>JAQPPZ010000715.1:0-5870000 GCA_028583015.1 Wollemia nobilis
AACCCACCTTGTATAGATTGTTGGACATTTTGAGTCCCTAAGTCAAAGTTGTCATTGATATCACGAGATGAGGTCATCAATAATTTCAATAAGAAATAAAGGGGACAAATATGGTTATTTGATATCCATCAAGAAGGTAAAAGATTGAGGGAAACAGTGCAAAAGACAAAAGTTAAAAAGGAGTTATAATATTTATTTTATAAATTATTTAAATTCAGCATGAATTTAAATTTTATAAATAAATATTAAAGGCACTTTATCGAAGGATTAATATTATAATGGTGGTTATTATAATATTAAAATTGCCATGGTGAAAACCCAAATAAAATAATTATAATCCTTATTATAATATTTTATAAGGCAAGGGGTTTTATAAAGTCCAAAAGTAATTTTAATTAAAACCCAAGGTTGGGTTTACTAAGGCTTTCGAAGCCTTAAAGCATCGACGTAATGCATTTCCTAAAAAGTGCCGATGTCTAAACAAAGGTGGAAGGGCAATATAAATACATGCCCAAAGTTGTTTATTATTCATCCTTGCTCGAATAATTAATTCGGTGGCACATGCAAAAAAGAGCTCATGGCTTAAAACGTTTGAGAGGGAAAGCGCAGGATAACGTGGAGACAGACCACCCCCAATTCGCATTGGGCAGTGTGGCCTAGTGGTAGCTTGGAAAGCGTGAAGGCATTAGGAGCATGGAGGTCATACGTTCGATTCCTGTGAAGAACTTTTTGGTGGAGTATTGTGGAAGCGCCCAAGACACACATTTTTTAAAACGTGGGCAAGGAAAGTGCAAAGAAGAAGCACGTGGTGCTTCTCCCTTTGCAAACGAGCGTGTAGCTCATGTGGCAACCTTAGCCATGGCTAAGGCACTCACGGAGAAGGCAAGTCATGGGGTCAAATCCCCTTGAGGCAAGTACAATTTTTTGTTAATTAATTTTTATGATTATGCCCTAAGGTTGGAGTGATAAGGATGTTATAGGGTTAATTAAAGTTTTAATAAACTTTATTAAAAAGAGGTTGTAGTGATTATTTCTGAAAGTGAAGTGTTGATATTTATTTGAGCATTATTATTTGGAGATTATTATTTTGAGAGTTATATTTTAGGAGAAATAAGGAGTTATGATAAAGTGTTGATTGAGATTTATTTTGAGACTTGTTGGTTATTATTTTGATAAGGGTTTTCTTCTAAAAGGACTTTGGTGGATGTGAAAATTAAGTTGGAGTAAAAAGGTGTATTTAAAGTTATATTTTGCATTGTGATTTTAATTAAAGTCCTCTAACCCTTATGTGAGTTTGGAAAAGAGATTTTGTGAAGTGTGGCAGATTTTGTGGACAACTCCTTGGCAACAAAAAGGTATGGGCAAAATTCTTCTCTATTGAGTTGGTTGATTGGCTTGATTGAAAATTAAGTTTGGAGTGAAAAGGAATTGATTAGGGTTTCCTTTTCAAAAGTGGTTGGTTTAATGCTTCAAGGTTTTCTGGATTGAGAGTTGTGATTAAACCTTGTTTTATAAGCATTGTTGTTGAAGCCATTGGTTGTGTGAAAAACCTGAGTTAGGGTTTGAGAAGAACATGAGTATCATTGTTAGATGAAGAATGTTTTATTAGCATTGTTGTTGAAGCCAATTGGTTATGCAAAGAACTTGAACTTGAGTTAGAAAAGAACATGAGTATCATTGTTATGTGAGATTTGTGTTGGGCATTGTTGGAAACATTTTGAGTTGGGTGATACATGCTTGGACTAGGGTTTGTGAGAAAGGGTTGTTCCTTGAGGTGATTGGTTGAGTAGAGTTGATTGAGCCTAGTCAAGTGGATGTGTGAAGTGGTTGTTCAAGTTCCATAAAACAAACTATTCTATATTCTAATTTGAGTTGAGATTGAGCTTTGAGAATAGAACATATTGAGTCTCTAACAATTCTCTTTATGCTTCTATGAGATTGAGTTGAGAAAGTGATTGAGCATTGAGTATAGAACATATTGAGTCTCTAACAATTCTCTTTATGCTTCTATGAGATTGAGTTGAGAAAGTGATTGAGCATTGAGTATAGAACATATTGAGTCTCTAACAATTCTCTTTATGATTCTATGAGATTGGACAAGTTCTATGTGGACTTGTTAAGCTGATTTGAGGTAAGTCTTTGAGAAGGCTTGTGGACTGATTTTGTGTGAGCTTTTGTGGAAGCTTGCAATGCAGATTTGAGCAAGTCCTAGAGAGGACTTATTGAGCAGATTTGGACAAGTTCTATGTGAGCTTGTTGAGCAGATTTAGACAAGTTTTGTGTGAGCTTGTTGAGCAGATTTGGACAAGTTTTGAGTGAGCTTGTTGAGCAGATTTGGACAAGTTCTATGTGAGATTGTTGAGTAGATTTGGACAAGTTCTAAGTGAGCTTGTTGAGAATATTTGGGCAGGTTTTGTGTGGACTTATTGAGCAGATTTGAGCAGGTTCTAAGTGGACCTATTGAGCAGATTTGAGCAGGTTCTATGTGGACCTATTGAGAAGAGTTGAGCAGGTTTTGAGTGGACCTATTGAGAAGATTTGAGAAGGTTCTGTGTGGACCTATTGAGTAGATTTGAGAAGGTTCTGAGTGGACCTATTGAGAAGATTTAAGCAAGTTATGAGTGGACCTATTGAGCATATTTGACGAATGTACTATGTTTAGTGCAAGATATTGAGTAGAGTTGTGCTAGATTGAATGGACTATGTTTAGTACAATATTGAGATAGAGCTTTGGAGGTGATAGAGCAGAGAGGATAGAGTCTCCAGTGGATAGAGATCCATCAGCTAGGACATTGAGGATAGGTCTTCTGAGTGAGGACAAGAGTCTTCAAGTGGAGAGAGATCCACAATCAGTGTAGTGGAGGTAATGTCTTCTAGAGGATCACTAGCCAGAGTAGAGGAGGAGTTCTCCTATGGATAGAGATCCATAAACCAGATTTAGGGGATCAACATCTCCTTTGGATAGAGGTCCATAAACATTGTAATTGGGAAGGATTCCTAAGAGATTATTTGAGAAATATTTAGAAGAAATATTTTCTCTATGGAGGTAGCCCACATTGGGTGAACCATGTTAAAATATGTGTCTCTATTGTGTATGGTGTTTTGTGCATTACTTTGATTATTGCTATTGATACTGCTATCTATACACTGCATAATATTGATTTGAAAAGAAAAGTAAAAAGTGGTCTTATACTGTTCACCCCCCTCTCAGTATAAGCTTGTGTTCTTCAATTGGTATCAGAGTGGGTTCCTTCAGAAGAGTTTGATAGCTTGAAGGAAAAGTGGTCTAAGAACACAATGGATCAAAAGGATCAAAGGGATGGGTCCATCAATAATGTAGTACCAATATTTGATGGAAGTGACTTCTTGTATTGGTGTGTGCTGATGAGATTTCACCTAATGGCACTTGGCAATGAAGTTTGGGATGTAGTGGAACTTGGATATGATTCAACAATAGATCCTCCTACAGATAAGGAAGGTAAGCTTCTAATGCATGCAAATTCAAGAGCTATGAATGCAATTATAAAAGGATTGCGTAGATCAGAATCTATGAAGGTTATGGATTGTAAAACAACAAAATATATGTGGGAACTATTGCATACCATATATGAAGGAGATAAAGGTGTCAAGAAAGCTAAGATCAAAAATCTCAAAGGAGAATTTGAGAACTTAAGAATGTGGGATGATGAAAATATTCATGACTATCTCAATAAGGTTGATGAACTTATACATGAGATGAAAGGTCTTGGAATGAAGGTTGATGAATCTGATGCTTGTGATAAGATCTTGAGAACTCTTCCAAAAAGGTATAGTGAAAAGGTTTCTGCTATAGAAACATCAATTGATAGTGATTCTCTGACAAGAAATTCTTTACTTGGCATGCTTACGACTTTTGAGATAAGAACAAAAGATCCTATTCCTCCAAAAGAAGTTGCATTCAAAGTGAACAAAAAGAAAAAGGGTAAGAAGACAGAATCAAGCAGTGAGTCATCTAGTGATGAAGAAGCTAACTATGGTAGAAGAGATAAAGGTTCTAGAAGACCCATAGATCTAAGATCTGTTAAGTGTTTCAATTGTGGAAAGTATGGACATTTTGCAACAGATTGCAAAGAGCCAAAGAACAACAATGATGAAGAAAAATAGGATCACAGGTACAAGGAATCTGAAAGATACAGGTACCAGAAGAAAAGTAGGGATGGACAAAACAGACAAGGAAAGAAGTTCTTCCAAAGACAAAAGAGAAGCTACTATGCGGATAATGCAAGTAAGTACTCAATTGATAGTGATGCTAGTTTTTTAGACAATGATAGAGATGAAGTCCTATTTATGATTGAAGAAAAAGAACCAGTTAAGAAAAGGACTCCAGTTATTCTCAAGTGTTTTAGATGTGGTAAATTTGGACATCTTGAAGATGATTGCACAAGGGATGGTTATAGTTTCAGTGATGATGATTTTGAAGATGCACTTGAAAGACCAGATGAAAATATTCTAATGGCATTAGAAGAAGAAGTGAGTGATCCTATAGAAGACAAGCCAAAAGAAAGTAATGATGTGGACAAAGGTAAACAAATAGAGGATTATTCAACAGAGAATGGCTATGATCTCAAGGGAGAACTTATCTATGCCCTTGACATGGTAAAGAAGGTAAGAAAGCAACACTCTAAGCTTGAAAGTCAGTTTCAAGAATGTGATGAAGAAAGATTATTGCTCATAGAGGATTTAGAAAAATCAAAGGCTAAGGCAAGCAAGTTCAAAGATAAGTTAGAAGCAAATATTTTGGAATGTGAGAAGTTAGCACAAGAAGTGGCACTACTAAAAGAAGATTTAGAAGATTCCAAGAATAAGCTATACAAGTATGTAACCAGTGCAAAGAATGTGGATAAAATAGTCAAGATACAAAGAGGAGCAACAAACAAGACAGGTCTTGGTTCCAAACAGGTTCAAAAGAAATGGGAAGAAAAGTCTACCTCAAGTCTTGAAGAAGAAGAAACTTTAGAAGAAGATACATCAGAAGAAGACAGTATAAGTGGGAGTGAGACATCAGAGGATGAGTTGGACAATAAAGGGTTCAACAAATATAGGAACAATGCACAGAGAAGATACATATGGAACAACAATAAAAATAGGAGACCAATGAGGTCAAGACAAGGAAGCTTTAATGGAAGATGTTTTTCATGTCACAGGTTTGGGCACATGGCTTCACAATGCAGGACACATGAAAGACAAGAATATGGGAAAGGATAACTTTTCCAAGGGTATTGCTACTCATGTAATGAGTTTGGTCACAAGGCAATGAATTGCAAGATTCATGATAGAAGAGGATATGGCTTCACTAGGAGAAATCCTAAAATATTTGCACCTCCAAGGAATAATAACATCAAGTGTTATAAGTGCAATAATGATGGTCACACAACAAGATGGTGTAGAGCAAATATTCCAGAGATAGGCATGAACAAGAACAAGAATATGAACAAAAATAGGAACATGAACATGAACAGGTATATGAACAGGAACAAGAACATGAACAGGAAAAGGAACATGGATGAGAACAAGAATAGGAACAAGAACATGGATGACAAGAACATGGATGATGACTTGGATAGAAATAGTCAGAGGATTTAGAAAACTCAAAAAATAAGGGAAAAAAATAAAGGTAAAGAATAGTGCTTTTGGGGAGTAGAAATACTCCCACCCAAGAATTAACCACCTCATGTGGAGGTGGGGGAGGGGCTAAGCTAAGAGGCTCATTCTTAGCCCCGAGCCCCAAAGGTGACCCTTTGCCATTGATGTCAAAGGGGGAGATATTTGTGTGATTTGTGTATTGGGGAGAGATTGGATATGGGGAGAGATTTGATATTTGAGAGAGCAATGTCCTAGGGGGAGAAGAAGAAAAATAAAGGTCAGGTTTTAGTAAAAAGAATATGGGTTGCCATCAATGACAAAGGGGGAGATTGTTGGACATTTTGAGTCCCTAAGTCAAAGTTGTCATTGATGTCACCAGATGAGGTCATCAGTAATTTCAGTAGGAAATAAAGGTGACAAATATGGTTATTTGATATCCAGCAAGAAGGCAAAAGATCGAGGGAAACAGTGCAAAAGACAAAAGTTAAAAAGGAGTTATAATATTTATTTTATAAATTATTTAAATTCAGCATGAATTTAAATTTTATAAATAAATATTAAAGGTACTTTATCGAAGGATTAATATTATAATGGTGGTTATTATAATATTAAAATTGCCATGGTGAAAACCCAAATAAAATAATTATAATCCTTATTATAATATTTTATAATGCAAGGGGTTTTATAAAGTCCAAAAGTAAATTTAATTAAAACCCAAGGTTGGGTTTACTAAGGCCTTCGAAGCCTTAAAGCACTGACGTAATGCATTTCCTAAAAGCGTCGATGTCCAAACAAAGGAGGAAGGGCAATATAAATACATGCCCAAAGTTGTTTATTATTCATCCTTGCTCGAAGATTTAATTCATTGGCACATGCAAAAAAGAGCTCGTGGCTTAAAAGTTTAAAGAGGGGAAGAATATACTTCTGGGAGGTGAAATTGATTAGACATTTTTCGTAGGACTGCCCAAACTACCGAACTCGTTTCGGCCATATCTCACTCATCCGGACTCGGATTGAGCTAAAATTTTGAGGGTAGATGCCTGAAAAACCCTAGAACGTCTCCACAAATTTTCATATCATTTGGAGCAACACATATCCTAGCACATCCCTATGTGTGAACGACATATTTGGCAAGCGGCTATGCGAGGGTTTCATCTGGGTTGAGTGCAAGCAGCTCCAGAGGTTGGTTTTTAGGGCCTTCGGGCCCTAGCGGCCAATATTTTTGTGGTTTATGCTCAATATTTTAGCAAGAAATGTTGCAGGGGATACAATATGGGTTAGAAATTTGTCTTTCAATAGATCATACTATGAACTTGAGTGACAACGACTTCCAATTTGCTGCACAAAAGAAAAGTGAAAACCATACCTTTCCACGACGTCTAGGGCAAGGATTAAAGAGATCACGAAACAAGTTTCAAGTAGTTGATCAAAAAATGGCTCATATCTCAAGTGAATCTGGTGCTAAGGTGCACCCACAAAATAATTCTACTGTGAAAACCCCTATCAAGGGTAAGAATTTCGAAGACTCAGTCCCAAAAATGAATTTTAGGGATGCCCTTCATGGTGGACAGCCTCAGCCCAATGCTAATATCAATATTAGGGCTTCCCATAAACCTCTAAGAATGCCTAAGATTGATCCCAGGAAAACGGAGTCAGGATGTCTTAAAGCAACTGATGGAACTCCTATTGTTAAGCTTGATATGGGTAACATTCAGACTGGCATTGAAGATTTGGAAAAAAGAGGACTAATTTGTCGGTTCGTGGGTTTTCGTCCGAGTCTATCTAGCTTTCAAAGTCTGGGCTGCAAAAAGCTGGAAAACTAAAGGTGAGTTACAAATCTCTATTTATCCAAATGGTTATTTTCTTGTTTTATTTGCTAATAATGAAGATAGAGAGAAAACTTTTCAAGGGGGTCCTTGGTTTTTTGGAAGGGCAGGGCTTTTCATGAAGCCCTGGCATACTAAATTTAAAGCCGAAGAAGAGATGCCTTCTATAGCTCCCGTGTGGGTTAGACTCTTTGGCCTCCCTATTGAATTTTGGAATCCTACTATTTTTTCTTCAATTGGAAACTCTTTAGGAACTTTTATGATGACTCGTTGATTGTACTCAAAATTTTGAACATATTATTTATGCTCGGATTTGTGTTTTAATGGATTTTGACAAACCCCTACCTAAAAAGATCACATTACAATTTGGGGAAGACACTTGGGAGCAAGTAGTGGACTATGAGAACATTCCTTTTCATTGTAGAATTTGCCATGAATATGGTCATTTGGCCAGTGCTTGCCCAAATAAAATTCCTGATCAAAAGAAAGAAGATATAAACTCAAGCAGGTTTCCAAATACCTAAGAAGAAGAACACTAAAAAAAACCAGTTATGAAGGATCAATCAAAGTCATCTCGCTAATATGTTTGAAATCCTTTCCACAAATGATGTCCCAAGTGAGGAAGAGGAAATAATGGAAACTAAAATCTTAGAAACACAATTTAAATATGAAGGGAAGAACTCGGAGACAAACCAACAAATCAAAGGTTTTCAACAAAAAAAAAGGAGAAAATTTACACAAGAAAAACAATATTTCAAATGTCAAAACTTCAAATAATGCAGGTCCCAATATAGACTCCGTTGAACCATCTAGTAAAATTTTGGCTGTGTACGAGCATTCTTCAAGGTTAGAAGCCATCTCAGATTCAATTGGAATAAGTCAAGAAACAGGGAAAAAAAATTGAAGATGGATTCTAATCAAAAAGTAGGTCGCAAGACCAATCAATATCATATGGTAAAAGAAGGTGAAAATCTTGTAGAGGAAGGTAAGATTAATGCCCTTCCCAACTTTTTTAGCCCCGGTATTAATGAAGATCATCACTTGGAATATTAGAGGACTCAAAGGGAGTCTTTCAAAACAAAATGAAATTAGAAGAATGATTCAGATAAATCATCCACATCTTGTTTTCCTTCAAGAAACAAAGATGTCAATGGAGGATATGGACTTAATTGCCAGTAAAATTTGGCCAGCTGGAAAAGTGGTTTCCCTCAGCTCCCAAGGGACTTCGGGTGGCATTGCTTGTCTTTGGGACCCAAAAGAGGTAGTTATTCACCATATGGTTGGCAGTTGGGGTTTGTTGGCTATAGCTATTCAAAGTAGACATTCCAACCAGATTATGCTCTACATTACTGTTTATGCTCCGACTTCTTTGGAGGAAAAAAGAAGACAGTGGAAGGATATTACTCATATTATCTCTCATTTTCCTAAAGCTTGGATCTTGATCGGAGGAGATTTCAATACCATCCTCTCTCTGGATGAGAAAAGGGGGGAAATAGAAATTTGGACAAAAGCACTGACCTCATGAGCGAATATATTGCAAACCTCCATCTTGTGGATATCCAACCAGATAATGGCCTTATGACTTGGTCTAACAGAAGGCAAGGCTTAGCTTGTATAATGGAGAGATTGGATAGGTTTTTGCTCTCTGAAAATTTCTTAATCCATGGTCACATTCCTAAAGTGAAGACTCTTAATAATGTTGGTTCGGATCATTGGCCACCATGGTGGAAATGTGGAAAACCAATGTGAGTTTCTCTCCTTTTCATTTTCAATTAATGTGGCTTAGAGACATTTCCTTCAGACCTCATGTGCAACAATGGTGGAAGGAAGGTAAACCTAGGCATGGGACTAAGATGTTCTGTTTTGCCAAAAGACCGCAATACATTAAATCCAAAATCAAGACTTGGAACTGGAAAGAGTTTGGGGATGTTCATAAAAAAAACATGAAGTTATTGCTCATATTGAAAATTTGAATAAGAAAATCCGTTTAGATGGCCTCACAGAGAAGAGAAGTGCAGATGAAATTAAACTCACAACTCAGCTAGAGGAATGGGAAAAAAGAGAAGAAATCTTATGGAAGCAAAAATCTAGAATTCAATGGCTCAAAGAAGGAGATCGAAACACAAATTTCTTCCACAAATCTCTTCTAGCTCGAAGATCTCACAACTTTATTTCTTCCTTAAAATCAGATTCTGGAGATGTTGTTTATACTTGGGATGGCATGAACTCTATTGTTGTTGATTACTTTTCCAATCTTTTTGCCGCTACTCCTCTTGACTCAGCTTCACAATATAATGTTCTTCAAGCAATCCCTTCTCTTATCACTTCTGAGGAGAACTCTATTTTGACTCGCTCCTGTTACTATCAATGAGCTTCAACAAGTAGTTTTTAAAATGCAAAAAGGGAAAACCCCAGTGTCCCGATGGTTTTCCTATTGAGTTCTACCAAGAGTTCTGGGATATCCTTCATGTTGATTTATTAGAGGTGGTGGAAGAAGCCAGGAAAGCCAAAGAAATTTTGAAGGTTATCAATAAAACTTATATTACTCTTGTTCCAAAAGCTCAAGAGGTTGATCATATCTCAGCTTTTAGACCTATTGCTTTATGTAATGTTCTTCTCAAAATCATTACTAAAATCATGGCAGAAAGGTTGAAGCCTCTTTTGCATAAGATTATTTCCCCAGAGCAAGGGGGTTATGTGGAAGGACGTCAAATAGTAGATGAGATAGTTCTTGCTCAGAAGCCATCCATTCCATGGATATGCAAAATTCTCCTTCCATGTTCATTCGGTTAGACTTATCCAAAGCTTATGACAGAGTGGATTGGCACTTCCTTATCAAAGTTTTGAGGCAATTTGGTTTCTCTAAGGATTGGATGGATTGGATTATGGGATGTATCTCTTCAGTTTCCTACTTAGTTCTTATCAATGGCAGGCCTTCTCAGTATTTCCCAGCTTCCAGAGGTATTAGGCAAGGTGACCCGCTATCCCCTTATTTATTCATCATTCTTGTTGAATGCTTGGGTAGGACTATAACCAAAAAGAGGGAAAACAAAACCCTTGAGGGAGTTACCATTGCTCATGGAGCTAGACCTATCTCTCATCTTCAATTTGTGGATGACTCTACTCTTTTAGGTAAAGCTACAGTTAAGGAAGCTTCTAATATTAAGCAAATCATTAGCTATTTTTCTAAGGCTACTCGGGCAATTGATCAATGAAGACAAATCTAAAGTTATTTTCTTTCACCGCTTCTGCTAGACAGGAATCCATGGTCTTGGATAAATTAAGATATAAGAAGACCTCTCTTCCAATCACTTATTTAGGTATTCCCATAAATATTCAAAGGCAAAAAAATAAAGATTGGAATTGGTTGTTGGACAAAGTCAAGAAGAAAATTGGAAAGTGGACCAACAAGTGGCTTTCTTCTGGGGGTAGAATCACCTTGGTAAAATCAGTCCTTCAAGCTATTCCTATTTATGTTTCTTCCATTTTGAATATCCCAAAGGTTGTTCTTCGAGAATTGGATCAAATCAGTCATCGTTTCCTTTGGAGTGGTACTAAGGAGAAAAGAAAATGGGCCTTGGTGAAATGGGATACTTTATGTCTTCCTAAGAGTGAAGGGGGGTTAGGATTATGGTCTTCAATTAATAACAACAAAGCTTTAGCTGCTAAATTATATTGGAGGATGTTGCATAACCCCAATGCTCTTTGGGCCAATAATCTCCGTGCTAAATATGCCGAGAACAAAAGTCCTGAAGACCTTGTTCGCTATCAACTTCCTACCAAAGGTTCTCCCATTTTAGCAGTTCTTAAGACTGGTGAGGATTTGATAAAGAAAAAATTATTTTGGATCATTCATAATGGTCAACATGCAAATTTTTGGACAAATTCTTGGGATGGTCACAAGCCTTTGATAACTCAGTTTCCCGATTGGAGGCCTTGGATGGAGGAGCTTCATCGAGCTAATTGGATAAAGGTGGCTAATTACTATCGGTACCATACTGGTAATTCAAAGGTTGGTAGATATTGGATCCCTATTGAGGACTGGCCTATTCAAATCCCAGAAAGGCAAAGACAAGATATCCAAGGCATCCTTCATATGAGATCCCTCTCTTGGTCCCATGAAAAATATTGTTTTGGATGGAACAACACTACTAAGGGTGAGTATTCAATTGCTCAAGGTTATTTGACCTTATGCCATAATAATCCCAACCATTCTTCTGACATATTTTCTCGATTGTGGGCTCAAAAGCTCTGGCCTAAGGTGAGGTTCTTTAATTGGCTTTTATTGCATCGTAGGGTGCTTACTGGTGAGCAACTTATGAAGCGTGGTTTTCATGGCCCTTTTAGATGTGAAATGTGTGAAGAGAATGTAGAAAATATCAACCATATTTTTATTGAGTGTACTTTAGCCTTCGAGCTATGGAGGAGAATGGCCACTTTACTTGGCTTACAATGGTCCAATTTTTTTACTTTTGAACAACTTTGGAGGGATTGGCCTAATCAAGAGGGTGTTGATCATTTTATTAGGCAGTTAGTTTGGATGGGTTCTACCATTCTTCTTTGGAATATTTGGAATGAAAGGAACAACCAAATTTTTAATCAAGATAGGAAGGATATTCACTATATTTGGCAAAAGACCATAGCCAACTTAGTTGAATCAGTCCATCAACTCCTTAATCACCCCCAAAACTCCCACCAAAGATGGGATCAAGTGATGCAAAGATTGAAGATTAAACCTTCTAAGGGCAACCAACTTAAAGGGAATGTGAGTATTAGTAAGATGGATAGGAATAGAAATTGGCAACCTCCTCCTAAGGATTTTGGAAAAGTCAATACCGATGGAGCCTCTAGAGGGAACCCCGGAAAAGCCAAGTGTGGGAGGAATTGGTAGACTTTCGGATGGCTCCCCGGTTTTTACTTTTGCTGAGAATTTGGGTATTCTTTCCAATAACCTTGTTGAGGGGTATGGTATCCTCAGAGGCCTTTAGGAGGCTACTAAGGTTGGATGGGAAAATTTAGACACCAAAATAGCACCAATCCGATTATGTGACTGCAAACACTGATCGCATTGACACACACAGCCCCAAGGGCAGCCCCTAGAGGTTAAACAGTGGTCCTAACCACTCTCACAATAGTTTTGGAAGGTCAGAGATCAATTTGGCACCTTCAGGCACTTTGCTCAATATCCGTTCCACCCAGGGACGAATTCAAACTGGGATTCGCCCCACCCAGGGATGAATTCAAGATTCGCTCCAGGGTGGGGCGAATTGCAGGTTTGACGGGCAAAAAGTCAAATCTTGACAAATGGCAGCTCAGATCCACCACTTAACGCTTCCTTCATTGCATGGGAGTGTGGGTGAGCATTTTTGAGCATTAGAGGCAGTTACAAGGGCAGTCATGAAGTCCCTAATCAGGGAGGAATCTCCTTCCCCCTGGGAAGGCATGATTGCCAAGTGGCGCCTCTGCATGCCCAATTCAAGAGACCTCCAGGTCTATAAATTGGTGAGTTTCCTCACCCCAAAAGATAGAGAGAAGGAGCATTTTGGAGCAATGAAGTGCTGTCATTTTACTTTCACACCCACACCCTTTTGAGTTGTGTCTTTCACATCCTTGATCTCTTTTGGAGAGGAGGTCATAGGGTGGTTATTGGAAGCACAAATCCGGAACCAAAACCTGACATTTGGCCACAATATCCCACCCAATTTGCTGAAAATACCCCACAAGAGGTTTTGGACCCATCCCAAGTGGATTGGTGCCGAAATCAGGCCCCAAACGGTGGGCGGCCTGCCCCTGGGCGCCCCCTCCCACACTGCTACAGTCCTAATCGCCCCTCTTCGGAGCGATGGGAAATCTATGGTAGATTTTATTTCTTTCATTTTTGCATTCAATTCTATGATGCTTAGATAGGTTGTCATTTAAATTTCATCTCGTTTTGAACAATTTTGATCATGTTTCTATCTTCGTTCGCCTTTACTAACTTGCAGGTAGCATCATCAAATTCCCATTGACGGAGGCCAAATTGGGAAAATCTGACCATCTGGGTCTTCCCAAAATACCCCCAATTAGCTAACCCCAAGTTTGTAGGTCTTTTGGAGCTTCCTAGGTAGGACATTTGGGACAGTACCTTTTCGGCATTTTGTTGCAGGTAAATTCGTCCCGCCCCGGAGCGAATTCAAATCGGTGAGGAATTTCCCAACTGTTCCATTTGTAGTATTTTATTTGGGATGTCTTGATGCCCCTATCAAATTTTTAGAGCATTTGGATTCATTTTAGTCATAGTTTAATTCATTTTTCTCATTCACTTATCGTAGGCTTGGGGATTGCATGCTTTATTTTATCCACAGGTGCTACTGACTATTTCTTGTTCCTTTGAACGTAGGGTCTGGACATCAGAGGAGCAGCAAGGAGTCAAGACTCATCAACGCAAGTGGCGATGATATTTGGTCCACCCATTTTACATGTGGGCACGCGGAAGAAGGAAGGGCATCCATGGATGTAACAAGAACGCATAATTTAACGCTCCTAGCCCTTGGAAGGGGAGGATGCGCATTGTAACCGAGTTTTGAAACATATCAATAAAAAGGGCTGTCTTATTTATTGGCTTTTGTTTAAGTTTTGATTCGTTCATGCTTTCCCTCTTTTCATGCACTTTCAATTCCTAGGATTTAGCGTTAAGTTTGGTTCAGTTTGCATCGCATCTTCGCTTTCCTTTTTGCTTTCGTATCCTCGTGCTTTCAGTGGCGATCACGGTGGGACCTTGTCCTCTATTTTTAAGATCAGAGATCTGATCAAAACTTGGTTGTTTTTGCTTGCAGGTACCGAGTTTTCAGACGTTGGATTGTTGTTCGTTCCAGCCTGAGGCGGATACAGAGCTGGAATTCATCTTACCCAGGGACGAATGGGAATTCGCCCCACCCTGTGACGAATACAGTCCTGTAATTCATTCCTCCCCGGGATGAATTTCTGTCTATGCAGTTTCAGGATAGAAACTCAGAACCAGCAGATTTGGGCAGAGAAGAGGTAAGGGTCCTGAACTCTTCCTGTCATTTTTTGTTGTTCTTTTTCTATTTTTTTGGTTTCTTTTTGCGTGCTTAGGAAAAGTTTACTGCATGTTTATTTTCTTTCATGCAAAATAAAAAGAACCCCACACATCACGTGGCAACATAAACACCAAGGAGCTGGTCGTAAAACCCTAGCCCTTGATCAAGACCAACGGTGGATTTCATCACCACCTTGGCTTGAATTTTGCATTCATAAACCCCGATCGCTACTATTGCTAGACGTAAATCCTGATGAAAGCTGACCGAGTGTAGCTGGGGTGATTCCCAGTGCATGAGGATAAGTCTTCTATGGTAGGTGTCAAAAATAGGGTGATCCCCCTTTCGTACCGCCTACGTTCCATGTACCATCTGCTCTCACGTACCTATAGTTTCCCTCACGTAAGGGCGGGTATATAGAGAGGTTGGTATATCGGCCTGGCAATGGTATATCGAAGGGGCGACCATTTTTGGGAGTCATAAGAGCCATCATATTGCATTTAAACATTCTTTACAAAAGCTTTCAAAACAAAATCAAAACACACTAAACCAGATTTAAGGCACACCTTTAATCTTTAAACGAGATAATCATTGCTTTGCGTGTGTGATCTTTTCTGTTTAGTGTAGCATAAAAATCATAAAAAAAAAAATAAAAATCTATGCATCTTGTAGGAAAGCACCACCATGGTGTACACCCGTAGCCAAGCCCAAGCAAGGGCGGAAGCTACGGAGAGTGTACAAGGGGGCACAAGTCACCTCCGCTATAGTCCCAAGGACTTGGTCATTCCGCCTTGGCGGCTGGGCCCACAAGAGAGTCCACATCATGCCATTTCAGAATGGGACTATAGGGGCACCCCTTCGAGGGGCACTCCCATCCAGCATAGACCCTTTCAGGAGGAGTCCTTACACGTGGCACTCAATATAAATGGGAAAGCTCCCTTAGAAGCTCGATACGAGTGGCCACCATGCGATGAAGTGCTAGAACAGCATAGGGTCCATGAGGAGAGGCCACAGGATTATGTCATCCCTCCATTGCCCCCTCTCATTGTCAGAAACAATAGGACAAATCTGGAGCACAAGGCTCCTCTGGCAGGGCGAGCCAACTCCGCCCGCCCCTTTCACACTTATGAAAGGGAAAATGAGGAAGACCCCTACCTTCCTCAAGAGCAATATACAGCATGGGAGCAATGCGCCTCCGCACCTGCTATTTACCAAAATCATCTTTCGAGGCCAGAGCCTCGAGTGAATGCCGCCAACCTCGATAGGGGGAAGTGACCTATAGAGATCTCGGATCACCATGACCGAGATAAATGTGTAGGAGAGGCATCTAGGCCTCCTAGACTCAAGATGGTGGAACAGATCGACCTGGCAGTCGCCAGACATGCCGCCCACCAAGCATAGATTACGCAGCTTGAGCAAGACCAACAACAGCTAGAGCATCTATATCGCCTTAGCAAAGAGCGCATTCAATGCCAAACAGATGAGCTGCTCCATAACACTATGCCTGAGAGGGTCCCAACCCCTCGCACCCAAAGGGCAGAACCATATGAGAGGCGCAACCCCTTGGTACGAGACAGGTCCCCATGACCTTACCAAGTGCTGCCTCCAAGACCTCCTAGACCTGAACGGGAGGCCACTCCCCGGAACAACGATGGGCTCCCTCCACGGGGACCCACCCATGGTCATAGGTCTCACCCAGAAACTCCTCGAGAAGCCTATGAGGAGTATGAACAAGAAGAGGAGCGGGCTGAAATGCCCTATCAAGGTGGAGGGGCTGCTATCCGGCCACCCCTCCATAGGCCTCAAGTCTCCCACAACCCACAATGGGAGCAAACTAAAGAGGAAGAGATTAAATCTTTCGATGCATACAAAGCGCTTCTAGAGCATTTGGAGTCTATGGAAACCAAAGCTTCTGGGCCCCAAAAGCCCATGTTACGCCAACTCCGTAGTCATCCTGTGCATCCGTCAGTGCCTGCACCCCCTTACCCTAAACACTTTAAGCTGCCTCAATTGGCAATCTTCAAGGGTGAGGAGGATGCCCAAGAGCATGTGACTAGATTCCTGAGCCAATGCTTTGGCATTCAGGACAATGATGCATTGTTGCTAAGAACATTTATAACCACATTCATGGGCCCTGCCTCGGATTGGTTCACTCAATTGTCGAAGCACAACATCAGTAACTTGGATCAGCTAGTGGATGCATTCCTCGAATGCTTCACCTTCAACACCAAGAAGAAGGCGTCACTAAGTGACCTGGCCAGCCTCAGGAAGTATGAGGAAGAAACCATGGTGGCCTACGGGAATCGGTGGAGGACTCTGCTTTCCAAGCTACCCTACCTCCCTCCTATGTCCGACCTTACACAAATGTTCTCAAGAAGTTGTTTGAGATCGATCTCTATGCTATTGCAGCTGCAACAATATGCCACCTTAGAGGAAGCTCTGGCGCAAGCCAGAATCATCGAAGAGATCAAGATACAGGATGGCGAGATTGCCAAACCTAAGAAGAAAGAATGGAACAAGAACACAAAAATAGGGACTACGCAACAGAAACCCGCTACGGTCAATCAAGTTGCTATAAATGTCCCTAAGCCTGCACAAGAAATACAGCCTCAAAAGGCTAACTATCAGGCGGTGCCTCCTAACAATTATGAAAGAGAAAACCAGAAGCAGGAGCAAAATCAGCAGCGTCACCCTAGGCGACAATTCACACCTTACACAGAGTCTAGAGACTCCCTATTTGACCGCTTGTCAATGGCAAACTTGATCAACCTTCCAGAGATTCAAACCATAGATCCCAATGCACCGAAGCCTAAGGGGTACCGGGAGGACTTGTATTGTAGGTTCCACAGGCGGAGGGGACATGACCTCAATGCATGTTGGAAGTTCAAAGGTTTGATACAAGACCTAATTGACAATAAGACGTTGGCAGTGGACAACCCCGTAGCGCCAAACAACCAACAGATGGGAGTCTTTAGAGACCCCTTGCCTGCCCATGAGGCACAGGCAAAACCCCTTCAAGTCAATGAGGTGCAACAGAATTGCCCCATGCAAGGGTATGTAGGGATGATAAGCATAGTGACTAGGAACAAGAGGTACCCAGGAGCTGCCCCCACGGTAGCCACAAGAGAGGTTCCATCGACGTCACAACCTCAACAGCACCCTACGCAACTTCCTCCGCCTAGACCCACGGCCATGATTCGGACCAAACTCACTCAGAGTTTGAGGACCACGTCGGCTAGGCTCTCCATATACGAGCTTATACAACAATCAACGCCCCATCGGGAGGCTCTAATGGAGATATTGAAAGCCATCGAGTTGCAGCCCCATGAAGCGAATTCCTTCAACAACTTTGTGGGACATGTCAAACGATGCACGGAGCCAGTCATCACCTTTCGAGAAGATGAGGTGAAATCAGTGTCTGATGACATGGCAGATCCACCCCTGCACGTTATCACGTGGGTCAATGGGATCCCGTATAAGAGGGTGTTGGTAGACACTGGCTCGTCTAGTAACATCATTACCACAGTGGCATTGAAACATCTAAAGTTGCCAGCATCTCACATCATGGCTTCCACATATACACTGCGAGCATTCAATGATGCGATATGCTCGAAAGTTGGCACAATTGTCCTACCCATTCAAGTAGGACAAAAGACGATACCTACATTGTGCCATATTTTGGAAGGTGAGATGGCTTATAACATCTTGTTGGGTCGGCCATGGATCAGGGACATGAAGTGTGTCCCTTCGATAGCTCATCAATGTTTGAAGTATACATTTGAAGGGGAGGTACATGTAGTCCCGATGGACTTAGAACCCTTCAAATATTGCAATGCGGTGCAGCTGATGCCGCAATCGACCCTTCCATCGATGCATTTGGATTTTTAGTTGAATCCATCTAGACAGGGTCCGATTCCGCAAGCATCCCCGATGACAAATCCATCAAAACCCCAGCCAGGTCCATCTTCATCATCTGGTCCTTCACCAACGATGCCACCTATCATGGCCAAATAGAAGGACAAAGGGAAGAAACCCCTAGAGGAGGCGCAACCTCTGGAAGAGGCGCTGCCAACAGTATCAACCATCTCTACTGAAGAGATGCCTAGTAAAATGGAAGTTGAGGCTCCTAGTTCACCCAACATGGAGTGGATTCAGGAAGAGCTTCCATTCCCTCCCCCTCAATCGCCAACAATCACTATTGAAATGGCCAATACGGGCCTGGGGGAGTATCTGGTGTGGAATGTTGTAGCAACGCCCGCACTAGAGTCCATGCAAGACATGGGGAGACCTCGCCTCCCCATCGGTACAATTGTTCCTTTAGGCTACCCGCCAAACCAGACAAACTTTGTGTATGGGGGCCTTGATCATGGTACTGAGCCATGCATGCAAGAGGACGAAGATGAAGAGCCCTTTGCAGAAGATGTCAACTATTTGTCCAACCTAGATTTCGCTCTGAGATATCTTGGCCAATGCAATTGGCATGGATATGGGTTAGGCAGGTATGAGCAAGGAGTGCGTGTCCTTTGCCAACCAAGATACCAAATGCCCTATGACAAGTCGGGAGTGGGGTTCAACCACCCCCTGCCCTTGGACATCTTGGTAGAGAACATGCAAGGCCTAGGGATAGGCAACAAGGGTGGATTGGCATTAGATCCCTATGCCAACCCTAACACAACGTATACATTGGGGGATTATCTCCCATGGTCGACAACCACCCTTGTTAACCTCAATAACCCTTTCCCTTTGCTAGAGAGAGGAGAAAGTTTGGGGACTCACTTTCAAGGAGGGTATAGACAGTGTCAAGAAGGATCTTCGAAGGATGAGTCAGAGTATGAACCAGCATCATATGACCCCTTCGAATCAGATAGTGATCACTCACAAGTGATCCCCATGGATGATTATCAAGAGAGCCTCTTGACAATGTTCCCTCTAGAGGCTCCAATCGAGCCAGTGCCACGTCAAGAGAATCAGGTCCCCCCATGGAGAGTGGAACAACCACAATGGGGCCAGATCAATTTGCTCGAGCAGGACGAGCCATTAATGCCTCAAATAGTTGTCGGAGCCAACGAGGGCTTTTGGATCTCTGATAGTGATTATGAAGATGAAACAGAAATGACATATCTTAATCACATGCGGCAGATGCAGCATCGATACCCCTTGGAGATTAATGACATATTTGAATAGATGAACATAGTGCCAGGGCATGAGTGGTACGTAGACCCAGCAGGGTGGGACCAAGTGTTGGATCCGCCGCTCCAGGTATACGAAGAGCACCTTCCACCCCGAGACCCTAGAGTGATATCAGTGTCGAGGGTAGACCCTGTCCTCCTATCAACACATAGGGCCGATCCATTCATGCCAATACCTCCAGAGCCAGATCCGGAGCACAAGAATCATCTAGAATGTTCAAATCACCACACCCATGGTAATGGAGACCAAAATCATTTCATCAACATGATCTCCATTGACTTAACCGCCCCCATCCATAACCCGACCGATCCAACATGGTCATTGCATCTAGACATAGATGCCATAGACTGGGATCACGTCAATTCACCTCCATCCCCATCAGAGTACTGGCCTTTCGGTAAAATGCTTCATTTTACCCCAGGGCCAACTCAGGATATCTTCCATGCTGAAGAGGAACCCGAGGTTCCCAATGTAGATTTAAACTCAGCAAATGATATCCATTTGATCCCGACTCCACACCAGTTGGAGGATGGATCCCACATGTCGATCGAGGAGACGACTGACGTAGACATCGGCTCGGATCCAATGAATCCATAGATTATCAAGCTGGGGGTAAGCTTATCCCCCGAAGAGCAAGCCGACTACATTACCCTTCTCAAAGAGAAGAAGGAGGTTTTTGCATGGTCCTACAGAGACATGTCGGGGCTAGATCCATAGCTAGTCATGCATAATCTAACGCTTGATCCGACAATCAAGCCAGTTAAGCAAAAACTATGCAAGATGCACCCAACAGTGGCCTTGATGGTCAAAGATGAATTGCAAAAGTTGTTGGATGCATAGTTTGTCATCTGCATGGATTATCCACCATGGCTGTCCAACATGGTGCCCGTCAAGAAGCTTGATGGGAGGATTCGCATATGCACTGATTTTTGAGATCTAAACAAAGCGAGTCCTAAGGATGATTTTCCCTTGCCGAGCATCGATGCATTGGTAGATGCTACAATGGGCCACGAAATGCTATCCCTCATGGATGGTTTCTCGGGATACAATCAGATTCGTATCAATCCTGAGGACCAACTAAAAATGGCGTTCACAATGCCTTGGGGGACATTTTGTTATAAGGTCATGCCTTTTGGCCTTAAAAATGCTGGCGCCACCTACCAACGTGCCATGACGTACATCTTCCATGATTACATGCATAAAACTTTGGAAGATTACATGGATGATTTGTTGGCCAAATCTCTTTTGTGCCCAGATCATATCGATGACTTAAGCAAGATCCTCGATCACCTCATGGAACATAAAGTCAGATTGAATCCCAAGAAGTGCGTCTTTGGCATCACATCTGGAAAACTCTTGGGTTTCATAGTCTCAAAGCGAGGCATCGAGGTGGACCCAAACAAAGTCAAGGCAATCCTTGAAATGCTTCCCCCAACTACCATCAAGCAGCTCAGAAGCCTACAGGGAAAGGTCACATCAATCAAGCGCTTCATAGCGCAGCTATCTGACAAGTGCCGACCCATGAACAAATTATTGCACAAGGGGGTAGCATTTCACTGGGATGACGAGTGCCAGTCAACCTTTGACGACATTAAATGATACTTGGCTTCGCCACAGTATTGGCACCACCTAGACCAGGAGTGTCATTCTACTTATACATCTCAGCTACTGAGGTGGCACTGGGCACCATGCTAGCCCAGAAAAATGAACTTCACAAAGAATAGGCTACTTACTATCTTAGCCGCACCCTGGTCAGTTATGAACTTAACTATGCATACGTTGAGAAACTCTGCTTGGCAGTGGTGTTTGCTACCAAAAAGCTATGCCACTACATGCTGAGCAACACTACGTATGTTGTGTCTAAGGAGAATCCATTGTGGTACATGATGAGTCATACTTATCATAGTAGCCGCACGGTAAAATGGATCATGTTGTTGATGGAATTTGACATAGAGTTTATTGGATAGAAATCCATCAAAGGACAAGTCATAGCCGATCAACTAGCAGAGGCTCCTCTCGAAGACGATCAGCCTCTGGTCATAGAACTACCCGATGATGGGGTCTTCCATGTCTCAGAATCGCCAGATTTTGATGAGCCTGAGTCACAGGCTGACATAACCCTATTTTTTGATGGTTCTAAATGTGAGCAAGGAGGTGGCATGGGAATTGTATTCTTCACACCGCAAGGGGCTCCAATGCCTCTATCATTTAAATTAGACTTCCCGTGCACCAACAATAATGCAGAATATGAAGCCTTGCTCATAGGTCTTCAGACAACAATCACCATGAACATTAAATGATTGAACATCTTTGGTGATTCGTTGTTAATTGTCAACCAAGTCAAAGGGGTATTCCAATGTAAATGCCCAGTTCTGTAGGCCTACAAAGCCCTTGTGGACAAATTCTTGGAAAAGCTTGAATGGTACGACATCGAGGCACTCCCTCGGTCATCGAATCATTTTGCGGACACTATGGCCTCCTTGGGGTCACTAATCCCGCAAGACATTTCTGGTGATATGACAACCATTCAAGTCAAAACACTATCGCAATCCATGATGGAGCGTGCAAGCTCTGACTTAACGCCAGGAATCCACATGATCCAGATTGAACCACCTCAGGATAGGTTCTCTCGAATCCATGATCATCTGAAACATGCCAACTGGGGGTCCTTGTTCTCCCCTACTCCCCTTAATAGCAACACAATGCTATTCTTACAAGTTCTTTCCCGCTCAACTTTTGCTAGGGATGAACTTCAAGAGGGATTGGTTATTCATACCATCGAGGCTTCTGATCAGCAGGATTGGTATTCACCCATAAGGGACTACCTCAAGTTAGGTAACCTCCCACTTGGATTGACGCATGCCACAAAATGAGCATTCAAGCAGAAAGCGGCAAAGCATGTCTTGTTAGGAGACATTTTGTACCATCGTAGCTATGAAGGGATCCTCCTTCGATGCTTGGACCAGCAAGAGTCCACTTGGGCGATCGCCCAAGCGCACGATGGTACATGTGGTGGCCACTTCAGTGGTATGGCCATCGCCAAGCGCATTCTTTGCATGGGCTATTATTGGCCATATTTAGAGCGAGATTGTTGTGCATATGTAAGGAAGTGCGTGAAGTGTCAACATCATGCTAATTTGACACATGTACCTTCCTAGGCCTTGCAGCCGATCCAATCGGCTTGGCCATTTTTGTAGTGGGGCTTAGATCTAATCGGAAAGATCTCCCCTACATCGTCAAGTCATCACACGTTCATCATAACGGCCACAGAGTACTTCACCAAGTGGGTGGAAGCAGTTCCGCTTACCTCTACGACTGGAACCCGCATTACGGAGTTCATTTTACATAACATCATATGTCATTTTGGTATTCCATCCAAGATAATCTCGGATAATGGGACGTCATTCAAGAACAAAGATGTGCGTGCTTTGACCACAAAGTACAAAATTTAGCATAGTTTTTTGACACCCTATTATCCGTAGGCAAATGGGCAAGCAGAGGCGTCAAACAAAATGCTAGTTGCCATCCTCAAAAAGATAGTCATAGATAGTCATAAGGATTGGCACATTCAGATCCCACTTGCCCTATGGGCTTATCGCACTAGCATTCGGACACCCACTGGGGCAACTCCATTTTCGCTCGTGTATGGCTCCGAGGCTGTCATGCCTCTCGAGTTGGAAATTCCTTCCCTATGCATATCAATGCAAGAGTTCATCGATGATGACACTGCATGGTAGGCCCGGTTAGACCAGCTTACGTTGCTCGATGAACGACGTGTTAATGCTCTCGAGCATTTACGTATCTATCAAGAGCGACTGAAGAAAGCATACAACATGAAAGTTCACCTGAGGGACTTTCAAGTTGGTGACTTGGTCTTAAAAGAGAACCAACAGAACTCTAGCTTGCCGCCCCATCTAAGGGACAAGTTCATGGCAAACTGGTTAGGTCCCTATGTAATTGATAGTAAAATAGGACCTGGAACATACCGGCTAGCCTCTCTTGATGGAATCAAGGAACTAGAACCCTTGAACATCAGTCATTTGCGGCCATTCCATATCTAGAAGAGCCATAGCCCAAACAAAATGCTCCAAGGATTCCCATAATCGCTTGGTCAATCCCCAAAAATGCTCCAAGGATTCCCATAATCACTTGGTCAATCCCAAAATGCTCCAAGGATTCCCATAATCACTTGGTCAATCCCAAAATGCTCCAAGGATTCCCTAATCCTTGTAAAACCCAAAATCTCCAAGGATTCCCATAATCGCTTGGTCAACCCCTAAAATCTCCAAGGATTCCCATAATCACTTGGTCAATCCCAAAAATCCCCAAGGTGCCCATTACCCCTTTGGTCAAACCCAAAAATGCTCCAAGGATTCCCACAATCGCTTGGTCAAAAACAAGAAAATTCAAAAACAATAAAATCATCAAAAATAACAAAAATTTGCATCTCATTTCTATGCATGCTCAAAATCATCACAAAAATAAAGAGCTCTTTTTGCATCTCATCTTCATACTCACAAATATCAATCCATCAAAAACACAAACATATAGTTGCATTAGGCATCACACACATACATTGCATATTTGTGGTCATACAGGTCAAGGCACCATAGACTGTAATTACTTGGCAAATCCATCTTGTTCCATATTTCTCCGCTTTATAAATAGTCCATCAAAAATAAATGCCATTCACATCTTTTCGCCATACTATAGTCAGTTGTCTTCTAATGTATCAAGAGTTTCTGTCATTCAGCTGTCAATAGCTTTCTAGCCAAATACTGTACAAAGTCAGACAGATTTTATGAAGGTAGAGTTCTACTTGGATCACACCTTGTTACGTAGCATCCCAACACAAATTAAAACACATAAAAATTCCCAAGTTGTGTGAATGAAAGATGAAACCTGCAAAGCAATCCAGGTCACCATAAGCGAAACGGTTATCTTGCTCATCCCCCTATGCGAATGACCCCAAGAATGCTGAGAGTTGGCAAAAGGACAAGCATCCTCCCTACCCAATTCCCCAAGAATCCCAAGTTCTCAAAAGAAGTTGCAAACATCATAAAAATTTGCAAACGTCAAAACTCCAAAAATTTGACATCACAACCAAAGTGCATACATCAAAAGGCACAAACAATAGTGATTCTCATCACTCATTATTCAAATCCCTTGCTCAAAAGAAAAAAAAAATAACAAAAATAAACAATGATTTTTATCACTATAAAAGAGCAAGTATCCCAATACAATTGAAGAAAAGAAGGGAGTCGAACTTGAATCCCTGGAACTCTCAGCATTCAGAAGGTCATGAGATAAACCTCAGTACCGGTTTGGTTGATAGCCTATCGGTCACTCGTGGCAAACCTCCCGCATGATGATATATCTATCGCATTAACTTGTGTGCAGATCAATGTTTGCATGTGGATGAGCTAGCTTATGGTATCCTAGATCGCACCGCAGATTAATCTGACTAAATACAACAAAGGAGTTAGTGGGGCTAATTAGGTGATCCTCAGTACAGGTTTGGTTGATAGCCTATCTGGCACTGGCGGTATCCTGACAAATACCACATAAACGAACTCAATTGCACACACAAGGATGTGAAATAACTTGGTCAAAGACAAGTCCGATTCATACCTTGTTCAAAAGTCTTGTAAGATAAAGGTACAGTTTTGGATAGTTAGTTAAAACATCTAAGTCTCAGAAAACCTAACTACATTCTAAACCAACTGTGCTATCCTCCATCCTCGCTTCACCATCAGAAAATACAAAAATAACATGCATACATAAACAGTCATTTACCACAACAATCGCCTAAGACAAAAAGCCATAAGTTCTAAACAGTCTATGGTGCCACCACCAAAAATCACAAATTCAATTCATTCATTTCCATTTGCATATCATATACATTAAGAAACATTTGCATTCATCATAACACATGCATCCATCAATGTAAATTAACATGCATACATACACATTCATCAATCATTAGGCATAACATCAAATCACGACACATGTGTAACAAAAATAAAATCATCTATATATATATCATCAAAAATGCCCGTAGGCTACAATAACCGATCATCTGACCCCACAAAAATCCAAAAGCTCAAAAACCCCAAGCCTAGGGCATCGGCCACCATGATCACGCAGGATCGGTGCGATGAGAACTACCCCCCATGGTGTGGGTCCTATGGGACCCCTCAGGGCGATTGCTACCTCTAGCCCCCGCATCATGCCTACTTAGCCTCCCTCATCCAATCGCCTACGACGAGAGGATGTCGACCGCTCGTATCACTCCCTCTCACGCATGACGATCCACCTCCAAAAGGGCTCGCACCCCCGAGGTCGCTAATCTCTCCCTCCAAATCCAATCCGATGCACACACAACTCCATCTGTAAGCACAACTCTCTCTCTCCCTACATCCATAGGAGATCCCTCTCTCACATAGCATCGGTATCCCCATCCTCACGATGGTAGGCAGCCAATGCATTCTACCGCTCTACTAGCTACATGCATAAGAGATCCCTCTCTACATGCATCCCCCAGCTCCTCATCTCGCCTCTAGCAGCCCCTCCAATCATGCATTCTTAGCATGTAACCCTGACTCCATGTCCTCCAAATTTGCCTGAGGCATGGGCATCTCTGGAACAGCAGCCTGCTCTAGCTCCCACTGCTCCGCGATGTCCTACATCTCCGGCTGATCCAGAACCCCAAGATCCACATCCACATCATCTACCTCCACCATGTCCGCATCCTCCAGCGGAGCTCCCCAATCATCTCCTGGTGCCTCGGCACCCTCCCCGCTACTGCTGCCTCTGCCTCCTAGTGGCCCCTCTCCTCGCCATCGTCATAGTATCCACCATTGGTCATACTCTATAGTAGTCCCGACGTCGTCCACATCCAGGACGTCAATCATCGCATCTAAATCCTTGCCAAGTGGCACGATGACTAGCCGGTCCAGAGTCCTCTCATCCCCCGATGTCGATAGACCACGGGTTCACCAGGCAACCCCTGGTGCACCCCAAACTATCATGTCACCCGACTATAAGGGAAGAACTCCTGCTCGGTCCCATGCCGCCCAATCAGCCACCGCCCCTACGTACCCATCGAAGCCACTCTCCAACCTCAGGCCAGGCTGGACAGTCCCGATAGGGGCGCCAGAACACCTCCCCTAGAGCAAGCCGAGTGAAGGCATCGGCATAGTGCCCTACGACACCTACCCACCATCGACTCTATCCCTGCTCCTTAGACTGTCGCCACAGAGCCACGTAACCTATATCCTTATCCACCATCTCTGCCCAAGTCATCCATGGTAACCCCATCGGCCTCTCCACCGCTATATGCTGCCAAGCCTAGCTCTGCAATAGATAGCTACAGCTAATCCCCTTTCACCTTCGATAGTGGACCTCGTACAACTCACCATAGAGCTATGCCAGCAGCGTCTATCCCCACCTCATGATCAAAGGTGCCTCCATCGAGCACTCCACCAACCGGCAAACCACATCCAATAGGTTCCACGGGAACCTGCACCTGACGAGTCAGGTAGCAACATGTTGGAAATGAGGCCCATAAGTACTACGTGCCTCACTCCCAACACCCCCTTCTCCAGCCACCATCGAACCAAAATCTTGCCAATCTGGCAGTCGCTCTGTGCCCTCTCCACTGGGCTCTCCACACCCACCTCCTCCCCATGCCCGAAGCATCGTATCAGTACAGTTGTCCGCTGATCACATGGCGTCGTCCTGATCGACAATCCATCTATCGAAATCCGTAGAATTCGATAGACATCCTCCAAGGTCACTGTCATCTCCCCTATTGGGAGATGGAAGGTGTTGGTCCGGGGATCCCACAGGTTGATCAAGGCCATCAGATAGGCCCGATCCCCGACCACAGGCTCCAGCCGAGTCACCTGCTTGAGCCCAAGGGCATCAAGCCACTCCCAGTCAGCCACAGTTAGTGCCTCCCACGCTTCAACAAAAGTAGTAGGCACACGATACCGGCTCTTCACAACCTGCAAAGAAAACAACACAAAAACATTAAAATCATGAAAACTGTACAAACAAAAACATGAATATACAACACTGCATAAAACACTGTACAAACTCAAAAGCAACAAAATTCACAAAAATTAAAAAAAAAACAAAAACAATTTGTCAATCTTAGGGTTTCTGTACTCTAAGTTTAAAACTGACAAAGTCTACACAAACAAAACAAAATTAAAATAACAGTTTTTAACCTAGGGTTTTCACCTACATTTTAAAACTGACAAGTTCAGCCTAAAAAACTAGGGTTTGCGTTCAGTTTATCCTAGGGTTTTAGTTTAACAAAATCGCAAAATACAAAATTTTTCCTAGGGTTTACTTTAGTGTAAAGCGAAAAATAAATTTCAGAGTTCATTGCGTCTTTTCGAAATAAATGTAAACTAGGGTTTCATTTTTTACAAAGCCAAAGAAAAAGAAAAACAAATTTCAACCTAAGTTTTAAACTATGTTTTCCATTCAGTTTTAAGCTAAGTCTTGATTTGTGTTCAGTTCCGTTTTAGGGTTTCACATTTTAACTTTGGAAAACAAAATACCAAAGAAAAATAAACAACTAACTTGCAGTTTTAAACATACAACAAACAAAAGCAATAATGCCAAGGAGCACTTACTGGTCTCGCTTCGGCTCCACCGCTCGATCCGGTTTGTGCACTCATGATGTTGAGAGAAATTTGGTAGCGCTTCGCTTCACAGAATTAACCTCCTCCTCCTAGAGCTCCAAATCGCAAGAAAATTCGAATGCAAATGAGCCCAAACCCTAGTTTTGGCCTTTAAATAGGCTTTTTGAGCTTATATTCATTCCTCCCTAGGATGAGCACTCTAGTTAGCACTCGTCCCACCCTGGGACGAATACTAAACTGGTATTCATCCCACCCAGGAATGAATTCAGAGCAAAAATTTCAAAAACAACAAAAAATTGAACAAAAATGCACCAAAACAAGCAATAAACTTGCCCGATGAAAGTGCTTTTGCACTTGACATTCCGGGCATGCAAAATGGACGTCGGGGTCACAAATCCTCACTATCCTACTCCCTAAGAAGGCTACCATAGCCGGACCGCTCCACGGGAGGACGGATTTTCGAGAATTTCATCCCCAAACGGCGTCGCCAAAAGGGTCAAAACCCAACCAAAAATAGCAATAACATTGCCGAACGAAGGCGCCTTGGCGCCGGACATTCTTGGCATCCAAAATAGATGTTAGGGCCACAAATTGTCACTATCCTACTCCCTAAGAAGGCTACCATAGCCGGACCGCTCCACGGGAGAACGGATTTTTGACAATTTCAGCTCCAAAAGCGTCACCAAAAGGGTTAACACCCACCAAAAATAGGTCTAAATGTCGGAAAACTGCACACACATGTAACGCTAAACATCTGAAGGCACCCTTACACAAGTCATCTTGGGTCAAGCGACTCGTCGCTTTTCTCATGAAGGTCATTCCCTCATCGATTCGTCGCTTGAGGGGGTAGTCACACTTAGTCACCAATCAACAAATACACACCCAATTAAGGAAAATGGCATGCATTCAAAGAATCATTGACAAAGACAATCACGCTCCTGCTTGGGGTAGTAAACAAGCAATAATCACAAGCTGATCAAATCACTTGGCATTTCATGAATCATGAACTCAAGGTTCTCATAGACAAAAGGTTGCGCCCTTTGCCTATTCATGATCGATCAATGTCCAAGATCAAGTAACACCTCACCGAAAAAGGTTAACACTTGAATTGAGTTCCTTCGCTCGTCAGAAGCAAGGATTCAAGAATGCATGCCCTTTCCATACTTGGGGCATCAAAAGTTGGTTAGGTTACTGAGAAACCCTAATCATTAGTGCTTTGGTTATCTATTTTTGCTCGACGCTGTGCCTTGCACAATGCATCCCAAAAAGGGGCATCTATAGACACCAAAACAACACCAATCCGATTATGTGACTGCAAACACTGATCGCATTGACACACACAGCCCCAAGGGCAGCCCCCAGAGGTTAAACAATGGTCCTAACCACTCTCACAATAGTTTTGGAAGGTCAGAGATCAATTTGGCACCTTCAGGCACTTTGCTCAATATCCGTTCCACCCAGGGATGAATTCAAACTGGGATTCGCCCCACCCAGGGATGAATATCAGATTCGCTCCAGGGTGGGGCGAATTGCAGGTTTGATGGGCAAAAAGTCAAATCTTGACAAATGGCAGCTCAGATCCGCCACTTAACGCTTCCTTCATCGCATGGGAGTGTGGGTGAGCATTTTCGAGCGTTAGAGGCAATTACAAGGGCAGTCATGAAGTCCCTAATCAGGGAGGAATCTCCTTCCCCCCGGGAAGGCATGATTGCCAAGTGGCGCCTCTGCATGCCCAATTCAAGAGACCTCCAGGTCTATAAATTGGTGAGTTTCCTCACCCCAAAAGATACAGAGAAGGAGCATTTTGGAGCAACGAAGTGCTGTCATTTTACTTTCACACCCACACCCTTTTGAGTTGTGCCTTTCACATCCTTGATCTCTTTTGGAGAGGAGGTCATAGGGTGGTTATTGGAAGCACAAATCCGGAACCAAAACCCGACATTTGGCCACAATATCCCACCAAATTTTTCGACAATACCCCACAAGAGGTTTTGGACCCATCCCAAGTGGATTGGTGCCGAAATCGGGCCCCAAACGGCGGGCGGCCTGCCCCCGGGCGCCCCTCCCACACTGCTACAGTCCTAATCGCCCCTCTTCGGAGCGATGGGAAATCTATGGCAGATTTTCTTTCTTTCATTTTTGCATTCAATTCTATGATGCTTAGATAGGTTGTCATTTAAATTTCATCTCGTTTTGAACAATTTTGATCATGTTTCTATCTTCGTTCGCCTTTACTAACTTGCAGGTAGCATCATCAAATTCCCATTGATGGAGGCCAAATTGGGAAAATCTGACCATCCGGGTCTTCCCAAAATACCCCCAATTAGCTAACCCCAAGTTTGCAGGTCTTTTGGAGCTTCCTAGGTAGGACATTTGGGACAGTACCTTTTCGGCATTTTGTTGCAAGTGAATTCGTCCCGCCTCGGAGCGAATTCAAATCGGTGAGGAATTTCTTGACTGTTCTTTTTGTAGTGTTCTCCTGGTGATGTCTTGATGCCCCTGTCAAATTTTTAGAGCATTTGGATTCATTTTAGTCATAGTTTAATTCATTTTTCTCATTCACTTATCGTAGGCTTGGGGATTGCATGCTTTATTTTATCCGTAGGTGCTATTGACTGTTTCTTGTTTCTTTGAACGTAGGATCTGGACATCGGAGGAGCAGCAAGGAGTCAAGACTCATCAACGCAAGTGGCGGCGACGTTTGGTCCGCCCATTTTTACATGTGGGCACGCGGAAGAAGGAAGGGCATCCATGGATGTAACAAGAACGCATACTTAAACGCTCCTAGCCCTTGGAAGGGGAGGAGGCGAATTGTAACCGAGTTTTGAAACATATCAATAAAAAGGGCTGTCTTCTTTATTGGCTTTTTTTTAAGTTTTTGATTCGTTCATGCTTTCCCCCTTTTCAAGCACTTTCAATTCCTAGGATTTTGCGTCGAGTTTAGTTCAGTTTGCATCGCATCTTTGCTTTCCTTTTTGCTTTCGTATCCTCGTGCTTTCGTAAAAGGTGTTAGTTGAGTTCGACTCTCAACTTATGATTAATCTCTTGAAGAATCCTTCTAAGAATCATAAGGTGGATTGGAGAATAAAAAGAATTATTGAGAAGATTCAGTTAATCCGGATGGGATTTTTGAAAGTTGATTACAATCATGTGGTCAGAGATCAAAACAAGAGTGTTGATGCTTTAGGTAATTGGGCTTTGGACAAAGGTGATCTTACTTGTTATGGCTACCCTCCTATATGGTGGGCTTCTCAAATTAGGGAAGCTCTTCTTTCTATCATTTATTTGGATGGCTCCAGTTTTGAAGGTACCTAGTTTCTTCTTGTTTTTTTTTTTTCTTCTCTTTGGTTCATTCAATTTTTTTTAGTTCCCTAGCTCATTCTATTCTTTATTTTGTTTCCTCTACTGATTCTTGCCTTAATAGTCTTCTGGTCTAGATAGGTCATTGTTTTGTTCATTATTTATTTATTTTTTGTTTAGTTCTTTAAGGTGGGTGGGTTTTTTTATTTTGTTTTGTTTTTGTGTTCTTTGTGTTGTTTTTTGTTCTTGTGTTTTTGTTGTTGTTGTAGTTTTTTTTTTTTATATGTTTTTTGTTATTGTTCTTGTGTTTTTTTTGTTCTTGTTCTTGGGTTTCTCTTTTTTTGTGTTATTTCATGTTTTTATGTGTGAGTGTTTTCTATGTTTTTTTTTTTTTTTATTATATGTTGTTGGTTGTTTTTTATTTTATTTTTTAATTTTTTAGGTTTTGGTTGTGTTTATTTTTCATGTTTTTTTTGGGTTATGTCTTTGTAGTGTTCTGTTTTTTTTGTCTTGTTTGTGTTTTGTTGTGGTTCTTGTGTTTTTCTATGTGGTTTGTGTTGTGGTTTCTTTTATCTTATTGTGCATGTTTGGTTGTGCTTTTGTTTTTGACATACTCAAGGAGCATGTTTTTTATTTTATTTTATTATTTTTGTTGTTATTTACTTATTTTTAAATTGGTTTTGTGTGTTTATTTGCTCCTTGAGTATGTCAAAGGTGGTAGGCCAAGTCCGAGTCTTGGGCATTTTTGGTGGAATGGATACCCCTACCTCCTTGGGTCTTACCCGAAAGTGGCATCACTTTTGGGATGTTTTCCACAAAAAAAAAAAGAGGGAAGCGCAGGATAATGTGGAGATAGACCACCCCCAATTCACATTGGGCAGTGTGGCCTAGTGGTAGCTTGGAGAGCGTGAAGGCATTGAGAGCATGGAGGTCGTGTGTTCAATTCCTGCGAAGAGTTTTTGGTGAAGTATTGTGGAAGCGCCATGACACATGTTTTTTTAAAAACATGGGCAAGGAAAGTGTAAAGAAGAAGCACATGGTGCTTCTCCCTTTGAAAATGAGTGGGTAGCTCATGTGGAAACCTTAGCCATGGACTAAGGTGATCACAAAGAAGGAAGGTCATGGGGTCAAATCCCCTTGAGGCAAGTAAGTTTTGTTGTTAAATTAATTTTTATAATTATGCCCTAAGGTTGGAGTGATAAGGATGTCATAGGGTTAATTAAAGTTTTAATAAACTTTATTAAAAAGAGGTTGTTGTGATTATTTCTGAAAGTGAAGTGTTGATATTTATTTGAGCATTATTATTTGGAGATTATTATTTTGAGAGTTATATTTTAGGAGAAATAAGGAGTTATAATAAAGTGTTGATTGAGATTTATTTTGAGACTTGTTGGTTATTATTTTGATAAGGGTTTTCTTCTAAAAGGACTTTGGTGGATGTGAAAATTAAGTTGGAGTAAAAAGGTGTATTTAAAGTTATATTTTGCATTGTGATTTTAATTAAAGTCCTCTAACCCTTATGTGAGTTTGAAAAAGAGTTTTGTGAAGTGTGGCAGATTTTGTGGATAAATCCTTGGCAACAAAAAGGTATGGGTAAAATTCTTCTCTATTGAGTTGGTTGATTGAAAATTAAGTTTGAAGTAAAAAGGAATTGATTAGGGTTTCCTTTTTGAAAGTGGTTTGTTTAATGCTTGAAGGTTTTCTGGATTGTGAGTTGTGATTAAACCTTATTTTATAAGCATTGTTGTTGAAGCCATTGGTTGTGTAAAAAACCTGAGTTAGGATTTTAGAAGAACATGAGTATCATTGTTAGATGAAGAATGTTTTATTAGCATTGTTGTTGAAGCAAATTGGTTATGCAAAGAACTTGAACTTGAGTTAGAAAAGAACATGAGTATCATTGTTATGTGAGATTTATGTTGGGCATTGTTGGAAACATTTTGAGTTGGTTGATACATGCTTGGACTAGGGTTTGTGAGAAAGGGTTTTTCCTTGAGGTGATTGGTTGAGTAGAGTTGATTGAGCCTAGTCAAGTGGTTGTATGAAGTGGTTGTTCAAGTTCCATGAAACAAACTATTCTATATTCTGATTTGAGTTGAGAAAGTGATTGAGTTTAAGAATAGAACATATTGAGTCTCTAAAAATTATCTTTATGCTTCTATGAGATTGAGTTGAGAAAGTGATTGAGTTTAAGAATAGAACATATTGAGTCTCTAACAATTATCTTTATGCTTCTATAATATTGAGTTGAAAAAGTGATTGAGCATTGAGTATAGAATATATTGAGTCTCTAACAATTCTCTTTATGATTCTATGAGATTGGACAAGTTTTGTGTGGACTTGTTAAGATGATTTGAGGTAAGTCTTTGAGAAGGCTTGTGGACTGATTTTGTGTGAGCTTTTGTGGAAGCTTGCAATGCATATTTGAGCAAGTCCTAGAGAGGACTTATTGAGTAGAATTGGACAAGTTCTGAGTGAGCTTGTTGAGAAGATTTGGAAAAGTTATGAGTGAGCTTTTTGAGTACATTTGGACAAGTTCTAAGTGAGATTGTTGAGCATATTTGGACAAGTTTTGTGTGAGCTTGTTGAGAAAATTTGGACAAGTTCTTTGATCTTGTTGAGCATATTTAGATAGGTTCTATGTGGACCTGTTAAGAAGATTTTGGCAGGTTCTATGTGGACCTATTGAGCAGATTTGATCAGGTTCTAAGTGGACCTATTGAGTAGATTTGATCAGGTTCTGAATGGATCTATTGAGAAAATTTGATCAGGTTCTAAGTGGACCTATTGAGTAGATTTTAGAAGGTTTTTATTGGACCTATTGAGAATATTTGAGAAGGTTTTGAGTGGACCCGTTGAGAAGATTTGAGAAGGATCTAAGTGAACCTATTAGGCATATTTATGCTAGACCGACTGGACTATGTTTAGTATAATATTGAGACAGAGCTTTGGAGGTGACAGAGCAGAGAGGATAGAGTCTCCAGTGGATAGAGATCCATTAGCTAGGACATTGAGGGTAGGTCTTCTGAGTGAGGACAAGAGTCTTCAAGTGGAGAGAGATCCATAGTCAATGCAATGGAGGTAGTATTCTAGAAGATCACCAAATAGAGAAGAGGAGAAGGATTTCTCCTATGGATAGAGATCCACAAACCATATTTAGGGGATCAACATCTCCTTTGGACAAAGGTCCATAAATATTGTAATTGGGAAGGATTCCCAAGAGATTATTTGAGAAATATTTAGAAGAAATATTTTCTCTATGGAGGTAGCCCACATTGGATGAACCACGTTAAAATCTATGTCTCTATTGTGTATGGTGTTTTGTGCATTGATTTAATTACTGCTATTCATACTGCTATTTGTACACTACATAATATTAATTTGAAAAGAAAAGTAAAAAGTGGTCTTATACCGTTCACCCCCCCTCTCAGTATAAGCTTGTGTTCTTCACTTGTAAATGTTGATTTTGATTAGCAAGTTGTATGGAATGGATGCTAATTGTGAGGGTTGTCTTTCTTGCTCTTCCTTCACTATCTTGTGCATATTTTCTTCTTCTTGTAGATGGATGAATTGTCCTTATTTTTCAATTGGATGCCTGGGTAAATATGTGCACTAATCCTCTCACTCTCTCCTTGCATTATGTGACACATTTATTTCTTCAATAAAAAGAACTTAAATTTCACAAAATAATTCTCTTATACTTTTATGTTCTTCCTTGTGCCAGTGTTGTTAACACCTTTTACCCTCCAACAAATGCGGCTTCAAAACACATTGTGTACCAACTGTCTACATCGATAGCTGCAATGACCTATACAACAAATGTATTTCACCTATGGCTATTGATGAATGCACCTTCCACTTTTGTAACTCTATCATGCATGAATATAGGAGTGAGTGAAGGTTGTTTTTGGCATGGTTAACTAGCCTTCAAACCATGTTGACCCAACAATACCTTTGTGTTGTATGCTTTCCCTACTCGCTAACATGGACCTTTATGAGTGCTAGACATGTGTGTGTATGGGTGGATTTCACTCCATTATTTTAATGCTCATGCTTGATCTTCTTTTTATTGGTTATCCTCAACTATGTTAATGCTTGTAAAACCTCCTTCTCCTTGCTAATGTTTCACTGGCTACATCAATAGTTTTCTTGATCTTCTTGTAATGGCTCCTAGGCACTAGCATCTTCTTTGTGGATGTAGAGTGATAATCCCTTCATTGTATTCCAAATACTATGACCAAATGAACTCACTGTATCGGTGCCCAATCTCCTATGCTCAACTTCCAATATTTCAATGTTACATAGGGTGCTTGATGATCTTCACGATATCTATTATCAATGACGTTGCTTCCAAACACCACTTTCTCTCAATGGCATTGATATTTCAACAATGCTCTTTGATAACGTTGGTCTATGATAGACTCTTACTACCTCCTTTAACCCTAAATAAAATACCTTTTGACATGGTCTTACTTTGTTGTATCTCTCACCTAGACTATGCTATATTTCCTCAAATGTTGTTGAATATAACTTTGTTGGATTGGTGCTTTTAATTACTCTTGTTTTTTAGCTGGGCATCCACAATGACTATCTCCAACTACCAACCCAATATTAGAATTGATGCAGGCTTTGGATATGTGGCACTTCAATTTCTTATGTTTCAAAACTGATCTTCTCCAATAGATGCTCAACGGATCCCAACCGCTAGTCTACCTTCCTATTTGGTGCGCATAGCAAAGACTACCTAGCGTGTCTACCTCCAATGCGATATTTGAATGTTAAACCTTCATATGTAGCATCACTTCCCCTTTGCACCAATGAAAATAGTAGCAATCTTCTTCAATGGTGTTGTGGTCATGCTCCAATCTACCTACCTCAAAACTACCATGTTTCATTTTAGTTCACCATGCTCCATCCCTTTCATCGTTGTAACATCTCACCCACTGCTCCAGATATCGAGGACACACTATCGAAAATTTATATTTTTAAAATGTTTTTTGGCTTTGTATTTATACAAATTTCACTAGCTTGCTTTGGCATCCTAGAAGTCGACCCATATATGCATTTCATTAATATAATAAATCTAATATTTAAAACTTTTAATTTTTAAATATTTCAACCTTTTCCCATTGCACACATTAGAAATATTTAAATATTTAATTTAAATATTTCAACCTTTGCCCTTTGCACACATTAGAAATATTTAAATCTCTAATTTAAATATTTCAACCTTTGATATTACATCACCCTTGAAGAAAATATATTTGCCTTGAATAATTCATCCACTGTTTGCTATCAACCAAGTCAGCCTTTGACATCAATGACAACTCAATAATTCTAACAATCTCCCCCTTTGTCATTGATGGTAACCCTGCAAGGAAACTATCCTTTACTGCAATGGGATCACAAGTTGCTCCCCTTGACAAGCTGCTCTCCCTTACTAAAATTCCAAACTGCTCCCCCTTACTAAAATTCCAAACTACTCCCCCTTACTGAAATTCTTCCCCTTTGACATCAATGGCAAAGGTTTCTCAAGGCTAAATGATAAGGCACTAGACAACTCCCCCTTACTACTTGCTCTAACTAAGACATTTAATGATGAGATGGGAGTGAAATTACTCCCAACTTACTATGCTCATTTTCTTGTTCAATTTTCTTTTTCTAAACTTTGGAAGATATTATTTTGGATAGTTTGACCATCCTCCTTACTTGATTTCGAAAGTTCAAGGAACATGATTCTACACCATCTAGATGTATGCCCAAAATTATTACAATTGTAATAAATGATGTTGTAGTCCATGATAGGTGCAAATGAATTGAAATTCCTCTTGGTGAAGCCAAAATTATTTTTAACATGAACCTTGCAATTTACAACTTTATGACCAAATTGGTGACATGAAAAACAATAACCTTAGAAGAAATATTGAAACTTGTTTGATTACCTTGGAGGATATATCCGCATGGTTCTCTAATTGTTGTTTCTATGATGGACCTTGGTGCATGATGATGCTTTATTTTCTTCCTTCTTGATGCTTCCACTTCTCAACACATCAACATAGGTCTTAGGCTCTTCTTTAATTATTTTCTTTTATGCCTCTATTCCTTTTGAGCTTGACTCCTTTTTTTTATTTTGACTTTCTTCAAAACCAAGTCCAGTATTTATAACCGAAGATCTCTGTGCTTTGATAATATCATCCAAGATTTCTATGATTTTATCAAACATGATATTTTGTTGTAGCTTATCATTAGATTTTTCCACTTCCTTCCTTAGAGAGACTATCTCATGTTCTAGTTTTTCACATTCAAGTTCTTTTACCTTTAACTACTCAGTCAACTTCTTCAATTTGCTTTGCCTCTTCAATTTTAACTTTAAAGTCGATGAGATCTTGTGAAAAATTTACCTTTGTCTTCTCATCCTCTTGTACTTGAGTCTTCAATCTTGAGTTTTTATTTCTAAGCCTCTTCAACTCTTCAAGAGAAAAAATAAGTTCCTCTTCTATGTCAACTATGGCTTCCTCTTCATTTTCTAGATCTTTATCCTCTTCTTGTTTTTCAACAATAGTAGCATCTTCTTTCACCTCCATGGCCAAAAATAGGATTTCTTCTCTTTCATTATCTAAGAGACTTTCATCACTGCTATTGGAAGAACTGTTTGCTTCCTCAACATAAAGAATCTTCTTGTGCCTTTGAAATATCTTCTTCTCATGCTTGCTTTGACCATACCTCTTTTTCTTTTCATGATAAAATTTTATTTCCTTATTTTTCTTGTATTCCTCTTCTTCTTCACTACTACTTTTAGCTTGTGGGCACTGAGCTGCATAGTGACCAATGTTACCACAATTAAAACATTTCATAGTATGCTTACCTTTGTATTTTCTTGGTCCCTTCTTATTTCTTTGCATAAAGTTAGCTTCTTCTCTGCTGCTCGATTTTTCACTTGACTTTGGTTCTTTATTCTTTGTCTTCTTTGAAGCTTTAAATGTGGCCTTCCATTTGGATGTTTGATATTTTTTAGTCCTCATTTCATAGGCTATAAGAATTTCATGTAGCTCATCCATGCTTAATATTTTAAGATCATTCATTTCTTCAATTGCCAAGACCTTTGCATCAAACCTCATGAGAAGTGACCTTAAGATTTTTTGAACAATCTTAGAGTCATCAATACTTTATCCAAGTCCATGAATGGTGTTGACAACTTCATCAATGTGGAGCATATATTTGGCAATATCTTCCTCATATTTCATCTTCAAGTCTTTGAACTTCCTCCTGTGGGTTTGAAGTTTTGCCATTTTAACCTTGTCATCTCCTTCATATGTTCTTTGTAACTTGTCCCATATTTCTTTTGTTGAGGTGCATTGCATGACTTTCACAAAATTTGATTCACATAACCCACATTGCCTTGGCATTGTGTTGGCAGTTTTGCACTTGGCCACATTGGGATTTTTGTAGGAGAATTTTGGATTGTAATGCGACATTATTTATTTTGAATCAATTTCATATGTTACTTTTTGTTTGCATATGTATTTAGTATTCAGTGTTGAATGTTTTAAGGGAAAAATAAATGTAAAACTTCATTTGGGATTCAAGCTTACTATATTCGAAGTGCACTTCTTACACTTTGCATAAAGAATGCTATATTCAATGTGAATCGACATCTTTGAGCCTGTACACTTTGCAAAAATGAAGAAGGAAAGATCAAAATGAAAAACGATGTGAAGGAAAAAAGGTTCGAAAGTGCCCAAGAAAATGGAACAACAAGAGCACCTTCACCCCAAGGATGGGACAAAAGCTCCGTGCACCCCTCCTTGGGGCAAACGTCATATTAAAAGGATGTAAAAAATGAGCATGTGTGCTCTCTAAAACCATTTCGATGATATGATGTGTTCGCCCCAAGTATGGGGTGAACACTCTATTTGCCCCACCTTGGGGTGAACATAATATCAAAAGGCAACGTAAGAAAGGGGTACAAAAAATTGAAATTGTGTTCACCTTGGTCGAGGGGCAAACATCTTGTTCGCCTCTCCCATGGGTGAATGCATCCCAAAATTAAAACGTGATCGTGTTTGCCCCTCCCATGGGTGAACGTACCCAAAGATGAAATAAAATCGTGTTTGCCCTAGTCGAGGGGTGAACATCTCATTCACCTCTCCCAGGGGTGAATGCATTTTCAAAATAGAATCGTGTGAATATGATAAGCAATAGAAGATGGGGTGAACATGATTCTTGCTGAAGGGCGAATGTAGTTTTGAGCAGAGAGGGTGAATGCGATTACAAAAGTTGTCTAATTGTGAAGTTTTACCTTAGTCCATGAGGAATATAATCAAGATTTAAAAGGCACCCATAACAGATTTTTGCAAAGTATTAAATAACGGTGGCAATGAGTAACTCAAATTATGAATCCCAAGTGAAAAAGGAAGTTGTATAAGAAGCATGGAAGGATTTTCATGATTTCCAAGGCATTGGGTATCCCTTAATTTTCTATGAACTGATGCCTAAAATGTTGATTTCCTGGAATATTCCCTTGAAAGATGGATCACTATTCTAGAAGGATAGATTTTCAATATTTCCAAGGAGGAATTTTCTCACTCTTGTTCCTGATCGGCGATCATTTTGTCTTCATGTACATTTAAATAAAAGAGGCAAAATCCTCTATAAATTTGTCCTCTATAAATACTAATCAAATTTCCATTGTAAAGGAGGTTAGACACTTTGTGAGAAAACTCTCCAAGTTCTCTACATCAATACAAGACATCAAGATTTTGAATTTGCAAGTGATCTTGTGTGTAATTTCCTTTTGTATTTGTGCACTTCTATTTTACATTCATGTTCTTTATTTTCTATTAGATTTGAATTCTACATCTAAATTTAAATATTGTTGGTGAGGGAGTGAATGCTGGAGTGTTATTTTACAGGTTGTTCCTGCAATTTTACAAGTAAATTCTATTGATTTTATTTTATTACATGCTATTTCATGCTTGGGTGAATTTCCTACTATTATTCTACCCCAAATCCTACGCTTTCAGCATGTGGCCATATTTCCCATATCTTTCCACAATTTCCAATTTCTTTCCAAAATTTCCAATTTCTTTCCTTCAACTCTAGTCTTCAAATAGTGTAGTATTTAGTTTGGGAGCCAACCCTCTCTAGAGATTGGCACGGAGGACATCTCTTTCCTCCAGCCATTCAATGTTGGTTGTATCTAGGGTGTACAAACATAAAATTTGTTGATTAGGCAAATATTTGACCAACTATTTTTGGTACGCCCGGTGGGACTTCAAAAGTTCCACTTTTGATGGTATTAAGGTTTGATGTTCACCTTCGTGCTGTAGAGTTTAAACATATGATGACTCGATTACACCCAAAAATATCCAAACTTGAGTACAACAAAAGTTGTGTCTCATGAATACAAGATCAAAGGCCAAAAATCTAGATCACCAAATTGAGTTCTACAAAACTTGATATCCAAAGACTAGGGAAACATCCTCAATTAGCCACTTTGTGACATACATCTTCATTACCTCATATATCCCATATACCATCTATCACATGCTCATGACTAGTTGGTGTATTTTCCACTCTCGCAAGCCTAGGTAGTACTGCCACTAGCATTCACCAAGCTCTACCTCATACAACCACTAATATTCCTTAGGACTCACCTCATATACCAGTCCACATGGCCCATAATCCTCCACCACAATAGCCACAACCACCAAGGTAATTCTCAACATGGAATAGCTCAGGGGCTTTGTATTTGCAAGTACAAAATCTAGTGCCTCAAGTAGCTTTGAAGGCATTATCGACCTATGATGGTATTGGTAAAATGACCTATGAGCATATTCAAGATGTAGCTTCTTTGGCTATGATCCATGGAATAACGGACAAATATGTGATGGTAAAATTTCTAGTCTTGTCGTTGAGAGGGAAATTGTTGTATCGATATTGATCATTGCAATCGAGCACTATTACTTCATAGGATCAATTGGTAGAGTTGTTGATTTAAACATTTTCATGAACAAGCTAAACCATACTCCTTGCTGCATTATTTTACAATAATTCAAAGGCATCCATAGGAGGAAATCGTTGATTTCAATGTCAAATTTGCACAAAGCTGGCAAAGAGTTCTTGATGGTTTGCGGCCCATGCATGAACAAGCTGCATTGTACTATATCAGGGTGTTTAGCACTAAAATTGGAATGGTTGTGTGACCGACCAATGTGACTACATTTCCATATTTGTATACACAGGCACAAAAGATCGATTCTGACTTGATTGCTATAGGTAGGCTTCCCTCAAAAAATAATTATGCCCATAATTATTGATATCCCATAGTATTTGTACTCCAATGCATTTTCACAACCCATGGCTTCCATGTACCCAGTTCCAACACTTGAATCCAAGATTTTCATAGTCACCTAATCTGATAACACCGCAAATGCCCTCATTTGTTCCCTTTCCAAAATTTTCGACACCATCGGTCCTATTACCATTGCCTACATCACCAACACCTCTGCCTTTGCCAGTGCCTCCTACACCTTCTAATTATAATCATTTCATGATATTATTGCATGAAGTAAAATCTAATAACTTAGCCTTATGAACTATATCGAATGAGCTTACAATAGTAAGGAAGAAGCAAGATGATGTTGAATTTCGATCAAGGAGAGTTCAAAACTCCACCAATTACTCGAGAACAAGCATCCACCAGTAGAGTCCTTGAGAAGAATGCAACGGTGTTAGAAAATGAGGAGACTAGCACAACAAAAAATGCATATTGGTGTTCAACATGCAATGATCCTCATGGAGAAGAAACTTGCATGGTGCATATGAATTATGTGTAGATTCTTGTTGAGAGTTTGGCTAGTGGACAATTCAATATGATCAGGGAGGTTGACCACAACTTTATGATGCCATACGTAGAGCAAGTTTTGGTTCTTATGAGATCTGAGAAAAAGACAATAATTGTAGATCCACTTAAGCTCGAACCTTTGAATATGCCTATAGAGCCAAAGGTGCAAGATGAAATGGGGAAACTTATAATAAAAATACCTGGTGTAAGGACTAAGGAGTAGGATTCTATCAAGTTAAAATATTTACTACCTAAGAAAGCTCAAGAAAAGGTACAAACTAAGGCATCAACTTCACAACCTATAGAAACTGTTAAAACACAGAATGAGATGAAAGAGAAATTAAAAGAGTGCCTTAAATACCCATCATTGACAAAAATACAAAGAGTAGAAGCTACTCAGCAGTACTAAGACAAGTACAAATGAGTTACGAAAGAGAAGGCTTTGATCATCTCAAATTATAATATTATGGAAGAAATGAAGAAGATACCTACAAAAGTAAGCTTGTATGATGCACTACAGTTTCCTAGACAAGTTGACCTATTGTAAGAGTCCTTAAAGAGTACTAAAGATCAAAAGAAAATTCCTTCTCAAATATTTTTGGTGCAAGCACTACCAACTTCGACAATGGGAAAGAATAGGCCACCCCCATTTTATTTATCACTCAGAATGGAGGGGTGGATTGTACATAATTGTATGATTGAATCTAGAGTTGTGACTACTATCATGCCAAAGGTAGTATGCGAAGTAATGGGGATAGAATATACAAGAAGTATCCCAGGAGTGTTGTAGTTGGATGGTACTCTAGTAAAAATAGTAGGGGTGATCAAATGCAGCCCCATTGTCTTGCATAGCATGCCACAAATCACGGTCATCTTGGAAGTGATGGTGGTTGACCTAGAGCCATAATTTAGCATGTGTCTCTTGAGAGAGTTCACAACTAATCTAGGAGGATACCTTTCCTTAGACTATTCTCATTTGGATATTCCATTCAAAGGAAATATGATTCTCATTTATAATGAAAAGCCATCAAATTTTCACATCGATAAGCTAGAAGAAGAAGAAAATCCTCCAAGAGCATTTCATATGATGATTGAGGAGTTAGGATAAGTTGACTTGATGGAGGAGGTGCTTGGTGAAACTTGCTTTGAGGATGAGTTTTTGCTCATGGATTTTAATGTGATGATTGAAACGTATATTGGTTGTTATACAATAACCAAACTAGAGCAAACTAAATAAAAAGTCCCTGATTTCCCAAACCCTATTGAAAACCCATTATGGAAGTTGTATTTTGATGGCGCAAGGTGTAAGAAAGGTGTTGGAGCTGGTGTTTTTTTTATTTCCCCTAAGGGATTACAAAAGACTTATTCCTATAGGTTGAATTGGAGTTACACAAATAATGCAACTGAATATGAAGCATTGTGCCTTGGATTGAAGAAGTCTAAAAAGTTGGACATCAAATAGTTGTAAATTTTTTGTGACTCCGAGCTTATTGTAAATCATACCACTAATAAGTGTGTATCAAATCAGCATTAATTCAAATATTATCGTAACAGAGTGTGGTATTTATTTGAATCCTTCACAACTTTAAACATTCAGGCGATTTCTCAGGAACAAAACAAACACATGGATATTCTAACCTCTCTCGATGCAAATTATTCTCCTGTGGAACAAGTGGTCAAAAATCCCAAGACTGTTAGGGTGATCTATAGATCTTTAGTCCCTGATAAAAATCTTTATTGGCAAGTATTCAACAATGATGAATAAATAGTCAACTTTATGCTTAGAGAAGCTGCTAGCATAGATGATAGAGTGCTTGTCGATGAAGAAAAAGAAAGGATGATTTAATTGAAGAACAATCATAATCCCAGAGGTTTTATTTTTATGGAGAGTTTGTTTGATCAAAGTGATAGGTTTGAGAAGAATAGGATAAAAGTGGATGTAAAAGAGTATAAGGAATTACAATTAGAGCATGAAAAGATCATTAAAATTGAAATTGATTGTATACCAAAAGAGTTGGAAGATATTAGAAACTTGTGCTATGAGTACCCTAACATCATGGTGTGGAGCTATCAAGATTTAAAGGTATACGATAAGAATGTGATCCATCATACCCTTGAGCTACAGGAGGGTGTTAAACCTTTTTGTAAAAAAAAATGACCTATCAATCCCAAAATCAAAGTACTTATGAAGGTAAAATTATTGAAGATGTTGGAGGCAAAGATAATTTACCCGATCAAGCACTCAACATGGGTGGCGAATCTAGTGCTAGTATAGAAGAAGAATGAAGACATTTGATTATGTGTTGATTTTTTCAACCTAAACTAGACATCATTAAAAGATCATTACCCTCTACCATAGATTGATCAAATTCTTCATGTGGTAGCCGATGCACATAGATTCTCATTGCTAGATGGTTTCTCTAGATATAATCAGATATGGTAAAAGATGAAGACCAACATAAGATAACATTCACCACCAAGTGGGGCACATTTTCCTACCAAAGGATGCCATTTGGACTCTCAAATGCCGATGCTACTTTCCAGAGGGCCATGGACATAACTTTCGATGAGTTACTGAATAGAATCATTGTGATATATCTTGATGATATGGATGTGTTTTCGCATCACAAAGAAGACCATGTTGCTCATTTGAGGCAGGTGTTCGAGAAGTGTCATGATTTCAGGATTTATATTAATCCAAAGAAGTTAATATTTTCTATTAAATAATGGAAGTTGTTGGACCATGCCATATCGCAAGAAGGATTGGCAATTGACCCTGCAAGAGATGAAACCTTAATGAAGTTACCATTTCTTGCTAACAAAGGACCTACAATCTTTGTGTGATCAAATAAATTTCATCTACAAGTTTATTGTTTATTTTGTCAGGTTGTGAAACCTATGACTGAGGTCTTAAATAAGAATACCGAATTTAAATGGATAGAATCTAGAAGATGAGCTTTTTAGGAAATCAAGAAAATAATCACTCAAGCTCTAGTATTAATCAATCAATCTCTCTTCACTGAAGACTCTTATCCCCACTCAGAAGACTTGTCCTCACTGACTTGGCTGATGGATCTATATCCACTGGAGACTACTGTTCTCTTTGTCTTTGATGACATCAACACTTTCCTTTGCTTTTTTTGACGTCGGCGCTTCTCTTTGAAATAAATGTTGCCTTGTTTAAAGTTCTAAATCCAACCTTTGGATTTATTAACATAAACTGTGGTCTTTAAACATTTAACCCAAACTTTTGGATTTATTATTTTTAGAATTTATAAACCCAATTTGCAATATAAAAAATTGTAATTAAAATTACAATTATTTTATTTGGGTTTTCACTTATGGCACTTCTAACCATTATAATATTTTTTTATAAAATTTAAATTCATCCTAAATTTAAATAATTTATAAAATAAATATTATCACTCCTTTTGAAATTCTGTATTTTGCACTATTTTACTCAAACTTTCGCCTTCTTGCTAAATATCAACTGATCGTCTTTGTTGCCTTTATTTTTTTCTAAAATCTTTGTATTAGTGATGACTCCATCAGGTGGCATCAATGGTGACATCAATGACAAATTTGAATTAGGGACTCAAAATATCCAACAATCTCCCCCTTTGTCATTGATGGCAACCCTATCCTTTTACTAAAACTTGACCTTTCTTTTTCTTCTACTACCTCCTGGGACATTGCTCCCCCTGGCTCAATGCTCTCTCAAATATTAAATATCCCCATATCAAATCTCTCCCCAATACACTAATCTTTCCCCCTTTGACATCAATGGTAAAGGGTCACCTTTGGGGCTCGGGGCTAAGAATGAGCCTCTTAGCTTAGCCTATCCCCCACCTCCACATGATGTGGTTAATTTTGGGGTGGAAGTATTTCTACTCCCCAAAAGCACTGTTCTTTACCTTTATCTTTCTCTCTTATTTTTTGATTTTCTGAATCCTCTCACTGTTTCTTTCCAAGTCATCATATTTGTTCCTGTCATCACTTCTGTTCCTGTTTCTATTATTGTTCTCATCCATGTTCATATTTCCATTCATATTCCTATTCCTATTCATATTCCTGTTCATGTTCACATTCCTAGTCCTGTTCATATTCCTAATCCTGTTCATGCCTATTTCTGGAATATTTTCTCTACACCATATTGCTATGTGACCATAATTATTGCACTTATAACACTTAATGTTATTATTCCTTGAAGGTGCAACTATCTTAGAATTTCTCCTAGTGAAGCCATATCCTCTTCTGTCATGAATCTTGCAATTCATTGCCTTGTGACCAAACTCATTACATGAGTAGCAATATCCTTGGAAAAGTTGTCCTTTTCCATATTCTTGTCTTGCATGTGTCATGCACTGTGAAGCCATGTGCCCAAAAATATGACATGAAAAGCATCTCCCATTGAAGTTTCCTTGCATTGACCTTATTGGTCTTCTGTTCTGATTACTGTTCCATATGTACCTTCTCTATGCATTGTTCCTGTCTTTGTTGAACCCTTTATTTTCCAACTCATATTTTGATGTCTTACTCCCACTTGTACTGTCTTCTATTGATGTATCTTATTTTGAAGTTTCTTCTTCTTCAAGACTTGAAGTAGACTTTTCTTACCATTTATTTTGAACTTGTTTGGAACCAAGACCTGTATTTTTTATTACTCCTCTTTGTATCTTGACTATTTTATCCACATTCTTTCCATTGGTTACATACTTGTATAACTTATTCTTGGAATCCTCTAAATCTTCCTTTAGTAGTGCCACTTCTTGTGTTAACTTTTCACATTCCAAAATATTTGCTTCTAACTTATCCTTGAACTTGCTTGCCTTAGCCTTTGACTTTTCTAAATCCTCTATGAGCAATAATATTTCTTCATCACATTCTTAAAACTGACTTTCAAGCTTAAAGTGTTGATTTCTTACCTTATTTACCATGTCAAGGGCATAGATAAATTCTCCCTTGAGATCATAGTCATTTTCTACTGAATAATCCTCTATTTTTTTGCCTTTGTCTACATCATTACTTCCTTTTGGCTTGTCTTCTATAGGATCACTCACTTCTTATTCTAATGCCATTATAATATTTTCATCTATTATTTCAAGTACATCTTCAAAATCATCATCACTGAAACTATAACCATCCTTAGTGCAATCATCTTCAAGATGTCCAAATTTACCACATCTAAAATACTTGAGAATAACTAGAGTCCTTTTCTTAACTCAATCTTTCTCTTTAACCATAAATAGGACTTCATATCTATCATTGTTTGAAAAACTAGCATCACTATCAATTGAGTACTTACTTGCATTATCCGCATAGTAGCTTCTCTTTTGCCTTTGGAAGAACTTATTTCCTTGTATGTTTTGTCCATCCTTGCTTTTCTTCTAGTACCTATGATCCTATTTTTCTTCATAATTGTTGCTCTTTGGTTCTTTGCACTCTGTTGCATAATGTCCATACTTTCCACAATTGAAGCACTTAATAGATATTATATCTATGGGTCTTCTAAAACCTTTATCTCTTCTACCATAGTGAGCTTCTTTATCACTAGACGACTCACTACTTGATTCTATCTTCTTCCCATTTTTATTTTTGTCCACTTTGAAAGCAACTTATTTAAGAGGAATATGATATTTTTTTATTATTGTAGATTGAAAATACACGCCAAACAAAAATAAATAAAATCACAATGATAGAGTACAGAATAGTTGCACAAAACAAACGATTTCTATTAATCGATGGAGTTTAAAAACTCCTTTTTGAATACAACTGGGCCTGTAACCCTTTATTTGTGATACACAGTTACAAGTTATGCTAGGGTTCTCCGAAACCCTAGCTGGCACAAATGGTGGCGCTTCCGAAGAACGTATCTTCAATCCCAACAAAGTGAGTGGGCTTTGTTGTATCCCTTGCTTGGACCACTCCAGCTTAATCAGCTGCCATCAATAAACCGGATCTGCTGTCAAAAACCCGCACACATTAACACTATCAAGGAGTTAGAGATTAATAAGAGGGCTCCACTGTGTGAGCCCTCGAAAACTATCTAAAACCCTAGAAAAATGAAATGCAGGAATTCAATAACAGATCAAATAGAAGAAAAGAGGTTACTTGCTTTAAACTAATTTATACCTATTCTCTGTTAACGCAGCTAGACCAGGCGACACCTGGAAGTAATGTTGTTGTCAGAATAGGCTGCGAAAGGCACCCTGGTGCACTCGCTGAACGCCCGCGTGCTTCTGGATTAAGGTTTCAGACGCCGGTCTGAGTCTGTGGCTGTAGGTAAACGCCCGCGGGCACTTGGTAAACGCCCGTGGGCACTTGGTAAACACTCGTGGGCACTTGGTGAAGGGGTAAACGCCCGCGGGCACTTGCGACAGGAATGGGAGATTCTGCAGAATGCTGCAGAAGGAATGGCGGCGAAAGTGGCAACGAAAACGACGATGGATGCGATGAAAGGGTAGCAGAAGAGAGGAGATAACAGTAGAAGAATTAGAATCAGAGATAGAAGTAGCAAAAGACATAGGAGAAAAAGATAGGGTTTGAGCCATCAAAGTGACTCAATTTATAATCCACTCTTAGGGCACACTTTAGGGTTTTAACGACACTTTCAACGTGTGGCTAAGATTAAAGTGGATCTAAGGGTAGAGAATAAATTTTGGTTGTGGAATGGATTAAGATGGATGAACGGATGAGATTAAATGAAGGATGGACGGCTCAGATCAAATCACTTAAACTATTATTTAAATATATATATTAAAATATTAAAATATATATATAAATATTAATTTAAATAAATTTGGGGATGAAAAATGGCGGGAAAGGTGAAATTGGGCCAAATAATGGCGGAAAAATGTGAAATTGGGCCAAATAATGGCGGGAAAGTGGATGACCGACACGTGGCTGACAGGAAGGTATAGATGACTTGCAAGTGGCTGGATTTTGGTGTCTACAGATGCCCCTTTTTGAGTCGCTTTGTGTGAAGACACAATGCAGCACAAAAACTTAGGACACCTGAAAAGTTGGATCAGACGCAACTCTCTCTCAAGACTAAAGCACAACTTTGAAGACCAAAGAATAAAAGAATATTTAAAATTTATCAGCTTACCCCCTCAATTGGCGAGCGAGAATGGTTCTCACGAGCCAATTGGAAGAAATTCGGAAGAAAATGAACTGTTTTTGCCCCAACGGTGAAAAAGGTGTTTGTGTATGAACCATCTGTTTATGTCCCAACAGGAAAAGGGGTTGGTGTACAAACCAGAAAATAATATGATTGAAGACGATATGAGTGATGTGAAAGATAAACCGTTTTCTGCCCCAACGGTTAGAAAGGGATTTTTGCCAAATTTTAAATTCCATGATCATGTAAGATGAATTCTACTATTAGGAAAGTTAAAAATTGATAACGGATGCCCCAAATCCTGTGGGTGAATCCATACTGCTGATGGAGAGATGACGGTGACGCTTGAGGATGTATACCGCATCCTCAAGGTGCCCGTGGAGGGGGCGCGGGTGGAGGTTAGACGAGATAGGGCCACGGAGATGGCCAAGTTGTTTGGGGATGGTTGGAGGGAGATCCGAACGGAGAGCGGGGGGATTCCTTACTTGGCCATGTATACGGCCAAGGAGTTGGTAGCGGTGGAGGCTCTGATGATGTTCGTATTGGCCAACATTGTGGCCTCGAACAACATCGGGTGCAGGTTTCCATGGAACCTGATGGGTGTAGTGAGCGAGATGCTCACTAATAGGGTAGTGTATGCCTGGGAGCCTGCTTTATTGGTGCAGGTGTACCGGGAGTTGTATGAGGTTCGGAGACGAGGTCGAAAGGGCCTAGGCTACAGTTTGGTTCTCCAGTGCTGGGGATGGGAGCACTTCAGAGTGGCCTGATCGGAGGGGTTGCCATGTGCTTACTGGGACATGAGCTAGGCTTATGGTAGGAGATGGCCAGTGGCAGAGGAGAGACAACCGAGCCGCCCCGTGAGATCGAGGCAATGGTATAGGAGTTTATGGGCAGACTTGACAGATGCCCAAGTCATTTGGAGGCCCTTGCGGGAGGCGAGGTGGATCGGTGATGGAGAGCATCTGAGACGGGTGCGACGGAGCTATATGGGTAGTGGGTCGAGGCCACAGCGAGGCAGAGTACATACAGATGTCTCGAGTGCTCCGCCAGGTCGGATTAAGACAGGATATCCCTGGTGAGCCAGTGCGCTACCGGAGGCACAAATCAAAGGGGGATTTACCGTGTGCCGAGCCATGGAGGGAGGCCACAGAGGACAATGAGGACATGGATATCCTTGACATGGACGATGTCGAGGTAACAACTGAGTATGCAGCATGGATGGCCGTAGAGCCGAGGTGGGAGCCACCATTGGTGGCTGTTGGAGCTGGAGAGGATGAGGGAACCGTAGAGGTTCCCAAGCACAGGGAGGGTCCCCGCCTTCGATCTGACAGTCGAAGGTGAAAGGGGAAGATGGTGCGACAGGCACCGAGGAGTGGAGATGATGAGGAGGATGATGGCGAGGGCCTAGGAGAGGCCGCAAGAGAGACTAGGGAGGTACCCCCTAGCGGGCATGAGGATGATCTGGCGTAGCTGCAGCAGCAGATAGCAGAGCACGATGCTATGCTAGCTGTCCGGGATGAGAGGATAGCTCGGCTGGAGCAACAGTTTGTAGAGCAAGATGCCCTGATAGCTGTTTAGGAGGAGAAGATGGCCCAGATGCAGGCGAACTTGGATGGAGCGACTAGGGTTCCCCAGGATGACAGGGTGACGAGACTCCAGGTAGAGCTAGTGGAGCGAGAGCGACGACACGGGATAGACATATCTAGAATTAGGTCTAGGACTCATTATATTGAGGCTCTGGAGGACACATTATTTAGGCATCACATTGTGTTGCCTGATCCTCCATCCTCCTCTGTCTCTAGGCATAGTGAGTCTAGGCACACCACTAGGTCTAGGGCTCCTACTAGGTCATAGGGATCCTCTTTTGATGGTTAGCTTAGTGCTTAGATGCACTCTTTATGAGCCTTGGTGCTCTATTGTATTTTCTAGCCTTTTGGCATTCACTGTACATTTTGATCTTTATACATACATATACATACATGGCTTTTATTTATTAGTGTTTTACTTTCTTTTGTGTGAATGCCTATGTTTTTGTGATGCATGTTTTTATATGTTTTAATGCATATGTGATGGAATGGAATGCAAAGTTATAGATGATTAATGCGAGACTAAGTAAATGAAATATGCACTAAGAAGCACTCATACTTTTAGATAGTTAGATTTAGCCAACTATTATCATAATTGTTTAATCAGGGGCACCAAACTTGGTAGCTTGTGAATGAATAACGTATGGAATGACATGAATATGGAAGAAGATATGGAGGTTGATATGGAAGAAAATATGGAGGAAGACTGTTTTACAAAGACTCAAACATTCTAGTGGTATCAAACAAACTTACTAATACTGCCTAATTCAACTAGGACCAAATGTGTGTGCATGTGAGTTCATTAACCAAATCAGAAGCATGGTAGTGACTCTAGGCAATCAAAAACTTGTGTGTGTGCAAGTGTTTTCATTAACCTCATATTGCATAAATTAGGTAACCCTGTTATGGAGAAGACCCCGAAGCTAGTTTTTCCGTATGAGCATTCAGAGGTCTCTCTTTAAGGAGAAACATGTCACCACGCAATGAGTATACTCCACTTCCAGTCAAGTGTCTATAGCCCCGGTGAAGGTTAACTCCATAGTCCATGTTGTTTTTGACCTTTGTAAGCCTTGGGGATGACTACCTATCCGTCTGACTGGACAAGTAGTACGATCCTTACAACTTATTTGGGATCAGTGGTGTGTGAAAAATGTTCATTTCCTTAGAGCTTTGGGGAATCGGATTCTCAATCAAAGTATGATGAGAATTTTATCCTATCCTTACTACTCTGTTTATATTTATATTTTGTGGTTGCTTGTGATAGTGGTAAGAACCACTATTTTATGGACTATGTTTGCATGATAGGACAAACTAGCGTGTTCTTGACACTTTTTACATTGTTTAACATATTTGCAACAATCTTGTTCCATAGTGGGCCAATAATACCCCATACGTAAAATACGCTTCGCAATGGCCATTCCACTAAAATGACCACCACAAGTACCATCATGGGCTTCAGCAATAGCTCTATGTGTTTCACCTGCTTCTAGACAGAGGAGGAGTACTCCATCATATCCACGTTTATACAACACATCCCCCAAAAGAACAAAACGAGCTACTTTTTGCTTAAAACAACGATGGGCAGTTTGAGACAAATCAGGTGGAAGTGTTCCAAACTTGAGGAAGGCTACTATCTCACTAGACCAAGGCTCATATGGATCCGAATGGATAAAGCAAACATATTTTTCATCTTTAGACTCAACACGGACAATTGCAGACTTAGAGATTGTGGAAATGATTAGGGGTTGTACCTCTCCAAGGGAGTCCTTTGGAATCAATGATCCAAGAGAGGCCATGGCATCCGCAAATCTATTAGTTGAACGAGGCAAACTAGTGATCTCATACCAATCAAAATTAGAGAGCAACTTCATTGCTACATCATGATAAAGCTTAATGGTAGGTTCTTTGGCTTGGTATTCTCCTGTAATTTGTTTAACCACGAGTTGAGAATCCCCAAATATCCGAATACGCTTAATGCTCATAGCTATGGCTAATTGAAGACCTAAAATTAAGGCTTCATACTCTGCTGTATTATTGGTGCATTGGAAATCTAGTTTGAATGATAAAGGGATGGGAATCCCTTGAGGTGTATGAAACACAACTCTAGCTCCCTGACCTTTCATGCACTTAGAGCCATCAAAGAATAACGTGATGTCAACATCTTCCTCTGGAATGATGTCCTTTTCTTGTTCAGTGATAGCAAATACCGAATCATCTAGGAGCTCAATAATCAAAGGATGATCACTAAAGAGCGGAGCTTCCGCAAGTTGATCGGCTATAACTTGACCTTTAACGAATTTTTGGCTAATGAATTCAAGATCGAATTCTGTAAGCAACATTATCCATTTAGCGATGCAGTGTTATTATAAGTGCGAGACATCATATAACGCAGAGGTTTTTCTCTAGCTATGACATATGTTGTATGGCTAAGCATATAATGACAAAGTTTCTTAGTGGCAAAAACCACTGCTAAGCACAACTTTTCCACATAAGCATATCGGGTTTCATTGCTTACCAATGTTCGACTAATATAATAGATAGCTTGCTCACGATTTTGTTCATTCTTTTGTGTAAGCATTGTCCCTAAGGCAAAGTCCGTTCGTTGAGATATAAAGGTTGAAAGGGACCCCCGGACGAGGCAGAGCCAAGACCGGCCGAGACGCTAGTAATCGCTTGATGTCATCAAAGGCTTTCCGACATTCTTCTGTCCATGAAAATTGTACCCCCTTTTGTAGTAGGTGGCAAAATGGCCTACACTTATCAGAAAGTTGTGCAATAAAGCGACGGATTGAATTAATCTTTCCTTGTAAACTACTCAACTCCTTCAAATTAGTTGGGGGACACATTTCCATAATGGATTTGACCTTGTTTGGGTCCACCTCAATACCTCGTTTAGAGATAATAAAACCTAGGAGTTTGCCTGAGGTAACACCAAAGACACATTTCTTAGGGTTCAACCTTACTTTATGCTCTAGAAGCCTATCAAAAACTTTTTCCAATACATCAAAATGCTCTTGTCGAGTTTTAGATTTTGCCAATAAATCATCCACATAATCTTCGATAATCTTATGCATATAATTGTGGAAAATATAAGTCATGTCTCATTGATAGGTTGCACCTGCGTTCTTAAGGCCGAAGGGCATCACCCTGTAACAAAAAGTTCCCCAAGGTGTGGTAAATGCTGTTTTGTGTTGATCTTCAGGGTTTATTCGAATCTGGTTGTATCCCGAAAATCCATCCATGAACGAAAGCATTTCATGACCAGCGCAGTGTTGACAAGAGTATCACTGTTTGGAAGAGGAAAGTCATCCTTAGGACACGCTTTATTTAGATCTCGAAAATCGGTGCAAACACGTATCCCCCCGTTAGGCTTGCGCACGGGTACCATGTTAGAAAGCCACTCAGGATAATCAATCGGGATGACAAATTTAACATCCAAAAGTTTCTAAATCTCCGATTTAACTAGGAGGGCCACAGTAGGATGCATTTTCCTAAGTTTCTATTTGACAGGTTTAGCATCTTTTTGTAAGGTGAGGTTATGGACAACCAAATTAGGGTCTAGGCCCGGCATGTCTTTGTAAGACCATGCAAATATCTCCTTCTTCCGCTTGAGTAGAGAAATCATTTGCTCTTGTTCCTCTGATGATAGACTTTTAGCCAGTTTCACAATTTGGGTGCCATATTGGTCTGTACTAAGGTCTACATCGATAGTTTCTTCAATAGACATGTGGGAACCTTCCTCAACCTGATGGGGAGTAGGGATCAGATTTATGTCATCTAAAATGTCATCAAGCTCCTGTGCCTTGCTCTCATCTATGTCTGCCCTGAAGACCTCTGGTTTAGAATATGAAGGTGAATGTGGAGGTGAAGTAGGAAAGTAGTTGGCGGAAGCCCTTAACAATTCCTCGAAAAGGATGAACTCGCAAATAGATGGAGGGGATGAAATCCGATCCATGTCAATCAGGCTTGGGTTGATCAGGATTGGCTTATCCGGATCATATGGATTATGGAGTGGTGTGAATAAGTCTTCGAAATTCATTGTCGACTTATGGAAGAAAGGATGGGCAGAATGGAAAGGAACACCGGTGAAGACCTCGGAAGACCTGAAGTGCAAAACAACATAGTTTTTCAGTTTTTTTTTTTTTTTTGGTTTGAGTTTTTTTTTTTTTTTTTTTGTAGTGGTGAAAACCACTATTACACACATACATAAAGCAATAAATTATATATATATATATATATATATATATATATATATATATATATATATATATTTATATATTTTGATTTTTTTTTTGGAATTTTCTGATTTTTTTTTGTTTTTGGTAGTGGTGAAAACCACTATTTTAGTATATACATATAATACAGGTTTGGATTATGGCTTATGGATGTGGCGAAGGGGGTGGTTCACCTCGTTCTTGTGGAAGAAGCAAGTGAAATATGGCCTCTTGGAGATGGAACAATTGGAGATAAAACTCGTCTTGTTTAGTGAGGGGAACAATGGGCGTCGACTCTTCTTCAGATTCATCACCATTTGACATGACGTCAAATTCTTCATAGACTTCATCTTCGGATTCGTCGAGGTGGAGGATTTCTTCTTCTCAATTAAGATTAATGCTTTGAAAAGCTCGCTCAAAAGAAGAAAGGGATGGAAGTGGTTGGTAGCCCGCACCAAAACGCTCGGTGGGTCTCTGATATGGCATATCGATGTGTTCAGTTACCCCTTGCTCGTATCGACCTAGGCCAAATTGCTGCCAATTATGTTTGTGGAAATAGCAAGAGGGAAAACCCTCCATCCTTTCGATATTGGCAGGGACTGGATGCTTGGGTTCTAGTATGGTGGTAGGACTAGAAGATGACTCTGTTCCCCCATATACAAAATTAATGGAATTTGGCATAGAACCCATGTTATAAACCGATCCAATGGATAAATGTTGGTCATGTGGACGACCAAAATCTTTAACTGTTTGCACATTGAACGGTGTGATGTGGACATCTTGGATGGCATACTCACCAATACCGACATCAGTGAGATGGACCTTGACTTGGGAGGGAGATGGACTTGATGATGGAATAGAAGAATGTGGGATAGAAGAATTGGAAGGATTTGGTTGGGTTGATGCTTCACTAACTTGTGAAACATCACCTGGTGATGGTTGGGAAGATGGAGGAATAATAGGTGATGTTGAAGAAGGTGTAGAAGAAGGGGGTAATGACGTGGAAAGAGATGATTGGTCATGGACACATGTGCATGTGGTCACTGATGAAGAAGAAGGGAGATTAGGAGATGAATAAAGTGGTGAATGAGATGGAATAGCGGAAGAGGAAGATGGTTGCGATATGATGGGTGGCTCCTCAAGAATGGGAGCTTTAGAAGAAGATGGTATAGAAGAAATAGATGGGGTCAAGAAAAGATGAGTGGATGGCAACACAATCTCATAAGGATTTGAGACATAGTTGCAATGTTTGAAGGGTTCAGTGTCGCGAGGTACACAATGAACTCTGTCCCTCATATACATACTTCAGACATTGATGCAATATAGAAGGGACACATCTCATCTCCCTAAGCCAAGGCCGTCCAAGAAATACATTGTATGCCATGGTCCCTTCCAAGATGTGAAATAAGGTATGCAAAGTTTGGGCCCCTACCTCAATGGGCAAGATAACTGTGCCAACCATGGAAGATAAAGCATCATTGAATGCTTTAAGAGTAAAAGTCAACTTTGTGATAAGGTATGGCGACAACTTTAGATGACTCAACACCGATGTTGTAATGATATTGATTGAGGAACCGGTGTCAATTAAAACTCTCTTGAATGGCTTGTTATCGATCTTGGCCATGATATGTAGTGGAGGATCTATACTTTCTGTTAACATAGGTTTGATTTCAAAATCATAGAAAGTGATGGAGGGCTCCATGCATGTTTGAATACTCCCCACAAAGTTGTTGAAGGCATTAGTATCTTGAGTTTGAAGCTCGATTGACTTTAAGATTTTCATTAATGCCTCTCTATGCGGAGGAGATTATTGAATGAGGTCATAGATCGATAACTTGGCGAAAGCCATTTTTAAACTGGTAGTTAACCGGCTACTCAATGACATGATGGGTCGTTGGCATTGAGTAGAATGATTTAGCGGTTGTTGAGAAGTACTAGCATGTCGTTGGGTCACCGTTACCCGAGGTGGACCGGGGTTTGTACAGTGTGGTCGTGGTTCGACCTGATTTGGTTGGTTCACCCTTTGACCCCGGGTTACTACGTTAATAGTACCCACAAAACCTTGGTATTGTTGTACATGGTTGACTTGATTAGGAGGAGTTACCTGAGTTACTCCCCCCGAAGTTGTTGGAGCTTCCTCCCGATGTGGAAGGGGTGTTTGAAATATACCAAGATTTTGATTTTGTTGGGCTAAGGGGCTATCCAATTTAATGGCTCCAATCTCAATAAGATCTTGGATCACATGTTTGAAAGCTATACAATTATTGATATCGTGCCCATTTTGCCTATGATAAGGACAAAATAGGTACTCCTTGTAATACTTCCCCCTTCTAGATGGGTCTAAAGGTTTAAACTCAGGTAAATTTAACTGATTTGTGCTATATAACTTGTTGAATATGACCGCATATGGTTCATCTAAAGGTGTGAATTGTCGCTTGGGACGATTGTTTTGCCAAGGTCGAGTTTCCATGGTTGGCCCAGTATTGGGAGCTGGTTGAGCTGGTTGAGGAGGGGCAGGTACCGCATGATAAGTGATTGGTTGCGGTTGACTTTGCATTATTTGTTGTTGTTGAGCCATTACGGGCTGGCTTGCCACCACTTGATTAACTTGGTTAACATTTGAGGCTATACTAGCCTGTGCTTGTTTGTTTTGGCCATAATTATTATTTCGTTGTTGGCCCTTTTGTTGCCATTCTTTTCTTCGGGGTTTTAAAACACCCTCTTGGACTTTAATGTCTTCTATGATACTTGCTTGGGCCAAAGCCTCTTCAAAAGTCCTGTATTTGTAGATTGAAAATACACGCCAAACAAAAATAAATAAAACCACAATGACAGAGTACAGAATAGTTGCACAAAACAAACGATTTCTATTAATCGATGGAGTTTAAAAACTCCTTTTTGAATACAACTGGGCCTGTAACCCTTTATTTGTGATACACAGTTTCAAGTTATGCTAGGGTTCTCCGAAACCCTAGCTGGCACAAATGGTGGCGCTTTCGAAGAACATATCTTCAATCCCAACAGAGTGAGTGGGCTTTGTTGTATCCCTTGCTTGGACCACTCCAGCTTAATCAGCTACCATCAATAAACCGGATCTGCTATAAAAAACCTGTACACATTAACACTATCAAGAATTTAGAGATTAATAAGAGGGCTCCACTGTGTGAGCCCTCAAAAACTATCTAAAACCCTAGAAAAACGAAATGCAGGAATTCAATAACGGATCAAATAGAAGAAAAGAGGTTACTTGCTTTAAACTAATTTATACCTGTTCTCTGTTAATGCAGCTAGACCAGGCGACACCTGGAAGTAATGTTGTTGTCAGAATAGGCTACGGAAGGCACCCTGGTGCACTCGCTGAATGCCCACGTGCTTCTGGATTAAGGTTTCAGACGTCGGTCTGAGTCTGTGGTTATAGGTAAACGCCCGCGGGCACTTGGTAAACGCCCATGGGCACTTGGTAAACGCCCGTGGGCACTTGGTGAAGGGGTAAATGCCCGCGGGCACTTGCGACAGGAATGGGAGATTCTGCAGAATGCTGTAGAAGGAATGGCGGCGAAAGCGGCGACGAAACGGCGATGGATGCGGCGAAAGGGTAGCGGAAGAGAGGAGATAGCAGTAGAAGAATTAAAATCAGAGATAGAAGTAGCAAAAGACATAGGAGAAAAAGATAGGGTTTGAGCCATCAAAGTGACTCAATTTATAATCCACTCTTAGGGCACACTTTAGGGTTTTAACGACACTTTGAACGTGTGGTTAAGATTAAAGTGGATCTAAGGGTAGAGAATAAATTTTGGTTGTGGAATGGATTAAGATGGATGAACGGATGAGATTAAATGAAATATGGACGGCTCAGATCAAATCACTTAAACTATTATTTAAATATATATATTAAAATATTAAAATATATATATAAATATTAATTTAAATAAATTTGGGGATGAAAAATGGTGGGAAAGGTGAAATTGGGCCAAATAATGGCGGGAAAAGGTGAAATTGGGCCAAATAATTGCGGGAAGGTGGATGACCGACACGTGGCTGACAGGAAGGTATAGATGACTTACAAGTGGTTGGATTTTGGTGTCTACAATTATCTTAAAAGTTATAATCATACCAAGCAAAGCATTTCTTGTTAGACTATCACTATTAATTGGTGTTGCTATAGTAGAAACCTTTTCACTGTACCTTTTTGGAAGAGTTCTCAAGATATTATTGCAAGCATCAAATTCATCAAACTTCATTCCAAGACCTTTCATATCAAGTATAAGTTCATCAACCTTGCTGAGATAGTCACGAATATTTTCATCATCCCGTATTCTTAAGTTCTCAAATTCTACTTTGAGATTTTTGATCTTAGATTTTCTAACACCTTTATCACCCTCATATATGGTATGCAATAGTTCCCACATATATTTTGTTGTTTTACAATCCATAACATTCATAGATTTTGATCTATGCAATCCTTTTACAATTGCATTCATAACTCTTGAGTTTGCATGCATTAGAATCTTACCTTCCTTATCTATAGGAGTATTGAATGTTGAATCATATCCAAGCACCATTGCATCCCAAACTTCATTTCCAAGTGCCATCAGGTGAAATCTCATCAGCACACACCAATACAAGAAGTCACTTCCATCAAATATTGGTACTGCATTATTGATGAATCCATCATTTTGATCCATTGTGTTCTTAAACCGCTATTACTTCAAGCTATCAAAATCTTCTGAAGGAACCCACTCTGATACCAATTGAAGAACACAAGCTTACACTGAGAGGGGGTGTGAACAGTATAAGACCACTTTTTACTTTTTTTTTTCAATTCAATATTATGCAGTGTATAGATAACATTATCAATAGTAGTAATAAAAGCAATGCATAAAAAATCATCCATAATAGAGACACAAATTTTAATGTGGTTCACCCAATGTGGGATACCTCCACAGAGAAAATATTTCTTCTAAATATTTCTCAAATAATCTCGTGGGAATCCTTCCCAATTACAATATTTATGGACCTTTGTTCAAAGGAGATGCTGATACCCTAATCTCAAGTTCATGGATATCTTCCATGGGAGAACTCTTTTCCCTTCAGCTCTGGCTAGTGATCTTCTAGAAGACTCTGTCTCTCTGCTGCGCTGACTAGTGGATCTATCTCCAATTGAAGACTCCTCACTCAAAAGATTTATCTTAAATTATCCTAGCTGTTGGATCTCTATCCACTAAGACTCTGTCCTCTATACTCTGTCACCTCCAAATATCTATCAATAGGTTCACTTAGAACCTTTTCAAATTTTCTCAACAGGTCCACTCAAAACCTGCTCAAATCTGCTCAATAGGTCCACTCAGAACCTGCTCAAATCTTCTCAACAAGCTCACTTAAAACTTGTTCAAATATGCTCAACAAGCTCACTTAGAACTTGTTCAAATCTACTCAACAACCTCACTCAAAACTTGTTCAAATATTCTCAATAAGCCCTCTCTAGGACTTGCTCAAATCTGCTTTGCAAGCTTCCATAAAAGCTTACATAAAATCAGTCCATAAGTCTTCTCAAAGACTTACCTCAAATCATCTTAACAAGTCCACACATAACTTGTACAATCTCATTTAATCATAAAGAGAATTGTTAGAGACTCAATATGTTCTATACTTAATGCTCAATCACTTTCTCAACTCAATCACATAGAAGCATAAAGACAATTGTTAGAGACTCAATATGTTCTATACTCAAATCTCAATCTCAACTCAACTCAATCTTATAGAAGCATAAAGAGAATTGTTAGAGACTCAATATGTTCTATTCTCAAATCTCAATATCAACTCAACTCAATCTCATAGAAGCATAAAGATAATTTTTAGAGACTCAATATGTTCTATTCTCAATCTCAACTCAATTCAGAATAAAGAATAGTTTGTTTCATGGAACTTGAACAACCACTTCACACAATCACTTGACTAGGCTTAATCAACTCTACTCAACCAATAACATCAAGGAACAACCCTTTCTCACAAATCCTAGTCCAAGCATGTATCACTCAACTCAAAATGTATCCAACAATGCTCAACAAAAAATCTCACATAACAATGATACTCGTGTTCTTTTCAAATCAGGTTCAAGTTCATTGCACAACCAATGGCTTCAACAACAATGCTTATAAAACAAGGTTTAATCACAACTCTCAATTCAAAAAACCTTGAAGCATTAACTAAACCAATTTTGAAAAGGAAACCCTAATCAAATCCTTTTCACTCCAAACTTAATTTTTAATTAAGCCAATCACCTAACTCAACAAAGAAGAATTTTGCCCATACCTTTTCTTGAAGAGTAGTTGCCCTTTTACAAATCTGCCACACTCACAATTACTTATTTGAAAAACTCAATAAGGATTAGAGGATAATTTTTCTATCACAAAAATATTATCACAATTACACCTTATCACTCCAACTTTAAATAATAAACAATATCCTCACAATAATAAAAAACCCTTTGTTCAAATTAACATACACCCACAAAGTCTTAACCTTTCAATATTTCACAATAGCAAACTTTAAGACTTAAAAACAAAACCAGAATTCTCCTTATACGTCCTAACAATATTTCTGAACTACCACCTTTTATCACAATGCAAAGACTTTCACCACTAAAAATCCTTATACCTCCAACTTGGGCATTAATAAAATAAAATATAAAAAGCGTACCTTTGTCTTTGGAGAGTTTTGAACTCTCAATGCATCCCACACAAGTCTTTGCCCATGGCACCAACACCACACGAGCTTACAAGCTCGTTGGGAGGGAAGAAGTACCACATGATTCAATATTCCTTCCATGCCTTGCGAAAGAAAACGTTTGCGCCTTTTGATTTGCACCTTCAACATGTCCACCAAAGGCTTCCGTGAGATTCAAAATCCAAACACCGTGCACACCAAAAAGTAAGCTGTTGCCCACTTGCCACTAGGCCAAAGAGCCTTGTTGGCATTCAACACATCAAAGCACTTGCTTTTGTCCTTTCTGCCATCAAGTCAACCCATGAAAATTGTGAAATACTATCACGAGCTCTACATTAAATTTGATGCACTTTTTATTTCCAATCGAGCAAGGGTAATTCAAATCATATCCATGGCATGGTATTAATATGCATTCCAAATGTATTAAACATGTTGGTGCTTCCCTTGTATTTGATGATTTCAATGCCTTCCTTTGCTTTGTTTGACGTCGGTTCTTCCCTTGGAAATAAACGTTGCCTTGTTTAAATTTCTAAATCCAATCTTTAGATTTATTAACATAAAATTTGGTCTTTAAACCTTTAACCCAACCTTTTGGGTTTATTATTTTTAGACTTTATAAACTCACTTTGCAATATAAAATATTGTAATTAAAATTACAATTATTTTATTTGGGTTTTCACTTATGACACTTCTAAGCATTATAATATTTATTTATAAAATGTAAATGCATCCTGAATTTAAATAATTTATAAAATAAATATTATCACTCCTTTTGAACTTCTGTCTTTTGCACTGTTTTACTCAAACTTCCACCTTTTTGTTGAATATCAACTAACCGTCTTTGTTGCCTTTAATTTTTTCTAAAATATTTGTATTAGTGATGACTCCATCAGGTGGCATCAATGGTGATATAAATGACAACTTTGACTTAGGGACTCAAAATGTCCAACATTGATAAATGTAGATCATTCAATCACTTGCTACAAAAGGAGGTGCCATTGTCATGGAAATATGAATGTCAGAAAGCCTTTGATGACACTAAGCAATACCTGGCTTCTCCACTAGTCTTATCTCATCCTCATTCAATGGTCCCCTTCTATCTTTATGTTTCAGCAATGGACTTTGCATTAGGGACAATGCTTGCAAAAAATAATGAAAATAATCAAGAGCAAGCTATCTATTAAATTAGTCAAACATTGGTAAGCTATGAAACCAGATACACTTATGTGGAAAATTTGTGCTTAGTAGTGGTTTTTACCACTAAGAAACTCAGACATTACATTCTTAGTCACACCACATATGTCATAGCTAGAGAAAATCCTATGTTATATGATGTCTCACACCTACAATAACACCCATACCGCTAAATGGATAATGCTTCTTACTAAATTTTATCTTGAGTTTATTAGCCAAAAATCCATTAAAGGTCAGGTTATAGCCGATCAACTTGTGGAATCTCCACTACCTAGTGATCATCCTTTGATTATTGAGCTCTCAAATGATTTGGTATTCACTATCATCTAATAAGAAGAAGATGTCATTATAGAGGAAGGTGTCAACATCACACTATTCTTTGATGGTTCTAAGTGCGAGAAAGGTCAAGGTGCTGGAGTTGTTTTTCAAACATCCCAGGGGGTGCCTATCCCCTTATCATTTAAACTTAAATTTCAATGCACAAAAAACAATGTAGAGTATGAAGCCTTAATCTTAGGTCTTCAAGTAGCCATAGCTATGGGTATTAAGCATATTAGGATATTGGGTTATTCTATAGGTAACTAAATAATACCAATGTAAAGAGCCTACCATCAAGATTTACCACAAAGTAGCAACGAAATTGCTCTCTAAGTTTGATTGGTATGAAATTGATAGTCTTCCATGTTTGATTAATAGATTTGTAGATGCAATGACCTTTCTTGGATCATTGATTCCAAAGAATACCTTAGGAGAGGTACAACCCCTCATAATTACAATAATCTCTAAATATGCAATTATTCGTGCTAAATCTAAGGATGAAAAGGATATTTTCTTTATCCATTTGGAGTCATGTGAGCCTTGGTAAAACCAAATAATAGCCTTTCTCAAGTTTGGAACACTCCCATCAGATATATCTCGGTGTACTAAACACACTTTCAAGCAAAAGGTAGCTCATTTTACTCTCTTGGGGAACATGTTGTATAAAAATGGTTATGATGGAATCCTCCTTCGTTGTATCAAGTCTGTTGAAGCAAAAAGAGCCATAGTTGATGCTCATGATGGTACTTGTGGTGGTAATTTTAGTGTAATGGTCATTACAAAGTTTATTTTATGCATAGGCTACTATTGACCCATAATATAATGAGATTTTTGCACGTATATCAAGCATTGTAAGTAATGTCAAGAACACGCTAATTTAATTCATGTGCCATCACAAGAATTACAACCTATTCAAAGTCTTTGGCCCTTTTCACAATGGCGTCTAGATTTAATTGGCAAAATATCACCTTCTTCATCAGGACAACATACATTCATCATCACAACTACTGAATACTTCACAAAGTGGTTCGAGGTAATTCCTCTAACCAGCATGACAGGACCTAGAATTGTGGAGTTTATACTTCATCATATCAATTGTCGTTTTGGTATTTCCTAAAAAATCATCTCTGACAATGGTAAGTCTTTAAAGAATAAGGATGTTGGAAAAGTTGATGCTACCAACAAGATCTTAATTTCTATTCTCAAGAGACTTGTTAAATAAAATTATAGAGATTGGCACATACAAATTCCCTTGGCATTATAGGCTTATTGAACAAGCATCCACATGTCTACTGGGGCAACACCATTTTCATTTGTCTATGGAGCCGAAGCAATAATGCCTCTTGAGCTTGAGATCCCCTCATTGTAAATTTCATTGTAAGGATTCATAGATGACAACATATCTAGACAAGCACATCTTGACCAAATCACACTTCTTGATGAAAGGTGAGTCAATTCTTTAGAGAAATACGAGTATATCAAGACCGCCTTAAGTGTGCTTACAATACCAAAGTTTATCTGCATGAATTCCACGTAGGATATCTTATTCTTAAATAGAATCAACAAAACACCAATGTATTACCACACCTTCATGATAAATTTATGACCAATTGGTTAGGTCCATACATTGTTACTCAAAAAATGGGTAAAGGTACTTATAGGCTTGCTAGTCTAGAGGGAGTTGAAGAGCCCAAACCACTTAATTTTATACACTTGAGATCATTATATGAATAATGCAGTTTATATATATTTATATACATGGCTATTACACAAAAATACACATTTCATTACATACATTGCATTTGCATATATTTCATTAACACACTTGCATTTTCACAAAATTTGCATTAAAAATGTTTCATTTCACACATTTCATTTTATATAGTAGCATTCACATTCACGTTTCACATTTCATTTTAGGACCATTTATTTGGTTTAGATATTAATTGGTCTAATAAAGTCATGTTTCCTTAATAAGGGACACATTCAAAAACATCATTCATTTCATTGCATCATTCCATAAAGCCAAAATTCCATTAGAAAAATGCATCATTCATTTCATGAGTCCACCTCACATACCACCAAATTGGTTCCCCTAATTAAAAAACAATGCTAAACATGGCCAAGAAAAATCTAAACTATGAATGATCATTAGAACATTTACATTCCATAACTTGCATTAATAATTCATACATTTTCACTTGCATTAATCATCCATATACATATGCATCCACACAAAAACATTCACACAAAAGCATAACACAAAAGTAAAATTTATGTATATATATATATATATATATATATATATATATATATATATATATATATATATATATATATATATATATATATATATATATATATATATCGCATGTACAATGAGTGCCCAAAAGGCTACATACAATGGAGCACCAAGGCTCATATACAAAAAGTGCATCTAAGCACTAGCTAACACCTATGAGAAGACCCTTGTGACCTTGAAGGAGCCCTAGACCTAGATCTATACCTATACTCATTAGCTCTAATCAACCTAGATATGGATGAGGATGGTGGTTGTGGAAGCCCAATTTCATGCTCCATTAATCGATCCTCAAATATCCAGATATATCCATCCCAATCCCAAAGGTGATGTACATCATATATCTACCTACGACACCCTATAGCAGCTCTACCTGGAGCCTCATGATCCCATTCTCATCTCCACCTATTATCGAATGTACATCCAAATCCATATGCAATTGAGCTATCTCTACATCCTAAACCATCTTCCTATCTTTCATCCAAGCTATCTTCATATCTCAAGCCACTATCATAGCATCTCACTCCACCACCAACTGCTCTAGCCCCGCTCGATCATCTTCACTCTGACTAGGAGACCCATTAAAAATCTCCTCCCTATCCTCCATGTCCCCTACATCTTCCCCAAGATCAGGAACATGATCCACCATATTCCCTTCATCTCATCCAAAATATGGAGCCTACTACCCTCATAGTCCACCTCCTATGATTGATAGCTCAAAGGTACCATCAATGCTTAGGAGCCTCATTGGCATCCTCATCCCCATCAACATCCCCATCCACTTCTGGAATTGATACCCATGGTGGTTGAGTCATAAACCATGCATCATACTCCTCTATAGTCCCAACATCATCCAAATTAGGGAGATCCATCTCCTCATCATCCTCAAGTGTGGTCCTCCATGCCTCGACATACAAAAAATCTATCTCATCTCAATGATGCCTGTAGAGCATTGGTACCTTGGTCACCCCCTACCTTAGTTCAAAATACTATAGCACCCATGAGAATTGGATCAGCTCCACCTCTTTTAGGTTCCTTGCAACCACCCATATAACCTACCACACCCATATCAAGCGCTCTCTGTCACTTGTCCACATGGCACCTCGCCATGGCCTCCATATCACCTGAGTCAAAGTTAGTTCAACCCTTATATCCATGTACTAATGACTCGTATAAATAGGACAACTTGGCTGCACCTCCTTCACCATTGGCCACCTCATAGCATAGGTCTTCTCCCTATACCATCCATTAGCTAGTAGGCCCATAGGTCGAACCATACTGAAGTGCTCCTAATCCCAAAATTGCAGTAGCAAACTGCAACCTAGTCCCTAGTGCTTCTACATCCTCACCTCATATAGCTCCTGGTACAAATATGCCAATAAAGTAGGAGCCCATGCATAAACCTATGGTTAGTGATCATACAACACACCAACCCAATAAGGTTCCATGGGAATCGACAACTAGTACTCTTCTAGACCACTATGTTGGCCAACATGAAAATCACCAAAGTGGGTAGGGCATCCATATTCTTGTCCATATACATGGATAAGTAAGTAATCCCTCCACCTGTCACCTCTACATCCTCCCATATATCCCCAAACATGTGACACAACTCATGCTTCTTGTCATGTCCAACCTTGACAAGCAAGCCCCCCACTGACAACTTGAGGATGCGATATACATCCTCAAGTGTCACAGTCACCTCAATAGGAAGGAGTTGAAATGCCCCCCTATATGGATCCCATATCTCCACCAAGGTAGAAAGATACCCCTCATCATCCCTCACCACATATATCTTGGCTACCCCAACCAGCCCAACTATCTCCAATCATTTCCACTCGTCATCCCAAATGCCTTTCTCACCCTAGGGATGAGAGACGAGAATCGATGCTGAGCCTCCAAAATATTTAGCTGCAACACAACATAAAGCATTAATGTCACATACATTGCATTATTTCCCAAAAAAATCAAAGATTTTTTTTTGCATATCTTAATCAAAAGAAAGTCGAAAAGACTTACCTTGGTAAAGTACACACCTACTTTCGCATCTGCTCCCTCCATCGCTATAGCTTTCGCAACTCCACTCACTTCACTCCACACTCTTAGATGCAGATTCCAAAATTTGTGAACACACAAATGAGCTTGATTTCCTCTCTACAGGCATTTTATATCTGTTTTAGGTGCACTTAAATGCCCATAGGCACCTCTTAGTGCACTGAAGCACATCCCTACATTTGGAAAAGCGCCAAACTTTTGTGGGTGTTTGTGCAAGCAATAAGCACCCATCGACATTTGGTGTCAACATTGACAGAAGACAAAAATTGATCCAAAAATATAGCTTACCTCCACCAAATTATTCCAAATTGCATCCATACATCAATTTTATCATAATTTTATGTGTTGTGAAAACCAAAATTGATTTGGAGTCATAACTTTTTCTTGCGATCAAAAGTCGTAAAATCACATCACAAATTACAAAATGCTCCAAAATGATTCAAATTTTTATAAAACGATCATTTTTATCATTTTCATAATCAATTTAATCATTGCACTCATTAACACATCATCTTACAATCATTGCATGTATACATTTTCCAAGTTCAACAAATTTCAAGTGAACCTCATATCTAGTGGTCTATTCTATCTCCTTGGTGATTGCAATGACTTGCATCCATGCAATTTGGTAAGATGGGTAAACCACCATAAGGACACTTGGCCATATTCATCATCTAATATCTCATTGTTTGAACACAAAATCAACTTTGGTACTTCACCTTTAGAGTGAAACTATGCCAAGACCAATTTGCTCAAAAGCTATCATTGATGGCCTAGTTCATGGGGAGTAAAACACGGATAACAATCATATCTCATACTTGATTTTTATATTGTCAGTCATCATAGATAGATGCAATATCTAGGATTATTGGTTCCAATTTTGGAAATTATCCGACAGTCACTAGCAGGCCCTCCAAATTTAACTCTTTTTCTTTGATTACATTTTCATCACCTTGCATATCAATGACACCAGAAGGCACTTTCTTAAACGACATGGAATCACCCCAAACTTGGAGCAACCACAATTGATTTTTTTTTTCCCACAACAGGATACATATTACATGATCATGACATCTGCACTTGGCAAAAATCCCTTTCTCTATTAGGGCAAAAATAGAACCACTCACTTGCATATTTCAACAACCCCTTCCACCATTGGGGCAAAAGTGGCATCACATTTACATCATTCATATTTTCCAATATTGCACTATGTATTTCACACAATCATATGCACACATCTTTCAATTGGCTTGTGATATGCATATGTCACTCATTCACCAATTGAGGGGGTAAGCTACGCAATCCAAATTTTTTTATCTCCAAGTTCATTTTGTACATCTCAACAAGAAGTTGCTTTTGCATTAGGCCAAAACCAAATGTCTTGTATTTTTGCACCACATTGTGTTTCACAAAACATGGCACAAAAATGAATATCTGCAGACACCAAAATATAGCCACTTGTCATCCATCCATAACTTCCCGTCATATTTATCCATTATATATATATATATTTGTTTAATATATATTTAAATAATAATATTTTATATATTTTATTTATATATATTTCATATATATATATATATATATATATATGAATTAATCCCAATCATCCATCATGATTTAATCCCAACTATTCATCCACCTTAATCCATACCACATGCCCAGATTTAATCTCCATCCTTTGTCATATTTAATATTGATCGCACAAATTGTTTCGTTGAAACCCTAACATGTCCTAGGTGATATTATAAAGAGGAGTATTTTTTATGACTCAACACCAAATTTTTCCCTAAGTTTTTAAAATATTTAAGTCCTCAAGCATCCATGCATCCTTACCTTCACTTTCACTTGATATCGCTTATGTATCCACCGTTTCCCACCTCACACGAACTAGATCCACTTATGTAGATTTTGCTCCAATATCTTGAGCACCTTTGATCATCTCATATTCATCATTGAGCACCTATGGGCACCTCCCTACCATTACCGAGCACTTCTAGGTGTCTTCTTGCCATTATCGAGCACCTCTAGGTGCCTTCCTACCATTACCAAGTGCCTTTGGGTACCTCCTACCATTGTCGAGCTCTCGTCGGTGTTCACTGCCCTAGTTCTACAATATAGTGATTCCTTCAATGTCACCGGGGTATATGCACACCAAATTCTATACAAATGACAAAGAACAAAGAAACAATTTATTGTGTTTGTTTTAATATTCTTAGTTTTTCTAATAGCTTTATTTATGAAACTAGGGTTAGTAATTTTCTTATTGAGGGCCTCACATGGTGGAGCCCTCGCAGATATTATTGAATTTCAGTTATTTTTTTCTATTTGTAGATTTAAGGATCAAGTTTATTGGAAGTTGCTGAAGCACATGAGTGGGCTAGTCTATGGATCTGAAGCCCACTCACCTTACTATTGATATTAATTCGAGCGTGAAGACACCACCCGTATTTTTTAGCTAGGGTTTTGAAGAACCCTAGCATATTGAAATTATTGTATTGGATAATAAAGCATTGTAAAACCCTTATCTGGGGTGCACTTGGTTGTAATATCAGAGATCCACTCGACAATAAGAATAAAAGTTTATTTTTGTGCAATCATTTGTGTTTATTCTGCTTTATTAATTCATTTAAATATGTTGTTTGGTGTTGTTTGATTTTACATATATAGATAGATAAGAGTTTCATATTATAATTTAAGAAAGAAATCATAGACAAGGAAGAATAGAAGAAAAAATTAGTTAAAGTTGTAGTGGATTGAGAGGCATTCTAGCTTCCTAAGAATACACATATTTTCTAAAGTAGAAAAAAACAATAAGCATAGAGAATAGAAAAAAAATAAAGCATTGTTAGATTTCTAAAAATAAAGGAATATTGAAGAGAGGCCATATTAGAAGAAAGGCCCATATTACTAAAATAAAAAGGCCAACATTAAAAAGATAAACTCTACTATTATTGAGGACAAAGATTAATTATTTGGCCACACAAAAAATGACTACCCATTTGGCTCTACAATAGAGAAATAGACCAAGCATACAATATAATAAAAAGAGACATAACATTCTAAGGAAAAGTGTAAAAAAGGTTTTTGTAATATGTAAGAACTCCATATAAGAGCAACCAATGCCATATAAGAGCTACCAGCACTCTATAAGAGCTTCCAGTGAATTTGTAGCAATGAAGTAGATCAACTTGAAGACCAAAATATAGAAGCAAAATGAATTTATAAGGAAAGGAGTCTAAGCAAAGCAAAGGATTCTAGTAGGAACTAAGAGATTCTTATTGTGAAATAGAGAAAACAAGGCAAACATCCAACATCTAGCAATAGAAATACAAGATTTCAATGTATAAAGAAAAAGGTTATAGATGTCTAAGGTGACTAAGGAAAATTTCGAAGGCTTCCAATGACAGCATAGCTTCCTGCATCAAAGGATAAAAATGACACAGTATCATACGAAGCATCTAGCATGGTTAGAAGGTGAAAAATTCAATATTGAAGCATAAACGAGAAGTCTAATCACATCATCACCATGAAGTCCAAGAACATTAATGTCTATGGTTGTTGGTAACATATTGAATGTTAGAACTGAGAATTGATGGAATGGAGGCATTATCTAACGGATACATAGCTCCACTTGGAAGTTAATCATTATTTGACACACCCACTTAAATAGAGGTGCAGAGGGAGCACACTCAAAAGCATGATTTGGAGAACATCTATTAGTGTGTAGAGCACAATGAGAGCATGTTTCAAAGAATAAGTTATCCAAGGTAGATTATAAGGTTAGAATTTCAAATTATTATTTTAATTATGGTTTCCTTGGAGTTATAAGTTGCTTACATAATTTAAGGAAATTTTAATTTTATTTAAAATTTATAAGTGAGTTAGAGTTATAAGGATTAGGTTGAAGTTGAATTTTTTTTATTAAAAAAAAAAGATATGGAGTAATAAGGATTAGTTAATTAGATTATTCAAATTTTTGTTTGAAGTTTCTTGAAGGTAGAAGATTTATTTCAAGAAAACGTTGAGAAATATATATTAGAAGCTTTTTGAAATTTTGCAAATCTATAATTTTGGAGTTAAAAGGTTTTCAACATAAAAGGATTAGAAAAGTTAAAAATTTGCAAATTTCATTTTTATATTTAAACTAGAGAGTTATAAGGTTTACTACTATGGATTATTGATACATTAATTCCGAAGCAAGTAGGTATATGACTAGAAATAAACAATGGTTTAAAATATTTCAAGAGAAATATGGAAATCCAATTGTCATAAAATATAATATGATTTATGAAGTCAAAGGAGTAGCATATGTATAAATTGATCTATCAAATGGAAAAGGAATAATTAATAATGTACTATACGTACCTGGATTGACTACGAAGTATCTCAACCGATGGATCAAAATTTAGTAGTTGAATTTAAAACAATTAAAGACAAAAAACAATGTCTTATTATCAAACAGGAAAAATTTATAGCCTTGGCCTCTTATAAAAATAGTTTGTTCACCCTAGATACGATATCAAATATAGCTCTATCAGTAGGGATTTCCAAAACAAGAGAAATTCAGCATAACATGCTAGGACATATATATTAAATGATATGAGTAAATATCAAATGGTTAAAGGTTTACCTAAACCTTCTTGGGAATCTATAGTCTATCCAGAATGTCTAGCAAAAAAACAACATAGAATACCTTTTGAACTCAGTCAACATAGAGCTTGAGAACCATTTAAATTAATATATACATATTTGGGTGGTCCAATAAATGTTGCTAGCATTGGAGGACACCAATATTTTTAAATTTTCATTGATGATTATTTCAAAAAATGTGGGTGTATTTTATGAAATTCAAATCTAAAGCATTTAGTTGTTTTAAACAATTTAAACTATTGGTTGAAAAAGAACCAGGAAAGACAATCAAGAATATTTGATCAGATAGAGGAGATGAATTTCTACCAAAAATAATTTAACATGCTTCTATAATTCGATGGTATAAAACAACAACTTCAATATATTCACTATAATTAAATGGTATTGCAAAAAGAAGAAATAGATCAATTATGGAAATGGTTTGTTGTATGCTAAACGAAGCTCATATTGATCATCAATATTAAGTTGAAGTGGTTAAAATAGTTGTATTCTTACTATGTCATCCACAAGAATACTATAAAATGCCACCCTAGAAGAAGTATGGCCAAGTAAAATACTAACTATAAAAAAATTGAGAATATTTTGATCTAAGGCATACATGCATATTCCAAAGCAAAGGAGAACTAAATTAGATGACAAAACTATGTGTGGAATATTTTTTCGTTATGATAATGATTCAACAGGGTTACAAAATAATTGATATTATAACAAAGAAAATCTACATAAGCAAAGATGTAGTATTTGATGAAGGAAACAAGAATATTATCCAAGAAAAAAGACTAGTTTATGAATAAATTTAAATTCTTCAAGAGAAGATTCATCAAGTGAAGACTCACAATCAAACTTAGATGATGATCAAATAAATAATAAAGAAGCTACTACATCACTCTAAAGGAAAAAACCTATATGGCTTAGAGATACAATCAAGGATTCAAAATTAGGACATATGCCATATCTTAATACTACAAGACCTCGACTCAAAGTTTAACAAGAATAAATAGAGGATTAATAAGTTTAATAATAGAATCTACAACTACTTCAATTCTTTATGTCATCCAAAGTGAAAGGCAACCATGGAATCAAAATATGCAACTATAATGAAAAATAAAACATGGAATTTAGTTGATCTACCATAAGAAAAGAAAGTAGTAGGATGCAAGTGGATCTACAAAATAAAGTACAAAGCATATGGGTATCTTGATAAATACAAAGCTCTATTAATTGCAAAAGGATATACTCAAACGAAAGGAATCAATTATGAAGAAGAATTTGTAGCTACAACAAGAATGAATACTATTAGAACAATATGTGCTTTAGCAGCACAACATTGACGGAAACTACATCAAATGGATGTAAAAAGTGCATTTTCAATGGTGAAGTTGAAGAAGAGGTACATATGTCACAACCAAAAGGATTTGTGATTAAAGGACATGAATAAAAAGTTTGCAGGTAAACAAATATTTATATGGACTAAAGCAAGCACCAAGAGCATGGTATATAAAGATTAATAATCATTTATTACAACATAATTTTAAAATAAGCTTATCAAATACAAATATTACCCAAAAAGTATTGGACATAAAATAATAATATTTATAGTATATGTTGATGATATAGTAATCACAGGAAGCTCAAAATTTTTGATAGATAAAGTTAAAAAAGATCTAGAAAAGGATTTTGAAATGACAGATTTAGGATTTCTTCATTATTCTCTTGGGATTGAAAATTTATCAAAATGAAAACAATATCACAATAACATAGATAAAGTATGCAAGATCATTTCTTGAAAAATACATGATGAACAACTGTAAATCCAAAGACACTCCCATGGAGAAAGGACTACAACTATTAAAATACGATGGAACACCTCTAGTATTAGCCACTATCTATTTTTAATTAATTGAAATTCTCTTATATTTAACAAATTCTAGACCTAATATAGTTTTTTTTGTAAATTATCTTTCACGGTTTATGCAAGAACCCCCAAAAAGTCATTGGAAAGCTACAAAAATAATACTACAATATGTTAACAAGACTACAAAATATGGACTCACATATAAAAAGGATAATGATAAATTTTACCTACAAGGATATTCAAATTATAATTATGTTGGATCTATAGATTATAGAAAACCTACATCAATCTATATTTTTATCTTGGTCAGGACTAATTTCTTGGTATAGTAAAATACAACATGTAGTAGCACTTTTATTTACGAAAGCAAAATATCATGCAACTAAAGATGCAATCTATGAAACACTATTATTATATTATATATTATCATATATGGGAATTAGAAGAACTCCTACAATAATACGTTATGATAATCAAGTAGTACTTAATTTAATCAAAAATCTAATTATTCATGAAAAAACAAAACATATTGAAGCTCAATGTCATTTTATTAGGGATCATGTTCAAAATCATCATATCTAGTTGAAACATGTTTCTACTGAAGATCATATTGCAGATATTTTTACAAAAGCACTTGGTCGAAAAAATTTCAAATATTTTGAAATCATTTATGCAACTGAAGAGAAATTCTCATCAAATAATGTAATATAGGGTGCGTTAGAGAAAATTGCAATATTTGATATATAGGGATGTGCAAGACACCAACATGTCTTATGATAAAATACTAAGAGCCTACTAGGCAAGTGGCAAGATAATAATTCAAAGGTCATGAGGAAAGAAATAGTCAAGAATTTGAAGATTCATCTTGTAAAACTATATTATGGAGACAAAGCTCCATAACTTGTATGCAATATGGATATAGAGAACTTCTCAAGATTATATTTTTTCAAGTTGTTGTAAGTTTTCTTAATACTATTGATACATGTGAGATTTATAGTTTTAGATAGATTATTGACCTTTATTATTATGGTTGTTTTATATTTGGGACTTGTGTGATATTGTGAGACAACCTATGCTATTTTGTATTAGTAAAGGCTTAAAAATACAACATGAGTGAATCATTACAATCTGCTAGTTCTTTGCTGATATCTACTAACACTTTGTTCCCATGAGCCAATTGCTCCATTAAGCTAGCATATTGCTCCTATGAGCCATTTGCTTTCCTTTGAGAAAATAAATCCTTTAGTACTTCGTTAAATTTAGGAAATTTAGAGGTTCTAATTGACTATTACTAAAAGTTTTGTATATCTCCAAAATGATAGACATTCTAAGGTAATGACTAGTCACTATATTTATGGTTACTTTATTGGGTGCCAAGTTCAATTGCTGAGAGATACCTAATATTATATTCATCCTTTGGCATAGAGTATTCAAAATCAAAATTCATTGCTACAAAATTATAAAATTATTGGTTTTTCTTGTAATGACTCATGGTAGCATCCCCAACAACTTCTTCCATTTTTCATTCCCTAGTAGTCAAATGTCTACAATATCTTCTAGATATCCTTCCAAGTCATCATAGGGGATATTGAATAACTTATCCTACTTCTCCATCATATTCTACAATTTGGTAAGTAGTATCTTTAGCTTTTTGGTCCTTTCTATCATTATTTTAATCCCAACTTTAGCCTTTTACTCTTTGATCATCAAATTACCAATGCCATTATTGAGGAGATCCTTTCAGTTATTAAACACATTAGGAAACCCAATAATGACTAGCCCCTAAAATTTCTTTTCTATTTCATGTATTGAGGCTTCCAAAGAGTCAATTTTTTTCTTACATATTTGGAGGTTTCTCTAGGTGTCAAGTATTTTCTTAAATATTTTAGTGAGGTCTTTCCTATCTATTTCCATTTGTTGTGCTAGGATATCGTCATTATGGCCAACTACATAAGTACCTCTCGATACCATTTCTTCATAGCCAATTCATTCTTGATTTTCTTGATGATCGTCTACACTTGTTTAAGGATATTTTTAAATGTTAGCTATGAACTCAAAATACCTCTTGAAACTTTTTACCTTAGTTAGTCTTTATAGAGGGGAAAAATGCCCTATCACGTATGATTCTCAATTGGATCCATTGGGAGCCGAGGTGACTGTGGGGGTGTGTTATATTCTCTACACTCGGGGCTTGGAGATCAAAGGGTTCACCAATTTAGTTTTAGGACTCGCTCCAACTCTGGGGATGGAATGTTTAACGTGTATTTTGAGCAAACACCTATGTTTGATTTTTTTAAAATCTAAGATATGAAAGGTGAAAGAATAATACAGGACAAACAAAAGTGCAAGCAAAAAAAGAATAACCCCAGTATGATGCTTGATCTTCAATGATGGCTAGAACCCTAACTTGCAATAAAATAAATCCTTTTATTTTCAGCAAGGATTTAGGAGAAATGCACAAACAGAGCTAACCCTAAAGTGCAAACTATATACTTCTCTTTGAAAACCTATAATTAAAATATTTTTCTTTTATTTATGATTTAAATTTGGAATAAAAATGGGTAGAAAGCAAACAATAAACAACCTAAGAAGTCTATTTAGGGCACTTATCTAATCAGGTGGTTGATCCAAGCTTTAACTTACATCCAAAGTATCCAATCAACTTTAAAATTATAAAACAATTTTATAAAAAACTAAAAAATTGGATTAGCATTTAGAGGCCTACTTAAGCCACTATATGACTAAGCTTGGAGATACAATAGTGAAGCCCCATTAGTCCTTTTATATGACCATTCAAAAACACAAGTAATTATTGATATTTTTAGAAATGAACAAGCAAAGATGCAATGAAATGAAACAATGCAAAAAATAAAATACAAATAGTAGTATTATGACCTAGATGAAGCATACAAACATAGATTAAGGGTTTGGGAGTGAAACCTTACCCCCAAACCTAATGAATCCAAAATCATGCCTTGTGAGGGACGATCGTATCTTTGTACCTACCAAAATTGTGTCCTTTATGGAGGAAGTATGATTTTATATAAGAAGTACAAAAATGATCTAATAATGCAAAATAAGACAAAAATGTGTAATTAATAATCTAGAAATAATAAAATGTGAGAAGGAATTTGGTGGTTGTGAAAGAAAAGATAAAAGGATGAAGACCACTATAAAATGGTAGACTCATCCTCAAGGATCCAACACTTATCCACCAATAACAACAAATGAAAGTAGGGTAGTAGTAGAACACTAGAATACACTTGATCTTGTTAGAAGACTTGCTTGCCAAAAGGATTGTTAGCCAAAGATCACTTAGAAAAAATTGTTAGGGGAAAAGACGATCCAAACCTCCTATTTATAAGAGGTTTGAAGGGTAAAATAATGGGAAAAATAAAATGTAATCCTAACGGAGGGTCAATGTCTTAAGGGTTGGTCCAAAAAATGGGTTTTCTAAGAGAAAACCCTAATTTGATAAAATTGCACCCCATAAGGAAGGACTATGATTTTAGAAAAACTAGGAAAAAAAGGATAGGGGAGGGGAAAGAGAGATCTAAACTTATGTTTTTACAAGTTTGAAGGTCTCTCTAAGGTTCTAGGGAAAATGACTCACTTGGGTGAGTCAATTTTCCATGGTCTATAGTATTTACATTATCTCATAGGGACTTCTTTAATTTCTAAAGCATGTCCTTAGTTAGCCATTACTCCTAGCAAGCTATAAATATTTTCCTAGAGATCAATTTTTTTTTTAATATTTCCCTTGTTGGGATTCCTATAGTTGCTTTTATTGGTCCTCCAACTATAGTTTCCCTTAATTGACTCATTTTTTCAAGTAGTCCTTCCCTTATATATGTTGCCATGAAATACATCTACACTAGAATTTATTTTTTATTACAAGGAGAGGATTATAAACTACTTGGGGAAAATGAAGATGATTTACCTAGGTTACAATTATTTGTATGCTTTATCTTTGTTTTAAAATTTATCTCCACATATTTCTTTGCACCTTTGATTCCTTTTGAATTTTAACTTGCATAATGTACTACCTTATCCCTTGTATCCTTCTTCACCTCTTCCATATTATTAATTTTTTTTACAAATTTCTTCACACCTTTGATTCCTTTTAAATTTAAACTTACATAATGTACTTCATCATCCCTTGTATCCTTCGTCATTTCTTCAAATGATTGATCTAGGTGAACCATGATGGTCTTTGTCATATAATGATATGAAGGGGATTTATTTGTCACTTTTTTGGGAGTAGATAGTAATCAAACTATTCTATCTTCTAGTAAAAAATGATCTCTTTAATTCATCTTAAGGTTTATCTTATGACAAATATTTTATCTCTTTCTCCATAATTTTTACTTTACAATCTCTTGCAATGTATCTAGTCTCATAACACTTGTGACATCGAAATGTTATATTTTCATAATTCATTTGTTCATATCATTCTCTTGATTTATTGCTAATGAACTATTGGAAAGGCTTTGAAATATCCATGACAAAACATATCCTAATATACAAAACATGCTTTCTCTTAGTGGTTTGCCCCTTATAAATAAACTCCCCTAGAATCTTGTTAATATTTTTCAAAACCTCCTAGTTAATAAATTGATACAGAAGTCCAATTGCTTAATCCACATTGGAATCCTTTTAGTAGTTTTTATATAAAAAAAGGACTCATTCTATGGTCTTAAATATAGTGTATCTCTCTCACTAAACCATTGGAAATCAACCATTATTTAATCTTTGGTTACCAAATTGAAGAAAACAACAAAGAAAATCCTTTCCTAAAGAAAAATCATAGTGTGATTTGAATTCAATCCCAAATTACACTTTATTTAGCTTTAAATATTTGAAAAACTTGGCTGGTCTTCATCAAACTTTCATATTGACCCTCTAATTTTAAGAACCATTATATCATGTTTGATCATCACATCCTTGATAATCATTTTTGGTGTAAATTTTGATTTCTTAAATAGGGAGGGATTATAATAGATTCATAGACTTGTTCTACCTATTTTTCTCAAGAATGCATCCATACTTCTAGCTAGGGTATCCTTATTTCCACTAAAAGATTTTATAAGTGATTTTTGTTCCATAATATATAAATGTTTCATGTAATAATCCTTTATTGTTGAACTTTTCTAAAGTTATATAAAATAGGTGAAGATTGATTTCCATATAAAACACACTTTAATTTCCTGAAGATAGTATATATAATTTTCAACTAGCTAAATTAAGCAATAAATGCATATATCATATGTCAAAATGTATTTGCCAAATATTAACTAGTATATCATGGAACAAAACCACATGATGGAGATGTTTGTTGTAATATGTGTGGTAAGGTTATACAAAACTAAAACTATGTGATTTTGAAAAATTAAAATTCTTGACCTTAAAAAACTATAGAAAGAAATTGGATTAACGGAAAGGGACCTATATCAAATGGCATTAGTTCAACCAATTAGATTTCTTAACATTCAAGGAGGAGACATATTTTTAAGTCTTGCCAAGTGATACATTGATAATATTTAAGATTTGTTGTAATACCACTATCAAGTGATGATGTAATATGGGTGAGGCCTATTTCAATACCACATAACCAATTGAAAAAAATAAAGGGATCTATATTTAAATAGGTGATTGAGTTGCAAGCTTACTATGGTGGTAAGGGCTTTGGCCTCTCTTTGAAAGGTCCAAGGTTCAAACCCCACTCAAGTATGAAAGGATTGAGACCCCTCATGAAAACATGTATAAACTCATTGAAAAATAAATAATTGATATTTATGATAAAATATGAGATATTAAACAAAAACAAGGAAAATGAACATATATTTAAAAATGTGATTGATAGTGATAACAAAATCTTAAATGTTAAACCTTAACTTTTTACTATTATTTTATGATAAAAAAAAACTAACCGTGTACACATTTTTTATATATTTTAGATATATACATCTACATAATTTAAATAAATTTAAGATTACAATAGAAAATTTACAACCAAGTTTATAAATTATAAACAGTATTATCATATAAAAGTTTACTATATCAAACAAATAGATAATTAAGAATATTAAATAAATAAAATAAAGAGTAATACTTAATTTAAAAAGAAAAACACCGAAGGTATTAATACCAAGAAAGAATTTGTATACATCCACAATTGCATGCTCTCGTTGTGTTGATTTTGTAAATTCACTTTTTTCCATCTGCCATTTGAATTCTAAATTGGAAATGAAAATATTAAGTTTTCTATAAGACTGTGGAATCAAAATTGAATTGATTCAACATGGAGGGAATTCTGTTTAATTTCCTAGACAGAATATTTCTTCAAATAGAGGTTCTTATTTGTTCCTCTATCTTCCCCTTTCCCCTTTCAAGGGTATCACATATTCGACGAAAGGATTCTTTAATTCTCCCTTCTTCGCCTGTAGCCAATATTCCCTTCTCCACATTCAAACGACCACGACGACCAAGACCAAGTTGTGTAGTTACAAGCGGAGAACTTTGTATGAAGACGCCTATCCATAACCATTTTCCCTCTCTTAATTTCATGGAAGAGAACTTGCAATACATATCATTCTTTCTGTGAAAGGGCAATAGGTCAAAAAAATCATAATCAGAATTTGAAACTTTCACAACGTAGCATAAGATAGCCGCTCCATTGGAAAAATGCCTCTCCGGAGATTTTAACCGCAGTTCACCATTGTCATCAGGGAAACCTTCAACTACAGTAAGACCGGGGACGTCGAGAGCGTTTCCAAGCGACTCCACATCGCACGTTCCCCTTCCACATATTATCATTTCAGATGGCCAATTCTGCACATTGTTTGCAAATAAGTGACATAAAAGGATGATAACAAGTTTAATTTTATGTTTCAAAAACTTTACTTACCTCAAGAGTTTGAATGCAAGGTTCAACTGCTGATATGTTGTCGGCTAAGAGTTCCAGCTTCCTCAATCTCTCCATGTGTCTCAAACTTGTTATACCCAGCACATCCCTATCGCTGTGCACTTTTAATCTCTCCACTGACCTCGAGTGTTCTAATCCTTCTATTTTTCCAACGTATGGGATGTCTTCTATTTTAATTTCTTTGATGGAAGCCAAATCTGCAAAACTTGGGAGTTCAGCTAACTCCGGACAGTCCTTTATGCACAGACTTAGAAGGGTTGAGAGCCGTCCAATAGCCCTTATATTTTTCAGCCTTTTGCAGGAAAACAGTCTTATAGCCTTCACCTTTCTTGGCAGGGTTTCGATCTCAACCAAACATTCATTGTGGGAAAGCTTCAGGTTTTCAAGGTTGGGACAACATTCATCAGATATTGATATCTGAGAAACTCTTGTCCCCACTAGAGATATCTCACGCAATGAGGAAGCCGATCCTGACCCAAAAGACAATTTTTTTATTGGAATCCTTATAATCTGTATAGTTTGAAGGTTAGAGAGTTGCCCCACAGAGTCGGTTAAAGACTTCAACTTCGGGCAATCGGAAATTAACAGGCTCTTCAAGCAGGACAGGTTTCCCAGGGAGTCGGGCAAATATTCCAGACTGTTACATCCACGAATATGGAGCGTCTTCAAGGAAAACAAATTTCCAAGAGAGGTTGGCAATCTAGTCAAAAACTTACTCCCTATCGTCAGCACTTCCAGCTTCTTTAACTGATCTATGCTACTTGGAAGTTCCCTTAAGCTCGTTCCACCCAAATGCAGTTCTATCAAGGACGCCTGATTTGTGGCTTGACCTGGCAACTCTAACAACTTCTTGCAGATACCAAAGCCCAAATGCTCCAGCTTCCTCATATTGTCCAGAATGTCTGAATTTTCCTTCATGAATGTGAGTTTCTTACAGCCTAATAACTCGATGTGTTCCAAGTTTATTAGCTCTTTGAAGGAAACTGGCAACATCCTTAACTGTCTGCATCTCTCCAAATTTAGATGCCGCAGGTTTTTTAAATCTCCAAAACGTTCGGGCAGTGATGATAGCGCTCGGCAACCCCGAAGCTCGAGGTGTTCAAGCGAATAAAGATCACAAAATTCTTCTGGCAATTCCCTAACTGCACAAGAATGAGCATGAAGGCATAGTTTTTTCAAATACCTAAGACGTCCTATGGACTTTGGAAACCTGTGGAAACTGTCGCCTTTCCAAATACTGAGCATTCTCAACTTCAAAGGAGGTTGCCGCAGGAAATTTTTGATTTCAGTTAGACTGAAAATATGCAGCAAAACTTAGAGTGGACATGTAGCTCTTAAAGACATTTAAAGCAAATTACTTACTTGAACGTTTTCGTCCCACAGTTCTTCCAAATGCTGAGCACCAAAAATTTCTAAAACTCTTAAATTTCTTGCGGAAATCCATTGCGGAAGATTTTTGTACTCAATCTCAAACCAGCGAAGCCAAACAAGGTCCTTTGTTAGCGGTGCAAATTCTTGGGTAAGATCATTCCTTACAACAACAAGAAGTCGCAATGCAATCAAAGAAGAGAAAAGCTCCATGCATTCTTTGAGAAGAGGTCTGTAATTTGTCGCCGTCGCGTACAGTGTGCACATTTTATCATGACCACTTGTAGCTTCCATTATCCCTCGAATCGGCATATTGGCAGATAAACAGGTTTCCGTTGTCCCCCACAACGTTGCTTGATCCATGGTTGAAAATGGAAAGAATCGATATGGTCGCTTTGTCCTTGCAATCTCTCTTCCCATATCACGTAAGTGATCATGCATTCGTATCCTGTTCTCCTGGTCCAGCTCCACAAGACACTTATTGGAAATCCTTTCCCAGCTATGTAGTCCACTCAACCCTAATCCATCCCATACTTGAACAGCTAAATCTTTCTCTTCTCCAACAAAGAAACAAGCTGTATCCAGAAATATATCTTGCTCTTCACGATCCAAGGCATCAAAGCTTACTTGTAGTATCCGTTGAATGTCCCGAGGCACAATTCTGGAAATTTTATCCAACAAAGAATCCCAATAGTCCTTATTGGAGTTGTTATAAAGCTCTGCTCCTAAAACTTTTAGCGACAAAGGCAATCCATCACAAGCTTTCACATATTTCTTAGCCAAATCTTCAAACCCTTGGAGTGGATCTGATTGTAAGAAAGCATGCCAACAAAAAAGCTCCTTGGCATGAGAAGGATTCAATCCCCTCATTTTATATGTACAAGAGATGTCCCTCGAGTTAAGTACTCCCACTTCCCGTGTTGTAATCATGATCAGACTACCAGGTTGAAAGATGTCCTTTGATGGTAATAGTGCATCAATTTGATCCACATGATCTATATCATCTAGGACAACTAGCACACGCAGACCCCTTAAACAACTCCTCAAATTTTTTTTTCCTTATGTTATATTGTCAAAGCTTAAACCTTCATTAAAATTATCAGGTAGGAGGTCTTTGGCTAGTTTCTTTTGCAAGTTTTGTAGAGTTTTGTTACCTGTAGCATCTCTCACATCAAAAACAAAACTTGATCGATAAAAACAGGAGCATTTTCTATTGTATATCTCTTTGGCCAGAGTGGTTTTACCACTCCCACCCATGCCAAAGATTCCCACAATTTTCAAATTTTGTTCATCCTGGAATGTTTCTAGTGTACTTTCCACCTCCTGTACCATTTCATTTAGCCCAACAGGATGTTGGGCTACCTCAAATGGGTCCTTCTTCATACTCTTCAAAACACTATTCACAATTCTCTCAACCAGAATTCCCTCGCCTCTGAATATTTAAAATAAAATCAAAATTAATACGTTTAAGATGAATGCAACATTCAGTTCCCTTGAAAAGGTCATGGTTGAATTAACAGTAAAACTCAAATTGTAAAAACAATAATAAAAATGCAATATTTAGAAATGGAAGAAAGAAAGGAAATTTGGAGAAAAATAAACGAGTATTAGAAAGTATGCTTTACGATTGCTGATCGGAGCAGATGATGTATACTTATTGATCACTGTATCATGCTTAGACACATAGTGGAAAAAATATGGGACAAAAAAGAGGAGGCTTTTTGCTGTTTTGTAGACTTCAAAAAGGCATTTGACACAGTACCTAGGAAAAAATTATGGAGCAGAATGGAAGAGCTAGAGGTTCCAATTCACTACAGGGGCAGCAGTTCACGGACTATATGAGCATGTAAAGGCTAGAATCAGAACACGTGAAGGGTTATCTGAATGTTTTGGTAGTGACATAGGTGTCAAACAAGGTTGCCCTCTATCTCCGACCTTATTTGGGCTGTACATTGACAAGTTAGAAGAATGGATAAACAAATTTGGGGGAGAGGGTGTGCATTTAGCCAAATATGTGATAAAACTCCTCATGTATGCAGATGATGTAATTCTTGTGGCCAAAACAGCCAAAGATCTAGAAGATCACCTTCAAGCTCTAGAACTATTTTGTAAAGAAGTTGGGATGCAGGTGAACACGAGCAAAACAAAAATTATGATTTTTTCAGCAAAAAAAGAAGAAGCAACAACTCAAATTTCAGTTTACGGGAGAACCGCTTGATGTAGTGGTAGAATACAAATACCTGGGCATAGACTTTCATGACAAACTTAATTGGAATACATGTAGGATGAAAAGAACTCAAAGTGCCTGGAGAGCACTATATGCACTTCAAAACAGGTGTAGGAATGCCGAGTTGTGGGACTGGAAGACCACCAAGGTCTTATTTGGCCTACTTGTTACACCGGTTCGTTGTATGGTTGCGAGGTGTGGGTTAGTGGCACAACAAATGCAAAATGGAGGCAAATAGAAAGGATTCAAAAGTATCTAATCACAAACTTTCTCAAAATTAAGGCCACAACCCCTTATGAAATTATTCTAGCTGAAACTGGAATGTTCCCTTTAGAAGCAATTGCTATGACCAAGATGTTATGTTACTTGAAAAAAACAGAAAACATGACAAATGATAGATGGCCTAGGGCAGCTAGGGACGGCGAAAGAATACATGGATGAAACAAAATCAGAAATGGATGAAACAAAATCAGAAATGGATGAAACATTGGGAAATCAACATAAATGAATGCCCAAATGTCAACAAAGACATAAAAAATTATGTGAATGAAAAGTTCAGAAGTGGAATGTGGAAAAATGCAAGCAGGAAAAGACAATATTATATTGCAAATTTTAACCCAACGTATGACCACAAGGAAAAGCGTATATAGGCGCTGAAATCAAGTGGAAGGAAAAAATACTCATTGCTCAGATAAGGACTAGCTCTCATAGGCTTAGATGTGAAACAGGGAGATGGACAACGCCCAAAGAACAATGGGAAGAAAGGATATGTACTCTATGCAGCACAGGGGCAGTAGAGATAGAGGAACACTTCATCTATAAATGCCCGAGTTTTTCAGATATCCGTGACAAATACAAAAAAACACTTGGGAACGAGTTTATGACAGATTTATTTGAAGACAGTAAAATAAAAAAAATTGGAGAATTGCTAACACAAATCAGCAGGAGAAGGAACAACCTTCTCAAAGATATTAAAGATCATATGATATGATTTGAGTAATTGTACTTCCATATTTGAGGTCCCATAAACCATATTTGGGTCTCGTGATCGTAATTAAAATCTTTCATTCATTCAAGATAATAACAATAAAAGAGTAAATAAAACGCATTCGATGTGATGAAGTATTTCGCTTACTCATTATTCTCAAGCTTATGGCCGCCATAAAGTAATGAAACACTAGAGAGGGCAGTTTTCCAATCTTGAAGCTTCTCTGGACTGTATCTATTCTTCTCTTCAAGGTCGGAAATTTCCTGGGCATAAACTCCTTTTCCTTGAGCGACCCACCGGAGAACATAAGGATCTACATTATAGAAAACCGGAATGATCTTGCTACCTGTACGCGTTTTGAGCATAATGGAGAGCTCTTCCAAACACCACGGAGACTCTGCATAGTGTGGAGAAAATATGACAATATGCACCGAAGCACTGTGTATGGCATCCTCTATCTCTCTTGGTATGGAAGCTCCCAATTCCAACACTTTTGCATCCAGAAAAACTCGTAATCCCGTCCGTGTAAGTCTCCGAAAGATATCTGTGGCGAGTGTGGTCTTCACATCAGGCCCACGATGGTTAATAAAAACATGATAGGGCACCGATGAAGGGTTGGGAGCTAGTACAGCTGCATGTACATGTGGTGGTAAAAGGTCTTTAAATTCAGATTCAGTGACATTGGCATCCAGCGGACCAGTTGAAGGAGAAGACGTTGATGCCATGGAATTGAATAAAACTGAAAGAGAGAACTTGGTTTTGGGCAGAAGCAAAGTAAAGTTGCAGGGGAAGGCAAAGGGCAAGGGTAACGCTGAGACAGGGGAGTTGGAATTAAAAAAAAGACGAAACTACCAAGCGCGTAGAAACAGTAGATTGATGTGAACGATTTAGAATTTCCACGTGGAACGTTCGAGCGAGGAATTGTTTTTCGGGTCAGTGGAAAGTGGGAACGGACCCACATGAAAAACAGTCAAGAGCATCTTGAAGGACCTCCACCGTAGTAGTTTGGTTTTAGTTCTTTTTCAAGCGAGTAAGCGCGTAAAAACAGTAGATTAATGTGAACATCCGCAATGTTATGGTCTTAGAATTTCGGCGTGGAATTGGGGTCAGTGGAAAGTGGGAACGCAACCACGTGAATAAAGTTGGAACGGACCGAGGTGAAAAAAAATCACCAGCCACTTCGTAATTATGATATGAAGTCTTGAGGACCGTTCATTTCAACAAATCAACCGCTCAAAACGAAGAGTTGCGGATCGCACTGCCATTGTCCAGTGTACATCACGGATTGGGATAGATGGTCTCGCTTAGCCTTTCCAGTTTGTTTTTTTTTTTTATTTAATTAAAAATTAATTATATAAATTATTTAGTTATATTATTATTTTTATTAAGGTTAATTTGAAAAATTCTTACTTAGGATATTTTTATTTCAACCATTATTTTTTATAAGAGCTGAACTTATTAATAAGGACCAAACACACAATCATACAAACACTCCCTCCCACACTCACCTATTCTATTTTTTAAGAACCAAAACCCTTATGTTATTTTTAAAACTAGTTATATAATTTTTAAACATTTAAAAAATAAATTTTAATGCAAGCCATATTATTTATATATAATTTTTTTTAGTACTATTTCTTATACACTCCTCGTGGAGATTGAACCCGAATCACATCATTAATAATGCAAATGATGGAACCCGAATCACATCATTAATAATGCAAATAATGTACTTACCGATAAACCACACTCAAACAAATATATATAATTTTATTAAGAAATTCAACTTCTATTTATAAGTTAAGTTAAATATACGGCAAAAGACTAGCATGACATGATTTCATTTTTGCTCCTTTAAAGTCAAAGTGAGGGTAAGAATCTATGTGGTTTAATTAATTATTTTCCTTTGTTTAATATATACAATTATTTTGGGTTGAAATAAATAAAAATTATAATTAAAATGTATAAGTGATCTTTTTATAATTTAAATTTGAATTTAATTTTTTTTTTATTAATTTAAATATTTTAATAAAAAAAACATATATTTAGGTTTATTTAGGTTTCTTAATTTGAACTTAAATTTGTTGCTTAATAAAAACTTGTTTTTTTGTATAATGAGTAAGTTTTTTTGAGTTATTATTGTCATTTCTATAAATATTGAAATAAAGGTTTTGTGTTTGTATGGAGATATTAGTAGCGTTTTAACCTTCAACAAGGAAATAGGAAGTCAAATAATTATAACTAAGTCGGTTAGGCTTTATTCTCTAACAATTGGGAGTTCCAAAATCAATAAGGTATGGTTTAATCTTCTAATATATATATATATATAAAAGTTATAAATAATTACTATATTAAGATATAGATATATAAAAGACATATATATATATATATATATATATATATATATAAAAGTTATAAATAATTACTATATTAAGATATAGATATAGATAATAAGGTATATCAAGATTAAAATTTTATGTTTAAATTTTTAGATTTCTTGAATAAGAGATGTTATTGATTAGATCCATCATTTTCTTAGTACATCTTAAATAATTAGTAGTCTTAGCATAACATAAGATTAGCTTGACCTTTTGGTGGTGGAGTAAATTACTTCAAACTTTTATTGTTTTAAGATAAATTTATCCTTGCAACTACCTTGTTGGCCTAAGTTTAAGAAGTTCAAGGTGAACTTAAAATCTTCTCTTAGGTCCACTCGAATTCCTTCAAACAAATTCAAAAATATCTAAATAATCAATCTATTGCCCATGTTCTGAAGGTTCCTCCAAAATTTCTACTCCACTTGCATGGAGAACTAAGTCCTCCTAATATTATAAAGAAATCAAAGGTTTTATAATGTGTACATAATCCAAACTCGCAAAAGCCTCAATGTTCTTTTCACTCACCATAATCTTATCAATGTTATTTGAAGGATGATCCAAATGGATAATATTGGATCAATTGACTCACTATATCAAATTTTAACCTAGCTTATAGAGTTTATTCAAAATCAAGAAAAATACAATAAAGAATCAAATGAAAGTAATATATTATCATTTTAAAAAATAAGATATCAATTATATCAAAATTAAAGCATCATAAAAGGATTATGGATAATACGAATTGAAAAAATCAAATTCATTTTTTATTTAAATGATAAAACTTATGGAGAATTGTTGGCAATCTTTGTGGATGAAATGTGAAGCTAGTATATACTACTAGCAATTTTGTGAAAGAGATGTGGGTTTGTTTTCTTATTTCTTATTATATTACATACACATCCATTTACAAACATACAAAAAATGAAAATATATAAAAGGAAATAAAGTATCTCCTATTTTAATGTGCTTAGAAATTGTTTTTCATGAAACTACCTAATTTATTAGACAACATCAATAATTTACATATATGTCATGGTTGAACTTGCAATTGGATGGAGCCACCTAGCTTATCCATCTTACTTATTGAAATTGTAATATGTTTCATGGCTAAGAGCCAATATTGTATAATGTATTGAATAGGCCTAAGAGCATTTCATTTTACAATATATTAATCCATAGTTGAGTGGCCTTTCCCAAAGACCATGTTTGAAACAAGAAACTTTCATGGCTTGGCAAGTTTTTATAGAAAGTTCATAAGAAACTTTAGCAGGATATGTGCAACAATTATCAAGACAATGAAGGGCACAAAGGAAGAATTTAACTAGAATATGGTAGTTGGGAAGATATTTTAATTGGTAAAGCACAAAATAACTGATATTAGACTTGTTGGATTTTGCCAAAGTATTTCAAGTGGATTGTAATGTAAGTGGTATAGCCATTGGAGGTGTCCTTAGCTAAGAAGGTAGACCAATAGACTACTTTAGTGAGAAATTAAGTGAAGTAAAGAAGAAGTACTATTTTTATGATTAAGAGTTTTACTCAATGCAAGCTCTTAAAATTTGAAGGTATTATATTTTACCCAAAGAGTTTTTGTTATTTACCGATAACCATACTCTTTAATATATTAGTAGTAAAGGGAAGTCATATCAACGATATTTGAGGTGGGTAGAATACTTGCAAAGTTACTCTTTTGTACTCAAGCATAGAAGTGGAACTTCCAATAGAGTTGTCGATGCACTTAGTAGAGTATGTTTGCTTTTGGTTGGATTAAGAGTAGAAGTTGTCGGATTTGATGTTATGCATGGTTTATACAAGGAAGATGATGACTTCAAAGATGCATGGGTTACATGTAAAAAACCAATGGGGTTGATAAAACACCATGGTTGGATTACTTCATCTAAGAGGGGTTACTATTTAAAGGAAAACAACTATATATTCCAAGAAGTTCTATGAGGCAGAACCTAATTTGATAAAAATATAGAGGAGGACTAGTGAGGCATTTTGACATTGTCAAAAAATTAGGATAGCTAGCTGGAAACAACTATTGAGCATGTATACATGTGAATGTGCAAAAAATTTGTGCAAGGGTGTAGAATATGTCAAAATACAAAAGGAAGCATCCAAAATACTAGATTATATCAAAATTTACCTATTTTAGATAGGCCATGGAAACATGTATGTATGGATTTATACTTGATTTACCTAGAACACAAAAAGGCTATGATTCAATATTTGTTATTATTGACTATTTCTCCAATATGGCACACTTTATTCCATGCAAAAATATCAATTATGCTACACATATTGCATCATTATTTTTCTAGGAGATAATGAGATTACATGGGCTTCCAAAGAGCATAGTTTTTATAGGGATTTGGTGGTCACTTTTGTTGGATATTATGGAAGAAAATGAGTACTAATTTGAGCTTTAGTTCAACCTCTTACCCATAAAAAAATGGGAAAATAAAAGTTGTCAATAGAAGCCTAGGAAATTTGTAAAGATGATTGGTTGGAAAGCAACCAACACTATGGGATTAAAATTTGGCACAAGATAAATTTACCTACAATAATTCTATAATAGAAGTACAACAAGAATTATCTTTGGTTTCAGCCTAAGAGGACTTTATGAGCTTCCGAGATATAGTTGATTTGGAGTGACCAAAGACTTTGTAAAATATATACATTAGTTACATCATGAGGTGAGATCAAAATTAAAGGAGAATACCATGAAATATAAGAGTATAGAGAATATTAAGAGAATATTAAATAAGTTTGAGGTTGGTGATTGGTCTTAGCTCATCTATGTAAGGAAAGGTTCTCTTGTTGAACATATAACAATTTAAATTTTGATTCAACTAATGCTTATAAGTTAGTGTTGTCAAACAACATAGACATCTCACCAATATTTAATATCACTTATTTGTATCTATTTCATGAAGTAACAATAGAAAAAGAGAGCCAAATCAGGTCTAAGAACATTGGATATTGGGTATAACAAATACCAAAGAAGGAGAGAGATACATTGAAAAGAATAAAACACAAGGTAAAACATATAAAGAATATTTGGTTAAATGGTTGGGCAAGCCAGTGGAAGAGGCAACATGTATGAATGAGTTTGATGTTGCCAAACATGGAATGTTAGTTGGAAACTTTATGAAATGTTCATGAGCATTCATCCCGTGAAACATTTTATTACTTGGAGTGTCTAATGTGACAACATTCGGGTGTATGGAAAATTCCACATCAATACAATAATTAATAAACGAGTAAGGGATTTTGAGCATTGGGACATGAGAGTGCATGATTTTATGAGTTATTTTAGTTAGAATAGCTAGAGTTATTATAGTTAGAACAAGAATTATTAATTAAATAATCATATTTTCATGCATTATTTTGGTTAGAACAACTAGAGTTTGAGTCTAGCTGATGAGATTTTAATGCAAAAGAAAAATAGAATGTGCGTTGGTCTTTAGTAAAAAATAACCAGATTCTTAGTCCGAGGACTAAAGAAAACTAGGCAAGGGAGGTGCAACCAACCTGATTTCACACCCATATCAATCAAAAATACCATTGGGAGTGTTTCATTCTTTTTGAGCACGTATTTTGATGATTTTTATGAGTTATGTGCAAAATTGGTAAATTTCAACCAATACGTACTTAAAAAAAAAGAAGGTTTCTTGCTTTGGGAGGTTTTTTTCTCTAGGGCTATAGTTTCATGTTTTTTATTAGAATTTATACCAATATTGTAACATGATATATTCTATTGAAATTCATAAAAATGCAGGTAATTTGATGGTTTCTTTTTATTGTCTTAATTTTTGGGTGTTTAGAGAATTATAGAACATGTTGCGAAGAAGAGCATCTTTCAATAAATTTCTCTCCTTGGAATCCCTAAAATGCAAGTACCATCCTCATAGTACTTAATATCTTATATTATCCCAAAAAACTTAAATTTTCATGGATATCCTCCATGCTTCTTTCTTTGTTATGTTTCTCTTGAAACCCTAAAGTGCAATGGATAAACTTTACACTAGAATTTTATTTTTATTACAAGGAGAGGAACCTAAACTACTTGAGGAAAATGAATATGTTTGACCTGGATTACAATTGACGTCTTCCTTTTTTTTTCTTTTAGAATTTGCCTCCACATATTTCTTTACACCTTTGATTCCTTTTGAATTTAAACTTGCATAATGTAGTTCCTCATACCTTGTATCCTTCTTCATCTCTTCCATATTATTTGTGTTAAAAAATTTCTCGACATCTTTTTTTGCACCTTTGATTCCTTTAAAATTTAAACTTGTATAATATACTTCATTATACCTTATATCCTTCTTCATTTTTTCTAACATTTGATCTAGGTGAACCTTGATAGTATTTGCCATCTAATGATATGAAAGGTATTTATTTGTCACTTTTTTAGGAGTGGATAATCATTGATCTATTCTAGCTTCTAATTTAATATGATCTCCTTGATTCATCTTGAGGTTTGTCTTATGATCAAAACATTTCATCTCTTTCTTGATCATTTTTACTTTACAATCTCTTGCGATGTGTTTAGTCTCATAAAATTTGTGACATCATATAATATTTTCATAATCCATTTGTTGATCTCATTATCTTGATTCATATTTATTCTTAATGGATTATGGTAAAGGATTTGAAATATATATCGTAAAACACATCGTAATATATACAACATGATTTCTCTCCTTTGTGCTTTGTTCCTCTTGTTTTCGTCTCAAAATACATATGCTCATTGGGGTAAAATCCTGACATACCAAGGGCACCCATGCCTCACATAAAATTATATAACAAGAATAGCTACGAACGAAGGGGATCACCTATGAAGAAACATAAGGTTTTAATGAGAATGGATCCTCATTGAATTCAATCCTTGGCACACAAGGGAGTTCATGAGCTAAGGCTAGGTTTTTTAGGGAAAGGAATTGCAATGAAAGTAAAAATATAGGAAAAGTAAAGAGATAAGAAAGTAAATTATGTAAACAAGTAAAACCTAAGCTATGGGGGCAATGCATCAAGAGTTAAAATCCTTCCTTTTAATTGAAATAAGTGCAGATACATGAACACAAGAACCACTGTCTAATAGCTATAATTGACACTCTAAATTCCACACAACCAAGAATCAAAAGCACATAAAAGAAGAAGGATAGAGTGAAATTAGTCACAACTTTCATTAACATGCTAAAAGTGATTACAAGGCATGCAACCTAGACATGATAGATGCTCCTTAGACAGTGGCTCAAGGTTCAAGCTCCACTTATTACAATAAGGAAGAATGAGGTGAACAGAAGAGCCCATAAGGACAAATAATAAGTAAAATTAGATAACTCCCAATGCCTTTATAGTGCAAGTATTAGCATATTTATAAGCTAGGAGGAGGGTCATTTCCCTATAAAATTATATGTAAAAGGTCTACAAATTATCATTTAATTTATAGCCTAAATACTTCTGCAATAAAAATTAGCAACTTTGAGGTCTTTGGATCTAGGGCCATCAATGTTGGGAGTTTTGAGGCCTTCAAATAAATCGTCACTAACATATCTTGTTGCTATTATGTTTGGGATGGTTGCACCATTAAGTCCTCATAACATTTCTCTTAGGATGTCTCACTGACATAGTGGGAATTACATTCTTGAGTGGTATATATTGATAGGGTAGGCTCATGCGTATGATGAGCAATTATCGTACTAACATGCAATTGGATTTGACAAGTTGGGCCACAAAAGGTCAAACTCAATGGCCAATGGTGGGTGTCACTTTAAATGCTCTTTTGCCTATAATCTTCTTTGTGTGCATGGTTTCCATGTGTCCTCGATTGAGGTGGGACATCTTTTGGCTAATGGTAGGACTCCTTTGGTTGGGTGCTAGTGCCTCTCTCTTTGGGCTTCGACTGACCACCATGTATCTAGATTCAAATCACATCAAGAAATTTTCTCATTTTTATGCTCTCCTTTGTCAAAAGGACCATACAAACCATTGAATGGAAAATCAAGGGCTTGTGGGCCTTTATGCCATCAATATTATTGGCTTTGAATAGAATATGAGCATCAACCATTGATGGAAAATCTAATGGTTGGAATGGATCTTACACTTATTTACCTTCTTCTTGGATAGCTTTCATTTTTATTGAATGTGGGAAGTGATTTTCAATAGCCTTTTCATCTTTTCTCTCTTTTTATTAAGCTTTAAACTTATGCAAGGGTCTATTGGAAAAATTTTCCTATAGTCTTAGTAGCTCTAGGGTTCTTCATCTTGCTGAAAGGAGTGAATATATATTGATTACCTTGTCCTTAGGTGCGAAGTCAAAATTAGAATTTAAAAATAATAAACATAAAAAACAAAAACAAAATAATAAAAAAAGCATAAGTAATCAAAAACAAAATTAAAGAGTGTGTGGGAAGGCTAGTGAGACGGGAGCTTCCTCATATGAGCTCTAACTTCCTCCCACTATTACTTAGAGGATGATTTGACCTCTTTAAAATATGATGGCTCCTTAGCATCTCAATATTTATGAATTACATATTACACCTGCCCTTTGAGATCTACCATAGGCTTGATAGCTTTCATAGCTTCCTCGACTCCTAGGATATTTGGTCATTTTATAAGCTCATCCTTTTTTCTTTTTGATCCTCCAAGATCCTGCATACTTCTACTTTGAAAGGGGATTATGATCACTTGCCTAGGGAGATGGTAGTCCCTTTTGAATTAGAGAGTCTAAAGGGGCATGCAAGTTGCCAATCACATCAAATAGGTATTTTTCATAGGCCACACATTTATGTGTTGCTTGTTCTCTATTGAGAGTGTACCATATTTTATTAAATGTTACCTCTTGATCTTGGATGCTAACAAATTCTAGCTCTTGCTTGCTTGCAGTAGTGATCCAAACCTAGAAATTTTCTACTTTGTTCATCCTCTTAGGTTTGGCTTCCAATGTCTATTCCACATCTTAGATGATCTTCACACTTGATCGAGATGTCATGTTTATGAATTTGACAAGCCATGATATCAAAGCCAAAAACTTGGTTATGCTATTCCAATACATGGTACATATTTCTTAAATTAATCTAGTGGTATTATGCTATGGGATTTATTAGCATCTCTTCCTTTATTCCTCTAGCTCCATCTTAAATTAAACATTTTATAAGGTGAGTTGTGTCTCTACAACAAATAGCTAGTCCATAAATCCTTTACTCTTCCTTTTCTCCTCATTCAGGAGGGTAGCCATTTCTCGAGCACTCATGGTCTACTCCATTAGAATCTAGAGCCCATTAATTTTTGTTTGTGTCTCTAAGGGCATCCTTGATCTCTTATATCTCTTTCTTTCTTTTTTATATTCTCCTCTCTAGGGTCATCAAATCATACTTGATGAGTTTACTCATATTTTTGGCTAGTTTGGCTATACCCATGGCCCTAGTGTCTTGTAGACTAATGGTTGCCCTAGTTGCTTTATAACCCTAGGGATACATTTTACCTTATAGCTTGAAGAATTGTGGGTCCATATAGGCAAAGTGGATAACCCTTTCTTGTAAATTAATTTGTCTCTTGAGTTCCCTCACTACTCGCCTAGCCGCTCTTTTAGTCTCCTACATGTACTTGGAGATCTTTCTCTGGGTCTCTTTGGAGTATGGTGGTATGCTTAGAGAGGTGGTGAAGATAACCTCTAGTCACCCTTATGGAGGGGTTGGCAACAATGGATGTAAGAATGGTAAATATGGAAGTGGTTGAGGGATGGTAAGAAAAAGCAAGAATCCTCTAGCTAAGGTGGGTTGAAGGCCTACTTAAAGAGTGGCAAGAGAAAAATATAACAGCATGAGGGCCTTGATATTTTAGATCAGAAGTCCCATATAGAGGGTTGATGCAATGGGAGTTTTAAGAGGAAGGATAAACACTAAGGCAAGAGGGATGTGAGCATATGTTGGCAAGGTTGGTGCCAAATGTGGAGAGGTATTGGGTGCCTCCTTGGCTATTTGGGTTGTGGTAGCTTGGATTTTTACCTTGGAGGGATATTTCTTCTTCTTCTTCTTTGTAGGTAGGGAGTCAGTGTCATGATATGATTCCTCCTACTTATTTTATGTTGATGAAAACACTTAAGCTAGTATCTCTTAAGTCAAGTAGTGTTTCTCAGGTGTTGCAACCTTTGTGACCTACATGGATAATCCTCCACTTGAATGACTTTATTTATCTATGCTTTTATGTCCACCATTGCTTGGGTAATGGCCTCTACAACCATTTCTCCATTGTCTTTGCCTGTGTTGTATATCTCTTCTTCAACATTCTACTTGTCACAATGTTCTTTGAATTCTACATCCTCATATATCTATCCAAACATGGGTGTTTTATTGTTGATATTTTTCTAAAACTACCACTAGGTGTTGATCTTTTTCATATTTCATTTTTTTCCTTTAGCAAGAATTTTACCTTAGGCAAGTGGATATGGTAGTTTGGATCCACCCTACCTATCATCATATAGGTGGTCTCATAAGAACTCCTCCCTAGTGGTGGTAGTAATGCTTGTTCTAGTAATTACTTTAATAGGGATGTGTCCTCTTCATATATGATGTTTCAAAGAGCTTCCAATTTTAGCCTGGACTCATGTATGACTCCACTAAGTTATTGAATTTATCCAACCACTCCATAAATATTCTATCGAGGTTGCATTTCCACTTCCCTAAAGCTTTTTGCAACTTGAATTATTTGAGATTCTTTTCTAGAAGCTCATGAACCTTTTTTTTCATCATGCCTACTATATCAAAAGTGAAGGGCAACTTGAAGAGGTTGGTCTTGTTCCTCCCACATATATAGATGGTATCATTAAGGTCCAAATAGTAGAGGGCCTCAATTGTAAAGGCCCACTCAATAATATGTTTCAACAAGTACCAATATGCTTATTTGTTGAAATAGTGCATTTTTATGAGAATATAATATTTGACATAAAACCAATCTCTAGGATGCTTTACCCCTAAAAAATTATTGCAATTTGTAGTGAGATGCTCAAGTTTCTATCCTTTGAGGATTGTTAATGTTGGGAATAAAAAATTCTTGATGAAATCATAGTAAGAAGAGGAGGAGGACCTCCTCCAACCTTTCATCTAAGAGAAAACTTGTAATGAATGTCCTAATTCATCCTTGGCCTTTATAACTAGTTTAGGTATATCCTTGGGTTCTAAAACAAGATCAAATGGGTCAGGAAAATAAAAATTTGGAAAATGCAAGTCCTTCAAAATCTGACCACTCCCTCATAGATATTACCAAAAATGTAATAGATGAAACCAAATACCAACCTTTCACTACTAGGTGTGTGTCTCATCAGGTATAGGACCCTGACCTAAAATTGGAACAACTCCTTTTCCTTCAGGTCGAATATAAATACCAACATCCTCATCGCATCCTTGCACTATCTTTCAAACCTTTAACATTTGGAGGAAATGTTGGTAGCTATTTCCCCCTCACACCATATTCCTCTAGGATATATGCCAACTTCTCAGGGATGGTGTTTTAAAGTTCAATAACACTTAAAAATTTGACCATGATATTTCATGTATCCACTATCAATAGTCTCCAAATAATATGGAAATTGATGACCACTTTTAAACTTCCATTGGGGGTCTAAATGTCTTGGGTATTATGGTTGTACAACTCGGTGTATGGAAAAATTATCTCAAAGTAACTTTGCACCTCAGACACCATATACTATGCCAATGTGCTACTCTAGATACAAAAATAAAAACTCTCATATGGATTCTTCTTGAAATGCTCCAATGTCCCATCCCTTAAGATCTTGGCCCTCCTAAATAGTTTAGTATTGTCACCCCTTTTACCGTGTCTCTAAATAAATTAGGGTTGATGGTCTGAGGGAAGGGCATTATCATATCTTAGTCAAATATGGTTGAGAAACCCAATGGACCAGGCATATGTCCCACTCTAGACATAGGACTTCTAATTATTTCCATCACTTCTTAGACACTCTTGTGTAGTTGGGCTATCATTAATTTAGGTTCTACTTCTCCTTTACTGCTTGGCACTTTGGCATTATTTTTAATATTACAATCATAAGAAGAGTTTTGGAGGATAATATTTTTTTTTTTATATATATCTTCCTTTGGGATGTTATCATGTGGATCAACTTTATGAAGAACACAAGCTTATACTAAGAGGAGGATGAACAATATAAGACCAAATTTAATTTTTCTTTCCCAAATAATATTATCCAATATTATCAATGGCAATATCAATAGTAGTAATAAAAGCAATGCACAAATCATCACACATAGTAGAGACACCAATTTAACGTGGTTCACCCAATGTAGGCTACTTCACAGTGAAAGTATTTCTACTAAATTTTCTCAATTAATATTCTTGGGAATCAATTCCCTATTAAATTTTTTATGGAAATCTGTCCAAAGGAGACACCAATTCCCTAATTATCTGATTTGTGGACCTCTCTCTATAGGAAAACTCTTTTCCCTCTTCTCTGGTTCATGTAACTTGACTTGGGATAACTCTTTCTCCTCAACTAGTTTATGGATCTCTCTCCATAGAAGAACTCTATCTTATCAACTAATTCACGGATCAAACTACATAGGATAACTCCTTCTCCTTGATCTGGTTCATGGAACTCTATCCATAGGAGAACTCTTTCTCCTCTGATCTGGTTTATGCTCTTCTAGAAGACTTCTTCCCCCACTGCACTGGCTTGAGGATCTCTCTCCACAGAAGACCTATGTCCTCACTCAAAGACCTCTATCCTCACTACCATGGTTAATGGATCTCTATCCACTAGAGACTCCTATCCTCTATTCCATCACCTCCAAATATTACTATCAACTTAGCTCAAACTTTGTCTCAAATCTATACTAAACACTATGCTTGATCTAGTACAAATCTACTCTAATTCTATCTTAGGTCTAGCACAAATCTACACCAAAATTTGTCCTCAAATATATCCTTAAGCCTTAACACAAATCTTTATCCAATCACAAATCAAATCTACTCAGATTTGCTCGAAGCCTTAACACAAAGCCTAAACAAATCAATCAATCAACTCTGCGCAAGTCTTTACAAAGACTTACCTCAAATCTATCTTCAAGTCCTCTCTAGAACTTGCTCAATCTTATCTCAAATATTCACCTAGACTTACCTCAAATCTACTTAAACACATGCTCAATACAACTCACAAGATATGCTCAATCAATTTCAAATATTGCACATAATGCTATCAATTGGTTTGTCTAATCTTCAAAGTAATTCCTTTAACTTGAAGTATTTTAGATATATTCTATTCACAAATCTTTTAACCTTTGGAACATATAGAGAATGATGTGCTCTATCAAATACTCAATATGTTCTACTCAATAATTAAGTCCGTCACTTTCACAAATTTTATTTCTAATGTTTGCACATTCAATTTCAATATCACTTAAAACCAATTCTCAAGAATTTCACTCAATCATTCAACCAATGAATTACAACTTGCTTACAAGCCCTAACCAAGTATTTCACACTACTTAAAACAACACACAATATGGGTCTCAAATCCTAACTCCAATAATCTTCAATATCTATCTCAAATTTTCTCTAAACATTCACCAATCATGCATATAAGAACCACTCAAATATTTCCAACAATGCTTATCAAACAACCCTTTTCACTCCACCTTATATTTCACAACATTCAATTCAAAAACACTCTAATCAAAGGATGATGTGCCCATACCTTTTTAATTTTATGGAGATATATCTTCAAAACCTATTTCACTCACAATAACTTTTGCTACTATAAAGGTTAGTACAACACTTCCTTACGAGTTAGCAAACCTTCAATATTTGTGCACAATTAAATTCCAAACCACTCTCTTGGTTTCTCAAAATATTGCATCAATTCCAATAATTAAACCCTTCAAAATATTTTAGCAAAATATACACACATTCAAAATTCCTCATACATATTTTAACTCCCTCTTAACACACTCAAAACATAATCAACAAGGACTCCAATAATTCACTTTCAAAATAATTCACTGTAACTTCCTTTAGAATTTGAATGCATATAATAACAAAAATTATTTCCTTATATCTCCCTACTTATCGTAAATGCATTTTCAAAATAATTATAACCACCATTCAAAAATATTTCAATGCACTTTATTGAGTCACAACTCAAATTATTCAACACCATCAATATGACAAGAAATAAAAATTAATTTAACCACCTTTTACCTCCACAACAGTGCATACCATATGACTTTAGAACCAAAAGTGCAAATTTATTAATGCAAAATAAATACCTTTGCATGCTGCATCCATGGGATTCGATCCCCTGTTGCACTACCGCCAGTGCCTTAGCCACGACCTAACCTCCACGTGAGCTAAGAACTCACTTGAGACCTCTAAAGCACCCACTACGCTTTGTATCTTCCGCTTGGTGCCAAAAAAATTGAAACAAAACTTTCTCCCCTCTACTACCATCGAGAATCGAATGCGAGACCTCTCATTCACCAATGACTTACGTTGCCAAGATTTTCCACTAGCCCAACCACATGGTTGGTGATAAGGGCATGAACCCTTGTCACTTTATCCTTCCATAATTTCCTTTGCTTTTAAAAATTAAAAGCTTTGTACTCTTGCATTCACAAATTTGCATCAACCCATTTATCCAATATACACACGTGCATTCAAAGACTTGCATTATTGCCTCAAACCTTATGGTATAAATACCATATCCATTTCTTGCTAGAACATCGATGAGGAAAAAACTTTAGACTTAATGTTTTGCGCCCAACCCTTACCAAGGGTTTTAATTAATTTATATTATAAATTAATTATAATATAAATATTATAAATAATTTATAAGTAACCTTAGGCTTTTTATTTTAACACTTAATATTATAATAATAAATATTATAATATTATTACTTTTGGGACTAGGTGTTTCTTATCTTAACCTTATGCCTTATCTTAAAAACCTTAATATTATAATAATAAATATTATAATATTATTTCCTTTAGGCCTAGGTATCTCCTTCCTTCAGGGTATTTAGACAACCTTTTGACCAATCATATGAAGCTTTAAACCAAATATCTTGGCCTTAAAATTTAATTATTTACCCTCTTTTTATCAAATCCTTGCATTGAATTTTGACATCAATGAAACTGACTCTTGACATCAATGACAATACAACTACTTAAAATTTCCAACAATCTCTCCCTTTGTCATTTATGGCAACTGTTTTGCTTTAACCATTCCTTTTTCCTTTTTCCAATTTTGTTTCCCCTGAGAAACTGATCCCCTGACTGAATGCTCTCCCCCTAACTCAAATATCTCCCCCTTTGACATCAATGGAAAAGGGAAACCTTTGGGGTTAAATATAAGACTCTTAGCTCAAACCCCTCCCCACCTCGTCTCCTTGGGGTGGTTAATTTTGGTGTGGGAGTATCTCTACTCCCAGCATACAATGCTACTACTCTTTTTATTTATCCACCTTCTTCCTCAACTAATCCTTTTGATTATTTTGAGTAACATTGATCCTGATTGACTCTGGAAATTTTGTTCTACACCACTTAGCCATATGCCCAACATTATTGCACTTATAACACTTAATGTTGTGGTTCCTTGAAGGTGAAAATGTATTGAATTTCATCCTGGTGAAGCCATATCTATTCCTATCATGAACCCTGCAATGAATTACTTTATAACCAAACTGATTACAAGAGTAACAATACCCTTGAAAGAGATACCCATTTTTGAAATTCCTCTTAGTGAAACCATATTCCTTCTTTTCATGTGTCCTACACTGCATAGCCTTGTGACAAAACCTATGAAATGAAAAGCAAAATCCATTAAAGAAGTCTTGCCTTGATCCCATTGGTCTCTTAGTCCTTTTTTCCCTGTGATGTTTCATGTTCCTCATTTGTGCATTGTTCCTTTCCTTGTTGAATATTCTATTTTCCAACTTATTCTTATAAGTCTCATTTTCTCTTACACTCTCTTCTTCTGAAGCTTCTTCTTCTTCTTATTTAGAACTTGAGATTGAATCCTCTCCTTGTTCTCTTTGTTCCTCTTCAAAACCAAGTCCTATCTTGTTTGATGAAGATATTTGTACCTTGATAATCTTATCCAAGGTCTTTGAGCTTCTCCCAAACTTGTGTAGCTTGTCTTTAGACTCTTTTACTTCATTCCTTAGCGAAGCTACCTCATGCTCTAATATTTCACATTCTAATACTTTAAACCGTAAATTATATTTAAATCTCCTTGTTTTAGCTATTGTATTTGTTAGATCTTGTATAAGATTTCCTTTCTCTTCATCACATTCCAAAATTGAAGTGGTTTTTTTTATCCCCCACCCCGCCCCCCCCAGAAAAAGCCCCCTCCCCCCCCCCCCCCCCGGGGCATAACCCTTGAGTTTTGAGTTCTACTTTATTACCTTCCTTAATTCCTTAAGAGAAAAAATAATCTCACCTTCTAGATCAACTTCTCATTCCTTTTAGTTTTCTAATTCTTCCTCTACTCCTTTGTTTTCAAGAGCATCCTCATACTTTTCAAATTTATCTCCAATAGAAGCACTTTCTTCTTACTCTATTGCCAAGAAGAGAATTTCTTCTTCTTCATTACCTGAAAATATTTCATCACCATAACTTGAAATCTTACCTGTCTTATCTGCATAAAAACTCTTCTTATACCTCTGGAAAAAAATCTTTTCATGCTTGTTTTGTCCATACCTATTTTTCTTTTGATACCTAGATTTTCCTACTTCCTTGGTCTTATGATCTTGTTTCTCTTCACCTCTGCTACTTCCAACTTCTGGATAGTTAGATGCATAGTGACCATATCTACCACAAATTTAAGCACTTAACTATTTTTGTACCTTTTTTCTTTCTTGCGTCCTTATTTCTTCTGCCATAGTTTTCTTCTTCATCATTGGATGACTCATCACTTGAATCTAACTTCTTATATTTTGTTTTATTTTCTACTTTGAAGGTTGCTTCTTCCTTAGGGATGATATCCTTTCCTATTATTATCTAAAAACATGTGAGATTTCCATGCAACTCATCCCTAGTCAAAGTTTCAATATCTTTTGTTTCTTCTATGGCCAAAACCTTTTCACTATACCTCTTAGGGAGTGACCTTAAAATATTTTGACAAACATCTGATTCTTCAACTTTAAAACCAAGTCCTTGCATGGAGTTAAAAACCTCATCCACATGAAGTAAGTATGTAGCAATGTCTTCCTCATCCTTCATATTCAATTCTTCAAATATTTTCTTGCGATTTTGCAATTTTGCCATATTTACTTTTTTGTCTCCCTCATATGTTTTCTTCAAATTTTCCCAAATATGTTTTGCTGATGTGCAATTCATAACTTTTACAAAATTTTATTCACGTAAACCACTTAATATTGCATTCATTTCCTTTGAATTATTCATATGTAGGAGCTTACCATATTTATCTGTAGGAGGAGTAGTTGGCGGTGTGTACCCATCCTCAACTGCTTGCCATGTCTCATTTCCTTGTGCCATTAGGTAAATATTCATTCTTACACTCCAAAATGCATAATTGTTCCCATCGAACAATGGTACCTTATTTTCTGAAGATCCACTCTGAGATGTCATCTATTTTCTTGTATACTTTTTCTTCAAGCTTTTAAACTCTTTCGAAGGAACCTTCTCTAATACCAATTGAATAACACACACTTCTACTGAGAGGGGGGGTGAATAGTATAAGACCAACTTTCACTTTTCTTTCCTAAATAATATTATCCAATATTATCAATGGCAATATCAATAGAAGTAATCAAAGCAATGCATAAATTATCATACACAATAGAGACACCAATTTAACATGGTTCACCCAATGTGGGCTACTCCATGGAGAAAATATTTCTACTAATTTTCTCAACAAATATTCTTGGGAATCAATTTCATATTACAATATTTATGGACCTCTATCCAAAGGAGACACCAATCCCCTAATGCTCTAATTTGTGGATCTCTCTCCATAAGAGAACTCTTTTTCCTCTTCTCTGGTTCGTAGAACTTGACCTAGGAGAACTCTTTCTCCTCAACTGGTTCATAGATCTATCTCCACAGAAGAACTCTATCTTCCCAGCTGGTTCACGAATCACACTGCATAGAAGAACTCCCCCTTGCTCTGGTTCATGGAACTCTATCCATAGGATAACTCTTTCTCCTCTACTCTAGTTGGTGCTCTTCTAGAAGACTTGTACCCCCACAACACTAGATTGTGGATCTCTCTCCATAGAAGACCTTTGTCCTCACCCATAAGACATTTGTTCTCACTACCATGGCTAATGGATATTTATCCAATGGAGACTCCTATCCTCTACTTTTTCACCTCCAAAGCTTGCTGTCAACTCAGCTATAACTTTGTCTCAAGTCTGAACTAAACACTTTCCTTGGTCTAGTACAAATCTACTCCAATTTTGTCTCAGGTCTAGCACAAATTTGCTCATAAATATGCACCAAAATTTGTCCTCAAATCTATCCTCAAGCCTTAACACAAATTTTTATCCAATCACAAATCAAATCTGCTCATATATACCCCAAGCCTTAACACAAAGCTTGAACAAATAAATCAATCAACTTTGCTCTCAAGTCTTTACAAAGACTTACCTCAAATATGCCTTCAAGTCCTCTCTAGAAAATTCTCAATATGCTTTCAAGTCTTCACATAGAATTACATCAAATTTGCTCAAACACATGCTCAATACAACTCATAAGATATGCTCAATAAATTTCAAATATTGCACATAATGCTATCAATTTCTTTGTCTAATCATCAAATTAATTCCTTTAACTTGAAGTAGTTTAGACATATTCTATTCACAATTATTTTAACCTTTGGAACATATAGAGAATGATAAAGACTCAATAAGTTCTACTCAATAATTAAGTCTATCACTTTCACAAATCTGATTTCTAATGTTTGCACATTCACTTTCAATATCACTCAAAACCAATGCTCAAGAATTTCACTCAATCATTCAACCAATGAAGCACAACTTGCTTACAAACCCTAACCAAGTATTTCACACTACTTCCAACAACACACAATATGGGTCTCAAACCCTAACTCCAATAATCTTCAATATCTATCTAAAACTTTCTCTAAACATTCACCAATCAATCTTCAATATCTATCTAAAACTTTCTCTAAACATTCACCAATCAAGCATATAAGAACCACTCAAATATTTCCAATAATGCTTATCAAACAATCCTTTTCACTCCACTTTATATTTCACAACATTCAATTCAACAACACTCTAATCAAAGGATGATGTGCCCATACCTTTTTAATTTGATGGAGATATATCTTCAAAACCTGTTTCACTCACAATGACTTTTTCTACTATAAAGGTTAGTACAACACTTCTTTATGAGTTAGCAAACCTTCAATATGTGTGCCCAATTAAATTCCAAACCACTCTCTTGGTTTCTCAAAATATTGCATCAATTCCAATAATCAAACCCTTCAAAATATTTTAGCAAAACATACACACATTCAAAATTCCTCATACACCTTTTAACTCCCTCTTAACACACTCAAAACATAATTAGAAAGGACTCCAATAATTCACTTTCAAAATAATTCACTATAACTTCCTTCGAATTTGAATGCATAGAATAATAAAAATTATTCCCTTATATCTCCCTACTTATCATAAATGCATTTTCAAAATAATTATAACCACCATTCAGAAATATTCCAATGCATTTTTTTAAGTCACAACTCAAATTATTCAACACCATCAATATGGCAAGAAAAATGCCCCTGCCTCCTTGGGTCTTACTCGAAAGTGGCATCCCTTTTGGGATGTTTTCCACACAAAAAAAAATATATATGGCAAGAAATAAAAATAATTTTAACCACTGTATACCTCCACAACAACGCATACCATATGACTTTCGAACCAAAGGCACAAATTTATTAATGCAACATAAATACCTTTGTGCATTGCCTCCATGAGATTCGATCCCCTATCACACTACCACCAACACCTTAGCCACGATCTAAACCGTCGTGTGAGCTAAGTGCTCACTTGAGATCTCCAAAGCACCTACTAAACTTTGTACCTTTTACTTGGCATAAAAATTATTAAAACAAAACTTTCTCCCCTATGTTGCCATCGGGAATCAAACACAAGATCTCCCATTTACCAATGACTTACACTACCAAGCTTTGCCACTAGCCCAACCACGCGGTTGGTGATAAGGGCATGAAACCTTGTTGCTTTATCCTTCCACGATTTGCTTTGCTTTTTAAAAAATTAAAATATTTGTCCTCTTGCGCTCACAAATTTGCATCGACCAATTTATCCAATATACGCATGTGCATTCGAACACTTGCATTATTACCTCAAACCTTATGGTATAAATACCATATCCCTTTATTACTCGAACATCGGCGGGGAAAAACATTTAGACTTAATGTTTTGCGCCCAACCCTTACCAAGGGTTTTAATTAATTTATATTATAAATTAATTATAATATAAATATTATAAATAATTTATAAGTAACCTTAGGATTTTTATTTTAACACTTAATATTATAATAATAAATATTATAATATTATTACCTTTGGGCCTAGGTGTTTCTTCTCTTAACATTAGGCCTTATCTTAACAACCTTAATATTATAATAATAAATATGATAATATTATTTCATTTAGGCCTAGGTATCTCCTTCCTTCAGGGTATTTAAACAACCTTTTGACCAATCATATGAAGCTTTAAACCAAATCTCTTGGGCTTAAAATATAATTATTTTAACCCTTCTTTTTTCAAATCCTTGCACTGACTTTTGACATAAATGACACCGACTCTTGACATCAATGACAACACAAATACTCAAAATTTCCAATACTTTAATTTCTCCATACACATGAAATCTTCTCTTTTTTGGGGAAGGTAGCAAGAATTGTTTGTTGTCACTTCAGCTTGGGCGAGTTTTAATTTTTTGAAATGATTACCCCTTCCCTTAGATCATCTCATTCACCATAATTGCATAGTATAGCTGCAAATACTTGATAGATATGGCACTCAAACCAATGCAAAAAATTTGCACATATCACCTTGGTGGAGAATGGCCAATATGGTGTTAATTTCACCTAGTTCAAACTTGACAAATGACAACTTAAGGAAGTGTATAATAAATTTGGTGGGGAAGTGGGCCACTCCATAATAGTTAGGGACCTTTATAATGCTAAATATTAGTTGTTAGATGATGTGTTATGTTAAACTAATTATATGTTACATTAAAAACATAAAAGAATCATTTACACCTATTAAATTGAAAATTAGTGTCATTAATTTAGAGAGTTTTGGTTGTTATCATACACATTGGAATAATCCAACATGATATTTATAAGTTAGAAAGATAGAAATGAATGTTAACTATTATATTTAGAAAATTAAAAATAAATAATATATTTGAACATAACTACATGTAGACTAATAAAACAAATTTCATAAAAAGGACATGGAACTCATAGAATTTGATTCAAATCATGATATATCTCATAATTACTTAAGTGATCAATACCTAAAATTCCTTTTGAAGTAACTAGGTATAAGTATGAAGGACTTTATATTTAAACCTTATCAAAGTTAAAATTTTGAGTACATTTTGCTCTTTCATCCATGTGAAGTGCTAGTTAATTTGTATATGGATAAGTAAATAACACATTTTTTTATTTTTCCCACAATCAAACCTATAAGACCTATAGGATGTAGATGAAAAGAGAAATTTATTACATTAAGTTTTAGATACTTTTCTTGGATCTTTGCTTTTAATTCATTTCAATACTATTTATATGTTAATATACAATGATCTTATCTATGTTCATTTTATTATTCTCAAATATTGTTGGTATATCCACCTAACCTTGTAGATGGTAAACTTAGTAACTTGTATAAGTTGCATAAACATCATATTGTAGCAAGTGTTTTTATCATGTTGGTATGTAGGACAATATACCATTACTTGTTTTTCATTCTCCTCTTCTTCTTGCTTGTTGAAGAAAATAAGTCTCTCTTCTCAATCAATATTTTCACATCTTTCTAATTCAAATGGAATATGAAAAGAACTTAATTTAAATTATATTATAATATATTTTTTGTATTAATATTTTCTCCTCAAAGTGATCTTACTCTTTACAGGTGATTGTGAGATTCATCTGACATCTATAAAATAGCATTGTCTCACTAGGATATTTTCAAAGAATATGTTTTATAAAGATTATAACTATCCATAATCCATGATAATTAATACTATAGCAACTCCATTATATAAAAAAGTGTTAAAACTATTAACATTTGAAGATCCTTTTCTTATTTCCTCATTTTATTTTCCTTGATGAAAAGAAGAGGCCTTAAAAGATTGTCTCAAAAAGTCCTTCACATGGATGAGTTCCAAAATGTTTTTGTTGCATGTATTGTTTTATATGAATTCTAAAGTTATTGATGAGTCTTTTGGTAAATCACTTTTATCAATTCCACATATAATACATTTCATATATTTTAGTACCAACCATTATCTTTATTTACAAACATAACTTGATGTGGTAATCAAATTTTATTATCTGCTTTGTTTTTATTGTATATCAAAATTTGATTATTTTTTGACCAAAAATATTACCACAAAAATTACACTTGAATTAGTATTATCCAGTTCAAGACATTTCACAAATTATATCCAATATTTCTTCATCTTATTTTTTTTAACAATTTCACATCATGACTATCCTACTACTAATCATCTAATTTTCTATTTGTAATATAAAAATAGGTTTGCCAACACTACTAACATCCTTACTAATGCCATTTCTAGTTTCTTCCAAAAGAGAATTTCACTCTACATGTAAGAGAAAAGATATATTATAAGAGAGAAATGATTTGTAAGAGATGTCATTTTCATATTGTTTAAAGTAAAATATTATCCATTCAAGCCTTGTTTACATAAACATATGCTATGATTGCAAAATGGAAATTTTCAATAAGGTTTATAGGTCCTAGGAGTAATTTATAATTCTTTTGAAAAGACTGTTCCAAAATAATGTAATTTTGGAAGGGGATGCCATGACTATTGTCAACATTCTTAAAGACTTGTTGTCTTCAAATTGGACCATTGATGGTATGATGGAGGAGGTGAAGCAATGTTTGCATTAGTTGGAGAATAAATAGATGAGTCGTATTTCAATAAGGAAACAAGGTGATGGATTTAATGGAGAACCTTGGTATTCAACAATAATTCCTTAGGATATGGAGTGGTAGATTCCTTGGGAACTAACTATTGTGAATGATAAGGACTCAAGTATTAGAAATAGTTCGGACCCAAGCTCATAGTCCACTTGGAAGGGATTATCAAAGTCTTTTAATGTGGTGGAAGGTCTTTAGCAGAATATTTGTTCTCTCATTAATCAGGAAATCCTTTGGCCAGACTTTTTCTAATGTTTTCTATTGAGATGGCCATGCTAATTTCTCTTCCTTGATGTAGAGGATAAAAGGCAGGGGTGATATTATCTTACCTCTATATATTATTCCACTAGTAATAATGATTTTGTCTTCATAGATCTTTGAGGAGGGTTTTCTATTTTTTTGGTATTATTATGAAAGGAGGATTTTTATGTTACCAAGGTACTATTTTGCAGATATTACTTTTTGACTGGTGTGGCTTTTGCTATTCATCCCTTATCTAGTTTCCAACTAGTGGTTGGGTTGTGTGTCTAAGTTTGGTGGGGTTCCACCCAGGTGTTGTAGGTGAGTTGGAGAGGAGAGGGCAATCCTCCAAGGAGTCCAGGCGATCCCACCCTACAAAAAATAGAATTGGATCCAAAATCCAATTGATAATGTGGTAGGGCAGGCGAACCCGGTGAATTTGACGGTATAGAACCCCTTGTTCGTGGTCTATTAGACCAAGGCGGCCCCGCAAGGGGTTTTTCACAAAAAAAAAAAAAAAAAGTTTGGTGGGGTTCCATTTTGGGATCTGCTGGGAGGATAGCTGGTTTGTTTATTTTGGTCTCATGGTGTGCTTCATTTTGGGCATTTTGCAACCTATATTCTTAAGCCAACTGAAGCAAGATGGTAGTCTCAAACCCTTGTTGGATGGGGTGTTTTTCATTTGTTTTTCAACATGCTACAATTGAGTTGAGGTGGGTTTTACTTTCTCTTTTTATTATTTTGGTAGCATGTTAGATTTTTTTTATAATTTTTGGTGCTTTAGATATTTTTTGCTCTCTTATATTTCCTAAGTCCTCTTATTTCCAGAAGAGTGTAGATAACTCTTCATGTAGATCTCATTGTAGGTTTATTCCCATTCCTCTAGGTTGTGAGGGCTCTCACCCAAGTTTTTCTCCACTGCTCAGTCCTGCAGGGTTCTATTCTTTGTTGGGGCAGAAACATAGGTGTTTTCAAAGGAGATGTAGGGGTCCATAGTTTGGATAGGTGGTATTCATTGTAGGGGTCCTGATTTCTAGTTTCCTGCTTTCTCATTTACAGCCTGGTGGAGTGTTCCACCTTGGATTCTAGCTTTAGTTTTTGGGTTGGAAGGATGCATTCCTTTTTTTTCTAGGTAGGAATTTTCAAATTTGAGCGGGCATTTCAAACTTTAAAATTTCATGCACACTTGTGCTCCAATTTTTTGGGGATATTTCCCAATTTTGTTGGGTGTTTTTATCAGAGGGATGATATTTTTATAGCTATTGATCGATCCCCTACTGGGTGGGATGTTATTATAGAAGGGGAAAACTACCCTACCACGTACAATTCCCAAAAAGGTTGTGTTCACAGGAAGAAATACTTATGGGCTGAACCATGAGGGTATGTTGTTCTCTACACTCGGTGCTAAGGGGAAGGGTTCACTAATATCGGTTTTAGGACTCACTCCAAGTCCTAAGGATTTCAGGATAGTTTGATGTATTCAGTTTCAAGCAATCATCTAAGTTTAGCCTTTCTAGATCTATGCTATGTAATATAAAGGATAATGTAGAAATACATAATGCAAAAATACAAGAGCTAAACCTTAGAATGATTCTTCCTTTGAATGCTTGCTAACCTAGGGTTTTAAATAAATAATATTTAAACAAGGGCTCAAGAAGAAATGCACAAATAGAATTAATCCTAAGTGCACACTATATGTTGTTTATCTTTCAATACCTAAAAACTAATCAAATATATTTATTTTAAATAAGACCTAGGGTTTACAATAGAAATATAAAGCACTCAACACACAACCTAAATATTAATCAAAAAACTTAGCTTATCTGGTGGTTGATCCTTGCTTTTATACTTTTATCCAATGCTACAAATAATTCATGTTCCTGCAAGATAACTTAAGAAATACTTGAAAATATGACTAGCGTTAGGGAGCCTACTTAGGTCATTGTACAATAATTCTTGGAGGTGCAGCAGTCAAGCCCCCTAGGTCCTTTTAGATGACCTTTGAAAACATAAGTGGAAATTGACCTTTGGAAGATGAACAAGCATAACATAATATAACAGAACACAATAGAAAAACAGAGTACATAATACCCAAATATGGCCTAAATGTAGTCTATAACATAGATCTAGGGTTTTGGGGTAGTAGCTTACCCCCAAATGTGGTTTATGTGAAATTGTGCTCTGTATGGAGCAACTGTGATATCACACAGTGAAATCGTGCCTTGTAGAACCCGGGTGCAATTTTGTAGAATCTAGGGGAAAACTCAAAAAATATGAATTAATTGATGTGTAGAATAAAAATATAATTAATATGCAAAGTATAGAAGAGCAAAAAAATCCGACGGTAGTGAAGAAGCAAGCAAAAGGGATGGAGAACTCCAAGTAGTAGATTCCTCCTTAGGGCTTCAACACTTGTCCACCAAGAGTAGCAACAACAATCAACAATCCAATGCAGTAGAAAACAAAGCTTCAAATATATCACACTTCACACTTGTGAGTTATCTTGCTTTTGGAAGAAGAAGAAGAAGACCTTAAGAAAATAGAGTTAACATGAACTTGCTTGGTAATACTTGGTTAATAAAAACTTGATACTTGGGAAGAAATGAATTTCAAACCCTCCTTATATAGTGGATTTGAAACAAGAATGGGCGGAAAAAACTAAGCACAATGTTGAAATAAGCATGACACTAAGAGGGGGGGTGAATCAGAGTGTATTAAAAATTTAATCCAACTACAAAATCAAATCAAAACAAACAATCACACAAACATACATCACATAACACTAGATTTATAGTGGAAACATGATGTGGAAAAACCACTATGCCAATGGACTTTTTGGAATCTCATCCAAATATAGCTTCAAAAATGTTTGGTCTTTACAATATTTTTGTAGCACCAACTATAGGGAATGGCACCAACCAACCCAGAATTTTAGTAGCACCAACTACAAGGAGCACCAACCCCTGTTGCCAAGCACCAACCCGACAAATTTAAAAAGCTCTAATAAAAGTTTTAAATCCCATTAAAATACCTTGAGTGGTCTAGCTCACAAATATTCTCATCTAAAATATTTTGTCTAACCTTTTCAATCTTCTCAACTCTACACATTGATAATATCACACCTTGCACATTTTTTTCAATCAAAATGCCAAAGAAAAAAATTCTTCACAACATGCGCCAACAGTCCTTTCTATAAAAAACCTCTAGTTTAAATTTCAGATTTTAACTCTTCACGGATTATTCATAGTACCTCCGACAAGATGGCCTTTTACGCAGATTTGACATGTCTAAAACTGCCAAAAATTGGAAAAAGTGCTTCGGAGCCGTTTTGCAACTATTACCGTTTCCTCCTCAGATCTCCTTTTGGACTAAAATTTAAAAAGTATTCTCTCAGTACATCTAAATACCTCTAGTAAAAACATTGAATTTTGATTCCTCTTAGATTTCTTAATATACCTCCGACAAAGTGGCCTCTAATGCTGATTTTACACCCATCACAAACTAGAAAAAGTGCTCAAGAGCCATTTTGCAATGCTCACCGTTTCTTCCTCTAGACTTCGTTTGGGCTGAAATTTAAAACTTAAGCTCTCAATACATCTAGCTATCTCCAATAAAATATTTTACTTCCAATTCCTTAGGTATTGCTTAATATTACTCCTGCAAAGTGACCTCCAACGCATATTTTACACTTGCCCAATAAAGCATGAAACTAACCAACAATGCACCGATAAAGCAATCGGCCGTTCCAACACTGTAACCACACTTTCTAATGATAAAAAAACCTTCAAATAGTATCTTGGGCTGTCCAACACATTCCATTGATGTTGTTGCAACTTTGACAATTTTTGCTACTTTGACAACTTCTTGACAATTTTTGCAACTTTTGCAAATTTGCATGAACAACCTGTAACAACTTCACCCGAACATAAAAAACATCCTCATAAGCATTGAACACCACTATACATACTCTGAAAAACCTCCAAACAACTGTCCACTGCATCAACCTATCCATCTGAGTGTGTTGACAACAATGACAATACTATCGCTGCACCTTGCTCAACAATCTCCCCCTTTGAAATTGTTGGCAACACATGCACAATTTTCTGTAACTCTTCTCCCCTTTGAAAACAAGACCAAAGGGCTACTACAAACTCCCCATGATTCCATGCACAAAATTCTCAAGCAAAAATTATTACACTTAGCAAGAATCATAAACATGAGCAAAAAGATAAACAAAGACACAAATGCTCCCCATGAGAATGTGGTCCCAATAGCTAGTCAATGCTTGGGAAGTGTGACCACTCTCAATTTCTTGTGAAGGTACTCAAAGACTTCCTTGGAAAATGGCTTGGTGAAGATATCCGCTACTTGCTCTATTTTTGGAACAAAATCCAACTTAACCTCACCTTCTGCAACTTTCTCCTTCAAAAAATGGTATCGAATAGCAATATGTTTTGTGCAAGAATGCATAACCAAATTCTTTGAGATATTTATTGCACTTGTATTGTCACACATGATCGAGATGGGCTCACTAAAATTTATTCCAAGATCCTTCAAATTTTATTTCATCCAAAGTACCTATGTACAACATGATGTCGCTATAATATACTCTGCCTTTGCTGTGGATAATGAGACTGACTCCTGCTTTTTGCTATGCCACGCAACAAGATTATCACCAATATAGAATGCAACTCCACTATTACTCTTCCTGACATCTACGCATCCTTCCCAATATGCATCTGAATACGCAATAAGGGTGAAGTCCTTACCTTTCAGATACCATAACCCATACTCCATTGTACCCTTGAGGTACCAAAAAATCCTCTTGACTTCTATCAAATGAGTCTCCTTGGGACTAGCCTAAAATTGTGCTACCATGTATACTGCCTGTAAAATGTCCGGTCTAGTAGCTGTCAAGTATAGTAAGCTCCAAATCATGGATTTGTACATAGTTTAATCAACAGGTGGAGATTTGTCATCCTTGCTCAACTTGCAACCTATCATCATGGGAGTGCTAACTGGCTTGCAATCCTCCATTGTGAACTTTTCAGCATCTCTTTCAAATATTTAATTTGAGAAATAAATATGCCCTTCTCCTTTTGATTAACTTGCAATCCGAGAAAATATGAAAGTTCACCAATCATTGACATTTCAAATTCTTTCTACATCTTATTTGTAAAATATTTACACAACTCATCTTTGCTTCTCCAAATATGATATCATCTACGTATACAACAAAAACAACAATATGATGACCATTTTCTATTTTGACATACAAATTACTATCCACCATACCTTTCTTGAACCCTTTTTGAGTAAGATAATTGTCTAGCCTTGCATACCATGCCTGAGGTGCCTATTTTAAGCCATATAATGCTTTATTCAACTTGCAAACCAAGTTGGGATCATCACCAAGCTAAAAATCATCTAGATGCTCAATATAAACCTCTTCTTCAAGTTTCCCATTCAAAAATGCTGATTTCACATCCATTTGATAAACTTTGAAATTCTTGTAAATTGCTAAAGCAAGAAACATTCTAATTGCCTCTAGTCTGGCCACAGGTGCAAAGGTTTTCTCAAATTCAATACCTTCAACTTGCACATACCCTTTGCATAAAAATATTGCTTTGTTCTTGACTACCTATCCATCTTCATTCAATTTGTTCCAAAAGACCCATTTAGTACTGATTATATTTTTATTTGCGGGTCTTGGTACTAACTCCCAAGTCTTGTTTTTCTCGATCTAATCTAATTCTTCATTTATTGCCTTTACCTAACTTTCATCTTTGCTTGCTTCGACAACATTTTTGGGCTTAATTCTAGATAGTAAAGAGTAGTTACTTACTAATATTCTTCTTTTCTGAACAACTGTGGGGTATCCAATTATTTTTTCTCTAGGATGATCTTTCTGCCATCTACCTGTTTTGAATTTCTTGTTTTATTCCAATTTTAAATCACTTTTCGAATCCTCTGAGTCAATTCTTGGTTTCTTTTATGTTTCCTCTTCCTCATATCCTTCAATGACCTCTTCATAAATTGGGTAATTCTCTTCATAGCTAATTACTCGTTCCCTTCCTTCATCAAATTTAACATCGACACTTTCCATAATTTTTCTTAGCTAACATTTGTAAGCTTTGCTTTTTGATGAATAGCCAAGAAAAATACCTTCATCCGCTCTATCTTCAAACTTACCAAGTTTTTCTTCATTTATTTTGATGTAACAATTTTTGCCAAAAACTTTAAAATATCTTGTTGTTGCCTTTTTATCGAACCACAACTCATAAGGAGTTTTACTTTCATACATACTCAACATGCACCTATTTTGGATGTATACCGTAGTATGGACTGCCTCTTTCCAAAATTTATCTACTACTTTACTCTCAGTCAACATAGTCCATGTCATTTCTTGCATTGTCCTGTTCTTTCTTTCTACCACACCATTCTGTTGAGGTGTCCCTGTCGCTAAAAACTATCTCCTGATGCCATATTTTTCACAATACTCTGTGAAATCCTCTAAAATGAACTCTCCTCCTCTATCTGACCTTAAAAATTTAATCATTTTTTCTGTTTGATTATCAAATTGGTTTTTGAAAACCTTGAACATCTCAAAATATTTTGATTTATGCTTCAAAAATAATACCCATGTCATCCTAGAATAGTCATCTATAAACAACATGAAAATATTTGTCATTGTTTATGCTTTGCATTCTCATAGGTTCGCATAAATCAGTATGTACTAGTTCCAAAGGTTTGCTCATGTAGTACTCTTTTGTTTTAAATGAGACTCTAGTTTGCTTCCCTTTTTGACATGAAGCACAAATGCTATTTGATGGTTTGCCAATGGTGGGAATATCTCTCACTACTTTATTTGAATTAATTTTTACTAGATTATCAAAACTGATATGATCGAGTCTCTTGTGCCACAACCAATTCTCTTCTTCCTATCCAATCAAGCAAGCTCCTTCTAAAGTATCCAAGAGAGTGTACAGGTTGCTATCAACTTCCCACTGTTTGCCTTTCTGATTTCACAACCCTGCTTCTTAAAGATCACATCATGACCTCTATCACAAATATGACTTACGCTCAACAAGTTATGTTTTAGACCAAACACAAACAAGACTTATTCTGACCTAATTTTTCATCACTGATCTTAATTGAACCTCTGCCAACTATTTTAGCTCCATCATTGTTTCCTAATTTCACTGAACCACCTTCATATTGCTGTAATTTCTCAAATTTTTGTTTGTCACTTGTCATATGACTGAAGCATCCACTATCAAGTATCCATGATGCAGATTTATTCTATGCTTTAAATATTATCTGTAAGATCAATGATTCCTTTTCTTCCTTAGGTTGCTCTTTTTATTTCCACTCTGATTTAATTATAGTTTTGGGATCTTGTTTTGGCTTTTCTTTTTCAGTAGCTTGTGTATGTTTTTTGGGAAATTTTCTATTTTGTCTTATTCCATCTCGCTGAAATTTTGTTCCCTGAAATTGATTTGATGCAAATATACTTGTACAATTTCTTGCAATATGTCCAAAGTTATGATAGTTATAAAATTTTCCTACATAATCCATAATAGGTGAAAAATAATTTCTAATGGCAACATTCCTTGGTCCTACATTATACTTGCAATCTGAAATCTTATGTCCATAACCATTGCATTTAAAACAACAACCATAAAAGGGATGATTGAACCTGGGTGGTGGTCTTTGCCATGTTGTTGTAGGAGTCATAAATCTTCTTCTTATTTGATGTGTGACACTGGTGAAACCATCATTATCAATTCTCCTTTTGTGCCTTGCATTATTTCTTTCCTTTGCATGATTCATTTTTGCTTTATTAACCTGTTTATTTTCTTCATTCTTTGTGGATTCTTCATTTGTGGCCTTTGATCCATTTGATGATTCTCCTTTGTCAAAACCCAAACCAAATTTTATGCCTGTAGTCTTCTGGTTATTTATGATCATATCCAGCTTCATAGAACTCTCTTCACGTTTGTGATAAAGACTAATTTTCTTGATTCATCTCTTCTAGTTGCATCCTTAAACCACCAATCTCTTCTTCTAACATGCTACAATAATCTATTTTCATGGTTATTTGCACTTCGAGATCTTTAGAGATCTTATTGGATGCTTCTATCTGCACTTTCAAACTTGTTATGATTTCATTTTCATCCTCAAGCTTTCTTGAAATTTTCTTATTCATTTTTCTTTCTGAATTCAATTCATATAGAGCTACAATTAGTTCCTCTTCCAAATTCACTTATGTGTCAATTTATTCTTCATCACATTCCTGTTATTTTTCTGGTTTTTCTTCTTCGAATGCCATGAAAAGAGCTTCACCTATTTCTTTTTCAAAATCCTCATTGGAGTTGTCTTCTGATGAACTGACATTCTTGGAGATGAAACTTTTCTTCTTGAAGTTGCATTTTCTAAAATTTGATTTTTTCTTCCAGTCACTTCTTTCTCCATGTGATCCTTCATAACTTTTGTTCTTCTCATTAAGTGGACATTTAGCTGTGAAATGCCCAACGCCTCCATAGTTGAAATATTTAAACGATAACTTTCCTTTGTATTTGCATTTTTCCTTTTCTAGTTTTCTCACGAAGTTAACTTCCATTTCATATAACATTTCATATTCATCTGACTCTGGTTTCATTTTTGCATTTTTCTAAGCTTTGAAGGCAACTTATTTATCTATAGATTTAGCTTTTCCTATTCTTATTTCATAGGCGGTTAAAGAACCATGCATCTCATCCATAGTAAGAGCATTTAAATCCTTAGCCTCTTCTATTACAGAAACTTTAGAATCAAATCTTTGAGGAAAAGATCTTAATACCTTTTTAACGATGATCGCATATTCTATTTTCTCACCAAGTCCTCTGATAGCATTTATGACTTCATTTACCCTCAACATGTAAGCTTTGATACTTTCATCTTCATTCATTTTCAGTCCTTCAAATTGTGCTCAATGTGTCTGCAATTTGGTTTCCTTGATTTTAGTAGCTCCTTCGTGAATACTCTTTAGCTTATCCTAGATTTCCTTTGTAGTCTTACATCTCATAACCTTTATCGATCCACTGTATACTAATCCACACATGATGGCATTATTGGATTTTGAATCATTTTCAAAGAGTTTCTTCTCTACATCATCAGTTGGAGGAGTGGTGGGTATTGTGTATCCACTGTTTACTGAATCCCAAATTTTATATCCCAAAGCACAAAAATATGTCTGCATCTAGAGTCTCCAAAATATGTAATTAGTTCTATCAAACAATGATGTTTTTTTTGATGAGAACCCTTCACCACTTGCCATTGTGTCACTTCCAAGATCACCCTAGTCGGTTAAGCATGTTCAAGAACCTCGCTCAGATACCAATTGTTGAACTAAGCATGACACTAAGAGGGGGGTGAATCAGTGTGTATTAAAAATTTAATCCAACTACAAAATCAAATCAAAATAAATAATCACACAAACATGCATCACATAACACCAGATTTATAGTGGAAACCCGATGTGGAAAAACCATTGTGCCAATGGACTGTTTGGACTCCCATCCAAATCCAATCTAAAAAATATTTGGTCTTTACAATATTTTTACAGTACCAACTGCAGGGAATGACACCAACCAACCCAAAATTTAGTAGCACCAACTGCAAGGAGCACCGAGCCCTGTTGCCAAGCATCGACCCGATAAATTTAAAAAGCTCTGATAAAAGTTTTAAATCCCATCAAAAGACCCTGAGTGGTCTAGCTCACAAATATTCTCCTCTAAAATATTTTGTCTAACCTTTTCAATCTTCTCAACTCTGCACATTGATAATCTCACACCTTGCACATTTTTTTTCAATCAAAATGCCAAAAAATAAAATTCTTCACAACACGCGTCGGCAGTCCTTTCTACAAAAAACCTACTTCTCCCTTTTCTTTTAAAACATATATATTCTTCAAATTGAAAAACACAACTCTTTTTTTTCAGTTACACAAAAGTACCACTCAACCGTTATATTCTTAGAAACTACCAAAATTACCAAAAAGAGCTGACAAGGCTTTTTGTAATAGTCATAACTTCCTCCTCAAATTTCCAAACGGGCTAAAAATTGAAACATATATTCTTGGATAAACCAACTAACTCCAATTTAAATTTTAGATTTTAAATCTTCATGTATTATTCGTAGTACCTCTAACAAGATGGCATTTTACGCAAATTTGACACGTCAAACTACCAAAAACTGGAAAAAGTGCTCCGAAGCCATTTTGTAACTGTTACCGATTCCTCCTCAAATCTCCGTTTGGACTAAAATTTAAAATGTATGCTCTCGGTACATCTAAATACCTCCAGTAAAAAATTCAAAGTTTTATTCCTCACAGATTGTGTAATATACCTCCGACAAAGTGGCCTCTAACGCCAATTTTACACATCACAAATTGGAAAAAGTGCTCCAGAGCCATTTTGCAACGCTCACCGTTTCTTCCTCCGGACTCTCTTTGGGATGAAATTTAAAACGTAATCTCTCAGTATATCTAGATACCTCTAGTAAAAAAATTGAGGTCTAATTCCTCACGGATTTCTAAATATTCCTCCTACAATGTGACCTTCAACGCAGATTTTACACCTGCCCAATAATGCATGAAATTGACCAACAATGCACCGACGAAGCAAACGACCATTCCAACACTACAACCACACTTGCTAATGATAAAAAAACCTTCAAATAGTATCTTGGGCTGTCCAACACATTCCATTAACATTTTTGTAACTTTGACAATTTTTTGCTACTTTGACAACTTCCTGACAATTTTTGTAACTTTTGCAAATTTGCATGAACAACCTGTAAAAACTTCACCTGAACATAAAAAACATCCTCATAAGCATTGAACATCACTATACATACTCCGAACAACCTCCGAACAACTGTCCACTGCATCAACCTATCCATCTGAGTGTGTTGACAACAATGACAATATTGTCACTGCACCTTGCTCAACACACAGCTGAACCTAAGAATATCAACTTTAAAAATTAGGGTTTTCTTAAAAGAAAATCCTAAAATGTAAAATTGTGCTCCATAAAAATGGGGCACGACCTCGCACCAGGTAGACCCTCGTGCGGTTTTAATGCATTTGGGAGGGTCATGAAGTCAAAATGGGTCATACAAAATACTGTTGGAAAGATTTTTTTGAGCCCAATCTAATGGTATAGGATTTAGGAGGAATAAATTATATTTGGAATAGGAAAATAGGCTCAAATATGACCCTACTTTTCCAAGGAGAAAACAAAGGATCTAGGGAAAATTGCTAGCGATATTTCATTATTGGACATGGGTAGATTACATTAAAATAGTGCTTTGTTAAGAGCTCTCCAGTTTGGTGGTTTCTTCAACCATCCAAGTGGTTTGTGAACCACCTTTTAACCATTTTGTAATTTATTTAAACCCATATTCAATATCAATGACATTACAACGTATTTCTACATGGTATCAGAGCTTGGAAGCAATCCCTTGGCGGATGCTGGTGGAGAAGGTGGTTATGGATCATAACCATTCCATTGCAGGTTCTTGGTAGACACTAGGTAGACCTTGAAAGACTCAAACATAGATGCTAGGTGGACCTTGATAGACTCAGATGCTAGGCAGACCCTGATAGACTCTGACTCGACCCTGACGCTCGATGAACATAGACACGACCTAGATGCAAGGTGAATGCATATTGAACTGACTAGACCCTAAAAAAACCAACCTAGACCTAACATTATGTTGATTGGATTGACAGGTCAGTAGCATGTAGCAGTTCACGTAGACCAAGACATAGACTGGACCTAACATAGTGCTGACTAGACTGATGGATCAACGATATGTGGTGGTTCGAGAGCTAAGTGACGTGGCATGCAGTTCGAGGGATAAACGGTTCAAGGGGTAAAACAAATGGTAGGGGGAGTAACTACCTGAATATAGTTACCTTTTATGTGTGCCTTCTTATTTTTGAATTACCAAAATGTATTTGTGGGATGCATGTGGGACTAATCCCACATAATGTTTTTTACAACACTGTGGGCACCGAAGGAATAAATTCAATGTGCTAGCTTCTTCCTCCTAGTGCCCTCAATAGCGCACTTGGTTACGTGCACCCATTTATATGGATGAGGTCCACAATCCAAGTCCTCTGGAGACCGAACACAACTTTTTTACTATCACCCCCTCGTCACCATTAGATGCCCTGCGCGTATTTTTTGACACTTGGGGAGTAGTTTGATGCCTTGCAAGTGCCCGATGATTCCCAGGGAGACCAGTTGATGCCCTGTGGATATTTTTGACGCCCTACACATGATAGTTGGCATCCATGATGCAAATTTGATGTCTCAACAACACAAATTGATGCCCAAAAATAAAAATTGATGTGCCAACAACTTTTTGCAATTGTTTTGTCATTTTTTTGCAATTTTTTACAATTTTTGAGTAACATCATTTTTTTTGGCCAAGAAAGTCATTTTATTTTTCAATAGGAGCATTTTTTCTATCACGCTTGAACGGAGAGTTTTTTCTGGAACAAATCAGCAGAGTCACTGATGTTTTTGAGGTATTCTTCCATTCTAAGCTTACTTCCTTTCTAAGTTGTTTTTTTGGAGGGATAAGTTGTTTTTTACTTGGAATTGGAAAGGATCAAAATTTTTTCATTTCCCATTGTTTATTTTGCAAAAAAAATGGGGGATATCATACGTATTTATTTTTGCAAAATTCTAAGACAAAAGGGGGAAAAATTGTGGAAAATGAATATGTTTTTTTTCATCTCAAAACTGGCATTGTAATAGGTGCATTTTCGGTGGACACCGACACCTCATGTACTTAAAATTTGTGGGCATTTGTGGTTGGTTTTTGCATTTAAATTTCCTATTTTATTGCATTAATAATCACACAATTAAAAGTAAAGGAAAAGACCCCAAATTTATACACCTATTTATGCAATTTATTGCACAGTAGTGTTCGATATATATGGTACCTTTGGTCCACACTTACAGGTTATGTTGTCGTGCTTTGGACTACTATATCTAATGCCTAATATAGCTATAAAAATAATGTCTGAGATTGTTCTCTATCAATCATCATAGAGAAATAAGGAAAATCTATTCTGATATTCACTTCATTTATATCCACATCGTGATTGTTGTTAGGCGTAAATCCTAAAAAAGGCCTATCTAAAGTATTTAGGGGAAGTTACACCCCACGCATGAGGAATAGACCTTCTATGGTAGGTGTCATAAACAACACAATGCTCTTTTAGTATTTCTTAAGTTCCATGTATCATGTTGCTCGTATATACTTATAGTCTCCCTCACGTAAGGGCTAGTATATATAGAGTAGTTTCAGTATATAGGTCTGGCAGGTATAAATAAAGGGATACCAATTGGTGATATAAGGAACCTTCACAATGGCCACTGTTCACAAATATCTCTTAGATTCACAATTACTGAAAGGTTCTAACTTCATACCATGGAAGACAAAGATGTGTGTCATTCTTTAGGTGGAAGATTTATGGGATGTAGTGACTGACACTACAAAAAACCCTCAAACAATAGGAACAAATCAAGAAGCTTTTGATAAGAAGGACAAAATAGGTTTCATGTTTATCCTGCTTGCTACTATAGATGAGGTCCAACCTCATATCTATGATGCCAAAACTAGTAAGGAAGCTTGGGATGCTTTGATTATTGTTTATGAAGGTAATAATCAGTCCACTATTCTACACCTTAAAACTCAACTAGACACCCTCAGTATGAACTCTAGTGAAACAATGGACCTATTCCTATGTAGAGTGTCAAAATTGAAAGCTAAGTTGAATTCTATGGAACAACCAGTGGATGATACCCTATTGACCTTTGTCATCTTGAGAGCATTACCAGAATCCTACAAGATGTTGATAACCTCTCTTAATGTATTTGGTAGACAAGTAACTTTTGTAGAGTTGGTAAATTTACTCCAAAATAAGCAGGCCAACCAATTTCCAAAGGATGAAGTACCAGATAATGCTCTCTACACCAAGCAAGGGGGTAAGAAACAAGGACAATTTCAAAAAGGAGGATCTTCATCAAAAGAAAAAGGGAAACAATATCAGTAGAATGACAAACAATATTGCAAGATTTGTGATATGAATAACCATGACACCAACAGGTGTTGGTTTAAGAACAAGAAACAGAGTGACCAACCTCATAAGAAAAAAGGGAAAGGAAAATACAAACCACAAAAAAATAATAAGCAACCTAAGGGACATGTTGCTTATGCTAAATCAAATTCAGACTTAGATTCTATAGGATCAAACTTAGACTCAGCATCTGAGAGAGCACACAAGGTGCTCATGACTCATACTTCATCTCCATAGATATATGTTGTATGGTATATAGATTTAGGGGCTAGTAAGCACATGACTAGTGATAAATCATGGTTTGAGATCTTTGAGGAGAAAGAAGGTAAGCCAATAATAATTGCTGATAACCAAGTCTATCAAGTAAAGGGTGAGGGTGATGTTTCTATTACTCTTCCAGATGGCAAATGTCAGATTGAGAAGGTACTCTATGTTCCTGGATTGGCTAATAATCTATTATCCATCCCTCAGATGTTGGATCAAAATATGGATGTTGTATTCCGTGTTGCAAAAGGCAAAAAAAGATGTTTTATAACTAGAAAAGGAAAACATGTAGCAATCGGATCATACAAGCATGGCTTGTTCATTTTAGATGTTGTTTCAATGCCTCAATTTTGCACTAGAAAAAACTACAAAGGAGGCTACATATCTGTGGCACAAGATATATGGGCATCTAAGTTTTGGATATTTGCATAAGTTGAGAAAATATGAGATGGTGTGAGGACTTCCAAACCTTTCCTCCATATTGCCAGTTTGCTGAGATTGCTTAGCAGGGAAGAAACACTGGGTACCATTTGAGGTTAGCTCTTCCAGAGCTAAGAAACCCTTGGAGTTGGTACACATGGATCTGTGTGGTCCTATGCCAACCAACTATGGTGGAAAGAAGTATTTTCAATTGTTTGTTGATGATTACTCATGGAAGATGTGGGTTTTCTTTCTTCAATTGAAGTTGGAGGTATTTTTATACTTTCAACAATTCAAGAAGCTTGTTGAGAAGGATTTCAAATGTTTCATAAACATCCTTCACTCATATCGAGGGGGGAATATACTTCCAAGGAATTTTCATCATTTCTGAAATAACATGGGATTAAGAGATAACTGACTACAACCTATACTCCCCAACAAAATGGAGTTGCAGAGAGGAGAAATCATTCCATTGTGGAAATGGTTCGATGTATGCTAAAAGGAGCATATCTTGAGGATGAGTATTGGGTAGAAGCAGTAAAAACAACATCATACCTCCTGAATAGAGCATCCATAAGATATCTACACGGTAAAACTCCATAAGAAGCATGGAGTAGTAAGAAACCCTACATTTCTCATCTAAGGGTTTTTGGACGTAAGGCATTCATGCACATACCAAAACATAAAAGGAAGAAGTTAGATGAGAAGAACCTGCAATGTATCTTTCTTGGTTATGATGAGCATTCAAAGGAATATCGATTGATAGATCCTATAACCAAGAAGACACATATAATTAGAGATGTGGTATTTGATGAAGCTTTCACATAAAATAACACTTCTATAGTAGTATACCTTGAGGAAGATGAGCCTAAGAAAGAGACTTCACCTCCTTAGAACAATATTCCAAAATGGTATACCAATACATTGAGAGATTCCAAGTTGGCATCACTTCCATATATAACTCTATATTGATCTTGTACTCACAGTATGACTCAAAACAAAAGAGCAGAGGCATTAACTTTAGAAGTTGATGAGCTTTACCAATAGTTTGATGAACTATTTGTGGATGCAGTGGAAGATAGGGAAATGGATATGGATGATGAGAGGGTTTATTTAACAAAATTGGATGAAAATGAACCCACAATAGTTCAAGATGCACTTAGTAAGCCTTAGTGGAAGGTTTCTATGGAAGCAGAACATACATCTCTCATGAAAAATCATACATGGAAGTTAGTAAATCTTCCTTCAGGAAAGAAGCCCATTGGCTGCAAATGGGTATTCAAGGTGAATTATAAGGTAGATGGTACTATTGATAAGCATAAATCTCATCTTGTTGCAAAGGGCTATGCTCATAAAGAAGGCATAGACTATGAAGAGAATTTTTCCCCTACTGCAAAAAATGACTACCATTCATGTCTTGTGTGCCATGGCAGCTCAGTTTGGGTGGAAGTTACATCAGATGGATGTAAAAAGTGCTTTCTTGAATGGTGACTTACAAGAAGAAGTGTACATGATTCAACTAGAAGGATTTGTTGTTGAAGGGCAAGAACAGAAAGTTTGTAAGTTGATCAAGTCTTTGTATGGGTTGAAACAAGCTCCTCGAGCTTGGTACATCAAAATCGATAGTCACCTAATGCAACATGGTTTCCAAAGAAGTATGTCAGATGTAAATCTCTATATAAATAACAATGGTTCTAACATAGTAATTTTGGTGCTCTATGTAGATGATCTGATCATAACAGGTAGTTCAGAGAGTATGATTGATGTCATGAAAAATGATTTGAAAACATATTTTGAAATGATAGATCTAGGACTTCTTCACTATTGTCTTGGCTTAGAAGTGACTCAAAAGAAACATCATATCAGAGTTACACAAAAGAAATATGCCAAGATATTGATTGATAAATATCACATGACTGACTATAAGTCTAAAGCTACTCCAATGGAGGCTGGACTTAAGCTATCTCAATATGATCAATCCCCATAGGTAGATGGCACTCTCTATCATCAATTGATTGGGAGTCTCATATATCTAACCAATACCAGAACAAATATCAGTTTTACTATGGGTTATCTTTCATGGTTCATGTAGGACCCAAAGGTGAGTCATTGGAAAGCAACAAAAAGAGTTCTTCATTATGTCCGTGGTACAACAGATTTTGGCTTGGAATACAAAATGAATAACAAGTTCTATCTACAAGGATTTATAGACTCCGACTATGCTGGATCCATTGATGATCAAAAGTCAACTTCTAGATATATTTTCATCTTGGATCTGGTCCTATCTCTTGGCATAGTAAGAAGTAGCAAGTGGTTGCTATATCTTCTATAGAGGTAGAATATCATGCAACTAGTGGAGCAGTCTACAAGATAATATGGTTAAGTTGCATTCTTACAAACATGGGCCTTCCAAATAACCTTCCACTTCATTTGTTTTGCGACAATCAAGGTGTTTAAAATTTATCAAGAATTCAATTTTTCATGATCACACTTAAAATTTATCAAGAATTCAATTTTTCATGATCACACCAAACACATCGACACTCGATGTCATTTCATTCATGATGAAGTTCCAAAGCACCACATACAGCTCCAATACATTTCCATTGATCAATAAGTTACAAATATTTACACTAAGGCACTTGCACATGTCAAAGTTGAATTGTTTTGCAATACTCTATGTACTTTCCAATAATGTAATAAGGGGGGATGTTAGCGATATTTCATTATTGGACATGGGTAGATTACATTAAAATAGTGCTTTGTTAAGCGCTTTCTAGTTTGGTGGTTTCTTCAACCACCCAGGTGGTTCGTGAACCACCTTTGAACCACTTTGTAATTTATTTAAACCCATCTTCAATATCAATGAGATTATAGCATATTTATACAAAAATTACTCACCTCAGTGGGTCAATTTTTTATGTCTACATTTTTCCCCCTCTTTGATGTACTTAAAGCTAAGTAAATGTATCAAATAAATATGTAAAATCCTATGGGTAATAAGACAACAAACACAAAAAAGGAGTGGCATGGTTTGGGAAAAAGGGCGAGATATTACTATCATTATTGCCTCTATGGCTAGGGTACCCCTCGAGTTTCAAAGAACCTTGGATGAAGGGTGTTATGCCTAAAATAATGGTCCAAGTGTGGAGTGAAAACCCACTATGGGTGTAGTACTCGCTAAGATGGACATATGGACAAAATATGGAGCATAACTCATTATGAGTGATTGCTCAAATGATGAAATAATGGAGCGTAACCCTCTATGGATGATTTCTCTCTAGTGACTGCTATGGGGTGATTACCCACTAGGATGTATACCAAGGCCTACCAAAATGGCCAAGAAGCTTATATTGTAATGGTGTGTTGAGCCTACTGAATTAAAAGAAGTGTAACTTGATAGGGGGAATATGTTATTGTTGATGCAAATGATGTCTTAGCAAGTACTACCTAATAGGGGTGTGTAAAAATGTGCATATAGACCAATCAATCTGAACATAACAAAATGTGGAGTGTGTGCATGTGCTAGAATAAAAAAGAAGAAGAAAATGAGGAGGATAGAAATATGCATGTGTATCCCCAGCTTGAAGTTTCATCTAGTGAAAAGTAAAGAGGGAGGAAATATGCAAACAAAAGAGAGAAGAATGTATATCCTTATCTTGAACAAAAAAATAGAGGATAAATAAGAATTATGAAAAAGACAAGGACATACCAAAATAGAATTACATTCCTTGACTTTCAAACTTTCAAACTCGAGGAATACAAGAAGAAGAGAGAAGAGAAGAAAGAGAAAAGGAAGACCAGAAGATAAGAAGGGATGAAAATACATGGGCCCTAGGTTGGGGATTCACTAGGCATCATAAACTTAGTGAAAAGTGTAATGCATGTGAGTTATGACCTAACTAGGTATCATCACATGCCATTGTCATGAATCCCAAAAGCTATATGAACAAGCAATAATGAACAAGTAGCCATGCTGTTATGACAAGCAAAAATGCAAGAGGAACAAAATGTCAGATAAAACTGCAAAATATGATAGGCAATCATGCAGTATGAGAAATAAAATAGGTATGATAGAATGAGAATGCAAATGCATGCCTAATTAATGATTGATTTATTTTATTTTATGTTTAATTAAACAAGCAATCAGAGCTATTGTCAACACACATTTTAATTGTGCCTCATATCTTAACAAAAAGAACAGGAATTCAAGGGACTACTTCATCAAAGAAAAATCTTGAAGGCAAGCCATCTTGATGATTATAATCATGGAGAGGCTCCTTCATAGCTCTTTCTTTGGCATCTATAACATGATAATTTATACATTCTTGAACAAAACCATGATTCTTAACATAGGGAGGAACAATCCCTAACTTTGCAAGATCTCTATGAGAAGAAAAATATTTATCATTAGAACACACAAAATTTATCATATTACAACATAATATGTTAGAGGGATAATGAGGATCCTTATCCTCATTACTCTGCTCCAAACCTTGATAAGATATATCCAGAAGAAGTTCATGAAGAAACTAATTGTCTTGATTCTATGATGAAATTTTGATTAGAGGTTCCTCACTCACTTTTAGATTGTTGGATTGTTTATATTTTTGAGATGAGGAACTTGGAGAAATAGATGATGAAACTGAAGGACAAACATTGAAATAAAATTGAGCTTGTTCAACCATTGAATAATATTCAAATGGATGAAGGTTGCTTGGAATGGTGACAAGTTGATCCTTAAATTTAAACTTCAAATATTGATGAAGAGTAGAAGGGATGACCTTCATTGCATGAATCCAAGGATGTCCAAGAAGTAGATTAAAATATGTAAGGCAAGGTACCACATAGAACAATGTATTTAAAATTTTAGGTCCAACTTTAAGGGGGAGAGATATAGTGCCACAAGATTTTTGGGACTCATTGTTGAATTTTTTGATGATTGCATAGGATTTAGTTAAATATTCATCTTTTAATCCAAATTTTTGGAAATTTTATATGTGCTTAATTTGAGGGAAGAACCATTATAAATCAAAACCCTTTTTATAAGAGTTTTCCCAATAAATTTTGTAATGTAAAGATAAGAATCCCTACATAGGTCTGAGGAAGAAATATCGTCATTCGAGAATGTGATGTGATGTGTCCCAAGAAAGCTTACAACATTGGCCATATCACTAGGGTAAATATATGGATGTACATATTGTTGTTTTAGAACATTTATTAAGGCTTCTCCATGAGTAGAAAATTTTTGCAAAAGTTTTAAGAGGGATATATTTTCTTAAAAACTCATCTCTTATTGAGACCATTGAATCTATCGATTTTACATCTGTTGTTCTGAAGTAGTTGTTACCATACCAACCATTTGGTTATCATAATAATGTTGTACATTTTTACAAGATACTTGATAAAAATTTTGTCTTCCTTGCTTAGGTATATTATGGTAGGTAGTGGACTTTTTTTGACTATTTGAAGATTGATAATTTCTTACATCAAGATGTCCTACATCAATTAAATCTTGAACCACATGTTTCAACTTCTTACAAGAATTTGTCCAATGTCCTTCTACTCTGTGATATGCACAATACTATCCTGCCTTGTACCAACTAGTTGTAGTATTTGGTTGCCTTATAGGAGGTAAATCAATTGCATTGGATTATAAAATTTGCTTTAGGACTTCTTCCATAGGTATGCCAAGTCTTGTAAAATTTCTTTATGGCATTTTTTGAAGTATTATCTTTTATAGGTTGTTAACAACATTATTTACAAGCCTACTATCTATTACACCATCACCTACCACATCCTTATTCTTATATTGTGACTGAATGGTTTTATCTTCTTTCACCTTGAGTTGTCCTCTTATGATAAGATCTTGTTCCAATTTCCTTGCTAACTTAATTGCTTGATCAAAAGATGTGACAATAGTAGTATCTAATACATAATATAATTGTTCTTGCAAATTACCAACTAAACTTCTCCAATGAGCTAAGAATATCCAATGAGCTAAAATTGTCAAGCATATCTTTATGAGGTATAGGATGTCTTAACCGACCAACTAAAATTCTCTAATGAGCTAATAAATCTGAAAATTTTCTTCTTTATTTTGCTTTAAATTAATAAGATCTTTCATTGACACTTATTTTCAATATATGCACCAAACTGATGAACAAATAATTCTTTTGTTTCCTCAAAATTTCTCAAATAATAATTAGGTAATCGATAATCCATTCTAATGCCATGCCAGGAAGACTCTTAGGAAACATATTTAGTAAGAACATATCATCATAGATGAGATCATGACAAGTTGTTTTAAATCTTCTTAAATGCTTAATCGGATCTTTTGTTCCCTTATATATAGGCAAAACCAGTATGGAAAAATGCTTAGGATAAGGCCTAGCAGCAATAATAGGATCCAATGGTTGATTACACATTTCCTTATAACTGTAAGTGAAACTTGAAGGCTGAATCATATCCATTTTTGAAGCCAACTATTTTACCACATTTGTCAATTTTTGTACTTTTAGATCACTATTGTGCAATGCCCCTAGATTCCCTAAGGGAGGGGTATATGTAGTTTTTGAAAAGGCACTTGGATTAAGTTGGAGGTATTGATACTATTGTGATATGTGATACCTTTCTAGAGAGGGTAACTAACATTTGGTGGAATAGAGACAAAAGTGTTGAGATTAGAAGATTGAGGAGAAAATTGAAAATAATTTTGAGTGACACTATTGGTTGGATGAAATTGTGAATTTCTTTCAACATTGGTGGTTACAGTCAGGGTTATACACAGGGGCAAATTTCATAATTTAACGTGAATATTCATATTTTCACAATTTTAATTTTGCAAATTTTGGGACCATAAAGGTCGACCCGTTCGCTTGAAAATTTTGAGATCAAAATTTTTAGGGTAAATTTTCCCTGTTATCATAAGGTTTCCTGCCTAATATTTGCCTTAAAATTTATTAAAAAAAATATCCCACCCAATTCACCCCTTGTACCCCATTATATATAGCTAACCTTGACAACAACTCATACAATTAAAACATTAATTTTCTTTGATAGCGAATGATACAAAGTAGATGACTGACACAACATTACTGGTAGAAGGCGAGTGGCAAAGTGTGATTGGAATAAGGTGGCTGGAAGAAGGTGATTGAAATAAGGTGACTGATAGAAGGTGATTGGTAGAAGGTGAGTGGTAGAAGGTGAGTGGTAGAAGGCAACTAGCAGAAGGTAACTGGCAAAAGGCAACTAACAGAAGACGACTAGTAGAAGGCGATTGATAGAAGGCAACTAGTAGAAGGTGACTAGTAGAAGGTGAATGGCAGAAGGTGATTGGCATAAGGTGACTGGCTTATGGCAACTAGCTTAATACAATTGGATTAAGGTGATTGATAGTAGCTGACTGAAATACATCAATCACCATTTATCGGTAAGTTTCTTTTACCATTAATTTTTCTTTTTTAATATTTTGTTCATGGACACTCAATAAGAGGTTTTCCTATTATTCGGGCACCAATATCAAGCCTTTTTGGGATAGATATTCTTTTGTCTTGAGAAATAGTTCTCTTTTTTACCAGTTATTTTCATTTTTAAAAATAATATTCATTGTTCATGTTACTCTTCTTTTCATACAGGTAAAATGTCACTTGTTGGCAGTGTAAATAATGGAGGTTAGTCTTTTGATTAAAGGAGTATCCTCAAATACTTTCATAATATATGATTTTACCTCTAGGATATAAATTCAATTCTTTCTATCAAACCCCTTTAGCACACCAACAAACTAAATTAGTTAGTGCCTTTGAAGCTGACCAATTTAGAATAGCTTGGACCACTATGTGCTAGTGGGTTTGACGTCAATCGTGTGACATTAAATCACTAAAACTATTTAATTTAGTAGGGTAACTCTATGATAACTTACGGGGTGTTAGTGAGAATGTATTCTAAGAGATATGTTCAACCTTAAAATATTTGGGAGGAGTCTAAAACTATTCAAACCCAATATTCGCATATTTACAAATCATGTTAGAGAGTAACATCTAATTCTTCCCGGGTGGTAACTTTCCTTTGAAATCTGAAATAAGAAAGTTAGAAAAGAAAAGTAAGCTAAAATATTGTGCTTGAGATTTCTTGAGTAGAAACCATAGAAGTTATAGTCTAATAAATACTTATGTATTATTATCCTAAGCTTAAGTAACATATATCATATATTCTTAAATAAGGACCACTACTATGGTAATTAGTCAACTTGATTATAGCATTGAAGTAAAAGAATTCCTTTATTATTATCTTATGTTAAAATCATGACTCCTATTTACTTTATTAGGCTTGGAGTAAATCGAGTTTTGGGTTATATCCAAAATTCAAACTCCTATTATTGAATATTAAACCATAAACCAGATTGGAAGTAAGCAAATTAAACCAATGTAAAAGTCATCGAAAAAGGGATGACCGTAAAAGTCATCGAAAAAAGGGATGAATAGCATGTTACACCCAGTGTCATTGAGGTGTGGGTATGCACACAATGATAATGTCATTGAGGTGCGGGTATGAACACAATGATAGTATCATTGAGGTGTGGGTATTTACACAATAATTTCTTAGATAAACCATAATTTGATAGAATTAGTTAGAATACATGACTTGATAGGAGTGGGTATTGAAAATATTGTATGGGACACCTTCTTGAGGTTGCTACTCAAACTATGATAAGTCCCATGTCTACTCAAATTTTCTAGAAAACCACGTCATTTGGTATGGGACAAATGGATGTGAGTTAGAGTGTATATGTGTGATGTAGCCAAGGTCATGGTAGTGACATGACGTTAATTGAATCTAGGTAGAGGATAATCAATTAGCCTCAAGGTATATGTATGTTCATTCCTTACATAAATCATATTGAACAGGACAACTAGATAGTCAAGGTTCATTATGTTAAGGATGGGGAAATAAATTATCCACCCTTTAGGTGTTATGGGTACTAAAGGACAACCCCTATCATGGTTTGAACCTCATATCGAAAAAGAGGATGAAAATGAGATTAGTCAAATTTACAAATGGCACCTTTATTGGATTTGTCCAATCTCATCCACTTGATTGTTTGTCTACAACAACTCTGGAACTTAAAAGTGGTTTGGTATGCCCATACTAACTAATAATTATATGATATTGCTTTTAATGGGTGGAACATATTGTGATGAACATGATAGAACTTAATGAAGATAATGGTAAACTAAAAAAAAGTATACCGTAATATTACCTAACTAGTTTTGATGGGTACAACCAAGTGGGTAGGCTTGGGTTGTTACATTTTGGGTTATAAGAGGATCATGTTTTGGATGGTTAGTACAAGGTACACCTTGTTCCTATGACCCAATTCCAGCCAACCATTAGGGTTTATTGTTTAGAGACCTACCTATTACTTCATGATTCAACTATTTTCTTTTGATATTGGAGGATAAAATGTGATCAACATATTGCATGTTGGATATCTTCTCATGGGAAGCTCAACATTTTAATAAAGGAGGCAAAGTTACAACTTCATGTTTAGGAAGATAATAGGATCCATTGGCTCATATGAGCATTCATTATGGTGGAAGGAGATGTATCATCTCTAATGTCTTCTCTCCTTGGCCCATCCATTTAGATGATAGGGGGTGTTGAAATATTTGTAACATAAACTTATTAGGCCAAGGCTAATAGTGAACAAGTACCTATAGGTGCTCTTGATGTAGCCAATGAACAAGTTCTATATAAGCTTTTGGTCATTCTCTATATAATCCTATAGACATTTTTATATGTAATCCCATAGGCATCTATATGTAATCTTATGGGCATATCAATGTAAGCCTATAAGCATTTTTAATGCATTCAACCTTGGCGATATTGGTTAATCCACCTCTATGGTTAACCTTGATTAAAGGGTTTTATACATTTTTTATGCTGGCTTGAGATTAACATCTAAAATTGGATTTGGTATCACAATAAATACCTACCAATGATTTATCCATTGCGTCAAATATGTGATATGTGAGATCATGGAGTTGCCTACAAGAACCCACCACATATTCCTTATATATATTTGTGTTGTTTATCTCTTTATGTATTCTTGTCTATATGTTCTTCTATTTTCTGTTCTTCCTTTTTTCCAATATGATTGTGGTGAATGTATATGTTGGAATGTTTCTAGAAAGTATTGTAAATTCCTACTTTCATTTTAATTTAAAAACTTACCTTTCTTATTCAATTTATTTTAGGTCAAGTTACAAAGTGCACAACAGATAAACACAAGCCTTATTTTTCACAACAAATAATTCTAAAGAGAACATATATTCTCATATTAATTTAGAGCATAAGTTTCTATACTAATAGATCACTTGAGATGACAATACTCTATTGGCCATAGTAGTAGACATTAAAATATTTCCTTTTAAATATAATTACATTTACTTGAGTATAAAGTAAAGAATTTATCAATAACCTAAAAATAAAACCTTGTTACAAGTGTACTCTATAGCATGCATTCTATGTGCCACAACAATCCTTTGTCAATCTTAGCTTGCTTAACAAACATGATCTAGTTGGGACTGCCACCTTTGGAAAGACTCTTGTATCTCTCATCATCCCATCATGCCCTTCCAACATCATGATGGTATGAGTGATTTTCATATGGATTGAGAAATAGATCCATTCGTACAAGCCATAAGCCACATAAATATCTCAATCACATTTATCAACCACTGAAAGATATGAATCCCATATGAAACACAAAGTTCACGTAAACATAATCCTTTTCTAAATATTAGTATTCACCTTGAGGCATGAGGTTCATCAAGGTAGCTTTTATTGGAACCTATTATTATTCTTACCACCACAACCCCAAAAATAAATCACATTATCATTAATTTCCATTTGTTCTTAAAATTATTTGTCATTTATAATATGATCCAATTGATTTTTAGGTGGTTTCTCAACCAATGGAGAGCATAGATATTTTGTATTCTATAATAGGGTTGGTTTCTCAATCCTAGGGAGCCACTCATTCCATCCATACTTCATCAATACTATTTTCATATACAATAGAATCTAATGGATTTTAAGGTAATTGCTCAATAAATGGAGAGCATAACTAACATGTGTTCCACAATGGGGTTGGCCACTCAATCCTAGGGATTGATGTAGGAGCCTATCTTTTAGAAGTTTTTTTTTAATATTTTTTATTATTAAAAATGGAAATTTTTGACGAAAAATAATTTGCTGAAAATGCTAATTACTAAAAAAAGCAATTTTTGGTGGAAAATTAATTTGCTGAAAATGGTAATTACTAAAAAAGGTAATTTTTGATGAAAAATAATTTGTTGAAAATAGTAATTACTTAAAAAGGCAATTTTTGGTAGAAAAGCAATTTATCGAAAATAGTAATTTTTATTTTTATTTTTAGGGTTTTGTTTTAGGGTTTCTTTGGGGATATATATTCCCTTGGTATTACATTGTAAAAGGGAAGTGAATCCAAGAATGAGAAAAGAAAATATTTATTGATTTATTTCCATGTATTGTAGTTTTTATGTGAATGGAGGGTTTTACCGATTATTCTATTAATTGCAATTTTTATGTAAATGGAACGTTTACAGGTTTATTTTTATTTATTGCAATTTTAATGTGATGGAAAGTATTTGTTCTGACCTCTTACGACTGGATTTTCATCATTTGGTATCAGAGCAAGTTGGATCTTCCTAGGGGAGAGAAGGTCTAGATTTTGATAATGAGACTATGGGAGAAGACAATAGATCAAAGGTTCATGTAGAGGAAGAACCAAAGGGAAGCCAAAGGAGCATCGTTTTGGGAACAAGTTGATTAGGGTCTTAGAAGGAAATATAGATGGGATCAAGGTTGATGTCCTTGAATATACAAGAGGGTTGAAACTAGAAGAGTTGATAGATTGGTTGAATAGCATGGAAAAGTTTTTGAGTGGAGAGAAATTTTAGAGGAAAGAAATTGGCACTTTGTGTAGTGCTTGTAGGAGGTTTTTTATGTAAAGCCTTAGAAGAAAAATTAGTACTTTGCACAATGCTTGTAGGAGGTTTGCTATGTAAAACCTCGAAGGAATAAATTGGCACTATGTGTAGTGCTTGCAGGAGGTTTGAGATATAAAACCTCGAAAGAAAGAAATTGATACTTTGTGTAGTGCTTGTAGGAGGTTTCTTATATGAAACCTCAAAGGAAAGAAATTAGTACTCTATGCAGTGCTTGTAGGAGGTTTGTTATGTAAATCCTTAAAAGAAAAATTGGCACTTTACATAGTGCTTGTAGGAGGTTTGCTATGTAAAACCTCGAAGGAAGAAATTGATACTATGTGTAGTGCTTGCAAGAGGTTTGAGATATAAAACCTTGAAATAAGGAGATTGGTACTATAAGGAGTACTTGCAAATGTGTAGCACTCTATGGAGAACAATTATGAGTTTTATAAGAGAAACTCGTAGGAGCAGAGTTCTTTCCAACCAGAGGAGAATGATGCATGAACCTATCTTGTAGAGGATTTTTTTACAAGCTTCCACAAGCCTAGGAAATGGGAGGACGGGGGGACGGAGGGATGGGTTTCAAGGGACAACAGGGGACACCATGCCGATTTTAGGGGACGACTCGGGGACAATTGGGGGGACGACTAGTATAATACTATGAAAATTGTTTTTTTTAGAAATTTAGAATAATCTACACATTTAGAATTCTGCACACAATAAAAGTCATATTAGGATATTCATATTGATATTAGTTCTAAGTGGAGCCATTTAATTGTTTCAAAAAATATAACTTAAAGTTTCAGCCAAGGATATCAAGTGCAATCTGCCAATCTCTAATAGTTAACCAAATTAGTTGCTATTGCTCAATTAATGAATGCCACATTATTCAACTTTTACACATCATTTTCAATAATGTACTAAAGAACATAAAGAACAAATTAAAGCAAAAGATATAGTATTCTATGAATATTAAAGCAAAAGTTACAGTATTCTAATATTACAATATTCTAAAATAAGCGGATTTGTCATTGAATTCAATATTCTAAAGCAAAAGTTACAATTTTCTCATTGAAGTCAATGTCCTAAACTCAATGGGATTTGTCTCTTTGTAAGAATAAGACAAGTTGATCCAAACATTCCTCATATGTATTTTCTCAATGGAAGTTTATGCAAAGAAAACAATTTAGGCCACTTTGTAGCAAATCAATAACCATTTATAGAAACAAAGGAACACACATAAAAGCAAAACAGTGAACATGAATCTAATTGGATGCTAACTATTTTACAAAATCTTCATTCTTGAACATTAGATAAATTAGCAATAGAAGCATTTTGGACCAGGGTCTTTTCCCCACCAAATAAAGTGTCATTCTAGTAAGAGTTATCATGCCGCTTTTACTAGCCAATAGCTTCATCATGTTTTTACCTTACATAATTTTTCTAAATTATGAACCTGAATTAAGACATGCAAAGCCATGATCTAAAAATATTTTCAAAAATGCATTCAAGAGGCACGTTGTTATGAATCCTGTAAAACTTGTTTGTTTTACTTTTTAACATCCTACAATTTAACTATTTTTTCCCTTGTCAGATTCCTTCTCAAAATATTTTGATTAATCTTGTTTATAGGGATTTTGTAAATTTATGCTTTTTAATTTTGTATTCTTGGTTTTTCTATGGAACACTATTTCCAACTATTCAAATTGTTGTTACATAATGTAGTATTTGAGTCCAAATACCTGCTTTGATCATTTACGGATATTAAGAAACTTCCTTTCTTTCTAAGTAATTTTCACTAGTATGAGTAGGGTCTCTCTTTGTTACTCTTTATGTTATTCAATGATCTCCACTTATTATATCAACAATATTTATCCCTCACTTGTAATTTTAGAATACTGTAACTTTTGATTTAATCTTCATAGAACAGATTGGTTGAGGACTTGCTTTAGAATACTATAATTTTAGAATACTATAATTTTTTCTTTAATCTTCATTTGTGGAAATTCAAAGTCATCATTTTCAACAATGTACTAAAGAACAAATTGAAGAACACAAATGTCTTAGAATGTACTAAAGAACAGATTAAATTTTCATTTTAATTTTTTTTTTGTTTTTCTTTTGGCTGAGGACACCCAGCCATGGGGGATAGCTGAGTCCCTTTGGGGATGCTTAGGTCGTCCCTAGGTATGGCTGGGCATCCCCAGGGATGGCTGGGCAACTTCCAAAGGTTCCCAACCATCCCCGAGTATGCCCAATCATCCCTAGGGACGACTTGAGCATCCCCAAAGGGACCTAGCCATCCTCGGGGATGGTTGGCCATCCCCAAGGACACCCCAAAATAGGGAACATCCTAGGGACGGGAGGTTGTAGGCCTCAGGTGTCCCCGGGGATGTTTCCCAACCGTCCCCCAAAAGGGGGATGGGGGGAAACATCCCCAATGTCGTCCCCCCATGCTTGGGGATGCGGGGGATAGGGGGACGCGTCCCTCAGGGGGGATGCATCCCCATGGAACATTGGTTTTTAAGAAGAAGTTTTTAAATAATTTTTTTATTACTAAAAATGAAAAATTTTGACGAAAAAATAATTTACCGAAAATGATAATTACTAAAAAAGACAATTTTTGATGAAAATATTATTTCCTGAAAATGTTAATTACTAAAAAAGATAATTTTTGATGAAAAATAATTTGCCAAAAATAGTAATTACTTAAAAAAGTAATTTTTGGCAAAAAAAGCAATTTGCCAAAAATAGTAATTTTTATTTTTATTTTTAGGGCTTTAAGCTTTAGGGTTTCTTTGGGGATATATATTCCTTTGGTATTGCATTGTAAAAGGGAAGTGAATCCAAGAATGAGAAAATAAAACATTTATTGATTTATTTCCATGTATTACAATTTTTATGTGAATGGAGGGTTTTACCGGTTATTTTTATTTATCATAGTTTTTATGTAAATGGAGGGTTTTACAGGTTTATTTTTATTTATTGCAATTTTTATGTGATGGGAGGTATTTTTTTTGACCTCTTGCAGCTATATTTACACTAGGGATCCACCCCTACCTTAGATTAGATGAAATCTAATGATATTCCCTTACATCCTACTACCCTAGCCACCCTCCCCAGGATATAGGTTCATAATCCACATGCATATAGATAATTTAAATAAAACTATTGTATGGTAATTTAAGGTCATTCATAGGTAAGGCTACCCAAATAAGGATTTGGTATCACTATAAATAACCCCAAATTATTGATTCATTGCATTAGTGTATGATATGTCAGGTTGTGAGGGTTCCTATGGGCACATTCCTTCTATCTATTCATGCCAATTATATTTTTCTCTATTTTTATTTATATGTTCTTATTCCTTTTTTCTACTTCTGATAGTGGTGAATTTATGTTTTGGAATATTTCTAAAAAGTATTGTAAATGCCAAGTTTATTAGATCCAAAATGAAACAAATTCACTCATTTGCACAAAAAGGCTATACAAGGTAAATAATGGTAGATATGGACAAATCGTCAATTTAATTGGATTCCTTGCAAAATTTTAGGAAAGTCTTGGTTTAGTAATTTTAGAAAACTTATCATTCTAGTACCTATTTTTGTGTATGAAAAATTTATTTTCCCTCCAAAAATTCAAATTTTGAATATTTAGATAGAAGTATTCTACAAAATATTTAGTTGTGTGGCAAGGAAGGGCAAGGAGCTGTTGGTCATCAAATCTACCTAGGAAAGGATTTTGGGTGAGTGTATGCGCCCTAGACCTGGACCAACATTGAAAGGCCGAAGGGAAGAGATGCCCCTCGTGCCAATCTCCGGAGAAAGGCCGGCTCCTATGCTAAACTACTTGGGTGTTTGAAGATAAGGGTGCAGGAAAGAGATAAAAGGAGTTAGGGTTAGAGAAATCGGTGATGTAAGGTGGGAGAGAACAGGAAGCACGATCGCTAACCAGCAACTTGAATAGCAGCAAGGAACACCAAGGATAAACGAAAGAAATGCAATATCGATCTTCCTATGTATCCTTTAGGCGAGTTTCAGGGTACCGCCCCCGATCGCACACTAGACGCAGAGTTCAGCATCTCAGTATGCAAACGAAGAGAGACAAAAGAAGCAAGCACAAAAGGCAGCATAAAAGAAAGCCAATACGACGTTTTTCTACTCCTATGTATCCTTCAGAGCGAGTTTTAGGGTACAGTCCTCGATCGCACATCGGACGCAGGGTTCAACATCTCGGTATACAAACGAAGAGAGACAAAAGAAGCAAGCACAGAAGGCAGCATAAAAGAGAAGAATTGAGCTCAAAGCCTTTTAGTATTAATCGTAGGACATCAAGTTACAGCAGCTTTCTAGCAGATAGTTCCCCCCATTTTTCTATTACAATGCCTGGGTTTTTATAGAGGACCCGGGCCTCTGAGTCATAATTACATAGCAATGAGAAGTACGCCCTCGAGCCCTGAGAATTCGCCTCCCCGAGGCTCTCGTGATCGAGCTCTCAAATCTGTTACCAAAACTGGCAACCGTGATCGGGTCAACCATGGAAAGGTGCATTGATGAGCCGTCTGGACGTCCTTGGTCTCCGGGTGCGGTGCTCGAGTGGCCGCCATGCTCGTCGGGCTCTCCATCATGGCTTGATACTTCATTTTTGATTGCCAAAAATGAGCAGCGAGCTTACCGGGCACAAAAAATTGCATTTATGAGGCACTTGATCACCTCGAGAAAATACCCGGCTTGGAACGCGTGCCCGTGAAGCGCTTCGCTAAGTTTTCATTCACAACTTCGCTTCGCAATGGTTCTGGGCCGAAGCAAAAACTCCTCTTTGGTTTGTACTTCACAAAATTGAGCTTCGCAAAACTGCTTCGGGGGTGGGGAGTGCCGAAGCATATTCACTTCGCAAAATGGGTCTCTTCGTCTTTGCCACTTTGCTGACTAAATTACTTCGCTGACGCCCTCGAGAAATGCTTCGCTGCGATCCTCTTTTGAAACTGTGGTTCGGGAAGATTTCGGCCGAAGCAATTGTCTTCAAAAGACATTGCATCCTTTCACTTCGGGTAGAAGTACTTCGCACAAAATTAGCCGAAGCAAATGCTTCGCAATGAGCTTTTGGCGAAGTAAAAATGGTTCGCTGATGGAGGGGCCCGAAGTGAGTACTTCGACAACTTTTTGGCGAAGTACTTTCAATGCTCCTTGAGTTCCGCTTCGCTGATTTCCCGACCGAAGTATTTGCTGAAAATGCTTCGGGTGCGAAGTAGTTTCACCCATTTTTCTTTGTATTTCACTTCGGCACACCGCTTCGCAGAAATCTTACCCGAAGTAGCTTCTAAAAATGCTTCGGGCCCGAAGTAGATTTCTTGCCTTTGCTTTTCGACGAAGTTGTTCTTTCGAACGCTGCTTTTGTATTCTTCTTCGGCAATACTACTTCGCAAAAACCCTACCCGAAAGCAATGCTAGAAATGCTTTGGCTCTTTCTCCTGAATTCCGCTTCGCTCAACTTTCACCCGAAGTAATTACTTGAAGCGCTTCGGGCCCGAAGTTCCTTCTATTGCTATCCTTGTATCTTACTTCGGTGATACTACTTCGCAAAAAACTCCACCCGAAGCAGTGTTGAGAATGCTTCGGGTGCGAAGCTCTCTTTTCTTCTGAACGCCGCTTCGCTCAATTTTTGCCCGAAGTAGCTACTGGAAACGCTTCGGGCGCGAAGTAGTTTCATTCTCTTTTCCTTCTATTTTACTTCGATGAAAACTACTTCGCAAAACTTTTACCCGAAGTAGTGTTGGAAATGCTTCGGGTGCGAAGCTCTTTTCATTTTCCTTCGGCGAAGCTCTTTTCTCTAGCTTGTTCGGCAGCGAAGTTCTTTCTTTTCTATTTTATATACAAAGGGGTGGCATTGGAAGCCAAAATTGCTGCAACTTTTCAAAATAAAAAAACAACAAAGCAAAAACTTTACACAACACTATACAAAATTTGTTTTCTTTTTCTACCCCTTAAGAAATGTGACAAGATTGTCAACATTCTTGGTGGCTCGCGGGGCAACGAGCTCGTCTCGGTGGGAGAACCCTTTAATTTTGATCCATTGGGCCAGAGTCTTTTCCCGATCCTTCTCCTCCTTCTTCTTCTTGGAGCGCTTCTGCAGCTGGTTCTTGTTCTCCTTCTTCTTCTGCTTCTTCTTCCTCCTCTGCTCCTTCGTCTGCTGGCGTGGCCTCCTGCTGTGGTGATGGGACAAGACGGTCGTGGATTCTCTTCATGGTTCGGCGAACGTGAGCCCAGACTCCTTTCTGAAATGGTTCTTGGTCTTCGAGTGCCTTGACCAGAACATGGAACCGATCAATCTGCCCTATGTCGGCGTGTTTGATTCTTGCACCTAGGTCATTCAGGCAAGCCACGATTCTGCAGTGTCTCAGGATGAAGTCGGTGACTTGTCCCTCTGTGATTGGCTCTTCCCACTCATCAATTTTAGAGACGTCACTTTCGAAATGGAGCCACGCCGGCTTAAGTTCTTCCCTGGTGAGAAGGTTCCCATCATCGTCTGTGAAACTCGAGAAACCCAAAGAAGAAAGGTCTTCGAAGTAACTCATTGATGTGCGCTGCTCCTGCTCAAATATATCTAGGAGGTCCTTCGCCTTTTGCGCTTTCTTCACCTTGGAGAAGAAAGCGCGAATAGTGGCTTGGGCAGTAGACCAATCCCTAGCCGTTCGACTCATAGCAGCGACCTGTAGGTCTTGATATCTAATACTTTGGACCTCAAAGGCAAGCTTGAGTCGCCTCTTGATTTTCTGGATCACCTCATCTACTATTGGTCCCTTCTTAGCAATGGCATGCTGAGCTTCGATGACATAAATTAAAATCGATAGGGCACTAGAGGCCCGAGATCTGAAACCTTTGAGTAGGTGAGAGCGGATCTCCTTGATTCTACCTTTGTCGAACAGCTCCAGGTTTGCTTTTTCGAACAATTGTTGTTGGGCCTGCAAGATCTTGTTCTCGAGCTCTTTGGCTTTTAGCTCATTTTTGGCCTATTTTTGTGCTTGTTGCTCGGTCGAAGTCTGCAATTGTAGAATTTGTTGTTTGAGGGCATGTGTTTCCCTTTTGAGCAACTTGCACTGTTTCTGCGAATCCTCCAGCTCAGAGCGGATCCTAGCCAGCTCTTCTTCCAACTTGATGTTGGCATTTTCTGCCTCAAACCTGCGCTGGTTGGCAATGTTTGCATGTGCTCGAAAAGTTTCAACCCTGACATGCATGGATGCGGATTCGTCATCTATATTTAAATGCTCCAGGTCCTTGGTCTTCTCCTGGTAGTCGTAGTCAGCTGGAGTCATTTCATCCAGAGGCTTCTGGACCTTAGGGACCTTCCTAACCTTATGCAACTTTCCGCCCTTCAAGTCGAAAACCGCACATTTTTCAACTTGGGCCAGAGATTTCCCTCTTTTCTTTCTTGCCTCCTTCAACATCTTCTCTGTATTCTGTCGAGCTAGGAGTAGCTTTTCAGCCAGGGGGCGCTCCTTTATTGAAGATAAATCTATTTCAGAGAAGGCCGAATCTCCAGCCAAAGGTGTGAACAAATATAAAGAACTAACGGGGAAGGATTCCCCTGATGGCTCGAGGACGGGTGTAGCAGGGGCTTTGGCAAGCGGGACTATGCTTTGAGCTATGGGAGAGTGGGTTACGGGGCTTGGTGTTGGGTCACTACCTTCGCCTTGACCTAGGATTGAAGGAACGGGGGCATGGGTAGGCGAAGTGGTTTCAACGGGCTTATCCTGGTCAGACGACTCGGGAGGAATGGAGCTATGCAGGATTGGACTGGCAATGGGCGGTATCTGAGTGGGGGATTGACCTTGTGGGGGATGGAGAGATTGATGAGGGCTTCCACTCGGGACTACCATGGATGTGTCGGAGACCAAGGCGAAGGGAAGAGAGTGCGTACCTACGTGCCCTCCTGGCAAAGCGGCCGTGGTAACATCTTGCGTGGTTGGCTCTTGGCCCTTTTGGGCTTCAACACTCCCGACCTCCACAACTTCTACTCCGGGGTCTTTCTCTTGTTGGAGGAGTTCCTCCACATCAATGATATCTATTTTGGGGACCGTCTCAGCACTTGGTGGCCCTGCATCCTCAATATTTGCTTCAACCGGGCCTGATGTAGGGGATCCAACAGGAGTACTTGTAGGCTTTGTGCGAGGGCGCTTTGGGTGGCTCGGAGGCACTTGAATTTGCTCCTGCCTTTTCCTTTTCTTTCTCTCCAATGGTTGCTCTGCTTCTTCGGCCCCCACTTCCTTTTCTTCCTTCGAAGCATCCTTAGCTCCTCCTGGGCTTTCGCCTGACCCTGGGGTAGCTGGGGGAACAAAATCCGCAAAGGATATAGACTTCCAGGTTTCGACATTGGTGTCATAGAGAATTGCGAAGTCTTTATCCGATGCTAAGAGTCCATAGGAGTTCACTTTTTGATGATGGACTCTCATTATCCACCATTCCCGAAGCTTTTCCTCGCTCCAGTATTTTACCTCCTCCTTCAAATCGTCCCTTGCCTTCTTCCAAAATGTGGAGCTTGGAGTCGGGAGGGGATACTGATCAGGGTCGAACTCGACCTCCATAGGATAGAATTCATGCCATGGAGGCAATGTCCTCATTCTTTCCAAATGCCACTCCAGATCTTCTCCATTGGGGTTATTCCTTTGTTCCACAACTTCGGGGTGAGGACAGATGTGGAAGTTCTTGAATTTCAAATGATCCCTCATCACGCCCAAAGGATCATAGAGCCACTGCTGAGGAATCTGGAGTAGGCCAAAATAGGCAAGCTTTTCCTCCAGGAAAACATGCCCTGTTTTAGGGCAAAGACTTCGATTACGCCCATCCTGAAGGGGAAGTCACAGGTATGTGCCCACTTTCGGCCATGACCGTATATTGCATTTGTAGAGTCGCTCTGCCGAGCGACTTCCAATGCGAACTGATATTCAGAGGGGTAGACTGGTAACAGGAAGGGCTTCCCTATGAAGCCGAACAGGCGAATCACCAGTCCCTGTGTCAATTGGAAGACGTCCCCCTTTTTTCCCAGCACCACTCTATCTCTCAAACTGAGTGGTACCCGAGGACAAGAACCTTTCAACAGGTGCATGGCGGGTCCCAAAAATTGTTGATTAAAAGGATAATAGGACTCTTCCTTCAATAAGAGGGGAGTCCATTGATACACTGGCAGAGGATTTCCATCCTTGCCGCTTGGAGAGATGGCGATATGGGGAAACCGCTTATGAACTTGGTAGAAGTACAACCAGACAAGAAAAGAATAGGGTGCGAAGTACTGGCCTGTTGCTGAATTCTTCATGCTAGTGAGCCTTGTATGCGGGGTTCGGGCCACCCATTCCGCCCAGTCAAAGAAAACTGGGTTGGTGTTCGGCCTTGAAGCGTCAGGGGCATAAAACTCCCCTCTTGAAATGCATTCGGCCAAAGACACCTGCCAGGGCTGTACTGAAGCATCTGTTGACAAGCCCGCCACCCATGCTATAATGGAGAAAATATCAGTGTTTTTGAAGGCCTCCAAGGGTAAGGGCATCTGGGGCAGCTTGTTTGAAGGCAGCCCGCTCTTGAGATTCTCACGCAGGAATTTCAATATGTAGCTGTTGGAGGTGAATCTCTCCATTTGTTCGCTTAGGATGACATTGCGAACAGAATAGCCCTTGGGTGGACCCTGCTGTGGTGCGAAGGCTGCTTGTACATCTTCCTTCAAGATGGAAAATAGTTTGTGACCCGAAGCATCTAACACTTGCCTGGATGCAGGTTGGTAATTCTGTGCGATAGCGTAGATCAGCTCGGGACAATGGTGAGCAGGCGGGGTTAAAAACCAGTAAATCTGGGAGTAATATGCAGTAGCTCTCTTATTTTCTGGTGTGAGTCTGCTTGTCATGAACTCTATGGTGCGTCGAAGATCGGATACACCCTTAGAGAGCTGTGTGTCTCTGATCTTCTCCCACCCATCAATTGGTGGCTCCACAAGCTGTTCTTCTTTCGAGTCGTCCCCCTCTTCCATTGGCTGCTTTTCGGGTCGAAGGGGAAGATTTAGCTTCTTCGGAGTCCGCTTTTTTTCTTCCTTGCCCTTCTTTGTTTTTTTGGGGCCTGCAACTTCGGGCTCTTTCCCCTTTTCCTTGGAGTTTTTCTTTCCCATGTTGCAAGTGACAGCGACAGAGTTCTTGATACAGAGAGCTTTAATGCGAACGGCCAGATGCAAAGGACAGGAGGGTTGCAGAGTATCTAAAGGTTCTTAGTCTAGCTTGAACTGATGGACAAATAACTTCCCTCTAGCTAGGAATTCACTTTTATAACCAAAAAAGGCAACCACCTGAATTTATGGCACCTACCAAAATTAAATTTGCACCTCGGACGGAAGAGATTGCCGTATTCTTAAACCGATTCTGCAACGACGTGGTACACAGGGCTGCATGCTTCGATGATTACACTTTGTACTGGAGATGCCACCCGCTGCCACCTCATACCTTGGTGCGAGCTTTTCCTCTCCCTTTTCTAACTTGGTTACCTCGAGAAGTGCTCCACCACCTTTTGCCTTAAATTCGTCCGCTTTGTACTCCTTTCAATGCCGTTGTCGGCATGTTCTCCGAGGCACATTTCAAATTCTCCACCTCGCGCGTGGTTGGTTCGGCGAAGCGGAACATGATGCTAAAAAATGCTTCGTGGTGAACCTTTGGTTTGGATAGCCTTTTGACGCTTCGGGCCCGAAGTATTTTTCCTTCGCCACGATGTCGTTCTGCCTTGCGAAGGTCGTCGAAGCTTCCCCTTTTGAAAACTGCTTCGCAAAATTTTTGCCCGAAGCAGCTACTGAAAATACTTCGGGTGCGAAGCTCTTTTCATGCCTTTGTTCAAATTTTGGTTCGGCTTCCTTTCGGGTAACATGCTTCGCGGCGAACCTCCTTGCAACTGCTCCTTCGTGTAAAAGGTCTCCGAAGGAGATTTTGAAGTGTAGTACTTGGCTTTTGTGATCTTGGAAGAGGATGTATACACAAATGCAAACTATATACAAAAGTACATATACACACACATATATATATATATATATTTTTTAAAGAAAGAAATTGAATTGTACTTTAGCGGTGAAAAGTCTTCAGATGAAGACCATTGACGGAGATCGGTAGGACTTGACCATCTGCATCTTTGAGGATGAATGAATTGGCCGAGTTCACCTTCATAATTTCAAATGGCCCATCCCAAAAGGCGTCCATCTTGTCGTGATTCCTAGGCTTGGCCTTCCAAGAGTCCCACTTTAATACCAGGTCTCCCACATTGAATGTGCGATCGGATGACTTTTTCTTGAACCAGTCTCGGGTGACCTGAGTATGCTTAGCGAAGTTCTGGTATGCTTCTTCGTGATCTTCCTCTAGTCGCAGTAGTTGAGCTAACCTATTTTCCATCGGACTAACTCCATCTTCTACTTCTAACAACTACAGTGCAGGGATCTCCACATGGATGGGTAAGATGGCCTCCTTGCCATAGACCAGGGCATAAGGCGAAGTCTTGATTGACCTTTTGATAGAAATTCGATCGGCCCACAAGGCCCGATCTAGAAGGAGATGCCAAGTCCTTTTGTTTGTCTCTATGAGCTTTCTTAGCATCCTCAACAGAGTCTTATTGGTGGATTCTGCCAAGCCGTTGCCTTGTGGATAATAATTGGAGGATACTTTATGGTATATCCCATATCTGTAGAAGAATTCATTAATTTTGGCACCTGTGAAGCCAGGGCCATTGTCCGTGATGATTGCTTCGGGGATGCCGAACCTGGTGATCAATCCTTCTAGGAAGGTGACTACAGTCTCTTGATCTGCATGCTTGGTGGGAATCGCTTCGGCCCACCTGGTGAAGTAGTCAGTTGCAGTCAGGATGAACTTATGTCCCACGGAGGAGTTTGGTGATACGACCCCTATAAAATCCAACCCCCATTGCTGAAAGGGAGTTTCTACCTGTATCGGGTGAAGGGGCATCGAAGCATTTCTGCTTCGGTCGGTGAACTTCTGACACTGCTCGCATTTGCGGCAAACGGTGAAGGCATCAGCGAAGAGTGTGGGCCAATAATAACCTGCTTTGATAATCTTTAGTGCCGTTGTTCTTCCTGCGAAGTGACCTCCAGATAGTCCTGAATGGAACTCTCCTAGGACTTTTCTTTTATCATCGTCTTTGATGCATTTGAGAAGGACCCCATCAATATTCCTAAAAAATAGGCCTTCGGGGCGCAGAGTGTATCGGGAGGACCGCATCCTGAAATGCCTTCGCTGTGAAGCATTTAGATGTGAAGGACAACTGCCAGTGTGGAAGTATTCAACTATTTCACTGACCCAGTCTTTCTCGTCCTCTTCCTGGTTAGCGAAGCATCCTTCGGCTGGTAAGTCATCCCACTGAGATTCTGTAGCTTCGGCCGCTGCGCTCTTTGCTAATTCTTGACATAATGCATGACCATGAACCAATTTGGTGGGCTTGATCTCAATGTCAAACTCCTGTATCTTGTTCACCCAACCAGCTCTTTTGCTTCCCAATTCTCCTTGGATGATGAAATTGCGCACGTCGGGGTGAATGACAAAGACTGTGACCCGACTTTGAGAGATGAACTGTTTGAACTTTCTGAGGGATTTCATTACTGCATGCACCTGGTGTTCTATGAAATTATATTTCTCTTCATGGGGATTGATCACTTGGCTCAGAAACGTGATGGGGCGCTCCTCGCCATCTTCCCCCTTTTGTGTCAGGACAGCAGCATAGCTTTCGGGCTCCCCTATAGCATATAGGATAAAATCCCGATTGTAATCTGGATTGATCAAGACCGGCGCCTGAGCGATTCGAGCCTTAATCTCTTCGAATGCCTCCTTTCTTTCTTCCGTCCAGCTAAATTCGGTGCCCTTCTTCAGGAGTTGGGACATTGGCTTGATGACTTGGGCGAAGTCGGGGACAAACTTCCTCACGAAGTTAATCTGGCCGAAGAAATATTGAAGTCCTTTCTTGTCTACGGGAAGTGGGAGCTTCATTAGAGCCTCGGCTCTATCAGGATCTACAACGAGGCCCTTCTCTGATATCGCATGTCCCAACAACTTCCCTTCACTGACTGCGAATATGGACTTCTTTGGATTGATCGAGATGCCGAACTCTCGACATTTTTTGAAAACTTGTTGTATATGTGTGGGGTGATCTTCCCTTCTTCGGGAGAAAATGGTCATGTCATCCAGATAGATGACGATAACCTTATTTAGAAGCTCACCAAAAGCAAGATCCATCGCTCTCTGGAAAGTGGCACCAGCATTCGATAGGCCAAATGGCATTCGTTGGTAAGCAAATGTTCCCCACTTGGTGGTGAATGTTGTTTTGTGTTGGTCTTCATCCCTGACCCAGATCTGATTGTATCCAGAAAAACCATCGAGCAGAGAGAAGCGTTGAGCTCCAGCCACTGAGTGCAAGATTTGATCGATTTGTGGGAGAGGATAGTGGTCCTTGAGGGACGCCTGGTTTAGGTTGCGAAAGTCCACGCATAACCTTATATCTCCGTTCTTTTTTCTGACTGGGACCAGGTTCGCTACCCATGAAGAGTGCTTGATGGGATATATGATCTTTGCCTCGAGCATCTTCAGGAGTTCGACCTTCATTAGGACCTCGATCTTGGGATTAACCGGTCTTTGCTTTTGTCGAAAGGGTTTGACCCCCTCCTGCAATTCGATTGTGTGTTGAACCAGCTGCCGATTGTATCCCTTGAGATCTTGATAAGACCAAGCAATTATGTCAAAAAACTTTCTGCACAGATTCTGTATCTATTCTATCTCTTCTGAAGTGCAGTCGGTTCCAACCTTTATTGCTTTTCCAGGTTCAAGCTCTAAATCCTGATACTATTTTTCATTGACTTTGATCATGTGAGAGAGAGCTCGGTCATTCCGATCAAAGAGGCTTTCAAGGGTGATTAGTCCCTTGGGAACGTGGTTATTCTTCAATTGAATCAGCCCTTCATATTCTCCTTCATCAGAGCTTCGGTCTTCGATTGTGGCGGCTTCTTGGATCATGAAATTTACAATCTGCTCATCGTTGTCAAAGACTTGCCAATGCAGATCTTTGTCTGGGATAGAGGGTCTATAGATCATCCTCACAGCTTTGGGCTTGTGCACCATGTCTTCTGTTGGAGAGTACTTGGCTGCGATGGATGCCAGAACATCGGCATGTCGGTTCTTTTCTCGTGGGATTGACTATAGATTGAGAGATTCGAACTGGTCGAACAGGTCCCATACCCTATTGTGGTATGATTTTAGATAATGCTTCTTTGAAGTACACTTATTTGTGACCTGGTTGCAAACCAGTTTGAAATCTCCGAAGATTTGGAGATGCTTTATGCCTAACTTGTCAGCTTTCTTGAGTCCTAGGCACAATGCTTCATATTCTGCTGCATTGTTAGTGCAGCTCCATGTCAACCGGTAGCAATATTCCTTTTGCTCTCCGGAGGGTGAAATTAGAAGAATCCCTGCCCTAGCACCATTTTTACATCGGGCACCATCGAAGAACAACTTCCATAGTTCTTCCTGGGCACTTGTTCTATTCCCTGGTTGGGAGTGTTTTTTAGGCTTGGCGATCGCATAACATCCTATCTCGGTCTCCACCATGGCATTGAAGTCTGCCAATGAAAACTCATCTTCATAACTTAATTGCGCAAGAGATTCCTCGACCAGGTCTACCTGCTCTATTTCCTCCACCATTGCGTTCACTGGTTCACTGCTTTCTTCCTCGGACATCTTCTGCACAAGAAAGGAAGAAGGCTTTTCATTGTAGATCTTCACCTTCTTTCCTTTGAATGGAATCTCCAGATGAGAGTAATCCATAGACAGATATCCACCTAGCTTTGCCATGAATTCCCTTGACAAGCACATACTAAAATATGGCTCCAAGTCGACTACCACTACCTCTTGTATGACTGTGATCTGAGGCATCTTATGTAGTCGGATAGGAATGTCCTTGATCACCCCTACAGTATTCACTGGAGTACCATCCAACTGGAGTACACCTTGGCTGCTTCGCGTATATTCCATCCCTATTTCTTCGTAGACTGCTCTTGGCATTATTGTTGTAGCGGCCCCAAAGTCGATCATGCAATTATGCACAATATACCCTTCCATTTGTAGGGATAGGTAGAACGGAGGTGGTCTGTTCTTCCCCATGATGGATGTGGATAGGGTCTGCACAAGAGCAAGCGGTGCCACCCTTTTTGCTTTAATTGTCTTCAATGATTCTTGCAGCAGGTCCACCTGTCCAGGTAGTTGCAGTGCATCGTACAGGCTGATCTTGGCTGGAATCTTCTTCAACTCCTCTACAATGTTGTACGCCAGGGATTTGAGCGCTTCGGGCTCCTTTCTAGGTTCGTATCTGGTGCGATACTACTCCGTAGCTTCAACTCTTTGCCGCTTAGTCAGTGAAGGAAACTTGAGCTTTTCCTTAGCCTGTTCCTTAGTTTCTGCCTGAGGCGGTTCGACAGAGGCCTTTTGAGCCTTTTCTTTGATTGGTGTAGGTGGAGGAGCTTTGCTCGGGGCCGAAGTAGATGATTGTCCTTTCTCGGGTCGAACTTGCTCTTTTGAAGGAGCCAGCTGAGTAGCATCTACTTCTATTGCCTTCTTTCCTCCTCGGGTAAGTACTGCAACTGGCTCCTCCTCGCCAATTGTCAGGTTCTGACTCATCTGCCTAATGACGTTGACTTGACCGCTGTGACTACTGTTTGCCAGCGTTTGTACATAGTGTTGGTGCAGGGTGCAGGTATTCTCTTCATGCGGATCATTGCACGTAGAGCACCAATATACATAATCGGAAGTGCTCGGAGCTTCATCAATTGCAGCATTTCTCGTCGAAGCCTTCCCTTGCTGGACTGCTTGGTCTTTGGTAAGCGCAGGCGTAGGATAAGATCTTCTCGGTAGGAACTCCTGTTGCGCTTGCTTCTTCTTCACAATGGTCATGTCATTGGACAACATCTGAACTGTAGAGTTCAGAGACTGCATCTCCTACAGAATTTTAGTTTGTATATCATCGGCTTTCGGAACGAGTGGCAATGAAGCCATCGTCGGTATTGGAGGAAGGGCGGGGTGTTGAGGTGGTGCTGGTAGTACAAGAAATGTCGAAGAGACAGTGGGCTGTGGAGTTGAAAATGTAGGGAAGTGGATTTGTGGAGCGGTGATTTGAGACACGACAGGATTCGGGTTCCAAGATGAAATCGGGAGTGCTGGGGTTGTAGAGATTTGCGAAGCGGCTGCGCTTGCATACTGGAATTGAAGGAATTCAAGAAGTATGGGCATCGGCATCCTTTGGGGAAGCTTGCCCATAGCTATCAAATCCATTTCTGCCCTCTTGGCTAACTCATATAACTCGAGAAAAGTATTAACATTAGAATATCTTACCATGAGACTGATATCAAGATTGAAAGCCCGAAGGAAATAAAGTGTCGTAGCTTCGTCGGTTGGCCGAAGTCCAACTGGTACTCTCTGCCAGGTTCGAGTGAACCTAACATTGAAATCTATGATTTCTTCTTGTGGATGTCTCTTGATCGAAGTGAACTGATGTAGAAGAGAAGTAGGATCGGAAGACTCATTGAAGTTTCCCATCATTTGCCTAGCTAACTGGTCCCATCCCGTAATACTACCGGGTGGTAGAGATCTATACCAGTAGAGGAGTTTTCCTCTAAGGGAAAGAACCAGAAGCTTTACCATAATTTGTTCTTCTGTAATGTCATGGATCGCCGCCAGAGATATTATGTCCTGGATATGCTCTAGAGCAGTCTTCCCAGTTCCATCGAACGTTGGGATCTTCTTTATGGTAGCAGGCGACACTTGCCCTTGTCCTGCTAGATTCAGTGGTGACAAAGAATCCCATGCTGGGCACAACCTGGGTGGTGGTGGCTGCTGCATTTGTTGTTGTTGTTGTTGCTGCTGTGCCATACTTGCTCCTAGATTTTGAGAAACAGGGATTCCCGAAGCTCCCCCTTGATTGCTAGTAGGACAACTAATAGGAATGGAGGGATTAGGACGCTTCGGTGAGTTGGGAGGATTGGGAGGAAAACTAGATGTTGTACTATCAAAAGTTAGGCCTTGTCTACCAACAGAGGATGTTCCTTGTAATAGTGACTCGGGGGTGACCAACCTTGATTGCTCCCCAAAGGCGTCAATATCTAGCTCAAAAAACTTGGTTTCCTCTCCTCTATTCTTAACTCTCCATCTCATTTGCATGAAGGCATAGAATTTTGGTAATGGTCTTTACGACTTAAATATTCTTGGGAAAAAGAGTCCCCAGATGCTAAAATTTTTTAGTAATGAGGAGGGATCCTCCCTCCTCACTACCACTAGTCAGGGGGAAAGGGGTCACCCAGGAACTAGTTAGAACAAATAAAAGAGTGAAGATTTGTGTTAAAATATGGGACCTTGACTGGTTATGGATCTTACTGAGACAAGTACAATCGGTCCCATCGGGCATGCCAAAAACTGTTGGTCATCAAATCTGCCTAGGAAAGGATTTTGGGTGAGTGTATGCGCCCTAGACCTGGACCAACATTGAAAGGTCGAAGGGAAGAGATGCCCCTCATGCCAATCTTCGGAGAAAGGCCGGCTCCTATGCTAAACTACTTGGGTGTTTGAAGATAAGGGTGCAAGAAAGAGATAAAAGGAGTTAGGGTTAGAGAAATCGGTGATGTAAGGTGGGAGAGAACAGGAAGCATGATTGCTAACTAGCAACTTGAATAGCAGCAAGGAACACCAAGGATAAATGAAAGAAATGTAATATCGATTTTCCTATGTATCCTTCGGGCAAGTTTTAGGGTACCTTCCCCGATCGCACACCAGACGCAGAGTTCAGCATCTCAATATACAAACGAAGAAAGACAAAAGAATCAAGCATAGAAGGCAACATAAAAGAAAGCCAATACAATGTTTTTCTGCTCCTATGTATCCTTCAGAGCGAGTTTCAGGGTACAGTCCTCGATCACACATCGGACGCAGGGTTCAGCATCTCGGTATACAAACGAAGAGAGACAAAAGAATCAAGCACAGAAGGCAACATAAAAGAGAAGAAATTGAGCTCAAAGCCTTTTAGTATTAATCGTAGGACATCAAGTTACAACAGCTTTCTAGCAGATAGTTCCCCCCATTTTTTCTATTACAATGCCTAGGTTTTTATAGAGGACCCGGGCCTCTGAGTCATAATTACATAGCAATGAGAAGTACGCCCTCGAGCCCTAAGAATTTGGCTCCCCGAGGCTCTCATGATCGAGCTCTCAAATTTGTTACCAAAATTGGCAACCGTGACCGGGTCAACCATGGAAAGGTGCATTGATGAGCCGTCTGGACGTCCTTGGTCTCCGGGTGCGGTGCTCGAGTGGCCGCCATGCTCGTCGGGCTCTCCATCATGGCTTGATACTTCATTTTTGATTGCCAAAAATGAGCAACGAGCTTACCGGGCACGAAAAATTGCATTTATGAGGCACTTGATCACCTCGGGAAAATACCCAGCTTGGAACGCGTGCCCGTGAAGCGCTTCGCTAAGTTTTCATTCACAACTTCGCTTCGCAATGGTTCTGGGCCGAAGCAAAAACTCCTCTTTGGTTTGTACTTCACAAAATTGAGCTTCACAAAACTGCTTCGGGGGTGGGGAGTGCCGAAGCATATTCACTTCACAAAATGGGCCTCTTCATCTTTGCCACTTTGCTGACTAAATTACTTCGTTGACGCCCTCGAGAAATGCTTCGCTGCGATCCTCTTTCGAAACTATGGTTCGGGAAGATTTCGTCGAAGCAATTGTCTTCAAAAGACATTGCATCCTTTCACTTTGGGCAGAAGTACTTCGCACAAAATTAGCCGAAGCAAATGCTTCGCAATGAGCTTTTGGCGAAGTAAAAATGGTTCGCTGATGGAGGGGCCCGAAGTGAGTACTTCGGCAACTTTCTGGCGAAGTACTTTCAATGCTCCTTGAGTTCCGCTTCGCTGATTTCCTGATCGAAGTATTTGCTGAAAATGCTTCGGGTGCGAAGTAGTTTCACCCCTTTTTCTTTGTATTTCACTTCGCACACTTTTAAATTACGGCTTCCCCGTCAAATCTTACCCGAAGTAGCTTCTAAAAATGCTTCGGGCCCAAAGTAGATTTCTTGCCTTTGCTTTTTGGTGAAGTTGTTCTTTCGAACGCTGCTTTTGTATTCTTCTTCGGCAATACTACTTCACAAAAAACCCTACCCGAAGCAATGCTGGAAATGCTTCGGGTGCGAAGCTCTTTCTCCTGAATGCCGCTTCGCTCAACTTTCGCCCGAAGTAATTACTTGAAGCGCTTCGGGCCCGAAGTTCCTTCTATTGCTATCCTTGTATCTTACTTCGGTGATACTACTTCGCAAAAAACTCCACCCGAAGCAATGTTGAGAATGCTTCGGGTGCGAAGCTCTCTTTTCTTCTGAACGTCGCTTCGCTCAATTTTTGCCCGAAGTAGCTGCTGGAAACGCTTCGGGCGCAAAGTAGTTTCATTCTCTTTTCCTTCTATTTTACTTCGGCGAAAACTACTTCGCAAAACTTTTACCCAAAGTAGTGCTAGAAATGCTTCGGGTGCGAAGTTCTTTTCATTTTCCTTCGGCGAAGCTCTTTTCTCTAGCTTGTTCGGCAACGAAGTTCTTTCTTTTCTATTTTATATACAAAGGGGTGGCATTGGAAGCCAAAATTGCTGCAACTTTTCAAAATAAAAAAACAACAAAGCAAAACTTTACACAACACTATACAAAATTTGTTTTCTTTTTCTACCCCTTAAGAAATGTGACAAGATTGTCAATAGGAGCCACACAGAAGAATTTTTTACGGTAAAATTTATGAACAATTTTTTTTTAAAAGGTACACTAAATTTTTTCCAAAGAGGGGATGGCCTAGTGGTAAGGCACTTGAGTGATGAAGCTAAGATTACATGTTCGATTTGACGTAGATAAACGTTTTATGGTTTTTTGGAATGATATAGGTAGTTTGTGATATTATAAGTAGAGATAAAGTTTTAATCAAATGGGCTAATGCTATAATGTCAAGGTATAAGCATATTATTTAACAGGTGTTAAGGTTGAATTACAATGATTTCATGGATTTTTTGAGGTTGTGTGATCAAATCTCTTTGTTTCTCTTTTTTGGAACCTAAGAGAATAGTATCATTACAAATGCAAGCTCTTGTTCTCATATACAATGATAACATAGTGGTAACATTTTTACATGGAAGGTGGGACATGTTTGGGTTTTGAAACCTCACTTTTCTTTGTAATGGTATTCTTTTGTGAAGCACTATGGTACACTCAATGAATTTAAAATTGATAAAATTTCTCATTTCTTCCAAATGTCATTTCAGCACATTTGGCTAAATTAGTGAGCATAGTGTGATTGGAAACTCAAAGTCCTAGGCTTAAATTTTGGTCAATAGCCACCATAGCCTAAAATTTGGACATCTCATTTGTATATTAATATATAAAATTGACCAATCATTTCATGCCAAATATCAATATGTCAATAGAGGTGCCACTTAGAGATGATAAGTGGTAGCTATTGATTGGTCAAAATTTTTCTAAGGTCTACCAATTTTTTTTTTTCTTTTTCTAGTTCTAATATGCCCAAACTTCAAGTGGACATTACTTTTGCTTATAGAAGTGATTTGGGCCCTATTATTAAAAATTGCATAGAATTTTGAGATCTATAGATTTGTGACATTAGTTCAAGGACCTTTTGCTATTTTTGGTACTTTTATATACAAAATGGACCTAGTTGAACTTCTTCTCTTTAAATTTGGTGTGATATTATCTCCAACAACCCATTGATATGACAATTAGAAAATTTACTTGCATCAACATATGTATGGTTTAAAAGCCTTCTTCAACAAGGAGATCATAAGATCAAAATTAATTCTCTAATTTATTTTATCATAACACTCAATATTTGATGTATTCATACATCACCAAACACCTAGCTCCAATTGAGATTATTGATAGTGGTTGTTTAACTGTACTATATTTGATATATTTCAATTTCCTAGGGTTTTCCTTCTCTTCTTTTATAGTGGGCATTCACTCTAATTTCACCAACCTATTATCATGGTGATTGATAATATTTTGGATTATAAGAGGATTAGGTTTTGGATTGTGAGCACAAGAGACACCTTGTTCCTATGTTCCCTTTTAGCCATTGGGGTTGATTTTTTAGATACTTGCCTATTGCCACATGATTCAACTACTTTTCTTGACATTGGAGGATAAATTATGATCACCATATTGCATGTTGGATATATTATTATGGGGATATCAATAGATTAATATAGGAGGTAAAGTTATGACTTCAATTTTAGGAAGAGGTTGGTCTAGTTCATGTACATTTGGTAAGAGAAGATAGTAGGATCCATTGGCTCATATGAGCATTCATTATGGGAGGATGATATGTATCATATCTAACGTATTCTCTCCTTGGACATTCAATTTATATTATAGGGGATGTTGAAATATTTACAACCTGAACTTATTAGGTCAAGGCTAAGAAACAAATAAATATCTATATATGCTCTCGATGTAGCCTATGAACAAGTGTTATGTAAGCCTTTGGGAATACTCTATAAAATCCTATAAATATTTTTTAAGCCCATAGGCATTTTTCTATATAAGCCTATGGGCATCTATATGTAATCCGATGGGTATCTTAATGTAAGCCTAAAGGCACTTTTAATGTATTCACCCTTAGTGATATTGTTTAACCTTGATTAAATGGTTTAATACATTTATTATGTTGGATTGAGATTAACATCTAAAAGGGTTTCATATCCCTTTAAATATACACTAATGACTTATCCATTTGATCGATGCATTATATATAAGATCATGGAGGTGCCTATAAGAACCCACCACGTATTCATTCTGTCTATCTATTTCGTTTATATCTTTCTTTATTTTTTCTATATGCTCTTCTATTTTGTTGTTTTTTCTTTTTCTACATATGATTGTGGTGAATTTATATTTTGGAATATTTCTATAAAGTATTGTAAATTCCAAATTTTATTTTAAGATAAAATTTTACATTCCTTATTCTATTCAATTTAGGTGAAGTTATAGAGGGCACAAAGGATAAACACAAGTTTTATTTTCCATAACGAATAATTCTAAAGAGAACATAGATTCTCATATTAATTTAGAACATATGCTTTCATACTAATGGATCCCTTGAGATGACAATACTCTATTGGCCATAGTAGTAAACTTTAAAATATTTTATTTAAAAAACAATTATATTCACTTGAGTATAAAGTAAAGAATTTGTCAATAGACTAAAATAAAATCTTATTACAAGTGAACTCTACACCATGCATTCTATATGCCTCATCAATACTTGTACCAATATTGGGTTGTTTAAAAAATATGATCTAGTGGAGACTACCACCTTTAGGAAGGATCTTGTTACATAACTTTATTATCACTAACATAAACCATTCACCAATATGCAGAAATATCAAATCATTCATCCACAATACATTATCCACAATGACAATCCACAAATGAGAGAGAGATAGATAATACCCTTAAGGTAGTGCAACACCAATAATAATACTTAAGGAAGGAATAACTCCACAAGATCTCCCAAGATGAGAGGCCACTTTGTGGGCATGATGATTACATAAGATTCTTCTTCAATGATATGAATACAATGACAAATATCTCTTCTTTATATATCCATCTTCTTATTCTACTTTGGGGAGCCTACTACTAATATAATATAATATTATAATACAATCAACCTTGGGTTATGTGTGGCCCATGCCAACCCTTATACAATATAATAATATATCCCCAAATATCTATTCCTAGGTACCCTACCATGCCACCCTCCTTACAAATGTTTCGTCCTCAAAAAATATGAAGAAACATGATAATATGATTTGCTAAGCAATGTTAGCAATTGGTACCAATCTCGATAATCCATCCATACAAGTGAAAAATGTTGATGTTGGTATGCCATTTTGTTACTTGAGTATCCAAATCTTCTTTGTTGGCTCCATTCTTTTGTTGTTGTATTCTGATAACTTGAATGATGGGTCCACTTTTTCCTTGATGTTGATGATCCACTCTGAAAAATAGGATCACTATGCTTTCTCTACCAAACACTACCATAGTTGGTGCCCTTATGATTCCATGTAGAACCATAATATTGTTGCCTTGAACCATACCTCCAATATTGTTGCCACTCATGGTGGTGTGGATGGTGATATGATGCAACCTTAACTTGATGTTCTACCTTCTTTGACTTCTCAACATTTGGTTCCATTGTTTTAAATTATTCTACACATTGTTCTTTCATGTTCTCTTGGTTTGGTGTGTCCTTGTGATCTTCTATCAAAGCTTCCTTGGACTCTATTACTGTTATTTCCACTAAATTAGTTGCTTCTACTTCTTCCATGGACTCCATGGACTCTTTTGTTCCTACTGCCTTCTTGGATTCTATTTCAGGTTCTTCAATTTGTTTTTCTACAACCACTTCTTGATTGTCTTTGGATCCTTGCTCCTTAAGCTGAGAAATATCCTACAATGTTATCTTCTTTTTCCTATACCATAACTTCATAAAATTCTTTTGCACATTAATTTTAACAGTACCCAAAGAATATAACCAAGGATAACCAAGAATAATATCCTCATCATCCATCTCAATAGCATAGAAATCTGAATGTAAAACATATTAATCCATGGCTATCTTCAAATATTCAAAAATATGAACATGCTCACCCTCTAGCTATGTGTCCTTAATTTTTGTTGCTTGAACTTGAAACTTCTTAGCCAAAGCAATACTAATAAAATTATATCTGCTACCCGGGTCAATGGAAATAATAACCTATTCTTTTTGAATGCTTCCATGAACCTGTAAAATAGACTTTTGAGATTCAAACAAATTCCTTTGTCCATTTTGTAATTTATCTTCTACCAAAGGTATGGTTTCCTCTGTCTGCATACTAACATATTTTTTATATTCCTTGACCTTTTCCTCTTTCTTCTTGAGTAATTTTATTTCTTTTTCATAGTATTCATTTTTTTTCTTGAAAAATTTCCATTATCCTTTTATTGCATTCCACTCATTTTGAATTCTCTATAGTTTCTTTTCAAGATCTTCATTGAATCTGTGAAGAAAGGCTTTTTTGAAAGTATCCCAATATAATGCATACTGGGGATCCTCACGTTTATACCATGTAAACCATTGATAAGCTTTAGTGCTGAATTTGGTTGCTGCAAAAGGGACTTTGTCCCCTTCTTGGAATTTGTAGAATTCTAAGATGCCTTCCATTTTTGCAATCCACCCACGTGGATCCTAGCCTTCAAAGGTAGGCATGTCAATGCGTGGATAATTGACTCCAATAGGACCTCTTGGTTGGGAGTGAACATTGTTTCTATCTTGTTCCTCATTACTCCTCTATCACTGGTTGTTATTTTGGTAAGGTCTGTTAGAACCCCTTTGTTGCTCAAAGACTGCTTTGTTTCCCCTAACATCAATATCATTTTCTCTAGAAAACCCTTGGAGTGCCATTGTTCATGCCCTAATGCAAACTAGGGTTTTATGGAAATAAATAACTTCCCACTGATTTGAAGCTAAAAATCCACATAGACAACTAGGTCTACAATTTTTCTTTCAAAAAAAATAAAGTGCAACTGATTTGCTTACCCAAACTAAACAAATTTTGTCTTTTGAAAAATTCACAACTTGAAAATTCATCACTACCCTTGTTCCAGATGGTTGACTTCATAAGGTCATATCTCCCTCAATACTAATTAGATTACTTCATATGACCACTCATTTTAAATCTCTTCAAATTCTGCACAAACTGATCCAAGAATCACCTAAATAGGATAAAATCTCATAGATAAATGGCTTCGAAAAGATGAGACATTTCTCTAGAAACAATCTGTGAAATTTGTCACTATCCTTGTTCTGGATGACTAACTTCAAAAGGCCGTATCTCTCTCAATATTGCTTAAATTCCTTACAATGACCACTCATTTTAAATCTCTTCATATTCTACACAAGCGGGTCCAAGAATTTCCTAAAGCGGATAAACTCTCACAGAGATATGGCTTCTGAAATATGAGATGTTTTTTTTAGAAAAAATCTACGAAAATCATCACTATCATTATTTCAGATCACTAACTTCAAAAGGTTGTATATCCTTCAATACTGCTAGGATTCCTTCATATGACCACTCATTTTAAAACCCTTCAAATTCTACACAATTTGATCTAAGAATCTCTTAAATCGGATAAACTTACGTAGAGATATGGCTCCTGAAAGATGAGACTTTTTTCCAAAAAAAAATTGCCCTAATTTTTCAATTTCACACAAAATCCCCCACTTTGCCAAAATCATTGCTCTGATACCACTTGTTGCATAAATTTATTATCATTAACATAAATCATTAACCAATATGCAAAAATATCAAATCATTCATCCACAATACATTATCCACAATAACAATCCACAAATGAGAGAGAGATAGATAATACCCTTAAGGTAGGGCAACACCAATAATAATCCTTAAGGAAGGAATAAATCCATAAGATCTCCCAAGATGAGAGGCCACTTCGTGGGCACGACTATTACATAAGATTCTTCTTCAATGATATGAATACAATGAAAAATATCTCTTCTTTATATATCCATCTTCTTATTCTACTTTGGGGAGCCTATTACTAATATAATATAATATTATAATACAATCAACCTTGGGTTATGTGTGGCCCATGCAAACCCTTATACAATATAATAATATATCCCCAAATATCTATTCCAAGGTACCCTACCAGATCTTGTATTACCCATAATCCAATCACACCCTTACAACATCATGATGATATGATTGGTTTTCATATTGATAAATTTGGGAAATAAATCCATCCATACAATCCATAAGACACATAAATATCTCAATCTCATTTATCAACCATAGAAATATATGAATCCCATATGACACACAAGTTTCAAATAAATTTAACCTTTTTGTAAATCCTAGTATCCACTTTGATGCATAAGGTTCATAAATATAGCTTCTACTAGATCCTAACATTACAATTATCACCACAACCCCAAAAAAATCACATTATCAAATTTCATCAATACTTAATTAACAATATTTGTCATTTATAACAGAATCTAATTGATTTTAAGATGGTTTCTCAACCAATGAAGATCATAGATAATTTAAATTCTACAATAATATTGGTTATTCAATCATATGGAGCCACTCATTCCAGCCATACTTCATCAACAATATTTTTCATATACAATAGAATATAATTGATTATAAGGTAATTGCTTAATAAATGGAGAGCATAGCCAATGTGTGTTCCATAGTAGTGTAGGTCAATCAATCCTAGGGATCCACTCGTACCTTAGATCAAGTGAAATCTAATGATATTCCCATACATCCTACTGCCCTAGCCTCCCTCCCCAGGATAAAGGTTCATAACCCACATGCACATAGATAATTTTTTTAAAAATTATCCTATGGTAATTTAAGGCCATTCATAGGTAAGGCCAACATTTGGTATTCAAGATAACCATTGTACACATAATAATTGGCAAAGCCTTAGCCAAATACAAAGACATTCATAAATTTAACCAAACTAACAAGCAAAACCAAGATACTACCAATCATAGTAACATGTACATAACATCCCTTTTAACTAGCCCATGTTAGAATATACTTATATGAGATTTCCAAAGAAAACAATTTTTATTTATTCCTTAAGATATTTTCAAAACTACATAAAATTTTAGTGCGCCATCCTTATGGCATCAAGCTCTCTACTTCTATAATATGTAACAACCCGACCTACTCACCGTTTGTTAAAACACACACATTTTTTTTAAATGAGAGCATAACCAAATTTTCACTTTTACATTATATACACCCAACTTAATATTTGTACTAGGCATAAGGGTATCACACTTCAATATTTCCACCACTACAACTGGTGTCTTAAGTGCTCGGGATCGACCAACTTCCCACAATATTTGCCATATATAGAACTTTACCCCATCGTGGGTATCTACCATTCTCGGCATGGGGTTTGTCCTTATAGGGCCCATATCACCTGAAAGGAGGAACACCTTAACTCCCCTATTCTAAAGTTAGGCAAGGATTCACAATCCTGATCATGACCATGAGAGTCCACCGACTCACACATTTTAGATAATCACTTCGAAACTGGCGTGCTTAAGCCTGTGACTAACCATTGACTTTCTACTAAAGTATAGTCAGGGTTCACCATCGCATGGATTTTGAACTAGATTATTCAATTTCATCTTTGATTGGTGGTAATGCTGCCCATCCCATCTACCGCTAGACTTTTCAACCTCATATACCAACTCCCTGGTTATGAGTCCTGTTGACAATTCCACAATTGAAGCAAGTAGTAAAAATCCTCATGTACCATCCATGTGTTTCCAAGACAATGTCCCATACCATCATCTCTTACTCTCATCAGCGTGGAACCTCTAGTTCACCTCTTAGCTGAATATTAGAACACATATACCCGGTTTCCTACCATTGCTGGCCACCGAAGTTGGGTTAGTGCTATCCTCCTTGATAAGCACTTCATTTGGTATACATAATCATGATTGCCACCACCACTGGCTATCGAAGATCATTTAGTGTTATCCTTCTCGATAAGCACTTTATATATGTATACATATTCACGGTTGTCACCACCGCTGGCTACCGGAATTCATTTAGTGTTATCCTCCTCGATGAACACTTGTTGTCATTGTAAGAATGAAGTCTTGTTCACTTTGACTTCATTCAAAATATCTTTTCTTTCTCTGGCAAAGGTTTCTTTTTGGCTTAATGCTCAGTTTCAGCTTGAATTCTTTTGGGTATATGATATTTTCCAATCACATAAACACAAGTTTTCATATAGCATAATATTGAAGTCTCTTCTTTTGCACAGTCATACAACTAGAAAATTTGTGATGTTGACTAAATAGTTCTAAAATAGCATCATAACAGTCCATTTACTTTCTTCAAAAAAATAAACATATAATTACACAATATAACTCAAAAAGTCTAACTTCAAGCATCAACTTATTAAGATCTTTTTTATTTCATTCTTCAAATATAAAGACTCTATGAAAAGAGTATGATAAAAATTATTTTTTAAAGAAAACATTAATCGCATTAATTGTTCTTTCTAGAAATTCAAACATTATCTAACATCCAAATCATGTTCACTTCTTTTTCATGGGATTTTTTTTCTATTCACTTCTTATCAAAAGAATATCATATGTATTTCTTTTAAGCACTCTTTACCCTTTTCGAATTGATTGTCTTCTACTTAGAGACTATATAAAACTATGATTTTTTTTTTATTTAATCTATCCTGTAGCCACACATTCCCTTCATTTTCTACTAAAATTTCAATGTATTATCCATAAAAAGATATTGTCTCCAACAGGATAACATTCTACATTTTCTTTTAAACAATAGAGTTCATATTTTACATCGTTCAGAATTTAGAAAAGCACATAAAATGATCTTGCGATTTGATTGAGGAGTTTTTTTTAATAAATAAATACATTACATGATTTAATGCAGTCATAAAAGACTATATGAAACACCTCAAAAGACTTTCCTAAGTCTGAAAGATTTAAAGTTTGCATCTCTTCAAACTCTACAGGATAATAATAATACATTTTAGTTTTCTTTCACTTTGAAAGACAATATACAACCACCCTTGGCTTACTAACACTATATATAAACATAGCCAGAGAATGCATTTGGTATAAATGAGACACTTCACTGCTCATTCTAGGAAAATGACTATAATGCCAGAACATTATGTGCAGACCATAGCTCAACAATCTCACCATTGCCATCCTTGAACCACACGTTCAATCACCCGTTTAGACTACCCATCAGGAGAATGAGTTTAAAGGTGAGAGTATGGGATCAACTTGGCCATTTATGCATCTAAATGCAAATAGTACTCATGCAAGCACGCATGCTACAAAATAAAAAAAATCTTTCCAGATATATATTCACACTCTCACAGAGCAGTCAAGTTGAATCTCTTTTCAGAATAAAAGAAATAAAATTCCCTTCTCATGCAATTCACAATGCATGTAAAATATTGACTCCTTTCCCAATTAATTGATGGTTTTATTCACAATCCATACACAAAGCATACAAGATTCAAACATGAAGTATGAAAAACGTCCAACACACAACATGCATGGTTTCCAATTCTTTCCAATAAATATTTCCCATTCTTGCATTGAGCAATTCGACAAACCCATTAAATATTCCTCATTCATGCATCACTTAGGCATGTATTTTATCAAGCTCAACTCAGGTTAAGAAGAAAAATGCTCAACATGCATTACATAGGCATGCAAAATTTGAACTCTCTAGGAATTCAAAATGAAGTTTACTCACTTACTTAATATACAGGGCATGCAGTTTATGTATATATATATTTTCTTAAAAAGAAAAATCTCTTGAAGTCCAAATAAAAATGGCTTCTACGTATGTAAAACATAGGCATACAACTATTAATGGTTCATAATTGATGTTATTGTTTCCACATGTAAGATTTTTAGACTTATTAAGGCTATCTCTCAAAATTTTGATTCATCAAATCATTGTTAACGATTGCTATGTTTTCCATAATTGACCATGTTTTGTCATGGTAAGTTTTCTCAAACTAAAAGTTTTCATTTGTGACAAAACTACAGTGGTTTATCACATAACAATAGTAGGAAAAACATACAATTTTAATCCATCTCAGTCATAGGAAATTATAACACACAGAAGGCATTTTACATTGGAGCTCAAGTCTACCTGGTTACACAATGTTTCCCCACTGACTGTTTGTTTTTCTTCCACTAGCAGATTCGCTCCTTCCGCTGCTCTCCCTGCTCGGCACTTCTCCTTCAATTTCCTTTGCATGCCCCCCTTTTCCCTCCAACTACTCCTTCCTTAATGCTCGATCGACGACATGCATCCATTTTGCTTCATCATTACTAAAAACTTACTCCACTATCCATGGGTGACGCCTCACATAATGGCTATGCCAAATCATCTCCCATACACAACCAAATATTTTTTTAATTTATTATATATTTTTTTCTTCAAATGGAATGAAAACAAAGTGATCTTATTGATGGTTATCATCATTAAACGTAATGATTGCAAAGACACCTATCTAATGGATTCATATTATTAATTAAACTCCATGTAAGCAATTATCAAGGAAATATTTATTAAATATATATATTTTTTTAAAATTACACATTATGTTTTGTTATATTTATATTTATTTATTTGTATTATCTTGCAATACATGAGTTTCTTCCTTCAAAGGCAAACAAGCAACATATCCATTTTTTTCTTTTTATTCCCCCTTTTGAATAAACTTAGCATTGACATTTGCACCATAACAAGGAGCACACAAGAAATGCACACAACATCAAAGGACAAGTAAGAAATGCAATAGCGATCTTGTACAAAGTGCAATCACACACATGCCCAAATGCATCAAAAGACATGATGATTTCATATGCAAATTCTATGGTGGAATTCCATGTATCCACTGGCCAAGGTGCAATGAAGCACAACATCATGTCCCACCTACCTGATGCCTTTCAACCTCAGTCTCCATCAGGGGTGGTTACTCTCTTATGCCTCCACGCGTAAACCTATACCTACATCACAAAAACTCAATGCAACATCACATTCTTCCAAATAAAAAGATATCAAGTAGTAGGGATGTGACATACTCCCCCTCTAAGAATTAACATAGTCCCTATGTTAACTAGAAAATATAAATGTAGATATCCACAACATCTGTCATATATATATATACAATATCAAAAATTACACAATAGTCAAATATGCCCTATCAAATCTCGACATGCCAACATATAAAATATATACAACTCAATGCATATAGCAATTTATCTTTTGGTTAACAATTTTCAAATAAGTATGGAAATTGATTTTTCATGTCTGCAACATTTTCCTAGGTGGCATTTTTATCAAAGTAGTGGTCCCACTGAACCCTACATTGTTCCACAGTTCTTTTCCTCAAGTTTTTAGTTCTAAACCCCAAAATTTTAACTGGTCGAACCTCGATGAGTTGTGGGTCTGACGTCTGCAAATGTGACACATCCAAAACATGTGATGGGTCAGCAACATATTTGTGAAGGAGAGACACATGGAAAACACTATGGATTTTGGATAGATTTGGTGGCAAAGCAAGTTTGTAGGCGATAGGACTAATCTTGTCAACAATGTCAAAAGGACCAACATATCTAGAACTTAATTTGGTGGATTTGATTGAACTTTTGGTCGGTTTGACTCTAAGAAAAACTTTATCACCTACAACAAATTCTTGGGGGGTTCGTTTCAAGTTGACATAAATCTTCTGGCATTCAGCAGCTTCACAAAGTTGCTGACAAATTTCTTTAAGTTGGATCTCCATCCTTTTGATAGATTTAGGACCGATCACCTCTCGATCATCCAAATTATCCCACGTTAAAGGTGTTCTACACCTACGCCCATATAGAGCCTCAAAAGGGGCCATGCCCAACATGGTATGGTAGTTGTTATTATAAGAAAATTCCACCAGGAAGAGATATTCTTCCCATTTATTCTAGTGATCCATACAATACATGCACAACATGTCTTCTAGCACCTGATTGAATCTCTCGGTCTGTCCATCCATCTCAGGATGATATGCGGTGCTGATATTGAGATTTGTTCCCCAAGCTTGATGCAAAGCCTTCCAAAACTCGGAGGTAAATCTTGAATCTCTATCCGAGATTATTATTTCAGGAAAGCCATGTAATATTACAATTTCATGAGCAAATTTTTATGCAATGGTTGATGCATCATCATGTATGCTACCTAGTATAAAATGTGCTACTTTAGTTAATTTATCCACCACAACAAATATGGCATCATGCTGGAATCGTGTCTTAGGAAGGCCAACAATAAAATCCATAGATATTACTTGCCATTTCTATTCTGGCACATCGAACAGATGCAACTGTCCCCTAGGATGTTGATGCTCTACCTTAACCTTTTGACATTCCAAGCATTTAGCAACAAATTGTACCATGTCCTTTTTCATTCCAGGCCAAAAATAGTCCTTTCTCAAGGTTTCTTTCATTTTAATTACCCCTGGATGAGCATAATATGGTGGATAATGGGCTTCTTGCAAGATAGCTCTTTTTAGTCCCTCATCATTAGGTACTATAATTCTATTGCAAAAATATACCAGATCTTGCTTAATATTATAATCTTTGTGCCTTCTTGGTTCTCGCTCAACCTTATTGCAACATTGATTGCAAAACTCATCACTCTTTTGCATTTCCTTGATCTATTCCATTAGATCATATTGGCATTTTGTAATTGTTGTTATGTGCCTTCTTCTGCTGAGAGCATCTACCAATTTATTCTCTTTTCCTTTGATATATTTAATACCAAAGTCATACTCAGCCAAAAACTCCATCCATCTTCATTGTCTGGCATTTAGCAGAGGTTGAGTAAAAATATATTTCAAACTTTGATGATCGATTTTAAGCTCAAAGGGCTTGCCTATAAAATAATGTCTCCATATCTTAAGAGCATGAACTACTACTGCCAGCTCTAAATCATGGGTAGCATAATTTATTTCATGTCTCTTGAGTTTTCTGGACTCATATGCTATTACAACTTCATCTTGCATCAACACACCACCCAATCCTTCCAATGAAGCATCGATACATACTATGAATAATTTGCTTGGGTCAACTATTTTTAATATAGGTGCAATTGTCAACTTTTCCTTAAGTATTCTGAAGGCTTCTTCACACTGAGCCATCCACCTATAAGATTTCCCTTTTCTTTGCAAGTTAGTAATAGGAGATGCAATATTTGAGAACCCTTTAACAAATCATCGATAATATCCGACCATTCCCATGAAACTTCTTACTTCTGACACATTGATTGGAGCTGGCCAATCCATTATAGCTTCAATATTTTTAGGATCTACAACTATTCCATTGGCGGAGACAATATGTCCCAAATACTGAACTTGTGATGTATAAAACTCACATTTGGACAGTTTACCATACAACTGATTTTTCCTGAGGATTTCCAACACTATCCTCATGTGTTGATCATGCTCTTCTCTACTTTGAGAATAAATCAAGATATCATCCAGAAATATTAGCACAAATTTATCTAAATGCTCTCGAAATACACTATTCATAAAATTCATAAATGCAACTGGTGCATTTGTTAATCCAAATGGTAACATTGTGAACTCATAATGTCCATACCAAGTTCTAAAGGTAGTCTTATAAGTATCCTCCTCTCTGATTCTCAACTGATGATATCCTGACCTTAAATCAATATTTGAGTAGATTGTAGCTCCTTTTAGTTGATCAAATAGATCATCAATTTTGGGCAAGGGATACTTATTCTTAACTATCATCTTGTTGAGCATTCTATAATCAATGCATAATCTCAAGGATCCATCCTTATTTTTAACAAATAGCACTGGTGCTCCCCAGGGTGAAACACTAGGTTTAATGTGCCCTTTCTCTAACAAGTCCTATAGTTGCATCTTAAGTTCTTGCAATTCAAGAGATGTCATCCGATAAGGAGTTCGAACTACTGGAGTTGCTCCTGGTATAAGCTCGATTGAAAAATCAAATTCTCTTTTTGGAGGTAGCCCAGGTAAATCTTCAAGAAAAACATCCCTATATTCATTCAACACTAGGTATTGCTGAAATATTGCGGAGCTTGAATCAGTTTCCTCCTTTTTGTTTAATTTAACCACATACAGTTTACATCCTTTCCTCCAGGATCTTTTGACCTGCATGGATGTCATCAAATGATGCTCAAAGAATGTTCAGTTGTAGTGAATGTGGATTCACCGGTTTACATCATCCGTATAATCCATCCATATTTCCTCAAAATTCAAAAGGGCCTTATGAGCTTTAAGCCAGTCCACTCCTAGGACAATGTCAAATGAATGCAAAGGAGCCACATACAGATGCCAATTGATTTTTCCTTGGGGTAAATCTATTTGTGGGTCAAATAGACACTGGTTGACTAAGTAAGTTTATCCCAAACCATACTCAACTTGCCACCCTTTGGCCATAATCCCAGGTTTAACTGGTATGTCTCTCAATATACTATGTAAACTTCGCCCCCCCCCCCCCCCCCCCCCCCCCCCCCCCCCCCCCGCCCCCCCCCCCCCCCCTCCTCCTCCTCCCCCCCCCTCCCCCCCTCTCCCCTTCCCCCTTCCCCCCCCCCCTCCCCCCCCCCCCCCCCCCCCCTTTTTTTTTGCCCTCCATTTATAAATTTATTTTACTGATATTTAACTCTATTTTTCTTGGGATACCTTCTTTTCTTAGAATTTTCTTTCTCGACTTGTTGATAGTAAGCCTTTACCTCTTTCTGGCTTGACTCTTCATATCGAGCAACATCATAGGCCACTGACAATGTTTGAGGTACTTTTATACCCACCGGTTGACTGTATTTTGGGTGCAACCCCATAACAAACTTATGAGCTTTAAACTTTTCTTGCCCATCAAATTTTGGAGCATACTTAAGAAGTTGTACAAACCTCTGGTAATTCTCAATTATCATCATATTACCTTATCATAAATTGGTAAATTCTCCATGTTTCTCAATATAGAATTGTTTAGTAAGAAAGCGATTTTTAAACTCTCTTTCAAATTCCTCCCAAGGTATATTTGTTGCTTCCTTCTGAGTAATTTTCTTGTATGTGGTCCACTAGTCTCTTGTAGGACCTTCTAAATGAGCCACTTCCCATGTGGTTTTGGATTCAGAACAAAGAGGTTGGATCACAAAATATCCTTCGGCCTCACTTAGCCAATTAACAGTGGTTTCACCATCACCTCTTCCATCAAAATTGGATATATCCAATTTCTTGATTTCCTTTTTCAATTCTTCACCCACTTTCCTCCTTGAGGAACCCTCTAGAAATTCACTTACATTTTTAGCTCCCCTTCTATTAGTCAAATTCTCAATGATTTTTTATTGTTGGGTGATTAATTCTTGTTGCTGGGTCATTTGTGCCCTTTGTTGATCCATATACTCATTCATTTGAGCTTTTTGAATTTGCAATTTTTATTCTGTTGATTCAGTTACCCCTACATCATATGAATTATTTGAGATATATTTTCATCATTCTGCGTAGCTCTCATAGCTACATACTCTTTCTCTCTTCTAACCACTCACCATGGTGTATTGGTAGCTTGCATCCTTTCAGACTCTCTCATGAGTCTTCTTCTAGTTTCTACTCATGAAAATTCTGTTTCAGACTCCCTCATGAGTCTTCTTGTTCCCACTCATGGAACTTCTACATTTTTCTCTTGTAGATTTTCACTGGTCCTCCACAAGATACCTGCCATACCTAGCATCAAAAGAGTTATGTCAGAACAACTATGCATGTTCATTCACCAAGGTTCACAACCTAGGCTCTAATACCAACTGTAACAACCCAACCTACTCACCGGTTGTTAAAACACACACAATTTTTTTTAAATGAGAGCATAACCAAACTTTCACTTTTACATTATATACACCCAACTTAATATTTGTACTAGGCATAAGGGTATCACACTTCAATATTTCCACCACTATAGCTGGTGTCTTAAGTGCTCGAGACCAACCAACTTCCCACAATATTTGCCATATATAGAACTTTACCCCACCGTGGGTATCTATCGTTCTCGGCATGGGGTTTGTCCTTACAGGGACCATATAACCTAAAAGGAGGAACGCCTTAACTCACATATTCCAAAGTCGAGCAAGATTTCACAATCCTGCTCATGACCATGAGAGTCCATCGACTCATACACATTTTAGATAATCACTTTGGAACTGGCATGCTTAAGCCTGTGACTAACCATTGAATTTCTACTAAAGTATAGTCAGGGTTCACCATCGCATGGCTTCTGAACCATATTATTCAATTCCATCTTAGATTGGTAGTAATGCTGCCCATCCCATCTACCACTGGACTTTTCAACCTCATATACCAAGTCCCTGGTTATGAGTCATGTTGACAATTCCACAATCGAAGCAAGTAGTGAAAAATATTCATGTACCATCCATGTGTTTTTGATATAATATCCCATACCATCATCTCTTACTCTCATCAATGTGGAACCTCTAGTTCACCTCTTAGCTGAATATTGGAACACATATACCCGATTTCCTACCATTGCTGGCCACCGAAGTTGGGTTAGTGCTATCCTCCTTGATAAGCACTTCATTTGGTATACATAATCACGGTTGCCGCCACCACTGGCTACCGAAGATCATTTAGTGCTATCCTTCTTGATAAGCACTTTATATATGTATACATATTCATGGTTGTCACCACCCATGGCTACCAAAATTCATTTAGTGTTATCCTCCTCGATGAACACTTGCTCTCATTGTAAGAATGAAGTCTTTTTCACTTTGACTTCATTCAAAATATCTTTTGTTTCTCTGGAAAAGGTTTCTTTTTGGCTTAATGCTCAGTTTCAGCTTGAATTCTTTTGGGTATATGATATTTTCCAATCACATAAACACAAGTTTTCATATAGCATAATATTGAATTCTCTTCCTTTGCACAGTCATACAACTAGAAAATTTGTGATGCTGACTAAATAGTTCTAAAATAGCATCATAACAGTCCATTTACTTTCTTCAAAAAAATAAACATATAATTACACAATATAACTCAAAAATTCTAACTTCAAGCATCAACTTATTAAGATCATTTTTATTTCATTCTTCAAATATAAAGACTCTATGAAAAGAGTATGATAAAAACTTTTTTTTAAAGAAAATATTAATCGCATTAATTGTTCTTTCTAGAACTTCAAACATTATCTAACATCCAAATCATGTTCACTTCTTTTTCATGGGCTTTTTTTCTATTCACTTCTTATCAAGAGAATATCATATGTATTTATTTTAAGCACTCTTTACCCTTTTCAAATTTACTGTCTTCTACTTAGAGACTATATAAAACTATGAATTTTTTTATTTAATCTATCCTGTAGCCACACATTCCCTTCATTTTCTACTAAAATTTCAATGTATTATCCATAAAAAGATACTGTCTCCAATAGGATAACATTCTACATTTTATTTTAAACAATAGAGTTCATATTTTACATCGTTCAAAATTTAGAAAAGCACATAAAATGATCTTGCGATTTGATTGAGGAGTTTTTTTTAATAAATAAATACATTACATGATTTAATGCAGTCATAAAAGACTATATGAAACACCTCAAAAGACTTTCCTAAGTCTGAAATATTTAAAGTTTGCATCTCTTCAAACTCTACAGGATAATAATAATACATTTTAGTTTTCTTTCACTTTGAAAGACAATATACAACCACCCTTGGCTTACTAACACTATATATAAACATAGCCAGAGAATGCATTTGGTATAAATGAGACACTTCGCTACTCATTCTGGGAGAATGACTATAATTCTGAAACATTATGTGCAGACCATAGCTCAACAATATCACCATTGCCATCCTTGAACCACACGTTCAATCACCCGTTCAGACTACCCATCAGGAGAATGAGTTTAAAGGTGAGAGTATGTGATCAACTTGGCCATTTATGCATCTAAATGCAAATAGTACTCATGCAAGCACACATGCTATAGAATAAAAAAAATCTTTCTAGATATATATTCACACTCTCACAGAGCAGTCAAGCTGAATCTCTTTTTAGAATAAAAGAAATAAAATTCCCTTCTCATGCAATTCACAATGCATGTAAAATATTGACTCCTTTCCCAATTAATTGATGGTTTTATTCACAATCCATACACAGAGCATACAAGATTCAAACATGAAGTATGAAAAACATCCAGCACACAACATGCATGGTTTCCAATTCTTTCCAATAAATATTTCCCATTCTTGCATTGAGCAATTCAACGAACCCATTAAATATTCCTCATTCATGCATCGCTTAGGCATGTATTTTATCAAGCTCGACTCAGGTTAAGAAGAAAAATGCTCAACATGCATTACACAGGAATGTAAAATTCAAACTCTCCAAGAATTCAAAATGAAGTTTACTCACTTACTTAATATACAGGGCATGCAATTTATGTATATATATATTTTCTTAAAAAGAAAAATCTCTTGAAGTCCAAATAAAAATGGCTTTTATGTATGTAAAACACCAGCATACAACTATTAATGGTTCAGAGTTGATGTTATTGTTTCCACATGTAAGCTTTTTGGCTTATTAAGGCTATCTCTCAAAATTATGATTCATCAAATCATTGTTAACAGTTGCTATGTTTTCCAGAATTACCCCTGTTTTGTCATGGTATGTTTTCTCAAACTAAAAATTTTCATTTGTGATAAAACTATAGTGGTTTATCACATAACAACATAAGGAAAAATATATAATTTTAATCCATCTCAATCATAGGAAATTATAACACACAGAAGGCATTTTACATTGGATCTCAAATCTACCTGGTTACACAATGTTTCCCCACTGACTATTTATTTTTCTTCCACTATCATATTCGCTCCTTCCATTGCTCTCTGTACTCGGAACTTCTTCAATTTCCTTTGCATACCCCCATTTTCCCACCAACTACTCCTTCCTGAATGCTCGATCGGTGACATGCATCCATTTTGCTTCATCATTGCTAAAAACTTACTTCACTATCCATGGGTGACGCCTCACATAATGGCTATGCACAATCATCTCCCATACACAACCAAATATTTTTTAATTTATTATATTTTTTTCTTTGAATGGAATGAAAACAAAGTGATCTTACTGATGGTTATCATCATTAAAAGTAATGATTGCAAAGACACCTATCTAATGGATTCATATTATTAATTAAACTCCATGTAAGCAATTATCAAGAAAATATTTATTAAATATATTCTCTTTTTTTAAAATTACACATTATGTTTTGTTATATTTATATTTATTTATTTGTATTATCTTGCAATACATGAGTTTCTTCCTTCAAAGGCAAACAAGCAACATATCCATTTTTTTTCTTTTTATTCCCCCTTTTGAATAAACTTAGCATTGACATTTGCACCATAACAAGGAGCACACAAGAAATGCACACCGCATCAAAGGACAAGTAAGAAATGCAATAGTGATCTTGTACAAAGTGTAATCACACACATGCCCAAATGCATAAATAGACAGGATGATTTCATATGCAAATTCTATGGTGGAATTCCATGTATCCACTGACCAAGGTGCAATGAAGCACAACATCATGTCCCACCTAATTGATGCCTTTCAACCCTAGTCTCCATCAGGGGTGGTTACTCTCTTATGCCTCCACACATAAACCTATACCTGCATCACAAAAAATCAACGCAACATCACATTCTTCTAAATAAAAAGATATCAAGTAGCAGGGATGTGACATAATCCTTCTCTTTCTTAACCTCCTTGTAATATTCCTCCAATAGGATTTCTCCAGCAAACACCCCTCCTACGCAATCCTCCTTGTAACCAATTTTGATCATGCTTAATTTCTTCTCCTCATCTCTAATGCAACTCCATTCCTTTTTGTTTCCTTCCTTTAACCCCCTTAATGCAACCATTCCCCCTCCCTTCATAATTCAACCACTCCTTTTCTTTCCAATTTTTGTCACTTCAATCTCTCTACTACTTTACTCCATCTCCCCTACTACTTAGTTATTTTATTAGAATTAAATAGATGTTTTATAGTTTATTATTTTTTCATTAAATGCTTATTATTTATTTTATCATTGTTATTATTGTTTAAATCATGCCTTACTCTAAGTATAGCACATAAATTATGATGAAACAATATGCACATGCTCCTAAACATATGACACATATCCAACATAACACATCAAAAGCAATTAAAATTCTAAGGCACCTAACTTCTTTAGGTTCAAACTGATAAATGGTACGCCACACACATAGGTTTATCTAAGACACATAAATCTCTTCCAAAGTATCATTTTTCACTTCAATTACACCATACACAAAATTTTATCCATTGTGAGTTTAAATTTAATTTAAACCATAATTTCATATTCTATAATATGATTTCTAATTTATTAAATTCACAAGAATTCCAATAACATATTCCATTCCTGAATTTATGAATACACATCAAATGCATCATGGTCAACACAAGTTATATGATAATCAATCATTAGTATAATATTAGTTTGCTTTAGTGTAAATCAAATCCTTTAAGATTTAAGATTATTTTTAACAATACAAAACCATTAATTCATATTTAGCAAAACATAACATTAACTAAATAATCTAGTTACAAACTAACATTTATGCTACCAATATCGAATTAATTCTATTAATCATCTAGTGCTAGAAAATAATGAAATACATATATTTTTAAAGGAATAATGCCTCCTCAACAATAAAAAATATATATAGTAGTATTTATTGAGTAAGGGAACGTGAACACTACAATATTGATGTAACTTATAGTATCTTTATTTTTCTTGATTGCTTAAACTATTGCCAACTTGCCACTCTTCAATAAATACAACAAATATTTGAATGAAAATTGTTGGAAATCCATTAGGGCCAAGTGCCTTGGTAGGGTGGAAAGATAAAATCTCATTCTATGGCTCCTCCATAAAGATTATCCTTATAATTATTGCATTATATCCCCATGTAATAATTTATGGAGTATTTTTAAAAATATTACCTTGAGTCACCTTATCATTTCCATCATCTAATAGAATATCTTTGAAATAGTTAATTACTTCCTTCTCAATATCTTATTCTTTCTTAATATTTATTCCATCTAGACTTGAAATATTTTTAGACTTGATAAAAATACAAATTTATATTGATGTAGCTTTAAAAATTTGATATTTATATCCCCTTCCTTAATACATCTCTACCTATTTTTTTTGGACCAATAGGACTCTTTCTTTTTTAATACATGATGATAATTAGATAACTATCTTGGTCCATTCCATTGATTTTTACAATCTCTTGTAAATTTTTGAGCTTATATTCAATTTCCTCTTTTATTTTAAATACGTATAAAAGATATTTGGCATTCCATATCTCCATTCGTCCCTTTAGATATTTTATCTTAAAAAAAGAATCATACATATATTATCCTTCAAGCCTTGACTCCTCCCATTATAACATAACCATTTGAAATAAATCAAGGGCTTGGATCCATATATATTAACAATAAAAATGGATTTAGATGATAACTATTACGTAAATTGTATCTAAATAGAATGGGTGTTTGATCCAATCCTCCATGCAATAAAATATCAAAAGATATTGTATACTCTATTTGCAACCATGTAATAATAAAAAAATTTGATTAAACTATTTTGCTATATAAGTTTACCCAATGCATCAATTATCCCATGTATATTAAATTATCATTCCAAATCCCATTTTAATTAACAAATGAAGTGAAATCCTTCACTAATCTAGATCATCAAGGAATATCACCCTTCTTTTTTGAAGGAGATAGAATTGTGTAAAGTTGTCCTAAGAATCCATAGATCATAATTTTGAATCACTATTGAATTTGACATAAATAAACTAAGGCCCTTCCAACATATTTCATGAGGAGTTACTACAATTACAACATATACATTTATAGTAAAAAAAATCATATTTTCTCTTTCTTGCAAAAAATTTAGAAAACCAAATACCTTTTACTTCTAGAAATTGATCATCCCATTTGTATTTGTCTTATATTGTTGCAATACCTCATGAAACTCCTCTACTAGAAACTGCTAGATGATCCCCCATATTCCAAATATTTTTAATTAATCCTTATATTTCTTGCTACTTATTTTTTGTTTCTTATATTAAAACAAACTTAGAACTATAACAATGACTCCCTTATAACTCTTTTTTAGGGGTCTGATTCATACCCCTAATATTCCAAGATACAATTTTCATCATCAATTTTTATTTCTAGTTGTGGGATAAGATCCACTTCTTGTTAATACTTATGATACTTATTTTTATTTTCCCATATTGATATTTCTCTAAGATTGTTTTTCTCTTTATTCTTGCTTTAAGGGTCTTCCTATCCTTTTTGTATTATCATCAACATTTTTCATCTTTATCAATGTCTTCAAACTATTAATAATGAGACTTATCATCTATAGGTTTATTATACCCTAGAGAATATGAAGTGCAAGGATTAGCACCAACACTTTATTCTTTATGATGTAGGAGCATATGGATGTACAAACAATTCACATCAACCAAAAACAAATTATTAAAAAAATAAGGGATTTCGAGCATTAGGACATGAATATGTATGATTTAATGAGTTATTTCAGTTAGAATAGCTAAAGTTATTTTAGTTAGAATAGTTATGGTTATTAATTATAAAATCATATTTTAATGTGTTATTTAAGTTAGAATAGCTAGATTTTGAGTTCAAGTGGTGAGAATATAATACAAAAGCGAAAGAGACAACTTATTTGTATTACGAAAAAAAAGAACTAGATTCTTGAGCTCAAGACTAAAGAAATCTAGCCAAGGGAGGTATGGCCAGGCTAGTTTCACATCCAAATCAGTCAAAAATACCAATTAGTAGTGTTTCATGCTATTTTGGTACATGTTTGGGTGATGTTTACAAGTTATGTTTAAAATTGATAATTTTCAACCAATTTGTAGTTAAAAAAATAGAGGTTATCTTGCTTTGGGAGTTTTTTTCTCTATGGTTATAGCTTCACATTTTTATTAGAATTCATGCTAGTATTGTAACTTGATATATTCTATTGAAATATAATTATTTGGTTAGTGAAAATACATGTAATTTGATGGTTTCTTTTTGTTGTCTCAATTTCTACATGTTTAAAGAATTCCAGTAATGGTACTAGGGAGAGCATATTTTATTAAATTTCTCTCCATGAATTGCATTAGAGTGCTATCAAACCAAGTTTTAGAGGTCTACAATACATATTAGAGAAGATATGGTAAACTGGGGAAGAGGAGGTCCATGCTATCTTATGCCCTAGCAAGTAAACATAGCTAAGATATTGAGGGAAATTATAACAAGATTTGAATCAATTGAGATTGCCCAAATGAGAGGCGTTCATATTGAATATGTTAGTGACATTGAACAGGAATATATTGACCATCTAGAAGCTCAAGTTAAAGAGAAAGAAGAAGAATCAAATAAACAATTGATTTGAATGATCTCTAGCATGGGAGGTAAGCCAAATTTATATAGATACAATTTTAATGGAAGTTTAAATCTAGAAGAGTTGATATATTGGATAGTAAATATATATTTTTTAAAATTATGAATCAATTTTGGACCCACAACGAGTCAAATTGCATGCACATGGTTGAAAGGACATGCTTTGATCTAGTGGGATCATATTCAAATGAAGAGAAACAAAATATCAAGGACAAAATTCAAACTTGGGACAAGTTTTTTTTTAAAATTAAAATCTAATTTCTTGTTGATTATCAAATTGGGTTATTTAGAAAACTTCAAAATCTCAAGCAAAAAGAGTTAGAGGTGAAGGAGTATACAAAAAAATTCTATAAATTGACTATAGGAGTAAGGCCATAATAAATATGATGGGAGAATATGGCAATATATATAAATGGACTAAGGCTATCCATACAAGATAAAATTGGTATGATTTGAATTAAAATAATTGAAGAGGTATATCAATATGCACTCAATGTGGAAGATAAATTGGCCCACAAGAAATAAAATAATTCAAGAAGGAGATGATGGTCTTCAAGAGGAAGAGGGTAGTCCAATGGTGGAAGAGGAAAACATGCTTGTGATGGAAAGGACTTCTCATAAATGAGTATTATCAACAAAAATACTTGAGAAAAGGGTGAATCATAAATCGGGTGAGGTGGTTTCGATAGAGGAAGGGGATACGTTTTTTTTGGAAAGTTTTATAGATTCTTGGAAGGACACAAAGATTATGATTTCCCTCAAACACAATAGATAAATGGGCATGGAAAAGAAGTTCATAACCATATTGTCCATGTAGATACAACAGTGTGGTCTACCAATGAATAATGGAGGATCTAGCATAGGTTGAGTCATTACTCATGAAGAGTATTATTAAAACCAGGCAAATAATAGAAGGAACAAGCCCGAAAACAAAGTTTGTTTAAGACTGTATGCAAGTTTGATGGTAAATATTACAAGGTAGTAGTGGATAGTAGGAGTACAAATGATATAGTCCAGGGAGATGGTTGAAAAACTTGGTTTGCAATTAAACGAACATTCAAATCCTTATACAATATCATGGTTACAAAAGGGGCAAAATGTATTGGTAAGTGAGTAATGTATGATGGATTTTCCAATTGGCTTTTACAAAGATTTAGTATTGTGACACATCATGACTTTGGATGCATGTCATATTTTTCTTGGGAGGCCATGGCAATTGGACTAAAATGTCATGCATGATGGGATATTGAACACTATAAGTATCACCAAGGATGGCAAGCAGTATGTTCTCATTCCTTTTAAGGAGAAAGGTGAAGATTTTGATAATTTTTCTAAAGTGTGCATCCTAATTTGATGGGGACACAAAAATCGCTCTTTGTCGACCTCTCAATTTTCTCATTCATCAAGGAGCCAAAATTGCTCTCAAGAATTCTCTTTCATTTAAACTTGGAAAAATATTACAAAAATGGCAGACTCTGCCAAATAAACTTCTTTTACAGAAAGACAGTTTATAAATTTTTATATTACATTAAAATGTTTCCAACTCTAGAAGAAAAATAGTTTATACAGGTCCAGAATGGCCCTTCGCCTTCTCTATCTGCAACCCTGCTGCTGCAACTCTGTCTCTACTGTTTTTCGACCACCACTCTGTCTCGATCGTTTTTCGACCTTGGAAGGAAACAACTCAACCAGGTCCAGAATGGCCCTCTTGCCTTCGCGTCTGCAACTCTGTTTTAGTAGTTTCCAACCCCTCTGCATGCCTTTGCTTCCCCCTTTTAAACTTTTGGGCGTGACTCTCTGTTTCCCTTTTTGGACCCTTTGTTTCATCTCCCGTGCCTCTTCGTTGTTCTGGCTTTCGAAACGTTCTGACTCTTGGTCTTCGTCTGCTTCTACTGCACCTTGGTGCCACATGCTTGTCCAGTGCTACCACTGTGGACTCTGTCCGCTTGTCAACCCATGATGACGTTTAGGATACCCATCGCTCGATGATTCCCTCTGTAACGGACCCTGTAATCGCCTACCATTTCTTTTCTTTTGTTTGGTTGTGAAAATGCGACATGTCGTGATATCATGACATTTTTTGCTTTACTGCCTTCTTACCCCCTGTCGAGTCACGAAAATGCGACATGTCGCGATACCGTGACACTTTTTTGCTTTTCGGCCTTCCTGCCCTTTACGAGTCGCAAAAATGCGACATGTCGTGATATCGTGACACTTTTTCTCTCCTGCACCTCCTCTCGCATTTTGGTCACAAAAACATGACATGTCGCGATATCGTGACACTTTTTCTCTCCTACGCCTTCCTTCGCCTTTTGGTTGTGAAAATGTGACATGTTGCGATATCACGACATTTTTTTCTCCTTTGCGCTTTCCTTTGTCCTTTGGTTGTGAAAATGCAACATGTCGCGATATCGTGACATCTTTCCTTTCCGGTTCCTCTTTCTCCTTTTCAATCACGAAACCATGACATGTCGTGATATCGCAACATATTTTCTTTCTACCTCCTCCTCGCCTCTCGGGTCATAAAAATGTGATAGCTTTGCTCTCTGCTTTCTCTCTCTGTTTCGAGTCGTGAAAATGTGACATGTCACGATATCACGACACTTTTGGCTTCTCTGCTTTCCTGCCCGCTTTGAGTCATGAAAATGCGACATGTCACGATATCGCGACACCTTTGGCTTCTCTGCTTTCCTGCCCTCTTCGAGTCGCAAAAATGCGACATGTCACGATATCGCGACACCTTTGGCTTCTCTGCTTTCTCTCTCTATTTTGGGTCATGAAATCGTGACACCTTTGGCTTCTCTGCTTTCCTACCCTCTTCGAGTCACGAAAATGCGACATGTCACGATATCGCGACACCTTTGGCTTCTCTGCTTTCTCTCTCTATTTCAGGTCACAAAATCGTGACATGTCGCAAAATCGTGACATGTTGCGATATCGCGATATTTTCCTTCCTTGCTTTCTTTCTGCTCTTTTGGTCATGATTTCGCGACAAGTCACGAAAATGCGACATGTCGCGATATCACGACACTTTTCTCTCTTGAGCCTTCTCTTAGCTTTTGGTCACAATTTTGCGACATGTTGCGATATCATGACACTTTTATCTCTTGAGCCTTCTCTCGGCTTTTGGTCGTGATTCTACGACATGTCGTGATATCGTGACACTTTTCTCTCTTGAGCCCTCTCTCGGCTTTTGGTCATGATTCTGCGACATGTCACGATATCGCGACACTTTTCTCTCTTGAGCCTTCTCTTGGCTTTTGGTCACGATTCTGCGACATGTCATGATATCACGACACTTTTCTCTCTTGAGCCCTCTCTCAAATTTTGGTCACGATTCTGCGACATGTCGCGATATCATGAAACTTTTCTCTCTTGAGCCTTCTCTTGGATTTTGGTCACGATTCGACATGTCACGATATCACGACACTTTTCTTCTTTGCCAACATGTCGTGATATCATGACACTTTTTTTACTTTGTTGTATTTTACCTTTCATTTGATGCTCCTGCATTAGACAACCGAGGTTGATGGAGAAGTGACCTTCACTTCTGTATTGTTCTGTCACCTGCTATTTAATTGGGGCTGTACAAGTTTTCCCAGCTTCAGCAAAACCTAGATCTACAGGGTACAAACCCTTAAATTCTTCAAATCCCATAACTTCCACTCTCATTGTTGTCAGCAAACTCTTTCCATCCATCTCTTTCCATGGCTTCAACTTGTGATGCACTCCACCTTTCGTTAAAGAGTAAGTATTCGCATGCCCATCATGTATCGCACGTCTATCAAATTGCCATGGCCTTCTCAACAACAAATGGCAAGCATCCATAGGCAAAACATCACACAAAACCTCATCTTGATAAGTTCCAATATGAAATTTAACTAAACACTGCTCACTGACTAATGCTCTGTGATCTTTTTACAACCACGCAATCCGATATGGATGCGGGTGTGCCCTCTTCTCCAATTTCAACTTAGCAACCATTTCTCCTAAAACCAAATTATCTATGCTACCATTATCTATGATAACATTACAGACCTTTCCTGAACATTTGCACCTTGTGCGAAACAGGCTCTTCCTCTGGTCTGGTCCTTTCTCCTCATTCAACAAGGTTCTCCTTGTGACCATAACTTCTCCTCTCTCTTCTCACAAATCTTAACCACAGACCCTGATGTAAACTACCTCACGTCCGACGATCTGTTTCACACTCAGGCACTTTCGCTCTTCCACAGATCCTGGTGTAAACTGCCTCACTTTCGACGATCTATTTACACACTCAGGAACTCCCGCTCTGATACCACTTGATGGGGACATGAAAATCACTCCAACCTCTCAATTTTCTCATTCATCAAGGAGCCAAAATTGCTCTCAAAAATTCTCTTTCATTTAAACTTGGAAAAAGATTACAAAAATGGCAGACTCTGCCAAATAAACTTCTTTTACAGAAAGACAGTTTATAAATTTTTATATTACATTAAAATGTTTCCAACTCTGGAAGAAAAATAGTTTATATAGGTCTAGAATGGCCCTTCGCCTTCTCTATCTACAACCCTGCTGCTGCAACTCTGTCTCTGCTATTTTTTGACCACCACTCTGTCTCGACCGTTTTTCAACCTTGGAAGGAAACAACTCAACCAGGTCCAGAATGGCCCTCTTGCCTTCGCGTCTGCAACTCTGTTTCAGTAGTTTCCAACCCCTCTGCATGCCTTTGCTTCCCCCTTTTAAAATTTTGGGTGTGACTCTCTGTTTCCCTTTTCTGACCCTTCATTTCATAGACCCTTCATTTCATCTCCCGTGCCTCTTCGTTGTTCTGGCTTTCGAAACATTCCGAATCTTGGTCTTCGTCTGCTTCTACTACACCTTGGTGCCACGTGCTTGTCCAGTGCTACCACTGTGGACTCTGTCCGCTTGTCAACCCATGATGACGTTCGGGATACCCATCGCTCGATGATTCCCTCTGTAACGGACCCTGTAACCGCCTACCATTTCTTTTCTTTCGTTTGGTCGCAAAAATGTGACATGTCACGATATCGCGACATTTTTTTCTTTACTACCTTCTTACCCCCTGTCGAGTCGCAAAAATGCGACATGTCGCGATATCGTGACACTTTTTTGATTTTCGGCCTTCCTACCCTTTACGAGTCACGAAAATGTGACATGTCACGATATCACAACACTTTTTCTCTCCTGCACCTCCTCTCGCATTTTGGTTGCAAAAACGTGACATGTCGCGATATCGTTACACTTTTTCTCTCATGTGCCTTCCTTTGCCTTTTGGTCGTGAAAATGCGACATGTCGCGATATCGCGACGTTTTTTTCTCCTTTGCGCTTTCCTTCGTCCTTTGGTCATGATAATGCGACATGTCACGATATCGCGACATCTTTCCTTTCCGGTTCCTCTTTCTCCTTTTTGGTCATGAAACTATGACATGTCACGATATCGCGACATCTTTCCTTTCTGCCTCCTCCTCGCCTCTCGGGTCACGAAAATGTGACAGCTTTGCTCTCTGCTTTCTCTCTCTATTTTGAGTCGTGAAAATGTGACATGTCGCGATATCGCGACACTTTTGGCTTCTCTGCTTTCCTACCCGCTTTGAGTTGCAAAAATACGACATGTCATGATATCGTGACACCTTTGGCTTCTCTGCTTTCCTGCCCTCTTCGAGTCACAAAAATGTGACATGTCGCAATATCACGACACCTTTGGCTTCTTTGCTTTCTATCTCTATTTTGGGTCACGAAATCACGACACCTTCGGATTCTCTGCTTTCCTGCCCTTTTCGAGTCGTGAAAATGCGACATGTCACGATATCATGACACCTTTGGCTTCTCTACTTTCTCTCTCTATTTCGAGTCTCAAAATCATGACATGTCGCAAAATCGCGACATGTCGCGATATCACGACAGTTTCCTTCCTTGCTTTCTTTCTGCTCTTTTGGTCGTGATTTCACGACAATTCACGAAAATGTGACATGTCATGATATCGTGACACTTCTCTCTTGAGCCTTCTCTCGGATTTTGGTCGCGATTCTGTGACATGTCATGATATCACGACACTTTTCTCTCTTGAGCCCTCTCTCGGCTTTTGGTCGCAATTCTGTGACATGTCACGATATCATGACACTTTTCTCTCTTGAGCCCTCTCTCGGCTTTTGGTCGTGATTCTACGACATGTCGCGATATCGCGACACTTTTCTCTCTTGAGCCCTCTCTCGGCTTTTGGTCGTGATTCTGCGACATGTCGCGATATCGTGACACTTTTCTCTCTTGAGCCCTCTCTCAACTTTTGGTCGTGATTCTGCGACATGTCGTGATATCGCGACACTTTTCTCTCTTGAGCCTTCTCTCGGCTTTTGGTCATGATTATGCGACATGTCGCGATATCGCGACACTTTTCTTCTTTGTCGACATGTCGCGATATCGCGACACTTTTTCTACTTTGCTGTATTTTGCCTTTCGTTGGATGCTCCTACATCATAATTGGTAAGTGGTTTTTGAAGGATACATTGAAGGGAGAATATTATGTATGTATAGCCAATCCAATAGAAGTTGGGTCAACAATTAAAGAAGATGAAACTCCACTAGAGCTAAGATATATACTTGCTAATTTTGAAGATATATTATCTAAATATTTGCTAGATGGGAAGACACCTATGTGAAGTATAAACTACCATATGAATCTCATCTTGGGAGTAATATTTATAAACAAGACCACCTATCAAATTACTCCTATAGAGAATGAAGAAGTCAATAAGCAAGTCCAAGAACTCTTGGACAAAGGATTGATAAGAGAGAGTTTAAGTCCTAGTGTGGTACCAATGGTTCTTACACCACTGAAAGAGGGAAGTTAGAGGATTTGCACCGGTTCTAGAGCCATCAACAAGATAACAAAGCACAGATTCTCATTTCCATGAATTGATTATCTCATGGATTGATTAAGTGGATCAAAATATTTTTCAAAGATATATCTCAAGAGTGGCTACCATCAAATAAGAATTAGGGAAGGAGATGAATGGAAGACCACTTTTAAAACTCAAATATCTTTATGAGTGGTTGGTCATGTTATTTGGGTTGATAAATGCTCCTAGCACCTTCATGCGTTTAATGAAGGAGGTATTGAGACCCTTTCTTACTAAGTTTGTAATAGTATATCTTGATGATATTTTGATTTTTAGCAAAAATAGGGTTGATCACTTGTCTCATTTGAGAATGGTATTACAAAGGCTTAAGGAGGAGAAGTTATTTATGAATCTCAAGAAGTGTAGCTTCATGCAAAAGGAGTTGATTTATTTGGAATTTATGATCTCCAAAGAGGGTTTGAATATGGATCTAAAAAATGTTTGAGCCATAGTTGGGTGGCCTTCCCCCAAGACCATGTTTGAAGCAAGAAGCTTTCATGGCTTAGCAAGTTTTTATAGAAATTTCATAAGAAATTTCAATGAGATATGTGCACCAATTATCAAGACAATGAAGGGCACAAAGGAAGAATTTAAGTGGACTATGGTATCCAAGAATAGTATTTCAATTGTTGAAGCAAAAAGTCATTGAACAACTTATATTAGCCTAACTAAATTTTGCCAAAGTGTTTCAAGTGGATTGTGATGCAAGCGATACAACCATTGGAGGTGTCCTTAGCCAAGAAGGTAAACCAATAGCTTAATTTAGTGAGAAGTTAAGTGAAGCAAAGAAGAAGTACTCTATTTATGATCAAGATTTTTACTCCATATTGCAAGCTCTTAAAAAGTGGAGGTATTATCTTTTTCCCAAAGAACTTGTGTTATTTACTGATCACCATACACTTCAATTTATTAGTAGTCAAGGGAATTTAAATCATCAAAACTTGTGGTGGGTAGAATACTTGTAAACTTAAATCTTTTGTACTCAAGCATAGAAGTGGATCTTCCAATAGAGTTTTTGAAGCACTTAGTAGAAGATGTTTGATTTTGGATGAATTAAGAGTGGTTGTCGAAATTGATGTTATGTATGGTTTATACGAGGAAGAAAAGGAATTCAAAGAGGCATTAGTGGATTTTAAAAATCCAACATGGGTTGATAGAACACCATTTTGGATTAATTCATCCAATATGGATTGCTATTTAAAGGGCAAAAAACTATGTACTCCAAGAAGTTCTATAATTTAAGAAAAACTTAGGGGAAGACTAGTTCAATATTTTTGCATTAGCAAGAAATTATGACAACTATATTGGTCATGTATGCATTTGTATGTGCAAAAATTTGTGCAAGGATGTAGAATTTTTCAACATGCAAAAGAAATCAACCAAAATACTAGATTATATCAGCCTTTACCAATTCCAAGAAGGTCATGGTAACATGTAAGTATGGATTTTATACTTGTTTTGCCTAGAATACAAAAGGGATATTATTGAATAATTGTTATTGTTGACCATTTATCCAATATGACACACTTTATTCCATGCAAAAAGACCAATGATGCTACACATATTGCATCATTATTTTTCCAGGAGATAGTGAAATTACATGGGCTTCCAAAGAGCATAGTTTCTTATAGGGATACAAAAATTATTGGTCACTTTTGGTGGACATTATGGAAGAAAATGGATACTATTTTGAGCTTTAGTTCAACCTATTACCTACAAATGGATGGGAAAATGGAAGCAGTAAATAGAAGCTTGGGAAATTTGTTAAGATGCTTGGTTGGAAAGTGGCCAACACTATGGGATTCAAATTTGGCACAAGCTGAATTTACCTACAATAATTCCATTAATAGAAGTACAACAAGAAGTCCATTTCAAATTTTTCTATGGTTTTATTCCAAGAGGAGTTGATGATATTTAAGATACATTTGATTTGGGGTGGCCAAGTGGTGTGGTCAAATATTTTCCAAAGTATATGCATGAGTTGCATCATGAGGTGAGATCAAAATTAAAGAACACCATGAAATATAAGAGTACAATGGATCTAAAGAGAAGAGTAAAGGAGTTTGAGGTTGGTGATTTGGTCTTAGCTCATCTATGGAAGGAAAGGTTCCCATGTGGAACATATAACAAGCTAAAGTGGAAGAAAATTAGACCATGCAAGATCATATAAAAGTTTGATTCAACAATGCTTATGAGATAGAGTTGTTAAATGACATAGAAATCTCACCAATCTTTAATATTGTTGATTTGTATCTATTTCATGAAGGAATAATAGGAGAAGAGGTTCATATTAGGTCTAAAGATATTGGGTACAACAAATACTGGAGAAGAAAAGAGATACATCGAAAAGAATAATTGATTCACAGGTATCTAAGCAAACAAGAGGTAAAACATACAAGAGAATATTTGGTTAAATGGTTGGGTAAGCCAGTGGAAGAGGCAATAGGGATGAACGAGTATAATGTTGCCAAACATAGGATCTTATTTGGAGACTGTATAAAATGTTCATGAGTTTTCAACCCATGAAATATTTTCTCACTTGGGGTGTATGATGCTAGAGCATCTAGGCGTACAAGTGGTTCCACATCAACAAAAATAATAATTACTAAAACAATAAGAGATTTTGAGCATTGTAAAATAAAAGTGCATGATTTTATGAGTTATTTAAGTTAGAATAACCAAATTTATTATAGTTAGAATAACCAAAGTTATAATAGTTAGAATAACTCGAGTTATTAATTTAAAAATGAGATTAAGGCATTATTTTTGTTAGAACAACTAGAGTTTGAGTTCAACTGGTGAGAATTTAATGCAAAAGTAAAAGAGACAGATCACTAGTCTTAAGAAAAATGAACTAGTCTTTATATTGGGACTAAATTAAACTAGCCAAGGGAGGTGTGACCAGCCTAGTTTCACACCCAAATCAATCAAAAATACCAATTGGGAGTGTTTCATGCTTTTTTGACATGCATTTGGGTGATTTTTATGAGTTATGTATAACATTGATAACTTTCAACCAATTAGTTTAAAAAAAAGAGATGTATTACTTTGGGAGTTTTCCTATGGGACTATAGCTTCATGTTTTTTTTTATCAAAATTCATAACTTCATATATTCTATTGAAATTCAAGACTCTGGGTAGTGAAATACAGGTAATTTGTTGGTTTCTTTCTACTATCTTAATTTTTAGGTGCTTAAAGAATTTTAGTACATGCTACCAGGAAGAGCATATTTCAATAAATTTCTCTCCCTGGATTGCATCACTTTATATTGCTTTGGAAACCCTAAAATTATAGGACCATCCTCCATAGTACTTACTCTCTTTAATTATCCTAAAAAACTTAAATTTTTATGGATATCCTTCATGCTTATTTATTTGTTATGTATCTCTTGAAACCCTAAAGTGCAATGGATAAAATTTACATTAAAATTTTATTTTTATTACAAGGAAAGGATTCTAAACTACTTCAAGAAAATGAAGATGATTTACCTAAATTACAACTAACTTGTTCCTCTATTCTTGTTTTAAAATTTAACTCCACATATTTCTTTGCACCTTCGATTCCTCTTGAATTTAAACTTGCATATTATACTTCCTCATCCCTTGTATCCTTCTTCACCTCTTCCATATTTATTTTAAAAAAAATTGCACATCTTACTTCACACCTTTGCTTCCTTTCAAATTTAAACTTGAATATCACACTTCATCATCCCTAGTATCCTTCTTCATTTCTTATAATGATTGATCTAGGTGAACCATGATGGTCTTTGCCATATAATGATATGGAGGGGATTTCTTTGTCACTTTTTTGGAGTGGATAATCATCAATCTATTCTATATTCTAGCACAATATGTTCTCCTTGATTCATCTTGAGTTTTATCTTATGATAAAAATAATTTTTCTCTTTCTCTATTATTTTTACTTTATAATATCTTGCAATGTGTCTAGTCTAATAACACATGTGACATCAAACTGTAACATTTTCATAATCAATTTTTTGATCCTATTCTCTTGATTCATATTTATTCTTAATGGATTGTGGGAAAGGCTTTGAAATATCTATGGTAAAACATATCCTAATATATACAACATGATTTCTCTCCTTAGTGGTTTGTCATTCCTAAATGAACTCTCCTAGATTATTGTTAATATTATTCAAAATATCCTAGTTGATAAGTTGATATAGAAGTCCAAATGCTTAATTTACATTGGAAGCCTTGAAGAACATGAGCTTATACTGAGAGGGGGGGTGAACAGTATAAGATAAAACTATTTTCTTTTCAATCCATATGATAACATCAACAATATTAAAGTAGTAAACATTACACAAAGCATCACACACATGAGAGACATGATTTAACGTGGTTCACCCAATGTGGGCTACTCCACGGAGAAAATATTTCACTAAAATTTTCTCAACAAATATTTTGGGAATCCTTCCCTATTACAATGTTTATGGACCTCTATCCAAAGGAGACACCAATCCCCTAATCAAGTTTGTGGACACCAATCCACAGGAGAACTCCTTCTCCTCTGCTCTAGCTAGTGATCTTCTAGAAGACTACTGCCTCCACTGCACTGGCTTGTGGATCTCTCTCCACTGAAGACCTCTGTCCTCACTCAGAATATATCTATCCTCACTACCCTGGCTAATGGATCTCTATCCACTAGAGACTACTATCCTCTACTCTGTCACCTCCAAATCCTGCTCTAAACTCTATTCAATCTCTATCTCATATCTGTACTGAACACTATCCTCTGCTCTATCAACTCTGCTCACAAATCTATTCTCTGCTCTAGCACAAATATGCTCTCAAATCTACACCTAACTCTCTCACTCCAATGCATCAAATCTATACCAAACTATGTCTCTACTCTAGCACAAAACTGCTCACAAATATGTACCAAAATCTATCCTCAAATCTGTCCTCAAGCCTTAACACAAAGCTTGATCAAATCATAAACCAAATCTGCTCTGATTTACCCAAAGCCTTAACACAAGGCTTGAACAAATGAATCAACTCTGCTCTCAAGTCTTCACAAAGACTTACCTCTAATCTATCCTTAAACTTTCACACAAGCTCATTAAAACAATTTCAAAAAACACAACTTAATTCTCTTTCAGAAAACCTCTTCAATACCACAAGTTTCACTCAAAATTTTGTTTAATCACAGAAACATATAGAGAATGGTTAGAGACTCAATATGTTTCACACTCACAATATTTTACTTACAAAAACTCTATCACTTTCAAACTCTCTTTCAAATCAATTCAAAAATAAAGTATAATTTGTTTCACAAAACTTGAACTATCACTCCAATGCTTTCAATCAATAATGCTCAATCAACTTCACTCAAACACTCACTCAATGAAACACAACTTGCTTACAAACCCTAACCAAGTGTTTCACTATACTTCCAACAACTCACACTATGGATCTCAAACCTTGACTCAAGATAATTCCAATTTCACATAACAATGATACTCATGATCTTTCAACATCCACAAATCATGCACATGAAAACTCACTCAAACATTTCCAACAATGCTTATCAAACAATCCTTTTCACTCCAACTTTGCATTTCACAACATTCAATCCAACAATATTTCACTCACAAGGAAGATGTGCCCATACCTTTTGTTTTTATGGAGATATGTCTTCAAAACCTGTCTTAATCACAATCAAATCCTCTTTGCCAATTTCAAGGTTAGATAGCAACAACCTATCTCAAAATCTCCACAAATATTCTCCTCAAAAATTAATTCACCATACAAAAATTATCAAGTCTCAAGTACACCTTATTATCTCCAAACTTCTCAAAATATCACTCAACACATAAAAATCAATTTCCTTTATTAACTCCAAACTATTCAATGCATAGAAGACCAAGTTCCTTTATAAACACCTTATAAACTCCCAAAAATAATATTCAACCTATAAAAACTAATTCCTTATTTAACCCTTATTACTCCAACCTTTATTTATTTTTCTAAGCACAAATAATATAAAATATTTCAAATAACTTTATGACTCCTTATCTTTCACCCAAGGCACTATTTAAAATATCATGTGGCCTCTATAACATATGCGCTTCCCAAACCTTGGTGCAATTTAAAACAAAAATAAAAATTATAATGTGCTTACCTTATACACCTTTGGCCCACATTCCAAAACAATAGTGCACACCTTGGCTACACTTTGAACCCGTGACCAACTACTGCCATAGTGCTCTAGTAGGAAGCCATTGGGCCACATGCCCACACAAGCACCTAAACTCATGCACTCCCTCTCATTGCCTCCACAAATTTTGCTAAATGAAAAACAAAACCTCCTACCTTCACAAAACGATCATGTGGGGATTCGAAACCCCAACCTCTGCCTTACGAAAGACTTAACAAACCCTTGGCCACCAATTATGCTACCCAAAATTATGAAATGCTTTGGCCATATCACATGCACTTTAATAAAAATCCACCCTTCAAAGATTTTAAAAATCATGAAATCCTCTTTTTTAACACAACAAAGCAATGCACAATTTTTAGCATAAGCCTTTGGTATTCAAATGCATGGATGGGGGAAAATAAAAATTATTTCCCCTTTAAATACACCTTGTCCTTTTGCACTTGACATCAGCCCAAATTTAAATTTCAAAATTTGAATTATAAATTTAATTTTTAACCTTTTAACTTTGGTACCCATTATTTATTTAAATTAAAATTTTAACCTATAGGTTAAAATATTTTAATTTAAATAAATTAAATTAAATCCTTTGTAAGCTGCTCAATGGGTCTTTTCAAGGATAAATTATTTTTAATAATTCCTTGGACCTCATTTTCTTCACCTCATCATTTTGCCCGAAATATTATAATATTATTATTTTATTTTAAACCTGCTTCTCCTTCCTTGGGTCTTCAACCTTTTAGGCCTCTTTAGGCATATAATATTAAAAATAAATATTATATCCTATTCCTTTTAAACCCTTCCTTACCTTTTGGAAAAACCACCTGATGACATTAATGATGATGAAACTGAAACAACAATCTCTTGACATCAATGACAACAAAACTTGCTCAAATTTCCAACAATCTCCCCCTTTGTCATTGATGGCAACCCTTTTTCCTTTAACCATTTCTTTTACCTTTTTTAGTTCTGCTCCCCCTAAGAAACTGCTCCCCTGACTGAATGCTCTCCCCCTAACTCAAATCTCTCCCCCTTTGACATCAATGGCAAAGGGCCACCTTTGGGGCTTGGGGCTAAAGATAAGACTCTTAGCTCAGCCCCCTCCCCACCTCCTCTCCTTGAGGTGGTTAATTTTGGGGTGGGAGTAGAACTACTCCCAATTTTCCTCTAAGATACTCAAAAGTCTCTTTCGAAAGTGGCTTAGTGAAGATATCCACAATATGCTCCTTTGTAGTAACATATTCCAACCTGACTTGCTTATCTATCACCTGCTCTCTCAGAAAATGATATTTGATCAGAATGTGCTTTGTCCTAGAGTGCATCACTAGATTCTTTGAGATATTTATAGCACTTGTATTATCACACAATATGGGAATAGGGTGATCATGCTTTATCTTGAAGTCCTCTAGAGTTTACTTCATCCATAATACCTATGTACAACAAGAAACTGTTGTAATATACTCTACCTCTACTGTGGATAAGGATACTGATGCATATTTCTTACTTAGCCAAGAGACTAAATAGTCTCCAAGAAAGAATGCTCCTCCACTTGTGCTTTTTCTATCATCAATGTTACCAGCCCAATCTGCATATGTATATGTTGTGAGAGTGAAATTATCACTTTTGGGGTACCAGAGCCCAAAATCCATAGTCCCTTTTAAATACCTGAGAATCCTCTTTCATCCTTACTACATGTGTCTCCTTGGGTGCTGCTTGAAACCTTACCACTAGTCCCACGCTCTGCATTATATCTGGTCTTGTAGTTGTGACATACAGTAAGCTGCCAATCATAGATCTGTACAATTTTTTATTTGCCTCAGGAGATTCATCATCTTTACTTAACTTGCATCCTGTAACCATGGGGGTACTCACTGGTTTGCAATATTCTAACTTGAATTTCTTTAGCATCTCTTTTATATACTTGGTTTGTGAAAGAAATACACCTTTCTCTGATTGTGAAATCTGAAGTCCAAGAAAGAAGGACAACTCACCAAGCATTGACATCTCAAATTCATTCTGCATGCTCTTTGCAAATTTTTGACACATCTTATCATTGTTGCCTCCAAAAATGATATCATCCACATAAACAACCACAATTAGTAAGTCATTCCCTTCATTTTTGATGTATAAGTTACTATCCACTATTCCTTTCCTGAAACCCTGTTCCTGAAGGTACTTATCCAATCTTGAGTACCAAGCTCTAGGAGCTTTTTTTAGTCCATAAAGTGCCTTCTTCAATCTGCATACATAGTCTGGTTTATCAGTTAAGTTGAATCCCTCTGGTTGCTCAATATAAACCTCTTCTTCTAGGACACCATTTAGAAAGGTTGATTTAACATCCATCTGATATACTTTGAAGTTTTTGAAACTTGAGAAGGCTAAGAACATTCTTATAGCTTCAAGTCATGCAACTGGAGCAAATGTCTCATCAAAATCAATTCCCTCAACTTGTGCATAACCTTTGCATACTAATCTTGCTTTGTTTCTGACTACCTGACCATCTTCATTTAACTTGTTTCTGAATACCCATTTAGTGCCAATCACATTTTTACCTTTTGGTCATGGGACAAGTTCCCAAGTCTTACTTTTCTCTATCTGATCTAGTTCCTCATTCATTGCCTTAATCCAAAACTCATCTTCACTTGCCTCATTGAAGTCTTTTGGCTCAATTTTAGATAACAAAGAGAAATTTGCTTGTTGATTTGATGCTATTACCCTTCTCCTTGTCTATCTCTCATCTGGATTCCCAATGATTAGATCCCTTGGATGATTTTTCTGTACATACCTGGATGGAGTCTTAGGAAAAAGTCTTTGTGTTTCTTCTTCTTCTTCTTCTGATTCTTCACGTAACTCTTCTTGACAACTTTCATCTTCCTGATACACAATTTCTCGAACTGGTTCTCTTGACCCTATCTTCTCATCAACTATTACATTTATACTTTCTATAATAGTACGTGTCCTTTTGTTATAGCATCTATAGGCTTTGCTCTTAGTGGAATAACCAAGAAAAATACCCTCATCACATCTTGGGTCAAACTTGCCCAAGTTTTTCTCTTCCCGTCTTATGTAACATTTGCTTCCAAAAATTTTGAAATATTTCATAGTGGTTGGTCTTCCTTTCCAAAGCTCATATGGAGTTTTGTGATGATTTACTCTTATTTGAGCCCTATTGATGATATACACTGTTGTATTGACTGCATCCCTCCAAAAACCATCTGAAACCTTGGATTCATTTAACATAGCTCTGGCCATATTTTCAACAGTCCTATTCTTCCTTTCAACTACTCCATTTTGTTGAGGAGTTCTTGCAGCTGAGTATTCTCTTTTGATCCCATGTTGTTCACAAAATTCTACAAATTCATTTGAGGTAAATTCTCCTCCTCTATCTGATCTCAAACACTTAATCCTCTTACCCATTTTATTTTCAACTAATTCTTTAAATACCTTGAACTTATCAAGTGCTTCTGACTTTTCTTTCAAGAAAGCTACCCAAATCATTCTGGAGTAATCATCTATAAACAATATGAAGTAACTTTCACCTAGAATACTCTTTGTCCTAGTAGGACCACATAGATCAGTATGTATTAGTTTCAATGGCTCAGATGACATAAATCCTTTTGATTTGAAACTTGTTCTAGTTTGCTTTCCATGCTGACATGGTGCACAAATTGTGTTTTGTGGCCTTTTTAGCTTGGGTAAATCTCTGATAGCCTATTTATTGCTTATATTCACTATGTTGTCAAAATTCAAATGACCCATTCTTCTATGCCACAACCAACTCTCATCTTCTTGTGATAGAAAACACTTTTCTCCTTTAATCTCACTTAGCATGTAGAGGTTGTTTGTAGTTCTACTTGCATTTGCAATGAGTTTTCTAGTTTTAGACTTTCTGATTTCACATCTATTTGGATGAAATGTAACCATGTGCCCTTGATCACAAAGTTGGCTCACACTTAGTAGATTGTGCCTCAACCCCTTGACGTACAATACATTCTCTGTTTTTGTTTTCCCATTATCTAAACTCAGAGTTCCTTTTCCACAAATTTTTGTTGATCCATTATCACCAAATCTTACTGATCCTCCATCAGTTTCTTTGAGTACAAGAAATTTACTTTTATCTCCTATCATATGACTAGAACATCCACTATCAAGAAACCATTGTTTTCCCTTATCCTGAACATGAAGAGTTGTTTGTACTAACATTGATCTAACTTTCTCATGCCCTTTTCTCTCTTTCCTAATTGTTGAAGTTGTATTCTTTTTACTTGACTCAGGAAATACCATTTTGCACCATCTAGCCTTGTGCCCAAAATTATTGCATTTATAACATATGACATCATCATTCATAAGAGGTGCAAAAGAATTGAAATTTCTATTAACATCATTTTTCACATAACTAGTGCAATGTACAACTCTATGACCATATTTGTTACATGAAAAGCAATAGCCATGGAAGAGATTATGTAACCTATTTGAATGCCTTGGAAAATATGGTCGAGTGCTTCTCCTTTTGTTGTTCTTGTGATTAACTCTCATCCATGGTTCTTCTTTACCTTCTTCTTTCCTGATGTCTTTTCCTTCCAGAGTATGAGTCACGAGCTTATCTTTGTTTGATGTCTCTATTTCTTGAAAGCTTGACTCCTCTTTATATTTCCCTAACTTTATATCTTGTCGTAACTTGGTCTTTTCAACTTCATTCCTTAGAGAGACAATTTATGCTTCCAATATTTCACACTCTATTTCCCTTGCTCTTAATAGATCTGTCATATCTCATTCAATTTTCTTTCCTTCTTCTACCTTTATCTTGAGTTCTGTGAGACTCTGTAGAAGTTCCATCTTTGCTTCTTCATCCTCTTGAATTTGATCCTTCAAACTTGAGTTCTTCTTTCTAACCTTTTCCAAGTTCCTGAGAGCAGCAAAGAATTCCTCTTTTATGTCAAACATGGTCTCTTCTTCATTCTATAAAGTCATGTGTGTTCCTGATGGATCTTCCTCCAAGTTGTTAGTCTTTTCACGGAGAGACCCACTCTGATACCAATTGAAGAACATGAGCTTATACTAATAGGGGGGTGAATAGTATAAGATAAAACTTTTTGCTTTTCAATCCATATGATAACATCAACAATATTAAAGTAGTAAACATTACACAAAGCATCACACACATGAGAGACATGATTTAACGTGGTTCACCCAATGTGGGCTACTCCACAGAGAAAATATTTCACTAAAATTTTCTCAACAAATCTTTTGGGAATCCTTCCTTATTACAATGTTTATGGACCTCTATCCAAAGGAGACACCAATCCCCTAATCAAGTTCGTGGACACCAATCCATAGGAGAACTCCTTCTCCTCTACTCTAGATGGTGATCTTCTAGAAGACTACTGCCTCCACTACACTGGCTTGTGGATCTCTCTCCACTGAAGACCTCTATCCTCACTCAGAAGATCTCTGTCCTCACTACCCTAGCTAATGGATCTCTATCCACTAGAGACTACTATCCTCTACTCTATCACCTCCAAATCTTGCTCTAAACTCTATTCAATATCTATCTCAGATCTATACTAAACACTATCCTCTACTCTATCAACTCTACTCATAAATATATCTCTGCTCTAGCACAAATATGCTCTCAAATATACACCAAACTCTATCCCCAAATATATCTCTACTCTAGCACAAAACTGCTCACAAATCTATACCAAAATCTATCCTCAAATCTATCCTCAAGCCTTAACACAAAGCTTGATCAAATCACAAACCAACTCTGCTCTAATTTTCCCAAAGCCTTAACACAAGGCTTGAACAAATGAATCAACTTTGCTCTCAAGTCTTCACAAAGACTTACCTCTAATCTATCCTTAAACTTTCACACAAGCTCATTAAAACAATTTCAAAAAACACAACTTAATTCTCTTTCAAAAAACCTCTTCAACACACACTCAAAATCATAGAAACATATAGAGAATGGTTAAAGACTCAATATATTTCACACTCACAATATTTGTACTTAACAAAGCACTCTATCACTTTCAAACTCTCTTTCAAATCAATTCAAAAATAAAGTATAATTTGTTTCACAAAACTTGAACTATCACTCCAATGCTTTCAATCAATAATGCTCAATCAACTTCACTCAATGAAACACAACTTGCTTACAAACCCTAACCAAGTGTTTCACTATACTTCCAACAACTCACACTATAGATATCAAACCTTGACTCAAGATAATTCTAAATTCACATAACAATGATACTCATGATCTTTCAACATCCACAAATCATGCACATGAAAACTCACTCAAACATTTCCAACAATGCTTATCAAACAATCCTTTTCACTCCAACTTTGCATTTCACAACATTCAATCCAACAATATTTCACTCACAAGGAAGATGTGCCCATACATTTTGTTTTGATGGAGATATGTCTTCAAAACCTATCTTAATCACAATCAAATCCTCTTTGCCAATTTCAAGGTTAGATAGCAACAACCTATCTCAAAATCTCCACAAAATATTCTCCTCAATAATTAATTCACCATACAAAAATTATCAAGTCTCAAGTACACCTTATTATCTCCAAACTTCTCAAAATATCACTCAACACATAAAAATAAATTTCCTTTATTAACTCCAAACTATTCAATGCATAGAAGACCAAGTTCCTTTATAAACACCTTATAAACTCCAAAAATAATATTCAACTTATAAAAACTAATTCCTTATTTAACCCTTATTACTCCAACCTTTATTTATTTTTCTAAGCACAAAAATATAAAATATTCCAAATAACCTTATGACTCCCTATCTTTCACCCAAGGTGCTATTTAAAATATCACGTGGCCTTTATAACATATGCACTTCCCAAACCTTGGCACAATTAAAACATAAACAAAAATTATAATGTGCTTACCTTATACACCTTTGGCCCACATTCCAAAACAATAGCGCATGCCTTGGCTGCACTTTGAACCCATGACCAACTACCACCGTGGTGCTCTAGCCAAAGGCTAGGTAGCCATTGGGCCACATGCCCACACAAGCACCTAAACTCGTGCACCTTCTCTTATTGCCTCCACAAATTTGGTGAACAAAAACAAAACCTCCTCCTTCACAAAATGATCGCGTGGGGATTCGAAACCCCAACCTCTACCCTACGAATGACTTAACAAACCCTTGGCCACCAATTGCGCTACCCAACATTATGAAATGCTTTGGCCGCACCACATGCACTTTAATCAATGTCCGCCCTTCAAAGCTTAAAAATCATAAAATCCTCTTTTTAACACATCAAAGTAGCACACGATTGTTAGCATAACCTTAGTGTTCGAATGCATGGATGGGGAAAATAAAAATTGTTTCCCCTTTAAATACACCTTGTCCTTTTGTGCTTGACGTCGGCCCAAATTCAAATTTTGAAATTCGAATTATAAATTTAATTTTTAACCTTTTAACTTTGGTGCCCATAGTTATTTAAATTAAAATTTTAACCTATAGGTTAAAATATTTTAATTTAAATAAATTAAATTAAATCCTTTGCAAACTGCTCAATGGGTCTTTTCAAGGATAAATTATTTTTAATGATTCCTTGGACCTCGTTTTCTTCACCTCATCCTTTTACCCAAAATATTATAATATTATTATTTTATTTTAAACCTGCTTCTCCTTCCTTGGGTCTTCAACCTTTTAGGCCTCTTTAGGCATATAATATTAAAAATAAATATTATATCCTATTCCTTTTAAAAACTTCCTTGCCTTTTGGAAAAACCACCTGATGACATTAATGATGATGAAACTGAAACAACAATCTCTTGACATCAATGACAACAAAACTTGCTCAAATTTCCAACAAGCCTTTTAGTAGTTTCTATATTAAAAAAAAAAAACTCACTCTATGGTATTAAATATAACATGTATCTCTCACTAAACCATGGGCAACTAACCATTATTTAATCCTTGGTTACCAAATTGAAGAATATGACAAGGAAAATATTTTACTAAAAGAAATCGTAAGGTGATTTGAATTCAATCCCAACTTACACTTCATTCAATTTTGAATCTTTGATAAACCTTGCTAGTCTCCATGGAACTTACATATTCACCCTCTACATTTAATAACCATTATATCATGTTTGATCATCATTACTAGTGTAAACATTGACTTTCTAAATAGGGAGGGATTATCATAGATTCATAGACTTTTCTTCCTCTTGTCCCCATCTAATGCATCCATACTTCTAGCTAGGGCATTCTTACTTCTACTTAAGGACTTTATAAATAATGTTTGCTTTCCATAGATCATGATTGCTTTCCATATAAAACAAAAATAGATCATGATTTCTTTCCATATAAAACACATTTTAATTGATTATTAGACGTTTTTCGTAGGACTGCCCAAAATTCCGAACTCGTTTCGGCCATATCTCACTCATCCGGACTCGAATTGAGCTAAAATTTTGAGGGTAGATGCCTGAAAAACCCTAGAACATCTCCACAAATTTTCATATCATTTGGAGCAACACAGATCCTAGCACATCCCTATGTGTGAACGATATATTTGGCAAGTGGCTATGCGAGGGTTTCATCTGGGTTGAGTGCAAGCAGCTCCAGAGGTTGGTTTTTAGGGCCTTCGGGCCCTAGCGGCCAATATTTTTGTGGTTTATGCTCAATATTTTAGTAGGAAATGTTGTAGGGGATACAATATGGGTTAGAAATTTGTCTTTCAATAGATCATACTATGAACTTGAGTGACAACGGCTTCCAATTTGCTGCACAAAAGAAAAGTGAAAACCATACCTTTCCACGGCATCTAGGGCAAGGATTAAAGAGATCACGAAACAAGTTTCAAGCAGTTGATCAAAAAATGGCTCATATCTCAAGTGAATCTGGTGCTAAGGTGCACCCACAAAATAATTCTACTATGAAAACCCCTATCAAGGGTAAGAATTTTGAAGACTTAGTCCCAAAAATGAATTTTAGGGATGCCCTTCATGGTGGACAGCCTCAGCCCAATGCTAATATCAATATTAGGGCTTCCCATAAACCTCTAAGAATGCCTAAGATTGATCCCAGGAAAATGGAGTCAGGATGTCTTAAAGCAGCTGATGGAACTCCTATTGTTAAGCTTGATATGGGTAACATTTAGACTGGCATTGAAGATTTGGAAAAAAGAGGACTAATTTGTCGGTTCGTGGGTTTTCGTTCGAGTCTATCTACTTTCAAATTTTGGGCTACAAAAATTGGAAAACTAAAGGTGAGTTACAAATCTCTATTTATCCAAATGGTTATTTTCTTGTTTTATTTGCTAATAATGAAGATAGAGAGAAAACTTTTCAAGGGGGTCCTTGGTTTTTTGGAAGGGCAGGGCTTTTCATGAAGCCCTGGCATACTAAATTTAAAGCCGAAGAAGAGATGCCTTCTATAGCTCCCATGTGGGTTAGACTCTTTGGCCTCCCTATTGAATTTTGGAATCCTACTATTTTTTCTTCAATTGGAAACTCTTTAGGAACTTTTATGATGATCTGTTGATTGTACTCAAAATTTTGAACATATTATTTATGCTCGAATTTGTGTTTTAATGGATTTTGACAAACCCCTACCTAAAAATATCACATTACAATTTGGGGAAGACACTTGGGAGCAAGTAGTGGACTATGAGAACATTCCTTTTCGTTGTAGAATTTGCCATGAATATGGTCATTTGGCCAGTGCTTGCCCAAATAAAATTCCTGATCAAAAGAAAGAAGATATAAACTCAACGAGTTTCCAAATACCTAAGAAGAAGAACACTCAGAAAAAACCAGTTATGAAGGATCAATCAAAGTCATCTGCTAATATGTTTGAAATCCTTTCCACAAATGATGTCCCAAGTGAGGAAGAGGAAATAATGGAAACTAAAATCTTAGAAACACAATTTAAATATGAAGGGAAGAACTCAGAGACAAACCAACAAATCAAAGGTTTTCAACGAGAAAAAAAAGGAGAAAATTTACACAAGAAAAACAATATTTCAAATGTCAAAACTTCAAATAATGCAGGTCCCAATATAGACTCCGTTGAACCATCTAGTAAAATTTTGGTTGTGTACGAGCATTCTTCAAGGTTAGAAGCCATCTCAGATTCAATTGGAATAAGTCAAGAAACGGGGAAAAAAAATTGAAGATGGATTCTAATCAAAAAGTAGGTCGCAAGACCAATCAATATCATATGGTAAAAGAAGGTGAAAAGCTTGTAGAGGAAGGTAAGATTAATGCCCTTCCCAAATTTTTTAGCCCTGGTATTAATGAAGATCATCACTTGGAATATTAGAGGACTCAAAGGGAGTCTTTCAAAACAAAATGAAATTAGAAGAATGATTCGGATAAATCATCCACATCTTGTTTTCCTTCAAGAAACAAAGATGTCAATGGAGGATATGGACTTAATTGCCAGTAAAATTTGGCCAGTTGGAAAAGTGGTTTCCCTCAGTTCCCAAGGGACTTCGGGTGGCATTGCTTGTCTTTGGGACCCAAAAGAGGTAGTTATTCACCATATGGTTGGCAGTTGGGGTTTGTTGGCTATAGCTATTCAAAGTAGACATTCCAACTAGATTATGCTCTGCATTACTATTTATGCTCCGACTTCTTTGGAGGAAAAAAGAAGACAGTGGAAGGATATTACTCATATTATCTCTCATTTTCCTAAAGCTTGGATCTTGATCGGAGGAGATTTCAATACCATCCTCTCTCTGGATGAGAAAAGGAGGGGAAATAGAAATTTGGACAAAAGCACTGACCTCATGAGCGAATATATTGCAAACCTCCATCTTGTGGATATCCAACCAGATAATGGCCTTATGACTTGGTCTAACAGAAGGCAAGGCTTAGCTTGTATAATGGAGAGATTGGATAGGTTTTTGCTCTCTAAAAATTTCTTAATCCATGGTCACATTCCTAAAGTGAAGACTCTTAATAATGTTGGTTCGGATCATTGGCCAATCATGGTGGAAATGTGGAAAACCAATGTGAGTTTCTCTCCTTTTCATTTTCAATTAATGTGGCTTAGAGACATTTCCTTCAGACCTCATGTGCAACAATGGTGGAAGGAAGGTAAACCTAGGCATGGGACTAAGATGTTCTATTTTGCCAAAAGACTACAATACATTAAATCCAAAATCAAGACTTGGAACTGGAAAGAGTTTGGGGATGTTCATAAAAAAAACATGAAGTTATTGCTCATATTGAAAATTTGAATAAGAAAATCCGTTTAGATGGCCTCACAGAGAAGAGAAGTGCGAATGAAATTAAACTCACAACTCGGTTAGAGGAATGGGAAAAAAGAGAAGAAATCTTATGGAAGCAAAAATCTAGAATTCAATGGCTCAAAGAAGGAGATCGAAACACAAATTTCTTCCACAAATCTCTTCTAGCTCGAAGATCTCACAACTTTATTTCTTCCTTAAAATCAGATTTTGGAGATGTTGTTTATACTTGGGATGGCATGAACTCTATTGTTGTTGATTACTTTTCCAATATTTTTGTTGCTACTCCTCTTGACTCAGCTTCACAACAAAATATTCTTCAAGCAATCCCTTCTCTTATCACTTCTGAGGAGAACTCTATTTTGACTACTCCTGTTACTATCAATGAGCTTCAACAAGTAGTTTTTAAAATGCAAAAAGGGAAAACCCCAGGTCCTGATGGTTTTCCTATTGAGTTCTACCAAGAGTTCTGGGATATCCTTCATGTTGATTTATTAGAGGTGGTGGAAGAAGCCAGGAAAGCCAAAGAAATTTTGAAGGTTATCAATAAAACTTATATTACTCTTGTTCCAAAAGCTCAAGAGGTTGATCATATCTCAACTTTTAGACCTATTGCTTTATGTAATGTTCTTCTCAAAATCATTACTAAAATCATGGCAGAAAGGTTGAAGCCTCTTTTGCATAAGATTATTTCCCCAGAGCAAGGGGGTTATGTGGAAGGACGTCAAATAGTAGATGAGATAGTTCTTGCTCAGGAAGCCATCCATTCCATGGATATGCAAAATTCTCCTTCCATGTTCATTCGGTTAGACTTATCCAAAGCTTATGACAGAGTGGATTGGCACTTCCTTATCAAATTTTTGAGGCAATTTGGTTTCTCTAAGGATTGGATGGATTGGATTATGGGATGTATCTCTTTAGTTTCCTACTTAGTTCTTATCAATGGTAGGCCTTCTCAGTATTTCCCAACTTCTAGAGGTATTAGGCAAGGTGACCCACTATCCCCTTATTTATTCATCATTCTTGTTGAATGCTTGGGTAGGACTATAACCAAAAAGAGGGAAAACAAAACCCTTGAGGGAGTTACCATTGCTCATGGAGCTAGACCTATCTCTCATCTTCAATTTGTGGATGACTCTACTCTTTTAGGTAAAGCTACTATTAAGGAAGCTTCTAATATTAAGCAAATCATTAGCTATTTTTCTAAGGCTACTTGGGCAGTTGATCAATGAAGACAAATCTAAAGTTATTTTCTTTCAACTGCTCTACTAGACGAGGAATCCATGGTCTTGGATAAATTAAGATATAAGAAGACCTCTCTTCCAATCACTTATTTAGGTATTCCCATAAATATTCAAAGGCAGAAAAATAAATATTGGAATTGGTTGTTGGACAAAGTCAAGAAGAAAATTGGAAAGTGGACCAACAAGTGGCTTTCTTCTGGGGGTAGAATCACCTTGGTAAAATCAGTCCTTCAAGCTATTCCTATTTATGTTTCTTCCGTTTTGAATATCCCAAAGGTTGTTCTTCGAGAATTGGATCAAATCAGTCATCGTTTCCTTTGGAGTGGTACTAAGGAGAAAAGAAAATGGGCCTTGGTGAAATGGGATACTTTATGTCTTCCTAAGAGTGAAGGGGGGTTAGGATTTCGGTCTTCAATTAATAACAACAAAGCTTTAGCTGCTAAATTATATTGGAGGATGTTGCATAACCCCAATGCTCTTTGGGCCAATAATCTCCGTGCTAAATATCTTGAGAACAAAAGTCCCGAAGACCTTGTTCGCTATCAACTTCCTACCAAAGGTTCTCCCATTTTAGCAGTTCTTAAGACTGGTGAGGATTTGATAAAGAAAAAATTATTTTGGATCATTCATAATGGTCAACATGCAAATTTTTGGACAGATTCTTGGGATGGTCACAAGCCTTTGATAACTCGGTTTCCCGATTGGAGGCCTTGGATGGAGGAGCTTCACCGAGCTAATTGGATAAAGGTGGCTAATTACTGTCGGTACCATCTGGTAATTCAAAGGTTGGTAGATATTGGATCCCTATTGAGGACTGGCCTATTCAAATCCTAGAAAGGCAAAGACAAGATATCCAAGGCATCCTTCATATGAGATCCCTCTCTTGGTCCCATGAAAAATATTGTTTTGGATGGAACAACACTACTAAGGGTGAGTATTCAGTTGCTCAAGGTTATTTGACCTTATGCCATAATAATCCCAACCATTCTTCTGACATATTTTCTCGATTGTGGGCTCAAAAGCTCTGGCCTAAGGTGAGGTTCTTTAATTGGCTTTTATTGCATCGTAGGGTGCTTACTGGTGAGCAACTTATGAAGCGTGGTTTTCATGGCCCTTTTAGATGTGAAATGTGTGAAGAGAATGTAGAAAATATCAACCATATTTTTATTGAGTGTACTTTAGCCTCTGAGCTATGGAGGAGAATGGCCACTTTACTTGGCTTATAGTGGTCCAATTTTTTTACTTTTGAACAACTTTGGAGGGATTGGCCTAATCAAGAGGGTGTTGATCATTTTATTAGGCAGTTAGTTTGGATGGGTTCTACCATTCTTCTTTGGAATATTTGGAATGAAAGGAACAACCAAATTTTTAATCAAGATAGGAAGGATATTCACTATATTTGGCAAAAGACCATAGCCAACTTAGTTGAATCAATCCATCAACTCCTTAATCACCCCCAAAACTCCCACCAAATATGGGATCAAGTGATGCAAATATTGAAGATTAAACCTTCTAAGGGCAACCAACTTAAAGGGAATGTGAGTATTAGTAAGATGGATAGGACTAGAAATTGGCAACCTCCTCCTAAGGATTTTGGAAAAGTCAATATCGATGGAGCCTCTAGAGGGAACCCCGGGAAAGCCAGTGTGGGAGGAATTGGTAGACTTTCAGATGGCTCCCTGGTTTTTACTTTTGCTGAGAATTTGGGTATTCTTTCCAATAACCTTGCTGAGGGGTATGGTATCCTCAAAGGCCTTCAAGAGGCTACTAAGGTTGGATGGGAAAAGGTGTTAGTTGAGTCTGACTCTCAACTTATGATTAATCTCTTGAAGACTCCTTCTAAGAATCATAAGGTGGATTGGAGAATAAAAAGAATTATTGAGAAGATTCGGTTAATCCAGATGGGATTTTTGAAAGTTGATTACAATCATGTGGTCAGAGATCAAAACAAGAGTGTTGATGCTTTAGCTAATTGGGCTTTGGACAAAGGTGATCTTACTTGTTATGGCCACCCTCCTATATGGTGGGCTTCTCAAATTAGGGAAGCTCTTCTTTCTATCATTTCTTTGGATGGCTCCAATTCTGAAGGTACCTAGTTTCTTCTTGTTTTTTTTTTTTTGCTTCTCTTTGGTTCATTCAGTTTTTTTTAGTTCCCTAGCTCATTCTATTCTTTATTTTGTTTCCTCTGTTGATTCTTGCCTTAATAGTCTTCTGGTCTAGATAGGTCATTGTTTTGTTCATTTTTTTCTTTTTTCTTTTTTGTTTAGTTTTTTTAAGGTGGGTGGGTTCTTTTGTTTTGTTTTTTTTTGTGTTCTTTGTGTTGTTTTTTGTTGTTCTTGTGTTTTTTTTTTTTATGTTTTTTGTTATTGTTCTTGTGTTTTTTTCGTTCTTGTTCTTGGGTTTCTCTTTGTTTGTGTTATTTCATGTTTTTATGTGTGAGTGTTTTCTATGTTTTTTGTTTTTGTTTATTGTCTGTTGTTGGTTGTTTTTTATTTTTATTTTTATTTTATTTTTTTAATTTTTTTAGGTTTTGGTTGTGTTTATTTTTCATGTTTTTTTTGGGTTATGTCTTTGTAGTGTTCTGTTGTTTTTGTCTTGTTTGTGTTTTGTTATGTGGTTCTTGTGTTTTTCTATGTGGTTTGTGTTGTGGTTTCTTTTAATTTGGTTGTCCACAATCTCACCTTAAAATTTGATGCTAAGCCAATCAAATAAAAACTTAGAAGGATGCATCCTATTGTTGCCCTCTTGGTCAAAGAAAAGATTCAAAAGATTCTAGATGTGAACTTCATAGTCCCTATCGATTACCTTGAGTGGCTCTCAAATATGTTACCCATTCATAAGCCTAACAGGGCGATACACATTTGCACTTATTTTTGAGATCTTAACAAAGCATGTCCTAAGGATTATTTTCCTCTTCCAAACATTGATACTCTTGTTGACACATGCTCTGGCCATGAAATGCTTTCTCTCATGGATATTTTTTAAGAATACAACCAAATTTGAATAAATCCTAATGACCAACACAAAACAAAATTCACTACATCTTGGGGGATTTTTTGTTACAAGGTGATTCCCTTTGGCCTCAAAAACATAGGTGTCACTTATCAATGTGCCATGTCATACATCTTCCATGATTACAAGCATAAGATCATCGAAGATTATGTGGATGATATCTTAGCAAAATATAAAACTCGACAAGAGCACATTGGTGTATTGGAAAAAGTCTTTGATCAACTTCTAGAGCATAAAGCAAGGTTGAACCACAAGAAATGTGTCTTTGGTGTTACCTCTGGAAAACTACTAGGGTTCATTGTCTCTAAAAGAGGCATTGAGGTGGACCCAAAAAAATTCAAGGCCATCATGGAGATGCCTCCCCCAACAAAATTTAAGGAATTACATAGTTTACAAGGAAAGATTCAATCGATCCATCGCTTCATTGTATAAATTTTTGATTGAATAACACAAGATTATACTGAGAGGGGGGTGAACAGTATAAGACCACTTTTCAATTTTCTTTTCAATTCAATATTATGCGGTGTATAGATAGCAGTATCAATAGTAATAATAAAAGCAATGCATAAAATACCATCCACAATAGAGACACAAATTTTAACGTGGTTCACCCAATGTGGGCTACCTCCAAAGAGAAAATATTTCTTCTAAATATTTCTCAAATAATCTCTTGGGAATCCTTCCCAATTACAATATTTATGGACCTTTGTCCAAAGGAGATGTTGATCCCCTAATCTCAAGTTCGTGGATCTCTTCCATAGGAGAACTCTTTTTCCTTTAGCTTTGGCTAGTGATATTCTAGAAGACTCTGTCTCTCTGCTACACTGACTAGTGGATATCTCTCCACTTGAAGACTCCTCACTCAAAATATTTATCTTCAATTGTCCTAGTTGCTAGATCTCTATCCACTAAGACTCTATCCTCTATACTCTGTCACCTCCAAAGCTCTATCAATAGGTTCACTCAAAACCTTCTCAAATTTTCTCAATAGGTCCACTCAAAACCTGCTCAAATCTACTCAACAGGTCCACTCAGAACCTGCTCAAATCTGCTCAACAAGATCACTCAAAACTTGTTCAAATATGCTCAACAAGCTCACTCAGAACTTGTTCAAAACTACTCAACAAGCTCACTCAAAACTTGTTCAAATATTCTCAATAAGTCCTCTCTAGGACTTGCTCAAATTTGCTTTGCAAGCTTCAATAAAAGCTTACACAAAATCAGTCCACAAGTCTTCTCAAAGACTTACCTCAAATCAGCTTAACAAGTCCACACATAACTTGTCCAATCTCATAGAATCATAAAGAGAATTGTTAGAGACTCAATATATTCTATACTCAATGCTCAATCACTTTCTCAACTCAATCACATAGAAGCATAAAGATAATTTTTAGAGACTCAATATGTTCTATACTCAAATCTCAATATCAACTCAACTCAATCTTATAGAAGCATAAAGAGAATTTTAGAGACTCAATATGTTCTATTCTTAAGTCTCAATCTCAACTTAACTCAATCTCATAGAAGAATAAAGAGAATTTTTAGACACTCAATATATTCTATTCTCAATATCAACTCAATTCGGTATAAATAATAGTTTGTTTCATGGAACTTGGACAACCACTTCACATAATCCCTTGACTAGGCTTAATCAACTCTACTCAACCAATCACCTCAAGAAACAACCCTTTCTCACAAACCCTAGTCCAAGCATGTATCACTCAAATAAAAATGTATCCAATAATTCTCAACAACAAATCTCACATAAAAATGATACTCATGTTCTTTTCAACTCAGGTTCAAGTTCATTGCACAACCAATGGCTTCAACAACAATGCTTATAAAACAAGGTTTAATCACAACTCTCAATTCAGAAAACCTTGAAGCATTAACTCAACCAATTTTGAAAAGGAAACCCTAATCAAATCCTTTTCACTCCAAACTTAATTTTCAATCAAGCCAATCACCTAACTCAACAAAGAAGAATTTTTCCCATACCTTTTCTTGAAGAGTAGTTGCCCTTTTACATGCCACACTCACAATTACTTCTTTGACAAACTCAATAAGGGTTAGAGGATAATTTTTCTATCATAAAAATATTATCACAATTACACCTTATCACTCCAACTTTAAATAATAAATAATATCCTCACAATAATAGAAAACCCTTTGTTCAAATTAACATACACCCACAAAGTCTTAACCTTTCAATATTCCATAATAGCAAACTTTAAGACTTGAAAACAAAACCAGAATTCTCCTTATACCTCCTAAAAATATTTCTCAACTACCACACTTTATCACAATGCAAATACTTTAACCACTAAAATCCTTATACCTCCAACTTGGGCATTAATAAAATAAAATATAAAAAATGTACCTTTGCCTTTGGGTAGTTTCAAACTCTCAATGAAGCCCTTACAAGTCTTTGCCCATGACTCCAACACCACATGAGCTTACAAGATTTTTGGGAAGGAAGAAGCACCACGTGACTCAATATTCCTTCCATGCTTTGCGAAAGAGAATGTTTGCATCTTTTGATTAGCACCTTCAAAATGTCCACCAAAGACTTCCTCGAGATTTGAACTCCAAACACCGTGCACATAAAAACGAAGTTGTTGCCCACTTGCCCTTAGGCCAAAGAGCCTTGTTGGAATTCAACACATCAAAACACTTGCCTTTGTCCTTTCCACCATCAAGTCAACCCATGAAATTGTGAAATAATATCATGAGCTCTGCATTAAATTCAATGCGCTTTTTCTTTCCAATCGAGCAAGGGTAATTCGAACCATATCTTTGGCATGGTATTAATATGCATTCCCAATGTATTAAACACATCGGTGCTTCCCTTGTCTTTGATGACATCAATGCCTTCCTTTGCTTTTTTTGATGTCGGTGCTTCTCTTTGAAATAAATGTTGCCTTGTTTAAAGTTCTAAATCCAACCTTTGGATTTATTAACATAAACTGTGGTCTTTAAACCTTTAACCCAACCTTTTGGGTTTATTATTTTTAGACTTTATAAACCCACTTTGCAATATAAAATATTGTAATTAAAATTACAATTATTTTATTTGGGTTTTCACTTATGGCACTTCTAACCATTATAATATTTATTTATAAAATTTAAATTCATCCTGAATTTAAATAATTTATAAAATAAATATTATCACTCCTTTTGAACTTCTATATTTTGCACTATTTTACTCGAAATTTTGCATTCTTGTTAAATATCAACTGATCATCTTTGTTGCCTTTAATTTTTGCTAAAATATTTGTATTAGTGATGACTCCATCAGGTGGCATCAATGGTGACATCAATGACAACTTTGACTTAGGGACTCAAAATATCCAACAATCTCCCCCTTTGTCATTGATGGCAACCCATATCCTTTTACTGAAACTTGACCTTTCTTTTTCTTCTACTCCCCCTAGGACATTGCTCCCCCTGGATCAATGCTCTCTCAAATATTAAATATCCCCATATCAAATATCTCCCCAATACACTAATCTCTCCCCATTTGACATCAATGGAAAAGGGTCACCTTTGGGGCTCGGGGCTAAGAATGAGCCTCTTAGCTTAGCCTATCCCCCACCTCCACATGAGGTGGTTAATTCTGGGGTGGAAGTATTTCTACTCCTCGAAAGCACTGTTCTTTACCTTTATCTTTCTCTCTTATTTTTTGAGTTTTCTGAATCCTCTCACTATTTCTTTCCAAGTCATCATATCTGTTCCTGTCATCACTTCTGTTCCTATTCCTGTTATTGTTCTCATCCATGTTCATGATTTCGTTCATATTCCTATTCCTATTCATATTTCTGTTCATGTTCACATTCCTATTCCTGTTCATATTCCTGATCCTGTTCATGCTTGTTTCTAGAATATTTGCTCTACACCATCTTGCTATGTGACCATAATTATTGCACTTATAACACTTAATGTTATTATTCCTTGAAGGTGCAACTATCTTAGAATTTCTCCTAGTGAATCCATATCCTCTTCTGTCATGAATCTTGCAATTCATTGCCTTGTGACCAAACTCATTACATGAGTAGCAATATCCTTGGAAAATGTTGTCCTTTTCCATATTCTTGTCTTGCATGTGTCCTGCACTATGAAGCCATGTACCCAAAAATGTGACATGAAAAGCATCTCCCATTGAAGCTTCCTTGCCTTGACGTTATTGGTCTTCTATTTTGATTACTGTTCCATTTGTACCTTCTATATGCTTTTTCCTGGTCTTTGTTGAACCCTTTATTTTCCAACTCATCTTTTGATGTCTTACTCCCACTTGTATTGTCTTCTACTGATGTATCTTATTCTAAAGTTTCTTCTTCTTCAAGACTTGAAGTAGACTTTTCTTCCCATTTTTTTTTGAACTTGTTTGGAACCAAGACCTGTCTTTTTTATTGCTCCTCTTTGTATCTTGACTATTTTATCCACATTCTTTCCACTGGTTACATACTTGTATAACTTATTCTTGGAATCCTCTAAATCTTCCTTTAGTAGTGCCACTTCTTGTGTTAACTTTTCACATTCCAAAATATTTGCTTCTAACTTATCCTTGAACTTGCTTGCCTTAGCCTTTGACTTTTCTAAATCCTCTATGAGCAACAATATTTCTTCATCACATTCTTAAAACTGACTTTCAAGCTTAAAGTGTTGCTTTCTTACCTTATTTACCGTGTCAAGGGCATAGATAAATTCTCCCTTGAGATCATAGTCATTTTCTACTGAATAATCCTCTATTTGTTTCCCTTTGTCTACATCATTACTTCCTTTTGGCTTGTCTTCTATAGGATCACTCACTTCTTCTTCTAATGCCATTAGAAGATTTTCATCTATTCTTTCAAGTACATCTTCAAAATCATCATCACTAAAACTATAACCATCCCTAGTACAATCATCTTCAAGATGTCCAAATTTACCACATCTAAAACACTTGAGAATAACTAGAGTCCTTTTCTTAACTCGATATTTCTCTTTAACCATAAATAGGACTTCATATCTATCATTGTTTGAAAAACTAGCATCACTATCAATTGAGTACTTACTTGCATTATCCGCATAGTAGCTTCTCTTTTGCCTTTGGAAGAACTTCTTTCCTTGTATGTTTTGTCCATCCTTGCTTTTCTTCTAGTACCTGTATCTTTTTGATTCCCTGTACCTGTGATCCTATTTTTCTTCATCATTGTTGCTCTTTGGTTATTTGCACTCTGTTGTATAATGTCCATACTTTCCACAATTGAAGCACTTAATAGATATTATATCTATGGGTCTTCTAAAACCTTTATCTCTTCTACCATAGTGAGATTCTTCATCACTAGATGACTCACTACTTGATTTTATATTCTTCCCCTTTTTATTTTTGTCCACTTTGAAAGCAACTTCTTTCAGAGGAATATGATATTTTTTTATTATCTCAAAAGTTGTAATCATACCAAGCAAAGAATTTCTTGTTAGACTATCACTATTAATTGATGTTTCTATAGTAGAAACCTTTTCACTGTACCTTTTTGGAAGAGTTCTCAAGATCTTATTGCAAGCATCAGATTCATCAACCTTCATTCCAAGACATTTCATCTCAAGTATAAGTTCATCAACCTTGCTGAGATAGTCATGAATATTTTCATCATCCCGCATTCTTAAGTTCTCAAATTCTACTTTGAGATTTTTGATCTTAGATTTTCTAACACCTTTATCACCCTCATATATGGTATGCAATAGTTCCCACATAGCTTTTGCTATTTTACAATCCATAACATTCATAGATTCTGATCTATGCAATCCTTTTACAATTGCATTCATAGCTCTTGAGTTTGCATGCATTAGAATCTTACCTTCCTTATCTATAGGAGGATTGACTATTGAATCATATCCAAGCGCCACTGCATCCCAAACTTCATTTCCAAGTTCCATCAGGTGAAATCTCATCAGCACACACCAATACAAGAAGTCACTTCCATAAAATACTGGTACTGCATTATTGATGAATCCATCCTTTTGATCCATTGTGTTCTTAAACCGATATTACTTCAAGCTTTCAAACTCTTCTGAAGGAACCCACTCTGATACCAATTGAAGAACACAAGCTTACACTGAGAGGGGGGGTGAACAGTATAAGACCACTTTTTACTTTTCTTTTCAATTCAATATTATGCAGTGTATAGATAACATTATCAATAGTAGTAATAAAAGAAATGCATAAAACACCATCCACAATAGAGACACAAATTTTAATGTGGTTCACCCAATGTGGGCTACCTCCACAGAGAAAATATTTCTTCTAAATATTTCTCAAATAATCTCTTGGGAATCCTTCCCAATTACAATATTTATGGACCTCTATTCAAAGGAGATGTTGATCCCCTAATCTCAAGTTCATGGATCTCTTCCACAAGAGAACTCTTTTCCCTTCAGCTATGGCTAGTGATCTTCTAGAAGACTCTGTCTCTCTACTGCACTGACTAGTGGATCTCTCTCCACTTGAAGACTCCTCACTCAAAATATTTATCTTCAATTGTCCTGGATGTTGGATCTCTATCCATTAAGACTCTATCCTCTATACTCTGTCACCTCCAAATCTCTATCAATAGGTTCACTTAGAACCTTCTCAAATTTTCTCAATAGGTCCACTCAAAACCTGCTCAAATCTGCTCAACAGGTCCACTCATATTTTGCTCAAATCTACTCAACAAGCTCACTCAAAACTTGTTCAAATATTCTCAAACAAGCTCACTAAGAATTTGTTCAAAACTACTCAACAACCTCACTCAAAAGTTGTTCAAATATTCTCAATAAGCCCTCTCTAGGACTTGCTCAAATCTGCTTTGCAAGCTTCCACAAAAGCTTACACAAAATCAGTCCACAAGTCTTCTCAAAGACTTACCTCAAATCAGCTTAACAAGTCCACATAGAACTTGTACAATCTCATAGAATCATAAAGAGAATTGTTAGAGACTCAATATGTTCTATACTGAATGCTCAATCACTTTCTCAACTCAATCACATAGAAGCATAAAGACAATTTGTTAGAGACTCAATATTTTCTATACTCAAATCTCAATCTCAACTCAACTCAATATTATAGAAGCATAAATAGAATTGTTAGAGACTCAATATGTTCTATTCTCAAATCTCAATATCAACTCAACTCAATCTCATAGAAGCATAAAGATAATTTTTAGAGAATCAACAAGTTCTATTCTCAATCTTAACTCAATTCAGAATAAAGAATAGTTTGTGTCATGGAACTTGAACAACCACTTCACACAATCACTTGACTAGGATTAATCAACTCTACTCAACAAATCACCTCAAGGAACAACCCTTTCTCACAAACCCTAGTCCAAGCATGTATCACTCAACTCAAAATGTATCCAACAATGCTCAACAAAAAATCTCACATAACAATTATACTCATGTTCTTTTCAAATCAGGTTCAAGTTCATTGCACAACCAATGGCTTCAACAACAATGCTTATAAAACAAGGTTTAATCACAACTCTCAATTCAGAAAACCTTGAAGCATTAACTAAACCAATTTTGAAAAGGAAACCCTAATCAAATCCTTTTCACTCCAAACTTAATTTTTCAATCAAGCCAATCACCTAACTCAACAAAGAAGAATTTTACCCATACCTTTTCTTGAAGAGTAGTTGCCCTTTTACAAATCTGCCACACTCACAATTACTTCTTTGAAAAACTCAATAAGGGTTAGAGGATAATTTTTATATCACAAAAATAATATCACAATTACACCTTATCACTCCAACTTTAAATAATAAAAAATATCCTCACAATAATAAAAAACCCTTTGTTCAAATTAACATACACCCACAAAGTCTTAACCTTTCAATATTTCACAATAGCAAACTTTAAGACAAAAAAAAATCAGAATTCTCCTTATACCTCCTAACAATATTTCTCAACTACCACCTTTTATCACAATGCAAAGACTTTAACCACTAAAATCCTTATACCTCCAACTTGGGCATTAATCAAATAAAATATAAAAAATGTACCTTTGTCTTTGGAGAGTTTCAAACTCTCAATGAAGCCCACACAAGTCTTTGCCCATGGTGCCAACACTACACGAGCTTACAAGCTCGTTGGGAAGGAAGAAGCACCACATGCTTCAATATTCCTTCCACACCTTGCAAAAGAAAATGTTTGCACCTTTTGATTAGCGCCTTCAACACGTCCACCAAAGGCTTTTGTGAGATTCAAACTCCAAACACCGTGCACACCAAAACGTAAGTTGTTGCCCACTTGCCACTAGGCCAAAGAGCCTTGTTGGCATTCAACACATCAAAGTGCTTGCTTTTGTCCTTTTTTCCATCAAGTCAACCCATGCAAATTATTAAATACTATCACGAGCTCTGCATTAAATTTGATGCACTTTTTATTTCCAATCGAGAAAGGGTAATTCAAACCATATCCATGGCATGGTATTAATATGCATTTCCAATGTATTAAACACGTTGGTGCTTCCCTTGTCTTTGATGATGTCGATGCCTTCCTTTGCTTTGTTTGACGTCGGTTCTTCCCTTGGAAATAAACGTTGCCTTGTTTAAATTTCTAAATCCAATCTTTGGATTTATTAACATAAAATTTGGTCTTTAAACCTTTAACCCAACCTTTTGGGTTTATTATTTTTAGACTTTATAAACCCACTTTGCAATATAAAATATTGTAATTAAAATTACAATTATTTTATTTGGGTTTTCACTTATGACACTTCTAAGCATTATAATATTTATTTATTAAATTTAAATTCATCCTGAATTTAAATAATTTATAAAATAAATATTATGACTCCTTTTGAACTTCTGTCTTTTGCACTATTTTACTCAAACTTTCACCTTCTTGCTGAATATCAATTGAATGTATTTGTTGCCTTTAATTTTTGCTGAAATATTTGTATTAGTGATGACTCCATCAGGTGGCATCAATGGTGATATAAATGAAAAATTTGACTTAGGGACTCAAAATGTCCAACATTGATAAATGTAGATCATTCAATCACCTGCTACAAAAGGAGGTGCCATTGTCATGGAAATATGAATGTCAAAAAGCCTTTGATGACACTAAGAAATACCTGGCTTCTCCACTTATCTTATCTCCTCCTCATTCAAGGGTCCCCTTCTATCTTTATGTTTCAGCAATGGACTTTGCATTAGGGACAATGCTTACACAAAATAATGAAAATAATCATGAGCAAGCTATCTATTAAATTAGTCGAACATCGGTAAGCTATGAAACCAGATACACTTATGTGGAAAAGTTGTGCTTAGTAGTGGTTTTTACCACTAAGAAACTCAGACATTACATGCTTAGTCACACCACATATGTCATAGCTAGAGAAAATCCTCTGTGTTATATGATGTCTTGCACTTACAATAACACCCGTATCGCTAAATGGATAATGCTTCTTACTAAATTTTATCTTGAGTTTATTAGCCAAAAATCCATTAAAGGTCAGGTTATAGCCGATCAACTTGTGGAAGCTCCAATACCTAGTGATCATCCTTTGATTATTGAGCTCTCAAATGATTTGATATTCACTATCACCGAATAAGAAGAATATGTCATTACGGAGGAAGGTGTCAACATCACACTATTCTTTGATGGTTCTAAGTGCGAGAAAGGTCAAGGTGCTGGAGTTGTTTTTCAAACATCCCAGGGGGTGCCTATCCCCTTATCATTTAAACTTAACTTTCAATGCACAAAAAACAATGTAGAGTATGAAGCCTTAATATTAGGTCTTCAAGTAGCCATGGCTATGGGTATTAAGCATATTAGGATATTGGGTGATTCTATAGGTAACCAAATAATACAAATGTAAAGATACTACCATCAAGATTTACCACAAAGTAGCAACGAAATTGCTCTCTAAGTTTGATTGATATGAAATTGATAGTCTGCCATGTTTGATTAATAGATTTATAGATGCAATGGCCTCTCTTGGATCATTGATTCCAAAGAATACCTTAGGAGAGGTACAACCCCTCATAATTACAATAACTCTAAATATGCAATTGTTCATGCTGAATCTAAGGATGAAAATGATATTTTATTTATCCATTTGGAGTCATGTGAGCCTTGGTCAAGCCAAATAATAGCCTTTATCAACTTTGGAACACTCCCATCAGATATGTCTCGGTGTACTAAACACACTTTCAAGCAAAAGGTAGCTCATTTTACTCTCTTGGGGAACATGTTGTATAAACGTGGTTATGATGGAATCCTCCTTCGTTGTCTCGAGTCTGTTGAAGCACAAAGAGCCATAGTTGAAGCTCATGATGGTACTTGTGGTGGTAATTTTAGTGTAATGGCCATTTCAAAGTTTATTTTATGCATAGGCTACTATTGACCCATAATATAATGAGATTGTTGCACGTATATCAAGCATTGTAAGTAATGTCAATAACACGCTAATTTAACTCATGTGCCATCACAAGCATTACAACCTATTAAAATTCTTTGTCCCTTTTCACAATGGTGTCTATATTTAATTGGAAAAATCTCACCTTCTTCATCAGGACAACATACATTCATCATCACAGCTACTGAATACTTCACAAAGTTGGTCGAGGTAATTCCTCTAACCAACATGACAAGACCTAGAATTGTGGAGTTTATACTTCATCATATCAATTGTCGTTTTGGTATTTCCTAAAAAATTATCTCTAACAATGGTAAATATTTAAAGAATAAGGATGTTGTAAAAGTTGAGGCTACCAACAAGATCTTAATTTCTATTCTCAATAAACTTGTTAAAGAAAATTATAGAGATTGGCACACACAAATTCCCTTGGCATTATGGGCTTATCGAACAAGCGTCCACACGTCTACTGGGGCAACACCATTTTCATTTATCTATGTAGCCGAAGCAATCATACCTCTTGAGCTTGATATCCCCTCATTGTAAATTTCATTGTAAGAATTCATAGATGACAACATAGCTAGACAAGCACATCTTGAACAAATCACACTTCTTGATGAAAGGTGAGTCAATTCTTTAGAGAAATATGAGTATATCAAGACCGCCTTAAGTGTGCTTACAATACCAAAGTTTATCTGCATGAATTCCACGTAGGATATCTTGTTCTTAAAGAGAATCAACAAAACACCAATGTATTACCACACCTTTGTGATAAATTTACGACCAATTGGTTAGGTCCATACATTGTTACTCAAAAAGTGGGTAAAGGTACTTATAGGCTTGCTAGTCTAGAGGGAGTTGAAGAGCCCGAACCACTTAATTTTATACACTTGAGATCATTATATGAATAATGCAGTTTATATATATTTATATACATGGCTATTACACAAAAATACACATTTCATTACATACATTGCATTTGCATATATTTCATTAACACACTTGCATTTTCACAAAATTTGCATTAAACATGTTTCATTTCACACATTTCATTTTATATAGTTGCATTCACATTCACGTTTCACATTTCATTTTAGGACCATTTATTTGGTTTAGATATTAATTGGTCTAATAAAGTCATGTTTCCTTAATAAGGGACACCTTCAAAAACATCATTCATTTCATTGCATCATTCCATAAAGCCAAAATGCCATTAAAAAAATGCATCATTCATTCATGAGTCCACCTCACATACCACCAAATTGGTACCCCTAATTAAAAAACAATGCTAAACATGGCCAAGAAAAATCTAAACTATGGGTGATCATTAGAACATTTACATTCCATAACTTGCATTAATAATCCATACATTTTTACTTGCATTAATCATCCATATACATATGCATCAACACAAAAACAATCACACAAAAGCATAACACAAAAGTAAAATTTATGTATATATATATAAATATCGCATGTACAATGAGTGCCCAAAAGGCTACATACAATGGAGCACCAAGGCTCATATACAAAAAGTGCATCTAAACACTATTTAACACCTATGAGAAGACCCTTGTGAGCTTGAAGGAGCCCTAGACCTAGATCTATACCTATACTCATTAGGTCTAATTGACCTGGATATGGATGAGGAGGGTGGTTATGGAAGCCCAATGTCATGCTCTATAAATTGATCCTCCAATATCCAGATATATCCATCCCAAGACCAAAGGTGATGTACATCATATCTCTACCTACGACACCCTCTAGCATCTCTACCTGGAGCCTCATGATCCCATTCTCACCTCTACCTATTATCGATTGTACATCCAACTCCATATGCAATTGAGCTATCTCTACATCCTAAACCATCTTCCTATCTCGCATCCAAGCTATCTTCATATCTCAAGCCACTATCATAGCATCTCACTCCACCACCAACTACTCTAGCCTCGCTCGATCATCCTCACTCTGACTAGGAGATCCATTCAAAATCTCCTCCCTACCCTCCATGTCCCCTACATCTCCCCTAAGATCAGGAACATGATCCACCATAATCCCTTCATATCATCCAAAATTTGGAGCCTACTACCCTCATAGTCCACCTCCTATGACTGCTAGCTAGAAGTTACCATCAATGCTTAGGAGCCTCATTGGCATCCTCATCCCCATCAACATCCCCATCCACTTCTAGAATCGATACCCATGGTGGTTGAGTCGTAAACCATGCATCATACTCCTATGTAGTCCCGACATCATACAAATTAGGGAGATCCATCTTCTCATCATCCTCAAGTGTGGTCCTCCATGCCTCGACATACAACAAATATATCTCATCTCGATGATGCCTCTAGAGCATTGGTACCTTAGTCACTCCTACCTTATTTTAAAATACTGTAGCACCCATGATAATTGGATCAGCTCCACCTCTTTCAGATGCCTTGCAACCACCCATATAACCTACCACACCCATATCAAGTGTTCTCTGTCACTTGTCCATATGGCTTCCCTCCATGGCCTCCATATCACCTGAGTCAAAGTCAGTTCAAACCATATATCCATGTACTAATGACTCATATAAATAGGACAACTTGACTGCACCTCCTTCACCACTGGCCACCTCATAGCATAGGGCTTCTCCCTATACCATCCATTAGCTAGTATACCCATAGGTTGAGCCATACTGAAGTGCTCCCAATCCCAGCATTGTAGTAGCAAACTGCAACCTAGTCCCTAGTGCTTCTACATACTCACTTCATATAGCTCCTGATATAACTATACCAATAAAGTAGGATCCCATGCATAAACCTATTATTAGTGATCATACAACACACCAGCCCAATAAGGTTCCATGGGAATCGACAACTAGTACTATTCTAGACCACTATGTTGGCCAACATGAAAATAACCAAAGTGGGTAGGGCATCCAACTTCTTGTCCATATACATGGACAAGTAAGTAATCCCTCCACCTGTCACCTCTACATCCTCCCATCTATCCCCAAACATGTGACACAACTCATGCTTTTTGCAATGTCCAACCTCGACAAGCAAACCCCCCATTGACAACTTGAGGATGCGATATACATCCTCAAGTGTCACAGTCACCTCACCAGGAAGGAGTTGAAATGTCCCCCTATCTATATCCCATATCTCCACCAAGGTAGAGATATACCCCTCATCAGCCCTCACCACATATATCTTGGCTACCCCAGCCAGCCCAACTACCTCCAACCATTTCCACTCGTCATCCCAAATGCCTTTCTCACCCTAGGGATGAGAGATGAGAATCGATGCTGAGACTCCAAAATATTCAGCTGCAACACAACATAAAACATTAATGTCACATACATTGCATTATTTCCCAAAAAAATTCAAAGATTTTTTTTTGCATATCTTAATCAAAATAAAGTCAAAAAGACTTACCTTGGTAAAGTACACACCTACTTTCGCATCTGCTCCCTCCGTCGCTATAGCTTTCGCAACTCCACTCACTTCACTCCACACTCTCAGATGTAGCTTCCAGAATTTGTGAACACACAAATGAGCTTGATTTCCTCTCTACAAGCCTTTTATAGTTGTTTTAGGTTCACTTAAATGCCCATAGGCACCTCTTAGTGCACTGAAGCACATCCCTACATTTAGAAAAGTGCCAAACTTTGGTGGGTGTTTGTGCAAGCAATAAGCACCCATCGACATTTGGTGTCAACATTGATGAGACAAAAATTGATCCAAAAATATAGCTTACCTCCACCAAATTATTCCAAATTGCATCCATACATCAATTTTATCATAATTTCATGTGTTGTGAAAACCAAAATTGATTTGGAATCATAACTTTTTCTTGCGATCAAAAGTCATAAATTCACATCACAAGTTACAAAATGCTCCAAAATAATTCAAAATTTTATAAAACAATCATTTTTATCATTTTCATAATCAATTTAATCATTTCACTCATTAACACATCATCTTACAATCATTGCATGTATACATTTTCCAAGTTCAACAAATTTCATGTGAACCTCATATCTAGTGGTCTATCATATCTCCTTGGTGATTGCAGTGACTTACATCCATGCAATTCTGTAAGATGGGTAAACCACCATAAGGACACTTTGTCATATTCATCATCTAATATCTCATTGTTTGAACACAAAATCAACTTTGGTACTTCACCTTTAGAGTGAAACTATGCCAAGATCAACTTGCTCAAAAGCTATCATTGATGGCCTAGTTCATGGTGCCTAAAACATGGATAACAATCATATTTCATACTTGATTTTTATATTGTCAGTCATCATAGAGAGATGCACTATCTAGGATTATTGGTTCCAATTCTGGAAATTATCCGACAGTCACTAGCAGGCCCTCCAAATTTGACTCTTTTTCTTTTATTACATTTTCATCACCTTGCGTATCAATGACACCGGAAGGCACTTTCTTAAACAACATGGAATCACCCCAAACTTGGAGCAACCACATTTGAATTTTTTTCCCACAACGGTATACATCTTACATGATCATGGCATCTACACTTGGCAAAAATCCCTTTCTCTATTAGGGCAAAAATAGAACCACTCACTTGCATATTTCAACAACCCCTTCCACCATTGGGGCAAAAGTGGCATCACATTTACATCATTCATATTTTCCAATATTGCACTATGTATTTCACACAATCATATGCACATATCTTTCAATTGGCTCGTGATATGCATATGTCACTCATTCACCAACTGAGGGGGTAAGCTACGCAATCCAAATTATTTTATCTCTAAGTTCATTTTGTACATCTCAACAAGAAGTTGCTTTTGCATTAGGCCAAAACCAGATGTCTTGTATTTTTGCACCACATTGTGTTTCACAAAACATGGCACAAAAAGGATTATCTGTAGACACCAAAATATAGCCACTTGTCATCCATCCATAGCTTCCTATCATATTTATCCATTATATATATATATTTTAATATATATTTAAATAATAATATTTTATATATTTTATTTATATATTTAATATATATTTATATGAATTAATTCCAATCATCCATCATGATTTAATCCCAGCTATTCATCCACCTTAATCCATGCCACATGCCCAGATTTAATCTCCATCCTCTGTCATATTTAATATTGATCGTAGATATTGTGTCGTTGAAACCCTAACATGTCCTAGGTGATATTATAAAGAGAAGTATTTTTTATGACTCAACGTCAAAGTTTTCCCCAAGTTTTTAAAATCTTTAAGTCCTCAAGCATCCATGCATCCTTACCTTCACTTTCACTTGATGTCGCTTATGCATCGACCGTTTCCCACCTCGCACGAACTAGATCTACTTATGCAGATTCTGCTCCAATATCTCGAGCACCTCTGATCATCTCATAGTCATCCTCGATCACCTATGGGCACCTCCCTACAATTATCGAGCACTTCTAGGTGTCTCCTTGCCATTATCGAGCACCTCTGGGTGCCACCCTACCATTACCGAGTGCCTTTGGGTACCTCCTACCATTGTCGAGTGCTCGTGGGTGTTCATAGCCCTAGTTCTACAATACAGTGATTCCTCCTATGCAACCAGGGTATATGCACACCAAATTCTATAGAAATGACAAAGAACAAAGAATAATTAATTAATGTGAGAACATAATTTATTTATTGTGTTTGTTTTAATATTCTTAGTTTTGCTAATAACTTTATTTATGCAACTAGGATTAGTAATTTTCTTATTGAGGGCCTCACATGGTGGAGCCCTCACAGATATTATTGAATTTCAGTTATTTTTTTCTATTTGTAGGTTTAAGGATCAAGTTTATTGGAAGTTGCTAAAGCACATGAGTGGGCCGGTCTATGGATCTGAAGCCCACTCACCTTACTATTGAGATCAATTCGAGCGTGAAGACACCACCCATATTTTTTAGCTAGGGTTTCGAAGAATCCTAACATATTGAAATTATTGTATTGGATAATAAAGCATTGTGAAACCCTTATCTCAGATACACTTGGTTGTAATATCAGAGATCCATCCGACAATAAGAATAAAAGTTTATTTATGTGCAATAATTTGTGTATATTATGCTTTATTAATTCATTTAAGTATGTTGTTTGGTGTTGTTTGATTTTACATATATAGATAGATAAGATTTTGATATTATAATTTAAGAAAGAAATCATAGACAAGGAAGAATAGAAGAAAAAATTAGTTAAAGTTGTAGTGGATTGAGAGGCATTCTAGCTTCCTAAGAATACAAAGATTTGCTAAAGTAGCAAAAAACAATAAGCATAGAGAATAGAAAAAAAATAAAGCATTGTTAGATTTTTAAAAATAAAGGAATATTGAAGAGAGGCCATATTAGAAGAAAGGCCCATATTACTAAAATAAAAATGCCAACATTAAAAAGAGAAACTCTACTATTATTGAGGACAAAGATTAATTATTTGGCCACACAAAAAAGGACTACCCATTTGGCTCTACAACAGAGAAATAGACCAAGCATACAATATAATAAAAAGAGACATAACATTCTAAGGCAAAGTGTAAAAAAGGTTTTCGTAATATGTAAGAACTCCATATAAGATCAGCCAATGCCATATAAGAGCTACCAGCACTCTATAAGAGCTTCCAGTGAATCTGTAGCAATGAAGTAAATCAACTTGAAGACCAAAATTTAGAAGCAAAATAAATTTATAAGGAAAGGAGTCTAAGTGAAGCAAAGGATTCTAGTAGGAACTAAGGGATTCTTCTTGTGAAATGGAGAAAACAAGGCAAACATCCAACATCTAGCAATAGCAATACAGGATTTCAATGTATAAAGAAAAAGGTTGTAGATGTCTAAGGTGACTAAGGAAAAATTCCAAGGATTCCAATGAAAGCATAGCTTCCCGCATCAAAGGATAAAAATGACACAGTATCATACGAAGCATCTAGCATGGTTAGAAGGTGAAAAATTCAATATTGAAGTAAAAATGAGAAGTCTAAGCACATCATCACCATGAAGTCCAAGCACATTAATGTCTTTGGTTGTTGGTAACATATTGAATGTTAGAACTGAGAATTGAGGGAATGGAAGCATTATCTAATGGATACATAGCTCCACTTGGAAGTTAATCATTATTTGATACACCCACTTAAATAGAGGTGCAGAGGTAGCACACTCAAAAGCATGATTTAGAGAACATCTATTAGTGTGTAGAGCATAATGAGAGCATGTTTCAAAGAATAAGTTATCCAAGGTAGATTATAAGGTTAGAATTTCAAATTATTATTTTAATTACGGTTTCCTTGGAGTTATAAGTTGCTTATATAATTTAAGGAAATTTTAATGTTATTTAAAAGTTATAAGTGAGTTAGAGTTATAAGGATTATGTTGAATTTGAAATTTTTTTATTAAAAAAAAAAATATATGGAGTGATAAGGATTAGTTAATTAGATTATTCAATTTTTTTTTTTGAAGTTTCTTGAAGGTAGAAGATTTATTTCAAGAAAACATTGAAAAATATATATTATAAGCTTTTTGAAATTTTGCAAATCTATAATTTTGGAGTTAAAAGGTTTTCAACATCAAAGGATTAGGAAAGTTAAAAATTTGCAAATTTCATATTTATATTTAAACTAGGGATTTATAAGGTTTACTACTATGGATTATTGATACATTAATTCCGAAGCAAGTGGGTATATGACTAGAAATAAACAATGGTTTAAAATATTTCAAGAGAAATATGAAAATCCAATTGTCATAAAATATAATATGATTTATGAAGTCAAAGGAGTAGCATATGTATAAATTGATCTATCAAATGGAAAAGGAATAATTAATAATGTACTATATGTACCTAGATTTACTACGAAGTATCTCAACTGATGGATCACAATTTAGTAGTTGAATTTAAAACAATTAAAGACAAAAAAAAATGTCTTATTATCAAACAGGAAAAAATTATAGCCTTGGCCTCTTATAAAAATAGTTTGTTCACCCTAGATACGATATCAAATATAGCTCTATCAGTAGGGATTTCCAAAATAAGAGAAATTCAGCATAACATGCTAGGACATATATATTAAATGATATGAGTAAATATCAAATGGTTAAAGGTTTACCTAAACCTTCATGGTAATCTATAGTCTATCCAGAATGTCTAGTAGAAAAAGAACATAGAATACCTTTTGAACTCTGTCAACATAGAGCTTGAGAACCATTTAAATTAATATATACATATTTAGGTGGTCCAACAAATGTTGCTAGCATTGGAGGACACAAATATTTTTAACTTTTCATTGATGATTATTCCAAAAAAATGTGGGTGTATTTTATGAAATTCAAATCTAAAGCATTTAGTTGTTTTAAGAAATTTAAACTATTGGTTGAAAAATAATCAGGAAAGACAATCAAGAATATTTGATCAGATAGAGGAGATGAATTTCTGTTAAAAAGAATTTAACTTGCTTCTATAAGCCGATGGTATAAAACAACAACTTCAATATATTCACTATAATTAAATGGTATTGCAAAAAGAAGAAATAGATCAATTATGGAAATGGTTTTTTGTATGCTAAACGAAGCTCATATTGATCATCAATATTAAGTTGAAGTGGTTAAAATAGTTGTATACTTACAAAATATGTCATCCACAAGAATACTATAAAATGTTACCCTAGAAGAAGTATGGCCAAGTAAAATACTAACTTTAAAACAATTGAGAATATTTTGATCTAAGGCATACATGCATATTCCAAAGCAAAGGAGAACTAAATTAGATGACAAAACTATGTGTGGAATATTTTTTGGTTATGATAATGATTCAACAGGTTACATAATAATTGATCCTATAACCAAGAAAATCTACATAAGCAAAGATGTAGTATTTGATGAAGGAAACAAGAATATTATCCAAGAAAAAAGACTAGTTTATGAATAAATTTAAATTCTTCAAGAGAAGATTCATCAAGTGAAGACTCACAATCAAACTTAGATGATGATCAAATAAATAATAAAGAAGCTAGTACATCACTCTAAAGGAAAAAACCTATATGGCTTAGAGATACAATTAAGGATTCAAAATTAGGACATATGCCATATCTTAATACTACAAAATCTCGACTCAAAGTTTAACAAGAATAAATAGAGGATTAATAAGTTTAATAATAGAATATACAACTACTTCAAATTCTTTATATCATCCAAAGTGAAAGGCAACCATGGAATCAAAATATGCAACTATAATAAAAAATAAAACATGGAATTTAGTTGATCTACCATAAGAAAATAAAGTAGTAGGATGCAAGTTGATCTACAAAATAAAGTACAAAGCATATGGGTCTCTTGATAAATACAAAGCTCTATTAATTGCAAAAGGATATACTCAAACAAAAGGAATCAATTATGAAGAAAAATTTGTAGCTACAATAAGAATGAATACTATTAGAACAATATGTGCTTTAGAAGCATAACATGGACGGAAACTACATCAAATGGATGTATTTTCAATGGTGAAGTTGAAGAAGAGGTACATATGTCACAACCAAAAGGATTTGTGATTAAAGGACATGAATAAAAAGTTTGCAAGTAAACAAATCTTTATATGGACTAAAGCAAGCACCAAGAGCATGGTATATAAAGATTAATAATCATTTATTACAACATAATTTTAAAATAAGCTTATCAGATACAAATATTTACACAAAAAGTATTGGACATAAAATAATAATATTTATAGTATATGTTGATGATATAGTAATCACAGGAAGCTCAAGAATTTTGATAGATAAAGTTAAAAAAGATCTAGAAAAGGATTTTGAAATGATAGATTTAGGACTTCTTCATTATTCTCTTGGGATTGAAATTTTATCAAAATGAAAACAATATCACAATAACATAGATAAAGTATGCAAGATCATTTCTTGAAAAATACATGATGAACAACTGTAAATCCAAAGACACTCCCATGGAGAAAGGATTACAACTATTAAAATACGATGAGACACCTCTAGTATTAGCCACTATCTATTTTTAATTAATTGAAATTCTCTTATATTTAACAAATTCTAGACCTAATATAGTTTTTTTTGTAAATTATCTTTCACGGTTTATGCAAGAACCCCCAAAAAGTCATTGGAAAGCTACAAAAATAATACTACAAGATATTAACAAGACTACAAAATATGGACTCACATATAAAAAGGACAATGATAAATTTTACCTATAGGGATATTCAAATTATAATTATGTTGGATCCATAGATTATAGAAAACCTACATCAATCTATATTTTTATCTTGGTTCAAGACTAATTTCTTGGTATAGTAAAATACAACATGTAGTAGCACTTTTATTTACGAAAGCAAAATATCATGCAACTAAAGATGCAATCTATGAAACACTATTATTATATTATATATTATCATATATGGGAATTAGAAGAACTCCTACAATAATACGTTATGATAATCAAGTAGTACTTAATTTAATCAAAAATCTAATTATTCATGAAAAACCAAAACATATTGAATCCCAATGTCATTTTAGTAGGGATCATGTTCAAAATCATCATATCTAGTTGAAACATGTCTCTACTGAAGATCATATTGCAGATATTTTTATAAAAGCGCTTGGTCAAAACAAATTTCAAATATTTTGAAATCATTTATGCAACTGAAGAGAAATTCTCATCAAATAATGTAATATAGGGTGCGTTAGAGAAAATTGCATTATTTGATATATAGGGATGTGCAAGACACCAACATATCTTATGATAAAAGACTAAGAGCCTACTAGGCAAGTGGCAAGATAAGAATTCAAAGGTCATGAGGAAAGAAATAGTCAAGAATTTGAAGAGTCATCTTGTAAAACTATATTATGGAGACAAAGCTCCATAACTTGTATGAAATATGGATATAGAAAACTTCTCAAGATTATATTTTTTCAAGTTGTTGTAAGTTTTATTAATACTATTGATACATGTGAGATTTATAGTTTTAGATAGATTATTGACCTTTATTATTATGGTTGTTTTATATTTGGGACTTGTGTGATATTGTGAGACAACCTATGCTATTTTGTGTTAGTAAAGGCTTAAAAATCCAACATGAGTGAATCATTACAATCTGCTAGTGCTTTGCTGATATCTACTAACACTTTGCTCCCATGAGCCAATTGCTCCATTAAGCTAGCATATTGCTCCTATGAGCCAATTGCTCCATTAAGCTAGCATATTGCTCCTATGAGCCATTTGCTTTCCTTTGAGAAAATAAATCCTTTAGTACTTAGTTAAATTTAGGAAATTTAGAGGTTCTAATTGACTATTACTAAAAGTTTTGTATATCTCCAAAATGATAGACATTCTAAGGTAATGACTAGTCACTATATTTATGGTTACTTTATTGGGTGCCAAGTTCAATTTTTGAGAGATACCTAATATTATATTCATCCTTTGGCATAGAGTATTCAAAATAAAAAATTCATTGCTACAAAATTATAAAATTATTGGTTTTTCTTGTAATGACTCATGGTAGCATCCCCAACAACTTCTTCCATTTTTCATTCCCTAGTAGTCATATGTCTACAATACCTTCTAGATATCCTTCTAAGTCATCATGGGGGATATTGCTCTTTCTTTTTTTTTTTTTTTTTTTTTCCTTTTTTCCCCTCCCCCCTTTTTTGCTTTTTAACCCCCCACCCATTTTTTTTTTTTTCCATTTTTTTTTTTTTTTTTTTTTTTTTTTTTTTTTTTTTTCTTTTTCTTTCTTTTTTTTTTTCTTTTTTTTTTTATTTTTTTTTTTAATATAACACCCCAAATTTTTTTTTTTTTTTTTTTTTAAAAGCGCCCCCCCCCCCATTCATTCCGAGAGTGGTGTGGGTTGTTTTTTTTTTCCCCCCCGCCCCGCGTGAGGTAACCAATTTTTTCTTTCCCCCCCCCCCCAGTTTTTTTTTTTTTTACTCTTTTTTTTTTTTTTTTTTTTTAAAAAAAAAAAAAATAAAAAAAAAAAAAAAAAAAAAAAAAAAAAGTTCCTGCGCCCCCCCCCCCCAAAAAAAAAAATATTTTTTTTTTAGATAAAAACAAACCCAAACCCCCAAAACCAAATTTTTTTTTTATTTATAATTTTTTTTTTTTTTTTTTTTTATTTTTTTAAAAAAAAAAAAAAAAAAGAAAAAAAAAAAAAAACAACACCTTTCTGTTAATGGATTAGCATTTAGAGGCCTACTTAAGCCACTATATGACTAAGCTTGGAGGTACAATAGTGAAGCCCCATTGGTCCTTTTATATGACCATTCAAAAACACAAGTAATTATTGATATTTTTGGAAATAAACAAGCAAAGATGCAATGAAATGAAACAATACAAAAACTAAAATACAAATAGTAGTATTATGACCTAAATGAAATATACAAACATATATTAAGGGTTTGGGAGTGAAACCTTACCCCCACACCTAATGAATTCAAAATCATGCCTTGTGAGGGACGATCATATCTTTGTACCTACCAAAATTGTGTCCTCTATGGAGGAAGTACGATTTTATATAAGAAGTACAAAAATGATCTAATAATGCAAAATAAGACAAAAATGTGTAATTAATAATCTAGAAATAATAAAATGTGAGAAGGAACTTGGTGGTAGTGAAAGAAAAGATAAAAGGATGAAGACCACTATAAAATGGTAGACTCATCCTCAAGGCTCCACCACTTATCCACCAAGAACAACAAATGAAAGTAGGGTAGTAGTGGAACACTAGAATACACTTGATCTTGTTAGAAGACTTGCTTGCCAAAATGATTGTTAGCCAAAGATCGCTTAGAAAAAATTGTTAGGGGAAAAGACGATCCAAACCTCCTATTTATAAGAGGTTTGAAGAGTAAAATAATGGGAAAAAGAAAATGTAATCCTAAGGGAGGGCCAACGTCTTAAGGTTTGGTCTAAAAAATGGGTTTTCTAAGAGAAAACCCTAATTTGATAAAATTGCACCCCATAAGGGAGGACTGTGATTTTAGACAAACTAGGAAAAAAATGATAGGGGAGGGGAAAGAGAGATCTAAACTTATGTTTTGACAAGTTTGAAGGTCTCTCTAAGGTTCTAGGGAAAATGACTCACTTGGGTGGGTCAATTTTCCATGGTCTATAGTCTTTACATTGTCTCATAGGGACTTCTTTAATTTCTAAAGCCTATCCTTAGTTAGCCATTACTCCTAGTAAGCTATAAATATTTTCCTAGAGATCAAATATATTTTAATATTTCCCTTGTTGGGATTCCTGTAGTTGCTTTTATTGGTCCTCCAACTATAGGTTCCCTTAATTGACTCATTTTTTCAACTAGTCCTTCCCTTATGTATGTTGCCATGAAATATTTACACTAGAATTTATTTTTTATTACAAGGAGAGGATTATAAACTACTTGGGGAAAATAAAGATGATTTACCTAGGTTACAATTAATTGTATGCTTTATCTTTGTTATAAAATTTATCTCCACATATTTCTTTGCACCTTTGATTCCTTTTGAATTTTAACTTGCATAATGTACTACCTAATCCCTTGTATCCTTCTTCACCTCTTCCATATTATTAATTTTTTTACACATTTCTTCACACCTTTGATTCATTTGAATTTAAACTTACATAATGTACTTCATCATCTCTTGTATCCTTCGTCATTTCTTCAAACGATTGATCTAGGTGAACCATGATGGTCTTTGTCATATAATGATATGAAGCGGATTTATTTGTCACTTTTTTGGGAGTAGATAGTCATCAAACTATTCTATATTCTAGTAAAAAATGATCTCCTTAATTCATCTTAAGGTTTATCTTATGACAAATATTTTATCTCTTTCTCCATCATTTTTACTTTACAATCTCTTGCAATGTGTCTAGTCTCATAACACTTGTGACATCAAAATGTAATATTTTCATAATTCATTTGTTCATATCATTCTCTTGATTTATTCCTAATGAACTATGGGAAAGGCTTTGAAATATCCATGACAAAACATATCCTAATATATAAAACATGATTTCTCTTAGTGGTTTGTCCCTTATAAATAAACTCCCGTAGAATCTTGTTAATATTTTTCAAAACCTCCTAGTTGATAAATTGATACAAAATTCCAATTTCTTAATCCATATTGGAAGCCTTTTAGTAGTTTTTATATAAAAAAGGACTCATTCTATGGTCTTAAATATAGTGTATCTCTCTCACTAAACCATTGGAAATCAACCATTATTTAATCTTTGGTTACCAAATTGAAGAAAACAACAAAGAAAATCCTTTCCTAAAGAAAAATCATAGTGTGATTTGAATTCAATCCCAACTTACACTTCATTCAATTTTAAATCTTTGAAAAACTTGGCTGGTCTTCATCAAACTTTCATATTGACCCTCTAATTTTAAGAACCATTATATCATGTTTGATCATCACATCCTTCATAATCATTTTTGGTGTAAATTTTGATTTTTTAAATAGGGAGGGATTATAATAGATTCATAGACTTGTTCTACCTCTTTTTGTCAATAATGCATCCATACTTCTAGCTAGGGTATCCTTATCTCCACTTAAATATTATATAGGTGATTTTTGTTCCATAATATATAAATGTTTCATGTAATAATCCTTTATTTTTGAACTTTTCTAAAGTTATATAAAATAGATGAAGATTACTTTCCATATAAAACACACTTTAATTTCCTGAAGATTGTATATATAATTTTCAACTAGCTAAATTAAGCAATAAATGAATATATCATATGTCAAAATGTATTTGCCAAATATTAACTAGTATATCATGGAACAAAACCACATGATGGAGATGTTTGTTATAATATGTGTGGTAAGGTTATACAAAACTAAAACTATGTGATTTTGAAAAATTAAAATTCTTGACCTTAAAAAACTATAGAAAGAAATAGGATTAAGGGAAAGAGACCTATATCAAATGACATTAGTTCAACCAATTAGACTTCTTAACATTCAAGGAGGAGACATATTTTTAAGTCTTGCCAAGTGATACATGGATAATATTTAAGATTTGATGTATTACCACTATCAAGTGATGATGTAATATGGGTGAGGCCTATTTCATTACCACGTAACCAATTGAAAAAAATAAAAAATAAAGGTATCTATATTTAAATAGATGATTGAGTTGCAAGCTTACTATGGTGGTAAGGGCTTTGGCCTCTCTTTGAAAGGTCCAAGGTTCAAACCCCACTCAGTATGAAAGGATTGAGACCCCTCGTAAAAACATGTATAAACTCATTGAAAAAAAATAATTGATATTTATGATAAAATATGAGATATTAAAAAAAAAAAACAAGGAAAAGGAACATATATTTAAAAATGTGATTGATAGTGATAATAAAATCTTAAATGTTAAACCTTAATTTTTTACTATTTTATGATAAAAAAAAACTAACCGTGTACACATTTTTCATATAGTTTAGATATATACATCTACATAATTTAAATAAATTTAAGATTACAATAGAAAATTTACAAGCAAATAAATTATAAACAGTATTATCATATGAAAGTTTACTATATCAAACAAATAGATAATTAAGAATATTAAATAAATAAAATAAAGAGTAATACTTAATTTAAAAAGAAAAACACCGAAGGTATTAATACCAAGAAAGAATTTGTATACATCCACAATTGCATGCTCTCGTTGTGTTGATTTTGTAAATTCACTTTTTTCCATCTGCCATTTGAATTCTAAATTGGAAATGAAAATATTAAGTTTTCTATAAGACTGTGGAATCAAAATTGAATTGATTCCACATAGAGGGAATTCTGTTTAATTTCTTAGACAGAATATTTCTTCAAATAGAGGTTCTTATTTGTTCCTCTATCTTCCCCTTTGAAGGGTATCACATATTCGACGAAAGGATTCTTTAATTCTCTCTTCTTCGCCTGTAGCCAATATTCCCTTCTCCGCCTTCAAACGACCACGACGACCAAGACCAAGTTGTGTAGTTAGAAGCGGAGAACCTTGTGTGAAGACGCCTATCCATAACCATTTTCCCTCTCTTAATTTCATGGAAGAGAACTTGTAATACATATCATTCTTTCTGTGAAAGGGCAATGGGTCAAAAAAATCATAATCAGAATTTGAAACATTCACAACGTAGCATAAGATAGCCGCTCCATTGGAAAAATGCCTCTCCCGAGATTTTAACAGCAGATGACCCTTGTCGTCGGGGAAGGCTTCAACTACAGTAAGACCGGGGAGGACGAGGGCGTTTCCAAGCGACTCCACACCGCATATTCCCCTTCCACATATGATCATTTCAGATGGCCAATTCTGCACATTGTTTGTAAATAATTGAGATAAAAGGATGATAACAAATATAACTTTTATGTTTCAAACAACTTTACTTACCTCAAGAGTTTGAATGCAAGCTTCAACTGCTGATATGTTGTCGGCTAAGAGTGCCAGCCTCCTCAATCCCTCCGCGTGTTTCAAACTTGTTATACCCGGCACATCCCAACGGCTGTGCACTTCTAGTATCTCCACTGACCTCAAGTGTTCTAATCCTTCTATTTTTCCAACGTATGGGATGTCTTCTATTTTAATTTCTTTGATGGAAGCCAAATCTGCAAAACTTGGGAGTTCAGCTAACTCCGGACAGTCCTTTATGCACAGACTTAGAAGGGTTGAGAGCTGTCCAATACCACTTATATTTTTCAGCCTTTCACAGGAAAACAGTCTTATAGCCTTCACCTTTCTTGGCAGGGTTTCGATCTCAACCAAACATTCATTGTGGCAAAGCTTCAGGGTTTCAAGATTGGGACAACATTCATCAGATATTGATATCTGAGGAACTCTTGTCGAGAGTAGAGATATCACACGCAATGAGGAAGCCGATCCTGACCCAAAAGACAATTTTTTTATTGGAATCCTTATAATCTGTATAGTTTGAAGATTAGAGAGTTGCCCCATAGAGTCGGTTAAAGACTTCAACTTCGGGCAATCGGAAATTAACAGGCTCTTCAAGCAGGACAGGTTTCCCAGGGAGTCGGGCAAATATTTCAGCTCGTAACATCCAAAAATCCTGAGCTTCTTCAAGGAAGACAAATATCCAAGAGAGGTTGGCAATATTGTCAAAAGCCTACTCCCTATCGTCAGCACTTCCAGCTTCTCGAGCTGACCCATGCTACTTGGAAGTTCCCTTAAGCTCGTTCCACCCAAATGCAGTTCTATCAAGGACGCCTGATTTGTGGCTTGACCTGGCAACTCTAACAACTTCTTGCAGATACCAAAGCCCAAATGCTCCAGCTTCCTCATATTGTCCAGAATCTCTGAATTTTCCTTCATGAATGTGAGTTTCTTACAGCCTAATAACTCGATGTGTTCCAAGTTTATTAGCTCTTTGAAGGAAACTGGCAACAACCTTAACTGTCCGCATTTCCGCAAATCTAGATGCCGCAGGTTTTTTAAATCTCCAAAACGTCCGGGCAGTGATGATAGCGCTCGGCAACCCCGAAGCTCGAGGTGTTCAAGCGAATAGAGATCACAAAATTCTTCTGGCAATTCCCTAATTGGACAACCAGAATGAAGGCATAGTTTTTTCAAATACCCAAGACGTCCTATGGACTTTGGAAACCTTTGAAAACTACCGCAATTCCAAATACTCAGCATTCTCAACTCCGAAGGAGGTTGCTGTAGGCAATTTTTCATTTCAGTTAGACCGAAAATATGCAGCAAAACTTAGAGTGGAAATGTAGCTATTAAAGACATCTAACGCAAATTACTTACTTGAACGTTTTCGTCCCACAGTTCTTCCAAATGCCGAGCACCAAAAAGTTCTAAAACTCTTAATTTTTTTGCGGAAATCCATTGCGGAATATTTCTGTGCTCAAAATCAAAACAGCGAAGCCAAACAAGGTCCTTTGTTAGCGTTGCAAATTCTTGGGTAAGATCAATCCTTACAACAACAAGAAGTCGCAATGCAATCAAAGAAGAGAAAAGCTCCATGCATTCTTTGAGAAGAGATCTGTAATTCGTCGGACCCCTTACACGATGATTAATTGTAGCTTCCATTATCCCTCGAATCAGCATACTTCTGTGAATAGGAAGACAAGACTGATTAAGCTTATACACAGAGAGAAAGGCAGACAAACATGTTTCCATGTTTGAAAATGGAAATAATCGATAAGGTAGCCTTGTCCCTGCAATCTCTCTTCCCATATCACGCAGGTGATCATGCATTCGTATCCTGTTCTCCTGGTCGAGCTCAACAAGACACTTATTGGAAATCCTTTCCCAGCTATGTAGTCCACTCAACTGTAATCCATCCCATACTTGAACAGCTAAATCTTTCTCTTCTCCAATAAAAAAACAAGCTGTATCCAGAAATATATCTTGCTCTTCAGGATCCAAGGCATCAAAGCTTACTTTTAGTATCCGTTGAATGTCACGAGGCACAATTCTGGAAATTTTATCCAACAAAGATACCCAACAGTCCTTATTGGAGTTGTTATAAAGCTCTGCTCCTAGAACTTTTAGCGACAAAGGCAATCCATCACAAGCCTTCACAAATGTCTCAACCAAATCTTCAAATCCTTGGAGTGGATCTGATTGTAAGAAAGCATGCCAACAAAAAAGCTCCTTGGCATGAGAAGGATGCAATCCCCTCATTTTATATGTACAAGAGATGCCCCTTGACTTAAGTACTCCCACTTCCCGTGTTGTAATCATGATCAGACTACCAGGTTGAAAGATGTCCTTTGATGGTAATAGTGCATCAATTTGATCCACATGATCTATATCATCTAGGACAACTAGCACACGCAGACCCCTCAAACAACTCCTCAAACTTTCTTTTCCTTCTGTTATATTGTCAAAGCTTAAACCTTCATCAAAATTATCAGGTAGGAGGTCTTTGACTAGTTTCTTTTGCAAGTTTTGTAGAGTTCTGTTACTTGCAGCATCTCTCACATCAAAAACAAAACTGGATCGATAAAAACAGGAGCATTTTCTATTGTATATCTCTTTGGCCAGAGTGGTTTTACCACTCCCACCCATGCCAAAGATTCCCACAATTTTCAAATTTTGTTCATCGTGGAATGTTTCTAGTGTACTTTCCACCTCCTGTACCATTTCATTTAGCCCAACAGGATGTTGGGCTACCTCAAATGGGTCCTTCTTCATACTCTTCAAAACACTATTCACAATTCTCTCAACCAGAATTCCCTCGCCTCTGAATATTTAAAACAAAATCAAAATTAATACGTTTAAGATGAATGCAACATTCAGTTCCCTTGAAAAGGTCATGGTTGAATTAACAGTAAAACTCAAATTGTAAAAACAATAATAGAAATACAATATTTAGAAAAGGAAGAAAGAAAGGAAATTTGGAGAAAAATAAACGAGCATTAGAAAGTATGCTTTACTATTGCTGATCGGAGCAGATGATGTATACTTCTCGTTATATATTTAAGATAATAACAATAAAAGAGTAAATAAAACGCATTCGATGTGATGAAGTATTTCGCTTACTCATTATTCTCAAGCTTATGGCCGCCATAAAGTAATGAAACACTAGAGAGGGCAGTTTTCCAATCTTGAAGCTTCTCTGGACTGTATCTATTCTTCTCTTCAAGGTCGGAAATTTCCTGGGCATAAATTCCATTTCCTTGAGCCACCCACCGGAGAACAGAAGGGTCTACATTATAGAAAACCGGAATGATCTTGCTACCTGTACGCGTTTTGAGCATAATGGAGAGCTCTTCCAAACACCACGGAGACTCTGCATAGTGTGGAGAAAATATGACAATATGCACCGAAGCACTGTGTATGGCATCCTCTATCTCTCTTGGTATGGAAGCTCCCAATTCCAACACTTCTGCATCCAGAAAAACTCGTAATCTCGTCCGTGTAAGTCTCCGAAAGATATCTGTGGCGAGTGTGGTCTTCACATCAGGCCCACGATGGTTAATAAAAACATGATAGGGCACCGATGAAGGATTGGGAGCTAGTACAGCTGCATGTACATGTGGTGGTAAAAGGTCTTTAAATTCAGATTCAGTGACATTGGCATCTAGCGGACCAGTTGAAGGAGAAGACGTGGATGCCATGGAATTGAATAAAACTGAAAGAGAGAACTTGGTTTTGGCCAGAGCAAAGTAAAGTTGCAGGGCTCAGGCCAAGGGTAATGTTGAGACAGGGGAGTTGGAATAAAAAAAAAAAAAGCGACCAAGCGCGTAGAAACAGTAGATTGATGTGAACATCAGCACTGTATAGTCTTAAAATTTCCGCGTAGAACGATTGAGCGAGGATTTGTCTTTTCGGGTCAGTGGAAAGTGGGAACGTACCACGTGAATATAGTGGGAACGGACCGACGTGAAAAACTGAAGAGCATCTTCATTATTGTGATATGCTGTCTTGAGGACGTCCACCCAAGACAGTTCATTTTAACGAATCAACCGTCCAAAACGAAGAGTTGCAACCACATCTCCGATCGAAATCCCAAATCCTGATTTTCCAGGTGTCTCAACGGATTTTAGGCAAGGGTGAAGCTTGAAACTAAATCCAAATATGATTTCTTAAAAGTGTATGGGTTGATTATTTGGTACCTCATTTGTGATGCCCACCTCCTTAATAGTGCCCTCATAAGCTTGTTCTTCATAGTATTTGAAAGGTAGTGAATTGGTAAGTGGAGGTATGGTTGAAAGAAGAAATCTAGATTTAAACTTTGAAGGAAGTCAACCCTTTGCAAAGGTAGCAGTCTTCTCCGAATCCTTTGAGTGTACGCAAAATCAGGTAGTAGTCTCGTCTGAATCTTTTGAGTGTGCGCAAAACCGAGGATGACGGTACCCCGAGCCACCTGTAGTCCCCATCTCAAGCCGGGTTAACAAGAACAAGAGGGATATGTTTGTTAGGAGAAGTCCCTCTAGTTTGAACAACCCTACATTAATCAATTACTAAAAATAGTGATTATAACCAACTTTCCTATGTAAAAATAATAAAAAAAATTCAATAATTTTTAGATCCATAAGATTCCAATAAAAAAAAAAAACATTACATTCTAACTTATAATCTTCATCTAAAAATAGTTATTATAACCAACTTTTTTATGTAATAATAAAAAAAAAAACAATAATTTTTAAATTCATAAGATCCCAAAAACATTACATTCTGACTTATAATCTTCCTAAACTTTGTTCATATCATGAGCGTTACTTCATATTTATTGTATGTGCCTCCTTAAAGTATGGAATCCAAAGTTGCGAGTTATATATTTGAAATATTTTGATTATATTTTAAAAATTTTAAGTAGAAAGTATATAGAAAATAAAGAATAGTTTTTCAAGATGATATGATTTAATAAAATGGTATGCAGGTTTAATGTAAGATTTAAATTTAAAAGAGTAAATGTTAAGAAAGTAAAATAATTTTTAATATTTATAATGTTATAGTTTATATGAAACAACCTTCACAAAAAAAATGTTGTTTAATTATATAAGACTATAAGTTATCTAGGACCATATTTATAGAATTTCTTTATTTAATATTATCCAACCATCCTTTGCGTTATGAAAGCATGGTGTATAAACGGACTTTTCAAAAAATTCAACCATGCTTTGAGTTAGTAAAACTCCACCTTTCATAATATTTGAACTTTAAATCTTTATTCAGAATTTCACATCTCTAAACCCATTTAAGGAATACATTTATTTAATATGAATACATAAAAAGTTAAACAACCATATGATTTATAATTTTATAAAAGTTAACAACTACAAAATTCAAACTAAAAAATGTGTAGGTGTGTTAAATCTTTTATTAATAAGCGTAACATTCCGCTATAAAAAATCATAATAAAAAAAAATACCCAATTTTAAACTATTTTGTAAAAAACTTTTATATTAACCAAATTTAAAAAAACAACTATTATTTTAAAGAGCCAATAAAAAGAAAACCTTTCGAAGGTGAGCATATACTTAGCGTGTAGAGACGGACCAACATGATACGATGGACTAATGAGATAGTTTTATATTCAACTAGCATAAAATAAAATCTGAACTCCTTGAAATGTAAAGTGAAAATCAAATTCCTTTTTCTTCGTAGTGGGAAATAAAGGAAGAATACCAATCAGCTTTTGATGATGTGACCACACCATTATTGCTTCCCACACTTGTTTATAGGTTATGATCCTCTTAGCTCTTCTGTAGAACACTAAACCAAGCCTCTTTAAAGTTCAATATTTATCCAACGACATTGCTTTTTCATATTATAGTTAACATCAATAGCTTTTAGGTTCTTTATCTAAGAGATCCCAATGACAAAGAAGAAAAACATGTAATTAAAGGAACTCTCCTCGTACCATGAGTGTTACTTCATATATATATATATATATATATATATATATATATATATATATATTATTATTATTATTATTATTATTAGGGCCTCGTTAAAGTATGGAAGCTAAAGTTGCGAAATATTTTGATTATATTTTAAAATTTATAAGTGGAAAGTATACTCATAAATAGATAGGTATTAATGTGGAACCCAATTTTAATCATGGAATATGTTATTAGATTTGTATCATTACATTAACAGGTTAAAAAGTAAGAGGGCCAGCCCCTCTCACACATGCCCAAACTTGATGTTAATAGGGGTGAAGAATCCCAGAGAGTGGGACCAAAGACTTGCACCTTTAAGCCTGCTATGCCATTGGCAAAGAGTATGTAAACCACTCACCATTGGCAAAGAGTATGTAAACCACTCAACACAGTGAATGACAGAGAATAGAGAATGTTTTTTCAAGATGGTATGATTTAAAGATATAAATTCAAAAGTGTAAAGTTTTACATAAATAAAATAGTTTTTAACATTTATAATGTTATAGTTTATATGAAACAACTTTCACAAAATGTTGTTTAATCATATAAGACTATAAGTTATCTAAGAAGATATTTATAAAAGAAGTTTATTTAATATTATCCAATCATCCTTTCAGCCTTTATTCAGAATTTCACATCTCTAAACTCATTAAATTTATTTAATATGAACAAATATAAAGTTAATCTATTCAGAATTTCACATCTCTAAAATCATTAAATTTATTTAATATAAATAAATAAAAAGTTAAACAATCACATATTTTCTATAATCTAAAAAAAATGTTAACAATACAAAGTTCAAACTGGAGCATGTGCAAGTGTGTTAAATCCCCTATTGATAAGCTTAACATATGACCTATAATCTTAAAAACAAAAAAAAAATTTAAAAATACAAAGTTCAAACTGAAGCATGTGCAAGTGTATTAAATCCTCTATTGATAAGCTTAACATATGACCTATAATCTAAAAAAAAGTTAACAATACAAAGTTCAAACTGAAGCATGTGGAAGTGTGTTAAATCTCCTATTGATAAGTTTAACTCTTCCCTTATGAAAAGTTATAGTAAAATAAAAAATACTCAATTTTAAATAACTTTTGTAATTTTTTTTTTTTAAACAACTACTATTTAAAAAAATTAAATTGATATATTTTAAAGAACCAATAAAAAGAAAACCTTTCGAAGGTGAGCATATACTTAGCGTGTAGAGACGGACCAACATGATACGATAGACAAATCAGATAGCTTTATATTCAACAAGCATAGAATAAAATCAAATGTGAAAATCAAATTCCTTTTTCTTCGTAGTGGGAAATAAAGGAAAAATACGAATCAGCTTTTGATGTTGTGACCACACTATTATTCCTTCCTACAAAGCTTTTGAAGTGGGAAATAAAGGAAGAATACGAATCAGCTTTTGATGTTGTGACCACACTATTATTCCTTCCTACACTTGTTTATAGTTATGATCCCTCTTAGCTCTTCTGTACAACACTAAACCAAGGTTCTTTAAAGTTCAATGTATATCCAACGACATTGCTGACATAAAGTTGTTTTCAATAGTATATTTTAACGATGGAATTCTATTCAATCTAGTTGTCATTTTATTTTTGAGACGTGTGGTTATCTGCAACTTCGGAGAAAATACATTTGAATGCAATGGTGTCCCATGCCATGAATGTGGTCAGCCCACATTATATGATACTTCGCGTGCATTTATACTCTACGGAACCAAAATATACATTTTTATATGTTATTTCATTTCACTCATAATTTGGGAAAAACAAGCTCACACGACGAAATGAACAATGGACTAGCTTATACAATAGGCAATTTACAATAAACACAAGGAAGTACTGTACCTTCTGTTTTAAAAAGGAATGAGTAGGACAAAGCAGCTTAAACAAAGTTGATGAGATTTTATTTCTTACGTAGTTAATTAGATTTTACAGTTAATTGATAAATATTGAGCTGTTATTTGTTAGAAATTAAACCATATTTCACACTTCATAGATATTTAACAAACCTTATCTTCAAAATCTGATCATTGTATTGTAAAGCGTCTATAGTTATTATCGGTAGTTGTATTTGTTCGATGATTGGATAGAAACCCTAGTTTTGAATTTAATGCATGTCTGATAGCCAGTAAATTTTTCCCTCCATCCCAACTATAAATATGTGTGCAACTAGTATCATCAAAAACGAGCGGAGCAGAAGAGAACAAAGTAGAGTAGCACAACAGAAAACAAAGCCAAGAGTTGAAGTTGTAGCCTTCAAAAACTCCTCTGTGGATAAAACTTGCGACCTCATTCAGTTGCAAATGTATGTGGATGTGTTTCCAAATCGATGTATGTGGATGTATTATCGTTGTTAAACATAAATAATACCTTTCAAGTATTTTTGCCTCCTATGTATTATTTGATTAATGATAAATCCAACTTAGCAAAGTTAGGATATATTTCATTTTTGCTTTATTGTGGTTTGTGTTATATCCCGCTAAAAATCCTTTGCAATTTCTAGTAGTGTAGAACAAGCATGTTCTAGCCCACTCATAAGTTTTCTTTGAAAAGCGTTTTGAAGATTTAGGTTAGTGACGTAGGACATACTTTATCCTTGCTAAAGCCCACTTCATTTATTTAATTATTTTTTGGGCCTCACGGATTCAACTTACTCTTAAGTCTACGATATATAGCTGCTCCATACCGCAAAATTATATTGTAATTAAATTTGCATATCTTCTTTTTGCTCTCACTCATTAGTCTTATAATTTTGTGAGCTTCGTGTTCTAACCCACTCCTGCTACACCTAGAAAGGTGTGCAAGCCCACTAAGAATCATGAGACATAATATCATTCTCTAGCCAGTGATGTCTTCAATTTTTTGGCTCGTGGTACACCGCACGTGCTCCAAATTGTGAACTTTAATGCTTCTCTATTCCACACCGTGGAGAATCCCTCATTCGTTGATGTAGCCCATGGCATTCTCTGTGTATTTTTTAGCGGCATGCAACATCTTCTCTAGCCCGCTACATGTGCTATCCCGCACATAATGTGCAACAAAAACTTTCAAATTGGTATCAAAGCCTGCGCCATCATTCATGGAAGATAATAAGCAATGGCTTTCGAAAGTAACTCATTGCAGTTGCAAATCCCACATTTCAATGGCAAGAAATACGATTACTGGAGCATCCATATGAAGATTATGTTTGGATCTCAGGAGCTTTGGGACCTAGTCGAGAATGGTTATGCAAAACCAGTAGATGTAGTAGCATTGAGTGCTCTCTCCCAAGTGAAGATAGATCTGTTGAAAGAAAATCAGAAGGATCAGAAGGCATTATTTTACATAATGCAGACAGTCGAGGAAACAATTTTCTCAAGAATTGCAACAACAGCCAAATCGAAAGAGGTATGGAAAATTCTCTCCAACTCCTTCAAAGGAACCAATAAAGTGAAGTTGGTGAGGTTGTAGATGCTAAAATGGAAGTTTGATAATTTGCATATGAGTAGGTCATAGTCCATGAATGACTTATTTACCCGAACAATGGGTGTCATCAACCATATGATGTTGAATGGTGAGAATATGGAGAACCAAAGGATTGTGGAGAAGATATTGAGGAGCCTACCATCTAGGTTTGATTTAGTGATGATTGCAATTGAAGAGTCGAGGGATTTAACAAATCTCTCAATGGATGAGCTCATGGATTCTCTACAAACACATGAGTAGAGGTTGATCCGGTCATCTTAGTTCTCATTAGAGCAAGCATTTAAAACGCAAATCTCATTTCGAGACAATAACAAGAGATAAGAATCCCACCAAGGTGACTCAAGTTATCGTGGAAGAGGTCAAAGTAATAAAGGTGTGTGGAAGAGGCCATAAGCGAGGAGGAAGGTCAAACTCTAGTGAAGGAGAGAACTACAACTTCCATCAAGTAGGAGGAAGAGGCAATGTCAGAAATCAGCAAGGAGGATTAAATCAGAGGTATGATAAATCAAATATCTAATGTTATTACTACAAGAAATATTGTCATTGTAGCTATGAGTGTAGAAATAAGTTGGTTAAGGATATTATGTAGCAAGCCCACTACACAAATGAAAATAAAAATGTAAAGTGTAGAGATGCTTGTGGGAATTTGTTGTTAACTTGCAGTATTAAGGAGAGCTAGAATAATATCTTGATAGTGGTTGTAGTAACCACATGTTTGGGAATAGAGATATGTTCTCAGAGTTGGATAAAACCATCAAATTTGAGGTGAAGAAGAGGAACAATAGTAAGGTACTTGTCATTGGCAAAGGGAAGATTGTGATCTGCACCAGGAAAGGTGAAAGGAAGTAGATCACTAATGTGTATTATGTGCCTGGGTTGAAACACAATTTGTTGAGTGTTGGACAACTTATGCAGAAGGGACACACTCTTAAATTTAAAAATAGAGCATGTATCATTCAGGATGAGGAAAATGGGCTCGTAGCAATAGTGTCCATGATAGATAATAATATTTTTCCCCTTCAGATTTAGAATGACCTATTGCTTTCATTTAGTGCAGTTGTGAATGATGCTACATGGCTATGGCATCTTAGATACAGTCACTTGAGTTTCAATGGCCTGAACCTATTGTATAAGAAGCAGATGGTGAAGGTTTTACCGCTCATAGAGCAACCCAATAAAGCATGTGAAGGTTATCTATTCGGTAAAAAATATAGGGATGCATTTTCTATCAGATAGTCTTGGAGAGATTCATAGCCATTAGAGCTAATGCATTCAAATATTTGTGATCCTATGCAAACCAACACATTTACCAGCAACATGTATTTTTTGACTTATAGATGACTACAGTCGGAGGACATGGGTATATCCCATCAAGAAAAAGTTAGAAGCTTTCGTAAAATTTAGGGAGTTTAAGGCTTTGGTTAAAAAATAGAGTAGCTATTATGTGAAGACTCTCATAATAGATGGAGGAGGTGAATACATCTCCAATGAATTCTATAATTTTTGCAAACAAAATGGAATTCCAAGGCAGTTCATAGCCAGATACACACCATAGTAGAATGGTGTTGTAGAGAGGAAGAACAAAAGCATAATGGAGATGGCACAAAGGATGCTGAAGGCAAAGAGTTTTCCACATGAGTTCTGGGTAGAAGCTGTAGTTTGTGCAGTTTATCTGCTGAAAAAGTGTCCCACAAAGAGTGTGAAGGACAAGATTTCTTAGGAGGCATGGAGCAACTAGAAGCCTAGTGTCGCTCACTTAAAAAAAATTAGGTGCATATATGCACACATCCTAGATGAAAAGAGAAAGAAACTAGATGACATGGTAGAAAAGTGCATCTTCACTAGTTATAGTGAAGAATCAAAGGCTTACAGGTTGTATAATATTATAACAAAGAAGTTGATTATAATTTGAGATGTGAAGTTAATGGAAGATGAAGCTTGGAACTGGAAATCCAATACTGGTCAGTAATAACTAGTAATTATTGAGTCTAAGGACTTGGAGGAAAAGAGAGTGCATCAACCTGTAGCTTCAAGTAGTAACACTGGTGCCAGCAGTAGCACATTATCATCATCACAATTACCTCCACTTGCAAGAAATATCTCTAACTTGAAGACACCATAAAAGATAAGGAGCTTGCAAGATATATATGAGGTAACTAGAAATAAAATTAACGAAGTAGAACATTTTGATTTTGCTTTATTTTTTGAGTGTGATCCAATTTCATTTGAATATGCAATTAATGGGTGGAAGCTATGGATGATGAGATAGAAGCCATAGAGAAAAATCAGACCTGGAAGCTAATAGATCTTCTAACAGGAAATAAGACCATTGGTTTCAAATGGGTATATAAAACCAAGTTTAATGTCGAAGGTGATATTGATAAGCATAAGACCAAATTGGTTGTAAAAGGCTATAAGTAAAAGTCAGGGATTGACTATCATGAGGTATATGCACCTGTGTCGAGACTTAACACAATCATAATGATCATGGAATTGGTAGCCCAGAAAGGTTGGAATGTATACCAGATGGATTTCAAATCTAACTTCCTCAATGGAGTTTTGGAAGAAGAGGTCTACATAGACCAGCCACCCGACTATGAGATGGAAGGGCAAGAAGGTAAGGTCCTGAAATTGAATAAGGTCCTGTATGGGTTAAAGAAAGCACCCAAGTCTTGGTATAGTCACATTGATGCTTATTTTTAGGAAAATGGGTTCATCAAATGCCCATATGAGAACAATTTGTACATGAATACAAATGTATCGGGGGATATGACAATAGTCTGCTTGTATGTAGACAATCTGATTTATACTAGCAATAGTAATATGTTATTTGAATATTTTAAAAATGCCATGAAGAAGGAGTTTGATATGAAAGACTTAGGCCTGATGAAATATTTTATTATCATTGAGTTTACCCAGTCTGCAGATGGTATCTTCATCTCTCAAGGCAAGTATGCAGTAGATGTTTTGAAGAGGTTCAAAATGGAGGATAGCAAGCCAACAATGACACCGATTGCAACATGCCTGAAATTGAGCAAAACAGATTACAACAACAATATTGATCAAACTTTCTACAAAAGGTTAGTTGGAAGTTTGATGTACTTGACAACAACCAGACCTGACCTGATGTTTGCAGAGTCTAATTAGCAGATTTATGGAAGCACCAAAGAACACTCACTTGCAAGAAGGCAAGAGAATTTTGTGTTATGTCAATGGGACCAAGAACCATGGAATATTTTATGAAAGAAAATATCATCTTGAACTTGTTGGCTACACAAATAGTGATTTTGATGGCAGTATAGATGACATGAAGAGCACTTTTATTTATGCATTCCATCTTAGATTAGGTGCAGTTTCATGGTCATCAAAGAAGCAACCAATTATTGCATTATCTACTATTGATGCAGAGTATGTTGCCACCACCTCAATTGCATATCAGATAGTTTGGCTGTGAAGAATGTTAGGTGAGCTCAATCATCGCCAAGAAGAGGCAACAATAATTTTTTGTGGTAATATTTCTACTATAGCACTATCGAAGGATCCAATGTTTCATGGCAGGATCAAGCACATCGATATCCACTACCACTTCATCAGAGAGCTGGTAAATTTTAATGAAGTTGTATTATTTTTTTTGTAGGTCCAAAGACCATGTTGTGGATATATTCACAAAACCTTTGAAGGAGGAATATTTTAAAAGGCTAACATAAATGCTAGGTGTCAAAGTCTTTGTGAAATTTCATTTGAATGAGGATGCTAGAAATTAAACCAGATTTTACACCTGATAGATCTCTAATAGATCTTATCTTCAAAATTTGATCATCGTATTGTAAAGCATATGCATTTATTACAGGTAGTTGAATTTGTTTAGTGATTGAATATAAACCCTAGTTTTAAATTTAATGCATGTCCAAAAGCCGATAAACTTTTTCCTTCATCCTAGCTATAAATATGTGTGTAGTTGGTATCATACAATTGAACAAAGCTGAAGATAACAGAAAAGAGAAGCCAAGAGTAGAGCAACACATTAGAAAGCAAATCTAGGGTTTGAAGTTGTAGCCTTCATAAAATCCTCTGTGGATATAACCTGCAACTGGTTCAGTTGCAGATGTATGTGGATGTATTTCCAAATTAATGTATGTGGATGTATTTCTATTGTTAAGCATAAATAATACCTTTCGAGTATTTTTTCCTTCTATGTATTATTTGATTAATGATAAATCCAACTTAGCAAATTTAGGATATATTTCATTTCTACTTTATTATGGTTTGTGTTATATCCCACTAAAAATCCTTTACAATTTCTAGCGGCGTAGAACAAACGTGTTCTAGCCCGCTCATAAGTTTTCTTTGTAAAGTGTGCCAAATATTTAGGTTAGTAGCGTAGGACATACTTTATCCTTGCTAAAGTCTGCTCGATTTATTTAATTATTTGTTGAGCCTCGTAAATTTGAATTACTCTTAAGTTCATGATATATAGTTGCTCCATCCTGCGGACTTATATCGTGATTAAATCTGTGTATCATTTTTTTGCTCTCACTTTCTAGTCTTGTCATTTTGTGGGATTCGTGTTCTAGCCTGCTCCCAATGCACCTAGAAAGACATGCAATCCCACTAAGAATCATGGGTCAGAACATCATGCTCTAGCCTATGACGTCTTTAGTATTTTGGCTCATGGTACACCGCATGTGCTCGAGTCCATGGAATTCAATGCTTCTTTATTCAGCAATGTCGAACTTCCCTCATTCATTGACACAGCCCATGGCATTCTTCGTGTGTTTTCTAGTAGCATACAACATATGCTCCAACCCAATGTGTGCGTTGTCCCACGCATAGTGTGCTAAAAAATTTCACTATCATCCAACCTATATCCTTATAAATAGATGATCATTTAAACTTATATCTCTCAAAAAAATCCAAAACCCTAACCACTATCTACATGAGTTGCTCATTCCATAATTAATCAATAGCATGATGATGAAAATGAGATTTCTTTTATCCTATAATCTCGCTTGTATGTACTATCAATTACATTATGGGATCTTAAGGGTGTCCCCACAAAGGGGATCTATCTTGCCTTTGTAAATAGTTGGACATACATATGTAGATAATTGTAGTCCTCCTATTCTTATTTCTTTATTCTATTGGAGATGCTTAGTGCTGTGATATCAAATTTGAGAGATAAAGTGGACTTTATTTATTGGAGTTGTACTTATTGGAAGTTTAACACAAAATAAGGGATGAATCACTTAACAGAATGTAACCAAAGAAACTATATGAAGAGACATAAGTATAAATATATTTACTATTATATCAATAGATAGCTGGTGTAGCAGCTTTACAGTTAAATCACTAGATCCTTTTCTTTTATTTATTTATTTTTCTTTTAGAGTGATTAGACGCTTTCCACCAAAACTTCTCAAGGGTCGAAAGTATTCACCCAAAATATTTATCATATGTATCTCTTCCGATGATTGGAATTATTTCACTGAAAACATCTCTTTTTGACAAGCAAAAGTATTTCTTTGAAAGTAGAGCTTCTCAACATACAAAAGTATTTTACTGCAAGTATTTCCTCTTAGCACCCAAAAACATTCGTCGAGGGTTTCCTTTCTTAGCAACCAAAAAAATCATGGAAGTATTTCTTCTCCTTTGGAAAAGACCATTGCAACGCTTGCACTTCATTTTTCAAAGACGGTTTTCTCCCTTTTGACTCTCTTTTTTCTTAATTTTTTCTCAATGGGTTAATGCTCACAACTTATTCCTATATAGTATAGAATATGGGAAAGAATAACTAAAAATAGTGTGGTTATAATCATTTCTCCTATGTATTAAAATTAACTAAAATTTAAAGGACAAGTGCTCTAAAGTATGATGAAAATATGTTAAAGTGGGTGAAATCTATTAATTTCCAATAAGTTTAGTTAAGCCATATTTTACAAAATCTTTGACACTTAAAATTTCTTTCAACCTTTCAAAATCTTCCTTCTTCAAAGGTTTTGTGAATATGTCTACATCTTGATATTTGGACCTGCAAAACAACAATTCAATTTTACTATTTTTTACCAATTCTTTATGAAGTGAAATTGAATGTCAATGTGCTTACTTCTTCCATAAAATACTTGATATTTGGATAATTCTATGGTTGAGTTATTGTCATAAAATATTTTTATTGTTGCTTCCTATGCAACAATGGGTTATTTCTTGGATGACCATGAGATTGCACCTAATCCAATATGGAATGTGCATCCTGAAATGTTTTTCCTATCATCAATATTTTCAGCCCAATCACTATCTATATACCCAACAAGTTCAAGTTGGTTTGTTGTTGCATTAAAAATCCCATGGTCTTTGGTTCCATTGAAATACCTTAGAATTATTTTTCCTGGTTACAAGTGAGTGTTCTTTGTTGTCTCCATGAATCTTGAAATTAAACTCACTATATACATTATGTTTGGTCTATGGCTATCAAGTACATGAGACTTCCAACTAATCTGTTGTATAAGGTTGGATCTATTTTGTTGTTGCAATCATGATTGCTTAATTTCATACTTGTTGCAACTAGTGTGCTGGCTAGTTTATCATTCTCCATTTTAAATCTCTTCATTATATTCTTAGAATATTTAACTTGAGATATGAAAATACCATCAACTAATTGGGCAACTTCAATTCCAAAGAAATATTTCATCAAGCCTAAATATATCATTTTAAATTTATTCTTCATTGCATTTCTAAATTGATTGAACAACATACTATTTCTACTAGTGTATACCAAATCATTTACATACAAGATGACTATTATTATTTATCCTTCTTTATTGGTCTTAATATAGAGAGTGTGCTCATATGGGCACTTGATAAGCCATTTCCTAAAAATGTTTGTCAATGCGACTATACCAGGCTCTAGGTGCTTATTGTAGTCCATACAAGTCTTTCTTTAGTTTATACACTTTTCCTTCTTATCCTTATAACTCATAACCTAGTGGTTGGTCTATATAGACCTCTTATTCTAATACTTCATTTAGAAAGGTAGACTTGACATCCATTTGATAGACTTTTTATCCTTATTTTGGCTACCAATGCTAGAATCATTCTAATTGTGTGAAGCATAGCTACAGGTGCTTAGACTTCATGATATTCAAATATTGATTTCTGTGAATACCCTTTTGCAACTAGCCTTGATTTATGTCTTTATATATCATCCTTGGTATTAAACTTAGTTTTATACATCAATTTCACAACAATGATTTTTTGTCCTGCTAGAAGATCCATTAGTTCAGGAGTCTGATTTTTTTCTATCTTCAACTTCATCGTCCATGGCTTTCACCCATTTTCTATTTTTAATTGCTTCTTCAAAGAAAATAATATCACATTAAAAAAAAGAAAAATTAAAATACTCGTCATCTTCAAATTTGTTACCTCATATATTTCGTATAATATTCTTATCTTTCATGGTAATATCATGATGGAAGAAATGGACCTTATCCTTTTACTTGGTTGTGATTTTAATGATGAAGGGTTATTTTCTACATTGGTACTATTTCTTGAAACTGAGGGTTGATTTATGCTTTCACCATTCAATTTTTTTACTCAATACTTGTTGTCCCATGCTAACTAGATTTGGAATTCCAACTCCAAGATTCATATTTAATGAATTTCATATCTCTACTTCTGACCATATTTTTATAACAAGATTGTACAATTTATAAGCCTTCAATTGTTCATTGTACCCAACGAAGATGCATTTTTCTACCTTGTCATCCAGTTTTTTTCTCTTCTCTTCTAAAGTGTGAGCATAGGCTATGCATCCAAAGACTCTTAAGTGATAAAAACTTGGTTTTTGGTTGGTCATTGCTTCTTGTAGAATCACATCCTTACACTCTTTGTGGGACACCTGTTTAACAAGTAAACTGCACATGCTACAACTTTTACCCAAAATTCATTTAGTAATGCTTTTGCCTTTAGCATGCTCCTTGGAATCTCCATTATAGTCATGTTATTAATTTCTACAATATAATTTTGTTGTGGTGAGTATTTGGTTGTGAATTATCTTTTGATCCTATTTACTTAAAAAGAATTATGAAAATAATTTGAGATGTATTCACCTCCTCCATATGTTCTTAAGGTATTTACATAGTAGCCAATTTGCTTTTCAACTAATGCCTTGAACTCCTAAAATTTTCTAAATTCTTTTGATTTTTGTTTGAGGAATAATACCTATGCATTCTGGCTGAAATCATCTATAAAATTCAAAAACTATGTGTTGTTCTCGAATGAGCTAGATTACATAGATCCACATATATATGAATGCACGAGCTCCAATGGTTGTGAAGCTCTCCATAATTTTTTTGTGGGGAATGCATCCCTATGGTGCTTGCCCACAATGCAACCTTTATATTCTTGTTGCTCTATAAGTGGCAATCCCCTTAGCATTTGCTTTTTGTGCAACAAATTTAAGCCATTAAAACTCAAGTGACCAAATATAAGATGCCACAACAATGTAGTATTTTTCACAATAACACTAAATCAAAGTAGTGTTTCACCCTAAATTTTAGAGAAAACATTTCATTCTTTGTCATGGTCACATTTGCTAAGAGTTTATTTACATCATCTCTAATAAGGCAAGCTTCATTTTCAAAATACACTATATTCCCATTTTGCGCAAGTTGCCCAATGCTTAATAAATTGTGCTTAAGCCCTAGTACATAATAGACATAAAATATTTATTCTCTATCTCCTTGTTTTGTGTGGATTTGAATGTTCTCTTTATATACAATAGACACTTTGCTATTGTTTCCCATATTGACTTTAAATTTGATGGTTTCATCTAGCTTTGAGAATATTTCCCTATTTCCATGCATGTGATTACTATAACCACTATCAAGATAGAAAAAATTCTTTTGAATCTCTTCATCTATATTACATGTTATTAACATAGAACCAAATGTAGCTTTGGTTTCTTCATTCTCATTTGTATAGTTGACTTCTTGCTTATTTTCTCTAGCCACATTTTTCTACATTCATAATTGTAATGCCAAAATTTCTTACAATAATAGCATTGGATTTTTACTTGTCATACCTTTGATTTGAACCTCCTTGTTGATTTTTTTTGCTACCTCTTCCTCTTACTTGATGGAAATTACAACTAGTTTCTCCTTTGTTGGAGTACTTTTTTCTTCCTCCTATTTCATCTCTACCATCTTTGCCTCTATTGTCATGTCCTCCTACTCCTTGAGAACTTGAAGCTCCTTGTTTGGATTCTCCTCTTTTATCCTAGATAGAGACTTGTGTTTTGAATGCATGCTCCAATGAGGATTGACATATCTAGTTCAACCTTTGCTCATGTGGTTGTAGAGAGCCCATTAAATCATCTACTAAAAGTTTTGTTAAATCCCTTAATTCTTAATAACAATGACAACCAACTCAAACCTTGTTGGTAGGCTTCTTAGTACCTTATTTATAATTCTTTGGTTTTCAATATTTTCCCATTCATTCTCATTTGATTGATGATACCCATTATGCAGGTAATGAAGTCACTCATGGACTTAGTTTCATTCATGTGCATGTTCTCGAACTCTCTTCTCAACATCTACAACCTCACCAACTTTACTTTGTTGGTGCCTTGAAAGGAGTTTGCTAAAGTTTCCTATACCTACTTTGAGTTAGTTGCTACTTCAATTCTTGTTAAAATAGACTTATCAATTGTTTGTATAATGAAGAAGAATATCGTATGGTCCTAGTTCTAATTTTCCTTTAATAAATATTTCTCAACTTGAGAAAGTGCACTATATTTTGCTACATTCGTGGGTTTTTCATACCCATTTTCATCTAGGTCCCAAAGCTCCTATGACCCAAACAAAATTTTTATCTTTATACTCTAGTAATCATAATTTTCTCCACTAAAATTTAGGATTTGCAATTGCAATGGACTATTGCTAGAAGCCATTGGTTTTGATACCAATGTTTTGGAGATGATTAATGCTTTGATACTAAATTAAGAGAGATAAAGTGGAATTTTCTTTATTTACCAGAGCTATATGATTATCAATTTTTTTAACACAAAACATGGGAGGACCCACTTACTAGAATGTAAGGAAAGAAAGTGCATGAAGAGACATAAATATAAATATATTTACTATTATATTAACATATGGATATTATAGCAATTTTATAATCGGATCACCAGACCCATTTCTTTTGCTTCTAGAGTGACCAAACGCTTTCCACTAGAACTTCTTAATAGTTAAAAGTATTCACCAAAAGAATTTATTTGATGTGCCTCTTTCGATAATCAAAAGCATTTCTTCTAAAGTATTTCATTAGAAGAATATCTTCCCAACAAGTGCAAGTATTTATTAAAATGCAAAGCCTCTCAATAATAGAAAGTATTTATCGAAAGATTTTCCTCCTTAACAAGTAAAAGTATTTTTTTGCAAGTATTTTCTCTTGGCACCCGAAAACATTCATCAAAGGTTTTCCTTCTCAACAACCAAAAACATCATGAAAGTATTTATTCTCCTTTTCTAAGGACCACTACAACTTGCACTTCCTTGGTCGAAGATAATTTTATCTTCGGATTGGGATGAAAAGGATTTTACTCTTAAGGTCCTAAAAATTTTTATTTTAAAATGAAAAATTCGTTGGTCAAAATTTTTTGGGCAATAGAGGATATTTAGATACAATTAGGAAGTGGGTTCAGGATAAATGGAAACTTCTAGGGAAAGAAGCAGTGGTGGCTTTACCTAAAATTTTATATTTTTTTAACTTTGAAAATTTGGAGGAAATGATAAATATTTTTTGATGGGCCCATGTTTTTTTGGGAGGAAGGATTATTTTTACAAAAATGGAGCCACGAATTTAAGCTAGCAACAACCACTCTTCAATCGACACTCTTATAGGTAAGTCTATCAGGGATTCTAATGGAATTTTAGGATGACGTTATTATTCTTAGGATAGCTAAAGTGATTGCAAAAATAGTTATTTTTGATTCAGCTACTAAATCTTGGACCATAATGCTAGTGACCTATTTCTAAGGTAGATCTAGCTGAACCACTATCTAAATCTATTAGGCTAGTTTCAAATTACATGGAATGGGAACAAGATATTCAGTATGAAATTCCCATTCTCTTGTGTAACCTTTGCAAAAGGGTAGGGCATATTTGAAATAAATATATGAATAATAGAACTAGATACCCTTTGAGGGTTTGGAGAAAAAGAAAACTAAGCAAGGAGAAATTCTAGGGTAGGAATAAATTGGTGATAGTAAGGGTCCATATTAAAATATCTTTGAGGTTCTTGCTACCCTTGATGAGGATGGCATTGTTGGAGGGGATAAATTTGATCCAAAACCAAAACTTAAATGTGTTAATGAACCTATGACTGAGGCTTTAATAACAAAGAAAAATAATTCTCCTTTGCATGTAGAACATAATATTGAGAAAGAGCCACACTCTCCAATAGGGATAAAAGGAAAAGAGCATAGAAATGAAGGTTTGAGAATGGACTTATGCTAATGATTTTCAAAAATAGAAAAGAAAGAAAAGGTTATTCAAAAAACTTTTGTTAGAAGTAGAAGGAAATCTAAGAAGGTTGATTTGGAAATTTTAGTTTTTCGAAGAAGACCTAATCTATGGGAATTGAGAACCAAAGCCATTGCTAAGGATGTATCTCATGGGAAGCAAATAATTTTATCTTTGGGAGGAAAAATTCTTCAACTTATACAAAATGATTTTTTTTATCTTGGAATTTTTAGTGTATGAATGACATGACTAAACATAAGGTGCTTAGAGAGTTAAGAAAGGAGAGAAGGGTTGATATTCTTTTAATATAAGAGACTAAAGTAGATGATTCCAATTTTCAAATGGTGAAGAATTCAACTTGGGGTGGAAATGGTTCCTAGTGCGTCTAGGGTTTATGAACTTTATGGAATCCGAAGCAGCTAGAGGGATATTATTTACAACAAATTACTATTACTATTTTGGTTATTGCACTTTTGATCGCAAAAGACATTATTGTTCAAAAAATATAAAATTTAATTTATAAAAAGATAAGATAATTTTTGTATCTAAATTGCTTTTTTTTATTCTTATATTTTTAAGAATTATAAAATGAAAAAACTTGCAAAACCCTATTATGCACATATACTAATATATTAAAAAAATTACAAAATTATTTTTTATTATTTTATGAATTTTAATATATATTTTTATAAATTTTAATTAAAAACACAATATATTATAATAATATAATTTTTTTTTTTTTTTTAATTTAAATTTTTGGTATAATTCGCATTATTTATATATCTTGAAACTAAGCCTTATTAACAAGTTTACCTTATGGTTAAGTTAAATATACGGCAAAAGACTAGCATGGTGGGTCAAACTTCGTAATATGGTACGATTGTTTTTGTTCCTTTAAAGTTAAAGGTGAGTAACATACGAATCTATTTGGTTAAACTAATTGTTTTTTTCATTGAAATATAACAAGCAACCTTTCTTATAATTAAAATTTAAGTTACATGTATTTATTTCTTTGTATTCATTTTAATGAATAACTTTTTAAACCTTTTATAATGTTTTATATATATATATATATATATATATAATATTGATCAATTGGAAAAATAAATTTAAATATAAGTTTTTATTTTAAAAATAAGAAATGTTATTAATTAAATTTATTATTTTTTTAGTACATCTTAGATATCTTGAATAATTCGTAGTTTTAGTGTAGTATAAGATTGACATGATATTTTATGTTGGAAAATATTACATTATTTAACACCTGCCAAAGTATCCCCATAGTACATTTGGTATAAATTATCATGTACCTTAAACTATTAACTCACACACTAATCTAATATTTATAATTACACAACATAATTATAAATATTAGATTAATATTAGATTAGTGTGTAATATATTTCTTTTTATATATGTTTTGTGCAGGTAACAATGTGTGCAAATGTGCAAGTGTCATATAGTAAAATATAATGTACAATTGTCTAATAAAATGTACAATTAAATAAAATAAAAAATCATAAATACAAGTAACTTATACCTATTGTTATTGATATTATAATTTATTTTATATTATTATTATTTTCATAAATATTAATGATTTATATTAATTAAATTAAGTCTATTCAAAATATTAGATATTAAGATATGTAAAATCTAACTAACTACATCAAGTAGGCTTTATCAAAACTACTTTAGTAGTTTCTGAAACTAGCATTAAAAAAACTGTGACATAAATATTTGAAAGATATTGAAGTAATAAACTTCAGATGGAAAAGTTAGCATCCGAGAAAATTTCAATTTAAATTTTAAATAAGCCGACATGATTTGAATGTTTGCTACCTGACATATTTGTTAAAGAAAAAAATTTGAATAGGACAAAGTCCTGCTTTAAACCAAAGGGTGGTGGCTATCAGACATATTTGTTAAAGAAAAAAATTTGAATAGGACAAAGTCCTGCTTTAAACCAAAGGGTGGTGGCCAGAAAACTTCAGTGCAAATGTCAAAAATAAGAGCTTGTGAATCAAGCTCCAAGTGCAGTAAAGTGCCACTTAAAAATTATAATCGTACAATAGAAAAGCAAAGACAAGAGAGGGAGTCATTACAAGATTCCCATATTTGAAGAAGTCTACAGCAAATAGAGAGAGTCAGAACCATTGAGGCTGTCCAAAGTGATCTAGCAGACGAGCTAAAGAAGACGTCCACATTCCAACACACACAGCTGAAGAAAAGGAGAAAGTTATCAGTGTTAAAAGACAAGCCAGCAAGTGATAGCAGTCCAATGCCCATACCAGGCCCAAAGTACAGCTATAATCACCTGGTTTTGGGCAGAGCAAAGTAACGTTGCAGGGAAAGGCAAAGGCCAAGAGTAACGCTCAGACAGGGAAGTCGAAATTAAAAAAAAAAAAAAGCGACCAAGCGCTTAGAAACAGTAGATTGATGTGATCATCAGCACTGTATAGTCGTAACGATATAGAATTTCCGGGGAACGATTGAGCGAGGAATTGTCTTTCGGGTCAGTGGAAAGTGGGAACGGACCCACGTGAAAAAATGAAGAGCATCTTTATAGAAGTCTTATAGAATCTTTATAGAAGTCTTTATAAAAGAGATAAATAAATAAGTATTAATTATGGAATATAAAACACAATAAAGCCAACTCTACACAGGTTCAAACTCAATATTAATAAGAGTGAATCCCATAAAATGAAACCAAAAAATTAATACAAAACATAGAGGATTTGGTTTTGAAAATTTTTTAAACCACAAAATGAATGAACGTATTAAAAAATAAAAGCAAAAAAACAGTTTATTTCAAACGAATCAGCCGCTCAATATGAATACTTGCAACCACGTCTCTGATCACAATTCCAATCCCCGGGGATTGGGATAGATGGTCTCGCTTTAGCATTCCCATGTTTTTTTTAAATTGAAAAATAACATAATAAGTTAATTTTAGTTATATAATTTTTTTTGTTTTGTAATATTAAGATAAGGTTTTAAGAATCCTCCAACCTGTTACAACAATTTTATTTGGGAGACACACACCCACCCCTTCTCACACTCACCCACACCACGTTTTGAACCTTAGACCTTCCAAAAAAAAACCAAAGTCCAAAAGATTGTGCTACACCCAATACAATTTAATTATAATTATTGAAATTAAATATTAATGTAAATTACATTATTTATATAATTTTATTAACAAGTTTACTTTTATTTATGAGTTATTTATGGTTAAGTTAAATATATGGCAAACGACTAGCATCGCATATAATATAGGAATCTATCAAGTTTCCTTTTTGCTCGTTTAAAGTCAAGGTGAGATAACATAGGAATCTATCTAGTTTAATTAATTATTATCCCTCATCTAATATATTTATCTAGTTTAACTAATCATTTTCTCTCATCTAATATATATATATATATATATATATATATATATATATATATATATTGTTAAAATAGGATAAGAAGTATAATTGGAAAGTAACAAAGTTTTCTTTTTATATTTCAAATTTTAATTTTTTTATAAAAATTTATAAATTTACATCACTTAAATATTTTAATAAAAGTCAATGGATTTTTGGTTCAACTTTTCGGATAAATAATTGATGTAGACCAAGGTTCAAATATTTATGGAACCAAATAAGTCAATATGACTCAATGTAAGTGTAACTAAATCAGTGTAAAGGGAAAGAGCAACCCTTTCAAAACCATATATATATATAATATTTTTAAATAGGCTTTAATTTTTTTTTCTTTTATCAAGTTGACTTACACACAAATACACCCTACCTTAGTTTGAAATTGGGTCTCTTGGAAAGAAATTCATATATATATATATATATATAATATTTTTATATAGGCTTTATTTTTTTTTTCTTTTTTCAAGTTGACTTACACACAAATACACCCTACCTTAGTTTGAAATTGGGTCTCTTGGAAAGAAATTCAAAGCCCTAACCGAGTGTGTCGGTTTCACATAGGCTTGTATTCTATATTTTTAAAATGGGTACGTTTTTTTTAGTTATTATTATCATCTTTTTAAATATTGAAGTAAAGGTCTTATGTTAGTATGGATACACTAATAGCATCAAAACCTTTATTGAAGAAATAAAAATTTAAATAATTATACCTATAAGGGATTGGTAATTCATCAATTGGTAGTGGTGAGTGTTTGCCCATGGGCTGCCCTACTTTGATTCTTTAGATGATAATGAGTCTCGTTAAATTTATCTTTATCCAACAAGGTAGGGTTAAATCCCCTTTAATAAAAGTTAACTTTATTTTTACTCAATAAGGTGGGGTTAAATTCCTTTTAAAAATAAATTATTATTATTTAAAATGCATCGAGATTAATATCTAAGCACGAGTTTTAGCCTCTTTGAATAATAGATGTTACTTATTAGATCCATCATTTTCTTAGTACTTCTTGAATATCTTTTTCTTTTTATAAGGTTTGAATAAGGGGTTTTTGAAAGGTTCCTAAACCTTTTACATTGTCACAAAACACATATATACCTTATTTTTAATGCAAAATGAGACAATACATAATTCCTATTTAAGGATGCAACCCATATTAAACTACATGAATTATCCCATATATCCTTAACTATATAAGACAATTTTTTACAAACTTAGATACAAATATAACACCAACACCATTAAACAAATTGAGACTAATATTGTAGTAAAAAATTGATGCAAGAAACTAAACACCATTAAAAAAACCAAATAGACTAAATACCATATTGACCAATCCAATATAACACATAATATTCATTTTGAGTATTTTTCTTTCAGCATGCATGTAGTCGTAGCTATGCGTTCTTCCTTCTTGACCAAGGATTTCTTCCTTCATATATATGTATTATGAAATTCATTGTAGGTGATATCCATTAGTTCTTAAGGAAAATTGTCCTCCATTATAACATATCCTTCATTTTATCACAAAAATTAGTTACACACTCTATAACTTCATATCCTTCACGTATATGTGTTTGATTTGAATATTTTCTAAATTTCCAACATACCTCCTAATTTCTCTTACCATATCATCTATTTACCAATGTGAATTTTGAGTCTCTTGTATTAGATTGATGATATTTAAAGAATCCCATTTAATAGTAAGATTTTTAACTCCCATACTATCAACAAGCTTAATTCCAAAAAACAAAGGCCTATTTTCAACAAAATGATTAGATTGAGATTTGAAATTCTCTACAAATAATCTCATCACTTGCCCATTTTCATTGCAAATAACACCCCTAGCTCCTACTCTTCCTAGATTCATTGCAAATAACCACCCTTGAGGAGGATGTTTCCTTTTTATTTTAAGTCTAGAAATTGTGAAAGAATTAAGCCTTTCATTAGAACATGACTACAACCCCCAAGAATTAGCCATCACTCTCTCATCATCCACTACCCATGAATATTTAAAGTCTATAGCCAATACATTTTTCTTTATGACATTGCAAATCCTAATAACTATAGACAAAACATCTTTCTTCTCACCCTTGAAGATCCTATGATTACGTTCCTTCCAAATGCCCCACATGAAATGTGGTAAGCAAAAATTCCAAAGTGTTCTTAGTTTCTTGCTCCTAAAAGGTGAATCCCAACTCAAGCACATATCCACCATAGAGTTTGGAATGACCCAAGCCACACCAATTTTATCAAGAATGGAAGTAAAAACTTCATACAAAAAGTGACATTCAAGGAATAGATGCCATACCTCCTCCCAAGCATTTTCACATAGAGGACACCTATTTGGAATTTACATACCTATCTTCATCAAATTATCAAGAGTGAGGATCTTATTTTGTACAACCAACCAAAAGAAAAAAATAACTTTAGGGGTTAAATATTTCAACCAAACATATTTGTAGGTAGCCATCCATTTCCTTCATCCTCCAGTAGAAAATATCTATTCTTGACTCAATACTTTCCATTCTTCCTATAATTCTATATTGGAGCATCCAATGGTATTTCATGATTCAAGAAGTAAACTTGTAACATTTTATTTAATTTCTTGAGCATTTCATTTTCCCTATCATCCATACCTTCCAAATGGATCCGTTTCCACATCCTCTTTCTATTAGAGTTTTCACTGATGAAGCTATGCACCCATTGACCATAGTGTTTAGATATATCTTGTTCTAAGTACTTGAAATTATGATCATACCTAAGGGGTATATCCTTAATTCATGTATCATTAAAAAAACTATCTTTTCATCCATTTCTAATTTTCCACCTTAAACCTTTTTGTAGGAGAGATATTTTTTTTGAAGATTATTCTAAAAATTGATCCTTTCATTGCATTAGCCTCCTCCAAAAATATATTTTCATTTCTTATATATTTTTCTTTCAAAATTTTAACCTAAGTCATTCTCTCATCTATGACTTGTTTCCAATCTTGTTTACCCATGAGAGTTTTATTCATTAGTTTTAGCTTCCTAAAGCCAAGTCCTCTACCTTCCTTTCTAACATATACCTTATCCTAAGCCATAAGAGCAATTCTCTTATTTTCTTCCATTCCAGTCCATAGAAAATTTTGTTGAATCTATTCAATTCTCTCCCAAATTTTCCTAGGCATTTTGAACAAGGACATGAAATAGATGGGTATACTTTGGAGATGTTGGAGTATATTACATTATTTGGTACATTAGGTTTAGTATTTACTTTATGCAATGTAATAAATGCATAAATGTGCATATATTTAATAATGTAAATGTGCACATTTGTCCATGTGTACGCGAGTCCATAGAATAGGATAGTGAAGATTTATATTACAAGTATCCAAAGGATAACCAAGAGTCACAGGATATGAAAGAGTTATAGTCATCCAAGAGTCATTGTATAAAGACTATTTACACATGATATAGCCTTGAGTATTGTGATGCATACTTGATACATTCCTAGCTTTGTACTATTTTTATGAGGTTCCATTAATGACTATTCTATGAGTTATTTCAAAAGTATTTTATGATGTTTATAGCTTTCGTAGTTAGCCATTATCTTATTTATAATTTTTATTGCATTTCTCTTGAATTCTAAAGCTTCAAAATATAATAGTTGTATCAAATCCACATGGGAATTTGATAGGAGAGAGGAAATGTCCATTACAAGAAATTTGGAGAAGGAGAAGAAGGCTAGAGAAAGCCTCATTGCAAAGTTGAAGGAATGGCCATTGGAGGATATTTAAAAAATTATTGAGGTAGAATATTGCAGGTAGAGGTAATCACATCAAATTTGGGATAATCATCACTATATTATGACAAGCCCAAAAAGGAGTATTGAAGAGATCACGAAGGTTCTGGATAGAAGGATATTGTTGAATCTCAAGGGAGAAGTTGAAAGGTTGTTGGACAACATTTGGAGACTTTCAATGTAGGTTTTGGATAGCGAAAGAAGGAAGGTATTGACTGCATAAGGTGTAGTGATATTGACAGCATTTGGGGCAGCATTAATAGCTGCAAGTTTTAGCATTTGTGAGAAATATTTTGAGAATATTGGAAGTCAAAAAATTAGTTTTTGTGGACAGTGTTGGAGAAAGATAGGGATCTGCAAATTTAGAGAATTTTGGGGTAGTTTCGAGAAGAGTTATTAGGCAACAAACCAGGAGAAAGTTGGGCAACAACTAGAGCTACAAGTTTAGTGAGTTTTGGAGCAGTAAAGTGAAGGAGAATAGAAGTGCAAAATTTGTAAGTTTAGGACTACAAGTAGCGTGAATCAAAACACCAAGGAAACCATCCAAGTTGAGATCATAAAGGTATGGAATATTGGTGCAATTAAAGGTTATTATTTAAACATTAAAATCAATTTTATATCTAGTTTTTTGACAACACCATATTAGAGCTATTAAGCTCAGCAAAAGATAGTTTAATACAAGAGTCTTCAAGCCAAGGAAGGAGGTAGCATTTTCGTCTTAGAACCTACACAATAGAACAACAAAAAGATAGAACCTACACAATCCAACAAAAAAAAAATAGAGTTAAAAGTTTGCTTGAAAGGGAGTAATACAAGAGTCTTCAATACAAGGAAGGAGGTAACATTTTCATCTTAGAACCTACACAATACAACAACAAAACGATAGAGTTAAAAGTTTGCTTGAAAATATATATATATATATATATATATATATATATATAAATATAATCATAATAAGTGTGCAGAATTTTTAGAATCTCTATGAATGAAAGAAGGCTGAATAAGTGCTCAAAGATAGTAGACTTAAGGTGTCTAACGACATAAAGAGAAGCACTAATAATTGCAGAGAGTTTTGGTGAAGAATATTTTCCAAAGTTGAGGATGAACCATCGTAGGAGGGGAGATTGTTGGAAGAGCCACCAACAAAGTTGGAGAAGAGGCAGCCAAAAGGGCATCCGGTGGACACTAGAAAGCCAAGCATCAAAAGGAGCTCAAGCGCCAAGGAGGAGCGCTCTCCAAAGGGAGAACATCGAAGAGTTGTGTATAAGAAGATAAAGAGTCATTTGAAAAACTACTCGCAATTCTCAGACGGTGTGGAAGAGAAGTGCATGAAAAGGCAGTCGGTCACTCTAGTAGGCCAAGGATTTTAATGACGTTGTGCACTATAGTCATCAGAGACGAGAACGTGTAGAGGTTCTATACTCTGCACAAGCAGAACGAAAGAATATCATAGCATTAGATGAAATAATACTTAGGAAGAATTATGTTGCCATCAGAGACGTTCCGTGACTTTATCTACGAACAAGTTGGTCCATGAAGGTAAAGAGATCCTCATCATTTTTAGATGTACAGTGGTGACTCGTTTCAGACGTTGAGACAGTGAGTGTTACATCGAGAAGTAAGTTATATCCACATAAGTGTTCCAGAATATTGAATGGTTTAAATCCAACAAGTAGCAAGCAGTTGAAACCCTAATAGGTAGCGCACAGGCATTATAGGGAGGATACAAATAATCATAGTACTGGAAACCACTAAGCACAGAATAAGTGTTAGTTAATAGATTGCTACCGAGGATAAGGAGAGCGCCGAAGAAGGCTAGCCATTGGTGGAAGTTACAAAAGATAGAAACCCACCAAAATCACTCACAAAAAGCTACGTAGACATTTTCACTAACAATTTACCACTTGATAGCGACCATTTTACTCAAAGAGGAAATGATCAAGGCAGATAGACAACCGGTTATTTTTAAGTGCCCAAGTTGGAGAATCAAAACAACACTTTGGTAGTAACGACGAATCCTACAGAAGCGATTTGCATTATGTAAGTTTAGACATTAGTTTGACCGTGAAGTTCCATGTATTCGGTTCTTGGGCACTGCACATGCTGCCATAGAAAAAAGAGAGAAACAATTTTGATAGAAGAATAAAAGGCAGGCGAACGACCAAGGCTCATAACGTGGTAGCATCAGGAAGAGGCATTCAAATCCTTACAAAAATCAGCTGGTCGTGATAGTTTTTAGCGCATCGTGAGATAGCTGTAACGGCTAGTTAGCAGACATTAGTGAGTGCGAAATCTCTATGAGGCTGAGTGGTTGTGTAGACAAGTTACAGAAGAAATGACCACGACAGGACCACGTAGATAGAACGGCGTGATAGAGAGCTCTAGCCAAGGAGAAGTCAAAGATAGAAGACTGAGATGCCCATTGAAGTTTTGAAAGCACTGAGGAATCACAACGGTTAAAATCAGCCAAAAACAAAAAGGAGCTTTGTAAGGCCAAGGTAATGTAAGGTTTTGAAGTTTCATTTATATTTATATTGGAGTAATAAGGGAGATTTTAAACTTTATTTTATAAAATCAGTAGTTATAAGTATAGAGGGTAATATTAGTTTAATCAAATCATTTATAGGATTAATTAATTTGATCTAGGGATAAGGTGAATGTGATTTAATTTTTATTTTTTTATTTTTTAAGGTTATTTTTAATTAATTTATTTTTACTTAGATTAATTATATTATTGGAGGAATAAGGAATCTAAGTGAACAATTGAAACCTTAGATGGTTTAAAGTTTTTTGAAGACATAATTTGGAGTTTTCAAAATCTAATTACAAATTAGTTTATTCAATTTTGTAATATTTGCAAATAGTATATTTTGGAGAAATAAGGTTTCCTATGTCAAATTAGGAAAATTAAATATGTAATTTCTATTATAAGGTAATCTATGTCAAAGAAACATGGCAAAGAGAAAGCAAATAAACAATAAAACAAGTGTTCCAAAATTAGAGACTCAAAAACTAGAACTTTATGAGTTGCCAGATTTAGTTGAAGAAGAAAATATATATCCTCAAGAAGAACTAATTGACCTTGGAGCAGACTTAGGTTTTCAAGAAGAAGAAATTTACATTCAAAATGACCCTCTAAGATAAATTATAAAATAGTTACTGATACTAAAGGAGTGCACACACAAGATGATAGAAAAAGTTGAAAACCAAGAGAATACATCTATGAAGAGAAAGAAGGTTTTGCAAACAATTATGAGAGAGGCCAAAAATGAAAAGTTTTCAACACTAGAATATTATTTAAACTTAGAAATTGGTGAAGCAAAAATGAACTCAAACAATGTTTTCTCACTACCTAATGATATAGGAAAAGTAATGTATATGGAATTACTTTCTAATATACTTCTAATGGATAAGAATAGAAGACAAGAGGACACAATTAAAGAGTTGATAAATAGGTATATTAATGAAGTAATTGCTTTAAAATATAGACTTGTTGATATTGCTAGTGAAGCAAAAAAATGAGAATTCTACACTTCAACAATGTATACAAAATGTTCTTAACAATGCTAATTATTGCTATGAAGACTTTGTTACCGTAACTACTAATCTATGGAGAATAATCTACAAAGGAATTGTCACTCTTAACATTTCCAAGATGAGAGAACATGAAAAATTTGAAAAGGTAAAGAACAAAATAGAGATGAAAGATGCTTCTACTGATACAAATGAACTAAGGCCTTTGATGGTAGATTCATGTTGCAATACTATGGAGTCAAAATCATTGATGATTGATGCATGTTGTGACACTAGTGATTTAGAATAACCTATTACTAATATTGATGCTATATGTGATACAACTGATTTAGATACAGTTTATGATTGCTCAAAAAAATTTATGCTACTAGGATTGATGGTGATGCTCAAGATCATTCTAATGATTGTTTTGATATGGATACTAATAGATTTGATTCAAAATTTATGAGACATGAAGATACAGGTTCATAAAAGCATGAGTAGGAAATAAATAAAAAAATAAGTGCACCAAAAAGTAGCTCAAAGTATGGAAGGATTAAATATATAGGTCATACCGGTAATAATGAGGAAGGAAGTGAATCAATAACATAGATTGATAGGAACAATTATTGTAAAGTATATAATGGTCAAAGGGATTCAATAACAGAAAACAGGTGCAATTATTGTAGCAGATATGGGTATAAGGTAGAGAGATGTTGGAATATCCATAGTTGTAAAATTTGTGGAGGAACCAATCATTCACAAAGATATTATTGGTACAAAGAAAATCATTTCTTTGACTGGATGTATACAATGACAAGAGACTTCATTAGTGAATTCTCTCAGGTATATTTATCAAGGTATAGATATGGGAACAAGAAAGGCATGAACTTCTTTGACAATAAATTCATATGGAAACCAATGGCAGTACCAAAGTTAGAATATAGAGTCAGATAAAGAGATGAAGCTCGAGTAGAAGATAAAATGCAAAGCGAGTTTGAAGACACATACGAAGATCCATATTGAAGACTAGTATTCAATAATAAAATAATGTAATATGAGGGGGTGTTGGATTATATTACATTATTTGGTACATTAGGTTTAGTATTTACTTTATGCAATGTAATAAATGCACAAGTGTGCATAATATTTAATAATGTAAATGTGCACATTTGTCCATGTGTACATGAGTCCATAGAATAGGATAGTGAAGAGTTATATTACAAGTGTCCAAAGGATAGCCAAGAGTCATAGGATATGGAAGAGTCATAGTCATCCAAGAGTCATTGTAGAAAGGCTATTTACACATGCTATAACCTTGAGTATTGTGATGCATACTTGATACATTCCAAGCTTTGTACTATTTTCATGAGGTTCCATTAATGACTATTCTATGAGTTATTTCAAAATTCTTTTATGTTGTTTATAACTTTCTTAGTTAGCGAATATCTTATTTATAACTTTGGTTGCATTTCCCTTGAAGTCTATGTTGGCAATTTGAGTTATTTTGTGTTGTCATTGATGTCACATGGATCACATTGAGTTTTGGTGGCAAAAGCACTTCATAAATAATCATTTATGATATTTTGGAGAGCATGGATATATACAGGGTTTTGTGGCACAAGAGGCATATAATATTTAATTTTTTAAATATTATATTAATGGTTTTTATTAAAACCAATGGTAAAGGTTTTTATTAAAACCAACGGCAAGGGTTTTTATTAAAACCGATGGAAAGGTTTTTTATTAAAACCAACGGAAAGGGTTTTCATTAAAACCATTGGAAAGGGTTTTTCATTAAAACCACTATGCTAAGACTTCTCCAAATTATGATGGATGAAAAGGTTTTCCAATAAAACCTAGGTGCAAAAAGTTTCATGGCGAAATTCAAAAGAATGAAGGAGATATCCCAATTCAAAGTTAAGAGGTGAATTATTAAATTTTTATTTAATAATTCTAAGGTCTAAAGTTGAATTACATTATCCACCGACGTGCAAAGGTTGGGGAGATTAATAAATATTCACCGACGTCATTCGAAGGATGGAGGTGCATATAAATAAAAGGTGAAAAACCTTTGTTTATTGAAGACTTGACATAGCGCATGAGAGAGAGTCGTCGAAAGGGGAGCAGCGAAGAAAGAAGGATAAATAACTTTCGATTTGAGAGCAAGGTCAAGTAAACAACGTGGGAAAGTGACGTCACGTAGGAGCCTATAGCGCAGTTGGTAGCGCACGAACTTTGCACAAGGTAGGTTCGTTGTTCGAATCCCGCCAAGGGCAAAGTGTTTTGCTAAGAAAGTAAAATCGAGTTTCAGATTTGAGCGCAAGTTAAAGTTGGGTGTTTGGGATTAAATCCCAATATGGGCTGACACCCACGTGGTAAGCACCTCACAGTGCTAGGCGAGAGGAACAGAGTTCGACTCCCATGAAGGTGTGAAGGCGCATTGATTTTTGGCAAGGCATTGACGATTTCGAAGGTGTGAAGGCGCATTGATTTTTGGCAAAGGAATTATCGATTTCAAAGGTTGTGAAGGCAACAAATTTCATATAAAGGTATTTATCTCTAGCGCATGGTAATATTTGTTATTACCAAAGTTTTGGTGCATTAAAATTATTTCTGTGATAACTAGGGAGTCATAAGGAGTTTAGGGAAATAAATGCTTGTTGTATGTGTTAATGTGCTTAGGGAGTTATAAGGTGTAGAATTAAATATTTGTTATTGTTGTGTGTGATTAGGGAGATATAAGGTGTGGAAATAAATATTTGTGATTGTTGTATGTGGAGTTATAAGGTGTGGAATTAAAAATAAAAGCATAGGTGCTTGTTGTATGTGTTAATGAAATTAGGGAGTCATAAGGTTGAAAAGTGTTGAACTTGTTATATGTCCTAGTGCATGATTTAATTATGAAATTAAACTAGGAACTTGAGACCTAGTTAATTGCTACCTTGAGTTAGAAGACATGCACATGAGTTAGGGTTTGAAGTTGAAGACAAATTGCTTGATTATGTGCCTTGGCTATTGAGAGGAAGTGGATGGATTAGAAAATCAATTTTATGGATAAAATTGATGCTTGAGTTCCATGATTGCTTTAGTGGAGTTCATTGAGAGTATTGCCATTATTGAGGAGGTTTTTGCTATTGCTTTGAGGAGATTATTGTTGGTTACTTGTTGAGTACATTGCCACTATTTGAGACCATTGAGGAGATCATTTGCTAGTCACTTGTGGATACATTTGCCTTTCATTTGAGGAGATCATTGTTGGCTATTTGAGAGCTCTTTGCTTGAGGGAGTTGTGCTTGTTTCTTGAGAGCTTATTGACATTGCATGAGGAAGATATTATTGAGAACCTATTGCTATCACTTGTGGAGATTGTCCTTGGTTGGTTGAAGTCCTCATTGTTATTTCTTGGAGAGGTTTCCATTTGAGAGATCATTTGTCATCCATTTGAGAGTACCTTGTTGAGCATTGTTGTCATCCATTTGAGAGTACATTGTTGAGCATTATTGTCATCCATTTGAGAGATCATTTGTCATACATTATTGAGATCATTGTGGATCATTGTTGTCATCCATTGAAGAGTACATTTGTCATTCATTATTGAGCACATTGTTGAGTATTATCATCATTCATTTGTTATCCATTGTTGAGTTCATCATTGAGCCTTGCCTTCATTGATTTGTGGTTGAGATTTGAGTGCTACTTGAGAGTCATTGGTTGAGCCTTTGGGAAGGCTTTTGGGACAAAATTTTGAAGATTTGAGACAGTTTTGTGCATGATTGGTTGAGCCTTTGGGAAGGCTTTTGGGACGAAAATTTTGGATAGATTTGAGACAACATTTGTGCATGATTGGTTGAGCCTTTGAGAAGGCTTTTGGAAAGGATAGATTTGGGATAACATTTGAGTAGGATTGTTTGAGCCTTTTGTGAAGGCTTTGAGGAAATTTAAAATTTGAGCAGGATTTTTGAGCCTTTGGAAGGATTTGAGGATATTTGGAAAAGAGAATACTTTGAAGCTTGAGAACATATTGGATAGCTAGTGAGAGATTTAGCCTGTGAGAAGGCATTGAAGTAGATTAGAGCGGAAGAGAAAGACAAATAGAGAACATATCAATGGATAGCCTAGCTAAGTAGATCAGTGGATAGCCTAGTTGAGCAGATCAATGGAGAGCCTAGTTGAGCAGATCAATGGAGCCCACCTGAGCAGATCAGGATAGCCTAGCTTTGAGCAGATCAAAGTAATCATTTGTATTGGGATAAGGATCCCTATTTCTTTGTGAAATATTATAAGGAGAATATCTTGTGGACTACCCCACATTGGGGGAACCACGTTAAATCTTGTGTCTCAATTGTGTGTGATGATTTGTGCACTTGCTTACTATTGCTATCTATGTTATTAATGCACACTGCTATATTTGGTTATTGCAATTGAGGACACTAATTGATATTGGTTTGGAAAGAAAGTAAAAAGTGGGTGCTATACTGTTCACCCCCTCTCAGTATAAGCTTGTGTTCTTCAATTGGTATCAGAGTGGGTTCCTTCGAAAAGGCTAACAACTTGAGGGTAGATTCTACAAGAACACAGATGGCTTCACAGAATGGATCATCTACAAGTAAGGCTCCATTGTTTGATGGTAACAATTATGCTTTTTGGAGCATGAGAATGAAGAACTATTTGATATCACAAGGATATGAGGTATGGCAGATGGTTGCAAAAGAGTATAAGGTTGAAGGTGATCCCGAGATAGATAAGACTATCAAGAAATTGGTTGAGATCAATGCAAAGGCAATGAATTGTATTCTGAGTGGGCTTCGTGAGACAGATTTTGCAAAGGTCATGGTATGTAATTCAGCTAATGAAATGTGGACCAAGTTGTGGAATACCTATGAAGGAGATTCCAAGGTAAAGTTGGCAAAACTACAAACTCATAGAAGAAGATTCGAAGAATTGAAAATGGAAGATTCTGAAGATATTACAAAGTTCTTGCTTCGAGTTGATGAGATTGCTAACACCATGAGAGGTCTAGGATTTGAGATGAAAGAATCAGATGTTACTCAAAAGGTTTTGAGATCACTTCCCATGAAGTATGATGCAAAGGTTTCAGCGATAGAAGAAACAATGAATATCGACAAGCTAACAATGGAAGAACTACAAGGAACTCTCACAACTTATGAGATGAGGATAGATAAGCATCAAGCTCCAAAGAAAGAAATTGCATTCAAAGCTTTAGAGAAAAATAAAGGGAAAGATCCAGAGACAGATAGAGATTCAGATAATGATGAGGAAGCTAACTTCATCAAAAGGAAAAAGGACTCAAGGAATTACAGGGATATGAAGAAAGTCAAATGCTACAAGTGTGGTGATTATGGTCACTATGCAAACAAGTGTCCACATGAAGAAAATAGTGATGATGAAAAATAGGGTCACAGAAGAAAAGAAGGAAAGCATAAGCATGACAAAGAGGACAAGTACAAGCAAAGCAAGCATGAGAAGAAGAAGAGTTTTCATAAGAATAAGAAAACTTTCTACATTGAAGAAGCAAGTGATGGTTCAGATCACAACAATGAAGACCAATCAGATGAAGAAGAATGTACATTCTTTGGAATAAGTGAAGAAAGGCAAGAACACCTATTCCTAGGTATTGAAGTTAAAGAAGAGGATATATCTATCGAAGAACGACATGAAGAGCTTGCTATAGCCATTGAGCAAGAAAACAGGTACAAGAAGGGTCTAAGAATACTAAAATGCTTCATATGTAGAGACTTTGGGCATTTAGATGATGATTGCATGTACTACAACAATTGCAACAAGAAAATTTTATTTGTGGAAAAAGAAAGCAATAGTTCCAGTAATAGTTCTAGTAGCAGTTCTAGTGACAATTCCAGCAGCAGTGATGATGAAGAAGAGGAATCCACAAAACAAGAAAATAAAATCAAGAGATTGAAAAGGAAAATCAAAAGGCTTGAAAATAAGGTTCATGAAAATGAAAAGGTCAAAGTAATGCTTAATCGACACATTCAAGGTTTGGAAAAAGAGCTTCAAGAAACAAAAGAGCTTGGCATCACTATTTTTGAGAAATTGAAGAAGAAGAAAGAAATATGTAATCAGTTAGAAGAAGAAGATCAGAAATGTTTGGGGACCTACATAAATAAGTTAGCACGATTTCAAAGGAATTCAAAAACTTTGGATAACTTTTTGGATTTACAGTGAGATCCATCTATAAAGACAGGGCTTGGTTATGAAGAAGGGAAATAAAAAATAAACACACAAGGACCTCTATTTGTATCAGGAGGTTTTGTTTCAAAAATCTATAAGGAAGAACCGGTTCCCAAAGAAAAGGAAGCAACAGAAATGGATACTTGCATTTCAGAGGCTATAGAGATGTGTGCCAATTTGCTATTTGACACAAATGAAGAGAAAGAAGAGGAAGGTTCCAAAGCACCAAAGGTCTCATATTTCAGGTTTGGGGAGTCACACTCAAAAGGAAAGGAAGTTCTAAAATATGAAAGCAAGGAAGCACCTAAGATTCATGAAGAAAGTTCCAAAGCTCCTATGGCTCCAAATATCCAGTTTGGATCTTGTTTTGAGATAGGTGAATCAAGTTCAAGAGGCAAAGAAATTCTTGAAGAAGAAAGCAAGGAAGAAGTTAAGGAAGAATATTTGGATACCACAAAGAAGGATCAAGGATACAATGCACAAGTCAAAGATGATCACAAGGATAAAGGTCAAGAAAGGGTCTATGGATCAAAGAAGTTTGATTTTGCTAGAAGGAACTTCAAAGGAAGAAGGTATGGTTTTCAGGGACATTGCTTCTTATGCAACAGGATTGGTCATAGAGCTTCTCAGTGCAAAGGAAATGAGCAATATGGTTTTGATTATAGAGCTGCACAATTCAGAGGTCATGGTCAAAATGATTATGGAAATAGAAGCTTCACAATACAGGGTTCAGGAAAGGAATGGATATGGAAATGATTTCAAGAAAGAATTCAGGATATGGGCACCATCCAAAGGCTACAATATCAAGTGTTTTAATTGCAATAACTTTGGACATATTGCAATATGGTGTAGGACTCAATTCCAAACAGGTTCAAGGCAAGAAGGTCAAGCAGGTTCAAGGCAAGAAGGTCAAACAGGTTCAAGACAAGAAGATCAAGTAACTCATCAAGAAAAGGATATCAAAAATATGTGGAAGGAAGTTGACAAAGGAAAGGAACAATGTAATATGGGAGTAAATGTACTCCCACCCCAAAATTAATCACCTCAAGAGAGAAGGTGGTAGGGGGGCTAAGCTTAAGAGTCATATATTTTAGCCCCATAGGTGTCCCTTTTGCCATTGATGTCAAAGGGGGAGAGATTTGAGTAAGGGGGAGAGCATTGAGTTAGGGGGAGCAGCCTCCAAAGAGAGCATTGAGATAGGGGGAGCAGCCTCCATAGAGAGTATTGAGTCAGGGGGAGCAACTTTGATTTTCAGAAATGGCTTTTGCAATGATTGTGGTGATTTGCATTAGAGGTGTTGCCATCAATGACAAAGGGGGAGATTGTTGGCAATTTGAGTTATTTTGTGTTGTCATTGATGTCACATGGATCACATTGAGTTTTGGTGGCAAAAGCACTTCATAAATAATCATTTATGATATTTTGGAGAGCATGGATATATACAGGGTTTTGTGGCACAAGAGGCATATAATATTTAATTTTTTAAATATTATATTAATGGTTTTTATTAAAACCAATGGTAAAGGTTTTTATTAAAACCAATGGCAAGGGTTTTTATTAAAACCGATGGAAAGGTTTTTTATTAAAACCAACGGAAAGGGTTTTCATTAAAACCATTGGAAAGGGTTTTTCATTAAAACCACTATGCTAAGACTTCTCCAAATTATGATGGATGAAAAGGTTTTCCAATAAAACCTAGGTGCAAAAAGTTTCATGGCGAAATTCAAAAGAATGAAGGAGATATCCCAATTCAAAGTTAAAAGGTGAATTATTAAATTTTTATTTAATAATTCTAAGGTCTAAAGTTGAATTATATTATCCGTCGACGTGCAAAGGTTGGGGAGATTAATAAATATTCACCGACGTCATTCGAAGGCATGGAGGTGCATATAAATAAAAGGTTAAAACCTTTGTTTATTGAAGACTTGACATAGCGCATGAGAGAGAGTCGTCGAAAGGGGAGCAACGAAGAAAGAAGGATAAATAACTTTTGATTTGAGAGCAAGGTCAAGTAAACAACATGGGAAAGTGATGTCACATAGGAGCCTATAGCATAGTTGGTAGCGCATGAACTTTGCACAAGGCAGGTTCGTTGTTCGAATCCCGCCAAGGGCAAAGTGTTTTGCTAAGAAAGTAAAATCGAGTTTTAGATTTGAGCGCAAGTTAAAGTTGGGTGTTTGGGATTAAAATCCCAATATGGGCTAGTGCCCACGTGGTAAGCGCCTCACAGTGCTAGGTGAGAGGAATAGAGTTCGACTCCCGTGAAGGTGTGAAGGCGCATTGATTTTTGGCAAGGCATTGACGATTTAGGTGCATTGATTTTTGGCAAAGGAATTATCGATTTCAAAGGTTGTGAAGGTAGCAAATTTTGAATAAAGGTATTTATCTCCAGTGCATGGTAATATTTGTTATTACCAAAGTTTTGGTGCATTAAAATTATTTCTATGATAACTAGGGAGTCATAAGGAGTTTAGGGAAATAAATGCTTGTTGTATGTGTTAATGTGCTTAGGGAGTTATAAGGTGTAGAATTAAATATTTGTTATTGTTGTGTGTGATTAGGGAGATATAAGGTGTGGAAATAAATATTTGTGATTGTTGTATGTGGAGTTATAAGGTGTGGAATTAAAAATAAAAGCATAGGTGCTTGTTGTATATGTTAATGAAATTAGGGAGTCATAAGGTTGAAAAGTGTTGAACTTGTTATATGTCCTAGTGCATGATTTAATTATGAAATTAAACTAGGAACTTGAGACCTAGTTAATTGCTACCTTGAGTTAGAAGACATGCACATGAGTTAGGGTTTGAAGTTGAAGACAAATTGCTTGATTATGTGCCTTGGCTATTGAGAGGAAGTGGATGGATTAGAAAATCAATTTTATGGATAAAATTGATGCTTGAGTTCCATGATTGCTTTAGTGGAGTTCATTGAGAGTATTGCCATTATTGAGGAGGTTTTTGCTATTGCTTTGAGGAGATTATTGTTGGTTACTTGTTGAGTACATTGCCACTATTTGAGACCATTGAGGAGATCATTTGCTAGTCACTTGTGGATACATTTGCCTTTCATTTGAGGAGATCATTGTTGGCTATTTGAGAGCTCTTTGCTTGAGGGAGTTGTGCTTGTTTCTTGAGAGCTTATTGACATTGCATGAGGAAGATATTATTGAGAACCTATTGCTATCACTTGTGGAGATTATCCTTGGTTGGTTGAAGTCCTCATTGTTATTGCTTGGAGAGGTTTCCATTTGAGAGATCATTTGTCATCCATTTGAGAGTACCTTGTTGAGCATTGTTGTCATCCATTTGAGAGTACATTGTTGAGCATTGTTGTCATCCATTTGAGAGATCATTTGTCATACATTGTTGAGATCATTGTGGATCATTGTTGTCATCCATTGAAGAGTACATTTGCCATTCATTGTTGAGCATATTGTTGAGTATTGTCATCATTCATTTGTTATCCATTGTTGAGTTCATCATTGAGCCTTGCCTTCATTGATTTGTGGTTGAGATTTGAGTGCTACTTGAGAGTCATTGGTTGAGCCTTTGGGAAGGCTTTTGGGATAAAATTTCTGGACAGATTTGAGATAACTTTTGTGCATGATTGGTTGAGCCTTTGGGAAGGCTTTTGGGATAAAATTTCTAGATAGATTTGAGACAACTTTTGTGCATGATTGGTTGAGCCTTTGAGGAAGGATTTTGGGATAGATTTATGGACATATTTGGGACATACATTTGAGTAGGATTATTTGAGCCTTTTGTGAAGGCTTTGAGAATAGATTTGGGACAACATTTAAAGAGAAAAAAACATTAAGATTTTAGCCTTTTGAGAAGGCATTGAGGCAAATTTGAGAGTTGTGACAAAGACATGACGTAAACAGAAAACAGATCACATGGATAGCCTAGCTGAGCAGATTAGTGGAGAGCCTAGCTGAGCAGATCAGTGGATAGCCTAGCTGAGCAGATCAATGGATAGCCTAGCTGAGTAGATCAGTGGAGCCCACCTGAGCAGATCAGGATAGCCTAGCTTTGAGAAGATCAAAGTAATCATTTGTATTGGGATAAGGATCCCTATTTATTTGTGAAATATTATAAGGAGAATATCTTGTGGACTACCCCACATTGGGGGAACCACGTTAAATCTTGTGTCTCAATTGTGTGTGATGATTTGTGCACTTTCTTACTATTGCTATCTATGTTATTAATGCACACTGCTATATTTGGTTATTGCAATTGAGGACACTAATTGATATTGGTTTGGAAAGAAAGTAAAAAGTGGGCGCTATACTGTTCACCCCCCTCTCAGTATAAGCTTGTGTTCTTCAGTATAATGCTTCAAAATCTAACAAGAGAGTAGTTTTTATCAATTTAGCTTTACCTGCCTAGCTAGGAAGGGTTCCTTTTCTACTTGCCATTTTTTTAGAAAATATTTCCACCACCATATTCCACCATTTCTCTTTCATTTTTCCATTGAAAAGAGGAATTCCCAAATATGTTGCTAGAAGACTTCCAATTTCACACCCAAAAATTCTAGCAATCCTGTTTTGTCTTACCAAAGGTGTATTAAGAAATAAAATCTTACTCTTGAGAAAATTCACCTTTTATCCAAAAACCTTCTCAAAATTTTCTAAAATATTCTTTATTATTTTCTCTTGAGGAATTGAAGACTTTGTTATGATAATTGTATCATCTACAAAGTGTTGATGAGTTACCAGATTAAGGATTGAAGTTGGTCTAATTCCATCTAAGTTGAAATAGTCCTACCCAAAGCTTTAGCCATGATTATAAAAAAATAATTAGAAAGAGGATCTCCTCGCATTAATCCCCTTGCAACTCCATTGATGATAACTAAAATCATTACTTTTGTAATACATTCCTTGATTAGGTCAATCCATTGTGCATGAAAGTCAATTTTTTCCAAAACTTTTACAAGAAAGCTCCATGAAACTCTATCATACACTTTGTTAATATCCAGTTTCAACAACATCCCTACTTTATTACTTTTATCAATTGAATGAATAACCTCATGTATAGTTATGATGCCATCCAAAATTTGATTTCTGTCACAAAACCCCCTTGTTGTGAATCAATAATAAAAGGTAAAATATACTTCAACCTGTTTGCAATCACCTTAGTAATAATCTTATATAAAGTATTACAAATATTGATTGGTCTAAAGTCTTTAAAATCCTTAGCCCTAGAAACAAGGTTATCCATAAGGGGTTGGACTCAAAATGTACTTGTAAAAAAATGGTGAATCCTAATAAAAATAAAGATGAATCATAGAGAATACTAAGCAAATCAAATCAAGCATCTTCACACAAACATTTGGGGTATTTGAAGCCCTAACATGTAAGGTAATATATGGGTACACTTTTGACCTATTAAATCATATTATAACTTCATAAAAACACCACCATTAGATCAAGCTTGAAAAGCATTTTCCAATGAGTACAAATATGCCTATGTTTGGATATATTGTGGCAAATTGACCCTAAGAAAAAATTGATCCTGAAAATTTTAGGTGAATGGGCCGATGTCGAGGTTCCTCATATTCATCAATTTTCAATTTTGGAAATACTAATATTTTCCCAATTTGTGAATATTGGTCATTATGCATAACCCTCCCTAGAAATTTTAGGAATCAAAACCAAGAAAGAAGAATTAACATCCCTTGGTATAAGATTGGATTTTTGAACCTCCATCACTGCACTAATGACATCAAATTCTAAAATTTTCCAAAATATTTGATAGAAGGCAGATTGAAACCCATCAGGACTTGGGGCCTTTTCCCCACCCATTCCAAAAATTACCTCTTTAATTTCCTCCTCCTTGAAAGGACTGATCAAGTAGTTGTTATGCTCCTTAGTAACAAGAGTTGGAATATTTTGAAGGAGTGAACTCATTGCCTCTTCATCAATCATTTCCTCTTTTCCAATTAGATCATTGAAGAAATGGACAACTTCATTTCTAATCTCCATGATATTATTTGTGACTCTATCATCTTCCATATAAATTTCTCTAATCTTATTACAACTCCTATGCTTCAAAATTGAAGTATGGAAGAATTTTGTATTATGGTCACCCTCCTTGAGCCATTGAATTCTAGATTTTTGCTTCCAAAATATCTCCTCACATGCTAGTGTATTATGAAAATCTGATAATAATTCTCTTTCTTTCCCACAAACCTCATCTGTAAGATTTCTATTTTTGAGAGAAATCAAATCAATATTTGAAAATATAGTGGCATCCTTTAACTAATCAAAGAGATCATCTATCCTTGGCAATGTATACCTATTCTTTATGGTGACTTTAATTAGCATTCTATAATCAATACACAACCTTAAGGAACTATCCTTCTTCACAAATAATACCTGAGCACCCTAGGGCAACACAATAGGTTTAATTGAACCTTTCTCCAATAAATATTGGAGTTGCACCTTTAGCTCTTGCAACTCAATAGGAGTCATTTTGTAAGGTGTCCTTGCAATAGATTTAGCTCCAGGCATTAGTTAAATGGTGAAATCAAATTCACATCAAGGTGGTAGGATTAGGATGTCTTTTAGAAATACATCCCTAAATTCATGAAGAATTGGATCTCTTAAATATTTTATCATCCCCATTGTTGCCTATCTTGTCATTTATCTTTACTACAAACAACATACCACCTCTTTTGAGTGCCTTCTTTAGTTGCATAACTAACAAAAAATGTGATTGAAAAGACCCTTGTCTACTTTAAACCCTTACTCTCTTATTATCCATATTAGTATAGTGTATTCATATTTCTTGGAAGTTGGTTAGGACTCCATGAGCGTTTAACCAATCTATCCCTAGGATAATATCAAAGGCATGTAGTGGCACTAAATATAAGGTATAAATAGTGGACCAATTGGGTAAGGTGATATCAGCCATAGAAAAAAAATTATCCATTAATTCTATCCAAAACCATACTCAACTTTCCACCCTTGTGTCAAAAATCCAGGTCTTTTTCGCATATCCCCAATAATACTAGTGGAAATAAAACTATTTGTAGCTCCACTATCAATTAAAAATTTAACATTCTTATTGAACAACTTACCATTCAATAACATGGGAGTTGCTTGTCCATGTATGTTCTAACATCTTGTGGTTGCATAGATTTGATGTGGTAGATCCTCGACTCTATTACTTGACTCTGGTTATTGGGGACACTTGCTTGCGTAATGAGGATCCCTACAAATGAAAAAACTTATCCTGGGCCTAATACCTTTCCTATATTTTCTCCCATGTTTTCTCTTTCTGAGTGGAATCATTTTGCTTTTGAGGTCAAGGTTTCACATTGTCTCTTTTCTAGAAATTCTTCTTATAATTCCCTTGATTCCCATTGATCTTATTTCGTAAATTTGGGTTCCATTTACTTTTCTTATTTTACTCCTTATTCTATTTCATAAAACCCACACTCTTCCTCTTCTTGAGTTCCTATTTATCTACCTCTATCAACCCTCCATAGTTGAAGAAGGTCTTCTTGGTTTGTAGATTGGTCTCTTCTTATCAAGCCAAATCATATATTTTTTGAAGGGTTTTGGGCTTGAGTAAATTAATCACTATTCAAATCTTAGGATCCACCCACAATATGAACTTATGCACCTTCAATTGTTCTTTAATCTTGTACTTAGGAATATATTTCAATATTTTAATGAATATTTGATAATATACCTCCATAGCCAATATACCCTACTGAAGCATAGAGAAATACTTGAACTGCTCTACATAAAACTGATCTAATAGGAATATCTTCTTAAATACCCTTACAAAACTATCTCATTTTAGGTCCATGACTTGAATTCCTCTACCTACCATAAATGTGTTCCACAATTCTAAGGTTGTATCTTGAAAATAATGGGTTTCCCAAACAATTTAGGTTTTGGGTGAGTAATTCTTTATAGAAATGAAAGTTTCCAATTCATTCAATCAATACTTTCCTTCATCACCCCCTTCTCTTCCATTAAAATTAAATACCTTAAAATTCTTAAGGTCCTTGGAAAGCTTAGCCTCAATTCGAGATTTACCCTCATGGATTCCTCTAGAATTATTCTCTTCCTATCTACCCTATGAATCTTTGTTGTTGATTTTCCGATTAGCCAATGTTTCCAAAATTTTCCATTGCTACTCCATCTACCTGTTGAGTGGTAATTTTACCCAATTACAAAACCACACTCACAGTTAGGATTTTGATTAGAAAACCCTCTCTTGCAAAGAAATAGAAATTTCTCCAAGGTTCCTTTTACTTAATGTGTGCATGTATGCTTGTATAAATGTGTCAAATAAGTGCTTGGAATACCTTAGTGCTCTACAAAATAATTGTTAACAAGGGGCCTGTGTTGGTGTTACTTTATTATGCTATGCTATTATTGTTCATGAAACTTAAAAGAAGAGAAAACGTGATTGGCCCTCATATGACCACAATGTAGAAGCAAAATTCATTTTATCTTGAAGTGTTTTAGATAGATTTTATCTTTCTTTGTTAAGCAAGTTTTAACCAATTTTATCCTTTTATTAAACCTTGTTTTAAGCATGAAATAAAAGATTAAAATCTACCTCTAAAATGTGAATCTGAAAATGATGAGTGGATTCATTTTATGTTGCTTTGAGCATGAAAGAAAGTAAATGTGCATGAGTAACTTTTAAAATGTGATGGCCTTTGAAATACCATATAAATTATTCCCCCTTTCATGAAATTGAGATTTTCATAAAGGGAAGGTAACTTATTGCTTTAAAGAAAACAACCTTTAAAATGTCTTATAAATTGTCCCCCTTTGAATGAAATTGTAATTTTCATAAAGGGAAACTAATTTATTATTTGCAAAAAAAAATGTAAATCTTTAAATATACATCTTCTCTTGAAATGTGGAAACATGTAAAACTGGAAATTGCGAAATTCCTTTTAAAAACTGCAATCTTTATAAATTTTTATAATTTCAAATTTTTGTTAAAACAAAAACATTTTTCCTTTAAATGGAACATTAAAGCTTATTCTAGAGATGCATGCATCTATTTTTAGAATTTTATATTTTTTTATATTTTTTATTTTATTTTGAAAACTTAAAAAAAAATGAAAAGACAAGGTTAGAAAATAAAATAAAATAAAATAAAATGAAACTGACATAAAATAAACTGTTGCAATCCTAAAATTTTAAAATATCTTGAAAACCTTAGTATCCTACAGAAAATTGATATTAAAGAGATTTGTATTCACGCAACCTAAATGTAGTGCGGTGCAACATCCTAAGGGAAGGCAATATATCAAAAATAAAAATCGATTCAACCAATAACATGCATAAAAATCATCAAATTTCCAATATATCATCAATAAATATTGTCAATATAAACTCATAATCATATGCATAATACAACTTCTATTGGTATCAATGGCAAAATATTTTAGACCAGTGACTTGGGAAGAGAAAACTTAAGATAAATCCCTGGTGAAGCATTACTTCCACCTCTGTAATTATACCTAAAGTTTCCAACCCCTCGGTTATTTTTCGTAGGTCGTATTTAGTCTTCTTTGATCAACTTCTTCCTTTTCCAATGCTTTATTCGCTTTCTTTCGAAATGCCCATCAATTTTTATCCTCTTCTCCTAACGTCCAATGCAAATCATTCTCACTCATTGTATCTTGGTAAACACTTTTTCTTTCTCTTTTTATATTTGATAAATCCCATACGTTTTCCTTCTACACCTACCTTCACCCTATAACCACCATGGTTCACTTAATAATTCCTTTTTATTTTCATTTTGACAACACTCTACCATTGCTCCCCTTACGACCACTCCAATGCAGGCTCCTCTATGTTGGCCTGAACTTCAAAGGTTGTTTCAAACATGTATTTAGCATTATATCATGGGTAGCATCTTACATTCTTTATAATCCATCATAGAATTGGAACTTCTAAATCTTCAAGTGGAGTGGTTTTGTCTTAAGAACAACTCATTTGAATATCAAAGAATCAATTTAGTATATTTGTGAAGCCCAAGTAATTAAAATGTGGAGTGCCTTGGATTTTGAATTCACTTCATCCACCTCTTGTGCACTGTTATCATATGTGGCTATGTATACAATATGTCCTCCTAATGGCTTATAACTTGTCAACTTAGCGCCACATTTCCCTTGTTACATTTGTCATGTATTTCTTCACATTACTGACCTCGTTCATTTGTTATTTCACACTGTTGTTGGCTATCTTCATCGGTATTACCCATGAAGATGGCAATATTCACATCTCCCAAGCAATATTTATATCAACTGTAATTTCTTCGTCTTTATCGGTCTATCATCCTCCACTATATCGGGGTGGGGAATAAAAAACTTTGATAGGCTATCATCATCCATGTCACTGGGCCCATTTGATGTGTTTATTTATGCTTTGAACTGCTCGATATTCATTGGCTCATATAGTATTCTAGCCACAGTCGACATTTCTTATCGCCAAATCTAGATATCGATGTCCACATCATGGTGTTACTCATTCTGTGTTGGAACTACATTGAATTTATCTCCATAATGCCATATCATTTGTCCATGACTGCATTCATACCACCATTGGTGTAGCCTCTATACGAGATATTATAGCGATTCTAGATATGGCAATAGGTTTTTTCTCATCCCATATTTCATGACATTTGCTATGTTATCACTTTTTGGTCTAAATATGCATCAGTCACTCTACAAAATCATCGCATTAGTCTACCCAACTACTCAGTTTGAAACCATTTGCATCACCACTGCTATCATAACCTACCCTCACGATGCTTCTGCTATATCATACATATAACACCACCAAACTATATTATCCCTATCTGCTATTCATGCTACACAGTTGACTGCCAAACATTGAATCCACTCCTAATCATCACTGACATGTAGGAATCCATGTCTCTATGTCTTTGCATGCCATATCCTTCAAAAGGATTCATTCGATAATTCACTATGCCCTTAGGAACAAGGTTCAAATCTTTTGGTTTGTGGGCCCACCTAGTATACCACCAAGTAGTCTATATTTCAATGTGCTTTGTTGGGGAGTCCACGTCCTCGCTCATCCACCACCTCTACGTAGTGGGCATCAATAATCCAAATCACTACCATGTATATACACAGTTTTATCTACCCATCCACAGTGGATCTATCGGATACCCTGTAAGTGCTATACATTTTTCCATTGGGATCACCCACCATAATGTCAAAGATGCCACTATATTGCTTTTGTCTTCATCTCAATTGAGATTAGCCTATCTAAGTCCATCACTGCTTGTTGTTCGAACCTCCACCATTGATATCGTGAACTTATTTTGATACATTCACTCCATGGTCAATAGAAAAATCCCTTGGCACTAACATATTTCCCATTGTGAGCCTTTCAAGGTTTGAGTCGCACCCATGTGGTCACTCTTCCAAGTCATTTTTGGCCACTGTGATGTATCCATGGTGATCCATGTCCTTGTAATGCCAAAATGTTGAGTTTTCATGGCTATGTATGTCATTGTGTTACACAACTATTACACACGATTTCATATTGTCTCGATTTGTGTCTAGTCACATCACAACTACAGTGCCATGCTGGCTCCAATCCACCTCAGTGTAGTATCTAGCAAATACCATTTGCCACGTTGTTCACTCTGTGAGTCCACCGTATCGATGAGTAAGTCTCGCATCCAATGTTGTTATTCTCCTCCAATGTGGGGTCTGCATCAAGGTATGATCTCCAATCTAGGTCTCTCATCATCCCATGTATCCATAGTGCCGACCATAAAACACCACCATCATATCTTTCGTCATGGTATTAATCTACAAAAATATCTACAGTGTCACACCTGCAAGCATTACCACAAACAAGCATTAACATAAGTTGTATTGAAACACTCTCTAACACATCAATAAAACATAACAAAATCCCTACTATAATAAGAAACACTCAACTAAAACCAAAACTAAAAATAAACTATTAAAATAAAACAAGCTACTTAATAACTTTGACCCACGAATTATAATAGAAAAATAAACAAAATAATAATTTCCATATTTTATTATTATTATTATTATTTTTTATTAAATCATTTATTTATTTAAATAATTTCCTTCCTTATGATTTTTTTTTTGAAAATTAGAAAACTCTCAATTAAAATCACTCAACTAAAATATTAAAATAAATAAAAACTCAAGCGATACTCTTAACCAAAACATTGAGATTAACCTTTTAAATTCACACATTTTAAAAGGATATATTTAACACATGTTCTGACCTTTGAACTGATGGGTCCAAATACATGGGTAGGAACCTCTCAAAATGAATAGTCAAAGGCAATAAAAATTCCCAAAACCTAAAATTTTAAGGTGGGTCCCCAAATTTAGGGCTAGTTGTGGAATGGCCACAATAAATGGCGACTTTTTTGGGAAATGCTCCTAAGCATTTCGAATTAAGAACCCGGTTATGCAACCAAACAAACTGAATATTAGAAATAAAAATATTTAGCAACATCCAAAGATGGTGGGGATAGACAAATTGAAAACACATGAACCACTTTGCTTTAGCTAAGTGTGTGAAAGTGTTTTCATTTTGCATTCCTAAAAACCATCCAAATTCCATCACTTATTTTGCATTAGGCTATAAAAATATTACTCATGAAAGAATGTGCCTTTGCATTGCTCCACATCCAACCAGGCATTTATAGCCCCCATGGAGATGCCCTGCTCACCCAGATTTTAGATTAAATTTGCATTTTCCTCTTTTATAGACATTGCTCCACTACTAGCCAAGCATCTATAGCCCCTATGGAGATGCCCTAAGCTTTTTTTTTTTGTTAACCATGAGTCATTGTATTACTTTGCAAACTTCACCTACCACCTAGGTTAGAGATCAAATAAGGCTAAATATTGAGTATACAAAAAAATTCACCTTAATTTGCAAACCAAATAACTTCATATTTCAAGATTCCAATAATACCCCTTAATATGATGTGTTCATGTGTAGCCTTAGCAAAATGATTCATTGTTCCTAAAATTCGCTATCTTAATCCCAAAATCTAAGAATATTAACTAAATAATTTCATCCCCTTTTACTTGATCCACATGATAAGTAAATCACCCTTCATGACAAAGGAACACTAAATTTAGTTGAGAGGCCTAAATTAGTAACTACCATAAAACACAACCACACATGTAGGAACAAACCCAAAACTCAAAACTTGCAAACCAAAACTTTGAAACAAACCCAAAACCTAATATAATACAAACTTGACAAAAAGTAAATACAAAACTCACCAAACCAAAATTTTGAAACAAACCCAAAAAAAAAAAAAAAAAAAAAAAAAAAAAAAAAAAACTTATATACAATAATATACAATATGATGCAGAAAAACTTTGGCTCTCACTTCCCTGGATCCCAAACACAATTAGCACACTTCAAAATATATATATTATGATATGCATGCCAAGATTTACAAAAATCCAACCAAAGTAAGATTAGGCCAAACAATACAATAACTCTCACTTTACCTCTCTCACCCCACCAATTTGATTCAAGGGTATTAGCAATTCCATGTTGAGCATTTGATTCATTAAAATTGCAAGTGAATACATGATTTTCAACTATCCTTTGCTTGTTCAATGAGGTGTAAATTTCAAAATGTGATTCATCACTTTTACTTAAGTTTTCATTTTCACAAGCATATAGGATTTATTTCAAATAAAAGGCTATTCTTGAAAATTTTGAAGCAAAGTCATCATCTATGTCCTTAGGCCAATCATACTCATGCAACAATTTGCAAGCATCTAAGATATCTACTAAATGAGGATCATTATAATATTTTATCCTAGATTCAATTATTAATTATTGATGAACTTGATTCAACAACTCAAGCATATCTACTTCTCTCTCATTCAACAAAGCAATCTCATTAGTGGTGGGAGTAAGAATCCACTCTAGTTTGTTATCAACCTCCAATGGCATTTCATCATAAATAACATGCGGATCCAAAATGCAATTAAGCAAACTTTTACTTGGAGTTTGAATGGTCGAACATAAAAGGTGAGATTCTACCTCTTGTACATTTTCATTTACCAAACCTTGATGATCATTTGCAATTTCTTCTTTTCCTCATGATATCCATCATTGTCATGTGGTAGTCCTTCTTCATCGATTACCTCTTCCTCATCCATAGCAAATGAATCATTAGAAGCCTTTACCCTTTCCTCTATTTCAGCAAAGTCTTCATGTGATATAGCAATTTCAGCATCCTACATATCAAATGAAACATACATTTCATCAATAGGAGTGTGAGAAATAAATAAGTCCTCATATCTTCCCCAACCATTATAATAATTATCTTCTAAACCCATGGGATGAAATTCTATCATGTTTTCCAATGGCATATGATTCTCTAATTGTTCAGGAATTGTAGGCTCTTCATGCAAGATAGCAACTTTAGGGTCCTGCATATGAGATGAAGAAAATTTTTTATCAGAATGCGCAAAAGGAACACATTCCTCATATTTTTCCCAAACATCATCATAATTATATTTTAAGATCAAAGGATCAGATTCTATCAAGTCTTTTGCATAATATTTAGATTCATCTATTGATTCACCCTCCTCAACTTCAAAGAATTCATCTTCCTCAGATTCATCCTCCTCAATTTCAAAAAAATCATCTTCCTTAGATTCATCTATTGGTGGGTCAAGGGTTTCTTCAGTGGGATCAATTCTTATATTTTGCTTCCTATGATTCTCCCAATCCTCCTTTGTGAATAAAAATGAACCAATATCTACATCTTGATGGGTTTGTTTACCACAATCCTCATTGGTGGACATTGACCTTGAGACTTGCACCTCCTCTTGGATGATATCTAAGGTGGTTGTAATATGTGGACATTCAACTTTATCCCCTTGATTTCTCACATTAGACCTCATTAAATTCAAGGGTGCTAGATTAGATGGTTGGTATTGGTTGGAATCCATAGCTCCTAAAAAACAATCCATCATGGGAGAAGGTGGAATCTCAACTTGATTCATGGGTGGATCCTTAGGGTTACGTAATTATAATCGACCCACATCAACCCCTTTCGAAATCCATCATTTTTCTATGGTTATTGCCTCACTATAGACTCTAGATAAGGATGGATTTTTAGGAAGCCTCCTTAAAAATGTAGAAGTAAAGGGATCTAAGGCTTCCAAGTATACTTGAATGGCTTCTTCTTCTGAAATGATGTAATATGTCTCTATTTTAGTATACAACCTATGGAATCTATCATTAAATTGACTCATGGATTCATTAGGTTCTTTACAAATGGAGATAAATTGATTTGATATCATATTCGGGTCAACCATATTTCCAAAATATTCAAGAAATGTTGCTTCTAATTGATCCCAAGAAGTGATAGAACCTACAGGTAAACCGAGATACCAATCATAAGCAAATTCATCTAATGTGGATGGAAACATGTTACAAATAACATCTTCATGCATCATTTGCAATTGAATTAAAGTGTTCTTGTATGCATGAATATGTTCCTCAACCAATTCTATTCCATCATATCTAAATTGAGGTAGATGATCCAAAAGATCTATAGGTATAGGATGTGAAGGCCCAGGTATGTTTAAAGGACAACCTACCCTCATTGAAGTCAACCAAGCCATTAGTGGACCTTAAAGAATATGACTTTAAAACCAATTTTGTTAATCAAATAAATATGTCTTGCAAAGAAATGACTAACAATTTTCAAATGGATAAATCATCATGTTCATCAACCAAAATATATGCATTAATCAACCCCTAACAATAAATGATACTCTCAATTTGTAAAAAGGGTTAGCATCAATGCATCATCAATTAAAGAAATTTTTTAATCAATGAATATGAACACCTGTCAACAAGACATGATTAGTCAAGACCAATGCCTTCAAATAACTTTCAAATAACAATGAATAATTTAGCATTTAAGTGGTAATAAAATAACCAAATCAAGTCCTCCTTCTAGCGCCAAAATATTGAGTGGTAATTTTGTCCAATTGAAAAACCACACTCATAGTTAGGATTTTTATTAGAAAACCATCTCTTGCAAAGAAATAGAAATTTCTCCAAGGTTCCTTTTACTTAATGTGTGCATGTATGCTTGTATAAATGTGTCAAATAAGTTCTTGGAATACCTTAGTGCTCTACAAAATAACTGTTAACAAGGGGCCTATGTTGGTGTTACTTTATTATGCTATGCTATTATTGTTCATGAAACTTAAAAGAAGAGAAAATGTGATTGGCCCTCATATGACCACGATGTAGAAGTGAAATTCATTTTATCTTGAAGTTTTTTAGATAGATTTTATCTTTCTTTGTTAAGCAAGTTTTAACCAATTTTATCCTTTTATTAAACCTTGCTTTAAGCATGAAATAAAAGATTAAAATCTACCTCTAAAATGTGAATCTAAAAATGATGAGTGGATTCATTTTATGTTGCTTTGAGCATGAAATAAAATGAATGTGCATGAGTAAATTTTAAAATGTGATGGCCTTTGAAATGCCATATAAATTATTCCTCCTTTCATGAAATTGTGATTTTCATAAAGGAAAGGTAATTTATTGTTTTAAAGAAAACAACCTTTAAAATGCCTTATAAATCATCCCCCTTTGAATGAAATTGTAATTTCCATAAAGGGAAACTAATTTATTATTTGCAAACAAAAATGTAAAGCTTTAAATCTAAATCTTCTCTTGAAATGTGAAAACATGTAAAACTGGAAATTGTGAAATTCCTTTTAAAAACTGCAATCTTTATAAATTTTTAGAATTTCGAATTTCTATTAAAACAAAAACATCTTTGCTTTAAATGGAACATTAAAGCTTATTCTAGAGATCCGTGCATCTTTTTTTGGGTTTTTATATTTTTTATTTTATTTTGAAAACTTAAAAAAAATGAAAAGACAAGGTTAGAAAAATAAAAATAAATACCAATAAAAATAGATAATAAATAAAATAAAATGAAAAATAAAATAAATAATAAAAATAGATAATAAATAAAATAAAATGAAACAGAATAAAATAAACTGTTGCAATCCAAAAATTTTCAAATACGCTGCAAATGTTAGTATCCTGCAGAAAATCGACATTAAAGAGATCCTTATTCACGCAACCTAAATGTAATATGGTGCAATATCCTAAGGAAAATGGGTAATATATCAGAAATAAAATCGAGTCAACCAATAACATGCATGAAAATCATCAAATTTCAAATATATCAACAATAACAAATTTCAATATAAACTCTGAATCGTATCCAGAATACAACTTCTATAAGTATCAATGGCAAAATATTTTAGATCCAACGACTTGGGAAGAAAAAACTTAAGATAAATCCCTAGCGAAGCATTACTTCCACCTCTGCAATTATGCCCAAACTTTCCAATCCCCGGGTTCATTTTTGCAGGCCGTATTTAAACTTATTTTATCAACTCCTTCCTTTTCCAATGCTTCTTTGCTTTCTTTCGAAATGCCCATCAATTTTTGTCCTCTTCTCCTAACGTCCAATGCAAATCATTCTCACTCGCTGTATCTTGGTAGTCGCTGCTGCTTTCTCTTTTTTTATTTGATAAAATCGCTTCTCAAATAAATGTGTGTTTTCCTTCTACACCTACCTTCACTCCGTAACCGCCATGGTTCACCTAATAATTCCTTTTTGTTTTTATTTTGGGCAACACTCTACCATTGCTTCCCTTACGACCACTCCAATGCAGTCTTGTCTATATTGGCCTAAATTTAACAAGCTATTTCTAACAAATATTTAGCACTATATCTTGGGCAGTGTCATTACATTCTTTATAATCCATCACAGATTTGGTACTTCTGAGTCTTAACTTTATAATCTAGCCAAAATTTAATTTGGTAGACACGAGCATTGCTTGTCTTCAAATGGAGTGGTTTTTTCTTAAGAACAATTCATCCAAATATCAAAGAATCAATTTAGTATATTTGTGAAGCCCAAGTAATTAAAACATGGAGTGCTTTATATTTTGCATTCACTCCATCCACCTCTTGTGCACTGTTATCATATGTGGCTACGATTACAACACATACTCCTAATGGCTTAGAACTTGCCAACTTAGCGCCACATTTCCCTTGTTAGATTGGTCATGTTTTTCTTCACATTGCTGACCTTGTTCGTTTACTCTTTTACACTACCTTTGGCAATCTTCATCGGTGTTGCCCATAGAACTAGAAATATTCACATCTCCTGGGAAATATTCATATTGACCATAATTTCTTCGTATTTATTGATCCATCATCCTCTACTGCATCAGGGTGGGGAAAATAAAAAAATTGATTGGCCATCATAATCCACGTCACTGGGCCCATTCGATGTGTTTATTTATGCTTTGCACTGCCTAAGATTCATTGTCTCACACGGTATTCTCACCATAGTAAGCATTTCGTGCTGCTTAATCTGGATATCGATTTCCATGTCATGGTGTTACTCATTCTATTTTAGCGTTGCATCAAATTTATCTCCATAATGTCATATCATTCATCCATGATCACATCCATACCACCACTAGTGTAGCCTCTATACAAGATATTCAAGTGATTCTGGATATGGGAATGGGTTTTCACTCATCCCACATTTCATGATATTGCTATGTTATCACTTTTTGGTCTAAATATGCATCAGTCACTCCCTAAAATCACCACATCAATCTACCATCTGCTTAGTCTGAAACCATCTGCATTGCCACTACTACTGGAACCTGCCCTCATGATGCTTTTGCTATATTGTACACATAACATCACTGAAATATATCATCCCTATCTGTTGGTTACACTGCACAGCCGATTGCAAAACATCGACTCCACTCCTAATCATTGTTGACACGTAGGAATCCACGTCTCCACATCTTCGTGTGCCATATCGTTCAAAAGAATTTGTCCGATTATTTACTACACCCTTAGGAACAAGGTTCAAATATTTTGATCTATGGGCCCACCTAGTACGCCACCAAGTAGTCTATACTTCAACATGCTTAATTGGGTAGTCCACGTCCTAGCTCATCCACCACCTTTGCGTTGTGGATGTCGACAATCCCGATTACTACCACGTAGATCCATAGTTTTATCTATCCATCCATAGTGGATCTGTCAGATACCCTATCAACATTGTAAATTTGTCCATTGATACCTCTTGCCATCATGTCAAAGATGCTACTTTGTTACTTCTATCTTCATCCCTATTGATATTAGCATATCCGAGTCCATCATTGCTTACTGTTCGAACCTCCACCATTGATATCATGAACTAATTTTAATTTTTTCACTTCACGGTCAATAGAAAACTCCCTTGGTGCCAATATATTTCCCACCATGAGCCTTTCAATGTCCAAGCCACACCCATGTGGTCACTTTTCCAAGTAAGTTTCAGCCACCGTGATGTATCCATGGTGATGCATGTCCCTATAATGCCAAAATTCTGAGTTTGCATGGCTATCCATGTCATTGTATTACATAATTATTACACGCGAGTCCACACTATCTCAATATATCGATTCACATCACCACTACAGTGCCATGCTATATTCAATCCACCTCAATGTAGCATCTAGCCAATACCATCTACCACGTTTTCTCTGTGAGTCCACCATGTTGATGAGTAAGTACCACATCCAATGTTACATTTCTCCTTCGACATGGGGTCCACATCAAGGTATGATCTCCGGTTCAGGTCTCTTGTCATCCCACATATCCATAGTGCTGACCACAAAACATCACCATCATGTTATAGAACACTAACCACTATATATATATATATTTATTTATTTATTTATTTTAAATGTTTTTTATTAAATCATTTATTTATTTAAATAATTTCCTTATGATTTTTTTTTTGAATATTAGGAAACTCTCAATTAAAATCACTCAAAGAAAATATTAAAATAAATAAAAACTCAAGCAATACTCTTAACCAAAACACTAGGATTAACCTTTTAAATTCACACATTTTAAAAGAAGACATTTAACACATGTTTCGAACTTTGAACCGATGGATCCAAATACATGGGCAGGAACCTCTCAAAATGAACAATCAAAGGCAATCAAAATTTCCAAAATCTAAAATTTTAAGGTGTATCACCAAATTTGGGGCTAGTTGTGGGATGGCCACAACACTACTCTTGAAGTAGCTTAACTATGAATGAAATATTTTCCACTCTCTCATTGGATTTCACTATTCTTCTAGTTTTCTTGTTGGAGTCCATTGTTCTTCCAAACTTATTGCTAAAGCTCATTATTCTTCCATTTTTCTTGTTAGAGTCCATTGTTTTTCTAGACTTATTTTGAAGACATATTGTAGCTTCCTCCTACGTAGCTAACATTTTTTTATTGGATGATCCTCCTCTAAAAATAGGTGCCATATCCTATCCATAAAAAGGAGTTGGATAAGTCACAATTTCTTCTAAATTGTACTTATAATTAGTTAGTTTCATCTCCCCATGAACTAACTTAGACCATTATCACTCATCTAATAATGATCATGGTCACACTTTCCTCACCGCAAGGTGCCATATTAGGTATGACCATTATCACTCACCTGATAATGATCTAGGTCACACTTGCCTCACTATAAGGTTCCATTCCCAATAAGAAATTGTACTCTCTAGGATTTTTACACCTTGGTCTGATTGGTCCAAATGACATGCAATACCCATCTTATCCCAAATCAACTTAATATCCCTAAAAGAGTAAGCTTCCCCAAAGTAGCACATCAAGTCAAGACTCAACCTAGGTTATCTCCATGGAAGCTTCTAGTCCTACAACCTAGAATTTCATACCAACTATAAAAATCCACCAACTCAACCCAAGGGAGAGATTTTTTTGTATATATACAAGGAAAACTCACAAATATGTCCCAATATTTTTTAGCATCGTAAGGCATAACCACATTTTGAGTTTATTATCATTGTATATGACACTCAAGTGGATAGGAGTGGCCAACATCCCATACTTATGGGGTTCACTTTTCTAAACATCACCATTTAGAAAAGACATTAATAGTGGTCCCTCCACTTTTCCTATACCCTCACCAACACAAGATAATTTGACTATGACGTAAGAATTATCCTTTAATGCCCATAACACTTAAAAGGGGATGTTTTTCCCTAACCCTATATAAGCCTATATATGTAGGATTATTCTAATGTAATGCCCTAGTATTTATTTATCACACCTTTGTTAAGGCCATTACCATTCTCTTGGTGATGAGCAAGGTCACTTAATCCTCATCATTCAAGGTGCCAACACTATACTATCTTATGAATTATTCCAAAAGCCTCACCACTTTGGGACACTCGAGCCTCATTGTTGAAGGTGTATCATCCATAATTATCTGGTTATTGCATCACCACAGCTCCTCCTAGATTTGTAAATATCTATTTAGTGCATCACACAACTCCACCTAATATTAACAACTACCTATTTATTTCATCACTGTAACTCCTCTGTGGATTGGGTTATCTTCTTGACTCATAATGTTTGCTAATATGACCCTAGATTCATTCCCCAAAACCCCAAAAATACACCAAGAATCATATATATACCAAAGTAATAATATTTCTCTCAAAATAAATAAAGTGCTATTACTTTCATAGATTCAACCTAACACATTGCTAAACTAGTAAATTCAAATAGTTTTGAATTCATAATACTAGCATTTAACAATTCCTTTACCAATAATTAAAAGAATGAAATAGCATCTAAAGAATTATATCCATAATCTAGGAATTATATTCCACCATTATTTTCCATAACATATACTTTCCATTTGACACATAATAATCATTCCAAGATCTTACATGAAAGAATCGCAATATATAATCTTTCATTTTTGATCAAGTCTTGAAATACTATAGCAAGAGTAATTACAAAACATCCTTTCTTTCCTCAAAATTTCAATACAAATACTTTCCAAGTATAATATTTTCTTCATATTCATTGTTACATAATAAAAATTAATTCAAGGTCCTCTGTTTGAAATATTCTTCCCATGAACTTGAATAGAAGTTTAGGGATCATGACAACTCATGAATTGCTTATGCAAGCCCAACATGCACTAAGCAAGAAAACATGCAATCATGCAAACATACATTTATACAAAACATTTCCATGCAAACAAGGAGATAATCCCATACTTCTCTCCATAATGGATTCCTTTATCTACTCAAGCCTTAGGAAACCATTACTAAAACATTCAAAATAAATCTCATAAAAATATTCTCCATTCTTAAATCCATTTATAACTTTTGCATTAAACAACCTTCATACGCTTTTATATTAAAAAATAAAATAAAAAATTAAACAACCTTCATGGAAAATATCCTAAAATAAATCCAATTGCTTTCAACATTATAACTTGATTAATGAATCAAATACAAAGACATTAATAGAAGATAAAATACTTCTTCCAAAGATTATATTTTCCAACTTAATGAATCTAATATTACATAATAATTCTAAAAGGATTTTCCAACAACTCAATTGAACCCAACAAATTACATAATAAAATAAACATATATTAAAACACATAAGGCTTCAACCATATCATTAATAATATTATTAAAACCTCTTAAAAAACCAAACCTTATTTATTCCATAACAACTCATGGCTAAAACATAAAAGTACTAATTAAAAATTAAAATATAACTTCCACATAGCACAAAAGCTACCTTAAAATTTCAACCACAAGCTACCCAAAAGAGCATATCAAAAGTGCTCGAAAGTAGGCAATAAAACTGCACCCTCTAAATACTAGACAACAAGGAGAAACATACCCTCTACTATGTAACCACACTAGAATTAGGCAACAACACAACACCAGAACAAGGCTTACTTCCCTAGTTAAAACTTAGTTCAAAGCAATGCCAAATTTACTCTCTCCTTCAACCTCAAAAATAAGGAAAGCTAGACAAAGCTAACTCTAACCTACAAATCAGATCATTGCACTATAGTCAAAGAAGTGCACTGTAACGACATTCTCTCCAAAACACGACGACACAAAATAAAAAAAGTAACCCATACAAACAAGCAAATACCAACACTAAAATTGCCCAAGTAAAAAGGAGGATTATTCCAACCATCTAACAGAAGCTATAAAACATAAGCCACCAATGCATGATGACCGCAAACCAACCAATAATGGTAACCACATACTAGATCATACTAAAACAAAATTACAATTACTGGTGGAACCGCATCAGGTAACCAAAACAAGAAGACCATTAAAATTATTCATAGCCAAGTGATTAAGAAACAACACTCAAGAAAACTAGAAGATACTTCAAATAGTCAAGAACTAAATAAAATAACAAAATACTAATATTTATCAAGAATACACAAGCTCAATTATTTTAAAGACCCAACCACAACATAGGCTTCTTAGAGAATGATAAAACCCAACGATATCCAAAACAACAATTTAAAAATTCTAACAACATCAAATGCTTAAGCAATTGAAGCACAAAAATGAGCATATAGAAAGCAACATTCATTCAATAAGGATAAACCAAGAGAGAAAAATACCTCTGCACATTCTAATCCTAGTATTACTTCCTCCTCAACTTTCATTTCCATATCCTCTTCCACCAACCCTGTTCTCTTGGAAATATCCCCCACATATAATCTCTGGAAGAACCAATAAAAGAATATCCAAGAGGAAATATTTTCTTCCATGCATAAAAGTAACGCTGCATCTATATTACAAAACAATTTTTCAATATTTCCAACTATAATATTTATGTATTAATGAATTTCCTTAATATTAAAGCTTAATTTTATTCCTCAATACCCAACGTTCTAGCTTTTATAATTAAACACTAACTTATTTATTCTTTTGCATTTCTAAAGCAAGTATCTAACACTAAAATTAAATCAATAAATCTCCTCCTAAAGTTGATTTAATTAATAACGAATGTTGATATTAGCTATTAACATCGATATTATATTTTATGTATTAATTAATAGTACTTGACTTGAAAGAACCATTTACCAAATAGTTCTAATGTATCAAAACATAAGCAACCATTTACTCCTAAGATATATTGCAAATAAAAAATTTCAATCAATAATATGCATAAACCATGCTAATTCCTTAAGTAGGAGTTGTTACGACATAGGGGGGTCACTCTTAGGAAATGGTAAATATCACATGAGTGCATAGAGGGGATATTTTTTGTGGAAAACATCCCAAAATGGATACCACTTTTAGGTAAGACCCAAGGAGGCAAGGGTATCTCTTCTACCAAAAATACCTAGGGCTCACACCTAGCCTACCACCTTCGACACACTCAAGGAGTATGCCTAAAACACAAAACCAAGCACACACAAACAAAAAAAAACATAAAAAACACAAAAAATAAAAATAAAAAACACCACCTTCAACACACTCAAGGAGCATGCCTAAAACACAAAAACAAGCACACACAGACATAAACAAACACAACCCCCCCCAAAAAAATGAAACATAGAAAAAACCACAAAAACAACATAACACAACACTGCCATAACAAAAACAACCAAATGAAACAATTACACTACAACCAAAACATAAAAACAAAAACAACATAAATAATAAAATGATACAAATACACCAAAAAAAACAATAACAAAAACTAAGTCAATGGAGCTATTGACAAATTAGACCATGCAAGATAACACTAAAACTAAACCATAGCTTAGCAAATAACTAGAAATATCAAAATTTGCTTAGGAAATTAACCATAGATTCTGACATTACCATCAAGAGACTGAAGGATAACACCCATCCTCTAAACCCTTAGGCTTAAGGCATCATTCTTTTATTTGTATCTTGCTTCATTCCAGCTAGGACTATAGGATGGTTACTTAGAACCATGGCACTACTATTGGAATTTGTATGGTCTTTTGAGGATCCTTTTTTTTGTAGTTTGAATCTGCCCTCTGGTTTTGCACTTGGGTTTGATTTTCTACATTGTTCTTTTTTTATTGCTTAAAGCTGGTTGAGATGGATCTCTTTCACTATTATTTCTCAGCATCAAGGCAAGTTATTTTATTGTTTTCTCATCATGCAAACCTTCATGTTCCCTATCTTCATAAAATTGTGTTTCCATAGTTACTATTTCCATTTTACCTTCCTCATCATCTGCTTGCTCATCCATGGAGAGAATTTCAAAGGTGTTAGGTGAAATTACTATTTTCTCTTTTGTTGTTATTTTTTCTTTGTGTTTTTTTGTTTAGGGATTTGAAACCCTACCAAGTCCCCATCCTATTTCTCTTTGTTAGGGACCTTATGTGGACAATACTTGGCTATATTTCCATATTCATGATAAATTCTGCATCTAAATGGAATATTTTCATAATCTACTACTTTCTCCCATATTTCTTCCCCATATTGTAAAGTAATTTTCTTTGGAAGTGGTTTGTCAAAATATATCAAAGCACATATCCTTGCATAAATCATATGCTCTAAGTGTAGAGTGCTATCAGAAGTCATCATGAAAACTCCTAAATAATTCCTAATTGTTGCAAATAGATTTGGATTCCAGTACTTTATTGAAATACCAAATAAATGGATCCAAACAGGGGTAGTTGATGGTATTTCTTCCTCAGCTTTGAACTTGGTATGCCAAGGCTTCATGAAGAGCCCTATCCTACCAAAAATCCAAGGCCTCCCTTGAAAAATATCCTTCCTATCTTCTTCATTAGCAAACAAAATATAGAAGTAGCCATTAGGGTAAGTATTAATTTGGAACTCACATTTAGTGCTCTATTTTTTGGTATCCCATTGCTTGAAGGTAGCAAGAGTCGATCGAAATCCCATGAATTGATAAATTAGTGCTCTCCTCTCCATTTTAGCTATTCCTTCCTGGAGATCCATTATTTTCAACTTCACTAATGGGGATCCATTAGTTGCTTTCATGCAACCCATCTATGTTTTCCTTGAATCAATCTTTGGCATGGTTTCCTTGGTAATCGTTGATTGTATTTTCCTCCTATTTGAGGTGGTCCTTCATGGATAGCTTGTTGAAATTTTATTTTTAGCTCAATGAATGCATATTTTTTGAAATCCTCCATCCCAGAATCCAACAAATGAAGTTGCAGGAAACCCTAAATTCCTACATAAATCCTAATGAATCTACGAATCTCTCTAGGCTATAAGGGTATTCGACGTAGCCATTTTTCTAAAATTAAGTTTTCCAATGTTTTTCATTCCTTCCCTCACCCATCCACAACATAAAATCAAAAGGATTGGAGTGATTTCAAAAACACTAAACTTGGCATGAAGATCTGGAGCGTGGGATATAAATATTTCTTTTGCAAACCTAACGATAGGGGGTATTTTAATATCAAGTTGAACCATCGGTATATTGGTAAGTATGTTATAGGGGAAGGGTATTTGAAATTCATGCATACCTGGTCATAGATTCTATCGATAAAAAAAGGGGTTGAAGAAGAGGGGGTGGTGTTGGTTGTGGAGCCTAATTAATTTAGAGGCTTTATTTTCATCCGCACTTGGACCCACTCCGCGAAGGAGGGGGATGTAGGGGGGGCATCAGCCCCCCTACTAGTGTCACCATGGGGGTCCATGGGGGGTAGCGTCCCCGAAGCTAAAAATAGATGTTTTTCCTCTATGTAAATATGGACCGTTTTTTATTAGGTCACAGATTAGATGATAGATTTTAGGTTGGTTTTTTTGTCCCAAAATTGTAATGCACTTTTATAAGAGAATTTTTTATGGTGGTTGATTGTAATGTTCGGTGCACGATTGTGTAGAGAAGGGTTTTCTAGATGGAATAAAAGGCTTGGTTATTTTCTCCGTGGACATAGCTCATATTGGGTGAACCACGTTAAATCTTTGTCTCTTGTGTATTGCATTATTCTTCTATGTTTTATTTCCACATTTAATTATTACTTATGTTTTGTTATTTAATCTTAATAGGTTGGGATTATATTCGAGTTGCATACCAAATATTTATATCATTTATAACATTAAATAGTTCTAAAATGGTAAAATATTTCACAAAACAAACCATGTAAATGTTGAAACTAAAATTACACAAAGAGAAAAAATTTACTAAACTTTTTAAAACTAGATATTGAACCTTGAATTTAAATAATAATATTAGAATATGACCCTTTAATTGATTATAATCAACTATTAAAAGATGAAAATAATGATATAGGTTCTCAATTGGGCAAAAACATTACTTCAAAAATATATAGGTTCTCTTGATGCAATGAAATTATTTAGGAAAAGAACTCTACCCAAAGGATAGTGAACATGGAACTTAATGATAGTTTACAGTTGATAAAGAAATATATTAGACGGTCAATCAATGAAGGGATTTATGCAGATTTTTGGTCTGATGATTGGTTGAAGCCTTATCCTCTTATCTTTGACTCAAAATAGCAACCATTGGCTTGAGCATGCCTAGCATGTAAAGGTCCAAATGTCAAAGACTATATTAATACGAGTAACAACACCATATCATGAATTTATTTTAGTAACCTGGTTGAAGGAGAGACTCTCAAACAAATTGTAAACTTCTAAATATGCTTCAAGAGTTTTATTTATCGATTTTTACATGAAAGGATGAGTTGTTTTGGAATTTATCAAAGGATGGTGGATAGTTGGTCAAGCTGTGATATTAGAATTTAGAAAAATTAAAAATTTCTTCTCTCAAAGATTTTTCTTAGAAGAATGTTTGGTCATTAGAGGCTCTTCCTAAGGCCTTGACATTCCTTTGGTTAGCAATTCAATGTAATATTTTTACAAAAGAGTCTATAAAGAAGAGGATATTATGGACCTTTTGGATGTGCCTTATGTGAGAATGATTTAGAAACATCAGACCATTTACTTCTTTATAGTCTATTTGCTCACACCATTTGAGGTTACTTTTTAAAAAATATGAAATTATATTGGGTAGCTCCATCAACATTTTAAAGGAGTTGATGAAATGTAGGATTAATTAATTCAAATCTAAAGCATTATGTATTCTTTGGAGGATTGACCTTGTCATTATTTTTTATAATTTATGGCTTGAAATAAATAACAATTAAAAATAAAAATAAATCTCAAAATTATACCTAAGTTTGGAACCGTATTATTACCTCTTGTAGAATGTGTACAAATATAGTTCTCATCATGGAAAGTCTCAATTGTAGAAAAATGTTCTAATAACTTGGCTATAGGATCTAAGCATAAATGGAAGAGTCCTATGCGATAAAAGAATTAAAATAAAATATCTACTTTGATTTAGAGTAAAATAAAAATGTCCAAAAATTAGATTTATAAAAATTAATTTTGATGGTGCTTTTAAAGGAAATTCGGGAAAATCTGGTGGAGGTGGTGTTTTTAAAAACAATGAAGGTAAAATTATTTTCATTTACTCATAATCATATAAAATTTTAACTAACAACTATGCAAAGGCTTGGGCACTTCTTACAAGGACTAAATTTGCAAAAGAAAAAAATGAAAATATATTTAAATAGAAGGAAATTCATAGATTTTTTGATAAAAATAATATTATTATTTGTGTTTATGACTTATTATTAGAGTCTAGATCACTTCTTCCGAGGACTAAAATTGCAAAAGAAAAAGAATGAAAATATATTTCAATAGGAGATTCACAAATTTTTGGATAAAAATTAATATTATTGTTGATGTTCATCACTTATTATTAGAGGTAATCTCTAAGAAGTATGAACATATTTATAAATAAAGAAATAGGAGTAGATAATTTAGCCAATTGTAATGTTAGACTTAATTCCAATAAAATTCACATTTTAAAAGACAATGGACCAAATAAAATGCAATGAGATGTATAATCAATACCCCACCTTTTATGCACACTCAGTCCCCTAATGATTTTTCCAAACCCTAAATGCAATGAAATCATCAAAACCATTCTTTCTTTCTTTGCTTCCTTGAATTCGACAAAGCACCTTCATTTACTCTTTAGATTTTTTTTTTCTTGAGTATGGTTCAACCCTTTAAAGAATCCCCAACATTCCTTGTGCCTGTTGCACCAAAGATTGCACAGAGCTGAAATCAAAGCTTCTCTTATTGCGAAGGGTCAAATAGGGAATTTTTGTCTTCTTCAACTTCAACTTGTTAGGTAATTGAAGTATTTGAAATATGATCAGTATTTTTCTTTTCTTTCTAGAATATTACGATATTGATAAAATATTTGAGGTATAATTGGCTTCTTAGTTTCAATTTGTTAGGTATTTGAGGTATTTAAAATATGATCAGTATTTTTATTTTCTTTTTGGAATGTTGTGGTTTTGAGAGAAAAATTTCAAGGTATCTTTGGCTTCTTTAGCCTCAATTTGTTAGGTATTTGATGTATTTGAGTAATTTTCTTTTCTTTCTAAAATGCTACGGTTTTGAGATAAGTTTTGAGGTATATTAGGATTCTTTAGCTTCAATTTGTTAGATCATAGAGGTATTTGAAATATGATGAGTATTTTTATTTTCTTTCTAGAATGTTGCAGTTTTGAGAGAGAAATTTTGAGGTATCTTTGGCTTCTTTAGCTTCAATTTGTTAGCTATTGTTAGGTATTTGAAGTATTTAAAATACGATCAGTATTTTTTTCTTTTTAGAATGGTATTGTTTTAAGAAAATTTTTGATGTATCTTTGGCTTCTTTAGCTTCAATTTGTTAGGTATTTGAAGTATTTGAAATATGATCAGTATTTTTATTTTATTTCTAGAATGTTGCGGTTTTGAGAGAAATTTTGAGGTATATTTGGCTTCCTTAGATTTAATTTTCTAGATATTTGACATATTTGAAATAGGAACAATATTTTCTTTTTTCCTAGAATGTTGGGGTTTTGAGAGAAATGTTGAGGTATATTTGGCTTCTTTAGCTTCAAATACTTTCTTTTCTTTCTAGAATGTTGGTTATAGCTAAGCTGTAATTTTTTAGGTATTTGAAATTTTTGAAAATAGGAATAATATTTTCTTTTCTTTCTAGAATGTTGGGGTTTTCATAAAAATGTTGAGGTATCTTTGGCATCTTTAGCTTCGATTTTCTAGGTATTTTAATTATTTGAAATATGATCAGTTATAATATTTGTGGTTTCAAAAGGAAATTTTGAGGTATTTGAAATAGGATCAATATGTATTTTTATTTTTTTGCTCTTTTGAATATTTACACATTTGAGAGGAAATTTCGAGGTACTTTTGGCTTCTTTAGCTTAAATTTTAAAAGAATTTGAAATAAGTTTAATTTTTTTAATATTTATGGTTTCTAGGAAGAAATTTCAAAGATTTTTTGTTTTTCTTTTAATCTTTAGTTTAATTCTTCAGGTTAGTTTAAGTTCTAGAAAGAAAATTATTTTTTATCCTTAACTTAAATTTCCAAGATATTTGGAGTATTGAACTAGGATCAATTACTTTAATATTTAAAGTATTCTAGGTTTGAACAATTCAAAGACTTCAACTAAGACTAAGGAAAAACCTACGATCATTCTTAGCTTTTGGAGTGTAATATTCAACAATATTAAGGGCGATCATATTCAAAAGAATTTTCTTTGCAAGTTGCTTTTTAGCTTAAAAACTTAAATTTTATATGCCTAGTTTGATATAGTATAAATTTTGGATGATGTTTTCAAAGGAATTACCAACTGTGCACTACCGGATTAATTTTTTTTGGTAAGTAAAGTTCTTCATTAATTACCGGGTTTTACAGGTTGACCCAAAACTTATTACAAAATTCAGCCTTATGTTGATGTTGCGGATCCTATTCATGTTAAGGAATTTATGTCCTTTACTACTGCTGACCTTCCTAAAACGCCTTACCAAGTGGATGTAGAAAACAAAAAATTAAGACATTTCAAACACAGCTGGGCATATTCCTTGAAAACCTTGATAGAAAGAGAAAAAAGGCATGAGCCAAGACAATATTGCATCCTTTGTACAATATGTAAACAAAAAAGTTAGGCAATAGATTGCCTATCATTGCAGAGAATGTCCTCAACTTCACGTGGCACTCCTCGCGTCCACGTTGTCAAACTACTCACCTCAACTCCTACATTGGCTAGTTTGTCAATTGTTATGTTGGCTTCATGGAAGACATGGCGCACCCCCTTATCCTGTCTGCCTTCGAAAAGGATCCTCACCTCAAGGATGGTAGCTTCAATCCTCCATGGGGGTTTTTGCCATTGGTTAGGAGGTTAATGATGATTTTAGAATCCCCTTAGACCATTAGATTGTCTTGGATTTCCTGTGCCACCTGTAGACCCCTCCAAAGCGCTCTTGCTTCTACCTCATTATTGGTTTTGGTTCCTAGTGGTTTCGCAAAGGCCATCATAAAAAATCCTTGATGATCCCTGATTACTCCTCCAACTCCCACCCTCCCAAGATTATCCTTAGCCACACCGTCGAAATTCAGCTTCAACCAGTCCCTAGGGGGAGGCTCCCAGGTGATCCCATCCCTAGGATTAGGCCTTGGAGCAACCACTGTCTGATCGGGAAGGAAACCTAAGTACAATGCAATCTAAATTTCCCTAGGAGGAATTGTTTGGTTATCCGTAGATAGGATACTAATATTTTTATTTTCAAAGTTAAGAATTCTATTTAGGATGGTTTTAAGGTTGTGCTTGGAATCATTAAAGGCTCTATGGTTCCTTTCTAGCCAAATATGCCAAATAAAGTGGTGCCAATAGATCCTCTAGAGGAACTTGATTTTTGGGCTTACAAAGGAAAGGGGTCATTGTTGAAAAACTTTTATGATTGAGGTTGGTTTAACCTAGGAAATGCTAAAGGTTTGGAAAATACCATCCAAGATGGAATTTGCCACTAGGCACTCTAGAAATATGAGTTGTACTGATTCCCAGCCTGTCCTGCACAAGTAACATCGGTTAGCAATAATCATTCCTTTTTTCAACATGTTGTCAATGGTGAGAATCCTTCCTTGAATCACTAGCCACATGAAAAAGGATATTTTGGGGATCAAACCCTTAATCTAGACTAGCTACAACTGAAACTGGTGGTCATCAAGATTGAGGAGTAAATTATAGGCAGATTTAACTATAAACTCTTCGCTCTCCATTTTTGCCCATGCTAGATGGTCTTCATCATTCCATGTGGGTATGACATGTTTCCCTAAGATGAAATAAAGTTCTTCAAACTCAGCTTCAAACCCTTGGACCCTTATTAGCTACCAACTGAGGATGTTCATGTACTGCATTATGTAATTTGCCACTTTAAACCCTATGGATCATTCCAATGTTAGTCTTACAATGGCACTGAGAGGGGGGGTGAATCAGTGTAGCTATTTAAAAACTTCAAATCTACAACTCTTAATTCAGAACTAATGAAAGCTTAAAACTAGATACAGCAAGTATAACAAGAGAGCATCACATAACACAAGATTTAACGAGGTTCACCAGTTTTGGCTACTCCTCAAAAATAGACTGCTTGGACTCCCATCCAAATCCAGCCTTTGCAAAGCACCAACTTTACAAATCAGTTTACCAACACACACTGGAAGGAGCACCAACCCCTAATTTATCCGCACCAATAGAAAGGAGCACCAACCCCTGATTTACCAAAGCCAACTGGAAGGAGCACCAACCCCTGATTCCAAGCACCAACTTGGATTTCTATTTTGAATCTTAGATTGACATAAATATGCCTTCACTTTTACAAGACCCTCACTGGTCTATTGCTCATCCAACCTCTCTTTCAATTTAGGAAACACATATTCCTTCTACGCACTTACTACCGCACTCTCTCAGTTGCGCTCTACCAGCTATGCTCTTTCTTCACCGCTCTTCTCTCAGCAGTGCTCTATCTCCACACAATTTTTCTCTTTGGCTACACACCTTTTTCTCTACCCACATAGAGCTCAACCTAACGGATCACTCTTACCACTCTGCTTACTACGCTCTAATAGTCTTCTCGCTCTGACAGCCTTCTCTATGCTCTGACAGCCTTCTCTGTGCTTTGATAGCCTTCTCTACTCGCTTACGACTCTGACAGCCTTATCTACTCATTTACGGCTCTCTGACACCTTCTCTGCTCATTTCGATGCTCTGACATTCTTATCTACTCTCTTACATAGTTCAGAGCTCAACCCTAACCCTAATTCTTAACTTATATGAAACATACACATTCTTACAGCTCTCTTCAACAACCTTTTCTCAGCACATATATTATTTTATCAACGACACCTTCCCTCTTTATGGCTGCACATTTTTCAATTCTGAGTGGCACATTTTCTTCTACACACAACTACCATTTTAAAACAATATTTTTCATTTTGAAACCCTAAGTCTTCTATATCTTCCATTATCCCACATGCAACCTATTCATAGCTACTCCTGTAAGTAACTCCTTTCTGACACAATATTCTTACATGCAACCTATTAATAGGTTTGTCTCTTTATTTGGGACTCTCAGTATGGCCACCGCTCGATGAATTTACTCCATAACAGGCCCTATAACTACTGTTCTGACTTTAGTTCACTGTTCTTATTTAAATCGCATGAATTCTATTCTATAACTACCTCTGTAACTAGTTGAACGAACTTCAGTTTACTGTTCTTATTTTAGCTGCATGTTTTCATTCTCATAACTACCCCTGTAATCGTCGTTCTACTCTAGTTAACTTAACTTCGATTGGGTTCTTCATTTTTGCTTTTCATCACGCAAAAACAATATGTCGCGATATCGCGACATTTCTACCCCTTTGACATTTTCTTGGCTGTTGACCACAAAAACATGACATGTCACGAAATCGTGACACTTTTGCTGCCTTGTGCCTTTCTCTGCCTTTCACCCTGAAAAATGACATGTCACGAAATCGTGACACTTTTCGCCTTCTTGTCCTCTTCTCGGCTTGCACCAGCGAAAACATGACATGTCACGAAATCGTGACACTTTCACCTTCTTTGCTACTCTTCTTGGCTTACACCAGCAAAAACATGACATGTCGCAAAATCGTGACACTTTCGCTGCCTTGTGCCTTTTCTCGTCTTTCACGCATGAAACACAACATGTCACGAAATCGTGACACTTTCCTGCCTTATGCCTTTCTCTGTCTTTGGCCCACGAAAACAACATGTCACAAAATCGTGACACTTTCGTTGCCTTGTCTCTTTTCTTGCCTTGACCGAAAATGGAACATGTCACGAAATCGTGACACTCTCGCTTCCTTACTCTCTCTCTTCTCTTCGGGTCATGAAAACCCGACATGTCACGATATCGTGACACTTTTTCCTCTCAAGCTCTTTCTCTTCGAACCTGTCACGAAATCGTGACACTTTTTATCCGTACTATCTCTCTTGCAAATTGTCGTGAAATCGTGACACTTTTCTTTGCGAGCTCTTTCTCTCGAACCTATCATGAAATCATGACACATTTTTGTCCGTACTGTCTCTCTTGCAAATTGTCATGAAATCGTGACACTTTTCTTTGCGAGCTCCTTCTCTCAACATGTCATGAAATCGCGAATTTTCTTTGCTTGCTCCTTCTCTCCGAACATGTCATGAAATCGTGATAGTTTTCTTGCATCCCTTCTCTCGAACATGTCACGAAATCGTGACAGTTTTTCCTGTATGCTTCTTCTTCGAACATGTCGCGAAATCGTGATAGTTTTCTTACTTGCCTTCTTTCTTCCAACATGTCACGAAATCATGACAATTTTTCTTGTGCTTTCTCTCTCTTCCAACATGTCACGAAATCATGATAGTTTTCCTTGCGCTTTCTCTCTCTTCCAACATGTCACGAATTATCATGACAATTTTTCCTTGCGCTTTCTCTCTCTTCCAACATGTCGCGATATCACGATAGTTTCTTTTCTTTCTTCTTAACATGTCGCAATATCGTGACAGTTTTCCTTTCTTTCTTCTTAACATGTCGCGATATCGCGATAGTTTTCCTTTCTTTCTTCTTAACATGTCGCGATATCGTGACAGTTTCTCATGCTTACTCAACATGTCGCGATATCGCGACACTTTTCTTACTTGTCTTTTTCTTTGAGCTTTTGCATATGGGCCACTTCGGTCTTCTTGGAAAATCATTGTACATGCTCTGTATGACCTCTGAACTCCTATCCACTGCATCAACCGATCTCTCTAATGACCTCTGCACTCCTGTCCATTGCATCAACCGATCCTCTGTCTGTGTTGACAACAATGACAATACTTTGGCTGCACCTTGCTCATCAATGAACTCCTATCCATTATACTTTGGCTGCACCTTGCTCATCAATGAACTCCTATCCATTGCACTTTGGCTGCACCTTGCTCATCAATGAACTCCTGTCCATTGCATCAACTGATCAACCTGACTGTGTTGACAACAATGACAATACTTTGGTTGCACCTTGCTCATCAATCTCCCCCTTTGGAATTGTTGGCAACACACGTAATTGTGTGCAATTACCTATAATTCTTCTCCCCCTTTGACAATAATACCAAAGGGCGGCTGCAAAACTCCCCCTGAGTCCATGCACAACATTCTCAGGCAAAAATTATTACAGTTAGCAAAAAGCAAAAACATGAGCAATATGATAAACAGATGCATAAATGCTCCCCTGAGAATTTGATCCCGATAGCTAGTCAATTCTTAGTCTATTCTTGGGAATATGTGACCACTTCATTTCACGCTATCTTCTGAGCCTCAACCCTCTGTTGCTCTGCAATCTCAAACTTGTCCACTGTTAGTGAAGGCATACAATGATCGTATATATATCCAACTTTTTGTTCTGTAATGCAAGCAACATCTGCATATACATCTTAGATATTCTCAACAAGCTTGAACCTACTGACAGTTGTTTGTCTTTCTCTGCAGTGAGAATCCAGCAGACTACCTCAATCCACCCAGCCACAACCAATTTTCTTCTTCTTGTACAATCAAGCAAGCTCCTCAAATCAGCTCACAAGTTCATCAAGAAAAACTTGCTTAGCATGAACCCACAAAGAGAATTGTTAGAGACCCAATGTGATTCATCAACCTCATAGAAGCATAAAGAGAATTGTTAGAGACTCAATATGTTCTATACTTAACTCCCAATCTCAATCTCAACTCAATCTCAATCTCAAAAGAATAAGATAGATGTAGTATGCTTTTCTCAAGAACATGAAACACAACCCAACAATTGCCAACCATGCAATAACTCATATAACAATGATACTCATGTTCTTTCCACAACCAATATCTTTTCTCAACCAATTAGGGCTTTAACAACAATGCTTATAGACAAGGTTTAACCAACATCATTCAACTCAAGATTAACCTTGAAGCATTCAACCAATCACTACATGAAAAGGAAACTAGTAGACATCCTTTTCCTTCCAAAGGTATTTGAACAAAACAACCACCAACATAAATCACCAATGCAAAGAATAACTTGCTCAAATCAATCTCAATGGAGTAAGCCCAAATCATGTATCAAGTAAAGCATTAACTTGATCAAAACAACCTCTATGAAAGCAACTCAACCATTCATCACCAGGCTGGAAATCATCTGGCTGCTCATTATAAACCTCTTCTTCAATCTTCCCATTCAACACGCTGATTTCACATCTGTCAACAAAATTGACAAGTGACTCACACTTGTACCAAATTTTGTCCAACACTGTACCAACACTACAATTTTACTGCCAACTCTGTGCAAGCATCAAACACAGTACCACAAAACCAACCAAATCATCTGAACTGTTATAATCCTTAACTTTTGACAGTGGCAGTAAGAACCATCACCAGTACAACAATGACATACAACAATACTACCAATAAAGACAACTCTCAATTTAATCACCACCCTTCACGACACTACCACAAACAACTGTATGAATAGAAAACACACTTTGACAACTATACAACAACTCCCCGACTACTTTCCTTTCATCCTCAGATAACTACACAAATACATAGGAGCATTAAAATAAAACTTTAACATTGCTCCCCCTGAGGATGTGCTACCTGGAGTTGCTTAGTGCAATAGAGGAGTAATCTCCTTCTATCCAAGGAGACACGATTCCCTCTCTTCTTTCTTTCTCCAAGACTTTCTTGAACTTGGGTTGAAGGTTTTCAACTACATCCCTATTTTGCACCTTTTCGTGAACTTGACCATTTCTCTTGCAAGGTTGTCTCTTGTGCATCCTTGATGGATGATTATTTTCCTTTCTTTGATGCACATGATTTATTCTCTGTCTGTGTTGCATTCTTTGTATCTGATGAAATCTACGGTCTTGCCTTAGATTAGATACAGAAGTGCTTGGACAAAACCTTGCTATGTGCCCATGGCCATTACAATTAAAACATTGCACAGGGTGTTCACTCAGAAAAATAGATGTATTTTTATCAGCATAACTCTTTGATCTATTATTCAATCCACAATAAATTGCCTTGTGACCATAATGGCTGCATTTAAAACAATAGCCATTAAAAGCATTATTATGAGTAGAGTGAGAGTGATAGAACCTCTTTTGCTGTGGTTGCTTTGTTGTAGATCTCCTTTGATATTTTCTTCCTTTTGAAGATTCAACTTCAAACTTTTCTTGCTTCGATCCTTCAATAGTGGGCTTCTTCTTCTCTGTATTTTTGGAAGATGAAGGTTGTTCAGCTTCATATCCAAGACCAAACTTAGCCGTGGAGCTTCTTTGTTGCTTTATCATTGTATCTAGTAACTCTGTGCTCTTCTCAAATTTGAGATTTATATTGGCCTCTTCTATTTGTTTCTTCAATGAAACAATCTCTTCTTCTTGTTGGTGGCAAACAGTCTCTTTCTCATTGATCTGTGACCTGAGAATTTCTTCAATTCTTTTGGACTCTTCTACTTGCAGTTTTAGATCAACAATAACTTTGTTAGATTCCTCTTCACTTGTGCTGCATACATCATCCTCATCATCCAGGTGTGTCTTCAAGGCTTCTTCTAATTTCTTGGCCTTTTGAACTTGTAGGAAGAGATCTTCAATCTCATCCCCATATTCTTCTAACTTCTTGGACATTCTTTTGTTCTTTTTCTTTTCTATACTCAACTCTTCAAGTGCAGAGATCAACTCACCTTCTAGATCTACTTCAATCTCAAGATTTTCATCACAAACTTCAGGATTCACTTCTTCTACCTTTTCTGGTTCAATTTTCTCTTCCACAAAAACTGAAACTGACTGGGATGCCTTTTTGGAGGAGGATCTATTCTTCTTACCCATTGTGTACTAATCCAAGATCAACCCTGACTGATTTAGCCAAAACTGGGAACTTGGCTCTGATACCAATTGTTAGTCTTACAATGGCACTGAGAGGGGGGGTGAATCAGTGTAGCTATTTAAATTCAAATCTACAACTCTTAAATCCAGAACCAATGAAAGCTTAAAACTAGAAACAGCAAGCATAACAAGATAGCAACACATAACACAAGATTTAACGAGGTTCACCAGCTTTGGCTACTCCTCAAAAATAGACTGCTTGGACTCCCATCCAAATCTAGCCTTTGCAAAGCACCAACTTTACAAACAATTTACCAAGACACACTAGAAGGAGCACCAACCCCTAATTTATCTGCACCAACAGAAAGGAGCACCAACCCCGATTTACCAGCACCAACTGGAAGGAGCACCAACCCCTGATTCCAAGCACCAACTTGGATTTCTATTTTGAATCTTAGATTGACATAAATATGCCTTCACTTTTACAAGACCCTCACCGGTCTATTGCTCATCCAACCTCTCTTTCAATTCAGGAAACACATATTCCTTCTACGCACTTACTGTCGCACTCTCTCAGTTATGCTCTTTCTTCATCGCTCTTCTCTCAGCAGTGCTCTATCTCCACTCAATTTTTCTCTTTGGCTACACACTTTTTCTCTACCCTCACAGAGCTCAACCTAACGGATCACTCTTACCACTTTTCTTCTTCTCTTGCTCGACCTTCTCTTCGCTTAGCTCGATAGCCTTATCTGCTCATTTACGGCTCTTTGATAGCCTTCTCTGCTCATTTCGATGCTCTGACATTCTTATCTGCTCTCTTACATAGTTCAAAGCTCAACCCTAATTCTTAACTTATATGCACATTCTTATGGCTCTCTTCAACAACCTTTTCTCAACACATATTATTTTATCAACGACACCTTCCCTCTTTATGGCTGCACACTTTTCAATTCTGAGTGGCCCTTTTTCTTCTACACACAACTGCCATTTTAAAACAATATTTTCATTTTGAAACCCTAAGTCTTCTATATCTTCCATTATCCCGCATGCAGCCTATTCATAGCTACTCCCTAAGTAACTCCTTTCTGACACAATATTCTTACACACAACCTATTAATAGGTTTGTCTCTTTAATTGGGACTCTCAGTATGACCACCACTCGATGAATTTACTCCATAACGGCCCCGTAACTACCGTTCGACTTTAATTCACTATTCTTATTTAAATCGCATGAATTCTATCTCTATACCTACCTCTATAATCATTGAACTAACTTTAGTTAACTCTTCTTATATTAGCTGCATGTTTTCTTTCTTAACGCCCCTATAACTATCGTTCTACTCTAGTTAACTTAACTTTGGTTCTTCATTTTTGCTTTTCGTCGAAACAACATGTCGCGATATCACGACATTTCTCCCCCTTTGACATTTTCTTGGCTATTGACCATAAAAACATGACATGTCATAAAATCGTGACACTTTTGCTCCTTGTCCTCTTCTCTGCTTTGCCCGTGAAAATGAACATGTCACGAAATCGTGACACTTTTCGCCTTCTTGTCCTCTTCTCGGCTTGCACCCACGAAAACATGACATGTCACGAAATCGTGACACTTTTGCCTTCTTTGCTACTCTTCTTGGCTTGCACTACGAAAACATGACATGTCACGAAATCGTGACACTTTCGCTACCTTGTGCTCTTTTCTATCTTTCACCCGCAAAAACACATGTCGTGAAATCATGACACTTTCGCTGCCTTGTGCCTTTTCTGTCTTTCGCCCATGAAAACACAACATGTCGCAAAATCGTGACACTCTCACTGCCTTGTCTCTTTTCTTGCCTTGACCCCATGAAAATAGAACATGTCATGAAATCGTGACACTCTCGCTTCCTTACTCTCTCTCTTCTCTTCGGGTCGCGAAAACCCGACATGTCACGATATCGTGACACTTTTTCTTGCAAGCTCTTTCTCTTCGAACCTGTCATGAAATCGTGACACATTTTCGTCCGTACTATCTCTCTTGCAAATTGTCATGAAATCGTGACACTTTTCTTTGCGAGCTCTTTCTCTCGAACCTGTCACGAAATCGTGACACATTTTCGTCCGTACTATCTCTCTTGCAAATTGTCATGAAATCGTGACACTTTTCTTTGCAAGCTCCTTCTCCCGAACATGTCGCGAAATCGTGATAGTTTTCTTTGCTTGCACCTTCTCTCCGAACATGTCACAAAATCGTGATAGTTTTCTTGCGCATTCTCTCAACATGTCACAAAATCATGATAGTTTTTCCTATATGCTGCTTCTCTCGAACATGTCGTGAAATCATGACAGTTTTCTTGCTTGCCTTCTTTGCTTCCAACATGTCGCGAAATCATGACAATTTTTCTTGTGCTTTCTCTCTCTTCCAACATGTCATGAAATCATGACAGTTTTCTCTTGTGCTTTCTCTCTCTTCCAACATGTCACAAAATCGCGACAATTTTCCTTGCGCTTTCTCTCTCTTCTAACATGTCACGAAATCGTGATAGTTTTCTTTCTTTCTCTCTTAAACATGTCATGATATCACGATAGTTTCCTCTTCCAACATGTCACGATATCATGACAGTTTCTTTTCTTTCTTCTTAACATGTCGCGATATCGCGACAGTTTCTCATGCTTACTCAACATGTCGCGATATCGCGACACTTTTCTTACTTGTCTTTTTCTTTGAGCTTTTGCATATGGGCCACTTCGGTCTTCTTGGAAAATCATTGTACATGCTCTGTATGACCTCTGAACTCCTGTCCACTGCATCAACCGATCTCTCTAATGACCTCTGCACTCCTGTCCATTGCATCAACCGATCCTCTGTCTGTGTTGACAACAATGACAATACTTTGGCTGCACCTTGCTCATCAATGAACTCCTGTCCATTATACTTTGGTTGCACCTTGCTCATCAATGAACTCCTGTCCATTGCACTTTGGCTACACCTTGCTCATCAATGAACTCCTGTCCATTGCATCAACTGATCAACCTGACTGTGTTGACAACAATGACAATACTTTGGTTGCACCTTGCTCATCATCCAAGTGATATATTATCCTAGACAAAAGAGGTTTGCATGATAATGCCTCAGAATTATCCCACCTATCTTCCCATAAGTTGATTTTTTGTCCATTATCTAACATCCATCTGAGCCCTTTCTTGACCAACTCTCTACAAGTTAGGATTTCTTTCCAAAAGGTTGATCCCCTATTTAACAGATTTCCATTGAGGAAGTCTATTCTTTGAAAGTATTTTCTCCTGACTATTACTATCCACTCATTCTTGACATTTGTCAGCAGTCGCTAGGCTTGTTTGGCTAGCAACGCCATGTTGAGAAGGGACACTCTCCTTAGGCCTAACCCTCCATTAGCTTTGGGTTTACATACCTTGCTCCATCCTACTAAATGGATCTTTTTTTTCTCTTTTGTCCCTGACCAGAGGAAATGTTTTTGAATTTGCTCAATATTTTGGTATACTTTGCAAGGAGCTATAAACACAGATAAGAAATAAATCAGAATGCTCTGAAGAGAGGCCATAGTCAAGGTTGATTTTCCTTCCTGAGATAGTAGATGTCCTTTCCAACCAGCCAAATTTTTTTGGATCCTTTCCAGCACGTTATTCCACATGGATCCTTCTGGGGTTCTAGAAAAGAGGGGCAGGCCTAGGTAGGACGTGGGAAGAGTTGCTATTTGACATTCCAAAATCCTTGCAATGATGGTTTGTCTGGGGACAAGAGTGTTAAGGAAGTATAGTTTACTCTTATTGAAATTCACTCTCTGACTAGCAGCTTCCTCATACATATTTAGAATGTGTTTGATTCTTCTAGCCTTAACCACTAAAGCCAATGTTAGCATCAACGTGTCATCCATGAATTGCTGATGGGTGACAGGGTTAGTTAAGGAAGTCGCATTTATACCTGAAATGAGTCCTGTTGTGGAAGCAACTTTGATGGTCCTTCTTAAATCCTCTGCCACTATGATGAAAAGCATCAGGCTTATAGGATATCCTTGCCTTAATCCTCTTTTGCTTTGAAACTATCCAAATGTTGATCCATTCACCAAAATAGAAAACCATAGTTTCATGATACACCCTCTGATGAGTCTGGCCCATTGAGGATGAAATCCAAATTTTAGTAATATTGCATCCAAGAACTCTCAATTAATTCTATCAAAAGCTTTGTTCATATCCAATTTTAGGGCCATAGTTGCTTTCTTAGTCTAGGTAGTTGTATGTAGAGCCTCATGAATAGTGATTACTCCATATAAAATTGACCTTCCTTGAACCGAGCTCCACTGACTCTGATCAATGATTGCGACCAAAAATTCCTTCAATATATTGGCAATGACTTTGGTAAGGATTTTATAGGACACATTACATAAGCTGACCAGCCTAAAATCTTCCATGGTCTTAGGGTTTGGTCCTTTAGGGATCAAGGCTATAAAAGTGGAGTTAAAACCTTTGGGAATATGAGTAGATGTTTAGAATTCCCTGATGGTAGCCATGACCTCAGCCCCAAAAATATCCCAAAAAACTTGGTAAAATCGAGGTGGAAAACCATCTGATCCAGGAGGCTTATCATGTTGCATGCTAAAAAAGGCACTTTTGATCTCCTAATCAGTAAAAGGTGCTATGAGAGAATTATTTGTGGTATCATCAATGAGTTGGGGGATGAACTAAAGGAGAGAATCCTTTGCTTCAACATGATAAATAGGTTCCTCACCCAGTAGGGAGTTAAAATATGCAACTGCCTCCTCTCTAATATCTTGAATGTTTTGAGTGAAGGATCCATTTGTCCTGGTTAGATTGTTGATTTTGTTATTGCTCCTATTCCTTAACGTAGAAACATAAAAAAAATTTGAATTTGAATCACCCTCCTTAAGCCACAGAGCTCTAGATTTTTACGATCAGTAAATCTCTTCACAAGCCAAAATATTTTGGAACTCACAAAGGGTGTCCCTCTCTTCTGATCTGATAGCCTCATCATAAGTGCCATTTTGAATTTTTCTTTCTATCCATTTTAGTTTCTCAACAACTATTTTCTTATTCTCAAAGATGTTGCCAAACACGTCTTTGTTCCAGATTTTGAGGTTGTCTTTAACCATATTTAATTTCTAAGCTAATTTGAATAAAGAACTTCCCTGGCAAGGTAACTACCACCACTTTTTGACTTGTTTCCTCAAATCCTCATGTTTAGTCCACATCGATTGAAACCTGAACAATTTTTTGAAATGCTTGGCTTGAAAGACCTCAAATAAAATAGGATTGTGGTCTGAAGCACTTTTGGGAAGGGCCTATAGAAGAGAATAACCAAAATTTGTGATGGCTTCCTTAGAAAGGAAGAATATGTCCAATCTTTCCTTAATCAGTTGGCTCCCTATTCTCTAGTTACTCCAAGTGAACTTGGCCCCTTTAAGCCTGAAATCCATCAACTCATTTATATTTACAAATTCGTTAAAGTCTTTCATGCTCCTTAATGGTAGACCTGATATTCTCTTTTTATTAGACATATATAGGGGGTGTTGAATTCTCCTACAATCAACCAAGGAATGTTGTTGAATGATTTATTTATATGACCTAGATATTCCCATAACTCTAGACCTTGGATAGAGGTTGGGGCATACACATTTGACATGATCCAAGATTTTTTGTGATCAATATCATGGAATAGCATGTTGATGACTCTGTCATCGGTCTAAAGCACGTTGAATTCTAGTTTATTCAAATCCCACAAGACCATCTATCCTCCAAATGCTCCTCTCACATGTTGGAAGGTTTCTTTCCCTTGCTTCCAAATATTTCTAGCTATAGATGCAGATTGTATTTTATCTATATTTGTTTCTTGGAGAAAAATGATTGATGGACTAAACTCTTTCCTTATTTATTTTACCACCCTTTGCTTTGGTGGGACATTTAGGCCTCTCAAATTCCATGAGAGAACCTTCATTTATACTATTTGTTATTTTTCCCTCACCCCCTTCCTTGGTTTGGAGGGGGTTTGTCTATTTTTCTATCATCTTGGCTAGGTATAGCTTTTTGTAGAAGTGTTATATGCTTTCCATTTGCAAGTTAATTATTGATCCTAAGTTTGTAATGCTCTACCTTAGTCATCCTTCCTTTCTTTATTTCACTTATGTAATCAATGAAGGACTTAGTTGTGCTTCTAGTTTTTTTTGGACTAAAATGAGGAGACATATACTGAATTAATCTAGGGCTATGCTCCATCTCCCCAACTTGAGGGGTTTCATCACTATTTTCATCCTCTTCCTTATTTTGACTGAACTCACCTGGTTCGAGATCCTTATATGAAGGACTTCTCATTGAGGAATCAATTGCCTTGGGGCTTACTTGATAAGGGATAATCTATTACAAAACAGGACTGGAGGCTCCTTTAAATCCAGCTAAATCAACAAGCTCAATCCTTGACTCCATTCTTTCCATGTTTTTACTATAGTAACCCGGGTCCTTCTTCTCATGGGAGGGGTTTTTGGAAATATTTGTAACGGCCGTGGATGGGCCATATTTTGAAGGAGATTTTAGGGTTTCAGGAAACATTGGATGGGGATTTTCTTCGTCATTGTTTTCCTTTTCAGCCTCTAGGTTGGATAAAATTTTGAATTTATTAAAGATAGGATCCTTGTTACATACCTGAGGATATTTACCCTCTTCGTGAAGCAGCTTTCCTTTCTCCTGAAGTTGGGGTTGGGCTGTTGTGACTTGATTTTTCTGGTTGGGTTTTACTGGCCTGTATCCTCCGAAGTTATGGCATGGTCCTTGGTTTCTAGGAATCCCTAGAAACCACTAGACTCTATCCTCTGAATTTATGGCATGGTCCTATATTAGAGCTACCACTAGACTATTATAGAGTTATTTATTAGCCACCATAATTAATTAGATTTGTCCATTTTGATAAAGTTAATTTAGAGTCTATCCATATTAAAGGTAGTGAAGTCTTGGACTCTATTATTTTTAAAGGTATTATTAACTAGAGCAGGCTAAGGTCTTTCCACTAGGTTGAAGGAAAACCAGTGAAGACTAGGACTGAGCTATATTTAATATAAAATCCAACTTAGAAGAGATGTTGGATATTGATTAATAGGTAGACCTAACCCAAAGGGAAGTTATTTATTCAGGGAAGATCCACCCAAACATTAATTTAAATAATTTGAAGATTGAAATTTTTGAAGAATTGTAGATTAAAGTTTGAGGTAAAATCAACTCAAAAGATAGTTGATCATTCAGGGATATTCAATGGCGCCTTGACATTGATATTAGATTCTCTAATAAGGAGGATAATCATATTGAGTTCTTAGGTCTGACCGAAGACATTAAATATTTTACATTTTAGATAAAAATAAAAATAGGTAGAGTTGCAAAATAGAAGTTTGGGAAGCTTCCTACAAAATATAGAGAAGAATTTTAGCTTTTAAAAATATAACAAAGCAACGAAAAGAAGAATACATAGTAGAACAAAGAATAGAGAAAAGAGAATAAAGGAAAGGAAATAAAAATAAAAGAGAATAAAGGGAAAGGAAAAAATAAATAAAAAGGAAAGAGAAGAAGATGTTGGAAACATTGATTATATTGAGTTGTCATTGATGTCAAAGGGTACATAAGGTAGAGATATGTTGATGTCAAAGAGAGAATGGTATTCAATACAAAAATATTCTTCATGAATTATGAGTTTACAAGGTTGGACAATGGAAATTAAGGTAAACATGTTTAAGGATTATAATATTTAAATATTATAAAGAGAGTTTATAAAGGTTCAAGAGGCTTGAGGACAAAGGATTAAAGAGATGGACAAGAGTTTAAAGTTACATGGGTCAAATGAATAAGAAAAATAAAAAGGTTTGATTAGCAAAAGACAAAGGTTAAGAATTAATATTATAATATTTAAAATATTATAATATAAAAGGTTGAAAAAGCAGGAGGCATCAAAATTTTATGAAGGCAATAAAATATTGAATATTTCAAATGAGCACTAACGTCTAAGGGAGAGGTAAAAATATCATAAAACCACAAGCTAAGTTATTGAGCGATGATGTTTCCTCATAAAGTCCAAAATCCATATATATATGAGTGATAATAATTCATTTTTGTGATAGTTCGATGTCGAAAGATATGTGTGCATAATACGTAGGGAGTGTGAACGATAATGAATAGGAGGAAGAGTACAATGAAAGTCTTGGTAGTGAATAAGGAAGTGAAATTAATGTTTTATATACCCTTTGACATCATCCTCTAAGGTAGCCCAAGTGATGGTTGAACTTGTGCTAAGTTACTGTGTGAGAGGAGGTGCACGGTTCGAAGCTCGTCAATACCAATTTTGATTTTATTTTTTAGAAAAGCGATGAAGAAGATAAAAATGTTGATGCACATTTGAAGTTCCATCCGCTTGGTTATCCCAAGCGGTCATGAGCTGCGTTTGGGCACTAGAGGTTAGAGGGTCAATTCACACCAGCGCCAACAAAATTTTTATATGAGGTATTTATAAATGTTTTAATCATTTTTGAAAAGGAGTTATAAGGGTGTATGGTATAAAGATTTTTATTTTGGAAAATAGGAGGTATAAGGGTATATGGTATAAAATATTTTATTTTTGCAAATAGAAGTCATCAGGGTGCATGCTATAAAATATTTTATTCTTGCAAATAGGATTTATAAGGGTGTATGCTATACAGTCTTTATTTTACAAATATTATAAAGGGGAGCAATAAGGATTTATGATATAGAGTTTTATTTTGAAAATTTCAAAAAGAAAATTAAGGGGATATTGTTGTGTTTTCAAAGTATTATTTTGATATGCAAAAGAAAGGAGAAATAAGGTGTAATTGTGATTTTTGATTGTATTGTATTTGGCTTTTCATAGAAAGGAGAAATAAGGTGTAATTATGATTTATGTTATTTTGTATTTGGCATATTATAAAAAGGGGTGGTAAAGTTCTTGATAAGACTTTACTTTGAAAGTGTTAGAAAAGGAGATTTGCTAACCCATTTTTGAAGTGGCAAAAGAAAGAAAAATTATAGAGAGACAGGTTTTGGAGGCTCATCATCATTGTGGCATATTTAAAGGTATGTTGATTTAATTCCCTTCTCAAGAAAGTTTTATTTGAAGAAAGTAATCTTTGTTGTCATGAGAGTGGAGGTATAAGGATTGGTTTGATGTGCATTAGTGATTGATTGAAGTTGGAAGTAATTGTGAATTAATTGTTGAAAGAAATTAAAAATATATGTGCTAGGATTTGAGAACAAAGTTGTGCATTATTGTTGAATAAATTTGAAAATATACTAGCAAGGGTTTGAGAGAAAAATTGTGTATTAACTTTGAGTCATATTGAAAATAAAATTGCAAGGGTTATAGACCAATCTTGTAAAGCAAATCTATGCATTAGTTTTGAGTGATATTGGAAATGAACTTGCAAGGGTTATAAACCAATATTGTAAAGAAAATATATGCATTAATTTTGAGTGATATTGGGAATAAATTTGCAAGGGCTATATACCAATTTTGTGAAGCAAGTATGTACTTTGGTTTTGATTAATTTTAGAAGTACGTAAGAAGGTCATCTATAAAGTGTTAGAGTAGAGTATCCTTTTGAATGCAATGAATGTGAAATATGTGAAAGCAATAGACTTAATGAATGTGAGAAGAACATATTGAGTATTTGTAATGCATATCATTCTCTATATTTTCATGATGAAAAAAAAATTCTAGGTAGAATATGTCTGAATTAATTTAGTGAGGATAAGTGAGGAGGATACTCATAAGATAGCATTTAAAACCAAATATGGGTACTATGATTTTACAATATTGTCCTTTGGGTTGACAAATACCTTAGTTGTATTTATTAATTTAGCTTATATGAGATCTTAAATCTAATTTCATAAAATTTTAGAATTAATGAATAACAAGCATTGTAATATTAAATAAAGGGTCTATAATTGGAATTAGCTACATTGTAATATTAAATCAAGGGTCTATAATTGGAATTAGATTTTATGGTTTATAATGCTAATTACAATAAACTATAGCTTTTGAAGAAGCATACCTTTAAAAATATGTTCTAATTAGGGTAGGAAAATTATCATTTGCCCTACCTATGGCCTATTCTACCTGTAGTACCCAAAAAACATATGCTCGTAGCCCTACACCCCTAATTTCTCCCAATTTTAAAAACTCCATTAACTATTGCTACTAATCCATTGCTCTTTCCATATATTTTCATTCATCCTTAGTCTAAAGTTGGTAACCTAGAAGTTATCATAAGTCTTCGGCTAGGATAGGTGATTGGGTTTACGATAAATCACCCACCTTGTTTGATGCACTTGATTGCTCACTTTTGTTTACACGTGTTTTTGTGTGAGTGGATTTGGTAAAGAATCCCCTTCAAAAATGATTAATAGATATAGAGGTTCTATTAATTCTTGGCCCATTTAAATACCATGCTAATGTTTAATATTAGTGTAGACACCAAAACCTAGACACTTAAAAAACTGCATTTTACATCCCACCACACAAGTCCAAAATTAGGCATAGAAATCCTACACATTAAAAGCATTTTCTAGATTTTATAAATCTAAAAAATCTGCGTAGGATACCCTACCTAATCACTAGACATGTGTCCTAGCCACATCACCAACACCATTGCCACATCTCACACACTCATGTCACCCTTGTATTTTCACATGGTATGTCCTTTACACCTCACTCCACTTACACTCACACACTAGCCACATCACCCTAGTTAAGTAAGACACCCTAGGTGACTCACTATAACTGCCCCTTCCATTTGGTAGCTTGGATTGCCACTTGGAAATTTTGGCTTACCACCTCACTTTTCCTCAAAAACCCCCAAATTACCTACAAAAGTAGCACCACCCCATAAAACAAAGGAGGCTAAGAAAACACACCATCAAGTTACCAAAATCACACCAGGATCTTGCACACATCCCAAGGATATCGAAGACCAAAATACTTGAAGTACCCTTTGAAAGCTTTCTACCATCTAGCCTCAACCACCCGTATGTGGTTACACAGGCGCAACCGCCCTTTCGTGGTTGCCTAATCATAGATCCACGGTTGCTCAGAAGTATTAACGTGATAAACATAGATCGGTAATTTGATTTTTAGTAAGGAATTTATAGTTTCATTTCTTTGTTTTTTGCATTGTATTTCATGTTTCTACAACTAGGGTTATGTAGTAATATCTTATGTCTTGATCAACAGGTGCTACTAAACCCTTGTTTGTGTTTGATGTGTGTAGGAAGCAGGTGCTTGTAAAGATATTGAAGTTGGATTGATCTCATTGTTGGATATCAAAGGCCCACCAATACTTGGAGCTATAGCCAAGGAGCAAAGACACCAGTTTGATTTGCTTGGAGAACCAAAGATCATTATTTGAGCATTTGTACTTTATAAAAAGAAGGCATTGTAATACCCATCCCCAAACATTGGGGCATGAAGCATTGTAAATTGGGATACTAAGGCTCCCCCGTGTTAATATAAAATAAGCATTATTTTTATTATAAGTGTTCACTTTCATGTATGTGCTTTGGTGTTGAATCTTTTTCTATAAAAATGGAGACCACGGTAGGACCCCCTAAGTGTTTTGTTTGTCATTACCTTTGCTAGTTTCTATTACTATTTTATGTCTATTTATGATCATAGGTTTTTGGAGCTCGATCACATAAATATTGGAGATTAAAATTGATATATCTAGATCTCTTTTCGACTCAACTCTACACTTGAGGAACCGTGAGCATGTGGTTATAGACCTGGAAAATCGTGGATCGATGGTTAGAGTTCTACAGAATCATGCACTGGTGGTTGGGACCCTATAGAATCACAAACTAGTGGTTGAACATATGGAAAGGAGCAAAAAAAGGATCACATGTTCATATGTCCAAACCCTCATTTATTTTCTATTGCTTTAGGATTTCATTAAGTTAACTAGGAGTCTTTGTCCTTGTTTGCCCTTTTTTGCATCTAGGTCTTAGGCTAAGCATACCTAAAATCAAAATCAAAAGAAATTATATTTTAGATTAGCCATCATATCATTTGCATATGCCTTATTAGAGAGTAATCCAGGCATATTTAGGGTTTCAAGCTAGTTTGCCTTTTTTTTTGGTACATAACTAAAACCATAGGTCCACAATTAGAAATTCCTAGCACATGCATGATTGGTTAATTGTGCAATGATGGTTGACCAGGTCCAAATTCCCAGTGGCAGTTGGATCTATGTATCAGAACCCTGGTATAACTTGCTTGAAAGTAGCCATTTGGCCCTTGATCTATTTTTATCTGCACTTGTATGTTCCTATTTTTTACATTTAGGCAATAAATAGAATTGCATGATAGTTTGTATCACACCCTAATATATGAAACCTTCACATACTTGCATGTAAATATTGGCAAGGTTGGACTTCATCACCAATACCTAATAAATTACCCCATTATTTAGCCAAGGCCAGTCTAAGAACCATCGTAGTCATGGAAAATAGCACACATTCCTCTTCAAAGGGTGTATTTCTAGCCACAGTGAACTGGGTGAGGACTGCTAGAACCTAGGCTCCCTCATTGGATTTGGACTTTGTCACCAAGTCTCCATGGATTTTACAACTTGGATTTCATCACCAAGTTAGTGTGTGAGGGTATCTAGGTGAAATCCATAGATTCATTTTAGGGTCAAACATTGCACATCGCTTACCAAAAAAAATCAAAAACTTCTCAAAATAAAAAAAAAAATCAAAAACAAAAATTAAAACTTTGAGAAAACTTAGGAACAAACTTGTTTGTTTGTTTTCTTTGTGTGTTGTTTTCTTGTGCTTCCACCACACACTTACACATATACCTTCATTTTTTTTTCACCTCATATCATCCTTAACGTATGGTAACAACCCTTAGCCAAGCCAAAAAATTAGCCCAAGTTCAAAGTTAGTTACCTTCATCCATGGAGCCTCCATATTAGTCTTCTCGGGCCCCTAACACATCAGTGGTAGGGCAAGTTAGTGTAGCCCATACGGTATCCTTAAATATAAATTTTGGGTCATCTAGTGGTACCCCTACCTTAGACACAGATATAATACAGAAGGATACTCATACCACCATACTTGAGACTCCTAGGAGTGAGCCACCCATGCCATCGGAAGGTCATGTCACATATGTGGACATGGATATCGTTAGGCTATATTTTAATGTAGCTAGTTTGGTCTTTTCATCCTTACCTCCACTTACCATTCTACCCTACACCATTCCCTCATTGCATCAAGAAACCACCTTCCTGCACCCATAGTAGTCCAACCAAATCTTCATGAATCCACTCTTTGAACCGACTACTACCACCATGACACACAATCATCCATCATCATTTAATCATCGCCCCTTCATATTTCCAAATAAAAACATCACTTTTACTAACTCCCTCTACGAAGCATAATTTAACACTTTGTAGATCCCTATATCCATCCCATGCACTATATTTGTAGATCTCATGCATCATAACATACAGCATTCAGTGGAAATACCTTTTACCACTTACCCCCTACCTACATACACTAACATGGTTTTTGCCCAACCAACCCAATCATATACCATCTACATGGCCATACCATCTTCATCTATGATTGCTATGCAACAAGCATTCCTACAGTTACAATAATTGATCATGAATAATTCTAATCAAAGCATTAATCCTAACCCATAGTGATAGTCATAGGGAATAAATTAAAATCAACCATCCACATATCAACCACACACCTTCTTCACTCAAGATCCATCTTGGGTGTTGCACCCCCCAACCATGACCATACCCACTAATCCAATCTATCAAATGTATGCTAACTCTTCAAGTTAGCATGCCATCATTCTCCCATCCCCTCATCACCATCAAAATCATCATCAACAACCATACCATAATCCATTTCACACTAACATTCCATATCATTCAAACCCCACTAATACTGCACATTATTTCTAGCAATAGCAAACCAATCAGGGTTTTAACCCTCTATAAGATCCAAAGCTTTAGTTTTTTAAATTTAGATTGATAGCCTAGCTATGCAAACACCAGTTATGCCATACCAAAAACCTACTCTAAGGTAGCTAATCAATCATCCTATTCATATTTTGTTACCATCACTGCATTACCTAGAAGACTTTTAAATATCGAAGTTTGATAAATTCAAGGGGGACGAGGACCCTTAAGAGCATATGACTAGATTCATTAATGCATATTTCAAAATAAAAAAACAATGATGCACTCATGCTCCACAATTTTCCTTAAATTTTTGGGGGAGATACCTTGGATTGGTACAACCATTTACAACATCAAAGTGTCTATACTTTCGAGAAACTAGCGAACCAATTCATAGAGCGATTCTCTCTGAACGTTAGAAATAAGACAACATTGACTAATTTGCTAAATTTATTATAATATGATTATGAATTCGTCTATGATTTTGGCAATAGTTGGAGGGCAATCATGACCAAACTGACATTATCCCTCCCCATGGTAGAATTAGCATGAATGTTCACAAGGAGTTATTCTAAGCTAATCTCCTTGTTATTACAACTATAACAATATAGAACATTCAAAGAAGCACTTGCCCAAGCCAAAATGATAGAAGAAATAAATATTCAAGAGGGTGAGATCAAACCAAAAAAGAAAGAATGGTAGAACAAGTATCAAAAGGTGAATAACCACGGTCAATCCAAGGCCAGCCAGGTTAACCAAGTAGTCTTAAGCCAACCTCCATAGCAAATCCAACCAAATCAAGTCCAAGTACAACAATCCTTGCAACAACAGACTTATCAAGCGGTTCCACCCCCACAACAGCTGTAAAACTAAACTCAACCTACATAAAATCAGCAATGTCAATTCAAGCCTAAACGCATCTACACCCCATTACCTAAACCATATTCATCCATCTTCCAAAATTTGTATGATGCATAGGCTTTCACATTACCATAAATTAAGCTTGAAGACCCTAACAAGTCAAAACCTAGAAACTACATAGAGCATTTATACTGCACCTTTCATTAGTAGAAAGGTCATGACATCGAGACTTACTATGGGTTTAAGAACATTGTGCAAGATTTACTTGAAAAGGGAAATATATCAACCAAATCAAAACCTTAGAATATATCAAACATCAAAACCTTAGAATATATAAAACATCGTTACCTTATCATGAGGTAAATCAAAAAGCAACGGGAGCATCAACTTCTACAATTCCTCCTAATTAATTTAATCATGTATTGCAACTATACCAAGGTTTTGTGGGGGCTATTCATGTAGTCACCCTAGGGGAGAGAAAAACAAATCACACACAAGCAAATGAGCCAACCTAAGCAGTACTAGATCTTGTAGCACAACCAAATGTGCCCATACAACTAGGTCCAACCATTCCACCTCCACCCATTCACATTCTAAATCACCCACCTAGGCCAATCATCACATTGAGAAGTTGGTTGACACAGAGCCTAAGGATGGCATCATCCAAATTATCGATACATGATCTCATACAACAATCTCCCCCACAATGTGAGGCATTGATGTAAATATTAAAATCCAAATAACTCTAAATAGAGGAACCTAACACCTTCAACACTTTTGTGAGGAGTATTCAGAATTGCATGGAACCCTCAATAGTGTTCTATGAATTTGAAGAGACGATCATATCATCAGAGTTACCCAATACTTTGTTGCACATTGTAGCTCATATTGATCGAAAACCATTTAAAAAAGTGATCATTGATACTATCTCCTCTATAAATTTGATCATTTCCCCAACCATTAAAAATCTTAACTTTCCACCATCCCACATCACTACATCCACCTTCATCCTACGGACCTTCAATGATGCTTCATGCTACACTGTGGGGAATTTCGTTCTACTTGTAATAGTGGGGGTGAAAAAAATCCATGTACTCTTCCATATCTTGGAAGGGGCCATGTAGTATAACATACTTCTTGGATGTCCTTGGATTATGGAAATGAAGTGTGTTCCCTCGATATTACACCAATGTTTAAAATATGTGCACGAGAAAAAAGTCCATTGTATTCAAGCCAACACTAAGTCATTCAAGAACTATAATTTGATATCCAATCCATATGAGCCATCCCTTCCATCTGTTCATCTTTCCATTCAGCCCCTCATTGTTTGAACCACCACAACTAACAATATGTCATCTAAAGCGCCCATCCTAGAGGCTTTGCCAATAGTTGATCATGCCTTTGCATCTCAAAAAATCAACTCAAGTCAAACCCTATACAATTCATATCATTTTTCCATCACACCTAATCATCCCACCAACCAACCATCATATTTATTAATGACACTTACTATGCAAAAACCCTTCACATTTTCATCCCAACCAAATCCACCAACCACTAACAAATCCATTCAACCAAGTCCATATCAAACCTCGCCACCCATTATCTTACAAATAGGGTCACCTATCCAATAAGAACCACTACCGTGTGAGCCATTGTTCCCTCCAAGCCTAAGATTGCCATTGAAGTCTCCACACCAACACCCGAATCATCTACATCCCAACCGGATCAAGTTGCAATTCATGTCACAAATCCAAGTATTTGCAAGTACATAGTTGAGAGTGTCACAATAACACCACCTATTCAGTCTATCAGATATTATGATCGCCCACATGACCCACCTTTGGCTATAGGTGCAGTGTATAGAATAGATTTTGAGCTAAATAGGATCAAATTTATATGAGGGAGTGGATTATTTATACAATCCACCTCCTCCTAATGAGAAACCCATACAAGATTTTTGTGCTAGCCTAGAATATCTTTCCAACCTATATTTTCTCTTGCAATATTTTTGTAGGGTTAACTGGTAGGGATTTGATCTTGGATGACATGAACAGGGTTCACATAACATCATTGAGCCCCAATATTGAGAAGCACATGATCACTTTGGATTAGGATATATGCCATCATCCTCAAACTCCTCTTTTGAGAATACATTTCAACAATTCACCTTAGAATCCGAAGAGGATAATGAGGAGAGCAAAGCTAGTGATGATAGCGATGGAGAGTATTTGGACTTTGAGTTTGCACCTCATCTATATGAGGCCTTTTCAGAAATGAGAATGAATATAGCCATGATCAATTACATTTTTGATGATTACATATCTGATGAGGATTTTAAATAATTTCAAGAAATGGGATGAAACATAGACATGATCAATCACATTTTTGATGGTCCCCAAGAAGATGTGGCCCCTATAGAGCCTATCGAGAAAGATGAGTACTACAATACAATGTTTCTAATAAATCAGTCCATATTTTACTTGCACATTGCATGAGAGAAATCTAAACCAGATTCACCACCACCACATTTTTTGCATCTGCAAAATCATTATTCACCCACCATAGGTCATTTGATCCATAGAGAGAGTGAGAAAGATAGATTACTCTACAAATTGTAGCCACTTCATGTCTACCAAGTTAACATAATTTTTTTTTACTTGTTCACCCCACTCCACAATCCACATGATTTGGAAAATCCAATTTCAATCGACGCAAGCCTTATCGTCATGGACAAGATTTCATCCCCACCATCCATAGTCAAATTCATCATGTTCAAAGAATTGCTAAGAGCTTCTAATGCTTATATCCCCCAATAATCTTCACCTTCGTCTACTTTAGTTTTTCAAACCGAAGTTGATGAAGCATTACTCGAGTCCTTTGAACATGTGGAGGATGATATTCATCTCATTCCTAATCCACATAAGTTGGAAGAAGGTTTTCATATGCTTATTGAAGAATCCATTGATGTGAACTTGAGTCAAGATGTGAATAATCCACAAATCATAAAAATAGCAAAATATTTATCCATAGATGAGAAATAGTACATTCTAGAAGTTTTAACAAGAAATAAAGATATTTTTGTGTTGTCATACAAAGACATGCATGGTCTTGACCCCAACTTGATGGTCCACAATCTCACCTTAGCTTCTAAAGCTAAACCATTCAAGCAAAAATTAAGGAAACTTCATCCTACTATAGCACTCATTGTCAAATAAGAGCTACAAAAATTATTAGATGTGGGTTTCATAGTACCCATTTATTATCCCGAATGGCTCTCAAACATGGTACTCATTCGTAAGTTGAATGGGGGGTACACGTATGCACATATTTTTGAGACTTAAAAAAAGTGTCCCCCAAGGATGATTTTCCATTACTGAATATCGATCAACATGTATACTCCTACACAGGCCATGAAATACTTTATTTAATGGATGATTTTCATGATACAACCAAATTCAAATCAATCCTAAGGACCAACACAAAATAACATTCACTACACCTTGGGGCAATTTCTATTACAAGGTGATGCCATTTGATCTTAAAAATGTAGGAGCTACTTATCAACATGCCATAACATATATCTTCCATGACTATATGCACAATATCATTATATATGGAATGCTAATACCCTAGGTTCAGATAATTAGAGGGGGGTCTCAATGAGCAAAGCTAGGGTTTCCAAGAGACTGAACATAGCGACAGTGGTGTAGAACTAGAGATGAGGTCCATTCATCCATAGGGCATACTCTATGTCCATGGAGTCACACAATATAAGTGGTCAAGGTCTTTTGATTTGTGGTGGCTATGGAGGATGCATCGCTTGCTAAAGTGGATGGGTGACATCACGTGTTGTTGGTAGAGAGCGAGTTGGTTGTGATTTGGTGTATTTATGCCAGACCAGGGAGGTTGGAAATAGATCAAATTTTATAATTATTTTAGTAGATGGAGCTAGGGATTTTAGAAGAGATAATATGGAGGTAGTGGCATAGAAATTGGGACAAGGCCTATCCATAAGACACACTCTAATTTTCACAGAGCTACATAGAATTAGTGGTTAGGTTCTTTCGGTTCACTGCATCAGTAGCGGAGGTTGCGATGATTGTTGATTATTGAAGAGGATGGGTGCCACAATTGTTGTTGGTAGAGGGTAAGATGGGTTAGCTCAGGAGCCTATTTTTTGGACCAAGGAGATGGAAAATAGTTTTGAGATTTTCTTCTCCCACAACACACATGGTGCCTGGTGAATCATTTTAATGTGTGGAAACATAAAGTTGTGCTCACAAATTCAAGGGGTGATGTAGTGGACAATGGTGGAATCAGAACATTTTAAAAAAAGAATGTGGGGTAAGGGGTAAGAATGAGGGAGTAGATTGACCTGATGGAGAAATCGTTTGTTTCAGTCAAAAATTTTGTTTCGGTGTGGGTCATCTTTATTCTAGTAGATATTTTAGTTAGTCTTTGGAAAAGACGAGGAGGATGTTCATGTTGAGTCTCGCTATTCAAGGAGGTATTGAAGGTATGGGGTAAAATCTATTTTTGATAGGGTTGAAGATTAGGGTAGAGAGGTTATAAGGGAGTTTGTTATTTTTTTGAGATTTTTGCATTTTAGTTTTAGTTACAGTGTTGAGAAGGGTTTAAGGGATTTGTAGTAAATGGAAGTTCAAGGCAGTAGAACTCTGCAGAGTCAGGTAACATCTCTTAAGGCTATATAGACATATTTAATCAAGAGAGTATGAGTGCCACCATAAATGGTGGAATAAATAGAGCAGTTACCACTCCAAATGTAAAACATCAACCCTATATCCTTTGATTACCTCACTCTTGTACACATCTTACCATGTTAACTCAATCCCACCTTCAAAACACCAAGTAATTTTCCAATGACTTGTATCAACACAATCATATAAGAAGATACGCTTGTTATCATACACTTCCATAGATCATTTTCACTTGTTTCTCAGTATATATCCTATCAATATATACTCAAATACACTATGTTCATACACAAATATTGATAAAAATGCAAATATGAAGAACCATAGAGTTGAAATCTGCCAAAAAGTCAATAGGTAACAAAAAATTCAAAGTTTGAAGCAAACAGGTTGAGGATAGGTGATCGCTCATCAATTTGAGGAGCCAAGATTTACAGGAGATAACATGGTTAACTAGTTTATCAGTGCCACGTAGATATTGGTATAAACGTAGTAGATGCCATTTTAAAATTAAAAAACTACATAATAAACAAAGGAGATGTTAAAGCTAAGAAGTGGCCTCGAAGGTAAAAAAAGGGCTTATGTGGTTGATGAAGTTGGAAAAGACAAGATTACAGTGTGTTGGCTAGTATTTTTGGCATCAAGGTAATGGATTATTATATCAAGGAAGTCTAGTGTGAAACTAGATTTAGGAGGGCTAGCTAATTTTCTCATGGTCCAAAGTCTTCAGTTTTCTTTCAATTAAACTATAACAACTTTTCTAAGGAAGTCACGGGTAGATGTTAAGTGGTTTTAAGTGGATCTAATCAAATACACAGGTATTGGTAGCTCCTATCGAGTTAAACAATAGTCCGAGGATTATAAGAACAATTTTTGAAACCCTTGTAAGAAGCGTAAGTGGTGAAGCAGATTGTTGGATTATGAAAATAGGAGAAAAGGCTGAACCTTTTCTATTTCAACTATTGATAATATTTTCAAGACTGGGGAGCGGTATGGCCTGGAATATGGGTTGTGTATATGCTTTTAGCTATCATCAACACGTTACTCTTACATTTGATTGAGCTTGGGGGATTGACCTCTATAATTAGCCCAGGTACAGTATGTAAACTTACATCCTTGATGTATTTTTCTATATTCAAATAAGAATATCTCTTTATTATTTTTTTTTTATAGTGGAAGAATTCAATGTATGATAAACAATACCTTTCTAAAGTTGTACAATACTATTTAAATAGTATTTTTTCATGAGTTTGGGTTTCAATATTAAAGGGAGCAGTGATGTGCTTTTTAATGGATTTAGGAGATCACCTCTCATGAAGCTATATTTTTAGCTTTAAATTGGTTATATGAACAAAAGAAACACGAAGACATAAATTATTTTATTATAAGGTGGAGAAATAGTAGTTCTCAGATCTTGAAATATTCTAATTATCATTAAAGAAATGTTTTCCTTTCTTTCAATGATTAGATTTTTAATTTATAAGGAGAGAGGAAATATTTGGTCCCTATTTATGACAATAATTTGATTAGTTAGTTTCACTAGATTGAGAGGTGTGTACATTTTACAGAGTCTCTTCATGAAGGAAGGTAAATTTAGCTGAGACTATTGTTGTGACCATTTTGAATTCCTATTTCTGGATCATTAATGATTGAAACCATAAGATAGGAAAATGTAAGTGCAAAAGGATGACTGGGTAGAGTGTGCTAATTTTTAAATCCAATCACTAATTTGTTTCAATGATATGTGGTGAATTATATGGAAGGAAATTTTGGAAGCAGTCATCTCGAAGAATTTTGATGTTGGGTTTTTTGCATAGAACTACCAAGTATTAAATAGAATGCAGTTATTAGCCTGGAAGTGGTATTTTTTGTAAATTTTGAGAAGTTTTTGGTGGAATAGTTTTAGCAGTGGAATTGGTGGATTACACCCTGGATCCTATGGAATATATATCTATATTCCCTACTGTAGATTATTTGAAATCCATATGGAAGATGGAGATGGAGTACAGTACATTAGTGGAAGCTCATTCTAGTTAGAACACATTGGAAAATCCTTTGAGGACTCAGATTACAATTTCTTCAGAATATCCTTCTCTGAAGGATATGGATGCAATTAGGTTGTCAATACTAAATAGTGATGCAAATCATATTTTTAATTATTCTTTAGTAATCAACCATACTCCTAGTGATAACAGTTCTTTACAAGATAAATTAGATGTACAATCTAGTTTCTCTTCAGTCCTTAAGTCATACTCTACCAGATTGTCATCAGGTTACATTTCACCTCCTACTGAGTTAAGTTTTGAAGATGGTGATGTTGGTTTCATGGAAATTCGGTCTTGGGAGGTATCTACAAAAGAAATTTTTCAAAATTTGGTAGATAGAGATTTAGGAATTCCTTGTACAAGATTTTTGGATGGGCACATGGAGAGAGGGGATATTTATGAAAATAATAAGGTGGTAAAATATACAGTAACATGTATCACTTCCAACAAAAAAAAAGGAAAAAAAGTGTGTTAAGCTCAAAGAGGGGAGAGTTAACTTGGTTTTAGGTGAAGATATTATTATGGATAAAGTTATGGATTTGGAGGGTAAAACAATAACTGGGAGGTTCTTTGATAGATGTTATTCATATAAATACCTTGCTCAGTGGTTGGAAAGGGTATGGAGCCCATTTCTAGGTTACACTCTTATTTTTCATGTTCTAGTCCGAGGATGGTTAGCCTTCTCCTTTAGATCGGAGGAGGATGTAGGGAAAATTCTATAGAATAGATGGTATTGGGATTCTTATGCACTATCACTAAAAAGGTGGTCCCCTTGTTTTGACCCAAGAAGGGAGTCACATGCCCTTCAACCCATTTGGACCAAGTTTCTAGGATTACCCTTGGAGTTGTGGTCTCCTAGGATTTTAAAAGAAATAGGTAACTGTATAGGAAAGTGGGTTGACTCGGACCATTCTTGTGAGAAGGGCTCCTCTCGCACCATTGCTAGGATTTTTGTGGATTTGGATTTGTGAGGACTTCCAAAGTCCATAGAAATAGATATTGGAAAATGGTATTATATTTAGAATCTTTATTATGAATATATACCATTTCACTGCTTACGTTGTCATGTCTATGGCCATCTAGTAGAAGAATGTGGGATAAAATTTTTAAGAAAGGAGTGGAGAAGGAATATAGTGGAAAACCACATAACTAGAATGAGAGTGGATGGTTCAACCAACAATATGGAAGAATAACTTAGTAGATATATTTTTGGAGCAAGATCTACTTTGGATGGTGAAAATGGAGTGGATAAAGCTCCAATCATTGGGTTATAAAAAACCAATACACCTAAGGATTGGGATAATGGTGCAGGAAGGGAGTCATCCAATGGATAACATGAAGAAAATATAGAATCAATTCATATAAGGGAGGAGGGCCCTTCACAAAGGTCAATGGAGAATCCTAATCTCAATGTAGAAGGGGGTTCTTTGAATCACTCTATAATTTCGATGACAAATTTTTAGGGGAATATTCCTCACTTCCAGTTTACATTAGTGGAAGAGATAAGATAAATTGATCAAATGAAGGGTATTGTTTTTATATCAAATGATTCTCATATATCCCTATCATTCAACCCTCTTTCATCTCAAATTTTTCCTCTCCTACAAGATCCACTTATTTAATTACATACTCTAGTGGTGGGGAATGTATAAGCAAAGGACCTAACCGATATTACCTTAGATATTAGAAAATAGCAGATTTTCTTATGGCTCCTGGAGTAGTAGGAGGACTTGGAAGTAAATCAAAGAGCCAACTAGCAAAGGATAAATCTTTGAGTTAGGTTAAGAGCAGAAAACAAAAATCCATTGTAGGGGCACTTAGAGCATGCTAGACCCCTGAGTTGATAAATTAATGTTAATCATATCCTATAACATACGAGGTTTGGGCAGTAACTCTAAAATGACTGCCCTTCGTAGATTAATGTATTTACGAAATTCTAATATATTGTTATTACAAGAAACAATGGGAATTGGTTCAAAAGTTGAAATTTTTCTTCATTATTTTTTAAAAGATTGTATTTTCTCACAATGGATTCAGAGGGTAGATCTAAAGGCCTGATCCTTGGGTGGAGGAAAAGGGATTTTGGTCTTATTAATTCAGCTATTTTTATATCTGGATTAGGATTAGAGCTACACTCACTAGAATTGGGTAAATCCTTTGTGAGAGCTAATATATATGGGCCTTATGAAAAAAAAAATCCAATATTAGGACACCCTCTTAGCCAATGATTTCTTTCAATAGGTGAATTTTATAATAGGGGAAGATTTAAATTTCACTTTGAAGAGATCTGAGGTATGGGGAAATGGATCTAGAGTTGAACCTCAAGAAGGTTATTTTAAATATAAATTTGAAGCATATTTGGTGGACATGGAGCCCATAAAAAGTGTCCCAACTTGGTGCAATAACAGGGTGGGTGAGGATTATGTGGCTAAAATACTGGATATACTTATTGTCTCTAGAAGCCTAATGATGGATGGGGTGGAAATCAGATCCTGGGTGGATCAAGGTGGCATATCAGATCATTTTTCCATTTTTTTCAAGTAGGCATTTTGGATAGGAAACCACCAAGCCCTTTTAAGTTTAACCCATATTGGTTAATGGATAATGATTTCTATTCATTGTTTAAAGAATTATGGAGCCCATATGATGCAAATATGGGAAGCACAACTTGTTTTCAATTCACTAGCAATCTAAGGAAATTAAAAACGGTAGTTTCTAAGTGGGATTTCAACAAGTCAAGACAACAAATGCAGAATTTGATTCTTTTGGAGAGGCAGATCATGGATTTTTATAAGGAAGGGATCAATGAGTCCTTCTCAAAGGAATCCAAAGCAATCATTAGAGCTCTTGAAGAGAAAAAGAGTAGTATTTTTCTAGCACAATGGAGGCACAATGGAGGCTCAAAAGCAAAGCATTTTGATTGGATTTAGGATATGAAAATACAATTTTTTTCATAATTATGCCACTCATAGGAGAAATAAAAATACCATTTGGAAAATGCCCAATGAATATGGGTCCAAAGCTAGGTCATTCAAGGACATAGCAACTCTTGGTATTAAACACTTCAAAAATTTGTTTAAAGATCCTAAAAGGGTAAACTTGGTAGAGATTCTAAAATTCACCACATACTTCCCCAGTTTTTCCGATGAGGCTACTAATGAGATGCTATTGGAAGGAGTATCCAAAGAAGAACTGAAAAAGTGCTCTCTTCATTTAAAAAGAACAAAATCCAAGGTCTAGATGGATGGGGTGCTAAGTTTTTTTTGTGATTCTTTGATTTTATTGGGGAAGATCTACTACGAGTGGTGGAAGAAACACAACCTAATAGGAAGATACCAATAGACATCAACTCAACCTTTATATTCTTGATTCTAAATAAGGATAAGCCAGATACTTTTGATGATTTCAGACCTATATCCCTGTGCAATCGTCTTTACAAAATCATAGCCAAAATCATTGCTTCAAGTTTAAAAATAATTTTCTCATAATCCATTTCAAGTGAGCAGTTTGGATTTCTAAATGGTAGGCAAATTCATGATGTGGTGGGAGTGGCTCAAGAAGACTTGCACTCAATTAAGATCAGGAAAATGTAGGTTGTTGTTGTCAAACTAGACCTATCCAAAGCATATGACACAGTAAGTTGGTTGTATTTGAGGATTATGTTGATCCACAATGGTTTCAATATTCAAGCTGTAAATTGGATTATGGGCTTTGTGACCTCTGTGTCTTTTGTTGTTCTTATTAATGAATCGGCTTCCCATTTCTTCTCCATGGAACTTGGTCTCATATAAGGTTTTCCCTTATCTCCCATATTGTTTCTATTGGTGGCAGAAGGGTTGAGTAGGACCATCAGGGAAGCTAGAAGAATAGTGGTTTTTAGAGGGATGAAAATGGGGTCATCCCTTTCCTTAACACATATTTTATTTGTGGATGATGTATTATTGTTATATGATGGATCTCTAAGGTATGTAAGCAATATTAAGGACATATTAAGGAGCTATTGTTATGCTACAGGTATGGAAATCAATATGGAGAAGTCTACCATGTATTGTTATGGGCTATCAACTGAAGAAGAAAGTCTCTTTCAGAGGACACTCTCCTTTACCAAGATTGACTTTCAGGCAGGGATCAAGTATCTAGGTTTCATTCTGAAGCCAAATAACTAAAGCATTAGGGACTGGGATTAGTTGGTGGGGAAGATAGACAAAATGATATCTTTGTGGTGTAATAGGTGGTTATCTATCAGGGTAGACTTACCCTGTTCAAATCAATATTGGAGACTATTCTTGTCTATTGGCATGGGATGTCTTTTATACCAGCTGGTGTGTTGGGAAAAATAAGCAAAAGGTGCTTTAAATTCCCACAACAAGGGATCAATAATTTGGAAAGCAATTGCTCAAGATTTCCCACTCATTGGTAATTGGCTTGCTTGGAAAGTGGGAAATGGGACAAAGGTAAGCATAGGAACATATCCTTGGGTGGGTAGTGGTAATGATTACAAACTTCCTAAGGATTTGGTATTATCTTTGTAATATATTGGGTTTTATACTCTTTCTTAGGTAGCAGATCAAGGATCAACCACTGTGTGGTAGCAAGGATGGAGGAGCTCAACTCAACTCGACCTTGAAGGTAGGAATGGATTTTTATGGAATGAATATGTGAAGGCACTCATTACTAGTCATGTGAGGATCATAATAGATGAGGAGGATATTCTGGTTTGGTTTAGGAATCCCATGAAGGGTGATTATTCTTCTAAGTTGGGATATAAAGCTATTTTTATCCATGATCAACATGTGGAACATGCCTGGTGGTAGAAACCCATCTGGAAGATCAGGACGCCTTTAAAAACAAAAACCTTTATGTGGTTGGCCCTCAATAATAGAGTTTTAACTTGGGATGTATTATTAAAGAGGGGATTTCAAGGTCCGGGGAGGTGTACTCTATGTCATAAGGAACTCAAAACTATCAATCATTTATTGGTAGGATGTCCTTACACCAAGGCTATTTGGGAGGACATCGAGGGGTTAACAAGGATTTCTAGTATTTGGCAAGGTGACACTTTGGAGGAGTGTTTGATGAAGTGGTTTGACAAGAAAGAACCGAAGTCTTTTAGAGTCATTTCCTTCGTGGTGGTTGGCCATAAATTTATATATTTTCCAAGATACCTCTATGACTGTCTTTCAATATACTTCTCAAATTCATACTCTACTAGCTAGTCTCATGAAACCAAGTAAGCCCAAATGCCACAAAATTACCAATGATATTAGACTAAATAAAGATGTTTCTTAGGGTTTCTTTTATGGGGCTTGTCAAGGTAACTCTCATTTATGTGGGGTAGGGGGTATCCTCTACTTACATGACTCACATTATATAAAGTTCAAGGTATGTCTAGGTGCAGGTACAAACAATTATGCAAAATTAAATGCTTTAAAATTACTACTAAAAACTACACTTGATCACAATGTGCAACAACTTCAAGTATTGGGGGATTCACTGGTGGTCATCAATTGGATGAAGAAAGTGTACAGAATGGACAACTTACTATTAAGATCTATCTATGATCAGGTGAATCTACTAGCTGGCCTTTTTAACCTTATTACCTTTAAGCATGTTTTTAGAGAACACAACACTCAAGAAGATGTTTTTTCCAAGGAGGGATTATTGGTAACATAGGGACAATGGGAGCAGATAGAAACAAAGGATGGAGGGACTATCAATGAGGTAGTGATTCCCATGTTTAGTATAAAAAAAATAAGGTTTGATGGTACAATAAGTAGAATCTATAGGATATGATACTCTTCTTTTCAGCCATAAGAGAGGATAGTGATCAGAGCTTAAGATAACTATATGGGATTATTAAAACTTTATTTGTTTTTACTCAAGGTAGGAGCGAGAGCCTAAAATTTGATTTGGTACAAAACCTATCTGTACTTTGTTGGATTTATTTTCCTAATGATACTAGGCTTATAATGTGTTATTTAGAGAGAAAAAAATGAGGTTTGATGGTGCAGTAAGTAGGCTATATAGGATATGATACACTTCCTTTCATCCAGAAGAGAGGACAGTGCTTTGAAGATTAAGGTAACTATATGGAAATATTTCATCTTTATTTGTTTTTACTCAAGGCAGGAGTGAGAGCCTAAAATTTGGATTTTGTACTAAACCTCTTTGCTTTTTACTGGTATTATTTTCCTGAAGATATTGGGTTTATAATATGATATTTGGTTAGAGAGGGTAGATCATTGTCCCTGAGTTTTATTTGTATGTCAGAAGATATTTACACTATGTAATATTCTTTTTCTCATGAAATAGAAATTATGATTTTTTTGTGGAAAAAATATCATTGAAGACTATGTGGATGATTTAATTACTAAATCCAAAACATGTCTTGAGCACATTAAAGTACTAGAAAAGGTCTTTGATTAATTTCTTGAACACAAGGTGAGGTTAAATACTAGGAAGTGTTTATTCGGAGTCACATCAGGTAAACTTATATGATTGATTGTCTCCAAGAGAGGCATTGAAGTGGACCCTGATTAGGTCAAGGTCATCATTGAAATGCCACCTCTAAAAAATATTAAAGAGTTACGCAATTTGCAAGGAAAGGTTCAATCCATTCATCGATTTATTGTACAACTCTCAAATAAATGTAAGCCATTCAATTGCTTTCTATAGAAGAGGTGACATTTTCCTGGACAAAATAATGTCAAGAGGCTTTTGATAACATCAAGAAATATCTGACTTCATCACCGATGTTAACGCTGCCTAATCTAGGAGTCCTTTTTCACCTTTACATTTTAGAAATGGATTTTGCACTAGGGACAATACTTGCACAAAAGAATGAAAATTAGAAAGAGAAAGAAATCTATTATATCAGTCAAACATTGATCAATTATGAGAGAAGATATTCTTATTTTGAGAATTTGTGCTTAGCAGTGGTTTTTACCACTAAGAAACTAAGATATTATATGCTAAGTAAAACTACCTATGTCATAGCTAGAGAAAATTCTTTACATTATATGATGACTCACACATATAACAATACCTAAATCGCAAAATAAATAATGCTCTTAATGAAATTTGATCTTGAATTCATTAGCCAAAAATCCATCAAATATCAGGTGATAGTCGATCAACTCACAGAAGCTCCACTTCCAAATGATCAACCTCTTCTTATAGAGCTTCTAGATGATTCAGTATTTTTTTTCATTGAACAAGAAGAACTAGTCCCTCATGAGAACAATGTTGACATCAATATTTTCTTTGAAGGATCAAAGTGCAAAAAAGGACAAGATGTTGGAGTTTTATTTTATACACCCGAAGGATCACCCATTCCTTTATCATTCAAACTTGAATTTCCATGCACAAATAACAATGTAGAGTACGAAGCCATAATCTTGGGTTTCCAATCAGTATTAGCTATGGGCATTAAGAGAATAAGCATTTTTGGTGATTCTGAGCTTATCATTTTCCAAGTGAAAGAAACTTACCAATGTAGGGAGCCAATCTTGAAATAATACCATGAATTAGCAATGAAATTGCTAGAAAGTTTGACTAATACGATATTAAAAACTTGCCTCATTCGACTAATAGGTTTGTGTATGTGATGGATTCTTTAGGTTCATTTATTCCTAAGAATGAAAATGGAGAATTTCAATTGCTTATCATCACAACAATGTCCAAATCCATAATTGCATGAGCAAAATCTAAAGGTGAGAAGAGTGTTTGTTTCACCCAAGCAGAACCATATGAATCTTACCTTAATCAAATAAGAGACTTTCTCAAGTTTTGGATCCTCCCATTAGATTTGACATGAACTGCAAAGAGAACATTTAAACAAAAAGTAGCTCATTACACTCCCTTGGGGAACGTGTTGTATATACGTGGCTATGATGGAGTCTTCCTTCAATGCCTAGATACCGTAGAGGCATAAAATGCCATAACTAAAGCCCATAATGGTACTTGTGGTGGCCACTTTAGTGGAATGACCATTGCAAAGTGCATTTTGTGCATGGGTTATTATTGGCACTATGGAAAATGATTGTTGTCAATATGTGAAGAAATATCAAAAATGTCAACATCACACCAATTTGACTCATGTACCATCACAAGCATTACATCCCATTCAAATCCTTTGGTCCTTCTCATAATGGGGCCTAGATTAAATTGGTAAAATTTCACCTACCTCTTTGGGACAACACATTTTCATCATAACTACCACATAATACTTCACCAAATGGGTCAAAACGATCCTAATGACCATTATGACTGGACCTTGAATTGTGAATTTTATACTCCAATACATTATATATCTGTATCATTCCAAATTTTGTGCACCCTTACCTTCAGGCTATAGGATCCGTGCCCAAAAGGGGGATGTGAAAAGGATGGGACAATACCTTGGACTGAGAGGCCTTGCGAAGGTCCCGCCTCTCGGGGGAGGTGTATTATGGTGATTTTTTGACGGATGGTGGGTTCACCAAGAAACTTTTGAATGGTAGTTTCCACGCCTAGGTTGGGAATGTGTTTGATGTGTTCAATTTTATCTTTTATCATCCAAAGCCTAGGTTTGGCCAAATGAATCTAAGTTGTTCTATATAAAATGCAGATTTAAATGAATATAGAAAGCAGGATTAACAAAAAACATAGAGAATAAATTAAGTGAAGAAATCCATACCTGGTTTTGGATGTCTGATGGAGGTTCTAATTTTTGAAGCAGTCCAGATCGTCTAGAATTTGACAGGATCGTCTCCGATCTGCAGGATCGTCTGAGATCTGACGAATTCGTCAGACGAATTCGTCAGAGACCTGCAAACAGAAAAATAGATACAAAATACCAGAAATGCAACTATTCTGATGAAGGAAAATAATGTAAAATAATGATAAGGATGTTAATAAGATAATCCCGAATGGAAATGCAAGTAAATTATGATTCTTTAATAGCTAATCATGATTTGATTATGCAATTAAACTACATGGGTGAACTCCAAGATGCATGATAACAGGAAATAATAATAAAATTGACTAAATGCAGAATAAAATAGTAGCAACGTATAGGAAAAACACAAACTCTAGGCACTGATTGCCCCCAATGCAGACTGCAGACAAAATTGTCTTGAATTTGACAGGATCATCTTCGATCTGGACAGGATCGTCTGTGACGATCTGAGCTTGCTTCGGCTGAAGAATAACAAAGTTCCTACAATAAAAATTGGAAAGCACAAATGTAGATGGTAATCCAAGGTATTCTAATGCATGTACAGGTCAATTTATAGGAAAATTCAGCCAGCCAGGGGAATGTCAAGGGGGGTCCTAAGGTTTAAATAGGTTTAGGAGGGAAGTTGGGAGGTTGGAGATCATCCTAATTTGGAAGATCTCCAATGGGGGAGGTCTCTAATGGTGCAGACACACTTCTGCCCAACTTAGAGACACCGTTGAAACAGAAGCTACTTATGAAAAATCAGTTTTGGGACGAAATCGTCTGGACATCCTAGTCCAAACGAAATCGTCCGATCTGAGGCGATATCGTCTGATCGACGATGATATCGTCCAGCGGTCACAACTCCTAAGAATGGCACAAAAAACAAGGAAATGGGTAGCAGGCAGTTTTGGAGCGGTTTTGGGGTTGAATTTTTTAATTTGAATTATTACTAAGGTAATTTTAATTATTGCTAAGTTTTACTGCGCCAATTTTAGGGTGCTACATTTTGCCCCCTCTTTAGCGAATTTTCTGAAGAAAATGCGTTAAGATGAGTTCTTCTCGATCTACGAGAAAACAAAAATTATTCCTATTTTTAGGCGACGATTCTTGGTCAAATTGTATGACAACTTACTATGGTGCCCCCTCCGTGTTTTTACCCAAATCGAACGTTTGAGGTAAAAACATGAAAAAGCAAAATTTAAAAAGATATTGTTAATTGTTTTGAATAAAATTAAGAAAAATAGGGTAAAACCCTAATTCATTATTACTGTTCATTTTCCTAGTTTCTAGAGCTCTGTAGACAAGATGGTCGAGACAGCACACAGATCGACAGAGGTCCGATGCGGGCTACGGGTAAGGGTCTAAACTTAGTTTAGAGTGCTTTAATTTAGAATTTCATGCTTTTTAGATTAGATTTGAATAATTTTTTAGCATTGCGGTCGTTATTGGGCCGTCGATGTCATCGAGACGAAATCATCTTGATTTTGCCGAAATCATCTCGATATCATCGATTTTGTCCAAGGGCGAAATCGACGATAGGAGGACGATTTCATCCAATAAGGGATGATTCCCTCATGCAAAATCAAAGACGAATTTGCTCAAATTTGGGACGATATCATCCAATTGTGGGCGATATCATCATTTGTGAAAGTGAACTGATTTAATGATTTTTATTAATGATTTTTGATTGTTTTGTTGTTTATGTTGCAGAGAGGATTACTAAAGAGCCGAGAATGGAAATACGACGGACTAAGGGATGACTTGGCCACCCTTTCTCAGGTAGAGCAAGATCAGCTGGCTTAGGTCGGCTTGCAGCATGTGGCAGATATGCCACAAGTGTCTACAGACATGGGGCTATTGACAGCCCTAGTAGAGAGGTGGTATTCGAGTTCTTCTTGTTTCTGGTTACCGACATGGGAGATGACTCCCACACTGGAGGATGTATGGAGGATTTTGAGGATCCCCATACAAGGACGACTAATCACTCCCACGGCCAATCAAGGCCATGCGATGATGCGGCTATGCGAAGACCCGAGCTTCGCCCTAGAGAAGGGCGGAGTGAACATCGAGTCTCTGTGCCAGATGCTTGGGGCATCTAGGCTGACACAGGTTTTGGCTGGGGTGGTAGGTGGTCTATTGCTATGCCATCAGAGTGGATGTAGACTACCATGGCTACTAATATATGTGGTTTGTGACATGAGAGACCACGGATACAGGTTTGCTTGGGGAGCTTTGTACTATGTCGGTTGTATAAGATCTTGCATGGGGTCATATACAAAGGCAGCCGATGTCTAGTCATGACATCACTACTGCAGGTTTGGTGCTGGGAGCATATCGCGGTGCGAAGCTCGATAGGGCTCCCACTGATAGGGATTGACGGGGAGAGACCCCGAGTTTTCTACTAGTGGCTCCGGAGAGGGTCACAATGGTGGATAGATCTGCCAGTGTCCCGGAGACTACTTGATGACCTTGTCTTCGACCAGATCACCTAGAGGCCTTGGAGAGATCATCTAGGGTGGGCCGAGGACGGATAGGAGCTAGCTCGCGTCAGGCGAGTCCGTTGGTTGAGGATGGAGAGGGGAGAGGTGGATCTCCACCGGTATGACCAAGTTTTGAGGCAGTTCGGTCTATAGCAAGGGATCCCATCTCTCAGAGACTACGAGTTTTCTTGGACTGTCCGGGATAACACTACAGTTAGCGGGGCTCTAGATATGCAGCGATTCTGGATTCAAGATGCATATGATGCCCCCATTCAGCCAGTGGATGGGGATGACACTAGGGTTGTAGATGGCTATTATGCCTAGTACGTAGGCATCTACTGTCCTTGGATGACGAGGGCTCAGGATCCGATTCATGCAGTTGTGCATCAGATAGGTAGGCGGCGCTAGGCAGCCATTGAGGCGACACAAGGTCACAGCGGGAGAGAGCAGAGGAGACCACAGGCTCAGGAGAGGCCACGATAGTGGGAGAGGAGGGAGGAGAGGCCCCCTTCTCCACATAGAGAGAGACCACCATCGCTTGATAAGGGCAAGGGTGTCGAGGCAGGAGAGAGTAGCGAGATGGCTACTCTCTGGGTAGAGACTATTCGTCTCTAGACTCAGGTGCAGACCTTGTAGGATGAGGCTGCACGACACCGAGAGGAGGCCACATAGCTCAGAGATGAGATCGCATGCCTCAGAGCACAGAGCGGAGGGGCTAGCACTCGGGACCTAGCATGGGCTATTGCCCAAATCACATTTTACCAGACGCTATACTACCAGATGGTGCCAGAGGGGCAGAGGTTACCACTATCGACCCCCATTGCGGAGCCTATCGTGATGGGGTCATCAAGGACATCATCACGATCAGGGTCCAGGACTCATAGCACCACACGGACTACGATGGGGCCACCTCGTCCACCTCAAGGCGGGGGAGGAGATGAGGCTGAGAGCTCGAGGGGTTCTCGAGGCTAGCTGCTACAGATTACACTGCAGAGACTGGATATATGATTGAGAGGATTGAGTATGCCAAGATGTAGATTGTGGCATACCAATCTAGTTTTGATATGATGTACATATATTGATATATATATAGATGAGATATTTTTGATCATATGACTTGTCTTATGTATTTGTATGATGCTTTAATGTTTTGAATTGATTGCTTATTGGATTGATGATTCATGTAATTATGTCGTTTGGAAATGTTATAATTTGATGTCATGCTTTTAAAATTTAAATGAAATAATCTGATGTAAACAAATTGATTGTTTGTGGGATGATTATTTGAATAAAAAATAAAAGGGGACTTTTAACAATAATTTCAAAGGACATTGTCGCTATTATAGACCATTTCATGGAGTCGCCGCTCACTCGATCATCAAGCTAATCCCAGTATAGAAATATTGTTAAAAGTAAAAGAGTGCTTAAGAGACTGTCTTAAGACTTTGTGTTGTAATGATGGAGATAATGATGGTTTGATGATTTGTTTTCAAATTTTCATAAAAATGATATGCATGAAATATTAAAATGATTTTTGCTAGGCATAAATTCCTAAGTGTGATAAAATTTTGAATAATTCCTTAGAAATTATACCATGGTTGCAATATTGAATTTGAACATAATGACATAAAATAAAAAAAATGGGTGTTCATTTGTTTGTAAAGCATAATTGTGTAACATAATGATTTAAGTCATATGTTTTTATGATGTGGGATAAATGGGAAAATAAAATTAAAACAATGGTTTGCGCTAGGCATAGAATATTTAGGTATAGACTTATACCATCATCGCAAAATCCAAAAGAAGAAAATAAATAGCTTTATTGCACGGTTGATTTTTAATTTTTGAAAATAAACAGAAAATATGAAGATGAGGACTTGTGCTAGGCATAAAATTCCACTTTTGGTTTTGGAACTATACCATCGTTGCAAAAGTCAAAAGTTATATGTAATTTTATTGCATGTTTTTGAAAATGATTTTGATTTGTTGGTAATACATGTGGTTGTCTTTATACTAAACAACTGTTCTCAGAGGAGAAAAAATAAAATTATTCCAGACATTTTGCAAAAATATTTCAAAGTATCTTAAAGATAGAAGTTAGATTTATAAGGAATCCCATGTGCGTATGTGAGTTCATTTTCAATCTTGATTTATCATAATGATACACAAAAATCTCTCAAATACAAATGTGTGTGTGATCGTATTGTTCATTTACCAGGTTTGAGCAAGATAATTTGATACAAGTGATTTGAATTAACCAAATAAGTGTTCATTAACTATGATTTAGATGCATATAACCATACCAGACTACTATGTAAGTTAGGTTATCAAGAGCTAGCTAATCCATAAGTAGACATAGGTCTGTACAAAATAAGGTCGCTAATGTAACAGACATATCACCATGCTAGGAGTTACCCAAGGCCAAGCGGGTTGGGCACAAACCACCTGTTATGGGGCTTACCTCACAGTTTTTGAATAATTGAGAATTCTAGGGATTCAAGCTCATCAACCCTTCTTTTCTTTTCAAGGGGTAGGGAAAGGGATTTTATTGTTTTTGCTTTAGCTCATTTTGCTTTCTTTCTTCTTTCTTTTCTCTTTTTTTTTTTTGTATCTTTTGCTTTGATATTTGAGATAATGCTGAAATAACCTTTTTCTTTTTCTCTTTTTCTTGAACTTTTCTTTTCTTCCTATGCTAGGGATACTTGCTTGGATTAGTTGTAGAGCAAGGGATTTTTATTCCGGGTAGGGGTGAGCTTGTTCTTTTTCCAATTCTCAAAGATTCTAGACCATGTGCATGATAGGATAGCAGGGAAAACTTTTCGCTCAAGAAACCACTTCTACTATGTAGGATAGCATGGACATTACAAATATAATCATTTTATTGTGAAAAGATATGCTTGGTTTAAGTAAATAACAAGATCAATTCTCTATGCTCAAACTTTATTTAATTGAATTTTGTGGACTTTGATATAAGAGAGATTAGTAATCATGCCAGATAAAATCAAGATATTTATTCATGTGAATGTGAAAGTGTGGGATTCCAAATAAATGCTAATTTATCCAAAATAATTTGAAAATATAACTGCAAATATGTCACAATTTGAGAAGTACAAAAAATAAAATATGGTTTTGAAGATTTTGATGATTTTGAATGTTTTTGGTATTTTTTAGATTTTTAAGTTTATAAATTGAAAGAAATACAAGATAGTAGTTTTGAAAATATTTTAAAAAAATATATACAATGACGAAATGGCCAATTTTTATGCATAGTAACGTTTAAGATGCATAATATTCATAGGTTCTTTAAGTTCTTTACCATCTAAGGTAGATAATTTGTATGCTCCCAATTCAAATTTAGCAGTGATAATATATGGTCCAAGCCAGTTGGGCTCAAATTTACCTTTAAGGTCTTTAGTTGCATTAGTATTTTTTTTATTTTCTTTTAAAACAAGATCGTCGACCTCAAAGGATCGATGATGAACTTTCTTAGCATATGATCTTTTAAGCTTGTTTTGGTAAGCATGAAGATGCTCCAAAGCATTGATACGCTTTTCATCGAGGAGTTCCAATTGACTAAGTCTGCCAGCTCGATATTCATCTCCTACTTCGGTATCTTGAAGTAGTAGAGCCAAAGAAGGAACTTCTAATTTGAAGGGAAAAACAGCTTCAGCACCATACACCAAAACAAAAGGTGAAGTTCCAGTGGGGGTTCGAACACTAGTTCGATAAGCCCACAAAGCTAGATATAATTGAATGTGCCAGTCACGACCAGATTTATTGACCAATCTTTTGAGAATTTTGATTAAGGTTTTATTTGAAGCTTCTGCTTGGCCATTGCCCTAAGGATAATAGGGAGTGGACCAGCGATGTTGAATCTTATATTTTTGGCATAATTTCTTAACATCTTTATTTTTTAAACAAGTTCCATTGTCTGAGATGAGATTTGCAGGAATTCCGAACCTACAAATGATTTGATTAAAAATAAAGTTAGACTTGTGTTCCAGTGCAGGAAGCTAAAGGTATAGCTTCAACCCACTTCGTGAAATACTCAGTGGCGGTTATGATGAATTTGTGTCCATCAGATGACACAGGATTAATTTTTCCAATAATGTCTAAGCCCCATTTTGAAAAGGGCCAAGGAGATGAAATAGCTTGCAGTTCTTGTGCAGGGGCATGGACAAGGTCAGCATGTTTTTGGCACTTGTCGCAATGGCGCACATAATCATGTGCATCATTCTCCATGGTAGGCCAAAAGTATCCTATCCTAAGGAGATTTTTAGCAATGACACTACCACTGAAGTGTCCTCCATAAGATCCATCGTGGGCTTCACTCAAAGCTGATCTGGATTCTTCTAAATTCAAACATCTCAATAGGATACCTTCAAAATATCTCCTATATAAAGTATTGCCAATTATTACAAATCGACTTGCTCGTCTACGTAATAATCGATGCTGGTTTCTATTAGAATTGGCATAAAAAGTCCCATTTTGAAGAAAATCAAATATATCCGTATACCAAGGTTCAGGGATAGTTTCATTAATTAGAAACATATCCAAAGGTTCTAAACATGACTTATGTGAAGCGGGTTCCTGGAGTCAACGAATAATGATAGTGGCATATTCGTCATCTAACTCCAAGGGCAGAAGAGATGCAACTGCGGCCATAGCGTCAACCGCACGGTTGCTAGTTCGAGGAATAGCTTCCAAGGTAACTTGATCAAATAGAGATATTAATTATAAAACATAGGCTTTATATGGGCGTAGTTTATCATCTTTGGTCTGATAAACTTCATTAATTTGGTTTATAACAAGTTGAGAATCACCAAAAACTAATAGATGTTTAATTTTTAGAGCCAAGGCGGCTCATAATCCAAGGATTAGAGCTTCATACTCAGCAGTATTATTAGTGCAAGCAAATGTTAATTTAAAGGACAAAGGTATAATGTGCTTTTGTGGAGATATTAAGATAATACCTGCACCAGCCCCACTCATGCATCGGGATCCATCAAAGTATAAGGACCATTGTTCAACATGGTATGCCTCTAATTGAAGGCATTCATCAAGAAACTCAATGATGAGGGGATGGGTAGACTCTAAGGGTGCAACAACTAATTGATCTGCTATGATTTGACCCTTAACAGACTTCTATCCTATAAACATGAGTTCAAACTCGCTTAGAGCAAGAACCCACTTGGTTGTGTGACCCAATAAATAAGGTCGACTCATAAGATACCGCAAGGGATCATATTTAGCAATGACATATGTTTTTTGGCTAAGCATATAATGGCGTAATTTTTGAGTAGAAAATACGACCACTAGACATAATTTTTCTAATGTTGTGTAGCGGGTTTCATAACTAATTAAATTTCGGCTAATATAATAATTAGCACGTTCTCTTTTCTCATCATCAAGCTGAGCTAACATAGCTCCTAAAGCAAAATCTAAAGCTAAAATATACAGGATAAATGGACGATCAAGTCTAGGTGGTGAAAGCACAGGTGGGTTAAGGAGGTATTGTTTAAGAAGTTCAAAAGCTTCCTTACATTCGTCATCCCAATTAAAAGGGACATCCTTCTTAAGGAGCTTAAGAAAGGGACCGGTTTTGTCCACCAACTTATCGATGAAGCGACGGATAGCTTGAAGTTTACCTTGTAAACTTCATAATTTAGATATATTGGTAGGTGCGGGCATATCAATGATAGCCACAATATTAATAGGGTCAATTTCGATGCCACGTAAAGAAACTATAACCCCTAATAATTTACTTGACTTAACTCCAAATATGCATTTGGCTGGATTTAATTGAATAAGATATTCTCTTAACCGATTAAAAACTTTTCTCAAATCATCTAAATGATCATCTTCATTAATAGAGCAAGCTATAATATCATCTACATAATCATGTAGGATATCATGCATCATATCATGAAAAATATAAGTCATAGCTCGTTGATAGGTTGCACCTGCGTTCTTTAGGCCGAATGGCATCACTTTCCAACAAAAGGTACCCCAGGGGGTAATAAAGGTTGTTTTAGCCTAATCTTCAGGAGCTATCCTAATCTGATTATAACCAGAGAATCCATCCATTAGGGACATCATCCCACTCCCAACAGTAAAATCAATGATTTGATCCATGTTTGGAAGAGGAAAATCATCTTTAGGGCATGCAACGTTAATATCTCTAAAATCTATGCAAACCCTAACTTTGGTAGCTTCTTTCTTGGTGATTGGAACTACATTCAAGATCCATTCAGCATAATCAATAGCTTGTATAAAAACAACATTCAAGAGTTTTTCTAACTCCCCTTTGACTAGTAAAGCCACTTTGGGATGCATTTTTCTAAGTTTTTGTTTAACAGGTTTAGCATCCGGATGGACTACTAGGTGATGCATGACTACAGAAGGGTCTAAACCTGGCATATCTTCATATGTCCAAGCGAATAAATCTTCATATTCTTTAAGGAATGCAATGTATTGCTCTTGTTTTTCTTGACTTAATTCTGATCCAATATTGATTATGTGGGGACTATCCTCAGTTCCAATTTTGATTTTAATGACGTTTTCTACTTCCATGTGTAGATCTCTTTCAAAATTAGGTGGGGCGGGTGAGACACCCAATTCTTGTAATTCCTTTAAGGTTAACTTAGATAAGTCATCTTGAGGAGTCATGGCCTCAAGTTGGGCTATAGTAGGTATAGAACCATCAAAATAAAAACCATTGTGTAACATTTCTTCAACGGAGACCTCATGGAAAATATTTCCTTCCAACTCATCATCGGATTCATCAATCATTCCAGGATAAGCTATGGACAGCATATTGCATGTAAATGGCTTATTTTTTAGAGGCAAATCATCACACCCATCCAAATAATCTTGATAACATATAAGTTGATCATCATCTTCAAAAGGGAAGGGTTGACCCTTACTAGGAAATAGGCCCACACCACAGCGGGCAGGCCACGGTTCTACCTCGAAAGGTTCTTTCATACCATTTTGGAAAGGTCCCAAGCCTTTCCATTTATATCCCATTTTAAGCATTATAGGTTTAGCTTTAATATATTCATTAGTAAAATAACATCGAGCATATCCATCATGATGAGTTTTGATGTTCCTGGGTATTCTTCCCTAGTCATATCCTTTATAAATGAAGGCACAACTCTCGACTTGGTAAGTACTTCCCATAGGTTGTGGGAGGCCCAAAGTACGAGGATATGGTGGCAAAGTACTTAAGATAATGGAATTTTGCATAGAAGCATTTGTTTTTTCTGATATAAGAATTTTAGATAAATCAGGTAAGAGTTCATCAGAAAGAGCATAAGATGTGGAAGGATCATTCCCTATATCTTTAGATGTGGAAGGTATGATAGATGTAGATAATGTGGAGGTGTTAATAGATGGGTCTATAGGTTTTGAAATGATAGGGACAGAACATGAAGGATTGGTTATGGATTTAAGATCTTTTTGAGGTTCTAGAGTGGTTTTTTTAGAAGATTGTTGATCTATATATGAGGGTGAAATTAATGGAGGAGAAATAGATGAAGTTATGGGTGTGTGTTTCATAGTTTTGGATGAAAAATAAGAATTAGGATGTGTGGATGATAGAGCAGGGCAAAATTGAACTCCAACAGGTTCTGCCAAAGCACACATATCAAAGGGTCTGGGATCACCATGGATAGTGACCAACTTATTCTTAAATTCGAATTTAACACATTAGTGTAAAGTTGATGGGACAGCCCGCATGGCATTGATCCAAGGACGACCCAAGAGGATATTGTATGATGCTAGGCAATGTACAATAAACACGGTCGTATCTAAGGTTCTAGGACCAACTTGCAATGGGATGGTAATAACTCCACACATTTCTTGTGTTTCGTCATTGAAAGCTTTTATGATCATGTCAGTTTTCTTCATTTCATCACTTCTAAACCCAAATCTTTGGTAGAAGTCAAAAGTGCAAATATTTATAGATGAACCATTATCAATCAAAACCCTTTTAATGGCTACATCTCCTATTAGAGCAGTAATATATAAGGGGTTATCCTTATGTAAACTATGTTGCGGTATATCTTTATCTCGAAAGTCGATACAATCAACTTCTCTAGTGATGATAGTATTGGCCATGGCTTCAAGTTGAATGTTTTGTGGTACCATCATTTGGCTTAATGTAAGCATCAATTCATCTCTATGTGTAGGAGAAGATCTTAATAAATCCAAAAGGGAAATTCTGGCTGTAGTATTGGATAATTGCTCATTAATATTGTAAGGGGGTTTAGGTTGAACATTGGGAGTATGATTCCCTTTATTGGGATTTTTCAAAATAAATGGAGTTGATCCATATTTCTGATTTGGTTCTTGTTGAGAATTTTGAGCCTGTTGTCTGGTAATTGCTCCGATTGTACCTACAATGTTATATTGAGGACGTTGAATAGGTCTTGGTCTAGAATTTATAGCTTGTTCATTAGAAAGGAACTGATTAGAAGAGGGTCGAGTAGTAACTCTTCTAGGAAATGGTTCTTCCGGAACCATAGCATCTGTGATAGGTTGAATAGGATCTGATTCATTTTTAGAACTATTTGATTGGTTTGAGGTGATGTCTATTTCACTTTTAGTATCTGATTCTACATCACTGAGATCCGGTGTTTGAATATTATGTAGGGGCCTAGTCGTGACCATGGATAAAGTTGTGTCAAATTTTTGTAAATCATGATTAGGTAAATGTCCGCTAATAGTTCCTACATATCGGGTAGGAGGAGGAACATTATGATGCTCAATTTGATTGGCCACCTCTTTACCATGTCTTGGTAAAGGATGTTGAAATATGTCTAATGATTGATTAGCATTTTGATTTTGATTTTGGGGAATGTTCTTTTGAGCATTATTAGGAGCATTTTGTTTAGGTTGGAAGGCTTGCACCTCCATTTCATTATTATCAATCAGATCTTGTATTTTATGTTTTAACCTTTTACAAGAATTGGTAGAGTTTCTAGGCCCTCTATGGAAATCACAGTGTAAATTGGCTCTGTATCCGAGTATGGTTGGATCAGGTTCTCGGATAGCTGGTAATTGAATCAAACCTCTTTCGAGTAATTGGGGTAAAATAGTTGATAATGGTTGATTTAATCTACTAAAATCTCGAGGAGGTTTATCAGGAGGTTTCAATATAATTTTTTTTGTTGTCTTCGTTGTATTGATATTAGCAACATTTTTGCTGTTAGTGACTCCGTCACCTACAACTTGTTTGTTTTTATATTTATTTATGGATGTTTTCTCATCATCTTTCTTCCTAAGTTGGCCTCTCCTAATGAGGGCATCTTCTACTCTTCGAGCTAAATCTATAGCCTGATCGAAGGTAGTTAAGGTAGCATTTGATAACTCATAATATATTTGTTCTTGCAAATTATTAATAAAAATGTCCAACATTTCCCTATAAGGTAGCACAAAGTGCAGTTTTCCTATCAACTGCCTCCATCTAGCTAAGAAATCAGCAAAACATTCATCTTTGTCTTGTTTTAAGTTGTATAAATCTTTAATGGTTACATGCCTCTCGATATAGGCACTAAATTGATGCACAAAAGATTCAACGGTTTCTTCAAAATTTCTCAAAGAATGAGTGGGAAATTGATAGTACCACTCTAATGCCATTCCTCCTAAACATTTTGGGAACATTTTTAGTAATAACAAGTCATCATGTGATATATCATGACATGCTATCCTAAACATGCGAAGATGCTCTATGGGATCTTTAGTTCCTTTATATATAGGCAGGACGGGCATGGGAAAATGTTTAGGGTATGGTTGTGCTACAACCATAGGATCTAGAGGTTGACTACACATCTCTCGATAATTGTATGAGGGACGGTAGGGATCTATCTGGTCCATGCGGGAAGCTAACTATTTCACCATGGCTTCCAAATTACAAGTTTGCCCACCATATTGGTTCGGTAGGGCATTAATATGAGATTTGTGAGCATATGATGGAGGGACATGCATATTAGATGCTATATTACTATTGTGTAAATTTTTTGTAGGAAGGGTGTTATGAAGAAGTTTTGAAGTTGTATTATGTTGTATCCCAGATTGTTGGAAATTGGTGTTTGGCTTCATTTTAGGTTTTTGTCAATTTGAAGCATATTGATTAATAGTTTGGCGAAATAAAGCAGTTAATGAAGGTCTCTTTTATGTGGGCATGATTTTAGGCTCAATAACAGGTTCCTTAGGAGGTTGGGTAACCTATTGTTTTTGCATATTCTAAATTATAGTGGCCATATCCATATTGGATGGCCCAGCTTTATCACTTTCTTGATCAATGAAAGACAAGGGATTAGTGTGTATGTCAAACATATGTTCCATGGCTGCTTGAGTGTCACTAATTTCTCCCCTATCAATACGAACTGCCATATTAAGAGCACCAATATTATTATTGAAGAATTTCCAAAAATGATCTAAGTTATCGAAAGCAATAGTTCCATCTGAAGCCATTCTAGGGGATGAGGATCCTTCCTCTCTAACATTTTTTTGTTGTTCATTTTCTTCAACCAGGTCATATTCTAGCTGTTCTAGAGTTTCTTCTTCTGGGATTGTATCCTAAGGAAGGGTATTTAATTTTTTATTTTTCTTGCCTAACCAATCTTCTTCTTCTTCTTCTTTAGTTTGTTTACCATTCCTAAGTTTAGTCATTGTGCTTAAACTTAGATTTTAGCAAATATATATATATATATATATATATATATATATATATATATATATATATATATATATATATATGCAACAAGCTTAAGAGGTATATATTTTAATTATATACCTACTATAATATTTAAAATAAAATATTTTGGGTTTTTGTTATGTTTTTTGGTTTTTCTTGTTTTTTATTTTTTTTTTATAACAATATTATAAAGATAATAAACAACACACAAAATGCAAGAAATAATAATAATGAAAGCAATGATCTAGTTTTCTATAAAAAAATTATAAATATCATTAATGGGCTCAAGTTCTTCAGGAGTCATGAAATGTTCTTCTTCAAATTGAAAATTTTCTTTCAAAAATTTAATGAAATGTGCTATAGCAATACCATGTATTTCAGATTCTGGTTGATAATAATAATTCTCATGACAATATTCACGATATAACATAGCTCTAGGAATTCTATTCCATCTTTTTCTAATCATAAGATTAGTTTCTTGGACTTCTATATGAACTAGAAATTGACGTACCACAGCTGCGTTCTTGAAGTATTCCTCGAAGGTGAACAATTCTGAAGACACAAGAGCTCTCCCATAAGCTAACCACCTATGGCAAGCTCTCTGAAGTTCATGATAAAAAATGAGTTGATGAGGATCTAGGATTCTATCTAGGACAAGCCTCTTGATTTGTTTAAGTTTTATTGACTTAGATGAAATGATACCTAGTCTTCTATCAAGTTCGTCCCACAAAAGTTGGTTTCTATCTGTTTCAGGCACACTAAGCATAGAATTGACTTCTATGGCTGCTAATTGGTTTTCAAAATTTATAGTAACTGCTAGTATTTTCTTAGGAGCTACCATCTAAACATGATATGCAACTTATTAGTTTTCTAATGATTTTAAATGCATCTATTTTTTTGTTTTTGTTTTTGTTTTCAAAAGGTTTTAGATTCACATCGGGTTCACCAAAATGTATCGTTCCAAATTTTTTGCACCCTTACCTTCAGGCTATATGATCCATGCCCAGAAGGGGGATGTGAAAAGGATGGGACAATACCTCGGACTGAGAGGCCTTGCGAAGGTCCCGCCTCTTGGGGGAGGTGTATTATGGTGATTTTTCGACGGATGGTGGGTTCACCAGGAAAATTTTGAATGGTAGTTTCCATGCCTAGGTTGGGAATGTGTTTGATGTGTTCAATTTTATCTTTTATCATCCAAATCCTAGGTTTGGCCAAATGAATCTAATTTGTTCCATATGAAATGCAGATTTAAATGAATACAGAAAGCAAGATTAACAAAAAACACAGAGAATAAATTAAGTGAAGAAATCCATACCTGGTTTTGGATGTTTGATGGAGGTTCTGATTTTTGAAGTAGTCCAGATCGTCTAAAATTTGACAGGATCGTCTTCGATCTGCAGGATCGTCTGAGATCTGACGAATTCGTCAGAGACCTGCAAACAGAGAAATAGATACAAAATACCAGAAATGCAACTATTCTGATGAAGGAAAATGATGTAAAATAATGATAAGGATGTTAATAAGATAATCCTGAATGGAAATGCAAGTAAATTATGATTCTTTAATAGCTAATCATGATTTGATTATGCAATTAAACTACATGGGTGAACTCCAAGATGCAGGATAACAGGAAATAATAATAAAATTGACTAAATGCAGAATAAAATAGCAGCAAAATATAGGAAAAGCACAAACTTTGGGCACTGATTGCCCCTAATGCAGACTGTAGACAAAATTGTCTTCGATTTGGACAGGATCGTCTGCGACGATCTGAGCTTGCTCCAGCTGAAGAATAACAAATTTCCTGCAATAAAAATTGGAAAGCACAAATGCATATGGTAATCCAAGGTATTCTAATGCACATACAGGTCAAGTTACAGGAAAATTCAGCCAGCCAGGGGAATGTAAAGGGGGGCCTAAGGTTTAAATAGGTTTAGGAGGGAAGTTGGGAGGTTGGAGATCATCATAATTTGGAAGATCTCCAATGGGGGAGGTCTCTAATGGCACAAACACACTTCTGCCCAACTTAGAGATGTTGTTGAAACAGAAGCTACTTATGAAAAATTCAATTTTGGGACAAAATTGTCTGGATGTCCTAGTCCAGACAAAATCATCTGATCTGAGGCGATATCGTCTGATCAGTGACAATATTGTCCAACAATCACAACAACTCCTAAGAATGGCATAGAAAATGAGGAAACAGGTAGCAGGCGGTTTTGGAGCGATTTTGGGGTTGAATTTTTGAATTTGAATTATTACTAAGGTAATTTTAATTATTGCTAAGTTTTACTACACCAATTTTAGGGTGCTACAATATCATTTTAGGATTCCATCAAAAATAATTTTTGACAATAAAAATTCTTTCAAAAACAAGGATTTTTGAGCATTATGCAAAAAGTACAATATCCAACACAGTTTCTTGACTCCTTATTACCCACAAGCAAATGGACAAGCTAAAGAGACCAATAAGACCTTGATAGCTATTCTCAAGAAACCTATCAAAGAAAACCATAGAGATTGTAATAATCAACTCCCTTTGACATTATGGATTTATTGAATAAGCATCCAAATACCAACAGGGGTAACTCCATTTTCATTGGTCTATGGAGCTGAAGCAATCATGCCTCTTGAGCTAGAGATCCCTTCTTTATGGGTTGCATTACAAGAATTCATGGATGACGACACAACTCAACAAGCACGTCTTGAACAAATTAAACTCCTTGATGAAATGTGGATCAATACCTTAGAACATCTACGAGTATATCAAGATTGCATCAAGCATGCTTATAATGCAAAAATCCATCCTCATGAATTCCAAGTAGGAGATCTCATTCTTAAAGAGAATCAGCAAAACACCAATGCATTACCACACTTAAGAGATAAATTCATGGCTAATTTGTTAGGTCCATACATTGTTAAGCAAAAGTTGGGTCCAGGGACATAGACTTACAAATTTAGAGGGAAAATTGGATCCTGAACCATTAAATATTATACACCTAAAGGCATTCTATACATAGTTTAGGTTATATATATGTACATATACATAAAAAAAATTATGCATTGCATTTCATACATCCATCCATGCATTCCATCTACATTACATAGATGCATTTCAAGCATTTTTTCAAACCAATCAGCAAAACACCAATGCATTGCCGCACTTGAGAGATAAATTTACAGCTAATTGGTTAGGTCCATACATTGTTAAGCATAAGTTGGGTCTAGGGACATATAGACTTGTAAATTTAGAGGGAACATTGGAACCTGAGCCATTAAATATTATACACCTAAAGGCATTCTATACATAGTGTAGGTTATATATATGTATATATACATAAAAAAAATATTCATTGCATTTCATACATCCATCCATACATTCCATATACATTACATAGATGCATTTCAGGCATTTATTCATACCATTCATCATGTTAGGAACCATTTGGTTAATTTGGATGATTGCTAGTCCACTATTTTTGGTTGCCTTAATTAGGGGCACCTTATATCAAACACCACTCATCACTCCATCAGCCACAATAACTTGTAACTTTCCTTATGGTATTTTGATGATTAAGGAGTTCACATAAACTAGGATAGAACTATATAATAATTATCAATAATGATTATGCGGCCACTGACTATTTTATGTAAACCTTTTAATTTTCAAAATCTTGTAGTAAAGGTACCACAAAATTCCATACAACACATTAGTCAATAAGTAGAATCTAGGTGTATTCGATCTCTCAACCACTCCTAGTGTTTTGAACAACCTCCAATTGAAAATAAAACAATATTTAGATATAATAAGTTATTCCTGGTAAATCAAGTTTTCTCTTGGGCCACCCACATAAAAACACATTAAAACATTATGAAGCTTAGGAATGACAAAGTCATGAGTTGCTATTATCATAAAGTAAAAGGTTTTTCATGTTTGTCCAATTATGCGCATGGTCTAGAATGCTAAGAGTTGAAAAAATAAAAACCTCGCCCTTCACAAAAAAAATCCCTTACTCTTCCTCAAATCCGAAAAGCATTACAAAAAGTAATAAAACCCCCTTGATCTTCCTCAAAGTAAGAAAGTATCGAAAAAGTAATAATAATAATACAAAAAATCCCTTGCTCTCCCTCAAAACAAGCAAGTATCCCAAAAATAATAAAAATGCACGTTGCTCCATTAAAAATGAGCAAACTCAAAAATAAAATCTCAAAATCCAATGCAATAAAATAAGGGAAAGGAGCTTGAATCCTTGGAAATCTTAGTGTCTCAAAAACCGTGGGGTGATCCTCATTACAACAATGGGATGAATGAAACTCGCCTAATAATGGGGTATCCTTACACGTGGTGCCACATATGTCACATTATCGACCTTCTTTTATAAAGACCTATGGATGCTTATGGATGAGCTAGCTTATTTGTATAAGTTACCAATTGATTGGTCAGACCTTACTCATATTGAGAAATAAATGATCATTGTACACACACTTGATCCTTAAGAAATTTGAAAACACTAGCATCATGAAGATTTGTGAGATACATAGACGAGTTTGTTTGAGATCACTATGATGTTTGAGTCTTTGTAAAATGACTCTAGATCCTTTATCCAAACCATTCCATATCATTTACACCATTACATCCCACACTCCTTGTCATTTATAAAAAAATAAACATTAGTGCCCCTGATTAAACAATGAGAATAAAGTTGATCAAGCAAAAGTCTATAACATACCAAATGATCATTAGAACATAGCATTCATCATTCATTCTATCAATCACTACATCATTTCATATGCATCCATACATATAATAAAATAAAAAGTGCAATACAAATGATAATAATAAAAGTCATGTATATATATATATATATAAACAACATAATATAAAAATACCCAAAAGGTTATATACATCATAGCACTGAGGCTCATAAGCAAAAAATGAAAACTACAAAAATAAGTAATAAGCACTACTAGTGAGCACTACTATGACTCATATGAGGACCATGAGTTGATCCTTGTGAACTAGACCAAGCATGATAGCTAGGAACCCATGAACGTGAAACACTAGGTCTAGACTCGCTCTGCCTGCTAGAGCTTGAAATTGATGATGTAGGTTGTAGAGGTAGTGGAATATGATGAAGAGCTAAAGTATCCTCAAGCATCCCAATGTAAGTAGCCTACCTATGTGAAGTAGCCAAATCCAAAGCTTGACGTACCTCTCGCTAGGCTATCTCAATATGAAGAGCCATAGTCGTAGAAGCATCTCCACCTCCATTGGGTCCACTTTGTAGCCCATCCACCTCACTCTATAGCTAAGCTATCTTAGCATCCCAAGCCATCAATAGACTTTGTAACCTCATAATATCTACATCACAAGCCTCTATAGCATACCCCAAGCTATCCTGCTTAGCTTGGATGACATCCCAATCCTCCTTCGTACAATGTCCAGGTACATCCTACCCTCCATCACACCCATCAAATCCATCTCCACCTCCATCACCACCATATCCATATCTACCAACCTCGACCCAAGTATTTTTAGGTTGAACTTTTACTCCAACTCGCCCCCTACTACTACTACCTCAATAGCATTTTTACCATCGAGAAACCTGCTCATCGATGTACCACTCATCACCATTAGCTGCATCATCAAAAACCTGACTCGATGCCCATGGATTATGTGAATAAAACCAAACATTTTACTCAGTTATCATCCTAGCATTATCTGCATCTAGGACATCCATCATGACATCATCCCTAGCATCATCCACGGTCCAAATGTTGAGAGTAACTAGAAGACTTAGATCATTACCTTGGTGTCTGTACACCACTAGAGAATTAAGAACCCCTGCATCAAACCAAAATATCACATAACCCATGAGAATTGGATGATCTCCATATCTCACCCATGTTGCACAACCACCCACCTACCTTGCCTCACCTGTTGAATTTGTGCTACATCACCATCCCATGTTAGACCTCGACAAGGCCATAAAAATATATCACCGCTAGTCATATCACTGAGAATATCCCAATAATACTATCCACTATGGATAGGGTGACTCAGTAAAGCCTCCTCATTTATCTACCAATGAATAGCACAAGGAAATGAGTGATCTCACTCACAAGGTAGACCCTCTGGACAAGCAACCCTGATATGCTCCCAAGCCCAAAACTAAAGTATCAAGATACATTCGAGTCCCTTTCCTTCCTGCCTCTTAAACTCATACATATCTACATATATCTAGCATAGTAGAGTGGGATCCCATGCATAAATCTAAGGCTCACTAATCAGATCCACCATGAGCCTCACTTAGTTCCAAGGGAACCTAGAACCCATGTTGTTAGGCAATAACATGTTGTCTATAATATACATAATGAAGGTCGAAAGTGCACCCAACCTTCCATCCTTGAACAACTAAATATAGGGAATGCCACCCTTGCTACAATAAACATCCCAATCATCTCCATAGATCAGCCTCATCTCATGCTCCTTATCGTGGCCCACCCAAACTAGTCAGACCTTGATAGAAACATGGAAGATGCGGTAAACATATTCCAGAGTGATAGTCATCTCTCCTATCAGAAGCTAAAAGGACCCCCTATCAGGGTCTCATATCTTCACTAGGGCATGTAAGTACTCCTCATAAACCCTTATAGTATCCACCTTCCCACAACCATCCAAACTCACTACCGCCAACCACTTCCAATCTTCATCTATCAGTGTCTTTCAAACCTGGGATATGATGCGAGGCCATCGATATCGATCCTAAATAAACTTAACCTATAAAAAGCACAAACAAAATCCATATCAGTGCACACATCATTAAAAAAAAAACATAAAAAACAAAAATATTTTCATGCATTTGTATCAATCAAAAACAAACAAAAACACAAAAACATTCATTTCTTTTTGCAAAATTAAAAAATTCCAAAAAAAAGATAAAACAACAAAAACATTATCATACAATTTTAACATTCAAAAACAAGAAACAAAAACACAAAAGCATTGCATGCATTCTTTTCATTTTACAACATACAAAAAAAAAACAGTTTCATGCACAATCAAAAACACAAAAATATTTCATGCTTTATTTTCATTTGCAAATAATAGAAAAACAAACTCCCCCTTATCATAGCCAAAAAAAAAAAATTACCATCTCCTCTTAGTTAAAAAAAAACAAAAAAACAAACACACAATAAACTAAGAGTTTTAGGAACCTACCTTGGCATACTGAACTTCGACTTCCGCTCCAACCGAGCCTCCAACCTCTTTCCTCTCACCCACCTCACTAGCCTCACCAATCGTATCCTCATCAAACTTCTCAACCGCTCAGAAAAGCATTAACTAAAGAAATGAAATCCAAACTGCCAAATCAACCTATTTATAGCCGCTTTTTGTAGGTCCAATTGCGCATCAGTGTTTACCGAGTGTGCGTAATCGCACAGCTACATTTTGTGGTGCCAATTGTGGATGCATGGTTGTCAGGCACAACCAACTGTGACCACATGATTTTAAAAATAATAATAAACCTTCCATAACAACCAAATGAATCATCATCATTATCAAATCATTTAGTGAGCCTCGTATCTAGTGAATTACCATGTGCACATAGTGGTTTCAGTGACTGCTAATCCATGCAATACGATAGGATGGGTAACTCACCGTAAGGATACAATTCAACATCACCACATATAGCATTAAATCATCTCAATCCCTCAAAATCTGAGTATGACTATGTTCAAGCAAATTTGCATAAGGTTATCCTTAGCCCTTTTCATTGGGTTACAAAAGTGGAAATATTCATTCATAATTTGGTAATAATAACCAAAATCACTATGAGTATTGAATTCCTAGAGGGCTTGGTTCCTAACGCCATATCATTTGGTAGGAATTGTTACAGTCACATAGGTACCCGAAATTCCAATGTGGTTGGTTATTTTACCATGATATTTTAAGCATCATCGAAACCAAAGGTAAGTTTGTAGAAACACAAACCATCCCAAACTCGAGGTATCAAGTTGATATTCAATCTCACACATTTGCATCCATCACATCCACTTCCTTTCATCATCAAAATTTGGTTAATTGGCTCGTGGGTTTCATTATTTACCCATTCACCAATTGATGGGGTAAGCAAATTTAACAAAAAATATCATTTATTCTTGTGCATCGATAATATTTGAGTCCATTTATCCATTCAATAAGGACATGTGTCTCTTATTTTTGCATTGCATTATATTTTACACAACACGGTATAAAAAGAGGCATCTATAGACACCAAAACCTAGGCACTTACAAAACCCCATTTGCATCCCACCATACAAATCTGCATAATAAAATATATGCCTAAGTCCAAACTTAGGCATATAAATCCTGCACATTAAAAGCATTTTCTAGATTTTATAAATCTAAAAAATCTACCTAGGATACCCTACCCAGTCACTAGACATGTGTCCTAGCCACATCACCAATATTCTTACCACATCTCACACACTCATGTCACCCTTGTCCCTTCACATGGGACATCCCTTACACCTCACTCTACTTGCACTCACACACTAGCCACATCACCCCAATTAAGTGAGACACTCTAGGTGACTCACTATAACTAACCCTTCCATTTAGCAGCCCTGGATTATCACTTGGCAATTCTGTCTTGCCATCTCCCTTTTCCTCCAAAATCATAAAATTACCTATAAAAGTAGCACCACCCCATCAACCAAAGGAGGCTAATAAAACACACCGTCATGCTACCAAAATCACACTTGGATCTCACACGCATCCTAAGGAAATTGAAGACTAGAACCCTCGGAGTGCCCTTTGGGAGCTTTCTGCCATCCAACCTCAACTAACCATCCATGTTTACACAGTTGCAACCACCCTTCCGTGATTGCCTAACCGTGTATTCGTGGTTACTCAGAAGCAATAATGCAACAAACATAGGTCAGTACTATGATTTTTAGTAAGGCATTTAAAGTTTCATTTCTTTATTTTATGCATTGTATTTCATGTTTTTGCAACTAGGGTTATGCAGTAATATCTTCTATCTTGATCAACAGGTGCTACTAAACCCTCATTTGTGTTTGATGTGTGCAGGAAGCAGGTGCTTGTAAAGTTGTTGAAGCTGGAGTGGTCCCATTGTTGGATACCAAAATCCCACTCATCCTTGGAGCTATAGCAAAGGAGCAAAAGACATCAGTTTGATTTGCTTGGAGGAACTAGAGATCATTATTTGAGCATTTGTACTTTATAAAAATAAGGTATTATAATACCCATCCCAAAATATTGGAGCATGAAGCATTGTAAATTGGGAGACTAAGGCTCCCCCATGTTAATATAAAAGAAGCATTCTTTTTATTATAAGTGTTCACTTTCATGTATGTGCTTTGGTGTTGAATATTTTGCTACAATTAGTATAGGTATTTTATTTGCATTAAGCAAAATGGAAAATGATTAATGAATTTTATGGGTTGAATTAAATTGAATTCAATATTATAAATATTAATGCTTTAAAGTTATATTTAATACTCTCTTTTTATCTTCTTTAATCAAATAAATAAATGAACAACATTATATTTTATAAAGAAATGAATGGCTTTATCTTTTAAACACAGAAATATATGGTTTTTATTTGAGGTAATATATTTGTAAAAAGGGAAGATCATATTTAAATTCAAATATCCCCCATTTTTGTCTTAGGTAAGCATGAATTTAATTCTGGTTGATGGCATTTATGTCTTAAGTTGGACTTTTGGGCTTGGGGTAGATAGGTTTTCTTGGTTAAGAGGATCGAGGAATAGAGGAGAGAGGATTCTTCTTGGGGGACTAAAAATAATGAAGGATGAGGGAAACAAGGACATAGCAAGGATTTTATATTTGGAGAAGAATTCATTGCAAGGATATTAAGGTTGGGGAATTGCTCTTGTTTAGTTTAAAATGTCTCTATGTTATGTTATATTTGGCCTGTGTTGGTTGTGCTAGAACTAGAAGATAAACTTACTTGAAAACCTTCGTAGATGTTTTATTGAGATGCTCTTATTTGATATTTTATATTTCTATATTATAAAATCTTTATCTCATTTTTATTTACCTTCTGTAGTCATTGCAAGTTGTTCTTGACTTAGGAAGACGACCTCGATCGTTGTATATGAAACAATTTAAAAACTATTTTTTGTTTCCTTTGCAAAGGATCTATTTGAGTCTCGTCGATATGGAGGGATGGTTAAACCACTTGCTATACCTCTATCACATGATCATATTTGTCTTGTAGATTTTAAATAGATGCCATATTACTTATTCAGTGCCACACTATTTCAGATGGCGTGTAACCAGTGACTCTCATTGTACTTGTAGTTGCATTGGGTTATTTTAATATTTTATCATCATTGGATGAGTGATTTAATCCCATTGTAATGTCAACCAATTTTCTCTCCCCATTTGTGTGTCATATTTGGAACATTTTTATGCTATGATGCAACCTAATTCTTTAGTTTTACTTCAACTCACTTGGAAACTGATTGAAACCATTGTTGGATTGTTCTTGCTCTTTCATGAGTTTGATGCTTGATTTTCCATCATTGACTGCATTTCTCTAATTTTTTTACTCCTCTTCTCTTTTATTTTAGCCAAGGTGAGATAAGCTAGCTTAATATCTAGATTTTACCTTAAACTGTTGTCGAGTTAATCCGACCTATGTTTCTTGGCTTATGGTATTGCAACCGACCAGTCGAGTGCTAGAAGATTTGCTTTTCTAGGGAAGGGTTTTGCTTGGAAATTATTAGTTTGCCTTATAACGACCTTTACATCCTCCTCCTCAACTAGCATTGAAGACATCAATGTTTTTGTCAATGTTCACCCCATATCTATGTGTAATGCTCTTTGCGTCTATTGCAATATGCAGGGAGACCCTATCCTTGTGAATTTAAAACCTTAGACTTTTTCTTAATTTTGCCCTTTCATCATGTGGGGATCTTGTTGGCTTGGGTATGTTGAGTTTGGTAGTGGGTCCTCTAGGTATCGAGGGTTTGATGTTGCAATATGACACCTATATCGAACGATTATAGTTAAATACACTCATGGGAAATTATCTCAAATAGGTGGTAATTTGGGCTTACACCCAATTTTTATCCTTTTGAGAGATGTTGTGTATCTAGCCAAGCACCTAGGCACTTGGATTGGAATTTTTAAACTCATTCTTATCCATGAATCATCCTTGGCAGATAGTGTTAATACATGGTTTAGTCTATGGTTTGTTGTCTCTGAGTGATTGGTTGTCGTGTGGGCCAATTGGGTGAAAATCCATTTTTATATTCTACTGTAGATTATATCCCACATTCTCCATGTGGGGGTGCCTTAGTACCACATAAATGGGGAACCACCCCCTATTGTATGACCGCCAAGCGATGGTCATGGAAGCCATTGCTTGGTGGGGGGCTAGTGCATCGATGGTTGGCGTAGTCAATTTATTTGTCCATTATTGTTTAGGGGTAGTTTGTTCGATCTGCATGCTATTTGACCCACCTATGCTTGGACTATTGATTAGTTGAGTTGGTTTTATAAGTATTTAATTAATTAAAAGTATGAGCTTTTAATTAGTTAAAGAAATGGATATTTTTGTAAGTATAAAACTAGTTAAAAGTACAGGATTTTAATTAATTAACATAAATTGTTTTTGTAAGTATTTAATTGGTTAAAATTATGGGCTTTTAATTAGTTAAATAAATGGATATTTTTGTAAGTATAAAACTAGTTAAAAGTACAGGCTTTTAATTAATTAACAGAAATTGTTTTTGTAAGTATTTAATTGGTTAAAAGTATGGGATTAAAAGTATGGGTTTTAAATTAATTAAAGGGAAATGATTTTTATGAGTATTTAATTGGTTAAAAGTATGGGCTTTCAATTGATTAAATAAAATGAGTATTGAATTTATGATAAATAACTTTTATTTTTAAAGGATAAAATGACTCTTCTTCTATGATAAAATGAATGATAAATGACTTTCATTATACATAATGAATGCACTTAGGTGGATAATGAAAGAAATGTTAGTATAAAATAAGGGAATATTATATAAAAGAATGGAAGTGGGGAAATTATGGGGTTTCCTCCAAATGATTTGATTGAATGATTTATGCATAATTATATTTTGTAGATTGTATAGTTGTAATTTGGAATTCAATTTATAAATGCACATGTTTCAAAAGTCATTTAGTAAATGCATTTAGTTGCATGCTTCATAGAATCTGAGTTGTCTTAATCCCTTATTACCATTAATTGAGTGATGGAGAAGCAAGAAGGACCAAGGAGGACACTCAGATCCAAGACATTTACCCCTTTTGATTACATATTGTAGTAAAGCTCTTACTATGGAAACTCATTATGGAGTAGAATCTAGCATGAATAATCTCCTAGTTGGATAAGATGTAATGCTATTTTCTTTTAGAATAGTAGTACTTTTACCCTAATTTGAATATATAATGATTTATTTTTTTGAATGGAATATGTACCTTCTACTTATTATAACTAAAGGATATATGATGCCATAGTTTCATGAACTGTCATGTTTGTTAATGATTTAGATAGAAATTCTCATTTTATTTATGTATATTCTTTGATGATATCATAGATGTTATCCAATACTTAATTAAGTAGGTAGCCTTAATCACCTCCTTCTAAGGAAAGAAAGGTTAGAAGATCTTGATGGTTTAATGTAGTTATATGTTCAGATATGGAATCTAATAATGATTATGCTTATGTATTAGAAGTATAAATAAGAAGGCCTAAAGTATTATGGGGTCCCTTAGGGAAAAACTTTAAGTAATCTTGTTCTTTACGGAACTTTTCGAAAACTAAACTAGTTAGATGCACGAAAACATCAATAGATTAATATAAATGAATTTGGTTATCATTAGGAGTGATGGATGGAATAAGTTATCTCATCATGAATATGAGACTAATAGATTATTTGCATTACGCTTAATGTGTTTGCATAGATAGACTTATGTATGGTATAGTGATGGGTGTCCCCTCTTAACAAGAAAAAAGATATAAGCTAACTCATTCGTGGAGATGAGACTGATAGACTTATGTATGGTGTAGGTATGGGCGTATCCTTTTGATAGATTAATGAAGGGTATAAGTTGGTTCATAGTGGATATGAGATAGACAACTTAAAACATTAGATTAGGCCTTAGACTACTTCATAGAATAACATATGTTGGATAGAGGTATGTAAATCCCTATTGAGTATATGCTTGTAAAAATAAAAAATTCAAAGCTCTAGGTATGATGGACTAGAGGCTTCCATGGAATGTTCTAAGGATTCAGGTATCTTCATATTCAGGCCTTTGCTTAGTTTTTAAGCTAAAGCTAGGAAGATCTAGATTTGCATTTGCTAGAATTCTAGAGATTTTACCCTAGCAAGGGTAGCTTGATCGATACGACACCTTACATATAGTAAGTGTGGCCATAGGTAATGGAATTAGAAGATATATTTTAAGAGTAACCCCCTACGTAGAGTGAGGTTGGTCTTAGTAAGAAAAATTTATAGTTAGCTTATATGGATAACGTATTTAGCTAGTAGTTAGTAGTACATTTTATGTAAGGAACTGTAACCTAACATATTATTCTTACTTTTTTGTGACCAATATAATGGCACTAAAGACAAGAAGAGGGAAGTATATTCCATCAAATAGACAAGCCCAATCGGAAAATTGAAGGAAGATCTCGGGATGAAGTTTTGGGTAATTCTAGTAGAGAGGTAGATAACCTCACTATGATGATTACCTTGATGCAAGAAAAAATGGAAAAATAGAGTCAATTGTTGGATACCATAGCAAATTAGGATTCATAGGCTAGGAATTTTGAGGTTAGGTAAGCTAATGAACCAACTACTAAGGTATAATAAACCAAATATCTAATAGAGAGAACTAGCCAAGGACATAAAGAATGTTCATACCTCAAAAATAAATGGAAAAGGAGAGGGTGATGCAGTTGAGGCTTGGTTGAGGGAACTAGAAATCTACTTCACTATGAAGAACTACTCTACTAGGACTTGGATAGTATGGGCAACATTGCATCTGCAAAAGACTAGACTGGAATGGTGGGAAACATTCCAAGAAGAGCAAAGAATCATAACAGCTGATTTAAAGTGGGAGGATTTTGTTACAACTTTCAATAAAAGGTTCCTTACAGAATATTTATATGCAATAAAGTTTGAGGAATTTACCAACTTACAGCAAGGAACCAAGTTGATTGAGGTGTACTATCAGAAGTTGGTTAGGTTGTTGAAATGCATACCAGCCTATGATGAGAAGATGAAGATTCACAAATTTATCTTAGGAGTAGAACCTAAGATTAGGCATGAAGTAAATATGCACGAGCCAAAAACACTATAGAAAGCTTATGACTTGGCTAGGAAAGCAAAATCTCATCTCCAGTTTAACTATGTAGTTTTATCTAAGAAAGATCGACAATTGCTTAAGAAGAAAAATAATGATGGTTTCATGGAGTGGGAAGGAAAGAAAAAAAAAAGAGTAAAAGCCTCCCAAACTCTAAAGGGAGGAATCATGGGAAGAAATAAATTTTTTAAAATAACTTCCAAAAGAGGGACAAAAATAACAACAGTAATAACAAACCTCAACTTCAAAAGCAACCAAATTTGATACCAGTGGGGAAAATAGGAGAACATAAAAAATAAGTGCACCCAGAACCCAAGGGTGGGTGCTATAACTATGGAGGTCCACACTATGTCAATCATTGTCCACATCAAGTAGGAATAAGCATAATCAGTATGAAAGGAAAGGAACCTACCCACAAGATTTATGTTGCGATCAAAAGCCAAAAATTGTAAGGACAAGCCACCTCTTTTCTCTTAAAGGGTAATATTTTAATAAATAAATAAAAAATTTAATTGACAGTGGAGCTACTAATAGCTTTATTTCTTCTAGTATAGTCAAGGATATGCCAAAAACATCAAGATATTTGTCACAAGGATGGAAGGTTGAGTATGGTTCTGAAAAAACCTACTCAGTGGATCAGTGTTTTCCTATGGCAAAAATTATCCTTACCAATGGTTCTACTATAGGATGTCTTTATGTAGCATCACTACATGCCTTCGATATTATTTTAGGAATGGACTAGTTGTAGGCTTATAGAGCCATAATCAATTTCTAGGATAGGTGGATAGAGTATTCAGAAGAGGACAAGGGAAGATTAAGGATCCATAGTGAGCAAGGATCTTTTAAACCCTAGTTGTTATCCATAATGCAACTAAAGAAAACCATAAAAAATGAGGGATGGTTTATGTTGTGAAACTCAATGAATTCAAGGAGGATCAAAAGGAAGAAGTGTTTAGAAAACACCCAATTTTGCAAAAAATTAAGGATGTATTTCTCAAAGACCTACCCAAACTTCCTCTTGTGCATTAATTTGATTTTACTATCGAGCTAATTTTAGGAGCAGAACCTATCCACATAGCTCCTTATATAATGAATCCTATAGAGATGCAAGAATTAAAAGTACAACTGCAAGAGTTGCTACAAAAGGGATTGATTAAATCTAGTGTGTCACCATGGGGTGTAGTGGTACTTTTTGTTAAAAAGAAATATGGTTTTTTGCAGTTGTGCATAGACTATAGAATGCTTAAAAAATCAACCATTAAGAATAGGTATCCTTTACCTAAGATTGAAGGCCTATTCGATCAATTGAAGAATGTCACAATATTTAAAAATATTGATTTGAAATCTAGGTATCATCAATTAAGGATAAGTGAGGATGATACTCACAAGATAGCATTTAAAACCAAATATGGGCACTATGATTTTACAGTCTTGCCCTTTGGGTTGACTAATGCCCTAGTTTCATTCATAAATTTAATGAATAGTGTATTCAAAAGGCATCTAGATTAGTTCATTTTCGTATTCTTAGATGATATTATAGTATATTCCCAATATAGGAAAGAGCATAATAAACATCTTAGAACCATTCTAGATTTATTAAGAAAGAATCAAATTTTTGAGAATCTATAAAAAAGTGATTTCTATGTCTCAAAAGTATAGTATTTGGGACATATAATATCTGCAAAAGAAATTGGAGTGGATCCAAAGAATATTGAAGCTATTCTAAATTGTTTTTTGACCACTAATGTATCTAAATTGAGAAGCTTCATGGGCATGATAGGCTATTATAGGTGTTATGTGAAGGATTACTCCAAAATAGTCACTGCAATAACCAATCGTCAAAAGAAAGGAATGGAATTTAAGTGGATGGCTAAGTGTGAAGCTACTTTTGCATTGTTTAAGTATAAAATCACCACAATGCCAATCCTAAATATTATAGAACCTCAAGGAAACTTCTTAATGTGCACTCATGCATGAATAGAAGGATTAGGAGGAGTGATTTTTCAAGATGAATCGGTCATAGCATATGCATTAAGAAAACTCAAAAAATATAATGTTAACTATACTATGCATGATCTAGATTTGATAGTGGTTGTGCACACTCTTAGATATGACATCATTACTTGGTTGGAAGACCCTTTGAGTTAAGACCATCAAAGCTTGAAGTACATATTTACTCAACCTATGCTCAATGAAAGATGGAGAAGATGGATCAAGTTCTTAGCTGAATATGACTTTGATATTGAATATATCAAAGAAAAGGAAAATAAGGTGGCTAACACCTTAAGAAAAAGAAGGCATATAGCAACTTTGACCTGAAGCCATGTAGATTTATTAGACCAAGTCAAAAAAATGCAATTTCAGAATGAGTAATGCAAGGAAATTTGGGCTAAAATGGGAAGAAATCCTAAAGAAAACAAATATTTTGGCATAAAAGATGGTATTTTATGTTTCAAATATAAAAATGGGTAATTTAAGGAGATTGATCATGCAAGAAGCACATAGATATCCTTACTTTGCTCATCTTGGAGGGGCCAATATGAGGGAGAATATGAAAAAGACCTTTGGTCAAGAATGAAGGACAATACCGATTTTGTCACTTGATACCTAGAATGCCAAAAGATGAAGGATAAGCATAGACACCCCATAGGAAAATAGTATCCACACGATATACCTATGCAAAAATAGTAGGTTATATCTATGGAATTTATAGTAGGTTTACCCAAGACCAAGTATCAACATGACGCAATACTTGTGGTAGTCGATAGATTGACTAAGGTTGCACATATTATACCAAAAAACATAATATGATGCTCAGATCATGGCTAACAAATTTTCCAAATAAATATTTAGGTTACGTAGATTTCTTGAAATGATTATCTCAAATAGGAACTCTATATTCACTTCTAAATTTTAGAAATCCCTACATCATGCAGTGGATATAAAACTAAACATAAGCTTAGCATATCACCCTAATACCGATGGTCAAAGTAAGAGGGTGAATCAAGTCCTATAATATATGCTTCGCATGTACTACATGGACCAACAATATCGATAGGAAGACTATTTACATCTTGTAGAATTTGGTTATAACAATGACCATCATTCTTCTTTGGGTATGGCCCCATTTGATGCCTTGTATGGCAAGAGATGTAGAACACCATTGTCTTGGGATAATTTAGAATATCAGGTCCTGATCAGACCAGACATGGTCAAGGAAATGGAATATCAGCTTAATACAATCGAGCAAAGGCTTAAGGAAGTCATTGACCATCAAAAATGATATGCCAATCTAAAAATATTACCAAGGTAATACTCTATAGGAGATAGAGTGTTATTAAGGGTTAGGCTGATGAAAAGTGCCATGAAATCCATGAAGTTGGATCCTCAATTTTCTTGACCCTTTGAAATCATTGATAATATTAGCCTAGTTGCGTATAGACTCGCCTTAACACCTACTCTGTCAAATATCCATGACACCTTTCACATATTCCTACTTAGGAGGTACATTGTTGACCCTGATCGTGTGAGGAATGTTTCTAAATTGTAAATGGCAAACCTTGAGGTAATTGAAGTGATTTCAGTGAATATTCTAGAGTTTTGTTTCAAATCGATGAGGAAATAAACTCTAGAACAATGTAAGGTCTAACGAGATTGATATTTTGAAAGAAGTGCCTCTTGGAAGAAAGTGGATGATATAAAAAAGTTGGATTTTTGAGCCTAAGGTAGATAGGTTTTCTTGGTTAAGAGGGTCAAGGAATGGAAGAGAGATGATTCTTTTTTGGGGACTAAAAATAATGGAGAAGGGCAACATGGGCATTGCAAGGATTCGACATTCGAAGAAGAATTCATCACAAGGATATTAAGGTTTGGGAATTTTTCTTTCTAGTTTAAAATATCTCTATGTTATGTTGTATTTGGCCTATGTTGGTTGTGCAAGAACCAAAAGATAAACTTACTTGAAAACCTTCGTAGATATTTTTTGAGATGCTCTTCTTCTATATTCTATCTTTCTATATTTACCTTTCTATATTTATGATAGCTTTATCTCATTTTTATTTACCTTTTGGAGTTGTTGCAAGTTGTTCTCAACTTAGAAAGATGACTTCGGTCATTGTATGTGAAATAGTTTAAAAACTATTGTTCGTTTCCTTTGCCAAGGCTTCATTTGAGCCTCATCGATCTGGAGGGATGCTTAAACCACTTTTTAGACCTCTATCGCATGCTCAGCTTTGTCATACAGATTTTAAATAGATACGATATTCCTTATTCAATTTTGTACTATTTTAGATGGCGTGTAACCAATGACTCTCATCTCGTGTTTAGCTATGTTGGGCTATTTTGATCTTTTATCATCATCAGGTGAGTGATTTAACCCCATTGTGATCTTAAAAAATTTTCTCTCCCCCTATCTAGTTTATCTTTGAAACACTATTATGCTAAGATGCAGCCTGATTCTTTAGTTTTACTTCAGCTCACTTGGAACCTAATTGAAACCACTATTGGATTGTTCCTACCCTTTCACAGGTTTGACACTCAAATTTTTTTTATTGATTGTGTTTCCTTGTGTTGTTTACTCCCTTACTCTTTCTTTTATCCAAGGTGATATAATTTAGTTTAGTATCTAGATTTTATCTTGCACGGTCATCGATTTAATCTAACCTATGTTTCTTGGCATATGGTGTTACAATCAGCTAATCGAGTGCTAGAAGATTTGACTTTCTAGGGCAATATTTTTCTTGGAAAGTATTAGTAGAACTTTGAATGATCTTTACATCCTCCTTGACCACATTGAATATGTCAAGGTTTTTTTTTATGTTCACCCCATACCTATGTGTAGTGCTCTCTACATCTATTGCAATACATAGGGAGACCCTATCCTTGTCAATTTTAAAACCTTAGACTTTTCCTTAATTTTACCCTTTCGCCACATCAGGTTTGGGTGGCTTGGGTGTGTTGAATTTGGTAGTAGGTCCTGTAAGTATCAAGGGTTTGGCATTGCAACATGGCACCTATGTCAAGTGATTGTAGTTAAAGACAATCATGGAAAATTATCCCACCTAGGTGGTAAGTTGGGCTTACACCCACTTTTTATCCTTTTGAGGGATGTTGTGTATCTAGACAAGCACCTGAGTGCTTGGCTTGGGTTGTTTAAACTTGTGCTTATCCATGACTCATCCTTAGTAGCTATTTTTAACACATGGTTTAGTCTATGGTTTGTTATCTTTGAGTGATTGGTTGTCGTGCAGGCCAATTGGGCAAAAAACCCTTTTTATATTCTACTCTGGTTTATGTCTCACATTCTCCATGTGGGGGCACCTTAGTGCCACATAAAGGGGGAGCGACCCCCTATTGGATGACCACAAAGCGATGGCCATGGAAGCCACAACTTGGCGGACAAGGGGGCTGGTGTGTTGATGGTTGGCACAGTCAGTCGACCTATTCCCTATTGTTTAAGGGTTGTTTGTTCGACTCACATGTTGTTTGACCCATATATGCTTGGACTATTGATTAGTTGAGTTGGTAGACAAAATATATGAAACCATATTAAATAAATGATAAGTCAAAAGGCTATTTAATTTATGGAAGGAATGTTTTCATTGAAATAAGGTTTTAATGTTTTTGAAAGAATGATAAATTGATTAAAGAAGTTGTTTTTCATAAGTATTTAATTAATTAAAAGTATGATCTTTTAATTAGTTAAATAAATTGATCTTTTGTAAGTATTAAATTAGTTAAAAGTATGGGTTTTTAAATTAATTAAAGGAAATGGTTTTTGTAAGTATTTAATTGGTTGAATGTATGGGCTTTTAGTTAGTTAAAGAAATGGATCTTTTTGTAAGTATTAAATTAGTTAAAAGTATGGGTTTTTAATCAATTAAATGAAATGGTTTTTGTAAGTATTTAATTGGTTGAAAGTATGGGCTTTTAATTAGTTAAAGAAATGGATCTTTTTTTAAGTAGTAAATTAGTTAAAAGTATGGATTTTTAATTTATTAAAGGAAATAGTTTTTGTAAGTATGTAATTGGTTAAAAGTATGGGCTTTTAATTAATTAACGAGAAATATATTTATGATTATTTAATTGGTTAAAATTATGGGCTTCGAATTAATTAAATAAAATGAGTATTGAATTTATGATAAATGACTTTCATTTTTAAAGGATAAAATGACTCTCGTTCTATGATGAAATTAATGATAGATGACTTTCATTCTGGATAATGAATGCACTTGGGTGGATAATAAAAGAAGTATATTAGTATAAAAGAAGGGAATATTAGATAAAAGAATGAATGTGGGAAAATTATGGGGTTTCATCCAAATGATTTGTTAGAATTATTTATGCATAATTATATTGTGTTGATTGTATAGTTGCAATTTGGCATCCAATTTATAAATGCACATATTTCATAAGTCATATAGCAAACACATTTAGTTACATGCTTCATAGAATCTATGAGTTGTCCCGATCCCTTACTACTATCAATTGAGCGATGGAGAACCAAGAAGGACCAAGGAGGAAACTCAGATCCAAGACATTGACCCCTTTTTATTACATATTATAGTAAAGCTCTTATTATGGAAACTCATTATGGAATAGACTCTAGCATGAGTAATCTCCTAGTTGGATAAGATGTAATGCTATATTATTTTAGTGTAGTGGTACTTTCACCCTATGTAATATTTTATTTTTATGAATGGAAGATTTACCTTATACTTCTTTTAACTAAAGGATTTATGATGTCATAGCTTCATGAACTATCATGTTTGTTAATGATTTAGATAAAAAATCTCAGCTTATAAAAAATCTCATCTTATATATATATATATATTATTTGATGTTATCATAGATGTTATCCAATGCTTAATTAAGTAGATAGACTTAATCACCTCCTTCTAATGAAAGAAAGATTAGAATATTTGGATGGTTTAATGTAGTTAGATGTTCAAATAATGATTGTACTTATGTATTAGAAGTAGAAAGAAGAAGGTCTAAGGGACTATAGGGTCCCTTAGGGAGAAACTTTAAGTAATCTTGTTCTTTAAGGAACTTTCCTAAAACTAAACTAGTTAGATGCAAACATCAATAGATTAAGATAAATAAATTTGGTTATCACTAGGAGTGATATATGGAATAAGTTAGCTCATCATGGGGATGATACTGATAGTTTATTTACATTATGCTTAGTGTGCTTGCATAGATATGCTTATGTATGACATAGTGATGGGCGTACCCTTTTGACAAATAAAAAGGGATAACTTCACTCATTTGTGGAGAGGATACTAATAACTTATTTGCAATACTCTTAGTATACCTACAAAAATAAACTTATGTATCATGTAGGGATGGGCATATCCTTTTGATAGATTAAGGGAATAAGTTGATTCATAGTGGATATGAGACAGACAAATTAAAACATTATATTAGGCCTTAGACAACTTCGTAGAATGACATACATTGGATAGGGGTATGTAAATCCCTATCGAGTAAATGCTTATAAAAAAATCCTTAGTTTTTTTGTTAGTTTTTTCGTCATTCTAATAACAAGAATTCAAATGCATGAATGGTAAATGTAAAATGTAAAGGCATGAAATAATTCTAAAGTGGATATCATGTGTTAGATCATTTTGACTACTTTAGCCATAAATCCTCTTCCCTCTCACAAGGATATCTATTCTTGCAATCATACAAATCCATTAGCAACATCATATTCCTCAATAAAAAAACAACTAATCATTGTATAGTCATTTATTCTATCATTAAAACAACATATAAATTCATAAACCCATTATATGAAAAAGTGTGCCAAGGGAGGGTCATGACAGGGTGTCTAATGTAGGAGCATTTGGGAATATGGACAATTTTACAGGAACAAAAAAATAATTAATGAAAGAATAAGGAATTTTGAGCATTGAGACATGAGCATGCATGATTTTATGAGTAATTTTAGTTAGAACAACCATAGTTATTATATTTACAATAACCATAGTTATTATTAAAAAAATTGTATTTTAATGCATTATTTTTGTTAGAACAACTAGAGTTTGAGTTCAATTGATGAAAATTTAAGTGCAAAAGTAAACAAGAGTTTGTTGGTCTTAAGCAAAAAGAGAACCAGAGTCTTGGGCTCGAGACTAAATAAAACTAGCCAAGGGAGGTGTAACCATCCTAGTTTCACACCTAAAGAATCAAAATACCAATTTGGAATGTTTCATGTTTTCCAACATGCATTTGAGTGATTTTTATGAGTTATGTATAAAATTAGTAATTTTCAATCAATTCATAGTTTTTTCTCATTTTTTTAAAGAGGGGTTACCTTTCTCTTGGGTTGTAGCTTCATGTTTGTTTATCAAAACTCACCCTAATATTATAACTTGATATATTCTACTGAAATTCATCAAATGCAAGCAATTTGCTGGTTTCTTTCTATTGTTTTTATTTTTGGGTGTTTAAATAATTATAGTACATGGTACCAAAAAGAGCATCTTTCAATAGATTTCTTTCCCTGGACTGTGTCACTTTATGTTGCTCTATAAACCCTAAAATGTGAGGACCATCCTCCATAGTACTTACTCTCTTATATTATTCTAAAAATGTTAAATTTTCATGGACATCCTCCATGCTTCTTTTTTTATGTTGCTCTTAAAATCCTAAAGTGCAATGGATAAACTTTACAATAGAATTTTATTTTTAGTACAAGGAAAGGATTCTAAACTACTTGAAAAAAATGAAGATAATTTACCTAGATTACAATTAACCTTTTCTTCTATTTTTGTTTTAAAATTTATCTCCGCATATTTCTTCATACCTTTGATTCCTTTTGAATTTAAAATTGCATAATATACTACCTCATCCCTTGTATCCTTCTTTACCTCTTCCATATTCTTTATTTTCAAAATTTCCTCCACTTCTTTCTTCACACCTTTGATTCCTTTTGAATTTAAATGTGCATAATGTACTTCATCATCTTATGTATCCTTCTTCATTTCTTCTTCACTTTTTTGGGAGTAATTAATCATCGATCTATTCCAACTTCTAGTACAATATGATCTCTTTGATTCATATTAAGTTTTATCTTATGACCAAAATATTTTGTCTCTTTATCCATCCTTTTTACTTTACAATATATTGCAATGTGTCTAGTCTCATAACTTTTGTGACATAAATATGTAACATTTTCATAATCCATTTGTTGATCATATTCTCTTGATTTATATTTATTCTTAATGTATTATGGAAAATATCTTAAAATATCCATGGCAAAACATATCCTAATATATACAACATGCTTTCTCTCCTTAGTGGTTTGTCCCTCCTAAATAAAATCTCCTAGAATCTTTTTAATATTATTCAAAACCATCTAGTTGATAAGTTGATATAGAAATACAAATGCTTAATCCACATTGGAATCCTTTTAATAGTTTCATATCCAAAAACATAATCACTCTATGGTATTAAATATAACATGTCTCTCACTAAATAATGGAAAACCAACCATTATTTTATCCTTGGTTACCAAATTGAAGAAGACGACAAGGAAAATATTTTCTTGAAGAAAAATCATAGGATGATTTGAATTCAATCCTAAATTACACTTCATTCAGTTTTGAATCTTTGAAAATCCTGGCTAGTCTCCATGGAACTTATATATTCACCCTCTACTTTTAAGAACCATTATATCATGTTTAATCATCACATCCTTAATAACCATTTCTAGTGTAAACATTGACTTTCTAAATAAGGATGGGTTATCATAGATTCATAATGATGTTCTTCCTCTTATCCCTAACTAATGTATCCATACTTGTAGCTAGGATATCCTTACTTCCACTTAAAAAATTTATAACTGATTTTGTTCTAATATATAATTTTTCCATGTAATAACCCTTTATCTTTTAATTTTTTTAAAGTTATAAAATAAGAAATGCAAGGATTTCATTTTATATAAAACACACTTTAATTAACTCAAAGTTGGTAGAATTAGTTTTCAACTAATAAAACTAAACAATAAATGCATATATCATATATCAAAATATATTGTCAAATATTAACTAGAGTATAGTGTGGAACAAAGCCACGTGATGGAGGTGTTCGTTGTAATATGTATGGTATGGTTATGCAAGATTAAAATTATGTGATTTTGAAAAATTAGAACACTTCACCTTAGATAAGTATACGAAGAATTTAGATTAAGGGAAAGGGGAGCCTATACTGAAATAGGTGATTGATAGTTGTGATATCATCAAGATATTAATGTTTATTTGAAAAAAAACAATAAATTAAAGAAATATAAAAAAATTATTATATAACTTATCATAAGTAATACATGATATTTCCAATATATTTAAAAGAGAAGATTATAACCCCTCTCATCAAATGTTAATTTTGTCTTAAGGAAAATGGTTCAAGATTTGGATCTTCTTTGGGAGGTTCAAGGTTCAAACCTTAGCGTGGGGCTATGTATTAATCCTTTATTGATAAGTGTAACTCTTGGCCTTAAGAGGGTTCAATGCTCAGCCCTAAGCATAGGTTGCAAGGGTTTCTCACACTAACCAAATAAAATAATAATAATTTTAGGCTTCAATGTTGCTCTTGTACGGAGTTATATAGGGTTTTATATAAAATATGTAAATTCTTGTGAATGAATGCACAATTTTTTTTTATAAGTGTAACTCTTGGCCTTAATAGGGTTCAATGCTCAGCCCTAAACGTAGGTTGCAAGGGTTTCTCACACTAACCAAATAAAAAAATAATACTTTTAGGCTTCAATATTGCTATTATACAGAGTTATATAGGGTTTTATATAAAATATGTGAATTCTTGTGAATGGATGCACAATTTTTTTTTAGGGATACGTATGTCATTTTTTAAGGTAACATTAATATATTTAAAAAAATATTTATTATGATTTCAAAAAGAGCTCAATTATATATATATATATATATATATATATATATATATATATATATATATATATATATATATATATATGTGGTTAGAAGTTCAAGATTGGAACCTCAAGTAGGCAAATACAAAAACCAATCCAATGATATTTATTTATTTATTGATTTGGTTATTGTGAAAAACCCATATGACTGACGCACAGGGCTAAGCCTCACACACTTGCCCACACGCTGCCAGTTTCAACCCAGTGATATTTATTATGATTAGAGGACATTAAAATTTAAAATGCAATAATACAATGGATGAACAACTTTTGAGGATATGTATGTTATTTTGTAAGGTAATATTAATATTTAAAAAATATATAGTTTAATTGATATTTATTATGATTATAGGACATTAAAAGTTGTGTCACGAGCGAGGGAGGGAAGTCGTATCACAATAGTGCTGTGAGCGGGCGAGGGAAGCCATATCACAATAGTGTTGTGAGCGAGCGAGTGAAGCCGTATCACAACATAGACTTTGGATCTTCTTTGTAGAGCAAGGAGGGTTTGCAGAACAAGGAGGGTTTGCAGTCATCAGGTAAGCACATTTTTTGTCCTCTTTCGATTTATAAAACAATTTAAGTAGATAGGAGAAATAAGTGGACATATAGTTCCTTCATTTAGCACCCCAATTGCGAGCTCCACTAGCTTTTAGTTAGAACAAAAAATTTGAGAAGGGTCAAGTTTGTTTCAACGAGTTTGTAGTGGAGGAGGGTTGCAGTAGAGGAGGGTTTGCATAGATATATATATATATATATATATACACAAACTATTCAATGGGTTTGTAGCGAAGGAGGATTTGTAAAGCAAGGAGGGTTTTCGACAAAGGCTTTTATGAAATATATAAATATATATTTCATCGAATCAACAAAAGGGATCGACAAGGGTTTGCAGTGGAGGAGAGTTTGTAATAGAGGGTTTCATTACAGCAAAGGGTTTGTAGAAGAGGGTTTTATTACACATCTATTTCATCGGATCAATAATATAAAGGGTTCGACAATTGAATAAGGGAAGCAACAATTGTAAGAACCGATATATTTCAATGAGAAACAGTACTGGAGGATATTAAGGCGTCAAAAAGCTCGAGCAAGGGCAACAACAAGGAAGAGGACATATCAAAAAATTAAAATAAAAAATATTCTACCACATAAAGAGGTGGAGAATATTGAAAAATCAAAAGCACTAACCATCATCAAACGAGGAGATTAATTAGCCCAATAGAGAGGAAAAAATAGAGAAGATAAAAGAAACGAAGGCATGACAACACAAGAGAATACAAAAGGAAAAATAAGCGAGGATAAAAAAAATCATAAATAACCGTAAGAAAGCATTCAACATGGAAAATGGAGGTCAAAAAAATGAGTTTTCAGATAAGGAAGAAACGTACAGTCCCACAAGTACACCACTCATGTGGGCACCAAGACTTTATGTGCAAGAATTAATTAATATTAAAGAGAAACTTGAAAGCATGGAAAGGAGGGAGAAATTAAGAGATACTAAATTAGATGAGGTTATAAACACCATTCGAAGGCTGGAAAAGGAAAACAGCCAACTCAAGGAGCAAGTGTCAAAGCTACAAAACCTTGCAAACATGGGTCAACGTGAATGGCATATCCTCAAACAAGCCATCCACCTCCCAATTAATGATGCAATAGAGGTAAAAAAAACAAATGCAAATCAAATAAAAGAGGTACAGGAAACACTCCAAAACATGAAAACAAGAGAAAATGAGTTGCGGAATGAATTGGCAAAGGCAAATACATGGTCTCAAGTAGTAAAAGAACTAATCAATCAACAAAAAGAGTTGATAGAAAAGCAAGTAAAATTTCAAATAACAAAATAGAAAGAAAGATATGAGAAGTTATTAAATATAATCATCAAAGGGTTGAAATATTATGGGGATAGGGAAGACACAAATCGTTTAACCAGGGACTTCTTGTCAGATCGATTACAATGGAAAGATCATATTAAAAAAGCAAGAAGAATTTGTAGGCTGAGATAAGGAGGCAGAGATAGGCATATTTGGGTCACATTGATGAGCTATGAGGATAAAACAAGGTTACTAAAAAATAGAGGCATGCTGAGAGGGTCACAATTCTATTTAGATGATGACCTAACATTTTTACAGCAAGAAGAAAGAAATAAGGAATGGAAAAAGGTGAGGGCAGCAAGGAATGAAGGGAAACGGGCATATTTAAGAAATGGAAATGCATACATCACATATAAACAAAACCAAAACAAATAGGGATTATGGCCCACCCAGGAACATCTTACGATGGTAATTTGGAAATATAGAAGTTACCCTTAGAGAAGAGGACCCGGATTAGGGCCCATTGCTAGAGACAAATATATAATCATATTGATGAAAACACATGAACACGATGGATGTAGGACTCCAAAATTTGTGGGATACAAAAAAATAGCAATATGGAATAAAGCAACAAAAAATGGCAAAGGGCATGGGGGTATTATGATTTTAATAAAAAAGGAATGAGATAGGGTCATTAAAATTGAAAAATAATATGAAAACAAACAGTACATTTGGATAAATATCCTAGAAAATAAGTTAGTTATTAGCATAGTAGCATGTTATTTTGCTCCCAAGAATTCTAAAATCTATAAGAAACATGACCTTAATAGAGAAGACCCATACTCCTCCCTAAAAAGAGATATTTTGATATACAATAAGTTGGGGGAGATTATATTAATTGGATATTTCAATGCAAGGAAAGCAAATAAGCAAGCTAACATTCTAGAAGGTAGCGAATATATTGATATTAATCCTCTTTGGATGCCAAAAGAAGAAAATTAGCAGTGGACCAGGACTTTAGAAGATGAGCATGGGGCTATCACGCAATATGGAGAAGAATTGTTAGGTTTCTACAACATACAAAACTTAATTATTTGCAATGGGATGAACAAATGGAAAAATTTAGGAAAGTATGCGTGCAAAACATGTAAGGGACAAAGTGTAATAGACTATGTAATCTGCTCACAAAATTACATACCAAAAATAGAGGAGCTAGAAGTGGAATATTCTCTAGTGGAACTTAAGTTAGATCACAACCTAATTGTTATGAAACTTCGAATGCATGGAGACAAACTACGGTAAAAACACTTGCAAGGCAATCAAAATACATTTTCTCACAAGGGAAACATTCTCTTAACAGATGAAAATCGGAAAAATTTTAGAGCAGTATTAAATAAAAAATTACAAGAAAGGGAAGAAATACCTCACAATAGCAGATATTATAGTAAGAGTGAATGGTTAATGCACGCTATCCAAGAAGCTCTAAACAAATGCAAGAGAGCTAAACCTAAAAAATAAATAAATGAATAGCTTTCCAACCAACCCATGGTTCGATGAAGATTGCAAAAAAGCACGAAGATTACTAAAGGAACCAACGAGTAAAACAAGAGCAAACAGAAAAGCATATGAGAAACTGGTAAGGGCAAAAAAATAAGAATACACTAGAACAAGCAGGAAAGAATTGATTTACTTAGGGAAGCATGAACCAAAGAAATTTTAGAAGGAACTAAGCGTGAAGAGGATGCAAACTGAAAATAACATAACAATTAATCAGTGGTTGGAGTATTCAAAACAATTGTATCAGCATAGTAACTAGCAGAAGACACCCCCTACTATCATTGTCAAAAAAGAAATTTTCACAAATGAAGACATTATTCAAGGGATAAAAAAGTTAGCAACCGGTAAAGCCCGTGACATAGACAATCTTCAGGCAGAGCATATAAAATGGGGGGTAGATATTCTGGCACTATAGATCAAAGAAATTTTCAATGAGGTCATACAAAATGGCTTCCCTACCGAGTGGACAACTAGTTTGATCATTCCTTTTTTTAAAGTGGAGATGTAAATAATCCCTCAAGCTATCAAACTATCATGATCAACCCTCTCTTTGCAAAGTTGTTTGGGAGTATGATAGAGCGTAGGATCATCATATGGGTAGAAGAAAAGGGAAAGAGAGCAAAGGGGCAAGCAGGTTTTAGGCAAAAGCACTCAACTATTGATCACTGTATCATGCTTAGAAACATAGTGGAAAAATATGGGACAAAAAAGATGAGGGCTTTTGTTGTTTTGTAGACTTCAAAAATGAATTTGACACAGTGCCAAGGAAAAAATTATGGAGCATAATGGAAGAGCTAAAGGTTCCAATTCACTACAGGGTAGCAGTTCACAAACTATATGAGCATGTAAAGACTAGAATCAGAACACATGAAGGATTATCTGAATGTTTTGGTAGTGACATAGGTGTAAAATAAGGTTGACTTCTATCTCCAACCTTATTTGGGTTGTATATTGACAAGTTAGAAGAATGGATAAACAAATTTTGGGGAGAGGGTGTGCACTTATCCAAATATGTGGTAAAACTCCTCATGTATGCAGATGATGTAATTCTTGTGGCCAAAACAGCCAAAGATCTAGAAGATCACCTTCAAGCTCTAAAAATATTTTGTAAGGAAGTTGGGATGTAGGTGAACATGAGAAAAACAAAAATTATGATTATTTCAACAAAAAAGAAGAAGTAAAAATATTTTGTAAGGAATTTGGTATGTAGGTGAACATGAACAAAACAAAAATTATGATTATTTCAACAACAAAAAAAGAAGCAACAACTCGAATTTTAGTTTGTCGGAGAACCGCTTGAGGTAGTAGTAGAATACAAATACCTGGGCATAGACTTTCATGAAAAACTTAATTGGAATACATGTAGGATGAAAATAACTCAAAGTGATTTGGTTAGCACTATATGCACTTCAAAACAGGTGTAGGAATGTCGAGTTGTGGGACTGGAAGACCACCAAGGTCTTATTTGGCCTGCTTGTTACACCGGTTTTGTTGTATGGTTGCGATGTGTGGGCTAGTGGCACAACAAATGCAAAATAGAGGCAAATAGAAAGGATTCAAAAATATCTAATCATAAATTTTCTCAAAATTAAGGCCACAACCCCTTATGAAATTATTCTAGCTGAAACTGGAATGTTCCCTTTAGAAGCAATTTCTATGACCAAGCTTGTTATGTTACTTGTAAAAAATAGAAAACATGAAAAACAGTTGATGGCCTAGGGCAGCTAGGGATGAAGAGTTTCATAGGCGGAAGAATACATGGATGAAACAAAATAAAAAATGTATGAAACGTTGGGAAATCAACATAAATGAATGCCCAAATGTCAACAAGGACATAAAAAGTTATGTGAATGAAAAGTTCAGAAGTGGAATGTGGAAAAATGCAAGCAAAAAAGACAATATTACATTGCAAAGTTTAACCCAACGTATGACCACATGAAAAAGCATATATAGGCACTGAAATCAAGTGGAAGGAAAAAATCTTCATTGCTCAGATAAGGACTAGCTCTCATAGGCTTAGATGTGAAACAGGGAGATAGGCAACGTCCAAAGAACAATGGAAAGAAAGGATATGTACTCTATGTGGCACATGGGCAGTAGAGACAAAGGACCACTTCATCTATAAATGTTCGAGTTTTTCAGATATATGTGGCAAATACAAAGAAACACTTGGGAACGGGTCTATGGCAGAGTTATTTGAGGACACTAAAATAAAAAATTTGAGGAATTGCTAACCCAAATAAGCAAGAGAAGGAACAACCTTTTCAAAGATATTAAAGATCATATGATATGATCTGAGTAATTGTACTTCCATATTTGAGGTCTCATACACCATATTTGGGTCTCGTGGACGTAATTGAAATCTTTCATTTCAAAACTAAACATGTAATAAATAAGAAAACATTACAAACATGTTATGTGGTTATTAGAAATTTTATTTTTAAATGTTCAACTATAAACCCTTCTCTTACTAAAAGGCCTCTGGTTCAATGGTTGAGACATAAAAATAATGTAACACGTACCGAGGATTAAAATTTCGGTTACATTGAATAGGCTATATAACCTAATGTGACTCTAAAAGATATTAAAGAGATTAGCAACTCTTTCGAAACCTTAATTTTCAAATCATTTAAAAATAATTTAATTTTAAAAAATTTAAAACTAATTTGTAATGCACTATTGTAAATCATTTAATTTTTATATATTTTAAATATACACATCTACATAATTTAAATAAATTTAAGATTATACTACAAAATTTGCAACCAAATAAATTATATCCGTGTGTTGTGGTCTACGAGCAAGGACGCCACATTATCGGGTGATGTGACCCGAGTTCAATCCCCACGACGAATATGTATATGTATAAGAAGTATTTATTCAGTAAATAAAAAATAAAAAATAAACTTTTATTAAAAAAAACTTAAAGTATACTGTCTTTCTTGACAAGGCTTAAAATGTGACACAACTCTCTTTTTTAAATTTAAAAAACTAAAAACTAATCTTTAGTTTTAAATATACACATCCACATAATTTAAATAAATTTAAAATTACACTATAAAATTTACAACCAAATAAATTATAATCAACGTTATCATATAAAAATTTACAGTATCAAACAAATATATTATTAGTGTTATCATATAAAAGTTTACTCTTTCAAACAGTTAGATAATTAATAATATAATATGAAAGTCTATATGAAACATTTCAAAGATATAGTTTTAGATTAACATTCAAAAATTCAAGTTCAAACCAAATATATATATCTTTTTCATAAAACTATAAACATAATAATAATATTAAATTAAAAACTAACGAATAATAATTAATTAAAATCACTAATGGTTTAATAGCAAGAAAAAAATTTGTATACATCCACAATTGCAAGGTTGGGACAACATTCATCAGATATTGATATCTTCGAAACGCTTGTCTATCATTCATCACTATAGAGTTTCGTTACCTGCAGCATCTCTCACATCAACAACAAAACTTGATCTATCATAAAAAGACACTTTTCTATTGTATATCTCTTTGGCCAGCGTGGTTTTACCACTCCCACCCATGCCCAAGATTCCCACAATTTTCACATTTTGTTCATCCTGGAATGTTTGGAGTGTACTTTCCACCTCCTGTACTATTTCATCTAGTCCAACAGGATGTTGGGCTACCTCTAATGGGACCTTGTCCATACCCTTCAAAACACTATTCACAATGCTCTTAACCAGCATTCCTTCGCCTCTGAATATTTAAAACGAAATCAAAATTAATATATTTAAGATGAATGCAACACTCAGCTCGCATGACAAGGTGATGGTTGAATTAACAGTAAAACTCAAATTGTAAAAACAATTATAAAAATACAATATTTAGAAATGGAAGAAAGAAAATATTAAATATTGTTAGTTTGAAGCAGTGTTGCTTCTCAGGAAATATGGAGAAAGATTCTCCATGAAGAAGCATTAGAAAGTATGTTTTATTATTGCTGATGATGTAAACTTCTCGTTATATATTTAAGATAATAACAATAAAAGAGTAAATAAAACGCATTAGATGTGATGAAGTACTTGACGCTTACTTATTATTCTCAAGCTGAAGGCCATAAAGAAAGGAGACATTATAAAGAGCAGTTTTTCAATCTTGAAGCTTCTCTGGATTGTATCTATGCCTCTCTTCATAGTGAAAAAATGCCTGGGCATAAACTCCTTTTCCTTGAGCCACCCACCGGAGATCAGAAGGGTCTACATCATAGAAAACCGGAATGATTTTTCTGGGTGTTCTGAGCATAATGGAGAGCTCTTCCAAACACCAAGGAGACTCTGCATAGTTGGCAGAAAATATTGAAGAAATTTAATTTCCTTTTTTCTTTTGCCGAAGTCCGGGAGGGAGCGAAGTGCGAACTGCGAAGGGCGAAGTAGGGAGGGCCCGAAGTCGGACTGCGCAGCCGAAGTCGGGGTGCGCTTCCAACTATTGCGAAGTCGGGTTGCGCACGGACCGAAGTGCGAAGTCGGGAAGTGCGAAGTCCGAAGTGCGAAGTCGGGAAGAGCGAAGTCGGGAAGAGCGAAGTCCGAAGTGCGAAGTCGGGAAGACAGCTCCAGACTTAGCCAAAATTTTTGGTCAAAGGTGCGAAGTCGGGTTGCGCTGGTCAAAGGCAGCGAAGTCCGACTTCGCAGCGAAGTTGGGAAGACAGCTCCAGACTTAGCCAAATTTTGGCCTTGCAAATTTTTCTTGTCCGGAGGCTTGCGCGGCTGCGGCGTTGGTTTGCCTGGCTTGGCAAGAACTGTACGGAAGAGAGAAACACCGGATCTGAGTGCAATGTTTCAGATCTGAGCTCTAACTTATAGAACCCGAACGAAATCGCTCTGAGGCGATTTGTACAGAGAACAATAGACTTTAGCACATAGAAATAATTGCAAACCCTATAGATGCCTTAAACAACAACAAACTTTATTCATATAAAACGAGGGTTACAGAAGTCCTCAACTGAGGAAATAACAACATCTGCAGACTAAACTGCAGGATAAACTAAAAGGAAAAGCAAATGTCGATTCGGCTGCTCGGACATTAAACAGATGAGCCACACTGCTCACTGAAATGCTCTCCTCTTTTCTCTGCTCTCTTCTCCACACTTCCACACTCACTTTGAAAACCCGAACTGCCTTATATAGCCGCAAGGAGAGGAAGATAGGGTTTGTCCTCTGACAGGTTCTAACAGACCCTCAACTAGGGTTTCTGACCAATCACCAAACTGGCATTAAATCGTTGAACTGGCATTAACTTCTGCGATGATCGGATCTACCAGACGTCACATCTGTCAGAGGGTAGGTGTGACGTCATGTCAAGCTTTTGCCGGGATCCCTGACTACGCGAGCGCAGTCCGGCTTAGGCGTGAAATCTGGGTTAATATTTCTAACACCCTCCTTTAAGCCTGATTTCACGAGCACTTTGACTCCAAGCTGCTCTCGCAATCTGCTAAAGTCTTCCTCCTTCAAAGGCTTCGTGAAAATATCTACCAATTGCTCCTTGGATCTGCAAAACTATAGTTGAATTTCTCCGGACTTCACCAACTCTCTGATGAAGTGATAACGAATATCAATGTGCTTCGTCCGACCATGGAACACGGGATCCTTTGATAGTGCAATGGCCAAATTGTTATCACAAAAAAAATTTGTCGTGCCTTCCAGAGGATAGTGCAGTTCACTCAAAACTCTTCGCAACCAAACTGCCTGGCATGCGGCTGTCATGGCGGCGACATATTCTGCTTCGACTATGGACAACACAACGATGGGTTGCTTCTTGGACACCCATGAGACTGCCCCTAATCCGAGATGGAAAGCATACCCAAAGGTGCTCTTTCGATCATCGATGCTGCCAGCCCAGTCACTATCTCGTGAAGTCGATCAGTTCCAACTAGTCCTATCTGGCGTAAAATAGGCCATTGTTTTGCATCTCGTTGACATAGCGCAAGATCCTCTTGCCTGCTTGCTAGTGCGTGTCCTTCAGAGTCTCCATGAAACGACTAATCAGACTGACTTCGAACATCAGATCTGGTCGATTTGTAGTCAAATACATCAGACTGCCAACTAGCATCTTGAACAGGGTTGGATCTACATTCCTCCTTGAATCCAACTTGCTCAGCTTCAAACTTGTGGCTACAGGTGTGATGGCAAGTTTGCTATCCTCCATCTTGAACCGCTTCAGGACATCCTTCGCATACTTGCCCTAAGAAATGAAAATGCCATCTGCTGATTGGTCAACTTCAATACCGAGAAAATACTTCATTAGCCCTAAGTCCATCATCTCGAACTCCTTCTTCATGGTTGTTCTAAACTGGTCGAACAGGACATTGTTGTTGCCAGTATAAATCAAATCGTCCACATACAGGCAGACGATAATGAGCTCACCTGCTTCATTTGTCTTCATGTACAGGGTGTGCTCATATGGGCATTTGATAAACCCATTTTGCTAAAAATAACTGTCAATTCGGCTGTACCAAGCTCGGGGCGCCTGCTTCAAACCGTACAGGGCCTTTTTCACCTTCGGGACTTTGCCCTCCTGGTCTTCAATTTCGTAACCCGGTGGCTGGTCTATGTAGACCTCTTCCTCCAACACTCCGCTGAGGAAGGCTGACTTGACATCCATCTCGGTACATCTTCCAACCCTGTTGGGATGCCAATGCCAGGATCATCCTGACTATGTCAAGTCGGGCTACAGTGCATATACTTCATGGTAATCAATGCCTGACTTCTGCTTGTAATCCTTTGCCACCAGTCTGGCCTTATGCTTGTCAATGTCTCCTTGGGCGTTGAACTTTGTCTTATACACCCACTTGACCCCAATGGTCTTCTTCCCTACTAGAAGATCTGCCATTTGCCATGTATCATTCTTTTCAATGGCTTCAATCTCCTCGTCCATCGCCTACACCCACTTTTGATTTTGACTTGCGTATTCGAACTCTACTGGATCAACTTCAGTAAAGAATGCAAAGTTAGAGTACTCTTCATCTATGTGGGTTTGGGTTGCCTCGTAGATTTCTTGCAAGATCCTTGTCTTCGCTGGCATCACTAGGTTTTGGATTCTACTTGCACATGGAGGCAACCGAGATGGAGTGGCTGTGCTACTGCTGGCACCGCTGCTGCTGTTGGAGGTTGCAAGTGGCTACACACTTCCTTCTTCCAAGTCAACAGACTCTACCACTGCTGGCTCTAACTGGCCAGTCTCCGACTTCCAGTTCCAGGCTTCATCTTCAAGAAATTTTACATCATGGTTGATGATGAGCTTCTTCGTCACAGGGTTGTACAGCCTATATGCCTTCGCCTGCTCACTGTACCCTATGAAAATGCACTTTTCAGCTCTATCATCCAACTTATGCCGCATTTCTTTTGGAACATGTGCATATGCAATGCACCCGAACACACGCAAGTGAGCCACACTTGGCTTCACATCGCTCCAGGCCTCCTGAGGGATTTTGTCCTTCACACTTTTAGTGGGACATCTATTCAACAAGTAGATTGCAGATGTTATAGCCTCTGTCTAAAATTTGTGTGGTAATCCCTTCGCCTTCATCATGCTTCGTGTCATCTCCATGATGGTTCGGTTCTTCCTCTCAGCTACGTCGTTCTGCTATGGCGTGTATCTGGCAGTGAACTGCCTTCAAATTTCATGCTGCTTGCAATAGTTATGGAATTCGTTGGAGATGTATTCACCTCCGCCATCTGTCCTAAGAGTCTTGATCTGATATCCGCTCTGTTTCTCCACCAGAGCCTTGAACTCCTTGAATCTGGCAAATGCTTTTGACTTCAGCTTGATGGCATAGATCCAAGTCTTTCAGCTAAAGTCATCTATGAACGTTAAGAAGTATTTGTTACCGACAAACAAGCTAGTCTACATCAGACCATAAATTTCTGAGTGCACCAGCTCCAGTGGTTGTGATGCTCTCCAAGACTAACCGGAAGGGAATGAATCCCTATGTTGTTTGTTGACTAAGAAGCCCTCACAAACTTGATTTTGCTGCTCTATCAGGGGTAAACCCTTCACCATCTGCTTCTTGTGTAGTTGATTCAGGCCATTAAAGTTCAGGTGACCAAATATGAGATGCCATAGCCAGGTAGCATCTTTCACAACTGCACTTAGAGACATCAATGATTCATTTTGAATCTACAGCGAAAACATTTTATTCTTTGTCATGGACACTATAGCAATCTGCCCATGTGACTTGTCTCTGATGGTGCAAGCTCTTTATTTGAACTGGATCGTATGTCCCTTCTACACGAGCTATCCAACGCTTAGTAGGTTGTGCTTCAGGCCAGGAACATAGTAGACGTCACAGATCTACTTTTGTTCACCGTGTCTAATGCGGATGAGGATTTTTTCTTTCCCCATTATGGGAACCTTGTTGTTGTTCCCCATATTTACCTCATACTGTACTATTTCATCCAGTTGGTAGAACATCTCCTTGTTCCCCATCATGTGGTTGTTGCACCCACTGTCTAAATCAAGTGGAAGGAAAAAATACTCATTGCTCAAATAAGGACAAGCTCTCATAGGCTTAGATGTGAAACATGGAGATGGACAACGCCCAAAGAACAATGGGAAGAAAGGATATGTACACTATGCAGCACAGGGGCAGTAGAGACAGATGAACACTTCATCTATAAATGCCCGAGTTTTTCAGATATCCGTGACAAATACAAAGAAACACTTGGGAACGAGTTTATGACAGATTTATTTGAAGACAGTAAAATAAAAAAAGTTGGGAAATTGCTAACACAAATCAGCAGGAGAAGGAACAACCTTCTCAAAGATATTAAAGATCATATGATATGATTTGAGTAATTGTACTTCCATATTTGAGGTCCCATAAACCATATTTGGGTCTCGCTGACGTAATTAAAATCTTTCATTTCATTTCATTACTAAGTAGGTCTGAGATAATTGAGTGGTTTGTGTTTTGAGTTTTATTTAATAAATTTAAATTTAAATTTTGATATAAAAAGATTTGTGTTTAAAATATTTATATTTTATTTTAAAATTTATGTTTAAGGATAATATTGTAGTTAAAGGTTTAGACTCCTTAAATTAGGTTCAAATCAGAACGGATTAACAAATAAATGTTTACTAAATTCAATGCAAAAGTATAAAAAAATTAATTCGTGATTTTGTTTAAAACTCTTCTAAATATGTGTGAGCATATTAAAAAAGCAAAAACAGTTCACTTCAACAAATCAACCGCTCAACCACGTCTCTGATCGCAATGCCATTGTCCAATGTACATCAGTGACTGGATAGATGGTCTCGCTTTAGCATTAATAAAAAACTTATTATAATATAATAATATAATTAATTATTTTTAATTATATAATTTTTAAATATTATTAAAATTTGAATTTTGGTATAAGTTAATTTTTTATATATAATCTTATTAACCAGTTCACCTTTAGTCCTCGACGACTACTCCTAATTTGTCAGGTATACTGCGAAGAATCGCATGGATTGGTGGGAAATACCATTCTGGCACAATATGAGGCGGGGTGGCCATCGGATTAGCGGGTATATAATTGTCGGGATGCCCCAAGACATTAGGACCATAAGAGATTCCAGATGGAAAAGAAGATAAAGAAAGCCACCCAACCTTATGGTCACCTCTTATCTCAGGCCGAGAAGCTTACTCTTACTAAGGCATCCTTACAGAGCATCCCAGATTATTTTCTATCTGTGTTTAAGGCCCCAACCAGAGTTTACCAAAAAATTGAACAGCTTCAAAAGAATTTTCTCTGGTTTGGGTCAGAGGAAAAAAAGAGGTTCCACCTTGTGGGCTGGGGAAAGGTTTGCAGGCCGAAAGAAAATGGAGGGCTAGGACTAAGAAGAATTGCTCACCTAAACACTGCCTTGCTGGCCAAACAAGCTTGGCGTCTCACCAACAATGAGGAAAAGGAGTGGACGGCCATAATTAAAAGAAAATATCTTCAAGATACCGATTTCCTAAATGACTCGATGCACGCTGGAGGGTCGGCTTTCTGGAAAGCAATCTTAACAAGTAGAGAGGTCATAAAGAAAGGATTAAGATGGGTTCTTGGTAATGGGAAAAATATTAAGTTATGGGACGACAGGTGGGCCAAGGATGAAGCTTTATCTCAGTTTCCTTCCCTTGCAAGGATTAAAAGAATCACTGAGGATCTCATAGGAAGGAAAGTGGCTGACTTTATAAGACAGGACAGAGGGAGGCTTATATGGAAACAGATAAGGATCCAAGGCTTTGAAGCTGAATCAGAAGAACTCCAAAGAATCCTGCATCAACAATTCATTCCCATGAGACCTAAGCAGGATCATGTAGTATGGGCAGCCATCGAAAATGGGCAGTTCTCTGTCAAATCTGCATATATGCTATTGTTAGATACCGAGGAACCCACTCTCCAGACTCAGTTGGTGTGGGTTAAAAACCTTATTCCTAAAGTTGCTATGTTTTCATGGTTGGTGATCCAAGGCAGGATTCTGACGATTGACAACTTGTTAAGGAAAGGTATGATAATTGCTAACCGATGTTCTTTGTGCAGGGGTAATTGGGAGTCCACCCACCATATTTTCCTTGAATGCCCAATCTCTTTGAGTGTTCTCAATGGGTTGTTTCAAGCCTTTAGCATTTGTTGGGTCAGACCAGCTACCATCCTTGACCTCTTCCACCAATGGCCAAATCCCTTTGTTAGCCTTAGGCTGAGGTTTTGTTGGAAGATTTGTCTCCATCATTTCCTTTGGCAGGTGTGGTTAGAAAGAAATCTCAGAGCATTCCATGAGTCGAGCCATGATGTTACCTCCATTACCAATAAGATTCTTACCTTTACCCGTGAAAACGTCAGCCTTATACCTTATGATGATAGAAATCCTTTTCCCTGGGAGAGGCGGATTGCTCAATCCTTAAACATTACTCTTGGCGAGAAACCTGTGTCTTCCAAGGTCAATCCCAGATTAGGTGTCAAGTGGAAACCGCCCCCGGTTGGTTGGTTCAAACTCAACTTTGATGGGGCTTCTAAAGGTAACCCTGGCAATGCAGGGGCTGGAGGAGCAGTGAGAGATTATCAAGGAAAGTTGGTGATGGCCTTTTTTGAACAGCTGGGAAATAGGACTAACAATGAGGCGAAAGCAAGAGCGTTATGGAGGGGTCTTCAGTTGGCTCAAGAAATTGAAGGTAAACTGATTATCGAAGGAGATTCAATGCAGGTCCTAAATCTTCTCAGCAATGGGAAAATTCCTCCATGGTAGATTAAGACTATCATCGAAGAGGCTAGGAGCCTTTACCAGGCCAGGAATGATCCGAAGGCCCAGCATGTCTTCAGGGAAGCAAATAAAACTACTGATATCTTGGCCAATTTAGGGGTGGAAGCCGATGGGTTGGTCATTTGGGAACATGGGGTCCCAAGTGAAGTGACCAAAATTATTCAAAATGATTGCCAATGATGGTGAAGCCATGGGGAACAAAAAAAGGGAGAGCAGTTTCAATGTGGTTTGGTCAGTATTGCTTCGGCCCTTATTGTGACGGCTTTAGTTTTCTCTGCAACAGAGGAAGGTTCCAGGTGGCTTGGTGGCTTTGTGTTATGGGGTTAAGGGCAATGGTTGAGGCCAAAGACCGCTGGCGAGTTTTCGTGAATTGTTCGAGTTTTAGGAAAAGCAATTTTTAGCAAGTTAGGAAAAGGGAAAAGTGGCGCGATATCGCGACATGCAGCTGTGTCGCGACCAAAAAAGAAGTGAAAGAGAAGGAAGGAAAAAGTGACGCGATTTTGCGACATGCTATAAATTATGTCGCAATTTTGCGACATGGTAATTATGTCGCGATATCGCGACATGTCTCTTTATCGCGACCAAAAAAGAAGAGAAAGAGCAAGTGGAAAAAGTGTCACGATATCGCGACATGTTGTTTTTTCATGACTAAAAGAGAAGAGAAAGAGCAAGTTAGGAAAAGTGTCATGATATCGCGACATGTCGTATTATCGCGGTCAAAAGAGAAGACTAAGGGCAAGAAGGGAAAGTGGCACGATATCGCGACATGCAGCTGTGTCGCGACCAAAAAAGAAGTGAAAGAGAAGGAAGGAAAAAGTGTCGCGATTTCGCGACATGTTAGAAAAAGTGTCGCGATATCGCGACATGGAAAATGTGTAGTGATATTGCGACATGTCTCTTTATCACGACCAAAAAAGAAGAGAAAGAGCAAGTGGAAAAAGTGTCGTGATATCGCGACGTGTTGGAAAAGTGTCGCAATATCGCGACATGTCGTCTTATCGCGGTCTAAAGAGAAGACTAAGGGCAAGAAGGGAAAGTGGCACGATATCGCGACATGCAGCTGTGTCATGACCAAAAAAGAAGTGAAAGAGAAGGAAGGAAAAGTGTCGTGATTTCACGACATGTTAGAAAATGTGTCGCGATATCGCGACATGGAAAATGTGTCGCGATATCGTGACATGTCTCTTTATCGCGTCCAAAAAAGAAGAGAAAGAGCAAGTGGAAAAAGTGTCGCGATATCGCGACGTGTTGTTTTTTTGCGACTAAAAGAGAAGAGAAAGAGCAAGATAGGAAAAGTGTCGCGATATCACGACATGTCATATTATCGCGGTCAAAAGAGAAGACTAAGGGCAAGAAGGGAAAGTGGCGTGATATCGCGACATGTCGTATTCTCACGACCAGCAGGAGGGAAAAAGTGTCGCGATATCGCGACATGTCATATTTTTGCGACCAAAAGAGAAGAGAAAGTACGAGAAGGAAAAGTGTCACGATTTCGTGACATGTTAGAAAAAGGGTCACGATATCGCGACATGGAAAATGTGTCACGATATCGCGACATGTCTCTTTATCACGACCAAAAAAGAAGAGAAAGAGCAAGTGGAAAAAGTGTCGCGATATCGCGATGTGTTGTTTTTTCACGACTAAAAGAGAAGAGAAAGAGCAAGATAGGAAAAGTGTCGCGATTTCGTGACATGTCGTATTATCGTGGTCAAAAGAGAAGACTAAGGGCAAGAAGGGAAAGTGGCGCGATATCGCGACATGCAGCTGTGTCGCGACCAAAAAAGAAGTGAAAGAGAAGGAAGGAAAAAGTGTCACGATTTCGCGACATGTTAGAAAAAGTGTCACGATATCGCGACATGGAAAATGTGTCGCGATATCGCGACATGTCTCTTTATCGTGACCAAAAAATAAGAGAAAGAGCAAGTGGAAAAAGTGTCGCGATATCGCGACATGTTGTTTTTTCACGACTAAAAGAGAAGAGAAAGAGCAAGATAGGAAAAGTGTCGCAATATCGCGACATGTCATATTATCGTGGTCAAACATGCTCGCGACCAACAGGAGGGAAAAAGTGTCGCGATATCGTGACGTCGTATTTTCGTGACCAAAAGAGAAGGAAGGAGATGTGTCGCAATATCGCGACATGTCGCAGTTTCGCGACCAAAAGAAAAGAGAAAGTGTTAGAAGGAGGAGTTGTCGACCACCTTTGTTCCAAGGTGTGGGTAAATTTTTGTAAGGGTATTGCTCTTTGTTGGCTTTGTGTCCTCAGCATAGGGCTAAACGAAATGTCCATTTTGAGTTATTTTCCCTTTTTAGTGTTATGTTATTGTTGTAATAGGTTTTGGGTCAACCTGTAAAACCCGGTTGTAATGATTATGTCCCTTAATTACCAAAAAAAAAAAAAACCTTATGGTTAAGTTAAATATACGCAAAAACTAACATGGCATAATTTCCATTTTGCTCTTTTAAATTCAAGGTGGGGGTAACATACGATTCTATCTGGTCTGGTTTGATTTCCTTTGTGAAGTCATTTTTTTTAATAATTTGAACATTTAAAAATTTATTAATTTAAATATCTTAGTAAAAATAATATATATTATATTAGTTTTTGTTGAAATATTATGGTTTTGAATTTTTATTTAGAGACACAAATTCAAACTACAGCATAAGAGATTGGAACCTTTATAAACATCCATTCGTGTTTTATCTTAAAATTTTGTTATGTGAGGAATATTTAATGTCTTTGGTTTTTTGTTTAGGGGACCCAAATTCAAACCTTGGTACGAGGAAATCAATATCCCTCATAAAAATCTAGGTTTTAACTTAACATTGTAAGTCTCATGAGGGATATTGGAATCTCATAAAAATTCATGTTTTTAATTCTAACATTTTAAGTCCCGTTAAGGATATCTTAGTGGGATAGTGGTATGTCTTAAGGTTTTCATTTAAAAGATCCAACTTCAAGCATTGGTATAAGAGGACTAGAACCCCTTGTGTTTTTTAACTTAATTTTTTTTTTGTTCTTGTTGAGACACTGTAGTGGTATGGCTTTGGGTTTTCATTCAAGAGATTCAAGTTAAAACCACTACAAAGGGAATAGGACCATTTCAAAAACTTATGCTTTATCCTAAAATTTTGTTTTTTTTGGAACACTTTAATGATATATCTTTAAGTTTTCATTTAAAAGACTCGGGTTCAAACCACACAAAGAACCATAACCCTTTCAAAAGCTATGTTTTATCCTAAAATTTTGTTTCATGAGGGATACCATGTGGTATATCTTTGAGTTTTCATTGAGGAGAACCAAGTTCAAACCTTGGTAAAGGGAACCAAACCCCTTTAGAAAACCAAAGCTTTACCCTAAAATTTTATTTCAAAAACTATGCTTTAACTTAAAAATTTTGTCCTATGAGAGATATCGTAGTGGTATGTCTTTAGGTTTTCGTTCAAGAAATCTAGGTTTAAACCTTGGTATAAAGGGAATGGACCCTCATAAAAACCCTTATTTTTAACTCAAAATGTGTGTCCCATGAAGGATGCAATAGTGGTATGTCTGGATTTTTATCAAAGAGACCCAAGTTCAAACCTAGTATAAAGTCATGGGCCCCTTTCAAAAACCTATGCTTTACCTTAATTTTTTTTTTTTATCTTATGAAGGATAGGATAGTGGTATGTCTTTGGGTTTTCATTTAGGAGACTTAAATTCAAACCCTTGTAGGGAATCAAAACACTCATAGAAACCTATATTTTTAACTGAAAATTTAACCCAAAAAGGATAGGTCAATTGGTAGTGACCAAGTGCTTACCAGTAGACTGCCCTAGTTCGATTCCCTACATGATTGGATTTCATTGACTTTATCTTTACCCAATAGACTAGGGATTACATAGGTTCTCTAATTGAAAATATATATATTTTTATCTAGGATTTTCTTTTAATAAGCTCACTTAGACATGCACACACATACACCCCACCTTGGTTTGAACTTAGGTATTCCAAAAAGAAAGTCAAAGCCCTAATCACTAAGTTGTGTCACACAGACTTGTATTCATTTTTTGTATTTTTTTAAATGGGTAAGTTTTTAAAGTTATTATTATGTTTTTTAAATATTGAAATGGTCTTGTGTTCTTACCATGACATTAACAACACCAAAAGGGATAGGTTAGTTGGTAGCGACAAAGTGTTTGTCGATGGGTTACCTTGGTTTGATTCTTTAGATAGTTGAGAGCCTCGTGTCTTGACCCACCAAGGTAGGGTTTAACCCCATACACAACCAAAAAAAAAATTAAATAATAATTTAAAATACATAGAGATTAAAATTTACACACAAGTTTTTAGCCTATTTGAATAATAAATGTCATTAGCTAGATCCATCATCTTCTTAGTACATCTTGTATATCTTGGATAATTAGTTGTCTAAGTGTAGCATAAATTTGGCTTGACCTTTTGACAGTGGAAAAAATTACTTCAAATTCTTATTGTTTCAATATGAATTACCTCCTTGTAACTACCTCGTTGGCTTAAGTTTAGGCTGTTCAAGGTGAACTTAAAAATTTTCTTTAGGTTCACACTTGAATTCCTTAAAAAAAATAAAAAAATATCTAAATAATTAATCTATTAATCATGTTTTAAGGTTCCTCCAAAATTTCTACTCCACTTGCATGGAAAATTAGGTCCTCCTAATGATATAAGGAAATCAAAGACTATATAATGTGTGCATAATCCAAACTTGCTAAAGCCTCAAAGTCCTCTTCACTCATTATAATCTTATCAATGTCATTTGAAGAATTAACTAAGTGGATAATATTAGATCCATTGAGTCACTGTATCAAATTCTAACTTAACTTATAGTGTTTATCCAAACTTAGAGAAAATGCAATAAGGAATCAAACAGTATAAGGAATCAAATGAAAGTAATATATCAATTAAAAAATAATATATCAACTAATATCAAAATTAAAGCATCATAAAAGGATTATAGATTATGTAAATTGAAAAAATCAAACTCGATTTTTATTTAAATGATAAAACTCATGGAAAATTGTTGGCAATCTTTGTGGACGAGATCTGAAGCTAGCATATACTACTAGAATTTTTTTGAAAGAGATGTGGGTTAGTTTTTCATTGCTTGTTATATTACATACACATCTATTTACAAACATAAAAAAAAATGAAAAGCCATAAAAAAGGAAATAAATTATCTCATATTTTGATGTGCTTAAAAAATATTTTTCATAAAACTCCCTAATTTCTTGGACAACATCAATAATTTAAATATTTGTCATGGTTGAACTTGCAATTAGATGGAGCCACCTAGGCTACCCATCTTATGTGTTGATATTGTAATAGAGTTCATAGCCCAAGGGCCAGCATTGTATGATGTATTGGATAGACCTAAGAACATTCATTATATAATGTATTAATTATTTTGTAATATTTATTATATAAGATTTATGGGCCACAATTAACCTTGTTATGGTTAACACTTTTTATAACTTGTAATTAACATAAATCCTATTTGTTATGTTGACTTAGGTTAAAATTTATTATGTATTTGGGTTTTGGTATTACTATAAGTGTCCTCGTACACATTACATTTGATTATTGGATAGTTGTGTAATATTATCTATGGATATAGTGATTATTTATGGTGCCTGAGGGTGCCCACCATATTTCTCTTTTTTGTCCTTTCTTTCACTTTTTGCACAAGATTTAAGTGGATGATTTACTTATGTTCGTTTTTGGAAATTTTATGAATTCCAACATGCTATCAAAGCAGGTATGGAGCAATGTCACTTGGTCAAGTAAGAAGTTAACTTGGTGCCTCTGATTATTCTTCCAAGTTTTGGGATGAATTATTTCATTGATCTTCATAAGCATTTCTTGTAGAAGAAATCAAAAGGAAACCCTACTCCACATTTTTTTTATTTTTCTTCCTCAAATGCTTTGAATAATTTGTGCCTTCTCATTTTGCCTTCAAAATTAACTTTAGATGATTCTTCATCACTCTTACAAGGCCATGACTTAGAATAGAGATATGGTAAGAAAAATTTAAATTCAAATGAATTTCTCCTCCTATGAATGTTATCTATAGGTTTGCATCAATAGTTTGGGGTTGTCTTTCTCAAGGATAAGATTCTCCATTATGCAAACTCATTGAAGGTGGAAAGGCATCCAAATGAGGGTGTCTTTGGGCATTTATTCTATGCAATATTGGTTTGAATATTAGATATTCTTTGGCTTCTCATATCGCTCATGCTTTGGTTGATTGATTCTAGTTAGAAGGGGTTGATTATTATACCATTGCCTCTTGTTGCAACCAAAACTGATGGTAGATTGGCTAGGAAAAAATGATGATGGGTGTTGCAAGGGCTTGGGATTATGTTTGAACCTTGACCCATCCCCTTTGTTGTCTTATATGGATACACAAAGGTTTTGATTATAGACTCGACCATGATATCCCAAATAGGAGACTTGATCAATTGGCTATGGTGAGGTAATTAAAGTTTTAGTTGACATCCAAACACATGTTCAAATTTCTCTCCTATTTGATTTTGCATCCTACCTTGTATTTAAGGTGGTAATAGAGGATTCAAAGCCACTTCAAGGGCCTAATTAACACTATGCTATCTTGGATAGTGCATTATTATTATGCTAATAGATACGTGGGATCAAATCCTGTTGGCACTAGTCACAGAAGAAAAAATATATCTATGGTTTATGTGGTAGTTGATGTGGGGCTTTCATGCTCCAAATAATATTATTTTTTATTATTAAAAGAGTTATAGACAATCAAATATTTGCAAGTGTTGCAATTATAGAAGTTTAGAGAAGCTGAGTTAGCAAAAAATTAATGGAAGCATCAATAAATCATGGATTACCAAGTGGCAACAGGTAATTGGCTACTCTTTCTAAGGTTTGGAGATTTGTTTTGGGGGGGGTCATTGGGGAAAAAATTCAAGAGGCCATATATTTTGCATAAAAAAGTATTTTGAGATTTTTTTTAAAGTTGCACAATTTTTTGAGCTTTATGCACTAGTGGCATTAGTTAATGGATTTTTTATAATATTAAGGGCCAAGTTGTGTAAAATAAACCAAAAATCCTAGTTACTCGTCTTAATGGAAAAAACTACAGTGTTTCACCACTTAGATGATTGGCCTACTTCAAAGTATAAACCTTTGGTGCATATTTTAGAGGATAAAGTAGTTATTCTTGATGATGAAACTCAATATCAAAAGGCAAAAGAGGCTCTAGGTATTTTTCCTTTCTAATTGAACCAGAGTTGCTTTTCCACAACAAATAGAAGAGTTACCTTATAAATATATGATCAAGACTACATGAGCTTTTCGTAAAGGTCAATACTATTAAAGTGTTACTTGGAATTAAAGTGTTCTTCTCTTAAAATTATTGAAATTGATAATGTTGAGGACTATATACGATATTCAAGGCTTTGAGGGAAGATATTGCATCTTCTAGAGACAAAAAGAAAGATGATGTAGAATTCATTAATATTGTCCTTGCTAATATATTTTCCTCCTTCCATATGTTGAACCTAATGGTTCATCTAATTCCTATTTTCTTGGAATCCCAAATGGCTCTTATTCTTGTTCAATATTTTTCTCTCCTAGTTTATTTTGTTGGAGGTATTATATTATTTGGTACCTTGCAATATTAATGCAAATAAATTTTAAATAATTTTAAATTGGGGTGTGTTTAATATTTGATTCTATAATAGGTGTCATGTTATTAAGTGTGATTTATGTGTCATGTAAATAAGTGTGGAGTTATGTGTGTGAGGTGTCATGTTAGTAAGTGTGAGTTATGTGAGTGAAGTGTCATGTTTATAAGTGAGGATTTATGAGTTATGAGCAATCATGAGAGACTTTGTCTTTATGTAAATATGTGAGATTTATTATTATGTATTGAGAAATATGAAGAGTTGGATCTCCCATGAGTATGATAAGATGAAGAGTTTATGTAAGTGCAAAGGTCAAGAGTCTTGAGAATATGAAGAGTCTCATGTATGTATATATTGAAGATAAAGCTTTGTAATATGCAATATTAAATAAGTGTTGCATTTATGTATTTCTAAATTAGATTTATTAATAATATCTCAATGAGATTGTTGTTGGTATTGTGTGAAATTTGCTTTTGAGATATTACGAGATCTCATAGAATTATCCTGTAAGAATAGTAGTGGTTTTTTAAAAATGGTATCAAATTTATAGTAGAGAGAAGATCAATCTATGAGGGAGAGAATAATGAGCTACGATGAATAGAAGATAATGCTATGGTGAAGAGAAGATAGTCATAGTGCTTAGGAGGAAGAGATTTGGTGAGAAAGTGAGCAAAGTTTGTAAGGAAGAACATTGAAGCGCCTACAAGGAGAAAATAATGTGTTGAGGAGTGTTGAAGTGTCTGAGGGGAAAATTTAAGCACCTAAGGAAAATGTTGAAGCACTTGAGAAGAATATTTAAGCACCTGAGGGAGATGTTGAAGTGCCTAAGGGAAATGTTGTTACACCTGAGAAGAATGTTTAATCACCTAATGAAAATTTTGAAGCACCCAAGAGAAAAATTTAAGCACCTAAGGGAGATGTTGAAGTAATATTGAAGTGCTTAAAACCATAGCTAAGAACAAAACGTGAGACAATCAAGTATTCTAGGACATGTAAATTGTGAACATGTGGATCAAAAGGTGATAGTGGAATATTTTGAAGGAGATATTCATAGAGTGAAGTCATAGTAGTGCAATGACAAGAACAAATTAGATGATAGAGCATTGAGTGCAGACAACACAAAGACATAACGAACAAGAAACACCAATATTGAAGAGTCATAAGAGGTTGAGCATTTAAAATTTAAAAGAGCAAGTAAAATTCATGTTGGAGACTAGAGCACCTTCTAAGTTACAAGTTTAAATTTGGATTCATAATATTTATTTTGACAGTGAAAGGTTATAAAGGGGTGATTTGTTTTTATAAAGAGAAGCAAAGGAATAATTAAAGTAAAAGTGGAATAATTGAAGAAATAAAGTAAATTATTTTGGAAGATATAACAAGATAAATAATTAAAGGTGAGTAATAAAATAAATTTAAGCAGAATGAATTGAAGGGGGTTATAAGAAGAAATTAATATATTAAATAAAATAAATATTGAAGAATAAATTGAAGAAGAAGATTATTGAGAAAGAATTTAACTGAAGGAAATTTTTTAAATTTGAAGAAAGAAATTAAAAATTGAAATTGAAGAAGAGAAAAATTATTTGAAGGAAAAATTGAAGTTGAATATTAGATTGAAATTGAATAAATAAAATTGAATTAATTTAAATATTGAAGAAAATAAGAATATTGAATATTGGAGATTGAATATGAATAAAAATTTGAAGAAGAAGAATTAAAAAAATGAAAGATTGAAAATTGAATTGAAGAAAAAAATTGAATTAAAGAAGAAGAAAATTATTGAAGAAAGAATAAAGAAAACATGAATTGGATATTGAAGAAGAATTATTTGAAGAGAAGGAAAATACTAAATTTGGAGATAAAAGCTTTTCTACAAAAAATTTAAAAAATTATTGAATTAGAATATCAAATTTGAAATTAAAAATTGAAGGAAAAAAAAAGGAAAATAATTATATTGAGAAGAAGAATAATTTCAAAAATTAAAAATAATAATTTGGGAGTAATAAGGGGTTCTAAAACAAAGGAAATTAATTAAAATTGAAGAAAATTTTGAAGAAATTTGTGTGAACAAAAGAATTGATTGAAAGAACAAAAATGAGTGCATCAAAGAGTTATTTTTCAAAATCACATATGTTCAAAGAGACAAATATCATGAAGAAATATTTTCAAAGATAGATAAGATATTATCATAGACATGTTCTATGATATAATAAAACACCAAAGCTTAAAATTGCCAAAAATTGAATACGAAGATAATTATTGGTACATTGATTCAGGAGCTAGCCATCATATGGCATGCAACCTATATTGGTTTGATTCCATTCAAGTAAAACCAAGTATACCAATTAAGATAGAAAATGATAAAATATATCAAGTACAAGGATCAAGGAATGTTACACTTAGTCCATTGTATTCAGAATATACACTAGAAATATACTTTATGTTCTAGGAATAGCATAAAATATAATTTCAATATCACAATAGTTGGATAAAGGAAGAATAATAGAATTCAAAAGCATAAATGGCAATAATATATGTCTTATTAAAATTCTAAACAAATTTAAAGCACTTGGATCCTACAAAAGTAGCATATTTGCTATGGATGTGATAGAAATTACATAAAAAATATTTGGATCAACTTTTGCCAAAACAACAATTTCAAAAGAAGTATTTTATTGAACACAAAACTCTTACGAAAAAGGAACATGATAAGACATCAACAATTTTGGAAAATATGTTCTTTTATGTCTTCCTAAAAATTATAGGTGACAACTCAAAGGGTTAGATTTAAAAACTAAACGAGAATCAATGTCAACATTAGAACAAGCCATAATGCATAAAGAAGATTGAAAACACATGAAGGCAAAAGGTATTCATACCAAATAATGTAATATGTGGGGAGGGGTGTTGGAGGTAATGCATTATTTGGTACCTTACAATATTAATGCAAAGACCTTGTAAATAATTTAGATTAGGTTGTGTTTAATATTTGAGTCTATAGTATCAAGTGGCATTAGCTCAACTGGTTAGATTCCTAAATATTTAAAAAAGGAGACCTAGGTTCAAATTTTACCAACTAATACATGGATAATATCCAAGCTTTGTTGTAATACCACTATGTGGTGATGATTTAGTACATATGGAGCCTATTTATATCCCATATAACCAATTGAAAAATAAATTGAGTCCATAGTAGGTGTCATGTTATTAAGTGTGAGTTATGTGTCATTTAAATAAGTGTGGAGTTATATGTGTGAAGTTTCATGTTAGTAAGTGTGATTTATGTGAGTGAAGTGTCATGTTTATAAGTGAGGAGTTATGAGTTATGAAAAATCATGAGAGAGTTTATCTTTATGTAAATATATGAGATTTATTATTATGTATTGAAAATATGAAGAATTGGATCTCCCATGAGTATGAAAAAAAGAAGATTTTATGTAAGTGCAAATGTCAATATTCTTGAGAATATGAATATTCTCATGTATGTATATATGGAAGAGAAAGATTTGTAATATGCAATAAAAAATAAGCATTGCATTTATGCATTGCTTAAAGTAGATTTATTAATAATATTTCAATGAGATTGTTATTTTTATTGTGTGAGATTTGCATTTGAGATATTGTGAGATCTTGTGGAATTATCATGTGAGAATAGTAGTGGTTTGCTAACAATTTTTAGGTTACAATACAAAATTATGGTGCATCTCCACAAATATAAGATCATGAAAATGAATTCAAATCTAAGGAGGCTAATACCTAGGGTCCTAAGGGCTAGGCTAAGTCTTCAATGAAAATAAAGACCACTTGCAGATACTATAAGAGGAAGGGACAAGCTATAAATAATTGTGTGCTAAAACTACAAAGGATTGAAGTTGAGTTCTTAAAGTTAGGTGGATATCTTCCAAATAATGAAGGAGATTCATAAGGAACTAACTCAATTGTAAAATCCTATTAGAACATCATTATGGGAGGAGATATTATTGTCACTAATATCTTTTCTTCTTAACCTCTTAGTTTATATTATAAGGGGTATTGAAATTGTAATACGGTTCATGGACAATTGCTGACATTATGTGATATATTGGATAGGCCTAAGGTTATTTCATTGTGCAATGTATTTGTAACATATTATTATGTAAGCCCTATGGTCCATGATTAACCTTGTTATAGTTAAAAAAATTATAACTTGTAATTAATTGAAATACCTCTTGTTATGTCAACTTAGGTTAAACTTTATCATGTATTTGGGATTTTGGCATTACCATAAATACCATCCTTACACTCATTTGATTATTGAAGTGTTGTGTAATATTATCTACAAATGTAGTAATTATTTATGGTTCCTATATGTCTTCACTATATCTCTATTTTTATCATTTCTTTCACTTTTTATAGAAGATTTGAGTGGATGATTTGCTTTTATTCATTTCTAGGGAATATTGAGAATTCTAGCATTATTGTACAAAATAATGGACTTGATTGTATCCATTGTTGTCAAAAGATAATAAATTATTCTTGAACTTATTTTTTGTCATCAACTCTCCTTTACAAACAAGTTGTATTACTTTGACCACCCTATACATTGAAATTAATATATATATTATAGCCTTGTATGTATCCATAATCTAATCTTATTTTATTACCATCATACTAGTATGATTAAGTCTAATATAATTGTTCTACTAAAATAGATATATCCAATAAATATGGATAATAGGAACTAAGTAGATCAACATTGAATATGAGGTAGAAGATCAAGTAGCATGGAAGTTTCTGTAGACACCCAAAAAGTGTCAAATTTTATTTTGTTTAATATCGTTTTAATGCATTTTGCAAGATTTTATTAATTACTTCCTATTACTTTTCAATAAATACAATGAGATTCAAAGAGTGATTAGGGTTTTGAAGGTGGCTATGTGAGGTTTTCATCTGTGGGTCGAGCACAGGTATGAAAAATGCTATTTTTGGGGTCTACAGGCCCTAGCGGCCAATTTTTTTTTTTCCCAAGATAAATGCAGGATATGTTGCAAGAGACCCACAATGGGTTAGGAATTTTTCATTCAAAAAATCATCATTCTATGAACTTGATTGAAAACTCCTTTCAATTTTTTTTCCAAGGAAAAAGTAAAAGTCACACCTTTCCTCGGCATCCGAGGCATACACTAAAGATATCCATAAACAAGTTTCAAGTCGCAAATAAAATAAGAGAAGCCTCCTTAGGAAAATTAAAAATAGTTCAAAAATCAATCAATCTCACTACTAAGGAACACCCCCAAAACAAATCCACTATGAAAACCCCTTTCAAGGGTAAGGATTTCGGGGATTCAACCCCAAAAATAAATTTTAGGGATGCCCTTCATGGTGGAAAGTCCTAGACTAATGCTAATATTAATATTAAGGCACCTTGTAGACCTCTAATAATACCTAATATTTATCCCAAAAAAATTGAGTCGGGATGTCTAAGAGCAGTTGATGGAACCCCAATTGTTAAGCTAAAAATGGATGGCATTCAAGATGGCATATAATATCTAGAAAGAAGAAGACTGATTTTTTGTTTCTTGGGTTTTAGTTCGAGCCTATATATTTTCAAAGTGTGGGCTACAAAATACTATAAAATGCAAGGTGAATTACAAATTTTTGTTTATTCCAATGGTTATTTTCTTATTATGTGTACTAATGATAAATATAGAGAGAAAATATTTCAAGGGGGTCCATAGTATTAAGGAAGGGTAGAGCTTTTCATGAAGCCTTGGCACACTAAATTTAAATTCAAAGAAGAGATGCCTTCTACAAGACCTGTATGGGTTAGACTCTTTGGCCTCTTGATTGAATTATAGAATTTGGCTATATTTTCTATAATTGGAAACTCCCTTGGAACTTTCATTATGACTATTGAATGTACATGTTAATTTGAAAACATTATTTATGCTCAAATTTGTGTCTTAATGGATTTCGATAAACCCCTTCCACAAAAGTTATCATTAAAATTTGGGGAGGACACTTGGGAGTAGGTGGTGGACTATAAGAATATTTCTTTTCGTTGCAAAATATGCCATGAATTTGGTCATTTGGCTAGTGTTTTTCCAAATGAGATTCTAGATCAAAATAAAGAGGACACAAACTTAGAATATTTCCAAATGCATAAGAAGAACACCGAAAAAAAACAAGTTATGAAGGATCAAGCAATGTTTTCAACTAATAAGTTTGGAATTATTTCCATAAATAATCTTACAGGTGAGGAAAAAGACATAATGGAAAAATAAATCTTAGAAACACGGTTTAAATATGGAGGGAAGAACTCAAAGACAAACCAAGAAATCATGGGTTTCAATAGAAAAATAAGGGATAAAATATAGACAAGAAGAGCAATCTTTTAAATGCTAAAACTTCAAATAATTCAGACTCTAAGACAAACTTTGTTGAACATTCCAATAATGATTTGGTTGCGTATACACATACTTTAGGGTTAGAAGCTATCGCAAATTCAATTGGGGTAAGACAAGAAATAGAAAAAAAAATGAATATAGGCACTAACCAAAAGGTAGGCCATAAGACTAATCAACATCATAAGGTAAAATAAGGTAAAATCTTGTGGAGGAAGGTAAGATTAATGCCCTTACCAACATATTTAGCCTTGTTATTAATTAATATCATCACTTGGAATATTAGAGGACTCAAATGGAGTCTTTCAAAATGAAACAAAATTAGAATAATGATTCAGACAAACCAACCACATCTGGTTTTTCTTCAAGAAACAAAGATATCTACAGGGGAAATGGAGTCTATTGCAAGTAAAATTTGGCTAGTATAAAAAGTGGTTTCACTCAACTCCCATGGGGCTTCTAGTGGCATTGATTACCTCTGGGACACAAAATATATCATTATTCACCATATGGTTGGTAGTTGGGATCTTTTGGTTGTGGTTGCATAAAGTAGATAATTTAACCAAATTATGCTTTGCTTGAATGTTTATGCTCCAATTACTTTGGAGGAAAAGTGAAGACAATGGAAGGATATAACTTATATTATCTCTCATTTTCCTAAAGCTTGGGTCTTCATTAGAGGAGACTTCAAAACCATCCTATCTTTGTAATAAAGGAGAGGAGGAAATGGGAATCTAAATGGGAGCTTAGACTTCATAAGTGAATATATTACAAACCTTCATCTTGTGGACATCTAGCTAGATAATGGTCTCGTCACTTGGTATAACAAAAGGTAAGGCTCTGCTTGTATCATAGAAATATTGGATAGGTTCTTATTCTTTGATAGTTTCTTAATCCATGGTCACATTCCTAAGTTGAAAACACTTAATAATGTTGGTTCATATCATTGGCCAATCATGGTTGAAATGTGCAAAACTAAGGTCAGTTTTTTACGCTTTCAATTTTAGTTAATGTGGCTTAAATATAGTTTCTTCAAACCCTAAGTTTGGTAATGGTGGTAGGAAGGTAAACTAATATATGGAACTAAGATGTTTTGTTTCACCAAAATGTTGCAATACATCAAATCCAAAATCAAGATTTGGAATTGGGAGTTTGGAGATGCTAGGCAAAAGAAACAAGAAATGATTGCTCATATTGAAGAGTTGAATGATCAAATTCATTTATATGGCTTCATTGAGAGTAGAAGTATTAATAAAATTAGACTCATAGTGTATTTGGAGGAGTGGAAAAAAGAGAAGAGATCTTATGGAAGAAAAAAATTATGATCCAATGTCTCAAAGAAGGAGATTGAAACACGAAATTATTTTACAAATCTCTTCTAGCCCACAGACCCCACAAATTTATTTCTTTCCTAACTTCAATTTGTGCAGACTCTATCCACGGTTGGGATGGTATGAATTCTATCACAGTCAACTACTTTTCTAAACTGTTCATTGTTGCAATGTCTTGACTCAACTTCTCAATAGAATGTCCTTCAAGTGATCCCAACTCTTATTGCTTCTGAGGAGAAATATGTTTTGACTAATCTAGTTACTATCAAAGAGCTTCAACAAGTGGTTTTTAAAATGCAAAAAGGGAAGACCCTAGGGCCTGATGGTTTTCACATTGAATTTTACCAAGAATTATAAGATTTTCTTCTTTTTGATTTATTAGGAGTAGTGGAAGAAGCAAGGAAGGCCAAAGATATTTTGAATGTTATCAATAAAACTTATATAGATCTGGTCCCAAAGGCTTAATATGCAAACCATATCTTAGCCTTTAGACCAATATATTTATGTAATTTTCTTCTCAATATCATTACCAAGATCATGACAGAGAGGTTGAAACCTCTTTTGTATAAGATTATTTCCCCTAAATAATGAGGTTATGTGGAAGGGCATCAGATTGTGGATTTTTAAAAACCTCAATGCCCTGTAGGCCAATAATATTCATGCTAAATATGTTGGAAACACAATTCGAAAATACCTTGTTCACTATCAACTTCCTACCAAAGGTTCTCCCATTTTGGCAGTTCTTAGGATTGGTGAGGATGTTATAAATAAAAAGTTATTTTCGATCATTCAAAATTGTCAATAGGATAATTTTTGGATAGATTCTTGGGATGGTCACCAACCTATGATAACTCAGTTCCCTGATTAAAGGTCCTGGATGGAGAGGCTTCATCAAGCTAACTGGATAAAGGTAACTAATTATTAGTAGTACTATAATGGTAATTTAGATTTTGGTAGATATTGGATCCCTATTGAGGATTGGCCTATTCAAATTTTAGAAAGAAAAAGAAAATATATCCAACACATCCTTCATATGGGATCTCTCTCTTGGTCCCATGATAAGCATTATTTTGGATGGAACAACACAACTACGGATGAGTATATTGTTGCTCAAGGTTATTTGGCGTTATGCCACAATAATCCCAACTAGTCCTATGGCATATTTACATAGCTATGGGCTCAGAAGCTCTAGCCTAAGGTGAGGACTTTTATTTGGATTTTATTACATCAAAGGGTGCTCACTGGTGAACAACTTATGAAATATGGATTTCATGTGAGATGTGTGGAAATAATTTGGAAACTCTTAGACATATTTTTATTGAGTTTCCCTTAGCCTTTGATCTATCGAGGAGAATATCTACCTTACTCGGTTTACAGTGGTCCAATTTTTGTACTTTTGAACAACTTTGGAGGAATTGACCTAAACAGGAGGTTGTTGATCATTTTGTTAGATAGTTATTTCGGATGGGAACTACCATCCTACCTTGGAATATTTGGAAGAAAATAAATAATCATATTTTCAAATAAGAAAGTAAGGATATTCACTATATTTTGCAAAATATCATTGCCAAATTAGTTGAATCAGTCCAACAACTCCTTAGTCACCCCTAGGATTCCTATTAATGATGGAATCAAGTTATGCAAATATTGAAGATTCACTCTACTATTAAAAACTATCTTAAAAGGAATGTGAGTAATCAAAATATGGATAAATGAAGGATTTGGCAGTCTCCTCCAAAGGATTTTAAAAAAGTCAATATGAATGGAGTCTCTATGGGGAACCCTAGAAAATCTAGTGTGGGAGAAATTGGTAGTCTTTTAGATGATTCCTTGGTTTTCACTTTTGTTGAGAATTTGGGTATCCTTTCCAATAACCTTACTAAGGGGTATGGTATCCTCAAAGGCCTTAGAGAGGTTTCTAATGTTGGATGGCAAAAGGTATTCGTTGAATATGACTCCCAAGTCATGATTAATCTATTGAAGACTCCTTCTAAGAATCATAAGGCTGATTAGATAATAAAAAGAATTTTTGAAAATATTCAATTAATTCAAATGGGATTTTTGAAATTTGAATACAATCATGTGGTCAAAGAATATAATAGGATTGTTGATGCTTTATCTAATTGGAAATTGTATAAAGGTGATCTTACTGCTACGACTACCCTCCTAGATGGTGGGCTTCACATATCAGGGATGCTTCTTTCTTTGGATGGCTCCAACACTATAGGTACCTATTTCCTTTTTACTTTTTTTTTGCCTCTTTGGTCCATTCAGGGTTTTTCAAGTCCCCAGAAAAGAAATCTCACTCTTATGTTTCTTGTGTTGATTATAGGTTAAAAGACATGTTGGCCTAGAAAGGCCATAAATGTAATCTATTTTTTCCATCGATTTAATTTTTTTATTACATGGTGGAATCGGTAGCTACCATGAATCCAAGAAGATTGTCCATATTTTTATGGCTACCATAGTATTTTGTGTTGTCCACCCTAGAAGCCACCATAGAGATATCTACATAGTCCACCCCTATAACCACCATACCATGATTATTTTACACCTTTTATGCCACTGGAAGCACCAATAAATGAACAAGCGTTCAGTTCGACGAGGCCCAATATTTGAACCTTGGACCTCCGCCCTCCTTATGGGGTTTGGAGGAATCAATTGGTCTACACCTCAGACCTATCGATTTAATATTTTTTATGTGTGTTTTTGTGTTATTTTTTGTTGTGTATTTTTATGTGTTTTTATTTTTTTGTGTTTTGGTATGTTTTTTTTTTTGTTTTGTGTATTTTTTGTGTTTTGTTGTTATTTATTATTCTTCTATTTTTTTGTGTTTTGTTGTTGTTGTTGCTTATTGTTTTTGTGTTTTTTTATCGTTGATTTTGTGTGTTTGTGTTTGTTTATGTTTTTGTGTTTATTGGTGTTTTTTGGTTTGTTTTTTTCATTTTTTGTTGTTTTAGGTATGCTCATTGAGTATGTCAAAGGGGGTAGTCCAGGTGCAAGCCCTGGGTGATTTTGGTAGAATAGATACCCTTGCCTCCTTAGGTCTTACCCAAAAGTGGCACCCTAAAAGGGGTGTTTTCCACACAAAGAAATACATTTTGCAAAAGGTCTAAATACTGCCCAAATAATTCCCAAACCCCCAAAATCCTAGTTTTAAAATCATAAAACATTATAAAATTTAAAATTATTTTATCCTAGCTCCACTAAACACTTTTCTATGCCTCCATGTGGCTTCATCCTAAGCATACACCTCATCACTTACCTACCCACCTACTTGCCACATCACTCCAACACCTTACCAAGTTGCACCCACCTACTTGCCACATCACTCCAACACCTCACTCTAATCACACCTACCTACTTGCCACCTCTCCTTTAGTTGCTCCAAGTGGAAAAATCTAGGATTTCCATTTCACCCAACCTTACCACTTTGCTACCTTGACTTGCTAAGTCATCCCTATCCCACCAACCTTTCAGAATATTATATAAATCCCCTTTACTCCATTTGCAAGAGAGATTGGGAACCTTACTGAAAATCCATCAAAATATTGATTGAAACCACCTGAGCACATTCATTCCCTATTGTTAGTGTGTCATTTCTCATATGAAATCCCCTATAGCATATTCTTAAGACTCTTATCATGCATGCATCGTATTTATGTAATTGCTTATGAGTGAGAAATCAAATTGTCTCTAAATTGTACTATAAAAAATATGTTTTTTTTAAAGCTAAGTATTAGTTATATATGCCACTTTTCTCTATTATATTCTAGTCAACCAACATGAAACTAATATTTCTAATTGGTTCAAATTTTCTTGACTTGGTAAACCCTAGTCATATGGTGTTATGAAGATAATGAGGAAGATCCTAGGGTTTTAGAAGCTATTGTGATATTTATCAAAATTCAAAGATCTATCTATGTCCAAACCCTAGGCATGTGCTATTTTAAAGATCTCGAATATCCAAGTTTCTTTTTTTAAATTATGATCATTCTTTTATCACCCAAACCTTAGGTGTATCTTATTTTGATGAGGATATTCATGAACATCCACGGGTTCTAGAAGCCTTTTTGGAAAATTATAAAATAAAAAGTAATTTTAAGCACCAATCCTTATATGTACCTTACTTTGAAGATGATGAAGACCTTAGGGTTCCCATTGAAGTCTAAACTTATCTTTCTTGAGTGGAGTATTCTAAATCTAATTTATCAAACATTAAGAGTACTTTTTATTTAAATAATAATTGGACGATGCATTGAGCCCCCTTCCAAAGATAATGGAATTACTACTAAATATAGTAAAAATTGGTATTGCGGTAAAAGTAACCCTATCATGAAAGTATCTATGATGTTAATATTTCTATTCAATGATATTCAAATAAAATATGTTTATAAAAATTATAATTCAAAAAATAATTGAGTGTCAAGGCTTTTTTAAACCTTCTAATTTGACTGTTCAGACTTTTATAGTTAATTACTTATAAGAATATACTAATGTGGAGTCACCTCTTAATGAGGTAGTTTTATCTCAAATAAATCTAGTTAAAACTTTGGATGTGATTTTTTTTTAGGATATGGGTTTCAAATATGGTCGTGTGAGGATTTCATTTGTGGTTTGAGCGTAAGTAAAGGCAGAGGTTGTATTTCAAGGCCTATGAGCCCTAGTAGCCAGTCTATTTTTTTTTAATTATTTCTACCCAAGATAATCATGGGGTATGTCACAAGAGACCCATAATGGGTAAGGAATCTATCAATCAGCAAATTTTCATGCTATAGATTTGATAAAAAACTACTTCCAATTTATTACCCAATGAAAAAGAGAAAACCATACCTTTCCTCGATGTCCAAGGCATGTATTAAAGAGATCCAAAAACAAGTTTCAAGTTTCCAATAAAATAAGAGAAGCCTCCTTAGGAAAATAAAAAATGGTTTAGAACTCAAGCAATCCCGATGCTAAGGAACATCCCCAAAACAAATCCACTATGGAAACCCTTTCAAGGGTAAGGATTTCAGGGATTCGACCCCAAAAATAAATTTTAGGTATGCCCTCTATGGTGGACAGTCCTTAAATAATTATAACATTAATATTAAGGTTTCTCATAGACCTCTAAGAATGCCTAATATTGATCCTAGAAAAATTGAGTTGGGATGTCTAAGAGTAGTTGATGGAACCCCAATTTTTAAGCTAAAAATGGGTAACATTCAATATGGCATAGAATATCTGGAGAGAAGAGGACTGATTTGTTGTTTCTTAGGTTTTTGTTTGACCCTATCTACTTTCAAAGTGTGGGCTATAAAATACTAGAAATCACAAGGTGATTTACAAATATTTATTTATCCCAATGATATTTTCTTCTTATTTTTATTAATGATGAATACAAAGAGAAAATATTTCAAGGGGGTCCTTGGTTCTTTGTAAGGGCAAGTATTTTCATGAAGCCTTGGCACACTAAATTTAAATTCAGAGAAGATATGCCTTCTACAATACCTATGTGGTTAGACTCTTTGGCCTCCTAGTTGAATTCTAGAATTTGGCTGTGTTTTTTACAGTAAAAAAATTCCTTGGAACTTTCATAATGATTTTTGACTATACACATAAATTTGAACACATTATTTATGCTTGAATTTATGTCTTAATGGATTTTAATAAACCCCTTCCAAAAAATATCTCATTACAATTTGGAGAGGATACTTGGGAGCAGGTGGTGGACTATGATAAAATTTATTTCCATTGCATAATATGCCATGAATATGGTCATTTGGCTAGTGTCTATCCAAATAAGATTCCAGATCAAAAGAAAGAGGACATAAACTTAGCAAGTTTCCAAATGCCTAAAAATAAAAACATTCAAAAAAATCTAGTTATGAAGGATCAAGCGATGTTGTCAACTAATATGTTTAGAATTATTTCCAAAAATAACCTCCCAAGTGAGGAAGAGGACATAATGGAGACAAAAATCTTAGAAACATAATTTAAAGTTGCAAGGAAGGACTTAGAGATAAACCAGGAAATCAAAGGTTTTTAACAAAGAAACAAGGGAGAAAACATAGACAAGAAGAACAATCTTCTAAATGCTAGAACTTCAAACAATTCAAACCCTAAGATAGACTTTGTTGAACCTTCCAATAATGCTTTGGTTTCGTATATGCATACTTCAGGGTTAGAAGTTATCCTAGATTCACTTGGGGTAAGACAAGAAACAGTAAAAAAAAATGAAGATGGACACTAACCAAAAGGTATGTTGCAAGACTAATCAGCATCATATGGTAAAAGAAGGTGAAAATCTTGTAGAGGAAGGTAATATTAATGCCCTTACCAACATCTTTATCCTTGTTATTAATGAATATCATCACTTGGAATATTAGAGGACTCAAAGGGAGTCTGTCAGAACATGATTGTTGATGCTTTAGCTAATTGGGCATTGGACTAAGTTGATCTTACTTGCTATGGCCACCCTCCCAGATGGTGGGCTTTGCAAATCAGGGATGCTCTTCTTTCTATCCTTTCTCTGGATGGCTCCAATTCTAGAGATACCTAGTTCCTTTTTTCTTTGTATTAGCTTCTCTTTAGTTCAGTTAAGGTTTTTCAGTTCCTAGCTTAGAAATATCTTTCTTATGTTTCCTCTGTTGAATCTTGGCTAAAAGGCCTATTGGATTGGTTTGGCCATAGATGTAATATATTTTTTCCTTCATTTAATTTTTTGGTGTGTATGTTTTTGTGTTGTTTTTGTTGTGTTTTTTTGTGTTGTTTTATTGTTTTGTGTTTTTTGTATGTTTTTTATATTTTGTTGTTGTTTGTGTTTTTATTATTTTAAGCATGCTCTTTGAGTGTGCAAAGGGGTTAGGCTAGGTGTGAGCTCTGAACGTATTTTGGTGAAATAGATACCCCTATAACCTTGGGTCTTACCCAAAAGTGGCACCCCGAAAGGGGTGTTTTCCACAAACAAAATAAATAAATATATCTAGTTAAAACTTTTGCTTTTTAGATTGTAGCACTTTTGGTTAAAAACATAATTAAAAATTTTGAAAAATCAATAGTATATCAATTTGATTCTATTTATCATTCTGACTTCTCAATAAAAATAGAAACAACAAGAAAGAAATAATCTAGTGCTAATACTACCCAATCCTATATAAAATTCCAACAATAGGACCAATTCGAAAAGTATCCAATATTATACTCTATCAATCTAATATTTGATAAAATTTATCTCTAAAAAATATAAATACCACAAAATTGAAAAACTTCTCCTAGATTAATATTAATAGTTTTGTTGATCAGGCTTTAGCTCTCTTTATGAAAAGTATAAATTAAATTGATATTGTCCATAAATCAAACTTGACATGTGAAGTAGGGGAAAAATGGTGCACCTAAGAATGCTAAACAAGATGCATCTATATCTGGTATTAATCAAGCATTATAAAAGGACATATTCAAGCAACCATGGAAGCCAAATAAGTGCAAGAAAATGGTGTTTCTCTTTATTTCATTTGATAAATCAGAACATGGTTACATAGATGTCCCCTTGAGGGCTCTTAGATTGATACACTTGTTTACAAAATGGGTGCCCAAGGATCAAGTCCTTTCAATAGCTCGTGTGCACTTCCAATGTTCTTCCTCGTACCCACAATTGAGGTGGGTGAACCTATGATGCCGCCACTTTGTTCTTCACTGTTATGATCTTGTACTCCTTCCTCATGCACTGTAAAACCTGCACCTACACACAAGGAAACCAGATTTGTTAAATAGCAAGTGCGTAGAATGTGAAACATGCAAAAGCCATACATGCAACTATAAGCTAGAAAGTGTAAATATGCAATGTGCCTATCTAAAACAACTCCAAATGATCTGAAATTGTAGATACATGCATAATATATGATTTTGGGAAGATATAATTAAAAATAGAATAGAAATTGCATCCAATTATGTGGCGCATTTGCAGTGTGCCCACTAAGCCTACAAAACCCAAAACAAGCAATTTCTGGACCAAAACACCTCCAAATCAAACCAAACTTGGAAAGTATACATAAAATGATATTTTAAGAGGACCCATATGATTGGATTTGCAAAATCAGTCACAGATCCATGTGCATCTTCAGATGGTCCCCGAAAGCCTGCAAAACCTTAAAAATACAATATCTCACTCAATATAACTCCAAATTGCATGAAATTTGGACAGCATGCTCATAATCTAACCTAGAATATGCCTAATTAAAAATAGTAGAAAAATTATGCATGAATATATCACCATCCCTTGCAGGGATGGTGGTGACTATCATAGAATGGGGACCATCCTGGGGTGGGACGACCACCAGTTCTGCTCCTTATTTACCACCAATTCCTTAGTGGATTGGTCAAAAACCTTCTTAATAGTGTTGTCATCAAATTTGGTGGTGAAATTCACTCAATTGATTTAGTTTTGCAAACAAATTGTGCCTCTTGAATCACTCGCAAACCTCCTTCGCTAGGTAGATATTTCGAGGGAAAAGGGAAAAAAAAGTGAGGGGAAATCTTGGCAGCACTTCGTTGCTATGTCTCAAAACTCCTCTCTATATTTTGTGTGGAAAATGGATCCACTTTATAGCCAAAGGGGGCATTTGGGAAAATGGGCATGCAAGGGCATGTAGGGCAAGAGGTGCCACTTGTCCAAAACTTAGCATGCATTGGAAGGGGAAGAGAATCTCCCATTTTGGCCTCCATTCTATAGCATGTCATAAGGATTATACACCCTCAGGTCTACATGCTTGAATAGGTGGGATAAATGGTAGTTTCTAGGTGCCATTTATCCAAAATTTGACTTTTTGGGAGTCAAAGCTTGTGGTCATCCCACCCAGGGATGGTCACTATGCCACCATCCCTGGGTGGGATGACCATGAACTATGATCATCCCAAGGTGGGACGGTCATGCCTATATGGCCCAAAACCTCCCAAAAGTGGGGTAGAGCCTTCCAAGAGTGGTTAGGACCACTATGTAACCTCTGAGGGTTTCCCAAGGGGGCCATATGATGTCAATTAGCCAATGCTTTTGATCGCCTAATCGGATTGACATGATTTTAGTGTCTACAGATGCCCCTTTTTGAGATGCATTGTGTGCAACACAATGCTGAGAAAAAATAGATGACTAAAATATTAAATGATTAGGGTTATTCAATAACCTAACCAACTTTAGATGCCCCAATCATGGAAAGAGCATGCGTTCTTGAATCCTTGCTTCTGACGAGCTAAGGAACTTGCTTCAAGTACAACCTCTCCAGTAAGGTTGACTTGATCTTGGACATTTTTCAGTCATGAAGAGGTAAAGCCTAGTCCTTCATGATTCTATAATTCCAAGAATTTTTTTTAATTGAAATTTGTGCTTGTTTGCTACCCCAAGTAGGGGCATGATTGTCTTTGTCAAAGATTCATTGAACGAACGCAATTTGCATGATTGAGTGTTTGATTATTGATTTTGATTATGAATTTATTAAGTATGACTACCCCCTCAAGAGATGAGTCGATGAGGGAATGACCAATGATAAAAGTGATGAGTCACTTGACCCATATGACTTGGTTAGGGTTTCCTTCAGTTTTACCCATTGAAAAATGGAGCAGTTTTGAGAGGATTTTGATGATTTTGTTGATGTTCCATGGAAGAAAGGAATTGCAAACTTCATTCCCATGGGGTGGTCCAGCCAAAATGGCCTTATTAGGGATTGAAGTAAGGACTTTTCCATTCATCCATGAGCAATTTAGGTTCATCTTGATCCATGTGAAATTTTGACCAAATTTGAGCTATTTTTGGTGGGTTTTGGACCCTTTTTGGTGCATTTTTGAGCTATTTTGAGTTGATTTTTTGGTGGCCATCCTAGGGTGGGATGGTGGCACATTTTATGACCATCCTAGGGTGGGAAAATTAGCCAATTAGCTGCTCATACCACCCAAGGATGGTCATGGCCCTAGGAGGGTTATTTAAGCCAAAAATGGGTCATTTGGGCTCATTTGTGCATTTCCAACTTTGCAATTTGAGAGGTGAGGAGGAGGAGAGTGATTCTACATAGTGGAGCACTACCAAAATCATCCTAAAGTCACCATGAGCCAGCATGTAGACTCATCCAATGGTAGAGCCGATGCGAGATGGGTAAGAATTGAATTTCTTACCACTATGCTAGTGTTAGAAGTGGAATTATTGCTTGTTTTTTATTTTTGGTAGAGCACACTAAATCCTCAATAATTGAACCTAATTAGTGTAACTATACATATTTTATGCTTATTTTTAATTTTTATGCAATTTTATTACTTTTTATTGCTTTATTTTGCTTTATTTTTGATATTTTTGGTGGCCTAGAAGGCCCATTTTTGCCCAATTTGGGGGTCATCCCTAGGTGGGACGGTCATATATTTGGGGGCCATCCTTGGGTGGGATGATCACAAAATGGCCTGAAAGGAGACCTTTTTTGGTCTTTTTGGGTATTTTTGAGTCATTTTGAAGCATGTTTGGTGCTTATTATTGATCGACCTATCTCTACCAAGTGGTTAAGAGTCGGTATCAAGTTTTGAATCTCTTTGAGACCATGAGAGACTTATTTATAGAGGTAAACTAGGAATGGCTTGATGCCATTGGCCTCAAGCATGTGACATGGTTAGAGCCCATGGTGGGCGACCATGCTTATTTGACTGCTCTTATTGACTTATGGGATCCATGCACCAACACCTTCCACCTACCGATAGGGGAGATGATGGTGATACTTGAGGATATCTATCAGATTTTATACATTCTGATAGAGGGGTGGTCGATTGTGTCTACTCACCATGATCTGAGAGAGGTAGTGATGGAGAGGTACTTTGGTAAGGCCATGAAGGAGGCATAGGGGACTCTCTTAGTGGAGGCATACTAGTGGGGTATTGGTATGAGGCCAAGGTATTGGGTATTAGGCATATTTTATTGATGACATTGATCTCTAATATGCTACTACCAGACTCATCAAGAGCCAGGTTTCCTTGGAACCTTATGGAGTTAGTGTTTACTCTGGTAGAGTGCACTATGGAGTAGCCACTAGTGATGGCATGGGGGATGACATTATTGGCATAATTGTATGATGAGTTATACGAGATCCACTCCTATAGGTAGAAGGGCTTGGGATGCAACTTTCTACTATAGGTTTGGGGATGGTAGCACATAGTGATGGATCGGCCATAGGGATTACCATGGATGACATGGGCACAGCTAGCGGACAAGGAGATAGGCTATGGGATCCTATGGTAGTGAGCCTAGGAGGTAGGGTAGATTCATTATTGGGCTGGTGATATGGGCCATTATACCTAATATTTTTCATGACTCAAAGTAGCAGATGTACTTTGGAGACCTTACAGGGATTGCCCAACATGGTCGATGTTGAGGTACAACTTCATAGGGTGAGGTGAGGTAGATGGTTGGTTGGATGACATGGGATAGAGTGAGAGTACTTTCCTTATGCTTAAGTTATATGGTAGTTTGGGCTATGATAGGGTTTCCAATGAGCTAGTGGTCTACCAATACTATGAGGATGAGAGGACATTGAGGTGGTCGATAGTGGAGGTAGTAGTAGGGGAGGTAGATCCTATAGTAGATATTCTAGACTTGGATGATGTTAGGACTACAGAGGAGTATGACTCATGGTGGGTGATGCACCAGTGGTAGGGAGAGGGACCACTAGGGGGTGATGTGATAGGGGTAGTAGAGGAGGCTCAGTAGGATGCTCCTGATGAGGGCCAGGTAGAGGTGGGTGAGTGACATGGGCATCATCACATGGTAGATGAGTAGGTAGACCTCCTAGACTTAGGAGATCAGGATGACTTTGGGGATGATGATACTAAGGATCAGGGGTGTAGGTACAGTAGGTCACACGAGGTGACATAGATATAGAGCTACAGGATGAGATGATCAAGGTTAGGTAGGAGAGAGATCTCCTTTAAACATAGGTATAGGATGCCCAGGCAGAGATAGTAGCTCTACAAGCACAGTTGAGATCCTAGAGCCCTAGTCAGGAGGGACCTAGAAGTGGGGAGATGGCTAGGCTATGAGAGGAGGTGGTACAGCTCCAAGCCTTAGTGGATACCTACCAGGTGTGATGTCGATAGGAGTAAACCTATACTGATGAGTTGGAGGATGAGATAGTGCACCTTAGGGGGTACATACCAGACCATCCATCTGCTAGTGGGTCACACCAGAGTTAATAGAGTGGTACAAGATAGTCTTCAATGAGGATGGGGGCATCTAGATCTACATAGAGGGAAGACAGGGTAGGTGGTGGTAGGTCAGAGAGTTCTCAATGGACTCGACTCGAGGGTAGGGGTGAGAGTCATAGTACCGATCCTACATGACCATGGTTATTGAGACTCTGATGGCTCTTTTTGTATTTTGGATTTTTGGGAGTGTGAGGTCTGAGGACCCACTTTATTGTAGCCTATAAGAAGTTCAAGGATTATGATGTATCTTTTTACCCCATATATATATATATATATATGAGTTTTTCTATGTTTTATCATCATTTATTTTCTTACTACTTTATGAGATGTATGCAATGTATTTATTTGCTTTATGATATTATGATGGATGTTTATCATGTATGCATATGTTGTAATATGATTTGATTTGATGATATGTATATGCATGGATGCATAATGAGATGGATGATTTATTGATCTAGATGATGAAATGTGGATACTATATGACATACTATGTTAGCACCATAGACTGTATAGAATTCATCAATTCATTTGTGATATTGTCATGAGACTATGTAATGGATTTGTGAAAATGTAAATTGATATACATGTGATAAAATGGAATGAATAATAGGATGTTATAGAATGTCCTTGAGGTTTTCATGAGACTCAAACACTCTAGTCAATTGATCAAAAGTTATATACTAACCATGCAAGACTTTTTGACAAGGTATGAATCTGCTAGGATGACCAAGATACTCAATATCCCTGTGTGTGCAAGTGAGTTCATTTTTGTGATACGCATAAGATTACCCTAGTGCCAAACAGGATTGATGCAACCCATATGTACTGAAGATCACCCTATGAGTAGCATGATCCTAGGTTTTGTACGTAGTTGGATTAGACCACTAGGTAGTATAGGCTACCAAAAGCTAGCTCATCCACATGCAAACATTGGTCTGTACACACGCAAGATGCTAATGTGATAGACATATCATCATGCGTAAGGATACCACCATTGCTAGGAAGGCTTGATGCCACCTAACATATAATGAGGATCACCTTATGGTTTGTCAAATGCTGAGAATTCTAGGGATTCAAGTTCAATACTCCCTTCTTTTCTTTTATTTGATTTCAGGGATACTTGCTCATACTTAGTGATGAAAATCACTATTTATTTTGTATTTTGTTTTCTTTGAGCAAGGGATTTGTTTAGTGATGAAAATCACTATTTATTTTATTTTGATTTTGATTTTTGCTTTTTGGGATTTTTCTTATTGATAGTGGTGAAAACCACTATTTATTTTGGGGAATTGGGTAAGGAGGAGCTTGTCCTTTTGTCAATTCTCAGCATTTTTGAACCATTCGCATAGGGGGATGAGCAAGATAAACTTTTTCACTTAAGGTAACCTAGACCACTTTGTAGGTTTCATATTTCCTTGTGCAAAACTTGGATTTATTAGTGTGAAAATATGTTGGGATTTTGATGTATACAAGGTACAATCTAAGCAAGACTCTACCTTCTAAAAATCAGGATAGCTTTCTACAAAATCTGAAAAGAAAACTAGAGATGGTTGAGTGACCAAAAACCCTAAAGACATTCTAGAACAAATGACTAGGTGAAACAGACACAAATATGAAAAGTGGGAAATGTAGGTGGAAATGATAAGTGAAATATGAAATGATGTGAATGATGACTTTGACAAAATTGATTTTGAATGATGACTAATGTATAGTCTTAGTGCTAGACATGTATGAGCAACTCTAAAATGCAAAGTGCAATGATGAGTATGCCTAATGCAAGTGATTATATAATGCAATGATATGCAATGTGATGTAATGCAATATTTTTGTATTTTTGATGTTTTGATGATGTTTTTGAGTTTTGATTGATATATATGTATATACATGTGACCAATGGGCTTATTAGGTGCCATTGGGGTATTTTGGGTGACCAAAGGGCTTATAGATACCTTTGGGGATTTTGGGATTGACCAAGTAATTTGTAGAAACCCTTGGAGCATTTTGGGTGACCTAGATGGTCATAGACCACCTAGGAGCATTTTGGGTTGACCAAGCGGTTTGTAGATACCCTTGGAGCATTTTGGGGTGACCTAGATGGTCATAGACCACCTAGGAGCATTTTGGGTTGACCAAGCAGTTTGTAGATACCCTTGGAGCATTTTGGGGTGACCTAGATGGTCATAGACCACCTAGGAGCATTTTGGGTTGACCAAATAGTTTGTAGATACCCTTGGAGCATTTTGGGGTGACCTAGATGGTCATAGACCACCTAGGAGCATTTTGGGTTGACCAAGCAGTTTGTAGATACCCTTGGAGCATTTTGGGGTGACCTAGATGATCATAGACTACCTAGGAGCATTTTGGGTTGACCAAGTGGTTTGTAGATACCCTTGGAGCATTTTGGGGTGACCTAGATGGTCATAGACCACCTAGGAGCATTTTGGGTTGACCAAGCGGTTTGTAGATACCCTTGGAGCATTTTGGGGTGAGCCACAACATTCTAGGCATGGAAAGTCTATAGATGAAGGATGTTCAAGGGTTCAAGATCCTCGATTCCTTCAAGGGAGGCTAGGTGGTAGAATTTTTGGGTCCAATCTAACTAATGATGATGAAAGGACCTAACTAGTTTACCATAAACTTATCCCATAGATGGGGTGGCAAATTAGAATTTTATTGGTTCTCTTTCAGAATGAGATCACCAACTTGAAAGTCTCTAAGATGGAATTTCATATTATAAGCTCTCTTAAGTCACTCTTGATAAACATGCAAGTGCTCGAGAGCATTGATGCATCATTCATCAAGCAACGTAAGTTGGTCTAAGTGAGCCTACCATGCGGTATCATCATCGATGAACTCTTGCATGGATATGTGTAGTGATGGGATTTCTAGCTCTAGAGGTATGATTACCTCGATGCCATACACTAGTGAAAATGGAGTGGCCCTAGTGGGCATCCGAATACTAGTGTGGTAGGCCCATAGAGCAAGGGGTATTTGTGTGTGCCAATCGGTGTGATTCTCTTTAACTATTTTCTTCAGAATGGCAATCAATATTTTTTTTGATGCCTCTACTTGCCCATTTTCTTATGGATAATAGGGCATCAAAAAGTTATGCTGGATATTATACTTTGCTATCAAAGCACACACATATTTATTCTTGAATGATGTCCCATTATCAAAAATTATCTTGGATGGAATACCAAAATGACAAATGATATTGTGCAATATGAACTCCGCTATGCGGGGTCCTATCATAGTGGTAAGGGGAATTGCTTCCACCCATTTTGTGAAATACTTGATAGTCATAATGATGAATGTGTGATGGCCCGAGGAGGTAGGTGAGATTTTCTTGATTAAATCAAACCCCCATTACGAGAATGGCCAAGCCGATTGAATCGGTTGTAAGGCCTGAGAAGGTACGTGTGTCAAGTTAGCATGGTGTTGACACTTTATGCACTTCTTAACATAAGTACAACAATCTCGCTCTAAAGTTGGCCAATAATAGCCCATGCGAAGAATGCACTTTGCGATGGCCATGCCACTAAAATGGCCACCACAAGTACCATCGTGTGCTTGGGTGATTGCCCAAACTGACTCTTGATGCTCTAAGCAATGAAGGAGGATACCTTCATAGCTTCGATGATACAAAATATCTCCTAGTAAGACATACTTTGCTACTTTTTGTTTAAATGTCCTTTTGATGGCATGCGACAACCCAGAAGGGAGATTACCAAGCTTTAGGTAATCCTTGATTTGGGTAGACCAGTCCTAATGTGAGGAAGCCTCGATTGCATGAATTGCCTACCCCTTTTGAAGTTCATCCCGAGCGAATGTTGATTGGGAAAGAACTTGTAAGAATAGTATTGTGCTACTATCAAAAGGAGTTTGAGGGAATAGAGTCCCCCAAGCGGCATGATTCAAGTGCTCATGAATTTGTGAGAACCTATCCTGATGAGGTTCAATCTGAATCAAGTGGACTTCTAGCATGGATTGAGTGTTCTCATGCTCAACCATAGATTGTGATAATATTTTGACCTGAATGGTTGTCATATCATCAGTAGGGTTCTATGAGATCAAGGACCCTAAGGAGGCCATTGTATCCACAAAATGATTAGATGAGCGAGGGAGTGCCTCGATATCATACCATTCAAAATTTACCAGAAGTTTATCCACAAGGGCTTTATAGGCTTGCAGAACTGGACACTTGCATTGGTAAATCCCTTTGACCTAGTTTACGATGAGCAAGGAGTCACCAAAAATGTTGAGCTTGGTTATTTTCATGGTGACAACCATTTGAAGACCTATGAGCAAGGCTTCATACTCGGCATTGTTGTTAGTGCATGGGAAATCAAGTTTGAAAGATAGGGGTATAGGAGCCCCTTGAGGTGTGAAAAACATAATTCCTATGCCACCCCCTTGCTCGCATTTGGAGCCATCAAAGAATAGAGTCATATCAGCCTATGACTCAGGCTCATCAAAATCAGGTGATTCTAATATTTGGAAGACTCCATCATCGGGAAGCTCCATACTAAGAGGTTGCTCATCCTAGAGAGGAGCCTCTACGAGTTGATCGATGATGACCTGACCCTTAATTGATTTTTATCTGATAAATTCTAGGTCAAACTCCATCAACAACATGATCCATTTTACCATGCGACTATTGTGATAAGTACGACTCATCATGTATCACAATGGATTCTATTTTGATACAACATACATGGTATGACTAAGCATGTAATGGCGTAGCTTCTTGGTGGTGAAAACCATCACTAGGCATAGCTTTTCAATGTATGCGTACTTGATTTCATAACTGACCAAGGTGTGGCTAAGGTAGTAAGTAGCCTGTTCCTTATGCAATTCATTGTTTTGGGCTAACATGATGCCCAATGCAATCTCAGTGGCTGAGATGTATAAGCGGAATGACACTCCTGGTCGGGGTGGAGCCAATACTAGTGGTGAAGCCAGATATTATTTTATTGCATCAAAGGTAGCTTGACACTCATCATCCCAATGGAATGTGACCCCCTTATGTAATAGCTTGTTCATGGGTCGACATTTGTCTGACAATTGTGCTATGAAGCGCTTGATGGATGTGACCTTACCCTGTAGGCTTCATAGCTACTTGATGGTAGTTGGGGGAGGCATCTCGAGGATTACCTTGAATTTGTTGGGGTCCACTTTGATGCCTCTTTTAGAGACTATAAATCCCAAGAGTTTTCTAGATGTGATATCGAAGATGCACTTCTTGGGGTTCAGTCTCACATTATGCTCAATAAGGTGATCGAGGACTTTATGCAAGACATCGAGATGCTCATGGCATAATAATGATTTGGCCAATAATTCATCCATGTAATCTTCCAAAATCTTATGCATGTAATCATGGAAGATGTATGTCATGGTGCACTGGTAGGTAGCACCGATATTTTTAAGACCAAAAGGCATGACCTTATAGAAAAATATTCCCCAAGGCATTGTGAATACCATTTTGAGCTGGTCTTCTAGATTGATACGAATCTGGTTGTATCCAGAGAAACCATCCATGAGGGATAACATTTCATGGCCCATTATGGCATCTACTAGGGCATCGATGCTCGGAAAAGGGAAATCATCCTTAGGACTCACTTTGTTCAGGTCTCAAAAGTTGATGCAAATGTGAATCCTCCCATCGAGCTTCTTGATGGGAACCATGTTGGACAACCATGGTGGATAGTCCATTGATATGATGAACTTGGCATCCAATAATTTTTGTAGCTCATATTTAACCATTAAGGCTACTATCGGATGCATTTTTCTTAGCTTTTGCTTAACTAGCTTGGCCTTGGGGTCAAGCATCAGATTATGCATGACTAGATTTGGATCCAGTCCTGGCATATCTTTGTAGGTCCATGCAAAAGCTTCCTTCTTCTCTGTGAGAAGGGCTATGTAATCGGCCTGCTCGATGGGGGACAAGCTTTTCCCTAACTTGATACATTGAGGATTCTCAAGATCTGAGCCGATATCTTTGTCAATCATTGGCTCGATTGACATATGTGACCCCTCCTCCAACTGGTGGGGAGTAGGGATCAGGTGAATGTCATCATTGGGTTTAGATCATCAATTGGAATGTCAGTTTCAACCTCAACTTGGAAGACATCTTGAGTAGGCCTTGGAGAGAAATGAAATGGTTGTAACATCTCATCGCAAGGCCAGTACTCGAAGGGTGATGGGGGAGAATCTCCTTGATCAAAGTCAATTACCCCCAAGTCGAGGTGCAATGGCTTTGATGGGTTATTCAGATCTGGGCTCAAAGGTCTATGGAAATCATGTTTATGGATGGATGATTTCCCCTAGGTGGTTGGTGGTGTCTAGTGACATCGAGATGTCACAAGACCTATGGAGGTGGTTGCGGTGGAGGTGGAATGATCGAAGGTGGTCGGTGTGGCTATGGGTGAGCTTGCTCCTTTATAGGTAGGAATTATCACCAGATAGGATCATGTAATGGGAACATACATAGATAACCCTCATATTCATCATCCAATGGGACAATCCATGCATATTCGACATACGGACTAGAAGAGTCGATGGATGCCACTTCATAATCTGACTCATCATCAGATGTCCACTCATAAGGAGACCCTTGATCTTCTTCCTCACTATCATGGGGAAGGGTATGCGAACTTTCACCTCTCTCATAAGATTGGATGACATCACAAAATTCCTCTTGATTCCCTATGGGTGTAGGGAAGTAGTCCCCCAATGAATAAACTCGATTGGGGTTGGTATAGGGATCACATGCAAGCTCATCCCTAAAGTTCAGAGTCATGCACTCTAAACTATCGATGAGGACCTCAAGAGGCACAGGCTTGTTATGTCCCAAACCAGACTTATCATAAGGCATTTGATACTAGGGTTGGTAAGGAACATGAGTGCCTTGCTCATACAAGCCCAAGCCATAACCATGCCAATTATAGAGGTGAAGATACCTCATGGTGAAGTTAGGGTTGGACATGTAGTTGATATCCTCAAAAAAGGGCTCTTCATCCTCTTCCTGCTATTGATAAGGCTCGATGCCATAGTCGAGACCCCCATAAATGAAATTTATCTGATTAGGGGGAAGGCCAAGAGGTACGATAGTGCCTATGGGAAGATGAGGTCGACCCATATCTTGCATCGACTCGATAGTAGGGGTGGTTATGACATTCCTAACCATGTATTCTCCTAAACCAGTGGTAGCTAGGTGCACTATGACCTATGGCTATGGAGAAGGAGGGGATGGGAGTGAGGCTTGAATTGGTTCAATGTTGGCCTCATAAGGTGGCTCCTCATCTACTTGGCTAGGAATCTCCTTTATGGAGATGGTGGATATGGTTGGTTGGGACTCATCAATAGGCCTCTTCCCCATGTTCCTAGGAAAAGGATCCATAGGCAATGGAGGCATATCGAGGGGTGTCGATGATGAGGATGGTATGGCATGAGATGGTGATGGATTGAATGAAGAATTATGGTTATTTGGTTGAAAATCTAGATGGGTTGATGGTAAGGTTGACTCAAGGAGTTGTTGCACCATGTTGTAGTACTTGAAGGGCTCTAGGTCTATAGAGATGACATGAACTTGCCCTTCATAAGTGTATTTGAGGCACTGGTGAGTGATGGAGGGGACACACTTCATGTCCCTGATCCAAGGTCTACCTAACAAGATATTGTATGCCATCTCACCCTCCAAGATGTGGCATAGTATTGGTATGGTCTTTTGCCCTACCTGAATAGGTAGGACTATCATACCAACTATTGAGCATATGGCATCATTGAATGCTCGAAGGGTGTAGGTAGATGTGACAATATGGGATGTTGGGAGCCCAAGATGCTTGAGAGTTATTGTAGTGATTATGTTGCTAGAAGAGCTAGTGTCTACCAACACTCTCTTGTAGGGTGTTCCATTTACACATGCGATGATGTGCAAGGGGGATCCACTATATCATTTGGAACTAGTTTAAGCTCATCTTCTCGAAAGGTAATCATGAATTTCGTACATTGTTGAACATGCCCCATAAAATTATTGAAGGAGTTAGACTCCTGGGGATGTAGCTCTATCACCTTGAAGATCTCCATTAGAGCTTCTCTATGAGGTGGAGATTGTTGAATGAGCTCATAGATGGAGATCCAGGTAGATGTAGTTCTCAAGATCTGAGTGAGCTTGCTCTTGATTATGACCATGGGCCTAGGTGGGAGGTTTGGTAGTGGAGGTGGCAATGACTATGATGTTGAAGGAACATCACTTGAAGTCATAGGTGGTGCGACTAGGCTTGGGTACCTCTTATTCCTCATCATAATGCTAATCATGCTGATGAACCCTTGCTTAGGGGGTGCATGATGAACCTCATTTACCTAGGGTACTAGCTTGGCCTATTCTGCATGGGTAGGCAATGGGTCTTTAAAAACACCCATCTATTGGTTGTTTGGCATGATAGGGTTGTCAACCTATAGGGCATTCCTATCGATCATGTCTTGCACCAAATGTTTGAACTTATAGCATATTTGCACATCATGCCCATTTTGCCTATGAAACTTACAATATAGGTCTTCACGATAACCCTTGGGCTTAGGTGCATTTGGATCGATAGGTCGACTCTCAGGCAGATTAATCATGTTAGCCACTAAGAGGTGCTCAAACAAAGAGTCCATAGACTCTAAAATGGGTGTGAACTATCACTTGGGGTGATATTGTTGATTTTGCCCTTGATTATTCTGGTTGTCCTTGTTATAGTTCCTAGGTGTGGCCTGATAATTGGGCTTTTGAGGTGATACGGTTTGCATTGGCCCTGGGATACTAATGGCAACCTGATTGACTACTACTAGCTTAGGCTACACTGGGCTATTCTTAGCATTCTTGTTCCACTCCTTGCGAGGCTTCACAATTTCTCCTTCTTGAATCTTGATGTCTTCAATTGTTCTAGCTTGCGCTAGGGCATCTTCAAGAGTTGGATATTGTTGAAGTTGTAGCAATAAGGAGATCAGCTTTAGGTAGCTCTTGGCAAACATCTGAGTCAAATCCAACATGGGGAGTAGATATGGTAGCTTGGTGAGCAATGCTCACCACCTATTACCATAATTCACTATTGACTCATCATCATATTATTTCAACCCAACGAGATCAGCCAATATCACCTTCCTCTTGGTATTGAAGGTGAAGTATTCTAGGAATGCATCTACGAGTTGATCCAAATTATGGATGCTATACTTTGAGAGTTGGGTAAACCACTCCATAGCTGGGCCAGAGAGGGTAGTCAAGAATATCCTCAAAAGCAAAGCATCATTATCCTAGATGCCAAAGCATTGGCTCAAGAATTTGGTAACATGCTCCTACACATCTTCTTCTCCCTTAAAGGTAGCCAAATGAGGCATCTTAAACTATTCTAGATAGGAAGGGGTAGGCACCGAAGGATGAAGGGGTTGACTACGTAGCTAGTGCAAAGTGGGCTTTTGAGATCCAGACCTAGAGGTCTTGTTCTCTACTAACTCTAAGCGCTCTAGCAATACCCTATATGCATCAGAGGATTTGATCTCCTCTTCTTTGCTCCTATCCTATGATGGAGGGTGAGGAACATCAGGCCTATTATGGGGTGGTTGGATGTCATTCACCCTACCTTGATAAGGTGTTTCTATATATTCTACTTCTAGCTCAAGCTCGATGTAAGCCCCATAAGGCATCTCCTAAGTTAACCTATAGAGAGGGGTAACTACCTATGGAAGGCACCCTATGTTTGGCCTGGGAGGCAAGTCCTAATTTGGCCTAGGAGGTCAGGAAGGTAACATTGGATAAGGTCTAGGAGACCTATCTTGAACTAGAGTGGGTTGCCTCGGATGGACTTCCTATCTATATGTTCTAGGGGTAGGGACCCTCTCATGCAAATTTTTTGGAATAGCTCATTGGTCTATCATTCAATCCTTTCTTTCTCTAGTTGATGCAAGTGGTCTAGTTGCTCTTTGTCTCACCGAAGCTGCTTGAACTACGCTTGGAATTCCACATATCTTACAACCACTTGATTGATCTATTCCACTATGTGAGGCCTAGGAGGCCTAGGAGTCTCACCCTAAGGCCTACCTCATTCAAGATAATCTATGATATCCATCATATACTTCCCTCGATCGAGGGTAGCCATATTTACTTGAGGTTCGAGCCTAGGCATATGCTCTTTATACTCAATTGGTGCAGAGGCACATCATGCTTGCATAATATACTATTCTTGAGGATAATCTAGGATTTCCTCATGCCTTCCTTCATTGATGAGGAAGGGAAGGGTTGAGTTTGCTCACCCTGAGTGATGAGTATCATACTCATCCTATTGTCTAGGCTACTAGAACCTATTAGGGTGATGTAAAGGTGAAGTATGATCAATCTACTCTACCCAATGTGTGAAGTCATGCTCTGGCCCATAAGTGGATGTATTAGACCTATCAGGCACATGGATGTGGGATAGCACTCTATCTACTTGCACCTCAGTGCACTATTGCCTTTCATCAAAGAAGGCATGTGATGTGTCTACATACCGAGAACACTCTCCCGGATAAGGTCCACAACCCATAGGGGTGTCCCGCATAGGGCTCCCTTGTAGGTGTTGTTCATGTCCCATTATTCTAGGACTTGGGTGAGTAGAGGCTCACCAAGGAGGTATGACCAAATCCTTGGGGCTAAAGTGGAGATGACTCATGTCTCCTAGTCCACCCTCCATAGCTTCCACCCATGATTGGGCTTGGCTATGGGTGCACACCATTGTTACTCTCTACCAAACCCTAGATGATTATCTCCTTTACAAATTCTTAATAAAATAGCACACAAGAAAGGAAACACTCAATAAAACAAGTGATTATCTCTTTTAAGGATTAATATGTGTTTCCTAAGCTATTTTGTGTGTTTCAGATGTGTTGTTTGTAAAGAAGACCTTGTGTCACATGTTTGAATTTTGTTGGATGATATACTTGTGTTTAAGTGGATTTCACCTATATGCTCATAGCTCGACAACCGACAATGAAAGTCATGATCATGTAAACCCACCAAAGTATGGAGATGAAACCCATACCCGATCAGGGAGCACAGGTCCTACCAGTCCTCACCCAATACTCACTTGGTCAGTGTTATACCCTCTAAAGAGAAGTACATGCAAATTTTCCAAGCTACATCGGATCTTGGAGCCGACCTTGGCAAAAAACAAGGGTTCATGGGATTTGAGGCAATGGGTGGAGATGAAAGCCACCGTCATTGACCTCTACTAGTGGTTGGTGATGAAATCCAACTCACTAGCATTTAAGTGAAGCATGGTGTGTGGGGTTCTTTTTAAGCCTTAAATAAAGTAAGCAATGAAGCACTCAATGATCTTTCACTAAATGCATGCAAAAGGTACATTTTACTTTCAAAAAATCTAGGTAAAAAGAAACCTACAAGATGCAAACCCTAAATGATAACCTACCCATTAGGTAGGCTAGAAGCAATCAAACCATAGAGGTGCATTTCTACCTAGTTCTTTTCAATTTTTCTTCTTATTTTTGTTGTTTTTCAATTATAGAAAAGCAAAACCTATCTTCTACTTTTCAAGCAATCAAAAGAGGCAAGAAAAACCAGATTTTAGCAGTTTTGAATAGTAGAAATGAAAATAGAGGGTTTTGGTACTTACCTCAATGGCCTATAAGCCTACTATTTTTGGAATTTGGAGTAGAAAAGATCCTATTTTGTGACCATCCTAGGGTGGGATGGTGGCTAGTTTGATGGCCATCCTAGGGTGGGATGGTTGTGTGGTCATCCCAGGGTGGGACGATCAGTAGTCCAGAGGTCATTTTAGGCCAGAACGACCAATTCCTACAATAGAACAAAGGCAAAAATAGGGTTAAATATTTAACCAAATCAATAGGGATAGGGTCCCACCATGATCACCACTGAAGTATGGGAAAAATGGTGCACCTAAGAATGCTAAACAAGATGCATCTATATATAGTATTAATCAAGCATTATAAAAGGAAATATTCAAGCAACCATGGAAGCCAAATAAGTGCAATAAAAAGGTGTTTCTCTTTATTTCATTTGATAAATCAGAACATGGTTACATAAATGTCCCCTTGAGGGCTCTTATATTGATACACTTGTTTACAAAATGGGGTGCCCAAGGATCAAGTCCTTTCAAACAAGCTCGTGTGCACTTCCAATGTTCTTCCTCATACCCACAATTGAGGTGGGTGAACCTATGATGCCACCACTTTATTCTTTAATATTCTGATCTTGTATTCCTTCCTCATGCATTATAAAACCTGCACCTACACACAAGGAAACCAGATTTGTTAAATAGCAAGTGCGTAGAATGTGAAACATGCAAAAGCAATACATGCAACTATAGACTAGAAAGTGTAAATATGCAATGCGCCTATCTAAAACAACTCCAAATGATCTGAAATTGCAGATACATGCATAATAGATTATTTTGGGAAGATATAATTAAAAATAGAATAGAAATTGCCTCCAATCTATGTGGCGCATTCGTAGTGCACCTACTAAGCCTACAAAACCCAAAATAAGCAATTTCTGGACCAAAACACCTCCAAATCAAACCAAACTTGGAAAGTATACATAAAATGATATTTTAAGAGGACCCATGTGATCATATTTGCAAAATAAGTCACATTTCCATGTGCATCTTTAGATGGTCCCCGAAAGCCTACAAAACCTTAAAATTGCAATATCTCACTCAATATAACTCCAAATTGCATGAAATTTGGATAGTATGCTCATAATATAACCTAGAATATGCCTAATTAAAAATAGTAGAAAAATTATGCATGAATATATCACCATCCCTTGCAGGGATGGTGGTGACTATCACAGAATGGGGACCATCCTGGGGTGGGATGACCACCAGTTCTGCTGCTTATTTGCCACCAATTCCTTAGTGGATTGGTCAAAAACCTTCTCAATAGTGTTTTCATAAAATTTGGTGGTGAAATTCACTCAATTGGTTTGGTTTTGTAAACAAATTGTACCTCTTGAATCACTCGCGAACCTCCTTCGCTAGGTAGATATTTTGAGGGAAAAGGGCACAAAAGGGTGAGGGGAAATCTTGGTAGCACTTCATTGCTATGTCTCAAAACTCCTCTCTATATTTTGTGTGGAAAATGGATCCACTTTATAGCCAAAGGGGGCCTTTGGGCAAATGGGCATGCAAGGGCATGCAGGCAAGAGGTGCCACTTGTCCAAAACTTGGCATGCATTGGAAGGGGAAGAGAATCTCCCATTTTGGCCTCCATTCTATAGCATGTCATAAGGATTTTATGCCCTCAGGTCTGCATGCTCGAATAGGTGGGATAAATGGTAGTTTTTGGGTGCCATTTGTCCAAAATTTGACTTTTTGGGAGTCAAAGCTTGTGGCCATCCCACCCAGGGATGGCCACTTTGCCACCATCCCTGGGTGGGATGGCCATGAACTATGACCATCCCAGGGTGGGATGGTCATGCCTATGTGGCCCAAAACCTCCCAAAAGTGGGGTAGAGCCTTCCAAGAGTGGTTAGGACCACTATGTAACCTCTGAGGGTTGCCCAAGGGGGCCATATGATGTCAATTAGCCAATGCTTTTGGTCGCCTAATCGGATTGACATGATTTTAGTGTCTACAATATGATTTGTAATAAATATAATAAAATTAAGATCTATTAATAACCTAGTTTTAAGCTATCATAAGATCTTTTACACAAGACAAATGGCCTATTAAGATATCTTGATATCCTATTAGCATGATCATAGTTGATAGTGCCATGTCTATGAGGTAAACACCACTTAACCTAGCCCACTTAGCTATATTAGAGTCATTACATTACTCCCTCTTTAGAAATTTTTGCCCTCAAAGTTGGAAAACATTGGAAAATACTCTTAGGCTTCCATGTTGCATCTTCTTTTGGAAGATTTTGCCACTTTATGAGGAATTCCTAAATCTGATGAGATTTCAAAAGAGAAACTTTGGATTACAACGCTACTTTTGACTAGAGAGTGATTTGACCTTCTTCATCAAGTATTGGAAGCTTTGTTTAAAAATCCAACTTTTTGTCAATAACCTATTTGAGATAAGAAACATGAAATATGGAATTAATGCAAGAAGATGGTGGAAGCTAAAACTGATATGCTACTTCACCAATGTGACAAAACACCTTGTAGGGGCCATAAAATAAAGGAGCCAACTTCTAACTGGACTTGGTTTTCAAAGATAATTACTTATAGGACTGGAGGCATAAAAATACCATATATCCCATAATAAGTTGACATTCAAAACGTTGTAAATATTACCACTACTTCATGCAATTATAGGCTTGGGTCAATTTATCTTTAATAAGTTGTAGCACAACTTATTGCTACTACAACATATCATCCATTAAAGATACCTTAGAGGATCCTAGAAACTATTCTTCCATTGATGAAGGTTTTTGACCATACAAATCCTTAAATAGAGACATCTTGATGGAATAATGGTAATAAATGGTACCATTATTTAGATAAAGCAAACCAATGAGCTTAATGATACTACTTGTCTTGGGCAAAAAAACTAAGATAAGCACTTAAAAAAAAATTTACAATCACCACTTGGCCATCTAACTAAGGGTGATAATAATATGACATATTCAATTTAGTACCACTAAAACAATAATTCCTTTCAAAAAATGATGGTGAAGAAAAGGTCATGATCACTAACAATGGACACGAGCATACCCTGCAATTGAAAAATAAAATCAAGGAATACCTTAACAAGCATACTAGATAAGTAGGGATGGTGTGGTGCATAAAACAAAGTGTACTTGGAAAAGTGATCAACTATCATAAATATCACCATTTTACCCTTCAATTTGAGAAGGCATTCAATGAAATACATGAAAAAATGCTCTCATTGGTGGTCAATAATAGGTAAGGCTTGCAACAAACTAAGATATTTAATAGTTTTCCCATTGTTGCATTGACATACATCAATTTTGACCACAAATATCTTAAAATTTTATTTTAATCCTTTCTAATAAAAGGATTTCTTCACTTGATAGTAGGTTTTTAATAATCTAGAATATCCAACCAAAGGTGATGCATGTAATTATTGGAGGACACTAGTCTTAATATTTGAGGTTGGAGGAAGATAATGTGATCCTTCTTGTAGAGAACCCCATAAACATCTAATCAAATGGAAGGTAGTGAGGATAAAAATTCCACTTCTTTAAATGTCTAATCAGTCTCTAGGCTAAAAATTTAGCCATATCAAAGTTGTGAAATCCAATGTGGAAGAGGACTACAGATGACACTAACAACAACAACATTTCATGTTTATCAGATAGAACATCGACCACCACATTCTCCTTTTCATTCCTATACTCAATGAAAAAATTATACTCCAAGAGCATGGTTAACCATTTGTTCTATTTAGGAAAAAAGAGATGTCATTCTAGGAAATACTTAAGATTGCTACAATTAGCTTGATGATGAAGTGGCATTCCAACAAATAAGATTGTCATTTCTCAATGAAATTTAAAACAACTAACATGTTCTTCTCATATGTAGATCATCCCAAATTCTTGCTAAAAAGTTGCTTACTTTCAAAGACTAATGGATGTGCATCTTGCATGAAAACAACTCCAATACTTGTGTCTGAAGCATCACACTCTATGACAAAGGGTTTATTGAAATCAGGAGTGACCAAAATAAGGGTGGTACACATATCCTCCTTTAGGGCATGGAAGGATTGGGAAGATATTTTAGACCAAACAAAGGTGTCTTGGTTAGTGAGAGCAGTGAGAGGACCAACAATATTTACAAATTTATAGATATATTTCCCATAGTAGACTATGAGACCTAGAAATCCACGAAGTTGCTTAAGGTATTTGGACAAGTGTTAATGTTAAATGGCTTTGATATTGTTAGGATCTACCTTGAATATTTATTGAGATACTTGTTCTAAGTATTCTATATCTTGGACCCCAAGGGAACATTTATACCTTTTCACAAAGAGATTTTCCTTTTGTAAGAGATGAATAAATTGGTCCACATGAACTAGATGATTTTCCTAGGAATTGCTATTAATTAAGATATCATCAAAGAATACAAGGACTAACTTGTAAAGAAAATTATGAAATATAGAACTCATGATGCTTTAGAAAGTTGAATGAGCATTTGTAAGACTAAAAGGTATGACTAGGAACTAAAAATGATCCTCATGTGTGTGAAAATAAATCTTAGGGATATCCTACTCTCTAACCTAATTTGATAGAAAAATTATCTTTAATAGTGATCTAGTCGAGAGGTAAAAAATTAGGACACATGCACCAATAATTGTCCTTATGTTACACCATAACCATCAAATAGGAATAAGTATTGATGCTTGGATGGATGATTTCTTGCTCCAACATAACCTTGACTAACTTGTTAATTTCAAACTTTTAGGGTAGGGAACAGTGATAAGGACACACATTAGGAGGTTGATTTTCCAAAACTGGGTGGATGGTATGATCATGTGTGCACTTAGGAGGAATATCCATGGTCTCACCAAAGACATCCACCCAGCAATTCATAATGTTTTGTAAGTTTAAAGGAGGAGTTGAAAGAAGTGATTCTAAAGATTGAATTTCAATATAGTTAACTTGGGCAATGAACCCACAATCTCCTTTCTTCGATATATTTATATGTTTTAGAAACTAACCATCTTGGAGGGAGGAGGTCAAATTCCTTAAAGGTAAATGACCTTCCATTATTTTTCCATTTTAAATATAGTCATTGAATATTAATAGTAACATCATCAAGGTGAGATAGTAATTGTGCTCCTAAATGACATTTGCACTACCCATATTCAAGGCAAAGAGCTTTCCATACCAAGTATAATAACTCATTTTTATGTTAACCTTAGTCCTCAACCCACACACTAATTTGTGCTCCCATTTGTAATTTTTCCTAGTTTAAAGAATTTATATACGAGCCCAAATACTTTTTTGTATTGCTATCAATAAATCTATGTGTTCTACCTAAATTAATCATCACATCAACACATTGTCATTTGATGAATCCTTAGATATTGATGATATGGTGAGCTTAAATCCCCTAAGGGAAAAGAGGAAGGACACATGGTATCATCCTCATGCTCCACATCAGCTAATTCAACTAGTTGCTTCTGATGTAATAAATATTCATACTTAACACTATTGCTTCTTCACCTTCCACTTGAAAGTTACAATGTTATTTATGGGCCTAATCTCATGGATGGTATAAATAAAATTTGAAATAAAAAAATCCTCAAGGCATTCATTTTATAGTTATTGAAGACATGCTAAGGTTGGAAATGGGACACTTGGAATTTTTGTTCTATCATCAAAGCTACATGTTCAACACCCTTCATGGCATAGGTATTGAGCATGTCAAATTCCCTTTGAATCCAATCCTTAGACCATGGAAAAATATTGAGACCATCATTATTGGATCCAATTGGTAGGTGGAGGTGAGAAGACTTATGAACTTTGTGCAATACTCCTCAATTGATTCTATTTTCTTGGTTTGCATGAAATGGACCACATATGATGTGGAATATGTTTTGATAAACTTATGGAGGAATCATGTTTTTAACTCAGGGTATAGGAGAGGAGTCTCCTATTATGAAGCTCTCATCAGAACCATTTATGAGCATGGATTCTAAACTTAGTATTATCTAACATGACATGACCTTCTTTAAGAACATGGTATATATATTATATTATCCATCTTGGCCAACCACCCATGAGGATCAACACCCTAAAATCTTGGAATATCAATGCATGTAATAGTAATATCATGAGGCCAATAAAGGAAATTAGAGGCACCTCCTATAAAGAGATCAAGATCAGAAGCAAATACTAAGGTATAACTGCCTATACTTGGAAAGTACTTTTCATAGCATAAAGAGTTATGTGAGTGCCATATGAAACCAAAGGTTTGTGACCAAGCAATGATTGTTGATGGATGCTTGTGTTCCTTGGATTCAATGCCTATTGCATGACCTATGGATACTGACCAACAACTTGTTTAAACTCTTGGTTAAGGGAATGCATAGTAGGTGGCATATTAAGAAAGTTTTGGATGTTTGTAAAGGTGGTCTTGATTTTATTTTGAGAGACCAAAATAGAGTTAACCAATCTTTCTTGTTTATCAAGATGGGAACATAGACTAGATTCAATTGTGAGAATAGTATTATCAATTGAGAGGAGAAGTGATAAGAGGAGGGTCATTGGGATGAGGGGGAGAGGAAGGAGTGATGTTAGGAGGAGGATAAGTCATGGCATTTAAATAAGAAAGAACACATTGCTCAAAATTATTGATATTTGGAAGAGTCTTATGATGTTTGTGGGTATTTTTGGGTTGGAAATTCTTTTTGTCCATTCACACACCCTCTAAAATATGAATGCATTACAATTATTCATTGATTCGTAACCAACTAGTAGAAGTAGCAGGTCCATTCATGCACTAAATGCAAACCTATAAATTTGTTGGAGCACTTTTGAAAAAATATTGTGAGAAATAGCCCTTTCTTTGATTAGCTTGAATAGACAAATGTAATGAGATAGATCTCTTGCAAGGATCCTGGTATACTTAATTTTTAATAAAGTGTTGCTAAAGATACCCCCTATTTTGATCAAATTATAGAGACATTCACAATTTTATCTAAAGTTATCTGATTTAGATGATTCTTCCATCATTTTGTGAAGAATTTGAAAATCTTTAAAATGAGTGAGCATATGAAGGAATCTAAGCACTGTTGAAAGAAATAAGACCCTATAAAATTAGTCATTTGGAGCAAGGGTAGTGATGATTTTTAAGTTACAAAAAAATAAAATTTTAGGCATCTATGAGTTAGGGCAAGCAAATCAGTTGTAGATTAAATATTTTTGAAGAAAAACTATAGATTTATTTACAAAATAAAAAATCTATTTTGTAGGTTTATAGTTGCACCTAGAGGAAAATATTATTATTTTGATAAACCCTAGTAGTAAATATAATTTCATTAATTTACTATGGCTTAAAGGTTGCAAGTTAGGAAAATAAAACTAAAGACAAAGCTTCAGAGTAAGAATATTAATATTTTCAATATTTGAATAATATTATGGATAAATGTCTTATGCTCAAATAATTATGCCATTGAGAGTGATTATATGGGTATTATTCTTAGTTATCCTTGGTTAAATTCATTAGATATTGTTTTTTTTTTGTTTTTTTTTTTTTTTTTTTTTTTTGAATTTACATGGTGGAATCGGTAGCCGCCACAAATCCGGATAGGCTGTCCATATTTTATGGCCGCCATAGTATTATGCACTGTCCGTCCCAGAATCTTCCACATAGATCTTCGTGCAGTCCGTCCCTATAACCACCATGCCACAATCATTTTAAACCTTTTACGTCGCTAAAAGCACCAGGAAAGGGACAAGCGTTCAGTTTGATGAGGCCCGAGATTTGAACCTTGGACCTCTGCCCCCCTTATGGGGTTTGGATGAACCAATTGGTCTACACATCGGACCTTAATTCATTAGATATTGTTAATATCAATGTACAAAAGAAATTCAACCATATTAGAATAAAATATGTTGATAAAAATTATAAATAGAAAAACAATCTAGTGTCAAGGCTTTTTTGAACCTTCTAATTTGACTATTCAAACTCCCTATAGTTAATTTCTTATGAAAAAAATATATTAATGTGGAATCACCTCTTAATGAGGTAATTTTACCTCAAATAAATTTGGTTAAAACTTTTGTTTTTAAGATTGTAGCACCTTCTATTTAAAATATAATTAAATTTTTTGAACAATTTAGTACATCAATTTGATTATATTCATCATTTTGACTTCTCAATAAAAATAGGAACAACAACAAAGAAATAATCAAGTGCTACTACTACCTAGTCCTATACAAAATTCTAACAACAGGACCAATTCTAATACTATCCAATCTTGTACTCTATCAATCTTATCTTTGATAAAAATTCTTTCTGAAAAATTCAAACACCACAAAAAGCAACAAACTTATCCTAGATTAATTTTATTAATAGTTCTATTGATCGGGCTAGCTCCCTTTATGAAAAGTATAATAAAAAAATTTAGACAACATTAAATTGATCAAATTGAGGTTTGTGCATAAATCAAATTTGACATGATTTGTAAGAAATATAACAAAATTAAGATCTATTAATAAACTACTTCAAACTATCATAAAATATTTTACACAAGACGAACGGCCTATTGAGACATATTGATTCCCTATTATCATGATCATTGTTGAAATCCTCATATCTATGAGGCAAACACTGACAGGTGGTGGGCGATTAAAAATTAAATAAACAAAAATAAACTAATTTTAAATAATTCTAAGGCTTCCTTCATTCTCTTCGTGCAACATAATACATTGTATTTATATTGAGGGGAGGAAGGTGGTTAGAGAAGGAGGAAGGGAGGTGGTGTGGAGAGATAAGGGAAAGGAAAGGAGAGATAAGGGGTGAGATAAATGGTAAGATATGTTGGCAATTTTGGGTTTGAGATCCTAGCTTCTTGTCTATGAGTTGTCATTGATGTCAAAAGGAAATGACATTAATGTTAAGAGGATGTGTTGGCTTCAAAGGTGGAAGATTCCAAGAGAATCTTTTTAAGAGAATCCGAGGAGATTCCATTGGCAATGGTTTTTATTAAAACCAATGGAGGTTCTCTTTATTATTTATTTAATTATTATTTAAAACCCTTCAAGGTTTTAATTAATTAATTATTTAAATAATTAAGGGAGAAATTATTTTTAATTTATTAAAAATACTTTAAGGGTTTTTAAACCCTTTAGAAAGAAAATTTCGATTAAATTCGAAATTACTTTTCTTTGCAGTCGACGTGTTCTAAAGTCCACATATGGACTATAAATATGAGAAGGTTCCTAAGGTTAAACTCTCTTGGAAAATCGAAGGCAATTAATTGGTTTGGTTGCGATCGAATGTTCTGTTTACGCTGCAAAAGAGGAGAGCTCGTGGTTTGAAAAGCTTTCGAAAAGCTTGACCGTTTATGTGGAAGGAAGTCCGTCTTGGACTTCGTAAGCCCCTTGTGGGCTAGTGGCAGCAAAGGCTACGTTTGGGCCTTGCGTAGGTGGAGGTCTATGTTTCGATCCCCATGGAGGGAGCTATGCATGGATTAGTCACGTTTTTATTAAAACGTGTTTTGTGCCACGAATTTTGGATTCTTCAAGGGCAGCCAATATAAGGTGTGATTATTTTCTTGATATGATTTTTGGCATTGTTTAGCATTGTTTAAAAGACAGAGGAGAAATAAGGGGATATTTCTTTGGTTGTATTTTTGAGATTAGTCTTTTGTTATGCTAAATTTAAAAATGGAGATATAAGGTGTAAATTTTGGTTGTGTTTTTAGCTTCTTTGGTGGTTGTTTTTAAAGAAGAGGAGCTAAAAGGTGTATTAAGGAAAGTTTTTATATATGCTCATTTATCTTGGTTCTAACCCTAACTTGGTTGGAATTTTGAGGGTTGTGTGTGGTGACAGCTTTAAGGATCAATTTTCTTCTACTCCAAAAAGGTATGGGCACATTTTTCTTATGAGTATGATTGGTGTATGTTTTTCTGAAATAAGGTTGGAGTGAAAAGGTTTTCAACTAGGTTTCCTTTGGTTGGGTGTAAATCCTATTTTTTGGTTTGTTGAAGACTACTTATGCATTGTTATCCTTAAGGAGAGTTTTTTGGAGAATGCATAATTTTTGGTTTGAGATAGTGGAAGCTTTGTGCACTAGGGTTTATATTTGTGAGTCTAGCTACTTGTATTGAGTTGGTGGAACCCTTGGTTGGTTGTTTTGAGTTTGATGGTTGAGTTGCTTCCATAGAGGTTGCTTGATCAAGTTATTGCTTTACTTGATTCATGATATTGGGCTTACTCCATTGAGTTGATTTGAGCAAGTTATTCTTTGCATTTGGTGAAATTGTGTTAGTGGCTATTTTGTTCAAATATATGTGGAGGGAAAAGGATTTCTACTTGTTTCCTTTTCTTGTGATGATTGGTTGAATGCTTCAAGGTTGATGTTGAGTTGAATGGTGTTGGTTGACTAAACCTTGTTTGATGAGCATTGTTGTTGAAACCCTAATTGATGGTGAAAAGAACATGACTATAATTGTTATGTGATTCTTTGCATAGTTGGCAATTGTTGGGGTTTCATGTTCTTGAAAGAAAGCATTCTATTCTATCTATTTCAGATATTGAGTTGAGTTTTCAGATTTGAGATTGAGATTGAGCTGAGTTGATTTGAGTTGAGTTTTGATATTGGGATTTGAGTATAGAACATATTGAGTCTCTAACAATTCTCTTTATGCTTCTATGAGTTTGACAAATCACATTGGGTCTCTAAAAATTCACTTTGTGATTTCCTACTAAGAAAGTTTTTCTTGGTGAGCTTGCTGAGTTTTTGGACAAGTTCTAGTGGGGACTTGTGAGCAGTTTTGGACAGGTTTCGGTGGGGACTTGTGAGCAGTTTTGGACAAGTTCCGGTGGGGACTTGTGAGCAGATTTGGACAGGTCCTAGCGAGAGGACTTGTGAGCTGAGTTTGATAGTTCTATCAGAGAACTTGAGGACAAAGGTGCATTGGTTCTATGAGAAGAACCTAAGGACAGTTGGCAAGTCTTTGAGAAGGCTTGTATGTAGAGGATTGATTTGTTCAAGAGTTGGACAGATCTGACAGACAGAGGAAGACTTGTACTAGATCGACTGATTGTGTTTGGTATAGGTTGTTGAGCTGCTATGGACATGATCATAGAAGGTAGAGGTCTCTTAAGCTAAGCATTGAGGACAGGAGGTCTTCGATGGAAAGGAGTTCCATGTGTTGGCAAGAGGTAGAGACAGTTGATCTTCTGAGGGATCATTTCCAGAGCAGAGGGGAAGGTATCTCCTTTGAGCAGAGGCTCATAAATTTTTATTGGGGGAAGGTATCTCCTTTGGGCCGAGGCTCATAAACATTGTAATTGGGAAGGATTCCCAAAGAACTTTGAGATAACTTTTAGAGAAAAGTTTTGTGGATGTAGCCCAGCCATTCTGGGTGAACCACGTTAAAATTAGTGTCACTTTGTGGATGATATTGTGCATTGATTTGATATTGCTTTGGGTATATTGCTTTACTTTTTTGAAGTATAAAGGAAAAAGTGAAAAGAGGTCTTATACTGTTCACCCCCCCTCTCAGTATAAGCTTGTGTTCTTCAAGATAATAGGGAGGAAAGGGGAATACGAGAGAATAGGGAGAGGAAAGAATATAGGGAGAGGACAAGTATATAAAAAAGAAAATATTGTCGACAATTAAACCCTGCCGACAAACACCATTGTTTTCACACTGAGCCTAGAAAAACCAGATAGTTCTAGGCCTTAACCCTCTTCACATTTGCAACATTCTCCCCCTTAAAATTGAGAGGACTGACAACACAGTCTCTTAGCTTTATAAATTGAGCTTTAGCCATCCCTTTGGTGAAAATGTCTGCAACATTCTCCAAAGTGCGGCAAAATTTAAGCTCAACAATTTCATGTTCCACCATATCTCGGATGAAGTGGTACTTCATATCAAAATTCTTCATTCTACAATGGTGGATCAGATTGTATACCAACTAAATGGTACTGATGTTGTCATAGTAGATTCTGGTCGGACCACTTTTCTGCTCTCCAATCTCTTCCAACACTTTTCTTATCCATAAGGCTTGAGTACTAGCATAGGTGACTACTATATACTCAGCTTCTATAGAAGACAAAGCTACCACAGTGTGATTTTTAGAACTTCGTGTTATTAGTCCTGATCCCAGACTAAAACAATTTCCCTAAAGTTGATTTTTTGTCATCAATGTTGCTGCCCCAATCACTATCACTGAAGCCTACAAGCTTTATAGTGTTACATTTATGGTACTGGATTCCAAAATCCAATGTACCCTTCACATATCTAAAAATTCTTTTAGCTGCCTGCAAATGCAGCTCAGATGGGCTAGCCATAAATCGAGAGACAAGAGAAACAATATACTAAATATCAGGTCTGGTGTTGGCAAGAAACATCAAACTCCCAACCATGCTTTTGAAAGTGGTCATGTCAACTTTTGGTGCTCCATCATCTTTGCTTAATTGAATTCCATGTCCAACTAGAGTTGCAACTGGTTTGCAATGCTCCATAGCAAACTTATTGATCATGTCCCGAGAATACTTATATTGATAGATGAAGCTCTTTGTATCTATTTGATGAACCTCCATTCCAAGGAAGTAGTGCATTAAGCCAAGATCCTTCATCTCAAACTGCTTCATCATGGAGCACTTGAATTCCATATTCACTTTTCTATTACTACCCATGAATATGAGATCATCCACATACAAGCAAACTATGAGGATGTCATTACCTTGCTTCAGGTAGTAAAGAGTGGGTTCATTTTTGCTTCTAGTAAACCCAAAAACTTTGAAGTACCCATCAATGTGAGAGTACCAAGCTCATGGTGCTTGCTTGAGGCCATAGAGTGCCTTTTTCAGTCTGTAAACAAGGTGCTCCTTACCTTGCTCTTTAAATCCTTGTTGTTGCTCAACATACACTTCCTCTGTCAAGTACCCATTGAGAAAGGCACTTTTCACATCCATGTGTTGGACTTTCCATCCCTTGTGTGCAACTAAAGCAATAACTATTCTGATGGTCTCCTATCGAGCTATAGGAGCAAATGTCTCTTCATAATCAATACCATACTTCTATGTAAATCCTTTTGCAACAAATCTTGCTTTGTGCCTTTCAATGCTTCCATCAACATTGAATTTGGTCTTGAAGACCCATTTACATCCAACACACTTCTTTCCTTTAGGAAGCTCTACCAACTCCCAAGTATCGTTGTTTTTTATAGAGGTTATCTCCTCTTTCATGGCATCTTGTCATATCTTCTGAGTACAAGCCTTCTCATAACTAGAAGGTTCAAGCTATGCACTAGTTAACAAGGCATAGTTAACTACATCTCCTCGAGGTTCTTGGGAGTCATCATCTCCATACAAATGCATATTTTCAAGTCTTTGCAAAACTGAACCCATTTCACTTGCTTGACTTCTAGTATATCGTATTTGAAAATTTGTATCCAACATCTGATAAGATGGATGATGTTGGAGAGTTCTCTTACCTCTAGATGGAGAATCAATATCCATTGGTGAGGAACTGATTGACCTTTGTGGATAAGGACTTGGTGAAGATGAAGATGAACTAGAAGTCAAATGTCTGCTTGGGCTTGGAGGAGGGGACTTCTTGCTTTTCTGTGGTGTCTATTGAATTTGTGAAGAACCTGCATCATGAGATTCAACATCACTATAAATTTGGGGATTTTCCCATTCTCCCCCTTCATCAAATATTACATCCCTGGAAAGTATTATCTTTTGAGTCCTAGGATTGTAGAGTCTGTAAGCTTTTGTGTTCTCATAGTACCCTACAAAAATGCATGCTTGACTCTTAGGATCGAGCTTCTTCCTCTGTTCATCAGGAATGTGTGAGTAAGCCAGTGAACCAAACACTCTTTTGACATTCAATTTCTTACCATACCATGCTTGGTAAGGAGTTTTCCATTTCAAACTTGAAGTAGGGCTCCTATTCAAAATATACACACTGGTCCTGGCTGCATCTACCCAATACATATTGCTTAAATGCTTCATCTAAAGCATAGATCTTGCCATATCTACAATGGTGCGGTTTTTCCTTTTAGCCACACCATTCTGCTGTGGAGTATAGGTAGTAGTGAACTACCTCTTTATTCCATGTTTTTTACAAAAATTCAAAAATTCATTAGAGGAGTATTCTCCTCCTTTATCTTATCTGAGACACTTAACAAAATATCCACTCTCATTTTCAACTCTTGCTTTAAAATCTATGAAGCAATCGAATGCCTCATCTTTATGCTTCAAAAAATATATCCAGCACATTCTTGAAAAATCATTAATGAAAAGAAGAAAGTAAGAGTTGTTACCAATGCTCTTGGTCTGCATTGGACCAAAGATGTTCGAATGCACTAGATGGAGTGGATAACTGGCCCGTCATGCTTTTCTTTGAGGAAATTTGGTTCTAGTGTACTTGCTCAAGGTACAACCTTCATAGAATTCCTTATTGTCCTGAACTTTAGGAAGTCCGGTCACCATCGCTTGAGAAGTTAACAACTTCAAACCGACTGAATTGATCGTATCTCAAGTGCCACAACACACTTGTATTTACTAATTGATCTCCTCCTGATTGGCCAAAATTTAAAGGAAATAACATGTTCCTTGTCATGGGTACTTGAGTAATGACTCTATCACTATTACTCTTATAAAAAATAGTACATTTACCCTCATCAAATAGCAACTTATAGTTCTTTTCTAACATTTGACCAACACTTAAAATATTGTGTTGGAGATGAGGTGTGTAATAGATATCACTTACTTGTTTCATGCCTTCTTTTGTTGGAACCTCCATGGCTCCAATGCCTTCAACTACCAATGACTTTTCGTCCCCCAATTTGATGTTGGATTTGTAGGAAGAATCTAGAGTAGCAAAGAGTTCTTCTTTGCCACTCATATTATTTGAACACCTAGTGTCCAAGATTCAGGTGTCATTCAGGTTCTGATCTGACTTGCCATATGAGAGAAAGAGATTTGAGGTCCCTTCCTCTTCTCCAAAATTGTCATACTTACTGCTCTGGCTACTGCTTCCTTGCGATGATTTCAACCAGCAGTCACGAGCGAAGTGGCCAAGTTTACCACAATTGTAGCAAGCTTGTTTTGACTTGTCACTTCCTTTTCCTCGTCCTGGATGCTTTCCTATGGTCTACTGTCCACCTCTATTCTGACCTCCACCTCTGTTTGAAGATCCTCCTCTATTAGGAGTTCCACCTTATGGACTATTCCTACCTCTACCTTTGTGCTGACCTCTACCACGACCTCTAATTTGTCCTTTTCCTTCTTGTGAAATGAAGGCTTTGTCATCACCTCCGTGGCTAGTGGAAGAAGATTCCTGTAATCTCTCTTCATGTGAAAGAAGAGAACCAATTAGTGCATCAAAGGAAAGTGTAGTCAAATATTTTGACTCTTCAATAATGATTGCTACATGATTCCACTTAGGAAGAAGTGTTTGCAACACTTTCTTCACTACAACTTCTGGTTTAATCTCTTCACCTAGAGTGACCATTTTATCTACTACGGCTTTGACTCGTATGCAGTAGTCTCCTACTTTCTCATTCTCCTGCATTCTGAGATTTTCAAAATCTCTTTTCAGAGTTTGAAGCCTGACTTTCTTCACTTGATCACTCCCTTGAAAACTTTCCTTTAAAGCCTTCCAAGCATCTTGAGTTGTTATACAGGATGTTATTCTAGGAAATATGCTTTTATCTAGGGTTGCTTGTAAATGATATAGGGCAAATGAATTGTTTTTATGGGCTTCTTTCTTGGCTTTTCTATCAGCATCACTTAAGGTAGACCAGTTAGTAGGAGAGGGTTTTATGTAACCCTCTTCAACTATTTCCCATAAACCTTTACCGATCAACATAGTTTTCATCTTTATTGACCAGTATTCATAATCACTACCATTAAATTCAAGAATTGGGAGATTCGAATTTGAAGTCATTTCTACTACTTGAAAACAAACTTTGATTTGACTAAAACAGGAAGTACAAAGCAATTACAAGTTCAAATCAAATCTAGATTTCTTAACTCTCTCACTGATTTCTTCTTCTTCTTGTGGATTGCCTAGTAGTGGAGGCCCAAAATTGTCTGCAATGGAATCCTCATCGTCACTGATGACAACAATTTTAGGAGTTGCCACTGGCTCGGCCTGTGCTGGCTCAAGCTCTTGAGAGCGTGGGGTATAACTTTCACTGGGTTGTTGCTCCGTCTCAGTTGGATAGTAGCTATCACTAGCTTGATCTACAAGTGTGGCTTCAATTGTATCAGACTCCTTCACTTGTCCAAAAATATTGTCTTTTGAGTTAGCCTCATATCCAAAATCAAGCTTCCTCAGGTGGGCTATCATTGAATTCTGTAGCTGCCTGAATACGACATGCGGTCCGTCTCGTCGAACTCATTCATCAAAAGCTTCAGCAGTTTCTCTCCGTAGTAGAGAGCACAAAGCATGGTAACATCCGGTAGATCTGATCATCTACTCATCAAGGCAAAAAGAAAACTTTGTTAGAGCTTCTAAGGTTACAATTTTCACTCCTTTACAGTCGTTGAGACTATTACACAAAATTTTTAGTCTTGAACGGGGTTCCAAGGAGTAGCGCCCCTGGCGTGACGGGGAGTCCAAAATTTTCTGGAAGTGTTAAACGGGCGCTCCGGAAGGCTTCCCGACACTTTTATGCTCCCCCTTTTTACAAAGATTGCCCTTTTAAAGTTTTCAAAAAATCAATTTTTTCAAGCCCCTTGGGCGATTTACAATTTGCCACAAAGTCTCTAAAGTTTTCAATTAAATTTTTATAAAGCCTTTTTTTAAAAAAAAATAATTTAATAATAAATTATGCTTAAAAAATTATATAAAATTTTTGAATAATTTTTTTTTTTTTTTAATTTACATGGTGGAATTGGTAGCCCCACGAATCCGGATCTCCACTTTTTATGCTGCTACGTATTCTCCGTTGTCCCCAAGCCACAATTATATGCCAAATTTTTGAATAATTTAAAAAGCATATATTAATTATTAAATCTATTATTAAAAGACTCAAAAAATAAATGAAATTTAACAAAAAAAAACCTTTTTTTAAGTCACCAAGCGCCCGCGGCCTCCTTTGGAAGTAACTTGGTGCACACACACCTTTACCTTCAATCAAGCACGATAACCAAAAAAAAACTTTTGTTAGATTACAACCCAACGGGATTCAAACCAGGCACCTCAGGCTAGCAATGTGATCACCTTTGCCACTCCGATTATGCCCATAGACATGCTAATAACATCAAATAAATTCTTATTAAATACGACGATTTGATTTTTTTTTAAATGAATCCTTTTATCCCACATGCACTGGGATAACAACACGCAGGGGTTTATTAACGCGAACAATCACATTTAACGTCGATTGCCTTTGGGCAATCGTTGCTTGTTCCTTTTTTTGAATCAACCGCCAACTCAGCTATGCCAACCAATAGCAAATCACCACCTCAGCTATGCCTGACATGTCACTATCCCATGTGCCACATCATCGTCTACTCAGCTCTGCTAGCTCAGCTCCTCGAGCTATGTGCCCTCCATGTCGACCTCAAAATTCATGCTCTGTCTTGAATCTCCTCGATCCGCATGCTACCTCGGCTCTGATACCAGTGACAGGTGGTGGGCGATTAAAAATTAAATAAACAAAAATAAACTAATTTTAAATAATTCTAAGGCTTCCTTCATTCTCTTCGTGCAACATAATACATTGTATTTATATTGAGGGGAGGAAGGTGGTTAGAGAAGAAGGAGGAAGGGAGGTGGTGTGGAGGGATAAGGGAAAGGAAAGGAGAGATAAGGGGCAAGATAAAGGGTAAGATAATAGGGAGGAAAGGGGAATACGAGAGAATAGGGAGAGGAGAGAATATAGGGAGAGGACAAGTATATAAAAAAGAAAATCTTGCCAATAATTAAACCCTGCTGACAAAGACAAGTATATAAAAAAGAAAATCTTGTCGACAATTAAACCCTATTGACAAACACCATTGTTTTCACACTGAGCCAAGAAAAACCAAATATTTCTAGGCCTTAACCCTCTTCACATTTGCAACAAACACCACTTAACCTAGGGCCCGAGCTAATAATAATAAAGATATCCAACTTGGTTATATTAGAGCCATTAAATGGATCCCTCCTTAGAAAGCTTTGTCCTCAAAGTTGGAAAACATTAGAAAATACTCTTAGGCTCCTACGTTGCATCTTCTTTTGGAATATCTTGCCACTTCATGATGAAGTCCTAAATTTCATGAGATTGCACAAGATAAACTTTGTATTACAGCATTGCTTCTGGCTAGAGAGTGATTTGACCTTCATCAAGTATTGGAATCTCTATCTAGGACTCCACATTTTAGTCAATAACCTTTTTGAGATAAGAAACATGAAATATGGGATGGATGTGAGAATACGATGGAAGTTATAATTTATATGCTAATTCACCAATGCAAAAAAAACCCCTTATAGGGACCATAAACCAAGGAGCCAACTTCTAATTGATCTTGGTCTTCAAAGATAATTTCTTATAGGGTTGGAGGTATAAAAAGACCATATATCCCACGACAAATTGTCATTCAAAATTATGCAAATATTGCTATTATTACAACAAATCATCCACCAAAGCCACCTTGGAGGATCCTAGAAACTATTCTTCCACTAATGGAGGTTTTTTACCATACAAAGCCTTAAATAGGTACATCATCAAATAGGGACATCATGAGGGAAGAATGGTAAGAAATTGTACCACCATTTAGATAAAGCAAACCAATGAACCTAATGATACTACTTGTCTTAGGAAAAACAACTAATATAAGTACTTAAATATATTTTACAATATCCATTTGGCCATATGACTAAGGATGATAAGAAGAAGATATTCAATTGAGTACCACTAAGATAACGTAAATCCTTCTAAAAAATGATGGTGAAGATAGGGTCATGATTACTGACAATGGACTTGGACATATCATGCAATTAAAAATACAATCAAGGAATACCTTGGAAAGCTTACTAGCTAAGTAGGGATGTGGTGCACAAAATGAAGTGTACTTGGAAAGGTGATCAACTATCATAAAGATCACCATTTTGCCCTTCAATTTGGAAAGGTCCACGATGAAATCCATGGAAATGTCCTCCCATTGGTGGTCAAGAATAGACAAGGGTTACAACAAACTAGGAGATTTAATAGTTTCCCCTTGTTATATTTACATATCTCACATTTCACCATAAAGGTATTGATATCTACTTTTAATCCTTTCCAATAAAAGGATTGCTTCACTCACTAGTAGGTTTTTAAGAATCTAGAATATCTATCCAAAGGTGATGCATGTAATTCTTGGAGAACACTAGTTTTAACAATCAAAGTTGGATGAATATAATGTGATCATTCTTGTAGAGAACGCCATAAATATCTAAGAAAATGAAAGGCAACAAGGAGCCAAATTCTACTTCTTGAAATATTTGATTAGTCTCTAGGGAAAAAAGTCAGTCCTCTCAAAGTTGGTAAAGCCATTGTGGAAAAGAACTAGAGATGGCACCATTAGCAACAACATTTCATGCTTGTAAGATAGAACATCGACCACCACATTCTCCTTTTCATTCTTGTACTTAATTAAAAAATTATACTTCAAGAGCATGGTTAACCATTTATTGTATCTAGGAAAAGAGAGATGTTGTTCTAGGAAATGCTTAAGATTGCTAAAATTAGTCTTGATGATGAAGTGACATCCTAACAAATAAGGTTACCATTTCTTAATGACATGTAGAACAACTAATATTTCCTTATTATACATGGATCATCCCAAATTCTTGCTAGAAATTTTCTTACTTTCAAAGACTAATGGATGTGCATCTTACATGAAAACAACTCCAATACATATGCCTGAAGCATCACACTCTATGCCAAAGAGTTTGTTGAAATTAGGAGTGGTCAAAATAAGGGTGGTACACATAGCCTCCTTTAGGGCATGGAAGGATTAGGAAGGTAATTTAGACCAAAAAATGTGTTCTTGTTAGTGAGAGTAGTGAGAGGACCAACAATCTTGCCATAGTTGTAGACAAATTTCCTATAGTAGACTGTGAGACCTAAAAATCCATAAAGTTGCTTAAGGAATTTGGACAAGGGCTAATGTTGCATGGCTTTGATATTGTTAGGATATACATTGACTTCCTAACATACTTTTTGTTCTAAGTATTCTATATCTTGGATCTCAAAGGAACATTCAGACCTTTTCACAGTTTTTGCTTTTGTAAGAGGTGAAGAAATTGGTCCACATGAATTATATGATCTTCCTAGAACTTGCTATTACTTAAGATATGATCAAGGAAGACTAGGAAAAACTTGCAAAGAAAATGATGAAAGAAAAAATTCATGAGGCTTTAGAAATTCGAGTGAGCATTAGTGAGACTAAAAGGCATGACTACAAACTCAAAATGTGTGAAAAGTAATCTTAGGGATATCCTCCTCTCTAACCATGATTTGATGGAACCTAAAATGCAAGTCCAATTTTGTAAAGCATTTAGCACCATGTAGTTTATCCAACAAATCATCTATAACATGGATAGAAAACTTATATTTGGTAGTGATCTTGTGGTGAGGTCAAAAATTAGGACACATGCAAAAATAATTTTCCTTGCACCACACCATAACCTTAAAAGACGAATAAGGACTAATGCTTGGATGGATAATTTCTTGCTCCAATATTTCCTAGACTAACTTGTTAAATTCAAAATTTTAGGGTAGTGGCAATGATAAGAATGCACACTAGGAGGATGACTTTCTGAAAGTAGGTGGATGGTATGATCATGTGTGCACTTAGGGGGAAAGACCCATGGGTTCACTAAAGACATCCACCTAGTGATCCACAATGTTTTGCAAGTCTAAAGGAAGAGTTAGAAGAAGTGACTCTGAAGACTGAATTTCCATGTAGTTGACTTGGACGATGTACCTACAACCACCTTTCTTCAATATATTTTCCATGTTGTAGCAACTAACCACCTTGGAGGGAGGAGGTTGGATTCCTTGAAGGAAAATGACCTTCCATTCTTTTTCCATTTGACATATAGTCATTGAATATTAATAGTAACATCACCAAGATGAGATAGCCTTTGTGCTCCAAAATGACATATGCACTACCCATATTCATGACAAAGATATTGGTAGACCAAGTATAATCATCCATCTGGATGTTAACCTTAGTTGTTCAACCCACACATATAGTTGTGCTCCCATTTGCATTCAATGTTTGTAATATATCCCAGTTTAAAGAATTGATATACAAGCCCAAAGACTTTGTTGTCTTGTTGTCAATAAAGTTGTGTTCTACCTAAATCAATCAACATATTAACACATTATCATTTGATAAATCCTTGGATCTTGATGATATAGTGAGCTTGAATACCCTAAGGGAAAAAGAAGGACATATGGTATTATCCTTGTGCTTTGCATCAAATAATTCAACTAGTTACTTCTACTGTAATGAATCTTCATCCTCTAACACTACTGCTTCTTCGCCTTCGACTTGAAAGTTAAAATGTTATTTATGGGCCTAATATCAAGGATGATGTGAACGAAATTTGAAACAAAATAATGCATGGGGCACTCATTATTATAGTTATTGAAGTCATGCTAATTTTTGGGATGGGGTAATTAGATATTTTGTTTTGCAATCAAAGCTACATTTTCAACATCCTCGAGGGTTTAGGGATTGAGCATGTTGAATTCCCTTTGAATTTCATCCTTAGACCATGGAAAAACATTGAGACCATCATTGTTGGATCCAATTGGTTAATTTAGGTGAGAAGACATGTGAACTTTGTGCAATACTCCTCAATTGGTCTTGTTTGCTTGGTTTGCATGAAATAGGTCACATATGATGTGGAAGATTATTTGACAAACTTATGGTGGAATCATGCTTTGAAATTGATCCATAGAAGAGGGGTGCCCTATTGTGAAGCTCCTATAAGAACCATTGATGAGCATGGGTTCCCAAATTAGTAGTAACTAACATGATATGACCTTATTTAGGGATATGGTGTAGACATAATATTCTATCCACCTTGGTCTACCACCCATGTGGATCAACTCCCTCAAACTTAGGAATGTTAATGCATGGAATAGGAATATCATGAGGCCAATAAAGGAAATAATACACACCTATTGCAAAGGGATCAATATTAGAAGTAAATCCTTAGGTATAACCATCTATACCTAGAAGAGTACCTCTCATAGCATAGAGATTTATGTGAGTGCCATAGAAAACCAAAGGTTTGTGACCAAACAATGATTGTTGATGGATGCTTGTGTTCCTTGTATTTGGTGCCTATTGCATACCCCGTAGATGCCCAACAACTTATTGAAACTCTTGGTCAATGGAATGCAGTGTAGGGGGTATATTAATAAATATTTGAATGTTTGTAAAGGCAGTCTTGATTTTATTATGAGGAACCAAAATAGAGTTAACCACATTTTCTTGTTTCTCAAGGTAGGAATGCAGACTGTATTCAATTGTATTTGGAATAGTATTACCAATTGGAGGGGTAAGGGTAAGAGTGATAAGAGGAGGGTAATTTGGAGGATATGAAGGAGTGGTTTTGAGAGGAGAAGAAGCCATGGCATTTAAATAAGAAAGACCACATTGGTCAAAACTATTGATATTTGAAAGGGTGTTATGATGCTTGTAGGTCTTTTTGGGTTGGTTCTTATTTCTGCTCACTCACACACCCTCTAAAATACCAATGTATTGTAATCAATAATTGATTCATAACCAAGTAGTATAAATAGAAGGTTTGTTTATACACTAAATGCAAACCTAAGAATTTTTTGAAGCACTTTTAAAAAAAATATTGTGAAAAATAGCCCTTACTTCGATTATATTGAATAGACAAATGTAATGAGATAGGTCTCTTGCAAGGGTCCTAGCATGCTTGATTCTCGATAAAGTGTTATTGAAGATACCCCTTATTTTGACCAAATTAGAGAGATGATCACAATTTTATCTAAAACTATCTGATCTAGACGATTCTTACACTATTTTGTGCAAAATTTGAAGATCTTTAAAATGAGTGGTCATATGAAGGAATTTGAGCAATATTGAAAGAAATATGACCCTGTGAAGTTAGCCATTTGGAGCAAGGTTTGTGACGATTTTTCAGGTTGCAAACAGATAAAATTGTAGATATCTAGCAATCAGGGTAAGCAAATCAGTTGTAGATTAAATTATTTTGAAGAAAAACTATAGATTTAATTGTTTATCGAAAGGAATAGAGAAGATTTGAAATTTTTTATTTTTAAGAAACCCTAGTATTTCAAAACCCTAGCTGCTTAAATTTTTTAGGGTTGAGGTCATGGAGTTGTCGATATTCATCAGAAGGGATGATAGTGATGCTAGGGAAAGGTTGATGAAGTAGAAAAAAAAATCTTTAGATTTTTTTGAGCAGAAATGGAAATATAAGATTTATGAATTTTTAGGAGGGAAAGCTTTATCTTGGTATGTGAACATATTTTATGCCAATAGAATTACATTCACATCGAAATATATTGAAGATGCATTTTGAGAAAATGAGAATCTGAGAAAAACGATGAAATATAGCTAGTTCGAATAATACAATCAAGTGGTAGAAGGAAATGAAAAAGATAATAATGTATAGAACAAAAAATCTATTTTGCAGGTTATTAGTTGCACCTAAAGGGAAAATGTTATTATTTCGATAAACCCTAGCAACAAATATAATTTCATTAATATTACAATGGCTAAAAGTTTGTAGGTTCAAGAAAAGAAAATTAAAGACAAAGCTTGAGGGTAAGAATGTTTATATTTTTTTTTTACCCAGGTGTTGTAGGTGAGTTGGAGAGGAGAGGGCAATCCTCCAAGGGAGGTCCCAGGTTCAAATCTCCACCCTATAAAAAAATCTGAATTGGGTATCCAAAATCCAATTGATAATGTTGGTGCGGGCAGGGTCGGGTGCGACTCCCGGGTGACTTTGATGGTGTAGAGCCCTCTGTTCGTGGTCTCTCAGACCAAGGTGGCCCCACAAGGGGTTTTTCGCTTAAAAAAAAAATGTTTATATTTTTCAATATTTGAAGATTATTATGGATAAATATGTCTTACACTCAAATATTTATGCCATTAAGAGTGATGATATGGATATTGTTCTTGGTTATCCTTGGTTAAATTCATTGGTTACTACTAATATTAATGTGCAAAAGAAGCACATAAAATTTTGGTACTAGAAAAAGAAAATAACAATACAATATAGTTCCTAGTGTAAGAGGCAAGGATCTAAGGATAAATAGGAAGATATTGCAAGAAGATGAATTAAAGAACAAACAAATTTTAAACAAAATCTAAAGAGAAGGCAGTAGTATAAATTAAGGAAGAATAAAAAACAAAGTCCAAGGATGAACCAAAAGAGGGGAGTAAGAGAGAGAAGCATAAAATAGAGACACAAAAATATTGAAAAGTCAAAGGTAACAAACCAACAAGTTGAGGTTGTAGCATATCACCATCCACACCACCAGGAGCAACAATAATCTTGGAGGTATGGCTTAGGGAAAGAATATTATGAATCCACATAGAGTCAAAAGTGGAACAAGTATGGCAGTGTTTGGTATAGAAAGCTTAGTGATTATGGTTTTCAAATCAGTGCAATAGCATCAAGGAACAAATGGACCCATCATTCAAATTACCAGAGTGTAATATCCCCAAATTTATCTCATTTATAAATAGTGTGTTTTGCTATTTTTGGTGTCTTTAGTGTGATTTGTTAGATGTTGAGTTGTTTAGAGGGCCTCCTCTAGCCAAACGTGGGCTAAGAAGGTGGCTGGAGTTATTTAATGTTTGATCTTTTAATCTCAACCCTCAATTCATTTAGATTAGATATAAGGGTTGGGATATGTTTGTGCGTTGAGATCACTTAAGGTTGGATAAGACTTAATATCCACCCTTCATATTTATTATGATCCAAGGGTTGGGACTTAATCCTTCATTGGTGTTTGGAAGATGCCTATATATACCAAGATCTCTTATTCTATAGGATGCTTTTGGATATCGAGAATTGGATTTGGAGAGCCTCTTCTATAGAACAAGAGAGGGAGATCCTAGAAGGTGCAAAACCCTTTTAGAGGCTTGAGAAGAGACCCTAGAGGAATTTTCTTGAGCTATCCTACTTGAAGGCCATATTTTGCATGTAGATTTGAGTTATCAAGACCCACAAAAAGGTGATGTCAGCTCAAGTAGGGCTCCTTTTATGAGTTTGAAGACCTGAATCAGCTTCACAGAGACAACGTCCAAGTATTAGGGTTGATTTAGTGTTTTGTTAGTGATCTAGAAGTGAATTTTAGTTGGTTTGCTGCCATTTCCCCTTACTGTACTACACTTTTTGGATAAAAATAAAATATGAGTATATTATGTGTGGTGTTGGTGTTTTGTTGAGAAATTTCTTCGTGTTATTTCTGTGTTAAACTTGTTGGGTATTCTACAGTGGTATCAGAGCTAGTTTCTTGCCAGCCTGAGGGGAAAATAAGGTATTACGAGCACATGCAAGTGACATGTCAACACATGCACCTGCATGCAAGTGACATGCAAGCTAATGCAACAACATGCATGTGATATGCAACCATATGCTACTACACACACATTGTAATATCGACATTGGGAGCATTTGGAGTTTTTAGATGTGTTGAATTTGCATGGATCTGTACATCTAGAGTTTGTATTCTAGTGTGGAAATATTTTTGGTTTATTTCCTTCTATCCTGTGTGTTTAGTGGATGATCCATCCTCATCCCAATTTCTTTAGGATTAAGAAAAAAATCTAATTAGCCTTCAGATCCAGATTCAGCCATGGCAGGTGGATCCAGGGTAGACAGACGAAATGAGATTCCTAGAGATGAGATGACATCTGAAGAGAGGGCTAGGGATGAACAAGAGGAAATGGCAAGAGGGTTGCAAGCTCCTATTGTTCAAGCTTTGGCTGGCATGCAAGCTAGCATCCAAAAATTAATCACACAATTGGGGCACAAGCAATTAGGGCATCAACCAAATCTATAAGAAAATGAGCATGAAATTAGCCAAGCCAACCGTACACATCAAGGAGAGAACTCCATTCATGGAGGGGGTACGCCAAGAAGGAATAGAAGGCCTTTGTCTTGACTATGGAAACCCTCCACTTCTATGTTTGTTCAGCCAACAATTATAGCACTAAACCAACAATGGAAACAGATGAGATAGCCACCCTAATTCAGGAATATATGTCCCAAGAGCAAGTGTTCAGAGATACTCTTTCTTTTAAAAGATTTTAGAGTTGAAGGGCAAGAGCCCCAGTGGGAGACAATATAGAGACAAAGAAAAAAGCAACGATCTGCAGTACAAATTGGGAAAAATGTCACTTCCTTTCTTTGATGGAAGTGATAAGATGTCTGCTAGGACTTGGCTACAAAAAATGCAGATCTATTTTTCCCTAAGACCCACTATGGAGGAGAGAGAAGTATTTCACTATGCAACCATGCACCTTGATGGGGTTGCTAGTAAGTGGTGGCACCATGGTTTAATGACTAAGGGTCATGAGTCTATAGTGAAATTTGATGTTTTTGCAAAAAATCTTCTTGATAGGTTTTAGAGGAAAGATGAAAATGAGTTCTTTAGTGAGTTGGTGGCCCTTAGGCAGGCAAATACATTTGGGAACTATGTGGAGGAGTTCTAGAATATTTTTTTCATGGTTACTGATGTAACTGAAGAAATATTAGTCCATTTGTTTGTAAATGGGTTGTTTGATCCTTTGAGAGGATGGGTGAAGGCTTTCAAGCCTAAAACCTAAGATGAGGTTGTAGGGGCATCTTTTTATCTTGAGCCAACATCTAGTGGTAGTAGACCTAGATGGGGACAACAATCCAAGTTTGAACAACCATCAAAATATTGAGTTTCTAGGCCATTTCAGGAGAGTGGACAGCTTTGGAACAAAATAAATTAGGGTCAAAACAAGGGTTTTCCACCACCTAAAGTACAAAACCAACATAGGCCAAGAATGGATGAGCCCACAAGGAGAGAATTGCAGTGCAAAGGGTTATGTTTTTCTTGTCAAAAACCTTGGGAACGGGGTCATTAGTGTAATGGAATGGGACAAAATTATTTAGTTGAATATTATGTCCCAAATGAGGGAGAAGTTGAGGACGAAGATGTTGAAAGTGTCTATGAGGACACTGATTTTTCTGAACTAGAGAAGGATTCACATCCTCACAAACTTGATGAAGAAGATGGATTTTTGACTACTATTTTCGGTGAGTCTAAATACATGATTTTGAAAGTGGCAGGAAAATTGGAGGACATGATTTTTTAGTGCTAATTTATGGTGGGGAAACCCATAAATTTATTGATGACAGTTTTGTGACAGCTAAACAGTTGAAAACAGAAGAATTTTTTGGGTTTGGTGTTAAAAATGCTAATGGGTAGGTTTCTAGCTGCACTCAAGTATGTAGGCAGGTGGAAATCAACTTTGGAAAATACTTTGTAGTGGGTGATTTTTATGTTTTCTCCATGGGAGGAACTCCCCAAGATATTTTGGGAGTCTAGTGGCTGCACTCCTTAGATGGGATGTATACCAACTATAAGACCCTAACACTCAAATTTAGGTCCAATGGGTAGATTGTTACTTTGAGTGGCATTAAGGACCATTATCCCCAACAAGTTTCAGCGAATGCAATGCAACGTATTCTCAAGAGAAGGTAATTTGAGTGGGGAGCAACATTCTTTTTATTGAAAGGTATGTCCAATCCTTCCACTAAAACTAAAATTAAGTTTCATCCTGACATTCAAGCTATAATAGATAAATAGGAGGGGGGTTTTGGTGATTTGCCCAAATTTTTGCCACCTGATAGGGGGTTTCAACATATCATTGAATTAGAAACAAGGACTAAGCCCATAATGATCACCCCTTATACGCATCCCAGGACCTACAAAGATGAAAAAAAAAAAAGGAATTACTTAGCATGGGTTTCATAAGACTAAGCTCTAGTCCCTTTACCTCATAAGTTGTCTTAGTGAAGAATAAATATGGGACCATGAGAATGTGTATAGATTATAGGGCACTAAATAAGAAAACCATCAAGAATAGATACCCTATATCCCAAGTGGATGAGTTGATAGATGAACTACATGGGGCTGTATACTTCTCTAAGATAGATCTGAGATCCGGTTATCACCAAATCAGATTGAGATGAATATGTCCACAAGACAACATTTAGGTACCATTTTGGCCACTTTGAGTTCTTAGTTATGCCATTTGGCTTAACTAATGCACCAACAACTTTCTAGGTAGCAATGAACCACATTTTCAAGAATCATCTTATAAAATTTGTGCTTCTTTTCTTTGATGATATTTTTGTTTACAGCAGTTCGTGATATTTGCATATACAACACTTAGATTCAGTGCTATTCATTTTAGAACAATAGAAGTTCTTCGTCAAGATGTCTAAATGTGAATTTGATTTATCAAACATTTTGTATTTAGGGCACATAATTAGTGCAAATGGTGTGCATGTTGATGAAGACAAAATTTCAGCCATTAAGAACTAGCCTAAATCCATCACTTTGACATAATTGAGGGGTTTTATAGGGTTGTGCAGCTATTACAGAAGATTTATTAATGGGTTTTCACAAATCACAGCTCCTTTGACTGAGTTGACTAAAAAGGGGGCTTTTGCATTGGCTGACACAATAGAAAAAGTATTCCAAAAATTAAAGACAGTCATGTGTACATGTCCTATTCTTTCTATTCCTGATTTCTCTCAGCCTTTCGTAGTGGAATGTGATGCCTCTAGGGTGGGTATCGGGGTTGTACTCATGCAGAAAGAGCAGCCTATAGAATTTGAAAGTAGGAAACCTAGTCCTGTTGAAAGAATTTTTTTCATATATGAGCAGGAAATGTTTGTCGTAATGCATGCCTTGACTAAATTTAAACAATACTTAGTTTGCAACAAGTTTATTGTAAATACTGACCATAAAAACTTAAAAAAAATTCTTGGGTAGCAAGATTTAAGTGAGAGGCAGTAGAAATGGGCCACTAAGTTGCAAGCTTATGACTTTGAGATTTAATATGTGAAAGGTAAAGCCAATACAACAGTTGATGCACTCTTTAGACACCCTTCCTTTCATGTTGTTACTGTTGTAAATGCTTATTGGAAGGCCCAAATTATGGTAGAGAATGTTAAGAATGATTTTGATTCTGACATACTGGATGGGCAGGTGCTAGATGAAAGATATAAAATCAGAGATAGATTGATTTTATATAAAAACATAATTTTCCTTGTGCTTGAGTCAAAATTGAAGGAGAAATTATTAAGAGATTTGCATGATGAACCTTTGGTAGGACATCCTGGTCTTTACAAGACCTACAGGTTGGTGAGAGAAAAATTCTCATGGAAAGGGCTAAAAGAGGACGTTTTAAATCATGTGTGTGAATGTACCATTTGTCAGCAAAACAAGGTTGGAAACACATTTCTAGTTGGGTTATTGTAGCCATTACCCATTCCAAAACGAAAATGGGTAAGCATTTCCATGGATTTCATCACTGGCTTAACTAAAGTACAAGGTAAAGACTGCATATATGTTGTAGTAGATAGATTGACCAAATATGCTCATTTCTTTGCTATTTCAGTTATTATTATAGCGGTACAACTTGTTGATATGTACTTCAAGGAAGTCTTCAAACTTCATGGCATGCAAGATAACATAGTGAGTGATAGGGACAACAAGTTCCTAAGTAATTTTTGGCAATAATTATTTAGGCTATGTGAGACGGATCTAACCCTAAGTACCAGTTACCATCCTCAAACTAATGGTCAAACTGAAATTGTGAACAAATAGTTGAAGGGGTACTTGATAAATTATGTTTCTAGGCAGTAGCAGGGTTGGATTAAATGGTTGTACCTTGGTGAGTTTTGTTATAACAGTTCATACCATATGTCAATCAAAATGTCACCATTTATGGCGATGTATGGTTATGAACCACGAAATTTTTTTGACTTTTTGTTAGAGGACAGCAAAGTACATACTGCAGTTGGCACTGTACAACAACAAAGAGATATCCTGAATATTTTGAGAGATAATCTACAGCAAGCACAAAATCAGTAGAAGAGGTATGCAGATCAAAATAGGACTGAACGCAAGTTTGAGGTTGGAGATATGGTTTACTTACGTTTGTAGCTCTATAGATAGTCTACAATAAATAAAAATAGCACAGAAAAATTGTATCCAAGGTTTTATAGCCCATACAGAGTGACTAGGAAGATTGGAAAAGTTGCCTATGAGTTGGAGTTACCCCTAGCAGCAGAATACACAATGTTTTTCATGTGTCACGGTTAAAAAAAGCTCTTGGATAGCATGTAGTACCATCTACAATCTTGCCACCCCTTGATGAAGAAGGAAATTTAGTGCTTATACCCGAAACTATTATGCACACAAGGGATAGGAAACTAAGAAGTGGGAAGTTGCTGAGTGAATACTTGATTAAGTGGAAGTAATTACCAAATGAAGATGCCACTTGGGAAGGACTAGCCATCCTCAAACATCCAACTTTACTTAATTGCTTGGGGACAAGCAATTTGACAAGGGAGGACTTGTAATATCCCCAGATTTATCTCATTTGTAAATAGTGTATTTTGTTATTTTTGGTATCTTTAGTGTGATTTGTTAGATGTTGAATTTTCTAGAGGGCCTCCTCTAACCAAACGTGGGCTAATAAGGTGGCTGGATTTATTTAATGTTTTATATTTTAATCTCATCCCTTCATTCATTTAGATCATATCTAAGGGTTGGGATATGTTTGTGCGTTGAGATCACTTAGGTTGGATAAGACTTAATCTCCACCTTTCATATTTATGATGATCCAAGGGTTGGGATTTAATCCTTCATTCGGGTTTGGAAGATGTCTATATATGCCAAGATCTCTTATTCTACAGGATGCTTTTGGATATTCAGAATTAGATTTGGAGAGCCTCTTGTGGAGAATAAGAGAGGGAGATCCTAGAAGGTGCAGAACCCTTTTAGAGGCTTGAGAAGAGACCCTAGAGGAATGTTCTTGAGCTATCCTACTTGAAGGCCACATTTGCATGCAGATCTAAGTGATCAAGATCCACAAAAAGGTGATGTCAGTCCAAGGAGGGCCCCTTTGACGAGTTTGAAGGCCTGAACTAGCTTCACAGAGACAACGTCCAGGTATTAGGGCTGATTTAGTGTTTTGTTAGTGATCTAGAAGTGAATTTCAATTGGTTTGTTGCCATTTCCCCTTATCGTACTACACTTTTTGGATAAAAATATAAAATCTGAGTATATTATGTGTGGTGTTGGTGTTTTGTTAAGCAATTTCTTAGTGTTATTTTTGTGTTAAACTTGTTGGGTATTCTACACAGAGTGGAGCAGCAAAAGCATAGAACCAATGAAGCAATTTTAAATACTCAAGTGGAAAAATGACATATCGACATCAATGAATACCACAAACAATAAGAGTTTCATTGGGATGGATGGATGATCAATATTGATATTGGTTGCTAATATTGCTTAGAAATTCATATTATCTAGTTTCTTCATATGTTTTCAAGGGCAAAATATTTTGTATGGGAGGTGGAATGTTAGGAACCCAAAGATAGTAATATGGGAATATAATTTTATATTGTGTATGGGTCTTATGGATAGTTGGCATGGGCCACACATAACCCCAAGTTAATTATATTTTAATATTTTATTATCGTAACGAGTGGGACAAAGGTTTATAAAGAGGGGTATATAAAGAAGGGAGACTATTTTTGTAAAGCATAAACATTAGCAATTATTCTTTGTAATAGTCTTGGCTTGTGGGCGGAGATTGGAAGTGACTAACTTTCTTAAGGAATACTATTAGTGTTGCCCTACTTCAAGGCTAATTTCTTTATCTTTGTCACATATTGTGGAATTTTTTATGTGGATTGTTATTATGGTTAAATGTTGTAATATTTCTACATAATTGTTGAATAATTTTTCTAAAAAAAATCGAGGTTCATAACAATTGAATAAAAATAAAATTATTACTAATGTTCATTAACTATTATTGGAGGAAATCACTTGAAAACACAAGTATCTTTATGGAGAATGAAATCAAATTAGATATAATTCAACCACTCATAGTATTGATCTTCATTTTAATAAACTTCAAATTTTAGAAGGCAATTGGACAAGCAATATTTTATCTCTTAATGATGTTAAAGAGTTGATTGCAGAAACATAAAAATTTAAAGAAGATAAAAAATACCTTTGATAAAAAGAAAATAAAGAATATCTTTGTAGTTCACACGATAACAATGTAATATTTTGTTATTATGAAAGTGGTTCCAAATAGAAGCTAGTATCTATCTATCTATATTTATTTTTGACATTTTGCATTTGAAGACACTGATTTTTTAAGGTTCATAAACAATATTTATGTAAATTAAATCATTTTTTAAGGTCCATAAGCATTGTGTTATTGGATTACCCTATAATATTTTTTTGGGTCCTATTATATGTAAAATAAGATTTTTAAATTCTAAATAGAAAGTGTGAAGTTTGAATACAAAAGATGGTAGGATTATATGCCATACTTTAATAATCAAAATATGGATACATAAATACATGTGATAAATCACCTTGTCTCATATATATATATATATATATATATATATTCAATTGGTTATATGGGATTGAAAAGGTGCCACCCGTAAACATAAATACATGTGATAAATCACCTATATATATATAGGTTGTATGGGATTGATAAGGTGCCACCTGTATTACATTGGGACTTGTGTTACATTATTTTTAATTTTTTGGTTACATAGGGGAGTTGGTTACAACGACACTATTTTTAGTAACTAACAAGCACAAGATTCAAACCACAAGGTTGCTTCCAACAAGCCTATTCATCTCATTTTTGTTGACCCGACGTGAGATGGAGACCACCGATTGCTCAAGGTTCGTACCATCATCGTCGGTCTGGCGTGCACTCAAAGGATTCAGACCAGACTACTTCCTTTACAAATTGGCACCCTTAAGGCTTGAACCCAAGTCTCTTCTTGGCAAGTGCCTGGCCATACAAGACTTACCAATCCACCTGCCCTTGGGGGTAAATTTTTTATGGTTACTGTGATAAAACCCTATGATCGATGCATAGGGATGAGAAGTCACCTCCCAACCATGATCCCTCATAATACCGAGAGCTACACTTATCAATAGGGGAATAACACACAACCATTTGGGTATCAATAGGGTGGGTACAGGGGGAATGGAGCCTTATCGGCCTCTACCAACACATAGGACATTCCCAGTTGCACCTTGTATCTACAGGGTGAACAGAGGGGGAATGGAACCTAGGTTGGCCTCTACCAACACCCAAGACTTTCACCAACTATGCTACACAAGCATATTAAAACTTTTGTTAAGGAAAACCATTCCTCATATCCCTTGGGGGCCAAGATTTTTCGTTCCACGAGGCCTATCCCATCCGGGTGAACCCCTCAAGCTATTCAGGAGGATTTTTTTGTATCCAACATAGGCTTCCAATCTTGAACCCTGGACCTCTTTTAGAGGATTGAGAGAACTTGCTAATGAGGTACCTAGTGTGGATTTTTAAACCTTTGTTAAGAAAAATCTTTTCCCATATCCCTTAGGGGCCATGACTTTTCGTTCCACGAGGTCTGTCCCATTCGGATGAACTCCTCAGGCTAGCCGAAAGGTTTTTTGTATCCAACGTAGGATGCTAGGCTTGAACCCTAGACCTCTTTTAGAGGATTGGAGGAACTTGCTAGCGACCAATGCTTAGGTTTGGGCATTACCATCCCAACCATGACCCCTCATAAGACAAAGAGCTAAGCTTATCAATAGGGGATTGAACCTTGGACCTCCAAAAGAAGAGCCAAAGCGTGAACCATTGTATTGTATCCTAAGACTAAAATTAGATAAAATTCAATGAGTTTACATAGGTTTTTATGAGGAGTCCTAACCCCCTCGTATATATGTGTTACATTATTTTTTTATTCGAATAATGTGATAAAAAAAAATTTGTGAAAAACATTCCATAAAGGATGCCACTTTTGGGTAAGAGCCAAGGAAACAGGGGTATCTCTTCTACCAAAATCGCCCATGGCTCAGATTTAACCTACCACTTTCGACACACTCAAGAAGCATGCCTACAATAACAAAAACAAGAACACATAAACTCAAGCAAACACAACCAAACACAACAAAAACACACACACAAAACAACAAAAATAAATAAAAACATAAACAACAACAAAACACGAAACACACAAAAAACCACAAAAACAACATAACAAAAACAAAAAAAATAATACAAAGACACAACAAACAAAAAACATGAAAAACAAAAACTAAAAAAACAAAAAACATAGAAAACACACACCAAAACACTAAAAAAAACAAAAAAACATAGAAAACACACACCAAAACACTAAAAAAACAAAAAACATAGAAAACACACACCAAAACACTCAAAAAATAAAAAAAACATAGAAAACATATACCAAAACACAAAAACGCTAAAAAACACAAACATACAAAAACAACCATAATAATTAAATGAACACTAACAAACACAAAAACACCCTTTTATAAACGTTTTTTTAAATACATAAGGAAGTGTGATAAACTATCTATGTTGCATTATTACTAAGTAGTAAGTAGTGGCATTCTAATTACTTAGATATATTTATGTATAACAAGATTTGAATTCCAATTACTTAGATATATTCATGTATAGCTTGTTTAGATTTGTAAGTGCTAAGTGGATCGGTAAGTGTTTGTTTAGCCATGCATTTGCTAAGAAGACACCTAGGTTCAAACCTCAGGGACAACCTGTTTGTAAAGGTAGTAGTTTGATTTGAATTTTTTGAGTGTACGTCAGACCGATAATAACAGTATGAATCTCGAGCGACCGGTGATCTCCTTCACATCGGGTCAACAATAATGAAGCGGAATAGGTTTGGTGGAAGCAACCCATGTGGTTTGAACTCTAGACTTGTTAGTTACTAAAAATAGTGTGGTTGTGACCAACTCTCCTATGTAACCTGGAGAAAAAAAATTGAATCTAAGTTTCTTCTTGAATGTTGAGGAATCTAACCCATTAAACTAATACTATTTAATTACAATATTTTTATATATTAAAAATCAACTTAATTTTTGTCTTTATTTAAATTTTGAATATTTTATCTTAAATATTAAATTAATCTATTATTTCTCTCCCTTTCTATTAAAAATAAATAAATATTTGAATGTGAAGAATCTACTCGAAAATGATAAGTTGATTGGTAGTGGTTGAGTGTTTGTCAATAGGTAGCTCGATTCTATTCCCTAGATATATTGACTTCATCCTTACAGGACAGGTTAGGTTTAGGTTTATAAAGGTTTTCTACGTTTTTTTTATATATATTCCTATTGAACACTATATTGGTTAAGACATTGAATTTTCTTAACAAAAATCCATGTTCTAGTCATGGGAGGGTGGCCCTTGATGTAGCCCAAATTTATGCTTTGGTTGTTACTGGCGATTTTAATGTGCCCCACCTATATGCTTGGTTGTTATTGTATATTTTCATCAAAACAAAAGGAGTGGCCCTTGATGTGCCCAAGATTTATGCTTTGGTTGTTACTGGTGGTGATTTTGATGTGCCCCACCTATATGCTTGGTTCTTAATGTATATTTCCAACAAAACAAAAAATATATATTGACACATGGTGACACTTGTATGCTTTCGTTGTTTTGTTTGTTTTTTTTTTTTTCTTCTACTTCTATAAGTGGAATCACACTCCCCATGGTATAACAAAAAGGTCTTTTATTATTTAAATTAAGATAACTAAAATAAAATGCCAAGTATATTTTAAACTTCCAAAACCAAACAAATAAAAATACCTTTGACTTGTGATTCATGTCACCATGAACTTTTAAATTACAAAACCTCATAGGAAAAAATTATTTAAAAGTCTTCAATAAATTTAATTCAAGATATGAACATCTCTTTAATGAATTTTATTTTTGCTCATAGGCAGTTGTTATAGTAGCTAAGATGATATAATTGTTTCTTAAGTGATCTTGTGTTCAAACCCCTTTAAAATGGCTGTTGATATAATTTGTTAAAGTCCTCTTAAAAAAAATTATATTTTTAGATGGGGAACACACAACCAAAATACTGAACATCTTCTACGTATTTATTCAGTGAAGTGTCTTATCTGATGTTGACCGTTTTCCGCATAGCCTTAACCCCATGTGACCAACATTGGCTGGAATCATGTGACCGGAGGCGAACGCGTTTCTCTGTGCGGGTTCCGTGTAAACCCGCATGTGAGCGGATCGCATCTTACTTGGAAAATCGAACAAATGAAGGAGTTCGAACAACAAGAAAAAAATAGCAGAACTACCCATATTATCGTATCTCCGCCTTGTATAGGATAAACAAAAATAATAATATGATCAGAATCATACAAATTTTCCCTTTCAACGCGGAAGTATTCCGAATTTCAGTCGCGCCCTGGTGATTCTTGAGAGTTCGAGCTTTCGATTGATTATTGATTCGCTCAAATCCGTCCAGAGAGCACTTGTCTGTGGTAAATGTACAGAAATAGAAAGTTTCACAGCCCCTGAGCGGCCGCAAGCCTGGTTTCGAGGTTACATTGTTTCTTTATGTTAATTTTTCTCCCAAGTTTTTGCTTGCTTGTCGGAATCCCGTTAAATTCGGTTGAAATTTTCAGAGTCCATAATTCATGAATTTTGAAGGCTTTTGATTTTCCGAAATCTCCGGCAATTAAGGGCGGAGTGTTTTTACATGAATTCGAAAATATTAGTCTTGCTGGAATTCCATTAGAACATAAAACCTTTCGGCTGTAATCCCGCGTTTTTGTTTATTCTCCCTCTGTCACGGCGAAAAGGAAAATTGGAATGCATTTCCTGTAGAATTCGGACCACTAATTTTTGTATATTTTTAGTAGTCGTCCTCGAAGTCGGTGGTTTTGCTTTTATATACAATAACTCTGTAATTTATGGTAATTTGCTTCTGAATTGGTTGTTCTGCCTCGGAGAAGTGACTTGAGTTTTCTTCTTCTTCGGTTGATATGTTTTCTTTCCTTTTTTTATATCATGGAATTGTTAACATTTTTCATAGAATTCAAACATTTTCTGCTTCAGAATATAGGTCAAATAATTGCAGCTTCCTTTATAACTTTTGATTATCCTCCTAAAACGCAGCGGCTCAGGGTTAATACCGGCATAGTTAAACTGGTGCATATTCAACGGACTCCCTCTCCTAGGTAAACGAGTGAGATAGATCTCCAGTGGCTCAGGGTTAGAAACGCTGTCTTCAAGCAACAGATTCCCTCTTTTCTTCTCGGTAAAACTCCCTGATCAGTGAGGAAAATTCCTGGTGGCTCAGGATTAGTACCAACATCGCAAAACTGGCGCTGACTCAAATCAAACTACCACATTTACTTTTATTGAGCATGCCCCAAATTTGAACCTAGATCTCTTGTACAAAGTTTTACTAATCTAAAAATTATATGTTTAAATACACCGGGGCCTTGTCTATTCTGGTCATTAAAGCCGAGATCTTGCTTTTCTTCCCTCAACGCCTGCTTCGGCGCGGGCAATCCAGGGAAGCTCGTTTGATATGTCTAGGAGCAGAGCCGGTGCTGGTGTCACATAATTCATCTTCTTTCTCGCTATACAAGGAGGTTGGCACTCTTATGTCAATAAATTAATTTGTTTTTACATTGGTAACTGAATTTTGGGTTGTGTTCTTTCTAATTGTATGGCTTTCCATTTTTATGGCTATGAAGTATGTGAGTATTATCAGCACTGTATGGGATATTGTGTTTTGAAAGCAAATGCTATTAGCTTCTCTGAAGTCTATAACTGAATTTTGGGTTGTTTTCTTTCTAATTGTATGGCTTTCCATTTTTATGGCTATGAAGTATGTGAGTATTATCAGCACTGTATGGGATATTGTGTTTTGAAAGCAAATGCTATTACCTTCTCTGAAGTCTATAAGATAATGTATCAGTTTTGGATTTTAAAAACAACGGACAGAGCACATTGTACATTGTGCTCGAGTGTGAATTGATGTCAATCTCTTAAATCCTTTCTCTTCCATTCTATTCTATTCTAATGTTATCGAGTGTGAATTGATGTCAATCTTTTAAATCCTTCTCTTCCATTCTATTCTAATGTGACAAACTTACAAGTGAGCAATATGGGGAACAATGTGTTTCATGGCGAAAAAGTATATGCATAAGTTTTCAATGCGGTAAGTTTTGGACTGCCTAAATCCTCATAAGTTTTCAAGGCGGTGCTGTAAGTATTGGACTAAATTTATTGAGTGTAAGTATTAATTTTGAATTATTGGTGGTTCACTAAGTTAAAATAAGTGTTATTTGTAAGCAATTGAACCCTATTTAATATTAAAAAAATATTAAATATAATCCACTTTCTATTAAAAAAATATTAGATATATATATATAATATTAAAAATTCTAAAAAAAATAAAAAAATAAAAATATGATTTTGTAACGGAGAAATAAAAAGTTTTGAATGCTTGCAAATATATATTTTCTTTCCTACTATGAAACATTTTCTTGCATGGAAAAATGTAAAACAGAATTATATCGCCATTGAGATCAAGTGAGAGAACTTTCCTCAAGATCCAAGCAGAGTTTGGCCACTGCTTTTGTCCAAGAGAGGGTTTTCAAAGACGTGTATTGGAAGCACTTACTAAAAACTAAAACACATCCTTCTTTACCACGTAAGAACCTACTTATAACCGATTTACTTTTTTAACTCTTTTATAGTCGGCATGTTGTATCATTTGCTAAAATAAACAGAAACCATTATTGACCAATATTATCTAATATAACTCCAAAAATGGCATTAAAAGGTCTAAAATGTCTATTCAGATGGGCCGACAAAAATTCCTAATCAGTTAGTATCGAATTGGATTATCCTCAAGTATCATTACACACCAGAAAATGATTCGAGTAAAAGTTTATATTATATTAATTTATTAACTAATTAAAAATTAAAATGAGATAATAAGAAGTAAAACATTCATAAATATATATAAGAATAAAAATTAATAGCAAAAAGAATATAGTTATATCTTGTTGCAATACACTAAATCAGACCTTATTTATGGGAAAGTGTTATATGGAACGGCAATAAGAATGTCTTCTGTTATATCTTCTAAAGTCTTCAAAGAAGAAATATAAGTAATTAAATTATAAACTTCCTCATCATTGTGTACTGCCTTCTTTTCAAATTCTTATTGGATCTTTTGAAGATCATGTACCCTGTGAGAAAGTTCATCAAGTCTATTGGTAACATCTCCTAGTATGCTAGAAGCTCTAGACTTGGGAATGAATGCATCCCACATGTAACAAAAGATCAAAAGTCAAACCTACTAAAACTATATCCTATGGAGTAGAACCAGTAAACACCTTTTTGCATTTGAACTTCCAAATGTGCTTGAAAAGGATGAGTCTACAAACATCTTAGAGATTGAAACAATGATTCCTTTTTAATTTAGGCTATCTAGAAACTTCCTCATCTTTGGTTGGAAAAAAACCACAAAAGTATCTAATTAATTTTCTGATTTTGAAAGTGGATGATAAATCTCCAAGCTTCACAAACTCATGTTTATATTTAGATCATACTACCTTGTTAAAATAGTTACAACTCGAAATGAAGGAAAAGAAATTCACATGATCTTGTTAACCTATGTATAAAATGACCTATTTAAAAACACATAACTGATCTACTATATATATAACGACACAGTGAAATGCACAATTGTTGTATTTATGTATAAGGTGGTGTATTTAAACACATATTAATATGATACATGGAAAGCATATTTAAATACATATTGTTATGTTACATGGTTGTGAAATTAAATGCACAAACTTGACCTGTTATATATACAAAGTGATATATTTAAACACACATAAGTAATTCATCCCTAGGTGATGGTTGCTAGGTACCCAAGATAGGTACTTAATAATTTAATATTGTATTGTATATTGCTATTAACCATAAATGAGTTATTATGTAGATGTTACTTAAGTAACCATTATTTATTAGTAAAGAAGGCCATATGTCAAGTTAAAAATAAGTAACAGTTTAATGTCACAAAATCATATATATGTAACCATCAAAGAATATCGTTATATAATACTATTATAAAACATTGTCATAGAATAGTTAGGAAATATGTTTGTGGACATTATTGAAAGGTAATGTGGGATTAGAAGTTATATCAAGTATTTTTTTTGTAATAGTCTTGTCTCATGGGGTAGAGTGTGGGGTGATTCCTTCTTTAGGGAGTAATATTTGGTGTTGCATTATGTCAAAAGTATTATCTATCTTTATTTTATTGTGTGGATTGTTATTATAAAATTTATTTGTGGATGCATGTTTGATATTTTTGCATATTAGTGAGTGATTTATTATTAATGAGAATAGAAGTTCATAACAATTGGTACCAAAACGACGATTCTCGTAAAGTAGGGTTGTTTTTATAGAGCTAGGGCACACTTTTCTAGAAAAATATCTCATATTGCAAGAACCATATCTTTTTTTAGCAAATATTTTTAGAATAATTTTGCACTAACATGTAAAGCATTCTAAATACTACAAAAAAAAACTTGTCATTTGTTATAATTTGATAAGTATATAGGAATTTATGACTGTATGAAGTTGGATAATTTATGTTGTTTTTTGACTGCATGGTTTTTTTTTAAAGAAAAAAATCATATCAATTTTTTTAGTATTCATTTCATAATATTCTTACATCATTGTATAGATCCTTTTGAATACTACAAAAACAACCGGTCATTTGTTAAATTTTGATGAGTATTGAGGAAGTTATGGCTATGTGAAGTTGGGCTATAGATGTTTTTGGTTATGTGGAAAAAAATTCAAAGAGAAAAATTTTGTGTCTCTCAATCCAAGTAAGCAAATCAGTTGTCATTTGTTTTGTTTTGAAGAAAATGTACAAATTTTATTGTTTGAAGAAAGAAACAAATGATATTTGAGAAATTTTGGGTATTTAAAGCCTTGGCTACTTTGGGGATTTTTTTAAATTCTGGGTTAAGATCATGGAGTTACCAAAATTTTCTAGAAAATATGATATTGATACTAAGGAATGGTTAATGAAGTGGACAAATTTTTATTTAATTTTTTCTGAGTTGGAATGGAAAAAGAAGATTGGTGATTTTTTAATAAGGGACGCTCGAATTTGGTATTTGTGTTGTAGATGTACCCAAAAAAATTCATACATACAAAAATAATTAGAGGTTGTATTTTTAAGCAAATGGAGAATAGAGAAGAAGAAGAATAATATGCAGGTAGAAGGAAGCACATCTTTGGGGTCAGATAAGTCAAGAAGTGATCAAGAAAAATTTTTGAATTTAAAAAATCTATCTTGCAAGTTTATGGTTGCATCTAGAAGGGAAAGGTTATTATTTCTATAAACCCTAATAGTAGATACAATGTCATTAATATTGTTTTGGCTAAGAGGTTGCAAATACCAATAAAGTAAATCAAAGACACAAAGCTTGAGGGTAAGAATGTTCAAATTTTTGAAGATTTGAAGATAGTCATGGGTAAATATGTTGTACATTTAGATTTATATGCCATTGATATGGGTGATGTAGATACTATTCTTGGTTATACTTGGTTGGATTCTTTGGGTACTATTAACATTAATGTACAAAAGAATTCATGAAGTTATGGTACTACAAAAATAATATAACAATGCAAGATATTTCTCAACATAAGGAGCAAGGGCTTAAGGAGAAGTTAAAACCAGTAGAGAAATCAAAAGTTGAAGATACAACAAAGACCATAGCAGATTCTAAGGAAGAAGCAATAACAAATCCTAGGGAAGCATTTTTAGAAGAGTGCAAGGACACACCAAACAAAGGGCACATAGAACAACAAAAATTTGATGAGTTAAAGAAAGTAGAATATCAGGTTAAGGTTGCCACATATTGTCATCCATACCACCAAGAGTAGCAACAATATTAGAGGCATGGCTTAGGGCAACAATATTATGGTTCTACATGGAATCAGAAGGGCACTAAGTATGGTAGTATTTGGTAAAGAAAGCATAGTGATTTTGGTTTTTAGAATGGTGCAACAACATCAAGGAACAAATAGACCCATCATTTGAATTACCAGAGTAGAACAACAGGAGTCTGAAGCCAATGAAGTAGTTATGGATGTTCATGTGGCACAAGGGTAGCTTGGCATCATCACAAACCATCACCAATCAATATTTTACTTGGATGGATGGATGATCGAGATTAGTACCAATTGTTTAGAAAATTATATTATTTAGTTTCTTCTTATTTGTCAAGGATGAAAGAGGGTGGTACCTTGGGTACTCGAGATAGATACTTAATAATTTAATATTGTATTATATATTGGTAGGAGTCATAATTAGTTACTGGCTAATGTGGACCCATTATGATGTAAACGTTATTTATGTAATCATTGTTCATTAGTAAAGAAGGTCATATGTCAAGTTAGAAATAAGCAGGAGAATAATATCATAGAATCATATATGTAACCATCAAGGAATATTGTCATAGAATAGTCAAGAAATATGCTTGTGGGCATTATTTAAAGGCAAGGGTGCAAATATAAATCATATCAAGTATTCTTTGTAATAGTCTTGGCTTATGGAGTAGAGATTGAAGTGATTTCTTCATTAAGGAGTGATATATGGTATTACTCTACCTCAAGGGTATCATCTATCTCTATTTCATTATGTGGATTGTCATTGTGGAATTTATTTATGGATGCATGTTTGATATTTCTACATGTTAGTGAATAATTTATTATTAATGAGAATAGAGGTACATAACAATAGCCTCTTACCCTAATTAATGATAAGTGTCTAGGTGGTTTGTGTTAGGATATTTTATTACATTACTATTAGGTCATGTACTATTAGCTTAAGATTATTTTAATATTTCTTGCATGTAACGCTCCCCTAAATTGGGAGTATCAATCTTCTAGTGCGTAACCCTAAAACTTGTATTAAATAGGCTCTTGCCTCAATGAATGATGTAAGGTTGTTTTCCATCAATGGTATGAGTGCTGAAAAATCTAAGTATGCTCTAAACCTACAATGTTACTTGATTTGGTTTATTAGAAAATATTATTTGATCTGAGCCACCACCAAGTGCGTGAGATCTAATAAGGGACAATTATCACTATTTGACAACAAGTCCTTCCACCATAAAGTGTGTGAGGTCTGATAAGGGATAATTATCATTATTCAATGATAAGCCCTTCCAATTTTTTGATGTGCATAGGTCTGATTGTTTGCAGGTTCAATTCATGGGAAAAATATCTACTAATAATCAAATCCTACGCGATCGTGGCCTTGGATTTGGTATCACACAAAATTTTTGTGTGAGCTATATCTTCCTTTCTAGCAATCAAATTCAAAATATTCTTGCACCATCGTGTAGATTGTTTTGAGTACTACAAAAACAAGTGGTCATATACCAAATTCTGAGTAGTATTGAAAAAGTTATGGATTTTTAAGTTGGGTTATCAATGTTATTTTTTTGTTGCTTGAAAACTCGTCAAGGAAGAAAATTTTATTTCTCTCAATCCAAATCCAAATACAGATATAGCCAAGGTTTGCAAATTTTCAATATTTCTTGATTTGTTTTTTTTAACTTTATTATTTTTATAAAAAAAATAGAGTTTTTTATAAAGAATTTTTTTTTAAGATTTTTTTTTTTTTTAATAAAAAAAAGAGAAAAGCAAATATTATTCTTTTTAAAAAGTGTTTTCTTAAAAAAAAAAAAGAGCTGATCTTATTATATTTAAAGAGTGCTTTCTTTAAAAAAGATAAGAGTTTATTTTTTAAAGGAAAAAAGCAAAGCTTATTATTTTTTTAAAAGTACATTATTAAAAGTATTTTATTATTAAAGTGTGTTATTTTAGGAGACTTCTTTTATGCATTTGATTTAACCAATTGTGCAATTTGATTTTTACATTTGTGAAATTTTGATTGTAAATAAGGTCCAATATCATGAAGTATGACACCTTCCTCCTTGCAAAATTCATCAAATATTATAAAAGATGCATTATCAATGGAGTCTGATCATTTTTTTCTTCCACATTTTCTAAATTTTGTAGGTGATATTTTGCAGCTTTGCACAAATGGCCACTTCCAAAGTGTTTCTTATAGATTCTCAACTCTTGAAAGGACCCAACTTTAGAGCATGGAAGACAAAGATGCATACTATCTTGATAGTGGAGAAGCTATGGGACATTGTGACAGGCACCAAAATGTGACCTCAAGCAAGGGACCCAACAAAGAAGTAAGATGAAAAATATCAACGAGCACTAACACTAATCACCCTTGTTATATATAATGAGATCCAACCACACATTTATGATGCAAAAAACTCCAATGAAGCATGGGTTGCTCTTACAACCATTTATGAATGTAACAACCCAAGTTAAGCACACCTGATTGTACAAACTAATCTGGTTCAATGATTTAACAAGGAATTTTTTTTTCTAGTTTAGATGACTAAACATGCCCTATGATAAATTTTTTGAGTTAATTTAGTCTTGATGATCACCCAACATTCAATTAGTATGAGGTATATTCAACCACTTTTGGGTTTTAATCGTTGTAGACAATTCCCAAGTGGACGAGACTGGCCAAACCCTGTAAAATGTATCATTTTGTGGAACTATCTCTTCATCCTCTGATTTTGGTATGAGGGCACAAATCTACAGCTAGAGTTGTCATCCTTTAAGCCCCATAATACCTAGAGGGTGGATGCATACTCTCCTTGTCCCTTAGCATGAGGAACCTAGACCCAATTTGGCTATATTCTTCTAGACTTAGCATGCTAGGGGGTTAGCGTATTTATGCCTAGTGCCTAGTTGATTGTCCACTTATATAGAGTCAACTAGGACCATTTCATTACTCTGGTCTTGGACTTGGTGTCACTTAACAAGTTATGATTAACGATGATTTATCTTATTCCAACCATCGTAAATTTATCTAGCACCTTGGATGTGTTAGATTGTTTCTAATCATAAGTTTTTCAAGTTCCCATCATCATACTACTCGCACAATGACCTAGAAGAGACATCCCATACCGCCCATCACCTTCTCATTCTGACCTTGCTCATCATAAAATGATCATTCTCGAGTCACAGTGGATACCAACTTGCATCCACCGATATTGGGTGTTTAAGACCATTCATCCTCCTTGATGTTTAGTTAAAATGGTCTCTCAATGGGTTTACCTAATGTTTGATTTATCTTATGTTTGATATCTTTAAGTTTAAAAGTTCTTCTAAGCCATAAGAGATAATTCTAGAATAGCTTATTTTTTTCTTGATAAAAAGGGGTTGTACTCGGGTCCCCCACCCTTAACAAATTACATATTTCTTCTTTAGAGCTTGAGATTTTACAAATAGATACACTTCTCATCTCAATTGAGATGCTATAGTTAAAAACCTACATCATTTTACAAAAAATATCTGAATTCTTGATTTTCATTTTTTGGATCTTTTCAAATCTCTGTATGAATACAATTACTCTAGAATTTAGCATATTTCTTGAAATTTTTCTATAGCAGCCTTCACAATTCCAAAAATTCACCTCTCCTATCTATGCCTTGCATATTAGTAGAGTAATATTTCCAAAATATCATACTAACATAGTCCGCTTTACCAAATTTGAATTGTTAGTTTCCTTCCTGAAACACAAGTGCAACCACCAAAATTATCACAAATAGTCTAAATGAACACACATTATTGTTACAAAATAAAATAGATGTTACCAATGGAAGACATTAAAGTAAATCTTAATAGGCAATCAACAATTTTTGTCAGCTTCAACTAAACTTTCTACTTCCTCTAACCATGGAAAGGAGTTGTTAACTTCACGATACTCAACCAAAACCCCTCTATTGGCTAGCTTATCTACACATTTGTTTTCTTCCCTTAATATATGTGTAAACTCGATTTCTTCAAACTCTTTAGCAAGATCTGGAATTTCTACAATTATCTCTTATATGTTCCATGAAGCCTTTGCTTTCCTCAAAGTTGCATTTATTACTATGAGAGAATCACCTTCTATCCAAACTCTATTGCATTTCATTTGTTTACATATTTTTAACCCTTTTAAAGTTGCCCAAGCTTCAGCTTTATTATTTGTCTTAAGTCCACATTTGAAAGTATAATGAGACAAAATCTCTCCTCTATTATTTCTAATTGTTCCTCCTCCTCCTATTGATCCTAGGTTTCCTTTAGATGCTCCATCTAAATTCAACTTAACCCACTCCACATCTGGTGGTTTCCACTTTATATTCTTTATCTTATTTTTGCTTCTCTTGTACCCAACATTATAATTCAATTTAATGACTTGACTCCATCTATCAAGACTCTCTGCTTCCAAATTAGGGATTGGATGAGTTGATAAGATTGTTTTAGACTCATCTATGGCAAAACATATCTTTTTTCATTATCTATAAACTGCTTTACTTTCCTTTAAATATTCTTCTATTCCTTTCTAGCCATATAGTCCAAAGTATTGTATCTTTTGATATATCCCATATTGTCTCTAAAGCCTCATTTTTATAAGTGCTCTACCATTTCTTTAATCAATCTTCAATTATACTATTCATCACTATGCATTTATCAAACATATTAAGAATCCATTGTCATAGATTCTAGGCAATTGAGCAATGTCCCAAGAGATGGTCAATACTCTCCTTCTTATTACAGAAAACATATTTAGAGGGACCATGAAAACCCCTTTTCTAAGGTTATCCCAAGATAAAATTCTTCTATGATCTACTAGCCAAACAAACATTTTGACTTTAGGAATGCTTGGGCTATCCCAAATATCTCTCCAAATTCTAGTGATGTTATTATTGTGTTGGTGTTGAACATTATATCCACTTCTTGTTGTGTATTCTCCTGAACTATTCAACTCCCAAATCAAATTCCAAAATAGCTTATGAATGAATATAATTTTATAATTAAAAAATTAAAATTGATAAAACATTTCTATTAAGTTTGAAAAATAACCTTTATAATTTGAATGTGCTAAGTAAACCAAATAGAGTAACCTAATAATATACCAAATAGAGTAACCTAATAATATATCCTTTTAAGGAAAACTAAAGTATTTCTTTCGTAGCACAAACCTATCCCAAAAAAAAAACTTTTCATAAACTTTAGAAAAGTGACCCATATCCTTTATAGACTTTATTTCTTTCGTAGCACAAACCTATCCAAAAAAAAAACTTTTCATAAACTTTAAAAGTACCTTCAAGTGAAGAAAAGTAACCCAAATCCTTTATAGACTTTATTTCAAAAACTTTAAAGGTATCTCTTCTTTTGTTACAACTTGTAACAAGGTATAAAAATAAACATTCTTTACTATGAAAGCTTTTTAAATAAAAATTTATCAACCATGGGAATACAAGTTTTAAATAAAGGAAAAATACAAGTTTTAAATAAAAGAAATTAACTAAATATCCCGTATTACACAACTAAAACAAACCCATTTTGTGGGCATGAAACGACGAATGGTATTTTCTCTATATTACTCATAATTAAGAAATCGTACTTATACAATTAGAAGCGCCCTTTCTAAAAGTAATAATAATATTATTGCTTTACTTAAAGGTTTCTGTCCGGAATAATGATAACACAAAAACAAATACATATGCATAAAACAGTTGATAACGTAATTTGAAAGCAAGTTGAAGAAGTTGTACTTAGCTCGAATGTTAATATAGCATTATGGAAACATTATTCTTAAATTAAAAAAATCTCTATAGTTTTCATAATGATTGAAAGGGGTTATCTACCAGAAAAAGATAGACTACTATCGACTCAGAGGTTTTTCAGAACAACTATTATTATTGATTTTGCTATTAATCAAGAAAAATAAGACACCTTTTTAAAGAAGGGTGAACAAATTCGATTACACTGTCATTATTTTTCTGAATATTTCTACTAAGGTTAAGATGAAATATTACAACACTTGGTCATTAATATGGCCCTCCCCTTTTGTCTGCAAAAGAAAAGAACAATTTAATTAAACCACTTACAAGATCCGTAACAGCATACCCCATAAAATCATTAAAATATTTTTTTTACAATTTGAAAGATTTTAATTAAGCGAGATCCAAAATATGGCCTATACCTTCAAACATGGAAACACATTTATTCAAATCAAATCAATGACCATTAATATCTTTGAAAAGGTTATTCCTTCCCCTACTGATTTGGGTTAACCACTCCCCAATCTATCATAGACCCTTTTCCAAGCCTTTCTTTGTAAATTGTGCAACATCCGTTTCTAGGCAATTTTTATTTATTTTAATGTTATTTATTAATTATTATTTCTTATTTATTAAATCTTATTTTATTTTATGAATTCAAAAATAAGCATCAAATAATTTTCAAATCACCAAAATGGTTTATACCTCCAAGTCTTCTTCCCTACTAGCAACTTGATGTCTCCATCTACCAGAAGAGAATAGCTCTCATGCCTTGGCACTTTCCTTGCCATTGGAGGTTATGGAATGTATATCATATAATCCAATAAACAAAACATACATGCAATGCAAGTCAAACATTCAACATGCACCGATATGAATGCAATTGTGTGAGATTCCATGTATTTATGAGACATGGTGATATTTCACACCGCCATTATATCCCAACCAAATATTCAAGGACTTGTACCTACAAAACAGTATCCATCAACAGTATCTTGTCTTGGAAGCAGATATCATTAATTAAATAACAATTGTATTTACAACAAATGATGCATTATGGGGTGGTCATTACAATGAAGGAAAGAATCAATCCATTATTCTTAACCTTCAATCCCAACTTCACACATTGCAAGTGGGATATGGAGAGACTATGGAGTAATTTCTTTGTAGAGTAGCAGACCTAAAGGGAAAATTGAATGCTATGGGTGGAAAAAATGGATGACAAGCTCTTAGTTCCTATCATACTTCAAGCTTTACCTTATTTCTTTTGGTTTCTTATTACCTCTTTACAAGTCTCTAATAGGACAATTTCCTTCAAAGAGTTTATCAATATGCTTAAACAAGAAGAAGAAACCAATAAAATAAGGGACTAGTTATCGAACAACGCACTCATAAGTTAAAAGTCTAGAAAATAGAGAAAACACAAACATTATTTGAACAAAGGTCCTTCCTCATCATCACAACACCAACCTCAACACTAAAAGAGGTATTACCATATCTATGTGTGTGACAACCATGATACCAAATATTATTGGTATGATATCACCACATGAGGAGACCATGTTTGCATACCTCAATAGAAGCAACAAAAATATAGGCCATGAATCCAACAAGAGCAGCAAAAATAGAAGGTTGTTATTGAAGTGTCAAATTAATATTATGAATAGGCACATGAAGAGTCAATTTCATATTTTGAACAAGCACACACAATACTCATGATCAAAGTTACCGTTAAAACCAGGGATGATTCTTGGTATATTGATTCTAGTGCTAGCCAACACATGACAGGGGACAAAGACTGGTTTGATACCTTCAAATCCAAAGAAGGAAAACCAATGACCATCGTAGATGATAAAACCTATGAGGTCAAAGGAGTTGGTGATGTTTTGGTTCACCTTCCAGATGGGAAATGCACCATCAAACAAGTCCTTTATGTCCCAGGACTAGCCAACAACTTGTTGTTTGTGCCCCAACTACTAAAGAAAAATATGAAGGTTGATTTTAGAGTTGAGAATGGCCATAAGAGGTGTTTTATCACTAAGAATGGTAAGCATATAGCCACTAGTTCCTATAAAAGTGGCTTGTTTTCCCTAGATGTCCAATTTGCTCCTAATGCAACACTATTAGCATCCAAGACAATTGCAATTTCTTAAAAGAAGTCTAAGAGGCGACAAATCCAGAGGTAGACCAAAAGGTAACAAACCCATAGGCAGAACCAATGGCAAACCTAATGGTCAACCTAATGGTAGATTCAAATAAAATACAATGGCCAACCCAGAGGCAAACCCAAAGGTAGACCTAGTGGCAAACCTAGGGTTGATCCAATGGTAGACCTAGAGGTGGTTACCCAAGAGCAAGAATAGCTAAAGCTAGAGCATTAGAGCCAAAGTATCCAAAGCCATAGTAGCCATAGCATCCAAAGCCAAATCCAAAGCCAACGCTAATAGCTAGATCCAATAAGAAGAGCCTAGACTCCTCTAAATTAAGGGAGGGTCCTAATATTTCTTAACCTGAATAATGTAATAAGAGGGGATGTTAGGATATTTTATTACATTATTATTAGATCATGCATTATTAGCTAAAAGGTTATTATTAGCTGGAAGATTATTTTAATATTTCTTGCATGTAATGATCTCCTAAATTAGGAGTATTAATCTTCCAATTTGTAACCCTAAAGCATGTATTAAATAGGCTCTTGCCTCAATGAATGATGTAAGGTTGTTTGCTATTAGCTTGAAAATATAAGATTGTCATATTTAAGTGCACATAATTGACATGTTATATACATAAAGCAATGCATTAAAATGCATGATTTTAATATGATACAAGATGATGTATTTAAATGCATATACATGACTCACCCCTAAGTAATGGTCTTTGAGCTTGATTAATGGATAAGTGCCTAGGAAACTTAAAACATGATATATGATTCTCCTGAGGTTTTCCCAAAGGCCTTAATTATTTGGTGTTAGTTATTATTTGAGGACTTAGTTAGATTTTCCCAAAGGACTTAGATAAATTTTACCAAAGGATTTAGATCAATTTACCCAAAGGACATAGATTTCTTATGTTATAAAATATTTCTCAAGGGGACTATCACTAGCTTACCCAAGGGGACTTTTGTTAGCTTACCCAAGGAAACTTGCATTAGCTTGTCTAGGGAGACTTTTGTTAGCTTGTCCAAGGGGACTTGTGTTAGCTTTTCTAGGGGGACTTTCATTAGCTTGTCCAAGAGAACTTGTGTTAGCTTTTCGAGGGGCTTTTGTTAGCTTTCCAAAGGGGACTTTCATTAGCTTGCCTAACAAGAATTTTGTTAGCTTACCTGAAGGGACTTTATTTTGATGACATGCAGGTTTGTACTGATTTATGCTTTTTGATTATACCTTAAGCTAAGTATTATGCTTTAAAGGACTTGTAATGAATTCATCCATTTAAATAACTCATGATTTTATTCATCCTTTTTGCCCAAAGGGTTGAATAGTTAGTGACAAGGTGACTTGCATAATGTAGTTTATGTGACAACTTGATTTGGTTATAGATTGGTTGATTTAAAAATGCCCAATTTGGTCTACCCTTCTTATTAAAAGGGTTCAAAATTTATTGGTCCATTTAAGTACTCATTGTTTAATTAAAGACACATTACATTTATCTATTTAAGGATGTTCTTGATTTGATTGATCAGTCTAATAAAGGGTTTAAAGAGAAGTTAATTTGTTCCCTCAAGGACCATCGATGCACAACACTAATTGTTGAATGCTTTTATTTACTAAGTAGAAAGTAAGTTTTATGCCCCTAGTTGAGGGGTTATTTCATAGTTTGATAAGATACCTCCAAAATATTAAGTGGGACAAATGAGGTGAGTTAGAGTGGTCGATCAAGACCACAAGCAATCACAATATTCATCATATAGCCAATGATGATAAAATAAAAGATATTGATTGGGTTATTAAGATTGTGGACAACTATAGTTTTCATCATGTAGCCCTTTGATGAAGTAGAGAAGGAAAAATGTATCTTGAAGAGAAGGTCTATTGCAATGGTTGTATAGACCATCGAGAGTTGAGGGTATGTCATTTTTTTGATGAGAAAATCCATAAGTCATTATTGAGAGGACATGACCTACCCATTTTGATGTTCTATACAACAACAATGACAAGCCAAGTCAAGGTGCAACAAGAATAGGTGATCCCAACTCACTCATATGCCATCAAAGAGATGGATTATGTGTTATTTGGTACTAGGAAAATCCATAAGTCATTATGCACATGCATAGTATTGAATAGGTAAATCCATTTCCCATGGTCCCATGAGTAAGTGAGGTGGAATGAGAAGATGATCATGCTTGGCATCTTGTAAAATGCCTATGAAAGCTAATATAGTTGTCCTATCACTTGGTATAGTGTGCATATCATAATGGTTCTAGTATTGTCATGGGTGTCTAACATGAGGGCTTATTATGTTTTTTTCCAAAGGCAGTTTCAAGGTGCCTATGTGGTGAGGTTGAGAAGAAGAGGTATCAGTTTGATGAAGAGAGAGTGAAGAAAAATTTATAGTGTAAATATAATGGGACTAGGAAAATCCTCTAGCATCAATTACCTAGTGCAAGTGTAATCCAAAATTATATTATTCCTAACTATAATTATCATAACATCATGATGGATTTCCTAACTTGATATGCAATAGGCAATCTAAGCAATAATAGTTACATATGTACAAGCAAGTATATAGGTAATCAAAATCAGGTAGATTGCAAGTAAATAGTAGCAACTAGATGATCAAGCAAAGCAATGCATGCAAGTATTTGAATGATCAAATAACCAATGCAAATCGTAAATGCAAATATTAATCAAAAAGTATTATGTGCCTATTGGGATGTGTGAACCAAAATCAGGCAATATCTTAGGTATAATAATGTATCCTTGTCGGTCTCATTTCAATATGGCCTATATATAAGAATAATATCATTGTGGAACCCCAAAAGAAAAGAATTGGCTTTGTCGTTACTTCTAGATGCAAATGAAACAATAACATACGCTCATGACAACTAGGGATGTATCCCATCTAGTTGCATCCCATGCATATTTCAGATTCCTAAGGAAGCACTTGATTTTGGAATCAAATACAAATTCAATAAGGGCCATCACCACAAGTTTGTTTAGTGGTATTAACACAAAGAAAAAATCATTTATTTGCATTGTTTCACCCTTTCAAATAGATGACCCTATGGTTTAGGGATGCAAATGGAGATTGGATGGGCTTGGTGAATATTGATCAACATCTTGATTTTTAATTTGATTAATAGTTTAACCATTAAAATGATTAATGCTAGGTCAATTATATGGAGTTTTGAATTTTAATATATCATTGATTTGAAAGTACATTGAGAACTAGAGATAAATCAATAGAAAAGAGCATTCACAACACAATCTAATTTGGAGTAGGGATGTTACCCTAATGAACATGATTTATTGTCTTTTAATCATAGGTTGATAGTGGATTTTGAAAATTTCCAAGGTCTTTATATGAGGATGGTTGAGAATCAAAGACAAGTTGTTCATTATATATTAAGTCTTGGATTTGGTTATGTGACCATTAGCACGATGAAAATAACAATGTTCATTAGAATAAAACCAAGGGGTTTTCTCTTTCTCAAGATGTATGGGTTGAACAGGCAGTAACTCAATCATCTTGGCATCAAGAAGTTGATTGAAGATAATGAAAGGAGGTTGATCTAACTTGGTGAATTGTATTCTAGGTTGTATTGTCAAGATTTTCTTATGACCAATTTTTAAAGAGCCACTATGACACACACACCTTCTTTAGTGAGAATCAGTGACTCCATCACTAATTACATGTTTCTTCTTGTATTGGATTTTATAGTTGGAGGATTTTTCCTCCTCTTTCTTAACTCTGAGTTTCCCTCTCCTCAAGAGGGCAGTTTCTACATGTTTAGCAAAATTTATTGCTTCTTCAAAATATGAGATGTTGATCGTTTCCAACTCATAGTCCAATTGGTCGTGTATGTTTCTTATGAACATATTCAAAAGATCCTTTTATGGGGAAGAAAATTGGAGTCTCTCCACTAGAGCTCACCACTTTTCTAATAATTCTACAAAGCTCTCATATTTGTCTTTTTTGAGTTTACATAGGTTGTCAATGATGACTTTTTTCTCAATATAGGTTGAGAATTATTGCACAAAAATCTCATCAAGGTCCTTAAAGCTCTTAGAGGAGTGGCATGGTATTCTATATTACCACTTAAGATAATTCCACTAAGGCTTTTGTCGAAGACCTTTAATAACATCTCATCATAGGTGATATCATTGCAAGAAATTTGGAAGAGTCTAAGGTGGTTGATTGGGTCTTCCTTTCCCTTATACATTTAAAATTTTGGTGTATCAAAATTTAAGAGGAAAGTATGGCTTTCTACTATTGGTTCTAGGGGTTGATTACATAAATCATAATAAGAATACTTATGACTAGATGAGAGTTCTTAAATGGAAGCCACTCATTGCATTAGTTGCTCCAGTTTGGTGTTTATAGTTTGAATTTTATTATTAGGTGGCACTTAAGAGGTGTATAGTGCAAAGATAGAATTTTTATGAGAATGAGGTTGTGATATTGGGGCATATTATGTCAAGGTTAGCATCATATGGGTCATCCCCAAATTATTGAATCTAAATGGATTAGTAGATTCATGGTAAGAAACTATGGGCATGGAAGTTTGAGAAAAAAATCCTAGTTGTTTTAAGGAGATTAGGAAGGTTGATGAAAGGATTTGAGATTGAAGCATTATGAGGGAGATCAAAGTTAGGAACATAACTTGTGTTAGGGTGTTGGCTTGTAAGAGGTGTACAATGCAAAGAATTTTTTGATGAGAGTCAGGTTGTGATATTGAGGCATATGATCTCAAGGTTGGCATCATATGTGTCATCCCCAAATTATTGAAGGTAAATGGAGTAGTATGTTCATGGTTAGAAACGGTGGGCATGGAATTTAAGAAAAAATCCTAGTTGTTTTAAGGAGATTAGGAAGGTTGATCGAAGGATTTGAGGTTGAAGAATTATGAGGGGGACCCAAGTTAGGAACATAACTTGTGTTAAGGTGTTGGTTCATAAGGAAACTAAGATTGACCCTTGTTAACCTTTCAAGCAATTGTAAAAAAATTAGATGTTTAAAGGATAGTGAAACATTCGATGTCCCACTATCTATAGAAGTAATAATAGTAGAAGGGTTGATTTAATTGGAATTTGATGCATTAGGATCTAGGGTGTATTCATTAAGGTTTGTATTCATTGGATTAATGTTTATATTTGATTGATCAATATTGGTATTTAATTTATTATCACTCATTTTTACTTTATAAAAAGATGTAGAACTAGAATTAGGTTGTTGGGGGTGACCCAAAGGTGCACCCTCTCCAAAAGAAATATCATGATTAAGGATTTTTGTTACAACATTTATATTGTTATTTATGAAGGTTACTATTTTCTAGAGAGTTCTAAGTCCTATCAAAAGCATAATATTAGGAGTCCAGAAGACATTGCAACGCTATCTCCCAAGAGTAATGTTAAGGCATATGAGTTGAGTTGCAATAGCACTTGACAAAGATAGAGACAAAAGAGATAAAGACCATAGCTAGACATAAGTGTTACTGCTAGAAGGAAACAAAATTTTTGTTTTAGTAGAAGAAAGTATTGAGAGAGTTGCCTATGAGTTTGTGATCTAATCCAAGCCATAAGATATTAAGGGTGTCATTCTTTGTGATTGCAATTGATTTCCTCTATTATTGGAGACAAAGAAGAGAAAAATGAGTCCTTTATTATTGGAGACAAATAATAGAAAAAAAGTCCCTCGTTATTGGAATCAGAGAGGAGAAAAAAGAATACTTTGTTACTAGATACAGAGAAGAGAAATATCACCATTGAAGACTGTGGGTTGGAAAATACCTAAGGGAGTCGAATCACCTAATTTGGAGCATGAGTAGCATTGGAAATTGAAACTCCTTTTCCAGGGTAATATCCATTGCATGTAAGAGGTCGTATCACATGGAAGAAGAATTCATGCACAAAGAGCCATGTGTGAAAGCGCATGAGGAAAGGTATTAATATTTTTTGTTAAAATTTTATTAAGCGTGTGCATAAGGATATGCTTATTTTTGGATGTTGACTTATAAAATTAAATATTGGGTAAAGGAATTTTAAATAAAATAATAGGTGATATTTGAAATTTTGAAAATTATAAAATTAAAAACTAGAAATATAAAAGGAATTCTACATTTGATAGAATTTTTTTATTTCAAATTTTTAAATTGTGAAAATTGAATTGAAATTTTAAAGTGTGGAGAGATAAGGAAGTCTACTCCAAAAGAAAATTAGAAAATTAGAAATTGAGTATTTAAAATTTGGGAGCCATAAGGTTTCCAACTCCAAAGGAATTAATTTAGTGAGTTGTTTAAAAATTAAATATTTGAATTTAAGACTTTGGAGAATTTGAATATATAAATTTGAAGAATTTGATTATTTGAATTAAAGTTTGGAGAAATAAGGTCTTCTACATCAAAGGATTATATTAAGGAATAAATTGTTGAAAATCATTCAATGAAGACAATGAAGAAATGATGGACATGATGGACAAGTTTAAATTTTACACTCATCATTTGATAGATGAATTTGATAAGAAAAATGAAATCACAAATGATTTAAAGATATCATTGTCTTTATTTCTCAAAAATGCAAAATATGAAAATTTCACTACACTTATCAACTATTTCATGAAAATATTTTTAAATCTTGGTGGAATTCACAAAATACCTTTATATTCACTACTAAAATATGTATAGTGATGTATATGGCCTTCTCATATTTGAAATTTGCCAAGAGAAAAGATAGGAAAAGAAATATGCAAGTTGTGATACATATGATTTGAATGAAGCATATGTTAGCTTCAATAGGGAATCCTTGAAATTCATAATATATTATTGTGATGACTTACCAACTCATTGTCTAGAAGTCACACAATAAGTTATACAACAAATGAAGCTAAAGATAAAGAAGAATCTCAAGCAGTCCATGAGCAAGATCCAAGAGATCATAGCAAAGAGATAAAAATAGAAGAACTGAAGAAAGAAGATGAAGTATCTCAAACATAGTGCGATATTACCTGATAGGACAAAAACACAAAGATAAATATTGAAGACTAAATTCTTCAATGACCAAATAATATAATACAAGGTGGTGTTGGATAATATTACATTATTTGGTACATGCTAATGTATCCCTATGGTACCTTATGGTACAATTGTAAATATTAGAATAGGGTTTGAGTCTATAGTTTAGGAGTGTGATTTATATTTTCCCTTATGTATGTGTCTATGTGTAGGATGTGCACAAGTGTCATGTAATTATATGTGCAAATATGTAAAGTGAGAATGTGCACAAGTGTTATATAATAATGTAAGTGTGTGCACAAGTGTTGTATGGTAAAGTGTGCAAGTGTGTAAGGAGTGTGCAAGTATCATAGAACAAAGTGTGCAAGAGTAAATAGAGAGCCAAAAGTCATGTATACAAGTGGAAATATGTGAAGCCAAGATACATGAGAGACTTGTCTTATATGTGGAATATGAAAGGTTGCATCTCTCGTATATGTGAGGAGATCAATAGTCAAAGTTTCTAAGTGTTATATTTCTAAGGTTATATTATGGAGATAAAGCTCAGTGTATTGTATCGAAGATATATAGAATATTGGATAAATCTTGCATACAATTTGAGTAATATTATTATGTATTTATTCATATTATTTTCATGAATTATTTTGACCATTTATATATTATTATTGTTATTGTTTTTTTTTTAAGCGAAAAACCCCTTGTGGAGCCGCCTTGGTCTGAGAGACCATGAATAGGGGGTTCTACACCATCAAAGTCACTCGGGGGTCACACCCGACCCTTCCCGCACCAACATTATCAATTGGATTTTGGATACCCAATTCAGCTTTTTTGGTAGTGGTGTTTGATAGATACTAAGGTTTTAGTTTTGTTGCACTAAAGGATTATAAATCTTGATAACCCTTTCAAGTAAATCTTACACAATATTTTTGAATGCATAGTAGTCATTAGTGTCATAATATTTTTATCGATGAAAAGTGCAGTACAAATGCTCCTTATATTTCTTACCATGTGGTTTGTTCAAATCTTTAGGTTTTATCTCTAGCCAGGTAATAGCTTGTGCATCATACAAATTTTGAAAAAGTAGTGAATATGATTCAAACAATGGGGTGTAATTGTGGGGTGGCCAATTGAATTGGCACTATCTATTATCTATAGGTTGAGCTTCATTTTGTATTTGTTGTGGGGGTGGAACTACCTGGTAATTTTTTTATTGTTGTGGGGGTTGTTGTACTTGAGCTTGAACTTGTTGTGTTTGTTGTTGTGGTTGGCTCAAGATTATTTGATTAACCTGACCAGTCTTGGGCTAGCCCTAGTTTTTCCTCCTTTGGCCTTTATTTTGTCCTTATTTCTTTTTTAATTTTAGTTCATCCTCTAAGATTTTAAATTCTTCAATTACCTAAGCCTGGGCAAGAGCTTCCTCAAATGTCCTATATTGTTGTAATTGTAGTAACAAGAAGATTGGTTTGGAATAACTCTTTGTGAACATTATTTTTAATTCTACCATGGGGAGGGAGAAAGGAAATTTTGTGATGATTTCCCTCCAACAGTTTCCAAAGTCATAAACCGACTCATATTCAAATTGGCATAGGTTGAACAATTTTGTTAGCATTGTTTTCTTTCTAACATTAAGAGAGAAACACTCCAAGAATTGGTCTTCTAGTTTCTCAAAAGTATAAACACTTTGGTTTTGTAGGTGATTATACCAATCTAGAGTGTCTCCTCCAAATTTTTGACGAAATATTCTGAGCATGAGAAGGTCATTGTCTTGTATCCTTAAACATGCATTGATGAAACCACTCACATGCTCTCGACGGTCCTCATCATCCTTGAATTTATCAAAATTTGGTAATTTGAAATCTATCATATAAGGTGGTGATGGTACCAAAGAATGAATGGGGTGATTGATCAACTACCTCAAGGTTTGTTTCTAGTACAATATTCCAAGTATTTGTATGGCCAAGCTGTTAATCTAGTTCTACAAAAATTGAAACTTAGGGTCTTCTGATGATGAATGAAAACCCTAATTTATTTATTTTTGATGAAAGGGATGTGTGTTTTTGATTGATACGGTTGTTGTGGTGTAATGGTTTATGGAGTGAATTTTGCAGATGAAGTTGTTGATAATGAGGTGATGGGGGTATAATGGTATGTTGTCCTAAAAGTTTAGCATACGTGTGATGGAGTGGGTGGATGGAAATGGTTATGGTGGGTGGTCACAATACCCATGATGGATCTTACGTGAAAAAGGTATTTCTTTGGAGGTGGATGGATGGTTAGGATCTGGAACCTATGATTGTTATTGCATATTATAACGAGTTCTTTGGTTGGCCTCATCCACAAGCAATTGAATTGCAAAAATGCTTATTGTATAGCAATCACAGATTTAGATGGCACAATCACATGGGAGGTGGAAGGTTGGACTGGTTGAGTAACAACCATGTGAGTGGATGTTAGTGGGGGGTAGGTGGAAAAATACATCACGATTGAATGAGGTATGGCATGTTGGATGGGTTCAATGGTTGTGGATGGTATGGATACGAGTATCTGTGAAGCACTATTAACTTGTGCTTTATATAGGGGGTTAGAGAAAATGATGTTTTGATATGATGGGAAAGATATGTATTGATGATGTGATGATGGATGAGTGTGAGTTATGGTTGCAGTGGTTGATTCGAAAAATGGGTTGGTGATGAACCGATGATTTTGTTGCAGATTAGAGTAAGGGGTCTCCTGGTATATTATGGGATTAGTGCGATTGGAATGGTGAGAGGAGGTAATGATGGAAAAACCAATCCTACAATAGTTAAATAAGTCCTTATGGCATCAATATCTAGATACATGATGTGCATATAAGATGGTGTGGGTGGCTCACTCCTAAGAGTCTTTGGAATTGTAGCATGGGTAGCTCTCCGCATTACATCCATGTCCAAAGTGGGAGTCCCATTGGATGACCCAGTGGACATTTCTAGATGCAAGGTGTGGGCTACGCTGACTTGTCCCATTGCAGAAGTGGCGAGGGCTTGGGAAGGTTGAGCAAAATGTGCCATGGGTGAAGATGGTTGACTTTGGACTTTGGCTAAAGCTTTGGCTTGACTGTGGGTTGTTACCATAAGATAAGGGTGGAATGAGATGGTGAATGTGAAGGTATGTGTGAAATGTGGTGGAAATGCAAATGAACAACACACAAAGCAAACAAACAAACCAATGTTTTCTAGGTTTTTGAAAGTTTTGTTTCTTTTTTTTAGGTTTTTTTAAAAAAAAATTATCTTTTTAAAGTTTTGTGAATTTTTTATTTTTTTATTTTTTGAAATGTTTCGAGTTTTGGTGTATTTGATTTTGAGACTCTTATTCCTATAACCACTATGTAGGGTGAATCACGGATGTAACTAAAATGGTGTGTCGGAATCCACCCCCTAACAAAGGATGATTTATGAACGACTAAAAATGGCATCCTGAAGATATGATTAGCTCAAGGGTAAACCTAAGGAGTCACAATTACCCCCTCAAAGGGAGGCCATTTTGTATGAGTCATGTTACTTGCCTAATAACTGGGGTAAGGCCCCATAGGATTTTTCTTCACTCTCATGTGAGCTTGGACAAAAATGATAGTTGGTGTTCCACTTTTTATTAAGCCCCATGGTAAAATGGCATTACTAATCCTTCCTACTTTGGGCACACCCAAAAATAGGGAACTCTCTGGTGATGAATTCTAGATTACCACTTATATTGGCTCCTAAGGTGTCTAGGTGGTGAGCCAATGGAAGGAGGTGAATTCCAACATCACCGATCTCGATTGGGGGTTGGTGATGAATTCCAACCTTACCAATGTTATTGTGAGATGTGCAAAGTGTGTGAAGTTTTTTTATTTTCTATGGTTTTATGCAATTTAATATGCAATCTAAATTTTCATGCCTAAATGCAGAAGCAAAAACATATAGTGGTAAACAAAATAGTAGAGACAGACAAACTTCTAAATCATATGCAACAAACAAATTTTATAAGGGTTTTGCAGTGGTTTTGAAACACAGTCCCAAATGTAGATCCACATTTGATCATCATTTTGTAAGTTAAAAGAAGATACACCAAACACATGAAATAAAGAAAATTGAATGCACTGAAAGAATTGGTTTATATTAAATACAGGGGAACCTTTGTCTCCCTTTTTACAATGCTCTTGCTTGCTTTCTAATATTACAATGGGTAGAAAGGGGAGAAAAGTCACTTTCACCGAATACAATGAATGGTTGTGTCTTCAATCTTCTCTGGTATAATTAAGGAGTGGATGGGCTTCAACTATCCTTGTGGACCATCCTTGCTACAATAGCCTTCCATGAACCTACAACCTGCACATGCATGAATTCCAATAAGAGAGAGTTAGTAGCACCTATTGAAATTCCTAAAAGAAGTTATCCAAAACCCTAACATTGATGCTGGTAGAATGTAGAAATGATGCACGGATAATAGATATTAATAAGTTGTAAAACATGCTTTTCTAATTTCACCTGATTGGATCTATCTGTTGGGGGCTGAATTTTCTCCTAAACAAACATTGACAGGCATTTGGATGGGTCAAACATGGGTGCACATTTGAAAAATGTAGGTGTGCATTTATGATTGGGTAAATGCGGACATGCGTTTGAAACTGAATAGTAGAACTACTAGGTTTGGGATCTGAAGCTTCGATGGATTGACCTCCAAGAACTTTGATGATCTACTGTAGCAAATTCGGCAATGTGACAATGTATTTTTTAGTTTCTTCTTGGTGATGAGATGAGGGTGCCTTTATAGGTCTTTTGGGGGTTTTGGATGGAAAGATAGGTGGCAAGCCAAGAATGCCAAGTGGCAAGCCAAGGAAACTAGGTGTTGGGGGCAGTTAGAGTGAGTCATTGAAAGTGTCTCACTTAACTAGGGAGATATGGCAAGTGGGTAGGTGCAATTGGAGTGAGGTGTGAGATGTTGCAAGTGGGGAGGTAGTAGTGGCTAGGACACATGTCAAAATGGGAGACAGGGTATCCTAGGGGAATTTTCTAGATTTTTTAAAATTTAGAAAATAAGATATTGTGCAAAATTAATATGCCTAAGTCAAAACTTAGGCATATACATTATTATCCAAAGTTGTGGGGTGAATGGGTGTTTTTGCAAATGACTAGGTTTTGGTGTCTACATTTATTTACCTAATAATGGTTATCCAAAGCCACTTCACTTCCAGTCTATGTGGCTCCAAGACATTGAATTTTCCATATGGTTATGTCATGGTAAGATGAATCAAAATTTGAAGGATCATGTATGTACAGGTTTGTTAAAAAGTTGAAATATTTAAAGGACCAAATGAAGATATGGAATGCCAAATATTTTAGTAACATTTTTAAAGAAAAAAAGAAATTGAATCCAAGCTTAAAATTTTACAAGAGATAGTAGAAATTAATGGAATGGATTAATATTCTTATGTGAAAGAAAAATAATTACTTTATGATTGTCATAATGTATTGGAAAATGAGTCATCATATTGGTTCCAAAAATCTAAAGAGAAATGGCTCAAGGAAGGAGATAGAAATACAAAAAAAAAAATCATGTTGCAGCAAAAACAATTTTTTTTTTGTTTTTCATACCAAAAATATTAAAACTCTAGATGGAAGAAATATTAAGAACAAAGAAGATATAAGGAAGGAAGCAATTAATTATTTCAAAAATATTTTATCATATTCTAGGAAATATAATGAGGCACAAGAAAAAAATTTGCAAAACATTCCATTAATTATCACTTGAGGATAAAATTAAATCTTAATGAAGAAGATATCTATTGAGGATCTTCATGAAGCAATTTTATCTTTCAATCCTAAAAAAGCACCTGGCCCTGACAGATTTCCTGTAATTATCTTTCAAAAAAATGGGATTTATTGTAGAGGGATATGTTAGATGCGATTGAAGAGACCCAAAAAAGGAAGGCTATAATAAGTGATATCAATGCTACTTTTATTACCTTGGTTTCCAAGAAAGTCAACACAAAATATTTTGATAATTTTCATCCAATATGCCTTTGTAATATGATTTATAAGATCATAAATTATGGTAAACAATTTGAAGGGCATTCTAGGGTGCCTTATTTCAGAGGAACAAGGTGGTTGTGTTCATGGTAAACAAATTCTTGGTGGTAAAATTATTGCACAAGAGACCATACATTCTCTTCATTCCATAAAAAACCAGGTATGCTTTTGAAATTAGATATGAACAAAGCATATGATAGGGTTTCTGGGAATTTTATACATGATATTCTCAGAAATTCTAGCTTTGATTATAGTTGGTGTGAGTAGATTAAATGTTGTTATAGCACTGTAAAATTTTCTATTCTAATCAATGGTTCTCCTATTGGGTACTTCAAGTCATCTTGTGGACTTTGTCAAGGTGATCTTCTTTCTCCTTATATATTTATTATTCTGGAAGAAGCATTAGGGAGAGCCTTTTCAAAGGCAAAAATGGAAGGAAAAATCAAGGGTATTCAAGCTGCAAAAAATGGTCCCTTTGAATATCATCTCCAATTTATTGATGACACTTTTATTTTGGGCCATCCCTTAGTCAATGAGGTCATGGAGTTTAAATCAATATTATCATGATATGAGAAGACTTTTGGACAGTTGGTAAATACTTTAAAATCTGGGATTTTTTATTAATACTACCCTAGATTTAAAACAAATTATTGTGAATATTTTAGGGTCTAAAATTGAAAATTTTCCATAAACCTACTTGGGTATTCCATTGTTTGATAAAGGAAATAAAAATAAGCTTTGGATCTCTTTTTGAGATAGAATGAAAGCTTGCTCGGCAGGTTGGAAAGGTAAGTTCTTAACCATGGAAGGAAGGCTACAACTTATAAAGACTACTTTGCAATACATTCATATTTATATGATGTCTCTTTCAATATTGTCAATAGGTATTGCATCATAAATTGATAAAATTCCAAGATTTTTTCTATGGAGAGGTTGTGCGGAAAAATTAGGTTTCCTTTTTGTAAGTGGGTTAGGTTTTACAAAGGAAATAATATTGGAGGAGCAGACTTACGGAGTTGCAAACTTATAAATTTGGCATTAGGAGCAAATCTTGGGTGGAGATTATTCAAAGATCAAGGAAAGAATTGGGCAAAAATATTACTTGAAAAATATATAGATTCTCTTGATGCAATGAAATTGTTTAGGAAAATAACTCTACCCAAAGGATCATCAACATGGAACATATCAAAGAGTTTGCAATTGATAAAGAAACATATCATATGGTCAATCAATGAGGGGAGTTATGCAAATTTTTGGTCTGATGCTTGGTTGAAGCCTTATCCTCTTATCTCTAACTCATAATGGAAACCACTGACTCAAGCATACCTAGCATGTAAAGGTCCAAAGGTCAAAGATTATATTATTATGAGTAAAAACTCTAGATCATATATTTCTTTTAGTAACCTGGTTGAAGGAGAGGAACTAAAACAAACTGTAGATGAAGTTCAAAAGATGATTCGAGAGTTTTATTTGCCGATTTTTACACGAAAGGATGAGTTGATTTAGAATTTATGAAAGGATGGTGGATACTCGATAAATTTGGGATATGAGGATTTAGAACAATCAAAATTTCCTTCTCTCAAATATTTTACTTGGAATAACATTTGGTCATTAAAGGCTCTCCCAAGGGCCTCAACATTTCTTTGGTTAGCATTTCAAATTAAGATTCTTATGGGAGAGAGTCTATAAAAAAAAGGATATTATGGACCCTTCATATGTGCCTTGTGTGAGAAGGATTTAGAAACGTTATACCATTTACTTATTCATTGTTCGTCTGCTCACACCATTTGGGTTTATTTTTTAAAAAATATGAAATTATATTGGGTAGCTCCATTAACATTGAAAGAGCAGATAAAATATTGGATAAAGTATTTCAAATCTAAATAATTATGTATTCTTTGGAGGATTGGCCCTACCTTCAATTGTTGGAATGTATGGCTTGAAAGGAATAACATAATTTTTAAAATAAATATAAAAATCATGCCCAATTTTAGAACCGTATTAGTGCCTCTCTTGCAAAATGTCTAAAAATATGGTGCTCATCATGAGAAGTGTCAATATAGAAAAAGAGGTGCTAATAACTTGGCTACATGATTTGAACATACATGGAAGAGTCATTTGTGACAACATAATTACAACAAAGGATCTACTTCAATTTATGGTAAAATAAAAATGTCTAGAAATTAGGTTTATCAAAATTAATTTTGATGGTGCTTCTAAAGGAAATCCAGGAAAAGCCGATAAAGGTGATGTTTTCAAAAATAGTGAAGGCAAAATTTGCCTCATTCAAAATCATATGGAACTTAAACTAAAAACTATGCAGAGGCTAGGGCACTTCTTACAGGGATTAAAATTGTAGCAAAAAAGGATGGAAATATAATTCAATTGAGGGGGACTCACAAATTATCATCAATGTTATTAACAAAAATAGATGTGGAAACTGGATAAAAAACAATATTATTGCTAATATTCATCATCTATTACTAGAGGCAATCTCTTGGAAGTGTGAGCATATTTATAGAGAAGGAAATCAAGTAGAAGATAAATTAGTGAATTATGGTGTTGATCTTCATCCTAGTGAAATTCAAATTTTAGAAGGCAACTATCCAAGTGAGATTTTATTTCTTAATCAAAATGATGTCAAGGAGTTGATTGTGGAAACATAGCACTTTGAGGAAGTTGAAGAACATATTTAAGAGAAAAAAAAATGAAAAACTATGATAAAAAGGTATGCTACAACAAATGTAATATTTTGGTATTTTGATGGGAGTGGCCCCCAATAGAAGCCACATATACCTATTAAAAAATATATCAAAATAAAGTGCTACTAAAATCAACGAGTAAAGAGAAAGTAATGATAGGAGATACAACTAAGACCAAGTTATTTCTTCCCTTCATTTCCCCATTTTGGATGGTAGATGAACTCTTCCATATGCTTGAAAGTAGTGTAAGACCAAGAAAACAATTCTAAATTTTTTTTGTTAAAATGTTAGTGTATAAGGTTGATTATGAGAAGGTCTCGACAAGGAAACCGTAATGGAAAAATATATTGGGCCCCCAACTTCCCAATGTATTTCAAAAAAAATATTGATTATGAGAAGGCCATCCCAAGGGACAAATTTGTAGGTATTTTTTGTCTTGGGAGAGGGGAAGTAAATTGAAGGTAATATGGTATGGAAAGGTAATATTTTCAAATTTAAATCTAGAGGACCAAATAGGAGGATCACAAAAGAAGAAATTCTTAGATTTTGAGAGCAGTTGGGGAAAGGTGTAGATTTGACGAAAGATTGACATCATAAATGGTGAGAGGCATAAAGAGAATGAATAATCCAATATTCTAAGATTTTGTACTTATCGAAGCAAAATAGTTGTCGATCAAAATTGTTGGAACAATTTTGCAATATCGACCATTGCATGTCAAAGTAGAAAAGAAAGGTTGAATTTGAGTGCAAAGGTCTATTTTTATGAAATCATTACCAATACCAACAATTTCATGCTTCTGCAAGTAATTTCACTTTTAAGGAAGCAATGCTCAAATTTTGGGTTAGGATAGTTGATTAGGTCAATTTGCTTACTTCATAGAATATTACAAGTTTGGCATGCCAAAATTGGGTTTTTACACTATCCAATTAGTAGAAATAAAAGGGGACAACATAGACTCCTTTACTTAATTAGGAATAAGTAAAGGAGTCTATGTTGTCCCCTATTATATTTTTTTTAATTAGTGGTATTAATTAGGAATTTTCCATACCATCTACCTATAGTTTTCCCTATGCCAATATTAGGATTATTTGGAAGGAATTATCATTTGTCTTCCCTAGGTCAAAGCACACAACCTAGTCACGAATTCTAAATACACCTAGTCCTAATAAAGAAAGAAAATAACCATTTAAAGGTGCATTAAACAATATGTTGACCTCTAATGCATGGTTTTCCTATAGTACAAAATAAATCTTATATTTAGTTCCTATTATTGTTGCCATATCCATGAGAACAATTATAAAAAGTGATAAACTCACTATAAATATTTTTAATATGATGTAAGTAACCCTCTTAGGTGTGCACAAAGTATATCACTATAGAACAAGACTTTTGTAATCATAATTAACATGTTTAATTAAACTATATGTTGATATCCAATTCATGTTTTTCCTATAGTACAAAATAACTCTTCTATATAATTCCTATTATAGTTGTCACCTCCATGAGAACAATGCCCAAGAGTGATAAATTCACTCTAAATATTTTTAATCTGATATAAATAACCTTCTGATGCATGCACAAAGTATATCACTATAGAACAAAACTTTTGTAATCGTAATTATCATGCTTAATATCCTATTTTTTAGCCATAGGAATTGTCAGTAATGAAATCCACCTAGTCTAGGGATATTGATTTCATTTATTACTCTCTATTGTTATGTTGAAATATAATTCACATTAAAGCAATTATATATTAACATAACTAAATATAAACTCCCGTTCATGCAAATAGAACTACAATTGAACACACATTCTTATTTCCATATGAAACACCTAAGTGGTTTGGATTTAGGCTCTCTTCCGTGAGATCCAGGTTCAAACCATAACAGGGTGTGTGTGCATGTGTGTGTGAGTGAGTGTGTTACCAAAAAAATAAAAATACACACACACATTCATCAAATAGAAAGCAATGCAACTATGATGAAATAACTACACTTATGGTGCCACATGCATGCAACTTACTATTATAGAAAATAAATTAAACATAGCATAAAAATAACTTAACTAGTCTACAAAATTGAGTATTACTCCATATTGATTAAGTTATTAAATTTTTCATAATATTGATTCATGCAACTAAAATAAATAAATGCAAATTAAATATGAAAATGGGGCTTGGAGGAGATATGCAAACCATAATGCCTCATAGTGGGACCTTGCTTTAAGGGTAGGATGCATTCCTTGAAATAGATATCTTCAAATCAAGTCTATTTTAAATCTTCTAGTTACATTCATGAATGTCTTGGAAATTACAACACATTGTTCTAACATCTTAGTGTAACTTTATCTAGCTTTCATTACTTCTAATTATGACTAAATTCAACTAGTATTATTTACTATGATATATTCTAACTTTTTAACTATCTCTTATACTATTAGAGAGCTCATAAGTGGTTACAAATGCAAATATCTATAGCTAAAAATAAATGAATATAACATTAGTTGTTGAAGAACACAAACTTATACTAAGAGGGGGGAACAGTATAAGATAAAACTTTTCACTTATCTTTCCAAAATAATAACTTCAAATAATATCAATGCAATAATTAAACAATGCATAAATTACCACACACATAAGAGACAAATATTTTACATGGAAACTTCCTCTTGGAAGAAAACCACGACAAAATATTGCTTATATATTTCTTTAATAAATTTTGTGGGCACCAACCCATAGGAGACACCAATCCCCTATACAATTTTGTGGACACAAATCCATAGGAGACACCAATCCCCTTGCTCAATTTCGTGGACACCAATCCATAGGAGACACCAATCCCCTTGCTCAAGTTTGTGGACACCAATCCACAGGAGACACCAATCCCCTTACTCAAGTTCATGGACACCAATCCACAGGAGACACCAATCCCCTTGCTCAAGTTCATGGACACCAATCCATAGGAGACACCAATCCCCTCTTCTAGTTTATGGACACCAATCCACAAGATACACCAATCCCCTCTACTCTAGTTCATGGACACTAATCCACAAGAGACACCAATCCCCTCTGCTCTGGTTCATGGAAACCAATCCATAGAAGACACCAATCCCTTATACTCTAGTTCATGGGCATAAATCCATAGGAGACACCAATCCCCTCTACTTTGGTTCATGGATACCAATCCACAAGAGACACCAATCCCCTCTCGCTTTGGTTCATGGACACCAATCCCCTCTGCTCTGGTTCATGGACACCAATCCATAGGAGACACCAATCCCATCTACTCAAGTCTGCTCCAAATCCTGCTCTCAAATCTGCTCCAAAACCTACTCTTAAATCTACTCCAAAACCTGACAAAGCTAATTAAAGAGGTGGGTTTGCGGAGCTCTGGCGATTTGGCGAGAAATATTCTGAACTGTCGGAGGCCGAAGCTCTAGGATTCTGGCTCGCGGCTTCTTCCTGGGTCTCTGTTGGTTTGACATCGTTCCCCTCTGAAGGCTCGTACGTTTCCTCAGGAGGGCCCTATGGGGTCTCCTCTAGGTTCTCTTGACGAGAAGAAGGGCTCTTATGCCGAGATTCTAAAAGAAAATTTTGCGTCTTCTTCTGATGAAGCCCAGCGAGGTGCTTACCAAGCGCTTCTCAAGAATGTTGGCAAGGGTTCTTCTGCAAACAGAGTTAATGGATGCCTCCTGCAATCTGCTTCCAGACCTAAGATAGTCATAGAACCAAAGATGGTTGAGGATACGATCACCTACCGTGCTAACCATGACTTGATCTGCAAATTCATGGGAATCCGACCCACTCTGCACTTTCTGCACACCTGGGTTAGATAGAACTGGGAACCTATCGGTGAGTACTCCTTATGGCCTATAAGCAACGGGTATTTCATTATTAGTTTCTCTTCTTCAGTAGATAGAAACAGAGCATTTGAATCAGAGAAGAGGACCCATGGCCCGGCAGGGTTATTTGTCCAACCATGGAGAGTGGGTTTCGATCCTCGCATTGAGCCCACGGCTGTTCCAGTGTGGATCCGACTGTACGCTCTCCCGATGGAGTTTTGGGGCGAGCAGATTCTTGAGATGATTGGTAACTCTCTAGGTAGATTTATGGGAGTTTCCAAAGATACCATAGAGGGAAACACTGTTGTCTTTGCTAGAATCTGTGTTGAAATGGATATCAGCCAGCCACTACCAGCTGAGGTGGAACTGGAGTTAGCAGGACAATCCTGGATACAGCAGTTAGATTACGAAGCCCTACCTTTTAGATGCAGGGTCTGCCATAAGCATGGCCATTTGGCTAGGTTCTGTCCGAATACCTTGAGCACAAAAGCGGAGGCCCCGCTAGGAATCTCAAATCGACCCAGAGAGGGTAAGTTCACCCCGGTCAAAGAATCACAAAACACCCCCCAAGGTTCTGAAGCCCAGAAAGATGGCTTTGAATAGCAAAAATGAAGAAGAAACAAAAAGAGAAATGGCAAGGACCAAGCTTCACTCAAGCCAACCAACCGGTATGAAATCTTTAAATCCCTGGTGGATCAAGAAGACCAAGTTATGGATGGAGTGGATGGGAACACTGAGGATTTTAACATCCACTCTCATGTTTCTCCCTCTTCAACTCCTGCCCGCGAGCAGGTGCTTAAACCCACTGAGTTTTTATAGCCAGAGAACCCAGGGGCATTGGTAATCCACTCCTCAGCACAGCCAGTTATTCAGGATGTCATCATGGGAAGTGCCGAAAAGAATAGAGAAAGGCCAGCCCTGGGGATTACCCAGGTGGAAAAACGGTCCAAGAATAACATTTCTCAAGGTGCAGGCAGGAAGTCTAATAAGGACCTAATAGCATCGCAAGGAGACAAGCTGGTCACTGATGGATCAGTGAGAACAATTGACTCTTACTGCTCTCAAGGTTTCCAATGATTATTCAATCTTGGAATGTTAGGGGTTTAAACAGTAGAACCCATCAATCTGTTGTTCAAAGACTCATAAAGAAGGGTAAAACAGACTTTTTGCTCCTCCAGGCGACAAAAATGTCTTTAGATCTTATGTGTAGAACAGATTAGTAAAATATGGAGGGGAGCCTGGATATATGGATGTGGTAGCTCAAGGTGCCTCGGGAGGAATTGTTACTTTTTGGAACCCCCTGGAATGGTCTGCTTTAGAACATATAGCTTGGAGGGGTGTTCTCACATCTCTTTTTAGGAATAATGTCACAACTGAGCAAGTTTTAATTACAAATTTTTATGGGGCTCAAAGCCATGATGGCCAGAGGCTTCAATGGAAAGCAGTTCACAACATGAGGTCCTCAATACAAGCTTTTGACTGGATCATTGCTGGAGATTTTAATGCCAAATTATCTGCTCGGGATCAGGAAGGTGGTTCCCCTGTTTTGGACCTGGGGGATCGGCTTCTGATTGCCCAGGTTCAAGCTTTTCACTTAGTTGATGTCCAAGGTCCTGGAACTTTTTTCACTTGGACTAACAAACGGAGGGATCCACACTGTTGTAAGGTAAAGTTGGATCGCTTTCTGGTCTCAGAGGAGGCTTTTGTTAAGTGGAATGTGCAATTACAGATTTTGGACGGTCCTGTTTCTGATCACTCTCCCATCATGCTGAAGGGTGGGACTCTGACAGGGCAGTTCCATAAACCGTTTAGATTTGAGAATTTCTGGCTTCAGAAGGAGGACCTTCATGAGGTAATTCCACAATGGTGGGAAGAAGGTCGTCCACCTTTTGGGACAGCAATGTTTAAATTTCACAAACAACTTCTTTTTGTCAAATTTAAATTGAAACAGTGGAGGCACGCCAATAAATCGGATTTCAAGCTGCAAAGAGCCCCCTTGTTGGCCCGTTGGGAGGAGGTGCAGAAATAATTTAGGGAAGGTTTAATTTCCGAACGACTTAAAACTCGAAGATGATGCCTTGCGCAAAGTCGTTGAGGACATTGATAACCACGAGGAAATTTACTGGAAGCAACGGGCTAGAAATTCTTGGCTATTGGAAGGAGATAGAAATACAAAATTTTTTCATCGTTCGACATGTGCTAGAAGACAGATGAATAATATGGCAGTTTTAAAAGATGAGAATGGTCACTCCTTTGATACTCTTCCAGGTATGCACTTCCACTCTGTGGATTATTTCTCCAAGCTTTTTGTAGAAAATAGGGAGCAAGATGTGGGGGCTCAAAATGAAGTTCTTGATGTTATTCACCCTATTATCACTCCAATAGAAAATCAGGCTCTCCTCAGACCTATTGACCGAGATGAATTGAAAAATGTGGTCTTTGGAATGAGCACAGGCAAATCTCCCGGTCCATATGGTTTTCCTATTGAGTTTTTTTAGGCCTTTTGGGATACCTTGGAGGAAGATGTTTTGGTTGTAATTGAGGAGTCCAGATCTAATAAGAGAATGCTCAAGGCTCTAAATCATACCTTTATCACGTTAATTCCAAATGGGGAGGAAGGAGTTCATATCTCTGACTTCAGACCTATTGCTTTATGTAATGTGATTTATAAAATTATCACAAAAATTATAGCTGAACGTCTTAAACCTCTCCTTCATTACATCATTTCATCAGAACAGGGGGGATTTGTAGAGGGTAGACAGATCTTGGATGGAGTGGTTCTTGCTCAGGAGGCTATTCATTCAATGCAAAACTCTGGTAACAAAGGAATGTTCATCAAACTAGATATGTCTAAGGCTTACGATCGGGTTGAGTGGGGTTTCCTGTCAAGGATGTTGGCTGCCTTTGGCTTTTCCCAGGAATGGATTGACTGGGTTATGAGTTGTGTTTCCACGCCTTCTTATTCGGTTCTCATCAAGGGGATTCCCTCGCCTCCCTTTGGAGCCTCTCGTGGCCTCCGACAAGGGGACCCTTGCTCGCCCTATCTATTCCTTATCTTAGCTGAAGGATTAGGCCGACTCTTCTTGAGAAGAAGACTTCAAGGCCTGATAACAGGTATTAAGGTCGGGGATGAAGTCTTGACTCATTTACAATTTGTGGATGACACTGGCTTGGTTGGAGTGGCTAGTCTCAGGGAAGCTAGGGGAATCAGAGACTCTCTTCTGTTTACCTTAGGGCCTCCAATCAAGTTATCAATGACAACAAATCTAAAGTTGTCTTTTTCAATCTTGACCAACGGATGCAGGACAAAATCTTAGAGATTTTGGGATTCTCTATATCATCTCTTCCTATAGTCTATCTGGGGGTTCCTTTGCACTTCAAGAAATTGAAAAATGATATTTGGAAAGATCTTCTGGATGGCATAAAAGATAGAATGAACCACTGGTCTCACAAATGGTTAAGCTATGGTGGCCGTTTAACTTTCTTACAGTCAGTTATTCAGGCCATGCCTATCTATAAATTTTCAATCTTGGTTGCTCCTCTTTCTATTTGGAAAGAGTTGGACAAACTGGCTAGGCGATTCTTATGGGAAGGAGCAAAAGGTGGGAAGAAATGGGCCTTGGTTGGCTGGGACAAAGTTACTCAGCCCAAAGAAAAAGGAGGGTTGGGTTTGAGAAGCTCTAATCTCAACAACAAAGCCCTTGCAGGTAAATTGTATTGGAGATGGATCTCCCGACCATCATCTTTATTCAGTAGAATCTTGACCAAGCAAATATTTGGGTAACATCCACCCCTTTGAAGTTTGCCATTTCCCTCTGGATGGTAATGGTTCCCTAGTTTGGCAAGCTCTCAAGTTGGGCTCTCAAGTAATTAAAAATCAATTGTTCTGGAAAGTGGGAAGAGGGGAGAAAGCACGTTTCTGGACTGACTCATGGGACCAGTTTCCACCCATCATTGCGGAGTATCCTGAACTGCTTCCAATTAAAACTGCCATAGAATCCAAGGGCTGGGTCACTATTGAGAACTATTTCATCACTAGTCAATTGGGTGAGTATAAATTCAAGAAATTTAAGCGACTTGAGGAGTGGCCTGTCACTATCCCTCCGGAGCTGGCAACCACTCTGACCAACATCTTGTCAGCAATATTTCTCACAGGCAGAGATGAAGAAGACAAGTTAGCTTGGGGCCATGGGAATCTTGGAATTTACACTGTGAAGGCTGGTTATGATCAGCTTCTCCCAGAGCCTCCCCCGCATTTATTTTCGGTTCATGATTGGAAGAAAATCTGGCATTCCAAGTGCTGGCCGAAAGTGAACTTCTTTGTCTGGCAGTTTATGCATAATGGCATCCTCACCTATGATAACCTCAGAAGCAGAGGAATTATTGGTCCTTCTCAGTGTATTTTGTTTCGTAAGCATGAAGAGACTGCTAACCATTTGATGTTCGAATGTTCCTTCACAGGTCAGATCTAGAATCGTTGGTTCTCTCTTTTTAATCTCCAGGGTAATGGTGCTCTGACTCGAAATAATATCTGGCAAAGATGGAAGAAAGCTAGATTTAAATCAAAAGCCCTTCGATTGGGGTGGGAGCTTGGTCTCTTCTTCATCTGGTGGCAAGTGTGGCTGGAAAGGAACGCTCGAATCTTCAGAGAGACCTTCTCCTCTCTTGATGGAATTTGGCAGGTTATCTGGAGCAAAGTCACTGAGACGGTTGCCTTACATGCTGAAGAAGATATTCTAGTTGAGCTGGGTCCACAGGAAGAGAGAGTTGCTTCTCACGTTAGAGAAAACATGGTTAGTTGGAAACCCCCCCCGGTTGGCTGGATCAAAATTAACACGGACAGAGCTGCAAATGGCAATCCGAGCAACGCTGGAATCGGTGTTGTGTGCCGTGATCATACTGGAACTATTCTTTATTGGGAACTCCAAGGTATGGGAAGAGCCACCAATAACGAAGCCGAAGCTTTTGCCATCAAAGTTGCTTCTTTCTGGGCCGTCACTCAGGGATACAGAAAGATAATCCTTGAGACTGATTCTCAAATTTTGGTTGGCGCTCTTGATTGTATGAGAAATTTTGCTTTGAAAGCGTGGAGGATTCAGATCTTAGTCTCTCAAATCAAGGTCCTTTGGAGGGAACTTGAGGATGTGATCCCTATCCATGTGAATCGGGATTCAAATTCGGTGACCGATTTCCTTGCCAAGTTGGGTGCGGAAAAGGAGGTTGGAGTTCAGCTGCACAGTAACATGCCTGTGGAAGATGCTGTGATTAGACAAGGTCTTGCAAAATTTTTGAGCAAATGAAAAAATTTTGTCTTGGGAGTTTTTCGTCGCGTTTTCGTGACCTGCTGTGTTATCGCGACCCTCGGTGGCAACCTGTCGCGATATCGCGACAGGTTTTGTCGCCACGGCCTTTGGAGACTTCCTGTCGCGATATCGTGACATTCAGCGATGTCGCGTTCTTTGGCTAGTTGTTGTCACGATTTCATGACCGGTTGTGTGGTCGCGACTAACGGGTGGAAGATGTCTCCTTTTCGTGCCATGTTATGTCGCTGGGACCATTGGCTCGATGTTGCTTGGTTTTCGCGTCACTTTGGTTGCTGGGGCAACAAGGAAGACATCAGTCATGATCTTGTGACTTTTATGATGATTGGTCGTCAAGTGGTCAACCTGTCGTGTTTTCGCGACACTTGGGAGGTTTGGATGCTGAAGGTTCTTCTTGTCGCGATCTCGCAACACTTCTGGCTCATTGGTGGCATTTGGAATTTGCGTCGCGATATCACGAAAATTCTGAGGATTGTTTGCTTTGTGATGTTTTCGTCACGATATCGCGACATCTTTTGTGGTCGAGAGCAGCTGGACTTGGCCATCGCGATTTTGCGACATGTCACGATTTTGTGACATGTCGCGATTTTGCGACATGTCGTGAAATCGTGACACTTTTGGTGCAAAGGTGGCAACTGGAAAATAAGTCACGATATCGCGACAATTCTGAGGATTGACTGCTTTGTGATGTTTCTGTCACAATATCGCGACATCTTTCGTGGTCAGGGGCTGCTGGCTTTGGCCGTCGCGATTTTGTGACATGTCGCGAATTCACGACATGTCGCCAAATCGCGACACTTCTGGCGCATTGGTGGCAATTGGTTGATGCGTCGCGATATCGTGACTATTCTGTGGACTGACTGCTTTGTGTTGGTTCCGTCGCGATATCGTGACATTTTTTGCGGTCGGGGGCTGCTGGCTTTGGCTGTCGCGAATTCACGACATGTCACGATTTCACGACATGTCGCATTTTCGCGACCGGTTGTGCGGTTGTGACCTCGGCCAGCTTGTCTGTCACGATTTCGTGCCTTGTTTGTCTCTAGTGCTTAGTGTTGGTTTGTGCTGCCCTCTCGCTCTTTGTTGAGGTCTTGTGTCTCTGGGTTCTTGGTTGGGATGTTCTTGCTCCCTCTTGTACTTGCTCTTTGTTTTAATACAAGATTTTCAATTTTTTTCAAAAAAAAAATCTACTCCAAAACCTACTCTCAAATCTACTCAAATATGCTCTAAAACTTACTCATAAAACTTCTCAAATCTTCTCTCAAACCTGCTCAAACCTGCTTCTAAATCTGCTCAAACCTGCTCCTAAATCTGCTCTCCAACACTGCACAAATCTGCTCTTAACCTTGTGTGTTGAATTGGAGATGCTAATACCTTTCTTTTCTTCCTCTTGTAGATAGTTGAAAAGTCCTTCCTTTCAATTTGATGCTTGGGTGAAGATGTGCATTAATCCCTTCACTCTATCCTTGCACTATATGACACTTCCAAATCTGCCTCAACAAAAATGTTGACCTTTCTTTTGTATGTGCAATCCAAATCTATCTTAACAAAATGATGTACTCCAAATATATCTTCAACAATAATGATGCACCTCAAATCTATCTCAACAAAGATGATGCACTTCAATTTATCTCAAAAATGATACACTCCAAATCTATCTTATAATTTTCTTTTTGTTTCAATTTCAAATCAAACACTCTTATCACTCCAATAATAAAACTTACAAAATATAACTTTTATTAAAAATTGACTCCTTATATCTCCAACTTTTAAAGACAACAATATTTGCTTCAAAATATAAAACTCAAAATAGCAAACCCTTTTCTAACTCATTCCATTGTAATGCATCTAATAATACCTTGTATTCCCTTTTCAAAATTGATTCCTTATCTCTTCACACTTTTATAAAATTAAACAATAATTTGTACCTCTTATGGCATGTGCAAAACAACCTTTCAAGAGCAAGAAATCATGTGGTGATGGGCCTTTATAGAGATGTATCTTTTTTGCTTCATGTTTTCCTTTGTAACACTCCCTGTCACAAAACCATCAACAACTACACAACACACCATACACTCTTTGACTATCGTTGATATCTTTCACGTTTTCTTAGGCATTCATTTCAGTTGATGTGAACTTCTGTGATGTTGTTTTTCACTTAGAAGATGAATTGAAGTTTCCCTATTATGAACTCTACCCTAAAATTTCTCGTATTCTCTCATTGTGTCGTCATAGAAAGCATATCAATTCTACATTATTGTGTAGTCATCATTTACACTAGCAAACCTAGGTCTTCTCTTTTCATTGTGCAATTAGAAAAAAGAATTGATCTTTTGCCAAATGTTCCCAATTAAGCCAATGAAAATTGCAAGTAAATATTGTCCTCACCAATAGATATATATGTTAAACGTTTAGCAATTTTGAAAGATTTTATTTAAATAAATCACCATACCATTGTGCTTAATGCAATTGCTTTAGACGATGTCCTTTCTCTTCTTTGATTTGGATCTCGATTCTTGTTATTTCAAAAACTTTTTTTTGCCGCAATCTACCACACTACCTTTCACAACGCTCTTTTCTTTCTACTACAAGCTACCAAGTTGTCTTCCACAACACCATCATCCACAAGAGCTATGTTCTCTATGTATTTGTCTCACGAGCTCCCACACGAGCTATGTTCATTGCATCTTTGTCTCACGAGCTCCTTTAGCAGGTCTTCATTTGTTGTGCCTTTGTTCTCACAAGCTCCAATTGCAAATCTTCTATCGCTACCCCTTTGTTATCACAAGCTCCAATTTGTAAATCTTCTATTGTTTCCCATTTGTTCTCACAATCCTTGATTGCATATCTTTGTTCATTGTGCCCTTATTTTTTATTTTTTGGTCACAAGTCTTCTACAACGATGCTCATTCTTTTATTTTTTTGTTCACATGTCTTCTATTATAGTGCTAATTCTTTTGTTTTGCTAATTGTAAATCTTCTATATCAGTGCTCTTCTTTAGTTTCATTGGTTGCAAGTCTTCTATATCAATGCTCTTCTTTGGTTTTGTTGGTCGCAAGTCTTTTATATCAGTTATTTTCTTTGTTTTTGTTGGTCGCAAGTCTTCTATATTCGCTTTTTCCTTTAGTTTTGCAAGGCACGAGTCTTCTATATCCATGCTCTCCTTTAGTTTTTCTAGCCATGAGTCTTCTATATCCATGCTCTCCTTTAGTTTTTTTGGCCACGAGTCTTATATATCTGCACTCTCCTTTAGTTTTTCTGGCCATGAGTCTTCTATATCCGCGCTCAAGATTTTTCTATTCAAAACCTCATTAAAATGAGTTTTGGCCTCTTATATATATGCAAACGTTTCACTTTCCTTTTGGCACCCAAAGTCGGCCCTCTTACTTTTCAATAATATTTTCAATAATATTATGCAAACGTTTCACTTTCCTTTTGGCACTCAAAAGTTGGCCTTCTTGCTTTTCAATAATATTTAAATATTTTTTATTTAAATATAACAAACCTTTATAATACTTTAATATTTAAATATTTAATTTAAATATTAAAGCATACACCATCATTAATAATAAAGTATACTCCACTACTAATATTTTCTCAAGCACACCATGGTTTTCCAATCACCAAGTCTACCTTTGACATCAATGACAACTCAAACAACTCAATAATTCTAACGAGTTGTTACTACCCTCCTTTCAAGTTGAGGCTTATTTGTAATTTATCCTATTAATTACAATTGTGAGAATAAAGAAGTGTGTGGGTTAGCACTAAATCCTCTTAATTGCATGAAACTAATTTGTATTAGATATCCCTTGACCCAATCAATAGATCAGGTATTGTTTAGTCTGTTACAAACAAAACATCAATAACAAACATCTCAAGATGTCTTTTTTAGATTTGAAATTATTACCAAAGTAAGAGATCTATATAGCTATACACATTAATAATCTAAGAATTAGATCAAATTTAGGATTGACATGTTGGATTGGTTTCATACAAATTTTATTAGGGTTCTAGTAATTTTGATCCATTATAGGTTTTTGTAGGCAACTTATAACTATTTAATAAATGGTTATTATGACCTATATATCCTAATTGACAAGCAATAAATGAAGCAATCAATCCATAACAATAATGGTTAATGATAAAACACATAATAAATCAATAAAAAACTTAAATAAGTTGCTCAATCAACCATAAAAACATTTATATCATGTATTTTATCTAAAGGTATAAGAATTGACTAAAATATTATATGTTTGCATTTGTTCTATGCAAAAAATATCCTCTTAGACATGCACTATCATAGAAATAGTGTGTAAAAAGGTACACATGAGTGACTTATCACTCTTAAACCATACATATTCTAAGTTCTTGGTAAAGCCCCATCTTATAGATTAAATATATAATTAACTAAAACAACCTTGACTTCAATACTTTGCTACCATTATCTATTTTAGTAATTACCATGTAGAAAGATAGTTCTTGATATGATCATACTATGATGGTAACATACTATATGAAACACATCAACATCTAGAAATGCAAGGAACATATTTTTGTTAGAATGTGAAGGGATGGGATGGTTTTGCAAGGTTCTTAATGGAATTTCTATAGTACCTTGTATTATGTACAAGAATCGTTATTATTTATATTATAGTTGGTGGAAAGCCTTGACTATCCTACATGGAAAAGGGTGGACTAACCTAGTTAATCCTTGCTTAGGAGGGAATTGAAATAAGTTATTAGATTCCATGCCTCCTTAATTTGATTCATTCTCTCCTTTCTCATACCTTTTATGTATCAATATTGTCATTTCAGTGTGCTTAGAAGATCAAAGTTGATAAACCCTAAAACCGTATATTATATTAGTGCAAATATAATATATGAAGCATGGTTTTGTAGATCATGGAGTGAATTCACTAATAGAATAATAGCTAATGCAAATTGTACTTTAAATGGTGATTTCATGATGTTGATATAATTTAGGAGTTTCAAATACACAAGCAAATCTTAGCATGTTCGATGAAGTAGGTATGCCATATTAATTTTTTTCAATGCATTTGCACATGTTTTTATGAGGGGTCATGGTCCCCTCATACTGAGTGGGGTTTGAACCTTGGACCTCTCAAAGAGAATCCAAATCCCTTACCATTGTAGTAAGCTTGCAGCTTAGTATGCCATCTTAATTAAATATTATGCAAAATGATCATTTTTTTTTTAAATTGTTGATGTTGATAAATATTTATTGGTTTAGTTCCATTAAATATTGAGTCTAGATACCATTTGAAATTTCATAAGATATTACTTAAAGAAATATGAATTTGAATAATTAATATTAGCTGAGACGTTTTTCGCAGGACTGCCCCAACTTTCGAACTCGGATTGAGCTAAAATTTTGAGGGTAGATGCCTGAAAAACCCTAGAACATCTCCACCAATTTTCATATCATTTGGAGCAACACAGATCCTAGCGCATCCCTATGTGTGAACGATATATTTGGCAAGCGGCTATGCGAGGGTTTCATCTGGGTTGAGTGCAAGCAGCTCCAGAGGTTGGTTTTTAGGGCCTTCGGGCCCTAGCGGCCAATATTTTTGTGGTTTATGCTCAATATTTTAGCAGGAAATGTTGCAGGGGATACAAGATGGGTTAGAAATTTGTCTTTCAATAGATCATACTGTGAACTTGAGTGACAATGGCTTCCAATTTTCTGCACAAAAGAAAAGTGAAAACCATACCTTTCCACGATGTCTAGGGCAAGGATTAAAGAGACCACGAAATAAGTTTCAAGCAGTTGATCAAAAAATGGCTCATATCTCAAGTGAATCTGGTGCTAAGGTGCACCCACAAAATAATTCTACTGTGAAAACCCTTGTCAAGGGTAAGAATTTTGAAGACTCAGTCCCAAAAATGAATTTTAGGGATGCCCTTCGTGGTGGACAGCCTCAACCCAATGCTAATATCAATATTAGGGCTTCTCATAAACCTCTAAGAATGCCTAAGATTGATCCTAGGAAAAGAGAGTCAGGATGTCTTAAAGTAGCTGATGGAACTCCTATTGTTAAGCTTGATATGGGTAACATTCAGACTGGCATTGAAGATTTGGAAAAAAGAGGACTAATTTGTCGGTTCGTGGGTTTTCGTCCGAGTCTATCTGCTTTCAAATTTTGGGCTGCAAAAAGTTGGAAAACTAAAGGTGAGTTACAAATCTCTATTTATCCAAATGGTTATTTTCTTGTTTTATTTGCTAATAATGAAGATAGAGAGAAAACTTTTCAAGGGGGTCCTTGGTTTTTTGGAAGGGCAGGGCTTTTCATGAAGCCCTGGCATACTAAATTTAAAGCCAAAGAAGAGATGCCTTCTATAGCTCCCGTGTGGGTTAGACTCTTTGGCCTCCCTATTGAATTTTGGAATCCTACTATTTTTTCTTCAATTGGAAACTCTTTAGGAACTTTTATGATGATTGCTGATTGTACTCAAAATTTTGAACATATTATTTATGCTCGAATTTGTGTTTTAATGGATTTTGACAAACCCCTACCTAAAAATATCACATTACAATTTGGGGAAGACACTTGGGAGCAAGTAGTGGACTATGAGAACATTCCTTTTCATTGTAGAATTTGCCATGAATATGGTCATTTGGCCAGTGCTTGCCCAAATAAAATTCTTGATCAAAAGAAAGAAGATATAAACTCAACGAGTTTCCAAATACCTAAGAAGAAGAACACTCAGAAAAAACCAGTAATGAAGGATCAATCAAAGTCATTTGCTAATATGTTTGAAATCCTTTCCACAAATGATGTCCCAAGTGAGGAAGAGGAAATAATGGAAACTAAAATCTTAGAAACACAATTTAAATATGAAGGAAAGAACTCAGAGACAAACCAACAAATCAAAGGTTTTCAACAAAAAAAAAAGGAGAAAATTTACACAAGAAAAACAATATTTCAAATGTCAAAACTTCAAATAATGCAGGTCCCAATATAGACTCCATTGAACCATCTAGTAAAATTTTGGCTATGTATGAGCATTCTTCAAGGTTAGAAGCCATCTCAGATTCAATTGGAATAAGTCAAGAAACAAGGGAAAAAAAATTGAAGATGGATTCTAATCAAAAAGTAGGTCAAGAATCAAACGAAAGAGAGAAAGGTAAATACAGGCCCAAGTGAAGACTCTAATCAATGGGATCATATGGCCAATCATGGTGGAAATGTGGAAAACCAAGGTGAGTGTTTAATTAATGGGCTTAGAGACATTTTTCAGACCTCGGCAACAATGGTGGAAGGAAGGAAACCTAGGCATGGGACTAAGATGTTAGTTTTGCCAAAAATGCAATACATTAAATCCAAAATCAAGACTTGGAACTGGAAAGATTTTGGGGATGTTCATAAAAAAAACATGAAGTTATTGCTCATCTTGAAAATTTGAATAAGAAAATCCGTTTAGATGGCCTCACAGAGAAGAGAAGTGCAGATGAAATTAAACTCACAACTCGGTTAGAGGAATGGGAAAAAAGAGAAGAAATCTTATGGAAGCAAAAATCTAGAATTCAATGGCTCAAAGAAGGAGATCGAAACACAAATTTCTTCCACAAATCTCTTCTAGCTCGAAGATCTCACAACTTTATTTCTTCCTTAAAATCAGATTCTGGAGATGTTGTTTATACTTGGGATGGCATGAACTCTATTGTTGTTGATTACTTTTCCAATATTTTTGTTGCTACTCCTCTTGACTCAGCTTCTCAACAAAATGTTCTTCAAGAAATCCCTTCTCTTATCACTTATGAGGAGAACTCTATTTTGACTGCTCCTGTTACTATCAATGAGCTTCAACAAGTAGTTTTTAAAATGCAAAAAGGGAAAACCCTAGGTCCTGATGGTTTTCCTATTGAGTTCTACCAAGAGTTCTGGGATATCCTTCATGTTGATTTATTAGAGGTGGTGGAAGAAGCCAGGAAATCCAAAGAAATTTTGAAGGTTATCAATAAAAATTATATTACTCTTGTTCCAAAAGCTCAAGAGGTTGATCATATCTCAGCTTTTAGACCTATTGCTTTATGTAATGTTCTTCTCAAAATTATTACTAAAATCATGGCAGAAAGGTTGAAGCCTCTTTTGCATAAGATTATTTCCCCAGAGCAAGGGGGATATGTGGAAGGACGTCAAATAGTAGATGAGATAGTTCTTGCTCAGGAAGCCATCCATTCCATGGATATGCAAAATTCTCCTTCTATGTTCATCCGGTTAGACTTATCCAAAGCTTATGATAGAGTGGATTGGCACTTCCTTATCAAAGTTTTGAGGCAATTTGGTTTCTCTAAGGATTGGATGGATTGGATTATGGGATGTATCTCTTCAGTTTCCTACTTAGTTCTTATCAATGGCAGGCCTTCTCGGTCTTTCCTAGCTTCCAGAGGTATTAGGCAAGGTGACCCGCTATCCCCTTATTTATTCATCATTCTTGTTGAATGCTTGGGTAGGACTATAACCAAAAAGAGGGAAAACAAAACCCTTGAGGGAGTTACCATTGCTCATGGAGCTAGACCTATCTCTCATATTCAATTTGTGGATGACTCTACCCTTTTAGGTAAAGCTACAGTTAAGGAAGCTTCTAATATTAAGCAAATCATTAGCTATTTTTCTAAGGCTACTGGGCGAGTTGATCAATGAAGACAAATCTAAAGTTATTTTCTTTCACTGCTCTGCTAGACAAGAATCCATGGTCTTGGATAAATTAAGATATAAGAAGACCTCTCTTCCAATCACTTATTTAGGTATTCCCATAAATATTCAAAGGCAGAAAAATAAATATTGGAATTGGTTGTTGGACAAAGTCAAGAAGAAAATTGGAAAGTGGACCAACAAGTGGCTTTCTTTCGGGGGTAGAATCACCTTGGTAAAATCAGTCCTTCAAGCTATTCCTATTTATGTTTCTTCCGTTTTGAATATCCCAAAGGTTGTTCTTCGAGAATTGGATCAAATCAGTCATCGTTTCCTTTGGAGTGGTACTAAGGAGAAAAGAAAATGGGCCTTGGTGAAATGGGATACTTTATGTCTTCCTAAGAGTGAAGGGGGGTTAGGATTCTGGTCTTCAATTAATAACAACAAAGCTTTAGCTGCTAAATTATATTGGAGGATGTTGCATAACCCCAATGCTCTTTGGGCCAATAATCTCCGTGCTAAATATGCTGAGAACAAAAGTCCTGAAGACCTTGTTCGCTATCAACTTCCTACCAAAGGTTCTCCCATTTTAGCAGTTCTTAAGACTGGTGAGGATTTGATAAAGAAAAAATTATTTTGGATCATTCATAATGGTCAACATGCAAATTTTTGGACAGATTCTTGGGATGGTCACAAGCCTTTGATAACTCGGTTTCCCGATTGGAGGCCTTGGATGGAGGAGCTTCACCGAGCTAATTGGATAAAGGTGGCTAATTACTGTCGGTACCATACTTGGTAATTCAAAGGTTGGTAGATATTGGATCCCTATTGAGGACTGGCCTATTCAAATCCCAGAAAGGCAAAGACAAGATATCCAAGGCATCCTTCATATGAGATCCCTCTCTTGGTCCCATGAAAAAGATTGTTTTGGATGGAACAACACTACTAAGGGTGAGTATTCAGTTGCTCAAGGTTATTTGACCTTATGCCATAATAATCCCAACCATTCTTCTGACATATTTTCTCAATTGTGGGCTCAAAATCTCTGGCCTAAGGTGAGGTTCTTTAATTGGCTTTTATTGCATCGTAGGGTGCTTACTGGTGAGCAACTTATGAAGCATGGTTTTCATGGCCCTTTTAGATGTGAAATGTGTGAAGAGAATGTAGAAAATATCAACCATATTTTTATTGAGTGTACTTTAGCCTCTGAGCTATGGAGGAGAATGGCAACTTTACTTGGCTTACAGTGGTCCAATTTTTTCACTTTTGAACAACTTTGGAGGGATTGGCCTAATCAAGAGGGTGTTGATCATTTTATTAGGTAGTTAGTTTGGATGGGTTCTACCATTCTTCTTTGGAATATTTGGAATGAAAGGAACAACCAAATTTTTAATCAAGATAGGAAGGATATTCACTATATTTGGCAAAAGACCATAGCCAACTTAGTTGAATCAGTCCATCAACTCCTTAATCACCCCCAAAACTCCCACCAAAGATGGGATCAAGTGATGCAAATATTGAAGATTAAACCTTCTAAGGGCAACCAACTTAAAGGGAATGTGAGTATTAGTAAGATGGATAGGACTAGAAATTGGCAACCTCCTCCTAAGGATTTTGGAAAAGTCAATACCGATGGAGCCTCTAGAGGGAACCCTGGAAAAGCCAGTGTGGGAGGAATTGGTAGACTTTCGGATGGCTCCCTGGTTTTTACTTTTGCTGAGAATTTGGGTATTCTTTCCAATAACCTTGCTGAGGGGTATGGTATCCTTAGAGGCCTTCAGGAGGCTACTAAGGTTGGATGGGAAAAGGTGTTAGTTGAGTCTGACTCTCAACTTATGATTAATCTCTTGAAGACTCCTTCTAAGAATCATAAGGTGGATTGGAGAATAAAAAGAATTATTGAGAAGATTCGAGTTAATCCGGATGGGATTTTTGAAAGTTGATTACAATCATGTGGTCGAGAGATCAAAACAAGAGTGTTGATGCTTTAGCTAATTGGGCTTTGGACAAAGGTGATCTTACTTGTTATGGCCACCCTCCTATATGGTGGGCTTCTCAAATTAGGGAAGCTCTTCTTTCTATCATTTCTTTGGATGGCTCCGAGTTCGAAGGTACCTAGTTTCTTCTTGTTTTTTTTTTTGTTTCTCTTTGGTTCATTCAGTTTTTTTAGTTCCCTAGCTCATTCTATTCTTTATTTTGTTTCCTCTGTTGATTCTTGCATTAATAGTCTTCTGGTCTAGATAGGTCATTGTTTTGTTCATTTTTTTTTTTTTGTCTTCTTTGTTTTTTTGTTTAGTTTTTTAAGGTGGGTGGGTTCTTTTGTTTTGTTTTGTTTTTGTGTTCTTTGTGTTGTTTTTTGTTGTTCTTGTGTTTTTGTTGTTTTGTTTTTTTTTTATGTTTTTTGTTATTGTTCTTGTGTTTTTTTCGTTCTTGTTCTTGGGTTTCTCTTTGTTTGTGTTATTTCATTTTTTTATGTGTGAGTGTTTTCTATGTTTTTTGTTTTTGTTTATTGTCCTGTTGTTGGTTGTTTTTATTTTTATTTTATTTATTTTATTTTTTAGGTTTTGGTTGTGTTTATTTTTCATGTTTTTTTGGGTTATGTCTTTGTAGTGTTCTGTTGTTTTTGTCTTGTTTGTGTTTTGTTATGTGGTTCTTGTGTTTTTCTATGTGGTTTGTGTTGTGGTTTCTTTTATCTTATTGTGCGTGTTTGGTTGTGCTTTTGGTTTTGACACACTCAAGGAGCATGTTTTTTATTTTATTTTATTATTTTTGTTGTTATTTACTTTTTTTTAATTTGGTTTTGTGTGTTTGTTTGCTCCTTGAGTATGTCAAAGGTGGTAGGCCAGGTCCGAGTCCTGGGCGTTTTTGGCGGAATGGATACCCCTGCCTCCTTGGGTCTTACCCGAAAGTGGCATCCCTTTTGGGATGTTTTCCACAAATAAAAAAAAATCTCATAATATTATATCACATGTATTAACTTCTAAGAACTTGTCATCATATTGGATTGATCTATGTTTCCATTTTTCTTTGGTGTTTTCATTCACTATATGTTTTCATTTTTTCATGTTATTCTGATTAGCTCTTGCTCTCTTTCATCTTCAATTATGAGGACTTGATATACTTGCGTTAATAGTGCACTCCTTTTAGGCCCTTTTATACAGTCAATAGAAGAGATCAAGGTGATCCATTAGATCCATGTAGGTTATCCATTGACCATTAATATAGACCTTACTAAACTATATCACTCACTTTAGTGAAATACAAGTAGTTTCTCTCTAGTTATTTTATTGCTAAGTATATATGTTCAATGAAAGAGATCTACTTGAAGCTTCTAAAATTAAAAAATAAAATAGAATTGCTTTTAGTTTACATTACATTATTATTTTAAAAAAAAGAGTTGTTTGATATATTCTTAGGATTTGCTAATTCTTATTGAATAATCATAGCTAAAAATATGTATTTAGCTATTATAGTCATTTATGTTTTGTCATTGCTTATTAATTTAACTATACTAATTATTCAAATTTTTGAATTGTACTATAAAAAATATGTTTTCTTTTTAAAGCTTAGTATTTATTATCTATGCTACATTTCTTTATTATATTCTAGTCAACCAACATGTAACTGATTTTTCTAATTGGTTCACATTTTCTTGACTTGGTAAACCCTTGAAAATTTGTTGGAGAACTTTTGAAAAAATATTGTGAGAAATAGCCTTTACTTTGATTAGCTTGAAAATACAAATGTAATGAGATAGGTCTCTTGCAAGGGTCCTAGCACGCTTGATTCTCAATAAAGTGTTTCTAAAGATACCCCTATTTTGATCAAATCAAATAGATGATCACAATTTTGTCTAACCCTATCTGATTTAGATGATTCTTACTTCATTTTGTGCAAAATTTAAAGAGCTTTAAAATGAGTGGTCATATGAAGGAATCTAAGAAATATTGAAAGAAATAAGATCCTATGAAGTTAGTCATTTGAAGCAAGGGTAGTGATGATTTTCAAGTTACAAAAAAAACAAAATTGTAGTTATATATCAGTTAGGGTAAGCAAATAAGTTGCATATTAAATTGTTTTGAAGAAAAACTATAGATTTAATTGTTTCTAGAAAGGAATACAAAATATTTAAAATTTTCTATTTTTAAGAAACCCTAGTATTTTAAAACCCTAGCTACTTAATTTTTGGTGGGTTGAGTTCATAGATCTATTAATATTCATTGGAAGAGATGATAGTGATGCTAGGGAATCGTTGATGAAGTAGATACATTTTTCTTTAGATTTCTCTAAGTCAAAATGGAAATATAAGATTTATAATTTTTTATAAGAAAAAGCTTTATCTTGGTATGTGAACATATTTCATGCCAATAGAATTACATTCAAATGAGAAGAATTTGACAATGAGTTTTTGAGAAAATGAGAATATGAGAAAATGGATGGAAAGATAGCTAGTTTGAATAATACACTTAAAGTTACAAGCTTACTGCAGTGGTAAGGGCTTTGGCCTCTCTTTGAGAGGTCTAATGTTCAAACCCCACTTAGTATGAGGGGACCAAGACCCTTCATAAAAACCTGTGTAAACCCATTGAAAAATAATACACTCAAGGGCTTTGTAGAATAAAAAAAGGCTTCACAAAGAACAAAAGGAATTCTAAAAGGGGTTAGTTTGCAAAGAATTGGTAGAAGGAAAAGAAAAATTTTGTAATGTACAAAACAAAAAAATCTATTTTGCAGGTTTATAGTTGTATCTAGAGGAAAAATATTATTATTTCAATAAAACCTAGTAGTAAATATAATTTCTTTAATATTACTATGGCTAAAAGGTTGAAGGTTTAGGCTCATTAATTAAAGAACAAAACTTGTAATATATCAAGAAAGAGCTAGGGTTTAGCACAGTAATGGCAGGAGTATGGGCTGATTGAGATGGACTGGAGGAATGTTGCGATGGCGTCGGGCCCATCACAGAGCGTGCATGCTAGTGACATTTTTTCATCTAAAAATGATTGGAAGGAACAAGATTTCCCAATGCATGTCGGGAATCGTTTGTTAAAGAACAATGGATGTTTGGAACGATGTGAAGCCAGGTCGGTTCTAGTGGTTCAACCAGACTCGGTGGTGGAAGATGTGGAGTATTTAACCAAGCATGCGCTTATTGGTAAATTTATGGGCATCCAAATTTCTCTTCCCTTTGTGGAGGCTTGGGTTAGGAAGACTTGGAACCCTGACGGTGACGTGGAGGTGATGTTGAGTGCGAATAGCTATTTTATGGTGGTTTTCTCTTGTCTTGCGGATCGTAACAAAGCATTTGAAGGGGGTCCCTATTTCTGTAACCAAGTATGGACTCTTTCTTAAACCTTGGCATGTGGGTTTCAACCCGTCAGAGGAGCGACCATCATGGGTTCCAGTGTGGGTTCGACTCCCATGGCTCCCATTGGAATTCTAGAGAAACGACATCTTGCATATGATTGCCCTTCTTCTTGGGAAGTCGGTTGGACCATCACAACAGATGATGGAGAAAAAGGTAATTTATATTACCCATATCTGTGTCAAAATTGATTTAAACAATCCTATTCCAGATTCTATTGAAATATAGTTTGGATCATCTACATGGGTTCAACAACTTGACTATGAAGCTCTTCCATTTCATTGTCGGATCTATCATGAATACGACCACCTACAAAGAAAATATCCTAAGTTTATCCCACCCATGGCTTCAAATCCTGGGCCCTCTCGATCTACACAAAATCTGGATAAAGAAAAAGCCTCGATAAAGGAAGGGGATCGAGATAAGGAAGGCTTTGTTCCTATAAAACCCCAAAACAGAGGAAGAAGGGTAAAAAGAGCCCTTAAGGATAGCCAACCAGATGCTCTGCTCAACCATTTTGAGATACTGGATGATCTTGATCAGTGCATGGAGTTACCTAAAACATCGCTACCTGATGCAGATATAACAGGGCCGAATCAGATGTCTCTTCTTGAGGTGGAACCTAAGGAATCAGATCTAGTGGGTTTAAATGAAGAACATATGGCTTTGGCTTCGAGTACAGGTGATATGGTTGGCTCTAGCCCTAGAAGGAAAACTATTTTGGAAAGTGGCACAGATATAGTTGTGCTCTCTCCTACTCAGGCACTGATGCAGTCATCCTTGGACTACAAAACTCCTACGATGTTGGGATTGCAATAGAAAACAATTAAAAAAGGTGCTTCGGATAAGAATATGAAGGTGGGTCGAAAGAAAGACCAGGATAAAATTAAGTTAATGGGGGAGACTTTGGTGGAGTCAAGCTTGGTGAGAACATTGGACTCCCATTTTTCTAACCCCAAAAATGATTATCCTCTCATGGAATGTAAGGGGGTTGAACAACATCCCCAGACAAAAAGTTATTCATGATTTGATTCGTGTACATTCTTTGGATGTGGTGTTTATTCAAGAGACTAAATTGGCTACTGATAGTATGTTCAATATTACTCCCAAGTTGTGGAGAAGGGGTCAATTCCAGTGTATTGGTGCATGTGGATATGTTGGTGGTATTGCTTGTTTATGGGATCCGATTAAGATCTCTCCTCTTACTTGGATTTCCAGTAGATGTTCTATTTCGATGATCGGGCATGATAATGAATCTGGTGAAACCATCCTACTTACAAATGTGTATGCTCCTATTGATTACAATGGTAAAGTAAATTTGTGGGAGCACATTGGCTTTGTGAGAAGTCTGGCTCCCCTGTACCCATGGATTTTGGTTGGAGATTTCAATTCTATCACTTGTCTGGAGGAGAAACGTGATGGAGTTGATCATCTCGAGCCTTTTTCTTCTATCTTCAGTGCTCATATCTGGGCCCTAAACTTGGTTGACATCAAGCCGGATAATGGGATATTTACCTAGCACAATAGAAGATGTGGGGAAGAGTCCATCTCAGAGAGACTGGATAGGTTTTTGATCTCTAGTTTTTGGATTGGTAATAATAGAAGCTCTAGTTCTATGATTCTAGAGGGTAGGGGATCTGATCATTGGCCTATCAAACTCTCTACTCTTGAGTTTGGGCTAAAGAAGAATCCTTCCTTTAAGTTTCAACTTATGTGGCTTCAAGATCCTAAGATTCATGATTTCATGCGAGGTTGGTGGACCAATGGCAAACCTTCTCATGGCACCACTATGTATTCCTTTATGAAGTGGCTACAATTTGTTAAGCATAAATTGAAGAGGTGGAATAGTCTAAATTTTGGGAACCTTTCCTTGGCTAAGTTGGTGGCTCTTAAGAAGGTGGAAGAAGCTTCAAGGAAGATTAGAGATCATGGACTCATGGAGGAGCTTCTCTTTGAGGAATCTGAGGCTACGAAAGAACTTGTTGAATGGGAGTTGAGGGAAGAAATTTTTTGGAAATAAAAAGCTCGAGTGGATTGGCTTCAGGAAGGGGATAGGAACATGACCTTATTTTTTAACTCAGTTAAGGCTCACCATAATGGTAACCTGATTTCCTCTCTTGTGAATTCTCAGGGTGCCCTTCTCTCTTCTTTCAAGGAGATTTCAGAAGAGACTAGGAGGTATTTTTCCTCTCTCTTCAAGGAGGACTCCCTCTCAGATGATGAGGATGAAAAGCTTATTCTAAATTGTATTCCCTCGATTATTTCTAGAGAGATGAATGAGCATTTGATGGGCCCAATTTCCCTTGAGGAGTTGGAAAATGTTGTATTCAAGATGAAAAAGGGAAAGCCCTGGGCCCGGATGGATTCTCGATTGAGTTTTATCAGGAGTTTTGGGAGTTAATCAAATTTGATCTTCTAGAGGTGGTCCATGAGTCCCAAAAGAACAAACAGATGCTAAGGGCCCTAAATGCTACCTTTGTGGTGCTTATTCCCAAAAAGAGGGAGCAAATTCTCTGGATATGTTCAGGCCTATTGCTCTCTACAATGTTGTGTATAAGATCATTACAAAAATTATTGTTGAGAGGCTGAAGATATGGTTGAGAAAAATCATCTCTGAGGAGCAAGGTGGGTTTGTTGTTGGCTGAAAAATCTTGGATGGGGTTGTTATTGCTATGAAAGCTATTCACTCGATGGAAACTTCTAAGGAGAAATCTATGTTCATTAAGTTGGACATGGCCAAAGCCTATGATCGGGTCAAATGGTCCTTTCTTCAGAAATTTCTTGCTACTTTTGGCTTTGAGGAGGAATGGATTAGATGGGTGATGAGTTGTGTTTCTTCTTCCTCGTTCTCTGTTCTTGTTAATAATGAGTCATCGGAGTTGTTTGAGGCCTCGAGGGGATTGAGGCAAGGAGATCCTCTATCTCCTTATTTGTTTATCATTATGGTGGAAGGGTTGGGAAGACTGCTCAAGTCTCAGGTTAGGCATGGTCTCATTCAGGGTTGGAAGTGGGATAGCAGTTCACCGCCTCTTTCCCACCTTCAATTTGTTGATGATACAACTTTGTTGGGAGTTGCCACTACCAGGGAAGCTGGCAACATTAGACAGTCTCTTGACATATATCTTGGTGCTTCTGGGTAGTTGATTAATGAGGACAAGTCTTCTATTTTCTTCTTCAATACCCCTCCTCTTATTCAAGCTAGGATTGCTAGAATTCTAAGATTCCAGGTCGGGACTCCCCCTTCATTTATCTTGGTATTCCGATTTCGTCTCATCCTCTGCCTAGATCTTCTTGGTAGTCTATGCTTGATAATTTTAGAGGGAAGGTGAATCACTGGACCGTCATATGGCTCTCCTTTGTGGGTAGAGTGTTGCTTTTAAAATCTGTTGTTCAAGCTTTACCCATTTATAGGTGTTTTGTGCAAACAACTCCCTCTCATTTTATCAAGGACATGGATGCTTTGTCAAGATAGTTTTTGTGGTCTAGAAAACTTGCTCAATCTAAATGGAGTTTGGTTAGGTGGGATTCTGTTTGTAGGTCGGTTCAAGAGGGAGGCCTTGGGTTGCGATAGGTGGCTCTTTTTAGGTAGGCTTTGGCTATGAAACTCTACTGGAGATGGTGTACTTCTCAAGATCATATTTGGGCTAAAATATTATCTTGTAAGTACTTGAGAGGTATTTATGAGGTTGAGATCCCTAGAGTCAGCTTGGTTGGGAAAGGTTCGATTATCTGGGACACTCTAAAAAGAGGGGCTAATTTAATTAAGTAGGGTTTATTCTAGATTTGCAATCGGGGATCAGATGCTCTTTTCTAGGAGGATTCTTGGGATGGCCACCCTCCTATCTTGACTCAATATCCTAGGTTACATTCCCTAAGCATTTGTTTCTTGGAAGTGGGTTGGTCTCATGTGGAGGACTTTAAAATAATCCAACCTTTTGGTAATCTGGAGATGTACAAGTGGAAAGATCCATAGGAATGGCCCAAGGGGGATTGGTTGAGGACAGAGATGTGCTTGCTCTTATTCTTGTAGGGAGACCCTACTCTTCATTGAGGGGTAAAGACATTTTGGCTTGGAACCCTGATCCCAAGGGAACCTACTCTATAGCCTATGGTTATCAGGTTCTTGATATGCAAAATTTTGGGAGCCTCCCTATCACATGGTGGAAAAAGGTGTGGAACAGATTTGCTTGGCCTAAATGTAACTTCTTTCTCTAGTTGGTAGCTCATAATAAATGCCTCACTTGGGATAACGTGAGGAAGAGGGGATTTTAGGGTCCCTCTTTTTGTGTCCTTTGTGGTAATAATGAGGATGAATCTTCTCATTTATTTTTCCAATGCTCCCTTGCTAGAGACATTTGGCACCATTGGTGGAGTGCCTGGAACCATCCTTGTTTTCATGTGCTCTCCCTGGTGGAGTTTTGGAGCAGTCTAGGTAGACCTCCGACCAATGCCCCCTTCCTCTAGGTGGCTTGGAATTTGGGCCCTTCTTGCATCATCTGGAAGATTTGGCTCGAATGAAACCATCGCATCTTTTAGGGTAGACATTTGGTTGTTCAACAGATCTGGCAAAGGATCTTGTGTATGGTTCAGGAAACTATCCATAGAAAATGTGATGTGGATCCTCTTTTGGACTCTAGGGAGGAGAAGGTACGATAGGCCCTTGGTCTCTTTGGGGTTGGTGCAGACTCTTCTCACCCTAGCAGGGTTCCCCAGCTCAGCAAGAAAGTTTGGAGAGATGGTAGGTGGAGGCCGCCCCTTGGAGGAGTTTTAAAAATTAATATTGATGGGTCATCCAGGGGTAATCCTGGACATGCTAGAATTGGTGGTGTTGGGAGAGACTCTGCTGGCATGGTCAGATTTTTCTTTTCCATTTATAAAGGTGTTCACTCCAACAATTTTATGGAAGCTCTTGCGATTCTCGAGGCCTTGCAGAGGGGGTTTTCTCTTGGTTGGTGCAGGAGCATCTACGAGTCCGACTCTCAAATTTTGGTTAATATTTTAAACAACAAAAGGTTGGAGGATGTTAATTGGTAGTTGGCCTCTATGGCCATTCAGATTCTCAGAATTAGTGAAGAGTTCGAATTTATCTCCTTTGTGCACATACCAAGGGAATGGAATGGGGTTGTTGATTATTTGGCCAAAAGGGCTTCTGAGCTTTTGGGTCCTTGGATTATGGATAACTGGGAGAGTCTCCCAGTTGGGGACTCTCAGCGCCTCTAGGAGTTGATCCACAAGGATGTCCAGACTTAATGTGGTTTGTTCTTGTTGTTTTCTTCGGGTTTCGACCCTGTCTGGTGGTTTTAGCCTATTTTGTTGTTTATTTGAGTCCTGGTTGGGGGCTTCGTTGTACTCTATAATCTTGTCTTCTTATCAATAAATTTTTACCAAATATTTAGGGTAAGAATATTCATATTTTTCAAGATTTGAAGAATAATATGGATAAATAACTTACACTCTGATTTTTATGCTATTGAGAGTGATGTTATGGATATTATTCTTGGTTATCCTTGATTAAATAGATTGGATACCATTAATATCAATGTACAAAATAAATAAAAAGATAACAATACAATATATTTCTTAGTGTAAGAGGTAAGGATTTGAGGAGAAATAGGAAGTTGTTGTAAGAAGACAAATTGAAGAACAAACAGATAAACTTGAAACAAAATCTAAAGAGGAGTTAGTAGAAAAATTAAGGAAGAATCAAAAGCAAAGTCCAAGGATGAACCAAAATTGGGGAATAAAAGAGAGGGTCATCATATAGAGACACAAAAAATTTAAGAGTCAATATTAAAAAAACGGGTTGATATTGCAACATATTGTCATCCATACGACTAGAAGTGACAATAATCTTGGAGGTATGGCTTAGGGAAACTATATTATGAATCTACAAAGAGTCAAAAAGGGAACAAGTATGACAAATTTTGGTAGAGAAATCATAGTGATTTTGGTTTTCAAAGTGGTGCAGTAGAATCAAGGAACAAATGGACCCGTCATTCAAATTACTACAGTGGAGCAGTGAAAGCATAGAGCCAGAAAATTAGTTTTGGATAATCAAGTGGCAAAATGGCATATCAGCATCAACAAAGACCACCACCAATCAGAGTTTCATTGGGATGGATGGATGATCAAGATTGGTACTAGTTGCTAATATTTCTTAGCAAATCATATTATCTAGTTTCTTCATATGTTTTGACAAAATATTTTGTAAGGGGGGTGGAATGTTAGGAACCTAGACATGGTGATATGGAAATATAATATTATAGTTTGTATGGGTTTTATGGATATTTGGTATGGGCCACATATAACCCCAAGTTGATTATATTTTAATATTTTATTTTAGTAATGAGTGGGACAAAGGTTAGAAAAAAAGGGTATATAAAGAAGGGATATTATCATTGTAAAACATAAATGTTATCAATTATTCTTTTTAATAGTCTTGTATTGTGGATCATAGATTATAAGTGACTTCATTCCTTATGGAATACTATTGGTGTTGCCCTATTTCAAGGGTAATTTCTATATCTTTGTCATATTTTATGGAATTGTTTCTGTGGATTGTTATTATGGTTGAATGTTGTAATATTTTTACATAGTTGTTGAATAATTTTGCTAATAAAAAATGATTTTCATAATATTTGGATAAAAAATAACATTAATGTTCATTAAACTATTATTGGAGACAATCACTTGAAATGTGGGTATCTTTATAAAGAATGAAATCAAATAGCACATAATTTAGCCAATTGTGATATTGATCTTCATTTTAGTAAACTTCATATTTAGAAGGTAATTGGACACCTAAGATTTTATCTCTTAAGATGTTAAAATGTTGATTGCATAAAATATTACAAAAAAGATTAAAAAAAAAAAACACCTTTGATAAAAAAGGTAAATAAAAAATATCTTTAATAAAAAATAAAAGTTAATTATGGTTTAATTCACATGACAACAATGTAATATTTTCTTAAACATGAAAATATTTCCAAATAGAAGCCATTATTTATTTATATATATATATATATGGATTTAAAGAAACTAATTTTTGAAGGTTCAAAAACATCGTATATAGAAAATTATTTTGTATTTTTTACATATATTTTTTTAAGGTCCATAGGTATTGTGGTATAATTGTTTTTTGTTCCTATTTTATGTAAAAGAATATTTTGAAGAAAGATGATTGTGTGAGGGTTTCGTCTGTGGATTGAGCATAGGCTGTAGCAACCCAAGTCTAACTCACCTGATTGTGCAATCCAATCAACCTCATTGCTTCAACAAGATAATAAAAAATTTGTTGGATTTACTAACTAGACATGACCTAAGGTGAAATTTTTGAGTCAGCTTGGTTTTTATGACCACCCAATGTTGGATTGATATAGTTAACCACTTTTAGGTTTAGGTCATTGTAAAATACTCCCAAGTGTATGAGATTTTTCGAATCCCATAGAAGGTACCTTTTTGTGGATCTATCTTTCCATCCTCTTGCTCTAGTATGAGAGCACATACCCACAACTAGGGTTGTCCTCTAGGGCCCATAACACCTAGAGGGTGGATGCATACTCTCCCCATCACTCAACATGAGGAACATGGGCTTAACTAAGTCCTTCATATTTCTAATTATCATGCAAGGGTGTAGTGTATATGCCTAGTGCCTAGTTTATTATCCTCTTATCTAGATTCAACTAGGGCCATGTCGTTTCTCTAGCTTTGGACCTAGTATCATTTACTAACTTATAATTAATGATGAGTTGTCCTATTCCAACCGTCATGGATTAGTCTAGCTTCTTAGTCATGCTAGATTTATCCTAATCATAATATGTACAAGGATACATCACCATACTACTTGTACAACAACCTAAAGGAGATGTCACATTCTACCCCTCATCACCTTCTCATCTTGACCTATCCCATCAAAAAATGGTCATTATTGAGTTTTAGTGGTTACCAACTCATAATCACTGGTATTGGGAGTTGGTTTTGGATAATCACCCTTCTCATGCTTCTATCGAATAGGTTGGATTTGAGTGGTTCTTAAATTCTCTTCTTAGTTTTAGCATGCCTTATATAGCAAAAATATGTAAATCATGCTATGGTATTTTTTTTAAGTTTTTAAAAGAACAATAGTATATGCGTTGCTATAATCCATGCAAGATATTGTTTTCATATTAAAGAAAGCATGACTATCAAAATTTGACCAATATCCATTTCCCTAGTACTAAGATATCACTAAAAAAAGAACCTTATCCTACGCTTTCCAATATATCATATCATTTAGCCATTAACTTTGAAACAATATGTCTATTTACTTAAAGAGTTTATAAAGTTCAACTTAACTAAAAATTTAACAATTAAAAAGATATTTCAAACTTAATAAACTCATACCTTAAATGCACATGGAACTAAATTAATACATTCTTAAAACAAAAAGAAAAGCAATGATTCAATTAATAGTTATGTGTTCATTCAATTATGCACAGAATACTTGAGTAAGAAAATTATGGTGTGATGATAACATCCCACTCGTTTCTAAATGTGTAGTATTCCAAAAATAATACTCATGTAAAACATTTAAAGTGTTAAATAATGAATGTACTATAAGAGAGGCTAAATGTTAATAAACAATGTTATCAAAATAGCTTACAATTAATAAGGGTATTTTTTTACGATTGTTCAGGCTATGGACTCATTTAATATTCAACACACCGATCAAAGCAACAAGAGATTTTGCACATTGGCTCAAGCGGTAATATGCCCCAGATATTTAAGCTTACTAGAGAAAAGGACCTTGTTCAATCTAAAATATAAATTACTCTTCTAAGTAATTTAACTCTTCTTTAAATATGACAAACTTAAGTGGCTTGAGGATGTTGTATGCATATATATTAATCAAATGATCCTTGCAAACTATAGTATTTTCTCTAATTCGCCTAGAGAGACATAATTACAACAATAGGTAAAATTAAGATCTCACACTAGACAAAAATATTTATTATTATTTTTAAAGCTATGGTAAGCACAATTAAGACATGATTTTTCTATACATACATAGCCATGTATCAAATTCACTCATCACTAAATGACTCAATTATGGATAGCTTGGTAATAAGAGATGTATTTCTATTTATAGTGAAGGTGAAATAGGTTTAAAATGTATCCAACTATCCCTATAAGTGCTCAGCATTGAATTCTGGTTCCAATTCACCTTCGACTGACTAGAAATCCTCACTGGCTAGGCAACTATTGACTGCAGGTTAATTGTAATTTCTTCCAAATTGCACAATGCCAAGAATTTTTAGAGGGATTAGATGGATCAAATAGATATGGATGTAGCTATTGATAAATGCAGTTTCAAAACATGCAGATAATTCTATGTAACATAGCTTGCTACTACCATTATTTATTAAAATATAACCCAAACCATAAGGCAATATAAACTTTACCAGGCCAGAAAAAGAGAACTCAAATATCAATCACACAAGGTAAATCAAAATTTTTGACATTATAAAAATAAAAGTGGAATGGCTTAATAAGCTTAGGAGAGTGACTCTATAAGTTGACGCAGATAGGAAAGGGTGATTCTATTTACTTTTTCCTTTACGTGGAAAGCATTCAACCACCCAATAAAAGTTTCCAACAAACGCATTAAGAGGACAGCTCAACATAACAAAGGAATATTCATCACTTCCCTTATTACGATAAAACTAATTTTACCTTTAGCTAAAAAAGTATAAAGTATTTGTGTATAAAAATTATATATTTGTAGTTTGACACAACCAATGAAGTTTTACTAACAGTTTTGAGTGTAACGAAAGGAAATAAGTTTCCAGATAAGTGAATTACCAAAAGTAAGATAAAAGGCTAATCAATGTTAGAGAAGGACATCCACCCCTCTATTATCTCAGTCAATGAAATCATACTCTTGATGATTATATGGTTAAATAGTATATAACGTAACAAGGCAATAAAAATATGACAAGGATAGTGCTACACAAATTGTTCTATTGAACTTAAGCTCAATACAATGCTTAACATATGAAGGAAAAATACAGCAAATAATAACTGAGCATTACAAAACAAAAACATATTCGTTGTTTATCACTGCCAAAGAAATTTTAAAACAAGTTGTTATAAGGAAATGTTTCACTAAAATTATTTGCACAAGTTATCAATTTTAGCAAACAATAAATGAATGTATTCTATTGCTATCATCTTAATGAAATAATACTAACCTGTAACTTTAACTTGATTGATATTTTCTAACTACCCTTCAATCTATCACCCTCGAGCTTAGCTATATTTTTCACACCCCTTTCATAGCTTCCCCACTACCTGATTATATAGAAGGCAACAAAAAAATTATTTAAACATGTGGAGTCTCATGCATTCATCCACATCAAACAAACTTCTAGGTGGATATTAAACCCAAGACTATAGAAATACATTTATACATAAGCATTGAAAATTATATGCATCTTCATTAAAAGGTATTTATCATTTATTTCATTTAATTATTATCTTTTTAATAAAATTTATACTAATTAATTTGTAAATAAAATAAATCATTTAACTACCATTTTAAATTATAGATTTGATTTGTACCTCCAATTAATTTTTTTTATACTGGCAAGCTGATGTTTCCATCTACCAGAAGAGAATAGCTCCCATGCTTTGGCACTTTCCTTACCATTGAAGGTTTTTTATATTTTTTTTATCCAAAGACATGAAATATAAAGCATACATTACAAAAATAAGACATACACACAGTGCAAGTCATTCATTCATGATGCAATTATATGAGCTTCAATGTACTCATGAGTCATTGGTGGGTGTATCGCTTGTAGGGTTTTTTTCATCCTTGCAAATGTGAATACCCCTCCATAGTGATATTTGACACTCTTCAAGGACCTATACCTACAAAACAAGGGCCATCAACAATATCTTATCATAGAAGCATGTAATAACAATTGAATAAAAATTATAATTGTAAATTGAAAGACTCATTATGATGTGGTCATTACACTCTCCTCCACTATAAATAAACACAGTCACTATGTTTAAATACAAATCTAAGTGGTAATCAAAATATATTCATTTTTATTCAAAAATAAAAGAAAATTATTTCTTCATGTCATCCACATTTTCCCATGTGGCATTCTTGTAAGAGTACTGGTCCCATTGGACCTTACATTGTTTAATATTTCTTTTCCTTAAACTCTTGGTTTTGAAACCTAATATCCTGACAGGATGAACATAAATGTCCAGGGGATCTAACATCTAAAGGTTAGAAATATTCTAAATATGAGAAGGATCAACAACATACTTCCTAAGGAGGGATGCATTGAAGGTATCATGGATCTTTGACAAACTGGGTGGCAAAGCAAGCATATAGGCAACATGACTAATATTACCTACAATCTCAAAGGGTCCTACAAATCTTGGGTCAAGCTTAGAAGACTTTATGGATCATTTATAGTTTTTACCCTTAGGAATACTTTATCTCCCATAGAGAATTCTCTTAGTGTCCTCTTAAGGTTTGCATAGTTCTTTTGGTGATCTAAGGCCTCTTTGAGCCTTTGGTGAATTCGTTTAGTTATCCCTCCATTTCCTTTACAATATCTAGCCTGATCACTACTCAATACTTCAAATTATCCCAAGATATAGGAGTCTTACACCTTCTCCCATACATGGCCTCAAATGGAGCTATACCGAGAGAAGCATGATGGCTATTATTGTAAGCAAATTCAACTAGGGATAGATAGTCTTCACACTTGGTGTGATGGTCCATACAGTACATGTGCAACATATCTTCAAGGACCTGATTGACCTTTTTCAGTTTGACCATCTATCTTAGGATGGTATGTAGAATTTATATTGGGATTAGTACGCAAGGATTGATGTAATGCTTACAAACAAATTTATGTAAAACGAGAATCTTTATCTGAGATAATAATCTTCAAAAACCCATGCAATTGAATTATTTCTCTAGAAAACTTATTTGCAATGGCAGGTGTATCATCTTGTATATTTTTGGGTATTAAGTGTGCAATATTTGTTAGTTTTTCTACCACAAGTATCACATCATGATGAAATCTAATTTTGGGTAAACCAACCACAAAATCCATGGAGATAACTTGTCATCTTTGAGTGGGAATATCATGTGGGTACAATTGTCCTACTGGGTGTAAATGTTCTACCTTAACCTTTTGGCATTCTAGGCACCTAGCCATTAAATTGTTGATTTCCTTTTTCATCCCTAGCCAATAAAATGCCTTTCTTATATTCTTATGTATTTTCGCCCCACCTGGGTGTGCAAAGTGAGTGCAATGTGCCTCCTTTAGAATAGTGTCCCTTAATCCACCTTTATTTGGAATGACTAATCTATTTTTGAAATATAGCAAATCATCCTTGATCACAAAGTCTTTATCCTTATCAGGTTCTTGCTCAACCTGAGCTCGACATTTACTATAAAAGTCATCCCTCTATTGAAGCTCTTTAACTCGATCAACTAAATTATAATGACACAAGGATATAGCAATTATATACCTTCTTCTACTCAAGGCATCCACTACCTTTTTTTCTTTACCCTTGATATATTTAATACCAAAGTCATACTCTACCAGTAACTCCATTTATTGGTGTTGTCTAACATTCAACAAGGGTTGTGTAAAGATATACCTTTAACTCTGGTGATTTTTTTTAGCTCAAAGGGCTTCCAAAGTAAGTAATACCTCCAAATTTGAGGGCATGTACAATTGTTGTCAATTCTAGGTCATGGATAGCATAATTTACCTCATGCTTTTTAAGCTCATGTGATTCATAGACGATAATTGCTTCATCCTGAGTAAGAAATCCTCCTAACCCTTCAATAGAAGCATCTATGCAGACTATGAAGTTCCTTGAAGGATTAGGTATTTTAAGAATCGAAGCGGTCATCAATCTGTCCTTTAGAGTTTTGAAAGCTTCCTCACACTGACTAGTCCATTTGAAATCCTTTCCTTTCCTTTTGAGGTTTGTTATGGGATAGGTGATTTTTGAAAAATCCTTTACAAAACACCTAAAGTAACCTATCATTCCCATAAAGCTACGCACTTCAGTTACATTAGTGGGAATTGACCAATTGATGATGGATTCAATTTTCTAGGGATCAATGGCAACTCCATCAGCAAATATTATATGCCTTAAATATTACACATGAGGAGTATAGAACTTGCATTTTGATAATTTTTCATATAGTTGATTTCTTTTGAGTGTCTCAAGAACAATCCTCATGTGTTGATTATGTTCTTCCTTGGTTAAGAATTAAATTAATATATCATCAAGGAATATAAGCACAAAATGATCTAGTTGCTCTCGAAAGATACTATTCATGATATTCATAAAGGCAATAGGGGCATTTGTCAATCCAAATGGTATGATTGTGAACTCATAATATCCATACCTCGTTTTGAATGTAGTCTTGTGGGTGTCTTCCTCATAAATTTTTAGTTGATGATATCCAGATCTAAGGTTAATTTTAGAAAATATGGTGGCTCCTTTTAATTGATCAAAAATATTATCAATACTAGGTAGGGAATATTTGTTCTTGATGTTAACCTTATTCAACATTCGATAATCTATACATAATCTTAAAGAGCCATCTTTTTTCTTGACAAAGAGAATAGGAGCACCCCATGGTGACACACTGGGTTTAATGAGTCATTTATATAACAAGTCATAAAGCTATGTCTTTAGTTCTTGCAACTCAATAGGGGCCATCCTATAATGTGACCTGGAAATTGGTGTAGCTCCAAGCATAATTTCTATAGAGAAATCAAATTCTCGTCAAGGTGGAAGACCTAGAAAATCCTTAGGGAATGCATTCCTAAACTCATTCAATATGGGGCACTTTTAGAAATGATCTGAATTAGCTTTTGTTTCTTCCTTTTAATTCAAATTGACCATATATATTATTCCATCCTTTTTTATAGCCTTTCTAGTTTGTAGGAATGACCATAAATATGGTCTAAAAGAGCCACAGTCACAATAGACCTTAATCTATTGATTAGATTCATTAGTGAATTCTAACCACCTTTCTTCAAAATTAAGGAGGACTTTATGAGCTCTAAGCCAATCTATACCAAGAATGATGTCGAAGATATGCAAGGAAGCTACATATAGGTGCCAACTAGTTTCTCCTTGAGGTAAGGTAATATGATGGTCAAATAGACATTGATTAACTAAATAGGTTTGTCCTAACCTATATTCTACTTTCCACTCGTTTACCAAAATTTCAAGTCTTTATGGTATGTCCTTGATTATTCTAGTAGAAATAAAACTATATGTAGCTCCACTATCAATTAAAATATGCACATTCCTACCATATATTTTACCATTCAAAAGGAAATGTGTATCTTACCCATTGAGTGTAGAATTACCTATTGCAGCAAATATACGGTGAGTTGATTCCTCTTGTGCCTTATTTCAATCTACCCTTTGAGGATATTTATTTGCAAAGTGGGGGCCACCACAAACATAACATCCAACTGGAGGATCCTCGTTATCCCTCTTACTATCCTCATTTTTATTTTGAGGTGTTGCTCCCTAGTTGTTACCTTAGATGAGGGCCTTTGGAAATATTTTCTATCTCTTCTATCTCTATTATAGAAATTATTCCTTGTTCTATTCTCTATTTTAGCTTTGTCCCCTTCTTTAATTCTTTTATTATGATCTTTTTCCCACCTCATAAAACTTGCACTTTTTATTTTTTGAGGTCATATTTTCCCTCTCAAACATTTTGGAGGGATTGAGCAGATTAAGTACGCTTTCTTAGCTTTCTGATTAGCCTCCTCCTAGCAAGCCAAGTCATGGGCTTTTGGAAGATCTTTGGGATTGAGCAGATTAATTACAGTTCAAATTTGTGGTTGAAGCCCCAAAATAAACTTTTGCATTTATATCTCTTAATTATTATCATATTCAAAAATGTACTTCAATAGTTTTATGATTTTTTAATGATATTCTTTAATTGACAATGTTTTTTGTTGTAGATTGGTGAACTCAGAAAAATTTTCTATGTAGAATTGTTTAGTCAAAAATCTCTTTTTGAACTCTTCTACAAAATTTTCTTATTTGAGATTCACAGCTTGGATCTTATTTCCATCCCTATATGTGATCCATAAATCTAAGGCTGCACCTACTATGTGAAGGGTATGTAATAACCCTCCTAACAGAACTATTGGTTACAGATAAATTGATGAGTTATACTTGCTTTCTATTTCTAAAATATGGTATTATTGATGGTTTGTGTAATTGTAGGACCAAATATACTCCTTCTACGGGTAGATAAAGGTCGACTGTAAGAGGTAAAGTGGGATATGATGGCAGTGTGAAATATCACCATGTCCCGTGAGTACATGGATGCTCACATAATGACATTCATATAGGAGCATTTAGAATGTTTAACTTGCATTGTGTGAATATTTTATTTATTGTATTACGTGTTATATGTTCTATGTCTCTAAATAAATGAATATCTAAACCTCCAATGACAAGGAAAGTTCCAAGGCATGGGAGTCAATATCTTCTGAAAGACGGAGACATCAAGTTGCTAGTAGAGAAGAAGACTTGGAGGTATAAACCCTGTTGATGATTAAGAAATTATTTTTTGCTTAATTTTGAGTTCATAAAATAATAAAATAAGAGTTATAAATAAAATTAAATAAATAATAAAATTTGAAATAAAATAAAATATATATAATAACTTTTTTACCTTATTAAATTGTGGGTATAATGGAATATGGTGAATTTTGTGAACTGGATAATGGTATGCAATCATTCATGATAATTCTTAACCTCCTTCATGTTCTCTTGAGTACAATGGATAATGGTATGCAATCATTCATGTGTTGGATTGTTGCTTAAATGTTTGAATAATGCATATAGTTGCATTCATATCATTGTGTATTTTGATCTTTTTGATCCCAATACGAACCCCAAGAACCCCTTGAGCATTGGAGAAGCACCAACTAGGGAGGGCAAGTGACGAAAAGGTACTTCTAAGTAGGAGTTACATCACTTGGTGGAAGGATAAGACCATCCTGATTATGGCTGAAATAGAAAGAGCAAAACTTTATTGCATTGGCCGCTTGCTATTCTTATATTGTAATATAACCATAGTTTTATTCGCTGTATATAAATCTAGCTTATTCAAACATGTAATATAATTTTTCTATAGCATTCCATATGCAAGAATATACTGATATTTTATTGACTAGCACAAGAGATAGATTGAGTTATGTCATCTATTTTAGGTCTCCCCTAAAACAATATTATATGATTTAATAAAATGGAGTTGTTGTGGCTGCTCCACAACGTACCCCAAAATTGGGGACCCACATTTTTTTGCATGTGTTCCAAGAAGACCGAAGTGGCCCATAGGCTAAAGATCAAGGAAAAAGCAAAACACCACAAGGAGAAAAAGTGTCGCGATATCGCGACATGTTGCAATTTCGCGGCCAAAAAGAAAAGAAAAAGTGTCGCGATATCGCGACATGTTGCACCGTCACGGCCAAAAGAGAAAAAGTGTCGCGATATCGTGACATGTTGCATCATCGCGGCCAAAAGAGAAAAAGTGTCGCGATATCGTGACATGTTGCACCATCGCGGCCAAAAGAGAAAAAGTGTCGCGATATCGCGACATGTTGCACCGTCGCGGCCAAAAGAGAAAAAGTGTCGCGATATCGCGACATGTTGCACTATCGTGGCCAAAGGAGAAAAGTGTCACGATATCGCGACATGTTGCATCGTCGCGGTCAAAAGAGAAAAAGTGTCGCGATATCGCGACATGTTGCATTTTCACCAAAGAGAAAGAAAAGTGTCGCGATATCATGACATGTTGCATTTTCATGCCAACAAAGAGAAAGAGAAAAAGTTCGATATCACATGTAAAGAAAAGAAGAAAGAAAAGTGTCGCGATATCGCGACATGTTGCATTTTCTTGGCCAAAAGAAAAGTGTCACGATATCGCGACATGTTGCATTTTCGATCAAAAAAAGTTGGTGATATCTGACATGTTGCTTTCCCAAAAGAAAAGTGTCGCGATATCGCGACATGTTGCATTTTCGCGACCAAAAAAAAGTGTCGCGATATCGCGACATGTTCCATTTTCGCGGCTAAAAGCAACAAAAGAGAGCAAGGAGGCAAAAGTGTCGCGATATCGCGACATGTTCCATTTTCGCCAAGGTAACGGACCCGCATAGTGACGTGGACATAAGGACAAAATCCAATGAACAAGACAAAGCGTTACATAAGGAATCTTTAATGATTTGAAATCATTTAAGATGGTCGTTACACACGGAGGGAAATGGACGCAAGCCCATGTGGAGAAAACGCAGCGAAGGGCCACAAAATGGAAACCAAAGCACACGCATACAAGGGAAGGTGAAACGAACAGTCAGGGAAGGTGAAACGAACAACCATCGAAAAATGAAACGAACCGTCATGGAAGGAGAAACAATTTTTTTAGAAGTTTAAATACGCCATTCAAAGAGGCCGAAAGGGGTCGGAAACCGCTATAGCGAAGTTGCAGAGTTGAAGGCGAGAAGGCCATTCTGGGACTGTTTGAGTTGTTTTTCTTCCACAGACTGGTTTGGGAAAACCAAAAATTCTGCTATTGTAAAATGACATATTTTTAATGCAGAAGTTTTCAGAAATTTGCATCTTGTGGGCAAGAAAGAAGGAGATTTTCTTTGCATGCTATGGATTTAATGTTTATTCTTTCATTTTTTTAGATTTCGAATTTATAGATAATGTTAATGCCATTTTTTTTGGGTTACATTAGGCGAATATTTGAAATCTGAATTTTATTTCGTACCCTAGGAACCAAGCACTTAGTCTATGGGGATTGTGCTTGTTTTGCAAGTCCAATAGGTTAGGTTGCATGCATGGAGACCTCACATCTTCGGTTTTGTCGAAACAGGATAGCATCATACCGAGTGCATTTTATTTTCATTTTTTGCATTTCATTTTCATTTTCTCGCATTTTATTTTTTTTCAAAAATTTTAACTTATTTTAAATTCTCCAGCATTAAAATAAACATTTAAAAATTTCAAAATCCAAAAAAAAAAAAATGAACAATCACTAAAGTTTCATGATGAAATAAACCAACATTGCCCCTTGTTTACGAGTTACTTGCAATCACTAAGGTGTTCCAAGCATTTAAATTGAATATCTTTGTTTGAGATTAGTAATACACATATGTAAATGCTAATACAAGCGGAGACCTTGGAGAAGTTGTTTGTTTAACTTCTTTGCAAGAGGGGATTTGGAACCCAAATCCTAAAGGAGAGTGTACTTTCACAACTGGGTGAAAATACCACTCAACAGATTGGCGCTAGAAGGAGGGCCTGAATTGGTTTATTTTAGTGTGATTTAAATGCTATAGGGATTTAAATTTTGAATATTTCATGCCCTATTGATTATTATCTTTAGCCCTCTTTTAATAATACAACCTTGTACTGTTAAAAGGAGGACATGAATTGCTATGCATTGTTCTAACGCTTTTGATTGTTCATACAGGAATAATGTGTTTTGATTTGATTTAAAAAAAAAAAAAATTGGTCTTGACTAACGAGGTTGTCTCCATGCAATTACTTTCATTCGATTTTAATGGATACATCTCTTGGTTAATGCTAATTTGTAAGGAATTATTTTGTCTAAAAATGTATTTGTTGTCGGTATTATGCTCTTCACCTACGCGTAATGCGATCTTGTGAATCAGAAAGCCTACAACACTAGGAGTATGCTCTTCACTTGCGCATATGCGATCTGGTGAATCAGAAACTTACATTTTTAGAATACTGCTTTGTCAAGGTTCCTTCTTTCATGACTAACGAATTGATTTTGAAGTTATTCTTTGAATTTCATTAATTGCAGGATTTTCTGTGTGTCGTAGGTTTTCTTTGAGGTACTGAGAGTTTTGTCAGGTTCTTGTGGGGTTATCATCATCGATTTTGAATCAAATGGCCCAACCTCCACCACCTCCTTGGTACGGAGCCCATAACATTCCTTTGAATATTGCAGGGGATATTCACGAGATCCCTAAGAATATAGAGAGATTTTTGCCCAAATACAAATCGGATGGCCCAAGGACCGTAGAAGAACATATTCAGGCCTATAGGGATGTTTTGATAAGATTGCAAGTTCAACATGAAGATGTGGCTTGTAGACTCTTCCCCATGAGCCTAGACCAAGTGGCTTACGAATGGTATATTTGCTTACCTCATCGGTTCCATTACGTCATGGATGCAAATGGAGAATGCTTTTGTCAACCAATTCAGGTCACCATTAGATCCCACAATCATCTATAATCAGTTCATTACATGCAAAAGAGGCCAGGGTGAGCCAATCCGAACTTTTAATCGGAGATTTTCAGAAGTGCTATAATAGAGCAATTCGGCATTTTGCCATTGATCCCACAATAGCTTTGCAAATATATTTTGGGGCATTGGATCCTATGACGACAATGTTTGCAAGGCGAAATCCTCAAGTTACCACGCTTGCTCTAGCCTACAATGAAGCTATGACCATTGAACAACAAATGACACCACAGGGTTATGGGTTTTCCCAGATGCCTATGGTAGGACAATATGGTCCATATGGTCAAGCTCCTATGATGAATCAGATCATGGCACCACAAATATCAAGCATAAATGCTTTGCCTTATCAACAACCATATTCATCAACACCCGCTTACGCACCCAATCCAATTTCGATTCAAAGTGTGAATCCCTACGCAAATCAAGTGGCTCAAAATCCAACTCAAATGTTAAGTCAAGATCTCACCAATTACGCAAATCCTACTTGGAACTAGCAATAACATAGCTCAACCAAAAGAGATTTATTCAGAGGTTGAAGAGCTCAAAAATATGGTTCACAAATTGAGTAATGATTTGGTTCAAAAATAGAAGTATGAATCCCATGCCCCTCACCCAAATCAAAATTTCAACAATAGAGGGAGACAATGGAATACGAAGCCAAACAATGGGGGTGTGCCTTCCCCTATTGCTAATCAGATAGATACTTCGCAAGACCAAGTCACTCTAGTTCCATTCTTAATATTTCTGATTTCATGTGGGAAAAGGGGTGTAGATTGCATAATACAAAGGAGCATAATGAAAGGAATTGTCCCGAAATGGCTAGGTATACCCATTGTCTCCAAGCTCAAGTGGATGATTTGGAACTTGTGCCAAATAATGGTCCACCCCAACATCAACAAGGAGAGGACAACATTTTGGTGGTGGAAACTCTATATCGTCAAGAGAGTGAGAATGAGGAAGGTGAAGATGAATGGGATGAGAAACATGTTGATGAATCAGAAGATGAAGAAGAAGTACTTGAGCGTCACAATTTGAACTTGGAGGATGATTACTATGATTCATGGAAGAAATGGGAAGAACATTATCAATCTAAATCTTCTAATAAACTTGTTGTGTCAATTAATATGCAGGATAACTCAATTGCTTCCTCACATGAGGATACTATAAATCTTGTACAATTTGAGAAAGTTTTGGAAGAGGAATTAGAATCTCATCAAATTTTGGAACATGATAAGGATTCTACAACCATGAATCAAGAAAGAGAGTCATTTGCTTTAGATTCCTTTGAAGGAAAAGAAATTGAAAATCTTGATCCACTTACTTGTGCTACAATGATTATGCCATTTCAAAATGAGAAAATTACAAAACCTAAATCATTTGGGTTTGATATCATTGATGATCCAATTGAAAATCTCACGTTACCCAAAACAACCCAAGTGATTGATCACGGAAATGTGTTAGTTAACCCACCCCTAGATAGACAAGACTTATGGTTTGAAAGGGATGGACATATTTTCAATTGGGTACCTAAGTTTGGTGCCTTTGATAAACAAGTCATGGAGAAAGAACAAGTGCTACATGATGATGAATGTCATGAGAGAAAAGAGGAATTTTCAAATCCTCTTCAAGTAAGGTCAAATGAAAACATGCCAAAGGTAAAATCTCACCTTTTTGGTTTCACCATGCAAAATTCGAATGAAGGTTTGCCTAATGAATGGTTTGATTCAAATATTATTAATGTTATGGCTTTATTGAATGAAAATGAAAGCTTATTTCTACACCATGAATCAAAGTGCGGAAAGGACATCTTAAAGAATAGACATAAAGGAATTGAATATCAATCATTGTCTAATCAATTTGAAAACTGGAAACTCCACCATAGGATTATTAATGAAACTAAATCAAATTGGTATGGTGAGAGGGGCAAGTGGAAGTTTGTTTCTTTGTTTGGTTTGATCTTGTTTTTGTTGGATTCCTACAAAACTTGGTATGCGTATCACGTCATACATCTTTTAAAGAATTCCAATCAGGTTTGGGATCCGGGAAAATGATAATCCAAACTTTTGCACCATCTTGCATTATATTGTACATTTGTATATACTTTTGGTTTTCGTGTTTTGGTTTTGGATTGGATTTCATTTTGGTTTTAAGTTTTGTGTGTTGGTCCTTTGGACACTTTTGGTTTGTCAACTTAAGTCCTTATGAATGTTGACTAAGACTAGGAGAATATGAAACATCGGAATTGTATTGCAGAAAGCTCCACGAGTATCGCAAACACATTAAAGAATATCGTTTGGAACCTGTGATGCATGAAGTTGTCAGTTTTATAAATTATGGTAAAGTAGGTGATATATACTCCATCCGCATTTCAAAAGGAGCAATGCATTCATATCTCATATTACATTCCGCATTGCATATACATTTCATCTCAGTTGCATCTTCATTTCATGTACAATCATTGAAAAGGTGTCGAATCCTCTTAGGGTTATTACATAACATATATTAAAAGGATCCTAAGGTTGGGAACTGATGCCCGAACTATCTTGAACCAAGCACGTTCTACGCATATTAAAGAGAATCTTGAGCAAAATGGTCAAAACCATACTTGGAAGAAAAGGTGAGGCGAAAGGAGTATTTCGTGTCTCTCCTATCATGCAACATAATCCTTAAAACAGTGGTTTTTACCACTCCCATAATGCTTAAAGCCTAAAATCGGAGTAGTAAGGATAGGGTTAAATCCTCATCGAACTTAGGTTGAGGATCCAATTCCCCAAAGCTCTGATTTGACCTTCATGGAGTAGTAAGGATAGGGTCTAATTCTCATCTCGCTTAGGTTGAGAATCCGATTCCCCAAAGCTTCTATTTTTCCCATTCAAGAACTTGAAATTCCAAAGAAAATATTTTTCATTTCTTTATTAATATTGGATTGGAAGGATCGTACTACATGTCCCTTGCAAGGATGGGTAGTCATCCCCAAGGTCCAAGAAATCAAAAGTAGAGCCAAATCATGGATTATGGGGTTGATCTCCACCGGGGCTATAGACGCCTGGTGGGCAGTGGAGTATGCTCATGCGTGGCAACATGTCTTGTCTAAAAACAAGACCACTGATTGCTCAAACGGATAGGCTAAGCTTGACAGCTTTCATCCATAACAGAGTTAAATCATTTTGTTCAAGATGAGGTAATGAACTCCAGGATCGTAGTAGTAAGGATAGGGTTAAATTCCCATCTCGCTTAGGTTGGGAATCCTATTCCCCAAAGCTCTGATTTCACTTACACTTGCACATGGGTTCAAGATGGTAGTGACACATAACCAACTTTGGGATCTAGTAAATTAATTCAATATGCATATATTTGGTCCTAAGAGGGTTTGACAGTTTTAATATGTTTGTTCATGATACTAGAAGGTCTGAGCCTTTGCAAAGCAAGTTGTTATATCTCTAACATAGTTGTCATACATCAAATCCTGCACAAATCATTCATAGCCTTGCATACGAATCATAAGTGAAACCGACAATGGAATGTTGAACGAGTTTCAAACGATAGGGAATGAAGCACATTGCACACACCGAGCTGATGCTTAATAATTCTAATGCTTCATGTATTTCTCATCTAGTTTCATTCTTGGGATATTTGTTGACGCTTGTATTTGAGTCTGTGTGTTTTCAAGTTGAGTTCTCACCGAAATGCTCAGGAGCATTTCCCAACAGAGTCGCCATTTGTTGTGGCTGCTCCACAACGTACCCCAAAATTGGGGACCCACCTTTTTTGCATGTGTTCCAAGAAGACCGAAGTGGCCCATAGGCTAAAGATCAAAGAAAAAGCAAAACACCACAAGGAGAAAAAGTGTCGCGATATCGCGACATGTTGCGCTTTCACGGCCAAAAAAAAGAAAAAGTGTCGCGATATCGCGACATGTTGCACCATCACGGCCAAAAGAGAAAAAGTGTCGCGATATCGCGACATGTTGCATCGTCGCGACCAAAGGAGAAAAAGTGTCGCGATATCGTGACATGTTGCACAGTCAAGGCCAAAGAGAAAAAGTGTCGCGATATCGCGACATGTTGCACCATCGCGGCCAAAAGAGAAAAAGTGTCACGATATCGCGACATGTTGCACTATCGTGGCCAAAGGAGAAAAAGTGTCACGATATCGCGACATGTTGCACTTTCACGGCAAAAGAGAAAAAGTGTCGCGATATCGCGACATGTTGCATTTTCACGACCAAAAGAAGAAAAGTGTCGCGATATCGCGACATGTTGCATTGACAAAAAAGAAAAGTGTCATGATATCGCGACATGTTGCATTTTACCCAAAAGAAAAGTGTCATATCGCGACATGTTCTCCAAAAGAAAAGTGTCGCGATATCGCGACATGTTGCATTTTCGTGACCAAAAAGAAAAAGTGTCGCGATATCCTGACATGTTGCATTTTCATGGCCAAAAGGCAAAAAGTGTCACGATTTCATGACATGTTGCTTTTCAGCCAAAAGAAAAAGTGTCGCGATATCGCGACATGTTGCATTTTCACGACCAAGAAGAAAAGTGTCGCGATATCGCGACATGTTACATTTTCATGGCTAAAAGCAACAAAAGAGAGCAAGGAGGCAAAAGTGTCGCGATATCGCGACATGTTCCATTTTCACCAAGGTAACGGACCTGCATAGTGACGTGGACATAAGGACAAAATCCAATGAACAAGACAAAGCGTTACATAAGGAATATTTAATGATTTGAAATCATTTAAGATGGTCGTTACACACGGAGGGAAACAAACGCAAGCCCATGTGGAGAAAACATAGCGAAGGGCCACAAAATGGAAACCAAAGCACACGCATACAAGGGAAGGTGAAACGAACAATAAAGGAAGGTGAAACGAACAACCATCGAAAAATGAAACGAACCGTCATGGAAGGAGAAACAATTTTTTCAGAAGTTTAAATACGCCATTCAAAGAGGCCAAAAGGGGTGGAAACCGCTGCAAGCAGAGTTGTAGATTTGAAGGCGAGAAGGCCATTCTGGACCTATTTGAGTTGTTTTTCTTCCACAGACTGGTTTGGGAAAACCAAAAATTTTGCTATTGTAAAATGACATATTTTTAATGCAGAAGTTTTCAGAAATTTGCATCTTGTGGGCAAGAAAGAAGGAGATTTTCTTTGCATGCTATGGATTTAATGTTTATTCTTTCATTTTTTTAGATTTCGAATTTATAGATAATGTTAATGCCATTTTTTTTGGGTTACATTAGGCGAATATTTGAAATCTGAATTTTATTTCGTACCCTAGGAACCAACACTTAGTCTATGGGGATTGTGCTTGTTTTGCAAGTCCAATAGGTTAGGTTGCATGCATGGAGACCTCACATCTTCGGTTTTGTCGAAACAGGATAGCATCATACTGAGTGCATTTTATTTTCAATTTTTTGCATTTCATTTTCATTTTCTGCATTTTATTTTTTCCAAAAATTTTAACTTATTTTAAATCGTGGCATTAAAATAAACATTTAAAAAATTTCAAAATCCAAAAAAAACAATGAACAATCACTAAAGTTTCATGATGAAATAAACCAACATTGCCCCTTGTTTACAGTTACTTGCAATCACTAAGGTGTTCCAAGCATTTAAATTGAATATCTTTATTTGAGATTACTAATACACATATGCAAATGCTAATACAACGGAGACCTTGGAGAAGTTGTTTGTTTAACTTCTTTGCAAGAGGGGATTTGGAACCCAAATCCTAAAGGAGAGTGTACTTTCACAACTGGGTGAAAATACCACTCAACAGAGTATTCTTTTATTTTAATATTTGAACAATATTTGGAACTTATTTTCATTACCATATTTAAAAAAATTGTGTTAATATATATAATGAAATGGTGGTTTCTTTCTCGAAAGTCAGACATATATTGTTAATATTTTATGTTCGATATAATCTTTGTTGTGTAATTATCCTTTAAGTCTTCTGTAAAAGAAAGTATATTGCACCTATTTTAATACCATATTAAATGATTTCGTATACGAAATTTATTAAATTATTTGTTCAATTGTATACATCCTTGTAGAGAGTAGTGCTCTATATGCAAAACTAAGCATCCAAATGCTTTGAATATAAGTTTGTGTTACATTTTTTAGTAGTACTTTCCAAAAAAATAGATGGAAATTTAATCTTCTATTTTTGTTCATTTTATGGTATTTAGAATATATCACCCTTTTGTCTTTTAAAAACCCTTGTTGTCGTTCAATATAATAGAAGATGTTTTTTATTGATAGATTGTATGTGAGGCATGAATAGGAATGTTGATCTTACATTTTTCACTACGTGATATTAACATGCATTCATCTCTTTTCATAAGGAAAATATATTTTTTAAACATTATTACCCGAATAAATTCAATTGCATGAATAATTTAGTGTTAAGGGATTTTAGAGCATTTCAAATGTTAAACTTAAAGGCACATATATAGTTTATGTAAATGGATGTTTAGACAGACTTCAATATATTCTTTCTATGTTTTCCTTTTTTGGATGTGGAATTTTATGAAGTTGCTTTCTTTTTAAAAGAAAACTCCATTTTCGTGACATTTTTAACACAACGAAATTTTATAGTTATTATATTATAAGTCAATGAAAATTGGGAGTTGTTATATTATATTCCATTGAATCAAGTTAAAGAGAAATGACTCTTTTTTATGTTAGTTGAACCATGAAAAGCTAATTATTATTATTAGAGTTTAGGAATATGATTTTATTAACATTTACTTACGTTATTTTTTTTTCTATTATTTAAAAGGGTGTAATTTTATTAAAAATTTAGTAATTTATGCTTTAAATAACTTAATAGCTATATTTGTATGGAGAAAATTTATTGATCCAGGAAAATTTAAAACATGGTAAAGTGGTAATTCCTTTATGAGAAGCCTTAGCCCTTTTATCTAAAATGTTTAAGCCTTTTATTTCATTAGGAAGGATGAATAACCATATACACCCGATACCAGTAGTTACAAGTTGGTGACCACTATGACTCGTGAATGATCATTTTTTGATGAGACAGATCATGATGAGACAAGTTAGGATGAGACGGGTCAGGATGAGAAGGTGACAATGGGAAGTATGGGATGCCTCCTCTAGATCCTTGGATGAGAAGTACGATGATAGGTCCTTTACATCGTTTATGACTAAGTAAATGCTAGTATGTCTAAGGAAACTAGTCTAGTCTACAACGATTGGAATGAGATAATTCGTCATTAGTCATAAGTGGACAAGTGATACCAAGTCCAAAGTTAGGGTAATGGCATGGCTCTAGCTGACTCCATATGTGTGGACAATCAGCTAGGCACTAGGTATATGTATGCTAACCCTCTTGCTTTCTTTTTAAATAAAACTCCATTTTTGTGACCTTTTTAACACAACAAAAATTTATAGTTATTATATTATAAGTCAACAAAAATTGGGAGTTGTTATATTATATGCCATTGAATCAAGTTAAAGAGAATGACTATTTTTTATGTTAGTTGAACCATGAAAAGTTAGTTTGTATTATTATTAGAGTTTAGGAATATGACTATTAACATATGTTTACGTTCTTTTACTTTTTTATTATTGAAAGGGGTGTAATTTTATTAAAAATTAGTAATTTATGCTTTAAATGTCTAAATAGCTATATTTTTATGGAGAAAATTTATTGATCAAAGAAAATATAAAACATGGAAAAGTGGTAATTCCTTTATGAGAAGCCTTAGCCCTTTTAAATGAAACATATAAGCCTTTTATTTCATCAAGAAGGATGAATAACCATATACATCCAATACCAGTTTTTACAAGTTGGTAACCATTATGACCTGTGAATGATCATTTTCTAATGAGACGGGTCAGTATGAGAAGGTGATAATGGGTGGTATGGGATACCTCCTCTAGATCATTGGATGATAAATATGGTGATAGGTCCTTTGCACCATTTATGACTAGGTATAGGCTAGTATGTCTAAGGAAACTAGTCTAGTCCACAATTCTTGGAATGAGATTATCTATCGTTAGTCATAAGTGGACAAGTGATATCAAGTCCAGAGTTAGGATAATGATATGGCTCTAGCTGACTCCATATGAGTGGACAATCATCTAGGCACTAGGCATATGTACGCTAACTCCCTTGCATGTTAATTCATGAACAAGTTGACCAATTTAGGCCAAGGTTCCTCATATTAAGGGATGAGGAGAGTATGCATTCACCCTATAGGTGTTATGGGCCCTAGAGGGTAACCCTAATCATGTATCTATGCTCATGTCAAAAATAGAGGATGAGAAGATAGACCACAAAATGGCACCTTCTACGAGATTTGGCCAATCTCATCCACTTGGGAGACCATCTACAATGATCCTAACTCTCAAAAGTGGCATGTTATACCTCATACTAATAAAATATTGGGTGAATATCAAACCAATTATCTTGAAAAATTTTCCCTTAGGATGAGCCAAGATAGTAAACTAGACAAAAAAAATTACCTTGTGAACTAGTGAGCTTAACTAAATGGTATAACCAGGTGAGTAGACTTGGGTTGTTACATATGCTATTAGAGTTGCTAGGTTATAAGATCCTTAAGTTGTAGGATTTTTGTGTCTATTATAAACCTGGTAAATCTAAGCCAAACAATTAACATAGTTTCTTTGCCAATAGGTAAAATAGTACAATTGTTACAAGGTGGATCTTCTAAGAACCCCACAGTAGCTGGGCAAGAAGAATCTATGGTTAAACCTCAAAAATGGCCATATACGGTGGTTAGAAAAGCATCTCAAAAAGAGAGGAAAATGAAACAACTTAATGAACCTCCAACAAAAGAATCTACTAGAGAGGATGACAATTTATCTAAGGTAGTTCAATTGCTTCAAGCACACATGGAACAACAAAAAGAATAAATGGAACAAAAAAAGGCACATATGGCCCAACAACAAGAATTGATTGTCCAACAACAAAATTTGATAGAAGACTAAACCAAGAGTGAAGAACCGTAGGGTAGGTAGGAGGAAGCACCTATCGGGTTTGAAGGAACTAGTTGAACTCGAGTAGGAGTTGAATTATCAAAAGACAGAATGTTAATATTTAAAAATTTTATGGTAGAAAGGATGGTGATGTATAGAAAACTGGTTGAATGAATTCAAAACATATTTTTTCATCAAACTCTTGTCATTCAAATCTAGAACTACATGGGTTGTCCTTCATTTAGTAGAAACATCTTTAGATTGGGGGAAGACCTATAAGAAGGGAAAGAACATTAAAATTATGAATCTCAAGTGGGAGGACTTTGTAGAAGAGTTCAAAAAGAGATTTTTGACTAGGCAATCCTACATAGAAAAATTTACTGAGTTGCCTACCCGACAATAAGAAATAACGACTGCTCAAGCATATCACCATAAGTTCATCCAACTACTGAAGTACGTACTAGAATATGAGAATAAGGAATAAATGAAGGTACAAAATTTCATTTTGGGACTTCACCCAAATATTAGACCTATAATCAATTTGCTTAATCCTAAAGATCTTCCAAAAGCTTACGATTTAGCCCGTTAGGAAGAGGTAAATCAAGAAGCTAAGAAGGCGTACTTCAAGTATCAAAAAATATCTAAAAAGTATAAGGAAAAACTCAAAAAAATAAAGAGTTCAAGATTATTGAGATGGTAAAAAGAAAAAAATAAATGGGTTAAGGAAGGGGATCGAGCTCGACCTATGATCAAAAATAAAAACAACTTTCATAATAACAGACCGTATGGATGGAAAAGGTTATCCAAGGATAAACAAACTGATGCCATTATTACAGGAAAAAGCTAAGAAAAAATTTTACCATAGAACATGAACGAGAATAGTAATAGGGACAATAGGGCCCCCACTTTCCAAAAAAATACCCTTAGAGAGTAGATCGCAAGAAGGCACTAGAGGAGTCTATCCATCGAATCTTTGTAGTGATAGGTAATCCTATACTTGATGGGCAAGCTACTCCTTTTCTATTGAATGGTAAAATCTATGATAGGAGTGTGTGAATTTTAATTAATAGTGGAGCTACAAACAATTACATTTCTACTAGCTTAGTGAGGGACATATAGGAAAAGCCTGGATTTTTGGCAATTGGATGAAAGGTAGAATATGGGTTAGGATAGACCTAATTTGTTAATCAATGCCTATTTGACCCTCATATTACCTTAACTCAAGGTAAAACCAGTTGGCACTTATATGTGGCTCCCTTGCATGACTTCGACATCATTCTTGGTGTAGATTGGCATAGGGCTCACAAAACCCTTATTAATTTTGAAGATAGGTGGATAGAATTCATAAGTGAATCTAATCAGCAAATTAGGATCCATTATGATCGTGGTTCCTTTAGACCATATTTTTTTCCAACCATGCAAGTTAGGAAGGCAATAAAAAGAGGAGGAATGATTTATGTGGTCAATTTGAATAAAAAGGAAGAAATCGAAGCTAACTCAGACCTCTTCCAAAAGTACCCCATACTGAGTGAGTTTAAGGATGTATTCCCTAAAGACTTACCAGGTCTTCCTCCATAGTGAGGATTTGATTTCTCTATAGAAATTTTGCTTGGAGCCACACCAATTGCTAGGTCACCTTATAGGATGACCCCTATTGAGTTACAAGAGCTCAAGACATAGCTTCAGGACTTACTAGAAAAGAGACTCATCAAGACCAATGTGTCACTATGGGATGCTCCTATTCTCTTTATTAAGAAAAATGATGGATCTTTAAGGTTGTGCATAGACTACCGAATTCTCAACAAAGTTACCATAAAAAATAGATATTCATTACCTAAAATTGATGATTTTTTTTATCAATTGAAAGGAGCCACTATCTTTTCCAAAATCAAACTCAGATCAAGATATCATCAGCTAAGAAATAATGAGGAAGACACTCACAAAACCATATTTATAACAAGGTATGGACACTATGAATTCACCATCATACCTTTTAGTTTGACTAATGCTCCAGCTACATTTATGAACCTCATGAATAGTGTTTTTCAAGAGCAGCTAGCTTATTTTGTGCTCGTATTCCTTTATGATATACTAATTTACTCTAAGAACAAGGAAGAACACGACCAATATATGAGAATTGTACTTGAAAACCTCAAGAAAAATTAGTTATATGGAAATCTATCAAAATGTGAATTCTATGCTCCTTAGGTACAATATTTAGGGCATATAGTCTCTATTGATGGTATTGTTGTTGATATCAAGAAAATTGAAGCCATTATTAATTGTCTTGCATCCACCAATGTAACTAAAGTGGGTAGTTTTATGGGAATGGCAAGTTATTATAGATATTTTGTAAAATGTTTTTCAAAAATTGCTCAACCCATAACAAACCTCCAAAGAAAATGGATAGCTTTTAAGTGGACTAGTCAGTTTGAGGAAGCTTTCAATATATTGAAGGAGAGATTAACAACCATCCCAAGTCTCAAAATACCTTATCCTTCTAAGAAATTCATAGTTTGCACTGATGCTTCTATTGAAGAATTAGCAGGTGTCCTTACTCACTATGAAGCGATCATTGCCTACGAATCACAAAAACTTAAAAGGCATGAGGTAAATTATGTTACTCAAAACCTAGAATTTGTGGCAGTTATGCATGCTCTCAATATTTGGAGGTATTATTTACTTGGAAAACTTTTTAAGATCAAAATAGATCACCAAAGTTTAAAGTATATCTTCACTCAACCCTTATTGAATGCCAAAAAACATCGATGGATGGAGTTTTTAGTAGAGTATGATTTTGGCATTGAATATATCAAGGGTAAAAGAAAACAAGATAGTGAATGCTTTGAGCAGAAGAGGACACATAGCCATTATATTTCGATTTCAATATGATTTAATTGAACAGGTTAAAGAATTTCAACAAATGGATGACTTTTGCAAGAAATGTCAAGCCCAAACTTAGCAAGAACCTGATAAATATGGGTTTTGTTCTTAAGGATGATTTATTGTATTTTAGATATAGATTAGTAATTTCGAATCAAGATGGATTAATAAACACTATTCTAAAGGAGGTACATTACACTCCTTACTTTATGCACGCAAGTGGGGCAAAAATATGGGAGAATCTAAGGAAGTCTTTTTATTGGTCGAGAATGAAGAAGGATATTAATAACTTTGTGGCTAGGTGTTTGGAGTGCCAAAAATTCAAAGGAGAATATTTGCATCTAGTCGATCGATTATATTCACATGACATTCCCACATAGAAATGGCAGGTTGTCTCAATGGACTTTGTGGTTGGTTTACCCAAGACTAGATTTTGACACGATGCAATACTTGTTGTAGTGGATAAATTAACCAAGGTTGTGCACTTCATACCTTGGAATGTACAGGATGATGCACCTACCATCGCAAATAAGTTTCCTAGAGATATTGTTCGACTACACGGTGTAGACACCAAAACCTAGCCATTTGTCATCCATCCTAACTTTCTCGCCATTTTCACCATCAAAACCTAGCCATTTGTCATCCATCCTAACTTTCCTACCATTTTTGCCTACTATTTATATATATTTATATTTATTTATTTTTTATATAAATTAATATTAATATTTTATATATTATATTATATATATAATAAATATATATTTATATAAGTGAATTAATCCTAGCCATCCAATTTTATTTAATCATATCCATCCATTTACATCAATCCATGCCACAACCTAAATTTAATATCCACCCTCCGATGTGCTTTTATCTCAACCACACGATTAGTGTCGTTGAAACCCTAAGTATGCCCTAGGTTGGATTATTAATAGGAGTTATTTTGATGGCTCAACCCCTAAGCAATTTGTACCCTAAGATCCCTGAGTTTTTGGAGTCCCTGAGTCTTTTGCCTAAGTTCTCTAATTCCCTGAGTTTCATCTTGAATCCCTTGGAGTATCCGAGTACTTCTGCCTCCATCTTCACTCATCATAACCCCCACAACCATCGCCATTCATTTTACCTCACCAAATTTACTTTTGTAGAATCTTTCCTCAGCTATCGAGTGCCTCCGAGCACTTTTTATTGTTGTTGATCACCTTTGGGTGCTTCCCCTCCACCTCCAAGCACCTTTGGATGTCTCCCTATTAGTCTCGTGCACCCACAATAATTTTTTGTAGTTGTCGAGCACCCACAGGCATTTTACGTAAGGATTATGAGGTCCTCCTAGACTTCTAGTGACACTTGGGCATCACCACACTGATTCACTACAACAAATCTCATAGATCAAAAGATAGAAAATACGTAAGGTAAATTTACTATTTATAATTTTTATTTATGCACTTTTATTCTTGTTCACTTTATTTGCAGTAAATAGTTAGGGTTTTACTATTGCTTATAGAGGGCCTCACATTGTGGAGCCCTCACAGGTATTACTAATTTGTTTTTTATGTTATTTTGTGTAGATCTGAAGGTGCTACATCAACATTGGATAGTTTTTTAAGCTGAAGTGGCCTAGCATCGGATAACTAGAAGCCCACTCAAATCTTCTAGGAGTAAGGACACGTCTGAAGACATCACCAGCCTTGTTTGCTATGGTTTCGAAGAACCCTAGCCATTATAAATTTGTATCAAAAGGATTCAAGGATCCAATGGAGTTTTTAGGCTCCCCCTATTAATATAAGATCATCTATTGTGCAATTATGGATTCTTTGTGTTCAATTTATTTACCATTATTTGGTGTTACATTTTTGTATTCTCAAATGGTGATCATACTTACAATAATTTCACATCATCATTGCACATTTGCCAAGTTCAAACAACATTCAAGTGAATATTCTATCTAGTGGGTTTTTATATATACTTGGTGATTGCAATGATTTGCATCCATACAATTCGGTAAGATAAAATATCTACCATAAGGTTACTTGGTCATTTTCATCATCACATATCTCCTTATTCAACATCATAATCATCTTTGGTACTTCACATTTTACGTGAAACTTTACCAAGAACAATTTGCATAAAAAGTTGTCATTGGTGGCCTAGTTTGTGGGGCTCAAATTTCACCATTTCACATTTCCTTGACAGTCATCATGGTGAATGGTCTTAACTAGGATTATTGGTTCCAATCGTAGCTCTGAGGTTGACTACTTTTATTTTTCTTTGCATTATTTATTATTGCATATCAATGACACTGGAAGGCATATTCTTCAATAGCATTGAATCACCCCAAATTTGGGGTAACTAAATTTGGTTATGACTTTTCCACAATGGCATACATATTACATGATCATGACATTTGCACTTGGCAAAATCCCTTCATATTTTGGGGCAAAGATAGACGTATTTTGTTTTGCAAATCCTTTCATTCTGTTGGGGAAAAAATGGATGCACATTTTTCACAAATCCCTTTATCTATTGGGGAAAAAATAGACGCATCATATCACATTTTTCACCGCTCCCCTTCCCACCATTAGGGCAAAAAATGGTATCACAAATCACATCATCCATCATTAATTTGCATAGATTTTTCAATTGGCTCGTGAGATTCATCCGCAAACTCATTCGCAAATTGAGGGTGTAAGCTACGTAAAAACTAAATTTCTTATATTATTTTATCTTCAATCTCATTTGTTGCATCTCAATAGAAAGTTGCTTCTGCACCTCACTAAAACAGGTGTCTTGTGTTTTTGCACTACATTTTGTTTCACATAACGTAATACAAAAAGGAGTATCTGTAGACACCAAAACCTAGCCATTTTTCATCCATCCTAACTTTAAGACCATTTCCACCCATTATTCATATATTTTATTTTTTACTTATTTTATATATATTTAATATTAATATTTTATATATATTTAATAAATATAATATATATATATATATATATAATATATATATATATATATATTTATTTATTTATTTATTTATTTATACAAGTGAATTAATCCCAGTCATACGATTTCATTTAATCATATCCATCCATTTACATCAATCCATGCCATAACCTAAATTTAATATCCATCCTCCGATTGCTTTTCTCTCAGCCACACAATTAGTGTCATTGAAACCTTAAGTATGCCCTAGGTTGGATTATTAATAGGATTAATTTTGATGGCTCAACCCCTAAGCAATTTGTACCCTGAGATCCTTGAGCTTTTGGAGTCCCTGAGTCTTTTGCATAAGTCCTCGAATTTCCCTAAGTTTCATCTTGAATCCCTTGGAGGATCTAAGTACTTATACCTCCATCTTCGCTCGTCGTAACTCCCATAGTCATCACTATTCATTTTCCCTCATTGTTTTTGCTTCTGCAAAATCTTTCCTCAATTTTTGAGCACCTCTAAGCACTTTTTGTCACCGTCAAGTGTCTCTGGGTGCTTCCCCTCTATTACCAAGTACCTTTGGGTGCCTCCCTATCAGTCTCATGCACCCATAGGCATTTTTTGTAGCTATTGAGTGCTCATAGGCATTTTATGTAAGGATTTTGAGGTCCTCCTAGCCTTCAAGCGATGCTAGGGCATTGTCGTACCGATTCACTACAATAAATCTCATAGATCAGAAGATAGCAAGTACGTAAAGTAAATTTATTATTTATCATTTTCATTTATGCACTTTTATTCTTATTCATTTTATTTGCAACACATAGTTAGGGTTTTACTATTGCTTATAGAGGACCTTACATTGTGGAGCCCTCACAGGTATTACTAATTTATTTGTTGTGTTACTGTGTGCAGATCTAAAGGTGCTACATCAACATTGGACAGTTGTTTAAGCTAGAGTGGACCGACATCGGATAATTACAAGCCCACTCAATTCTGTTGGGAGCAAGGACACACCTGAAGACACCGCCAACCTTGTTTGTTAGGGTTTTGAATAACCCTAGTCATTGTAAATCTGTATCAAAAGGATTCAAGGATCCACATTGTAACAATGGAGTTTTTTGAAGAACACAAGCTTATATTAAGAGGGGATAAATAGTATAAGATCACTTTTTACTTTTCTTTTCCAATTAATATTATACAATATATCAATAGCAATATCAAAAATAGTAATCAAAGCAATGCACAAATCACCACACACAATACAGACACCATTTTTATGTGGTTCACCCAATGTAGGCTACTCTACGGAGAAAATATTTCACTAAAATTTTCTCAATCAATATCTTGGGAATATTTTCCCTATTACAATGTTTATGGACGTCTATCCAATCCCCTAATCAAGTTCATGGATATCTATCCACAAGAGACACCAATCCCCTATGCTTTGGTTGGTGATCTTCTAGAAGAATTGCTACCTCCACTACACTAGCTAATGGATCTCTATCCACTTAATACTCTTGTCCTCACTCAGAAGACTTGTCCTCACTGCCCTGGATAATGGATATCTATCCATTGGAGATTGTCATCCTCTATACTTTGTCACCTCCAAAGCTTACTCTTAGCTTTGTATCAAATTTGCACTAAACACGGTCCTTCGATCTAGCACAAATTTTCTCAATCTCTGTCTTTAGTCTGGCATAAATTTGTCCTCAAATATACACCAAACTCTATCCTCAAATATGCACTAAACATAGTCCTTTGGTCTAGCACAAATATGCTCAATCTCTATCCTCAAATATGCACTAAACACAGTCCTTCAGTCTAGCACAAATCTACTTAATCTCTATCCTCAATTCTTAACATAAAGCTTGACTCAATCACAAATAAAATCTGTTATATCTACCCCAAACCTTAACCCAAGGTTTGAACAAATCAATCAACTCTACTCTCAAGTCTTCTTAAAGACTTGTCTCAAATCTGTCTTGTAAGCTTCAACAAAATCTCACACTAATCTGTCCACAAGTCCTCTCTAGAACTTGTCCAACCTACTCAACAAGTCTTCACCAAGACTTACCTCAAATCTGCTCAACAAGTCCTCACTCGAACTTGTCCAGTATCACAAAAATATATAGAGAATTGTTAGAGACTCAATATTCTTCACAACAATGCTCAAACCTTTCACTCTCTCTTTTTATCATAGAAATATATAGAGAATTTTTAGAGACTCAATATGCTTCACTCACAACACTCAATCACTTTCAATATATTTCTTTTTACCATAGAAACATATAGAGAATTGTTAGAGACTCAATATGTTTCACACTCACAAACACTCAATAACTTTCAATATCTTTCTCAAATCAATTTAGGATATAGAACAGTTTGTTTCAAAGAATTAGAATTATCACTTCAACACTTCCACTTGACTAGGCTCAATCCACTTGTTGAGTGGTATTTTCACCCAATTGTGAAAATACACTCTCCCTTAGGAAATTCATTAGAAATCCCTCTCTTGCAAAGAAATGAAATTTCTCCAAGGTTCCTTTTATTAAATGAGTGCTTGTATACTTATGAATATGTATCAAGTAAATGCTAGGAATACCTTAGTGATAGCAAGTAACTGTAAACAAGGGGCATGTTGGTTTATTTTACCATGAAACTTTAGTGATTGTTCATTATTCTTTTTTTTTTTAGATTTTATAATTTTTACGTATTTATTTTAACAAAGTTGAACCTTCTGGAAAACTAAAATAAAATGAAAAGAAATGCAGAAAAATAAAACACGTTCAGTCTGATGCCATCCTATTCCGACAAAATTGAATATGTGAGAATTTCATACATGCAACCTAGCCTATTTGATCTGCAAAACAAACACAATCAAAGTAAACTAAGTGCTGGCTTCTAGGGTTTAAAATAATTTCCAGATTACAGACATTCACATGAAATAATCCAAAGCAATGGCATAAATTTCATATATAAATCTGAAATCTGAAAGGAGAAAAATAGAACAGTAAAATGAAGCATGCAGAAGATTTCTCATCCTTTCTTGCCCATAAAATGCAAATTTTTGAACAATTCTGCATTAAATATATGTCCTGTTACAATAGCAGAATCTTTGGTTTATCTCAAAACCAGCAAAAGTGGAAGAAAAGCACTCCATAACAGGCCCAGAACAGTTAGTCTCCATCAACTCTACAACACTACCCGTAGTGGTTTTCGACCCTCGTATTAGTCTGTGCCTCTATGTTTTATACTTGCTGGTACGGTTCTCTGCTTCGTTCTGCGATGCTTCATTTCACCTCCCAGATCGTATCGTTTCATCTTCTAGATCGCTTCGTTTCACCTTCCTCGCCTTTCAATGCTTTTGATTTTATGCTCGAGATCTTCTGCGTGAACTGTAACGCCTCTGCAGCACTTACACATGTATGCCACGTGTGTCGCACTTTCCTGCATGTTCTGTAACGGCCCCATGTAAATCGTGATGTTTTTATGCATGCAACTTGTTCCTCTGCCAGCACAGCGAAAATGAGACAGGTAGCGAAATCATGACATTTTTTTTGCCAACAGCCTTCGACCGCAACCTGTCGCGAAATTGCTACGCCTTTTTGTTTCTTTCACCCTGATAGCTTTCTATCACGAAATTGTGACACTTTTATGTTTCGTACACTTTTGTTGCAACCTGTCGCAAAATCGCGATGCTTTTCTGTTTCGTACACTTTCGCTGCAACCTGTCGCGAAATCGCGACGCTTTTCTATCTCGGGCTCCTTTGCTGCTTCCTGTCGCGAAATCGCGACGCATTTTCTCTTCATGCCCCTTTGACTTGTTTGACCATGATTTCACAACACGTCACGAAATCGCAACAATTTTCGGTCAATGCCTCTTCCTGCTTGCCAGGGCCGCGAAACCGCGACATGTCGCGATATCGCGACACTTTTTCATTTTTGCCAGCGACGGAGTGACATGTCGCGATATCGCGACACTTTTTCATTTTTGCCAGCGACGGAGTGACATGTCGCGATATCGCGACACTTTTTCATTTTTGCCAGCGACGGAGTGACATGTCGCGATATCGCGACACTTTTTCATTTTTGCCAGCGACGGAGCGACATGTCGTGATATCGCGACACTTTTTCATTTTTGCCAGCGACGGAGCGACATGTCGAGATATCGCGACACTTTTTACCTTAGTGAAATTTTTTTGCTTTTTTCTTGATTTTTTTAGCATCTGGGCTACTGCATTTTTCCTTGAAAGCATGCAAAAAGGTGGGTCCCCAATTTTGGGGTGTGTTGTGGATCAACCACAACACCACTCTACTCAATCAATCACTCAATGACATACTCCTTGCTTACAAACCCTAGTCCAATCATATGAACACTCACTCAATTATTTCCAATAATGCTTATCAAACAATCTCACATAACAATGATACTCATGTTCTTTTACAAACCCTAGTTCAAGATAGTTCACAACTTCACATAATAATGATACTCATGTTCTTTCACAACCCTAGTTCAAGCATATGAAAGCTTACTCAACATTTCCAACAATGCTTATCAAACAAGGTTTCTAGAATCAAATTTCATTCCAAAAAAACCAAACTCAACAATGCTTATCAAACAACCATTTTCTCTCCAACTTAGCATTCACAACATTCAACAATCACTCACAAGGAATATGTGCCCATATATTTTGTTTGATGAATATTTGTCCTTAAAAACCTGTCTTAATTATAACAACTCTCTTTACCAATCACAAAGGTTAGATGTCATAAATACACCTTATCACTCCTGCTATACCTTAATGCATTAATAGAAAAATAATCACCACTTCAAAATATCCCAAAGCATTGACAAATTATTTTTCTCTTCTTTTTATAAAGCAAGATCAAAATAAATTCCTTTTTCACCTTTTAACTCCACTCTCTAATTTATTTCCAATGCATCAAAGAATTAAAATAAATTATTTTAATCCTTATATCTCCCTACTTCAAACACTACCCACTTAATAATATGTATGCCTCAAAACACCCTTTATCATAACATAGGCCATGCAAAAATTAAATTAATTTTTCATACCTTAGAACATGCACCAAAATATTTTGTGCACCACACAAATTGTCACCGCACCAATTCGAACTCAAAACCTCACTGCCAGTGTTGCGTCCTAGCAAACGCTAGGCTAGCCGCATGCACTACGTACCCACGTGAAACAAAGGGCACAAGATATAGATTTTATCCTTGTATTCTACGCCAAATATGTTGAATTCAAAAACCTCTTCTTCCTTCCTTGCAAAAATGCAATTGTGACTTGAATGCACGACCTTTCCTCAACCAACGCCTTAACTCTGCCTTGCCTGCCATCTGTGCTACCCAGCACGTCGTGTTGGAACTTTGCACCCACTTTGATTTCAACACACACTCTTTGTCCTTTTCGAATAGCATGAAGATTCTCCCTCGAAGCGCATGCATGAAATATATATTTTGCTCAATCAACGAATGCATTAGCCTTTGGGGAAATAATTTACCCCTCTTTATATGCAATATGGTAAATGTGGAGACGTCGGCCCTTATTCAATTTGCCACCATCTATCAAAACAAACTTTGGCACCAAGAATAATTTGAATTAAAATTTTAACCAAAAGGTTAAAATATTTTAATTAAAATTATTTAACCTTTGCTTCCTTTAATATTATTAAAACTTGCTCACTTGCTCTTTTCAAGGAGAATGCTTTGCATTTCAAAAATAATAATTTAATTATAATTATTTTAAATTCAGAATGAATTTAAATATTATAATTAAATATTTAAATGTCCTTTGGGCCTTTTTAAATATAATCTTCCTTAGGTTTTTAGAAAACCTTTTGCCATTTTCACCTTAGAAAAATAACCTTATTATTTTCTTTCAACCACCATGGAATGAAGATATCTTTTCAACCTCTTTATTTTGCCCAAATATTATAATATTGCTATCCTTCTTGCTTCTCTTTTTGCTGCTTTGGCCATATAATATTTGAATTAAATATTATATCCTTGCCTCTTATAAAATCAACCATGAAACATTCCTTTGACATCTGCTTAGTATTCCTTTGACATCAATGACAACAAATCTTGCTCATATTTCCAACAATCTCCCCCTTTGTCATTGATGGCAACCCATTTACCTTTTATCATTTATTTTACCTCTTTCTATTCTACTCCCCCTGACTGAATGCTTTCCTCCTAACTCAAATCTCTCCCCCTTACTCAAATATCTCCCCCTTTGTCATCAATGGCAAAGGGTCACCTTTGGGCCTTTGGGATAAGAATGAACTCTTAGCTTAGCCCCTCTCCCACCTCCTCTTGAGGTGGTTAATTCTAGGGTGGAAGTATTTCTACTCCCAGCAAGCACTAATATTTACCTTTATCAACTTTCCTTCTTATCTGATCCTTCTTATTCCTCTGACCATTTTTGTTCTTGCTTGTCTTTGGAATTTTTGCTCTACACCATTTTGTTGTATGTCCATAATTATTACACTTATAACACTTAATATTATTATTCCTTGGAGGTGAAAATATCTTGGGATTTCTCCTAGTGAAGCCATATCTATTCTTGTCATGAACCCTGCAATTCATTACCTTGTGACCAAACTGATTACAAGAGTAGCAATACCCTTGAAAAAGTTGCCTATTTTTTAACCTTCCATATTCTTGTTTTCCATGTGTCTTGCATTGTGAAGCTTTGTGCCCAAAACTTGTGACATGAGAAGCATCGTCCATTGAAACTACCTTGCCTTGACCTCATTGATCTCTTAGTCTCTTTTACCCTATGTTGGTTCCTATTCCATCTGTTCCTCTTTTGTGCATTGTTTCTTTCCTTGTTGAAATTTTTGTTGTCCAACTCATCCTTAGAAGTCTCACTTTCTCTTACACTCTCTTCTTCTTAAGTTTCTTCTTCTTCAGAACTTGAGGTTGACTCCTCACCTTGTTTCTTTTGTACCTATTCAAAACCAAGACTTGTCTTGCTTGATGTAGACTTTTGTGTCTTGATAATCTTATCCAAATTCTTTGATCTTCTTCCAAACCTATGTAACCTATCCTTAGACTCTTTTACTTCTCCCCTTAGTAGAGCCACTTCATGTTCTAACCTTTCACATTCTAAGACCTTTGCTTCTAACTTATCTTTGAGCTTCCTTGTCTTAGCCATTGACTTATTTAGATCCTCTATAAGATTTCCTTTCTCTTCATCATATTCTTGAAACTGAAGCTTAAGTTGGGATTTTTGCTTTCTTACCTTCTTTAATGCATCAAGGGCATGAATAAGTTCACCCTCAAGATCAACTTCTCCTGTTTTTTATTCTTCCTCTATTTGTTTACCTTTGAAAGCATCTTCATTATTTTTTGGCTTGTCTTCTATAGGATCACCTCCTTCTTCTTCTAATGTCATTAGAAGATTCTCTTCTGGTCCTTCAAGTGTATCTTCATATTCATCATCACTAAAACTGAAACCACTCTTTGTACAACTATCTTCAAGATGACCAAAGTTACCACATCTAAAACACTTGAGGATTATTGGTGACATTTTCCTAACCATTTCATTTTCTTTTTTAGAAATAGAACTTCATCTTTATCATTATCTGAGGAACTATTATCACTATCACTTGAGTACTTACTTGCCTTTTCTGCATAGTAACTCTTCTTCTATATTTGAAAGAACTTCTTTCCTTGCTTTCCTTGATCATCCGTACCTTTCTTTTGGTACCTATGTTTTTCTTAATAATTGTTATTTCTAGCTTCTTGATAATCAGTTGCATAGTGACCATACTTTCCATAATTAAAATATCTAACTGATTTTGTACCTTTAATCTTTCTTGGATCCTTGTTCCTTCTACCATAATTTGCTTCTTCATCACTGGATGACTCATTGCTTGAATCTAACTTCTTACCCTTTATATTCTTAGTAGCTTTGAAGGCTACTTATTTTTGGAGATTAGGTTCCTCTTTTGTTCTCATCTCAAAAGTTGTAAGAATGCCAAGTAACTCATCCCTTGTCAAAATATCACCATATTTTGATTCCTCTATAGCTGAAATATTTTCACTAAATATTTTTGGGAGAGATCTTAAGATCTTATCACAAACATCAAATTCTTGAACCTCAAGTCCAAGTCCTTGTACAGAGTTAACAACCTCATCTACATGAAGTAGATAAGCACTAATTTTTTCCTCATCCTTCATTTTTAGATCTTCAAATTGTCCCTTGAGATTTCGTAACTTGCCTTTTTTACCTTTTTTATCTCCTTCATATATGCCTTACAACTTATCCCAAATATCTTTTGTTGATTTGCAATGCATAACCTTAACAAACTTTGTTCTATGGAAACCTCTCAAAATTGCATTCATTTCTCTTGAATTGTAATGATTTAGAAGCTTACCATATTTATCTATAGGTGGAGTAGTTGGTGGTGTGTATCCATTTTCAACTACTTCCCATATTTCATTTCCAAGTGCCATCAGGTGAATCTTCATTCTCATACTCCAAAATACATAATCGCTTCCATAAAACACTGGTGCTAAATTATCTGAGGATCCACTCTTAGAATCCATTTGTGTTCTTGTAAGATTTTCCTTCAAGCTGTTAAACTCTTTCAAAGGAACCCGCTCTGATACCAATTGAAGAACACAAGCTTATACTGAGAGGGGGGGTGAACAGTATAAGACCACTTTTTACTTTTCTTTCTCAATCAATATTATGCAATATATCAATAGCAATATCAACAATAGTAATCAAATCAATGCACAAATCACCACACAAAATAGAGACACCAATTTAACGTGGTTCACCCAATGTGGGCTACTCCACGGAGAAAATATTTCACTAAAATTTTCTCAATAAATCTCTTGGGAAACCTTTCCCTATTACAATGTTTATGGACCTCTATCCAAAGGAGACACCAATCCCCTAATCAAGTTCATGGATATCTATCCATAGGAGACACCAATCTCCTCTACTCTAGTTGGTGATCTTCTAGAAGAACTACTACCTCCACTACACTGGATAATGGATATCTATCCACTGAAGACTCCTATCCTCACTCAGAAGACCTGTCCTCACTACCTTGGCTAATGGATCTCTATCCACTAGAGATTGTCATCCTCTATACTCTATCACCTCCAAAGCTTACTCTCAGATCTATCTCAAATTTGCACTAAACACGGTCCTTTGGTCTAGCACAAATCTACTTAATATCTATCTCTGGTCTAGCACAAACCTGTCCTCAAATATACACCAAACTTTGTCCTCAAATCTGCAGTAAACAAATTCCTTTGGTCTATCACAAATTTTCTCAATCTCTATCCTCAAATCTACACTAAACATAGTCCTTCGATCTAGCATAAATCTGCTCAATCTCTGTCCTCAAGCCTTAATACAAAGCTTGAATCAATCACAAATCAAATCTGCTAGATCTGCCCCAAACCTTAACCCAAGGTTTGAACAAATCAATCAACTCTACTCTCAAGTCTTCTCAAAGACTTGTCTCAAATATGCCTTGTAAGCTTCCACAAAATCTCACACTAATCTATCCACAAGTCCTCTCTAGAACTTGTCCAATTTGCTCAACAAGTCTTCACCAAGACTTACCTCAAATATGCTCAACAAGTCCTCACTAGAACTTGTCCAATCTCACAAAAACATATAGAGAATTGTAGACTCAATTTGCTTCACAACAATGCTCAAACACTCTTACTATCTCTTTTTATCACAAAAACATATAGAGAATTGTTAGAGACTCAATATGCTTTACTCACAACACTCAATCACTTTCAATCTCTTTATTTTTACCATAGAAACATATAGAGAATTGTTAGAGACTCAATATGTTTCACACTCACAAACACTCAATCACTTTCAATATCTTTCTCAAATCAATTTAGGATATAGAACAATTTTTTTCACAGAATTAGAACTATCACTTCAACACTTCCACTTGACTAGGCTCAATCCACTCCACTCAATCAATCACTCAATGAAATACTCCTTGCTTACAAACCCTAGTCCAAGCATATGAACACTCACTCAATTATTTCCAACAATGCTTATCAACCAATCTCACATAACAATGATACTCATGATCTTTCACAAACCCTAGTTCAAGATAGTTCACAACTTCACATAACAATGATACTCATGTTCTTTCACAACCCTAGTTCAAGCATATGAAAGCTTACTCAATATTTCCAACAATGCTTATCAAACAAGGTTTCTAGAATCAAATTTCATTCCATAAAAACCAAACTCAACAATGCTTATCAAACAACCCTTTTCTCTCCAACTTAGCATTCACAACATTCAACAATCACTCACAAGGAAGATGTGCCCATACCTTTTGTTTGATGAAGAATTGTCCTTAAAAACCTGTCTCAATTATAACCACTCTCTTTGCCAATCACAAAGGTTAGATGTCACAAATACACCTTATCACTCCCTCTAGATCTTAATGCATTAACATAAAAATAATCACCACTTCAAAATATCCCAAAGCATTGACAAATTATTTTTCTCTTCTTTTTATAAAGCAAGATCAAAATAAATTCCTTTTTCACCTTTTAACTCCACTCTCTAATTTATTTCCAATGCAACAAAGAATTAAAATAAACTATTTTAATCCTTATATCTCCCTACTTCAAACACTGCCCACTTAATAATATGTATGCCTCAAAACACCCTTTATCATAACATAGGCCATGCAAAAATTAAATTAATTTTTCATACCTTAGAACATGCACCAAAATATTTTGTGCACCACACAAACTACCGTCGCATGAATTCGAACCCGAAACCTCACTTCTAGTGCTGCACCCTAGCAAACACTAGGCTAGCCATGTGGGCTACGCACCCACATGAAACAAAGGGTACACGATATAGATTTTATCCTTGTCTTCCACACCAAATACGTTGAATTCAAAAACCTCTTCTTCCTTCCTTGCAAAAATGTGATCGTGACTTGAACCCATGACCTATCCTCAACAAACGCCTTAACTCTGCCTTGCTTCTTGTCTGCACTACCCAACGCGTCATGTAGGAACTTTGCACCCACTTTTATTTCAACACACACTCCTTTGTCCTTTTCAAATAGCACGAAGATTCTCCCTTGAAGCACATGCACGAAATATATCTTGTGCTCAATTTTAATCGACGAATGCATTAGCCTTTGGGGAAATAATTTACCCCTCTTTATATGCAATATGGTAAATGTGGAGACGTCGGCCCTTATTCGATTTGCCACCATCTATCAAAATAAACTTTGGCACCAAGAATAATTTGAATTAAAATTTTAACCAAAAGGTTAAAATATTTTAATTAAAATTATTTAACCTTTGCCTCCTTTAATATTTTTAAAACTTGCTCACTTGCTCTTTTCAAGGAGAATGCTTTGCACTTTGAAAATAATAATTTAATTATAATTATTTTAAATTCATAATGAATTTAAATATTATAATTAAATATTTAAATGTCCTTTGGGCCTTTTTAAATATAATCTTCCTTAGGTTTTTAGAAAAACCTTTTGCCATTTTCACCTTAGCAAAATAACCTTATTATTTTCTTTCAACCACCATGGAACGGAGATATCCTTTCAACCTTTTTATTTTGCCCAAATATTATAATATTGCTATCCTTATTGCTTCTATTTTTTTTGCTTTGGCCATATAATATTTGAATTAAATATTATATCCTTGCCTCTTAGAAAATCAACCATGAAACATTCCTTTGACATCTGCTTAGTATTCCTTTGACATCAATGATAACAAATCCTGCTCATTATTCCAATATTTTTAGGCTCCCCCTATTAATATAAGATCATCTATTGTGCAATTATGAATTCTTTATTTGTTTTTGTATCCTCACATGGGTTTCCAGAGGTTATTATCTTAGAAAGGGACTCTCGCTTTACATCAAAATTTTGGTACACTTTACTTCAAGCTTTGGGTACTAAGCTTAACATTAATATTGCATATCATCCTAAAATGGATGGACAAACTGAAAGGGTAAATTAGGTCCTTGAAGATATGTTGCGCATGTATTGCATAGACCAACACACCAAATGGGAGGACTATTTGTACTTGGTTGAGTTTGTGTATATTAATAGTTATCATACTTCATTAGGTATGGCCCCATTTGAAGCCCTATATGGGACAAGGTGCATGACTCCTCTATCTTGGGACAACCCGGAGGATTTATTAGTGATCAGGTCAGATACTGTAATGGATATGGAGGAACAACTAAAATAAATTTATCAAATGCTCAAGGAGACCTCAGATTACCAAAAAAGCTATGTGGATCTCAAGAGGCCACCAAGGAAATTCTTTATAGGAGACATAGTCTTCTTGAGGGTTAAACCTACCAATATTTCTATTAAGTCTTCAAAATCTGACCCTATATATGTGGGACCATTTGAAATTATAGGTAAAATAAGTCATGTTGCCTATAGGCTTGCTCTGCCACCTAGTTTATCAAAAATCCATGATATCTTCCATGTGTCCCTCCTTAGGAAATACATTGCTAACCCTACTCACATTTGGAATGTTTATAACTTGTAGATGTATAGCCCCTTGCACATTTGGGTCCGTATAGTTAGAATATTTGGTTTTAGGATCAAGAGCTGAGGAAGAGAAATATTGATCAATACAGGGTCCAATGGGACCAATAATCACACAGAAATGCCACATGGGAGAATGTGGCTAACATGAAGAAATAATTTTCTTTTCTTTTTGAGTGAGCATGAACATTTTTAGTTGATATATGGATTTATGGATGTACATGTAAATATGCATGAATGTATGTATATAAAACACTATGTGCAATTGCTTATATGGATATTATTGAATAATGTATGGATTTATGAATGGACATGTATACTGATAAATTTTTGGATATATATGTGTGTGTGTGTGTGTGTGTGTGTACATTTTGGGGTGTATGAGCATGCATTAAAATACAAGGACTATATTTATTTCCAGTGGGGAAGGATGTAACAACCCTCCTAGCACAACTATTGATTACAGATGAATTGATGAGCTATACTTACTTTCTATTTATAGAATGTGGTACTATTAATGGTTTGTGTAATTGCAGGACCAGGTATACTCCTTAGATGGGTAGATAAATGTCAATTGTAAGAGGTAAAGTGGGATATGATGGCAGTGTGAAATATCACCACGACCCATGAGTACATTGACGCTCACACAATTGCATTCATATAGGAGCATTTAGAAAGTTTAACTTGCATTGTGTGAATGTCTTGTTTGTTGGATTATGTATTGTATGTTCTGTCTTTGAATAGATGAATATCTAAACCTTTTATGGCAAGGAAAGTGCCAAGGCATGGGAGCCATTCTCTTCTGGAAGATGGAGATATCAAGTTGCCATTAGAGAAGAAGACTTGGAGGCATAAACCCTGTTGATAATTTATAAATTATTTGTTGCTTAATTTTGAGTTCATAATATAATAAAATAAGAGTTAATAAATAAAATTAAAAAAATAAAAAAATTCAAAATAAAAAAAATACATATAATAATATTTTTACCTTATTATTTTGTGGACATAATGGAATATGGTGAATGTTGCAAACTGGATAATGGAATGCAATCATTCATGATTATTCTTAACCTCCTCCATGTTCTCTTGAGCAAAATGGAAGTCAAGTGCGGGAGGTAGTTTACGCACCTTGTAACTTGCTTTCTAAAAAGTTATCTATCATTTGGAGAGGGAAATCTTGTGTCTATGAAGGTTTTCTACATTCCAACCTTTCATGCTTTGATGGATGGGACTGTAACGTTGAAGGGAACTAGACTCTCAAAAATAAGTTTTTGCAGGTCGACTTTTATATCTTTGATTGACTGTGTCTTGCTCTTTTGAATTAAATATTTGTGTTGTTAGTTGAATTAAAAAAGAAAAAGAAAAAATATATATACATTGCATGTTTCATTTTCTACTCTAGTTTGACTGAAAAATAAGACATCGTTGTTAAATTTTGAGATCATATTTTGAAAGGCGTAGATCCTTGAAAATAGATGCAGTGTTGCCTTCACTAGCTGAATGTACCCATATTCCCTATTAGTTATAATGTAATTTCTCAGTATCATACTTTATGTCAAGAGACGACCCTATTAAGATTAGCTCTTTTTTTATCTTCGCTTTGACATTGCTAGGGTTAAGTAGTCTATTTTATACTTGGTATTGGTTTGCTTTGTTTGGTGATAAAAATAAACCTTGTGTTTCTTTAAAGGTATGTTTGAATATATCAAATTATGTTTTATTCTGAATATTATTCATTTGGTTTTTTCGAGTGAATGCTTTGATGTTTTCTTAAAATAGTAGCCCTTTTAAAATATTATCATATTAGAATTGCTTTACGTTATGTTCATTTTTAGAACTCTTATTCGTGTTATGGTTGGATTATTGCTTGAATGTTTGAAATATGCATATAGTTGCATTCATATCATTGTACATGTTAGTTGTTATGATCCCAATACCAACCCTAAGAACCTCTTGAGCATTGGAGAAGCACCAAATGGGGGGCAAGCGATGAAAAGGCACTTTTGAGTAGGGGTTACATCGCTTAGTGGAAGGATAAACCCATCCTAATTATAGCTGAAATAGAAAGATTAAAACTTTGTTGCATTGGTCGTTTGTTGTTCTTATCTTGTAATATAACTAGAGTGTTCTTAGCTCTATATAAAGCTAGTTTATTCAAATATGTGATTTAATTTATCCATAGCATTATGTATGAAAGAATAAATCAATATTTTATTGACTAGCACAAGAGATAGATTGAGTTACGTCATCTATTTCAGGTCTCCCCTGAAACAATATTAGATGCTTTAATAAAATAGAGTATTGTTTTATTTTAATATTTGAACGATATTTGGAACTTATTTTCATTGCCATATTTAAAAAAATTCATGTTAATGTATAATGAAATGATGGTTTCTTTATCAAAATTTGGACATGAATTGTTAATCTTCTATGTTCGATATAATATTTGTTGTGTAATTGTTCTTTAAGTCTTCTGTAAAAGAAAGTATATTGTGTCTACTTTAGTACCATCGTAAATGATTTCGTGTACACAATTTATTAAATTATTTGTTCAATTTTATCCATCCTTGTAGAAAGTAGCCTTTTGTATGTGAAAATAACCAGATGCTTTGAATATAAGTTTGTGTTACGTTTGAAATTGCAAAGTGCAAAGGATTAGGGGTTTTTCCTAAAAAAATATCTCATCTTTTAGGAGCCATATCTTCGTGAAGAGTTATCTGATTCAATTGATTCTTGGACCAACTTATGTAGAATTTGAATAGATTTAATATGAGTCATATGCAAAAATATAAGCAATATTAAGGGAGATATGATCCTATGAATTCAACCATTAGGAACAAGGGAAATGATGATTTTTCAAGTCACAAAAAGTGAAATTACAAAGAGCAAAGGATTAAGGTTTTTTCCTAAAAAATATCTCATCTTTTAGGAGCCATATCTTCACGAAGAGTTATCCAATTCAGCTAATTCTTGGACCAACTTGTATAGAATTTGAATAGCTTTAATATGAGTGTCATATGCAAAAATTTGAGCAATATTGAGGGAGATACGACCTTGTGAAGTCAACCATTTAGAACAAGAGCATTAAATATTTTTCAAGTCACGAAAATCAAAATTGCAAATATTTGCCAACTAGGGTTCAATGGGAGAAGCAATGAAGGACTAGGACTTTAGTGAGGCAAGACATTCTATCTGGATAGAATTTTTTAGCTAAGTTTTTTTTCTTTCTTTATCTTATGAAAATTTTATAAAGTTTTTATCAAATATTATATTTGCTATAGGATTTTCAGATAATTTTCAATAGATTTTGAGTTTTAGTTTCCTTTCCATGGATTGATTTATAGTTAAATCCTTAAAATTATCTCTAGTGGTAGAGGTTAATAAGTGCACCTCAGAGAGATCCTCATTGCTCCAAGATAGAGTATTTTTTGGTAAATTTAATGGGTATTGGCCAGGGGCTTCAGCCTTGAGAAAATGGATTGATAATATTTGGAAGTCTCCAGGAGTGATTCTAAATTTCTTCCCAAAGGTTTATTTCTAGCCTTTTTTTGTTCTAGGGAAGAAAGAGAAAGAATCCTAAAAGGGGGTCCTTGGTTTATGGGAAGAGCAGGACTCTTCCTTACCCACCGGTATGAAGGCTTTTCACCTAAAAATGTAAATTTATCCCTAATACCAATATGGGTTAGGATGTTTGGATTATCCATTGAATTTTAGGAAATAGATACCTTCAATGAAGAACACAAGATTATACTGAGAGTGGGGTGAACATTATAAGAGCACTTTTTACTTTTCTTTCCAAATCAATATTATGCAATGTATAGATAGCAATATCAATAGCAATAATCAAAGCAATGCACAAAACACCATACACAATAGAGATGTCAATTTAACATGGTTCGCCCAAAGATGGCTACCTCCACGGAGAAAATATTTCACTAAAATTTTCTCAATCAATATCTTGGGAATCCTTCCCAATTATAATGTTTATGGATCTCTATCTAAATGAGATGTTGATACCCTAAATCTAGTTTATGGATCTCTATCTACAGGAGAACTCCTCCTTTGATCCGGTTGGTGATCCTCTAGAAGACTACTGCCTCCACTACACTGGCTTGTGGATCTCTCTCCACTGAAGCTTGTCCCTAGTTAAAAGACTTGTCCTCACTACCCTGGCTGATGGATCTCTATCCACTAGAGACTACTGTCCTCTCTAATTTTTCACCTCCAAAGTTCTATCTCAATTTTGTACTAAACATATTCCAGTCAGTCTAGCACAGTTTTGCTCAACTCTTATACTAAACACAGTCTAGTCAGTCTAGCACAAGTCTTCTCAATAAGCTCACTCAAATCTACACTAAACACAGTCCATTCGGTCTAGCATAAATCTGCTCAATCATGTACTAAACACAGTTTAGTCAGTCTAGCATAATTCCACTCAAATTTGCACTAAACATAGTCCAGTCGGTCTAGCACAAATTTGCTCAATCTCTATCTCTGATCTAGCACAAACCTGTCCTTAAATCTGTACCAAACTCTACTCTCAAATTTGTACAATACACAGTCTAGTCAATCTAGCACAAATTTGTCCTCGATCTCTGTTCTCAAGTCTTAACTCAAGACTTGACTCAACTCTGCTAGATCTGCCCTAAACCTTAACTCAAGGTTTGAACAAATCAATCAACTTTGCTCTCAAGTCTTCTCAAAGACTTGTCTCAAATCTGCCTTGTAAGCTTCCATAAAAGCTCACACTAATTTGTTCATAAGTTCTCACTAGAACTTGCTCAAATCTGCTCAATAAGCTCACACTAATCTGTTCATTGACTCAAAATATTTCCAACAATGCTCAACAACAAATCTCACATAACAATGATACTCATGATCTTTTCAAACCCTAGTTCAAGTTCTTTGCATAACAACTCACTTCAATAACAATGCTCATAAATCAAGGTTTTAATCACAATTCTTAATTTCAAAAAATCTTGAAGCATTAACTTAAATACTTCACTCAACCAACGATCTCAACAACAATGCTTTTCAAACAAGGTTTTAACCACAACTCTTAATTTCAAAAAACCTTGAAACATTAACTCAAACACTTTTGAAAATGAAACCCTAATCAAATCCTTTTCACTCCAGACTTTATTTTCATACAACCAACTCAACCAAAGAATAATTTGCCCATACCTTTTTTCTTGACAAGGAGTTGATATCACAAATCTGCCACACTCACAATTACTTCTTTGTCAATCTCAATAAGGGTCAGAATATAATTTTATTAACAAAACATAACACAAAAATAATATCAAATTTACACCTTATCACTCCAACATGATTAATAATCAACACCCTCACAATAATAACAAAAACCATTAATCCAAATTAACACAATATCCACCAAGTCTTAATCCTCCAAAGATCAATATAGCAATTTAAGACTTCATTATTAAATTAAAACCAAAAATCATCTTATAGCTCCAAATGATAATTCTCAACAACCACCACTTTTCTACAAAGCAACCTTACCAAACAATTCCATTAATCAAACCTTATACCTCCCAATTTAGGCAAATAACAAACTTTAATGCAAAAATATTTACCTTATTTCAGAGGGAATTGAACCCTCAACCTTGCCCACAACGTGCACCTTAGTCGCGGTCAAATTCATCGCACGAGCCATGCACTCATTTGTGATTAATGAAGTACCACATGCTTTTTATTCTCCTAACACCTTCCACCTTGGGCAAAAGAACGTGTGTCATGGGTGCCTTAACCAACACAACTCACGATACACCCGTCAATATTTGAACGCAAACCCTCTCGCAAGCCAGCGTTTTTGCGCTTCCCAAAATACCACTAGGTCACACTATCTTATGCGACTTTGAGGATTAAAGCTTCCTCCTTTAAATGCTTCGCTATCATGACTTTCGCAAAAACTCATGAGCTCTTATCTTCGCATGCCAATATTTTAATTTTGAGCAAGGATAATTAATTTGGACTTTGGGTGTTGTATTTATATGCTTCCTCCATTACTTTGAAGATGTCGGTGCTCTCCATGTTATCTTCCACGACATCGGCAGAGATTATAAAGGCTTCGAATACCTTTTTTCTTAAATCCAACCTTTGGGTTTATAAAATATATTTAAACTTTATAAAACCCACTTTGCATTATAAAATATTATAATGAGAATTATAAATATTTTATTTGGGTTTTCACCATATCACTTATTATTATAATAACCATTATTATAATCTTATGCCTTTGATAAATTACCTCCTTCTCACTGTATTCCATGTTGTAAATAATATTTATTTATAAAATTAAATTCTCACTAAATTTAAATAATTTATAAAATAAATATTATAACTCCTTTTTAACTTCTATTTTCTGCACTGATTCTCTTGATCTTTGGCCTTCTTCCTAGATATCAAATAACCATTTTTATCCCCTTTGTTTCCTGTTGAATTCCTTGATATTAATGATGACTTCATCTGGTGACATCAATGACAACTTTGACTTAAGGACTCAAAATGTCCAATAATCTCCCCCTTTGTCATTGATGGTAACCCATACTCTTCTTACCAAAACCTGACCTTTATTTTTATTCTGCTTCCCCTGGGACATTGCTCCCCTTAGTTCAATGCTTTCTCAAATATCAAATCTCTCCCCATTACACAAATCTCTCCCCCTTTGACATCAATGGCAAAGGGTCACCTTTTGGGCTCGGGGCTAAGAATGAGCCTCTTAGCTTAGCCCCTCCCCCACCTCCTTTTGAGGTGGTTAATTTTGGGGTGGGAGTATTTCTACTCCCAAAAGGCATTGTTCTTTGCCTTTATCCTCTTCCCTTCTTTTATGAATTTTCTGATTCTTCTGACTATTTCTATTTGTGTCATCATTCATGTTCCTATCATCATTCCTGCTCCTGTTCCTGTTCCTGTTCCTGTTCCTGTTCCTGTTCACATCCAAATTCCTATTCTTGTTCCTGTTTTTGTTCTCATCCATGTTCCTATTCATGTTCATGTTCTTGTTCCTGTTCATGTTCCTATTCCTGTTCCTTGTCTTGACCTCATTGGTCTCCTATTCTGATTGTTTTTCCATCTATATCTTCTTTGTGTATTGTTCTTGTCTTTATTGAACCCTTTATTGTCCAACCCATCCTCTGATGTCTCACATCCTATTACACAGTCTTCTTCTGAATTATCTTCATCTGAAGTTTCTTCTTCTTCAAAGCTTGAAGTTGACTCCACTTTCCATTTCTTTTGAACCTATTCAAGACCAAGACCTATTTTGTTTGTTGTTTTTCTTTGTACCTTGACTATTTTATCCATACTCTTTCCATTGTTTACATATTTGTGTAGCTTATTATTGGAGTCTTCTAAATCTTCTTTTAGTAGTGCCACTTCTTGTGTTAAATTCTCACATTCCAATATATTTGCTTCTAACTTCTCTTTAAACTTCTTTTACTTAGCCTTTGATTTTTCTAAATCCTCTATGAGCAATATTATTTCTTCATCACATTATTGAAACTGATTTTCAAGCTTAAAGTGTTGCTTCCTTACCTTCTTTACCATGTCAAGGGCATATATAAGTTATCCCTTGAGATCATAACCATTCTCTGCTGAATAATCATCTATTTGTTTACCTTTGTCCACATTATTACTTTCTTTTGGCTTGTCTTCTATAGGATCACTCATTTATTCTTCTAATGTCATTAGAATATTTTCATCTGGTCCTTCAAGTGTATCTTCATATTCATCATCACTGAAACTATAACCATCCCTTGTGCAATCATCTTCAAGATGTCTAAAGTTACCACATCTAAAAAACTTGAGAATAACTGGAGTCTTTTTCTTAACTGGTTCATTTTCTTCAATCATAAATAGGACTTCATCTCTATCATTGTCTGAAAAACTAGAATCACTATCATTTGAGTACTTACTTGCATTATCCGCATAGTAGATCCTCTTTTATCTTTGGAAGAACTTCTTTCCTTTTCTGCTTTGTCCATCCTTGAATTTATTTTGATGTTATATCTTTATGATTCCTTGTACCTGTGATCCTGTTTTTCTTCACAATTGTTGTTCTTTGGTTCTTTACAATCTGTTGCAAAATATCCAAACTTTCCACAATTGAAACACTTAATAAATCTTAGATCTATGAGTCTTCTGGAACCTTTATCTCTTCTACCATAATTAGCTTCTTCATCACTAGATGACTCATTGCTTGATTTTGACTTCTTACCCTTTGTTTCCTTGATTGCTTTGAATGATGCTTCCTTTTGGGAAATAGGATATTTTGTTATTATATCAAAAGTTGTTAGCATACCAAGCAACTTATCTCTTGTCAAATTATCACCATCCAATGATATTTCTATAGCAAAAACTTGTTCTCTGAATCTATTTGGAAGAGATCTTAAGACTTTATCACAAACATCTGACTCATCAATCTTCATTCCAAGTCCTTGCATATCATTAACAACCTCATCAATTCGATTCAGATAAGCACTGATATTTTCATCATCATTCATTCTTAATGCTTCAAATTTTCCATTGAGATTTCGTATCTTTGCTTTCTTGACACTTTTATCTCCCTCATATATACCTTGTAATTTATCCCACATTTCTTTTGCAGTTCTACAATGCATAACTTTCATATATTATGTTCTATGCAAGCCTCTCACAAGTGCATTCATTTAATTTGAATTATTGTGTTGCAGAAACTTACCTTCCTTATATGTAGGAGGATTGACTACTGGATCATATCCAAATTCCACTACATCCCAAACTTCATTACCAAGTACCATCAAGTAGAACCTCATCATTATACTCCAATACATGTAGTCACTTCCATCAAATATTGGTGTTGAATTACTTGAGGATGCATTCTTAGGATCTATTGTGTTCTTGTTAGCTTTTCCTTCAAGTTGTTAAACTCTTCTGAAGGCACTCGCTCTGATACCAATTGAAGAACACAAGATTATACTAAGAGGGGGGGTGAACAATATAAGAGCATTTTTTACTTTTCTTTCCAAATCAATATTATGCAATGTATAGATAGTAGTATCAATAGCAGTAATTAAATAAATGCACAAAACACCATACACAATAGAGACACCAATTTAATGTGGTTTGCCCAAAGATGGCTACCTCCATGGAGAAAATCTTCCACTAAATTTTTCTCAATCAACCTCTTGGGAATCCTTCCTAATTACAATGTTTATGGATCTCTATCCAAAGGAGATGTTGATCCCCTAAATCTAGTTTGTGGATCTCTATCCATAGGATAACTCCTTTGCTCTGGATGGTGATCCTCTAGAATACTACTACCTCCACTGCACTGGCTTGTGGTTTCTCTCCACTGAAGACTCTTGTCCCTACTTAGAAGACCTGTCCTCACTGCCTTGGCCGATGGATCTCTATCCACTGGAGACTACTATCCTCTCTGATATATCACCTCAAAATTTTTGTCTCAATTCTGTACTAAACATAGTCTAGTTGGTCTAGAACGATTCTGCTCAACTCTTATACTAAACATAGTCCAGTCGGTCTAGCACAAGTTTGCTCAACAAGCTCACTCAAATCTACACTAAACACAGTCCATTCGGTCTAGCACAAATCTGCTCAATCATGTACTAAACACAGTCCAATCGGTCTAGAACAATTCCACTCAAATCTATACTAAACATAGTCTAGTCAGTCTAGCACAAATCTGCTTAATCTCTATCTCTAGTCTGGCACAAACCTATCCTCAAATCTACACCAAACTCTGCTCTCAAATTTGCACTAAACACAGTCCAATCGATCTAGCATAAATCTATCCTCGATCTCTGTCCTCAAGTCTTAACTCAAGACTTGACTCAACTCCGTTGGATCTTCCCCAAATCTTAACTCAAGTTTTGAACAAATCAATCAACTATGCTCTCAAGTCTTCTCAAAGACTTGTCTCAAATATGCCTTGTAAGCTTCTACAAAAGCTCACACTAATCTATTCACAAGTCCTCACTATAACTTGCTCAAATCTGCTCAATAAGTCCTCTCTAGGACTTAACCAAATCTGCTCAATAAGTCCTCTCTAGGACTTGCTCAAATCTGCTCAATAATTCCTCTCTAGGACTTTCTCAAATTTGTATTATAAGCTTCCATAAAATCTCACACAAAATCAGTCCAAAAGTCTTCTCAAAGACTTACCTCAAATCTGCTTAACAAGTCCACACAAAACTTGTCCAATCTCATAGAAACATAAAGAGAATTGTTAGAGACTCAATATGTTCTATACTCAAATCTCAATTTCTTTCTCAACTCAAATCAATCTCATAGAAGCATAAAGAGAATTGTTAGAGACTCAATATGTTCTATACTCAAAACTCAATTTCTTTCTCAACTCAAATCAATCTCATAGAAGCATAAAGAGAATTATTAGAGACTCAATATGTTCTATACTCAAAACTCAATTTCTTTCTCAACTCAAATCAATATCATAGAAGCATAAAGAGAATTTTTAGAGACTCAATATGTTCTATATTCAAAGCTCAATATCTTTCACAATTCAAATCAGAATATAGAATAGTTTGCTTTATGGAACTTGAAAAATCACTTCATACATCCACTTGACTAGGCTCTGTCAACTCTACTCAACCAATAGCTCAAGAAACAACCCTTTCTCACAAACCCTAGTCCAAGTATGTAATCACCAAATCAAAATATTTTCAACAATGCTCAACAACAAATCTCACATAACAATGATACTCATGATCTTTTCAAACCCTATTTCAAGTTCTTTGCATAACAACTCACTTCAACAACAATGCTCATAAATCAAGGTTTTAATCACAACTCTTAATTTCAGAAAACCTTGAAGCATTAACTTAAATACTTCACTCAACCAATGATCTCAACAACAATGCTTATCAAACAAGGTTTTAACCACAACTCTTAATTTCAGAAAACCTTGAAGCATTAACTCAAACACTTTTGAAAAGGAAACCCTAATCAAATCCTTTTCACTCTAAACTTTATTTTCATACAACCAACTCAACCAAAGAATAATTTGCCCATACCTTTTTTCTTGACAAGGAGTTGATATCACAAATATGCCACACTCACAATTACTTCTTTTCCAATCTCAATAAGGGTTAGAAGATAATTTTCTCAACAAAACATAACACAAAAATAATATCAAAATTACACCTTATCACTCCAACTTGATTAATAATCAACACCCTCACAATAATCACAAAAACCCTTAATTCAAATTAACACAATACCCACAAAGTCTTAATCCTCCAAAAATCAATATAGCAATTTAAGACTTTATTAAAAAATTAAAACCAAAAATCCTCTTATAGCTCCAAATGATAATTCTCAACAACCACCACTTTTCTACAAAGCAACCTTACCAAACAATTCCATTAATCAAACCTTATATCTCCCAACTTAGGCAAATAACAAACTTTAATGCAAAAATATTTACCTTGTTTCTAAGGGAATCAAACCCTCAACCTTGCCCACAATGTGCGCCTTAGCCATGACCAAAGTCACCACATGAGCTACGCACTCATTTGTGATTAACGAAGCACCACGTGCTTCTTATTCTCCTAACACCTTCCACCTTGGGCAAAATAACATGCACTATGGGTGCCTTAACCAACACTACTCATGATGCACCCATTGTGATTAGAACGCAAACCCTCTTGCAAGCTAGCACTTTTGCGCTTCCCAAAATAGCACTAGGCCACGCTATCTTATGCGACTTCGAGGATTAAAGCTTCCTCCTTTAAATTTTTCGCTGTCACGACTTTCGTAAAAACTCATGATATCTTATCTTCACATGCCAATGTTTTAATTTTGAGCAAGGATAACTAATTTGGACTTTGGTCATTGTATTTATATGCTTCTGTAGACACCAAAACAGCACCAATCCGATTATGTGATGACAAGCACTGATCAAATTGGCATACATAGCCCCTAGGGCAGCCCCCAAAGGTTAAACAGTGGTTCTAACCACTCCCAAAGTAGTTTTGGAAGGTCAATGGTCAATTTGGCACCTTTCAAGCACTCTGCTCCTTATTCGTTCCACCCTGGAATGATTAGAATGCTATTCGCCCCACCCCGGGACGATTAGCAGCAATCGCTCCAAGGTGGGGCAAATAGCAGGTTTGACAAGAAAAAAGTCAAACCTTGACAAATGGCAGCCCAGATCCACCACTCAACTCCACCTTCAATGCATGGGAGTGTGAGTGAGCATTTCAAATCTCAAAGATGCAGTCATAGAGGTAGTCATGGAGCCCTTAATCAGGGAGGAATCTTCTCTCCCCTGATAAGGCATGATGGCCAAGTGGTGCCCCTGCATGCACATTCAAAGCAGACCTTTAGGTCTATAAAATGGTGAGTCTTCTCACCCCAAAATAAAGACAGAGCAGGAGCATTTGGAGCAATGGAGTGCTGTCAAATTATACCCTCACCCTCATTGTGCTTCCTACATCCTTGATCTCTCTTTTGGAAGGGAGGTTATTGGGTGAACATTAGGAGCGTAATTTGAACCCAAAACCTAAACAATTGGCCACAATCCCACACCCAATTTTTTGACACAACCCCCTAGGAGGTTTTGGACCCATCCCAAGTGGATTGGTGTTAAAACCAAGCCCCAAACGGTGGGCGTCCTACCCTCGGGTGCCCCTCGCACTGTTGCAGTCCTAATCGCCCCACCCCAAAGTGATTAGAAATCTATAGTATATTTCTTCACTATTTATTTTGCATCATGTTTTGTGTGTTTCATATATGTTGTAGTTCAAATTTCAAAGCATTATGACTTGTTTTTACTGTGTTTTTATTATTTTATGTTTTTACTAACATACAGGGAGCACCTTCGGATACAGGGCGATCGGGGAAGAATCTACAAAATCTGACCTTCTGGGTCGTCTCAAAATGCTCCATTTTGTGTAACCCCAAGTTTGTAGGTGTTTTGGAGGCCTCTATATAGGACATTTGGAAGGTCACTTTCATACATTTTATGACAGTCCTAATCGTCCCACCCCGAAGCGATTAGAAATCTATAGCAGATGTCTCAAATGTTCTTTTTGCCATGTGTCCCTGATGGTGTTTACATGCTTTTTTCCAAATTTCATTTCATTTTGATAAGTTTTTATCATTGTTTTAATTATTTCATATATGCATCAAATGGAGGCCTTGGGGATTGCATGTTTTCCTCCATCCGCATGTGCTATTAATCATTTATTGTTCCTCTGTACATAGGATCTGGACAATGGACGGGTAGCAAGGAACCAAGAATGTATTCATGCAAGTGATGATGACTTTTGGCCCGCCCATTTCAAATGTGGGCACATGGAAGATCCCGAAGGGAAGCGCACCATCCATTGGTGTAACAAAATTGTATTGAATGCTCTGAGCCCCTAAAAAATGGGGGAGACATATTGTAACCTGATAATAATAAAAATTAATAAAATAGGCTACACCTTTGTTTTTGCTTTACATATCATTTCATTCATGCTTCGCTTTCCCTTTTTCATGCACTTAGTGTTTCGTTAATACAACTGCTTTTGTTTGCATCGCACCCGGTGCGTCTGTGCTTCCATATCCAGGTGATTTCAGTGGCGATCATGGTGGGACCCTTTCCCCTACTATTGGAATCAAATTTTTGATCAAAAATCTTGTATTTTTGCTTGCAAGTTTTAACCCTTCAAGCGTTGGACTACTGCTCGTGCCACCCTGTGATGAATACAGAGTTGGTATTCATTTCACCCAGGGACGAATAGGCATTTGTCCCACCCTGTGACGAATACATATCTTCTATTCATCCCACTCTGGGATGATTAGCTCTTTGTGCAATTTCTAAGCAGAAACTCAGGGGCATCTTGTATGGGCAGAGAAGAGGTAGGTTTTCTGAACATCCTCTGTAATTTTCTGTCTCTGTTTCTGTGATTTTTCTGTTTTCTTTTCTTGCATGGAAAATTTTACTGCATGTTTTCTTTCTTTGCATAAGTAAAAATAACCACACACACCACATGATAATATAAACATCAAGGAGTTGGTCATAAAACCCCAACACTTGATCAAGACCAACGGTGGATTTCATCACCACCTTGGCTTGAATTTTGCATACATAACCCCAATCCTGACTGTTGCTAGACGTAAATCTTGATGAAAGTTGACCAAGTGTAGCTGGGGTGATTCCCAGTGCATGAAGATAAGTCTTCTATGGTAGGTGTCAAAAATAGAGTGATTCCCCTTTCGTACCGACTATGTTCCACGTATCGTTCTGCTCTCGCGTACCAATAGTTTCCCTCACGTAAGGGCAGGTATATTGAGAGGTTCGGTATAACGTCCTGGCAGTGGTATATTGAAGGGGTGACCATTTTGGGAGACATAAGAGCCCTCATATTGCATGTACAACAAAATTATCTTTACAAGGCTTTCAAAACAAAAATCAAAACATACTAAACCAGATTTAGGGCACACATTTAATCTATAAATGAGATAATCATTTCTTTGATTGTGTGGTCCCCTTTGTTTAGTGTAGCATAAAAAAAATCATAAAAGAAGATAAAAATCTACATATCTTTTAGAGGACCACCACCATGGTGTACACCCGTAGCCAAGCCCAATCACGGGTAGAAGCTACGAAAAGTGTACAAGGGGGCACAAGTCGCCTTCGTTATAGCCCCAAGGACTTGATTATACCACCTTGGTGGCATGACCCACAACATAGTCCACATCGTACCATGATGGAACAGGACTATAGAGGCACCCCTTCGAAAGGCACTCCCATTCAACACAGACCCTTTCAGGAGGAGTACATACATAGGAAGGCCCCCTTAGATACTCATTATGAGTGGCCACCATGCGAGGAAGCACTGTAACAACATAAGGTCCATAAGGAGGGGCCACATGATTATATCATCCCTCCTCTACCCCTCATTACTGTCAAAAACAATAGGCAAAATCCAAAGCGTAAGGCTCTTCAGACAGGGTGAGCCAACTCTGCCCACACCTTTCACATATATGAAAGATAGCACAAGGAAAACCAATATATTCCTCAATACACAGTGCGGGAGCAATGCACCTCTGCACCTACTATTTATCAAGATCACCTACTGAGGCCATAGCCTCAGGTGAATGCTACTAACCTCGATAGAGGGAAGCGACCTATAGAGATCTCGAATTACTACGACTGAGATAGATATGTATGGGAGGCATCTAGGCCTCCTATACCTATGACGATGGAACAAATCAACTTGGTATTTGCCAAACATACCACCCGCCAAGCACAAATCACGTAGCTTGAGCAAGATCAACAACAGTTAGAGCACCTGTATCGTCTTAGCAAAGAGCACATTCAGTGTCAGACGGATGAGTTGCTCCATAACACTGTGCATGGGAGGATTCCAACCCCTCACACACATAAGATAGAGCTTTATGAGAGGCATAACCCCTTGGTACAAGACAGATCTCCATGACCTTATCAAGTATTGCCTCCAAGACCTCATAGACCTGAGCGGGAGGCCACCCCTAGAGCCAATGATGGGCACCCTCCTCGGGCACCCACCCATATTTATAGGTCACGCCTAGGAACTCCTCAAGAAGCCTATGAGGAATTTGAGCAAGAAGAAGAGCGGGCTGAAATGCCCTACCAAGGTAGGGGGCGCTATCCGGCTACCCCTCCATAGGCCTCCAGTTCCTCGCAATTCACAACGAGAACAAACCAAGGAGGAAGAGATCAAATCCTTCGATGCATACAAAGTGTTGCTAGAGCGCTTAGAGTCTGTGGATACCAATACTTCTGGGCCCCAAAAGCCCACTTTACGCCAGCTCCGCAATCACCCTGTGCATCCTTCAGTGTTAGCACCCCCATACCCTAAACACTTCAAAATGCCTTTATTGGCAATTTTTAGAGGGGATGAGGATGCCCAAGAGCACGTGACAAGATTCCTGAGTCAATGCTTTGGCATTCAGGACAATGATGCTTTGCTTCTAAGAATATTTATAACCATGTTCGCAGGCCTTGCCTCAGATTGGTTTACCCAGTTGCTGAAGCATAGCATCAGCAACCTAGACCAACTAGTGGGCGCGTTCCTTGAACGTTTCACCTTCAAAACCAAGAAGAAGGCATAATTAAGCGACCTAGCTAGCCTCAGGCAGTATGAGGAAGAGACCATGGTAGCTTATGGAAATCGGTGGAGGACGTTGCTTTCAAGGCTACCTTACCTCCCTCCCATGGCCGACCTGACCCAAATGTTCTCAAAGAGTTGCCTAAGGTCGATCTTCGTGCTATTGCAACTGCAGCAATATGCCACTCTCGAGGAAGCCTTAGCACAAGCCAAAATAATTGAGGAGATCAAGATACAATATGGCAAGATTGCCAAACCACACAAGAAAGAGTGGCAAAAAAATTCCAAAACTGGGTCCATGCAACTGAAACCCATCATGGTCAATCAGGTTGCCATAAACATACCAAAGCCTGCACAGATGACATAGCCCCCAAAGGCTAATTATCAGGCAGTTCCTTTTGATAGCTATGAGAAGGAAAATCATAGGCAAGAGCAAAATCAGCAGCATCGCCCTAGGCGATAATTCGCACCCTTCACAGAGTCTAAAGACTCCTTGTTTGACCGCTTTTCCACGACAAACTTGATAAACCTACCAGAAAGTCAACCCATAGACTAATGTGCCAAAACCCAAGGGCTATAGGGAAGACTTGTACTGTAGGTTTCACCGATAGAAAGGACATGACCTTTACGCATGTTGAAAGTTCAAAAGCTTAGTGCAATACCTAATAGACAACAAAACGCTAGTGGTGGATAATCCCGTAGCACCAAGCAACCAATAGATGGAGGTCTTCAAAGACCCCCTGCCTACCCATGATGCGTAGGTAAAGACTCTACAAGTCAATGAGGTGACACAAAACTGCCCCATGTAGGGGTATGTAGGGATGATAAGCATAGTGACATGGAATAAGAGGTACCCAAGCACAACTACCCCTGCTGTAGCTACAGGAGAGGTTCCATCAATGTCACGACCTCAACAACACCCTATGCAACCTCCTCTACCTAGACCAGTGGCCACGATTCGGGAAAAACTTACCCAAATTTTAAGGACCACATCGGCTAGGCCCTTCATCTATGAGCTCATCCAACAATCATCGCCCCATCGGGAGGCTCTAATGGAGATACTCAAATCCATCGAGCTACAGCCCCATGAAGCAAACTCTTTCAACAACTTTGTGGGACATGTAAAACGATGTATAGAACCAGTCATCACCTTTAGAGAAGATGAACTAAAATTGGTGACTAGTGATATGGTGGATCCACCCCTACACATCATTGTGTGGGTCAATGAGATTCCATTTAAGAGGGTGTTGGTGGACATTGGCTTGTCCAGTAATATAATCACAACAATGGCATTAAAACACCTCAAGTTGTCAGTATCTCACATTGTGGCCTCCACCTATACTCTTCGAGCATTCAATGACGCGATATGCTCGACGGTTGGCACAATTGTCCTGCCCATCCAAGTGGGAAAAATACTATTCCTACATTGTGCCACATCCTGGAAGGTGAGATGTCCTACAACATCTTGCTGGGCCGGCCTTGGATCAGGAACATGAAGTGTGTCCCTTCGATAGCCCATCAATGCCTAAAGTACACATACGAAGGGCAAGTGCATGTAGCCCCAGCAGACTTAGAGCCCTTCAAGTAATGCAATGTGATGCAGCTGATGCCACAATCGACCCTCCCATCGACACATTTGGACTTTCAGTTGAATCCATCCAAACAGGGTCCAATTCCATGTACATCCCCATTGTTAAGTCCCTCAAATCACCAACCGGCCCCATCTTCATCGTCTGGTCCACCAATGACACCACCTATGGTGGCCACACTGAATAATAACGAGAAGAAGCCCCTAGAAGAGATATCACCATTGGTCTCAACCATCTCTACCAAAGAGGTGCCCAATCGAATGGAAGTCGAGATGCCTGGTTCACCCAACATGGAGTGGACTCAAGAAGAACTCCCATTCCCTCCCCCTTAACCACCAATTATTATCATTGAAATGGCCAATACGGGTCTGAGGGAGTATCTAGTGCGAAACATTGTAGCAACACCCACGCCTGAGTCCATGCAAGACATGGGGAGACCTCGCCTCCCCATCGACACTATTGTCCCTTTGGGCTACCCATAGAATTAGACAAATTTTGTATATGGGGGCCTCGATAATGGCATTGAACCTTACCTGCAAGAGGAAGAGGATGAAGAGCCCTTTGTTGAGAACGTCAACTATCTGTCCAACCCGAACTTCGATTTGAAATACCTTGGCCAATGTAATTGGCATGGATATAGGTTGGGCAGATATGAACAAGGGGTGTGCGTTATTTTTCAACCAAGATATCAGATGCCATACGACAAATTAGGAGTAGGGTTCAACCACCCTTTACCCCTTGACATCTTGGTAGAGAACATGCAAGGCCTAGGGCTAGGCAACAAGGATGGGTTGGCACAAGATCCATATGCCAATCCTAACATGACATACACATTGGGGGATTATCTCTCTTTGCTAACAACCAACCTTGTGGGCCTCAACAACTCCTCCCCTTCGAGCGAGAAAGGGGAAAGTTCAAGAACTTACCTCCAAGAGGGATATAGACAAGGCCAAGAAGGATCTTCAAAAGACGAGTCAGAGTATGAGGTAGCACCTTGGGACCCTTTCGAGTCCAATAGCAATCACTCGCAAGTGAAGCCCATAGATGACTATTAGGAGAACTTTGTGGCGATGTTCCCCTTGAATGCTCCAATCGAGCAATTTCCACCTCAAGAGAGTCAAGTCCTCCCATAGAGATCATAATAACCCTGATGGGACCAAATCAACTTGCTCTAACAGAACGAGCCTCACATGCCACAAATAGTTGTCGAAGCCAATGAAGGCCTATGGATCTTCGATAGTGATTATGAATATGAGACTGAGATGGCATATCTCAACCATATGCGACAATAGCAATACCCCATAAACATTGACGACATGTTTGAGCAGCTAAACATGGGGCCAAGGCATAGGTGGCATTTGAACCAAGCATAGTTGGACCAAGTGCTTCATCTGCCACTTCAGGCATACAGAGAGCACCTTCCACCCAGAGACCCTATAGAGTGATCAATGCCAAGGATAGACCCTGTCCTTCTATCCGCACATAGGGCCGATCTGTTTTGTGCCAATACCCACAAAGCCAAATTTGGAGCACAAAGATCAACAAGGATGTTCGAGTCACCACTTGTGCGGTAATGGAGACCAAATTCACTTCATCAACATGATCTCCATTGACTTAACCACCCCCATCCGCAATCCAACTGATCCAACATGACCATTGTATCTAAACCTAGATGCCATAGACTAGGATCGCACTAAGTCGCCACCATCTCCATCAGAGTACTGGCCTTGCGGTGAGATGCTTCATTTCACCCCAAGACCAACTCAGGATATCTTCCATGCTGAAGAGGAACCCAACGTTCCAAACGTAGATCTAAATTCAGCAAATGATATCCACCTGATCCCAACTCCACACCAATTGGAGGATGGGTCCCACATATCAGTCGAAGAGACGACTGACATAGACATCGACTTTGATCCAATGAATCCACAAATCATCAAGATAGGGGTAAGTCTATACCCCAAATAGCAAGTCGATTACATTACCCTTCTTAAAGAGAAGAAGGATATTTTTGCATGGTCCTACAAAGACATGTCGGGGCTAGACCCGTAGCTAGTCACGCATAATCTAACGCTTGATCCGACAGTCAAGCCAATCAAGCAAAAACTACGTAAGATGCACCTAACAGTGGCCTTAATGGTAAAATATGAATTACAAAAGCTATTGGATGCACATTTTGTCATCTACATAGATTACCCACCATGGTTGTCCAACATGGTGCCCATCAAAAAGCCTAATGGGAGGATTCGCATATGCATCAATTTTTGAGATCTAAACAAAGCGAGTCCCAAGGATGATTTCCCCTTGCCTAGCATCGACGCATTGGTGGATGCTACAGCAGGCCACAAAATGCTTTCCCTCATGTATGGTTTCTCAGGATACAACCAGATTCGTATCAATCTCGACAATCAACTCAAAATAGCGTTCATAATGCCTTAGGGGGCATTTTGTTATAAGGTCATGCCCTTTGGCCTTAAAAATGCTGGTGCCACCTACCAACGTGTTATGACATACATCTTCCATGATCACATGCATAAAAATTTGGAATATTATATGGATGATTTGTTGTCCAAATCTCTTATGCACCCAGATTATCTTGATGACTTGCGCAATATCCTTGATCGCCTCATTGAACACAAAGTTAGGCTAAACCCCAAGAAGTGTGTATTTTGCATCACATCTGGAAAAATCTTGGGTTTCATAGTCTCAAAATGAGGCATCGAGGTATATCCAAATAAATTCAAGGCAATCCTTGAAATGCTTCCCCCAACCACCATCAAGCAGCTTAGAAGCTTGTAGGGTAAGGTCGCGTCAATCAAGCGCTTCATAACGCAACTATCTGACAAGTGTCGATCCATGAATAAATTATTACATAAGGGGGTAGTATTTCATTGGGATGATGAGTGTCAGTCAGCCTTCGACGACATTAAACAATACTTGGCTTCGCCGCCAGTATTGGCACCACCTAGACCAGGAGTGTCATTCTATTTATACATCTCAGCTACTAAGGTGGCATTGGGCGCCATGCTAGCCCATAAAAATGAACTACATAAAGAACAGGCTACTTATTATCTTAGCCACACCCTGGTTAGTTATGAACTTAACTATGCATACATCAAGAAGTTATGCTTAGCAGTGGTATTTGCCACCAAAAAGCTGCCATTACATGCTGAGAAATATGACGTATGTTGTGTCTAAGGAGAATCCATTGTAGTACATGATGATTCATACTTATCATAGTAGCCACACGGTGAAATGGATCATGTTGTTGATAGAGTTTGACATCGAATTCATTGGACAAAAGTCCATAAAATCTCAAGTCATCATCGATCAACTAGCAGAGGCTCCTCTCAAAGATGATCAGCCTTTGACCATAGAGTTTCCCAATGATGGGGTCTTCCATGTCTCAGAATCGCCATATTCTGATGAGCCTGAGTCACAGGCCGACATAACCATATTTTTTTATGGTTCTAAATGTGAGCAAGGGGGTGGCGCGGGAATAGTATTCTTCACACCGCAAGGGGCTCCAATGCCTCTATCATTTAAACTTGATTTCTTGTGCACCAATAACAATGCCGAATATGAAGCCCTGCTCATAGGTCTTCAGATAGCCATCACCATGAACATCAAACACTTGAACATCTTTGGTGATTCATTGTTAATTGTCAACCAAGTGAAAGGGGTATTCCAATGTAAATGCCCAGTTTTGTAGGCCTACAAAGCCCTTGTGGATAAATTACTAGCAAAGCTTGAATGGTATGACATCGAGGCACTTCCTCAATCATCGAATCATTTTGTGAACACTATGGCCTCCTTGGGGTCACTAATCTCGTAAGACCCTTTTGGTGAGATGACAACCATTCAAGTCAAAAAATTATCGCAATCCGTGATGGAGCGTGCAAGCTCTGACATAACGCTAGGAGTCCACCTGATCCAGATTGAACCATCTCAGGATAAGTTCTCTCGAATCAACGATAGTTTGAATCATGCCAACTAGGGGTCCTTATTCTCCCCAACCCCTCTTAATAGCAACACAATGCTATTCTTACAAGTTCTTTCTCGCTTAGCTTTTGCTAGGGACAAACTTCAAGAGGGATTGGTCATTCATACCATCAAGGTTTCTGATCAGCAGGATTGGTACACACCCATAAGAGACTACCTCAAGTTAGGTAGCCTCCCATTTGGATTATCGCATGCCACAAAAATATCATTCAAACAGAAAGTGGCAAAACATGTCTTGCTAGGAGACATTTTGTACCATCGAAGCTACGAAGGAATCCTCCTCCATTGCTTAGACCAATAGGAGTCCACTTGGGCGATCACCCAAGCACACGATGTTATATACAATGGCAACTTCAGCGGTATGGCCATCATAAAGCACATCCTTTGCATGGTCTATTATTGGCCATCTTTAGAGCAAGATTGTTGTGCGTATGTGAGGAAGTGCGCGAAGTGTCAACACCATGCTAACTTGACACACGTACCTTCTTAGGCCTTGCAACCGATCCAATCGGCTTGGTCATTTTCATAGTGGGGCTTAGATCTAATCATAAAGATCTCCCCTGCGTCATCATATCATCACACATTCATCATAACGGCCATAGAGTACTTCACTAAGTGGGTGGAAGCAATTTCGCTTACCTCTACGACTGGACCCTGCATTGTGGAATTTATTCTACATAACATCATATGTCGTTTTGGTATAACATCATATGTCGTTTTGGTATTCCATCCAAGATCATCTCAAATAATGGGACGTCGTTTAAGAACAAAGACGTGTGTGCTTTGACAACAAAGTACAAAATTCAGCACAGTTTTTCAACACCCTAGTATCGGCAAGCAAATGGGCAAGCAGAGGCGTCAAACAAAATGTCGGTTGCCATCCTAAAAAAGACAATCACAGATAGTCATAAGGATTAGCACATTCAAATCCCGCTTGCTCTGTGGGCTTATCGCACTAGCATTTGGACGTCCACTGGGGAAACTCCATTTTTGTTGGTGTATGGCTCCGAGGCAATCATGCCTCTCGAGTTGGAAATACCTTCCCTGTGCATATCAATGCAAGAGTTCATCGATGATGACACTACGCGATAGGCCCGGTTAGACCAGATTACGTTGCTCGATGAACGATGCATCAATGCTCTCGAGCATTTACGTATCTATCAAGAGCGACCTAAGAAAGCATATAACATGAAAGTCCACCTGAGGTACTTTCAGGTTGGTGACCTGGTCTTAAAAAAGAACCAATAAAATTCTAACTTGTTGCCCCATTTAAGGGACAAGTTTGTGGCAAACTGGTTAGGTCCTTATGTAATTGATAGTAAAATAGGACCTGGAACATACCATATCGCCTCTCTTGAAAGAATCAAGGAACTATAACCCTTGAACATCAGTCATTTGAGGCCATTCCACATTTAAAAGAGTCATGGCCCACCCCAAAAAGCTCCAAGGATTCCCATAATCACTTGGTCAACCCAAAAATGCCCCAAAGGTGCCCATAATCCCTTTGGTCACCCCAAAAAGCTCTAAGGATTCCCATAATTGCTTGGTCAATCCCACAACGCCCCAAAGGTACCCATAATCTCTTTTGTCAAACCAAAAGCTCCAAGGATTCCCATAATCACTTGGTCAACCCAAAAATGCCCCAAAGGTATCTATAAATTGTTTTGGTCAAACCAAAAGCTCCAAGGGTTCTCGTAATCGCTTGGTCAACCTAAAACACCCCAAAGGTATCCATAAACCCTTTGGTCAAACCAAAAGCTCCAAGGGTTCCCACAATCGCTTGGTCAAAAACAAATATTCAAAAACAAACAAAAATAATAAAATAATCAAAAATAACAAAAAAAATTGCATCTCACTTCCATGCATACTCTTAAAAATCAAAACACAAAACAATAAGTTGCATTAGGCATCGCACACATACATTGCATATTTGTCGGTCATACAGGTCAAATGCACCATAGACTGTAATTACTCGACAATCCCATCATTTTTTGCATTTTTCCACTTTGTAAATAGTCCAAAAAAAATAAACGCCATCCACATTTTTCACCATATCATAATCAGTTGTCTTCTAATGTATCCAAGGCTTTCTTCATTCAGTTGTCTTTAGATTTCTAGCCAAAAACTGTACAAATTCAGACATATTTTTACAAAGGTAGAATTTTACTTGGATCACACCTTGTTACGTCGCATCCCAACACAAGTTAAAACACATAAAAAATTCTCAAGTTGTGTGAACGAAAGATAAACCCTGCAAAGCAATTTAGGATACCATACAGTGAAAAGGTTATCTCGCTCATCCCCCTGTGCGAATGACCCCAAGAATACTGACAGTTGGCAAAAGGACAAGCATCTTCCCTACCCAATTCCCCAAGCATCTCAAATTCTTAAAAAGTTACAAATATCCAAAAAAATTGCAAAAATTCAAAGTACAAACTCCAAAGTTTGACATAAAAATACACATAGTGCATACATCAAAAAGCACAAGAAATAGTGATTCTCATCACTCAAAATTCCAATCCCTTGCTCAAAAGAAAAATAAATAAATAATAAAAATAAACAGTGATTTTTATCACTACATACGCGAGCAAGTATCCCAATAAAAGTAAAAAAAAGAAGGGAGTTGAACTTGAATCCCTCGAACTCTCAGAATTCGGAAGGTCATGATGTGATCCTCAGTACCAGTTTGGTGGATAGCCTATTGGTCATTGGCAGCAAACCTCCCGCATGACGATATATCTATCACATTAAACTGTGTCTAGATCAATGTTTGCATGTGGATGAGCTAGCTTATGGTATCCTAGATTGCATCGCAAATTAATATTACTAAATACAACAAAGAAGTTAGTGGAGCTAGTTAGGTGATCCTCAGTACAGGTTTGGTTTACAGCCTATCTAGCACTAGCGGTATCCTGACAACTACCACATAAACAAATTCAAACGCACACACAGGGATGTGAAACAACTTGGTCAAACTCAAGTCTAATTCGTACCTTGTTCAAAAGTCTTGTGAGATGTACAGTCTTGGCTAGTTAGTTAAAACATCTGAGTCTTAGAAAAACCTTAACTACATTCTAGAACACCTGTAGCACATTCCATTCTTACATCACCATCATAAAATACGAACAAAAAAATATATACACATGCAAAGTCATTCCACAAAGCAATCACATAGTACAGAAAGCCAGTAAATCCTGTACAGTCTATGGTGCCACCGCCAAGTTATCAACAAATCATTTCATCCATTCCATATGCATACATCATATAATTAGAAATAGTCGCATTCATAATAACATATGCATACATCAACGTAAATAAATGTGCATAAAAGTAACAATAAATCATGACAAGTGTATAATAAAAAAGAAAGTCATGTATATATATCGCCAAAAATGTCTGCAGGCTACAATAAGTCGATCCTCTGACCTTACAAAAAAATCGAAAACTCAAAAACCCCAAGCCTAGGGAGTCGACCACCATGATCACGTAGGATCGGTGTGACTAGAACTACCCCTAGTGGTGTGGGTCCTATGGGACCTCTCAGGGCGGCTACTGCCAACCCCCGCATCATGCCCACTAGCGCTACCCTCACCCACCTGCCTATGACAAGAGGATGTAGACTGCTTAGTCTCACTACCTCTCGTATGACATGATGATCCATTGCCATTAAGCTTAAGTAACTGCCCACCAATGCAGATAATATCGGCCTCCAACTCCACCCGACATCGACCCCACTCCACATCTCATCGACGGTACATAGCCAATGCATCATCCCACTGTGCCAACTGAGCCTGTAGGAGCTCCCTCTCGGCTTGGTGCTCCTCATCTCGTCTCTGTAGTAGCTCCTCCAATCGTGTTATCTCAGTGCGATACCTAGCCTCCATATCTCTTAGGATTGCCTGAGGCATGGGCATCTTCGGGATGGCATGCTGCTCCGACACCTACTGCTCTGGGACATCCTGTGTATCTGACTGCTTTGAAACCCCTAAATCATCCCCAGTCAAGTCATCAACCTCCACCATATTTGCATTGCCGAGTGGAGCCCTCCAACCCTCCATTGATGCCTTCACACCCCCACCACCTGTTGCTACCGCATCCGGACCTCCTAGAGACCCCTCACCCCACCATCGCAACATCGTCCACCACTGGTCGTACTTTGTAGTAACCTCAACATTGTCCACATTGAGGACATCAATCACTGCATCAGACTCCTCACCTAGTGGCTCAATAATCGATCAATCTAGATTCCTCTCGTCGCCTCGACGTTGATAGATCAAGGGCTCACCAGGCAATCCTTGGTGCACCCCAAACTATCGATTCACCCAAACATATGATAAGTACTCCTGCTCTATCCCTTGTTGCCTGATCAACCATCTCCCCCTATGCACCCACCAAAGCCACTCTCCAGCCTTAGGCCAGGCTGGATAGTCCTGGTATGGCCGCCAGAACATCTCCCCTGGAGCAAGACGAGAGAAGGCATCAGTATAGTGCCCTACAGCACCTGCCCACCATCGACTTTGCCCCTACTCCTTTGACCTCTGCCATAGAGCAGCATACCCAATCTCCCTATCCACCATCGCACCCCGAGTGGTCCAAGACAACCCCTGCGGCCGCTCCACAGCTATATGTTGCCACCCCCAGCACTGCAAAATATAGCTGCACCTGATCCCCTTCCACCTCCAACAATGGACCTTGTACAACTCATCATAAAGTTTTGCCAATAGTGTCTGACCCCACCTCATAATAAATGGCACTATTTTTGGACACTCCACCAGTCTGAACGCCACCTCCAGGAGGTTCCAAGGGAACCTCGCACCTGAGGAGTCAGAAAGTAGCATGTTAGAGATGAGGGTCAAGATCAGAGCATGCCTTACCCCTAACATGCCCTTCTCAAACCACCACCGCATCAGAATCTCACCAATCAAGCAGTCCCCCTCTGCCCTCTCCACCGCCCCATCCAACCCCATCTCCGTCGCATGCCCAAAGCACCGTGTCAGCATCGCCACCTACTGATCATGAGGAGTCGTCCGAATGGGTAGCCTGTCTATCGAAATCCATAGAATCTGATACACTTCCTCCAGAGTCACTGTAATATCCCCTATTGGGAGATGAAAGGTGTTGGTGCAGGGATCCCACAAATTGATTAGAGCAGTCAGATATGCCCGATACCCCACCACAGGCTCCAGCCGCATCACTTGCTTGAACCCAAGGGCATCAAGCCAATCCTAATCTGCCACTGTCAGCGCATCCCGTGCATCAAAAAATACCGTCGATTGACGGTACCGACTCTTCACAACCTGAAAACAAAAACAACACAAAAACATTAAAACATGACAAAAAAAATTGTACAACATTTAACACGAATGTACAGTAATGTATATAAACAAAAAAAAACACAATAAAAAAACTGCACAATAACAAAACTACATTTTAGGGTTTCTACCTTAATTTCAAAATGCACAACAAAAATAACAAACATTAACACAATGTACAACAAAAACATTCAAAAAATCAAATAAAAAACATAAAAAAAAATACAAATTTTAAACTAGGGTTTTTCATCTTAGTCTAAAAGCGAACAAAAAAATCAAAACAACAACAAAATCACACTAGGGTTTTTAACCTTAAGTGTAAACAAAAACATCAAAAAAAAAAAAAACATACTAGGGTTTTTAACCTTAAGTGTAAACAAAAACATCAACACAATAAAAAAATTATGAACTCAAGGTTCCCATAGACAAAAGGTTGCGCCCTTTGCCTATTCATGACTGAATAATTTCCAAGATCAAGTAACACCTCACCAAAAAAGGTTAACACTTGAATTAAGCTCCTTAGCTCGTCAAAAGCAAGGATTCAAGAATGCATGCCCTTTCCATACTTGGGGTATCAAAAGTTGGTTAGGTTATTGAGAAACCCTAATCATTAAGTGCTTTGGTTATCTATTTTTGCTCAGCACTGTGCCACGCACAGCACATCCCAAAAAGGGGCATCTGTAGACACCAAAACAATACCAATCTAATTATGTGACGACAAGCACTGACCGAATTAGCATACATAGCCCCTAGGGCAGCCCCCAGAGGTTAAACAGTGGTCCTAACCACTCCCAAACCATTTTTGGAAGGTCAGAGGTCAATTTGGCACCTTTCAAGCACCCTTCTCCTTATTTGTTCCACCCTGGGATGATTAGAATGCTATTCACCCCACCCTAGGATGATTAGTAGCAATCGCTCTAGGGTGGGGCGAATAGCAGGTTTGATAGGAAAAAAGTTAAACCTTGACAAATGGCAGCCCAGATCCGCCACTCAACTCCACCTTCAATGCATGGGAGTGCGAGTGAGCATCTCAAAGCTCAAAGAGGCAATCATAGAGGTAGTCATGGAGCCCTTAATCAGGGAGGAATATTCTCTCCCTTGACAAGGCATGATGGCCAAGTGGCGCCCCTGCATGCACATTCAAAGCAGACCTTCAGGTCTATAAAATGGCGAGTCTTCTCACCCCAAAATAAGGATAGAGCAGGAGCATTTGGAGCAATGGAGTGCTGTCGAATTATACCCTCACCCTCATTGTGCTTCCTACATCCTTGATCTCCCTTTTGGAAGGGAGGTTATCGGGTGAACATTAGGAGCGCAATCCGGACCCAAAACCCAAAAAATTGGCCACAATCCCACACCCAATTTGTTGACACAACTCCTTAGGAGGTTTTTGACCCATCCCAAGTGGATTGGTGTCAAAACCAAGCCCCAAACGATGGGCGTCCTACCCGCGGGTGCCCCCCACACTATTGCAGTCCTAATCGCCCCACCCCAGAGTGATTAGAAATCTATAGCAGATTTCTTCACTAATTCTTTTGCATCATGTTTTGTGTGTTTCATATATGCTGCAGTTCAAATTTCAAAGCATTCTGACTTGTTTTGACTATGTTTTCATTGTTTTATGTTTTTACTAACATACAGGGAGCACCTTCGGATATAGGGCGATCGAGGCAAAATATGCAAAATCAAACCTTTTGGGTTGTCTCAAAATGCTCCATTTTGCCTAACCCCAAGTTTTTAAGTGTTTTGGAGGCCTCTGGATGGGACATTTGGGAGGTCGCTTTCGGACGTTTTATGACAGTCCTAATCGTCCCACCCCGGAGCGATTAGAAATCTATAGCAGATTTCTCAACTATTCTTTTTGCAATGTGTCCTTGATGGTGTTTACATGCTTTTTTCCAAATTTCATTTCATTCTGATAAGTTTTGATCACTATTTTAATTATTTCATGTATGCATCAACCGGAGGCCTTAGGGATTGCATGTTTTCCTCCATCCGCATGTGCTATTAATCGTTTGTTGTTTCTTTGTACATAGGATCTCGACACCGAAAGGGCAGCAAGGAACCAAGAACATATTCACACAAGCGACGGTGACGTTTGGCCCGCCCATTTCGAATGTGGGCACGCGGAAGATCCCGAAGGGAAGCGCACCATCCGTTGGTGTAACAAAATTGTATCGAACACTTCGAGCCCCTGAAAAAATGTGGGAGACGTATTGTAACCTGATCATAAGCAAAAAAAATAAAATAGGTTGCACCTTTATTTTTGCTTTACATATCGTTTCATTCATGCTTCGCTTTCCCTTTTTCATTCACTTAGTGTTTCGTTAATACAACTGCTTTTGTTTGCATCGCACCCGGTGCATCTGTGCTTCTGTATCCAAGTGCTTTCAGCTTCCTCCATTACTTTGAATACATCGGTGCTCTCCATGTTATCTTCCACGATGTCGACGGAGATTATAAAGGCTTCGAATACCTTTTGTCTTAAACCCAACCTTTGGGTTTATAAAATATATTTAAACTTTATAAAACCCACTTTGCATTATAAAATATTATAATGAGAATTATAAATATTTTATTTGGGTTTTCACCATATCACTTTAATATTATAATAACCATTATTATAATATTATGCCTTTGATAAATTACCTCCTTCTCACTGTATTCCATGTCGTAAATAATATTTATTTATAAAATTTAAATTCTCACTGAATTTAAATAATTTATAAAATAAATATTATAACTCCTTTTTAACTTCTATTTTTTGCACTGATTCTCTTGATCTTTGGCCTTCTTCCTGGATATCAAATAACCATTTTTATCCCCTTTGTTTCTTGCTAAATTCCTTGATATTAATGATGACTTCATCTAGTGACATCAATGACAACTTTGACTTAGGGACTCAAAATGTCCAACATTCAAGGCAATAGGCAACACTCTAGGAGAATTCCTTGAGATTTTAGATACAACAAAATATGGATTTTTGGCTATTTATGCTCGAATATTGGTCATGATTGATATAAGTAAAGCTTTACCAAAATCAATCATTCTTAAGTATGGGGATAAGATGTGGACCCAAACTATAGATTATGAAAACATATCTCTTATGTAGAAGATGTCATGAGGTGGGGCATATTGAGAGATCATGCCCTAAGAAGAGCCCAACATAATCATTTGTAGAAAATCGCAAGAGAAATTTATGAATGGTTATGGATAAATATGGTTTTCAACTTCCAAAAAAATATCTAGAAAATAGAAAAAAATAAAAAATGGAGACCAATAATGAAGTATATTGGAAGAAATACCAACTCTTTTGAGGCTTTAGCCTATGAAGAAAAAGTATATCAAAACTTAGAGGACACAGTACAACAATTTCAACATATTAGCAAGGAATTGTCTATTCAGTATGATTCTAATTTAAGGAAGAACATTCTCGATGAATCTAAGGAATGTGTCTCATCATATTTTGAAGACTCTCTTTAAGTACCATGCACCATTCAAAAGAAAATAATTGGTAAAGAAAATGCAATTTTAGAAGTTAATACCTCTACCATTAATAAGGAAATACCAAAAAATGAGCAGGACAAGTCAAAATCTTCTATAATAGAGCCAGGAGAGGATAAATATGTTGAAAAATAAAATTGTGAAAGAATTTTTAGGAATAGAATAATAAGACCTACTCCTGATATAGGAAAGGCAAAAAAGAGAAAACCCTCAAATTATCAAGCAAGATCTAGGGAAGCAAGAGCTAACATAGAGAAAGGAACACAAACTAAGTTGGTTGAACTTCTCTTTACCAAACAACAAAATGATATTGGTGATACACATGAGGAGCCAAAAGCTCCTAATGAGACATGATTATCATCTCATGGAGTATAAGGGATGCTAATGCCCCCTCAAAGCATATTTATATTAGGGACCTATGTTTAAGTATTAAACCCGATATTCTCTATATCCAGGAAACTAAAATGACAAAAGAAGAAGTTTCAAAAACTATGAAAGTAGTTTGGGCAAGATGTGAATGGGATGCTATGGATTTTGAAGGAGCAGTAGGGGGAATTCTAACTTGTTGGAATCCTTCTAGAACCTCTTGTGTAACCATTCATAAAAACTAGGCATTGGATAGCCTCTTTAGTCACTTTCCACTTTGCATAAATTTGTTTCATCCTTATTAATGTCTATGGACCTACAAGTCAACCAGGTAGATTAGAATTTTGGAGTGGGATTGAGGCCTTTATGAGAAGTAAAGACCAAGAAACCTGATTCATGATCATTGGAGATTTTAATGCCATAACCAAGTTGAATGAAAAAATTGGGGGAATTAGTAAATTGACCCAAAGTATGAAATATTTCTCAGCTTTTATTCAAAACAATAATCTATGGGAAGTTGAGTTTGAAGAAGACAACTATACTTGGACCAACAACAGGAGAGGCCAGAACCTAACAACAAAAAATTTAGATAGATGCATTCTCTCATATCATTGGCTAGATGAAGGAACTTGTACTAAAATTAATACCTTCACAAGGATTGGTTCAAATCATTGGCCAATAAGAGTTACAATGACGGTAAGTGAATTCAAAAAAAAATATCATATTTTAAATATGAGCAAATGTGGGAAGACCATCCTCAATTTGTTGATATGATAGCTCAAACATGGAATTCTTTAGGTAATGGTGGGTTGTATGCTCTTCCAAACCAAATTAAAGCTATGACATCTAAATTAAAATAATGGAACAAGAACACCTTTGGAAACATTTTTGAGAAGAAAGAAGATCTAAAAGATAAACTTTCAAAATTTCAAAAAGGTGATGATAATAATCCAAGCTCATAGGAAAGGGATTTGCTTAGTGAATATCATAATATTTTGAGTAAGGAAGAGAAATTTTGGAGATTAAAATCAATATAGGAGATAAAAATACAAAAAAAAATTATAGGATGGCTATAGTACAGAGATCATCTTCTATAGTTAGTAGAATTAAATTAATAGAAGGGGTTTGGATTGAAGATCATAGTGATATTAGAAAAGAGGTAAAATCATTTTATCAGAATATTCTAGATTCAGAGGAGACCGACGTTCTTAATGATAAACTTCTTCAAGATGTTCCTTCAATTATAACGAATGAAGACAATAGGAAATTGATGGAGCCTATTACTCTAGAAGAAGTTAATTTAGCTCTTTTCTATTTTAATAAGGATAAATCCTTAGGTCGATAAGGGCTCTCTACAGCTTTTCACCAACATAATTGGGATTTAGTGAAGGATTCTTTATTGGTGGTAGTGGAGCAGTCTAGGGTAATACAATTTATTCCTTATAAAATAAATGCAACTTAACTTACCCTAATTCCAAAAAGAAGGATGTTGATTTGTTTGATTCATTTAGACCCATAATCCTATGTAATATGGCTTAAAATATTATTTTCAAAGTGATGGCAAATATATTAAGGCCATTGTTAGACAAAATCATTTTAGAAGAGCAAGGAGGATTTGTGAAAGTGAAACAAATTTTAGATGGGATCATAGTAGCTCATGAAGTTATACATTCAGAAGCTTCAATAAAAAGAGAAATCTATGATATTAAAACTTGATATGAGTAAAGCCTATGATAGGGTTAAATGGGATTTTATTTTTACAGTTTTAGATAAGTTTAGTTTTGGGAAGAAATGGGTTAGATGGATTAAAGCTTGTGTCTCTATAGTTTCTTATTCAGTGTTGGTCAATGGGTTAGTGACAAAATATTTTAAAGACAAGAGAGGCCTTAGACAAGGAGATCCTCTATCTCCTTATTTGTTCATTATTATGGTAGATATTTTGAGTAGGAACTTAAAGAAGGCTTACAAATATGGGCTTATAAGTGGACTTAAGGTTAGTAATAACATCGATAACATCACCCATCAATAGTTTGTATATGATAAAACCCTTTTTGGAAGGGCAAGTATAAATGAGGATAGAGCTTTGAATAACTTTTTAAAAGAGTATGAAAGAGCTTCAGGGTAAAAATTTAATAGGACTAAATCCAAAATTTACTTCCTTAACACTCTTGCTAATATCAAAGCAAGAATTTGTAGGTTGCTTCAAATGGAGAAGGCAAATTTACCAACAACTTATCTAGGGATGCCTTTATTTGAGGGGAGAATGAGAATAGATTTATGAAATCCAGTTATTAGTAAAGTTCAAAATAAACTTCCAACTTGGAAAGGTAGATGGTTATTATTAGCAAGAAGAGTGTGGTTAATTAAGTCAGTCTTACAAGCCATTCCAACATATTATATGTCATTGTATTCTATGCCAAAATCAGTTTAAAAAAGTTTAATCTATATTATGTGATCCTTTTTATGGTCAAGTTTACATGATAAAAGGAAATTTCCTTTGGTGAAATGGAGCAAGTTGTGTGATGACAAAACTAGGGGAGGTCTTGGTTTAAGAGTTCTTACAGATGCAAACTTAGCTCTTAGGGGAAAAGTTATCTGGAGATTGTACAAAGAGAGTCAAAGACAATGGGCAAGAATTCTTCTAAGTATGTTGATCCCAATGACCCAAGTTTAATATTTATAGCATTCTCTCTTCCAAATGGTTCTACTCTTTGGAATGGTTAAAAAATCTATTGATCTTATGATTAAAGGTTTAAGATGGGTGGTGGAAACTAGAGAAAAAAATTCTATTTGGATGGATACTTGGTGTGATAAAAAACCACTCAATTTAGATCCAGTTTTGAAACCTTGGATGAGATTTCTTCAAGACAAATATGGTGATAGGGTTTCAAACATTTTGTACAAGGATAGAGAAGGAAGATACAAATGGAAAGAAGATTTTTTTACAAGTATAGAAGACATTGATGCTAGGAGGAAATTGAGTAGAAAGATAACTATGATTATTCCGAGGGGTGCTAAGGATAAATTGATTTGGGAGTTGAATAGCTCAAGAGAATACACAACTAGAAGTGGATATAATGTTCAACACCAACATAATAATAATGTCACTAGAATATGGAGAGATATTTGGGATAGCCCAAGCATGCTTACCGTTAAAATGTATGTTTGGATAGTAGGTCATAGAAGAATTTTATCGTGGGATAACCTAATGAAAAGGGGTTTTCATGGTCCTTCTCAATGTATTTTCTTTAACAAGGAAGAGGAGAGTATAGACCATATCTTGGGACATTGCTCAATAGTTTGGAATCTATGGCAATGGATTCTTAATATGTTTGGTAAATGCATGGTGATGAATAGTAGAATTGAAGACTAGTTAAAGCAATGGCAGAGCACTTATAAAAGTGAGGCTTTACAAACAATATGAAAGATTTCTCAGCTTTTATTCAAAATAATAATCTATGGGAAGTTGAGTTTGAAGAATACAACTATATTTGAACCAACAACAGGACAGGCTAGAACCTAACAACAGAAAAATTAGATAGATGCATTCTCTCATATCATTAGCTAGATGAAGGAACTTGTGCTAAAATTAATACCTTAAAAAGTATTGTTTCATATCACTAGCCAACAATATTTACAATGGCGGTAAGTGAATTTAAAAAAAAGATCATATTTTAAATATAAGAAAATGTGGGAAGACCATCCTCAATTTTTTGATATTATAGCTAAGACATGGAATTCTTTAGGTAATAGTGGGTTGTATGCTCTTCCAAACCAAATTAAAACTATGACATCTGAATTCAAAGAATGGAACAAGAACACCTTTGGAAATATTTTTGAGAAGAAATAAGATATTAAATATAAACTTTAAAATTTCTAAAAAAGCGATGATAATAATCCAAGCTCAGAAGAAAGGGAGTTGCTTAGTGAATATCATAATATTTTGAGCAAGGAAGAGAAATTCTGGAGATTAAAATCAAGACAGACTTGGTTAAAAGAAGGAGATAAAAATACAAAGTTTTTTCATAGGATGGCTATAGTACAAAGATCATCTTCTAGAATTAGTAGAATTAAATTAATAGAAGGGGTTTGGATTGAAGATCAAAGTGATATTAGAAAAGAGGCAAAGTCATTTTATCAAAATATTCTAGGTTCAAAGGAGACCAAAGTTCTTAATGATAAACTTCTTCAAGATGTTCCTTCAATTATAACGAATGAAGACAATAGGAAATTGATGGAGCCTATTACTCTAGAAGAAGTTCATTTATCTCTTTTATCTTTTAATAAGGATAAATCCCTAGGTCCAGATGGGGTCTATACAACTTTTTACCGACATAATTGGGATATAGTGAAGGATTATTTATTGGTGGTAGTGGAGCAATCTAGGGTAAAATAATATATTCCTTATAAAATAAATGCAACTTATCTTACCCTAATTCCAAAAAAGAAGGATGTTGAATTTTTTTATTCTTTTAGACCCATAAGCCTATGTAATATGGCTTATAATATTATTTCCAAAGTGATGGCAAATGGATTAAGGCCATTGTTAGACAAAATCATTTTAGAATAGCAAGGAGGATTTGTGAAAGTGAGACAAATTTTGGATGGGATCATAGTATCTCATGAAGTTATACATTCAGAAGCTTCAAGAAAAAGAGAAAGCTATGATCTTAAAACTTGATATGAGTAAAGCCTATGATAGGGTTAAATGGGATTTTCTTTTTGTAGTTTTAGATAAGTTTGGTTTTGGGAAGAAATGGGTTAGATGGATTAAAGCTTGTGTCTCTACAGTTTCTTATTTAGTGTTGGTCAATGGGTTAGTGATAAAATCTTTTAAAGCCAAGAGAGGCCTTAGACAAGGAGATCCTCTATCTCCTTATTTGTTCATTATTATGGTAGAAGTTTTGAATAAGAACTTAAAGAAGGCTTACAAATATGGACTTATAAGTGGACTTAAGGTTAGTAATAACATCGATAACATCACCCATCAACAATTTGTAGATGATACAACCCTTTTTGGAAGGGCAAGGATAAATGAGGCCAGAGCTTTGAATAAATTTTTAAAAAAGTACGAAAGAGCTTCAGGGTAAAAAATTAATAGGACTAAATCCAAAATTTACTTCCTTAACACTCTTGCTAATATCAAAGCAAGAATTTGTAGGTTGCTTCAAATGGAGGAGGTAAATTTACCAACAACCTATCTAGGGATACCTTTATTTGAGGGGAGAATGAGGATAGATTTATGGAATCCAATTATTAATAAAGTTCAAAATAAACTTCCATCTTGGAAATCTAGATGGTTATTGTTAGCAAGAAGAGTGTGGTTAATTAAGTCAGTCTTACAAGCCATTCCAACATATTATATGTCATTGTATTCTATGCCAAAATTAGTTTTAAAAAGTTTAATCTATATTATGCGATCCTTTTTATGGTCAGGTTTACATGATAAAAGGAAATTTCCTTTGGTGAAATGGAGCAATTTGTGTGATGACAAAACTAGGGGAGGTCTTGGTTTAAGAGTTCTTACAGATGCAAACTTAGATCTTAGGGGAAAATTTATCTGGAGATTTTACAAAGAGAGTCAAAGACAATGGGCAAGAATTATTCTAAGTATGTTGATCCCAATAACCCAAGTTTAATATTTATAGCATTCTCTCTTCCAAATGGTTCTACTCTTTGGAATGGTTTAAAAAAATCTATTGATCTTATGATTAAATTTTTAATATGGGTGGTGGGAACTAGAGGCAAAAATCTATTTGGATGGATACTTGGTGTTATAAAAAACCACTCAATTTAGATCCAGTTTTGAAACCTTGGATGAGATTGCTTCAAGACAAATACGGTGATAGGGTTTCAAACATTTTATACAAGGATCGAGAAGGAAGATACAAATGGAAAGAAGATTTTTTTACAAGTATACAAGACATTGATGCTAGGAGGAAATTGAGTATACCTTAACTATGATTATTCCAAGGGGTGTCAAGGATAAATTGATTTGGGAGTTGAATAGCTCAGGAGAATACACAACTAGAAGTGGATATAATGTTCAACACCAACATAATAATAATGTCACTAGAATATGGAGAGATATTTGGGATAGCCCAAGCATTCCTACAGTTAAAATGTTTGTTTGGATAGTAGGTCATAGAAGAATTTTATCGTTGGATAACCTTATGAAAAGGGATTTTCATGGCCCCTCTCAATGCATTTTTTGTAATAAGGAAGAGGAGAGTATTGACCATCTCTTGGGACATTGCTCAATAGTCTGGAATCTATGGTAATGGATTCTTAATATGTTTGGTAAATACATAATGATGAATAGTAGAATTGAAGATTGGTTAAAGCAATGGTAGAGCACTTATAAAAGTGAGGCTTTACAAACAATATGGAATATTTCTTAGCTTTTATTCAAAATAATAATCTATGGGAAATTGAGTTTGAATAAGACAACTATACTTGAACCAACAACATGAGAGGCTAGAACCTAATAGCAAAAAAATTAGGTAGATACATTCTCTCATAACATTGGCTAGATGAAGGAACTTGTGCTAAAATGAATACCTTAACAAGGATTGGTTCAAATCATTGACCAATAAGAGTTACAATGGCGATAAGTGACTTTAAAAAAATATCATATTTTAAATATGAGCAAATGTGGGAAGACCATCCTCAATTTGTTGATGTAATAGCTCAAACATAGAATTCTTTAGGTAATGGTGGGTTGTATACTCTTCCAAACCAAATTAAAGCTATGACATCTAAATTTAAAGAATGTAACAAGAACACCTTTGGAAACATTTTTGACAAGAAAGAAGATCTAAAAGATAAACTTTCAAAATTCCAAAAAAGGTGATGATAATAATCCAAGCTCAGAGGAAAGGGAGTTGCTTAGTGAATATCATAATATTTTGATTAAGGAAGAGAAATTATGGAGATTAAAATCAAGACAAACTTGGTTAAAAGAAGAAGATAAAAATACAAAGTTTTTTCATAGGATGGTTATAGTACAGAGATCATCTTCTAGAATTAGTAGAATTAAATTAATAGAAGGGGTTTGGATTGAAGATCAGAGTGACATTAGAAAAGAGACAAAGTCATTTTATCAGAACATTCTAGATTCAAAGGATACCGAAGTTCTTAATGATAAACTTCTTCAAGATGTTCCTTCAATTATAACGAATGAAGACAATAGGAAATTGATGGAGCCTATTAATATAGAAGAAGTTAATTTAGCTCTTTTATCTTTTAATAAGGATAAATCCCTAGGTCCAGATGGGCTCTCTACAATGTTTTACCAACATAATTGGGATATAGTGAAGGATTCTTTATTGGTGGTAGTGGAGAAATCTAGGGTAAAACAATTTATTCCTTATAAAATAAATGCAACTTATCTTACCCTAATTCCAAAAAAGAAGGATTTTGATTTGTTTGATTCTTTTAGACCCATAAGTCTATGTAATATGACTTAAAATATTATTTCCAAAGTGATGGAAAATATATTAAGGCTATTGTTAGACAAAATCATTTTAGAAGAGCAAGGAGGATTTGTGAAAGTGAGACAAATTTTGTATGGGATCATAGTAGCTCATGAAGTTATACATTCAGAAGCTTCAAGAAAAAGAGAAAGCTATGATCTTAAAACTTGATATGAGTAAAGCCTATGATAGGGTTAAATGGGATTTTATTTTTGCAGTTTTAGATAAGTTTAGTTTTGGGAATAAATGGGTTATATTGATTAAATCTTGTGTCTCTACAATTTCTTATTTAGTGTTGGTCAATGGGTTAGTGACAAAATCTTTTAAAGCCAACAAAGGCCTTAGATAAGGAGATCCTCTATCTCCTCATTTTTTCATTAGTATGGTAGATGTTTTGAGTAGGAACTTAAATAAGTCTTACAAAAATAGGCTTATAAGTGGACTTAAGGTTAGTAATAACATCGATAACATCACCCATCAAAAGTTTGTAGATGATACAACCCTTTTGGAAAAGCAAGGATAAATGAAGCTAGAGCTTTGAATAACTTTTTAAAAGAGTACGAAAGAGATTCAGGGTAAAAATTTAATAGGACTAAATCCAAAATTTACTTCCTTAACATTCTTGCTAATATCAAAGCAAGAATTTGTAGGTTGCTTCAAATGGAGGAGGCAAATTTACCAACAACTTATCTAGGGATGCCTTTATTTGAGGAGAGAATGAGGATAGATTTATGGAATCCAGTTATTAATAAAGTTTAAAATAAACTTCCAACTTTGAAAGGTAGATGGTTATTGTTAGAAAGAAGAGTGCAGTTAATTAAGTCAGTCTTACAAGCCATTCCAACATATTATATGTCATTGTATTCTATGCTAAAATTAGTTTTAAAAAGTTTAATCTATATTATGCGATCCTTTTTATAGTCAGGTTTACATGATAAAAGGAAATTTCCTTTGGTGAAATAGAGCAAGTTGTATGATGACAAAACTAGGGAAGGTCTTGGTTTAATAGTTCTTATAGATGCAAAGTTAGCTCTTAGGCGAAAAGTTATCTGGAGATTGTACAAAGAGACTCAAAGATAATGGGAAAGAATTATTCTAAGTATGTTGATCCCAATGAACCAAGTTTAATAGTTATAGCATTGTCTCTTCCAAATGGTTCTACTCTTTGGAATGGTTTAAAAAACCTATTGATCTTATTATTAAAGGTTTGAGATGGGTGGTGCGAACTAGAGAAAAAATTATATTTGGATGGATACTTGGTGTGATAAAAAACCACTCAACTTAGATCCATATTTTAAACCTTGGATGAGATTACTTCAAGAAAAATACGGTGATAGGGTTTCAAACATTTTATACAAGGATCAAGAAGGAAGATACAAATGGAAAGAAGATTTTTTTACAAGTATACAAGACATTGATTCTAGGAGGAAATTGAGTAGAAATATAACTATGATTATTCTGAGGGGTGCTAAGGATAAATTGATTTGGGAGTTGAATATCTCAGTAGAATACACAACTAAAAGTGGATATAATTTTCAACACCGACATAATAATAATATCACTAGAATATGGAGAGATATTTGGGATAGCCCAAGCATGCCTATAATTAAAATGTATGTTTGGATAGTAGGTCATAGAAGAATTTTATCGTGGGATAACCTTATGAAAAGGGGTTTTCATGGCCCCTCTCAATGTATTTTTTGTAATAAGGAAGAGGAGAGTATAGACCATCTCTTGGGATATTGCTCAATAGTTTGGAATCTATGGCAATGGATTATTAATATTTTTGGTAAATGCATGGTGATGAATAGTAGAATCGAAGATTGGTTAAATTAATGGAAGAGCACTTATAAAAGTGAGGCTTTACAAACAATATGGGATATATCAAAAGATACAATACTTTGGACTATGTGGCTAGAAAGAAATAGAAAAATATTTAAAGGAAAGAAAAACAGCTCAGAGGTAATGACAAAGAAGATATGTTTAGCCATAGAGGAGTCTAAACCAACCTTATCAACTCACCGAGTCCTTAATTTGGAAGTAGAGAGTCTTGATAGATGGAATCAAGTCATTAAATGGAATTATGATGTTGGGTACAAGAGAAGCAAAACAAAGGTAAATAATATAAAATGGAAACCACCAGATGGAGATTGGGTTAAATTAAATTTTGATGGAGCATCTAAAGGAAATTGAGGACCAGCATGAGGAGGAAGAATAATTAGAAATACTAGAAGAGACATTTTGTCTCATTATGCTTTCAACAGTGGATTTAAGATAAATAATGAAGTTGAAGCTTGGGTAGCTTTAGAAGGGTTAAAAATATGTAAGCAAATGAAATGGAATAGAGTATGGATGGAAGGTGATTCTCTCATAGTAATAAATGCAATTCTGAGGAAAGCAAAGTCTCCATGGAACATACAAGAGATAATTGTGGAAATTCAAGATCTTGCTAAAGAGTTTGAAGAAATCAGGTTTACACATATATTAAGGGAAGGAAATAAATGTGCAGATAAGCTAGCCAATAGAGGGGTTTTGATTGAGGATCGTGAAGTTAAATTCTCCTTTCCATGGTTAGAGGAAGTAGAAAGTTTAGTTGAAGTTGACAAAAAATGTTGATTGCCTAAATCAATTAATGATTAATATTTACTTTAATGTTTTCCATTGGTAATATCTATTTTATTTTGTAACATTAATGTATTTTCATTTAGATTATTTATTATAGTTTTTGTGGTTGCACTTGTATTTCAAGAAGGAAACTACCAATCCAAATTTGGTAAAGTGGACTATGATAGTGCGATGTTTTGGAAATATTACTCTACTAAGATGTAAGGCATAGATAGTAGAGGTGAAGTTTTGGCTTTGTGAAGGATGCTATAGGAAAATGTCAAGAAATATTCTAAATTTTGGAGTAATTGTGTTCATATAGAAATTTGAAAAGATCCAAAAAATGAAAATCAAGAATTTATACATTTTATGTAAAATTATGTAGGTTTCTAGCTATAGAATCTCAATTGAGATGAGAAGTGTATCTATTTGTAAACTCTCAAGCTCTAAATAAGAGAGATGTAATTTGTCAAGGGAAAGAGACCCGAGTACAACCCCTTATTATCCAACAAAAAAAAGTTTGTGTTACATTTTTTAGTGGTACTTTACAAAAAAATAGATGGAAATATAATATTTTATTCTCGTTCCTTTTATGGTATTTAGAACATATCACCCTTCCATCTTTTAAAAACCCTTGTAGTCGCCCAATATAATAGAAGATGCTTTTCATCGGTAGATTGTATGTGAAGCATGAATAGGAATGTTGGCCTTGGGTTTTTAACTGTGATATTAATGTGCATTCATCTCTTTTTATAAGTAAAATATATTGTTTTAAAAATATTACCCGAATAAATTCAAATGCGTGAATAATTTAGTATTAAGGAATCTTAGAGCATTTCAAAGGTTAAACTTAAAGGCACATATATAGTTTATGTAAATGGAAGTTTAGATAACCTTCAATATATTATTTTTATGTTTTCCTTTTCGGACATGGTATGAAGTTGCTTTCTTTTTTAAAAGAAAACTCCCTTTTTGTGGTCTTTTTAACACAACCAAAATTTATAGTTATTACATTATAAGTCAACGAAAATTGGGAGTTGTTATATTATATACCATTGAATCAAGTTAAAGAGAATGACTTTTTATTAAGTTAGTTGAACCATGAAAAGTTAGTTATTATTATTATAGTTTAGGAATATGACTTTATTAACATATGCTTACATTCTTTTACTTTTCTATTATTGAAAGGGGTGTAATTTTATAAAAATCTAGTAATTTATGCTTTAAACGACTAAATAGCTATTTTGTATGGAGAAAATTTATTGATCTAGGGAAAGATAAAACGTGGCAAAATGGTGATTCCTTTATGAGAAGCCTTAGCCCTTTTAACTAAAATATTTAAGCCTTTTATTTCATCAAGAAGGATGAATAACCATATACACCTAATACCCGTAGTTACAAGTTGGTAACCACTGTGACTCATGAACAAACATTTTTTGATGAGATAGATCAATACGTGAAGGTGATGAGGGCGGTATGGGGCACCTCCTCTAGGTCATTGAATGAGAAGTAAGGTGATAGGTCCTTGCACCATTTATGACTAAGTAAACACTAGTATGCCTAAGGAAACTAGTCTAGTCTGCAATGATTAGAATGGGACAATCTATCATTAGTCATAAGTGGACAAGTGGTACCAAGTCCAGTGTCAAGGTAATGACATGGCCCTAGTTGACTCCATATGAGTGGACAATTAGCTAGACACTAGGCATATGTACGCTAACCCCCTTGCATGCTAAGTCCTAAACAAGTTGGCCAATTTAGGTGAAGGTTTATCATTTTAAGGGACGAGGAGAGTATGTGTCCACCCTCTAGGTGTTATGGGCCCTAGAGGAAAACCCTAGTTGTGGATCTAAGCTCATACCAAAAATAGATGATGAGAAGATAAACCACAAAATGGTACCTTCTAAGAGATTAGGCCAATCTTGTCCACTTGGGAGACCGTTTGCAGTGATCCTAATTTCTAAAAGTGGCATGTTATACCTGGTACTAATAAAAAATTGGATGAATATCAAACCTGATATCTCAAAAATATTTCCCTTAGGATGAGCCAAGTTAGTAAACTAGACAAAAAAAAATACCTTGTAAACTAGTGAGCTAAAATGGGTGGTACAACCACGTAAGTAGACTTGGGTTGTTATAGGATAGCCCATGTAGTTTTGAATTTAGAGGATAAGACTTTCATTGAGTAACATGTTTCAACTTTATTTAACCAATTTTATGCAGTGTCACTTTCTTCCCTACCATCAAACTTTGAATTTTTTACATGTTTCATATCTTTTTCTAGCTCAGTTCCTACACATGTCCTACTAGTTCCTTCAGACCTAATAGGTCCTTCCTCCTACCTAAACTCTTGTTCTTTATCCTTGGTTAAGTTTTCTATCATCTTTTTTTGCTAAATACTCAATTTTTGTTGTTGATTCATTTGTGATTTTTGTTGTTCCATTTTCATTTTTGTTATTCCATTTGCTCTTGAAGTAATCATACTATCTTAGGCATGTTCTCTTCCTCTTTGGTAGATTCATTAGTTTGAGGTTCATTGATTTATTTCAACTGTCTCTCTCTCTTCGGGGCCTTACAGTTACATCCCCCTTTCTAACTTCCCTTCTAACCTCCTTACATAGTCCCTTTTATGGTCTAACAATAGTTTCTTCCTGTCTAGTTGTTGTGGGGTTCTTAGAATATCCTCCTCATAATATTTGTTCAATTTTACCTAGATGTAAAAAGAATTATGTCAATTATTTGGTTTAGGTTTTCCAAGCTCACAAAAGATAACACATAGAATCCTACAACCTAAGGATCTTGTAACCTAGAGCTCTGGTACCAACTGTAGCAACCGAGGTCTAACTCACATGATTGTACAACCCAGTCTAGCTCACTAGTTCAACAAGATAAAAATATTTTGTTGGATTTACTAACTAGACATGACCTAAGGTAAACTTTTTGAGTCAACTTAATTTTTATGACCACCCAATGTTGGATTAGTACAAGGTATAGCCAGTCACTTTTGGATTTAGATCTCTACAGATGACTCCCAAGTGGACGAGATTGGTCAAATCCCATAGAAGGTACTATTTTGTGGATCTATTTTCTCATTCTCTTGTTTTGATATGAGAGCAAAGACCCACGGTTGGTGTGGTCGTCTAGGGCCTATAACACCTAGAGGGTGGACACATATTCTTCCCATCTCTCAACATGAGGAACTTGAACTTAACTAAGCCCTTTCTATTCTTAATTACCATGCAAGGGTGTAGCGTATATGCCTAGTGCCTAGTTAATTGTCCTCTTTTGTGGAGTCATCTAGGGCCATGCCATTTTTCTAGCTTTGAACTTGATATCACTTGCCAAGTTATGATTAATGATGATTTGTCCCATTCCAGTCATCGTGGATTAGTCTAGCTTCTTAGTCATGCTAGATTTCTCCTAATCATGAGATGTACAAGGATCCATCATCATACTACTCGTACAATGATCTAGAGGAGACATCCCATTCTACCCCTGATCACCATCTTGTCTTGACCTATCCCATCAAAAAATGGTCATTCTCGAGTCATAGTGGTTACCAACTCGTAATCATCGATATTGGGTGTTGGTTTTGGATAATTGCCCTTGTCGTGATTCTATCAAATAGGTTGGGTTTAATGGTTCCTAAATTCTCTTCTTAGATTTAGCATGCCTTATTTAGCAAAAATATGTAAATCATGCTATGGTATTATTTTTATTTTAAAGAGTTTTTAAAAGAACAATAGTATATACATTGTTATAACCGATGCAAGATACTTTTTCCATATTAAAGAAAGCATGAATATCAAAAGTTGACCAATATCTATTTCCCTAGAATTAAGATATCACTAAAAAAAATAACCTTATCCTATGTTTTCTAATATATCATATCATTTAGCTATTAACTTTGAAACAATGTGTTTATTTATTTAAAGAGTTTTTAAATTTCAACTTAACTAATTTAAAGATTTAAAAAATAAAAAGATGCCTCAAACTCAAAAAATTCATACCTTAAATACACATGGAACTAATTAATGTGTTCTTATTCAAAAAGAAAATCAATGATTCAATTAATAGTTATGCGTTCATTCAATTCTGAACCGAATACCTAAGTAAGAAAATTATGGCCTGATGATAACATCCCACTCATTTCTAAATGTGTAGTATTCCAAAAAGAATACTCGTAAAATATTTTAAGTGTTAAATAATTATTGTACTATAAGAGTGGCTAAATGTTAATAAACAATGTTCTCAAGATAGCTTATAATTAATAAGGATGTTTTTTTGAGATTGTTCATGCTATGAACTCATTTAACATTCAACACATTGATCAAAGCAACAAGACATTTCACACATTGACTTAGTCAGTAATATGCTCTAGATATTTAACCTTACTAGAGAAAAGGGCCTTGTTCAATTTGAAATATACATTATTCTTCTAAGTAATTTAACTCTTATTTAAATATGACAAACTTAAGCAACTCAAGGACGTCGTATGCATATATCTTAATCAAATGATCCTTGCAAAGTATAGTCTTTTCTCTAATTTGCCTAGAGAGACGTAATTACAACAGTAGGTAAAATTAAGATCTCACACTAGACAAAAAAAGTATTATTATTGGTGGCGCTCTTGGGGAGAGAGGAAGGGTCCTGCTCCCTCTCCCTTCTCCCCCTCCCCTAGTTCTTGCCCAGTCCCTGGATCATCCTGGGTCATCTCACTCTGGGAATGCTTTGTAGCAAATGATCTCCCTAGGGGAAGATCCTTCTCCACTTTTTACTCGTTTCCCAGGAGTTTCAGGGTTTCCCTACCTGAGCCCATGGTCTAGTGCACCCTAGGGGTCTCCTAGGGTTTTCTACATGTTTTCGGGATCCCTTCCTCGATCTCCCTCAGGATTTCCCTTACGATTTTTTACAAGTTTTTTTCTTGGATCCGATTCCCAGGGCTTCCTCGATCGATGGTGGTGGCAAGTTGGGTCTTCGACTACTTCCTGGTGCATCCTGTGAGGTCCTCTCTACTTCAGGGTTGGTCTGGGGGGCCATTTTCCTCTTCTACTAGTGACTCCTCTCTAGGATGCCTATGGTTGTTGCTGGTCCCATCCCGTTGGGTAGGGCCCTTTTTGATTTCCTATTCGAAGGCTTCTTCTTGCTAGATCTACAATTTTGTGGACACCCAGGGCATTTGTTAGCCTTCAGAGTGGGCCTCTTCCTCTACTTAGGTTGTTCCCAGTCCCAGTCCAAGTTCCCTAAAGCTATCCATGAGTAAGGATGGGGGGATATTGGTCCCTTCTTTTGGGGTTCCTATGGTTTCTATTGCATATCTAGATCTTGGGGGGACCCATGATCAGTACATGCAAACCCTGGTTCCCCCAGGTTAAGCTTCTGAGGATCTCATCTTTTTGCTTGTTGTCGCTTCCCGCTTGGGATCCTCAGGTTGTTAGTTTCAGTTTTTGTTTAGGGGCTTCTGGTACCAGTTCCTTGGATCTATTTATGAGCAAGGATGGTGGTTCTTGGGCATTTTTTTTGAAGTGGTGGGGGCTTCCTTCTATATTCTTTGATTTGGGGGTGGATATCAGTGTGTTTGCAATTGTGGTCCCTCCTTCCTCCTTTAGTTTTGGCTTCCAGGATCCTATATTTGTACTTGTTGTTATTTTCCCTGGATCCTTCCGGCTTCCTCATATTTCTCCTTGTTGTGCACGGGGATATCTTGGCCTGTAGATATCCCCAATAGTGTTATTCCACTTTTTAGGCTCAAGTAGAGGCTTCCCATTTTTTTATTTGAGGACCCTGATACCATTTCCTAGGTTGTCCCACTGCTGATCCCTGGCTTGTATCCTGGTGTTGCTTGCTGCTTGCTGCCCTGCTACACCCTGGATTGCATCCTAAGTCGTCCCTGGGCGAGGATCCTCTCCAGTTTTCTAAAACTTCTTTGCTTTTGGTTTTCGGGTAAGATTTTTGGTTGCAGGCTATTCTTGGCCTTCCTGCTTTCCCTACACAGGTCTAGGCAGGTGCGATGTATCCACCCCTGAGAGGATCCCAGACTGCTGTATCCACCCCTGGGAGGATCCCAAACTACCAACAATAGGAGGATGATATTTTGGCAAAGTGGGTATCACTAGTTGGTACTAGAATATGGTCTTTCTGATGGATCAAGGATTGTTTCTGGCCTTATCCCTTTCAGTTTGTGTTTATTTTCATATACTAAGGAATTGCTTTAAATCTCGGTGCTACGACCCTTTTTGTTATAAGGTTTTGGGATCCTCTTAAAAAACCCAATTTGTATATAAAATTCTAGTTACTTATCAAAAAAAATTATTATTATTTTTAAAGCTACAGTAAGCACAATTAAGACATGATTTTTTGATACATACATAGCCATGTATCAAATTCACTCGTCGCTAAATGATTAAATGATGGATATCTTGGTAATAAGAGACGCATTTCTCTTTATAATCAGGACGAAATGAGTTCAAAATGCATCCAACTATCCCTAGAACTGCTCAACATCAACTTATGGTTCTAATTCACCTTTGACAGACCAAGAATCCTCGAATAGTTGGGCAACTATTGGTTGTAGGTTAATTGTAATTTCTTCCAAATTGCTCAATGTCGAGAAGGTTTAGAGGGATCTGATGACTCGAATAGATATGGATGTAGCTATTGATTAATGCAATTTCAAAACATACAGACAAGTCTATGTAACATAACTTGTTTCTACCATTATTTATTAAAATATAACCATAAGTCAATATAAAATTTAACGAGCCAACAAAAGAGAACTCAAATATTAATGCCACAAGGTAAATCAAAATTTTTGACATTATAAAATGAAAGTGGAATGACTTAGTAATCTTAGGAGAGGGACTATATAAGTTGACATAGATAGGAAAGGGTGATTCTATTTGCTTTTTTCTTTATGCGGAAAGCATTCAACCAATTGGCAACAATTTCCATCAAACACATTAAGAGGACAACTCAATATAAAAGAGGAATATCCATCCCTTCCCTTATCATGGCAAAGCTAATTTTACCTTCAACTAAACAATATAAAGTATATGTGCATAAAAATTATATATTTGTAGTTTGACATAGCCAATGAAGTTTTACTAATAGTGTTGAGTGTAACAGAAGGAAACAAGCCACCAGATAAGTGAATTACCAAAAGTAAGAGAAAAGGCTAATCGACATTATAGAAGAATGTTCATCCCTCTCCTATCTCAATCAAAGTAATCATACTCGATAATTAGACAACTAAACAGAACAAAATGTAACAAGGCAATAAAAAGATGATAAGAGCAATGCTACACAAAGTTTTCTATTTGACTTAAGCTCGATACAATGTTAACAAATGAAGAAAAAATACAACAAACAATAATTAAGCATTACAAAAAACATATTTGTTGTTTATCACTGCCAGAGAAATTGTGAAACAAGTTGTTGTTATAAGGAAAGATTTCACTAAAATTATTCGAATAAGTTATCAATTTTAGCAAACAATCAATGAATTTATCCTATTGCTATCATATTAACCAGATATGACAGAGTTGTAACTTGAACTTGATTGATATTTTCTAACTGCCCTTCAATCTATCACCCTTGAGTTTAGCTATCTTTTTCCACACCCCTTTCATAGTTTCCTCACTACCCGATTATATATAAAGCAACAACAAATTTACTTAAACATGTGGAGTCTCATGCATTCGTCCACCTCAAAAAAATTGCCAGGTGGAGATTAAACCTAAGACTATAGAAATACATTTATACATAAGCATTGAAAATGATAGGCATCTTCATTAAAAGTATTTATCATTTATTTTATTTAATTAATATATTTTTAATAAAATTTATACTAATTAATTTATAAATAAAATAAAACATTTCAGTACTATTTTAAATTATCGATTTGATTTATACCTCCAATTATTTTTCCCATACTAGAAATTTCATGTTTCCATCTACCAAAAGAGAATAGGTCCCATGCTTTGACACTATTCATGCCATCGAAGGTTTTCATATATGTTTATCCAATGACATGAAATATAAAGCATGCATTCCAAAAATAAGACATACACACAATGTAAGTCATTCATTCATGATGCACCTATATGAATGCAGTTATATGAGCTTCCATGTACTCATGAGTCGTTGGTGGGTGTATCGTTGGTAGGGCTTTTTTCATCCCTACCAATGCAAATACCCCACCGTAGTGATATTTCACACCGCCATCATTTCTCATTTTACTCTTCGAGGTCTTGTACCTACAAAACAAGGACCATCAACAATATCTTATCCTAGAAGCATATAATAACAATTAAATAACAATTATAATTGCAATTAAAAGACTCATTCTAGGGTGGGCATTACACTAGTGGCGACAAAGGTTGTTTTTTAGGGCCTACGGGTCCTAACAGCTAATTTATTTATTTTTATTGTTTTTGTCCAAGATAAATGTTGGACATGTTGTAGGAGACCCACAATGGGTTAGAAATTTTTCACTCAACAAATAATGCTGCAGACTTGATTGAAAACTACTTTCAATATGTTTTTGAAGGAAAATGTGAAATTTACACCTTTTCTCGAAGTTCAAGGCATGGATTAAAGAGACCCAAAAACAAGTTTTAAGCTATAGATCAAATAAGATAAGCCTCCTTAAGAAAAGAAAAAAATGTTCAAAACTCAAGCAATCATGATGCTAAGGAACACCCCCAAAATAGATCCACTATGGAAACCCCTTTCAAGGGTAAGAATTTTGAGGATTCATCCCTAAAAATAAATTTTAAGGATGCCCTCCATGGCGAACAATAATTAAAAATCTGCTCTCCTTTGCCATTTTAAAGTGCTTATTCCTACCTTATTAAAGTGGGGGTGGGGGCTATCTCCCTGTTATAAGGATAGAGAGTCACCTTTATAGAGGTTATAAACTATTTAATATAATAGCACACCTTTAAAATTAAAGGGGTTGTTCAAAGTTATGGGCCTGATCTCCTTCAATATTCCTTATAAGGGCTTTAAAAGTTTAAGTGGCTGAGTGCTCTCCCAAATTTAAATTAAAAGGATGAGTGCTTATCCCCTTTTTAAAACAGAAAGAGGCTACCCTCGCTTACCAAAAAAGTGGGCTCCCTTTTAAAATAAAAGTTTATCGGCTTTTACTCTTAAATAGATGCGGATGTGGTGCCTCTTCTTCCCTAAAAAACAATGTTGATGCCTTTAATTTAAGAAGTTTTTTAAGGAGTTTTGATGAATGTTGATGCCTTTAATTTATAAGCTAATCCTTAAAAAATCGATGAATGTTACTCTCTATATATAAGGCAGATCGACCTCTTGAATTCAAAATTATATTAAAATAAAATAAAACTAGAGTTTGAGGAGGGAGATGAATGTTGATCAAGGTCGCTTTGTTGATGAGGAAAGAGATGAATCAAGTCTAATGAATGGTGATCATATGAATTGGTATGAATGATGATCAGATGAACTGTCAACCCTTATTTTAAATAGTCTAGTCCAGTCTATGCATGTTTGGTAATCTAGTCCTATTCAGTAATCCTGAATGCACCCTGAATTCTCTATAACGTGATGTTGGCTGAATGTACCCCAAATACTCTATGATAGGGTAGAGGGCAGGATTCATCTCTCTATCCAGGAGAGGGCTCAAGATTATAGATATGGTCAAGCCTTGTCATTTGATAGAGATAGCATTCATTCACGTGCTCCTCTTATTGATAGAGATAGCATTCATTCATGTGCTCTTAAGGCAAGACATGATGGTGCTGGGGAAAGGATTTTGGACTACAAGGTAAGCTTTTTGGATTGGATAGCTTAGCTCATTTTTAAAAAGGGACCTTTACCTTCAAAATGGAGGGGTCAAGGAGGGGAGGGGAGAGCTCTCTATCTATAAGCGGCCTCGTTCACTCCGCTCCGTTGCGCTAGGGAAAGGAAGGGATTCATACGGCTTATTTAAGGTTGAGTGCATGGAAAGAATTCATACTGATTGATGCTCTATTTCAAAAGGGCTGATTGATGCCTTTACCGATTGATGCGGCGCCAAGGAAAGGATTTTCATGCTGGCTGAAGGGAGGGAGCGCTATCGGGAAAGGATTTTCATGTAGGGGGCCGGAGCGCCTCTCTATTTTAAAGGGGAACTTAGGAGATTCATACCGAAGGAGCATTCTTCGCTAGTCAGACCCTAGCCTCGACCTAAAGCACAAATGACCTGAATGAATCTACTTGAATCTATCTTGTCAAGACCTGAATGAATCTATCTTGTCTATCCGGCCGGCCTGAATGAATCTACTAAGGGCTGGGGGCCGACCTTATATAAGCCATAAGACCCTTTCGGAGGACTGAAGGCCATAAGAGCGCTCATCTAAAAGCTATCTCAGAGGTGGTGTGGTCGAGCTTAAGATTAATAGCTCACTCACTTCCTCATGGCATAAATGTCTCCCTCAACCTGTTATAAGGATAGAGAGCCGGTGGCCCGGTAAGCGATCGAGTGCTTGTAACGGCCCTAAAGCCAAGATTATAGAGATGGTCGAGCGCTGCTATCTCTATCTCGCTATCTCTATCTTGCTATCTCTATCTTATTGCTCGTATCATATCGATCAATAGGTAGCACGCATAAATCCAATCAATAGGTAAATGCTATCTCTATCTCCCGGTCGAGCGCTTAAAATTGAAAGTCTTGTGTCCCCTTTTTAAACAGAGAGTACTCTCACTGCATTATACACGTGATATGATGGGCTTATATAAGGGACGCATTCTAGTGACCGGATTCATGCATGTGGGTCCTGCTCTTTATCCATAAGCATCGATTCATTCATGCCGACTCTATTATATACGCCATATGAATGCGTCCATGTTACCACCGATTCATTCGGATTCATTGACTCGACAACATATTACGTGTGTAATGGACTGATTCATGTGGGGCGCTGTCGCTCACTGTACTCCACTTCGTTCCCACATTCATCAATCCCCTTAAATTCTAAAGGTCGAGCGCCCGCCCCATGGGGGGCGGCTATTTTAAGAGAGAGAGAGCACTCTTAGACTTTTTTCATAGGTCATCCGGGGACGAGACCTGCTTGTGAATAGAGGGGTCGAGCGCTCAACCTTGAGGGAGAGGACAACCTATTGATTGAGGACGGGACCTTTTAATAAAAACTCTTAAGCTCTCCCCGGCTCTCTATTAATCGGGGGAGAGCGGGGCACCGCTTCTAAAAATATGATGGGCGAGTTTTATTTTAAAATAGAGAGGAGAGGGCTCTCCTTTTAAATAAATGAAATAAGCCGGTTTTTTCCTTTCTTTAAGAGCAAAAGCAGGGCAAAAGCAGAGCAAAAGCTTTCAAACAAAAGCTTTCAAACAAAAGCTCTTGGACAAAAGCAAACGCTCCCCTTAATAAATAGAAAGGGCTAAACTCTTAAGAGGGGGGCGAGGGGAATCCTAAAGGCACGGCCGCTCTCTCTCATCATCCCCACCCACACTTCTCAAGAGTCCGGGAGATAAGAGTCTATTATGTATGTATTAACAACTTGAGGAGCTTAATTGATAAGGGCCCTACAAGAAGAGTTTTAAGCTTACTATTTATTTAAAGGTGCTTCCTCTCCCCTCTCCCTATCTCAACTTCAGAGTGCATTGAAGCTCTCTCCCTTAAGTACCTTAAGGAGTTGTTGTTCCAAATCATAAGGGTGCCCCTTCTCCTAAGTTGTTAATACGCATATAATAGAGTAGAAAGAGTGCTTATCTAAAAATCCCCTTAAGAAAATAAAAGCCAAGATAAAAAGCGATTAAAAGCGAGAATATAGCTTTCTATTATTTAACGACGGGTGCTCTCCCCCTCTCTATTTAAAAAGGAGAGATCCCTCTCCCGGAAACGTATTGATTCGGATGTAGTATAGTTTAACGCTTTTAAGGTACCAGCACCCAAGTTATAGAAAGGCGGGCATTCGGATTAATACGTATATAAGACGACTGATTCATGTGGGGCAGGGATGGATATAGGCCCATCAAGAGCCCTCAAAAAGCCGAAAAGACAGGTGGGCCGGGGAGGGGAGAGGTAGAGAGGTCCTTAAAGCGCTTTTATCGCCTTTTTAGAATAGAGAGCAGTCGGCTTTTATTTTAGTAGTATGCAGAAAGCCGGCTCTCGGATAGTAGTGCGAGGGAATCAATCGACCCTCTCTATTTTCAAAGGGTGATCAGCCTTTGAAAAATGGTGCCACCCCCCCCTATTTCAAAAGGTTCTGTATTGCCCCTAAAAAGAGAGCTTACCCCTTGAAAAAGCCGTAGGGGGGTACCTGGCTTTCTATTATGGTTGTCCGGGCGCCCCTTCAAAGTAATGCAATTTCGTCACCATCGAAGGGCGGGGGACTTCAAGCTTGCTTTAAATATTAGTTGGGGGGATTCTGCCCTCGGTTTTATAATAAAGGTGGAGATTTGGGAGTCGCCCCTCTCTATTTTAAAAGGTTCACCTAAATATCTCGACACGGAAGAACTCTGTTCCCCGTCACACCCGGTTTCTAGGGAGCATCAGACCAAGAATCACCCAAACCTCGTGTGTTCCTTATGGATTAAAGGTGTGGCCCATCCCATATTCACGATATAGTTTCGAACAGGTAGAGCGTAGGATGATTCTTCTCCCACCTCATATTGGAACCCAAACCCGCGGGGGTATGAGGAGTGAGGAGGCCCAGCCGTGTATACTTTTAAAAGGTTGACCCCCTTTTAGATATAAAGGTGTTTGATTCCGAACCACTTCAGAGATCAAGCCCATGAATGAAGCAAGCTATATCTCCGTATGGACGGATCCTGCCTATTGAGAGCTTCCTCCAACCCTCCTCCCCCCCTTTTTTAAATAGAGAGGCCCTCCCTACCCCCCCTTTTTTAAATAGAGATATAGCTGCGAGTCCAGAAACCGATCTAAAAGGAAGGTGCGGCCGGCCGTTCCTAGTTCCATTCCCACCAGGTCGGTCCGGAAATCATCTCCGGCTTTTTATTCTCCTGCTCTCTATAACGGCGCCCCTCTCAATTCTAAAGGTTTCCCATTCCCATAGAGGGCCTCTTTAAAAGAAAATTCGCCTACCTCCCCACCCCCACCCCACATTGAAAAGGCAAAGGCCCTTTTAAACAAAAATTTGGCCCACCTCTTTAAACATGGGGGGATTTAAAAAGGAGGGGGAGAATGGCTCATAAGTTTAAAAAAGCTTTAACCCTTAAAATATGGGGGAGGGAGAGGGTTTGGGAAAGAAAGGGCATTCTAACTAACTTTTGAAATAGAAAGTGCTAGCCGAGAGAGATCGTTGTGCTTGTTCTTTGTTGTTATGAGTACAACATAATATGATTGTTAAGGAATAAAAGGTTGTTTGTTTATGGTGGGATGACCCTTTCCCCCACCTAAGGGAATGATGAATAAACATAGTTTCGGTGGTCCTCGGGATTAAATATGGGGCTATTGAATGAACAAATAAAATAACATGGGAGGATATATGCATATTGGAATGACCAAAAAAATAGAGCTTTGATCCACTCGAGCCATGCATGGAGAGATATTTGAGCCTTAAAGATCTAAGATAATATTTACTCCACCTACTGACCTCTTCAAAAAAATGCCTTTATTCTTTAAAAGAAAAGCCCTAAAAATATTTTGGCTTTTTTATGTTAGTCGTGAGAAAGACTCTTATCTTTTGATTGAGAACTGAACAACCACCCCTCTTCTTACTACTGAAAGGATTTTAAATTAAAGATCCTTGGAACTAGCACCCGAGAGGGGGCATAATGATAACTGCCTTCTCCTTACTACCCATGGCCCAAAACCAGGTAAAGTTATCCACAACTTTTAAATGGGTCAAGGAATTCTTTCACACTTGTTTCAAAGTTACCTACACGTTAGTAATTCTAGTCGTTGGAACCCCACTCATATACTCCTTTACCCCAACTATACCTTAACATGAGCCCATCGAGATAGAAGGGAATTCCCAACACCTCCCAACTAAACCTTAACATATGTCTAGTATTATAAGAATAAACTTTGGCCTTTCAATAGATAGGGGAGCCATTAATAATACACGGGTCAAAAAACCTTTAATAAGTCCACTGCCATAGCCATGGAACATTTTTTCGGACATCACAATCGCCTTCTTCTTACTACTGAAAGGCTTTTAAATTAAAGAGCCTCGGTTTGTTTTAAAAGGCGACGACCATTGCTATGGAACTAGCACCCCCTAAGTTGAGAACCGCCTTCTTCTCTCTATTGAACGGCTTCAGTTTCGGCATGGAACCCGTGTTCTACTCTATTGCCCTAGTCATACCCCTATAAAATTGAAAGCCCCCATGTTTTACCTTTGAAAAATGGAAGCCCTTTTCAATGGAAGAGAGCCCCCTTTTAATTTAAAAAGAGCATTCCTCTTTGAATTAAAAGGCATTGAACCTTTTATCTTTTCCGAGCCTATTATATACGTATTAACAACTTCGGGTTGGTCGAGCCCGGCATTCTTATTACCTTTAGTAATAACGCGAGGGTTGTTATTGATAAGCGAGTGCTTATCCCTATAGTGGGGGCACTCTCCATCTCCCTCTTAAGATTATAGATAGAGAGGACCCGGTCGAGCCCTCTCCCCATTTAATTTAATTCAATTTAAAGGTCCCTCGGCTTTTGCCCTTTTAAATGGTGGGGAGAGAGCCCTCACCCTCTCTATTTTAAATACGGCCCGTATCCCATCCATTCCACCGATCGAGTCCTCTCCTTTCCCCTTTGATGATGAAGAAGAAAAGGTTGAACTCCCAGAAGGATTGATTATCGAAAAGTATTTTTAAGAGCAAACCGAATAGAAGCTTTAGCCCTTATTTTTAAGAGAGAGATGGTGGGACCGCTCTCTTAAAATAAAATATTCACTCCTCTATGAAGAAAAACACCGTCGGACAACCTATTCATCCTATATCCATACTCATCCTGAGCTGACTCATCTCATCCCTGCATCTACCTTTCATCAATATGTATATGCATGGGCCTTAAAAAAGTAGACCATAGCTCTCTATTTTAAAAGGAAAATCAATAGGCCCCTTATTTAAATGATGGTAGGTCATCAACGCTTATGATAGGAATCATCATCATCAACCCCCAATCCCACATCTAAAATAGAGAGGCCCATCAAACCCCCTATTGATTTGAGCATCGGGACACCTCTATTCTATAATGAGAGGCCCATTTAAATGAAGAATCGCCTAGCCCATTGAAACTAAACAAAGAATCATGAAGGAAGAATAAAAGTATGCATACGCACCAGAAAGGAGATAGAGAGCACCACATCTTAGAAGCACAAAATAATCCCCCATCCCATAATACAACTTTCTCCAATGATTTAATACCACTTAACACCTTGACCCCAACAGGATGACCTGTGAATCACAAACAAGGCACAACCCTACACAGCAAGACCCACAGGGGGGGGATCAAGGAAGCACACATTTGATTTAGGTGACCTGGATGCCCTCTCTATTCCCTTTTAAAATACATAAGATCCTCTCCTCTCCATTTAAAGAGGGGTTAACCCTTATATAAGAGAGGAAAACAAGAAGAGGAAGGAGATCCTTGAAATTAAAAGCCCATCTTTACGCATGTGAGGGGAAAAAAATAATCAAGCTCTTAAAGTGTTTCTAAAGTGTAGTGTGCCCAAGTTTCTATATAGGGGTTGATCCCCTCTCTCTACTTCAAAAGGAGATCAGAGTCGTGTTCCTAATCTCCATCTCGTGGGTAGGGTTAGGTTCAGAGGGTAGAGCTTGGCCGAATTTTAGTAGATAGGATCCTTTTAAAACAAAGCTTCTCTCTCCTCTCTTATATAAGGGTATGGGTCGTGCTCTTCTCTTTAAATAGAGAGGAGATGATATGGTTTTAAGAGCTTCCTTTAAAATCGAAAAGGTTTAAAATATTGGTAAAGATGGGTTGGATATCCGTGTCGACTAGGAGAGGGTGTTGCTTGGTAAATATGGGTTAGAGATCTAGTCTTCCTTACTTCCTTTTCAAGATCGAGCACTCATATTTATAAAAGTGGGGGTCCCTCTCTATCAAAAGGTGTGGTTGAGTCCCTTCAATGGGTTGGGGAAGAGGAGATCGAGGGTTACACCTTTTCGATCAAGGGTGAAGAACATCATGTTTCCATCATTAACTTTCCTGTTCAGCTTGTTCTAAAAATCTAATTTTGTAGGTCGAGGAAGAGCCTTGAATAAAGATAAGAACCCGGTCTTGAAGAAGGATAGATAGAGCTTACCTTATAAGAAGAGGTCTCTTGAGAGGGGAGACCACTCAACCTTTATAATATAAGCGGGTCGAGGATCCACTCTTAACTCATTCTTAGCTGGCTTAGGAAAGGACACGAACACCCCAAAGAAGAATAAACATTTGGATCATGTTGAAAATAGAGAGGCTCTTCCCATTATTTTAGAGAGGATGAATAAGATTTCGATCCAACTCTTCATCACTCTAAAAGGCTTAGATGCCCTTTAATTTAAGGACAAAACTTTGTCAACCTCATGATCATGGGTGCCTAAGGGACTGTACACCTATAGAAAGGCTCATTAGACATTCAAGATGACAAAAAAGGATTTATTATGCCTTTGAAGGAATTTCAGAATGTAAATAGCTAAGATTACCACTAGCATACGAAATAGATTCTCCATCACATACAAAAGAGCTTCTTCACATCCATCACATACGACCACTTCATCACATATGAAAGAGCTAGTCCTATTATGTATATAATACAGCAAATGGGATCCTATTTTAAAAGGTAGTGGAATGAATTTTGTTTTGAAGGGTTCTCTGATCTTTTAATAGAGGGTAGAGTGGTCAAGTGCGAGGATTGAGGGGGGAACTTGTTAGCTGGGAGAGAAATGCGATACAAATAACTCGATACCTCTTTTAGTTTTAAGGCTATCAATGCAGTGTCCCATCACCTTTGGTAGAGGGAGAGGGAGAGGTAAAGATATCCCTCTCCCTTAAGAGTGCCCTTTAAATATCCTAGCCATTCCATTAAATAGCCTAGCCATAGTCACCATTCCATTAAATAGCCTAGTCATAGTCACCATTCCATTAAATAGCCTAGCCATTAAAATGCTAGCTCATTAATCACAAATCGCTTTTTATCGATCCTCGAAGATGAGATCGACCCGCTTTTGGATAAGCACTCAACCTTGAATAGTTGGAGAGGGGAAAACTGATGCTAACATTAATATTAAGGCTTCTTGTAGACGTTTAAGAATGTCTAATATTGATCCCAGAAAAACTAATTTAAGATGTCTAAGAGCAGTTGATGGAACCCCAATTGTTAAGCTAAAAATGGGTGACATTTAGAATGGTATATAATATTTGGAGAGATGAGGATTGATTTGTTGTTTCTTGGGTTTTTGTTCAAGCCTATCTACTTTCAAAGTGTGGGCTACAAAATACTGGAAAACATAAGGTGAGACACAAATTTTTGTTTATCCCAATGGTTATTTTCTTGTTATTTTTGCTAATGATGAAGATAGAGAGAAAATATTTCAATGGGGTCCTTAGTTCTTTGGAAGGACAGGGCTTTTCATGAAGCCTTGGCACACTAAATTTAAAGTCGAAGAAGAGATACCTTCTATAGGATCTGTGTGGGTTAGACTCTTTGACCTCCTAGTTGCAATTTTGGAATCTAATTGTATTTTCTACAATCGAAAACTTCCTTGGAACTTTCATGACGACCATTGATTGTACAAATAAATTTGAACACATTATTTAAGCTCAAATTTATGTCTTAATGGATTTTGACAACCCTTACACAAAATATCTCATTATAATTTGGGGAGGACACTTGGGAGCAAGTTGTGTTTTATGAGAACACTCCTTTCTGTTATAAAATATGCCATGAATATGGTAATTTGGCTAGTGTTTGTCCAAATAATATTCCATATCAAAAGAAAGGAAATAAACTTAGAAGGTTTTCAAATGTTTAAGAAGAAGAACACAAAAAAATTAGTTATGAGAGATGAAGTGATGTTGTCAACTAATGTGTTTGGAATTCTTTCTACAAATAACCTCTTGGGTGAGGAAGAGGACATAATGTAGATAAAATTAATAGAAACGTAGTTTAAAGATGCAAGAAAGGACTCAAAGACAAACTAGAAAATCAAAGGTTTTCAATAGAATAATAAGGGAGAAAACATAGACAAGAAGAACAATCTTTTAAATGCCAAAACTTAAAATAATTTAGACCCCAGGATAGGTTTTGTTGAACCTTCCATTAATGCTTTGGTTGTGTATACACATAATTTAGGGTTTGAAGCTATCCCAAATTCAATTGGGGTAAGACAAGAACAGGAAAAAAAATGAAGATGGACACTAACTGAAAGGCAGGTCACAAGACTAATTAACATCATATGGTAAAAGAAGGTGAAAAGCTTGTAGAAGAAGGTAAGATTAATGCCCTTACCAACATCTTTAACATCGTTATTAATGAATATCATCAGAGGAATCAAAGGGAGTCTTTCAAAACAAAACAAAATTAGAAGAATGATTTAGACAAACCAACCACATTTAGTTTTCCTTCAAGAAACAAAGATACCTATAGGGGAAATGGAGTTAATTGCAAGTAAAATATAGCTGACTAAAAAGTGGCTTCCCTAAGCTCCCGTGAGACTTTTGGCAGTATTGCTTACCTCTAGGATCCAAAAGAGATAATTATTTAACATATGGTTGGTAGTTGGGGTCTGTTGGTTGTGGTTGCACAAATTAGACAATCTAACTAAATTATGCCTAGATTACTTTGGAGGAAAAGCAGAGACAATGGAAGGATATAAATTATATTATCTCCCATTTTCCTAAATCTTCGGTCATGATAAGAGGAGACTTCAATACCATCCTCTCTTTGGATGAGAAGAGGGGGGAAAATAGGAATCTAGACGGGAGCTCAAACCTCATGAGTGAATATATTGTAAATCTTCACCTTGTGGACATTCAACCAAATAATGACCTCATGACTTGGTCTAAAAAAAGGTAAGACTCAACTTGTATCATAGAATATTGGATAGGTTCTTGTTCTCTGATAATTTCTTAATCCATGGACACATTCCTAAAGTGAAAACTCTTAACAATGTTGGTTCATATCATTGGTCAGTCATGGTTAAAATGTGGAAAACCAAGGTCAATTTCTTAACCTTTTGATTATAGTTAATGTGGCTCAGAGATAGTTCCTTCAGACCTTGAGTGTGGCAATGGTGGCAAGAAGGTAAACCAAGGTATGGAACTAAGATGTTTTATTTCACCAAAAGGTTGCAATACATTAAATCGAAAATCAAGATTTGGAATTGAAATAAATTTGGAGACGTCAGGTAGAAGAAACAAGAAGTGATTGCTGAGCTTGAAAAATTGATAGATTAAATTCATTTAGATGGCCTCACTAAGAGTAGAAGTATAGATGAAATTAGACTCACAATGCAGTTGGAGGAATGGGAAAAAAGAGAAGAGCTCTTATGGAAGCAAAAATTTAGGATCCAATGGCTCAAAGAAGGAAATTGAAACACAAAATTCTTCCATAAATTTCTTCTAGCCCGTAGTTTACACAACTTTATTTCTTCCCTGAAATCATATTCTGGAGACTCTGTCCACACTTGGGATGGCATGAAGTCTATCATAGTCAACTACTTTTTCAAAATTATTCACTATTGCATCTCTTGACTCAACTTCTAAACAATTTGTTCTTCAAGCGATCCCTACTCTTATCACTTATAAGGAGAAATTTGTTTTAATTGCTCTAGTTGCTATCAATGAGCTTCAACAAGTTTTTTTAAAATGCAAAAAGGGAAGACCCCGAGGCCTTATGGTTTTCCCATAAAAATTTACCAAGAATTCTAGGATATTCTTCATGCTGATTTATTAGAGGCGGTGGAAGAAGCCAGGAAGGCCAAAGATATTTTGAAGGTTATCAATAAAACTTATATAGCTTTGGTCCCAAAAGCTCAAGATGTAGAACATATATCAACTTTTAGACTAATAGCTTTATGTAATGTTCTTCTCAAAATCATTACCAAGATCATGATGAAGAGGTTGAAACCTCTTTTGCATAAGATTATTTCTCTTAAACAAGGAGGTTATGTGGAAGGGTGAAAAATTATGGAGGAGATAGTTCTTGCTTAGGAAGTCATCCATTCTATGGAAGTGCAAAAATCTCCTTCTATGTTCATTCGTTTAGACCTATCCAAAGCTTATAATAGAGTGGATTGGCACTTCCTCATCAAAGTTATGAGACAATTTGGCTTGTCTTAGGATTTGATAGGTTGGATTATGGGATGTATCTCTTTGATGTCCTTCACAATTTTTTTCATCTTCTAGAGGTATTAGGCAAGGTGACTCCCTCTCTACTTATTTATTCATCATTTTTACTGAATGCTTGGGCAGGACTATGAGCAAAAACAGAGAAAACAAAACTCTTGATGGAGTTACCATTGCTTATGGAGCTAGGCCTATCTCTCTTCTTCAGTTTGTTGATGACTCTACTTTGTTAGGTAAAGCTATGGTTAAGGAAGCTTCTACAATTAAACAAATCATTCGTTGTTTCTCTAATGCTATGGGACAATTGATCAACAAAGACAAATTGAAAGTTATTTTATTTCATTGCTCTCTTAGACAAAAATTTATAGTTCTAGATAAATTAAGATATAAGGACTCCCTTCCAATCACTTATTTAGGCATTCCTATCAACATCCAAAGACAACAAAAAAAGACTAGAATTGATTATTGGATAGAGTAAAGGAGAGAAAATTGGAAAGTGGACCAATAGGTGGCTTTCATTTGGGGGTAGAATTACCTTGGTAAAATCAATCCTTCAAGCTATACCTATTTATGTTTTTGCTATGTTGAATATCCCAAAGGAAGTTCTTCGAGAACTTGATCAAATCAATCAGTGACTCCTTTGGAGTGGTACTAAGGAGAAAAGAAAATGGGTCTTGCTGAAATGGGATACTTTATGCCTTCCCAAGCATGAAGGGGAATTATGATCTGCTATAAAAACAAGGCTTTAGTTGCAAATTTGTATTGGAGGATTTTGAATAACCCCAATGCCTTATGGGCCAATAATCTTCATGCTAAATATGCTAAAAATAAAAGTCCTAAAGACCTTGTTCTCTATCAAATGCCTATCAAAGGTTCTCCCATTTTGGCAGTTCTTAGGATTGATGAAGATTTGATAAAGAAGTTATTTTGGATCATTCATAATAGTCAATAGGCAATTTTTTTATTGATTCTTGGGATGGTCACCAACCTTTGATATCTCAGTTCCCTGATTAGAGGCCTTGAATGGAGAAACTACACCAAGCTAACTGGATAAAGGTAGCTAATTATTGTTGGTACTAGATTGGTAATTTAGAGGTTGGTAGATATTGGATCCCTATTGAGGACTGGCCTATTCAAATTCCAAAAAAGTAAAGGAAATATATCTAACCCACCTTTCATATGAGATCTCTCTCTTGGTCCCATGATAATGACTGTTTTGGATGGAACAACACTACTAAGGGTGAGTATGCTCAAGGTTATTTGACCTTGTGCCACAATAATTCCAACCAGTTCTATGACACTTTTATACAATTGTGGGATCAAAATATTTGGCCTAAGGTGAGGTTTTTTATTTGGCTTTTATTGCATTGAAGGGTGCTCACTGGTGAGCAACTTATGAAATATGGCTTTCATGGCCCATTTAGATGTGAAATGTGTGGGAAGAATATGGAAACTCTTATCCATATTTTTTATTGAGTGTCCCTTAGCCTTTAAGTTGTGGGGGATAATGACTATCTTACTCGATTTATAGTGTTCAATTTTTTCTACTCTTGAATAACTATGAAGGGATTGGCCTAAACAAGAGGTTGTTGATCATTTTGTTAGGTAGTTAGTTTGGATGGGAACAACCATCCTGCCTTGGAATATTTGGAAGGAAAGAAACAACCAAATTTTCAAATAGGAAAGGAAGGATATTCACTATATTTGGCAAAATACCATTGCTAACTTAGTTGAGTCCAACAACTCCTTAAATCACCCTTAGGACTTCCACCAACGGTGAGATCAAATTATGCAAAGATAAAGATTCACTCGACTATTGACAACCAACTTAAAGTGAATGTGAGTAGTTGAAAGATGAATAGAACAAGGAATTGACAACCTCATCCTAAGAATTTTGGAAAAGTCAATATAGATGGAGCCTCTAGAGGAACCCTAGAAAAGCCAGTGCAGGAGGAATTGAAAGATTTTCATATGGTTATCTGGTTTTCACTTTTGCTAAGAATTTGGGTATCCTTTTCAATAACTTGGCTAAGGGGTATGGTATCTCAGAGGCCTTCATGAGGCTACTAAGGTTGGATGGAAAAAGGTTTTGGTTGAATCTGGCTCCCAAGTCATGATTAGATGAAGACTCCTAAGAATCATAAGGTTGATTGGAGAATAAAAAGAATTATTGAGAAGATTCAATTAATCCATATGGACTTTTTGAAAGTTGAATACAATCATGTGGTTAGAGAACATAATATGATTGTTGATGCTTTAGCTAATTGGATGCTGGACAAAGGTGATCTTACTTGCTACGACCACCCTCTTAGATGGTGGGCTTTGCAAATCAAGGATGCTCTTCTATTTGTCCTTTCTCTGGATGGTTCTGGTACTTAGGTACCTAGTTTTTTTTTTTACTTTGTATTAACTTCTCTTTGGTTTGGTCAAGGTATTTTAGTTCCCTAGCTCAAAAAGATAATTGTTATATTTTTTTGTGTTGATTCTTAGTTAAAAGACCTCTTGACCTAAAAAGGTAGAAGATGTAATCTATTTTTCCCATCAATTTAATTTTTCAATGTGTGTTTTTGTTTGTTTGTGTTTTTGTTGTTTTAAGCACGCTCCTTGTATGTGTTGAAAGGAATTGACCAAGTACGAGCCTTGGACGATTTTGGTAATCTATTTATTCCATCAATTTAATTTTTCAATGTGTGTTTTTTTATTGTTTTTTGTGTTTTGTTGTTGTTTCTGTGTTTTTGTGTTTATTTGTTTGTGTTTTTGTTGTTTTAAGCATGCTCTTTGTATGTGTTGAAGGGAACTGACCAAGTGCGAGCCCTTGACAATTTTGGCAAAATAGATACCCCTCCCTCCTTGGATCTTACCCAAAAGAGAAAAAGAATAATTTTTTTTGAAACTCTAAATAAAAAGTTTGAAATTTAAATATAAAATATAGGATTATATATATTGTAGCGCAAGTGGAGAAGCGAGCCTGACCCTGTTGAACAAGAGGTCCACGGTTCGAACCTCTGCAATGCAAAGGGAGACACAAAGGTTGTGTGTTAAATTTCCTATTAATAAGCATAGCTCTTGGATTTACGAGAGGTCATGGTTGGGAGGAGACTACTCAACCTTGTGCATTGGTCATAGGGGTTTCTCACACTAACCTAAATTTTTTAAACAAATCCAAAATATATATTTATATTTTGTACACATGCGTACACACCCCACACCTCACGATGGATTGAACGTAGGTCTCTTGAAAGAAAGCCCAAAACCCTAACCACATAGGTGTCCCACTGGAACGATTAGATTATATGCTATACTTTAATAATCAAACTCTCGCTAAATAAACACCACATAAACACGTGATAAATCACCTTGTCTCATACACATTTATATATCTATATTTTCAATTGATTAGATGAGACTGAAAATGTGCCAGCACGTGTTATAATGTGACAGGCGTTACATTATCATTAGATAGTGATATTCTAATTATTTAAATATATTTATGTATAACTTGATAAGATTTGAATTTATATATTTTTTAGATGTGTTGAGGAATCTGTACCATTTAATTATAATATTTTTATATAATAAAAATCAACTTTATTTTAAGAGTTGGAGAGGAAGTGGGTTGTGTAAAACTCTCAAGAAGAGAGGTCCCATGTTCAAAACTCTTCCCCTCACATGCATGTTGATATAACTTAATTCAACCAAAAAAAATCAACTAAACTCTCAAGAAGAGAGGTCCCATGTTCAAAAATCTTCTCCTCATGTGCATGTTGATATAACTTAATTCAACGGAAAAAAAAATCAACTTTATTTTTATGTTTAGTCCAAGGTTAAACCGTGGCGTGGGTGAGTGTGTCTCCTTGGTGGAGTTGTTGTAACAGGTTGGGGGATTCCTGGGCAAAACCCCCATTACTTAATATTAAAAAAAAAAAAACTTTATTTTTATGTTTCTATTTCAACTTTGAATCTTTTATTTTAAATATTAAATTAATTTATTATTATTTTTAACAGATTTGAATGTAAGTCTCAGTGTTGAAAAGTGATAAGCCACTAGATATTAGCCATGGTTAGGGTTTCATCTTTACCCAATGGTAGGGTTTACAAAGGTTCCTTGCGTAAAAAAAACATATGTTTTTATTGGGACATCGCAATGATAAGGACATTGGACTTTCTTATAAAGACCCATGTTTGATTCATAGAAAGGATCGCTCTGATGTGTTCTAGCTGTACGTTTTAATTATGATTGGTTGTCCCCTATATGCCCCAACTATGCTTGAGTTGTTATTGTCTATTTTCAACACAATTTATATATATTATTATTATTATTATTATTTAAAAATCTAATGTGCTTCAACTGATTTATTTTTTTTATTTATTTATAATACTTCCTATGCTTGTGTTCTAGCTTTATGATTGATTGTCCCCTATATGCCCCAACTATGCTTTGAGTTATTATTGTCTATTTTCAAAAAAAAAAAAAAAAAAAAAATATATATATATATATATATATATATATATATATATAAAAGAATTTAATCGATCTTAAATTAATCTATTATCTCTTCAATTTCTATTATATTTTTAAAGTAACTTTAAGTATAACTCAATCACATTCCCTATGACGTAACAACATAAAACCTCCTTTCCCATAATTCAAATAAGTAACTAGTAGGTGTAACCAACTCTTCTATGTAACCAAAAAAAAATATTTCAAATGAATAACTAAAATAAAACTCAACCATAGTTAATTATACCAAACAAATCAAAATAGCGTTGACTTGCGGTTCATTTCATCGTTACTATGTGAACTTTAACCGCACCGTTACTATGTGAACTTTCAAATTACAAAACCTCACAGAAAAGATAATTTAAAAATTATCATCACTTTAGTGAATTCTATTTTTAGATGGGAAGTACACAACCAAGAAAAGGCATCTACGTATTATTCAGTGAAAGGGTCTTATTTGATGTTGACCGTTTTCTGCATAGCCTAACCCCATGTGACCTACATGGGCTGGAATCATGTGACCGGGGGCGAACGCATTCCTCCGTATGGGTTCCATGTAAACCCGCATGTCGGATCGCAAGTTATTTGGAAAATCTAATAAACGAAGGAGATTGAACAACATCATGAAAATAGCAGAACTACCCATATTATCGTATCTCCGCCTTGTATACGAAAATAAAATAAAATTACATGATCAAAATAACTTTCCACGCTGAAGTATCTGGATTTCAGCCGCGCCCTTGTGATTGTTGAGGGTTTGAGCTTTCGATTGATTATTGCTTCGCTCAAATCCGTCCAGAAAGCACTTGTCTGTGCCAAATGTACTGAAATAGAAAGTTTCACAGCCCCTGAGCGGCCGCAAGCCCGGTTTTGAGGTTACACGGTTTCTTTCTGTTACTTTTTCTCCCAAGTTTTTCCTTTCTTGTCCGAATCCCGTTAAATTCGGTTGAAATTTTCAGAGTCCATAATTCATGAATTTTGAAGGCTTTTGATTTTTGGAAATCTCCGGCATTTAAGGACGGAGTGTTTTTACATAAATTTGAAAACAATAGTCCTGCCGGAATTCCATTAAACATAAAACCTCTCGGCTGTAATCCCGCGGTTTTGTTTATTCTCCCTCTGTCAGGGCGAAAAGGAAAATTGGAAGACATTTCCTGTAGAATCCGGACTACTAATTTTTCAATTTTTTTCGAAGTCGTCCTCTAATTTGGAGATTTTGCTTTTATTTACAATGCTTCTGTAATTTATGTTAATTTGCTTCTGAATTGGTTGTTCTGCCTCTAAGAAGTGCCTTGTTATAGAGTTTTATTCTTCTTTTGTCGATATGTTTTTTTTTATGTTGGCGTATTTGGCCGGGGCCTTGTCTATTCTGGTCATTGAAGCCGGGATCTTGCTTTTCTTCCTTCAACGCGTGCCTCGGCGCGGGCAATCGAGGCAATCTCGTTCGATATGTCTCGCAGCAGAGCCGGTGCTGGTGTCACATAATTCATCTTCTTTCTCGCTGTCCCAGGAGGTTGGCACTCTTATCTCCGTAAATTATTTTGTTTTTACGTTGGTAACTGAATTTTGGATTTTGTTTTTTTCTAATTATTTGGCTTTCCATTTTTATGCCTATGAAGATTGTGAGTATTATCAACACTGTATGGGATATTGTGTTTTGAAAGCAAATGCTATTCCCTGCTCGAAGTCACAGCAGTTTTTGGATTCTAAAAACAAACGGACACAACAAATTGTACATTGTACTCAAGTGTGAATTAATGTCAATCTTTAAAAAACTTCTATCCGTTCTATTCTATTCTAATGTTACAAGTGAGCAATCTGACAAAAACTTAATTAATCCACCGTAGGGGAACACTGTTTTATGGCGAAAAGGTATATGCATAAGTTCTCAAATATAGTTAGGTTATAACATGCAATGAGCCAACCATAACTTCTAACTGTTTTAAATTCCAGAGCAAAGTCCTACGTCTGACAAAATAAAAAAGAAAATATGATTTTGTACTGTAGGAATAATTTTTTTTTGAATGCTTGAAAATATATATTTTCTTTCCTACTTAGAAAATGAAACATAAACATAATTTCTATGAAATATCTTCTTGCATGGAAAAATGTAGAACAGAAATATCAAATATATCACTGTTCACCACTGAGATATCACCTCTAGACAATACATAAGCGAGAGAACTTTTCTAAGGAGGCATGGATGCCAATTCAGGTCAAGAAAAGATCCAATCAGAGTTTGGCCACTGCATTTGGCCAACAGAGAGTCTTCCTAGACATGTGTATTGGAAGCTCTTACTAAAAATTAAAACACATCCCACTTTAACATGGAAGAACCTACTTATAACTGATTTGTTCTTTAACTCTTTTATACTCAGCATGTTGTATTATTAGCTAAAATGAAGAGAATATATCATTGACCAATATTATCTAATATAGCTCCAAAAATGGCACTAAAAGGTCCAAAATGTCTGTCCAAATGGGCCCACAAAATTCCTAATCAGCTAGCACTGAATTGGGTTATCCTCAAGTATCATAACATACCACAATTCAATATACAGAAAATGATTCCTTTTTAATTTAGGCAAGCTGGAAACTTCCCCAGCTTGGGTGAAAAAAAGAACCACCAAAGTATCTGATCAATTTTCTGATTCTGCAAGTGGATGAGAAATCTCCAAGCTTGACAAACTCACGTTTACTTTTATATCATACTGCCCTATTAAAATAGTTACAACTGGAAGTGGAAATTTTTTTTTTTTTTTCGCACATGAATCTTGCTGGCCTTATGTATGTTCTGAAATTTTGACGAGGGGATGTATTTGTTTTTGATTCTTTGGGATCCATTGTGCGATAGGATTTTACGTTTTCTTTGCTCGATGTTTCGAGACAGCATTCATGTCTCATCTTCAAGAGTGAGAAAATCCTGTAAGGTTGCATTCAAGGTTTAATTTGATCTTCTATATATATACTTTTCTGGCCCTTTTTCCTTAAAATCGTTTATATGATTAAAGTGGCCCCACCTCTATTACATCATGACTGCATTCTCATATTGTTTCGATGAACCATATTATCACATTCAAGCCTATTTTTTTTTAATATAAATGTAAATGCAATAATCCTGATTATGGTTGATGCTTAAAGGGCAAGTTTTTTTTTACTCCCCTTGTAAATGGGTAAATTGGAGGTCCAAACCTGACCCCTCCCATATTGAACATAACTGCACTATCATCGACATCCTTGTTGTGGGAATGTCCACTGTGGGCTGCTTTATCGTATTGCAGGGATTTGAATCTGGGTTGTGCTCTTACAAATGTACCCCATTTACAGTTACTCCACAACACCTTGGACTGAAAGAGCAAGTGTTAAATTCCAGAATATTAATATTTAATGTGTAGACCAGATGCCAGTCTGCAAGTGAATAGTTAAACGGACATTTCTGTTTGTCATCAGGAGGGTTTTATTGAGGATGCATACCATATCTTGAACAGGCTAATGATGCTAATTTGAAAAGTGATTACTAACTTATACTACAAAGGGACGCTTAAGATCAAATTCAACTTTTGAGTGCTATTTATTCTCTTTGCAGAATGTCATTTTGGACTTAAAAAGGAAATTTTTTTTTATGATGTCTCTGAGTTGTGAGGCAGTCTTGCATGTGGAACACTGTGCAGGTTTCAGCTTTTAACCCATGATGCTTCCTTTTCCTGGACTTAGAATTAATATTATGATGGGATTTATGAACAAATTCATAAACTTTTTCTATCAATTAGTTTTATATTTGTAAAGTAGCAACTCCACTTTGGAATTCAATAGCATTTCACATGAAAATTAATCACATCCTTAAAGAATATAGAGAATGCATACTGTCCTATTCCTTTTGCTTCTTTGCAATATCGGCAGCGAGACTATAGCTGAAAACTTAATATATATAATTATGATATGTTGTATACTAATATACCCTATCTCAAGTTGGTTATAAGTGGAGTTAACTGTCTACGTTCTGCAACAGAAAAAGAAAAGAGATATGCAAGGTTAGTTTTAGAAAATGATAATGGACATTTGTCCTGTTTGACAAGGCCACAGAAATTTGCTTCAGATCTGTATCAGAAAGTTTCTCATGATGCAGACAGCAATTACTCAATTTTTTTTGCTATTCGATTGATTACCAATTCTCATAGCAATTTTGTTTGGTATCTTGTTTGAAAATTCTATGTTTTATCCGTGTGCGTGTGGTCTACCGGCAACGCCGCTTGCATTATCGGTGATGAGACCCGGGTTCAACCCCAACAGCAAATGTGTATAAGAAGTATTGATAAAAAAAATAAATAAAAAATAAAAAATTCTGTGTTTTGGTAGCATGTTTCCATTAGTTGGATTTGATGAATTAGGTATGGGATGACCATTGAAATTCTGTCTGCTGGGATGGTCCAATGTCGTGTGTTTTATATTTTTGGATCAGTACATGAGAATAGATACATCGTGGGGAACTAATAAGTTGCACTTTTGATTTTTGATCGATTTAACTCAAATTTGATTACACCAATAAAATGGTATAATGCTGATGTTGATACCATTGTTCATGTTTATCCTTGATTGTCTTTCATTGTATTCATTATGGTGCCAAATTGCTGAATATATATTCCCAATTGATAATAAGTTACTGTGGTTCAATTAGCATGGTAGAAATTTATCCGATAGAATTGCAGTTGTCTGTAATTAGGAGTTTGTAATATTTTCTCCCCACTGTACGTCTTCAATCTAAATGTCAAGAGTGAATTTAAAGATGTCAAGAAAAGCTGGAATGATTTCTTTGTAAACCATTGACAGACAACTGAAAAGAAAAATTGCTAATTTACTATCAAATTGTTTTAGATAGAGAAACCATGGCAGACACAGCCTGTTCTTCCAAGAGAGGTATTGGGTAGTTAAAGTAGATGGATGGCACAAAAGAAATATATTTTCTTGGGAGACGAGAAAGATAATCTAAAAGATATCTTTGCAATGTTGTAGTTACACATGCTAGATTCTATAATATTGGTATTATATGCTTTTGGTCCTGGAGCTAATTACCTGCATTCAAAATAAGTTGATTAGGCTGGTAAATGGCTAGGCACCAAACAATTCTTCTAGAAGCTTTTTCTTGGGGTTTCTGGTGCTCATGTTTTTTTAATGATAATCATGCAGGAGTGAATTTTATCATTCGTTTGTGTATTTATTATTTAATAAAAGGCTGTTTACCCCCCTCAAATTTCATGCCATGCTCATGATTAAAAAGAGTCCATGTATTTTGTGAGCAAAAACTTAAGTTCATCTATTCTTTTCTTATAAGACAAAGGCACACTGCGGACTTATGATAAAAAATACAAAAATATCTCTTTTACCTAAGAGTCAAGACTGTTACTGATCCTAAGGTTTCCATTCTTTTTATGAAATGCTTAAAGCGGTCATTGGTTGGTTTCAGGGCAAGATCTGGGTGGCAGTAATAGGTTCCTTGGATAAACATCAAGATACAAAGGGAGCATTTAATCAGCAGGTGAAAGGTTTAAAGGAACTGAAGGCCAAGAAAGACTCATTAAAGGAAAATCCTGAAGTGTCACCCATACAGAAATATGCTAGACTGAAGGAACTAAAGGCCAAGAAAGACTCATTAAAGGAAAATCCTGAAGTGTCACCCATACAGAAATATGCTAGACTGAAGGAACATAAGCTTATTTTGAGCGACGGGGATGGTTCTGAAGAAATAATAGAACTTGGAGGGTGTGTTGTGAGAGCAGTGTCTGGTGGAGATGAATCGACGAGAAAGTGGTAAGCCCATTCAATAGAGGATAGATAATACTAGTGTTTTGCTAACTCCTCTGGTTGAATATTCTTTTTCACAAATAATTATTGATATTTTGTCTTTTATTCTTTGATGAAGGGCAAAGAGGTATCCAATTAAGTTGGAAAACCAAAATAGGGTGCTTCTTAGTGGAAGCAGAACTTGTTTTATCTATCTTGAAACTTCTTGGGAAAAAGAAGCATGGTGCAAAGCTCTTCGTCTTGCTTCAAGGACTGACCTAGGGGGTTCTGATCCAGGAGGAGTAGAGTGGTACTGCAACTTGAAAAAAGATTTTGAGGAGTATTTTCAATGTGTAAACGAAGATTATCCTTCATTTTTAAAATCAAATCCAGCTTTGAGTACTCAAAAAGAAAGAAACATCAAGGAAGTTGTAGTTTCTTCCTCAAAGATTCGTAATTTTGTGAAGAAAATTACAAGGAAGGCTCCTAAAATTGGACATGAAGCGAAGATAAGTAATATTCCTACCTCAATTCAAGATGAGAAACAAATCAGCGACAAGGGATTCATGAAGCTGCGCAGTTCCTCATTAACTGATATTTCAATTAGAGGTACATCTGCAGGGAAAAATAGGGAAAAATATTTGCACACTGAATCACCATTTTTGTCATCATCGTCGATGCAAGGTAGTTTGGGGAACCAAATCAGGACAAGTGTTTCTGACAGAGATCCAGAGAAGAGCTCTATTTCTGATAGTGATGCTGATCATGAAAAAGGCATCATTGATCAAGGAACTCTTTGCTGTAATTTGCTTGTGTCAAGACTTTTCTTTGATGTTAAAAGAAGTCCAGAAATTATGGTCCAGTTTCAGGCATTAATTCAGGTACACATCCTGTATCTTTTATCTGATTTCTGTGCTCTATAAAACTTTATTCTTATAATTCCTTTTTATATAGATGATGCATATGTTTCTGAACTGTTGCCTGGGATACAAGCATTTCTTTTGTTCTAGACTATGTTATTTGCTTTCTCCTCATTGGCACATGTTATCTATTGCTGCTACTCATTCTTAAACTTCTACGCAGAAATTGCTGTCCAAGGTCAGAACCCCAAGTTACGTTGGTGGAATAAATTGCACGCGGGTAGATGTTGGGAAGCTTCCTCCACATATTTGTAATATAAGAGTCCTTCCTGTTAGCATTGATGAAGCATGGGCCTTAGAGGCTGATATTGAGTATTGTGGTGGTGCACTTATGGACATTGAAACAAGAATAGAAGCTTGTGAACCTAGTTTCCAGGAAAAAATGGCCAGTTCAAGCATTGAATCTCAAATTGCCGTGGAGGCAGCAGAAAGCCTTAGAAAACAATTACAGCCTGTCTCTGAAGAGAAAAAGGACAAAGGAGAATCTTCAGGTGAAAATTTCACACACTGCTATTACTTGCATTATCTCCTCTTTGCAAGAATTATACTAAGCTTGTGAGTGTTCCTTTATATAGCATATTGAAGTTGTCCTCTGTAATTTGTAATGTCCTTTTGAGAGGAAGGTAAAAGGTAATGCATTTTGATGTGTGAGTTTCCTTGTTGAACCTCCAAAGTAAGTTATTCTTTGCTAAACTATTAGCTGGAGTAGAAACTGCAGCAGTTAAAAAATTACGACCTTCCAAATAGGAACTGGCCAATCCGTGAGTATACCATGAAGTCACAAAGGTTGTACCCGTAAACCATCCACCTAGGGCAAAATATGCACAAGGAAAAAGCAATAGACCGGACCAACCCACAAAAACAAAACGGTCTCTGCGTAGCCAGTCATCCATAGTATCAAATAAAGTTTTTTCTTCTTTGGAAGACTTTCCAAGGGCTATAGTCATAGTAATCCTCCTATTTAACTATTTCAACCATTCTGAGTTCCCTATATAATAGAATCAAAAGGTATACGACGATTTGTCCATTTATGGACAATTTTTCATCCATCATCCCTTTCAACAAATTGAATAAGATTTATTATTGGCACAAATATTTTTGCTGAACCAACCAATCCAATATGGGTAAATGCATGATAACCCGAAGTTTTTATATTCAGTTTCTCTATGATCCTCAAATAACCTTTTGAATAGAATATCATCAACGGAACAACTTCCGGGAAGGCGGGTGAGCTTTTTTCTTCCTCCTAGTTCTTCACCAGATTCTATTCACAATATTTATTCCATTCAATATTTTTAATTCATTCTGGAATCTCCTCCAAGATCAATAAAATCAATAGGAGTTTTTCTATCGATCTCATTCTGGAATTTTCCTTTATGTTTTGTTTGACCTAAGGTATGATTGATTTTAATAGACTAAAGTTTGTAGAAGGGTGGGGACTCTTAGCTGTATATATTTGCTAGAAGATATTGCAAATAAAGTGCTAATTTTACATTTTCAGTATATAGAGATACTGAAAGAGAACTATTTATCTACTCCATAATCTGCAATGGAGTGTAGCAAGTGAACCTCCAGTTTATTATTATGCTTTTTGAATATCATATCCTTCCTTACCCCTCGTACTCTTTAATTAAAACGAAAACACTGGATACAGTGTCTGTTCTCATATTTGGATCTTCATACTTGCTTTTTAAGTAACTTTTTTTGCACAAACGCCTTTTCACATGATACACTGTTCGTCATTTTATGTTTCAAGATTTCATTTTTAAATTCAAACAACTATCCAATATAGCCTGTTGGTTAGTTAAGTTTGACAAATGTGAACTATTCAACCTGTCACTAATTTTGGGTTATCAATTACTTGGAAACATTCTGGGGAAGTTTTTGAATGACCAATTAACTTTTCAGTTGACCTACAGTATGTTGCTTAGTCCTCCTATAAATTGATGTTATGAATTCACAAACTTTTAAAAGTTATAAGGACTTTCCCTTTTTATATTGGATTTTATCCATTTATTTCAGATGTATAATGTTAAAAATTTTGTCATCTAGCATTTTCTTCATTGTTTAGAGAGATTTCCCTGAACAAACAGGATTTTAACATGTACTTGTTATGTGCATGCTTAGAATCTGACATTGAGGAACATGAAGTACAATGGGTCAAAATGTGCACAAGCTGCACATCCTCACATAGATATTGCAAATAAAGTGCTAATTTTACATTTTCAGTATATAGAGGATACTGAAAGAGAACTATTTATCTACTCCATAATCTGTAATGGAGTGTAGCAAGTGAACCTCTAGTTTATTATTATGCTTTTTGAATATTATTTCCTTCCTTCCCCCTCTTACTTTAATTGAAAAGGAAACAATGAATACAATGTCTGTTCTCATATTTGGAACTTCATGCTTGCTTTTAAAGTAACTTTTCTTGCACAAACATGAGCCTTTTCACATGATATGCTGTTTGTCATTTTATGTTTCAAGATTTCATTGTTAAATTCAAACAACTATCCAACATAGCCTGTTGGTTAGTTAAGTTGATAAATGGGAACTATTCAAACTGTCACTGATGATGGGTTATCGATTACTTGGAAACATACTGGTGAAGTTTTTGAATGACTGATTAACTTTTCAGTTGATCTACATTATGTTGTGTAGTCCTTCTCTAAATTGATGTTATGAATTCACAAACTTCTAAAAATTATACAAGAACTTTACATTTTTATCTTGCATTTTGTCCATTTATTTCAGATGCATAATGTTAAAATTTTTGTGTTCTAGCATTTTTTTCATTGTTTAGAAAGATTTCCCTGAACAAACAGGATTTTAACACATCCTTACATAGATATTGCAAATAAAGTGCTAATTTTACATTTTCAGTATATAGAGGATACTGAAAGAGAACTATTTATCTACTCCATAATCTGCAATGGAGTGTAGCAAGCGAACCTCCAGTTTATTATTATGCTTTTTGAATATCATATCCTTCCTTCCCCCTCTTATTCTATAATTGAAAAGGAAACACTGAATGCAATGTCTGTTCTCATATTTGGAACTTCATGCTTGCTTTTCAAGTAACTTTTCTTGCACAAACATGAGCCTTTTCATGTGATACACTGTTTGTCATTTTATGTTTCAAGATTTCATTTTTAAATTCAAACAACTATCCAACATAGCCTGTTGGTTAGTTAAGTTGACAAATGTGAACCATTCAACCTGTCACTAATGATGGGTTATCAATTACTTGGAAACATTCTGGGGAAGTTTTTGAATGACTGATTAACTTTTCAGTTGACCTACAGTATGTTGCTTAGTCCTTCTAAAAATTGATGTTATGAATTCACAAACTTTTAAAAGTTATAAGAACTTTACCTTTTCATTGTCCATTTATTTCAGATGCATAATGTTAAAAGTTTTGTCATCTAGCATTTTCTTCATTGTTTAGAGAGATTTCTCCAAAGAAACAGGATTTTGACATGTACTTGGTTATGTGCATTCTTAGAATCTGACATTGAGGAACATGAAGTACAATGGGTCAAAATGTGCACAAGCTACACATCCTCCCATAGATATTGCAAATAAAGTGCTAATTTTATATTTTCAGTATATAAAGGATACTGAAAGAGAACTATTTGTCTACTCAATAATCTGCAATGGAGTGTAGCAAGTGAACCTCCAGTTTATTATTATGCTTTTTGAATATCATGTCCTTCCTTCCCCCTCTTACTCTTTAATTGAAAAGGAAACACTGACTACAATGTCTGTTCCAATATTTGGAACTTCATGCTTGCTTTTCCAGTACCTTTTCTTGCACAAACATGAGCCTTTTCACATGACACGCTGTTTGTCATTTTATGTTTCAAGATTTTATTTTTAAATTCAAACAACTATCCAACATAGCCTGTTGGTTAGTTAAGTTGACAAGTGTGAACTATTCAATCTGTCACTAGTGAACTATTCAATTAGTTTTTGAATGACTGATTAACTTTACAGTTGACCTACAGTATGTTGCCTAGCCCTTCTATAAATTGATGTTATGAATTCACAGACTTTTAAAAATTATATAAGAACTTTACATTTTTATGTTGCATTTTGTCCATTTATTTCAGATGCATAATGTTAAAAGTTTTGTCATCCAGCATTTTTTTCATTGTTTAGAGAGATTTCCCTGAACAAACAGGATTTTAACATGTACTGGTTATGTGCATGTTTAGAATCTGACATTGAGGAACATGAAGTACAATGGGTCAAAATGTGCACAGGATACACATCCTCACATAGATATTGCAAATATAGTGCTAATTTACATTTTCAGTATATAGAGGATACTGAAAGAGAACTATTTATCTACACTCCTTAATCTGCAATGGAGTGTAGCAAGTGAACCTCCAGTTTATTATCATACTTTTTGAATATCATGTCCTTCCTTCCCCTCTTACTCTTTAATTGAAAAGGAAACAATGAATACAATGTCTGTTCTCATATTTGGAACTTCATGCTTGCTTTTCAAGCAATTTTTCTTGCACAAACATGAACCTTTTTACATGATACACTGTTTGTCATTTTATGTTTCAAGATTTCATTTTTAAATTCAAGCAACTATCCAACATAGCCTGTTGGTTAGTTAAGTTGACAAACGTGAACTATTCAACCTGTCACTAATGATGGGTTATCAATTACTTGGAAACATTCTGGGGAAGTTGTTGAATGACTGATTAACTTTTCAGTTGACCTACAGTATGTTGCTTAGTCCTTCTAAAAATTGATGTTATGAATTCACAAACTCTTAAAAGTTATATAAAAACCTTACCTTTTTATCTTGGATTTTGTCCATTTATTTCAGATGCATAATGTTAAACGTTTTGTCATCTAGCATTTTCTTCATTGTTTAGAGAGATTTCCTTGAACAAACAGGATTTTAACATGTACTGGTTATGTGCATGCTTAGAATCTGATAGTGAGGAACATGAAGTACAATGGGTCAAAATGTGCACAAGCTACACATCCTCACATAAATAGATCAGCTTGATCTACCATAGTTAGAGCCCAAGGGCAAGGTAAGACGGCAAAAAGGGGCAAGGCTAAGAGAAAAGGAAGGCAGAAGAAAAGGGATTTTGGCTAGGTTGGGGAAAATGAACAAGCAGGCCATGGGAAAATTGCTGCCTCTGGGTTTGTAGAAATATTCAATAATTATTTTTTCAAAAGGAAATCTAGAAAAAGCAAGGCCAAAAGTGAAACTTTGTTGCGTGTGGCCTGGAATAAGAAGAAGATTGCTAATGCAGAAGGTCAAGAGGTGAACTAAGCCAATTGTGTTCTTAAATGAACTAATAAAGTTGTAGAAAATAAAAGCCAAAAGCTGAATGATAATCATCAGCCAAAAGAAAGAAAAATAGCAAAAGAAGAATAAGGGAAATCTTCACACACAAATGAATTGCCTTTAGGTTTTCTATATGGAGCAGTCTACCCTTGAGGCTTGCAAGAAAGGGAGTGGTGGGTTATGTCTCTGTTTTCAGTCCTTGCATTGAGCCTCTTTGATATGAGAAAAACCTTTGGATGGAGAGGGGAGGTAGGGAAGGGATTGTTGATCGAGTGAGAAGAAGTGGCAATGAAAGGCTGAGCCTGAGAGGCTGATAGATTTTAGACAGGTCTTCAATAGTTCTCTCTTAATCCCTGATTCCTTTGATTCCTACAACTAGCACCGAGTTTCAAAAGAAAGGGGCTGTAATCCTGCGATGGGCCAGAGGCTATGGTTGGAATGACAAGGCTTTGAGAGAAATAGAAGGATAAAAGTGAGGCTACAGGCCATGGCTGGAATGACAAGAGTTTGAGAGAAATCAAAGGATAAAGCTGAGTCTATGGACTAATGACAAGCCAAGAGTCTTCTGAAGGATGGAGGAACCTATAAGCCAGAAATAAAGTGCAAGGATTGTTCTTGATAAAAATAGCATGTGACAAAGTAGTCTGTTACTCTTTATTGGAAAAATTTGGAAACTTAAAATTGGCATAGTTTGATCATACAAGATAAAATAAATTAGCATAACTTGAAATTGGGAAACTAATAGTCGACAGTAACCAATGGATTGTATGGACTAGGATTGGGCTTAGGGCAGAAGCAGGATGGGTACATGGCAATGATGGCGAGGAAAAGGGAAACATGGGTTGATGTGGTGAAGTATGATGTCATGATTGGCATTTAAAATGGCCAAGACAGATGCTGTGAGCCTTGTTTCCACATAATATTTATAGATTTCATAGTTTTAATTGTATTTTTGTGTTAATGATGTATCATTGAACATTTTTTTTCAATTGGTTATATGGGATTGACGGGTACCACCCGTATTACATCATCACCACATAGTGGTATTATAACAATGCTTGATATTATCCACGTATCGCTTGGCAAGATTCGAACCTTGGTCTCCTCCTTGAACGTTGAGGAATTTAACCAGTTGAGCTAATGCCACTTGATAATGTATATCACAACATTGACCAAATCAAGCAATAGAATAAATTATAGGGGATTTGGAGTTGGATTGTCTTAGAAGATGATTTATGAGGCGAAACTGAGGTTGGTTAATTGAAAGAGTTTTGGGCTTTATCACAAGCTTTTTGGTGCAAGTTTGTTTAGAATCAATACTAGTCCAACTTTGATGAAAGAACAAGGCAATTAGGCATGATAGGAGAAAGAGCATCAATGCTTACATGGCTAATAGATGTTCTAAGCTTGAGGAACCTCTACACAATGTTAACATGGGTTTGAGAAAGTATAATGTAGAATTGAGAAAGAGAATTAGGATCAGTCTTGACCATATAGGCCTTGCCTTCATGCAAGATATGAAGTTCTTAAAACAAGGATGTGTAAATGGTGTGCATGGGATGGATCTATAGAGTAAACAAGAATGTGTTGTGAGTTAGATCTCTGTTAAGCCTTAGGCAATGGGTGATGACTCTCTTAGGGCCAAGGATAATGGGGATGTTAATGGTACTGATTGGATTAGTGTTAATCAAATCATAACTTTTGCAAGTAGTTTGAGTAGCTTTAAGGTCAAGCAAAAATTGGTTAAAAAAGTTGAGAGAAACTATGATCTAACTAGATTCGTATTCTAGAGAAGTTAGAGAAGGTTTCACTTGTTTTAGATTCCTACTTGGTAATGGTGTTGGCTTTGTTTTTGGAAGAATCAGCCTTTATGATGCTAATTATCTTGGCGTTTTGCTTGTTAAGTGGTGGAGGAGGAATGGATGGTACAATCTTGCCAGGGTTAGAGGGATATTGGTTTGTGGAGGAGGTGTGTATGGTAAGGCCAATGATGCTTGTAAACACCTTGGTTGAGGTTTTGTGGTGCAATACGTCCATTAGGTTGGTCTTGAGAAGCCATAAGAGTCTGCAATATTTGTTGTTGTTGCTTCTCAAAGGAATTGCTCAATGAAGGTTTTGAGTTTGTAACACCTAGAAGTATTATGTTTAAGAATTTAATACTGTGTGCACCATTCTTGAATGCCATGCCATTTGAGAAGGCCTATTGGGATCAACCTAATTAGGCTCTTTTAGTTATAGTTTTAGCGTCTTTGATATTTTGTTTAGACGATTGAGAAGGGATAGGCTAATTTGAGTTGGTTGAGGTTGTTGCTAGGTTGTCTGTTGAGATTGAGGCCTAATTTGAAATTGAATCTGTGGTGATGAAACTTGGTTTAAGGGCTGGTTTTGTTGAATGGTGATAAGTCTTGGGTTAATTTTTGGTTTCATTGAACGATGATAATTAAGTTAGGAACTTGAGTCATTGTTCTTTATTGATTGGGAAGTAGAAATAGTCAGACAATCCGTTACATGATTAAGGTTTATTTTGTTGGCCTTGGATTTAGGATTAAAGACGAGAATTGTGAAACATATGCAGATAGATTTGAAACATGATTCATTTGCCTTTTGCTTCATGTGTGGGAGATTCTGAGTATTAGTGATGAGTTTATTTTTTAAGAATTCTTCAACGAACTCTTTAGCAAAATGTTCAAAGGAATGGATGAAGCCTTTTATAAGGCAATATTCCTTGGCAAGTTCATCTTTCTCCAAGTTCAAACATTGTATCCAAAGGCAAAAGTTCACTAGCAAGAGTGGCAAAAGTTTTTACATGAGCATTTGGTAATTCAAGCAATGGTCATGGCATTTGAGCAACTTTAACCTAGGAGCCAATGCCTGTCCAAGGCATTCTTTGTAGGTAGCATTGACAAAGGAAGATACTCTAGAGGCTTTAGGCTATATAGAAGGTGTATTGGAGATTTTTGCATTAGAAAGAGGACCATTTAGAGAATAGACATAGTATTAGGAGAGTTGATGCCTTGTGTCTTCATCTTCATCATGGCTTTGGGACTTTCTTGAGAATTAGGTAGTGATTCGCTATAGAGTTTGGTTGTATGAACAAGTTCGGTGGATTGGACACCCCATATGCAGGATCATGGTGCTAAATGTTATATTGGTCAACTTCAACATTGTTTTAGCATGGTCGAGCTTGGATGCATACAATGACATTGGTTTGATAAATGATGAAATTGTCTAGTTTGCCATATGGATTGACTCAAAAACATAGTTGACTAAGGGTCGAGATTATAATCGATTCATTGAGCAAGCATGGGACTAGAATGGATTTGGCTATCTTTGAAGTCACCTAAGGCATTATGAACTTTTTGGGATTTAACTTCATTAGATTTGGTCAAATTTTGGATTTCTACATGATTTACTATTAGTTTTATTATTGAAATGATTTTGACAAGAGTGTTCTAGCTTAGGTTCATCAAAGTTAGCCATGGGTTGGCCTCTTGTTCAATGCTGCTGAACTTAAAGGCCAATTTTGAGACCTTGACATGAGTGGCCATGGTAAGGCAAAATGGAAAATAAAGGAGAAAAAGAGCAAAATGTGAAGGGAAAAAGGACTAAGGATACCATTTTGAATAATACATGCCATTGCACTAATTTTTATGCAGTGGATAAATAAATGGTATCGTAGTCTTTTTTATCGAATGGATTGTAAGGTGCTTAATTTATTTTGTTGTGATGGCTTTAAACAAAGATGAGTGGTTTGTTACTTTCTTTCTACCATCTCTTACCAATTTTTCATTTGGGTATGGTAAGGATAGAGATAGATTGCCATGACATTCTTTGTCCTCCTTGAGTGTAGGAGTTAATGTTATAATGGAGAATGTTTTTTCTGTAAAGAGAATAACATATGCCATGTTTCTTCCATATTTGATCTTTTCTTGTTGTATGGTATGAACGCCAATAATTTTTCTTTTGCCATGAATGTATTTTCTTCTAGGTTGTTCATGTATTTTCTGGGACCTTTTCTTACCCTGCTTTTATGTGTTGGTGTTATAGACATGGGACAATATTTTGTTGTATGTTGAATGTTCTCATTATGGAGTGCCATGGATAATTGCACATTTCCTTTATGAGTAGAGAGTTTGAGACTTCTAAATCATATATAGAGAGAAACCTACATTCTAGCTCAAGAAGTGCGGGACAATCTAGAGTGGAAGAAATATGTGGAGTAGTCGATGATCATCCTCCCATACTTTCTTGCATGACACCGTTGATCCTACAGAATTATTTGGGAGTGTTATGAGTAATAAATTGGGTGAGAAATAACATTATTAGAATACTAGGATTGACGACAACAAGAAGTGAAGCTTAAATAAAGAACCAAAGATTAAAAAGGCATAGAGATAGAGGTCATTTTCTCGAAGGAAAACAATGATGTAGATGATGACGACGACTACAAGGGAACACCAATAGATGAGTAGATTCTAAAGAATTGCAAAGTAGAGAGTGGAAAGATAAAGGTTGCAAGAGGTGGCAGCCAATAACGTGAATGAGCAATGTTTGTCTCTTGGATGTGAAGCTGTTAGTGGATATAGATGTGAAGAAGATAGTGAGCCCCTTTGGCAAGAAGGAATTGTAGAACCTGTCCTAGGTTCTATAGTGATACCTTCTTTGAGGAAAAGTTAAAGTGCATCAACCTTTCATGGTCTACTTTGAGCACCAACCTAACCTCTACAATATTTTCATATGCAAAATAAATTGCAGCAAGCAAGGCACTTGAATGTATGGGGTTTCTTCAATGTTTTTACTTGGTGGTAAATTGCAAGAAAGGCACTACCAACAAGTTAGTGGATAAAGTCGACCACTTTTAAACAAGGGAGGAGCATGTGTTGGATTATTCTTAATGTATTTCTCTCTTGGTAAGGCATTCTAGGTGGTCATAGTGAGTTCTAAATTTCTTTGATAATATGTCATTAGCTTCTTGTGCGAGAACAAATGCGAGGAAACTTGTCAAGGGAAACTTCATCAATTAGCTTGAGGAAATTGAAGCTCTTTAGACATGAATTGGCTTTATTTGTGAAGACAAAATATGCAAGGTTTCAAAAAGATGTTTATTGCTTGCCCATTGGATCTTAAGTGTAGAGTCTTCCTTTCCTTGTTTTTCTGGGGAAAAAGTTACCTTCTAATCGTGTTGTTAAGTTAATGTAATATTTTTATTATTTAATGTAGTGCCCTATGCATTTCTTTTACTTAAATTAATGGAGAAACAATGATTTCTATTTATTCTATGCCATTGACTCCATCCATGAGCACCATAATGTAGTTTGAATCATTCATCCTAAAGGTCACATGAAGCTGTTTTGGAGGATGCATGTCAACAAGAGCACATTTAAATGAGTATGACTAAGAAGGGAATTCTAACTTCTACCTGGTTGCCTGGCCAGAGCAAAAAGTGTCTAACCAATTGAAGCGCTTCCATCAATGAAGGTGCTAAAAGTTCTTAAAAACAAAGAAGCAAGAACAAAACTCCATACAAAGTGGCATGGTCCAGTACCAAGTCTCCAAAGTTGTTCTGGAAAGAAAAGTGGTGGGAAGGACATGGGTCCCAAGTGATGCCAAATAACAAGGGTGTACAAACTATGAGTGCCACTGATCCCAAAACATGCTTACAAAACACCAAGAAACAAGCAAAAATCACCAATCAAAGTGGTGTTATAAATTAGCCTGGAGCCTATCCAATCATATGATAGAGGCAATTTTTTTAATTACAATGCATAAGCAAATAGAGAAAATCCCTTATGAGAGGCAAGAGTTTGATCTTCCATATCTTGATCACTTCTTTTTAGAGGTTGTATTTAATTGTCAATTATCGAAGTGTATAAATTTTCTGATTTTCAACAATTAAAATCTACCACTTGCTTTCCAGAAAACAGGCCATGCAATAAATCCTTGGAAAGCTCTCTGAGTCTGCTTTTCAATGGTACTTTTTTGACAGGTGAAACAATTTGGGCAAACTTCCTTATGATATTTGATGAAAAATGAAACTACATCTAAGGATACCTGCTTTGGTACCATGCTGGAAAGTTCAGCCTTTTAATGTAAGTTGCAGGATCAATCATCTAAGAAAACTAACTGGCATATATATATAAAAGATGAAACATTTATTGCTTAGGGGATCTTTGTAAAGTAATTCAATGAAATTTGGGAGTCCAATATACGAAAATTGAGCTGCACTTATAAAGAAAAGTGCATAACAGTTTACCAAATTAACTTTACACAATATTTTAGAGGAGGTTTGATGGTTGCAAAAAAACTGAAATTAGAGTTATTCAACCACTAAATTTGAAGTGGCTAGAATATTTTGTTTGTGACTAAGAGTACAACGAACTCTATGGCCTGATACAAACTGATTGAGCAAAACTTCTTTGCCTACTGTAATTTAGCCTTGTGCAACCTAGACTCCAATGTTGATACACTAGAGTCTCAGACCATAATCGAGGAAGGGCATGAAAGAAAAAGCATATTGGCTGGTAATTGTGAGGCTCCAATAATGAAAGGGACATAAACAGAAGAGATGTCTCTTGTAGGTAGAGAACCCTCCTTTGCTCCTTCAGGTGCATTACCTTTCCTCCAATATGGGAAAAATATGCACATCGAGGCTTGCAAGTAGATTCTTTAGTTGGACTTCCACACAATCTTCAACTCCCATAGTTTTGACTGCCCTAGTGAGCACTTGTGTTGAGTTGTCGGTGGTGATGTTGACAAGTTTGTAGGAGGAGGAAGATGTAGGCAGGCACATTGATTATATGCCACCTCATGAGCCAACTTAATGACGATTTTTGATTTGAGACGATGTACATAGAGTTCTGTCCTTTTTAGGGGTGTTTATGATGTGTTTGTGATTATGCGTATCATGTTAACACACACAAATATAAGTTATATGGGATTGAAATGGGCCCCACCCAAATTATATGGCTGACCGGATTACCATGCCATTTCAACAAACCACATGGTATTATAACAAAAATATTTTGGCAATTATACATATATCCCTTGGCAAGATTTGAACTTGGGTCTTCGCCTTGAAAGTTGACATAATTAATCACTTGAGCCATGCCATTTAATGTCTTGCAACAAAATATTATGTTAAATACTTTTGGGTATTTTTTATTGTTTTGTAGTTTGGTGGTAGTTGAGTAAGGCAGTTGCGAAGCGACTACATGTATCTTGTTGACCCTATGTTTTCGCTTCATGCTAGTTGATGCAAAGGTTGGTATTGTTGAGGGTACGAGGTTAGTGTGGTTATAGAGCTTTACTTGAGTTTACTGTTAGTATTGTTGTTTGTGTATGTTCTTGTTGTATGAACTGATTGAATCGATTGTTGACATATTTTTGATGAAATATTAACGAGACCTATTGCTGTTATTTCAAGGTTGTGAGTGGCTTATATTTTGTAGTATTATGAGTTATTTCAAGTCATGCTTTTCTACTTCATTTCATTTTTTAGTTTATGCATGACTTGAATACTTAACAATACTACATCTATGGCAATATTTTCTTTGTTGTTCTCTTAATTTTAGCTTAGTTGCAAGGTTATTTTCACCCTATTACTAGCTATAGTATGATTCTTTCTGGTTGAGTCCCTTTGGACCTATTTGATTATTTGCGAACACCAATATAATTTATAATTTATTGGAAGGTAATGACTACTTATTTTCTTGTAGTTGATTGATTTAGTAATATATGCATATCAATCTCATGTAAAAAGAGAATTTTAGGTAAAGAAGATGCACAAATGTTCCTGATCAATACATGGCTGTATTTTGAGTTGCCTAAGTCAATTCATTTTGATAGGAATTCAGGGTTCTTGGGCAAAACTTTAGACCACAATGTGTGGAAAGAAGAATAAAAGGTTGAAGAGATCCATTTGTTCCCGTTTATAAATAGATGTTCAAACCAATGTAGTAAATTTGACATTGATGTAGCTTTCCAAGGGAAACAGTACAAGCAACCGAAGGACTTGGGATGAGAATTTGGTATACATTCAAGTTTCAACACTCTTGTAATAGGCTATACACTCATCTACACAATTGTCTTAATTCAAGACTTTTTTGGCTGCCTATCTTGTGCACCATTCAAAGTTGAATAGGGACAGGAAGAAGTTGATGAAGGAGAAACTAGTTTGAGGATGACCAAGGCAGCGAGTTTATTGAGAGGAGAAGGCAGACCAACCAAACTGTACAAGAGCACCTGAATGAGGCACAAGCCAAAATAGAAGGCATGCAATGACAAGCAAAAGAAGGAGCATCATTTCTAGGTTGAAGATATAGTATGACCTGACTTAAGCAAGGACCACTTCAAAGAACAAGGAAAAAAGCCTAAACCTGTAAATATTAGACAAGTAGATATAAATATATTTGGATCTAATAATTTAGTGGCAATGTAGAGAACTTGAGACTTTTTGAGCTATACATGTTGAATGACAAACTTGCCCTTTGCTTGCGCAATCTTGCTCATTTGGGCATGAGGGGCTCCAAGCTGATGGAGTCCTCTACAATGTGGGAATGCTTTGTCAGATACTCTGATTCAAAGCAATGTAGACATGCTTATGATTCCTAGTGAATATTGATACCTAGCATATTCTCATCATAGTTTGATTTTTGTGTCGTTCTTGGGAGGCGAATTCTCCAATATTGGAGTTCGAGCAACATCAAGTGACCTGCAAAAGAGATTTGAGAGTACATTGAAAAGGTTTTAATTTTAATACTTGTATTTTCATGCCATGATACCTAGGGCCTGGATAAAGAAAATTTGACTCTTTTGGAGGAATTAGATCAATTACCATATCATGTTCGGCCACAATCTAAACTAGGGCGGGATAATAGGTGGGTTTTGATAACCATTTTAATGGATCTTGGTGACATGTGCTTTATTGTTTCGTTTTTAACCGAGTGGAAAGGAACTACCCATTTTAAGGAACAAAATTGAAAAAAGAGGGATGTTATTCTATTCTAAAACACAAGCTCTTTGTGGGGTAGCAAGGACGTCAAATTCTTATTCATTCCTTCTGTAAGGTTCGATTTTAACAAAATGCAACTAGACTTTTTTGAAAGACAAACTATAAAATAGAAACACAATATAACTGAACCTTTATCATACTTTAATGCTGCATGCACAACTTATTTCTACTCTAACCTACTTTGAACACTAATTTCCCATGAGCCTTTGTTTAATTTGATATCATAAGAAGTAATGCGAATATCCTCATCTTTCATAGTTGCAACAAGTTCCTACATCCCATATAGAAATTTGAGCAACCATCATCTTCATATGCATCTCGATCCTTTGTGTTGTTAGGAATAGATTTGCGGCTTTACAAACATATGGTGTATTAAAGACTCTCCAAATTTGGGAGCTGAAACAACCGTTGGATTTACCCTCAATTCTGTATCTTCACGGGAGTCTTTGCACAATCCATCAAGCCAAGGATACATGCTTGAATAGTGTGAGTAGAATGGAGGATAATTGGAAGTTTTTAGTGGATCATTGGTGGTAAAGATCATCTTGGGTTTCTTACACAAGTGACAATGTTGTCCTCCTTAAGTGGGAATTGTAGCATATGTTGGATTTATGTGGATATTTCCACCAAGTGTAGCTTCCTAACTTGAAGAAAGAATAATTCGATACTTAGGAGGTCCATAGGCCACAACTATATCCTTTGTTATTTTTGATGTGCCCTACCATTGGCCACACATGCTCTATCATAAACCACACCTTGACTATGTGCTTTGCATATGTTCTTCATTGATCTTCTTTGTTATCTTTGTACTAGAGCAAGTTTTGGACTCCTGGTCATTAACTCACCTACCTGAATTTGTGTTGGCAATGTCGACAATGATTTATGGGCGAGTGTTCAAGTCAAGCAGTACAACATTGTACCACATGATGTAGTAATATGTGATGAAATACTATGCATTGGAAATGAAGATAAAAATAGAAGATCACTCACATACATAATGAAGTATTTAGTACATAGTCAAATGTTGATCAAGGCATGAATCATTATTATTCTCAACTACTCTCCCAGTACAATATGAAAATTGGGTGTACATTGATGGATAACATATTCATTGATGATGCCTTAGATATACATCAATATGATATCTCTCACAGTGGTATGAGATGTTCTCTCCTCTTCACCATCAACAACATAACAACACACAATGATGGTCTCACAAGTATCCGATAGTACCATTCCATGATTTGCATATGGAATATATACAAAAATGAAATAGGGACATAGATGGTTACAATCCATATATCGCCTTCTTGTATCAAACTACCAACTACTCACAAACTAATCATAAACACAACAAATTGTCTTCGATGTTCATGACTTTGTGACGTGTGCAAAATGACGACACTTGATCTTTTTACAAGCCATTGATCAACACATTGGTGAACATACTAACAAAACTTGACAAACTACTTATGTACAATACATTTGTCCTGTGCTAATCTTCTATGTTTGTTCATTGGGTGACATGATTTGGAAGTGGAAACCTCAAAGATGGCAAACTTTGGTGTCTTTGTGGTGACAAGAACCTGAAATTTCTTGATTTTGAATGTGAACCAAGACTTGGATGCAAATTTGGAAAATTCCTTTGACACACTGGGCTAGATTTTGAATTCAAACTAAGACTTGGACACAAATTTGGAAAAATCCTAACCTCTTGGATGAAACCTTGCACACAAAACTTGAACACAGACTTGGTTGACGACGGACTCAAAATTAAATGATGACGACACCACTCTAGAAGGGCTTGTATGATGAGGATAGTGATGGACTTGATGGCTGATGATAATGCAGGCAACATGAGAGATGCTGACTACAGGACAAATGGGGGTGACAAGCCTTAATGTGCCGTTGTTGTTGACTCCACTATTGGTGACAAGGAACACTACCTCCTCGATGATGATGAGGACTTGATTGCCAATAAAAACAAGTGTTGTTGGCGATGGTGAAAACCCTCCCGTGTGCTTGAATGATTCTCACATCTCCAACCCGAACATATCAAACAAAATAAGCTATAAGTAAAAACAACAATAGTAATTTAGGTTTGACCCGGGTTCAATCCCGACGGCGGATATGTATATGTATAAGAAGTATTTACTCAATAAAAAAAAAACAATAGTAATTTAGGAACAAAACCATCTACAGGGTCTGCACATGGTGTTCCTGTTGGCCACGGATCCGCCACCTGGGAAGGACTTGGTGTATCAATGCGCCCTAGACCCGCATACCAACATTGAAATGCCGGAAGGAAGGAATGCCTTCCGTGCCAATCTCCGGAGAAGGCCGACTCCTATACTAATCTACTTGGGGGGGGTAGATAAGAGTGCAGGAAAGAGATTGAAAAAAGCTAAGGGAACAGGAAAGAGATTGAAAATGCAGAAAGAGATGTAAATGTCAGGCAATAATGGTGGGGAAGAACAAGCAACACGATTACTAACTAATACCCAAACTAACAGCAATCAAAACAAAGCATGTAACAGAAACTAACACCGCGATTCTTCCCTATGTATCCTTCAGCCAGGATTCCAGATTCACTTACTGTCCAATGCCCTAATCCAGAGTGCAGAATTACAGCAAGCAAAAAGATAAGTGAACATGAAGCAAAAATACTTGCAGAAGGCAGCATAAAAGAAAGAGACATGAGTCAGAGCCAAGGATGCTTTGTATTGATGCAAACGTCTGGTTACAACAACTCTCTAGCAATATGTTCCCCCTCCACACTTTTACAATGAAGTTCAATTGCTTTTTATAGCAGATTTTCCCCTCGATTACATTTTGAGCGTAGATCCCCAAACCTGCCAAAAGCTGCAAAAAGCGGCCAGATTTGATTCTTCTTGGCCACCCTTGTACTAGCAGTATGCTTCTCCTGAACTTCGTACAATTTTTGACAAATTTGGTAGTTGGAAAGGGAATTATCAGTTAATTTTGGTAGGTGAGGTACATTTTATCCTTCAATATCCACCTACCCTTTCTTTGAAGTACAATTTCATTCTTGTGAAGCTGGCACTGAAATTGAGGGAAGAACCACTTTTAAACACCCTACTGATTGTCGCCGAGATCGCTGAAATGGAGAAGAAACGCCCAAGGTCGCTGAAAAGCAATGGCGATCTTCGAAATGGGGGCTCAAGGCGACCTTTGAATCAAGCTGGGAACCGTTCAAAAATTGAGCGACTTCGAGAAATTATGTTCAGCGACGACGATCTTGGGAGTGTTTTGCAAATTGCTGCGATCTTATAGCGCTGCTGGAAAAGGTGAGTTGCGACAGCGATCGCGGGAGCGAGGGGAGGAGTTAGCCAATTTTCTGCCTTTTTGCCCTTTTGCTTCCCTCCTGGATGTCGCCGAAAAAACAAGCGATTTCGGGCGTTTTGGAGCTGCGACAGTGATTTCGAGTATGAGCGCCCCTTTGCTTTACTCGTGCGCTCGAAAGCGCTGCAGCGACGAGCGTCGTCGGTCAGCGACGGCGATCGCTGGCTCGACGACACTTAGAAAATTTGCCAGTTTTAAACGCCGCTCTCTTAATCGCTGAAAAACATTGCGACACCGGGCGTTGTTGAAAAGTGACGATGATCGCGAGCTCCACAATACTTGGGAAAATTTTAAAATTTTATGCGCTGCTTGTGGTCGTTGAAAAGAAGTGCGACGACGGGCGTTGCTGGGAAGCGACGACGATCCCGGTCGTCGACACTTAGACAATTTTAAACCATGCCCCGGATCGCTCAAACCGTCCGCGCCGCTAGGAATCGCCCTGCAGCGACGTCGATCGCGGGCGGGCCATGCCTTACAGAATTTTTTGCATTTTTCTTCCTTGCATCCAAATCTGGAAATTGCTCTGCCTAACCAGAAACTGAACAGACTGAAAATAAAGCATAACTGAAAATTGCGCCGAGGAAGGAGGGGAGCAACAACGTGCTTCGAACTTGTAAAAATCTTCTACCCCTAGCAAAATGTGGCAACATTCCTGGCGGCTCGCGGGGTATCGAGCTCGCCTCGATGCAAGGACCCAGGCCTTTATCCATTGGGCAACGGAGGCAACATCTGCGTCATTCTCTGAGTGTTCATTGACGACGACAAACTCTTTCTACAACCTCTGCCCCTCTGCTTCTGACTAGGGATTTTTCTTGGCGCTCAGAAAAAAACACGAACTAAAAAAAACAATTGAAACTTTACATACTAGCTGGCCTATTTACATTATTTACACAAAATTTTGTGACATGATTGGCATGCCGCCACCACAAATCTAGCTTTGGTTGCCTATCCAGTGAACCTGCAGTGTTCGAACCAGATCTGATTGTACTTCAGTTGATCTTTGAAGTCCGGCTGGCCTCCCAAAGTTTGCCAGGTCGCGAACATGGTGCAGCGTGGCAGGTTATCATTCATGCCGGTACCCATACAATTGATGAACAATGTGGCAAGGAGATTTGCCAGACGGGAGCCCTCTTCGGGTACCGGTTGCGGTGATGGTTGGAGCCAATACCACCACTCTAGAGAGTCCACCACCTGTGGGCTCTCGAGCACGGGTTCCTCCAACTCCTTGATGTGATAGCAGGATCTTTCCGACGATAGGCCTTCTGCCAGGGTCTCCTCAGGATCAACCTCCTGGTGAGGCATGCCTATTGGGCTTTGGCTGAATGCTTGCGTGCTATGCCCTGGGACACAAAAAGGGTGCAAAAATGTGCCCTCCTTGTACTTAGAATTTGCCACTGGATTTTGTTCCTTCTCTTGGCCCTTCTCCTGATAGAAACTGCAAGCAACCAAATTATTCATTGCTTGGGTGGTGTTTGCATATTCCAACCGTTGGCCTTGGACGAGATCTACCTCTTGAGCTCCACATAGCTGCATTCTAGGTCTTTGCATAGTATGAGGGATTTGCCACGGTGATTTTGCCAGATGAAGGCAAGCCAGAGATTCACCAACTCGAGCTTCCATATTTTAGCTCAATCAGAGTCGCCAGGTGATTTTGCTAGATGAAGGCAAGCCAGAGATTCACCAAACTCGGGCTTCCTTAAAATATGGAGATTGTAGGTGAACATTCATTTCTCCGCTTGTGAGGTCAATGCTGCTCACCAAACCTTGATTCCTCCGGGGTGTCTTCTATTAGCTTAAAAAAGGCGCCTGCGATCAAGAAATCTGGATCTTCAACTCAGTCAGAGTCGCTAGGTGATTTTGCCAGATGAAGGCAAGCCAGAGATTCACCAAACTCGGGCTTCCTTAAAGAATGGAGACTGTTCGTCCCACCGGGCATGCTAGAAACTGTTGGCCACGGATCCACCACCTGGGAAGGACTTGGTGTGTCAATGCGCCCTAGACCCGCAGACCAACATTGAAAGACCGGAAGGAAGGAATGCCTTCCGTGCCAATCTCCGGAGAAGGCCGGCTCCTATACTAATCTACTTTGGGGGGGGTAGATAAGAGTGCAAGAAAGAGATTGAAAAAAGCTAAGGGAACAAAAAAGAGATTGAAAATGTAGAAAGAGATGTAAATGTCAGGCACTAATGGTGGGGAAGAACAAGCAGCACGATTACTAACTAATACCCAAACTAACAACAATCAAAACAAAGCATGTAACAGAAACTAACATCGCGATTCTTCCCTATGTATCCTTCGACCAGATTCTAGATTCACTTATCGACCAATGCCCTAATCCGAGTGCAGAATTAAAACAAGTAGAAAGATAAGTGAACATGAAGCGTAAATACTTGCGAAGGCAGCATAAAAGAAAGAGACATGAGTCGAGCCAAGGATGCTTTGTATTGATGCAAATGTCTGGTTACAACAGTTGTCTAGCAATATGTTCCCCCTCCACACTTTTACAATGAAGTTCAATTGCTATTTATAACAGATTTTCCACCCGATTACATTTTGAGCGCAGATCCCCAAACCTGCCAAAAGATGTAAAAGCTGCAAAAAGCGGCCAAATTTGATTCTTGTCGGCCACCCTTGTACTTGCAGTATGCTTCTCCTGAACTTCGTACAATTTTTGACAAATTTGGTAGTTGGAAAGGGAATTATCAGTTAATTTTGGTAGGTGAGGTACATTTTATCCTTCAATATCCACCTACCCTTTCTTTGAAGTACAATTTCATTCTTTGTGAAGCTGGCCCAAATCCCAAAACTTGATCTGAAATTGAGGGAAGAACCACTCTTAAACACCCCATTGATTGCCGCCGAGATCACTGAAATGGAGAAGAAACGCCCAAGGTCGCTGAAAAGTGATGACGATCTTCAGAATTTGGGCTCAAGGCGACCTTCGAATCAACCTGGGAACCGTTCAAAAATTGAGCGACTTCGGGAAATTATTTTCGACGACGGCGATCTTGGGAGTGTTTTACAAATCGCTGCGATCCTATAGCGCTGCTGGAAAAGGTGAGTTGCGACAGCGATCGCGGGAGCGGGGGAGAAGTTAGCCAATTTTTTGCATTTTTGCCCTATTGCTTCCCTCTTGGATGTCGTCGAAAAATAGGCGATTTTTGGCGTTTTGGAGCTGCGACAACGATTTCGAGTATGAGCGCCCCTTTGCTTTACTCGTGCGCTCGAAAGCGCCGCAGCTGACGAGCGTTGTCGGTCGCTGACGGCGATCGCTGGCTCGGCGACACTTAGAAAATTTGCCAGTTTAAACGCCGCTCTTTTAATCGCTGAAAAACATTGCGACACCCGGCATCGCTGAAAGGCGACGACGATCGCGAGATCCACAATACTTGGGCAAAATTTTACAATTTTATGCGCTGCCTGTGGTCATTGAAAAGAAGTGCGACGACGGGCGTCGCTGGGAAGCGACGATGATCTCGGTCGTCGACACTTAGACAATTTTGAACCATACCCCGGATCGCTCAAACCGTCCGCGCTGCCAAGAATTGCCCTGCCACGACGGCGATCGCGGGCGGGCCATGCCTTAGAGAATTTTTTGCATTTTTCTTCCTTGCATCCAAATCTGGAAATCGCTCTACCTAACCAAAAATTGAACAGACTGAAAATAAAGCATAACAACTGAAAATTGCGCCGAGGAAGGGGGGGAACAACAACTTGCTTCGAACTTTCAAAAATCTTCTATCCCTAGCAAAATGTGGCAACATTCCTTGCGGCTCGCGGGGTATCGAGCTCGCCTCGATGCAAGGACCGAAGCCTTTATCCTTTGGGCAACGGAGTCAACATCTGCGTCCTTCTCTGAGTGTTCATTGACGACGACAAACTCTTTCTCCAATCTCTGCCCCTCTGCTTTTGATTAGGGGCTTTTTCTTAGCGCTCAGAAAAAAACACAAACTAAAAAAAACAACCGAAACTTTACATACTAGCCGGCCTATTTTCATTATTTACACAAAATTTTGCGACATGATTGGCATGCCGCCAACACAAATCTAGCTTTGGTTGTCTATGCATTGAACCTGTAGTGTCCGGACCAGATCTAATTGTACTTCAGTTGATCTTTGAAGTCTGGTTGGCCTCCCAAAGTTTGCCAGGTCGCGAACATGGTGCACAAATGTGCCCTCCTTGTACTCAGAATTTGCCATTGGATTTTGTTCCTCCTCTTGGTCCGTCTCCTGATAGAAACTCCAACCAACCAAATTATTCATCGCTTGGGTGGTGTTTGCATATTCCAACCGTTGGCCTTGGACGAGATCTGCCTCTTGAGCTCCACACAACTGCATTCTAGGTCTTTGCATAGTATGAGGGATTTGCCATTGTGATTTTGCCAGATGAAGGCAAGCCAGAGATTCACCAACTCGGGCTTCCATATTTCAGCTCAATCAGAGTCGCCAGGTGATTTTGCCAGATGAAGGCAAGCCAGAGAATCACCAAACTCAGGCTTCCTTAAAATATGGAGACTGTAGGTGAACATTCAGTTCTCCGCTTGTGAGGTCAATGCTGCTCACCAAACCTTGATTCCTCCGGGGTGTATTCTATTAGCTTAAAAAAGGTGCCTGCGATCAAGAAATTTGGATCTTCAGCTCAGTCAGAGTCGCTAGGTGATTTTGCCAGATGAAGGCAAGCCAGAGATTCACCAAACTCGAGCTTCCTTAAAATATGGAGACTGTAGGTGAACATTCAGTTCTCCGCTTGTGAGGTCAATGCTGCTCACCAAACCTTGATTCCTCTAGGGTGTATTCTATTAGCTTAAAAAAGGTGCCTGCGATCAAGAAATTTGGATCTTTAGCTCAGTCAGAGTCGCCAGGTGATTTTGCTAGATGAAGGCAAGCCAGAGATTCACCAAACTCGGGCTTCTTTAAAATATGGAGACTGTTCGCCCCGCCGAGCGTGCTAGAAACTGTTGGCCACGGATCCGCCACCTGAGAAGGACTTGGTGTGTCAATGAGCCCTAGACCCGCAGACCAACATTGAAAGGCCGGAAGGAAGGAATGCCTTCCGTGCCAATCTCCGGAGAAGGCCGGCTCCTATACTAATCTACTTTGGGGGGGGTAGATAAGAGTGCAAGAAAGAGATTGAAAAAAGCTAAGGGAACAAAAAAGAGATTGAAAATGTAGAAAGAGATGTAAATGTCAGGCACTAATGGTGGGGAAGAACAAGCAGCACGATTACTAACTAATACCCAAACTAACAACAATCAAAACAAAGCATGTAACAGAAACTAACACCGCGATTCTTCCCTATGTATCCTTCAGCCAGATTCCAGATTCACTTATCGACCAATGCCCTAATCCGAGTGCAGAATTAAAACAAGTAGAAAGATAAGTGAACATGAAGCGTAAATACTTGCGAAGGCAGCATAAAAGAAAGAGACATGAGTCGAGCCAAGGATGCTTTGTATTGATGCAAACGTCCGGTTACGATGAGCTGTCTAGCAATATGTTCCCCCTCCACACTTTTACAATGAAGTTCAATTGCTATTTATAACAGATTTTCCACCCGATTACATTTTGAGCGCAGATCCCCAAACCTGCCAAAAGATGTAAAAGCTGCAAAAAGCGGCAAAATTTGATTCTTGTCGGCCACCCTTGTACTTGTAGTATGCTTCTCCTGAACTTCGTACAATTTTTGACAAATTTGGTAGCTGGAAAGGGAATTATCAGTTAATTTTGGTAGGTGAGGTACATTTTATCCTTCAATATCCACCTACCCTTTCTTTGAAGTACAATTTCATTCTTGTGAAGCTGGCCCAAATCCCAAAACTTGATCTGAAATTGAGGGAAGAACCACTCTTAAACACCCCATTGATTGCCGCCGAGATCACTGAAATGGAGAAGAAACGCCCAAGGTCGCTGAAAAGTGATGACGATCTTCAGAATTTGGGCTCAAGGCGACCTTCGAATCAACCTGGGAACCGTTCAAAAATTGAGCGACTTCGGGAAATTATTTTCGACGACGGCGATCTTGGGAGTGTTTTACAAATCGCTGCGATCCTATAGCGCTGCTGGAAAAGGTGAGTTGCGACAGCGATCGCAGGAGCGAGGGGAGGAGTTAGCCAATTTTTTGCCTTTTTCCCCTTTTGCTTCCCTCCTGGATGTTGCCGAAAAAATAGGCGATTTTTGGCGTTTTGGAGCTGCGACAACGATTTCGAGTATGAGCGCCCCTTTGCTTTACTCGTGCGCTCGAAAGCGCTGCAGCGACGAGCGTTGTCGGTCAGTGACGGCGATCGCTGGCTCGACGACACTTAGAAAATTTGCCAGTTTTAAACGCCGCTCTCTTAATCGCTGAAAAACATTGCGACACCAGGCGTCGCTGAAAAGCGACGACGATCTTGAGCTCCACAATACTTGGGCAAAATTTTACAATTTTATGCGCTGCCTGTGGTCATTGAAAAGAAGTGCGACGACGGGCGTCGCTGGGAAGCGACGATGATCTCGGTCGTCGACACTTAGACAATTTTGAACCATACCCCGGATCGCTCAAACCGTCCGCGCTGCCAAGAATTGCCCTGCCACGACGGCGATCGCGGGCGGGCCATGCCTTAGAGAATTTTTTGCATTTTTCTTCCTTGCATCCAAATCTGGAAATCGCTCTACCTAACCAAAAATTGAACAGACTGAAAATAAAGCATAACAACTGAAAATTGCGCCGAGGAAGGGGGGGAACAACAACTTGCTTCGAACTTTCAAAAATCTTCTATCCCTAGCAAAATGTGGCAACATTCCTTGCGGCTCGCGGGGTATCGAGCTCGCCTCGATGCAAGGACCCAAGCCTTTATCCTTTGGGCAACGGAGTCAACATCTGCGTCCTTCTCTGAGTGTTCATTGACGACGACAAACTCTTTCTCCAATCTCTGCCCCTCTGCTTTTGATTAGGGGCTTTTTCTTAGCGCTCAGAAAAAAACACAAACTAAAAAAAACAACCGAAACTTTACATACTAGCCGGCCTATTTTCATTATTTACACAAAATTTTGCGACATGATTGGCATGCCGCCAACACAAATCTAGCTTTGGTTGTCTATGCATTGAACCTGTAGTGTCCGGACCAGATCTAATTGTACTTCGGCTTGATCTTTGAAGTCCGGTTGGCCTCCCAAAGTTTGCCAGGTCGCGAACATGGTGCACAAATGTGCCCTCCTTGTACTCAGAATTTGCCATTGGATTTTGTTCCTCCTCTTGGTCCGTCTCCTGATAGAAACTCCAACCAACCAAATTATTCATCGCTTGGGTGGTGTTTGCATATTCCAACCGTTGGCCTTGGACGAGATCTCGCCTCTTGAGCTCCACACAACCGCATTCTAGGTCTTTGCATAGTATGAGGGATTTGCCATTGTGATTTTGCCGGATGAAGGCAAGCCGGAGATTCACCAACTCGGGCTTCCATATTTCAGCTCAATCGAGTCGCCGGTGATTTTGCCGGATGAAGGCAAGCCGGAGAATCACCAAACTCGAGGCTTCCTTAAAATATGGAGACCGTAGGTGAACATTCGGTTCTCCGCTTGTGAGGACAAGGTTGCTCACCAAACCTTAATTCCTCCGGGGTGTATTCTATTAGCTTAAAAAAGGTGCCTGCGATCAAGAAATTTGGATCTTCAGCTCAGTCAGAGTCGCTAGGTGATTTTGCCAGATGAAGGCAAGCCAGAGATTCACCAAACTCAGGCTTCCTTAAAATATGGAGACTGTAGGTGAACATTCAGTTCTCCGCTTGTGAGGTCAATGCTGCTCACCAAACCTTGATTCCTCTAGGGTGTATTCTATTAGCTTAAAAAAAGGTGCCTGCGATCAAGAAATTTGGATCTTTAGCTCGCTCGAGTCGCCAGGTGATTTTGCTAGATGAAGGCAAGCCAGAGATTCACCAAACTCGGGCTTCTTTAAAATATGGAGACTGTTCGCCCCGCCGAGCGTGCTAGAAACTGTTGGCCACGGATCCGCCACCTGAGAAGGACTTGGTGTGTCAATGAGCCCTAGACCCGCAGACCAACATTGAAAGGCCGGAAGGAAGGAATGCCTTCCGTGCCAATCTCCGGAGAAGGCCGGCTCCTATACTAATCTACTTTGGGGGGGGTAGATAAGAGTGCAAGAAAGAGATTGAAAAAAGCTAAGGGAACAAAAAAGAGATTGAAAATGTAGAAAGAGATGTAAATGTCAGGCACTAATGGTGGGGAAGAACAAGCAGCACGATTACTAACTAATACCCAAACTAACAACAATCAAAACAAAGCATGTAACAGAAACTAACATCGCGATTCTTCCCTATGTATCCTTCAGCCAGGATTCTAGATTCACTTACTGACCAATGCCCTAATCCAGAGTGCAGAATTAAAACAAGTAGAAAGATAAGTGAACATGAAGCAGAAATACTTGCAGAAGGCAGCATAAAAGAAAGAGACATGAGTCAGAGCCAAGGATGCTTTGTATTGATGCAAACGTCTGGTTACAGTAGCTGTCTAGCAATATGTTCCCCCTCCACACTTTTACAATGAAGTTCAATTGCTATTTATAACAGATTTTCCACCCGATTACATTTTGAGCGCAGATCCCCAAACCTGCCAAAAGATGTAAAAGCTGCAAAAAGCGGCAAAATTTGATTCTTGTCGGCCACCCTTGTACTTGTAGTATGCTTCTCCTGAACTTCGTACAATTTTTGACAAATTTGGTAGCTGGAAAGGGAATTATCAGTTAATTTTGGTAGGTGAGGTACATTTTATCCTTCAATATCCACCTACCCTTTCTTTGAAGTACAATTTCATTCTTGTGAAGCTGGCCCAAATCCCAAAACTTGATCTGAAATTGAGGGAAGAACCACTTTTAAACACCCCATTGATTGCCGCCGAGATCATCGAAATGGAGAAGAAACGCCCAAGGTCGCTGAAAAGTGATGACGATCTTCAGAATTTGGGCTCAAGGCGACCTTCGAATCAACCTGGGAACCGTTCAAAAATTGAGCGACTTCGGGAAATTATTTTCGACGACGGCGATCTTGGGAGTGTTTTACAAATCGCTGCGATCCTATAGCGCTGCTGGAAAAGGTGAGTTGCGACAGCGATCGCAGGAGCGAGGGGAGGAGTTAGCCAATTTTTTGCCTTTTTCCCCTTTTGCTTCCCTCCTGGATGTTGCCGAAAAAATAGGCGATTTTTGGCGTTTTGGAGCTGCGACAACGATTTCGAGTATGAGCGCCCCTTTGCTTTACTCGTGCGCTCGAAAGCGCTGCAGCGACGAGCGTTGTCGGTCAGTGACGGCGATCGCTGGCTCGACGACACTTAGAAAATTTGCCAGTTTTAAACGCCGCTCTCTTAATCGCTGAAAAACATTGCGACACCGAGCGTCGCCAAAAAGTGATGGCGATCTTGAGCTCCACAATACTTGGGCAAAATTTTACAATTTTATGCGCCGCTCGTGGTCGTTGAAAAGAAGTGCGACGACGGGCGTCGCTGGAAGCGACGATGATCTCGGTCGTCGACACTTAGACAATTTTGAACCATGCCCCGGATCGCTCAAACCGTCCGCGCTGCCAAGAATTGCCCTGCCACGACGGCGATCGCGGGCGGGCCATGCCTTAGAGAATTTTTTGCATTTTTCTTCCTTGCATCCAAATCTGGAAATCGCTCTACCTAACCTGAAAAGACTGAAAATAAAGCATAACAACTGAAAATTGCGCCGAGGAAGGAGGGGAACAACAACTTGCTTCGAACTTTCAAAAATCTTCTATCCCTAGCAAAATGTGGCAACATTCCTTGCGGCTCGCGGGGTATCGAGCTCGCCTCGATGCAAGGACCCAAGCCTTTATCCTTTGGGCAACGGAGTCAACATCTGCGTCCTTCTCTGAGTGTTCATTGACGACGACAAACTCTTTCTCCAATCTCTGCCCCTCTGCTTTTGATTAGGGGCTTTTTCTTAGCGCTCAGAAAAAAACACAAACTAAAAAAAACAACCGAAACTTTACATACTAGCCGGCCTATTTTCATTATTTACACAAAATTTTGCGACATGATTGGCATGCCGCCAACACAAATCTAGCTTTGGTTGTCTATGCATTGAACCTGTAGTGTCCGGACCAGATCTAATTGTACTTCAGTTGATCTTTGAAGTCTGGTTGGCCTCCCAAAGTTTGCCAGGTCGCGAACATGGTGCACAAATGTGCCCTCCTTGTACTCAGAATTTGCCATTGGATTTTGTTCCTCCTCTTGGTCCGTCTCCTGATAGAAACTCCAACCAACCAAATTATTCATCGCTTGGGTGGTGTTTGCATATTCCAACCGTTGGCCTTGGACGAGATCTGCCTCTTGAGCTCCACACAACTGCATTCTAGGTCTTTGCATAGTATGAGGGATTTGCCATTGTGATTTTGCCAGATGAAGGCAAGCCAGAGATTCACCAACTCGGGCTTCCATATTTCAGCTCAATCAGAGTCGCCAGGTGATTTTGCCAGATGAAGGCAAGCCAGAGAATCACCAAACTCAGGCTTCCTTAAAATATGGAGACTGTAGGTGAACATTCAGTTCTCCGCTTGTGAGGTCAATGCTGCTCACCAAACCTTGATTCCTCTGGGGTGTATTCTATTAGCTTAAAAAAGGTGCCTGCGATCAAGAAATTTGGATCTTCAGCTCAGTCAGAGTCGCTAGGTGATTTTGCCAGATGAAGGCAAGCCAGAGATTCACCAAACTCAGGCTTCCTTAAAATATGGAGACTGTAGGTGAACATTCGTTTCTCCGCTTGTGAGGTCAAGGCTGCTCACCAAACCTTGATTCCTCTAGGGTGTCTTCTATTAGCTTAAAAAAAGGTGCCTGCGATCAAGAAATTTGGATCTTTAGCTCAATCAAAGTCGCCAAGTGATTTTGCCAGATGAAGGTAAACCGGAGATTCACCAAACTCGGGCTTCTTTAAAATATGGAGACTGTTCGTCCCGCCGAGCGTGCTAGAAACTGTTGGCCACGGATCCGCCACCTGGGAAGGACTTGGTGTGTCAATGCGCCCTAGACCCGCAGACCAACATTGAAAGGCCGGAAGGAAGGAATGCCTTCCGTGCCAATCTCCGGAGAAGGCCGGCTCCTATACTAATCTACTTTGGGGGGGGTAGATAAGAGTGCAGGAAAGAGATTGAAAAAAGCTAAGGGAACAAAAAAGAGATTGAAAATGCAGAAAGAGATGTAAATGTCGAGCAATAATGGTGGGGAAGAACAAGCAGCACGATTACTAACTAATACCCAAACTAACAACAATCAAAACAAAGCATGTAACAGAAACTAACACCGCGATTCTTCCCTATGTATCCTTCAGCCAGGATTCCAGATTCACTTACTGACCAATGCCCTAATCCAGAGTGCAGAATTAAAACAAGTAGAAAGATAAGTGAACATGAAGCAGAAATACTTGCAGAAGGCAGCATAAAAGAAAGAGACATGAGTCAGAGCCAAGGATGCTTTGTATTGATGCAAACGTCTGGTTACAGTAGCTGTCTAGCAATATGTTCCCCCTCCACACTTTTACAATGAAGTTCAATTGCTATTTATAACAGATTTTCCACCCGATTACATTTTGAGCGCAGATCCCCAAACCTGCCAAAAGATGTAAAAGCTGCAAAAAGCGGCAAAATTTGATTCTTGTCGGCCACCCTTGTACTTGTAGTATGCTTCTCCTGAACTTCGTACAATTTTTGACAAATTTGGTAGCTGGAAAGGGAATTATCAGTTAATTTTGGTAGGTGAGGTACATTTTATCCTTCAATATCCACCTACCCTTTCTTTGAAGTACAATTTCATTCTTTGTGAAGCTGGCCCAAATCCCAAAACTTGATCTGAAATTGAGGGAAGAACCACTTTTAAACACCCTACTGATTGTCGCCGAGATCGCTGAAATGGAGAAGAAACGCCCAAGGTCGCTGAAAAGCGATGGCGATCTTCGAAATTGGGGCTCAAGGCGACCTTCGAATCAAGCTGGGAAGCGCTCAAAAATTGAGCGACTTCGGGAAATTATGTTCGGCGACGACGATCTTGGGAGTGTTTTGCAAATCGCTGCGATCTTATAGCACTGCTGGAAAAGGTGAGTTGCGACAGCGATCGCGGGAGCGAGGGGAGGAGTTAGCCAATTTTTTGCCTTTTTGCCCTTTTGCTTCCCTCTTGGATGTCGCCGAAAAAACAGGCGATTTCGGGCGTTTTGGAGCTGCGACAACGATTTCGAGTATGAGCGCCCCTTTGCTTTACTCGTGCGCTCGAAAGCGCTGCAGCGACGAGCGTCGTCGGTCAGCGACGGCGATCGCTGGCTCGACGACACTTAGAAAATTTGCCAGTTTTAAACGCCGCTCTCTTAATCGTTGAAAAACATTGCGACACCGGGCGTTGCTGAAAAGCGATGATGATCGCGAGCTCCACAATACTTGGGAAAATTTTACAATTTTATGCGCTGCTTGTGGTCGTTGAAAAGAAGTGCGACGACGGGCGTCGACACTTAGACAATTTTGAACCATGCCCCGGATCGCTCAAACCGTTCGGGCTGACAGGAATCGCCCTGCCGCGACGGCGATTGCAAGCGGGCCATGCCTTAAAGAATTTTCTGCATTTTTCTTCCTTGCATCCAAATCTGGAAATCGCTCTGCCTAACCAGAAACTGAACAATCTGAAAATAAAGCATAACAACTGAAAATTGCGCCGAGGAAGGAGGGGAACAACAACCTGCGTCGAAATTTCAAAAATATTCTACCCCTAGCAAAATGTGGCAACTGTTCCATCCAACTTCATCAACTGGGTGGATTTGTTCTCTATTACCTCGTCCAATTGAAATAGGCCCATTCACAAGGTTTTTAGTTTTCTAGGCTTCAACTCGCACTTCCCATTGTATCACAAGGCGAGGTTTCCTTTCTTGAGTTGCATGCAATGTAGGTGCTTATTGTGCCATGGTTTTGTCTGTTGTGGGGCAACCTTAATAGCTCATTGTGCCACTACCCTTATCTCTTCCAGTCGACTGAGCAAAAAAAATGTCTCCTAATCTTCAAATTGGTTCTCCATCACCACTTTAGAATCTGAATTTCTATTGGTATGACAACCTTTACCCACACATCAATTGAAATAGGGTATGTCCAGTTGTTGGCTTGTACGTGGACCTAGAAGCCCATAAAACTGTTGGCAATCTCTCCCAATTTTTGCCGTCAACACCACAACTTATGAATAACGGAGATGAGTATCTTGTTCATTGTCTTTCCTTGTCCGTTTGCTTGAGGGTAGTACGTGCTTGACAACGAGTGTAAAATATGAAATTTTAATTTCAGCATTTGGATAACTTCATTTGCAAAGTGGCATTATGCCATCACTAGTGATCTACAAATGGATACCAAGCCTTGTAGTAGCCTGTTAATATACAAATCCTACTGTACTTGTTGAATTGTCGGGCAATGCTCTTGCCTTGACCCACTTTGTTAGGTATTTTGTGGCAATGACTATATATCTACACCTTCATCTCTGCCTTGTAATCAACGGTCTTACAAAATCTAGTCCCTATCTGTTAAACTCGAGGTTGAGACAAGCATAATGACATGAAGTCACGTTGTAGTGTCTTCCCTATTTGTTGGCAAGTATCACATAAAGTGACAGTCTACCTCACACTATGTTGTTTGTTGAGAGTGGGGAGGGTTTATAACAAACAACATTTTGGATAGGACCCTTGACTGACAATAGATGATGATGGTTTGTTATAAATTCCCCACTAAAATTAAAGATGGGTTGTTATAAATTCCCCACTAAAATTAAAAAAATCTTATATTTTTGTTAGTTTTTGGTGTTCATTGGTGATAAATTAATTCATGTTCTAATGGTGCCCCTTTTATAAAAATGTAATAGAAGTTTGACTTTTTAGCTCTCTAATTTTCTTTATATATACATATGTACATAATGAATTTAAATTTTTTGTCATTTTCTTTTTCAAATTTTGGCTGAGGAGTCCTGTACTTAAAAAAGATGGCATTCCTGAGTTCATTTGGCAGTATTATGTTTTTGAAATCTTAGGTGTTGGATTTATCTTTTACTTCAAATCATAGTTACCATATCCAACAGTCCTGCCTAGATATGAGTATCTGCTTATCTGATGGGGATATAGGCACAACACTTCTTGGATACCATACCCAAACGTATCCGAATACACGGATATCATATCCAGACATTCAAATATACGCCCCTATCGGGTCCGTATTTAATGTATCTGGGTATCACCTAGGCATGTCTAAAGCCATATCTGTGACATGAGATTAAAAGAGAAATACAAAAAAAAAAAAAATTAAGTTTAAGAAGCAATGACAATCCTCTTCTTAATTATTGAAAATATCCTGTTTAAAAGTTATATTTGTGTAAACACTTCTGCGTTCTATGTTTTAATATAGAATATATATGCTTTTTATGGTATGCTTTTTATGCATATCCAGTCATACGGGGTCTTGAAAATTTGCCGTATCCGTATTTGATACTGTGTCCATTTCCATGCAACATGGCTTCAAATATCAACTGTTAAGTTTCCCATATATTGACATCATTCTTTGTTGGACCTTCTGGACATTGTTAGGTTCATTGCGCTATAACCAAGTTACAGCTAACGGACATTCCAATAAACCATGCAATGCTCTCATTTTATGCTTAGAAAACGAACATTGTGCTTAGTTGAGTGTATTTGTTACAAGTCTCTTCTTTTTAATTTCCTGTGAAATAGGTCTCATGGTTCCGTGAAATATTCTCTTTGTGTTTTCCATTAGAGCAAGATGTTTACATGGCCTTGTTCAGATGCATTTCTTTGCATCTGTGATTTATTCTTGCTCCACATTTGAGTTTCCCTTTTCATTTATAATTAGATTTTGTTCCTTGTTAAACACATTACTGAGTCAGTGCAAGAAAGTAAGTCACTTCTTTGCTATCCTGAAAAGTTAAATATGCATTTTTAGTTAAATGATAGTGTAAAGTAATAAAATAGCTGTGATATTTTTCTGTTTTTTCAAGCAATTATATTATTTTGAGCATGTTATCTGCTTAGTATTGCTAATATATGCTAGAATGTAGGTATTAACAAGTGTGCCCATGTTTCTATATTTGAGTAGATGGTACAAAGGCTTCAAACATTGCTACTCAGAAATCATCAACATCAAGCTGGAAGGGAATGCTTTCCCATCTTGCAGATCAGGTTTCACAGGTTTGGACATTTAAGTTGAAATTTCACTGCATTGTGGTTTTCAAGTATATTAGATTAATTGGTGGACTGTTTTGTTGAAAACACATTTGGCATAATATTTTTTTTTTTTTGCTGGAGAACAAGGGGTAGTACTTGGGTCCCCCACCCTTGACAAATCACAACTCTCTCCTTTAGAGCTTGAGAGTTTACAAACAAATTCAATTCTCATCTCAATTGAGTTGCTATACCTAGATACCTACATCATTTTTTATAAGAAGTCTAAATTCTTGATTTTCATTTTTTGGATCTTCTTCTATTTTTTTGTGTGAATACAAATATTCCAAAATTCAACATCCTTCTTCCTGACATTTTCTTGTAGCAGCCTTCTCAATACCAAAACTCCAACTGTATTGTCTAGACATTGCAGCTTAGTAGAGTAATATTTCCAAAACTTTGCGCTATCATAGTCCACTTTACTAGATCTAGATTGCTAGTTTCCTTCTTGAAGCATAAGTGCAACCACAAGAATTGTAATAAATATTTTATATAAAAACACATTAATGTTATAAAATAAAGCAAATATTACCAATGGAAAATATTAAAGTAAATCTTAATCATTATTTGATTCATGTAGTCAACTTTTTCTTATTAACTTCAGCTAAACTTAATACTTCGTCTAACCATGGAAAAGAGAATTTAACTTCACAATTCTCAAATAAAACCTTTCTATAGGCTGTTGAGAAATGTAGCTCGGCCAGGAACGAAAAACCCCTTGCGGGGCCGCCTTGGTCTGAGAGACCACGGCCAGGGGGTTCTACACCGTCAAAGTCACCCGGGAGTCGCGCTCGGCCCTGCCCGCACCAACATTATCAATTGGATTTTGGGTACCCAATTCAACTTTTTAGTAGGGTGGAGATTCGAACCTGGGACCTCCCTTGGAGGATTGCCCTCTCCTCTCCAACTCACCTACAACACTTGGGTAAGTGATTCTATTTTGAAATTCACTTAAGTGATTTTCTATTTTGAACATAAGTGATTCTTTTTTGTAATTCACTTAAGTGATTCTATTTTGAAATTCACTTAGTTGATTTTTTATTTTTAATCATACATCTCAAGATGAGATGAGATCTAATCTTAGGGTTAGAGAGATTAGGGTTACCTTCTCAAGGATAAAAGGAGAAGGTCAAGAGTGTTTTATACACAGAAAGAAAAGAAGGTGAACAAATTGCTGAAGGAGAACTGCAAGGCTATTGTGCAGAGGTGAAGAGTGATTTGTTGGCCAGAAAGGCAGCAAGAGAGCAGGCTGTCCTGCTGTAACTGTAACCTTCTCCATTATATAAAATATTCTGGTTTTGTAGTATATTTTCTGCTGTTCATTCTGTTTATTTTTCCAGCCATCTGTGTGACTGTTGTATGTTTAAATAAATTCAGCTCAGATCTAATTTTATTTAGAAATATAGGGCAGCAATTATCTAGGGTTAGGAAAATTTACATGGTATTAGAGCTAGGTTCTGTGATTGATATCCTCAAAGGTTCACAACAGTAGATCACTGTTGGATATTAAAAGAAAAAACCAGCAGTTAGAGGGTTTCATATTTTTTGCTTGAAGGACTAAGCTTATTTGCAGGACAATTATTAGAGTCATTCATATCAGATCTGAAAGTTTTTATAGTAGATCTTAGAGATGGTAGCAGCTAGCCTCATATTTGAGGATAGATTGGAAGGTGCCTTTAATTTCTTGCCCTGGAAAGTTAGGGTAATATTCTTATTGGAAGAGAATGATCTTTGGGATATTGTCAAGGATGTGCCTACAAATCTGCATCAATTGGCAGCTCACAGAAAGAAGTGAAGGCCAAGCGGATGATCTTGGATGCAGTGAAGGATCACCTGATTCTTCACATATCTGAGAAGACTAAGGCAAAGGAGATGTTCGATGCCTTGGTTAGCCTTTACCAGAGTGAGAACATAAACAAGAAGATGATATTGAGGAACAAACTCAGATCTATAGAGATGACCAGATCTGACACCGTTACCGGTTACCTGATGAAGATCACGCAGATTCGTGATCAACTAGTAGCAGTTGGGGAGAAGGTTGAAGATATAGAGTTGGTGAACGTGGCACTTAATGGTTTCTCGACTTCATGGGAACCATTTTTCAAAGGCATTTGTGCTCGTGAGCACCTTCCCACCTTTGAGAAACTATGGGATGATTTCATCTAGGAGGAGACTTGGATGGAGTCAAAGGCCAACAAGAAAGGTGGTGATGATAACCTAGCTCTCTTTGGGTAAACCAAGAAGGGTAGAGGTAAAGGACCCAACAAGGGTGAGGTAAAGAGTGAGGAGTTTACCTCACAGTCAGGGAAGGACTTGAGTAAGATCAAGTGCTTCATTTGTCATAAGAACAACTATTATGCATCATAGTGTCCAGACAAGAAGGGCAAAGGGAAGCAGCAACAGACGCAGGTAGCAGAAACTCAGATGAGCGAGTTTGCTGCCAAATTTGAGAAGGATTTCTCGTTGGTCTCTTGTCTTTCCGACAATGTTTCACCAGTCTACAAGAGTAGGACTCAGGGGTTTAGGTTGAGCTTGATGATGATGCCAAGTATCCAGTTGAATGAATTGGTACAATTCTTTTTCGACTCCAGTTAGGGAACTCTTTAAACTTCGATGATGTTTTGTTTGTTCCAGGTCTGAGGAAGAACTTGCTTTCAGTTTCGGTTATGGAGGATAAGGGTTATGCAGTGGAGTTCAAAAACCAACATGTTCTTATTAGACCAAAAGAATCTAGCTCAGAAACAACACAAGCGATAGGGGTTAGAGAAGGCAGTCTATATAGGTTGCAAGGTGAACATGTTCGAGCCCTAGTTCATAACAATAATAACTTGTGTGAGTTGTGGCACAAGAGGATGGGGCACCTGCATCATAGAGCGTTGCCTATTTTGAGGGAGATAGTCATAGGTATTCCAGAGTTCAGCATTGAGCAACAGGGAGTATGCAGAGGGTGCACGCTTGGCAAGCATGCCAAGGATGTTTTCCCAAACAACGAGCATAAATCTAGTACATTTGGATGTTTGTGGATCGATGTCAGTATCATCAATTTCAGGTAACATGTACTATGTTTCCTTTGTTGATGATTTCTCTTGCAAGACAGGGATATACTTCTTAAAGACCAAGGATGAAGTCTTTAGTAGGTTTCAGGAGTTCAAAGCTCTAGTTGAGAACCAGACAGAGAAGAAGATCAAGGTCTTGAGATCAGACAATGGGGGTGAATATACCTCCAAGGAGTTCGTTGGTTTCTGCAAGCAGGCAGGAATCAAGAGGGAGCCGACTGTTCCATACAACCCACAACAGAATGGGTTTGCAGAGCGAAAGAATTGATCCATCATAGGGGTTTCTTTGGGCAGAAGCATGCGACAAAACAGTCTACATCCAGAACAAGTGTCCTCACAGGATCTTGGAGGACAAGACACTAGAGGAGGCATTCACTAGTGTGAGGCCAGAGGTGAGTCATATTCGCATCTTTGGATGTCCAGTTTATATCCATGTTCCGGTAGAGAAGAGGACCACGTTGGAGCCCTCTAGTAGGAAGGGTTTATTTGTAGGTTACAGTGAGACTTCAAAAGCTTACAGAGTCTATATTCTAGAGCAGAGGAAGACAATAGTGAGTAGGGATGTAAAGTTTGAGGAGGATGTTGCATCTAGGAAGTCCCATGAGCCTATTCCAGTGATAGAGAATGAGGAGCAAGAAGCTTCGAAGGTTGAGCCAGGGTCACCAAAGACACCAGTGGTTTCTAGTTCAGGACAACAACCTTCAGGTGAGGAGGGGCTAATCTATCAAGAGACCTTGATGGCTTACACAAACATTGAGGGATGCTGAGGAGTATGTTTAGGGAGAGTAGACCTTTGAGGAAGTTTCAAAACTACATGGCATTGATGAGCAACATCATAAATTCCGAGCCTTCCAGTTTTCAGGAGGCAACAGACCAGTAGGTTTGGCGGGATGCCATGGTGGAGTACACCTCCATCATGAAGAATGATGTTTGGGACATAGTGCCAAGACCGGTGGGGAAGTTAGTTGTGAGTTCCAGGTGGCTCTACAAAATTAAGCATGCCGCAGATGAAAGCATCGAGGAGTTCAAGGCGAGGTTTGTGGCGAGAGGGTTCTCCTAGAAAGAGGGAGTGGACTATGAGGAGACTTTTGCTCCAGTCGCCATAGACATTTCCATTAGAGCGGTTATGTCTTTAGCTTCATCTATGGGATGGCGGATTCATCAAATGATGTGAAGATAACTTTTCTTTATAAAATCATTGAGGAAGAAGTGTACATAGAGCAACCTCAAAGATTTGAGGTAAATGGGAAAGAGTCCCATGTTTGTAGGCTGAAGAAAGCCTTATATGGACTTAAACAGGCACCGAGAGCATGGTATTCCAGGATATATTGATACTTGTAGAGTGTGGGCTTCTCCAAAAGGGATGCAGATCCTAATCTATATTACATATTTGTTGGGACTGATCTACTCATTGGTGCTATATGTAGATGACTTGTTTCTTAAAAGTGCAGAGAAGCTCATTGAAGGTTGCAAAGCAGATATGGCAGCCGAGTTTGAGATGAAGGACAGCGACATGATGCATTACTTCTTGGGTTTGGAGGTTTTGCAGGGACCAGGGGAGATATTCCTTGGGCAGGGTAAGTATGCAGTTGAGATCTTGAAGAGGTTTCGGATGGAGTACTGCAAACCTATGGCCACACCCATGATCACTAATTTGAAGATGGTGACAACTTCAGATTCAGAATTGGTGGACCCTACTTTGTACAGGCAACTAATAGGATCCTTGATATATTTGGTCAACACTAGACCAGATATATGTTTTCCAGTGAACACCTTGAGTCAGTTTATGGTGGAGCCAAGGTAGGAGCATTGGGTAGTAGCAAAATATGTGCTCAGATACTTGAGGGGCACGATGGAGTATGGTTAGAGATATCTTGGATATGGTGAAGTGAGGTTGTAGGGGTATACAAACTTAGATTGGGCAGGTAGTGTAGCAGACAGGAAAAGCACCTCAGGGTGTTGCTTTAGCTTGGGATCAAGCATGATATCCTGGTTCAGCAGAAACAAACTTCTGTGGCACTTAGCTCAACAAAGGTCGAATACATGGCAGCCAGTATTGCTAGTTGTGAGGCCATCTGGCTTCGCAAGTTGCTTACAGTATTGATTGATCAAGAGTTGAATCCCACGGTGGTATACAATGATAATCAGAGTTGTATCAAACTCTGAGAATCCAATATTTCATGACAAGTCCAAACACATAGACATCAAATATCACTTCATACGAGACAAGATTCAAAAGGGAGAAGTAAAGCTTCAATATATTCCCATAGATCAGCAGGTAGCTGATATTCTGACCAAGCCCTTAGTGAAAGGGAAATTTGAAGCATTCAGAGACAAACTTGGATTGGTGCAGAATTCCTTCCTTGCTAAGAGGGAGTGTTGAGAAATGTAGCTCGGATAGGAACTTCTTGCACAGGCTTCAGTATGAACATGCTAGAAGTGGTTCGAGACATTTCGAATTCTATTTTGTAATTCACTTAAGTGATTCTATTTTGAAATTCACTTAAGTGATTTTCTATTTTGAAATTCACTTAAGTGATTCTATTTTGTAATTCACTTAAGTGATTCTATTTTGAAATTCACTTAAGTGATTTTCTATTTTGTAATTCACTTAAGTGATTCTATTTTGAAATTCACTTAAGTGATTTTCTATTTTTAACCATACATCTCAAGATGAGATGAGATCTAATCTTAGGGTTAGAGAGATTAGGGTTATCTTATCAAGGATAAAAGAAGGTCAAGAGTGTTTTATACACAGAAAGAAAAGAAGGTGAACAGATTGCTGAAGGAAAACTGCAAGGCTATTGTGCAGAGGTGAAGAGTGATTTGCTGGCCAGAAAGGCAGCAAGAGAGCATGCTGTCCTGCTATAACTGTAACCTTCTCCATTATATAAAATATGCAGGTTTTGTAGTATATTTTCCACTGTTCATTCTGTTTATTTTTCCAGCCATCTGTGTGATTGTTGTATGTTTAAAATAAATTCATCTCAGATCTAATTTTATTTAGAAATATAGGGCAGGAGTTATCTAGGGGTAGGAAAACTTACATTGGCTAGCCTATTTGCACATTTGTTTCCCTTCCTTAACATATTTGTAAGCTTGATTATCTCTTAGCAAGGTCTTGTATTTCCACAATTATCTCTTGTATGTTCCATGGAGCCTTAGCTTTCGTCAAAATTGCATTTATTACCATTAGTGAATCACCTTCCATCCATACACTATTCCATTTCATTTGTTTGCATATTTTTAACCCTTCCAAGACTGTCAAAGCGTCAACTTCATTATTTGTCTTAAATCTACTATTGAAAGTGATGAGCACCAAAAATGCTCATCTTATTTGTATTTGTGGGGATATCATTTTTGGCTTAATTAACATTTAAGATGCATTTTTGTATAACTATTGCCTATGATTAATAGAAATTGTTGTACTTATGCCTAATTGGTATTTTTAGTTGTGCATGTGTGTAGTTACAATTTTTTTTGCATTTTTGAGTCAAGGTCCTATACGGACCAGGCATTTTGTGAATGAGTAACTTCTTCGTGAGATGGAGATGTCCGGAAGGTAGTCCGACAAGAGTAGGAGGCACCTTCACCCCACAAGGGTGAAGTGCTTGCCTCCCGCGAAATGTAGGAGGAGCCTACATCCCACAAGGGTGAAGTGCTTGCCTCCCGCGGAATGTAGGAGGCACCTACACCCCACAAGGGTGAAGTGCCTACATCTTGCGGAGTGTAGTAAGGCGCCTACATCCTGCCAACGGTAAGGTGCCTACACCCCACCACGAGTGTAGCACCTACACCCCATCAAAGGTGTGGTGCCTACTCTTAGAGAGAATGTAGCACCTACACTCCACCGAAGGGCTCCTACACCCCACCGAAGGGCGCCTACACCCCAACATTGAACGTTGACCGAGATAACAACAAAAACACCCAACTCAAGGAGGGGGAAATCCCTCAAAGAGGAACTCCTCCCAAGTTGGCAATGACCAAAACTGTGGCTATTTCCTCTTCCACCACCACTTCCCTTTCGCTTTTTACTGCTATCGCTTCTTTCTCTATCTCTACTTTTGTTCCTACTTATTTCACCCCTTCTTCTGTGGCACTTCCCTCACCCTTCACCAGTGTGGCCATTGGTTATCTTGGAAGAATTCCACCTCCTACTAGAATCCTCACTATTGGCACCATGCCCATCACTTCATTTCTATGTTACTAGATAAGTCTTCACATTTTTTTCGATCTGCACATCCTTGTTTTGGAAACGGATATTGATACGATATATGGCAGAAACAACTTGGATATTGTATCCGACCATATCCAAATGTTTTCTTGTGGGATGACGTATCAGATACACTCGAATACAATATCTAGGATGTCCATATACGTTTTTGGCACAACTACCAAAAAAAATAAAAATTAAGGAAAATTTAATTAAAATATCTAAAACCCTTTAAAAGAAATTCTATATAACGACATCCAAACCACATAGTATATCACAAAATTTGCAAGCTGTGGAGGGTGAGTAAAATTTATGTTGGAGACATGAGAAGGTGGATTTAGGTTGGTTGAGTTGTGGGCTGTGGTCAAGATGTCATTTACAAAGCAAAATCCGTTTTTTTTTTTTTTTCTGCACCCTTCCACAACTAAACTGATTGTCCTTGTGTGCCTCTCTGCAACTGAATTGAGTTTGAACTGCTATTGAAGAGTGTGCTTTGTGAATACACTAAGGCGAGTGTTTCTTGTGAATGAATGGGCTGCACTATCAGCTGTTGCAACACAACTGCACTATGGGTTGTTTCTTTTAAATTATAGGTTGTGAGCTCTTCTTCGATTGAGAAATTGGAACACATGGCTTCATCCATTCTGTGAAGCGTAATAGATTGGCGGCCAATAAGGTAGAGGATCTCATATGTGTCCATTCCAACCTTTGTCTCCTATCATATTATGGGGTAGACTGCAAGAAGGGACCTTTTAGTCTTGTACAACCTGAGATGAGTGATATTAATATATCATTGAGTTCATTGGCACTTCTAAATCCCATAGTCAAGTGTTCTTCCACATTAGGGGGTTCTCCTACAACATCTTCATTTGGCTTTGAGAGTGTGGTAGGCAATTACATCCAGTTTAACATTCCTAACTCTTTGGAGGACCTTGATGATCTGGATCTTCATTTCGATGAGAACAATGATGATAATATGTGATTATTTAATGTTTTTTTATTCCAGGTGATCTATAGACATATTTTGTCATAGGTACTAGCAATCATGCATTGCTCCTCTAATTAATAAAAGTCTCCTATTTAACATTTATGCTTGATTAGTTGTACATATATTTTTAAAATACATATAATATATATGTTTTTATAAATGTCGTATCCAACCATATCCATATTGAGTGGTCTAGAAAATCTGCTGTATCCATATCCGATACCATATCCATATCTTATATCATATCTCTGTTTCCATGTTACAGAGCTTCATTTCCTTAACCTACCATTGAAATCATCTCTTGACAACCCCTAGTTGCCTACACTATGAGTCCATCTCCTTAACAATTATTATCTCCACTGCTAAGTCATTGGCTCAGTTGGCGACAGGGGTATCCACCTTCGTATCTCCACTCGCTCCCATATCCACACAATTCGTTCCGCCCATCATGTCATCCCATCCATGCTACCCCATCTCGCAAGCAAATTAACTTATGCTACAAGAAATGACGTCGCCCATGCCAACTCTACGATCGTGCCTGCTAAAGCATACCTAGAAACTGACGTAGTTGTAGGGCCTAGTTAGGCCTTTGTCTAGAACATCACCAATGAGCTTGAAGAAACTAATGTCCAAGAAACATTTGACTCTCAAAGATGAAGAGAGGAAAGTCAAAACTTTCAAGGCTTCAGTCATCAATTTTTCCCAACTAGCTTTTAGGGGCGCCAAGGTCCTCATCACGGAAGCGATCCTTAATGACCTTTCTAGACACACCACAACGCTTGCTAGCTTCACCACTAGAGTGTTGGAGCTAGATTTTAGTAGAAAAGAGATGCTGGTGGACAATGACATGTGAGAAGAGAGGAAATAGAAATGGACATAACAATGACTTAGTTGAAGATGGAGAAATCACGACTCCATCAACAGAATGAGGCCTTAGCAAAGGACAGTGCAAAAAAGGATAAGCTGCAACAACAACGTGATGACCTCAAGTCCCAATTTGTTGAAGTTGACAAGAAAGAACAACAACTAGAGGATCTTTCATAGAAGCTTGCACAGGGGCAAGACCTACTAAAGCAACAAGCCAAATAAGAGAAATCATAGCTAGAGGACTAACTAAAACAACTACAAAATCCCAACAAGAGAAAGACATCCAAATATGTAAGCTCCAAAAAGAAATTGTCCAATTGAAGGAAGGAGCAACAATAGACCAAGGCTAGACCCTGAAAGTTAAGAAAGTGAAGTCCCTCTAGGACAACACTAAACTGGGGTGACGAGGGCCAAGAGGTACTTTAAATTTGAGGTCAACATCGAAAATAGCCTCAACTAGGTGGCGAGAATCATCAAGCAAATCGAGGAGTTGGTTCCAAATGAAAGGTATCAAGAGGTACTCAAATAGTTGGCCACTATTGTAACATCGCAAGCCCAAAAGTTAGGGATAAACTTGAAAGACCTCATTGGAAGGTTGAAGAAAATCCATGATGCTCAGAGAGACCTCTAGACATGCAAGGACACGATGAACTCTTTGGGAACCTGTATACACAAAATGGAAAAATAAATTTAGGGGCTAGTCATTGCTGGATTACTTGATGTTTTTGATCATTAGAAGAACCTCGTTGATGATGACATTGTCAATTCGATGATTGAAGAGGAAAAGGCCAAGGTTGGAGCCAAAACAACAACAAAACGAACCAAATTGTTAGAGATGTGGCTAGCCAAACTGCAAGAAGTGGTAGGCAAATAGGATAGGCTATTAGAAAATGTTAGAATATATTACATTATTTGATACATAAGAATGTGAAGTGTTTCTTAGCCAAATGTCATAATAGGAATATCAAAGGTTTATCATGAAAACTATATTATGGACTCCAAGTTCCATAACTGGGATGTACAAGATTCTTCTATAATAAAAGCTCTATACATTCTTTCTTAGGTTCTATGTAAGTTTCTTTATTGTTCTATATTGCTATTTTACTTTATTGTATAATTTTTTTTGCTGTGAGATTTACATTAAGTATTAAGCTTCAAAAGCCATCAGTGTTATCAGAGCTACAACAAGTTTTTTTGCATAAGGTTTTGGGACAATTGTTGCTATTCGACGATAGGCCCATCAAGTTTTAGATAGATTGAGTTTACCTATTCCAAGAATATATTCGGAATAGAAGGCAATCTATAGCATAGTTTTAGGTCTTGGAGATAGACCTTGATATTGATGAAGAAGAAGACTTCAAGACCAAAAAAATCTTGAGGACAGTCCTAGTTCAAGGACAACACAATATATAAAAGGCAGCATCGAAGAGGAAGATAGCGTTTGAGAGCCACAAGGGCAGAAATAAAGAAAAGAGACCATATACAAGCCTGTTGTTAAGAAATATAGGCTTGAATATAAGAGATACAGAGAAAGCTTGTATTAGGAAAAGCAAGAAGATTCAAGAATAGGCTTAAGCAAAGAATCCTGGTATCGCGAGCAAGGCAGAATTAAAGGATAACAACAAGGAAGAGGATAGAACGGAGTCAACCCAACATTCCTATAATGAAAGACATCAAACCATAAGCTAGAATGGTATAGTGAAAGAAGCAAAGGAAAGTCGCAGCCATTGCAAGGGATATTACGCAAAGCTTTGGATGGTTTTATGTGTTTGAAATCTTGAATGCTGAGCAATGCACCTGAACTTGCATAAAAAGGAGCAAGCATAGTTAATGGAACAGTCATAGCAAGCTTTCATAAGAGTGCAGTCCAAGAAGATCAAAGCTCAGTCAAAATCAAACTGAAAAGTCTGAAATGAAATGAAATAAAATATTATTAATGTCCGTGGTGGGCCAAAATAAGACCCAAGGGACTATAAGAAGGACAATAATGACTGCCAGCTAGCAGGCTAAAAAGCCCTACAAAGAAAAGAACTAAGATAAATACAAGATGAAACCAGACAAACAAGCCAAAGAGAAAGGCAAAAGAAAAGAAAAGGGAGAACAGAGGGGGGGAGGGCTGTAGTCCAACAGAGAGGAGTGCACGCCAAGAACGGAGAGAGAGGAGGGGGAGGGAGCAGCCCAAGAGGGGCAAGCTCTGAGAACCCCTAGAAAACAATCTCTCCTAACAGTCGAGGCCGAAGTACCGGAGTTGAAGAAGTCCATGATATGTCTCTGCCCATTGCTAGTTCGGAACCCTGACAAACTGTTGGTGCGTTGTCTAGTGACCCTGCTTCTGTTCGAATTGGATGATGTGGGGCGTTTTCGATCGAAGTCACCTGGTCCATCGGAGTTGATGAAGTATGTTGTGATGAGCCGATGTTGAGGAGGGTGAGATCCATTTGGAGAACTTTTATGTCATCGAAGCTGAGTTATCTCCCTAAGAAAGAGTGCGAGACAACGCTGGTCCGAGTATCTGAAGAAGGTAGAAACAGATCGAGAGTTGTCCCTGAAAAGGCAATGAAACCTACCTTGGATCTCATAATAAATGGGACAACAAAAAATAAAGTGATGAAGGGTTTGAACTTCACCCAAGGAGCAAAACAAGCAAATCCGCTCCTCCGTCGGAAGATGGTGATCTGACTCAATCCGGAGTTGGTGAGAGCACACCCTGAGTTGCCCAATAGTGATTCGAAGACTATGCATTGTGTTGTTGAAGGTATTGTGGTGGAACTATTTTGCCCTCCTGTATCTGTAAGAAGTGCTCATGGTAGAAAGACAACTTGGGGGAAAGAGGGGCAACGGGAGAGATCCATGTGCATTGGTTTTACTGGAGACTAGCATCCTTTCGAATCTCGTGGAGCATCTTCTCCTTACTAAGCCAAGAGGGGGGAGAACCCCCAAAGAATAAGGGGGGAGTCTGTCTATCCGTATTTGAATGTTGGCCAGGAGAGCAGAAACCTGAAAATACCAGCTCCTTCGGCCTCCTCGAGAACTTGGAGAGAGTTCCATCGAGGAGTGAAGGGCGAGGTAAGGGTACCGCCTGCAACCCTCAGGGGTATCTCCGAAAGTACGGATCCTGTGAAGATAACCGATAATCAGGAAGATAATCTCAAGCTAGAGAGGAGAAGCCCCAATCTCTGCCAGAATAATAGAACGGGGGACTGTGCCCTTGCAATGAATGAATCGTCGAAGAGTGTCTAGACTTGTTCAACCCGTGACCACTCAGTCGGGCCAAGACTAGGGCCCCAAACCACTGACCCATAAGTAATAGTTGGCTTGACCAAGGCGTCAAAGATCCTCATGTTCATAGGTATATCTTGAAAATGTGCTTTGAAGCAATTCCTCTCTAGCAAAGATAGAGTTGCATACCCCTTACACACCCGGACTTGGGCGGCGGGTTTCATACCAAAAGTGGGACCAGTGAAAAGAACCCCCAAATACACATAAGAGGTGGTGATTTCGACCTCCTGACCCTGGAAAAGGAAGTGGAGATGGGATAGAGCCTCTTTGGTAGTATTGAATACCATAACCTTGGTCTTAGAAAGATTCATCGTCAATTGTCTTGAGTCACAAAAAGCGACAAGAGTGTTCAAATGACGCTGAAGCCCCTCAGGGGATGAGGCCAAAAGAACAACATCATCAGCAAAGAGGAGAATAGAAATCAGCACATGGTGAAGAAGGCAACCATCCTCTAGGTGAGCGTTCTCCCTAATAAAAGTCTCAAGCTTGTCGATAAAGATCCCAAAAAGTGTCGGGGAAAGGGGGCATCCTTGTTTCACTCCTATGGTGCTAAGAATACTGGCTGAAAGCCCTTGAGGGGAGCAAAACCGACCTTTCACAGTCTCCTATAACCGTGTAACCGCTGTCAAAAGCTGCCCAGAGATGCCAACTGACTGAAGCCTCTCAAGAAGTAAATGCCGAGGCACCGTGTTGAAAGCTTTCCTGAAGTCTACAAAGCAATAATAAACCTTCGAGGACCTGGAACACGCCTACTCAATAATAGCTCTAAGGACTAGAATGTGATTTGTGGTCTAGTAATCTTGCCAAAAACCAGCTTGGCCAAGAGCCTTGAAAGCCCCCTCCTCCAACCTTCGGGAGAGAAGCACGTCCAATGCTGTGGCATAGAGCTTGGCAAAGATATGCCCAATCATGATAGTCCTGTAGTTATTGGGTTCATGGGGATCACCTCCCTTATGAATGGGGTGAATTATATGCTGAGTCCACGAATTAGGAAACCTATAACAGACAGCGAGATTAAAGAGATCAGTGAGGGGCCCAACAAGAGGATCAATACCATGCTTCAAAAATTCCTCTTGTAACCCATCCAAATCTGCTGCTTTGCTCGTATAGAGTTTCTAGATAGCCTGCCTGAAAAGACTAGTAGAAAAGAGGTGGCACGAGGAGGGGGGGGAGGGAACAGTAATAGGAGGCTGATTTGGGATGGTATAGAGGGAAGAGGCATGGATGGTCTAAGAGGAAAGATCGATCCCATGAGTAATCCGATCACGGGGGAGGATAAGGCGGCAAAAGGATTTAGGAGACTGCTGAAGGGAGTGGATAAGATCAAGTCAATGCCAAGAGAGGAAGAGACACTTCTTCTTTCAAAGAAGCATCTTGTAGTCTTTGTGAGAAATGGCATAGGGTTGGGAAGGATTCTGAATGGCATATTTCAACCTACGGTGGGCAAACTTACATTCCTCATTATACTAGATGTTCATGGGGCAATGACCAGGGGGACAAGGACGAGGGAGAGGACAAATAGTGTGGGGGTACGAGTCCAAAGTAGCCTTCCAAATAGTTTGGACCAAGCGAGCAGAACGATTCGAAACATTGGGAAGATAAGACACCTTGGGGAGAACATGATGCAACCGATCCATGTAGGTAAAGGAATAATAATAGTCAAGTCTATAATGACTCGAGGGGCTGAAGGAGAGGGAGGAGGGGTAGGAGTAACAGTGGATAATGTAAGAGAAAGAACTGAATGCTCGGTAAGGGGGAGGGTGATCAGAGACGTTGAATCGGGAAATGAATGGAATGAGGGTGGTGGAGGAAATAGCATAGTCGACAACATTGGCTCCACCACTATGAGGAAAGCAAGTAAACCCACTAGAATCCGGAAAACAAGATATACCATTGAGAAGAACTAGCTTGTTGGATTCACCCAACTCAATAAGATGCTTACCGTAAGCAGTCACTTGTGTGTCGTTGGAGTTTCGAACAAAACCAAGGTCCTCAAGATCCAATTCCCGAGTCTGCATCTCATCGGTTGTGAGGTCATGAAGAGAAACTTGCATAGGTCCGGTCCGAGCATTAAAATCTCCCAGCAGAAGTATCTCCCTTGAAGCCGAGTATCTAGTAATGTCCTCATAGAGATCCTGGAAAGGGTCCCCGTCCGTGTGAATAGCAAAATTGGATATGGTGGGGGGAAAGTAACAGGTGGCAATGTAGATATCCGAAAGAGTTGGGTGATGATGGATTTTAATCCATAAAAACCTGGAGTGGGGGTTAGTTGAAACTAGGGAAATCGAACCTTGGAGCCTATCGCTAATAAGAGCAGCAAGACCTCTTGATCCTTGACCCCCCGCCCAGAGCACCGAGTGAGTTGCCGACAATTGGACCACCAAAAGTAACCAAAGATAATTGGAAGGGTCTGCTCAGGACTCTTGTGCGTCTCATAGATAAGAATAATGTCATGTCTACCAATCATATCAAGAAGGGACCCTGGGGCAGACCACATACCATTGCAGTTCCAGCAAGCTATAGCTAGCTTATGTACCACCCCCCTTCCGTGCCGATGAAGTCATTTGTTAGGCAAGGGTTTGGACCACCCAGGAGGGGGAGAGTCCCTAATCATTGCATGCAAATTACGAATAACTGCCCATTTGTTGGCTTTCCTGGCTACGACTACTTATTCCTTGGCTTTCTTCAATTCTTCAACCTGGAGTTGCGTAAGGTCCTCATCAAGGTAGATCTTGTCCTAAAGAGTAAATAATTTCTGTTTGGCCCTCAACGCCTTCATACGCTCTTCCGCATTTTTGAAGCGCATGACCAATGTGGAGTCGGGAGAGAACCATGCTCTCTCGAGAGTAACATCTGTTAACTCAAAAGTGTTGTGAATGAAGGCATTTCCAGCTTGAAGCAGATCAGTAGGATTGGGCACCCCACGAATCCTGAGATTGAGCGCTTTCGTATTACGGATCCTTTCTTCTTCAAATTTAGCTTGGACAAATTACGGATCCTTTCTTCTTCAAATTGAGCGCTTTCGTATTACGGATCCTTTCTTCTTCAAATTTAGCTTGGACAACTAACTCAACTATGGGGGGGGTTCTTCTTTCCAGCTACAACCTGAACCCAAGATTGTTGGTCGGCTAATTTTTGGCTTTGTGCAGTTGATGCTTCCTTGAGATGTTCCTGCTTAGCAAGAAGAACAATGTGTTCATCTCGAATTTTTAAAATTTCAAAGTGTAAATTCGCAGAATTCTGAGGAGGTTGTTCGGTATGTGCAGTCTGCAATTGAGTAATGATGGCTTGCTGATCTTGAAGTTTAATTTAGAGATCCGTGATAATGCGGCTGCCGTATTTCACTTGGTCTTGCAAGGAGAGTATAATACTAGCTTGTGTGTCTAGCTGTTTTTGGAGAGAATTAATCTGTTTAGACAAACGCTGGTATGAAACTATTGTGTGAAGGCATTGGACAAAGTTAAGAGGAGAAGCCCGTGTCTCCTCCATTCCTCCATCAATTATCCGCATAACACCAAGAACACCGGGCTGTTAAACGATTTGCAATGAGGACAACTGACACATGCTAGGGCACGATTGGGGTTGCGCTAGGGCACATGTAGAAATCCACCTCGAGCGCAGCAGAAATCCACTCGAAGCACAGCAGAAATCCACCCGAAGCACAGTAGAAATCCACCCGAGTGAAGCAGAAATCCACCTCTCGAGCGCAGTAGAAATCCACCTCCCGAGCGCAGCAGAAATCCCCCCGAGCGCAGCAGAAATCCCTCGAGCGCAGTAGAAATCCCTCGAGCGCAGCAGATATCCACCTCGAATGCAGCAAAAAGCCACCTTAGCGCAATAGAAATCCACCTCTCGAGCGCAACAAAAATCCACCTCCCGATCGTAGTAGAAATCCACCTCAGCGTAGCAGAAATCCCCCTCAACGCAGCAGAAATCCACCTCGAGCGCAACAGAAATCCACTTCGAGCTCACCAGAAAACTACTGAGTGCAGCAAAAATCCCCTCCCGAGGGCAACAGAAATCCCCTCCCGAGCACAGCAAAAATCCCCCGAGTGCAGCAGAAAACCACCTCAGCGCAAACCCCCGAGCGCAGCAGAAATCCCCTCCCAAGCAAACAAAAGTTTTCAAAGACAAATTGCTTTCTGATTATATACATAATGAACACTATTCTTCAGAAGAGAAAAATAACATTATAGAAGGGAAATCAGAACAAGCATAAACAAAAGAATTAACACTTTGATTGCAGGCCATAGAGAAAGATTGTATTTGCTTCAATACAATAATTACATGCATGAACCAAGGATCCCTAGCCAATAAGAGCTAGTGTTATTCAAGAGCTACGAACCAACAAGTTTTATGAGTCAACAATAGCCAGCAAGGAGCCATGAGACAACAAGTCATCTTAGACTATCTATAAGAGCCACGAGCCATCGAGATGCTATGAGTCATCCAAATACCAAGCGCTAATGTCCATCTAGGCAGACAACGTATGTCAGAAAGCTACGAAAGGAGGATTCCAGAGCGTTAAAATAGCAACAGAGTGTCACATGAAAGATAGACATCAAGTGTCACCTGAGAAGAGGTTGGAATCTTAGCGCCAAAGGACATTGAAACCAGACAGAATGTCACTTTCAAAGAGCCACGTAAAGAAAGCATTCTAAGCGCCATCTTTGGAGTATTCGTATCACTCGCTTGAAAGGAAATCAAAAGATCAAATGTTGAAGGTGAAGTGTTAAAGAGATGCGAAAAGCCAAGCGCCACACCCAGGGATGAAACGCCAAACTTGAACATTGAACTAGCGCTACATGGAAGAGAGCTAACATCTTTTTGAGTGCAGGAAGAATTTGGAATGCCACTTGTTTGAATGCAGGAAATGAGCGCCACATTGGAGCATGCCAATCGATTTGTTTGTAAGTGAAACGCTTGAAATACATACCACCCAACGTTTGTTGGAAGTAACTGAAGGTTTGATTAGAATGCTTAAGGCAGTGAAATGCAGTGCCAGAGACCACATTTCCAACAAGACGCGCCATTAAGAAGGTAATTAAGAACGATTAAGGCAGTGAAATGCAGTGCCAGAGAACGCATTTCCAACAAGATGCGCCATTAAGGAGGTAATTAGGGTTTCAAAAGTTTATTTAAATTTTTGCTAAAGTTAAAAGGAGTGTATATTTAATTATTAAGTTTTGCTAAAGTTTTGGAGTAGACTTTAGTATATTTAAAAGTTATTTGATTACTTTAGAAGCTTTATAAGGAGTAATAAGGCTTAATTAAATGTTTGATTAATAAGGAGTGAAAAGTAGTTATTAAAGTGTAATTTGAAAATTTGTTTTTGGAGAAATAAGGACTTCTACATCAATTTTAGAAACTTCATACCTTACTTAGGGAGATATAAGGAAGTCTACGCATAGAATCCTCATTAAAATCATCATGGAATATTGGTATATAGACTCTGGAGCTAGTAGACACATGATTGGAGATAAACATTGGTTTAATACACTACAAGAAAAATATGAGAAACTTGTTGTTATAGCAGATAGTAAGACCTATGAAGTAAAAGGAGTAGGAGATATCCTAATCAATCTAATAAATGGAAAAGGAATAATTAGCAATGTGTTATATGTTCCTAGTTTGACTACTAATCTTCTTTCAGTCTCTCAACTCATGGATCAAAATATGATAGTCGAATTTAAAGTTATTAATGGAAGGAAACAATGTCATATTATCAAACAAGGAAAATTGATAGCTTCAGGATCCTATAAAAATAGTTTGTTTGTGCTAAATACAACTACAAATTTGGCCCTCTCAGTAGGAATATCTGAAATCAGAGAACTTTGGCATAAACGGTTAGGACATACCAGTGCTTCATCCTTAAATGAGATGGTTAAATATCAAATGGTAGAAGGTCTACCAAATATTTCTTGGGAATCTACTATATGTCCAGAATGTTTAGCAGGAAAACAACATAGAATCCCTTTCGAACTTCGTTAGTATAGATCTCAACAACCTTTGGAATTGATATATACAGACTTATGTGGTCCAATGAATATCACTAGTATTGGAGGACATAAATATTTTCAATTATTTGTTGATGACTACACTAGAAAAATGTGGGTATATTTTATGCAATATAAGTCTGAAGCTTTTAGTTGTTTTAAACAGTTCAAACTTCAAGTAGAAAAAGAATCAGGGAGTACCATCAAAAACCTTCATTCAGATAGAGGAGGAGAATTTGTGTCAAAAGAGTTTGATCTATTTTTAGAACACAATGGAATAAAAAGACAACTCACTACAACATATTCACCACAACAAAATGGAATTGCAGAAAGAAGAAACAGATCTATAATGGAAATGGTAAGATGTATGTTAAAAGAAGCTCATCTTAATCATCAATACTGGGCAGAAGCAGTCAATACAGCTGTATACTTGCAGAATAGACTACCTACAAGGATACTCAAGAATGCTACTCTAGAAGAAGTATGGTCAGGGAAAAAACCGAATATTGAAAAATTAAGAATTTTTGGATGTAAAGCTTATATGCACATTCCAAAACAAAAAAGGACAAAATTAGATGAAAAACTATGTCAGGTATATTTCTTGGTTATGATGATGAATCTGCAGGATATAGAATCATTAATCCAATCACAAAGAAAGTCTATATAAGCAGGGATGTTATCTTTGATGAAAAAATCAAAGAAGAGATTAAAGAACAAAAGAATGATTAAAAAATTCTTCTAACATTCTCAGAAGAAAATACAACAAATGAGGAAACAAAATCAGAATCTCAAGAAGAATAGAGTGAAAATACAGAAATTCCAATGATTTCACAAAGAAAGGAACCTATTTGGCTCAAAAATACAGTTAGAGATTCAAATCTTGAACAAATGCCTGATCTGACTACTACAAGACCTCAAACTCATAGTCTAACCCAAATAAATAGAGGATTGATGAGCAACATGATAGAACCAGTAACAACATGTCAAGCTTTAAGTCATTCAAAATGGAAAGCAACCATGGAATCAGAATATTCATCATTGCAAAAAAATAAAACATGGAGTTTAGTAGATCTACCTCTAGGAAAAAAATAGTAGGTTGTAAATGGATTTATAAGATTAAATATAAAGCAGATGGTTCTCTAGATAAGTACAAAGCTCGATTAGTAGCAAAAGGTTATACTCAAATAGAAGGAATAGACTTTGAAGAAACCTTTGCACCAACAACTAAAATGACTACTATCAGAATAGTATGTGCTTTAGCAACACATCATGGTTGGAAACTTCATCAAATGGATGTAAAAAGTGCATTTCTTAATGGTGATTTAGAAGAAGTTTATATGTCTCAACTAGAAGGATTTGTTGTTAAAGGTCAGGAACACAAGGTTTGTAAATTAAACAAATCCTTATATGGTCTAAAGCAGGCTCCTAGAGCATGGTATATAAAAATTAATAATCACTTGTTGCAACATAATTTTAAGCGAAGCATATCAGATCCAAATTTATATACAAAGAAAGTTGGAAATGGGATATTAATACTTATAGTATATGTTGATGATATAGTGATTACAAGAAGCTCAAAAAATTTAATGAGTGAAGTAAAAAAAGATCTTGAAAAGGATTTTGAGATGACTGATTTGGGACTTATGCATTATTGCCTTGGTTTGGAAATTCATCAAAATGAAGACAATATTACAATTACACAAACAAAATATGCAAAGACTCTACTTGAGAAATACAAAATGAATAATTGCAAGCCTAAAGATACACCAATGGAACAAGGACTTCAACTATCTAGAAATGATGAAACACCTCTTGTCTCAGCTACAACTTATCATCAATTAATTGGTAGTCTTTTGTATTTAACTAATACTCGGTCAGATCTAGTTTTTGTTGTAAATTATCTTTCAAGATTTATGCAAGAACCAAGAGAGATTCATTGGAAAGCTACAAAAATAATACTACAATATCTCAACAAGACTACAGATTATGGACTGACATATACTAAAAATGATAAAGATTTTTGTCTACAGGGATATTTAGATTCTGACTATGCTGGCTCTATTGATGACAGAAAGTCTACATCAGGATATATTTTTTTATCTCGTCACAGGACCAATATCATGGCATAGTAAGAAACAACATGCAGTAGCACAATCATCTACTGAAGTAGAATATCATGCAGCAAGGGATACAACTTGTGAAGCATTGTGGCTACAATACATACTATCAGACATGGGAATCAAAAGAACACCAACTCTAATACACTATGACAATCAAGGGGTACTAGACTTAATAAAAAATCCAATCATACATGAATGGACTAAACACATTGAAGCTTAGTGTCATTTTATTAGAGATCATTTTCAGAATAATCATATCAGACTAAAGCATATTTCTACAGAAGAACAGATTGCAGATATATTCACAAAGGCTCTAGGATGAAATAAGTTTCAGATGTTTAGAGATCAACTATGCAGTTCAAGAGAATCTTCTATCAAATAATGTAATACAAGGGGGTGTTAGAATATATTACATTATTTGATACATAAGAAGGTCAAGTGTTTCTTAGCCAGATGTCATAACAGGAATATCAAAGGTCTATCATGAAAGCTATATTATGGACTCCAAGTTCCATAACTGGGATGTACAAGATTCTTCTATAATAAAAGCTCTATACATTCTTTCTTGAGTTTTATGTATGTAAGTTTCTTTATTGTTCTATACTGCTATTTTACTTTATTGTATAATCATTTTTGTTGTGAGATTTACATTAAGTATTAGGCTTCAAAAGCCATCAGAAAACCCATATGAAGACTTGGTAGGAGATGCAAAAGACCTGCAAACATCCCCGCTTGCCAGGAAATGAGGAATGACAAAAGCTCCTGGAGCTGCTGCCACTAGGACAACCCAAGGAGGACAACGATTTTGCAATTTTGTAGCAGAGGTTCCATTTTTTGAACACTCAATGCCCAAGGACAAATGCAGGATCTAGAATCTCTCACTAGTTGAGCTTGGCACCTTCTGAGGTCACCAGAATTGTAGTGACAAGACACTACCTTGAGAATTTTGCCACTTTGGAAGGTTATTAAAGAATTGAACTAGTGGATTAAAACCTCCCAACCCCCCTCAAATTTTGCTATAGACAAATATCGATTTGCTCAGAGGAGCTATCCGCTAGCAAGGAGTTATTGGCATGCAAGAGTGAAGTGCCAACAAACATGAGCAAAGTTCTAGTAGATTGGAGCAGTTTGCTTGCCTCCTAGAGAGAATTGCTCATGAACAAACGAGGATAAAAAGAGAAGCGTAGGTCCAAAGAAAAATCTTTGGAAAGTGACATTTAGGCACCTTAATTCATTTGAGAAGACTTCTAAGTCCTTTAGGAACAATTAGAGGCATGTAACATTTGGAGGTGCATCATTTTGTTAGAGATGCCCCTCAGATCTTTACTTTTACTAGGAGCAAGAGTCGCGCCATGGGCTCCATTGTAAACATCCTTTGGCCTTGAGGAATTCAGAATTACACTTTGTGAGACCCACCTTATGATTTGTTTTCATGAGATTGATGTCTTTTGCTTTCCATCGATGTCATTGCCCTCTTGGATTGCGGAATGAGTGGTGATTGTGGCACTGCCCTTTTGCCATCTTGTCCTTGCTCACAATTTCAGCTCATTTGAATGGGAATTAATTGTTGTTATTTGTTTTTTTCACGTGTTGATTGATTGCACACTCTGCTTCCTATGGTTTTGGTCGTATTTACTTTCAATCTCTCGCATTTTAAACTTCACAATCTACTTTCATGCATTTAGTTTCTCGTAATTTATTTTATGTAATTAGATTAGATTTAAGAGAGGATAGTGGGGAGCTGGCCTAAATCCAAAGGTTGGAAGAGGCATTAACCTTTCCATCCAATCTTTTTTAAACTCAAATTGAGGGTGCATAAGAAGTCAGACAATTCCCTAATTCAATAAGAAATTGATGCAGATAATGCAGGTTGCAGTTCCTTCCTATTGTACAATGATATCTTTTTCCTTATGGTATGGCTTTAGTCACTATATGGTCACAATCATTGTACAATCATCTTCATTGTACAATCTTTTGCATTGTATGATATTCCCCTTGCAGTTGAACGACATCATCCGAATTCATGGTTCAATGTTTTAATGTATGGTGAGCCAATTTTGAAATCCTTTATTCATAGAATGAATCATTCAATTGAACGATTTTTACCTTTTTCCTTTGAACGACAATATAACAGGCTCCCTTGCTTGGATGACTTCTAATTGAATGGTCCAACTTTGAACGGTCTCTTATTTGAACAGTCTTGGTACCCAAACTGTAGAGTTCTTCCTTGTTGAATGGTGATCAACTTGAACGGTGTCAACCCTCGGCTCCTACGATTACTTGCTCCACTTGCAAAATTCAATAGCACTCCTAATTGCTTGCAATAGGTTCACATCTTCAACCAATCCTTTGAAATACCATTTATCTATCACTCAATTGATAGATATTTAGTCAACTCTCTTACAATTTACCGTGTTTTCCTTTGCTCGAACGTCCTTCCTTGTATCTTGCACATAGTCTAAACAACAATACATACACTTTACATGAATAGATATTCAAACATTCAACAATGGCTCTCAAGATTATTTGGCACAAATTTTATTGTAGAATTGTTTGTTGAGTACAAAGTAACAGGCTTGAGTTACTTTTCATAACTCGGTTTCTCTTTTGGCCGTTCCCCTCCCAAATGGGTGATTGCAGCTCTTTTATAGATGTAAGAGAACCGTTATTCGAACGGTTGGCTTTTCGTTCCATTACATCCGACGCTCTCGCATCATACACACCGGGTAAGAATAATTGTTTTAGGAACATTTTGCAAATCTTCGATTTGAACTCCACACTTGGCAATCTCAGATGCATTCATCCACGTTACGTCCTCAATTACCCGATTCTTCCATTTGACCAGTTATTCATAATATTCCTTGCCTCGTCAACTTGGCTACTATGGAATCTATGATTGCCTCAATTTCATCTTGTTCTTTCTCTGGTAACTGTCGAACCCAATCTACCTTTGGTGGATCTGAAGTTACACTATCTCGTTCACTAGTTGATCCCACATAATAAGGGTATAGATCTGCTACATTGAAGATGGGAGATATATCCACTCCTTTAGGTAGTTCTGTTTCATAAGCATTTGTAGCAAACTTCTTCAAAACTTTGCCAGGTCCAATTTTCTTCTAGTTTTACTTCTTATAATTGCCTTTTGGGAATTACTCCTTTTGCCAATGTGCCAAAACCAAATCTCGAACCTGAAATTGTAGGACCCTTCACTTGAGATCAACATGTTTGTATATCATAGAACTCTTTTGTAAATCACTTCTCACTTCCTGATGTAAATCATGAATGTAGTCAGCAAAGTCTTCAGCAATAGCTCTTGGCCTCTGTAAATGAGTAGTCTTCGACAATTCATCTACTCCTCGTAGGCATATTCCATACACGATTTGAAACAGACTTTTACGTGTACTTTGATTTATTAAATTGTTGTATTAAAATTCTGCTTGTGCCAAGATAGTATCCCATTGACTTGGTTTATCTCCTACCAAACACCTCAACAGGTTTCCAAGGCTTCGATTGACCACCTCAATTTGAACGTCGGTTTGTAGGGTGATACGCTGAATTGGAACCCAACTTAGTACCTAGTTTATTCCATAAGGTTCTCAAAAAATGACCCACAAATTTGCTATCCCTATTTGAAACAATGCTCTTTGAAAACCCATTTAATATTACCACTTCCTTGTAGAATAAGGTAGCAATATGAGTTGTATCATATATCTTCTTACAAGGTAAGAAATGCGCCATGTTCGAGAATTTTTCAACCACAACCCGAGTCATTACCCCTTTGCGTTCTTGGCAATTTAAGAACAAAATCCATGCTAATGTCTTCCCATGGCCTCTTTGGAATTGGTAATGGCTGATACAATCCTGGCTCTTGCCTTTTGCATACTGACATATTTGACAACCTTGCACAAATCTTCTTACATTCGTTCTCTTTCCAGGCCAAGAGTAACTTTCTTCAAGTTGCCTTAGGGATTTTATCTATCCCAAAATGTCTTGCAAGTTCTCCATTGTGTTTTTCTCTTATCAAATTTGTTAGGAGGTGAAGTCAATATCCAGATGTCCGATGTTCTTCAACACGATAGAGCATGGTGGTGCAGCTTTTAGTAACCAAACCTGAAGGGCTGCTCGTATGTGCCGGGTGCGTTGAGGGGGGTTGTAGGGGGAATTGGCCAGGTTCTCCCCTGCTCGAGGGTTTGGGGACTTCGCCTCCAACTTGGAAATTTACGTCCGTATATCCATACGATGCGGACCCATGTGGTTACTAAAATGCAGTAAATTGCTTTTGTCATCAAACGTAGTTAATAAATGATGCAGAAGCATCCAACAGTGTAAGAACAATCGTGCAGCACCAAAAAGAAGAATTTGCATTTTCTCTTTTAGTTGTAGGTTTCTTTAGTTGTTTTACAGTCCATGATGACACTTAAGAGGTGTAAGTCAGCCAGAAGTCAAAAAAGGCGAAAATTGGGAAGCGGACATTTTTAGGAAATCGGCCTAAATGGACACCTATGGACTTGAAAATTTACCCAAAGGAGGGGAATTAAAAAACTAGACTTTTGGTGAAAGAATCACCCCAATACCCTGAACGGTTTGAGAGATATTAAAGTTTTCGTCCCGAGAAAGTTTTCCAACACAACTTAAAAATACAATATGAAGACTTTAGAGGCCTCAAAAGGGGATGAAGAATAGACGAAATTGTAATTCATTTCGGCGCTGTAGAACTCTTCACAAGCTTTCCAATGATATCTTACAATAGTCAATCGGGTCAACGAGTCAAAAGTTATGGCTCCAGGAAGCTTTGCGACCAAAATTCAGTTTTCGCATGAAAATTCCTAGGCGGAATTAGGGTTTTGGCAGAATTAGGGTTTCTTTGTAATAAAATTGGCCTTGTGGTCGGAATATTGTAATTTTGGGGGCAGAGAGTCTCTGTTTTTCCCATTTTTCATGAAAGTCAGGGTTTCTTTTGGAATTGCTCTGTGATTTTGAGTGTTGTCTGAGTGTTGGGTGGAGTAGCCCTTCATCAATAAAGCGCTTTTATTTGGAATGTGCCACGCTCTTTTGGAATCTTCCTTTGTATTTCTATAAAAAGGGGAATGCCTCTTGCATTTTGATAGTGCAAATGTATGAAAATAATAAAAGAGAAAAGTTGCTATTGCCCTGTGGTTTTACCTACACATTGCAGGGTTTCCACGTAAAATCTCGTGTACTGTTTATTTTTGTTTTAGCTTGCTTGTTTTTTAATTTCCTAACAAAAGTTTCTCTCATTGAACTTCGTGGTAGGCACAACTGCTGCCTCTTGAATAACATTCCTTCTTGGATGAAATAATCAAGACATGGGGTCCTGTCTCTTTTAGTAGGATTACCGCATGCTGCCCAAGCTTCCTTGAAATCTACATCATCCTTATAAAGCTCCTTCATGTCATCAAAACCAACAACTTCTATCCTCATTATATTCACTACCAAGCTCCTACTTAGGGCATGAGCTTCTTGATTCTAATTGCCACTTTTGTGCTTCAAAACAAATGCATATCCTTGCAAAAATTCCACTCCCTTCATATGCCTTGAATTCAACTTACCCTAGTTGTTAATAAATTGTAAAGCGTGATTATCTGTGAACAAGGCAAACTCTTTTGGTAGTAAATAATCTCTCCATTTCTTCAAGGCTTGAATGATGGCATAAAATTCTTGGTCATAGACTGAGTATTTCCTCTTTGCCTCATTTAGCTTCTAGCTGAGAGAGGCAATGGGCTTGCCTTCCTAGATCAAGACTACTATTGCTGTCCCACTTGCATCAGAATCCACCTGAATGACCTTGTTGAAATTTGGCAAAGCTAGAACTGGTTGTTTTGTTATCTTTTCCTTTAGGATTTGAAAACTCCTTTTTGCTACAGTCATCCACTTAAACTCATGATTTCCTCCTTTCAGGGTCTTTGTAATCGATGCACAAATCCCACTAAAATTTTTGATAAACTTCCTATAAGAATTTGCTAGACCATAGAAATTCTTGGCCTCAAACGCACTTCTTGGTGTTGGTCAATTTACAATAGCCTTGACATTCTTAGGGTTTATTCGTAAGCCCTCTTGTGAAATCACAAGACCCAAGTACACCAATTTCTTTTTCATAAAACTACATTTCTTCAAGTTGAATAGCAACTTTTCTTCCTTCAGTTTTGTAAGACCATTCTCAAATGTCAAATGGTCTTCCTTATAGACAACCACAAACTTGCCAAGAAATGGTTTCAACACTTCATTCATCAACCACATAAAGGTACTAGGTGCATTTGTCAATTCGAACGATATAATCCACCACTCATACAATCCATCCTTTGTCTTGAACGCAGTCTTCTACTTATCTCCTTCCCTAATCCGGATTTGATGATAGCCACTCTTCAAATCTATCTTCATGAAGTACTTTTCTCCACTCAAGAAATCCATCAAATCATCCATGCATGACAATGGAAATCTATACTCTATGGTTATCGTTTTAATAGCCCTTGAATCTATTGGAATATATTACATTAGTTGGTACATGCTAATGTACAACCTTGGGTATATTTTTAGATTAAGAAAGAGAGTCCTAGATTAGAGTGTGAGTATTTACTTTATGCAATGTAATAAATGCACAATTGTGCAAAGTATTTTGGTAATTTAAATGTGCATAATAGTCCATGTGCACATGAGTTCATAGAATAGGAAGATGAAGAGTCACTGGAAGAGTGAAGGCCAAGAGTGCTCCATATGAAGAGTCACATTCCATTATATATGTATCTATGAGTGTGTGTGAGAGACATAGAGTGACATACACAATTGTAACATGGAAGAGTGGAGAAGTATGGTGTATTTGAGATCTTTATTCAATTGAGTTACAATTTTCTTGAGCATTTGTTAATGGCATTTATATGAGTTATTTCTGAAGTTATTTATGAGTTTTATATGTTCAGTATTTTGCCATTATCATATATTTCATATTGCAACTTTATTTTAGATCTTGTGGTTATTTTATCTTAAGTATCTAGCTTCAAAAGCTAATAGAATCTGTACATATTTACAATTCTCCACCTTTTTAGGTGCTAGCACAACTGTTATTGCACATGGGCTCAAGCTTTCTCTAATCAATCCCTTGTCCAAAAGGTCTTGGACTTGTCTCTTCACTTCCTCATTTTTCATTGGCGTAATTCTATAAGCTGCCTTATTGGGCAAAATTGATCGAGAAATGAAATCTACAGGGTGGCTAATACTCCTTATCAGTGGTAATCCATTTGACAATTCTTCTAACAAACTTTCTGCATACTCCTCTAGCAAATCCTTTACTTCACTTGGGACTTCATCCTTCCTGTCTGCTATCCCAACCTTTGTGGTTTCAACAATCAAAGCAAAACACACCTTCTTCTTTGTCATCTCCTTCAAAAATTGTTTTATAGAAATCAAACATACTTTAGGACCACCATCTTCTCTTTCATCTCTGTCCTTCAACAAACTTATATGTACTTTTTACTGTCCTTCATAATAGCATAGGTGTTTTCCCTATCATCATGTACTGCCCTCCTGTCAAATTGCCAAGGTCTACCAATTCCTAGTTGAGAAAATGGGCAAAAAATCGACGGATTCCCGATTTTTTGGTTTGGCGATGCAATCGGCAAAGTATCGGCGATGCACCGATTCTTTGACGATTTTTTGAAAAAATCGGCAAAAAATCATCAAAAAATCTGCAGACTTTTTATTTATTTTTTGTTTGTTTAGGGTTTAGGGTTTTTTTATGCAAGCCCATTTTTCAGCTGTTAATGTTTGAACTTCAATGTTTAAAGTTTAAACCCTAAACCCGAAACCCTAGACTAGGGTTTTGGTTTAGCATTATTTTTTTCCTCTTTTTAAGTAAATTTTGCTGCCTGATAACTATGTATGCAAACCCATTTTCCAGCTGTTAATGTTTGAAACTTTGAACTTTGAAGTTTAAACCCTAAACCCTAGTCTAGGCCCTAGGGTTTAGGGTTTTTTTTCCTTCTCTTTTTAAGTAAATATTACTGCCTGGTAACTATGTATGCAAGCCCATTTTTCAGCTGTTAATGTTTGAATTTGAAACTTTGAACTTGAAGTTTAAACCCTAAACCCTAGTCTAGGCCCTAGGGTTTTGGGTTTAGGGTTTTTTTCCTCCTCTTTTTAAGTAAATATTTCTGCCTGATAACTATGTATGCAAGCCCATTTTTCAGCTGTCAATGTTTCAATTTTAAACCCTAAACCCTAGCCTTTTGTTTTAGGGTTTAGGTTTTTTTTTCCTTTTTTCATGTGATTGTAACTTTGTTGTTACTTGTTTCCATGTGTAGCCATAAAAAAATGAAACCCTTTTTTCCTTCTTGTTACTTGTAACTTTGTACCTTTTCATATTATAAGCAATACAAGATGTGTTTTGTCACTTTCATGTGTACTTAAAGCTTGAGCCTTGTATGATGTCTTACATGAATTATTGTTTTTATTGCAATATTTTTTGCATAATGTTAATTCATTGTAATATGCATGAAAAAACTTTTTTTCAATGAAAAATTTCATTTTCTTTTGTTTTTTTTTTGCCGATTCTTTCCTCGATTTTTTGCCGATTTTTAAAAATGCCGATTCTTTGCTGATTCCAATTTTCTCAACTATGTTCCAAACAATACATGGCAAGTATCATAGGCATAATATCACATAGGACCTCATCATTGTAAGATCCAATTTGAAATTTCACCTAACACTATTCACTGACTAAAATATGGTGTCCCTTTTGCAACCAAGAGACTTTGTACGGATTAGGGTGTTCTATCCTCTTCAACCCTAGTTTCTCTACCATTTCAATGGATACTAGATTACTTGTACTCCCACCGACCTTGCAACATTTGCATCCAAACTTGCATATTGTTCTAAAAAGATTTCTCCTTTGGACAAATTCACAGTCCTTATCTGGCTTCAGTAGTACTTCCTTCATCATGAGAGATTCTCCTTGTTCTAGCTCCTTCGTGTGTTTCGGGGAAGCAACAATTTCTTCTTTTGCTTGTCCAATATGGTTCTTGACTTCCTTTCCCTTATTGCTATTTTGTTGTGTTGTTGGACATTCAAATGCCCGATGCCCATCTTCTCCACATCTATTACACTTTTCGGGGAATCCTCTATCCCTTCCTCTACCAAAACGTCCTCTTCTTCGTGAGAAGTCTACAACTCCTCCGGTGTTCAGGTTGATGTCATTGTGAGAAGTACTAGCTTCTCCTTGTTTTCATTGTTCTCTTCCACTACTTGCTTGTCCTCGTTCTTATGAGAACCGTCCTCTTCCTTTTTGATTATTTTGTTGCCTTTGCAACTTCTTCGTTGCCTTTATGGCATACTAGTAGGCTTCTTCTATCATCCTCATTCTTATCATGCTAACTTCATCTTGTATGGACAATCGTAGTTCATTGATATACTTTGAAACCTTCTCCTCATTGTCTTCTACATGACTGGCCCGAATGGTGTGCCTTTAGAATTCCTCTATGTAATCCTTCACACTCTTATCTTTTTGTCTTAAGTTTTGCAGTTTCCTGAAAAGACCCAATTGGTAATCCGACGGGAGGAATTTGGCCTTCAGTTTGGTGACCATTTTCTCCCATGTCTTAATCTTTTCCTTTCCTTTTCTTTGTCTTTCGGTTTGAACATGGTCCCACCACAAGGATGCATGCCCTTTTAGCTTTGTATAGGCAAATTTCACCTTCTTAGGGTCTTCTATTGATTCAATATCAAAATATTTCTCCATCTTCGTGATCCAATCAATGATTTCCTTAAGGTTTAAACTTCCATTATATGATGGGGTTTCTAACCTTGGCTTCCTTCCCATGTTAGAAATTGCTCGAATTAATCTTTCTTCTGGATCTCCTTGTTCATCATTGCTAGCTTTTGGTTGGTCCGCTTCCTCCTCTTCCTTATCACTTACATCTTCTACTTGAATGCCCCTCCTTTGGGTAGTTTCAAGTGCATCTAATTGAGCAATGACTCCTCTCATCATCTTAGCTATATCCGTGGCTTGAGGGCCTTGTGGTCTTCCTCTTCCTTGTTGTGCCATCTTTCCTTTAGGGCATTGTTGGTTACGAATCTGCCATGAGGAAAGGATTTTTGGTTAATGCGCCCAGATTCGCCCACCAGCATGAAAGGCCGGAAGGAAGAGATGCCTTCCGAGCCAATCTCCGGAGAAGGCCGGCTCCTTTTTGGGGGGGGTGATTTAAGCTAAAGGGAACAGGAAAGAAATAAAGGAACGGAAAGAGACAAATGTACGGAAAGAGATACAAATATGTCCAAAGGTTGGTGGGGGGGAACTAACGATGCGGGAACACACCAATCACCGCTACTTACGCATACAAACACGAGAGCATGACAAGGAGCTGCAAAACCTAGGCGTACTTCCGATACACCGGCGGCGTATGCACGGCTTCAATAGCTCCCTAGCAAACATTCCCTACAAGGAACTAACGGCGGAGGGATCGTATCAATCACCGGATACATACAACGACGGGGGTAGAAAGTAAACCTAGAGATGCCGAGCCGGTATATGTGTTAGGTAGAGAGTTTAACCGCACGGCTTCAATGGCTCCCTAGCAAACATTCCCTACAAGGAACTAACGGCGGGGGATCGCATCAATCACCGGATACGGGCCGGCAACGTCACACACAAGCGATGGAACTGCTACCAAATTTATAATGAATGCTTTAAATAATGAAGTACGGAAGGTGCTTTAAGCAAGCAATGCTAGAGGAACATGATCGCCAAATGCCAAAGTGAATTAACGAGCGGCGACACGGGTGGGCCTAAGGCATATAATGAAAGACAGAATAAAAGAATAAAGATAGTAGAACGAGAACCAGAGCATACGGATTGTATTTATAAGCGGAAGTACGATTACTGATAAGCACGGTAGTTCCCTAACAAACATTCCCCTTCCACCCTTTACAATGAATTTCGGATGGGCTTTTATAGCCCGAGTCCCACTTGTTACATTAATGGGCACGAGTCCCGATCAAACATGAGTGACGAAGCGGCGAAAGAGCTGCAAATGCTGACCTTTTGTCGGGTCGGGCTGTACCCGCGACATGGTCTTCCTGGAATTTGGACGGCTACGTGGCGGAGTCTTTGGGTAATTCTTCAAGTCGGCGAGGGTTGCTAGTAGGCTGGAGCGGGTGAAACCTCGGATCAGCTTTGAATGTGGCTATTAACGCGGGCGGTGCGGGCAGCCCATGCTTATCCCTTTTGGTCGGCGGTCTTGGTTCAAATCCCGAAGGCTGGACACTTGTCGATGATGGGTTATGCCGTGTGACACATGCACTGCCTTAGAGGGCATTCTATCCATCTTTGCTTGGGATCGGGGCTCCTTGGGATGCGTGCAAAAATCGGTGCGGTCGGGGAAGGCCTTCAAGCCTTGGTCAAATTCCGGGTTTGTTCCCCTACGTACACTGTCAAGGCGCATTCCCGCTCCGTTGAGAAGTCGAAGCTGCGCACGGGCGAACACGGTGTCTGCCGCCATATGGACTTGCTCCGGCATTTTACCTTTTTCTGCATTGACCTGTCAGTCTGCTAGTGCAAGGTGCGCCCAGGAGGTGGGGCGAAGTGCGAACTTCGCACCAAAGCGGGCGAAGTGCGCCTGCGCACGAAGGAGGCGAAGTGCGCACTTCGCACCAAAGCGAGGCGAAGTGCGAACTTCGCACCCGGACTTAGCCAATTTCGGATAGACTCTTTGGAAAGCTGGAAAATCAAGCTGGGAACTCCATGGAAAAAAGGGGGGAGAGAAAGAGAATGGGAAAGAAAAGGAAAGGGAGAGAAGCGAGAAAAACGGAAGGAGGAAAAGAAGAAGCGACAATTGTTACAAAACAACATTGAAGACATTGCACCCCGTGCAAAAATGTGACAACATTTATGGCGGCTCGCGGGGTGTCGAGCTCGCCTCGGCGCAAAGAATCCATGCCTTCATCCTTTGGGTGCGAGAGGAACTTGCCTCCCACTGCCTTTTCTGCTCTAAGCTGTTCTCCTTGCGGCAAGCTGTTCTTGATTCATCTTTGTCGGTCGCCTCATCGGTATCTCCTTACGAAAGGTCTCCATTTCACTGTACGCCTCGCACATGCGAGTGTACGCCTCTGGGGCTGAGCGCCGGGCTTACGCTCGAATGGCTTGCGGTCGGCTATGTCTTCTAATGCTCCGTGAAAGCGGCGACCGCGTGCAGGTCGATGGTGTGGTATCTTTTTTCCAACTCCTGAAAATAGGAGCGGATCCTGGAATATCTGGACACCATCTGAGTGACCTGACTGTCTTGAATTGGCTCTGTCCAGCTATCAATTTCAGGCATGTCTGCTTCAAAGGACTGCCAATTCCTCTTTACCCGATCTAGGGTAAGGAGCTCGCCATTCTCAACAAAACCTGGACACCCAAGTTACGCTAAGAGCGTGAAAGGGGGCGGACGGATATCTTTTTCATGCCCGAATGCATCAAGCATTCGTGCAGCCCTCTCACCTCTTCAACTTTTCTAAAATATTTGTGCAAGGTCACCCTTGCACCTGCCCAGTCTGCAGCGAATGAGGACACGGGGGAAAAAAGGACGCCGTCGCGCTCGCGCTCTCGAAGGTTTATCGCCGAGGTCCGGCCATTGCTTTGCACGGCGCTCGGCCTCCTCTACCACGAGGCTTTCCACTGGCGGAAACTTCTTGAATCCTGGATGCGAAGTCCGGGACTGCCATCGCCTTAAAGGTATGGGGCTTGCATTCCCTCGGCAAACCAGCCCTCATTTCCTTAACTTTTGTCTTTGAAAAGACAGACCGCTTGAGATGTTTTTTACGCAGGCTGCTGACCGTGCACGCTTCAAAGACTCCTGGAGGTGAGAAATCTGCTCAGAGGCTGCTTTCTTTTCGGTTGCGGCTCTGTTCTTTGAGAAGCGGCTAGGCTGGGCTTTGAATTCATCGGTTTCTCGCCGCGCCGCTTCCGGTGCTCGGTGGACCTAGATAGGTCCTCTTCAAGTTGCCTTACTTTGTCTGCAACGCAAAAGTTCTTCTGCTCCTCCGGACTCTTGACAAAGAGATTGTCGACTTTGCGCATGATCGTACGAATCTCATCTTGTTTATCAATGTCATCAAAGCTTTTCTCCTTTGTATGGAGCACGTAGTCCGCCTTAGTCATTTCTCGGAGAGGCTTCTTCACTATTGGGATTATTTTCTCCGTTGTAATCACTCTCCTTCCGAAATCATACTTTGCGCGTTTTGCGGGGGTGGCTATCTCTTCATGTCTCCTCCGCTTCGGGTCTTGGCGGAAAGAGGCGGAATACTCTACGGCTCTCGTTGCCGGGGGCAAGTCATACGAGTTACGGAGGTCGTCCATAAAATCTGGTTCCCCCGAGCTTAGGGATCTGCTGAGACGTCTCTCCTGCGGGGATGGGATCAGGAGGAACCGGACAGACCTTGGAAGAATCGGTCGCTTGTGGGGGCGACCGGGAAACGGAAATGGGAGAGGCTGAGATTGTGAGGGTTTGAAGCGGCTGAGGCGGAGGATGTGATGGTGAATGGACAGCCTCAGCACTAACCTCGGGCGAAGGGTTTGGAGTTGTGCTCAGAGAAAGAGAGACGTTAGGGTTACGAGCAAGGCGAGTCGAAAGAATGGGGACCGCTAGAAGGGCGCGGAGACGGGGGAGGAGGATGTGGTCATGGCTCGCCCGGATTGAGCGGGGAGCGAGTAGAAGTAGAGCGGGTGAGACAAGAGAGACGGGGACAGCAAACGTACTGCGGGCTCCGCTCGAGCCGATGCCGGGTGAATGTCTTCTCTTATTGTCTCGGCGGGCGGCTTGGGACTGCCCAAAGGAGCTGCCTCTGCGGCGGCGGCGGACGCGAGCTGCGGCTCTGCGGCCAGGTCTTGCACTATCGAGGCTAGGTCGCTGATTTTCTCAACTCTCCTCCGCTTCTTTTCTTACGGAACAAGCTGTCGGATCGGGGGAAGGAGGCAGAAGCGAGGTGCGACGGCGCCGATGCCCCCACGGTAAACTTGTGCGGGGTTTGACTTGCGGAAGGTCCGCCGCAACCGGTCTGCGTTACGGCGGTCCTTGGTGCTTTTCTTGCACGAGGAAGTGCCTGCGGCGCTGCCTCGGCTAACTTTTCGCCTTTTCGGGCGCCGCCTTAGGAGCTACGAGCTGCATTGGATCGGCTCGGGTACTTGCTTGGGCCGGCGGCGCGATTGCCGAAGTGTACAAGCTGTTTGGGAGGAGACCCACTTTTATAATCCTCAAAGGGGCCTCGGGGAACGTAACCTTGATATGCGAACGGCCGCCGGTTGTCATGATCCTTGGTCATAGAGAACCGAGAAGTCGTCATCTACGGCCGGGTTTCTCCTTGTGGATTTATCGTCTTTGTGTGCGGCATCTCATTTTCCGGCATTCAATAATCTTTTCTTTAGACCGGTTAAGGCACTGCAATCTTGGACAGAAATTTTTTGAACCATGGAGATGAGAAGTGATGGTCCCGGTTTCTCTTGGGGTCATATGTCACCTCCTCGCGGTGAGAAATCCTGCCAAGGGGAGAAGCTTCCATTAATTCAATCTCCCGAGTCAAGGTCCACATGGACCACGTCGCATCTATCTTCGGTTATGTCCGGGGGCACGGATGTGCAAACTTTCCCCTTATCCCATGAGGGTCATACTTCCAGCGCTGTGGCAGCAAAACCAGGCCAATCCGGGACAGCGCTTGCCCTAGGTAGACATGTTGTCCTACCTCAATAATCTCAACATTGGCCCGGGAAAGAGGATATTGAAAAATCTGTCCTCTTTTCTTCCCTAGGCCGAACTCTTCTTCCACATAGTCCATACGTCGGGCAACTTCCATCCCGAGCGGATGCTCTGAGCACCAATAGGGCAGCAAATAGGGTTTGCCCTTGAATCCGTAGATTCCGATCACAATCCCTAGCGTCGGTCGAAACGTCCCCGAGCTTCGATTTATCAAAGCACTCGTCATTTCTCTCGGGGGACGGGGGATTTCACTTTCGGTGAAGGCGACATGGCGAATCCCGAGAAAGTTGAAGTTGAACTTGTAGTAGGACCCTTTCCGGTATAAGTCATCCGTCCGATTATAGACGAGGTGGGGTTCTCCCTTCTCGTTAACCTTCTTCGAGGTTCGGGATCGGCATTTGGGGGTGCGAGATGGTACAAGCGAGACGGACCGAACGAGGCTGAAACGAAAATTGGTTGGTCGGCGCTTACGGATCTTCGATGGCTGGAATGAATGGCGTAAGCCGACCGGTCTGCCAGATCGAAAGAGATGGGGCGTTTTCCGCTCCACTGCGCCGCTGGTTCGTAAGATTCTCCACACGGGAGGCATTGCGCGGCGCCGGTGGTACGGGTGTACCGGCTCATCGGAGTCGCGACCGAGGATCCATGCCAAGATGGTATATAGATACTTGCTACGAAATTTTACCAAAGGCATGGGGCCGGTCGGCCATTGTCCGAGTTGAAGCGGGGCGCTCGGCTACGAATTGAGGAAATCCCTCATTCGCTTGGTGTGCGTGAAACGTCCCGCTTGTTCGCCCAAATTGATTTTTACGAGGATGGTGCTTGGAGTCGTACTCCAGCCACAGGGCAAAAGGCTGGCTGCACGAGTCTCCTGCTGCAGTGCGAACAAGGGTTTGCAGCTGGAGCTGCAGATTGCCGGGAAGGCTGGTTTATAGTGTCGACAATTAAGTCTATCGGCTCCGGGCATTGGTGGACGGGAGGGCACATGAATACGAAGAGGTTTGATTTGTACGCCGCTCCAAAATGATGGGAGGGCGAAACCTTGTCGACCCGACTCTCCACATTCGCTCTCGGGTGAGTTAGGCTCATGGAAAACGAGCCGTCCACATATCTCGCCAGGTAATTCACCGGAGGTGGTGGGGATTGCCCACGTTGTACCTTCTTCGTCCGGGCCTTTGACTTTTTCTCTGGCGGAGGATCGCCTTTGAAAACTCCTGGCCGCGGCAAATCCCCTGGTTCGCTGCTTGCCAGCTGGACTGCCTTGACACAGGCAATTTTCCCTTGTCCATCTCTCCGAGTCAGCAATAATGACGAGTTCGAGGCTATCTGCAACAAATTTCGCTATCGGAAGAATAATTAGCATTTGTCAGAGGAATAATCTACTGCAATCCGGAATGTTGGCATGATTCGACCCCCTTTTCTAGATAAAAACAGCGTCATTAATGCAACGCGGGAGGGGTAGGTCGGCTGAGTTAAAACCCTTGGTGGCCGCGCGGGAGAACGTTTAGGAAAAGACGCGCCCGGCGGCCGTCCCTTGCTTTTTAGTTGCGTTTTCGCTTGAAAAACGCGCAATCATTAACTCGGCGTTGGGGACTGCACCATGGTTGACGTTGCTGCCACCACTTGGGCACGCTGATCAAGACAAAACCTTCGGTGCGGAAACCCACATTAAAACAAGTGCAAACGCGCCCTGGGCCCAGCTTGGGGTTTTTGAAATTTTTTTTTTTTTTTATTATTCTTTAAACCGCGTCCCAATACGGGCCCGGAAAACTAGGCGCAGCCGGACTTCGCCCGAAGTTGGGCACGGCCCGACCTCGCCGGCGAAGTCGGACTTCGCACCAAATCGGGCGAAGTACGAACTTCGCACCAAAACTGGGCGAAGTACGAACTTCGCGCGAAGCGCGTGCTTGAACTGTTCTACCTCTGTTTTTAGCTGCGCCCAAGGTTTGGGCGCGATCTGGGTCTTTGCCGCCTTTGATCTTTAGATGGACTTCGCACGGGCGCTGGCCGCTTTGTTCGGACTTCGGCGAAACTTGAGGCGAAGTGCGAACTTCGCGCGAGTTCGCACTCGCCCAAGTGTTGAGCGCAGCGCGCACTCGCACGGGCGCTGGCCGAAGTCGGACTTCGGTGCGAAGTTCGTACTTCGCACAAACTTTGCGCGAAGTTCGTACTTCGCACGAAGGGTTGCGCAGTGCGAACTTTAGTCTGCTTCAGCTTGCTGGGACAAACTTCGCAATTCGGCTGGGCCGAAGTCCGGCGTCGCTGCGAAGTCGGACTTCGGTCAACACTTAGTCGATTTCTGCTCTTTTTTCTCCTTTCTTTTTCTGCATAGCCGAACTTCGCCCCTCCTGCGGGGCAACGATGAACTTCGTTGCGAAGTATGTCTTTCTCTCCCATGCCGCATTTAAGCTCAAAGAAGGAAAAATAAGCTGAATGCTAAAGCTGGAAACTATACATGCGGGGAAAAATAAAAACACAAGGCAAAATTTTTACGGGGAAGGGCCACTCGGGCGCCTTCAACGGCGATAAAGCTTCAAGTGGAACCCGTTGACGGGGGATGGGGAGGAGGCTGACCCTCCATATCCGAAAGTATGTAGGCATTGAGCCGATTCACCGGGCAATCTGATAAGGGCCCTCCCAGAGAGCATCAAATTTTCCATGATTACCCGGTTTTGCCTTGTATGAGTCCCACTTCAACACCAGGTCCCCGACTTTGAAAACTCGGGCAGTGGTGCCTTTGGCAAACCAGCCTTTAGTGGCTGCAATGTGATCGGCGAAGGCATGGTATGCACTTTCTCTGTCTTCTTCCAAGCTGCGGGAGTTGGCACAACTTTGTCGTCTACCGGGTCTCCGCTGCTCCTGTCTTCGTCAATCATCCACAGGGCGGGGATTTCAATGTGTGATGGCATAACAGCTTGCTTGCCATAGACGAGCGCGTAGGGGGACGTCTTGAGGGATTTCTTGAACGCAACTCTGTCCGCCCATAGCGCCCGGTTCAGGAGCAAGTGCCAAGTCCGCTTATTTTTTTCAATGGTCCTCAGGAGAATTTTCAGGAGGTTCTTGTTAGTAGACTCGGCAAGGCCATTCCCCTGCGGGTAGTAATTAGAAGACATCTTGTGATAGATGCCAAGGCCGTTGGTGTACTCCGTGAGTACTGCGCCTACAAATCCCGGACCGTTGTCTGTCACAATCGACTATGGAACCCCGAAGCGGGTAATCGGGCTCTCAATGAACACGATGACCGTTTCTTGGTCGGCGTTCTTGGTCGGGATCGCCTCCGTCCACCGTGTGAAATAGTCGATGGTTGTGAGAATAAACTTGTGGCCGGCGGAGGAGTTAGGAGAAATCACCCCAATGAAGTCCAGGACCCCATTCTTTGGAACGGAGCTTCGGCTTGAATCGATTGAAGGGGCGGGGGTGCTTTTCTGTTTCGGCCAGCATACCTCTGGCATTGATCACACTTGGCACAGACCGCATACGCGTCTGCGAACAGAGTGGGCCAATAGTATCCAGCCCTTATTATTTTTAAGGCCGTTGGCCTTGAAGAATGGTGACCCCCAGGCATCCCAGAATGAAATTCTCCGAGGACCCTAGGCTGGTCAGATTTTAAGACGCACCGCAACAGGATGCCGTCAATGTTTTTGAAGTAAAGCCCCTCGGGGCGAAGAGTGTACTTAAGTGCACCTAGCCGAAATCTCCTTCGTTGTGAGGCGTTCAGGTGATCGGGACATCTTCCGGTGCAGAAGTATCTCACCAGTTCATCTGTCCAATCACTCCCCTCCGATAAGGAGTTGGTTAGGTAGACGCGTGTCGCTGTGTCCTCCCACTTACGAGGCGGAGATGCCGGCTACGGCGCTTCGGGCCAATTCACGACACAAGGCTCGGCCTCTGATAAGCTTGGTGGGCCGTACTTCGATGTCAAACTCCTGGATCTTGGCAATCCATCCCGCTCTCTTGTGACCCGGTTCCCCTTGCAAGATGAAACTGCGAACATCGGGATGAATCACAAAGACAGTGGTCTTACTTTGGGAGACAAAGTGCACGAGCTTTCGAAGGGACTTCATGACCGCATGGACTCGCCGCTCTATAAAATTGTACTTCTCTTCGTGTGGCGAGAATCACTTGGCTTAGGAACGCAATGGGGCGCTCCTCACCGTCGTCTCCCTTACGAGTCGGGACTGCGGCGTAACTTTCGGGTTCTCCCATTGCATACAGGATGAAGTCCTTGGAGTAGTCCGGGTTTGTCAACACCGGAGCTTGCGCAATTCGAGCCTTGATTTCCTCGAAAGCTTGCTCTCTCTCATCAGTCCATTCGTAAGGTGTATCTTTCTTCAACAATTCGGCCATAGGCTTGATCACCTGTGCGAAGTCCGGAATGAACTTCCGCACGAAGTTAATCTGACCGAAGAAGGACTGCAGACCTTTTTTATCAGTGGGGGCTGGCAAGCGAACGAGGGCTTGTGCTCTGTCAGGGTCAATGGCGAGGCCTTCCTCGGAGATGACATGTCCCAGCAACTTTCCTTCCTTTACCGCGAAGACAGACTTCTTCGGGTTTATAGAGATGCCGAATTCTCGACAACTTTCAAATATCTCGCAGGGTGCGAAACATGATCTTCTCGTCGGTGAGAGAAAACGGTCATGTCATCAAGATAGATGACAATAATCTTGTTGAGCGGCTCTCGGAAGGCCGGGTCCATGGCCCTTTGGAACGTGGCACCGGCATTGGATAAGCCAAACGGCATGCGGCGATAGGCGAACGTCCCCCACTTGGTGGTAAACGCCGTCTTATGCTTGGTCTTCGTCTTTAACCCAAATCCGGTTGTAGCCGGAAAATCCATCTAAAAGTGAAAATCTGCGGGCTCCGACAACGATATGCAAAATTTGGTCGATTTGGGGAAGCGGATAGTGGTCCCGAGAGGAAACCTGATTTAGGTTTCTGAAGTCGACACGGAGACGTATGTCGCCATTCTTTTCCTCACGGGCACCAGATTCGCGACCCAGGATGAATGTTTGATGGGGTAGATGATCTTGGCCTCCAGCATCTTCAAGAGCTCGGTCTTCATCATGGCCTCAACCTTTGGATTTACGGCCCTTTGCTTTTGTCGGAACGGCTTGGCGCCATCCTCTAGCTCGATGGTATCTTTGGATGACGAGATCTGTCATACCCCCTCAAATCTTCGTAGCACCGGGCCACGATGTCGGGGAACTCCTGGCACGGTGATCTAATCTGCACCCGCTCCTCAGACGTGCGATCTGTTCCGACCTTGATGGTTTTATCGGGTTCGAGCTCCAAGTCAGCATACTGCCTCGGGTCTACTTTGATCCTGTGGGATATGGCTCTGTCATTCCGATCAAAGAGACTTTCTAATGTAATCGGTCCTTTTGGGACGTGATTATTCCGTAACTGTATCAACCCCTCATATTGCTCGTCATCAGGGTCTCTACCTTCGATTACACACACTTCGTTAACCAGGAATGTGACGATCTCCTCGTCACGGCTGAATACTGCCGAGAAGGTATCCCTATCGAGCACGAAGGCACTGTAAATGGTGCGGACCGGCTTCGGTTTACGGACGACGTCTTCGGCCGGAACGTGCACGGCTCCAACGAGACGCGAGAATATCCGCGTGCTTGTTTCTCTCACGCGATATTGCCTTAACGTTCAATGAGTCAAACGATTCCATCAGGTCCCAGACCCGATTGCGGTACGCTCTAAGATAGTGATGCTTAGACGCGCATTTATTCGTAACTTGATGACACACTAACTCCGAATCTCCGAAAATTTGGAGATGCTTGATTCCGAGCCTTTCCGCCTTTCGCGAGACCTAAGCACGGGGCTTCGTATTCCGCCGAGGTGTTAGTACGGCTCCGAGGCCGGCTGTAGGCATAGTCCCTCCGGACTCCGGTTGGAGAAACCGGGAGGACCCCTGCACCGGCGCCATTCTTGCAACGGGCGCCGTCAAAGAAAAGCTTCCACGGCTCTTCGGGTGCGGGTCCTACCTCCTTCGCAACGGACACGTCAAGCTCCTCGGGCTGCTTAATGGAATAACGAGCCACTGCTCTGTCCCGATTACGGCATTAAAATCCCGCAACGAGAACTCGTCTTCTAGGCGTAGCACTTCGAGAGCTTGCTCGGTCGGTTCTCTTGTCACCGGTTCTTCTTCGACAAGCTGGACCATGCGGTCCATCTCTCCGCTAGGGTATCTTGTCTACTAGAAAAGGAGAAGGCTTCTCATTGAAAATTTTCGGTCTCCTTCCTTTGAAAGGCACTTCCATGTGCGAGTAGTCTAGAGACAGTACCCGCCCAACCCGCGGTGAACTCCCGAGAGAGACACATGCCGAAGTAAGGCTCCAGTTCAACAATCACGACCTCTTGGATGACCACAATGTCGAGAGCTTTGTGCGGCCGGATAGGGATGTCCTTTATGACACCAAGCTTGTCTTGACGGGGGTGCCGTCTAATTGCGGCACACCTTGGCTGCTCCGTGTGTATTCCATCCCGATCTCATCGCGAGACGGCCTTCGGCATCACGGTCGAGGAAGCACCGAGAATCCACCATGCGAGTTGTGAACTATGTGCCCTTGCATCCGCAAAGACGAGATAAAAGGGTGGCGATCTGTTCTTCCCGGTGGTGGAGGCTGTCAAAGGTTGAACCGGGACAGCGAGTGCATCCGCTTGCCGTTCTTCATGTTTTTTAGTGATTCTTGCGACGGATCTACCGGCACGGAGACGAGAAGGGCATCGTACATGCTGATTATGGCAGGAGTCTTCTTTAACTCGTCTACAATGCTGTAGCCCGAGGTACTAGCTCCTTCTGCTGGTTTAGCTGGTTCATACTTGGTCCGGTACTGTTGGGTGGCCTCAACTCGCTGTCTCTTGGTCAGAGACGGGTACCTCAGCTTCTCCTGGGCTTGTTCTTTGGTTTCGGCTGGGGGCTGAAGTACAGGGAGCTTAGCGGGAGTTGGGGCCTTTCTTTGGAGGCTTAGCTGGAACAGCGGCGGTCTTTCTTTGGAGAAGGTTTAGCGGGAGCTTTATCTTTGGATGCCTTCTCCTGGGCTGTGTAAGGCCACAGCCGCTTGTACGGTGGCAGCCCATTGGGCTGCGGTCTTTCTCTTCTCGTGTATACCGCAAAGGTTTAGCCGTGTCCGCATGACTTTCTTTTCTTCCTTGGCGGGCGTCATTGGGTTCTCTTACGGCGAGGGCAAAATTGGCCTCACCGTCCAAGATCATGTACGACTCATCATCTTCTATAGTCCTTGCCGGCCAAGGTCCGGATGTAGTCCTTGGTGCAAAGTGCAATCTTCCTCCGAATGCGGGTCATTGCAAGTAGTGCACCGGTTGACACTGGTCGGGGAGGACCGGGTGGGTCATCTATAGCGGCATTTCTCGGAGGCGGACGCCTCTGCGGTTGGTTTTATGGGGCTTTATCTTTTGTCAATGCCGGCGGCGCATACGGCCTTCTAGGAGCAAAGTCCATTTGGGCTCGCTTCTTTTTCATAGTTGTCATGTCATTCGACATGGCATGATATCCGGAGGCCAAAGCCCGCACTTCTTGTAGAATCGTGTTACGGATCCTTCTTGTCGGGAGGCGGCAAGCTGTGCCGGTGGAGGCAAAGCGGCCAATGGAGGAGGGTTAGAATAAGACGCATCTTGCGGGGAGCGAGAAGCGCTGGAAAATGCGGAGCGGGAGGAGGCGGATGAGGGTAATGCAAGTGAGGCGGGCCGTATTGAGTTACGACCGGCGCCGGATTCCCACTGCGGTGGGGCTGCTGCCACTGAAGTAGACGGCACACCACCGGAAGCGAGAAGGATCTTGCGATCTTGGAAAGTCGGGATGAATCGGCTCCTGCACTACGGACGGAAGCACTGCCGATGGAGATAATGTCGGCTTCGACTAGCTGGGCAGCTTCGTACGGTGCAGGGAACTCGTCAATTCGGGCAATCTTCGGCGGCGAGGCATATGTACGAGTTGAAGGACCTCGGATAGTAGTGAGCGGCCATGCCGGTGAAGGCCGAAGTTCGCGAGGTACCCGTTTCCAGGATCTCGCAAACCTAATGTTAAAATCGGACACCTCCTCTTGAGGATGCCTGCGGATTGCTTGGAGCCGATGCGGTAGAGAGGTAGGATCAGCGGACTCGTTGCATCCTTTTACGAGCCTCCTGGCAAGGCGGGGCCAACCGGTGATGGATCCCTACGGCGGCGATCTCCACCGGTAGAGAAGCTTTCCCCTCGGGGAAAGGGCCGTCGACGGGTCTTCACACTTTCATCGGTGATGGTATGCGGTGCGGCCAGGGCAAGGATGTCCTGGATGTGCTCGTACGCCGTCTTACCGTAGCCGTCGTATGTGGGAATAGACTTTAAAGCGGCGGGGGGCACGGCTTGGCGACCGATCGGGGCCAAAGGCCCTGTGGGAGTCCACCGCCGGGAAGAGATCATCGTCATTCGGCTGTTGATCAGCCATTTCTTCTTCTTCTCCGCCGTCGGTTGTGTACTCGGTATCGGTACTTTCCGAGGATACAAGATTTTCCTCTTCCTCGGCCTCTTCTACTTCGTACTCGGCTCTTCCGAGCCTCGGCTTCGGCCTCTTCTTGGATCCCAGCCTCGGCTTCGTCGAAATGAGCTCGCGGATCAGCCAGGCTGGGTATCTCGCCTCGGCGTGGATGTCTAGTTCGTAGAACTCGGGCGGGCTTCTCGGATTTCTTGTTCGCCACCTTCTCGTGTGCATGAAGGTGGCAGGACCGGTCTTCTAGACTCGAGAGGATTTGTTCGTGCGAGTCGCCGGGTGTTCGATTTGGAACAGCAATGAAGCGAACACCGGTGCTTCGATTACGTCGGGGGTGAGAAACTTCCTTGTCTCACCAAGAGCTCGGGAAGCTGTCGGCGCCGGGTGAAGGCGATCGAGAAAATCTCTCGTCGGATGTGGGACCCGTGTTCCGCCGGCGTGGCGAGAACTGTTGCGCTAGGTGGAAACTGGATGGGCACTCTTTCTTTAAATCGTGGGACAAGCGTCCCACCGGGCGTGCGAGAGCTGTTGGTTACGAATCTGCCATGAGGAAAGGATTTTTGGTTAATGCGCCCAGATTCGCCCACCAGCATGAAAGGCCGGAAGGAAGAGATGCCTTCAGAGCCAATCTCCGGAGAAGGCCGGCTCCTTTTTGGGGGGGGATTTAAGCTAAAGGGAGCAGGGAAAGAAATAAAGGAACGGAAAGAGACAAATGTACGGAAAGAGATACAAATATGTCCAAAGGTTGGTGGGGGGGAACTAACGGTGCGGGAACACACCAATCACCGCTACTACGCATACAAACACGGAGCATGACAAGGAGCTGCAAAACCTAGGCGTACTTCCGATACACCGGCGGCGTATGCACGGCTTCAATAGCTCCCTAGCAAACATTCCCTACAAGGAACTAACGAGCGGGGGATCGTATCAATCACCGGATACATACAGCGACGGGGGTAGAAAGTAAACCTAGAGATGCCGAGCCGGGTATATGTGTTAGGTAGAGAGTTTAACCGCACGGCTTCAATGGCTCCCTAGCAAACATTCCCTACAAGGAACTAACGGCGAGGGGATCGCATCAATCACCGGATACGGGCCGAGCAACGTCACACACAGCCGATGGAGCTGCTACCAAATTTATAATGAATGCTTTAAATAATGAAGTACGGAAGGTGCTTTAAGCAAGCAATGCTAGAGGAACATGATCGCCAAATGCCAAAGTGAATTAACGAGCGGCGACACGGGTGGGCCTAAGGCATATAATGAAAGACGGCATAAAAGAATAAAGATAGTAGAACGGAACCAGGCATACAGATTGTATTTATAAGCGAAGTACGATTACTGATAAGCACGGTAGTTCCCTAACAAACATTCCCCTTCCACCCTTTACAATGAATTTCGGATGGGCTTTTATAGCCCGAGTCCCACTGTTACATTAATGGGCACGAGTCCCGATCAAACATGAGGTGACGAAGCGGCGAAAGAGGCTGCAAATGCTGACCTTTTGTCGGGTGAGGCTGTACCCGCGACATGGTCTTCCTGGAATTTGGACGGCTACGTGGCGGAGTCTTTGGGTAATTCTTCAAGTCGGCGGGGTTGCTAGTAGGCTGGAGCGGGTGAAACCTCGGATCAGCTTTGAATGTGGCTATTAACGCGAGCGGTGCGGGCAGCCCATGCTTATCCCTTTTGGTCGGCGGTCTTGGTTCAAATCCCGAAAGCTGGACACTTGTCGATGATGGGTTATGCCGTGTGACACATGCACTGCCTTAGAGGGCATTCTATCCATCTTTGCTTGGGATCGGGGCTCCTTGGGATGCGTGCAAAAATCGGTGCGGTCGGGGAAGGCCTTCAAGCCTTGGTCAAATTCCGGGTTTGTTCCCCTACGTACACTGTCAAGGGCGCATTCCCGCTCCGTTGAGAAGTCGAACTGCGCACAGGCGAACACTGGTGTCTGCCGCCATATGGACCTGCTCCGGCATTTTACCTTTTTCTGCATTGACCTGTCAGTCTGCCAGTGCAAGGTGCGCCCAGGAGGTGGGGCGAAGTGCGAACTCGCACCAAAGCTGGCGAAGTGCGCTCGCACCGCGGCGAAGTGCGCCCGCCCGCCGGCGAAGTGCGACTTCGCACCAAAGCGGGCGAAGTGCGAACTTCGCACCCGGACTTAGCCAATTTCGAGATAGACCTGCTTGGAAAGCTGGAAAATCAAGCTGGGAACTCCATGGAAAAAAGGGGGAGAGAAAGAGAATGGGAAAGAAAAGGAAATGGAGAGAAGCGAGAAAAACGGAAGGAGGAAAAGAAGAGCAGCACTGTTACAAAACAACATTGAAGACATTGCACCCCGTGCAAAAATGTGACAACAGGCACGTATTAAACCTTAGAGATCTATTGGCTCTAATACCAATTTGATGCAGACAACATAGGCTGCAATTCCTTCCTATCGTACAATGATATCTTTTCCCTTACGGTATGTTTCCAATCATTATATGGTTGCAGTCATTGTATAGTCATCTTCATCATATGGTCTTTCTCATTGGACGTTATTCCCCTTGTAGTTTAACGACATCATCCGATTGATTGACAAGGTAATCGTTCAATGCTTTAATGTATGATGAGCCAATTTTGAAATTCTTTATTCATGGAACGGTCTCCCTTTCTTGAGGCAATATGACAGGCTCCCTTTCTTGGATGACTTCTAATTGAACAATCCAAATTTGAGCGGTCTTGGTACCCAAACCACAAAGTACTTCCTCGTTGAATGGTGTCAACCCTTGGCTTGTATGGTTACTCGCTCCACTTGCAAAATTCAATGGCACTCCTATATACCTGCAACAAGTTCACATCTTCAACCAATCCTTTGAATGACCATTTATCAATCACCCAATGAATAGATATTCAGTCAACTCTTCGACAATTCTCGCTGTTTTCCTTCACTCGAACGTCCTTGCCTGTATCCTACACGTACACTTTACACAAATGGAAATTCAAACATGCAACAATGGCCCTTTTGGCTTTCTAAATAGACTAACTCACAATAAGCTTCAACCAAGATAAAGAATAAATCATATATATGCTACTAATTAGTTCAATTTCATAGTAGTCAGACACTTTTGGACTCCCGAGTACCTGGCCGAGTTCGAGTCCGAGTGGGCTCAACTGCGCCGAGCCCACTCTGAATCCTTTTTTTCTGGACTCGACCGAGACCGACCGAGTCTTGGGCCGAGACCGAGTTCAACTCGAACTCACGAGTCCCGACATTGGACTCGGTTGGCCCAAAAAAAATGGAAGTTAAAAAAAAAAAAGAAAAATTATGTCTAGGACGGTTAAGTGTTGATGATGCTCCACGACTAAAGCATCCACGTTGGCCAGTGCGCAATCACGAACAAGACGCTGAAATCTTTGTTTATTATATTAACGAGAGAATGTGCAATTTTACTTCTCAAAACTTCAGAATGCTTATCCCTCAATTATAATTTATTTTAATACAAATATATCTTTCCTCGATGGATACATCATCCGCGTCTTGTTTGGGAATGGGAAATGCTTTAGAATGCACGTATGCATGTCCTGTGGGGTGTGGCGATTCGGGCGGAGAATGACATGATTTTTGGAGGCGTTCGATCAAGGAAGGCTTGAGGCCACCAGTGTTGAGACCTCTTCTGGAAAGTTCGTCGCGCGGTTCTTTCACCTTCATTTTCTTCCATTCTTTTCTCTCCTTCAATGCACCCTCTCCCGTCGTCATCATTGCCACCGTCGCCATTGCAGCCAATACACACCACCACGCCGCAATGGAAAAAAATTTAAAATGATAATTTATTTCATTCTGAAACCCTCGACCGCCAGTGAAACATTTGCTACGCACGAAGCTCGCTTCTACCTTGAATTTTGGTAAGCAGTTTTCAAAAACGGCTTCCCATTCTAAAACCGGAAAAATGGCTAGGATTAAATATTAGCCTTATTAATATTTGAAGAATTTTTTTTTCTCAAGAACCTTTTAATAAAAGTAAAGTTAATAGATCCCAACCAACCATCTAGGAAATTGAATCTAGACAACCCACCGATTATTTTTAATCATGGTATTTGAATATATTATTTATTAAACATGGTGGACTAAGTTAGGGTGATTCCGTCCCATGGTTTCATGGTATTTGAATATATTATTTATTAAACATGGTGGACTAAGTTAGGTGATTCCGTCATATAGTAAAGTTTATTATTATTTAATGTTTTGTAAAATGTTAATAATGTTTTTGAACTTTATATATTAAGTTTTATTTTATAAACCAAAGTGGTCATGCCTGCAAAGGTCATAGTTTGTTCCGAATCCTTTGAGTGCACGCCAAACCGACAACGATGGTATGAATTTCGAGCGATCGGTGGTCCTCTTCATGTCAGGTTATAAGATAATGAGGTGGTATAGGCTTGTTGGGGGCAGCCTCTGTAGTTTGAACCTTGCACTTGGCAGTTACTAAAAATAGTGTGGATGTAACCAACTCCTTATGTATCCAAAAAAAAAATTAGCTTGCTATTAGAATATGCTCCTTCCTCTTGTTAATTTCTCATATGTATAATGTTGAATGTTGAGTGTGTTAGAATATACTAATAAGTAATATGCATGAAAAAACTTATTTTTTCAATAATAATTTGTATTTTTTTTTCATTTTTTTTTCCAGATTTTACCGAGTCTTGCCAAGTTTTTTCGCCGAATCCCGAGTCCGACTCCTTAATCGAACTTTCCGAGTCCGAGTCGAGTCTGAGTTTTGCTACTATGGTTCAAATAACAATGAAACTTAATATTGGAATAACAACAATATCTCACAAATATAATTCGAATATACACAATATCACAGGATTGCAAGAATGATTTAGATTAATTACATTGCATGGAGCTTTACCTCCAATATATCAATTTACATGACTTTTCAGTACTTTGACTATTGCTCTCCTCTTTCATCCGGGAGATGCAACCTTTCATATTCCTCTCATAAAGACAAAGCTCTCATCTTGCCACATATCATGTGACTCTTCATTCTCTATCTTGACACCTTGCACTTTCTCTAATATTGACACATACATTATACAAATATAAATCATCTACCAAACTAATATTACAAGGGGGTCAAATAATGTAATATATCCAACAGGCTCTTAGGATTATTTGGCACAAATTTTATTGTGGAACGGTTTGTTGAGTACAAAGCAATAGGCCTAAGTTACGTCTCATAACTTGGTTTCTCTTTCGGCCATTCCCCTCCCAAATGGGTGATTGCAGCCCTTTTATAGATGAAAGAAAACCATTATTCTAACGGTTGGCCTTCCGTTCCGTTACATCCGATTCCCCCGGATCAAATCCTCTTTTAGGGCTGGCTTAGACCTAAAAATAAGCATGTTATTGCTCCTTGTATTAATGTAGGTCATGTGGTTTCTAGTTTAGGGTGGTGAAAATATAAAAACATGTAATTTTAATTTTAGGATTTCTAAATATTAGTTCACTTAATAACTCAACTTTGTGTTTTACTTGGTCAATGCTATATGTGAATATATAGTAGAGAGAGGGGTGCATGGGTAGGGATGTGACCTTACATGGTGATTGATAATTAGAAAAAGGTTAGTTACACGTGACAGAATAAGTTTATCCTAGGAAGATAATATAAAATTTTGGTCTCTTCAGAATCAGAACCTGGCCGAAAGCTATTCTAGGAAAGTAAGAATAAAATCTTGTTCTGCTCTATAAAATAGGATAAGAATAAAGCAGAAGGCTATTTTAGGGAATAGGATGAGAAAAAAGCCATGCAATATCTAAAGGTTTTTTTAAGATAAAAACAATAAGGGCCATGCAAAGACCATAATTACTTTAGGAGAACAAAGCAAAGATAGGAAAAAGGATGTCCTTGTCTATAAGTATGGGAGTGGTCTGTAACAAGCAGAATTTTCTTAATGTTCAATTGTCTGATCTAGCTTGAACACTGCTTACTACATCGAGATCTTGTGTCTTCTTGATCAGTGGTAACTTATAAATGAATTATGTGATGCTGGTATTGTTTTGATTGTGGAAAGTTCTTTGTTCAAGAATTTGATTCATTCCTTAATTTGTAATGACGGTTGCATTTGTGGCATTGTCCTTTTCAGCAATCAAACTTCATTTGAATTTTTTTTTGATAACTTCTGTTGTACTTTAATGTGAACACAGCCTGAGGTATTGGGTTATAAAGCATACTTTTTTTAAAATCCAAACATAAAAATAACTGAATTCAAAATTATCAACAAATAATTTTCAGATTGTATTGTAAACCACCATAGTAGTTTCTAGTTCCTTTGTATCCAATTTGAAGATACACTAGTTTCATGAGCAGTCCATGCAATAAAAGAAAAAAGGGAATATAAACTTGAAGAGCACATAAATATGGGGTTCCATTTAAAAGAATGTGTCCTTGCACATTAGTATTTGGTTAATTCCATTGCTATTTTATTTATTATGGATTGAATCAAAATTTCTGGAGTTGAAGGCCCTCAATACTAGGAGTCTGACTGAACTTATGCTGCTGAAGCATCAATATATTATTTGCAAAGAGCAGGGCAATGGCCTACATACGCATACAATTAGAATACAGAATCTCAAGGTTCTAATTACTGATCAGCCTTGAATCCATTGATCATTTGCATGATAATTTCAAATGTAGAGAGGAGAGTGTGCACTGTGTATATTGTAATTATTTTAAGGCAAATCATAATTAAACAGAGAGAGGCATAAGTAGTTCCATAAAGCATTTTTTGCCTTTTGTGCTTATATACTGGCTAACTTCTGACCTGTTAGGAAAATGCTTCAGATTCCACACCTGCAAGAGGAAGCACAATAACAAAAATAGAAACACGGAAACAGTAACACAAGTGACACAGAGATTTACGTGGAAACCTGCAATGTGCAGGAAAAACCACGGGGCAATGGCAACTTCTCTTTTATTATTTTCAGTAAAATTTACATCCACGTCTTTCAACGTTTTTCAACTCTCTCTTTATGCAAGGGATCAAGTCCCTTTTATAGCGCAGAAGGAAGACTCCAAACTGTTCGTTTCCTCTCCCAACGGAAGCCTCCAAAAGACTGTTCGTTTCTGCTCCCAAGACTGTTCATCTTCCGCATTCCTATCGTCTACCTAGACGTCCACTGCTCTGACGTCTACTTGGCCTGACGTCTGGCCTAGATGTCTGGCAGCCCAGATGTCAGGCCTAGACGTCTACCAGCCTAGATGTCTGGCAGCCCAGACGTCAGGCCTAGACGTCTAGATGACCTGCTTCTTGTATACTATCTTCATACCTAACATTCTCCTACTTGAAGTCAGTATTCAGGAATTCTTCTGCTCAAAAAATTTTCAGCCAGTGCCAATTGTCCAATGCTGCCCTTGTTACTTTTTTAGCAAGCCTAGAGAAGTTCTGCACCATTCAAACTTCTCTACCTTGACCAGCTTTGTAAGCATATCTGCAAGATTCACTTCAGTGTCGATTTTCTGCAACAGGATCCTACCTTCTTCCACCACATTTTTGATAAAGTGGTACTTGACATCAATGTGTTTCGTGTGATCATGGAATGTTGGATTCTTCACTAACTGAACAACACTCTGGCTATCACAATGCAACGTAATTTTCTCCTGCATTACCTTGAAGTCACCCAACAATCGCTCTAGCCAAATTGCCTCTTTGCTGACATGAGTCGCTGCAATATATTCTGCTTCAGTGGTTGATAAAGCCACAACTGACTGCAACTTAGAAGCCCAACTCACTGCTCCACTAGCAAGAGTGAAGGTATACCTTGTAGTGGATTTTCTTCCATCTCTATCTCCACCATAATCAGAATCCACAAAATCTGTAACTTGCAACATCTAAAGTGGCTCTTAAATATTTGAATATCCACTTCACTGCATTCCAATGCTTCTTACCAGGATTTGCCATGTACCGGCTGACTACTTCCACTGCTTGGGCAATATCCGGTCTGGTGCTCACCATGGCATACATGAGGCTTCCTACTGTTGATGAATACGGTACACGAGACATGCTTGATCATCACCCAAATAGACCATCCCACCACAGTATGGCTGATATTTGTCAAACTAGTCTCTATGGGGAGACATGTGGAAAGATGCACCTGAGTCCAAAACCCAGGTATATAAAACCGATCTACTGTTACTTATAAAGAAGGCTTCACATGTTGTCGTCTCTCCTAAATCTGCTGCACTGGCATCAGCTGATGGCTGATTTTGCTTTTCACCATTCTTTAATTGCCAACAGTCCTTTGAGTGTCCTGGCTTCCCACAATGCCAACACTTCCCTTTCTGCTTACGTCCTTTAGACTTAGATTTGGACTGCTTTCGACCTTGTTTACTCCCCTCGAAAGATCGACCTCTCACAGATAGGGCTTCATAGGTTGAGGGTTCCAGAGACGTTTTTCGCCTCAACTCTTCTGCCAACAAAGCGGCTACCACATCATCAAATTTGAGAGTTCCTGATGATGAATTACTGATGGTCATCACCATATGATCCCAAGTTTCCGGGAGGGAACAAACTAGGGTGATAGCTCTATCTTCATCCTCCATTTTCACAGTAACTGAAACCAGTTTACTGATCAGAGTATTAAATTCATTCAAATGATCTACCACAGATGAACTTTCCTTCATCGTCAAGCTAAAAAGCCACTTTTTCAGAAAAACCTTATTAGTTGCTGATTTTGTTTCATACAACTTTTCAAGTTTTTGCCAAAGGGCTTCCGCGGTCTTCTCTTCAGCTACATTGAACAAGACGGAGTCCGCTATTGTAGCTCCCACTCGCACAAAACCTTGGCTCTGATACCAGATGTTAGGAAAATGCTTCAGATTCCACACCTGCAGAGGAAGCACAATAAAAAAAATAGAAACACGGAAACAATAAAACAAGTGACACAGAGATTTACGTGGAAACCTGCAATGTGCAGGAAAAACCACGGGGCAATGACAACTTCTCTTTTATTATTTTCAGCAAAATTTACATTCACGTCTTTCAATGTTTTTCAACTCTCTCTTTATGCAAGGGATCAAGTCCCTTTTATAGAGCAGAAGGAAGACTCCAAACTGTTCGTTTCCTTTCCCAACGGAAGCCTCCAAAAGACTGTTCGTTTCTGCTCCTAAGACTGTTCGTCTTCCGCATTCCTTTTGTCTACCTAGACGTCCACTGCTCTGATGTCTACTTGGCTTGACGTCTACTTGGTCAGACGTCAGGCCTAGACGTCTACTTGGTCAGACGTCAGGCCTAGACGTCTGCCAGCCTAGATGTCTGGCAGCCCAGACGTTAGGCCTAGATGCCTACCAGCCTAGACATCTGGCAGCCCAGACGTCAGGCCTAGACGTATAGGCGTCTTCTAGCCTAGACGTTTGGCAGCCCAAATGTTAGGCCTAGACGTCTACTAGCTTAGACGTCTGGCAGCCCAGACGTCAGGCCTAGACGTCTAGCAGGTCAGACGTCTGGCCTGTTGCCTAGACGTCTGACAGATGTCTAGCTGACTTGCTTCGTGTATACTGTCTTCATACCTAACATGACCGACTTGCCAAGGTTCTAATTATTGATCAGGCTTTAACACGTCGGCCACTTTAATGATAAAATTCAAACGTAGAGAGGACAATTTTTGTGTTGTGATTGTTCGCAAATATAATAAAACATTGAGATGTATATGTGATCAATTAATGCATTTTTTCTTTTTCGGCTAATATATTGTTAACCATCTCTTGTGACCGAGTTCTTGTTGTGAACAGCTTTAAGCTTGTGCTGCTTGCATGGGATAATAGTTTCCCTTTTATTTGGTTCCTTTTCTTTCAAAAGTAATATTCACTTAATCCTTGAATTGCATTTACAGGTGCCTATAGTTTTGTCAGTCCGTGTATTGTCTCTGAAAGGGACTGTAAGAATAAGTATTAAGCCACCTCCTTCAGATCGTATATGGTTTGGCTTTACATCTGCACCTGATATAGAGTGGGTATTGGAGCCATCGATTGGAGATCGTAAAATAACAAGTGGAGCAGTTGCAACATTAATAGCAAGTCGAATTAAGGTGAGAAAAATATCATTGATCTTTTCGTTTTAACATATCATACTTTGTAACTTAAATTATCTTTGTGGATAGAGATGCCTTAGTTTTTATCAATTGATTCTCTTGGCAAGTACTTTATTTATATAAATAAATGTCGTGAGACAAGGAAGGCACAAATAGCAGCAAGTTTGCATATTGGATACCCTGCAATGATAATTCTTAAATTAAACGGCCAAAGCTGCACATTAAATAAAAGCCTTGAACAGAGCTGAGAATGCATTGTCTCAAGCTTGTTGGGTTCTTGTAAAATAACCATCAATTTGGTTCCCATATTTTAACTGGCCAACATTGCAGTTCATTGTGGCACCTAGAGAACAAATGTCAGAAATACTTGCTCTACATACCTTATTATTATTAGCAGTTTCAGGAAGTCTCACAATGTTGAACTGGTGTGTTCTTCCATTTATAATGGTAAAAACATTGCTTATATCAGAAGGGCTATTTGGTTCTTACTTCTATCAAAATGGTTAGTTGGGTCATGTTCAGTACATGACATGGTAACTGGAAAAATGATAGAACTTAAAATTAAGCCTTGATATGTACTGCCATCTATTGACTGAATTCTGACATGTCTGATAAATTAAACTGTGAATGATTATTTTCCCACCACAATCCTAGTTCTTATAGTCATTAATTAGTTGAATCAACAAAAAATACAATAAACACCAATGTTAGTGAAGTTGAAATCAGGCGTGTGTAATGGCTTTTAATTTGTTAAGTAGATTGTTCAGTTATCCACAAAGAAGAGAATAACGTAATCATCACACTTGGACACAGTGATGACTTTTCAGGCTACAGAATAAGAGCTGATTATTGGCAAAATTTGGCTTTAAAATTAGTAAAATTTTGGAAATTTGATAAAAGATTGGGGGATCTTTCATTCCTGCATATTGAACTCATACACATACTTGTCAAATCAAGCATTAAACAGTCAAATAGATGTCAGATACTAAATTAGGTGTAAAATTTAATATGGTTCTTAGTATTGAAAAGGCCCAAATGTTTGCCTATAATTCCATGAATTTTGATCTCTGCAGCTTCAAATAACTCACATATTTTATTCATCTTTATAAAATACTTGGGTGTGCTGTTGAGAGAGATTTCCTTGTTTTTATTCACCCAGATTTTTTTTGTAATCTTTTGAGCAATGACCCCGTAAGGCAATCTAAGGCTTTACTGAGATGGGCGCACCATGATTTCACCTTCATACCATCCACCTAGCCCAAATATATTAGTCAGTTATGCCAGTTGGGCTGCTTGAGTGTGCCATTCCTTTCCACACTAAACAAGCAGTGGTGCAAGTATTGAAGGGATGGGGGTCTCATCTGGAGTCCCTTCAGTCGATTGACAACGCAAACCAGTTTAGCTTAAAGGCAAATTGTGAAGCTGGTAACTTTATTTTACTTTCAAATCCCTATGCACAAAGTTGTTCATAAACATAAAGAATGATATGTAAGAATATTAGCATGTTCACAACAAGATAGTTCAATTCTTAAGCATTAGAGATTATATTACATGGCAAATGAAGTAAGCATGTACTGATGTATGTTCCAGTCATCTTTCTAGAAAGAAGAATATACAGATGTATCCAAGTAATGTGCACTTGCTGTGACGTATGGAGAATAATAAGCCCTCATCATACTCATGTAAAGGGAGAGTCATTACATGGCTTTTGGCTCTCTTTAAACTCATACAATTCAAATGGGTTACAAATTTTAACCGGGTAATTTGTATAGATTTTGGAAAGTGTACAAGAGAAGCTCAACATCATGCCCCGTTTATTTGGGTTTTGTCCTTAGCTTATCTTTAGGCATCATTTCCTGCAGCATTGTATATCGACATTAAGGAAGAAGAGAATACTTACAATTTTTTAAATGGGATGTCATGCTGACTATAATGACCTATTGGAATTTGGGAATGATACATACAACTGTTGATGGTTGTACTTTCCTATAACAGGTCAAGGATTGCTGAGATGTATGTATGAATTCCTCAAACATGCAGAAATGAAATATTACTTGTCCATTATGGCTTAACTTCTCAAGGCTGCCAAGGAAACATCTGTTTTCACAAATATGGAATTCTTCATACATGCATTGGCAAAAAAAATAGTTCTATTTGGAAGTATAAACCAAAGCTAATCAAACATGAAAGTTCAGCCTTCAAACTCAGTGGAAAGTCAATGATCAAGTTCATTACTAAACATGTCTTCAAAGAAAATTTGCACTATTGTCTTTTCATAAGATCAAAATTAGTAATATGCATTGCTTCACTCTAAGAAATTACTAGCAATCATTTGTAGTTAAGTGTTCATAAATTTCAAACAGTATAATAAAAAATCAGCTTTGGCAAACTCATCAAGAAGCACGATCAACACTCATGCTGATGATGAGTGTGTCTCAAGCATGATCTAGGATAGAGAATATGGTGTGCAAAAGGTATTATGGAAGGAGGTTGGCAGAGGGCAACCGTTATATACCCACCCGACTCCCCACAGACACACACTAAGAAAACTCTAATGTACCTCAATTCATCTATATATCTTATGTTTTTTTCACATCATTTATTCTCAACAACATAACATCAAAACATAACAAAAGATATGCACAATTATGTATAATTTTTATGGAATCATTTATCTCATGTAGACCTAATACTTGTTTGCCTACATCTACCTGCTCTTGTAGACCATATAGTGACCTCGCCAACAAACCAATTAAATGAGCCAAAGGGGTGACAACATCAGTGTCAGATATGGAAGGCGGAGAGGCTACAGTCACAAGAACAATGGCTGCCACAGATGTCAGAATGAACAGTCTGGCCTGGTTGGCTTCCGACCAATGAATCATCTGGCAGGCCTACTAATAGCGTTGAGACTGCTGCTCACCAAACGTGAAGTATTCAGCACATTGCCTGTAGGCCTCGTGCAACTCTGAGCTCTAGTTGCTTGTTTATGTCTTCAACGTTAAAATGCATTGGTCTTGCTTTGAGATACTTTGATCATGCATTGCAAGATGACAGTGCATCTTCTCGATCTTTGTCCTATTTCCACTATACACCAACTCCTCCACAGTATCTCTACTTTGCTCATTCTCCAATCTCTATTCTAGTCTCAATGCTCTCAACATGAATGTGAGCACTCATACAAAGAATAGTTTATTAACTTTGACTCTAGCATGTTAAGAAGTTAAACCTCCGCAATGGCAACTCCAACTCTAAAAGGATGACCATATGAGCAAGCATAGTCATACGAAAAACTACATGCAGTTTGCCATAGATGATTAGGGCGTCATTTGGAAACCCACTCCGATCCATTTGCTTGTGCAATTAATGAATCCAACTAAAAATGTTTGTAGGCTATAGTAGGGTGTCAAGTCGAGTCTGTCTACTGTTTCTTACCTAGTGATAGAATATATTGATCTCACAAGTTAGTCTTGTAGACCAAAATTCTCACTATCACATAATGGTGGCTGACATCTTGTCATGTGCTCGACCCATCGCTTGTATCATCTATTCAAAGAAGAAAGTCATTTGTAAATCTTAGATCTCTCTAGGCACCTTAGGATCACTTAGACTAGGAAAGGCAACATACTACTCGTTATGTGGCAGTGACCCCCCTAAGTGACTGTACTCCAACCCTTGATCATCATGTGTCGACTCTTAAGGGTGGTGTTGTTGGTCATCATGCACATCAACAATCACAACATCATGTTTGACCTTTTGATGAAGCCCCCCTATCTATGTTTATTCCGAGTTTGTTTTTTTTGGTTGGGGTTACGGGGTACTATTGCTTGTATAGTGACTGAGGTAGATTGGTTGCCACTAGTTTTTCTATCGTGACTAGAGATGATTAGATTTGTACCTTCTGAAAGCTATCACTCTTCGTGTCAGGTATTTTAGGAAGTATCGACAACTACTCAATTAATCACGTTATTCTTTCATCCTATCTTTGTCATCAAGAGTAACAAACGTTTACTTGAGGCTACAATTCTTCATAATGATAACGACAAATCTGTGCATCCTTGCTTGCATACGAGTGCAAACATTAGAGCTTCAACATCTTCTTGCATGCAACAAAAAAGGATGCAAGATAACACAGGACTTGCAGAAGACTCAGCAGGAGCAGCAGAGAGCAATGAGCAAGCATCGCAGTCCCCACTCATTTCAGGTTGGAGACAGAGTTTGGCTCCCTTTGGATAAGCGACGCTTTCCAGAGACACCATATCAGGATCCTCCTTTGGTACCTGATCCTGTCATCAGCCCTACTATAGCAGTGGCACCTGACCCTCAGCTTCCGCTCATTACAGATAGAGTTCTCGAGATGAAGACTCATCACACTCGACAGGGTTCTTCCACTTCTTACCTTGTCGCCCGCTGCGGTCACCTTCCACATATGGCTCGCTGGATTCCTCACCATCAGATGGCCCATGAATTTCCACATTTGTTGAGAGCATTGGAGTCGAGGATATTATTGTACCTTAGGCTTAATTATAAGCCTAAGTTATTATTATTATTATTATTTCCTATTTCTTGCATTGTAATACATGAGGCATAGTATGCCCATGTTGGAAATATGTTTGTTATTTGCGTAGTTAGATTGTTAGAGATGTCTTTTGTCTTCTAGCAGTTAGTTGACATCCATGTTTAGCAGATTGTTATCTGTTAGTTACAAGTGGTTGGCCTTGCAGGGCAAATTGTTACAACCACTGTAACCACGTGATTCCTTTGTATGCATTATATATTCATTGCACCTAATAGAATAATCAACTTCACGTTGAGTTTCCATATCAGAGACTCTGTCGTAGGCTTTATCCATATCCAACTTCAACAACATGCCTTCTAATCCTCTCATCCTCATAGAGTGTAGAGCCTCATGAACAATGATTATCCCATCCAAGATCTGCCTTTGTTTAACAAAACCACTCTGTTGGAGGGAGATAATCTTAGGTAAAATACTCTTCAGTCTATTGGCTAGAACGTTTGTCAAACTTTTATAAAAGGAATTGCACATGCTAATTGGGCGAAAATGTTTGAGCATATCTGCTCCTTGCTTTTTTGGAATCAAAACTAGGAATGTAGAATTCCATTCCTTGAGAATTGTTTTTTCTCGCTGAAATTCTAGCAAAGCCTCTAACATATTGTTCTTAATCTTCTCCCAATAAGTCTGAAAGAAACCAGTTGGAGAGCCATCTGGACCCGAGGCTTTATCCTTTTGCATGCTAAAAACACCTCCTCTAAGAAAGGACTGTCCAAAAAAGTGTTTATTTAACTATTCATCACTTGGGGAATATTCTTCAGCAATTTGTTACATCTTCCATGCTGAGGAGATTTTGAAAAAAAGAAACTGCTTCCTTTTTAATATCCTCTTCCTCTTTTATTTCCTTGCCCTCTTCTGTCTTCAATATTCTTATTCTATTATACGCCCTGTGTCTAATAGTTGTGAGATGAAAAAAACAGGTGTTTTGATCTCCTTCTTTGAGCCATAAAACCCTAGATTTCTGTCTTCAATGGACTTCTGTCTATGCTAATAAAGTGTGGAGATCAGACAAAAACACCTTTTATTTTCTATCTAATTCCTCCGTGTACCCCCAGTTCTGAATTTACTTGTCCACCTCTTCCAATCTAGCATTTAGATTACTTTTTCTCTCTTTTAAATGATAAAAAATCTCCTTGTTCCAAACCTTTACATTTTTCTTAACATTTTTCAGATTTTGAGAGACTTGGAACATTTTGGATCCCCTAATATCAATGTTCCACCATTCTGAAATCTTTTGAACTAAAGAAGGATGTGACATCCACATTAACTCAAATTTGAAGGGTCTACCTTTAACTCTTCTCCCCCCCAACACTTCCAAAACCATTGGAGAATGGTCAGAGTCAATCTTCGGGAGGGCTTTGAGAGAATAGTTATCATAGTCAGTTAACCTAGACTGGGATGCTGTTAGAAAATATAGCAAAATTATGTGCAAGCAGAAAAACACAATAACGTAGGGAAAAACAGTAACACAGATTTTACGAGGAAAACTTGCAATGTGCAGGAAAAACCACGGGGCAATGGCGGCTTGATCTTTTATTGATTTTGGCAGAATTACATTCAATCAACATTTACATGCAAGGGGTCATTCCCCTTTTATAGAAAAAACAAACTGTTTGTTTCCTCTCCCAAAGGAAGACTCCAAAAAACTGTTTGTTTCCTCTTCCAAAGGAAGACTCCAAAAAACTGTTTGTTTCCTCTTCCAAAGGAAGACTCCAAAAAACTGTTTGTTTCCTCTCCCAAAGGAAGACTCCAGAAAACTGTTTGTTTCCTCTCCCAAAGGAAGACTCCAAAAAATTGTTTGTTTCCTCTTTATAAGCTACACCACCATGCACCTCTCTGCTGAAGAACATTGGAGATCTGGTTATTGACTTCACCTCCTAACATTCTCCCACTTGAAGTCGATATACAGGAATTCTTTGCCTATGTTTTTCCATCCAAGTGTTAATTGCCCAATGCTGCTTCCCTTATCACATTTTCAGCAAGCACAAAAAAGTTCTGCACCACTCAAAATTCTTTGTCTTGACTAGCTTAGTGAGCATATCTGCAGGATTCACTTCATTGTTGATTTTCTGCAATTGGATCCTACCTTCTTCGACCACATTTCTTATAAAGTGGTACTTGACATCAATGTGTTTCGTGTGATCATGGAATGTTGGGTTCTTCACTAGCTGAATAACACTTTGGCTATCACAATGCAAGTTAATTTTCCCCTGCATTACCTTGAAGTCACCTAGCAGTCGCTCTAGCCAAATTGCCTCTTTGCTGGCATGAGTCACTGCAATATATTCTGCTTCAGTGGTTGATAAAGCCACCACAGACTGCAACTTAGAAGCCCAACTCACAACTCCACCAACAAGAGTGAAAGTATATCTTGTAGTGGACTTTCTCCCATCTCTATCTCCACCATAATCAGAATCTACAAAACTTTTAACTTGCAAACTATCCGATCCGTAGTAAGTAGCAGCATCTGAAGTGCCTCTTAAATATCTAAATATCCACTTCATTGCATTCCAATGCTCCTTACTAGGATTTGCCATGTACCGGCTAACTACTCCCACTGCTTGGGCAATATCCGGTCTAGTGCTCACCATGGCATACATGAGGCTTCCTACTGCTGATGAATACGGTACACGAGACATGCTTGTCTTCTTTGCTTCTGTTCTAGGACACTGGTTGGAAAACAACTTTAAGTGTGAAAGAAGTGGGGTACTAACTGGTTTTGCATTCTGCATATTGAAGCGCTGCAAAATCTTTTCTGTATATGACTTTTGACTTAACCAAATCTTTCTTCCTTTTGACTTAACCAGATATTTTCTATATTGAAGCGCTGCACATAGCCTTTAGCAACCAAGCGAGCTTTAGAGCGTTCCAAAAACCCATCGTTGTTTTTCTTTACTTTGTAAACCCACTTGTTTCCAACAGCCTTTCTTCCAGGCTGGAGATCCACAAGTTCCCACATTTTATTCTTGTGAAGTGCCTTGATTTCCTCCACTTTTCTGCATTCTCAGACTCTCTAGCTTCTTGAAATGAACTAGGCTCACCATCATCAGTTAACAAAGCAAAAGAGGACTGATAAACATGAAAATACCTTTCCGGACACTTTTGTAGACGTGTAGTTCTTCTAACCCAATGATTTGTTGATTGTGGCTCTTGGTCTTATGACTGTTGTGACTACTCTACTTCCTGTTCTGCATGCTGGTCAAAAAATTCAGCATGCTGTTCAAAAATTTCAGCATGCTGATTTTCATTTTCATCTTCGTTCATGTCTACTTCAACTGGTACAACATTAGGTGTTTGCTGTACCTTCTTCCTTTGCATGGATTTTTCATCAAAAATAACATCTCGGCTAATAATTAGCTTGTGGGCAGTAGGATCCCACAATCTATACCCCTTTATTGCATCTTCATAGCCGAGAAAAACACATTTGCTTGACTTCGGGTCAAATTTGGACCTTTTTTCTTTAGGCACATGGGCAAATGCATCATAGCCAAAGGTACACAAATGAGAGTAATCAAATGGCTTACCACACCAAACCTCCTCTGGAATCTGTCCATCCAACGCAGCTGTAGGTGACCTGTTAATGAGGTAAACAAGCTGTATTAACAGCCTCTGCCTAGAACCTTTTATCCAACATGGATGTGTTGAGCATGCTTCTTGCACGTTCCATGATTGTGCGATTCATCCGCTCAGCCACACCATTTTGTTGTGGAGTATATGGTACAGTATTTTGGTGCTTAATTCCTTCCTGCGTACAAAATTTATCAAATTCCTTGGAGCAATATTCACCCCCATTATTTGACCTAAGACATAAAACAAGCTTGCCCAAACTTTTCTCTACTCGAGTTTTGAACTCTTTAAATTTCTGCAAAGCTTCCGACTGCTTCAGAAAATAAACCCACACTCTCCTAGAATAATCATCTATAAAAGTCAGAAAATAGATGGCACCATTTAAGGATTGAGTGGGGACTGGTCCAAATATATCCTAATGTATAAGTTGCAGAAAATCAAAACTCTTATCAGGGCTTGCCAAAACCGAACCCTCTTTTGTTTACCAAAAATACAGTGCTCACACAAGTCTAAATTGCAAGACTTAATCCCAAAAAGCATACCTCTGTCATGCAGAATTTCCAGACATTTTTCACTCATATAACCTAAGCGTTGATGCCATAGCATTACTGCATCCTGAACTGAAGTTGCTGTTGCTGCATGGTTTGTCACCGTATCATCGCATAAACGATATAGGGTCCCATAAGATTCTCCCTTTGCTACTACAATAACACCTCTGGTAATTTTGCAATAGTTGTTACTGAAAGTGACAGAATACCCTAGCTTATCCATCATCTTGATTGAGAGCAAATTCTTCCGCAAATCTGGCACATGTCGTACATCACATAATATCCTTTCTCTACCATCGTCCAGCCTGAACCTTATGCCCCCTCTTCCCACAATTTCTAAAGGGTGATCATCACCCAAGTAGACCATCCCACCACTATATGGCTGATATTTGTCAAACTAGTCTCTGTGAGGAGACATATGGAAAGATGCACCCAAGTCCATAACCCAGGTATATAAAACGGATATGCTGTTGCTGATACAGAAACCCTCACATGTTGCCATCTCTCCAGAATTTATCATACTGGCCTCAGCTGATGGCTGAAATTGCTTTTCACCCTTTTTTCCTATTTTAACTGTCAACAATCCTTCTTTGAGTGCCCTGGCTTCCCACAATGCCAACACTTCCCTTTCAGCTTGTGTCCTTTAGACTTAGATATGGACTGTGATCTACTTTGTTGACTCTTCTCGAAAGATCGACCTATCACAGCTAGGGATTCATTAGTTGAGGGTTCCAAAGACGTTTTCCGCCTCAACTCCTCTGCCAACAAAGCAACTATCACATCATCAAAAGTTAGAGCTTTTGATGATGAGTTGCTGATGGTCATCACCAAATGATCCCAAGTCTCTGGGAAGGAACAAAGTAGGGTGATAGCTCTGTCCTCATCCTCCATATTCACATTAACTGAAACCAGTTTACTGATAAGGGTATTAAACCAATTTAGGTGATCTGCCACAGAAAAACCCTTCTTCATCCTTAGGCTGTAAAGTTTTTTTTTCAGAAAAACCTTATTTGTTGCATATTTTGTCTCATACAACTTTTCAAGCTTCTTCCAAAGGGCTTCCGTGGTCTTTTCTTCAACAACATTGAACAATACGGAGTCTGGTAGGCATAGACGGATTGTAGAAACCGCCTTCCTGTCCAGCGTTGTCCACTCCTCATCTTTCATGTTGCTTGGTTTCCTCGCGACCCCTTTCAATGCTAGGGCTTGGTTATTTTGAACCAACAAATCCTCCATCTTTCATCTTCCATAGGGCAAAGTTCCTGCCATCAAACTTTTCAATCTCAAACTTGGTTACACTTCTAGTCATTGTTGCAACTCCCACTCGCACAAAACCCTAGGCTCTGATACCAGATGTTAGAAAATATAGCAAAATTATGTGCAAGCAGAAAAACACAATAACGTAGGGAAAAATAGTAACATAGATTTTACATGGAAAACCTGCAATGTGCAGTAAAAACCACGGGGCAATGGCAGCTTGATCTTTTATTGATTTTGGCAGAATTACATTCAATCAACATTTACATGCAAGGGGTCATTCCCCTTTTATAGAAAAAACAAACTGTTCGTTTCCTCTCCCAAAGGAAGACTCCAAAAAATTGTTCGTTTTCTCTTCCAAAGGAAGAGTCCAAAAAACTGTTCGTTTCCTCTTCCAAAGGAAGACTCCAAAAAACTGTTTGTTTCCTCTCCCAAAGGAAGACTCCAGAAAACTGTTTGTTTCCTCTTTATAAGCTGCACCACCATGCACCTCTCTTGAAGAACATTGGAGATCTAGATATTGACTTCATCTCCTAACAAATGTTAATACTCTGTCCAATCTAATTTACAGGATTCTAATTTCAGACCCAAGCTCACCACAATATTGAAGATTGAGCACCAAGGTAATTGTATGTGAAGTGATTTCACTAACACATCCTTGATTTCCTTGATTTGGAGGTTAGTTATTTGTTTCTCCCCATAAATGTTATTAGGTATTACGTGGTAAGGGCTTTTTGGGGGGCTTGTGTCTCATTTTACCTTTGGAGTGGAAATGATGTAGGAAATTGATGTCTCAACTTTAAGATAGGTAGACGATGGAGTCAAGTTAAATTGTCAGGAGTAATATGGGAGAAAGAGTGAACAAGAAACGTAAGTTGGGGGGGTGTGAAATTTGTTGAAGAGTTGGTAGAAATTTCTAAAGAGCTTTTGCATAGTGGGAAGGAGAAATTGGAGTGTGAAGTTGGCTTAGTGACATTCATGAGGAGAAGCTTTAATGGTGAGGGGAAGGTTTAATGGTAGAACCACTAGCTGGCTGAGATTTGGGAATGGCAGCAAGTGAAAGGAGATGAAGTAGGAGTGGGTGGTTAGTGGGAATGAATGCCAACTATGGAGAATAATGCTGCTTTTCCTATAAATATCATCATTAATGGGAACCTCGGGCCATATTGTTGGAGGAATCCTATGTTGAAAGAAAGGAGAGTTGGTAATTGCAAGTGGGTGGGAAGTGTGTTAAGAGGAAATTTTTTATAGAAGTGAAGACGGTGGAAGAGTCAATTGGTTGTATTGATCAAATGTAGGTGTTGGAAGGCATCCCCTGAATATCATGGCAGTCAACCTCTCATTGCCTACCAAGTCCTTTTGAACCAATGGCGTTGTTAGGTACCCAAGAGAGGTACTTAATAATTTAATATTGAGCCATAAATGAATTATTGGCTAATGTGGACTTGCGATGATGTAAATGTAACTGTTATTCATTAAAGAAGGCCACATGTCAATTTAGAAATAGGTAGGAGAATAATGTCATAGAATCATATATGTAACCGTCAAGAAATATTGTCATATTATTATGCACTTTGTAACTCATGGAAGGTGAACCACCACATGGGTGAACTTGTAACTCATGGAAGGTGAACCATCACATTCTTGTATAAAGAGAGATGTACCCCTATTGTAAAAGGAGTCATATATAAAGTATTCTTGGCAGAAGTTTTGGCTCGTGGAGCTGGAGATCTTGTGGAGTGGATTCTTTCCAATAAGGAGCATTGTATGGTGTTGCCCTACCTCAAGGGTATTATCTCTATTTTATTGTGTGGATTGTTATTGTGCAATTTATTGTGGATGCATGTTGTATATTTCTGCATATTGGTGAATGATTATTGTTAATGAGAAGAGAGGTTCATAACAGGTGGGTGGCTCTCTTTTGAAGATCCTCTCTTGGATGGAGGTCCATGGACCCCAGTGATGGGTGGGGTAACATCACAAAGCAAGAGGTGACAAAGAAACATCATCGAGGAAAGGTGTGGAATCTGGATGAGGAAGGAGAGGGCTCTCATGGCAACCAAATGGTGGCAGTGGAGGCTACTGGTAGCCATGTCCTAAATATATGCTGCAACATGTGTAGGGAGGCACTACCTGGATAAGTTGCGAAATAGTATTGCTCTGTTTGCACAAGCAGTTGATGAGATCTAGATCGTGGTATATGGGACTCAAAGCGGCCAGTGGACCAAAATGGAGGGGCTCATGGCAGTGGCTTCACCGGTTGTGGAGCATGGCCTTTGTAGGGAGCATGTCTTGTGATGTTGCATCCATGTCAGGCTAGGATGCTTGTATGGCATCTGTTACCATCCACCCTAGCTGTCTTTCCTTAGATTTTTCTTTATGTCTGTATGTTTATAGTTAATGGACTTAGCCACAACTTGTCTTTAAGTTTAATTATGAAAATTATAAACCGCTAGCAGCAGTGATAGTTGTAGAATTGGTAACTTTGGGTCCCTGGATTTATTTATTTATTTTGTTTAATTTGCTGGAGCTACTATATCAGGGCTGATTTCATTTTGTTAAGACACCAAAGGTGGCTTTTTATGAAGATATTTTGCTCTTGCTAAAAATATATTATCTGAAAATTCAAATCAATATTGACAACTGGAGGAGAAACCCGTTATAATAGGTGGATGAATACTATTCAAGGAAAAAATGGTTCTCCCATTGTTGAATTTGTTGTTCCAGCTAAAAATTTAAGAAAGGACGTGATGATTTCGAGTCCAAGGCCTTTGCAAATTCTTGGATCCTCTCCAAGCTGGTCATTGTTGCATACATGGAATACTGGACTTTGAAAGGCATCTCTCTTAGCTCTGAGTAGTCAAGGAAAAAAGGGTTCTCCCATTGTTGAATTTGTTGTTCCAGCTAAAAATTTAAGAAAAGACGTGATGATTTCGAGTCCAAGGCCTTTGCAAACTCTTGGATCCTCTCCAAGCTGGTCTTTTTTGCATACATGAAAGGCATCTCTCTTAACAAAACCTAGACAACTTTGGATGGGACCCATAGTATTCGGTTTTTATGCAGAGCTATGCCTATAAGCAAAATTTGGGCCCTTATCATTACTTAGTTTTCGGTTTTTATGCAGAGCTATGCCTATAAGCAAAATTTGGGCCCTTATCATTACTTAGTTTTTGGTTGGTGTGCTTTAAAAAGGCATTTGTTGAGCTATTATTTGGAGTTGTAGGGTTGTGATCTGTGATTCTCCTTTCTGTAATTGGTTGCATCTTGTATCATATGATTCAGCAAATTTGAAGGATGAAGTTTGGAGTTCACCAATTTTCCGTGCATCTCAAGCAAGTTTGATAAAATTCAGTAATGATATTTGGCTGATTTTCCTTATGATTTATAAATGAATTCTATTATACTTCAGCTGACATACATGCCTATTGCACAGCTGGAAACTTGCAATATTAGGGCTCTCTAGGGTGTACAGATGCTGTTATTACTTTTGCTGAAACATATGAACTCAGAGAATTGAATCCTAGATGCTTGGCAAAGCTGGAAAGATGCAATCTGAGGACTCCTGGACTGTTATCCATGTTTATACTATTTCAGCTGCAACATGACTAATGATTTACTGCAAGGTGAGTATAGGCCAAATCATAGTAATACTTTAATTTAATTTTTGGCCCTTTGAGGAAGTTTAATTTAATTGTTTTGTTTTTACATTTCCCCCAATCATCTTGGATTTTGGGGGCAAACCTTGACATCCCAAAGACACATCCTGTTGTACTATGCTGTCCCTGTCTTGGAAACTCTATGGAACATAAGTTTTTAAATAATTTTACTTAATATTTTTTAATTTTACTTTTAATGTATAAAACTATTAAGTTCAAAGTGTTAGTAATTAGGAATTTGGCACCTTCGGTCCTTGGGCATAAGTTCCATAAAATTTGTTGTTTAATATAATAATTTGTTTTACATTTTAATTTTTTTTTATATATATATATATATATATATATATATATATAACTAACTAACTAACTAACTTTATCCCAAATTTTGTCTGGTCTTGACTTTTTTGCTGAATTTCTATCTTGCTGAATTCAAATCATGAACTTGAACCTTGTGGCAGGTTACATCCAAGGCCTTTTTAATTGATGGCACTCGTGGGTCTTAATAATTGATGACATATTTCCATTTCGAGCCTTGACACATCAAGCGTTCGAATCCCTTCTAACTTGAGCCCCTTTTGATTAAAAGGGTCTAATATGTTGATTGCTAGAATTGTAATGACCTTGTTCGATGTTATATAGACATCTTTCATTCCCTCCGCGCCCCCCCCCACCCCCCTCACATGAATTCATATTCCTAATTGAGACCGATGAGGGCCTTGAATGGTCCCGCTCTTCTACAATTGTTTAGTTTTGATTATTGGCCTTTAGGGCTGATACTTGTAGATAAGTGGTGTTTGTGGTTTCAGTGTTGTGGCATGCCTTATTTGGGATTGTCTCCAAACTAGAATTTCATCACTAGGCCTGTGTATACACTTTAGGTACATCTGACTTCAGACCCAAAGGGGTTCATCTCCTTTCATATTCTTCATGGTAGTTGGTTATTTCATGCGTGCTTCATTTCCTTTTTTTCATGCGTATGGAAGGTGAACCATACCTGGGACCTCTAACATGAGATTCTCTAATATTCCACAGGTGATGTCGTCATCCTTTCACAACTTAAATGCAGGAACTGGGATACATTAGATATCCATCTATGACTTGTTGGAGGGTAAACTTCAACTACAGGAGCCGGATTTTGAGGATTTTGGGCTACATAGGATGTTGGCTGATGGGGCTCACCTGGTTACATCATATGGAAGAGATACCCTCTAATCTCAGCATTGCTACGCTGTTGCAAGTCTATTAGCAAGCTGTTTAAATAACTTGGAAAGTGGGTACCTGGTCATGGCCCTCCATTTGGGCGTTTGGTTAAGGATCCATATCCACAAGTAGAAGTTTATGTGTTTGAATCCCTCTATTCTTGGCATTGGTATGCCTTTGCAAGTCTATTAGCAAGCTGTTTAAACAACTTGAAATGTGCGTACCTTGCCATGGCCTTTGGTTTGTGTTAGGAGGTGAAGTCACTATCTAGAGTTTTAATCAGCAAATGCTAGGCAGTAGAGGTTGTTGCTAGACGTCGACATTAAGGCTTGTTGCTAGACGTCTAGGCAGCAGAATGTGCCAGGCGTATAGATGCGGAAGACAAACAGTTTTCGGAGGCTTTCCCTTGGGAGAGGAAACAAACAACTTTTCGGAGGCTTCCTTTGGGAGAGGAAACAAACAGTTTTCGGAGTCTTCCCTTTCTTATCTATAAAAGGGGAATGACCCCTTGCACGTATGTGTGGTTGAGAATGTAAAATATTGTTGAAATCAATAAAAGAAGTTGCCATTGCCTCGTGGTTTTTCCTTCACATTGCAGGTTTCCACATAAAAATCTCTGTGTTATCTGTGTTACTGTTTTGTTCTTTGTCATTGTGTTTTCTGCTTGCAGGTAAAATCTGAAATTTAACTACATCTGGTATCAGAGCCTAAGATTTTGTGCGAGTGAGAGCTGAAACAATGACAGGAGGTGTAACCAAGTTCGAGATTGAGAAATTTGATGGCAGGAACTTTGCTCTATGGAAGATGAAGGTGGAGGATTTGCTGGTTCGGAATGACCAAGCTCTAGCCTTGAAAGGGGTCGCGAGTAAACCAAGCAGCATGAAAGATGAGGAGTAGGCAACGTAGAACAGGAAGGCAGTCTCTATAATCCGTCTCTGCCTAGCGGACTCTGTCTTGTTCAATGTAGCTGAAGAGAAGACCGCGGAAGCCCTTTGGCAAAAGCTTGAAAAGTTGTATGAGACAAAATCAGCAACAAATAAGGTTTTTTTGAAAAAACAACTTTATAGCTTGAGGATGAAGGAAAGTTCATCCGTGGCAGATCATTTGAATGAGTTTAATACTCTTATCAGTAAACTGGTTTCAGTTAATATGAATATGGAGGATGAGGACAAAGCTATCACCCTACTTTGTTCCCTCCTGGACACCTGGGATCATATGGTGATGACCATCAATAATGCATCATCAGGAACTCTAAAATTTGATGATGTGGTAGCCGCTTTGTTGGCAGAAGAGTTGAGGCGAAAAACGTCTCTGGAACCATCAACCAATGAAGCCCTATCTGTGAGAGGTCAATCTTTTGAGAGGAGTAAACAAGGTAGATCACAATCCAGATCTAAGTCTAAAGGACGTAAGCAAAAAGGGAAGTGCTGGCATTGTGGGAAGCTAGGGCACTCAAAGGACTGTTGGCAATTCAAAAATGAAAAAAATGGTGAAAAGCAAATTCAGCCATTAGTCGAGGCCAGTACAGCAGATTCGGGAGAGACGGCAACATGTGAAGCTTTCTGAATCAATAACATCAGATCTTTTTTATATACCTAGGTTTTGGACTCAGGTGCATCTTTCCACGTCTCCCCACAAAGATTGGTTTGATAAATATCAACCATACTGTGGTGGAATGGTCTACTTGGGTGATGATCATCCTTTAGAAATTGTGGGAAGAGGGGACATAAGGTTCAGGCTGGATGATGGTAGAGAAAGGATGTTATGTGATGTGCGACATGTGCCCGATTTGCGGAAGAATTTGCTCTCAATCAAGATGATGGATAAGCTAGGGTATTCAGTCACTTTCGGTAACAACTACTACAAAATTACCAGAGGAGCTCTTGTAGTAGCAAAGGGAGAATCTTATGGGACCCTATATCGTTTATGCGGTGATACGGTGACAAACCATGCAGCAACAACTTCTGTTCAGGATGCAGTAATGCTATGGCATCAACGCCTAGGCCAGATGAGTGAAAAAGGTCTGAAAATTCTGCATGACAAAGGTATACTTTTTGGGATTAAGTCTTGTAATTTAGACTTGTGTGAGCACTGTATTTTTGGTAAACAAAAGAGGGTTCGGTTTACTGCAAGCCCTGATAAGAGTTCTGATTTTCTGCAACTTATACATTCGGATATATTTGGACCAATCCCCACTCAATCCTTAAATGGTGCCATCTATTTTTTGACTTTTATAGATGATTATTCTAGGAGAGTGTGGGTTTATTTTCTGAAGAAGTCGGAAGCTTTGTAGAAATTTAAAGAGTTCAAAGCACGAGTAGAGAAGAGTTTGGGCAAGTCAATTTTATGTCTCAGGTCAGATAGTGGGGTTGAATATTGCTCCAAGGAATTTGATAAATTTTGTAGGTAGGAAGGTATTAAGCACCAAAAGACTGTACCATATACTCCAAAGCAAAATGGTGTGGCTGAGCAAATGAATTGCACAATCATGGAACGTGTAAGAAGTATGCTCAACGCAGCCATGTTGGATAAAAAGTTTTGGGTAGAGGCTGTTAATACAACTGTTTACCTTATTAACTATTCACTTACAGTTGCGTTGGATGGACAGATTTCGGAGGAGGTTTGGTGTTGTAAGCCAGTTGATTGCTCTTTTTTTTTTTTTTTTTAAGCGAAAAACCCCTTGCGGGGCCGCCTTGGTCTAAGAGACCACGAACAGGGGGTTCTACACCATCAAAGTCACCCGGGAGTTGCATCCGACCCTGCCCGCACCAACATTATCAATTGGATTTGGATACCCAATTCAGCTTTTTGGTAGGGTGGAGATTTGAACCTGGGACTTCTCTTGGAGGATTTCCCTCTCCTCTCCAACTCACCTACAACACCTGGGTAGCCAGTTGATTACTCTCATTTGCGTACCTTTTACTGTGATGCATTTGCCCATGTGCCTAAGGAAAAAAGGTCCAAACTTGACCCAAAATCAAGAAAGTGTGTTTTTCTCAGCTATGGAGATACAGTGAAGGGGTATAGATTGTGGGATCCTACTTCCCACAAGGTAATTATTAGCCGGAATGTTATTGTTGATGAAAAATCCATGCAAAAGAAGGAGGTACATCAAACTCCTAATGTTGCATCAGTTGAAGTAGATATGAACGAAGATGAATATGAAAATCAGCATGCAGAACAACAAGAAGAACAACAAGTAGAGCGGCCACAACGGTCACAAGACCAAGTGCCACAATCAACAAATCATTGGGTTAGAAGATCTACACGTCCACAAAAGTGTTCGGAAAGGTATTCTCATGTTTATCAGTCCTCTTTTGCTTTGTTAACTGATGATGGTGAGCCTAGTTCATTTCAGGAAGCTAGAGAGTCTGAGAATGCAAAAAATTGGAGGAAATCCATGGAGGAAATCGAGGCACTTTGCAAGAATAAAACGTGGAAACTTGTGGGTCTAAGAAAGGTTGTTGGAATCAAGTGGGTTTACAAAGTAAAGAAGAACAACGATGGGTTGTTGGAACGCTATAAAGCTTGCTTGGTGGCAAAAGGCTATGTGCAAAAGTCAGGCATAGACTATAATGAAATTTTCTTTCTAGTTTTAAAGATGATTACCGTTAGAGTTTTACTTGCACTTGTAGCAGCATAGGATTTAGAACTGGAGCAGCTTGATGTAAAGATTGCTTTCCTGCATGGTGATCTCAAGGAGGAGATTTATATGGATCAACCTGAGGGCTATGAAGAAAGAGGCAAAGAGCATTTGGTTTGCAGACTGAAGAAATATCTGTATGGGTTGAAACAAGTGCCAAGGATGTGGTACAAAAAAATTGACACCTTCATGAAGAGCCAAGGTTTCAGCAGGAGTGAAGCTGACCATTGTGCTATAAGAGGTTTGATGATGGCAGTTTTATTATTTTGCTGTTGTATGTTGATGATATGCTGGTTGTAGGCCCCAGCATGAAGAAAATCATTGATCTTAAGGTTCAGTTGGCTAGGACATTTGAAATGAAGGGTTTAGGAGCAACAAACCAAATTTTAGGGATGAAGATACATAGGGACAGAAAAGGAAGAAAGATCTAGTTAAGTCAAAAGTCATGTATAGAAAAGATTCTGCAACGCTTCAATATGCAGAATGCAAAACCAGTTAGTACCCCACTTCTTTCACACTTAAAATTGTCTTCCAACCAGTGTCCTAAAACAAAAGCAGAGAAGACAAGCATGTCTCATGTACCATATTCATCAAGAGTAGGAAGCCTCATGTATGCGATGGTGAGCACTAGACCGGATATTGCCCAAGCAGTGGGAGTAGTTAGCCGGTACATGGCAAATCCTGGTAAGGAGCATTGGAATGCGGTGAAGTGGATATTTTGATATTTAAGATGCACTTCAGATGTTGCTATTTACTATGGATCGAAAAGTTTGCAAGTTAAAGGTTTTGTGGATTTTGATTATGGTGAAGATAGATATGGGAGAAAGTCCACTACAGGATATAATTTCACTCTTGTTGGTGGAGCTGTGAGTTGGGCTTCTAAGTTGCAGTATGTGGTGGCTTTATCAACCACTGAGCGGGAATATATTGCAGCAACTCATGTGAGCAAAGAGGCAATTTGGCTAGAGCGATTGTTGGGTGACTTCAAGGTAATGCAGGAGAAAATTACGTTGCATTGTGATAGCTAAAGTGCTATTCAGCTAGTGAAGAACCCAACATTCCATGATTGCACGAAACACATTGATGTCAAGTACCACTTTATAATAAATGTGGTGGAAGAAGGTAGGATCCTATTGCAGAAAATCGATATTGAAGTGAATCCTGTAGATATGCTTACAAAGCCGGTCAAGACAGAGAAGTTTGAGTGGTGTAGAACTTCTCTGGGCTTGCTGAAAATGTAACAAGGGCAGCATTGGGAAATTGGCACTGGATGAAAAACATTGGTAAAAGAATTCTTGTATACTAACTTCAAGTGGGAGAATGTTAGGAGGTGAAGTCACTATCCAGAGTTTTAGTCAGCAAATGCTAGGTAGCAGAGGTTGCTAGACGTCTAGGCTGGTAGACGTCTAGACAACAGATGTCTAGGCTGTTGCTAGACGTCTAGGTAGCAGACGTTTAGGTTGCTGCTAGACGTCTAGGCAGCAGACGTCTAGGCTGCTGCTAGATGTCTAGGCAACAGAATGTGCCAGACGTGTAGTTGAGGAAGATGAACAGTTTTCGAAGGCTTTCCCTTCGGAGAGGAAACAAACAGCTTTTCGGAGGCTTCCTTTTGGAGAGGAAACGAACAATTTTCGGAGTCTTCCCTTTCTTATCTATAAAAGGGGAATGACCCGTTGCACTTATGTGTGGTTGAGAATGTAAAATATTGCTGAAATCAAAAAAGAAGAAGTTGCCATTGCCCCGTGGTTTTTCCTGCACATTGCAGGTTTCCACGTAAAAATATCTGTGTTATCTGTCTTACTTTTTTGTTCTCTGTCATTGTGTTTTCTGCTTGCAAGTAAAATCTGAAGTTTTAACTAACAGTTTGGACATTTGGTTAAGGATCTATATCCACAAGCACAAGGTTATGTGTTCGATTCCCTTTATTCTTGACATTGCTATGTCATTGCATTTCTATTAGGAAGCTGTTTAAATAACTTGCCATGGCCTCCCAGTTTGGGATTTTGGTCAAGGACGTATATCTACAAGGTTGTGTTTGATTCCTGCGGTTGAGTGATACACTTGACCCCCATATCCTTCACAGAGTGTCATACTTTTGGAGGTCCAATGTGTTCACTTGCTTTTGTCATAGCGACAAATGAATGACAATGTTTCTTTGCTGTTTTGTCCCCAGCTTCATTTATACTTGATCCAAACTCGTGTACCAGGGGTTAACCCTTTTGTGTTTCCTTCCCTTTCATTTCTATCTTCAGCTTTCATAGCTTATTCATTTAATGTCTTTTGCTCTGATCCTAGGATTTTCATTTATTGTATTTTAGTGTAACTTGCTGCTTTGTTGAGTCCCATTGACTTCATTAGTCACTTGCAGATATTAATACGATTTAATGAGTGATACTCTTGATGTCCACATCCATAATAGAGTATCATACTTTTTGAGGTCCAATGTGTTCACTTGCTTTCATCATAGTGACAATATTTCTTTGCCGCTTTGTTTACAGGTTCATCTATAGTTGGTTCCACCTCATATGTACCATGGGTTAACCCTTGTGTTACCTTCCCTTCATTTCTTTTTTTAGCTATTGTAATTTATTTACGTAACTAAATGTTTTTTGGTCTGATCTTAGGGATACCTATTGCATTCCATAGTAACTCCCTACTTTTTTTTGAGTCCCATGGATCTACCTTGGTTATTTGCAGACATTAATATGATTTAATTTCATTTTCTACCGTTATTTGACCGTAGACTGAAGTTAAATGTCAATCTTCTCCTTTTTGGTTCTGCTTTTGAGTATGGTAATACTTCTCATATTTGTTTTTATATATAATGTAACTTTAATTTTTAGTTGCAAACAGTTTGTATGGCTTGGTAGAATCATCTGCTGCTGCTGATTTAGTAATGAAAAGCTTAATTAGGAAAGCATAACATTGTTGCAGGATTTTAATCCAGGAAAGAAGGGTTGGGAATATAGATGCACAAATTTTTAGACCTTTTTGTATGCATACTCTATCCTAGCTTATTTGTTAATAAAAATATTAAAATGAAAAGAATAACATGATATAATAATTGTTGAAGTCAAAACACCTTAAACTTAAGGGTTTGTACATGAAACTTGATTTTTTGAATGTAATGGTTGAATTTGAAAAATTCTTTTGCTCTTTCAAGGTTCCTTAAATGATTAGGCTGACTTCTTTGCTTATCACTTCTTTGTTATGGGCATCATTATTTATCTATATCTGTTGATTATTGGTTCCCAAGCTAATCTTTCTCTTCTTTAATTGTCTGTGCTTTTAAAGAATACTCCTTAAGCCAAATTTCAATGGCCTTTGTCATAGAATTTCAATGAACATGCTTTTATGCATTGTATTGTTACTTCCAGCAGGTCTATTTGCACTCTTTTAGCCTGCAATGTTGTTTGTTTTTATTTTAATTTATTTATAATATTAAGGATAGAATAGTATGGTACGTGCCCTTGCTAGGAGTCTCTCATTTGCATTGACATCCACATTACATGAAATTCCTATCGGATTTTGAATAGCATTTGCAATGCTTCTTTGCACATTTATCCATCAAATTTCTCTCTAATATGTCTTTTTGATGTAACAATCTATTTGTTATAACTTTTATTTTTTTCAAATTTTGAATCTGCTGTGGCTTCGCCGTATTGAGGGCAACCCTTCTTCCAGGTACGCAACTAGCACCAAGTCACTCCTCTGAGTCACTTCTCCACCAAAACATAGATAGTTGCTACATTTAATTTGTTGCACTCACTTGGGCATTGAATTGGTTTTTATCTATGCCCACAAGTGAGAGGCAATGTGTAGAAAATGTCATCTTGCTTATCTGCAGTTGTGCTTTCTTAGGTGGATGCCTCAGATTCCATGCTGATTGTTAATTTATTCAGTCTGTTGGAGGGTTGCATTCTATGGGCTGCTCTCTTTTTCCTTCTACATGTGAATTATCGTGAAGCACATGAATCTGTAGGAAGGATTTGGAATCATGTGTATTGGTGGTTGGTAGAATGTCAAATGAAATGAAACCTCCAATTTTCTTATTGTAATGTCCCTTTTTAAGAAATTAAGTACAGCAAGGAAATAACTCAGAAATTGCTCATAAAATAACACAAATATGAGGAGAAATCAGCCAGTATCATATATTAAATATTGCCAAACCAATACAACAGCTCCCCAAGGCTGAACAGATGCAAAAACTCCTCAAAAATGACCCCAAATACAAGCGTAGGGTTTGGGGCTGCCAACAGATCTGAAACACATGACACAAATGCTCCCAAAAATGCCACGAACTCCTCACGGATGCCTCTTTTTTTGTATTTTTGATATTTTAGGGCAATAACACCTGCAATGATATTGCCAAGACCCCAACCATGCACCTCCAATGCACTATGGGAATGAGTAAGACCTGCAATCTCAACTCATGGAACCTCTAGGGTTTCAATATTCAATTCTGATATCAACATAACATGCCCAAAATGGGACGTCTCACTCCCTTATATAGGGTGAGGTTCTAATTTGGAGTTGACATCTCCCAACCCTAAAGTCACTTAAAGTGCTCCCAACCCTAAAATCACTTAAAGTACCTTATTACAACATAAAAACATAAAACATAAATAAACACAACTTAAGTTATGTCTCCTAGTCACATGAACCCTTTTTCACTTTTATAATTAAGTGTAGGAGACATTTACAAAAAAAATATTTATTTTTGGGACATTACACTTATCATAGATAGCTGCTCTCATATTTTGGAGAGGGTCTATTGGAATGCAATGGGTGCAACAAGGATGTATTTGATGGATAGTTTTATGAACAATTATCCTAGGAACACTGAACATCAAGTTATGGGGGGCTAAACTTTATGTGCTTTTAACACAACTCCTCAATATTGGGAGAGTTTAATCAGGTCTTGACTGAGGGTACTTTGTTCCTTCCAATGTAACAGTGTGCATTGCAACATTAAGTACCTAATCTATCTTTTCTGCTAGATTACAAAATAACTGTATATGATATATCAACTTTGGATTTTTATATCAAGAAAACATATATATTAAGAAAATGGATGACTTTACCGCATGGACCATGCCTTTTGCGAGACTGTTCAGCTTCCTCATATCTTTGAATGAGATGTCATAATTTTTTTGGCCTGTATTGATATTAACAGCAATGGGTGCATAAATTTTGAACAATTTTTGTGTGTTTTGAATATATATTTTTTTGTTTTAGCTGTGTTGGGTCTTATGCATAGTTAATCTATAATTGTTTTGTCTTGCTTTTTTGATTAGAACATTAGATTATTTAAATTTAGTTAAAATGGTTTTGGAATGTTTTCTTTTGCAGGCAGCTATCCGTGAAACATTAATAATTCCAAACTGTGAAAGTATTTGTATTCCATGGATGCAATCAGAGAAAGATGATTGGGTTCCACAAAGAATTGCTCCTGTACCATGGATATGCCAAGAATCGAGTGATGATACTTCTGTTAGGCAAAGGGGGGAGTCTTCAAGTTTAAAGGATGATGTTCATTTATCATTGGAGGATGATAAGTCAGGCACAGATAAGCATTCAAAAGCCTCTGCAAATCATGCAAATAATGCAAATAATGCATCTAGTATGACATCTGATATTGTATCAGGTGAATATCCGCAGGAACAATTAAAAACCCAGGCAGAAGTGTCATCTTTCCCCAATGCTACGAACTACTTGTCTAATAATGGAAGTGATGATCTACGAGTGCCATTGCTAGATAAAGATGAATTACAAGATAAGGAGTGTTCAGAAATGCAGATTGGTCTTGTAGATCCTTCTCTCAATTATGATAGGTCACTTTCAGAAACAGATGGAAAGTCAAAGAAAGGTTTAAAACGGGCAAAGGTGATAGACCTAGGAAAGAAAATGGGTGTCAAATTTGAAGAGAAGAGACGACATATTGAAGAGAAGAGGCGTCATATAGTTGAGAAAATGAGAGGAATTGAAAAGAATGAAAGTGCTGGAAGTGAGAGCTGAACTTCTATCTTTTGGAGTCTAAATCATTCGGTGAAAAGTAGCAGTATGCTGCTTAAGATTAGTCTGCTTGATCACTAGGCAATGTGAGAAGCATAAGGGATGGTATGAGAGAATTGAGAGTTTTCCCCTCCTTGAGTCAGAAATGCGTTCCAGTTTTCAATTGAATCTTTGTGTGTAAACCTTTAATGTTGGTTGAAATTATCTGGGAAATATACTTCTACTCTATTTTCTTTCCTCCATGGATAGCACATTAAAGATACATTTTTCCTGTTTACATCAAGTTCTTTGATTCTGCTGCATTTAGAAAACTTGGGCCACAAACATTTTTCAGAGGGTGAACACTGTATGCGGAAGGCACCTCTTTATTCCTCTTTCTTTCCAAGTGTAGCTTTGACACAGTTTTCTGTTAGAAGAGGGTTTTCTGCATTTATATTAGGGCAGTGCCCAAAAGAACTCCTATGGAAATTGATCTGTTTCAAGATGGCCTTGAAAGAACAGGTAGCCTGCACGTTAGGCAATATGTTTCCAACTACCTTGGCTTTTACCATTCAGGACTTCAAACATACATGTCGCTGATATTCCTGCAGTAAGTGGCATTGTTGTAAAAGTGTTTCATTCTCACTGCTGAAGGCATGACTTATATTTTACTAACTAAAAATGCTTCTATATATCAGCTGTAGGGTCCAGGGCAAATGATTATTTCAAATGTGGTACTTCCTATTCTTTTAGGAATAAAATGCTCGGTGCTGACATTCTACATTTATTTTCTTGGGATAGATGAAATGTGTCAAATTGATTTGTTGCCCTCAATATGCAAAGTAATTTTGACCCATGGGAAAATTTTCGAATGCTAGAAATCTCTTTCCGTTTTTTCTTTAGTAGTATAAAACACCAGTATACGTCTGTAGCAGAAAACTAACAGACAAGCAATCCTTTGCTGTTAAACACTTAATGGAATAGTTAAAATTGAAATTGCACCCTATACTTTCTAATGTTTATAGAACTTAGAGTGATGTGAGATTCAACTTTTGCATATCCAGTCAAGACTGTCGTCTGCAGTGTCTTTTTTGCTCTTTATAATTTTCCATCATAGGACATTTTCGAGTAACACAATTAACTATTTTTTACATGAAGCCAACTAGATGTTATCATCTTTTTTGCAAGTTAAATGAACTTAAGCAAAATTGTGAATTTACTAAAAATGCTTAAATTCTTCTTGTTGGAAACAGTAACCATGTAATTTGGAATGCTCTTGGAACTTGGAAGCAGCCTATAGAGTTGCATGCTCTCATCTATGAAGCAATTGACGTTGCAAAACAAAATTAATTGTTTCTTTGTATTTTTAGCACAAACACTGACGGCACAAATATTTCAGAATGAGTTGGTTATTAATTCAGATTTTCTTTAAAGCTTTACATCCTCATAAAAATGACTATTGTTACCGAACTGGGACCATCCTTAATATTTTATTATTTTTCACTATAATAATGTTGATCTAAAATTCTATTTCCTTTCCACTTTGTGTTATAAATTTGCACTTGATACACATCTTTGTTTTACCATCTTCATTAACAATGTCAGTGGAGATGAATAATGCAACTGATCTCTAGGACGAGTCTTCTCATTGCAATTTAAAAAGGAGAATAAAGACGAAACTCGAGTCATACTATCAACACTCACAAAAATTGTAATCCATTCGTATTAAGAAGTATAAACATGCAAATCACTAAGCATATTATGAAAACATATTTTATTATTGTTGGGTAAGATTGTTGATTTTGTATGTACCACATACATATATATTTATTTATGTATTTAATAATCTGCTTTAAATTCCTGTAACACCTAATTTAGAGGATGCCTGGACTTGCACAATATTCTTTTGTTTTTTTCCTTTTTTATGTTGGGGTTGGGGGAAGTCTTGAAACTTATTATCTTTACTATTAGTTGCCCTTTGTTACACTAACACCATTCTTGAAGTTCATCCTTTCTAAAATTGCTCTTTGATCAAAAAAATTACAAGAACTTAAGTTTTGACTTAGCATGCACAATAGAAACATTATTTAAAGAGCAAAATACCTAGGGCCTTGTCTATTGGTCATAGAGTCTTAAGAGGGAAATCTTGAGGGTTTTTTATAGCTTGGGTGAATGGGGAAGGATATGCTATTGAGGGTAGCTCTGCTCAAGACTTCATGCAAAGATAAGGGGGAAATGCTTTCTTTTATAGGCATCTTCCACTTGGAAAGTCATCAAAATTTATCCTCTTCCACTTGTGATTTAGTTGATTTCTTTTGCTGGAGAGATGATATGGAAAGACTTCTTCCTATATGCCTTGATAGTGACGACATCATTATTTTTCACTTTATCTTTTGCTCAATCATGATCCATCTCTGTTTACTGACCAAACAATTTTGGGTGGCAATCCCAAGAGGGTCTATGCCCATGTCATACCTCATGTGAGCCATCCTTCAAATGTGCTGATAGTATGAGTCCCTTGTTGTGATTATGAACTTGTTTAGTCGTACAAAACCAAGATAAACACATTAAAAAAAATAGTTTTATTTTTGTTACAAAGGCCTAGGAAGGGCTAGGGGTTTGACCTTCACTTGGGTGCTTCCCTATGCTTATGGGCTCAAAGGCTTTGCTAGGATCGTGATCCCAAACTTCTATTACCTTATGCTTATTTTGGAAGATTGGATATGCTTTAACCAAAAATTTCTTGGGCTTGATCTACTCCCCTTCAGCCTTTGAGTCTCTTTTGGTGTCTACGTCCTTCACGAGCAGCCACCTAACATGGTATCAATAGAGAGATTTTGCTAGAATTACGAGCTTAGCCACAACTTCTATCCTTAGAAATATTCGTGTCTAGTCCACCCATAGGTAGCTTCCTAGTCTAGTGATATAGTCTCTTAAGAGACATATGATGAATGATGTTAGGAGATTAGTCACCCTGATATCCAAGGACTAGTGAGGTGGGGGTAGGCATACAACATGAGTTTGATGTCTCATACTCCATGGATTTGGACTAGGCTACCATCCAGTTACACCACTTCCTTATTGACTAGTCCACTCGCCTTTGTCATTACTTTTGGTATTATGGAGGTGTTGGCCTTGAATTCAACCATGCAATTGTGGACCAACTTATCTTTGCAAAATAGAGTTAGGTAAAAGGGCTTGCATGGTTTTTGGTTACTTCATCTCTTTCTTATCTCCAAAGGTTTCCTTTGGGACCTCTTTCGATAGAGTGCTTGCTAGTGCTTGTGGCCTAGGCCTATCCCTAGCTAATCAAGGAGTCTTTGGAAGCTATATGACATTGTGCTTGGTGGCTACTAGAGGCTTTGATAAATATGGGTTTGACATGATGGTGGCGATGATGCTTTTGTCTAGTCTAGTTAGTCTATTTTCCCAAAGTCCATCCATCTCAAGTCCAATTGGCACTTTTTAATCTGGTGCTCTTTAAGTATTGACAGGATCATTAGGTTGGTCATCAAATATGCTTCTCCATTCTTCCCAATGACTAACACCTACTTCAGGTGAGCAGTACTTGGGTTGTGGGTGATGAAGGAGTGGAATGGTCAGTTGTATGATGATGTGCCTATCTTCAAAAGTATCTTAGGCACCTAGATGGGCATCTCCTCACTTGATGCTACTAGAAATGGTCCAAAACTTCATTTGGAGTAGGTATTGTGAGGATAGGCATCTAGAAATTTATAGTGGAGCTCCTCTACGTAGTTATTTTGCATAGGGAAAATATTTCTTACATAGTTAGGAGGGACCTGTTGCAATGGTTTGGGGACATGCAATATTTGGTGGTTATTTTCCCAAGCTAGGTTAGTGTTATTGTAGGCCAAGAACTACGGTTGCTAATATCTATTAGGAGGGGGCTCTTAATCTTGGCTTTACTATGTTGTTGAAAACTCTAGATGTTCTATTGCCTCCTTAGGTCCAATACCTCCTTGACGAGTACCTAGATCTTCCTCTTCATTTCATCCATCTTGGCTATAGCTTGAGATTTTGGGGCCAGATGAATGGGGGTGAGGACAAAAAATGAGTCTACTATAAGAGTGGACTCAAAGGCTATGGGATGAACACTTGGAAATAGTGGCATTGGGGGTATTGGGGGTTAGCCTTTTGATCTAAATGAGATCATTTTATTCTTGGATGGTTGTTGAATAGGCCATTGGTAAGGAGTTCCCAACCCAACTTTGATCATCAAGGGAATCTCTGAGTTGAAAAAATTAAGGTAATATATGAATGTCATACCTAAAGGGTCAAATGTCATCAGGGACTCTATACCAGGTTTTGTGAAATTGGGTATTGAAATCATCCATTGCCTCCATGGGAAATTATTTGGTAATTAGCTATTGCAGTAGGGATACTACATCTGCCTTCTCCCCAAATCTATTTACCAGTTGGTTAGCCAATTGGTCCCAACTTTCCATTGACTGAAGGAAAAGCGTTATATGCCATTTTCATGTTCTTTTCTTGAAATATACCACCAAGAGCCTAAGTGCTATATTTTGTTCATCAACATTGTGCACTATGCATAGGCTCACCACATGATGTAGATTTTCCATTAGTGTGATTGCATCTTCCCTAGTGTAGTTGGGTAACAACTTTAGAGCTAAAGTTAGGATTGGGTCCCAAACAATGGGTGGAGTGGGAGGAACTAAGGAGCCTCTATCATTCAATGTTGAGAACCTTTTTATTGGCTGGTTTTGATGAGAATCCATGTTTTGACTATAAATATTACCATCAATTTGTGCCTATGAGGTTTTAGGGTCCTTGGGATTTGAAAGGAGTCACTAGGTTAATGGTGGTACTACTTTAATTGAGCAAATGGAATGTGATTTTACCAAACTCTCAATCTATAAACTATGATAATGGATGATTTTGGGATCATTTTTAGTGGAGTCATCAAACTTTTGAATTCTTCAGCTAGTGAAGTTGTCAAACTTTTGAGTTCTTTAGCTAGTGCAATCGCCAAGTGAATATTAACGATGCTATAGAAGTGATATGGTAGGGTACCTAGGAATAGATATTTGGGGATATATTATTATATTGTATAAGGGTTGGCATGGGCCACACATAACCCAAGGTTGATTGTATTATAATATTATATTATATTTTAATATAATATAATATTAGTAGTAGGCTCTCCAAAGTAGAATAAGAATATGGATATATAAAGAAGAGATATTTGTCATTGTAAGGATATTCATATCATTGAAGAAGAATCTTATGTAATCGTCGTGCCCACGAAGTGGCCTCTCATCTTGGGAGATCTTGTGGAGTTATTCCTTCCTTAAGGATTATTATTGGTGTTGCCCTACCTTAAGGGTATTATCTATCTCTCTCTCATTTGTGGATTGTTATTGTGGATAATATATTGTGGATGAATGATTTGATATTTCTGCATATTGGTGAATGGTTCATGTTTAATAATAAAAGTTATGCAACAAGTGGTATCAGAGCAACGATTTTGGCAAAGTGGGGATTTTTGTGTGAAACCCTAGAATTAGGGCAATTTTTTTTTTGGAAAAACATCTCATCTTTCAGGAGCCATATCTCTGCGCAAGTTTATCCGATTCAAGCGATTCTTGGATCAGATTGTGCAGAATTTGAAGAGCTTTAAAATGAGTGGTCATATGATGGAATCTGAGCAGTATTGAGGGAGATACGACCTTTTGAAGTTAGTCATCCGAAACAAGGATAGTGACGAATTTCACAGATTTTTTCTGGAAAAAACACCTCATCTTTCAAAAGCCATATCTTTGCGACAGTTAATCCGATTGAGGCGATTCTTGGATCAAATTGTGCAGAATTTGAAGAGCTTTAAAATGAGTGGTCATATGAAGGAATCCGAGCAGTATTGAGGGAGATACGACCTTTTGAAGTCAGTCGTCTGGAACAAGGGTAGTGACGAATTTTCAAGTCGCAAATTTTTCGAGAGACAAAATTTGTTTAGTTCGGGTAAGCAAATCAGTTACACTTTATTTTGTTTGGAAGAAAAAATTGCAGATCTAGTTGTCTATGTGGATTTTTAGCTTCAACTCAGTGGGAAGATATTTATTTCCATAAAACCCTAGTTGCATTAGGGCATGAACAATGGCAGTCCAAGATTTTTTTGGAGAAGATGATATTGATGTTAGGGATTGGTGGAAAAATTTTAAATCCGAGTTTTATCATAATCCTATTTGGAAAAATTGGCTTTCTTTTTATCTTAGTGGAGAAGCTAAGATTTGGTATTCTAGAATTCCTCGCGCCCATCAAGATGAACTAACTTGGAAAACAATGGAGCATGAATTCTTGAGTAGATGGGACCCATATAAAAAGATAGCTAGTTTGAAGGCCACCATCAAGGGATATGAAGAAGAAATAAATATGTTTCAAAAAGAACAAAAGGAAATAAAAAGAGAGCTAGCAAATTCCAAAGACGTGGTAGAAGATAAAAAAGATGTCAGTATGCAGACAGAGGAAACCATACCTTTGGTAGAAGATAAATTAGAAAATGGACAAAGAAATTTGTTTGAATCTAAAAAGTCTATTATGCAGGTTCATGGAAGCATTCAAAAGGAACAAGTTATTATTTCCATTGACCCTAGTAGTAGATATAATTTTATTAATATTGCTTTGGCTAAGAAGTTGCAAGTTCAAGCAACAAAAATCAAGGACATACAGCTAGAGGGTGAGAATGTTCAGATTTTTGAAGATTTAAAGATCACCATGGATAAATATGTTTTACATTCAGATTTCTATGCTATTGAGATGGATGATAAGGATATTGTTCTTGGTTATCCTTGGTTAGATTCTTTGGGTACTGTTAACATTAATGTGCAAAAGAAGTTTATGAAGTTATGGTACAGAAAAAGAAGATAACATTACAGGATATTTCTCAGCTTAAGGAGCAGGGATCCAAGGAAAATCAAGAAGCGGTTGTAGAAGAACAAATTGAAGAACATGAAACAGAATCCAAGAAGGATATTTCTCAGCTTGAGGAGCAAGGATACAAGGAAAATCAAGAAGTGGTTGTAGAAGAACAAATTGAAGAACAGGAAACATAATCCACGAAGGCGATAGTAGCAACAAAGTCCAAGGAATATTTGATAGAAGAGCACAAGGACACACCAAACAAAGAGAACATGAAAGAACAATGTGTAGAGGAATTTAAAATAATGGAGCCAAATTTTGAGAAGTCAAAGAAGGTAGAACATCAAGTAAAGGTTGCACCATATCGCCATCCACACCACCATGAGCGGAAACAATATTGGAGGCATGGTTCAAGGCAACAATATTATGGTTCTACATGTAATCAACAAGGCACCAACTATGGCAGTGTTTGGCAAAGAAAGCATAGTGATCATGGTTTTCAGCATGGTTCATCAGAGCATCAAGGAACAAGTGGACCCATCAGTCAAGTTATCAAAATACAAAGCAATGAAGCGTGGAGCCAACAAAGCAGATTTGGATACTCAAGTAACAAAATGGCGTACCAAAGATCATCGAGTTTCACTTGGATGGATGGATGATCGAGATTGGTACCAATTGCTAACATTGCTTAGCAAATCATACTATCAAGTTTCTTCATATGTTTCGAGGACGAAACATTTGTAAGGAGGGTGGCATGGTAGGGTACCTAGGAATAGATATTTGGGGATATATTATTATATTGTATAAGGGTTGGCATGGGCCACACATAACCCAAGGTTGATTGTATTATAATATTATATTATATTTTAATATAATATAATATTAGTAGTAGGCTCTCCAAAGTAGAATAAGAATATGGATATATAAAGAAGAGATATTTGTCATTGTAAGGACATTCATATCATTGAAGAAGAATCTTATGTAATCGTCGTGCCCACGAAGTGGCCTCTCATCTTGGGAGATCTTGTGGAGTTATTCCTTCCTTAAGGATTATTATTGGTGTTGCCCTACCTTAAGGGTATTATCTATCTCTCTCTCATTTGTGGATTGTTATTGTGGATAATATATTGTGGATGAATGATTTGATATTTCTGCATATTGGTGAATGGTTCATGTTATAATAATAAAAGTTATGCAACATGATAAACTAAGACCTTCATTTGAGTCTTGGATTAAGCTCTCTTGATGTGTTTGGATCCTATCGAGTGTGTGAGTAAAACTACTGGAAATCAAAACTATTGAGGATCAATTTCAGTTTTGCACTTTGGGCACAATGACCACCCGTGTGGTTGCCAGTGCATTTGGTGCTTGTGCCTCGTGTGGAACACATGAGTCAAGAAGTCTAAGGAGCATGGGACACAACTACGATGATGACCTCCAAGGTTTTTATTAGGCTGGATCCATTTGTGGATGTGATCTTGATGCTCAAGATTCTAAATTACTCTTAGAATATGGGGTTCTATCTAAGGAAAAGAAATAGGAGAAAAGCAATAACCTAAATGAAATGAGTTGAAAGTAAAAATCTTATTCTAAGGGAAGTGATGCACCAAGATTCTAAAACTATTCCATATGACAATGGAAGTAATGAACACATGCATCATTGTTGGTAACATACAAGGAATACGATTATGTGAAACATAAAGTAACATGAATATGCATGCACAAGAAATAGGATAGAAAAAAAATAGTCATAATTTCTTATATAATACATGTTGAGGACTATTATATTATTTGGTACATGCTAATGTACCCCTCTGGTACCTTCATGGTATAATTGTAAATATGTAATACGTTAGGGTTGAGTCTTTAGTATAGGTGTGTGATTTATATTTTCGCTTTTATATAGGTGACAATGTGCAAGAAATGCACAAGTGTCATGTCAGAGTACAATGCGTAGGAAATGCATATTACCACTATATTACTCCAGCTAGTCAACTATATTACCACCGATGAATTGTCATGTAATATTATTCTGTTCAACGCATATTATATTGGAGGGAATAAATTTGAATATTGTGCTAAGGTTTAGAATTTTGATATTATAAGGCTTTGATTAAAGTTTTTTTAGTATTATATTTAAAAATTTGAAAAAATAGAAAGCAAAGGAGATACAAGGTGTTAATGGTTTTTTAATTTTTGGGTTAAAGTGAATTTTGAAGTTTTAAGGTTTTTGAGATATTTAAAAAAATTATAAAATTTGAAAAACTTTAAAAATTTGAGTTTTTGAAAATTTCAAGTATTTAAAATTTGAAATTTTGCAAATCAAATTAGGGAGTTAAAAGGTTTTCCTACATCAAAGGTTAGAAAATATAAAATTTGCAAATTTCATATTTGAGTTATTTGAACTAGGGAGATATAAGGTTTTCTACTTCAAAGGAATTAAATCATAGAATTGATTTATTGAATTGCATATCATGGAAGAAATTATTAGAAATGCATTCAATGAAAGAATGGTGAATAAGTTAAATTTTTATTATAAAAAACTAGTAGATGATTTTGATGAAAAAAAACAAATGATAAATGTTTTGAAAGAGAAACTAGCTTTATTTCTCAAAAATGCAAAAGAGGAAAAGTTTACAACACTCATAAGTATCTTCATGGAAACGTTTTTTAGAACATGGTGGAATTCTCAAATAACCATTATACTTTCCTCAGAATAATGCTTAATGATGTATTTGTCATTACTCACCTTTGAGATCTTTCAAGAAAAAGGTCAAGAAAAGAAAGATAACATATATAACTTGAATGAAGCTTATGTTAGCTTCAATGAGGAATCATTGAAGCTAACATAAGCTTCATTCAAGTTATATATGTGAAGATTTGCTAACTCAATGTTTAGAAGGCACATCATTTGGCATATCATAGATAAAGATGAAGAAGAGAAGACAAAGGAAGAAGAATAGAGAAATGCACAGAAGGAAGGATAATAGAAGATATGAATAAAACACTCAATAAGTTTGTGATCCAAATCATGAAGATACAAAAATTGAAGATTCAGAGAATAAAATAAAGATGGATAACTTAGATTAGAATTCAAGCAATAGAATGAATCCAAGATTCAAGATGATGAAGAAGATTCTAGAGAAGCAGAGGTTCATGAATAGTGCAAGGTCACATGAAGATTGAAGAGAAATATGAAGACCAAGATTAAAGACTGAAGTCTTCAATAACCAAATCATATAATACAAGGGGGTGTTGAGAAATATTACATTATTTGGTACATGATAATGTTACCCCATGGTACCTTCATGGTACAATATGTAATATATTAGGGTTAAGTCTTTACTATACGTGTGTGATTCATATTTTTCCTTTTATGTAAGTGTCAATGTGTAGGGAATGCACAAATATGATGTAAGAGTACAATGTGCAGGTAATCCACAAGTGTCATGTATGTAAGTGTGGAAATATCTAATGTGAGGATGTGCACAAGTGTCTTAGGGTAGGAGTTCATGTAGAAATGCAAGAGTATTGTAGATGTGTGCAAGTGTCTTAGAGTTAAGTTTCCATGTAAAAAAAAATGAAGAGTCTAGTATGCAAGTGGCAAGATGATAAGCCAAAGGTCATAGTACTTATCATATGGAGAGCAATATTCAAGTAATTGAAGAGTAACATTATTATTTTTATATTATGGAGACAATACTCCTGTATATGGAACACAAATATCAGATTACAAAGTTGTAATAGGAAGGAAAGGAATAAATCTTATATACAGATTTGAACAATTAATATTATAATTTTTGTAATGCATAGTTCATGAATAATTCAAGCCAATTCCATTCATATTTTAGTATATAAATGAATGTTATTTGCTATTTTATATTGGAACCTATGATATTTTGTGGTAGTAAGTCTTAAAAATACAACATTACATAGTTGGATTGCATGCATGCCTAAGTAAGAGGCTCAAAGCATATTAATAGAGTGATTCAATGCTCGAGCTAGATTGTCACATAGAGAAATCAAAGAACTGTGTACAAGGATAAATACTAGGCACAGATACAATATATTTTGATACCTTAAAACAAGGAAGAATATATTTGTAGGAGAAGATGGGGGAAATTTACTCCCCAAAAAATTATATAGGAATTTTAAAATGTTAATTTAAAATTTTTTTGCCTAGGTTTTTTGACATCAATTCTAGGTGCTCTCAAGCTCTTTGGATTTGTAGCCATAAATGCTAGAAGTGGATTGGTTTGATAAATGCAATATTTTCTCATTGATTTACAAATCATCCATACTAAAGATCTTTCTTGATTAGACCTTTGAGACCTTCTACCATTAGTGTCCTTAGGTTTGGTGTTGCACCTTGGGTTGCCTCTATATTACCACTTTAAATGCTTCATTTGTCACCTAGGGAGACATTTTTTATTGTTGGAGGTGATAAGACCACAACTATATTCCCACTCTCCCCCTAATATCTAGTCACCTTGGGTTTGCTTGGTTATCTAGTTGTGGCTAGAACTGATGGACACTCTGCTTTAGTGGGTATGTCTAAGGCATTCCCTTATTTTTGTTTTTGACTTTATTTTGCTATTTTTTCATAGATATTTGAGGTGATCTCTATATGGACTAGCAAGCTTGGACGACCTATCAAGGTTTTTCAACTTGAAATGTTCAATATGCTTTAGCTTCCATAGGTGGAAGGATGTTAAGCACCTCTTGAGGGAGGAATATGATATTTCCTTACTTGTTTCCCATTAGATCACCTTGAGTCTCACTTCTCCCTCCATAATCGATGGGTTCTAATCCTTGAGGTCTCTAGATGGTGCTATATTATAACCACACCAGGGATTAGTGGCTAGTAGGATAGCCATTGTTAACCCCATTAAATGTAAAGTGTATATAGGTCTATGATTTCTCCTTTCTAGGGAGTATAGGAGTTAGTAGGCATTGTACTGGATAAAATTTTATCAACAATAGAGCCTCTTTAGCTATCACTAGAAAGGCTTTGAGGTTCTAAATGATGGTGGATTTTACATTAGATGCTATAAAAGGCTCATGAATCATTCTATTTGGTCTGGTTGGTTAGTATGGCTTTGTAGTTTAGGGAGCTTGATACTTACCCTTAGCTTACGATGAAGGCACATCTCTAATGGCATTCTGGCATTGGTTGCTTAATATATTGTGGGGGCCTTGAATCCCATAATCTTGTTCTTCTTTAGTCAACTTTGGATGGGGGCTTACTCCAAATTACCTCTTCAACAATATTTACCGAATGTAGTTATTGTTTACTACACAAGACATCAACAATGATGACAAATTGACAAGTTTTATGTGGTAGGTATTTATGTTCATTGTGATTTAGGCTTTTGGACAAAAAATCATCCTTAATAAAGGTGAAAATATTCTTGTACAAAGGATTAGAAGGATTAGAAAGGAAAGATGCTTCAATGGTGAGGATATCTATTTTTTTAAATGTTGATCATGGCTTGCTCATCATCTAATTATAGGGATATAATAGATGTTGCTACAACCATGGCATCAACATGACGATTGCTAGATTGTGGAATGGGTTCGATGGTGACCTATCAAAAGTAGACAAGCTTTTCAACAATATATTTTTGAGGTTTGATATTCTCATCCTTGGTTTGGTAAAAATAATTCAATTTATTAACTATAAGTTGGGAATCCCAAAATATGGAGAGGATTATAACATTCAAGGCTAAAGCTATTCAAATTTTAAGAATAAAAACCTTATTTATTAGTGTTAATGGTGCAATAAAACTAAATTCTAAAGGAGAGATAATGCAATAAAACTAAATTCCAAAGGAGAGATAATCTATTTTCTTTTGAGGTGTGACCAAAATGATTTCTACTCCCACTCCTTTGACACATTGAGTGCCTTAAAAATATAGGATCCAATAATTAGACTAATTAACCTCTTTGGTGAAGACAAATTCATCGAGGAAGTCTACTATGATTGAAGAACACAAGCTTATACTGAGAGGGGGTTGAACAGTATAAGATAAAACTTTTCCTTCCAAATGATAAAAACAATAATAGAAAAGTAATAATAAATCAATGCATAATTTCCATACACATAAGAGACAATGATTTTATGTGGAAACATCTTCTTGGAAGAAAACCATGGCAAAATATTGGTTATATTTTTATTCAATAAATTTCGTGGGCACCAACCCACAGGAGACACCAATCCCCTATACAAGTTTGTGGGCACCAACCCACAGGAGACACCAATCCCCTATACAAGTTCATGGGCACAAACCTATAGGAGACACCAATCCCCTATGCAAGTTTGTGGGCACCAACCCACAGGAGACACCAATCCCCTATACAAGTTCGTGGGAACCAACCCACAAGAGACACCAATCCCCTATACAAGTTCATGAGCACCAACCCATAAGAGACACCAATCCCCTTACTCAAGTTCATGGGCACCAACCCATAGGAGACATCAATACCCTATAAAATTTTGTGGGCACCAACCCACAAGAGACACCAATACCCTATACAAGTTCATGGGCACCAACCCATAAGAGACACCAATCCCCTATGCAAGTTTTTGGGCACCAACCCACAAGTGAAACCAATTCCCTATACAAGTTAGTGGGCACCAACCCATAGGAGACACCAATCCCCTATACAAGTTCATAGGCACCAACCCACAGGAGACACCAATCCCCTTGCTCAAGTTTATGGGCACCAACCCACAGGAGACACCAATACCCTTGCACAAATATTCTCACAAAAACTGCTCAAATCTACTCCCAAATATGCTCAAATCTGTTCCCAAATATTACTCATAAAAACTGCTCAAATACGTTCCCAAATCCTACTCACAAACACTGCTCAAATTTGCTCTAAATATTGCTCACAAAAACTACTCAAATATGCTCCAAAATTCGATTAATACTGACATAAAATTCTTCATCTTTTCTTGAGTTTGCTTTCTTCGACTTGAAAGCAATTCAGACATATTCTACCCAAAATTCTTTTAACTTCATGAAAATATAGAGGATGATATGCACTAGTGTAGAAAGCTTCAAATGGTCAATATGTTCTTCACATTCATTAAGTCTATCTCTTCCACATATTTTACATTTATTATATTTTAAAGGTACCCCAAGTCTAGCATTAGATAACTTGTGTGTTGAATTGGAGACACTAATACCTTACTTTTATTCCACTGTCAAGTGTACCTTTTATTATTCTTGAGATGGCTGAATTTGTCCTTCCTTTTAATTGAATGCTTGGGTGAATATGTGCACTTAATCCTCTTACTCTATTCTCTGATGCCTTGACTTGTTTCAAATCCGTGCCCTCCAAATCTACCTCAATGTGATGATCTTCCTTTTGTACGTGCTTTCCAAATCTACCTTGACAAAATGATTTTCCTTTTGTATGTGCCTTCCAAATATGCCTCAATAATTCTCTTCTTCCCTTCTTGATTTAAATATCAAATCAAATACTTTAAACCCTTATCACTCCTTTTAAAAAATACATAATAAAGCTTAATTAAAAATAACTCCTTGTATCTCCCTTTTAAAAATTACAAAATAAAACTTTATTAACAACAAAATGACTCCTTATATCTTCATTTAATAAAATTTAATTAAAAATTTACCTTGCACAACAAAACCATAGCAATCGACCAAGGATATTTGATCCTTTAATCTTTTGCCCTGCAATACCCAAACGCAGGCTTGTAACCAACTGAGCTACCCACCAGGTGACACTAAAAGGCAAAATATTTTATTTAAATATTTTGTACCTTGCACATTAATCCCTCAACAAAAAAGGTTGACGAAGGGATTCAAACTTTGGATCTTCTAAACCACAGTGCCCTAACGCAGGTTAGAAACCGACTAGGCTAACCCAATGGTTGAGACTTAGAGAACACAATATTGTATTTGAACCTTCCACACCTTGCACTTTAGTTGCACAACAAAAAGGCAATCGAGAGAATTCAAACTTTGTACCTTTTGCTCTGTAGTGCCTTAACGCGAGCTTGTGATCAGCTAGGCTAACCTAATGGTTGAGGCTTAGAGAACACAATATTATATTTGAACCTTGTTTGGATCACAACTACGTCGTCTAACATGACTCCTTCAATGTTCGTGCGCTCATCTCTGGGGCGTCCTCCCTTATATTTCGCTCGTTGCTCGTTCCTATGTTGAAGGATATCTGATGCGTCTTCATCCCATCAAAATGAATTATTGGCCCTATATTGATATGTTTTCACTTTGCTATTTGTGCCCAAGGAGTTCGGCCCATGCATATTAAACCTTTGAATTTCAAAATCACTTTTATGTGGTGCTCAAGTCGGCCCAGTCTCTTTTGAAACACTTTTATATTATAATATATAAATCCATGATTTAAATATTATAATATTTGAATATTTAAACTTATATTCAGAATATATTTAAATCTTTTGATTTAAATATAAACCTTCCACTTTAATATTTAAATATTTCATTTAAATATTAAAGCATATAATTAAATAACCTTTGAAGATATCTGCCTTGACATCAATGACAACATTAAATAACCCTTGAAGATATCTACCTTGACATCAATGACAAATCAATAATTCTAACAATGATGGGGTGGGTTGATTCTAGGGGTGCTGCAACTATTTGGTTAGCTATGAATTGTCCTTTTACATATTTTTAACTAATAAATTCAGTGTCAAATTCACTAAGTTGTAATTGATTTTATATTTTTTCTGGACAAGTGGGGTTTTAATATGAGAGCATAAGAGATCAACCCTTGTGATAATAAAGGTTTTATGACTAAGCATATAGCATCATAAATTTTGGGATGCAAATACCACAACAAGGCATAACTTTTCTAAATATGTATAGCAAGTTTTATAGTTGTCTAGAGTCCTACTAATGTAGTAAATATCTCTTTATTTATGTTGATCATTATATTGGCCTCACATGGATCCTAAGGCATGGGTATTTGTAGCAATGTAAAGCAAAAAATATTTTGAAGGATTAGGAGGAATAAGTATGGGAGGGAATAAGAGATAGGACTTTAGTACATCAATATTTTCTTAACATTCATCGTTCCATTGTAATTTTTCATCCTTGCATACAAGATTAGAAAAAGGTTAATACTTGTTAGCTAGTTGGGAAATGAATGTTCTTATTGTTTGAAGTTTACTTTAGAGACTTTAAAGTTAGGTCAAATTATATAGAGGTGACATATTAGCAACATCCAAAATATTATCAAGATGTACTTCAATGTTGCATCAAGATACAATAAATCCTAATAATTTTTTTTGTCACCCAAAAGACACACTTGGAGGGTTTAAGATGAGCCTTACATTACCTTATCCATTTGAAGATATGTATTAAGTCATGAACATGATATTCATGATTGAGATATTGTCCAAGGCGATCATCAATATAATCTTCCATAATGTCATGCATCATAGCATAAAATGTATATGCCATGACACTTTGATAGGTGGCAATGTTATTTAAACCAAAAGGTAATGACTTGGCAACAAAAGGTGTCCCATAGAGTAATAATTTTTTTTTTAGCTTGATCCTCAATAGAAAAATTGATTTGGTTGTATCCTGAGAATCCATCCATTATAGATAGCATTCCACACCTAGTATTAAAATTGATAATCATATTATATTTCACAAAGGGAAATTCTCTTTAGGACATACCTTGTTAATACCCCTAAAATTGGTGTAAACTCTAACACTATCCTCTTTATTGTCCATGGGGATAATGTTAGAGATCTAGTTGAAGTAATCGATTGCTTTGATAATTCTATCTTCTTCTTGACAAGCAAGGCAACCTTAGAATGCATATTTCACAACTTTTGTTTGATAGGTTTTGAATTTGGTCTAAGTACAAGGTGATAAAATACTAAAGAGGGGTCTAACCCTAGCATGTCAACATAGTACTAAGTAAATATTTCATTGAATAATGTCAATAACTTGGTATATTTATTGCATTCTACAGGGTTCAACACCTTTCCTTAGCTTTAGGAATTTAAGTGTTTGATGTCCCAATATTAAAAACAACAATCTTCTCAATGAGAAGTTGTGATTCATCCTCTAATTGAGAAGCATAAACATTTGTTACTCAAGGAAAGTATCCATCAAAGTAGAATTTATCTTGAAGAAGTCTATCATGGGGAAAATCACATATGATATTCTTGTTTTCATAGTCCTAATTAGTGGCTATCAACCCAAGATGAACTACATATTTTACACTAGCAAGGTGTTCAAATGGAGAAAAAGAAGGGCCTAAGGATTCACTACTCATCTCATCCCAACCAAAAACTCTTACAAAAATATCTTCATGGAAAACATAAAATAAACAAATGACTTCATCATTGCTGAACAAAATAGAAGCAAGGATTGGTTGACAATAGTTAGGGATATATTCTATCCCACAACACTCTATCCAGGCTATAGATTTCAATGATCCCTTAATTTCTTGTTCATATAGACCTAATCATTTTCCTTGATATCCTTTCCATTTTTGTAAGGATCTACTTGGGTATGGGATATAAGTCATACAAATAATACATGACATATTATCTTTTGGCTGGTTGAGGGTTGTCACCATAAATTTACTTCTTATTGATAGTATCGATGTAAATAAAGGAGTAACTTCCTATCCACACCATTATACACTTTCTATAAGAAAATCCCAAGGTTTGAGAAGATAGAGAGAGGCTGGCTAGGTCCAAAAGGATCTCATAATTATCTTGCTTCTTCCTATGAAAATAGATCAAGTTAATCATGGTAGATTATATATTTGTTTGATCAATAACTTGGTCTATGGATTGATCATTAGATTAATTGTTTAGAGTTAAAAATGTATTTCATCATTTATGTGAGAGGAAGAGTAAGTAGTAAATGGAGATATAGTGAGATAAGGGAAACATATTAACTTTAGGGTGTCCAAACTCAATCATATTGTAGTAGGTAAAATATTTAGGATGAACTAGGATGTGGATAGTCTTCCTTGTTATTCATACTTGAGACATTGATGAAGATTGGAAGGTATGGCCTACATTGCATGGATCTAAGGCCTTAACAAGAGAATATTGTAGGTAAGATCACATGACATAAACTAGAAGAGAGTATTAAGGACACAAGGCCTAACTTTGAGGAGTAAGGCCATGGTTTGACTAGTCTCATGTATACCATTATCAGAAGCCCTAATTACAAGGTCAATATTGCAAATCTGGTTTAGTTAGGCCTGAATTGTTGATGAAATTGAGGATACACAAATTAAGGTCTAATCCATTATCAACAAGGATTCTCTTGATAAATGGATCACTAATGTGGCCTATTATATAGAGAGAAAATTATCCAATCATAGATGATGGAGGGAGATCATCCTCATAAAAATAGATTATAGTGTGATTTACCCCAATGGACCCTACTATGGTAGTAAGGTCATTGGGATTGATATCTTGAGGAATTATTTACTCATTCAAAATTTTAAGCAAGGATTCTCTATGGATTGAAATTTTTTAAAGAAGTTCAAGAAGATAAATTTTAGTAGGGTACTTGCAAGTTGTAGTTGGAGGTAGAAAGTAACCTTAGATTGATTTTGGAATTGCAAAATGAGTTGTGATTTTTTAGAAGAGGAAGCCTTATTGGAGCAAAGGATTATGGGTGGTTGGGAGGGTTGATCTAATAACTGATTCTTTTGTTGTTGTCTTTTGAAAACACAAATAGGAGAGGAATTATTAGAATAGAAGATCCTGCCTACCATTTTTAATTATGAGGTGGGACTCTTTAGTATTGAATGTTATTTGATACCCTTTGGTTATGATTTGGCAATGGATTTAAAAATATTTTAAGGTCTTGGTTTGATAAGGGTTATGACTAAATTCACTAACAACAACATGACCAATATCTATCAAGTCTTGGATAAGATTCCTAAGGTACTTGCACCAATTGATTGAATTACCATTGTTACAATGGTAAGCATAGTATTCATCGGGATAAAACTAATCATTTTTCTCAATCTTGGGATTTATAGGTTTAACTAGTAGAAAATTCACCATGTTGGCATAAAGGAGTTGCATGAGGATAGCAAAAAGAGATTGGTTTAATTTTATGAACCATCTCTTAGGTCTAAAATCTTGTGATTTCCTATAAATAACTTTTGTAGAGTGCCTATGGTATTTACTATTATCATATTTGATTACATCGATTAGGACAATCATACGTTGTGAGGAGTGACATAGTAGGGCCACAATCTAGAGCACAGGGTTTAAATCAATCAAGGGACCCTAGGATTTTTTACAAGTATGGATCCTTGTTAATATGTGATATTTTAGGAACACTTGAATTCAAGGGAAAAAGGATTGCAAGAGATAAAAGTAAAACAACTCAACAAAATAAAAAGGGTGGTGATGTTCCAAAATATTCACTAAGATATCCTTGCATAATAGACTTGAACGCTATGTGCCAATGGTAAATGCTTCCTCTCCTTAACATAGTTAAGTGCAAATGAGTTTTATTGATATACATGCACATAATAAAATGGGTCTATAGGAGAGCCATACATGGCTAGTCCAAAAATTGATGTAGGCTTCCCACACACACATATATAAGCAAAACCTAAAATTAAGTAAAAAACTATAAGCACATACATACACATAGAAATGGGTCAATGGAGAACCACAAATGGCTAGCCTAAGAATTGATGTAGACCTCCATACATATATACATGCAAGTAATTGTTTACAAATATTTTTCTAGAAGTGAAAGGTTTGATTTGACCACAAGCTACTTAGGCGTTGACTGCTATACACAAATAAATGAAAGGAAATCTTAAAAAATAATACAAATGTAAACTTGTCAATATTTTTTATAGTCTAGACTATTGTTATTTATAGATTACAACAAGAAAAATTTCCCTCCAAAATTATCTATAGATGGGTCAAACAATCTCATATACCTCTTCTAGGTATTTTGAACATCAAATGAGGTACCCTTGGTCATAACAAATTTTAGGTCTGGGACTATCATCACCATACTTATCTTAAATGAATATCTAAGCCACTTAGTTAAAATATCATATGGTAAGTAATATTTATCTTTATAGGAAGGAATACATTAACCTAGCTTACCTACCTTTGTTATAGTTCAACACACTTTGAATCGACCAAGGTATTGGTGTTAGCTCAAAATTTTGGCATGCCTTTGGTTCTTTCAAAATCCAAGGTCTTCCTATAGATTGGTCAAGACTTTTGTTGGTGGCATGGTGCTAAATTAGGGATCATAAAACTTTTGACATCAAATTTGCTTCAAGAGGAAAGACTCATTCAACTTTGTCACCTCATTGTTGCATCTATCAAGACTTTTTATTTCCTTATTTAAATAAATTTTGCATAATATCCATCTATTGAAACTCATGTTAGATTCCCCCTCTTCAAGATATATCACATTTTTTAGGGGAAAAGGTTGTCTCCTTGGATCAAAGTTTTATAAGTTTCAATTACTTGTGTTTGGAACTTTGCATTAGGCACAAATCAATATTGAGAAATCACTACAGTTTTTTTGGTTCATAGGGGCCTTCAAGCCTACTTGAAGGAGAACTCAAAATTACCTTCACCCTTGGGCTTAGAGTAAATTTTTTATAACCCGTGTATAAAGAAAACATAAAAACTAAAAAAATGATATGATAAGGTAGAGAGTTTTCTTAGTGCTTTCTTGATCTCTATCCATTCTTCATCTAATGTGAATTTGATTTTTTGGAATTCACTATATAGTGCAAGTACATCATGTTTATTATCTCAAGAGAAATATTTTTCTTGATTCATTACTTCATGTACCTACATATTTAGTTCTTCCAATGGCCCAATAGCCTATGCTATTTATTTTACACTAGGGGATCCTCTTTGTACTTCAAAATCAAGAAAAAAATCTTTACATCCTTAATCAATTCCAAATATTTATCCTTTGAGCAAAGCTAGCCAAATTATTTCCTGGTGAAAGGAGCCCTATATGCATTAGATAATTGGTCTTAACTTTGAGTTTCTTTATGGTCAACTTGACGTATATATTTTGATGACACACTACTTTGCTACCTATTCTTTTTAGAACAATATAATCACTTTCTATGCTATGGCTTCACTATTGTGTATATATATAGCCATGATCTTAGAATCAAGCATTTTAGCCAATTTAATTTGATATATTGCAGATTATTTACTTTTGTGCCAATTTTGTTGTGGTCTTCCTTGAATTACCAATGTATTTAGCTACTTAAGAGTGCAATTGAATCTATAAATTTGAATAGTGGAAATAATGTTGGTACAATCTTGCCAATCCCATTCCAATAAGAATTTCTAGTTCAATTGTTAATATTTTTTTTTATCTCAAACCATTTGTTAGCTTTTGATGCTATATATTTAAGGAAATGCAGCCACAAGGACTAAAATGAGCATGCAATATTAACTATATGATAATGGTAATATAATAAGCTGAAAAATAAAAAAGAAACTTTTACAATAATTCATAAAAAAGCTCATGAAAATAGTACAATATCATTGAATGGAGGTCTCAAACTCTCCAAAATTCATATATGCTCTACATTGTATCTACTTTCTCTTCACCTATCTATTTTCTACTATTCTCTATACTTCTCTCTATACTTCACTTTCTCAAAGGCCTATATATAATGAGATATGTCTCTTGGTCTTTCACCTACCTATGACTCTTCATCTTCCTAGTCTATGACTCATGTACACATGGACTACATGCACATTTACATCATCAAGTACTTTGCATATTCTAACAACACTTGTGCATTTATTACATTGCATAAAGTAAATACTCAAATCCTAATCTAAGGTAAACTCCTAATCTAAATATGTACCCAAGGTGGTACATTGGCATGTACCAATGAATTTAATATATTTCAACAACCCCCTGTATTACATTATTTGGTTATTGAAGACTTAGTCTTCAATATGATCTTTGTCTTATCTTTAATTTACTTTACATCGTATGCCTCGGTCAAATTCCTCTTCTTATTTTTTATCTTCATCATTAGATTCAGTCTTTGTACTTTCATGAGCTATTATGCTATCATCAGATTCCTACAAAATTATTTTCTATTTACCTTTGTCCTTATTATCACAAGTCTTATTTAGTATACAATCTTCTAAGCAATCACTTAAAGCATCATGGTATGATATTGAGTTAGAACTTGAAGTATCAATACTGCATGAAGAATGAAATATCTCCTCTAAAAAGGATTCATCTATTTTATTTTCAATTCCTTTTGCTGAATATTTTCTTCTATGTTACATTTGGATGTAAGTAATTCCATATATAATGTGCTACCAATGTCTAAAGGAATTAGAATATCATATTTTCATTATCAATTGCTTCAATGATTCTAGCATGTAGACAATATTCCACAGTTTTAAGGTTTTCTTCTAAAGCTTCATTATAGATGAACTTTGAAGTAAGATCCAAATTTCCTTCAATATTTGTAAGTAAATTCTTGATTCCAATTTTTATGACATTTGCCCTTTCCTTTATAATGATGTTTTCCTTATTATTATCCATGTTGGACATTTTGAGTCAAGTTGTCATTGATGTCAAGGAACAAAGTCATCATTGATGTCAAGGAATATGTCAAGGAACAATGCAAAGGTTAATGGCAAAAGAGCTTCATAATATTTTTAATATTATGTGGAAACATATGAAGGTGGGTTTTTATTAAAACCATGGATGAGCAAAATAAAAGGTTTTTCATAAAAACCCAAGGAAGCTTTTTGAAAAGCTAAAGGAGGTTTTAATATTATTTTTATAAAATATTTAAATTCAATTTGAATTTAAATTTTATAAATAAATATTACTTACACAAGGTGGTATATTCAGAGAAGGCTTTAAGCCTTAATAAGACCCAAAGGAATTAAATATTAATTTATAAGATTTAAATTCTAAAGAATTTAAATAATTTATAAATTAATTATTTAAACGATATGTGACGACGTCCAAGGAAAGGGGAGGCATTGTATATTAATACATGCCTTAATGATAATTTCAAATGTGTTCGAATAATATTCCAATTTGTGTAATTCATAATCGAAGGTTGCAGAAGGGAAGAAGACAAAATTGGTTTTAGCGCCAATGAGGAGGTTGAAGTTTCCATAGGAGGAGAACCCCGATCCAACTAGGCGGTGTGGCCTAGTGACACTTTGTGGGGAGTTAAGGCGCTTGGGCAGTGTGAGACCCATGTTCAAATTGCGGTAGATTATTTTGGCATGGGAAGCACACGATTTATTTTTACTTGGCGCTAGTAAGGGTTAAGGAGCACGTAGTGCTTGTTTGGAGTTAAAAAAGCGCCTAGCGCTCGTGGAAGTTGAGGCTGCGGCTAGGGAACATGAGGAGGTGGCAAAAGAAGGTTCAAGTCTCAACCAAGGTGGATGTAAACATTTTAATTTTAATTTTTACTAAGCCTAAGTTTTAAATATAGTTTAAAGGAGTTATAAAAGGGTTAAAGTTAAAGGGGCTTAATTTAAATTTTAATTGTTGATTAAAAGGAGAGATAAGGGGTAAAATTTATTTTTACATAAAGTTATTTTTACATGGTTGAGTAATCAAAAGGGTAAATTGAAAATTGATTTTTTTGAGAGAACCTTTTTGTTGAAGGTGATATTGTTGTTATTATAGGGAGATCATAAGGTGCATTTGGTTAATCATTTTTGTATATGAATGCTTTCCTTAATCATTTGGTAAACTTTATTTTTACATAAAGTTATTTTTACATGGTTGATTAATCAAAAGGGTAAATTGAAGATTGATTATTTTGAGAGAACCTTTTTGTTGAAGGTGATATTGTTGTTATTATAGGGAGATCATAAGGTGCATTTGGTTAATAATTTTCGTATATGAATGCTTTCCTTAAAATTGAGTGATAAGGTGGATATGTGGTTTGATATTTGTATTGTATCTTTGTGAGAGCTTTTCTAACTTCTTGAGCTTGGCAAAGAAGTATTTGTGGTTGTGGCAAATATTTGAGGTTCCTTCATCATCAAAAAGGTATGAGCACATTCTTCCATATTTGAGTTGATTGGTTGGTTTTCTGGAAAATAAGTTTGGAGTGAAAAGGATTTGATTAGGGCTTCCTTATTGAGTGTGTTGAGTTAATGCTTCAAGGTTTTCTGGAATAAGGAGTTGTAGTTAAAACCTTGTATTATAAGCATTGTTGTTGAAGCCACTAAGTGTGTGAATAACTTGAACTAGGATTTGCAAAGAACATGAGTATCATTGTTATGTGAGAGTTGTTTTATAAGCATTGTTGTTGAAGCCATTGGTTGTGTGAAGAACTTGAACTAGGGGTGAAAAGAACATGAGTATCATTGTTATGTGATATTGGTTGATAAGCATTGTTGGAAATATTTTTAGTGAATGTCATAAGCTTGGACTAGGGTGTGTAAGGAAGGATTGTTTTGAGTGATTGGTTGAGTAGAGTTGGTTGAGCCTAGTCAAGTGGGTGTGTGAAGTGATTTTTCAAGTTATATAAAACAAAATATTCTATATTCTAAATTGAATTGAGAAAGTGATTGAGTTGAAGCATGTTGAGTCTCTAAAAATTCTCTGTATGTTTCTAAAAGAGTGATTGAAAGTGTTTGAGCATTGTAATGAGTATAGAGCATATTGAGTCTCTAACAATTCTCTTTATGTTTCTATGAGATTGGACAAGTTCTAGTGTGGAATTGTCGAGTAGATTTAACACAAGTCTTTGAGAAGACTTGTGGACATATTTGGGTAAGCTTTTGTGGAAGCTTACAATACAGATTATTGAGCAGATTTGGATAAGTTCTTGAGAGGACTTATTGAGCATATTGGACAAGTTCTAGAGAGGACTTGAGGATATATTGGTGTGAGCTTTTGTGAAATATTACAAGGCAGATTTGAGATAAGTCTTTGAGAATGCTTGAGATCAGAGTTTATTTATTTGTTCAAACCTTGAGTTAAGGTTTAGGGCAGATCTAACAGAGTTAATTTGAGATTGAGTCAAGATTTGAGTTAAGGCTTGAGGATAGATATAGAAGATATATTTGTGCTAAAATTAAGGACTATGTTTAGTACAGATTCAAGGACAAAGTTTGATGCAAATTTGAGGATAGGTTTATGCCACACCAAATACAAAGATTGAGGATAGATTTGTGCTAGATTGATAGACTGTGTTTAGTATAGGTTTGAGAGCAAGCTTTGGAGGTGATGGAGCAGAGGACAATAGTCTCCAGTGTATAGAGATCCATTAGCCAGGGCAATGAGGATAGGTCTTTTGAGTGACGATAAGAGTCTTCAGTGGAGAGAGATCCACAAGCCAGTGTAGTGGAGGCAATAGTATTCTAGAGGATCACCATCTAGAGAGGAGAAGGAGTTATCCTATGGATAGAGATCCATGAACTTGATTTAGGAGATTGGTATCTCCTTTGGAAAGAGGTCCATAAACATTGTAATAGGGAAAGGATTTCCAAAGATTGATTGAGAAAATTTTAGTGAAATATTTTATCCGTGGAGTAGCCCACATTAGGTGAACCATGTAAATTGTGGTGTCTCTATTGTGTATGATGATTTGTGCATTGCTTTGATTACTGTTGTTGATATTTCTATCTATAGATTGCATAATATTGATTGGGAAAGAAAAGTAAAAAGTTATCTTATACTGTTCACCCCCCTCTCAGTATAAGCTTGTGTTCTTCAACCTAATGATCAAACAATAGTCAATTCTCTAGGTAGAAATCTTTTTAGCTCCTAGTATTTTGAATGTATAATATCAAATTTGATGTAATATTTTAATTTTTTCATGTTTTGTAGAATACCTTGTATCTCCCAAGTGTTTTGAATATACTATGCTCTTGATAATTTACTTAGTTTTCCTTTGAGTTGAATCCTTTTATCTCCCTAATATTCAACTTCTATTCTTCACCTTATTTTTCCCTATTTATGAATGAAAAGCTAAAGATAATTTTGATGCACTTTCAACTGATAAAAATATCTATCTTCAAGAATTCAAAGTTGGATTTCTTATGTCTCATTAATATGAATAAGAGACTAATTCAAATGTAGTTTTCCAAATTTTCAATAGCTCTATGTTTTGTTTCTTGTATCTTTAAATTCTCAATAATATAGTTTCTAATTTTTAATAATCTATGTTGGTATTGAACTTCTTATAACACCCTAATTAGAAATTTAGAAAATATGGATATTTGCAAATCTAATGTTTTAATTTCTATGTAGAATTCCTTATTCCTACAAATTAAGTTATTTCCAAATATTTCTTATGCTTGAATAAGTAATTCCAAATGCTTTCCAATTAAATATTTATTGCTTAAAAAAGCTTTCAAATATTTCAATAAAGCACCTAAGGTTATAATATATCAATGCAACTCCTTATACCTTCATTTATTTAATTAATCTCAAGAATAATAGATTAACTAGGTTTAACCTTTGTATTATATTATTTATACCTCCTTGACCTTTATGAAATGCAAACAATATTTGAATAATAATATACTTTCTTAAATATGAGGTGCAACTTATTGGTCTACTGCTCCTTTGAATACAACTTGCACTGTAATTTAGGCATTGTTATCCTCTCAATATTCAATGCTTTGCAATGTATTTTCAATGCATTAATTGTTCTTCCTTGTTATGATGCTCTCTTCAACTTTGAATGTCCTCCTTGTGCTTCCTCTACGTTATTTGACCTTGAATATGATTACTATGTGCATTATTGGTAATTTGGGCTCTTCAAATCTGACTATATTCTTCTTCTTACATGCCACATGGCACTTAATGTATTATTTATGCATTATTTCATGTTTCCATACCTAGTTATGTGGAATTATTACATAATAGATGTTACCTTATGACATGTTTCTTTCTTTCTCAATGAGTGTTGCTTTGGAACGTTATCTTTTCTCAATGGTTGTTGGTTCTCCCTTTTTTACTGCACCAAGTGACATATGAGTTGTTCAAAAAATGTGACAAGTGGTGGCTACACTTCTCTCAATGATTACATGTAATATTTCACCTTTATTTGGCACTAAAATATGCTTTCATTTCCTTAACATTCTTAATATCATTTTCCAACTTTTCTTTCCTTCAACATACGTTGTTTGACCTTCTTTTTGTAACTGCAAGATGCTTGGTGTTTGTCCTTAAATGCTTGCTAGTGATTCTTGATTTCTAATGATTGGTGGTGGATATTAATTTTATGGAACTTCAAGACTTCTTCCTTGGTGGTTGGATCTTCCTTTGGTGGTGGCACTTTGAATTCTTGGTGGTGTTATGGCGGTGCTAATGGTTCTTAAGTTTCTCTATTCATGGTGCTATCTTGAGTCACCTCTGATGATGCTATACTATGGATATTTTGTTGGAACTTTGCTAGTTGCTATCTCATGAAATCTGGGTGGCGCTTCGATGGTTGGCTTGTCTAACTTGGCTCTTCACTGAACTTGATACTCCACAAAAAAATATGCACTACCTTCTTCACTCGTAGATACTCTAAATACCCAACCTCAACTTCTTATTTTGAGTAGAACATTTTTATGTTGCTTTCCTTATATGTTCTACCTTGTACAAGTATTATCTGGCCTAACATTGAAATACTTTGATGTTTAGAAAATCAAGGTAATATACATTATTATTTGGGTGATATTTCTCTTTGTAAAATCACCTCTTACCAGTATTAAAAAAATGCACTTTGTTGGCTCTATAGTATGCTTTGAAACTAATAATTTCTTCCCTTATAACACCTTTTATGCAATATATAATTTTCTTTATGTTGTTAAGATGTGAAGGTTTTAAACTTTATATTTCTATTTTTCTAACTTTAATGGCTGTAATATGGTGCTCTTATAACCTTAAAGTAAAATAGATTAAATGATTAAATAATAATATTTATAGAACCAATATGGCATACCTTTTGTAGCTAATTATTCCTTGATCTTTGAAGATATAAATTTGAGACCTTCCCTTTTGCTACTTTAAAACTCAAATTTAGCGTTTTTTAGAAAACTTAAATAATATTAAAAAAAACTTTAATAACACCAATTTTCAAAACTTATTTTGGCCTCCTTTGTAGCAATATTTCTTGGTTATTTGGTTCGCCTATTTTCTATCCCATATTTATAAATTTTATAGCTCTCCTTTTTACTTAATTGTTGCATCGGACTTGTCAATTTTGGAGTTCTAATTGCTGCCAAAATTTTCTACTTTTTAGCCTTTAATTTGATTTATGATAATATGTTTTTTGTGGCTCCTATTATCCTCTAAATTTGTTCTCTCAGACTCTAAAATTTGAACTATTAGTACTGCCCAAAATGTTGTTGTCTTGCTGTCATAAACTCTGTAATTCTCAGCTTCTAATGCAACCAATTTCTCCTTAGTTTTGCTGTCCTTAAATCTCTCAAATTTGCTAGGAAAATCCTCCAATTCGCATCTCTAATTTTGCTTTCTAAAATACTTTAGTTTTCTATCCAAAACTCCTTTAATTTTCAGCCTCCAATGGTGCTCAAAAATCAGCTTCTATGCTGTCCAAAAATGCTCTCAATTCTTCCTTGAGATTCTCTAATTCACAACTTTCTTTTCTCCTTCTAATGCTACCCATTTTTCTTGATTTGTTACCTTATTTTATTGCTAACTCCTCAAAATATGCCCAAACCTTATCCAAAAATGTAGCTTAATGTCACATTCAATTTTTTGTCCCGTGTCTCTTTAACTTCTGCTACAAAAATCGACAATCTTCTCCTTCATAAATTAGCCTTCAAGCCTTTAACGATAATCTTCAAATTTCTCAAATTGGTGGCCTCTTCTACCTTATTTCTCCTCCTTAGATATCAAATTATGAATTTAAACTTGGCCTATTTAGTTGACCTCTTTATTAATAATTTGAATGTCTTTAGATACTCGAAAAACATTTTTCAAAATTTGGCAAACTTCTTTTCAGATACTTTTTCTTTTTGGGATTATTTTTGGATGGTGAAAATTGTCCCAAATTCTTCTTTTTAGGAGCTAGTCATTCTTGAAATCTTCTACCTTAAGATTTATTCAAATATTATCCAATGGCAACTTCTTAAAATTCTTCAATAGGGCTTCTCTAGCCCTCTTCTTCTTTCTCCTTCCAACTTTTCTTGATACCTTTTCTTTTGGGTCTTCAAATTTTGTAGCTTCTCAAATATTCAATTGGAATATTCTTAGTCCTCCTCTATCTTCAATATTCAATGTTATATATTAAAAATATGAAAGTTCTTTAATGGTACCTCTTTCTTGGGTCTCCTCCTTCTAGAACTACTTTCTACTTTCTTCAGTATACAATTTGCAGTCTTCAATCTTCTATGGAAACCTCCTTCTTGGGTCTCAATCTCCAATATCCAATATTTAATGGGACTAATTTTTATTGAGTCCTCTCTTCTTTAAATATTCAATAGGGCTTCTTTGGTCTCTTTATCTCTTCTCAATCTTCAATATTTAGTCTGGAATCTTCAATCTTCAATGAGGACCTCCTTTGTTCTCTCCAATATTCTACCTCCAATCTCCAATGGGGACTTCTTTCTTGGACCTCCTTAATATTCAATGTCTATTTTTTTGCAACAAATAAATTAGATAGTAGCAAGCATGAAAATATATAGATCTCTATAAATCGATAATCATCACTTGTTATCCTTAAATATAGTGAAAATCAATCTATGTTGAGTCCTAGTCTTCACAAGTTTTTCTTCAAAAGAGATCTATGCTAAGCCAAATATAAATTATGAAAAATATGAAAATAAAATCTCCCTATCTCCTCTCAATCTCTCTTGTGGCTCTCTCTATCTTCTATCAATCTGCCTTGTGCTCTGATACCATTGTTAGCTTTTGATGCTATATATTTAAGGAAATGCAACCACAAGGAATAAGATGAACATGCTATATTAACTATATGATAATGGAAATATAATAAGTAGGAAAAATATATAAAAAAAAACTTTTGCAATAACTCATAAAACTACCATTAATGAAAGCTCACAAAAATAGTACAATGCCATTGAATGGAGGTCTCAAAATTTCCAAAATTCATACATGCTCTATATTGTATCTACTTTCTCTTCACCTATCTATTCTCTACTATTATTTATACTTCTCTTTATAGTTCACTCTCTCAAAGGACTATATATAATGAGATATGTCTCTTGGTTTTTCACCTACCTATAACTCTTTATCTTCCTAGTCTATGGATCATGTACACATGAACTACATGCACATTTGCATCATCAAGTACTTTGAACATTCTAACAACACTTGTACATTTATTACATTGCATAAAGTAAATACTTAAATCCTAATAAAAGATAAACTTCTAATCTAAATATGTACCTAAGGTCGTACATTGGCATGTATAAAATAATGTAATATATTCCAACACCCCTTGTATTACATTATTTGGTTATTGAGGACTTTAGTCTTCAATATGATCTTTGTCTTGTCTTAAATTTACTTTGCATTGTATGCCTCCTTGGTCAAATTCTTCTTCTGCTTGTTTATCTTCATCATTAGAATCAGTCTTTGTACTTTCATGAGATGTCATGCTATCATTAAATTCCTACAAGAGAGAGTCACAAGGTCATATTACATGCTTATTATATGTTTTATTACGACTATTTCAACATATTATTGAATTTTATTTGAGTTATTATAACACTTGATTTACATATTAATTTGCTCATATTATTCTACTCATTTCATTATCTTGACCTTATAATATTATGGATATATTGTATTTGATTGTGTGAGATATTGTAGACACCTAAAATACATCTTGTTAAGGAGGCTACTCATATGGACACCTTTTTAGGCCATGTGACTCACCTTGGACCTTTCCAAGACCCAACAATGGTTCTAACCACTCAATTAGGGTAGTCTAGTCCTATTCAACCTTCACCACTGATGTCATCAGCAACGACCACCACTACCATTGATGATAAGAGCAACTACATGTTAGCTACACTTATTTATAGTGACTATGGTTATAACTATACCTATAGATAGTGGTCGAGTCTGTAACAAACTTGGGCCACCCAAGCCGACTAAAATCTATTGGAATGCAACAAATTATTGAACTTTTATCAATTCAAAGTGTCCATAAGCTTCGTATCAACTACCTTAGCTTAACCAATTATTGATCTTAGGATTCTTGGAGAATCTAGGATTCAGATTATGGGAGTCTACTTAGGGCACCAAAAATAAGAGAGAAGTGGAGATATTTTGATGAGCAATTGCCATACCCAATTGTGCCATGACATATGCATATTCATCAATGGATATCATCAAAGCTTGAGGATCAACCATCTTACCATTTTGCATCAAATTACCATGGATTTGAGCCCAATTTTATGATCAACTATGTATTGAGACACGATCGACCCTTACACATCAATTCAAAACTGGAATTGATCATCATCAAGCCTAGACAGAGAGAACATAGCCTCTATCCCATGACCACTATTTTTAATGATGTCCCACAAGCACCGCCACCAACATCGATAGTAGCTAACATAGCTCGTTGCCCTGATTATTAGTGACCACAGTCTGATATAGAATTTTCTTTGTTTTAGTCCATAGATTAATCATTAGCTACTTTCATTTGATTTCTAACCTAGATTAATAACATTTACATTCAATATTTCTACTTTCCTTTCAGTATTTCATGCATTTTTACATTTCTTTATGCATTTGCTTTCTTTATTGCACCTATCAAGAAACTAGCCTCATCTTGAGAGGCTTTCAATGCTATTAATCTATTTTTAGTTTCTTTGTGTGCAGGTGATAGGTATTTTGTAGGAGCTAAACATCATCAAGACCACCTTTCTTGATATCATCATGTAGAGGTTGCAAAGGAAACCCTCCTATAATCAGATTAGAGGAATTTCAGAAGAGTCTACTTGGAAGACATCTATTCTTGAAATATTTTGTAATATCGTATCAATTTGGTATCCCTAAGAGGGATGTATTGTAACCCGATGTACAATATATTTTGAATATTAATGAGAATGGCCCGTTTCTTTCTTCAAATTCTTGTTCTCATGGTTACATAGATTTCTATTGTCAAATTGATTTCATTATTGCAATTTTATAGATGTTTAGAGTCTTTTGGCAATTCACAAGTGGCGATCACATGCGGGACCCTTCCTTTTTAGCTGCTAACTAAGTTTTCTATCTATTTTTCATTACAGGTACCATTACTCTGAGCGATCATGGCTAATAGTCACCACCACCATCGACTCTAGTGGCCAACATCACCATCGCCTTGATCGTTAGCAGCCTCAAGAAAAACACAGAGAATCAAAATTGTAGCAACTTCTTCAAACTAAGGCTTCACCTGTAAGTTACCCTAATCTATATTTTGCTGTGTTTTCTTGAAAATTTTTAGAATAGCAGTAATTAAGAAACATAGTAAAAGTTAGAAGGTAAAATTTTAGGTTTCTCTTTGTTTACTATCCATCACTGCTAGGAACAGTGGCCTCTACTGCTAGCCACCCCAGAATCTAGCGGCCATGATTCTGATCGACCCTATGTATAGTGGCCACTATTGTTGACCATTATTCATAAAGGCGACCACTGTTAAATCTGAGTGTTAGGGTTTGCATGCTTGTAGCCTACTAAAAGGCTATCTCATTTTAGATCTGCACTGCATTTTTTGAAAGTAAAATATCTTTTACATGCATCATTTCTGAATTTTAAAATGTTATTTTCATGCATGTAGTTGAAAAATCATGGTATGTTGTATTATGCATCTTTGCTTTTGTTTAAAGTAAAATGAACCACACACATCATGCTTTAAAGTTTAACATTAGTTGAGTTGGGCTCTCACATCCAACCAATTGATCAAGACCAATGGTGGCCTTCATCACCACCTGTTTGGCTTGGATATTGTGATTTTTTGAACCTGATCGTGGCCAAGGCTGACTCCAAGAACCATCGAAGCCATGGAAAATAGCACATAATATTCTTCAAAAGGTGTATCACTACCCATGATGGATTGGGTGAGGATCGGTAGGACCTATGCTCCCTCATTAAGTATGGGTTTCATCTCCATACCCTGGTGGGTTTCATCACCTAGACTTCATCACCAGGTGTGTGTGTGAGAGCGTATAGGTGAAATCCTTTTAACAAATTGAGAGTTACATCAACTATATTTAAAAATGTATAAGAGAAAGTGGTATGATATACAACAAATCAAAACACACAAGCCAATTTTTTTAGGAAACACAATCAAACTTTAAAAGAGATAACCATTTTGTCTACATTGTTTATTTCTTAAAATCACATACGAGATAATTCAAAAATGAATGGTCACCACATGGAGATCCATTCAGTCTATGATTTAGGCGATATCCAATGCACAAGAGGGCACAAACCACCCTAGAGTCAGTCCACTTGATCAAGCCATACCTGAATGATGTTCAGGTAGTCTTCAAGGAGACAATTCTACTCATGGGGGATCTCATCGAGAAACCCCACCTAGGAGGACTAATGTAAGGACTCATCATGACTATGAGGGGATTCCTTCTAGACCTCAGTCATCACATCATGCTGATAGATAAAATATACCCAATGAGGGGTAAACTAGAGGGGTTGCACCCATTCACATACCCACCAGAGCTTCAAATCCCTTTGAGCATGGAGCGGATCTCATATCATTTCATAGCATTGGTGAATGAGGTACACCTCTTAACCAACCTTGGAAAACCCATCAACTTGATTTCTTAGACAAGTATGGTAGAAATTCAACCCATAGGGCCACTTCATCTACCCATTCTCATTCAGAGAGTGCGCATAGTGAAGGGATAGCATGTCATACGTATGCCTACAAGGTGAGTGCTCTAGATGAGCATATAATACAACCATCCCATCCACACATGAGGGAACTACACATAGGGTTGAGCATGGTGTTAATGTAGCCTCGATAGACAGAGGTAAGAGGGTAGCTATACCTTCAACTAGAACCAAAATTGCCAAATCTCCCTGCATAGAGCTACAAAGCCAATGACCATACATAGTAGATCGAATAGATCGACTGCCTAGGCCTGATGCAATCCAAAGAGAGCAATTACTCCAAGCCCAATTGGAGGATTTGGAAAATGAGCATGAGCACCTAGAACAAGAGCATACAAAATGATAGAGGTTGCATCACCAACATCTGTATGAACATCATTTGCATGAACAAAGAATCCTTGAGAAAAAGGAATGTGAAGAATGATCAAATAGGTTAGCTCAAGAAGAATTACCCTCACCTAGTGCATATAGGTAGCAACATAATGTGAGATGTAATATATTTCACCAAGAGCTACTTGGTAGGCAAATAGACACTCATCCTCATCACACTTCACAACATGCTTCTTAGTAACAACATAGTGCCAAGCACTAAATCTACTAGAGTATGAACAATATGAGGAGTTAGAATCGGATGAGCAGGAGCAATTGTATCCTGAACCATCCTTAGTGGACTTGGCTGATGATTACAATCGACCAACTCGATCACATAGAAATATACCATCACTTGCTCCTTGAAGACCTCTTCAGGAGGATGAGATCATCTCATCTCAAGCATACAAAGTGCTCACCGAGCGGATTCAATCCCTTGAAAAACAAGGTGTGGCTTATCAGAAGCCCACTCTGAGCAAAATTTATAATCAACCCCTTAGTCCATCGGTACCTAGTCCAAGTATATCCTGAACACTTTGAAATGCCTAAGCTGGACAAGTTTAAGGGGGATGAGGATGCACAAGAACATGTTATGAGTTTTATGAACTTGTGTTTCTAGTTGCAAAACAATGATGCCTTATTGCTATGAACTTTCATGATCACACTTTTGGGTGCTACCCTTGAGTGGTACAATCAACTCCCTAGGCATAGTATAACTAGCTTTGAATAGCTAGCAAATGCTTTCCTTGAATGCTTTTCTTTTGGCATCAAGAAGAAAGCTAACCTGTCTGACTTATCAAACTTACATCAATATGACGATGAGCCGATCATGGATTATGGGAATAGATGGTAAAAAGTCATGTCAAAACTTCCATTTATCATTCCCATATTTGAACTAACTCGGATATTCACAAAGAGCTATGCTAAGCACATATCATTGCTACTTTAGTTGCAATAGTATCCAACATTCGAGGAGGCTTTGGTACAAGCCAAAGTTATAGAGGACATTAAGGTCCAAGAGGGAGAGTTGAAACTTCATAAAAAATATTGGAATAAGAACATGCACAACCAACCTCATTAGGCCAAACCTACGCCTATGAATCAAGTTGTGTTAAACATTCCAAAAGCGAAGAAGAGCCAACAATAACCAAATTATCAGGCTCAACCTCCCCCAATGCATTACAATCAATGCAATAGAAATCAGGGTAAGGATAGACAACGTCATCCACCTCATAAATACACACCATTGCCTGAGTCCTTGGTGTCATTATTCAATAGACTATGCGAGGCTAAGGCACTCACCTTACCCAAAGTACATTTGTTGGATCCTAATCACCCTAAGCCAAAGGGGTACAGAGAAGACCAATATTATCCTTATCATAGACAAAAAGGTCATGACATAGAAATGTGCTATGGTTTCAAGAATTGAGTACAAAACATGTTAGACAAGGATGAACTATAAATTGATAATCCTTTGGCACTTGATAACCAAAACTTGGGTATTTAAAGAACCCTTACCCCATCATGAGGCTAAGGATAATTGAATAGATCATGTCAATGAGATACATATAGATCCTCCCACTCAAGGATTTATTGGCATGATAAATATTATCACCCATAATAAAATATACAACCAACCTAAGCCACCTATGGCTCCTATCCATATTCCAACTATGCCTCAACAAAGGCCATCTCAGAATCAATTTCTAGGCCCATCGGTAAGATCGATGATCACTATACGATCTAGACTCACTCAAAGTCTACAGATGGCCTCGACTAAGTTGTCTATTTATGAGCTCATAGAATAGTCCCCTAAGCATAGGGAGACCCTCATGGAAATTCTAAAGTCCATTGAGCTCCAGCCCCAAAACCCGAATGTGTTTACCAATTTCATGGGGCATATTCAAAAGTGTAAAGAGCCAGTGATCACATTCTATGATCATGAAATCAAGACTATTTTGACCAATGTAGTGGATCCTCCACTACACATTATCACTTGTATTAATAGCATACCTTTCAAGCGAGTGTTGATTGACATAGGCTCTTCAATCAACATCATAACAACAAAGGCCCTTGGATACCTAAGCATTCCTGAGTCGCACATAGTTGCCTCAATGTTTACATTGTGAGCATTTAATGATGCATTATGCTCCATAGTTGGTACAATAGTTCTACCTATTCAGGTAGGACTCAAGACCATTTTAGTTATGTGTCATGTGCTAGAAGGTGCAATGCAATACAACATCTTACTCGGGCATCCATGGATCTAGGATATGAGATGTGTTCCCTCAATTCTACATCAATGTATCAAATATGTCTATGAGGGACATGTCCATGTCATCCCCTCAGATGAAGAACCATTTAAATATGTCAATCAGGTTGATATGTCGAGGGAGTTTATTCTCCCATCAACACATCTAGATATATGACCAACATCTCCTATCAGACATCCAGATCACAAAACCAAGTCAGTGTGGGCTGATCCATCCACATCAATGCCACCACAATCCCCTAGGCCAACTATCATTTCTGATAAGCCTTCAACATCATCCAAATAAAAGGATAAATAGAAACTTAAGGCACCCATGATAGAAGAAGAGCCTAGGGTCATACCTAATGTGGCTACCATAGATATTTTGACTCCCATGGAGGTGGATGACTCACCTGATCTAGTAGAGGAAGTACCTCAATTTGCCTCGCATGCATCATCAAATACATCATCAACATCGTAGGTGATAGTGCATTTAGTGAATCCTAGGCTAGCAGAGTATTTGGTGCAAAATATCACATTCACACCAATCATAGAATCTACACAAGACATGGGGAGACCCTATGTTCCCCCATTTCCTATTGGGATGGTGGTGCCTCTTGGTATACCACCAAATCAAACAAATTTCATTTATAAGGGCTTTGACCAAGCCATCGATCATTCACCTATTGATGAAGATGATGATGAACCCTTCATAGGGAACATATATTATTTATCAAACCCTGAGTTTGTGCTTAGGTACTTTGACCATTGCCATTGGCATGGTCAAGGTTTAGGCTTGTATGAACAAGGTCACAGGACACCTTACCAACCTTACTATCAGTTGCCTACCAATAAGTTTGGTCTAGGATACTCTATCTCTAGGCAGGATGAATTACTAGCCATATATTTAGAATACCTTAGTCTAGGTTTTGGGGAAGAGATCGATTGGAATCCTTATGCATACCCCAACCCTTCACATTTATGGAGGGATAATCATCCAGTGACTATGGTTTCCATAGAGCCACCCTTGGTCTATCATGAGAACATCTCTATAGAGGCTAACTCAGAAAACATTCTTAGAATTGATTGGGTCATTAGGAATGATGAATATGTGATGAAACTGAGATGGCATACCTAGGTCCTAGGAACCTTCATCCCCTAGACAATCATGTCGAGGTCATAGAGCTAGAAATACCCCTTGCTAACATAGATGATATTCATCATGGGGTATTCCCTCAACTACCTATTCTAGCGTAGTTACTTCTACTAGAGGACCCAATTGTCCTATCTCCTCCTGAAGTAGATCCTAAAATCCCAAAGCCTCCTAGTCTAGATTGGGAGTATTTAGCTCAACAAGTAGTTGATGAGTCCTACCCATGTGGCCATGGAGATTACCTTCCATCCATAAACATGATCTCCATTGATTTGACCACTCCACTCCGTAATCCATACGACCCTTCAAAACCATTGCACCTCAACCTTGAGGCCATTGATTTTGATCATGCCAATTCACCCCTATTACCTGAGGATTTCTTCCCTAACAAAGAAATGTTACAACCATTCCATTTTACATCAGGCTGTGCTCATGATGTTTATAATGCTGAGGTTGATCCTGATATGGTAGATCCTTTGAACCCAGTAGATGACATCCATATGATCCCTACACCTCACCAGCTTGAGGAGGGGTCACATATGTCAATAGAGGAGACTTTCAAAGTGGATATCAGCTTAGATCCCATGAATCCTAAGAAAGTCAAGTTTGGAGAAAGCTTATCTCTTGAGGAATGAGCCATCCTCATACCTCTATTGAAAGAGAGACCTAATATCTTTTCTTGGACGTATAAAGATATGTTAGGTCTGGATCCAAAATTGGTTACTCATAACCTTTCATTGGACCCTACCAAGAAACTAGTCAAGCAAAAACTTAGGAAGATGCATCCAACCATTGCTATGATGGTCAAGGATAAATTGCAAAAACATTTGGATGTAGAATTCATCATTCCCATCGACTATCTAGAATGGGTATCAAACATGGTACCTATAGGAAAAACTGATGGAAGAATCCATATTTGTATAGATTTTAGAGACCTCAACAAGGCAACACCCAAGGATGCATTTTCATTGCCCAACATCGATGCTCTTGTAGATGCTACAACTGGTCATGAGATGTTATCTCTCATAGATGGATTTTTTGGCTATAATAATATTTGGGTCAAACCTGAAGATCAACATAAAATAACCTTTACCACTCCATGGGGAACATTTTGTTATAAGGTTATGCCATTTGGCCTTAAAAATATTGGTGCCACATACCAATGGGCTATGACATATATTTTCCATGACTACATGCACAAAATCTTAGAAGATTACATTGATGACTTGCTAGCCAAGTCATTATTGTGTGAAGAGCATGTAGAGGTCTTAAGAAAGGTCTTCGATCACCTGATTGAGCACAATGTCAGGTTGAACCCCAAGAAATGCATTTTTGATGTTACATCAAGAAAACTCTTGGGATTCATCATTTCAAAATGAGGGATCAAAGTCGATCCAGCAAAAGTCAAAGCCATATTAGAAATGCTTCCCCCCATAAATATCAAAGAACTTAGAAGCCTACAGGGAAAAGTAGCATCCATAAAGTACTTCATCACACAATTATCAGATAAATGTCGACCCATGAATCGACTGCTACACAAGGGGGTCCCATTCAATTGGGATGAAGATTGTCAACAAGCTTTTGTTGAGATCAAGCAATACCTGGCATCACCGCTAGTACTAGCTCCACCTAGACCAGATGTACCTTTCTACTGTATATATCCACCATGAAATTTGCATTGGGAACCATGTTAGCCCAGAAGAACAAGCAAGACAAAGAATAGATGATATATTACATTAGTTGAACCTTGGTTAGCTATGAGCTAAAATATGCATACATCAAGAAGCTATGTTTAGCAGTGGTTTTTGCAACTAAGAAGTTGCACCACTATATGCTAAGTCATACTACGTATGTCATATCAAAACAAAATCCTTTGTAGTATATGATGAGTAGAACATATCATAATACATGTACTACAAAGTGGATCATGCTACTGATAGAATTTGATCTAGAATTCATAAGCCAAAAGTCAATCAAAGGTCAGGTAATAGCAGATCAACTGGCAGAGGCACCTCTTCAAGATGATAGGCCTCTCATCATAGAACTTCCTGATGATGTAGTCTTTGCATTATCAAAGTCACCCAAACCCGAAGAACCGGATAACAAAGCTGACATGACATTGTTCTTTGATGGTTCAAAATGCGAGCAAGGGGGTGGTGCAGGGATCATGTTTTTCATGCCACAAGGTGCTCCAATGCCCTTGTCATTTAAACTTGACTTCCCTTGCACCAATAACAATGCTGAATACGAGGCCCTAATCTTGGGTCTCCAAACAACTCTCACCATGAAGATCAAAAAGCTAAACATCTTTGGTGACTCCCTACTCATAGTCAACCAAGTCAAAGGAATCTATCAATGTAGGTGTCCTATCCTGAAAGCGTATAAGGAACTTGTGGACACTTATCTAGCCTAGATGGAGTGGTATGACATCGAGGTAGTCCCTCGTACATCAAATTAGATTTGTAGATACTATGGCATCTTTGGGATCCTTAATCCCTCAGAATCCATCCATTGACTTCACTACCATCCAAGTCAAGATGCTCTCGCAATCCATGATGTTGCATGAGGCTCAAAACAATCATGAATCAATCCACATGATTCATATAGAACCAAACCATGAATGGTTCTATAAAGCTAGAGACTTTCTGACAAAGGTATCCTAGGGGTCCTTGATCTTGTAGGGTCCTTTGGAGAATGGTACTACCATTCACCATAAGGTTGTTTCCCAATATGCATTTGTGCAACTCGAATCACAATGGGAACAAGTCATTCAGTTAGTCGATGCTATTGCTTATCAAGATTGGCTCACCCAATTACAAGATTACCTAAATCTTGGTATCATCCCATAGGGATTGTCGCATATCATAAAAAGAGCATTCAAAAAAAAAGTGACCAGATATGTCTTGTTAGGAGATATCTTGTATCGACGGAGCTACGATGGAATTCTCCTTCATTGTCTCGAGCTCCAAGAATCAGCTTGGGTGATTTTGCAAGCTCACGATGGTACATGCGGTGGCCATTTCAATGGCATGGCCATCATTAAGTGCATCCTTCGAATGGGTTATTATTGGCCCACCATGGAGAAGGATTGTTGCATGTATATTAGGAAATGCATTAAATGTTAGCACCATGCTAATCTTATGCACCTACCATCATAGGCCTTATAGTCGATCCAATCAGCTTGGCCATTTTATTAGTGGGGATTTGATCTAATTGGTAAGATCTCTCCCCCATATTTAGGTTGACACATGTTTATCATAATGACCACTGAGTATTTCACCAAATGGGTGGAAGCGATCCCTTTAACCTCTATGACTAGAGCCTATATTACGGAGTTCATACTCCATAATATCATATGTCATTTTGGGATCCCATCCAAAATCATTTTGGATAATGGAACTTCATTTAAGAACAAATATATGTGGGCTTTAACATCCAAATACAATATTCAGCACAACTTTGCAACACCTTATTATCCATAGGCTAATGGGCAAGCAGAGGCCTCTAACAAGATAGTAGTTACCATACTAAAGAAAATAGTTAAAGATAATCATAAGGATTGGCACCTTCAATTACCTCTTGCTTTATGGGCTTATCAAACTAGCATACAAACACCCACTAGGGCAACCCTATTTTTGCTAGTATATGGAACTGAGGCCATTATGCCCTTGGAATTGGAAATTCCATCATTGTACATCTCATTGAAAGAGTTCATCGATGATGACATTGCACGACAAGCTCACCTAGATCAATTGACCCTTCTTGATGAGTGATGAGTGAATGCTCTTGAGCATCTTTACGTTTACCAAGATCATCTTAAATGAGCTTACAATAATAAATTCCATATTCAAGAGACTTTAAGGTTGGGGATCTTGTGCTAAAAGAGAACCAATAGAACTCAAACCTGTTGCCTCATCTGTGAGACAAATTTATGGCTAACTGGTTAGGTCCCTTCATCATATCAGAGAAGATAGGACCTAGAACTTATCACCTAACATCACTAGAAGGTGTTGAAGAGCCTGAACCTCTCAACATTCTTCACTTAAGGGAATTTTATACATAAAATCACAAAAACAATAAAAATCATCAAAATCAAAAAAATAGAAAACCATAAAATCCAAAAACAATTCAAAACATCAAAAACACAAAAACACAAAAAATTTACATTTTGCATTTCATCATATGCATTCATTAGTTGCATTGCATTAGGCATCTTCATCCATTGCACTTGCATTAGGATAGGTTGTGTTTACATTCTTACGAATGACACCATGTTTGTATGCCAATCATGCATCCTCAAAATCATCATCATTCAATTTTCTTGTGAGTAAATGTGTTTTTCAACACAACCTATGAGTTGCTATCAGGTGTATACTAGGGTTTTTTGGTCATTCAACCATACCTAGTTATATTTTTAGATTTTGTAGAAAGCTATCTTGGCTTTCGAAGATGAGGTCTAGTTTTGATAGTACCTTGTATATCTCAAAATCCCATCACATTTTAAACATTAATAATCCTAGTTTGAACAAGGAAGGATGACACTACAAAGTGGTCCTGGTCACCTTAAGCGAAAGGTTTTCCTTGCTCATATTATTATGTACATGGTCTAGAATGTTGATCATTGACAAAAGGACAAGCTCCCCCCTACCCAAGAAATCCCTTGCTTTTACAAAAAATGAGAAAATTCCCAAAGCAAAGAAAAGCAAAATAAATAGTGATTTTCATCACTAAACAAATCCCTTGCTCCAAAATAAAACAAAATGTAAAATAAATAGTGATTTTCATCACTAAGCATGAGCAAGTATCCCAAGAAATTAAAATAAAAGAAGGGGGTAACGAGCTTGAATCCCTAGAATCTTCAGTATTCGACCACCATGGGGTGATCTCCATTACAGCAATGGGTTGAATGAAACCCACCTGGCAATGGAGTATCCTTACGCATGGTGATATGTCTATCACATTAGCGACATTATTTTGTACAGACCAATGTCAGCTTATGGATGAGCTAGCTTTAGGTGGCTTGTATTACCTAGTAGTCTAGTCCAACTGCATCCAAACTTAGGATCATGATGACCATATGGTGATCCTCATTACAACAATGGGTTGAATGAAACCCGCCTAGCAATGAGGTAGTCTTATACCTCATCTAATATATTCACTTTGCACACATAGGGATAGTGAATATCTTGGTCTTCTTAACAAGCTTATATCTTTCAGGAGTCTTGTGTAGTCATTATACAACTTTTGATTAATCAACTAGGGTGTTTGAGTCTCATGGAAAACCTCAAAAATTCCCTTATAGAAACAAATCATATCATCAATCATGCACAATTTTCCTTATGAAATTTTGTTTATTAAGGGGTGTTCATAGAATAGGATAGATACTAGATGGATATTAACAATGATATTTAGATGACCACTGACTATTTTATGCATATATTTTAGTTCAGAAGCTTATAGGGAAAGCCCATACATCTCACATCATCTCATCTCACATATGGATGTTTAAATGATTAATTCTTATGATAAGAGTTACCATTTTCATTCATGATTTTCATACATTCTGTGGTGTCTTCCATTAGTTTTTTAAACACATATTAGATTCATTCCTTATGTTTTAAGTGATTAAAGCATACAGGTTCATTTGCATTAGACCATCCTCATAAAATTAATGCATTACATACATATCATCTACCATATCATATCACATAGATTAAATGCATAAACAATTGAAACAAATTTAAACATGCATTTAACATTCACCATTGCATCCATATAAGCATACATAGTAGAGCATCTACACATCTAGATCATAGCATCTAATCATACATCTATCATCTAGCTAGTGCATGTCATTAGTACATCACATACATATAGCATAATCAAATCATCATCTAGGCATTGCATCCATAAATGCATCCATGAACATAAAAGCAAAGACATAATACACATAATGAGCCATAAAATGGGAGATCATATATATATATATATATGTGTGTGTGTGTGTCATAAGTACATAGAGGTACAAAAATTCCCGTAGGCTACAATAATGTAGGTCCTCAGACCTTACACTAAAAAATGATATAGTTAACATGATATATCAAATGGATCTTGCATCTCCTAAATCACCTCCAACCTCAACCCCATATCTACATGGTTTCCTAGATCTAGTACCTAATGATCTCTCTGATATAGCTGTTGATCTATGATTGGGCCTTGTTGATGACTACCCAGACTCACTCTGCCTACTTCTATGGGATCCTCCTGCAATAGACCACACAGGTAGAGTACCGCTCAACATAGCAATATGTTCCTCTAGCTACATAATATATGCACCATAATATTGGCACCCATCATCATACTAGCTAACTAAAACCCACAATATGGTCACCTAAGTCGACAAACTTATAACCTATAACCTATAACCATAGGTGTCCCTGCTGTGATCTTTCCTACTATCTCCAGTCCTGATCCTCTAGGAGCTTTCACTAGTTGGTCCCTATGAGAATATGCCTTAGTGGTCTTAGCCACTAGCTACATTTGTAGTGTAGATATCATCATATGTGCATAGTAGTTCTATCCTCAGCATAGCGCCACCACTACTACTACCCTAAGCTGAGCTAACCCTGAGATAGTGCGAGACTAGTCTCTCTCTACCTCAACTACTACTGTAGAGTCTACACCTATGCTCATAGTTGTGCCACATCATCCTCTAGGGTATCTCACTCACCATCCTATTCCTACTAGATATTATAGATGTATGTTGTAGCCTATCCCCACTCTCCATCAGTCCTACAATTCACTCATTGCTCATCATCATCTCCACCCTCCTCTACTACCCCTACCTTGGGTCTTTTTGGTCAAAATAACCACATCCAAGGAAATAAGGAGTAGTCTTCTCAAGATTTTGCTAAGTGTAGAGAAAAGTCATGATGGCATGACATTTTGAATGCTAAGAGTAGATCTAAGGTAAAAAGTCATGATGGAGCGATATTTTGAAGGCCAAAAGTAGAGCTAAGATGAAAAGTCATGATGGTATGATATTTTGAAGGCCGAAAGTAGAGCCAAGGTGAAAAGTTACAATGACATGATATTTTAAAGGTTGAGAGCAGAGATAAAGCAAAAAGTCATGACGACATAAAATTTTGAAGGCTAAGAGAAAATCTAAGGCAAAAATTCATGATGGCATAACATTTTTAAGGTTGAGAACAGAGCTAAGGCCAAAAGTCATGATTACGCAATATTTTGAAGGCTGAGAGCATAGCTAAGGCAAAAAGTCATGATGGTGCAATATTTTTAAGGCCGAAAGTAGAGCTAAGGAAAAATTCATGATGGTAAAATATTTTGAAGGCTGAGTAGAGCTAAGGAAAAAATTTGTGATGGCATGACACTTTGAAGGCTAAGAGTCAAGCCATGACCGAAAGTCATGATGGCACGGCATTTTGAAGGCTGAGAGTAGAGCTAAGGTGAAAATTCATGATGGCATGACATCTTGAAGGCCAAATGGACCACAACATCCCTAAAGAGGTTAAGGACGATCACTGTAACAAGATCTCAACCACTTCCAGTTGAAGGTTCCATGACTCTATTAATCACTTCTTAACCAAAATGAGCCTACGGGCATAATACCGTGACAAATTTCAATTATTCTATTATGTAAAACTCTTATATATAGAATAAGTGACCCAAAAAAATGGTCAGCTCTTAGGTGTTTACAAGGCTATGTACACAAAATTTTGAAAGCTTAATAAAATATCATCCATTCTAGTTTTTGGCTCACTGGTGTTCTAAATCAAGTATGTATGTATGGTTAATTGCTACATAAGGCTAGATTGAATGTAACTTGCTTTAATTCTTACTCTGAATTTCTACAACAAATTTCTACTAGTTCTAAAATTAACTTTATAGATAAGCTTGCACTTAAAATAGATTTTCACCAGAAGTTTAGTTTCTCTGTTTTGTCAGTTTAGTTATATGCTTCTTTGTAAAAGGCTATAATAAATTTCTTTGCTATTACCTAATATGTACCCTTTAATAAAATTTAGAAATAGCTATATTTCCCTCTCTTTATGCATTTATTTATCTTCCCCTTTTCTTAAAAGAAGCAAAGAGCCAACCTCCTCTGGATATTGAACTGAGTAAACTTTGTTTTAGCCCGGTATTTCAATGTTGGTAAAGTCTTGGGCGTAAATGTAACTAATTGTGGATTTTGTAGATAAAGTCCCTTTGGGAATTAATGCCATCCCAATAAAACCAATTCAAGGTAAAATAGATACTAAAAAATATAAATTAAAAGTTGTCATCACTGAGCAAAAAAAAGTCCCTGAAAGAAAAACCCAAAGTTTCATTCCCCATTTTGGATTAGAGATGGAGTATGATGATGATGCTCAGCTCGACCATAGGAGACAGAGAGTAGAATCAAGAAAATGAAAGGTAGAATCAAAAAAAGTAAGAGAAAAAAAGAAAAGAAAATGGGAAGAAACACCCTCTAAAAAATTAGAGGAGCAGGAAGAATCAGGCGATCATGAAGAATCAGAGGAAAATCAAGAATCAGAGGAACATCAAGGAACAAGGAACCAAGAAGAAACAATAGAGAGCTTTGAGCAAATTTTTGAGGATCAGAAGACAAATGAACAAGTAGTCGAGATGGCTGAAGAGCCTCCCCAACAAAAGAAACTCCTAACGTGGAACAAACCCCAATAAAAGCAACAATTGGTGTCGATAACTCAATACTAAAGCAAATATCATAAGCTTATACCGAAGTCCCAAAGAAGTTACAAGGAACTAGAGACACCAAACCAAAAAAATGTCTAGGTATGTCTCCTATAAAGTTAACTAATTCTACCTCTTCTTGCCCCTAGAAGAATTCCCCATCCCATTTTTAAGGTCAGGGTAATGCCTCTCCCACCTCTACTCATCAACATCCACCATCACCACCATCAACTCATTACCATCACCACCATAAAATCATTAGCCTCTACCATATCCACCATCAAGTCAATAGACCTTGAAATCATCCTCCTCTGCCCCAACAGGTTCTCCCATCGAATAATAAAATGTAGAGGCCTCTCTGGCCACTACTTATTTTCCTTACTCCACTAACCTACCAAGATTTCAAACCATTAATTTTGCTTCTCTCGAGAGCAACCCTACCATTGCTAAATTCAAAAAAATTGAAAAAGGTAATCTTGAATGCTGCTACATGGCTGAAGTTATGAAGCTCCCTAAGTTCTAAATATATAGCTCGCATTAGAGAGGGAACAATGCTGGATCCCATCAGCATGCAACATTCCACTATGAAAATAATCCCACTCATACAGAAGCCTGAGAAAGAAATAACCCTAGAGGACTACCAAGATGAGATAACCATGGAAGATATCACTCAGCTACTAATGGGCGATGAGTGGGGCAAGTTCCATATCCACATGGGAACCATTTATCTAAATTTTGAGTATTACAAAGAAAAGTACCTCTGGACTGAACAAGAAAGAAAGCATTTGGAAGAAGCCTTGCACCAACAAAAAATAATAGAAAAGGCTTTGAAAAATGAGTCTAAGAAATAAGAGTTGATGTTCAATGAAGCACCCCCCTACAAAGATAAAGCTACAAAAGTCGAAGAGCAAATTCAAGTGTTGCAACAACAAGTTTAAGACCTTAAAAATTAGATCTCAAATAATGCAGATAAAAATAGTAGGCTATCTAAGAAAAAAGCAAGGACAGTTAGGAGATAAATGACTGGAAGCATCAACAAAATGACCCTAAAGGCAAGGACCACACTATCATATCTGATTAAAATAAAAAATACATTGGGCCAAGTAGAAGATAAATTTGAAGCATCTATCAATCTCCTAGCAACAAGACTATCAGTAGCTATGAAAATTCAAGTCTTGGCGGATAGCATACAAGCGATAACTGGATACAGAGCACGGGATAAGAATTGGTCCTAGGCCAAGTTAGCCACTAGAAACTTCTTCAAAAGGTACAAACTGGTAACTAAAAGTGCTAATATCATGCAAGAGCTCAGAGCAGAAGCTAAGGTGATTCTAAAATATGTAAGCATAGCAAATAACTATAGTATGCCTAGCTTTTGGGACAAAGATACAAATCTCTTGGTAGAAGATAAATTGAAAGCTGCCTAGATGAAGTTTGTAGAAGATGAGTAAAAAATTGATAGCTAGAAAGATCCTGTTCAAGAAGAACAAATATTCGGCATGGCTCAATATATTACTTAGATTAACTCTTTTCTACATGAACTGTACATGAAATCAAAAGCTTTATCATATGACAAGGTTGAAGAGTTGGAATATCTGTACACCACTTTCAAGGAAAAATAGATACAGATGAAGATACCTAGAGAAAAATATGCACCACCTATAAAAAAGTAATCCAGGAGAAAGACAAACAAAAAAAGGTTAAGAAATCCTCATCAAGCAGTGCAACAACTCCCAGTCGAGGTGAAGCATAAAAATCTAATGAAGAAGATACTCCGAAAGAATGACTACCCCTAAACAAGAAGCATTTTTGTGCTTGGTATCATTCTCCTTATTTCCCTTATTTTTCTTAAAGTTTTTTTGACTACTTTCCCCAATGGATAAAGTATGTAGGTTCTAACATTCCATTGATAGAATTACCCTAGGAGGCACCAAGAATGTTGGTAAAAACAACCACATCCAGGAAAATAAGGAGTAATCTTCTCAATATTTTACTAAGTGTAGAGAAAAGTCACGATGGCATGATATTTTGAAGGTTGAGAGTAGAGCTACGGTAAAAAGTCATGATGGCACAACATTTTGAAGGTTGAAAGCAGAGCTAAGGTGAAAATTTACAATGACGTAATATTTTGAAGGCTGAAAGTAGAGCCAAGGTTTAAAGTTGCGATGGTACAACATTTTGAAGGCTGAGAGTAGAGCTAAGGTAAAAAGTGGCGATGATGTGATATTTTGAAGGCTGAGAGTAGAGCTAAGATAAAAAGTCATGATGGCATGAAATTTTGAAGGTTGAGAGCAGAGCTAAGGTAAAAATTCATGATGGTGCAATATTTTGAAGGCTAAGAGTAGAGTTAAGGCAATAAGTCATGATGGTATGCCATTTTGAAGGCTAAGGGTCAAGCCACGATCAAAATTCATGGTGACATGATATTTTGAAGGTCGAAAGTAGAGCTAATATGAAAATTCATGACGACATGACATTTTGAAGGTTGAGAGCAAAGTTAAGGCAAAAAGTCATGATGGAAGCCATTTTGAAGGCTAAGAGTCAAGCCATAACCAAAAGTTGTGATGGCATGAAATTTTGAAGGTTGAGAGTAGAGCTAAGGTAAAAATTCATGATGGCATAATATTTTGAATGCTGAGAGTAGAGCTAAGGTAAAAGGTCATGATGGCATGACATTTTGAAGGCTAAGGGTCAAGCCATGAGCAAAATTCATGATGTCACGATATTTTGAAGGTCTAAAGTAGAGCTAAGATGAAAAGTCATAATGATGTGACATTTTGAAGGCTGAGAGTAGAGCTAAAGCAAAAATATATGATGGCACAATATTTTGAAGGCTAAGAGTCAAGCCATGACCAAAATTATTGATGGAATGACATTTTGAAGGCTGAGAGAATAGCTAAGGCAAAAAGGTGTGATGGCATGATATCTTGAAGGCCAAGTGGACCACGACTACCCTAAAGAGGTTAAGGAAGATCACCGTAACAAGAAGATATCAACCACTTCCAGTTGAAGGCTCCATGACTCTCTTAACCACTTCTTTATTTGAATGAGCCTATAGGCATAATGTTGTAACAACTTTTAGTTCTTCTATTATGTAAAATATTATATATAGAATAAGCGACCCAAGAAAATGATCGGCTTTTAGGTGTTTACAAGGCTATGTACATAGACTTCTAAAAGCTTAATAAAAGATCATCCATTCTGGTTTTTGGCTCACTAGTGTTCTGAATCAAGTATGTATGTATTGTTAATTGCTACATAAGGCTAGATTGAATGTAACTTGCTTTAATTCTTACTCTGAATTTTTACAACAAAGTTCTACTGGTTCTAAAATTAACTTTACAGATAAGCTTACACTTAAATAGATTTTCACCAGAAGTTTAGTTTCTCTATTTTTGCGGTTCAGTTATATGCTTCTCTATAAAATGTTGTAATAAGTTTCTTTGTTGTTATCTAATATGTACCCTTTAATAAAATCTAGCAATAGCTATGTTTCCACTTATTTATGTATTTCTTTCTCTCCCTCTTTTCTTAAAATAAGCAAGGAACCAAAATTATCTAGAGATTGAACCGGGTAAACTCTATTTTAGCTCGATCTTTCAATATTGGCAAAGTCTTGTGTGTAAACATAACCAAAGGTGGATTTTTCTCCAACAGGTCTACCTAAGCTGCTACCACCCTACTATAACCTAGAGATACACCAAGTGTCATACTCAATAGTAGTCCCTAGGTCCTCCACACCTATATCCTCAATTGTAGGATTTGCCTCATTGGATAGATTTGCCATCTATAGGGTAGTAATATGTATCTCCACCTTTTGATGACAATAGAGGACTAGCTCCTCTAGCACATCCTATGCAATCCCAAATTGCCTGGTCACCTGAGAGTAATGAAATAACTTCCTCTTCATCCCGTGGCATCCTATGAGCCATCAAAAACACCTAACTCTAGACAAATATCCTCTTGCCTCAGGCCAATTAGGACAACCAAAGTATGGTCTCTAGATAATATAGCTCGACTATAGTCCCACCAGAGACCCAATATAATGTATGACTCCACCATAATGTGTTTGGTTGTGGCTAGTATCTACCTCTTGTAGCCATCACATACCATAACAATGATCATCCTTTGCTAGGGCAGCTAGATAGAATGGTAGGCCACTATATTAGTCTATGCAGATGTGCTCCTATCCTCAAATCTACAACAGTAGGCTACATCCCATGCCCACTCACCCCCACTATGTAATATCATAGAGCTCATCATACAAATGATCTAGTAGTGTGCTCCCCATGGCATAATAATAGGTCATTGTAGATCACACTCTAACATGTCTTGTACCATAGCTAGGAGGTTCCAAGGGAACCTCGTGCTTTAAGAGTCAAGTAATAGCACATTATAGATAACGTGAATTAGTACCACTTGAAATCGAGAGAACACATGTTGTCTAAACTAGTAGTCCACTGGCACTCCACCATGCTCTATGTTCCCCAGTGCCTTCATAGCTCTGTCTCAAAATAATCGCTCAAAGATTATCTTCTTCTCTTCCTTAGGAGAATAAATGATAGGCTGACCATTGATGGGGATCCTAAATATATGGTAGACATCCTCCAATGTCATCATAATCTCTCTAATGGGGAGACGCAAAGTGTTAGTCTTGTTATACCATCTATGTGCCAGGGTTGTGAGATAGGACTAGTTTGATATAACAGTCAACAACCACACAATTTATTTGAGGCCAATCACCCCAAACCATCTCTAGTTATCATCATCCAATAAGAGCCATTGCTCCAAGAACATATTGGGCTCTCACACCCAAGATGTCAAGGTCTAATATGCAAAAAAGAGTATAAATTCAATCAATCAATCACTAATCAAAATAATCATGCACAAAAAATCAATCAAATAAAACAAAATCTCAAGTGTGCTTCATACCTAGTTATTTACCCTATACACTTAGCGATTGCAGCGACTTGCACTCCATGCAATCCAGTAGGATGAGTAAATTACCGTAAGACCATTTGAACCAAATTAATCATTGATGAATTGAAATATTTTTACTTCAATCCCAAAGAAGGCCATTGCAGCGAGACTACTCCATGGGAACAAGGTGTTCATTTCATTTCTTATATGAAATTTCATCTAATCATCGAACATAGTGATTCATCACATGCTTAAATTGAATTGCTATCATATTGATTCCCTAAGAAGGCCATTACGGTCGGACTAATCCATGATATAGAGATGTACAATTACTATTAATGGTTGAAATCACATATATAATGGGACCTATCTTAAAACAATAGTAATCATTTTGCATTGTCTAAATCAGTCATCTTGGTCAAGCAACTTGTTGCTTTCATCACTTGCCATGTTCCTCATCGATCGATCACTTGAGGGGGTAGTCATAATCATAAAATTCATAATAAAAATCAATAATTAAACACTTAATCATGAATGTTGTGTTCATCCATGAATCATTGCTAACAACTATCACAAGCTTACCATTTTGCTGCAAAAAAAGCAAAAATACTAAACTAAATATTTGGCACTCTGTCCATTAGTCCCTGTATTCCAAATAATTTGACTCGATCACCATCAAATCTCACCTAAAATTTTAATCAAATTTAATCCACCATTATGTTGGAGGTAATTATTAAAAGATGCATGTCCTTTCCATGATTGGAGCATCTAACATTAACCAGATCAATAAACATCAATCAATCTGCAATGTGACTTTAGGTTGTCTATTTTTGCTCAGTGTTGTGTTTTCTCATAATGCATCCCAAAAAGGGATATCTATAGATACCTAAAATGCATCATATTGATGAGGATACTCATATGGACACCTTTTCAGGCCATGTGACTCATATTCGACCTTTCCAATATCCAATAGTGGTTTTAACCTCTCAAGCAGGGTAGTCTAGTCATATTTAGCTTTCATCATTGACATCATTAGTGGTAGCCACCGTTGCCACCAATTATTAGAGCGATCATGGGTTATTCGTTCATGTCAATAGTCATCATGGTCATAGTCACACCTATCAATAGCAATCAAGTCTGTAACAAACTCAGGCTATTCAAGCTGAGTAAAATCTGTTGGAATGCAATAAATGCTTGAACTATTATCAATTCGAAGCATCTAGAAGCTTCACCTCAACTGTCTTAGCCTAAAAAATTCTTGATATTGGCTTATTAGAGAAGCTAAGATTCATATTTTTGGAGTCTACTTAAGGTCCAAAAAATAAGAGAAAAGTCTAGAGATTTTGATGAGCAATTGCCATAGCGGAGCTCTACCAAACTGAGAAGAGATTTCATATCCCTTTGAGGTTTAATGAAATGCTTCCCAATTATGCCATGACATCTACATATTTACCAATGGATATCATCAAATCTTGAGAATGAACCATATTGCCATTCTACATCAAATTGCCATGGATTTGAGCCCAATTTCATGATCAATTGTGTCTTGAGATATGACTTACCCTTGTACATCAATTCAACACTAGAAATTATCATCATTAGGCCTAGAATAGAGAGAATAGAGACTCTATCCTATGGATACTATTTTTAATGATGGCCCACAGACACCATCGCTAACATTGATAGCGGCTAACAAAGCCCATCACCTTGATTATCAGTGGCCTCTATTTGTTATGTCATTTCCTTTTTTTTAGTTCATAGATTAATTATTAACTAATTTCCATTCGATTTCTAACCTATATTAACAACTTTACATTCATTTTTTTTGCTTTTCTTTTAGTATTTCATATTTTTTTACATTTATTTATGCATTTAATTTCTTTATTGTACATATCAAGAAACTAGCCTCATCTTGAGAGGTTTTCAATGCTATTTTAAACACCTAAATCACGTCATGTGTAGGGGACTACTCATATTGGCATATTAATAGACCATATGAATGATCTTGGACCATTCCAAGATAAATAATTGGTTCTAACCACTCAAATTAGGCATCTTTGGTCTACCCATCCTTAGCCACGACTGACACTCATCGCTAACAGAGCTAGTTGTGCCTTAGAGCTGTGGCTAGCCCTGAAACTATTTTGAATTCCTGATCCAAGCCAAATTTAGTTACAACAGCCATGGAAATGGATTTTGAGTGGTTTCAAGCGAGGAAGAATCTAGAGTCTTCCTCACAACTGCTCCAATATCTTGGTTCTTGATATTGGCTTCTCCATGAAGCTAAAATTAGGAATTGAGAGTGCTATAATACCCCCTCCAAATAGGAAAGAGATTTGGATTAAGTATCAATTTGCATGTAGTGAAGCCCTATCATATTGGAGATCCATTTGCAACCCTTGAGGAGTGCCTATATGCTACCAATTTGGAAATCATGATTGTATGTGAAGATATGGAGGTTTCAAGAACTTGAAGGAGATCAATCATCCCAATTGGACTACTTCCATTGCAAATTTGAAGAATATACACCAAAAATTTATTCTAAAACATGGAGGTGACCCTTGACCATCAATTCCTTAGAGGAATTTCAATATTTAGGCCCTGATTACAAGAGAAAGAGTATTTTCACCTCAACCGTGGTTGTCAACCACAACTAACAGAGCCAGCTGCACCTCAGACCCATGGTGAGGGTTTGAAACTTTATTTCCTTTGTTTTAGTCGTAGGACTTTCATTCCATAGATGCAATTAGAGAGATTTGATATAGATTAAATTCCATTTATGTTTTTGTATAGTTAATTGTAAGAATTAGAGATAGCTTTGCTCTATGTTCTATCATTTCATCAATTTGCACTAGTTTCATTAGATTTGATCCATTTCAAGTTTTAATGGTAGAATATGCATTATAATAGCTAGATTTATTACTTTCTTAGAATTATTTATAACATTTTATAGGTTTTGTAATAATCTTTATAATTTTATAAAATTTCTTGTTATATTTGTATTAATCCATGCAATTCCTATCAAGAGCCTCATCATGAGAGGCCTCCTTTGATTTTAATTGTTTTATGTTGTTTCTTGAATGTAGATTTATAGGATATGAGCATATTCAAAGAAATATTGGCAACATATTCCTTTGATCAAGTGATAATAAGGCTTCCTTGAGCCTTAAGCAGTTCGTATCTACAATAAGAGCCTACATATTGCACCATCCCATTTTAGGGGCTCGAAACATTGTATCAATTGTATCAAATCATTCAGTATCCATAAGAGGGACATATTTGTAAAGGATATTTGCAATGATAATATAAAGAAGTTGTTCTTTCTTGTTCAATTCATTTTTATTCATATTTTTATGTTTTAATGCTTGGTATAATTGATGCAATAGCCTAGGTGTATGCTTTTAGAGTGGTACAGATGGTGATCATGATGAAAACCCCACAAATTGCACTATATATGATTGATTTATTTTTTATTTTTTGTTGCAGGTCTTAGTTGCGGTTAAAAACCATGGTGAATAGTCTTAGTCATGCTTAACAACCATGGCTAGTAGCAGAGTAGAAATATAGACAATAAGCAGCATGTCTCTCCATCAAATGAGGATTTCTAGGTAATCTTGTTCCTCTGATTTTCTTGTTTTTCATTTTTGCCTATCAGTAGCTAAGTAGATCACTTAGAAAAACTATAAGAGGTAAAATTTAATGAAAATTTCATGCTATCTATCAGCCATGACTGATAGCCATGACTAGCACTATTAGCTGTTACTATCAACTGCGACTAACGTTTTGGGCTATGGTTCTGTCATGTGGTTAGCACTATTACCTGCTGCACAAAACAACAACTAGCAGTTAAAAATTATGTGTAGATTTTGCTTTCTAAGGCTCAATCAGAGGTCAGTTTTATCATGTAGAATGCATCCTCTGAATTTCATATAGCTAGATACATGCATCATTCTAAATTTAAAACATACTTCCTTTAGGCATATAGGAAATATCATGTTTACTTGATGATGTATTTTCCTTACATGCAAGTTAAAATGAACACACATAAACCATGCAACACTTAAATTCTAGTGAGTTGGAATTCACACCCAACCACTAGTAGAGTTCAATGATAGTGGCATTTATTTCCATCCATTGGCTCAAATCCTACAAACCCTATTCTTTTAGCCAATATCAACTCCAAGATCCATCCTATCCATGCAAAATAGCATGCATTCCTCTTCATAAGGGTGTATCATTGTACATGGTGTTCTAGGTGAGGATCGACAGGACCTGTACTCCCTACCCAGGTGTGGGTTTCATCTCCACACCTTGGGGGGTTTACATGACCATGAATTTCATTGCTAGTTTTTGAGCTACGAGCATATAGATGAAAACCTTAAACTATTTGAGCATTACATAAAAAATTTCAAACATGATGAGAGTAGTTTATATTTTCAACAAATTTCAAACACATCAAACCAGTTTAGGGTTCACAAAAAATATTTAAAAGAGATAACCATATTTGTATACTTTGTTTTCTTTAAAATCTACATACAAGATAATACACATTATGGTTAGTACATGAAGAGGTCGACCTCGATGCATAATCAAGGTTGAAGCTAAAGCTCACCAAAAACACAAAACAATGTGTTGCAACCTCAACCATAGTAGAGAATCGAATGACGTTTAGTTAGCCTCAGAGGGGATAATTCAACACATGGGGATATCATTAGAATACCCTGATTATAGAAGAGGTTGCACACTGCTTGAGGGATAGTGCAGAGTGTGGCTCAAGATCCCCATTATCCCATCAAAGGCAACAAGAAAATCTACCCAATCAGGGGTTGAAAGAGGGTTGCTTTAGAGCGTAGGCCCATTCAAATTTTAAATAATAATGAACTCAAAATTTTCATGATTGACATGTCTAAAGTTGGAGTAAATGGTACACCACCACATGATCCATAGCAAACTAGATAGTTTGATGGTCTTGATCGAGTACTAGGGTAACTAGGATATAAATCCTTGACTGTGCATTCATGCTTTGAAAGTTCTCGTAGTGAGGACACATGTAGAAATATTAGAGAGCTAGGAGAATTCTCTAAATGTGCTTGAAGTACGCATGCTTCTTCAACCCATGAGGGTGCAATTAACAAATTACTACTTAACATAGATGTTGTCCACATGGACAAAGACAAAAGTGTGGCAGGAAAATTTGTTGGGGCTTACACAAATAAGACCCCTAAAATAGAGATAAAAATCTAGAAGCCACACACTACTGATCTCCTTGATTGCTCATAAAGGTTGGATTCGCAAAAAAAGGAATAAATATTTCAAGACCAATTGAAATATGTACATGCGAAATGTGAGCACCTCAAAAAGGAGGATACTCAATGATAAAAATTGTTAAGGCAATGCTTGTATTAGTAGTGCATGCACGATAAATACATCATTGATCAAAAGAAGTGTGCTAAGAGATAGGATAGATTGGCTCACACCAATTTGCCTCCATAAAGTGAATACAGGGAGTATTGTCAAAGACATGCTGCATCACAGTCAAACATGCACCCTGAACTTCCCAAAAATTATGCTCACTATATGACCCAAAATATATTGTAGCATCTAATGCTATAATAACAAGGGCATAAGCAACATGTGGAGGTGATCGATGATGATCAAGAGCAATAATATCCAGAGATATCCTTGGTAGAATTGGAGGATGAGCCATCGCCTTCGCCTCAACCCAAGAGAAATTTACCTCCTAAAGATCCCCAATAACCTCTCATATAAGAAGATATTTTTTTCTTACATGCCTATAAGGCCTTGGTAGAAAAGGTGAGGGAAATTGAAAAGAAAGGAACAACTTATCAAAATCCAACCTTGAACAATATACATAATGCACGTTTATGTACATAAGTGCCAAGTCTAGCATATCCCAATCACTTTGAGATGCCAAAGCTAGATAAGTTTTAAGGTGATGAAGATGCACATGATCATTTCACAATATTTATGAATATGTGCTTTTAGATAGAAAGAAATGATGCTCTATTGTTGAGAACCTTCATCATGACCCTTTCAGGCCTTGCCATGGAATGGTTCAATCAACTAAAAAGTCATAGCTTAACCAATTTTGAACAGTTGGCCAATGCATTTCTTGAACATTTCTCCTTCAACATCAAGAAGAATATAAACCGGTCCGATTTGGCTGCTCTAATGCAATATGACGATGAGCCGATCATGGACTATAGAAACAGATGGAGGAAATTAATGGCCAAATTTCCATTTTCTATTCCAACCATAGAGCTCACTTGAATGTTCATAAAGAGTAGTGTGAAGTATATATTGCTATTGTTGTAGCTGCAGCAATACCAGATGTTCAAGGAGACCTTGGCACAAGCAAAGGTAATCATGAATGTTACGTGTATAAATATGCATACTTCATCCATGGACATCAAGTTATAGGAGGGTAACTTGAAGCTCTTGAACAAGAAGGATTGCAATAAGAAAAACACCTAAAATAAAAATCAGCAAGCCAAGTTGACCCATGTAAATCAAGTGGTGTTAAACCTTCAGAAAAGGGATAAAGGTTAACAACAACAAAATTATTAGGCCCAACCTCCTCCTATGCAATATAACTAGTGTAACAATAGAAAATAGGGTAAGAATAAGGAGCAAAACCCACCTCTCCAATTTACACAATTAATGGAGACAATAAATTCAATCTTCCATCAACTGTTTGAGGCCAAGGTCATTCACTTAGTTGATATCAAGTTGCAAGATCCTAACCAACCCAAACCAAAAGGGTACAGGGAGGATCGGTATTGCCCATACCATAGGATGAAAGGACATGACATCAAAGGATGTTATGGTTTTAAACATAAGGCATAAAATGTGATCGACAAAGGTGAGCTAACATTCAATAACCTACAGGCTCTAAATCACCAAAACATGGGGATTTTAAAAAATCCTCTTTCAAACCATGAGCCATTGAGGAATAATGTCAGCCAGGTGAACCAAGTGTAGATTGAGCCACCTACACAAGGTTTCATCGATATGGTAAATGTTATCACAAGAAAATGGAGGTATGAGCAACCATATCCACCTCCAACTCTAATTAGGGTGTAAGTTGTACCTGTAGACACCAAAACAACACCAATCTGATTATGTGACTGCAAACACTGATCGCTTTGACACACACAGCCCCAGGGCAGCCCTCAGAGGTTAAACAGTGGTCCTAACCACTTTTGTAGCAATTTTGGAAGGTCAGAAGGCAATTTGGCACATTCAAGCACTTTGCTCAGTATCCGTCCCACCCTGGGACGAATTCAAATTGGGATCCGTCTCACCTAGGGACGAATTCTGAATTCGCTCTGGGTCAGGACGAATTCCAGGTTCAACGGGCAAAAAGAAAAATTGTGCCAAGTGGCAGCCGAGGACAGTCAATTAATGCCTCCTGCCTTGCATGCGCGTGTAGGTGGGTAGAGTGGGCGTTAGAGGACTGTCACAAGGGCAGTCATGGAAGCCCAAGTCAGGGAGGAGTCTCCTCCCTCTTGGGAAGGCATGGCCGCCACATGGCACCCATGCATGCCCCTCCAAAGAGACCCCTTGGGTCTATAAAATGGTGAACTTTCTCACCCAAAAGAGGACAAGTTGGAAGCATTTTCAAGCAACGAAGTGCTGCCAAATTTGATACCACACTTTTACCCTTTTGATTCACCTCTTCCACATCCTTGATCTCTTTCGCAAGGGAGGTCATTGGGTGGTTATTGGAAGTGTGAATCCGGATCCAAAACCCGACATTTGACCACATTGATCTACCAATTCGCCGACAACCCATTACAAGAGATTTTGGGCCCATCCCAAGTGGATTGGTGCCGAAATCAGGTTCCAACGGTGGGCGGCCCGCCCGGGCGCCCTGCACTGCTGCGAGCCTAATCTTCTTTTTAAGAACGATTGGGAATTCATGGCAGATTGTTCTTTTGTCACTTGTTTATCTTGCATTCCATTTTATGCTGTTTAAATAGTTTGTAATTTCAATTTCATAATGCTTTGATCAAATCTTATCATGTTTTGTCGCTTTTGTTGTCCTCACTAACTTGCAGGTAGCAACGTCAAATTCCCATTGATGGAGGTCAAATTGGGGAAATCCGACCATCTGGGTCTTCCCAAAATGCCCCCAATTAGCTAACCCCTAAGTTTGTAGGTCGTTTGGAGCTCCCGAGACGCGACATTTGGGCAGCATCACTTCGGCGTTTTGTCGTAGGAGAATTCGTCCTACCCGGGACGAATTACAGTCGAATTCGTCCCGCCCAGGAGCGAATTCAAATCGACGGTGAATTTTTTGACTGTTTTGATGGTAGTGGCCCTCTGGTAATGTTCCTTTGTCTCTGTCAAATTTGCAGGTTGTTTAGAATCGGTTTAGTTATCGCTGTAATCAATCTTTTGCATGCATCTTTCATTATTTTTAGAGAACAAACATTTCATCTTTTGCCATAGGTGCTACTAACAATTTTGTTGTTTCTTTGAATGCAGGAGGAGTAGCAAGGATCAAGGATTCATTCACACCAGTGGCGGCAACACTTTGGCCCGCCCATTTTGCATGTGGGCACGCGGAAGAGAGATGACTTTCCATTGATGTGACCAAGAGACAAGTTTGATGCTCCTCTCCCCTAAAAAGGGAGGAAGCTAATTGTAACCGAATTTGAAATACATCAATAAAAGAAGAGGGTTGTTTCATTCCATTTGGGTTCCAATTTGTCTATGCTTTCTCCATTTTTACGCATTTCTAATTTGTAGCATCAAGTTTAGTTTCGTTCTTGCATCGTGTTTGGAGTTTTCCCTTTTTGTTTTTCGGAATCTCGTGCTTTCAGTGGCGATCATGGTGGGACACTGTCCCCTGATTTTTGAGATCAAGAAACTGATCAAAAATTTGTGTTTTTGTGCTTACAGGTACCATTTTTTGAACTCTGACTGTTATTCATTCTTGCTTGTGGCGAATACATTACTGTAATTCGTCTGACCCTGAGACGAATTCTAATTCATCTCAGACAGGGATGAATTCTATTATGGTATTCATCTCACCCAGGGACGAATTTTTGTCTATGTAGTTTTAGAGCCGAGAGTCAGAAACATCCTTTTGGGCAGAGAAGAGGTAGGGGTTTTTAACAAGCTTCTGTCAAATTTTTGTTTTCTATTTTCTTTCAGTTTTTGTATGGCTTAGGGAAAGTTTCCTTTTGTTTGCCTATTTCATTTTTGCAAATTAAAATAAACCACACACACATCACGTGGCATTTTTAAACCAAGGAGCTGGTCGTAAGACCCCAGCCCTTGATCAAGACCAACGGTGGGTTCATCACCACCTTGGCTTGAATTTTGCATCCATTTACCCCGATTGTCACTGTTGTTAGACGTAAATCCTGATGAAAGCTGACCGAGTGTCGTTGGGGTGATTCCCAGCATGCGAGGATAAGTCTTCTATGGTAGGTGTCATAAACAGGACAATCCCCCTTCCATACCGCCTACGTACCACGTACCATCTGCTCTCACGTACCTATAGTTTCCCTCTCGTAAGGGCGGGTATATAGAGAGGTTGGTATATCGGCTTGGCAATGGTATATTGAAGGGGCGACCATTTATGGGAGTCATATGAGCCTTCATTTTGCATTTAAACGTTCTTTACAAAAATTTCAAAAACAAACAACAAAACACACTAAACCAGTTTTAGGACACACTTTCAACCTTTAAACGAGATAATCACCGTTTGTGTATGTGTGTGTTCTTTTCTGTTTAAGTGTAGCATAAAAAAATCATAAAAGAGATAAAAATCTGCTTAGCTTGTAGAAGAGCACCACCATGGTGTACACCCGTAGCCAAGCCCAATCAAGGGCAGAAGCTATGAAAAGTGTACAAGGAGCGGGCACAAGTCGCCTTCGCTTTAGCCCTAAGGACTTGGCCATACCGCCTTGGCGGTCTGACCCACAAGAGAGTCCACATCATTCCATGTCAAGGTGGAATTATAGGGACACCCCTCTGGGGGACACGCCCATTCATCACAGCCCCTTTCGGGAAGAATCTTTACATGTGGCACTCAACATAGATAGAAGACCTCCCTTAGAGGCTAGATATGAGTGGCCACCACGTGATGAAGTGCTAGAGAGGCATAGTGTCCATGAGGAGAGGCCACGTGACTATGGCATCTCTCCTTTGCCTCCCATCATTGTTAGAACCAATAGACAAAACCCAGAGCGTAGGGCTCTCCAAACAGGGCAAGCTAACTCTACCCGCCCCTTTCACACCTACGAAAGGGAGTACGAGGAAGACCATCACATTCCTCGAGAGCAATATACAGCATGGGAGCCTTGCGCTTCCGCACCTGCTAGATACCATGGTCACCCATTGAGGCCAGAGCCTCGGGTAAATGCCGCCAACCTCGATAGAGGGAAGCAACCCATTGAGATCTCGGATCATCATGACCGAGGAAAATACATAGGAGAGGCATTCAGGCCTCCTAAGCCCAAGATGGTGGACCAAATTGACCTGGAAGTCACCAGACATGCCGCCCACCAAGCCCAGATCACGCGGCTTGAGCAAGATCAGCAGCAGTTAGAGTGCTTATACCACCTTAACAAAGAGCGCATTCAGTGCCAAGTAGACGAGCTGCTTTATAACCTACCTGAGAGGGTTCCAACCCCTCGCACCCAAAAAGTGGAACCATATGAGAGGCATAATCCCTTGGTGCGGGATAGGTCTCCATGACCTCATCAAGTTTTGCCTTCGAGACCCCATAGACCTGAGAGGGAGGCCACTCCCCGAAACAACGATGGGTACCCTCCGCGGGGACCCACTCAGGGTCATAGGTCTCACCCAGAGACTCCTCAAGAAGTTTACGAGGAGTATGAACAAGAAGTAGAGTGGGCTGAAATGCCCTACCAAGGCAGAGGGGCTGCTATCCGGCCACCCCCCCATAGGCCTCCAGTCTCCCACAACTCACAACGGGAGCAAACTAAAGAGGAAGAGATTAAATCTTTCGATGCATACAAAGCGTTGTTAGAGCATTTGGAGTCTATGGAAACCAAAGCTTCTGGGCCCCAAAAGCCCATGTTACGCCAACTCCATAGTCATCCGGTGCATCCATCAATGCCCGCACCTCCTTACCCCGAACATTTCAAGTTGCCTCAGTTGGCAGTCTTTAAGGGTGAAGAGGATGCTCAAGAGCATGTGACAAGATTCCTAAGCCAATGCTTTGGCATTCAGGATAATGATGCGCTATTGCTAAGGACATTCATAACCACATTCATGGGCCCTACCTCGGATTGGTTCACCCAGTTGCCGAAGCACAACATCAATAACTTGGATCAATTAGTGGATGCGTTCCTTGAACGCTTCGCCTTCAACACCAAGAAGAAGGCGTCACTGAGTGACCTGGCCAGCCTCAGGAAATATGAGGAGGAGACAATGGTGGCCTACGGGAATCGATGGAGGACTCTACTTTCTAAGCTACCCTACCTTCCCCCTATGTCCGACCTCACACAGATGTTCTCACGAAGTTGTCTGAGATCGATCTCTAGGCTATTGCAGCTGCAACAATATGCCACCTTAGAAGAAGCTCTGGCACAAGCCAGAATTATCGAAGAGATCAAAATATAGGATGGCAAAATTGCCAAACCTAAAAAGAAAGAGTGGAACAAAAACACAAAGACAAGGACTACGCAACAAAAACCCGTTGTGGTTAATCAAGTTGCTATAAATGTCCCTAAGCCTGCACAAGAAATACAACCTCAAAAGGCTAATTATCAGGCAGTGCCTCCTAAGAATTATGAAAGAGAAAATAAAAAATAGGAGCAAAATCAGCAGCGTCGCCCTAAGCGATAGTACACCCCTTATACGGAGTCTAGGGACTCCCTATTTGACCGCTTGTCAATGGCAAATTTAATCACCCTTCCAGAGATTCAAACCATAGATCCTAACGCTCCCAAGCCTAAGGGATACAGAGAGGATTTATATTGTAGGTTCCACAGGCGAAGGGGACATGACCTGAACGCATGTTGGAAGTTCAAAGGATTGATACAAGACCTGATTGATAATAAAACATTGGCAGTGGACAACCCCATAGCACCAAATAACCAGCAGATGGGGGTTTTCAAGGACCCCTTGCCTACCCATGAGGCACAGGCAAAACCCCTTCAGGTCAATGAGGTGCGATAGCATTTCCCCATGCAAGGGTATGTGGGAATGATAAGCATAGTGACCAGGAACAAGAAATACCCAGGAGTTGCCCCCGAGGCAGCCACAAGAGAGGTTCCAGCGATGTCACAACCTCAACAACACCCTGTGCAGTTACCTCCGCCTAGACCCGAGGTCACGATACGGACCAAACTCACGCAGAGTTTGTGGACCACGTCGGCTAGGCTCTCCATATATGAGCTTATACAGCAATCAGCGCCCCATCGGGAGGCTCTCATGGAGATTTTGAAAGCCATCGAGTTGCAGCCCCACGAAGCGAATTCCTTCAATAACTTCGTGGGACATGTAAAACGATGCACGGAGCCAGTCATTACCTTTCGAGAAGATGAAGTTAAATCAGTATCTGATGACATGGCAGATCCACCCTTGCACGTTATCGCATGGGTCAACGGGATCCCGTATAAGAGGGTGTTGGTAGACACTGGCTCGTCCAGTAACATCATTACTATAGCAGCATTGAAACATCTGAAGTTGCCAGCCTCTCACATCACGGCTTCCACTTACACACTACGAGCATTCAATGATGCGATATGCTCGATAGTTGGCACAATTGTTCTACCCGTTCAGGTAGGACAAAAGATGATACCTACATTGTGCCATATTTTGGAAGGCGAGATGGCATACAACATATTGCTAGGGCGGCCATGGATTAGGGACATGAAGTGTGTCCCTTCGATAGCTCACCAATGTTTGAAGTATGCATTTGAAGGAGAAGTACATGTAGTCCCGACGGACTTAGAACCCTTCAAATATTGCAATGCGATGCAGTTGATGCCGCAATCGACCCTCCCATCGATGCACTTGGATTTTTAGTTAAATCCATCTAGACAGGGTCCGATGCCGTGAGCACCACTGGTGACTAATCCATCAAAACCCCAGCCAGGTGCATCTTCATCGTCCGCTCCTTCACTACCAATGCCACCTATCATGGCTAAATAGAAGGACAAAGGGAAACAAATCCTGGAAGAGGCTCAACCCCTGGAAGAGGCGCTGCCAACAATATCAACCATCTCAACCGAAGAGATACCTAGCACAATGGAAGTTGAGGCTCCTAATCCACCCAACATGGAATGGACTCAGGAAGAGCTTCCATTCCCTCCCTCTCAATCGCCAACAATTACTGTTGAAATGGCCAGTACGGGCCTGGGGGAGTATCTAGTGCGGAATGTCGTAGCAACGACCATGCTAGAGTCAGTGCAAGACATGGGGAGACCTCGCCTCCCCATCGGGACAATTGTTCCTTTAGGCTACCCACCGAACCAGACCAATTTTGTGTATGGGGGCCTTGACCATGGTGCTGAGCCATGCATGCAAAAGGACGAGGACAAAGAGCCTTTTGTAGAAGATGTCAACTATCTGTCTAACCCGGACTTCGCTCTGAGATATCTTGGCCAATGCAATTGGCATGGATACGAGCTAGGTAGGTATGAGCAAGGAGTGCGTGTCCTTTGCCAGCCAAGATACCAAATGCCTTATGACAAGTCGGGAGTAGGGTTCAACCACCCCCTGCCCTTAGACATCTTGGTGGAAAACATGCAAGGCCTAGGAATAGGCAACAAGGGTGGATTGGCATCAGATCCTTATGCCAACCCAAACACAACATATACATTGGGAGATTACCTCCCATGGTCAACAAACACCCTTGGTAACATCAATAACCCTCCTCCTTTGCTAGAGAGAGGTGAAAGTTCGGGAACTCACTTTCAAGGAGAGGATAAACAGTGTCCAGAAGGATCTTCGAAGGATGAATCAGAATATGAACCAGTGTCATATGATCCCTTCGAATCCGATAGTGATCACTCACGAGAGATTCCCATGAATAACTGGCAAGAGATATTTTTGAATCTGTTCCCTCTAGAGGCTCCAATCGAGCCAGTGTCACGTCAAGAGAATCAGGTCCCCCCACGGAGCGTGGAACAACCGCAATGGGACCAGATTAATTTGCTTGAACAAGATGAGACTCATATGTCGCAAGCAATTGTTGGAGCCAATGAAGACTTTTGGATCTCCGACAGTGATTCGAAAGATGAAACTGAGATGGCCTATCTCAACCACATGCGACAAATGCAACAAAGGCAACAAGTGCAACAACGACACCCCTTGGAGATTAATGACATATTTGCACAGATGGGCATAGTGCCAGGGCACGAGTGGTACGTAGACCCAGCAGGGTGGGATCAAGTGTTGGATCCGTTGCTCCAGGTACATGAAGAGCACCTTCCACTCCGAGACCCTAGGGTGATATCAGTGCCGAGGGTAGACCCTGTCCTCCTATTAGCACATAGGGCCGATCCATTCATGCCAGTACCTACAGAACCAGATCCAGAACACAGAGAACATCCAGAATGTTTGAGTCATCACACCCATGGTAATGGAGACCAAATTCATTTCATCCACATGATCTCCATTGACTTAACCGCACCCATCCACAATCCGGCCGATCCAACATGGTCATTGCATCTAGACATAGATGCCATTGATTGGGATCATGTCAATTCACCTCTATCCCCATCAGAGTACTAGCCTTTTGATAAAATGCCTCATTTTACCCTAGGGACAACTCAAGATATCTTTCAGGCTGAAGAGGAACCCGAGGTTCCCAACGTAGATTTAAACTCAGCTAATGATATCCATTTGATCCCAACTCCACATCAGTTGGAGGACGGATCCCACATGTCGATCGAGGAGACGACTGACGTAGACATCGGCTTAGATCCAATGAATCCATAGATTATCAAGCTAGGGGTAAGCTTATCCCTCGAAGAGCAAGCCGACTACATTGCCCTTCTCAAAGAGAAGAAGGAGGTTTTTGCATGGTCATACAGAGACATGCCGGGGCTAGATCCGTAGCTAGTCACGCATAATCTAACGCTTGATCCGAAAATCAAGCCAGTTAAGCAAAAACTACGTAAGATGCACCCAACAGTGGCCTTGATGGTCAAAGATGAATTGCAAAAGTTGTTGGATGCACAGTTTGTCATCTACGTGGATTATCCGCCATGGCTGTCCAACATGGTGCCCATCAAAAATCTTGATGGGAGGATTCGCATATGCACTAATTTTTGAGATCTAAACAAAGTGAGTCCTAAGGATGATTTCCCCTTGCCAAGCATCGACGCATTGGTAGATGCTACAATAGGTCACGAAATGCTATCCCTCATGGATGGTTTCTCGGGATACAATCAGATTCGTATCAATCTCGAGGATCAACTAAAAATGGTGTTCACAATGCCTTGGGGGACATTTTGTTATAAGGTCATGCCTTTTGGCCTTAAAAATGCTGGTGCCACCTACCAACGTGCCATGACGTACATCTTCCATGATTACATGCATAAAACTTTGGAAGATTACATGGATGATTTGTTGGCCAAGTCTCTTTTGTGCCCAGATCATCTCGATGACTTAAGCAAGATCCTCGATCGCCTCATGGAGCATAAAGTCGACTGAATCCCAAGAAGTGCGTATTTGGCATCACATCTGGAAAACTCTTGGGTTTCATAGTCTCAAAGTGAGGCATCGAGGTGGACCCAAAGAAAGTCAAGGCAATCCTTGAAATGGTTCCCCCAACTACCATTAAGCAGCTCAGAAGTCTGCAGGGAAAGGTCACGTCAATTAAGCGCTTCATAGCATAGCTATCTGACAAGTGCCGACCCATGAACAAATTATTGCACAAGGGGGTAGCATTTCACTGGGATGACGAGTGCCAATCAACCTTTGATGACATCAAACAATACTTGGCTTCGCCACCAGTATTGGCACCACCTAGACCAGGAGTGTCATTCTACTTATACATCTCAGCTATTGAGGTGGCACTGGGTGCCATGCTAGCCCAAAAGAATGAACTTCACAAAGAACAGGCTACTTACTATCTTAGCCGCACCCTAGTCAGTTATGAACTTAACTATGCATACGTCGAGAAACTCTGCTTGGCAGTGGTGTTTGCTACCAAAAAGCTATGCCACTACATGCTGAGCAACACTACGTATGTTGTGTCTAAGGAGAATCCATTGCGATACATGATGAGTCATACTTATCATAGTAGTCGCACGACGAAATGGATCATGTTGTTGACGGAATTTGACATAGAGTTTATCGGACAAAAATCCATCAAAGGACAGGTCATAGCCGATCAACTAGCAGAGGCTCCTCTCGAAGACGATCAGCCTCTAGTCATAGAACTACCCGATGATGGGGTCTTCCATGTCTCAGAATCGCCAGATTTTGATGAGCCTGAGTCACAGGCTGACATAACCCTATTTTTTGATGGTTCTAAATGTGAGCAAGGTGGTGGCATGGGAATAGTATTCTTCACACCGTAGGGCGCTCCAATGCCCCTGTCATTTAAATTAAATTTCCCATGCACCAACAATAATGCAGAGTATGAAGCCTTGCTCATAGGTCTTCAGACAACAATCACCATGAACATCAAACGACTGAACATCTTTGGTGATTCACTGTTAATTGTCAATCAAGTCAAAGGGGTATTCCAATGCAAATGCCCAGTTCTGCAGGCTTATAAAGCCCTTGTGGACAAATTCTTGGCAAAACTTGAGTGGTATGACATCGAGGCACTCCCTCGGTCATCGAATCATTTTGCGGACACAATGGCCTCCTTGGGGTCACTAATCCCGCAAGACCTTTCTGGTGATATGACAACCATTCAAGTCAAAACCTTATCGCAATCCATGATGGAGCGTGCAAGCTCTGACTTGACGCCAGGAATCCACATGATCCAGATTGAACCATCCTCGGATAAGTTCTCTCGAATCCATGATCATCTGAAACATGCCAACTGGGGGTCCTTGTTCTCCCCTACTCCCATTAATAGCAACACAACGCTATTCTTACAAGTTCTATCCCACTCAACATTTGCTAGGGATGAACTTCAAGAGGGATTGGTTGTTCATACCGTCGAGGCTTTCGATCAACAGGACTGGTATTTACCCATTAGAGACTACCTCAAGTTAGGTAATCTCCCGCTTGGATTGATGCATGCCGCAAAATGAGCATTCAAGCAGAAAGTGGCTAAGTATGTCTTGATAGGAGACATTTTGTACCATCGTAGCTATGAAGGAATCCTCCTTCGTTGCTTGGACCAGCAAGAGTCCACTTGGGCAGTCGCCCAAGCGCACGATGGTACATGTGGTGGCCACTTCAGTGGTATGGCCATCGCAAAGCGCATTCTTCGCATGGGCTATTATTGGCCATCTTTAGAGCGAGATTGTTGTGCATATGTCAGGAAGTGCGTGAAGTGTCAACATCATGCCAATTTGATGCATGTACCTTCCCGAGGCCTTGCAGATAGTCCAGTCTGCTTGGCCATTTTTGTAGTGGGGCTTCGATCTAATTGGAAAGATCTCCCCTACGTCGTCAAGCCGTCACACGTTTATCATAACGGCCACAGAGTATTTTACCAAGTGGGTGGAAGCAGTTTCACTTACCTCTACGACAGGACCCCGCATTGTGGAGTTCATTTTGCATAACATCATATGTCATTTTGGTATTCCATCCAAAATAGTCTCGGATAATGGGATGCCATTCAAGAACAAAGACGTGCGTGCTTTGACCACAAAGTACAAAATTTAGCATAGTTTTTTGACACCCTATTATCCGTAGGCAAATGGGCAAGCAGAGGCATCAAACAAAATGCTAGTTGCCATCCTTAAAAATACGGTCGTAGATAGTCATAAGGATTGGCACATCCAAATCCCACTTGCCCTGTGGGCTTATCGCACTAGCATTCGGACGCCCACTGGGGCCACTCCATTTTCGCTCGTGTATGGCTCCGAGGCAGTCATGCCTCTCGAGTTGGAAATTCCTTCCCTACGCATATCAATGCAAGAGTTCATCGATGATGATGCTACGTGACAGGCCCGGTTAGACCAGCTTACGTTGCTTGATGAACGATGCGTTAATGCTCTCGAGCATTTACGTATCTATCAAGAGCGACTTAAGAAAGCTTACAACATGAAAGTTCACCTGAGGGACTTTCGGGTTGGTGATTTGGTCTTGAAGGAAAACCAACAGAACTCTAATTTGTCATCCCACCTAAGGGACAAGTTCATGGCAAATTGGTTAGGTCCATATGTAATTGATAGCAAAATAGGACCCGGGACATACCGGCTAGCCTCTCTTGATGGAATCAAGGAAACAGAACCCTTGAACATCAGTCATTTGTGACCATTCCATATCTAAGAGAGCCATATCCCAAAATGCTCCAAGGATTCCTATAATCGCTTGGTCAATCCCAAAATCTCCAAGGATTCCAAACCATAATCTTTGTCAATCCCAAAATGCTCCAAGGATTCCTATAATCGCTTGGTCAATCCCAAAATGCTCCAAGGATTCCTATAATCGCTTGGTCAATCCCAAAATGCTCCAAGGATTCCTATAATCGCTTGGTCAATCCCAAAATGCTCCAAGGATTCCTATAATCGCTTGGTCAATCCCAAAATGCTCCAAGGATTCCCACAATCGCTTGGTCAAAAATAAGAAAATCCAAAAATCATCAAAAACAACAAAAATTTGCATCTCATTTCTAGGCATGCTCAAATTCATCAATAAATAGCTCTTCTCACATCTCATCTTCATATTCACAAAAATCAATCCATCAAAAATACAAAAATATATAGCTGCATTAAGCATCGCATCCATACATTGCATATTTGTGGTCATACATGTCAAAGGCACCATAGACTGTAATTACTCCGCCAGTCCATCTTGTTCCACATTCTTCCATTTTATAAAATAGCAAACAAAAATGCCATTCATTGCTTTTTACCACACTAGAGTCAATGGTCTTCTAATGTATCAAGAGTTTTTATCTTTCGATCATCATTTTGCTTTCTAGCCACGTAATGTACCAAGTCAGATAGATTTTATGAAGGTAGAGTTCTACTTGGATCACACCTTGTTACGTAGCATCCCAACACAAATTAAAACACATAAAAATTCCCAAGTTGTGTGAACGAAAGATGAAACCTGCACAATAATCCAGGTCACCATAAGCGAAATGGTTATCTTGCTCATCCCCCTGTGCGAATGGTTCTAGAATGCTGAGAATTGACAAAAGGATGAGCTCTTCCCTATCCATTCACCTTAATAAACAGTGGTTTTTACCACTACCAAATCCCAATCATAGTTGGTCCCCAAAGTTGTAAGGATTCGTACTACACGTCCCTCGCCAAGGATGGGTAGTCATCCCCAAGACCTAAAAGGATCAACGCCATTCACAAACAAAATTCCAACAAACCATCATCCTAACCCTTTCCATTCACCTTTGGTCTCCAAGTTGTAAGGATTCGTACTATCCGCCCCTAACCAGGATGGGTAGTCATCCCCAAGGCCTAAAAGATCAATGCCCTTACTTCATAATCTCCATCATCCCCTTGGTTCCCAACGTCGTAAGGATTCGTACTACACGTCCCTGCAAAGGATGGGTAGTCATCCCCAAGGCCACTAGGATCAAGGCCATTCACAAGCTCAAACTCACAACGCTCAAAATACAAAATCAAGTAACAGTGGTTATCACCACTATTCAAAATCCTTGCTCAAAAAGAAAAATTAATAGAAAAATAAATAGTGATTTTCATCACTATATAGACGAGCAAGTCTCCCAAATCATTCAGCCAACAAATAACCTGAACTTGAATCCTTGGAATTCTCAGCATTCGAAAACCATCTAGGTGATCCTCATTACAGGTTTGGTTGATAGCCTACCTGGCAATGGTGGTATCCTACCCGCATGACGATATGTCCGTCACATTAGCTTTGCGTGTGTGCAGACCAATGTTTGCATGTGGATGAGCTAGCTTATGGTATCCTAGATAGCAACATAGATTAATCTATCTAAATACAACAAAGGAGTTAGTGGAGCTAATTAGGTGATCCTCAGTACAGGTTTGGTTGATAGCCTATCTGGCACTGGCGGTATCCTGATGAATACCACATAAATGAACTCAATTGCACACACAAGGATGCGAAATAGCTTGGTCAAAGACAAGTCCGATTCATACCTTGTTCAAAAGTCTTGTAAGATAAAGTACAGTCATGGCTAGTGAGTTAAAACCGTTTGAGTCTCAGAAAACCTTAGCTACATTTCTAAACCAACTGCGCTACTTTTCATCCTCACATTACCATCAAAAAAATACAAAAAAAAACCACATGTATACATGCAAAGTCATTTACCACAACAATCGCCTAAAAACAAAATCACAAAGTCCTAAACAGTCTATGGTGCCCTAACCAAACAACACAAATTCCATTCATCCATTTCATTTTTGCATATCACATATAAATAAAAAACATTTGCATTCATCATAACATATGCATCCATCAAAATAAATTAACATGCATACATCCATATTCATCAACCATCATGCATAAGATCAAATCATCACATGTGCATAAACAAAATAAAGCCGATATATATATATATATATATATATCATCAAAAAAATGCCCGTAGGCTACAAAACTGGTCCTCTGACCCCGCAATCATACAACAAAACCCCCAGCCTAAGGCGTCGGCCACCATGATCATGCAGGATCGGTGCGACGGGAACTACCCCCATGGTGTGGGTCCTATGGGACCCCTTAGGGCGGCTACTGCTAGCCCCCGCATCATGCCTGCTACCGCCTCCCTCATCCAATCGCCTGCGACGAGATGATGCTGACTGCTCAGTACCACTGTCCCTCGTCCGACGTGAAGATCCACCTCCCGAGGGCTCAGGTACCCGCCCCCCAAGGTGGATGATCTCCCCCTCCAAATCCATCCGATGTCGGCACCACTCCGCCTCCCATCGATGGTACATCGTGACTACATCGTCGCGCTGCACCAGCTATGTCCATAGGAGATCTCTCTCCGGGCAATGTCGGTTCCCCCTCCTACCGATGGTGCGCAACCCATGCGCTCTCCCGCTCTGCTAGCTGAGCCCGTAGGAGATCCCTCTCCTGTAGCGCATCCCCCAGCTCCTCATCTCGCCTCCATAATAGCTCCACCAACCGTGCATTCTCAGTGCGTAACCCGAACTCCATGTCCTCCGCATCCGCCTGAGGCATGGGACTCTCTGGAATAGCAGCCTGCTCTAGCTCCCACTACTCCGCAATGTCCTGCATCTCCGGCTGATCCGGAACCCCCAAATCTACATCCTCACCCTCCACCTCCACCATGTCTGCATCCTCCAAAGGAGCTCCCCAATCATCCCCTGGTGCCTCAGCACCCTCCCCACCCATCGCTGCCACCTCCGCGCCTCCCAATGGCCCCTCTCCCCGCCATCGCCGTAGTACCCACCACTGGTCGTACTCAGCGGTAGTCCCGACGTCATCCACATCCGGGACGTCGATCATCGCATCTGAATCCTCGCCCAGTGGCGCGATGACCGGTCGGTCCAGAGTCCTCTCATCCCCCGACGTCGATAGACCACGGGTTCACCAGGAAACCCCTGGCGCACCCCAAACTATCGTGTCACCCGGCTGTACGAGAAGAACTCATGCTCGGTCCCGTGTCGCCCAATCAGCCATCGCTCTCTACGTACCCATCGGAGCCACTCTCCAGCCTTCGACCAGGCTGGACAGTCTCGATAAGGGTGCCAAACCACCTCCCCTAGAGTAAGCCGAGAGAAGGTATCGGCATAGTGCCCTATGACACCTGCCCACCGTCGACTCTGTCCCTGCTCCCCGGACCGCCGCCATAGAACTGCATAGCCAATCTCCCTATCCTCCATCTCCGCCCGAGTCATCCATGGTAACCCGGTGGGCCTCTCCACTGCTATATGCTGCCAAGCCCAACTCTGCAACAAGTAGCTACAGCTAATCCCCTTCTGCTACCGACAGTGGACCTCGTACAACTCCCCATAGAGCTATGCCAACAACGTCTATCCCCATCTCATGATTAGCGGTGCCTCTATCGGGCACTCTACCAACCGCCAAACCAAATCCAGCAGGTTCCATGGGAACCTCGTGCCTGACGAGTCAGGTAACAACATGTTGGACATGAGGCCCATAAGGAATGCGTGCCTCACTCCCAACACCCCCCTCTCCAGCCACCATCGGACCAAAATCCTGCCAATCTGGCAATCGCCCTCTGCCCTCTCCAGTGGATCCTCCACACCCAGCTCCTCCCCATGCCCGAAGCATCTTGTCAACACAGTTGTCCACTGATCACGCGGTGATGTCCTGATCGGCAGTCCATCTATCGAAATCCGTAGAAGCCGATAGATATCCTCCAAGGTCACAGTCATCTCCCCTATTGGGAGATGGAAGGTGTTGGTCCGTGGATCCCAAAGATTGATCAGGGCCATCAAATAGGCCTGATCCATGACCACAGGCTCCAGTCGAGCCACCTGCTTGAGCCCAAGGGCATCAAGCCACTCCCAGTCAGCTACAGTCAGCGCCCCCACGCTTCAGTAAAAGCAGTGGGTACACGGTACCGGCTCCTAACAACCTGCAAAAGAAAACAATTCAAAAACATTAAAATCATGGAAAAGAACTATACAACAATAACATGAATATACAACATTGCCTACCAATGTACAACAAAAAACAAACATAAAAATTCAAAAGTCAAAAATTAATTTTTCAGTTCTAGGGTTTCTAATCCTAACTGATAAATTTAAAAACAAAACAAATTCAAAATTCAAAAATTAATTTTTTCAGTTCTAGGTTTCTAATCCTAACTAATAAATTAAAAACAAAACAAAACAAAAATTAATTTTTTCACTAGGGTTTCTAATCCTAACTGATTAATTTAAAAACAAAACAAACATTCAAAATTCAAAAAATTAATTTTTTTCTAGGGTTTCTAACCCTAACTAATAAATTCAAAAATAAAACAAAACAAAATTCAAAAATTAATTTTTCAGTCCTAGGTTTTTTAATCCTAACTGATTAATTTAAAAACAAAACAAAAATTAAGTCTTAGGGTTTCACGTTACGTTTATCCTAGGGTTTAGTTATAAGCAAAATAAAAATTCTTTACCTAGGTTTTTTGCTACGTTTAGTTGTACACTAAGTCTTAGTTGTCTTCAGCTCAGTTTCAAGGTTTCAGTTTTAAAATTTTTGAAAAACATCATCACAAAGAAAATTAAACAAAACACTTGCAGTTTTAAACAAAAGTAATAACTCTAGGGAGCACTTACTGGTCTCGCTTCGGCTCTACCGCTCGATCCGGTTTGTGCACTCATGATGTCGGGGAAATTCGGTAGCGCTTCGCTTTGCAGAATTAACCTCCTCCTCCCCAGAGCTCCAAATCGCAAGAAAATTCAGATGCAAATGAGCCCAAACCCTAGTTTTGGCCTTTAAATAGGCCTTTTGAGCTTAAATTCATCCTCCCCTGGGATGAGCACTCTGGTTAGCGCTCGTCCCACCCTGGGACGAATTCTAAGATGGTATTCGTCCCACCCTGGGACGAATTCAAGGCAAAAATTTCAAAAAACATCAAAAATTGAACAAAAATACACAAAAATAAAAATAAAGCTAATAAACTTGCCCGATGAGAGTGTTGTTGCACTTGACATCCCGGGCATGCAAAACAGACGTTGGGGTCACAAATTGTCACTATCCTACTCCCTAAGAAGGCTACCTTAGCCGGACCGCTCCACGGGAAGACGAATTTTTGCCAATTTTAGCTCCAAAAAGCGTCGCAAAAAGGGTTACCACCCACCAAAAATAGGTCTAAATGTCAAAAAATTGCACATGCTTAACGCTAAACCATCTAAGGGCACCCTTGCACAAGTCATCTTGGGTCAAGCGACTCGTCGCTTTTCTCACGAAGGTCATTCCCTCATCGATTCGTCGCTTGAGGGGGTAGTCACACTTAGTCACCAATCAGCAAACACACACCCAATTAAGGAAAACGACATGCATTCAAAGAATCATTGACAAAGACAATTACGCTCCTGCTTGGGGCAGTAAACAAGCAATAATCACAATCTGATCAAATCACTTGGCATTTCATGAATCATGAACTCAAGGTTCTCACAGACAAAAGGTTGCGCCCTTTGCCTATTCATGACTGATCAATGTCCAAGGTCAAGTAACACCTCACCGAAAAAGGTTAACACTTGAATTGAGTGCCTTCGCTCGTCAGAAGCAAGGATTCAAGAATGCATGCCCTTTCCATACTTGGGGCATCAAAAGTTGGTTAGGTTACCAAGAAACCCTAATCATTAGTGCTTTGGTTATCTATTTTTGCTCGATGTTGCGCCATGCACAGCGCATCCCAAAAAGGGGCATCTGTAGACACCAAAACAGCACCAATCCGATTATGTGACTGCAAACACTGATCGCTTTGACACACACAGCCCCCAGGGCAGCCCTCAGAGGTTAAACAGTGGTCCTAACCACTTTTGTAGCAATTTTGGAAGGTCAAAAGTCAATTTGGCACATTCAGGCACTTTGCTCAATATCCGTCCCACCCCGGGACGAATTCAAATTGGGATCCGTCTCACCCAGGGATGAATTCTGAATTCGCTCTGGGTCAGGACGAATTCCAGGTTCAACGGGCAAAAAGAAAAATTGCACCAAGTGGCAGCCGAGGACAGTCAATTAATGCCTCCTGCCTTGCATGCGCGTGTAGGTGGGCAGAGTGGGCGTTAGAGGACTGTCACAAGGGCAGTCATGGAAGCCCAAGTCAGGGAGGAGTCTCCTCCCTCTTGGGAAGGCATGGCCGCCACATGGCACCCCTGCATGCCCATCCAAAAGAGACCCCTTGGGTCTATAAAATGGTGAACTTTCTCACCCAAAAGAGGACAGGTTGGAAGCATTTTCAAGCAACGAAGTGCTGCCAAATTTGATACCACATTTTACCCTTTTGATTCACCTCTTCCACATCCTTGATCTCTTTCGCAAGGGAGGTCATTGGGTGGTTATTGGAAGTGTGAATCCGGATCCAAAACCCGACATTTGACCACATTGATCTACCAATTCGCCGACAACCCATTACAAGAGATTTTGGGCCCATCCCAAGTGGATTGGTGCCGAAATCAGGTTCCAACGGTGGGCGGCCCGCCCGGGCGCCCCGCACTGATGCGAGCCTAATATTTTTTTTAAGAACGATTGGGAATTCATGGCAGATTGTTCTTTTGTCACTTGTTTATCTTGCATTCCATTTTATGTTGTTTAAATAGTTTGTAATTTCGATTTCATAATGCTTTGATCAAATCTTATCATGTTTTGTCGCTTTTGTTGTCCTCACTAACTTGCAGGTAGCAACGTCAAATTCCCATTGATGGAGGTCAAATTGGGAAAATCCGACCATCTGGGTCGTCCCAAAATGCCCCCAATTAGCTAACCCCTAAGTTTGCAGGTCTTTTGGAGCTCTCGAGACGCGACATTTGGGCAGCATCACTTCGGCGTTTTGTCGCAGGAGAATTCGTCCTACCCTGGGACGAATTACAGTCGAATTCGTCCCGCCCAGGAGTGAATTCAAATCGGCAATGAATTTTCTGACTGTTTTGATGGCAGTGGCCCTCTGGTAATGTTCCTTTGTCTCTGTCAAATTTGCAGGTTGTTTAGAATCAGTTTATTTATCGTTGTAATCAATCTTTTGCATGCATCTTTCATTGTTTTTTTAGAGAACAAACGTTTCATCTTTGCAACAGGTGCTACTAACGATTTTGTTGTTTCTTTGAATGCAGGAGGAGCAGCAAGGATCAAGGATTCATTCACACCAGCGGCGGCAACACTTTGGCCCGCCCATTTTGCATGTGGGCACGCGGAAGAGAGATGACTTTCCATTGATGTGACCAAGAGACAAGTTTGATGCTCCTCTCCCCTAAAAAGGGAGGAAGCTAATTGTAACCGAATTTGAAATACATCAATAAAAGAAGAGGGTTGTTTCGTTCCATTTGGGTTCCAATTTGTCTATGCTTTCTCCATTTTTACGCATTTCTAATTTGTAGCATCAAGTTTAGTTTCGTTCTTGCATCGTGTTTGGAGTTTTCCCTTTTTGTTTTTCGGAATCTCGTGCTTTCAGCACCTCCACAAAGTCTAGTGTAAAATAATATGCTAGACCCACCAACAAGACTGGTGGTGACCATCAATAATATACTTATTCAAAGCCTACAGAAAACTCCAATAAAGTTGTCAATATATGAACTGATACAACAATATCCTAAGCATAGGGAGATGCTCATGGACATCTTGAGGTCTATTGAAGTTCAGTCCTAGGACCTCAAATCATTTACAGATTTCATGGGATATGTGCAATAGTGCTGAACATCGATGATTCAATTTTATGATCATGAGATTAAAATAGTTTTTACTATCACAATAGACCCACCACTGCATATAATTGTGTGTGTTAACAACATACTATTTAAATAGGTATTGATTGACATAGGGTCATCAATCAATATTATTACTACCAAGGCATTGGCATACTTGAAGTTGCCAAAATTGTACATTGTACCTTCAACCTTCACTTTGAGAGCATTCAATGATGCATTATGCTCAACGGTTGGTACTATAGTCTTACCTATTTAGGTTGAACTGAAGACCATCCTTGTGATGTGTCACATACTCAAAGGTGCAATGCAATATAACATCCTCTTGGGAAGACCTTGGATTAGAGAAATGCATTGTATTCCTTCAATATTGCATCAATGTATCAAATATGTACATGAGGGACAAGTTCACGTGGTCCCCTCTAATGAGGAACCATTTAAATATGTGAACCAAGTCTCCCATCAACACACCTGGATACATGGCCAATTTTTACCATCAAACATCCATAAGGTAAACTAAAGGAAGTGTGTGCATGGCCTTCAACATCAGCACCACAATTATCAGAGCATCTAATATTTGCTTCAACAAAACCTATGGCATTCACAATGCTTAGGAATGACAAGAAGCTTAAAGAAGTTATGGATGAGGAGCCAAAAAAAATTCTCAAAGTAGCAACTGTCAAGGTTATTAGTCCTATGGATGAAGGGGATTCTCAAAACAAACCTGAGAAGGCACTTTAGCCTACCTCGCTTGCTTCTTCATTAGAGTCATCTACATTGCATGTGACCATCCATTTGATTAATTCTAGGCTAGTAGAGTACATAGTGCAGAACATGACATTTATGCCTTTTATTGAGACTACACAAGACATGGGTAGACCTCCAACCTATTGCTTTCCCATAGGGACAATGGTACCACTGGGGATACCACCTAACCAAAAAATTTAATCTATGGAGGTCTTGACCAACTTGCAAATCACACACCCATAGATGAAGATGATGATGAACCATTCTCGGTGAATATTAATTATTTGTCCAACCCTAAGTTCACCTTACGGAATTTTGAATGTTACCATTGGCATGCTTACAATATAGGTTTATTCGATCAAGGGCACCAAACTCCCATTGAACTACAATATCAGCTACCAACTGATAGGTTCGAGTTGGACTACCATATAAGAGGACATGACAAGCTTTTAGCAACATCTCTCGATCATCTAAAACTTAGTTTAGGGGATAATGTGGATTGAAATCCTTGTCACCCTAACCCTTCCTACATGCGAAGGGATAATTGGCTAGTAACTATGGTTGCTATTAAACCACCTGTGATTTACCATGACAACATCTTGGTGGAACCCAGTCTAGAGAACATCCCAAGAGCTAACTTGGACATTGAAATCCATGAGGTTACTGATGACACGGGCATGCAAATCTAGAATGCTAATCTAATGATAGATGCTGAATTAGAGGTGGTTTTTGAAAGAGTTAAAGCAAAGTCCATTGTCGAAAGCAATGGACCGAAATATGATTCAGGGAGTGATGATGATGAGCAGTCCTCAAACAATGAATAACATGAGGATGAAACAAAAATGACTTATCTTGGGCTTAGACATACTACTCAACTCCTGATTCTAGTAGGAAATAATGGGGGATTCTATATAGATGATAGTGATTATAAATATGAGACCAAGATGGCCTATCTTGGGCCATGACACTTACATCATCTTGCAGAGCTGGTCAATATGGAAGAATTATATTGAACAATATTTCCTGGCCCTCACATCCCAATCATATCGACTAATATAAATGAGATTTATCATAGGATCTTCCCTAATTTACCTACATTTAGAGAGTTTCTAGAGTTGAATGATCCCATATTCTAGTCTATTCATAGATTGGATCTTGATATTCCCATACCCCAGAGCCACATATCGGGTATGGAGGTTACATCAATGAAGAGTTGCACATGTGTCGTCCTGGAGATCTCATTCATTCTATAAATATGATCTCCATTGATTTGACCACTCTACTCTGCAATACAATAGATCCTTCCCAACCATTGTGTCTTAATATAGATGCTATTTATTGGAATCATGCTAATTCATCACTATAGCCTAAAGATTTATTCCCTAACGAAGAAATGCCTTTCCATTTTGTGCCAATATGTGCACATGATGTTTATCATGCTGAGGGTAATTATGGTATGGAACCCTTAAACCCAGTTGATGACATCCACCTGATTCCTACACCTCACCAACTAGATGAGGGATCACACATGTCAATAGAGGAAACCTTCGATGTGGATATAAATGATGATCCCATTAATCCTAAGAAGGTTAAAATTGGAGAGAGCTTATCTCTCGATGAACGTGCCATCCTCATCCCTCTACTGAAAGAGAGACCTGATCTCTTTGATTGGACATACAAGGATATCCAAGTCTAGATCCAAAATTGGTTACTCATAACCTTTTGCTAGACCCCTCTAAAAAGCCTGTCAAGTAGAAGCTCAAAAAAATGTATCCAACCATCACTTTAATGGTTAAAGATAAGTTATAAAAACTATTGGATGTATAATTTATTATCTTCATAGACTATCAAAAATGGGTATCAAACATGGTACCTGTAGGAAAAATTTATGGAAGAATCTGTATTTGTATGGATTTCAGAGACCTCACCAAGGCAACGCAAAAGAATTCATTCCTGTTGCCTAGCATAGATGCTCTCGTAGATGCAACTGCGGGTCATGATATGCTCTCCATTATGGATGTTTTTTTTTGTTACAACCAAAATTGGATTAAACCTTAATACCGACATAAAACTGCATTCACAATGCCATAGGGAACATTTTGTTATAGGGTTATGCCATTCGGTCTCAAAAATGCTAGTGCCACATATCAACAGGCCATGACATACATATTTCATAATTACATGCACAAGATATTAGAATATTATATTGATGACTTATTGGAAAATTTATTGCTATAAGAAGAGCATGTTGAGGTCCTGAGTGTTAGTGCATATCAAATGCATCTATTTTATTTCATTAATTAAAAGGCTCCTCCTTGGTTGGTTAAGGAGGTTACCCAAAAGAGGGGAGTTGGTTGGGTAACCAACCAACTTAATTGTAACTTATATATACCCATACGAAATCAATAAACATGTTCGCTTCATCATTTTCATTGCAGATTTTAACATGGTACCAGAGCAGTGCTAAGATCAAGGCAAAGTGAGCAAAGCAAGCATTAGAACCAGAACCAGGCAGATCGAGCAGAGATGGAGCGAGATTAGAACCAGGTGGATCGAGACAAATCTAAAACCCTTGAACACGCAAAACAGTGACACGTGGAGGGACACAAGTAAACTAGACTCACCTGGTTCGAAGGTGAAAACCAGCATGGCGTGATTACCCATAGGAAACCGAAGCACCTACTACGACATTTTGATTAAAAAATCTTGCCATTCTCCTTGCCTTGAGCATGTGGGATGAAAGGGCATAAAAATAATTTTTTTTATTATTCTTCTATCACAGGACATCGCAAATCAGAAAAAAGAGATCATAGTGCCGAGTTCGAGTTTGGATCGAAGTGCCTAAAACCTGCCTCCTTCCTCGCAAGGTCGTGTTGTGTGTTCGAGCATGGATCGAAGTGCCTAAACTTGCCTCCTTCCTCACCAGGTTATGTTGTGATGATGCATTATTTCTCACTCTCCACAGGTGCCACCGTAGAGGGGTTCCCAAACCTCAAAAACCTCCTTAAGGGGGATTTCACATATGTCCAGACTCACCTCTGAGTGTGGCCAGGGTGGTTCGGCGTTTCAATTGTGACAGTTTGGTGGGGGGTTCGAATCCCACCAAAAGTCATCTTTTTTGCTGACTTGGGCTTATTGAAAAAGGTTGTTGACGATGTTTGTTTCAAAGCTCACTGCCATCGAGTTGGTTTGGTCTTCTTCATTTGAAAGGTGCGCTTGGGAGTTCCAATCCCACCCCCACCACATTTTGTTCGAATGCGACTTTGTTCAAAACAACTTTAAAAAAATTAAAAGTTGTTCCCACCAACATGCAAAGCAATTTTTTTTCAAAAATAAAAAAGTTGCTAACACAAAAAAATATATTTAACACAACAATATTTTTTTTTGTTGTTCCAAGTTGCTCATAAAAAAACAACAAAACAAAAGCAACATTTTTTTGCCAAAAACAACTTGTTACACCACCATTTTTTTGGAATTTTTTCCAAAACAAAAGGGGGGAAATATACTTCTTTCTTGAAAAATTCCCAACTCAAGGGGGGATACTAATACATCTCCTCACTCTCATAATGGCAACTGTGCATAAATATCTCTCCGATTCGCAATTGCTAAAAGGACCTAATTTTGTTCCATGGAAGACAAATATGAGAGCTATTCTTTAGGTAGAGGATTTATGGGATATCGTCAGTGGCATTTCAACACGCCCTCAAACTATAGGAACAGATCAAGAAGCCTGGGATAAGAAGGATAAAAAAGGTCTCATGTTTGTCCTCCTTGCTACTACAGATGAGGTCCAACCTCATATCTGTGATGCCAAAACCAGTCATGAGGCTTGGGCTGCTCTAATCACTGTGTATGAAGGAAAGAATCAGTCCACTATTCTCCAACTTCAAACTCAACTCCATACCCTCAGTATGAACTCTAGGGAGATAGTTGATTTATTTCTTTGTAGAGTGGTAGAACTGAAAGCCAAACTAAATGCTATGGGAAAGCCAGTTGTTGATGATGTCTTGAACTCAGTCATTTTGAGAGCATTGCCAGATTCCTATAAGATGTTGATCACTTCCCTCAGCATTTCTGGTAGACAAGTAACTTTTGTGGAGTTAGTGAATTTGATTCAGACTGAGGAAGCAAATCAAATTTAGAAAGATGAAGTGCCCGATAATGCCCTTTCCACCCAAAAAAAAGGTAAGAAACAAGGTCGATTTCAAACCGAGGGTGCTTCTTCTAAAGGAAAAGGGAAACAAAATCAACAGTGGGATAAATATTGCAAGATTTGTGATATGAATAACCATGACACCAACAGGTGTTGGTTCAAAAACAAGCAACAAGATGACCAATCTCATAAAAATAAAGGAAAAGAGAAACATAAATATAATAAGAAACATAAGCAGCCTAAGGGACATGTTGCTCATGTTGAATCCAACTCGGACTCAGATCCCCCGAGTTCGATTCAGACTCTGACTCTAAAAGAGCACACAAGGTGCTCATGACTCATACTTCATCTTCCCAGACTGATGTTGTTTGGTATATTGATTCAGGAGCTAGCAAGCACATGACTGGAGACAAATCATGGTTTGACACATTTGAGGAGAAAAAGGAAAACTAGTCACCATTGTTGACAATCAAGTCTATCAAGTTGAGGGTGAAGGGAATGTTTCTGTCACTCTTCCAAATGGTAAATGTCAAATAGAGAAGGTTCTCTATGTCCTCGGATTAGCCAATAATCTATTATCTGTTCCTCAGATGCTAGATAGAAAAATGGATGTAATGTTTCGAATTGTGAAAGGCAAGAAGAAATGTTTTATAACCCACCAAGATAAACATGTTGCGACAGGTTCTTACAAGCACGACTTGTTCATTTTAGATGCCCTTTCCATGCCTCATGTTGCCTTGGTGGCCAGTACAAAGGAGGCCACTTCCCTCTGGCATAAAATATATGGGCATCTCAGTTCAGGATATTTGCTCGAATTAAGCAAGTATGAAATGGTAAGAGGTCTTCCTCATCTTTCTTCCATCTTACCAGTTTGCTCGAATTGTTTAGCAGGAAAACAACATCGGGTACCATTTGAAGCAAGCTCCTCCAGAGCAAAGAAACCTTTGGAGTTGGTACACATCGATCTGTGCGGTCCTATGTCAACCAGTTATGGTGGCAAGAAGTACTTTCAATTGTTCATTGATGATCACTCCCGCAAGATGTGGGTGTTCTTCCTCAAATTGAAATCAGAAGCATTCTCCTACTTTCGTCAATTCAAGAAACTTGTTGAGAAAGAGTCTGGATGCCTCATCAAATCCCTCCACTCCGATCGAGGGGGGAATATACTTCCAAAGAGTTTTCATCATACCTCAAAGAACATGGGATAAAGCAACAACTGACAACAACATACACACCTCAGCAGAATGGTGTTGTCGAAAGGAGAAATCACTCCATTGTGGAAATGGCTCATTGTATGTTAAAAGGAGCACATCTTGAAGATCATTATTGGGCAGAAGCAGTAAATACAACAACATACCTCTTGAATAGAGCACCCACAAGAGCTCTACAAGGCAAAACTCCACAGGAAGCATGGAGCGGAAAGAAACCCTCTATTTCTCATCTACGAGTTTTTGGATGTAAAGCCTTCATGCATATTCCCAAATAGAAAAGGAAGAAGTTAGATGAGAAAACCCTGCAATGTATCTTTCTAGGTTATGATGACCATTCAAAGGGATATCGCTTGATCGATCCGACAACCAAGAAAACACATATAAGTAGAGATGTAGTATTTGATGAAGCTTTCACATCACATAATACCTCTACAATAGTATATCATGAGGATGATGAGCCTAAGCAAGGAGTTTCACCACCTCAAAAAAGGATTCCAAAATGGTATACCAGTACTTTGAGAGATTCTAAATTAACCTCACTTCCAGATATGACCCTAGACCGACCATGTACACGCAGTATCACTCAGAAGAAGAAGGCAGAAGCATCTTCCTCAGAAGTTGATGAACTTTGTCATCAGTTTGATGAACTATCTGTGGATGCAACAGAAGTTAGCAAAATGGAGGATGAAAGGGTTTATCTGACAACATTGGATGAAAATGAACCAGCAACTGCTCAGGAAGCTCTTAGTAAGTCTAAATGGAAGGATGCTATGGAAGCAGAGCATACATCTCTCATGAAAAATCATACTTGGAAACTAGTAAATCTGCCCTCAGGAAAGAAACCCATTGGTTGTAAGTGGGTATTCAAAATAAAGTATAAGGCAGATGGTACAATTGATAAGCATAAAGCCCATCTGGTTGCAAAGGGCTATGCTCAAAAAGAAGGCATAGATTATGAAGAGACATTTGCTCCTACTACAAAAATGACTACCATCCGAGTATTGTGTGCTATGGCAGCTCAGTTTGGGTGGAAGTTACATCAGATGGATGTAAAAAGTGCCTTTCTTAATGGTGATCTACAAGAAGAAGTATACATGACTCAACCTGAAGGATTTGTTGTCAAAGGACAAGAACATAAAGTGTGCAAACTAATCAAATCCTTGTATGGGCTAAAACAAGCTCCTCGAGCTTGGTACATCAAAATTGATAGTCACTTATTACAACATGGATTCCAGCGAAGTCCGTCAGATGCGAATCTCTATATCAAGAACAATGGATTTGACATAGTGATTTTGGTGCTATATGTAGATGATTTGATCATAACAGGTAGTTCAGAGAGTATGATTGATACAGTGAAAAATGACCTCAAATCATCTTTTGAAATGACAGATCTGGGGCTTCTGCATTACTGTCTTGGTTTGGAAGTAACTCAAAAAAATCATCATATCATAGTTACACAGAATAAATATGCCAAGACTTTGATTGAGAAGTATCGAATGACTAACTGTAAGTCAAAAGCTACTCCCATGGAAGCAGGACTTAAGTTGTCAAGATATGATCAATCTCCACAGGTTGATGGCACTCTCTATCATCAACTAATAGGGAGTCTCTTATACCTAACTAATACCAGGCCTGATCTTAGTTTTGTTGTGGGATATCTTTCACGGTTCATGCAGGAACCCAAGGTAAGTCATTGGAAAGCAACAAAAATAATTCTACATTATGTCCGTGGTACAACAAATATGGGCTTGGAATACAAAAAGAATAACAAGTTTTATCTACAAGGATACACGGACTCCGACTATGCTGGATCTATTGATGATCGAAAATCAACGTCTGGATATATCTTTCATCTTGGGTCTGGCCCTGTCTCCTGGCATAGCAAAAAGTAGCAAGTAGTTGCTATTTCTTCTACAGAGGCAGAATATCGTGCAGCTAGTGGAGTAGTATGCGAGATAATATGGCTACGTCGCATTCTTACAAATATGGGTCTTCCAAAGAATCTTCCACTACATTTGTTTTACGACAATCAAGGTGTCTTGAACCTTGTCAAGAATCCAATTTTTCATGATCGTACCAAACACATTGACACAAGATGTCATTTCATTCGAGATGAAGTTCCTAAGCATCATATTCAGCTCCAATACATTCCTACTGAAGAACAAGTTGCAAACATTTTTACCAAAGCACTTGGACGAGTCAAGTTTGAAGCTTTTTGCAAAGCTTTATGCATTTTACCATTAATGTAATAAGGGGGGATGTTAGTGTTAGCGTAGCATTATTGTTATTACATTATTGTTAGCATAACTTGTTATTAGTTATAACAAGGCCTATTTCAGCCATGGGTGGTTCCGTAACCTCCGGGCCTATTAGGGCATGTAATGTTCTATTTAATGCTTTTTGATTAATACAAACCTGTTGATTACTCCGACATGGTATCAGAGCAGGACGAGCGAAGACTGGGAGGGCTCGGTGCACGCTTCCCGAGGACTCAGACCTCAGAAGCAGCTTGACCCGGGCACAATTCCCGAGATCCACCTCCGTAGCCAACCGGATCGGGCACGGATCCCGAGACAGACATAGGCCGACTCGACTAGAAACGGATCTCGAGGTCGACTCGATTGGACCTGACTCGACTAGACACGACCGAGGCGAACGATCGCGGAAAAACAAGACGGACCAAACGAGCCGACACCGGACACGGATCCCGAGGCCGAATCAACTGGACCTAACTAGATTGGGCACAAAAACTGAGGCCAACTCGACTAGACTTGGAAACTAAGGCCGACTTGACTGGACCCGGGCACGAAACCCGAGGCCGACTCGACTGGACCCCGGGCACGAAACCCGAGGCCGACGATGGAGCGACGCGTGGTGGACTGGCCACGCACCACCTGGACCGACGACGCGGCGACACGTGGCGGACTGGCCACGTGCCACTTGGACTGACGAGCGGGCGACACGTGGCGGACTGGCCACGCGCCACCCGGACGCGACGCGTGGCGGACTGGCCATGCGCCACTTGGCGCAACAAAAGGACACGACGGACGACGGATTGCCCGTAGGCAATCGAAGCATAAAGGGCTTCTTTGCCCTTTTAATTCGCTTCAACATCGCCCGTCGCGGCGATGTGGGATTAATTCCCAAAACTTTTTTTTTACGTTTCCCGTCGCGGAAGGGAACAAAGGGAAGGATCTTCCCTTCCCTTCCCGTCGGGTGGCGTAGCCCGACTGGCAGGAGCGCCAGTCGGGAGGTTTACGGTCGCGGGGTCGGGAGTTCGACTCCCGACGGCGTCAAAATCAGTTCTTTTGCAAAGCGCCGCGGAAAGGTATATTTCCTTTCAAAAACAATTTTTTTTTTAAGTTTTTTTTATATATTTTTTTAATTAAAGTTAAAAGTAAATTAAATAGGTTTATTTTATATAGATTTTAAAGTTTTTTTTTGTCTATATAAAATAATTTATTAATTTTCTTTACCTTTAGTTATTTAAAATATTTTAAAGAAAATACTTTAAAATTAAAAATTGTGGGGGGATGTTGAGTAATTTTTTCTAAAAAGCAATTTTGGCATTATTGTAAAGGTGCATTTTCGGCTGAGCCCGACACCTAGTGGGTTATTCCTGTGGGCACTTTTTTTTGTTGTATGTTGCATATTTGTTTTTTTGCACTATAACATTAAAAGTTAAAATCAAATTCACTCCCTAAGTCCCCGGAATAATTAAAACCCATCCGTGCAATTTATTGCACTACAGCGTTCGGTATTTGTGATACCTCTGGCCAGCACTTACAGGTAAAGTTGTCGTGATTGCGCTATTGTATCCGCCGCCTAATATAGCTGCCAAAACGACGTCTGAGCTTGTTCTCTATAAATCGTCGGGGAGATATAAGTTTGCCATTTTGCATTTTTTTTACTCCATCCATTACCCTAATAGTTCTTGTGTTTAGGCGTAAATCCTGACGAGAGTTCTGAAATCCAAAGTGTTTAGGGGAAGTTACGCCCCACGCATGCGGATTGCGAGACTTTCTATGGTAGGTGCCATCAACAAGACTATTCCCTTTCGATCTTGCTTATGTTCCACGTATCGTATGATCTCTAAAGATCACCTATAGTTTCCCTCACGTAAGGGCGGGTGATTTTTGTTGATCTTTCTAAATACCTATAGTTTCCCTCACGTAAGGGCGGGTATTTTGTACGGTATAACGGCCTAGCAAAAGTATATCGAAAGGGGGACCAATTGGTGTTATAAGGAACCTTCATCATGTCTGCAAAACTAATGACTGATTCTCATCAGTTGTTGAAAGGTCCTAATTACACACCATGGAAAAATAAGATGAAGGCCATCCTAGCAATGGATGACTTATGGGATGTTGTATCGAGAGCAACAACCAGACCTTCACCTATTGTTGGTGCTACAACTCCATCTACTGCTCAAAGAGACTTTGATAAGCTAGACAACAAAGCAAAAGTGCTCATCTTGCTTGTTGTGTCTGATGAAGTCCAACCCCATATTGCTGACTGTGCAACTAGTAAAGCGGCATGGGATGCCCTTAATACTATATATGAGGGAAAGAATGATTCCACCATTCTATTTCTTCAATCTCAATTACACAGTCTAAGCATGAAGCGGGGTGAGACAATTGAATTCTTTCTTTGCAAAGTTTTTGAATTGAAAGCAAAGTTGAATTCTTTGGGAGATCCGATTGAAGACAAGCTCCTTACTTCGGTTGTATTGAGAGCTTTACCTGATTCTTATCGGGTGTTGATCACTTCCATTCAGGTATCACAACGGAAAGTTACTTTTGTAGAATTGGTTAATATGCTTCAAGAGGAGGAGGCACGCCAACTACAGAGAGATGATTCTTCTAACACTGCCCTCTACATCAACAGGCAAGGGCAGAACCAGAAGAAAGGTAATTTTTAGAAGGGAGGGAATTCACAAAAGGATTCCAAAGGGAAACAACCTCAACAGAAAAAGAGATATTGCAAGATCTGTGACAAAGAAGGTCATGATACAAACAGATGTTGGCATAAGAATAAGCAATCAAAACAGAAAGGCCGGAACAAACCACAAAAGAACAAACAACAAGTGAATGTTGTTGTTGAAGAATCTGACATGGATTTTGAGAGAGCCCACAAAGTTCTCATGACTACCACAGTGTCCAAGCAGACGGATCCTATATGGTATGTTGATTTTGGAGCCAATAAGCACATGACTGGTGACAAATCATGGTTTGAGTCTTTTGAGGCCAAAGAGGGCAAACCTGTCACTATTGCTGATGATAAAACCTACAAGGTTCAGGGAGAAGGCACTGTTTTAGTCACTCTTCCTGATGGCAAGTGTCAGATTGATAAAGTTCTCTATGTTCCAGGATTGGCAAACAATTTGTTGTCCATCACACAAATTCTGGACAAAGATATGGTTGTGAACTTTAGTGTTGAGGGAGGCAAGAAGTGTTGTTCTATTACCAGGAGGGGTAAGAACATTGCAACTGCTTCATATAAGCATGGCTTATTTGCCTTAGATACTATCTCTACTCCACATGTAGCCATGAAAGTCTCTACAAAGGAGGCAACTTCCCTATGGCACAAGAGATATGGACATTTGAGTTCTGGTTACTTACTTGAGCTAAGTAAGTATGAGATGGTAAAGGGTCTTCCTTCCCTTTCTACCACTTTACCAGTTTGCTCTGATTGCTTGGCAGGAAAGCAGCATAGAGTGCCTTTTGAAAAGAGCTCTACAAGAGCAAAGAAACCTCCGGAGTTGGTTCATACCGATCTGTGCGGTCCCTTCACTCCCAACGGTTGTGGGGGTAAGAGGTATTTTCAGTTATTTGTGGATGATTATTCACGAAAGATGTGGGTATTCTTTCTTCAACTGAAATCTGAAGCATTTGGCTTCTTTCAGCAATTCAAGAAATCTGTTGAGAAGGAGTCAGGGACTTCTATAAAAACTCTCCGCTCAGATCGAGGGGGGGAGTTCACCTCTAAAGAATTTTCTGCATTCTTGAAAGAAAATGGGATCACAAGACAGTTAACTATTGCTTATACTCCTCAGCAAAATGGAGTTGTTGAAAGGAGGAATCGTTCCATCATGGAAATGGTTCGTTGCATGCTCACAGGAGCTAGACTTGAGCAACTATATTGGGCAGAAGCTGTCACCACAATAGTATATCTGTTGAATAGGGCACCCACAAAGGCCCTACAAGGAATGACTCCACAGGAAGCATGGAGTGGTAGGAAACCCTCCATTTCTCATCTACGCATTTTTGGATGTAAAGCTTTCATGCACATACCAAAAGAGAAAAGGAAGAAGCTAGATGAGAAGACATTGAAGTGTATTCTTCTTGGCTATGATGAGCACTCTAAGGGTTATCGTTTGATTGATCCCTTGACCAAGAAGATTCACATTAGTAGAGATGTAGTTTTTGATGAGGCTTTCACATCAGCAAACACATCAGATGTATACCTAGACCTTGTGGAGACATAGGTTGCTAAATCTCCTTCATCAAAAGTTGGAGGTTCTTCTTCATCTTCAACACCTAAGAAGAAGAATCCAAAGTGGTGTACAAATACAATCAAAGACTCTAAGCTATCCACTCCACCAGATTTGACATTGGATAGACCTCGTACTCATAGCATGGCTCGACAGGAGAAAGCTGCAACAGAGAATACTGGGGTTGATGATCTGTGTCAATATTTTGAGGAACTTTTTGTAGATCCAGAGAGAGATACAGAAGATATGGATATTGATAGTGATAAGGTGTTTATGTCTTCAATAGACGATCTTGAACCTGCATCAGTACAAGTTGCTCTCGGTGAGCCTCAGTGGAAGGCTGCTATGGATGCAGAGTATAAGTCTTTGATGAAAAACAAAACTTGGAAGCTTGTCGATCTGCCGCATGGAAAGAAGCCCATTGGCTGCAAATGGGTGTATAAAGTCAAGTACAAAGCAGATGGGACAATTGATAAGCATAAGGCCCGTCTTGTTGCAAAGGGCTATGCTCAAAAGGAAGGCATTGACTACGAGGAAACTTTTGCACCTACTGCTCGGATGACAACAATTCGAGTTATTTGTGCTATGGCAGCACAGTTTGGGTGGAAAGTTCACCAGATGGATGTCAAAAGTGCTTTTCTCAATGGTGATCTCCAAGAAGAAGTCTATATGACTCAGCTAGAAGGATTTGCAGTGGAAGGCCAACAGCAGAAAGTTTGCAAATTGGTCAAATCCTTATATGGCCTGAAACAAGCTCCTCGAGCTTGGTATATAAAAATGGACAATCACCTCCTGCAACATGGTTTTAAGAGATGTCCGTCAGATGCAAACCTCTATTTCAAGAAACAGGGTTTGGAGATAGTGTTGCTTGTACTCTATGTTGATGATCTGCTCATTACAGGGAGTTCAGAAACTATGATCTCTCTTGTCAAAAGAGACTTGTGTCAATATTTTGAGATGTCAGATCTCGGACTTCTCCATTATTGTCTTGGTCTGGAAGTCAGCCAGAAGGAGCACTACATCAAAGTGTCTCGAAAAAAATATGCCAAGACATTGTTGGAAAAATATCGCATGATCGATTGCAAGCCAATGGCAACTCCGATGGAGACAGGACTTCAATTATCGTGATATGATGAATCACCTCAGGTAGATGGTACTCTCTATTGACGAGTTGATTGGGAGTCTCATATATCTGACCAATACTAGGCCAGATCTCGTATTTGTTGTGAACTATCTTTCGAGGTTCATGCAGGAGCCTAAGACCACTCATTGGAAAGCAACAAAACGTGTTCTTCACTATGTCCGTGGCACAATGGAATATGGCCTAGAATACAAGAGGAACAACAAATTCTTCTTACAGGGATACACGGACTCCGACTATGCCGGATCATTTGATGATCGCAAGTCAACTTCAGGATATATTTTTCATCTTGGATCCGGTCCTGTCTCTTGGCACAGCAAGAAGCAACAGGTGGTTGCTATTTCATCAACAGAGGCAGAATATCGCGTCGCACGTGATGTTGTGTGCGAAGTGATATGGTTGCGTCGCATTCTGACAAGTATGGGTCATCCATCCAAATCTCCAATACACTTGTTTTGCGACAATCAGGGTGTTATGAACCTAGTCAAGAATCCAGTTCATCATGAAAGAACAAAACACATTGACACACAATGTCATTTCATTCGAGACGAAGTTCTGAAGCACCGAATTCAGCTTCAGCACATTCCCACCGATGCTCAAGTTGCAGACATTTTCACTAAGGCACTTGGACGTGTCAAATTTGAATTGTTTCGCAGCTCTCTTTGTATTGCAAAATGATGTAATCAGGGGGGATGTTAGTATAGCTAGTAGTTATATTATTGCCCAAATAATGTAATAAGGGGGGATGTTAGCGTAGCATTATTGTTATTACATTATTGTTAGCATAACTTGTTATTAGTTATAACAAGGCCTATTTCAGCCACGGGTGGTTCCGTAACCTCCGGGCCTATTAGGGCATGTAATGTTCTATTTAATGCTTTCTGATTAATACAAACTTGTTGATTACTCCGACAATTAGCGCATATCAAATGCATCTATGTTATTTCATTAATTAAAAGGCTCCTCCGTGGTTGGTTAATGAAGTTACCCAAAAAGGGGAGTTGGTTAGGTAACCAACCAAATTAATTGTAACTTATATATATCCATAGGAAATCAATAAACATGTTCACTTCATCATTTTCATTGCAGATTGTAACACTGAGAAAGGTCTTCAATCGTCTGATAGAGCATAAATTCAAGAAAACTCTTGGGATTTATAGTTTCAAAATGAGGGATCAAATTTGACCTAGCAAAGATCAATGCCATTCTAGAAATGTGTCCTTCCACCAATATCAAAGAGCTACAAATATTGCATGGAAAATTAGCATCCATAAAGTGATTCATCCTGCTATATATATCAACCATTGAATTTGCACTAGGAATTATGTTAGCCCAAAAGAATATGCAAGACAAAGAGCAAGTGATATACTATGTCAGCCAAACCTTGGTGAGTTATGAACTAGGATATGCATACATAGAAAATTTATACTTGGCAGTGGTGTTTACAACCAAGAAGTTGCATCATTACATGCTAAGTCATATGACGTATGTAATATCCAAATAAAATCCTTTGTAGTATATGATGAGCAAGACATATCATAATACACATATTGTAAAGTGGATCATGCTATTGATAGAATTTGATTTAGAATTCATCAACCAAAAGTCCATAAAGATATAGGTCATATCTGATTAGTTGGTAGAGACACCTCTTGAAAATAGTAAGCCTCTCACCATAGAGCTTCTCGATGATGCAGTATTTACATTATCGAAATATCCCAAACCCAAAAAACCAGATAACAAAGCTGATATGACTTTGTTCTTCAATGGTTCAAGTGTGAGCAAGGGGGTGGTGCAAGAATTGTCTTCTTCACACCACAAGGTGATCCAAAACCCTTGTCATTTAAGCTAGACTTTTCTTGTACCAAAAATAATGCTGAATATGAGGCCCTAATCTTGGGTCTCCAAAAAGCTATCACTATGAAAATCAAAAGGCTAAAAATATTTGGTGATTCCATTCTCATTGTCAACCAAGCTAAGGGACTATTTCAATGTAGGTTTCATATCCTGAAAGCTTATAAGGATCTTGTTGACACTTATCTAGCCCCAGGGTTATGCATAAGGGGTCGACCCTGAAATCTATTTATAAAATCAAGGCAAATTGTCTTGGAATACCGATGAAATTTATAGAAGTATACATGGTGGATTTCATTTATTTGTCTCTAAAAATTTTCAAACCGAGGTGAATTTCATTAATTCGTCTCAAAAAAATTCAAATCGTGGCAAAGTTTTCTGTGTTGGGGGCTATGAATATCGTTTGCAAAATCTAAAAATGTGTGACATACTTAAAATATTTAGGCAAATATGAAATACTTTAGGCCAACATAATGACCAATGGCATGCTAATCGATTGCATTCATGAAGATCAGTTGTAGTCATGATGATCGATTGCAGCCATGACGATCGGTTGTTGATAGAAACTTCCCTGCAATTGATCAAATTATACCGATCGACAGTCCCTGCAACTAATAGACAAATGTTGATCACATGTCCTTGAAACCAATAAAATGATGCTGATTGAAACCTCTACAATCGAGAGATAAATACCAACAACACTATTGATCGACTGTCCCTGTAATTAATAGGCTTATGCCGACAACACTGCAACCGAACGATTAATACCGATTGACACGGTCCTACAATCGATAGACTAATGTCGATTGACACATCTGTAATCTATTGATAAATTTTGATAGAAAATCCCTACAACCGATAGGTAAACTTCAATAAAAAATCCTTGCAATCGATAGATGAATTTTGATCGACACCACTACAACCGATCGACTAATGATGATCAACATGGTTATGCAATCGACTGACTAATGCCGATCGACATCTCTACAACCGATAGATAAATGTTGATGGACAATCCTTAAAATTGATAGGCTTATGTAGACATACATGACTCTACAACCGATCGACTTATGCTGACAGACACAACTCTACAACCAATAAGCTTATACCGACAGACACTACTCTACAATTGATCGACTTATGTCAATAGAATTGATTCTACAATCGATCGACTTACATCGACAAATATGGGTCCGCAACCAATCTCTTTATGTCGATAGACATGACCCTACAACTGATCGACTTATGTTGATAGACACGACTCTGCAACCAATTGGCTTATACTGATAGATATGGCTCTACAACCGATCTCCTTATGTTGATAGACATGACCCTATAATAGATCGACTTACATCGATAGATATGACTCTACAAAAAATCAGCTTATGCCAACAAATATGGCTTTGTAATTGATCAAATTATACCAATAAACATAACTCTACAACTAATTGACTTATATCGACAGACACGACTCTACAACCGATCGGATTACGTAGACCGACATGGCTCTGCAACTGATCGGCTTATGCCAACAGACACGACTATGAAATTGATTGGCTTATGTTGATAAACACATCTCTGCAACCGATCGTATTGTATTGATCGATACTCCTTTGCAACTGATCGGTTTATTTCGATAGTCACTCCTCTGCAACCTTCTCAAGCTTTTCGTTGCTATTTTTGAGTTAGAGTATTTTTAATGTATGTTTATTGGTACCTAGTATAGTATATATATGGGTAGTATATGAGGCGATTTGGGTGGGAAAAATAAAATCATTTATTATTTGAAAGTGATTTGGGTGGTAAATATAAAATCATTTATAATTTGAAGGCGAATTGGGTGGGAAAATCAAAATCATATGTAATTTGAGGTCAACGAATTAAAATAAAGTTAGGTTCATGATTATCAATGATGGACGAATTTACCCCAAAAAACTTCCACTCCATAAATTTCGAGCAAATGGGCCCCAGTGAAAGAATCCAAAATCAACCTTTTCAAAATTTTAAAATCCTAAATAGAGCCAATTTACGATATTTTGCGCTTGTGCATAATCCTGTCTAGCCCAACTAGAGTGGTACAACATTGAGGCAATTCCTCATACATCAAAAATATTCACAAATACTATGGTATCTTTGGGATATTTAATCCCTCAGAATCCATCTACCGATTTTACTACCATTCATATAAATATGCTATCGCAAGATATGATGCAAAGTGAGGCTTTCAATAAAAAAAATCAATCAACATGATTCATATAGAACCAAATCATGAGTGGTTCTATAAAGCTAGAGACTTTCTCAAGAAGGCATCCTGGGGGTCTTTGATCTCACAGGGTCCTACGGGGAATGGCACCACCATTCACTACAAGGTTGTGTCTCAGTCTACATTCGCTCATAGCAAACCACAAGGTGAACAAGTCATCTTGTCAGTCAAGGTAGAAGCTTATCAAGATTGGATGTCACAGTTACATGAATTCCTTAAACTTGGTATAATCCCTCAGGGATTGTTGCATGCTACAAAATGCACATTTAAACAAAAAACAACAAAGTATGTATTGTTAGGAGATATCTTGTAGCATAAAAGCTACGATGGAGTCCTCCTTTGTTGTCTTGATCCCCAATAATTAGCTTGGGCAATTTCACAAGCTCATGATGGTACATGCGATGGCCATTTTAGCGACATGGCCATCGTCAAGTGCATCCTTCAAATGGGTTATTATTGGTCCATTATGGAGAAGGATTACAGTGTGTATGTCAAGAAATGTGTTAAATGTTAGCATCATGCTAATATTATGCACTTGCCATCATAGGCCTTACAACTAATTCAAGAAGCTTGGCCATTTGCTCAGTGGGATTTAGATATAATCTTTAAGATCTCTCCCCCATCCTTGGACCGAAATACATTTATTATAATGGCTAATGAGTATTTTACTAAATGGGTGGAAGCAATCTTGCTAACAACAATAACTGGGGTGTATATTACAAAGTTCATTACTTCAAAATATCATATGCCATTTTGGGATACCATCCAAGATAATTTTATATAATGAATGTCATTCAATAATAAAACTATGAGGGCTTTGATTTTCAAGTACAATATACAACACAGTTTTGTGATTCCATAATATCCACAAGAAAATAGGTAAGCTGAGGCTTCAAACAAGTGGTAGCCATATTAAAAAATACGATACAAAAAAACCATAAATATTGGTATATACAGCTACCCCTTGCATTGTGGGCTTACAGGACTAGCATATAAATATCCATTGGGGCAACACTGTTTTTACTAGTATATGGTACTGAGACCATTATATCCTTAGAGTTAGAGATTTCAACCTTGCACAACGCATTAAAAGAGTTCATCGATGATGACACCACGCAACAAGCTTGCTTGGATCAATTGACGATTGATGAATACCACGTGAATGCCTTGGAGTATCTCTACATTTATCAAGAACACCTAAAACAAGCTTACAATAATAAAGTTCATCTGAGGGACTTTAAAGTTGGTGATCTTGTGCTGAAAGAGAACCAACAAAACTCAAACCTGTCACTGCACTTATGAGACAAATTTGTGGCTAATTGGTTAGGTCATTATATCATATGAGAACCAATAGGACCCGAAACATATCATCTAACAATGTTGGAAGGCGTTGAAGAGCCTGAATGTTAGAAACCTACTATTGAAATAAATCTCACACACACAAAATACTAAAATATAACTGAAATACATGCAATAACAGAATAATACTATGCAAAAAGTAATTACAAAATTGAAATAATCTCACAAATAACTCAAAATTGCAGGCCTCTTCGAGGGGGCAACCTCCTTCAATATTTCATTAACTTACAAAAAGATGATTCGTACATGGCTTCATAGCTTTTTAAAGAAATACTTCATGCAAACCCTAACCCTAGGCTCAAGAGTTGGCTTACATGCAAAATGCCACTTGAGCTAGAATATTCTACCAAATATCGGTTACAATCTTGATAACGGTTACATCAAATGGCCCCACTTACCTAGGAGCATAACATGCCACGTACATTACAAAATAATATTATATATGGGATTCCCTATGTTGGAAGTGGGTCATTACATAATAATGAGAATTACAAAATAACGTTAGGATGGGATCCTAACATGTCCTTCCCCTTCAAAAAGCTTTGTCCTCAAAGCTGAAGGTGAGGAAACTAGTGCTAGATCTAATGGAGATATTCCCATGTAGCATCTTTTGATTGGAGTCCACGCCACTAAACAAGGACTTCGATAATGGTACAATTGTGGAGAGTGCAAGTACGATGATCTAATAGTTTTTCAGGTTCAAGCAAGATAGAACCTTCTTCATCTAACTCTGGGAGTGCAGACTGAACTTGTACCTAATTTACCACCACATTTTTGAGAGCAGAAACATGAAAAGAAATATGGAGCTTGGATGTACGTGGAAGGGCCAATTTGTAGGCTATGGCACCAATCCACTGTAACACCTGATAGGGCCCATAGTATTTTACAACAAGCTGCTGGCATCTACGAAGCTGGAGGGACAACTGTTTGTATGATTGCAAGCAAAGTAAAACCATATGATCCACATCAAAACTGTGCTAAGAACAATGTTGATCAACTTGTTGGTGCATCTAATTTTGGGCTGCCTCTAAATTTAGCTTTAGTTTATGGAGGATATCAACATGCTGACTAAGAGTAGTGTCGATTACATGGACCTTGGAGCTACCTGTAATGTAGGAGGAAGAATTCGGTGGAGGGCATCCATAAACCACCTCAAAAGGGGTAACCTTGGTAGCTGTGTGATAGGAAGTGTTGTACCACCATTTGGCCAAAGGAAGCCATATCACCCAGTGCATAGGATGATCTAAGGAAAAGCAATGAAGGTAGGTTTCCAAAAAATTATTGATAATCTCCGTCTGGCGGATGATATGCTGAAATCATCTTGACCTAAGTCTCATACAACTTAAACAATTCTTACAAAAAATGACTAGTGAAGGTTGGGTCACGATTAGACATGATGGAGAAGGGTAGACCATACAGGAAAAATATAGAATCAAGGAAAATTTGGGCAATATTGGAGGATGTGTAAGGATGGGAGAGGGGAGAAAAGTGAGCATACTTCAAAATACGATCTGCTACCATGAAGATAACATATTTGTCATATGAATTAGGTAAGCCTTCAATAAAATCCATAGAAATATCTATCCAAACCTGTTCTAGAATGGGCAAGGGTTGAAGAGTGCCTGGAGAGTGCTCTGTTTCACCTTTCATTCACTGACAGGTATCACAAGCTACCATAAATTCATGAATATCCTTTTTCATACCCTTCCAAAAAAAGTGCATTTGAGTTGTTCATAAGTTTTGAGAAATCCTGAATGGCCAGCATATGGAGTAGCATGTAGTTATGTCATGAGAAGTTCCTGTAGTGAGGACTTATGGGGAACAACCAGGCATTGGTGGTAATGCAGATCCTGGCCATCCCAAGTGTATCCAGGATATGAAGTAGGCTTAGTGGATAGGGAATAAACCAAAGTCTACAATTCAGATTCCTGAAGTACCTCCTGGCATAAAGAATCGATCCATTGGGGGATCATAAATGAAATGTCACACAACATACTGAGAGCTTCAAATTGGTGAGTGAGAGCATCGGCCATAACATTCTCCTTACCATTATTATAGGTGATATTATAATAATAGCCCATAAGTTTAGAGACCCATTTTTGTTTTTCAAGGGTGGCACCCCGTTGCTCCAAAAAGTATTTGAGACTCTGATGATTTGTTTTAATGAAGAAATGACACCCAATGAGATACGATCGCCAATGGTTACAACATACAGAATTTCCATCATCTCCTTGGCATAATTTGATTTACCAAATTACGACTGGAGAGATCTTTACTAGTGAATGCCAAGGGTCACCCTTCTTGCATCAACACTGCCCCAATACCATGACTTGAAGCATCACTTTCAATAACAAGTGATTTGGAGAAATTCGACATGGCTAAGACAGGTGTCATGGTCATGGCATGCTTCAATTATTGAAAATCCTGTTTAGTTGTCCAAGTAAAAGAGTCCTTATTTAGCATGGAAGTGATGGGAGCTGCAATTTTACCATAGTTATGAAAAAATTTATGATAATAACCTGTAAGCCCTAAAAATCCTTGAAGACGTTTGAGAATGTGAGGTTTTGGCCATTCCTAAACAACTTGGATTTTATTGGGATAAAATTTAATGCCATCCTTAGTGACAATGTGTCCCAAATGTTCTACTTCTATTAAGCAAAAATAACACTTGTAATACTTATTATAGAGTTGATGTTGTGCCAATAGCTCGAGAGTCTTATTCACATGAATAAGATGCTCTTCCCATGAGCGACTATACACTAGAATGTCATCAAAGAAGACTAGAATGAACTTTCGAAGGAATGGATGAAAAATGTTGTTCATAAGGCTTTGGAAGGTGGAAGGATCATTAGTCAAGCTGGGGAATTACCAAAAACTCATAGTGACCTTCATGAGTATGAAAGGTAGTCTTAGAAATATCCTCCTCTTTGAGCCAAATTTTATGGTACCTCGAGCGAAGGTCAAGTTTGAAAAAATACATAGTCCCATGAAGTTCATCCAATAATTCATCCACCACCAAAATAGGAAACTTATCCTTTATGGTGAGTTTATTGAGCTCTCGATAATCGATACACAACCACCAAGACCCATCTTTATTATGTACCAGTAAAACCGAAGAAGAGTAAGGATTGTTACTGGTATGCATGACACTAACTTTTAACAATTCTTGTACTAGCTTCTCAATTTATGATTTAAGAGCATGAGGATACCTATATGGTCTAATTTTGGGTGGTGCATTACCAGGTAACAAGGGGATAGCATGGTCATGAGAGCGACAAGGTGGTAATTCTATTGGCTCACTAAAAACAGAGTTGTGATTGGTCAAAATAAGTTGAAAATATTCAGGAACATAATCCTCCTCTGAAGGATGTGGTTGGATCACAAAAATGAGCTATGACACCCCAAGATGATTTTTTTAACAACTTCTCCATTCGACTGGAACTAATAATCTATGAGGACCTTGATTTTAAGCCATGGAGAGTGTAGGACTGTCCATTCTATGAAAATTGCATCCAAAGCTCACCAAAGTGCCAAGAGATGACTCCTAATGTGCCCAACCATTGATATCCCAACACAATATCACATCCCTCTAATTGAAGTGCAAACATATCTTGTTTGAGCTCATAGTCCCCAATCTTGACCTTAACATTATGAAATTTTCCCTTGCAAGGTAAAGTACCACCATTTTCTACCATAAACTCAAAGGAATTACATGTGTGTATATAACAATTTTCCTGCTTGGCGATGCGAGGATCAATAAAATTGTGTGTACTAACAGAATCAATCAAGATGGTAAGTCACATACCCTTGAAATAACCCACAACTTTCATGGTTTGGGGCGTAGTAATGCCAGCAAGAGTAAGAACATAAATTTTAGCCTATGATTCATCTGGGTTTTCATCCTCTGGTTTATGTGGTTCCTCTACTAATTCAGTGTCATCATCACTATGGTCACTGGTGTCAAGTTTGTCAACGTCTATGAGGAACAATTTCTTTTGGGTGCACCTATGGCTGTGAGAAAAAATTTCATCACAATTGTAGCAAAAATCTTGGGTGCGTCACTCATCCATTTCAGTATTGGTTAAACATTTGGGTGCAGCAGTGGGTGCAACAAGTTTTTGTTCATTTTTATTGTGGAATCTAGGAGGAAAAGAGGGTTTAGCCTTTGGAAATTTAGAGAACCACCTCTAAGCTAAAAATTTGGACTCGGCCAAATGAGCCAACTGGATAGCCTGCATCATATATTATGGTTTAAACATTGTGACCTTGGCTTGGAGATCTTCTCGCAACCCACTAAAAAAACAACTCATAAAGAACCCTTCATTCAATCCTATAGTTTTGTTGGCCAATCTCTCAAATTGTATTTGGTAATCTCAAACTGTTGAAGTTTGTTTTAGCTTTGTCAACTGTCCTATAAAATCATCATACTCACTAGAGACAAAGCGAGTGAGTAGTTGGGACTCAACTTCTGCCCAAGAAGGATCAGGGATAGTGTTTTGCAACCATTGGTACCACTGTAAGGCTTTAGATTCCAAATTGAAATAAGCCATTTGAACTCGATGATAAATGGGGACATCATGGAGTCTAAAGAATTGAGCAACATGACATAACCATCCATCAACATCCTTCCCATTGAACTTAGGAAAGTCTAGTTTTGGCATCTTGAAGGGAGTATCATGATCAAAGTGAAGGTGAGAGTCATATGTTCCCATTCCATGAAAATACTCAGACTTGCTTGGACCACCTTGTATATTAGACTCAACATCTGCTAGGTGTTCTTCTATGCAAATTCTGGAGGTATCTTGACCAACTCTAAAAGTTTGAAATTTTGTCGTCAAGTGTTCAGTTGTTTTTTTCAATCTAGTAACAACACTTACTACGGTATCCAACATTGAAGCAATGTTTTATTCTACCTATTTTTGATGTCCATGAGTGCCACTTGCCATTTGAGATAGCCTTGAACTTTTTACTCAATTACTAAAAATAGATGTGGGATTTTAGGAGTTACTATTTTTAGTAAGGGTCCAAAATTTAATTTGGGAAATGGATTGCAACATTGATTTTAGAATAGGGTCCACTTCGGTATTTGCTGGTAAAAAAAAATGAATTGTATTTTTTTTGGATTTTTAATAAAGGAAAAACACAAATGAAAAACACATGGAAAATTATACCTAATAGGCAGAATGGATGGCAAGAATTGTTGTAGTTGCAGCAGAACTTGGCCCTGGAAAGCTCTCTGATACCACTTGTTAGGAACCTACTATTGAAATAAAGATCACACACAAAATATTGAAAGATAACTGAAATACATGCAATAACAAAATAATACTATGCAGAAAGTAATTACAAAATTGAAACAATCTCACAAATAACTCAAAATCGTAGGCCTCTTCGAGGGGGCAACCTCCTTCAATATTTCATTAAATTGCAAAAATATTATTCGTACATGGCTTCATATATTTTTAAAGAAAGACTTCATGCAAACCCTAACCCTAGGCTCAAGAGTTGGCTTACATACAAAATGCCACTCGATCTAGAATCTTCTACCAAATATCGGTTACAATATCAATAACGGTTACATCAAATGATGCCACTTGCCTAGGAGCATAACATGCCATGCACATTACAAAATAACATTATATATGGGATCCACCACGTTGGAAGTGGGTCATTACGTAATAATGAGAATTACAAAATAACATTAGGCTGAGATCCTAACATTGAACCTCTCAACATCCTTCATATTAAGGTGTTCCACACATAATAATTCAAAATTGCAAAAAAAAATTAAAATATCCAAAATCCATAAAAATTTGTAAAACATAAAACTTCAAAAAAATTGTTGCATTATGCATTTTATCTTGCACATGCATTTCATTTTATTGCATCGTATTTAGAAATTTCCATCTATCACACTTGCATTAGGATAGGTGGTGTTTGCAATATTACAAATGACACCACGTTTGTATTTCAATCATGCATCTATGCATTATCACCTACCATCACCTTTGGGAGTAATTGTGTTTTTCAACACAACCCCTCCCATTGCTATGAGGAATATACTAGGGTTTTCCTGTCATTCAACCATACCTAGTGGTCTTCTCAGATTTAGTAGAAATCTATATTTGCTTTTGTATAGGAGGTCTATTTTTGATAGCACTTAGCATATCATAATCCCATCACTAATCAACATATTAAAAGTCATAATTAGGACAAAGAAGGATGAACACTACAAAGTGGTCCGGGTTGCCTTAAGTGAAAGGTTTTATTACTTGCTCATTTTGTGATGCACATGGTCTAGGGTGTTGATCATTAGCAAAAGGACAAGCTCCCTCATATCCAAGAAATATCTTGCTTCCAAAAAAAGAGCAAAATCCAAGAATCAAATCAAATCCCTTGCTCAAAACAAAAGAAAAAAAATACAAAATAAATAGTGATTTTCATCACTATATACACAAGCAAGTATCCCAATAAAATTAAAGAAAATAAGGGGTGAAGAGCTTGAATCCTTGGAATGTTCAATACTCAAAGCTATTGAGTGATCCCCAATACAACAATGGGCTGAATGAATCCCACCTGGCATTGGGGTAGTTGAAAGCAATTTGCAAGTGATCTAGCTTTAGGTGGTTTGTATTACCTAGTGGTCTAGTCTAACTGAGTCCAAACCTAGGATCGAGGTGAACATTTGGTGATCCTCATTATATAAATGGGCTGAATGAATCCTCCCTGGAAATGAGGTAGTCTTCTGTCTCATATCATATATTCATTTGCACACACAGGGATAGTGAATATCTTGGTCTTCATAACAAGACTTTATCTTTTATAACAAGACTTTATATTTTAGGAGTCTAGTACAGTGATTATACAACTTTTGATAAGCCAACTAGGGTGTCTGAGTCTCATGGAAAACCTAAAAAATTCCTCATAGCAACCATATATCTCATATCACAAATCAGTGTATATCTATCCAATTTATCATATCATATATGGGTGTTAAAATGATTAATTCTTATGCTAAGATTTAAAATTTTCATTCATGATTGTTATACATATTGTGGTGTCACCCGTTATATTGGTAAACTCATATTGCATTCATTATTTATGTTTTAAGTGATTAAATAATATAGGTTCATTTACATTAGATAATAATCATGTAAATAATGCATTACATACACTACATTCATCAAAACATATCATAAATTAAATGCATACAATTAAATCAAATTAAACATGAATTTAACATCTAACATTGCATCCATATGCATACATCATAGTAGTTTATCTACACATATATATCATAGTATCTAGTCATACATCCATCAGCTAGCTAGCGCATGTCATCATTACATCACATCAAATAAGCATTGCATCCATGTGCATCACATAAACATAAAACAATAAAATATACACACATATAATGAGTCATAATAAAATTAGATCATATATATATATGTGTGTGTGTGTGTGTGTCAAAAAAAAATATAGGTATGTGTAAAAATACCCGTAGGTTACAACTGTGTAGGTCCTTAGACCTTACACTAAAAAATGGTACAAAAATATAACAAAGTTGTAGTACATAGGTCCTACGCCTCTTGCCTGTGAGCTTCCACCACCATCTTCCCCCTTCTGGTGAGTTTTCCTAGAGCTGGTGCCTATGGACCTATCTAACCTGTGAGTCCTGTGGCTAGGCCATGTTGATGACTACCCAGTATCCTATGTCTTGGTCCTCTGTGTCCCTATAGATATGGATCTCTCAGGTACTACACCATCGTGTAGTCTAACCTCCCTCTACAAAATAGTGATGTGCGCTGCATCTAATGCATACTACCTGGCATCATCCTCAATGAGGGCCTACAACATCCTAAGCTTAGCTACCATATCCAATCTTGTTGGTCCTTGTATAACTGGCACGAGAGGAGACATTTGAGAAGAAGAGGGATCTCCCCTCACTAATCAGAGCAAGTATTGATTTGTAATCACATCCAGTTAAGCCTAGAGAATATCATGCTGCCCAGTGGTATTCTTTATCTCTGTATCTATATTGGTAATATATGCTTGGAGAGCTACCATATCCTCCTCGTATCCATGCCACTACACCTATCCCTCTACCAATTGATCTTAGACTGCTCTCATTTGTGCTTACAAGGTAGCCAAGGAGGTATCCCTCTCCATGATTTGCATCCTTAACATCTGTAGCTAGGACTGCAAGCTAGCCACCTGGATCCTCAGTTGGGACACCTCACCATCAGCCTTCTCCTCAAGCTCCTCCTCTTCTTCTGTAGCTACTTGACCCCATCCACCCTCTATCCTCTAACAAGTGCATCGACTCGTAGGGTCCTCATTGGCTACCTCTACGCCTACCTCAATGTCTATCTCATCTCTAGATCTGCCTAGTGGGTCACCATCCTACCATAACCTGGTAGTCCACTACACATCATAATACACTATGGTCCCTACATCCACTAGCTTTGAATCATGGTAGATGTCATCCTCGTCTCCTAATGGAGTCACTTGAGGCTAGACCAAGTCTCTCTCCATATTAAGGTGATGATATATAACTGGCTCTACTGGGATGTCCTAATGAATCTCAAATTGCTTGGTGATACATGAGAAGTGAAAGAACTCATGTATCTCAGGCTTACGCCCAAGAAGCCATCTCTTACATTGTGCCCACCTCAAATAGTAGTTTGCCTCCTGCCATGCAAGACAATCCATGTAAGGGTACCATAGAACATACCTTGGCCTTAGTCATGTGAGGCTATCCATTAGTACTGGAGGTCCCCTGTGTATGACCTACTCTTGAATCCCTCAATCTCCCTAGGCCATCATGATGCATAGCACTGACACTCCTTTTTAATATCATCGTTCTATAGCGATAGTACCCTAGGATTATCAATAGTGATATGCTCTCATGACCATATCTAGAGCAGTAAGCTACAACCAATTCCAACACAACCTCATTAGGTTATCTGATACAACTCATCGTAGAGCTACATGAGTATAGTACTCCCCCAAGATAGAATCAATGGATCTCATGTAGTGTTGGTGAGCAGGTCCTGTGTCCTAGCCAAGAGGTTCTAGGGGAACTTTTCTCTTGAAGTATTGGGTAGCAAAACTTGCATGATGAGCTGCATAAGCATGATTTGTCATCGTGAGAAGACCTACTCTCGATACCAATACTTGATGTGCACCCCATAGTTCTCAGAATCTACTTGTACCTCATTGCTCCTAACACTGAATTTACTCAAAAAAATTGCATCCTTCATCATAATGGGTGAATATGTGATGGCCTCAACATCGAGAGGGATACATAAGATGTGGTAGACATCCTCCAAGGTCACTATAATATCACTTGTGGGTAGGTGGAAGGTGTTGGTTTGCGCATCCCAATGAAAGGCCAAGGTAGTTATATAGGCCTGATTGGCCTATATGGAAGGCAACCATAGCACATAGCCAAAGACTATGGCTGCAAACCAGTCTTGCTCAACATTAGTTAGTCCATCATGGATCTCACGAAGGAGATTTGACTCCCTCGCTCTAGTAGTCAAATTCTGAATGGAGATAATAACAAGCTCAATTAAAATCACAAAAACATAAAAAATGCAAACAAATTAAAAAAATCCTTCAAAAAGAGCAAAAAAATTACAAATACATTCAAAATATTAAAAAAAAATCAAAATGTAACTTGGAAAAATTCAAAAAAAGTAATTAATTCCACCAAAAATAGCAAAAACATAAAAAAATTATAAATTTTTTCCTAAAGTCCCTCAACCACGACTGCCACCCGTGGTCAGCAACAATGATCAAATTTTTGACCGTTGGGATTTGAAGTCAGCCGCGGCTGATATCCGTGGCCCCTAATTGGAAAATTAGGAGCTATGACTGCCACCCGTGACTATGGGAAAAGCCTCATTTGAGGTAATTTCCCACCCCATTTAAACCCAAAATTAAACCCTACCCCCCTAACTAGCCTAGTTTACATCCTAACTAGGGTTTCGTTCGTTGGAAATATTTTAGTGAGTTCATTTTTTTCATTAATTAGTTTGGTTCTTTTTTTAAAGCTGGGTAAATTCAAAAGTGAGGTTTGAGATGCTACCTTAGTAGCACTGGCTCTGCCACTGGTGGACGTCTTTGGTTTATCAACCATTGGTAGGAGTATTTTGTGTTAAGTTTAGTAGCATTCTATGTCAAATTTTCACTTTTAATTCTTAGATCTCTCTGATAAGTAGCTGGCAAATAGAAATAATGAGGTGAAAATGACATATTTCTCTTTTATATTTTCAATTGGTCCTCAGCCACGGTTGGTAATCATGGGAACAAAATTAGGGTTTGTCAATCGTAGGTGTCAGTTGCCACTAAGAAATTTGGTAAAATCAGCTGTAACTGACAACCGTGGCTAGCATACAACAATAAATGCACTCAAAATTTTACCATGAGGGGCTTCAAAATGCAAAATTAAAAATATTCAATGGTCCAAAAACCTCAAAAATTTCAAAAATAACAAAAAAATTCATATAATTCAAAATTTAAATATGTCTCGTATCCAATTATTTACCCTATACACTTGGTAATTGCAGTGACTTACGATCCATGCAATTTTACAAGATGAGTAAATCACCATAAGGCCATTTGGGGTAAATTAATCATCGTTGACTTGAAATGACTTCACTTCAATCCCGAAGAAGGCCACAATGATCGGACTACCCCATGGGAATGAGGTATTCATTTCATTTCTTCTATGATATTTTCAACAAATCATCGACCAAAGTGATTGAACATAATTGTTATCATCTTGATTTCCTAAGAATGCCATTGTGGTTAGACTGATCCATGGGATATATATGTACAATTACTTTTCACATTTGAACTCATGACTGAAATAGATCATGCCAAATGATAGCAATGCTAAAGTCTTCAATCATCCAAATTATTTTATCATGGTCAAGCGACTCGTTGTTTCATTCAATGTCCTACCCTCATCGACTCGTCACTTGAGGGGGTAGTCATAATATCAATAATCATAATCAAATTTAGCAAAAGATCACCCGATGTTGTCAAATTATTTTCATATTACGAATCATTGCCAAAAACTATCATAAGCTTACCCTTTGCTGGGGCAAAGAGCAAATATAACAGTTAAGCTAGTAACTCTCCACCTATTGGAAATACTATAGCTTAACTATCTAATCACCATGGATACGCAAAAGCTTTGCCAATTTAAGCCTTCCCTTAGTTGGAAGTAATGATTCTAAGATGCACGTTTATTTATAAGACTAGGGCATCTAATGTTGATTAGATCATTGATCATCATTTAACCTACAACATGACTTTAGGCGGTCTAGTTTTGCTCAGCGTTGTGTTTGCTCATAGTGCATCATAAAAGGGGTATCTGTAGACATCTAAATCACATAATGTGTAGGGGACTACTCATATGGGCATCTTAACAGACCATATGAATGATCTTGGACCATTCCAAGACAAAGCAGTGGTTATAACCACTCAAATTTGGCATCTTTGACCTACCCAGCCTTAGCCATGGTTGACACCCATGGCTAATAGAGCTAGTTGCACCTCAGAGCCATGGCTAGCCCCGAAAATATTTTGAATTCCTGAGCCAAGCAAAATTTAGTTACAATAGCTATGGCAATGTATTTCAAACGGTTTCAAGTGAGAAAGCATCCAAATCTTCCTTCCAACTACTCCAACCTCCTCATTCTTGATATTGGCTTCTTCATGAAGCTAAGATTAGGAATTGAGAGTGCTATAAGACCCCCCTACAAATAGGGAAGAGGTCAAGATTAAGTGTCGGTTTACATGCAATGAAGCCCTACCATATTGGAGAGCCATTTACAACCCTTGAGGAGTGCCTTTATGCTGCCAATGTGGGAATCATAACTGTATGTGAAGCTATGGAGGTGTAAATAATTGGAAGGAGATCAATCATCCCAATTGGACCACTTCCATTGCAAATCCGAAGAGTCTACACCACCAATTCGTTCTAGAACAAAGAGACAATCCTTGACCATAAATCCCTTGAAGGAATTTTAAGATTCAAGATCTAATTATAAGAGCAAGAGAATTTTCACCTCAGCTGTGACTGTTAGTTGTGGCTAACAGAGCCAGCTGCACCTCAGACCCATAGTGAGGGTTTAACACTTGATTTCATTTGTTTTAGCCATAGGTCTTTCATTCCATAGATGCAATTAGAGAGATATGATATAAATTAACTTCCATTTATGCTTTTGTACATTTAATTGTAAGAATTAGAGATAGCTTTGCTCTATGTTCTCTCATTTCATCAATTTGCACTAGTTTCATTAGATTTGATCCATTTCAAGTTTTAATGGCAGATTATACATTATAATAGCTAGATTTACTGCTTTCTTAGCATTCTTTACAATAGTTTAGAGGTTTTGTAATCATATTTACAATTTTACAAACTTTCTTGTTATATTTGTATTAATCCATGCAATTCCTATCAAGAGCCTCATCATGAGAGGCCTCCTTTGCTTTTAACTATTTTATGTTGTTTCTTGAATGTAGATTTATAGGATTTGAGCATATTCAAAGTATTATTGGTAACATATTCCTCCAATCAAGTGATAATAAGGCTTCCTTGAGCCTTAATCAGTTCATATCTACAATAAGAGCCTACGTATTGCACCATCCCCTTTGAGGGGCTCAAAAATTGTATCAATTATATCAAATAATTTGGTATCCCTAAGAGGGACGTATTTGTAAAGGATATTTGCAATGATAATATATAGAAATTGTTCTAAATTGTTCAATTCATTGTTATTCATATTTTCACAGTTTAATGCTTGGTATAATTGATGCAATAGCCTACGTGCATGCTTTTAGAGTGGTACAGTTATCAATCTACTTTTTAGTTTCTTTGTGTACATGGAACAAGTCTTTTGTAGGAGCTAAGAATTATCAAGACCATAATACTTGATGATATCATGCGGAGGTTGAGAAGGAAACCCTCTTATAATCATATTAGAGGAATTTTAGAAGAGTCTACTTGGAAGACATCTATTCTTGAAATCTTTTGTAATATCATATCAATTTGGTATCCCTAAGAGGGATGTATTGTAACCCAATGTACAATGTCTTTTGAAAATTAATGAAAATGGCCCGTATCTTTATTCAAATTCTTGTTATCATGGTTACATAGATTTCTATTATCAAATTGATTTTGTATTGCAATATTATAGATGTTTAGAGTCTTTTGGTAATTCACAAATATAACCTATGATACTTTATGGTAGTATTAAGGCTTAAAAAGTCATCATTTGCTAAGGATCATAATAACAATCTATCTAGGTAGTATCTATGATATGCTCAAAAACTAGTGCACCAATAAAAGCAACCAATGATAATGTAAAGCAACAATGAACATGAACATATAACCAATACACAAAGATAAAGAATAAGAACAAGTGGGCCAAGTCCTTTATATTAATGATAATCTCAAAGTGTATTACAAATACGTCCCCTTGAGGGAGTTCAATGATGTGATACAATCATTACAATAAATGAGGTATTTATCCCCTTTCTAATGAAAACCTGGCATATTTTGCAAGGTCTTTTCACAATCACAAGTGTTGGAGCGGGCTTCCATAAGCACCACAAGAGTAATGATGTTGATTTCTTGTGCTCCTTTGTCCTTGTAGAATCTTGTAATTTGCACACAAAGAAACTAAAATATATCAATAGCATATGAAGAGCCCAATGATATTGGGCCCATATTAAATGAAGTAAATATTGAAATAGAACTGAATCAAATGCATGAACAAAAAATAAACTATTTTAGAAAACAAAAAAAAACTTTAAGCTATTATAATAAGAAAAATAGAAAAATTAGATATCTACCAGAGGCTATCTTAGGGTTGGATGACCTTGCTCGTGGGCCATCTCAGGTCGAGACGACCGCTACCCTAGGCCTAAGTTTATTGTGGTCAAATCAAGGTAATGTTTGGGTTTGATCTGAGGTATTGTCAATGTATTTGTGCACTCATAGGAATGACTTAGTGGGTCTGATCAGTCACTAAAGTAGAAGTGTTCTATTTGCATAGAAGGTGGAAGCACAACCTTCAATCCTTATGGCAATCCAACAACATGAATTTCAATAGTGGGAAATCTTTGGGAATAGAAAATATAAACTTGAACTTTGTAATGATAAAGATTATGGTCACAAATATTGCAATAGCTGGGGGTTCAAATTTAGGGGGTGAGTGCCAATATATATATTTCTCGAAATAAATCTAATAATGGCACAAACCCTTTGCATGAAAATAAAAGAGGCAGTTTGCATTAAGAAAAGTGAATGCTTATATTTAGAATTTCATGCAATTGATTAATGCATGCATTTTTGCTATTTTGGCTCATGCAAGGTGCTAAATCATGGTGTGGGATCATGTCTTGGGGTGAGACAACTCTACTTACAAAGGAAAATATCCCTGTTTAAGTGATAAAAACCATTGTTTTGGCCTGAAGGCTGCCCAAGGTGGATCACTTATTTTAAAGGAGTCTATTCAAGTAGTCTTCTTAATATGACATATTTTAGGTGTCTACATATGCTCTTTTTTGGATGCGTTGTGTGAAAGCACAATGTAGAGAAAAAATAGATGACCTAAAGTAAAATTAAAGGTTGATAATGTCCATTGATCTAATCAACGTAAGATACCCCAATAATGGAAAGAGCATGCATTTTTGAATCATTTCTTCCAACTCATTGAAGAATTTGGTCTTGGTTTCTCTTCAACTATGGGTAGGCGTAGGGGACTTACAAGCCCTAGGCTTTGAGAATACCAAGTATTTTTGGTAAGCTTTGGGTATATCAAACAAGCAATTTCAACTATTCTATTATGTGTTTAGTTTAAATTTTTACTTGTCAGCTACCCTAAGCAATAAGGACATGATTATCTTTGTCAATGATTCTTGAATGAATGAAATTTACATTGTTGAGTCTGTGATTATTAATTTGATTATAAATTTTATAAATTATATGACTACCCTCTCAAGCAATGAGTCAATAGAGGAGATGGAAAATTATGAAAGCGATGAGTCACTTGACAAAGCTAACTTGATTTGAGTTTGATTGGGTGATAATGCAATTATGAGGATTTATATTCTTATGATCTCAGTGATTGCAACCCATTTTGTTTTATTCTTTTTGATGAGTTTCCTTATGGTAATTGACTCATCCTACCAAATTACATGGATAATCTATCGTTGCAACCACCAGGTGACTGGAGTCCATCACTAGATACAAGGTTCACTCAAGCTTTTTGAATTGTTTTGATCAATGAGGTTAAGTGCCTTTGGAATATTTTGATTAAAATTATGACCAAAGGGAGTTGGTGCTTTTGGAGCCTTTGTGAGTTAGATTTGACCAAAGGGATGCCTCCTTTAGAGCATTTTGAGTTAGATTTGACCAAAGGGATTAGTTGCCTTTGGGGCATTTTGAGTTAGATTTGACCAAAGGGGTTAGTTGCCTTTGGGGCATTTTGAGTTAGATTTGACCAAAGGGGTTAGTTGCCTTTGGAGCCTTTTTGAGTTAGATTTGACCAAAGGGGTTAGGGGCCTTTGGAGCCTTTTGAATTGAAATATGATTTTGATATTATGGATGATCATCAAAATAAGTGTCCTTATGGTAATGTACCCATCCTATCGGATTGCATGGATAACCAGTTGCTACAATCGATAGGTGACTAGAGTATATCACTAGATATGATGTTCTATCGAAGGTTGTTTGACCAAAGGAGTTTGGTGCCTTTAGAGCCTTTGAAATTAAATTGTCCAAAGGAGTTTGGGTACCTTTGGAAATTTTTGAATTGAGATGTGACCAAAGAGGTTTGGGTACCTTTGGAGCCTTTTGAATTGGAATTGACCAAAGGAGTTTGGATACCTTTGGAGCTTTTTGAATTGAAGTTGACCAAAGGAGTTTGGGTACCTTTGGAGATTTTTGAATTAATATGCAAATGCAAATCTATCTAGGTTTTCTTATGGTAATCTACCCATCCTATCGGGTTGCATGGATAACTAGTCACTACAACCGCTAGGTGACTAAAGTATATTACTAGATACAAGGTTTGCTTGAGAATTTAAGCTAGTGAATTGAATTGTTGAATTGAGAGTTGATTCATTGAATGTGAGGAAAATAAAAAAACCTTTGACAAAAGGATGCAACATTTTGAGCCTAGCAAATGATTGGATGATTTATTGAATGCAAGGAAATAGACACAACCTTTGAAAAAAGGATGCAATATTTTGAACCTAGCAGTTGATTTGATTGATTGATGTTTATACAAGGCAAAGGGTGCAACCTTTGACAAAAGTATGAATCCTTTTGAACCTAGAAATTGATGTGTTGATTGATGTTTATGCAAGGTAAATAGCATACAATTTGACAAAATGATGAATCCTTTTGAACCTAGTAGTTTATGTGTTGATTGATTGTTGGAGAAGGTGTGATACCTTTGAACACCCCCAAGTAGATTGGTGATTTGATTGATTGTTGGGGAAGGTGTGATACCTTGATTACCCCAAGTTGATTTATGATTATGTGATTGATTGGGAGAAGGTGTGATACCTTGATTATCCTAAGTTTTTTGATTGGGGGAAGGTGTGATACCTTGAGTGCCCCAATTTGATTTATTGCTTGCTTGATTGATTATTGGGAGAAGGTGTGATACCTTGATTGCCCCAAGTTAGTGTTGATAATGATGCATGTATGTTGTTCACTAATGACATGATGATGCATAATATGATTTATATGTTTAAATGTTATAATGAATGAATCTAAGATGAAAAATAACCTATGTGTAAGCACCAATAAATGTATAAAAGTCATTAATCACTTGAGCTTTGGGGAATCAGATTCTCAACCACCCAACTCGAGTCTTGATGAGAATTTAGCCCTTATCCCTACTACTCATTTCATGGTTTTTTTGGATTTTGTGACAAGAATTAGAGCTTTGGGGAATAAGATTCTCAATCACTCAAACCTATTCCTGATAAGAATGTTACCTTCTTACTTACTACTATTTTTGTCTTTGTTGTAAGATTTTTGCAAAGATGTATATTTTAAGTGGTGAAAACCACTATTTTTATTGTTATTTTGGACTATGTGCATAATAGGACAACAAAGGAAACCTTTCACTTAAGAGGCCATGACTACTTCATAGTTTCACCTTTTCTTTTCTAAATTATTTTAAGATGTGTAAATGTGTTTGGGATTTTGAGATATGCAAGGTACTATCAAAGTAAGACCCTACTTTCAAAAATCAAGATAGATTTCTACAAAATTTGAAAAGAAAACTAGGAATGGCTGAATGACAGAAAGACCCTTATTAAACACCCTATAACAACTTATTGGGTGAGGGAAAATAGACAAACACCTATGACAAAGAATGTGGATGTATATGATGTCATAGGTGTGTGTGTTCTCCTTATGAACCTTTGAAAACTAAGAAGTACGTGTAAAATAGTCAGTGGCCATATGAACATCACTGTTGATGGTCATTTGATATCTAACCTATCTTACGAGGACCTCTTAATATTTTAAATATCATAAGAAAAAGTATAAATAATAACAAGAGAAAAAGGTTTGATTAAGACTAACGATAGTCATATAAGCATGTTGCCATGCCTAGTATGCAAGAACAAAAAATCAATCTAATTCTAGTGCAACGAAATAATATGCTTAATGTAATTAATCAATGAAATGTAGTAAGTGTAATGCATGATAACATAAGCAATACAATGTTTTTGTGATTTTTGATTTTGTATTGTTTTTGTTGTTTTAATATTTTGATGATTTTTTTTTTCTTTTTTTTTTTGTATATATATTTTTTTGTGGGGGAATGTGTGATACCTTGCGCATCCCCAAATTGCTTTCTATTTGCAATGCAATTAATGGGGATGATGTGATACCATGAGTATCCCCACTATGATTCTAATGAGAATCAAAATTCTGATTGGATGGAGTGAGAGGACCATTTATAGAAAAGGCCTCCTTATCAATAAGATCTTGGACCACATTTTTAAATGCCATATAAATATTGATGTTGTGACTAGCTTATCAATGATAGAGACAATAGTGACCCTCCCTATATGATTTTGGTTTCGGTCTGTTGGGATCAAGAGGGTGTAAGTTAGGTAAAAAAATTATTTTTGCCTTTTGCAACTTGTGAAAGATGATCGACATGGGATCGAATAGAGGTGTCCTGGTACGGAACTTGCGTTTTGTATGAGGAGATTGATGTTGTTGATGAGGTTGATGCGATAAATGTTGGGAGGGTACAATATCTTGAGAATCCCCAAATTATTTTATTTTTGTATTATTGACAGTGTGATACCTTTGAGCATACCCACTTGTTGTGGCCGCTCCACAACATACCCCAAAAATTGGGGACCCACCTCTTGATTTTCATGTTTCAATATGTTGATTATCTTGTGAGTGTTTTGTGAGTTCACATGCGTTCCAAGGGATAGTGTGTCATTTTGCTGTCAACAATTTTGTGACAATTTTTGTTGTCAATTTATTGCTGATAATTTTTCGACAACTTTTTCTTGTTGATGACTTTTGTCGTCATTTTCTTGTCGACGACTTTTTCTTGTCGACATTTTTTTTTTTTTTTATTGTTGTCAATGACTTTTTGTCATCATTTTTGTTGTCGACAACTTTTATCATCATTTTTGTTTATGACAACTTTGTCATCATTTTTTTTGTTTTTAGCAAGTTTATTGTCAAGTGTTGGTGTTTATTGTCATGGGGTGGTTCAAATAATGAAAACAATAAAAAATAATAATAAAAAAAATAAATTTGTTTATATATATTCTATATATAAATTTAAAATTTAAAATAAATAAATTAGAGGATTTTTCATCATTTAAACTTCAGTTTAATGGTGGTCATGGTGTTGATTTCTAATATGTTAATTTGGTCTTTATAGGAGATGAAGGGAAGACGATGACGTTGCATCATTTGCCGAGTAGATATTACGACAGACATTCTAATGACGACAACGTCGGGGTTTCTTCGGCGATGAAACAACGGAGAATGTAGAGATGTATACCGGCATTCTACGATGGGTTAGTTCACAATGGGCACACGAAGCAAATTCGAAGGCAGACGTGGGCGTGGTCCATGGCCGGGAGGATTCTGAGCTGGCGGGTGATGTGGGCCCTACCGACGTCGGCAAGGGACATCCGATAGCATGATGACCAAGGCAACGAACATCGACCAACAATAGAGAAGGTTCAAGGCAGTCTAATACAATAGTATGCGGGCAGACGACGTGGCAACTCCCAGGAATGACGATGTGGTGCCGATAATATCCTAAATTGATGACAATATGTATTTACAAAAGCCCCATCGATGATGAATTGGAAGGGAGAAACATGACACAACGCTTGATGGTTTCGAATTGAAATGGCCACGGATACCGTGAGGTCGGACGAAGACAGCCCAGATAGAGTTCAAACGAGCTAGGCGCAATAGGACCCAATAGTATAGATGATTCCAACGCATATGTATTTGACGGTGAGTGTTCAAACGATGGGTGGTCCTATTCTTCTATGTCAGAGCAGGTAGAAGCAGTAGCATCAACGACGGAGAGGTCGACAAACGCAGACGAGGGGAGATACCATCCCATATGTGGTAGAGTCAATGGCAGATTGAAGGCGTTGAGGTGGATGTTACGTGGTGAAGAGGGTATTTACCATGCCCATTACGAGTAACTGGAGCAACAGCCAGATGTCGACGAGACAGAGGAATAACAACATGCAGCGTCGAGGGGATCAACGGTGGTACACATGATAAATCGTAGTGAACGACAACGTTGTCTGCAATGTCAGTGGAGAAAGTTGTAGGTTTTGGTTACTACGCTTCTATGGGAATCATAATCCACCTCATCATTAAATAAATTCAAATAAAGTTTAATGTAAGTGAAAAGACCTAAGCAGAGTTGATGGGTGGTAGCATTTCTGAGACAGTGAGGTGTGTTTTCGGTGAGGCTTCAACACCAAACACAAAATAACACAGAGTTTGACGTGGCCAGAATGGGCAAAGGTGGAGCTCAGTGGCATCGAACAATGAAGTACGATACGCGATAAGGTAGGGGACACCAATCTCTACAACGAGGTATTAACAAGTTTTAGGTTTGAAGAATGTTTGAAAAATATTGGGATTTGCGTTATGAGGTCAGGATGCACAGTGGTGTTAGAATGAGTTAGAAGGGCTGTTCAGGGCATCTTACTATGGAATTAGACCAAGTCCAATAGGCCCTTGGTTCATATATGAAGACCAATAAAATTATTTACATAGAGGGCCCTTGGGGTTAATAAAAATATGTGGAGAGTATTTTTCGATAAGCGTTATAATGTAATGCGAACAAATGGTGCATGACCAACAAAAATGAAAAGGAAGTCTATTCCTTTTGGCTTTATTAGTGTTACATTCATGAATCATAATGAAGTCTAAAGAAAGAAATGACATTATGAGAAAGGAAGTAAAACGAAATTAGATGAAGTTGAAAAGTGAAGAGGCATCCGTTAAAGAAATTTTGAAGCCCACGTGAAGTAGAAATGAAAACAGACAGAGAAAGAAGAAAATGGGCAAAACAAAACATTGGAATATGAAATGAAAAGACAAATTTGAGACTTTAAAAACCCATGAAGGCACAGGAAATGGGGGTTGGAAACTTCTAAAACAGAGTTGTACAGCTGAGGGCAAAAGGTCATTCTGGACCTGCTTTGGATTGTTTTTCTTCCACTTTTTCTGGTTTTGGAGAACCATATTTCTGCCATGTACAAGGACATATTTTAATGCAGATAACTTTTCAGAAAGTTGCATCTTATGGACAAGAAATGAAGAGTCATTTTCTGCATGCAAGATTAAATGTCTATTTTTTTACCCTTTTTAGATTTTAGGCTTGTAAATGGAGTTTATGCAAGTTTCTTGATTGCTTCATGTGAAAGCTTAAATCTGAAAACCTCATTTAAACCCTAGGAGCCAACACTTAGCTTATCCGGATTGTGCTTGTTTTGCAAGTCCAATAGGTTAGGTTGCATGCATGAAAATCTCACATCTTCGGTTTTGTCGGAATAAGATAGCATCAAACTGAATGTATGATGTGTTTCATTTTCTGCATTTCATTTTCATTTTTCTGCATTTTATTTTTCCAAAAATTTTAATTTTTAGGCATTAAAATAAACATTAAAAATTTCAAAATCCAAAAACAATTTCACCATTGCGTAGGTTATACTTCATACTTCCAATACACACTTTGAAATTTTATTTTCGGAGTTTTTTAGTATTTTTAAAAATTCATCGAAGTTGTTGTTTTATTACAAATTTTAAAAAATCTGTAAAATAGAAAATTTCTATTTTTGGGCCAAATTTCATTTTTTCAGTTTCATGTTTCATTCATGAGCCTATGATGACATTCCATTTATGAAAATTCTAATTTTAACGAAGGAGTCGTGTTTTATGGTACTTTTCAAATTACCATTTTGGGAGCAATCAAAGCACTAAATTATTCGTCTTAATGAAAATCTGATTTCATTTAAGAAGGATAATTAAAGTGACATTTTGAATCTACATTTGAAGACCCTATTCATCATTGAGGATTTAATGCAAGATAAAATCTATTTTAAAACCCTCAAGATAAAAGGAATTAAGGCACTACATCGTGGTCATATGAGGGCCAACTCACATTTGCTTTATTTTGGTTCAATGAACAATCACTAAAGTTTCATGGTAAAATAAACAAACATTGCCCCTTGTTTACAGTTACTTGCAATCACTAAGGTGTTCCAAGCATTTAAATTGAATATCTTTATTTGAGATTACTAATACACATATGCAAATGCTAATATAGCGGAGACCTTGGAGAAGTTGTTTGTTTAACTTCTTTGCAAGAGGGGATTTGGAACTTAAATCCTAAGGGAGAGTGTACTTTCACAAATACCACTCAACATTTTGGCGCTACGAGGGCCTGGATTGGTTTATTTTAGTGTGATATAAATGCTATAGGGATTTAAATGTTGAATATTTCATGCCCTATTGATTATTATCTTTAGCCCTCTTTTAACAATACAACCTTGTAGTGTTAAAAGGAGGACATGAATTGCTATGCATTGTTCTAACGCTTTTGATTGTTCATACAAGAATAATGTGTTTTGGTTTGATTTTGAAAAATTTTGGTCTTGACTAACGAGGTTGTCTCCATGCAATTACTTTCATTTGATTTTAATGGATACATCTCTTGGTTGATGCTAACATGATTATTCATACGTTACATGTTTGATATTTTCTAGTCATTTCATGCTTATTTGTAAGGAATTATTTTGTCTAAAATGTATTTGTTGTCGGTATTATGCTCTTCACTTGCGTGTAATGCGATCTTGTGAATCAGAAAGCCTACAACACTAGGAGTATGCTCTTCACTTGCGCATATGTGATCTGGTGAATCAGAAACTAATTTACATTTTTAGAATATTGCTTTGTCATGGTTCCTTCTTTCATTCATGACTAAAAAATTGGTTTTGAAGTTATTCTTTGAGTTTCATTAATGGCTACAACTATAGGAACATGGTATGGGATACATGGTAATCCTTTGAATATTAGTGGAGATTCTCATGATTTACCCAAGAACGTAGAAAAAGGTTTGCCCAAATTTAAACACAATGGTCCAACATTAGCCGAGGAACATATTCAAGCCTATGTGGATATCCTAGTTAGGTGGAATGTCTAACATGAGGATGTGGCATGTAGAATGTTTCTTGGAACCCTAGATGAGGTGGCATATGATTGGTACACCAATTTACCCAATGGTTCTATTACATCTTGGACTCAATTGAAAGATGATTTTATCAATCAATTTAGGTTGCTCATTGATCCTCTCACGATATATCAACAATTTACTTCTTGCAAAAGAGAACCTAATGAGCTAGTGAGAAGTTTCAACTTGAGGTTTCAAAAGATTTATGCGAGATTAATTTCTCCTTATACTATTGAGGAAAGTGGTGCTCTTCAAATTTACTTTCGAGCATTGGATCCTTTTTCTGCCATATTTGTTAGGATGAATCCCTTGGTTACTGATCTTGCATCGGCCTACACAGAAGCTATGATTGTAGATAAAAAATTGATGCCACAAGGTTATGTAATGGAGCAATGATGTAGGAGCATCCGGTGACAGCAGGGCAATCTTGCATCAACCAAATTTCTCTAAGTATTTTGTTTTATTTATTTTCTTTAGCAAAGGCAGGAGTTTGTCATGATATCGCGACATCAAAGAAGGAACCAGGGCAAAGACAGGAGTTTGTCGCGATATCGCGACGTCGCGATATTGCGACATCATAGAAGAAACCAAGGCGAAAGGCGAAATGATCGCGATATCGCGACAGACAAAAAGAAACCAAGGCGAAAGGCGGAATGGTCTTGATATCGCAATATCACAACATCACGATGTCACGACAGATAAGAAACCAAGGCGGAAGGCGGAATGGTCATCACGATATTGCGACATTGCGATGTCGCAACAGACAAAAAGAAACCAAGGTGAAAGGCGAAATGGTTGTGATATCGTGATGCCGTGATATCGCGACGTCGTGATGTCACGACAGACAAAAAGAAACCAATGCGGAAGGCAAAATGGTCACGATATCATGACGTCGCGATGTCACGACAGACAAAGAGAAACCAAGGAGGAAGGCGAAATGGTTGCGATATCGTGACGTACGTCATGATATCGTGACATAAAACACAGCAAAGGGTTCGAAGGCAGAATGGTCGTGATATCGCGACATGTCGTGATATCATGGCCAAAAGAAAGCAAAGAAGAAATGGCCACACGGATGGCCATGTGCACAGAAAAAGAGGCAACAGTCCCTAATGAACATTCTGACAAAGCGACGGTTGCAGGTTAAGGGTCTCTTTAATGTGTGCTTTCATGGCAGATCGGGGTAGTCACCCATTTATGGAAATAAAATTGAAAGCTCGATGGAGGAAGCCAATTTTGTAGGTTTTATTTAATATATTCGTGCAGGTGGGTCATTAATGGCCTAGAGGGTCGAGACCTTGATAAAAACTCAGAGATTGTAAGAAAAATGGGGGTGGTGGATTGGAGATCGCACGCAGAAGTGTGAGTTGAAAGCTAAGCCGAGCACTAGCTGTTGTAAAGCCTACGGGATATTATTGTAAAGATTTTTTAGATTAATGCATAAAAATTTGGGAATTGCATGTGACTGTGTGTGATTTTTAGTCCCCCATCAAAGGTATCAGAGCCGAAAGTTCTTGAGTGTGTAACAGATCGCCGGACGTGAGGCAGTTACATCAGGATCTGTGGAAGGGCTTGTGAGAGAGTGAGTAGAATGCCTCTAAGAAGAAACCCTATTGGTGGGAGAGGCATGGCAACAACAAAATATGTCCGAGTTTTGTAGAGGCAAATACAAGCCCTGCAAGAAGAGATGCATAGAGGATCGAAGCCAAGAAGAGATGAAGGCAGTGAAGACGAAGTGGATGAAGAAGAAAACCAGTTTGAAGAAGAAGAAGAGGTTGTAGATCCGACACAAGCCAGGTTGTACAAAGCCATCTCTCAGATTGGAAAGAAGCCGAAGATAGAGGTTTCTGTATACTCAGGAAATCTGGATCCAGAGGAATTGATCGACTGGATCAACGATCTGGAAGAATACTTCGAGTATGAAGAAGTTGAAGATCCTGAGAAGGTCAGATTTTCCAAGACCAAGCTGAAGGGTCATGCTAGCATATGGTGGAAAGGAGTACAGCTGGAGCAGAATAGAAGAGGAAAAGAACAGATAACCAAATGGGTGCGAATGGTAGAAAAGTTGAAAAGATAGTTTATTCTTGCAGATTATGAATTGGATCTGCTAAGGAAAATGCAGAGTTTGAGACAGATGAACAAAACTGTCCAAGAATACACAGAGGAGTTTTATAAGATCTCCATTAGAACTGGCCATTTAGAGGCAAGCAAGGAGAAGGTGGCCCGTTATATCAATGGGTTGAGACCCAGTATCCAGGAAGAGTTGAGCCTAGTTCGGGTGAGCACCATTGAAGATGCTTACCAGTTTGCTCTGAAGGTTGAAGAAAAGCTGAACAGAAGGTTTGAGAGTAAGCAGAACAGAAGAGGTCATGGAGGAAAGACTGGTGGAAGAAAAGATGAAGGAAAAGAGGAGAAGAAAGAAGAAGTTAGTAGCAGCCGGGATCAGAAGGAAGATGAGGAACCCAGATCCAGTGGCCAGAATAACTACCCAAGAGGAAGAGGTAGATCTGGACGAGGAAACAAAGGAGGAGTGTTTCGTGGAACCTGTTTCCACTATGGAGAAGAGGGACATCGGGCATATGAGTGTCCCCAGCACCACGAGAGGGTGAACAAGAGACCTGTGGGTCCTGCCAAAGCTGTTGTGGCAGATGAAAGAACCGAATCAGAACATTCTGAGGAGGCAGAGAGAGGGGAAGTCATGGTCATAAGGAGAGCCATACTAATTGATGAAGACAATCCAAAGCAGAGGAGAAGCCTATTTCGCATGAGGTGCAAAAGTTTAGGTAAAGTCTGTAATGTTATTATAGACAATGGAAGTACTGATAACTTAGTCTCCGAGGAAATGGTCACTAAGTTGCAGTTGGAGAGGAGAAGACACTCGCATCCATACCGAATTGCATGGTTGCAGAAGGCCCACAAAGCATGGGTTCGTGAACAGTGCTTAGTCACGTTCAAAATTAGGAGATACCAGGATGAAGTCCTATGTGATGTTTTCCCCATGGATGCTTGCCATTTGCTGTTAGGAAGGCCATGGCAGTTTGATCGAAGTGCAGTGCATGATGGTCATGCAAATACGTACTCATTGACAAAATATGGAGTGTGCCACAAGTTAAAGCCATTATAGGTAGTGGACGAGAAGGTGTGCAGCAGTGCCAAAATTTGTCTGGTAGAAGGCAAAATTTTTTTTTTGCCAGGAAACAAGGTTCAAGCAGGCTGCAGAGGCAGGTGCACGTTTGGAGATATTACAAAAGATGCAGACCGAACAACACAGAAGTGAAGGTCACTTCTCCATTTATCCCAGGTGTCTGATTCAAGAGCATCCGGCGACAACAAGGCAATCTTGCATCAACCAAATTTCTCTAAGTATTTTGTTTTATTTCTTTTCTTTAGCAAATGCGGGAGTTTGCAAAGGCACGAGTTTGTCGTGATATCACGACATCGTGATATCACGACGTTGTGATATCGTGACATCAAAGAAGGAACCAAGGCAAAGACAGGAGTTTGTCGTGATATCGCAACAACGTGATATCACAACATCGTGATATCGCAATGTCACGATGTCACGACAGACAAAAAGAAACCAAGGTGAAAGGCGAAATGGTTACGATATCGTGACGTCGCAATGTCATGATAGACAAAAAGAAACCAAGGTGGATGCATAATGGTCGCGATGTCATGATGTCGCGATGTCGCGACGTCGAGATGTCATGACAGACAAAAAGAAACCAAGGCAAAAGGCAGAATGGTCGTGATATTGCGATGCCATGATATCGCGACATCATGATGGCATGACAGAAAAAAAGAAACCAAGGTGGAAGGCGAAATGGTGGTGATGTCACGATAGACAAAGAGAAACCAAGGCGAAAGGTGGAATGGTCACGATATCGTGACATAAAACACATCAAAGGGTTCGAAGGTGGAATGGTCACGATATCATGACATGTCGCGATATCGCGACCAAAAGAAAGCAAAGAAGAAATGGCCACGCAGATGGCCACGCGCATGGAAAAAGAGGCAACAATCCCCGATGAACATTCTGACAAAGTGGCGGTTGCAGGTCAAGGGTCTCTTTAATGCGTGCTTTCATGGTGGATCGGGGCAGTTGCCCATTTATGGAAAGAAAATTGAAAGCTCGACGGAGGAAGCCGATTTTGCAGGTTTTGTTTAATATATTCGTGCAGGTGGGTCATTAATGGCCTAGAGGGTCGAGACCTCGATAAAAACTCAGAGATTGTAAGAAAAATGGGGGTGGTGGATCGGAGATCGCATGCAAAAGTGTGAGTTGAAAGCTAAGCCGAGCGCTAGCTGTTGTAAAGCCTGCGGGCTATTATTGTAAAGATTTTTCAGATTAATGCATGAAAATTTGGGAATTGCGTGAGTGTGACTGTGTGTGATTTTGGTCCCCCATCAAGCAATCAACTATGGTAGGAAAACTAGGGGTTTGCAATCAAGCCTCGATGGTAAATCAAGCGTGGGCACCACAAAATTTGATATCAAATGTTTTTCCCTACAATCGACTTCATCCTACCATACCAACTTATGCTCCCACATGCGCTTATACAAGTACTTCCATCCATCCAACTATGCCTCAATTAGAGAATCATGTGGTCACTCATGGAACCATTGCAACAAATGTGCAAGCTTTGTCCGTGGATATCAATACAACTAATCCTACTACTTCTACCACTCAACCCAAAGAGTTCGTATTGAAAGTAAAAGAGTAAAAGAAAGTGGTTAAGAAGGTATGTAGGCATGTTCTACCACAAAAACAAGCACATCAATGTATGCATCCAAATCATCCTAGGAAGAAAATTCATAATGTCGATCTTAATGATGTTTCATGTTATGCTTCTTCAAGTGATACAAGAGATTTTGAGGTGACTTATGTTGAAGTAAATACCTATTCGAAATGTCTTGAAGAGCATGAAGATTTTGGAGAAGAAATTCTATGGATGGGTAACAAGAAGTTGGAATCAAATGATCACCATCTTATTTTGGAAAAGAAATATCTAGAATCATTACCCAAAAAGAAGGATTTGGATGAACAAAATTATGTGGATATGATTTGGTCAGATGTACTTAAAAAGGATTGGAGCAACTATATGACACGGAATTCAAAAATCGATCCCATTATAGAAGCTCCTAAGTCATCACAAGTGGCTGAAAATGAATTTGAAAGAAAATCAACAAATGAAGTTGAAGACATAATCGAATTTCACCACTTGTTCTCGAAAGACATTTTGGATGATGTTCTCAAAAGTGATGACCAAGAGGATCCACACCTTCAAAATTGTGATAAAATTGAATCATGGGTTACAAATTTGGATTATGATAGCTTTACCAATTTGAATTCAAGAGATAACCCACTTTTGGAAATAACTGAAACATCTAAGGAAGGTGAAGATGAATTGGATGAGAAACATGTTGATGAATCAGAAGATGAAGAAGAAGTACTTGAGCGTCACAACTTGAACTTGGAAGATGATTACTATGATTCGTAGAAGGAATGGGAAACATGTTTATAAATATAAATATTCTAATAAACTTGTTGTGTCAATTAATATGCAGGATAACTCAATTGCTTCCTCACATAAGGATACTATAAACCCTATACAATAAGAGAAAGTTTTTGAAAAGGAATTCGAATCTCATCAAATTTTGGAACATGATAAGGATTCTACAACCATGAATCAAGAAAGAAAGTCATTTGCTTTAGATTCATTTGAAAGAAAAGAAATTGAAAATCTTGATCCACTTACCTGTGCTACAATGACTATGCCATTTCAAAATGAGAAAATTACAAAACCTAAATCATTTGGGTTTGATATCATTGATGATCCAATTGAAAATCTCACGTTACCCAAAACAACCCAAGTGATTGAACATGGAAATGTGTTAGTTAACCCACCTCTAGATAGATAAGACTTATGGTTTGAAAGGGATGGGCATGTTTTCAATTGGGTACCTAATTTTGGTGCCTTTGATAAACAAGTCATGGAGAAAGAACAAGTGCTACATGATGATGAATGTCGATAGAAAAGAGGAATTTTCAAATCCTCTTCAAGTAAGGTTAAATGAAAACATGCCAAAGATAAAATCTCACCTTTTTGGTTTCACCATGCAAAATTTGAATGAAGGTTTGCCTAATGAATGGTTTGATTCAAATATTATTAATGTTATGGCTTTATTGAATGAAAATGAAAGATTATTTCTACACCATGAATCAAAGTGCGGAATGGACATCTTAAAGAATAGACATAAAAGAATTGAATATCAATCATTGTCTAATCAATTTGAAAACTTGAAAATCCACCATAGGATTATTAATGAAACTAAATCAAATTGGTATGGTGAGAGGGGCAAGTGAAATTTTGTTTCTTTGTTTGGTTTGACCTTGTTTTTGTTGGATTCCTACAAAACTTGGTATACGTATCACGTCATATGTATTTTAAGGAATTCTAATCAGGTTTGGGATCTAGGAAAATGATAATCCAAACTTTGCACCATCTTGTATTATATTGTACATTTGTATATACTTTTGGTTTTCATGTTTTGGTTTTGTATTGGATCTCATTTTGGTTTTAAGTTTTGTGTGTTGGTCCTTTGGACACCTTTGGTTTGTCTTTCAAAAAAAAAAAAAGCGAGATGTCAACTTATGTCCTTATGAAGGTTGACTAAGACTATGAGAATATGAAACATTGAAATTGTATTATGGAAATCTCCATGAGTATCGCAAACACATTAAAGAATATCATTTGGAACTTGTGATGCATAAAGTTGTCAGTTTTAAGAATTATGGCAAAGTAGGTGGTATACTCCATCCGTATTTCAAAAAGAGCAATGCATTCATCCATATCTCATGTTACATTCCACATTGCATATACATTTCATCTCAGTTGCATCTACATTTCAAATACAATCATTGAAAAGGTGTCGAATCCTCGTAGGGTTATTGCATAACATATATTAAAAGGATCCTAAGGTTGGGAAATGATGCCCAAACTATCTTGAACCAAAAAAGTTTTACACATATTAAAGAGGATCTTGAGAAAAATGGTCAAAACCATACTTGGAAGAAAATGTGAGGCGAAAGGAGTATTTCGTGTCTATCCTATCATGCAACATAATCCTTAAAACAATGGTTTTTACCACTCCCATAGTGCTTAAAGCCTAAAATTAGAGTAGTAAGGATAGGGTTAAATCCCCATTGAACTTAGGTTGAGGATCCAACTCCCCAAAGCTCTGATTTGACCTTCATGGAGTAGTAAGGATAGGGTCTAATTCTCATCTCGCTTAGGTTGAGAATCCAATTCCCCAAAGCTTCTATTTTGTCTCCATATTGCTTTAAGAAATTAAAAGCGCGATCTACACTCAAGAACTTGAAATTCCAAAACAAATATGTTTCATCCTACTTTCATTTCATCATTACTATTGGATTGGAAGGATCGTACTACTGTTAGTCTCACAATGACACTGAGAGGGGGGGTGAATCAGTGTAGCTCTTAAAAACTTAAATCTTCAATTCTTAATGCCAAAACAATGAAAGCTTAAAACCCAATAAAGCAAATATACCAAAAGAGCATCACACAACACAAGATGTACCGAGGTTCACCAGTTTTGGCTACTCCTCAAAATTGACTGTTTGGACTCCCATCCAAATCTAGCCTTTGCAAAGCAACAACTTTACAATCAATTTACCAACACACACTGGAAGGAGCACCAACCCCTGATTTATCTGCAACAACAGAAAGGAGCACCAACCCCTGATTTATCTGCACCAACAGAAAGGAGCACCAACCCCTGATTTATACACCACCGCACCAACGAAAGGAGCACCAACCCCCGATTTACCAAGCACCAACCGGAAGGAGCACCAACCCCTGATGCCAAGCACCAACTTGGACTTCTATTCTGAAACTAGAAGATTGACATAAAGATGCCTTCACTTTTACAAGACCCTGACTGGTCTATTGCTTTCTCAACATCGCCCACTCTTCACACAACACACACCCTGCTCGCTCGACTCCCGTGCACTCTCCTCATGCTTCACATATCGCACACCTCTCTCGCTCGCCTCTCGTGCGCCTCTCGCTCTCCTCTTGCTCTCTTCGCAAGATTAAATCCGCCTCACTTTAATCTCGAGCGCTTGCAAAATTCTTCAAGCAACACTCCTTTTATAACCATCCTCTCTCTTTGTAACTCTAGTTGTAACTTCAGTTGTAACTCCAGTATCACACAGTATTCTCTCATGCAGCCTATTAATAGTTATGGCTCTTTGTTTGGTCTTCGACTGATGACTTTCAGTTTAACCGCCGCTCGATGATTTCACTCCGTAACTAGCCCTGTAACTATTGTTCTGACTTCAGTTCACTGTTCTTATTTTAGCTGCATGATTTTTCTCTGTAACTGCACCTGTAACTATCGTACTGACTTCAGTTAACTCTTCTTATTTTAGCTGCATGATTTTCTTCTGCAACGGCCCCTGTAACTGCCGTATAACTTCAGTTAACTATCACATATCTTATTTCAGTTGGGTTCTCTTCTTAGCTTGCGCCAAAGCGACCTGTCACGAAATCATGACACTTCTACCTCTTTGTCCTCTTCTCAGATTTTGCCCGTGAAAACACAACATGTCGCGATATCGTGACACTTTTGCCTCCTTGCTTCTTTTCTTGGTTTGTACCCACAAAAACACAACATGTCACGATATCATGACACTTTCGCCTCCTTGCTTCTTTTCTTGGCTTGTACCTGCAAACACAACATGTCACGATATCGCGACACTTTCACCTCCGTACTCTTCCTCTTTACTTTTGTCGCGATATCGTGACACTTCTGCCTTCTTACTTTCTCTCTCCTCCTTTAGTCACAAAAATGTGACATGTCGTGATATCGTGACACTTTTCCTTCTCTGCCTTCCTGCTCTTTTCAAGTCACGAAAATGTGACATGTCGCGATATCGTGACACTTTTCCTTCTCTGCCTTCTTGCTCTTTTCAAGTCGTGAAAATGCGACATGTCGTGATATCGTGACACTTTTTCTTTCTCTTCCTTCGGGTCGCGAAAATGTGACATGTCACGATATCGCGACACTTTTTCTCTCAGACTTTCTTTCTTGCAATATGTCACGAAATCGTGACACTTTTTCTTCCATACAATCTCTCTTGCAATATGTCACGAAATCGTGACACTTTTTCTTTCGGACTCTCTCTCTTGCAATATGTCGCGAAATCGTGACACTTTTTCTTCCGTACAATCTCTCTTGCAATATGTCACGAAATCGTGACACTTTTTCTCTCTGACTCTCTCTCTTGCAACATGTCACGAAATCGTGACACTTTTTCTTCCGTACTATCTCTCTTGCAATATGTCACGAAATCGTGACACTTTTTCTACTTGCCTTTTTCTCTTCCAACATGTCGCGAAATCGTGACACTTTTTCCTACTTGCGCTTTCTCTTGCAATATGTCGCGAAATCGTGACACTTTTTCTTGCTTGCGCTTTCTCTTCGAACATGTCACGAAATCGTGATAGTTTTTCCTGCTTGCACTTTCTCTTCGAACATGTCGCGAAATCACGATAGTTTTTCTTGCTTGCGCTTTCTCTTCGAACATGTCACGAAATCGTGATAGTTTTTCCTGCTTGCGCTTTCTTTTCGAACATGTCACGAAATCGTGATAGTTTTTCTTTCTTCTCAACATGTCGTGATATCGCGACAGTTTTTCTTTCTTGCTCAACATGTCGCGATATCGTGACAATTTTTCTTTCTTGCTCAACATGTCGCGATATCACGACAGTTTTTCTTTCTTGCTCAACATGTCACGATATCATGACAATTTTCTTCCTTGTGATTTTCTTTTGATTTTTAGCATATGGGCCACTTCGATCTTTTGGAAAATCACTGTACATACTCTGAAGAACCTCTTAACTCCTATCCACTGCATCAACCGATCTGTCTGACTGTGTTGACAACAATGACAATACTGTTGTTGCACCTTGCTCAACAATCTCCCCCTTTGGAATTGTTGGCAACACACGTGCAATTTCCTATAATTCTTCTCCCCCTTTGACAATAATACCAAAGGGCTACTGCAGACTCCCCCTGAGTCCATGCACAACATTCTCAGGCACAAATTATTACAGTTAGCAAAAATTACAAACATGAGCAAAAAGATAATCAAATATATAAATGCTCCCCCTGAGAATGTGGTCCCGATAGCTAGTCAGTTCTTGGGAAGCGTGACCACTCCCAATTTATTGTGAAGGTACTCAAAGACTTCCTTGGGCAACGGTTTTGTGAAGATATCCGCTACTTGCTCTATTGTTGGAATGAAATCCAACTTAACCTCACCTTCCACAACTTTCTCCTACGTACAACACGTTGTCGCTGCAATATATTCTGCCTCTGCTGTGGATAAGGAGACTGACTCTTGTTTCTTACTGTTCCACGTGACCAACCTATCTCCAAGATAGAGTGCACCTCTACTGGTACTCTTTCTGTCATCTACACATCCTTGCTCAACTTGCAACCTGTCGTCATGGGAGTGCTAACTGGCTTACAATCCTCCATTGTGAAATTTTTAGCATCTCTTTCACTAAACCAAATTATCAGAACTATTATAATCCATAACTTTGAACAATGGCAGTAAGAACCATCAAAAGTATAACACTGACATATAGCAATACTACCAATGGTGACAACTCTCAATTTAATCACCACCCTTCATGGTACCTCCACAAACAACTACATGAACTGAAACACATTTTGACAACTATACGACAACTCCCCCTGCCTACTTGCCTTTCATCCTCAGATAACCAAACAAACACATAGGAGAAAAAATAACTTTTAAGATTGCTCCCCTTGAGGATGTGCTACCTGGAGTTGCTTAGTGCAATAGAGGAGTAATCTCCTTCAGTCCAAGGAGACACGATTTCCTCTCTTCTTTCTTTCTCCAATATTTCTTGAACTTGGGCTTGAGTTTTTCAACTGCATCCCTGTTTTGAACCTTTTCGTGAACTTGAACATTTCTCTTGGGTGGTTGTCTCTTGTGCATCCTTGATGGATGATTATTTTCCTTTCTTTGATGCACATGATTTCTTCCCTGTCTGTGTTGCATTCTTTGTGTCTGATGAAATCTACTATCTTGCCTATCTTGCCTTAGATTAGATACAAAAGTTCTTGGACAAGACCTTGCTATGTGCCCATGACCATTACATTTAAAACATTGCACATGGTGTTCAACAGATGTATTTCTACCAACATAACTCTTTGATCTATTATTCAATCCACAATACATTGCCTTGTGACCATAATGGTTGCATCTAAAACAATAGCCATTACAAGCATTATTATGAATAAAGTGAGAGTGATAGAACCTCTTTTGTTGTGGTTGCTTTGTCTGTAGATCTCCTTTGAGATTTTCTTCCTTTTGAAGTTTCAGCTTCAAAATTTTCTTGCTTTGATCCTTCAGCAGTGGACTTCTTCTTCTCTGCAGATTTAGAAGATGAAGGTTGTTCAGCTTCACATCCAAGACCAAGCTTAGACATGGGGCTTCTTTGTTGCCTTATCATTTCATCTAGCAACTCTGTGCTCTTCTCAAATTTGAGATTTGTATTGGCCTCTTCTAGTTGTTTCTTCAATAAAACAATCTCCTCTTCTTGTTTGCAGCAAACAATCTCTTTCTTATTGATCTGTGACCTGAGAGTTTCTTCAATCCTTTTGGACTCTTCTTCTTGTAGCTTTAGATCACTAATAACTTTGCTACATACATCGACTTTATCATCCAGGTGTGACTTCAAGGCTTCTTCTATTTTCTTGGCTTTATGAATTTGTAAGAAGAGATCTTCAATATTATCCCCATATTCTTCCAACTTCTTGGACAGTCTTTTGTTCTTTTTCCTTTCTATATTCAACTCTTCAAGTGCAGCGATCAACTCACCTTCTAGATATACTTCACCCTCAAGGTTTTCATCACATACTTCAGAATTCACTCCTTCTATATTTTCTAGTTTTTCTTCTTTGAGTGCCATGAAAAGAGCTTCACCTGTTTCCTTTTTAGAATCCTCACCGCAGCTGTCTTCTGATGAACTGACATTCTTGGAGATGAAACTTTTCTTCCTGAAGTTGTCATTTCTGAAATTTGTTTTTTTCTTCCAGTCACTTCTTTCTTGGTGCGATCCTTCATCACTTTCGTCCTTCTCATTAAGTGGACATTTAGCTGCAACATGCCCAATGCCTCCACAATTGAAACACTTAAATGGTAGCTTTCCTCTGTATTTTCCTTTTCCCCTTATTAGTTTTCGAACAAAGTTTGCTTCCATTTCATCTGATGTCTCTTCTTCCTCGGATTCTTGTTTTGCTTTTATATTTTTATGTGCTTTAAAAGTAGCTTCTCTGTCTATGGGTTTAGTTTTTCCTATTCTCATCTCATATGCAGTCAAAGAACCATGCATCTCATCCATACTAAAAGTATTTAGATCTTTAGCTTCTTCTATTGCTGAAACTTTAGAATCAAATCTTTGGGGAAGAGATCTTAGTACCTTTTTCACGATGACAACATCTTCCATTTCCTCGTCGAGTCCTCTAATCGCATTAATGATTCCATTAACTCTCAGCATGTATGCCTCTATGTTCTCATCGTCATTCATCTTTAATGCTTTGAACTGAGCTCGATGCATTTGTAACTTGGCCTCCTTGATCTTATCATCTCCTTCATGAATGCTCCTCAGTTTGTCCCATATTTCTTTTGCCATTTTACAACTCATAATATTTACTAGTTCGCTATCCACTAATCCACACATGATAGCATTCTTTGCTTTAGAGTTATTCTCAAACAATTTCTTATCGAAAGCATCGGTTGGAGGAGTGGTGGGTATTGTGTATCCACTATCTACTGAATCCCAAATGTCGTATCCCAAAGCACACAGATATGTCTGCATCCTAAGTCTCCAAAATGTGTAATTAGTTCCATCCAACAATGGTGCTTTGTTTGATGAGAAGCCTTCACCACCTGCCATTGTCTCACTTCCAAGATCACCCTAGTCGGTTAAGCTTGTTCAGGAACTTGGCTTTGATACCAATTGTTAGTCTCACAATGACACTGAGAGGGGGGTGAATCAGTGTAGCTCTTAAAAACTTAAATCTTCAATTCTTAATGCCGAAACAATGAAAGCTTAAAACCCAATAAAGCAAATATACTAAAAGAGCATCACACAACACAAGATGTACCGAGGTTCACCAGTTTTGGCTACTCCTCAAAATTGACTGTTTGGACTCCCATCCAAATCCAGCCTTTGCAAAGCAACAAATTTACAATCAATTTACCAGCACACACTGGAAGGAGCACCAACCCCTAATTTATCTACAACAACAGAAAGGAGCACCAACCCCTGATTTATCTGCACCAATAGAAAGGAGCACCAACCCCTGATTTATCTGCACCAACAGAAAGGAGCACCAACCCCTGATTTACCAGCACCAACTGGAAGGAGCACCAACCCCTGATGCCAAGCACCAACTTGGACTTCTGTTCTAAAACTAGAAGATTGACATAAAGATGCCTTCACTTTTACAAGACCTTGACTGGTCTATTGCTTTCTCAACATCGCCCACTCTTCACACAACACACACCCTGCTCGCTCAACTCCCACACACTCTCCTCATGCTTCACATATCACACACCTCTCTCGCTCGCCTCTCGCGCGCCTCTCGCTCTCCTCTTGCTCTCTTCGCAAGATTAAATCTGCCTCACTTTAATCTCGAGCGCTTGCAAATTCTTCAAGCAACACTCCTTTTATAACCATCCTCTCTCTTTGTAACTCTAGTATCACATAGTATTCTCTCATGCAACCTATTAATAGTTACGGCTCTTTGTTTGGTCTTCGACTGATGACTTTCAGTTTAACCGCCGCTCGATGATTTCACTCCGTAACTGGCCCTGTAACTATCATTCTGACTTTAGTTCACTATTCTTATTTTAGTTGCATGATTTTTCTCTATAACTGCACCTGTAACTGTCATACTGACTTCAGTTAACTCTTCTTATTTTAGCTGCATGATTTTCTTCTACAACGGCCCTTGTAACTATCGTATAACTTTAGTTAACTATCACATATCTTATTTTGGCTGGGTTCTCTTCTTAGCTCATGCCAAAGTGACCTATCATGAAATCGTGACACTTCTGCCTCTTTGTCCTCTTCTCGGATTTTGCCCATGAAAACACAACATGTCATGATATCGTGACACTTTCACCTCCTTGCTTCTTTTCTTGGCTTGTACCCACGAAAACACAACATGTTGCGATATCGTGACACTTTCGCCTCCTTGCTTCTTTTCTTGGCTTGTACCCATAAAAACACATGTCATGATATCATGACACTTTCGCCTCCGTACTCTTCCTCTTTACTTTTGTCATGATATCATGACACTTCTGCCTTCTTACTTTCTCTCTCCTCCTTTAGTCATGAAAATGTGACATGTCGCGATATCGCGACACTTTTCCTTCTCTGCCTTCCTGCTCTTTTCAAGTCATGAAAATGCGACATGTCACGATATCGCGACACTTTTCCTTCTCTGCCTTCTTGCTCTTTTCAAGTCGCGAAAATGCGACATGTCGTGATATCGCGACACTTTTTCTTTCTCTTCCTTCGAGTCACGAAAATGTGACATGTCACGATATCATGACACTTTTTCTCTTTGACTCTCTCTCTTGCAATATGTCACGAAATCGTGACACTTTTTCTTTCTTACAATCTCTCTTGCAATATGTCACGAAATCGTGACACTTTTTCTTTCGAACTCTCTCTCTTGCAATATGTCGTGAAATCGTGACACTTTTTCTTCCGTACAATCTCTCTTGCAATATGTCACGAAATCGTGACACTTTTTCTTTTGAACTCTCTCTCTTGCAATATGTCATGAAATCGTGACACTTTTTCTTCCGTACTATCTCTCTTGCAATATGTCACGAAATCGTGACACTTTTTCTACTTGCCTTTTTCTCTTCCAACATGTCACGAAATCGTGACAGTTTTTCTTGCTTGCGCTTTCTCTTGCAATATGTCATGAAATCATGACAGTTTTTCTCACTTGCACTTTCTCTTCGAACATGTCATGAAATCATGACAGTTTTTCCTGCTTGCGCTTTCTCTTCGAACATGTCGTGAAATCACGACAATTTTTCTTGCTTGCGCTTTCTCTTCGAACATGTCACGAAATCGTGACAGTTTTTCCTGCTTGCGCTTTCTTTTCGAACATGTCACGAAATCGTGATAGTTTTTCTTTCTTCTCAACATGTCGCGATATCGTGACAGTTTTTCTTTCTTCTCAACATGTCGCGATATCGCGACAGTTTTTCTTTCTTGCTCAACATGTCGCGATATCGCGACAGTTTTTCTTTCTTGCTCAACATGTCGTGATATCGCGACAGTTTTCTTCCTTGTGATTTTCTTTTGATTTTTAGCATATGGGCCACTTCGATATTTTGGAAAATCACTGTACATACTCTGAAGAACCTCTTAACTCCTGTCCACTGCATCAACCGATCTTTTTGACTGTGTTGACAACAATGACAATATTGTTGCTGCACCTTGCTCAACAACTACATGTCCCTTGCAAGGATGGGTAGTCATCCCCAAGGTTCAAGAAATCAAAAGTAAAGCCAAATCCTGGATTATGGGGTTAATCTCCATCGGGGCTATAGACGCCTGAATGGAAGTGGAGTATGCTCATGTGTGGCAACATGGCTTTTCTAAAAGCAAGACCACTAATTGCTCAAACGGACAGGCTAGCCTGACAATTTCATCCATAACAAGTTAAATCATTTTGTTCAATATGAGGTAATGAACTCCAGATCAGAGTATTAAGGATAGGGTTAAATTCCCATCTTGCTTAGGTTGGGAATCCTATTCCCCAAAGCTCTGATTTCACTTACACTTGCACATGGGTTCAATATGGTAGTGACACAACCAACTTTGGGATCTAGTAAATTAATTCAGTATACACATATTTGGTCTTAAGAGGGTTTGATAGTTTTAATATGTTTGTTCATGGTACTAGAAAGTTTGAGCCTTTGCAAAGCAAGTTGTTATATCTCTAACATCTTAACCATACATTAAATTCTACAGGAATCATCCATAACTTCTCATATGCATGAATCATAAGTGAAATGGATGATGGCATGTTGATCAATTTCAAACGATAAGGAATGAATCACACCGCACACATTGAGCTTACACTAAATAATTCTAATGCTTCACGTATTTCTCGTCTAGTTTCATTCTTTGGATATTTGCTGACACTCGTGTTTGAGTTTTGAAGGTTTTCAGGTTGGGTTCTCACCGAAATGCTCAGGAGTATTTCCTAGCAGAGTCGCCATTTGTTGTGGCCACTCCACAACGTACCCTAAAAATTGGGGACCCACCTCTTGATTTTCATGTTTCAAGATGTTGATTATTTTGTGAGTGTTTTGTGAGTTCACGTGCGTTCCAGGGGATAGTGTGTGTCATTTTGCTGTCAACAATTTTGTGACAATTTTTGTTGTCAATTTATTGCTGACAATTTTTCGACAACTTTTTCTTGTTGACGACTTTTGTCATCATTTTCTTGTCGATGACTTTTTCTTGTCGACGATATTTTATTGTCGACAATATTTTATTGTCGACGTTTTTTTTTTTTGTCAACGACTTTTTGTCATCATTTTTGTTGTCGACAACTTTTATCGTCATTTTTGTTTATGACAACTTTGTCGTCATTTTTTTTGTTTTTAGCAAGTTTATTGTCGAGTGTTGGTGTTTCTTGTCATGGGTGGTTCAGATAATGAAAACAATAAAAAATAAAAATAATAATAAAAATAAATTTGTTTATATATATTTATATATATATATAAATTTAAAATTTAAAATAAATAAATTAGAGGATTTTTCGTCATTTAAACTTCAGTTTAATGGTGGTCATGGTGTTGATTTCTAATATGTTAATTTGGTCTTTGCAGGAGATGAAGGGAAGACGATGACGTTGCATCATTTGCTGAGTAGATATTATGGCAGACATTCTAATGACGACAACGTCGGGGTTTCTCTAGTTATGAAACAACGAAGAATGCAGAGATGTATACCGATGTTCTACGATGGGTTAGTTCACAATGGGCACATGAAGCAAATTCGAAGGCAGACGTGGGCGTGGTTCATGGTCGGGAGGACTCTGAGCTAGCGGATTATGTGGGCCCTACCGACGTCAGCAAGGGACATCCGATAGCATGATGACCAAGGCAACAAACATCGACCAACAACAAAGAAGGGTCGAGGCAGTCTAATACAACAGTATGCAGGCAGACGACATGGCAACTCCTGGGAACGATGATGTAGTGCCGATAATATCCTAAATTGATGACAATATGCATTTACAAAAGCCCCACCAATGATGAATTGGAAGGGAGAAACATGACACAACGCTTGACGATTTCAAATTGAAATGGCCACGGATGCCGTGAGGTCGAACGAAGATAGCCTAAATGGAGTTCAAATGAGCTAGGCACAATAGGACCCCATAGTATAGATGATTCCAATGCATATGTCTTCGAAGATGAGTTTTCAAATGATGGGTGGTCCTATTCATCTATGTCAAAGCAGGTAGCGGCAGCAACATCAACGATGGAGAGGTCGACGAATGCAAACGAGGGGAGATACCATCCCATATGTGGCAGAGTCAATGGCAGATTGAAGGCATTGAGGTGGATGTTACGTGACGAAGAGAGTATTTACCATGCCCATTATGAGTAACCGTAGCAACAACCAGACGTCGGTGAGACAGATGAATAGCAGCATGCAACGCCGAGGGGATCAATGGTGGTACACACGATAAATCACAGTGAATGACGATGTTTTCTACAATGTTAGTGGAGAAAGTTGTAGGTTTTGGTTACTACGCTTCCATGGGAATCATAAGACACCTCGTCATTAAATAAATTCAAATAAAGTTTAATGTAAGTGACAACACCTAAGCAGAGTTGATGGGCGGTAGAATTTCTGAGACAACAAGGTGTGTTGTCGGTGAGGCTTCAACACCAAACACGAAATAACACAGAGTTCGACGTGGCCAGAATGGGCAAAGGTGGAGCTCGATGGCATAGAACAATGAAGTACAATACACGATAAGGTAGGGGACACCAATCTCTACAACGAGGTATTAACAAGTTTTGGGTTTGAAGAATGTTTGAATAATATTGGGATTCATGTTACGAGGTCAGGATGCATAGTGGTGTCAAAATGAGTTAGAAGGCCTGTTCAGGGCATCTTACTATGGAATTAGACCAAGTCCAATAGGCCCTTGGTTCATATATGAAGACCAATAAAATTATTTACATAGAGGGCCCTTGGGGTTAATAAAAATATGTGAAGAGTATTTTTTGGTGAGCGTTATAATTTAATGCGAACAAATGGTGCATGACCAACAAAAATGAAAAGGAAGTCTATTCCTTTTGGATTTATTAGGTGTTACATTCATGAATCATAATGAAGTCTAACAGAAAGAAATGACATTATGAGAAAGGAAGTGCAACGAAATTAGATGAAGTTGAAAAGTGAAGAGGCATCCGTTAAAGAAATTTTGAAGCCCACATGAAGGAGAAAAAAGAAAATGGGCAAAACAAAACATTGGAATATGAAATGAAAAGACAAATTTGAGACTTTAAAAACCCATGAAGGCACAAGAAATGGGGGTTGGAAACTTCTAAAATAGAGTTGTAGAGCTGAGGGCAAAAGGCCATTCTGGACCTGCTTTGGATTGTTTTTCTTCCACTTTTTCTGGTTTTGGAGAACCAGATTTCTGCCATGTACAATGACATATTTTTAATGCAGATAACTTTTCAGAAAGTTGCATCTTATGGACAAGAAATGATGAGTCATTTTCTGCATGCAAGATTAAATGTCTATTTTTTTCCCCTTTTTAGATTTTAGGCTTGTAAATGGAGTTTATGCAAGTTTCTTGATTGCTTCATGTGAATGCTTAAATCTGAAAACCTCATTTAAACCCTAGGAGCCAACACTTAGCTTATCCGGATTGTGCTTGTTTTGCAAGTCCAATAGGTTAGGTTGCATGCATGAAAACCTCACATCTTCGGGTTTTATGGAATAAGATAGCATCAAACTGAATGTATCATGTGTTTCATTTTCTGCATTTCATTTTCATTTTTCTGCATTTTATTTTTCCAGAAATTTTAATTTTTTTTAATTTTCAGGCATTAAAATAAACATTAAAAAAATTTCAAAATCCAAAAACAATTTCACCATTGCGTAGGTTATACTTCATACTTCCAATATGCACTTTGAAATTTCATTTTTGGATTTGTTTAGTATTTTTAAAAATTCATCGAAGTTGTTGTTTTACTACAGATTTTAAAAAATCCGAAAATAGAAAATTTTCATTTTTGGGCCGAATTTCATTTTTTCAGTTTCATGTTTCATTCAGCCTATGATGACATTCCCTTTATAAAAATTCTAATTTCAACGAAGGAGTCGTGTTTTATGGTACTTTGCAAATTACCATTTTGGGAGCAATCAAAGCACTAAATTATTCGTCTTGATGAAAATCTGATTTCATTCAAGAAGGATAATTAAAGTGACATTTTGAAGCTACATTTGAAGACCCTATTCATCATTGAGGATTTAATGCAAGATAAAATCTATTTTAAAACCCTCAAGATAAAAGGAATTAAGGCACTACATCGTGGTCATATGAGGGCCAACTCAACATTTGCTTTATTTTGGTTCAATGAACAATCACTAAAGTTTCATGGTAAAATAAACCAACATTGCCCCTTGTTTACAGTTACTTGCAATCACTAAGGTGTTCCAAGCATTTAAATTGAATATCTTTATTTGAGATTACTAATACACATATGCAAATGCTAATATAACGGAGACCTTGGAGAAGTTGTTTGTTTAACTTCTTTGCAAGAGGGGATTTGGAACTCAAATCCTAAGGGAGAGTGTACTTTCATAATTGGGTGAAAATACCACTCAACACCACTATACATTGTGCTCAAAGTGATATGATTGATTGGATCAAGCAAATTTATGGAAGTTGATACCTCATGTTGAGGTAAGGAGGTCTGGTTGACACCAAGCTATAGATTGGATGGTGCAAGTAGACTGTCTGTGGGAGTGGTCTCCTTTTCAATAAGATCTTGCACCAAATTTTTAAATTTGAAGCAATAATTGATGTCATGACCCTTCAATCTATGGTAAACATAGTAGTGATATTCATTGTAAAACCTAGGTTTAGGCTTATTTGGGTCTATGGATTTCATTTTTGGTAAGGTGATTGCTTGCACCTCATAGAGCCTCTAAAATATGGCTGAATAAGGTTTTGAAAGTGGCATATAATTGCAAGTTGGATGCCTATTGCACTTTTTGGTTGTAGTTGATTATGAGGTTGCAAGGGAGGTGGTTTGGCTTGGGATGTGATTTGTAGATGACTTAATTGTAGCTCAATATTTATGAGTTGAGTTAAAATTTGTTGAGTCAGAGTGTGTTGGTAACTTAATTGTAGCTCGATGTTGGTTGGCCAATAAAAAATATGTTGTAAGCCCTATGGACGTGGCTACTGGTATTTTTTAGGGGGTTATTGGTGTTGTAGAGGTGGATAGGGTGCAGGTGTTAGGAGACAATTAAGTAGATGTAGAAGGTTCATGATGTTCTTATCTAGTGAGTATGTCCACATGTGCATGTTATTGATTTAGCTTGGAGTGTTCAGCTATGGTATCTTGATTACCCTTATTTTGGTGTAGTGGGTACATGTATTCTTGATTCTATGGATATGTCAAGTGAGATGGAGTAGGTGTGACTAGTTTTGGTAGCGATAACATTGGTGGTGTAGAGGAAACATTGGATGGAACTTCAGGTTGCGTAGATTGATTTGGGTATTCTTGGACCCTTTTCACCATGCTAATCATCCCAACAAATCCCTGATGTGGTGTGGTTGTATGTATCTCATTTACCTACCTAGGATGTTCTATGTATGTAACGAGTTCTAGAATATGCTAATATTTTAATTGTTTGTAGTGAGAGGATTATCAATTTGAATCTCATTTTGCTCTATCATATATTGCATAAGGTTCTTGAATGTGTAGCAAGATTAAATTTTGTATCCATTATATCGATGATATATACAATGTAAATCCTCTCTATGACTCTTAGGTTATGGCCTATTCGAATCTAGCTGCTATATTTTAGGTAGAGTAATAATGGCCTTTGCCTTGTATAGTTGATGAAAAATAGAAGCCAATGGTTCAATAAATGGTGTATACTAGTGAGGAGGATGTCATTGCTGATTCATCTATTAATTATCCTAAGGAATTAGCATTTTAATATGTAGGTAGGGGTTGCACCTGATAATTAGATGGTTGAGGATTAATTTGTATTGAAGGCCCTAGTACACTTAAGACAACTTTATTTAATGGAGCCAACTTTTTTTGTGTGTAGTTACCTTTAGAATTTATGTTCCACTCCTTTTTTCGGAGCTTTATTTCCTCCTATTAGATATTGATGTCCTCAATAATATTTGCCTAAGCTAAGGCTTCCTCAAATGTGTTGTACTATTGGAGCTATAGTAAGAGTGAAATCTTATTTAAACAACTTATGGTAAACAATCGAGTTAGCTCTATAATATGCAAGGTAAATGGTAATTTTGTAATAATTGATCTCCACTACTTTCCATGGTTGTACAGGTCAATCAATATTGCTTTCTTCTTGACGCTAAACAAGAAGTTTTCTAAGAATACATTTGGTAGTTATTAGAAGGATTATATATTGTATCATGGTAAATGATTATACCACTCTAAGGCTGGCCCAACAAGGGTTATGATGAATGTCCTAAGCATAAGGGCATCATCATCTTAAAGATGAAAGCACATATTCATGAAACTTATGATGTTCTCTTGACCATCTTCATCTCCTTTAAACTTATCCAATATTAGCATCTCAAAATTCTTAGGATATGGCGAGGATGGAACTGACAGATGCATTAGTTGGTTGTACAACTAACACAAAGTAGGTTTTTGATAACCTACACCTAAATTTTATTTCTGTAGAGAATTAATGCGATCCATTAGCAATTGGTAAGCATCCGATGAAATGATGTTATCAATGCACCTTCATCCTTAAGCAGGGAGAGACAAAATATTTTGATTGGGGTGAGGTGGTTGAGTATGGTCATAAACCATGTACTCATAGGGTAACTCAGGACATACCTATTCTTTATAATCATACCAAAGGTCCTCATAGGTGTCATACTCTTGTTGATGGTTGTATGGTTGATGTTGTTCATACCTATGGTTTTGAAGGGGTGCACAAGGAGGATGGTTTTGGTTTAGCCTAGGTGGCATGTTTTGATATTACGTAAGGTACCTTTGATGGACCTGTAACCTATGGGTGCTAAAGGTAGTAACCATATCATCCAATACTTTTTGCAATTGTTATTGATATAACCGCTACTAATGCAACCTTTTCTAATTTAGTTGGTGCCATTGGTCTAATTATTGTTTATCCAATCATACCTGGTTTAACTTCTCTTATCTACTAGTGGTTGGCTTAGGTTTTAGATTTATTTGATCAATCATATGGGGTCTATTGACCCTTATATTAATATGAATGGGCTTGACTTGCTTCTATACCCTAGAAGGGTTGGCCACTTGCTTTCCATGATCAAGGGAGGTTGTATTAACATAATATTCAATATTAAAGGTAAGTTGTAGGTACTCAAGTGGCATAGAGGTAAACCATGCTTATGTAGGGTACTCTTCATAATGAGTCGAAGAATGATTTAGGTATTTTTTCTCCTCATCTATGAGAAATGCATGAGTTGACATGGTGGTCTTACTAGGATGATAAGTATCGTACCTATCCATATGGTCATATTTTTGACTCATCCATGGGAAATCGAGCAGATTGGCTTGATCATCCAAGTCTAGCCATGGCGTATATTCTTGCTCATGCTTGGATTGAGTGGTAGGATGAGCTGGGATATGAATATGCAACATGAACCTATTAGGATATTCCATGTGCTAGAGATTCTATATAAATAAATTATGTAGAGTGTCCTAGCCAAGAAGTTCATCACTCTGATCATATTAAGGACCTATAGACACATCCTAAATAGGGACCTCCTAAAGTTTAGATTCCCTATAAAAAATTGGATGCCATTAAAGAAAGGCCATATCCTCTAAACTGATTCAAATATGTTCCATGTGTCCTTGCAAGTTTTAACAACACTAGCCTTTGATCGAGATTGATCGTGTGTTATTACCATGATCTAAATTATTTAAACAATAAATAAATAAACAAGCAAGAAAATAATGTGTGTCTCTTTTAAATTTTTCTTGTTGCTTCCTATTTCTATTTTCAATGTGTTTTCATGTTCAAACCCCTATTCCTATGAAACTAAGGGTAAAAAAAATAAAAAGCTACTAAATGTAGTTCAAGCACACCCTATATGAAGGAATGGAACCCAAATGACAAAGTGGTTTACTATGTTGGATATGGATAAAGGTAAACATATGGAAATAAAAAACCCTAAAGGGTCATGCTATCTAATGTCGTGCTAACGATATACCTATGCTAATACTTAACCCTCGTACGACTGTGGACAAGAACGATAGCTACATTCCACTAATTATTGAAAGCCATGTGGTTAAGGGGCTTGCTAATCCTTACTAATTTGGACACACCCAAAAGTAGGGGACGTTTCAGTGATGCAATCTAGAAAGCCACTTGATTAGGACTACTAGGATTGCTATGGGACCAATCCATGGTGGGATATGAATGCCCACAATGTGTGATTGCTATTGGTGATGAAATACAACTATATAGTGTTATATTATTGTGTGTGTATGTGAGGGTTCATTTTAAATTTGTAAAATTAAATCAAAGAGCATACGGTAATTTTTCTTCTTATTACTTAATGTAAAAAAATAGATATTGTAATGCAGAACCCTATATGATGTATAGCCTTCGAAAAGACAAGCATGTAAACCAATTAGTAGCAAACATGGGACCATATCACACAAATATGGTTATAGATAAAGGTCATATAGACCTAATATGATCATAGACAAGGACCATCTGGACTTGGGATGATCATAGACAAAAACCCAACACTTAAAAATTTTCATATTCCTTTCTATAATTTGAAATTTTTATTTAATTTTCTTTATGAAAATGGAAAAATAAGGATAGATGCACTTAGTTTGATAGCCTACGTTTGATGTAGATCCAGTTTGCTATTGTTTTTACATTTGGACCAGATATAGTTCTAGCCTAAGATGGCTATAGAAAAAATGTTGTCTAACCTTGATATGGTGGTGCAGGAGTACATGTACAATGCAAAAAATTATCAAAAAAAATAAAAAATCTAAATAGGGGATGGGACTTAGTGGTCCCATCATGATCGCCATATGATATGCTCAAAAACTAGTGCACCAATAAAAGCAACCAATGATAATGTAAAGCAATAATGAACATGAACATATAACCAATACACAAAGATAAAGAATAAGAACAAGTAGGTCAAGTCCTTTATATTAATGATAATATCAAAGTGTATTACAAATATGTCCCCTTGAGGGAGTTCAATGATGTGATACAATCATTACAAACAAAAGTATTTTATCCTCTTTTTAATGAAATCCTAGCACACTTTGCAAGGTCTTCTCACAATCACAAGTGTTTTAAGCAAGCTTTGTAATCACTACAATGAGTAATTATGTCAAGTTCTTGCACTCCTTTGTCATTGTATAATCTTGTAAGATGCACACAAAGAAACTAAAAATATCAATAACATATGAAGAGCCCAATGAGATTGGGCCTACATTAAATGAAGCAAATACTGAAGCATGAAAAAAAATATAAACTACTATAGAAAATAGGAAAAAGCAAACTTTAAGCTATTGTAATAAGAAAAATAGAAAAAATATATCTCTACCAGAGACTATCTCAGGTAGGACGACCTTACTCGTAGGCCATCTCGGGTCAAGATGACCATTGTCCTGGGACTGTGTTTCTTATGGTTGAGTTAGGGTGATGTTAGGGTTTGATAGGGTATTCTTAATGGATTGGTGTGCTCATAGGAGTGGATTAGTGGTTCTGATTAGTCACAAAAGTAGAAGTGTTCAATTTGCACAAAAGTTGGAAGCATGACCTTCAATCCTTGTGATAATCCAGCGATATGGCTTTCAGTGGTGGGAAAGCTTAAGGAATAAAAAATGTGACAACACTTCATTGTATAAACTTGAACATTGTAATGATAAATATTAGTGACACAAATATTGTAGTAGCCAAGGGTTCAAATTAAGGGGGTGAGTGCCAATATATATATTTTTTGAAATAAATATAATAATGGCACAAACCCTTTGCATGAAAAAGCAAAGAGGAAATTCATATTAATAAAAGTAAATGCTTATCTTTAGAATTTCATGCAATTTATTAATGTATGCATTTTGCTATTTTGGCTCATGTAAGGTGTTAAATCATAGTGGGGGATAATGCTCAGGGTTAAATAGAAGTTTCAACTGCTAGTTGTCCCACTATTATTTTTAAAATTTTGCTTTTGGCAAGGCCATCTCAAGTTGAGATGGCCCTAATCTAGAGGCCATCTTAGGATGAGATGACCCTGATATAGAGGCCATATCAAGGTGATATGAACCTGGTTGTAAATGAAAATATCCCTGTTTAAGTGATGAAAACCACTATTTTTGGCCCGAAGGTTGTCTAAGGTGGGTCACTTGGTTTGAAGCATTCCATTCAGGTAGTCTCCTCAATATGATACATTTGGGTGTTTACAATATATTTTATTTAACAATTAGACCCATCTCTCTCAACCATATTTCTCTATTTGTTGAATATTCTAAAATTTTTGCCTAGGAGTTGAGATTACACATTTTTCTTATGCTTCCTTTTGATGAGTTGAAGGTGATGAGAAGATCATGAAGAACACAAGCTTATACTGAGAGGGGGGTGAACAGTATAAGATCACTTTTTAATTTTCTTTCCAATCAATATTATGCAATGTAAATATAGCAATATCAACAGTGGTAACTAAATAAATGCACAAATAATCACACACAATAGAGACACCAATTTATGGACCTCCACAAAGAAAATATTTCACTAAAATTTTCTCAATCAATCTCGAGGGAATCCTTTCCCTATTACAATGTTTATGGAACTATTTCCAAAGGAGATGATGATCCCCTAAATCAAGTTCGTGGATCTCTATCCATAAGAGAACTCCTTCTCCTATGATCTAGCTGGTGATACTATAGAAGACTACTGCCTCCACTACACTAGCCTGTGGATCTCTCTCCATTGAAGACTCTTGTCCCCACTCAAAATACTTATCCTCACTACCCTGGCTAATGGATATCTATCCATGGGAGACTATTGTCCTCTCTGCTCTGTCACCACCAAAGAACTAGCTCAAATATACATTAAACTTAGTCCTTAGATCTAGCATAAATCTGCTCAACAAGTCCACTCAGAACTTGCTCAAATATGCTCAACAAGTTCACTCAAAACTTGCTCAAATCTACTCAATAATCTCACTCCGAACTTGCTCAAATTTGCTCAAAAAGATCACTCAGAACTTGCTCAAATTTTCTCAACAAGCTCACTCAGAACTTGCTCAAATATGCTCAACAAGCTCACTCATAACTTGTCCAAATATGCTCAACAAGTCCACATAGAACTTGTCCAAAAATTCTCAACAAGTCCACACAGAACTTGTTCAAATCTGTTCAATAATTCCACATAGAACTTAACCAAATATGCTTAACAAGTCCACACAAAACTTTTCCAATCTCATAGAAACATAAAGAGAATTTTTAGAGACTCACTATGTTCTACACTCAATGCTCAATCAACTCAAATCAGAATATATAATAGTTTGTCTTATGGAACTTGAACAATAACTTCATACAACCACTTGACCAAGCTCAACCAACTCTACTCAACCAATCACTTAATGAAACATCCCTTTCTCACAAACCCTAGTCCAAGCATATAACCACCAACTCAAAATTTTTCCAAAAATGCTCAACAACAAATCTCACATAACAATGATGCTCATGTTCTTTTCAAACCCTAGTTCAAGTTCTTTGCACAACAACTCACTTCAACAACAATGCTCATAAAACAATCTTCACATAACAATGATACTCATGTTCTTTTCAAACCCTAGTTCAAGTTATTCACACAACCAATTGCTTCAAAAATAATGCTTATCAAACAAGGTTTTAACAACAACTCTTTATTCCAAAAAATCTTGAAACATTAACTCAAACACTCTAAAAAAGGAAACCCTAATCAAGTCCTTTTCACTCTAAACTTATTTTTAGAAAACCAATCAATCAACTCAACTATGGAAGAATGTGCCCATATATTTTTTTTTATTATGAAGGGATCTCTTAAATCTGCCACAATCACACAAACTTCTATGCGAATATCAAGAGGTTAGAAGATAAATCTATTTCACAATATAATATAAATACTCAATTACACCTTATAACTCCACCTTTCAAAAACAACCATCAACATACATAAAGTATTTATCCAATAACACCTTATAAACTCCCAACTAAAAATAAATTCAACATCCACCAAAATAACTCAAAACCTCTTTAATCAATAAATGACAAGTAGAACTTTGGCAAGAATCAAATCCTCTTTCTTTAAAAACATTAATAACATAAATCCCTTCTCAACAAACAATCTTTCAAAAACCATTTTAACTCCAAGTAGCACAAATCAATTTTCAATAAAAATAATCCTTCACAAACCCTTATAACTCCAAACATAAATTAATTAAAAATAAATCTTCACAAACCCTTATAACTCCAAACATAAATTAATTAAAAATAAATCTTCACAAACCCTTATAACTCCAAACGACCCTTTTAAGAAAATTTTAGGTAAAATAAAAATTAAAAATTACCTTTGCTACTAGTGGGATTCGATCCCACTATCTCTGCCTCCTCAAACGCTCTAGCCGCGGGCTTGACCACTGCGTGCACTAGGTGCACGTCTAAAAACCAATGAGCACTTCGTGCTCTTTCTTCTATACCTTGCGCTCGAATCAAATGCAAACAAAAAGACCTTCCTTGGCACATCCATGAGAATTGAACGTGGGTGCTTCCTTTCCCAATGCCTTCGTAAAGCATGCACCACCAATGGACCACCATGTCCTATGTGACTTCAAACCATACATTGTCCTCTTTTTATCTTCTTCCTTGGCACTAATAAGACAAAGTTCTTTGTCTTCTTTCTCAACATTCACGATGCATGAAATACCTTCAACCTTTTTGCATGGAAATATTCATTCATTGAGGGGTAATTTTCAAATGCCCCTTTGGGCATTAATTTATACACAAAACCACCATTCGAATTTTGACGTCGGCGCTAACTTAAACCTTTATATAATTTATAAATTATTTAAATTCCAATTGAATTTAAATTTTATAAATTATATTTTAAAACCTTTTACTTTAATAAAATTAAAGTCTTCCATACTATGGCGGCCATAAAAAGTCGGACAACTTGCCCGGATTCATGGCGGCTACCGATTCCACCATGTAAATTCAAAAAAAAAAAAAAAAAGTCTTCCATGGGGTAAATTTAAACCTGCAACTTGTACTCCACTGATTTGATTTAAAATATTTTTCCACCATGGGTTTAATTAAACCTTCACTGTCATCACAATGTGTAAGGATGCTTTTATATCCTTATAATGATTTTAATAAAAAATCATTTAATTTTCCACCATGGGTTTACGGAAAACCCTCATAAAATATTATTTTGCCAACTTATTCTTCAACTCTTCGCATTGTTCCTGGTGTTAATAATGGTGTGCTCCATGGTGTTGATGACAACTTCATATGTTCACTTTGGCATCAATGACAAATTTTTCACCTTGACATCAATGACAACTAATTGAGATCAAAATGTCCAACATATCGATATTGGTTTGATCAATGTATTTATCCCTATGCTAGATAATGAGGAAGATAAAACTAAGTCCAAGGGGGTTACCTTGGAGGGGTGAAATATTTTCATCTCTTCCTAATTAGGGGAAGTTATTGAGTGAGCTAGGTATGATGTAATTTTAGTAGTAGGGGAATCTCAAATATTTTTTAGAAAGATCTCTCATATTGATTTTTGGATCTTGTATTTGGTTTTCTTTGAATCACTAGGGCTAGTTTTTTATTCCATTTTCTAATTTTTCCACTTTTTGATCTTTAGCCTTGGTGATTCTTGTTCAAATAGCTATTGTGTTAGTGAGAAAGGAGGAACCCCTTTTTGAATAATGGAAATATTTGCACCTTCTTCTAGGATCTTAGAGATAGGTTCCTCTCTTACTCCTTTTTTTATCCTAGCCATCCTAATTTTATGAAGAGTTTTAATGTTGGCATCTTCCTCATTGAATTACTCTAATCCTAAAATTTTTATGTCTAGATTCTCCTCATTGTATAATTCATTGAACATTGCATATTCATATACTAAATTAGGTTCCTCTTTTATTTTTCCAATCGGTTGCCTCATCTTCCACTATGATTCTATCTTAGGTGTTTTCCAATGCTTTCCTCTTACCTCCCTCACCTTTTCTTGACTCACTTTGTCTCATGGGTTAAAATTGTATTTTACTTTATAGAAGAATTCATATGATATTAGGTCTAGTAGTGGTCTAGTAAACTCATTGAGAGGATATATTTTGCTTCATTGTCAATATTTTTAAACTTTTCAAATTTTGGTTTTTTTTCATGAGTGAATGTTGGCCCTTTGATCTCATTTAAGCAAAATATTTAATTTTTGGGTCACATCTCCATCAGTGTTTAACTTTCTTTAGCCCTAGATATTTTAGATTATTCTCTACAATATAAACCCTTTTCTTTCTATGTAAAGTGACTTATCCTCAACTAAATGGTTGCTTGTAGTATGATGCATTTAAATTTTCATTTTTATATTTAAATTCCAACATGTCAATTTGTCTAAAGGATTCTAGAGCTAAGAGTCAATAAGGGACATATTTTTGTGGAAGATAAATAGTGAAACTAAAAACATACATTTTGATAATTGTTTCTTCTTCAAGAAAGAACCAATCCCTAAGGATTGCTCCTTCTAGGAAGAATATATAATCTTGTGAGATGTGTTTAATTTGAGTTTCTATGATTAATGCAATGGTTAGGATAGAGAAATTCTCAACAAAAATATAGTAAAATGATCTTTTAACTAAATATCTCACCTATGTATAAATTGGTGTATTATTTCCTTTTCCATATTTCCACTGCAAGTTTAGCTCAATAAACATTTTTTGGTTATAAAACAAGATCAAGTATACTATAAATGAAGAGTATCTAAAATTATTTATTGATGAAAATTGGATCAAGCCATCCCTTATTCACTCAATGACCAATTAAACAAAATCTAATGTTATTGACACCCATCTCATCCTATACAAAATTGCTAGTTAGGTCATGTTAATATTCGTGTCACGTTCCATGCCTAAGACGAAGGCCATCATACTTAGAGAATCTATTGAAATTTATCCAAAAACTAAGTCATTTGTAGTCCCCTTGCACTCTGACCTAAGGAAGGATATCTTTTTGTTGTTTGGGAGCTTTTCAAAATTTTTGTTCTCTATTTTATTGTTGATATGCACTTCTTCTTTGGACAACAACAACATTTTTTGATAATGGAGCCATAAATATTTACCTTAAATTATCTACTTTGAGATATGATCTCCTAGGTGGTAGGCTTATAGAATTTTGCACATGTTGCTACCATCTCACAATAACTATGTACCTCAAAGACAATGTATTGTGCTCAAAAGTTGGTCCAAATTTTGGCCCCAAAACTTAAGGATTTACTAACTTTAAAATGATCTAAGGATCCCACCCTTATATTATTGGTTCTAGTAGATGTTATTGGTCTAAAATATCTTTAGTTGTATTTTTAAACCTTATACTACCACAAAATATCATAGGTTATCTCACACAGGTCCCAATATAAAATAGCCATAATATATTAAAGGTCAAGATAATAATATGAGAAAATTAATATGTATATCAAGGCTTATAATAAATAAAATAATATTCATTTATATACTAAAATATGAATTTAAATAGCTTAAATCATTCAAGTACTATGCATGAACAACAACTTATAATATTAATTGCTTAAAATGTATACAAGATTTATTGCTCCTCTTCCTGTTATAACTTGGACTATGAATTCTAGATTCTTGAATGGATTGATTTACTATGGAGCATTGTATCTATAATATAGAAATAGTAATTTGACTCTTCAAGTAATTGACTATTGCTATCCATATGCCAAGTCTCATGACTCTTGGCTTTTCTACTTTCCACTTACATACTTGATGACCACTTGACTCTAGACACTTGCACAAATGACTCTTCACACTCTAAACTATAGAATCACCCTAATCTACTATTCATAAATATACCATGAAGTTATCATAGGAGTTCATTAGCATGTACCAAATAATGTAATATACCTCAACATAAGTTGGTTGACTCAATATTTTAATATTGGAGTAAGCCAACACAGGTACTTCTGGATTTTCTATTGCATGGGAGATTTTTAGCCTAGTCATGCTAGACCTAGCAATGTTTGCTTGATTGGATCCTCTTTTCCTTTCCATATGTACACTTGTGATCTTCCTCTATTGCTATCCATTTTTTTTTTTGTATAAGGTTTATATGTCTCTTGCGCCTTTTGGAAAGTTTTGAACTTGAATGGTTGCTTTTCTATTCTTGCTTAGCATGCTTCTTACCCTTTGTGCTTGCTATGCATTTATTATCATTACCTATCGATACTAAAGGGAATATTTATATTCTACCACTAGTGACTTCATAAATATTATCAATTTTCATTATCCTTTATGCCTGCTATGCATTTATTATCCTTACCTATCGATACTACAGGGAATATTTATATTCTACCACTATTGACTTCATAAATATTCCTAATATTCAAAAAATAGTTATATTTATGATCTTCTTGTTAGCCTTTGAAATGGACATTGCACTTGGAATTTAATGAGAATCCTTGCAATGGATACCATTTCTAGTTCCCATTTTTTTTAAAGGGTAGAGAATGCCACTCTTTAGCCTATGCCTCTAGATTTTCTTTCTTCCAAACAGGATCTCATACCATAAATTTCCATTAACTTTTTTCCCTAGCATAGTGACTTCTGATCATGAGAATATATGGCCTAATAAAATCCTTTCTACTTATGAAAGTTTGATTCTATAATATATTTAAGATTATGATTTTGTATGGATAAAAATAATTTATTCTCAAAGCCATTGCGTGTCTATATCTTGTTAATAACAATGAGAGAGATGCCACCATTGACTTGGTTTTGACATCAAATATTTATTTTTCCTTTCTAGGTCCATGTCCTTGCCTTTCCATCTCAGTAGAGGTTGGCTCTATATTGGAGGATTTGTGGAGATAATACTCCCTCAATTATTTATTTAATAAGCTCCCTTTGTGAACCTACTTTGAGATGGTCAATAGATTTTTGGTTGTTTTTAGATTAGGAAGGTATATATTGAATGCTTAATTGGTTGCATAGGCCTATATAAGAGGTGGTGAACATTTATTTTTTCTAGGTTGGTTTATTTTTAATTTTGTATTCCTCAAATTTTATTATGAAATTATCCATAAGAAAAGAAGCTAGTTTATCCCATTTTATGATTGAATAGAGAGAAAGAGATTCATACTTCTGGTATACCTTCCGTTTGAGTGATGTCATTAATAACTTCAAAGCCACATATTTCTCTATAATATTGTGCATCTAGTATAAAAATACCATCTCCTTTAAGTGCTCCAATGGAGTGGTTGGAACCTCATTTATATATTCTTCTAGTATAGAGAGTACTAACTCTAGGAGTGTTCTCCATATTATAGATGGTCTTGGGAGACATTATGGGCATAGATTATCCCATATTCAAGACATGATGTCTAAGGTGATGCCCATATCTTAAATTTTGGATTAATTAGAGATATCAATTAAAATTTTCTACAATGAGTTTGCTTGCATACATCTAGGTTTATTTGGTTGACATGGAGTCACTATGTGAATATGACTTGCTATTTGAAAGCAAATAGATCAATACATTCACCATGTACTCAATCTAATATTTTTATAGTGGCTTCTTCTAATGTTTGTTTTGGAGTAGAGTTTCCAGGTGAGTGAGAGGCATTCCAAAAAGGAAAAATAGGCAAAGAATTTGACCAAGTATAGACCTAACTTATTATTATTATGGGACTAATGCTATGTCACTGGGGTCCTATTGGGTATGCCATTAAATTATTTCCATATTTGATTACCTCAATTAGTAAAATCATACCTAGTGAGGAGCAACATAGTAGGGCCATAGCTAAGAGTCTAGGGTCAGGCTCAATCGGGGGCATCTAAGAGTTTTTTACAAGGTCAAATCCTTGTTAAGATGTGACATTTTAGTCACACTTGAAAGCAATAGGAAAAAGGGATGTGAGAGATGAAAATAAAACATCTCAACAAAAGAAAAGGGGTGGTGTTGAGCTAAAAAATATGCAAAGATATCCTTGCATAATAGGTCAGATTTCTACATGACAATAGTGAATGCTTCCTCTCCTCAACATAGTTAAGCACATATAAGTTTTATCGACATACATGTGCATAAGAAAATGGGTTCACATGAGAGCCATAGATTGTTAGTCCAAAAATTGACGTAGGCCTCCCACACACACATATATAAGCAAAACCTAAAAATAAGTGAAAAACTACAAACACACACACGCACAAAAATAGGTTAGCCAAGAACCATAAATGTTTGGTCTTAAAAATTGATGTAGACCTCCATATATATGCAAATAATTGCTTACAAATATTGTGTTAGAAGTAGGGGTTCAATTTTCCCACAATCTACTTAGGAGCTAACCACTATACAAAAAGAAATGAAAGGAACTCTTACAAAATAATACATATGCAAACTTGGCAATATTTTTGTAGTCTAGACTATTGCTATTTATAGATTACAAGGAGGATAATTTTCCTCCAAAATTATCTATAGACGGGTTTGACAATCTTAGCTACCTCTTCTAGGGTTTCTAAAAATTAAATGATGTACCATTGGTTTTAGGGTTAAGGACTATCATCATAATAGTTATCTTAAAATAATGTTTGAGCCACTAAATTTAAATATCATTTGGTAAGTGCTCTTTATATTCCTAGGTGGAAAGACATTAACTCAACTTACCTACATCTACTATAGTTCCAAGTGCTTTGACTTGACCAAGGTATTGGTGGTAGCTCAAAATTTTGGTATACCTTTGATTATTTAAAAACCCAAGGTCTTCCTATTGACTGGTTGGGACCTTTGTTATTGGCACTTAATCAGGGATCACAAATTTTGACATCATAATTGATTCAAAAGGAAAGACTCCTACTTTGTTGCCTCATTGTTCCATTTGTTGAGACCTTTTTTTTCCTTCTTTTAATAAATTTTGCATAATCTCCATATATTGAAACTCATCTTGAATTCCTCCTCTTCAAGGTATATTATACACTTTAGAGGCAAAATTTATCTCTTTGGCTCATAGTTTTATAATGTTTTGATTGTTTGTGATCAAAACTTTTCCTTGGGTGAAAATCAATAGTGAGAAATCAATACATTTACATTGTTACTTTGGAAAGAGTTGATGACTCCATCACATACTAATGCCTATTCTTGTATTAAACTTTATGGTTAGAAGACTTTTCCCTGTCTTTCTTGAATTTGAGTTGCCCTCTCATCAAGAGGATAGTTTCTCCCTAATTTGCTATATTAATTGCTTCAAAAGATGAGATGTTGGTTGTTTCCAACTCATAGGATAATTGGTAATGTAGATTTCTTATGAATATATCAAAAAGGTTCTCTTATGGGGGAGTGTATTTGATTCTTCCTATGAGAGATTAACATTTTATCAAGAAATTGAAAAAGATCTTATATTTTGATTGTTTAAGGTTATATAGATTAGTTATGGCAACTGTTTATTTAATGTAGACTAATAATTGTTGCATAAATTTCTCAACAAGGTTCTTAAAGCTCTCAAGGGATTGGAATGGTATTTTATAGGATCCCTCAAGAGTAGGACCATTAAGGCTTTTGAAAAATATATTTGATAACAACATATCATTATTTTAAGTATTTTTGAATAATATAAGATGGTTGATTAGGTCTTCTTTACCTTATACATTTGAAATTTTGGAGTTACAAAATTTGGGGTGAGAGGACAACCTGGTACTATTGGATCTAATGATTGATTACACAATTTTTTATAAGAATACTTATTATTAGATGAGGGTGCTTGAAAATAATTTATCATTGTGTTAGTAGCTCCAATTTGGAATTAAGACTTTGAATTTTAGGATTAGGTTGCACATGAGATGTTTGCTATGGAGTTGAGGGTACTTGATAATGGTACGAGGGTAAGGTTGTGATATTGGGATCTGTGATGTTGATGTTGTTGGAGGTATTATATTATTTGGTACATTATAAGTACTTTAAGAATATTATGTAAATACTTTGTAAATATTTGGTGTGAATGAGTCTTGTAAATATTTATCATTTAGTAATCATTAGAGGTTTGTTATTATTAGGGAGTCAATAAATATATTTCTTCTATGATAAATATGAAGAGTCATATCTCCTATGAGTTTGAGAAGATGAAGAGTTAGTTGAAGATGAAATGTCAAGAGTCTTTATAAAAGCTATTTGTAAAGAGGTCATGTAATGTGTATGTAATAATGTAAGAAGTTTTAGTACTTCATTTGTATTGGAATACCTTGTTTATCATCCATGGGAATATAGTGTGTTTGTTTGAATACTTATGCATCCTATTTTGATATATTGTATGAGAGATTTTGTTGGAGAATATTTCATTATTTGGTACATGTAAATGTACCCCCATGGTTTCTTTATGGTACAAAGGTTAATATGTAATAGATTAAGGTTTGAGTCTATAGTTTAGGAGAGTGATTTATATTTCCTCTTTATGTAAGTGTCTATGTGCAAGATATGTACAAGTTATGAGGATAGCTATTGACCTTAGGATTATTATTTTGAAGGCTAAGATATTATTACTTTGTATTCACGTTCAAATTTTATTGGTCATGTTTGTTTGGCTTATTAGTTTGTTAGAGTGCATTAGATTTTCTATTGAGACTATTTTTGTCTCTTATAGGGTTGTTTCTTATTTTCACTCCATGTTGGTTATAGGTTGGTGTCCTGACAAAGTAGTCAGTTGCAATTGGTTGTAACCCCTATAACCTCTTTGATTCTATTTTGTACTATTTATGCACTACTCATAATGCAATCTCTAGTTTCATTATTGATTCACATATCATTGGTATCAACATTGCATGAGACCTAGCAAGAAGATGTGTAAAATTGCTAAATTTATTGCTATTTGGTGCTTAGTTTTAGGTTATTGTTGGCTAAAGCACACATTTTATGGCTAGGTGCTATGTTGAATTTTTTTCAGGCCAACTAGTATCATCATATTTGAAACTCTAGGGTGCAAAGGTTGTCAAATTGCCACTACACCAAGTACCCCTAAGAAAACCCTTAGAGGTTTGATGAAGCTATTTGAGAATCATATTGGAATTAGGATGCTCAATTGGAAAATTGAAGAAATATACAAGTGTAAGTAGATCCTTGCCTTGAAGCCTTTGAAATTCATTTTTTTTGTTCGATAAAAATTTCATTAAAAGTGGGTTTTGAAAGGGACCCCAAAACCTCATTACAAAAGGTCATCAGACCATATAGAAGGCCAAAGTGTAGGTATTAAGAAAAAAATAGCATAGGGGAATGATTCCGAAGGGACCATCACCAATAGTCAAAACATACAGGGAAGTGGGATCAATCCGTATGTAGGAACAACTCGAACACAAGAACAAACTGAGACACGAGATCAACCCAAACAAAAAAATATTTAAAAAGGTCTACCAACAAGCCCAAGAATTAAAAAAGGACATTCCCACCCAGGGCAAGAAAATTTAAAAAATATAGATTAAAAATCTCGCTTAAGGTAGCAAAATTTAAAAATCCTACCCAGGGTAGGAAAAATTAAAAATCCCACCCAAGAGGAAAACTAGAAACCTGAATCCCACAAAGGGGAAAGCCACCTGGAAAGAAAATCCATCCCAAGAAAGGTAGCTAATCAAGAGAAAACCATCAATTAAAATTGGATGAGCCTTCTCGCCCAATCAGGGTTGGGACAAACACGTGCAAATATAAAAAACTAGAATCCCACCTGGGAAAACCAAAAACTACTACTGAAAAGTGGGAACAACTGAAATTTGGAAATCAAAACCAGGATCCCTCCTAGGGATGGCCCTAGACGACAGTCTAAGAAGCAACATCTCGTACAGAGCCTAAAAAATGGATTATAAAGTCATAGGATCTCCATAGACCATGATATTGAATATTTTAAGGCTCCAAATGAAGATTTGAAGGCTAAAACAGAGCACCAAATTTCAAGAATAGAACATTGCAGTCACAATATGAAGATCCAAACAAGATAATAATGAGGCAAATTTTATATGGATAGAAATAATATTTTGATAGCTTTCCAATGATGTAAATAACATGTAAAATTGAGTTGTGATTCAAAATTTATGAGCTCTATAACGTAGCTATACAGGGTCTACCCATAGCTTAGAAAAAATGGACAAAACATGATTTTCAAAGGTGAAAATAAGAATAAATACTAAATAAAATATGGAGTGTGATATATGTTTGGAAATATCTTGGAAAGGGCTTTCCAATGGTTTATTACTTCCAAAAAATGGATAAATGCATCGTAAGTTATATACCTCCAAATTAGGTAGTTCAAGCTTTTCTATAAAATCTGGACTGCAACATACAGGAAAATGTAGCAGGCTAAAAAAACTGTTTTTTCTCCTTCAATTTGTGTCTTCTCACACACCAAACTTGTACAATGAAATAGTCATCATCTTAATCTATTTTGGAACTCAAACCTAAAGAATCTATGGCAGTTACAAACAAGGTAACAGTTCAAGACTATTACAACTACAATTTTCCTACACCTACAGTTGTACAAAGCTGTTACAAAGTGGTTACATGCAATCTTGTGTCTTCTAATATGAAAATGCACACATGTACACATTATTTTCCAAAATTATCCCCCTTTATGCTGAAAGATATCACAAAACTATTTCTTAGTTTAATAAATTAAGCCTTAGCAACACCTTTAGTGAAAACATCAGCCAACTGATCATGGGTGTTGCAATACCTGAACTCAACTAATTTATTTTCCACCATATCACAGATGAAATGGTAATTCATGTCAAAATTATTAGATATTATATGGTGGACATGGTTATTTTCCAAATTTATGGCACTCATATTGTCACAAAAAATTGTAGTAGGACCACTTGGTTTCTCACCTATCTCCTCCAACACTTTATTGAGCCATAAGGCCTGAGCACTAGCTGAAGTATCAATAATATATTCAGCATCTATTGAAGAGATTGCTACTAATCCTTTCTTCCTTGATCCCCAAGTTATCATCCCAGATCCAAGAGAAAAATAATTACCGGATGTAGACTTTCGATCATCCAAGTTGTTGCCCCAATCTGAGTCACTGAAACCAACAAGATCCATCTCTTCAGTAGGATAGTAATGTATGCCAAAGTTAACAGTACCTTTAATATACCTCAAAATTCACTTTGTAGCCTTCAAATGCAAGAGATATGGCTCACTCATATACCTAGAAATAAGTGAGATAACATATGCAATATCTAGTTTGGTATTTGTGAGAAACATCAAGCTCCCAACAATGCTCCTATAATTGGTCACATTCACCTTTTTAGCCCCATCATCTTTGCATAGCAATTCACCATGAGCAATGGGAGTAGGGACTGGTTTGCAACTATCCATGTCATACTTTTTTAGCATATCCTTGGCATATTTAGTTTGACAAATGAATATTTTATCCTTACTTTGATACACCTCCATGCCAAGAAAGTAGTGCATCAATCCTAAATCCTTCATTTCAAACTCACTCATCATGGTAGACTTAAATTCATATTTCAAATTGGAACTACTACCCATATAAATCAAATCATCAAAATACAAAAAACAAGCAAAATATTATTACCCTCTTTCTTGAAGTATAGGGTAGGTTCACTTTTTCTTCTCTTGAAGCCACTCTGTTGAAAGTATCCATCAATACTAGAGTACCATGCTCTAGGTTCTTGTTTAATACCATACAATGCATTCTTCAACCTATAGACAAGTTCTTATTTACCTTTCACCTCAAATATTTGAGGTTGATATACATACACTTTCTCATCTAAATACCCATTCAAGAAGGCACTTTTTACATCTAAGTGATTTACAATCCACTGCTTTTGGATAGTTAAAGCAAGGACCATCCTTACTATTTTTTTTCTAGCTATAGGATTAAAAGTTTCTTCATAGTTAATTCCATACCTTTGTGTGAAGCCTTTAGCCACAAGTCTAGCCTTGTGTATTTCAATGTTGCCATCACTATTATACTTAGTCTTATAGATCCACTTAGAACCCACATGTTTCTTTCCCTTGGGTAGTTCTACAAGCTCTCAAGTGGTATTCTTCTCAATGGAATTGATATCCTCTTGCATTGCTTGCATCAAAACACCATTAGTGCAATATTATTCATAACAAGAAGGTTCAAAATCAGAAAAAAATCATCAAAGCATAATTAGCAACATCTCCTTTTGGCTCATCTTCATATTCATCACCATACATGTGCATCTTATCAAGCCTTTGAACAAATTGATCAATTTCTTGAGCTTGGCTTCTAGTAAGTCTTCTATGGAAATTTTTATCCAAAACCTAAGTAGGAGGATGAATTTGAAGTGCCTTTTTTCCATTTTTGTCTTCATAACATCTAAAAATATGTGTGGAGAATAATTACTTGAAGAGGGACTAGAAATGCTTTGTTTGGGACTATTTGAAGAGCTAGTTGGTGGACTTGGTGGGACTTATTTTAAAATGGGTTGCACATTAGAAGAATTGGGCTACATATTAGAAGAACTTACACCACTACTACCATCAACATAAATTTTTTGATGACCATATACTCCCCCTTCATCAAAAATCACATCTCTAGACACTACCACTTTATGAGTTTTTGGGTTATAAAGCCTATAGGCCTTAGTATTTTCATAGTAGCCAATAAATATACATGCTTAACTCTTAGGATCAAGCTTATTCCTATGTTCATCAGCCACATGACCATAAGCCAAACAACCAAAAACTTTGAAGTGGTTAACATTAGGCCTCTTTTCATACCATACCTCATAAGGGGTCATCTTCTCTAATGAGCTATTGGGGCTCCTATTCAATATGTAGGTTGTTGTACGAAGTACATCAGACCAATACATATTGGTAAGTCTTTATAGTATACTTCTTACCATCTCAACAATAGTCTTATTATTCCTCTTTGCTACTCCATTTTTCTATGGGATATAGGTAGCAGTGAGCTGCCTTTTAATACCATTATCTTTGAAAAATACAGAAACATATTAGAGTAAAATTCCTCACCATGATCAGTCCTTAAACATTTAAGGCTGCAAACACTCTAATTCTCAACAAGATTACTAAAATCTCTAAAACAAGAAAATACTTCATCCTTATGCTTCAAAAAATACACCTAACACATTCTATAAAAATCATCAATAAATGTAATAAAGTAAGATTTGTTACCCAAGATTTTGGTTTGCATAGGCCTATAAATATCATAATGGACCAATTGGAGAGGGTATGAGGCCCTCTATGCTTTCCCTTTAGGAAAATTTTGTCTTGCCTGCTTTCCCAATGCACACCCATCACAAACACCTTTATGCTCCTCTACATTTGGTAAACCATAAACTATCTCTTGAGAAGTTAGCAGCCTCAAACTTGCAAAATTCAAATGACCATACCTGAGATGCCACAACCAACTCTTGTTTTCAACAACAAAATTAGAAAGGTTGTCCCCTTATCCTCTAAACTTCAAAGAAAATAATATGTTGTTGGTCATAGGAATTGTAGTAACAATCCTATTGCTATTGTTCTTATCATATATGGTGCATTTCTTATCATCAAATACTACCTTGTAGTTCTTTTCACATAGCTCCCATATACTTAACAAAATATGTTTCAAATTTGATGTGTATTAGATATCATGAACATGTTTCTTACCTTATTTTTTGTTCACTTACATTACACCTTTGGCAGCCACCTCTAAAGCCTTGTCATCTCCAAGTTTGATCTTGGACTTGAAGGACTCATCCATGGAAGCAAGAAGCTCCCCAATTCCTATCATATGATTTGAGCAACGAGAATCAAGTATCCAAATATTTTGAAGGTTTTGATCAGCCTTGTTGTAGGTCAAGAAGATTTTTCTTGTAGTAGCCTCATTTTCATCAGTATAGTTGGCCCTCTTGCTTTTATTTCCTTCTTTCAACCTACACTCCTCATAATGTCCATACGTTTTGCAATGATAGCATTGTATGTTTCTTTTATCAAATTTACCTCTTCCTCTACTTGTTGCTCCTCCTCTTCTACCACCTCTTCCTCTTGAGGAATTCTAATTTTTGCCTCTTCCTTGGCCATTTCCATATCCACTAGATCTTGCTCCATCACCTTTTGAAATTGTAGCTTTGGAAGAAAATGACTTCTCATCAACTGTAGTAATAGTTTCCCTTAGCCTCCCCTCATGAAACATAAGAGATCCTATCAAATTATCAAACTCAAGAGTAGACAAATATTTAGCTACATGATTCAAATTTGGGGTGAGAGTCCTCAAAATATTCCTCATAATGACCACTTTTTCTATCTTAACTCCAAGAATTACCATTTTATTGACAATTGCCTTCATCCTCATACAATAGTCACCAACATTCTCAGTTTCTTGCATTATGATATTCTCAAACTCTCTCCTTAGAGTTTGCAATTTGACCTCTTTAACCTTGTCACTGCCTTGGTAGCCTTATTTTAAAGACTTCCATGGTAGTGTTGTTGTCATATTTAGTTTGAAAAATGAAGATTTTATCCTTAATTTGATACACCTCCATGCCAAGAAAGTAGTGCATCAATTCTAAATCCTTTATTTCAAACTCACTCATCATGTCAGCCTTAAATTCATCTTTCAACTTGGAACTGCTACCCATATAAATCAAATCATCAACATACAAACAAACAAGCAAAATATCATTACCTTCTTTCTTGAAGTATAGGGTAGATTAAATTTTTCTTTTCTTGAAGCCACTCTATTGAAAGTATCCATAAATCCTAGAGTACCATGCTCTAGGTGCTTGTTTAAGACCATACAATGTCTTCTTCAACCTATAGATAAGTTCTTTACCTTTCACCTCAAATCCTTGAGGTTGCTATACATACACTTCCTCATATAAATACCCATTCAAGAAGGCACCTTTTACATCTAAGTGATGTACAATCCACTACTTTTGGATAGCCAAAGCAAGTACCATCCTTACTGTTTCTTGTCTAGCTGTAGGAGCAAAAGTTTCTTCATAGTCAATTCCATACCTTTTTGTGAAGCCTTTAGCCACAATTCTAGCCTTGTATCTTTCAATGTTGCCATCACTATTATATTTAGTCTTATAGACCAACTTAGAACCCACATGTTTATTTCTCTTGGGTAGTTCTAAAAGCTCCCAAGTGTCATTCTTCTTAATGGAATTGATCTTCTCTTGCATTGCTTACATCCAAACACCATTAGTACAAGCTTCTTCATAACAATAAGGTTCAAAATCAGCAACAATCATCAAAGCATAATTAACATCTCCTTTTGGCTCACCTTCATATTCATCACCATACATGTGCATCTTCTCAAGCCTTTAAACAACTTGATCAATTTCTTAAGCTTGGCTTCTAGTAAGTCTTCTAATGAAATTGTTGTCCAAAACCTGAATAAGAGGATGAATTTGAAATACCTTTTTCCTCCTTTTTGTCTTCATAACATCTGAAAAGATGTTTGGAGAATCATCACTTGAAGAGAGACTAGAACTGCTTTGTTTGGGACTATTTGAAGAGTTGGTTGGTGGACTTGGTGGTACCAAATTTAAACTGGGTTGCACATTAGAAGAATTGGGCTGCATTTTAGAAGAACTTCCACCACTACTGCCATCATCAACATAAAGTTTTTGATGACCATATACTCCCCCTTCATCAAAAACCACATCTCTAGACACCACCACTTTGTGAGTTTTTGGGTTATAAAGCCTATAGGCCTTAGTATTTTCATAGTAGCCAATGAATATACATGCTTGACTCTTAGTATCAAGATTCTTCCTAAGTTCATCAACCACATGAGCATAAGCCAAACAACCAAAAATTTTGAAGTGGTTAACATTGGTTCTCTTTTCATACCATACCTCATAAGGAGGCATCTTCTCCAATGAGCTAGTGGGACTCCTTGAAATAGCTAAAAGAGTGCATTTTATCCAATAACACATTAAAGACACGTGCTATTTAAGAAAATGTATTTTATTCATGATAAGATTGCATAGGTTATAAATAGGAGGAATTCCCCCTTTTCATTTCTTTTCATAAATGTTACAATAGGCATGATGCTTTCTTTTTGCATTCCTTAGTGTAGATGGGCTTGCGTACCACCATGGAGTTGTAAGTTATTATTGTTTCCCTCCTTGATCTTGTGATAAACCTACAAAAAGGGGTTAGTCGGTTAAGGGGTTTTCCTTAGTTAGGTCCCTTTGTAAGAAAGATAAATCAACTCATAAAACATGATAAAAACTGAAATAAATGATGCAAAACCTCATAAAAACATCAAATGAAGCTTACCTCCAAGATTTGGGCTGATTTAGGTCTTAAAAACCCAATTCACCATCCAGGGGGTGAACTGGTGCCGAATTCGCGAGACGAGGGGTGAATTCTACTATGAATGTTGCTCTTCATAAATCCTTTAGTGGAGAGGTTCATTGTTGAATTGTTGATGTGCGGGTTCCGATTGTTGTTTTTATGCTTCCATACTCATTTTGGTAGATTTTTTATACTTTGAAAATAAGTGGAGATATCATGGAAATGAGGGTTTGGGCCCACTATTTATAAGAAATCCTAAGATGCAGGGGGGTAGTTAGGAGAACTAAGCCCTAGGGTGAGATCCCATGAAGGTTAAATTAGGGTTTGTGAGGTGGCATCCTCACATTCCCTTGAGGAAATATCTCATCCTCACACATGTGTGAGGAGATATTAGAGTTAACTAGGGTTAGTCAACTCTAGGTTAGATTAGGGTTTCCTAGGGAAATATCCTAACTAGTCTTGTGCACACACATGTGGGAGGAAGTAATTATGTATTAAGGACCTAATTAACCTTTTTAGCCCAAAAATTGAACTTAAGTGAAGTCATTTTAAAATTAGATTTATGAATTGACTTAATAATTACTTTTGCCAAGTAATAGCCCCGTGGGGGCCTCAATTAAGTGCAATGAGGCTTTGTATCACATTGGGAAGCCGATGGATGGTATCTCGATGTATGGAATGTGTTCATGATGTGATTTGGGTAGCTTATTAGGGTTTTAGACCTAAAAAATGGTGGAGTGGTGTATGGGAGTCTACACAATGCTATGATAATCTATGATGATCTAAGCATGACTATGCATGACTACGACCATCTATGCATGTCTACACATAACTATAGAAGTCTACACATATCTCGGAGGACCTAAAATAGCCTAAATTGGTCTATGATAGCCTAGGGATATCTAGGTTTGCCTATGTAAACCTAAAAGTGTCCTAAAAGGATCTACAAGTACGTAGAGATAGCAATGTGCAACTTTTGAGTGTCTATATTTTACCTCTTTTTGTACTATACTATGTGAAACATAGTTTAATACAAAATTGTGAAGGGTTTGTGTAAATGGAAAAGGGATATAAGGAGAATTAAATCTAATAAAAGGTATGTGGTTGCTCGAAGCGTGACCATACAACATTAACTGGGGATCCAGGGAGAGAAGAGAAAAGAACACAATCTAATCAAAGGTATGTAGTCGCTCGAAGCGTGACCATACAATATTGACCAGAAATCCAAGGAGAGAAGAGGAGAAAGGAAGAAGAAGAGGAAATAAATAAAATGAAAACAATGCTGATAAATAGAAATGGATGATTGTGGATGCAATGTAGTGGTTTTGCTAAGCCTGTATGATATTTTTGATGTCATACTAGTTGCTTGGGGGAGGCAACTTTTGACTGCTCTGCTTTTACGACCAGTTCAACATGGTCCAAAAGTACAAATAGAACAAATGTCTATTCAAATGTTTTCTATTGATTGATTTATGAGCACATGGTGACAAGTTTCAAACCATTTGAGCTAAAGGGACATTTGGATTATTCAAATATATCATTCAGTATGCACCATGAATGCCAAAAATCCTTTTCCAAATATTGCGCTAGGATTACGTCAAACGTATCATTCATCTTGTATTTGATATACATGAATGCTAGATTGAATTCTCTATCTAAACACATAGCTCTCATGATGTAACAAATATTTGGTTGGGATTGAGATTATTTCATAAGATAATCTTCAACAAAAAAATTTGTAGACATATGCGATATCCGCACTTTTGGATGTTCGGTTGGTTGGTTGCATGTAAAGCTGACGTTGGATATGAATACCCCTCAAATGAAGAATCGACAGTAAGGAACATATAATGTGGTGATTTAGTGATGCAACGACTGATAGAATACTAATGCATGATGAAAATGATAAAAAAAGTACAATAGAGGACAATTTGGGAGATTTCCTAGGGTTTTGGAAGAAGTTTGCATGATTTTAAGGGTCATACACTCAATTCACGAGGCAAGGGGTGAATTGAATCCTAATTCATAGGGCAGGGGAAAAATCAGACCTAATTTGTGGGGCAAGGGGTGAATTAGGGTTTTAGGTGTATTTAAGACATTTTTTGAATTGAAATGGCTCATTTTGACTATGGGAGATTTGGAGAGTGAGTGGAAGAAGCATTCGGCAATACGAGAATATTGTAGTTGTCAATTTCAAGCAAGAGGATGATGAGAGGACAAAGTGGAGTTGGTAGCAGGTGCAGGGATCTACCATTAAGTGCTTTTATTTGACTCGTTTTTTATTTTTGTTTTCCAGAGAAATGTAAATTAGGGGAGGAGGTTTTCGTGTTATTTTTAAAATTTTTGCAACTTTTAATTGAAATTGGAACACAAAATGTAGAAATAGCCAAATGGATACCCAAAAATGTAGTTTATTTTTAGGTTTGACTTTTTTTCGTGTTAGTTTGACCGGGTGACGAGTAGAGTAGTATTACAGTTTGACCATCTATTTTTGGAGCAATGGTGTACTGTTTTTGCAATGTGGTTGAATTTCATCCATAAAAGTGGGAAATGGGTATCCAATTTTGCGACTGTTATTTTTTTATACCTTCATTTGGCATATTTTTTTAATGTATGGTTTTAGGGTGTAAATTGGAAAACTTTGACTATTAAGTTGTTCATCGTAGATACAATATTTTTAGAAACCGTTGATACTTTCACAATAAAAGAGTGAAATGGGTATCCAAAAATGTTACTTGTTTTGGTAGATTATTGCATTTGGCCTGTATTTGATTTACGTGCCAAGATGCGGGTAGTGTTAAATTTGAAATTGGTTGTTGGAAGCCCGATTTGCATTGTTTTCAATATATGTTTGAACTTTCATCATGAAGTGGGCAAATGGGTGTTCAAAAATGTGAATGTGTTTTTGATATTGTGTTTTTTGGTATATATATCATTTGGATGTATTTATGGTAACATTAATCTCGAAATTTGTGTTGATTTGTATACTATTTTTTAATTTTGTCAATATTTTCATTGTAAAGTGGGCAAATGGGTATTCAAAAATATACTTTGTTTTTGTATGTCTGATGGATTGACTTGGTTTTGAATTTCGTGTCATAGTGGGTATGTAAGTTATTTTGTATTTGACTATTGGGAGCCAAATATGTATTGTTTTTCGTATTTGTTCGAATTTATACCATGAAATAGCAAAATGGATATCCAAATATATGATTGTATTTTTTATATGTGAATTGTGCACTATTTTATGTCTCGAAGTGCGTGTTAAATTAAATAGTTTAATTGGTATGTTGGATTCATATGATGATTGAGTTTTATTGGATTACATCATTGTGTTGATGGCTAATGTAAATTTTTTTTGTGTTTGTTTGTGGATGAACAAGTGAATATGCTTGAGCCTCATCATTGTGTTCATACGATGAAGAGTGAGGTGGAGAAGCTTATGGAAAATAAGGATGATGAGGCATGGTTGGATGTCATGTGGTTGAGAGGTGTTTGGGAATGCAAGAGCATTCATGCAAATAGGGCATACATATATGCATTATGTGAGTGATGGGATGCAGATTGTAATACTTTTCATTTTCCTGCAGGGGAAAGGATGATTACACTAGAGGATGTGTACAAGATTTATAAGTTACCCATTGAGGGTGTTCCAGTTAGAGCAGCACCAAATGATACAAAATAGGTTGTGATGCAGTGATTATTTGGCAATAAATGAGAGCAGGTGGATACCATAAAGATGGACTATGAGTTTATTTAGAAAAAGAAGATGATATTTGAGTGCCAGTGCACAATAATGATGATGATTTCTACCTATGCTTTACTTAACACATTTGGGGTACTATTTACCTAGAACATGTTGGATGTGGTGAGTGACATGGTAGAGGAGAATGTTGTGTTTGCATGGGCACCTACACTGCTAGCCCAGGTATATAGAGAGTTGCATGATGTGGTGTGTGCTGGACAAAAGGGTTTGAGTTGGACTCCCCTAATGCAATTATGGGCATGGGAGCACATATCTATTTAAAGGCCATTGCTATTGCCTCACCCTACCCATGTTAAGGATAAGGAGTATTTACCCTATGCTTTGAGGTGGAGGATAGATGAGGAGAAGGGCATTAAGAGGCCACATGAGGGTGATCCTTTGTGTTGGAGGGTCAAGTTTGGAGACTTGACACCCAATGATATTAAGTGGAGCCTTGGTTGGGTGGGGCGACTTGGGAGAAGGATGATGAGCAGTTGTAGTCCATTCATCGAGGACATTGGATGGTTGGATGATATACTCGACAAACTAAGTTCTTTCATTTTAGTCAAGTGATGCAATAGTTTGGGTTGTGGTAGGATATTCTAGAGGCTCATATCATATACTTTAGGTGACAAGGTGATAGGGGATAGTAGCCTATTGTCCTACCATGGGTTTGTGAGAGTGATCCACCTATGGTTATCTCAAATGTGGATAATGTAGGGACGACACCAAAGTTTAATATCTAGTGGGTGATGTAGATTTGGGAGCTCGATAGGGGTGTGGTTGATCTATGGGTACCACCTGGTGGTGGGGTGCCTCCAACAGAGGGGAGAGAATGTAGAGGTACTCAAGGTAGATGAGAGGAGAGATATAGTAGTAAGAGGGAGGTTCCACTATAATGATCTCGAAAATGATTGGATGGTGCTTCATGTTCATGGGGAGCAGGAGTGGGGGAGGTTACCGTGATAATTGAGACAGATCCTACGAAGGGGGGCATGGCCATGGGATAGGTGGTTGGGTAGTAGAGGAGGTAGGCGGGTCCACTACGATGGGTGGTGTGGATGATACCATTGATGTTTTTTTGAGGATATGGAGGAGATTCCATTTGAGGTTCAGGAGAGGTAGGATGCGGATGAGGAGGCATGACTATTGTGTGATAGGGTTCATCAATTAGAAAATGAGCTTCATGATAATGAGAAGAGCTATGAGACAAATGTGGTAGATCTAGAGGAGTGGTTGATATCTGTGGAGAGTGCGAGTGAGGCCTCTCTGAAGGTCACTAAGACTATATATGCCAAGGTGGTAATAAAGATAGAACAGATGAGGGCAGAGATGGCTAGACAATAGTAGGTAGGATAGGAGGCTTCACAAGCCATTAATAGGGTGAGTGGGATATTTGCTATAGATTCTATGAAGAGGTCACTGTGTGAGGTTGCTTTGACAATGCATGGGATCACACTCACTAATTATGACTGGGTGGTGTCCTAGTTTGGATCACGATCATGTGTATGGGTACCTTCACATCATAGCCAACATAGTGTTACTTTGGTAGAGTATATGGACACCAAGATTGAGGTATGAGATACACTATTAGGTGGAGATGTAGTCGTTAGTTTGGTTATGGTGTTATCTCCTACTAGGTTTCAGGTTTCAGGGGCCAAGGAAAAATCTAGCAGAGCTACAAAGATTTGGGTGAGCCATGAGGGGAGTGGGGAGACTCCTAGTGGTAGTTAGGGTTGCTCATGATTGTATCTTGTAGGTATTTTGGATGATAGATGATGGGTATGGTCCTGGTTTGTAGACTACGAGTATTTTTTATGGATGACTATATATATATATATATATATATATATCTTTTGGTTTCGACTGTTATATATACATGTGTTGTTATTATGGTTTGAAATGTATTCTCTTTATGTTTACGTAGATAACATAACATAATTTTTAGGTATGTACAATGCATGGATATACATGTGTGGTATGGTGTAGATCTATGATCGTACTGTAGTATGAATATACCGTAGAATAGTATGTATGATTGTATTTTGAATGCAATGTAATGTGATGTAATATGAAATGCAATTTGTAATGAATGCATGTAAATAGAAATGCAATGATGCAATGTGAGAGAGTGTATGTAGGACAAATGTATTGATGACTCTGGGTAACATAGATGTGTAGATGTATGTATGAGGGGATTGAAATACGCCAAGGAAGAACTTGTATCATTGCATGTACCTATGTGAATGTGATCTATTCCATGATATCAGAGATGTAGGATAGGCATATGTAATGGCTTTGATCAATGTAGTTTTGGCAATCAAATATTGAACCCAAAACTATGCAAGTTTATGTGACAACTCATAACTAATCAAATTGGTTAAAAAATTGTTATGGACTTATGTGTGAAAATGAGTGAGGTTCATTTATCCATTTTGAGAGAGGTAGGATTAACTCGTTGTAGACATGGAAAAACTAGATAGCTCATCCATAAGAAAATAGTGATATGTACAAAATAATGTCACTAATGTGATAGATATGTCATCACTTGTAAGACTATTCCACTAGTAGGTAGACTCTTGAAGCCTATTGCTAGTGATGAAAATCATCCCATGTTGTTATGTTAAACCTAAGGACCAAAGATGATGAAACATAACACTGGTAATATCTGGAGGGTTTTCATTTTGTTTTCTACCCCTTGTATATTGTTTACCTATTTTTCTTTTTTAATGCTCTTTTTCGTTCTTTTCTCTATTTATTTTTTTTTTGTATGAGCATTGTCTTTTGTTTTTAGCCCCATTGTTTTACTTTTGCTTATGCTTATCCTTTTGTTTATCCCTAGGTCATATGTTGACCATGCAAGTGATAGGATGAGTAGGGAAAACTATTTTCCAGGTGGCCATATCTACTCAAGGTGTCATCTTCCCTAGAATCAAAACTTTTTTAGTGTGTAACCTATTATGAATGGTCCATGAGAGAAGTTGAACCAGCCTAAAGAACCATAAGGAGTGTGTAAAACCTATCAGCTAGAGGTGACATTTGATTGACTAAACTAGTGAGTGGTCAAAGCTTAACACAACACCTATGTATACCCTAATATTTAAAAGGGGGAATGGACATCTAGGTGGTGATGCTAACAAGTGCATATGTTACTCCTGTTGAAGGCCTATTTTTTTTTAATGTTTTTGGGGGAAGAATATGCAATCATGAACTAAAATTATAATGAAAAATATATGGATATATGCAATGAGTGTAATGTAAATGATGTCAGTGGAGGAATGCAATATCGACAAGAGGATGTTTATGAAGTGTAGAGGGAGAAGTTTGGAAAACTTATTTGCAGATAAGTATAGTGTACCGTAATGAAAACAAACATGATGCTATGATAATGGTTGCCCCAGTGTGTGGGGTGTGTGTGTAGCAGGTGAATAAACGGTGAGTTGTACAAATATATGTAATAATCACAAAAAGAAAAAGGATGTGAGAGTAGTATGTACAGATGGATGAAGTAAGAAGAAATAGGCTTTGGTAACCAGCAAGATGATGGGATTACCAAAATTCAATGAAGATAGAAGAGAGGAAGTGGATCAACATAGGTATGTAGCCGCTCGAAGCATGACCATAAAACTACTCAAGGAAGTAAGAAGTAGAAGAAGAAAGAAGGAAGAAGACCAAAACTACTAAAATGGAAAGTGGTGTAGGTTAGGTCAAGAACAAGATGGTGAAGTGATTTTATGGCTAGGACTTTGATGGTTGGTATAGTTGGATATGTTGTGAATATAGTGAGTTGGCGTTGTCAAGGTTTTAAATGGTGGAAAAGTTCTAGGGATGATGTAGCGGGGAGGACTCATAAATTAACTAAATGGGATGGTGTATTCAGGTGATGGAGTTCAATTTCCATGCAACATGTTGTGCACCAGGTTCTCTAATGATCAATATTATTCAATTTCATGACCTAGTTGATGATGATAAATACAATATTTGCTCTCATGGTAATTACATGGTTTAGGATGTGAGGGGTCTATGGGCTAAATTTTTGGTAATTCAAGAAGACCTAGGCATGGGGTAAATATAAGGTTACACTAGAGATGAACGGGAGGCAGATGAAGGGAGGTCCAATGATGGAGTTGTAGGTCAAGAGTCCGATGTGGGTTGAATCCGAGGTCAGGGAATGGATATGCATGGAGGTGAGGATGCACGGGTCATGGGGAACTGGCATGGATGAATATGGCAATGGTAATGGCTCATATGTAGCTCAAGAGCCTCGAGATAGGAAAGGAGATGTTGTATATCATAGTTTGGAGGTGATAGTATCAAATAAGGTGGTGATAAAGACCCCAATGTGTATGGAGTGGCATGGTATGCACAATAATATGGATAATATCATGATGATGAGAAGGAAGAGTGGAATGACCTTGGGGATTATGATGCTTGTTGAAAGGGTAAGCATCATAGTGGTAAGGGTTGTGTATAGAGGATAGGTGGCATAGGAGATGGCTTTGGATAGTGTCACATGTGGGATGGAGGCATGTGTGCATGGGAAGCTTGTGCAGATTGAGCCACATGGGCTTGCAAGGCTTGGGCATAAGAATATTCCCCACTGGGGAGCGAGGTCGATAGGCATTAAGGACAGGTCAAATTAGGAGTGTATCCTATGTTATGGGGGTAGTAAGCTCCTAGAGGATGGTGGGGGGAGTCAATTAGTGAATAAGGGTTCTTGGTATCTTCAGATGGATGATAGGGAGACCCTTGTGTTTGAGGATGGGATATTTCTTCCTTTTCATCAAAAGAGGATAGGGAGACTTGGCTGTCTCTAGAATGGGGTGAATAAGATGAACCTCGATGGTGAGGGGAAAGGCATCTGGGTGGAGTATAATGATCCAAATGTGAGGAATGAAAATACCACCTAGTATTAAGGATGACTGGTGGTTGGGATAGGTCATCTAACATGATTGGTATAGGTGATTGCGGTGGAGGGTCCTACATGATGATGTGTGTAGATGCTATCATATCTTGTTGCTGATAGTGTGGCTATAGATGATGTAATTATTGCAAGTAAAGATAGATACCAACAACATATAAATGGAAACAAAAAGTAAAAGTGCATGTATATTGTAACATTTAAAGTAAAAGATATGCATGTATAGTTATGTGCCTAGTAGGTGATATGATTTGAAGAACACAAGCTTATACTGAGAGGGGGGGTGAACAGTATAAGACCACTTTTTAATTTTGCTTCAAAACAACTTTCAAATCAGTATTATGTAGTGTATAGATAGCAGTATTAAAAGCAGTAATCAAAGCAATGCACAAAACACCATCCACAAAAAGAGACAACAATTTACGTGGTTCACCCAATGCGGGCTACTCCATAGATAAAATTTCTCTCTAAATTTTATCAACTCACGATCTAGGAATACCTTTCCTGATTACAATATTTATGGGCGTCAACCCAAAGGAGATACCTTCCCCTAGCTCTGCTCTTTAGTGGTGATTCTCCAGAAGACCTCTACCTCCTCTGCCCTTAGCAAGTGGAACTCTATCCACAGAAGACACTTGTCTTCCCTACTCTGGCTGGAGATCTCTGTCCTCAACTCTATCACCGCAAAACTGGTCCTCGAATATGCACCAAACATAGTCCTTCGGTCTGGCACAAGTCTGTCCTATTCCTCTTTTGTTCTATTACAGCCACACTTGGTCGAAGCCAACTTTTGCACTGAACACGCAAAGACAGCAACACTCGATCGAACATCAACTTATGCACCTCTGTGCAATCACACTAGCACAGTCTTCACACACTCTGCTTCTTGACGATCAAACTTCTCCCCCGCACTCTAACAGTGAATATCTCACTTCGAACACACACTTCGATCGATGCCAAAACTCTTCAAACAGCCCTCCTTTTATACTAACAATCAAGATTAAAACTTTGATCCTAGTCGACTGCTCAACCCTAAACAACGTCGGCCCAGATTTAACTTTGTCGGCTCAAAATTAACTTTGTCCTTCAATCACCTCTGCAACTCACCTGTAGCTTCTGTCGTGAAACTACAACATGTCACGATATCGTGACATCTTTTGCAACCATACACTACCTTATGGCTTTTGTCGCGATATCGTGACACTTTTGCTTTTGTCTGCCTTGACAACATCCTTGTCATGAAATCATGACACTTCTATCTTTTGCTGATGTCATCTCCACTCCTGTCATGAAATCGTGACACTTTAGACTTTATTGCCTTCTTCTATGCTTTTGTTGCAAAATCATGACACATCTGCTTCTGCTAACGTCATCTCCAATTCTATTGCGAAATTGTGACCCTTATGACTTCATGGCCTTCTTCTCTGCTTGCACTAGAAAAAATGGAACATGTCACGAAATTATGACACTTTCACTGCCTTGAGCTTCTCTCTGCCTTACACCCACAAAACTAGAACATGTCACGAAATCGTGACGCTTTCGCCTTTGAGCTCTTCCTTCTTGAATTCATCGCAAAATCGTGACGCTTCTTCTATTGAAGACTTGCTAACTGTTTCTGTCACGAAATTGTGACACTTTCTCCAACTGAATGCTGCCACCTCAACCTATCATGAAATCGTGACACTTTCTACATTTGCAAGCTTTCTCTTCAACCTGACGCAAAATTGTGACACTTTCTGCATCCGTACAACTTCTTTGTAGCCTATCGCGAAATCGTGACGCTTCTCATTTCAGACTCTTCCCCTTTGCTGCATGTCACAAAATCATGATAGTTCTCTCTTTGAGCTTTTCAGCATGTCGCAAAATCATGACAGTCCTCACCTTGACCTCTGCAGCATGTCACGAAATCGTGACATTTTTCATGTAACTTTCTCTCTCTTCTAACTTGTCACGAAATCGTGATAGTTCACACTGCAGACTCTCTTTTCTGCATTATGTCATGAAATTGCGACACCTTTTCGTCCGTACAACTTTCCTGGCAATGTGTCACGAAATCGCGACACTTTTCCTTCTCTGCCTTCTTGCACTTTTCGAGTCGCGAAAATGCGACATGTCGCAAAATCATGATAGTTTTGCCAGGACTTTCTCTCTCCTCAAACATGTCGTGAAATCGTGACAGTTTTGCCATCACTTTCTCTCTCCTCAAACATGTCACGAAATCATGACAGTTTTGTCGGCACTTTCTCTCTCCTCAAACATGTCGTGAAATCGCGACAGTTTTTCCAGCCTGCTGCATACTTTTTCTTACTTGTCTTTTTCTTGATCTTTTGCAAATAGGCTACTAAGAACTTCCTGGAAACTCACTGATCATGCTCTGAATAACCTTCAACAAAACAAATTCCTTGACATCAAATCAAATTGCTTCAAGAACTTCTTGAAATCAATGACAACATCTACACTTGAGCAAAGGCAATGTACCCAAGGTACCCAAAATTGCCAACATGTTTGTGCATAGCAGTGTGTACTACCTGTGATAGTGGATGCCTGTGTGTTAGGCATTGAATGCATGAAGGTGTAGGATGTTTATAGGCTTGGGTTCATCAAGACCTTTGATATTGACAAAATGATAGGCACCTGAACTGAGTTTTTGTGTGATAATGAAGGGGCCCAGCCAGTTTGGGGTAAACTTATCTCGTTTTTATCAAGGCTGAATTGTGATTTGTTGGTTCTCCTTGAGAACTAAATCACCAATTTAGAATCCGGATTGAAGGTGATATTGGTAAATACTTGTGTGCTCGATGGCACGGATGCGACGTTCATTGAGGAGTGTAAGTTGATCTAAATAGGCTTGGTGAGATATGTCATCATCAATGAATTCTTTCATATATACCCTTAGAGAAGGTATCTCAAGTTCAAAGGGCATGATAGCTTTAGCATCATGGAAAAGTGAGAATGGGGTTGCCCCAGTGGGGGTACACATGCTTGTACGGTAAGCCCACAAGGCTAGGGGTATTTGATTATGCCAATCATGATGTGATTCTACTACTATTTTATGGAGGATAGAACAAATCATTTTGTTTGTGGCTTCTACCTGGCCATTACCCTACAGGTAGTATGGGGTATAGAAACTATGTTGAATGTTGAACTTGTTGCAAAGAGCGTGGGCAATTTTGTTTTTGAAGGATTTCCCATTATCAGAGATGATTGGTAAGGGATCTCGAAGCGACATATGATATGGTCTGTTATGAATACCACTATCTTTGCTCTTGTGGTTTTGACAAGTGGGATGGCTTTGACCCACTTTGCAAAGTATTTTGTGGCAGTGATGATGAATTTATGATTACCTGAGGAGGTAGGTGTAATTTATCCAATAAGATCTAGGCCCCATTGGGATAAAGGCTACATGGACTGGATTTGTTTGAGCACTTGATATGGAAGGTGTGTGAGGTTTACATGTTGTTGGCACTTGATACAACACCTCACATATTCACAATAGTCATGTTGTATTTTTGGCCAATAGTATCCCATATGAAGGATGCATTTCATGTTTGTCATACCACTGAAGTGGCCACCAAAAGCACCATCGTGGGTTTCTTGTACAACCCACTACGATTCATGAGGTTATAAGCAATGCAAGAGCATGCCATCATAGCTACGACAATAGAGGATATCCCCTAGTAATGTGTAGTGAATTGCTCTTTGTTTAAATTATCGATGTTGAGCATGTGGTAAGTCGCATGGTATTAATCCTAATTTAATATAATCTTTGATCTACGTAAACCATGGTTCATGTGGTTCGGTATCAACAACATGAATACCACCATCATATTTAGGATATGTGGGTGATATGGTAGATTGAGTGAGTGTATGAATGAATACTGATGTTGTATTTGAGAATAGGTTTTGCGGGATCAATGATCCTAAAGAGGCCATTGTATCCGCAAAATAGTTTGAGAATCGTGGAGTGGCTTCAATGTCATACCATTTAAATTAGGATAGGAGTTGTTGTGTCATTTGCTTGTACTATTGGAGGATTGGGCAATTACATTGCTAAATTTTTTGTACTCGATTTACTATTAAAAGAGAATTGCCTATGATGTGAAGGCATTTTATATACATGGAATGATCCTATTTCAATCCAAGGATTAGGGCTTCATATTCTGCATTGTTGTTCATACAAGGGAAATCCAATTTGAATGAGAATGGGAGTGGTTTACCCTCAGGTTTGATGAATATAATGCCAACACCCCCAACATGAATGCATCAAGAACCATCAAAGAATAGGGTGAGGTCGGCTTGTGTCTCTAGTTTGACATACTCATTAACTTCTATTATGTGAAATATGGAGTCATCAAGAAGCTAAATGAGGAGGGGTTTGTCATCAGGTTGGGGTGCCTCTAAAAATTGGTTTGTGATGACCTATCCTTTGATGGAATTTTTTGAGATAAATTCGAGGTCAAATTTAGTGAGAAGCATGATCCACTTAGATGTGCGGGAGTTGTGATAACTTTTGTTCATCATGTACCATAAGGGATTGTCTTGGATGATGACAAAGGTTGTATGGTTTAACATGTAATGGCATAGTTTTTGGGTGGTGAATACTACCGCTAGGCATAGTTTCTCCATGTATCCGTATCTAGATTTGTAGTTGACTAGCATACATATTATGTAGTAAATGGCTTGCTCTTTGTCGAGCACGTTCTTTTGAGCTATTAATGTACCTAGCATGAAATATGTGGCTAAGATGTATAAAATTAGCGGTAGTTGTGGGTGCAAAGGAAACATAACTGGTGGGGAAGTGAGGTAAGCTTTGATGTCATCAAAAGCTTTTTGGTAGTTATCATCCTATTTGAAATTTACTCCCTTTTTTAAGAGGTGGTTGAATGGTTTGCACTTGTCTAATAATTGTGCTATAAATAAATGGATAGAAGTGATTTTTCCCTGGAGACTGCATAATTATTTCAAGGTGGTAGGTGGGGGTATCTCGGTGATGGCTTTTACTTTACTAGGATCAACTTCAATGTCTCATTGGGAGACAATGAATCCTAATATCTCTATTGAGGTAACACCAAAGGCACACTTATTTGGGTTAAGGTGGATGTTGTGTTCTAACAAGCAGTCAAAGATCCAGTGAAGATCTTCAAGATGTTTTAAGCATTTTTTGGATTTAGAAAAGAGATCATCTATGTAATATTCCATGTTTTTGTGTATGTAATCATGGAGGATGTAGGTCATTGCATGTTGGTAGGTTGCTTCAATATTTTTAAGGCCAAATGGCATGACCTTGTAGGATAAAGTCCCCTAAGGGGTTGTAAATGATATCTTGTGTTGATCAGCAGGGTTGATATTTATTTGGTTATAGCCTGAGGATCCATCCATGATGGATATTATCTCATGGCCCATTATAGAATTAATGAGTGAATTTATGTTGTGTAATGGGAAGTTGTCTTTGGGACAAGATTTTTTCAAATCACAAAAATTAGTGTAGACGCGAACTTCGTCTGATGGCTTGGGTATAGGGACCATGTTGGAGAACCATTCAGGATAATCTATGGGTACTATAAAATCTATACCTAAGATTTTTTGTATCTTAGATTTGACTACTAATGCAATTTTTGGATGCATGCACCATTATTTTTATCTTATGGGTTTAGCATATTTATCTAGCATGAGGTTGTGAACTACAAGAGTTGGATCGAGTCCTGTCATGTATTTATAGGACCATTCAAAAACTTGAATATACTTGCAAAGAAATTTTGTGAATAAAATACACTCCTTGAGCGAGAGGTTGGTGGCTAATTTGACTATGTGGGGAGTTTTGGGATTATCACTGATGTCCATGTCTATGGTTTCCTCAATGAGCATGTGGGAACCATTGTGCAACTTCTCTGGGATTGGAATAATATGGAGATCATCGACGACATCGCTAAATTCATATTCATAATCTAAGTAGACCTCTGTGTGATGTATCTAGGGCACATGGGGTGGAATGGATGGTGAAGGGGTGTTCACAACATGCAATATGTATTGTGAGAGCAAGAAATCTCAAGTATGGGAGAGATATGCATGAGGTCAATGAAGTTGGGATTCAATGTATCATCCTGAGTTTGCGGATATGTATAACAAAGTGGTGAAAATAGATCTACCTCAACCATATTCATTGATGCTATGGGATATGTGGGTGGTGAGGAATCTAGTGATGGCAGTTCAACAAACTGTGGATGCCCTAAAAGGCTTAGTGGGGGATGTAGGACAATTTGCAGGGAGCGTGACCGAGTAGCCTATCTATATAATTACCTATGGATAGGTGGGAATATTTCTAGCTATGTTGGCGATGGCGGTGGATATGCCATGTCATGCTCTATATAGTGTGTGTTTAGGGATAGAGCAACAAATTGGATTGTCACCTCATCGGCACAAAATGGCAATGTGGTGTTAAAACAAGGGTTTTCTTGGAATAATTCATAGGGAACTATGATGGTTGAGCGAGGGGATGTGTTGTCCTCTAGAATATCCATGTCAATGTATTATTCTAAGGTATGTATTGGAAGAGAGAAAGAATGCAGGAAAAGATCTTAAAGTTCATCTTCTAGGGTATGAACAGTAGTAGGGTGGTAACCTATACCAGATTTATCTGTAGGTTATTGCACTTGAGTGTTGATATATGTATACAATCCTTGCTCATATTGGTCTATTCTAAACCCGTACCAATGGAAATATTGAAGGTATCACAAGGCAAATTAAGGGTTGGCCAGATGGTCTAGTGTACCATATAAGCTATATTATGATGGAGGAGAAGTTATAGGGGGGATTGAAGAATCAACTCCTGTATATACAAAGTTGGTATAATTATTAGGTGAACCTAAAGGGTAGACAAAGTCACATGTGGACTGGATAGTGGGTTGACGTACGTGAGTGTTGCGTATACTATAATCACCTAGACCTGAATTTACCATGAAAATAGATATATATGGTGTTGCATGCTCTGGTGAATGAGGTGGTGAATCTGAATCATATGATGATGGAGAAAAAAAATATTCTCTAATGGTGGCAAAATAAGGGTGTAGGAACTGTTCATCGATGCAAGATGTTCATTGCTCCCAGTCATGGAATTTGACTACAATAGCTGGTATAGGATGATTGGTCTATGGGAATTATGATGGAGAGGATGTAGGTGCTGGTACTAGACTATGCAAGGAAGTGAATGACCTAGGTCATGGATGAAAAGGAAGGGGAGGTGTGCACGGTGTAGGGAGGATAGGTTCTTCCATAGGGGAGGAAGATTACAGTGGGGCAATAGGGTGTAAGGTAGGTGGTGATGATGATTGTGGCATAGAAGGTGGATTTATGGAGGATGAAGGTTGGGATGGTCATGGTGGCCATAATATGGGAGGTGAAAATGGTATTGTAGTGGGATTAGTTACTATATATGATTGTGCTAATGGTGCAGATACCCAAGTGTGTGTCCTTAATGTGGATTGGGGTAATGAGGTGGATGTAAGGGAGGATGTTGATGCCTTGACTGACTGGTGGGAAGAAATGAGGAATGGTTTCATGGACAAGAAGGAAGGCACAGGTGAAATATCTGTAATGTTGCAAAACTTAAAAGGATCTCCGTTGGCAGGGATTCAATGTACAAGTCCATTATGGATGTACTTGAGACAATGGTATAGCGTGGACGAGACACATTGTATATCCTTGATCCATGGGTGATCAAGGAGGATGTTGTATTGCATTTTCCCTTGGATGATATGCAAGAGGATCGAAATAGTATGAACACCTACTCAGATGGGCAAGACTATGGATCCTATCGTAGGTCTTATAGAGCCATTATATGCACGTAAATTGAGTGAAGGTGTGGCAAAGTGACCTGGAAGAATACATAAATGGTGTAGAGATACCATAGATATGATACTAATGGATGAGCCCATGTCAATGAGGATCCACTTGTAGGTGATTTCATTGATATTGACTTATATATGGAGATGAGGATCCACTCCTTATCCTAAAATTTATGTTATCTCATGGTCATTGAAACTGATGGATGGATGGAGGCATTGTGGGATGTTCCCTACAAAATTTACAACTGCATTTGTCTCATGAGTTTCTAAATATATAGAATGTAAAATATCACCCAATGCCTCATGATGGAGTTGATATTGTTGTAAGAGGTCAAAAATGAATAACCACATAGATGCATTATGTAATTAATGGGTGAGGCTACCACATATCATGATCACATTTTACGGTGAAGGTGGTACAGTGCTAGAAGTTTGGGAGACCTATGGCGATGTGAATTGTGTAGGTGGGGAGACAATAGGTGTGGTATGACATGACGAATATCATTTTTTTTGCATGGTAAGATTTATCATGTCGACCACAATGCACGATGGAGGGTCGCATTAGAAACTATTCACTTGGTGAGGTGGTCCTAGAGGATTGGTTGGAGGTCTTTGGGGATTGGTTCCTATGTGGTCATGTAGAGGATTTTGGAAGATCCCTAGGTTTTGGTTTTGTAGGGCCAAAGGGTTTGATACCTGAATGGTACCCCTATCGATTAGGTCCTACACTTGAGCATAGAAAGAGTGACATGATTTGATGTCATGGTCATGCTATATTTGGTATGGATAATAGGATTGCTCATTGTATCCATGAGGCTTAGGTATGTTTGGATCCAATGGTTGGATCTAGGGTAGAAGGAGATATCCACCCTCATGTAACCTATGGAAAGGACTAGTAGAGGTTTGGATAGTGGTGTAAGTTTACATTGTGGACCCTATGGATGCATGCCTTGAGATTTATGAGGCCTAGGTGGGGAAGGCACATTGGTTTGGAATATTTGTTGTTGTGAAAAGTAATATGGTGGATTTGGTATGGGTGGTAGGGTAGTAGTTGCCACTTGGTTGGTTTGTGGAGGCCAAGGATAAGGTTGGTTTGGTGTGTTTCTATTAAAATGGAAATTTAAACTATAGTTAGTCTTTGATCTTAACTTAATTTTACTAGATTGGACTTTAATGTCTTTGATAACCTTTGCCTATGAAATGGCTTCCTCAAAGGTGTATCTTTGGTGAAGCTATAGAGAGGTAGAGATGTGTTTGTGAAAACTCTTGGAAAAGAGTGTCACTAGCTCCATGGTAAGGAGTCTATGGGTGAGGTCATGGATGATCGCTCTCCATCTGAAGACAAAATCGATGATATGTTCATTGTGAGCCTGTCATAAGGCATAGACATCTGAGAAGGTAGTCTTCTTTTTTATATTAATGGATAAGTGTTCTAAAAATGTTTTTGCTAATTACTCAAAGGTCTAAAGGCTATGTTGTGGTAGCATGTTATACCAATCTAAATCTTGTCCTACAAGCGAGAGAGAAGGTATGCAACATAAGGGGATTGCTATAATGAAGCTAGAAGCAAGTTGAGCAATAGTTACTGACATTCTCTCTAGGGTATTCCTTACCTTTATACTTATCGAACGTCAATATTTAAAAGTGGTAGGGGTAATGTGGGATAGGGATATATGGATGAATTAGATTTTTGCAAAGTTCATCGCAGGATGGTTTTTGTGACCCGTAGATGGATGTGCGTAAGTTTAACATCTTAACTTCATCTCGTAAGAGTTGAATCTCAAGTGTTAAGGGCATAGAGGATTGAGCTAGGGTTGGTTGAGCCTAAGAGTGTGGTGGATAGTGAGTTTCTTGTTGTTCTTCCCCATACTATGGAGGGAATTGTTCCCACTAGTCTTGGTATGATGGATATTGAGTGGCATATGATGTAGGGGCTAGTGGGATACTAGGCTACAAAATAGATGTTTGTTGGGGGTAGTAATATTGTGATTGGGATGTGTGTTGTTGTGGCATGGGTTATTACTAAGTAGGAGCCTATTGCAATTGTTGGGTCATAGGAGGTGATGACCACAAAGGGGGAGGTGTAAAGAATGTAGAGTTTGTAGGTGGAGATGGAGGTATTGAGGCTACTGGTGCTAGGGATGGTCAAGGTAAGGTATCAAAATATGGGACCTATCTCTATCCTAAAGTATGGATAGTGGCAAAGCTAAAATGTGTGGAGTAGCTTGGAGAAGTTGGGATATAAGTTGTGGGTCTTGATCTGTAGGTAGAAGGAATACTAGAGATAGAAGCTTGGAATGGAGGAGGAGGTATCCTAAAATTCAATGAGAGTAAGGGTAGAGTAAAGGATTGGATATTTTACATTCTAGGAACTTTATGATATAGGTGGGAATGCAGCAAAAAAATAAGGGTAAGCTTCTAAAGTAGGAGCTTGGGAAGGGGAGGTGGTGCATGTGTCCACTCTCAAATGAATTTGGGTTATTGGTTGTTGCTTTTGATATTGGGTGGTTTGGGTTTGGAGAGGTGGTTGTTATAGATCCTCAAAATTTGTGAAGAATGGCTACTGGGAGGATTATGTCTAAGACTCTTGAGAAGAGTATGGGTGTGATGCTTGAGGTGGTATTTGTTGTTCCTATAGAGGATGTTTTTGTTGCACGATTTGGAATGCTGACCTCTAGGTACCTGTGGTAGAAGAGAAAGGTTCAAAAATAATTTCTACTATAGGGGAAAATGATGTGACCTCTGGGTGAGTGCAATTCAAGAAGGAGGAATCATTGTCAAAAAGGGATTGATATAGAATCTAGAAAAAGGGATGTGCAAAGGTAGGAATATGTGATCTCCTCATCTATGGTAAATAATGGATGAAATTGTCTTGGCATCATGTAGATCACATGGTAATATAACATAGCAGGTGGATTAGGTGAAGATGAGGGTGAAAGAAGTGGATAATATTCTGCAAGTAAAGTAGCGAGGGCTTCACTCAAAGTGGACGTCTCACCTTGAGGCATCGTGTGTGTATACTGTAGATCAAACTCTGTGAGTAGATCTAATGTGTGTATGGCCTTCCCCTTCATGATCAAAGGAGTAGAAGTGGATTGACTAGAAGAGGTGGTGGGCATATCCTCTATAAGGTGTGCTTGCTCACACGCTCGACTACGGGTAACGACAAGCATAGCCACGTGTGCTATGTTGTGAAGATTTAGAACTATGCACGAGTTAGAATCTATAGTTCTAAGAGTGTTGTATGAAGGGGTTTATGAATAACCTTGTATGGTGTGAGTTCAACTGTATCTAATAGATAAGAAAACAATGATGTGTTCTATGTAGCTGAACAATAAAATGACAAGTGGTGTAATGTGCTAAAACCAGTTTGTGAACATGTAAACAAAAGTAAACCAGAATTAGTTCTAAATGGTAAAAAGAAAAGTATTTTATTTATTTATGTGTGTTTCGATGTTGATACTTCCTAGGTAATATTACGGGTAGTTGAGTGAATACTCTAGAAGATCCAAAATGTCGTCAGTACTAAACCTCCTACAATACCCAAAGATGTACAAAATAGAAAAATATCACAACGTGTGAATGGTGACCTCTATGGAAGGCACAGTAACATGATATCCTAAAAAGAGGGAGGAGAACCCACTGTGCTGAAATGAGTTTACTATATCCTCTCATGAGAAGAGGTATAATTGTCTGTGATGTGCTAGGCATGGCCAACAACCCCATGCTTTTGCTTCACCCTCGATCTAGTTTAGTCAATAATGATAGTTATCGTGTTCACTGATTATGTAAGCCTTGTGAAGGAAGACATCTAATCCTATCCCACTTCGAAGGTAACTTATGGTGATGAAATATAGAAGCCCAGTCTCAAAAGAGGGGGGTTTTCCAATGATGAAGTCTAGAAAACCACTCCTGTGGGGCTGCTAGGTGTCTATGAGGGTTAAGAGCTGGTGGAAGGTATAACTCTACCGACACCAATCTCAAGTGATGGATTGGGGATGAAATTCAATATCACCACTCATTTTAATACCACGTGTGTGTGTGTGGGTTTTTATTTTACTATCGATGGTATGTAAAACAAGAAATATAACTAATTGCATTTTCAAATTAAAATCTAGCCTTATATGTGTTTTCTAAAAGCAAAAGACTAGAATGAAATAAATTTCATAAACAAAGAATCTAATCCTAGATGCCTTTAGTAAAATAAATTGACTTTACTTTTAAAAGCATAGAAACATGCAATACGAGGGTGTTAAGAGAGGGGTTTATATGACCCTAAATATGTGTGAACACATGGAGTAGTTTGCAAGAAATATTTGTAAAGGTATAAATGGGCAATCTCATACTACACATGTAAACATGATTGCCACAAAGTGATTTACCCTGAAGGTTTACAAGAGGAATGTGGAGTTAGTACACAAAACCTAACCCTAACATTTACACATGCAAAGAACAATATGCAATTTGATTTTAAGGAAATAAGGAAAATGGGATTAAGGAACTTTGATTATCAAAATGAAATATGAAATTTCTTTGAAATGAATGCTATGGAGCAAAATAAATGATTTTTGATTTAGACTACATTCAAACTAGAAAATAAAATTAAAATTTACATGAAATTATAAAATTTAAAGTTATTGGAAATTTTATAGGTTCTGTAATTACAACAACATTTAAAGGAAATGGAGATGCAAAAGAGGGGATAATTTTCTACTATATATGGTGCTTTAACTAGTAAACATTTTTACCAACACAAATGACAAAACATAGATTATGAAGTAAAATACTTGGTCTATGATAATGTGGGTGGTCTGGTTGACCCCTTTGTTGCTCATACCTACAATTTTGGGGGTTTTTGAGGCTGCCAATTTGAATTCACCACTTAGGGGGAAAATTGAGATCTGGTTCATGGGACAAGATGCAAATCAGGTTTGGAGACCTTATATCTCTATTATGAAGGCTTGAGGTGATACCTAGGTTTTTGGATGTCTCTGTATCAGTTAGATCTGGTACCTGCAAAACATAGAAATAGAGGATAATATTATATTTGTAAAATAGTCATTCCAATACTATCTATTATGGGGGTCCCATCAGGCGTACCAGAATGAAACAGCTGAAATAGTGCATTTGATACAATAACACGTTAAAGACACATGCTATTCAATAAAATGTATTTTATTCATGATAAGATTGCATAGGTTACAAAAGGGGGGAATTCACATTTTTCCTTTCTTTTCATAAATGTTACAATAGGTCTAATGTCTTATTTTTGTGTTCCTTAGTGTATATGGGCTTGCGTACCATCGCAAGGTTGTAAGTTGTTGTTGTTTCCTCCTTGATCTTGTGATAAATCTACAAAAAAGGGTTAGTGGGTTAGGGGGATTGCCTCAGTCAAGCCCCTTTGTAAGAAATATAAATCAACTCATAAAACATGATACAAACTAAAATAAATGATGTAAAACCTCATAAAAACACCAAATGAAGCTTACCTCCAAGATTTAGGCTGATTTAGGTCCTATAAGTCCAATTCAACACTCAGGAGGAAAATTGGTGCTGGATTCACGAGGCAGGGGGAAAATTTGACTATGAATGTTGCTCTTAAAAAATACTTTGATGGAGAGGTTCCTTTGTTGTTGAATTGCTGATGTGCAGGTTCAAATTGTTGTTTCTATGCTTCTGTACACATTTTGGTAGAGTTTTTGTACTTTTAACATAAGTGGAGAGATCATGGAAATGAGGGTTTGGGCCCACTATTTATAAGAAATCCTAAGATGCAAGTGGGGTAGTTAGGAGAACTAAGCCCTAGGGTGAGATCCAATGAAGGTTAATTTAGGGTTTGTGAGGTGGCATCCTCACATTCCCTTGAGGAAATATCTCATCCTCACACATGTGTGAGGAGATATTATAGTTAACTAGGGTTAGTCAACTCTAGGTTAGATTAGGTTTAGGTTAGGGTTTCCTAGGAAAATATCCTAACTAATCTTGTGTACACACATGTGGGAGGGAGTAATTAAGGGTAATTAGGGATTAAGGACCTAATTAACCTTTTTAGTCCTAAAAGTGAACTTAAGTGAAGTCACTTTAAAATAGATTTATCAATTGACTTAATAATTACTTTTGCCAAGTAATAGCCCCGTGGGAGCCTCAATTAAGTGCAACGAGACTTTGTATCACCTTGGGAAGCTGATGGAGGGTATCTTGATGTATGGAATGTTTTCATGATGTGATTTGGGTAGCTTATTAGGGTTTTAGACCTAAAAACTAGTTGAGTGGTGTGTGGGAGTCTACATAATGCTACGATAATCTATAGTGATCTATGCATGACTATGCATGACTACAACCATCTACACATGTCTATGCATGACTATAGTAGTCTACACATGTCTAGGAGGATATGCAATAGCTTAATTTGGTCTACGATAGCCTAGGGATATTTAGGTTTGCCTATGTAAACCTACAAGTTTCCTAAAAGAATCTACAAGTACGTAGAGATAGCAATGTGTGATTTTTGGGTGTCTACACACCTATTCAGTATGTAGGCTACTGTATGGACTACATCATCCCAATACATATTGGTAAGTCTCTTAGTTTATAGAATACTTCTTGCCATCTGAACAATAGTCCTATTCTTCCTCTCTACTATTCCATTTTGCTATGGGGTATAGGCAGCAGTGAGTTGCCTTTTAATACCATTATCTTTTCAAATATAGAGAAACTCTTTAGAGAAAAATTTCCCACCATGGTTAGACCTTAAATATTTAAGGCTATAGCCACTTTGATTCTCAACAAGATTCTTAAAATCTTTGAAACAAGAAATTGCTTCAAAAAATACACCCAACACATTCTAGAAAAATCATCAATAAATGTAAGAAAGTAAGATTTTTTACCCAATATTTTGGTTTGTGTGGGTCCAAAAATATTAGAATGGACCAATTCAAGTGGGTATGAGATCCTCCATGCTTTACCTTTAGGAAAATTCTATCTTGCATGCTTGCACAATGCACACCCCTCACAAACATCTTTATGCTCCTCTACCTTTGGCAAACCATAAACCATATCTTGAGAAGTTAGAAAACTCAAACTTGCAAAACTCAAATGACCATATCTGAGATGCCACAACCAACTCTTGTTTTCAAAAGAAATATTAGCAAGGCTACCCCATTGTCCTAAAAAATTCAAAGGAAATAATCTATTGTTGGTCATAGTAATTGTAGTAACAATTCTATTGCTATTCTTATTATCATAGATGGTGCATTTATTATCATCAAACCTTGTAGTTATTTTCACATAGCTACCCAAAACTTAAAAAATTATGTTTCCAATTTGGTGTGTAATAGATACCATGAACATGTTTCTTACCTTCTTTTGTGTTCACTTCCATTACACCTTTGGCAGCCACCTCCAAAACCTTGCCATATCCAAGTTTGATCTTGGACTTGAAGGACTCATCAATGGTCACCATTTCCTATCATATGATTTTAGAAACTAGAATCAAGTATCCAAGTCTCTTGAAGGTTTTGGTCAGCCTTTTTGTAGGTCAAAACAAGGTTTCTTGTATTAACCTCATTCTCATTAGGATAGTTGACCCTCTTGCTTTCATTTCCTTACTTCAACCTACACTCCTTCTCATAATGTCCATACTTTTTGCAATGATAGCATTGTATGTTTATTTTATCGAATTTTCCTCTTCCTCTACTTGCTACTCTTCCTCTTCTACTACCTCTTCCTCTTGAATAATTTTTATTTTGGCCTCTTCCTTGTCCATTTACATGTCCACTAGAGCTTACTCCATCACCCTTTGAAATTGTAGCTTTAGAAGCAAATAACTTCTCATCAACTACATTAATAGTTTCCCTTAGCCTCTCCTCATGATACATAAGAGATCCTATCAAATTATCAAACTCAAGAGTAGAAAAATATTTATTCTCCTCAATAATAATGGCTACATGATTCCACTTTGGGGTGAGAGTCCTCAAAACCTTCTTCATAATGACCTATTTTTTTGTCTTAAATCCAAGAGTTTTCATTTTATTGACAACAACCTTCACCCTCACAATAGTCACCAACATTCTTAGTTTCTTGCATTATGAGAATCTCAAACTCTCTCCTTCGAGTTTGCAATTTCACCTCTTTAACCTTGTCACTACCTTGGTAGCCTTCTTTTAAAGACTTCTATGGTAGTTTTGTTGTTATATTTAGTTTGAAAAATGAATATTTTATCCTTACTTTGATACACCTCCATGCCAAGAAAGTAGTGCATCAATCCTAAATCCTTCATTTCAAATTCACTCATCATGGCAACCTTATTTTCATCTTTCAACTTGGAACTACTACCTATATAAATTAAATCATCAACATACAAACAAACAAGCAAAATATCATTACCTTCTTTCTTGAAGTATAGGGTAGGTTGACTTTTTCTTCTGTTGAAGCCACTCTACTGAAAGTATCCATCAATCCTAGAGTACCATGGTCTAGGTTCTTTTTTAAGGCCATACAATGCCTTTTTCAACCTGTAGACAAGTTCTTCTTTACCTTTCACCTCAAACCCTTGAGGTTTCTATACATACACTTACTCATCTAAATACCCATTCAAGAAGATACTTTTTACATCTAAGTGATGTACAATCCACTACTTTTGGGCAACAAAAGCAATTACCATCCTTACTGTTTCTTGTCTAGCTGTAGGAGCAAAAGTTTCTTCATAGTCAATTCCATACCTTTGTGTGAAGCATTTAGTCACAAGTATAGCCTTGTGTCTTTCAATATTTCCATCACTATTATACTTAGTCTTATAGACCCACTTATAACCCACATGTTTCTTTCCCTTGGGCAGTTCTACAAGCTCCCAAGTGTCATTCTTCTCAATGGAATTGATCTTCTCTTACATTGCTTTCATCCAAACACCATTAGTACAAGCTTATTTATAACAAGAAGGTTCAAAATCAACAATAGTAATCAAAGCATAATTAAAAACATCTCCTTTTAGGTCACCTTAATCTTCATCACCATACATGTGCATCTTCTCAAGCATTTGAATAACTTGGTCAATTTCTTGAGCTTGGCTTCTAGTAAGTCTTCTATGGAAATTGTTGTCCAAAACCTAAGTAGGAGGATGAATTTGAAGTACATTTTTCCCTCTTTTTGTCTTCATAACATATAAAAATATGTTTGGAGAATCATCACTTGAAGACGGACTAGAAGTGCTTTGTTTGGGACTATTTGAAGAGATGGTTGGTGGACTTGGTGGGAATAATTTTAAACTAAGTTTTATATTAGAAGAACTAGGCTGCATATTAGGAAATCCACCACTACTTACATCATCAAAATAAATTTTGTGATGACCATATACTCTCCCTTCATCAAAAATCACATATCTAGACACCACTTTATGAATTTTTGGGTTATAAAGCCTATAGGCCTTAGTATTTTCATAGTATCCAAATGCTTCACTCTTAGGATAAAGCTTCTTCCTAAGTTCATTAGCCACATGAGCATAAGATAAACAACCAAAAAAATTGAAATGGTTAACATTGGGCCTCTATTCATACCATAACTCATAAGGAGGCATCTTATCCAATGAGCTAGTGGGACTCCTATTCATTATGTAGGCTACTGTACGGACTGCATCAACCCAATTATTATTGGTAAGTCTCTTAGTTTACAACATACTTCTTGCCATCTCAACAACAATCCTATTCTTCCTCTCCGCTACTCCCTTTTTCTATGGGGTATAGGCAACAGTTCATTGCATTTTAATACCATTATCTTTGCAAAAATAGAGGTTGCTTGTAGTAGCCTCATTCTCATCAACATAGTTGGCCCTCTTGCTTTTATTTCCTACCTTCAACATACACTCCTAATAATGTCCATACTTTTTTCAATGATAGCATTGTATGTTTCTTTTATCAAATTTGACTCTTCCTCTACTTACTACTCCTCTTCTACCACCTCTTCCTCTTGAAGAATTCTAATTTTGGCCTCTTTCTTGGCTATTTCTATTTCCACTAGAGCTTGCTTTATCACCCTTTTAAATTGTAGCTTTAGAAGAAAATGCCTTCTCATCAACTGTGGTAACAATTTCCCTTAGCATCTCCTCATGAGACATAAGAGATCCTATAAAATTATCAAACTCAAGAGTAGACTAATATTTACTCTCCTCAATAATAATGGCTACATGATTCCAATTTGGGGTGAGAGTTCTTAAAACCTACTTCACAATGACCTCTTTTTCTATCTTAACTCCAATAGTTTTCATTTTATTGACAACTTCCTTCACCCTCACACAATAGTCACCAAAATTCTTAGTTTCTTGCATTCTAAGATTCTCAAAATCTCTCCTTAGAGTTTGCAATTTGACCTCTTTAACATTGTAACTGCCTTGGTAGCCTTCTTTTAAAGACTTACATGGGAGTGTTGTTGTCATATTTAGTTTGACAAATGAATATTTTATCCTTACTTTGATACACCTCCATGCCAAGAAAGTAGTGCATCAATCCTAAATCCTTCATTTCAAACTCACTCATCATGGCAGCCTTAAATTCATATTTCAACTTGGAACTACTACCCATATAAATAAAATCATCAACATACAAACAAACAAGAAAAATATCATTACCTTCTTTATTGAAGTGTAGGGTAGGTTCAATTTTGCTTCTCTTGAATCCACTCTACTGAAAGTATCCATCAATCCTAGAGTACCATGCTCTAGGTGCTTGTTTAAGGTCATACAATGTCTTATTCAACCTATAGAAAAGTTCTTCTTTATATTTCACCTAAAATCCTTGAGGTTGCTATATATACACTTCCTCTTGTAAATACCCATTCAAGAAGACACTTTTTACATTTAAGTGATGTACATTCCACAAATTGTGGGCAACCAAAGCAAGTACCATCCTTACTATTTCTTGTCTAGCTACAAGAGAAAAAGTTTCTTCATAGTCAATTCCATAACTTTATGTGAAACCTTTAGCCACAAGTCTAGCCTTGTGTCTTTCAATGCTTCCATCACTATTATACGTAGTCTTATATACGCACTTAGAACCCACATGTTTATTTCCCTTGGGTAGTTCTACAAGCTCCCAAGTGTTATTCTTCTCAATGGAATTGATCTCCTCTTGCATTGCTTGCATCCAAACACCATTAGTATAAGCTTCTTCATAACAATAAGGTCCAAAATCAGCAACAATCATCAAAGCATAATTAAAAATATCTCCTTTTGTTTCACCTTCATCTTCATCACCATACATGTGTATCTTCTCAAGCCTTTGAAAAACTTGGTCAATTTCTTGAGCTTGGATTCTAATAAGTATTCTATAAAAATTACTATCCAAAACCTAAGTAGGAGGATCAATTTGAAGTGTATTTTTCCCCCTTTTGGTCTACATAACATCTAAAAATATGTTTGGAGAATCATCACTTGAAGAGGGACTAGAACTGTTTTGTTTGGGACTATTTGGAGAGTTGGTTGGTGGACTTGGTGGGACTGATTTTAAACCGGGCTGCACATTAGAAGAACTGGGCTGCATATTAGAAGAATTTCCACCACTAATGCCATCATCAACATAAAGTTTGTGATGACCATATACTCCCCCTTAATAAAAAATCACATATCTAGACACCACCACTTTGTGAGTTTTTAGGTTATAAAGCCTATAGGCCTTAGTATTTTTATAGTAGCCAACAAATATACATGCTTGACTCTTAGAATCAAGCTTCTTCCTAAGTTCATCAGCCACATGAGTATTAGTCAAACAACCAAAAACTTTGAAGTGGTTAACATTGGGCCTCTTTTCATACCATACCTCATAAGGAGTCATCTTTTCCAACGAGCTGGTGGGACTCCTATTCAGTATGTAGGCTGTTGTATAGACTACATCAGCCCAATACATATTGGTAAGTCTCTTAGTTTACAATATACTTCTTGCTATATCAACAACAATCCTATTCTTCCTCTCTGCTACTCCATTTTGTTGTGGGGTATAGGCAGTAGTGAGTTGCATTTTAATACCATTATATTTGCAAAAATAGAGAAACTCATTAGAGAGAAATTCCCCACATTGGTCAGTCCTTGAAAATTTAAGGTTACATCCACTATGATTCTAAACAAGATTCTTAAAATCTTTGAAACAAGAAAATGCTTCATCTTATACTTCAAAAAATACACCCAACACATTCTAGAAAAATCATCAATAAATGTAAGAAAGTAAGAGTATTTACCCAAGATTTTGGTTTGCATAGGCTCAAAAATATCATAATGCACCAATTGGAGTGGGTATGAGGTCCTCTATGCTTTTCCTTTAGGAAAATTCTGTCTTGCATGCTTACCCAATGCACACCCCTCACAAACACCTTTATGCTCCTCTACCTTTGGCAAATTATAAACCATCTCTTGAGAAGTTAGAAGCCTCAAACATGCAAAATTCAAATGACCATACCTGAGATGCCATAACTAACTCTTTTTTTCAACAACATTAGCAAGGTTGTCCCTTTGTCCTCCAAAATTCAAAGAAAATAATATGTTGTGTGTCATAGGAATTGTAGTAGCAATCCTATTGCTATTGTTCTTATCATAGATGGCGCATTTCTTATCATCAAATACTACCTTGTAGTTCTTTTCACATAACTTCCCTACACTTAACAAATTATGTTTCAAATATGATGTGTAATAGATATCATGAACATGTTTCTTACCTTAATTTGTGTTCACTTTCATTACATCTTTGGAATCCACCTCCAAATCCTTGTCATCTCCAAGTTTTATCTTGGACTTGAAGGACTCATTCATCGAAGCAAGAAGCTCCCCATTTCCTATCATATGATTTCAGCAACAAGAATCAAGTATCCAAATATCTTGAAGTTTTTGATCAGCCTTGTTGTAGGTCAAGAAGAGGTTGCTTGTAGTAGCCTCATTCTCATCAGCATAGTTGACCCTCTTGCTTTCATTTATTGCCTTCAACCTACACTCCTCATAATGTCCATACTTTTTGCAACGATGGTATTGTATGTTTCTTTTATCAAATTTACCTCTTCCTCTACTTGCTGCTCCTCCTATTATACCACCTCTTCCTCTTGAAGAATTCTAATTTTGGCCTCTTCCTTGGCCATTTTCATGTCCACTAGAGTTTGCTCCATCACCATTTGAAATTGTAGCTTTAGAAAAAAAATACATTCTCATCAACTACAATAATATTTTCCCTTAGCCTCTCCTTATGATATATAAGAGATCCTATCAAATTATCAAACTCAAGAGAAGACAAATATTTACTCTCTTGTATAATAATGGCTACATGATTCCACTTTGGGATGAGAGTCCTCAAAACCTTCTTAAAAATGACCTATTTTTTCTGTCTTAACTCCAAGGGTTTCCATTTTATTCACAACTACCTTCACCCTCACAAAATAGTCACCAACATTCTTAGTTTCTTGCATTATGATATTCTCAAACTCTCTCCTTAGAGTTTGTAATTTGACCTCTTTAACCTTGTCACTACCTTGGTAGCCTTCTTTTAAATACTTCCATGGTAGTGTTGTTCTCATATTTATTTTGACAAATAAATATTTTATCCTTACTTTGATACACCTCCATGCCAAGAAAGTAGTGCATCAATCCTAAATTCTTCATTTCAAACTCACTCATCATGGCAGCCTTAAATTCATATTTCAACTTGGAACTACTATCCATATAAATCAAATCATAAACATACAAGAAAAATACCATTACCTTCATTTTTGAAGTATACGGTAGGTTCACTTTTGCTTCTCTTGAAGCCACTCTGCTGAAAGTATCCATCAATCCTAGAGAACCATGCTCTAGGTGCTTGTTTAAGGCCATACAATGTCTTCTTCAACCTATATACAAGTTATTCTTTACCTTTCATCTCAAATCCTTTATTTTGCTATACATATACTTCCACATCTAAATACCCATTCAAGAAGGCACTTTTTACATCTAAGTGATGTACAATCCACTACTTTTGGGCAGCCAAAGCAAGTACCATCCTTACTATTTATTTTCTAGCTATAGGAGAAAACATTTCTTTATAGTCAATTCCATACCTTTGTGTGAAGCCTTTAGACACAAGTCTAGCCCTATGTCTTTCAATGATGCCATCACTATTATGCTTAGTCTTATATACCCATTTAGAACCCACATGTTTCTTTCCCTTAGGTAGTTCTACAAGCTCCCAAGTGTCATTCTTCTCAATGGAATTGATATTCTCTTGAATTGCTTGCATATAAACACCATTAGTACAAGCTTATTCATAACAAGAAGGTTAAAAATCAGAAACAATCATCAAAGCATAATTAACATCTCCTTTTGGCTCACCTTCATCTTCATCACCATATATGTGCATCTTCTCAAGCCTTTGAACAAATTGCTCAATTTCTTGAGCTTGGCTTCTAGTAAATATTCTATGGAAATTTTTGTCCAAAACCTGAGCGAGAGGATGAATTTTAAGTGCCTTTTTCCCTCTTTTTTTCTTCATAATATCTAAAAAAATGTTTGGAGAATCATCACTTGAAGAGGGACCAGACTGCTTTGTTTGGGACTATTTGAAGAGCTGGTTTGTGGACTTGGTGGGACTGATTTTAAACTGGGCTGCACATTAGAAGAACTAGGATGCATATTAGAAGAACTTCCACCACTACTTCCATCATAAACATAAAGTTTTTGATGACCATATACTCCCCCTTCATCAAAAATGACATCTCTAGACACCACCACTTTGTAAGTTTTTGGTTTATAAAGCCTATAGGCCTTAGTATTTTTATAGTAGCTAATAAATATACATGCTTCACTCTTAGGATCGAGCTTCTTCCTAAGTTCATTAGCCACATGATCATAATCCAAACAACCAAAAAATTTTAAGTGGTTAACATTGGGCCTATTTTCATACCATACCTCAGAAGGAGTTATCTTCTCCAATGAGCTAGTGAGACTCCTATTCAGTATGTAGGCTGATGTATAGACTGCATCAACCCAATACATATTGGTAAGTCTCTTAGTTTATAGTATACTTATTTCTATATAAAAAATAATCCTATTCTTCCTCTCTGCTACTCCATTTTGCTATGGGGTATAGGCAACAATGATTTGCATTTAATACCATTATCTTTGCAAAAATAGAGAAAATCATTAGAGAAAAATTCCCCACCATGGTTAGTCCTTAAAAATTTAAGGTTGTAGCCACTCTAAATCTCAACAAGATTCTTAAAATTTTTGAAATAAAAAAATGCTTCATCCTTATGCTTCAAAAATTACACCCAACACATTCTAGAAATATCATCAATAAATGTAAGAAAGTAAGAGTTGTTACCCAAGATTTTGGTTTATATAGACCCAAAAATATTAGAATGGACTAATTAGAGTGGGTATGAGGCCCTCCATTATTTCCCATTAGGAAAATTCTGTCTTGCATGCTTTCCCAATGCACACCCTTCACAAACACCTTTATGTTCCTCTACCTTTGGAAAACCATAAACCATCTCTTGAGAAGTTAGCAACCTCAAACTTGCAAAACTCAAATGACCATACCTAAGATGCCACAACCAACTCTTGTTTTCAACAACAAAATTAGCAAGGCTTCCCCCTTGTCCTCCAAACTTCAAAGAAAATAATATATTTATATTGTAGTAACAATACTATTGCTATTTTTCTTATCATAGATGGTGCATTTCTTATCATCAAATACTACCGTGTAGTTATTTTTAGATAGATAACCTACACTTAACAAATTATGTTTCAAATTTGGTGTGTAATAGATATCAGGAATATATTTCTTACCTTCTTTTGTGCTCACTTCTATTACATCTTTGGTAGCCACCTCTAAAGCCTTGTCATCTCCAAGTTTTATCTTGGACTTGAAGGACCCATCCATAGAAGCAAGAAGCTCCCCAATTTATATCATATGATTTGAGCAACCAGAATCAAGTATACAAGTATCTTGAATGTTTTGATCAGACTTGTTGTAGGTCAATAAGAGGTTGCTTGTAGTAGCCTCATTCTCACAAGTGTAGTTGACCTCTTGCTTTCATTTCCTACCTTCAGCCTAAACTCCTTATCAAAATGTCCATACTTTTTGCAATGATAGCATTGTATGTTTCTTTTATCAAATTTACCTCTTCCTCTACCTACTAATCCTCCTCTTCTACCACCTATTCCTTTTGAAGAATTCTGATTTTTACCTCTTCCTTGGATATTTCCATGTCAACCAGAGCTTGCTCCATAATCCTTTGAAATTATAGCTTTAGAAGCAAATGCCTTCTCATCAACTACAGTAATAGTTTCCCTTAGCCTCTCCTCATGAGACATAAGAGATCCTATCAAATTATCAAACTCAAGAGTAGAAAAATCTTTACTCTCCTCAATAATAATGGCTACATGATTCCACTTTGGGGTGAGAGTCCTCAAAACCTTCTTCATAATTACCTCTTTTTCTATCTTAACTCCAAGAGTTGTCATTTTATTGAAAACTGCCTTCACCCTCACACAATAGTCACCAACATTCTCAGTTTCCTGCATTCTAATATTCTCAAACTCTCTCCTTAAAGCTTGCAATTTGACCTCTTTAACCTTGGAAATGCCTTTGTATCCTTCTTTTAAAGAATTCCATGGTAGTGTTGTCATATTTAGTTTGAAAAATAAATATTTTATCCTTACTTTGATACACCTCCATGCCAAGAAAGTAGTGCATCAATCCTAAATCCTTCATTTCAAACTCACTCATCATGACAGCCTTAAATTCATATTTCAACTTGGAACTACTATCCATATAAATAAAATCATAAACATAAAAAAAACAAGCAAAATACCATTACCTTATTTCTTTAAGTATAGGGTAGGTTCACTTTTGCTTCTCTTGAAGCCACTCTGCTGAAAGTATCCATAAATCCTAGAGTACCATGTTCTAGGTGCTTGTTTAAGGCCATACAATACCTTCTTCAACTGTAGACAATTTCTTCTTTATATTTCACCTCAAATCCTTGAGGTTTCTATACATACACTTCCTCATATAAATATCCATTAAAAAAGGCACTTTTTACATCTAAGTGATGTACAATCCATTGCTTTTGGGTAGCTAACGCAAGTACCATCCTTATTGTTTATTGTCTAGCTACAAGAGCAAAAGTTTCTTCATAGTCAATTCCATACCTTTGTGTGAAGCCTTTAGCCACAAGTCTAGCCTTATGTCTTTCAATGCTGCCATCTCTATTATAATTAGTCTTATAGACCCACTTAGAACCCACATGTTTCTTTCCCTTGGGTAGTTCTACAAAATCTCAAGTGTTATTCTTCTCAATGGAATTGATCTCCTCTTGCATTGCTTGCATCGAAACACCATTAGTACAATATTCTTCATAACAAGAAGGGTCAAAATCAGCAAAAGTCATAAAATTATAATTAACATCTTCTTTTGGCTCACCTTCATCTTCATCACCATACATGTGCATCTTCTCAAGCCTTTGAACAACTTGGTAAATTGCTTGAGCATGGCTTCTGGTAAGTCTTCTATGGAAATTGTTGTCTAAAACCTGAGTAGGAGGATGAATTTGAAGTGCCTTTTTCCCCATTTTTGTCTTCATAACATCTGAAAATATGTTTGGATAATCATCACTTGAAGAGGGACTAGAACTGCTTTTTTTGGGACTATTTGAAGAGCTAGTTGGTGGACTTGGTGGGACATATTTTAAATAGGGTTCCACATTAGAAGAACTTGACTACATATTAGAAGAACTTCTACCACTACTACCATCATAAACATAAATTTTCTGATAACCATATACTTCCCCTTCATAACAAATGGCACCTCTAGACACCACCACTTTATGATTTTTTGGGTTTTAAAGCCTATAGGGCTTAGTATTTTCATAGTAGCCAATAAATATACATGCTTCACTCTTAGGATCAAGCTTATTCCTAAGTTCACCAGCCACATGAGCAAAAGCCAAACAACCAAAAACTTTGAAGTGGTTAACATTGAGCCTTTTTTCATACCATACCTCATAATGAGTCATCTTCTCCAATGATCTAGTGAGACTCCTATTCAGTATGTACGCTATTGTATGGACTGCATCAGTCCAATACATATTGGTAAGTCTCTTAGTTTACAACATACTTCTTTCCATCTCAACAACAATCCTATTATTCCTCTCTGCTACTCCATTTTACTGTAGGGGGCAGCAGTGAGCTACTTTTTAATACCATTATATTTGCAAAAATAGAGAAACTCAGAGCAAAATTACCCACCATGTTTAGTCCTTAAATATTTAAGGTTGCAGCCTATCTGATTCTCAACAAGATTCTTAAAATCTTTGAAACAAGAAAATGCTTCATCCTTATGCTTCAAAAAATACACCCAATACATTCTATAAAAATCATCAATAAATGTAAGAAATTAAGAGTTGTTACCAAATATTTTGGTTTGCATAGACCCACAAATATTATAATAGACCAATTAGAGTGGGTATGAGGTCCTCCATGCTTTACCTTTAGGAAACTTTTGTCTTGCATGCTTATATAGTCTTCCAATAAGAGTTTGTAGCCTTATTTTAAATACTTCCATGGTAGTTTTTTTGGTCATATCCATGGAGGTGTATCAAAGTAGGGATAAAATATTCATTTGTCATCTCCATTAAACTCAGGGATTAGCAATGAGTTAGTTTTGTTTGCCATTATACCCACACAACTATGAACCTGTAATAAACCTCACAAAAAGACTTTAATTTTTTTTTTAGCAAGACCACAGGTGATTCTAACCCTCCAACTGAATAAATCTCTGATACCAAATGAATATTTGAATGATCAAAATAAATATTTGAAGGCTAAATCTAAGCACCAAAGTTTAACAATAGAAAACTATAGTCACAATATGAAGGTCCAAATGAGATTAGAATAAGGTAAATTTTATATGGATAGAAATCTTATTCTGAGATATTTCCAATGGTGTAAAGAACATGCAAAATAGAGTTATGAGTCAAAATTTATGAGCTCTACAATGTAGCAATATAGGGTCTACCCAGAGCCTGGAAAAAATGGACAAAACATGATTTTCATAGGTGAAAATAAGATCAAATACTGAATGAAATATGGAGTGTGATATATGGTTGGAAATACCTTGGAAATGGCTTTCAAATGGTGTATTACTTGTAGCAAATGGATGAATGCAATAGAAGTTATACACATCCAAATTATGTAGCTTAGGCTTTTCTATAAAATCTGGACTGCAACATACAAGAAAATGCAACAGGCTAAAAAAATTGATTTTTCTCCTTCAATTCATGTTTTCTCACACACAAAACTTGTACAATGAAATAGTAATCATCTTAATCTATTTTAGAACTCAAACCTAAAGAATCTATGGTAATTACAAACAAGGTAACAGTTCAAGACTGTTACAACTACAATATTCCTACACCTAAACTTGTACAAAGCTATTACAAAGTGTTTACATGCACTATTGTGTCTTCTAATCCAAAAATACACATATGCCAACATCATTTGACTATAGATATACCTTGCATGTGAGTTTGAGCTATGATAATGCTAGAAGAAACCAGAGGATGCAATGGAAATGGAACCACCAACCATGGGAAAAGGGGTGGAAAGGTCCCAAGGAACCCAATTTGAAGGGGCCATGGGGTGATAAAACATGTAGCTAATAAGCACATGCCCCCTTCCAAGACTAAAATATGTAACAGATGATCCCAAGCAATCCAACAAAAAGGGAACACAAGAACCTTCAACCTCGCACATGAACGACTTTGAGGAATTGGATCAAGAAAACCAATGGGATCATCTCAGTAACAATAAAAGCATACAAGCCCCCCCTCCAAGGTCGTGAAAGATGCACTGATTGTCCACCATGTAGAACCGATCCAAGAAACCTAGGTAGTAGGTTAACTAAAGATGAGGTACATGGTCCCCCCAGACCAGAAGGATGCAATGAAATCCTCTCAAGAAGCACCAGGATAAATTCAAACACCCATATTGAAGCTACAATGCTTCGTAACCAAAGAAAAGCTGGGATATGGCACAAAGTAGAAAACCTACCAAAAACCTAGGAAAGACCTAAGAGCAGCTAGGAAAGAGGATCCAAAAAACTCAATAGGAAACCCATGGGAGAACCTAGAGATGCACTAAGTCAAGAGCACATGTAGGAAACCCTCAAACAGGCTAGGAAAGGAGCAAACAAGTGGATCAAGGACCTCCCACCCAAAGGATAGCATTTGCAACAATGGAAAGCCTAAATAGAAGGCCCTAGGATATGCCATAAAACTAGAGTAAAACCAAGGGATGTGGAAGTAGGGAAGCAAAATGGGACAACTCGTGCAGAGCGGGAAGTCTCTTGCATTCCCCTCTTTGAAATACAAATTTTGGAGAAAGGTTTCCAAGGTTTTGGAACTCCCATACTCTCTATTGATTGATCACTTGTAGTCCTTATCAAAGGATCATCTAAAATCCTTGGTTGCTACCTAATAAGGAAACTACCAATGCATACAAGGAGAACTACATGGCATAATGGCATTAATATTACATTGGTCAAAGGTTGGTTTATAAAAATAAGTATGAGATAACCAAGGTAGGTTTGTTATGATGCAAAAGGTTAAGCTAACCAGTGCAAGCCTATTGTGACATCGAAGGCTAAGCCATTAGAAGGTATATTAGTTATGTGCCTCAAAATTATCTCCTTCTTTGAGTTTCTAAATCTAGTTTGGACCTCCTAATTTTTGATGATCCAATTTGAGTCTTTCTATTATAGTCTCATTAATTCTAAAAGTAAACTAGTGTAACGATTTCCACCATCCCACCACCATGTTTCCTAGATACTATTTAATAGTATCACTCATTTTGGGAAAGAGGAGGCATAAACTGATGAAGACACAAAGATCTGGTGAAGACACAGATGATCCAATTGTAAAAATCCACCAAACCAAATTAATAGAACGCTATTCTTTTTACTAGGTTCATAAAGAAGTCCGTATATACTCTAGTATTTATAAGGTATAACTAAATTTTGAGTTAATATCACTACAAATGATACTCAAGTGGATAGGAGTGGTCAACATCTCGTATTCTAGGGATCAAATTTCTAAACCTCACCATTTAGAAAGGATGCCTATATTGGTTCCCCATATTTCATATATTATCATCAATATATGACAACTTGACCATGGTATAGGGATTATCCTTTAAGACCCATAACACTTAAATAGATATGACTATTACCTAACCCTACATACATCCATCTATGTAGAATTATTTTGGGATAATACCTTAGTACTTAGTTACTACACCTCTGTGGGCTAAGGCAATTACCACTCACCTAGTAACGAGCATGATCACTTGATTATCACCATTCAAAGTTCCACCACTATACTTACTTGTGATTGATTTCTCAAGAGCTCACCATTTTGGGAACACCTGAGCCTCACCATTCATGGTGTACGATTCATAATTATCTAATTAATACATCATCATAACTCTTATATTAACACACATATAGTTATTGCATCACCACAACTCCTATAATTGGGTTATATTCTTGGCTCAAGGATTTTAATATGGCTTTAAGTCTCACCCAAGCCCTCCCAAAAACCAAGAATCATAAAATAATTAAACCTTAACATCTCTCCCATAAAGCAATAAAGTGCTATGCTTAACATGCTTAATTATAACAAGATTGCTAAAACTAGAACTTAAAATTTTCCATCTAATACTAGTACTTAGCTTTTCAATGAAAAAGTGAATATTATCTAAGGCATCTTAATCCTAAATTATCTTTAAGTTTTAACAATTTACTTCATAAGTCTTCCAATTACTTTTCATAAATAAGTACAACATTTAATTTTCCATTTACAAATAAACTCTATTCCAAGATCTTAATGAAAGGACATACACTCTTTCTTCATTGATCAAATCTTGAAATATTAAAATGAGAGTATCTACAACATATTTCCTCTATTTCAAAATTACAATACATCATTTTCCAAATATGAGCTCTTTCTCAATAACAATGTTACGAACAAAACCAATGGTCCAAAGATCCTCTTTCTTTTTCAAGGTCCTCTTGAAGAACTTTCCCATGAACTTGATAAGAAATCTAGGGATTAGGACAACTCATGATATGCAATGCAAATCTAACATGCAATAAAAAACACATTAAAAAAACCTATCAAGGTCCTTGAGAGAATTTCATCCTTCTCTCATTAATGGAGTTCATTACCTACCCAAGGCTCATCCACTAATTAAAATTTTCTTTTCAAAATTAGAATATACCATCAAAGAGAATATATACACAAACCAGGCATTGGAAATAAACTACTAATCCATTAAATACCCTTCCCTCTATATATTTTTCTTTTAGAAATAATTTGAATAGCCACATTATTAAACCCACAATCATCAATTTTTTTCAACAACATAGTCTATTATCCACATAATAAACTAATTAAATGATGAAGCCATAAATATAACATTTCTAAGTTTTAAAAGAAACCATAACATTGAATTTCTAGATTTAAAAATAAATCATAATATTAAATTTCTTAATTTAAAAAGAACCCAAAATATTAAAATCAAAACTTACTTAGAACTTATCACAATATAAGCTCTAATCTCAACTAAATAAACTAATGCATCATGCTTAAATAATCAACATTATGTGGGTGAAATTTTATTTCTTCTCACCCATTTTTCTTTGTAGGATGATGTCATGGTAGAAACAATCAATTTTGAAGCATTAATGGTTGAGGATGATTTCAAGGACCAAGTGGATAGACAAAATAAGATGGAAAACTGGGAAAGGGTATGAACACAGATAACCCCAAATCCCTGTCATACCTAGATGGAAGAATGGGATCCCAAATACTCAGATAGAATAATTGGACCACATTACAAGTCCTAAGTTCCCAGCTGCAAATTGGGTGGAACTTTGGAAAAAGTGCATTAGAAGGTCCAAACCTGATCTTTTGTCCCCATGAAAATGTGATGACTGAAATACTAGGAGGTTGGTGCATTAATGAGCATACCGATAAGTCCGTCAAAGGCTGAGAACATCACACAATAGGGTGAGAGCTTTAAGGATCCCCAAAAGTAAGCATTAATAACCTCAAATACCTGATGCAGACAACCGATGGGCATGAAGAAGAAATTTGAAATGAACAACCAAATTTTGATATTTCTACAACATAAAGGGATAGAGTAGATTGGAATTTAAAAAAGTTGTCAAAATGATCAAGGAACCAGATCTCTGTAGAAGTATCTTGCTCCCCTCGGACAATTGCCATATATCCTTAAATAGAGCATTAGTAGATTTTCCAATTTTTCCAAAAAGATTCTCCTGCTTGATGCCATTAATTCTATAAAATTGAATTCATTGTAAAATATTCTATAAATAGTGGAATGCTCACCATTCCAAAGGGTAGCTCTATGGCCTTTACAATTCATATGTAATTCTTCATTGCTTGTAAATAATAGTGAATCACTATTTGGTATCTCAATCTATATTTCACTTTGCTTTTGCCTTTGTGTGAATGTTTATTTTTTTGATGGCCATCTGAGTTGGTTTACTTAATTCTACTATCTAAATTTTGTGAACTTAGCTAGGTGGTTATGGAATTTACATTTTCCATTGGGCATAAGAATTTATTTTTGTTAAATCCAATCGGGTGGGAGCGCTCTAATTTTGTTGCCTAGATTTCATGCACCTTCTCTTTGGTTCTATAATTCACCCCTACATGCTGCACATAAGGAGAAGTTATAGATGGGGTAGGATGATCTGTTAGGTTGTTTACTACTGTTTTCCTCAGTGATATCTAAGGAGTGTGTCTTGATGTGGCTATGCCCCATCCTTGTATATTTTGGCTATGACCTTCTTTACTTTATTTCTCGTTCCCTTTTCCCCCTTTTTTCCTTTTTGGTATAGTTAGCTAGGACCTAATGAGCTAACCTTATTAGGATATCAATCGCCTATGCCTCTCCTGGGTTGGGCTTCTGTTCAATGCTGGTTAGGAACCTCTAGATGCATCTCCCCCTCATCCAGTACCAATTTTTACACCAAAATTTTTTGGTGACTCTACTGAGGAACTCAATGAGTTTTCATGTTTAAGAAAATCAGATTTTGGTGATACTTTGGTTTACCCATATCTTTGCAAATCACTTGGTGACTCCAACTATGCAACATCTCCACATCATGAGATTAGTTGTCTTCTTATGCTAAATTTTTTTTCATTTCCTATAGGATCCAAGGTTTGATGAACAATCTTGACCTCATAATTGGAGATAGTATGTTCATCTGGTGACTTCAACTCGGATGCATAAACCAGGATCCCTGAAATCTAGTGCTTTAATGACTTATCTAAGCTGCTCATAGTGGAATAATCTTGGTCCGTTAGACCTCCAATGCTGGCATAAGATTCCTAAAAGTACCCTGAAGTACCTAACAAAATATGATAACACTTTGAGAATGGCTCAAGAACATATTGAATATATCATTACACTAGTGCCCCTCCATGGTATTACTCATGAAGATGTCATGATCAAGCTCTTGGTCCTATATTTTGAAGGAAGGACATTATGGTGGTACCATACCTTAGAGTGAAGAACCATTCACTTATGGTTGGATTTTGTGGAAGCACTTATTGACACATTCAAAAACTCCATGGATCCCTTCCAACTCTTGATGAGCCTCTCATTCATCAAGAAAACCCTTTTTTATTCTATCACAGACTTCAATATACAATTTAAAAGGAGTTGGAAGAGGATCCCATTTGAATATCATTTGTCCCCCGCCCCAGCTCACTTGTATTATATTTAAGCTTTCAAATAGGATATGAGCCTTTTGTTGTATCAATCTAGGGAAAGAAGATTTCCTAAAATATTTTGGGAGGCTTTGCAAGCTGAGCAACTCTTGCTTCAAGTAGGAAAGACATCCTAAAAACACTACATCCTCTCTTCATTCTCCTCAATTTTTGCTACTTCATTTCTAATTCTACAAAAACCCACCATGGGTATTATCTCAATATGTGCAGGAGATGGTACTGTAGTTCTATGAAACACAAGGGATGAATATTTTCTTGAGCCTATGTAGGAAAAATGCAAGCACTAGTCCTATAATAGATAATCTCATTGCTTACACATTTTCCTAAGGAACAAAGGATCTTGACCAGGATAGGAATTTCACTCACATAGAGGAAGTGTTTTTGCACCCTTTTTGTATTCAAGGATACGACAAGCAAGGGCTAATTCATCTGCACAATGGCTTAACTAATCAACATATAGTCCTCGAGGAGGTACCATCCACTAAAGGCTCAATCAATGAAGACTACATAAATAAATGCATGAGGACATTGAAAGCATGTGAAACTAGGATTTCACGAGTGAATCCCAAGGAGTGGTAACATCGGAGCCATATGCCACATGAACCGGTATTCGAAGAAGGATATCGCATGGTAAATTTATTTCCATGCTGATCATCGACTATATAAGTACCGATATACATGAGTATCTATCAAGTTGTAACTTCTTAGTAGTTTAGAAACTAATTGAGCAATGTCGACCAGACTACAGAAGGCGACTTAAGTTCAGCATAATTTGTTCTAGGTATTACAGATTTACTGGATAATTTCCAGGTTGGACTGATGGTTGTGGCATACCACCGCATCACAATTTTATGTACATGAGATGATAATTAAATAAAATTGTTGTAAGCATGTGGCCAATGCCATCATTCTATTGGTGAACCTTAGCGGGTTTCCAAGAAGTATGCTTATTTTAAAACTCCTCCCTTTGTTCCCAATTTTCTTCTTCATGTTTTTTGTGACACCATGCTCAATGGACCAAGGATTGAAAATTCATGCATCACTTAGCACAATATCCAAAAGGATATTTGTTGCATTATTGAAAGTAGTTCACACCCTTCCACCCAATGGAAAAATAATCTATAAATAAGAGACTCAAGAGGGTAAAAAGTTGATGAAAATGATGTTGTGACAAAATAATATCTGAAGGAATGATGATGGATTGATAAATTCTTTATGTGATCGTGTCAGAAACAAATATCACAACAAATGCTTATGATATTCTATCTACTCTTGAATTAGCCTTGGTCTCTGGTGGGGTATGTTGATGGGAGTGTGATTCATAGGGATATCCTATGAACTACCTTCCAATTCATCCCTTTACTCTGTCTTATTTTCCTTCTTCCTTTCTTTCCTTTTCTTTCCCCAGAATTCTCCCTATTTTTTTCTTTCTACTATGTTTTTCCTAGATAACGCCTGGATGTCATGCATTCCTCTCCCCTTCTTCCCTTGTTTTCATAGCCTCCCTTGGTTTCTCTTGTGGAAAACTCCTTTGCATTTATTTTCCTCTCACCTCCCTCATTAAAAGGAGGTTTAAAATTAAGATCTCTTCTTGGATTCTTCTCTCCCACAAAGTGGAAGGCCTTCGTGAGTCACCAAGATTGTGGGTGAGATTTTATTTCTTCTCATTTACTTTTCTTTGTAGGATGATTTCATGGTAGAGTCGATCACCTTTGAAGCATTAACGGTTGAGGATGATTTCAAGGATCAAGTGGACAAATTGAATCCGATAAAAAATTAATCAAGGGCATGAACAAATATAACCCCAAATCCTCGCCCTGCCTGGATAGAATAATGGGATCCCAAATACCCATATATAATAATTGAACTATGTTACAAGTCTCGAGCTCCCATCTACAAATTAGGCAAAACTTTGGAAAAAGTGCATTAGAAGGTCCAACCCTAATATTTTATCCCCTTGAAAATGTGATGAGTGGAATACTGGGAGGTTGGTGCATGAAGGAGCATACCTAGAAGTCCATCCAAGGCTAAGAATGTCACATGATAGGGTGAGATCTTTGAGGATCCCTATATGTGAGCATTAATGACCTCAGCTACCTAACATAGGTAATCGATGGGTATGAAGAAGAAATTTGAAATGAACAACCAACGTTTGATCTTTTTACAACACAAAGGGACAAAGTAGATTGGAGTTTTAAAAATCTATCAGAATGATCAAGGAATCAGATATCTGCAAAATTATTTGGATCCCTCTAGACAACCACCATCTCTCATGAAATAGAGTGTCAGCAAATATTCTAGTCGTTCTAGCAAGATTCTCCCACTTGATGCCATGCTAAAATTTGAATGTATTGTAAAATCTTCTATAAATAGTGGAATGCTTGCCATTCCAAAGGGTATCTTTGTGGCCTTTACAATTCATATGTAATTCTTCATCGCTTGTAAATAATAGTGAATCACTATTTGGTCTCTTAATGTCTTTCACTCTACTTTTTCCTTTGTGTGAATGTTTATTTCTATGATGGTCGTTTGAGTTGGTTTGCTTAATTTTGCTATCTATGTTTTGTGAGCTTAGTTGGGTGGTTTTAAAATTCATATTCATCATTAGGCATAGAGGTTTATTTTTGTTAAAGCCAATAAGGTGGGCGTGACCACCAAGGAGGCTCACACCCGATCTAACTATCGCAATCGAAGAGAAATACACAAATAGGCATGCATAATTTGATAACAAGAAATAACGTGAATACAAGGAATCCTTTATTAATTTCAATGAAGTCAAATTACAGATTCGTCCCTCTTAGGGATACCCATTTGATACATTAATTACAATAGTGTTTAATCCCTATCAAGGGTAGGTGTGATCAAAATGCCCCTCAGGGTGACACGAACTGCTCTAGGGTGTCGATGACCCTCTTCTTCGCAATGGGGAAGGGATTGGATGCTTTATCTCTCCTTTGGAACTATTCCCTGTGGTCAAGAAACAACAAGAATGTCAAAAATATAGGCAGCCTCTCATGATGAGGCCCTTTTAGGTAAAATGTATAATGACACCATTAACATGCATAATCAAGAAAGCATAAAGAAAGCTGCTAAACTATGCAAAGTGAATCAAGATTCATGTAATAGCATAAAGTAAAATAGCATCTACACTATGCATGGATCAAATATAGAAAATGAAGCATAAACATGCATAAAGAAAGCATTTTAGTCCTAATTGAAACATAAGCATAAAATGTGAATCTAGCCTAGTTCTACGGTCAGAAGTCTTCTAAAATGCTATTAAATCAACAAAATAGCTAATCTAACCTAACTAGCTAGACATAAAAGAAAAGAGTAAGGTGATCTATCACCTATTGCAAACCGTAGCTCTGGTGAGCGGTCTGCACTGTGAACCATGGCTGACAGCCATGGTTTGACCTCTGATGAGTTTACCCTCAAAATCAGGGGTAGTGGGCTCAATCTCCTTGTCCAAATTGATGTTCAAGGGTCGCCTTCATTGTCCTCAGACTGATTTGGTGGTCAATTCGATGTGAAGGGCCTTCGTTTGCCCGGATTTGCGTTTCTTGATCCTCCTAAGCACCTAGGGCATCCATAATGCAATTCATCATGAATGGTGGCAAAAGGGTCGGGGATTAAGTGCAATAGCTCTATCTCTTAGTATACTCAGTTTGAGTGTACAATTCGCTAGGGCTTCGCTGCTCAAATCTCCAATGCTTGCTCTCTTTTTCTCCCCATTTGGAGGGGGTATTTATAGCATGCCCCTAGGGCTAGGGGTGGCTTCATGGAGAAGCCAAGACCAAGAAGGTTGGTTAGGACAGTTGGGATGGAAGCCTCTAGAATCTTCCATCCTTCAACTACCTCCTTCTAGATCTTTTGGCCATTCCAACCGATTTGGCTCGGATGGAAGGCCTAACTGAACTTTAGTTAAGACCGTAGGTCATAGTTGCGGTCCAGACTACAGACCGTAGGTGTCAACCATGGTTTAGACTGGAGACCGTAGGTCTGGGCTGCGGTTCAGACTGCTTAGGCCAAAATGCCTAAATTGAGTGGTTAGAACCATTGCTCTATCTTGGAGTCTATCCAAGATCCTCCATATGGTCTTGTAGCATGTCCATATGAGTAGTCACCCTCGACATGATGCATTTTAGGTGTCTACAGATGCCCCTTTTGAGATGCATTGTGAGATTGAACAATGTTGAGCAAAAATATACATCCTAAAATGATGTCTAAGGTTCTATGATGATCATTAGTCAGATCAACATTAGATGCCCTAGGTCCAACAAAAGGATGTGCATCTTGGAATCATTGCTTCCAGCTTGTGAAAGGCTTACATTTTGACAAGTCTACCCTCGTCATCAGACGTTCGGATAGCATCAATGCCAAGTATGGGTATCTTCTGACCCATAAATCTGAAGGATGAGAGTTACAAACCAATTATCATATTTGTTGTTTACCCCAAGCAAAGGGGGAAGCTTATGATAGTTGTTGACAATGATTCGCAAGAACGAACGCAATTTTGACAAGATCAAGGGATCTACGATCTCAGGGATCTTCTGTTGACTTTGATTATGATTATGAAATTATGACTACCCCCTCAAGCGATGAGTCGATGAGGGTAATGACAATGTATGAAGCGACGAAATCGCTTGACCATAATGAATGATCCTGAACAAATTAAGATTCGAGCCTTTTAATGCCTTGGCTAGGCCTAGTTCAGCTTATGATTGCAACTCTTAGTAGTATTGGCACATTTCTATCCCATGGAGCAATCAAGCTACAATAGTCATCTTAAGGAATCAAAATGATACAAATGCAATTAGACTTGTGTTGAATCATATTTGTCGATGATTTGCTGAAAGATGTCATAAAAGAAATGACAATTTTACCCCAAATGTCCTTATGGTGATTTACTCATCTTGTCGGATTGCATGGATCGCAACTCGCTACAACCGCCAAGTGTATAGGATAAATCACTGAATACGAGGCGCATTTGGTTTTTAATTATTTGATTTTTTTTTGTTTTAATTTTGCATGTATTTGATTGGTCCTGGTGCTTTTAACATCACCAAATTTGCAATTTTAATCATTGATTTTGAATTTTTATCCGATGGAAGTCATTAATTTGCTCTTTTAGACCTTCCCACGATGGGTTTTGAGTGCATTTAATGCTAGTTGTGGACCATAGGTACGGTCTACGATTTACATTTCCAAATTTTGGGAACCATGGGTCAGACCTACAGGCAGAAAACCCTAGTTTCGAAACCGTAGGTGTCAGCTACGGTTCATCGAGACTAGGAAAACCTATAAATTGAATTCCCATTTGAAATTTTTCATTATTTCCTAGCAAACATTAGCAATCTGAGAGCTCTGAGAGTGAGAAGACCCTTCCTGATCTAAAATGCTACCACACTCTACCGTGATTACACTCCTCGACCTCGATGGTGGATCCTGATCAACCATCTACTAGTCGAGGCCAGGGTGTGGGCAAGGTAACTCAAAACCGAGACCACACACTCAATACCAATAAAATGAACTACATTAAGTAATGCAGATAATGAACCTCACTAAACTATTGGTAATGAACCCCACTAGTCTAGGCTAGCTTTAGGATTTAATTTTATGCTTTAGTGGTCTAGGAGGGTACCCAAAATGGGTGCCACTCCTAAACCATAGCTAGTAGCTATGGTTCCCAGTTGGCAAATTGGGGACCATAGGTTTCAGCTACGATTCCCAATTTGCAAATTGGGGACCATAGGTTTCAACTACGGTTTGTTATTGCTATTTTTTTTTTAAGCTCTAGTTAGCTAGATTTTGTCTTAAATTATACTTTTTATTCCAGAGATTGACTTCTAGAGCCCGAGAGCTAGATATTCTGAAGACTCTCCATGAGGCTTTATCCGATGATGATCGAGATTGGTTTCGAGCTATCAAGTTTGGATACGTCATGGATCTACCCACTATTAGGGTAGATCAATCCTACCTGACTATATTGGCTCGACGCTAGAATGCATGGACCAACACATTTCACCTACCTATAGGTGAAATGACTATTACTCTAGAGGATGTCTACAGGATCTTCAGGATCCCCATTGATGGTGAGGCCATCATCTCCTCTACCTCCAGGGTAAAGGAGGCTATTTTTGATACTATCTTCGATGACCAGAGTGAGGATGCTCAGGATGTGATAGACCATGGCGGGGTACACATTGGTGAGTGGTACCATGAGGATGTCTTCTCTGCATGGGAAGCCCTCTTTATGCACCTCATAGTATAGATTGTGCTTCCAGACTCCTCGAGCATGAGGATTCCCTAGAACCTCCTATCCACCGCCTAGAGGGTGCTGTAGAGCTCTATAGAGGTACCTCTACTTCTAGCTTGGGGGAGCACCCTACTATGTCAGCTCTATAGGGAGCTATACCAGATTACAGAGCATAGCCATAAGGGCCTCAACTATAGTCTTCTATTATAGATCTAGGGGTGGCAGCACATTCGGATCGAGCATCCTATAGATCTACCACTATGGATTACTACTATTGTTGATGATCATCAGTGTTATACCACCTATTAGCCTCATGAGGAGGAGGGTACCCATAGTAGGATCCATGCTGGTGACATCCAACACTATATCACTCAGTTCATGACACTTGGCCCGAATGATGTTCAATGGTGGCCCTATATGGATTGCCCAACATGGCCAGAGGAGGGCTAGTGGTTGAGATAGGCATACCATGATAGATGGTTGATCGATCATAAGGCCGAGATTCAAGAGTACCAGTTCTACTCTTAGGTCCTATGATAGTTTGGGCTCATGTAGGATATTCTAGATATCCCCCTTAGGTACCGATGCTTGGTCGTAGAGCATGATCTATAGTGGATCATTCTGGAGCCTCTAGGAGATGCTACTGATGACTACCAGGAGACTAGAGTCGAGACTATTGGGACCACTCCAGAGTATGATGGGTGGTGGTCCATGTTTAGATGGTATGACATAGGGCCTCTAGGTCGAGATCCAGATCAGGCAGAGGCAGAGGTGGATCCTGATGGGCGTAGGGTGCACCAAGGACAGAGGGTGGCTGGGGTGCAGCGACCACCATCGAGGAGGCTCCCGAGGTTGACCCCGATGAGGAGGCTCCAGAGGAGGGTGAGGTCCCTCCCGATAGTATAGAGGGTCAGCTCTTAGCTTAGGTGGCTGACTTGTAGAGTCAGCTAGGGTGATTCCACATGAATAGCTAGAGCGAGATACTACTATCACCACTCTAGAGGTGAGAGTAGCTGATAGGGATAGGTGCCTTACTAAGGTGCAAGATCAGATATAAGATCTGACTACATGGGCCATAGATGTAGAGGCCCAGGCTTAGAGATTGTAGACTACTCTAGAGTTAGCATAGGCACAATGGACTATAGTAGAGGTAGAGAGGGATCTCCTTCAGGTATCAAGGGGGCTATGCCACCTCCTCAAGCTACTATGGGGCCTCTAACACCAACGATAGCACCAATAGCTACAAGATCCGATGACCGAGGTAGAGTGACTGCACAGTATGGTCATGAGGACCAATGAGATGCATGCAACTCGACTTGCTCACATTGATCAGCTAGTCGGTTATATTGAGATGCATGGGCTACAGGTTCTTGAGGATCCTTTCTCCTTAGAGTCATAGCATACCAGGTCTAGGACCTCAGGGTAGTCTATGGTGAGCTCAGGTCATAGGACTCATAGGACTGAGAGGATGCATAGGTCCTCTAGCACACATGGGGTGACATCACATGCTAGGCCTAGAGATGTAGGGTAGACTTTAGGGACCGCCAGTCAGGGGACTAGCCTACTGTAGTTACCAATTTCTCATGTGTTGGGTGCCTTAGGATTTGGAGGTAGGCACAGCAAGACCCACCATAGGTGCCAGCATAGATAGGAGAGCAGGCTCCAGAGCACAGTGCTGAGGGAGGTGACGAGAGCTCCGATACAGGGGAGCAGACTAGACCTAGGCTCTGCTAGATGTAGACTATACTTTTGCTATGTTGTACTCATTTTGAGTGTAAGGTCGAGGACCTACACACTTTGTAGCCTATGGGCATATTGATGCACTCCCTATGTACTCTGTTGGACACACACAAAAAAAAAATATATATATATATATGACTTGATCATTTTGGCTCATTATGTGTATCTGATGTTTAATTTTGATTTTATGTTTATTTGATGCACATGGATGCAATGCTTATGTGATGCTATGTTGATATGATGCAATGTATGGATGACATGCACTAGATAGCTATATATTTTATGATGATGATGTTATGCAATGATCTATATGATTAGATGTGCCATATATAATGGATGCAAATGGATGTAGTATTTATTTTGAATGCATATTTATTTTTGCTTTGTGGGCATGCATTTATTTTTATGAAGTTATGGTATGCTATGCAATGTATGGTAATGCATTATGTACATAATCGTAATCTAATGGGAATGAACCTGTATGCTTTAATCACTTAAAACATAAAGAATGAATGTAAATTATGTATATCAATTTTAAAATGTGACACCACAGAATGTATGACAATCATGCAAAATAATTGATAATTCTCATTACAAGAACTTAATCAATTAATCACCCATATATGAAATGCAGTGAAATGGATTGGTATAATGCTAATGAATGAATATGTCATTATGTATATTTTTCTTTGTTGCACTATATAGTCAGTGGCCGTCTAAACATCATTTCTGATATTCATGCGGTATCTATCCTATATGTTTGATTGTGCTTTGTAAAATGCATTCTGATGAATGAATGACTCGTATTTTTGATGTTTAATGATATTTGGTATCTTGTTGCTATTAGAGAATTTTTGGGGTTTTCCTTGAGACTCAAACACCCTAGTAGACTTCTCCAAAAATCACATACTAACTGTACAAGGCTTTTATTGGACAAGGCTTTTGCCGTGACAGACCCAACTATTCATTATCCCTGTGTGTGCATGTGAGTATTTTTAGATAGATCATAAGCATACCCCGTATGTCAGTCGGGACTCTTTCAACCCATATGTGAGATAGGGTTCCTCATACGATCGTACCATCCTTGTTTCAGCTTTGATTAGACTTATACAACTAGACAATCCTAGGTACCTAGAGCTAGCTCATCTTGCAAATTGATCAGGGCTACCCCTCCAAATGCAGGTGGGACTCTTTCAACCCATTGCTACGTTTGGGGATCACCCAATAGAACTACCCCTCCGATTGTAGGTGGGACTCTTCCAACCCATTGCTGCGATCGGGGATCACTCTATGGCTTTCAAAAGGTGGACAATCCAGGGATTCAAGTTCTCACCCTTCTTACTTGCTCATATGTAGTGATAAAAATCATTGTTAGTCCATGTGTTACCATTTTCTTTGAGCAAGGGATTTTTATAGTGCTTTTGATTCACTATGTCACTTTACATTTTGAACTTGAAATTTGTACTTTTGCACTTTGTAACTTGGGATTTAAACTTTGTGACTTTGGGATTTATAGGGGAAATTCTTGTCCTTTTGCCAAAGTACACCTTTCTAAACCGACTATTTGCAAGATAAGCAGGTCATGAAACCCATCTCTCTAGATACCTAAGATTACTTTCACAACTTTCATCATCTCTTGTCTTAGCAGGATTTTATATTATTTTGCTTAGTGATGGGATTATGATATGTTGAAGCACTATCCCAACTAATGACCTTGTCTATAACAACAAAGCAAGCTTTCTACAATATCTGAAGAACCCACTAGGTATGTTTGAGTGACTAGAAAACTTAATATACATACATATTTCTCTGCAATAGGTATCGTGTATGAATGCAATGAATTATGATAAATGCAAGGGTGCATGATTGAAACACAAACGTGTGATCATTTGTAAGATTTTGATAGACACATTACACTCTACTATGGAATGCAATGGATGAAAAATGCCTAAATGCAATATGATGATGTGAATGCATATATGAAAATGCAAACTGCAAAAGCAAATGTTTTTGGATTTTATGCTTTACCAATTTTTTTTGGAATTTTATATATTTTCAAATTTTTATACATTTTTGAGCTTTCATATTTGACCAAACGATGAGTATATATGCCTTTGGAGCTTTTTAGGGTTGACCAAGTGATTTTTAGAAATCCTTGGAGCTTTTTGAATTGACCAAAGGTCTTACAGATGCCTTTGGAACCTTTTAGTTGACCAAACTCTCAACAAGAGGGCATGGAGCCTTTTAGGATGACCGAGAAGCTATAGGAACTCTCAGAGCCTTTGGGTTGACCAAGCAATTTTTAGAAATCCTTGGTGCCTTTTTGGGATGACCGAGTGGCTTTAAGCAACCCTCAGAGCCTTTGGGTTGACCAAGCAATTTTTAGAAATCCTTGGTTTTTTTTTTTATTTTAACTACTTTGGTTGACCAAGCAATTTTATGGAAATCCTTGGTGCCTTTTTGACCAAAGGCTTATACTTTGATTTTTATGAACAAATACATCCTCGAATGAGATTGGAGCCTTTTGGGATGACCGTAGTTATAGGAACTCTTTTTAACTTTTATTTGATACCAAGAATTTTAGAAATCCTTGGTGCCTTTTGACTGACCAAAGGGCTTACAGATGCCTTTGGAGCTTTTCTACTACACTCTCTAAGCATAGAATGCCTTAATATGGATGATGTTGAGAGGTTCAAGCTCTTCAACACCCCCTAGCGACGTCAAGTGATAGGTACCTAGACCAATATTTTTAGATATGATATAGGGTCCTAACCAATTAGCCACAAATTTGTCTCGCATATCAGCGACAAATTCGAGTTCTATTGGTTTTCTTTTAGCACAAGATCCCCAAATTCAAAATCTCTCTAGTGGACTTTGATATTGTAAGCTCATTTGAGTCACTCCTGATAAACGGAGAGATGCTCAAGGGCATTCACGCGACGTTCATCGAGCAGCATCAGTTGATCTAGGTGAGCTTGTCATGCGGTGTCATCATCGATGAACTCTTTCAATGCGATGCGCAGCGTTGGAATTTCCAACTCTAAGGGCATAATGGCCTCAGTGCCATATACTAGTGAAAATGGAGTTGCCCTAGTGGGAGTCCGAATGCTAGTTCTATAAGCCCATAATGCAAGGGGCAGTTGTGTATGCCAATCCTTGTGGTGTTCTTGCACTATATTTTTCAAGATGGCTACCATAGTCTTGTTTGAGGCCTCAGCTTGCCCATTTTCCTATGGATAATATGGAGATGCAAAACTATGTTTGATGCGGTACTTAGAGGTTAAAGCTCGCACAGTTTTGTTCTTAAAAGAAGTTCCATTATCCAAAACTATTTTGGATGGTACCCCAAAATGACTTATGATATGCTCCATTATGAACTCTGCTATGCGAGCTCCCATGGTCATTGTTAAGGGAATGGCTTCCACCCACTTTGTAAAATACTCAGTAGCCATAATGATGAATGTATGTCAGCCTGATGATGGAGGAGAGATCTTGCCAATTAGATCAAACCCCCACTGAGCAAATGGCCAAGCCGCTTGGATGGGCTATAAGGCCTATGATGGTAGGTGCATAATATTAGCATGATGCTGACATTTGATGCATTTCTTGACATACACATTGCAATCCTTCTCCATAGTGGGCCAATAATAACCCATTCGAAGGATGCGCTTGATGATGGCCATGCCACTAAAATGGCCATCGCACGTACCATCATGAGCTTCTAAAATTGCCCAAGATGACTCTTGGGGCTCAAGACAATGAAGGAGAACTCCATCATAACTTTGATGGTACAAAATATCTCCTATCAAGACAAATTTAGTCACTTTCTATTTAAATGTGCATCTTGCGACATGCGACAGTCCCTCCGAGACAAAACCAAGTCTTAGGAAGTCTTGAATCTGTGACATCCAATTTTGATGAGCCTCAGCTTCGATCGCTAAGACAACCTGTACCCCCTATGTATTTACTTTTGCAAATGCAGACTAGGAGACAACCTTGTGGTGAATGGTGGTGCCACTCCCCGTAGGACTCTGGGAGGTTAAAGACCCCTAGGGTGCTTTCTTGAGAAAGTCTTCAGCTTTGCAGAACCAATCAGCTTTTGGTTCCACACTAATCATGTTGACTGATTCTTTGTTATCAAAGGCTGCACGCTCTACTATAGGATGCGAGAGCATCTTGACATGGATGGTAGTGAAGTCGGTAGATGGATTTTGAGGGATTAAGGATCCCAAAGAAGCCATGGTGTCTATGAATCTATTTGATGAATGAGGGATTGCCTCGATGTCGTACCATTCTAGTTTAGCTAGATATGTGGCAACAAGATCTTTATAGGCTTTCAGTATCAGACATCGACACTGAAATAGTCCCTTCACTTGGTTAATTATGAGCAGGGAATCACCAAAGATGTTTAATCTCTTGATATTCATGGTGATGGTTGTATGAAGGCCCAAAAGTAGGGCTTCATATTCAACATTATTGTTGGTGCATGGGAAGTCTAGTTTGAATGACAAGGGCATTGGAGCTCCTTGTAGCATGAAAAACACTATCCCTATGCCAGCTCCTTGCTCACACTTTGAACCATCAAAGAACAGAGTCATATCAGCATTGTTCTCTAGTTCTTCGGGTTTGGGAGCTTTGAATACTACAAAAACTGCATCATCCAAAAGCTCGATTGTTAGAGGCCTACTATTGGATAGTGGCACCTCAGCTAACTGATCTGCTATGACCTATCCCTTAATGGACTTCTAGCTTATGAATTCTAGATCAAATTCTATCAATAGCATGATCCACTTTGCAGTACGTGTATTATGATATGTCTTGCTCATCATATACTACAAAGGATTTTGTTTTGATATCACATATGTCATGTGACTTAACATGTAGTGCCACAATTTCTTGGTAGCGAACACTACTGCTAAACATAGCTTTTCCACATATGCATATCCTAGCTCGTAACTCACCAAGGTTCGGCTAATGTAATATATGGCTTGCTCTTTGCCTTGTACATTCTTTTGGGCCAACATGGTCCCTAACGCAAAGTCTATTGTTGATATATATAGTAAAAAGGCTCTTCTAGCCTTGGTGGAGCTAACACTGGTGGCGTTGCTAGGTATTGCTTTATCTCAGTGAAGGCTACCTTGCAGTCCTCATCCTAGTTGAATGGGACACCCTTATGTAGCAGTCGATTCATGGGTCGACATTTATTCGATAGTTGGGTGATAAATCGCTTTATCGAAGCTACCTTGCCTTGGAGGCTCCTTAATTCCTTAATATTGGTGGGAGGACGCATTTCCAAAATGGCCTTGACCTTCACTAGGTCTACTTCGATGCCTCTCTTGGAGACAATGAACCCTAACAATTTTCTAGAAGTTACGCCAAATACGCACTTCTTAGGATTCAGCCTGACATTGTGCTCTATCAGGCGATCGAAGACTTTTCTCAAGACCTTCGCATGCTCTTCTCGTAGCAATGACTTGGCTAGAAAATCATCGATATAATCTTCCAAAATTTTGTGCATATAGTCATGAAAAATGTATGTCATGGCCCATTGGTATGTAGCACCAGCATTTTTGAGACCAAATGGCATAACTTTGTAGCAAAATGTTCCCCATGGCATTATAAACATAGTTTTGTGCTGGTCTTCGAGCTTAATCCGAATTTGATTGTAACCAGAAAAACCATCCATTAAGGAGAGCATTTCATGACCGGTAGTAGAGTCTACTAGAGCATCGATATTGGGCAATGAAAATGAATCTTTGGGTGTTGCCTTGTTGAGATCTCTAAAATCCATACAAATACGGATCCTTCCATCTGGTTTTCCTATAGGCACCATATTGGATACCCATTCTGGATAGTCGATGGAAATGACAAATTCTACATCCAACAATTTTTGCAATTCATCTTTCACCATTAAGGCTACTATTGGATGCATCTTTCTGAGCTTCTGCTTGATGGGCTTCTTGGATGGGTCTAGCGAAAGGTTATGAGTAACCAACTTTGGGTCTAGACCGGGCATATCTTTGTATGTCCAAGCAAAAAGGTCAGGTCTCTCTTTCAACAGAGGGATGATGCTAGCACGCTCATCTAGAGTGAGACTCATTCCAAATTTAACCTTCTTTGGATTGGTGGGGTCATTATCGATATCCACTTCGAAGGTTTCCTCTACTGACATATGGGATCCCTCCTCAAGCTGATGAGGCGTAGGGATCAAATGGATGTCATCAGCTAGATTTATATGTTCTTCATTGGAAGCATTTTTAGTGTGATAGACATCATAAGCGCAGCCTGGTCCAAAATGAAATGGTTGCAGCATCTCTTCATTCGGGAAGAAATCTTTAGGCTCTACTAGTGAATCAACATGATCCCAATCGATAGCATCCATGTTTAGATGCAATGGCTTGGATGGATCTACTGGATTATGGAGTGGAGTGGTCAAATCAATGGAGACCATGTTGATGGAATGGAATTGATCTCCAAGACCACACGGACTAAACTCTACATCATATATGTAGCTTTCATACCCAAGATCTAGCTCGGATGGCATGGGGATGAAAGGGTCCTCCCTATGGGATGCCCGGACAACTGGATCCTCTCTGTGCACTAACTACAAAATGGGATCTCTCAGCTCAAGTAGCTCGACATAAGTAGGTGGATGGGGAAAGAGCCTTTGATATTCCTCTTCTAGATTTATTCTTTCCCTAAGGCGACACTGGAGATTAATCTCTCGATGCAAACCTGTAGCTGTAATAGGTGGTGGACCCCGAGGTGGATTCTGATTACGTAGGTGATGAGGCCCCAAATAGGCCATCTCCAATGAATCCTCATCATCACTATAAAGATATAATCTTTCACTTCCCCCCATATGCAAGGGGTGATCTGCCAGATGTGGCCCCATGTATCTGATTCTACGGTCGCTATCATCACTATCTAGATAGACCAGATAAAATGATCGTATATACGACATCGATGCAAAAATTAGCTCTACTTCCTCTTTAGAGTGATCAACGTTAAGAGGCACCTCTTCTATAACATACTCTGACTCCATAGGCAATAGATGTAGCGGATATACTAGCCTCGGATCGGTCATCTCAACCTCATCGCTATGATTGCTACTATGAGCAGGCCACTCTATCATGTCCATGAATATTGGGAGATTAGCTGGATGAGGCCTTAAGTAGGCCTACTCTATCTCATATTCATAATCACTATCGACCATGAAATGCTCTTGTATCTCATCTAATTGCTCTCTAGGCAGAAAATGGCATAGAAATACCGAAACCACGAAGGCTCGATCAATTTCCTCTTTGGATTGATCATCATTTGAGGACTCGCCATCTGCATCATAACTTGGTCTACTCATTTTGGAGGTGGACTCCTCTACATATTCACTACAAAGATCTCCTGAATCGAGATCACCTAGAATGATGGGGTTGTGCCCCTGCATACCGGTATCATCGATTGTGATACGATTTTGATGACCCAGGTTGCCTCTAGGGTTCTTCTCTGAGAACTCTTCATGTTCAATATTTGGTCTCTCAATGGTGATGACTGACACCATTGGGTTGTTGCCTCGAAGGCTAGACATGTTAGGATGATACGGATTAAAATCCACGTCATCCCCTAGACCCAGGTACAAATGATCCAATGATGCAATGAGTAAATCATCATGTCCCTGAATCTGCAATCCCAATCCGAACCTATCAGTTGCCAACTGATAACGTGGTTCAAGAGGGGTTCTTCATCCTTGTTCAAAAATACCAAGGTCGTATCCATGCCAATGATAGAGCTCAAAAATATGCATGGCATACTCGGGGTTGGACAAGTACCGAACGTTCACCATGAACTATTCGTCATCATCCACCTCCATGGGTGCCCGCATTGGAACTTGATCCAACCCGACATAAATGAAGTTTGTTTGGTTGGGTGGCTCACCCAATGGTACTATGGATCCAACTAGGTATCGATGGGCTATCGATCGGCCCATGTCTCGTGCAGTCTCTAAAATAGGACCGAAGGTCACATTTTGCACAAGATATTCACCCAGACCTGTGTTGGCTAGGTGAACAGTCACCTAGGGTGCGGATGACCCTACTGATGAAGTAGGTGAAGTAGGCTGAGGTGCCTCCTCGACTTGATCCTAGGCTTCCTCCACCTCCATGGGAGTGGCAGCCTCAGTGTCTACTAGTTTGGATGTGTTCTTTGCTTCTTTCCTACCCAATTTTACCTTTAATTTCTTATCATTTCGATGCATTACCGATGCACTCGGTCTCAGAGAAGTTGTAGTGGTATGTTCAGATCTATTTGATATAGATACCGATGGTTGAACATGCACCACCTATTTACCTCTTGGAACCCTCACCGATGATGTGGGTCGTATGTCCAAGTGCATTGATGGGATCACGAAACCCCCTAGAAAATATGCTAAGTTCATGAACTTGAATGGTTCTTCATCTGATGAAACCATGTGAACTTGTCCCTCATGTATATACTTGACACACTGATGCAATATCGAGGGAACACAATGCATTTCATGAATCCAAGGCCTCCCCAATAGGATGTTATACTACAAGGCACCCTCTATCACGTGACACATTATGAGAATGGTCTTTAGTCCCACCTGAATAGGTAGGACAATCATGCCAACCATAGAGCATAGTGCATCATTAAATGCTCTTAATGTAAAGGTGGTTGGTACGATGAGTGATTTAGGCAATTTCAAATGGTGTAGTGCCTTAGTCATGATTATATTGATCGATGAACTAGTGTCAATCAAGACCCTTTTGAATGGCACATGGTTAACACATGCAATGATATGTAGTGGCGGGTCAGCCATGCTTGCAGAAACCATTTTCACTTCATGATCGTAGAATTGGATCATTGGTTCCTAGCACTATTGTACATGCCCCACGAAGTTTGTGAATGCTGTGCATCCTAGGACTATACCTCAATGGACCTCAGAATGTCCATAAGAGTCTCCCTATGCCTAGGGGACTGCTGTATAAGCTCATATATCGACAACTTCGTAGGAGTCATCTGCAGGTTTTGAACCAACCTGCTCCTAATGGTCACCACCGGTCTCATTGGTGGGCCTAGAATATTTTGTGCCTACCACTATTGGGGCATGGCTTGTATTTGAATGGGAGCATGAGGTTGATTCAGTCATTCATACCTCCCATGTCTGGTAACAACATTGACCATGCCGATGAACCCCTGGGTAGGTGGTTCGACTCGCACTTGATTGACGTGGCCAACATGGTTACGGGGTGCCTCATGGTTTGGTAATGGATTTTTAAAAATCCCCATGTTTTGGTTGTCTGGAACCTAGGGATTTCCTAGTACTACAAGCTCTCCCTTTTCTATCATATTTTGCACAATGTGTTTGAAGGACCAACACACCTCGATGTCATGGCCTTTCACTCTATGAAATATGCAAAACAACTCTTCCTGATAGTCTTTGGGCTTGGGCTGATTTGGATCAACCATCTTGACTTCGAGTAATCTTATTGCCTTGGCCTCATAGAGCTGATGAAAGATCGATGTCATTGATTCCATCAATGGCATAAATATGTGAGGTGGGCATTGCTCTTTGTTCTTGCCCTTGTAGTTATTTTTGCGTTGGTCATATTGCGTAGGAGGAGGATGGGCTTGATAATTCTATTTCTTTTTCCCCTTATCCTCATTTTGGAGATTTAGTACCACCTGATTCACATGGGCCTGCTTGCCCTATTGCTTTGAGGTACTCTTCTTATATCCCTCTTTCCTAGTTTTTAGCTTCAAGTTGCCTTCCTACAACTTGATATCCTCAATTACCTTGGCTTGCACCCAAGCTTCTTCGAATGTGGCATACTGCTACAGCTACAATAGTAGCGAGATGTGCTTGGCACAACTCTTTGTAAACATTCAGGTTAATTCTATGGTAGGAATCGAGAATGGCAACTTTACCATTAATCTCCTCCACCTCTTCCCATACTATTCTATTGGCTCATCGTCACGCTGAGCTAGCATAGCCAAATCAAAAAGGTTGGCCTATTTCTTGATGTCGAAGGAATAGCATTCAAGAAAGGCATCAACTAATTGCTCAAAATTTGTTATGTTGTGTTTCTTTAGCTGATTAAACCACTCTCGAGCCAGCCCAGAGAGTGTCATGACAAACATACGCAACAACAGTGCATCATTGTTCTCTATCTAGAAGCAAGCATCCAGAAATCTCGTGACATGTTCTTGCGCCTCTTCATCACCCTTAAATTTGTCCAACCTAGGCATCTCAAAATGCTTCGGGTATGGGGGCATAGGTACCAAGGGATCTAAAGGTTCATTGTGAATTTTCCTCAGTGTCAACTTTTGGACAGCCACGCCTTGTCTCTCAATTGCCTTGACCTTCTCAGCCAAAGCTTTGTAAGCCTCAGAAGATAGAAATTCCTCCTCCCTAAGTCGGCATGGAGGTGGTCTAGGAGGTACATTCCTCTTCTATCAAGGTGGAGGGCATTGCTCTTCCTCCTCCTCAGCTCGAGAACTCTCAAGATATTCTTAGTTGCATCTATTCCCCTCTTGTTCCTCATAATGTTGTTGCCTTTGATTGTCGACCGAAGGTGGTCGCTCTCTATGATGGGCAATGATATGAGTGTGAACGCTTATGCACTCATGGTGCATGTCGGCTTGCAAAAAATCCTTCCTATGCACCTACTCTCTATGCTCATCTTGAGAGTATAGGCCAGCCCTAGCCAACCTATCTTCCTACTCTACATGCTCCTTCTAGATGAGGATGCACTCCTCACGCAAGCGCTGCTCATACAACCTTTGTCTAGTAAGCCTCTGTGCCTGAAGATCTTCATCTTCGATGCGCTACCTCTCTAGGTGAGCATCCTCCAATTGATCTTGGAGGAGTTGGCATTTTTTCTCAGAGGCCAGTCGATATGATCTTTCGACCTGGTCAGCCATCGAAGGCCTTTGATATGCTTGCTCTATACGAGCGACCTTGTGGGTTCTGTACCCATCAGACTGATGTGTTATGCTTTTGCCTCTATCTATGAAGATGACATCGACATCATGTTGTGTCCTATGCTACATGCCACCATGCATGGATGGTGGATGTGAGACATGAGGGTGCTTAGAAGCCTCTCCATGCTCTCTAGTAGTTCTAATGGTGCTCTCGCTATGCTCACTCGGAGCACGAGTGGGTGGAGCCGAAGGCTTGCAGCCTAGCTGCTCTAGCACACTACCTAGACCATCTAGCTATCTAGACCTCCACCTCTCATGGGGTGGTGTTCCATTAGCTCCCACCTTCGACATATCGATGGTGATCTTGCATGCTATAGTACGCATGGGAGTATGGGTAGACTTGCGCTCAGTAGGGAGCCCATCTACTTGCCCCTGAATGGGTGGACCTCTATTCCTTCTATACTCAGAAGGTGGGGGTATAGTACACCCTATAGACTTAGTGTGGATGGGTACCAATCTGGTCCCCTACATGACATACTCTTTGGTCGATCTCATGGATGCGCGTGCACTACGGTCTCGATAATGGCTTCCGAGTGGAGCACCCTCAGGCTGAGAAGCCCCATGCTCTAATCTATGTCTAACAGTATGCACTGATGCTAGTCTATCAGGGGTATGCTCAATGGGATCCCCTCATGTCGAGTTGTCTCCTCTAATGCTCATCGAACGTCATTCGGTTTGCTCATGTGGTTGAGGACTAGACACGTGTAATTGTGAATCGATTGGGGCTTGGTCATCGGCCTCAGGCTTGCACCTTTGTCGACCACCCCGTGTATCCACCATAGTGTACCTAACGTCTAGATGTATCTTTTATTATCAAACAAGGTATACAATGATGCTTATCTTATTTTTAAATTTTAAAATGTGCCCTAAACTATTTGATGTTGTTTCAAAATGTGTTGTATCAGTATGAGAAACTCTCGCATGTTTTGCAAAATCATTGGATTTTATTCTCAGTTTAATTGGCTTTCACCTATATACTCGCACAAGCCGAATATGGTAATGAAGTCCATACTCAATGAAGTAGCATAGGTACTACCAACCCTCACCCAACACACCGTGCATAGTGATACACCCTTTCGAAGAAGAGTGCATGCTATTTTGCATGGATAGGATAGTTCTTGGGTCGGCCTTGGCAATGAGTGGGTCCCGATAATACAATTTCAAATGAGCCAACCAAGTGGTAATGACATCCACTATTGGTCTCAATCAAATGGGTTGGATGTGAGAGCCCAATGCCACTGATGTTTAAAATGAAACGTGGTGTGTGTGGTTCATTTTACTTTGCATAAAGACAAATGCATAAAAGAGCATTCATATGATCATTCCTACATGATATGCATAAGAAGGAACATTTCAAATTCACAAAGGTATGCATGCTATGCCCTACATGATGTTATGACAATGCAATTACGATGACATGGCCTCTAATTGGGCCTCACGCATGCAAACGACCACACAATTTTATCAAGGTCACTGTATTCTAGGGTGGACTGCAATCAGAGGTCCGTTGTTCCTAGCAATGCCTTTCTAATGGAAAGAATGCGAAAGCAAATTAGGACTTATTCATTGATCCTTTTCCTTTAATGTTCCTAATTTGCCATCGATTTACCGCTTACTATAAAAATACAGAGGAGAAAATGTAGAATAGAGAATGAAAATAGAACCTACCTCAACTCCTGATCTGCTACCAAGTGGTTTCTCTGCTATCTACTGCTTCTGCTGTAAACTGCAGCTCTGGTCTGCGGGCTGCAGTGTAAACCACAGGCCAAAAAATAATCGTAGATGTTAGCTACGGTTAGCACCTGAGATAAAACAAACAAAAATGTCAGCACTCAGGGGCTAGAAATGTGGAGTTCCACCGTGATCGCCATCTGTAACCACCAAAGAGGCTCACACCCGATCTAACTATCGCAATCGAAGAAAAATACACAAATAGGCATGCATAATTTGATAACAAGAAATAACGTGAATACAAGGAATCCTTTATTAATTTCAATGGAGTCAAATTATAGATTCGTCCCTCTTAGGGATACCCATTTGATACATTAATTACAATAGTGTTTAATCCCTATCAAGGGTAGGTGTGATCAAAATGCCCCTCAGGGTGACACGAACTGCTCTAGGGTGTCGATGACCCTCTTCTTCGCAATGGGGAAGGGATTGGATGCTTTATCTCTCCTTTGGAACTATTCCCTATGGTCAAGAAACAACAAGAATGTCAAAAATATAGGCAGCCTCTCATGATGAGGCCCTTTTAGGTAAAATGTATAATGACACCATTAACATGCATAATCAAGAAAGCATAAAGAAAGTTGCTAAACTATGCAAAGTGAATCAAGATTCATGTAATAGCATAAAGTAAAATAGCATCTACACTATGCATGGATCAAATATAGAAAATGAAGCATAAACATGCATAAAGAAAGCATTTTAGTCCTAATTGAAACATAAGCATAAAATGTGAATCTAGCCTAGTTCTACGGTCAGAAGTCTTCTAAAATGCTATTAAATCAACAAAATAGCTAATCTAACCTAACTAGCTAGACAGAAAAGAAAAGAGTAAGGTGATCTATCACCTATTGCAAACCGTAGCTCTGGTGAGCGGTCTGCACTGTGAACCATGGCTGACAGCCATGGTTTGACCTCTGATGAGTTTACCCTCAAAATCAGGGGCAGTGGGCTCAATCTCCTTGTCCAAATTGATGTTCAAGGGTCGCCTTCATTGTCCTCAGACTGATTTGGTGGTCAATTCGATGTGAAGGGCCTTCGTTTGCCCGGATTTGCATTTCTTGATCCTCCTAAGCACCTAGGGCATCCATAATGCAATTCATCATGAATGGTGGCAAAAGGGTCGGGGATTAAGTGCAATAGCTCTATCTCTTAGTATACTCAGTTTGAGTGTACAATTCACCAGGGCTTCGCTGCTCAAATCTCCAATGCTTGCTCTCTTTTTCTCCCCATTTGGAGGGGGTATTTATAGCATGCCCCTAGGGCTAGGGGTGGCTTCATGGAGAAGCCAAGACCAAGAAGGTTGGTTAGGATAGTTGGGATGGAAGCCTCTGGAATCTTTCATCCTTCAACTGCCTCCTTCTAGATCTTTTGGTCATTCCAACCGATTTGGCTCGGATGGAAGGCCTAACTGAACTTCAGTTAAGACCGCAGGTCATAGTTGTGGTCCAGACTGCAGATCGCAGGTGTCAACCATGGTTTAGACTAGAGACCGTAGGTCCAGGTCATGGTTCAGACTGCTTAGGCCAAAATGCCTAAATTGAGTGGTTAGAACCACTGCTCTATCTTGGAGTCTATCCAAGATCCTCCATATGGTCTTGTAGCATGTCCATATGAGTAGTCGCCCTCGACATGACGCGTTTTAGGTGTCTACAAGTGGGAGTGCTCTAATTTTGCTGCTTGGATTTCATGCACCTTCCCACTGGTTCTAGAATTCACCCCTACATGTTGCACCAAAGTGATAGATGAGGTATGCTAATATGTTAGGTGTTTTACTGTTGTTTTCCCTAACAATGTTGAAGGAGTGTGTCTTGATACAACCATACCCCGTCCTTGTTAGTTTTGGCAATGACCTTCTTTGCTTTATTTCTCTTTCCCTTTTCCCTATTTTCACCTTTATAGCATATTTAGCTAGGACCTAAGGAGTTGAGCTTCTCTGAATATCGATCACCTCTACCTCTTCTAGGTTGGGTGATCATTCAATGCTATTTGAGAACCTCCAGGTGCACCTCCCACTCGTTCGATGTTATTTTGTGCACCAACACCTTACAACTTATATAATAAACATCAAATTTCAAAATTATAAATCCAAAAGCTTAGCAAACCCTAAACAAGAGACGTAGAAGATATTCAACTTACACAAACAACTACCCATATTCTATATTTACTATGGGAATAATAATCATTTAGGCATAAAGGACATCCATGTCTAGGTTAGTACCTTAAGTAAGCATTACATGAGGTGACTACCCATAGCCTATCATGCCCTATAAGATATTGGTTTCAACCTCCATTGCTCATTAAAATGTTCACCAGGCCATAAAACAAAGAAACCCAAAATAAGATGAACTTATATCAAGGTGATAAGAATAACAAAGAAATAACAAAGTTCCTACATACTTCTCAAAGCTCTAGAATAGGAAACCATGCTACAACATGTGATTGCAATTCCACTAAGGATTACAAAAACAAGTTGGCAACCAAAGTGAATGAAGAAGCTTAATAGAACATAACAAAACACACTCCAAGAAGCCCAAAGAGCATAAGCTTTTGAAATAGACTCCACTGCAACACAAACTCTCTATGAGTTTAGCTAAACGAGATTACCAAAGCTATAAAAGAAAGCACACTAAACCAATAAATTATTATAGCACTACCATGTGCATAGCTAATGTGTAAACATCTATAAAAATAACAATAAAATAGTTCACTTAGCTTACTATAAGTTCCATTACAAAAAAAAAGGTATTTAAAGTTAAACTAGGGAGTCAAATACCTCTATGGATTCACTACTCAAAGCAACTTTTCATTCCTTTAAGTTTACCTTCCTTATCTTCTTCTTCCTCTAACTCATTGCTTCTAACCCAAAACTTGGCTAAATTCTTTCAATATAATCTCCAAAAAATATTTCTCCAAGAATCAATATCAGTGCATATACAACTCCTTGTATTCCAATAAAGTAATGTTCCATGCAATGTTATAATAACGTTCCAGCACCCATTACATCAACGCTCCAATATAACTATTTTGCCATTATGGTCTATTTTTTATTAATGAAATTATCTTTATCTTTTCCTCTTCAACAAACTTAATTATTTTCCTTTGCAAGTTTTTTTCTTTATTTCTGTTTAATATTTGCCTAATAACATTCACAAGGCACAATATTAACAAGAGAATCATCTTCTTAGCATATTGACTAGCATTAGCAAATTTCAATACTAATGTTACTAGAGTAACTAAATTAATTATCCCCCTAATTAATTTAATCACTATCAAATACTAATATTGACCATTAGCATCGATATTAAACAATGTCATAAACAACAAAATAATGACTCTTTTTTTTCATTGAGTTTGCACAAGTTTTTATGAGGGCTCCTAGTCCCCTCATACTGAATGGGATTTGAACCTTGGACCTCTCAAAGAGAGGCCAAAACCCTTACCACTACAGTAATATTACAACTTCAATGATTTTACACAGGTTTTTATGAGGGGTCCTGGTCCCCTTATATTGAGTGGGGTTTAAACCTTGGACCTATCAAAGAGAAGCCAAAACCCTTACCATTAGAATAAGCTTGCAAATAATGGTATTTGCTAAGCCATTCTTGCTTAATTATGATGAAATAAACCAATATGCACAACAATTTTTCTCATTGAGAGAAGGTTTTACAATAATTGCAAAGATATCCCCTTCCTACTAAGGATGGCTCTTTTCTTAGATAGAAACATCCTTGTTAAATGGTGCATTTAAAAAATATACATATATGCAATGTGCTTATATGAAGGGTTTATTTTACCCTTGAGTTGTAGATGAGAATGTCATCCATAATTTTCTATTTTCTCTTAACTTTGGTGGTTGTCCCATATTGGTCAAATGATGAGAGTACTTGGTCTTGCAACCACAATTTATATCAACAATACCATATTCCAGAAGTAGTATACTAAAATCATAAAGGGAATTAATCAAAATATCTTGATAACATAAAATATTGCTATGCATTATATATCCACACATCAATACATAAATAGTATCAATATTAAGTTGTGCCAAGAAGAGTCATTACACCGGTGAAGACAAGTAATTCGAGAAGGTTCAAATGTTTTTATGGAGGCTTAGGAATGATTTGATGAAGGCTCCCTTTGTATAATGTCACTTGTATATGTTTTTAAGGAAGACTTTGATGGAGGCTAGTGATAGATAACTACACTTATCCATAGACAATCAAACTAGTTAGACATAAACATAGCCCCCAAGAGCCCTCCCAAATCATACAAAAAACACTAATAAATCCCTCTAATAAGGATAAAATCCTAAAATCAAATCATTTGTAGTGCACCACATGGAGAAAGCATAGCCTCCAATCCAAACCTAACACCAAATCCTTCGTTATATGTGTGATAGGATATTTTTGGCATAGTTTCTACTACATTTTAGTCTCGTATTATTCATGTAAGGGTGCTTGGAGAACCTTAAAATAAAAATTAGGATATTTTTTTAATCAATCATTAGTGGTGGGTAGGGAGCCTCACACAACCGGGGTCATCTAGAGGTGTGCAGTTGTGTATGTGAGAGGTGCCATTTGGGCATGCATGAAACTCATCACCAAATGGAGATCCTAGTGTCCATTGACTATTTGTCGAGTTCTTTCTAGTCATTGGATGATCAGTTGCAAAGAAAGTGACCATTAGATTTGACCCTTGATCGCTGATCAAATTTATCCATTGGAAATTCAATTTTTTTTGTTGCTAAGGATAAGTTTTGCTACCAAAAGTGACTTTAGAAAATGTCAATTCAAGTTTTTGGGTGCCAAAATTCAAATAAAAGGGGGTGATTTATTTTTGGTAGGTGAGAATTTTCTTTTGACATTTCAATGAGATCAAATTTTTCTACTTGCAATTTTTTAAAGGTTAAATTGCCAAAATTGTGCTAATTTTTTTACCTTTCACCAAAAAAAATCATATTGGAAGGGTAAAAAGCCTTGTAAATTATACAAAATCATTTTGTCAAATTGCATGGGAAAACATTATAAATTACCCATATTAAAATTTTAAAGGTAGAACTTGTACCTCCTAGTTCTAGGAAATTTTTGCATTTAGAAACCCTCCAAATTGTTCCTAATAGGTTCCTAGAAATCAATTTGCAAACCTCTAAGTGTTCTTATCTTGATTTATACCAGATCCTAAATGTTTTTTGACATATCCAAACAAATGATAATTCTAGCCCAAGTAATTGGAGATTTTTTGAGCAAGGTGTAGGACATTATTGTGCAAAATGCTCCTAGTGATGTAAATATATATAACAATGAATTTCAAAATAAGGCAAAATGAGAAGTAAAGACTTATGACAGATTTAGGAATCCCAATGTCCTATCAAGTTGAATATTAGATATGAAGACTTGGTTCTCTTATTTAGAATCTCCTGTCAATGAATAGGTTCTCTTCGCTAAACTTAAGCTTATAGGTTTAGTGAAAATTTTGTTCAAGGGAGGCAATAAAGCTAAAATGCAATCAATAAATAGAGTGACCTTGTTGAATCTTTTAATGTTAGAGTATATTACATCATTTGGGTCATGTAAATGTACCATGTTTGGTACATAACTAGAGTAAGAGTTTACTTTAGAGTAAAGTTAGTTGGTTACTTCAAGTATTGTAATAAATGCACAAGTGTCAATGTGCAAGTTGTAAATGTGCATGTAGTCCACATGTACATGAGTCTTAGGTACAGTAAGGGCCAAGGAATCTATCTTCCTATATAAAGTCCTCATAGTGAGTGATTATAGAGAGCATAGTAAATATAGAGAGTGTGTCGTATAGTTTAGTAGCATGGTACATTGTAGTCTTTTCATATTTGTTCATGAGGTGTTCATGTCCTCCATTATATAGCATTGTACTATTTTTATCACTTTCATTAACAAAACATTTTTGAGTTATTTTTAGATGTTAATCTCATTACTTTCTTGCATATTATTGTGTCATTAGTTTATATTTATCTTATATTAGTTATCTTACATCTTGTGGTTGTTCTTCCTATAATATTGTCCCATAAAAAGCCAATAGTAGTATCAGAGCACATGGTAGATCGGATAGGAAATAGGAAGAGCCAAAAGTGAGACTAAGAGAAATCCAAAAATCCCATTTATAGAATTTTTGAGATTATATTGGCTAGAGTCTTTCCACAAGGTTGAAAAAACTCGTGAAGACTAGGACTCAACATAAATTCCACTAAATTGACAAATCAACTAGTGAAGATTCATCATCTCTAGATTTAGAGTTTCTTCCATTACAACCCTAATACTTTATTGTAGGAAAAAGGAGATTCAAAGTGAGTTGGGAAGCTTCTAAAAAAAATATAGGAAGAATATCTTATTTAGAATCAATCTAGAACCAAAAGCAACAATCGGAAGAACGAAGATTTGGAGGCTTGAAAAAGAGGTCCCATTACTAGATATTGCATACCTACAGAGTGTAGAAGGATAAAAGGCCATAGGAGCCTTGTTACAAATTCAAGGGATAAAAGAAGACTCAAGTGAAGAGTCCCAATGAAGATAGGATATTGGTGATCTCCAGTGCAGATTGAAAACTTCACCCTAAAGAAGCTGAAGAGACCCTTAGAAGGTCCAATTATAAAACTCCTAGTTTTAGAATATTGGAGGTTGGTGATCTCCATTAAAGCCTGTAGATTGAATAAGTGAAGGACCAGCAAGGTCCTATTCCAAATTCTAGTAGTAGTAGATTTTAGATATCCGAGAGGAAGATCTCATTACCAAAACTTCCATAGTAGAAGGTTGAAGGAAAGGTCTCATTTGGAAGACCATAAGAGTTATGAGATTGAAGACCTTGGTGAGGTCTCAAGGAGAAATAAGCAGGATGCTTGGTGAGCCTCATTAAATGAGATCCATAGAAGGACATTAAAGGAGTTCTTAGGAGAACTCATTGGAGAAATTTACCACCAAGGTGAAGTTCTGGATAAATGAAGATTTTGGGACAATTATTGCCATCCAACAACAAGCCCAAATTGAGATATATTTTGCAAGGAGCTTGCAAAATATTGGAGGATATTGGTGAAGACCTCAAGACTTTCAGATTCTTGAGAAGAGGGCCTAGATTGAATTCAAAATTTGACAAAGAGGTTGAAGGAGAAAGGAGCCCAAAATTACTACCAAACATGAAAGGTTTGAATACTACCTTTGAAGGCCAGAAGGCTCATTTGGAGATAGGGGTTTGCTGAATATTTAGTAGAACGTTAAAGGGTTATTGAAGGAAAACTTAGCTACGATTTATAGGAATTCCTTATCAAAATTTTGAGTTTTAAGGATAAAATTTGTGTGCAAAAATTGACTGCAAAAGGGTAGCAGTTAGGATAACATTACTAGTTGTAGAAATTCAAGTTTCCAGGATACATCCTAAAGGAGAATCGAAGTCACCTACTATAGTTAAAGGGAAAAAAATTAGAGATTTTAGAGCTACAAAAAGTGAGTTAGAGAGTTGTTTTAGACAACCAAGAATAGATACAAGTTCATCTAGTTAAAGGGCAACAATTTGGTGAATAAAATCACCAAGAAATCCTTCATCTATAGAGATCGTTAAGGTAAGAAACTTGGGTGAAAATAGGTTCATTAATTGAAATTTAAATTAATTCATTATCAATTTTCATTAAACATCATATTAGAGTTTTAATAATTTGCAAAGAGAAGGTTGCATAGTATAGTCTTCAAAAGAGTGCAAAAGGAAGTTTCTTTTAAATGTTTATACCTACACATAAAATAGGAGTTAGATATATTTTGATAGAAAGAAAAATATCTTCTTCCTATTATTTAGCTATAGAAAAGAAGACTATAGTAATTTACAAAGATTATAATGCATTTAGAAGCAATTTCTAGTGCATGATTTAAGGTTTATTTAAAGGAGTAATAAGGTGAGAACAATATTATACTATATTAATTGTTCTTAAATAGTTTTAAGGTGCACTAAGCAGTTTAAGTTACAGTGCAAATTACTACATATTTCGAGTTACTTTGAGGGTTCATCTATAGGAGTAATAAGGAGAAACTATTATTGCACTATATTAGTTATTCAAAGTTCACTAAGTATTTTTTAGTTAAAGTGAACATTAGTTCAAAGTTAAACCTCTAAATATAGATGCATGGTTAAGATTTTGGATTCATTGATGCAAAAGTTATCCAACTAAAGAGTTAGAAGTTAGTGTTGTCTAGAAAATAAGGTAAAAATACATTATATCTTGCTCTCAAGGAATAGAGCATAGTGCTACTATATTTAAGGAGCAAGGGAAGCTTTAATAGGATACATAGAACTTTGGTGCAAAATTATAACATTTACAAAAGGATTTTTTCACTACATTGGCATTGAAAATGGTGTATTAAAAACACTATTACAAATAGTAAGACACAGTATTCAAGTGACCACATCACTAAATTTTGAGAAGCGAACTGCAAGCAGGGTAAAGAACCATTCCAAAAGGGCTCAATATCCATCGCCAATAGGGTGAAAGCATGCTCAAGGTGCTTGAAGGAGGAGCCATCCAAAAAGCTCAACATACACTACCTCAAGGTGTTAAAAATACCATAGCTCATTGCAACAAGCAACACAAGGGTAGTGTCTCAATGGAAGATAGTTACCATGTTGTAAACCTATAGCAAACAAGGACAACAAGATGAACATGATGAAAGAATGAGTATATCTTGTTCCAATTAATAAAATAATATATATGGTAAGATATCATTGTTAGTTGGTAAGGACAAAGCATAAGAAAAATGTGTCATCATTACCCAAGCAGCAAAGAGAGCCATTTCTCATTGTGCCATTATGTAGAAGACATATACACTGGATGAGAAAGCCATATCACAGTTTGTTATCACAAAGGAGCAAAGTAACCTAGAAATAGTTGGCCAAAGATAAACATTGAAGATTTGTAATTGAGGCAAATTGCATGCAAAGGAGGTTGAACACTTTCCAAAGCCTTGTAAGGAATATAGTGCCACTTGGCACAAAGAAGTGAAATACCTCATAACACCTATGACCAAGAAGAAAGGTGCCCATTCAAAGTAATGCTTGAAGAAGCTAGCGGATTGCATTAACACTCCAAAGAAATAAATACATTGCTCATAAGGCCAATGCCACTTGTCTTATCAACTCATAACACTCATCTAAGAGAGTGCCAACCATAAAGTAAAGATGCTCATCCAAGAGTGCATCAACAATTTGAGTAAGGCTCAAAGAGCGCCTATGATTGAAGTAACATCTCAATGCTTCATGTAAGATATACACCATTTGTCACACATACCAAAGTAAGACACAAATTAGGGTAGCATATTTATAGCCACCAAAGTAAGAGCACTCAAAGGCATACACAGAAATATGGAAGTGCATTCTAAGCCTGCATTAAGTGAGTGTATTCAAATCTTGAATTCAAGGAGTCAAAGGTGCATTTAAGACTATCATAAGAGGATGTCTACTAGCCTATCATAATCCAGCAAGAGGATACAACACAATTCAAGGAGTTATAGTGCTCATCAACCTTACTAAGGTATTATTTTATATAGGTTTATTAATTTGCTTTCATAAGGAGTAATAAGGGATAGTATAAGGTTGAAATTATCATTATCTTTTGCATTTAAAGTTATTTGCAAAATCAACCTTAATATATTTGAGAGAAAATCAAGGAGTTAATATTCTTATCCTTAATTAATATTATCACTCTAGTTGAAATACAATATTTGTGATTAATATCATAGGAGGTATAAGGTTTTCTACTTGGAAAAAAATTATTATTATTGCAAATATCATTATTTTTTAAAATTCCAAAATTAGGGAGATATAAGGTATACTACATCAAACCTATATTATTGGAATTTAGAAATATTAAACTATTGGATATTAAAGGCTATAAAATGAAGTTCATTATTTACTTAAAGGATTTGGAATTATTTATTTACACTTGTCTCATACTCATACTAAACGGGAAAAATAAATCCAACCATAGAGAACTTCAAATTGATAAGTGCATATTTCATTAGAAGAGATAAGGTAAAATAGAAGTTGATTATTGATTTACAAAATATTCTAAAATCAACCCAAAATTTGAACTATTACTTACTAAGCACTTTATAAAAGTTATAGCACATTCCAATCACTAGGGAGATATAATGTAGTCAACAAGGATCATCATGAAAACAAATAAATTCATCCTCAGAAAATCTCAACTACTTAAAGGTCCAAAATACTCATGGAAAAACAAAGTGAGGGCAATTTTAATAGTTGTGAAGCTTTGGAAATAGTCAAAGGAATAACGTCTAAACCTAATTTAGGTGATACATAGATACATAAGTTTTAAGAGAGTGGTGCAAAAGCACTAATGATAATAAATTTTGCCATCACAAATGAAATACAACCTTACATCAATTTAGCAAGAACATATATAGAAGCTTGTAAAACCCTAGAAAAACTATTTGAAGGAAAAAATAAAGCTACTATCCTAAATATTCAAACTCAATTACATTCCCTAAGAATTAACAGTGTTGAAAGTGTAGAACTATTCCTAAGAAGATAGAAGATATTAAAGGAAAATTATTAACCTTAAGAGAAGAAGTTAAAGATAAATTTCTTGTTCAAGTAATCATGAGAGCTCTTACACAGAACTACAAATATCTAGTTACATATTTACAAGTTCTAAGTAAATATATATCATTTGATGAGCTAGTTAACATTCTTCAATAATATGAGATAAAAAATATAGTGGAGGATGAAATGACTACCAATGCATTGGTCTCAAAAAATACTCTAGAAAGAAATTCTACCTCATCCTCAAAATGATGAAGACCATGGAATAACAAATATTGTCATTTATGTAGGAGAAAATATCATAGCACTAATTATTGTAGATTCAATCCCAAAAATCTAGAATCAAAGAAATTAGAAAAACTATGGAATCCAACTAAACAGGGTTATTTCAACCAAGGCAATATCAAACTCAAAATAATCCTCATCAACAATAGTTTTAGCGACCATACAATTATCCTCAATTGGAATATCAAGAAGGAAATCAAAAGGGACACTTAGCTCAAAGGATTTAAGAAATTGAATAAATAGAATATCCTACAGATAATCATGAAGTCAAAGCTCTCTTCGTGAAGATATCATTTTATGAAGATACTAACTACTCACTTGAACAAGACACAAACAACAGAGAAGAAGAATTCAAACTCCAATACCATATAAAAGAACCATATTGAAGACTAAAGTCTTCAATACCAAAATAATGTAATAGAAGGAGGTGTTAGAGTATATTACATCATTTGGGTCATGTAAATATACCACCTTTGGTACATAACTAGAGTAGGAGTTTACTTTAGAGTAAAGTTAGTTGGTTACTTCAAGTATTGAAATAAATGCACAAGTGTCAATTTTCAAGTTGTAAATATGCATGTAGTCCACACGCACATGATTCTTAGGTAGAGTAAGGTCAAAGGAATCTATCTTCCTATATAAAGGCCTTATAGTGAGTGATTATAGAGAGCATGGTAAATATAGAGAGTGTGTGGTATAGTTTAGTAGTATAGTACAATGTAGTATTTTCACATATGTTCATGAAGTGTTCATGTCCTCCATTATATAGCATTGTACTATTTTTATAACTTTCATTAACGGCATATTTTTGAGTTATTTATAGATGTTCATCTCATTATTATCTTGCATATTATTGTGCCATTAGTTTACAATTATCTTAGATTAGTCATATTGCATTTTGTGGTTGTTCTTTCTGTAATACTATCCCATCAAAATCTAACATTGAAGAATACCTTCTATCCATCTAACTATGAAAATAATATCAAAATAAAATAGTATAGATTGATACAAACTCACATGTCTATCCAAGACTATATCTTTTAGTTTAACAGGTTAAGGATTCTTCTTGGAGTGACTGATCCAACAGAGGCACTAATCACCAAATTTTCTAGTGGTTTGCAAGAACATGTATTTAGGGAGTTGAAATTCACTCCCTTGGCTACTTTGGATGTTGCATTTAATCATGCACTTTTAGTAGAGGAGAAATTTGGTGCACATTCCAAACCTTAGTCTTCTTCATAGGAAAGAACTTCCAAGGGGACAAATTAACATCAATAATATTAAAATACAAAGAAATTATCTCCCCCTTCATCCTCTTCTTATAATCCTACCTCTCCATACAACACCCATTCTTCATCTTCTTCTTCAAAAAGTTCTTCTTCATCATTGTATTGTAATTTTTGTAAAAGAGCTAGACACAACAAGAACAAATGCTATAAATTCAAGAATTTGAAGAACAAATACCTAATTGTAAGTCTAAAAATGAGGACCTAAAATATGGTCCCATTGTGACTATTGGGAAAGAATATGCATATCCATAATTTAAGGGTAGACTAAAAAAAGTCACCCTTATATCTCAAATTTCTTCAAAAGTTGGCCATGACAATTTGTTCGTCAATAGAGCTCACCTAACACATGAATTTTTTATCGATTGTATAATTGATAATAAATCATATAAAAATATAATTACAAGTTCCATTTTCAGCAAATTAAATCTTCCTTTGATACCTCATCCTCACTTGTATGCACTTATATGGAAGGATAATGGGTCAACTTCCAACATCACACACACATTCACTGTGTCCTTTTCTTTTGGTAGAAAATATGTGGATAAGGTGACATGTGATGTAACAAATATGGATTATTGTGTTTTTTTGCCTAGGAAGCTCTATTTACATATAGTGCATATGAAAACACATACACCTTGCAATTGCACAATAAATTATACTTGGTGGAATGCACTAAATCAAGCACAAATTTGGTTCTAAGTTGCATACAACCATGCAAGGTGGTTAATCAAAAATAATAATTGGCTCCCATATTCATAAGACCAATCAATATTGAATATCAAGCACCACCTAAGAACCAAAACAAGCAAGCTTCACTTCCAAAAATTCTACAATCATATGAGCATGTGTTCAAAGAATCCACCACTTGACCTCCTTAGATGGATACTAGTCATAACATAAAAATCATTATATATGCTTCTATTCCAAATGCACCTATGTATATATGGTCAGACCTATATACAAATAAAATAAAGATACAAATTCATGATTTGTTGGCTAAAGGGTTTATCAAACCAAGAATTATCCTTGTGCATCTCCTATTATTTTGGTGCTCAAGAAAGATGGTTCTTGGAGATCGTGTATTGATTTTTGTACTTTGAATAAGATCATAAAAAATAGATATCCTCTTCCAAGTATTGATGACTTGTCGGATCAATTACATGAAGAAAATTTCTAAAAAAATGATCTCAAGAGTGGGTACCATTAGGTTCAGGTTCAAGCAGAGGGTACTTGGAAGATAACATTCAAGACTAAGTTTAGGTTTTTTGAATGGTTTCATTCCCTTTAGACTTACGAATGCTCTTGCAACCTTCATGAGGTTGATGAATGAAGTGTTTAGGGATAACATAGAAAAGTTTGTTATCATCAATTTGGATGATATATTTGTGTATTCACAAACTTGGAAGGAACATCTAGGACACCTAGATTAGTTTCACAACACCCTTTAGAAGAAACAACTTTATGCAAACCTTCCAAAATTCTCATTTGATCAAACCTCCATATCCTCTCTTGGATTTATTATAAATCAACAAGGTATTCATGTAGATCCTACTAAGGTATAAGTCCTTCAACATTGGCAAACTTCTCCTAAAGTCACTGAAATTAGGAGCTTCCTTGGGCTTATAAAATTATATCGCAAGTTCATTACTAGCTACTCTACCATACCAACACCTTTGCATCATATCACTAAAGCTAAGGTAAAGTTTCATTGGAAAAAGGAATATGCTCACACCTTTGATTCATTAAAATATAAATTGTTCACTTCCCCTATCATTTTTCTTCTAGACCTCTCTCAACTTTTTAATATAGAGATAGATGCATCATAGTTTACACTTAAAGTAATGTTAAAGCATAATGGTCATCCAGTGGCATATCATTCAAAGATATTTTTACCTACTAAGAGAAATTAATCCACATATGATAAAGAGTTTTATGCTTTGGTGTAAGCAATTAAGTGTTGGAGGTATTACCTTTTGGGTAAGAAAAAAATTATACACATAAATCATATGCCCTTTAAGTCTCTACAATCTCAAAATGAGATTAAAAAAGCTAGGCATTTAAAATGGTCCATATACTTACAATAATTTCATTTTGTGATCAAATATAAGAAGGGAGTAAGCAACATAGTGGTAGAGTTTTTTATTCATCCACCAAAATATCAAGCCTTAATAGTTGTGACTACCTCACATGTTGGATTCTAGAATTGGCCTGCACTATATGCTCTTGATCAAAAATTTGGAAATGTTTATCATCATCTTGTACACCCCTCCTCAAATATAAGTCCTTTTCAAGCTTTTCACATGAAGGATGGGCTTTTGTATAAGTTGGATAAGCTTTGTGTACCACAAGAGCATAGGGTTTATGTCCTCAAATAAGCCCATTTGACACTCTATGGAGGATATTTTGGGAAACAAAAAACACTTCACCATATAGAATGGTTCTTCTACTAGCCTCACATGCAGAGGGATGTGCTACACTTTTTGATATAATGTACCATTCGTTATCGTTCCAAATAAGAAAATAGAAAATTGGGACTAAGTGTTCCTTTTCCCATTCCTTATCATCCATGGGAAAGCTTATCAATGGACTTGGTGATTGGTTTCCCCATGATTGTGTATTTGTGATTGTGGATCAATTTATCAAAATGATAAATTTCTTTCCTCACAAAAAGACTAGTACTGCACCAAACTTAGTAATATTCTTCGATATAGTATGGTGCTCCTTAGAGTAAGGTAAGGACACCCTGGAGGTGATTTTATAATACTTCTCATATGTTCATGCTCATCCATATTAACAAAAATGAAGTAAACTATAATATTAAAAATTACCGACCCTTGGAGTAAATCCCAACTAATACTTCAAACAATAGACCGATACCTTATCCATTGGGTAATTGTAGCTAGACTTAAAGGATGATGAAGAAATAAGGGGGAGGGGATATTATTATAGTATCACCTCCCTAATTTATTGAGAGCATTGGCATCCAATCCTTCTATGATGGGGAGGAATTATGATGATAGTTATTGACCTTAGGCTTATTATTTTTAAGCCTAAGATATTATTGTTTTGTATTCATGAGTAAATTTTCTTGCTCACATTTGTTTGGCTTGTTATTTTTTTAGGGTGCATTAGATTTTCTATTGAGACTATCAGGGTTATTTCTTATCTGCATTTCAAGTTGGTTATAGGTTATTATCTTGGCATAATAGTAGTTGTAGTTGGTTGTAACCCTTGTAACCTCTTTAATTCTATTTTGTACTATTTATGTACTATTCATAATGCAATCTCTAGCTTCATTCTTGATTCCCACATCAACAAGTGTCACATAAGTGTATAATGTGTAGGATATACACAAGTTTCATGCATGTTAGTGAGAAAGTGTATAATGAGAGAAATTACACAAGTGTCATGTATGTAAATGTGCAAATATGTAATGTGAAGATGCGCACAAGTGTCATATATTAGGAATGCATGTAGAAGAGTAATTATCATGTATAAGTGTGCAAGTATCATAGAGTTAAGTATGCATGTAAGAAGAAAGTGAAGAGTCTTGTATACAAGTGACAAGATGAGAACCCAAAGGACAAGAATGAGAAATATTTCAACTCTTGGATATGTGAGGAGTGCAATGGTCAAGTATTGAAGAGTCACCTTTCTATGTCTATATTATGGATATAAAGCTTCATATAATGGAAGTGGGAAAATGATCTATAAAAATCACCATAGCATGTTGAAATATATTACATTATTTGGTACATGCTAATGTACCAGCTTGGATACATATTTATATTAGGAGTGTGTCTTAGATTATGATGTGAGTATTTAATTTATACAATGTAATAAATATATAGGTATTATTAGAATGTGCAAAGTATTCAATAATATAAATGTGCATAATATTCCATATGCACATGAGTCCATAGAATAGGAAGGTGAAGAGTCATAGGAATATGGAAGGTCAAGTCACATCTCATTATATACAGGCCTTTGTGAAAGACTATGAAGAGACTATTGTGGTGATTTTTTGTGTACTTAAGAAATTGGGTTGTCATGCCATAGGAAAATCACTGGTTCACAAATAACATTGTGGACTTTGGTGGATCCACCTCTTTAACTCAAGAAAATATTATCACAAAGACTCTAGATAGATCGAGTAAGGTAAGGACACCCTAGAGGTGAGCCTATAATACTTCTCATATGCTCATGCTCATCCAGATTAACAAAAATGAAGTAAACTACAATATTAAAAATGACCAAGCCTTGGAGTAAATCCCAACTAATGCTTCAAGCAGTAGACCGGTGCCTTATCCATTGGGTAATTGTAGCCAAACTTAAAGGATGATGAAGAAATAAGGGGGAGGAGATAAAACTGAGTCAATCACATCCATTCAAATAATGTAACAAAGATGATTAAGCATGCCAATGAAAGAAGATGCCACTTATACGTTCAAATAATGTAATATATAAATAAGACAACAAACAAAACTGTAAAAAAAATTACAAAAAGGAAGAAGTAGGATATCATTGATCAAAGGATCATTACAATGGAGTCTGGTCAGTGTAACCAGATCTCACTAATCATGTATAAACAAATTCTCTATTCAAATAATGGAATAGTGAACTGCAACCCTTTATTTAAATGATGTAACAAAGGGCCTCCTATATTCTAATCCAATCACTAGAAATTATCTTAGCCAACTAGACACCTGCTCAACAAAACCTGCATAGTTATAGGGAAGAAAATGAGATGACTAGACAAGACATAAAAGAAAATACAATTGCTAATGACAGACACACTAGTATACCTTTTACAAAATCCCTACACAAAACTTGATAATAAAAATTGTTGCAGCTGCTCTCTTATATAGCCTAAAATTTGGTTCTCATTCAAAGTCTTATGATGGACCATAATTGCAAAAACTACAACCACTTCAGTAATGGTTCATAACTGCAACTGTTACTAAAAACTAGGTTATGGCCTATAAAACTGTAATTGCCTCTAGAATTGACCCACCATTTTTCTTGCATTAAATGGTTCTTATTCATGGTCTGATAGTAGGCTCCACTGATCAAAACATCTTCATTTGTCTTGAAAATGATCCAAAAACAACTTCAAAAATTTAACTTTTGGCTACTGAAACTTGGTCGTAAAAATGAAGCTGGTTATTAATTATTTATTTTTCCACTTTTACTAAGGCTAACTTTAGCCAGTTTTAAATATTTTATTTCAAAAATTAAATAATAATAAAACTATTATCATTAATAAATAATAATATTATATTATTTATTTATTTATTTATTTAAAAGCACGAAAAACCATATAATAATATATAAAAAATATAAAGTTGAAATATTCTTTTGCAAAAGGAATCGGTTGATGGCCAATGGCCATCAACTGAAATTCCCTTTGCAAAGGGAATCGACCGATGGCCAATGGTCATCGATTGAAACTTGATTTTCATTTAAGATTTTTATTTGTATAAAAATGCATGTGTACCTTTAGCTTTTTTTCATTTGATAATTTTATTATATATATATATATTATTTTTTTAAATTTTTTTATATAAAAAAAGGAGGGGGGACCGTCGGTCAACCCCCTCTCAAATTTAGCCAAAAAATGGTCAACCGACGAGGCATCGATTTAAAAAAGGTTGGCTGATGGGCGTCGGCCAAAAAAATGTCAACCAATTTTTTTTTTTTGGTTTCGATCGACGAAGGTCGACCGATGGGGCGTTGGTAAAAATAAGGTCGGCTGACAAGGTGTCAACTAAAAAATGGTCGGTTTATTTTTTTTAACTTAAATACACACACACATATATATAATATATATAGTATATAAAATGATGATAAAAGACCAAAACTAGGAGCTAACTTCAACGACACAAAGATCCTTAAAGAAGCATTCAGAAAGATGAGGCAATATGGGAAAAGAGCCAAGGGCTCAAAAATATTTGAATAGATATAGACTGGGACAAAATGCAGGGGACTCATAGGACACCAAAAATTTTGAAAAACTAGGGGTAAAACAAGTTGGAATTTGAGTATCCAACACAGGCTCCAATTGGGACAGGTGATGAAAAATATTGTTGGGCAATGAATCACCTAAGAACTCCAAAATATCCAGAAAACCAAAAATATAAATCTTGCGTAATCACCTACAAAAAGTGCCTTAATAACCTACAAGGGAACACCTTAGTCACCTAAAAGTATTGCTTAATCACCTGTAGAAACCCCTTAATCACCTAAAAACACTCAATCACCTAAATAAATTGCTTAATCACCTAAGGATTGAAACACACATTTATTTTATGTGGTTTCTCAAGCCCTTTTCACATAATGATATAATTTTAGATTTGGTCATTGATAGGAATTGAAAGTCCCTTACCATTCAAAGTTTGCAACTTGTAAGTATTATGGCCTACCATTTGAAGGATTTGATAGGGACCAAGCCATTTTGGTTCTCATTTTCCTTTTTCTCCATGCTTGTCATTCTTAGGATCCCAATACAACACTATATATCCTTTCTAAAAATGTTTGCCTCTGGCATTCTTATTGAACAACTATGATGTCTTATGAGCCTGCTTAGTCATCTTTATTAATGCATCTTTTCTGTCTTCTTGCAACTTCACCATTTGATCAAGTCTTCTTTGTAAGATATTTGGATTTTTATGATCCTGCAAAAGTAAATACAAAGCATGAATTTCTACTTGAGGGGGAAATAGAGTAGCCTCACCATAAAATAGCTCATTAGGAGATTTTTTTGTGCTTATTTTGATAGATATTCTATCAACCCACAAAGCAAACTTCAGTTCACTGTCCCAACTTATTTTGTTCTTGCCTAATGCTCTTCTAATTTTTGTGATCAAATTCTTGTTTGAGGATTCTGCTAAACCATTCCCTTGAGGATAGTATTTTGCATAATTAGAAAGCTCCATGTTGTACCTAGAACAAAATTCAATCATTTCAAAAGAAGTGAAGTAGTTACCATTGTTTGTAACTAACTTCTTAAGGACCCTAAATCTTGTCAATATTTGCTCTTCCAAAAACTTGATGACCACCCTTGTAGTAGATTTATTGAGAGGTGTTGCTTCTACCCACTTGGTAAAATAGTTTATTTTTGTGATGATCAACCTATTACCTCTAGAATAATTAGGATTAATATCACCTATTGGATCTATTCCCCATTGAGCAAAAGGAGCTTCAACAATCACTAGCTTTAAGGGCATGGATGGAAAATTATTCTTCCTTGTAAAAATATAATAGTTATGATAACTTCTAACCATATGGTAGACATCTTTAAAAAATGAGGACCAATAATAACCAACTCTCATGATTTTGTAAGCAATGGCCTTTGGAGCAAAGTGGCCTCCACAAAAACCAGAATGATATTATTTCAACACTTGAGGCACTTCTTTCTCAAACAAAAAAAGAAGCAACACTCCATCTGGATGCCTCCAATATAGTCTACCTTCCTGAATGTAATACCTTTGAGCCAATTTCTTGATAGACCTTATTTTATTTTGGGACATGTCTCCGAAAAATGACAAGTTTTTGAGATAGAATATTATGTCATCATACCATCTACAATCAGAATTATCAATTTCTCTAGCTTCTTGTTGCTCATATACTGCAATAGTGTTATTCATATATTCTCCCTCTTTGTTGACCAAGTACTTTGCCAGTCCTTGTCCTTTGATAATTTGCACTACCTTGAACTCCACATCATACTGTAGTAATTTTGCCATCCACCTTGCAGGACTACCTAAGGGCTCAAGCTAAGTGAAAATATATTTAATAGCAATGTAGGGGATACAAATTATTACCTTATTAATCCCAAATATATACTTGAAATGATCTAGTGCTTTGATTAATGCATAAGCCTACTTTTCAAAAATGGAAAATTTTAGTTGAGCACCCTTTAATCTTGTACTCATAAAGGCTATGGGCCTTTCATTTTTCTCTTCATCTTGCTGAGCTAGAATTGCAACAATAGTGTGTTCTGAAGCAAATGAGTATATTTTAAAATCTTTGGAGTAATCAGGGCAAATCAATATTGGAGCCTTAGTAATTGCATCATTGATATTATGAAAAGTTGCAGTATTTTCCTCTGTTCACCTTAATTATCTATTTTTCTTGATCATGTCATTTATTAGCTTGACAATCTAAGCAAAATCAAGGACAAACCTCCTAATAAAGTTAATATTTCCAAAGAATGATCTAACAGGAGGGGGAATTTTAGCAATGGCTTCTACTCTTTGTGGATCAATGCTAATTCCATCTTTTGAAACAATATGCCCAAGTAGTTTACCTTGTGTGACCCCAAACACACATTTTCTAGGATTCAAAGATATGCCAAACTCCTTGCACCTGTCAAACACTTGGGTTAAATGTGCAAAATTATCTTCAAGATTCTTTGAAAAAATTGTAACATCATCAAGATATGCTACCACTATATTGAACATCAATCCTTTAAAAGCAACATCCATTGCTCTATGAAATGTTACCCCTGCATTCATCAATCCAAATGGCATCCTCAGATATTCAAATGTTCCCCATGGTGTAGTAAAAGTTGTTTTGTGTCTGTACTTTGGATTTACTGTAATCTAATTATAACTTGAAAAGCCATCCAACAAAGATATTCTTGATGACCCAACCACTGCCTGAAGAAACTGCTCCATATTTGGAAGTAGATAATTATATTTAAGAGAGCTCCTATTCAAATTATTGAAATCTACACAAAGCTTGATCTCGCAATTATTTTTTCTAATTGAAACCAGGTTTACCAACCAAGTAGATAATCTCACCTTCCTAATTATCTTGGTATCCAGTAAATTCTGCACTTCTTTTTGCATAATTGGATGCAAAGTGGGATTAAAATTCCTTTGTTTCTACCTGAAAGGCTTAGTATCTTTTTGAAGAGGTATTATGTGAGTCATTACCTTTGTATTGAAGGTCTTTATATCTTCATAGCTTTAAGTAAAAGAATCCATGTTATTTTTCAATAACTTGATATATTTTTGCTTCTCTTTTCCTAATAGGGCCTTATTGATTCTAAAAACCTTGGGCTCTTCCTCTATTCCAATATAAACTTCATCAATCTCATATTCTTGGACTAGAGGTTTATATGCTCTATAAAATTCATCAAACAAGATCTCTAAAGATACCAACCCCCTATCCTTTTGGTCTTTAGTTGTATGACTTATGCAGGTTCTCCAATAACATCCTTCAGTTTTTCTTCATCACTTTCATCACAAATAACATTAAAATATTTATTCTACATAGTCATAAAATCATTAATGTGTATATCATCATGAAAAACTTTTAAGTGTACCATATTATCAGGAACATATGGCTTATAAATAGATATGGTTGGGAACCTTTACATAAAACAAGTTTCTATCTCAAGATTTTTTGCTCCATAAGCATTAATGGCCAACAAATTAGCTTTGTGATTTTGTGCTCTAGGAATAAATTGCAGATCAAAAGCCAAAAATCTATCTATTTCATCCAACACTGCCTACTTATATTGCTTTAGTCTAGGGTGCTTTGTTTGATATTTTCCTTTTATTTTTTGGATTATTAGTTCAGCATCCCCACTAAATCTAAGGTAATTAATATATAACTCTTTGGCCTTCCTCAACCCTAGCAATAAAACTTCATATTCTACAACATTATTTGTACAAGATAACTCTAACTTGTATGGTATGCCAATATAGCTACCATTGGTGTATTTCAAAAGTACTCCATCTCCTACTCCTGCTTTAGATTTTGCTCTATCAAAGGTCATAGTCCATTATTCAAAAGTCAAACTTTTTCCAGTTTCTACATCTGCTTTAGCCTTCAGTTTTAGATCCATGTTCTCAGCATTAGGTACTTCCAAAAAGAAATGAGGATACTATATAGAGTAAACCCCCATTTATTTTTCCTCAATAGAATTCATGACATTAACCATGTTATCATTGGGATCTCTAAATTCAATTGAATACCTGTTGAAGGGTTCTCTTTTCAATATCACTTTCTCGTTACCCTACATTGGAATAGTGGCATATGACCAATCTAAATGAATAGTACCATCTAACTACTCAGCCCAATGCGTAGAGAGTAAGATATAAAATAAAGGGTCCACATCTACAACTACAACATCCATCACCACTCTTTTCTTAGGATATTTTTCAATATGGACAAGTCTAGTTATAATGCCTACACAAGGTACTCTCTTGTTATCAATGACAGAAATAGGAGGGTGATCTTTTTGACAAATCAAGTCTAACTGATCAGCTACTTATTTTGACATTCCATTTATGGAAACACCACTATCAAACATGCAGTAATGAATAGCATATTGATCCCCATACTCTGATGTATACCTTAGTGAGATGTAAAATGGATTTATGGAAGATGGAGCTTTAAGTGCATTATTCACAAGGTCTATGGGGTTTGTTGGCAGTTTTGCACTATGCCATATTGGGTCACAATAAAAATCTGTAATGTAAGAAATGTTAATGATATAGCATTCTGCTCAAATTCCAAAAAATCATTACAATTCTTTCTTTATGTTTTTTTATGCAATTTTTAGTTTGAATAAGAATGGATATTCTAACTATGGTCACGATTTGGAAATCGTTCAATTTTCTCACTTTCAAAATTTGAAGAAGAGAAAATAAAGAGGCAAAAGAAAGACGTCAAAAGGAAACGGTAAAATAAGGATAGAAATTGAGAAAAAAAAGATATATATTAAGTGTCAAAATCACCTTCCCCCTTGGGATAGGCGAAAATCATGTTCACCTCTTCAATAGGCAAACATGTTTTAAGGGCATCATGCATAAGAAAGAAGTGAAGGTGATGTTGTCTTCGCCCTATGATATGGCGAAGACTACATTCACCCCTTTGTTAGGTGAAAACTATTTGAATATGACACTTCCAAAAAAGGATAGTCGCGATCACCAAGAAATCGGGCGATAATTGTAATCACCAAGAAATTGGGCGACAGTCACGTTCACACATTATTTGGGATGAAAGTAAAAAAAAATAGATTTGGGGCGATGGAAATCGTCTTCGCCCTTGTATAAAGGCGAAGGGGTATTTCACCCTTTTTGGGGATGACTATCCATTTTAAAAGGAATTTTGGGCGAAGACGTTATGACCATCAGGTTCATGTGAAGTTGTTTCGAAGAACAATCACATTCGCCCCCTTTTTGGGGTGAATGTATTAAGGTTCCAAGATGTTTTTTGATGGAAATATTTTTTTCGTAATGAGAGTGAATGAGCTTGGTTCTTGTGGTGCCCGAAGCTAAATTATTTAAGAGCATCTGACGAATTTAAAATTGCAATATTTGGTCATTAATTGCTGATGTCTTGGGCAATATGAAAATTATATTTTTTTGCCTAGAGATATGCTTCAAATAATTTCTGCAATTTAATGTTGGTGATGAAGTGGAAAGCATTTGTATTATTTTTTAGAACATTTTCTCGAGGTTTTACTCTTGATCCAAATAAAATTTAATGGGGAGTAAATTATTGAATCATATGTTTGATTTGAAAGAAAATTGAGATGATCAAAATTTAATGTCGTGATGCTCAGGTGCCTTGTCATCCAAAGTTGTTTCCAAATCATGATTATCAGAAGGATATTTTCAAGAAATGATGACTCACCATGCCTATGATCTATGGACATTGGGTCCTTTTATGTATTTAATGAAAGAGGCGCAAACCTCTATAAATACTAAGAAAGCTTTCATTGTAAGGAGTTGGAAAAAATAGATATCCTACAACAAAAATTTTTAAGTTCTCTATAGTAATAGACATAAAGAGCTCTTGGATTTGCAAATGGCTTGGTGCATTATTGTATTTTGATTTACGTATTTTTTTTCACACTCGGATTCTTTATTTGTTGTTGAATTTAAATTCTACAAATTGAATTTGAATATTGTTGATGAGAGGAGTGAGTGTTGGAGTGCTGATTTGAAATATTATATGTTCAAAGTTTTAAGTAAATTATGTTGTTTATTTATCTATTGCATGCTATTCATTGCTTGGTGTGGATTCTTGCTATTAGTCTATTCCCATCCTACACAGTCAACCTGTGGCCATATTTCCCAATTTCTTTTCGTATTTTCTAATTCCTTTCTTGCAACTATTATATAAACCATTTAGGATTAGTTTAGGAACCATCCCTATCTGAAGATTGATACGGGGGACATTTATTTCCTTCAATCATTCAATGTTGATCATATCTACAGTGCATAAATGTAATTTTTTTGATTATGCAGATATTTGACCAATAGGTTTTGACACACCCAGTGGTACCTCAAAAAGTTCCACTTTCACAAGTACTAAGGTTTTATGTTTACCTTTATTCTAAAGAATTAGAACATCTAGCAACTCGATTACACCTAAAAATCTCCAAACGTGAGTACAAAGAAAGTTGTATCTCATGAATACAATATTGAAGGCCAAAAATCCAGATCACAAAATTGAGTTCTACAAACTTGATATTCAAAGGATAGGAGAACATCCTCAATTAGCCACTTTTCATCGTACTTATTCACTACCCCATATATCCCATATACCATCTGTGTCATCCTCATGACTAGCTGGTGTATTCTCCACTCCCGTAAGCCCAGTTAGTACTGCTACTAGTGTTCCTCAACCTCTGCCTTTCACTACCGCTAGCGTTCCTCAGCCTCCACCTCATATATCAGTCGACATGGCCTAGAATCCTCCACCACAATAGCCACAACCACCAAGGCAATTTCCAGCATATAATAGCTTAGGGGCCTTGAATTTACAAGCATAAAATCTAGTGCCCCAAGAAACATTGAAAGCTTTACTGACCTATGATGGTACAGGTAAAATAGCCTATGAGCACATTCAGGATGTATCTTCTTTGGCTACAATCCATGGAATCATGGATGAAGATGTGATGGTAAAATTACTAGTATTATCGTTGAGAGGGAAGTTATTGTATTGGTATCGATCATTGCAACCTGGCACTATTACATCATGGGATCAGTTGGTGGGATTGTTGATTAAAAATTTTCATGAACAAGCTGACCCATATTATTTGTTGCATCAGTTTACATTGATTCAAAGACATCCATAAGAAGAGATAGTAGATTTTAATGTAAGGTTCACCCAAAGCTGACAAATATTTCCTGACAGTCTGTGACCCACGCATGAACAAGTTGGATTCTATTACCTCGGGATGTTTAACATCAAAATCGGTATGGTTGTGCGGCAAGCTAATGTAACTACATTCCTAGACCTGTATACATAGGTGCAAAAATTTGAATCTAATTTGATTGTCATAGGAAGGTTTCCCTCGAAAACAAATGCCCATTCTTCCTAATCTCCCATAGTATTTATACTCCAGTACATTTTCACAACCCATGCCTTCCATGTACCTAGTTCCTTCATGGAACTCGAGCTCGCCTCAGATTGCCCGTTTTCCTGTTCCACAACATTCGGGTCCAAGCTTCCCACAACCACCTAATTAGTTAGTTCCATAACTGCTTGTGCCTATTCCTTTTCCTGTGTTACCAGCACCACCAGTTCCATTACCATTTCTTGGGCTTTTGACACCTTTGCCTTTTCTTGTGCCCCTCGCACCTTCCAATATTGATCCCATCACAGTATTGTTACAGGAGGTAAAAATCTAACAATGCAACTTTAATAATGATATCAAATAAAATTACAATAGTAAGGAAGAAACAAGTTGAGGCTAAATTTAGAACAATAATATTTCAAACTCCACCTATTACTCAAGAGCAATCATCTATCGGTAGAGATCCTGAGAAGAGCACAACGGTGCTAGAAAATGAAGAAACTAGCACAACAGAGAAGGCGTACTAGTGTTCAACATGCAATGACCCTTATGGAGAAGAAACTTGCATGGTGCATATGAATTATGTACAAATTCTACTAGAGAGTTTTGCTAGTAGAAAAGTCAATATGATCAGGGAAGCCAATCACAATTTTATGATGCCATCATTAGAACAATTTTTATTTCTCACACAATATGAAAAGAAGCTAGTAATAGTAGATCCTAATGAGCTTGAACCCTTAAAGGTGCCTGTAGAACCAAATATTCAAGATGAAAAGGGACACTCTTCAATGAAAGTGCCTAGTGGGATGGCTAAGCAACAAGATTCTATTTTGTTGAAATATTTATTGCCTAAGCAAACTCAAGGAAAGACAAATAAAAGCATCAACTTCACAATCCACAATGACTGCTCAAAAATAGCATGAAACTAAAGAACATGCCAAGGAGCATCTAAAATTCCCATCTTTGACCAAGCGAGAAAGGGTGGAAGATACTCAATAGTACTGAGACAAGTATGAGTGGGTTGCAGAGGAGAAAACTTTGACTTTTTTGAATTACAATATTGTGGAAGAGATGAAGAAGATACTTGCAAAAGTAAGTTTATACGATGCATTACAGTTGCCTAGACAAGTTGACCTACTGCAAGAATATTTGAAGACCGCTAAGGATCAAAAGGAAAATCCTTCTCAAACAGTCTTAGTGCAAACGCTTCCAACTTTAGCTATAGGAAAGAATAGACCGCCCCCATTTTATTTGTCCCTAAGGATGGAAGGTTGGATTGTACACAATTGTATGATTGACTTTGGAGCCACGACTATTTTCATGCCTAAGGTAGTATGTGAAGTAATGGGATGGAAAATACAAGAATCAACCCTGGAGTGTTGCAATTGGATGGAACTCTGGTTAATATGGTGGGAGTAATCAAGTATATTCCCATCATCCTCCATAGTATTCCATAAATCATTGTCATTCAGGAAGTGGTAGTGGTTGACCTGGAGCCCTACTTTAGCATGTGCCTCTCGAGAGAATTCATAGCCAAGCTAGGAGGATAACTTTTCTTAGATTACTCTCATTTGGAGATACCGTTCAAAGGGAAGAAGATTCACATTTATAATGAGAAGCCATCAACTTTTCACATTGAGAAGTTAGAGGAAGAAGAAAATTCCCCAAGAGCAGTTAACATGATGATCAAAGAGTTAGGAGAGGTTGATTTAATGGAAGAAGCATTGGGTGAACTTCGCCTTGAGGATGAGTTTTCACTCATGGATTTCAATGTGATGATTGGAACGAACATTGGCTGCTATACTATAACTACGCTAGAGCAAATTGAAGAGAAGGTTCCTGATTCTCCCGATCCTACTACAAACCAGTTATGGAGAATGTATTTTGATGCTGTCAGGTGCAAGAATGGTGCATGAGCGAGCGTTTTGTTGATCTCTCCCAAAGTATTTCAAAATACTTATTCTTATAGGCTAACTTAGAATTGCACAAATAACATGGTTGAATACGAGGCATTTTGTCTTGGATTGAAGAAGACTAAAAAATTGGGCATCAAGCAATTGCAGATTTTTGGCAACTTAGAACTTATAGTTAATCAGATCACTTACAGGTGTGTATCAAAGCAGCATTACTTAAAATCTTACCGCAATAGAGTATGGGACTTGTTTGAATCTTTCACTACTTTAAATATTTAGGCAATTTTGAGAGAGCTAAAAAAACATGCATATATTTTGGCCTCTCTTGGTGCTAACTACTCTCCTATGGAGCAAGTAGTTAGAAAGCCTAAGACAGTTAGGGTGATTTATAGGCCCTCGATTCCCAACAAAAACCTCTATTGGTAAGTATTTAACAATGATGAGCATATATTCAACTTCTTACTTAAAGAAACTGCAAGCGCTGATGATAGAGTTCTTGATGAAGAAGAGAGAGAAGGTATGATTCAACTGAAGAATATTCATATCCCTAGGGGACTAATTACACTCAAAAGTTTGTTCGATCAAAATGATCGGGCTGAGAAGCACATGGTCAAATTAGATGTAAAGGAGAATAAATAATTGCATTTAGAGCCTAGAAAAATCATCAAGGTTGGAATAGATGACACCCTAGAAGAGTTTGAAGATATTAAAAACTTGTGCTATGATTACCCAAACATTGTGGCGTGAAGCTATTAATATTTGAAAGGATATGATAAGAATGTGATTCAACGCACCATTGAGTTACAAGAGGGGGTAAAACCCTTTTGGCAAAAGCAACACCCTATCAATCCTAAGATTGAGGTGCTCATGAAGGCAAAATTATTGAAGATGCTCAAGGCCAATATAATTTATCCGATAAAGCACTCAACATGGGCGAAAAATCTAGTGCTTATGCAAAATAAAAATGGAGATATTCGGTTGTGTGTTTATTATTGCAACCTGAACCAAACATTATTAAAGGACCACTACCCTTTGTCGTAGATTGATAAAATCCTTCATATGGTCACTGGTGCACAGAGGTTCTCACTATTATATTGATTCTTTGGATATAATCAAATTTGGGTGAAAGACGAAGATCAATATAAAACAACATTCACCACCAATTGGGGCACATTTTCCTACCAACGAATGCCCTTTGGACTCTCAAATGTCAGTGCCACTTTCCAGAGGGCCATGGACATCACTTTTGGTGAGTTATTAAATAGAATTACTGTGATATATCTTGATGATATGACCGTGTTATCGCATCACAGAGAAGACCACATTGCTCATTTAAGGTAGGTGTTCGAGAAGTGTCGTGAGTTCAAAATTTCTATTAATCTGAAGAAGTCAATATTTGTTGTCAAATAATGGAATATGTTGGGCCATGTGATATCGCAAGAAGGATTAGCAATCGATCCTACAATATCTGAAGCCCTAATGAAGTTACCATTGTTGGCTAACAAAAAATATTTGTAGTCTTTCTTTGGCCAAATTAATTTCATTCGTAAGTTCATTGCTGATTTTGCTCAGGTGATGAAACCCATGACTAAGCTTTCAAAGAAATATGTTGAGTTTAAATGGACTAATACAAGAAGATAATCTTTCAATGAAATCAAGGAAAGGATTACTCAGGCTTCGGTATTGGTTAATCTTGATTATTCTAAAGATTTCATTCTCTATGTTGTAGGCAAACATGAGAGTTATGTCGCAGTTTTGACACAACAACAAGAGGATGGGGATGAGAAGCCAATTGCTTTCTTGAGTTAGTTCATTGCTCCTCATCAGAAGAAATATAATTTTATTGAGAAACAAGTATACGTTGTGATGAAATCATTGAAGAAATTTTGAAACTTTGTTTTTCAGAGCAAAACGGTTGTGTATGTTATACACTCGGATGTACGAAACTTTATTCTCTAAGGAGAATTAGAAGACAAGAGAGCAGGTTGGGTATCAAAAATTCAAGAGTATGATGTGGATATTTGATCGACGAAGCTAGTTCTTAGGAGAGCTCTATGCCAGGAGCTAGTGTTGGCAATTTTGGGTACCTTGGGTACATTGCCTTTGCTCATGTGTAGATGTTGTCATTGATGTCAAGAAGGTCTTGAAGCATTTTGGTTTGATGTCAAATATTTTATTTTGATGAAGGTTTCAACATGGACAGTAAGTTTCCAAGAAGATTAGAGTAGCCCAGTTGCAAAATATCAAGAAAAAGACAAGTAAGAAAAAGTATGCAGGCGGCTGGAAAAACTGTCGCGATTTCGCGACATGTTTGAGGAGAGAGAAAGTGCTGGCAAAAATGTCACGATTTCATGACATGTTTGAGGAGAGAGAAATTTCTGGCAAAACTATTGTTATTTCACGACATGTTTGAGGAGAAAGAAAGTTTTGGCAAAACTATCATGATTTCGTGACATGTCGCATTTTCGCGACTCGAACAGTGCAGGAAGGCAGAGAAAGAAAAGTGTCATGATTTCATGACATTCTGCAAAGGAGGCTGTACGGACGAAAAAATGTCATGATTTCGCGACATGTTGTAGAAGAGAGAGTCCGCAGTGTAAGCTGTCATGATTTCGTGATAAGATCGAAGAGAGTGAAAGTTTTTCAGGAACTATCGTGATTTCGCGACATGCTGCAGAGGTCGAGGTGAGGACTGTCACAATTTTGCAACATGCTGAAAAAGCTCGAAATGAGAAGCGTCATGATTTTACGACATGCAGCAAAGGGAAGAGTCTAAAAGGAGCAGCGTCGCGATTTTGTGAAAGGCAGTGGAGAAAGCGTACGGAAGCCAAAATTGTCACGATTTCACGACAGGCAGTGGAGAAAGCGTACGAAAGCTAAAAGCATCACGATTTCGTGATAGGCTACAAAGAAGTTGTACGGATGCAAAAAGTGTCATGATTTTGTGACAGGTTGAGTTGGCAGCTTACAGTTGGAGAAAGTGTCATGATTTTGCGATAGAAACAGTTAGCAAGTCTTAAACAGAAGAAGCGTCGCAATTTCACAACAAATTGAAGAAGGAAGAGCTCGAAGGCAAAAGCATCACGATTTCGCGACATGTTCCAATTTTGCGGGCATATGGCAGAAAAGAGCTTAAGGCAGCGAAAGCGTCACGATTTCATGACAGAGTTGCAGATGTGTCGCGATTTCGTGACAAAAGCAGAGAAGAAGGCATTGTAGACTAAAGCGTCACGATTTCATGATAGAGTGAAGATGATGTCAGCAAAAATCATAAGTGTCGCGATTTCATGACAAAATCTGAGAGGAAGGCCATAAAGACTAAAGTGTCACGATTTAGTGATAGAAGTGAGATGACGTCAGCAAGAGGCAAAGGTATCATGATTTCGTGATAGAAGCACAAAGGAAGTCGACAAAGGCCAAGGTGTCACGATTTCACGACAACAGGCTATAGAAGGTGTACGACTGTAAAAGTGTCATGATATCGTGACATGTAGTTTCACAAGAAAAGCTACAGAACAACAGAGGCAGTTGAAGCCGACAGAGTTAACCTTGAGCCGATGAAATGTAGGGTTGTGCAGTCGATGTTGTTTTAGGGATATACATCCGACTAAGATCAAGAATCTAATCTTGAGATTGTTAGTATAAAAGGAGGGTTGTTCGGAGAGTTTGATTATCGAATGTGTGTGTCGAATTTGTGCAAGTAAATGTTGTTGTGCATAAGAGAGTGAGTCGAGTCGAATCGATCAAGTGTGCGTTCAAAGTGTGATTTGCGCAAATAGAGTGCGGGGAGAAGTTCGATCGTAGAGGTGCATAAGTGGAATTCTAATTGACTACTGTGTTTATGTAGAGTGTGAAGACTATGCTACTATGTTTGTGCAAAGTGCAAATACTATGCTGCTATGTTTGCACAGACAGTGAAAAGTTGGTTTCGACCAAGTGCGGCTATAACAAAAAAGAACAGAGGAAGAGGATAGATTTGCGCTAGACTGAAGGACTGTGTTGGTGTGAATTCGAGGACCAGCTTTGTAGTGACAGAGTTGAGGACAGAGATCTCCAGCTAGAGCAGGGAAGACAGGTGTCTTCTATGGATAGAGTTCCACTTGCTAAGGGCGGAGGAGGTAGAGGTCTTCTAGAGGATCACCACTAAGAGAGAAAAGCTAGGGGAAGGTGTCTCCTTTGGGTTGGTGCCCATAAACTTTGTAATTGGGAAGGTTTCCCAAAGAACCGTGATATAACTTTTAGAGAAAATTTTTATCCATGGAGTAGCCCACATTGGGTGAACCACGTAAATTATTGTGTCACTTTGTGGATTGTGTTTTGTGCTTTGCTTTGATTACTGCTATTATTACTGTTGTCTATTCACTGCATTATATTGTTTTGAAAGTTGATTTTAAAGAAAATTAAAAAAGTGGTCTTATACTGTTCACCCCCCCTCTTAGTATAAGCTTGTGTTCTTCAATTGGTATCAGAGCAGGTTCCTTCGGAAAGGTTTAACAGCCGAAAGGAAGAACTGGTTAAGAACACAATGGATTTTTCAGGTGGCAATGCAGCACCTATTCTTGATGGATCAAATTTTGGTCTGTGGAGTGCAAGAATGAGAGTTTATCTAATGGCACTTGGTAATGAGGTATGGGAAGTGATTGAAGACAAATACACTATTCCTAAACATGGTCCTTATACCAAAGAAGATAGGCTCATGCTTCACAGCAATTCAAAATCCATGAATGCAATCCTGAGAGGCTTATAAAAAGCAGATCTCACCAAAGTTATTCACTGTAAGACAGCTAGTGAAATGTGGAAACAATTGCAGGTGGTTCATATAGGTGATGCAAATGTCCGAAAGGCCAAATTGAGACATTTTAAAGGTATGTTTGAACAACTCAAAATGAATGATGATGAAAATATTAGTGACTACATGCTTCGTATGGATGAGGTTGTTAACTCCATGAAAGACCTAGGTCTTGAGGTTGCTGAAAATGATGTGTGTGATAAGATTTTAAGATCTCTTCCTAATAGATTTAGTGAAAATATTTTTGCTATTGAGGAAGCTAAAGATTTAGATAAATTGAAAAAGGATGAGCTCCATAGTATTCTTGCAGCATTTGAGCTGAGAACTCAAGTGAAAGTTGATGTCAAGAAAGATGTAGCTTTCAAAGCTACCAAGAAATCAAAGGGCAAACAGATTCAAGAGAGTGATGAGTCTTCTAGTGATGAAGAGGCATATTATAGCAAGAAAGGCAAGTTCTCTAGAAAACACAAAAGCAAGAAAAACATAAGATGTTTCAACTGTGGAAAGTTTGGTCATTATGCTACTGACTGTACTGTTTCCAAGAATGAAAGTGATGAAGATATATAGGATGTTAAGAGCAAGGATTCTAAAAGCACAGGTATTACAGAAAGAACAAAGATGAGCACAGCAATCAAGGAAAGAGGCATTCACACAAGAATAAGAAGAGCTTCTACCTAGACAAAGCAAGTAAGTGTTCTAGTAGTGATAGTGAAAGTTCTTCTAGTGATGATGAAAATGAGATGTTCATTTCAGAAAAAGAGGAAGAACCAAAACATAAATTCATTGTCATGAAATGTTTTAGATGTGGAAATTTTGGGCACCTTGAGGATGATTGCACAAATAATGAATTGGTTTCTAGTATGTATGAGGATGCTTCAGAAAATGATAAGGAAGATGCTTGTATGGTTTTTGAAAAGGGTAGCACCTCTAGTGATAAGAAATCTGAAAAAGGCCTTGATGATTCAAAATGAAATAAAATAGAGGATCTTGAATGTGAACTTACTAATGCTCTTAGTGTTTTGAAAAAGGAAAGAAATAAGAATGCTAGACTCAAGGATAAATTAGATGAATGTTGTATGGAGAGAGATGAACTCATAGAAAGTCTTGACATCTCTATGGCTAAGACACAAGAACTCAAGAATGAGTTAGAATCTAAGATGCTTGAGTATAGTGAATTAGAACAGAAAATGGCTGCCTTGAAAGAGGAAAATAAAGAATACAAGGATAAACTATACAAGTTTCAAGAAAGCTCCAAAAAGGTTAAATCTCTTATCAAAGGACAAAGAAAGACAACAGATAAAACAGGTCTTGGTTTTGTTAAACCACACAAGGAACAGGTTGGGGAATCTAGTAAAATATTTCAAAAAGAAGAGAGTTCTAATGAAGAGAGTATCTCATAGAAAGAGTCTGTGAGTGATAAATGCGCAGAAACAGAAAACAGAATTCTGAATGCGAAGAAGAAGTTTTTGGGACCCAAAAGGTCGATTAAAAGAACATTTTACGATAGATGTTTTGCGTGTCACAGGTTTGGTCACACGGCTTCACAGTGCATAGATCAAATAAAAAGGGTAAACAACAATTTTAGAAGTTTTAGTTTCTTTCAAGGGTATTGCTACTCTTGTCAACAGTTTGGGCACAAGGCAATTTTTTGCAAGGCAAATAACAAGAACTAGGTTAGTCAGAATAGGGGGATTCAAAGAACAACTATGCCCAAAAGAAATAATATTGTTACTTGCTATAAGTGCAACAATGCAGATCACACAGCTAGACAGTGCAGAGCTGATCTTCCAAGGTACAGGAACAGGAATAGTGGTATAAACAGGTCCAAGGATCAAGGTATGGACAAGAAAAGAGATGAGAACAAGAACAAGAAAAGTGACAAGAATAGAAACACTGACAAAGAGTTCAAGAGAAGGCCCGACAAAGAAATTGAATACAATGATGATGATGAGTGCCTAATGGGAGTTTCACTCCCACCCTTGTTTTAAATCACCTCATCGGGAGGTGGGGGAGGGACTAAGCTAAGAAGCTCATTCTTAGTCCCAAGCCCCAAAGGTGACCCTTTGCCATTGATGACAAAGGGGGAGAGATATGAATAAGGGGGAGAGCTTCAAGTGAAGAGGAAAGCTTCAAGTTAGGGGGAGCAAAACTTCAAAGGTATATTCTCAGTTGAGAGCACAGTTGGTTTCATTTTTGGCTCTTGAGTAGTGTTTTTTAGTTAAGGGTTGCCATCAATGACAAAGGGGGAGATTGTTGGCAATTTTGGGTACCTTGGGTACATTGCCTTTGCTCATGTGTAGATGTTGTCATTGATGTCAAGAAGGTCTTGAAGCATTTTGGTTTGATGTCAAAGATTTTGTTTTGATGAAGGTTTCAGCATGGACGGTAAGTTTCCAAGAAGATCAGTGTAGCCCAGTTGCAAAATATCAAGAAAAATACAAGTAAGAAAAAGTATGCAGGCGGCTGGAAAAACTGTCGTGATTTCGTGACATGTTTGAGGAGAGAGAAAGTGCTGGCAAAATTGTCGTGATTTCGCGACATGTTTGAGGAGAGAGAAAGTGCTGGCAAAACTATCACGATTTCACAACATGTTTGAGGAGAGAGAAAGTTCTGGCAAAACTATCGCAATTTCGTGACATGTCGCATTTTTGCGACTCGGACAGTGTAGGAAGGCAGAGAAAGAAAAGTGTCGCGATTTCATGACATTTTGCAAAGGAGGTTGTATGAACGAAAAAATGTCGCAATTTCACGACATGTTGCAGAAGAGAGTCCGCAGTGTGAGTTGTCACGATTTTGCGACAAGATCGAAGAGAGTGAAAGTTTTTTAGGAACTGTCACGATTTCACGACAATGCTGCAGAGGTCGAGGTGAGGACTGTCATGATTTTGCAACATGTTAAAAAATATCGAAAATGAGAAGCATCATGATTTTGTGACATGCAGCAAAGGGAAGAGTGAAAGGAGTAGCGTCATGATTTCACGACATGCAGTGGAGAAAGCGTACAGAAGCCAGAAGTGTCATGATTTTGCGACAGGGAGTGGAGAAAGCGTACGGAAGCTGAAAGTGTCACGATTTTGCGACAGGCTACAAAGAAGTTGTACGGATGCAGAAAGTGTCACAATTTCATGATAGGTTGAGTTGGCAGCTTGCAGTTGGAGAAAGTATCACGATTTCATGACATAAATAGTAAGCAAGTCTTAAACAGAAGAAGTGTCACGATTTCATGACAAATTGAAGAAGGAAGAGCTCAAATGCGAAAGCGTCACGATTTCATGACATGTTCCAGTTTCATGGGCATATGGTAGAAAAGAGCTTAAGGCAGTGAAAGCGTCACAATTTCATGATAGAGTTGCAAATGACGTCAGTAGAATCAGATGTTTCATGATTTCATGACAAAAGCAGAGAAGGCATTGTAGACTAAAGTGTCACGATTTCATGACAGAGTGAAGATGACATCAGCAAAAATCATAAGTGTCACGATTTCGCGACAAAAGCTGAGAGGAAGGCCATGAAGACTAAAGTGTCACGATTTTGTGACAGAAGTGAGATGATGTCAGCAAGAGGAAAAGGTGTCGCGATTTCGTGATAGAAGCACAAAGGAAGTCGACAAAGGCCAAGGTGTCACGATTTCGCGATAGTAGGCTATAGAAGGTGTACGGCTGTAAAAGTGTCACAATATCGCAACATGTTGTAGTTTCATGAGAAAAGCTATAGAACAGCAGAGGTGCATAAGTGGAATTCTGATCGACTGCTATGTTTACACAGAGTGCGAAGACTGTGTTGTTGTTTGAAAAGTTTGATTATCGAATGTGTGTGTCGAATTTGTGCAAGTAAATTCTACTGTGCGCAAGAGAGCGAGTTGAGTCGAATCAATCAAGTGTGCGTTCAAAGTGCGATTTGCGCAGATAGAGTGCGGGGAGAGGTTCGATCGTAGAGGTGCATAAGTGGAAGTCTGATCGACTGTTATGTTTACACAGAGTGCGAAGACTGTGCTATTGTGTTTGCACAGAGTGCGAGGACTGTGCTGCTGTGTTTGCGCAGATGGTGAAAAGTTGGTTTCGACCAAGTGTGGCTGTAACAGAAAAGAATAGAGGAAGAGGACAGATTTGTGCTAGATCGAAGGACTATGTTTGGTGTGAATTTGAGGACCGGCTTTGCAGTGATAGAGTTGAGGACAGAGATCTCCAGCCAGAGCATGGAAGACAGGTGTCTTCTATGGATAGAGTTCCACTTGCTAAGGGCAAAGGAGGTAGAGGTCTTCTAGAGGATCACCACTAAGAGCAGAGCTAGGGGAAGCTGTCTCCTTTGGGTTGGTGCCCATAAACTTTGTAATTGGGAAGGTTTCCCAAAGAACCGTGATATAACTTTTAGAGAAAAATTTTATCCGTGGAGTAGCCCACATTGGGTGAACCACGTAAATTGTTGTGTCACTTTGTGGATGGTGTGTTGTGCTTTGCTTTGATTACTATTGTTATTACTGTTGTCTATTCACTGCATTATACTATTTTGAAAGTTGATTTTAAAGCAAATTAAAAAAGTGGTCTTATGTTGTTCACCCCCCCTCTCAGTATAAGCTTGTGTTCTTCAGCTAGCCAAACGTGTATCCTTCGAATCATTGGATGTGGTGCATGAGGATAATCTGGGTGAAAGAATTTGCGTAAACTATATTGCCAAAAATCATGATTGGACCGAATATCTAATTGATTATTTTACCTCAAGCAAATTTCCATCTCATCTTGATGCTTCGCAGTGTCAAATATTTAGGTTGCAAGCTCTCAAATATGTTTTTTTTCTCAAGGGGCTATTTCACAAGAACATAGATGGAGTTCTTCTCAAGTGTGTGAAGGACTCTGGAAAATAAAATATTTTAGAAGAATTTCATTCAAGTCTATCAGGTGGTCATTACGCAGGAAAGCCCATGGCCTTAAAATTCATTAGAGCAAGCTATTTTTGGCCTACCTTGTTTGTTGATGCTCATAAATTTAGTACACACTACGATAGTTGTCAACAATATGTTGGGAGAATCAAGAAGGGGTCATTGCCTCTTTGCCCAATTCAAGTAGAAGCACCTTTTTAGAAGCGGGGTCTTGACTTTGTAGGATTTATTGACCCATATTATTTTTTAGAGCATAAGTACATCTTGACAACAACTAATTATTTCACCCGATGGGCGGAGGCCATTCCTACCAAAAAAGTGGACCAAACAACTGTCATTTATTTCTTGGAGGGAATCATCACTCACTTCGGTATTCTAAACTCAGTTGTAATTGATAACAGAACTCCATTTATTGGGACCAAGATTACAGAGTTCGCTGTCAAATACAAGATTTATCTCAAGACTTCATCCAATTATTACCCGTAAAATAATGGTTTGGCCGAATCCACCAATAAAATTTTGCTACGAATTTTGAAAAGGACACTGGTAAATAACAAGAGAAGATGGCATTTGCTATTGAACCAAGTGCTTTGGGCAGATTGCATTTCATTAAAAAATTCCATTAAAACTTCTCTATATGCTTTGGTGTATGGGAAAGAAGCAGTTCTTCCCACTCACATTGAGCTTTCGGTCCTTCAGACATTGCATTTGTTTCAGGACGAAGATGAAGAGTTTGATATTTTGAGTGCATGATTGGCATAGTTGATACAGTTGGAAGAGGATAGAGAAAAGTCTTACCAGGTGTTTTCCAAACATAACAAGGAGATGCAAAAGTGATTCAGAAATAAGACAATTAAATGCAATTTCCAAGTAGGAGATTTGGTTCTCAAGTGGAATGCAAAGAAAGCCAAGGTCGGAGAACATCACAAATTTGACACTATTTGGGAGGGCCCTTTCCAAATCTCTGCTATGAACTCGGCTAACGCATATCATCTTCAAGACATGGAAGGTTGGGATCTTCCAATTCCAGTGAATGGCCTTCATTTTAAGGCTTATATTCAGTAACAACATCTTGATAAGGTACTTTTGTAAAATATGTATATATTTGTTTTCCTAATTATTTTCATGTTTGTTAAAAAATAATACATATTTCTTAGTATATGTATTTGCAAAAAAAAGAAGAAGAAGAGAGCGGATTTTTTTTTTGGGATCGCCTTAAGGTTGGGCGAACATTACGTTCACCCCCTTTTAAGGACGACTAAAATACAAACCATAGGATTGCCCTAAGGGGTGGGTGAACATTATGTTCACCCCCCTATAAGGGCGACCAAAGGATAAATATCAGGATCTCCCTAAGGGGCGGGCGAACATTACATTCTCCCCCATTTAAGGGCGATAAAATACAAGATCTTTTATTAAAAATGAAGAAAAAAAAATGTGGATCGCCCTAAGGATGAGGTGAACCTCCAGTTCACCCGCCTTTAGGGGCGATCACAATTTAAATAAAAAATGGGGGACGATCACCCTAAGGATGGGGCGAACATTTTTTTTGCCCACCTTAGGGGGCGATCAAATATATATATAAAAGAAACATCTTAAGCGCGAAGTGGGTGTGATGCATTATGGAATGTGTTCGCCCGAAGGTAGGGCGCTATGGTTGTTTAACCCGTCCTTTGGGTGATCGCATTGTTTTTTAAGAAAAATATACAAAGCAAAAAAAATGGGTTACACTTTGGATTTTATTCAAAGCAATGTGAGAAAAAAAAATGCATATGCATCATTTGAAATCCAATTCGAACAAGATTTTTCTAAAATGGGAATAATGAATTCAATATTTTCGAAGGTGCCAAAAAAAAAAGAGAAAGTTGTTTTCTAAAAAATGAGGTAAGTGTTTTTTAGGAAATATGATTATTTTTAAGGGAAAAGGAAAAGAAGGAACAAAATTTATAAAAAGAGAGCCTTTGTCCCAAATCATCAAGCAGATTACAAGCACCTTGAAGGAGAAAGAACAAGAAGTGGATTTCAGTAAGATAATGTCCCATTTGATTTCGGAGATTCATTGCGGATATATTGCTTCCCCCAAGACATGGCAATTATTGGAAAACATGCAGGTTGGTGGAAGTTTTTCTTCTCGAGGGAGCAAAAGAAGCATTTAATTGGTTCAAGTGGCCGATTTATTTTTCCAAAGCAATATTCGGTAGCTAGGGCATGGTTTACAACACAGTTATGTGACAAAGAGAAATGCTTTTCCCAAGGTGAATTTGGTAGCGAATCAGAAAATATATTAGGATACATTGGAAATAGTGTTGGTGAGTATATTAAGGTTCACATTTTTTTGAAGGCACTCAACATTTATTGTGGCAGTTGGATAGAGGCTCTATTTAAACAAAGCAAGGTAATAGTTTGTAGTTAATTTGTATTTTAATTTTTTTTTGCTGTCGTGTGTGCCAAAATGTACAAAAAGTGTTCCGTAAGATTGCAAAGGGAAAAAAATGGGAATACATAGTAAATAGTCCCAAGATGATTCATATAGTATAGATCCCAAGAAGTCAAAGAAAAAATATGGGGGTACGAGGTCTAAAAAGTCCCAAAAAAATGACTATGTCGACTTGGATCCGTATGACGACACAATGGCCAAGATTTGTGATTGTATGATAACCCACAAAGGAGTGGAAAAACTGCAGCAGGATGTTGAGCTCACAGTTAATCATGGGTCACATCAAAAATCTAGCTAACAGTGCCCTACCATTTATAATTTTTTGGTACTTGTACCCTCCTATACATTCTTGTCCTGAGCTAGTGTAGCTTATTGCCCAATTTTATGACCCATTCATCAGGGTAGTAAGGAATGCAAAGAGGGAGATTCTCGTCACTATTACCCCAGATGAGGTCCTAGAAGCATTCTCATGTGGATTGCAACCACCTGCCTATGGGGTTCATAAGAAGTTGCACATCGATGAACAGGAAGATAGATACATCTCTACTGTAACGATACATAAATTTATGGAGACTCAGCTCATCAAAGAACCGTCGATGGGGCAGCTTCCCAACCTGCCTAAACCGCTTAAGGATTTTAAAATCTTGGATATCTATTCAATGCTAGCATGGATCATAGGTTTACCTTCTAATGATACTGTGCACAAGTGGCAGGTGGCTTTAGCATAATGTATTGGTTGGATAGATTTTTATTCTCCATTAGCTATGATAGAGGACACCAATCCAATCTTCTTTGATTGGACCGATTACATCTCGCAAAGGATGAATTCTCATTTGGAAAAGTTGCAGGCTCAAAAATAGATTCATTCAAGTACAATTCATTTATGGTATGGTTTTTCTTCTTTCAATTGCAATGACATTTTCCTTTTATTGTAGTTACACAGAGAAAATATCAACCTTTTCCAATATATAAGTGGACTTCTGTTTTGTCAAGAAGGGAGTCTTTTATAGTTTCAACAGTTGGTTTTTGGGACCAACAATAGAACTGTTATGTGGTACATGTGAAAGAGTGTCACGGGATTTGAGAGATATATTGGTCACTTAGGAAAAGGGTGATATTTTTCTGCTTACCCAGGGTGTAGTTGTCAGAGTATTTGGTTTCATGGGTAAGCCATTTTTGTTGCCATATTTTGCTACGAAGCATATTTTTGCTATGGAGGTAGTGCGCTAGTCAGATTACATAAATGATATATATGGAGCTGGGCATGGAAAAAAGATAACATGCAATATGCCATTCAAGTTTGGTGGTATAGTAACAAGTAAAATTAGATAGAATCGGCTTCTTACTGTGGCATTACAGGATTTGGGATTAATAGAGTTACCACAGCATTGGAGGTATGATCCCTTGGGTCGGTTTAAAGATATTGTCAAGTTTAAATCATTCCATTGTTGTCCTCAACCCGATATTGAGCAGAATAGAAATAATTTCAATGGGCCCGACATGAATTGGCATATTGATAAGATGACTACTCTTCCCCCTTGGCATAACTGCTATGAGCAAGAAGTGGATTATAGGTCTCAAGTCTCTCCGCCAAGTTTTTTTAGCCAGGTTAAAACCAGTGTGCTTGAATGGTCTAAATAAAAGATAATGAACTAGTGGATAATGCGTGTACACCGAGGAAAGCCAACAACTCCTTATGGGCTCAAATTGGATGAAGCATTTTTAGAAGTTTATGATGAATATGTTGATTCTTATCAACCAGTTGCCTTCACCAGTATTTTACCGCATACTTTTCAACACTTTGATAGTGGTGAAGGTCAACTTGAATAACAACATCCTTTGGTCAAATAAGAGACTCCTACGGAATAAGAGCAACAATACATGTTTAAGTGATGATCACAAAAAATGAGGTAGAAATTTGAGGAAGTACGAGCACCCAAAAAGTAGGATGTGTAAAAGGTGCCACCTTTTCCTAAGGTAGCAAAGAAACCAAGGACTAGTGTTGTTATTGTTTCTTCTATTGATGCTTCAGTTCCTATGGTACCTACGACTTCAATTGTTTTTGTTGTAGTTGTCACTCCTTCCACAGTTACTGAGGCTCCAACTTTGGTTACACAAGTGTTTTTGATGGTTCAAGCACAAGAGGAATATCAACTATTAGAACCACCGCAAGAGGAGGCCATGGAGGTCTAAGTAAATATTGAAGAGGTAGCGAAAGAGCAACAAGAAATAAATTTTTTATAGTCATCTACATCTTTGCATCACACAACGCTCATGCTTGAAGGTATGTCTCTCCTTCCTCCTTACTCTCCTTCTTTACTGAAGCATGTAGTAATTTTTTTTTATTCATTACCATTAGCTTCTATTTCTATTTATCCACCTTTTAGTATGTCCTATGTATCTATTCCACTTCCTTCTTCTTCTCTCCCTGAAGTTACTGCTACTCCATATTCCATTCCCTTTTCTTTGTCCTTCATTTCTTTTAGTTTATATGCGTTAGACCCTAATCCATTTTTGCACCCTTCCTCATCCATTATTACTACCATTTCTATCGAAGCTGTAATTATGCAAGCTCCTCCCAAAATGAGCATAATCATAGTTAAAATAGATCCACCCATCCATTCCACTGTTTCCATTCCTCCACTTTTAACCACCACATCTGTTTCATAGCCTAACCACTCTGATGCCCTCATTCCCTTCACTCCATTTTTGGAATTGTAAGCTTTGCCCAATGTTTAGGTGGCATCCAAGCAATTTGATGTAGAAAATATCAATAGGGCTCACTTGAGTTCATCGTAGTGGTTGAAAAGCAAACAATGCAAAGAGGCTATCACACCAGCACATCCTCTTAAGAAAGTTGCTTTTGATCATGTTGCAATGGAGGCTCATATCACCAAAATTACTCCATTGGTTCAGAAGCCTCAGGGATAATTGTTGCGAGGAAAATTTATTTTGGAGACCATCACAGAATATGTCACATAGATTGATCCTATAGAAAATATGGGCAACATTCAGGTGGACATGATTTTAGTTTACCTTCACGGTGAGCACTATAAATAGAAGTATTTTGATCAGGTTGACAAGATCATTGAACTCGAAACTGCCTTGAAAAAAGTAGGGTGCAAGAGAAGAAAACTGCTATATAAAATGAACACTTGCATCGACAGGTCAATGTACACTTGAAATAAAGGGATGTTGCCATGATAGAAATGCATAAGCTTCAACAAAAACTTGAGGACATAAAGAATCAGTTAGTAGAGAAGGTTGCACAAGCTACTGGTTTTTCTCCAAACAACATCAGGGAGGCATGTCTTCGTTCTACTCAAAGCTGTGAGAAGTTGGTCACTCAAGCATTACAGGTGTTGCACTATTTGTGGGTAAAACAAATATAGATTCAGCTAAGGTAGTAGGTAATTGATACTATAGATGAGATTTTAGGGCCACATATAGAAATGGTAGTAAAACTCCAAGCCCTGGCTAATTCTAATATTTGTATCATGCCTTGTCAACTGCTAAGATTACACTACACAGTTATTTTCAAATGATGGAACTAGTGAGGGAAGGCCAGACAATTCTAAACACCATTGAGTGGGAGCACACTATTTCCATAACCTATTTTAATACTCTTGATGAGTTGGGATTTCTAGACTTCACAGAAGAGTTGGGTGAACCTTTACCATAGGAACAGCTGGAGGCGATCTGGCAGAATTTCACGAAAGACACTTCCAAAATTGATGCATGGGAGGAGCCTCTCATGGAAGCACAAGTATTTCCTTTGCTATAGAAATACACTCACTTGGAGCTTTCATTGTATGATTTGGCTCAATGAGCTAAGCGCCTCAGTATAGAAAATGTTCAAAATTTGCATTTTGTCCATGGGTCACTAAGTATTCCGTACTTGTTCACAACTCATGCTTGGAAATAGGTAGTTTCAGTTTATGAGGTCATGTCTAAGATCCTCAAAGAGCAGGAGGAGCAAGCAGAAGTTGAGCGTGTGGTAGCAGAGAAAGCAGTAGATGAGGCAAAATGGGCAGAAGTTCTCAAAGTGGTGGCTAAAGCAGAAGAGAAGGAGCAAGCTGAAGAGGAGACATGTCAGAATGCATCTACATCGAAGGCACCTTCCAAGGAGGCTGGAAAGAAGACTCAAGATCATCCAATGGATTAAGGTCTAGGATTGCTTGCATCCATGGAAGCTGGAGACCCTAAGAGCTACTAGAAATATTGGTAATTTTGAACTATGCCACATTGGGTCACAATAAAAATCTATAATATGAGAAATATTAATGATATAGCATTCTGCTCAAATTTGAAAAATTCATTATAATTATTTCTTTATATGTTTTAAGCAATTTTTAGTTTGAATAAGAATGGATATTCTAACTATGGTCACGATTTGGAAATCATTCAATTTTATCACTTTCAAAATTTGAAGAAGAGAAAATAAAGAGGCAAAAGAAAGACATCAAAAGGAAATGACAAAATAAGGATAGAAAAAGAGAAAAAAAAAAGATATATATTAAGTGTCAAAATAGCCTTCGTCCTTTGGGATAGGCGACGATCATGTTTGTCTCTTCAATAGGAAAATGTGTTTTAAGGGCATCGTGCATAAGAAATAAGTGAATATGTTGTCGCCCTCATCCTATGACGGGCAAAGACTACATTTTCCCCTTTTTTGGGTGAACGCAATTTGAAGATTACACTTTCCAAAAAGGACAATCACGATCATCAAGAAATCGGGTGACAATTGTAATCGCCTGAAAATTGGGCGATAGTCACGTTCGCCCATTGTTTTGGGCAAATGTCAAAAAATTTAGATTCAGGGCGACGACAATCATCTTTGCCCTCGTACAAATGCGAAGGGGCATTTCACTCTTTTTGGGGCAATTGTCCATTTTAAAAGGAATTTCGTGTGAATATATTATGATAATTAGGTTCAGGCGAAGCTGTTTTGAAGAACAATCGCATTCGCCCCATTTTTTGGGTGAACGTATTAAGGTTCCAAGATGTTTTTTGATGGAAATATTTTTGTCGTAGTTAGAGTGAATGAGATTGGTTCTTGTGGTGCCCGAAGCTAAATTATGTAAGAGCATCTAAAATTTTTAAAATTGCAATATTTGGTCATTAATTGCTGATGTCTTGGGCAATATGAAAATTTGATTTTTTCACCTAGAGATATGCTTCAAATATTTTTCACAATTTAATGTTAGTGATGAAGTGGAAAGTATTTGTGTTATTTTTTAGAACATTTTCTCAAGGTTTTACTCTCGCTCTGAAGCAAATTTAATGGGGAGTAAATTATTGAAGCATATGTTTGATTTGAAGAAAATGGAGATGATCAAAATTTAATGTCGTGATGCTCAGGTGCCTTGTCATCCAAATCCGTTTACAGATTGTGATTATCATAAGGATATTTTCAATAATTGATGACTCACCATGCCTCTGATCTATGGACATTGGATCCTTTTATGTATTTAATGAAAGAGGTGCAAACCTCTATAAATACCAAGAAAGATTCCATTGTAAGGGGTTGGAAAAAATAGATATCCTGCAAGAAAAATATTCAAGTTATTTGCAGTAATAGACATACAGAGCTCTTGGATTTGCAAATGACTTGGTGCATTATTGTATTTTGATTTACGCATTTCTTTTCACGCTCGGATTCTTTATTTGTTGCTGAATTTAAATTTTGCGAATTGAATTTGAATATTGTTGATGAGAGGAGTGAGTGTTGGAGTGCTGATTTGAAAGATTATATGTTCGAAGTTTTAAGTAAATTCTATTGTTTCTTTATCTATTGCATGCTATTCATTGCTTGGTGTGGATTCTTGCTATTAGTCTATTCCCATCCTACATAGTCGGCCTGTGGCCATATTTCCCATTTCTTTTCATATTTTCTAATTTCTTTCCTGCAACTATTATCTAAACCATTTAGGATTAGTTTGGGAACCAAACCTCTCTGGATATTGATACGGGGGATATTGCTTTCCTCTGGTCATTCAATGTTGGTCATATCTAAGGTGCACAAACGTAGTTTTGTTGATTAGACAGATATTTTACCAACAAGGTTTTGAGGCTTTCCCCCTGATTGATCAATTAATTTGAAGGCTTTACATACCTTATATTGGTACTTTGGAATAGTCATTAATTCCCAAAAAGTGATACTGAAATTATGCTTGGAAACCCTTATACCTAGATCAAACTGATCCTTCTTATCATTAATTCTCTTTTTAGTTTTTTTATTAGCCAAGTCACTTTGCTACTTTTGTATTATTTCTTCTACATTAGGCTCTTCAGGAATCATTTGCTGCTTCATCTTACCTTTTTTATGTGAAATCATTATAGTAGCTTTCTCCTTTGGTGTAGGCCCTTCATCAACTTTATCTTCCACAGTCATGTTCTTGAGATTGATAGCATATATCTTTTTTAAAGATTCAATATCTTATGTTGTAGGTACAAGCTTCCCTTGCTTCATTCTATCAAATCTAGTACTAGGAGGCTCACTTGATTTTTATGCCTCTCCAAATACTAAGGCTCTTTTCTCAAGATTAGTAGCACATATGTCCATGTTCCTTTCAAAAAAAATTTCTCTAGTTTCATCCTCCTGAGTCCAGCATAAATTAATTTTAATATCTTCAAATTCAGATTCAACATTCAAATCAACATTAGAATGCATACTTAGATAAATACTTGTTCGAACAAAATCTGCCTTCAGTTAATAGTGTTGCACCTTAGACTTTGCCAACATTGAATAGACAGATCTTGCTTGAGATCATCTGTCTAGTCTCTAGAGAAGGCTGGTTCCTTTGAGTTTTTAGAGAAAAGGGGAACAAGAGATAAGGGAAATATAGCCTAAGCTAGAAACTTTTCTCATGGTACAGATTGGACAACAGCAAACATTGACGATGCAAATTACTACTTTTAGAGTTTTCTTTATATCTTCTTTATAGAAAACATGAATTCCTGAGTGTGACTTTTAGATGTTCGTCTAAAAGCATGTAACTATCTTTTAATGTTCAACTCTAGAAACAAGATTTATATGTGCACAGTCCAGATTTCAGAACAGATACATTATAAAACTTAGAGTGAATAAAATTTAAAACAACCAGATACATACACTTGCACACAGAAGTTTCGGAAGCCAGAAGAAGAAATATTTTATTGATTGTAATCCAGTACATGTACATCAAGCTTGTAAACGTCCAAGAGCCGACCTTTTTTCATGGTCGACTCACTCCTATCTATACCCTAAAAAGAGTATCTTATACTACGTACATTTAATTTCTTCAATCAACTACAAGTAATTGTCTACAGTTTCTAATAATATACAATAGATTTCTCGTAGATTGGATAGATTTCCTTCTAGCTAATTTTAGATGAGCCTGTTATTCTGCAATCATCTAGCGGACCTTCCAAGTTATAATCAACAGACCATTCTTTAGAAATTAGCACCTTATATCAGTGCATGTCCCCAGTTGCCAAAAATATACTTTATTCCTTTATAGCTGGCGTGTCGCGAAATCACGACATTCTTTCCTTGCTTTGCTCTTTTTCCGTCTCTAGTCGCAAAAATGAGACATGTAACGAAATCATGACATTCTTTCCTTGCTTTGCTCTTCTATCGATTCCAGCCGTGAAAAAGAGACATGTCACGAAATCGCAACGTTCTTTCCTTTGCTTTTCTGCCACTTCCAGCCGTGAAAATGAGACATGTTACGAAATCGCGACATTCATCTCTTGATTTGCTCTTCTACCGCTTCCAACCAAGAAAATGAGACATGTCACAAAATCGTGACATTATTTCCTTGCTTTGCTTTTCTGCCGCTTTCAGTCGCTAAAATGAGACATGTTGCGAAATCGCGACATTCTTTCCTTGCTTTGCTTTTTTGCCACTTCCAGCCGCGAAAATGAGACATGTCGCAAAATCATGACATTCTTTCCTTGCTTTGCTCTTCTGTCGCTTCCAACCACAAAAATGAGACATGTCACAAAATAGTCTCTTGCTTTGCTCTTCTGTCGCTTCCAGTCGTGAAAATGAGACATGTGAAATCATGAAATTCTTTCTTTGCTTTGCTTTTCTGCCGCTTCCAACTACAAAAATGAGACATGTGAAATTGCGACATTCGTCTCTTGCTTTGCTCTTCTGCCACTTCCATCCACGAAAATGAGACATGTCGCAAAATCGCGACATTCTTTCCTTCACGTTGCTCTTTTGCTGCCTTCAACCGAAAAAATGCGACATGTCACGATATCGTGACACTTCTGCCTCTTTGTTCTCTTTAGTTGCTCTTAGCCGCAAAAATGCAACATGTCACGATATCGCGACACTTTTGCCTTCTTGCTCCCTTTTGTTGCTTTTGTCCGCAAAAATGCAACATGTCATGATATCGCGACACCTTTTCCTCCTTGCTCTTTCTCTTCATTTTGGACCGCAAAAATGCAACATGTCGCAATATCACGACACTTTTTCCTCCTCGCTCTTTCTCTTTGCTTTGGACCGCGAAAATGCAACATGTCGCGATATCGCGACACTTTTTCCTCTTTGCTCTTTCTCTTTGCTTTTGCTCATGAAAATGCAACATGTCGCGATATCGCGACACTTTTGCCTCCTTGCTCCCTTTTGTTGCTCTTAGCCATGAAAATGCAACATGTCGTGATATCGCGACACTTTTTCCTCTTTGCTCTTTCTCTTTGCTTTTGCCCACAAAAATGCAACATGTTGCGATATCACGACACTTTTTCCTTCTTGCTCTTTCTCTTCTCTTTAGCCGCAAAAATACAACATGTCGTGATATCGTGACACTTTTGCCCCCTTGCTCCCTTTTGTTGCTCTTAGCCACAAAAATACATGTCGCGATATCATGACACTTTTACCTTCTTGCTCCTTCTCTTCGCTTTGAACCGCGAAAATGCAACATGTCACGATATTGCGACACTTTTTCCTCCTTGCTCTTTCTCTTTGCTTTGGATCGCGAAAATGCAACATGTCGCGATATCACGACACTTTTCCTCCTTGCGGTGTTTTGCTTTTTCTTTGATCTTTAGCATATGGGCCACTTTGGTCTTCTTGGAAATATGCAAAAAAGGTGCATCAGTTATTTTTCTGTAGTTAGTCACTTTTTCACTAACAATACCACAATCAACAGGGTTATGTTGTGCATCACAAGTAGAGAAATAAAAGAGATAATATGATGCTATATTATTTTATGGTATGGGATATGGAATAGAATCTAGATCTCTTTCTACTTCTTTATTTTTCCGATTCCCATTCCTATTTATGTTTCCTTCTTCATTTCCATTATAATTCCAGTTTCTATTAAATTTCTCCTGAAAGGAGGCCTGTTATATTCCTACTGTCTATTATTTCCCTGTGAAGTTTTTGCAGTGTTGTCCTTAACTTTTTCAAGTCTAACCAACCTGTTGTTCAAAGTAGTAAACATCTCACTCAAATGGTTAGCTATCTTGTTCATAGGATCTTTATCTATTTTCTTAGGGATAGAGAACTCAATATTCTTGGGTTTTCTTTCATGTTGATTGGGATCCAAGGAGTACGCTTTCATTTTACCACTATCAATCATATGTCTCTCTATTTCAATAGATCTTTCCATACATATATCAATGGTGGTTTATGCTTGCTACATTATCTCATAACTGAAATCTCTAGGGAATGCATTCTTGTATAAATAAATAGACTGATCATCATTTGGTATGAATGCTACAGGAATCTTATTTTTGGTCTTGAAGAACCTCCTATTGAATTTTTTTTATTTTTTATTTTTCTTCTTCGTGGTGGTCAACTCTGTCAGCAAATACTACTCATTATTTCTCTCTCCATATTTTCTAAGAAAAGTGTTCTTTAGCTCTTAAAAATTATGGAGTGCCAGCTCCAAGGTTGTTAAACCATTCTCTAGAATCCTTCTCTAAGGTTTGAAAGAACAATCTAAGGACAATATCTTCATCATCTACCTCAAGACTATCCATGGTGTACATAAAATATCTAATATGATCTTCACCAATCACAACATTATTTCCTTAGAACTTAGACAAGTACTTATGAGCTTTACTAGGGAGAGGATTCAAATTTGTAGGTAAAACAAAAGCTCTATATCTATTGGTCCTCCACTGGTTAACATTAGCATTGGCATTTTGATTAACATTAGCATTAGCATTTTGATTGACATTTTGATTTACAGTAGGAGTTATACTCACTACAGGTTGATTCACTATAGGTACTTAGTTTACAGCAGGAGAAGACCAATTCAAACCAATATTTAGGCTAGATACAAAAAATAGAATTGAAGATTTTCTATGACATTTGAAAAATACATTAGGATTTTGCACTCTAGAAAGCACTTCTTTGCCACTTCTTCTTGTAGACGCCAGATCCAACTCCTTTTATTTTTTTATTTTTGAGTTCATTTGGAGTTGCCAACATAGATGTGTGAAGAAAGAGCAAGATCTTCAATAATATTTGGGCTAATATTGCTCAGCATAATATTCACTCAACTCTCACAAATTCCACTCTAGGAGAGACTAATAAAAACAAAACACACAAATACTAAGCCACCAAAACAGTTGGCTAATTGCGGCTACAAGATTTAAAATATCGTTGGGAAGTAAACTTTAGAAAAATAGCTTGCATATAGAACAAAAGTTGATTCCCAAAAACGGTACCAAAAGTTGTTGTGGTGATTTTTTGTGTTATTAAGAAATTATGGTGTCATGCCATAGGAAAATCACTAGTTCACAAACAACACTATGGACTATGGGTGGATCCACCTCTTTAACTCAAGAAAAAATTATCAGGATGACTCTAGATAGATCGAGTAAGGTAATGACACCTTAGATGTGAGCCTATAATACTTCTCATATGCTCATGCTCATCCAGATTAACAAAAATGAAGTAAACTACAATATTAAAAAAACCAAGCCTTGGAGTAAATCCTAACTAATGCTTCAAGTAGTAGACCGGTACCTTATCCATTGGGTAATTGTAGCCAGACTTAAAGGATGATGAAGAAATAAGGGGGAGGTGATAAAAATGAGCCAATCACATCCATTAAAATAATGTAACAAAGATGATTAAGCATGTTAGCGAAATAAGATGCCACTTATACATTCAAATAATGTAAAATTTAAATGAGATGACAAACACAACTGTAAAGGAAATTTCAAAAAGGAGGAAGCAGGATAGCATTGATCAAAGGATCATTACAATGGAGTCTGGTCAGTGTAACCATATCTAATTAATCATTTATAAATAAATTCTTCATTGAAATAATGTAATAGAGAACTGCAACCCTTCATTCAAACGATGTAACAAAGGGCCTCCTAGATTTCGATTTAGTCACTATAAATGATCTCAACCAACTGGACACCTCCTCAGCAAAACCTGCACAGTGATAGGGAAGAAAACAAGGTGACTAGACAAGACACAAAAGAAAATACAACTGCTAATGATAGACACTCTGGTATACCTCTTGTAGAATCACTACACAAAACTTGATGATGAAAGATGTTGCAACTGCTCTCTTATATAGCCTAAAATTTGGTTCTCGTTCAAAGCTTGATGATGGCCCATAATTGCAAAAACTGCAACCGCTTTAGTAATGGCTCATAACTACAACTATTACTAAAAACCAGGTGATGGCCCATAAAACTATAACTACCTCTAGAATTGATCCACCATTTTTCTTGCATTAAATGGTTCTTATTCATGGCCTGATAGTGGCCTCCACTAATCAAAACATCTCCACTTGTCTTGAAATCTCTCTTTGCTAACTTTAGCCAGTTTAAAATATTTTATTTCAAAAATTAAATAATAATAATACTATTATCATTAATAAATAATAATAATATTATTATATTATTTATTTATTTAAAAGCATGGAAAACCATATAATAATATATATAAAATATAAAGCCAAAATATTCTTTTGCAAAAGGAATCGACAGAATCGGTCGATGTCCAATGGCCATCGGTTGAAATTTGATTTTCATTTAAGTTTTTGATTTGTATAAAAAGGCATGTGCGTGCCTTTAGTTTTTTTTTTTTTTTAATTTTATTTTTTATATATTTTTATTTAAAAAAATGGAGGGGGGGTCTTCAGCTGACCCCTTCCAAGGTCAGCCGAAAAATGGTTGGTCGACAGGGCATCGATTGAAAAAATGTTGGTTGATGGGCATCAGCCGAAAAAAGGTCGACCGATTTTTTTTTAATATATATATATATATATATATATATATATATATATAATGATGATAAAAGACTGAAAATAGGACCTAACTTTGATGACATAGATATTTAAATAAGCATTTGAAAATACAAGGCAAGATGGGAAAAGACCCAAGGACTCAAATTTTTTTGAACAGAGACAGACTGGGGCAAATGCAGGGGACTCATAGGACACCAAATTTTTTGAAAAACTAGGGGTAAAACAAGTTGGATTTTGAGGATCCAACAGAGACACATTGTAGAGAATAAGGATTAGATACAATGTACAACATGTATGAAAAATAGAGAGTTTGAGATCTCAATTCTATATCAAAATGTTATTTTTATGAGCTTTTATCAATGATAGAAAGTTTTAAATGTTTATAATATTTCTATTATCTTATATTTGACATAGCATGCTCATTTTAGACTTTGTGGTTGTTTTCATTAAATATTTAGCATCAAGAGCTAACATAATAAGCATTTACAATATTGAAGCTTGTATACATATTTTGAGTAATCTTATTGTAAGTATATTTTATTCTTATATATGAATGATTTTGGCCATGTACATTCATATTTTTTTCAATGAGTTTACACATATTTTTATGAGGGATCATGCTCCCCTCATACTGAGTGGGGTTTGAACCTTGGACCTCTCAAAGAGAATTCAAAGGCCTTATCACTACAGTAAACTTGTAGCTCATTTACATTCATATTTGATATTATAGTAAACATTATTATAATTTATATTGGTTGGTGTATATTTTTATTGCTCTTATATTTAATTTTACTCTTGATTATTTATATTAATATCTGAGATATTATACCCAAGAGTAATACCATAGCGGTAAGTCCTTGAATTTTCATCAAGGAGAACCAAGTTTAAACCTTGGTACAAGGGGTAAAAAACCCCTCATAAAACCCACGTAAACTTAAATTTTAATAGTTGTAAGCTTACTACAATGGTAAGGAATTTGGCCTCTCTTTGGGAGGTCCATGGTTCAAACCCCATTCAATATGAGGGGATCAGGACCCTTCATAAAAACTTGTGTAAACTCATTGAAAAAAGTATGTGGAGTGAGCAATGATTGTGGAGAGCTAGGGTTTCTTTAAAGCTACAACTATGGAGAGCTAGGGTTTCTTTGAATTTGTTACTATGGAGAGCTAGGGTTTCTTTGGAGCTACAACTATTTATCTAAACACTTTGAAAAAATGGCAAGAAGCAGTGGAGATCAAGGTGTAGGAAGCAATAGAGGTTAATGTATGGATATTGGTGATGGGAAGGGTGAGAATATTTGTAATGATCAAAGCATGGGGAGTTGTGATGACCTAAAATCATGCAGTTCTAGCAGTAAGGGACCATTTGTTGAAGGTAGTTAGGTTGTAGGGAGTGGCATTGATTAGGAAAAATGAAGTATTGGAGGTATGGTCATGGTGAGCAATGATGGTCAAAAAAAGGGTTTGAAACATGTTCAACCTTTTTTCTCAGGGACCCAATCCTAGGTTAGTATGTTTAAGGGGAAGCAAAAGTAGTTAGCCTAGGGTTAAATATCCTTTTTTTCTCAAGAAAACTTGTGGTTCCAAACCCTCTTGTAGACACGGTTGCTTCCCATGTGGAATTTGTGCTTATTGAAAATTTTTTTGGGGTTCATCCAGACTTGGATGCTATTAAAAAGTGGGATCAACTCAAATGGTATCCTAAATATTCTATGGAGATTGCTATATTTCCTAAGGGATTTTTCTTGGTTAGGATCAATATTTTGGAGTATTGTGATAGGATTCTTCAAGGTGGTCCATGGTTCTTTGGGCATAAAGTTTTGTTCTCAAGGAAGTGGACTCCCAATTTCAACCTTAATTCTCAATGCATTAATAAAGATTCAATGTGGATTTGTGTTCCTGGACTTCCCTTATACATGTGACATGAGGTGATCCTAACTAGAATTGCAAGTAAAATAGAAGATTTGGTGGCAATAGATCTTATTACCATTGCTAGATCTAGGTTTTTGTATGCTAAATTCTATATCAATGATATGTTTGATAAGGACTTATTGAAGTCAATCGAAATCAAGTCTAATTTTGGTATTTGGACCCAAAATTTGGAATATGAGAACATAGCTAGGAAATGCTTGATATATAAGAATTTTTATCATCCTAACTCTGCTTATGCTCAATCTTAGAAATTTGATAAAGGAAAAAAAGTATGACAAATAAAGCAAACCCCAAATCTAGGTTTTTTGGTGTTTGAGTTAGGGGTGGATAGGAAAGGTGTTGATGGTGCTTATGAGGAGTTTAGTAAAGTTTCCCTAGAAAGCTTAGATGTTGATGTAGTTGAAGGCCTTGTCATAGATCAAATTAGTGGAAAGTGCTCAAAGGTATATATTCCACTAGATGTTGCCTTTATTTGTGATGTTGGTGTTGAATGTATGAATTCATTTGATTGTCTTCAAGTTCTATATTGTGATAAGTCTACTACAAAGGATTTTGGAGCTTCCACGCTAGAATACATGTTTCCATTTGTTGTAGTGTCTTTTGTAGATAAATATAGATTTTCTAATCCTATTGATTGTGGCCCTAGGAAATATGTGGATCTTACTTTAATTTAAAGTGAGGGACTCAATACTCCTAATTAAATTACTATAAATAAAAAAATAAAAGTTTGATGTTGGTTCTAAGACCTAAATGGGCCACCTATTGAAGTCTAAATGTGAAATAAGAAAACAACCATGGAAGTGGTGAATGGATCATAAGGAGTTTTGAACTTTGTGGGAAAAATCCCCCTCTTAAAATTAAAAAATATTTTTCTTTATTGAAATTTTAATGGGTTGAATTCCCCTTCGAAACAATAGGATATTTTGGTGGTAAGGAAGGAAAAATATTTAGTTATGGTAATGCTTCAAGAAACCAAAATGAATGTGTAAAAGGCTCAAAGTGTAAAGAAATTTTTATGGAGAGAAGCAGATTACATGATTAGCCCATCTAATAGACCCTCTAGAGGTATTATGTGTTTATGGAATAAGGAGAAGATTTAAGGTCGGCTTATAGTAAATAATAGTAGTTTCATATATATGTTTTATCTTTGGAATATAACCAAAATTGGACTTTGACAAACATGTATGCCCCTAACTCGGTGAGTGGAAGATATCCTTTGTGGAAAGACTTGAGCTATCTTAGGAAAGCATTCAAAGATATTCCTTGGGTTTTGGTGGATGACTTCAATATGTTGCTTTACCCATATGATAATAAGGAAGGCTCTTCAATTTTGTCAAAGTAAATGGAAGATTTTAGGAAGCTTTTGAGTGATAAGGCTAGATAGGTTTTTGGTTTCTCAAGAAGGCCTAACAGTCATTGGAGACACTAATATTACGACCCTCCCAAATATTGGATTTGACCATAATCCTATTCTTTGGAAGATAGAGAGTAGAAGAAAACTACACAAGAGTCCCTTTAGATTTAAATTTATGTGGAAGAAAAATGAAAATTTAAAACCCAATATAGAAGAATAGTAGCAAAAGGTTTTTAGGGGTCCTAAGATAATTTAAATTGCTTGTAAATTGAGGTGGATTAAATACAATATTAAAGAATGAAATAGAAGAGTCTTTGAGCATCTATTTACAAAAATAAGGATATGAAGTTGAAGCCTAAAACTATTGAAAAGGAAGTGATGATTATTGAAGAAGGACTGAGTGCTAGATATTAGCTGATTATAATAATATTTTGGCCTATGAGGAAGTGTTTTGAAAACAAAAATCAAGGTTAGTCTGGCTTAAAGAATGTGATAGATATACTATATTCTTTCATGTGTTCACCCTAAGACATAGATACAACAATAAGATAAAGGAGTTGGTTAGGGATGATGGATTAGTGATAGTGGAGCTAGAGGATGTTAGGGTAGAAGTTGTTAGTTATTTTTTAGACCTCCTAGGAGAATTTGTGGTAGTGAATGGTGAAGCTAAAATCAAAATCCTTCCTCATATTATGAAATTAGTGACTGATCGGATGAATTTCTCTCTTATGGCCATTTTTATAGATGAGGAAATCAAAATGGCCACATTTAGTCTGGATGGGGTAAAGGCCCTAGGGATGGTTTATCGATTGTTTTCTTCTATAACTTCTAAATTATTGTAATATTAGATGTTACTAAGGCTATCAAGGAGTTCCAAAGAACCCAATACCTACCTAAGGATGTCAATTCCACTTTTTTGGCTTTGATCCCTAAAATATAGGGGGAAAGACATCTTAGGCCTATCAATTTGTATAACACAATCTATAAAATTTTATCCAATACTATTGCCAATAGGTTAAAGACAATTTTACCTTTTATTGTGGTAGATCAACAAGGTAGTTTTGTTCAAGATCGATAAATTTTAGATACCATAAATACTTTTCATGAGAATATTAATTCCATAGAAAAAATAACAGGGTTGGTATGCTTTTGGAGTTAGATATGAACAAAGCTTATGATCATGTTTCTTGGGACTTCTTGACCAAAGTTCTATTGAAATTTTACTTTCAAAGTAAATACGTGGGTTTGCTTAAAAAGTGTTTCTCATCTGCTATGTTTTTAGTATTGGTAAATGGAGTCCCTGCTATCTACTTTAGTAGTGGGTATGGTATTCACCAAGGTGATATATTATCACCATATCTTTTTATTATTCTTGTTGAGGCATTGGGAAGATCTATTTTAAAGGTTGTAGAAAGTGGACAAGTAGATGGTTTCAAACCAACCTCAATATTGGACCCTATTGCTCATCAATAGTTTGTTGATGTTACTTTGTTGATCTCCTCCTCATCTATCCCTCAAGCTAACGAGTTAAAAAATATTTTAGTGTCTTATGAAGAAGTTGTTGGTCAAAAAGTGAACTTCTTAAAAAGTAAAGTTTATTTTGTCAACACCTCAGTTCATAGGAAAAGAAATATCGTGAGGTTATTTGGGTGTGATAGTGGAGAAATCCTAGCCATGTATTTGGGTATGCCTATATTCAAATGTAGGATGGAGTTGCATATTTGGAATACAATTCTAGATAGACATGCAAACAAGTTAACATGTTAGAGAGGAAGTCTTCTTAGCCAAGTAGGTAAATTTTAGCTTGTGAAGTCTTCTTTATAGAGTATTTCCATTTATTTTATGTTCCTTTTTAAGATTCTAACTAAAATAAGGATTAAAATGGAGCAAATTCAAAGATCCTTCCTCTGGTCTAGATCATAAGATAGAAGGTGTTTTTCCCTAGTTGCCTAGGATCAAATATGCTTTGCTAAAGGTGTAGGAGGGTTGGGCTTTAGAAGGGTAAAACAAATGAATGAAGCTCTTATGAGAAAAATAGTATGGAAATTATTGAAAATTTGATAAGCTTGAGTGGTTTAAGATCCTCAATGCTAAGTATTTATGGAATATGATTTTTTTTATAATCCAATGACTTGCCAATCGGATCTTCCTTTTGGAATAATATTGTGGACATTGGATATTTATTATATAAAGGGCTTCATTGGTGTATTGGAGATGGAAATTAGGTGAACTTTTGGAAATATCATTGGTTTAAGGAAATTCCACTATTAGAGGATACAAAGATAAGTACCTTGGAACATACTATGTCCCTCTATTTTGGTACCAAAGTTGCTAATTATATAACAACAAAAAATAGTGAAAAATTTTGGAAAGATTTATTTGCTCCATATTTAGACCCAAACTTGGCTTTCCATATTAAAAATATAAAAATATGGATTCATTTTTATCCTCTAATGTTCTCTCATTTTAGTGATTTGGCCATTCGAAAGAAGGAAAATAATCGAAAATAATCTGTTAAGTTTGGATACTATTTGCTTGATACATAAAGTAGAGGCTCTATAGGCCCAAAATGGCTACATACGTAGAAAAATTTTGCAATTTTTTTCTAAGTCATGAAGACGGTTATTCTACCCCATCATAGCGGCATAGTGCACAATGTTTTACCTTGCAGCCAATGCATTCAAATTTGTACTTAACGTTCTCAAATATTGTGGGCTAGAACACAGTCAAGATGCAGTGGTACCCAATACATGGTTCTACCTCGTGAAACATAGAACAATATTCCATTCCATGATCAACACAGTCAAAATTGATAGGTTCACTCTTTGAATCATGGTTCACAACACTTCTCTATCCTACGTGGGTCACAATATGTTCTATATTTCATGGCTCAGCACAATGCTCAAGCCCGTGGTCAAAGAGGTCAAAACTTACATGTGAGCATTCCAAGGCATGGGCCAACACAAGGATCTACCCTACATGGATCAACATAGGTTCTACCCTGTGTAGCTTAGAGGTTCTACACTGCATGGATCAATGCAGTGCTCTACCCCATGGTCAGCATTGGTCAAACTTGCACATGAAAATTTTAAGTTGCGGGCTACGACATTGCTAGGATGTGGTTCTATGCCATAGCTCAAAACAAGAAGAATTTGATCTTAATACTAAGAGGAGAAGTCCAATACATGGTTCTACCCTATGTGGCTAAAAACATTTCATACATTTATACAATAAATCATCCTTTGCTCTAGCCTACGGTCAAAGAGGTCAACTTGTTCAAATAAGATTTTTGAAATGTGAGCTACAACATAGTTCTATGTTATTGAGGAAGCTAAGAAGAATGGGCTATGATATAATTCTATGTTATAGGGTTGTTAGTAAAGTGAATATATCAATCTTGGACTAATCTCAACCATTTATGGGGAGATCAACGGTTCATTTGTTTTGATGCTCTCAAAACATATAAAAGAAAGATGTTTGGTTAACACAATATGGTTGATAGAATTATGATGGAAAACTGGAAGATGAAGTGGTGAATGGATCAAGAACCAAGAAAGAAGATAGTTATAGATCTATGGCTAGAAATTGTTGACAAGAATGATGAACGATCTGAATGATGGTTTGGTGCAGTCTGGAGTCGAATGCCATGAAAGTCAAGCAACTTATAGAGGCCGAGTTGTAGAGGATCATAAGATCATGTGATTTATTGTTACCTCAAAAATAAATAAGAGATCATAACCTTAGCACCTGGATGATCTGGCATTTCCATTCCTTGTAATGTTATATTTTTTAATATTTCAACATGTAAAACTATAAATAGAGGTCAAACCCTCATTTTTTAGGGTCAACTCTAGAGTGTTTGCTTGTCCTACTGTGTAAATAATTTTTGTAAATCAATATAAGGAACATTACTTGGATGTTTGCCTTGTATATTTTGGAGATTTAAACTATGAATGCATTTTTGCTACTGCTGCTATGGTTAGTCTATTCTGCTGATATTGGATTGCTAACTTAGAGCACCTTGAAATATTTCATGATTGAATATGCTTGGAAAGAATTATTTTCTATTAGTTTGAATACTGATCTAATTTGCTATTTATATTATTAGTATTTTATATGTTTGAAATAATTTCTTGAAACATGTCTCTAGTTCTTTAATTAATGAAGATTACTTGTTTTTGAGTGTTGTTAATCACAAGTGTGATACACTGGAAATTGATCGTCAAGGGTTTTCCTATAGATGGCTATATTGTTAGCTTTATCTAACCATTGTTTAACCATTACCTTTCTAACCCTAAACCCATTTCTATCCCTATATTTTAAAAATTTAACTGAGCTTAAATGAGTCAACACCCAAGTCAGTTGACAAAGTATACCAGCCTACTCTGGAGGTTGGGTTAAAGTAATTTTTAGTCCATCCAATGTTGGAGTTTGGACTATGATTATCGAGTGCATGCCTAATCAGAATGCTAAATATAATAGTCATAGTTTCAAGTTTTCCTTGATGGTAATTCAGATCCCAACAATTTTGGCATGCCCGATGGGATTCTGTTTATAAGAACACTAGCTAACCCACAATATTTAGTGTATTTTCTTGACATTATTAAGCAATAAACATTAAATTCACTTGACGACTCCCTAAATGCAAGAAACCAGAAAAGCCATTTTAATAGCTCATATTTTTTCATGAATACTAGGTCATCTGAAAAAAAAACAATCAAGATCCTATTATCTTTTATGAGCTCCCCTTAAGAGGATCCAATATTATAAGAAATTTATTCTTAGATTTTCAGTCAAGAGAGGTTCCAGTTGAGTCAGCCCATGAAGTACCTCCAAGACCACCTCCATCAAGAACAGTGCCAGTAAATATGGCTGGACAACAAAATGTAAATCCAAATTAGCCTCTGCAGAAATACCCTAATTGGGATACAGTTGGTCCCTTAAGACTTGACCAAATGCATGATATTCCTTAATGTGTATCTAAAGTTATACCTACTTATAATGTATCAGTAAAAACTACTTACGAGCATTACCAAGATATCATAAATCTAGCAGCCATACATAACATCAAAAATGTAGATGTGATTGTTAGAATTTTAACCCTATCTTTTAAAGGGAAAATCCTACATTGGTTCAGGACCTTAGAGTACAACAACATTAATTCATGAGATGTTTTAGCTGAGCCTTTTGTATAAGAATTCAATGATTCTACTAACCCCTTTCTCTCCTAAACCAGTTCACATCTATTCAAAAGCATCAACAAGAGTTAGTTTCATATTTTAATCTAAGATTCAATAGAACCTAGAAAAGGATTCTACCTAAAGTTCATCCAGTTGCCCCCCTTGCTTTTATGTACTATATCAGAGCCCTTGGGTAATAAATTGGGTTACAAACTCAACAATCAGGAGTATACACCTTCTCCTAGGTTTACAATGCAGTTGTGCAAGCTAATAATATCCTCATTAATGTAGGAAGGATACCTTCAAAAACTGTTATGCCCTACTGTTATGATATTTATCATACCCAAAGTTAGGCAACTACATCTGCTTACATGGACTCCTCTCCTTTGTCATCACCACTTCCTTAGATGGCTCCAATTCCACCCCCTAAAATATCATCTACTTCAGTTTTCTTTCCACCACTTCCATATCAAATACCTTAGGAATCCACCATGTTGCTTGATATTAGGAGTACTTTGAAAACACTTAATAATATGAATGCAATGGATAAAAGAGAGATAGATAGGTCTCAACAAAGGAGATATCCCTACATCAATAGAGATCAAAAGCTTGGTACCAATAATAGTGTAGGGATCAAAGTTAATGTGAATCAAGAAGATAAAGAATATGCCCCTAAGACCAGTCTTGTGAATGTATGGTGCCTTGTATGTAATAATCCTCATGATTCAGACTCATGTGTCATGTACCAATACCATGTACAACAAGCCATGTAAAAGGTAAAAATAAATCAAAATGGTAGACTTAACATGCTATGGCAATCAGAGCAAATCATGGTTGGGCAAGATCTTGATGAAGAACCTATTTTGGCCATGATAAGATCAGGTAAAAAGACACTACAAGTTGATCCACAAAATATGGGTTAGTTTCAAGTCCCTTCTCAAAAGAAGAAATATCCCCCTTGCAAAGTATGATCAATTTCCTATTCCCAAAGCAACTAAAAAGAGGGATGTAGTTCCTAAGAGTCAAGAGAGAGAAATCAATTTTCCTAAGAGGTATGAAAAAAGAATGACAAAGAAATAATGAGATCCAAAAATGAAGCACAAGAAAAGCTAAGATTCCCTTCCATCATCAAAAGACAAAGGATTGAAACTACACAACAGTATAAGAGAAAATATGGTGAACCAAAAATAGGTATGAGAGACCCCCTTTAGAAAAATTAAAGTATAACATTGTTGAAGAGATGAAAAGAATCCCCTCCAAGACAATTCTCTATGATACTCTCTTCATCCCTGGTCAAATAGACCAGCTCAAGGCTTCTTTGAGTAGGAATTTACAAAAAAATTGGCCTTCCACCATTCTTAGCATACCTTTTGGTAAGGAGAAAATATATCCTGCTACTCTAAAGAACAAACCCCCTCCTTTTTATATATCCTTGAGAATGAAGGGTTGTATTTTCCATAATTGTATGATTGATTCAGGGGCCTCGATCACAGTCATGCCCAAAGTAGTATGTGAGGAGATACGTATGGAATAAATCCAATCTTACCCTAGAGTTTTGTAATTATATGGATCACCAGTTAAGATAGTTGGGATAATAAAAGATGTGCTAATGAGACTGCACAGATCCCCATAAGTGACCATTGTACAATAAATTATGGTGGTGGACCTAGAGCCTTATTTCGGTCTGTGCCTTTCTAGGGAGTTCATTGCTAATATAGGATTTTATATGTACTTGGATTACTATGGCATGATAATATCTTTCAAAGGAAAGAGAATAAGGATAACACCTGAAAAGCCTGTGTCCTATTACATTGAGAAGATAGAAGAAGATATGTGCAACCTCACACCTTTATATGAATTTAAGCTAGTAGAAAGCTTTGAGGAATTAGAGGTAGAGGATGAAAAACCATTCAAAGAATATTACAACCACTTTGGAATAGGTATGGGTACATACAACATTTTTCAAAAGCAGATAAAAATATCCCTACTATATCCAACCAATCCCTGAGAGATAGAAATCTGGACTATGCATTTTAATGGTGCAAGGTGCATAAATGGAGTTGGTGCTGATGTAGTTTTGCAATCTCCCTAAAAGGGTGTAAAAGGTTTTACATACAGACTAAAATGGTCTTGTACTAACAATGCTATAGAGTATGAAGATTTATGCTTGGGATTAATGCAATCAGAGAGCATGGGGATCAATATGCTTAACATATATGACAACTCTAAGTTGATAGTCAATCAGGTAAGAGAGAGATGCAATAGTAAGCACCATTACCTGAGATCATACAAAAATAGTGGATGGGATTTTATGGATTCTTTCAATGCCCTTAATAGTCACTTCATCCCCAAAAAATAGAACATGTTGGTTGATTCCTTGGCTATTAAAGGTTCCAATTTAAGTCCTTCTTTAGATATGGGATCATCTAAAGATAGAAGAGTTAAACTTTAGGCCTGATACCAAACAAATAGATTTTCTAACAGGTTTGTGAAAGTGATAACCAGATTATTGATTTCCTGGTAAGGGAAGCTTTATTATTCAGTATTCAAGAGGATATTCCTCATGAGTTAGATCAACAAGATGTTATCCAATTAAATAACAATCATATCCCTATGGATTTGGTCACCCTAGAAAGCCTCTTTGATAATAAATATGGAATAAAAACTAGAGCCACAAAAATCAATGAAAAAATCTATAAATAAATTGATATCAAAAAGAAAAAGAAGATCAAATTTGGTATCCATTGTTCTTTAGAAGATATAGAGGATATCAAAGCCTTGTACCTTAAGTACAAAGACATCGTGGCCTGATCATATGAAGATCTAAAGGTGTATGATCAAAGAGTAATCCAACATACTATTGAGCTAGAACCTGATACAAAGACTTTCAGACAGAAGCAGAGACTTGTAAATCCTAGGATTGAATCATTAATGAGAGAGGAGTTGCTCAAACTACCGAAGGATAAGATTATATATCCAATGAAGCACTCCATATAGGTGGCTAATTTGGTCCCCATCAGAAAGAAGAACAAAGACATCCATCTGTGTGTAGATTTTAGGAACCTCAACCAGGCATCATTGAAGGACCATGTTGTTGCCATTGCACAACATACCCCAATTTGGGGATCCACTTGAAATTTTTGATGTTCATGCAGCTTTCAATTTGCATTGTTTGTTTTAGCTTGTGATAAAGAGGTCAATAAAGTCCAAGGGTTTTTCATTGTTATATTTTTAACATTGGATAGTTTTGTGATTAATTTGTTTGATCTCATGTGTTTGTTCTCATGTTTTTATTAAGAAAATCACCCCACTTTCAAATACCATGTGGAACTTACACATTAATAAAAATAAAAATTAAAAAATAATAAAAATAATTACATTTTCACTTTTTATAAAATGTATTGAAATAAAAGTCCATTTGTTTTATTTTTATGGATTTGTACGAAGTTGTTTTGAAATAATTACCTTTTATATCTTATATATTTGCATAAATTAAAATTTTAAATTTGTTTAAATGTGTAGGGTAAACCAGCAAAAAAATGACTCATTTTTCGAGGCAAAACTATGCTAACCTCTGAACGTAGCACATGAGCACGGTCAACACAGGGGCACAATTTTCAATGTAGCACATGAGTACGGTCAACACAATCTACCCTACCATGGATTTCAAGGTGTCATTAAGTGGCTTAGCTGAGTCATTTGTATTAGTACATGCTTGCATTAATAAATTCTCCATTGCATTGTTCCCGAATGCATGTGGGACTAAGCTCACAACAATGGCCTGAGGACCCGAATAGGGATATTAAGTGTGACTTGTTACCTAAACACATGATGCCTCCTATTGTGAAGATAAATCTATTTTACACTACGAAGATTTTACAACTATTTTCCAAAGTTTATTTTAAAGAATTTGACATCTGAATAAAGTGTTGGGAATGTAGATGAGGTGCATGTTTTGTTGACAACAAAACAAAGATTGCTCTTTGAAATTTTCAAACCAAACTATATTGTCATGCTTTTCTCCATGAAGGATAAGGTGGATGTTTTTGGCCTATGTTTCCTTGCATAACATTGAAAACATATTTTGTTTTAAGTTGTGGTGACTCAATCCTGAGCATACACAGTGTGCACAACGAGGGATTTTGTTACATCATTGGTGTCCCGGACCATGAGCAAGAATATTTACTATTAAATATTGATGATCAAAGGGCATGTTAATAAAAATTTCATGTTGGATAATTTTCAACCAGACAATTCAATACAATTTTTGCAGACTTGTTCGAAAAGAATATGACGTTTGGAAAGTATGGTGACGGCAGTGAACCTGACAACAACTATCACTATAGAGGATGGTAGTAGCTGCAATGTAAATGAACATTTAAGAAATATCTGGTAGAATATTAGTTTAAAAAAAACTCAATTTGCATGCTGGTGAAATTTTTTTTCCACATTGACGAATCTATGTCTGCCGAATAATTATCATAAACATCATAAATGCTATCTCCTAGACAGGATAGGAATACACAAAAAATAATGGAGTGCACTAGAAGAGAGTTGATTATCTTGGTCTTTGAGTCATCATATTGTTGGCTAAATTATTCTTGTGGCAATAGTATGTACACAAATATGGTTACAATGGTGATATGGAAATATGAAGCTCCTTATTATTGAAAACTTAGGATGTTAAATAAGTCCAAAAAAATAAAACCGTAAACCTGGAAATCATGAACGACTCCAAGGATTTGTCGGGTCACAAGATATGAAGTAGAAACACCTTGGTGTGTTTGTCGGGTCTTCGTATCAAAGACTGTATCGGCGTCAAGCGGAAGCTGAGCATCAAGAACCACATCAACTGGATGAATGATGGCTGGAACTGTCTCCAATGTGGAATCATAGTATGGTTTGAGAGGATCAACATTGACAACATCGTGAATGCCAAGATGTCTCTGGAAGGTCCAAGCGAAAGGCATTCTCTGAGATTTGCTGAAGAATAGTATAAGGCCCATAACGTAGAGGTTTGATCTTGCTATGTGCCTTATCTGCAAATCGTCGTTTGTCAAGATGAAACCATACTTTGTCACCAACTTGAAAGGAATGAGGAGTGTGGTGCTTGTCCATCTGTTGTTTCACGCTTTGCTTGAGTCTTCTGAAGAATTTGAACCACTTTGGCTTGAAGACTCTGCAAATGTTGCACAAAAGAGTTGGCCTTGTCTTGTTCCTTCTGAATGTGCATTGTGGCTGAAGAAGGCAAAGACAAAGGTAACTCATAAGGATCAAGTGGTTGAAAACCAAAACACACATCAAATGGAGAGTGTCTTGTAGAGCTGTGGACGGCCCTGTTGTAGGCGTGCTCAATGTGAGTGAGGCTTAAGTCCCACTTGGTAGGAGTGGAATGATGGTAAATCCTCAAACTCTGTACTAGAGTACGATTAACTACCTTTGTCTGCCCATCGGATTGTGGATGATAAGCAGTAGAGAAGTTAAGAGATACTCCCAAAATATTCCAAAGTGATCGCCAAAAGTGACCCACGAAGCGCGAGTCACGATCAGAGACAATGCTGGTAGGTAGACCAAAAGAACACCATACCACCTCAAAGAAGAGTTGGGCAAGATCCTGTGCAGTACTTGTCTTGCGACAAGGAATGAATTTGGCCATTTTGCTGAATCTGTCCACCACAACAAAGACACAATCATGCTTGCGTACTGTCATTGGAAAACCGCTCAAGAGATCCATGGAAATTCTTTCCCATGGATGAGAAGGAATGGGCAAAGGCATGCTCATTCCTAATGTTCTATTGGCTGATTTGGAGCGATTACATACTGCACACTGTCGCAAGAAGCGAAGAACATCTCTTTGCATGTGTGGCCAAAAGAAGAACCTCTGAAGATGATGTAGAGTTTTCACGCCTACCAAAATGTCCCCCATAGAGTGTGGAATGAGCCTCCTTCAGAAGAGACTCCCTGTTCGCATGAGGAACACAAAGTTTGTCCAATTTGTACAACAGTCCATCCTTAATATGAAAGTCTTGAAGAGCTCTCAAATTTGAAGAAGAAGGATTGGAAAGTTGGTGGAAAACTTTGCCAAAATCCGGATCCATAGGATACTGTGTAGGCCAAGTTTGGAAGCCAAGATGAGAAGTAGTGACAATTGTCAAAACAAGAGTAGAAGGAGGACGACTCAAACAATCAGCCACTGCATTGTTTCGTCCTTTCTTGTACTTGATTACCAAAGCATAGAACTCCTTATCATATGTAGAATAGTTCTTCTTGGCCTCTGAAAATGTTTCTGAATGATAGGCCACTGGATGGCCATTCTGCATGAGCACGACCCTCCAAGTGCAACTTGCGAAGCATCGGTTTCTATCTCAAATGGTTGAGACAAATCGGGAAGAACAAGAACTAGTGCAAGATCTCAATTTCTCGTTTCAATGTGTCAAAGGCTTTTTGTTGATCCTTTGTCCACCGAAACCGAACTTTGATTTTTGTCAAATAGTGTAAAGGCGCAAGCAATAGAAGAATATCCTTCAATGAACTTGCGATAGAAATTAGCAAGTCCAAGAAAAATCCTTAAATCCGTGGATTGAAGTAGGAGTTGGCCAAGAGAGGATAACTTCAACTTTGGAAGGATCTACTTGCACACCTTTTTCACTAATTACAAATCCAAGATAGGCAATGAATGTTTGCCCAAAGGAACACTTAGGAAAATTTTCATACAATTGGTTCTTTCGAAGAGTTTGAAGAACCATTTTCAAGTGTTCCAAATGATTCTCCCAAGTAGGAGAATATATAAGAATGTCATCCAAATAGATGATTACAAATTGATCCAAACAATCTCTGAATACTTCATTCATCACCCGCATGAATGTAGTCGGAGCATTTGTAAGACCAAAGGGCATGACAAGCCACTCAAAGAGCCCCATTTTAGTCTTAAATGTTGTTTTCCAAGTGTCTTCTCGCTTGAATTCTCACTCGATGATACCCACTTTTGAGATCAATTTTGGAGAAGAATTTTGCACCTTGCAATTGATCCAAAAGATCATCAATTCGAGGAAGTGGATAATGATTCTTGATTGTAATCTTATTGAGTGCCCTGAAATCAATGCATAGTCTCCATGTGCCATCCTTCTTCAACACAAGCAAGATAGGAGAAGCACAAGGGGAAGTACTGGGTTTGATGAACCCTTTAGTCAACAATGCTTGAATTTGCTTTTTGATTTCTTCCATTTGCACTATTGATTGTCTATACATTGAAGAATTAGGAAGAGATGATGCAAGAACAATCTCAATACTATGATTAATCTGTCTTTCAGGAGGAAGACTTGTGGGTTCTTGAAAAACATCAGAAAATGATTGAAGTATTGAATGAATCGAAGAACTCCTGTTATTAGTGTGCTTAGGTGCTTGCTTTTCTTCTTGAATTGGTCCGATGAAGATGAGTGCTAATTCCTTTGCTTGATTTATAGCTTTGCGTGCTTGTCTACAACTCAACATCAAATTATGTGGTGTTTGTTGTGTACTTATGATTATGAAAGCCTTATTATCTTTATGCAAAGTGTATGTATTTTTGTACCCATCATGTATAGACCTCCTATCATATTGATAGGGTCTTCCAAGCAACAAGCCACAACAATCCATTGGAGTTACATCGCACACAACCAAGTCCACAAAAGAAGGACTGAAAGAAAAATTCACAGTGCAAGTGTGTGTGATGTCGGATGTAATCCCATTGTCCTTCCATCCCAAATGATAAGGATGAGGATGGGGATCCATCGACAACTTCAGTTTGTCAACAACGGACCTCGCAATTAGATTTTTCTGTGAGCCGCTATCGATTATACAATCAACCATAAAGGTGTCACTGAGATGGACCGTAGTCACAAACAAATATTCATGATCACCTTGTGAAGTATTCATAAGGGTCAATTTGTTTAACCCTGCCAATTCCTTATAAGGCTTACGTTCCCCTGTAGCCTCAATGGGACTTTCTTGTGAGTCCTCATTGGAAGGCTTTACAACTAGGGATTTTTTCTTCATATTATGCAACTTAAAACACCTATTTTGAGTATGTCCTAGCTTTTTACAATAATTACAAATCAAAGGTGATTTAGAAGAAGAAGATTTTTGTGAAGAAGAAGGGGAAGATGAAGAAGAGGGAGAAGGAGAAGAAGAAGTTTTAACTCCCTTGGAAGGTTGTGGAGAAGCCTTCTGATTTCCTCCCGATGTAGAAGAGCGAGTCCCACGCGATTGCTCCCTCATTTCCTCCTCAGCAAGGAGGGCTTGATTGAAAGCCATGTCAATGTTTACAATCAACTTGTATTTCATCTTCCGGTAAATGGGTTCCTGCAAACCACTCTTAAATTTGTTAACAAGTTGTGCTGCATTATCCTGTATAGAATTCAAAATCCGCAATTTGCTAAATTGAAAAATATAATCAGAAACAGTCATATTGGAGGTTTGTCGAAGATGAAGCCACTTGATCTCAAGGTCAGTGGCATAGTTTGAAGGATAAAAATTATTCTTCAATACTCTTTGCAATTCATCCCACGTATCAATGGGATTTTGGGTCCGTTGTCGATCAGTGACAAGGACCTTAGCAATGCCGAAAAGTTTCAATTTGGCAAAGTTAACCTCCTGATCCTTGGCGAGCTTGATATACTGAAACCAACTGTCCATGTCCAAAATCCAACTGTTGAGGACTTCGGGATCTCGGGAACCAGTGTAAACCGGAACCTCACACTGTTGTTGCACTTCATTCGAAGTAACTTTATCAGCCAACACGCTGACAAGTTGGGTTACTTGAGCCAACTTATCGGCTAATTCGGAAGCCATTTGACCCCGAGTGATCGCCAGGAAGATTTGTCAGAAAAAGACAAATTACAAAATGTGCAAAAGAAAAATTGCCCAAATTAATTTGCAAAAAGTGCAAATTTACAACATGGAAGGGGCAAAATCAAAACAATATTTGCACAATGGTGGAAAAGTCCAAAAATGACTTTATAATAAAAACAAAAATAACCTTTTTTTTTTTTTATTTGAAAATTCAAAAGGTTTGTTTTGTTTTTTTTTTTTTGTTGTTTAATATTGAAATTAAAAAGTTTGTTTGATGTACTTTTTAATGCCAATATAACAAGGTCAAAGATGATATAAAGAATTCAGTCAGAAATAACCAAATATCCAGGCTGCATATACCGGAAACACACCCACCGCGCAAGAGCTGGCAATGCTATGTGAAAGAAGATAGGCGAACGCCTATTTTAAAACGCGATGAATCCAAATAGGAAATGTTTCTGCTGGCATTCGCCAATCACACCCGCACGAAACCGATGGCTGACCCGGTACGTAGAACCACCGATCGCGAAGCCAAAAAATTGGGATCGGAATCCTCGACTGCACGCTGCACGCTGTCGTATTTTGTCGTTCGGGACTGCAAGCAAATGCAGATCCGATCGCTGCCAAATCGCCCGATAGGAAATCATGGATAATTTGGCTAATTTTAACCTCCGACCACCAGAGTTTTATGCCAGACGCAGCAAATTTAAAACTGCCTACCCGAAAGCTGAAAACGGTTGGAAAAATGCAGAGGGTTGCCGGCCACGTCGTGACTGTAAATGCAAGGGTTTGACCAGAATTTCTGACGATGTGGGGGAAGCAATCGTCGTCGATGGGCGTCACGACTGGAATTGGCATGTGTCACGCAGATCTGAACGAAAACAGGACAGATTGCATCAGTAAACGTCGAAAACCGTTGGAGTTTCGAAATCGTAGGAGGTATGGCGATTTTCGGCTGGGTTTCGACTGTCTTGTGGCTCCCGACAATTCTCGACACTAAATGTGAAATGTAGGAACTGCCCGTGCATAGCAGTAGTCAGAGTCCTATCATTCGTCGGCACGCAGACCAAAATTTGCTGGGCGTCCAACAGCTCGGGCAGATTAGGAATTGTCAGATCGCTGGCGCCATCGAAAACGAAACGGGTTCTGTTGGTACTGGCACCTCCTGTCACATAGAACAGATTGTTGAAAACCAAATCTGGACGGCGACTGTGGTTCCCACACCCGACAGTTATCAGGCCCGGTAAATCTGATTCCTCCGGGACAATAGCGAAAATCTCCTCGTTCAATTTCTCTGGGAAACGTCGATTGGCGATGTGTGGTTCCTCAGAAAATCTGTCAAGGACAGATTACACGGAGCTGCAATTTGGTCTGCGTGCGGGATGCTGCAATTTGGTCTGCACACAGAATGCTCGAGGTAGACCCACAACGGAGATGGCCAGAACGGAGGTCTGCGGACAACAGCGTCGAAAAACGGCCAACAATTTTGGGTACGTTTGGCGTCGGATCAGTATCCTTCTTCTGGTCAAAACGCAGCGGAGGGATGGGTTTGGCACCGTCTGAAAAGTCTGGCAGAAGCCAGAGAACACGAGCAGAATGCTGGCACGCAGAGGCAGGTGGAAATCGGCAGCGGCAAAGGCAGCGACAGAAATCGTAGCGATCAATGCGACAACAATATTATATTTTTTTTTTTTAGACCTAGGATAAATGCATTTAGGACTTAGTCAGGAATAATCAACGTGAGTTATTTTTAATCTTCGTTGACTGGTCTAGGTGTAGGTGTTTTTGTTTTCAGCATTGTCGGGCTTACATCTTAGCCTTTCCAGATTTGTGTGCGTAAATCCTTGGAGTCGTTCATGATTTCCAGGTTTACGGTTTTATTTTTTTGGACTTATTTAACGTCCTAGGTTTTCAATAATAAGGAGGTTCATATTTCCATATCAAATGGTGGCTTACATAACGAACACGGTGAAAAGTTGCTACGGAGGCAGTTTTGGTACCGGTTTCAATACCATCAAAACAAAAGAACATAGTCATCCAAATGGGCTATAGAAAAATGAGGAGATTTTCAAATTTAAACCCGATGAAATAGTTGAAATGAAATATAGAGGCAGATGATAATAATTGCTATGGAAGATGCATTGGACTATGTGACAATCACTTCTGCTTTATGTTCATTTGTTCAACTACATCGTTTTACATTTACATATTCTCCTTTTGTTGGGAGTATATCATTGCTCTATCTAGAAAGCTATAAAACCTGCATCAATTGTGCTTATAGTCTATACATTCTATACATTCATTATAATTTTTGTTTGTTGGTGGATTGACGGTGTTTTATTTTTAGTTGATTAGTGCAAATCATATCATGTATGAGAATTTTAGATCTCGATATGATAGAAGATCAGTATAAACTATGTGCAGGTGATAAAAAAAGAGTACCCGTGCTAGAATTTTTGTCCATAATTATAAGTTTTATCATGAGCATGTGATGTCTATTTGGTTAAATCTCATCCGATACAGTGATGAAAGAGGAGAAGGGGTTCTGCAAGTCATCGATCATATAGACACCCAAGTTGTGCAAAAGCAATTCATTGTTATGTATGCTTCATTGTTTTGTTAGTAAGGGAGAAAGATGAGATATATTGTACATGAAAGAGATTACAATATATAGGCATAAGCCTATATGAAGGACATGACACTTGTCAAAGAGAATGACAAGTGTCAAGATAAACTGGCATAGTGCACATTAACAATATTCTAACATTCCCCCTTAATGTGCACTATCCTAACTATAGAGAAAAAAAACAAGTCAACATTAGGTAACATTCCCCCTTAATGTTGACTTCTCTAAAAGAAACCTATCATCCTCCTTTATTCCTGATTTGGTCTAGGCCCGTGCTCTTTGCGCTTGGCTCTCCAACTATGAATAATGTTATATCAACGGTATATACATATCAGTATGTTGCCTCAAGGTCAGCCACTACGTTGGATCTGTTGCCACTGGGTCAGTCGTCTAAGTACCTTAGGGTCATCATGGGTGCCTCAGGGTTAGCCACTTCTGGGTCTGTTGCCTTTGCAAGTCATCCTCAGAGGATGTTGCCTCTCATAGGTCACTGACTAGATCCACCATAAATATCAAATCCCTCTTCATGGTGAACTCAATCTAGAAGGTGTCGATATTTGCTGAAAATGCACCTTAATACAATATAAATACAAGACATGAAATACAACAAAATTGAGCCATAGATCCAAATGTGGATGAGAAGAAAAAAGAAGAGAATCTTCTAAAGTGTCTTCGTCTGTAGTCTTCAGAAGTTGATCTGGAAGAGTACTCGGATAGATTCTAGGGTGTGTATGTCTGTAGTCCCTACAATAGGTGTTCTTATGGTGACCTTTCATCCCACCGCAGTGCATGGGTAACCAGCCGCTACATCCACTAGGTCTATAGATAATGTTACTAGGTACAAGGATCACATGTAAATTTAATTTGGAGTGTCGGGTTCCACCGAGAGTGCACTCCAAGGTACAATCATATTTGAGGCTAAAAAATGCAAACCAAACTGCCTCAAAATTACAATTTGACACCTTCATTGATCACATACAAATTGACTTTGGAGTGTCGGGTTTCACCGAGAGTGCACTCCAAGGTACAATCATATTTGAGGCTAAAAATTGCAAACCAAACTACATCAAAATTACATTTTGAAACCTTCATTTTATCCGTCTTGAAAAAACCCTTCCGACAACTATAAATAAGCCTATAATTGGATACAAACTATTGCTTCAAAATGGCAAAATACAATGACCTCCAAAATGTGTGCAGCTCTAGGACTTCCCAAATGGTCACCCATCCGAGTTGTATTCTGCGAAAAAATACTTAACTTGGGAGATTTTACAAAACTTGCTACCAATATACCAAGAATCCTTATGACTACTTGTATTTGAAATAAACATATATAAAATGTATTTGGCAGCATAAATATTATTTTAAAACTTTAGGCAAGCTCTAAATTTTTTCATCGGAATAAATATCCATCAATTGAGAAGACCTCACCGACTCTCCATTGTTTACCTCCATCCACATGTGCCAGCAATATCCCACCCTCATCCATTCACCAGTTTAAAATAGTCAGAGCATTTTCTTTAAAACAGTCAGACTCCTCGGTTGGATCCAACCACCTTGTGCAGGCTATTGAACCTGCTGTTCTGAGCAGATTCCAGCTTCCTGGGAAGATAACACACTCTTCCATTTCTTCTTTGCAACCCAGTGAAAAGCAACATGGGGCCCACGTCTGCATCCAACTTCCCAACCACACAAATCTGGGTTTTTTTTGACATCGACGCCTTCACGTTGACCTCACATCAACGATCTTCATCGTCGCGATGGAGTACACCATTCAATATTTTTATATTCAGTCTTGTCATATTCCACAATGGCTAAACGTAGGTCATTTTAAGAAGCTTTGGGTTTGCTGACTGTAGGAGCTCTACATGTATAACATTCAACAGACTTTAAAGACCAAAGAGTGGCCCCATCTAGGCAATTCTCAATGAACATCAACGTTTCATTTCATTAACAAACACGAGCACACCTTGGGCCATATAATTGAAAAATATAAAGTGGCTTTCCACTTTAATAAAAGTAGCATCTCAATGGAAAGAAAACATTTTAAATATAAACGTTGGAAAAACTTCACTGCCATCCAACGCAGCACAACTCCAACACGCAACACATGTCAAAGAAACAGAAAAAACTGCAGCTTGTAAACTGATGACATCACTTCTGGGACTATTGCAAAGGGGTCTTCCTTCATTTGTTGGGCAGCAGCATATGGGCAGGGGAAATTTAGTTCTGGCATGCGATCGTGAACCGTCCGAAAATATGATAATATTCCCACTTGAAAGGAGCCTTCGCGGCTTTATTTATCAGATGGTAGCAATTAAGTGTGCGCTCGTCAACTTGTCGGAAGCCACGTAAAATAGTCCAAACCGGCTTTATTTCACTCCAACTTGATTAACCATAGAACTTTCACAAGAATTACACCACCATATTCATGCAGAATTTCATGCAGCACTTCATTCGAATACAACACTCGCTCGTGATCCGTGACTTCAATCTCTACAATGTGCTCCTGAGACATTCTTTATTTGATAAATTGGTATTGACAATAACAGAACAAGACATTCAGAGTTGCTCCTTTCTCTCTCCATGTACACATGGGCCAATTTGAATTTGTTTTCGCCAAGCCCACTCACTGGTTGTTATCGCAACATCAGAATGCATGATATTTGCACTTCACACAAAATATCAAAATGAGACCCTGCAAAACGAAAAACTTCCTCCTTGACGTAAAAGACATAGCATTAGAACGTCTTCTGCGTCGGGCTCCAAAAAAAATCTGCTCACTGATTATGCTGCACCTAGTGTGATAGATTATCACCACAGACATTTTTCAATTGCACGACATCATGATCCACTCGAACAAGCAGTTTGAAATCGTGATGCACTTTTTTTGCTTCGAACGGACACTCATGCAAACATCAGTCAATCTTTTAGTGCTCCAATAAAAAAACTGTATGTCATCAGAATTTATTGCTGGCAAATCTGAATCCTTTGGGCTCCATAACAATATTTTCTTCAAATCTGCATCTGCGATCATTGCTCGGCGGTCGATGCCCATGATTACGTAAACTAAACTGTAAAATAATGCAGGGCGATGACCAGGTGGGCAAATAAAATCGGGTAAGGCTACGAAAATAACCACCTCTCACATTTGGTTGTTGTTGTTAGCGTCAAACATAGAGTAAACTGGGTACAAAGTGGACGTTATGCATGGTAGAACAGATGCGATTGAGTCACTCGAGACTACTTCAGAAATTTTTAATTCCCCGTTGATCACATCATCAGCTGAATTTCAATGCAAAATGAAATGAAAAAGTTCATGTGGAAAGTGCTACCGTGACCAACACTCCATCTTCTACGTCGGCTTCACTTCAGGAATAGTGAAGCCATCCTCGGCATAATTTACCATGTTCACCATAGTAACAGTTTGAGGGATTACAATAGTGCACAAATGACACACCGAGTATTTCATGCGACGGAAATAGGTCTACAATACAAAAAAAACCAAGTATCTTCTCTCGTCAAACGATCACCAGCAACTCCATGGTAGAAAACATATTGCAGTAATAGAAAACACGTAACGTCATCAGTAGGGTAAACGCCATAATCACCACCTATAACACACACAAAAAATTAACATAAAAAATATTAATTAATAACGATCTTCCACTTCTGCCTTCAACGGTCGCAGAAGTCTTCTTCCACGTGTCTTTTTATAAGGGGTTCCCCATGGTATCCGCCACCATACATAGCAGATAAAACACCTCGACAATATGGAATGACACTGACTTCTTACTCCTCGTGCAAATATAGCAACCCGGAGGTGAATTTAGATGCAATAGCAAGTGGGCGCTCAGATTTCATCTCATGTTAAGCTGTCTCTAGCAATTCGATGAAGGGGAGAGAACGCTCCAACTCACCGCTCAAAAATTAAATTTTTTTTCTTCCGCTGGTATGTGTGTCTCCTCCGTTTGTTTTTGCATTAGCTGTGCAAGCTCCTAAAAGAAACTACCCCAATTACGAATCGCAGTGCAGTAGACTACTATTGAATGCATCATCCGAGGGATACTGATATGGTGCCACTCTACGGGAGGCTAAACTGTGACCAGCAACAGTGTGCAGATTTATCATTGCAGTAGCATGGCTTATTTCATTATAAAAAACTCTCTGAATAGGCCTTTTGAAACCAGTAATACCTGCCTCATTACTTTCACCAGCGCTACCTACATCCGTCCAACAGGAATTTTATGCAACAGTTTGACCAAAACTATAACGTGCCACCAGTCTCCTTTCCTGGAACGACCACCACAACTATATCTACTGGATGCTGCTTCCAATATGCATTCGCTGAAGTGTGGGCCACAACCTGCAGATCTATAAAAGATAATTTTCACAGATGAAAAATAAATAACAACAAGCTTCCAAACATCAAATCTGCCAAACATGAAACTAGTGTATCCTGTTTTTTATTTCTCTATGGAGAAACTACTTATGATGGATACACTTCAAAAAAAAAATTGGCAGCCATTAATTTTTCAAACATCTGGTTTCTAATCCATTAAAAAAATAGAGACCATACTCCCTCATAATGAGAAAAAAAAATGGAGGGAGAGAAAAAAATGAGGGGGTTCCATGAGGGAAACCCCCCTCAAGGGTTGACACAGGCAAGAGAGCGAACCTACTCTGATACCAAATGTTAGTAAGGGAGAAAGATGAGATATATAGTACATGAAAGAGATTACAATATATAGGCATAAGCCTATATGAAGGACATGACACTTGTCAAAGAGAATGACAAGTGTCAAGATAAACTGACATAGTGCACATTAACAATATTCTAACATGTTTTACGATTGGTTAAAGCATATACAACGTAAGAGAGATATTAATATTCATTTTATAATAAACATTTTAACCTAAAATATTTGTCTTGAGAGAAATATTATCATCAAGTGGGTAAAGAGAATAGTTTTTTAAATTCGTTGTAGAACAGTTATACCATCGAACAATTGAAAACGAAAAATTATAATATTATAAATAGCCATTGAATTTCAAGAAGGGGTCAAAAGATTTTAGAGTGGAAGATTTTTGGAGTAAGGAAAAGTTGAAGAACGTTTTTCAAAAGAGATTTCTCCATATTGTTGCATTGAAGGTTTCACCATTGTAACTACAGAGTGCAAGGTTTTCTGAAATAAAGTTTTATTGAATATTTTTTTTAATATATTGATTTCTTTAGTGAGGTTTATGCATGTGGATGGTAGCCTTTCTAATTAATTTAATATATTATTTATTTCCTTAGAATATTGCACTTAATTTAGTTTTGATTGTATGAATTTAGATCAAATTAGATTAGTTTTAAATTTTCAGAGAATTAGTTCTATAGATTCAAGATTAAGAATTTTCATTTTCGTAATTTTTCTTTGTTTATGTTCCATTCTATTTTGCACAATTTATTTAAGTTATTTTATATATTTTTCTAACCCTAGACTTTTTTTTATTTTTATTAAAGTTGTATCAAATAAAAATCAAAACCCAAAGAAATAAGTAAGTTTCAAAAAATTAAAATTAAAATTTTCATTTTTTCGTAAATTTACATTTTTTTGATGAAAATTTAAAGTTCTAACTATGCATAGTTTTGATTGATTTTGTGAAGGAAAAAAAATTTTTCTCTGGCGTTTTGGCGGGAATCCCTTTGCACTGTCGACGGCCGTGGCTCTAGGGTTCCAGTTCGGAAACCTCCTTCAGCGTTTTTGGGGTCTGTTGCGTGCCTCTCGGACAAGGATCTTTCGGTTTCCCGGAGGGCCCAATGGGGTCTCTTCCCGGTTCTCGCGAAGGAAAAAAGACCTCTTATGCGGAGATTCTTCGAGAGAATCCCGCGTCTTCCTCTCGCCGAAGCTCAACGCAAAGGCCTTCCATCTCGCTAGCCAAGAATGCGGGCAAGGGCTCTCCCGGGCACAGTAATTAATGGTTGTCTCCCGCAATCTACATCAAGACCGAAAATTGTCATCGAATCCGTAGCCGGTTGAAGACACGATAAACTACCGGACCACGCATGATCCGATTTGCAAGTTCATGGGCATTCGACCCACCCCCGCACTTTTTGCATTCCCCGGGTGAGACAAAACTGGGAGCCAATCGGTGAGTACTCCTTATGGCCCATTAGCAATGGGTATTTCATTATTAGTTTTTCTTCCCTAATGGATAGAAACAGAGCATTTGAATCAGAGAAGAGGAGCCATGGCCCGGCAGGGTTATTTGTCCAGCCGTGGAGAGCGGGTTTCGACCCTCGCATTGAACCCACGGCTGTCCCGGTTTGGATCCGCCTGTACGCGCTCCCGATGGAGTTTTGGGGTGAGCGGATTCTTGAATTGATAGGCAACTCTCTAGGTAGATTTTTGGGAGTTTCTAAGGATACCATCGAAGGAAATACTGCCGTTTATGCAAGAATTTGTGTAGAATTGGATATTAGTCAATCGCTACCAGCTGAGATGGAATTGGAGCTAGCAGGACATTCTTGGGTACAACAGCTAGACTATGAAGCCCTACCTTTCCGTTGTAGAGTCTGTCATTTGCATGGCCATTTGGCAAGGTTCTCGTCCAAATATCTTGAGCACCAATGCGGATGCTACACAGGGAATGTCAAATCGCTCCCGAGGAGGTAAGTCCACTTCGGCCAAGGAACCATCTGTCATTCCCACTGGGTCTGAGGGCCAGAATGATGGCTTTGAACAGCAGAAGAGGAGAAGAAACAAAAAGAGAAATGGTAAGGAGCAAGCTCTCCCCAAGCCAACAAATCGGTATGAAATCTTCAAATCTCTTGTGGATCAAGAAGACCAACCTATGGAAGGAGCAGATGGGATCCTTGAGGACAATATTATCCCTACTCATGCTCCTCCTTCCTCAACCCCTGTCCTTGAACAGGCTTTTGATTCCTCTGAGACTTTGCACCATGAAAACCTTGGGACTCTGGTTATCCACGCCCAAGCCCAGCCCGTTATTAAAGATGTTTCTATGGGAATTGCAGAAAAGCTCAGAGAAAGACCAGCTCTTGGAATTTCACAGGTGGAGAAGAGATCGAAAAATAGTAATTCCCAAGGGGTGGGCAGGAAATCCAATAAGGATCTAATCGCAGTGCAAGGGGATAAGCTAATCAATGGAGGACTGGCAAGAACAATTGATTCGTATTGCTCCCAAGGTTTCCAATGATTATACAATCTTGGAATGTGAGGGGTTTAAACAAGAGAACCCATCAATCGCTGCTCAAAGACTTTTAGAAAGAAGTAAAACAGACTTTCGCTCATTCAGAAACAAAAATGTCATTAGACCTCATGAGTAAAACCGTCGGCCGAACTGGAGGGGTGCCGGCCATATGGCGATGGTCGCTCTTGGTGCCTCGGGAGGGATTGCTACTCTTTGGAATCCTTTGGCATGGATAGCAGTAGATCATATAGCCTGGAGAGGGGTCCTAACATCTCTTTTCAAGAATATAGTTACAGCTGAACAAGTCTTAATTACAAATTTTTATGGGGTGCAGAATACCGAAGGTCAGCGGTCTCAATGGAAAGCTGTTCAAAACATGAGGTCCTCCCGGGAAGATCTTGATTGGATTTTAGCTGGGGATTTCAATGCTAAATTATCCGCTAGAGATCAGGAAGGTGGCATCCCTGTTCTGGATACAGGGGATAGGCTGTTTATTGCCCACGTTCATGCCTTTAACCTTGTTGACATCAAAGGTCCTGGTACAAACTTTACATGGACTAATAAGAGAAGAGAGCCATACAATAGGAGGGTTAAGCTTGACAGGTTTTTGGTCTCGGAGGAAGCTTATGTTAGATGGAATATCAAATTCCGGATCTTGGAGGGCCCAGTTTCTGATCACTCTCCCATTTTGCTCGAGGGAGGGACTATGTCAGGAAAGTATTACAAACCTTTTAAATTTGAAAATTTTTGGTTGCAAAAAGAGGACCTACGAAGGAAAATTCCACAATGGTGGAAAGAAGGCCGTCCCCCTTTTGGAACAGCTATGTTCAAAATTCACAAACAGCTCCTCTATGTTAAGAGTAAACTGAAACAGTGGAAGCAAACTAACAAATCTGATTTCCAGCTCCAACGGGCCCCCTTGCTGGATAGATGGAATGAGGTGCAAAAACAATTCAGAGAAGGAATTATTTCTGAGCATCTTAAATTTGAGGATGACGCCTTACGCAAAGCAGTTGAGGACATTGATAATCAAGAAGAGATCTACTGGAGACAGAGAGCCGTAAATACTTGGCTATTAGAAGGAGACATAAATACTAAATTTTTTCATCGTTCTGCCTGTGCTAGAAGGCAATTGAATAACATGGAGTTCCTCCAAGATGAGTTTGGAAATTCTTTTGACACTCTTCCTGACATGCACTCCATATCTATGGAGTACTTCTCAAACCTCTTCAAGGAAAGTTTGCAGAGATGATGTGGAAGCTCAAAATGAAGTCATTGACCGGAATTCCCTCTATTATTTCTCATGAAGAGAATCAGTCCCTTCTTAAGCCCATAGATCGTGATGAACTCAAGAAGGTGGTCTTTGGGATGTGCACAGAAAGTCGCTCGGCCCGGACGGTTTCCCTATTGAGTTCTTTCAGCCTTCTCGGGACATCCCGGAGGAGGACGTGTTGGCCGTCATTGAGGAATCCCGAATTAACAAAAGAATGCTCAAGGCTCTAAATCATACCTTTATCTCTTTAATTCCGAAAGGAGAGGGGGGGGCTCTCATTTCTGATTTCAGACCTATTGCTCTATGTAATGTGATCTACAAAATTATTTCTAAACTTATGGCCGAAAGACTAAAACCCCTCCTTCAAAATTTAATTTCCCCTGAGCAAGGGGGTTTTGTTGAAGGAAGACAGATCTTGGATGGAGTGATCTTGGCTCAGGAGGCTATCCATTCTATGCATAATTCAGGTAACAAAGGAATGTTCATCAAATTGGATATGTCTAAGGCTTATGACAGAGTAGAGTGGGGTTTCTTGGTCAAGATGTTGGCAGCCTTTGGTTTTTCTCAGATCGGATTGCCCGGGTCATGAGCCGTATCTCTACGCCTTCATACTCGCTTTAATTAAGGGGCTTCCCTCGCCACCTTTTGGAGCCTCTCGGGGTCTCCGTCAAGGAGATCCCCTGTTCTCCTTATCTCTTTCTTATCTTGGCCGAAGGTCTTGGCGGACTCTTCCCGAGAAGAAGACGTCAAGGACAGACACGAGAATTAAAATCGGAGCCGAAGTTTTGACTCATTTACAGCTTGTGGATGATACGGGCTTGGTGGGAGTTGCCAGCCTCATAGAAGCAAGAGGAATCAAAGATACTCTTAACGTCTACCTTCGGGCTTCTAATCAAGCCATCAATGATTCAAAATCAAAAGTGGTCTTCTTCAACCTTGATCAAAGGTCGCAAGAGAGAGTTATGGAGATTCTGGGTTTCACTCTGACCTCCCTTCCCGTTGTTTATTTGGGGGTTCCTCTCGCACTTTAAAAACCGACACCTGATTTCTCGGAAGGACCTGCTTGATGGCATCAAAGAGAGAATGAATCATTGGTCTCATAGATGGTTAAGCTATGGGGGCCGATTAACTTTTCTGAAGTCTGTTATTCAGGCTATGCCTATTTACAAATTCTCAATTCTGGCCGCCCCTCCCTCAATCTGGAAAGAGTTGGACAAAGCGGCTAGAAGTTTTCTTTGGGAAGGTGCCAATGGAGAGAGGAAATGGGCCTTGGTTGGTTGGGATAAAGTCACCCAGCCCAAGGAAAAAGGTGGGTTGGGCTTGAGAAGCTCCAAGTTTAACAATCGGGCCCTGGCTGGGAAATTGTACTGGAGGTGGATTTCTCAGCCTTCGTCTCTCTGCAGCAGAATCCTTTCTAGTAAATACTTGGGTACTGTTCCTCCCAATGACTTGGGCCGCTATCCTCTGGAAGGTAATGGTTCTCTTGTGTGGCAGTCGCTCAAGCTTGGTTCTTGCATTATCAAAGATCAATTGTTCCTGGAAAGTTGGGAGAGGGGAGAAGGTCCGGTTCTGGACTGACTCTTGGGATCAGGATCCTCCTATTCTTGCAAGAGCTTCCCGATCTGCTTCCGCTAAAAATAGCTCTTGAAGACAAAGGTTGGATTCATATTCAGACCTACTTCACTACCAGCCCTCTGGGGGAGTATAAGGTTAAAAAATTTAAGCGGCTGGGTGAATGGCCTATTCCAATCCCTCCGGAGCAGGCCCCAACTCTGGAAAAACTTTTGGCTGAAAGGTTTCTATCTGGGAGTGATGAGGAGGATGAGCTTGCTTGGGGCTTCGGGAACCTTGGGGTTTATTCTGGTGAAGGAGGGCTATGCTTCGATCCTACCTGAGCCCCCCCCACACTCTTTTCCCTGTTCATGAATGGAGGAAGATTTGGCATCCCAAGGGCTGGCCGAAAGTGAACTTCTTTGCTTGGCAACTGATGCATAATGGTATCTTGACCTTTGACAACCTTAGAATTAGAGGCATCATTGGTCCTTCCCAGTGCGTTTTATGTTATAGGAATGAGGAAACTGTGAACCATCTTCTCGCTTGATTGCTCTTTCACACAAGCAGATTTGGCAACGTTGGTTCTCCCACTTTAAACTTCGAGTGCTTGGAGATCTGTCCCTGACCAATTTATGGGAAAGCTGGAAGAGAGGTAGATTTATTTCTAAAGCTCTTCGTACTGGCTGGGAGATCGGTTTCCTTTTTATTTGGTGGCAGGTTTGGTTGGAAAGAAATGCTCGTATTTTTCGTGAAACCTTCTCTTCGGTGGAGGGGATTTGGCAGATCATTTGGAGCAAAGTTGTGGAAACCGTTGCCATCTATGCTGAGAAGGAAAACCAGCCTGCTTCTAGGCCTTTGAGTGGGAGAGGTGCTGATCCGGAGAGACAGTAAGAAGTTGTTGGAAACCTCCCCGTAAGGCTGGGTCAAAATCAATACTGATGGAGCTGCTAAAGGTAATCCGGGCAATGCTGGGCAAGTGGTGTTATTTGCCGTGATCATGCTGGGACTGTGCTATATTGGGAATTGCAAGGTCTGGGATATGCCACAAACAATGAAGCTGAGGCCTTTGCTATTAAATCTGCTTCCATCTGGGCCGTCAAGCATGGCCATAGAAAGATAATCATTGAGTCTGATTCTCAAATCTTGGTTGGTGCTCTTGATTGCATGCGGAACTTTGCCTTAAAAGCTTGGAGGCTCCGGATTTTGGTTGCCCAAATTTTAGAGCTTTGGAAAGAAATTGAGGATGTGATTCCTGTTTATGCTAGTAGATCTCTTAATAAAGCGGCCGATTTCCTTGCTAAGTTGGGTGCTGAGAGAGAGGTTGGGATTCATCTGCATAGCAATTTGCCTGTGGAGAATGTCGAGATCAGACAAGGCCTTGATCAATTCCTGAAATAATGTGCAAAGTTTTTTTTGCTAAGGGTCCTTTCTGTCGCGATTTCGCGACTTGTTGCCCTGTCGCGGCTGTTGGCTGGTTACTGTCGCGATATCGCGACAGGTTGAGTCTTTGTAGTCTCCGGCTGGTTTCTGTCGCGATATCGCGACATGTCGCGTTATCGCGGGTCGCGATTCCGCGACATGTTGCGCTATCGCGACATGTCGCGTTATCGCGTGACGCGATCCCGCGTCTTGTTGCGATATCGCGACATGTCGCGATATCGCGACATGTCGCGTTTCGCGCCTCGCGATTCCTCGACATGTTGCGATATCGCGACAGGTCCCGCCTTCCCGGCGTCTCGGGTGGTTAACTGTCGCGATTTCGCGACCTGTTGTGATGCTGCTTCTTTGAGCTGGTTTTTGTCGCGATTTCGCGACAGGTTGTGCCCTCCCGGTCTCTGGCATTTTTCTTGCGCGATTTCGCGGCATGTTTGGCTCCTTTGCGACTGGGTGGTTTTCCGTCGCGATTTCGCGACCTTATTGAGGCTTGTTTGTTGCTTTCTTTTTCTGTCGCGATGTCGCGACGCTTTCTGCGGGAGGCTGTCGAGGGCCTTTCCTGTCGCGATTTCGCGACATGTTGCGATTTCGCGACATGTCGCGATTTCGCGACATGTCGCGTTATCGCGCCTGTTGGTGCCTTAGTGGCCGTGTTGGGTTTTCCTGTCGCGATTTCGCGACATGTCGCGGTTTCGCGACCTGTTGCTGTTTCGTGCCTTCCGTTCTCTGTGCCTTGCGGTTCTTAGCCTTGCCTTGGTGCGCCTTCCTTGTTGTTTTGCTTGTGGCTCTGGCTCGGGATGTGTTCTCTCCCGCTTGTATCTGGTTCTTGTTTTAATACAAGTTTTTCATTTTTTCAAAAAAAAAAAAAAACCATGCATAGTTTTCACATAATCATTTAATTTCATTTTACGTAAAATTGAAATTTCAAATTTTCATTAAAGTGAATAATTAATATGATAATTTACAGTTTTTACATTGCAAAGTTTAGATTTAATCATTTCATTTTGATTATTCTCATGCAAATCTTAACAATTTGAGATAAAACTTGATTAACAATTTGAGATAAAATCAATTAAAATCAAATTTTCAAAGGTTAAAATCAAATATTTATTAAATTTCAAAGGTTGTTATTTCAAAGTAAATATTTGATCAATAATTTCACATTTTCTCATAAATTCCATGAACAACAAAATCATTGCAAATCAAATCAACCAAAATAGGCCCCTTGTTAACAGGCATATGCAACACTAAGGTATCCAACTAACTTTTGGTATTTCATATTTTTCACTAAGCATTGCAAGCAGATTAACACATTAAATAGAACCTTGGGGAAATTACAAATATTTTCTTGCAAGAGAGAATATCCGGGCATAATCTTGACTATGAGTATATTCTTGTGATTGGACAAAAATATCACTCAACAGACCACTACCCTCTCCACCAAATCAATCAAATTTTATAGATTGTTGCAGGGGTAGAGAGGTTCTCATTATTAGATGGTTTCTCTAAATATAACCAGATCTAGGTAAAGGATGAGGATCAATTCAAGACAACATTTACCACCAAATGGGGAAATTTCACTTTCCAAAGGATGCCTTTCGGCCTATCTAATGCAGGGGCCACCTTCTAGAGAACTATGGATTATGCTTTTTGAGAGCTAATCAATAAGGTCATTCTCATATACTTAGATGATATGACTATGTTCTCTCATAAGAAACAAGCTCATCTAGAACACCTAGAACAAGTATTTAAGAAATGCAGAGAATTTGGGATCTCTCTGAACCCAAAAAAGTCATTTTTTGTAGTCCATGAAGGAAATCTATTAGGACATGTGGTTTCTAAGGAAGGAATGTCTATCAACCCAGATAGGGTAAAATTGATTCTAGCTCTCCCCTTGCCTATGAACAAGAATTTCTTGCAATCTTTCTTTGGGTAGATCAACTTTGTAGGGAAGTTCATCTCAGAATTTTCCCAAATAGTAAAGCCTATCTTAGAGTTGCTAAAGAAGAACACAGATTTCAAGTGGACAAAAGTTAGAAAACAAGCTTTTGAAGCTATTCTCATGTTAGTATCATTTTCTCTTTGTTTTTTTTTTTTTGATAGTTAACAGAATATTTACTGTGGGTTTTTTGAAAAGGATCCCCGAACCTTAATTACAGTAGTAGCCGAAGCATTGAAAAAAGAAAACAGAAGGAACGTCCCCGCCCTGGGGCCCTGGAAACTATAGAAGACAAAAAGCTACAAAAAACTTTCACAAAACCGAGATGCTCCATAGGACCCAGCATCCTCAAAACCCAAGAAGCTTTGAAACGACAAGGGCTAGGTGGCCCAAGCTAATTGGGCCCTGGGCCGTCCTCGACCCGGTCGGATTGCCGCTGAACCTCGGCATCGCTTTCCTCCAGCTTGCGACAGAGCTCGAATAAGTCCTTGGCGGCATGAGAAGCGGCTTGGGCAGCAGTGTTGAGGGAACTGATCGCTGTATCCAGGAGGCCCTTGAGCGCAAGTTTCTGCAGTTTATCATCGGACTCAGAGCTGATCACAGTAGGCTTCGAGATCTCTGACTTAACGTTCTTGGAGCTTCCCACAGCCCAGCTGGGCCCGGGGGAAGCCCTTTTACGGCCAGAGCTAGGAGGCAGGGCCCCGTCAGGGCCTTTGCTCGATGCCCTGCATTTGCGGGTAGGCCTGCGACGCTTCAGGGAAGAGGAAACGTTGGGAGTGGGGGAGTCCTTGGCGATAGGGGAACCAGTGGGAGAAACGCCTTCTTCAGGGGGTGGGACAGAAGAGAGGGGGGAATGCTGTGCAGCTGGGGTTGATTGGCCAGGGCATGTCTATAAAGGACAGCCATGAGCCCCTAGTGCATGGGTCGGGTATGGTTCTTGCGAGCACGCTCAATGGTCAGACCCAGAGAGTAGTAGAGGAAGCACGGAGTGCTGATGAGGGTTGCTCCTCAAAGATGGTTGAAGTAGCTTAGATGAAAGTTATACAGCCGCTACTCCGGATCGTCACAGGTAATGTATTGCATTACCGGGACGATGGCTTCGTCGAAAGGCGACGGGAGGTGAGAGCAGAGCAAGTTAGCTTTGTCCCACTGGTGGTCTAGGAAGCGAGATAGCTCCTCTTCCTAGTTGTGCTTGTCATGTCTGACAACGCGGACTTTCTCTTCATGGTGGAGGCCGATGACCTCCGTGAGGAAATCCTTGGAAACTTTGAAATGCAGACCCTTGACTGTAACTTCGCCATCATTCCAGGAATCCAGGAAACCTTGGGTGATCTCGTCCTCATGGCCAGCGAATTTACTAAAAAATGGGGTAATTTTTTTAGCATCGGAGAATAAACGGGCGGGACCGCTCAACTCAAGGACAGGGGGCTCCAGGGAAGACAGTTTTGGAAGCCATGGGGGCCGAGCTGGCAAGGTGGGGATAGAAGGGGCAGAGAGTGCCAGACCATGGGAGGGGGAGCAAGGGATGGAGAACGCGACAGCGGGATGGGACAGCGAGGGGAATATAAAAGTCGCGTGGGGGCCTTTGAAGGGGAAGCACCGCCAGCTTTGGAAAGGGGCACATGCGACTAGGAGCGACACGACGGGGAGGGGTCTGAGGGGGCATGCCAGACTGCTGACACGCGAGGATGGGAAAGGGCCACTATCGAAGCGCCAGATGCCTAACTCTAAGCGGGGGAACGCTGGGAGAGAGCCATGCCTGACTAGACCGCGAGCGGATTGGCCTGGCATGGGGATCCATAGTCACGTAGATCAGAGCGAGAAGGACAGGGAGGTCCACCATGCATAGAAAAGTGGGTCTGCCAGAGCTGCCAGCTGGCCAACGTGGGCAGCTGACGAGGCAAGGGGCACAGGCTGCCACGAGGAGGATCATGATGATCCCCTCGTGGACAGGGTGGCCAGTCGACGGGTCGACACGGGGGTGAGAAGCATCGATCATCAGAAGCGCACATCGGGGGGACTTCGTTGCCCTGCCATGGGGAAGCCTAAACACCAGTGATAGCAGCATGGTCGGGATGGTCCTGCAACGCAATTTGAACTAGGCCTGCAGGGAAGTGCGAGGTCCAGGTGGTAAATTCTTTGGCTGTAATGGCAAGATTTGCCATGAGGTCAGCAGCCCTGTTGCCTTCTCTGAAAACATGCTGAAAGGTGTGGTTGGGGAAGCTCTAAAGAATGAAGAGGGCCTCCTGGATGGAATTATGGAAACGCCAAGAACAGGACTCAGGCTTGCTGGCGGCTCTGATTACAACTTGGGAATTGCCTTCGATGATAAGCTTCAGGGGGAGCCCTTGAGAGTCGAAAGACCACTGAGTAGGCCGACAGCTTCAACGAAATTATCGATTTGCCTGCCCAACGGGACCGCGAATGCAGTGACAAGATTCTCGGAGCAATCTCTGATGACCTCGCCCGCCCCAGAGGGCCCGAGGTTGCCTTTGGAGGCACCGTCGAAATTAAGCTTAAGCCACCCGGGGGTGGGGAGTCCACCTGGTTCGGGAGCGCCGGGAGGGGGGTGGGAGGGGGAGCGAGGGGGGAGAGCTGGATGTCGAGGGAGGAGAGCAGGGAGGCTTCGCTCAAACGTCGGGGGTCCACAAAAATGGGAATGAAGCAGGAATTCTTGATGGCAAAGGAGACTGCTTTGGTCGCTAACCACTGGGGGGAGCAGGCCGGGGAGGAAAAGGCTCACCTGTTACGTTCAAGCCAAATTTGCCAGAGCATATGAGGAAGACATGCTTTCCAGAGGAAGCAGATAAAGGGATGGGCAAAAGGGGTGGGCCACTGAGATAGGAGATCAAAAATGGAATTGGGGGCCGCCCATTGGACAAAAAAATGGGAGAGGATAAGGCCCAGAACTTCGGAGGAGAAAGAGCAGTTTAAGAAAAGGTGGTTGGTTGACTCCCAGGCGGCCCGACAGAGGAAGCATCTATTGGGGATCTGGAAGCCTCTCTTGATCAGATTTTTGATCGTGAGGATTCTGTTTTGGACGGCCGCTCAAACGAAATGGCTAATTTTGGGGATCAAATTCTTGGCCCAGACCAGCTGGGTCGGGAAGGTGGTCGCTCTCGGGTTCTCGAATATGATAAGCAGACTTGACTAAAAAAATGTGGAGAGCCATGCCACACGCACCACCGTCTCTAAAAGAAGGGATGACCGTCAGCGAGGATGCGGCGAAGTATGGCAGCTTGAAGCGGGAACCTGGGGTTCAGGATGGGCTTCCAGATGGTCCGCCCCTAGAGCTGGATCATGTAGTCAGATGCTTTGGGACCACGATCCGCAAGCCCAGGTTTGAGGAGAAGGAGCTCCCTGTCCGAGCTTAGGGCCTCGTCAAGAATCCATTTGTCTTCCCAGAAGTCAATCTTGGTCCCGTCTCCAAGAATCCATCTGGTCCCTTGCTGAACTATATCTCTGGTGGAAAGCAGGGCCTTCCAGAAGGCAGATCCGTCACGGGGCTAGGAGTCTCCGAGGAAGGGGCGGTTGTGACAGTACTTCCTTCGCACAATGCAAACCCATTCATCGGAGGTATTGATGTGAACCTTCCAGGCATGTTTGGACAGAAGGGCCTTGTTCATGGGAACCACCCGTCTGAGCCCGATCCCACCCTCTCCTTTGGGGCGACAGACTAGGGGCCAAGAGACCAGGGGAATCCTCTTTTTATCTTCACAGCCCGACCAAAGAAAGCGTTTCTGAATTTGCTCAATGAGAGTAGCGATGGAGGCCGAAATTCTGAAGACAGACATGAAGTATATCGGAATGCTCTGAAGGACAGACGTCAAGAGAGTGGCTCTGCCGGCCTGCGAGAGAAGGTGGCCTTTCTAGGGGGTGAGTTTCCTTTGGATCCACTCAATCACCCCATTCCATAGCACTTTGGAAGACGCCCTTGTGAACAGAGGAAGCCCGAGGTAGGAGGAGGGGAGGGTGCCGGGGGAGCAACCCAAGATCCGCCCGATTCTGTTTTGCCTGGCCTTCTCTTTGTTTTTTATTCCTGAGTTGTCTTCCTTTATTTTCATTTCCACCATCATTTTCATTTTCATTATCTCTTTAGTTTTTTTATATTATTTATAGTGAGACTTATTATCTATAGGTTCATCTTATTTTAAAGGATATGAAGTCCAAGAATAACCTTGAAAACATTTTCTTCTTTATATTGCCTTAATGCTAAAGTGCAAGAATGTTCTTCCATAGTAATCACCTTCTTATGTTACTCTAAAAACCCTAAATTACCATAGATATCTTTCATTCAATTTTTTTTTTATTATGCTAGTTTTGAAACACTAAAGTAAAAGAGATAACCTCTACACCAAAGCTATTTACTTGGAATAAACTTGACCTTGTCAACTTCCTTTGTTTTAATTTTTTTCTCCGCATTTTCTTTCTTTCTTTTTTGAGAGTGAAATATTTTTTATTTATTCCAACTTCTACAACATTATAATCTCCTTGCTTCGTGTTAAACAATTTTAAAATTCACAACATATATAAATCCTAATTTTTTATAAAATATTTAATAAATTTAAATCTTATTAAATTATAAAAAAATTTAAAACTTAACATTTCAAATTATTTTAAATTTAAATAACAATTACTAACCATCATTATCTTAAAAATATTTTCAACCTATATTATATTTTCTTATTCACATCTCTGACATTCAAAGACTTATTTTTCAAATTTTAGAAATCGCATTTCTAAATAGGGAGCCTTGCCTTCTTTAGCGTCTAAAAGAAAGACGAGAAGAAGAATCTTTCAATGTAAAGGATTTAGAGCTTAACAGTTATATGCAATGCAAGGCATGTTCCCCATAGAGGAAAGATAAAATGGGAAGCCTAATTGAAAAAAAAAAATGTTATAAAAAAAAATTAGTAGGTAGTAGTAAGTGTTAGTTGTTTTGGTTATATTTTTTTTAGATAATTAGAGTTTTATTAATTTTGTCTTTATTTGGTTTTGTTTTGGTTGTCTTTATAATGATTAGGGTTTTGGTTTTTTTAGAAGGTTCAAACCACTGCATATCAATCAAAACGAGATAAACTGAATAAATAAAAATCCCATTGATTATATTTTAATCAATAAAATTAAAGTTTATAGAAACAACAGTTTTTATATTACTAAGTTAAATATAGGGGCCTCTAGAGACCATGAAACTTAACCACCAAAGGCAATTATGTGTATCCAACGATATCGACGACCACAGCATTGACATAACACGTGACTGTAATCGTTCGTAGTTCCCTAAAGTCAAAAGACTGAAATAATCGTTCGTAGTTCCCTAAAGTCAAAAGACTGAAATAACTTCGTAGGGTCCACCACCCATGGTACAATACCCTGTGGTAATCTTCCTTGAATGACTGGGTATCCACTGGCTTTGTAAATGCTGTTCATATGGATTCCTTTATGTCAAAAACCACCTGCATCTCCTTTATGGATGCATGACTCCACCCACCTTCATTTAAAAGGCTTCCACATTTGTCCCCACCTAGACGTCCGAAGGATAAACTCTAAATAATATAGTTGTCTTTTTAATGTTTTCTAACCCATGATTTTGAAAGCTCATGTCATATCATATTGAATGAAATCCAAGGCCAACCCATGATTCCCAAACAATGTGTACAAATCAACAGCGTTGAGGGAGTCATATGGCAAATTTGGAGGCATAATACTGTGACTTACAAAGTCACCACCGCCCTCTTTTGAAAATGCTGCTAGTTTAGTTTTTACTTTGAAAGGAGAGGCAAAGCAAATATACTTTTGTTTTATGGTATAGATCTGATGGAGAAAGAACTACCACTAGATTATAAACACAAACAAAAGGAATCGAATACGGCCTGACTGATGATTTTTTTTAATTTTATTTTCTTTGAAGTACCCAGATGATCTTCAGACAGCTGTTAATAACTAGCTAATAGCTTGCATTCTTTTCCTGAACCAAAAGATTCCAACATAATGCAAAATTATTAAAATATAGAAGAAAGTGACAGTGAGCTTGCAGATTATGATATTTTGAATAAAGTCCTCCGAACCATTAAAGAAAAAATGCATTCTTTTCCTGAACCAAAAGATTCCAACATAATTTAAATTTATTAAAATATAGAAGAAAGTGACAGTGAGCTTGCAGATTATGATATGTTGAATAAAGTCCTCCGAACCATTAAAGAAAAAATAAAAGACAATATGGTGCATTTATAATGTCTTCATCATCAATGGCCTCACATCACACTAATCTCTCTTTGTGGTTATTTAATTTTTATTTATAGAAATGCAAGAAAGCAGTTTATAAGTAATATTGATATCCACTGATAACTTCTTCTTTTTTATTTGTGGAAAACATCTTAAAAGGGATGTCACTTTCGGGTAAGACCCAAGGAGGCAGGGGTATCCATTCCGTCAAAAACACCCAGGACTCGGACCTGGCCTACCACCTTTGACATATTCAATGAGTAAACAAACACACAAAACCAATTTAAAAATAAGTAAATAACAACAAAAACAATAAAATAAAATAAAAAACATGCTCCTTGAGTGTGTCAAAAACAAAAGCACAACCAAACACGCACAATAAGATAAAAGAAACCACAACACAAACCACATAGAAAAACACAATAACCACATAACAAAACACAAACAAGACAAAAACAACAAAACACTACAAAGACATAACCCAAAAAAAAAACATGAAAAATAAACACAACCAAAACCTAAAAAATTAAAAAAAATAAAAATAAAAAACAACCAACAACAGACAATAAACAAAAACAAAAAACATAGAAAACACTCACACATAAAAACACGAAATAACACAAACAAAGAGAAACCCAAGAACAAGAACGAAAAAAACACAAGAACAATAACAAAAAACATAAAAAAAACAAAACAACAAAAACACAAGAACAACAAAAAACAACACAAAGAACACAAAAACAAAACAAAACAAAAGAACCCCCACCTTAAAAAACTAAACAAAAAAATATAAAAATAAAATAAAATAAAATTGAACAAAACAATGACCTATCTAGACCAGAAGACTATTAAGGCAAGAATCAACAGAGGAAACAAAATAAAAAATAGAATGAGCTAGGGAACTAAAAAAAACTAAATGAACCAAAGAGAAGCAAAAAAAAAAAACAAGAAGAAACTAGGTACCTTCAGAACTGGAGCCATCCAAAGAAATGATAGAAAGAAGAGCTTCCCTAATTTGAGAAGCCCACCATATAGGAGGGTGGCCATAACAAGTAAGATCACCTTTGTCCAAAGCCCAATTAGCTAAAGCATCGACACTCTTGTTTTGATCTCTCACCACATGATTGTAATCAACTTTCAAAAATCCCATCTGGATTAACTAAATCTTCTCAATAATTATTTTTATTCTCCAATCCACCTTATGATTCTTAGAAGGAGTCTTCAAGAGATTAATCATAAGTTGAGAGTCAGACTCAACTAACACATTTTACCATCCAACCTTAGTAGCCTCCTGAAGGCCTTTGAGGATACCATACCCCTCAGCAAGGTTATTGGAAAGAATACTCAAATTCTCAACAAAAGTAAAAACCAGAGAACCATCTGAAAGTCTACCAATTCCTCCCACACTGGATTTTCCAGGGTTCCCTCTAGAGGCTCCATCAGTATTGACTTTTCCAAAATCCTTAGGAGGAGGTTGTCAATTTCTAGTCCTATCCATATTACTAATACTCACATTCCCTTTAAGTTGGTTGCCCTTAGAAGATTTAATCTTCAATATTTGCATCACTTGATCCCATATTTGGTGGGATTTTTGGGGGTGATTAAGGAGTTGATGGACTGATTCAACTAAGTTGGCTATGGTCTTTTTCCAAATATAGTGAATATCCTTCCTATCTTGATTAAAAATTTGGTTGTTCCTTTAATTCCAAATATTCCAAAGAAGAATGGTAGAACCCATCCAAACTAACTGCCTAATAAAATGATCAACACCCTCTTGATTAGGCCAATCCCTCCAAAGTTGTTCAAAAGTAAAAAAATTGGACCACTGTAAGCCAAGTAAAGTGGCCATTCTCCTCCATAGCTCAGAGGCTAAAGTACACTCAATAAAAATATGGTTGATATTTTCGACATTCTCTTCACACATTTCACATCTAAAAGGGCCATGAAAACCATGCTTCATAAGTTGCTCACCTAGTAAGCACCCTACGATGCAATAAAAGCCAATTAAAGAACATCACCTTAGGCCAGAGCTTTTGAGCCCACAATCGAGAAAATATGTCAGAAGAATGGTTGGGATTATTATGGTATAAGGTCAAATAACCTTGAGCAACTGAATACTCACCCTTAGTAGTGTTGTTCCATCCAAAACAATCTTTTTCATGGGACCAAGAGAGGGATCTCATATGAAGGATGCCTTGGATATCTTGTCTTTGCCTTTCTGGGATTTGAATAGGCCAGTCCTCAATAGGGATCCAATATCTACCAACCTTTGAATTACCAGTATGGTACCGACAGTAATTAGCCACATTTATTCAATTAGCTCGGTGAAGCTCCTCCATCCAAGGCCTCCAATCGGGAAACTGAGTTATCAAAGGCTTGTGACCATCCCAAGAATTTGTCTAAAAATTTGCATGTTGACCATTATGAATGATCCAAATTATTTTTTTCTTTATCAAATCCTCACTAGTCTTAAGAACTACTAAAATGGGAGAACCTTTGGTAGGAAGTTGATAGCGAACAAGGTCTTCAGGACTTTTGTTCTCAGCATATTTAGCATGGAGATTATTGGCCCAAAGAGCATTGGGGTTATGCAACATCCTCCAATATAATTTAGCAGCTAAATATTTGTTGTTATTAATTGAAGACCGAAATCCTAACTCCCCTTCACTCTTAGGAAGACATAAAGTATCCCATTTCACCAAGGCCCATTTTCTTTTCTCCTTAGTACCACTCCAAAGGAAACGATGACTGATTTGATCCAATTCTCGAAGAACAACCTTTGGGATATTCAAAATGAAAGAAACATAAATAGGAATGGCTTGAAGGAATGATTTTACCAAGGTGATTTTACCCCCAGAAGAAAGCCACTTGTTGGTCCACTTTCCAATTTTCTTCTTGACTTTGTCCAACAACCAATTCCAATCTTTATTTTTCTGCCTTTGAATATTTAGGGGAATACCTAAATAAGTGATTGGAAGAGAGGTCTTCTTATATCTTAATTTATCCAAGACCATGGATTCTGTCTAGCGAGTAGTGAAAGAAAATAACTTTAGATTTGTCTTCATTGATCAAGCTGCCCGATAGCCTTAGAAAAACTAACTAATGATTTGCTTAATATTAGAAGCTTCCTTAACTATAGCTTTACCTAAAAGAGTAGAGTCATCCACAAATTTAAGATGAGAGATAGGTCTAGCTCCATGAGCAATGGTAACTCCCTCAAGGGTTTTGTTTTCCCTCTTTTTGGTTATAGTCCTACCCAAGCATTCAACAAGAATGATGAACAAATAAGGGGAAAGTGGGTCACCTTGCCTAATACCTCTGGAAGCTGGGAAAGATTGATAAGGCCTACCATTGATAAGAACTAAGTAGGAAACTGAAGGGATACATCCCATAATCCAATCCATCCAATCCTTAGAAAAACCAAATTGCCTCAAAACTTTGATAAGGAAGTGCCAATCCACTATGTCATAAGCTTTGGATAAGTCTAACCGAATAAATATGGAAGGAGAATTTTGCATATCCATGGAATGGATGGCTTCCTGAGCAAGAACTATCGCATCTACTATTTGATATCCTTCCACATAACCCCCTTGCTCTAGGGAAATAATCTTATGCAAAAGAGGCTTCAACCTTTCTGCCATGATTTTAGTAATAATTTTGAGAAGAACATTACATAAAGCAATAGGTCTAAAAGTTGAGATATGATCAACCTCTTGAGCTTTTGGAACAAGAGTAATATAAGTTTTATTGATAACCTTCAAAATTTCTTTGGCTTTCCTGGATTCTTCCACCACCTCTAATAAATCAACATGAAGGATATCCTAGAACTCTTGGTAGAACTCAATGGGAAAACCATCAGGACCTAGGGTTTTCCCTTTTTGCATTTTAAAAACTACTTGTTGAAGCTCATTGATAGTAACAGGAGCGATCAAAATAGAGTTCTCCTCGAAGTGATAAGAGAAGGGATTGCTTGAAGAAAATTTTGTTGTGAAGCTGAGTCAAGAGGAGTAGCGGTAAAAATATTGGAAAAGTAATCAACAACAATAGAGTTCATGCCATCCCAAGTATAAACAACATCTCAAGAATCTGATTTTAAGGAAGAAATAAAGTTGTGAGATCTTTGAGCTAGAAGAGATTTGTGGAAGAAATTTGTGTTTCGATCTCCTTCTTTGAGCCATTGAATTCTAGATTTTTGCTTCCATAAGATTTCTTCTCTTTTTTCCCATTCCTCTAACTGAGTTGTGAGGTTAATTTCATCTGCACTTCTCTTCTCTGTGAGGCCATCTAAACGGATTTTCTTATTCAAATTTTCAAGATGAACAATAACTTCATGTTTTTTTATGAACATCCCCAAACTCTTTCTAGTTCCAAGTCTTGATTTTCGATTTAATGTATTGCAGTCTTTTGGCAAAACAGAACATCTTAGTCCCATACCTAGGTTTACCTTCCTTTCACCATTGTTGCACACGAGGTCTGAAGGAAATGTCTTTAAGACACATTAATTGAAAATGAAAAGGAGAGAAACTCATATTGGTTTTCCACATTTCCACCATGACTAGCCAATGATCCGAACCAGCATTATTAAGAGTCTTCACTTTAGGAATGTGACCATGGATTAAGAAATTTTTAGAGAGCAAAAACCTATCCAATCTCTCCATTATACAAGCTAAGTCTTGCCTTCTGTTAGACCAAGTCATAAGGCCATTATTTGGTTGGATATCCACAAGATGGAGGTTTGCAATATATTCGCTCATGAGGTCAGTGTTTTTGTCCAAATTTCTATTTCCCCCTTTTTCTCATCCAGAGAGAGGATGGTATTGAAATATCCTCCGATCAAGATCCAAGCTTTAGGAAAATGAGAGATAATATGAGTAATATCCTTCCATTGTCTTCTTTTTTCCTCCAAATAATTCGGAGCATAAACAATAATGCAGAGCATAATCTGGTTGGAATGTCTACTTTGAATAGCTATAGCCAACAAACCCCAACTACCAACCATATGGTGAATAACTACCTCTTTTGGGTCCCAAAGACAAGCAATGCCACTCGAAGTCCCTTGGGAACTGAGGGAAACCACTTTTCCAGCTGGCCAAATTTTACTGGCAATTAAGTCCATATACTCCATTGACATCTTTGTTTCTTGAAGGAAAACAAGATGTGGATGATTTATTTAAATCATTCTTCTAATTTCATTTTGTTTTGAAAGACTCCCTTTGAGTCCTCTAATATTCCAAGTGATGATCTTCATTAATACCAAGGCTAAAAAAGTTGGGAAGGGCATTAATCTTACCTTCCTCTACAAGTTTTTCACCTTCTTTTACCATATGATATTGATTGGTATTGTGACCTACTTTTTTATTAGAATCCATCTTCAATTTTTTTTCCCTATTTCTCGACTTATTCCAATTGAATCTGAGATGGCTTCTAACCTTGAAGAATGCTCGTACATAGCCAAAATTTTACTAGAAGGTTCAACAAAGTCTATATTGGGACCTGCATTATTTGAAGTTTTGACATTTGAAATATTGTTTTTCTTGTGTAAATTTTCTTGAAAACCTTTGATTTTTTGGTTTTTCTCTGAGTTCTTCCCTTCATATTTAAATTGTGTTTCTAATATTTCAGTTTCCATTATTGATGAGGCCTAGAAATACCTCAATCATAGCATGTTTTGAACATTGAAACTGCCTAAAAACTCTTGTGTTTAATCTGATATGTTAGTTAAGTTGATTTAATATGCTGTGTATTAATTATTTGCATGATCAATGTGTTAGAAATACTATATTCTAATTTTTACAGTTTTTGCATAGTTTTATGTTACTTTGTCATGACTTGCTAAAGGAGAAGTATGCTTAGGTTGATAGCAGCACTTCACTAGTTTTGTTTTGATGTGTTTCAAGCATTTATTTATCTAAATCTAGCAAATAGTGCAAGCAAATTGTTACTGTGCAGCAAAAACTGGTTTTCCAATGTAAATTCCAACCAGTTGAACCTTTGGTAGGAAGTTGATAGCGAACAAGGTCTTCAGGACTTTTGTTCTCAGCATATTTAGCATGGAGATTATTGGCCCAAAGAGCATTGGGGTTATGCAAAATCCTCCAATATAATTTAGCAGCTAAATATTTGTTGTTATTAATTGAAGACCAAAATCCTAACTCCCCTTCACTCTTAGGAAGACATAAAGTATCCCATTTCACCAAGGCCCATTTTCTTTTCTCCTTAGTACCACTCCAAAGGAAACGATGACTGATTTGATCCAATTCTCGAAGAACAGCCTTTGGGATATTCAAAATGAAAGAAACATAAATAGGAATGGCTTGAAGGAATGATTTTACCAAGGTGATTTTACCCCCAGAAGAAAGCCACTTGTTGGTCCACTTTCCAATTTTCTTCTTGACTTTGTCCAACAACCAATTCCAATCTTTATTTTTCTGCCTTTGAATATTTAGGGGAATACCTAAATAAGTGATTGGAAGAGAGGTCTTCTTATATCTTAATTTATCCAAGACCATGGATTCCTGTCTAGCGAGTAGTGAAAGAAAATAACTTTAGATTTGTCTTCATTGATCAACCGCCCGATGAGCCTTAGAAAAGCAACTAATGATTTGCTTAATATTAGAAGCTTCCTTAACTATAGCTTTACCTAAAAGAGTAGAGTCATCCACAAATTTAAGATGAGAGATAGGTCTAGCTCCATGAGCAATGGTAACTCCCTCAAGGGTTTTGTTTTCCCTCTTTTTGGTTATAGTCCTACCCAAGCATTCAACAAGAATGATGAACAAATAAGGGGAAAGTGGGTCACCTTGCCTAATACCTCTCGGAAGTCGGGAAAGATTGATAAGGCCTGCCATTGATAAGAACTAAGTAGGAAACTGAAGGGATACATCCCATAATCTAATCCATCCAATCCTTAGAAAAACCAAATTGCCTCAAAACTTTGATAAGGAAGTGCCAATCCACTATGTCATAAGCTTTGGATAAGTCTAACCGAATAAATATGGAAAGAGAATTTTGCATATCCATGGAATGGATGGCTTCCTGAGCAAGAACTATCTCATCTACTATTTGATATCCTTCCACATAACCCCCTTGCTCTAGGGAAATAATCTTATGCAAAAGAGGCTTCAACCTTTCTGCCATGATTTTAGTAATAATTTTGAAAGGCCGAGAGAAAGAGAAGTCTCCCAGGCCAATCTCCAGAGAGGGCTGGCTCCCAAACTAGTCTAAACTGGTTTCAAGATAAAGATGCAGGAAAGAAATGGGAAAATATAGAAAGAAAGGGAAATAACAGAAAGAGATGGAAATATGGCCGAAGCCGATAGTTGATGGGGAACAACCTCAGATAGCAAATAATCTCAAACCAGATCTCTAAGATAAGCGGCAACAGATTCTTAGGATGCACATGCAGAAGTTGGATCAAGCATTAGCCACAAGTTCGCCTTCAATTATACTTCAAACATTCAAATGAAAATACAACCAAATTCAGAACAGCAGAATTCAACTTATATTTCAACACTGGACTAAACAGAAGTAAATCACATAGAAAGCAAAACATGAACAACAGTTTGGATCACCAACTCAAGAGACACTAAGAATAGAGCAAAATGCATCTAGGATTTTTGCTTCAATTTTTGCAAAAAGGTCCTCCTCCCTTTGCTTGAGATTTTACATTGGTATTTATAGAGGTCCTTCCTCTTCCTTTCGAATCACAGCATTTAATACATAAAACAGATTTTGAAGAAGCGATCCACAAAATATGCACTTGAAAAGAGAAACAATCCCCCTTAATCTGCCTCGAGAAACCAAAAAAAACAAAACAAGGGACCATATTTCTTCATTAAATGGCTATTCTCGGGGCAAGCTTGAAGTTGTTAGGAGATCACGAACAAGAGCTTTTAATACTGGAGGCATCTTTAATTTTGGTGGCATCAAAAATGCCTCATGTTCTTCCATCTTGCGCACATAGGTAATCAGCAACATTTAATCTTGGAGCCTCTTTGACCATGATCTCAAAATCAGTTGGAGAGCTTTTATTTGATCCTTATCTTCTCCTCACGTTCTCCTATGCAATTCTGAAGGAAAAATGTGGATTGAACTGTATCGGGCCTTTGTTTTTGCTTCTGTCACGAAAATGTGATAGGTCACGAAAATGCGACATGTCGCGAAATCGTGACACTTTTACCTTCTGCTCTCCTTTTGCCACCAATCATGAAAATGTGACATGTCACGAAATCATGACATCTTCTCTTCATTCAGCTTTGTTTCCATGACATGTCATGAAATCGTGACATTCTCCTTTGTTTGGCTTTCCCTGTTTTTCACCTCCATGAAATGTGACAAGTCACGAAATCGTGACATTTTCCTTTCCTCCTTTCTTTCTCTCCATGAAAACTCACCATGTCGTGAAATCGTGACATCTTCCTCTTTCTTTGCCTTCATCTTCTTGCAAGTGGTGAAAATGGGACATGTCATGAAATCGTGACATTCCATACCATTTTGCTCCATTCGTGCTTTCGCATCACGAAAACATGACATGTCGTGATATCGTGACATTTTCTATCTTCTTGCTTCTTCTTGCTTCATCATCGTGAAAATGTGACAAGTCACAAAATCATGACATGTCGATCTTTTCTCCTTTTCTCAATCCCTTCCTCTTCGCATCTTTCTCTGTTTTGTTCTTTTGTTCTCCTCTCATGTCAAAATCGTGACATGTCATGAAATCGTGACATTTCTCTTCCTATCCTTCTTGCTTTTTCATCGAAAACGTGACATGTCGCGATATCACGACATTTCTCCGCGCTTTGCCCTTCCGCCCTGACATGTCATGAAATCGTGACAATTTTTCTTCTTCTCCTTCGTTGCCGCTTCTTGTCGTGATATCGTGACAAGTTTCTCTTGCTTGGCTTTGTTTCCAAAAATGTCGTGATATCGCGACATCTTTCTCCAGCATTGTGTTTATCTTCAGCCCTTCCGTGATAATGTGACATGTCGCGATATCGCATTTTCCTTCTCCCCTTCTTCCTTTGATATCCGACATTTTCTATCATTCTCGTTGCCACTGTAAGTCGTGAAAATGTGACATGTCGCGATATCGCGACAACTTTCACTTTTCCTTCTCCCCCAGTCAAAAATCACATGTCGCATGCGACATTTTTCATTACTGCTCCCTTTGTTGTTTCCTAGCACAAAAATCCAACATGTCGCGATATCGTGATAGTTTTACTCCCTTGCTTCCTTTGGCTATTTTTAGCCGTGAAAATGCGATAGGTCGTGAAAATGTGACATGTCACGATATCGTGACATTTTCTTTACTTAGCTATTTTTGATCGGACGCCTGAAACTCTCACAAAATGCGACAAGTCGCGATATCGCGACATCTTTTCTTTGCTTTGCTCTAACACAAAAATGTAGAGATTTTTACATTTTCACTTTCAAAGTGCTTGGAGGGACAAACAGAGGAGTTAGTATCTCTACAATTTGTGCATTCTCTTGCATGAACAGTAACAACAAAAATAATGTGGCAAAAATGCCAACATTCTTGGCGGCTCGTGGGGTATACAGTTCTACTGTATGCACGAACCTCAGGCCTTTATCCATTGGGCAATAGATTCAAGAAGCTGGAGGGGCAGGAAAAGTGAGTGTTGGTTGATGTTGGACGTCTCTGCGGGCTGTTGCAACAAGCTCTTGTTGGTGCTTGGTATTCAAAAACACGACTTCAACAAAAATTTATGGAATAGCAGAACTTCCCTTATTTCTTGAACTACTGCATTTTGCCTAGCTCGGTTGAGCTGGGTAATCACCAGGTGCTGTGCAAGGATCTCCATGGCAGTAGTGAAAAGCACCTGAGTTGCAAAAATGGAAATGAATGGAATGATGACCAGCAGATGCGCAGGCCATGGAATGGGAATGGTGAATGATGGAATATGGAGGAGTAGAAGTGGTAGATACAACAACTAAAGAGGGTGCTACTGTGCTACCAGCTGCTGGGATTCTATGAAAATAGATAATGAAATGGGAGTGGATGGAATGGAGAAGGTGGTAGGAACTATGGAGAAGTGCTCAAAAGACAAAGGATTAGAAGAAAGGGGAAGTGAAGAAAAGGGAACATCAGAGAGGGGAGTAGAAACAATAGTAGTGGCTTGATTATGTACAGTGGAAGAAGGAGTGGGGGGAAGGGAATGAAAATGAGGAAGTGGAAGAAAGGAGTAGAGGGAAAGCCACTATCTTCTGGGAAGGAAAAGAAAAAGAAAGAGAAATAAACATACCTGCGGGATCGTGTGCAAAAGGAGCCGAAGTTAAAACATTTTTTTCTTTTTTTTTTTTTTTCTTTTTTTTTATTTATGTACAAGGTAACACTGTGTTTTCCATCAAGAAATGTAGGCTTTCAAATGAAATCCATTCACTAAAATGGGAAGTGGATTACCATCCAAGTCTTCAAGATAAAATGAATTTGTCGAACTTGCACGGACAATCTGGAATGGACCCTCCCACAGAGCATCAAATTTCTGGTGCATCCCTGGCTTGGCCTTCTTTTCGTTCCACTTTAAGACTAAGTCACCCATTTTGAATGTGCGGTTAGTAGAACCTTTGTGAAACCATTTTGATACCACCTGTGAATGCTTAGCAAACTCATCATAGGCCAAGGAACGTTGCTCTTCCAGCTGCAACAACTGAGCCAATCGTATGCTCATTGGATCCATATTTTCTTCATCATCCGGGAATTCCTTCAATTGTTGCAATGCAGGCAGTTCTAAATGAACAGGCAATCTTGCCTCTTTCCCATATACTAGGGCATATGGTGAAGTCTTGATAGACTTCTTGATTGAAATTCTATCTGCCCATAATGCCTGATTCAGTAGAAGGTGCCAAGATTTCTTATTATCCCCCAAGGATCTCTTTAAAATCTTCAACAAGTTCTTGTTTGTGGACTCTGCCAAGCCATTACCTTGAGGGTAATAATTGGAGGATGTCTTCAAAAAAATACCGTACTTGTTTGCAAATTCACCTAACTTGGCTCCAATGAATGGAGTTCCGTTGTCCATGATAATGGCATCAGGAATGCCAAAATGCGTGATCAATCCTTCAATGAAAGTGATTACCACATCCTGATTCGTAGCCTTGGTTGGAATGGCCTCAGACCATCTTGTAAAGTAATCAGTAGCCGTCAGGATGTACCTGTGTCCTGTTGAAGAGTTTGGATCAATGATCCCAATAAAGTCTAGCCCCCATTGCTGAAAAGGTGCTTCAACTTGAATTGGATGTAGGGGCAATGGTGCATTTCTGATCCGTCCCGTATACCTTTGGCATTTGTCGCAAGCTTGAGCAATCTTGAAAGTATCCATGAACAAAGTTGGCCAATAGTAACCAGCCCGAATAATCTTTAAGGCCATAGGCCTACCAGCGTAATGTCCTCCCGACATGCCAGAATGAAATTCCTCCAAGAGTCTAGCCTTCTCAGGTTCCTTTACACACCTTAGGAGAACTCCATCAATATTTTTGAAGAACAATCCCTCGGGCGACAATACATACCTAAGAGCTTGTAGGTGAAACCTTCTCCTTTGTGAAGCATTTAATTGTGGGGGACATCTACCCATTGAAAAATAATCCACAAGGTCATCTACCCAATCTTGGCCTTGTGAAAAGATATTCATTAGATTCCTTTCTTCAGCGGGATCGTTAACTTGATGATCAACTATCTCAGAGGCCATAGTTTTTGCTAATTGCTGACATAAGGCCCTACCCCACACCAACTTGGTTGGATGGATCTCACAATCAAACTCTTGAATTTTAGTGACCCAACCAGCACGCTTATCGCCCATCTCACCCTGAATGATAAAATTCCTTACATCGGGGTGGATGACATAGATGATCGTCTTGCTCTGAGATACAAAATGCTTGAATTTTTTTAGAGACTTCATGACAGCATAGACCTGCTTCTCAATGAAATTGTATCTCTCCTCATGGGGTAAGATAACCTGGCTAAGGAAAGCAATGGGTCTTTCATCCCCATCATCTCCTTCCTGTGTAAGCACTGCAACATAGCTTTCATCCTCTCCAACTGCATATAGAATGAAGTCCTTAGAATAATCTGGATTGATCAACACAGGGGCTTGTACAATTCTATCTTTAATCTCCTGAAATGTGTTCTTCCTCTGAGTTGTCCACTTGAACTCCACATCTTTCTTTAATAGCTCAGTCATGGGCTTAACTACTCGAGCAAAGTCAAAAATAAATTTTTTGACAAAATTGATTTTCCCGAAGAAAGATTGCAACTCTTTCTTATTGGCAGGGAGTGATAGTTTCTTCAAAGCTTCAGCTCTCGATGGATCAATTGCCAAACCGTTCTCTGAGATGACATGTCCCAAGAGCTTACCTTCCTTTACTACAAAAATGGACTTCTTTGGGTTGATGGAAATGCCAAACTCCCGACATTTCTCAAATATCTGCCTCAAATGAGAACAGTGTTCTTCTCGTTTGTGCGAAAAGATAGTCATATCATCGAGATAGATGACAATAATCTTGTTTAAGAGCTCCCCAAATGCGATGTCCATGGCCCTTTGAAACGTAGCCCCAACATTGGACAATCCGAAGGGCATGCGCTGATAGGCAAAGGTACCCCACTTGGTTGTGAATGCGGTTTTGTGCTGATCCTCATCCCTGACCCAAATTTGATTATATCCAGAGAATCCATCTAGCAATGAAAAACGTTGAGCCCCAACAACAATGTGAAGGATCTGATCAATGCGAGGCAATGGGTAGTGATCTTTCAAGGATGCTTGGTTCAAGTTTCAAAAATCCACACACAATCGTATATCTTCGTTCTTCTTACGAACTGGAACCAAATTAGCAACCCAAGTCGAGTGCTTGATCGGATATATAATCTGGGCCTGCAACATCTTTGCAAGTTCCACCTTCATGAGGGCTTCAATCTTTGGGTTCACCATTCTCTGCTTCTGCCTGAAGGGTTTGACTCCTTCTTCCAGCTTGATAGTGTGTTGAATGATCTCTTTATCATATCCCCTCAGATCCTCGTAGCTCCAGGCCACGATGTCAGAAAACTCCTGACACAATTGTCTGATCTCTTGCAATTCAGTAGGAGTGGAATCAGTCCCAATTTTGATGACCTTATCAGCCTCCAACTGAAGCTCCATGTATTCTTTCTTATCGACCTCGATCTGATGCTTCTTGGACCGATCATTCTGATCAAACAAGCTTTCTAGAGTGATGAGGCCTTTGGGAATGTGGTTATTCCACAACTGAATCAGACCTTCAGTTTCTTCATGCTCCAAGGTCCTTCCCTTGATGGTGGTAGCTTCTCGAACCAAAAAATTAACAATTTGCTCATCGCTATCGAAGACTTGCCAAAAGGTGTCCTTATCTGGGACAGAGGGCCTATACACCATTCTCACTATTTTTGGCCTTCTCACCACCTACTCGGTTGGTGAAAAATTCGCTCCCAGGGAAGCCAGCAGGTCAGCATGTTTATTTTGTTCTCATGGAATGAAACGCATGCTGAGAGCAGAGAACGAGTCGAACAGGTCCCAGACCTTGTTGCGGTAGTTCTTGAGATAATGGTGCTTGGACACACACTTATTGGTCACCTGATTGATAATCAACTCGGAGTCACCAAAAATTTGCAACTATCGTGCTCCAAGTTTTTCAGCCTTCTTGAGACCTAGGCATAAAGCCTCATATTCTGCTGCATTATTTGTGCAGCTCCAAGTCAAACGATATGAATAGGATCGTTGAATCCCAGAAGGTAATACTAGAACAATCCCAGCTCCAGCGCCATTTTTGCATCGTGCTCCATCAAAATAGAGCTTCCAGAGCTGGTCTTGACTTTCATCATTCTTTTCTTGAGCCTTTTCTGGCTTACAAATGGAGTAACACCCCAAGTCAGTTTCCATCATGGCGTTGAAATTAGCCATGGAAAATTCATTTTCTAGGTGGAGCTCTTCCAAAGCTTCTTCCATTAAGTCAAGCTCACCAAATTCTTCAGACATCATGTGCACTGAATTTGCTAATCTGTCCACTTCATCTATTCTCTCCACATGAAATGTGGAAGGCTTTTCATTGAAAATCTTCACCTTTTTACCTTTATGGATCACCTCCAAATGAGTAAAATCCAAAGAAAGGTAACCCCCGAGTTTAGCTATGAATTCTCAGGAGAGACACATACCAAAACATGGCTCCAGGTCCACTACTATGATCTCCTGGATCACAGTAATCTGAGGCATGGCGTGCAGGGAGATAGGAACATCCTTAATTACACCCACCATATTTACTGAGGTACCATCTAGCTACAAAACTCCCATGCTAGTCCTTGTATATTCCATGCCTATGACATCACATACTGCCTTCGGCATGACAGTAGTAGCTGCTCCTGAGTCAATGAGGCAATTATGCACCACATGTCCCTCCATTCTCAATGAAAGATAAAAATGTGGTGGTCTATTTTTTCCTATGACTAAAGAAGTCAGAGTTTGAGACATAACTACCTAGGCTGGAGCCTTCCCCTTACTTTGTGTGGTCTTCAAGGATTCCTGTAAGAGATTTACCTATCCAGGCAGCTGCAAGGTGTCATACAGACTTACCTTAGCTGGTATCCTTTTGAGTTCTTTGACGATGTTGTACCCCATCGAGATCGGCTCTTTCCCTCCACTGGCAGATTCAAATCTACTTCTATATTGTTGGGTGGCCTCCACTCGCTATCGTTTAGTCAATGATGGATACCACAATGTTTCTCTAGCTTGTTCCTTTGTTTTCACTTGTGGCTGGGAAGTAGAAGCCTTAGCTTGCAACCTCTCTTTTGCTTGTGGTGGAAGCGGATCCTTCGACAAAACAGGTGGGTCTTGTTGCGAAGCTGGAGGATCATGAGTCCTTGCAGGTATTTGTTGCTTTGTTGCTTGTGCAGGAGGCACTTTCAATGGCTCCATCTTAGTCGGATCTACCAACATTGGTTTCTTGCCACTGCGTGTCAAGACTGCAATGTGCTCCTCAGGAGACATCACGGAATTATGATCCACCTCTCGAATCATGTTTACACGGCTCCCTGCAAGAACTTGTAAATAATTTTGGTGGACCATGCAAGTGGACTCGTCATGTGGGTCATTGCATGAAGAACACCAGTAAGAAGGCTCATGTGAAACTTCAGAAGGACCAACCTCTTCACTTACCAGGATCACTGAGTTCCTCTCAGGTACTTTCTCTATAGCCTTGCTAGGAGCAAATTGCTCTCTTGTTACCACCGGAACAAATCTTCATGGCTGATAGTTCCTTTCTGCCTCTCTCCACTCCATAGATGTCATCTTGTTAGTGAGAGATCTCATGGCCGACTGAATTTCTTGCAAAACATCCAATTGAGGATCTGTGCTTGAGGACACAGGCGGTGCCGGTAGAGGTAATGGAACTGGTGGAGAAGGTAATGCAGGAGTTGGAAGTGGAGAGGTTATCTATGGAATGGGAATCATAGGTACGAAAGGTATGGGAGGATTCCATGAAGATGAAGGGTATATGGATGGAGCAGTGTAAGATGTAGGGGTTGCACCTGTATGCTGGTATTGTGGAAGCTCGAGAAAAATAGGCATAGTCATTTTCGGAGGCAATTTCCCAATGGCAATCAGATCGGCCTCAGCCTTCTGTGCCTGGGCATATAGTGCAGGAAAGGTTTGAACATTGGACATCCTAATGTTCATACCAATATCTGAATGGAAAGCCCTAAGAAAGTACAATGTTGCTTGTTCATGAGTAGGGCGAAGACCATCAGGAACTCTCTACCAAGTTCGGGCAAACCTAACATTGAAATCCACTATCTCCTCTTGAGGATGCCTCTTGATATTATTAAATTGATGCACTAAAGAAAATGGGTCTACTTGCTCATTGAACCCTTGGATTAGCATCTCTGCTAATTGATCCCATGAATTTATGGAGTTGGGAGACAAGGATCTATACCAGCACAACAACTTACCTCGGAGTGACAGGACGAGCAATTTGATCATGACATCTTCGTCTGTGATATTATGAATTGAAGCCAAGGTTGCCACATCTGACACATGCTCGTACATTGTCTTTCCAGTCCCATCGTATGTAGGCAAGGCTTTTATTGTTGTAGCAGGAACTAGATTTTGAAAAGGCAGGTCCAACGCTCCCGAATCGTTCCAAGCAGGAACTCGACGTGGAGGAGGTTGTTGACCAACCATTTGCACTGTAGGATTTGGATCTACTAGCAAGCTCATAGCAGTACTGGGAGGAGTCGGGGATGGCACAAACTGACCCGCTACCTACGAAGAAATAGCAAATGATGGGTTCATAGGACTTACCAATCTTGAACGCTCCCTCCAGTTCTGAACATCAATCTCGAAGAATTCGATTGGATCTTTCGATTCTTTGGCACTTGATCTCGTGATCATGAAGCAAAGATGCAAATATTTTCACCAGCTTCAGGATTGGAAATTTCTAGGTACTAAACAGTCACCTTCAACAGAGTCACCAGATGAACTTACAATCGCCGCTTTGAGGTCAAGACAGTTCATCAAAATCTTGATTCCTTCGGGTGTCAAAAGATGGGACTTGTGAGTCCCATCGGGTGTGCCAAAAACTGTTGGTCACAAATCTGCCTAAGTACAAGATTTCATCACTTATGCACCCTAGACTCGGCCAACATTGAAATGCCGAGAGAAAGAGAAGTCTCCTGGGCCAATCTCCAGAGAGGGTTGGCTCCCAAACTAATCTAAACTAGTTTCAAGATAAAGATGCAGGAAAGAAATGGGAAAATACAGAAAGAAAGGGAAATAATAGAAAGAGATGGAAATATGGCCAAAGCCGATAGTTGATGGGGAACAACCTCAGATAGCAAATAATCTCAAACTAGATCTCTAAGATAAGTGGCAACAGATTCTTAGGATGCACATGCAGAAATTGGATCAAGCATTAGCCATAAGTTCACCTTCAATTATACTTCAAACATTCAAATGAAAATACAGCCAAATTCAGAACAATAGAATTCAACTTATATTTCAACACTGGACTAAGCAGAAGTAAATCACATAGAAAGCAAAACATGAACAATAGTTTGGATCACCAACTCAAGAGACACTAAGAATAGAGCAAAATGCATCTAGGATTTTTGCTTCAATTTTTGCAAAAAGGTCCTCCTCCCTTTGCTTGAGATTTTACATTGGTATTTATAGAGGTCCTTCCTCTTCCTTTCGAATCACAACATTTAATACATAAAACATATTTTGAAGAAGCGATCCACAAAATGTGCACTTGAAAAGAGAAACAATCCCCCTTAATCTGCCTCAGAGAAATCCCTATTTTTATGGATCAAAACTAAAAATTAAACAGAAACAAGGGACCATATTTCTCCATTAAATGACCGTTATCGGGGCAAGCTGGAAGTTGTTAGGAGATCATGAACAAGAGCTTTTAATATTGGAGGCATCTTTAATTTTGGTGGCATCGAAAACTGCCTCATGTTCTTCCATCTTGCGCACATAGGTAATCAACAACATTTAATCTTGGAGCCTCTTTGACCACGATCTCAAAATCAGTTGGAGAGCTTTTAATTTGATCCTTATCTTCTCCTCACGTTCTCCTATGCAATTTTGAAGAAAAATGCGGACAAAACCTTATCGGGCCTTTGTTGTTGCTTCTGTCGCGAAAATGTGACAGGTCACGAAAATGTGACATGTCACGAAATCATGACACTTTTACCTTACTGCTTTCTCCTATTGCCACCAGTCACAAAAATGCGACATGTCACGAAATCGTGACATCTTCTCTTCGTTCAACTTTGTTTCCATGACATGTCGTGAAATCGCGACATTTTTCTTTGCCTGCCTTCTTCGTTGCTCCAAGTCACAAAAACTCACCATGTCGTGAAATCGCGACATCTTCCTCTGTCTTGGCCTTCATCTTCTTGCAAGTCACGAAATCATGACGTGTCACGAAATCGTGACATTTCCGTACCATTTTGTTCTGTTTGCACTTTCGCATCATGAAAACAAGACATGTTGCAAAATCGTGACATTTCGTACTTGGCGTTGTCCTTCTTGCTTTTTCATCGTAAAAACATGACATGTCATGAAATCGCGACATTTCTCCACGCTTTGCTCTTCTGCCCTGACATGTCATGAAATCACGACAATTTTCCTTCTTCTCCTTCGTTGCCGCTTCTTGTCACGATATCGCGACAAGTTCCTCTTGCTTGGCTTTGTTTTCAAAAATGTCGCGATATCACGACATCTTTTGCCTGCCTTGTGTTTATCTTTAGTCCTTCCGCAATAATGCGACATGTCGCGATATCGTGACAAGTTCCTCTTGCTTGGCTTTATTTTCAAAAATGTCATGATATCGCGACATCTTTCGCCTGCCTTGTGTTTATCTTTAGTCCTTCTGCGATAACGCGACATGTCGCGATATCATGACATTTTTCTATCACTTTGCTCTATTGCCACTGCAAGTCGTGAAAATGTGACATGTCGCGATATCGCGACAACTTTCACTTTACTACTTTCTCATCGCAACAAGTCACGAAAATGCGACATGTCGCAACATTTTTGCCGTTACTGCTACCTTTGCTGTTCCTAGCGCGAAAATCCAACATGTCGCGATATCGCGACAGTTTTACTTCCTTGCTTCCTTTGGCTATTTTTAACCGTGAAAATGCGACAGGTCGCGAAAATGCGACATGTCGCGATATCGCGATATTTTCTTTACTTAGCTCTTTTCTAGTATGGAAGCCGCGAAAACACGATAGGTCACGAAATCGTGACATGTCGCGATATCGCGACACCTTTGCTTTGCTGTGCTCTAACACAAAAAATGTAGAGATTTTTGCATTTTCCCTTTCGAAGTGCTTGGAGGGACAAACAGAGGAGTTAGTATCTCTACAACTTGTGCATTCTCTTGCATGAACAGTAACAACAAAAACAATGTGGCAAAAATGCCAACAAATCCCTGGCTTGTTCCATTAAGGAGATCTTCACGCCTAAGGGGTGAATCACCTGTGTTTGAACTACCAAAAAAATTGAAACAAAAATCACCAGCTTCATCATCATTAGAACATCCTGAGAAATAAAAATCATCAAACTCATCATCAACAGAGGATTCTGGACCTCTTAAGAGTGAAATTTGGATAGGTTTAACTATTCCCAAGGAACAGGAAACTATGGCAAAGAGAGGTAATCTAGATGGGGATGGCCAACATGGCTGTGTCCATAATGAATGAAATGGTCAGGATATGTCCCAACCTTCCATAACATTTGAATATCCTATCCATTTGAATCCAACACAAAACTCCCCCATGAAAACCATTTCACCTTTAGTACTTCCAACCTTTCGAGGTGTTGTCTCTGAAGATCCTGATCAGTTTTTGTTTGAATTAAAAGTAGTGTGTCAAACCGATGACTATGTAAATGACAATAAAAAACTTAAGGTTTTTCCCTCAACACTCAAGGACTCAGCATTATGTTGGTTCATGAGCTTAGAGCTAAATTCCATCCGAACCTGAGATCAAATGGAAACTGTGTTTTTAAACAAATATCAGGAGTATTTCCATGTAAGGAACAGGAAATATGAGGTATTTAGGATTAAGTAGGAAGATGATGAAATATTAGAAGACTATCTTGATAGGTTCTCCTTTGTTCAAAGGAGATGTGGACTTGTAGAACCTGAGTTATGCAAAACCATCTTTTTGAGAGGATTACAAGATGAATCCAGAGAAGTATTGGATTTGATGGAAAAGGGGGATGTAAATACTCTCAGTAATGAGGAAATTATGGATCTCTGTAGGAATTACTCTCACACTAAGAAGGGAAGAAGAAGAAAAAGTACAAATGGCACTGATGTGAAGGACCTAATAGAGGAACTTGCAAATTTTAAAATTGATATTCTGGTGCAATCGAACACAACTTTGGGAAAAATATTTGCAAAAGCAAAAACCACATAACCTTTGGCCATTTATTGTCCAATATGTAGAAATAAACATACTTTACAGGAGTGTCCTTTGAATAAAATGTCTATCTCAACCATTTGTAGTATCTGTTAGAAGAAGCATTTGACTGATAAATGCCACCTGCTACCACAACTCAAAACTGTGTTAGAGAGTCAGACTGAGGAACTCAACTATGTTGGACCAAAACAAGGGGGAAATTTCTCTCAATACCAAAATCCCCCTCGTTTTCCTACAAATTGGGGGCATAATCCTTGGACTATGCCTTGGGGACAATCAAAACCACCCCAATGTCCTTGGAATTATTCTCAATGGACAAATTCCCAAGAATGGCCATAAACAAGTTGGAGTAATCCAACTTGGAATCAGAATCAAAATAACCCATCATGGAATCAAAACAACCCACCTTGGAATCAAAATTATACTAATCCACATTGGATTCAAAATCAACCACAGTGGAGTCAGCAATACCAATCCTATCCAAGGCAACAAAGAAATCAAGGTCAAACTCAGCATTTGCTGCCTGCACCTAATCAAAATTTTCAAGAAAAATAGAACCAACCATAGCAAACACAACAGGTGAAACAACATCAACTTTCATCTCAACCAGTCACTAATCCAAACAACATGAGACAAGCATCCCCTGTCTATGTGGTTGAAGCTGAAGAAAATGCTGAAATAAATGTTCTTGATTGTAGTAACATCCAACTTTGTTCAGGAAAAGTTGTACCTAAACTAGTTTCAACTAAAATCAAGGAAAATGAAAAGCAAGAACCTTTGGAATCATTTAGAGTTAAACCAACAACAGAGAAAGAAGAAGAAAAAATAGAACCACAAGCAGAACAATTACTTTCATCAAGGATAATTCCATATCCTAAAAGATTCAATACCATAGCAGAAAATTCTGAGTCAGACCTGGTCAAGGAACTTAGAAAGTTAACTATATCATTGCACTTATTGCAAGCCATTAAGGATATACCAGTGATTAAAAGTAATATCCGAGATTTGTGCATTAGAAGAGCAGGAAGAAAAAAGAAAGCATTTCCCAAGACTGTTCAGGTTGAAGGAAAGATAGTTGATCTCTTGTCCGAAAAACTAGTACCTCCAAAGTATAGTGACCCAGGGAGTCCAATTATCACAGTTACCATAGGCTCAATACCAATATCAAATGTCTTAGTAGATCTAGGAGCTACAATAAATGTCATGACCAAGGATATAATGGAACAATTACAGCTCAAACATCTCAGTCCCACATTTACAATTTTAGAAATGGTTGATATGTCAGTTGCAAAACCTAAAGGTATCATTGCAGATGTCCCTATAGAAGTCTCTTCTTGGGAACTCTCTATAGATTTTTTAGTTTTACAGCCAAGAAATTTAGCACATGGATATTCCATCATTCTGGAAAGACCACTGCAGTAGCCTTCATAGACTATAGATCTAGAAAAATGACCATTTCAAATGGTATTGATCTAAAAAAGATTTCTCTATATCCTCCTGCAAGACCCTCCAACAATTTTTCAGGTCAGTTATGGTTTCCTAACTCAAATGAAGAACCAGAAGAGGTTATTTCCACACTAGCCACCTTAGTAGTAAGGGAACACACAGAAGACCTCCATGACATAGAAACTTTAGAGAATAAAACTATCCTAATGAATGTTCTGCATGAACAAGGGTTAGAAGAGGAAGCAGTAAATATCCATCAGTTGTTAGGGAATGAGGGGAATGAGGAGAACCAAAATTCTAAAGGTGATTCATTTGTACTATCATAGGAAACATCTGTTTCACTACCACATGGGTGGCACCATCACCTGATTTTCCCTTCTCACTGTTCCATACAGGATATGCTTCCATTAGAAATCAATGAAACAAAAACTTCTTATTTCCTCCCATATCATCATTGCCCTCTTAACTCCCTAATCACCAGGTATGAAGAAGTGAATTCAGTCCTTCCAAATACAAAACAAATAGAAGTCCAACCAGGAAAATTTTTGAACATTAACAGTTGGCTTACTAGGGAAGAGGAAGAAAAATTGATAACTATTTTGCAGAAGCATGTTCATGCTTTTTCTTGGGACTACAAAGATATGTTAGGGATTCACCCTGATATATGCACCCACAGGATTTATACTGAAGAAGTCAAGCCAGTAAGACAACCCCAGAGAAGACTGAATCCTACCTTGAGGGATATTGTAAAGGAAGAAATTGAAAAACTTCTAGAGGTAGGATTCATTTACCCAATTTTTGATAGCCAGTGGGTCTCTCCATTGGTTATAGTTCCTAAGAAAAATGGAAAAATGAGAGTATGTGTAGACTATAGAGAGCTGAACAAAGTGACATACAAAGACCATTTTCCATTACCTTTCATAGATCGGGTGTTAGATACCCTTGTTGGAAAGAAATACTTTTGTTTTCTTGATGGATTTAGTGGGTATAATCAAATTCAGGTTGCACCTAAAGATCAAGAGAAAACAACCTTTACCTGTCCATGGGGAACATTTGCCTATAGGGTTTTACCTTTTGGTTTGTGTAATGCCCCAAAAATATTTCAACGAGCGGTCTTAGCAATTTTTTTTGATCTGACTACCAAAAATGTTGAGATATACATGGATGATTTCACAATATGTGGACAGACTTTTGACTTTACATTAGAAAACCTTGACAGAGTTTTAACTCGTTGTGAAACATACCAGTTATCTTTGAATCCAAACTAATGTTTTATGATGATGGAGGAAGGAATAGTTCTTGGTCATCACATCTCTCTTCAAGGGATCCAAGTTGATCCAAAGAAGGTGGAAATTATCAAGAATATTCTTCCTCCTAAAACTCAGACTGATGTCAGAAGCTTCCTAGGACACATTGGTTTTTACCGTAGGTTTATTCCCAGCTTTAGCATAATAGCCAATCCCATGTTTGCCTGATTGACTAAAGATTTTGAATTCTCTTGGACTGTAAGGTGTCAGGAATCATTTGAAGCTATGAAAGAGAAATTAGTAACTCCACCTATGTTAAGAGAACCTAATTGGACATTACCATTTCACATACAGGCTGATGCTTCCAATACTACAATTGGAGCAACATTAGGACAAATTGACAATGGTGAACACTATGTCATCTACTACATTAGCAAGAATTTGACAGGAGATGAGAAAAATTATACCACAACTGAGAAGGAATTCTTGGCAGTAATTTATGTCATCAACAAATTCAGACACATCACAGGTTATCAAATATTCATTCACACAGATCACACAAACATTAAATATTTGATGAATAAGCCTATGGTAAGTGCAAGAATTATTCGTTGGTTACTGTTGTTGCAAGAATTTGATATCACAATAATCAACAAACCAGGAAAAGCTAATGTTGTAGCAGATTTCTTATCCAGGTTGCAGAACATAGAGGAAGGGGAATTAGTTGAGGACACTTTTCCTGATGAAAAATTATTTGCTATATCTGTCCAATCACCTTGGTTTGCAGATATAGCCAATTATTTGGTCACAGGGAAAGTTCCTCCACATTTCACTTCAAAATAGAAAAAACAATTGATCAAACAGAGTTCTTTCTTTGAGTGGATTAAGGGTATACTTTTTAAGTGTAGTCCTGACCATGTGTTACGCAGGTGCATCCGAAAGGATGAGGTATATGATATCCTTAGGGCTTGTCATGATCAACCCTCAGGTGGACACAATTTTGTAAAAAGCACAATTTGAAAAATTTTAGGGACAGGATATTATTGGCCATCTCTCCATAAGGATGTGAAAAAGTACATCAGGCATTGTGATGCATGCCAAAGAATGGGGAAACCCACTCATACAAATGAAATGCCACTACAGCCTCAATTGGTTTTAGAGCCATTTGAGAGGTGGGGGCTTGATTTTGTAGGACCTATTGATCCACATTCTCAAGGAAAGGTGCATATTATAGCATGCACTGATTACCTGACAAAGTGGGTATAGGTGCATGCTTTCAAACATGCTCGTGAAGAGAAGATCATCGATTTCTTGTATACTCAGATTTTTCAGAGAGTTGGAGCTCCACTGTCTATCACCACAGACCAAGGACCCCAATTTGCATCTAAAGTCATTGAGGATTTTACAGAATTATATGAAATCAAACATAGGAAATAATCACCTTACCACCCACAAGCAAATGTCCAGGTTGAGGTAACAAACAAGGAACTGGAACGAATCTTGACAAAAACAGTAGCTTTTCATAGGAGAAACTGTCTAGATAAATTACCTGAAGTAGTTTGGGCTTACAATACTACTTGGAAATCCACTACTGGATTCACACCTGATGAACTAGTTTTTGGTAAAAATCCCCTCCTACCTATTGAATTTGAGCTACTAACATTGCGCACAACATTGGAAATTAGGATTAAATTTTCACAGGCACAAACGGATAGGATTCTGCAGCTGAATGCATTGGATGAATTTTGGTTGTATGCTTTGTACCAAACTGAAGTAATTCAGGAGTAGAGGAAGCTATGGCATGATAGTCACATTCAGCAGAGGAAATTTCAATAAGGAGATTAGGCTTTGCTATTTGATTCTCTCTATGAGGACTTCCCTAGAAAGCTGAGAACTAGATGGCTTGGACCTTACCAGATTGAAGAGGCATTTGACAATGGAGCAGCTCATCTATCTCCTATTGATGGGTCATGGATAAAGTTGGTAGTGAATGGACATCGCCTCAGGGTGTACCATACACCTCTAACTAAAGAGGAATTATTGCAACAACTTGATAGTTTGGATGCACAACAGGTGGAAGAGATTCCCTCTTCCACTTCAATAAAATCAACATGATCATGGATTTCAAGAAAAACAGAAAAATAAAAAAAAATCAGAAAAAGCAAAAAATAAAAAGATGAATAAATTCTGATTGTGAATTCCTTCATGGGCATGATTTCATGGAAATCATGAATTCCTTCACGGGCATAATCAGAATTAAAAAAAACAGAGAAAAAATGAGAGGTAAAGAAAAAAAAAGAAAAACAAACAAACAAAAAAGAGAGAAAAATGAATAGCTCAGCAGTGAAAACCTTTCCTAAGGCACTACTGAGTTGGTATGCATGAAAACCAGTTTTCAGGCATGCATAACCTTGAAAATTTTTGAATCATCATTGTACAAATTCACCAACTGCACTTGTTTTGAAATTTTGTAGAAAATATCAGCAGAACATCAACAGAAGCAGTCATTCTTCAAAACTTGCATTAGCTTGTTTTAATCAGGTATATATTTCTTACATTTCTTCATTGTAAATGATTGGTATGTAGTACATAAAAATTAACCATTAGCATAAAAGGTATCCATAAGAGTTGGCATACTTAAAACATGTTTTAAGAAGGAGAATATTGGTTTATGCCTAATCTTTGGAATGAGAATATCAAAAACAGTGTCTGCTATCTTCTTCAGAATGACTGTTGTATTGTCTTTGGATTGAAGTTTTCTTTAGATTAACTGTTGTATTGTCTTCGGATTGAAATTGTCTTCAGAATGACATTGTCTTCGAAATGAGGAATTGTCTTCAGAATGAAGCTTTGTCTTCGAAATGAGGAATTGTCTTCGCAATGAAGCATGATCTTCGGAATGAGGACTTGTCTTCAGAATGAAACTTTATCTTTGGAATGAGGAATTATTTTTGCAATGAATCAGTCTTCGGAATGAGCATTCAACATGATATTTCCACGTGGAATCCAAGGAGGGGGAAAATATAAGATCAGTAGAATTCTTTGACTACATATGATAAATGACACGTGTCAGTTGAGATGTGATTTGTCTTATCTTACACCTATTAAGGAAGTTCCAGAATCATGAGGAAGTGACCAACAACATGCCACCATTGTTCGATGTTGATAACCATGCACATGAGAAATCTACGAGAAAAATAGTTGAGCTAAAAACAAGTGAGGTGGATCTGACGGTAATGACATCTATGCAATCATTAATGGACAGGTGTTTGGATCAAAAATAGAGATGCATGCCACCCTTCCTTTCGAAGACATAATTGCTAATGTAAAATTATTACAAGGTATAGTTTCGATATTGCAGTTCATTCCAAAGAAGACAAACAAGGCAATTGAAAACCTGAAAACAAACCCCGCAAGTCTGCAAGAACTAGAAACCAGCGATCTAGTAGAAGAGTAGCAGCAGAGGTGGGCAGTTTTAAACATACCAAAATAGAAAAATGGGATGAAAGACAAATATGGAACCATTAGATACCACCCACCTTCGAGAAAATCCAAAAGTGCTGCAAATTTTTGAAGATGGAGGGCTTATGCCATTTTTGAACAAATTTTATGGATCCTCTGAATATTTGGTCGGCATGTTCGCTCACACATTCAGAAATAACCGGGCACACATTAACGACATGAAAATTGAGGTAACCCCTGAATTTTTAAGTCAAATTACTGAGCTTCCATTAGAGGGTCTTCAAATTTCTAGAACTGGTAAAAATACACTGGCAAATGTAGTTAATCAATTTCTAGAAGAAAATGATAGGGATCCAGAATACTTAATACACAACAACGCATACAAGAGGGTAAAAAGGGCCAGCCTACAATAACCTTGGAATAAAGTGGCCACATGGTTAGTAAAATTTTTTACCTATGAAGGGCAATATGTACTTTTATCAGGGCATCATTTCAAAATTTTGAACCACCTAAGAGATGGTATGCAATAGCCAGAAGTTAGGGTAAATCTTCCCTTGTATCTGCACTAGGAGTTGAAAAATATGGCAAAAAAATATCAGGAAGGAAAAGGGAGCCCTCGCCACCATGGTCTTATTAAATTAGTCTACCAGCATCATTTTAAAAGAAACCCTAGAAGCTTTGATAGGTTTTATTCTACTCTGAATGATGTAGTTTTTGGAAGAGAGGATGAGGAGGAAGAAGAAACAGATGTTGTCGTAGATGCTATTGTAGAGGAGGAACACACCCAGCAGAAGCAATAGAGCACCTTTCTCTAGAACCTTCAACCTCACAAGCTAAGAAACAAAAGAAGAGAGGGCCTGGAACCGGTAGTTGAAAAGAAAAACAGAAGAAAGTTCATTTTTTTGAATATGTTGCTGATATGTCAAAATAGGGGAGTGAAGTGCCTAGAAAAACATGGGAAGATACAACAAGGGAAATAGAAGCACTCCCACCAGAATATGAAACTGTCCCCACAACCCCTTTTGTCACCAAAAAACATGGCAAGAAAAAAAAATTGCATCAGGAACTAGGAGGTCTACAAGACTCCACTTGAGAGAAATAGAAGAATGGGTGATAGAAGAAGAAGGTGGACAAGGCAGTTTAGATGTTACAGAAGTGCAACCAACCCCTGAAGATTTTTTAGAATTCCCTGAACAAATGATTGAGGAAGAGACTGGGCAAGATAGTTTTGAAGTTGCTACAGTTCAACAAGTCACAAAAGATGTGGATGCAATCATAGATAGTTTCATGGAACCTTCTGAACAAGAGCAGAAAACTGGAGCAAAAGATGAGATAATTGTTGAGAAACCAACTGCAGATGATTTATTTGCATCATATTCTAAATCAAAAATAGAGGAGGTGGACATCACAAAACAGCTAAGAGCAGCAAAAAGTGTTATCAAAACACAAACTAAATGGATTGAAGATAAAGAAAATATCATTAAAATATAGGAAAAGAAGATTGCGGAATTACAGCAGGAAGTTGCAAAATTGAGAAAGAGGCTGTCACAGTCTAAAGAATAGCCAACTGTATCTATTTATGAGGATAATTTGGCTCAGTTACTTATGGGCTTATCTAGTGCAGATGACTCTTTTACTTTGATTGAGGTGTCTAAAACTTTGACTAAAAACATAGGTGCTCATTTTGAAGCAGCGCCCTTTCATTCTGAAGCATCGCCCTTTCATTTTGAAGAAGTGTCTTTCCATTCTAAAGCATTTCCTTCTCATTTCGAAGATGCTCCAAAATTGATAAAAAGCATAGAAAATAATATTGGAGATGAGTCACAGCAGGAAACACCAGCATAGGAGCAGTTTAAACAGCAACATGAAATTGTTCAAGTAAGTACTCCTTCAAATGAGATTTTTGTATTTAAAACTGTTATACCTTCAATAAAAGTAGAGGATAAGGGGGTACAAGTAGAATTGTTGTCTGATGACCAACCAGTGGAAATAGCAAAAAAAGGGATACAAGTAGAATTATTATCAAATGACCAACCAGTGGAAGTAGTAGAAAAAGGGGTTCAGGTAGATCTGCTACCTAGATTTCCACCTGTAGTTAGACCACCCAATATTGTATCCCTAGAGCAATATAATATAGACATAGCTAGTTGGGTGATCAAATATGAAAAACTTGCCACTAAAGTTGAAAAATTTAAATTGGAAGGTAAACAGTTAGAAGCAAAAGAAAAAAAAATCAAGGCATTGAATGAAAAAGTGACTGATTTATGTTAGATTACTGAGTTTTTGGTCTAATTCAGACGATCGACTAGATTTTACAGTCTCATTCTGAAGGAGAAATATCTCAGATGGCAGGTTATGAGGATTAGCTCAGGTCTCCCATACAAATTGGACACAACTACAGATTTCTTAGAAGTCTATTTTGATAGCCCTATAGAATAGAAAAATCTCTTATGTGAATTATTTTTACACAACTTCTTTATTCCAGAAGAGGTAGAGTTTCACCCTCAAATTTATATAGGATATGTTCAACTGAGAGCATTCATGTCCACTTTACAAAATCAGTTTTATTGGTACCAGGAGAAAAGACAAAATAAAGAAATTGAATTAAGAGTTGAATTGTTAGTCAGAGCGGTTTAGCCAAATCATCCACTTATCACCAGACAACATTTCACCATGATGAATAGGGAAGATGTAAAAAGGATGTACTTGAGCAATTTAAGGGACTGTATGACCAAATTCTAGAATTTCTGTAATGATAATTTTGTTCTAGCATTATCATTTTGCAGAAATAGATGGGCGAAACTTTCCATTTCTTTACAGAAAATGGAACCTATCTCCCCTATTAACCTAGAATGGTCTAGAAGAAGGGCAGAAGGAGTGATACAGCTAATTGAAATCATGCAACATCACTGGATAGGTCTCATATTTAGGCCTCCAACCATCATTTCTCTAGTTCCCTTCTATTTTGAAGAAGATTCTCAACCTGATGATCAGTTTGAAGAATGGCTCAAAAACCTTCAGGAGAACAGGGGATATTATATAGGCACCAAATTTTTTTACAGATCATGGAATTTGAATATGGATATATGTGATTCTATAGCCCAACAGAATGCATGAAGTCATGCATTAATATAAGTTGGGGGGAAATGATGAGGCCTAGAAATGCCTCAATCATAGCATGTTTTGAACATTGAAACTGCCTAAAAAATCTTGTGTTTAATCTGATATGCTAGTTAAGTTGATTTAATATGCTATGTATTAACTGTTTGCATGATCAATGTGTTAGAAATACTATATTCTGATTTTTACAATTTTTGCATAGTTTTATGTTACTGTCATGACTTGCTAAATGAGAAGTATGCTTAGGTTGATAGCAACACTTCACTAGTTTTGTTTTGATGTGTTTCAAGCATTTATTTATCTAAATCTAGCAAATAGTGCAAGCAAACTGTTACTATGCAGCAAAAACTAGTTTTTCAATGTAAATTCCAGCCAGCTGCCAATGAATGGCAAGGCATGGAATTCACACATACAAAGAGATGAAGGCTATTGCAATCTGATCCTGAGAGCTAACCCACCTGAGAAATGTAGATGAAATCACTTGAAGAGCACACAGTTGTTCATTTCAAAGATCTTTGAAATGAGCAGACATCTTTGGAATGAGAAATACAGTCTCTTCGAAATGAGCGGACATCTTCGGAATGAGAAATACAGTCTCTTCGAAATGAGCCACTTATCTTCGAAATGAGAACAAAAAGCACTTTTTGACTTGTTGATTGATTTTTGACGATGGAAAAATGGAAAGAAGGTTGAAAAGGTTAAATGAAAATATCTCCCATATGACTTTGTCGTCCTTGCCGTCCAAAGCCACCATTCATGGAAAAGATCAATTTTGATCCTCTTCTAGGATAAACCTGGGAAATGTTGTAGCATAATAGGAATAGATCTGTAAGATAGGAATGAGATATTCTCAATTTGTAAATAGATTTCAGGATATCTATAAATAGATAGCTCCCGTCCAGGTTGAAAAAGAGGGGAAAATAAGCAAGAATTATAATAATAAGAAAATAGCATAAAAGTGACTGTTACAGTCCTATAATAGGGTTTTTAGCAGCAATACTGTAATTATGTTCTTGAATAAATAAAGTGCACTACTTTTTCTATTCATTTTGTTGTGAATGAGTGTGAGTAAGATCTAGAGAGAGATAAAGACTTATACCTTCTTCTGGACAAGGATGTTGGCCACTTCCAGACCTAGGAGGACTAACAGCAGGTTTTTATTCTGATTTTGCTGCAGTAGAATAAGTTGTAAAACTTGTCATTTCATTTTCTTGTAACCAGCTAACAGTATTTGCAGTCTTAGTTTATTTTATGATTAGGATGATCTTGTGATTAATGATAGGTTTGGTTGTAATCTCCATTTTCAACAAGCTTTCAAATTACTACAGATTGTCATTTCCGAATTTACTATTTTTTGCAATTTACTGCATTTTGTGTTTTGCTGTCAACCCCTGCATAGAAGATTGACAACCTTATATTACAGAGCATTGACATGACTTAATTTCCATGTTATAATCAGGTTGCCATTACTACAAAAGTAAATAGACTTCCTTTCTACAATCATAATTAGATTTCTAATTCAGCAACTATAACTAGGGAGTTATTTCTGCATCATAATTAGATTTCATTCTGTAATTGCAACTAGGATTTCATTTCTACAGTTAGTAATTAGTTTTCATTCTTGCAATTAGATTAAAGTTCAATTTATGCAATTTAGATATAAAAATGTCCTAAATCCCCCACACAATCGATTTCACCAATAAGACCTGTTGCTCCCAAATGACCTAAGTTATAGCCCTGTTCACTCCTGCAAATAGCCTTGTACACTGCCCTAGATTGACAAATTCATTGAGAATTAATGATGTGCATAACGACAATGCATCAATTATTTCCTCTTCCTCACTTGGGACATCATTTGTGGAAATGATTTCAAACATATTAGCAGACGACTTTGATTGATCCTTCATAATTGGTTTTTTCTGAGTGTTCTTCTTCTTAGGTATTTGGAAACCTGTTGAGTTTATATCTTCTTTCTTTTGATCAAGAATTTTATTTGGGCAAGCACTGGCCAAATGACCATATTCATGGCAAATTCTACAATGAAAAGGAATTTTCTCATAGTCCACTACTTGCTCCCATGTGTCTTCCCCAAATTGTAATGTGATATTTTTAGGTAGGGGTTTGTCAAAATCCATTAAAACACAAATCCAAGCATAAGTAATATGTTCAAAATTTTTAGTACAATCAACAATCATCATAAAAGTTCCTAAATAGTTTCCAATTGAAGAAAAAATAGTAGGATTCCAAAATTCAATAGGGAGGCCAAAGAGTCTAACCCACACGGGAGCTATAGAAGGCATCTCTTCTTCGACTTTAAATTTAGTATGCTAGGGCTTCATAAAAAGCCCTGCCCTTCCAAAAAACCAAGGACCCCCTTGAAAAAATTTCTCTCTATCTTCATTATTAGCAAATAAAACGAGAAAATAACCATTTGGATAAATAAAGATTTGTAACTCACCTTTAGATTTCCATATTTTTGTAGCTCAGACTTTGAAAGCAGATAGACTCGGACGAAAACCCATGAACCAAAAAATTAGTCCTCTTTTTTCCAAATCTTCAATGCCATTCTGAATGTTACCCATATCAATCTTAACAATAGGAGTTCCATCGATTGCTTTAAGACATCCTGACTCTGTTTTCCTGGGATCAATCTTAGGCATTCGTACAGGTTTATGGGAAGCCCTAATATTGATATTAGCATTGGGTTGAGGCTGTCCACCACGAAGGGCATCCCTAAAATTTATTTTTGGGACTAAGTATTTGAAATTCTTACCCTTGACAGGGGTTTTCATAGTAGAATTATTTTTTGGGTGGACCTTAGCACCAGAATCACTTGAGATAAGAGCCATTTTTTGATCAACTTCTTGAAACTTGTTTTGTGATCTCTTTAATCCTTGCCCTAGATGTCGTGGAAAGGTATGGTTTTCACTTTTCTTTTGTGTAGCAAATTGGAAGTCGTTGTCACTCAAGTTCACAGCATGATCTGTTGAAAGACAAATCTCTAACCCATCTTGTATCCCCTGCAATATTTCTTGCTAAAATATTGAGCATAAACCACAAAAATATTGGCCTCTAGGGCCCAAAGGCCCTAAAAACCAACCTCTGGAGCTGCTTGCACTCAACCCAGATGAAACCCTCACATAGCCACTTGCAAAATATCTCGTTCACACATAGGGATGCGCTAGGATCTGTGTTGCTCCAAATGATATGAAAATTGGTGGAGACGTTCTAGGGTTTTTTAGGCATCTACCCTAAAAATTTTAGCTCAATCCGAGTTCGTATGAGTGAGATATGGCCGAAATGAGTTCGAACGTTTGGGAAGTCTTGCAAAAAACGTCTCAACTTCTAAATAATCAAATTGGTGTTAATATTGTAAATCAAAAGGACACACCCTCCTAAACTAATTTATAGTGGAAAACACCTTTTTTGAGATGCCACTTTCAACAGGTTGGGCATAGGAGGAATGGAGCCTTGTCGGCCTCTACCAGCACATAGGACATTCCTTACTATACCATATATCTGTAAGATGGAGATAAGGGGAATGGAACCTGGGTTGGCCTCTACCAGCACCCAGGGCATTTACCAGTGCACCACAACAAGCAGATATATACACTGATAACTTCAAAATGATTAATGGAACTTTAATTTTGATACAGTGCTGATAAAGATTTATTTCATGACAACCCAAAGTTTGAACATATAAACTCGAAAGAGATGTTAGCATCGCAAAAATTTAATAGAAAAGAGTAAATTAAGAATAGTTTACCTAGAGATACTTAGAAAATGCACACCTTAAGAGCAACATACAGGGAAAATGTTTACTTTGTTCTCTAACATTATTAACAAGTAAGTTAAAAGAAAAAATTTAATTGATCAATGTACAAAAATTTCTCAGAATGCAGCTACCCAACTAAACAAGCTTTTGTTTTTTTGGTTTTTTTAAATCTAGGCTCTTCTTCCTGCCCTAATTTTCCCCTTCAGGCTCCTCTTCACATCTTGTCCAAAGGGCGACCAATAAGACCGTTGTCACAAGAAACTACTTTTCTGTAGTCTATCCTAATATAGATTAGGTGTTAAACTTGTGTCGTTTATCTTTATACAATTCTCTATCTGATCAGCACTTGCAATAAGATTTCACAATCTCAAACCCACTCTTCACATTTGAGGATTGAACTCTCAAAAATAATACAGGGGCTTCTGAAACATGTTAAGGCAAAGTACTAGTGCCAATTTGGTTAGGGAAAAAAACATGCTTGCATTCACATGCTATGAGAGACAAAGAACTCAAAAACTCAAAATCTGGATGCCAAACCATGAGCTACTTCAACCAGAAGAAGTTTTTTTTTCACTTCTTAAAAAAAATCAAAGAAATATGAATAGGAATTTATGAAAAAAAAACTTATTATATAGGAATTCTATTAACAACTATTTTATCAGGTGAATAATGATCCCATTTATAGGCTTAGGAAAATAGTTGTCATCTTACTCTATATTTTCCAACACATATGTAAGCATAATAAGTCTAAATGGAATCAAGGTGCATAAGGATGTATTTCCCAATTTAGGGATTCATAGATTCATTTTGTAAGATTGTATATTTTTCATTAATGTAGAAAGAGGGACCATGGGTAAATGTTGAATGCTAAGTAGTTAAAACATATTTTTATCTTATTATTTATTTCTCATTTGCATTTTGTTGCCAACTACCTTATAAATGATACTCATTTTTATCTTTAAAGTGATTGAAAACATCATCTTTAAAGTGGTCAAAATCATCATGGGTAGCTGCTACAAATTTACAATTCTATATTTTATCCCATTTCATGAGGAATTTTAATGGCGGCATCTAGTTTGGACCTCCATAATTATTCAACCAAGCAATAGATAATTACTCAATAATGGTGATTCTTTATGTTGTTGTTCCCTTAAAAATCCAATATCAGCCTTCAAAGAACCAAGCTATTGGAATGCAAGTTTTAACTTGGATTTACTCCCCAACATTATGGTAAAATACCTCATTTCATAATCATGTCTTCACTAGTGCTTATTGCAACCCCTTCATTTGGAATCACCTAAAAAAATCCAAGATTTATGAACAAATCCCATTCTATTTTTTGAGTGGTGTCTAATCCTAGATTTTCTTCTTCAGAAAAGTAAAACTCTTCTATAAAAAACGAGTCTCATGTGAAATCTTCAACAATTGCAAACTTTTCCTTTTCCAAGGTAAAACTAGTTGTTTCATATCTTAGATGGACACTTACTTCTACCACCTATATATAACTCTCCTCTAAAGAGATACCAAACACCTCATATTCTAGAAAAAAAACAAACAATTTTGATTCCTTTACAACCTATGGCTCTTCAACTTCAAATTATATATTTTTCATTTTGGGTTCTCTTTTTGAGTGAAGAAAATTCAATTCCTAAGTACATAGAGACTCATCCATTGGAGATATCTATTTGTGAGGATTGCACATGACATCCCTTTAGGTAAGAAGATGGTATTTTATAATTCTAGGTATTTCAAGTGTTACATAGATTTGTATTTCATATAGTATCCTAATAATTTGAGAAGTCTCTTCTAGAATTTCCTCTTTAAATAAGTAAAATACCTTAATAAAAGGGGATTCACAAGTCAATTCTTGAGATCTTGTAAAACTTTTTTACTTTTCATATTCTACCCCAATCCTCCTTTAATTTCTCTTGCATAATTTAGTTTATTATCTAATGGAAATGGTCATACCTCAAGTTTTTATTGGAAGCTTACCTCAATAACCTCCATGGGTTTCTCATATTCAAATGGGAAACTAAATCCCATGTATTCTAGCATGATTCTTACTCCCATTATAGAACTTTCTCCCTCTTGGGGAAAACCAAACACCTCATATTATTGTACAAGCTCAAGTACTTTATTTGAGAAAGGATCAAATGATTCATAGTATTACATAACCTCTAATTCTTCATCTATAATAGGTCTACATCAATCTACTATTATTTGAACCTTCCTTTATCATCTCAAGTTCTCTTTGCAACTTTGGGTAGTATGGCTCCCAGTGAGTAGGTAAAGGATCATTTAAAGGTTGATAATTCATCAAGATGAGGGTTATGCATTGTTGCACTTTAGGTAGAAGGGTAACATCTACTCATTTTAAGTGTTCAAAGGATTACATAGGCTTGTGTCACATTGTCTTGAGGTGTAGCCACTTGATCTACCACTACTTGGTTTATTATGAGTTGATTAACCATTGGTTGATTGGTTTCAATTGATTGTAACAACCCAAGTTCTACCCACTTGGTTGTCCAAACACCCCAAGTCTACCCACTTGGTTGTCCAACATCAGATTTTATAGTAAGAGAAAAAATTTCTTTCTTTTTAATCATTTCTAATTTGTTATCTAGTATGAGCATGTTAGAACCATCTTCATGAGTGTCATTTCACTGCAGTTGAAATACTCATGATATCGAGATTGGCCAAATCTCGTATAGTTACCCATTTTGAACTTCACTCTCCACCCGATATCCTAAGTTCAGACAATTGGTTTCTTTTCCCCTAGGGCCCATAACACCTAGAGGTGTGACGCATCATTTTCCCATGTCTTAACATGAACTCATGAACTTATATTTAGCAAGGATAACCTAGAAGAGATGCCCATACAACCCTTCGTTACCTTTCATTTTGACATTTTTTTCGTCATAAGTATAGTTAGAGCCCTAATATATGATGATTGCCTACCCACAAGCACCATTAATAATTATCTTCACAAGATTGTCCTTCCCACAATCTTGAAATAATGACAAGGTTGTCCTGCCCACAACCTTAGGTTGCGAGTTAATATTGTCCTTCCCACAATCTCAAATTCTCTTAAACAAAGACTTAACTAAGGTTTGAATTGTTTTAGAAAAGTTTAACTAAACAAATATTTGCAAACAAGTACAATTTCCTATCAATCATGAGTTTTGCTATATATTATAAGATTTCTAGTTTCTTTATGTCTACTTATATGTTTATCACTAAGACAAAATAAAAGTCAGGGAATTTATGGAAATATTATAATTGAGACTAAAGTATTCTAAAACTCACTATAATAATCTGATTTATAATTTCTTTTTATTTTATTATCTGATGGAATAGGTGCTATTCTAAATTTTATTTATAAAACACTTCCTTTTCCTATATTGCACTATAAAATTTTACTACAAATCCATGGAATAGAGTGGACTCCTCTTATAAATTTAAGTACGGCGACAACTACTCTAATGTCTAGATCTAATATATATATATAATACAAATGTGTTTAAAAAGAGATTTGGTTCACACTATTTTTAATTAAGTTAAATAATACCACTCAGTTTTTCTCGTAAAGCAATCTCACCCAAAACACCTATGTCATCATGCACTCCTAGCTAAAGTAATTCTGACAATATACTAACATACGAGAGTAACTTTCAATTAGACATCAATTTATTACCTCTCTTCAACTTGTACGCAGGGAATTTTAATATTAACAAATCTCCTAATAATCCAATACTAGTTTAAGTTTAAGTTGACCCTTCCATTCTCGGATTTGTAAACAATGCTAGTATTGCTTACTTTTATATAGATTTCACATAAGTTTTGTTTGAACATAAGCTTTGTTTTGAAGGTTAAAACAATTATAATTAAGTCTTATATGGGTTAACACATTCGGGTTCATTACTTTGCCCTGTAGTTGGATGTTTTCCTCAATCCAACATGGTGATTCTAATTTAATCATTTTAACTAAGCTAAAACCCTATGAATCTGTACTATGCTAGTTTGGACTAAAACCTTATGTTTTAAAAAATTCTCTCTTGCAAGCTTATATCCTAAACAAAGGATTGTACAAGACAATATCTGTTGTACACCAATGGAAAGTTTTAGATTTGTAAAATAAAATTGAGGTGGTAAATCCTAGTTGGAGTATTTCTCATCAATCAAAATGTTTTCCTATATAGCATAAGATTTGAAACATGGACAACTCGTCATACATCCCGAGGTTTCCTTGAACAGTTTACCCAGCATTACGTTTCAGTAATATTATCATCCATAATTGACTGCTCACAACAATAATGGAAAACATGCATAATAAAAAGCATCATAAGTAATCGGAAAATATATTGTGAAGAGATCAAACATCATTTAATAGTTTTTAATATACAAATTTTATCTTCACATCACAAGAATTTATCATTTTAAAACTAAATACAGTGTATATGTGCAAAAAGCAAGTCACTACCTAAATGTATAACTATTCCTTATCATATTTGAAAAGATAAACAACTGATTTGATTATAATTCATTCAATGGTTCACAGTAAACTACCATGCACTTTTCCAGGGACTACGAATTCAAATATAATTACATAATATCAAATTTTACCATGTGTTTCTTAGGGACTACGTTTTCCATTACAATTTCATGATATCAAATTTTGCTTGTTCTTTTATTAGCCAGACTTCGGTATTCCACTGAGTTATATTCTCAAATTGCTATCAAAATTATAACGCAGATCTTGTCACTGGAACGTATACAGAACATGCAATAGATGGCAAGCAAAATCATTTTGCAATGTTCCTTAGAGTATCTTAGTTTCTCTATGTGAATTACTGGTGGATACCCAAGGGTCAAAGTGGTCAATCTACCTTGAAATATAGCTAATCCTAATATGCATACATCATTTTCATTCTCGATGTAGCATGTAAAGTTTTAAGAATTACCCAACACATCATAAGCTTCCAACATGACATGCAGGCATCACAATGTTTCTCAACAAGCATGCAATCATAAACTAAGTTTAAAATGAAACTAATTTTATCTCAGGTTCTCAACCAACCCGGTTCACAGCCAACCATTATTACTATTGTTTCCAATAATTCTTTCGAATGCATGCATCAAATTCCAAATATTTCCCATATATGCACAAGAAAGAATTCAAGTTTCTTTCAATATACAATGCAAATAACAAATCAGATTCACACACAGAGTAGCACATACAATACATCAAAACAATTCGTTTAAATTCCCCATTTGACATTTCTTTAAGATTTTTCCAGAACAAACTTATGGATTGATTATTATTTCCAACAATTCTTTCGAATGCATGCATCAAATTCTAAACATTTCCCATAAATGTACAAGAAATAATTCAAGTTTCTTTCAATATACAATGCAAATAACAAATCAGATTCACACATAGAGCAGCACATACAATACACCAAAACAATTTGTTTAAATTTTCCATTTGACCTTTCTTTAAGATTTTGCCAGAACAGACTTACGGATTCATTATTGTTTCCAACACTTTTCTCCCTTCCTTTGTCACTCTCCTTACTTCCATCGAAAACATGCAGTCCATCATGCTCATCTTCACCTTTCTTGTCCTAATCTAGAAAATGGTTTCCTTATTTTATGCTTGCAACTAACGTTAGTTTTTAGATCCTCCTCTCCAAGGTATGCCAAGTGGAATCCATTTTTTATCCACGTTCAACAAGCTTAAACTAAATAATAATTCCCACAAATATCGATTGTTCCAAATTATCCACAAATACCGACTGTTCTAAATATATAATATTAAAATAACTTTTATATTCAAAAAGAAATAAAAACTTTGTAGTAGTACCTTAGCACAACAGAAATCAAATAATGAAGAGGAAGTAGAAGCACAAGCGATCAATGCAAAAAGGGCACTTCACGACATAAGAAAAAGAGAGACTGAAATGAAAGAGAAAACTTCGAAAATGCGTTTCGCACCTTAAGTGCTCATCAGTTCGGATGATGACCAAACATTACAATCCATTTTGTTTATATAGATTTCTCAAGCCAGTGGGTGCCCTAGCCGACATGCCACCTGGCGAGAATCAAGAAAAATAGACCGTTACCTTGGGATATGCCAAAAAAGGTAGTGATTGCCAAGGATAATGGTTGAAAGTACCTTAAAACATTAAAAAATGCTCCTCGGGATGTGCACCCATGAATACGGGGCATTGATTTCTGAAAAGAGACGTTACAAACAATTCTAAACTTTAAAAATCATTTTTGAGGGGTCTAGAGGCCCCGAAAAGGGCCTGTTGCTTTGAAACCCAACGGGTTTCGTCCATCGCCATAGAAAATTTTATAAGCACTCCTTTTTCTCTTTATTGAATCGGTCGGGGAGAGGAGTGGATCCTTAGGGGCTTCATTCACAGGTGCATACTCCAATGACATTCCCTCAGACAAGCGCTGCCCTACGCTTCGAGTCTGGATCGGTCAGGATCAAGCTTCTCGTTTTAAAGCAAACAAAATAGTATTTATTTGTATTTTTGTTGGTATGGTATATTATATATATATAATTTTTAAATAATTAAGTTCTTCAAAAAAAATAGTAGAATACATATGTAATTATTAATTAACTTTTCTTTGTCCGTTTACCTTCCCTTTCAGTACTTAGAACAATAAAATTATATCAATATTTCACATTCATTCTATTATTTAAAACTATGGCTCCCATGCATTTATGCATTTTTATTGCCAACCAACATTTTAAACTATGGCTCCCATGCATTTATGCATTTTCATTGCCAACCAACATTTTAAACTATGGCTCCCATGCATTTAAGCATTTTCATTGCCAACAAAACATCATAAATTCACAATTTGACAAGCATCAAACATTCCTACAAATGCAACTACATGATATGCATCTACATGGACCGTTGGCGGATGCATTGCCTATAGGATTCTTTGCCCCTATCAACTGGTGATTACACCATCGCTCATCATTTTCTTTGACTTACCTTACACAGGATAATCCTTGTGCCCATTGAGGAGATATCCTTCTTTTGCATTATTCCTGCCAGTAACGGTACCTATCCCTGCATCCATAGATACATCAACAGTATCTCATCCTTGCAAATAAATTAGGTATACAAGAAAAGTAGATCTTGGAGGGTTATTACATACTCCCCCTCTAAGATTAAACACATTCCCTGTGTTTTCATTGCCCATTTGAAACATAAAATAAATATTATCATGAATAATATAAATTTAATATAATACCACAACAAATTTCCATGATCAAAACTTAATCATCATTTATTGTTGCAATAACACGCATGCACAAACAATAGATACACATATCATACTTCTCAAACCAAAATATGATTATCCCTCTATTCAAACAAAAATGAAAACTACGACATGATTATATCACTGTTCAAACTATATTTTCATGGTAGCCACATCCTCCCATGTGGCACTATTTTCAGAATACTGGTCCCACTAGACTTTACATTGTTTTAATATGTCATTTTCTTAATAGTTTTGTCGTATAACCAAGGACCTTAACTGGTTGCATATCAATGCATAGGAAATCATCCATCAAGAAATGATCAACATTCCGATCATATAAGAGGTCAAACACGTATTTCTTAAAAAAGTTGCTTAGAGGATTTGATAAAGTTTTTAATTGATTTAACCCTTAGGAATACTCTGTCTCCCACAATGAATTCCCTTGACGTATTCTTAAAATTCACATATCTATTTTTTTGGTTTGTAGCTTCCTTTGATCCTCTAACAAATTTCATTGAGTTACTCTTCTATTTCTTTAACCATATCATGACAATGATGTTCTGCACCTTTTCCCATATAAAGCCTCAAATGAATCCATACCTAGGAAAGTATAACTATTATTATAATAATTAAATCCCACCAGAAAATAGGAAATATTCCCATTTCATTTGATGATTCATACCATACATTCATAACATATCCTCTAAGACTTAGTTTACCCTTTCAGTTTGTCCATCTATCATTGGATGATAAGTAGTACTAATATTGAGATTAAAAGGATTCAATCCTTTGCTAGTGTCACTCTATTCCAAATCGATGAAGAGAGGAACTCAAAGATCTTTACTCGACATATCTCAATGTATCATAGACAAGTCATTTATCCTATTTATCATGGTTAGACCATTTTAATTTTCAAAATACCTATTAAGAATCATCCATTCCTTTCCTGTTCAATTCCTAACAGGCACACTAATGGAAGTTCCCATATATTCCAAATGATCAAAATAAAATTCTCAAGTTCATGCTAAAGAAGTTCACTTACTTCTCCATGAAATTATCCTTTTAGTCCTCTACAATTTCCCATAAATTTGCACTATGGATCATTGTAAATCCTACACAAAACTGATCTATAATTCCTTCATAAAATGTTCTACAATTTACATCAAACTTCATTCAAAATTATTCTATGATTTCATTCTTTTTCTTCAGTTTATAAATCAATATCATCACAATCATAGGATAATTCATTATCCATTTCTATTTGATACTCATAGAGGCATGCAAACAAAAGCCTATAATCCACATGTTCATTCAATTTTATTCAAGTTTTCATTCAATTTCTAAAGAGTTGTTTCCAATATTCTTACAGGTTGATCCAATTTCACCACAAGAAGGAGACTCTTACAATTATTTCAACAAGAAAGGAATCCTTTCTTTTATTTTCTTTTTTACCACTAAGAGTTGATCTTAATATTATATCATGGAGCAATCTAGTCATAGTGTTTGCTCTTCATTTCCTGATTTTCCACTTAGTTCTTTCCTCAAGGCACACCCATCCCTACATATTACATAATGCCCTCTTCGTAAGTGTACCAGGTGTAAACACTTGAATCCAGCTTGAATTCATTCTCTATTATTTTATTTCATAATTGTACAAAATCACCTATTATTCATGGCTTTCTATAAAATCCTTCTCCTCTAACTTTGGGTTTCATATTTCTATGTACATACAACAAGAAGTATTCCTTAACTTTAGAGTCATAGATTATCCCATACTAGAGACATGATCTCTATTCTGATATGAATTTATATTCCATGTATACTATTGATGTACAAGTCAGTCTTTCAAATCATGTGTTCATCTAGCTTTAATACATTGACAAGAAACTTTTATATCACTTTTTCTTTTCTCCCTAATTTTTTTTTTGTATTGATCCATATGTTCTAACATATGAGTCTTTTGTTGATACATGTGCTCAGCCATTTGAGCTCTCATCTACTTCATTTACTCCTGCATTAAATGCATCATTAGGACCATTTTTCCCTCTTCTGGAAACTAGTTCTTTTTTCCTCCTAATCACTAGAGGAGGTTCTACGGTCTCCTTTGTAGTTCCGATCCTCACAATTATTTTGAGAAACCACTTAGAATTATTTTTTTTATCAGTGCTTTCCACTATACCATTGCAAATCTCTTTTGATCAACCCCTCTTGTTGTATTGCTGTAGGTCTCTTTCAATAACTAGATTTTAGTCCTGATCCCATTTTCAGATCACAAAGGAGCCTTGTCATTCTTTGACCTAATTGTTCAATTGGATAACATATACTATGTTAGACATTAGTTTTCTAAAATTTAATTCCCTGGGGGTTCACAACCTTTTCTCTGATACCAAATGTAACAACCCAAGTTCTACCCACTTGGTTGTCCAAACACCCCAAGTCTACCCACTTGGTTGTCCAACATCAGAGGTTATAGTAAGAGAAAAATTTTCTTTCTTTTTAATCATTTCTAATTTGTTATCTAGTATGAGCATGTTAGAACCATCTTCATGAGTGTCATTCCGTCACGGTCGAAATACTCATGAGATCGAGATTGGCCAAATCTCATACAATTGCCCATTTTGAACTTCACTCTCCACTCGAGATCCTAAGTTCAGGCAGTGGGTTTCTTTTCCTCTAGGGTCCATAACACCTAGAGGTGTGACACAACTTTACCATGTCTTAACATGAACTCATGAACTTATATATTGTACTTATGTCACGTAAGACTTATCGCATACATGCTCAAGCTAAAAAATCAACTATCCACCATGGAGCATCGTCTAGGGTCTTACCAATACCCTGGTAACCACCCGACGTTTTGTGTTGGTTAACCAAAACGATGTCCCATACCTTTGTGTTGTCAATATTACTTAGTCAATCACAATTCACCACTCATCGCTAGCAGGGATAAACTAGAAGAGATTCCCATACAATCCTTCATTACCTCTCTTTCTAACCTTTTTTAATCAAAAGTACAGTTAGAGCCCTGATATATGATTATTGCCTACCCGCAAGCACCATTAATAATTGTCTTCACAATATTGTCCTTCCCATAATCTTGAAATAATGACAAGGTTGTCCTACCCACAACCTTAGGTTACGATTTAAGATTATCCTTCCCACAATCTTGAATTCTCTTAAACAAAGACTTAACTAAGGTTTGAATTGTTTTAGAAAAGTTTAACTAAACAAAGATTTGCAAACAAGTACAATTTCCTATCAATCATGAGTTTTGCTATATATTATAATATTTCTAGTTTCTTTATGTCTACTTATAAGTTTATCACTAAGACAAAATAAAAGTCAGGGAATTTATGGAAATATTATAATTTGAGACTAAAGTATTCTAAAACTCACTATAATAATATGATTTATAATTTCTTTTTATTTTATTATCTGATGGAATAGGTGCTATTCTAAATTTTATTTATAAAACACTTCCTTTTCCTATATTGCACTATAAAATTTTACTACAAATCCATGGAATAGAGTGGACTACTCTTATCAATTTAAGTATGGCGACAACTACTCCTTTGTCTGGATCTCTTTTATATATATATATATATATATATATATATATATATATATGGAACAATGAAGGAGAGCGAAGGAGGATCCAGCGAGAGGATCCGCGTGGTGGAATGCGAGAAAGGATCCGTCCCGTCGATAGGAAGCAGGAATACCAGCGAGGCGGACGGAGGTCGGAGGGGATCCAGCGGGGATGAATCGGTGCACCCGATAGTAGAAGGTCAACGGGACGGATCGGAGAAGAAAGACAAGGACCCCCGGACAAAGGAGACCAAAGGGGGGCCCCCAACCCTAATGCGAGAGGATCCTATGCCCACATGGTGGCGAGCCATGCAACCCCAGACAACTGCTTTACCCAGGAACTATTTCCATCTGGCGAGGATTTGGACATCCCCGGCGAGGTCCTGAATAGTTTTCTGGAATTCGAAAAGTTTACCCTAATTGGCAAGTTCATAGGAGGACGCCCAGACATGGAATCCATCCACAAATGGGCTCTCTCCAAGTGGTGAATCTCTGGAAACATGGAGATTGCGGCACTAACCCGGGGTTTCTTTGCCATCATCCTGAACAACCGGGAGGATTACTGCAAAATCTTGGTGGGAGGACCATGGTTCCTGGGGCGCAGGAGCCTCTTTCTTCGAAAGTGGGGAAACGACTTCAACCCGGATACCCAAAACATCAACATTGCTCCGATTTGGGTAAGGCTTCCCAGCCTTCCTCTTCACTGCTGGCATGAAAATGTTATCAGAGGGATAGCACGGTCCATTGGAGAATTGGTCTCCATTGATCCCCCCACTAAAGCCCGGTCCAGGCTGACCCAGGCTCGGTTATGTGTGCTAGCGGACCTGGACTCCGAGCTCCCCTCCTTCATCAACCTACGGTCAGGATCAACCTTCATCAAGAGACAGGCCATCGAGTATGAGAACAGACCCACCTTTTGTTCTCACTACCGCACTCAGGGGCACCTCCAGACTCAGTGTCCAGCTGCCAGGGGCCAACGAGCGGAGGAGCTGACCAAAGGATCCACATACCCTCGAGACTCGCAGCTGGCGACGGGGGAGAAACATAAGAGGAATCCTCCTCCCATTGACCAACTCTCGGTGAAGCCCAAACCTGACTCGGGCAGACAGCAAGCTCAAGAGGAGGAACAGGACGGGTCTATCAAGCAGCCGAAGCAAGGTTCACAGCAAGGAGGAAACTCCCTTCAGGAAAAGGAGCACCGAGAGGCGGGTTCAAGCCTTCCACCCCAAGATGAAGCAGAGGAACCGAATTCCCAGGTACAAATCTCTCCCGTCACTAACTCCCCGTAATCCCTCATGGAAGATTATTTGCTAGGCAATAAGAAAACCTCACCCCATCGGGAAAAGGGGGAGTTTCCTTCTCATCATCATGAAAAAAGGGGATCCTCCCTATCAGGAAGGGTCAGCCCTAGGAACACCAAAAACAGGAAACAATCGATGAATTTTGGCAATGAGAGGAAAAGAGGAAGACCTCCTGGCAAAGATCAGAGAGACAAAGAAACAGCGGAGGATGTGGCGAATGGGACCCAACTGTTGCTATTTTTGGATGATTCGGACACTCAGTGGGATGAAGCACAAGGAACCAAACCCCCCTTCTAGATGGTGAAGGGAGGCAAGAAAACCTCCAAATCATCAAGATGAAGGTTCTCTCATGGAATGTGAGAGGATCGACCGAAGCAGCCAAGCAGAGGATGGTTGCGGACCTCCAAAAATGATCAAATCCCTCTATCCTTATCCTCCAAGAGACCAAGGTTGATGTGGTCTCTACTAAAAAAGCAGTGAAAGCTATCTGGGCCAAAGCAGAGCTCCTGTTCAGTCCAGATCAAGGATCTTCAGGTGGGCTCATGGTCTTATGGGACCCGACCCTTGTAGAAGGAAGTCTGCTTTCTTCATCCAGCAGGATTCTCAATATCCTCTTTCATTCTAAGACAGGCAATCGGTCGTGGATCCTGTCCAACATCTACGCCCCCAACTCGGTCATTGAGAGGGCTGAGATGTGGAAGACCATCACCCAGATGCGAAGGAATTTCAATGCCCTCCCCTGGATAATAGGGGGGACTTCAACTGCCCTTTACATCCTTCCAAAAAAAGGGAGGATCTGATATTGGTTCCAGAAGCATAGAAGACTTCAGAGATTTTGTCGACACCAACGAGCTAGTTGACATAGAGCTCAAAGGTTCCTCTTTTACCTGGAGCAACAGGAGAATAGGGAGTGGGCTTATCCAGGTCAAGCTAGACAGGTTCCTTATCTCCCAGGAGGCTATTCCCTTCTTGGGGGATGCGACCCTCCTAGCTCTTCCTGGGATCGGATCAGACCACAACCCCATCCTTCTTGAATCGGGTGAAGGGCCTAGTTTCAAAACACCCTTTAGGTTCGAATCCATGTGGACCCATCATAAATATTTTAGAGCGCAGGTAGCGGGATGGTGGAAGCAGGAGGTAAAAGGATCCGCCTCAAAATGCCTAGCCCTGAAGCTTAAATCTGTCAAAGAAAACCTCAAGATCTGGAATAAGGAGGTCTTCGACAACATCTTCGAATCCAAGAAAGCCATATCCGAAAGCCTCAAAAACTTGGAAAGAAGGTTGGAGGCAGGTGTCTTCAGCGAATCTGACAGAAACGAAGAGAGAATCCTCCTGGCAGACTTTCACACTATCCTGGCCAGGGAAGAGACCTTCTGGAGACAGAAATCTAGAGATCTATGGCTGAAGGAAGGAGACTCCAACATCGGGTTTTTTCATGCTTCTACCCTTCGGCATAGAGGTTCCAACAAAATCAAGGAAATTTGGTGAAGTGATGGTACGGCTACCAAGGACATTGTTGAGATAAGAACTGAAGCGGTGGGCTTCTTTCAGGATTTGCTGGGATACTCCCCCGAAAGTGACTTACGAGGCCCAAAGAGATATTTTGGCGAAAATCCCCTCTCTGGTACCCCGGGAGGCTAGCCTCGGGCTCCTGGATCCTTTTTCTTCTTTCGAGATCAAGGAGGCCTTGTTTTCTATGCAACTCTGACAAAACCCCGGGTCCAGATGGGTTTCCTCCTCGATTTTTCTAGACCATGTGGGAGGTTGTGGGGAATGATGTTTGTGATGCCATTCATGAGATCCAAGCCTCTGGATCCATCCACCCCAGTCTGAATGCCACCTTCTTAGCTCTTATTCCGAAAACCTCTGCGTGCAGGACCTTCTCGGACTATAGACCCATCAGCCTTTGCAATGTTTTCTACAAGATCCTGACCAAAGTCTTAGCTAACAGGCTGAAGCCCATCTTGCCCTTGCTCATTGACCCTTGCCAAGGCAGCTCTGTGAAAGGCAGAAACATCCTTGATGGTGTCATTTCTATCCATGAGACTCTCCACTCTGCGTCCTTGTCTAATAAGGTTGCCCTCTTTCTCAAGCTTGACATGAACAAAGCCTTCGACAGGGTGGATAGGGGTTTCCTCTGCGTTGTTCTCCTGAAGTTTGGTTTCCCTCCCTCTTGGATCGACCTCGTCCAAAGCTGCATATCCACCCCTTACTTCTCTGTCCTAATCAATGGGTCCCCCGTAGGCTACTTCCAGAGTGCCAGAGGGCTCAGGCAAGGAGACCCCCTGTCCCCCATTCTCTTCATCATCCTGGCAGAGGTTCTGGGTAGAACCCTCAAGGAGAGCCTCTGGAGATAGAGGATTTTGGGCATCATCCCCACCTCTAGAGTGGAAGCAGTCACCCACCAGTAGTTTGTGGATGACACCCTCTTGTCTACTATCGCCTCTGTGGCCCAGGCCAGACACATCAAGAGGATCCTCTCCCTTTACGAGCGAGCTATGGGCCAGAAAGTAAACTACACCAAGAGCAAGATTTTCTTCCTGAATACTCCCCAGGGGCGGTAGATCCGCATTGCCAGAATCTTGGGATGCACGATCGAATCCCTCCCTACCACCTACCTCGGGCTCCCCCTCTTCTACAGTGGTAGGGCCAAGGACAACATGTGGAATATGGTGGTGGAGCGAATTCATAGGAAGCTGGCCTCTTGGAAAGGCAAGTTTCTGTCCCAGGCAGGCAAGGCTACCCTCACCAAAGCTTGCCTCCAAGGGATCTCGACCTACTTCATGTCAGTCTTCAGCCTCCCAATGTCTGTCCACCGCAAGATCGAACAGATTCAGAGGAACTTTCTGTGGTCTGGGAACGAAGATAAATCTAGGATCCCTTTGGTGGCATGGGACAAGGTGTGTAAAAGCAAAGACCAAGGTGGGCTTGGGCTAAGGAGAACTAGTCTGATGAACCTGGCCCTCGTGGCCAAGCATGCTTGGAGGATCCTGACCAACGAGCCTGTGGAGTGGGTCAAAATCGTCAAGAAGAAATACCTCGCCAACTGCTCCTTCCTGGATGTTGAGGCCCCCTTCGGTGGATCCGCTTTTTGGAAAGCAGTCCTCCAAGCCAGGTAGCTGCTCAGCAAGGGAGTCCGATGGATTTTAGGAGATGGGCAGACAATCAACTTCTGGAAGGACAGATGGGCCGAAGAAGATCCTCTATCTCAGAAGGCTGAACTTTCCCTCCTCAAATCCTTGGTGGACCCAAACTCCCAGCAGAAGGCAGAAGACTACATTGTGAGGAAGGATGGCAGCCCTCAGTGGAACATCCCGACCCTCACCGGTCGTGAAGCTGAAGTCTCCTCTCTAGATAAGATCCTCCAGGGCATTACCATCCCGACTGCCAGAAGACCCGACAAGATGATCTGGATGGGCACTGACACTGGCGTCTTCTCGGTTAGGACAGCCTACGAGATCCTTTCCAAGGAGGCTGAGGGGGATTTCCCATGGCAGATAGTCTGGCGAAAAGGAGTGATCCCGAAGGTAAATTTCTTTGCTTGGATTGTTTTTCAGAATAAAGCTCTAACCATGGACAACCTCCACAAAAGAGGGTTTGCCTTCCCTAGTAGGTGTTATTTGTGCATGGCAGATTGTGAATCCACAAATCATCTCTTCCTTCACTGCCCGTTCACCACCATGGTGTTCGGCGTGATCCTCTCCTCCTTTCAGGTCCCCTGGAGCCCTCCCAGGACAATCAAGGAAGCCTTTGCTCAATGGCCAAACCCGTTCAAAAATCCTAAGCTTCGGTTCCTTTTCGATGCGTCCTTCCATCACATCCTTTGGCAGATTTGGCTGGAGAGGAACGGAAGAGTCTTCGGTAATCCTCCAAGAGACCCCCCTTCCACAGCCTTCAGAGCTCTTGCCTTTGCAGTAGAAAATTCAAAATTCACTCCTAGTCCCCTCCCCAGGATCCGGTCGGAGGAAACTGTGTTCAAAAGGATGAACCTCAAGGAGGATCCAGACCACCCTAACATATTTTCGCCCAGGCTCAAGGTCAAATGGAGAAACCCCCCGGAGGGTTGGCTTAAGTTGAACTTTGATGGCATTGCTCGTGGCAACCCGGGGCCAACAGCTGTAGGAGGGGTGGTAAGAGATCACAGGTGGAGGATTGTCCTCACCTTCTGTGAGAACCTGGGTATCCAATCTAATCATCGGTGCGGAGGCCAAGGGTGTCCTCGGAGGGCTTCAGCTCCTCTCAGAGGATCCTCGCCCTTTGGTCATCGAAGGTGACTCTCTGAATATCATAAGGTATCTGTCGAATGGCAAAGATCCTTCATGGAAAGTTTTCAATATTGTCTCTGAGGCAAGGATCCTCCTATCTAGATGGACCGATGCCCAAATCAATCACATCTACCGGGAGGGTAACAGGCTGGCAGATTACATGGCTAATAAAGGTCTTTTGACCTCTGTGTTGGTAGTATGGAGGTCATCCTTTTCGGATGAGGTGGAGAAGATGGCCAGATCAGAGTTTCCTCATGAAGACACATAAGCATAAAGGGAAGGCGCTCGGAGGTGGCGCATCCTCTCGGCCACCAATTCTTTGATCAAGATGCTGACCGGGATCAAGGAGCAGAACGTTAAGGATGACCAAGAGGATCCGGAGTAGCGGAGGATCCGGGGCTGCCTTCCTTGTGGTTTTTTCTTGTTTTTCCCATGGTTTTCTGTTGCTTCCATTTTAGTTTGCTTCAGATTGGTTTTTTCTGCCGATCCTCTCACGGAGAGGCCCCTTTGTAAGCCCTGTGGGCAATTTTGAATCAGGTTTAGTTAGATTTTGCAAGTCTGTTTGATCCTAGCCCTTGAGGCCTGTAAGGACAGAATGGGCTCAGCCCTATTTTTGTACATAAGGTTTTGGGATCCTCTATAAAAACCCACTGTTAATACAATCAATCTACCAATATATATATATATATATATATATATAATCCAAATGTGTTTAAAAAGAGAGGGTTCACACTATTTTTAATTAAGTTAAATAATACCACTCGGATTTTCTCGTAAATAATATCACCCAAAATGCCTATGTCATCATGCACTCCTAGCTAAAGTAATTATGACAATCTACTAACATACAAGAGTAACTTTCAATTAGACGTCAATTTATTATCTCTCTTCAACTTGTACGCAGGGAATTTTAATATTAACAAATCTCCTAATAATCCAATACTGGTTTAAGTTTAAGTCGACCCTTCCATTCTCGGATTTGTAAACAATGCTAGTATTGCTTAGATTTCACATAAGTTATGTTTGAACATAAGCTCTGTTTGAAGGCTAAAAACAATTATAATTAAGTCTTATACGGGTTAACACATTCGGGTTCATTACTTCACCCTGCGGTTGGATGTTTTCCTCAATCCACCATGGTGATTCTAATTTAATCATTTTAACCAAGCTAAAACCCTATGAATCTGTACTATGCTAGTTTGGGCTAAAACCTTATGTTTTAAAATATTATCTCTCTTGCAACTTATATCCTAAACAAAGGATTGTACAAGACAATATTTGTTGTAAACTAATGGAAAGTTTCAGGTTTATAAAATAAAATTGAGGTGGTAAATTCCAGTTGGATTATTTCTCATCAATCAAAACATTTTCCTATATAGCATAAGAATTGAAAACATGGACAACTCGTCATACATACTGAGGTTTCCTAGAACAGTTTACCCAACATTACATTTTAGTACTATTATCGTCCATAACTGATTTCTCACAACAATAATGGAAAACATGCATAATAAAAAGCATCATAAGTAATCAAACAATATATTGTGAAGAGATAAAACATCATTTAATAGTTTTGAATATACAAATTTTATCTTCACATCACAAGAATATATCATTTTAAAACTAAATATAGTGTATATGTGCAAAAAGCAAGTCGCTACCTGAACGCATAACTATTCCTTATCGTATTTGAAAAGATAAACAACTGATTTGATTACAATTCATTCAATGGTTCACAGTGTTCTGCCATGCACTTTCCCAGGGACTACGAATTCAAATATAATTACATAATATCAAATTCTACCCTGCATTTCTCAAGGACTACGTTTTCCATTACAATTTCATGATATCAAATTTTGATTGTTCTTTTATTAGCCAAACTTTGGCATTCCACTGAGTTATATTCTCAAGTTGCTATCAAAATTATAATGTAGCTCCTATCATTAGAACGTAGACATAACATGCAATAGATGGCAAGCAAAATCATTTTGCAATGTTCCTCAGAGTATCTCAGTTTCTCAACGTGAATTATCGATGGATACCCAAGGGTCAGAGTGGTCAATCTACCTTGAAATGCAGCTAATCCTAATATGCATACATCATTTTCATTCTCGGTGCAGCATGCAAAGTTTTAAGAATTACCCAACACATCATAAGCTTCCAACATGACATGTGGGTGTCACAGTGTTTCTCAACAAAGCATGTAATCATAAACTAAGTTCAAAACGAAACTAATTTTGTCTCAAGTTCTCAACCAACCCGATTCACAGCCAACCATTATTACTATTATTTCCAATAATTCTTCCAAATGCATTCATCAAATTATAAACATTTCCCATATATGCACAAGAAAGAATTCAAGTTTCTTTCAATATATAATGCAAATAACAAATCAGACTCATACATAGAGCAGCACATACAATACACCAAAATAATTTGTTTAAATTCCCTATTTGACCTTTCTTTAATATTTTTCCAGAATAGACTTACGGATTGATTATTATTTTCAACAATTCTTTTGAATGCATGCATAAAATTCCAAACATTTCCCATATATGCACAAGAAATAATTCAAGTTTCTTTCAATATACAATGCAAATAACAAATCAGATTCACACACAGAGTAGCACATACAATACATCAAAACAATTTGTTTAAATTCCCCATTTGACCTTTCTTTAAGATTTTTCTAGAACAGACTTACGGATTCTTTCCTTGCTTCCAACACTTTCCTCCCTTCCTTTGTCACTCTCCTTGCTTCGCTGAAAACATGCAGTCCATAATGCTCATCTTCACCTTTCTTTTCCTAATCTAGAAGATGGTTTCCCTCTTTTCCACTTGCAACTAACATTAGTTTTTAGATCCTCCTCTCCAAGGTATGCCAAGTGGAATCCATTTTTTATCCACATTCAACAAGCTTAAACTAAATAATAATTTCCACAAATTTCGACTGTTCCAAATTGCCCACAAATGCTGATTTTTCTAAATATATATATATATATATATATATATATATATATATAATAATATATATATAAAATATATATATATATATATATTTTAAAATAAATATAATGCCATGACTCCTCTATATTCACTTTATTATTATATTCTAATACATTATATTTTTTTTATAAAATTTCATTTACCACATTATAAAGCAAACGAATATTATTTGTTTGTATTTTTGTTGGTATATATATATATATTATTTTTAAATAATTAAGTTCTTCAAAACACACAATAGTATATATATAATTATTAATTAACTTTTCTTTGTCCCTTTACCTTCCCTTTTAGTACTTAGAACAATAAAAATTATATCAATATTCCACATTCATTCTATTATTTAAAACTATGGCTCCCATGCATTTATGCATTTTCATTGCCAACCAACATTTTAAACTATGGCTCCCATGCATTTAAGCATTTTCATTGCCAACCAACATTTTAAACTATGGATTCCATGCATTTATGCATTTTCATTGTCAACCAACATTTTAAACTATGGCTCCCATGCATTCAAGCATTTCCATTAACCACAAAACATCATAAATTCACAATTTGACAAGCATTAAACATTCCTACAAATGCAACTACATGATATGCATCTACATGGACTGATGGCATGAAGAACATAAGCTTATACTGAGAGGGGGGTGAACAGTATAAGACCACTTTTTACTTTTCTTTTCAAATCAATATTATGTAGTTTATAGATAGCAGTATCAATAGCAGTAATCAAAGCAATGCACAAGACACCATACACAATAGAGACAGATTTTAACGTGGTTCACCCAATGTGGGCTACCTCCATAGAGAAAATATTTCTTCTAAATATTTCTCAAATAATATTTTGGGAATCCTTCCCAATTACAATATTTATGGACTTCTGTCCAAAGAAGATATTGATCCCTTGTTCTCAAGTTCGTGGATATCTTCCATAGGAGAACTCTTTCCCCTTCAACTCTGGATAGTGATCTTCTAGAAGACTCTGTCTCTCTACTGCACTAACTGGTGGATCTCTCTCCACTTTAAGACTCCTCACTTAGAAGATCTATCTTCAATTTTCCTGGCTGCTAGATCTCTATCCACTAAGACTTTGCCCTCTATACTCTATCATCGCCAAAGATCTGTCAATAGATTCACTCAAAACCTTCTCAAATTTGCTCAAAAGGTCCACTCAGAACCTGCTCAAATTTTCTCAATAGGTTCACTTAGAACCTGCTCAAATCTGCTCAACAGGTCCACTCAAAACCTGCTCAAATTTGCTCATTAGGTTCACTCAGAACCTGCTCAAATCTACTCAACAGGTCTACTCAGAACCTGCTCAAATCTGCTCAACATGTCCACTCAGAACTTGCTTAAATCTGCTCAACAGGTTCACTCAAAACCTGCTCAATAAGTTCAACAAGATCACTCAGAACTTGTCCAAATCTACTCAACAAGCTCACTCAGGACTTGTCCAAATTTTCTCAACAAGATCACTTAGAACTTATCTAAATCTGCTCAACAATTCCATAAAGAACTTGTTCAATCTCATAGAATCATAAAGAGAATTGTTAGATACTCAATATGTTCTATATTCAAAACTCAATCTCAACTCAAATCAATCTCATAGAAGCATAAAGAGAATTGTTAGAGACTCAATATGTTCTATATTCAAAACTCAATCTCAACTCAAATCAATCTCATAGAAGCATAAAGAGAATTGTTAGAGACTCAATATATTCTATACTCAAAGCTCAATCTCAACTCAAATCAATCTCATAGAAGCATATAGAGAATTCTTAGAGACTCAATATTTTCTATACTCAAAGCTCAATCTCAACTCAAATAAGAATGTAGAATAGTTTGTTTCATGGAAATTGAACAACCACTTCACACAATCACTTGACTAGGCTCAATCAACTCTCCTCAACAAATCACCTCAAGGAAAAACTATTTCTCACAAACCCTAGTCCAAGCATGTATCACCCACTCAAAATGTATCCAAAAATGCTCAACAACAAATCTTACATAACAATGATACTCATGTTATTTTCTAACTCAAGTTCAATTTCATTGCACAAAAAATGGCTTCAACAACAATGCTTATAAAATAAGGTTTAATCACAATCCTCAATTCAGAAAACCTTGAAGCATAAACTCAAAGTACTTCACTCAACCAATGGTCTAAACAACAATGCTTATCAAACAAGGTTTAATCACAACTCACAATCCAGAAAATCTTGAAGCATTAACACAACCACTTTCAAAAAGGAAACCCTAATCAAATCCTTTTCACTCCAAACTTAATTTTCAAAAAATCCAACCATCTAACTCAATAGATAATAATTTTGCCCATACCTTTTTTTTTCCAAGGAGTTGTCCACAAAATCTGCCACACTTTCACAAAACTCTTTTCCAAACTTACATAAGGGTTAGAGGACTTTAATTAAAATCACAATGCAAAATATAACTTTAAATACACCTTTTTACTCCAACTTAATTTACATATCCACCAAAGTCCTTTTAGAAGAAAAACCCTTATTAAAATAATGACCAACAAGTCTCAAAATAAATCTCAATCAACACATTAACATAACTCCTTATTTCTCCTAAAATATAACTCTCAAAATAATAATCTCCAAATAATAATGCTCAAGTAAATATCAACACTTCATTTTTAGAAATAATCATAACAACCTCTTTTTAATAAAGTTTATTAAAACTTTAATTAACCCTATGACAACCTTATCACTCCAACCTTAGAGCATAATTATAAAAATTAATTAACAAAAAATTTGTACTTGCCTCAAGGGGATTTGACCCCACGACCTTCCTTCCCCGCGAGCACCTTAGCCACGACTAAGGTTGCCACACGAGCTACCCGCTCGTTTGCAAAGGGAGAAGCACCACGTGCTTCTTCTTTGCACTTCCCTTGCCCACGTTTTAAAAACGTGTGTCTTGGAGCTTCCACCAAAATGTTTTTCGCAGGAATAGAACGCACGACCTTCGTGCTCCCAATGCCTTCATGATATCCAAGCTACCACTAGGCCACAATGCCCAATACGAATTGGGGGTGGTCTGACTTCACTTTATCCTACGCTTTCTTTTCCCAAACCTTTTATCTCACGAGCTCTTCTTCGCATGTGCCAACGATTTAATTCTTCGAGCAAGGATAATGATAAACAAACATTGGGTATGTATTTATATTGCCCTTCCACCTTTGTTTAGATGTCGATGCTTTTTAGGAAAAGCATTACGTCGACATATTTAATTCTTTGAGCAAGGATAATGATAAACAAACATTGGGTATGTATTTATATTGCCCTTCCACCTTTGTTTAGATGTCGATGCTTTTTAGGAAATGCATTACGTCGACATATTAAGGCTTCGAAAGCCTTAGTAAACCCAACCTTGGGTTTTAATTAAATTTTCTTTTGGACTTTATAAAACCCCTTGCATTATAAAATATTATAATAAGGATTATAATTATTTTATTTGGGTTTTTACCATGGCAATAATAACCACCATTAAAATGTTAATCTTTCGATAAATTCCCTTTAATATTTATTTATAAAATTTAAATTCATGTTGAATTTAAATAATTTATAAAATAAATATTATAACTCCTTTTTGACTTCTGTCTTTTGCACTATTTTCCTCAATATTTTGCCTTCTTGTTGAATATCAAATAACCATCTTTGTCGCCTTTATTTCCTATTGAAATTACTGATGACCTCATCTGGTGACATCAATGACAACTTTGACTTAAAGACTCAAAATGTCCAACATGGCAGATGCATTGTCTATAGGGTTCTTTGCCCCTATCAACCGATAATTACACCATCGCTAATCATTTCGCGTGACTTACCTTCACCAGATAATCCTTCTGCCTGTTGAGGAGACATCCTTCCTTTGCATTATTTTTGCCAGTAACGGTACCTATCCCTGCATCCACAAATACATCACCAATATCTCGTCCTTGCAAACAAATTAGGTATACAAGAAAAGTAGATCTTGGAGGGTTATTACATTGATTGATTCACTATTGTAGGTTGATTTGTTGCTACATACTGATTTCTTATGTGAACATGGTGGATGGCCATAGCATATTTTATAAGATGGTGGTCCATATTATAGGTGAAGCACTAGAGTGTGCTTATCTCTAAATTTATATTTATTGTGTTCTACTCATGATTGGTCAATTGCACATTTTCTTGCTAAGGAATCTACTAGTTCTCCTCTTTGAGTTCATGACCTTGTGCAAAATAAATTATTAATACATAAAATATATATTTAAATGATGATATCAAACCATCCCATACATCAATGTTGAGATTTAGTATATTTTTCTATTCAAATCTAGGAAATTGAGGCTCCTAAGGCCCTTAGTACATTTTTATAGGAGATGGAAAAAAGGGAATTGGCAATGAGGCAGATCATAGTGGTGAAGGGAACTAGAATTGATAGATATGTGTTAGGTCCATATGAGATTAATATACCTATTGAGTGAAGACCCCTAAGTTTTGTTGTTGAATAAATTAAGGTGATTGAGGCATTTGTCCATATTGCATTTTTCGATCATATTGTCCTTGCTCATATGATATTTGACATAGAGGTTGTCCCATTGAAGCATATGTTGGTTGGTGTTAAGGATACTAAATTAGTTGATTTTGTGCAACTTAGGAACTTTGAGCCACCATATCTTGTTGTTGTTATATAAATTATTGATTTATGTATATATTGATTATTGGCTCTAATATACTTTTTGTGGTTTAGGATTCTATGTTATTAGATGAGTTTTCATGTTTTGTTGATTTTAAGAGAATTGCTAATGTTGTGGAATCTATTTATCGTAGGTGATATTTAAATTTTGCAAAAGTTGTTAAACTTTAAAAAATTGCAAGTATTGGGGTAGTTAAGGATTTGGAACCCATGTCATATTCTCCATCATTTGAGGGTTGCTCCTAGTAAAGTTGTCATATTTTTCCCCAAAGCTCTATTTTTTAACGACAAGGTCAGAAAGAAAAAATATTTTTTATAAAAAAATTAGAATGCAAGTGAATTAATGACTTGTAGGCAAGATGCAAGCTTTTTGTAGTGGTAAGGGCTTTGGCATTTTTTTTTGGAGGTTCAAGGTTCAAACCCAAATCAGTATGAGGGGATCAAGACCCCTCATAAAAACATGTGTAAACTCATTGAAAAAATAACTTGTAGGTAAATCACTAATAATATAAACAAATCATTTAGTTTTAGCCTTAGTCAAATATTCTTTTCAAAACACTATAATTACACCTATGTCATCATGACATCATTAGTTTATAGGAAAATCACCAGTGATGTAAGCAAATTGCAATCACTCAATATTAGCCAATATTTTTTATTCAAATCACCAATACCATAGATCAGCATGACATCATCAATATGCAAGCAAATCACCAATGATATATGTAAACTACATGCACTCATCCTTTGTTAAAATTTTATTTTTAAACTACTAGAATCATGCCTACATCATATAACATCACCAATATGTATGCAAATAACTAGTTATGGTATATTGTCTAGGGTAGTGATTTATCTATAACTTCTAGACATGTGAATTATTGATTCGTTGACAAATTATTATTTTTTTACTTGGTAATTTTTTGAGGTTTTGGGTAGGCAGAGCACCTTTGGAATAAGCCTATGCAAGCAAATTGTCAAATTCTCAATAAAATTTACTTAATTCAGGTAGAATTTCTTAGATTTTATCATTAAGAAAATTACCATTTCATCAATTGTGGGTGATCTTAAAGAAATTTCAATGAAGTTTAAACTTGAGATATAGGTGCAAAATTATTAGATTTGAGTGAAATATGCATAGACCTACTATGTTTTTTTTGGATTTTATCTAATTCATGATTTTGGACAAACTCTTTTAAAAATTGTTGAATTATAAAAATATTTGAACAAAATTGTGCCAATAATTATATTTTAACAATTGGAAGGATATAAATCATATTCTTCATAACTTCTATATTTAGACCAACTCCCTCCTAATTATGCTAAACTGATCTAATATAAAGGTTAAAAAGTAGAGTTGATAAGGTAGCAATACGAGAGATGAAAGTAAAATGCAATAAAATAAACATTGTCAAAACCATATCAAGATTAATGTATGATCATTAAACCATTAATAAGTGATTAAATAACATCAATATGGTTAATCATTTGAGTGGCATGCAACAATGGTAGAGAGGACTAATGGAGGTGAGAATGCAATGCCACAAACACATACTCATGATTCAAAAGGTCAAAAGACACAATTGGTTTGCAGGCACCATCCACAATATTCCCATTAATTATAAATTGTTTAAATAATGTACAATGCAAATCACTCTAATATTCTTAGATGACCCAAATATACTTTACAATGGATCCCACAGTTCATACCTATGACAAATTGATTTACCTAGAAATTACTAGAGGTAAGTTCTTTTGACTCCTAGTAAAATATCTAATTTAGGGGCATCTTTAGCAAAATGATGCACCACTAAAATTTACAAGCCTTCATGTCACTTCTAAACATATATAACAATATTCTATCTTCTAATCAGTGTTATATGAAGACAAGATATTTCTTTCTAGATGGTTTCATTAGCAATTATACCTCAAATTCAATACCAATGGTTCTATTTCCACCAATTAGCTTGATTTATAGAATTATTGATTTTTTGATGAATCAATAGTTTGTTGAGAAATCACCAATTTTATGAATCTAGATGACATCATGTTGTTGCTGAAAGAGAAGCTAACAAAATAAAATTTTGTTGATAATTTGTAAATTTTCATACTAAACCATATTACTAAATCTAGATGATGTTATGATAATTATAGAAGGGAAGCTAATGAATCAAGAGTTTGCTAATGAATTGACAATTTTTATATTGAGCCAAATTTGCAAATTTGGATAATGTCATGTTCATGTTCACAACGAAGCTCATAAATCAAGAGTTTGTTCATGAATCATCAATTTATATACTTAGCTTAATTTGTATATCTAGAAAATTTTCTAAAACTTCTAGTTTTTCCTGTTACTTCCAAGGCTATAAAATTCTTTTTCTATTGTCCTCCATGGTATATTTCTTGCTAGAATTTGAAGGTAGTATCCAAGCTACTATAGTACCAAAAATGTGATTCACTTTAGAAATGTGATTCACTCTTTTATAGTACTAAATGTGTAATTCACTCTAAAAATATGAATCTGAATATTTGTAGAAATGAGAATTGTAATTTTGAGGAAATTATAAAATATTTTTTCAAAAGAGAAAATCACATTTCAAGGATCAAAATTGGATAAGGTTGTTATGGGAACCAAAGAAATGGCATAGAAAGTGAGGTTTCATCTTCATATGACACCAATAAAGGTTTAAAAGTTGTTAAAGGCATTTAGGGATAATTTAGAGGCATGTAATGTTTATTGATGCATCATTTTGCTAAAGATCCACTAAACTATAGAATTTACTAGGTTACCCCTCAAGTTACTCTTAGGTGACTAATTTGCCATAAATAGAAGCTAAAGGATCCATTGTAAACATATTTTGGCCATTTGAGAAAATAAGATCTACACTTTCTAAGCACCTATTATATTTATGAGATCATTTTACCTATAATAAAAATATTGTGCATTTCATTTATAGATTGATTGTGTCACCGGCCTTTTAATTTATGAATTCATAGTGATTGTGACATCGTCTTTCACCTTTTGTTAGTCCTTTCTTCTATTATATTAGATTGTTTGTATGTTGAATCATATTGATGTTATTTGATCCACTCTAGATGTATTTATTGATCAATACCAATCTTGTTATGCTTATGGTTGTATTTACTTTTACTATATTTACTTTACATTTCATCCACTCTTTTTCTTTCAAATTTACTTTTATATATTTAGATTAATTTATTTTATCTTGATGACAATGGATCCACTTTAAATCTAAAGGTCAGAGAGGATATATCCTTTCCTTTCAATTGTTGAAACTTGATCTCATGGGAACATAACTTTTTATGAGTTCAAAAGTTTTTGGAATTCTTAGTGGGACCAAGGGCTTGATTTCTATAGGAATTAGGCATAGTCTAGTTACATCCAATTTTTAAATCTATGTGAATCTACTTAGGATTTAATCATACTTATTAAAGGGTTTGTTTGTAAGGTTACTTCACACCTAACCCAAAATTATTTTGTTAGATATGCTTGCTACAACTTTAGATCTACTTATTTTGCACTCTTTGACTTGTAGGTGCTTCATGGAATGGTGACTTTGTTATGAAACATATCAATATTTTCCAATTAGCATTCCCAATCAAAAATATAAATTTCTATAATTTTTTGTTGAAACTAGTGTTTTCATGTGAAATATTTATTGATTTTATTTTGTAGGTCCAAAAGTGTAACCATCCTTTCAAAAAATTTGCTAAGATTAAAAATATTATTTACCTTTCTAAGGGTGTGATTCGCTCTCTAAATAGCAAAATAAGTCAAAGTACATAAAGAGTGATTCATTCTTTCAATAAGATGATTCACCCAATGTTTGAAGTGCACAAAATTTTTAAGCTAAGAAAGTGTGATTTGCTCCTCTCTTTCTATAAAGAGAAAAAATTACCCAAGGAGCCCTTAGTAAGAAGGTGATTCATCTAAAAATTATGATTTGCTCCTTTTTGCTAACAAAGGTCAAATTTTGGTCAAGTAAGAAAAAAAAAAATTCTAAAACATAAGTGTGATTAGATCCATAAAAAGGATGATTCACTCCACATCTTCCCAAAGAGGTTAAAAATTAACCAAATGCCAAAAAAGTGATTTTCTCTTAATAAACATATATTTAATCTTATAAAAAATGCTTAAATTTTTTACCAAAACCAAATATATAATTCACTCTAAATAAAATTATGATTTTTTAAAAATAAAATAGTATTTTTTTTTTACCGATGTAAGATTCATTCAATATTATACTAACTTCACTAGGAAAAAAACCTATAAATAATGTAAAATATACCATGGATTATGAATCCTCAATTATCCTAGTACCTATAAATTACCCAAGGTCAAAAATAGATTTGGAAATATCTACAATGCTCTCAAAATTTGTGTAGAATCCTAATCTACAATATATCAGCAACAACTCATGTAGAATCTAATTAGTTCATTCTAAATCAATTTCCCCTACAAATATTAGAATAAATATGGATTGTAGGTCCAAGTTAAATCGTACCAAAGAAATTTGTTTGCATAAATCACTTCTGGCATATTCGCATATTATCCAAATACATTCCTCTGTCATTTTCCCTTATTAAAATTTGGTACGGAACGTTCAAGACCAAAAGTGTTTTGGGCTTATCATGTTTAACACTTGGCACATGTTCACATTCGAACCTCTGAATCATCGTCCAACTTTGACATACAAGACATTATTACTCTATTCTTCTTGACCCACCTACATTAGTACTCTATTCTTCAACCCACATACATCTTTGGTACCAATTTGACCTCATGCATGGTACATGAAAAGACCCTAATCAATTCATGTTTAGTAATCTCCTAATTTCAAAAACTGAAATAACACACGTCATTGTGATCTTTCATAACCGAAATAAATTTAAAAAATACGTTAATTAGGAACCATACAGCTTAATGGTCGACGATGACTTAGACAACCACATTTGTGTCCACCACTTATAGTCCAATATTCTCTGATAATGTATGGGTACCCACTTCCTTCATAAATGCTGTTCAGATGGGATTCCTTTATAGACGTCCCTCCAAAAAGTATGGTAAAAAAAACACCTACGTCTCCTTTCTGGATGCATGACTCCACCCACCTTCATTTAAAAGGCTTCCACATTTGTCCCCACCTAGACGTCCGAAGGATAAACTCTAAATAATATAGTTGTCTTTTTAATGTTTTCTAACCCATGATTTTGAAAGCTCATGTCATATCATATTGAATGAAATCCAAGGCCAACCCATGATTCCCAAACAATGCGTACAAATCAACAGCTTTGACGGAGTCATATGGTAAACTTGGAGTTAAGGAGAGGACTCTCAAAATCTTGAAGAACTGTTAAGTGTTCAACCCTTCCTATTTTTAATAGTTATAGCCTTTGACACATCAGGCAGATAAGGTTATCTAGTCAGTCAATGCATTTGTTTCCAACCTTTGTGTTGCTGTTAGAAGCAAGGGTTGAGCCAAGCATGTAAGTCACCATCGACTTCTTTAGGGATGTTGTTAGCTTTTATTTTGAAAGTAGACAATGATGAGTAGGTTTAGGTTTTGATTACTCCTTTTGACAAAGATATGCCCATAATTTTTTTATATAACAGACTCTCCGATGAATGTTAATATATGGTACATTGCAACAAGATATAGATATAGTCCTTTTTTTTTTTTATAATAGCTTTATGGATGCTTTACTCCTGATCCAACTCATTTTGTTTTTTAGCTGGCAGATAATGCTAGCACCAAAATATTGAAATGTTTCCTAATGAATAATATAATCTAGTTTTTTCTCAAAAAAAAAAAATAATAATAATCCAAAAAGTAAACTAATGATTTTCCAATCCCACAACTCTATTTTTATACCCTACTCTGGATGAGAAATGAAATGAAAGATTTTAATTTCGTCCGCGAGACCCAAAATCCTACTTGCATTTCATTGTGCATGTTCTCCAATTAAGTTTGCTTTGAAAACCTAACTTAAGGTATGAGTAGAGTGGCCTTCATCCCACCTATTTGTTGCTTGTATTCGATTTATACTACATATTCCTCAATTGAATTTGCTTTGAAAATCTAACCCAAAGTATTTGTATTGTATTACTACTTGTAAAAGATTTCTTTCAAATAAAATATGTGATTTCTTTTGTTCTATGTCACTAAAAAAAATCATAATCTTATTTTTGTTATAAAAATGCTTTAAATCCTTTAAATGTTAAAAATTATATACTTTAAAACAAATAATAATTAGATTTTATATTTCTATAAATATATAGAACTTAAATAAATTTAAAAAAAAAAATTTAAAAATACTCACATTTAAATTAAAAGAGGGGTATGGTATGTGGGAAGAGGCCTATAGGATCATAAAACAAGTGTAAAAAAAATCCAAATATGTTTCTCCCTTATTTTAATTTTATAAAATTTGGCATGAACGTGTAAGACCAAAAGTGCTTAGGGCTTATCATGTTCAACACCCGGCACACCTTCACATTCCAACCTTTGAAGCATCGTCCAACTTTGACATACAAAGACATTAGTGCATTAGTATTCTATTCTTCACCCGCCGACATCTTTGGTACCTAAACCATGATAGATTTAACCTCTTGCATAAAGGACCCTAATCAATAGTTATATTATAATATAAATAGTTATATTTCAATCATTTATAATAAGTTAGGTGGGGTTTTATTAAAATATTATATTGTTCTATCAAGTTAATTAAATTATATAATTTTTTTATAAAGTTATTTTTTATTTGTTTTTCCATAAAAACTATTTTCATATTCCTCAAACTGTTAAGTCTTTGCAATCAATGTTTTGATATCATTTCCATTAAGAGATAAAATCTTGCTCAATCAATTTTAGCTCAACTTCTTGTTACCGTTTATTTACTTTTGTGCCCCTAATATTCCATATCAATTTTAGCCCAACTTCTTGTTACGGCTTATTTACTTTTGGTTTCTCATGTTAGTATCATTTTCTCTTTGTTTTTATTCTTGAGTTGTTCTTTTTTTTTCATTCTCACTACCATTTTTATTTTCATTATCATTATCTCTTTAAATTTTTGATATTATTTATAGTGAGACTTATTATCTATAGGTTTGTCTTATTTTAAAGGATATGAAGTCCAAAAATAACTTTAAAGACACTTTCTTAGAATGCTAAAGTACAAGGATGGTCTTCCATATTAATTATCTTCTTATGATACTTTAAAAAAACTTAAATTATAATGAATATCTTTTATTTTCATTTTTTTTATATGTTATTTTTGAAACCCTAAAGTGTAAGGGATAACCTCTACACTACTTTCATTTTTATTGTGGAAGAATTTTAGAAAGTGATTTACTTGGAATAAATTTGACCTTTTCAACTTCTTTTGTTTTAAAATTTTCATCCACATTTTTTTTTACACCTTTAATTCCTTTTGAATTTGAACTTACACATTGTACTTTTTCTTCCCTTGTTTCTTTCTTTATTTCTTATAATGATTGATATATGTAAACTTTAATAATTTTTTCAGGTTTTATTTATTTTTTTTGAAAGTGGAATATTTTTTATTTAATCCAACTTTTACAACATTATAATCTCTTTCCTTCATATTAAACAATTTAAAAGTTTACAACATATAAACTTAAATCCTAATTTTTTCATAAAATATTTAATAAATTTAAATTTTATAAAAATATAAAAATGTTTAAAATTTAACCTTTCAAATTATTTTAAATTTAAATAACAATTACTAGCCATCATTATCTAAAAAAAATGTTTTTAACCTATATTATATTTTCTTATTCACATCTCAAGCATAGGCATTCAAAGACTTATGTATCAAATTTTAGAAATCACATTTCTAAATAGGGAGCCTTGCCTTCTTTAGCGTCTAAAAGAAAGACGAGAGGAAGAATCTTTCACTGTAAAGGCAATAAAAAGCCATGCCTGATTTAGAGCTTAACAGAAAGATGCAATGCAATGCATGTTCGCCATTGAGGAAAGATAAAATGGGGTGCTTATAATTGAAACTTTATTATGAGAAAGAAAGGTCGGTTGATAAGAGTGAAGTGTTAGGTTATTTTGATTGGATTTTTAGGTAGTTATAGTCGTGTTGACTTTGTTTTTCTTTAGAATAGATATAAAGAAAGGTTGGTTGATAAGAGTGAAGTGTTTGGTTATTTTGATTGGATTTTGTTAGATAGTTATGGTTTTGTTGACTTTGTTTTTCTTTAAGATAATGATTGTCTAGTGCTTGTCAATAAACTACTCTAATTCCATCTTTGTAGTGGAGAAGGCGAGCCTCGCCCTGTTGAACGGGAGGTCCAAGGGACACAAAGGCTCAAATTCCCTGTTGATAAGCATAGCTCAGTTTGAACCTTTGCAATGCAAAAGGGGACACAAAGACTTTGTGTTAAATTTTCTATTGATAAGCATACCTCTTGGCTTTAGGAGGGGTCATGGTTGGGAGGAGACTGCTCAGCCCTGTGCGTTGGTGGTAGAGGTTTCTCACACTAACCTAAAATTTTAACATACCTTTTGGTTTTACGAGGGGTCATGGTTGGGAGGATACTGTTCAGCTCAGTGCGTTGGTGGTAGAAGTTTCTCACACTAACCTAAAATTTTAAGTCCGTCTTTGTAGGCCAAGTGAAGAAGGAGAGCCTGACCGTGTTGAACAGGAACCTCTGGGATGCAAAGGGGAACACAAAGGTTGTGTGTTAAATTCCCTATTGATAATAGGATGCAAAGGGAGACACAAAAAACTGTGTTAAATTCCCTATTGATAAGCATAGCTCTATGACGAAGGATTATAGTTAGAGGTTTCTCACAATAACCTAAAATTTTACCAAATCAAAAAAACCTACCTAATTCAATTCTTTAAAAAATTAAAAAGTTAAAGTATGGTAACTTCATCAGGGTTTATTAAAATTTCCTTATTGCTAACATAAATATATGGGCCTCTCGAGACCATGAAACTTAACTAACTGCCAAACGCAATTATGTGTATCCAACAATATCGACGGGCACAGCATTGACAAAACACGTGACTGTAATCGTTCGTAGTTCCCTAAAGTCAAAAGACTGAAATAATTTCTAGACCAGGTTAGGGTCCACCACCCATGGTACAATATCCTATCCTCTGGTAATCTGCCTTGAATGACTGGGTATCAACTTGCTGTGTAAATGCTGTTCAGATGGATTCCTTTATAAACGTCCCTCCAAAAGTATGGTAAAAAACGACTACATCTCCTTTATGGATGCATGACTCCACCCACCTTCATTTAAAGGCTTCACATTTGTCCCCACCTAGACGTCCGAAGGATAAACTCTAAATAATATAGTTGTCTTTTTACTGTTTTTTAACCCATGATTTTGAAAGCTCATGTCATATCATATTGAATGAAATCCAAGGCCAACCCATGATACAAATCAACAGCGTTGAGGGAGTCCTATGGCAAATTTGGAGGCATAATACTGACTTACAAAGTCACCACCGCCCTCTTTTGGAAATGCTGCTAGTTTAGTTTTTACTTTGAAAGGAGACAAACTTTTCAAAGGAAAGGCAAAGCAAATATGCTTTGATGGAGAAAGAATGACATGCATCACTAGTGGTACCACCACTGAGATTATAAACACAAACAAAAGGAATCAAATACGGTCTGACTGATGATTTTTCTAATATTTCTTTGAAGTACCAAGATGATGTTCAGACAGCTATTAATATCTTATTAATAGCTTGCATTCTTTTCCTGAACCAAAAGGTCCCAATATAATGCAAAAGAATTAATATCTAGAAGACAGTGACAGTGAGCTTGCAGATTATGATATGTTGAATAAAGTCCTCAGAACCATTAAGGAAAAAGTAAAAGACAGTATGGTGCATTTATCAACGGCCTCACATCACAAAATCTCTCTTTGTAGTTATTTAGATTTTATCTATAGAAATGCAAGAAAGCAGTTTAAGTAATCTTATTCACTAATAATTTCAAAATGGCTATTGGAACTATAATTTTGATACATTGCTGATAAAGATGTATTTGATGACAACCCAAAGTATGCACATATAAACTCGAAAAAGATGTTATCATTTTAAAAGAAAAGAGTAAATTAAGAATAGTTTACCAAGAGGCTTCGAAAATGCACACCTTAAGAGCAACATACAGGGAAAATGTTAAGTTAAAAGAAAAACTTTAATTGATCAATGTACAAAAATTTCTCAGAATGCAGCTTCCATGGGACTACCCAACTAAACAAGCTTTTGATTTTTTGGTTTTGTTAAATCTAGGTTCTTCTTCCTGCCCTCCTTTTCCCCTTCGGGCTCCTCTTCACATCTTGTCCAAAGGGCGACCAATAAGACCGTTGTCACAAGAAACTACTTTTCTGCAGTCTATCCGAATATAGATCAGGTGTTAAACTTGTGTCGTTTATCTTAATACAATTATCTATCTGATCAGCACTTGCAAGAAAATTTCACAATCTCAAATCCACTCTTCACATTTGAAGATTGAGCTCTCAAAAATAATACAGGGGCTTCTCAAACATGTTAAGGCAAAGTACTAGTGCCAAATTGGTTAAGCATGCTTGCATTCACATGCTATGAGAGACAAAGAACTCAAAATCTGGATGCCGAACCTTGAGCTGCTTCAACTAGGAATCAGAAGAGCTCAGTAGATAAATATAAGGACTTTTATTTATTTATTTTTACTCTTTAAAAAAATCAAAGAAATATGAATAAGATTTTATGAAAAAAAAGTTATTATATAAGAATTCTATTAGCAACTATTTTATCAAGTGAAGAATGATCCCATGTATAGGCTTAGGAAAATAGTTTCCATCTCACTCTAGATTTTCCACACATATGTAAACATAATAAGTCTAAATGGAATCAAAGGTGCATAAGGATGTATTTCCCAGTTCAGGGATTCGTAGATTCATTCTGTAAGATAGTATATTTTTCACTAAAGTAGAAAGAGGGACCATGGGTAAATGTCCAATGTTAAGTAGTTAGAACATATTTTTCTTTATTATTTCTTTGTCATTTGCATCTTGTTGCCTGATGCTCCTCTTTTATCTCTAAAGTAGTCGAAAGCATGTTGGGTAGCTGCTACAAATTTACAACATCTTTTATCCCATTTCATGAGGAATTTTAATGGTGGTATCTAGTTTGAACCTCCATGATTATTCAACCAAGTAATATATTATTAACAATGGTGATTCCTTATGTTATTGTTCCCTTAAAAATCGAATATCAGCCTTCAAAGAACCAAGCTATTGGAATGCAAGTTTTAACTTGGATTTATTCCCCAACATTACGGGAAAATACCTCATTTCATAATCATGTTTTCACTAGTGCTTATTGCAACCCTTTAATTTGGAATCACCTAAATAAAATCCAATATTTACCAACAAATTCCATCTATTTTTTGAGTGGTGTCTATTCCTAGATTTTCTTCTTCAAAAAAGTAAAACTCTTCTATAAAAAACGAGTCCCATGTGAAATCTTCAAGCGTTGCAAACTTTTCCTTGTCCAAGGTAAAACTAGTTGTTTCATATCTTAGATGGACACTTGCTTCTACCACTTTTATAGGACTCTCCTCTAAAGAGACACCAAACACCTCATATTCTAGAAAAGCAAACAATTTTCATTCCTTTATAACCTATGGCTCTTCAACTTCTAATTATTTATTTTTCATTTTGGGTTCTCTATTTGAGTGAAGAAAATTCAACTCCTAAGAAGTACATAGAGCCTTCCCCATAGGAGATATCGATTTATGAGGATCACACATGACATCTCTTTAGGTAAGAAGATGACATTTTCTAATTATAGGTATTTCAAGTGTTACATGGATTTGTATTTCATATGGTATCCTAAGAATTTGCAAAGTCTCTTCTAGAATTTCCTCTTTAAATAAGTAAAATGCCTTAATAAAAGGGGATTCACAAGCCAATTCTTAAGATCTTGTAAAGCTTTTTTACTTTTCATATTCTATCCCAATCCTCCTTTCATTTCTCTTGCATACTTTAGTTCATTATCTGATGGAAATGGTCATACCTCAAGTTTTGGTTGTAATTTTACCTCAATAACCTCTATGGGTTCCTCATCTTCAAAGGGAAAACTAAATCCCATGTATTCTAGCTTGATTCTTACTCCCATTATAGACCTTTCTTCCTCTTGGGGAAAACCAAACACCTCACAATTTTGTACAAGATCAAGTACTTTATTTAAAAAATGATCAAATGATTCATAGTATTACATAAACTCTAATTCTTCATCTATAATAGGTCTACACATCTCACTTTATACTACAAGTATTAATCCTTAAACTTCAATATCTTCACTTTGAACCTTAAGTCTTTTCTCAAAACTTGGTAGGTGTACCCCTAGATAAGAGTATTGGAGCTTTCTTATAGAAATCATCAATCTATTATTATTTGAACCTTCCTTTATCATCTCAAGTTCTCTCTGCAACTTTGGGTAGTATGGCTCCCAGTGAGTAGGTAAAGGATCATTTAAAGGTTGACAATTCACCACGATTGATCTGTAAAGTGCCACATTGTGGATTCACCTCTACATACAGATCTATGGATCTTGCTTAATCCTTATGCTTAATTTGTGGTTGAGGATCTCTGAAACTTGAACCAAAAACCGCTTCGTAAATTCACAGCGTGAATACAAGCATTGGTGTGTTGTCTGGTTATTTTCAAAGAGATCAACTCTTTCTATGTGTTAGTATTAATCTGGTAATTCCCGCAATTAAGGTAAATAATAGCAATAATCTCAGATTAAAAAAAACATACACATAGTTTAAAGAGAAACACCAAATTTACGTGGAAACCCCAAAATGGGTAAAACCACGATCAAAGAGATTTCTGCAGATTTTTATTGGAAATAATAATTTGATTACAATCCTTACTGTGGTATTAGATTGCAATATTCCATTCTCCAACTCTGCTCCCCTTGCTCTGATGTCTTTTCTTCTCTTTATGTTCTTCCACTGCAGATCTGGCAATCAAGTCATCACCATGTGTTCTGCAAGAATTTATGTTCTGAAAACTCTGCCACACTATGTTGTGTAAAAACTAAACTGCCACCCAGTGTTGTGCAACCATTTTCCACTAAGTGTTGTGCAACAATTTACCACTAAGTGTTGTGCAAAAGAAAGTCATTTTCATTAAATGTGTGTAGCCCCCTTTTCTTAAATGCTTGCAACCCATTTTATTAAATGGGTGTTGGTTATTTAAAACCAACCCATTTTATTAAATGGGTGTTGGTTATTTAAAACCAACCCATTTTATTAAATGGGTGTTGACCACTCATTAAATGATGGAAGTTAAGCCAATTTTCCTCCATGCTCTATTTTGACAAGTGTTGATTGCTTCGAAGTGAGAATTTTATCTGGAGCTCCTTCCACACTTCTTGTAGATGACTTTTTTAATTGATCTCCTGATCAAGACCTCCCCCATTGGAGGATTTTGGTCCCTCAAAATCATCTTTATTCAGATGGGAATATTGTTTCTCCACTTGCTTCTTGGAGATCCATTTTGCCTTGCTTAGCATTTTACCTTTGCGGTTGTTGGGTTTGCTTGAGCTACAATTTTCACATCCATAGATAAAATTAGACACATCATTCTGCATATTGGACCAGTAGACATATCGTTGGAGGTTAGCTACTATTTTGTGCACACTAAAATGACCAACAACTAGTGATGTGTGAGCTTCCCTTATCAGTTGTAAGCATTTATCTCCCTTGGGCACACAAAGTTTTCTCTCTTTGAACAACAAGTCATTTTCCAAATGAAAAACCTTATTGGATTTGCCTTGCACTCCATTTTTCAACTCCTTGTACTTCTTCCCAAGTTCAACATCTTCTTCATACTGCCCCTTGTACTCTTCAAAAGAAAAAGGCTCAAATTCCTTCTTTTGTTGGGGAGTACAGTTGGTTGCTTCCACCTCCTTACTGAATTGCACATTACTATTTGTATCTCTTATCATCAATAACACGAATCTCTTGCTTACATTCACCAAATGCTTGGCCTATTGCATTGTCACAAGCTGAAATTTATTTTCCAACCTGCTAGGATTAATCACATAGGTGATTCCACCTTTCTTCAACTCCCAAACATTGCACCTCCACTTAAACAAAGCATCTCTTTCTCATAAATATGGGCTACCAAAAATTACTTGGCAAATATCAAGAGGTACTACATCACAAGTAATTACATCATGAAATTTATTTTTAATAAAAAATTGTAAAGTACATTGCTTGGTTACCTGTAGCTCCACGTCCTTCTGCACCCATCCCAATGGATATGGTTGTGGATGATCCACAGTCTTCAATCCCAACTGCTTCACTAGATCCTCAAAAATTAAATTCCATTGGGATCCGTTGTCAAACAATGCTGTAACTTTCATCCTCTGCACTTGTATGTAGACCCAAAATAATTCCTCTTTCTTGGCCTCTGAAGCTTGTTCCTCCTTCTTAGAGGTCTGCTCCTACCTTAAAGGCTTAATTCTGGTAGCACACACTACCTTTCCTTCATCCTCTTCCTCAAAACACCCTTCTTCCTCCTGCTCAACCTTTTTAGCAGAATTAGTAGATTTCTTCTTTCCCTTGTTCCACCATTTTGGCCTCTTTTCAGGGTGTAGCTTCCAACAGTCCTCACTTGAATGAGTGTCAACATTACACTCCTTGCAATATTTTTCACCCTTTTGTGATTTGGTGGTTGTAGCCCCTAATTTCTTCTTGCCTTTACTATTGGAACCCTTGGTTTTCTCTGCAGGCTTGGAGAGTAAAGATGAAGTTAATGCCTTATTATCTTTTATTGGCTTTCTGACCCTCATTTCTAGGTATGTGGCTTTAATGCATACCTCATCAATATCCTTGGCATCAAATAATGCTAGTTCTATCCTGATCTGATAAGACAAACCACACTTATATTTCTTAAATATTTGAGGATCGTGAAGATTAACACCCATTAACACAACTTGTTTTCTGAATTATGTGGTGTATTCTTGGACTGTTTGGCCCTACCTCTATCTCAGAAACAACCATCTCTCCTCCATCTTCTCTTGATAGCCAATAGGATAAAACTGAGCTCTTATAGCCTTCACAAATTTTGCCCATGTTTCCATAGTTGGTTGTTGATTTCTTGCCAATCCAATTGAGTATGCCTCCCACCATGTGAGAGCATGGCCACCCAGTTTCAATCTAGCAAATTTGATCTATTGTACCTCTGTATAAGACTTAGTACTGAAGTAAACCTCCAATTTCTTCAGCCATCCATCTAATTTTTTAGGATCTAACTCCCCTTCATAGGTTGGAATATCAATTTTGACCTCCATTTTGAACGGATCTGCAATCAAGGGTTGTGATGAGATATTCTCAGGTTGTTTGGAGTGGGATTCTTCAACCTCCATTTTCTCACCATTGGAAGCACCAGACTCAATCTCAGATTCTGAATCTAATTTCTTCTTTTCCTTCCTTGATTTCCTTTCTTCTTGAGAAAGCACCAACTCCATCAAGCTTTGGAGAGTGTTTTCCATTTCAAGAAATCTTCTTTGAAATTCCTTGTTGGACATTGTTGGAGAGTTAGGTTCTGATTGATCTACCATTTTCACAGATTTGATCCTTCTTCTCCCAATATCTAGGTTGTATGGGGCTAAGTCCTTTCCTTGAGATCTTCTACCTTGCATACATAGTTCTTCAAGAAAATTAGCTCTGATACCAAACTTGATCTGTAAAGTGCCACACTATGGATTCACCTCTACATACAGATCTATGGATCTTGCTTAATCCTTATGCTTAATTTGTGGTTGAGGATCTCTGAAACTTGAACCAAAAACCACTTCGTAAATTCACAATGTGAATACAAGCATTGGTGTGTTGTCTAGTTATTTTCAAAGAGATCAACTCTTTCTATGTGTTAGTATTAATCTGGTAATTCCTACAATTAAGGTAAATAATAGCAATAATCTCATATTCAAAAAAAACATACACATAGTTTAAAGAGAAACACCAAATTTACGTGGAAACCCCAAAATGGGTAAAACCATGATCAAAGAGATTTCTGCAGATTTTTATTGGAAATAATAATTCGATTACAATCCTTACTATGGTATTAGATTGCAATCTTCCATTCTCCAACTCTGCTCCCCCTGCTCTGATGTCTTTTCTTCTCTTTATGTTCTTCCACTGCAGATCTGGCAATCAAGTCATCACCATGTGTTCTGCAAGAATTTCTATTCTGAAAACTCTGCCACACTGTGTTGTGTAAAAACTAAACTACCACCCAGTGTTGTGCAACCATTTTCCACTAAGTGTTGTGCAACAATTTACCACTAAGTGTTGTGCAAAAGAAAGTCATTTTCATTAAATGTGTGTAGCCCCCTTTTCTTAAATGCTTGCAACCCATTTTATTAAATGGGTGTTGATAATTAAAACCAACCCATTTTATTAAATGGGTGTTGGTTATTTAAAACCAACCCATTTTATTAAATGGGTGTTGACCACTCATTAAATGATGGAAGTTAAGCCAGTTTTCCTCCATGCTCTATTTCGACAAGTGTTGATTGCTCCAAAGTGAGAATTTTATCCGGAGCTCCTTCCACACTTCTTGTAGATGATTTTTTTTAATTGATCTCTTGATCAAAGATGAGGGTTATGCATTGTTGCACTTTAGGTAGAAGGGTAACATCTACTCATTTTAAGTGTTCAAAGAATTGCATAGGCTTGTGTCACATTGAATTGAGGTGTAGCCACTTGATGTACCACTACTTGGTTTATTATGAGTTGATTAACCATTGGTTGATTGGTTGCAATTAATTGATTTATTATTGTAGGTTGATTTGTTGCTACATACCAATTCCTTATGTGAATATAGTGGATGTCCATAGCATATTTTATAAGATGGTGGCCCATATTATAGGTGAAGCACTAGAGTGTGCTTAACTCTAAATTTATATTTATTGTGTTCTACTCATGATTGGTCAATTGCACATTTTCCTGCTAAGGAATCTACTAGTTCTCTTTGAGTTCATGACCTTGTGCAATATATATTTTTAATACATGAAATATATATTTAAAGGATTATATCAAACCATAACATACATCAATGTTGAGATTTAGTATATTTTTCTATTGGAATATAGGAAATTGAGGCTTCTAAGGCCCTTAGTACATTTTTGTAGGAGATGGAAAAGAGGAAATTGGCAATGAGGCAGATCATAGTGGTGAAGGGAACTAGAATTGATAGATATGTGTTAGGTCCATATGAGATTAATAGACCTATTGAGTGAAGACCCCTAAGTTTTGTTTTTGAATAAATTAAGGTGATTGAGGCATTTGTCCATATTACATTTGTCGGTCATATTGTCCTTGCTCATATGATATTTGACATAGAGGTTGTCCCATTGAAGCATATGTTGGTTGGTATTAAGGATACTAAATTAGTTGATTTTTTGCAACTTAGGAACTTTGAGCCACCATCTCATGTTGTTGTTATATAAATTATTGATTTATGTATATATTGAGTGTTGGCTCTAATATACTTTTTGTGCACTAGGATTATATGTTATTTGATGAGTTTGCATGTTTAGTTGATTTTGAGAGAATTGCGAATGTTGTGGAATCTATTTATCCTAGGTGATATTTAAATTTTGCAAAAGTTGTTAAACTTTAAAAAAATTGCAAGTATTGGGGTAGTTAAGGATTTGGAACACATGCCATATTCTCCATCATTTGAGAGCTACTCCTAGTGGAGTTGCCATATTCTTCCCCAAAGCTCTATTTGTTAAAGACAAGGTTAGAAATAAAAAAATACTTTTTATAAAAAAAAATAGAATGCAAGTGAATTAATGACTTGTAGGCCAGCTGCAAGCTTAATGCAATGGTAAGGACTTTGGCCTTTTTTTTGGGAGGTTCAAGGTTCAAACCCACTCATATGAAGGGATCAAGACCCATCATAAAAACCTATGTAAACTCATTGAAAAAATGACTTGTAGGAAAATCACCAATAATATAAACAAATCATTTAGTTTTAGCCTTAGCCAAATTACTCTTTTCAAAACACTAGTATTACACCTATGTCATCATGACATCATTAATTTGTAGGAAAATCACCAATGATGTAAGCAAAATGCATTCACTCAATCTTAACCAAGATTTTTTATTCAAATCACCAATACTATGCCTAGATCAGCATGACATCATCAATATGCAAGCAAATCACCAATGATATATGCAAACTACATGCACTCATCCTTTGCTAAAAAAATATTTTTAAACCACTAGAATCATGCCTATGTCATATAACATCATCAATATGTATGCCAATCACTAGTTATGGTACATTGTCTAGGGCAATGATTTATCTATAACTTCTACACAGGTGAATTATTGACTTGTTGACAAATTATTATTTTTTACTTAGTAATTTTTTGAGGTTTTGGGTAGGCAGAGTGCCTTTGGAATAAGCCTATGCAAGCAAATCATCAAATTATCAAGAAAATGTACTTAATTCAGGTAGAATTTCTTATATTTTATTATTAAGAAAATTACCATTGCATCTACTTTGGGTGGTCTTAAAGAAATTTCAATGAAGTACAAACTTGAGATATAGGTGCAAAATTATCAGATTTGAGTGAAATATGCATAGACCTACTATGAAATTTTTTGGATTATATCTAATTCATGATTTTGGACAAACTCTTTTACAAATATAAAGAAATTTTAAGTGAAGTTGCATAGGTATGAAAAACAAGATGCGTAGGTAATATTGAATTTGAGTGAAAAAGGTTTATTTGTCACATTGGGTATACCTAAAAATTGTTGAATTATAAAAATATATGAACAAAATTGTGCCTATAATTCTATTTTAATAATTGAAATGAGATAGGTCCGAGGTGTAGACCAATTGGTTCATCCAAACCCCATAAGGGGGGCGGAGGTCCAAGGTTCAAATCTTGGGCCTCGTCGAACTGAACGCTTGTCCCTTTCCTGGTGCTTTCAGCGGCGTAAAAGGTTTAAAATGATTGTGGCATGGTGGTTATAGGGGCGGACTGCGCAAAGATCTGTGTGGCGGCTTCTGGGGCGGACAACGCAGAATACTGTGGTAGCCATAAAAGCTGGACAGTCTGCTCGGATTCGTGGCGGCTACCAATTCCACCTTATAAATTCAAAAAAAAAAAAACAATTGAAATGAGAAACTTGTAATCTTTCATTTTCTATAATGAAATTTTCTTGTTACTTGATATGAAATTCGTCTCGCTATGGTTTGGTTTATTTTTAGAAGCTGCCAGTGATGCTTTCAAAATTTTTTTAACTCTAAAATTTTTTTTAACTCAAAATTTTTTTTAACTCAAAAAAAAATTTTAACTCTAAATTTTTTTTTAACTCTACGACTTTTTAAGATGACATCTCTTTCGAGTTAATATGTGCTTACTTTGCACACATGTGTTGTAGGTGATTTGGAGAGGAGAGGGCAATCCTCCAAGGGAGGTCCCAGGTTCAAATCTCCACCCTACCAAAAAGCTGAATTGGGTACCCAAAATCCAATTGATAATGTTGGTGCGGGCAGAGTCGGGTGTGACTCCCGGGTGACTTTGACGGTATAGAACCCCCTGTTCGTGGTCTCTCAGACCAAGGTGGCCCGGCAAGGAGTTTTTCGCTTAAAAAATATATATATATTAATAAATTTGGATGATGTTATGATAATTATAGAAGGGAAGCCAATGAATCAATATTTTGCTAATGAATTGACAATTTTTTCATTGAGCCAAATTTATATTTGGATAATGTCATGTTCATGTTGGAAGGGAAACTCATAAATCAAGATTTTGTTCATTAATCGTCAATTTAAATTCTTATCTAAATTTGCATATCTAGAAATTTTCCTAAAACTTCTAGTTTTTCCTGTTGCTTCCAAGGCTATAAAATTCTTTTTCTATTGTCGATGGTATATTTCTTGCTAGAATTTGAAGGTAGTATCCAAGCTACTATAGTACCAAAACTGTGATTCACTCTAAAAATATGATTCACTCTTTTATAGTACTAAATGTGTAATTCACTCTAAAAATATGAGTCTCAATATTGGTAGAAATGAGAATTGTGATTTTGAGAAAATTATAAAATGCTTTTTCAAAAGAGCAAATCACATTTCAAGGATCAAAATTGGATAAGGTTGCTATGGAAACCAAAGAAATGGCATAGAAAATGAGGTTTCATCTTCATATGACACCAATAAAGGTTTAAAAGTTGTTAAAGGCATTTAGGGACAATTTAGAGGCATGTAATGTTTATTGATGCATCATTTTGCTAAAGATCCACTAAACTACATAATTTACTAGGTTACCCCTCAAGTTACTCTTAGGTGACTAATTTGCTATAAATAGAAGCTAAATGATCCATTGTAAACATATTTTGACCATTTGATAAATAAGATCTACACTTTCTAAGCACCTATTCTATTTATGAGATCATTTTACCTATAATAGAAAGATTTTACATTTCATTTATAGATTGATTGTGTCACTAACCTTTTGATTTATGAATTCATAGTGATTGTGGCACCACCCTTTCACTTTTTGTTAGTCCTTTCTTCTATTATATTGGATTATTTGTATGTTGAATCATATTGATGGTATTTGATTCACTCTAGATGTATTTATTGATCAATACCAATCTTGTTATGGTCATGGTTGTATTTACTTTATATTTCATTCACTCTTTTTATTTCAATTTTACTTTTTCTATATGTAGATTAATTTATTTTAGCTTGATGACAATGTATCCACTTTAAATCTAAAGGTCAGAGAAGATATATCATTTCCTTCCAATTGTTGAAACTTGATCTCATGGTAACATAACTTTTTACAAGTTTAAAAGTTTTTGGAATTCTTAGTGGGACCAAGGGCTTGATTTATGTAGGAATTAGGCATAGTCTAGTTATATCCAATTTTTAAATCTATGTGAATCTACTTAGGATTTGATCAGGCTTATTAAAGGATTTTTTTGTAAGGCTACTTCACACCTAATCCAAAATTATTTTGTTATATATGCTTGCTACAACTTTAGATCTACTTATTTTGCACTCTTTGACTTGTAGGTGCTTCATGGAATGGTGACTTTGTTATGAAACATATCAAGATTTTCCAAGATTAGCATTCCCAATCAAGATTATAAATATCTATAAATCTTTGTTCAAACTAGTGTTTTCATGTGAAATATTTATTGATTTTATTTTTTAGGTCTAAAAGTGTAACCATCCTTTCAAAATTTTTGCTAAGACTAAAAATATAATTTACCTTTCTAATGGTGTGATTCACTCTCTAAATAACAAAATAAGTCAAAGTCCATAAAAAGTGATTCATTCTTTCAATAAGATGATTCATCCAATGTTTGAAGTGTACAGAATTTTTAAGTTAAGAAAGTGTGATGTGCTCCTGTCTTTTTAGAAAGAGAAAATTTTACCCAAGGAGAGCGATTTACTCCCTTAGTAAGAAGGTGATTCATTCAAAAATTATGATTTGCTCTTTTTTTGCTAACAGAGTTTAAATTTTGCACAAGTAAGAAAAATATATTTTTCTAAAACAAAAATATAATTAGATCAATAAAAAGGATGATTCATTCCACATCTTCCTACCAAAAATTAACCAAATGCCAAAAGAGTGATTTTCCCTTAATAAACACATATTTAATCTTATAAAAAAATGCTTAAAATTTTGAACAAAGACAAAATATGTAATTCACTATAGATAAAATTATAATTTAAAAAAAAAAAAATCCTTTTTAAGAAAACCCATATCTTCGATTGATATAAAGTTCATTCAATATTATAGTAACTTCGTTAAGAACCTATAAATAATGTAAAATATGCCATGGGTTATGAAACCTGAATTATTTGAAAATATCGACAATGCCCTCAAAATTTGTTTAACATACAAAATAAAAAATCATGTAATCCTAATCTACAATTTATCAGGATCAACAACTCATGTAGCATCTAATTAGTTCATTCTAAATCAATTTCCACAACAAATACTAGAATAAATATGGATTGGAGGCCCAAGTTTAATCGTACCAAAGGAATTTGTTTGCATAAATCACTTCTGGCATATTCGCATATTATCCAAAATACTTTCCTCTCAGTCATTTTCCTTTATTATGATTTGGTACGGAACTTTCAAGACCAAAAGTGTTTTGGGCTTATCAAGTTGAACACTTGGCACATGTTCACATTCGAACCTCTGAATCATCGTCCAACTTTGACATACAAGACATTATTACTCTATTCTTCTTCACCCACCTACATTAGTACTCTATTCTTCAACCCACATACATCTTTGGTACCAATTTGACCTCATGAAAGGACCCTAATCAATTCAAGTTTAGTAATTTCCTAAACTGAAATAACACATGGCATTGTAATTAAAAGATAAGTTAATTAGTAACAATAGAGTGCTTAATGGTCGACCATGACAACCACATTGGTGTCCACTACCTATAGTCCAATATTCTCTGATAATCTACCTTGAATGGATGGGTATCCACTTGCTTCATAAATGCTCTTCAGATGGATTCCTTTATAGATGTCCCTCTAAAAGTATGGTCAAGGAGAGGACTCTCAAAATCTTGAAGAACTGTTGAGTATTCAACCCTTCCTATTTTTAATAGTTATAGCCTTTGACAGTTTTGAACATCAGGCAGATAAGGTTATATCTGGTCAGTCAATGCATTTGTTGCTGTCAGAAGATGCAAAGTAAGAGTTGAGCATGTTTTATATACAGTGCTGATAAAGATTTAATTCATAACAACCCAAAGTAAGCACGTTTTTTTTAAAGCGAAAAACTTCTTGCAGGGTCGCCTTGGTCTAAGAGACCATGAACAGGGGTTCTACACCGTCAAAGTCACCCGGGGGTTGCACCCAGCCCTGCCCGCACCAACATTATCAATTGGATTTTGGATACCCAATTCAACTTTTTGGTAGGGTGGAGATTCGAACCTGGGACCTCCCTTGGAGGATTGCCCTCTCCTCTCCAACTCACCTACAACACCTGAGTGTAAAGTAAGCACATGTTAACTCGAAAGAAATGTCGTCATCTTAAAAAGTCATAGAGAAGAGTAAAGAGGCTTAGAAAACATATGGGAAAATGTTTACTTTGTTCTCTAACATTATTAGCAGATAAGTTAAAAGAAAAACTGTCCTGATCAATGTACAAGAATATTCTCAAAATGCAGCTTCCCTGGAACTACCCAACTAAACAAGCTTTTGTTTTTTTTGGTTTTGTTAAATCTAGGCTCTTCTCCCTGCCCTGTTTTTCCCCTTCAGGCTCCTCTTCACATCTTGTCCAAAGGGCGATCGACAAGACCATTGTCACAAGAAACTACTTTTCTGCAGTCTATCCGATTATGGATCAGGTGTTAAACATGTGTCACAAGAAACTACTTTTCTCCATCTGATCAACACTAGCAAGAAAATTTCACAATGTCAAACCCACTCTTCACATTTGAGGATTGAGCTCTCTGCAAAAATATTACAGGGGCTTCTGAAACATGTTAAGGCAAAGTACTAGTGCTAAATTGGTTAGAGGGGAAAAAGCATGCTTGCATTCACATGCTATGTGAGACAAAGAACTCAAAATATGGATGCCGAACCATGAGCTGCTTCAATCAGGAATCAGCACAGCCTAGTAGAGAAATATAAGGATTTTTAACTCTTTCTCTTTTTATTTTTATAGAAAAAATCAAAGAAATCTGAGTGGTAATTTACGGAAAAAACTTATTATATAAGAATTCAATTAGCAACTCTTTTATCAAGTGTAATGAACCCATTTACAGGCTTAGGAAAATAGTTGTCATCCCTATTATTGCCAATGTTCCAACTTTACACATACTTAAACATAATAAGTCAAATGGAATCAAAGGTGTATAAGGATGTATTTGATCCATAGATTCATTCTATAAGATAGGATATTTTTCACTAAAATAGTAAGAGGGGCCATGGGTAAATGTCAAACCTTAAGTAGCTAAAACAAATTTCTCTTTTACTGTTTTTTTTTAATTTGCATCTTGTTGCCAACTACCTTAGAAATGATACTTCTCTTTTTTACAATTTTATCTTTTATCCCATTTCATAAGGAATTTTGATGATGGTATCTAGTTTGGACCTTCATAATTATTCAACTAAGCAATAAATTGTTACTCAAAAATGGTGGTTTCTTATGTTGTTGTTTCCTAAAATTTTTAATATCATTCTTCAAAGAACCAAGCTATTGGAATATAACATCTACTCATTTCAAGCCCTCAAAGCATTACATAGGCTTGTGTCACATTGACTTGAGGTGTAACCACATTATCTACCACTATTTGGTTTATTATGAGTTGATTAACCATTGGTTTATTGGTTGCAATTGATTGATTCACTATTGTATGTTGATTTGTTGCTATAGAACAATTCATTATGTGAACATGGTGGATGGCAATAGCATATTTTATAAGATGGTGGCTCATATTATAGGTGAAGCACTAAAGCGTGCTTATCTCTAAATTTATATTTACTATGTTCTACTCCTGATTGGTCGCTTGCACATTTTTTTGCTAAGGAGTCTACTAGCTCTCCTCTTTGAGTTCATGATCTTGTGCAATATACATTTATAATACATAAAATGTATATTTAAAGGATCAAATTAAACCATCTCATACATAAATGTTGAGATTTAGTATATTTTTTTATTGGAATCTAGGAAATTGAGGCTCCTAAGTCCGTTAGAACATTTTTGTAGGAGATGAAAAAGAGAGGATTGGCAATGATATAGGTCATAGCGGTGGAGGGAACTGGAATTCATGTATAGGTTTTAGGCCCATACAAGATTAATATCTTTATTGAGTGAAGACCCCTAAGTTTTGTTGTTGAAAAAATTAAGGTGATTAAGGCATTTGTCCATACTGCATTTGTGGGTCATATTGTCCTTGCTCATATGATATTTGGCATAGATGCTATTGTAACAACCCAAGTCTACTCACCTAGTTGTACCATTCATTCTAGCTTATTAGTACTCAATAATTTTTTTTTGACTCACAACATGGCTCACCCTACAATTAAGGTTTAAGGTAACTGGTTTAGTATTCGCCCAAATGGAGATCACTTTTAAGTACGAGGTATATCATACCACTTTTGGGATCCAAGACTACTGCAGACAGTCTCCCAAGTGGACAAGATTGGCCAAATCCTGTAGAAGATGTCATTTTGTGGATCAAACTTTCCCATTTGTTGTCCTCTCATCCTAACATGGGTGTGCAACTAGGGTTATCCTCTAGGGCCTATAACACCTAGAGGGTGGACGCATACTCCCCCCATCCCTTAGCATGATGAACCCCGATCTAACTCGATTGACTTATTCTAACTTGGTATATAAGGGGTTAGCGTACATATGCCTAGTGTCGAGTTGATTATCCACTCCACTGGAGTTAGCTAGGGACATGTTATTACCCTAAAACTAAAATTAGTACCACTTACCATTCATGACTCACGACAATTTATCTTATACTAAATGGCGTGGTTGGACTAGTTCTCTTGGGAATTATAATCCACTTATAGTTAGAATAGAGCATGGACCTATCACTGTACTTATCCAACAATAACCTAGAGGAAACATCCCATACCGCTCCTTGTTACTAGTTCTATCAAGGTCACTGGCTCTGACCTATGTTGTCAAAAAACAACCACTCTCGAGTCAAAAGGGTCACCAAATCATAACCACCGGTCTTGGGTGCATTAGGGTTTTCATCCTTACTTGATGAAATATTTCTTCTTAAATGGGTTTTCTAAGAAGAGGCCTATTCTCCTGCTTAATAATTATTCCCCATTACTTGTTTACCAAGTTAACTAGTTTTATGATGCTACTAGCAAAACAAGTCTCATTGGCCAACACATTCGGTATGTGATTTTCCTAACTAAGAAAGGTATTAGTTTAGGTATATTACATGATTTTACCTATTTATAATTTAGATGGGGTTGAGGTTTCCTTCATCTATGGTTTACTTTTTCTTTGTTTTGATTGGTGTGGACTACTACCAATGAAATTTAATATTAATACATCTAATTTAAGCTATATCTAAATCATGTCATGAAAGGATTTACCTTTCTTTTTCTCTCCTACCCTACAAATGAAAACAAAACAAGATGGCAATAATATCCCTATTTGTTTTAATATTCATAAATTACCTAGTACTAAGTTGTACATAATTTCATAAGCTACAAGTACAAATTTGAAAACTTCAACTACTAAAGTATTTAAATATAGTTCTCTAATCACTAGTCTATATTCCAATTCATGTGAATCATTTAATTTAACCAATAACCTTTAGAAGCATTCATATTTCCTTTACTTAACATTAACCAAGCAACTTACTCTGTTAAGGAAAACTCATCAAGGTATGATAAATGCTTGACCATTTAATGTAAAGTAATATTCGATGATCTCCAGTAGAGGTTTTGATTCCAAAGACAAAGGTTAGGAAGTGTACAATCTTTCGAAAGGAGTACGATTTATGTTCTATCTGAATATTATTAAAATAAACCCTATTATATATTAGTTTCATATAAAATCATTAGAACGATTCAAGATCTACTACCTTACTGTTAAATGCTTGTATGGCTCTGAATATACCATATAACTTATCCAGGTTCATTTATCAATCAATGATTGTTGAATAATTGGATTATTACAAAGTTTTAGTGCTCAACTATGGTGTATCTCAAAAGCATTCATAATGTATTCTTGCTAATATTTAGTTCTGGAATGAACACCCGAGACCTCTGCAGTTTAGTTTATAAAGAGAAATATATCATAACATCCACCAAGCATTCATATAAGTTTTTCAATGTCATATATTGGAATCTATCTCCTATTACACTTACATTACAAAATAACTATCTAATTAATTTGACATGCTTTGGAAAGTTCCATTGGAGTATTTAAATTCAAGAGGTCTCAGTTTTTAAATAATAAAAGCACTTTGGGTCTCAAAGCTCTTTAATACAACATTACACAACTGACTTTACTTTTTACATTCTTAAATGAGAACTTGACTTTCAAAAATATTTATTCCAGAGGTATCCAAGGAGATTTTTTTATCAATTATTGCTCTTCGGTATTGTCCCGACCTCCTATGTCCAGTCACATATAGCCCATGTGAGACTGCACCGCTATCGCCAATGTGGTAGGAAGTGAGGTTCAACTCTCACTACATCTTTCCCACATGATCTGAGGTTTAGCTAGCACAACAAGGGATCAAACAACTCATCTAAAAAAAATGCAACTAATTCATTTAACTCTATATGCAATGTGGCTTTTATTTTCATAATTCTTTTTTTGTACATGAATCACATACAACATATTTATCTCTTTCTTTTTTTATCAACAACAAAAAGAATATAATAATTACAGAAGTGGAAGTATTACTTTATTGTTAACAAAACCAAATGGTTAGTTCGTTCTTATAGAAGTTTCACCCGACTTCTTTCATGACAAATCTTACTAGAATAAAACCATGCACAACTCACAAGCCGGTTCAAACAAACAAAAAGACCCAACTATACTGTGCATGTCAAAAAGGAATGTCACCATAGTCTTTCCAAAATTATCCATCAAGAAATAACCTTCCAATGCACCAAACTAATGTTCAATTAAAGTTTGAAAAGGTTATGTCCATCTACCCATTTTATTCACACCAAATCATTCTCGACAAACAATAGCTAAGCAATATAATACATAAATGATGAATAAAACAAGGCAAAGTCACATTAACCTTCTAGAGATCTTATTCTCGAAGCATTTCATTCAAAATTTAAAACAACTCTTCATAAATTCTTAGAACATAACCAGGTTCATTGTGATGTAACAACCCTCCTAGCATGACTATTGATTGCAGATGAATTGATAAAATTATACTTTCTTTTTTCTAGAATGTGGTACTATTGATGGTTGTTGTGCATGCAGGACCAAGTACATTCCTTCGATGGACAGAAGAAGGTTGACGAAAAAAGGTAAGTGGGAAATGATGATGGTGTGAAATATCACCATGACTCCAAGTTGCATCCATATAGGCATTTGAGTGCTTGTGTTATATTGAATGGATGAGTGTTTTGATGGCAATGAAAGTTCCAAAGGCATGGGAGCCATGTTGGTGATTTACGAATTGATAACATCTGGTTTGAGTTTATGAAATGAATTAAAATTAAAATTAAAAAAATGATAAATAAATAAATTTAAATTAGACAATAAAGTAAGCACATATATACATATATAAATAAAATAACCATTTTATTTTTTATAATAAGCAAATTTATTGAATGTTTTGAATGCTGCAAATCGAGTGGTTGGTGTGTAAGCTTTCATGATTTTTCTTTAACCTTCCATCATGTTCCCAAGCGCAAAAAAGAAGGGCATCGTTGGGATGAGTAATGGAGTTTAGTTGCATATTTGATATTGGGCATGAGATAGTGGAAGGGGATGTTCATTGTTATTTTGATTACTATGTTTTGAACGCAACTAGTGAGTGGAGAAAAAAAAGAACCTGTTATCGACTCTCGGTGTTGTCGTGGAGAATAGAAAAAGGAAAAAACGAGAAAGAATAGCTAAAGGATCTAAAGAATGACAAATATTTTGACTATATACAAATTTTAGGTTGGAAATCTCTGGTTTAATTGGTATAAAAGATTTGAACATTACTTTGGTTAAAAGAATTTATGTTTTCTTTTGCTTTGTGAAACAATAAACGTGGTTATGTTCTAAGAATCTATGAAGAGCTATTTTTTAAAATTTTGAACGAAATGCTTCGAGAATAAGATCTCTAGAAGGATAAGATGACTCTGCCTTGTTTTATTCATCATTTATGTATTATATTCCTTATTTGTCATTTGTCGAGAATGATTTGGTGTGAATAAAATGGGTAGATGGACATAACCTTTTCAAACTTTAATTGAACAATAGTTTAATGCATTGGAAGGTTATTTCCTAACGGATAATATTAGAAATACTAGGGCCACATTCCTTTTTGACATGCACGGTATAGCTGTGTCTTGTTATCTAACTGAAATGACCTGTGAGTTGTGCATGGTTTTATTTTAGTAAGATTTGTCATGAAAGAAGTTGGGTGAACCTTCTATAAGAATGAACTAGCCATTTGGTTTTGTTAACAATAGAGTAATACTTCCACTACTGTAATTACTATATCCTTTTTGTTGTTGAAAAAAAAATAGATAATATATGGCCCTAGGGATTGATGTATAGGTTTTAGGTCCATACGAGATTAATGTCCCTATTGAGTGAAGACCCCTAAGTTTTGTTGTTGAAAAAATTAAGGTGACTGAGGTATTTGTCCATACTGCATTTATGGTCCATATTGTCCTTGCTCATATGATATTTGGCATAGAGGTTGTCCCATTGAAGCATATGTTGGTTGGTGTCAAGGATACTAAATTAGTTGATTTTATGCAACTTATCAACTTTGAAGCACCATCTCTTGTTGTTGTTATATGAATTATTGATTTAGGTTCTATATTGATTGTTGGATTTTATATACTTTTTGTGGACTAGGATTCTATGTTATCTTATGATTTTGCATATTTAGTTGATTTTGAGAGAATTGCTAATATTGTCGAATCTATTGATCATAGGCGATATTTAAATTTTGCAAAAGTTGTTGAACTTTATAAATACTAAAAGTATTGAGGTAATTAGGGATTTGAAACCCATGCCATATTATGTATCATTTGAGGGTTACTCCTAGTGGAGTTGCCATATTGTTCCCCAAACATCTATTTTTTAAAGACAAGGTCAAAAAGAAAAAAAATACTTTTTATAAAAAAAATTAGAAAGCAAGTGAATTAATGACATGTAGGTAAATCACCAATAATGTAAACAAATCATTTAGTTTTAGCCTTAGTCAAATTACTCTTTTCAAAACACTAGAATAACACCTATGTCAACATGACATCATTAGTATATAGTAAAATCACTAGTGATGTAAGCAAATTGCATTCACTCAATCTTAGCCAAGAGTTTCCATTCAAATCACCAATACTATGCCTAGATCAGCATGACACCATCAATATATATATATATATATGGAAAACATCCTAAAAGGGATACCACTTTTGGGTAAGACCCAAGGAGGCAGGGGTATCCATTCCGCCAAAAACGCCCAAGACTCGGACCTGGCCTACCACCTTTGACATACTCAAGGAGCAAACAAACACACAAAACCAATTTAAAAATAAGTAAAAAACAACAAAAATAATAAAATAAAATAAAAAACATGCTCCTTGAGTGTGTCAAAAACAAAAGCACGACCAAACACGCATAGTAAGATAAAAGAAATCACAACACGGACCACATAGAAAAACACAAGACACCATCAATATGCAAGCAAATAACCAATGATATATAAAACACATGCACTCATCCTTCGCTAAAATTGTATTTCTAAACCATTAAAATCATGCCTACATCATATAACATCATCAATATGTATGCAAATCACTAGTTATGGTACATTGTCTAGGGCAGTGATTTATCTATAACTTCTAGACAAGTGAATTATTGATTTGTTGACAAATTATTATTTTTTACTTAGTAATTTTTTGAGGTTTTGGGTAGACAGAGCACCTTTAGATTAAGCTTGTGCAAGCAAATCATCGAATTATCAAAAAAAAATTCTTAATTCAGGTGGAATTTCTTAGATTTGATCATTAAGAAAATTACCATTGCATTTATTTTAGGTAATCTTGAAGAAATTCCAATGAAGTACAAATTCGAGATATAGGTGTAAAATTATCAGATTTGAGAAAAATATGCATAGACCTACTATGAAATTTTTGGATTTTATCTAATTCATGATTTTTGACAAACTCTTTTACAAATCTAAAGAAATTTGAAGTGAAGTTGCATAGGTATGAAAAACAAGATGTGAATAGTAAGATTGAATTTGAGTGAAAAAAGTTTATTTGTCACATTGGGCATAACCAAAAATTGTTGAATTATAAAAATACAATTTTAAACAAAATTGTGCCTATAATTTTATTTTAACAATTGGAAGGGAAAAATCATGTTCTTCATAACTTCTAGATATAGACCAACTCCCTATTAATTATGCTAAACTGGTCTAATCTAAAAGTAGAAATTTAAATTTGATAAGGTAGGGGTACAAGACATGAAAGTAAAATACAATAAAATAAACACTATCTAAACCATAGCAAGATTAATGTATGATCAATTAAACTACTAAGAAGTGGTTTAATAACATAAATATGGTTAAGCATTTGAGTGGCATGTATCAATGGTAGAGAGGACTAAATGGAGGTGAGAATGCAATGCCACAAACACCATTGGTTTACAGGCACCATCTACAATATTCCCATTAATTATAAATTGTTTAAATGATGTAAAATGCAAATAACTCTAATATTCTTAGATGACCCAAATATCCTTTACAATGGATCTCATACTTATAACAAATTATTTACCTAAAAATTGCTAGAGGCAAGTCCTTTTGACTCCTAGCAAAATCTCTAATTTAGGGGTATCTTTAGAAAAATGGTGCACCACTAAACTTTACAAGCCTCCATGTCATTTCTAAACATATATAACAATCTTCTATCTCCTATCAATGTTATATGAAGACAAGATGTTTCGTTCTAGATGGTTTCATTAAAAATTATATCTCAAATTCAATTCCAATGGTTCTATTTCCACCAATTAGCTTGATTTATAGATGAAATATTAATTTTTTGATGAATCAAGAGTTTGTTGAGAAATCACCAATTTTTGAATCTAGAATGACATCATGTTGATGCTGAAAGAGAAGCTAACGAAATGAGATTTTGTTGATAATTTATCAATTTCCATACTAAACCAAATTTATAAATTTGGATGATGTTATGATAATTATAGAAGGGAAGCTAATGAATTAAGAGTTTGTTAATGAATTGACAATATTTACATTGAGCCAAATTTGCAAAATTAGATAATGTCATGTTCACGTTGGAAGGAAAGCTCATAAATCAAGAGTTTGTTCATGAATTGCCAATTTCTAAACTTAGCTAAGTTTGCATTTCTAGAAAATTTTCTCAAACTTCTAGTTTTTTTTTTCTGTTGCTTCCAAGGCTATGAAATTCTTTCTCTATTGTCCTTCATGACATATTTCTTGCTAGAATTTGAAGGTAGTATCCAAGTTACTATAGTACCAAAAGTGTGATTCACTCTAGAAATAGGTTTCGCTCTTTCATAGTACTAAATGTGATTCACTCTAAAAATATGAATCTCAATATTAGTAGAAATGAGAATTGTGATTTTGATAAAATTGTAAAATTCTTTTTCAAAGGAGCAAATCACATTTCATGGATTAAAATTGGATAAGGATGCTATGGGAACCAAATAAATGTTATAGAAAGTGAGGTGTCATCTTCATGACACCAATAAAGGTTTACAATATGTTAAAGGCATTTAGAGATAATTTAAAGGCATGTAAGGTTTAGTGATCCAAAGGTATTTAGAGACAATTTAGAAGCATGCAATAGTGATGCATCATTTTGCTAAAGATCCACCAAACTAGAGAATTTACTAGGTTACCGCTCAAGTTACTCTTAGGTGACTAATTTAATATAAATAGAAGCTAAAGGATCCATTATATACATATTTTGGTCGTTTTATACTTTCTAAGCACATATTCTATTTATGAGATCATTTAATCAAATAGAAATATTGTTCATTTTATTTATAGATTGATTGTCACTAACCTTTTGATTTATGAATGCATAGTGATTATGGCACTGACCTTTCACTTTTTGTTAGTCCTTTCTTCTATTATATTTGATTCTTTGTATGTTGGATCATATTGATGTTATTTGATTTACTCTAGATGCATTTATTGATCAATACCAATCTTGTTATGCTCATGGTTGTATTTACTTTTACTATATTTACTTTACATTGCATCCATTTTTTTCCTTTCATATCTACTTTTATATATTTAAATTAATTTATTTTAGCTTGATGACAAGGGATCCACTTTAAATCTAAAGGTCAGAGAAGACATATCCTCTTCTTTCAATTGTTGAAACTTGATCTCATGGGAACATGACTTTATACGAGTTTAAACATTTTTGGAATGCCTAGTGAGACCAAGGGCTTGATTTCTATAGGAATTAGGTATAGTACAATTACATCCAATTTTTAAATCTATGTAAATCTACTTAGGATTTGATCAGATTTATTAAAGGGTTTGTTTGTAAGGCTACTTCACACCTAACCCAAAATTATTTTGTTAGATCTGCTTGCTACAACTTTAGATCTATTTATTTTCCACACTTTGACTTGTAGGTTCTTCATGGAATGGTGGCTTTGTTATGAAACCTATCAATATTTTCTAAGATTAGCATTCCCAATAAATATTATAAAATTCTATAAATTCTTGTTCAAACTAGTATTTTCATGTAAAATTTTTATTGATTTTGTTTTGTAGGTCCAAAAGTGTAATCCATCATTTCAAAAAGTTTCCTAAGACTAAAAAGATGATTTTCCTTTCTAAGGGTGTGATTCGCTATCCAAATAACAAAAATAAGTCAAAGTCCATAAATATTGATTCATTCTTTCAAAAAGATGATTCACCTCATGTTTGAAGCATTCAAAATTTTTAAGTTAAGAAAGTGTAATTTGCTCCTCTTTTTAGAAAGAGAAAAATTTACCCAAGGAGAGCAATTTTATTCCTTAGTAAGAAGGTGATTCTCATAAAAAGCATGATTTGCTCATTTTTGCTAATGAAGGTCAAATTTTGGTCAAGTAAGAAAAATATATTTTTTCAAAACAAAAGTGTGATTGGATTTGCAAAAAGGATGATTCACTCCACATCTTCGAAAAGAGGCCAAAAATTAACCAATTGTGAAAAAGGTGATTTACTTTTAGTAAATACATATTTGATCTTATATAAAAATGCTTAAAATTTTGATCAAATACCAAACATATAATTCACTCTAGATTTGTGATTCTTTCTAGATTAAAAAATTATTATTTTTCTTTAAAAAAACTATATATATATATATATTTTTTAAAGCGAATTCCCCCTTGCGGGGCCACCTTGGTCTGAGAGACCACGAACATGGGGTTCTATACCGTCAAAGTCACCCGAGAGTTGCACCCGGCCCTGCCCGCACCAACATTATCAATATATATATGATAAAGATTATGGACTTGAAGAGAAATAGCAAATTCTTTAGCAGAGAAACATGCAAGTAACCAATAATGTGTAAAACAATATGGTAAATACAAATTCAAAATTAAGCATGCTCCAATGCTTCACTTATAATGTGTTCATGATCTAATAAAAAAATTTATGGCCATCCACCATGCCTAGACAATGAATCAATAAGTGAAAAACTAGTCTATAATGACAAATCGTCCCACTATAGTTATTCAATAAATCATTGATCAACTTACAATGGACAAACAAGTGGTAATTCAAGTGGTCATGCATTGATTTAATGTAACATAAACCTATGCATGTTAGGTCCCTACCTAAAATGCAACAATGTACAATCCTCATTTTGGTAAATTAGCAGTTCCTTAGGAGAGACCTCTATCTAATCACCAACACTTGTACTTCTCTCAAATAGAAAGAGAAATGGAAGTGTTAAATAAAGATTCAAATAATGACGGAATGATGATTCCTATAAGAGATCCATAGTTCTCTCATTAAGGGACATGTCTCCATGGTCTAAAGAAAGACTTGAGATAGAAAATAAAGATTCTAAAGGTAATAAATTAAAGCTTATAGAAGAAGGTGTGATGTGTAAGACTCTTTCAAATGAAGAATTAGAGGTTATAGAAGACTATAGATTATTTAACCCTTTCTCAAATCAGGGATCAAATCTTATAGAAAAATGTGAGGTGTTTAACTTTTTCCTAGAGGAAGAGAGGTAAATAATTGGAACAAGAATTGAACTAGAACAAGGGATATGGTTTTTGTATCAAGGAAGAGTGTTAGGAATCCATTCCAACACTATTATGTAATAACCCCTTTCTTAATGTGGGAACTCCTGTTATAATGTTTTGTGATGATATTATGTAATATTTTGTAATAGTTTGTGGTACTATAAGCACTTAGACAAGTGGCATAATTTTATATAACTATTATCAAGAATGTAAATATTTTTTTTTGTAGAAGATTCTAGCTCAGGTTTAAGTGGCATTATTTTATGTAACTATTATCAAGAATGTAACTAATTTTTTTTTTTTTGTAGAAGATTCTAGCTCAGGTTTAAGTGGAATTATTTTATGTAACTATTATCAAGAATGTAACTATTTTTTTTTTTCTAGAAGATTCTAGCTCAGGTGGCATTTTGCATGTAATCTAGCCTTGAGCATTAGATAGTGTGATGAAGTATTTAAAAATATGAGGGGAAGGAATGAATCTATTGTTGAGTGTTAATTTTATCCAATTGTGAAATTACACTCTCCCTTAGGGTTTGGATCCCAAAACCCTCTCTTGCAAAGAAGTTAAAAAAACAACTTCTCTAAGGTCTCCGCTATATTAGCATTTGCATATGTGTATTAGTAATCTCAATAAAAATATATCAATTCAATGCTATGAACACCTTAGTGATTGCAAGTAACTGTAAACAAGGGGCATGTGTTGGTTTATTTTACCATGCTACTTTAATGATTGTTCATGAAACCCACATAAAAGTAAATGTGAATTGGCCCTCATATGACCACGATGTAGTGTCTTAGTTCCTTTTATCTTGAGGATTTTAAAGTAGATTTTATCTTCCCTTATTAAGTGGATTTTAATCAAGCTTTACCTTGCATTAAATCATACTTTAAACGTGAAAGTAAAGATTAAAATCTATTCATGAATGTGAATCTGAAATGATGAATATGCTCCTTAAATGTAGCTTCTTATCATTGAAGATAAAGATAGCCTTTGCTATGAATAATAAATTATTCCTCTTTGGTGAAATTGATTTTCACAAAGAGACCATAATTTATAGCCTTGAAATAATGGCTTTAAAATGTCATTTAATTATCCCCCTTTAATGAAATACTTTTCATAAAGGAAAATAATTTAATGCTTCAAAATAATAACCTTCAATGTAATACTTGAATTGCCTCTCTTTGATAAAATCAGAATTTTTATGAAGAGAAGGCAATTTAATATTTCCAAAATTGGTAGCTTATGAAATGCCATTAAAATTCACCCTCCTTTGATGAAATTGGATTTTTCATAAAGGGAAGTTCATTTTATGCTTGCAAATGAAATATAAAACTGAAAAAATCAGATTTGGCCTCAAAACGGAAAAAATGAAATTTCGAAATTTTAAAATCTACAATAAAACAACAACTTTAAATAATTTTTTAAAATTCGAAATGACTCCGGAACAAAAACGTAAATGTGCAAAATGAAACTTTGATGTACATTCTACACAGTTGTGCAATTATTTTTGGATTTTGAAATTTTTAATTTTTATTTTAATGCCTGAAATTAAAAAAAAAAAAAATCTGCAAAAATAAAGTTAAAAAAATATTAAAAAATGAAAAACAAAAACAGAAAATGTTGCAACTTCAAATTTCTCCACGAACCCTGCAAGCATGTAAATTTTGCACAAAAACCAACATTAAAGGTCTGGTCTTGGGACCATAGACATTGTCCTTACCACACATATTCAGTTGAAAACTCCCCATAACATCCAGTTCAATTGATAAAATGCGGCACAAATATTTTTGAATGCCCCATCACCGTCATCGTCCAATCCGCAGCCATGTCGACCTACTCTCACCCACTGCAAGATCCACATAATGTTTCTGCGTCTCCCACGTCATACCCATGCGGCTATTTGTCGCTGCTGGTACGTTGTGGAGCAACCACAACATGTATCTATTTGAATATTGAATGAAAGTATTTAAGGAGGTTTCCCCCTTAAAAATGCCTGCAATTATGTGTTGTGATTTGTGAGATAAATATATTTTTGCATTTACATTTCATATTGTAATATTCTATTCTTTCATGAATTTATGCTTTTATAACAATATTTATGTGAATGTGCTTATTTTTATTAGAAGGTTCCTAACAATTGGTATTATAGCACTTTCCAAGGTCATGTTTTGCTATGGCTACAATAGTTCTTGCCCTACCATTTTGACTGTTAGGTATAATTTTTTTGTGTTTCTATTTTTTTTGCTAGTTATCTTATTAAAATAAATTCTAGCTCTTTGTATTAGTTTATTAGGTTAGAAACCTTGTGTTAGAGGTTTTAAGTACCACTAAGGAGCTATCATTATTGGCTAAGCATCTAGTGAAGTGAGGGGCAATCAGACTCCAATACCCAGGCCTCAAACAACACACGTATGCATAATTGAGCTCCCATGTATCTTCGAGTATATCGAGAGACCCCCTAGGATTAGGAGAAACCTTTAGCCATAGAAATATTTTTGAATGTGTATCATCCATAGTACATTGAACACAACATCTAGAAAGACCACCCCCATACTGTTAGAGAGGTAAGTAGTGTGCTCAAGGGTATGCATGAAATTATGCTTGAGTAGTATCATGAAATATTGGTCTAATCACTATCCTTTGTCATTGTGGTATAAAAAAGGGACTATAGGTAGTACCCACACCCTAGCTTAGAGTATCCTATTTGTATTAAAATTTTAACCTAAAAACCAAAAATCCTACCACAAAAAATGAACATACTTAGGAGACTACACTATCCCATAATTACTACATGAAACAAACAAACGAATTGGTGATTAATATTGTAGTCAAGATAGGTTATATCAAGAGTATTCACCAATAGTTAGGTATGAATTTAGTTAGAGTTAGTAATAGTCAAGCTAAAGTATAACAATTTTAGTAATAGTTACCTATAACATTCAAAACTCATAATATATAGGGAATTTTTAGTAATAGAATCAACCCATACAATTGTCAGATATGGTAGGCTACAATATCAATGATAAAAAAATGTTAAACAAAATACCAACAGTAACAAACAATGTAAGATCTAATAAGGGCTTGTCTAACAAAAGTCCATTTTTGAGTGAACAAAGACTCTAGGAGAAAAACCAACACTTGAAGACAAAAATAGTGTTGTGGGATATAACTCATTGTGACTGTCTCATCGAGCTAATAATTTTGGTATATAGCCTCCATGCACTTTTTTAGAGGTGCCAAAAAATATCATTGTGGGAACTAGTCCATTATGATCATATTTTTGAGCTGATCATTTTGATATATAGCACCCAAATTTTTTTTTTATCATTACTAAAAATAATAACTCCTAAAAACACACTCTATTTGTAGTATCATAAAAAGATAAAAAACGAAAGAGCATAGCTATAGGTACTAGGAAACAACAAGAGGTACAAGAATCATATCAACAAAGTATCACTCATATAGAGACTTAGGGAAAGCATGTGGGAGAACAGTTATCCGAGAGATCAAACCAATTAAGGTTGGATATCAAATATTTACATGAGTCCTTAAACTATGTAATCAAGGAATAGAGGGAAATGAAGGTAAAATTAAATGGAAACAATGAATACTTTGACAATCATATATCTAATAATCCCCACACATATGATTGAATTGGTTCTCATGACCATAAGGATGAAGGAACTAGCAATCATCAATGGGATGCCCCAATAACAATGGATTTAATATACCTAAATTAGACTTTCCAAAGTTTGATGAGAAGGATCCAAAGGGATGGATATGTAGAGAAGAACAATATTTCAGTCTTCATTATATTCTCTATTATATCTCCCTAACAATTGCCTCTTTCAATTTTGAATCAGATGCACTACATTAGTTTCAGTGGCTCAGGAAAGCACATCCTAATCTTACTTGGCTTGAATTTGAGCAACAACTACTCACTTGATTTGGTCCTAATGAGTTTGAGGATTTTACAGGAGATATTAATTCGAACAAACTTCAACCATTTGAGATTATCAAACTCAATTTTAAAATTGGCCAACCATACCATTGGTTTGAGTCTTGCATCTTTCAAAATTGTTTTATGAGTGGTTTGAAGGATGTCATTAAAGCTAAAGTTAAAATGTTGAGGCCATAATCATTACAACAGGTAATAGCTTTGGTTATATTGGTAGAAGAAATTTTTAAGGCTTAAGGATGTACCCCTATATTTTATCAATCTTGGCTACCTCTTTCGTTCAAGCCTACACCAACTCCTACCAATAAAATTCCTACCATAAAAAAGTTAACACAAGGAGAGATGGAAACTAGAAGGGCCCAAGGACTAGGCTATAACTATGATGAGAAGTATTTCCCATGGTATAAGTGTGTAAACCATTTGCTTGATGTGGATGAGACAAAAACCATATAATCTTCAAAGGCAGAAGAGGATCATCAGGAAAAGGAACACATAGAATAGTCAAAATTTCTAGATGAATCCAACCAAAAATATTGATGCATGCCTTAGCAAGAATATGAACTCCTCAAGCACTGAAAGTGATAGGACACTTCAAAGGAAAACAGGTCGTAATTTTTATTGACTCAGGAAACACACAAATTTATTGATCCATGTGTGTCCAAACAAGGGAATTGTTACATTACTAGTAATTCCTTTGGAGTCATAATTGCCAATGGAGGCACCCTACCATGTAAAGGTAAGTGTCGTAATATCAAAATATATATAAGGGAATATAATATTAATGTAGATATGTTTTCCTTACCACTATGTGGATGTGATATTATTTTAGGGGCACAATGGCTACGGATGTTAGATCAAGTCTTGTGGGTTTTTTTTGAGTTGTGGATGTAATTTAGCCAACAAGGAACATAATACACCTTATGATGCATGAAGGTTGGGGCTACTCAATTTATTTCAATCCATAATATGGAAAATTTGTTAAAAAAAAATTCCCATGGGGTTGTGGCTCAATTATTTACTATGGAAGCTTTTGAGAATAGGGATAAGGACCATCTAGAGGCATTGTGGGTTTTATTGCAAAGACATGCTCAAGTTTTTGAGGAACCCAAAGGACTACCTCCTTATCATTCTCATGACCATGCGATTCAACTTCTTCCTAGTAGTCTTCCTCCAAATGTTTACCCCTACTAGTATCCATATGCTTAGAAATTAGAAAATGAGAAAATGGTATAGGAACTTTGTGTTGTAGGGGTTATTCATCCGAGTGTTATTTCATATTCTTCTTCTATGTTGTTGGTATGAGAAAAGGATGGGTCTTGGTGCTGGTGTGTGGATTACAGGGACCTTAATAAAATCACTATTAAAGATAAATTTCCTATTCTAGTAATTTATGAATTGATAGATGAGTTGCATGGGACCGAATATTTTTCAAAATTGGATTTACAGACAGGATATCATCATATTAAAATTAGGATGAGGACATTCCTAAAATGGATTTTAGAAATCATGAAAAGCACCATGAATTCTTGTTTATACCATTTGGATTGACCAATGCACCTTCCACTTTTTAGAGTTTGATGAATTCCATTTTTTTATTTTTCCTTTTTAAATTCATTCTAGTATTCTTTGATGAAATATTGAATTACACTCATTCATGGGAAGAGCATCTCCAACATTTGGATAAAACACTACAAATTTTGTATGAGAATCAACTTTATGCGAAGTGGTCCAAGTTTCCCTTTGGGTTGTAAGAAATTGAATATTTGGGTCACATTGTAACCAAATATGGAGTTCAAGTGAACCTAAAAATGATTAAGGTTGTTCAAGACTGGTCTAAGCCTCGAATATTGAAGCGACTTCATGGATTTTTGAAACTCATCGGATATTATCAAAAAATATGTGAAGAATTATGGGAAGAAAACAACTCCCTTGATAGCCATGTTGAGGAAGAATTCTTTTATGTGGTCAAATCTAGCAGAGAAGACTTTCAAAGAGTTGAAGCAAGCTATGACCACCATCCCCGTGTTAGCAACGCTTGATTTCTCTAAACCTTTTGTAATTTATAGCAATGGTATTGGTATGGTTTTGATACAAGAAGATCATTGACCTTCACTAGTACAACACTCTCTAGCCAAAATTTGGGTAAGTCTACTTATGAAAAGGTGATGCTTACCATTTTACATGTTGCTAATCATTGACATCCATGTCTCATTGGAAAACACTTTTTCATCAATATTGATCATCAAAGTATCGAATATTTCTTAGAACAAAGGGTGACCACACCAAAACAACAAATATGGGTTTCTAAATTGTTAGGCTATGACTATGAAATCACCTATAAGAAATTCAAGGAGAATATGGTGGTTGATGCCTTATCCTAATAATATGAAGAGTAGAAAATGCTACATGCTATATCTACACCACTTTCACAATGGATCCATCATATCAGGAAAGAACTGATCAAGGATTCCCATTTGCAAACTCTGGTAAAAAAAATCCAAGTAAAGCCTAACTCATGCACTAGATTTGCTTGGGATTGTCAATATTTATGATATCATGATCAACTTGTCATTCCCTAAAACTCACAAATGAGGAACCTCATACTATAGGAAATTCATGCATCACAAATAGTTGGGCATTCAAGCTTTCTCAAAACCTATGAAAGGACCAAGTGTAATTTTTTGGAGGGGAATGAAAAAGGACATTCAAACTTTTGTGGTAGAATGTGATAGAAAATGTGTGTTCCCTAGGAACCCTTCAGCCCTTACCAATTTCTAAATAAGTATGGAAAAATATCTCTATGAATTTCATTTAAGGGTTACCTAAACTAGGAGGAAAATTTGATATTCTGGTGGTAGTGGATCATCTCATAAAGTATGCTCTTTTCTATTCCTTATCCTACCCCTACACTGCCTCTGTCATTGCCCAAGTATTTGACTCCATATTTTGTCTCCATGGTCTCGATAGGAACCCCACTTTTACTAGTCATTTTTGGCAAGAACTATTCAAGTTGTAGGGAACTTAGCTCAAAATGAGTTTAGCTTATCATCCTCAAACTGATGGCCAAACTAAAATTATCAATAAGTGATTGGAAACATATCTTTGTTACTTTACCTCAACATATCCTACATAATGAGGCAACTTGCTTTCTTTTGTGGAATGGTGGTATAACTTGTCATATCATACTGCTATTAAGGTTAGCCCATTTGAAGTAGTATATGGTTATCCTCCACTAGCACTCCCCTCTTACATTCTAGGAATATCTAGGGTTCAAGCTATGTATTCCATCCTCAAATAGCGTGCTTCCTTTCTATAACAACTTAAGGTTAATATTGACTTGGCTTAGAATAGAATGCGTTAACAAGTTGATCAACATTGCTTTAAGCATAGCTTTGAAGTCAAGGACATGGTTTTTGTTTGTCTACATCCCTACAAATACTCATCTCTCCAATATTGTGGATGCCAAAAACTCACAACCAAATACTATGGTCCTTACTAAGTGCTACAACAAATTGGATCAACAACCTATAAATTGACCCTTTCAGCCACTTCCAAGAATTCATTCAGTCTTTCATGTCTCCTCTCTCAAGAAGGTTGTTGGCAACAAGGTCTAGGTACAATCCACACTACCAAAGTTGGATGAAGAAGGATCCATCATTCTTGAGCTTCAACATATTTTGGATAGGATATCATACACCCTTCACCACCATGTCATAATTGATGTTCTTGTTCAATGGTAAGGATTACAACTTAAATATGCCACTTGGGAGCCCCTTTAGCAATAGTTTCCTCATCTTTAGCTTTGAGGACAAAGTTTTTTTTAAGAAGAAGAGCATGTTGGGACTCCATCCTAACACTATTATATAATAACCCCTTTCTTAACATGGGGATCCCCATTATAATGTTTTGTAATGATATTATATAATATTTTGTAATAGTTTGTGGTACTAGAATTGCCTAGACAAGTGACACCATTTTATGTAACTGTTATCAAGAATATAACTTGTTTGTTTTGTAGAAGATTCTAGCTCAAGTGGAATTTTGCATGTAAGCCAGCCTTGAGCATTAGGTAATGTGACAAAGTCTTTAAAAATGCAAGGGGCATGAATGAATTTATATTTTTGCATATTGAATGAAAGTACTTAAGGAGGTTTCCCCCTTGAAGAGGCCCATGATTTTGTGTTGTGATTTGTGAGATTAATATATTTTTGCATTTACATTTCATATTGTAATATTCTATTCTTTCATTAATTTATGTGTTAATTGCAATATTTATGTGAATGTGCTTATTTTTATTAGAAGATTCGTAACAAAGAGGAGCCTGCATAGGTAATAGATATAAGTTTACAATCAAAATATGGGGTATTAGTGCTTATTATAAATGATGAATTAAATCCTATAAGATCAATGGGAAGGGGAATTAGACCAACATATGAATCATTTAGCTTTATATTGGAGGAAGAAAAGTCTATAAGGTTTAAAGCAAGGTTATGCATAACAACTATTTATCCCAAATTGGCTAAAATTAGGATTTTTAAAATTTGGAATTGGCTAATATTTGGGACCCTTGACCAGGGCCCATTAGCCAAAAAATTTTGGGTGCAATTTTTTTTTTGGGTTGATTTACCCCAATTTTATAATAATTTGATCATTTTAAGTTTAAATTTCCAACATTGCTCATAATAATATTGAACCTTCTACATGCATTTGGACACTATTCGACTGGATTTAGAAACTGATTTGCCAAATTTTATAAATACATTTTAGGGCTGACCCCTTACACATAACCCTAGTTTAAAGAGTTCACATGGGTCCCTATTTTATGGAAGCATTTTACTTCTATAAAGATGAAGTTCTAGAATAAGACACCACTTAACAAATAGAAAAGGATTCACTTATAACTCTTAAAATTATTTATCTAATTCTAGATAAATGAGCTACATTAACTAGTAGACAGGCCATGATTCTAAAGAGGATGTAATTTCCTACAATTATGGGTAGTAAATTTGGGGTAAAACTTACATTTCGAGTTGGTGCTTTAACCAATGATATTATATATTTTTTAAAGTAGTAGCATAAAGAACAACAACTATCAAGAATTGTTACATTGCTTAGATACACAAAGACAGGGGTCCAATCTAGTTGTCAACATCAAAATTAATCATAAATCAAGATAAATGATGATAAAACTATCTCAATTACAAAAATTATAGCACCCACCCATGATTCCAATCAATTTTTAGGTAAAGAGGAGTTTCATTTTTAAGAAGGTTGGCATCAAGAGTTCGATCAAAAGGAGTAGTGCAAAAAGAGGTTGTTCTAATTGCTTGCACATTTTTGTTTCACCATGGTCCCTCTTACTATTTTGGTGAAGAAACATACTATCTTCTAGAGTGTATCCATGAGTCTTTGTGTTGGAAAAATCTTTTTGGAAGTGGCCCTCATGCGTCACTAATGATCTATGACTTGCTTTGCCTACATAGGTATCAAAAAATTCTAAGTTGAAATACTGGTATTAGAAGGGATGGTAGCTATCTTCTTGAGCCTATAAATGGAATATTTCTTTCCTTAATGACATAACTACTAAAAAAAATTCATAAGTATAGTTTTCTTTTGTTTTTGTATAGAATATTTACAAAAAAATGAAAAACAAATATTTTAAAAAATACCTATCTCACTAGCAAAAATCTTGTAAGAGACACTCAAGTTCCCATTTCTTTCTACCCCTTTCTTTTTGGTATTCGTCAAAGGTCTCTCTAAAATCAACAAATACAATGAAAAAATTAAGAAAATATTAAATTTTACCCTAGGCCTATATGAAATGATTCATTAATAAGGAGATTGATTTGGATAATATGGGACACTAACCCAATAATATGATGACAGTAACATAATGCCAAAGATTCAGACCATTTCTAGTCATGCAAGACTTTTCTTTCTTTTTGACTCCATAGTCCAATGGAGAAGTTGGACTCTAATATGGGCCTTGATGATAATGTAGCCACAAAAATGATGGCTAATATATGAGTCGATGAATATGATTCATTCCTAAATACCATGGTGGAAAATAAAAAGGAGTATGAGGCCATAAGAACTTTAATGACTTAGGGGAAATAAGGATAAAAAGAAGAATGAGAAATTATTGGTAACCCTAAAGTGAACGGTTCCAAAAGAGAAGAAGGATCACTTGCCAAAGGAGTAGTAATAATAGAAGTCATTTCTTTAGAAATATAAATTTTTTCAATTATCTCCCCCATGATCTCCGTCACTTGACTTTCACCCCTTTGTCTTCTATTCCTATCAGTGTTCCTTCTTCTCTTATTTTTATTCTCATCCCTCTTCTTATATTCACATTGTTTCTTTTGTTGCACTCATTTCACTAAATAAGAATAGCCTTAGTCCAAGGATCATTCATAGGCTCAACTACTCCAATTATAGGGCCATCCCATTTTCCATCACCAACTAACAACATCTCATCTCAATTTTTCCCACCATCATTGATACCACCATCATCAACTATTCTATATCTGCTCTTCCTTTGGTTCCCCATACCAAGTCCACTATTGCATCACCCCATGTTTCCTCATGTCAACTCTCATTACCCATAACCAATCATTTTATATAATCATTTATGTCATCATCCCAAACTAGTATCCTCACCCTCATTGTGATGGCTTTTGAAGCCTTAATGTTAATATTAAACTCATTGGATAAATCCACATGATCAAATATAAGATAGCCACAATATAGTAAGATTAATATAATGATGTAAGTAGAATAATATGAGCAAACTAATATGTATATCAAGGATTATAATATATCAACTAACATTCATTAATATGTATAAATATGAATGTAAATAGCTTGAATCATACATGTATAAAGCATTTAAAACAACTTACAATATTAGTTGATCAAATGTATGCAAACTTTATTACTCCTCTTTATCTTACAAAAATAACACTTCTCTTTGTACTTGATGATAATTATAATTATAATGAAAATATATGGAGTAATATATAGTCATAGTAGAATGACTCTTTGGCTACTTGACTATTCCTTTCCATATGCCAAGTCTCATGACTCTTGGAATTTCTACTGGACACTTGCATACACATGACTATCTTGTATGCACACCTAGACATGACTCTTCACTTAGCACTCTCTAATCTAAAGATACTTGTGCACACTTACATATAAGACACTTGTGCACATATACTGCACACTTACTCACATGACACTTGTGCATTTCTTGCACATTATTACATTACATAAAATATTACTCACACTCTAATATAAGACACAATCCTAGTCTAATATTTATAAGGTGTACCATGAAGGTACCATGGGGTACATTAGCATGTACCGAATAATGTAATATTCTCCAACACCCCTTGTATTACATTATTTGGTTATTGAAGACTTTAGTCTTCAATTTTGGTCTTCATTTTTCAAGTGATATTCAATCTACAAGTGACCTTATAAAACATGTGATCTAATTATTTCATAAGGTAGAGTTAGATCATGCTTGATCTATTTTATTTTTCTTTTTTCTCTGAATGATTTCTCTTCCTGTACTTTAGAAATTCCATACTTGAATCCATTGTTAGAAGATGCTTTAGAAATGAGTATTTGAAAAATATAATCTAATATGAATATTAATGCTCTTTCAAATATTCTACAATACTTCTCCTTGTAGTAGAAGGAAATAGATGAATGATATTTTCTTCCACAATATTTACATGGATGAAGACTCCAACAATTCACTTTTTCATGACCAATTCTATTGCAATAAACACATATTGAAGATATTTTTACTACTTTATTCATCCTTCTTAGAATTTCAAGTTCATCTATTTTCTTGATAAAATAGCATAACCACTTATGTACAACCAAAGCTATTCTATATTTATTTTCCATGTAGATAAATTGTAGATGATGAAGATCTTCAATATTTTTAGTAGATTCTATTTATTAGATTAATAAACACTAGAATAAGGTTTTGTAGTAACAAGATCCAATGGTATATTCTCTTGACTATTATATAATCTTGTTGATTCCATACTTAAATCCATTGTTAGAAGATGCTTCAAAAATGAGTATTTGAAAACGATCATCTAATTTTAATATTAATGCCCTTTCAAATCTTCTACAATACTTCTCCTTGTAGCAGTAGTAGTAGTAGTAAATAGATGAATGGGATTTTCTTCTACAATATTTACATAGATGAAGACTCCAACAATTTGCTTTTTCATGACCAATTTTATTGCAATAAATACATCTTGAATATATTTTTACTACTTTATTCATCCTTATTAGAATTTCAAGTTCATATATTTTCTTGATAAAATAACATAACCACTTATGCACAACTAAAGCTAATCTATATTTATTTCCCATGTGGATAAATTGTAGATGATGAAGATCTTCAACATCTTTAGTAGATTCTATTTTTGAGATTGAAGAACCACTAAAATAAGGTTTTGTAGTGACAAGATCCAATGGTGTATTCTCTTGACTATTCTATAATCTTGTTGATTCCTCCTCATTATCAAAAACATCTATCATTCTTAAAAAATAGATTTTAAGTTTGTTTACTATATCTTCATTATTGAATGTATTCTTAACAATTTCTTCCATGATATGCAAACAATACTAAGAAAATATTTCCTTTGATGTAGGCTACCTTATGTCTCTCATATTTTTTTATATATATATATATATATATATATATATATATATTGATTTTACATGGTGGAATTGGTAGTTGCCATGATGATTTTGGTATGATGTCTATCTTTATGACCACCACAGTATTATGTGTTGTCCACCCCGAAAGCTACCACACAATACTTGCGTAGTCCATCCCTATAACCACCATGTCACATTCATTTTAAACCTTTTATGTTGTTGAAAGCACCAGGAAAGGAATAAGCGTTCAGTTCGATGTGGCTCGATATTTGAATCCTGGGCATCTATCCCCCTTACAGGGTTTCACCGCACTAATTGGTCTACACCTTGGAACTCTCCCAAATATTGGAAACTAAGAAAACTAAATTTTGAAAATTTAGTTTTTTCTAAGTTTGATGTTGTAATCCTTTTCACTCCCAAATTAATCAATTTGTAAAAATTCAATAATCTATTATTTCAAATAGCTAATAAATCAAATAAAACTTAAAATTAAAAAAAAAAAAAACTTATCAATCCAAATATATTATAAAATCTTATTACTCCTAAAACATAAAAAACTTTCAAACAATTTAAAAAACTTATAACTCCTTTATAAAATAAATAAATTATTAAACCTTTATTTTCCTTATCACTCCTATGCTTAATAGATCTAAATAACTTCACTATTTTTCTAATGTTATTGCCCCTATAACCTTTGTTATTCTAAAAAAAAATTAAACCCTACACGAACCTTGAATATTGTTGTGTTCATATCTTTGACTTAGCTAGAATACATAAACTACTTCCAAAGTTAGTTTGGCAAACTCATTTAACTCTCATGCTTCAATGTAATATAGCCATAAGGAACATTCTTGCTTTTGACGATTAATTATTCACTTCCAACGTTTGCATGTATCAAGTGTTATGCTAGAAATTATCTCCCTTCTAGCTACTTACATTACATTTTAATGTAACCTTCCTTGATGCTACTCAATTGTTAAATTCTCCTCAATGTGTCCAACCTTTCAACGACCTTTTAATGCTCAGATTTGCATACCTTTGAAGGAAAAACTACCACCATTGTTTGACAACTTTTTCAACCTTCAACATTGATTTTTAAATGTTACCTGTTGATTGTTCGTGTTTCGAGTCTTAAGTGTTTTATATTGGTTGTTCATGTTTTGAGGCTCCAGTGTTGTTCATAGGTTATGTTTCGAGTGCATTTTGGTAGCTTACAAGATGGCACACAATAAGTGCTCTTTGCTTTGTTGCTTGATGGATTGTGATCACTATATATGCACTCCACTTGATGGATGACTCATTGAATAATACGCTTTGGTTTTGATAAATTTTACCTAAATATTGTGCACATTATTTATGATATCTTATGCATTGAAGATAGTACACTTTACTGCCCAAAATAATGTATTATTCTTTGAAAAGTAGTGCACTAATGTCCTCTATTCTGCCTAAAGAGTATGCACTCTAGTAGTTCTAAAATTATTCTTTATTCTGCTAGATAGATAGGTGCTCTTCAGCATCTTGTTATGCTCCCATCTCTTTATGCACTAATTCAATAATCTCTTCAATAACTTCTACGTATATTGAGAAGCTTAGCTTTCACTTAGCTTTTATGTGCAGGTTGAATAGATGACTAGATGACATGGTTGCTAGATGTTGTTTGGATAGCCTTCAATGTTGTTTGAATAATATTTGTTCTATTCACTGGTCAAATAGGCTCTTGTAGACTAAACCAACTTTTATCGAATAAAACTTATTTCATTCTCAATATGATCATTTTTCTTTTTAATGGGCCTTTTCTAATGGCCTCTATTTCTACATTATATAGGCCTCTTTCCTTATACTTATAAGGACCTTTCTATAATATTAGCTTCTTAGGCCTATTTCTTCTATATTGGCTTCTTGAACCAATGTTAAGGTCAATTTGACTTGAATCTTCAATATCTCTAAAATTATTAGTCAAGGTCTCACTTCAAGACCTAAAGTTTCTTTATGTTAAGGTTTATCTTCAAGACCTGAATCCACTATGTCAAGGTCTACCTTCAAGACCTAAAAATGTATATCAAGGTCTACCTTCAAGACCTAAAATCTTTAATAGCCTGCAACTTAAAACCAATATTTACTCGATGAAATCTGACTATAAGATAGATACACCAATCCTTGAGATATCCTTATTTTTGCTTTCTCACACTTGAAGATGAAATTCTTCTTTATTTATTGTAGGAAGTTTCTCACTCTTTTGAAGATCAATCTCTGCTACAAGAATATATTATGTCACACCTAAGAACTCCAACAATGTCAAGGTGACTCAGATTTCCCTAATGCTTCAACCAAAAATCAAGATGACTTGATTGTACCAAATCCTTCAACTTTCTTCTATGTTGAAAATCAATGCTAGGAATTATCTATGTCCCTACAATCCTTCTTATTTCAAGGGTTGGCTATTTTCCTGAATGATCAACTATCTTCAAGTTGATTTGCCCCAATAGTTGTGTCCTTGTATTCACTGGTTATAACCATGGAAAAACTCTTTAGATGAGACCTAGTCTTCACTAGTTATTCTATAACTATGGAAAGACTCTATAGTTGAGTCCTAGTCTTCACTAGCTATTTTTGCAACTTTGGAAATACTCTAACCTTCTACTTACTTTGATCTTACAGTAGATTCATGGTCTAACTCCCTTTAAAGTAGATAGAATCTAAACCAATTTTGTCAATCTAGACAAAATTTATTTTATATATAGCTAATAAATTTAACCTATGCAAGAAACTACTTGTTGTAGCTTTGATACCACTGATGGATTTTGAAGCCTTAATGTTAATATAAAACTCATAGGATAAATTCCACAGGATCAAATACAATATAGTAAGATCAAGATAATGATGTAAGCAGAATAATATGAGCAAACTAATATGTATATCATGGCTTATAATATATCAACTAAAATTCATTAATATGCAGAAATATGAATGTAAATAGCCTAAATCATACATGTACAAAGCATGTAGTAAAACTTACAATATTAGTTCCTCAAATATATGCAAACTTTATTACTCCTCTCTTTCTTACAAATATAGCACTTCTCTTTACACTTGATGATAATGATAATGATAATGATAATCTATGGAGTAATATATAGCCATAGTAGAATGACTCTTTAGCTACTTGACTATTCCTTTCCATATGCCAAGTCTCATGACTCTTGGCTTCTCTACTTGACACTTGCATACACATGACTCTATCTTGTATGCACACCTAGACATGACTCTTCACTTAGCACTCTCTAATCTAAAGATACTTGTGTACACTTACATATAAGACACTTGTGCACATATACTCACATTACACTTGCACACTTACTCACATGACACGTACATTTCTTGCACATACACAATTACATAACACTTGTGCATTAGCATGAAGTTGTACCATGAAGGTACCATGGGGATACATTAGCATGTATCAAATAATGTAATATTATCCAACACATTGGTCCTTACTTCATTGTAGTTTCAATGATCCCTCTAATAGCATCATGAATATTTGAGGCAATTTATGCTACTCTAGAGAAAAATTTCACCCTTGATATTATTCAATGATTCCCTCACCACATAACAATAATTCCTAAGGACATAGAGAAAATATCAAACATCATATAAGAGGTAAGGGAATAGATTGATCAAGATATTGTTAGAATAAAAGATTCAACATATGCTACACAAGTGATTTGCCAATATTAGATAGAAAAATTAATGAAGTTATTGATTGTTGAGGAATTTGTAATAGATATAAGAAGACCAATAACCATTCTAATAAACTACCTAAATTTCAACTCTACACCTACCATAGGATGATCTATTCTATATGATGCAATTAACAAAATAGTAATAGCAAGTTGTGTTTGTTAGATGCATGTAAGCAAATGGTGAAGCTAATATATATATATATATATATATATATATATATATATATATATATATATATATATATATATATATATATATAGGAAGTAGGCCCAATATAATGCGTAAGTATTGAAATAGTTGGTAGAAGACAAATAGAATCAAGCAACATAGTTACAATAGGTTCTTGAAATACTAAAAAGGGAGAAAAGTTATCTTTTAAAAAAATAGTAAAGAAGGAATAAATAGAAATATAATTGGTAGAGCTAAATCATCAATGAGTCATCCAAACTAAATCTCAACCCAAAGTAAATCCATATATGATTCATCCAAACTAACTCTCATTCACACTTAATTGGCCACACAACCTCCTGCACCTCATTTATTATCTCTCCACCACATGCTTAGGGTAACATCCAAGATGGAGAAATAACTTAGGGAAGGACACAAGCTAGGTAATTAGGATACTCATAGGAACTCTATGCCAGGAGATCTCATAAGATATATATTTCCCCACATTTAGCAATGGAGGCACCAAGGTGGAACTTCTTTGCACCAACCACTCATCCAGCATAAGGGCCAGGTCATCATGATAAGGAGAGTTGTTGACATGTAAATACACTAGGAAGTAGTCTCATGGACTAGAGTATCACCATTCTTGTTCGTGCTATGTGGGAATCTGAAGACTATTGCCTTAAGTTAGGCTGAGGATAATATTTGATAACAAAGGTAAATTTTTTGATGAGTTATGAGGGTAAAAGGTATGAGAAAAAATGATCATGAGCTTTAGAGAAACTATTCAAAGCAAAAAGAAAGAGGTTCGATGAGAGCACCTATCAAGACTTAGAAAAGGCTCAAGTGTTGAAAGGGAGGAAAAGTCCCAATAAAGTGGATGTCATTGAGAATAAAAATCCAAGGAAAAAAAGAGAAACATTTTGGTACAATAACACATGGCTACGACAAATAAAAAACTCTTCAAAATGAAAATAGAAAATGTAAGTAATGGTGCATAAATTCCTAGAAAAGTATTTGAACTCGAATGGTATGTCATTACTAAGAAAGGAAAAATCATCCTCCAAAGACACTTTAGCCTAATAATTATGGGATAGGTAGATGAAATATTAAAAGCAAGGAGACAACATCTACAACAATGGTAGCTCCACACTGACATAGGATATGGTCAAGGATGTTCGATTTTAATTTTTAGAATCCTTAAAATAGGTAGCTAAAAGGTTCAAAGTCTTAGGTAATTTTGGAGGGAAAATCTTCCCTGTTGTAATCTATAAATAGTAGTAGCATAGGCTATAAGAAGGATCAATAATTTTGCAATTGTATTTTCTTGTAGGCTCTCCCTTCATTTTCTTTTGTATAGAAGTCGGTTCTTGAGCAAATTGTGGGAAAATCAAACCCCTACTATCGACACAATCTTTGTAATAACACTATTTGTATATATATACATATAGAGGCCTCTATTAATTTTTAGATAATTCATCTATGACTTCTTTCAAACCCATTTCTATATGTGTGTATGGGTGCTTGTAACCTTTATCTTATTTGTGTTTTATTGATGTGTGTATGTTTGAGGGGTCTACATCAATTTTTGGATCAACCATATTTGGAATCATGTAGAACCACCTTCTTTATGCAAACCTGCATTGGTAAATCTAATTTGTGTTTAACTATGTTGGGGAGTAGACGAGTTCACTGCTGGAACATAGTATTCAAGGCTATTATGTAGGGTGTTCTTGGTGGATCTTTTCGTGTTTCACCATATTTTTTCTTTTGTTGAGTTGTTTACTTTTCTTTTCTCACATCCATTTTCCCTTTTTATTCTAAGTGCACCACAAAGATCACATCTTAACAATAATATAGCCTTGTAAAAACTCTTAGAGGCCCTCGATTGAGCCAAACCTCATGCTCTCAAGCATAGCCCTATTGCGTCACTCCTCATGAGGAATGATTTTTTGACTAGAAAAAGCAAAGAAAACAATAGACTAATGGCATGCCCAATGGGACCCTAATGACACATAATTGGTCCCAAAATTGCAATAACAAGTTAGGCTAGACTTGGTGAGGGTCTAAGTCTACCTTTGCTTATTGAAACACCTCTCACTCACTTAGTGACTCTTATCAAAAAAATAAACATTAGAAGAAGCCACCACCAGAGATGTTATATTAAGGTTCTAGTGAAGGCTTTAATATACCTTCCTTTAAGAAGCACAAACTTGCATTCACCTGGTGACTTATCTCAAACAAAGAACCCAAAAATAACCAATGAAATAACCTTCAATTAGATCTCATGCTAATTTTTTTATACAAGTTGTTTCCACCACATGCAACCATTTCGTGAAGAAGAGGAGTTACAATACATAATATGGTTGCTCCACCACCCCCTCAAAACATTCCCTTATTGGAATTATAGAGGCCCACTAGCACCACTAGCGTTGCTTGAAGTATGAGATGAGATTCCCTAGTCTATCTTGAAGTTTCTCACTTATTTCACTAGAGAAGATCTCATTACCCCCATTGAGCATCTAAACCATGTGGCAAGTCTATGCATAATTTTTAATATATCAGAGAAAAACATAGCTCTAAGACTATTGGCAACTTATTTCATAGGAAGGGTCCAAGAATGGTATCTCATACTCTAGTCTAGGTTGATAGCCAATTGGGACCAACTTGACAATGTTTTCATTGAGATATTAGTAGAAAAGGTAGATGGGATATCACTCCTAGAATAATTGTCAACTATCAAGAGAGCTCCCATGGAGTTGGTACAATATTTCAACCTTATATTTCACAAGTCTTAGCACAAAATACCCTAGGAGCTATGTCCTCCCCTAGGTATAGCACTCATACTATTTGAAAGCCTTGGATTTTGAAATCTCATTGATGGTTAAAGCTAGAGGTGTAAATTATCTACCAAAATATTATGGAATAACCACTCAATTTGAACATGATTTAACCTATATTGGAAGGCTAGCTCCTAGGCCCTGTATGAATTTGTACCCCAATGCACAATTTCCTTACCAATTTATCTTGTTCATTTAATGACCTCTCAGGAATTCTCAATCTCACCTACCATTATCATTGTCCTATAGACCCTAACCCCATCTACTCCAAAGAACCTTGCAAAAGATACATCCAAAAAGTTTCTAATGTTAAAAACCAATGAAATATTGGCCATGAGGAGAGAACAAAATACCCCATGGTACCCCTATCCAAACAACCCAAGACCTCCTTTCTCGTAAGGGAACCAAGGCTATAAAGTCTTGTCTAACAAGTATTCCAAACCTCAAGTCCAAAGAAATTGGAAAATTTGTCATACCCAAATCTAAAATCAAAAAATAGTCTTGATGATAATGGATGAGTGTCGTTATTGTCATAATTTAATTTTCAATGTTTGTCAAATCCAATGCAGTGTCCAAGACTGTCTACGATAAAGGAGTTTGGCAAGTTATAGTTCAGTCATTAGTTCACAAGCTTATTCAGTGAAATAGAGGTTCATTTGGTCTTTTAAAGGTCACACTAACTCCTAATTTGCAGAATTGAAACTAATTAACTTGCAAAATTGAAATTACTTCTAAATTGCAAAATTGACACTTAATCTACAGTTGTAGAATTGACATTTAAACTAAATTTGCAGAATTGAAATTGTTGAAGAAAGAACTATTTTACACTTGCTAATTGAAATGACATGAATTAAAAATGCTAAATTGAAACCAACTAAGTTTAATCATGCTGAAACTAAAAATGCTAAAACTATCAGAAAAGTTGCTACAAAAACTATCAAAAAAGTGCTACAAAAATTATCAAAAAAGTTGTTGAATTTGAAGTGCAAAAAATAGAGGTAATAAATGCATACAAAATAGGGGTCAACTAGCTGTAAAAAAACTCACACAAATCACACTTAAAACATAACAAAAATCATGCTAAAAATAGAGGTTAGTTCTATTATAGGAATTAAGCAAGAAATTGACAAAAATTGCTAAAAATAGAAATTGTCAAAAACCTGCAAAATTACTTCCTTCCTCCAACCCTGAGAGTGGGCCCTTGCTCCATGGTATAGAAGAAGGTATAATCACTCCAAAATTATAAATTCTAAACACTCACTCATAAATTAACACATTGGAATAACATTGCACTTTATTGAAAACTGTTGTTGCAAAAATGCAACTTTTTACAACTTTTATGTCTACTCACTTTCTAACTAATTCTCTAACTCTAAATTTCTACTCTGACTATTCACTACTAACTCAACCAATAGGTGAGTGGCATATTTATACTATTTCTTACATAAATATTTGTAACTACAAACCAAATATTGTGTTGTCCATGCATGATTTATTGTTCTTTTACAATAGACTTGGTCTATTTCAGGACATAATCTACTATAGTAGTCATTTGTGCATCTTTTCATGCCTTCAATTTGATGGGATTAGACCAATAATGGGTTAAACATAGTTGTTACACCTATCCTCACGCTAACCTCTCTCATTCCTTGCAAAATGGATGTGTTATGTGCTTTTTTATTAAAATGAACCATTTTTGCCTGTCATTTCGTAGAGCTCAGTAATATTAGGTAGAATAAGTGGGATATCTTGTTACCATCAACTCAGACCATGTGTGGCACTTCCAAGTGTATTATAGGTCATCCATTATCCTCTTGAACACGTTCCAACTGATTTTACTCGTTGATTTTGACTTCTTTCATGCCCTCCTTTAATGTTATAGTTGGCTATTTTTTGTATGTTGTGTGCAGCTGTCATACCCTATTTCATAATAAACTAGCTAATTTGGTACTATTTCACCTCAACAAATTGTTTTTAGGGTAGTAAAAATTTCAAAATACTTCACTCAATCACAAGTCACAACATTTTTATTTGCTATCAATTTTATTATGCTATTTTTCACTAAAATCATGCAAAAACAAAACATAAAATACTAAAAAACAATCAAAACAGGGGTATAGTATTTCTAAAAACTTAATCATGCAAACATTAACAAATAATTCACTTTTAAGCAAATATTTGGCATTTAATTATATTAAGTTTTGAAAAATGGTAATTTTTATGTCAAAAAATGGTGCAAAAATGAGGTATTATTTGGCCTCATCAATAACTCTACAAATAGAATTCCTTAACCATGCTCGAGAACTAGCCCCTATGCAAAAGAATTATGTAGAAGAATATACCTCTTAGTATTGTCTGCCCCCCAAAATTTCCACAATTAGAGAAAAATAGGAGAAATATCTCAACTCTTGGCCACTACAACAACTGAAATGATGTTATCCTAGGTATCCACTTCATACTCTAGAGTTAGGGATCATATACAAGAGCAACATATCCCCATCCCTTCTAATCCAAATCCTAATTATGCTCCTTAGGAGTAAGTCTTAGTAGCATGGGATGGGAAAGAAATTTATGTAGTATCAGACCAAATGGGTAACCTAATGGCCAAGAGATCTTAGGCCCAATCAGACTATCACTTACCCATTAATAAAATCACTCCTAAGAATAGTTCCAAAACAAGTGAATAGATAGATCCAGGAGGATGCCAAACTCTCACGAGCTTATAAATTAATAAAGGAATAGACTATGCATCAAAAGAAGATATCATTGCAACATCTCCAAATACCAAGGCATATTTTTGCTAAAGAGAAAGTACAACAAAAAGAAAGAAGGTAGAATAGAGATAATTATTGAAGGGATTTATCATGCTTCTTCAAGGGAGGGTTATAAAAGAAGAGTCTAGCATTCTAAAAGAAAAATTTTACCTCAGAGACTCCACACCTAATGGATAAGGCCTTATAATCCAAGTTTATCTCCTCTTATACGTAGAAGGTCCCCTGTGAGTTGCCAAAACTATAGTGAGAACTCACTACACTTCAATTTTTGAGCATCCAAAAAAGATGTAGGGCCCAAGATGAAAGTAGAAGCTTTGCAACATTTTCCAACTTCTAGAACCTCCATATTAAAATTCACTTAGTAAATATATCCAAAGGGTGAGGATGGGTGTAAAAACCCTCATGTTATGTAGCCATGACTATCATTGAACCATCACATGCAAAATTCATGATAGTCCTATTAAGCTCTTTTGGTGATATTTGAAAAGCACTTTGTGATGAATGGTGGTTGATCAACCTTTTCAATGATAACTAAAAATTCCCCATCATTTGTAGAGCTTTAAACCAAAGTAAATCCATGGATGAGTTAGCCAGACTAACTCTCATTCACACTTAATTGGGCACACAACCTCCTGTACCCCATCTATTATGTCTCCACCACATGCTTAGGGTAACATCCAAGGGGAATAAATGACTTAGGGGAGGACACAAGCTAGGAAATAAATATAAGAATTCATAGGAACTTTGAATCAGGATAGCTGGTAAGAGATATACTTCCCCACATTTAGATAGAGAGGCACCAAGGTGGATTATTCTCTACATCGACCACCTATCTAGCACAAGGGTTGGGCCATCATGATAAGTAGAGTTGTTGAAATGAAAATACGTGGGGAAGTAGTCCTATAGACTGGAGCATTACCATTCTTGTTCATATTATGTGGGACTTCAAAGTCCTACCTTCAATCAAGGTAAGGATAATATACTATCACAAAGACAAAAGGGTTGGTGCACTATGAGGATAAAATCATGAGCAAAAGTGATCACGAGTTTTGGGAAAACTAAGAAAATAAAAAAAAGGCCCAATGACAGCGCCTATAAGAACTTAGGAAAGGCTCAAGTGTTGAAAGGGAGGAAAAGCCTCAATTAAGCGAATGTCATTTAGGAATAAAAATTTTAGGAAAAGAAGAGAAAAGTTTTGATACAATGGCATATGGCTCTGACAAATAAAAAAAATAAAAATAAAAATAGGAGATGTAATTAATGGTGCATAGATCCTTAGAAAAATAGTTAAACCTGAATGGCATGCCATTACTAAGAAAGGATAAAATCATCCTCCAAAGAAACTCTAGCCTGATAATATAGGGATAGGTGGATGAAATATTAAAATCAAGGAGACAACACCTACAACAAATGTAGCTCTACACTGACACAAGATATGGTCGAGGATGATTACATTTAATTTTTAGAACCCCAGAACAAGAAATTGAAAGGATCAAAGTCTTAGGCAATTTTAGAGGGAAAATATTCCCTATTGTAATCTATAAATAGTAGTAGCATAGATTGTAAGAAGTATTGGTGAGTTTGCAATTGTATTCTCTTGTAGGCTCTCCCTTCATTTCCTTTTGTATAGAAGTTGGTTCCTAAGTGACTTGTGGGTAAATCAAACCTGCACTCTCAACACAATATTTGTAATAGAACTATTTGCATGTGTGTGTGTAGGCCTTCATCAATTTTTGGATCATTCATCGATGACTTCTTGCAATTTCATTTCTATATGTGTGTGCTTTTAGTATTTATCTAATTTGGGTTTTGTTGATGTATGTATGTGTGAGAGGCCATACATCAATTTTTAGATCATCCATTTGTGGCTTCCTATAGACCTACCTTCTTTAAGCATACATGTGTTGGAAAATACCATCTAGGCTAAACTATGTTGGGGAGTGGAAGAGTTTATAGTTGGCACATAGCGTTTAGACTTGTTGTGCAGAGGGATATTAGCATATCTTTTGGTGCATCGCCACCTTTTTTCTTTTGTTGAGTTGTTTAATTTTTTTCTCATATCCCTTTCCCTTTTGATTCCAAGTGTGTCATAAAGATCATATCTTAACAAGGATTCAAATTTATAAAAAACTCTTGGAGGCCCCTAATTGAGCCAAATCCAATCCTCTTGACCATGGCCCTACTATGTCACTCCTTACGAGGTGCAATTGTTCCAATTAGGACAATTAAAGATGACAACAAGAACTAGAGTAGTAGTTGATTTAGGCAATATATTGCAAGGGAAGTAAGCCAAATATAGATACTCCTAATTTTAATATAATTTTAAATGAAGATATTGAATTTAAGTTGATGGGATTCATCTATAGTTATGATAGTCTTAGATGATTAAAGGATTTATCTTTCTTTAGTAAGCTATTGTTATGTTTTATTTTGGAAAGGGTTGGTGATGAATTTTTAGACTTTGCATAAAAAATACTAATTCATTATTAGAATATGAATAACCTAGTTTTATTTATTGATTAAAGCATGACTCATTAGAGAATGGAATATATATATGTTGTGTTTGAATTCATTTGATGAAATAAGGAATCATTTATATTATGGTTTTTTGGAATGAGGGATTGGGCTTGTAGCCCAATTAATAGTTTGGAAACTTAAGGGGGTTCCTTTGTTATTCTAATTGAGAAAATATTTGTGCATGAACTTAAGAAAGGGTTCTTAAGTACTTGTAGCTAGAAGAATCATTTATATTATGGTTTTTTGGAATGAAGGATTGGGCTTGTAGCCCAATTAATAGTCTGGAAACTTATGGGGGTTCCTTTATTATTCCAATTAAGAAAATATTTGATGGATTAAGGAATCATTTATTCTAATTGATGAATTAAGGAATAATTTATATTATAGTTTTTTGGAATGCAGGATTGGGCTTGTAGCCCAATTAATAGTTTGGGAAATTAAGGGGTTTCCTTTGTTATTCTAATTGAGAAAATATGTGTGCATGAACTTAAGAAAGGGTTCTTAAGTACTTGTAGATAGAAGAATGATTGAGGATTTCATTCGAGGGAGATTGGGGGTTCTCTCACTATTTTATAAAAAGGAATTACAAATGTTTATGTTTTATGGAGAGGCATAAGAATTATGGGGATTCTTATGCAATGGCTTGAAAATGTTGGAAAAGGAGTAAAAGAACTCCTATATGTAGATTGACTATTAGACTTGCAATGGAATATGTATATTTTTTTGAGGTTGGGTTTTTCCCAAAAGGGTTTTCCAGGATAAAATATGGGTTAAATGTGTATCTTTTATGAATCTTATTATGGAACTATTGCATGCATCTAGTAGCTTACTTGAATTGTTGTGATTTATTTAAAGAGGAAATGGTTTTAAATACTTAATCATATTATGCTTTCAAGTTAAAGTAAATGTGCTTTTATAATAATAAGATGAATGTTATGCATTTCTTTTATACTTGCAATAGAATAAGGACTATGCAAATGTGGCTTTTAAATATAGAATGAATGAGAAAGAAGGAAAGACTATTCCTTAGTTTACCTTGGGGTAAGGGATTCATCCTTGGAAGGTTTTATCCATAGGTAACCAGCCTAGAGAGACCCTAGAGGTAGGTAGCAGGACTAAGGAAATTTTGTCGTAACAATCCCTTAGGGTTACAATGAGCACACTAATAATAGAACACCAAAGTGAGTCCTAAATGTGGGCAAGCCTAGGTTACATTGTAGTTAAATTCATGTGATGGATACCCCAAAGGATGGTGAGGTATCCATGTGAGATATATCATGCAAGTGATACTTATAGAAACTTGAATGACTATGGGGAACCCCTATAAGGGATGCCACTTGGTGTGACAATCACTTGAAACCCTAAATTAACATTGGGCATCCAGGTGAGAGATGTCACACAGGTGATAGTCACCTCAATTAAATAATCAAGGGATGGTTTAATTGAGCACAATATTTTTACTCATGGTGTAGTGGGCAATACTATAAGAAGCTTATACTTAAATACTAGTCAATATTGAATGATATTGGTAAGGGAATCAACATCCCTTCTCAAAATAATGAGAAATGATTAATTCAATTAACAACCCAAAGCTTGTAACAACCCAAATCTAACCAAATAGAGAGAGAATTTGTTTTTAACAGGAGAAATATTGACAAGATTCTCCAAGATGTACCACATAGATTTATTAGAAGCTTGCATCTACTTTTCGAGTTCTAGATGTTGTAGCATCCCTTGAGTGGACAAGAGGGATCAATCTCTCGTAGAGACTCTGGGGCTCACCTTGTACACTACCCATACAACTTAAAATATTCCTTCACATGGTCTTCCCATTTCCTTACATTCCCTTGAAGGATAGTTTGACCAAAGCATAGGATTAACCCTATCCCATTATTTCGAGAAGGGATGCCAATTCCACTACTATTTATCATGTCTTTACTACTAGTACCAAGGTGTAAAGCTTCTTTAGTTCTACCCCGTACACCATGGGTAGAACTAATGTGCTCAATTAACCCATCCTTCGGATGGTTTAATTGAGGTAGCTATCACTTGTGTGACATCCCTCACTAGACTCCCAACAACCATTTGTAAATTCTAGTGACTATCTTACCAAATGATATCCCTCATAAGTTTTACATCCAGTTGATCATGATTCCTATGATTTCCAATCATGTGACATGTCTCACACGAATACCTCACAATCTATCGGGGTTCAATCACTCGAATCTAGTTACAATAGGATTTAGGCCTTATGACCCACTTCGATGGTCCATTACCAAAGCACCCATTGCAGCCATAAGGGATTTGCTACACCATATTTCCCTTAGTTTTGGTACTATCCTTTAGGGTCTTACTAGGCTAGGTTCTTAAGGCTATGCCCTCCTATGGAATACCCTTAACCCCCAAACAAGGAAGAACCAGATTCTCTCTCTCTCTCTCATACATTTCATTTAAGCTTTTCTTAATCTATCACATGTATAAAGGAAATACTTAGTATTCCTTTTACTCTACAAATGTACAAGTATATAAGCATAACATGATGCTATTATATACATCTATCATTCTCTTTCATAAACAACTCATAGCTTAGTCAAATGAATAGATAAATGCATGCTCTATCGAATGATTTCATTTTTGGTATTACATTACTCATCATGAGATACAAAAATGTGAACTCATTTCAATACATTAATTTTGAATGTACATAAAATCTTTAAGTCTTCCTTAGCCATTCTCTAATCAATCCTCTACAGATGTTCTTGAAAATTGAGTAGGAAGGGATCAGGATAGTTCCTTTCTTTAATATGCTAATGCAAGTCTCTGTGCATCATTTATTATATCTACAATCCTACATACTTCTTTCCTATGTAGAATGTAACATACAAAATATCATTCATTATAGCAGGAACTAAGGAAACTCCATAATTTCCTTTTCAAAACATTCACCCATTGTAAATAATGTATTTTCCTTTTTATATTTCTTATTGCAAAAATTAAGAAACCCCCATAAGTTTCTCCTACTCCAAGGACCCCATGTCCAAGAAGTCAATTCATTTCTTTAATATTTACTAACTAATTATTTTCTTCTTTCCAAATCTTAGCAATGCATTCCTATATGATTCATTTTCAATGATGCATAGTAAACACAAGCATAAAGAAGCCCATACTTCTTTCCAAACATATAGAAAAATGAGGCAGATTACATTGTAGCAACTCATATCTGTAAAGAAGCGATGTGGATACAAATATTGTATTCAACATTTGGTCTTAAGCAAAAGGCTACGAGAATTGACAATGACAATCAGCGTGCAATATTTTGGCCAACAATCCTAATTTTTATGATCGGTCAAAACATATTGATATCAAGTACCATTTTGTGAGAGAGATGGTTGAAGGAAATCGAGTGATGTTGGAGAAAGTTGATACAAAGAATAATGTTATTTATTCATTAACAAAGGTTGTACCTACTCAAAAATTTTCTTGGTGTAGAAGATCTATAGGCATGGTTGTCCTTGACTATTGACAATGGTAGTTTTTGGCCCCTATGGAAAGTATTCAACAAGTGGGAGAATGTTGGAAAAATGTTGAATATTTTCCATGTTATTTTAGCGGGTTTAAATCTAAAAGGTATTGGATATTCTCCATGTATCCTTGCCAAGGTTCAAGGCTTGTTCAGGCCCCGAGTAGGGATTTGAGAGTGGTAGCCCCCAAAAAGTGGAGGTTCGGGGGTGATACCCCTTGACAAAAGCTTTAGGGTTTTAAAGCTATTTTTAGACCCATATGGGTTTTTTAGGGTTAAATATTTGAACCCATGGTTTTATGCCCATGGTATTCTAAAATCCATTCTTGTGCTATTGTTATTAATTGCACTTGCATCAAAGTTTGAACAAAGAAGAGAAGATAGATGAACATTATTGTATTAGAGATGGTTAAGTTTATACAATAAGGAGATATTACTATGTTGGATTTTTCTTGTAAGGGTTTCCTGGATGAAATAATGTGTTATGTGTGTATCTATTATCTTCTTCCATTTTTTCTTTGATTATACATTTACTGCTTTTCTAGATTTAGTTTATCAAAGCTTTTTTTTTTTGAAAAAATGAAAAACTTGTATTAATACAAAGAGCTGTTACAAACGGGAGAAAGCACATCCCAGCCAAGAGCAAACACCAAGACAACAAGAGCAGAGCAGAAAAGTCTGCACAAACCAACAAAGAGCACAAAAGCCAACAGGGCGCGAAAAAGCGACATGTCGCGAAAACGCGACATGTCGTGAAATCGTGACATGTCACGAAATCGCGACAGTCAGCCCCGTCTCGACCGCCGAGGCGCCCCTAGTCGCGAAAACGCGACATGTCACGAAATCGCGACAACCAGAGCCCTCGGCAACCGACCGCCAAAAAGGTCACGAAATCGCGACGGCACCTCCCTCTGGCGCTCCAGCAAAAAAGGTGTCACAAAATCACGACCAAAAATCCAAAGAGCTCCCGAAATCCGGAAAGGTCATGAAATCGCAACAAGATTTCTCCAAATTGCCCATCCGAGCATGAGTGTCGCGAAATCGTGATGGATTATCCAATTGGTGCCCAAGCCGAAGAAGGGTCGCGATATCGCGACGGTTTTCCAAAAGCCTCTTACGTGCCAAAAATGTCGCGAAATCGCGACAAGAATTCCTTTCGACACCCAGCCACAAAAAGTGTCGCGAAATCGCGACCAATTTTCCATTTTGCATCCAGTCGGCAAAAGAGTCGCGATATCGCGACAGGTTTTCCTTAAGACGCCAGTTTGCCCAAAGTGTCGCGATATCGCGACAAGTTTTCCTTTTAGCTCCCAAACCTCAAAACTGTCGCGATATCGCGACGAGTTTTTCACATTGCACCCAGTCTTCAAAAGTGTCGCGATATCGCGACAAGTTTTCCAGAAAGTGCCCGTTCGCCAAAACTGTCGCGATATCGCGACAAGTTTTCCTTGCAACTCCCAAACCCCAAAACTGTCGCGATATCGCGACGAGTTTTTCACATTGCACCCAGTCATCAAAAGTGTCGCGATATCGCGACAAGTTTTCCAGATGGCGCCAGTTCACCAAAACTGTCGCGATATCGCGACAAGTTTTCCTTGCAACTCCCAAACCTCAAAACTGTCGCGATATCGCGACGAGTTTTTCAAATTGCACCCAGTCTTCAAAAGTGTCGCGATATCGCGACAAGTTTTCCAGATGGCGCCAGTTTGCCAAAACTTTCGCGATATCGCGACGGTTTTTCCTTGCATCCTCCAAACAGCAAAAAGGTCGCGAAATCGCGACGGAATATGCACTGTGCTCCAATTCCCGAAAATGGTCGCGATATCGCGACGGTTTTCCTCCTTGCCGACCCTTCGCCAAAAACGTCGCGAAATCGCTGCATCTTCCAGCCAAAGGCCGTGTTGGCTCACCATGTCGCGAAATCGCGACAACTTACCAGCGGAGGTCGCGACAGCGCAACAAGTCGTGAAATCGTGACAAAAACCAACCTTAGCCATTTTTTTACTCATTGACGCAGGGATCGTTCCAAACCTACCCGAATCACTTCATCAATCAGAGGCATGTCCATTGTGCAGTTGCACTCCTACCTCTTTCTCAACGCCCATCTTTGCAAGAAAGTCAGCCACCTTGTTCAAATTTCATCTCACATAAATCGGGATCACATCATCTAACTCCCTCCATAAATCCTTGATTTGGGAAATCAAAATCTGCAGCCTCCAAGCTTTCGAGGAGAAGTTTCGCATGCGATCAAGAGCGCCGACCGAACTTGTGAATCGGATTCAATAATTATCCTCCTATGACCACCTAATGACCCAAATAGAAGCGGACTTGATCGCAATGGCTTACGCTTCGTTGTTTGTAGCTACTGCCCAAACCCTGCGGTTCCCAGTAGAGCACCGAACCAACATGATCCCGACAGACAACACCAATACCCGCACTGCCCGGGTTGCCTTTTGCAGCCCCATCCGTATTGATCTTGATCCAGCCTGCTGGGGGAGGTTTCCAGCATTCTCTATCTTGTCTCTCTGGACCCTCTACCCCCTCCTCTGAAAGCCCAAGACCAACCTGATTCTCCTCATCAACATTGATGGCCACAGTTTCTGTAACTTTGCTCCAAATGACCTGCCAGACTCCGTCAGTCGAGGAGAAAGTATCTCTAAAGATCCGGGCATTTCTCTCCAGCCAAACTTGCCACCAAATGAAGAGAAAGCCGAGCTCCCATCCAATACGGAGAGCTGTAGATTTAAATCTGCCCCTTTTCCATATTTCCCAAATTTTGGCACGATTTAAATCACCATTTTCCTGAAATTTATATTGAGAGAACCAACGCTTCCATATCTGATGCGAAAAAGGGCACTCGAACATCAGGTGATCAGCAGTTTCCTCATGTTTATGACACAGAGCACATTGAGAGGGACCGATGATTCCTCTACTTCTGAGCTTGTCAAAGGTGAGAACTCCATTGTGCATGAGCTGCCAGGCAAAGAAATTCACTTTCGGCCAGCCCTTGGGATGCCAAATCCTTCTCCAATCCTGGATCGAAAAAGAATGCGGGGGAGGCGCAGGGAGGATCTGCTCATAACCATCCTTAACTGAATAGACCCCAAGGCTCCCATAGCCCCAGGCTAATTCATCCTCCTCATCCCTCCCAGTAAGGAACCTTTCAGACAAGATTTTGTTCAAGATGGGTGCCAGCTCTGGAGGGATTGTTATTGGCCACTCCTCCCACCTCTTAAACTTTTTAAATTTATACTCCCCCAATTGGCTGGTGTTGAAGTAGCTTTCGATGCGGATCCATCCTTGGGCTTCTATGGCGGACTTGATTGGCTGTAATTCAGGAAACATAGCAATGATGGGTGGGTACTGGTCCCAAGAATCGGTCCAGAAATGAGCCTTATCCCCGCTTCCCACTTTCCAAAAAAGCTGGTCTTTTATGACTTGAGATCCAAGCTTGAGAGTCTGCCACACTAAGGAACCAGTGCCATCCAGGGAGAGCGACCCACTTCGATAGGGTGGACAGGGCCCAAATATTTCTCTGGATAGGAGTCGACTGAATAGGGAGGTTGGCTGGGAAATCCACCTCCAATATAGTTTTCCAGCCAAGGCTCTGTTATTAAGCATGGCGCTTCTCAGGCCCAGCCCTCCTTTATTCTTAGGCTGGGTAACTTTATCCCACCCAACCAGAGCCCATTTTTTCTCCCCGTTTGCACCTTCCCAAAGAAATTTTCTAGCCATTTTGTCCAGCTCTTTCCAGATGGAATGAGGGGCAACCCAGGATAGAGAATTTATAGATTAGCATAGCTTTGAATAACGAGCTACAGGAAGGTTAATCTACCCCCATAGCTTAGCAATTTGTGGGACCAGGTGATTCACTCTATCTTTGATACCTTCTATTAGATCCTTCCGGATATCTAATTTTAGTTTTTTGAAATGCGAGGGAACGCCCAAGTAAACAATTGGAAGAGAAGTCCTAGTGAATCCCAGGATCTCAATAATTCTATCCTGTGACCTTTGGTCAAGATTGAAAAAGACCACTTTAGACTTCCTGTCATTGAGGACCTGGTTTGAGGCCCTAAGGTAAACATTAAGAGTATCTCTGATTCCTCTGGCTTCCCTGAGACCGGCCACACCAACCAATCCAGTATCGTCCACAAACTGCAAATGGGTCAAGGTTTCCTCTCCAACCTTGACACCAGTTAGCAGGCCTTGTTGCCTTCTCCTCAAGAAGAGTCTGCCTAATCCTTCAGCCAGAATGAGGAAAAGATAGGGAGAGCAGGGATCTCCTTGACGAAGGCCACGAGAGGCTCCGAAAGGGAGCGAGGGAAGACCCTTGATAAGAACGGAATAAGACGGTGTAGACACACAGCTCATGATCCAATCAATCCAGTCTTGGGAGAAGCCAAAGGCTGCCATAATTTTTGACAAGAAGCTCCACTCCACCCGGTCATAAGCCTTGGACATGTCCAATTTAATAAACATTCCTTTATTACCCGATTTTTGCATAGTATGGATAGCCTCCTGGGCAAGAATCACCCCATCCAAGATTTGTCTTCCCTCAACGAAGCCCCCTTGTTCAGGAGAGATGATGTTATGGAGAAGTGGTTTAAGCCGCTCAGCCATTGTCTTGGTGATTATTTTGTAAATCACGTTACATAAAGCAATAGGTCTGAAATCCGAGATCTGAGTTCCCTCCTCCCCTTTTGGAATTAAAGAAATGAAGGTATGATTAATAGCCCTGAGCATTCTTTTATTGATTATGGATTCCTCTGTTACAGCCAAAACATCCTCCCCCAAAGTATCCCAAAAGGCTTGAAAAAACTCAATAGGAAAGCCATATGGGCCAGGAGATTTACCAGTATTCATACCAAAGACCACATTTCTCAGTTCATTTCTCTCAATGGGTCTAAGCAGGGCATGATTTTCTTCTTCAGAGATAATAGCAGGAATGACATTAAGAACTTCAAACTGAGCCTCAGCATCCTGTTCCATACTTTCAGTAAAAAGTTTAGAAAAGTAATCAATTGAGTGTTGGTGCATATCAGGAAGGGTATCCAAGGTATGACCATTCTCATCATTAAGGGCTTCCATATTGTTCAGCTGTCTCCTAGCACAAGCTGATCGGTGAAAAAATTTGGTATTTCTGTCCCCTTCTAGTATCCAAGTATTTCTTGCCCTCTGTTTCCAGTATGTCTCTTCTTGGTTATCAATGGCCTCAACCGCTTTGCACAAGGCATCATCTTCGGATTTGAGTTGCTCAGTAATTGTTCCTTCCTTAAAGAGTTTCTGAACCTCCTCCCATCTGGCCATCAAGGGGGCCCTTTGGAGCTGAAAATCGACTTATTTTCTTTCCTCCATTGTTTCAGTTGAAGTTTAACATAGTGAAGTTGTTTATGAAATTTGAACATTCCTTGTCCCAAAAGGAGGACGGCCTGCTTCCCACCATTGTGGAATTTTCTGACGAAGATCCTCCTTTTGCAACCAAAAATTCTCAAATTTAAAAGGCCTGTGATGTTGTTCTATCAAAGTCCCTCCCTCCAGCAAAATGGGAGAATGATCAGAAACAGGGCCCTCCAAAATCTGAAACTTGGTATTCCATTTTACAAAAGCTTCCTCAGAGACCAGAAACCGATCTAACTTGACCTTCCTGTTGTGTGGTTCCTGCCTCTTGTTAGTCCAAGTGAAATAGGATCCAGGGCCTTGAACATCAACTAAATGAAAGGCTTGGACCTGGGCAATCAGAAGCCGGTCCCCGGGATCCAAAATTGGGGAGCCACCTTCCTGGTCACGAGCAGATAACTTTGCATTAAAATCCCCTGCAATAATCCAGTCTAGGTATTCTCTAGATGACCTCATATTATGAACAACTTTCCATTGAAGCCTCTGACCATCTAGGTCTTGGGCCCCATAAAAGTTAGTGATTAAGACATGTTCTGCTGTGAAGTTATTTATGAAGTGAGATGTAAGGACACCCCTCCAAGCTATATGTTCTACTGCAGTCCAGTCCAAAGGATTCCAGAGAGTGACGATCCCCCCTGAAGCTCCTTGGGCAGCCACATCCATATGGCCAGCGCCCCGCAAGATTCTATTAACTATTTTACTAATAATATCTAAAGACATTTTTGTTTCCTGAATAAGCAAGAAGTCTGTTTTACATTTTCCTAAGAGTCTTTGAACAGCAGATTGATGGGTTCTATTGTTTAAACCCCTAACATTCCAAGATTGTATGATCATTGAAAACCTTGAGAGCAGTAAGAATCAATAGTCCTCACCGATCCTCCATTGATCAGTTTATCCCCTTGAGCTGCAATCAAATCCTTATTTGACTTTATGCCCGCTCCTTGAGTGTTGCAATTTTTGGATCTCTTTTCTACCTGAGAGATACCCAGGGCTGGCCTTTCTCTATTTTTTTTTGCAATTCCCATGCTAACGTCATTAATTACTGGCGGCGCTTGGGAGTGCACTATCAGTGTCCCTGCATTTTTTGACGGCAATACCTCAGAGGGCACAAACACCTGTTCTAAAACAGGAGGAGATGAAGGAGAGACATGAGTTTGAAGGTTATGGGTCTCAATATTCCCATCTACACCTTCCATATTCTGATCCTCCTGATCCACTAATGACTTAAAGATTTCATATCTGTTAGTTGGCTTAGATTGAATTTGCTCCTTACCATTTTTCTTCGGCTTTCTCCTTCGCTTGGCCTGTTCAAAGCCATATTTATGACCCTCATTGCCATGAGGAGTATTATAAGTTTCTTTAGCAGAATAAGATTTTTCCTCTCTGGAGCGATTTGGCATACCATTATGGGCTTCCGTTTTGGAGTTCAAAAGGTTTGGACAAAATCGGGCCAAGTGCCCATGTTTATGGCGGACTACTGCATCCGAAAGCGAGTGCCTCATAGTCTAGCTGTTGGATCCGGGATACCTCTGCGGTTCCGGTTCCACCTCTGTTGGTAGAGGTTGGCTGATGTCCATTTCCACACGGATTCTGGCATAGACACCAGAGATACCTTCTATAGTATCCCTTGAAATGCCCGAGTATCCGCCGGGGAGTTGCCTATCATTTCCAAGACCGGCTCCCCCCAAAACTCCATTGGCGGAGCGTACGACCGAATCCAGACCGGGACAGCCGTGGGTTCAATGCGGGGATCGAATCCCACTCTCCAGGGTTGGACAAATAACCCTGTCGGGCCGTGGTTTCTCTTCTCTGATTCAAACGCCCTGTTTCTATCAGCTAAGGAAGAGAAGCTAACGATGAAATACCCGTTCTTTGATAAACCAAAGGGAATACTCACCATGGGGCTCCCAGTTCTGTCTGACCCACGTGTGCAAGAAATTCAGGGTTGGTCGTATACCCATGAATTTGCAAATCAAATCATGATTAGCTTTGTATAAAATTGTGTCTTCTACCAACTTTGGTTCGATAACAATCTTAGGTCTTGAAGCAGATTGTGGAAGGCAACCATTGACACGATGTGTCGCGAAACCCTTACCAGCATTCTTGAGCATCATATTCAAAGTGTTTCTCTGCGCTTCGCCATTAGATGACGAAGGATTGTCCTTAAGCATTTCAGCATAGGAGCTCTTTCTCCCAGAAAGAGGACTTGGAGGAGACCCCATTGGGCCCTCCAGAAGCGGCAAACGATCCTTCAAAACCCCAGAAATAGAACAACACAGAAAACTACCTGAGGGCCTGGATTATCCTACGCTTCGGGAGTCCAAGAACAGCGCCTGTCGCCTGCACAGAGAGATTCCCGCCAAAACGCCAAATCGCCGAGCTCTAATCTAAGATCAACCCTTCAAGGAGTCGATGTTCTTATCAAAGCTTTTTTGCTCTTCATTTTGGAATATATTTTCAAACTATATGGCATGCCTAAAAACCATTATGTGTTATTGAGATCCCATGTTCACAAGTAACTTTAAAAAATTATACTTTTACACTAAGTAAAACATGTCTTGACATGAGTTTGATATATTATCCTCAAAAAAATGATAAACAAATATTGTGAATATTGTGATTTTATTTTTAACTAGATAAGCAATAATAATGGGTTAAGTGGATTATATAGGTTAGTAAATTCCTAAAATATGTAGGTAGTTCTCAAGATATTCAAGGACTATATTTATCAATGTCATAACCACATAAAGTAACAACAAGATTATCATCAATTACAAAGGTAGTTTGATATAGGAGATATGGATTTCTTGAAGTTTCATCCATGCAATAAAGTAATTATCAATGAAAAAACTAACTATAGACCATATGAAGTGGAAAGGTGGCATACCAATTGGAGCTTCCTCTTATCTTCAAAATACTTCTTGTTTTCCATGTTTCTTATCTTAAACAAGTGTTGGAGCAGAAGACAAAACCCTAGATCATTATTTTAGAGTTAAATAATTAAGAACATATTGAGTTGAAACCTAGAGCAATAATGCAATGTAAGAGAAGAATTTATAAAAGTGATAGGTATGTGAGTTGCTAACTAAATGGGAGGATATTTCATATGAGGATGCAACTTGGAAACCAATATGCTTTTAGGAAAAAGTTTTTTGAAGGGGAAGGACATGTAGCTTTTAGGACAAAGCTTTTCTCAGAGTCCTCTTATTAAGGGTCATATCAGAGATCTAATAATAGCAAAAAAAATGGGGGTTTTGAAAGGGACCCTTGCATTTATTTTATAGAAATATAGGCTTCAAATAACATATGTTTTCATATTTAAAACATGACTCCTCAATTTTGGTACTCAGATAAGAGTCATTCGAGAATTATGATTGATCAAGAAGTTATTCTTGCTTTCCACATATTAGTCATGTTATTGGGATTATGTTTCTAGATTGTAAGTTGACTATAACATATTCCAACAAGGAGGTCAATATTCCTGTTAGTTCAATTTAGACCAACTCCTAGATAGGATGTAACTAAAATTCTAGGGTACTTCATACCTGTAGCATTGTAATTTTTTTTCAAACTTAGAACTAAAAAATAAATTTTTCGAGGAAAAAAATGTTATGGATATGATTGTTTGAGTTGGTACAAATGCATTATTTGAGTGAGTTGCATTATAGGTATTAGGGACTAAAAGTAACTCTAATATCCTAGTAAAAGAAAATGTTAAAATGACCAAGTTTTGATAAGCATAAATAAATAACCTTGAAAATAGAGTCTCCAAAATATTATTTTATTTGACAATTAATGATCTTGAAAAGATAGTCTCTAAAATATTATCTTTCTTAATGGTATTCTATTTGACAATTAAAAAATGAATGAAATAAAAATAAAAATATTTTAATTACCTTCCTAAGATAAGAATAGTCTATGGGACCAAAAATTTTAATACAATATGGAGTATGGTGTACAACCCTATCCCTTTTGGATTAAAGCCTTGGGCCTTGAATTCATAGTTCCAAAAACATCTAAGAAAATATTATTCAGCAAAGTAAAAAATGGTATAATTATTTATATATTTTTAAATATTCAAAAAAATAAAAAAGTTCAACATCCTTATCATCTTTTGGAAGATCTTTCTTTTGTTGTTATTTTCAATTCTTCAAAAGGTTCCACTAATGAATTCACCTTTAAAATGTCCTCATATTCTTAATGCCTTTGTAGGATTCACATCCCTTGACAAAATTCTTATGGAATCCACCCTCCTATTGTGCAAAATACATGTATTTATTATGGCCATGCTTCTTAAGATATTGTTCATCTCTTAATTTTGCATTTGAGTTTGTGTGAGCTAGATATTAGTTGGGCCTTAAGCATTTTTCCTTCCATTTGATATTTAAATCTATTTACTTCTTTTGGTTGTGTTCATAATTTAGGTTGAACTTGTTGATGTAATGTTGTTTTTTTCTTCCTAAATTTACAATTCATATGGCCAGTCTGAATTTTCCCTTATTAATTTCTCTATTGGAGTTTGAGACCTTATAAAATTTAATGCTCTATTTTCCCATCCATTTGTTATTTTATTTTATCCATGTATTTTCTTTTTATTCAAGGTTTCTTTGTTCCTATTTTGGCAACATGTTATCTTCCATTTTTATATCTTCTTTAGGTTACCAAATAGTCTCACAATGGCTTCTTATTACAACAGAAAAGTCATTTCAACAAGTAAAATCTCATATATGATTAATGTTTTATTTCTAAAATTATTTATGCTCAATCACTTTTGAATTATTTCTATTTGTCTTCATTTAGAATTTTATGTATTGCTAGCACTAAACTCATATCCTTATAGCACCACTAGAATAACCTATAATCCAAAAAGTAAACTAATGATTTTTCAATCCCACAACTTTTTTTATCCTACTTTGTGATGAGTAAAGTGCCCTTTGTTCTACTTGTATGTGTTTCATCTTGTATGTTCCCCATTTGAGTTTGCTTTAAAAACCTAACCCAAGGTATGAGTAAAGTGGCCTTCATCCTGCTTGTTGTTGTATTCATTTCATATTGCATATTCTTCAATTGAGTTTGCTTTGAAAATCTAACCCAATGTATTTGTATTGTATTACTACTTGTAAAATATTTCTTTCAAACAAAATATGTAGTTGCTTTTGTTCTCTTCAAATAAAGAAGACCATAATCTTAATCTTGCTAAAATAAACATCCCATTTTTTTTATAAAAATACTCTAAATCGTTTAGATATTAAAAATATATATATTAAAACAAATAATAATTAAATTATACAACTTACTTGAATTTTACAATAAAAATTTAGCTACTTTAAATAAAAGATCCAAATTTCAAATTAGAAGAGAGATAGAGGGTATGCAGGAATGGACCGTAGGACCATAAGGGCAAAGCGTAAGACAAATCCCAAAAAAACCATCAATTTAATTAGTTGAATGGATTGTAACATATTTTAAAGTATGCATTATAAAAAAAAACTATAATCTTTTAGTTTTTAACAGTTTTGAAATCCTCCATCCTCACCCATCCAACATCCAAAAAGCATTGAGCAAGATCTTGAAGATGGGAAAACTCGCTAAGGAGAGGAGAAAAGCCATCCCAAGAATCATGCCAAAAAAGAGCCCGAGACCCAGTATAACAAATCTTGAACAACCCCTGCTTAACCAACTCTGCACCCTTCTTCAGAGTATTCCAAACAAATGATCCTCAACCAGTCAAGCTATATCTAGGAATCTCATAACCTTCCAACCCCCTAAGATACTTGTGGGAGATAATCCTGACCCAATTTTGCTCTTCATTACTACACCAACGCCAATACAGCTTAGCAGCCAAAGCAGTCCCAAAAATAGAGCTTAGGCAGAGACCCAATCCTCCTGCCTATTATAACTGGGCGAAGGATGAGGACTCTATTGGGCATTTACTTCTCCAATGCGACTTTTCTCGTCAACTCTGGCATTATTGGTGGGGAGTGTGGAATCAACCTTATTCGCATGCTTCATCTGTAGTTGATTTGTGGAGGAGTATGGGGTGGCCTCCTACAGTGGCTTTCTTTTACAAGTTGGGTGAAGCATTGGTCCTTTGTGCATTTTTTGACATATTTGGCTTGAACAGAACCGTCGAATTTTCCAATGAAAGGAGTTAACTGCTTCTCAGGTCTGACAGAGGATTTTGTGAATGATCCAGGAAATTGTATCTACAAAATGTCAGATTATTTCTCCCATGGACCAACTAGAATGTCAGATCATGGAAATATTATGTTTGTTGGTTAATGGTCCTGGTCCTAATGTCTCTTGTAGACTGATGGGTCAGAGTAATCGGGTGCGGAGGGCTGGTAAATGGAATCCACCTCCTCCGGGAGTGCTGAAGATTAATACGGATGGATCTTCTCGGGGTAATCCGGGTAATGTTGGTATTGGTGGTGTGGGGCGGGACAATAGTGGTAGTGTCCAATTTTTTTTCTCTTGCTTTAAGGGATATCATTCTAATAACCTCATGGAAGCCCTTGCGATTTTATATGCTTTGGAGCAAGGGTATGCTTTGGGTTGGCGTCATATTGTTTGTGAATATGATTCTCAGATTGTTATAAATTTGTTGAATTCTGGGGATAGTCTTCATGGTAGTTGGCGGTTGAGTTGGATTGCTCGGCAAATTCTCAATATCTCTGCTCACTTGGATTTCATTTCTTTTGTGCATATTCCTCGGGAGTGGAATGGGATAGCATATTTGTTAGCTAAATGGGCTTCTGAGTTTTAGGATGGTTGGGATGTTCAAAATTGGTCTCAACTTTCTTCTGATTGCTCTCAATCTCTCTCTTTTTTATTGAGAGTTGATATGTCTTAAAAGCTTCTTCTTTTTCTTTATATCTTGAATGTTTTAATGTGTTAATAAAAATTTTACCCTCTTTTTAAAAAAAAAACTAATAAAATTAAAAAATCGTAAAAATAACTTTTAAAAATAATATATATTATAAAATATTTTTTTTATAATAAATATTTTAATAAATCATAAAAATTAACTTTAAAAAAATTATAGAACGTATAAGAAGATCTTTGTACCTCATCTCATTTATCTAATATTTTTAAAATAAATATGGACTGAAGGCCCAAGTTTAATCGTACCAAAGGAATTTGTTTGCATAAATCACTTCTGGCATATTCGCATATTCTTCCACTCAGTCATTTTCCTTTATTAAAATTTGGTATGGAACGTTCAAGACCAAAAGTGTTTTGGGCTTATCAAGATGAACACGTTCACACACGTTCACATTCGAACCTCTGAATCATCGTCCAACTTTGACATAAAGGCATTACTACTCTAATTCTTTGGTACCTAAACCAGCATAGATTTGACCTCTTGCATACTACATGAAAGGACCCTAATCAATTCAACAAAGACTGAAATAACATTGTAATCTTTCTAACGGTATCCGTAGAGTGTTTGATGATGGGGTTATCTTAATTAAACGACTTAAATAATTAATTTTTTTTTGACTTTATCAATTATAAAATTATCAAAAACCACCTACATCTCCTTCTGGATGCATGACTCCACCCACCTTCATTTAAAAAGGCTTCCACATTTGTCCCCACCTAGATGTCGGAAGGATAAGTTCTAAATGCCATAGTTGTCTTTTTACTGTTTTCTAACCCATGATTTTGTAAGCCCATGTCATACTGAACGAAATCCAAGGCCAACCCATAATTCCCAAACAATGTGTACAAATCAACAGTTTTGATGGAGTCATATGGCAAACCTGGAGTCAAGGAGAGGACTCTAAAAATCTTGAAGAACTTTAATTGTTCAACCCTTCCTACTTTTAATTGTTATAGCCTTTGACACTTTTGAACATCAGGCAGATAAGGTTATATCTAGTCAGTCAATGCATTTGTTTCCAATCTTTGTGTTGCTGTCAGAAGATGCCAAGTAAGAGTTGAGCCAAGCATGTTTTTTATTCCTGAAATTTATAGCTTACGAAGTCACCACCGACTTCTTTTGGGGATGCTGCTAGCTTTTACTTTGAAAGGGGACAAACTTTTCAGAGAAAAGGCAAAGCAAATATGGCTGCTTTTGTCTATGGTGCAGATCTTATGGAGAAAGAATAACATGCATTGCTACTATCAATACGGCTTGATTTTTCTAAATATTAATATACAACAACTAGTCATGTCAACTCTTACACAACACTAGTGTAGATTAAACAAATATGGTAGAAGTGTGAGTTTGATGCAAATATTTGTCATATTATTTGTACTCTTAAAGTTTGTATAATATTTGAACCAATATTTACCATGCTATAAAAACATTTTGAGGAGGAAGACTCAAATTTTCTTAATCAAATTATGAAAGAATAAGATCATCTCATCTTATTTTATTTGATAATAAATGATCTTGAAAAGATAGTTTTTAATATTTTATCTTTTTATGATATTTTATTTGATAATTATAAAATAATAAAATAAAATGAAATAATTGTAATTACTTTTCTAAGACAAAAATAGTTTGTGGATTCAAATATTTTAATACAAGATGGAGTATGGCATACAAGCCTATCCCTTTTGGATTCAAAACTAGGGTCTTCTATTCATAGTTTCAAAAACATCTAAAAAAATAATAATTCAACAAAGTCAAAAAATGGTATAATTATTTATAATGTTTTTAATTATTCAACAAAATAAAAAAGTTCAACATCCTTATCATCCTTTGGAAGGTATTTCTTTTGTTGTTATTCTCAATTCTTCAAAAGGTTCCACCAATGAATTCACAATTAAAATGTCCTCATATTCCTAATGCCTCTGTAGACAAAATACATGTATCTATTATGGCCATGCATCTAGAGATATTGTCTATCTCTTAATTTTGCATCTAAGTTGGTGTAAGTGTGAGCTAGATCTTAGTTGACCCTTAAGCATTTTTCCTTCCATTTGCTCTTTGCATCTATATACTTCTTTTGGTTGTGTTCACAATTTAGGTTGAACTTGTTGATGTAATGTTTTTTCCTTCAAGTCTGAATTTTTCTCTTATATATTGTTTAATTTCTCAGTTGGAGTTTGGGATATAAAATTTAATGCTCCATTTGTCCATCCATTTGTTGTTTTGTTTTATCTATTTCTTATTCAAAGTTTCTTTGTACCTATTTTGACAACTTGTTATCTTCCATTTTTCTATCTTCTTTAGGTTACCCAATAGTCTCACAATAGCTTCTTATTCTATCTATTGCAACAAGTAAAATCTCATATAAGATTTATGTTTTAGTTATGAAATTATTTACGATCAACCACTTTTGAATTATTTCTATTTGTTTTCATTTAGAATTTGATGTATTGTTAGCACACAACTCAGATTCATATAGCACCACTAGAATAACCAATAATCCAAAAAAGTAAACTAATGATTTTCCAATCCCACATATCTACTTTTTTTACCCTACTTTACTTTAAGATGAGTAAAGTGCCCTCCATCCTACTTGTATGTGTTTCATCCTGCATGTTCCCCAATTGAGTTTGCTTTGAAAACCTAACCCAAGGTATGAGTAAAGTGCCCTCCATCCTACTTGTATGTGTTTCATCCTGCATGTTCCCCAATTGAGTTTGCTTTGAAAACCTAACCCAAGGTATGAGTAGAGTGGCCTTTGTCCTGCTTGTATTTGTTGCTTGTATTCATTTCATACTACATATTCCTTAATTGAGTTTGTTTGAAAATCTAACCAAGGTTTTTGTATTCTATTACTACTTGTAAAAAAATTTCTTCACACAAAATGTGGTTACTTTTGCTCTCTTCAAGTAAAGAAGACCATAATCTTAGTCTTGCTAAAATAAACATTCCAACTTCTTTATAAAAATACTCTAAATCTTTTAGATGTTAAAAAGATCCAAATTTCAAATCAAAAGAAGAATAAGAGGTATGTTGGAAGGGACCCATAGGACTATAAGGCCATAGCATAATACAAATGCCAAAAATCCATAAATTCAATTAGTTGGATTGGTTGTAATATATATATATTTTGATGAGGAAACCTTTTATATACAACATATCCGTAACATGTGAGGGGAGAGATTTGAACCTGGGCCTCTTGATAACTGGAGAGTTTTAACTACCCACTTGCTCTCCAACTCCTCTACATGAACGGATGTTGTAATATATTTTAGGTATACATTATACAAAACTATAATCTTTTAATCCACATAAACTATTAAAATTAAAAATAATATATATTATACAATTATAAAATTATCAAATGTTTTTTTATAATAAATATTTTAATAAATTATAAAAATGTTTTTGTAAAAATTATAGATCTATAAGACGACCTTTGCACCTCATCTTATTTATCTAATATTTTTAGAATATATGGATTGGAGGCCCAAATTTAGTCGTACCAAAGGAATTTGTTTGCATGCATCACTTGCGGCATATTCTCCAAATATGTTCCTTTCAATCATTTTACTTTTATAAAATTTGGTATGGAACGTGTAAGACCAAAAGTGTTTAGGGCTTATCAAGAACCTGTGAATCATCGTCGAGCCTTGACATAAAGATATTAGTACATTAGTACTCTATCTTCACCGACCGACATCTTTGGTACCTAAACCATCATAGATTTTACCTCTTGTATAGCACATGAAAGGACCCTAATCAGTTCAAGTTTAGTATTTAATATATATATATATATATATTTATTGATTTGGTTAGTGTGAGAAACTTTTATAATAGTTGTAAAGGGTTGAAAAGTCTTCTGCCAACCATGATTCTTTGTAAAGCCGAGAGCTATACTTATCAATCTCCTCACAACCATGATCCCTTATAAAGCCTAGAGCTATACTTATCAATAAGGAATTTAACACAAAGCCACCACACACCCACACCCTCACACACTCGCCCACCCCACGGTTTGAACCTTCCGAAAAAAACCAAAACCCTTGCACTACACCCCAAGTACATATATTATATTATAAAACTTACTTGAGTTTTGCAATAAAAAAATTATACATCAATAAATTATACAACTTACTTGAGTTTTACAATAAAAAAATTAAGTAGTCTAAATAAAAAATCTAAATTGCAAATCAAAAGAGGGATAGGGGACCGCAGGACCATAAGGCCAAAGCATAAGACAAATCCCAAAAATCCATCAATTTAATTAGTTGAATTGATTGTATCATATTTTAAAGTATGCATTATAAAAGAAAACTATAATCTTTTAATTTATAAATTTAAAAATTATAAAAATAATTTTTAAAAATAATATATTTTAAAATTATAAAATATTTTCTAAAAGTTATTTTTAATAAATTATAAAAAATTACTTTTAAAAAATTATAGACTAAGACGATCTTTGTACCTCATCTTATTTATCTAATATTTTTAGAATAAATATGGATTGAAGGCCCAAGTTTAATCGTACCAAAGGAATTTGTTTGCATAAATCACTTCTGGCATATTCGCATATTCTTCCACTCAGTCATTTTCCTTTATTAAAATTTGGTATGAACGTTCAAGACCAAAAGTGTTTTGGGCTTATCAAGTTGAACACGTTCACACACGTTCACATTCGAACCTCTGAATCGTCGTCCAACTTTGACATAAAGGCATTACTACTCTAATTCTTTGGTACCTAAACCAGCATAGATTTGACCTCTTGCATACTACATGAAAGGACCCTAATCAATTCAACAAAGACTGAAATAACACATGTCATTGTAATCTTTCTAACGGTATCCGATGATGGGGTTATCTTAATTAAACGACTTAAATAATTAATTTTTTTTGACTTTATCAATTATAAAATTATCAAAAACCACCTACATCTCCTTCTGGATGCATGACTCCACCCACCTTCATTTAAAAAGGCTTCCACATTTGTCCCCACCTAGATGTCGGAAGGATAAGTTCTAAATGCCATAGTTGTCTTTTTACTGTTTTCTAACCCATGATTTTGTAAGCCCATGTCATACTGAACGAAATCCAAGGCCAACCCATAATTCCCAAACAATGTGTACAAATCAACAGTTTTGATGGAGCCATATGGCAAACCTGGAGTCAAGGAGAAATCAACAGTTTTAATGGAGTCATATGGCAAACCTGGAGTCAAGGAGAGGACTCTAAAAATCTTGAAGAACTTTAATTGTTCAACCCTTCCTACTTTTAATTGTTATAGCCTTTGACACTTTTGAACATCAGGCAGATAAGGTTATATCTAGTCAGTCAATGCATTTGTTTCCAATCTTTGTGTTGCTGTCAGAAGATGCCAAGTAAGAGTTGAGCCAAGCATGTTTTTTATTCCTGAAATTTATAGCTTACGAAGTCACCACCGACTTCTTTTGGGGATGCTGCTAGCTTTTACTTTGAAAGGGGACAAACTTTTCAGAGAAAAGGCAAAGCAAATATGGCTGCTTTTGTCTATGGTACAGATCTTATGGAGAAAGAATAACATGCATTGCTACCATCATACGGCTTGATTTTTCTAAATATTAATAGACAACAACTAGCCATGTCAACTCTTACCCAACACTAGTGTAGATTAAACAAATATGGTAGAAGTGTGAGTTTGATGCAAATATTTGTCATATTATTTGTACTCTTAAAGTTTGTATAATATTTGAACCAATATTTACCATGCTATAAAAACATTTTGAGGAGGAAGACTCAAATTTTCTTAATCAAATTATGAAAGAATAAGATCATCTCATCTTATTTTATTTGATAATTAATGATCTTGAAAAGATAGTTTTTAATATTTTATCTTTTTATGATATTTTATTTGATAATTATAAAATAATAAAATAAAATGAAATAATTGTAATTACTTTCCTAAGACAAAAATAGTTTGTGGATTCAAATATTTTAATACAAGATGGAGTATGGCATACAAGCTTATCCCTTTTGGATTCAAAACTAGGGTCTTCTATTCATAGTTTCAAAAACATCTAAAAAAATAATAATTCAACAAAGTCAAAAAATGGTATAATTATTTATAATGTTTTTAATTATTCAACAAAATAAAAAAGTTCAACATCCTTATCATCCTTTGGAAGGTATTTCTTTTGTTGTTATTCTCAATTCTTCAAAAGGTTCCACCAATGAATTCACAATTAAAATGTCCTCATATTCCTAATGCCTCTGTAGACAAAATACATGTATCTATTATGGCCATGCATCTAGAGATATTGTCTATCTCTTAATTTTGCATCTAAGTTGGTGTAAGTGTGAGCTAGATCTTAGTTGACCCTTAAGCATTTTTCCTTCCATTTGCTCTTTGCATCTATATACTTCTTTTGGTTGTGTTCACAATTTAGGTTGAACTTGTTGATGTAATGTTTTTTCCTTCCTAAATTTTCAATCCATATGACAAGTCTGAATTTTTCTCTTATATATTGTTTAATTTCTTTGTTGGAGTTTGGGATATAAAATTTAATGCTCCATTTGTCCATCCATTTGTTGTTTTGTTTTATCTATGTCTTATTCAAAGTTTCTTTGTACCTATTTTGACAACTTGTTATCTTCCATTTTTCTATCTTCTTTAGGTTACCCAATAGTCTCACAATAGCTTCTTATTCTATCTATTGCAACAAGTAAAATCTCATATAAGATTTATGTTTTAGTTATGAAATTATTTACGATCAACCACTTTTGAATTATTTCTATTTGTTTTCATTTAGAATTTGATGTATTGTTAGCACACAACTCAGATTCATATAGCACCACTAGAATAACCAATAATCCAAAAAAGTAAACTAATGATTTTCCAATCCCACATCTCTACTTTTTTTACCCTACTTTACTTTAAGATGAATAAAGTGCCCTCCATCCTACTTGTATGTGTTTCATCCTGCATGTTCCCCAATTGAGTTTGCTTTGAAAACCTAACCCAAGGTATGAGTAGAGTGGCCTTTGTCCTGCTTGTATTTGTTGCTTGTATTCATTTCATACTACATATTCCTTAATTGAGTTTGTTTGAAAATCTAACCAAGGTTTTTGTATTCTATTACTACTTGTAAAAAAAATTCTTCACACAAAATGTGATTACTTTTGCTCTCTTCAAGTAAAGAAGACCATAATCTTAGTCTTGCTAAAATAAACATTCCAACTTCTTTATAAAAATACTCTAAATCTTTTAGATGTTAAAAAGATCCAAATTTCAAATCAAAAGAAGAATAAGAGGTATGTTGGAAGGGACCCATAGGACTATAAGGCCATAGCATAATACAAATGCCAAAAATCCATAAATTCAATTAGTTGGATTGGTTGTAATATATATATATATATATATATATATATATATATATATATATATATTTTGATGAGGAACCTTTTATATACAACATATCCGCAACATGTGAGGGGAGAGATTTGAACCTGGGCCTCTCGATAACTGGAGAGTTTTAACTACCCACTTGCTCTCCAACTCCTCCACATGAACGAATGTTGTAATATATTTTAGGTATACATTATACAAAACTATAATCTTTTAATCCACATAAACTATTAAAATTAAAAATAATATATATTATACAATTATAAAATTATCAAATGTTTTTTTATAATAAATATTTTAATAAATTATAAAAATGTTTTTGTAAAAATTATAGATCTATAAGACGACCTTTGCACCTCATCTTATTTATCTAATATTTTTAGAATATATGGATTGGAGGCCCAAATTTAGTCGTACCAAAGGAATTTGTTTGCATGCATCAGTTGCGGCATATTCTCCAAATGTGTTCCTTTCAATCATTTTACTTTTATAAAATTTGGTATGGAACGTGTAAGACCAAAAGTGTTTAGGGCTTATCAAGAACCTGTGAATCATCGTCGAGCCTTGACATAAAGATATTAGTACATTAGTACTCTATCTTCACCGACCGACATCTTTGGTACCTAAACCATCATAGATTTTACCTCTTGTATAGCACATGAAAAGACCCTAATCAGTTCAAGTTTAGTATTTTATATATATATATATATTTTTATTTGGTTAGTGTGAGAAACTTTTATAATAGTTGTAAAGGGTTGAAAAGTCTTCTGCCAACCATGATTCTTTGTAAAGCCGAGAGCTATACTTATCAATCTCTTTTCAACCATGATCCCTTGTAAAGCCGAGAGCTATACTTATCAATCTCCTCACAACCATGATCCCTTATAAAGCCTAGAGCTATACTTATCAATAAGGAATTTAACACAAAGCCACCACACACCCACACCCTCACACACTCGCCCACACCACGGTTTGAACCTTCCGAAAAAAAACCAAAACCCTTGCACTAAACCCCAAGTACATATATTATATTATAAAACTTACTTGAGTTTTGCAATAAAAAAATTATACATCAATAAATTATACAACTTACTTGAGTTTTACAATAAAAAAATTAAGTAGTCTAAATAAAAAATCTAAATTGCAAATCAAAAGAGGGATAGGGGACCGCAGGACCATAAGGCCAAAGCATAAGACAAATCCCAAAAATCCATCAATTTAATTAGTTGAATTGATTGTATCATATTTTAAAGTATGCATTATAAAAAAAATTATAATCTTTTAATTTATAAAATTAAAAAATTATAAAAATAATTTTTAAAAATAATATATTTTAAAATTATAAAATATTTTCTAAAACTTATTTTTAATAAATTATAAAAAATTACTTTTAAAAAATTATAGACCGTATAAGACGATCTTTGTACCTCATCTCATTTATCTAATATTTTTAGAATAAATATGGATTGAAGGCCCAAGTTTAATCGTACCAAAGGAATTTGTTTGCATAAATCACTTCTGGCATATTCGCATATTCTCCATATACGTTCCTCTCTTCCTTTATTAAAATTTGGGTTGGAACGTTCAAGAACAAAAGTGTTTTGGGCTTATTATGTTTAACACTTGGCACATGTTCACATTCGAACCTCTGAATCATCGTCCAACTTTGACATACAAGACATTATTACTCTATTCTTCACCCACAGACATCTTTGGAACCTAAACCAGCATAGATTTGACCTCTTTCATAGTGCATGAAAGGACCCTAATCAATTCAACTTTAATAATCTCCTAAAGTCAAAAGAGAAATAACACATGTCATTTTAATCTTTTAACAATATTTAACACAATATTTTAAATAATTAAATTTTTAACTTTTATCTTTCTCCAATCAATAGTTATAAAATTATAAAAAAAAAACATCCACATCCACATCTCAATCAATGACTCCACCCACCTTCATTTAAAAGGCTTCACATTTGTCCCCACCTGGACGGAAGGATAAGCTCTAAATGCCTTTGTTGTCTTTTTACTGTTTTCTAATCCATGATTTTGTAAGCCCATGTCATCCTGAACGAAATCCAAGGCCAACCCATGATTCTCAAACAATGTGTAAAAATAAACAGCTTTGATGGAGCCATATGGCAAACCTGGAGTCAAGGAGAGGACTCTAAAAATCTTAAAGAACTAAGTGTTCAACTCTTCCTATTTTTAATAGTTATAGCCTTTGACACTTTGAACATCAGGCAGATAAGGTTATCTACTCAGTCAATGCATTTGTTTCCAATCTGTGTCTTGCTGTCAGAAGATGCGAAGTAAGAATTGAGCCAAGCATGTGTTTTGTTCCTGAAATTTATAACTTACGAAGTCACCACCGATTTCTTTTGGGGATAGCTTTTACATTGAAAGGAGACAAACTTTTTAAAGAAAAAGGCAAAGCAAATATGGCTGCTTTTGTCTATGGTACAGATCTTGATGGAGAAAGAATAACATGCATGCATTGCTACCACCACTAAGATTATAGACACAAACAAAAGGAATCAAATACGGTCTAACTGTTGATTTTTCTAAATATTAATATACAACAACCAGTCATGTCAACTCTTACCGAACTCTAGTGTGGGTTAAACAAATATGGGAGAACTGTGAGTTTGATACAAATATTTGTCATATATTATTTGAAATCTTAAAGTTTGTATAATATTTGAACCAATGTTTATCATGCCATAAAAACATTATGAGGAAAAAGAATCAGATTTTCTTAATCAAATCATTAAAGAATAAGATTCTCTAAGAATTGCATGTATCTCTTTTGGTAAGACATTTAGAATTTTTAAAATATATCAATGGGTGTGAGAATCATATGAGGATGTAATTTGAAAATCAATATTTTTCAAAAACGGTTAGCTTTTAGAACAAAGGTTTTTGAAGGGGAATGACATGTAACAACTTCGATATAACTTTTTTGGCTATATTTTATTTTATTGGATCAAATTGTTAGGTTGGGATTGAGTTGACCCTTGATGATCACGAGAGTTAGAGTTGACATTGGAATAGTCTATAAATATAAAGATATGTGATCTATTTAATTTTTTTATAAATTCATCCTATAGCCCACTTCAATATGCATAAGAGATTATCGTCTATATGTGGATGTGGCCTATGAGACTTTGCTCTCTAAATGGTGTAAACTTGCATTTGTGTTATGGATTAGGATAATTGATTTCTTCATTGTTTTTTGAAATTATTATTGTTCATTTTATAAATACCTCTTGTTTCAATTAAATTGTGAATTATGAAACTATATGGACTGGTTTTGCTTAATTTTTTAAGTTGTTTTATTACAAGACACATGGTAAGAGATTGCAAAACAAAAATAGTTGAGAAAAATATGAAAGGTTCTCAAACAACCATGAAGTTGAAAAAAGAAAATTAGATATAAATGAAATAAGCCCAAAGAAAGGATTTTTCCAATTTTAAAATATGACAAACGAAAACCCTCTATATCATTACATAGCAACGTCCATCAAGGTTTATTTGAAGCAAATTTTAGGAAGAATCAAGGATGTACTAGATGCACTAGAGTTCAAATTCAAAAAGATCCAATGATGTGGAGGAAGTTTTTTAAAGTCAATTTTTAAGTGGAGAAGATGAAAAAAGGTGACTAGGTCAATTAAATCATCCTCTTAAAACTATACAAAAAATAATCTCATTGTAATGAAAATACAATTAAAAACAAAGCAATATTGAAGCTGTCCCTTGCACTTATGGCAATGTAAAAATACTGTGTCAAATTGAAAATAGTCTAGAAAAATGAAAGAGATTGAGAAGGATAAAAAATGATAAGATAGAAAGAAGAGAGAAAGACCTTTTATGGCATGCTTAAATATGAAAATAAACTTGGAAGAAGAGTGATTTAAAAAACTAAAAGAGATTATCATAAATGTTAACAAGAATGGAGTCATGCCCATGAATAAGAATAAAAAATAGACAATGAAAATAGTATCTCAGAATATTCAATATATGAATATCCCTGAAAAAGAGTTATTTATACAAAAATCAAAATGGAAGAATGTGGGGAGACATTTAAAAGGATTGGAAAATTATCCATAAATGCAAATATCTAGGAAACATCAACATATCTACAAGTAAGGAAATATGGTGGATAAATGATGTAGCACAATGTTTATCTTTTGCTTAGCTAAGTTTAATTATTTTTAGGTAATTGGTTCAGGGAGATCCTACCTTATAATGAAAATTATATCAAGATTTTGATAGAGGAAAATGAATGGCCTAACAAGTAGGAAAGAAAAGAAACATGGAAAAAAATCTATGGAAAGACAAATTGATAATGGTTTATGAAAATTATGTTGAGATATAATCTACTTGACCTGATAGAAAATATAATGTTTTGATATTTTAATAAGAGTTTATTTTATGAAAGCCACATAAATATTATTTAAATTCCTTTATTTTGATAAAATTTCACAATTATTAAAAATATATAATTAATAATAAAACTTAATATAATCAATACATATAGTAAGTAACAAATATTATAAGCCATTACGTATTCTAAAATATTTCTCAATCCAAGGATAGGCATGGATAAGATTCTTTAGATCAATGTGTTAGCATCCATGTGCTCTATGAATCCACATAACTTATATCTATATTATTGAATTAAACAAGTGTCATGTAGTAGCCAGTCGAGTTGTAAATATACTTGTATTTAAATTTAGCATATACTTAATACAAAAAAATTATTAATGTCACATAATATTTAATTCCCATTTTATTTAAAATTTTGCACGTCCAATGTAGAGAGCATGAGATATGTTATCAAATTAAAGTAGTTTTAGTGTCTATGATGCCATAGGCCATAAGTTAAGTAAATTTCAAGGTCCATAAGCATTATGCATGTCAAACCACCTTGTAATCCATGAGTCCACTATGTTTGGGGGAGGCACTCATGTTTGACTATTGACCTATATAGGACTTACATAGCCTACACCTTCAAAATATCTAGAGTACCCAAGCCTTCATTGTCAAGCTAACTTTGTGGAACTTATGTGTGTGTTTTTAAAGATGTACTTGTTCTTTTTTAGTTGTTTTGTCAATAAGTATTTCATTTAAAATTGATTTTTTTTTAATTTATTAAAAGAATGAAGTAATATTTAGGGGAAGGAACAAATAATATGGAAGAATGGAAAACATTGATCCTTTTGATGAGAATAAAAATTATAACTTTACATATTTATGGAGATTCAAAATTAGTGATAAGTTGGGTTACATATCATATTAATATTAAAAGCTTACTCCTCAGTCCTTTCTATGAGCAAGAAAGCACATCTATAATGCACTAAATTTAGCAGCAGATGACCTTTTAAAAGATGGTTTGAACCTTCTAGCAGGCACTTGGAGAGGGAAGAAGTGGTTAGAGGACTTGGGGTTTTCTTAGAGTCCTCTTATTAAGGATCATATCGGAGATCTATTAATAGAAAAAACAAATGGGGTTTTGAAAGGGGCCCTTGCCTTTATTTGTAGAAAGAAAAGTTTCAAATAGTGTATGTCTTTAGATTTAAAACATGACTCCTCAATTTTGGTACTCAGGTAAGAGTCATTCGAGAACTATGATTGATCAGGAAGTTATTCCTGCTTTCCACTTATTAGTCCTATTATTAGGATTATGTTTATAGATTATAAGATGATTGTAACATATTACAACAAGGAGGTCAGTCTTCCTCTCAATTCGATTTAAACTCCTAGATAGTATGTACTTCATATTCATAACATAATTCTTGAGGGTGCTTCATATTCATAGCATTAGATAGATAGATAGATAGGTATTAACGTGAATGAAATTCCGATCATGGAATATGCCACTAGACTTGCATCATCACATTAACCGGTTAGAAAGCAAGAGGGCCAGCCCCCACACACATGCCCAAACTCAATGTTAATAGGGGTGAGGAATCCCACAAAGTGGGACCAAGGACTTGCACCTTTAAGCCTACTACCCCATTGACAAAGAGTATGGCAAGTGTTGGTGTTTATAAACCACTCAAGTTCCACAACACAGTTAATGTGGGATTATTCACAAACACACACACACAAACTACACTAACAAGATAGATAGGTATTAACGTGAACAAAATTCCAATCATGGAATATGCCACTAGACTTGCATCATCACATTAACTGGTTAGAAAGCAAGAGGGCCAGCCCCCCACACACATGCCCAAACTCGATGTTAATAGGGGTGAGGAATCCCACAAAGTGGGACCAAGGACTTGCACCTTTAAGCCTGCTACCCCATTGACAAACAATATGACAAGTGTTGGGGTTTATAAACCACTCAAGTCCCACGACACAGTTAATATGGGATTATTCACAAACACACACACAAACTACACTAACAAGATAGATAGGTATTAACATGAACGAAATTCCAATCATGGAATATGCCACTAGACTTGCATCATCACATTAACCGGTTAGAAAGCAAGAGGGCTAGCCCCCCCACACATGCCCAAAATCGATGTTAATAGGGGTGAGGAATCCCACAAAGTGGGACAAACTTAAAAATGAAAATTATAAATTTTTTCGAGGAAAATAATATTGTGAATATGATTGGTCGAGTTGGTACAAATGCATTATTTGAGTGATTTGCATGATAGGTATTAGGGACTATAAATAACTCTAATACCCTTGTAAAAGAAAATGTTAAAATGATAAAAACTTTCTAAATTTTGATAAGCATAAATAAATAACCTTGAAAATAGAGTCTCCAAAATCTTATTTCATTTGATAATTAATGATCTTGAAAATATGGTCTCTAATATCTTATCCTTCTTAAAGGTATTATATATGATAATAAAAAAATAATGAAATAAAATGAAATGATTGTAATTACCTTCCTAAGACAAAAATAGTTTATGGGACCAAACTTTAAAATACAAGATGGAGTATCTCGTACAAGCCTATCCCTTTTGGATTCAAACTTTGGGTCTTCTATTCATAGTTCCAAAAACATCTAAGAAAAAAATAACTCAACAAAGTAAAAAAAATGGTATAATTATTTATAATGTTTTTAATTATTCAACATCCTTATCATCCTTTGGAAGGTCTTTCTTTTGTTGTTATTTTCAATTCTTCAAAAGGTTCCACCAATGAGTTCACCTTTAAAATGTCCTCATATTCCTAATGCATTTTTAGGCAAAATACATGTATCTATTATGGCCATGCCTCTTGAGATATTGTCTATCTCTTAATTTCGCAAAGTTGGTGTAAGCTAGATCGGTCCATTTGCTCTTTGCATTTATATACTTCTTTTGGTTGTGTTCACAATTTAGGTTGAACTTGTTGATGTAATGTTGTTTTTTCCTTCCTAAATTTTCAATCCATACGACAAGTCTGAATTTTTCCCTTATATATTATTTAATTTCTTTGATGGAGTTTGGTATATAAAATTTAATGCTCCATTTGTCCATCCATTTGTTGTTTTGTTTTATCCATGTCTTTTCTTTTATTCAAAGTTTCTTTGTACCTATTTTGGCAACATGTTATCTTCCATTTTTCTATCTTCTTTAGGTTACCCAATAGTCTCACAATAGCTTCTTATTCTAGCAAAAAAATTGTTGTTTCAATAAGTAAAATCTCATATAAAATTTATGTTTTAGTTATGACATTATTTACGATCAATCACTTTTGAATTATTTCTATTTGTCTTCATTTATTTACCCTACTTTACAATGAGTAAAGTGCCCTTCATCCTTCTTGTATGTGTTTCATCCCGCATGTTCCTCAATTGAGTTTGTTAAGTGTTTCATCGTGCATGTTCCTCAACTGAGTTTGTTTTGAAAATCTAACCCAAGGTACGAGTAGTGTCATGCTTGTATTTGTCATGGTTTAGGTACTAAAGAAGTCAATGGATGAAGACCAAAACATAAGACAAATGCCAAAAATCCATAGACTTAATTAATTGGATTGATTGTAGCATTTTTAAGTATGCATTATACAAAAATTATAATATTTTATTCCGTATTAATATTAAAAATATCATTTAAAATAAAAATAATATTAATTATATATATTTTTTATAATAAATATTTTTAATAAATTATAATAAAATAATTTTTAAAAAATTATAGATATATAAGACAGACCTTTGTACCTCATGCCATTTATCTAATGTTTTTAGAATATATGGATTGGAGGCCCAAGTTTAATCGTACCAAAGGAATTTGTTTGCATAAATCACTTGCGGCATATTCTTCAAATATGTTCCTCTCAATCATTTTACTTTTATAAAATTTGGTATGGAACGTGCAAGACCAAAAGTGTTCAGGGCTTATCAAGTTGAACACGTTCACATTCGAACCTCTGAATCATCGTCGAGCTTTGACATACAAGACATTAGTACTCTATTCTTCACCCAACGACATCTTTGGTACCTAAACCATGACAGATTTAACCTCTTGCATGGTACATACAAGGACCCTAATCAATTCAACTTTAGTCAAAAATTAGTTTTTAAGGTTTTAGAACATTTAATATATTATATTATATTTTTAAAGAGGCATTGGTTTGTTTGTTACGGTGTTTTATGTTTTTTTATTGAGGTTAGTGTGAAAAATTTCTACGACCTATGTTTAGGGTTGGACATCCTCGTTTCCATCATAACCTCTCATAAGAGCCAGAGGCCAAACACACACCCAACCCCCTCAGGGTTGGGCATCCTTATTTCAACTATGACCTCTCATAAGGGCCAGATGCCAAACACACACCCAACCCCTCACACGAACATAACATAAGACAATAAATTTTAAAAGCTATTAAACATTTTAATTTTATATGTTTATACTTAATATATATTTTTAACGAGTTTACACATTTTGCGCAGCTGGCATGGTTCAAACTATCAACAAAGGCTTCAACACACCAACCGTCTCGTTAATGGTAACCCAGCGTGAGATGGGGACCGTCGGATGCACAGAGTTCACATCGTCTTCGTCAGTATCGTTCAACACGTGGCATGAAGGGGACTGTCAGACAAGCAACACGCAGAGGAGTCGGATCGGGCTACTAGCTATGCATGGGCATGGGCATACCCGTGGGATTGGAACCTAGGTCTCCTCTCAGTAAGCACCCCATAAAAAGATCTAATTTTAATAACATATAACTAAATAAAACACGTGGGGTGCACTGTAGCTTTGGCTCTTCTTCGGGAGGTCCAAGGTTCAAACCACGGCGTGGCATGGGCGAGTGTGTGAAGGGGCGGGTGTGTGGTGGCTTTGTGTTAAATTCTCGGTGTGAAGGGGTGGGTGTGTGGTGGCTTTGTGTTAAATTCCCAGGGGTTTTTCAAAATAACCAAAAAAAAAAAAAACCTAAATTGCTATTGTTACAATTTTTGTCAATTTAATAAAATTATATACACCTTATTTTTTTATTAAAGATATTTTTTATTTGCCTTCCTTACAAAAACAATTCTTCATATTTTCCAAACAATTAAGTTTTTGCAGCCAATTTTTTTGATATCATTTGTATTAAGAGATAAAATCTCCTTGGTTTTGTCTTTTAAAAATTGAGGTTTGTCTCAATGGCTAAAATATTTATTATTTGGTTTTATTTTATGTAGATATGCTAGTTAACTTCACAATTTAGTAATACCTCTTTTTTTACTTATCTTATTCATGTTCCTAATATTCCATATCATTTTTTATCATCACTTTTTGTTTTTATTTGTGGGCTCACCATTTATTTACTTTTGATTTTCCATGTCAGTATCTCTATGAGTTCCTTTTTCTCTTTGTTTTTTTAATTCTCGATTCTTTTCTTCTTCTTTTATTCCCACCATCATTTTCATCTTCATCAATCTCTTCAATTGTTTTGATATTATTCATAGGGAGATTGATCATCTAAAGGATGGTCTTACTTTAAAGATATTAAGTACAAGGAATAACTTGAAAAACACTTTCTAATTTAGTTATTCTAGAAATACTAAAGACCAAAGATATTTATGATATTTTTCCATATTAATTACCTTCTTATGCTGCCCTAAAAACCCTAAATTACTATGGATATCCTTTATTTTCATTTTATTATTGTGTTGCTCTTAAAACCCTCCTTTACAAGATATAACCTTTACACAACTTTTGTTTTTATTGTTAGAAGTGAATTTTATACCACTTGAGGAAAATGAAAATGATTTACTTTGAATAAACTTGACATTTTCCATTTTCCTTGTTTTAAAATTTTCCTCCACATCTTGTTTTGCATCTCTAATTCCTTTTGAATTTGATCTTGCATATTGTACTTCTTTGACCTTTTTCATTTCTTTTGTTTTAAAATTTTTCTCCACATTTTCTCTTACACCTTTAATTCCTTTTGAATTTGAACTTACACATTGTACTTCTTCAACCCTTGTATCCTTCTTTATTTCTTCTAATGATTAATGTGTGAACTCTAACAACCTTCTATTTTGGAAGTGGAATATGTTTGATCTAATCTAACTTCTACTACATTATGGTTTTCTTGCTTAATCATAAAATTTGTGTCATGGCCAGATTATTTTCTCTTTCTCTTCATTGTTTTTACTTTGTAATTTCTTGTCATGTGTCTATCTCATAACATTTACAACATTGAAGTGTAATAATAACATAATTTATCTCTTGATTTATATTTATATCTAATCACATAACATTTACAACATTGAAATGCAATATTTTTATAATCTATCTCTTGAGGCACCATAAAATTTTTAAAAATTTTTATATTTGATAATTGAAATTTAATAGATAAAAATAAATATGATAATTTTAAAAGGTTTTTTTTTTTACTCCAAAAACTTTAATATATATAAAAGGGTTTAACATTTAAAATTTAATATAACAACTAATTTATTATATATATTTTTAAATAAGACATTATATATTTAAAAAGATTTAAAGAATAAATATAATTATTATTTATTTTTATTTAAAAAATAAATTAAAAACATAAAAAAATATATAATAATTTAGTTTATTTTTTTTATTATTAATTTAGTAGAAAAACTTCAACCCACTTTTATTTTAGGGTTAGGCATTCCCATCCTAACCATAACCATGACCTCTCATGAAGGTGAGAGTTGAACTTATCAATAGAAACCAAACATACAGCCATACACACACTCACCTATATACTGCAATTTAAGAAATACCAAACTTATCAATAGGAACCAAACACACAGCCATACACACATACTCACCTATATTACAGTTAAGAAATGCCGAAGCCCAAACCATAACAGTCACTTAACACTTTTATATTATATCTCATTACTCACCGTTCCAAGGCATCCAAGGACTCATTCTTCAAATTTTAGAATTCACGTTTCTAAAGAAGTCTTGCATTCTTCAACGTCTAGAAGAAAGACAAGAGGAAGAATCTTTCAATGTAAAGGCAATAAAAGCCATGCTTGATTTAGATCTTAACAGAAAGATGCAATGCAATGCATGTTTCCCATTGAGGAAAGATAAAATGGTGTGCCTATAATTCAAAATAAATTCCTTGCTAACTTAAATATATGGGTCGCCATGAAAATGGAACTTAACCACCAAAGGCAATTGTGGGTGTCCGACTATATCGACAGGCACAGCATCGACATAACACGGGTCATTGTAATTTTGGAATAAGTTAGAGTTATTCGTATGTTTTTTAATTATGATATTTATGAACAATACCTACTGAACATTTTTTTTTTTTGAAATTTTCGTGAGATTGACAGGTTGTTTATCTCTCTTATTCTGCAATTATTATTTGCCGGAATCAAAAACCTTTTGTCTCTTGCCTTAGAACCACAGGCTTAAAATTATTCAATCAACCCCTTTTTGTGCTGTGGGGCTATAATTCTGTGACTTAGGAGTCACCACCGACCTCTTTTGGCTTAAAATTATTCAAACAACCCCTTTTAGTCCTGTGGGGGCATAGTTTTGTAACTTAGAGTCACCACCGACTTCTTTTGAGGATGCTGCTAGTTTTTACTTTGAAAGGGGACAAACTTTTCCAAGGAAAGGCAAAGCAAATATGCTTTTGTTCTATGGTGCAGGTGCTTTATGCTTTTGTTCTATGGTACAGGTCTTGATGGAGAAATAATAACATACATTGCTACCACCGCTGAGATTATGGATACAAACAAAAGGAATCAAATACGGCCTGGTTGGTGATTTTTTAAATTTAATTTTCTTTCAAGCATCCATATGATCTTCAGACAGCTATTAATAACTACCAACTTGCATTATGTTTTCTGAACCAAAAGAGTCCAACATAATGCAAAATAATTAAAATATAGAAGAAAGTGACAGTGTCCCTGAAGATTATGATATGTTGAATAAAGTCCTCAAAACCATTAAGGAAAAAATAAAAGACAGTATGGTGTATTTATAATGTCTTTATCATTAAAATATAGAAGAAAGTGACAGTGTCCCTAAAGATTATGATATGTTGAATAAAGTCCTCAAAACCATTAAGGAAAAAAATAAAAGACAGTATGGTGTATTTATAATGTCTTTATCATCAATGGCCTCACATCACACTAATTTTTATTTGTCGTATTTCCCTACACGTATTATAGATTTTATCTATAGAAATGCAAGAAAACAGTTTAAGTAATATAGATCACACTAAAATCTTCAAAATGACTAATGGAACTCAAAAACTGTCTTGATCAATGTACAAGAATATTCTCAAAATGCAGCTTCCCTGGAACTACCCAACTAAACAAGCTTTTGTTTTTTTTCGGTTTTGTTAAATCTAGGCTCTTCTCCCTGCCCTGCTTTTCCCCTTCAGGCTCTCCTCTTCACATCTTTGTCAAGACCATTGTCACAAGAAACTACTTTTCTGCAGTCTATTCGATTATGGATCATCAGGTGTTAAACTTGTGTCAATTATCTTTATACAATTCTCTATCTGATCAGCACTCGCAAGAAAAAACCACAATCTCAAACCTACTCTTCACATTTGAGATTTGAGCTCTCTACAAAATACTACAGGGGCTTCTAAAATATGTTAAGGCAAAGTACTAGTGCCAAATTGGTTAGAGGGAAAAAAACATGCTTGCATTCACATGCTATGGGAGACAAAGAACTCAAAATCTAGATGCCGAACCCTGAGCTGCTTCAACCAGGAATCAGCAGAGCTCAGTAGAGAAATACAGGGATTTTTTAATCTTTCCTTTTTTATTCTTTAGAAAAAATCATAGAAATATGAATGGGAATTTATGGAAAAAACTTATTATATAAGGATTCTATTAGCAACTCTTTTATCAAATGGAACGATCCCATTTATAGGCTTAGGAAAATAGTAGTCATCCCTGTTATTGGGAATGTTCAACTTGAGATTTTACAATACGTATGTAAACATAATAAGTCAAATGGAATCAATGGTGCATAAGGATGTATTTCCCAATTTAGGAATTCATAGATTCATTATACAAGATAGTATATTTTTCACTAAAATAGCAAGAGGGACCATGGGTAAATGTCAAAAATGTCAAATCTTAAGTAGTTAAAACAGATTTCTCTCTCATTGTTTTTTATTCATTTGCATCTTGTTGTCAACTATCTTAGAAATGACACTCCTCTTTTATCTTTAAAATGGTCGAAAGCATTATGGGTGGCTGCTAGATTTTTACAACTTCATTTTCTATCCCATTTTCATAAGGAATTTTGATGATGACATTTAGTTTGGACCTCCATAATTATTCAACCAAGCAATAGATCGTGACTCAAAAATAGTGGTTTTTTATGTTGTTGTTCTTTGAAAAATCTAATATCATCCTTCAAAAAACCAAGCTATTGGAATGCAAGTTTTTACCTGGATTTACTCCCCAACATTATGAGAAAATACCTCATTTCATAGTCATATCTTCTTTACTCCTTATTGCAACCCCTACATTTGGAATCACCTAAAAAATTTCAAGATTTTCAAACAAAACCTATTCTATTTGTTCAGTGGTGTCTAATCCTAGATTTTCTTCTTCTAAAAAGTAAAACTCTTTTATAAAAAATGAGTCCCGTGTGAAATCTTCAAGCCTTGCAAAATTTTCCTTGTCCAACGTAAAACTAGTTGTTTCATATCCTAGATGGACACTTGTTTCTACCACCTCTATAGGATTCTCCTTCTCTAAAGAGACACCAAATGTTAACTCTAGCCAGTCACAAATACACACACAAACTGAAGACAGTTTACAGATCAAGAGAAAATAGAACAAATACAACACGGTATTCAGAGAGAAACAAAAACAAAACAACAAAGCTAGAACACACACCAAATGCGGGAGAACTACTTTTCTTGTATTATTACAATTATTAAATAATACATCATGCAACCGAAAGTAACCAATATTTATAACGTTATATTTAATAAAAGACACAAATACAACTATGGATAACTATCTACATCCTCCACCGTAACCATACACCGTTGTTGTCATTTCCAACAATTAACCGTTGTCATTTCCAAAAATTAACCGTTATCATTTCCAACAATCTCCCACTTGACAAATACGGTGGCACAATACTTATGCCACTGTGTTCTTGACACCATTTGAACTTTTGGGAACTCACTACTTTTGTCAAAGCATCAATTGTGTTCAGCTCAGTCTTCACCTTCTTCGGTTTTATTTCACCTTCCTCAATTATTTGTCTGATGAAGTGAAATCGTACCCTGATGTGTTTGGTCCTGTTGTGGAATTTGGGATTGACAACAAGATCAATTGCACTCTTGTTGTTACATCACAATGAAATTGAATCCTGTTGCACACCAACATCTAAACACAATTTTTTGAGCCATACTACTTCCTTGCAAGCCTCTGCTGCTGCAATATATTCAGCTTTTGTTGTTGATTGAGCAACAACATCTTGTTTCTTGCTTCTCCAACTAACAACTCCCCCAACAAGTTCAAACACATATGCACTTGTGGACTTTCCACCATCCACATCTCCTGCAAAATCCGCATCAAAATAACCTATGTACATACCTTGCTTGCTTATACATAATTTCTTGATCATATAGTTGCATAGAGATTTTATGACTATGGCAGAGGATAATACCTAGTAAAATCTAAGGATTTTGATGCCTAGTAAAATCCCCCCATAGGGAAAATTGCATCTTTCATGACTAGTCATTTTGACCATTTCTCATTCATCTTCTTCGAACCATCATTTTGACCATCCAAATTAATCATTATTTTTCTATTGATTTTCATACCTTCAACTCAAGCATAGAAAATCGCCTCACACAAGATTAGCTTCACAACCACATACAAGGAGCATCCTCCATTTCGATCATACACCAACACGCATCCTTGCGGGTTATTACCTAAAACTTGATGTTGTATGGACATGTCACTCAACACATTTTGATCATCTTTTGTGCATTACCTCTCATTTCTTTTCGTTCATCTTCATTGATCCCCACATCTCATTTTTTACAAACCACATTTGACTAGCATGATAGGTGTGCATTAAAAAACTAAACATCACTATAAGTATTAGCATATGCATTATCATGTAGGTCATTTACAATAATTATTCATAAAACATAAAAAACAACAAAAACATTTGAATTAGCATAACACAAATAAAAATATAAAAATGCAGTATGATATTAATCTCAATAAAGGGTATATATGCATAAGTTTACTGGTATACCATAATAAAAATATTGGCATACTCAATCATTGAGGAAGTATGCCATAAAAAGATAAAACTCGACATCTTATCCTCTACATCCCTAGATCTTGCCCATATCAGGTGGTGGTATCGATGGGGGTATATGCATGGTTTGAGTCACTATTCATCAGCTCAATCATGTATGACTCTAAGATATAATTTTTGTTGGCAAGGCCACCTTCTATCCCTCTGGAACTGCCTAGTAGTATAAAGCCTAATAGAAATACTCGCGTCGAGTGGCCATCAATAGCTCATCTTGAAGGTAACATTTTATACTACTGCTAGTGGAATATTTCAACCTACTTGAAGAGGGTGCAATCCTCAACTGTTGTTGTAGCTGAGCATGTGTCTATGATCACTAGGTCTCATGTAACTGAATGTGCTATACCTAAGTCATAATTTTTTTACTCTACACTACCAAATATGCCCTCAAGGTAGCTACCTCTACCTCTAGCTTTGTAAATAATTTGGTGATCCCCTCCATATCTCTCACCTCACCTGATGGTTACTGAGGCATATCCTCTTGCATCGATGCATCCTTCTCTCCCGATCCAATCGCCTCCTCCTATCGAGAACCAACTATGTCCCTTTGGCTAGATCTAGGTGCATCCTCACCCTTTGTAGGTCTTGGTACCTCCCCTCTGGCTCTAGGTCTAGTCACCTTCTACTATCTTATCCTAGGTGTCTCTTCCTACTGAGATCTCATTACCTCTCTCTATTAAGCTACGACCTGGATTAGTAGTTTTATATAATAGCCTATCTCTGGTCGTGGTAGTCGTTGCTAGTGAGGAATAATCCTCTAAGATATAAGATCTCGATACCATTGTTGGCATCCACCCTATACCTCTACATCATCCTCCCAAAGGGTCACCAATAAAGGATCATCCTCATCAGGCTCTCTAAACTATATGATGTTAGGGTCCCCACTTATAATTGGTGAATCTCTCATCATTCGTTGAAACCAGATGCTACCTAACTTAGGTACACCCTGCACCAGTCTAAACTAATGTTGCACCTAATAAAAATAGTATAATTTTACCTCTCCCTTATCTAATCACACCCATCGAATCTATCAAACCTAAGCTAGCTCTATATTGTTCTCATCCCAATATTGATAAATCCTCCAAGGTCTCCATGTGATCCGTTAAGGACACAAGTCATATATCACCTTACTAGCTATGGTTAACCTACTACCTAGCCCTCTCCCTCATTTTAAGGGTACCCATAGATATGTAGTTGGGTTTTATATATCTATATCCCACCGTGACAACCCGTCAAGCCTCCTCACTATTATATCTTTCCAACTCCATACTTGAAGCGGGGTAGTGAGGATAATGCAACTATGTTGCTTGTACATGATATTGTATAATATATTGTACAAGCAACATAATACAAAAATACCCCATGCAAATTATATCTTGGTCTTCCTCATATCAACCACAACCCCAACAAGAACCCATAGTAGATATTGCATGATCATATGATAGGCTAGTAACCCGACAACAATCCCACTTAGCACCACTGTTAATGTAGAGATACCATTTATATTTACCATGTGCTCCACACTAATGCCACTCGATTTGATCAAAAAGTTTGGATCTTCGATAAATTGGTCTAAGGTCTATTCCTATACCAAATACTGATACACTATCTATCCTTTCATGAGAATCCATAGGATTCACCATACATCCTCCAAGGTCACGATCATCTCTCCCATAGCCAACCAAGATGTGGATGATTCTGGATACCATATCTCTACCAATGTTGTCAAGAGAGTCATGTCTACATCCACTTTGGGTATCTCCACCACATATAGAAGCCCATATTGCTACATCAATTCTCTCTTTGCACCATCAAGAGCCCTCATCTGATCTGCAAAATCTTTGTAATGATAGTCTCGATTCTTGAGAGTACCATACTACAATAAAAACATCAACATTACACATCATTAGCCCATCATAATCATAAAAAAATAAAAAAAATAAAATAAACACAACAAGATCAAATTGCAAAATAACAAGTAACAAGAGCAAATTCATGGGTTCTCCATGAATTTACATGTTTTTTATGAATTCACTAAAGAACACAAGCATATACTGAGAGGGGGGATGAATATTATAAGACTACATTTTACTTTTCTTTCCCAATCTTAAGTATGCAATATATCAATGGCAATATCAACAACAGTAATCAAAACAATGCACAAATCACCATACACAATAGAGACACCAATTTAACGTGGTTCACCCAATGTGGGCTACTCCATAAAGAAAATATTTCACTAAAATTTTATCAGTAGAATTCTTGGTAATCCTTTCCCTATTACAATGTTTATGGACATCCAAAGCTTGATCTCAACTCTGTCTCAAATCTGTAGTAAATATAGTCCTTTGGTCTAGCACAAATCTGCTCAAACTATATCCTCAAATCTGCACTAAACATAGTCCTTCGATCTAGCACAAATTTGTTCAATATCTATCCTCAAATATGCACTAAACATAGTCCTTTGGTCTAGCAAAAATCTTCTCAATATCTGTCCTCAAATTTATACTAAACACAGTCCTTCGATCTAGCACAAATCTTCTCAATATCTGTCCTGGTTTGGTACAAACCTATCCTCAAATATACACCAAACTCTATCCTTAATTATATCCTCAAGACTTAACACAAAGCTTGTCTCAATCACAAATCAACTCTACTAGATCTTCTTCAAACCTTAACCCAAGGTTTGAACAAATAAATCATTCAACTCTACTCTCAAGTCTTCTCAAAGACTTATCTCAAATCTTCCTTGTAATCTTCCACAAAAACGCATACTAATCTATCCACAAGTCCTCTCTAGAACTTGTCCAATCTACTCAAATAGTCTTCACCAAGACTTACCTCAAATCTGCTCAACAAGTCCTTACTAGAACTTGTTCAATCTGCTTGGTAAGTCTTCACCAAGACTTACCTCAAATCTGCTCAACAAGTCCTCACTAGAACTTGTCCAATATGCTTGTAAGCTTTCACAAAGGCTTACTCAACTCAGTCCTTAAGTCCACTCTAGGACTTGCTCAAATCTGTCCACTAGCTTTCACAAAATATTTATACAACTCAACTCAATCTATTACATAAAACCTCTTCAATCTCATAAACAAGTTTCACATAGAATATTTTTTATAGAGAATTGTTTATGCTCCATACTCACAACAATTCTCAATCACTTTCAATCTCTTTTTTTACCACTGAAACATATAGAGAATTGTTAGAGACTCAATATACTTCACACTCACAACAATGCTCAATCACTTTCAATCTTTCTTTTTACCACTAAAACATATAGAGAATTGTTAGAGACTCAATATGCTTCACACTCACAACAATGCTTAATCACTTTCAATATTTCCTTCAACTTAATTCAAAAATAAAGAACAAGTTTTTTTGCATAACTTGAACTATCACTCCAACACTTCCAATCAACTAAGCTCAATCAACTCCACTCAACCAATCACTCAATGAAACACTCCTTGCTTACAAATCCTAGTCCAAGCATATGAACACTCACTCAATTATTTCCAACAATGCTTATCAAACAATCTCACATAACAATGATACTCATGATCTTGCACTAACCCTAATCATGCATATGAAGGTTCATTCAATATTTCCAACAATGCTTATCAAAAAAAGTTTTTATCATCAAATTTTACTTATAAAAACCTTTAAAAATCAAACTCAACAATGCTTATCAAACAATCCTTTTCTCTCCAACTTAGCATTCACAACATCCAACAATCACTCACAAGGAAGATATGCCCTTACCTCTTGTTTGAAGATGATTTGACCTCAAACACCTATCTTAATCACAACCACTCTTTTTCCAATACTAGGGTTAGATAGCAAATATTTTTCCTTAATATTTTCTCACAAAAATATTTCACCAAGTCAAAATGTCAAAACTTACTCAACCTTATTTCTCCTTTCAATACAATTTTATTAACTTTGTTTTAACAAAAATATCTAACTCCTTTGGCACACCTTATTACTCCTCTCAATAAGCTCAAAGCACTCAAAAATCAAGTCCAAATATAAATAATACATATCCTTTTATCTCCCTCACAAAAATATTATAACATTCAATTTCCACTTTATAACCCTTAAAAAAAATATTTCTGCAAATTTCGAAACCTCTGCAAATTTTGAACCAAGTAATTTAGTGCATACCTTATCATTCACCAAAATATGCCTCAGTCGGTTTCAAACACGGAACCTCTCCTGTCGAGCGCCTTTGCTAGGTGTGCACCCACCACATGGGCTACATGCTCCCACACAAAGGGAAAGGCTAGCGCCTTCCCTTTGTCCTTTTCCTCTTGCACGATTTCCAACAAAAATATTCCTTTCTCACAAAAATACAAACCATGGGATTTGTTCCCTCAACCTCATGTTTTCCAAAGTCTTAGCACCACCCTTGACTGCCAAACGTGCTACACAACACCTTGGAACATGATGTGGAATCCCCTCTGCCTTGTCCTTTGTCCTTGCCTCTTAAATGCTTTAACACATGCGAATCTGCCACCTTTCCTTGTGCACAATTTACACTTGCATCGAATAATTCACATGGATAATATTTGCAATGGTCTTTGCCCCTTTTTATATGCAATGTGCCATGAGATTATAGACATCGACGATTTTGATTAATTCAAATTATTTCGAATTAAATAAACTTTATGCCCTCTTAACCCTAACTTTTAGGGTTTTAATTTAAATCATAAATTAATTTATAATTAAATTATTATAAATAATTTATAATTAACTTAATAACTCTTAGAGTTAATCAAATTAAATTATAAATTAATTTATAATGAAATTATTATAATTAATTTATAATTAAATTAAATCTCTAGGTCTTGACCTTAGACATTTTAATATTATAATATTATTTTTCTTGGGCCTTCCTTTTTCCCTTTAGACCTCATATGACCACCTAGAAGTAATCTTTCTTTTGCACTTGATTACGAAACCTGAAATTGATGCTGATCACTACAACTAATTGTAGATTAAAAATACACGCCAAACAAAAATAAATAAAATCACAATAACAGAGTACAGAATAGTTGCACAAAACAAACAATTTCTATTAATCGATGGAGTTTAAAAACTCTTTTTTTTTAATACAACTGGGCTTGTAACCCTTTATTTGTGATACAAGATTACAATTCGTGCTAGGGTTCTCCGAAACCCTAGTTGGCACAAATGGTGGCGCTTTCGAAGAATGTATCTTCAATCCCAACAGAGTGAGTGGGCTTTGTGGTATCCCTTGCTTGGACCACTCCAACCTAATCACCGCCATCAATAAACCGGATCTGCTATCAAAAACCTGCACACATTAACACTATCAAGGAGTTAGAAATTAATAAGAGGGCTCCACTGTGTGAGCCCTCGGAAAAAATCTAAAACCCTAGAAAAACGAAATGCAAAAATTCAATAACAGATCAAATAGAAGAAAAGAAGTTACTTGCTTTAAACTAATTTATACCTGTTCTCTGTTAACGCAGCTAGACCAAGCGACACCTGGAAGTAATGTGGCTGTCAAATCGGCTGCGGAAGGCGCCCTGGTGCACTCGCTGAACGCCCGCGTGCTTCTGAATTAAGGTTTCAGACGTCGGTCTGAAAAGCTGGATCAGACGCAACTCTCTCTCAAGATTAAAGCACCACTTTGAAGACCAAAGAATAAAAGAATATTTAAAATTTTATCAGCTTACCCCCTCAATTGGCGAGCGAGAATGGTTCTCACGAGCCAATTGGAAGAAATTCGGAAGAAAATGAACCGTTTTTGCCCCAACGGTGAAAAAGGGGTTTGTGTATGAATCATCTGTTTATGTCCCAACAGAAAAGGGGTTGGTGTACAAACCAGAAAATAATATGATTGAAGACGATATGAGTGATGTGAAAGATGAACCGTTTTCTACCCGAACGGTTAGAAAGGGATTTTTGCCAAATTTTAAATTCCATGATCATTTAAGATGAATTTTACTATTAGGAAAGTTAAAAATTGATAACGGATGCCCCAACTCCTGTGGGTGAATCCATACTGTTGATGAAATTGCCTTGTTGGCGCCATTGATATGCGAGAGATGCAATATGAAAGAGTCCAGAACTTCAGAGATGCTCCTAGTGACTGTATGGATAATTCCTCGGGCCGGAACCAATCAACCTAGGTAGCCTTATTCTCTAGCAAGACTCAAAATAATGATGATATTGAATATTGTCCACGTTTAAGGCCCCATGAACTAGGCCATCAATGACAAATCGTTGAGCAAATTAATCTTGGTATGAGGTCACTTGAAAAGTAGGATACCCAAAATTGATTTCCAATTTTCAAACAGTGAAATAATTGATGATGATAAATGGTAAGTGTCCTTATGGTGGTTTAATCCTCTTACAATAACACCGTGATCACCATTTGTAGATTAAAAATACACGCCAAACAAAAATAAATAAAATCACAATAATAGAGTACAGAATAGTTGCACAAAACAAACGATTTCTATTAATCGATGGAGTTTAAAAACTCTTTTTTTTTAATACAACTGGGCCTGTAACCCTTTATTTGTGATACAAGATTACAATTCGTGCTAGGGTTCTCCGAAACCCTAGCTGGCACAAATGGTGGCGCTTCCGAAGAATGTATCTTCAATCCCAACAGAGTGAGTGGGCTTTGTTGTATCCCTTGCTTGGACCACTCCAGCTTAATCAGCTGCCATCAATAAACCGGATCTGCTGTCAAAAACCTACACACATTAACACTATCAAGGAGTTAGAAATTAATAAGAGGGCTCCACTGTGTGAGCCCTCAGAAACAATCTAAAACCCTAGAAAAACGAAATGCAAGAATTCAATAACAGATCAAATAGAAGAAAAGAAGTTACTTGCTTTAAACTAATTTATACCGGTTCTCTGTTAACGCAGCTAGACCAGGCGACACCTGGAAGTAATGTGGCTATCAAATCTGCTGCGGAAGGCACCCTGGTGCACTCGCTGAACGCCCGCGTGCTTCTGGATTAAGGTTTCAGACACCGGTCTGAGTCTGTGGTTGTGGGTAAACACCCGCGGGCACTTGGTAAACACCCGTGGGCACTTGGTAAACGCCCGTGGGCACTTGGTAAAGGGGTAAACGCCCGCGGGCACTTGCGACAAGAATGGGAGATTCTGCAGAATGCTGCAGAAGGAATGGCGACGAAAGCGGCAATGGAAGCGACAAAAAAGGACGGCGATAGATGCGACGAAAAGGTAGCAGAAGAGAGATAGAGGAGATAGCAGTAGAAGAATTAGAATCAGAGATAGCGCATAGGAGATAGGTCAAAAAGATCGGGTTTGAGCCATCAAGGTGACTCAATTTATAATCTACTCTTAGGGCACACTTTAGGGTTTTAATGACACTTTGAACGTGTGGCTAAGATTAAAGTGGATCTAAGGGTAGAGAATAAATTTAGGTTGTGAAATGGATTAAGATGGATGGACGGATGAGATTAAATGAAGGATGGACGGCTCAGATTAAATCACTTAAACTATTATTTAAATATATATATTAAAATATTAAAATATATATATAAATATTAATTTAAATAAATTTGGGGATGAAAAATGACAGGAAAGGTGAAATTGGGCCAAATAATGGAGAGAAAGTGTGGATTTGGGCCAAATAATGGCAGGAAGGTGGATGACCGACACGTGGCTGACAGGAAGGTATAGATGACTTGCAAGTGGCTGGATTTTGGTGTCTCCACTAATGCTTACTAGTGTTGACTTCTTGACATCAATGACAACAAAATCTGCTCATATTTCCAACATTCATGCCACCAACCGCAAATCCGTTGTGTCGAATGCACCTTGTGAATTCGCTAGGGTTTTGTAAATTTGTGAAACAATTTTTGGGTCACAAATTTATTGTGTAGCCACAGATTTGCCTCGACAACCACACATGGAAAAACCATAGGATTCTCCAAACGAATCCACCAAAAACTACAAAAAATGATAAAAATCAATTAAAAAGATAAGTTGTTTACCCAGATCCTCAGTTCTATTCCATCATTAATCATTCGTACATAATATGCCCTCTAAGTCGTAAGACCCATTTTATTCAAAGCCCTAAATTAGGAAATCACACAGTGAAAATGAATTAGGTTTTCAACCCACCCTCCATTTTAACCCACCCATTGTTTTTCCATTTTTCATTTTTTTCTCTTCTTTTCCATCAACCTTTTTGAGTTTCATTACGAATGTGGAGTTCCTCATGAAACTCGAGGGGGAACCCTAACAAAAAAAACTAATAATTATTTTATACATCGATTTGCGTGCCAAAAAATAATATATAAAAAATAAAATAAATGGTATTTTCACACTAACCTTCCGTCCAAAACCACCCATCATTTTTCACCCATTTTTAGCGAATTTGCAAGTGCTAAAATTGACCCATGAATTTTTTGAAATAGTAAACACACCAACCACCTGAATGCCATTGCGATTCGGTCCAAAAATAGTTGAATCTTGTATCTTTTGCGAATTCATGATAGCGATTCCTACCCACGAATTATCTAGATTGGGAATTTTCCCAATTTACCTAACAAATCCACACTGCCCCTCTCTCCAAATAATGCATCTCTTGGTTATCTCACATTGATTAAAGCCTTTAAAATCAATAGTCTACCTTCCAATTGAGGCTAATGGTCATTTTGAGAAAATTAATGTTGAATAGGAGAACTTAACAAAAAATTGTGAATTATTGTGAGAACTTTGAGGACTAACCACTTTGTTGCTGGCTGAGTGACCAAAGCAGGTTTTTCACTGATTGGAGAAGGATCTTGGAGTTCTCTTTGTTGCTGCTTAAATTTACCTTACCACCATCGCTACTTTTGACCATCAATAACCAAATCAGCAATACCTCCACTTTGAGCAAGTCATTTTGCAATTACCTTGACTTCATCATTTTATTTTTGCACCTACATTTTGTATTTAACACATTTTTATGAATTCGCAGATGGCATGAATTTGACTTGCTTGCCGTGAATTTTCTTTCCAATCGCAAATTCACACAGTTATAGGTCTGGAGGAAAATATTTGCTTCCAAATCCATTATTTCATTTGCACATTACATCTTAATAATCTTGTATTTCATAAAACCCTAATTTTTGCATTGTTTTGCTATTTTATTTTAGTTTTTCATCTATTTGCAAGTAGATTTACAATTTCCATATTTTTACGCACGGTATATTAAAGAGACCAAGGGGATTTGACTGTCATACTGCTAAGATCCATCATATAGTGGCTTAAGCAGATCCCTAAACATTGATTACAATTTTTAGTGTTTTTGTGTGATTGATTGCAAGATTTTTGTGAATTCATGCCATCAATCGTGAATTCGCTTACAATTGTGAAATCGTAAGACTAGCCATGAATTCACTCTACTCAACCGTCTAGTTCAAGTAGGTGCTCAATAAGATCTGTTTCAATTCCATATCTTTGTTTTCTATTTGTTCCATATTTGTTTATCCATAGATCATTTTGAAAATATAAGAAAATACCAAAAAAATGAAATTGCAATGCATTTAGTTTAGAAGAATTTTAGTTGTGTGTTGTTTTCAAGGAAAGTAAAATTACATATAGTTTAGTTTCTAGTTGCATTTGGTATAAAAATAGGTGTTTGTAAACTAAAAGAACACATCAAACATACACATTGGCTATACTTAGAAGTGATCTTAAAACACTTATTGGTGAACCCTATATCCATCCAACTATCACCAAAGGAGGTATATCGCCAGATACCTCTCACATTGAGGTGTAGACTTTAAACGACCCATCCCACTTCTAGGAATGGATCTATTAGCCTAAGGGAAAGAGGTGCAAAATTTTTAGTCTACAATATCATAGTGGGTCTCAAATTATTTGTATCATTAGAGACATCTTTCATCACTGTTTTATTCTCTACTTCTTCAACCTTTTCTTGTTCCTTCATCTTAGAAACATTAAGAGTGATAATTCCTTTGTATATTATTCTCCATAGATTAATAGGAATAGTGAGAAAATCTTCATAACAATCATTGGAATAATTAAGAACACTTTGCATGTATTTTTTAAGTATTAAATATTCTCCTTTTGTTTTCTTCACTAGAAATATCTACAAGCCTATTATTCAAAGCATTTATTTCATAAATACTTGTTCATCAAATCTTTAATTATGTTCTCTTGTCTTTGAGAACTTCATTAGAAAGTAATGCCATATACATTACTTTTCCTATATCATTAGGTAATGTGAAAGAATCTTTTGAGTTTATTTGTTGCTCGTCAATTTTTAAATTCAAATATTCTTATACCATTGAAACACTTTCATTTTTGTCCTCTCTCATGATTGATTGCAAATCCTTCTTTTCTTTTATTGATGTATTCTCTTGAATTTCAATTTTTTCTATCATCTTTTGTGTACAACCTTTTAATAGTTGCAACTGTTTCTTAGTCTCTTCTAGTGAGTCATCTTGAATATAAATTTCTCCTTCTTGAAAACATAAGTCTTCTCCAATGTAAATTAGTTCTTCTTGTAGACATAGATTTTCTTCTTCAACTAATTTTGACAACTCATGAAGTTCTAGTTTTTTATTTTTATATTTTTAGATCCCTTGTTTTCTTTTTTGTTTGCTTTTTCTTTGCCATGTTCCTTTGATGTAGACTACCTTATGACTCCCTAGTGTTTAGGATATATGATTAACCTTGCTAAGAATTTTTCAATTTTACAAATTTTGTAAAATGCCTTCTATCTTGCAAGTGTTTGAATGTATTATGAACTTGATAGTATACTTAGCCTTATTAATTTGCATTGAATACCTTTTGTCTCCCTAATGTTAAAATTTAATGACATGTCTTATTTCTCCCTATTTATTAGTAAGTAGAAAGCTAAAGATAAATGATGATGGATCTTCAAGTTTTGATAAGTTCTTTTCCTTCAAGACCATTTAGCTGGATTTCTAATGTCTCATGAATTAGTGTAAGAGACTAATGCAAAATGCAATTTCTAACTTTTCAAGCAATTAATGGTTTTGCTTCTTTTATCCTTCAATTCTCAATGGTATAGTTTTCTAAATTTTAATAGTTTAATGTTTGGTGTAGAACTCCTTATATCTCCCTAATGTAGAAATTTAGAAAATAATAATATTTTTAAACTAATTTTCCAATTTTGAAAGCCTTACATATCCTATTTTAATTATTTATAAATATTTGATATAATGCACCTTTAAAATATCACTTAAATATATAAACTCCTTGTTTTGATTTGCTTTCTAATTCACTAAGCTTAGTTCTCCAATGCAGTAAAATTAAATTGAACATAATATTATGCATATTATAACTCCTTATACCTCCTACTTTAGAAAATTAAAATGTGGATTAAATATTACCTTAAGATAGAATTTGGTCTCCTCCCTTTGATCGATGCTAAAAATGTGACTCTGTCTTTACTTTCATTTTTTGAAATTCTAAGGTAATATTTGCAAATGAAATGAGTGCTTCTTCAATGAATGTTTTTGGTCTTCAGTGCTTCGTATGCTATGTGGATCCCAACGACTATTTACACAGTGCTTTTATTTCAAAACTTGACTGTCCTAGCACCTGTCAAGAGGCACACTCATTGTTTGCTTAAAAAAATGATGTACTATGGCAATTTGACGGGTTGTATTCCTTCAGTAGTCTTCCTTGTATCCTATACAAAGGCTAAGTGTAAGGTTAGTTGAATTGTATTACCTTTTAAAGTGCGCACTGTAATCGACACTCAAATTGATTTCAACTATGGTAAAATAAACTCTAACTCTAACGGTTCTGCATGATGGTCTTCCATGATCAACTAATACTTTACAATGATGCTACATATGAGTTTGATAATACTCCACATGCTCTAATAAATGTTATTTAGCCACGTGGGTCCCTTGGTGTGTAGTGATATTTTTTTAGGGTTTCTTTTAAAACAATACGTGTTGGTTGCCATGTTGAGAAGAATTCTTTGTCTAAATCACTATAACTAGCACTTCACCTAGGTGTGTTGTGTAATGACTATCTTGATAACATATCCTCTACATTAATCATTCCAATAACATCTTCTAAGGTGGTAATATTATAATGGATCTTCCTCCTTTGCTTGGTGCAAGAAAATATGCACTTCAATTGTGCTCAACGTAACTCAACATGGCTATCAATTTAGGTTTTTGATGTGTTTTGTATGCCTATATATGACCATCAATGATAGTGACTAATATATCTAACATTTGCTCCACCTAAAGCTACTGGTGCACGTGACCTAGCAATGAAACCTTCTTTGTTTGACTGTGCTCAAACTTGTGTGTTATCATTTTAAATCTCCTTCATTGATGTTGAATCTCTTGCAAGTGATTTGTAACTCAAGCCTAATATTCAACTGTAATGTGTACCTACAATGATTTTTCTTCTTACTACAGTGCTCTAACATCTTTTTCTTCCTTCCAATGGTGCATCAGCTTGGTGATTTAAAACTTGCTCCAATATTATTCTCCCACTGTACTTCAAACTTTTTCTTTATGCCTTCTTGAGATGGTAGTGGTGCCTCTCCATTTTGCGAGTCAATATAATGGTGATTTCAGCTCTACAAACTAATGCATCTCCTCTTCTTGCCAACTTAGTATATATGAATGTAGAACTTTTCAAATGATGATTCTAATATTTTAATCATGCAAGTAGTATGCCTATTTGATGACTATATTCTGCATTGTAGTATATCTAATATGTGCTCTAGAATAATGTCTTCTTTTGCTTTGAATAGACAATAGAAATTTGATATTTTTCTTTCTCTTGAAATATATCTAACTTCTATTTTTCTATGCAGGTATGAACCTTGTAGAAATTAACTTCTGCACTACCTTGAAGACCTTTAATTTGAAATATTTTCATGCAACTTCTAAACCTCAAAATTGGTGCTTAATAACCTTAATAATAAACTGAATATAAGAGTTCAAATAATGAAAATTTTGCACCTAAGTTGCATACCTTTTCAACCTCAATTTGATGATGATGTTCTTGGCAATTGGGATCACCTAAATGTTGCCTTGATTTTGATGAATTTGTAGCTTCAATTTTTATACTTTGCTACCTTGAAACTTGTTTCTTTTGCAGCTATGTAACTCCTTAAACTTGTTGCTATAATGTTATCTAATGTACTGAATTTAAACTATAAAATTTGTAACACCTTTGCAGTACAATCCTTCTTGATTTTTTGCCCTCAAATCTCTCAATTATGCTTGGAAACTCCTCCCAAAAATTGGCATTCTTCTTGCTAAATCCTTCTCCCTTGGGTCTATTGTTGGATGGCGATAAGTGTCCCAAATTATTCACTATCAAGAGCTTCTCTTTTCAAGTAGTTTGAGACCTTCTCCTAGGGCCTTCAAATCCTTCAACTTATCTTCTAGACTTTTATGAGAGATATTCAATATTCAATGGATAACTTCTTCAATATTATCTCAATATTTCTTGTGGCTCTTTTTATTTCCTCTTGATATACCGTATGCTCTAATACCACTATTAGATTTTGAAGATATAAACTTGAAGGTAATGCAGCCACAAGTAATGAAATAAACATCCAATATTATGACTATATTAATGGTAATCTAATAAGCAAGTAAATAGCATGAGAAACTTTTGAAATAACTCATGAAATAGCCATTAATGTAAACTCACAAAAATATGAATTGGATGTCTACTAGTGCATGCTATGAGCAATGCATGCTTCATTACTAATTATAATTGTAAGTCACAGATATATACTAGTATGTGATTTTACTTTCCTACCCTAAGGACACATGCAATCTGCATGATGAACACTTTTGCACATGCACACCTAACTGAGGACACTTGTTATTCCTATTCTAAAGGACTCATGTACATGTGGATAACATGCACATTTACATCATTGGACATACGTGTGCATTTATTACTTTGCATAAAATAAATACTTAAATTCTAATCTAATACTAAATCCTAATATAAACATGTACCCATGGTGGTACATTGACATGTACCATATAATGTAGTATTCTCTAACATTTCCTACACATTAACACTTACATAAAGAGGAAACATAAATCACACACATAATAGACTTAACCCTAATCTATTACATAATTACAATTGTACCATGGGGTACATTAGCATGTACTAAATAATGTATTTCTCAACAATGTTGTAGGTTTTTCTCTTGGAGTCTTGCTTCACTTAGAAAATGGACTTTTATCAAACAAGCCCTTACTAGACCTTGCATTATCTGTTACTAATGCTATTCTGAATAACATTATTCTATCATTGATATTGTAGCTCACTATCTCTGATAATTATATGGGTTGACTTTGTTATTGAAAAATTCCCTATCCATTATAATTTTTGAATGTCACAAGCCACTATTATTGATATTGGTAGACTTTGTCTTGACTGTTATTGACTATTATTAAATTCATACCCAACTATTACTAACTACTCTTGATAGAACTTATATTAACTATTATATTCATCACAAATTCGTTTGTCTATTTCATGTAATAATTTTGGAATAGTGTAATATCCTTAGTATGCTTAATTGTTGTGGTAGAATTTTTGGTTTTAGGTTAAAATTTCAATATAATTAGGGTACTAAGCCAAGGTGTGTGTACTACCCATAGGCCCTCTATTATACCATAGTGAGGAATGATAGTGCTCAGACCAATATTTTAGGCCACTACTCAAAGAGGATTTGATGCATACCCTTGAGCACACTACTTGCCTCTTTGACAGTATAGGAGGGTGATCTTTCTAGATGTTGTGTTCAATGTACTATGGATAATACATGGTCAAAAATCTTCCTAGGGTTAAATATTTATCCTAATTCTAAGGGGTCTCCTAATATACCCAAATATATATGAGAGCTTAATTTTGTATATGATGATGTCTAAGGCTTGGGTATTAGAGTTTGATCACCCTTCATTTCAATAGATGCTTCATAGGAAATCTAGCTTAGCCAATAACAATAACTTCTTAGTGAGATTTTAAAATCCCTAGCATAGGGTTTCTAACCTAATAAACTAATACAAAAAAAGGCTAGAATTATTTTTAATAAAGAAACTGACAAAAAAATGAAAACACAAAAATTATACTTAACAGTCAAAATGGTAGGGCAAGAATTATCACAATCGTAGCAGAGCAAGGCCCTAAAAAGTGTTTTGATACCACTTGTTAGGAATATTCTAATAAAAATTTCAAATTCACATAAATATTACAATAAAAATAAATTCATAAAAGAACAAAATGTTGCAATACAAAATTTAAATGTAGAAATATATTAATCTTACAAATCAAAACACAGGATTGCAGGCCTCTTTGAGGGGAAAACCTCCTTCAATATTTTTATTCAATATGAAAAAAATATACATTCATTCATTTCCCTCACATTTTTAAATAGTTCATCACACTACCTAATGCTCAGGATTGAATTACATGCAAAATGCCACCCGATCTAGAATCTTCTACCAAAAAAATAGTTACATTCTTGATAAAAGTTACATAAAAAATGGCATCACTTGTCTAGGCACTTCTAGAGCCATAAAATATTACATAATATCATTACAAAATATTATAATGGGGGTTCCCACATTAAGAAATGGGTTATTACATAATAGTTTTAGGATGGAGTCTTAACACTCTTCCTTGAAATAGAAACCATATCCCTCATTCTTGTTCAATTCTTGCTCCTATCATATACCTTTCTTTCTTTGGGCAAAAGTTAAACATCTCACATACTTCTATAAGATTTGATTCCTAATATGAGAAAGAATTAAATAATTTATAGTCTTATATAATCTTTAACTCTTCATTTGAAAGAGTTCTACACATCTCACCTTCTTCTATAAGCTTTTAATTTTTTACCTTTAGAATATTTATTTTCTATCTCAAGTCTTTCTTTAGACCATGGAGACATATCCTTTAACGAGAGAACTATGGATCTCTTATAGGAATCATAATTTCATAATTATTTGAATATTTCTTTATCACCTTAGTTTCTCTTTCTAATTAAGAGAATTACAAGTTTTGGTGACTAGATAGATGACTCTCCTAAGGAATTGCTAATTCATCAAAATAAGGATTGTACATTATTGCATTTTGGGTAGGGACCTAACATGCATAGGCTAAAGTTATATTAATTTTATGTATGACAACTTGATTTACCACTTGTTTGTCCATTGTAAGTTGATCAATTATTTATTCAATGACTATAGTGGGATGATTCATCATTATAGACTAGTTTTTCACTTATTGATTCGTTATCTAGGCATGGTGGATGGGCATTAAAAAAATTTTAGATCATGAACACATTATAGGTGAAGCATTGGAGTGTGCTTAAGTTTGAATTTGTACTTACCATACTATTCTACACATGATTGGTTACTTGCATGTTTTTCTTCTAATGAATTTTTTAGTCCTCTTCAAGTCCATAATCTTTATCAATGGAGTAATTTTTTAAATGCCAAAATTAACCCATAAATATTTAGAGACACTAAATAGAGTAATTTTTTAAAGGTCAAAATTAACCCATCAACATTTAGAGACGTGGACAAGGTCTCTAACTACGTGGGATTCATTAAGTCTTGGTATTAAATTAGAGGTCATTAGGTGGTACATGAAAACAAGACCTGCATTTGTTATTGATAAGTTTGTGTATCATGATGAAAGGGATTTGGCAATAAGATAACTTGTGATGGTGAAGGGTACTAGAGTTTTTGGATAGGTGTTTGGTCCATATAATATGTATATTATTATTAAGTGGATACCACTAGATTTTATTTCTAAATTAATTAGGGTAGTTGAGGCATTTATCCATACTACATTTGTGGGCCACATTGTCCTTATTTACATGACATTTGGCACATAGATTATCTCATTGGAGCACATGTTGGTTGCTGCTAAGCATAACTTTATGCAACTTAAGAAATATGAGAACCATCTATTATTGCTACTACACATTCTATTGTGCATTTTGTAAGGCAAATTGATTTAGAATTAACTATTGGTTTAGATTCCACATGAGTTGTTGATCTTGATATACTTGTTGTAGACTAGGATTCTGCATGATTTTTATTTAGTAGGCTAAAAACATTATGTGGGCATTGTTGATATTTCTAAATCTATTGTTGACCTTGGGGAATTTGTAGGTATTAGGATAATTGAGGGTTCATAATCCATGGTATATTTTACATCATCTATAGGTTCTCCCTTGTGAAGTTACCATAATATTGAATGAACCCCATATCGATCGAAGACATGGGTTTTTTTAAGAAAAAAATTCTAGAAAGAATCACAATTTTATCTAGAGTGAATTATATATTTGGTCCTTGGTTAAAATTTTAAGAATTTTTCTATAAGATCAAATATGTGTTAATTAAGAGCAAATTGCTCTTTTGGTACATGGTTAATTTTTGGCCTCTTTTGAAAGATGTGGAGCAAATCATCCTTTTTACGGATCCAATCATACTTTTGTTTTGAAAAAGTATATTTCTCTTACTTGTGTAAAATTTGACCTTTATTAGCAAAAAGAAGCAAATCATACTTTTTGGATGAATCGCCTTCATACTAAGGGAGCAAATCGCTCTCCTTGGGCAAATTTTTCTCTTTCTAAAAAGAGAGGAGCAAATCACACTTTCTTAAAATAAAAATTTTGTATGCTTCAAACATGGGGTGAATCGCCTTTTTGAAAGAATGAATCACTCTTTATGGACTTTGATTTATTTTTGTTATTTAGAGAGCGAATCACACCCTTAGAAAGGTAAAACATATCTTTAGTCTTAGCAAAAATTTTGAAAGGATGGATTACATGTTTGGACTTACAAAAAAAAATCAATAAAAAATTCATATGAAAATATAAAAATTTATAATCTTGATTGGGAATGCTAATCTTGGAAAAAATTGATAAAACCTTGGAAAATTCATATGAAAATAAAGAGTTGATAAAACCTTGTTTTGTGAGCATTGTTGAGTTGATTGTTAAAGGGTTTTTTTGGAATAAATAGTTGTTGATAAAACCTTGTTTGGTGAGCATTGTTGAGTTTCTTGATAAAGGATTTTTCTAGAATAAGAGTTGTTGATAAATCCTTGTTTGATAAGCATTGTTGTTGAAGTGATTAGTTGAGTGAGGAACTTGAACTAGAGTTTGTGCAAATATCATGAGTATCATTGTTATGTGAAGTTGTCAAAGATCATGAGTATCATTGTTATGTGAAGTTGTCAAAGATCATGAGTATCATTGTTATGTGAGATTAGCATTGTTGTTGAAGCAATTGGTTGAGTGAGGAACTTGAACTAGGGTTTGCAAAGATCATGAGTATCATTGTTATGTGAGGATTACTTGATAAGCATTGTTGTTGAAGTGATTGGTTGAGTAGAATTAATTGAGCTTAGTTGAGTGGATGTGTTAAAGTGATAGTTCAAGTTCTATGAAACAAATTGTTCTATATTCTAAATTGATTTGAGAAAGAGATTGAGAGTGATTGAGTGTGAAACATATTGAGTCTCTAACAATTCTCTATATGTTTCTATGGTAAAAAGAGAGATTGAAAGTGATTAAGCATTGTGGTGTGAAGAATATTGAGTCTCTAACAATTCTCTATATGTTTCTATGAGATTGGACAAGTTCTAGTGAGGACTTGCTAAGCAAATTTGAGGTAAGTCTTAGAGAAGACTTGTGGACAGATTTGTGTGAGCTTTTGTGGAATCTTACAATATAGATTTGAGGACATAGATTATTGAGAGCATATTGGACAAGTTCTAGTGAGGACTTATTGAGAAGATTTGAGGTAAGTCTTAGAGAATACTTGTAGACAGATTTGTGTGAGCTTTTGTGGAAGCTTACAATACAATATTGAGGAAAAATATTGAGAGTAGATTGGACAAGTTCTAGAAAGGACTTATTGAGTAGATTTGAAAAATTTCTAGAGAGGACTTGTGGACATATTAGTGTAAAATTTTGTGGAAGCTTACAAAGCAGATTTAAGATAAGTATTTGAGAAGGCTTGTGAGCAGAGTTGATTGAGTCAAGCTTTGTGTTAAGGCTTGAGTACAAAGATTGAGGATAGATTTGTGCTAGACTAAAGGACTGTGTTTTATAGAGATCAAAGGATAGAGATTGAAGATGGTTTTTTGCTATACCTAAGGATTATGTTTAGTACAGATTTGAGGACAGAGTTTGGTGTAGATTTGAGGATAGTTTTGTGCCAGACTAGAGACATATATTGAATAGATTTGTGCTAGGCAGAAGGACTGTGTTTAGTATAGATGTGAGAAAGAGCAAAGAGCAAGATTTGGAGGTGACAGAGTATAGAGGATGACAGTCTCTAGTGGATAAAGATCCATTAGCTATGGTAGTGAGGATAGGAGTCTTCAGTGGATAGAGATCCATTAGCCAGTGCAGTGGAGGCAATAGTTCTTCTAGAATATCACCAACCAGAGCTAAGGAGAAGGGAGTTCTCCTATGGATAGAGATCCATGAACTTGATTAGGGTATTTATGTTGCATTTGGATAGAGGTCCATAAATATTGTAATAGGGAAAGGATTCCCAAGAGATTGATTGAAAAAAATTAAGTAAAATATTTTCTCCATGGAGTAGCCCACATTGGTTGAACCACGTAAAATTGGTGTCTCTATTGTGTGTGGTGATTTATGCATTGCTTTGATTATTGTTGTTGATATTGCTATTGATACATTGCATAACATTGATTGGGAAAGAAAAGTAAAAAAATGGTCTTATATTGTTTACCCCCCTCTTAGTATAATATTGTGTTCTCCAATTGGTATTAGAGCGGGTTTCTTTGGAAGAGTTTAACAGCTTGAAGTAAAAGATTTCAAGAACACAATGAATTCTAAGAATGGGTCCTCAGATAATTCAACACTAGTATTTTATGAAAGCAATTATATATTTTGGAGTATGAGAATGAATATTCACTTGATGGCACTTGGAAATGAAATATGGAAAGTAGTTGGAAATGGATACACACCACCAGCTACTCCACCTACAGATGAATATGATAAGCTTCTACATCATTACAATTCAAAATAAATGAATGCAATTTTAAGAGGTTTACATAGAAAAGAGTTTATAAAGGTTATACATTGCAAATAAGAAAAAGCAATTTGGGATAAGTTTCAAAGCATTTATGAAGGATATAAAAGTGTCAAAAAGGAAAAGATATGAAATATCAAAGGAAAATTTGAAGATTTAAAAATGAAGGATGGAGAAAAAATTATTACTTATCTACTTCATGTAGATGAGGTTATTAACGCCATGTAAGGACTTGGACTTGAGATTGAAGAATCCGATGTTTGTGATATATATTAAGATCTCTTCCAAAAAGGTTTAGTGAAAAGATATCTGCAATAGAGGAATCAAAATATGCTGATTCTTTGACAAGAGATATGTTACTTGGTATTCTTACAAATTTTGAGATAAGAACAAAAGAGAAACCTAATCTCAGAAAGGAAGCAACCTTCAAAGCTACTAAGAAGACAAAGGGCAAGAAGTCATATTCAAGCAATGAGTCATCTAGTGATGAAGAAGCAAATTATGGTAGAAATAATAAGGATTCAAGAAGATTTAAAGATGTAAAATCTGTTAGATGTTTCAATTGTGGAAAGTATGGTCACTATGCAACTAATTTTCAAGAATCTAGAAATAGCAATGATGAAGAAAAACAAGATCATAAGAACAGGGAATCGAAAAAATGTAGGTAACAAAACAAAGGCAAGGATGGACAAGGCGGACAAGAAAAGAAGTTCTTTCAAAGATAAAAGATGAGCTACTATGCAGACAAGGCAAGTAAGTACTCAAGTGATAGTGATAATAGTTTCTCAGATAATGATAAATATGAAGTCCTATTTCTGATAGAAGAAAAAGAAGAAGTTAAGAAAATTCACCAATAATTCTCAAGTATTTTAGATGTGGTAATTTTGGACATCTTGAAGATAGTTGTACAAAGAATGGTTTTAGTTCAGTGATGATGAATATGAGCATACACTTGAAGGACCAAAAGAGAATATTCTAATGGCACTAGAAGAAGAAGGAGGTGATCCTATAGAAGATAAGTAAAAAAAAAATGAAGATGTTTTCAAAGGTAAACAAATAGGGAAATAATAAGAAAAAGGAGAAGTTGATATTGAGGGGGAGCTTATTTATGCTCTTAAAACTTTAAAGAAGGTAAGAAAGAAAAACTCCCAAATTGAGCTACAATTTCAAGAATGTGATGAAGAGAGAGGAAAGCTTACAAAGGATCTAAATAAGTCAATAGCTAAGACAAAGAAGTTCAAGGATAAGTTAGAATCAAAGGTCTTAGAATGTGAAATATTAGAACAAGAAGTAGCTCTACTAAGGGAAGAAGTAGAGAAGTCTAAGGATAAGCTATACAAGTTTGAAAGAAGCTCAAATAATTTGGATAAGATTATCAAGACACAAAATCCTACATCAAGCAAAACAGGTCTTGGTTTTGAACAGGCTCAAAAGAAACAAGAAGAAAAGTCAACCTCAAGTTCTGAAGAAGAAGAAACTTTAGAAGAAGACAGTGTGAAAGAAAATGAGACTTTTGAGAATGATTTGGATAATAGACATTTCAACAAGAAAAATAAAAATTCACAAAAGAGGAACCGATGGAACAGGAACCAACACAGGGTAAAAGAGACTAAGAGACCAATGAGATCAAGACAAGTAAATTTGAATGGATGATGTTTCTAATGTCACATATTTGGGTACAAGGCTTCACAATGCAAGACACATGAAAGACAAGAATATGGGAACTTTAGAATCAGGTAGCCTTTTCATGGGTATTGCTACTCATGTAATCAGTTTGGTCATAAGGCAATGAATTGCAAGGTTCATGACAGAACAGGATATGGCTTTACCAAGAGAAATCCTAAGATATTTGCACCTCCAAGGAATAATAACATTAAGTGTTATAAGTGCTATAATGATGGACATACAACAAAGTGGTATAGAACAGACATTCCAGAACTAAACATGAATAGGAACAGGAACATGGACATGGGCATGAACATAAATAGTTAGAGAAATCAAAAGAATCAGATGAGAAGGAAAATGGACAAAGGTAAAGATCAGTGTTTTTTGAGAGTAGAAATACTCCCACCCTATAATTATCCACCTCAAGAGGAGGTGGGGGAGGGGCTAAGCTAAGAGACTCATTCTTAGCCCTGAGCCCCAAAGGTTTTCTTCACCATTGATGTCAAAGGGGGAGATATTTGAGTAAGGGAGAGAGATTTGATTTAAGAAGAGAGTATTGAGTCAAGGGGAGCAGTTTCCCAGGGGGAGCAAGACAAAAATAGGTTAAGGAAATTGAAAATATAATTGGGTTGTCATCAATGACAAAGGGGGAGATTGTTGGACATTTTGAGTGGATGAGTTGTCATTGATGTCAAGAATGAATGGTCATTGATGTCGAAAGTCAGTTTTAGTAAGCAGTGCAAAAGTAAGAAGTTCCACAATCTGTGCAAAAATAAGAGTTTGCCTTCAGTTAGTCAAGACCTAGTTTCAAGAAGTTAGATATGGTCCAAAGTGCAAATAAGAGGCCCAAGAAAATAATATTATAATATTTTATCATAATATTAAAGAGGGAAATTTAAATTAATTATAAATTAATTAACATAATATTATTATAAATTAATTTATTAATTAATTTAATTAACTTCAAAGTTATTTAAGTTAATTATATTTTAATTTAAATTTAATTATAAATTAATTTTTATTAATCTAATAAACCCTAAAGAGGGTTATAAGGCTAAGTAAAAATTGAATTGGAAATTCGATTTGATGCATCGACGTCATATGGCATGGAACATTGTGTATAAATGGTGGCAAAGTTGTTTGCATTATATCTTCTAAGCTATCGATCGAATCTTCTATGCTCCATTATTTTTGTGCGTAAAAAGGGAAAGGTTATCACATTTTGTAAAAGTATCTCCGATGATGAAGGGATAAATCGAGGGGAGCACAAATACTTAGCACCAAAGGCGTTGGTAGCATAGTTGGCATCGACAGAAGTGCTAGGGTGTGTGGCAAGCAAGGCATGCAGGTTCGAATCCCTTCGGATTCATTTTTGGCAAAGCATAAAGGGCACATATTTTTTAGCAAGAGTCGAACAAGGGGTTAAAGGAAGGCTTGTGCCTTACCCTCCCCGTGGGAGGCGCTTGACGGAAATGTCTCTTGTTTGAAACCCACCGAGGCCTTTTTGATAGTGACAAAGGTATGCACTGATGTCATTTGTGTTGACCGCTTAATTTCGGATGTGGTAAGGTTGAAGGAAAATAAAAAATATTTTTGTGTCTATGGTTGAAAAATAAAATGTTTTGATGGTTTATGAGGTTTAATTTTTGCCTGAATTAATTTGGTTATTAAGTGTTTTGAGGGAGATAAAAGGGTAGGAAAATATTATTTCTAAAGGGTTAATTTTTACCTAAATTAATTTGGTTATTAAGTGTTTTGAGGGAGATAAAAGGGTAGGCAAATATTATTTCTAAAGGGTTAATTTTTGGAGATTGACTTATCAAAATTGGAGATTATAACGAACAATTTGAAGTGATTATTTGATGATTGCTAATTTCAAGGAGTAAGAAGGTGTATTTGAGATTGATTAATTTTGTATTTGAGAAATATTTTAAAAGAGTGTTAGTGTGAAATTTTGTCATCTAACAATTGAAATTAGAAAAGCAAAAAATTGTGATTGAGATAGGTTTTTAAGGGCACTTCTACATCAAACAAAAGGTATGGGAACATCTTCCTAGTGAGTGATTGTTGAATGTTGTGAATGCTAATATGGAGTAAAAAGGGTTTTTTCTGGAATAAAGAGTTGTTGATAAAACCTTGTTTGGTGAGCATTGTTGAGTTGATTGTTAAAGAGTTTTTTCTAGAATAAAGAGTTGTTGATAAAACCTTTTTTGGTGAGCATTGTTGAGTTGATTGTTAAAGGGTTTTTCTAGAATAAGAGTTGTTGATAAAACCTTGTTTGATAAGCATTTTTGTTGAAGTGATTAGTTGAGTGAGGAACTTGAACTAGCATTTGTGCAAATATCATAAGTATCATTGTTATGTGAAGATGTCAAAGATCATAATTATCATTATTATGTGAAGTTGTCAAAGATCATGAGTATCATTGTTATGTGAGATTAGCATTGTTGTTGAAGCAATTGGTTGAGTGAGGAAATTGAACTAGAGTTTGCAAAGATCATGAGTATCATTTTTATGTGATGATTACTTTATAAACATTGTTTTTGAAGTGATTGGTTGAGTAGAAGTAATTGAGCTTAGTTGAGTGGATGTGTTAAAGTGATAGTTCAAGTTCTTTGAAACAAATTGTTCTATATTCTAAATTGATTTGAAAAATATATTGAGAGTGATTGAGTGTGAAACATATTGAGTCTCTAACAATTATCTATACGGTTATGTGGTAAAAAAAGAGATTTAAAGTGATTAAGCATTGTGGTGTGAAGCATATTGAGTCTCTGAAAATTCTCTATATATTTCTATGAGATTGGACAAGTTCTAGTGAGGACTTGTTAAGCATATTTGAGGTAAGTCTTAGAGAAGACTTGTGGACAGATTTGTGTGAGCTTTTGTGGAAGCTTACAATAAAGATTTGAGGACAGAGATTATTGAGAGCAGATTGGACAAGTTCTAGTGAGGACTTGTTGAGAATATTTGAGGTAAGTCTTAGAGAAGACTTGTGGACATATTTGTGTGAGCTTTTGTGGAAGTTAAAAATACAGTATTGAGGATAGAGATTGAGAGTATATTGGACAAGTTATAGCAAGGACTTGTTGAGCAGATTTGAACAAGTTCTAGAGAGGACTTATGGGCAGATTAGTGTGAGCTTTTGTGGAAGCTTACAAAGCAGATTTGAGATAAGTCTTTGAGAAGGCTTGTGAGCAAAATTGATTGAGTCAAGCTTTTGTGTTAAGTCTTGAGGATAAATTTATGCTAGAGCGAAGGACTGTGTTTAGTACAAATCAAAGGATAGAGATTGAGGACCAATTTGTGTTATATTGAAGGACTGTGTTTAGTGCAGATTTGAGGATATGTTTGTTCCAGAATAGAGACAGAGATTGAGCATATTTGTGCTAGACCGAAGGATTATGTTTAGTACAGATTTGAGAAAGAGCAAAGAGTAAGCTTTGAAGGTGATAGAGTATAGAGGATGACAGTATCCAATGGATAGATATCTATTAGCTAGGGAAGTGAGGACAGGTCTTCTGAGTGAGGACAGGAGTCTTCAATGGATAGAGATCCATTAGCCAGTGTAGTGTAGGTAGCGGTTCTTCTAGAAGATCACCAACTAGAGCTAAGGTGAAAGAATTTCTCCTGTGGATAGAGATCCATAAAATTGATTAGGGGATTGGTGTCTCCTTTGGACATAGGTCCATAAATATTGTAATAGGGAAAGGATTCCCAAGATATTGAAAAAATTTTAAGTAAAATATTTTCTCCGTGGAGTAGCCCACATTGGGTGAACCACGTGAAATTGGTATCTCTATTGTGTGTGGTTATTTGTGCATTGATTTGATTACTGTTGTTGATATTGCTATTGATACATTGTATAACATTGATTGGGAAAGAAATTTTAAAAAATGGTCTTATACTTTTCACCCCCCCTCTTAGTATAAGCTTCTATTCTTTCGGGTGGTGCCACAATCACTATGCATTCATAAATCAAAATTTCAGTAACACAATCAATCTCTAAATGAAATGCATAATCTTTCTATTATTGGGAAAATGATATCATAAATAGAATATGTGCTTAGAAAGTGTAGATATTATTTTATCAAATGGCCAAAATATGTTTACAATTGATCATTTAGCTTCTATTTATAGCAAATTAGTCACCTAAGAGTACTTAAGGGGTAACCTAGTAAATTCTCTAGCTTAGTAGATCTTTAGAAAAATAATGCATCACTAAATATTACATGCCTCTAAATTGTCCATAAATGCCTTTGGATCACTAAACCTTACATGCCTCTAAATTATCCCTAAATGCCTTTAACAACCTTTAAATCTTTATTGGTGTCATATGAAGATGAAACCTCACCTTCTATGCAATCTCTTTGGTTCCCATAGCAACCATATCCAATGTTGATCCTTGAAATGTAATTTGGTCTTTTGAAAAAGCATTCTATAATTTTATCAAAATCACAATTTGAATTTCTACCAATATTGAGATTCATATTTTTAGAGTGAATTACACATTTAATACTATAAAAGAGTGAATCTTACTTTATGTACTACAGTAGATTGGATACTACCTTAAAATTCTAGCAAGAAATATACCATGAAGGACAATAGAGAGAATTTTATAGCCCTCGAAGCAACAGGAAAAACTAGAAGTTCTAGAAAATTTTCTAGATATGCCAATTTAGCTACGTATAGAAATTGACAATTCATGAACAATCTTGATTTATGAGCTTCTCTTCTAACATGAACATGACATTATCCAAACTTGAAAATTTGGCTCAATGTAAAAAATTTCAATTCATTAACAAACTCTTGATTCATTAGCTTCCCTTCTATAATTATCATAACATCATCCATATTTATAAATTTGGTTTAGTATGAAAACTGAAAAATTATCAACAAAATCTCATTTTGTCAGCTTCTCTTTCAGCATCAACATAATGTCATCTAGATTCATAAAATTGGTGATTTCTCAACAAACTCTTGTTTCATCAAAAAATCAACAATTCGTCTCTAAATCAAGCTAATTGGTGGAAATAGAACCATTGGTATTGAATCTAAGGTATAATTTTTAATGAAACCGTCTAGAAAGAAACATCTTGTCTTCATATAGAACTAATTAGGAGATAGAATATTGTTATATATGTTTAGAAGTGACATGGAGGATTGTAAAGTTTCGTGGTGCATCATTTTGCTAAAGATGCCCCTAAATTAGAAATTTTGCTAGGATTCAAAATGACTTACCTCTAGTAATTTTTAGGTAAATAATTTGTTATCAGTACGAGACATGGAATCCATTTTAAAGGATTTTTTGATCATCTAAAAATATTTGAGTGATTTGCATTATACATTATTTAAACAATTTATAATTAATGGAAATATTGTGGATGGTGCTTTTCAGCCAATTGTGTCTTTTGACCTTTTGAATCATGAGTAAATGGTTTTTGTGGCATTGAATTCTCACCTCCATTTAGTCCTCTCTACCATTGTTGCATGCCACTCAAATGCGTAACCATATTGATGTTATTCAATCACTTATTAATTGTTTAATTGATCATGCATTAATCTTGCTGTGGTTTTGACAATGTTTATTTTTTTGCATTTTACTTTCATCTCTTGTACCCCTATTACTTTTCTATTTTTAGATTATACCAGTTTAGCATAATTAATAGGAAGCTAGCCTAAATTTAGAAGTTATGAAGAACATGATTTCTCTCCTTCCAATTGTTAAAATAGAATTATAGGCACAATTTTGTTCAAATATTTTTATAAATCAACAATTTTTGGGTATGCCCAATGTGACAAATAAACCATTTTCACTCAAATTCAATCTTACCTATTCACATATTGTTTTTCATTCCTATGGAACTTCACTTCAAATTTCTTTATATTTTTAAAAGAGTTTATCCAAGATCATGAATTATATAAAATCCAAAAAATTCATACCTATGCATGGTATTTACATATATCATTGGTGTTTTGCTTGCATATTTATGATGTCATGCTAATCTAGGCATAATATTGGTGATTTGAATGGAAAATCTTGGCTAAGATTGAGTGAATGCAATTTTCTTACATCACTGGTAATTTTCCTGCATATTGATGATGTCATGCTAACATAGGTGTAATCCTAGTGTTTTGAAAAGAGTAATTTTGCTTAGGCTAAAACTAAATGATTTGTTTACATTATTGGTGATTTGCCTACAAGTCATTAATTCATTTCCTTTATATTTTTTCATAGAAATGTGTTTTTTTCTTTTTGACCTTGTCTTTAACAAATCAAGCTTTAGGGAACAATATGGCAACTCCACTAGGAGTAACCCTCAAATAATGTTGAATATGACATGGGTTCCAAATCTTTAATTATCCCAATACTTGCAATTTTTTAAAGTTTAACAACTTTTACAAAATTTAAATATCACCTAGGATCACTAGATTCCATAACATTAGCAATTCTCTCAAAATCAACTAAAGATGCAAACTCATCAGATAACATAGAATCCTAGTCCATAAAACGTATATTAGAACCAACAATCAATATAGAACCTAAATCAATAATTCATATAACAACAACAAGAGATGGTGGCTCAAAGTTCTTAAGTTACACAAAATCAACTAATTTAGTATCCTTAACACCAACCAACATATGCTTCAATGGCATAACCTCTATGCCAAATATCATATGAGCAAGGACAATATGGCCCATAAATACAGAATGAACAAATGCCTCAATCACCTTAATGTATTTAACAACAAAACTTAGGGGTCTTCACTCAATAGGAATATTAATCTCATATGGACCTAACACCTATCCTTTAATTCTAGTTTTCTCCACCACTATGACCTACCTCATTGCCAATTCCCTCTTTTCCATATCCTATAGAAATGTACTAAGGGCCTTAGGAGCTTCAATTTCCTATATTCCAATAGAAAATATATTAAATCTCAACATTGATGTATGGGATGGTTTGATTTCATCCTTTAAATATACATTTTATGTATTAAAATGTATATTACACAAGGTCATGAACTAAAAGAGGAGAACTAGTAGATTTCTTAGCAAGAAATGTGTAAGTGACACAAAATCAACTAATTCAATATCCTTAACACCAACCGACATATGCTTCAATGGGACAACCTATATGCCAAATATCATATGAGCAAGGACAATATGACCCATAAATGCAGGATGGAAAAATGCCTCAATTACCTTAATTTATTCAACAACAAAACTTAGGGGTCTTCACTCAATAGGAATATTAATCTCATATGAACCTAACACCTATCCTTCAATTCTAGTTTCCTTCACCACTATGACCTACCTCATTGCCAATTCCCTCTTTTCCATCTCCTATAGAAATGTACTAAGGGCTTTAAGAGCTTCAATTTCCTAGATTCCAATAGAAAAATATACTAAATCTCAACATTGATGTATAATATGGTTTGATTTCATCCTTTAAATATATATTTTATGTATTAAAAATGTATATTACACAAGGTCATGAACTAAAAGAGGAGAACTAGCAGATTCCTTAGCAAGAAAATGTGTAAGTGACACAAAATCAACTAATTTAGTATCTTTAACACCAACCAACATATGCTTCAATGGGACAACCTCTATGCCAAATATCATATGAGCGAGGACAATATGGCCCATAAATGCAAAATGGATGAATGACTCAATCACCTTAATTTTTTCAACAACAAAACTTAGGGGTCTTCACTTAATAGGAATATTAGTCTCATATGGACCTAACACCTATCCTTCAATTCTAGTTTCCTCCACCACTATGACCTGCCTCATTATCAATTCCCTCTTTTCCATCTCCTATAGAAATGTACTAAGGGCCTTAGGAGCTTCAATTGTCTAGATTCCAATAGGAAAATACACTAAATCTCAACATTGATGTATGGGATGATTTGATTTCATCCTTTAAATATACATTTTATGTATTAAAATTGTATATTACACAAGACCATGAACTAAAAGAGAAGAACTAGTATTAGCAAGAAAATGTGTAAGTGACCAATCAAGAATAGAACACAATAAAAATAAATTTAGAGATAAGCACACTCTAGTGCTTCACCTATAATATGGACCACCATTTTATAAAATATGCTATGGCCATCCACCATGTTCACATAATGAATCAGTGTAACAAATCAACCTACAATAGTGAATCAATCAATTACAACCAATCAACCAATGGTTAATCAACTCATAATGAACCAAATAATGGTAAATCAACCTCAAGTCAATGTGACACAAGCCTATGTAATGGTAAAACTAGTGTCCATCTAAGATAGGAAAAGTGTTTATTTTTATAGAATATGAGGTATTTGGTGTCTGTTTAGAAAAGGAGAATCCTATAGAGGCTGTAGAAGCAAGTGTCCATCTAGGATTTGAAACAACTAGTTTTACCTCAAGTCAATGTGCTTCAAGAAACCTTGGACTTTGATCTTGGGGTAGGGATTTGTCAGTGTGTAGTCTATGTTTTGTGGAAGAGCTAGCATGAAGAAGTCTACAATTGAGAAATTCAGAGGCCATAATTTTAACATGTGGAAATGGAATATGGAATATCTTCTGGTTGAGAGAGAACTCAGGGAGGCAATCCAACATGATCAAAAGCCCACTGCCATCACTCAGGAGGACTGGGACAAGAAGAATGAGAAGGCAATGGCTCTCATTGGTTTGAATCTTGGAGATTCGGTGTTGTCCAATGTTCTCACTACCAAGACAGCCAAAGATATGTGGGACAAGCTTGGACAACTATATGAGTCCAAGTCCATGATGAATCTGATTTTGTTGAGGAAGAAATTGTATGGGTTGAATATGGCAGATGGTGGGAATGTGGTTGAGCACCTTAATACTTTCAACACCCTCATAAATCAGTTGGTATCAACGGGTGATAACATCAAATATGAGGAGTAGTGTATTTGTCTATTGTGCAGTCTTCCCGATTCATGGGATAATCTGATTATTGTAATCAATGGGAGCACAAAAATACCTAACCTTAATATGGACAATATTGTGGGGCAGCTCTTGCAAGAAGAGTTGAGAAGGAATATTGTTGAACCCACAAAGAATGTTGAAGCATTGTCTATGAGAGGGAGGAGTAGAGAATGCAAAATCAATGAGAAGCCACATGGCAAAGGCCATAGGTCAAAATCAAGGAAAGGCTGGAAGCAAGAAGTTGAGTGTTGGAAATGTCATAAAAAAGGACACATCAAAAGGGAGTGCAAAGAAGAATCTCAAAAAGATAATGAGGGCATCTCTACCGTAGCTGCTGCTGAAGAAGGTGTGGTAGGTCTTGCTATAGGCTTGACTATTGATGTTCAAGATGAGTCATGGTTGATTGACTCAGGTGCTTCGTTTCATATGACATCTCACCAAGATTGGTTTGAGACCTATCATGAGGGTCATTATGAGAAGGTATTTCTTGGAGATAGCTATCACTATGATGTGATAGGCAAAGGCACAGTGAGAGTCAAGATAAAGGATGGTAGATTGTTGACCATCACTAATGTTAGTCATGTTCCTAGACTAACACGAAATTTACTCTAAGTAAGCCAATTTTTAGATGATGGATTTCATACTGTCTTTAATAGAAATAGCTGCAAGGTGATGAATGGTGAGATTGTGTTGATTCAAGGGATCGAAAAAGGGTCTCTATGATTTAGATGTAGAACCAGTGAGTTTTGCAGGTGCAGTAACAAGTAAAAACTCTTCAAAAATGATGCTATGGCATAAGAGATTGGCGCATGTAGGTGAGCGAAGCCTGAAGGAGATGTGCTCCAAATAGCTGGTGCATGGTTTGGAAGGTATGAAACTTGATTCATTAGATTTTTATGAGTCATGTGTTATGGGAAAACAAAAAAGTGTTTTTTTCATAAAGTACATATAGGAGTGAATATGTTTTAGAATTGGTACACTCAGATATTTGTGGACCAATGGAAGTGCCTTCTTTAATAGGGTCCAAATATTTTATAACTTTCATTGATGATTTCTCTCAAAAGTCATGGGTGTTTTTTATGAAAAAGAAAGATGAAGCCCTGGAGAAGTTTAAGACCTTTGTTGCTAAAGTAGAGAGACAAAGCGGTAAAAAGGTCAAGGCACTAAGAACAGATAATGGAGGCAAGTATTGCTCAGGTGAATTTGATGCTTTCTGCAGGATGCATGGAATTGCAAGGTAAAAGACCACACCATATATGCCTCAACAGAATGGTGTGGCTGAGAGGTTGAATAGGACTCTCATGGAGAAAGCACGAAGTATGCTGGAAGATGCATCTTTGGACAAATATTTTTGGGCTGAGGCAGTTCATACTACCAATTATGTGAACAATTTGTCTTCAAGTTCAGTTTTGGGAGGAGTGACTCCACAGGAAAAGTGGAGCGGTAAGAAACCCACTATTGAACATCTACGGGTGTTCGGTTGCGAAGCCTATATGCATGTGCCCAAAGAAAAATGATAGAAGTTGGATACCAAATTAGTTAAGTGCATTTTCATGGGTTACAAGGAAGGGGTGAAAGGTTACAGACTGTTCATTCCATCATAAAATCACCACACAGTGAGCTGCGATGTAATTTTCATGGAGAATGTAGCAGGAGACATTAAGGATGGCGAAAAATTGTCTACTGACCATGAACCTTTACTCGGTCATATTCCTCCTTACAATGCTATGCAGGATAGCCAATGAATGTCTACACAGTAGCAGTCTACGCCCCAATCTGGCAGTCATAGAACCGCACAGTCACGCATTCAGCCTAGTCCATTGTCCTCAAACCATGATGAAGGTCAACAGCAGGGTGCCACAAATGATGAAGTTCTAAGCCCACGTGGTCAATAGGGAGTCAAAGACTAGGAAGCAGGGCCACGTGAGGTAGCAGGGTCGCATGATCCTCAAGAAATTATGGGTGAAATAATAGGCCCGAGTGCCCAGGGAACAACGCATGATATTGAAGAAATTTTTCATGAAGATGTGCAGGGCAATGAAGTCGATCAACAACCAAGGAGAAGTCAGCGCCAAAGGAGAGTTCCTGACAGATTCGGGTATAATCCGAGTGACTTCAAGTACTCAGCACTGACAACTCTGTGTGATGAACCTGTTAGTGTGAAGGAGGCTTTGAGCGATAGTGAGGCTAAGTAATGGAGGATGGCAATGCAAGAGGAGATAGAATCCCTCAAGTGTAATCAGACATGGGATTTGCATCCTAGACCAAAAGGGAGAAATTTGGTTGGGTGTAAATGGATTTTTAATAAAAATATAATCTAGATGGCACAGTGGAGCGGTATAAGGCAAGATTAGTTGCTAAGGGATATACACATACTTAAGGAGTTGATTACACATAAACGTTCTCACCAGTAGCAAAAATAGCTTCAATTAGGCTGTTGTTGGCAATAGCAACAACATACGATTGGGAAGTGGAACAAATGGATTTGAAGACTACATTTCTTCATGGCGAGTTAAAGGAGGAAATCTTTATGGAGCAGCCAGGGGGGTTTGAAATCAATGGGAGTGATCTAGTTTGCAAACTCAAGAAGTCCATCTATGGACTAAAACAATCATCGAGAGAATGGTACAAGAAGTTTGATCAATATATGACTAGACTTGGATTTGTAAGAAGTAATTTTGACCATTGCATTTACTATTTGAAGGATTCAGATATATTTGTCATTCTTGCACTGTATGTTGATGATATACTTCTTCTTAGCAATTCTCAACAATCGGTTCAAAAGGTGAAGGCTAAGTTGTCAAAGGAGTTCAGCATGAAGGACTTGGGACCACTTCACTACTTTCTTGGCATTGAGGTCAAGAGAGACCGAGCACAAATAAAGTTGTGGATCAGTCAAAATAAATATGTGGCTGATGTATTGAAACAATTTGGGATGAAGTGTAAACCAGTGAGCACTCCATTTGCATTGGGTACAACATTGTCAATGGATCAATGCCCAAAGACAATAGTTGAGAAGGAGAAAATGGCAAAATTACCATATGCAAGTGCAGTTGGCAAGTTGATGTACGTTATGGTGTGTACACGGTTGGACTTGGCTCATGCAGTAGGAATGGTAAGCCGGTTCATGTCTAATCCAGGATGGCAACATTGGATAGTTGTGAAGAGAATTTTACGATATATTCAATCAACAAAGGATGTTGGGGTATGTTATGCGGTTGAGATTCTCAACCACTCAAATCGAGTCCTGATGATAATTTTACCCTATCCTTACTACTCACTCTTTTAGTTTTTGTAAAATTTTGTAAAGATGTATATTCATTGTCATTGCTATACTATGTGCATAATGAGATAAGCAACCAAACTATTTGCTTAACGATTCAATCCAATCATGGTGTAATCCCTCCTTGATACAATATTTTATTACTAAATGTGATGTGTGTTTTGGTTCTAAAGTGGCAAATTCGGTTCCAATAACTCAAATAATTTCTTAGTGAGCATTGTGTCTTGGTTTGAGAGAGATTTTAATCAACTTAAAGCATCAAGATTTTATTAAAATATGAATCATGTGATTGGTTCAAGATGGAATTTTAATCAATCAAGGAAAAATAGGATTATCTATGAACAAGATGATCCTTGTTTAAAATTTTTATGGATAAGTATGACCATATGTCCTATATAATTGAGCTAATAAAATCCAAGAAATACAATCTATGAGATGCTTGATTATGATTATGCTATGCAATATAAATGCAATGACTTTACAATATGGATTATATACAAGATATATTGTGTTAGATGTTCTATGTACAATATATACAATATTTTATGCATAGTACCTTTTTAGGTGCATTATATTCATTGGCTCTTTAAGTTCTTTTCCTTCTAATGTAGCCAAATGGTATGCACCTGATCCAAACTTTTGGTTACAACAAAAGGTCCTAACCAGTTGGGTTTGAATTTTTCTTTTACATCTTTGCGAGCATTATTATTTTTTCTTTGAGAACAAGGTTACTAACCTCAAAGTAATGGTTACGAACCCTTTTGGAATAATATCGCTTGAGCTTCTCTTGAAAAGACAAAGGTGCTCTAATGCGTTGATGCCCTTTTCATCTAGTTCTAACTGACTCAAGCATCCTAAATGATATTCATTGCCTTCCTTAACATCTTGTAACAAGATTCCAAGAGAAGGGACTTCGAGTTCAAAAGGGAATATGACTTCCACACCATAAACCAGGACAAATGGAGAAGCACCTGTAGGGGTTTGCATGCTAGTCCTATAAGCCCATAAGGCGGGATATAACTGAATGTACCAATCTCAACCTGAATTTTTAACCAACATTTTTAAAAATTTTATTAAAGTTTTGTTTGATGCTTTTGATTTTCCATTACCTTGTGGATAGTACAGGGTAGACCATCTATGTTGGATCTTATACTTTGTGAAAATATTTTGTATGTCCTTGTTCTTAAATCAAGTTCCTTTTTCCAAAATGATAGTCGAAGAGATCCCAAATATGCATATGATTTGGTTAAATATGAATTTGAAGACTTGGACCCCTATGCAAGATACTAATGGCATGGGTTCAACCCACTTGGTAAAGTATTCTATTGTCATTATAATGAACTTGTGACCATTTGAAAATATAGGGCTTACCTTCACTATAATTTCTAGGCCCCACATAGAGAAGGGCCAAGGTGAGGAAGGGGCTCGAAGTTCCTGATAAGGAGCATGAACAAGGTTGACGTGATGTTGTCATTTGTCACATAAATGAATAAAATCATTTGCATCCTTCTCCATGATAGGCAAATAGTAGCCCATTCATATGAGCTTCTTGGAAATAGCATTACCATTAAAATAGCCTCCACATGATCCCTTATGTACTTTTGTAAGAGTGAGCTTAGACTCGTCAGCATTGAGGCACCTTAAAAGAATTCCCTCATAAGAACATATATATAAGGTGTTTCCCAAGATAACAAAATGAGTGGCTTTTTTACGTAGGAGGCTATACTAATTACGGTATAAAGCATATAGAAGTGAGCCACTCTATAGAAAGTTTTGAATATCTATGTACCAAGGTTCAAACAATGTATCTTTAATGGCAAATATATCTAACAATGTAACACAATATTCAAATGAGGTGGGTTCCTGAAGTTGTTAGATGATTATAGTGGCATGATCATCTTCTAACTCCAAAGTAATTAGTAAGGAAGATGATCCCATAGCATCCACAGAGCAATTCCTAGAAAAAATGATAAAATCTACAGTGACCTTTTTGAACAAAGAAAAAAGTTTTAGGACAAACTCTTTGTAAGGATGAAGTTGAAGAACACAAGCTTATATTGAGAGGGGGTGAACAATATAAGACCATTTTTTACTTTTCTTTCCCAAACAATATTATGCAATATATCAATGGCAATATCAACAACAGTAATCAAAGTAATGCACAAATCACCACACATAATAGAGACACCAATTTAACATGGTTCACCCAATGTGGGCTACTCCACGGAGAAAATATTTCACTAAAATTTTCTCAACAAATCTCTTGGGAATCCTTTCCCTATTACAATGTTTATGGACCTCTATCCAAAGGAGACACCAATCCCCTAATCAAGTTCATGGATCTCTATCCATAGGAGACACCAATCCCCTCAACTGGTTCATGGATCTCTATCCATAGGAGAACTCCTTCTCCTCTACTCTAGTTGGTGATCCTCTAGAAGACTACTACCTCCACTGCACTAGCTTGTGGATATCTCTCCACTGAAGACTCTTGTCCATACTTAGAAGACCTATGTCCTCTCTACCCTCGGTAATGGATATCTATCCACTTGAGACTACTATCCTCTGCTCTATCACCTCCAAATCTTGCTCTTAGCTCTGTCTCAAATCTATACTAAACATAGTCCTTCGATCTAGCACAAATCTGCTTAATATCTATCTTAAATATGTACTAAACATAGTCCTTCAGTCTAGCAAAAATCTGCTCAATATCTATCTCAGATCTACACTAAACATAGTCCTTCGGTCTAGCACAAATCTGCTCAATCTCTATCTCAAATCTACACTAAACACAGTCCTTAAGTCTAGCACAAATCTGCTCAATCTCTATCTCAAATCTGCACTAAACACAGTCCTTCGATCTAGCACAAATATGCTCAATCTCTATCTCTAGTCTAGCATAAATCTATCCTCAAATATGCACCAAAATTCTATCCTCAAGCCTTAACACAAAGCTTGATCCAATCACAAATCAACTCTTGCTAGATCTTCCCCAAGTATTAACACAAAGCTTGAACAAATCAATCAATCAACTCTGCTCTCAAGTCTTCTCAAAGACTTACCTCAAATCTATTCTACAAGTCCTCTCAAGGACTTATCCAATATCTCTAATCACTCACACTAATTTGTCCACAAGTCTTCTCCAAGACTTACCTTAAATCTTCTCAACAAGTCCTCACTAGAACTTGTTCAATTTGCTCAACAAGTCTTCACCAAGACTTACCTCAAATTTGCATTGTAAGCTTCCATAAAAGCTTACTCAACTCAGTCCTTAAGTCCACTCTAGGACTTACTCAAATCTAGCTCACTAGCTTTCACAAAATCTTATTCAACTCAACTCAATATATCACAAAAACTTCTTCAATCACACAAATAAGCTTCACATAGAATCTTGTTTTAATCTTACAGAAACATATAGAGAATGGTTAGAGACTCAATATGTTTCACACTCACAATAATGCTCAATCACTTTCAAACTCTCTTGCTTTACCACAGAAACATATAGAGAATGGTTAGAGACTCAATAAGTTTCACACTCAATCACTTCCAAACTCTCTTCAAATCAATTAAGAATAAAGAACAATTTTTTCACAGAACTTGAACTATCACTCCAAAACTTCCAATCAACTAAGCTCAATAAACTCCACTCAACCAATCACTCAATGAAAGCTTAGTCAACAATGCTTATCAAACAAACCTCACATAACAATGATACTCATGATCTTTCACAAACCCTAGTTCAAGATAGTTCTCAACTTCACATAACAATGATACTCATGATATTTCACAAACCCTAATCAAGCATATGAAAGCTTACTCAATATTTCCAACAATGCTTATCAAACAAGATTTCTAGTATCAACTTATTTCATTCCAAAAAATCCACATCAATCAATATTGGATTTCTCAAAACCAAACTTCAACAATGCTTATCAAACAATCCTTTTCACTCCAACTTAGCATTCACAACATCCAATAATATTTCACTCACAAGGATAATGTGCCCTTACCTTTTGTTTGAAGAAGATTTGACCTCAAAACACCTGTCTCAATCACAATCAACTCTTTGCCAATCTCAAAGGTTAGGTAGCAATATCTTCTCAAAAATTCACTCAAATGATCCCTCAAAATATTTCACCATTACATAGCAATAAATCTCAATTACACCTTATAATCTCCACACTTCAAAATATAAGCCAACAATTTGTTTAAAGAAAATAATCACAATAATTTTCTTTATGAACCCTTAACTCTTTTCTCAAAGTATTTAACACATCATAGCTTATCCCAACAAAAATATAATTTCCTTTTTCAACCTTATAACTCCTATCTCAATTCACTTTATCAAAAATCACAATAAAATAATTAACTTTCTAAAACCTTATAACTCCTCTTCCCCCCCTCCTTATAACTCCCCCTTAGCAAAAATTAATCATGCCACCTTAAACCTTAGAAGCAATTTAATTTTTCAAAAATTAAATACCTTTGCCCTCGATGGGATTCGAACTCCCACTTGCACCTCCACAATGCCCTAGCTATGGCCCACGTGCCACATGAGCTAGGTGCTCACCTTAGAAGCAAGAAGCACCTCGTGTGCTTTATTGCTTTGCCTTGGCACCAAAACCAAAATGTGAATCTCTACCAAAATGCAGTCATCGGGTTTTGATCATGGGACCTCCCACTTGTTAGCACCCTAAGAACACAACCACCTACCATTGGCCCAACCACCATGGTTGGCTATGAGGCTCCAAGCCTCCTTCCTCTTATGTGTTCGATGATCACCACATAAGAAAAAACCTTGTCCTCTTCTTCCACGTAGTTCACAATTTGCATGCACTCCAATTTAATTCGTTCGAAGGATAATTTTTGTTTTCCAAGGCACATGGTATTTATATACAATGTGCTCTCCCCTATAGCACATCGATGGGTGAAAAATATAGTCGACGTTGGTGCCTTAATTTTAATCGCTTGCCCTTTGTAACCCTAACCTTAGGGTTATTTAATTAAATTAATTTATAATAAAGTTATTATAATTAATTTATAATTAATCTAATTACTTTAGGTCTATACTTTAGACCTTTAATATTATAATACCAAATTATAATATTATTTTCTTGGGCCTTTCTATTGCTCCTTTAGACCTTATTTGACCACCTTGAATATTATAATAGGTATATTATAATATTATTTTTCCTTAGGCCTAGAAGCAATCTTTCACTTGCACTGTTGATGAAAATTGATGCTTGACCTCATACTGCTCACTGAAACTGACTCTTGACATCAATGACAACAAAACTTGCTCATATTTCCAACAATATCCCCCTTTGTCATTGATGGAAACCCAATTACCTTTTACCATTTCCTTTACCTTTTCTGTTTTGCTCCCCCTGAGAAACTGCTCCCCTGACTGAATGCTCTCCCCCTTTGACATCAATGGCAAAGGGTCACCTTTGGGGCTTGGGGCTAAGAATGAGACTCTTAGCTTAGCCCCTCCCCCACCTCCTTTTGAGGTGGTTAATTCTGGGGTGGGAGTATTTCTACTCCCAACATGCATTGATCTTTACCTTTGTCCACTTTCTTCCTCATATGATCCTTCTGATTCCTCTGACTATTCTTGTTCCTACTTGTCTCTGGAATTTTTGCTCTACACCACTTTGTTGTATGCCCATAATTATTGCACTTATAACACTTAATATTGTTATTCCTTGAAGGTGCAAATACCTTGGGGTTTCTCTTGGTGAAGCCATATCCATTCTTGTCATGAACCCTGCAATTTACTGCCTTGTGACCAAACTGATTACAAGAGTAGCAATACCCTTGAAAAATATGCCTATTTCTAAAATTTCCATATTCCTATCTTCCATGTGTCCTACACTGTGTAGCCTTATGCCCAAACCTGTGACATGAGAAGCATCGTCCATTGAAATTACCTTGCCTTGACCTCATTGGTCTCTTAGTCTCTTTTACCCTATGTTGCTTCATGTTCCATCTGTTCCTCATTTGTGCATTGTTCCTTCTCCTATTGAACTCTCTATTGTTCGACTCATCCTCAAAAGTCCCACTTTCTTTTACACTCTCTTCTTTTGAAGATTCTTCTTCTTCGGAGCTTGAAAAAACTCCTCTCCTTATTTTCTTTTTTCCTGTTCAAATTCAAGTCTTGTTTTGTTTGATGAACATCTTTGTACCTTGATAATCTTGTCTATGGTTTTTGAGCTCTTCCCAAACTTGTGTAGCTTATCTTTAGACTCTTTTACTTCCTTCCTTAGTGAAGCTACTTCTTGCTCTAACCTTTCACATTCTAAAACCTTAGCTTCTAACTTCTCTTTAAATCTCCTTGTCTTAGCTATTGAGTTAGTTAGATCCTCTATAAGATTTCCTTTCTCTTCATCACATTCTTGAAATTTAAGCTTGAGTTTTGAGTTTTGCTTTCTTACCTCCCTTAGTGCATCAAGGGCAAAAATAAGTTCACCTTCAATATCAACTTCTCCTTTCTCTGATTCTTCCTCTATTTCTTTGCCTTTGGGATCATCTTTATTCCTTTCTAATTTATTTCCACTAGAAGCACTTCCTTCTTCTTCTATTGCCATAAGAAGACTTTCTTCTGGTCCTTCAAGTGTATCTTCATATTCATCATCACTGAAACTGAATCCATTCTTTGTACAACTATCTTCAATATGACCAAATTTACCACATCTAAAACACTTGAGAATCATTGGTGACCTTTTTCTAACCACTTCTTTTTCTTTTGCTAGAAATAGTACTTCATATTTATCATTATCTGAGGAACTTTCATCACTATCACTTGAGCTCTTACCTGCCTTGTCTGCATAGAAACTCTTCTTATGCCTTTGGAAGAATTTCTTTCCTTGCTTGCCTTGTCCATCCCTACTTTTCTTTTGGTACCTGTGTTTTTCTGTTTCCCTATTCTTATGATCCTATTTTTCTTCATCATTGCTATTTCTAGCTTTTGGACAATCAGATGCATAATGACCATACTTTCCACAATGAAAACATCTAACTGATTTCGTACCTTTATACTTTCTTGAGTCCTTGTTCCTTTTTCCATAATTTGCTTCTTCATCATTGGATAACTCATTGCTTGAATCTGAATTCTTACCCTTTATCTTCTTAGTAGCTTTGAAGGTTGCTTCTTTCTGGGGATTAGGTTCCTCTTTTATTCTCATCTCAAAAGTTGTAAGAATGCCATGTAATTCATCCCTTGTCAAAAGATCAATATATTTTGACTCTTCTATAGCTAAAATATTTTCACTAAACCTTTTTGGGAGTGACCTTAAAATCTTATCACAAACATTAGATTCTTCAACTTTGAGCCCAAGTCCTTGCATGGAGTTAACAACCTCATCCACACAAAGTAGATATGCAACAATGTTTTCCTCATCCTTCATCTTTAGGTCTTCAAATGTTCTCTTGTAATTTTGCAACTTTACCCTTTTGACATTTTTATCTCCTTCATATATGCCTTGTAACTTATCCCAAATTTCCTTTGTTGATTTGTAGTGCATAACCTTTATAAACTTTGTTTCACGTAAACCTTTCAAAATTCCATTCATTGCTCTTGAATTGTAATGATGTAGAAGCTTACCATATTTATCTGTAGGTGGAGTAGCTGGTGGTATGTATCCATTCTCAACTGCTTCCCATATCTCATTTCCAAGTGCCATTAGGTGAATATTCATTCTCACACTCCAAAGTACATAATTGCTCCCATCAAACAATGGTGTTGAATTCCTTGAGGATCCATATTTAGAATCCATCTGTGTTCTTGTGAGATTTTCCTTCAAGCTGTTAAACTCTTTTGAAGGAACCCGCTTTGATACCAATTGAAGAACACAAGCTTATACTGAGAGGGGGGTGAACAGTATAAGACCACTTTTTACTTTTCTTTCCCAAACAATATTATGCAATATATCAATGGCAATATCAATAACAGTAATCAAAGCAATGCACAAATCACCACACATAATAGAGACACCAATTTAACGTGGTTCACCCAATGTGGGCTACTCCACGGAGAAAATATTTCACTAAAATTTTCTCAACAAATCTCTTGGGAATCCTTTCCCTATTACAATGTTTATGGACCTCTATCCAAAGGAGACACCAATCCCCTAATCAATTTCATGGATCTCTATCCACAGGAGACACCAATCCCCTTAGCTAGTTTGTGGATCTCTATCCACAGGAGAACTCCTTCTCCTCTACTCTGGTTGGTGATCCTCTAGAAGACTACTACCTCCACTACACTGGCTTGTGGATCTCTCTCCACCAAGACCTCTTATCCTCACTCGGAAGACCTCTATCCTCTCTACCCTAGCTAATGGATCTCTATCCACTAGAGACTACTATCCTCTACTCTATCACCTCCAAAGCTTACTCTCGGCTCTATCTCAAATATGTACTAAACACAGTCCTTCGATCTAGCATAAATTTGCTCAATCTCTATCTCAAATCTGCACTAAACACAATCCTTCAGTCTAGCACAAATCTGCTCAATATCTATCTCAAATCTACACTAAACATAGTCCTTCGATCTAGCACAAATCTGCTCAATATCTATCTCAAATATGCACTAAACATAGTCCTTTGGTCTAGCACAAATTTGCTCAATCTCTATCTCAAATCTGTACTAAACATAGTCCTTCGGTCTAGCACAAATCTTCTCAATATCTGTCTCTAGTCTGGCACAAACCTATCCTTAAATCTACACCAAAATCTATCCTCAAATCTATCCTCAAGCCTTAACACAAAGCTTGATCCAATCACAAATCAACTCTGCTAGATCTACCCCAAGCCTTAACACAAAGCTTGAACAAATCAATCAATCAACTCTACTCTCAAGTCTTCTCAAAGACTTACCTCAAATCTATCCACAAGTCCTCTCAAGAACTTATCCAATCTGCTCTCAATATCTATCTTCAAATCTATATTGTAAGCTTCCTCAAAGCTCACACTAATCTGTCCAACAAGTCTTCACCAAGACTTACCTCAAATCTACTCAACAAGTTCTCACTAAGACTTACCTCAAATCTGCATTGTAAGCTTCCACAAAAGCTTACTCAACTCAGTCCTTAAGTCCACTCTAGGACTTACTCAAATCAGCTCACAAGCTTTCACAAAAGCTTATACAACTCAAATCAATCTATCATAGAAAACTTCTTTAATCACACAAACAAGCTTCACACAAAATCTTGTTTTAATCTTATAGAAACATATAGATCAATATTTCCTCAATTACAATGTTTGAATCTCTTTCAAAATTAGGAGGTGCGGGTGAAACACCTATTTATTTGAGATCTTCTAAAGAGAGATCAATATATTAATCATGTAAATTAGATGATTCAACATGCGCTATACAAGGAATAAATTCATCAAAAAAGAAACCATTATGTACAATATCATTGTGTGCTATGTCACAAAAGACATCCCCTTCAACACACTCATCAAGACTTGTGATCAAGTCAGGATAGACCAATGTGTTGAGTAAGGTGCAGTGACTGGATTGTCATTATTGTTAACACAATCAGATAGATCGGTTGATGCAGTGGATAGGAGTTCAGAGGTTATTCAGAGTATGTACAATGATGTTAAATGCTTATGAGGATGTTTTTGATGTTTGGGTGAAGTTGTTACAGGTTGTTTGTGCAAAGTTGAAAAAATCGTCATGTTGTGGTTGCTCCACAACGTACCCCAAAATTGGGGACCCACCTTTTTGCATATTTTCCAAGAAGACCGAAGTGGCCCATATGCTAAAGATCAAAGAAAAAGCAAAACACTGCAAGGAGAAAAAGTGTCGCGATATCGCGACATGTTGCATTTTCGCGCGGCCAAAAGAGAAGAGAAAGAACAAGAAAGAAAAAGTGTCGCGATATCGGACATGGGGGGGAAAGAGAAGAGAAAGAAAAGAAAGAAAAAGTGTCGCGATATCGCGACATGTTGCATTTTCGATGGCCAAAAGAGAAGAGAAAGAACAAGAAAGAAAAAGTGTCACGATATCGCGACATGGCCAAAAGAGAAGAGAAAGAACAAGAAAGAAAAGGCGGATATCGCGGACATGTTGCATTTTCGACGGCCCAAAGCAGAGAAGAGAAAGAACAAGAGAGAAAAAGGATATCGGACATGTTGCATTTTCACGGCCAAAAGAGAAGAGAAAGAACAAGAGAAAAAAAGTGTCACGATATCGCGACATGTTGCATTTTCACGGTCCAAAGCAAAGAGAAAGAGCAAAGAAAAAGTGTCGCGATATCGCGACATGTTGCATTTTCACGGTCCAAAGCAAAGAGAAAGAGCAAGAAGGAAAAAGTGTCGCGATATCGCGACATGTAGCATTTTCGCGACTCAAAAAGGGCAAGAGAAACAAAAGTGTCGCGATATCGTGACATGTTGCATTTTCGCGACTCAAAAAGGGCAGGCAGGCAGAGAAACAAAAGTGTCACGATATCGTGACATGTTGCATTTTTTCCAAAGGAACAGAGTAGTTGAAAGTGCATCTGATATTAGTGATGAACACCAGGATAGTGAAACTGAAGACTGCATAGTGACGTGGACCTATAAGGAATAAATCGAAGATTGAATAAGGTAATTTGTCACATAAGGACAAAATTCAATGAATAAGACAAAACGTTACATAAGGAATCTTTAATGATTTGAAATCATCTAAGATGGTCGTTACACATGGAAAGAAGCGGACGCATGCCCATGTGGAGAAAAGGAAACGAAGGGCCACAAAATAGAAATGAACAGTCATGGAAGGAGAAAATGAACAGTCATGGAAGGAGAAAACGAACAGTCATGGAAGGAGAAACAAATTTTTTAGAGGTTTTAAATACGCCATTCAAAGAGGCCATAATATGTTGGTGCTCCTTTCTTGCCTTGGGGTGAGATAAATTAGGGGTTGGTGCTCCTTTCCTTGCAGATAAATCAGGGGTTGGTGCTCCTTCCAGTGGGTGCTGGTAAATTGATTGTAAAGTTGGTGCTTTGCAAAGGCTGGATTTGGATGGGAGTCCAAATAATCATTTTGAGGATGTAGCCAAATCGGTGAACCTCGGTACATCTTGTGTTGTGTGATGTTCTCTTGTTATACTTGCTTTATTTGGTTTCAAGTTTTCATTGTTTCGGCTTTAAGAGTTGAAGATTTAAGTTTTAAAAGAGCTACACTGATTCACCCCCTCTCAGTGTCATTGTGAGACTAACAATTGGTATCAGAGCGAGGTTCCTAAACAAGCTTAACCGGCTAGGGTGATCTTGGAAGTGACACAATGGCAGGTGGTGAAGGCTTCTCATCAAACAAAGCACCATTGTTTGACGAAACTAATTACGCATTTTGGAGACTCAGGATGCAGACATATCTTTGTGCTTTGGGATACGACATTTGGGATTCAGTAGATAGTGGATACACAATACCCACCACTTCTCCAACCGATGCTGTCGGTAAGAAACTGTTTGAGAATGACTCAAAAGCAAAGAATGCTATCATGTGCGGATTAGTGGACAATGAACTGGTAAAGATTATGAGTTGTAAAACGGCAAAAGAAATATGGGACAAACTGAGGAGCATTCATGAAGGAGACGTTAAGATCAAGGAGGCCAAGTTACAAACACATCGAGCTCAGTTCAAAGTATTAAATATGAATGACGATGAGAACATAGAGGCATATATGCTAAGAGTTAATGAAGTCATTAATGCGATTAGAGGACTCGACGAGGAAATCAAAGATTCTGTCATCGTGAAAAAGGTATTAAGATCTCTTCCCCAAAGATTTGATTCTAAAGTTTCAGCTATAGAAGAAGCTAAAGATCTAAATTCTTTTAGTATGGATGAGATGCATGGTTCTTTGACTGCATATGAGATGAGAATAGGAAAATCTAAACCCACAGATAGAGAAGCTGCTTTTAAAGCCCATAAAAATATGAAAGCAAAACAAGAATCCGAGGAAGAAGAGACATCAGATGAAATGGAAGCAAACTTTGTTCGAAAACTAAAAAGGGGAAAAGGAAAATACAGAGGAAAGTTACCGTTTAAATGTTTCAATTGTGGAGGCATTGGGCATTTTGCAGCTAAATGTCCACTTAATGAGAAGAACAAAAGTGATGAAGGATCGCACCAAGAAAGAAGTGACTGGAAGAAAAAAACAAATTTCAGAAAAGGCAACTTCAAGAAGAAAAGTTTCATCTCCAAGAATGTCAGTTCATCAGAAGACAGCTACGGTGAGGATTCTGAAAAGGAAATAGGTGAAGCTCTTTTCATGGCACTCAAAGAAGAAAAAATAGAAAAAGAACAAGAATGTGATGAAGAAGAAATTGATGCAGAAGTAAATTTGGAAGAGGAACTAATTGCAGCTCTGGATGAATTGAAGATAGAAAGAAAAAAGAATAAGAAAATTTCAAGAAAGCTTGAGGATGCAAATGAAATCATAACCAGTTTGAAAGTACAGATAGAAGAATCCAAGAAAATATCTGAAGATCTCGAAGTGCAAATAACCATGAAAATAGATTATTGCAAGCAAGCTAGAAGAAGAGACTGTTGGTTTAAGGATGCAGATAGAAGAGATGAATCGTAAAATTAGTTGTTATCACAAACGTGAAGAAAGTTCTATGAAGTCGGATAAGATCATAAATAACCAAAAGACTACAGGCATCAAATTTGGTTTGGGCTTTGACGAAGGAGAATCATCAAATGGATCAAAGGCCATAAATGAAGAATCCATAAAGAATGAAGATAAGAAACAAAGTTGATCAAGAAAAATTGACTCATGCAAAAGAAAGCAATAATGCAAGGCACGAAAGGAGAATTGACAATGATGGATTCACCAATGTCACACATCAAAGAAGAAGAAGATTTATGGCTCCTACGACAACATGGCAAAGACCATCACCCAGGTTCAATCATCTCTTTTCTGGTTACTATTTTAAATGCAATGGTTATGGACATAAGATTTCAGATTGCAAGTATAATGTAGGACCAAGGAATTTTACCAAGAGAAATGTTTTTTCACCTTTGATGGATTATGCAGTAGAATGTTATAACTGTCATAATTTTGGGCACATTGCAAGAAATTGTCGAAGTACATTTGCATCAAATCAATTTTAGGGAAGAAAATTTCAACCAAATGGAATGAGACAAAATAGAAAATTTCTCGAAAAACATGCACAAGCTACCAAAAAAGAAAAGTCAAAACAAGAGCCCAAAACTGTAATCAAACCAGAGTGGAAAGAAAAAGAGCGATCTAAGGAAGAAAAGGAATCCCTGATCGTACAAACAACATTTAAAGCACAAAATAAATCTGCACCATGGATACTTGATAGTGGATGCTCCAATCATATGACAAGTGACAAACAAAAATTTGAGAAGTTACAACAATATGAAGGTGGTTCAAGAAAATTTGGAAATAATGATGGAGCTAAGATAGTTGGCAAAGGTTCAATTAAGATCAGTGATGGAAAAATCAAGTCAAAAGAAGTCTTGTTTGTGGTTGGTCTGAAGCATAACTTGTTGAGCGTAAGTCAGATTTGTGATAGAGGTCATGAAGTGATTTTTAAGAAGCAGAGGTTGTGAAGTCAGAAAAGCAAATAGTGGAAAGTTGATAGCAACTGGATCGAGGACATCTGGCAACCTCGTACACTCTCTCGTAGACTTTAGAAGGAGCTTGCTTGATTGGACAGGAAGAAGAAAATTGGTTGTGGCACAAGAGGCTCGGTCATATCGATTTTGACAATCTAGTAAAAATCAGCTCAAAAAAGGCAATGAGAGATATTCCCACCATTGGAAAACCATCAAATAGCATTTGTGCTTCATGCCAAAAGGGGAAGCAAACTAGAGTCTCATTTAAAACAAAAGAGTACTACACAAGCAAACCTTTGGAACTAATACATACCGATTTATGTGGACCCATGAGAACGCAAAGCATAAATGGTGACAAATATTTTATGTTGTGTATAGATGACTATTCCAGGATGACATGGGTACTATTTTTGAAGCATAAATCAGAAGCTTTTGAGATGTTCAAGGTTTTCAAAAACCAAGTTGAGAATCAAACAGGAAAAAGGATTAAATGTTTAAGATCAGATAGAGGAGGAGAGTTCATTTCAGAGGATTTTACAGAGTACTATGAAAAATATGGTATTAGGAGACAGTTTTCAGCAGCCAGGACACCTCAGCAGAATGGTGTGGTAGAAAGAAAGAACAAGACATGCAGGAAATGGCACGGACTATGTTGACTGAGAGCAAAGTAGCAGACAAATTTTGGAAAGAGGCAGTCCATACTACGGTATACATCCAAAATAGGTGCATGTTGAGGACGCATGAAAGCAAAACTCCTTATGAGTTGTGGTTCGGTAAAAAGGCAACAATAAGATACTTTAAAGTTTTTGGCAGCAAGTGTTACATCAAAAGAACTGAAGAAAACCTTGGTAAGTTTGAAGATAGAGCGGATGAAGGTATTTTTCTTGGCTATTCGTCAAAAAGCAAAGCTTACAAATGCTACAACAAGAGGCTAAGGAAAATTGTGGATAGTGCCGATGTTAAAGTTGATGAAGGTAGGGAACGAGTAATTAGCTATGAAGAGAACTACCCAATTTATGAAGAGGTTATTGAAGGAGATGAGGAAAAGGAAACGGAAAAGAAACAAAAAATTGACTCAGATGATTCAAACAATGATTCAAAAGTGGAAGAAAATAAGAAATTCAAAACAGGCAGCTGGCAGAAAGATCATCCTAGAGAGCAAATAATTGGAGACCCCACAGTTGGTGTTCAGACAAGAAGAAGAGTAGTAAGTAACTACTCTCTATTATCCAAACATTGAGCCCAAAAATGTTGTTGACGCAAGCAAAGATGAAAGTTGGATGAAGGCAATAAATGAAGAATTAGATCAGATCGAGAAAAACAAAACTTGGGAGTTAGTACCAAGACCCGCAAATAAAAATATAATCGGTACTAAATGGGTCTTTCGAAACAAATTGAATGAAGACGGACAAGTAGTCAAGAATAAAGCAAGATTGGTATGTAAAGGCTATGCACAAGTTGAAGGTATTGACTTTGAGGAAACCTTTGCACCTGTGGCTAGACTAGAGGCAATTAGAATGTTTCTGGCTTTAGCAGTTTACAAGAATTTCAAAGTTTATCAAATGGATGTGAAATCAGCATTTTTGAATGGGAAACTTGAAGAAGAGGTTTATATTGAGCAGCAGATGGTTTCCAACTTGGTGATGATCCCAACTTGGTTTGCAAGTTGAAGAAAGCATTATATGGCTTAAAACAGGCACCCCGAGCATGGTATGCAAGGCTAGACAACTATCTTACTCAACAAGGGTTCAAGAAAGGTATGGTGGATAGTAATTTGTATGTCAAAACAGAAAATGGCCATCTTATTGTTCTTGTTGTATACGTAGATGATATCATATTTGGCAGCAGCAAAGATGAGTCATGTAAAGATTTAGCAAATAAGATGCAGAAAGAATTTGAAATGTCAATGATTGGTGAACTTTCGTATTTCCTCGAGTTGCAAGTTAATCAAAATGAGAAGGGCATATTTATTTCTCAAATTAAATATGTGAAAGAGATGCTAAAAAAGTTCACAATGGAGGATTGTAAGCCAGTTAGCACTCCCATGACGACAGGTTGCAAGTTGAGCAAGGATGACAAATCTCCACATGTTGATCAAACCATGTACAGATCTATGATTGGGAGCTTATCGTACTTGATAGCTACCAGACCAGATATTTTGTAGGCAGTATGCATGGTAGCACGATTTCAGGCTAGTCCCAAGGAGACTCATGTGACAGCAATGAAGAGGATTCTTCGGTACCTCAAGGGTACTATGGAGTATGGGTTATGGTATCCGAAAGGTAAGGACTTCACCCTTATTGCGTATTCAGATGCAGATTGGGTAGGATGTGTAGATGACAGAAAGAGTACCAATGGAGGTGCATTCTATCTTGGAGACAGATTGGTCGCGTGGCACAGTAAGAAACAAGAGTCAGTTTCCTTATCCACAACAGAGGCAGAATATATTGCAGTGACAACGTGTTGTACGTAGGTATTATGGATGAAACAAACCCTGAAAGATCTTGGTATTAACTTCAATGAGCCAATTTTAGTTAAGTGTGATAACACCAGTGCCATTAACATCTCAAAGAATCCGGTTATGCATTCTCGCACAAAACATATTGCTATCCGGTATCACTTTTTGAAGGAGAAAGTTGCGGAAGGTGAGGTTAAGTTGGATTTTGTTCCAACAACAGAGCAAGTAGCGGATATCTTCACAAAACCATTGCCCAAGGAAGTCTTTGAGTACCTTCGCAATAAATTGGGAGTGGTCACGCTTCCCAAGAATTGACTAGCTATCGGGACCACATTCTCAGGGGGAGCATTTGTGTATTTGTTTATCTTTTTGCTCATGTTTGTGATTTTTGCTAAGTGTAATAATTTTTGCCTGAGAATGTTGTGCATGGACTCAGGGGGAGTTTGTAGTAGCCCTTTGGTATTGTTGTCAAAGGGGGAGAAGAGTTACAGGAAATTGCACGTGTGTTGCCAACAATTCCAAAGGGGGAGATTGTTGAGCAAGGTGCAGCAATAGTATTGTCATTGTTGTCAACACAATCAGATAGATCGGTTGATGCAATGGACAGGAGTTCAGAGGTTATTCAGAGTATGTACAATGATGTTAAATGCTTATGAGGATGTTTTTGATGTTTGGGTGAAGTTGTTATAGGTTGTTTGTGCAAAGTTGAAAAAATCGTCATGTTGTGGCTGCTCCACAACGTACCCCAAAATTGGGGACCCACCTTTTTGCATATTTTCCAAGAAGACCGAAGTGGCCCATATGCTAAAGATCAAAGAAAAAGCAAAACACCGCAAAGAAAAAAGTGTCGCGATATCGCGACATGTTGCATTTTCATGGCCAAAAGAGAAGAGAAAGAGCAAGAAAAAAAAGTGTCGCGATATCGCGACATGTTGCATTTTCACGGCCAAAAGAGAAGAGAAAGAACAAGAAAGAAAAAGTGTCGTGATATCATGACATGTTGCATTTTCACGGCCAAAAGAGAAGAGAAAGAACAAGAAAGAAAAAGTGTCGCGATATCGCGACATGTTGCATTTTCACGGCCAAAAGAGAAGAGAAAGAACAAGAAAGAAAAAGTGTCGCGATATCGCGACATGTTGCATTTTCGCGACGGCCAAAGCAGAAGAGAAAGAACAAGAAAGAAAAAGTGTCACGATATCGCGACATGTTGCATTTTCATGGTCCAAAGCAAAGAGAAAGAGCAAGGAAAAAAAGTGTCGCGATATCGCGACATGTTGCATTTTCACGGTCCAAAGCAAAGAGAAAGAGCAAGAAGGAAAAAGTGTCGCGATATCGTGACATGTTGCATTTTCATGACTCAAAAAGGAGAAGAGAAAGAAAAAAGTGTCACGATATCGCGACATGTTGCATTTTCGTGACTCAAAAAGGGCAGGCAGGCAGAGAAACAAAAGTGTCACGATATCGCGACATGTTGCATTTTTCGCCAAAGGAACAGAGTAGTTGATAGTGCATCTGATATTAGTGATGAACACCAAGATAGTGAAACTGAAGACTGCATAGTGACGTGGACCTATAAGGAATAAATCAAAGATTGAATAAGGTAATTTGTCACATAAGGACAAAATTCAATGAATAAGACAAAATGTTACATAAGGAATCTTTAATGATTTGAAATCATCTAAGATGGTCGTTACACATGGAAAGAAGCGGACGCATGCCCATGTGGAGAAAAGGAAATGAAGGGCCACAAAATAGAAATGAAAAGCCTCATGGAAACAAAAATAGCATGGAAGGAGCACAATGGAAGGAAAAAATAAAGGGAAGGAGAAAACGAACAAGTCATGGAAGGAGAAACAAAATTTTTTAGAGGTTTTAAATACGCCATTCAAAGAGGCCATAATATGTTGGTGCTCCTTTCTTTTGGGAATTAGGTTGGTGCTCCTTTCTTGGTGCGAGATAAATTAGGGGTTGGTGCTCCTTTCTGTTGGTGTAGATAAATCATGGGTTGGTGCTCCTTCCAGTGGGTGCTGGTAAATTGATTGTAAAGTTGGTGCTTTGCAAAGGCTGGATTTGGATGGGAGTCCAAACAGTCATTTTGAGGATGTAGCCAAATCGGTGAACCTCGGTACATCTTGTGTTGTGTGATGTTCTCTTGTTATACTTGCTTTATTTGGTTTCAAGTTTTCATTGTTTCGGCTTTAAGAGTTGAAGATTTAAGTTTTAAAAGAGCTACACTGATTCACCCCCCTCTTAGTGTCATTGTGAGACTAACACAATGAAAGTATGTTGTAGTAAATATTTGAGGGAGAAGGGGGTCCCTCATCCTCTTTGGTCCATTCTAAGTTTTTATGACTTAAATATTTTGCATAAGTGATTATATGGTCATCATCATCGAAAGGTAAAGGTTGGTTCTTTGTGGGGATGTAGCCAAGGCCACATCATCCAGGTCAAATGTTAGCATCAAGTGGCTCACATATACCATTTTGTAGGTAACCCAAACCTTTACCTTTGTAACCCATGCTACACATAATTTTCTTAGGAATTGGAAACTCATCCGATAAGTAGCAATTGGTAAAAGTACTCTCTTCAAAATTAAGTTTTTTTTCCAATAATAACCTCATCTGTGGTATATCCTACAAAGATAAAGGTACAACTATTGACATGGTATACATTTACTTTCTTTTGGGGTAACCCCATAGTTTGGGGAGACGGTGGTAGTCAGGACAATATGAGGGAATATTGTATGGAAAAATCCTTGTGATTAGATGACGGTGGTGTGATGGATGAATTGGCTAATGATTGGTCCATGAGAGAATAAGATGTAGATGGATCAGTTGTGTGAGAAGATGAGAGTGTACTAGAAGAATATGCATGATGAGTGGATGTAGAAGGATGAGATGAAGAAGGTTGGTCTGGTGTAGATGAATATGGACAATGAGTAGAAGGCTCTGATGATGACAATGAAGGACAAAATGGAACACCGGTTGGCTCAACCATTGCACATAACTCAAATGGTTTGGGGTCACCATGGATGGTGACTAGCTGATTTTTAAATTTGAATTTAAGATATTGATGTAATGTAGATAGGACTCCCCTCATTGCATGAATCCATGGATAACCTAGAAGAATATTGTATGATGTTGTATAGGGTACAACATAAACACGTGTCCAAAATTCTAGGGCCAACCTGAAGCAGGATGGATATCATGCCACAGGCTTCTTGAGATTCATCATTAAAGACTTTAATAATCAAATATGATTTCCTCAAGTCCTCATCTTTAAATCCAAACCTTTTAAAAAAGTCATGTGTGCAAATATTGAGTGAAGACCCATTGTCTATCAACACTCATTTAACAAAAACATCTCCAATAATAGAGAGGATTATCTCTTTGTAAACTTTGAGGAGGGATGTCCTCATCATGAAAATCTATGTGATCCACTCTATGAGAATTTGGATTGATATATTGCGGCACCATCATTTGACTTAAGGAGTTCATCAACTCCTCCCTATGGATGGGGGAGGATCGAAGAAGTTCCAAAAGAGAAATTTTGGCTGGCGTATGAGCTAGTTGATATTTGATGTCAAAAGGTAATTTTGTTGAAGTTTAGTTGCACTATTACCCTTTTGAGGTGCCCTTAAGATCAAAGGAGGTTGAATAGGGTCACTTGATTGTGGTGAAGATGATTGAGATTGAGTTGTTGATGGTTGAGATTGTTGTGATGTTTGGGCTTGAGCCTATTGTCTGGTCATGGCTCCAATCATGCCCACTATATCATTAGGTTGTGGAAGAAGTTGAATGAGAATGGGGGGAGAAGATGGATTGGTTTGAGTAGGATGAGATTTGTGATGTGTTGGTTGCTCTAAGGGAAGAAATTTATGCATAGGTGGGTGAGCTAGCAAAATACCCACATATGGACCCTCAAGGAGCAAAAATATCTATGATGGGCATCACAAGATCAGATTCTTCCTCCGAACTATTGGAGGTAATTGAAATGGTATCGGATTGGGTGTCCGACTCACCTTTAGAATGATCAAAGGACAAAGGTTGAGATTATTTCTCTTGATCACTCTCAATTATAACAAGATATTGTACAGGCACAAATGTATTTGGTGGAGATTGTGGTTTTAGAACACTACTAATCATGCCTACATAGTGTGTTGGTGGTGGCATATTTTGATAGTCCACTTGATGTACCACTTGCTTACCATGATTAGGTAGTGGATTTTAGAAAATATCCAAATCTTGGTTTACATTTTGTGTCTATTGTGTTTGAGGTTGTGTGGTTGGAGGTGGATTAGAAGTCATGGTGGATCCCTCAATGACTAACTGACCATTGTCAATTAAGTCTTATACCACGTGTTTCAACCTCTTGCATGAGTTTATCCAATGGCCATCAACTCTATGATAATCACAATGTTGTCCAGGCTTATACCACTCAACAGTGGTATCAGGTTGTTGAATTTTAGAAAACTCTATCATGCCTCTCTCTAATAGTTGTTTTAGGACCATTGACAATGATTGGTTCAGTTTGGTAAAGTTGCATGGTGGGGGTTTTTGGGGTGCCTTCAATATCATATTTTTTAGAATATTAGTTGCATTGACATTTGTGGAAGGCCTATTATCTGTGACCCTGTCTCCCACCACATGCTTGTTTTTGTATTGGTTTTTAGAGGTTTTATCTTCTTATTTTCTTTTTAGTTGACCTCTTCTGATAAGATATTCCTCTACTCTTCTTACCAAATCGATGGCTTGATTGAAAGAAGTTAGAGTAGCAGTGGCTAACTCGTAGGAGAGTTTCTCTTGTAAGTTTCCAATAAAAATCTCCAACATATCTCTAGGAGGTAAGGTAAAGTGTAATTTTCCTATGACCTTCCTCCATCGTGCCAAGAATTCAGAGAAGCTCTCATCCTTGCCTTGCTTAAGGTTGTACAAATCCTTAATAGTTACATGCCTCTCAATATAGGCTCCAAATTGGTACACAAACAGTTCAATTATTTCTTCAAAATTCCTTAGAGAATGTGTTGGTAGTTGGTAATACCACTCTAGAGCCATACCCCCAAGACTCTTAGGGAACATCTTCAATAATAGCATGTCATCGTAAGCGATGTCATGGCATGTTGTTCTGAACATTCTTAGATGTTCAATAGGGTCCTCAGTTCCCTTATAGATGGGTAGAACCATCATAGGGAAGTGCTTGGGATATGGTCTAGTGGCAACCATAGGATCCAAAGGTTGGTTGCACATTTCTTTATAGCTATAAGTAGGGTGATATGGATCCATATGGTCCAACCGTGCAACCAACTATTTTACTATAGCTTCCAAATATTGATTTTGAGGATTGTGAACATTTGGTGCTACTATATTTGCATGAGGAGGATAGTAGTTTGATGTTGAGTGGTATGATAAGGATTCATGTTTGGAACTATGATACTATTGTGTAAAGGATTAGAGAAGGAAGTATTAACTTGTTGATATGGATGAGTTATGTTGATAGCAGAAGATTGAAGTGGTTGTGAGTGAAATGTGGATGTATAAGGATATGGGATGGAAGTTTGTGGTGGAATTGATTGAAAATGTTGTGAAGAAAATGATTGAGGATGAAGATTAAGTCGTGATAAGAAAGTTGTTGCATGTGGATTATGAAATTGATGGGGAGGTTTATTGTGATCAATAAAGTAGATTTGCAAATTTTCCCTAGCACTTATAGTCATGGAAGTGGTATACATAGGTTGATATTGTGATGTTCTCTAGGTGCTGATGAATGGAGAAGTATCATGAACTACTGTGTATTGATCAAGAGATGTGAAATTGAAAAATGGATTGACATAGATGTTATTACATGATTAGAGGCTACCTGAAGCCTCTGTCGAGGGTACCTTAAGGAAAATTTGAGAAGAAGTAGAGTGAGGTTGAGAAGCCTCACCCTTGAGGTGAGCTTCTTCTTCTATTGCTTGACCAAAGGTGGCATGATTATACTTTATGAAGTCCCAAAAATGATCAAGGGACTTGAATTGAATGTTCCCACTAGGTCCTATTAAAGGATCTAGATCAATTTCTTGTTTATTTTCTTCAAATTCAGTAGTTTCAATGTTGGGATTTTCCGTGTCAACTTGGTCCTCTGGAGGACCTGCAATTTATTTTCCACTTCTTAAAGTCATAGGCATGTTTTTGAAAAGAAAGACAAGAACCACTCAAAGAAAATATCACACAAAAAATTTTTTTCTTACTTCACCAACTAGTTTCTTCTTAATGTGGTCTTTATTTTAGTGAAAAAGAAAGATAGATGATGACAAGAAAGATGTCCCTTCTAACCAAAAATCCTCTCTCCAAGTTATTCCAGAGTGGTCTAATATTAATCACCTAGTTTTCCCAGGAGTAAGAGGTGTACACCACTTAATACCCAACTTAACAAGTTGGAGGGTTCGACCTCAAACCCTCACCAAAACTTGGCACCACCTGATGCCAAGGGTGGGATGGAACTAGGACAAGGTTAGTACGGACCACCAAAGGAAAACCAGAAGGGAAGAAAGTGAGAAGAAGAGAAGTGAAAATAATGATATAATATTTTAAACCCTTAAGCACAAAATTCACGTCGGGTTCACCAAAGAATGTAGGCTACAAATTTTGCACCCCTTTCCCTCAGGCTAATGGATCCATGCCTAGAAGGGGGATGGGTCATTTGAAGTCTACACCTCGATGTGAGGGGTATCTGGTGATATACCTCCTTTGGTGATGGTTGGATAGATCTGGGGTTCACCAAGAAGTGTTTTAAGACCACTTCTAAGTCTAGCCAAGGTGTATGTTTGATGTGTTCTTTCAGTTTACAAACACCTATGTTTAGGTCAAATGCAACTAGATCTAAGCTATATGCACTTTAAATTTCCTTGCAAACAACACACAATAAACAATTCTTCTAAACTAAATGCATTGTAATTTTATTTTTTTGGTATTTTCTTATATTTTCAAAATGATCTATGAATAAACAAGTATGAAATAGACAGAAAACAAATATATGGAATTGAAATAGATCTGATTGAGCACCTACTTGAACCAGATGACTAAGCCAAGCGAATTCATTGCTAGTCTTGTGAATTTGAAGTTGTAAGCGAATTTGTGGTTGATGGTACGAATTCATGAAAATCTGACAATCAATCACAAAGAAAAACTAGAAATTGCAATCAACATTTGGGGATCTACTTAAGACACTGTATGGTTGATCTTAGTGATGCGATAGTCAAATCCCCTTGGTCTCTTTAATAAACCATGCATAAAAATATGGAAATTATAGATCTACTTGTAAATAGATGAAAAACTAAAATGAAATAGTGAAATGATGCAAAAATTAGAGTGTTGTGAAATGCAAGATGATCAAGATGTAATATGCAAATGAAATAATAGATATGGAAGTAAATATTTACCCCCAGGCCTATAAATGTGTGAATTCATGGCTGGAAAGCAAATTTACAGTTTGCCAATCGAATTCGTGCTATCCACAAATTTGTAAAATGTGTTAAATACAAAATGCATGTGCAAAAAATAAAATGATGAAGTCATGATAATTGTAAAATGACTTGCTCATAGTGGAAGTATTGCTGATTTTGTCATTAATGGTTGAAAGTAGCGATGGTGGTAAGGTATATCCAAGCAGTAGTGAAGTGAGCTCCAAAGTCATTCTCCAATCAGTGAAAAAACTACTCCAGTCACTCAATCTGTCATGAATTGTTTGCAAAGTGATTCACAATTTTTTTGCAAGTTTTCCAATTCAACATTAATTTTCTCAAAATGACCATTAGCCTCAATTGGGAGGCAAATTATTGATTTTAAAGGCTTTTATTAATGTGAGATAACCAGGAGATGCATTATTCAAGGGGGTAATTTAGGTTTATTAAGAAAACTAGGAAAACTCTCAATCTGAGCAAATTTACGAGTAGGAATCGTTGTTGCAAATTTTTAAAAGGTGTAGGATTCAACCAATTTTGGACCAAATCGCAATGACATCTAGGCGGTTGGTAGGTTTACTATTTCAATGAATTCATGGGTCAATTTTGGCACCCACAAATTTGCTAAAAATGGAGAAAAAGCACATGGTGGTTAGCAAACATTTTTGGTGGCGCGAGGAAAAAGGTTGGTTGATGAGGGGTGAGATTACGTGCATTAGGGGGGTTAGGAAATTATAAGATGAGTCAAAATTCCTTGTTTATAGATAGATTCATGTTGCAATACTATATAATATAAACCATTGATGATTGATGAATGTTGTGATACTAGTGATCTTATTCAAAAGGAAAAATATGCAAATCATAATTCTATTGGAAATATGAGTAGGTTTTGTTGTCATTGATGTCAAGAAGTCAGGATCAGTGAGCATCAATTTCAGTGAGCAACATCAGTTTCAGGTTTCGTAATCAGTGCAAAAGAAATATTGCTTCCAGGTGGTCAGATGAGGTCTAAAGGGCAAAAGGAAGGCCCAAGAAAAATAATATTATAATATTTTATTATAATATTAAAGGTCTAAGGTCAAGACCTAGAGATTTAATTTAATTATAAATTAATTATAATAATTTCATTATAAATTAATTTATAATTTAATTTGATTAACTCTAAGAGTTATTAAGTTAATTATAAATATTAATATAATAAGTTAATTATAAATTAATTTATGATTTAATTTAAAACCCTAAAGGTTAGGGTTAAGAGGGTGCAAAGTTTAAATAATTCAAAATTAATCGAATTAAAATATTCGTCGACGTCTTGGAACTTATGGCACTTTGCATATAAAGGAGGGTAAACACCATGGCAAATATCATCCATGCGATCCATATGATATAAGTGAATATCGTGCGCAAAAGGCAAGGAAGAAGATCGTGTGTGTTTTTAAAGCATTTGAGAGGCAGAACATAGGACAAAGGAAAGGGGAACCCACTCCACGTTGCAAGGCATTGGGTAGCGCGATTGGTAGCTAGAGGTTGCGTTAGGACGTTCGAGTGCAAGGGTGAGGGATCGAATCCTATGGTCTTCATTTTTGCTAAGTGGAGGAAGGTTTTCGTTGGAGTTTGCACCATCGATGAAGGACAAAGGGAAGGCGTTAGCCTTTCCCTTTGCATGGGAGCACGTAGCCCACGTGGTGGGTGCACGCTTGGCAAAGGTGCTCGGTAGGGAGAGGTTGCGAGTTCGAAACCCGTCGAGGCCCTTTTGGAGAAGTGTATAAGGTATGCGCTTTTATTGCAAGGTTTAAATTATTGCATCCAAAATTGCTAAGGTGGAAGTTGAAATTGCTAAGGTGGAAATTAATTTTTAATTTCCTAAGGTCTTATTGATTGGATATTGCATTATTTTAAAAAGGATTTTGTGAGTTAAGTAAGGGAGATAAAAGGGTATGCATAATTTGTTTTTGTGATTTGATTTTTGAGTGCTTTGAATTTATAAGAGGAGTAATAAGGTGTGCCAAGGGAGTTAGATATTTTTATTAAAACAAAGTTAATAAAAATTGTATTGAAAGGAGAAATAAGGTTGAGTAAGTTTTTGATATTTTGACTTGGTGAAATATTTTTGTGAGAAAATATTAAGGACAGATATTTGCTATCTAACCCTAGTATTGGCAAAAAGAGTGGTTGTGATTGAGACAAGTGTTTGAGGTCAAATCATCTTCAAACAAGAGGTAAGGGCACATTATCCTTGAGAGTGATTGTTGGATGTTGTGAATGCTAAGTTGGAGTGAAAAGGATTGTTTGATAAGCATTGTTGAGTTTGGTTTTCTGGAATGAAAGTTGATACTAGAAACCTTGTTTGATAAGCATTGTTGGAAATATTGAGTAAGCTTTCATATACTTGACTAGGGTTTGTGAAAGAACATGAGTATCATTGTTATGTGAAGTTGAGAGCTATCTTGAACTAGGGTTTGTGCAAAGAACATGAGTATCATTGTTATGTGAGATTGTTTGATAAGCATTGTTGAAAATAAATGAGTGAGTGTTCATATGCTTGGACTAGGGTTTGTAAGCAAGGAGTGCTTCATTGAGTGATTGGTTGAGTGGAGTTGTTTGAGCTTAGTTGATTGGAAGTGTTGAAGTGATAGTTCAAGTTCTATGAAACAAATTGTTCTATATTCTAATTTGATTTGAGAAAGAGATTGAAAGTGATTGAGCATTGTTGTGAGTGTGAAGCATATTGAGTCTCTAACAATTCTCTATATGTTTTTGTGAGATTAAACAAGATTCTGTGTGAAACTTGTTTATGAGATTGAAGAGGTTTTCTATAATAGATTGAGTTGAGTTGTATAAAGCTTTTGTGAAAGCTAGTGGATAGATTTGAGTAAGTCCTAGAGTGGACTTAAGGACTGAGTTGAGTAAGCTTTTGTGGAAGCTTACAAGCATATTGGACAAGTTCTAGTGAGGACTTGTTGAGCAGATTTGAGGTAAGTCTTGGTGAAGACTTGTTGAGCAGATTGGACAAGTTCTAGTGAGGACTTGTTGAGCAGATTTGAGGTAAGTCTTGGTGAAGACTTGTGGAGTAGATTGGAGAGGACTTGTGAATATTTGTGTGAGATTTTGTGGAAGCTTACAATACATATTTGAAAAAATTGAGAAAGATTGGATAAGTCCTTGAGAGGACTTGGGATAGATTTGAGATAAGTCTTTGAGAAGACTTGTGAGCAGAGTTGATTGATTGATTTGTTCAAACCTTGGGTTAAGGTTTGGGGCAGATCTAGAAGAGTTGATTTGTGATTGAGTCAAGCTTTGTGTTAAGGCTTGAGGATAGAGATTGAGTAGATTTATGCTAGACTGAAGGACTATGTTTAGTGCAGATTTGAGGATAGAGATTGAGCATATTTGTGCTAGATCGAAGGACTATGTTTAGTGCATATTTGAGGATAGAGTTTGAGTAGATTTGTGCTAGACTGAAGGACTATGTTTAGTGCAAATTTGAGATAAATTTGAGAGCAATATTTGGAGGTGATAGAGTATAGAGGATGATAGTCTCCAGTGGATAGAGGTCCATTAGCCAGGGTAGTGAAGATAGGTCTTCTGAGTGAGGGTAGGAGTCTTCAGTGGATAGAGATCCATTAGCCAGTGTAGTGGAGGTAGTAGTTCTTCTAGAAGATCACCAACCAGAGTAGAGGAGAAAGGAGTTCTCCTATGGATAGAGATCCATAAACTAGCTAAGGATATTGGTGTCTCCTATGGATAGAGATCCATAAAATTGATTAGGGGATTGGTGTCTCCTTTGGACAGAGGTCCATAAACATTGTAATAGGGAAAGGATTCCCAAGATATTTGTTGAGAAAATTTTAGTGAAATATTTTCTCCGTGGAGTAGCCCACATTGGGTGAACCACGTTAAATTGGTGTCTCTATTGTGTGTGGTGATTTATGCATTGCTTTGATTATTGTTGTTGATATTGCCATTGATATATTGCATAATATTGTTTGGGAAAGAAAAGTAAAAAGTGGTCTTATATTGTTCACCCCCTCTCAGTATAAGCTTGTGTTCTTCAATTGGTATCATAGCGGGTTCCTTTGAAAGAGTTTAACAACTTGAAGAAAAAGCTCACAAGAATACATATGGATTCTAAGAGTGGATCCTCGGATAATTCAACACCAGTGTTTTATGGGAATGATTATGTATTATGGAGTATGAGAATGAAGATTCACCTGATGGCACTTGGAAATGAAATATGGGAAGCAGTTGAAAATGGATACACACCACCAGCTACTCCACCTACAGATAAATATGGTAAGCTTCTACATCATTACAATTTAAAAGCAATGAATGCAATTTTGAGAGGTTTGCATAAAACAAAGTTTATAAAGGTTATGCACTGCAAATCAACAAAGGAAATTTGGGATAAATTGCAAGGCATATATGAAGGGGATAAAAAGGTCAAAAAGGTAAAGTTGTGAAATCTCAAGGGAATATTTGAAGACCTAAAAATGAAGGATGAGGAAAACATTAGTGCTTATCTACTTTGTGTAGACGAGGTTGTTAACTCCATGCAAGGACTTGGACTTGAAGTTCAAGAATCTGATGTTTGTGATAAGATTTTAAGGTCACTTCCAAAAAGGTTTAGTGAAAATATTTCAGCTATAGAGGAATCAAAAGATAGTGATCTTTTGACAAGGGATGAATTACATGGCATTCTTATAGCTTTTGAGATGAGAACAAAAGAGGAACCTAATACCCAGAAAGAAGCAACCTTCAAAGCTACCAAGAAGACAAAGGGTAAGAATTCATATTCAAGCAATGAGTTATCTAGTGATGAAGAAACAAACTATGGCAGAAGGAACAAGGATCCAAGAAAGTTTAAAGGTACGAAATCTATTAGATGTTTCAATTGTGGAAAGTATGGTCACTATGCATATGATTGTCAAGAAGCTAGAAATAACAATGATGAAGAAAATAGGATCATAAGAACAGGGAAACATAAAAATATAGGTACCAAAAGAAAAGCAGGGATGGACAAGGCAAGCAAGGAAAGAAGTTCTTCCAAAGATAGAAGAAGATTTTTTATGCAAACAAAGCAAGTAAGTATTCAAGTGATAGTGATGATAGTTCCTCAGATAATGATAAAGATGAAGTTCTATTTCTGGAAAAATAAAAGGAAGTGGTTAAGAAAAGGTCACCAATAATTCTCAAGTGTTTTAGATGTGGAAATTTTGGTCATATTGAAGATAGTTGTACAAGGAGTGGTTTTAGTTTCAGTGATGATGAATATGAAGATACACTTGAAGGACCAGAAGAGAATCTACTTATGGCATTAGAGGAAGAAGGAGGTGATCCTATAGAAAATAAGTTAGAAAAGAATGAAGATGTTTTCAAAGGCAAAAAAATAGAGGAAGAATCATAGAATGGAGAAGTTGATCTTGAGGGAGAGATTATTCATGCCCTTGATGCATTAAGGGAGGTAAGAAAGAAAAACTCCAAACTTAAGCTTCAGTTTCAATAATGTGATGAAGAGAAAGGAAAGATTATAGAGGATCTAAATAAGTCAATAGCTAAGACAAGGAGATTCAAAGAGAAGTTAGAAGCTAATATTTTAGAATGTGAAATGTTAGAGCATGAGGTAGCTTCACTAAGGAAGGAAGTAAAAGAGTCTAAGGACAGGTTACACAAGTTTGGAAAGAGCTCAAAAATTGTAGATAAGATGATCAAGGTACAAATACGGTCAACAAATAAGACAGGTCTTGGTTTTGAACAGGTACAAAATGAACAAGGAGAGGAGTCAACCTCAAGTTTTGAAGAAGAAAATTTCGAATAAGAGAGTGTAAGAGAGAGTGAGACTTCTGAGGATGAGTTGGACAATAGAAATTTCAACAAGGAAAGGAACAATGCACAAATAAGGAACAGATGGAACAGGAAGCAACATAGGGTAGAAGAGACTAAGAGATCAATGAGGTCAAGGAAAGGAAGTTTCAATGGAAGATGTTTCTCATGTCACAGATTTGGGCACAAGTCTTCACAGTGCAGGACACATGAAAGACAAAAATATGGGAACTTCAAAAACAGTCAGCTTTTTCAAGGGTATTGCTACTCTTGTAATTAGTTTGGTCACAAGGCAGTGAATTGCAGGGTTCATGACATGAATAGATATGGCTTCACCAGGAGAAATCCCAAGATATTTGCACCTCCAAGGAATAATAATATTAAGTGTTATAAGTGCAATAATGATGGGCATACAACAATATGGTGTAGAGAAAAATTCTAGAGATACGCAGAAACAAGAATAATCAGAGGAATAAGAAGGATCAGTTGAGGAAGAAAGTGGACAAAGGAAATGATCAGTTCTTGATGGGAGTAGAAATACTCCCACCCCAAAATTAACCACCTCAAGAGTAGGTGGGGGAGGGGCTAAGCTAAGAGACTCATTCTTAGCCCCAAGCCCCAAAGGTGACCCTTTGCCATTGATGTCAAAGGGGGAGATATTTGAGTAAGGGGAGAGATTTTAGTTAGGAGGAGAGCATTCAGTAAGGGGGAGCAATTCCTCAGGGGGAGCAAAACAAAAAAAGGTTAAGGAAATGGTAAAAGGTAATTGGGTTGCCATCAATGACAAAGGGGGAGATTATTGGAAATATGAGCAAGTTTTATTGTCATTGATGTGAATAAGTCAGGATCAGTAAGCATCAGTTTCAGTGAGGAGCATCAGTTTTAGGTTTCATAATCAGTGCAAAAAAAATATTGCTTCCAGGTGGTCAGATGAGGTCTAAAGGGCAAAAGGAAGGCCCAAGAAAAATAATATTATAATATTTTATTATAATATTAAATGTCTAAGGTCAAGACCTAGAAATTGTTGAGCAAGGTGCAACAACAGTATTGTCATTGTTGTCAATATAGTTAGATAGATTTGTCGATGCAGTGGAAAGGAAGTTCAAAAGCTATTCAGATGCAGAAGACAGGAGTTCAAAGGTTATTCAGAGTATGTATAGTGATTTTCCAAGAAGACCAAAGTGGCCCATATGCAAAAGATCAAAGAAAAAAGACAAGTAAGAAAAGTGTTGCGATATCGCGACATATACAGCAGGCAAGAAAAACTGTCGTGATTTCGCGACATGTTGGAAGAGAGAAAAGCAGGAAAAACTGTCATGATTTCGTGACATGTTGGAACAGAGAGAAAAAGCAGGAAAAACTATTGCAATTTTGCGACATGTTGGAAGAGAGAGAAAAAGAATGAAAAACTGTCACGATTTCGTGACATGTTGGAAGAGAAAAAGTCAAGTGGAAAAACTGTCACAATTTCGCAACATGTTGGAAGAGAAAGACAAAGTAGTTAAAAGTTTCATGATTTTACGACAAGTTCGAAGAAGGAGAACAAGTAAGAAAAGTGTCACGATTTCGTGACATGTCGCATTTTCACGACTAAAATAGGAGAGAGAAAGTAAGTTTGAAAAGTGTCATGATATCATGACATGTCGCATTTTCATGACAAAATAAAGAGAGGAAGCATACGAAAGCAGAACTGTCACGATTTCGTGACAAAAGCAGAAAGCAAGACTTCAAAAGTAGAAGTGTCATGATTTCACGAGAAAAGTAGAGAAGACTTCGAAGGCAGAAGTGTCGTGATTTCATGACAAAAGCAAAGAAGTAAAGTACAAAAGCAGAAGTGTCGTGATTTCACGACAAAAGTAGAGAAGAAGACTTCGAAGGCAAAAGTGTTGTGATTTTGCGACAAAAGAAAAGAAGCTAAGTACGAAAGCAAAAGTTTCATGATTTCACGACAAAAGCTAAGTTGAAGACTACGGAGGCAGAAGTGTCGCGATATCGCGACAAAAGCAAAGTCGAAGTCTATGGAAGCATAAGTGTCACGATATCGTGACAAAAGCAAAGACAAAGTATATGGAGGCAAAAATGTCGCGATATCATGACAAAAGAAAAGACGAAGGAAGAAATGTCATGATATCATGACAAAAGAATAGAGAAAGCGTACGGAGGTGAAAGTGTCGCGATATCACGACATGTTATATTTTCGTGGCAACAGCAACAAAAGAAGCTACAAAGACAGAAATGTCACAATTTCATGACTGGTCGTAAATGCCAAGTCAAGAAGGAGAACCCGACTGAAATGAGAAGTATGACAGTGGATCGACATCACTACGACATTTACAGGGGTAGTTACAGAGTGATTTCATACTACTGAAATACGAAGAGTGATCAAAAGTCAGTATGGTGGTTACAAGGTCTGTCCAAAATGAAATCATCAAGCGATGGATAAACCAAACATCTTCTTAAGTTGAAGCCGACGAAGATCGATGACAACCGACTAAAATTAGGGTTTACAGTTGTTATGAAAGCCGACTAAGATTAGGATTTACAGCCGACTAAGATTAGTATTTTCATCATAAAAAATATTGTTATAAAAGGAGGGCTATTTGGAGAATTTAGAATGTGGTGGAATGTGTGTGAAATATGGCCGTTGTGCGTAGAGAGCAAGTCATGTCGAATTGTGTTAAGTGCAAAATTTGCAAAGAGAGCAGAGTGCGCAAAAGGGAGAAGACGATCGTGAAGTTTGACTGTAATAAAGCAGAATGTGTGAAGTGATTGCATAGAGAGAGCAGAGTGCACAGAGAATACAAAGGTGAAGAAGACCAATAAGGGTCTTGCAAAAGCAAAGGTATCTTACTATCAAACTTATAGATTCAAATTGAAGTCCAGGTTGTAGCTTGGCATCAGGGGTTGGTGCTCCTTTCTGTTGGTGCAGATAAATAAGGTATTGGTGCTCCTTTCTGTTGGTGTAGATAAATAAGGGGTTGGTGCTCCTTATAGTGGGTGCTGGTAAATTGATTGTAAAGTTGGTGCTTTGTAAAGGATGGATTTGGATGGTAGTCCAAGCAGTCAATTTTTGAGGAGTAGCCACATTGGTGAACCTCGTTAAATCTTGTGTTGTGTGATGCTTGTTTGTTATACTTGTTGTATCTTGTAATAAGTTTTAATTGCTATGGTATTAAGAGCTGTAAATTTAAGTTTATAGAGCTACACTGATTCATCCCCCCCTCTCAGTGTCATTGTAAGACTAACAATTGGTATCAAAGCTAAGTTCTTGTACAAGCTTAACCGGCTAGGGTGATCTTGGAAGTAACACAATAGCAGGTGGTGAAGGCTTCTCATCAAACAAAGCACCATTGTTTAACAGATCTAATTACACATTCTATAGAATCAGGATGCAGACATATCTCTGTTCTTTGGGATACGACATCTAGGATTCAATAGTTAGTGGATACACAATACCCATCACTCCTCCAAAAGAGGTTGAAGAAAAGAAACTGTTCGAAAATAACTCAAAAGCAAAGAATGCTATCATGTGCGGATTAGCAGACAGTGAACTAGTAAAGATTATGAGCTGCAAAATGACAAAAGAAATATGGGACAAACTGAGGAGTATTCATGAAGGAGACAATAAGATCAAGGAGGCCAAGTTACAGACACATCGAGCTTAGTTCGAAGCATTAAATATGAATGATGATGAAAACATTGAGGCATATATGCTGAGAGTTAATGGAATCATTAATGCAATCAGAGGACTCGATGAGGATATCAAAGACTCTACCGTAATGAAAAAGGTATTAAGATCTCTTCTTCAAAGGTTGAATAACACAAGCTTATACTGAGAGGGGGGGTGAATAGTATAAGACCACTTTTTACTTTTTCTTTCAACTCAGATTTCAATTCAATGTAATGCAAAAAATATATAACATAATTAACAGCAGTAATAAAATAATGCACAAAACATCATCCACAAAGAGACAGAGCAATTTACGTGGTTCACCCAAGGTGGGCTACTCCACGGATAAAACTTTCCTCTAAAAGTTATATCAAAGTCCTCTGGGAATCCTTCTCGATTACAATGTTTATGAGCCTTGGCTCAAAGGCTTATTGTGCTTTGGCTAGTGATCCTCTATAAGACCTCTACCTCCTCTGCCCTTAGCAAGTGGAATTTTGTCCATAGAAGACACCTATCTTCCCTGCTCTGGCTGGAGATCTTTGTCCTCAATTCTGTCACAGCAAAGCTGGTCCTCTTCTCTGCACCAAACACAGTCCTTCGGTCTAGCACAATACTGTCCTCTTCCTCTGTTCTTTTCTACACTTAGTTGAAACCAATATTTTACTGTCTACACAAATATAGCAGTTCTCAATCAAAAACACAGTAGCATAGACTTCGCGTATTCTGCATATACATAGCAATACTATCTTCACAAAATATAGCAGCACTATCTTCACAAATACAACAACACTTCCTTCGCACTCTTTTCTAAAACATGATAGCACTGTCTTTGCAACCTCTGCGTAAACATAGTAGTCACTCAGGCTTCTACTTATGCAACTCTACGATTGATCTTCTCCTCGCACTCTCTCTACGCAATTCGCACTTCAAATGCACACTTGATCGATACCCAAACTATTCAAACACTCCTCCTTTTATAGTGTAAGATTCAAGATCATTACATTCATGCTTAGTTAGTTGTTACTCTTCAACTGCGTCGGCTGTTAAACCCTATGTTGCATCGGCCCAAAATTTAACTTTGTCAGCTCAAAGTTAACTCTGTCTTCAAACGCCTCCCTATAGCTTCTGGCATGAAACTTCAACATGTCATGATATCGCAACACTACTGTCTGCCGTACAGCTCCTTTGGCTTGCTGTCACGAAATCACGATACTACTGCCTACAGTACACCTTCTGTTGCTTGTTGTCATGAAATCGTGACACTTTTGCCTGTTGGGCACCTTTTGTTGTTTACTGTCGCAAAATCATGACACTACTGCCTGCTGTGCACCTTCTGTAGCTTGTTGTCGTGAAATCACGACACTGTAGTTTGCCATGCACCTTCTCTAGCCTGTTGTCGTGAAATCGTGACACTGCAGTCTGTCATAAGCTCTTTTCTGCTACCTATTGTGAAATAGTAACACTTTAGGCTTTCATACGCTTTCTTTTGCAGTTGGTCGTGAAATCGCGATGCTTCTCCTTTTAGGCTCTTCTCTTTGTTGCATGTCATGAAATCGCGACAGTTCCCATTTCAAGCCTCTGCAGCATGTCGCGAAATCACGACAGTCCTCAACTCGACCTCTGGAGCATATTGCAAAAATGAGACAGCCTTTACTTGGAACTTTGCATTATGTTGCGAAAATGCGACAGTTCCTGAATCACTTTCTCTCTCTTTAATTTTGTCACGAAATCATGACAGCTTATACTGCGGACTCTTTCTTCTGCACCATGTCGCGAAATCGTGACATTTTTCCGTTCGTACAGTCTCCTTTGCAGAATGTCGCAAAATCATGACACTTTTCTTTCTCTGCCTTCCTGCACCGTTTGAGTCACGAAAATGCGACATGTCGTGAAATCGTGACATTTTTGCCCGAAATTTCTCTCTCCTGAAACATGTCATGAAATCGTGACAGTTTTGCCAACCGCCTGCATACTTTTTTCTAACTTATCCTTTTCTTGATCTTTTACAACTGGGCTACCTTGATCTTCTTGGAAACTCACTGTCCATCTGAAACCTTCATCAAAACACATTCTTTGACATCAAACCAAATTGCTTCTAGACCTTCTTGACATCAATGACAACATCTACTTAGAGCAAGAGGGCAATGTACCCAAGGTACCCAAAATTGCCAACAATCTCCCCCTTTGTCATTGATGGCAACCCTTAAATAAAAACATATCTCAAGAGCCAAAACTGAACCAACTGATCCAACAACTGAGAATCTACAATTGAAGTTTTTGCTCCCCCTGACTTGAAGCTCTCTTCTTCACTCATATCTCCCCCTTTCTCATATCTCTCCCCCTTTGTCATCAATGGCAAAGGGTCACTTTTTGGGGCTCAGGACTAAGAATTTAGCTTAGTCCCTCCCCCACATCTTGATGAGGTGACTTAAAATAGGGTTGGGAGTGACACTCCCATTAGACACTCATCATAATCAGTGTCTACAATTTCCTTGTCGGGCCTTCTCTTGAATTCTTTTTCTGTATTTCTGTTCCTGTCACTGTTTTGATCCTCGGACCTGTTAATACTACTGTTCTTGTTTCTTTTATCTTTTCTGTTCTTATCCATACCTTGATCCTTGGACTTGTTCATACTACTATTTTTGTTCCTGTATCTTGGAAGATCAGCTCTACACTATCTAGCTAGGTGACCTTCATTGTTGCAATTATAGCAAGTAACACTATTATTTCTTTCAGGCATGGTTGTTCTTTGAATCCACCTGTTCTGACTAACCCAGTTCCTGTTATTTGCCTTGCAAAAAATTGCCTTGTGCCCGAATTGTTGACAAGAGTAGAAATACCCTTGAAAGAAATTACGTCTCCTAAAACTATCATTTACTCTCTTCATGTGAGTCATGCAATGTACAACCATGTGACCAAATCTGTGACACGCAAAACATGTGCCGTGAAATTTTCTTTTATTCGACTTCTTGGGTCCCAAAATCTTCTTCTTGGCATTCAGAATTATGTTTTCTATTTCTGTGCATTTATCACTTACGGACTCATGATCTGAAGTACTTTCTTCAACAGAACTCTCTTTCTTTTGAAATCTCTTGCTAGATTCCCCAACCTGTTCCTTGTGCGGCTCAACAAAATCGAGACCTGTTTTATCTGTTGGTTTTCTTTGACCTTTGATGAGAGATTTAACCTTTTTGGAGCTTTCTTGAAACCTATACAGTTTATCCTTGTATTTTTTAGTTTCCTCTTTCAAAGAAGCCATTTCCTGTTCTAACTCACTATACTCTAGAATTTTAGAATCTAACTCATTCTTGAGTTCTTGTGTCTTAGCCATAGAGATGTCAAGACTTTCTAGAAGCTCATCTCTCTCCATGCAACATTCATCTAACTTATCCTTGAGTCTAGCATTCTTCTTTATTTCCTTTTTCAAAACACTAAGAGCATTAGTAAGTTCACATTCAAGATCCTCTATTTGATTGCATTTTGAATTATCAAGGCCTTTTTTAGATTTCTTATCACTAGAGGTGCTACCCTTTTCAAAAACCATACATGCATCTTCATTGTAGTTTTCTGAAGCATCCTCATACATACTAGCAACCAAATCATTATTTTTGCAATCATCCTCAAGGTGCCCAAAATTTCCACATCTAAAACATTTCATGATAATGAATTTATGTTTCGATTCCTCCTCTTTTTTTGAAATGAACAACATCTCATTTTCATCATCACTAGAAGAAATTTCACTATCATTGCTAGAACACTTACTTGCTTTGTCTAAGTAGAAGCTCTTCTTATTCTTGTGAGAATGCCTCTTTCCATTATTGTTGTACTCATCTTTGCTTTTTCGATGATTGTTGTACTCATCTTTGTTCTTTTTGTAATACTTGTGCTTTTCAGAATCCTTGCTCTTAACATCCTGTATATCTTCATCACTTTCATTTTTGGAAACAGTACAGTCAGTAGCATAATGACCGAACTTCCCACAGTTGAAACATCTTATATTTTTCTTGCTTTTGTGCTTCCTAAAAAACTTGTCTTTCTTGCTGTAATAAGCCTCTTCATCACTAGAATACTCATCACTCTCTTGAATCTGCTTGCCCTTTGATTTCTTGATAGCTTTGAAGGCTACCTCTTTCTTAACATCAACTTTCACTTGAGTTCTTAGCTCAAATGCTACAAGTATACTATGAAGCTCATCCTTCTTCAATTTATCTAAATCTTTAGCTTCCTCAATGGCAGAAATATTTTCACTAAATCTATTTGGAAGAGATCTTAAAATTTTATCACATACATCATTTTTAGCAAGTTCAAGACCTAAGTCTTTCATGGAGTTAACAACCTCATCCATACGAAGCATGTAATCACTAATATTTTCATCATCATTCATTTTGAGTTGTTCAAACATACCTTTAAAATGTCTCAATTTGGATTTTCGAACATTTGCATCACCTGTATGAACCACCTACAATTGTTTCCACATTTCACTAACTGTCTTGCAGTGAATCACTTTGGTAAGATCAGCCTTCTGTAGACCCTTCAGGATTGCATTCATGGCTTTTGAGTTGTTGTGATGTAGAAGCCTGTCTTCTTTAGTGTAAGGACCATTTTCAAGAATAGTGTACCCATCTTCAATCACTTCCCATACCTCATTGCCAAGTGCCATTAGATAGACTTTCATTCTTGCACTCCATAGGCCAAAATTTGATCCGTCAAGAATAGGTGTTGCATTGCCACTTGAGTAGTCCATTGTGTTCTTTGCAAGCTTTTCCTTCAAGCTGTTAAACTTTTCGAAGGCACTAGCTCTGATACCAATTGAAGAACACAAGCTTATACTGAGAGGGGGGGTGAACAGTATAAGACCACTTTTAACTTTTTCTTTCAACTCAGCTTTCAATTCAATGTAATGCAAAAAATATATAACATAATTAATAGCTGTAATAAAGCAATGCACAAAACATCATCCACAAAGAGACACAACAATTTACGTGGTTCACCCAAGGTGGGCTACTCCACGGATAAAACTTTCCTCTAAAAGTTATATCAAAGTCCTTTGGGAATCCTTCTCGATTACAATGTTTATGAGCCTTGGCTCAAAGGAGATACCTTCCCCTTATTCTGCTTTGGCTGGTGATCCTCTAGAAGACCTCTACCTCCTCTGCCCTTAGCAAGTGGAATTCTATCCATAGAAGACACCTGTCTTCCCTGCTCTGCTTGGAGATTTCTGTCCTCAATTCTGTCATAGCAAAGCTGGTCCTCTTCTCTGCACCAAACATAGTCCTTCGGTCTGGCACAATACTGTCCTCTTCCTCTATTCTTTTTTGCTCTTGGTTGAAATTAATATTTTACTATCTGTGCAAATATAGCAGTTCTCAATCAAAAACATAGTAGCATAGACTTCGCGTATTCTATGTATACACAGCAATACTGTCTTTGCAAAATACAGCAGCACTATCTTTGCAAATACAGTAGCACTTCCTTCACACTCTTTGCTAAAACACGATAGCATTGTCTTCGCAACCTTCGCATAAACACAACAGTCACTCAGGCTTCTACTTATGCAACTCTGCAATCGATCTTCTCCTCGCACTCTCTCTACGCAATTTGCACTTCGAATGCACACTTGATCGATACCTAAACTATTCAAACACTCCTTTTATAGTGTAAGATTCAAGATCATTACATTCATGCTTAGTCGGTTTTTACTCTTCAACTGCGTCGGCTATTAAACCCTACGCTGCGTCGGCCCAAAATTTAACTTTGTCGGCTCAAAGTTAACTTTGTCTTCAACCGCCTCCTTGTAGCTTTTGGCGTGAAACTTCAACATGTCGCAATATAACGATGCTACTGCCTACCATACAGCTCCTTTGGCTTACTATCATGAAATCATGACACTACTGCCTACAGTACACCTTCTGTTGCTTGCTGTTGCGAAATCGTGACACTACTGCCTGTTGGGCACCTTCTGTTGTTTATTGTTGCAAAATCATGACACTACTGCCTGTTGTGCACCTTTTATAGCTTACTGTCATGAAATCGTGACACTGTAGTTTGGCATGCACCTTCTCTAGCCTGTTGTCATGAAATCATGACACTGCAGTCTGCCGTAAGCTCTTTTCTATTGCCTGTCACAAAATCGCGACACTTCGGGCTTCCGTACACTTTCTTTTGCAGTTGGTTGCGAAATTGTGACACTTCTCCTTTCAGACTCTTCTCTTTGCTGCATGTCACAAAATCACGATAGTTCCCATTTCAAGCCTCTGTAGCATGTCGCGAAATTGCGACAGTCCTCAACTCGACCTCTGGAGCATATTGCAAAAATGTGATAGCCCTTACTTGGAACTTTGCATTATGTCGTGAAAATGCGATAGTTCCTGAATCACTTTCTCTCTCTTCAATTTTGTCGTAAAATCATGACAGCTTATACTACGGACTCTTTCTTCTGCACCATGTCGTAAAATTGTGACATTTTTCCATCTGTACAGTCTCCTTTGCAGAATGTCATGAAATCACGACACTTTTCTTTCTCTGCCTTCTTGCACCGTTCGAGTAGGGAAAATGCGACATGTCGCGAAATCGCGACAGTTTTGCCCGAAATTTCTCTCTTCTGAAACATGTCGCGAAATCACAACAGTTTTTCCAGCTGCCTACATACTTTTTTCTAACTTATATTTTTCTTGATATTTTGCAACTGGGCTACCCTAATCTTCTTGGAAACTCACTGTCCATCTGAAACCTTCATCAAAAAACATTCTTTGACATCAAACCAAATTGCTTCTAGACCTTCTTGACATCAATGACAACATCTACTTAGAGCAAGAGGGCAATGTACCCAAGGTACCCAAAATTGCCAAAAAATGTTTGATTCTAAAGTCTCAACGATAGAAGAAGCTAAAAATCTAAATTATCTTAGTATAGATGAGATGCATGGTTCTTTGACTGCATATGAGATGAGGATAGGAAGATCTAAACCCACAGATAGAGAAGCGGCTTTTAAAGCCCTTAAAAATAAAAATGCAAAACAAGAGTCAGAGGAAGAAGAGACATCAGATGAAATGAAAGCCAACTTTGTTAGAAAACTAAAAAGGGGAAAAGAAAAATACAAAGGAAAGCTACCGTTTAAATGTTTCAACTGTGGAGGCATTGGGCATTTTGCGACTAAATGTCCACTTAATGAGAAGAACAAAAATGATGAAGGATCGCACCAAGAAAGAAGTGACTGGAAGAAGAAAATGAATTTCAAAAAAGGCAACTTCAAGAAGAAAATTTTTATCTCCAAGAATGTTAGTTCAACAGAAGACAACTCCGGTGTGGACTCTGAAGAGGAAACAGGTGAAACTCTTTTCATGGCATTTGAAGAAGTAAAATCAAAAAATGAAGGAGTGAACTTTGAAGTATGTGGTGAAAACCTTGAGGCTGAAGTAGATCTAGAAGGTGAGTTGATCTCTACACTTGAAGAGTGGAAAATAGAGAGGAAAAAGAATAATAAAATTTCAAAAAAGCTTGAGGATGCAAACGAAATCATAACTAGTCTGAAAGTACAGACAAAAGAATACAAGAAAATATCTAAAGATCTCGAAGTACAAATTACCATGAAAATAGATTATTGCTACAAACTAGAAGAGAATGTTGGTTTACGGACGCAGATAGAAGAGATGAATCACAAAATTAGTTGCTATCACAAACGGGAAGAAATTTCTATGAATCTGGATAATATTATAAATGACCAAAGGCCTACAGGCATCAAATTTGGTCTGGGTTTCATCGAAGGAGAATCATCAAATGGATCAAAGGCCAGAAATGTAGAATCCATAAAGAATGAAGATAAGAAACAGGTTGATCAAGGAAAAACGACTCATGCAAAAGAAAGCAATAATGCTAGGCACAAAAGGAGAATTGACAATGATGGATTCACCAATGTCACACATCAAATAAGAAGAAGACCTATGGCTCCTACGGCAACATGGCAAGGACCATCACCCAGGTTCAATTATCCCTTTTCTAGTTTCTATTTTAAATGCAATGGCTATGGACATAAAATCTTAGACTGCAAATATAATGTAAGACCAAGGAATTTCACTAGTAGAAATTTTTTTTCTCCTCTGATGAATTATACAGTAGAATGTTATAACTGTCATAATTTTGGGCACATTGCAAGAAACTATAGAAGTACATTTGTATCAAATTAGTTTCAAGGAAGAAAATTTCAACCAAATAGGATGAGACAAAATAGAAAACTTCCCAAAAAACATGCACAAGCTATTGATAAGGGAAAGGCAAAACAAGAGCCCAAAACTACTATCAAAATGGAGTGGAAAGAAAAAGAGCGACTTAAGGAAGAAAAGGAATCCTTAATCATACAAACAACATTTAAAGAACAGAATAAATATGTACCATGGATACTTGATAGTGGATGCTCCAGTCATATGATAGGTGACAAACATAAATTTGAGAAGTTACAAAAATATGAAGGTGGTTCAGTAAAGTTTGGAAATAATGATGGAGCTAAGATAGTTGGCAAAGGTTCAGTTAAAATTAGTGACGAAAAAAGTTGGCAAAGGTTCAGTTAAAATTAGTGACGAAAAAATTAAGTCAGAAGAAGTCTTGTTTGTGGTAGGTTTGAAACATAACTTGTTGAGCGTAAATCAGATTTGTGATAAAGGTCATGAAGTAGTTTTTAAGAAGCAGGGTTGTGAAGTCAGAAAAAAAAACAGTGGAAAATTGATAGCAACTCGGATCAAGGACATCCGGAAACCTGTACACGCTCTCGGAGACTTCGGAAGGAGCTTGTTTTATTTGATAGGAAGAAGAAAATTGGTTGTGGCACAAGAGACTCGGTCATATCAGTTTTGATAATCTAGTAAAATTCAACTCAAAAAGGGCAGTGAGATATATTCCCACCATAAGCAAACCTGCAAACAACATTTGTGCTTCATGCCAAAAGGGGAAGCAAACTAGAGTCACATTCAAAACAAAAGAGTACTACACAAGCAAACCTTTGGAACTAATACACATTGATTTATGTGGACCCATGAGAACACAAAGCATAAATGGTGACAAATATTTTATGTTGTGCATTGATGACTATTCAAGAATGACATGGATATTTTTATTGAAGCATAAATCAGAAGCTTTTAAAATGTTCAAGACTTTCAAAAACCAAGTTGAGAATGAAACAGGAAAGAGGATCAAATGTTTAAGATCATATAGAGGAGAAGAATTCATTTCAGAGGAGTTTACAGAGTACTATGAAAAATACGGTATTAGGAGACATTTTTCAGCAGCCAGGACACCTCAGCAGAATGGAGTGGTAGAAAGAAAGAAGCAGGACAGTGCAGGAAATGGCACGGACTATGTTGGCTGAAAGCGTAGTAGCAAATTTTTTTTGGAAAGAAGCAGTCCATACTGCGATGTATATCCAAAATAGGTACATGCTGATAACACATGAAAGCAAAACTCCTTATGAGTTGTGGTTCGGTAAAAGGGCAACAACAAAATACCTCAAAGTTTTTGGTAGCAAGTGCTACATCAAAAGAACTAAAGATAATCTTGGTAAGTTTGAAGATAGAGCAGATGAAGGTATTTTTGTTGGTTATTCGTCAAAAAACAAATCTTACAAATGCTACAACAAGAGGCTAAAGAAAATTGTGGATAGTGTCGATGTTAAATTTGATGAAGGTAGAGAATGAGTAATTAGCTATGAAAAGAACTACCCAATTTATGAAGAGGTTATTGAAGGAGATGAGGAAAACGAAACGGAAAAGATATAGAAAATTGACTCAGATGATTTAAGTTGTGATTCATAAGTGAAAGAAAATAAGAAATTCAAAACAGGCAGCTGGTAGAAAAATCATCCTAGAGAGCAAATAAATAGAGACCCCAAAGTTGGTGTTCAGACAAGAAAAAAATTAGTAAGTAACTACTCTCTATTAACCAGCATTGAGCCCAAAAATGTTGTTGACGCAAGCAAAGATGAAAGTTGGATGAAGGCAATAAATGAAGAATTAGATCAGATTGAGAAAAACGAAACTTGGGAGTTAGTACCTAGACCTGCAAATAAAAATATAATCGGGACTAAATGGATTTTTCAAAAAAAATTGAATGAAGACGGACAGGTAGTAAAAACTAAAGCAAGATTGGTATGTAAGGGTTATGCACAAGTTGAATGCATTGACTTTGAGGAAATGTTTGCACCAGTAGCTAGACTAGAGGCAATTAGAATGTTTCTGGCTTTAGCAGTCTATAAGAATTTCAAAGTTTATCAAATGGATGTGAAATCAGTGTTTTTGAATGGGAAACTTGAAGAAGAGGTTTATATTGAGCAACCAAATGGTTTCCAACTTGGTGATGATCCCAAATTGGTTTGCAAGTTGAAGAAAGCATTATATGGCTTAAAAAAGGCACCCTGAGCATGGTATGCAAGGCTAGACAACTATCTCACTCAACAAGGGTTTAAGAAAGGTATGGTGGATAGTAATTTGTATGTCAAAATAGAAAATGGGCATCTTATTGTTCTTGTTGTATACGTAGATGATATCATATTTGGCAACAACAAAGATGAGTCATGTAAATATTTAGCAAATAAGATGCAGAAAGAATTTGAAATGTCAATGATTGGTGAACTTTCATATTTCCTCGGGTTGCAAGTTAATCAAAATAAGAAGGGCATATTTATTTATCAAGTTAAATATGTGAAAGAGATGTTAAAAAGGTTCACAATGGAGGATTGTAAGTCAGTTAGCACTCCCATGATGACAGGTAGCAAGTTGAGCAAGGATGAAAAATCTCCACTTGTTGATCAAACCATGTACAGATCTATGATTGGGAGCTTATCGTACTCGATAGCTACCGGACCAGGATATTTTGCAGGCAGTATGCATGGTAGCACGATTTCAGGCTAATACCAAGGAGACTCATGTGACATTAGTGAAGAGGATTCTTCGGTACCTCAAGGGTACTATGGAGTATGGGTTATGGTATCCGAAAGGTAAATACTTCACCCTTATTTTGTATTCAGATGCAGATTGGGTAGGAGTTGTCGATGACAGAAAGAGTACCAGTGGAGGTGCATTCTATCTTGGAGACAGATTGGTCACGTGGCACAGTAAGAAACAAGAGTTAGTTTCTTTATCGACAGTAGAGGTAGAATATATTGCAGTGACAACATGTTGTACGTAGGTATTGTGGATGAAACAAACCCTGAAATATCTTGGTATTAGCTTCAGTGAGCCAATATCAGTTAAGTGTGATAACACCAATGCCATTAACATCTCCAAGAATCCGGTTATGCATTCATGCACAAAAAACATTGTTATCAGGTATCACTTTTTGAAGGAGAAAGTTGCGGAAGGTGAGGTTAAGTTGGATTTTGTTCCAACTATAGAGCAAGTAGAAGATATCTTCACAAAACCATTGCCAAAGGAATTTTTTGAGTACCTTCATAATAAATTGGGAGTGGTCACACTTCCCAAGAATTGACTAGCTACAGGGATCACATTCTCAGGGGGAGCATTTAAGTATTTGTTTATCTTTTTGCTCATGTTCATGATTTTTGCTAAGTGTAATAAATTTTGCCTCGAGAATGTTGTGCATGGACTCAGGGGGAGTCTGTAGTAGCCCTTTGGTATTATTGTCAAAGGGGGAGAAGAGTTATAGGAAATTGCACGTGTTGCCAAAAATTCCAAAGGGGGAGATTGTTGAGCAAGGTGCAGCAATAGTATTGTCATTGTTGTCAACACAGTCAGATAGATCTATTGATGCAGTGGACAAGAAGTTCAAAAGCTATTCAAATGCAGAAGACAAGATTTCAAAGGTTATTCAGAGTATGTACAGTGATTTTCGAAGAAGACCGAAGTGGCCCATATGCAAAATATCAAAGAAAAAAGACAAGTAAGAAAAGTGTCATGATATCATGACATATACAACAGGCAAGAAAAACTGTCATGATTTCATGACATGTTGGAAGAGAGAGAAAAAGCAAAAAAAACTATCACGATTTTGTGACATGTTGGAAGAGAGAAAAAGCAAAAAAAACTGTCGCAATTTCACATGTTGGAAGAGAGAGAAAACGCAGGAAAGACTGTCACAATTTCGTGACATGTTGGAAGAGAGAGAAAAAGCAGGAAAAATTGTCACAATTTCGTGACATGTTGGAAGAGAAAAAGGCAAGTAGAAAAACTGTAGCGATTTCGCGACATGTTGGAAGAGAAAGAGAAATCAGGAAAAAGTGTCGTGATTTCATGACAAGTTCGAAGAAAGAGAACAAGTAAGAAAAGTGTCGTGATTTCGCAACATGTCGCATTTTCGTGACTAAAATAGGAGAGAGAAAGTAAGTTTGAAAAGTGTCACGATATCGCGACATGTCGCATTTTTGTGACAAAAGAAAGAGAGGAAGCGTACGGAAGCAGAACTATCATGATTTCGCGACAAAAGCAGAAAGAAAAACTTTGGAAGCAGAAGTGTCACGATTTCACGACAAAAGCAAAGAAGTAAAGTACGAAAGCAGAAGTGTCATGATTTTGTGACAAAAGTAGAGAAGAATATTTCGAAGGTAGAAGTGTCACGATTTTGCAACAAAAGCAAAGAAGTAAAGTACAAAAGCAGAAGTGTCGCGATTTTGCGACAAAAGTAGAGAAGAAGACTTCGAAGGCAGAAGTGTCACGATTTCGCGACAAAAAGCAAAGAAGCTAAGTATGAAAGCAGAAGTGTCACGATTTCACGAAAAAAGCTAAGTTGAAGACTATAGAGGTAGAAGTGTCACGATATCGCGACAAAATCAAAGTCGAAGTCTATGGAAGCAGAAGTGTCGCGATATCGCGATAAAAGCAAAGACGAAGTATACGGAGGTGGAAATGTCGTGATATCATGACAAAAGAAAAGACAAAGTCTGTAGAGGCAGAAATGTCATGATATCATGACAAAATAATAGAGAAAGCGTACGGAGGCGAAAGTGTCGCGATATCGCGACATGTTATATTTTCGCGGCAACAACAACAAAAGAAGCTACAAAGGCAGAAATGTCATGATTTCACGATAGGTCGTAAATGCGCAAGTCAAGAAGGAGAACTCGACTGAAATGAGAAGTATGACAGTGGACCGACATCACTACAAAATTTACAGGGGCAATTACAAAGTGATTTCATACTGCTAAAATAGGAAGAGTGATCAAAAGTCAGTATGGCGGTTACAGGGTCTGTCCAGAATGAAATCATCAAGCGATGGATAAACCGAACATCTTCTTGAGTTGAAGCCAACGAAGACCGATGACAACCGACTAAAATTAGGGTTTACAGTTTTTATGAAAGTCGACTAAGATTAGGATTTACAATCGACTAATATTAGGGTTTTCATCATAAAAAATATTGTTATAAAAGGAGGGCTATTTGGAGAATTTAGAATGTGGTGGAATGTGTGTGAAATACGGTCGTTATGTGCAGAGAGCAAGTCATGTCGAATTGTGCTAAGTGTGAAATTTATAAAGAGAGCAGAGTGCACAAAAGGGAGAAGATGATGGTGAAGTTCGACTGTAATGAAGTAGAGTGTGCGAAGTGATTGCGCAGAGAGAGCAAAGTGCATAGAGAACACAAAGGTGAAGAAGACCAGTCAGGGTCTTGCAAAAGCAAAGGTATCTTACTGTCAAAATTATAGATTCAAATTGAATTCCAGGTTGCAGCTTGGCATCAGGGGTTGGTGCTCCTTTCTATTGGTGCAGATAAATAAGGGGTTGGTGCTCCTTTCTATTGGTGCAGATAAATAAGGGGTTGGTGCTCCTTATAGTGGGTTTTGGTAAATTGATTGTAAAGTTGGTGCTTTGCAAAGGCTAGATTTGGATGGTAGTCCAAGTAGTCAATTTTTGAGGAGTAGCCACATTGGTGAACCTCGTTAAATCTTGTGTTGTGTGATGCTCGTTTGTTATACTTGTATCTAGTAATAAGTTTTAATTGCTGCGGTATTAAGAGCTGTAAATTTAAGTTTATAGAGCTACACTGATTCACCCCCCCCTCTCAGTGTCATTGTAAGACTAACAGAGATTTAATTTAATTATAAATTAATTATAATAATTTCATTATAAATTAATTTATAATTTAATTTGATTAACTCTAAGAGTTATTAAGTTAATTATAAATTAATTTATGATTTAATTTAAAACCCTAAAGGTTAGGGTTAAGAGGGTGCAAAGTTTAATAATTTGAAATTAATCAAATTAAAATATTTGTCGATGTCTTGGAACTTATGGCACTTTACATATAAATGAGGGTAAACACCATTGCAAATATCATCCATGCAATCCATAAGACATAAGTGCATATCGTGCGAAAAGTCAAAGAAGAAGATTGTGTGTGTTTTTAAAGCATTTGAGAGGTAGAGCATAGGACAAAGGAAATGGAAACCTACTCCACATTGCAAGGCATTGGGTATCGCGATTGGTAGCTAGAGGCTGCATTAGAATATTTGTGAGTGCAAGGGTGAGGGATCGAATCCTACGATCTTCAATTTTTGCTAAGTAGAGGAAGTTTTTCATTGGAGTTTGCACCTTCGATGAAGCACAAAGGGAAGGCGTTAGCCTTTCCCTTTCATGGGATCATGTAGCCCACGTGGTGGGCACGCGCTTGGGAAAGGTACTCAACAGGGAGAGGTTGTGAGTTCAAAACCCGCTGAGACCCTTTTGGAGAAGTGTATAAGGTATGTGCTTTTATTGCAAGGTTTAAATTGCTGCATATGAATTGCTAAAGGTGAAAATTGAAATTGCTAAGGTGGAAATTTATTTTTAATTTCCTACGGTCTTATTGATTTGATATTGCATTATTTTAAAAAGGATTTTGTGAGTTATGTAAGGGAGATAAAAGGGTATGCATAATTTGTTTTTGTGATTTGATTTTTGAGTGATTTAAAGTTATAAGAGGATTAATAAGGTGTGCAAGGGGAGTTAGATATTTTTATTAAAACAAAGTTAATAAAAAATTGTATTAAAAGGAGAAATAAGGTTGAGAAAGTGTTTTTTTAATATTTTGACTGGGTGAAATATTTTTATGATAAAATATTAAGGAAAAATATTTGCTATCTAACCCTAGTATTGGCAGAAAGAGTGGTTGTGATTGAGACAGGTGTTTGAGGTCAAATCATCTTCAAACAAGAGGTAAGGGTACATTATCCTTGAGAGTGATTGTTGGATGTTGTGAATGCTAAGTTGGAGAGAAAAGGATTGTTTGATAAGCATTGTTGAGTTTGGTTTTCTGGAATGAAATTTGATACTAGAAATATTGTTTGATAAGCATTGTTAGAAATATTGAGTAAGCTTTCATATACTTGACTAGGAGTTGTGAAAGAACATAAGTATCATTGTTATGTGAAGTTGAGAGCTATATTGAACTAGGATTTGTGAAAAGGACATGAGCATAATTTTTATGTTATATTTTTTGATAAGCATTGTTGAAAATATATGAGTGGGTGTTCATATGCTTGGACTAGGGTTTGTAAGCAAGGAGTGTTTCATTGAGTGATTGATTGAGTGGAGTTGTTTGAGCTTATTCAAGTGGAAGTGTTGAAGTGATATTTCAAGTTCTATGAAACAAATTGTTCTATATTCTAAATTGATTTGAGAAAGAGATTGAAAGTGATTAAACATTGTTATGAGTGTGAAGCATATTGAGTCTCTAAAAATTCTCTATATATTTTTGTGATATTAAACAATATTATGTGTGAATCTTGTTTATGATATTGAAGAGGTTTTCTGTAATAGATTGAGTTGAGTTGTATAAAGCTTTTGTGAAAATTAGTGAACAAATTTTAGTAAGTCATAGAGTGGACTTAAGGGTTGAGTTGAGTAAGCTTTTGTGGAAGCTTACAAGCAGATTGGACAAGTTCTAGTGAGAACTTGTTAAGCATATTTGAGGTATGTCTTGGTGGAGACTTGTGGATAGATTAGCGTGAGCTTTTGTGAAATATTACAATACAGATTTGAAGATAGAGATTGAGAGTAGATTAGATAAGTCCTTGAGAGGACTTGTGGACATATTTGAGGTAAGTCTTTGAGAAGACTTGTGAGTAGAGTTGATTGATTGATTTGTTCAAACCTTGGGTTAAGGTTTGGGGTAGTTATAGCAGAGTTGATTAGTGATTGAGTCAAGCTTTGTGTTAAGGCTTGAGGATATATATTGAGTAGATTTGTGCTAGACCGAAGGACTATATTTATTGTATATTTGAGGATAGATATTGAGCAGATTTGTGCTAGATCGAAGGACTATGTTTAGTATAAATTTGAGAATAGAGTTTGAGTAGATTTATTCTAGATCGAAGGACTATGTTTAGTGCATATTTGAGATAGAGCTAAGAGCAAGCTTTGGAGGTGATAGAGTATAGAGGACAATATTCTCTAGTGGATAGAGGTCCATTAGCCATGGTAGTGAATACAGGTCTTCTAAGTGAGGGTAGGAGTATTCAGTGGATAGAGATCCATTGGCCAGTGTAGTGGAGGTAGTAGTTCTTCTAGAATATCACCAACCAAAGCAGAGGAGAAATTAGTTCTCCTATGGATAGAGATCCACAAACCAGTTGATGATATTGATGTCTCCTGTGGATAAATATCCACAAACTTGATTAGGGGATTGGTGTCTCCTTTGGATAGAGGTCCATAAATATTGTAATAGGGAAAGGATTCCCAAGATATTTTTTGAGAAAATTTTAGTGAAATATTTTCTTCGTGGAGTAGCCCACATTGGGTGAACCACGTTAAATTGGTGTCTCTATTGTGTGTGGTGATTTATGCATTGCTTTGATTACTGTTGTTGATATTGCCATTGATATATTGCATAATATTATTTGAGAAAGAAAAGTAAAAAGTAGTCTTATATTGTTCACATCCTTCTCAGTATAAGCTTGTGTTCTTTAAATTCTTGTCAAAATTAAAAGAAATATTGTAATGCAAGCAATGACACTAGTGATTTAGAATCCACGACAAAGATAGAAGAACCTATTACAAATATTGATGTTATATGCGATACAAGTTATTTGAACATAGTTCATGATTATTCAAAAAACTTATGCTATTAGAATTGATGAAGGTATAGATATAGATGATGATAGATACAATGATGCACATGATCATATTGATACTAAAAAAGATCATTCTAATGATTGTATTGATCATACTAATGGTTTTTGTTCAAATTTGATAAGATATGAAGATACAGGTTTGTAAAAACATGAACAGGGAATGAAAGAACCAATTGCACCAAAAATTAGATCAAAGTATGAAGGTCTTGAATATACATGTCAGACTAGGAGCAATAAACAAGAAATTGAGTTTATAACAGGAAATAGTGACATCAAATCAGTAACAAATATTGACAAGAATGGTTGTTATGAAGTACAAAATGGTCAAAATAATTTGGTAATAGAAAACAGATGCAGTCATTGTAGTAGATATGGGCAGAAAATAGAGATGTTGGAATCTCCATAGTTGTAAAATTTGTGGAGGAACCAATCATTCTCAAATATATTGTTGGTACAAAGAAAATAATTTCTTTGATTGGATATATACAATGACAAGAAACTTCATTAATGAATTTTCTCAAATATATTTCTCAAGGTATAGATATGGACACAAGAAAGGTATGAACTTCTTCGACAATAGAATTAGAAGGAAAACAGTTACAGTACCAAAGTCAAAATACAGATTCAAGCAAAAAGATGAAGCTCAAGTAGAAGATCAAATCCAAGGTCACTTGAAGAGTGAAGACAAATACAAAGATCCATATTTAATACTTCAATAACCAAAAAATGTAATACAAGGGGGTGTTAGAGAATATTACATTATTTGGTACATGTCAATGTACCACCATGAGTACATGTTTATATTAGGAGTTAGTCTTAGATTAGGATTTAAGTATTTACTTTATGCAAAGGAATAAATGCACAAGTATGTGCAATGATGTAAATGTGCATGTTTTCCACATGTACATGAGTCCTTTAGAATAGGAATAACAAGTGTCCTTAGTTAGGTGTGCATGTGCACAAGTGTCTATCATGCAGAATGTACATGTGTTCTTAGGGTAGGAAAGTGAAGAGTCACATACTAGTATATATTTGTGACTTAGCATTGTAATTAGTAATGAAGCATGCATTGCTCATAGCATGCACTAGTAGACATCCAATTCATATTTTTGTGAGTTTACATTAATGGCTATTTCATGAGTTATTTCAGAAGTTTCTCATGTTATTTACTTACTTATTAGATTACCATTAACAAAGTCATAATATTGGATGATTATTTCATTACTTGTGGCTTCATTACCTTCAAGTTTATAGCTTCAAAAGTTAACAAGTAAATGCACAAGTGCCATGTAAAAGTGTAATGTGCAAGAAATGCACAAGTATCATGTAAGTTAGAGTGCAAGTGTAGATTTAGAGAATGTGCACAAGTGTTATGTATTCAAGAGTGAAAATATGTAATGTGAGCATGTGCACAAGTATCCTAGATTAGGAGTGCATGTAGAAGTGTAAGATTCATATAGATGTGTGCAAGTGTCTTAGAGTCAAGTATCCATGTAAGAATAACTTGAAGAGTCTAGTATGTAAGTGGCAAGATGATAAGTCAAGAGTCACAAGACTTGTCATATGGAGAGCAATAGTCAAGTACTTGAAGAGTCATATTACTATGGATATATTATGGAGATAATACTCCATGAGAAGGCAATCCAATAGAATCTAAATTTAAGAGGAAACAAAGTGTAATATGTTTAAGAGATCCAGTTTGGATAAATATTGTATACAAATATTTGAAAAATTAGCATTGTAAGTTGTCTTCATGCATAGTTCATGAATGACATAGGCCATTTACATTCATATTTCAATATATAAATGAATTTTATTTGATTTATTATATAGGACTTGATATACATATTAATTTGCTCATATATTCTACTCTTATTATTATTATTTTGACCTTTAATATTGTGGCTATTTTATATTAGGACCTATGATATTTTGTGGTAGTAAGGCTTAAAAAGCCAACAGTGTTATGAGAGCTACCACATGAATTTATCCATTTTGATAGAATTATATATTAGCCACCATTATTAATTAACTATGATAAAGTTTATTTATATTTTGTCCACTTTAAAGGTAGTGCAGACTTGGACTCTAATTTTTAAAGGTCTTAGTGAGTAGAAGATTAAAGGGACAAGGATTTAGTCACCTTGATTTATATGCTAGGGTCTTTCCACTTGGTTGAAGGAAATCCAATGAAGACTAAGACTCAACTATATTAAATAAAAGGGTCAAATTAGAAGAAACATTAGACAATTTGATAAAGGAAGCCAACTTAGAGAAAAGTTGGATATTGAAGATTAAAAATTGAATATTGAGGTAGAACCAACTCATGAGAAATTTTTGTCATTCAAGTATATATAGAGCCACCCTAACATTGATATTGGGTTCTCTAGCAAGGAGGATAATAATATTTGGTTCTTAGATGTGACATAAGATATTGAAGATTTTAGATTGGTAGTAGAGAAGTTTAGCTACAAAGGTTGAGAAGCTTCCTATAGAGATAGAGAAGAATTTCATCTTTTAAGTATAGAAAGAAGAAATAAGAAGAAGAAATAAAGTATATATAATAGAAGAAATAGAATAGTTAAAGTTGCAACAAATTGTGAAGCATAAATCTTCCTAAGTACAGAGAAAGCAAAGAGAATAGAGAAGTAGAAGGAAATAAGAGTAAAGAGTATTAAGAGAACAAGAAATAGAGAAAAAGAAAAAAAAGTCATGTCAAATTAACCTTGACATAATTGAAGCAACAAAATATTACATAGCAGTAAAGAGGAAAGTATCTTCCCAGAAAACATTGAAGAACTAGGCTGATTGAATATATAATATATATATATATATATATATATATATATATATATATATATATATATATATATATATATATATATATATATCATTTTAGTCTTGGTTGTGGATCACTTTTTGAAGTAGGTTCTTCAAGGTAGACACTTTTTATTACAGAGAAGAGAGAAAGGCCCAAGAGGTCAATATAGAATAGAAAGGCCCAAGAGGTCAATATAGAAAAGAGAGAGGTCCAAGAGGCCAATATAGAAGAAAGCGGCCCAAGAAGCTAAGATAGAGGAAAGAGACCCTATAATACAATATTGTAGAAGAATAGGCCCATTTGGCCAACATAAGAAAACTTTGGAGAAATAATAGGTCATTCGGCCAACAAAAGAAGGCTATGTAGAAGAATAGACCATTCGACCAACACAAGAAATAAATGTATAATAAAAGGCCCATTCAGCCAACACTAGAATATAGTGCAAAAGGATTGGCTCATTCAATTAACATTGGAATACAAAACCAAAATATAAAATAAAATTAAAATCCTAACCAATCAAGAAAAAAGATAAGTAAGCAATATAGTATGTGTGGCCTACATAGTGAACCAAAATCTAGCAAAAGAAAAGAACCAATTCTTAAAAAAAGCTAAGCAATTCTCCTATGAAGTAATAAAGGCCATATAAACCAGATCTAATTCTCTAAAGTAGCTAAGTAGTTCTCCAGTGAAACAATAAAGTTAAGAAAATCATAGATGAAGGTAAATTAAACTACCCTAAATCAAAATAAAGACAAAGGTAAACCAAGCACCTTGAAAAAGAAGTAAGATGAAGGTGAACCAAGCACCCTAAGTGCATGAACCAAAAGCAAGATGAAGGTATACCAAAAGTTCCCTAAGTGCACAAACCCAAAGTGAAAGTTAGAATATGAACCAAGAACCAGGAAGATAAAGTTGGAAGTACATGGGGATAAGCATTTAAATCATTGCATTTTATGTTTGCAAATCACCTCATTAGAGCCATCAAATAGAGATCTAAGGTTAGTATCTCCAAGATGAAAATGAGACATCTTGAACACCATCAACCTACACATTTTCAAGCAAATCAAATATTGCTTAAGATAAGAAGTCATTAAAAAAGGTGAAAGCAGAAGATTATTTTTAGACTTCTTAAGCTATGCATTCATCTAAGGACTATTGAGCTAAAAGCAGGAGAACTCAATAGACTTCAAAGAAGGTGCATCTAGTATTCAAGAAGAAAAGGTAAAGAGGTAATATTAGAAGGCGACAACACATTAGAGAGAGCATCATTGGGAATTGAATACATTCTACCCATATCACAACATCAACATGCACCAAGGAAAGCATTATCATTAGACCCACGTAAATAGCATTGAAAACCTTTACAGGGTGTAAGGAAAATCTAGTAAGCTTACACCATTAAAGAAAGGAGAAGACACATCATATTGCAGTGTTGAGTCATCAAGATTGCATCAATTTCATGAGGAGAAGGATAAGTTGTATACTACCTGAATCCACCCTACAAGGTATAGCATATACGTAGTTGTCACTTGAAATAAGCATTGGAAAACAAGGGATATTTGCACCCTCATAACACTATCTAGAAGCTAGTAGGATTGCCATAAAATCAGTTAGAACCTCTACCATGGAAGCAGGAGAAATTATTATTGAAGTGTTGAGTAGCTTCAAGAAGTGTAGTGAGCGAGAATTGAATATCTTCTAAGGAAAAGTCTAGAATAAGATTAGGGTGCATGAAGAGAAGACCAAGTGTTTTAAGAGCATCAACCATGTGGAGAATATACCTCATGTCATTGGGGAAATCAAAAGGATAAGATGCCTCTCGTTTTAAAATACCTTATGCATATCATCATTAATAATGAATAGGTTACTTTGAGCATGATTTATTATTCATATACTTAAGCATATAATGATCTTAGGAAGTGTTAGATAAAGATAATACCTCATAGACATTAGAAAGGTTCTTAGTGCCACTTGGCATAGGCACTGGAAGAGAAAGGTGTTGTAGAATATGTTATCAAGGAGGTTGAAGACATTGAGTATCACTTGGTACTAGCTACCTTACATGTCAGTTAGAATATAGAAGGAGAAGCACATCAAAAGAGTGTGTATATAGCGCATGAGTTGGAGAAATATTAAAGGAGATAAATGAAGCACGTATTAGAGGAAGACAACACATATGTCAAAGCAAATAGGAGTGTGTAAAGTGTTTACAAAGATAAGAAAAGAGTCAAAGAATAAAGCGCACTGATAAAAAGAAATTAATGCAGTCAAAAACCATTAATGCACAAGAAACCACCTTGATTACAAGTCTATCCCAAGGTAGAATACAGTGGCATTGCACATAATAGTTGGCACCTAGAAGGTAAGATTTATCCTCATAATCATTGCAAAGTTCAAAGGTGAAATTAAGGCATATATATTAAAGTTGATATCAACCAAGTTTTATACTCAAAATATTTAATAGTAGGAGTAATAAGGTGTTAAAAAGATACCCTAGAAAGTATATTGAATACCTTAATAAATGAGTAGAAAATAGAAGCATTAAAACCATTACTATTATTGCTTTGAATATTTGCAAATCATTAAACAAGGAGACATAAGGTTCCTTACAAATTGAAGTGAAGTTTAATTTACAAATACATAGTTTTCTAAATTTCTAAACTAGGGAGATATAAGGAATTCTACAACAAAAATTATAGAAATTTAGAAACTACATTATACAAAGGTTGAAGGAAGCCAAAATTTGAAATTGCTTAAAATTTGGAAGACTATTTTTATTAGTCTCATATACAAATTGAAGAGACATAGAGAATCCAACTTAAATATCTTAATAATATTGAGAGGTTAGGGCTGCATAGGACTTCCCTAGGAAGTCCTTCTCATATTCCCTATAGCCCATCCTTGGCCCTGTCCTAGATCTCTAGGAAGTCCTGGATCCCTGGCACATCCTTTGCCCTTCCTCCTCGGTTGGTAGGTGCTGCAAACGATATTCTTGGGGTGGGAGGTCACTGTTCCATTTGTTTGCCCATTTCCTTGTTGTTTTGTGGGGTTTTCTTCTAGTGCCTATGATCTGGGATGTCCCTGGGTTTTTCTAGGATGTCCCTAGATTTTGTTCCAGTTTCCTAGCACTCCTTTGTCCTCCTCCTTGGCTGGATGGTGTTGCAAATGATCTCCTTGGGTTGGGAGATCCCTTATTCTCTTGTCTGCCCCTTTCCATGCCTACTGGTAGGGCTTTTATTTTGGTGCCTATGAACTGGAACATCCCTAGGATTTTCTAGGATATACCTAGTTTTTCTTGGGTCCTACTTTGGGTTTTCTAAGTTCTTCTAGGAACCCTTTCCATTTTTTCTTGCAGGATCCTACTTGGTGCTAAGGATCAGAGGTTCTTCTGGTGCAGTGCATAGGGATTAGGGTTTTTTGGCTTCATGAGCAACTATTCATAATATCTTTTGGTTTAGTCAAGACCTTGTGCTTATTCCTATGGTGTTGCTCTTTGGATTTCCAATTGTAGGTTTTACGATGGGTTGTCAGATTTTCATGGCTTGAGGGAGGCCTTTGTGCTGATTGTTGTTGTGTTCCTATGGGTCATCCTCTTTTGGATCCTTGAAGTTGCTCGTTGGTGGCATTGGTGGTTGTTGTGGAGCTCTTGCTACTTTTTTTCCTAGCCTTTGGTAGGGCCCTATACTTTTAGGTGGTAGCTCATGCTTCACAACTCCTTTTTGAGGTTTCTTGGGGCCTCCCCACATTTTCCCTTGGCTCTCATTTTTGCATTGTTGTTTCCTCTATCTCCCTTGGCTGCTGAGTAGTTTTCCTTACTGCAATAGGATTTCATGGCCTATGGAGTACCCTGGTTATTTTTTCGCTTGCTTATTCAGGATGTTGATCCCTGTTGTTGCATCCTTCTGTTGTGTCCCTATGCATCCTTAGGTAGGAATTTTTTGTGTTTCCCACTCTAGTTTCAAATTTGAATTTTCAAATTTTTGTATTGGGTGGGATTGCCCTATTTCAAAATTTTTTGGGCGGGTTTGCCCTTTTTCATTTCTTCCTTGCATGTGTTGGTTGAGTGGTATTTTGCACATGTTTTTTGGTTGTTCTAGGTGGGGTGGTGCCATCCCAAACTTCATTGTAAAAAGAAAAAAAATTAAATTTAAATTTTGTCCTTTAAGGCTATCCTTTAGCCTTTCCTGAAAGGATGTCCTTAAGCCTATCCTGAAAGGCTTTCCTTATGTATTTCCTTTGGATTTTGGAGTCCTTTCCTGTGGCCTTCCTCTGGATTTTTAGTCTTATGACTTGCTGTAATCAGGTTTTGGGATCCTTGATAAAAATCCATTTTTAATTTAATTTAATTTATCAAAAAAATATTGAGTCTTATCCATTGAAATTGCATCTTTAAGCTTTCTACAAGGGGAAATAAAACATTTATTTAAAGTGATAGGAGTTGAAAATTATATTAAACTTGTCATTTAAACACTAGGGAGACAAAAGGGATTCAAATCAAAGAAAAATCTAGAAAGCTAAGCATACTATCAATTTCATGGTACATTCAAACACTTGCACGATAGAAGGCATTTTACAATATTTGTAAATTGAAAAGTTCTTATCAAGTTTGATCATAAAATCAAACTAGGGAGTCATAATGTAGACAACTTCAAAAGTTTTTGAAATACAAAATTTCCATCAAAATTGTCCTAAATACTTAATAATTAAAAGGTTTTTCTAACTAGAGATTTGGGAAAAGTAAATTCTTATCAAAACCATAGATTGAACATTAAGACTCGCAAGGCATTCCCAAAACACTAAAGAGCTATAATGAATTCTACTTCAAGGGATAATCTATAAGAAACATAGATGAAATTGTAAAGAATGCATTCAATAATGAGGAACTATTTCATGAGGTGGAATTTTACTCTTAAAATTTAATAGATACTTTTGATGGGCACAAATACTTGTCCACTAATAAAAAGGAAGAATTATCATCATACCTCAAAGAAGAATAAGAAGGAAATTTTACAACATTAATTGGTTATCTTCTTGAAGTAATTTTTAGAGCTTGGTAGAACACTCAAAATATAGTTGTATGCACATCAGAAAAATGTTTGATGACATAACTATCATAAATTGTTTTTGAATGTTTTCAAGACATGAAATGAACTAGAAATCCTAGCCAATATTTTTGTGATGATATACTAACTCATCATGAAGGAAACATTCCTATAGTAAAAATGCAGAAACAAATAAGAAGAAGGAGGAGGAAGAGGAAGCATGACAAGAAAGAACAAGATAAAGATACTCATCAGGATACAAACAAATAATATATTGAAGAAAGGACAAAGACCGAACCAAATGAATAAGGACCAAAAAAAGTTGAAGAACATATAAAAGACAAAGACAACATGAATATTGAAGTAGTATAAGAAGGACCAGTTCAAAGTACATGAAATATGAAGATCCATATTGAAGACTAAAGCCTTCAATACCCAAATAATTTAATACAAGGGGGTGTTGTAATATATTAAATTATTTAGTGCTTGCTAATGTACCATCATGGGTACATGTTTAGTTTAGAAGTTTATCTTAGATAGGGATTTAAGTATTTGCTTAAAGCAATATAATGAATGCACAAGTATCATTAGAATGTGCAATGATATAAATGTGTATATAGTCCACATTGACATGAGTCCAAGAATAGAATAGTGAGGTGTCATAGGAATATGGAAGGCCAAGAGTCATGTATCACTATAAATAGGTCTTCTTAGAGTAGAAGAGTGAGAGGATTTTTGAGGTCATAGGGTAGAGTAATAGTAGATACAATGTAGAGCATTTTTACAATATGGAGTTTTAGAGACCTCCATTGCATATCACTGTATATTTTTGTGAGTTTTAATTAATGGCTATTGCTTGAGTATTTTATTAAGTTTATTATCATATTTAAATGCTTATTAGTTATCCATTATCATAGTTATAATGTTTCTTGCTTATTTCATTACTTGTGGTTTCATTTCTTTTGCGTTTATAGCATCAAAAGCTAACAAAACACATATGCAATGCATCTATATGAAGGGCATTCTTTTACCCTTGATATTTCAATAAGAATGTCATCCATCACTTCCTATTTTTCTCTCAACTCTGGTGGTACTTGTCCCATACCAATCCATTAGTGAGAGTACATGGTCCTACAACCACAAATTCATCAGCAGTATCATATTCCAAAATAGTATAATCAAAGCATAAAGTGCAACTACCAACACATATTGGTAACATAAAATGAGATTATGCATTAGATATTTACACATCAATACATAAATAAAATGTCAATAATAATTCCTTCCAAGGAGGGTCATTACATACTCCTATCCTTGGACTAAATACAATCCTTTATGTTTGTTGAAAATAAAGCATACATATTTCATTCAAATAAATATAAGAATTGCTTCCTCATTTCCTTAACATATTTCCAAGTTGCATAATTTTTAAAATATTGGTCCCACTAGACCTTACATTGATCTATGGTTTGTTTCCTCAACATCTTAGAATGAAACCCTAGAATCCTTATCGGTTGCACCTTAATGGCCGAGGGATATTCCATTTGCAATTTTGAAATATTCCAAACATGAGAAGGATCAATAACATATTTTCTAAGTAGGGATATATGGAAAGTACCATGGATATTTGATGGGTTGGGTGGCAATATAAGCTTATAGGATGCTAGACTAATCTTATCAATGATCTCAAAATGCCCAACATAATTAGGATCCAACTTAGTTGACTTAATGGAACTTTTCATGGGGCTTACCCTCAAGAAGACTTTGTCTCCCATAGATAATTCTCTTGGTGATCTCTTCATATCAACATAGATATTTTGACAATAAAATGCTTCCTTGAGCCTTAGTCAAATTACTCTGAGCTGCTCCTCCATCTCTCTAATAGTGTCTAATTAGATCACCACATGATCTTTTATGTTATCCCATGATAGAGGTGTTCTGCATCTCTACCATACAAGGATTCAAATAAATATATTCCCAAGGATGCATGGTATCCATTATTATAAGCAATTTCAACTAGATGCAAAGAGTCTTACCACATAGGATTTTGATCCATGAAATACATGCAAAGCATGTCTTCCAGAACTTGTTTCATCCTCTTCGTTTGCCCATCTATTTTTGAATGGTAAGAAAAATTAATGTTCAATTTAGTACCAACTGCACAATGAAGAGCCTACCAAAATATTGATGAAAATCTAGAATCTCCATCTATATGATCACCCCTCAGAAACCATGTAACCTAGAAATTTTCTTAGTAAACTTATTTGCCACAACTCGTGCATCATCCTTGATGTTTTCCTGATATAAAATGTGTAACCTTAGTCAACTTGTTGACCACCACAAGTATTGCATCATGTTGGTACCTAGTCTTAAGTAAACCCATAATAAAATCCATAGATATAACTTGCCACTTCTAAGTAGGTATATCATGTGGGTATAATTTCCCTGCTAGGTGTTGATACTCTACCTTAACCTTCTGGCACTCCAAGAATCTAGTAATAAAACTAGTTATATCTTGTTTCATTCCTAATAAATAGGTCTTTTTTATGTTTTATCTCATCTTTGTACCTCTCGGATGAGCAAAATATGGAAAACGATGTGCTTCCTACATAATAATTCTCCTTAAATCACTAGTTTTGGGTATGATATCCCTATACTTGAAACATAAAAGTCCATCCTTTATGTTAAAATCCTTATTTTCCTCAAGAACTCTCTCAATTTTTACCCATATTTCAATGCAATATTGATCTTGTAGCTACATTTTCCTGACTTTATCCATCAATTCTATATGACTCTAGGTTAGTGTTGTTATGTTTCTTCTCCTACTTAAGGCATCTGCAACCTTATTTTCTTTTCATTTGATATACTCAATACCAAAGTCATATTATTCTAGTAACTCTATCCACCTTCTTTGTCTTGCATTTAGCATAGATTGGATAAAGATATAACTTAGACTTTGGTGGTTTGTCCTTAGCTCAAATAGTTTCTCCAAAAAATAGTACCTCCAAACCTTTAGTGCATGCACAAATCCTTTTAAATCTAGGTCATGTGTAGCATAATTCAACTCATGCTTCATGACTTTCCTAGACTCATATGCAATTGTAGCCTCATTCTAGCACAACTCACCCAAGCCTTCTAAGGAAGCATCTATACATATTGTAAAATTTCCAAGAGGATCTGATATCCTAAGAATTGGTATTGTAGTTAACTTATTCTTCATAGTTTCAAAGGCGGTTTTACATTTATTCATCCATTTGAACTATTTTTCCTTTCTCTAAAGGTTGGTGATAGAGTAGGCAATTTTTGAATAGTCCTTCACAAAATCCCTATAATATCCAGTGATCCCCATGAAGCTTCTAACTTCTAACACATTAGTGGGTACGTGCCAACTCAAAATGGCCTCAATTTTCTTAGGATCTACAACAATCCCTTATGTAGATATAATATACTCCAAATATTAAACTTGTGAGGCTTAAAACTTATATTTAGACAACTTTCCATAAAGTTTATTTTTCTAAACACCTCTAACACCAACCTTAAATGTTGGTCATGTTCCTCTTTGGTGTGGGAATATATCAAGATATCATCTAGAAATATCAAAACAAGCAATCGAGATATTTTCAAAACACATTATTCATCAAATTCATAAAAGCTACCAGTGTATTTTTCAATCCAAATGACAATATTGTGAACTCATAGAGCTCATATCTAGTCTTAAAGGTTGTTTTCTGAGTATCCTCCTCATGAATTCTCAGTTGATGATATCCTGATCTCAAATCAATCTTAGAAAATATGGTGTCATCCTTTAACTAATCAAAAAATAATCTAAATTTAGCAAAGGATACCTATTATTGATAGTAACCTTATTCAACATACTATAATTGATGCACAACCTCAAGGTACCATCCTTATTTTTCATAAATAGTAATAGAGCACCCCAAGGTGACACTATATTTGATCAAACCCTTTTCTAGCAAATCTTGAGGTTGCACATTTAACTCTTGCAACTCAATAAGAGTCAATTTGTAAGTTGTCCTTGCAATGTATTTCGCTCTAGGTATTAGTTCAATGGTGAAGTCAAATTCATGTTGAGGTGGTAGGCCTAGGAGATATTTTGGAAATACATCCCTAAATTCATGCAAAATTGGATGTTTCTTAAATATTTTCTCATCCTCGTTATCACCTATCTTGCCATTTATCTTTACTACATACAACATACCACCTCTTTTGATGGCCTTATTTAGCTACATAGCTGAGAACAAATGAAGTTGAAAATATACTTGCCTACTTTTAACCTTAACTCTCTTCTTATCCTTATCAGTATAGTTCATCCATCTTTCTTGGAAGTTGATTAGGGCTCCATGAGCCTTTAACCAATCCATCCCTAGGATAATATCAAAGGTATGTAGTGGTGTTATATATAAGTTTCAAATAGTGGATCCATTTTTTAAGGTGATTTCAGTTATAGATAAACATTGATCCATTCAGTAAGTCTATCTAGAGCCATACTCAACTTTCCACCCTTGTGCTAAAAATCTAGGTCTTTCTAGCATATCCCCAATAATACTAGTGGAAATAAAACTATCTTTAGCTCCACTATCAATTAAAAATTTAACATTCTTATAAAAAAACTTACCATATAGTAATATGGGAGTTACTTGTCCATCCAGGTTTTAACTTCCTATGGCTGCATAGATTCAATTAGGTTGCTTTGTTGTTTTGTTACTTAAATCTAGCTTTGGGGATACTTATTTGTGTAATGATGACTCCCAAAAATGAAGTAACCTTTCTTGGGTGCCTAAGATTTTTCCTACCTTCTCTCCCCTATTTCCTCTTTGTGAACTAAGTCATTCTACTTTTGAGGTTGAGGTTTTGAATTATCCTCTTTTGAGAAACTTTTCCTATATTTCCCTTGATTCCTCTTGTTCCTTTTTTTGAAATTTGGTTACTCTCTTGAGTTTCCCTTGCATTTCTCATTTTTAGATTCCCATTTAATAAGTGTTTTTGTCATTACTTGTTGTTGCTCCATCTGCTCTTGAAGCAACCTAACTAATGATGTAAGTTGCTCCATTTCTTCTTGTAGCAACTTAACTATAGATGTGATGTTGGTCATTCTCTTGGTGGAATTTGTTATTTTTATTTTCTTGTTGGATTCTATTATCCTTCCAATCTTCTTACTAGAGTCCATTATTCTCTCAGTTTTCTTGCTAGAGTCAATTATTCTTCTAGACTTCTTACTAGAGTCCATTGTTCTCCTAGTTCTCTTGTCCTCAAAGTAGCACATCAAGTCAAGGCTCAACCTAGGTTCTCTCCATGGAAACTTCTATTCCTACAACCTAGAGCTCTGATACTAACTGTAACAACCCACCAAAACCAACCAATATATATATATATATATCACAAGTAAGGTTCACAAATAGGATCCAATATTTCTTATATTTTTAAGGCATAACAAAATTTTAAGTTTAATGACATTGTAGATGAAACTCAAGTGGACAAGAGTGTCCAAAATCCCATACTTCTAGGGTTTACTTTTTTAAACCTCATTATTTAGAAAATATGCCAATAGTAGTCCCCCACTTTACCTATACCCTCATTAGTACATGATAACTTCACCATAGCATAGGGATTATCCTTTAAGTCCATCTATACTCTAACTTCCTAACGCCACATAAGTCCATCTATATATGATAATTTTGATATAATGCCTTAGTTCTTAATTACCACACACCCATGGGCTCACTCAGGCCATTACACTCACCTGGTAATGAGCATGGTCACCTGATCCTCACTGCTCAAGGTGCCACCATTGTAATATTTTATGAATGATACCTAGCCCTTATTGCTTTAGGTACACTCGAGACTCACTGTTCAATGTGTATCATTCATAATTATCTAGTTATTACATCACCACAACTCCTTCTAGATATATCCTTAGTTATTGCATCACTACAACTCCTTCCAGTATTGGGTACATCTTGACTCAAGGATTATCTAATATGGATCTAGATTCATGCTCAAGAACCCCCATCAAACCCAAGAGACAATATTTATATAATACAAAAATCTCTCTTAAAAGAATTAAAACATAATCAAATGCATAGAAAACACTTTTGCCAAATACTAAATGCTTTTCAAAATATAATTCTAGACTTAGCATTCCTTAACTACAATGGAATAAAAACCACATCACCAAGGCACAATTAAAATTTATGATTTAACATATCCTTCCATTTTGCACAAATCAACATTCCAAAATCTATCATAGAAGAAAATCAACTAAAAATCTTTCTTTTTTAAAAAATTCTTGAAATAAGCAAAACATCTCTTGAATAAAAGCTATATCAAAAACATGCTTAAATATAACACTGTGAATATCTTACATATTTCCAAAAGTAATAATATCATATAAAATTTCTCTACAATCAAAAATTTAGGAAAACATCATAAATGAATCATAATCTATCATATTCTTCCATGTCTCAACACCAAGCATTCTATACATTTATATATAACAAAATATTTAGTCTTCCAACTTCATTAATAGCCAAATATTACATAGTATGGCTTTTATTTTCCCAAATAATATTTCATTCTCAAAAATCAAAGCAATTCTGTCTAATATCCTTATACCATCTTCTCTCCATGATCTTCTTCATTAAAGAAAATATCTCACAAAATTTTAGAAGCTTAGGAATCATGACAACTCATATAATGCATATGTAATCCTAACATGTGCTATGCAAAGTAATAGAGAATGCAATACATGGCTTAAACAAGCATATTCCATACAAAGCTTCAAGAGAATCCTATACTCATCTCAATAATTTTTTCCTTATCTACCCAAGCCTTAGGAAAACATTATTTCAAAAAGATAAGATACTTCATAAAAAAAAAACAATTCTCTATTTACAATATCAACAGTAATTTAAGAAAATTCACCATTTTATATATTTTCAATCATTTCCACCACACTACAACATGAAGCATTGAGAATCCCTAATATCTCAACATTGGCTAAATAAATTCATATTAATAAAAAAATTCATCCCAAGAACTAAAATATTACAACTTAGTAATCATTAATAATATCTAAACTAAACAATTATTAATAAACACCTTTAAAAGAACTCTTCAACCTAGAAAAAATAAATAGGTAGTCCATCCTTTCAAAATCCATAAAATTTAAAACAAAACTTAGAAGATCTTTTTAAAAAAATATTAAAAGAAAGATTAAATAATTAAAACCCAAAAAGAAACTTTGAACTCAACCAAAGCCACATAGCACCACTGCTTCGGTCTGATTTGCGCACTCAAAGAAAGCATACAACTTGAACAAGGATCACTATAGCCTTATATAGGCTACAGGTTAGGATCTAATCACCAACAATCACTCTAAAAGAAACTTGAATAAAAGTGAGAACCAAAATAAGAATAAATTTGTGCTTCAAACTATGCTACTTGAACCAACAATGCTCAATAATGAAACACTCAAACCTAGACATTCTAGAGAATGTAACAGGCTAAAGTAAGCTTCCCAAAACAAATCTATGCAAGAATAGCCACCTCAAAACACACACACAACAAAAACAACAACAACATAGGAATATTAACCACACAAATGAGTTATCACTCAACTCAAACAAAGAAGAATGAATTTCTTCAGGCAACTCAAATAAGAGAGAGAAATAAATATCCCCACCGCTTCTAACATGAAACAAAAAAAAGAGACATTGACACTCAAACAGGCCAATCAAAAATTAAAAAATGTTTTGCTTAAATCCAAGCCAATCAATCTTAATAAAAATTGGACAACATAGACAATGGATGATTATACAAAGCTTCTCCCTAAAAGCCTCCAAAATGGACTCAACGCTCTCCAAAGCTTGATGCCAACACCAATAGGATTTTGGGTAGTTATAGTAAAGCTTTCAAAAATCTAAGCTAGCAAGCAAACTCATCTCACACCAAAATAGAAGAAGTAAGCAACTAAAGTTTCAAAGTTGAAAATAAGCATGCATCTACAAACACTTTTATGGAACCCCATTATGTTCACTTCCTTATAGCAAAAATGATAACCGAGAATACCTCAAAAGTGCTTCCTTCTTTCTAAATTCCTTCCCTAATTAAGCTCCCTTATTTGATTCCTTCCTTCAATTCATTAATCTCCTCTCTTCCTTTCGTTAGAAGAAAAGGACTCTCCAAGGGAAAATGAATCAAATAAGGCCAAAAGTTGTAACTCCATCTTGTTCTTTTCAAAATGTTCTAGAATGAGCTCATAAATACCATAACTATTTTGAAAGAGCTCCAAATCATTTTGTAATACATACATGCAAATATTTGTACATTCTTTAATAGCCTCTATCATTCATAAGAACATTTTTATTTACTTCTTCCGAAGTTAATGCTAACTAAAAATTCAATAATTCACCATGCAATATTGATTTAATTAATATAAAATGTTAATATTAATTACTAACCATGATATTAATTCTTCATGTATTAATAACACTATTATTATTAATACATTGTTAAACTAACAAATTTTCTCAAGCTTACATACACAAGCAATAACATCAAATATTTTGTAAATCAAAATATGCACAACCAATGTTTTTTCTTGAGTAAGTGGTGTTACGATAACTGACGCTATCACTTGCCTACCAAGAATACCTCTTTTACTTAGTAGCAACCTGCTTGTCCAATGGTGCAGTTAGTCAATATATAAACACATATGCAATGCATCTATATGAAGGGTATTCTTTTACCCTTGAGTTATCAATGAGAATGTCATCCATCATTTTCCATTTTTCTCTCAACTCTAGTGGTTGTCCCATACCAATCCACTAGTGAGAGTAACTGGTCTTGCAACCACAAATTCATCAACAGTACCATATTCTAAAAATAGTATAATCAAAGCGTAAAGTGCAACTACCAACACATATTGGTAACATAAAATTATATTATGCATTAGTATCCATACATCAATACATAAATTAAATGTCAAGAATAAGTCTTGCCAAGGAGGGTAGTTATAGCATGTTAGGATTCCATCCTAACACTTTTATGTAATAACACCTTTATTAAAATGGGGACCCCGTTATAATGTTTTGTAATGATATTATGTAATATTTTGTAATAGTTTGTGGAACTAGAAGTGCCTAGACAAGCGACACCACTTTATGTAGTTGTTATCAAGAATGTAACTATTTTGTTTGGTAGAAGATTCTAGCCCGAGTATCATTTTGCATGTAAGCAAGCCTTGAGCGCTAGGTAATGTGATGAAGTTTGTAAAAATGTAAGGGATAGGAATGAATGTATATTTTTGTGTATTTTTTGAAAGTATTTAAGGAGGTTGCCCCCTTGAAGAGGATTGTGATTATGTATTGTGATTTGTGAGATGAATATATTTCTGCATTTACATTTCATATTGCAATATTCTATTCTTTCATGAATTTTTGCTTTTATGGTAATATTTATGTGAATGTGCTTATTTTTATCAGAAGGTTCCTAACAAAGATGTCATGCATAGGTAATAGAGATAAATTTACAATAAAAATATGGGGCATTAGTTCTTATTATGAACGATGAATTAGATCCTATGGGACCAGTGAAAGGGGAATTGGACTAGTATGCAAATCATTTAGCTTTATATTGGAGGAAGAAATGTCTACAAGGTTTGAAGAGTTCACACGAGATCCCTATTTTATGGAAGTATTGTACTTCTATAAAGAGGAAGTTCTAGAAGAAGACACCACTTAAAAAAAAAAAAAAAATTTATCCGTAACTCTTTAAATTATTTAGCTAATTCTAGATAAATTAGCTACATTAACCAATAGAGAGACTATGATTCTAAAGAGGATGTAATTTCCTACAATTATGGGTAGTAAATTTGAGGTAAAACTTACTTTCCAACAATTTGGTGCTTTAACCAATGATATTATATTTAGCAAGGAATAGTAACATAAATAACCACCACTATCAAGTAATGTTACATTGCTTGAATACACAAAGACAAGGGTCCAATGTAGTTCTCAACATCAAAATTAATCATAAATTAAGATAAAATGTGAGAAAAATATCTCAATTACAAAAATTATAGCACCCACCCATTATTCAAATCATTTTTTGACTAAAGAGGAGTATCATTTTTAATAAGGTTGGTGTCAAGAGTCAAATTGAAAAGGAATAGTGAGAAAGAAAGTTGCTCTAATTGCTTGCACATTTGCATTTCATCATGGTCCTCTTACTATTTTGGTGAATAAACATACTATATTCTAGAGTGTATCCATGATTCTTTGAGATGGGAAAACCCTTTTGGAAGTTGCCCTCATGTACCACTAATGATGTATGACTTGTTATGCCTACATAGCTATCAAAAACTACTAAATTAAAATATTGGTATTAGAATGGATGGTAGCTATCTTCTTGAGCCTACAAATGGGACATTTCTTTGCTTAATGAAATAACTACTAAAAAAAATTATAAGTAAAGTTTTCTTTTGTTTTGTACAAAATATATACATAAAAATTAAAAATATATATAAAAAAAAAAATCCCTATCTCAGTAGCAAAAATCTTTCAAGGGACACTCGAGTTCCCATTTGTTTCTATCCCTTTATTTTTGGTATTTGATAAAGGTCTCTCTAAAACCAAAAAATACAATGAAAGATGAAGATAATCTTAAAATTTACCCTAGATCTATATGATTTTTTTAAGTAATAAGGAGACTAATTTGGGTAAGATGAGACCCTAACCCAAGAATATGATGATGGTAACATGATGCCAAATATTTAAACCATTTCTAGTCATGCAAGACTTTTCTTCATTTGTTACTCCATAGCCCAATCGAGAAGTTGAACTCTAATATGGGCCTTGCTAATAATGCAGCCACAAAAATGATAGCTAATATGGGAGTTGATAAATATGATTCATTCCTAAAGACCATGATGACAAAGAAAAATGAGGATGAGGCCATAAGAACTTTAATGACTTAGGAAAAATAAGGATAAAAAGAAGAATGAGAAATTATTAGTAACCCTAAAGTTAAAGGTTCCAAAAGAGAAGAAGGATCACCTACCAAAGAAGTAGCAGTAAGAATAGAATTCATTGCTTTAGAAGTATAAATTTCTTCAATTATCTCCCTCATGATCTCCTTCATTCCACTTTCATCCCTTGTCTTTTATTCCTATCATTGTTCCTTCTTATCTCATGTTTTTTCTCATCCCTCTTCTTATATTATCATTGTTTCTTTTGTTGCACTCTTTTCACTAAATAAGCATAACCTTAGTCCAAGGATCATTAATAGGATCACCTACTCCAATGATAGGGTCATCCCATTTTCCATCCCCGACTAACAAAATCTCATCTCAAATTTTCCCACCATCATCAACTATTCCATAACTATCTGCTCTTACTTTGGTTCCCTACACTAAGTGCAATATTTCATCACCCCCATGTGTCCTCATATCAACTCTTCACATTACCCATCACCAATAATTTTATAGAATTATTTATATCATTATTCCAAACTAGTATCCTCACCCTCATTTATCCTTATGTTATTGTAGGTTCAATGATATTATTCCCTCTAATAACATCATGAATATTTGAGGGAATTTGTACTACTCCAAATAAAATTTCCACCCTTGATATTATTCAATGATTCCCTCACCAGATAACAAAAATGCCTAATAAGTACATATAGAAAATATCAAACATCATATAAGAGGTAAGGAAACAGATTTATCAAGACATTATTAGAATAAACGCTTCAACATATGCTACACATGTGATTTGCCAATCCTAGATAGCAAAATTAAGGAAGTTATTATTGAGGAATTTCTAATAGATCTAAGAAGACCAAAAACCATTATAATAAATTACCTAAATTCCAACAATAGACCTACCACAAGGTGGTCCCTTCTATATGATGCAATTAACAGAATAGTTATAGCAAGCTAAGGTTATTAGATGTATGTAAGCAATTGGTGAAGCTAATATATATATATATATATATATATATATATATATATAATATATATATATATATATAAAATATATATATATGAAGTAGGTCCAATATAGTGTGCAAGTATTGAAATAGTTGGTAGAAGATAAATAGAATCAAGCAATATAGTTACTATAGGCATTTAAAATACTAAAAAGGAATAAAAGTGATATTTAAAAAAAAATGGTAAAGAAGGAATAAATAGAAAAATAATTGGCAAAGCTAAAATATCAATAGAGCTTCAGACTAAAGTAAATTCATGGATGAGTTAGCTAGACTGATTATCATTCACAATTAATTGGGCACATAACCTCCTACACCCTCTCTGTTATCTATTCACCACACGATTAGGGTAACATCCAAAGGGAAGAAATGACTTAGGGAAGGATACAAGCTAGGGAATGAGGATAAGAACTCATAGGAAATCTATGTCAAGATACCTCATAAGACATATACTTCCCCACATTTATCAAGAGGTTCCAAGGTGGAACTTCTCTACACCAACCACCCATCCAACATAAGGGCCAAGCCATCATGATAAGCATAATTGTTGACATGGGAATACATTGGGAAGTAGTCTCACAGACTAGAGCATCATCATTCTTGTTCATGCTATGCAAGACTCTAAAGATCATTACCTTAAATCAAGCTAAGGAAAATATTTGATCATAAATAAAAAAGGGTTGGTGAGCTACGAGGACAAACAACATGAGTGAAAGTGATTGTGAGTTTTGCAAAAACTAGTCAAAGTGGAACGAAAAAGGTTCGATGAGAGAGCCTATCAAGACTTAGGAAAGGCTCAAGTGTTGAAAGGGAGGAAAATTTCCAATTAAGAAAATGTCATTGGAAATAAAAATCCAAGAATATTTTTTTTTTGAACAAAGGCACATGGCTTCGATAGTGGCCATTGTTCCAAAAACAATTTTGGAACAATGGCATATGACTTCAAAATGAAAATAGGAGATATAAATAATGGTGCACAGATTCCTAGAAACGTAGTTGAACTCGAATGGCACGATATTACTAGGAAAGGACAAATCATCCTCTAAAGACACTTTAGCCTGATAATGTAGAGATATGTAGATGAAATACTAAATGCAAGGAGAAAACACCTACAATAATGGTAGCTCCAAACTAACATAGGATATGGCCGAGGATGTCTACATTTAATTTTTAGAATACCTAGAATAGGTAGCTAAAAGGGTCAAATTCTTAAGCAAATGGAAGGAAAATATTCCCTATTGTAATCTATAAATAGTAGTAGCATAGACTATAAGAAGGATTTATGATTTTGCAATTGTATTCTCTTGTAGGATCTTCCTTCATTTTCTTTTGTATAGAAGTCACTTCTTAAGTGACATGTGGAAAAATTGAACTCCTGATATCAAAACAATATTTGTAATATCACTATTTGCATATATATATGGAGCCCTATGTCAATTTTTAGATCAATCATCTGTGAATTCTTGCGAAATTATTTCTATATGTGTGTATGGATGCTTGTAGTCTTTACCTGATTTAGGTTTTATCGATGTATGTATGTGTGAGGGGTCTACATAAATTTTTGGATCAAACATCTATGTATTTCTACGAACCCACATTATTTATGCATGCCTACATTTGCAAATATAGTTTATGCTTAACTATGTTGGAGATTAGAAGAGTTCATTGTTGGAACATAGTGTTCAAGCCTATTGTGCAAAGGGATCGTAGAGGATCTTTTGGTGTTTCACCATATATTTTTTTTGTTGAGTTGTTTACTTTTGTTTTCTTGCATCCATTTTTATTTTTGAGTCTAGAAGCACCATAGATATCACATCTTAAAAAGAAACCAACCTTGTAAAACTCTTGGAGGTCCTATATTGAGCCAAACCCCATGCTCTCAACTATGACCCTTCTATATCGCTTATTGTGAGGCATTATTGTTGTGACTAGGATAATCAAAGATAAAAATAGTCTAATGACATACCCAATGAGACCCTAGTAACACATCATTCATCCTAAAATTTCAATAAAAAGTTAGGTTGGACTTGGTAAGGGTCTGAGACTACCCCTGCTTGTTGAAACACCTCTCATTCACCTAGCGGCTCTACTCTAGCAAATGAACATTAGAATAATCCACCACTAGAGATGTTAGACTAAGGTTTTGGTGAAGGCCTCAATCTACCTTATTTTAATAAGCACAAAGTTTCATTCACATGGTGACTCCTCTCAAATGAAGAACCCAAAAATAGCTAGTGAAAGAACCTTCGATCGAGTTTTATGCTAATTTTTTTATAAAAGTTGTTAGCACCACTTGCAACCATTCCAAGAAGAGTAAGAGTTGCAAGAAATAATATGACTACTCCACCACCCCCTTAAAATATTCCCTACCTAGAATTATAGATATCCACTAGTACCACCAACATCACATGAAGTATGGGACTAGATTCCCTAGTCTATCTTGAAGTCTCTCACTTATTTCACTAGAGAAGATATCACTACCCCCATTGAATTTCTAAACCATATGGCAAGTCTATGCATGATTCATAATATATCAAAGCAAAACATGGCTCTAATACTGTTGGCAACTTTTTTAGAGGAAGGTCCCAAGAGTGGTATCTCACACTCCATTCTAGGTTGATAGCTAGTTGGAACTAGCTTGGTAATGTTTTCATTGAGAGATTAAGAGAAAATGAAAATGGGGTATAGCTCATAAAACAATTATCAACTATCAAGAGAGCTCCCATGGAGGTGGTATAAGATTTCAACCTTATATTTCACAAGTCTTAGTACAAAATACATGAGGAGCTGCGTCCTCCCCCAAGTATGGCACTCATATACTATTTGAAAGCCTTGGATTCTAAAATCTCATTTGTGGTTATATCTAGAGGTGGAAATTCTCTATCAAAAGCTCATGGAATAGCTATTCAAGATAAATATGATTTAATATAGATTGGAAGAATAGCCCCTAAGCCCCCTATGCCTTTATACCCTAATGCACAATCTCCTTATCAATCTACTTTGACTATTCATTCAATGGCCTCTCAGGCATCCTCAATCTCACCTATTGTTGTCTTTGCCCTACAAACCTAATCCCACCTACTCCAAAGGACCCTAAAAGTTATGCATCAAATAATTTTATTATGTTAATAGCCAATGAAATATTATACATGAGGATTAAACAAAATATCCCAAGATACCCCTATCCGAACAACCCAAAACCTCCTTTCTTGTAAGGGAACCAAGGCTATAAAGTCCCATATAACAAGTATTCTAGACCTCAACTCCAAAGAAATTAGTAAAATGGTCTTGCCCAAGTCCAAAGTCAGCAAATAGTCTTTATGGTAACTCCTCTAAAAATATAATTCGCTAACCTTGCTCTAGAATTAGACCCTATGCAGAACAATTATGTAAAAGAATCTACCTCTTGGTATTGCCTACCCCTCCCAAAATTTCTATAATTAGAGCAACATAGAATAAATATCTCAACTCCAAGCCATTACAACAACTGATATGATGCAATCCCACGTATCCACTTCATTTTCTAGAGTTATTGATCAAATACAAGAGCAACATATCCCCATCCCTTCTATTCCAAATCCTAACTATGCTCCTTAATATTAGGTCTTAGTAACATGGGACGAGGAAGAAATTTATGTAGTATCATACCAAATGGGTAATCTAATGACCAAGAGATCTAAGGACCAATCAAACTAGTTTACATAGTCTTAAAATCAAGTAATGTAGTAAACAAATAGACCTAACAACCATTGGTAGTCAGTGTAGACCAACCTAAGTGACACAATAATATCCAGTTGCAATACCTCAACAACCAAGGGTATTTGTGTGTACTGCTACCATTCAACATAACGATAAAAATGTTATAGGAAACTAAGAAAAATCAACTAACAATGGATTGGGACTTCCAGTAGCGGTGCTACCAAAAGTCTTGAAGTTTTCCAAGAAAAGTATCCAAGTTGTCTTGGGCCAATAGGCCTTGATACCCAAACCAACCAAAGGTATGGAACTGGTAGGAGAAAAGTCCTTATTCACCCCATCACACACCACCCAAAAGGTTGTATCTCTAGGTTATTTTAATATTGTTGACCATTTGAATAGGTCTATAGTACCAGTACTAGTGTGAAATATATGGTTTTCTTGGGATAAAAAGAACATCTAATAAGAGTCCTCGAAGAGGATAAAAAAAATAAACACAACAACAAAATGGTATTGTATTATAAATTGTAATAGCATAATTGAAACAATCTCACAAATAACTCAGAATCGTAGGCCTCTTCGAGGGGGCAACCTCCTTCAATATTTCATTAACTTGCAAAAAGATACATTCGTACATGGCTTCATAGCTTTTAAAGAAAAGACTTCATGCAACCCTAACCCTAAGCTCAAGAGTTGGCTTACATGCAAAATGCCACTCGAGCTAGAATCTTCTACCAAACAATGGTTACAATCTTGATAACAGTTACATGAAATGGACCCCACTTGTCTAGGCGCCTTACTTGCCACATACATTAAAAAATATCATTATAGATGGGATCCCCACGTTGGAAGTGGGTCATTACATAAGCAAATGAGAATTACAAAATAATGTTAGGATGGGGTCCTAACATGTCCTTCCCCTTCAAAAAGCTTTGTCCTCAAAGTTGGAGATGAGGAAACTGGTGTTGTAGCTACTGGAGAGACTCCCATGTAGCATCTTCTAGTTGTAGACCACGCCACTGAACAAGGACCTCAGTAATGGCTCGGTTGTGTAGGGTGCGAGTATGATGATCCAACAACTATTCAGGCTCGAGCAAGATAGAACCTTCTTCATCCAATTTGGGAAGTGCAGATTGAACCTGTACCTGAGTGCCCACAACCTTCTTGAGAGAGGAGACATGAAAAACAGGATGGAGCTTGGATGTAGGTGGGAGGGCCAATTTGTAGGCTATGGCACCAATCCGCTGTAAAACCTGGTAGGGCCCATAGTATTTGGTAGCAAGTTTTTGGCACCTACGAAGCTGAAGGGATGATTGTTTGTACGGTTGTAGGTGAAGGAAAACCATATCACCAACATCAAAACTACGCTCAAAATGATGTTGATCAGCTTGTTGGCGCATCCGATTCTTGGGTTGCTTCCAAATTCATCTTTAGTTGATGGAGGACTTCGGCATGTTGGTTGAGTGTAGTGTCGACTGCATGGACCTTAGAACTATCTAGAATGTAGGAGGAGGGTGTGCATGGAGGTTGGCCATAAAATTCTTCAAAAGGTGTGACCTTGGTCACCATGTGATAAGAAGTATTATACCACCACTCAGCCAAGGGAAGCCACTTCACCCATTGTGTAGGGTGCTCAGAGGTAAAGCAACGAAGGTAGGTCTCCAAACATTTATTGACAATCTTAGTCTGGCCATCCATTTGTGGATGGTAGGATGAACTCATCTTGAGTTGAGTTCCCTACAACTTAAACAATTCTTGCCAAAAATTACTAGTGAATGTAGGGTCATGATTAGACACAATGGAGGTAGGCATGCCATGAAGGTGAAAGATAGAGTCAAGGAAAATTTGGGCAATGGTGGAGGTCATGTAAGGATGGGAGAGGGAACAAAAATGAGCATACTTTGAAAGATGATCCACTACCACAAAAATAATTGATTTACCGCTTGACTTAGGTAACCCTTCAATAAAGTCCATTGAAATATCTATCCAAACCTATTCAGGAATCGGTAATGGTTGGAGAGTTCCTAGAGAATGCACTATTTCACCTTTCATCCATTGACAGGTGTCACATGCGACCACAAAATTATGTATGTCCTTCTTCATACCCTTCCAAGAAAAAGTATGCTTTAGCCTTTCATATGTTTTAAGGAACCCTGAATGGCCTGTCATGGGGGAAGCATGCATTTCCTTCATGAGAAGGTCCTAGAGGGAAGATGTGTAAGGAACCACAAGGCACTGATGGTAGCATAAATCTTGTCCATCCCAAGTATAGCCAGGACATGAGGTAGGATATGTTTGAAGGGAAACAACCATAGTTTGCAAATCTGAATCCTGAAGCACCTCCTCACGAAGAGAATTTATCCATTGAGGAATGGGAGAGGAAATGGCACATAACATGTTGTGAGCCTCAAATTGATGAGAGAGGGCATCGACCACAATATTCTCTTTGCCCTTTTTATAGGTAATATCATAATCATAACCCATAAGCTTAGAAACCCACTTCTATTGTTCAGGGGTGGCAACCCATTGCTCTAAGAAATATTTGAGACTTTGATGATCCATTTTAATAGAAAAATGATGCCCAATGAGATAAGGTCACCAATGAGTGACCGCATGCAAAATGGTAAGCATTTCCTTAGCATAAGTGGATTTTCCTAGATTGTGACTGGAAAGTGCTTTACTAGTGAAAGCCAAGGGTCATCCTTCCTGCATCAATACTGCACCAATACCATTGCCTGAAGCATCGCTTTCAATTACAAAAGGCTTAGAGAAATCAGGCATTTCTAAGACCGAAGTTGTTGTCATAGCATGCTTCAAATCAAGGAAAGCTTGTTCAGTTGGACCCGACCAAGTAAAGGAATCCTTTTTCAACATGGATGTTAAGGGAGCAGCAATTTTTCCATAATTGTGGATAAATTTGTGGTAATAGCTAGTAAGCCCCAAAAATCCATGAAGACCCTTGAGAGTGCGAGGTTTCGACCATTCTTGAACCACTTGAATCTTTCTAGGGTCAACTTTAACACCATCTTTGGAGATGATGTGTCCCAAATATTCCACTTTCATCAACCCAAAAGAACACTTAGACCGCTTAGCATAAAGTTGATGTTGTGCCAATAGTTGTAGGGTCTAATCCACATGGACGAGGTGCTCTTCCCAAGAGTGACTATAAACCAAAATGTCATCAAAGAAAACCAGAATGAATTTTTGAATAAATGGATGAAAAATGTTGTTCATGAGACTTTGGAATGTGGAAGGTGCATTGGTCAAGCCAAATGGCATTACCAAAAACTCATAATGGCCCTCATGAGTACGAAATATGATTTTGGGAATATCTTCTTCCTTGAGTCAGATCTGATGGTACCCAAAGCGAAGATCTAATTTAGAGAAAAACATAGTCCCATGCAACTCATCCAACAATTCATCCACTACTAGAATAGGAAACTTATCCTTAATGGTGAGCTTATTGAGCTCACAAAAATCAATACATAATCACCATGAACCATCTTTCTTTCTCACTAATAAGATAGGCAAAGAGTATGGGTTATTACTAGGGTGAATGACTCCAACTTTTAATAATTCTTACACTAACTTCTTGATCTCAGACTTAAGAGCATGAGGGTATCAGTACGGCCTAATTTTAGGTGGTACACTACCAAGGACCAATGGAATAGCATGATCATGTGAGCAACACAGTGTTAATTCAGTTGGTTCGATAAAAATTGCATTGTGTTTTGTCAAAACAAGTTGCAAATCTTCTAGAATTTGATCCACTATTATAGTAGGTGGTTGGATGGAAAATATTTATGCAATGACCCCACAAGATGATTTTTTAAACTTCTCCATACGATTGGAACTAATAATCTGAGGAGGCCCTACTTTTGAACCATGAAAAGTGTATGACTATCCATTTTGTGAAAACTGCATCCATAGTTCTACAAAATTCCATGAAATGGTACCCAAAGTGCTCAACCACTGAGCGCCCAACACAATATCACATCCCCCTAATTGAAGGGCAAACATATCTTGTTTGAGCTCATAATCCCCAATTTTCAATTTGACATTACGACATTTACCTTTGCAAGGTAAGGTCCCCCCATTTGCCACCATGACCTCAAAGGAATTGCATGTGTGGATGTAACAATTGGCCTACTTTGCAATTCGAGGGTCAATAAAGTTGTGTGTACTACCTGAATCAATAAGGATTGTAAGGCATTGGCCCTTGAAGAAACCCACAACTTTCATGGTCTGTGGAGTAGTAATCCCTGCAAGAGCATGGACCAAAAAATTTCCTAGGATTCTTCATGTGTTTCCTCTTCATTTTGAGGTTGTTCTTCGAGTGTGTCTTCTTCATCATCACTATGGTCATTGTTGGTGGGTTCCTCTACATCTATTAGGAACAACTTCTTTTGGGCACACCTATGCCCCCTAACATATTTTTCATCACAATTATAACACAACCCTTGGGCTCATCGAGCATCCATTTCCTCGATGGTCAAGCATTTTGAAGGGATAGATTTATTTTCCTGATTGCTTGTGAACTTGGGAGGTAAGGAGGGTTTGGTTGGTTGAAATTTAGGCATCCTCCTTTGAGCTACAAATTTAGATTCGACCAACCAGGTGAGGCTTATGGCCTACATCATTATCTTTGGATTAAACATCTTAACCTCAACTTGAAGATCGTCCCTTAAGCCACTGATGAAACAACTCATAAAAACCCTTCATTCAACCCCGTAGTCCTGTTAGCTAATTTTTCAAATTGAGCCTAGTAATCTTGAACTGTAGAAGTTTGTCTCAACTTGGTCAATGCTCCTTGGAAATCATCATATGCACTAGGGCCAAAGCGGGTGAGTAGTTGTGATTCAAAATCTTCCCAAGAAGGATCAATAACTATTTGTCTAAACCATTGGTACCATTGTAAGGCTTTCGATTCCAGATTGAAAGAAGCCATCTTGACCCAGTAATATCGAGGAACATTGTGGAGTTGGAAGAATTGATCAACACGACATAACCATCCCTCTACATCTTTCCCATTGAATTTTGGAAAATCTAGTTTAGGCATCTTGAAAGTGGTATCACGATTAAAGTTAAGGTGAGAACTATTTGGGTCCTTATGGGGTCCTTTTCCTCACCTTGACTGTTCAGTTTCATGATACTCAAAAGCATGTGGACCGGTTTGAAGCTTAGACTCCACTTCATGAAGTTGTTCTCTAAGTCTGATTTGGCGGTGGTGTAGTCACTTCTTAGGTGGGCAATGTCTACCCATATTGATTTATTATCATCGATAAGGGTAGTAAGTTGTTTGGAGATGAAATCAAGTTGTGATGTGGCTTGTTCTACCTCTTTTTGGTGTCCACGAGTCCCCTCAACCATTTTGGAGAGATTTGAATGATGACTAGTGACTTACTAAAAATAGAAGTGTGATTTCAAGGGTTACTATTTTTAGTAATAAGTCCAAAAAGTGCTTGGTTAGGTTGAAACACTTATTTTAGGATAGGGACCACTTCGATGGCCGCTCGATCTGAGTGCTCAGTGAGGAGATATACTGACTTCTTTGACTTTTTGTGATCTCCTAGTTTGGTGCAAGTCGATGTCGGGGCAATTTCTTCAACTTGGACTTAAAAATTCATAGGTGGTTCCTTGAAGGTCTTTGGTGCAGAATAATGAGTTGCTTCTAGTCCCAAAATTTTGGGCCAAATTGACAGACCATTGGGAAGTTATGGCCTTAACAAGAAAAATAAAAAATTACCAATTTTGGGAAATCGGTGCAAAATTTGACCAGGAGTTGCCAAGGATAATTTTATTTGAAATGGAATGTAGAGTTGTCTAGTAAATTTTGGAGTCAATCTGAGCTCTGAGTGAAGAGATATCCCTGTTTGAGTAAAAGTTCAATGTTTTATTTTTACACTTCAAATATTGGGTTTAAAAGTTGGGTATTGTGTCAATTATCTCTGCCCTGTATGTTCTGACTATTGACCACTCCTGTCACTATCCTATCTCTATCCCTATCACCTATACTATGATTACTGACATTGTTCAAACACTGACCTTGGGATTCCTTGTACTTTGTGGTTACTAACACTATTTGTTATGTTTCTATAACTGACAACCCTATTACCGATGATTATTATTGCTACTATCAACCTGATTGTTACTGTGACTGACCCAACTATTACTACCACTAAAATATTTCTATCACAGACACTTGCCAACTTTGTCCAGACTATTTGGTGCATGCAGTTGTTTGTTCTCGTGATAGGGAAGTCTTCTCTGTATGCTCACTTTTGTGGGAAAGAAAATTGTAGGTTCAATAGATAGAAGGCTTTGTTTTTGCAGGTTGAAGATTTTTGTTTGGATAGAACCAAGGTGTGCTAGGCAAGGGAGTATGTAATACCCATAGGCCCTTTGTTATACCGCAATGATGAACAATAGTGCTCGGACCAATATTTCAGGCCACTACCCAAGGAGGATTCCACACATACCCTTGAGCACACTATCTACCTCTCTGATAGTACGAGAGGGTAATCATCTGGGATGTTGTGTCCCATGGACTATGGATAATACAAGGCCGAAAAGCTTCCTATTGGATAAAATTTTGTTTAAGCCTAGATGGTCTCTCGATACACCCAAAGATACGTGGGAGCTCAATTCCATGCACGAGTGTTGTCTGAGGCCTGGGTATTGGAGCCTGATCGCCCCTCACTTCACTAGACATTTTATGGGCTATCTAGCTTAGCCAATAATGATAACTCCTTCATGATATTTTAAAACCCTCGACATAGGGTTTCTAGCCTACTCAACTACTATAAAAAAAGGACTATATTTTTTGCTTTTTCTAGTTTTTGCTGATTTTTTTAAATAAAGGAAAATAGAAATGAAAAACATAGGAAAATTATACCTAACGAATGAAAATGGATGGGCAAGAATTATCATAGTCGTAGCAGAACTCAGCCTTGGAAAGCGCTCTGATACCACTTGTTAGGAACCTACTATTAAAATAAAGCTCACTCACACAAAATACTATAAAATAACTTAAATACATCAAATAACATAATAACACTATGCAAAAAGTAATTGCAAAATTGAAACAATCTCACAAATAACTTAGAATCGTAGGCCTCTTCGAGGGGGCAACCTCCTTCAATATTTCATTAACTTGCAAAAAGATACATTCGTACATGGCTTCATAGCTTTTAAAGAAAATACTTCATGCAACCCTAACCCTAAGCTCAAGAGTTGGCTTACATGCAAAATGCCACTCGAGCTAGAATCTTCTACCAAACATCGGTTACAATCTTGATAATGGTTACATGAAATGGCCCCACTTGTCTAGGTGCCTTACTTGCCACATACATTACAAAATATCATTATAGATGGGATCCCCACGTTGGAAGTGGGTCATTACATAAGCAAATGAGAATTACAAAATAATGTTAGGATGGGGTCCTAACACTCTAAAAATATTTTAATGAAGATAGCTAGTAAGTGTAGTGAAGTTTTTATCTTTTGCATTTTTGAGAAATAAAGACAATCTTATATTTAAATCATTTGATATTTCTTTCCTTCCTTCAAAATCATCTATCAAAATTTCTATATAGAATTTAAACTTGTTCATTATTTCTTCACTATCTTCATTGAATGCATTTTAATAATTTCTTCCATAGTGTAACTCATCAATGTAGAAGTCAATATGGTTCCCAAATTTTAAATAATCAATTTTATCAATTTTGCAAATCAAAAATCAAATAAACAATTTGCAAATTCTTCAATCAATTCCTAAAAAATAGGCATACCATCACCATCAACTATTAAACCATTAGGGTAATAAATTGTTCAAAATTAATAATAGGATTCATTTGCACTTCTTTTGTATTTTTGCTTTTACATATAGTAGAACTAGTAGGAGGAATTGATTTTTTGGATCTAGTAAGAGGCTTATCATACTTTCGATAAATAGTTGCATCCATAAGGGAAAGAGAGAAAAGTTGTTCCTAGTTCTAATATAAGATAGAAACCATGGGGTGTAATAGATATAGTTTGGAAAATATCCCTACCAAACTCTAATTGCTTAGGAAAGACATAAATAATGTACAAGGCTATTTCAAGTTGGCTTCACCAAATATAACATAAAATTTTAAATTAGTGGTAAAATCTAGCCTTTGGTTTAATGGTTGTTTTAGAAAATAAATAAAAACCTAGAAATTTTTTTCTAGACAAATAAACCACAATAGTATTATCAGAACAAATGAAATAATTATAATAATATTGCTACTTAATATTTTATGCATTTAAATAGAAAATCATAGCAATCTAAATCAAAATAAAGGATTTGATCAATGGTTCTCCTACTAATTACTTCAAGTCATATTGTAGACTTCATCAAGGTGATCCACTTTCTCCTTATCTATGCATCATTATGACAGAAGCATTAGGGAGAGCCTTTTCAAAGGCAAAAATGGAAAGAAAAATCAAGGGTATTCAAGTTGAAAAAAATGGTACCTCCGAATCTCATCTCAAATTTTTTGATGACGTTTTTTTTTGGGCCATGCCTCAGTCAATGAGGCCATGGAGTTTAAATAAATATTATCATGCTATGATAATGCTACTATATAGTTGGTAAATACTAAAAAATCTAGGATTTTTTCATTAATATTGCCCTAGATTTACAACAAATTATTGTAAATATTTTAGGGTTTAAAATTGAAAAATTTCAAGGTCCGAGGTGTAGACCAATTAGTTCCCCCAAACCCCGTAAGGAGGCGGAGGTCCAAGGTTCAAATCTCGGGCCTCGTCGGACTGAACGCTTGTCCCTTTCTGGTGCTTTTAGTGGTGTAAAAGTTTTTAAATGATCATGGCATAGTGGTTATAGGGATGGATTACGTAGAGATCTGTTTGGTGGTTTCTCAGGCGGATAATGTAGAATACTGTGGCGGCCATTAAATCTGGACAACCTGCCCAGATTCGTGGTGGCTATTGATTCCACCATGTAAAATAAAATAAAAAAATGAAAAAATTCCAAAAACCTACTTGGGTATTCCTTTGTTTGATAAAGGAAATAAAAAGGATCTTTGGATCTTTTTTTTGGATAGAATGAAAGCTTACTTGATAGGTTGGAAAAGCAAGTTCTTAACCATGGTAGGAAGTTTTTAAATCATAAAGACTACATTGCAATACATCCCTATTTATATGATGTCACTTTCAAGACTACCAACATGTATAGCATTAGAAACTTATTGAATTCAAAGAGACTTTCTTTGGAAAGATTGTGAGGAAAGATTTAGGTTTCCTCTTTATAAGTGGGATAGGGTTTGCAAAGAAAAGAATATTGGAGGAGCAGGTTTATCAAATTGCAGACTTATAAATTTTGCATTAGGAGCAAATATTGGGTGAAAATTATTTAGATATCAAGGAAAGAATTAGGTAAAAATATTACTTCAAAAATATATAGGTTCTCTTGATGCAATGAAATAATTTAGGAAAATAACTTTATCCAAAAGATCATCAACATGGAACCTCATATCAAAGAGTTTTCAATTGATAAAGAAACATATTAGATGATCAGTCAATGAGGGGAGTTATACAAATGTTGGTTTGATGCTTGGTTGAAGCCTTATCCTCTTATCTCTAACTCACAATGGTAACCATTGGCTCAAGCATGCCTAGCATGTAAAGGTCCAAAGACCAAAGACTATATTATTATGAGCAACAACTCCAGATCATGGATTTATTTTAGTAATCTGGTTAAAGGAGAGGAACTTAAAAAAATTACAAATAAACTTCAAAATATGCTTCAAGAGTTTTATTTATCGATTTTTACATGAAAGGATGAGTTGGTTTGGAAATTATCAAAGGATGGTGAATACTCACTTAAGTTGGGATACGAGGATATAGAACAATCAAAAAAAATTTCTTCAGAATATTTTCCTTGAAATAATTTTTGGTCATTAGAGGCTTTCCCTAAAGCCTCAACATTTATTTGGTTAGCAGTTCAAAGTAAGATTCTTACGGGAGAGAGTCTACAAAGAAGAGGATATTATGGACCCTATAGATGTGCCTTGTGTGAGAAGGATTTAGAAACATCAGGCTATATACTTCTTCATTGTCTATTTGCTCACACTATTTAATGTTATTTTTTTAAATATGAAATTATATTGGGTAGGTCCATCTAGATTGAAAGAGTTGAAATATTTGATTAATTATTTCAAAGCTAAAGCATTATGTATTCTTTCAGGATTGACCCTGCCATTATTGTTGGAATTTATGGCTTGAAAGGAATAAAAAACATTTTAGAAATAAATCTCAAAATCATGCCCAAGTTTGTAATAGTATTATTGCCTCTTGCAAAATATCTACAAATATGGTGCTCATCATGGAAAGTCTCAATTGTAGAAAAATAGATGCTAATAACTTGGGTATAATATTTGAACATACAAGCAAGAGTCATAAGCGACAATAAAATTAAAATAAAGGACCTACTTCGATCTATGATAAAATGGAAATGTCTAGAAATTGGGTTTTGATGGTGCTTCTAAAGGAAATCCAGGAAAAGCTGGTGGAGGTGGTGTTTTTAGAAATAGTGACTTATTCAAAATCACATGGAAATTCAACCAACAACTATGCAAAGGCTAGGGAACTTCTTACAAGGATTAAAATTGCAATAGAAAAAGGATGGAAATATATTCCAATTAAGGGGGACTCACAGATTATCATCAAAGCTATTAACAAAAATGGATGTGGTGTAACAACACTCCTTGGTAGGACTTATTCTTGACATTTGATTTATATATTATTGTGCGTATATCTAATGCATAATCTCATTATATATTACCAATATGTGTTGGTAGGTGTTGCTTTATGCTTGATTATACTATTTTTAGAACATGGTACTACTATTGAATTTGTGGTTGTAGGATGAGGTTCTCTCACTGGTGGATTGGTATGGGATAACCACTAGAGTTGAGAGAAAAATAGGAAATGATGGATGACATTCTCATCGATGGCTCAAGGGTAAAAAGAAACCCTTTAGTATGTTGATTGAATGCACCAATGAGCAAGGGGGTTGTTATTTACAAAAGAGTCATCCTTAGTAGGTAGGTGGTAACATGGAAGTTATCGTAAAACCATAAAATTAAGGAAAAATATTGTTGTGCTTATTATTGTTTGCATCCTAGCTAGATATGGATGGCTTAGAAAAGAGCCTTTGAGAAATTTTTTGAATTATCGATATCGATGCTAATGGTCAATACTAGCATTTGATAGTAATTAAATTAATTAGGTTAGAAATTAATTTAATTACACTAATGTTAATAAATAGCATTAGTAATAAAAAAATGATAATGATTATTGAAATGTCTTTATTGTAATGATTGATTTTATAAATATTAGTAGATTAATGCTTAAGGATAAACTTTTGCATGGAAAAATCATGTTAATTAAGTCAAGAGAGAAAGATGGAAGCCTTTGGGTAATGTTCTTGGCTAATGTACACTAAGGAGCATTATGTTGTAGCAGGTTGGAATGTCGCAATAGTGGATGGCCAACTTGCTTCAAGCAACATTCCATAATCTTTAAGCCTTTTTAAAGAGAGATATGTTGCGCATGATGAGGGTTGGAAAATATAGTTGGAAAAGGGGATGAGAAGAAGGAGTTTCAAGGAAGATTTTCATTGTTGCATTTAAGAGGTAAACCAGGTTGGTGGAGACCTTAGCTTGATTGCATAGATGTACTTATTTTTATGGTTAAATGTTATAATATTTCTTTGATTTTTGCTTTTGATTTGAAGGTTCTAGTGTCATTTTTATGCTTTTCCTTCATGAATTGGGTTTGTTTTCTCCTTATGCCTTACCCTTCTTGGTTTGTGTGTGGTCTATGCCGATGTAGGCATGCATGGGAGTAATATTTTCAAGTCTTAGCTGATATTTTATCTTACAATTTTTTTAATTCAAATATAGCGTGAGTGTGTTGTGTATTAACTTTTTAGAGTAAGTTGTTGTAATCTTAGATTGGTTGTTTTGTGGTAAGCTTGCATCAATTGCTTTTAACCAAAGCCTTAGCATACTATTAAGGCTTTCATTGTTGTAGATGGTGTGCTTAATAGGTACCTTTGGGGTTTAGGAGGCTTTTGCCTTCTTAAAGTGTAGTGTTGTAGTTTGGGTAAGAATCACCCTACGTATCACCTATTACTTGTTTTGTTCCCATGTTCAGTTTGGTGCTTAGCTAGCTAGTGTATTTTTTAAGCTTAAGGTAGTCTTGGTTCGTGGGTAGTTTTTCCTAAATGGGTAGTCAAGGTGGTTGCAAATTGTCCCTTTTTAGCTTGTTTCATTGAGTTGTGATGGATTTTTTTACCTTCATGAGCCTAGTAGTCTTTTGAAGGTAAAGACATTAGTCTTAATTCTTAGTATTATGTTATGGTGTTATTTTAATTAAAATATAGTGATCTATTATGCTATGGTGTTCTTTTAATTAAAAGATAGTGATATATTATGTTATGGTGTTCTTTTAATTAAAATATAGTGATCTATTATGCTATGGTATTCTTTTAATTAAAATATAGTGATATATTATGCTATGGTGTTCTTTTAATTAAAAGATAGTGATTTATTATGTTATAGTGTTCTTTTAATTAAAAGATAGTGATCTTGTGGTTGCCCTAGTGGCTAAGATGATGGTTGTTTCTTAAGTGGTCTTGTGTTCAAACCCCTTGAGGGTGGTCGTTGATGTAATTTGTAAAGGTTCTCCTAAAAAAAAAAAATAGTGATCTATTATTTAGTTGCTTGGTTGAAAAATTTGGGTCATGAGGTTCCTTGTAAAACAAAAAGAGAAGCTTTGATATTGATAAATATTTATAATGGTTTTTCCTAAGACTTGAGTAGATAAGGAAACCATTATAAAGAGAAGTATGGGATTCTCTCCTTGATTTCTTGTAATGTATTTTGCATGGTGTATGTTAAGTTGCATATGCATATAAGAGTTGTCATAATCCCTAAGTTTTCTAAACTATGATCATGGTCAAAGGATCTATCCAGAGGAAGACATTGAAAGAGCAAATATTGAAATGGAACCTTTGTATTTCTATGTTTTTGTATTTGAAGAAAGGAATACTTGAAGGAATTTGTAATTGAAATTATGCAAGCTTTTGATGAAGAAAGGATGTAATGTAGATATATTGTTTTAGTCTTAGTTATCAAGTTCGAGTTCATATTTGAATTCGATACTTTTCAAGTTTGAAAGAAATTCGAGATGTTTAAAAATTTGTAATAAAATTCGACATAAAATTCGATATATAATAAACAGATATATATTTTCACATAATTTTTTTTTATAAAAAATTAAAAATCAAATATACAATATATATATATATATATATATATATATATATATATATATATATATATATATATTGTGTGTGTGTGTGTGTGTGTGTGTGTGTTTTTGTTGTTATTTACTTTTTTTAATTTGGTTTTGTGTGTTTGTTTTCTCCTTGAGTATGTCAAAGGTGGTAGGCCAGGTCCGAGTCTTGGGCGTTTTTGGCGGAATGGATACCCCTACCTCCTTGGGTCTTACCCGAAAGTGGCATCCCTTTTGGGATGTTTTCCACAAATTTATATATATATATATATATATATATATATATATATATATATATATATTAAATATAAACATTTTTATAACTTTACGTAATATTAATAATTTTTTAAGACATGAGAAATTCTTAAAGGTTAAATCAATAATTTTTTTGAAATATAAATTATAAGTTTTCTATCAATTATAATAAAAAATCATAAAAAATAAAAAATTGTTAGATCATGCATAAAAGAAAGCACTTAAAATATCTTATATCATTCAAGTTTTTTTTTTTTTAATTTACATGGTGGAATCGGTAGCCCTCACGAATCCGGGCAGGCTGTCCAGCTTTTATGGCCACCACAGTATTTTGCGATGTTCGCCCCAGAAGCCACCACACAGATCTTCGTGCAATCCGTCCCTATAACCACCATGCCACAATCATTTTAAACCTTTTACGCCGCTGAAAGCACCAGGAAAGACACAAGCGTTCAGTCTGACGAGGCCCGAGATTTGAACCTTGGACCTCTGCCCCCCTTATGGGGTTTGGATAAACCAATTGGTCTACACCTCGGACCTAAAATTAAATTTACATGGGTTTTTATGAGGGGTCTTAGTCCCCTCTTACCGGGGTTTGAACTTGGACCTCCTATACGAAAACCCAAAGACTTACCACTACGGTATCCCTCACGGGTCCATATCATTCAAGTTTAAAAGTAGAAAATTTTAATTTTAGGTTTCATTAGAAGCTAGGGTTAAAGAGCAATATTTTTTCTTTTATTTTAGGGTTAAGGAGCAATGTTTTTTTAAAGAGCAATGTTTTTTTCTTTTCTTTTAGGGTTAAAGGAGCAATGTTTTTTTAAAGAGAAGTGTTTTTTTTTCTTTTATTTATTTTAGCGTTAAAGAGCAATGTTTTTTTTTTTTTTTAGGGTTAAAGAGCAATGTTTTTTCTTTCTTTTATTTTGAAGAACTTGCAGATTAATTGAGACAAGGAGCATTTTAAATAGCAGGTGCAGGAATAATGAAACCTCCAAATGGGATATTTGTTTGTCAACTGCACTTTCAGAGCTATCCATTCTCTCAAATGATGATAAAGAAATAAAGAAAATAGCATCCCAATAGATTGAAAATTGTTGCTTCGAAAAATTTCAAGCTTCCAAATTGCACGTTGCAGGAGGGAGATTGCAGGAGGGTTTGTTCATAGCTGTTGTGTTTATCTTTTTAAGCTAAAAATTGATTTTAGGGTTTTTAATGCTTGTTTTTTACCCAATTTGTTTTTGGTCAAATTTAGGGTTTGTTCGTCGAATTTATTCGACGGCATTTTAAATTCAACAATTTTCGAATTTCATATAGAAAAGTCGACGAATTTGATAACTAAGGTTTTAGTATTTCAAAACTTGATCTAAAATAAAAGATTATGTGTTGTTATTTTGTTATGGAAGTTCTTGGAATATTGGTTATGTGCAAAATGGAAGAATAAGTCTAGTGCATAGATTATGATTATAATGTTCTAGATGTTGTTCATTCTTTCTTATTAAAATAAAGGAATTACTAAATGTTAGTATTATGGATGTAAGTATTTTCAATTAATATCCTAGTACTAGCATTATGTTATAATTAAGCATGTTATTTTTGTTATAGCACTTTAATTCCTTTAATGGGAGAGATGTTATATCTTATAATATTTTGTATAGTTCTTAAGTTCAATGGGAATATCTTAGGTATGGATTTTATATCCATATTAGGACCCTTCAATCAATAAGGTGACCCAATCCTAGAAGGAGTTGCAGTGATGCAATAACTAGGTATTTGCTAATCTAGGAGTTGCAGTGATGCAATGACCAAATAACTACGAATAATAAACTTTGAATAATGGGGCTTGGATGTTCTAAAGTAGTGAGATATTTAGAATTATTCACAAAATAGTGTAGTGGTGGCATCTTGATCAGTGAGGGTCGGGTGACCATGCTTATTGCTAGGTTAGTGGTGATAGCCTTGGTTAGCCCATGGAGGTGTGGTAACTAAGCACTTAGGCATTATGCCATAATAATCTTACATGGAAAAACCTATTTAGGATTAGATAAGTGGTGAACACTTTAAGTGTTATGGGCCTTAAAGGATAATTCTTACATCGTTGTCAAGTTGTCAAGTACTGGTGAGGGTATAAGAAAGGTGGGGGGACCATTATTGACGTCATACTCAAATGGTGAGGTTTGGAAGGTGAATCCTAGAAATACAAGATGTTGGCCACTCTTGTCCACTTGAGTGTCATCTGCAACAACATTAAACTCAAAATGTGGTTATACCTTACAATCTTAAAAATTATTGGAACCTCTTTGTGAACCTTGCTTGTGATAAAAAAACTCTCTTGAGTTGGTTTTTATGGGTTGTTACATGTGGAGAGTGGATAAGAAATAATATTATTGCTAATGTTCATCATCTATTACTAGAGGTAATCTCTTGGAAGTGTGAGCATATTTATATAGAAGGAAATCAGGTAGTAGATAAATTAGTAAATTACGGTGTTGATCTTCATCTTGGTGATATTCAAATTTAGAAGGTAACTAGCCAAGCGAGATTTTATCTCTTAATCAAAATGATGTCAAGGAGCTGATTGTGGAAACATAGCAATTTGAGGAAGTTGAAGAATATATTTAAGAGAAAAAAGAAATGAAAAAATTGTGATAGAAAGATATGTTGCAGCAAACGTAAAATTTTGGTATTTTGATGGGAGTGGCCCCAATAGAAGCCATGTATAACTTATTTTAAAAAAAAAATCAAAATATAATATTTTTTCCTTTGAAATAGAAAAATGCAAAGAGATAAATAAACTAAATACAAAGTCATAGCAATCTAAATAAAAATAAAGGATTGTTTTCCTTTTAAATGGAACAATGTAAAGAGGTAAACAAACTTTATTACTAAAATTTTAAAAAACTTCTAAAACTATATTTTCACTAACAAAATAAATCTTGTTGATAAATTGTCAATCAACAAGAGAAACTAGTTGGATACTACTAAAGTAAGTGATAGAACTTGGTATAGCTTATTCTACTGATTATGGGATGACCTACATGGATCTGGTAAAGTACCTCAACCTCCTTCAAAAGATGCATATTGTTAACACCTAAAGCAACAATGTAAGTATATGAGAGTGACACAATGTAAGTACAAAATATTAATTTATCATAGAAAATATGCAAGTGTTCCCCAATAGAGAGAGAGAGAGAGAGAGATACAATATAAGTATAAAATAATAATTTAGCATAGAAAATATGCAAGAAGTGAGTTCTCTAGATATGATATATGAATCATGAATATATGAAATGATGGTTGGACTCATTATAAGAATCAAATCCAAATAATAAATTCTTCCTCCAAATTAATGGAAGAGAAATAACCTTTTTGGGATCATTTTCAATGACCGTTGATCAATATAATGCACCTCACTCTAGTTGACTTACTTAAACATGCTAGGGTTTATTTATGTGTCATAAAAAACCCTAAGCAAAATCAATGGTGAAGTATTTGACCCAAAAACGAAGAGCAAAAAAGTGCAGCAAAAACGCAACAAGAAAAAATTGCAACAACAATTTTTGTAGCAATGTAGGACAATCTGAATTTGAGGGACCAAAACTACTTAGAATTTGATGAAATGTTGTGAGTGAATTCTACACAAAATAACCTTTCCAACTGTGTATACAAAATGAAGTTGTAAATCAAAAGTTATGAACTTGAAAAGGTAACTGCAGGTTTCAAAAAAATAAAGACAACAAGCATATTTTTTACAAAATGAATAGAATAGAATGTTGTTTTGCATTCCAAATAAACTCAGAAGTATTACAAAGATTTTTCCACAATATTCTCTATCTATTTTAGCTATAGTAAGTAACACAGATTTATAAGGCATTACATATTCTAAAAACTTTCTCAATTGCCAACTTTACTTTAATCAAAAAAGTAAACTAATGATTTTCCAATTTCAACATAACCAATAATCTAAAAAGTAAACTAATGATTTTCCAATCCCACAACTCTACTTTTTTAACCCTACTTTGCAATGAGTAAAGTGCCCTCCATCCTACTTGTATGTGTTTCATCCAGCATGTTGTCCAATTGAGTTTGCTTTGAAAACCTAATGCAAGGTACAAGTAGCCTTCATCTTGCTTGTATTTGATGTTTGTATTCATTCCATACAACATATTTTTCAATTGAGTTTGCTTTGAAAATTTAACCTAAAGTATTTGTATTATATTACTACTTGCAAAAGATTTTTTCAAACAAAATATTGGATGTTCATTTGCAAGTTCCAAATATTCAGACTAGGTCTTTCAAAAAAATCAAAATTGAATCAAATGGAAACGGGGATTAAATTCAAACTAATCCATGACTTTTCCTTTGAGAGGATTTTGCATTGTCATCTTTTCTAGAAAAATAATTAGAGATAAAATAATCAATGTTGCTCCATGTTTTAGGGAGGAAGGGTAGCTTGTAGTTAACAATAGAAAGTTAATAAGTAAATTCCAAGGATACAAACTAAGTCTTTTAAAAAATCAAAATCAAATCAAAGAAAATTGAAGATTAAATTTAAATTAATCCTTAAATTTTATAAATGTTATAAATCATATTTTATTTAAACTAATTTTTAAATTCAAATTAAAAAAATCATAAAAAATAACTTTTAAAAATAATATATGTTATAAAATTATAAAACATGTTATTTCATGTTTCCTCCACCCATCAATGGCCTACTCATGTTCATTTTTTTGTTAACACTTCTTTCTTGCAACATGAAACCACTGTTTGCCACATCCAAAGGATCTAGAACATTGTACCCAGACCCAATGGAGATTCAAGATGGATTGAGTGGTGGAATGATCCCATTATTCGTACCACTGCCCTGGTCAGAAGCCTAAGAAAGAAGGTGGTGCAGTTGTGTCGTCACTCTAATACTACTCTGCGTAATGAGCTTGCACAAGCCTCCTTCCATATTGAGGCCTCTCCTTTCGAATCCACCATTCAAGCCCATGTCGCTCAGCTCCGACATGAGCTCAAAGTGACTGAATTTTACAAGGTCATAGGGACTCATATTAAAGCCAGACTACATTGGCTCAAAGTGGGTGACCGCGTTTCTAAAGAGTTTTTCCAGAGGCTCCGACCTCTGCATCACTCCACTCAATTCAAAGCTTTAGTGGTTAATGGAGTTCACACCATCTCTTTTCCTGAGATAGCAGCCGAATTTATACGACATTATTCTCATGTTTTTGTTGCTCAGTTGTACACCCCTGAACGAGAATTAGCCCTTAAATGTTGCAAAGAGGTTATCCCCACTTGCCTCTCCCCAACGCAACAGAATGAATGTGAACGACCCCTATCAAAGCAGAATCTTGCAAATGTCCTATTTCAAATGGCAGACGTGAAGGCCCCAGGGCTTGATGGCTTCCCTTGCAAATTTTACAAAACTTGTTGGGATTTTGTTGGTCCTGACTTGCATAAAGTATATTTAGAAGCCCTGCAGTCTAGCTCCTTAGGTGCTATTATCAATAAGGGCAATATCAAGTTTATCCTAAAGTTTGAGAATCCAAAAATCATTACAAATTGGAGGTCAATAACTTTGCTTAATGTCAGCTACAAGATCATTGCCAAAGCGCTTGCTTTACGGATTAGGCCCTTGCTTCCCTCTATTGTGAGGCCTGAGCAAACTGGCTTTATCCAAAATCGGTATATTTTGGACAACGTTCTCGTTGTTTGGGAAGGGATGGAATGGGCTCGCAAGTCCAATCAACAGGCCCTCTTCCTCAAGCTTGACTTTGAAAAGGCTTATGATCAAATTGAGTGGGTTTTCATTCTTTCTATGTTGGAAGCTCATGGCTTTGGTCCGCAGTTTATTTCCTTTGTTAAAATACTTTTTCAAGATGTATCAACTATGCTTTCTCTCAACAAGTTTTAAACTAACGCTATTGGCTTGCATAGGTCAGTAAGGCAGGGCTATCCTTTGGCCCCCTTGCTATTCATTTTAGCAGCAGAAGCATTTGGTTATCTTTTGGCTCATCGTGCTTCTCTTGGGATGCTTTGGGGTATTTCCCTTCTTGGGAATGCTGGTCAACTCATTAACGGCCATTTTGCTGATGATTCCTTTCTTAATTTGAATAACGATGAACAATCTCTTTTTGAAGCTCTGTCTTGTCTTGATATTTTTTGTAAAGCATCTGGGTCTAATATCCAATGGAGGAAAATCTCATGTTACAGGCAATCCCTACAGCCTCTTCCCCACTAGCTTCAGTATATGCAATGGAGTTGGATTCAGCCTGGAGAAGTCTTCAAATTCTTGGGCATTCCTTTTGCCTTTCAAGGCTCTCCATCCCAATTATGGTCTTTTGTCATCAGCAAAGTAGAAATCAAGCTGGAATATTGGAATGCTAAGAAGTTGTCTCTTACTAGAAAATTTTAAATTTGCTCGAAAGTGTTTGCTTCCACGCATGTTTATTACTCGTCTTGTTGGGTCCCTTCCCAGGCTTATTACAAATGGCTTGAAAAATTACTACGAGATTTTTTGTGGTCTAGTGGGTCTGAGTGGAAGGGCTTTCATAGAGTGGCTTGGGATATTTGATGTCTCCCACGGCAAGTAAGGGGTATGGATTTTTTGGATTGTAAGCGTCAAGGGTTAGCCCTCTATGCTAAATGGATTGTGCGGGCTCTCAAAGGACCTGAAGCATGGAAAGTTCTTATCAGACATTGCATCTCGGCTGGGCTTCCCCTCAACCATTGAGCTTGGGCAGGAATGGATTTGCCCTCTTTAGTGCTAGTCCCAGTTTTCATTAAAATACCTGGCTCTTTTGTCATCAAAAGCATATGGAAGACCCGGGAACAATTAAACCCTTGGATTGTTTGGAAGGGGGTTCATTCACATAAAGGCCTTTCCATTAATATTATTAATGTCTAGTAGTCCCCTATATTCAAGCTTCAGGGTAAGCCATTGGGCCAAGTTCACTGGGTCCATGCCCAAAATTTTTTAAGCAGGGCATTGTCGCCATTGCAGATTTTTACTCCAGGGAAAATAGAGACTGGATTTCTTGGAATGATTTTAAAAGGATGTTCCGCTTGTCCAACGCTAACAAGGCTACATATGATGTTGTTTTGGACCATACACCTTTCTCATTATGGTAGAAATTAGGTGTCAGATCTCAAAAACCCTGGTGGAAAGATTGGGACTGGTATAAGAGCACTTCCTTGCTCAGCTATAGAGATAGACAAGGTTATGACTGGCTTACGCCAACTGCATCCACGATGCCCAAACTCAATGTCAAATGGGACCTTCTCTCATTACCCTCTAGGTGGAAAACCATATTTTATTCAGCCTGGACGTCTTATCTAGAGCCAAAGAAAGCTTTTTTTTCCTGGAGCTTATTGTATCAGGGTTTGTCCCTTGGTCGCAAAATTTCTTATATGGGGGTGCCTGAGCCCCGATGCCCATTTTGTCAAGAACCAGAGCCTTGTATGCATATTTTCTCTGGCATGTATACGAGCCAGTCTCGCTTGGAGTTGGGTGGGTTCTTTCTTTACCACGTTTATGTCTCTACAGCTTTCTTGGCATCATGTCCTTCTGGGTGATCTCATTCAGTTTTCTCTCCTACCAAGGGAACTATGGCAAATCTTCAGAGTCAGCCTTCTGTTTCACATTTGGAAATCTAGAAACAAGATCATTTTCAAGCAAGTTGATTCGTCTCAGGATTTTTCGTTTGCTAACAAACTCGAAGTTTTTCATGATGTGTGGTTTTAGATCTATGACCAGGCTAAAAAGGTGGCTATGGAGTTGGACCATTTGCAAGATTTGCTGAAATACTAGGGTGATGCCCCTTGTGTTGTCAGTAGAGAGGCCCCTGATCGTTCGCCTCCTCACCCAACTAGATCTCGTTCACGTCAATACCCTGATCGTGCACGATATCAACCTCCTCGGAGCAGATCCCATGACTATGGAGGCCCATTGCAACAATTGAATATGTACACCTGCCAACATTCTGCGCCTGTGATCACTCTGCAATTTGCGCCTGTGCCTAATGATGTTTAGGGGGCTCCAGGCAGCCACGGGCATATTTCTGGCGGATCCCTTCTTCTCCAATTACTCATGCTTCATACCGGGGTGAGGAGCGCTTTGATGGGTGGGGGAACCACCCACTTCAAATAAATAAGGCCCTATATGCCACAGGCCCCCTTCTTTAAAAACCTTTCTTGTTGTAAAATGTTTCTAATTTGTTGTTGATGGCCATGGTGCTCGTATGATGCAGTTTGTTTTTCTTTATTCGCTATTAAGATAAGTTAGTGGCATTCGAGGTGTGATTTTTTCTCCACCCACACTTTTTTTTTTTTGTAAAGGACTTTTATTTTTATAATTAAAATAGCCTTTCATCAAAAAAAAATTATAAAACATTTTTTATAATTAATATATTGATATTTTTTTTTTCTCACACACCCACCCCCTCATACACTCACCTTTAAACCTTACACCTCCCAAAAAAATTAAAGCCTAAACGTTGTACTATCCCCTTAAACATAATTAATATTTTTAATAAATTAAAAAAAAAAAAATTATAGATCTATAAGACAGACCTTTGTGCCTCATCTCATTTATCTAATATTTTTAGTATATATGGATTGGAGGCCCAAGTTTAGTCGTACCAAAGGAATTTGTTTATTCCTTTGCATAAATCACTTCTGGCATATTCTCCAAATACGTTCCTCTGAGTCATTTTCCCTTTTTAAAATTTGGTGTAGAACGTGCAAGACCAAGTTGAACACTTGCCACACCTTCACATTCGAACCTCTGAATCATCGTCGGACTTTGACATACAATGTACTTTATTCTTCACCCACCAACATCTTTGGTACCTAAAACATGATAGACTTAACCTCTTGCATAGTACATTAAAGGACCCTAATCAATTCAAGTTTAGTCAAAAAGTAACTTTGAAGGTCTAAGAACTTTTAATATATTATATTCTATATTTAATTATATATTTACGAGGGCATTAGTTTTGTTATGGTTTTATGTAATTTTAAAAGTAACTCTGAAGGTCTAAGAACTTTTGATATATTATATTATATTTTTACGAAGGTATTAGTTTTGTTATGGTTTTATGTAATTTTGAATATTGTTTTTATAATAAGTTAAGCATAGTTTTTATTGGATCATTTTCATTAAAAAAAAATAAAATATTATATTATTTTTATTACATTTTTAACAAGTTAATTAAAGCATATTTATCTTCCTCAAATTTCAAAGTTTATTTTTCATCTTTCATCTTCCTCAAACTGCCAAGTTTCTATAACATTTTTTTTAAGAACTAACAACAAAAACAACCCTTACATGATACATAACTCTGATTATTTTTCTTCTGTAATAGAGGTTCTTTCTTTTTTAGAGTGGTAAGATGTGAGACTGCATTTTTGCACTTCAAGCTCCTAAGGTGATATCTAGTTGTAACACATTTTGTAGGATCTTCATTTTCAGAAACTGATTGTCACTTATTGTTTCAAAATTAGCTTCAAGAATACCATCTAAGGTACTAATCTTTTCCACATTCAATTTCCTTTTCTAATTTTTTTGATAATGTTCATAATAAAACTTATCATTTATAAGATTGTCTTAATTTAAAAAAACACAAAAAATAACCTTAAAACACATTCTTCTCTATGTTCTCCAAAAAATAATAAAGTACAAAGATATTCCTCCATATTAATTACTTTACTATGTTGTCCTAAAAATCTTAAATTTCTATGAGTATCATTCATTCTTATTTCTTTATTATGTTGTTCTTGAAACCTTGAGGTCCAAAATATAACCTTCATACTATTTTGATTTTTATTGTTAGAAGTGAATTTTATATTACTTGAAGAAAATGAAGGAGATTTACTTTGAATAAACTGTGTTTTTCATTTTCTTCTTTTTGTAATTTTCTTTCACAATTTCTTTTGCATCTTTAATTCCTTTTAAATTTGAACTTGCACATTGTACTTCACTTCTTTTCTATTTCCTTTTTTTTTTTTTTTATTTTTTTTTTTTTTTTATATATATATATATATATATATATATATATATATATATATATATATATTCACCTTTAATTCCTTTTGAATTTTACTTTCTCATCCCTTATCCTTCCTTATTTCTTCTAAGAATTTAATATATGTGAAATCTATGATATTTTTCAAGTGATGTTGTTGTTGATAGGCTTTAGTTGTTGTCTCTTTTGTGGGAGGGGATATCCTTGATTTAATCCAACTTCTACTATATTATGATTTACTTACTTCATTAAGTTTATCTCATGACCAAATTATTTTCTCTCTTTTTCCATTGTTTTTACTTTGTAATCTCTTATCATATGCATCTAATATAACATTTACAATATTTCATGTAATATTTTTGTAATCCATTTCTTGATTCATATTTATTCTTAATAAAATATCACAAAAATTTTAAAACTTTATATTTTATAATTAAAACTTAATAAATAAAAATAAATATAATAATTTTAAATAACCTTGCTAACTTAATTAATACATTATAAAGGTTTCCTAACTGAAAAAATTCTGTCCACCACCTATACTCCTAACTGAAAAAATTCTGTCCACCACCTATACTACTATATTCTCTAATAATCTAACCTTGAATGGCTGGGTACCCACTTCATAAATGCTCTTCAGATGGATTCCTTTATAGACTTCCCTCCAAAAGTATGGTCAAAAACCACCTACATCTCCTTCTTGGATGCATGAATTTAGCCTCCTTGGTGTAAAGAACAAAAAGTGTTCAACCATTCCTACTTTTAATAGTTATAGCCTTTGACACTTCTGAACATCAGGCAGATAAGGTTATCTACTCAATCAATGCATTTGTTTCAAATTTTTGTGTTGCTCTCAGCAGAAGATACAAAAGTAAAAGTTACAGGTATGTTTTTAAATTCTGATATTTATCAACAATACCTACAATTCCTTTGACCATGTCTGATGAAATTGATAGATTGTTTATCTCTCTCCTGCAATTATTATTTGCGGAATCAAAACCTTTTGCCGTTTGCTTCAGAACCACAAGCTTAATATTATTCAATCAACCATTTTTGTGCTGTGGGGGAATAATTCTGTGACTTACGAAGTCACCACCGACCTCTTTTGGGGATGCTGTTATTTTTTACTTTGAAAGGGGCCAAACTTTTTCAAGGAAAGGCAAAGCAAATATGCTTTTGTTCTCTGGTACAGATCCTGATGGAGAAAGAGTAACATGCATTGCTACCACTGAGAGTATAGAGATAAACAAAAGGAATCCAATAAGGCCCGACTAGTGATTTTTTTAAATTTAATTTTCTCTTCAAAATGTTCTTCAGACGGCTTATAATAACTTGCATTCTTGTTCTGAACCAAACGATTCCAACATAGTGGAAAAGAATTAAAATATAGAAGAAAGTGACAGTGTCCTTAAAGATTAAGGTATGTTGAATAAAGACCTCAGAACCATTAAGGAAAAAAAAACACAGTATGATGCATTTATATTGTCTTCGTCATCAATGACCTCATATCACACTAATCTCTATTTGTCGTATTGCCTACACGTTATTTAGATTTTAGTTTAAGTAGTATTGATATCCACTAATAACTTCAAAATGGCTAATGGAACTATAATTTTGGTACAGTGCTAATAAAGATTTAATTCATCACAACCCAAAGTAAGCACATATTAACTTGAAAGAGATATCATCTTATAAAGTCATAGAAAAGAGTAAAGTGGCTTAGAAAATGCACACATTAAAAACAACATACATGGAAAATGTTTACTTTGTTCTTTAACATTATTAACAGATAATTTAAAAGAAAAACTGTCTTCATCAATGTACAAGAATATAAAATGCAGTTTTTTGTTTTTTTTGGTTTTGATAAATTTAGGATAAGTTTTAATATTTGCCAAACTCTTTGCCAATGGGGTAAGGTAGAAGTCCTTGGTCCCTTATGTAGGACTCCTCATTCCTATTAACGTCTAGCTACACAGCATGTGTGGGGTAGTTGGTCCTCTTACTTTCTAACCAGTTCATGTGATGTTGTTCCCATACAAACTATTTATTTCCAATAACATATTCCCATATTAAAATTTTGGTTTCCAATAACATACTCCTATATTAAAATTTTGTTCCACTTGAATACCTTTTCTTTTCCCTGCTTTTTCTCTTTCAAACTCCCCTTGTCCAAAAAGCGACCAACAAGACCATTTTCACAAGAAACTATTTTTCTGCAGTCTATCCGATTATGGATCAGGTGTTAACCATGTGTCGTTCATCTTTATACAATTCTCCATCTGATCAGCACTTCGCAAGAAAATTTCATAATGTCAAACCCCTCTTCACATTTGAGGATTGAGCTCTCTCCGAAAATATTACAAGGGCTTCTGAAACATGTTAAGGCAAAGTCCTAGTGCCAAAATTCACATGCTATGTGAGACAAAGAACTCAAAATCTGGATGCCGAAGCAGAAGCAGGAATCAGCAGAGCTCAGTAGAGGAATTTATGGAAAAAACTTATTATATAAGAATTCTATTAGCAACTCTTTTATCAAGTGGAATGATCCCATTTATAGGCTTAAGAAAATACTAGTCATCCCTATTATTGCCAATGTTCCAACTTGAGATTTTCGAACACATATAAACATAATCAGTCAAATGGAATCAAAGGTGCATAAGGATGTATTTCCCAATTTAAGGATTCATAGATTCATTATATAAGATAGTATATTTTTCACTAAACCATAGGTAAATATCAAATCTTAAGTAGTTAAAACAGATTTCTCATTCATTAATTCTTTCTTGATTGCATCTTATTGTTAATTATCTTAGAAATGAGACTTCTCTTTATCTCTAAAATGGTCGAAAGCATCATGAATGGTTGTTAGAATTTTACAACTTCATATTTTATCCCATTTCATGAGGAATTTGATGATGGCATCTAGTTTGGATCTTTATAATTATTCAACCAAGCAATATATCGTTACTCAACAAAGGTGGTTTCTTATGTTGTTGTTCCCTGAAAAATCCAATCTTATCCTTCAAATAACCAAGCTATTGGAATGCAAGTTGAAACTTAGATTTCCTCCCCAACATTATCATAATCATGTCTTCTCTATTGTTTATTACAACCTCTTCATTTGGAATCAACTAAAAATTTCCAAGATTCACGAACAAATCCTATTCTATTTGTTGAGTGATGTCTAATCCTAGATTTTCTTCTTCAAAAAAGTAAAACTCTTCTATAAAAAAGGAGTCCCATGTAAAATATTCAAGCCTTCAAACTTTTTGTTGTCCAAGGTAAAACTAGTTGTTTCATATCCTAGATGGACACTTGATTCTACAGCCTCTATAGGATTCTTCTTTTCTAAACAGACACCAAATACCTCATATTCTAGAAAAACAAACACTTTTCATTCCTTTATAACCTATGACTCTTCATCTTCAAATTATTTATTCTTCATTTTGGGTTTTCTATCTGAGTGAAGAAAATTCAACTCCTAGGAAGTACATAGAGACTCTTCCATAGTAGATAACAGTTTATGAGGATTGCGCATGACATCATTTTAGGTAAGAAGATGGCATTTTCTAATTCTAGGTATTTCAAGTGTTACATAGATTTGTGCTTCATATAGTATTCTTAGAATCTGCGAAGTCTCTTATGGAATTTTCTCTTTAAATAAGTAAAATGCCTTAATAAAATGGGATTCACAAGTCAATTCTTGAGATCGTGTAAAAAATTTTACTTTTCATATTCTATCCAAATCCTCCTTTCATTTATGTTGCATGTTGAGGTTCATTATCTAATGGAAATAGTCATACCTCAAGTTCTAATTGTAAGCTTACCTCAATAACCTCCATGGGTTCCTCATCTTCAAGGGGGAAACTAAATCCCATGTATTTTGACCTGATTCTTACTCCCATTATAGACATTTCTTCCTCTTGGAGAAAAATAAACACCTCATATTCTTGTACAAGCTCAGGTACTTTATTTGAGAAAGGATCAAATGACTCATAGTATTATATAACCTCTAATTCTTCATCTATGATAGGTCTACACGTCTCACTTTATCCTATAACTACTAGTACTTCAAATTCAATATCTTCACTTTGAACCTTAAGTCTTTTCTCATAACTTGGTATGTGTACGCCTAGATAAGAGTATTGGAACTTTCTTATAGAAATCATCAATCTATTTTTTTTAAACCTTTCTTTATCTTCTCAAGTTCTCTTTGCAACTTTAGGTAGTATGGCTCCTAGTGAGTAGGTAAAGGATGATTTAAAGGTTGATAATTCACCAAAATGAGGATTATGCATTATTGCACTTTGGGTAGAAGGGTATAATCTACTCATTTCAAGTGTTCAAAGTATTACATAGGCTTGTGTCACATTGACTTGAGGTGTAACAACCACTTGATCTACAACTATTTGGTTTATTATGAGTTGATTAACCATTGGTTGATTGGTTTCAATTGATCGATTCACTATTGTAGGTTGATTTGTTGCTATAGACCAATTCATTATGTGAACATGATGGATGGTCGATTTGTTGCTATAGACCAATTCATTATGTGAACATGGTGGATGGTCAATTCATTATGTGAATATGGTAAACATTGAGGCATTTGTCCATACCACATTTGTGGGCCATTTTTTCCTTGCTCATATGATATTTGGCATAGAGGTTGTCCCATTGAAGCATATGTTGGTTGGTGTTAAGGAGACTAAATTAGTTGATTTTGTGTAGCCTAGGAACTTTGAGCTACCATCTCTTGTTGTTATACAAAATATTGGTTTAAGTTCTATATTGATTGTTGGATCTAATATACTTTTTGTGGACTAGGATTCTATGTTATTTGATGAGTTTACATGTTTAATTGGTTTTGAGAGAATTACTAATGTTGTGGATTCTATTAATCCTAGGTGATATTTAAATTTTGTAAAAGTAGTTGTTAAACTTTAAAAAAATTGCAAGTATTGGGGTAATTAAGGATTTGAAACCCATGTCATACTCTGTATCATTTTAAGGTTACACCTAGTGGAGTTGCCATATTGTTCCTCAAAGTATTTTTTTTTTAAATTAAAAAACAAGCGAATTAATGACTTTTAGGAAAATAACCAATAATGTAAACAAATCATTTAGTTTTAGCCTTAGCCAAAGTACTCTTTTCAAAACCCTAGGATTACACCTATGTCAACATGACATCATCAATATGTAGGAAAATCACTAGTGATGTAAGCAAATTGTATTCACTCAATCTTAGCAAAGATTTTCCATTCAAATCACCAATTCTATGCCTATATCAGGATGACATCATCAATATGCAATCAAATCACCAATGATAATATATATATATATATATATATATATATATATATATATATATATATATATATATATATATATATATATATATATATATATATATATATATCACATGCACTCATCCTTCACTATAATTTTATTTTTAAACCACTAGAATCATGTCTATGTCATATAACATCATCAATATGTATGCAAATCACTAGTTATGGTACATTGTTTAGGGTAGTGATCTATCTATAACTTCTAGACAAGTGAATTATTGACTTGTTGATAATTTTTTTTTACTTAGTAATTTTTTGAGGTTTTGGGTGGGTAGAGCACCTTTGGAATAAACTTGTGCAAGCAAATTGTTGAATTATTAAGAAAATTTACTTAATTCAGTTAGAATTTCTTAGATTTTATCATTAATAAAATTACCATTGTATCTATTTTAGGTGATCTTGAAGAAATTTTAATGACATAAAAATTAGAGATATAGGTGTAAAATTATCAGATTTGAGCAAAATATGCATAGACCTACTATGAATTTTTTGGATTTTATCTAATTCATGATTCTGGAAACACTCTTTTACAAATCTAAAGAAGTTTGAAGTTAAGTTGCAGAGGTATGGAAAACAAGATGCAAATATGTATGATTGAATTTGAGTGAAAAAGGTTTATTTGTCAACATACCCAAAAATTATAGATTATAAAAATATTTGAACACAATTGTGCCTATAATTCTATTTTAACAATTGTAAGGAGAGAAATCATGTTCTTCATAACTTCTAGATTTAAGGATCAAAATTGGATAAGGTTGATATGGAAACCAAAGAAATGACATAGAAAGTGAGGTGTCATCTTCATATGACACCAATAAAGGTTTAAATATTGTTAAATAAATTTAGGGACAATATAGAGGCATGTAATGTTTAGTTATGCATCATTTTGCTAAAGATCCACTAAACTAGAGAATTTACTAGGTTACCCCTCAAGTTACTCTTAGGTGACTAATTTTCTATAAATAGAAGCTAAACTAAAATAATATTTACACTTTCTAAGCACCTATTCTATTTATGAGTTAATTTACCAATAATAGAAAGATTATGCATTTCATTTATAGATTGATTGTGTCACTAACCTTATGATTTATGAATGCATAGTGACTGTGGCACCACCCTTTCACTTTTTGTTAGTCATTTCTTCTATTATATTAGATCATTTGTATGTTGGATCATATTGATGTTATTTGATTCAACTCTAGATGCATTTATTGGTCAATACCAATCTTGTTATGCTCATGGTTGTATTTACTTTTAATATTTTTACTTTACATTTCATCCACTCTTTGTCTTTCAGATTTACTTTTATATATTTAGATTAATTTATTTTGGCTTGATGATAAGGTATCCACGTTAAATCTCAAGGTTGGAGAAGATATATCCTTTCCTTCCGATCGTTAAAACTTGATCTCATGAGAACATAATTTTGTACGAGTTTAATTTTTTTTGGAATACCTAGTGGGACCAAGGGCTTGATTTCTATAGGAATTAGTCATAGTCTAGTTATATCCAATTTTTTAATCTATGTGAATCTATTTAGGATTTTATCAAATTTATTAAAGGGTTTGTTAGTAAGGTTACTTCACACCTAACCCAAAATTATTTTGTTAGATCTGCTTGCTACAACTTTAGATCTACTTATTTTACACTCTTTGACTTGTAGGTTCTTCATGGGATGGTGACTTTGTCATGAAACCTATCAAGATTTTACAAGATTAGCATTTCCAATCAATATTATAAATTTCTATAAATCATTGTTTAAACTAGTATTTTCATGTGATTTTTTTATTGATTTTGTTTTGTAGATCCAAAAGTGCAATTCATCCTTTCAAAAATTTTGCTAAGACAAAGAAAATGATTTTCCTTTCTAAGGGTGTGATTTGCTCTCTAAATAACAAAAATAAGTCAAATTCCATAAAGAGTGATTCATTCTTTCAAAAATATGATTCACCCCATGTTTGAAGCACACAAAATTTTGAAGTTAAGTGTAGCACCCTAAAATTGGCACAGTGAAATCTTAACAATTACATTTACTCTAGTAAATAATTTAAATTCAAATTTTAACCTCCCAAACCGCCCGTTAACCATCGTTTAATCCATTTCCCCCTTTCCTGTGCCATTTTTAGAGTTTGTTTTGACCGTTTGACGATATCGTCGCCGATCAGACGATATCGCCTCAGATCGGACAATTTCGTTTGGACTAGGACGTCCAGACGATCTTGTCTCAAAACTAATTTTTCACAATTAGCTTCTATTCCAACGGGTCTCTAATCCGGGCATAAGCGTGTCTGCGTCGTTAGAGACCCTCCCTCATTGGAGATCTCCCAAATAGGGATGATCTCCAACCTCCTAACCTCCCTCCTAAGTCTATTTAATCCTAAACCCTCTCCTTAGCACCCCCTAGATGATAATCCCTGTAACTAGACTTCATACACGTTAAAACATCCCAAATTTCTATTTGCATTAGCTCTATACAAATTTTGTTGTAGGTATCTTAGTTTTTTTTAGTCGGAGCAAGCTTACATCGTCACGGATGATCCTGTTCAGATTGGAGGCGATCCTGTCGAATCAGAGACGATTTCGTACCAATGCGAGATGATTTCGACTACAGTCAACATTGAGGCAATCAGTGCCCAAAGTTTGCATTTCTTCCTCTCTTTTTCTATTGTTTTATTCTGCAAGTAGCTAGCTTATTCATTATTTTTTGTCATTTTGCATTTTGGAGTTCACCCATCTAGATCAAATGCATAATTAAGTCATAATTGTGATTAAATTAGCATAATGCATTCATGTTTATGTTTTCAAGTTTCAGTTTGATATTGTTACTGTCAATTTACACTATTTCCCTCTGTTAGAATAGTTGCATTTTCTGTGTTTTGCACCTATTTCTCTGTTTGCAGGTCTCTGACGAATTCGTCAGATTTTAGACGATCTTGTCTGATCTCAGATGATCCTGTCAAATCAGAGGCAATCCTGACTGCTTCAAGAATTATAATCTTCATCAGACATCCAGATCAGGTATTTTCTTTTAATATTTTTTAATTTCTCTATTTTTTGTCTTAATTTTGTTTTTTGTATTCATTTAATCTGCATCTTCATATAGAATAGCTTAGATGCATTTTGGCCAAACCTAGGACTTGAATGCTTAAGGCTAAAATGAACACATAAAACACATTCCCAACCTAGGCATGGAAACTGCCATTGAATGTTTCCTAGTGAACCCACCATCCATCAAAAAATCACCATAATACACCTCCCCCGAGAGGCGGGACCTTCTCAAGGCCTCTCAGTCCGAGGTACCGCGCCATCCTTTTCACATCCCCCTTCCGGGCACAGATCCTATAGCCTGAAGGTAAGGGTGTGAAAAATTTGGAGCAATACATTTTTGGTGAACCCGACGTGAATGCATCTTAAACCTTTTGAAAACAAAAAATAAAAATAAAATAAAATAAAACAACTAAAACATAGATGCATTTCAAATCATTTAAAATTAATAAGTTGCATATTAGATGGTAGCTCCTAAGAAAATATTAGTAGTTACTATAAATGTTGAAAACCAATTGGCAGCCATAGAAATCAATTATGTGCTTAGTGTGCCTGAAACAGATAGAAATCAACTCTTGTGGGACGAACTTGATAGAAGACTTAGTGTCATCTCATCTAGGTCAACAAAACTTAAACAAATCAAGAGGCTTATCCTAGATAGAATCCTGGATCCTCATCAACTTGTCTTTTATCATGAACTTCAGAGAGCCTGGCATAGATGGTTAGCTTATAGGAGAGCTCTTGTGTCTTCAGAATTGTTCACCTTCGAGGAATACCTCGAGAATGCAGCTATTGTACACCAGTTCCTAGGTCGTGTAGAAGATCAAGAGGTCGTTATTACGGATATGGAAATATGGAATAGAGTTCCTCGAGCTGTGTTATATCGAGAGTATTGCCACGAGCTTTACTTATATCAACCAGCATCTGAGACAGATAATATCACTATAGCTCTTTTCATTAAATTTTTGAAGGAAAACTTTCAATTTGAAGAACACTTCATGACTCCTGAAGAACTTGAGCCCATTAATGATATTTATAAATTGTTTATAGAAAACTAGATCATTACTTTCAGTCTTATTTATTGCATTTATTGTGTTGTTTGTTATCTTTACAATATTATTACAAAAACAAAGAAAAAAAAAACATAACAAAAACCAAAACCTTTCATTTTAAATATTGTAGTAGGTATATAATTAATATATACCTCTTAAGCTTGTTGCATATATATATATATATATATATATATATATATATATATATATATATATATATATATATATATATATATATATTTGTTGAAATCTAAAATTAAGCACAATGCCTAAACTTAGGAATGGTAAAGAAACTGTAGGAGAAGAAGAAGATTGGTTAGGAGATAAAACTGGAAACCCAAATGTCCTTCCTGAAGATCCAATTTCGGAAGGAAAAACTCTAGATCAACCAGAAGATGACCTAGGTGAAGATAATGAACAAGAAGAAAGTGTTAAAGAGGATGGACCCTCATCCCCTAGAGTAGCTCCAGATGGAACTATTGCTTTTGACAACGTAGATCATTTTCAAAAATTTCTCAATGATAACATTGATGCTCTTAATGTGGCAGTTCGTATTGATAAAGGGCAAATTAGTGACACTCAAGCAGCCATGGAACATACGTTTGATGTACACACTAATCCCTTGTCTTTCATTGCTCAATAAAGTGATAAGGTTGGACCATCCAATAGGGATATGGTCACTATAACTCAAAAAATGTCAAAACAACAGGTTACCCAACCTCCTAAGGAACCTGTTATTCAACCTAAAATCATTCCCACACAAAAGAAAACTTCTTTCATTGCTTTACTTTGCCAAACTATTGATCAATATGCTTCGAGTAAACAAAAACCTAAAACGAAGCCAAACACCAATTTTCAACAATCTGGAATACATCATAATACAACTTCAAAATTCCTTCATAACACTTTTCCTACCAACAATTTACACAATAGCAATATAGCATCTAATCTTCATGTCCCCCCAGCATATGCTCACAAATCCCATATCAATGCCCTACCGAACCAATATGGTGGGCAAACTAGTAATCTGGAAGCCATGGTGAAACAATTAGCTTTGTGTATGGACCAGATAGATCCCTACCGTCCCTCGTACAATTATCGAGAGATATGTTGTCAACTTTTGGATCCCATAGTTGTAGCACAACCATACCCTAAGCATTTTCCCATGCCCATCCTGCCTATATATAAAGGAACCGAAGATCCCATAGAGAATCTTCGCATGTTTAGGATAGCATGTCATGATATATCACATGATGACTTGCTATTACTAAAAATGTTCCCAAAAAGTTTAGGTGGAATGGTATTAGAGTGGTACTATCAATTGCCCACTCATTCTTTGAGAAACTTTGAAGAAACAGCTGAATCTTTTGTCTATCAATTTAGTGCTTACATCAAGAGGCATGTAACCATTAAAGATTTATACAACTTAAAACAAGACAAGGATGAATGTTTTGCCGATTTCTTAGCTAGATGGAGGCAGTTGACAGAAAACTGCACTTTGTGCTACCTTATAGGGAAATGTTGGACATTTTTATCAATAATTTACAAGAACAAATATCTTATGAACTATCAACTGCTACTTTAACTACCTTTGATCAAGCTATAGATCTAGCTCGAAAAGTAGAAGATGCCCTCATCAGGAGAGGCCAACTTAGGAAGAAGGATGATGAGAAAACATCCAAAAATCAATATAAAAACAAACAAGTTGTTGGTGATGGAGTCACTGACAACAGAAATGTTGCTAATATCAATGCAACGAAGACAACAGAAAAATTTATATTGAAACCTCCTAACAAGCCTCCTAGAGAATTTACTAGATTAAATCAACCCTTATCAACTATTTTACCTCAATTACTCGAAAGAGGTTTGATCCAATTACCAGCTATCCAGGAACCTGATCCAACTATACCCGGATACAAAGCTGACTTACACTGTGATTTCCATAGAGGACCTGGACACTCTACCAATGCTTGTAAAAGGTTGAAACATAAAATATAGGATCTAATTGATAATAATGAAATGGAGGTGCAAGCCCTCCAACCTAAACAAAATGCTCCTAATAACGCTCAAAAGAACATTACCCAAAATCAAAATCAAAATGCTAATCAATCGTTAGACATATTTCAACACCCTTTACCAAGACATGGTAAAGAGGTGGCCAATCAAATCAAACATCATAATGTTTCGCCTCCTACCCGATATGTAGGAACTATTAGCGAAAAATTACCTGTTCAAGATCCTCAAATATTTGACACAACCTTATCCCTGGTTACGACCAGGCCCTTACATAATATTCCAACTCCTAATTCTAGTGATATAGAATCAGATACTGAAAGTGAAATAGACATCACTTCAAACCAATCGAATAGTTCTAAAAATGAATCAGATCCTATTCAACCCATCATAGATGCTATGGTCCCAGAAGAACCATTTCCTAGAAGAGTTACTACTTGACCCCATTCTAATCAATTTCTTCCCAATGAACAAGCCATAAACGCTCAACCGAGACCAGTTCAGCGTCCTCACTATAACATTGTAGATACCATCGGAGTCGTTACCCAACAACAGGCTCAAAATTCTCAACAAGAACCAAACCAGAATGATGGATCAGTTCCATTTGCTTTGAAAAATCCCAATAAAGGGAATTATGCTTCTAATGTTCAACCTAAACCCCCTTACAATATTAATGAGCAATTATCCAATACTATAGCCAGGATTTCCCTTTTGGATTTATTAAGATCTTCTCCTACCCATAGGGATGATTTGATGCTTACATTAAGCCAAATGATGGTACCTCAAAACATTCAACCTGAAGCCATGGCCAATACTATCATCACTCGAGAGGTTGATTGTATTGACTTCCGAGATAAATATATCCCACAACACAGTTTACATAAGGATAATCCCTTATATATTACTGCTCTAATTGGAGATGTAGTTTTCAAATGAGTCTTGATTGATAATGGCTCATCTCTAAACATTTGCACTTTTGACTTCTACCAACGATTTGGCTTTAGAAGTGATGAAATGAATAAAACTGACATGATTATCAAAGCTTTCAATGACGAAACACAAGAAACGTGTGGAGTCATTTCCATCCCCTTGCAAGTTGGTCTTAGAACCCTAGATACAACCGTGTTTATTGTACATTGCCCAACATCGTACAATATACTTTTTGGTCGCCCTTGGATCAATGCAATGCGAGCGGTCCCATCAACTTTACACCAATGTGTTAAATTTGAATTTAAAAATCAGTTGGTCACTATCCATGGTGACCCTAGACCCTTTGATATGTGTGCTTTGGCGGAACTCGTTGGAGTGCAATTTTGCCCTGCTCTGTCATCCACACATCCTAGTTCTTATTTTTCATCTAAACGTGTGAAACACACACACATAACAACATCTACCCCATCAACTATACCTATACATTTAACTCAACCATCTTCTGAACAAACCACTCTAGAATCTCAAAAAGATCCTCAATTTACAACCAATCCTTCATGTCCTATCCCTATAATTTCAAAACCTATAGACCCATCCATTAACACTTCCACATTATCAACATCTATCATACCTTCCACATCTCAAGATATATGAAATGATCCTTCTACATCTTATGCTCTTTCTAATGAACTTTTACCAGATTTATCCACAATATTAATATAAAAAAAAACAAATGCTTTCATGCAAGATTCAATTCTTTTAAATAACTTATCGCCATCTCCTCGTACTTTGGGCCTCCCACAACCTATGGGAAGTACTTACCAAGTTGGGAGTTGTGCCTTCATTTATAAAGGATATGACTGGGGAAGAATCCCTCGGAATATCAAAACTCATCATGAGGGATACGCTCGGTGTTATTTTACCAATGAATATATTAAAGCTAAACCCATAATGCTTAAAATGGGATATAAAGGGAAAGGCTTGGGACCTTTCCAAAATGGTATGAAAGAACCTTTCGAGGTAGAACCGTGGCCTGCCCGATGTGGTGTGGGCCTATTTCCTAGTAAGGGTCAACCCTTTCCTTTTGAAGATGATCAAATCATATGCTATCAAGATTATTTGGATAGGTGTGATGATTTGCCTCTAAAAAATCAGCCTTTTACATGTAACATGCTATCCATAGCTTACCCTGAAATGATTGCTGACCTCGATGAAGAGTTGGAAGGAGATATCCTCCACGATGTCTCCGTTGAAGAGATGTTACACAATGGATTTTATTTTGATGGTTCTATACCAACTATAGCCCAACTTGAGACCACTAATCCTCAAGATGAATTATCCAAATTAACCTTACAATAATTACAAGAATTGGGCGTTTCACCCGCCCCACCAAATTTTGAAAGAGATCTACACATGGAGGTAGAAAACGTCATTAAAATTAATATTGGAACTGAGGATAATCCGCACATAATCAATATTGGATCAGAATTAACTCAAGAAAAACAAGAACAATACATTGCATTCCTTAAAGAGTATGAAAATGTCTTCGCTTGGACATATGAAGATATGCCAGGTCTAGACCCTGCTGTAGTCATGCATCATCTAGTGGTCCATCCGGATGCTAAACCTGTTAAACAAAAACTTAGAAAAATGCATCCCAAAGTGGCTCTGCTAGTCAAAGGGGAGTTAGAAAAAATCCTGAATGTTGTTTTTATACAAACTATTGATTATGCTGAATGGATCTCAAATGTAGTTCCAGTCACTAAGAAAGAAGCCACCAAAGTTAGGGTTTGCACAGATTTTAGAGATATTAACGCTGCATGCCCTAAAAATGATTTTCCTCTTCCAAACATGGATCAAATCATTGACTTTACTGTCGGGAGTGGGATGATGTCCTTAATGGATGGATTCTCCGATTATAATCAGATCAGGATAGCTCCTAAAGATCAGGCTGAAACAACCTTTATTACCCCCTGCGGTACCTTTTGTTGGAAAGTGATGCCATTTGGCTTAAAGAACGTGGGTGCAACCTATCAACGAGCTATGACTTATATTTTTCATGATATGATGCATGATATCCTACATGATTATGTAGATGATATTATAGCTCGCTCTATTATTGAAGATAATCATTTAGCTGATTTGAGAAAAGTTTTTAATCGATTACGAGAATATCTTATTCGATTAAATCCAACAAAATGCATATTCGAGGTTAAGTCTGATAAACTATTAGGGGTTTTAGTTTCTTTACGTGGTATCGAAATCGACCCTCTCAAGATTGCGGCCATCACTGATATGCCCGCACCTACTAATATATCTAAGTTACGAATTTTACAGGGTAAGCTTCAAGCCATCCGTCACTTCATCGATAAGTTGGCGGACAAAACTGGTCCCTTTCTTAAACTCCTTAAGAAGGATGTCCCTTTTAATTGGGACGACGAATGTAGAGAAGATTTTGAACTTCTCAAGCAATACCTCCTTAATCCACCTGTGCTTTCACCGCCTAAACCTGATCGCCCATTTCTCCTGTATATTTTAGCTTCAGATTCTGCCTTAGGAGCTATGTTAGCTCATCTTGATGATGCAAAGAGAGAACGTGCTAATTATTATATTAGCCGAACCTTCATCAGTTATGAAACCCGCTATACAACATTAGAAAAACTATGTCTAGCAATCATGTTTGCTACGCAAAAATTATGACATTATATGCTTAGTCAAAAAACTTATGTCATTGCTAAATACGATCCCTTGAGGTATCTCATGAGTCGACCTTATTTATTGGGTCATACAGCCAAGTGGGTTCTTGCTCTAAGCAAGTTTGATCTCACATTCATAGGACAAAAGTCTGTTAAGGGTCAAATCATAGCAGATCAATTAGCTGTTGCACCCTTAGAGTCTACCCATCCCCTCATCATTGAGTTTCTTGATGAATGCCTTCAATTAGAGGCATACCATACTGAATAATGGTCCTTATACTTTGATGGAGCCCGATGCATGAGTGGGGCTAGTGCGGGTATTATTTTAATATCCCCACAAAAACATCTTATTCCTCTGTCCTTCAAATTAACCTTTGCTTGCACCAATAATACTGCTGAATATGAAGCTCTAATCCTCGGATTACGAGCTGCCTTAGCACTAAAAATTAAACACCTTTTAGTTTTTGGTGATTCTCAACTAGTTATAAACCAAATTAATGAAGTTTATCAAACCAGAGATGATAAACTCCGCTCATATTAAGCCTATGTTTTACAATTAATGTCTCTATTTGATCAAATTACCTTGGAAGCTATTCCTTGAACTAGCAACCGTGCAGCTGATGCTATGGCCGCAGCTGCATCTCTCCTGCCCTTGGAGTTAGATGACGAATATGCCACTATCATTATTCTTTGACTCCAGGAACCCGCTTCAAATAAGTCATGCTTAGAACCTTTGGATGTTTTTCTAATCAACGAAACTACTCCTGAACCTTGGTATACAGATATATTTGATTTTCTCCAAAATGGGACTTTCCCTGCCAATTCTAATAGAAACCAGCGTCGGTTATTACGTAGACGAGCAAGTCGATTTGTAATAATTGGCAATACTTTATATAGGAGATCTTTTGAAGGTATCTTATTAAGATGTTTGAATTCAGAAGAATCCAAATCAGCCTTGAGTGAAACCCACAATGGATCTTGTGGAGGACACTTCAGTGGTAGTGTCATTGCTAAAAAGCTCCTTAGGATAGGATACTTTTGGCCTACCATGGAAAAGGATGCACATGATTATGTGTGCCATTGCAACAAGTGCTAGAAACATGTTGACCTTGTTCATGCGCCTGCACAAGAACTACAGGCTATTTCATCTCCTTGGCCCTTTTCAAAATGGGGCTTAGACATTATTGGCAAAATCAATCTTGTGTCATCTGATGGACACAAATTCATCATAACCGCCACCGAGTATTTTATGAAGTGGGTTGAAGCTATGCCTTTAGCTTCCTGCACTAGCACACAAGTCTCTAAATTTATTTTTAATCAAATCATTTGCAGGTTCGAAATTCCTACAAATCTCATCTCTGACAATGGAACTTGTTTCAAAAATAAAGATGTTAAAAAATTATGCCAAAAATATAAGATTCAACATCGCTGGTCCACTCCCTATTATCCTCAGGTTAATGGTCAAGCAGAAGCATCTAACAAAACCTTAATCAAAATTCTCAAAATATTGGTCAATAAAACTGGCCGTGGATTGGCACATTCAATTATATCCAGCCTTGTGGGCCTATCGAACTAGTGTTCGAACCCCCACTGGAACTTCACCTTTTGTTTTGGTTTATGGTGCTGAAGTAGTTTTTCCTTTTGAATTAGAAGTTCCTTCTTTGGCTCTACTACTTCAAGATACTGAAGTAGGAGATGAATATCGAGCTGGCAGACTCAGTCAGCTAGAACTCCTAGATGAAAAATGCATCAATGCTTTGGAGCATCTTCGTGCCTACCAAAACAAGCTTAAAAGATCATATGCTAAAAAAGTTCGTCATCGATCCTTTGAGATCGACGACCTTGTTTTAAAAGAAAATCAAAAAAATACTAATGCAACTAAGGACCTTAAAGGTAAATTTGAGCCCAACTGGCTTGGACCATATATTATCATTGCTAAATTTGAATCAGGAGCCTACAAATTATCTACCTTAGATGGTAAAGAACTTAAAGAACCCATGAATATTTTGCACCTTAAACGTTACTATATATAAATTTGGTCATTTCATCCTTGTATATATTTGTTTCAAATATTTCAAAATCATTATCTTGTATTTCTTTCAATTTATTCAAAAAACACCAAAAACATTCATAATCATCAAAATCTTCAAAACTATTTGTTGTATTTATTTATGGCACTTGTTAATTCTTTCAAAAATAATAAAAATCAAAACAACAATATTCTTGACTCTTTCAAAACCAAAACAACATACAGAAGAAAGAGAGAGTCAACATTCTCAAAACTTCTCAAAAAGTATTTTCTTACAAATGTTGCAGTTATATGTTTCAAGTTATTTTGGATAAATTAGCATTTATTTGGAATCCCTCACTTTCACAAACACAAAAATAAATATCTTGATTTTATCTGGCATGATTACTAATATCTCTTATATCAAAGTCCACAAAATTCAATTAAATAAAGTTTGAGCACAGAGAATTGATCTTGTTATTTACTTAAACCAAGCACATCTTTTCATAATAAAATGATTAAATTTGTAATTTCCATGCTTTGCTACATAGTAGAAGTGGTTTCTTGAGCGAAAATTTTCCCCTGCTATCCTATCATGCACATGGTCTAGAATCTTTGAGAATTGGCAAAAGGACAAGCTCACCCCTACCCATAATAAAAATCCCTTGCTCTACAACTAATCCGAGCAAGTATCCCTAGCATAGAAAGAAAAGAAAAGTTCAAAAGAAAAAGAAAAAAAGAAACAAGTTATTTCAGCATTATCTCAAAAATCAAGCAAAAATACAAACGAAAAGCAAAAGAAAGAAAAAGAAAGCAAAAGCAAAAGCAATAAATCCCTTTCCCTACCCTTTGAAAAGAAAAGAAGGGTTGATGAGCTTGAATCCCTGGAATTCTCAATTATTCGAAAACTATGATGTAAGCCCCATAACAGGTGGTTTGTGCCCAACCTACTTGGCCTTGAGTAACTCTTAGCGTGGCGATATGTCTATCACATTAGCGACCTTCTTTTGTACAGACCTATGTCTGCTTATGGATTAGCTAGCTCTTGATAATCCGACTTACATAGTAGTCTAGTATGGTTATATGCATCTACATCATGGTTAATGAACACTTATTTGGTTCATTCAAATCACTTGTATCATAGTATCTTGCTCAAACTGGTAAATGAACATAGCAATTGCACACACATTTTATATTTGAGAGATTTTGTGTATCATTATGATAAATCAAGATTGGAAATGAATTCACATATGCACATGGGATTCTTTATAAATCTAACTTTTGTCTTCAAAATACTTTGAAATATTTTTTTTGCAAATTGTTTGGAATAATTTATTTTCTTCTTTCAAGAACAGTTGTTTAGACAACTATATGCATAATCAAAAACATCACAATTTCTTTCAAAACCATACAATCAACACATACATATATATATTATTGACTTTCGCGATGATGGTATAGTTCCAAAACCAAAATTGGAATTTTATGCCTAGCGCAAGTCCTCGTCTTCATATTTTCTGTTTATTAAAAATCAACCATGCAATAAAACAATCTATTTTCTTCTTTGATTTTCACGATGATGGTATAAGTCTATACCTACATATTCTATGCCTAGCGCAAACCATTGTAACAATTTTATTCCCCATTTATTTTAAAATCATGAAAACCATATGACTTAAATCATTATGTTATACAATTATGCTTTACAAACAAACAAACACATTTTCATTATTTCATGTCATTATGTCAACCTTCAATTTTGCAATGATGGTATAATTTCTAACGAATTATCCACAAATTTTATCACACTTAGGAATTTATGCCTAGAAAAAATCATTTTAACATTATTTCATGCATATTATTTTTATGAAAATCTGAAAAACAAACCATCATCATCATCATTTGCACCATTGCACCAAAGTCTTAAGATAGTCTCTTAAGCACTCTTTTACTTTTAACAATATTTCTATACTGGGATTAGCTTGACGATCGAGTGAGCGACGACTCCATAAAATGGTCTATAATAGTGACAATGTCCTTTGAAATTATTGTTAGAAGTCTCTTTTTATCTTTTATCACATTGCATCACAAACAACCAATTTGTTACATCAGATTATTTCATTTAAAATCTTATAGCATGACATCAAAATTATAATATTTCCAACGACGTAATTACATGAATCATCAAATCAATCAATAAAACATAAACGCATCATAAAAATACACAAGACACAAGTCATATGATCAAAAAAATCTCATCTATATATATCAACAATATATATACATCATCTCAAAACTGGATTGGTATGCCACAATCTGTAGCTCGGCATACTCAATTCTCTCTCAAAAATAATAAAAACTATATATCAATCTGTACAATGTAGTATAGTAGTCTAGCCTTGAGAACCCCTCGAGATCTCAGCCTCATCTCCTCCCCCGCCTTGAGGTGGACGAGGTGGCCCCATCGCAGTATGTGTAGTACTACGAGTCCTAGTCATCGATTGAGACGAAGTCCTTGACGACCCGATCCTGATCGGATCTACGATGTTAGCTGGAAGTGGTAGTCTATCCTCCTCTGGCACCATCTAATAGTATAATGTCTGATAGAAAGTGATTTGGGCAATAGCCCGTGTCAGCTCCCCAGTGCTCACCCCTCCGCCCCGTGCCCTGAGGCGTGCAATCTCATCTCTGAGCTATGTAACCTCAGTTCAATGTTGTGCAGCCTCCTCCTGTAGGGTCTACACCTATGCCTAGAGACAGATTGTCTTCGCTCAGAGAGTCGCTGTCTCGCTACTCTCATCGGTGTCAACACCCTTGCCCTTATCGGGCGATGGTGGCCTCTCTCTCTATGGAGAATGGGGTCTCTCCACCCTCCTCTCTCGCTGTCGTGGCCTCTCCTGTGCCTGTGGCCTCCTTTGCTCTCTCTCGTCGTGACCTTGGGCCACCTCCATAGCCGCCTGGCATCACCTCCCTATCTGACGTAGATCCCTCGTCATCCAAGGAGGGCGGATGCCTACGTACCAAGCATCATAGCCATCGGCTACCCCTGCGTCGTCCCCATCCACTAGCTAAATGGGGGCATCGTCCGAGTCTTGACTCTAGAAGCGCTGCATGTCTGGAGCCTCGCTCACTGTAGTGTTATCCCGAATAGTCCAAGAAAACTCGTAATCCCTGAGAGATGGGATCCCCTACTGTAGACCGAACTATCGCAAAACTCGATCATATCGATGGAGCTCCACCTCTCCCCTCTCCATCCACAACCAGCAAACTCGCCTGACACGAGCCAGCTCTTGTCTATCCTCGACCCACCTTGGGTGCTCTCACCATGGCCTCCAGGTGATCTGGTCTGGGACAAGGTCATCTAGTAGTCTTCGGGACATCGGTAGATCAATCCATCATTGTGACCCTCTCTGGAGCCACCAGTAGAAAACTCGGGGCCTCTCCCCATCAACCCCTGTCAAAGGAAGCCCTACCGGCCTTCGTACTGCAATGTGCTCCCAGCACCAAACCTATAGGAGCGATGTCATAACTAGACATCGGTTGCCCTTGTACACGACCCCATGCAGGATCCTGTACAACCGGCATAGCACAAAGCTGCCCTAAGAAAACCTGTAACCATGGTCCTGCATGTCACAGATCACATCTACTAGCATCCATGGTACCCTACACCTGCTCTGGTGGCACAGCAGGAGTCCACCGACCACTCCGGCCAAAACCTGTGTGATTCTTGATGCCCCAGGCATCTTGTGCAATGCCTCAATGTTCACTCTGCCCTTCTCCAGGGCAAAGCGTGGGTCACCACACAATCGCATCATAGCATGGCCCTAATTGGCTATAGGAGTGATCAACCGTCCTTATATGGGGATCCTCAGAATCCTCCATACATCCTCTAATGTGGGAGTCATCTCCCCTATCGATAACCAAAAATAGGAAGAACCCGGATACCACCTCTCTGCTAGGGCTGTCAGTAGCCCCATGTCTATAGACACTTGTGGCATTTCTGCCACATGTTGTAAGCTGGCCTAAGCCAATTGATCCCGCTCTACCTGTGATAGAGTGGCCAAGTCATCTCTCAACCCCCCATATTTCCATTCTCTGCTCTTTAGCAAACCTCTTTGCAACATAAACAACAACAAAACAATAAAAATCATTAATAACAACTCAAGTAATAAAAAAATGCAAGTTAAAATAAGTTCAATTTCATCAAATGATGATATCGTTCACAATTGGATGATATTGTCCCAAATTTGAGCACAATCATTTTTTATTTTGCCAGCTGAAATCATCCCTAATTTGATGACATCGCCCCCCTTTCGCTGATTTCGCCCTTAGACGAAATCGACGAACTTGAGACGATTTCGTCGAAATCGGGGCGATTTCGTCCCGACGACGTCGATGGCCCAAAAATAGCCATGATGCTCAAAATTCACCTAAAAAGCATGTAAATTCAATTTAAACCATTCTAAACTAAGTTTAGACTCTTACCCGTAACCCACGCAGGACCTCTGTCGATCTATGCACCATCTCCACCATTTTTTGTTTGCTAAGCTCTAAAACCAGAAAAAAATGAACACTAAAAATGAATTAGGGTTTTACCCTATTTTTCTTAATTTTATTCAAAACATCATTAAAAAAAATTTAAAATTTTTTGTTTTTTCACGTTTTTACCTCAAACGTTCGATTTGGGTAAAAACACGGAGGGGGCACCATAGTAAGTTGTCGTACGATTCAACCAAGAATCGTCGCCTAAAAATGGGAATAATTTTTGCTTTCTCGTAGATCGAGAAGAACTCATCTTTAATGCATTTTCTTTGGAAAATTTGCTAAAGAGGGGGCAAAATGTAGCACCCTAAAATTGGTGCAGTGAAATCTTAACAATTACATTTACTCTAGTAAATAATTTAAATTCAAATTTTAACCTCCCAAACCGCCTGTTAACCGTCGGTTAATCCGTTTCCCCCTTTCCCGCACCATTTTTAGAGTTTGTTTTGACCGTTTGATGATATCATCGTCGATCAGACGATATCGCCTCAGATCGGACGATTTCGTCTGGACTAGGACGTCCAGACGATCTTGTCCCAAAACTAATTTTTCACAATTAGCTTCTATTCCAACGGGTCTCTAATCCGAGCAGAAGCGTGTCTGCTTCGTTAAAGACCCTCCCCCATTGGAGATCTCCCAAATAGGGATGATATCCAACCTCCTAAGCTCCCTCCTAATTCTATTTAATCCTAAGCCCTCTCCTTAGCACCCCCCAGCTGATAATCGCTGTAATTGGACTTCATACACATTAAAACATCCCAAATTTCTATTTGCATTAGCTCTATACAAATTTTGTTGCAGGTATCTTAGTGTTTTTCAGCCGGAGCAAGCTTACATCATCGCGGACGATCCTGTTCAGATTGGAGGCGATCCTGTCGAATCGAGACGATTTCGTACCAATGCGAGACGATTTCGACTACAATCAACATTGAGGCAATCAGTGCCCAAAGTTTGCATTTCTTCCTCTCTTTTTTTGTTGTTTTATTCTGCAAGTAGCTAGCTTATTCATTATTTTCTGTCATTTTGCATTTTGGAGTTCACCCATCTAGATCAAATGCATAATTAAGTCATAATTGTGATTAAATTAGCATAATGCATTCATGTTTCTGTTTTCAAGTTTCAGTTTGATATTGTTACTGTCAATTTACACTGTTTCCCTTTGTTAGAATAGTTGCATTTTTTGTGTTTTGCACCTATTTCTCTGTTTGCAGGTCTTTAACGAATTCGTCAAATTTCAGACGATCTTGTCTGATCTTAGATGATCCTGTCAAATTAGAGGCGATCCTGACTGCTTCAAGAATCAAAATCTTCATCAGACATCTGGATCAGGTATTTTCTTTTAATATTCTTTAATTTCTCTGTTTTCTGTCTTAATTCTATTTTTTGTATTCATTTAATCTGCATCTTCATATAGAATAGCTTAGACGCATTTTGGCCAAACCTAGGACTTGAATGCTTAAGGCTAAAACGAATACATAAAACACATTCCCAACCTAGGCGTGGAAACTGCCATTGAATGTTTCCTGGTGAACCCACCATCCGTCAAAAAATCACCATAATACACCTCCCCCAAGAGGCGAGACCTTCTCAAGGCCTCTCAGTCCAAGGTACTGCGCCATCCTTTTCACATCCCCCTTTCGGGCACGGATCCTATAGCCTGAAGGTAAGGGTGTGAAAAATTTGGAGCGATACATTAAGAAAGTGTAATTTGCTCCTCTTTTTTTAGAAAGAGAAAATTTTCTCAAGGAGAGCGATTGGATCCCTTAGTAAGAAGGTGATTCACCCAAAAAGTATGATTTTCTCCTTTTTGCTAATGAAGGCCAATTTTTCTCAAGTAAGAAAAAGATATTTTTCAAAACAAAAGTGTGATTGGATCCATAAAAAGGATGATTCACTCCACATTTTCCAAAAATTAACCAAGTGCCAAAAGAGTGATTTGCTCTTAATAAACACATATTTAATCTTATAGGAAAATGCTTAAAATTTTGACCAAGGACCAAACATGTAATTCACTCTAGATAAAATTGTGATTCTTTTTAGATAAAAATTACTTTTTCTTTTAACAAAACCCATGTCTTCGATCAATATGGGGTTCATTCAATATTATGGTAACTTCACTAAGGAGAACCTATAGATGATGTAAAATATGCCATGGGTAATAAACCCTCAATTATCCTAGTACCTACAAATTTCTCAAGGTCAACAATAGATTTGGAAATATTAACAATGTCCTCAAAAATTGTTTAACATACAAAATAAAAAATCATGTAGAATCCTAATATGCAACAAGTATATCAGGATCAACAACAAGTGTAAAATTTAAACCAATAGTTAATTCTAAATCAATTCACCCTATAACATGCACAATAGAATGTGTAATAGCAATAATATATGGTTGCTCAAATTTCTTAAGTTGCACAAAGTTATGCTTAGTAGCAACCAACATGTGCTCCAATGAGATAACCTATGTACCAAATATCACATAAACAAGGACAATATGGCCCACAAATGTAGTAGGAAAAAATGCCTCAACTACCCTAATTAATTTAGCAATAAATCTTGTGGTCTCCACATAACAAGAATATCCATATTATATGGACTAAACACCTATTCAATAACTCTAGTAAACCTCCCCCCCATCACAAGTTACCTTATTGCCAAATCACTTTCATCATGATACACAAACTTATCAATAACAAATTTAGGTCTTATTTTTATTTACCACTAAAATATACCAAGGGACTTGGGAGTCTTAATAACCTCTAAAATGATTCCAAGACCTATTGAATCCCACTTAGTTAGAGACCTTGTCCACCTCTCTAAGTGTTGATGGGATAATTTTAGCCTTTGAAAAATTACTTTATTTATTGAATATAATATATAAGACAAAGATTATTGACTTGAAGAAAACTAGCAAATTCCTTAGCTAAAAAACATTCAAGTAACCAATCATGTGTAGAACAATATGGTAAGTACACATTCAAAATTAAACAGAGTCCAATGCTTCACCTATAATGTGTTCATGATCTAACAAACTTTGCTATGGCCATCCACCATACCAAGACAATGAATCAATAAGTGAAAAACTAGTCTATAATGATGAATCATCCCACTATAGTCATTCAATAAATCATTGATCAACTTACAATGGATAAACAAGTTGTAAATCAAGTTGTCATACATCAATTTAATGTAACATAAGCCTATCTAATCACCAATACTTGTACTTATCTCAATTAGAAAGATAAATTGAGGTGATAAAGAAAGATTCAAATAATGATGGAATGATTATTCCTATAAGAGATCCATAATTCTCTCATTAAGGGACATGTATCCATGGTCTAAAGAAAGACTTGAGATAGAAAATAAATATTCTAAAGGTAGAAAATTAAAGCTTATAGAAGAAGGTGAGATGTGTAGGACTCTTTCAAATGAAGAGTTAGAGGTTATAGAAGACTATAAATTATTTAATCCTTTCTCATATCAAGAATCAAATCTTATAGAAGAATGTGAGGTGTTTAATTTTTGCCTAGATGAAGAAAGGTATATAATGGGAACAAGAATTGAACTAGAACAAGGGATATGGTTTTTGTTTGAAGGAAGAATGTTAGGACTCCATCCTAACACTAATATGTAATAACCCCTTTCTTAATATAGGAACCCCTATTATAATATTTTGTAATGATATTATGTAATAGTTTTTGGTACTAGAAGTGCCTAGACAAGTGGTGTCATTTTATGTAATTGTTATCAAGAATGTAACTATTTTATTTGGTAGAAGATTCTAGCTTGGGTGGCATTTTTCATGTAAGCCAACCTTGAGCATTAGGTAGTGTGATGAAGTCTTTAAAAATGTGAGAGGAAGGAATGAATGTATCTTTTTACATATTTAATGAAAGTATTTAAGGAGGTACAGATCACCTTAAATACTTTCATTAAATATGTAAAAAGATACATTCATTCCTTCATGCCACGTGTTTGAACCAGACTGAAGAAGACGGTGCGAACCTTGTGCGTCCGGCGGTCCCCATCTCACGTCGGGTTACCATTAACGAGACAGTGGTTGTGTTGGAAGCCTTCGCTGATAGTTTGAACCCTGTTAGTTGCTCTAACAGTTACTAAAAATTTGTGATTGTAACCAATTCATCTGTAACCACAAAAAAAAAAATTATTTAAGGAGGTTGCCCCCTTGAAGAGGCCATGATTATGTGGTGTGATTTTTAAGATTAATATATTTTTGCAATTATATTTTGTTCCTTCATAAATTTTTTCTTTTACTGCAATATTTATGTAAATGTGCTTATTTTATTAGAATATTTATAACAAGTGGTATTACAGCACTTTCCAGAGCCATGTTCTACTACGACTGTGATAGTTATTGCGCTACCTGTTTGACTATTAGGTATAAATTTTTTCATGTTTTCATTTTTGCTAGTTTTCTTATTAAAAAATCCATCTTTTTTTGTATTAGTTTATTAGGTTAGAAACTTTATGCTAGGGATTTTAAAATATCATTAAGGATTTATCATTATTGGCTAAGCTAGATTATCCATAAAGCATCTAGTGAAGTGAGGGGAAATTAGGCTCCAATACCAAAGCCTCAAATAGCACCCATATACAGAATTGAGCTCTCGCATATTTTTAGGTATATTTAGATACCCCCTAGGATTAAGAGAAACCTTTATCTCTCGAAATATTTTTGATCATGTATTATCCATAGTACATCGGACATAGCATCCAAAAATATCACCCTATCATACTTTGAGAGAGACAGGTAGTGTGCTCAAGGGTATGAATGTAATCCTCCTTGAGTAGTGGTCTAAAATATTGGTTCGAACACTATCATTCGTCATTGTAGTATAATAGGGGGGCTATGGGCAGTACACACACCCTAGCTTATAGTATCTTATTTTTTTTGAAATTTTATTTTGAAACCAAAAATTCTACCATAAAAATTGAGCATACAAAGGAGATTGTACTATCCTAGAATTATTGCATGAAATAGATAAACGAATTGGTGATGAATATAATAGTCAATACATGTTCTATCAAGAGTAGTCAATAACAATCGAGTATAAATTCAATCAAAGTCAGTAACAGTTAAGATAAAGTCTACCAGTATTAGTAACAGTTGCCTGTGACATTCAGTAACAAAGTCATCTCATACAATTATCAAATATAGTGAGCTATAATATAAATGATAGAACAATGTTAGACATAATAGAGTCAGTAATAGATAATGCAGGGTCTAGTAATGGTTTGTCTAACAAAAGTCTATTTTTTGAGTGAATTAGACTCTAGGAGAAAAATGACAACACTTGAAGAGAACAATCCCTTAAAAAAAAGGTCTTGGTACCAAAAAATAGTGTTGTGGGATATATCTTATTGTGACTGTCTCATCGAGCTAATCATTTTGGTATATAGCCTTCATGCACTTTTTTAGGATTACCAAAAAATATCATTGTGGGACCTAGTCCATTATGATCATATTTTTGAGCTTATCATTTTGATATATAACACCCAAACACTTTTTTTTGACTCATTACTAAAAATAGTAACTCCTAAAATCACACTTCTATTTTTAGTAAGTATCATCAAAAGGTCAAAAATCAAATAGCATGGCTATAGGTACTAGGGAACAACAAAAGGCACAAGAATTAGATCCAAAAATTATCACTCATGTAGAGACTTGGAAAAATCATGTGGGGGAACAATTATTCGAGAGCTTAAACTAGTTAAGGTTAGATATCAAATCTTTATATGAATCCTTAAACTATATAGTCAGGGAACAGAGGAAAATGTGTTAGGGTACCTAGGAATAAATATTTTGGGATATATTATTATATTGTATAAGGGTTGGCATGGGCCACACGTAACCTAGGGTTGATTGTAATATAATAATATATTATAATATCATTAATAGAAATCCCCAAAACTTTATTATCATTAACAAAAAGCCTTCACCAATGTGTAGAAATATCAAATAATTCATCCACAAATAATTATCCACAATAACAATCCATAAATGAGAGATATAGATAATACCCTTAAGGTAGGGAAACACCAATAATAATCCTTAAGGAAGGAATAACTCCACAAGATCTCCCAAGATGAGAGTGCCACTTAAGGAGGGCAAAGTACCATAAGCTACTTCGTGGCCAAAGATGATTATATATGATTGATCTCCATGATGATTACAATGATAAATATATCTTATTTATATATCAATATTCTCATTCTACTTTGGGGATCCTACTACTAATATAATATTATATTATAATATAATATAATATAAAATTATAATACAATCAACCCAGGGTTATGTGTGGCCCATGACAACCCTTATACAATATAATAATATATCCCCAAATATCTATTCCTAGGTACCCTAACAAAATGAAGAAAAAATTAAATGAAAAAATTGAAGACTTGGATAGTTGTATATCTAATAATCCCCACACATATGATTGATTTGGTTCTCATGATTGTAAGGATGAAGGAACTAGCAATCATCAACGAGATTCCCCCAATAATAATGGATTTAAGCTGCCCAAATCAGACTTTCCAAAGTCTTATGGAAAGGATCTAGAGGGATGGATATGTAGAGCATAACAATATTTCCGTATTTATAATAGTCTCCATTAAATGTGCATAAAAATTACCTCTTTCAATTTTGAATGCACTACATTGGTTTTAGTGGCTCAAGAAAGCACATCCCAATCTTACTTGGATTGAATTTGAACAACTACTGACTTGATTTGATCCTAATGAGTTTGAGGACTTTACATGAGCCCTTTCGAAACTCAAATAAATTTCAACCATTCGATATTGTTAAAGTTAGTTTAAAAAACTAGCCAACCATATCGTTGGTTTGATTCTTGCATTCTTCCAAAGTTGTTTTGTGAGTGGTTTAAAGGATGATATTAAAGCTAAATTTAAAATATTGAGGCCAAAATTATTACAACAAGCAATCGCTTTGGCTAGATTAGCAAACGAAAAATTTAAGGCTCAAGGATGCACCCCTAAATTTTCTCAATCTTAGCCACCTTTTTCGTCCAAGCCTCTACCAACTCGTGCCAAATAAACTCCTCCCATCAAAAAGTTGCCACGAGAAGATATGGAAACCAAAATAGCCTAAGGGCTATGCTATAACTATGATGAGAAATATTCCCCAAGGTATAAGTGTGTAAACCAAAATTTGTATTTGCTTGATGTGGATGAGGCAACAACCATAGAATCTCTAGAGGCACAAGAGCATCATCAGGAGGAACACACAAAACAGTCAAAAGTTCTAGATGAATCCCAACCAAAAATATTGGTGCATGCCTTTGTAGAAATATCAACTCCTCAAATGATGAAAGTGAGAGGACACTTCAAAGGAAAATAGGTCATAATTTTTAGACTTAGGAAGTACACATAACTTTATTGATCTACGTGTATCCAAATAGGGGAATTGTCACATTACTAGTTGTAATTCTTTTGAAGTCATTATTGTAAGTGGAGACACCCTGCCATGTAAATGGAAGTGTCATAATGTCACAATACACAAGGAAATATAATCTCAAGGTAAAAATGTTTTCCTTACCACTAGGTGGGTGTGATATCATTTTAGGGGTATAATGGCTAAATATGTTAGGTCCAGTCTTGTGGGATTTTTTTGTGTTGTGGATGAAATTTAGCTAGTATGAAATAGAATACACCTTACGAGGTATGAAGGCTAGGGATACTCGATTTATTTCAACCCACAATATGTAAAATTGTTAAAAACATCATCCCAATAAGTTGTGGCTCAATTATTTGCTATGGAAACTTCTAAGGATAGGGATAAGGACCATCCAAAGGTATTGTGGGTTTTATTGCAAAGACATGCTCAAGTTTTTGAGGAACCTAAAGGACTATCTCCTTGTCATTATCATGACCACGTGATTCAACTTCTTCCTGGTCATCTTCCCCAAATGTTTACCCCTACAAATATCCATATGCTGAGAAATAATAAATAAATAAAATGGTACATGAACTTCATGTTGTAGGGATTATTCATCCCAATGTTAGTCCTTATTCTTATCCTATGTTGATATAAAAAAGGAGGGTCTTGGTGTTTGTGTGTGGATTACAAGGACCTTAATAAAATCATTATTAAAGATAAATTTTCTATTCTAGTAATTGATGAATTGCTAGATGAGTTGCATGGGGCCCAATATTTTTCAAAATTGGATTTACGGTCGGGATATCATCATATTCGAATCAAGGATGACAACATTTCTAAAATAGATTTAAGAACTCATAAAGGGCATATGAATTCTTGGTTATACCATTTGGATTAACCAATGCATCTTCTACTTTTTAGAGTTTGATGAATTCTATTTTTTAACCTTTCCTTTGCAAATTCATTCTAGTCTTTTTTATGATATTTTGATTTATAGTCATTCATGGAAGGAGCATCTCCAACATATCGATCAAACACAACTTTTGTATGAGAATCAACTTTATGCCAAGAGGTTAAAGTGTTCCTTTGGATTGCAAGAATTTGAAATATTTGGGTCACATTGTAACCAAAGATGGAATTCAAGTGAACCCCAAAAAGATTCAAGTTTTTCAAGACTGGCATAAGCCTCGAACCTTAAAGGGACAATGCGGATTTTCAGGACTCACTAGATATTATCAAAAAATTGTGAAGAATTATTGGAAGATAATAACTCCCTTAATAACCATGTTGAGGAAGACTTTTTTTCTATAGTCAGAACCAACAATAAAGGTTTTCAAAGAGTTGAAGCAAGCTATGAATACCACCCCCATGTTAGCAATGCCTGATTTATCTAAATATTTTGTAATTAAAAGTGATGTATCTATCAATGGTATTGGGGCAATTTTGATGCAAGAAGGAAGACCATTGGTATTCACCAGTAGAGCACTCTCTAGCCAAAATTTGGGTAAGTCTACTTATGAAAAGGAGATTCTTGTAATTTTACATATTTTTAATCATTGACATCATTATCTCATTGGGAAAAAATTTTTATCAAGAACGATCATCAAAATCTGAAATATTTCTTGGAACAAAGGGTGGCCACACCAAAAAAATAAAGATATGTTTCTAAATTGTTAAGCTATTACTATGAAATCACCTATAAGAAAGGAAAGGAGAACATGTTGGTTGATGTCTTATCCTGATAGTATGATGTTGGAAATATGAGTAAGTTTTGTTGTCATTGATGTCAATAGAATGATGACCAAGTTTTATTGTCATCCATGTATTCATGTCGAGAGATTGATGTCCAAGTTTTATTGTCATTAATGTCTTCTAGTGGTTTTTCCAAAAAGGCAAAGCAAGTTTAAATGGAAAAACAATATTATAATATTTCAAGATACAGGTTGGTTTTAAGAAAAATGAGGGTCAAGGAGTTATCACTTTTTAATATTCCTAAAAACCCATGTGGAAAATTTTGATAACTAAGGTTTAAATTATTTAAATTTAAATATTTTAACCATAAGGTTAAAATTTAAATTTAAATAATAAAGGTGCCAAAATTTAAAATATAAAATTCAAAATTATTTTGAATTCCTAAATCCGTCGACATAGTGAAGCACATTGCAAATAATATAAAAGGGGTAAAGTTTTGATGAAATAAATTATCCATGCGATTAATGCCCAAGTGACCTAAGTAATTCGAGCACCAAGGAAGAAGTAATATTCGCATGTGTTAAAACATGATTGGGCAGATAGAAGGTACAAATTGAAGTGGAGTGCAAAAATAAACTCAAAGCGTCTAGTAGCATAGGTGGCAACCAACGGTTGCATTAAGGCATTCGTGGAATGCGAGATCACGGGTTTGATCCATGTGATCACCTTTTTGTTGAAGGGCAGTGTTTCATTTTTGCGCTAAGCGAAAGGGCAAGGTTGATAAGCAACATGGTGCACTTTTGATTTGAAAAAGAGTTTGAAAGTGATAGAGTGATTTGTGAGTGTGAAACATATTGAGTCTCTTACCATTCTCTATATGTTTTTGTGGTTAAACAAAATTCTGAGTGAAATTTGTTTATGTGATTGAAGAGGTTTTCTGAAAGAGATTAAGTTGATTTTTGTGAGTGTTTTGTGAGTGTGAAACATATTGAGTCTCTAACCATTCTCTATATGTTTCTGAGGTTAAACAAGATTCTGAGTGAAACTTGTTTGAGTGATTGAAGAAGTTTTTTGAAAGAGATTGAGTTGAGTTGTGTATGCAAGTTTTGCAATTGATTTGAATAAGCTTTTGTGAAAGCTAGTGAGTAGATTTGAGTAAGTCCTAGAGGGAACTTAAGGACAGAGTTAAGTAAGCTTTTGTGAAAGCTTAAGGATAGATTTGTGTGAGCTTTTGTGAAATATTACAATCAAATTGGACAAGTTTTAGAGAGAACTTGTTGAGCATATTTGAGGTAAGTCTTGGTAAAGACTTGTTGAGTAGATTGGACAAGTTCTAGAGAGAACTTGTTGAGAAGATTTAAGGTAAGTCTTGGTGAAGACTTGAGAGTAGTTTGAGCAAGTTCTAGAGAGGACTTGTGGATATATTTGAGGCAAGTCTTTGAGAATACTTGTGAGTAGAGTTGATTGATTAATTTGTTCAAACCTTAATTTAAAATTTGGGGCAGATCTAGTAGAGTTGATTTGTGATTAGATCAAGCTTTGTGTTAAGGCTTGAAGACAAATTTGAGACAGATATTGAGCAGATTTGTGCTAGACCAAAATATTGTGTTTAGTGTAGATTTGAGACAAAGATTGAGAAAATTTGTGCTAGACCAAAGGAATGTGTTTAGTACATATTTGAGATAGATATTGAGCAAATTTGTGCTAGATCGAAGGATTGTTTTTAGTGTAAATTTGAGACAGAGATTGAGCAGATTTGTGCTAGATCGAAGGACTATGTTTAGTGTAAATTTTAGATAGAGGTTGAGTAGATCTAAGAGCAATATTTGAAGGTGACAGAGCAAGGATAATAGTCTCCAGTGGATAGAGATCCATTAGCTAGGGCAGTGAGCAAAGAGGTTTTTTGAGTGAGGACAGAGTCTTTTATGGAGAGAGATCCACAAGCCAGTGTAATGGAGGTAGTAGTGTTCTAGAGTATCACTAGCCAGAGCAGAGGAGAAGGAGTTCTCCTGTGGATAGAGATCCATGAACCAACAAAGGGGAAATATTTCTCCTATGGATAGGTCTCCACAAAACTTGATTAGAGAATTGGTGTCTCCTTTGGACAGAGGTCCATAAACATTGTAATAAGGAAGGATTCCCAAGATAGTTGTTGAGAAAATTTTTGTAAAATATTTTCTTTGTGGAGTATCCCACATTGGGTGAACCACGTTAAATTGGTGTCTCTATTGTGTGTGATGATTTGTGCATTGCTTTAATTACTATCGTTGATATTGTCATTGATATATTGGATAATATTTTTTGATAAAAGAAAAGTAAGAAGTGGTCTTATACTAGTTCACCCCCCCCCCTCTCGATATAAGCATGTGTTCTTCAATTGGTATCACAGTGGGTTCTTTCAAAAAATGTCTAACAACTTGAAGAAATGTCTTACAAGAACACACATGGCAAAGAAAGGTAAAAGTAGAACCATGAGATCCAAAAGGAAAAGAACACACATAGTCATAGAATAAAAGGAATATGAATTTGGTTTTATTTTCAAAGAGATTGTTTCTCTAAGAGGAGAAGTGGAAACAGATTCAAGAGATGAATCAAGCAATGGAGAAGAGGCTAAATTGATAAAATTTTATACCATATGTAGGAAGACAGGTCACCATACAACTTATTGGCCACAAGATGGTGAAGAATGTTTTGTTTATGGTCAGCTTGGTCATATGTAGGTTATTGCAATGGGATTAGTAGCAGTGAAGATGAAAAGGAACTCAATAAAAACAAGCACAATCAAAACAAGTATGAACAAGAAACTCTACTTTCGACAATAGAATAAAAAGGAAATGCTCCTATTGAAGATCAAAGAAAAGAGAAAAATTCGAAAGAAGAAAAAGAGGAAGCCACTCTTAAATAACTTGTTGAGTTGAAAATGGAGAACTTATAATTAAAGGCTCAAATACAAGAGGATGAGAAATGTAAGACAAATCTTCTAGAAGGTCTCTCTAACTTGAAAAATAAGGTTGAAAAGGCTAGGAGAGTTGAAAAAGGTATGGTTGAACAATCAAAGGTAAAAGATCTAGAATGTGAAATAATTTGTGTTGATCTTGAAGAATTAAAAAGGGATAACTCATGATTAAGATTTCAAGCTCAAGAAGATGAGAAAGCAAAAGCAAATTTTCTACAAGAGCTCACTAACTTCAAAATTAAGGTTAAAGAAGCAAGTAAAATTGAAGAAGGTGTGGCTGAAAAATTAAAGATAAAAGAGCTAGAGTGTGAAAGATTAGAACATGAGATAGTTTCACTAAGGATGGAAGTGAAAGACTCTAAGGACAAGCTACACAAGTTTGAGAAAAATTCAAAGACCTTGTATAGGATTATCAATGCACAAATATCATCAGTCACCAAAACAAGACTTGGTTTTGAAGAAGAACAAGGGAAACAAGAAGCGAAAAAAAGGAGAGTCAAGCTCAAGCACCAAATAAGAAGAAGCTTCAAAATAAGAGAGTGAAAGAGAGAGTGAGACTTCTGAGGATAAGTTGAACAATAGAAATTTCAACAAAGAAAGAAACAATGCACAAATAAGGAACAAATGGAATAGGGAACATCACAAGGAAGAAGATACTAAGAGACCAATGGTATCAAGGCAAGGTAGCTTCAATGGACGTTGCTTCTCATATCATAGGTTTGGTCACAAGGGTTCGCAGTGCAAGACACATGAAAGACAAGGATATGGTTTTAGAAATGGGTATCTCTTTCAAGGGTATTGCCACTCTTGTAATCAGTTTGGTCATAAGGTAGTTAATTGCAGGGTTCATAACAAGAATGGATATGGCTTCACCAAGAGGAACTATAGAACATTTGCACCTTAAAGGAATCACAACATTAAGTGTTATAATTGCAATAATATTGTGCATATAGCCAAGTGGTGTAAAGAAAAAATTCCAAAGACAAGCAAGAACAGGAACAGTCAAAGGAATCAACAGGATCAATGGAGGAAGAAGGTGGAAAAAGGTAAATATCAGTGTATGATGGGAGTAGAGATACTCCCACTCCAAAATTAACCACCTCAATAGAGGAGATGGGGGAGGGGCTAAGCTAAGAGTATCATTCTTAGCCCCAAGCCCCAAAGGTGGCCCTTTTCCATTGATGTCAAAGGGGGAGAGATTTGAGTTAGGGGGAGAGCATTCAGTCAGGGGGAGTAGAACTAAAAAAGGTAAAGGAAATGGTAAAAGGAAAATGGGTTGCCATCAATGACAAAGGGAGAGATTGTTGGAAATATGAGCAAGTTTTGTTGTCATTGATTTCAAGAGAATGATGAACAAGTTCTATTGTCATCCATGTATTCATGTCAAGAGGTTGATGTCCGAGTTTCGTTGTCATTAATGTCTTCCAGTGGTTTTTCCAAAAATACAAAGAAGCAGGTTTAAATGGAAAAACAATATTATAATATTTAATATTATAATATTTCGGGATACAGGTTGGTTTTAAGAAAAACAAGGGTCAAGGAGTTATCACTTTTTAATCTTCCTAAAAACCCATGTGGCAGATTTTGAGGACTAAGGTTTAAATTATTTAAATTTAAATAATAAAGGTACCAAAATTTAAAATATAAAATTTGAAATTATTTTGAATTCCTAAATCTACCGACATAGTGAAGTGCATTGCAAATAATATAAAAGGGTAAAGTTTTGATGAAATAAATTATCCATGTGATTAATTCCCAAGTGACCTAAGTAATTCGAGCACCGAGGAAGAAGTAATATTCACATGTGTTAAAAATGTAATTGGGCAAATAAAACGGATAAATCAAAGTGGAGCACAAAAATAAATTTGAAGCGCTTGGTAGAGTAGGTGGCAGTCAAGAACTGCGTTAAGGCATTTGTGGAACGCGAAATCACAGGTTCGATCCACGTGGTCACCTTTTTGCTGAAGGGTAGTGTTTCGTTTTTGCGCTAAGCGGAAGGGCAAGGTTGATAAGCAACAAGGTGCTCTTTTATTTCTGTGAGAGCACATAGCCCAAGCGGTGGATGTGCTAGGTGCTAAGGCACTTGGAGAGGCAAGGTGGGATGTTCGAATCTCGCCGAATACAATTTTGTTGAGGTGGAATTAAAACAAGGTATGCGCTTTATGGTTTAATTTTTAAAAGGTGTTAAATGTGCGAAAATTGCATTAAGGTATTGCGTGAAGTTTTAAAGGAGATTTGAAAGTTTGTTAAGAAGGAGATATAAGTTTTATAAAGTTAAAATAATTGATTTTGATTTTTATGGTTAGAATTTAGGAGTGATAAGGTATTCAAAGGACATTATATTTTATTTTGAAATAAAGTTTTATTGTGTTAATTATTTGAGAGGAGTAATTAGGTGCATGAAGGAAATCAATTGTGAAAGTGAGTTATTTAATCGTTGCTAATCATTTTTGAAGTGTGGAGGTTATAAGGTGTAATTGAGATTTAATATTTTTGTATGGTGAAATATTTTGAGGGAAATATTTGAATGAAAATTTTGAGAAGGTTTTTGCTATCTAACCTTTGAGATTGGTAAAGAGGTTGATTGTGATTGAGACAGGATTTGAGGTCAAATCTCCATCAAAAAAAAGGTATGGGCACATCTTCCTTGTGAGTGAAATATTGTTGGGTTGAATGTTATGAAATGCAAAGTTGGAGTGAAAAGGATTGTTGAGTATTGTTGGAAATATTGAGTGAGTTATTATGTGCATGAGTTGTGTTTGTGAAAGATCATGAGTATCATTGTTATGTGAATTTGAAATCATCTTGACTCAAAGTTGATTTCCATAATGAGAGTTATTGGAAGCATTGTGAAACACTTCGTTAGGGTTTGTAAGCAAGCTATGTTTCATTGAGTGAATGGTTGAGTGAAACTGGATGAGCATTATTGATTGAAAGCATTACAGTGATAGTTCAAGTTCTGTGAAACAAATTGTTCTCTATTCTAAATTGATTTGAAAAATATTTTGAAAGTGATAGAGTGATTTGTGAGTGTGAAACATATTGAGTCTCTTACCATTCTCTATATGTTTCTATGGTTAAACAAAATTCTGAGTGAAATTTGTTTGTGTGATTGAAGAGATTTTCTGAAAGAGATTAAGTTGAGTTTTGTGAGTGTGAAACATATTGAGTCTCTAACCATTCTCTATATGTTTTTGAGGTTAAACAAGATTCTGAGTGAAACTTGTTTGAGTGATTGAAGAAGTTTTCTTAAAGAGATTGAGTTGATTTTTGTATGCAAGTTTTGCAATTGATTTGAATAAGCTTTTGTGAAAGCTAGTGAGCATATTTGAGTAAGTCCTAGAGAGGACTTAAGGATAGAGTTAAGTAAGATTTTATGAAAGCTTAAGGATAGATTTGTGTGAGCTTTTGTGGAAGCTTACAATCATATTGGAAAAGTTCTAGAGAGAACTTGTTGAGCATATTTGAGGTAAGTCTTGGTAAATACTTGTTGAGCAGATTGGACAAGTTCTAGAGAGAACTTGTTGAGCAGATTTAAGGTAAGTCTTGGTAAAGACTTGAGAGCAGTTTGAGAAAGTTCTAAAGAGGACTTGTGGACAGATTTGAGGCAAATATTTGAGAAGACTTGTGATCAAAGTTGATTGATTGATTTGTTCAAACCTTGAGTTAAGGTTTGGGGCAGATCTAGAAGAGTTGATTTGTAATTAGATCAAGCTTTGTGTTAAGGCTTGAGGATATATTTGAAATAGAGATTGAGCAGATTTGTGCGAGATCAAAGGATTGTGTTTAGTGCATATTTGAGATAGAGATTGAGCAGATTTGTGCTATATCGAAGGACTATTTTTAGTGTATATTTGAGACAGAGATTGAGCAGATTTATGCTAGATCGAAGGAATATGCTTAGTACATATTTATGACAGAGATTGAGCATATTTATGCTATACCAAAGGACTATGTTTAGTGCAAATTTGAGATATATATTGAGGAGATTTGTGTTAGATCGAAGGACTATTTTTAGTGCAGATTTGAGACAAAGGTTGAGTAGAGCTAAGAGCAATATTTGAAGGTCATAGAGCATAGGAAAGTAGTCACCAATGGATAGAGATCCATTATCTAGGGCATTGAGGACAGAGATCTTATGAGTGAGGTAAAGTCTTTTATGGAGAGAGATCCACAAGCCAGTGCAGTGGAGGTAGTAGTCTTCTAGAGTATCACCAGCCAGAGCAGAGGAGATGGAGTTCTCCTGTGGATAGAGATCCATGAACAAACAAAGGGAAAAGAGTTCTCCTATGGATAGGTCTCCATAAAATTAATTAGGGTATTGGTGTCTCCTTTGTATAGAGATACATAAACATTGTAATAGGGAAGGATTCCCAAGATAGTTGTTGAGAAAATAGTTGTTGAGAAAATTTTAGTGAAAGATTTTCTCCATGGATTATCCTACATTGGGTGAACCATGTTAAATTGGTGTTTCTATCGTGTGTGATGATTTGTACATTGTTTTAATTACTATTGTTGATATTGCCATTGGTATATTGGATAATATTGTTTGAGAAAAGAAAAGTAAAAAAATTATCTTATATTGTTCACCCCCCCTCTCGATATAAGCTTGTGTTCTTCATATGAAAATCAAGAAATACTACATGCTATATTTGCACGACTTTCGCAATGGTTCCATCATCTCAAGGAATAACTGACCAAGGACTCCCATTTGTAAACTTTTGTCAACAAAATCCAAGTAGAGCCTAAATCATACCCTAGCTTTACTTGGGATGGTCAAGATTTATGATATCATGACTAAATTATCATTCTCTAAAATTCACAAATGAGAAACCTCATCCTATAGGAAATGCATGCATCACCATTGGGCGTTCAAGGTTTCTAAAATCTATGAAAGGACCAACTGTTCTTTTTTGGAGGGGAATGAAAAGGTACATTCAAAATTTAATGGTAGAATATGACAAGTTCCAATACTTGAAAGGAGAAAATGTATGCTCCTCTAGAATCCTTCATCCCTTACCAATTCTTGAATAAGTATGGACATATATCTCTATGGATTTCATTGAAGGGTTACCTAAATCAAAAGGAAATTTTATTATTTTGGTGGTAGTGGATTGTCTCACAAAGTATGTTCATTTATATTCCGTGTTCCACCTATACACTGCCTCCATTATTGCCCAAGTATTTTTATACTTCATATTTTGTCTCCATGGAATGCCTAAATCAATTATCTTTGATAGGGACCCTACTTTTACCAGTCATTTTTGGTAGGAACTATTCAAGTTGTAGGGAATTTAGCTCAAAATGAGTTTGTCTTATCCCCTCAAACTAATGGCCAAACTGGAATTATCAATAAGTGCTTAGAAACATACCTCTTTTGCTTCACCTTAGAACATCCTACACAATAGGCCAATGGATTCCTTTGAAGTAATGGTGGTATAACATGTCATATCATACAACTACTAAGGTTAGCCCATTTGAAGAAGTATATGGTCATCCTCCATCAACACCCTTCTCTTACATTCTAGGAAGTTCTAGGGTTCAATTTGTGGATTCCATCCTCAGATAGAATGCATCCTTTCTTCGACAACTTAAGGTCAATCTTGACTTGGCTTAGAATAGAATATGTCAGCAAGTTGATAAACATCACTCTGAGTGTAACTTTGAAGTCAAGGACATGGTTTTTCTTTGTCTGCATCCCTTCAAATAGTCATATTTCCAACTTTGAGAATGCCAAAAACTCGTTGCCAAATACTATGGTCATTACCAAGTGTTACAATGGATCAGGTCAACAACCTACAAATTGGCCCTCCTAGCCACTTCCAAAATTTGCCCAGTATTTCATGTCTCCTCTCTCAAGAAAATTGTTGCTAACAAGGTCTAGGTACAATCCACACTACCAAAGCTGGAGGAAAAATAATTCATAATTCTTGAGCTTGAATGCACTTTGGATAGGAGATCATGTACCCTTCACCACCGTGTCATCACTGATATTCTTGTTCAATGGCAAGGATTACAAACTGAAGATACCACTTGGGAGCCCCTTCAATAACATTTTTCTCATATTTAGCTTTGAGGACAAAGATTTTAAGGGGAAGGGCATATTAGGACTTCATCCTAACATTATTATGTAATAACCTCTTTCTTAACATGGGGACCCCCATTATAATGTTTTGTAATGATATTATGTAATATCTTGTACTAGTTTGTGGCACTAGAAGCGCCTAGACAAGTAGTATCATTTTATGTAACTGTTATCAAGTATGTAACTATTTTATTTGGTAGAAGATTCTAGCTCGGATGGCATTTTACATGTAAGCCAGCCTTGAGTGTCAGGTAATGTGATGAAGTCTTTAAAAATACGAGAAGAAGGAATGAATGCATCTTTTTACGTATTGAATGAAAGTATTTAATTAGGTTGCCTCCTCAAAGAGGCCCATGATTATGTGTTATGATTTGTGAGATTAATATATTTTTGCATTTACATTTCATTTTGCAATATTCTATTCTTTCATGAATTACTACTTTTATTGCAACATTTATTTGAATGTTCTTATTTTTATTAGAAGGTTCCTAACAAATAGGGACATGCATAGGTAATAAAGATAAGTTTATAGTAAAAATATGAGGTATTAGTGCTTATTATAAATTATGAAATAGATCCTATGGGATCAATGGGAAGGGGAACTAGACCTACATATGAATAATTTAGCTTAATATTGGAGGAAGAAAAGTCTACAAGGTTTGAAGAATTCACATGAGATACCTCTTTTATGGATGTATTTCACTTCTATAAAGAGGAAGTTCTAGAAGAAGATGCCACTTAAAAAATAGAAAAGGATTTGTCTATAGCTCTTAAATTTACTTAACTAATTATAGATAAATGAGCTACATTAACCAGTAGAAAGACCATGATTCTAAAGAGAATATAAATTCTTACAATTATGGGTAGTAAATTTGGGGTAAAATTTACATTCTATAAAGTTGGTGTTTTGACCAATGATATTATATTTGTCAAGGAATAGTAGCATTAAGAACCACCACTATCAAGTAATGTTATATAAAAATCCAAAACTATCAACCCAATTTTGTCTAAAAGAATGATTACAAGTAAAATTTCACAAGGGAGACACCCTTATTTTATTTATCTCAGCATACAAGGCTTCACCACATTTGAGTTCCAAGTCACTATAGATGACACTCAATGGATAGGAGTGGCCAACTCTCATGTTTTCTAGGGTTCACTTTACTAAACCTATGTGTTTAAAAGGATGCCAATAGTGGTCCCCCACCTTTCCCATACCTTCATTGGCATTGGACCATGTGACCATGACGTAGGGATTACCCTTTAAGTCCCATAATACTTAAAGGGGGATGTACATTTCCTAACCTGACTCTAATTCCATCTAGGCAAGTTAATCAAGTGTTGAGCCTTGGTGCTAACTAATGTCATTGTCACTTTGACGGTAACTAACATGATCACCTAATCCTACACAATCAAGGGATCACCACTGTTAACTTGTGAATGGTTCCTCAACTCCTAGTTGGGATACACCTGATCCTACTCATTCAAGGTGCAAATATTCATAAGATACCTAGCTATTATATCCACACAACTCCTTCTAGGTTTATGAGTTCTTAGCTATTGCATTCTTGCAACTCCTAAGACTCATATTTATCTAGTTATTGCATCCATGCAACTCCTTCCAGGATTAGATTTTATTATGTTTCAGTTTTCAAGAGTATTCCTAACCACCCTTTCCCAAGGTAATAAATCTTGCATTGAAACATAATTCTCTAGTAGAACATTACATATAACACTATATGAAATTATTTATTTAAAAAAACTACATAATCCAACATGCTATAATTGATAATAATGATTCAACATGAAACAAAACCAAATTGCACATAATACAAATGCTTATCATAAAACTCCAAGGATCCTTTTTGTTAACATGCATACTTTAACATAAAATATCCAATTATCATAATGATGCATTCTAACAATTGAATAAACCCAATTATATCTATCAATGGCTAAAATTACTAACACGCCTTAAAGTTCAAAACTATATAAATCATTCATCAAATAACTTAAGGTTCTTCCTAATAAAACCACTAATTCATTTATTTCTAAGGTATTTTTCTTATAATTCATTCTTCAATTCAAAACTATCAATATAACTCTCAAGTGCATTCCTTATCATTATTTACAACAAAGAAAAATCTTCAATAATAAATGCTAAAAAAATAACTCTTGAAGCAAATACTTTAATAACACAAAATGCTAATAAAATACCTTAGTAACATAAGGTATTTATTAAACTTAATTAAAACTAACTTAAACCAAAGGCGCACAACTTATCTAAGTGAAGGTTTATGAAAACTAAGTGGGAAAACCTACAAAAAATCTATGCTAGCAATGAACCATACACTAAAGTGACTCAGCTAGGTGGAAAAACAATAAAACAGTAGCTAAGGGCCCAACTCAATCTGAAAGAGAAACATCAATTAGTGCCCAAAACAACTTGAATGTTCCCTTGAGGCATCAATGAAGGAGGAGCTCATAGGGTGAAGCAAAACACAATCTCACCAAAAACACAGGAACAATTCTCCTAAAGCCATATAGGGAGCACCTCACAAAATAATAAGAGAAATAACACACCTATAAGATGATTCCAAGGATAAGGAAAGGCAAAATTCAAATCATACTAGCCTCACAACAACTCAGATCAACCATAAGAAAGCACTAGTTGAGTGGGTAACAAACAAAACTAATTGCTTCACAAGAGTGCACAGAGCGATAAAATTAAAGGAACCAAAAGTAAGAAAAGCAAGAACAAACTAGCAAGAACATAACACTAAAGGAAGACAATCTAGAATAGGTCAACCAATATAGAACCAAGCTTAAAACAAGAGCATCAATTCTATTTAATCAAAGATAACCAAAAAAAGCTTGATCGCCTGGAAACTACTTGTCGCAAGCATAGTCGAGGTCCAGTTGAAGTGTTACCCTTCCATAGACTTGCTACGCTCCCTTTTCCAATCTTGCTACATTCTTCTTCTCCCAAAAATCCAACAACAAGCATCTAATTCCAACTCCCTTCTAAAGCAAGGAGCTTGAGCGCCTATACATGGTAACATTCATCTCTCAAGAATGTTACTTTCATTGCCAACTTGTAAGATAGTGTGTCACCCATGCATGACAATGAAGAAGGCTAACATTACCACTCTTTTAAATCAATTAAATTTCCTTATTATCTTAATTGACTTTTCTTTCAAAAATTATATGACCACTAAGCTAATTAATATTTAGTTAAAAGTGCTAAAGTCACTAATTAATTTAGCTCTATAATTCATGAACAATAATATTAACAACTCATGCATCTAAGGTAACAAAGTTGTCAAATATTATTGAATAAAACTTGCACACCATGAGCAAACATAGACTCTTAAAAATAATGTTTTCACACCATTGTTTTATCCCTAAATAAGTGGTCTCCTTTAAGATAGTCTAATGCTATCACCAACCTAATAAGAGACTCATTGCTTAAGAAAATTCCTAGACCAATGGTGTGAACATTATAGAAGAAAAATACAAATGCATCTACATGAAGGTGAAGAACACAAGCTATTACTAAGAGGGGGAGTGAACAGTATAAGACCATTTTTTACTTTTCTTTCAAATCAATAGTATGCAATGTATAGATAGAAATATCATCAGTAGTAATCAAAGCAATTCATAAATCACCACACACAATAGAGACACCACAATTTACGTGGTTCACCCAATGTGGGCTACTCCACGGAGAAAATATTTCACTAAAATTTTCTCAATCAATATCTTGGGAATCTTTTTCCTATTACAATGTTTATGGACCTATGTCCAAAGGAGATACCAATCCCCTAAATCAAGTTTTTGTATCTCTATACATAGGAGAACTCCTTCTCCTCTGCTCTGGTTGGTGATCCTGTATAAGACTACTGTCTCCACTACACTGTCTTGTGGATATCTCTCCACTGAAGACTGTTATCCCCACTTAGAAGACCTATTCTCACTACCCTGGCTGATGGATCTCTATCCACTGGAGACTACTATCCTCTCTGCTCTGTCACCTCCAAAGATCTGTCTCAAATCTATGCTAAACATAGTCATTCGAACTAGTACAAATCTATTCAATCTCTATATTTGGTCTACCACAAACCTGTCCTTAAATCTGCACCAAACTCTGCTCCACAAGTCCACACAAAACTTTCTTAAATATTCTCAACAAGTCCACTCAAAACTTTCTCAAATCTTCTCAACAAGTCCACTTAGAACTTGATCAAATTTGTACAACAAGTCCACTTATAAATTGCTCAAATCTACTCAACAAGTCCACTTAGGACTTTCTCAAATATGCTCAACAAGTCCACTCATAACTTGCTCAAATATGCTCAACAAGTCCACTCAAAACTTGCTCAAATCTGCTCAACAAGTCAACTCAGAATTTGCTCAAATTTGCTCAACAAGTCCACTCAGAACTTGCTCAAATCTCATAGAAACATAAATAAAATTGTTAGAGACTCAATATGTTCTATACTAATCACAATGCTCAATTACTTTCAATCACTCTCTTAGAAACATAAGGAGAATTGTTAGACTCAATATGCTTCAATTTCAACTCAATGATCAATCACTTTCTCAACTCAATTCAGAATATAGAATAGTTTGTTTTATGGAACTTGAACAATCACTTCACACATCCACTTGACTAGGCTCAACCAATCACTCAATGAAACACCCCTTTCTCACAAACCCTAGTCCAAGCATATAAACACCAACTCAAAATGTTTCCAACAATGCTCAACAACTAATCTCACATAACAATGATACTCATGTTCTTTTCAAACCCTAGTTCAAGTTCTTCACACAACAACTTACTTCAACAACAATGCTTATAAAATAATCTTCACATAAAAGTGATACTCATGTTCTTTTCATACCCTAGTTCAAGTTCTTCACACAACTCACTTCAACAATAATGCTTATAAAAAAATCTTCACATAACAATGATACTCATGTTCTTTGCAAAACCCTAACTCAAGTTCTTCACACAACCAATGTCTTCAACAACAATGCTAATCAAACAAGGTTTTAACAACAAATATTTATTCTAGAAAACCTTGAAGCATTTACTCAAACACTCTCGAAAAGGAAACCCTAATCAAGTCCTTTTCACTCAAAACTTATTTTCCAGAAAACCAATAAATAAACTTAACTTATGGAAGAATGTGCTCATAAATTTTTATTGATGATGAAGAGATCTCATAAATCTGCCACAACAACAACAACTTCTATGCCAATCTCAAAGATGTTAGAAGATAAATCTTTCTCACAATATAATTTAAATACTCAATTACACCTTATCACTCCACCTTTCAAAAACAACCATCAACATACATAAAATATTTATCCAATAACACCTTATAAACCTCCAACTAAAATAGAATTAAAATCCACCAAAAATTGACTCAAACCTCTTTAGTTTAATTTAATGGCAAAATAAACTTTGATAAAAATCAAATCAACTTGCTTTATAATTGTAATCACTCATCAATAAAACAACCTCTCAATAACCCTTATTACTCCATATTAATATAAATCAATTACCAAATCAACAACCTCTCACAAACCCTTATAACTCCAAAATAATATAAATAAAACACACAACTTTTCACAAACCCTTATTACTCCACATTATCCTTTAGAAAAACCTCAGGCAATAATAAATTAATTATCAAAAATTACCTTTGCCTCTTAGTGGGTTTCTAACCCACAATCTCTGCCTCCACGAGTGCTCTAGCCGCGGCTTTGACCGTCGCGTGCACTAGACGCATGGTTAAGAGCTTAGATTCTCTTTATCCCCTTTATCCTTGGTTGTCGCACAAAAACAAAACACGTGCAAAAGGAACTTCCCTTGGCACTCAAGACACACACCACTCCACATGAATCAATTGTGAGCTTCTCAACTCCCAATGCCTTTGTAAAATGTGTGTTGCCAATGGACCACCATGTCCTTTACATTTCAATCAATCTGCTCTCTCCCTTATCTCTTTTACCTGGTGCTAAAGACAAGTGAATTCTTGTCTTCTTCCTTAACGAATAACAAATGCACAAAAACGTTTCACTTTATCGCATGAAAGAATAATGTCGAGGGTTAGTTTTGAATGCCTCTTTGGCATTAATTTATACATGAAAATCTCTTTGTTCCTTAGACGTCAGTGCTCCCACTTTTGATGACGTCGGCGCTCCCACATTTATAATTTATAAATTATTTAAATTCTAAGGAATTTAAATTTTATAAATTATATTTATAAAATTTAGCTTTAAAGAGATTAAAGCCTTCCTTGGGTTTAAACTTAAACCTTTAACTTGTAAAATATTCCACCACCGTGGGTCTTTTAAAATCTTAACTGCCATCTCAATGTGTGAGGAGACGTTTATATCCTCATAATGATATTAATAAAATTGTTTAATCTTCCAACATGGGTTTACCATAAAACCTCATAAAAGATTATTTTTCCAACTTTCTCTTCAACTCTTTGCATTGTTCCTGGTGCTATTGATGGTGTGCTCCATGGTATTAATGACGTCTTTTCACCTTGACATCAATGACAACTAAATAAGCTCAAAATTTCTAATAAAAGGGTGATCTGTTACCCTAAATTATCGATGATCAAGTCATCACTATCATTTTTCCAAATATCTCTCTTTGTACATGGTGCATCCTTATTATCCCACCAATGAGAGAGAACCTAGTTCTGCATCCACAATTATGTCAACAATACCATATTCCAAGCTCAAACGAATGCAATCATTCCATCATATAGACATCATTAAAGAAACTATGCTATTAAATATTCTCATCACTACATAGTTCATTGTCCATAAAGAGTTCTACCAAGGAGGGTTGTTACATGTTACATTGTTTGGATACACAAAGACAGAGGTCCAATCTAGTTTCCAACATCAAAATTAATCATAAATTAAGATAAAAGGTGAGAAAACATTCTCAATTGCAAAAAAAATAACACCCACCCATGATTTCAATCACTTTTTGGCTAAAGAGGAGTATCATTTTTTATTAGTAAGAGAGGGTTTTGAAAGGTTTTCGTAATATTTTACAAAAAAGTTCTAGTTAGGAACAGTTCTCCAAACCATCAAAAACAAAAGGAGGCACCTTCTTCAAAAATGAGAAGAGACAAAAATATATAGAGAAGCCATCGTAAGAGCAAAAGAGGAAGCCTCAAATGATAATAAAATAATCCCTCATAGGGTTAACATGAAATGGAAAAGAAACCACAAGTCATTATAGACAGTACTTGTACTCCTCCAAAATGGTGTATGCTCATGTGTCTAGGGGAGGAAATAGTTAGCTCTAGTGTGTCATCCACCAAGTGACAAAAATCCTATAGGTGGTAATCAGTGAATATGATGTGATTACAATGTCTCCACATATGGTTTGCAAAGATAATATTCATGTTGAACCACAAGCTCCACGTGCCTCGAACATTCATTCTATCAAGGTGAAGCCACTCATGAGAATATATGGTAGAAATAGAATCTCTAAACTTAGAAAAATTCCATAGACCAATGAAACCTCTAAACATGACTTATGGAATCGCTATCCAATTAGAGGTGAAATTCTTAGATTGATACACCTATGAAGTCTTAATTGGAGTATATTTTAACATGGGAGAAAAATTCTAGTATTTGTTCAAAGGAAACAAGTAGGGCAAGAAAGTGATCCACAACATGGAGAAGATACGTATAACCAAAAAACCTAAACTCTAAGAGAGCTCACAAAAATAAAATAGGTATGGTATTGCTATCAACTAGGGATGGGGGAGAACTTTCATTCCAAATGGTAAAGTTAGGCAAAGCAACATCCAGGTTAGCTAGAGCATCAACAACTTGGTTTCCTTCCCTAAAGACATATTGAATGGTGACATTAGGGGAAGAGCTCAGAAAAAACTTTGCCTTAGAGATTAAGCTAGAGATATTCCAAGATGCTGACTGGATTCCTAGAAGTATTCTAACAATGTTCATGGAGTCACATTCAACCATAAGGTTAGGGCAATTTAGGCTAGATAGAAGATATAGACCTTGGAAGAGAGATTGAGCTTCAGCAAAATGATTGGTTTAGACTCTAATATTTTTTGCAAAGGCCAACAAGATCTTCCCTGAATGGTCTCTAAATATACCACCTACACCAGTTAGTCCTAGGTTGCCTTTGGTTGTACCATGAAAATTGCACTTGATCCATTTCAAAGGTGGATGAGGCCACTTGACAAGCGATTGATAAACCACAGAAGTGGCAGGGGAAATATTATATGAAGGGAGTTGGAGGGACTTCGCTAACCTAGCTTCACTTAGGACTTCGGCCACCCATCTTCCTGAGCAATAGAGAGGCTTTTAGCTATCATGTGGATAACTTTGGAAAGAACATAGTTGGAATCATGGATAGAGTTATTGAAACCTCTAGAATTTCATCCATGTCAAACTTCCCACAGGAAATGGAAAAGACAAAAGGTCCAAAAGGTTTTGACACAAAAGCTCTTGAAGATATTTGACCACAATAAACAAAGTTCATTCAGGGAGGAGGGAGGAGCCTAGGCAATACCCACATTGGAAAATAATGAGCAAATAAATTTGAGGAAGAACTGATAGGAGAGGAAAATATGCTAGGTGGATTCACAATCCTATTTGCAAAGGTAACAATAGTTAGGAATGGGAAGCCCTTAAACCTAAAGATTTTGAATGGAGAGAATTTTTCCTAAACAACAACCAAAAGAAAAAATAAACTTTGGGAATAAGGTGTTTGTTCCAAATGATCTTTAAAGGAAACCATGGATATCCTAGGTTTTAAAAAAGGAAGTGGGCAGATTTGATAGAGAAAAGTTTATTCTCATTGGGTTCCCGCAGGAGCTTATCTTCAACCAAATAGTTGGGAATAACACAAAGATGCAAAATGATAGATAAAACAAGATTAGCTCTTTTTGGTCCTCGTTCAGATCACCATGAGGAAGGGTTTTCTAGTGATTCTTTTTAGAGTCAATAAAATTGTAAACCTATGTACCAAACAACATACCAGTAATGGGTTTGAGGTATATCAAATCTAGGTAGTTTTTAAGAGGGCTATTACACAACCCCTTGTTCTTCCAAAAAATTATGTTTTGGATATTTTTAAATTTCTAACAGATTCCTTTTTTGACGATATTCCTCGTACACAAGATGGAATTCTAGGTGGCAAAACCTTGAATAGATGAAATATCATCCAAGAAATTTGGTTGATGCCTGAGGTATTTAGCCTTAATTATATCAACCCAGAGTGACTTTGTATTATTTTTAAGAAGGTTGGCATCAAGAGTTAGATAAAAAAGGAATAGTGAGAAAAAAGTTGATCTAATTGCTTACACATTTACATTTCACCATGGTCCCTCTTACTATTTTGGTGAAGAAATGTATTGTCTTCTAGAGTGTATCCATGAGTCTTTGAGTTGGGAAAACCTTTTTTGGAAGTGGCTCTCATGCACCACTATTTATCAATGACTTTCTATGCCTATGTATCAAAAAATCTAAGTTAAAATATTGTCATTAGAAGGGAGGTAGTTATCTTCTTGAGCCTATAAATGGGATATTTCTTTGCTTAATGAAATAACTACTAAAAAAATCATAATTATATTTTTCTTTTGTTTTTCTATAAAATAATTACAAAAAAAAAATGAAAATAAAATATTAAAATAAAAATCCCTATCTCACTAGCAAAAATCTTGCAAGAGACACTTGAGTTCCCATTTCTTTCTATCTCTTTCTTTTTGATATTGGTTAAAGGTCTCTCTAAAACCAACAAATACAATAACAAAATGAAAAAAAATCTTAAAATTTACCCTAGGCCTATATGAAGTGATTCATTAATAAGGATACTGACCCAAGAAAATGATTATAGTAACATGATACCAAATATTTAAACCATTTCTAGTCATGCATGACTTTTCTTTATTTTTGACTCCATATCCCAATGGAGAAGTTGGACTCTAATATGGACCTTGTTGATAATATAGCCACAAAAATTATAGTTAACATTGAAGTTGATGAATATGATTCATTTCTAAAGACCATGGTTGCAAAGAAAAAGGAGGATGAGGCCATAAGAACTTTAATAACGTAGGGAAAATAAAGATAAAAAGAAGATTGATAAATTATTTATAACCCTAAGTGAAGGATTCCAAAAGAGAATAAGGATCAGCTACCAAAGAAAAAGTAGAAAGAATAGAATTCATTGCTTTAGAAGTATAAAATTCTTTAATTATCTCCCCCATGATATTATTCACTTCACTTTCACCCCCTTGTCTTCTTTTCCTATCATTGTTCCTTCTCATGTTTCTTCTCATCCCTCTTCTTATATACTCATTGTTTCTTTTGTTGCACTCATTTCACTAAATAAGCATAACCTTAGTCCAAGGATTATTCTTAGGCTCACCTACTCCAATGATAAGGCCATCCCATTTTCCATCACCAACTTACAACATCTCATATCAATTGCTCCCACCATCATTGATGCCACCATCATCAAATATTTCATAACTATATGCTCTTCCTTTGGTTCCCCATACCAAGTGCACTATTGCATAATCCCATGTGTTCTCATATCAAATATTCTCATTATCCATCACCAATAATTTTATGGAATCATTTATGTCATCATTTCAAACAAGTATCCTCACCCTCATTGGTCCTTATGTCATTATAGGTTCAATGATATTATTCCCTATAATAGCATCATGAATATTTGAGGCAATTTGTACTACTCCAAAGAAATTCCACCCTTGATATTATTTAATGATTCCATCACTAGATAATAGAAATACCTAATAAGTACATAGATAAAATATCAAGCATCATATGAGAGGTAAGGAAATATATTGATCAAAACATTGTTAGAATAAAAGCTTAAATATATGCTACACATGTGATCTACCAATCCTAGATAGAAAAATTAAGGAAGTCATTGATTGTTGAGTAATTTTTAATAGATCTAGAAAGACAAACAACCATTTTAATAAACTACCTAAATTTCAACTCTACACCTACCCCAAGATGATCCCTTCTATATGATCCAATTAACATAATAGTTATAGTAAGCTATGGTTGTTAGATGTATGTAAGCAATTGGTGAATCTAATATATATATGAAGTAGGCCCAATATAGTGTGCAAGTATTGAAATAGTTGGTAGAAGATAAATAGAATCAAGCAACATAGTTACAATAGGCGCTTGAAATACTAAAAAGGAAGAAAAGTGATCTTTAAAAAGAAATGGTAATGAAGGAATAAATAGAAAAATAAATGGCAAAGCTAAAACATTGATAGAGATTCAACCCAAACTAAATCCATGGATGAGTCAACCAGACTAACTCTCATTCACAATTAATTAGGCACACAACCTCCTGCACCCCATCTATTATCTCTCCATCACATGCTTAGGGTAACATCCAAGGGGAAGAAATGACTTAGGGGAGGACACAAGCTAGGGAATGAGGATAAGAAGTCATAGGAACTCTGCACCAAGAGACATCATAAGACATATACTTCCCCACATTCAAAAGGAGAGTTTCCAAGGTGGAACTTCTTTTCACCAACCACCCATCTAGCATAAGGTTCAGGCCATCATGATAAGTAGAGATGTTGACATGGAAATAAGTTGGGAAGTAGTCTCACAAACTAGAGCATCACCATTATTGTTTGTGCTATGTGCGATTATGAAGAATATTTCCTTATATTAAGCTAATGGGAATATTTGATCACAAAGGTAAAAGGGTTGGTGAGCTATGAGGATAAAAGGCATGAGCGAAAGTGATCACGAGTTTTGGGAAAACTAGTCAAAACAAAAAGAAAAAGGTTCAATGAGAGCACCTATCAGGACTTAGGAAAGGCTCAAGTGTTGAAAGGGAGGAAAAGTCCCAATTAAGTGGATGTAATTGGGAATAAAATTTCAAGGAAAAAAGAGAAAATTTTTGGTACAACAACATATGGCTTCGATAAATATAAACTCTCTAAAATGAAAATAGGAGATATAAGTAATGGTGCGTAGATTTCTAAAAAAATAGTTGAACGCAAATGGCATGCCATTACTAAGAAAGGACAGAATCACCCTCTAAAGACACTTTAGCTTGATAATGCAAGGATAAGTATATGAAATATTAAAAGCAAGGAGACAACACCTACAACAATTGTAGCTCCAAACTGACATAGGATATGATTGAGGATGTCTGCATTTAGTTCTTAGAATCCCTAGAATAGGTAGCTAAAAGGATCAAAGTCTTAGATCATTTTGGAGGGAAATTATTCCATATTGTAATCTATAAATAGTATTAGCACAGGATATAAGAAGGATCGACGAGTTTGCAATTGTATTCTCTTATAGGATCTCCCTTCATTTTTTTGTATAGAAGTCAGTTCTTGAGCAGCTTGTAGTTAAATCAAAACCCTGCTCTCGACACAAGCTCTATAATAACACTATTTGTATATATATATATATATATATATATGGAGGCATGTGTCAATTTTATATCAATCATATATGACTTCTTATAGATCCATTTCTATATGTGTGTATGTGTGCTTGTAGTCTTTACTTGATTTGGGTTTCGTTGATGTATGTATATGTGAGGGGCCTACGTCAATTTTTAGATCAACCATATGTGGCTTCCTACAAACCCATCTTCTTTATGTATATCTGCATTGGCAAATCCTATGTGTGCTTATTTGTGTTAGGGAGTAGAAGAGTTCACTATTGGTATATTATGCAAAGGGATATTAGAGGATCTTTTGGTGTTTCACCATCTTTTTTCTTTTGTTGAATTGTTTACTTTTCTTTTCTTGTATCCCTTTTCCTTTTTGAATCCAAGTGTACCACAAAGATCACATCTTAACAAGAATCCATCCTTGTAAAAACTCTTGGAGGCCCCCAGTTGAGCCAAACCCCATGATCTCAACTACGGTCCTAATGTGTCACTCCTTATGAGGTATGATTGTTTTGACTAGGATAATTGAATATGACAACAATCTAATGACATATGCAATGAGAACCTAGTCACACATCATTTGTCCTAAAATTGTAATAAAAATTTAGGTTGGACTTGGTGAGGGTATGAGCCTACCCTATTTGTTGAAATACCTCTCACTCATCCAGCGACTTTGATCTAGTGAGTAAACATCAAAAGAATCCACTACTAGAGATGTTAGACTAAGGTTCTATTGAAGGGCTCAATCTACCTTATTTTAAGAAGCACAAAGCTACATTCATCTAGTGATGCCTCTCAAATGAAGAACACAAAAATAGCTAGTGAAAGAACCTTCGATCAAGTTTTATGATAGATATTTTATAAAAGTTGTTGTCACCATATACAACCATTCTACGAAGAAAAAGAGTTGTAAGACATAATATGGTTGCTCCACCACCCCCTCAAAATATTCCTTACCTGGAATGACAAAGGCCCACTAGCACCACCAATATTGCATGAAGTATGGGACAAGATTCCCTAGTCTACCTTGAAGTCTCTCACTTTTTTTACTGGAGAAGATCTTAGTACCCCCATTGAGCATCTAAACCATGTGGAAATTCTATGCATAATTCATAATATATCAGATTAAAACATGGATCTAAAATTACTAGCAACTCATTTCAAGAGAAGGGCCCAAGAATAGCATCATACTCTCTAGTCTAGGTTGATAGCCAGTTGGGACTCTCTTGACAATGTTTTCATTGAGATATTAAGAGAAAAGGAAATTGGGGTATCACTCTTAGAATAATTGTTAACTATCAAGAGAGCTCCCATGGAGGAAGTAGAAGATTCCAACTTTATATTTCATAAGTCCTAGCACAAAATACCTGAGGAGCTACATCCTCCCCTAGGCATGGCATTTATATACTATTTGAAAATCTTGGATTCAAAAATCTCATTAATGGTTAAAGCTAGAGGTGGAAATTCTCTATTGAAATCTTATGGAATAGTCATTCAAGCTAAACATGATTTAATCTAGATTGGTAGGCTAGGCCAGAGGCCCCCTATGCCTTTGTATCCTAATTCACAATCTCCTTATCAATCTACTTTGATTGTTCATTCAATGACCTCTTAGGCAACCTCAGTCTCACCTACCATTATTTTTGCCTTCTAGAATCCAACCCCACCTACTCCAAAGGACCCTAAAAAAGATGCATCCAACAAGGTTCTTACATTAATAACCAATGAAATATTGGCCATGAGGACTAAACAAAATATCCCAACGTACCCCTACCCAAACAACCCAAGATCTCCTTTCTTGCAAGGGAACTAGGGCTATAAAGTCTTATCTAATATGTATTCTAGACCTCAAGTCCAAAGCAATCGAGAAAATGGTCATATCCAAGTTCAAATTCAACAAATAGTCTCAATGGTAACTCTTCTACAAATAAAATTCCCTAACCATGCTGAGGAACTAGCCCATATGCAAAACAATTATGTAGAAGAATGTACCTCCTAGTATTGCTTACTCCCAAAACATTTCCACGGAGCAACATAGGAGAAATATCTTAGCTCTTGACCATTGCAACAACTAAGATGATGACATCCCAGGTATCCACTTCATACTCTAGAGTTGGATATTAGATACAAGAGCAACAAATTATCATCCCTTCTATTCCAAATCCTAACTATGCTCCTCAGGAGTAGGTGTTAGTAGCATGGGATGAATAAATTTATGTAGTATCAGACCAAATGGGTAATCTAATGACCAAGATATCTCAGGCCCAATCATACTATCTGAAATAGTCTAAAAAATAATTAATGTAGAAAAGAGACAAAGGCAACCCAACAACCATTGGTAGTTAAAATAAACCAACCTAAGTGATGTGACAATATCTAGCTATGATACCTAAACAACCAAGGGTGTATGTTTATGCTGCTACCATTCAATAGAATGATCAAAAGATTCTAGGCAACTAGGCCAAACTAGCTGACAATGGCTTGGGACTTCTAGTAGTGATGCTCCTTATAAGTGTAGTGGACTTTTCATCTTTTGTATTTTTGAGAAATAAAGACAATATTATATTTAAATCGTTTGATATTTCCTTCTTTTCGTCAAAATTATCTATCAAATTTCATGTATAGAATTTTAACTTGTTCAACATTTCTTCACTATCTTCATTGAATGCATTTTTAATGATTTCTTCCATTTTGTAACTCTTCAATGTAGAAGTCCTTATGGCTCCCAAATTTTAAATAATTAATTTTATCAAATTTACAAATAAAAACTCAAATAAATACTCTGCAAATTCTTCAATCAATTCCTTTGAAATATCCAACCTTATTGCTCCAAAGTAAAATTGAATCAATCAACAAATTTTTCAATACGCAAAAAAAATCAATTTTGCATTCAATCTAAAATCAATAATTCAATTTTCAAAATTTCTATTGGAGTAAAAATCCTTGTCTCTCCAAACTTTTAAATTTTATTAAATATCAATTTTCATTCTTTTCAAAAATCAAGTTTTTGAAATAATTTTTTTTTATTAAATGTAGAATTCCTTTTGACTCCCTAATTAAACGATTCTCGACTTTCAATTTTTATTTTTCAAAAAATAAGATGGATGTCAATTTAAAATATCCTTATCACTCCAATCAATTTCAAATTTCAATTTGATTGCTGATTGCCTAACTTTTAATTCTTTCTTTAATCACATGCTTGATCTTTATTTCAAATGTAAAGTCAATATTTCATACCTTATTTTGGTGCTTTCATTTCCTTCCACTTGAAAAATGCTTCTTCACATGTAATAAGCATACTATGGAGCAAACATTACAACTTGCAGTCTTTCTCACACTCCAATCAAGGTGCTTTCATTTCCAATGTAATAATATTCCTTCCTAGAACCTTATATGGATTTTAAACTACTATCCTCGAAAGATTTTCTCTCAATGCAACAATCAAAACAAAGACATTCTTGCATGCCTTCTTCAACAATATCGATGCTTTTTCTTCAAACTACCTTCAGCAACAAGAATGGAATATCTTCAAATATGTTTCTTTTAATATGGATCTCTACTTTGACCTCTTAAATGAGATGTAGTCTACTTCTACTTTGGCTTCTATAATAACTCTCTTCACTTGGCTCACAATCGACTTCAACATCTTATTTTTGATGTTTTGAAGACTCTGGAATAACCTATGTGGATTTATCTTTTTCTTCTCTCATTCCTTTATTGAATTTATTTTCATTTTTTGGGAGATGGTATCTTCTTCTAATGGATTAGACCACTTCTATCTCATTTTATTTTCTCATAGAGAATCCTTCTCAATTCAAATGACTTCAACTATCCCCGTCTTCATTTTTTATGTCCAACTTCTTTCGAGTTGGCTCTACAATGTTGCATGCATCAACATATTTTTTATTCTTAGACACTATTTTTCTTCAAACTCTTTACTAAGTTCTCAATCTCTAAATATGCTCAAATATTTGCTATATCAACAAAGTCACTTAAACTCTCACAAATTTATTGCATTCTTCTACTTCAAAAGGTTTGATATGCACTATTCTATTTGTTAGGGTCCAATGCACCCAAATTTGTCATGCTCTTCTTTATTTGTGGCCTAAATTTCCTCATGTAGGTCTTGTATTTTGGTAGTCTCTTTTACCAACAAACTCAATCTTCTTCCTACAATATTTTCTTCAGTTAAAATTATTTTCTATGATTCTAGCTTCTATCCTGAACCTTTTTCAAGTTTAAATTCACATTGGAAGCCTTATTTGATGCTATATTTCAAATATACCTCTTTCAAAATAATGGATAGAGTGTGGTAGCTCTAATAGAGTCTGCTCAAAGTAGCTTTGGTACCACTGTTGGTTTTTTATCCAGGTTTTCATAGGTCTCAATATTCAAGATCAAATATAAGATTAATATTTGAGCATTCAATATAAGTGGCCAATATTAAAGAACATAAAATTCATATAAAATAACAATAATATGAAGTAAAATGGCCAATATCATTCATGAAATAACATAAAGAAAACTTACAATATAATTGCTCAAATTGTATACAAGTTTCAATATTATCAATGCTTGAAGGCTTAATCTTTGATACAATACATGGATCTTTGTATCGATGATATAACCTTATAAAGGTAACTCTTGAAATCTTTGTCTATTTCTCTCCTCACATATCTAGGAGATGCATCCTTTCATATTCGTTGCATAAGATAAACCTCTCATACCTTATGTATTTTCATCTTTCCACTTATATACTTGACTCTTGGCTCTCTACTTGCACACTTTACTCTATGGCACTTTGCAAACTCTTACATCTATACACATATACACTTTATTACATAACACTTACACACTTTCTCACTCTTCACACTTGCACATATAATTACATGACACTTGTGCACATCCTATAGACACATACATAAATGGAAATATAAATCACATCCTAAACTATAGACTATATACTCCTAAACGGAAATATAATATTTACATTTGTACCATAAGATACCGTGGGGGTGCATTAGCATGTACTAAATAATGTAATATTCTCCAACAAACTCCCTCCTAGAAGTTAATAAAAAAGATATGGGTGTTTATAACATCTCAAACATATCCTCCCAAATAGCAGAGTTTTCATTATAATTGTCTCATTACTCTAAAAATTGATATATTATTCTACTTTTAAGATGTTTAATTATTCTATATGAGATAAAAATAAGTTCAATGTTAATGTCACAATTTTATTCCATCTACATTTTTTTCCAATTAGATACATCAGTGGGGACCTCAATCATATATTTTGTAAGTATAGACACATAAAAAATATTTTGAATGTGAGATAAACTAGGTGGAAAAGCAAATCAATAGTAATTTCTCTATCATCTCTGAAGTCTTGAAAGGACCCACAAATCAAGGCATAAAATTTACCTTTTTATAAAACTTGATAAAGATCTTATACGATGAGCTCTAACAAAAATCTTATCACCTACTTAAAAACTCTTTTCTAACCTCTAAACATCTACATAACTCTAATATATATATTGGGCTTACTAAATTTATTACTTAATTAGTATCGTCTAGTTTTCCACAACTTACAATACTTTAGAAGCAATTATTACTTGAATCTAAATCCAACCCAATGTAGAGTTGTTCTACAAGGTGATCCATACAAAGCCTCATATGAAGCCCCATTGGAACTATGATAGTTATTATTGTAATCAAATTATATTAAGTTAAAAATAATTTTCCCATTACTTAGGTTGATGAATAAAATGCATGTGTAATAAATCTTTAAGTACTCAATTTACTTTTTCAATTTGTCCATCTATTTCAATATAATATGATGTGGAAGAGTTTAATTTTGTACTCAAAGAATTTTAGAAAGCCTTCCAATATGATAAGGTAAATAAATTATCTCAATTAGAAATGATCTTGGGCACTCCATGAAACCTTTAATATTGTTAACATAAAGTTCATCTACGTCGTAAGATTCAAAAGTATTTTAGTATGTAGGAATTGGTCAAACTTGGTTAACTTGTTCACCACTACTATATGAAGATATGTATTTGTTGGGTTAAAGGTAACTAGTAATAAAATCTATTTAAATTGCATCCCACTTCCATTATAGTATTCTCATTTGGGTATAACAAATATGTAGGATGTTGAATATCTATTTTGATTTGCAAGCAATAAAGACAACTTGCCATAAATTTAGCTATATTCATTTTCATCTCTAGACTCAAGACACCTTGCGTCAAATTTCTCTATGATACTCTTAATTGAGGAATACGTGGCCCAATGAATAGACTTATTAGCAATATAACTTTGAGGTGCCATCAATAATTTAAGTAGAATTGGTGAGGAGTGAAAGATAGAATAAAATTTATCGTCAAAAGTGAAATATTAGTTTTTATGACTTGGAAAAAATATAAAATCTAGAAATATCTTCTAGATAATGGTTTTAAGTAGATAAATTATTTAAGTATAACACATTCTTTTGTATCTTAATAACCTAAAAGTCTAATTTAGTTTATTCATAAACTTTAGAAAAAAAAGTCTATTTATGTATTTTGATCTAAATAGTTTCTATATCTAAGATATTCTTTATCTCTAACCATACAATAAATAAACTAATCATCATGGTTTTTTCTAACACATGTTAACATCTACAATTCAATCATCATTATTTACAATAGGAACCTCTAAATAGCCCATACTATAATACACCATACCAACTGATATAGCTTAGATGGGATAGAGTGTGTATATAGCCAATAACACGTGACTCATTCATTTATAATTTAACTTCACTATTCCCACCTATGGTATCATCATCTTGATAACAAGTATTTCTAGTAGATAGAAGATGTTGAGAATTATTTTATCTTTTTGCTAAAGATATCAATATGATACACATCCATCTACCCTCAATGACTAGGGTCCTTCTAATAGCCATATACTTATAGATTAATGTGATCATCAAAGGGTAATTCATTTAATTGATGGGAAAACTTACCACTAACTCTTGATAAGTATGGCCATTGATATATAAATTTTCATCCAGATTATATGTATTAAAATTTATACAACCCTAGGATGGTAAGCACTTGATCTAGAGTTTTAAAATTTGGTAATTCTACTTCTACAAAGATATCCTTTAGTCATTGTTATTGGTAGGGGGAGGTCCTACGAAATAATGGATCTTACAAGGATTTATTACTAACTCTTCTATAATATCCCAAGCTTTAGTATTCTTGGTAAGAGAATTTAAAAGTGAATTCTTTGGTTACTGAGAGAAAGAATCCAAATAAACACAAATATTTAGTGATGTTGTTTGGTTGGGGGACCATAAATGGGGTTCTATGACTTTTATTGTATATTCCCCTTTCGTGTATGGATCCTTGATAATTAAAGGAAGATCATCTATACGATGATTAATGGCCTAATTTACCTATTTCTAAACACCTACCTTATATTTTTTATTTTTTTCCTTAAAGTGTTGCTTATTTTTCTACTATGGTATACTTCTAGTGATTGCAACTATATTTTATTTTTTGACTCTAGAACTAAAGATTAATATCTAATATATTGAAAAACCTAGACATTGTATGATTTGTATAAACAAACTCTCCATCATTACCCTTGGTTTGGGCACTAACTTGATTGACTTATGGAGTTTGTTAATCATTAGGCTATTATTTATTTTGAAGTATCATGTAATGTTGTTTATTATGATACTTTATATTATTGTTTATTTGATTATTTTAGAGAGGGTTTGGATTAGCAAGAGGTATATCCTAGTTTAAATAGAACTAGAGGCATCCCCTAGATCATTATATTTAGGTACTGGATAATTGTATATTCTCATTTATTGATTCTATAGAGGTTTATATTTATCAACTTGAACCTTATTGTCATTCATGCTCTTGCATCCATTCTTGTTGTATCTTCTTAAAAAAAAAGTTTGGACCAAAATTTTCATAAAAAATATAATGTATATGATATGTGTAATCATTATGATGATGGCCCCTTATGCCATGCCAAAATTAGAATTTAGAGTGATCATGTACCATTTTGGTACCTCAATATATGTATTAAAGGATTGGGCTCTAATATTTGAAATAGATGGAAATGCCTTTATATCATTAAAAATTCATTAAAGAGTAGAAGCATTAAGCATGCAATCAACCTTAGCTAACATGTTGACTATGATAACTATTATCTCTAGCTCATAAATATTGATGTTACACACTTCATCTTCTACAACCTTTTTATTGATATTCTTAACTATTGGAAATATTGGTGGGATTTATCTTTTGCTCCTATTATTCAAAGTTTTTAGCAAATTCTATAGTATTTTCTGAACTTAGAATATCAAAAGGGTTATTCTCTTGAGTGGTAAAATTTAGCCCATTCACAAACACATAGGTTAATATATCTTCATATATAATAATATTAGCATTGACCTTTAACCTATTCCACTTTTATGATAATATGTGATAGACTCATTAGCTCCTTGCTTTAAATTAAGGCAAGCATTCATATATTCTACAGGAGTTAAGTTATCATCAAACTTTTACTTCAAATTTTTGACAAAGATATCAATGTGGTTTACATAGTGTTTTGGTTGTAATATAAATAAGTTCAAAGCACATCCACAAAGTGACCCAATGAATAGTTTTAATAGTGTTGGTTTTTTGGAAATTCACTCCCTATAGAAAGTAGTAAATTTGTTAGTAAAGGTTTGTGCATTTCGACTTCTAGAAAATTTAGGAACCACCATATTCAAGTCAACAACCCCTACCCTAGGAGATAGGGTTTGAAATAGATAGTTTCTAAATATATGGTCTATTTAAATTTAAGCCTACCTACCAAGAAAATGTGGAGGAGGAAGGGGAGCATTAGCATCAATAGGAGTGTGGAAAATCTAAAGAGAATCCAAAATAAAGAATTTTGATTTATTTAAAATTGTGTGCTAAATGAATGCCTCATGTTGCTTCTATATACTTCCTATTATTTTTGAATTCCATGTAGAATAAAAAGCAAAAAATAAGTAAAATATTATAGAAGGTTTAAATCCAGTGTATTAACTACTTTAAGTGATAATTCATAGACATATTTTACACTTTAAGTAGTTTTTGCAACCTATATATGAGAGTGATACTATGTAAATACAAAAGAATAATTTAGCATAGAATCTATGCAAGAAGTGATTTCTCTAGACATGATATATGAATCATGAATGTATGAAATGATGGTTGGACTCATTATAAGAATTGAATCCAAATAAGAAATTTTCCTCCAAATTAATGGAAGAGAAATAACCTTTTTGGTTGATTAGTGACCAACATCATTACCACTTTAAATGGTTACAACACACCATTGATTTTCCATAGGGTTTCTGATGACACATCATTACCTAGCATGTTTAGGTATGTCCACTGTATGATCTATATGAACACACATTACATGTCATGCCTTTACTAAAACATTTAGGATTAAGAGCTTATTATTCACATTTGATTATAAATAAATAATAATAAAGTGATACTGGCACATGAAGAGCATGGTAAAGGCAAAAAGGACTCAAAATTAGTAGGCATGCATTCTTACCAACTATTTCAATGGCATCTTACCCAAGAACTAATTAAGTTAGTCCACCTTTATCTCGTGCAAGGAGGTCAAGGCTCTCCATTTTTTGTAATATAAATGTTAGTGATCCTTTTCTATTATAGTTGCAATAGATATTGGGGTATGATTTTGAGATTGAATATAAAAAAGAGAAAATTAAATTGGTAATGGATGTTTTTTGTAAGAAATATGAATATAAAACTAGTCATGTCAAGTATTACCCAACTCTAGTATGGATTTTAAAAAAATGGGAGAAGTGTAAGTTTGATGCTAAGATTTGTCATATTATTTAAAGTCTTAAATTTTGTATAATGTTTGAACCAATATTTCTTATGCTAAAAAAAAAAATTGAGGAATAAGAATCAAATTTTCTTAACCAAATCATTCAAGAGTAAGATTCTCCAAGAATTGCATGCATCTCCTTTGGTAGGATATTTAGAATTTCTTAAAATCATTCTCTTTGAAGGGAATAATAGTATGTTTAAAATAGTATATGGCTAAATGTAAAGTGTTCGAAAAGAATCAAGAAAAAATATCAAATACTTGACATTATTGTAATCATTTCCAATTTTAACAATGTACTGGGAATGTATTGTATGATTTTCATCCAAGTTATTAAATGAAAATAGTGATTTTATAGTTTTGGATTATATTTCTAAATATTTATTTTCAACAGCCAATGTAACTAAGGTATTTTTGGAATAGATTTTCAAACTATGCGGTATGCCTAAAACTATTATCTATGATCAAGATCTCATATTCACAAGAAACTTTAAAGAGAGAGAGATACTATGTAAATACAAAAGAATAATTTAGCATAGAATCTATGCAAGAAGTGATTTCTCTAGACATGATATATGAATCATGAATGTATGAAATGATGGTTGGACTCATTATAAGAATTGAATCCAAATAAGAAATTCTTCCTCCAAATTAATGGAAGAGAAATAACCTTTTTGGTTTATTAGTGACCAACATCATTACCACTTTAAATGGTTACAACACACCATTGATTTTCCATAGGGTTTCTGATGACACATCATTAAAACCTAACATGTTTAGGTATGTCCACTGTATGATCTATATGAACACACTTTACATATCATGCATTTACTAAAACACTTAGTATTAAGAGCTTATTATTCATATTTGATTATAAATAAATAATAATAAAGTGATACTGACACATGAAGAGCATGGTAAAGGCAAAAAGGACTCAAAATTAGTAGGCATGCATTCTTACCAACTATTTCAATGGCATCTTACCCAAGAACTAATTAAGTTAGTCCACCTTTATCTCGTGCAAGGAGGTCAAGGCTCTCCATTTTTTGTAATATAAATGTTAGTGATCCTTTTCTGTTATAGTTGCAATAGATATTGGGGTATGATTTTGAGATTGAATATAAAAAAGAGAAAATTAAATTGGTAATGGATGTTTTTTGTAAGAAATATGAATATAAAACTAGTCATGTCAAGTATTACCCAACTCTAGTATGGATTAAAAAAAAATGGGAGAAGTGTAAGTTTGATGCTAAGATTTGTCATATTATTTAAAGTCTTAAATTTTGTATAATGTTTGAACCAATATTTCTTATGCTAAAAAAATTGTTTGAGGAATAAGAATCAAATTTTCTTAACCAAATCATTCAAGAGTAAGATTCTCCAAGAATTGCATGCATCTCCTTTGGTAGGATATTTAGAATTTCTTAAAATCATTCTCTTTGAAGGGAATAATAGTATGTTTAAAATAATATATGGCTAAATGTAAAGTGTTCGAAAAGAATAAAAAAAAAAATATCAAATACTTGACATTATTGTAATCATTTCCAATTTTAACATTGTACTGGGAATGTATTGTATGATTTTCATCAAAGTTATTAAATGAAAATAGTGATTTTATAGTTTTGGATTATATTTCTAAACATTTATTTTCAATAGCCAATGTAACTAAGGTATTTTTGGAATAGATTTTCAAACTATGCGGTATGCCTAAAACTATTATCTATGATCAAGATCTCATATTCACAAGAAACTTTAAAGAGAGAGAGATACTATGTAAATACAAAAGAATAATTTAGCATAGAATCTATGCAAGAAGTGATTTCTCTAGACATGATATATGAATCATGAATGTATGAAATGATGGTTGGACTCATTATAAGAATTGAATCCAAATAAGAAATTCTTCCTCCAAATTAATGGAAGAGAAATAACCTTTTTGGTTTATTAGTGACCAACATCATTACCACTTTAAATGGTTACAACACACCATTGATTTTCCATAGGGTTTCTGATGACACATCATTAAAACCTAACATGTTTAGGTATGTCCACTGTATGATCTATATGAACACACTTTACATGTCATGCCTTTACTAAAACACTTAGGATTAAGAGCTTATTATTCATATTTGATTATAAATAAATAATAATAAAGTGATACTGACACATGAAGAGCATGGTAAAGGCAAAAAGGACTCAAAATTAGTAGGCATGCATTCTTACCAACTATTTCAATGGCATCTTACCCAAGAACTAATTAAGTTAGTCCACCTTTATCTCGTGCAAGGAGGTCAAGGCTCTCAATTTTTTGTAATATAAATGTTAGTGATCCTTTTCTATTATAGTTGCAATAGATATTGGGGTATGATTTTGAGATTGAATATAAAAAAGAGAAAATTAAATTGGTAATGGATGTTTTTTGTAAGAAATATGAATATAAAACTAGTCATGTCAAGTATTACCCAACTCTAGTATGGATTAAAAAAAAATGGGAGAAGTGTAAGTTTGATGCTAAGATTTGTCATATTATTTAAAGTCTTAAATTTTGTATAATGTTTGAACCAATATTTCTTATGCTAAAAAAATTGTTTGAGGAATAAGAATCAAATTTTCTTAACCAAATCATTCAAGAGTAAGATTCTCCAAGAATTGCATGCATCTCCTTTGGTAGGATATTTAGAATTTCTTAAAATCATTCTCTTTGAAGGGAATAATAGTATGTTTAAAATAGTATATGGCTAAATGTAAAGTGTTCGAAAAGATTCAAGAAAAAATATCAAATACTTGACATTATTGTAATCATTTCCAATTTTAACAATGTACTGGGAATGTATTGTATGATTTTCATCAAAGTTATTAAATGAAAATAGTGATTTTATAGTTTTGGATTATATTTCTAAATATTTATTTTCAACAGCCAATGTAACTAAGGTATTTTTGGAATAGATTTTCAAACTATGATTTATGCCTAAAACTATTATCTATGATCAAGATCTCATATTCACAAGAAACTTTAAAGAGAGAGAGATACTATGTAAATACAAAAGAATAATTTAGCATAGAATCTATGCAAGAAGTGATTTCTCTAGACATGATATATGAATCATGAATGTATGAAATGATGGTTGGACTCATTATAAGAATTGAATCCAAATAAGAAATTCTTCCTCCAAATTAATGGAAGAGAAATAACCTTTTTGGTTGATTAGTGACCAACATCATTACCACTTTAAATGGTTACAACACACCATTGATTTTCCATAGGGTTTCTGATGACACATCATTAAAACCTAGCATGTTTAGGTATGTCCACTGTATGATCTATATGAACACACTTTACATGTCATGCCTTTACTAAAACACTTAGGATTAAGAGCTTATTATTCATATTTGATTATAAATAAATAATAATAAAGTGATACTGACACATGAAGAGCATGGTAAAGGCAAAAAGGACTCAAAATTAGTAGGCATGCATTCTTACCAACTATTTCAATGGCATCTTACCCAAGAACTAATTAAGTTAGTCCACCTTTATCTCATGCAAGGAGGTCAAGGCTCTCCATTTTTTGTAATATAAATGTTAGTGATCCTTTTCTATTATAGTTGCAATAGATATTGGGGTATGATTTTGAGATTGAATATAAAAAAGAGAAAATTAAATTGGTAATGGATGTTTTTTGTAAGAAATATGAATATAAAGCTAGTCATGTCAAGTATTACCCAACTCTAGTATGGATTAAAAAAAAAATGGGAGAAGTGTAAGTTTGATGCTAAGATTTGTCATATTATTTAAAGTCTTAAATTTTGTATAATGTTTGAACCAATATTTCTTATGCTAAAAAAATTGTTTGAGGAATAAGAATCAAATTTCCTTAACCAAATCATTCAAGAGTAAGATTCTCCAAGAATTGCATGCATCTCCTTTGGTAGGATATTTGGAATTTCTTAAAATCATTCTCTTTGAAGGGAATAATAGTATGTTTAAAATAGTATATGGCTAAATGTAAAGTGTTCGAAAAGAATCAAGAAAAAATATCAAATACTTGACATTATTGTAATCATTTCCAATTTTAACAATGTACTGGGAATGTATTGTATGATTTTCATCAAAGTTATTAAATGAAAATAGTGATTTTATAGTTTTGGATTATATTTCTAAATATTTATTTTCAACAGCCAATGTAACTAAGGTATTTTTGGAATAGATTTTCAAACTATGTGGTATGCCTAAAACTATTATCTATGATCAAGATCTCATATTCACAAGAAACTTTAAAAATAATATTTTACACTAAGTAAAGATATGTCTTGACATGAGCTTGATATATTATCCTGAAAAAAAAGGTACAAACAGATATTGTGAATAAATATTTGGGTTCTTATTTTGTACTAGATAAGCAATAACAATGGGTTGATTGGATTACATAGGTCAACAAATTCCTACAATATAGGCAGGTATTTCTAAATATACTCAAGGACTATCTTTGTCAACATCATAGCCACCTAAAGCAACAATAGGATTATAATCAATTAAAAAGGTAGTTTGATATAGGAGACATGGATTTCTTGAGGTTTCATCCATGCAATAAAGTATCTCTCAAGGAAGAAACTAACTAGAAGTTAATGCTAAAATTCTATAGACCATATGAAGTGGAAAGATAGCATACTAATTGAAGCTTTAGCTCATCTCCAAAATAAACCTTGTTTTCCATGTTTCTTATCTTAAACAAGTGTTGGGGTAGAAAATGAACCCATATATCATTCTTGTAGAGTTAAATAAAGAAGAACAAATGTAGTTGAAACCTATAGCAATATTGAAAATGTAAGCGAATAATTTATGAAAGTGATAGTTATATGAGTTGCTAACTAAATGGAAGGTTATTTCATATGAGGATGCAACTTGGTAACCAATGTTTTCAAAAATTGTTAGCTTTTACAAAAATAAAAATTGAAGGGGAAGGCCATATAACAACCTCAATATAACCATATTGGTTATATTTTATTTTATTGGATCAAATTCTTAGGTTGGAATTGAGTTGATCCTTGATCATCAACGGTAGGGTTGATATTGGAAGAGTCTATAAATATGAAGATATGTGATCTATTTAATCATTAGTTATAAATTATTTATATAACCCACTTCAATGTGCATAAGATATTATCCTCTAGATGTGTCCTAAGAGACTTTACCCCTCTAAATGGTATAAACTTGCATTTGTGTTGTGGATTAGGATAATTGATATCTTCATTGTTCTTTGAAAGTGTCACTATTCATCTTACAAATACCTCTTGTTTTAATTATATTGTGAATTATGAAACAATATGGATTGGTTTTGTTTAATTTTATAAGTTGTTTTATTACGAGACACATGGTAAGAGATTGAAAAATAAATTTAGTTGAGAAAACTATGAAAGGTTCTCAAACAACCATGGAGTTGAAAAAAAGAAATTAGATATAAATATTACATAGCAAATTCCATCAAAATTTATTTAGAGCAAATTTTAGGAAGAATCAAGGATGCACTAGATGAATAACTACAATATTAGAGTTCAAAATATCCAATGATATGGAGGAAGTTTTAGAGTTAATTTTGAAGTGGAGAAGATGAATAAGGGTGACCGGGTCAATTAAATCATCCTCATCCTCTTAAAACTATACAAAAAATTATCTCATTGTAATTAAAAAATATGATTAAAAATAAAGTAATGTTGAAGTTGTCCCTTGCACTTTAGTTTCTTTAGGGCAATGTAAAAATGTTGTGTCAAATTAAGAATTATCTAGAAAAATGAAAGAGATTGAAAAGGATGAAAAATGATAAGAATAGAAAGAAGAGGGGAAGACCTCTATGGCATGATCAAAGAGGAAAATAAACCTAGAGGAAGGTTGATTTAGAAAACTAGAATAAAATATCTTAAATGTTAACAAGAATGGGGTCATGTCCATGAATAAGAATAAAAAATATACAATGAAAATGGTATATTAGAATACACAATGTATGAATATGGCCCTAAAAAAGAGTTATTAATAAATTAATGGGTTTTCATATGCAAAAATCAGAACGGAAGAATGTAGGGAGACATTTAAAGGGATTGAAGAATTATGCATAAATGCAAATATCTAAGAAACATCAACATATCTACAAGTATGGAAATAATATGGTGGGTAAATTATGTAGCACACTATTTATCTTTGGCTTAGTTAAATTCAATTATTTGTAGGTAATTGATTTAGGGAGATCCTACCTTTCAATGAAAATTATATCAAGAATTTGATAGAGGAAAAAGAATGTCCTAAAAGTAAGAAATAAGAGGGAGATGGAGAAAATTCTATGGAAAGACAAATTGATAATAATTTATCAAAGTTATGCTTAGATATGATCTACTTGACCTAATAGAAAATATAATGTTTTAATATTTTATAATTTTTTTTAATTTACATGGTGGAATTGGTAGTCACCACGAATCTGGGTAGGTTGTTCAGTTTTTATGGCCACCACGGTGTTCTATTTTGTCCGCCCCAGAAGCCACCACATAGTTCTTCATGTAGTCCATCCCTATAAAGACCATGCCATAATTATTTTAAACCTTTTACGTCGCTTGAAAGCACAAGGAAAGAGACAAACGTTTAATTCGGTGAGGCCCGAGATTTGAACCTTGGACCTCTGCCCCCATTATGGGGTTTGGTCAAACTAATTGGTCTACACCTCAGGCCTCATATTTTATAATTATAAAAAAATATATAATTAATAATAAAACTTAATATAAATTAATAAATATAGTAACAAAAGTGATTGCAAATCTATTAAGACCGTTGTTAGGCAAAATTATTTCAGAAGAGCAAGGAGGATTTGTGAAAGGGAGACAAATTATGGACGTGATCATAGTAGCTCATGAAGTTATGCATTCAACAACTTCAAGAAAAGAAATCAATGATCTTAAAACTTGATATGAGTAAAGCCGATGATAGGGTTAAATTGGATTTTATTTTTGCAGTATTAGAAAATTTTGAATGTGGGAAGAATTGGGTCAAATGGATTAAATCTTGTGTCTCTATAATTTCATATTCAATGTTGGTCAATGGGTTAGTAACAAAATCTTTTAAATCTAATAGAGGTCTTAAACAAGGAGATCCTCTATCACCATATATATTCATTATCATGGTAGAGGTATTGGGTAGGAACTTGAAGAAGGCTAACAAAGATGGGCTAATAAGTGGATTTAAGGTTAGTAATAACATCAACAACATTACTCATCAACTGTTTGTAGATGATACAACATTTTTGGGAGGGCAAGGATAAATGAGGTCATAGCTTGGAATAACTTATTAATGGAATATGAAACAGCATCAAGGTAGAAAGTTATTAGGAAAAAATCCAAATTTTACTTCCTCTACACCCCAACTAGAATCAAAGCAAGGAAATGTAGGTTACATCAAATGGATGAGGCAAATTTGCTAGTAACTTATCTAGGGATGCCCTTGTTTGAGGGGAGAATGAGGATAGAATTATGAAATATAGTTATAAGTAAAGTTCATAATAAACTATTGGCATGGAAAGGTATATGGTTATTGTTAGCAGGAAGAGTGTTGCTAATTAAAGCAGTCTTATAGGTCATCCCAACATATTATATGTCCTTGTATACTATGCCAAAATTGATAAAAAAAAAAGTTTAATCTATTATATACCATCATTTGTGTGGTCAGGATTACATGATAAAAGGAAATTTTCTTTGGTGAAACGGAACAAGGTGTGTGATGATAAAACTAAGGGGGGTCTTAGTTTAAGAGTTCTTACATATGCAAACTTAACTCTTAGGGAAAAATTAATTTGGTGATTGTACAAAGAGAGTCAAAGGCAATGGGTAATAATTATTCTAGGTAAATATGTTGAGCCTAATGACATAAGCTTAATATTTATTGCAATCTCACTATGGTTTTGCACTATGGAATGGTTTAAAAAATCAATTGATTTAGTGATTAAAGGTCTAATATGGGTGGTGGGAACTAAAGAAAATTTTATATTTGGATGGTTACTTGGTGTGATAAAAAACACTCAATATAGATCCTATCTTGAAACCATGGATGAGATTACTTCAAGATAAATATGGTGATAGGGTCTCAAACATTATGCACAATGATTAGGAAGGAAGATACAAATGGAAAGAAGATTTTTTTACAAGTACGCAAGATAGTTATGCTAGGAGGCAGTTGAGTAGAAAGATAACAACAATTATTATTCTAAGGAGAGTTGGGGATAAGGTAATTGGGGAGTTGAATAGCTTAGGAGAATACACAAGAAGTGGATATAACGTAAAGCACCAACAAAATAGGAAAATCACAGGAATATGGAGAGATATTGAGGATAGCTTGAACATTCCTAAAGTTAAAATATTTGTTTGGCTAGGAGTCCATAGAGGAATTTTATCTTGGGATAACCTTATGAAAAGGGGATTTTATTGCCCCTCACAATGTGTTCTTTGTAAAAAGAAGAGTATAGACCGTCTCTTGGGATACTGCTCAATAGTCTAGAAACTATGGTAGTGGTTTCTTAATATGTTTGGTAAATGTCTAGTGATGAATGGCATAATTGAATAATGGTTAAAGCAATAGCAAAGAACTTTTAAAAGTGAGGCTTTACAAAAAATCTAGGATATATCAAAATATATAGTAATTTGGATTGTATGGCTAGAAAGAAATAAAAAAAAATTAAAGAAAAGGAAAGTAGTTTAGAGGTAATGAGAAGGAATATTTGTTTAGCCATAGAGGAGTCTAAACCAATCCTATCGACTCGCCCAATCCTTTATCTAGAAGCAGAGAGCCTTGATAGACGAAGTCAAGTCATCAAATGGAAATGATGATGCAGATATGAGAAACAAAAATAAGGCAAAGAATATAAAGTGAAAACCATTATATGTTGAGTTGGGCAAATTGAATATTAATGGAGCATCTAAAGGATATCTAGGAGGAGGAGGAATAACAAGAAATAATAGAGGAGATATTGGGTTTCATTACACTTTCAATAGTGGATTTAAGATAAATAATGAAGTTGAAGTTTGGATGGCTTTAGAAGGGTTACAAATATACAAATAAATGAATTGGAACAGAGTATGGATGGAAGGTGATTCACTAATTGTAATAAATGTAAATTTTAAAGGAAATCAAAGGCTCCATGGAACACACAAGAGGTAATTGTGGAAATACAAAACCTTGTTATAGAGTTTGAAGAAATCAGGTTTACACATACATTAAGGGAAGGAAACAAATGTGCAGAAAGGCTAGCCAATAGAGGGGTTTTAATTGAGGATCATGAAGTTAAATTCTCTTTTCCATGGTTAGAGGAAGTAGTAAGTTTAGGTGAAGCTCACAATAAAATATTGATTGCCTAAATCAAATAATTATTAAGATTTACTTTAATGTTTTCCATTGGTAATATTTGCTTTATTTTATAGCATTAATGTGTTTTCATATAAACTATTTATTACAATTTGTGTGGTTGCACTTATGCTACATGAAGGAAACTAGCAATCTAAATTTAATAATGCGGACTATGATAGTGCAATGTTTTAGAAATGTTATTTTACTAAGATGCAATGCATGGATAGTAAAGGTGGAGTTTTGGTTTTGTGAAGGTTGTCGTAAGAAAATGTCAAGAAGAAGAATGTTGAATTCTTGAATATTTGTATTCACACAAAAAATTGAAAAGAACCACAAAATAAAAATCAATAATTTAAACATTTTATAAAAAATGATGTAGATATCTAGCTATAATATCTCAATTGAGATGAGATTTGAATATGTTTGTAAACTCTCAAGCTTTAAAGGCGAGAGTTGTAATTTATAAAAGGTGAAGGACCTCGTGTTCTCTTGAAAAAAAATAGTAACAAAAATTTATAAGACATTATATAATGTAAAAGCTTTGTCAATCCAAAGATAAACATTGATAAGAGTCTTTAGGACAATGTATTAGCATTTTCTTTATTTCAATATAACATATTAAAGTATTCATATGCTTTACAAATCCACATAATTTATAATTATATTATTAAATTAAACAAATGTCACATACTAATCAATCCCTACAATTATAAATTTATTTATATTTAAAATCTGTATATACTTAATATAAAAAAAAGTGTGTCACATAACATTTAATTCTTCATTTTATTTAAAATTTTCATTGCCTAATGTAAAAAATTAAAATGTATTATAAAACTAAAGTAATTTTTAGCCTCATAAAACCATAAGTTAAATAAATTTTAAATTCCATAAACATTATTAATGTCAAACCACATTGTAATTCCTGAGTCCACTATTCATGGGAAGGCACTATTGTTTGGCTTGCGGCGCCTACGGACATGCATAGCCTACATCTTTAATTTCAAGCTTTGGACCCTTTATCAAGAGTATCCAAATCTTCATTGTTAAGCTAACTTTATGGAACATATGTGTGCGCTTTTAAAGATGTATAGGTTCTTTTTTTGGTTGTTTTATTAGTAAATTTTTATTTTAAAATTAATTTATTAAAAGGTAAAATAATATTAAGATTATGGATATGATTGATAGAACTAATGTAAATGTATTATTTGCTTGAATTGTGTGATAGGTATTATGGAAAAAAATAACTTCAATATTCTAAGAAAAGAAAATGTTAAAATGATAAAAAATAAAAAATAAAAATTGATAAGCATTAATAAATGATTTTGAAAATAGAGTTTTTAATGTTTTATTTTATTTGATAATTATTTGATAATCAAAAAGAATGAAATAAAGTAAAATGCAATAAAATGATTTTAATTATTTTTTTAAGATAAAAATAGTTTATGGGATTAAATGTTTTAATACTAGATAAGTATGGTGTAGTACCCTACCTTGTTTGGATTCAAACCTTGGTCTCTTATTCATAATTCAAAAGTCTTAACAACATCAATAAATATATATATATATATTCAATAAAGTCAAAAAACTGTATAAATATTTTACAATTATGTTAATTGTTCAACAAAAATAAAATGCTCAACATCCTCTTATCATCTTTTGGAAGGTATTTATTTTGTTGTTCTCAATTCTTCAAAAAGTTTCATCCATGAGTTTTCCTTTGAAATATCCTCATATTCCTAATACCTTTATAGATTTCACATTTTATGACAAAATGCTTTTGGTCTCCACCACTCCTATTGTGCAAAATCATGTACCTGTTATAACCATGCCACTTGAGATGTTGTCAATCACTTAATTTTGCATTTGAGTTGGTGTGAGCTAGATCTTAGTTGGGCCTTAAGCATTTTTTCTTCTATTTGCTCTCTCCATCTATATACTTCTTTTGGTTATATGCACAATTCAAGTTGAAGTAAGGAGACTTAGATATTTTTTTGATGAAAAAGCCAATATTGATTTAAGGACGACATCAAGATAATAGAATCACATTAATGTTTCAAAAATGAATAGATCCAAGGTCTTGGCCCCTCCTCTGATGCAGATTTCAGAGAATCCCTTTGCTTGTTTGGTTGTCGAGTCAGCTCTTGAAATGACGAAAGATCCTACGATGGATTTGGATTTGATTAAGCTAAAGGAGCTCATTTCGCCTTCATCAAAACCAGGTTTCTTGAAAAAATTGAGTCCCTGGGTCCTGTAACTTGTGGATAAATTAAAGGTAATACCAAAAAACCCTTGTTGGATGCTCACTCAACTTTGATTTCTAAAGCAGGAGCAGGAAGATGTCAGAAGTGATTTTCGATGTCCCTTTTTTATCGACGGTTTTGGTAGAAAAAGTTTATTCAAATTCAAATTTTTGGTTTGTCCCCTGGGAGGGATAGTGGCATTTTTGACCAAGTTTTTAATGTTCTTTATGACTCTTTGATTTCTAGCTGGCTGGATTTCAACAGTAGTCATTCTAGTTCTGATGTAGGATTTAGAGTACGAGTTAATTTCTTATATATATCTTCACTTTTTGGCTTGATTGGGAGGTGCGGTTGGTGGTGCCTTTTTGGAATCTGTGTCAAGTCCTCAAGAGATTCTATGCCTCCTAGGGTGATTGTATTTTTTATTGGTGCTTGTGCCTCTTTTCTTGTGATGGGTTGTCTTTTTCCTTTCTTCAAGCTGATCTTTTGTTTCCTTTTTGTTAAAGGGAAGGACTCAAGTTACTGGTGGTTGAGTGGTAGAGATGTGTTGTTTGTCTCTTTTGGTTTTCTGGGTTGTTGTGAGTTATTGAGGGCCGTCTCTGGATGGGATAACTTTATGAGTAATGTTTGGCTTCTAATGTAAAAGGTTGTGGGGCCTCTTTCAAAACCCTCTTCTCAATCTAATAAAAGATATATATTGTTTTTTCCTTCCTAAATTTTCATTCCATATGACAAGTGTGAATTTTTTTTTTTACATTTTGTTTAGTTTCTCTATTGGAGTTTGGAAACTTATAAAATTTAATGCTCCATTTTTCCATCCATTTGTTGCTTTGTTTTATTCATGTGTCTTTTCTTTTATTCAAGGTTTCTTTGTACCTATTTTGGCAACATGTTATCTTCCATTTTTCTATCTTCTTTCGGTTACCCGATAGCCTCATAATAGCTTCTAGTTCTAACAGAAAAGTCCTTGTTTCAACAAGTAAAATCGCATATGAGATCTATTTTTTAATTCTAAAATTATTTGTGATCCATCACTTTTGAATTCTTTCTATTTGTCTTCATTTAGAATATGATGTATTGCTAGCACACCTTGGATCCATATAACACGACTAGAAGAATCAATAATCCAAAAAGTAAACTAATGATTTTCGAATCCCACAACCCTACTTTACAATGAGTAAAATGCCTTCCATATTTTGTACGTGTTTCATCCTGCATGTTTTTCAATTGAGTTTGCTTTGAAAACCTAACCCAAGATACAAGTAGAGTGGCCTTCATCCTGCTTGTATGTGTTGTTTGTATTCATTTCACACTGCATATTCCTTAATTTTTCTTAATTGAGTTTGCTTTGAAAATCTAACCCAAGGTATTTGTATTGTATTACTACTTGTAAAAGATTATTTTCAAACAAAAATGGGGTTGTTTTTGTTCTCTACGAGTAAAGAAGACAATAATCTTAGTTTTGCTAATATTTATTTATTTGCATTCCAACTTTTTTTATAAGTATGCTCTAAATCCTTTAAATGTTAAAAACTATATTTTTTAAAACAAATAATAACTAAAGGGCTAGGTGGATTGGTAAGATGTTGGGCACCTACCAAGAGGAAACCTAGGTTCAAACCTTGGGAGCATGCCTAATCTAGGCAAAGGTAGTAGTCTGACTTGAGTCCATTGAATGTGCGCTAGCTTGATGACGATGGTACCAACCCTGAGCCACCGAGGGTCTATCCTCACTCTACCTTATGTTTACCAAGGCGAGATAGGGGTTATAGTGGTAGCACCATGATTTGACGCTACAATCGAAGGCATTGCCTGTGACCAATTTTAAAAAAAAGTAATTACCATTCCTCTATGTATAAAAAACAAATAATAACTAAATTTTATGTTTTTATAAATTAAATAAATTTTACAATAAAGATTCTTTTACAAGAGATCCAAATTTTAAATCAAAAGAAAGATAAAAGATATAAAAAAGGGACAAAAGGCCATAAGGCCAAAGCATAAGACAAATGCTAAAAATCCATCAATTTTATTAGTTAAATTAACATATTTTAAAGTATGCATTATTAAAAAAAAAATTATAATATTTTAGTTTATATGAATTAATAAAATTAAAAAAATAAAACAAACTTTTACAAATAATATATATTATAAAATTTAATAAAAAATTATAATAAATATTTTTAATAAATCATAAAAATTTAATTTAAAAAAAATTATAGATCGTCTAAGACGATCTTTGTACCTCATCTCTTTTTAGAATATATGGATTGGAGGACCAAGTTTAGTCGTACTGAAGGAATTTGTTTGCGTAAAGCCCTTGTGGCATATTCGCATATTCTCCAAATACATTCCTCTCAGTCATTTACCCTTTATTAAATTTGGTGTGGAACGTGCAAGACCAAAAGTGTTTAGGGCTTATCATGTTCAACACTTGGCACACATTCGAACCTCTGAATCATCGTCGATCTTTGACATAAAAGACATTAGTACAATAGTACTCTATTCTTCACACACCCACATCTTTGGTGCCTATAGTAGATTTAACCTCATGCATATGAAAGGACCATAATATTTTTTTTTCTTGTTACCGTGAGAAATCTTTACTTTCAATTTACAAGATTGAGCAGTTTCTTTTTAATCATACGATGATCTTTTATAAAACTGAGAGTTATGCTTATCAATAGAAAATTTAATTCACAGTCACTATACACCCACCCCCACACAAGGATCCCTTATAAAGCTAAGAGCTATGCTTATTAATAGGGATTTAACACACAGCCACTATACGCCCACCCCTCACACACTCACCCACACTACGGTTTGAACCTTAAACCTCTCGAAAATGAGCCAAAGCCTGATCCGTTGCACTCTTCCCTTGGGCTCTTCCCCTAAGATAAAGCTTAACTTTTTTAAGTTCTAAGAACATTTGGTATATTATATTATATCATTATGTCATCAAGTTTAAATATTGTTTACAAATACATATAATAATCAAGCTATTAGCTATTATATTGTCATGTTGTAGTTATATCATAATACAAATAGATTTATTTTAATTACATATAATTTTAGTTGTCGAATTCGTCGAATTTAAAGCTTTATTGAATAAATTTGGTGAACAAATCCTAAATTCGGCCAAAAACAATTGAGTGAAAAATGAGCATCAAAAACCCTCTATAAATCAATTTATAGAGGAAGCATTATAAACATGGCAGTTCTAAACAAACCCTTCTGCAATTTCCCTCCTAAATAAATCAATTTATAGAGGAAGCATTATAAACATGGCAGTTCTAAACAAACCCTTCTGCAATTTCCCTCCTGCAACATGCAATTTGGAAGCTTAAAATTTTTTATAAGAAACAACCATTTTCAATCTATTCTCAACCTCATGGGATGCTATTTTCTTTATTTCTTTATCATCATTTGAGAGAATGGATAGCTCTGAAAGTTGCAATTGACAAACAAATCTCTCATTTGAAGGCTTCATTATTTCTACACCTGCTATTTGAAATGCTCCTTGTCTCAAATAATCTATGAGTTCTTCAAAATAAAAAGAAACAAAAACATTGCTCTTTAACCCTAAATTAAAAAGGGAAAAAAATATTGCTCGTGAACCCTAAAATAAAAGAAAAAAAGCATTCCTCTTTAACCCTATGATAAAAAAAAAAAAAACATTGCATTAACACTAGCTTCTAAGGAAACCTAAGATTAAAATTTTCTAATTTTTAGAAAAATATAAGATATTTTAAGTGTTTTCTTGCATGCATGATTTATACAATTTTTTATGATTTTTTATTATAATTGGTATAAAAGTTATAATATATATTTCAAAAAAAATTATTGATTTAACTTTTAAGAATATTCTCAGTGTTTAAAAATTACTATAAAGTTATAAAATGTTTATATTTTAAAAAATATTTTTAATTAAAAAATGATTAAAAATATTATTAAAAACAAATATTATAATTTTGTATATTTTATTTTTAAATTTTATATAAAAAAAAATAAAATATATATACATTTATTATATATATCGAATTTTATTACAAATTTTTAAACATGTCGAATTTCTTTCAAACTTTAAAAGTATCGAACTCGAACTTGATAACTAAGCATATAATCAATTAAAAAATTACACATTAAATTTAAAAAGGTTTTTTTTTTTAGTAATACTTTTTTTTAATACATAGAGGAATCGGCAACTACCTTTCCCTTTTAATAAATGGTCACAAGGTCAAGTCGTATTGCCTCCTCGTAGTGTCAAATCATGGTGCTACCACTATAACCCTTATCTCGCCTCAATAAACATGATCCGGAGTGAAGGAGACCTCCGATGGCTCAGGATTTGTACCATCATCATCAAGCTAGTGCACACTCAAAGTGCACACTCAACGGACTCAAGTCAGACTACTACCTTTGCCTTAGATTGGGCATGCCCGCAAGGTTTGAATCTAGGTCTTCTCTTGCCCAACTTCTTACCAATCCACCTAAACCTTGCGGACTAAATTTAAAAAGTTATAAATTATCTTTTTTTATTAATTATTTAAATCTTTAAAATAAAAATTATACTTATAAATATATATATAGTAATATTTTTTATACACATCCACCATGGGGATTGAACCCGGGTCATATCACCAATAATGCAAGTGGCATCCTTGTCGGTAGACCACACTCACGGGAATAAATATATATTATTAATAAGTTTGTGATTTTTATTAGAAACCACTCTTATTAAAATAACAAAACATTAAATTGTTTTTATTATATTTTTGTCAAGTTAACTAAACCATATACAACTTACCTTTTTATTAAAGATATTCTTCATTTGCCTTTCTATCAAAAATACTCTTTATATTCCTCAAACACCTAAGTTTTTTTTAACTAATTCCTTGAGATAAAATCTAGCTCAACCACTTATCTTTTAGAATTTGAGTTTTGTCAAGATGAATATCAACACTATAAATGATTAAAATATCTACCATTCAGTTTCCTTTTCTATAAATATGTTAGTTAACTTGATATTTTTATTATCTTTTAGAATTGGAGTTTTGTCAAGATGAATATCAATACTATAAATGATTAAAATATCTACCATTCAGTTTCCTTTTCTATAAATATGTTAATTTAACTTGATATTTTTCTTATACCTTTGTTTTTTTAGGGTCTTATTCAGGCCCCTAGTATTCCATATCATTTTTATCATTTTTTGTTTTTATTTGTAGGTTCATCTAACTTCTTGTTACCACTTATTTATTTTTTATTTCTCATGTCAATATCTCTATGAGTTTGTTTTTCTCTTTATTTTTTATTCTTGAGTATTCTTCTATTCTTTTTATTCCCACCACCATTTTCATCTTCATCAATCTCTTCAATTATTTGATATCATTCATAGTGAGACTTATCATCTATAAGATTATCTTACTTTAAAGATATGAAGTACATAGAATAACCTTAAAAACACATTCTTTTTTATATTATCCTAGAAATAATAGGATACAAGTATATTCTTCCATATTAATTACTTTCTTATGATGCCCTGCAAACCTTAAATTACTATGGATATCCTTCATTCTCATTTGAAACCCTCAAGTGCAAGATAGAACCTTTACACTATTTATGTTTTTATTGTTAGAATTGGATTTTATACTACTTGAAGAAAATGAAGGCGATTTACTTTGGTTTTATTTCATTAACATTTAATTTAAGACTGCAACAAATCACTAGCACCAGTAGAGTCTTTGACCACCCGAGGCTCACCACATGGCCCATGCACCATCAACTAGTGTGTGGTGACCATTGAGTGGTGATCAAGGCGATTTAATTTGAATAAACTTATGTTTTCCATTTCCTTCGTTTTAAAATTTTCTTCCACACTTTCTTTTGCATCTTTAATTCCTTTTAAATTTGAACTTGCACATCGTACTTCTTCACTTGACCTTTTCTATTTCCTTTGTTTTAAAATTTTTCTCCTTATTTTATTTTGCACCTTTGATTCCTTTTGAATTTGAAGTTTTACATTTTACTTTCTCATTCCTTGTATCCTTCTTTATTTCCTATAACGATTAATATGTGTGAACTCTATGGCATTTTTCAACTGATATTGTTGTTGATAAGCTTTCGTTGTTTCTCTTTTGGGAGTCAGATATCCTTTGATCTAATCCAACCCAACTTCTACTACATTATGATCTTCTTACTTCACCATGAAGTTTATGTCATGATCAATTTATTTTCTCTCTTTTTCCATTCTTTTTACTTTGTAATCTTTTGTCATATGTCTCATATCATAACATTTACAACATTGAATGCAATATTTTCATAAATCCATCTCTTGATTCATATTTATTCTTAATGGAATATCACAAAAGTTTTGAAATTTCATATTTTATAATTAAAATTTAATAGATGAAAATAAATATAATAATTATATGGAAGTTTTTTTTTTGGATATTGTGAGAAACCCATGTGACCGACATACAGGGTTGAGCAGTCTCCTCCCAAACATGACCCCTTGTAAAGCCAAGAGCTATACTTATCAATAGAGAATTTAACACAAACCCACCACACACCCACACCCTCACACACTGGCCCACACCACTGTGGAAGATTTTTTTCACTCCAAAGACTTTAATATATATAAAAAGGTTTAACATATAAAATTTAATATATCAACTAGGTAATTATATAATTTTTAAAAATAATATATCATATATTTTAAAAAATTAATTAAAATATAAATTTACATATATATATATATATATATATATATATATATATATATATATATATTTTTTTTTTTTTTTTTTTTGTTTGAGTGAGAAACCTACAAACCAATGCATAGGGTTGAGCAGTCTCCTCTTAACCATGACCCCTCGAGAGCTATGCTTATCAATAGGGAATTTAACACACAATCACCACACACTCACCCCCTCACACACTCGCCCATGTCACGGTTTGAACCATGGACCTCTCGAAAAAGAACCAAATGTTAGGAATATGGAGTCTAAAGTCAAAACTCCCCACCCACTTATCGGTTGTTGCCAACATGAAGGAGTTATTAGGTGATACAGGGCAGTCGTATGGTGTACTTAGTCTTCACTAAGTATGGTAGGTATGGGCTAGCATAGGCTACAGATCTGTACCGGTGTGGCCATCCTTGATTTAGGATTACATAGTATGGGAAAATGAATGAATTGCTAGCAGGGTGAAGGAGATTGGTGGGTGAGTGTATAGAGGGCTTCAACGTATGGTCTGAGGTAAAAAAAAAACAAAGGTGGAGATAGATCAATTCTTCCTGAGCGGGTGTTGGGGTTCTTTGCTGGGTGTGTACGACAGAATCCTGAGAGGCTTTTGTTTTGTTGTTTATGTTTTTTGTGGAGGCTTTGGGAGGCACTGCCAAGAGTGATCAGGGTCATTTCTGAGTGATCTTTTCATTGGCTGCCTCATGGATTCATGAAAAACATTGTAACAGAGACTGTGAAGAGCGGTATTGGTGAATAATACAAGGATATCTTTCGTGGATGTAGGCTTATGCTGAACCACGTAAATATGTTGTGTCGCTTGAATATGAATGTTTATTTTCTTTCTTGCTATAGATAGTGGGTATTGTTGAAACTCTTGTATTTATGCTTGCTTCATTGTTGTGGATGTGTGTGTGACTGGTTATATTCTAACAACTAATATCAGAGCAATTTCTTGTTGGGATATTTACTCTCAGAGGGATTTCTGATTGAGTGGGAGCAATGGCTGGAGATTCTACATTCAAGATTGAAAAATTTGATGGGCAAAATTTTGGGTTGTGGAGGCAGAAAATAGAGGACTATCTTTATCAGAAAGACAACCTCTATTTGGCACTCAGGGGCAAGGATAAGGGCCAACCTGATGATATGTACGATGATGACTGGGAGCTGGTTGATAGAAGGGCGTTGGGGGTTGTCTGGTTATGCCTTTCTGATTCAGTCTCTTCCAATGTTCGTACACAGACTACAACCAAAGGGCTCATGGATGCATTGGCGGATCTGTATGAGAAACCATCGGCTTCTAACAAGGTATTTCTCATGAAGAAATTGTTTAATTTGAAAATGTTAGAAGGTGGATCAATCCAGGCTCATCTCAATGAATTTCATGCAATTGTTGATATGTTACAATTAGTTGGAATTGAGTTTGAAGATGAGATTAGGGCTCTTTTGTTATTATGTTCATTGTCAAATAGTTGGGATAGTTTGGTGATGACTGTTAGTAATTATATTTCTAACAAGAGTATTGTAAAGTTTGATGATGTTGTGTGATTGTGAGTGAGGGCATTCACTGCAAGGGCACCGGTGAGGCATCATATAGTGGTGCTTTGAGTATGAGTGATAGGGGAAGACAAAATCAAAGGGGAAGGAGCTCTTCCAGAGGAAGATCAAAGACAAGATCCAAGGTGAAAGGAGATTGCTGGTATTATGGAAAAGATGGGCATTACAAGAAGGATTGCATGCTGAGGAAGGCTAAAAAATGTGGAAGGCATGGTGAGAACACAGAGGTAAATGTTGTAGGTGATGTTCTACAAGATGCTCTTGTTTTAACTTCCTCTCATGTTGGTGAGTCTTGGATTTTAGATTTTGGATCCGATTTTAATGCCACTTCCTGTAGGAGTCTCTTTTTTTATTATGTCCATAGTGATTTTGGACAAGTGTGTGTGGGTGATGGTCACCCATGTCAAGTTTTTGAAAAGGGCACCATCCAACTAAGGTTATCCAATGGTTATCACTTGCATCTGAATGAGGTGAGACATACACCAAAGCTTAAGAGGAGCTTAATTTCAGCAGGGCAATTGGGTAATGAGGGATATGATACTACTCTATCCAAGCATTCATGGAAGATTGTGAAAGGATCAATGGTTTTGGCAAAGGGTGAGAAGGTTGGAAACTTGTACCTGGTTTCTAATTCTTCTTTTGTCATGGCTGATTGGTTCCATGGAGGCTGGGCTCATAAGAAGCAAAGGAGAGTTACTTTCAACCTTGGTGAAGAGGAGGTAAAGAAGCTTGAGCATGTAGATGTGACGACATCAGGTTTGGCTCTGAAACCTTCTTTTGGTAACTCAAATTCATATGTCAGTTTTAGTGGTGAGAAGCTAGGAAGCTCCCAAGCAGTGGGAGTTGTGAGGAGGTCCAGGAAAACACTGAATGGCGGTAAGGTGGATCTTACGAGATCAAGAAGGTATCACCGTAGCTTGTGTTTTGGTTCTGCATATTCACATGGATTCTTAGGAGTTGGAAATTGGGGGTTGCCCAATTTTGTTGGTTTGGAATGAAACCATGTTTGTACACCTTCCACTTAGGTTGCCGGATCAGTGGCCAGGTTTAGACTCCAAGTGGGAGGTTGTTAGGAATATGGAATCTAAAGTCAAAACTCCCCATCCACTTATTGGTTGCTGCCAGAATGAAGGAGTTATTAGCATTTATGTTGAGCGATGAAACAGAGCAGTCGGATGGTGTACTTAGTCTTCACTAAGTATGGTCGGTATGGGCTAGCATAGGCTATGGATCTGCACCGGTGTGGCCATCCTTGATTTAGGATCACATGATATGGGCAGATGAATGAATTGCTAGTAGGGTGAAGGAGATCGGTGGGTGAGTGTATAAAGGGCTTCAACGTATGGTCTGAGGTAAAAAAAAAACAAAGGTGGAGATAGATCAATTCTTCTTGAGTGGGTGTTGGGGTTATTTTTTGGGTGTGTGCAAAATAATCCTGAGAGGTTTTTGTTTTGTTGTTTATATTTTTTTGTGGAGGCTTTGGGAGGTGCCGCCAAGAGTGATCAGGGTCGTTTCTGAGTGATCTTTCCATTGGCTACCCCATGGATTCATGAAAAACATTGTAACAGAGACTGTGAAGAGTGGTGTTGGTGAATAATACAAGGATATCTTCCATGGATGTAGGCTTATGCTGAACCACATAAATATGTCGTGTATCTTGAATGTGAATGTTTATTTTATTTCTTGTTGTAGATAGTGGGTATTGTTGAAACTCCTGTATTTTTGCTTGCTTCATTGTTGTGGTTGTGTGTGTGATTGGTTATATTCTAACAACTGGTATCAGAGCAATTTCTTGTTGGGTTGATCACTCTCAGAGGGATTTCTGATTGAGTGGGAGCAATGGCTGGAGATTCTACATTCAAGATTGAAAATTTTGATGGGCAAAATTTTGGGTTGTGGAGGCAGAAAATAGAGGACTATCTTTATCAGAAAGACAACTTCTATTTGGCACTCAGGGGTAAGGATAAGGGCCAGCCTGATGATATGTACTATGATGACTAGGAGCTGGTTGATAGAAGGACGTTGGTGGTTGTCTGGTTATGCCTTTCTGATTCAGTATCTTCCAATTTTCGTACACAGACTACAACCAAAGGGCTCATGGATGCATTGGCAGATCTATATGAGAAACCATCGAATTATAACAAGATATTTCTCATGAAGAAATTGTTTAATTTGAAAATGTTAGAAGGTGGATCAATCCAGGCTCATCTCAATGAATTTCATGCAATTGTTGATATGTTACAATCAGTTGGAATTGAGTTTGAAGATGATATTAGGGCTCTTTTGTTATTATGTTCATTATCGGATAGTTGGGATAGTTTGGTGATGACTGTTAGTAATTATGTTTCTAACAAGAGTACTCTAAAGTTTGATGATGTTGTGAGTGTGATTGTGAGTGAGGGCATTCACCGCAAGGGCACCGGTGAGGCATCATCTAGTGGTGCTTTGAGTATGAGTGATAGGGGAAGACATAATCAAAGGAGAAGGAGCTCTTCCAGAGGAAGATCGAAGTCAAGATCCAAGGTGAAAGGAGACTGCTGGTATTGTGGAAAAGATGGGCATTACAAGAAGGATTGCATGTTGAGGAAGGCTAAAAAAGGTGAAAGGCATGGTGAGAACACAGAGGTAAATGTTGCAGGTGATGTTCTACAAGATGCTCTTGTTCTATCTTCCTCTCATGTTGGTGAGTCTTGGATTTTAGATTTTGGAGCCGAGTTTCATGCCACTTCCTATAGGAGTCTCTTTTCTGATTATGCCCATGGTGATTTTGGACAAGTGTGTGTGGGTGATGGTCACCCATGTCAAGTTGTTGGAAAGGGCACCATCCAACTAAGGTTATCCAATGGTTATCACTTGCAGCTGAATGAGGTGAGACATACACCGGAGCTTAAGAGGAGCTTGATTTTAGCAGGGCAATTGGGTAATGAGGGATATGATACTACTCTATCCAAGCATTCATGGAAGATTGTGAAAGGATCAATGGTTTTGGCAAAGGGTGAGAAGGTTGGAAACTTGTACCTGGTTTCTAATTCTTCTTTTGTCATGGCTGATCGGTTCCATGGAGGTTGGGCTCATAAGAAGCAAAGGAGAGTTACTTTTAGCCTTGGTGAAGAGGAGGTAAAGAAGCTTGAGCATGTAGATGTGATGACATCAGGTTTGGCTCTGAAACCTTCTTTTGGTAACTCAAATTCATATGTTAGTTTTAGTGGTGAGAAGCTAGGAAGCTCCCAAGCAGTGGGAGTTGTGAGGAGGTCTAGGAAAACACTGAATGACGATAAGGTGGATCTTACGAGATCAATAAGGTATCATCGTAGCTTGTGTTTTGGTTCCGCATATTCACATAGATTCTTAGGAGTTGGAAATTGGGGGTTGCCCAATTTTGTTGGTCTGGAATGAAACCATGTTTGTACACATTCCACTTAGGTTGTCGGATCAGTGGCCAGGTTTAGACTCCAAGTGGGAGGTCGTTAGGAATATGGAATCTAAAGTCAAAACTCCCCACCCACTTATCGGTTGCTGCCAGCATGAAGGAGTTATTAGCATTTATGTTGAGCGGTGAAACAGAGCAGTCGGATGGTGTACTTAGTCTTCACTAAGTATGGTCGGTATGGGCTAGCATAGGCTGCGGATCTGCACCGGTGTGGCCATCCTTGATTTAGGATTACACGGTATGGGCAAATGAATGAATTGCTAGCAGGGTGAAGGATATCGGTGGGTGAGTGTATAAAGGGCTTCAGTGTATGGTCTGAGGTAAAAAAGAAACAAAGGTGGAGATAGATCAATTCTTCTTGAGCGGGTGTTGGGGTTCTTTGTTGGGTGTGTGCGGAAGAATCCGGAGAGGTTTCTGTTTTGTTGTTTATGTTTTTTGTGGAGGCTTTGGGAGGCGCCGCCAAGAGTGATCAGGGTCGTTTCTGAGTGATCTTTCCGTTGGTTGCCCCATGGATTCATGAAAAACATTGTAACAAAGACTGTGAAGAGTGGTGTTGGTGAATAATACAAGGATCTCTTCCGTGGATGTAGGCTTATGTTGAACCACGTAAATATGTCGTGTCGCTTGAATGTGAATGTTTATTTTCTTTCTTGTTGTAGATAGTGGATATTGTTAAAACTCTTGTATTTTCGCTTGCTTCATTACTTTGATTGTATGTGAGACTGATTATATTCTAACACCAAAACCAAAACCTTTACACTTTCTCTAAAACAAAATATAAATTAATATAATTATTTATAATTTTAATATTTTAATTCTTCAAAATATTATTTTTTTTATATAATTATACACTTTATAACCCTTATTATAAAATCTTTACCTACAAATATCACGATAACATGTATGGTTGTTTGTTAAAACACTAGTTTTATTATAATTTATATTTTTTAAAAATAAAATCCCTGCAGACATTTTGATACACAATATAAATCATTCATAAGACATAAAAATCTTACACAAGTCTATTTTTTCTACCATATTTAAAAAAAACACTTATTATAATATTACTATAAATTTTATATATTCATAACTCTTTAAAAAAATATTAAAATTTACCATTTTAAATGATATTTTAAATATTTTTAAATTTAAATAACAATTACAACCCACCCTTATTTTAAAAGTATTCTAATATAACTATAAATCTTATATATATTCATAAATCTTATAAACTTTATTTAAAATTTAACATTTTAAATAATATTTTAAATATTTTTAAATTTAAATAACAATTACTACCCACCATTATTTTATAAACATTTTTATATTATATTTTATTACTGACAGCTCGTTCCAAGGCATCCAAGGTCTCATGCTTCAAATTTTAGAATTCACGTTTCTAAAGGAGTCTTGCATTCTTCAACGTCTAAAAGAAAGACAAGAGGAAGAATCTTTCGATATAAAAGCAATAAAAATACATGCCTGATTTAGAGCTTAACAGAAAGAAGCAATGCAATGCATGTTTCCCATTGAGGAAAGATAAAATGGTGTGCCTATAATTTAAAATAAATTCCTTGCTAACTTAAATATATGGGCCTCCATGACAATGGAACTTAACCACCAAAGGTGATTGTGGGTGTCCAACTATATCGACAGGCACACCATCGACATAACACACGTCATTGTAATCTTGAAAAAGGTTGATTGTAGCCGCTAGTATTAATATTGGTCCTTTTTGACTTCATCATATATTATAAAAATTCCCTAACTAAAATAACTCTGTCACTACCTATAGTACAATATTCACTAATAATCCACGAGCTATAGTGAAATATTCTCTAATAATCTAGCTTGAATGGCTGGGTATCTACTTTTTTTTTTTAATTAATGCATTATAAAGGTTCTCTAACTGAAATAACTCTGTCCACCACCTATACTCCTATATTCTCTAATAATTAACTGAAATAACTCTGTCCACCACCTATACTCCTATATTCTCTAATAATTTACCTTGACTGGATGGATTCCTCCAAAAGTATGGTCAAAAACCACCTGCATCTCCTTATTGGATGCATGACTCCAGCCTCCGTGTAAACGCTTTCCAACCAGGAATCAGCAGAGCTCAGTAGAGATATCATCCTTTGCTGGTCAGTGCTCTTTGCAGATGTCCACAGACTCCCCTGCATTTTATAGGTGGCCAAGCCAAAAGGAGGAAGAGAAATGTTGCAGGAATCCTTGGTTTTAACTTCTGCAAACTGGTTCTCACAACATACCTCTCTATCACCATCACAGATTTCATTCTCTGCATCAAAAAATTTAGAAGTTCAAAACTTAGCATCCCATTCTCATATTGGGAACAAATACCCACATCAACACTCACTGACCCAAAAGCCCCTAGATCATTATGTTGAGGGACTGGATTATTGTATACTCTCATTTGTTGATTCTATAGAGGTTCATATTTATCCACTTGAAATTTCCTTTGTTATTCATACTCTTGCATCCATTCTTGTCCTATCTTCTTAAAATAAAAGTTTGGACCAAAATTTTGATTAAAAAATATAATGTATACCGTATATGTAATCATTATGAAGATGGTCCTATGTACTGTTCCAAAAATAGAATTTAGACTATCATATACGATTTTGGTACCTCAATATATATGGATTAAGGACGTGCTCTAATATCATAAATAGGTGGAATTCTCTTTATATCATTATATGTCCATTAAGGAGTAGGGGCATTAGGCATGCAATCAACCTTAGTTATTATGTTGACTACTACGATACGTGCTATCTCTATCTCATTAACATTGATGTTACACACTTCATCTTCCTGATATTCGTAACTATTGAAAATATTCATGGGATTTGCCTTCAGCAAATGTTATAATATTTTCTAACCTCTTAGTTATAGTCATGTCATTTGAGATGTTTTCAATCTTTTGGTTTTACATTTGAGTTGGTGTGAATTAGATCTTAGTTGGGTTTTAAGCATTTTTCTTACCATTTGCTCTTTGCATTTATATACTTCTTTTGGTTATATCCACTATTCAAGTTGAACTAAGGAGACTTCGATATTTTCAGGTAAAAAAACTAATATTGATTCAAGGACGACATCGAGAGAACAAAATCACATTAATGTTTTAGAAATGAATAGTTGCAAGGTCTTAACCTCTCCTTCGATGCATATTTCAAAGAATCTCTTTGCTTGTTTGGTTGTCGAGTCAACTCTTGAAATGATGGAAGAGCCTACGGTGGATTTGGATTTGATTAAGTTGAAGGAGCTCATTCCACCTTCATCAAAACCAGGTTTCTTGAAAAAAACTAAGTTTGTGGGTCTTGTAACTTGTGGACAAATTAAAGGTAATACCAAAAAACCCTCGTTAGATGCTCGCTCAACTTTGGTTTCTAAAGGAGGAGTAGCGAGATGTCAGAAGTGATTTTCGATGTCCCTTTTCGATCGACGGTTTTGGTGGAAATTTTTTATTCAAATTCAAATTTTTGGTTTGTCCCCTAGGAGGGATAGTGGCCTTTTTGACCAAGTTTTTAATGTTCTTTATGATTCTCTGATTTCTGGTTGGTTGGATTTCAACAGTAGTCATTCTAGTTTTAATGTAGGATTCAAAGTTTGAGTCAATTTTTTTTTATATATCTCCACTTTTTGGTCTAATTGGGAAGTGCGGTTGGTGGCGCCTCTTTGGAATCTGTGTCAAGTCCTCGAGAGATTCTACACCTCCAAGGATGACTGTCTTTTCATTAAAGGGAAGGACTCGAGATAACAGGTGGTTGATTGGTAGGGATGTGTTGTTTGTCTCTTTTGGTTTTTTGGGTTGTTATGGGTTATTGAGGGTTGTCCCTGGATAGGACAACTTTATGAGTAATGTTTGGCTTCTAATGTAAAAGGTTGTGGGTCCCCTTTCAAAACCCTCTTCTCAATCTAATAATAAAAATATATATTGTTTTTTTCTTCCTAAATCTTCATTCCATATGACAAGTCTGAATTCTTTTCTTACATTTTGTTTAGTTTCTCTATTGAAGTTTGGGAGCTTATAGAATTTAATGCTCCATTTTTCCATCCATTTGTTGCTTTGTTTTATCCATGTGTCTTTTCTTTTTATTCAAGGTTTCTTTGTACCTGTTATGCCAACTTGTATCTTCCATTTTTTCTATCTTCTTTCGGTTACTCGATAGCCTCATAATAGCTTCTAGTTCTAACAGAAAAATCCTTGTTTCAACAAGTAAAATCGCATATGAGATCTATTTTTTAATTCTAAAATTATTTGTGACCCATCACTTTTGAATTCTTTCTATTTGTCTTCATTTAGAATTTGATGTATTGCTAGCACACACCTTGGATCCATATAGCACGACTAGAAGAATCAATAATCCAAAAAGTAAACTAATGATTTTCCAATCCCACAACCCGAATTTACAATGAGTAAAGTGCCTTCCATCTTGCTTGTATGTGTTTCATCCTGCGTGTTTTCCAATTGAGTTTGCTTTGAAAACCTATCCAATTAAGTTTGCTTTGAAAACCTAACCCAAGGTACGAGTAGAGTGGCCTTCATCCTGCTTGTATTTGTTGTTTGTATTCATTTCACACTACATATTCCTTAATTTTTCTTAATTGAGTTTGCTTTGAAAATCTAAAGGTATTTGTATTGTATTACTACTTGTAAAAGATTATTTTCAAATAAAATATGTAGTTGCTTTTGTTCTCTTCGAGTAAAGAAGACCATAATCTTAGTCTTGCTAATGTTTATTTATTTGCATTCCAACTTTTTTATAAAGATGCTTTAAATCCTTTAAATGTTAAAAACTATATATTTTAAAACAAATAATAACTAAAGGGCTAGTGGATTGGTAAGATGTTGGGCACTTACCAAAAGGAAACCTAGGTTCAAACCTTATGAGCATGCTTAATGTGGGCAAAGGTAGTAGTCTGACTTGAGTCCGCTGAGTGTGTGTTAGCTTGATGACGATGGCACTAACCTCGAGCCATCGAGGGTCTATCCTCACTCTGCCTCATGTTTACCGAGGCAAGATAAAGGTTATAGTAGTAGCACCATGATTTGACGCTACAATCGAAGGTAATGCAACTTGACCCTGTGACTAGTTAAAAAAAAATAAAAAGTAATTACCATTCCTCTATGTATAAAAAAACAAATAATAACTAAATTTTATATTTTTATTAATTAATACAACTTAAATAAGTTTTACAAGAAATATTTTTTTACTATTAGTTGTTTTTTAGGCAGTTTTTTGTTTGGTTTTCTTGTGAACTTTTGTAAGTTATTTTGGTAGCTCTGCTACCTATTTAGCACACAGTTAGTGTGTTGGTTGTGTGCTCGGGGTGTGTTAATTTCACCCATTTTTTTTTTTTTTGTATGATTAAGCCATTTTAATATAATATTTTTTTCATCCAAAAAGATCCAATTTCAAATCAAAAGAAAGATAAGTATACAAGAAAAGACGAAAGACCATAAGACCAAAGCATAAGACAAATGCTAAAAATCCATCAAAATAATTAGTTAAATTGACTGTAACATATTTTTAAAGTATGCATTATTAAATAAAAAACAACTATAATCTTTTAGTTCACGTGAATTAATAAGATTAAAAAATAAAACTAACTTTCAAAAATAATATATGTTATAAAATTAAAAAAAAATTATAATAAATATTTTAAAAAAATTTGGAGGAATGAGATTGTTTAACTGTCAGCGATAAGGCTTTTCTCTTTGTGCTAAATGGATTGTGAGAGCTTTACGGGGAGGAAGCCTGGAAACTTTTAATTTGTCACTACCTTTCCACGGGGCTTCCTTTTGGTAAGAAGGTGTGGAAAGGGCTTGATTTACAAACCATTCTTACAGCCCCTATTCCAATAAATATTTATGGGTCCTTTGTTATGCAAAGCATTTGGAAGGCTTGGGAGGCCATTAAACCCTGGATTTCTTGGAAAGGTCACAAGGGGAAGCTGGGGGCTTCAATACCTTTGCTTAATGTCTGGTGGTCTTCGGCCATCACTTTGCAGGGGACTCCCCTTGTTCAAGTCCAGTGGATACATGCTCAAAAATTTTATAAACGAGGTATTGCTCGGTTATCTGAATTCATGGATTTTCATTCAAGGTCTTGGATACCTTGGGAAATTTTTAGGAATTGTTTTGGTTTATCTTCTGCTGATAAGACTACTTATGAGGTTGTTATTGATTCCACTTTTTTATATGTTTGGGGTAAAGATTTTCGATATTATCAAAAACCTTGGTGGACTGATTGGTCTTGGCCCAAAGATGTTTCTCTCACCAAGTACAAACCTCATTTGGGATACTCTTGGCTTTCCCCTGTTGTGCCTATGGCCAAAAAGCTTAATTCTAGGTGGGATGTAGTATCTCTTCAGTCCAGATGGAGTCTTAGATTTAATACACTCTTGGCAAAGTATCTTGAACCTAAGCAAACCTTTTTTGCTCGGAGTTTATTGTTTCAAGGGTTTCCTATTGGTTAGCAACTTAGATATTTGGGTGTGAATGATATTTCCTGCAGATCTTGTGGGGCAGAGGAGGATGTGCATCATCTATTTTGGTCTTGTGTGAGAGCTCAAGTGGGTTGGCAGTGGATTTTCTTTTTTTTCAGACCATATATGACAGGTCCCTGTTCTTGGGTGAATATTTTGTTAGGGGATCCACTTCAGTTTTTTGAGAAGCTTGTTCCTGTGTGGCATATCTTTAGAGTGTGGATTCTTTTTCATTTGTAGAAAACTCGCAATAGAGTGATTTTTAGCCAGCAGGAACCTTTTACTTTTTCTCTTGTTGATAAGTATCAGGTTTTCTATGATTGTTGGCTGCATATTTCAGAGCAAGCAAAAAAAGTGAATATAGAGCTTCATCACTTACGGGACCTTATTGATCATTGGGGTAATGCTCCTTGTGCAGTGAATCATGTTCCTCTAGCCCCTACACAACAATGATGCATAGTCTATTAGTTTTTTTTAGGCAGTTCTCTGTTTGATTTTCTTGTAAACTTTTATAAGTTATTTTGGTAGCTCTGCTAGTTGTTTAACACACAGTTAATGTGTTAGTTGTGTGCTCGAGGTGTGCTAATTCCACCCACTTTTTTTTATGATTAAACCATTTTAATATATTTTTTTCATCCAAAAAAATTAATTTAAAAAAAAAATTATAGATCGTCTACCTCATCTCATCTATCTAATATTTTTAGAATATATGGATTGGAGTGCCAAGTTTAGTCGTACCGAAGGAATTTGTTTGTGTAAAACCCTTGTGGCATATTCTCCAAATACGTTCCTCAGAGTCATTTACCTTTTTTAAAATTTGGTGTGGAACGTGCAAGACCAAAAGTGTTTAGGGCTTATCATGTTCAACACTTGGCACACCTTCACATTCGAACCTCTGAATCATCGTCGATCTTTGACATAAAAGACATTAGTACATTAGTGCTCTATTCTTCACCCCACATCTTTGGTGCTCTATTCTTCACCCCCACATATTTGGTGCCTAAACCATCGTAGATTTAACCTCATGCATAGGGTAGATTTAACCTCATGCATAGTACATGAAAGGACCCTAATCAATTCAAGTTTAATCAAAAATTATTTTTTTTATTTTGGTTAGTGTGAGAAATCTCTATGATTAATTAATAAGGTTGAGCAGTCTCCTCACAACTATGATCTTTTGTAAAATCCAGAGCTATGCTTACCAATAGGAAATTTAACACATAGTCACCCTCTCACACACACCGTTGTTTGAACCTTAGACTTTCCAAAGAAGAGCCAAAACCTGAACCAATGCACCGTCCCCTCGAACAAAAAAAATTAACTTTTTTTTAGTTCTAAGAACATTTGGTATATTATATTATATCATTATGTCATCAAGTTTAAATATTGTTTACCTATACACATAATAATCAAGTTATTATTTTGTCATGTTGTAGTTATATTATAATACAAATAGATTCATTTTAATTACATATAATAAAAATTACACATTAAATTTAAAAAGTTTTTTTTTAATACATAGGAATCGGTAATTACCTTTCCTTTTTGAACAAATGGTTACAGTGTTAAGTCGTATTGCCTTGATAGTAGCATCAAATCATGGTGCTACCACTATAACCCTTATCTCGCTTGGTTAAACATGATCCAGAGGAGTGAAGAAAACTCTGATGGCTCGAGCATGTGACCGGGTTCAATCTCCATGGTGGATGTGTATAAGAAATATTACTTAAAAATAAAAAATAAAAAATTGCTTTTATTATATTTTTGTCAAGTTAACTAACCATATACAACTTATATTTTTATTAAAGATATTCTTCACATGCCTTTCTATCAAAAAAAAATCTTCATCTTCCTCAAACACCTAAGTTTTTGCAATCAATTCCTTGATTTCATTTGTATTAAGAGATAAAATCTCTCTCAACCACTTATCTTTTAGAATTTGAGTTCTGTCAAGATGAATATCAACACTATGAATGGCTAAAATATCTACCATTTAGTTTCCTTTTCTATAAATATGTTACTTAACTTGATATTTTCCTTATACCGTTGTTTTTTTAGGGTCTTATTCATGCCCGTGATATTCCATATCATTTTTATCATCACTTTTTGTTTTTTATTTGTAGGTTCATCTAACTTCTTGTTACCACTTATTTACCTTTGATTTCTCATGTCAATATTTCTATGAGTTTGTTTTTCTCTTTATTTTTTGTTCTCGAGTATTCCTCTAATTTTTTTTAATTCCCATCACCATTTTCATCTTCATCAATATTTTCAATTTTTTGATATTATTCATAGTGAGACTTATTATCTATAGGATTATCTTACTTTAAAGATATGAAGTACACATAATAACCTTAAAACCACTTTCTTTTTTATATTGTCATAAAAATAATACAATACAAGTTAATTCTTCCATATTAATTACCTTCTTATGCTGCCCTACAAACCTTAAATTATTATGGATATGCTTCATTCTCATTTCTTTAGTATGTTGCTTTTGAAACCCTCAAGTGCAAGATATAACCTTTACACTATTTATGTTTTTATTGTTAGAAGTGGATTTTATACTACTTGAAGAAAATGAAGCTATTTACTTTGAATAAATTTGATGTTTTCCATTTCTTTCATTTTAAAATTTTCTTTCACATTTTCTCTTGAATCTTTAATTCCTTTTATATTTGAACTTGCACATTGTACTTCTTCACTTGGCCTTCTTTATTTCCTTTGTTTTAAAATTTTCCTCCGTATTTTATTTTGCACCTTTAATTCCTTTTAAATTTGAAGTTTTACGTTTTACTTTCTCATCCCTTGTATCCTTCCCTATTTCTTCTAATTAACATGTGTAAACTCTATGACATTTATCAACTGATATTGTTGTTGATAAGCTTTCGTTGTCTCTTTTTTGGGAGTGGGATATCCTTTGATCTAATCCAACTTCTACTACATTATGATCTCCTTACTTCATCTAATACAACTTCTACTACATTATGATCTCTTTACTTCATCATCAAGTTTATGTCATGACAATTTTATTTTCTCTCTTTCTCTATTGTTTTTTCTTTGTAACTTCTTGTCATGCGTCTAATATCATAACATTTACAACATTGAATGCAATATTTTCATAATCCATCTCTTGACTCATATTTTTTCTTAATTAAATATCACAAAAGCTTTGAAATTTCATATTTTATAATTAAAATTTAATAGATAAAAATAAATATAATAATTTCATAAAAAGTTTTTACTACTCCAAAAAATTTAATATATATAAAAGGTTTATCATATAAAATTTAATATATCACCTAACTTATTATATAATTTTTAAAAATAATATATTATACATTTTTAAAAAATTAATAATAAATAAAAATCAATATTATTTAATTTTATTTTAAAAATTAATTAAAATATAAATTAATATAATTATTTATAATTTTAATATTTTAATTCTTCACAATATAATTTTCTTAACCCTTAACGATAACATGTATAGTTTTTTTTTTAATGTTTGTTAAAGCACTTGTTTTATTATAATTTATATATTTTTTTAAATAAAATAAAAACCCTATAGTACTGCAGACATTTTGATACACAATATAAATCATTCATAAGAGATATAAAAAGCTTAGACAAGTCTTTTGTTTTCTACCATCTTTAAAAAAAATCACTTATTACAATATAACTATAAATCTTATATATATTCATACATCTTAAAAAATTTATTGAAATTTAACATTTTAAATATTTTTAAATTTAAATAACAATGACTACCCACCATTATTTTAAAAATATTATAATATAACTATAAATCTTATATATATTCATAAATCTTAAAAAGTTTATTAAAATTTAACGTCTTAAATAATATTTTAAATATTATTTAATTTAAAAAACAATTACTCCCCACCATTAATTTTAAAATATTTTTATATTATATTTAAATTCTGACAGCTCGTTCCAAGGCATCCAAGGACACATGCTTCAAATTTTAGAATTCACGTTTCTAAAGGAGTCTTGCATTCTTCAACGTCTAAAAGAAAGACGAGGAAGAATCTTTCAATATAAAAGCAATAAAAAGACATGCCTGATTTAGAGCTTAACAGAAAGATGCAATGCAATGCATGTTTCCCACTGAGGAAAGATAAAATGGTGTGCCTATAATTCAAAACAAATTCCTCGCTAACTTAAATATATGGGCCTCCATGACAATGGAACTTAACCACCAAAGGTAATTGTGGGTGTCCAACTATATCGACAGGCACAGCATCAACATAACACACGTCATTGTAATTTTGAAAAAGGTTGATTGCTAGCCGCTAGATTTTAATGTGTGTCCCTTTTACTTCATCATATATTATAAAAATTCCCCAACTAAAATAACTCTGTCACGACCTATAGAACAATATTCTCATCCACGACCTATAGTGCAATATTCTCTAATAATCTACCTTGAATGGCTGGGTATCTACTTTTTTAATTAATGCATTATAAGGTTCCCTAACTGACATTACTCTGTCCACCACCTATTCTCCTATATTCTCTAATAATTAACTGAAATAACTTTGTCCACCACCTATACTCATATATTCTCTAATAATTTCACTTGACTGGATGGATTCCTCCAAAGTATGGTCAAAAACCACCTGCATCTCCTTACTGGATAAATGACTCCAGCCTCCGTGTAAAGGCTTTCCACATTTGTCCCCACCTAGAGGACGGAAGGATAAGCTCCAAACGGTATAGTTGTATTTTTACTGTTTTCTCCCCATGATTTTGAAAGCCCATGTCATGCTGAACGAAATCCAAGGCTAACCCATGATTTCAAATCAGCAACACCGTTCAGGGAGTCATACGGCAAACTTGGAGTCAAGTAGAGAACTCTCTAAAAATCTTAAACAACAAAAAGTGTTCAACCCTTCCTATTTTAAATAGTTATAGCCTTTTGGTACTTCTGACTATCAGGCAGACTAAGGTTATATATCTACTCAGTCAATATGCATTTGTTTCAAATTTTTGTGTTGCTATCAAAAGATGCAAAAGTAAGAGTTACAAGTATGTTTTTTAATTCTAATATTTATTAACAAAACCTACAATTTCTTTGACCATGTATTGTGGAAATTATTTCGTGAGATTGACAGGTTGTTTATCTCTCTTCTGCAATTATTATTTGCCGGAATCAAAAAAACTTTTGTCGCTTGCGTGAGAACCACAGGCTTAAAATTACTCAATCAACCCATTTTTGTGCTGTGGGGTAATCATTCTGTGACTTACGAAGTCACCACCGACCTCTTTTCGGGATGCTGCTAGTTTTTACTTTGAAAGGGGGCAAACTTTTCGAAGGAAAGGCAAAGCAAATATGCTTTTGTTCTATGGTACATATTTTGATGGAGAAAGAGTAACAAGCAGTGCTACCACCACTGAGAGTATAGACATAAACAAAAGGAATCAAATAAAGCCAAACTAGTGATTTTTTTAAATTTAATTTTCTCTTTAAGTACCCGTATGAGCTTCAAACGGCTTATAATAACTTGCATTCTTTTTAGGAACCAAAAGATTCCCAACATAATGCAAAAGAATTAAAATATAAAAGAAAGTGACAGTGTCCTTAAAGATTATGATATGTTGAATAAAGTCCTCAGAACCATTAAGGAAAAAAGAAAAAACAGTATGGTGCATTTATAATGTTTTCATCATCAATGGCCATAGATCGCACCAATCTCTATTTGTCGTATTTCCTACCCGTTATTTAGATTTTATCTATAGAAATGCAAGAAAGCAATATTGCTCTCCACTAATAACTTCAAAATGGCTTATAGAACTATAATTTTGGGATAATGCGATAAAGATTTAATTCATGACAACCCAAAGTATGCACATATAAACTCGCAAGAGATGTCATCATCTTAAAAAGTTATAGAAAAGAGTAAATTAAGATTTAGTTCACCAAGAGAGGCTTAGAAAATGCACACCTTACGAACAACATACAGGGAAGACGTTTACCATGTTCTATAACATAATTAATTGATAAGTTAAAAGAAAAACTGTCTTGATCAATGTACAAGAATATTCTCAAAATGCAGCTTCCCTGGAACTACCCAACTAAACAAGCTTTTGTATTTTTGGTTTTGTTAGATCTCTAGACTCATCTCCCTGCCCTGCTTTTCCCCTTCAGGCTCTCCTCTTCACATCTTTGTCCAAAGGACGATCTACAAGACCATTATCACAAGAAACTACTTTCTGCAGTCTATCCGATTATGGATCATCAGGTGTTAAACTTGTGTCGGTTATCTTTATACAGTTCTCTATCTGATCAGCACTCGCAAGAAAATTCCACAATCTCAAACCTACTCTTTTGAGAATTGACCTCTCTGCAAAAATATTACAGGGGCTTCTGAAACATGTTCAGGCAAAGTACTAGTGCCAAATTGGTTAGAGAATAAAAAAGCATGCTTTGCATTCACATGCTATGTGAGACAAAGAAGTCAAAATCTGGATGCCGAACCCTGAGCTGCTTCAACCAGGAATCAGCAGAGCTCAGTAGAGATATCATCCTTTGCTGGTCAGTGCTCTTTGCAGATGTCCATAGACTCCCCTGCATTTTATAGGTGGCCAAGCCAAAAGGAGGAAGAGAAATGTTGCAGGAATCCTTGGTTTTAACTTCTGCAAACTGGTTCTCACAACATACCTCTCTATCACCATCACAGATTTCATTCTCTGCATCAAAAAATTTAGAAGTTCAAAACTTAGCATCCCATTCTCATATTGGGAACAAATACCCCCATTAAACTCACTGACCCAAAAGCCCCAAAGGAAAGTAAATTTACAAGGCCTTTACACAACCCTAGCTTATTCTCAATAGCAAACGAGATAGAGGATTTCTTTGCAAACCTTGGAATGACAGTGACAGAGTATGATAAGTTAGGAAACATGCTGACAAATCTCTAATGGTTCTTCCCGTTGGAATATGATAAATTGGATACCTGAAACCCAGATCAGTAAAGTTATAATCGATGTCTAATATCTAGAAAATGACCAAATAGGGCAATGTAGAAGTGCAGCCAGCAAACATAGCACTTAGAGAAGTGCCTAGAGCAACTAATTGAATACTGTAAAAGCGTACAGAATATGAAAGATTTAATATAATCCTTAGATCGATTCTAAAAACCTACCATGCAACTGACATCCAACTTGCTGGAGAAAGATCTACACTACTCAAGGATATCAGCTCCGGAAATTCCCGTGCAAAGTAATTGACCTGAAGGTAAATATCACAGGGAAATTATTAGTTTTCTTTGCCATCACAAATACAAACAAACACTCAAATAACGTTGGACGAAATTCCATACAAGGGAATCTGCCACAATAGGTTTGTGTACACTACAATGACCCAACCTTAAGGCAACAGGGCTATTGCACCGATCATGAACTTGGTGTGCACCACAATGACCCAACCTTAAAGCAACAGTGATATTGCATCCGACCATGAACTTGGTGTGCACCACAATGACCCAACCGTAAGGCAACAGGCCTATTGCAACCGACCACGAATTTGGTGTCCATCACAATAACCCATCCTTGAGGCTACAGGTATATTTTGCCGATCATGAACTTGGTGTAAACCACAATTGACCCAACCTTAAGGCAACAGGGATATTGTACCTGACCATGAACTTGGTGTACACCACAAAGACCCAACAGTACGTAAGGCAACAGGGCTATTGCCACCGTGACCTTGGTGTAAACCACAATGACCAAGCCTTAAGGCAACAGTGATATTGCACCCGACCATGAACTTGGTGTACACCACAATGACCCAACCGTAAGGCAACAGGGCTATTGCACACGACCATGAACTTGGTTTACACCACAATGACCCAACCGTAAGGCAACAGGCCTATTGCAACATGGATATTGCACCAGACCATGAACTTGATGTACGCCACAACCGTAAGGCAACAGGGCTATTGCAACCGACCAGGAACTTTGGTGTACACAACAGTAACCCAACCGTAAGGCAACAGGACTATAGCAACCGAGCACGAACTAAGCACTCACAACTACACTACAGTACCCAAACCATAAGGCAACAAGGATTGTACCTAATCACATAAGTTTATCTTAATAGAAGTGAGGTATTTCAACTAAACAGGACGGAGAGCTTGCACCTCTAAACCTGTTACTCTCATAACATAAAGTTTGGTAGATCAGGGTACTCATAAACCACACAACTTAACGTCTGGACTTAAACCGGATTAGTTTGATCATAGATAAGGACAACCCATGGACTCTTTAATTTCCTGATTACCCTCAATATGTATTCAATCGGGCATTTTGTTTTCTTCTCAAATATAGCAATGAAGATGACCAAAATACTCTGTTTGGGGAAAGCTTTTAAGTTACCTTGTCCATCAGAGGGACTCTTGCAGAAGGTACTGATCTTTCAAAGTATTCAAAATATATACAGCCAAGCCTATCTTTGTCGCGTGAATGCAATGAATTTTCATTATCAGACACCATATCTTCATAGCCGGTGTCCCAAGGGCTTTCTGATTTGTAACTTGTATTGCTCAAAGACCTTGATAATTTATCATTATCGCTGCAATCGCTCCAGGAATCAGTGCTTGGATCCCTGAGCTCACAATCGCTTCCATCACTGTCTTCTCTAGGAATCCTGCCATTCAAAACCTGTATGATAAGAATCACAATTTTTTGACATTCTGGTAAATTTTGCAATGAAACAGAATTTTCTTCTTGTGCCCAAAAAACTAAAAAAATAAAGCGTCTCTATACGTCAGTTTTGCATAGGAAATTAGCGATTCTGAAACAAACCTATCTTCAACTTACTGTTCTCCAGAATTCCAGAACTATATACAGAGCTTGCACTAATTTTTCTTCTTAGAGTTGAAATAAAACGTAAAATTTGCACTAAATTTCTTCTTATGAAAACAAAAGAGAAATTTTCCCCCAAATACTTGTTTCGCCAGGAAAATAAGAAAATTTGCACCAAAAATTAACTTTACAGTCAAACAAAAACAAATCTTCAAGGAAACTGAAAAATCATTGAAATGAAAAGAGACATTCAAGGAAATGAAATGAATAATCCTGCACATTACTTCCAAATCCTTCAAGGAAAGGACAACTATGAAGTTAATTTAAAATTTATCATAGCAACCTTAAGTTTGAGCGGGATTTGGTGGTATAGATTTGCATCGCAGAGAGGTATGGAACGTAGTATTGAACAACAGTTTCCTTGTTGGTCAACAAAATCGGCACACCTGCTCCGTAAGCGCTCCATTCATCATAACGGTCCCAGAGGTCAGCCAGGGTATAATACTGCCCGGATTCTACATCCGAAGGCTGCGAAAACTTGTTCGATGCAAGCTCTCGAAGGCGACTCTGAAAAAAGATGCATCAAATTAGACGGTTAAAAAAATCCTTGGAATGTCTAAATACACAAACACAAACAAAACAAAAAAACTTCGTCTAACTCCAATGTTCAACCGAAAGACACGAACTTTAAACAAATATCTGAAGACTTCTACACTTTCTTTCCACAGTACTGAAAAGTTCCCAAACTTTTACAAGAAATATGTGCAAAATCTCTAATAGACTCGGTTGAAAATCTTCCAAAACCAGATCACAGTCTTTACCGTACCTTTGACAAATAGTGTGCCGGCACGCTTGGAGTAGTGCAATCCAAAAAGCACTCCAAATTTGAATGGAGCGACACAGGTAAGCTACACATATTGTATAGTTCACAATTATCTTCAATTCTTTGCTCTGCCATGCACGTAAACCACGATCCTCTGAAAATTCACAGACCTATACACAACGTTGCTCGGCGCTATAAGCAGACTCACTGACTTTCCATTTGGCCTCCTATAATTTATCCATAAATTTGCAGACTAAAGCCTTAAATCCTTAACACGCAAGCATACCAAGACCTGTTTTCCATCCTCCACCAGACATTGAAACTCACAGATTACTCTTAATTTTAGAAAGAAAGCAAAAAGAAATGGCCAATCGCAAAAGTTTTAAGCCTGCAGCAAATCAACAACCCCCTTCTAATCTTAGACAAAAAACGAGGCGATCTTTCATATTCTCCACACAATTCAGCGAATAAAACGAAGGCGGAGCCCCTAAAACGTCAAAAACTTGAAATGTAAGTCGGAACACCTCCAAAAGCAAGTAAAGTTTGCTCTGCTATAAAGCTACCTTATCCTGCGCGCCACTCCACTGTTTTGAGTGAAATCGGGGTCAAAACTTTGCGATTTTTGACGAAATCCGCCCGGATAGAAACGCACATTGACGAAATCGATTCCTGTGAAGCTGAAAACGCGATCATAAATTCTTTCCGCAATCAAATGGCTACCCAGCGCGTCCCACGCTTAAAGGGCCGTGATTGACACTTAAGAGCACGCTCGAGCTCAGACGGATCTCAAACATTTATCAAATGCAGCAGAGTCGCCCGTGATGCACGTGGAAATAAAATCCGTTTTTGCTATAAAACCCGGTGCCGGACCGCCGCAACCGCACCGGAAGGGAGGTGATTTTTCAAATATTTTCTTAATCCTAACCTTAATCAAATTTATTATAACATGGCAAATCTTAATGTCAGAAGTAACCCTCCCTTTAGACTTGGGAGGGGTATTACACATGGAAAAGGGGGGCATATAGCAATAAAGTCTACGAGTTCCTTGCAAGAAGGGTTGGGGCTAACACATGGTGTTACATTAGTTTTTTATTTAGATTTGGTTAGCGTGAAAAATGTTTTTGATTTGAGTATTTGTATTTTATCATAGCCTTTTATAAAGGGAGAGTTTGAGGTTATCAATAGGGAATTTAACATATAATTTCAGAGGCCGCTGTTTTTGAACCTTGAACCTTTTGAAAAAGAGCTAAAGCTTGTTGTGTTGTTTCCCAGACTAAACTCTTGAGTAGCTTGAGAGTCGCTTTTAGATGATCGATAGTGTTATTCCATTTGGATATACCACTATATAAAAGAAAGTCACAGGAGATTTATTTGAAATGGAGACCTCAGGAAGTTATTAGCAATCACCAATATGGAAGTTATTAGCAATCACCAATATGCTACCCTTACCAGTTGCCTCACCACATTAGTTAGCACATGACGAATATGCTACCTATGGTTAAAATTATAATTTTTTTAAATTATTTTATTATGAAATATTGTAATGATAGTTTTTAGGTTTTTATCTTAAAATTAAGTTCAATAAATTGTTAATTTTATCTTTTCCTAAAAAACCAAGGTTTGTAGAGGTTTTTCTTAAAAAATAATAATATTTTGTTTGAATTTGATAAATTTCATTTGGACGGCGGAGTGTTTTCGAAAAGATATTATATTTTTTAATAAATAAAGGGCAAATTGGTTAATTTGTTATGGTGGCTATTTTTAAAATAAATTTAATAATAATATAAAAAATATTAAAATGCCACGTAAAAGATACGGAAAACTCTTACCATGTGATGCATATTTCATGTAAAAATGCTTTTTATTTTTTTAAATAGTTATCAATTAATTAAAAGATGCCATCTCTCAACTTCCCTAACAAGCTCTAAATCTACTTACAAAATTTTCAAAAATTTAAATCTTAATTCAACATTTATTTGAATAGAATTATTATTGCAAATGTTATGGCAATTATATTTAATATTATTTATATATAAAACTTACTATTAGGTAATTTTCTTCTTTACATATTTTCTTTAAAAAATATAAATTAAATATAATTATTTTATATCGTAGATTTAAATTTTTTTAATATCATTAAATTATATAATTTACAATTAAATAATATAATTAACTGAATATTATCGTTGTAAGGTTCCTTTAATGGTGGTAAGGGTTTTGGTCTTTCTTAAGAAGTTTAAGGTTCAAAGTACGAAGGGACCAGGACCCCTTACAAAAACCTATGAAAATACATTGAAAAAATATAACTAACTAAATACTTAAATTTTTGAAAAGAAAATGCAGATTCAAATCTTACCCTATAATATGGTAGTTGTTCAAGAATACCATTTCTATCTATGTTGATAGATAAAATAATTCAAGCTATTCTTTTGTTTAAACATGGTAATGAAAGTTTGGTTGGATGCATGTTGCATTCTAATTAGTTCAAGAATACCATTCCTTGATAGATAAAATAATGTAAGCTATTTTTTTGTCTAAACATGATAGTGAAAGTTTGGTTGGATGCATGTTGAATTCTAATTAGTTCAAGAATACTATTCTTATCTCTTCTGATAGATAAAATAATGCAAGCTATTTTTTTGTCTAAACATGGTAGTGAAAGTTTGATTGGATGCATGTTGAATTCTAATTAGTTCAAGAATACCATTCCTATCTTTGTTGATAGATAAAATAATGCAAGCTATTTGTTTGTCTAAACGTGGTAGTGAAAGTTTGGTTGGATGCATGTTGAATTTTAATTAGAATAAAACACTTCCGAATGACTAGAAGTAAACCAAATGGTTCTTTGTTTGACCAACAAAGACTTATGTAAGGATGAGGACAAGTCTAGAGTCCATTGAGCCTTGTGGGTCAATGGAGGATGAAGAGTTATTGGTTGGGTTTTTGTTACTTATTGTAGCACTCTTTGACCCCTTTTTGGGATAACATTGATAATGTTTGCAAGAGTGTCAAACCTATTAAATTACTTTAGATCAACTTAAAGCATGAGTAAGATCAAACTAATAGTCTTCTTTTATGGTACTCAGTTTTTTTAGTTATTTTAAAGATGTTAATCGAAATTTTATTTGAATTTAAAGCTTGTAAAAATTAAAATGTAATTTGATTTTTATCCGATTAATAAAGTTTTTAATTAATCCAAAAATCTCATTCCATATATATTTTAAATATTATTTTAATTTTTAATTTAAAAAATAAAATAAAATTGTGCAAACCTAAATTGTTCACAAAACCGATCCAAACAACCTACCTACCAATAAACACTTAACCGCTATTGAAACTGGAATGTTCCTTTTAGAAGCAATTGCTATGACCAAGTTGTTATGTTACTTGAAAAAAACAGAAAACATGACAAATGATAGATGGCCCAGGGCAGCGAGGGACGAAGAGTTGCATAGGCGAAAGAATACGTGGATGAAACAAAATCAGAAATGGATGAACGTTGGAAAATCAACATAAATGAATGCCAAAATGTCAACAAAAACATAAAAAATTATGTGAATGAAAAGTTCAGAAGTGAAATGTGGAAAAATGCAAGCAGGAAAAGACAATATATTGCAAATTTTAACCCAACATATGACCACAAGGAAAAAAGCGTATATAGGCGCTGAAATCAAGTGGAAGGAAAAAATACTCATTGCTCAGATAAGGACTAGCTCTCATAGGCTTAGATGTGAAATAGGGAGATGGACAACGCCCAAAGAACAATGGGAAGAAAGGATATGTACTCTATGCAGCACAGGGGCAGTAGAGACAGAGAAACACTTCATCTATAAATGCCCAAGTTTTTCAAATATCCGTGACAAATACAAAAAAACACTTGGAAACGAGTTTATGCCAAATTTATTTGAAGACAGTAAAATTAAAAAAGTTGAAAAATTGCCAACACAAATGAGGAGGAGAATGAACAACCTTCTCAAAGATATTAAAGATCATATGATATGATTTGAGAAATTGTACTTCCATATTTTAGATCCCATAAACCATATTGGGGTCTCGCAAACCTAATTAAAATCTTTCATTCATTCATACTAACCAGCTTCTTTTTTAAAGTCCCATTCCCTATTCCCATTGAGAAATCCTTGGGGACAAGGGTCTCACATCTTCCACGTGTGGTATAAAATTCCTTCGCAAGGACATTAAATTTGGCAATAGATTTGTGAGCCCAAGTTCACACGGTTTCACATGTGGGGGGTGGGGTTTGCCCCCTTGATCGAGACATGTCATCGATGCCTATCCACTCCCATCGCATCCTTTGATGACACGTGTCAATGATAAGGGTAGAATTCCAAGATAAATGGCACGGTTTTATATATCGCCGTCATCGTTAACCTTAATCACCCTAAACATTGACACGTGGATGTCAAGTTGCTATGTTTTTGGACTTTGCACGTACAATTTCCGATTCTAAATTGATTTCAAACCCTAGACGGCGTTAGAAAAGACGGGGATGTAACAGCCTTAAGATAAGCATTCACATTATTTTATTCTTAAAAATAAATTCGAAGAATCAAGTACCGTTCACACGTAATTAATTTATTTACTGCAGTACAAACAATATAGTTAAATATATATAGAAAATGCTCCTTTTTCTATACTTTATTGGATTACGCAAAGATATGGGCTAATTTTATATATCTATATTTTTAAAATAATTAAACATTCGTTTAATAAAATAAAATTCAATTATTTAAAATAAAATAGAGACAACCCCACCCACAATTTACCAACAAGATTTAATACCAACTGGCCTAATTTAGGGGTATGAATTTTATATATTATTTGTATTGGATGGTATACAAATGCGGTTAGGGAGTTCTTATTTTGGGCGGCATGAAAAAGTAATAGGTATTATTTTTCCTTCTTTATGAAGAGTTGGAGAGTAAGCAGGTAGTTAAAACTCTCCATATTCAAATCTCACCCCTATATACTGCGGATATGTTGTACATAAAGGTTTCCTCCTAAAAAAAATAGGTATTATTTTTTTAATTTTCAGATATGATTTAAATTTGAGATGATAAAAATATATGTTAAAACTGAGTGGAACCTTTAAATTTTTAATATAATATCTTTTTAATCACGGCCCCCATCGTAATAATTTGAATTGGTTACAAGCACAAATTTTTAGTAGCTAGCAGAGTTCAAACTATTAGCGAAAGCTTCCAACACAGCTATCATCTCGTTAATGGTAACCCGATCTGAGATGGGGACTACCGAACGTAAAGAGTTTGCATCGTCTTCATATCAATCTGGTTCAAACACATGACATGAAGGTAGAGGGACCGTCGGACAAGCAGGAAACAGATCGCCGTCTTCAGACAAGTGCAACACGTAGAGGAATCGGATCGAGCTATTGGCTATGCATGGCACGCCCGTAGAATTGGAACCTAGGTCTCCTCTCGGTAAGCGCCTCAACTTATCAATCCACCTAATCTCCCCTCGGTAAGCGCCTCAACTTATCAATCCACCTAAACCTATGGACTATTAATATTATATTTATTATTATAGAGGTGACTGGGATAGACGGTAGCCCAAATACAACTTTTGTCATATGTTTTGGTTAACTAGACCATGGGTAGGGAAATTGAATGATTTTGGACGGTGAAAAAGGGACAAATTCCTCGACTGGCACTAATCAAGGTTTCGTTTCCCATTTGTCAAATTCCAAAGGTGGACCTCAAAAAGGTTCAAATTTTAATATTAAATTGTTGATTTTTTTAAAGGTTTTTAAAAGTATAGGTAAAATGTCTCTATGAGAGTAAAACCCTTGCAAACACACTTTTTTAACTGCCAAGAAAAAAAAGCTTTGGTCTAATCATTAGACATATGGAATTCTACCTCTCCACGAAAAAAAATTGAAATCAATTTAAAGTCGAATGTGCACGTACAATTTTGATTCTAAATTGATTTCAAACCCTAAACGAGTGCCCTCCAATTACCATTGTGTCAAGACCTCATAGTATATATATATATTTATTTTGTAGTTACTCTTTTATTTAGGATTGATAGATATGATTTTTTTTAAATTGATTACATGAAATTGAAATGAGTATGATCACATATTAGCATTATAACAACTTGGTTATTATGTATGTATTATTTGGTAAGATTTAAACCTGATTATTCTCTTTAAAAATCGAGGAATTTAATTGGTTAAGTTGATGTCTTTATTGTTTTTGTTAGAGAAAAATGGTTGTACTCGCATATCCCACCCTTGATAAATCACAATTCAATATGTTCAAGACACTTCCATATACAAAAGTTTTCCAAATAGTTCTTAAAAATGCAAAAATTAAAGTCTTAAACCTTATAAGAATAGTAGCAAATACTAGTCTGTCACTTAGTGTGCTCACTCATTCATTGGTTATAATCACTCATTCTATACCACTTGATCATCTCTAATTGATGGAAACCTAGTCATTTGCTACATTATGATTAGTTGAGTCTTGCATAGAGTAAGTGTCGTGTGCTAACCAAGATAGTAGCACATTCAATGAGACACATCCTCCATTTTCCACTTATGATGAAAGACTTGTGCAAAATTAAAATACATTGTAAAAACTTTAAAGACCAAGAGAATGGAACCTATGGCCATTCATTTATGAGTGCCTTTGCATGATTAGAATAGCTAATCAAATAGAGTCTACTATGATGGCACGTTCAGCAATACCCCCATAGGTGATGTCACATAGGTCTGTCATCGAGAGTGCACTTGACAAAAGAAGGACTTCATTGTAATCAAACATGAAACCTTTTATAACCAACGCCTAAGTCATAGTTCTTCTAACCAACTTGTCATACTTTTAAGCTACAAGGAATTTTGACAATTCATTTTTTTCCTCTACAAAATCTCATAAAAGGCTTATGCAATGACTAGTGTAGGTTTAAATCCACGACCTAAGGTACACATGACACACTACCATATGCATCTATCTAACTTGATAAACCTTCCAAATGGAATGCAAAGCACATCACTTTTGTAGAAGAGGACGTCATAGTCCATCCAAAAATAGTTAAATTAAAAAAAATAGATGTGCACAGGAGCAAATTTTGAATTAAAAAATTTGGCATCAAAACACTTTATCCCTTCTAGACAACATGTCATGGCTTCCCTGTGGAGTTAGAAGAGGATGGGACTAAACTAGATCCAACTTGCATTGAAGAGGTTAAAAAACTTTGGTGATAAAAAAGCAATTCATGGGGTAAGCATATATTCTCCAAAAAAATCATAAAAACAAATGAGTAAAAGAGAAGTAGAATCTCTTGTCTGCTTCCTATGCCAAAGTTTTTTATGAATCTTTGAGAAGTAATTCACCCTAAAATTCTAAGGAAAAATCAAAGGCTCTAAATAATATTTTTTCATGACCAAGAAATGTCACTCCATACCCACTATAATACTATGTTGGAATTCATAATATTTTACAAAAACAAATATAAGCAATCCATCCACTCAAATCTTATACAAAAAGCATAAAAAGGATAAAAGAGAGAGATATAATGGGCACCCACAAGAACCATAAATGATCACTATAATATTCATAAATAAGAATCACAACACTCATATATAGTGGTCCCCAACCATCATCTATGGAGACATGCAGGGTTCAGACAACAAATAGTGAATGGCCAAGATGGTTATAACATTCGAGCAAGAATTTTTGCTAGCAAAGGTTCTTAGGTTCGAATTATTGGGTATGGATGCTTTTGCCCTTTTGATTTGGAGCTATAGCAGATGGGGTCTTATATGGGATATCACCATCCACATCCCATCCGAAGCTATGACATATTGGTTAGCACCAAGTATTTTGAGCATTGAAGACCTCAATTCAAATATAGATGGATTCACAAATACCAAGTGGATATTTTGGATGATATGACATCCCACACCGTACCTTTGAGTGCCACCTATACCTTTTTTATCTATTAACCTCAACTCAACCAATCAAGAGAAATTAGGTGGCATAATTTTAGCCAATTAGAGGTGGGCAAGTAGGTGGCAAAAAAATGAGTGGCTATCACAGGTTAATGAGAACATGTCACATGGCAGGGTGGGATTGGCTACTAATATTCTAAGGTTTAAGGTATTATTTTTTTTAATTTTGAATGACTATTTGATAAAAACTTCTAAAGACCATAACTTTTGCATACATAAGCATTTTGAGCCAAAATTTTTCAAAATGTATAATTTTTTGAGCTCTACGCATTGGTGATATCAATTTATGGGTTTGTTCTAGTGTTAGGGATTGAATTGTTTGTAATAATCCTCAAGTTCTTTTGCACTATTTTGAAAGGGTAGATTTATCATATTCTAGGTAACTAAAATCTTTGACCTTATCTTTTGGGAGATATAGATGGATTTGTGATAGTTGCAATAGATTTTGATTTTTTAGAGGCTTATAGGAAAAGAATTTAGGATGTGTGTCAATTTCTCTTCCTCTTGTAGGTTATTTATTTAGTTTATTCATGAAGGTCTAATCATTCATGATCTTCTTCTTCTTCTATTTCTTGTCCAACTACTCTTAGAATTTTGTTGTAGCTCTTTTTTTAAGTAGGTTTATGCAAAGCCTTTATTGGTGACTGAAATCAAGAGATCCAAGAGCAAAAGAAAGTCTTCAAACAAGGTGATGTATGTTGTAAGAGGAAAAACTATGCCTTCAAGTAATACCTTATGCAACTATGGAATATTGAAGAAGTTTATCTTTAGAGGAGATGGTAATCTTGATTTTTTTTTGAAGCTCTTGCAAAATTATTCTTTGGATGTATGCATTAGTTTTTTTCCTCAATCATCTTTTCGAGTTTAGAAATTAGGCATAAAATAATGGTTGGTGGCCCATGTTTTAGGGAAATAGATACACTTTATTTAAGACCATGGAATGAATTTTTTTATGTTGAGACAAAAACTATTTAGAAGCTTCCAGTATAGGTTAGGTTTTTTGGACTTCCATATGAGCTTATAAATAAGGATGTTTTGAAGAATATTGGAAATACCCTAGGGAATTCATCAAGGAAGGACTAACTACTAAGGAGCGAAAGCATGATATATATATATATATTCAAATATGTTATGCTATGGATATTTCAAAACCTTTGCCACAATCCATTAATATTAAATCGTAATCAAGAGAATGAGTTCAACAAGTAGATTATGAAAATATTGTATTTTATTGCCATAATTATTATGAGATTGGACACATGGTAAGAGTTTCCAAAGTGAAAACTATGAAGAAAGATTCAAAATTATAACCATGAGATAAACTTCAAGACGAAGCAAAGAAATCATATAGTAATAGAAGTAAATTAGATCAAGGATATTCCACTCCTAAAGAAGAGGTAAAGAAAGCCTATTTATAAAATTATTTGGCATGTTTAGAAGGAATTAAAGGTGCAAAAGAAGATGTGGAGATAAATCCTAAAACAAATATGACAAAAGAGGTCAAGTTTATTTCAATTAAATCATCTTCATTTTTCTCAAGTAGTATAGAATCCTCTCCAAGTAATAAAAGTGAAAGTGGTGAAGATGTTAGTCCTTGTACTTTAAGGTTTCAAGAGTAGCATAACAAATAAATGAGGTTGGAGGAAATCCATAATAATTTAGGGTTTTAGGGTAAAATGAGATGGTAATTGCTACATAAGAGCATCCTTGCACTTTAGTGTTTTCATGGCAACATAAAGAAGATTGTGCTTTTGAGATTATTCCTTGCACTTTAGATCCTTCAAAACAAGGTAAACCTAAAGATGATAAATCCTACTATGAGCAATGTGAGAATATTGAAGAGATTGATGAAGATGAAAGTATTGCTCGTAATGGAAAAAAGAAAAGAAGACCCAAGAAGAAAAACAAAGAGAAAAACAAACCCAAAGGGATATTGATATGGAAAACAAAAACAAATATCACAAGTGTTAACAAGAAGTGGGACTAAATTCACAAATAAAAACAAACAATAACAATGAAAATAATATCTTAGAATATTAATGGAATGAATAAGAACCCTAAAAAAGGGTATTGAGAAATTGTGAGATTGTTATAGACAAGATATTTATAGATATAAAAGTTGTGCAACAAATATTTTAACTATTCATGGTGTTGAAATTCATCTCTATAGAATTTAAATTTCTGAAGGCATTTGATATAAAATGAGTTAACTATGGAAACTTAGTAGTATGAGGAAGAAAGAATATCTTTGATAAAAAGACATTGAAGAATATTTTGACAAAAAGTCAAGGTTGGATATGCTTTAATTAACTTGGTAAGAATGTAATAAGAGCAATGTAATTTTTTATTTTTGTAATCCGTTAGAAGCTACACATAACTTATTAAAAAAAATCATAAGAAAATTTGATTATGTTCATCTATTATGTCATATTAATCTTGCATTATTAAATTATAACATAATATTAATTAAATTTAGATAAGGGTTGTTATTTAATATTCATGTTCGTCTAGCGGGCAATGCATTCCGCAGTGCAGCAGCAATAGTGCAGCAGAAGCAGCAGCCGCCATCAGTCGGAGAGGGGAGCAGCAGTCTCCCATCAAATTCGCCATTGTAGCAGCCGACACTGTAGAAGCCTGCATACTGTAGCAGCCGCCACTTTAGCAGTCCGTGCACGGTAGCGGTCACAAAAATTTTGGCCCTAAAAAAAAAAAAAATGGCAGATTTTGGAGGCAACAAGTTGTGACGGATGGAGCAGCAAGGAGGAGGAGCGAGAGGTCTAGGGGCATCAAACCCTAGGTGTGGGACTTCAGAGGGCAGATCAGCAGACGCGGCAGGTGGGGGCTCTGGCGAGATAGCAGGCCCCCAGGCGGAGGATGTGGACAAGGAAGTTCTATTGGAACCGGTCCAAGGGCGTTGGGCGGATGCGGTTGAAGATTTCTCTGAGGGGGACCAGGACTCTATGCGTCGGGATCAAAGGAAGACCCAAGAAGGAGACAAAGAGAAACTCGGCAACTGGAGACCTTCATATCTTAATGCTCTTCGCGATAAGCAAAAATTATCCGACTCTTGTTTTAATCTAAAATCTGTCAATGGTAGGTTGCACGTCCGGATTCCTTAGCTCAAGCATGTGGCTATGGAGGGCGGAACATCTCCGGTGGCTAAATTTATGGGGGTGAGGCCGGACATGGAAGTCATAAGGATATGGGCCATCCAAAAATGGCGGCCAAGGGCCGGTATGATGATTAAGGCTTTACCCAAGAGTTTTCTTTTGGTGACATTTCAATGTGAACAGGACATGGAAAGGACTCTCCAAGGAGGTCCTTGGTTTTTTGGGAAAAGGGGCTTGTATCTAAAGCGTTGGTCCCCCGATTTCAACCCCGGACTCGAGTCTTTGGATTTGGCTCCTATTTGGGTTAAGATGCCAGGATTACCTCTACTTTTCTGGAACGAACAAATCTTGGCTGGGATAGCTACAGAGATTGGAGAACTAATAGTTATTGATCCTGCAACCTTGAGCAAAATAAGACTCTTGTCTGCTCGCATGTGTGTGTTGGCGGACCTGAGTAAAGAGCTCCCTAAATCCATTATTTTATCGTCTATGTTTGGCCTTCATACTCAGGTCTTTGAATATGAAAATATGTCTTTTAAGTGTAGTGTTTGTGGGAAGGTAGGGCACCAGGGTATCCACTACATTTCCAAGAACCAGCCCCCACTCCAAAATACTGATCCTCAAACCCGGAATAATATCCCTCCCCCACAGATCTCCATTCCTACCCAACCTGGGCCTCAAGGACGTGGAGCTCGAAATCCGAATATCAGAGACCCTGTTCGCCCTATTGTAAGCAAGAGGCAACGTTTTAACCCTCCTCCCAAAAATTCCTATGCCCCGAAACCCTCTCACAGGGGAGCTGGTACCTTTGATGGGAACCCTCAAGCTCAACCTGCTCCTAATATGATACAGCAAGCCTCAGAGCCAAATCACAAAGGAAAGAACCCCATATATCAACGCCCTAGGGCAAGTAAGTTTGATTGGGTGATACGGGAGGCCTATGGAGGCTCGGTGGAAGTGGTCCCATGTACTGCAGAGGAATTTATGGGAAGAAATTCCAAGGAGATCAACATCCCAGTGGAGAACATTTTTGATGCATTAAATCATTTGAAGGGAGATCAGATGGACGACCAAGAAGTGGAATGCGAGGTAGAGGAGACTCAAGAGAAGGATTTAGAGGAGAAAAATCGAAGGAAGGAGCAGGAAACTAATAATACGAGGCAAGGATACTCGGGAGGAAGAGGTGAACCACCAAGATCGGTGTAACCCCAAAGCGGGGAAAAAAGAATCTACTAATCAAGAAGCTAAGAGCACGGAATCATCTCCATTGTCAAAAAGACCAGTTAACCTCGGAAAGCAGATTGTTACCCCAAAGACCAAGACCGACCTACCCAAGATGGTTACTAGAAGCCAAGTGAATCCCAAGGAAATTCAACCTAGAGCGGATGTATGGGGATATGGTTCGGTAGGAAGAGGGAAACCTAGCAATGCTGCCTTAAGGCGTAAAGAAGCAGAGCGAGGAGTGGCTGATGGCACTCAAGCAGTATTGCTCTTTGGGGCGAAGGCTCGAGGATCCAAAGCCCATAAATGAAGATTCTTTCATGGAATATTCATGGGAGTAATCCTGCAAAAATAAGAGCTTTGTATGCTCTTAGACAAGAACACAAACCGGATATGATTTTACTGCAAGAAACTAAAATGGAGGAGAGTAGAGTTATTCCTTTTAAGAATAGGACTTGGCGAGAAGTTGAAGTAGTAGGCCAAGAGGCCACCGGAACAACGAGGAGGGTTACCTGGTTATGTGGAACAAAAATGTGATTGATAGTAGAGTGATTCTGATGTCTAGTTGGTTTATTTGTCTCTTATGTGTGGATAAAACCACGCAGGAAGAGTGGATCTTAACGAATGTATATGCTCCAGTTAGACAGGGACTAAGAAGGGTTCTTTGGAGTCAGCTAGCTGAATTGAGGGAGACGGTCCCCAACTACCCTTGGATTGTGGCGGGGGATTTCAATTGCTACCTTAATCCTGTAGATAAATTGGGGGGCTCTCAAAGAATAACTGCTGATATCTACGAGTTTAGAGATTTTGTTGAGCAACATGAGCTGATGGATGTGGACCTGCGTAGATTCTCCTATACATGGTCTAACAAAAGATTGAAGGAAAACCAAATTCATATAAGATTAGATAGGTTTCTTATTTCTCAAGAATGCCTGGAGAGGTTTGGGGACTCTTCATTAACGGCACTCCCAAGAATCGGGTCTGATCACAACCCAATTCTATGGGAAACAGGGGAGGACTCTAAGAAAAGATACATCAGACCCTTTCGATTCGAACTTATGTGGTTCCAACATCAGGATCTCAAGGATCTGGTTGCCCAATGGTGGGACAAAAATTATAATGGTTCGAAACTGGCCCAAGTGGCATGTAAACTAAGGAATGTGAAGGCTAACATTAGAGAGTGGAACAAAACTTCCTTTGGCAATATTTTTGTTAAAAAGGCGAAACTAAAAGACAAGATCAATGAACTACAGGAGAAGTTGAAGTCAGAGCAGCTTACAGAGGATCTGAGAAACCAGGGAGAGGGAGGCTGTTAGCCGAATACCACACGATGCTAGGATTTGAAGAAACCTTTTGGAGGCAGAAATCCAGACTGCGTTGGTTAAAGGAGGGTGATAGAAATACAAAGTTCTTCCATGTCTCTACTCTTTGCCACGGGAGTACTAACAAAATTAAGGAGATCAAGATGGTCGATGGGTCTAACACCAAAGATATGGAAGACATAAGGAGGGAAGCGATTGAGTACTTTAAATCGTTGCTAGAAGATGTAAATCCGACTTTTGAAGAAGAGGACTCTCTTTTGGCAGCCATTCCACCCCTCGTAACTGATAATCTTAATGGATTCTTACTTAGTCCTTTCACAAAGGAGGAAATCAAGAAGGTCGTTTTTGACATGGATGGTAACAGCTCCCCAGGACCGGATGGCTTCCCTGCAGCTTTCTTCTAGAAGTTTTGGGATATCCTAGGCAATGATGTAGTGGAAGCTATAATTGAGGCTCAAAAGGACATGGAAATCCCAGAAGGAGTTAATGCTACTTTTTTAGTCCTCATCCCTAAACTAGTGGGAGCAATGGAATTTTCCAGTTTTGCCCTATCGGTTTATGTAACACTCGATGAAGATTCTCACAAAAACAATCGCCAATAGGTTGAAGGTTATCCTTCCTTTCATCATTGATATGAACCAAGGTGGCTTTGTGAAAGGGTGACAAATATTGGATGGTATCATCACAATTCATGAGGTTATTCATTCAATGGTGACTAGTAAGGAAGCAGGTATGTTACTAAAGCTTGATATGAATAAAGCCTACGACCGGGTCTCATGGCGGTTCCTCACCAAGATTTTGGGTAAGTTTGGTTTCTGTCCCCGGTGGATTAAGTTGATTTTTAGTTGTATCTCTACTACAAGATTTTCTGTCATGGTGAATGGGTCACCCTCCGGTTACTTTAAGAGTGAAAGGGGGTTGCGACAAGGAGATCCTTTGTCTCCATACTTGTTTATTATTTTAGCAGAAGCATTGGGTAGGAACATTTCAGCAGCGGTGGCAGATGGTCAATTGGAAGGTTTTAAACCAGCCTCAACAGCAGAGCCAGTGTCTCACCAACAGTTTGTGGATGATACAATCATTGTGTCCAAAGCCTCGGTGCCTCAGGCTAGGAAGTTGAAGAGAATTCTAACCAAGTATGAGACGAAAGCAGGACGAGTACATAAACTATAAGAAGAGTAGCATCTATTTCTTTAACACGCCTGGTGGGAGGGAGGAAAGAATAGCTAACCTCTTCGGTTGTGGAAAGGACTTTCTACCAGCAACTTATCTAGGCATGCCTATGTTCGAAGGAAGAATGAAGGCTACTTTGTGGAACTCAGTCATTGACAAGATCTCCAAAAAGTTAGCAGGGTGGAAGGGTAGCCTTCTCAGCTCCGCAGGAAAAGCCTTATTAGTTCAAACTACTTTACTGAGCATTCCAATTTATCGCATGTCTCTATTTAGAATGCCCGCAAAGGTCCAAGCTACATTGGAGCTAATTCGACGCAACTTCTTGTGGTCGAGTTCGGAGGAGAGAAAGAGAATTTCGTTGGTAGCATGGAATCGGGTGTGTGCAAGCAAGGATCGGGGGGGCCTGGGGTTAAAGAGAATGAAAGAAATGAATCAAGCTCTGATTAGCAAACAGGTATGGAGATTTATCAATAATGATCAATTGGGATGGGTAAAACTTCTTAAGGCAAAATATATCAGAAATAATCAGGACTTCCTGAAAGCTGATAATCTTCCTAGAGGACCCTATTTTTGGAATTGTTTGCTCGAATGTCGGGAGGTAGTCAGGAAAGGCATCAGATGGAGAATTGGTAATGGAAGACAATTGGACTTTTGGAAAGACCCGTGGTTGGAAGAGGCCCCTCTGAAAGATAACTTAGACCTTCAGGTCCTCCAACATAAACTTTCGAAGGAAATGGGAGGAAAAGTAGGGGATTTTATTGCTGTAGCACAGGAAACTTCTTCTTGGAAGAAAATCACAGTTCATAATCTGTCAGAGCAAGAGAAGGTGGCCCTAACCAAACTCAATGATGCTTTAAGGGTGTTCCCGATCATTCCTGGGGAAGGAAGAGACAAGGCGATTTGGGGCAAAACTACAAGTGGGATCTATTCAGTAAAAACTGCCTATAAGTTAATCCACTCAGGATTCAATGGTTGGAATCCGACTTTTGTTATTTGGTTAAATAATTTAACCCCAAAAATAGCTTTCTTCTTTTGGTTGGCGGTTCAAAATAAGATTCGACAACAGATAATCTGCAAAGGAGAGGTTTCCAATTCATCAATCAATGTATCTTGTGTGAGAAAGCAATAGAATCAGTAAGTCATATATTTCTAACTTGTGATTTTTCTTGTACAGTCTTCCAAATGATCCTGTCCAAATTTCATATAGATTGGGTCTGTCCAAATAGCATGTCTGACTTCTGCATACGGTGGGCTTCCCCCTTCCGGGAAAAGCTTTTGACTTGGCTCTGGAAGCTCAGATTACCCCATTTTTTATGGGGGATATGGAATGAGAGAAATAAGAGAGTATTTAAAGGACGTAAGAAAGATCCCAAGTTATGTGGTAATAAAATAATCAGAGCTTTGAAAGAAAACTGAAAAACTTTCTTCTTCAAAAATGAGACCATGTCTCTAAGGGAAAGGAGGATTTTGCGGAACTGGGGAGAGGAACTTCCAGACCTAGACATTACAACCAACCCACGGGATGGTGTCAAGTGGATACCCCCACACAAAAGTGGGTTAAGTTTAATTTTGACTGGGCAACTAAAGGAAATCCGAGGGCTGCAGGAGCGAGGAGGAGTTTTGAGAAATGAGGAAGGAAAAGTGGTCCTTGCCTTTGCAGAGCCTTTGGGAACTCAAACAAATCATTTTGCAGAAGCCCGAGCCTGCATACAGGCAATGAGAATTGCCGGACTTGAGGGTTATAAGGAAGTTATCTTTGAAGGGGATTCGCTTAATATAATCAAGGCAATTAAGGAGGATAAAGACCCCAGTTGGACCATATTGGAGCTTATCCTAGAAGCAAAGATTCATAAATCTCATTTGGTTAATGCCCGAATCCAACACACCTTCAGAGAAGGGAACCGAGCGGTAGATCTAATGGCAAATATTGCAGCTTCGTTGGGGAGATGCAAATTTGGAAGGATAACTTCCCTCAAGAACTATTGGTGTTGGTTGCTAGAGAAGAGCTAAGATCAAACTCGTTAGAGCATCGGGGAGATTAGAGGGGTCGATGATGAGTAATCCGACGAGATGGAATTAGGCGAGAAAAGGCATCCCATTTCCTTGGGGCCCGGGAGGTGACAAGTGTACGATACAACAACCTAGTGTTAGTAAGTGCTAGGTGTTGTTTGGTTTTTGTTTTATCCTGAATAGTCAAGCGACAAGTATAGGACTTTGGACTCTAAGTATGGCTTAATGTGAGTCTTAGAAAGATCCATTTTGTATTTTGATTATACGGGCTTGATGCTAGAACCAGCCCATTTTGACTTTGTAAAAGGTTTGTGGACCTTATAACCACCTCTACCTTATACCAAAAAAAATATTCATGTTCGTCCATTGAAACAACATATAGACATGCATAATTCAAATTGAATCATAAATGGCACATATAAATCCATAATAATTTTAATTAATTAAAGTTACTTAAAAATTATGATTTAAGGGCTATTTAATTTTATAAGATAAATAAATCTCGTCTTTATAGCCAACATCTTATCAAACACATACATTATTAACATTGTAACATGCATGACAAATATTATGTTCTAGATATATATTGAATATTCTAGATATATAAAACAAGTGATGTCTTACACTCACTCCACCAGTGTAAATATGCATTCATAGCAAGCTACTTGTAATTTACTTGAGTCGATTTTTTTTTTTTTTTTATGTTTTAGGGTTCTAATAAATATGACTTAATTATTTAAGATGGAGTTCTTTACCTATTAATTTTTATATATCCAAATAATAAGTTTTTAATTAGCTTATTACTATCAAATTTTTATTTTATCTTTGATAAAGATGAGCTAAGTTATTTTTGAAATTTATTTGCTAAGTATATCTTTGAAATTTGTATTATATTATTTTGGATTGCCAGGTCCCTATGGTTTCAAGAGAGGGAAAAAAACTCATAATAAAACATGCCTTCATTTCTCGTCCAATGGAGATTGTAGTAATGATGCTTTAAAAAATAATAAATATAGTTGGAAGTCTTTAACAAGTAATAGGTCTATTTGTACATTAATTTGATTTGTAGTTGAAATATCGAAAATAAATTCTTGATGTAAAAAAATATAGAAGAAATCATTTGACATAATATGGATCCCTAGTTCATAGAAATTTTATAGCAAGTCTTTTAGAGGTGACAATTGCATATATAAAATAATATACTAATATTAAACTATGCATTATACCTCAAAATGAACCTAATACCCTCTTAGGATTTTCTTATTTGAAAATGGTGATAACATTATATATGCAATTTGTCCAAATTTTCTATCTACTATAAAATATATTAAACAAGCTAATTAAACATTATACTTCGAAATAAATTATTAGTAAAGTTGGTTTGGCCTAGAATGATGATAGGGAGGGTGTTCTTTTTTCTAATCAACTAAAGTAATGGTTAAACAAGTTGTGATGGTGAAATTTCACGAATATTCAATGGTGTCGCGATAAATATCCTTAGGTTTGCTTGTGTATTGTACATGAATCAAGAGTGAAAGTATGAGTGTCAGACTAGTTGAACAAGAGATATCGACCTGAGATGAAGAGCGAATATGAGATTCTACATCAGAGAGATTCAAAGTTTTTTTAGGGTTTACGATGGAAATTTAGGATTTCCTACAACTTCATTTTTTGAATTCTAGGATGGAGGGTTTCCACAAAGATGCATGCATTGAGCCAAAAATGGATTTTATAGAAGCAATCCGTGGAGGACCAACTCTAACATGAGGGGAACATAATCAATGATTTTCAAGGAAACCATCAAGGATGCCAAAGGTCGATTCAAGGAAAACATATTATCAAACACATACATTATTAACATTGTATGGATCCCTAGTTCATAGAAATTTTATAGCAAGTCTTTTAGAGGTGACAATTGCATATATAAAATAATATACTAATATTAAGCTATGCATTATATCTCAAAATGAATCTAATACCCTCTTAGGATTTTCTTATTTGAAAATGGTGATAACATTATATATGCAACTTGTCCTAATTTTCTATCTACTATAAAATCTATTAAACAAGCTAATGAAACATTATACTTTGAAATAAATTATTAGTAAAGTTGGTTTGGCCTAGAATGATGATAGGTAGGGTGTTATTTTTTCTAATCAACTAAAGGAATGGTTAAACAAGTTGTGATGGTGAAATTTCATGAATTTTCAATGATGTTGCGATAAATATCCTCAGGTTCGCTTGCAGATTGTACATGAATCGAAAGCGAAAGTATGAGTGTCATACTAGTTGAACAAGAGATCTGGACCTGATATGAGGAGCGAATATGAGATTCTGCATCAAAGAGATTTGAAGTTTCATTAGGGTTTACGATGGAAATTTAGGGTTTCTTGCAACTTCATTTTTTGAATTATGGGATGGAAGGTTTCCACAAAGATGCATGCATTGAACCAAAAATGAATTTTAAAGAAGAAATTTGTGGAGGACCACCTCTAACAGGAGGGGAACACAATCAATGATTGCCAAGGAAACCATTGAGGATGCCAAAGGTTGATTCAAGGAAAATAGATATGGGTTGCATGAAAGCAACTAATGGATCCCCAGTAGTGAAGTTGGAAATAACGGATGTCCAGGAAGGAATAGATGTGATTGAGAGGAAAAGCCTAATTTATCGATTCATGGGATTCCAACCGACTCTTGCTACCTTCAAGCAATGGGCTGCCAAAAACTGGAGCACTAAAGGTAAGTTCCAAATTTTTACTTACCCTAATGGCTAATTTCTTATTTTTTTTTATAATGAAGAAGATAGGGAGAACATTTTTCAAGGGGGGCCATGGTTTTTTGGTAGGGCAGGGCTCTTCATGAAGCCCTGGCATACCAAGTTCAAATATGAGGAAGAGATGACATCAACTGCCCCTGTTTGGGTCCATTTATTTGATCTTTCGAAAGAATACTGACATCCAAAGATATTTGCAACAATTGGAAATTCTTTAGGAGTTTACATGATGACTTCCGATAGCACCCAACACTTAGAGCATATAATTTATGCAAGGATTTTTATTTTGATTGATTTTGAAAAACCACTTCCAAAGAAGATTACTTTACAATCTGGGGAAGAAATATGGGAGCAAGTAGTAGATAATGAAAATATTCCATTTAGATGAAGAATTTGTCATGAATATGACCATCTAGCCAAGGATTATCCACATAAGGTCCCTAACAAAGAGAAAGAGGATGGGGACTTGGCAGGGTTTCAAATCCCTAAACAAAAAAACACAAAGAAAAAAATAGCAACAAAATAGAAAACAACAATTTCATCTAACACCTTTGAAATTCTCTCCATAGATGAGCAAGCAGATGATGAGGATGGTCAAATGGAAACAATTATTATGGAGACACAATTTGATGAAGAGAGAGAACATGAAGGATTGCATGATTAGAAATCATTAAAAGAGCTTGCCTTGATGCTGTGAAATAACAATAAAGGAAAAAAAGTACAATGTAGAAAACCAACCCAAGTGCAAAACAAAAGAACAGATTCAAACTACAAACAAAATGGATCCTCAAAAAGACCATACAAATTTCAATAGTAATGTTGTGGTACCAAGTAACTAGCCTATAGTTCCAACTGGAATGAAGCAAGATACGAATAAAAGGATAACGATGCCATAATCCTAAGGTTTACAGTCAATCTCTTTATAGCAATGTTGGAAGCTTTGGCTATTTTGCTAAGTAATTTATGATATTTTTGGTAATTTGTTAAGCTTTGGTTTATTTTTAGTGTTATCATATTTTGATTGTTTGTCTTTAGCTCCTTTATGCTTAGTTTTTGTTGTATCTATTTTTCTTGATTCCGATTGTGGTGTATTTGATTCATTTTGTTGTTTCCGTTTTGGATTTGTTTTGTTATGTTGTTTTTGGGGTTTTTTTGTGTGTTTCGTGTTCTATGATTTTTTGGTTTGTGGTGTATTTGTTTTTTGTTGTTGTTTTTGTTATGGTAGTGTTTTGTTATGATGTGTTTGTGGTTTTTTTTTGTGTTTCATGTTTTGGTGTTGTTTATTTTTTTCGTTTTTTTAATTTTAATTTTTTTTATTATTTTTTTGTTTTTGTTTTTTTTGTGTGTTTTATGTGATTGTGTTTTGCTATTTTTTTTTGTGCGTGTGTTTGATTGTGCTTTTTCTTGTCGATGCACCCAGGGAGTATGATTTATTTATTTTAGCTTTTTATGTGTTTGTGTTTGTGTGTTCTTGTTTTGTGTTGTTTCAGGCATGCTCCTTGCATGTGTCAAAGGTGGTAGACCAGGTGTGAGCCCTGGGCATTTTTGGTGGAAGAGATACCCCTGCCTCTTTGGGTCTTACCCAAAAGTGGCATCCCTTCTAGGATATTTTCTACAAAAAAAAGAATGATGATAGGTACTAGATATTATATCTTGATATTACCTCAATGTACCATATTAGATATTTCTCCTCTAACTTAACTAAGCAAACTTTAAATGCTATGACATGTTCTACTATCCTAAAAATTTTAGTTGAAGTTTCATAAATTACTTTTTATCCATTATTATTTGTATTCATATAAAACTTGAGAATAAAAATCTATTGCATATTTTAAGTAATCTTACTTTACCCTTTTATTTCTATAAAAAATATTTTTTTTGTGTTTATTATTACTATATGTTAATTAGTTTGATTGTTGTTCATCTTAATTAGTTATATAATTTTTTTCATCTCTCATTTTGATTACTATCTTGGAATTATAAGATGGGGAGAAATGTATCAATTTAGTAAACTTATAATGTAGAAAATATTAATGATCTAATTACTTTGAAAGGATAATTATATAGATTGATCTTGATGAATTTTAACACTTGTATTTTTATCCCCTTATGTAATGCTTTAAGAAAGGGATTGAAAAATCAAAATCAATTATGTTTCACTTCGTTCGAAGGTGGATTTGATAGCAACTTGGAAAAATAATCATGTTAATCCAAATTCATCGACTTAATAGGTTTTTCTAACATGAGTGTGATATGAAGAATTTCTTTTTAATGTGTATTATTACTAGTCATGGAATCGACATAAGGCTTTCTCAATTATCTAGGTTGATGGGGGATTTTTGAACCTACACCTTCACCTGCCCTTATCTCACACTCTTATAGGCATTTTTGTGAGGTCATTACCACTGTGGTACTACCACTTCAAATGTATATGAACATCACAATCTTTAGATCTCATTTTAATTGGGATACCCCTGCCTTCTTGGGTCTTACCCGAAAGTGGCATCCCTTTTGGGATGTTTTCCACAAATAAAAAAAAGATCTCATTTTAATTTTAACATGTTCATCTCTCTTGGCTTTGGTGACATGCTTACATGGCTTGTTCTATTCTAGGTTCTTGTTTGTTTTAACAAGACATATTTAGTGGAAATATTTTGAATGTAAAGTTGGATGATGCATAAAGAATAGAACACATTACGCTATAAGTAATAAGAACCAAATTCAATTTCTTTTGATCTAGTACATAAATTTAATGCGTCCATTATTATTATTATGCATAGAATCTAACATCTAAAATTTTACTCTCCATGATAGAGATTACCATTATATGGCATTGTTTTTATTTAGACTCTAAGCTACCTAAAATTAGTTCTTTTGACTACCTCCAATAAGAATGAATGATATAGAGGTTCATTAGAAGCATGATCCATTACTAATTGACATGACACTTCGAAAAATTATGTCCAATAAAAATGAATCATATAAAGGTTATTGAAAGCACAATTATAATCCTAATAGTCACCTAAATGACAATTGGATAAACCAATTAAACACTTAAATTCTAACCATGAATGGATTGAAGAAGATGAAGATGTTTTTTAGGTAACAATGAAGAATAGAATAACAATAACTCAAATGGTTGACTGAGGTTTGAATTTTTCCAAGTGATATATGCATAATAGCCAAGTTGATATAAAACCACTATATGATAATGGTGTAATACAAGCGGTACCCAATCTTAGTTCTTTTTATTGACTCCAATAAGAATGATTTCATATAGAGGTTAATTAGAAGCATGGTCTATTACTAATTGACACTTGAATGACAACTATATCCAATAAGAATGAATCATATAAAAGATTAATTGAAAGCACAATCTGGTCCTAATCAACACCTAAATGACACTTGGATAAACCAATTAAAACACTTAAATTCTTACCCTGAATGGATTGAATAGAATGAAAATAATTTTTGAGTAACAATGAATGAAGAATCAAATAATAATAACTCAAATGGTTAATCAAGGTTCGAATCTTACCAACTAATATATGTATAGTAGCCAAGTTGTTATAATACCACTATATGACAATGATGTAATACAAGTGGTAGCTAGATATAATTTTTGTGATTGGCTCTAATAGGAATGGATCATATAGAGGTTAATTAGAAGCATGATCCATTATTAATTGAGACTTGAATGACACCTAAACAAACTATCTCCAATAAAAACAAATCATTAAAAGGTTCATTGAAAGCACAATATTAACCTAATCGACACCAAAATGACATTTGGATAAACGGATTAAAACACTTTTGTGTAACATGATGAATGAAAGAAGAATCAAATAACAATGACTTAAATGGTTAACCGAGTTTTGAATATTGCCAAGTTTTGAATATACATAATAGCCAAGTTGTTGTAATTCCACTATATGGTTAACCGAGTTTTGAATATACATAATAGCCAAGTTGTTGTAATACCAATATATGACAATGATGTAATACAAGTAGTACTTAGATTAGTTCTTTTGATTGAATCCAATAAGAGTGGATCATATGTAGAGGTTAATTAGGAGCATGAACCATTACTAATTGACACTTGAATGATACTTGAACAAGCTGTCTCCAATAAAAATGAATCATATAAAAGTTAATTGAAAGCACAATCTCATCCCAATCGACACTTTAAAAAAATTATATTTTTTTGGATAAACCAATTAAAACAATTAAATTCTAACCATGAATGAATTAAATAAGATAAAAATTGTTTTTATGTGACAATGATAATAAAGAATCAAATAACAATACCTCAAATGTTTAGTTGATATTTGAATCTAGCCAAGTAATATATGCATAGTAGCCTAATACTATTGTATAACAATTATATAATACTATTGTATAACAATTTTAACCATGAATTGATTGAATAAGATAAAAATAACTTTTGTGTAACAATGATGAATGAACAAAGAATCAAATAACAATGACTTAAATGGTTAACCGAGTTTTGAATATTGCCAACTGATATATACATAATAGCCAAGTTGTTGTAATACCACTATATGACAACGATGTTCTTTTGATCGACTCTAATAAGAATAGATCATATATAAAGGTTAATTAGAAGCATGAACCAAGTGTCAAGTAGTACTTAATTAGTTCTTTTGATTGACTCCAATAAGAATGGATCATATATAGAGGTTAATTAGAAGCATGAACTAATTAGAAACATGAACCATTACTAATTGACACTTAATGATACTTGAACAAACTATCTCCAATAAAAATGAATCATATAAACGTTAAATGAAAGCACAATCTCATCCCAATCGACACTTTCAAAAAATAATTTTTTTTTTTGAATAAACCAATTAAAACACTTAAATTCTAACCCTAAATGGATTAAATAAGATAAAAATTATTTTTATGTAACAATGATAAATAAAGAATCAAATTACAATACCCCAAATGTTTAGTTGAGGTTTGAATCTTGCCAAGTAATATATCCATAGTAGCCTAATACTATTGTATAACAATTATATAATACAAGTAATACCCAAACTTAGTTCTTTTAATTAACTCTTGTAAGAATGGATCATATAGAGGTTAATTAGAGGCATGATCCATTACTAATTAACACATGAACAACACTTGGACATACTATCTCAACTATCTTCTATAAAAATGAATTATATAAATTTTAATTGAAAGCACAATCTAAACCCAATCATCACTTACATAACATTTGGATAAATCTTGTTCGTGGTTCTAGGTGGATTGGTAAGTTGGGGCGCTTACCAAAAGGAGACCTAGGTTCCAATCCCACGAGCATGCCCATGCATAGCCAATAGCCGGTCCGACTCTTCTGCGTGTTGCACTTATCTGAAGACGACGATTTGTTTCCTGCTTGTCCAACAGTCCCTCTACCTTCATGCTACGTGTTTGAACCAAACTGACAAAGACAATGCGAACCCTGTGCGTCCGACGGTCCCCACCTCACGTCGGGTTACCATTAATGAGACAACGGTTTTGTTGGAAGCCTTCGCTGATAGTTTGAACCCTGCGAGCTACGCTGACAGTTACTAAAAAATTGTGATTGTAACCAATTCATCCTAACAAAAAAAAAACATTTGGATAAATCAATTAATTAACATTTAAATTTTTAACTATATATATTTTTAAAGGATTTGCATTCTTATTATATTATAATCATATAATAATATGACTATTGTTTGACAATTATACATATATTGTTTATTAATATTGGAACTTTATTTTATAACTTGAAAATCTAACCAATTAAACTAATATTATTATTCAATTCTTAAAAATAAAGATTATTTTAATTAAGGTCACTTGCACCCTTGCATGGTTTCATGATTTACACATGTCATATAAGGCTTTGATAATGAGAGGCCCAATTAGGATCATTGTGTGCACCCTTGCGTGGTTTCATGACTTCCACGTGTCATATAAGCCTTTAAAAATGAGAGGCCCACATGTTGGTTGCTGTTTATTAACCTATTTATGAGTAACAATTTGTAGGTTTCATATGCTGGTTTGCACCTCTGATTAGGCACATTAATAGGACTAATCCATTTCTATCCCAGCTCATAGCGCACGTGATTAGGCACATTAATAGACTAATCCATTTCTATCCCAGCTCATAGCGCACGTGTCAAATGGATGGTAGAATTTCACAACCAAGGACTCTTGTTTTGAGATGTGGGTCTAGGCATTGGTTATTGGTGTAGATTTGCACATGGTTTATAGAGTTTGAGTAGTTAATAAAGGTCAAATTTTTTATTACTATATAGTATATTTTAATAATTAATATAATTGAATAATTATATATTAGGTAAATAATATATTTTATAAAAATATTTTTATATGATTTATAACTTCACAATCATTAAAATTAAAAAAAATTATCCATGTGATGTGGTTATCACTTGCATTATCAGTGATGTGACCCGGGTTCAATCTTCATGGCGGATGTGTATAAGAAGGTATAAGAAGTATTTCTTAAAAAAAAAAACATCATAATAATAATTAATTTTATAATTTAAAATAAAAACGATATAGCACTTTCAAACCGTGGTGTGGGCGAGTGTGTGAGGGGGTGGGTGTGTGGTGGCTTTGTGTTAAATTCTCTATTGATAAGTATAGTTCTCGGTTTTACGAGGGGTTATGGTTGGGAGGAGACTTCTCAGTCCTGCGCTTCAGTCATAGAAGTTTCTCACAATAACCACTAACAAAAAAACAAAAAACAACGGGATATAACAGATATTACAAAGGATATAGAAGTATAATTAAATTGTAATACATTTTAATTTTAAAAGTATATTAGTTTTTTAATGAGTTTACAAGTAAATTATCTTTAAAAGTAAATTACAAAGGATATAGAAGTATAATTAAATTGTAACCCATTTTAATTTTAAAAGTAAATTATATTTTTAATGAGTTTGCACTGGGTTTTTATGAGGGGTACCGGTCCCCTCAAATTGAGGAGGGTTTGAACCTTAGACCTCTCTTAAGCCCTTATCGCTACACTAAGCTTGTAACTATAATTTTAAAAAGAAATTATTGGAATTGATCAACATTGATTTTTTTTAAAGAAATTTTAAAAAAATATATTAAAACAAGATTATTTATAAATTGGAAGGAGATTCTTCTTATTTCCAACAAACTTTCATGTCTTTAAAACCCAAGTTTTAAGAAGATATGTATTGAACCAAATTTTCTAAACCATATATTTGTAACGGTTGTTCAAATTAGCCAAACACTAAATTTACTCATCAAAACAAGATAATCCTTTCATCGACAACTTGACCTAAGCTACTAATTAATGTATTTTTTTTAAACCCTGTTGGGTAAGACAAAGTCAAGAGGACCTGGACCCTCCAAGGCATTGAACTGGGGCAGCCAACCAACTGACAAACACTTGACCGCTACCATCTAACCTATGTCCTTCTGAGTAAGTTGTGGTTTGAACCTTAGACCTCCTCAAAGAAAAGCTAAAACCTTAACCACTGCGATGTCCTATCGTCAGCAGACAAAATGTTTTAAGGTAAAAAGGGTCTTGGTCTTCTTGTATAAAAATTTAAACTTGAATCTTATTCATGAAAACCTAAAAACATATTACTATAATATTTTTAATAAAAAAATGTTAAAATAAAATTAAATTTTTATGAGAAAGGTGGATCCCGTCCTGCTGGATTTGAATCTCAATAAAAATTCAATGGATGAAAAAACCAATGGTTTAGGGTTCAAGTAGGTGGCGGAGAAGAAGAGTTTTATAGTGCATTAATTTAATTTAATCACGTACTTCGATAGTTATGGTCTTTAATCACGTACTTCGATAGTTATGGTCTTAGTTATCAAAACTTTTAGTTAGTTGGATTCGAGTATGTGGTGGACAAGAAGAGTTTTATGGTGGATTAAAGTTTCATTTATATTTAATTTAATCACGAACTTAGATATTTATGGTTAGTAGGAAGTTTGTAATGAAGAGTTTGAAATTTTTTTTTAGATATTTATTTGATAGTATATTTGGTCTTGTATATAAAATTTCAATAATTTTTTCCTTTAATTTTATAATATATAATTTTAATTACGATTAAATTGCGTAAAGATATGGCATGATTATATATGATGTTGTATTAAAAGGTGAATAGTTATAGGTATTATTTGTCTTTAATTTATATTATAAATTTTAATAATTAAAATTAAAATTTAGTATTTTAAAGGTTAGTGGATTAGTAAGTGTAAGTATGATTGGATACTTATTAAAAAGAGATTTAGGTTCAAACTTTGGGGAAGCCAACCCTTTGCAAAGGTAGTAGTCTGCTCTAAATCTTCTGAGTGGGCGTGAGGGAGACTGACGACGATATGAATCCCAAACAATCGATGGTCCCCATCTCACGTCGGGTTAACAAAAACGAGACAAATAAATTTGTTGGGAGCAATCCATGTGGATTGAACCTTGCCTTGATCTGACCAGTTACTAAAAATAGTGGTTGTAACTAACTCTCCTATGTAATAAAAAAAAATTAAAATTTAGTTTTTAGTTGTGAGAACAGAATATGAATGGAAGTTGTGTGCTATGAAGAGATTTTTTTAAGTATCAATGATCTCTAAAAAACGTAGATAATTTTTTAGATTTTAGAAAATAAAAATATATTATTATTATTTAAATTTATTTTATTTTAATAAGTTTTTGTTTTTAAGTGTAAATTAGGAGATGCAATCAAAGTTTATTTTAAATTATTATAAATTAAATTATACTTTTGATTATATCTTATAATTAATTTGACTAACACCCACCCAGGTGTTGTAGGTGAGTTGGAGAGGAGAGGGCAATCCTCCAAGGGAGGTCCCGGGTTCAAATCTCCACCCTACCAAAAAGTTGAATTGGGTATCCAAAATCCAATTGATAATGTTGGTGCGGGCAGGGTCGGGTGCGACTCCCGGGTGACTTTGATGGTGTAGAACCCTCTATTCGTGGTCTCTTAGACCAATGCGGCCCCGCAAGGGATTTTTTGCTTTAAAAAAAATAAAAAAATTGACTAACACCTTGGGTTGCAGAAGTTGCATGTTACCTATACCTATTTTCTAGAGTTTAAGTGGCCACAAAGTAAAAATTAAGGACTTTAACAAGTTGATAATGTAGATTTCAAGATTCAAAATTATTTAAGTGTAAATTATTTTTTTTAAAGAAAAGTTTTATACTATTTAATATAACATGTAGACACGCAAAAGTCGCACATTGCAACTTCTCCTATCATCTCGACTAATCAATTTGCAAAACCCACAAAAGTTGCATATATTAGTTTCAAAACACTATTCATTTACTAAAATCACTATTCATAAGTCCCCTTGGGTCACTTATGCCCTTTCCTACGCTTAACTTTGGGTCCTCATGTGACCATCATCTTTGCCTAACATTGGTTAATTTCTAACCTTGATCAAGGTCACCCCACAGTCAAATTCCACCCCATGGTCAACCTAACCATGGTCAATCAAATATTTGGCCACCTCACCTAGTCTACTCTTTGACTAGCCTAGGCTCTGTCTCACCCATTTGACCTAGACTAACATAGGGTCAACCTAAGCAGGGTTAACCTTAGCCCTTGCTTCACACATCCTTTGTGTGCATTTAGGGCCTTACATATAATTTGGAGACTTTTATATCCCAAAGCATAAGAGATATGGTGAGTCATCCTCCACCTCACCCAAAAGTCAACACTTGACCTAGGGTCAACCTAACCCTGGTTAAATCTAACTCTTGCTCCATTTCAAATCCCCATGTGGGTTTGAATTCATAAATGACTTTTGAAGACTTTTTGGTTTTCAAAGCATGGGCAAGGATGACTCATTCCACTTCATCCAAGTCAACAACTAACCCAAGGTTAACCCTACTACGGTTAGGATTTAACCCCAACTCCACTTCACATCCCCATGCTCATTTATGACATGTAGGTGGGTGACGGATTATCTCATCCAAATGTACTTATGAGGCATGCCACATCAGATGACACCTCAACCCCCCTTGACCTCTTCAAATTCTATAAATAGAGGGTCATTTCTTCTATCTTCATTCATCCACCATTTTGCATAACAAAACTCTACCAAAATCTAGCTAGGCTCCCCCATAATCCATCAATCATTTTGCATACGAAAACTCTAACAAAATCCAGTTAGGCTCCCCCACATTTCATCACCCACTTTGCCATCAATCTCCATCAATCACCATTTTAAATATCTTTTTGCACCCTTTTTGTGTCCTAAAAATTGGTCTACTTTATAGGTTCTAAAGATGACCCGACAAAGATAGGAACTCCAACATTTATAGAAGGCTATTCAAAATCACCTAGAATTTGGCCAAGGTATAACAGTTAGGATCACAAGGTACCCTATGACCCAAAACAGTCGCACCCTAGGATGTGATCCTTTTCAAGAGTCTGTTTCAAACACTAGAAATATAGAAAACCCTCCCAGAAGGTAAGTATCACTATCCAAATTGGTTTTATAAATATTTTTTAGGCTTTTGTTATGAATTAGGCTAATTTACTTTGGTTTTTTATCTGTAAACACAAGGGATCTGATCCAAACAAGCCCTTAAACATTCTAACCTCTTTTTGTAGGTCTTGCAAATCTTGAGGATAGGTCAGACTGATAGTGGTACACGAACAGTAATCCCACTCAACTTGAGGGTCTTTTGGAAGACTGTTGAGGTGTTGTTGACCTCCTTACTGAAGAAGGGGTTCTTACCTCTCAAAACCCATTTTATAACCTCTAAAGGAACTTTTGTAAAAGGGACCTTCTTGTACCCCTTTAAACCATAAATTGCAAACAACATCGGTTTTCCTTGAGCTCATTTTGCAAACAACAAAAATATTATAAGTTAGCTAGGTGCTACAAGCATCACAAGTAAACCAAGGATGCATATAGCTAGAGTTGGAATCCCACAAGGGCAAGAATTCATATGAAAACAAAATTTCTTCCCTAGTATATTCAGAATAACCAGAACAAAGAAGTCCTTGGTCCACAATAATTTACAAAACAAATAGAGTCAATATGCTTAGTCTGTCTGGTCATATCTTAAATTCTTAGAATTATTAGTTTTAAATTTTCTTATGTGAGCTGAAGAAGGATGCAAAAGAAAGCCTTCATTGGATTTTTTATTTGCCAAATAGCTCCACTTCCTAGGAATGTGATATCAATTAATCTGTTCAATTTTTCCTAGAGTCTTATAGACTTGATTCAGCAACAGTGGGAGCATAATAGTCTTGACCTCTTGTTTACCAAGAAAAAATGGTATGATCAACTTAGAGTCCCCATAAACTGAAAGGGTTTTGACATTTTCTATTGTCACTAGGGTGAGATCAAATTTGCATCCAATCAACTCAACTACATTATTGGTGGTTTGTCCTAAATTTAGGTAAAATTTAAGAATTTTGGAATGCGATCTTTGACCATAAAAGTCCTCCAATAATAACTATTCCAAGGTTAGACTTTGAAGCCCCATCAAAGAATAGAGCTGGAAAACTAAAACACAGTTGAGAAGTCAAGCTGTTGGTAATAGAGGTGCTAATTAGATCTTGAAGACTCTAATTTTGTAGGTGTGTAACTCAACTCTAGAAAGAACACTCTGATATTTCTTAGCTTTAAATCAGGCTCTAGCATTTTCCATAATAACATATTTTATTCAATAAAAATGAATCATATAAAGGTTATTGAAAGCACAATTATGATTTCAGTAACCACCTAAATGACAATTGGATAAACCAATTAAACACTTAAATTCTAACCATGAATTGATTGAATAAGATGAAAATGATTTTTGGGTAACAATAATGAATCAATGAAAATAGAATAATAATAACTCAAATGGTTGACTAAGGTTTAAATTTTGCCAAGTGATATATGCATAATAGCCAAGTTGATATAAAACCACTATATGATAATGGTGTAATACAAGTAGTACCCAATCTCAGTTCTTTTGATTGACTCCAATAAGAACAAATCATATAGAGGTTAGTTAGAAGCATGACCTATTACTAATTGACACTTGAATGACACCTAGACAAACTATATCCAACAAAAATGAATCATATAAAAGATTAATTGAAAGCACAAACTAATCCCAGTTGACACCTAAATGACATTTGGATAAACCAATTAAAAAACTTAAATTCTTACCTTGAATGAATTGAATAGGATGAAAATAAATTTTGAGTAACAATGATGAATGAAGAATCAAATAACAATAACTCAAATGGTTAATCGAGGTTCGAATATTGCCAACTAATATATGCATACTAGCCAAATTGTTATAATACCACTATATGACAATGATGCAATACAAGGGGCATCTAAATATAGTTATTTTGATTGGCTCTAATAGGAATGGATCATATAGAGGTTAATTAGAAGCATGATCCATTACTAATTGAGACTTGAATGACACCTAGACAAACTATTTCCAATAAAAATGAATCATATAAAGGTTCATTAAAAACATAATCTTATGCTAATCGACACTTAAATACCATTTGGATAAACTGATTAAAACACTTAAAATTTAACCATGTATTAATTGAATAAGATAAAAATAACTTTTGTGTAACAATGATGAATGAACGAAGAATCAAATAACAATGATTCAAATGGTTGACCAAGTTTTGAATATTGTCAATGATATATACATAATACCCATGTTGTTGTAATACCACTATATGACAATGATGTAATACAAGTGGTACTTAAAGTTAGTTCTTTTGATAAGAATGGATCATATAGAGGTTAATTAGAAGCATAAGCCGTTACTATTTGACACTTACATGATACTTGAACAAACTATCTCCAATAAAAATGAATCATATAAAGGTTAATTGAAAGCGCAATCTCATACCAACACACTTTAAAAAAATTATATTTTTTGGATAAACCAATTAAAACACTTAAATTCTAACCGTGATTGGTTTGAATAATATTTGAATAACCCAATTAAAACATTTAAATTCTAACCATGAATGGATTAAATTAGATAAAAATTGTTTCTATGTAACAATGATAAATAAATAATCAAATAACTATACCTCAAATGTTTAGTTGAGATTTGAATCTTGCCAAGTAATATATACATAAGAGCCTAATACTATTGTATAACAATGATATAATACAAGTAATACCCAAGCTTAGTTCTTTTATTTGACTCCCGTAAGAATGGGTCATATAGAGGTTAATTAGAGACATGATCCATTACTAAATTAATACCTGAACAACACTTGGACAAACTATCTCAACTATCTCCAATAAAAATGAATTATATAAATTTTAATTGAAAGCACAATCTAAACCCAATTATTACCTACATAACATTTGGATAAGTCAATTAATTAACACTTAAATTTTTAATTATATATATTTTTAATGGATTTTCATTCTTATTAATTTTTAACCATATAATAGTATAACTATTGTTTGACAATTACACATACATTATTTATTAATATTGGAATTTTATCTTATAACTTGAAAAATCTAATTAATTAAACTAATATTATTTAATTCTTAAAGATAATAATGACTATGGTTTCATGATTTCCACATGTCATATAAGCCTTTGATAATAAGAGGCCCAAGTAGGGTCATTGTTTGCACCCTTGCATGGTTTCATGACTTCCATATGTCATATAAGCCTTTAAAAATGAGAGGAGAGGCCCACATGTTGGTTGCTGTTTGTTAACCTATTTATGAGTAACATTGTGTAGGGTTTCGTATGCTGGTTTGCACCTCTGATTAGGCACATTAATAGGAGTAATCCATTTCTATCGTAGCTCATAGCGCACGTGCCAAATAACCAAGTACTCTTGTTTTGAGATGTGGGTTTAGGCATTGGTTATTGGTGTAGAACCCTTGCATGGTTTCATGACTTCCATATGTCATATAAGCCTTTAAAAATGAGAGGAGAGGCCCACATGTTGGTTGCTGTTTGTTAACCTATTTATGAGTAACATTGTGTAGGGTTTCGTATGCTGGTTTGCACCTCTGATTAGGCACATTAATAGAAGTAAGCCATTTCTATCGTAGCTCATAGCGCACGTGCCAAATAACCAAGTACTCTTGTTTTGAGATGTGGGTTTAGGCATTGGTTATTGGTGTAGATTTGTAGTGAGTAGTAAATAAAGGTTTAAGGAATTAATTTTTTTATGATTATATATTATATTTTGATATTTGAAATATAATTGTATAATTATATATTAGGTAAACAATATATTTTATAAAAATAATTTTATATGATTTATAATTCTACAAACTTTAAAATAATTGCCTAGTTGTTCAAGTGGTTAAAGATGGTGGTTGTTTCTTAAGTGGTCTTGTGTTCAAACCCCTTGAAGTTGGCTGTTGATGTAATTTGTAAACGTTCTCCGGAAAAAAAAACTTTAAAATAATTCGTAATAATAACAAATAATTTTATAATTTAAAATAATATATATATATATATATATATATATATATATATAAAAGTTGTAACTCATTTTAATTTTAAAAGTAAATTATTGAAATTGATCAACATTTATTTATTTTTTAAAGAAATTTTAAAAAATTATATTAAAACAAAATTATTTATAAATTGGAACATATTATTCTTATTTCTAACAAACTTTAGTATCTTTAAAACTCAAGTTTTTAATAACTAATCACTTTTGATTACAACATTAAAAAAGAAATTTGTATTGAATCAAATCTTCTAAACCATATATTTGTATGGTTGTTCAAATTAGCTTAACAATGAATTTACTTGGTTGTTCAAATTAGCCAAACAACTTGACCTATGCTACTAATTAATGTATTTTGTTTTTTAAACCTTAATCTGCTCGGTAAGACAAAGTACATGGCCTCGAACCCTCCAAGACATTGAATTGGGGCAGACAACCAGCAAACACTTGACCACCATCTAACCTATCCCCTTTGAGTAAGTTGTGGTTTGAACCTTGGACCTCCTCAAAAAGAAACCAAAACCTTAGCCACTGCGTTGTCTTATCCTAAACACACAATTGTTTTTAAGGTAAAGCAAAGTTTTTGAAAATGATCTTAAATTTGAACTTAAGTCTTGAGATGAAAATCCAAAAATATATTACTGGGTATCCTTAATAAAAAAAATATATTAAAATAAAACATAATTTTTTATAAGAAATCTCCCTACCTCAGAAAAAAATCAATGGTTTAGGGGTTAGATACCTCCTAGGAAAAAATCAATGGTTTAGGGGGTTCGAAACCTCCATACTTCGGAAAAAATCAATGGTTTAGGGGGTTCGAATGGTTTAGGGGTTAGATACCTCCTAGGAAAAAATCAATGGTTTAGGGGGTTCGAAACCTCCATACTTCGGAAAAAATCAATGGTTTGGGGGGTTCGAGTAGGTAGCGGAGAAGAAGAGTTTTATGGTGCATTAAAGTTTCATTTATATTTAATTTAATCATGAACTTAGATATATATGGTTGGTTGGATGTTTGTAACGAAGAGTTGAAATTTTTTCTTAGATATTTTTTATAATATTTTTGGATTTGTTTAAAAATTTAAATATTTTTATTTAATTTAATTTTATATATTTTTATATAATTTATTATATCAAATTAAAAAATATAATTTTTTAATTATGATTAAATTGTGTAAAGATATGACATGATTATATATGATGATGTATTAAAAGCAGAATAGCTATAGGCATTATTTGTTTTTAATTAATGTAAGCAATTTATGTTATAAATTGTAACAATTAAATTTAAAATTTAGTTTTTGATTGTGAGATCTGAACAGAATATGTGGAAGTTGTGTGTTATGAAGAGATATTATATATATATATATATATATATATATATATATATTGGATTTGGTTATTGTGAGAAATTTCCGGCGTACGCACCTTTCACACACTCACCTATGATGTGGTTTGAACCTTGGACCTCCCGAAGAAGAGCCAAAGCCCGAAACTTTGCGCTGCACCCTAGGTGCAATATAATAATAATATTATTATTATTTAAATTTATTTAATTTTTCAAATTTTTTTTGAAAGATATAATCAAAGTTTTTTTTAAATTATTATAAATTTAATTATACCTTTGGTTAAATCTCATAATTATAATTATTATTTTTTTATTTTATTTGGTTAGTGTGAGAAATCCCTATGACCAACACACAGGGTTGAGCAGTCTCCTTCCAACCATGACCCCTTGTAAAGCCGAGAGCTATGCTTATCAATAGGGAATTTAACACACATCCACCACACACCCACCCCCTCACACACTCGCCCACGCCGTGGTTTGAACCTTGGACCTCTTTAAGAAGAGCCAAAGCTCGAACCGTTGCATTGTTCCCTTGGTACCTAAAACTTAATTAAGGAAAACTGAATCTCATAATTACTTTGAATAACACTTTGGGTCGTATTTTTAGAGTTTAAGCAACCACAAAGCAAAAATTGAGGACTTTAACAAGTTGAAAATGTAAATGTTAAGATTCAAAATTATCAAGTGTAATTTTTTTTAAAGAAAAGTTTTATATTATTTAATATAACATTGTAGACACCCAAAAAATGCATATTGCCACTTCTTCCATCATCTTGGTTGATCAATTTGCATACATTTATCTCAAAACACTATTCATTTATTAAAATAATTATTCATAAGCCTCCTTGAGTCACTTAAAGCCCCTTCCTACGCTTAACTTTGGGTCCTCATGTGACCATCATCTTTGCCTAACTTTGGTTAATTTCTAACCTTGGTCAAGGTCACCTTGCAGTCAAATTCCACCCCATGGTCAACCTAACCATGGTCAATAAAATCTTTGGCCACCTCACCTAGTCTACTCTTTGACTAGCCTAGGCGCCACCTCACCCATTTGACTTGGACTAACCTAGGGTCAACCTAAGTAGGGTTAACCTTAACCCTTGCTCCACACATCCCCCTGTGTGCATTTAGGGCCTTAAATGCCATTTGGAGACTTTTATGTCCCAAAGCATGGGAGACATGGTGAGTCACCCTCCACCTCACCCAAAAGTCAACACTTGACCTAGGGTCAACCTAACCCTGGTTAAATCTAACTCTTGCTCCATTTCAAATCCCCATGTGGGTTTGAATTCATAAATGACTTTTGAAGACTTTTTGGTTTTCAAAGCATGGGTAAGGATGACTCACCTTCCACCTCATCCAAGTCAACAACTAACCTAGGGTTAATCCTACTGCAGTTAGGATTTAATCCCAACTCCACTCCACATCCTCATGCTCATTTATGACATGTAGGTGGGTGAGGGATTCTCTCACCCAAATGCACTTATGAGGTATGCCACATCATGGGACACCTTGTAGGGGATACCTCACAGGAGATACCTCAGGGGACACCTCACAGGAGATACCTCTGGGGATACCTCATGGGACACCCCAACCCTCCCCGACCTCTCCAAATTATACAAATAGAGGGTCATATCTTCTATCTTCATACATTTACCATTTGCATAACAAAACTTTGCCAAAATCTAGCTAGGCTCCCCCATAATCCATCAACCATTTTGCATAACAAAACTCTATCAAAATCCAGCTAGGTCCCCCACATTCCATCACCCACTTTGCCATCAATCTCCCTCAATCACCACTTTAAATATCTTTTTACACCCATTTTGTGTCCTAAAAATTGGTATGTTTTATAGGTTCTAAAGGTGACCCAACAAAGATAAGAAATCCAATAGTTGTAGAAGGCTATTCTGAATCACCCAAAATTTGGCCAAGGTATAATAGTTAGGATCGCAAGCTACCCTACGACCCAAAAAAGTCGCACCCTAGGGTGCAACCCTTTTCAAGGGTCAATTTCATACACTAGAAAGACAAAAAACCCTTCTAGAAGGTAAGTATCACTGTCCAAATTGGTTTTATAAATGTTTTTTAGGCTTTTGTAATGAATTAAGATAATTTCCTTTGGTAGTTTATCTATAAACATGAGGGGTTTGATCAAGAGAAGCCCCCAAAAATTCTAACCCCTTTTTGTAGGTCTTGCAGGTCTTAAGGATAGGTTAGATTGATAGTGGCACACGAGCAGTAAGCCCACTCAACTTGAGGATCTTTTGGAAGACTATTGAGGTGTTGTTGACCTCCTTACTAAAGAAGGGGTTCTTACCTCTCAAAACCCCATTTTGTGGCCTCCAAAGGCACTTTTGTAAAAGGGACCTCTTGTACCCCTTTAAACCATCAATTACAAACAACATTAGTTTTCCTTGAGCTTATTCTGCAAACAAAAAAAGAATTATAAGTTGTCTAGGTGCTACAAGCATCACAAGCAAACCAAGGATGCATATAGCTAGAGATGGAATCCCACAAGGGCAAGAATTCTTATGAAAAATAAAATTTCTTCCCTAGTATATTCAGAATAACTAGAACAAAGAAGTCCTTGGTCCACAACAGTCTGCAGAATAAATAAATTTAATATGTGTAGTCTGTGTGCTCATATCTTAAATTCTTATAATTCTTGGTTTTAAATTTTCTTATGTGAGCTGAATAAGGATGCAAAAGAAAGCCTTCATTGGTCTTTTTATCTGCCAAATGGTTCCACTTCCTAGGAATGTGATACTAATTAATATGTTTAATTTTTCCTAGTCTTATAGACTTGATTCAACAACAATGGGAGCATAATAGTCTTGACCTCTTGTTTTCCAAGAAGAAACTGTATGATCAACTTAGAGTCCCCATAAAATGAAAGGGTTTTGACATTTTCTATTATTGCTAAGGTGGGACCAAATTTGTAACCCATAAACTCAACTACATTATTGGTGGTTTGTCCTAAATTTAGATAAAATTTAAGAATTTTAGAATGCGGTCTTTGACCATAAAAGTCCTCCAGTAATAACTATTCCAGGGTTAGACTTTGAAGCCCCATCAAAGAATAGAGCTAGAAAACTAAAACACGGTTGAGAAGTCAGGTTGTTGGCAATAGAGGTGCTAATTAGATCTTGAAGACTCTGATTTTTGCAGGTGTGTAACTCAATTCTAGAAAGAACACTCTGGTATTACTTAGCTTTAAATCAGGCTCTAGAATTTTCCATGATAATATGCTTTATCTTGTGTATCAAAGCTGCCCTGTGAGTTGATTTTTCTTCAAATATTCTACAATTCCTATCCACCCATATATACCACATGCAATAATAAGGAATTGAAGAAAATACAAGTTTTATGAGAGGCTTACCTTGAAAGGAGCTGAGGTACTTTTTTGTTCCAGCTTTTAGTATAAGACTCAATATTTAATCTGCTTCTAATGCACACTCCAAAGTTGAAAGCAAGCAAAATCTAGATCATTGTAGTTTTGTCACATTTAAAAAATATATGGGCTTGAGTTTCACAGTCTTTAAAGCATCTACAATAAATATGGAGGACCAAAATACCTCTTTTAGATAGTTTTTCCCAATTAGAATTTTGTTTTGCTGAACTAGCCATTGGAAAACTTTTATTTTTGGGGTGATATTTTGACCCCAAATGTGTTTCAAATTTTTGTCTAAAGGCTCACTTCTATGAAGATATGCACCAACCTTGACTGAATAGTTTCCCGAACAGTTAATTTTACCCCAAATAAAGTAGTCTTCATTATCTGGGTCTGTGGGAAGAATACCAACAAATTGCTTTTGGACTTGAGACCACTCCCTTTGTTGTTCTATGTCCAACCCATGAAGTTGAATCCATTTTGGCTTATTGCCTTCCCAAGTGATGAGATGGAAAAGTTTGTCTATCTCGAGTTGACTCATGAACTAAAAAATCTCCTTTGTTACCAAGAATAGAATCATCCCAACACCTAATACTATTACCATTTCTCGGACACCAAGAGATGTTATCCTTAATGATCTAGACTGATTTAACAATCAATGCCTTAGAGACACATGGTGTTTTATGGATACCTTTGAGTAGTAGCATGCCATGATTGCCTTCACCATACTTGTGAATAAGAACTTACTTCCAAAGCATCATTGGAGGGTTTATTAAGTTCCATACAAGTTTGGTCCCAAGAGCATTGCTTATAATAAAAGAAGATTGGAAACCTAAAACCCCTTGACATTTTCATTTTGTCACTTGACTCTAGTTGACAAGATGGAATTTCTTCTTGTGAGATTGCCTTCCTTCTAGCCAAAGAAAGTTCCTAATTTTTTTATCAAGTTCTTGGAGGATTGAGACAAGAGCATGATAAATCACAAGCTGGTAGATAAGAAAGCTTACAATGACATATTTAATCAAAACCGGTTTTCCAGCAAGACTAAGCCACCCATCACTATAAGTTAATATTATCCTATCAATGTTTTCCATCAAATTAGACAAAAAATTAGAATTCTTTAGCTTGAAACTCGTAGGCACCCCTAAATATTTGAAGGGACCAAGTCCACCATAAGCAAATTGAATAATTAGACCAAAGCTCCTATTTTCAGATGGGAAAGTATTGATAGTGTAACATTTACACTTCTTGACACTAATAGCAACTCTAGAGGCATTTAGAAAGAGGTCTAGATAGCCTTTAATCCTTTTAACATTTAGCTTGGAGGCTTCCCCCATCATTATAGTATCATCAATAAATTGTGCATGAGTAATCTCTTTTACCCCAACAACTATCTTAATTCTAGTTATTTTGTTAGCCCTTCTTTCAACAGAGATAGATATACCCAAAGCTTCAACTAAAATAATACAAAGATAAGGAGATATATGGTATCCTTGGCATAAGCATATAAAAGCTCTAAAGAATCTAGTCAAAGATCCATTGACAATAGGAGCAACCCACAAGTCTTTGATGCAACAAAAAATCCACTTGGAAAGAGATAAGGAAATCCAAAAAACTAAGCACCTAAGCCAAAAAATCTAGATCCACTCTATCAAAGGCATTGGCCATGTCAAGTTTAACCACGATCATTTTTTTAATTCTTTATTGTTGGTATGTAAGGCCTCATGGAAAATCACAATGTTGTCATATAGTTTCTTACAAGGGATGAAAAATCCTTGCTCTTTAGAGATAAGTTTATTCAAATGCTTTTTTATTCTAGTGGCTATGATTTTGGTCATAAATTTATATGCAATATTACACAAAGAAATAGGCCTGAATTTGCTGAAGTTTGAGGCATTCTTTTCCTTTAGAATCAAAGCTAAAAAGGTAGACTTAATATCACCAATCAACTTACCTCTTTTACAATCATCTGAAGAAGACATACAACTACTAAATCAAATTATAGACAACCTTGTGTAATTAATCAATGCGAATGATAATTATTGAACAAGTAAAATGTTGAGCCACTTAAGGAGGGCAAAATCCTATAGCCGCTTAGAGAGGGCAAATATCTTGCAAATATGCAAATGTTAATCGATGATATTCAATTGAATGAAATGATGCTATTATAAATATATAAATTAAATGATGAATGGACAACTCCTCAATGAGTCGATGCGTCTATTGGGACCATTACATGGCTTACCTCCACGAAAAGCTTTGTCCTTAAAGCTGGAAATGACTGGAAAATGCTCTCTGATTCCCATGTAGCATCTTCTTTTGGAAGGTCCTACCATTTAATAAAAAATTCTTGAATCTGGTGAGAACGTAGATGATGTACTCTGGTTTGTAATATTGCTTCAAGTTGAAGAGTTATTCACCCTTCTTCCTCAAGTACTGGAAGTGATGTCTGTTTTTGCACTTTCTAACCAATAGCTTGCTTGGGACAAGACACATAAAAAAATGGATGTATACGAGAAGAGGATGGAAGCTCCAATTGGTACGTGACTTCACCAATGCAATGAACTGTCTTATAGGGCCTATAAAATTGGGGATCCAACTTATGATTGGACTTGATATTCAAGGATAACTACTTATAAGGTTGTAAGCGCAAAAAAACCATATCCCCAACATTGAATTAGCGTTTAGAGCGCTGTAAGTTGTGTTACTTCTTTATACAATTTTGTGTCTGGATCAAATTGTCTTTAAGAAGGGTGAGCATTATCTAATGATGTTGAAACAAGTCATCTACCTGAGCTACTTTAGAAGAACCTAGGACATAGTCAGAGATTGCTGGTGGCTTCTGACCATACAAAGCTTTGAATGGAGATATATTGAGGGAAAAATGGTAAGAAGTGTTATACCATCATTCCGCTAAGGAAAGCCATTGAATCAAGTGATATTGCTTATCTTGGGTAAAGCAACGAATATAAGTACCCAAAAATTTGTTAACTACTTCTATTTATCCATTTTATTGTGGGTGATATGCAGAAGACATGTTCGACTAGGTACCACTGAGATGAAATAATTCTTTCCAAAAGTTGCTCATGAAAATGGGATCACAGTATCTTATAATAGTTTTGGGCATACCATGTAATTTAAAAATAGAGTCAAGAAATACCTTGGTCACTTTACTTGCTGATTAAGGATGTTGTAAAGCAGAGAAGTGAGCATACTTGAAAAAACAATCCACCAACACAAAAATCACTTTGGGGAGACCCTCAATGAAATACATTGATATGTGTTCTCATTGGTGGTCTGGAATTGGTAAGGGTTGTAGCAACCCTAGAGATTTCACTGTTTCACCTTTATTATGTTGGAAAACCTCACATTCGACCACAAATGTCTTAACATCAGATTTTAAACCTTTCCAAGAAAAATATTATTTCACTCACTGGTATGTTTTCAAAAAACCCTAAGTTTCTTGCAGATGGAGATGCATGCAATTCTTGGAGAACCATAGATTTAATAGTGGAACCATGCGAAAGGTAGATGCGATATTTCTTGCGAAGCACACCCTCAGAATATGAGAAGTAAGGATGTTTTGAGGATCCTGAATTCTTGTCTTGAATAATTTGAGTAGTTTCACTGTCAACCAACCATTCTTTTTGAAGTTGGGATAACCATTGGGGACAAGGACCCGATACAACATTGATGGATATCTCATCTTCATATTTGCAAGACAATGCATCAAATACCACGTTTTCTTTGCCTTTCTTGTATTCAATCACGAAATCATAGCCTAAAATTTTGGTCATCCATTTATTCTGCTATGGACAAGATAGGCATTGTTCCAAAAAATGCTTAAGACTACTATGGTCAATTTTAATAATAAAATGACTGCTTAATAAGTAATGCCTCCATTTCTCAATGGCGTGTAAAATAGCCAACATTTCCTTCCCGTAAGTGGATCATACCAAATTTTTTCCTGAGAGTTGTTTACTCTCAAAAGCCAAGGGATGACCCTCTTGCATTAAAACTGCACCAATCCCTGTACCCAAAGCGTCACACTCGATGACAAAAGGTTTGCTAAAATCGGGAGTAGCCAACAAAAGGGTAGAGCACATGGCTTCTTTGAGAGATTGGAATTCCTAAGAAGCTACTTCATTCCAATGAAAGACATCCTTTTTGGTAAGTGCGGTGAGAGGGGCTATAATTTTGCCATAGTTGCATACAAATTTTCGGTAATAGCCTGTAAGACCTAGGAATCCTCTAAGTTTTTTGAGGGATTTAGGTAGCGGCAAATCTTGAATAGCTTTGATTTTTTGAGGATAAAATTTGACTCCTTCATGGGATACAATATGGCCTAAGTACTCGAATTATTGGACTTCAAAGGCACATTTGGATCTCTTAACAAAAAGTTTTTCCTTATGTAGTAAATAAAGGACCTTGTAAACATGGGTTGGAAATGGCTTGAGAGACTTGTTTATTTTGTTGTAGAAGTACTTCCACTGAATCTTGTATCTCGTGTACTACTGAATATATAGTAGCTAGATCTCGTTGTTTTTGCCCCAAACACTGATGCACACCGATGTCTACTATGAGGGAAATTTTAGAAATAATGTCTTCTTGGTTAATATCCTTACTAGGTTGTGTTTTCAAGGTAGAGAAACTTTTAGGATACCTTAATATTTTTTTGAGCTTTTGTGCCTCCTAAAATTTGGATATCAAAACCTTTTATAGCCTTTCTATCTCCTTTCTGGCCTCCTTAGTAGCAACACCAATTTATTTAAGCTTTCTATAGAAAGGAGGAAAAGTTGGTAGAATCATTCATTTTATTTTTCCCCAATAGTAGTCCCAAATCTGTATGAGCCAATATTTGGATAGTGACGAGCTGGGTGGTTTGTCCATTTTTTGCTGTAACTCATTCATGGCTATGGATAAGGCTTCTTGCTATTGTACCGATTTTTTTCTTTATCTAAGTCAATGTTGAATTATGCTGCTCTTTCTCTTCTTGCATATTTCTCATCTCATCCTCCATATGTTTGATTTGTCCATATTTTAGTTGTAACTTATTTTCAGAGGGAGCCTTGTCAATTATGTCTTTCAACTTGATGATGTCATTTTTCAGGGCACTATTATCCAACTTTTCCTTGGTGAGCTTGGCCTCAAGGGTATTGATTTTTCTTTTAGTAGCTACCAAACTCTTGTCTATTTTTCTTGACTGCACAAGCAATGTGTTAGTATTTGTATGGATGGCCCAGATGGTTTCCATATTTGATATCATGGAGATATTCCTTTTGTACTCTTCTGTTTTATAGTCTTTCTATCTCATCTGAGAGTTAGGATTTTTAAGTTTTTGTTTGGCTACCGCCTTAATCCTTTCTTCTTTGATGGGATATATTGTGTCATAGCCCATGGTGACAACTTCTTCTTCTTTTCTTTATAGTTTTTCAAGCTACTCTTCTTCCTCCCTCCATATCCATTGGTTCTCCTCTACTAGCTAAATGGTAGAGAAAATCACTAGTAGTGACTACTTGGTGGAAACTAGGAGGACCAAAGTAGTCAGGAAGGCTAGCAATGAAGTGAGAGGATAGGAAACTATGGATTTTGTAGGGGGATTACTTCCTTGCACACTTTGAACTTTTTGTATTACGAGTGGAGTGGAGCATGGAGGTTGTGTTGGTGAATCCTGAAGGGCGTATTATTAATATAACGAGATGGACTCAATGAATGATGAGGAATTTTATTGAATAGGTGGAACTTGTGAGGTGGTAAGTGAACTAGGAGAAGTGTATGACCCAAACTATGGTAGATGCTTGAACCTAGGTTCCTTAACATTTAATTTTAATTTTTCAATCAAGATACCTTCTAGGTCATAGTGCCACATGTGTGGTACTACCAGAAACTTCAAGACAATGAGCTTAGCCCCAAGTCTTTGTACTACAGAGGTTCTCTTTTGGACATTATGATATGTTCAAACTTGATAGGAAGCCTGAATACTATAGCCTTCTTAGATCTTGAACCAAGGCTCTGCTCTATCACTTAGGCCTGCTTGTAGTATTCTAATCCGAATACCTAGTTAGTCACATAATATGGTAGTAAGTAGAGGAATTTGGAGAAATAAAACAACCTAACAATGGTATCTTGCTCCAAAAAGTACCAATTCCCTTGCTCTCACAATTTTCCTCTTAATACATCTACAAATTTCGATGTGATGTAGGGGTATTTACCATAGATTGTTGCTAGCACCGGTCCCAATAATTTTCTACTAAATTTAAGGTATGAACTACTATCTCTTAGTACATGAGTCCAGTCTAATACCAAATGAACCACACCTTTCTCATTTGTATTTTGTAGTTGAATGTTGTATCTATTTACAAAATTCATAGAAAAAATAAAGAGCGAAGCCACATAGGAAGGGTATATGAATACATCTCATTTCTTGTTCTTCATAGACTTTAATTGTTCATGTATACTAACAACAAAAAAATTAGCCTAATCTAGAGTGACGTGTGTGAAGGAAACCATAACTATGTTCGCCATGCCCATATGATAAGGGTATGTGATTGCATCCATTCTTAATCCCTAGATTATCACCAACATAGAGAATATAGGCTACACATTGTCGCTAAATTCCACTAGCTTTTTATTCTTTGTCATGAATCCATCTAGCAACTTCCCTCCTTTCTTAATGAGCCAATCTTGAACTGGTTTATTTTTTAGGTATAATCTCTACTACTCTAAATTGATTTTATTTAGCTTGGTGTTTGAGGGTTCTACCACAAATACTTCCATTAAGGGTTTCTTATCTATAGTGAACATTGGCTCGGACTAGGAATTACAAACAGTAATTGTACTAGGATCATAAAACTTCACCACCGCATGGATGATCTCTAGGTATGGGTGCACCACTTCAGGTATGAATTTTCTAAGGTTTGAGTGGTAAGCAACAATATCCAGATGAGTTTCAAAAAACTTCTTCCCATTTTCCTTAAAGTTGATTCAAGAGGTCTTCAACTTGGACCTAATTGTGAGCATTGGATCATGAATTCTTGCCAACTCATCAGTCAGCTTACTTATAGATTTTTGTATAGCAGTACTCTTTCTTGTTCTATCTATTTTTTTGACTCTACTTCTATTATTTATCATTGGTTCTCCTTGAAATATCTAGGGCTCTCTACTGCACTCATATAAAAAATTATTGCAAAGAGGAGAATGTTTGCAGGGGGAAGTCAATTTATATTGTTTAGACGGACATTTCATCAGCTTGGAGATGTTAATGCTCTTATGCAATGGATTTGAACATGTTGATAAGTATTTTCTCAGGGAATGGTTGCCCATTTATGGGGTCTGATACCTATGCTTGGAAGGAGTGTCATTGACCTAGAACATTTTATTGCAATTTTAGATAACCAATAGTTTCACAGATTGGAGTGCATTTTGCCATAAATGCTTCTGAAAAATTTAATTGGGATCGCCTAATTTAATGGACTTGTAGTTTTTAAGAAAATCTCACTAGGATCGCCAACTATTGCAACATTAATGCAACACGATGTATTCGGTAGTTTATTTAACCAATGAAATTACATTTTTAATTGTGGGTGACTTATAGTTTCTTACAACCACTTCGTGATAAGTACCATAGGATGCTAATCATTTTTTGGACCCACTAATTAGTGATGTAGTTGGAATGCACCATGGGGTTGCAACCCGAGATGCCAGTGAAGAACACAAGCTTATACTGAGAGGAGGGGGTGAACAGTATAACGCCCACTTTTTACTTTCTTTCCAAACCAATATCAATTAGTGTCTTTAATTGCAATAACCAAATATAGCATTGTGCATTAATAACATAGATAACAATAGTAAGCAAGTGCACAAATCATCACACACAATTGAGACACAAGATTTAACGTGGTTCCCCCAATGTGGGGTAGTCCACAAGATAATATCCTTATAATATTTCATAAAGAAATAAGGATCCTTATCCCAATACAAATGATTACTTTGATCTGCTCAAATCTAGGCTGTCCTGATTTGATCAGGTGGGCTCCATTGATCTGCTCAGCTAGTCTCTCCACTGATCTGCTTAGCTAGGCTATCCACTGATCTGCTTAGCTAGGCTATTCATTGAAGAGTAAATTTGCCATTCATTGTTGAATATTATCATCATTCATTTGTTATCTATTGTTGACCAGTGCTCACAAGGCTCAAACAATCTTGCTCAAATGCTGTCCCAAATCTGTTCTCAAAGCCTTCAAAAAAGGCTCAAATAATCTTGCTCAAATACTTTCCCAAATCTGTCTACAAATCTATCCCAAAATCCTTCTCAAAGGCTCAACCAATCATGCACAAAAGCTATCTCAAATCTGTCCTGAAATTCTATCCCAAAAGCCTTCCCAAAGGCTCAACCAATCATGCATAAAAGCTATCTCAAAATTGTCCAAAAATTCTATCCCAAAAGCCTTCCCAAAGGCTCAACCAATCATGCACAAAAGATGTCTCAAATCTGTCCAGAAATTCTATCCCAAAAACCTTCCCAAAGGCTCAACCAATGACTCTCAAGTAGCACTCAAATCTCAATCACAAATCAATGAAGGCAAGGCTCAATGATGAACTCAACAATGGATAACAAATGAATGATGACAATACTTAACAATGTACTCAACAATGAATGGCAAATTTACTCTTCAATGGATGACAACAATGATCAATATGTACTCTCAAATGGATAACAACAATGCTCAACAATGTACTCTCAAATGGATAACAACAATGCTCAACAATGTACTCTCAAATGTATGGCAAATGAGATCTCTAATGAAAACCTCTCCAAGCAATAACAATGAGGACTTCAACCAACCAAGGATTATCTCCACAAGTGATAGCAATAGGTTCTCAATAATATTTTCCTCATGCAATGTCAATAAGCTATCAAGAAACAAGCACAACTCACTCAAGCAAAGAGCTCTCAAATAGCCAACAATGATCTCCTCAAATGAAAGACAAATGTATCCACAAGTGACTAGCAAATGATCTCCTCAGTGGTCTCAAATAGTGGCAATGGACTTAACAAGTAACCAACAATAATATCCTTAAAGCAATAGCAAAAACCTCCTCAATAATGGCAATACTCTCAATGAACTCCACTAAAGCAATCATGGAACTCAAGCATCAATTTTATCCATAAAATTTATTTTCTAATCCATCCATTTCCTCTCAATAGCCAAGGCACATAATAAAACAATTTATCTTCAACTTCAAACCCTAACTCATGTGCTTGTCTCCTAACTCAAGGTAGCAATTAACTAGGTCTCAAGTTCCTAGTTTAATTTCATAATTAAATCATGCACTAGGAAATATTCAACACTTTTCAACCTTATGACTCCCTAATTTCATTAACACATACAAAAAGCACCTATGCTTTTATTTTTAATTCCACACCTTATAACTCCACATACAACAATCACAAATATTTATTTCCACACCGTATATCTCCCTAATCACATACAACAATAACAAATAATTAATTCTACACCTTATAACTCCCTAAGCACATTAACACATACAACAAGCATTTATTTCCCTAAACTCCTTATAACTCCCTAGTTATCATAGAAATAATTTTAATGCACCAAAACTTTGGTAATAACAAATATTACCATGCCCTGGAGATAAATACCTTTATATGAAATTCGCTGCCTTCGTAACCTTCAAAATCGTCTTTGCCAAAATGCCTTGCCAAAATTAATGCGCCTTCACACCTTTGTGGGAGTCGAACTCCATTCCTCTCGCTTAGTGCTGTGAAGTGCTTACCATGTGGGCGCTAGCCCACGTTGGGATTTTAATCCCAAACACCCAACTTTAACCTGCGCTCAAATCTGAAACTCGATTTTACTTTCTTAGCAAAACACTTTGCCCTTGGTGGGATTCGAACAACGAACCTACCTTGTGCAAAGTTCGTGCGCTACCGACTGCGCTCTAGGCTCCTGCGTGACGCCACTTTTTCGCATTGTTTACTTGACCTTGCTCTCAAATCGAAAGTTATTTATCCTTCTTTCTTCGTTGCTCCCCTTTTGATGACTCTCTCTCATGCGCTATGTCAAGTCTTCTATAAACAAAGGTTTTTACCTTTTATTTATATGCACCTCCATGCCTTCGAATGACGTCGACGAATATTTATTTATCTCCCCAACCTTTGCATGTCGACGGATAATATAATACAACCTTAGACCTTAGAATTATTAAATAAAAATTTAATAATTCACCTTTTAACTTTGAATTGGGATATCTCCTTCATTCTTTTGAATTTCGTCATGAAACTTTTTGCACCTAGGTTTTATTGGAAAAATTTTTCATCCATCATAATTTGGAGAAGTCTTAGCATAGTGGTTTTAATGAAAAACCCTTTCCAATGGTTTTAATGAAAACCCTTTCCGTTGGTTTTAATAAAAAACCCTTCCATCGATTTTAATAAAAACCCTTGCCATTGGTTTTAATAAAAACCTTTACCATTGGTTTTAATAAAAACCTTTACCATTGGTTTTAATAAAAACCATTAATATAATATTTAAAAAATTAAATATTATATGCCTCTTGTGCACAAAACCCTGTAAATATCCATGCTCTCCAAAATATCATAAATGATTATTTATGAAGTGCTTTTGCCACCAAAACTCAATGTGATCCATGTGACATCAATGACAACACAAAATAACTCAAATTGCCAACAACCAGGTAGACAGATGATTTATCTACATTTGAGCATTAATTCTAGTAAGCGCTACCTTGCTTAGAAAAGACAATATGCCCTATTTACAAGAAATATACATGTTTCTTATTTACATATATACAAGAGGGATGCCACTTAAACTAAGCATAATGATTTAGGTGTTGAAAATTTATCGAAATTGGTAGTAGATGACCGTCTAGGTGGTGTAATTGAAAAACATTCAAGTCTTTCTCATGTTCAATCATATATGGTTCAGGCCACATTGAATCAAATTTTTCATGTGAGTCGGGTTTTGCCCTATCAACATCCCATTTGAGCATCAGATCACCTTCTTCAAATGTATTTTCTATAGCCCTTTTGTCAAACCAACATTTTACAACTATCTCATGTCAATAAAAATTGTTATATGTCTTTTCACATTTTTATTCCAATTGAACAAGCTCTGCCATACTTATTTCTACATGTTGCAGATCATCCAAATATTTTTTCTCAATGAGTCTTAACATTGGAAGCTCTAGGTTGATTGGTAGCACCACTTCCTTACCATAAACTAGAGCATAAGATGAAGTTTTTAGGGCCCTCTTAATTGTGATGTAGTTAGCCCAAAGTGCTTGATCGAGTAGTAAATGCCAGTTTTTGGGATTATCTTCAATATTATTTTTGATAGTTTTTAGCAGATTCTTGTTGGTAGACTCTGCAACCCCATTTCCTTGATGATAATAATTTGATGAATATTTCCAAAGTATTCCACATTTCCTTGCAAAATCAATAGTTTTAGCTCCTATGAAAGATCCAACATTATCTGATACAATGGTTGCTAGAATATTGAATCTACTGATTAGTCTTTCCATAAATTTAATCACAATATTTTTATCAGCATGTTTGGTAGCCTTTTCCTCAGTCCATTTTGTGAAATAATATGTTTTTAAAATGTTCTTATGTTCGATAGATAAATTCAGGTTAATAACACTGTATCGCTCCAAATTTTTCACACCCTTACCTTCAGGCTATAGGATCCGTGCCCGGAAGGGGGATGTGAAAAGGATGGCGTGGTACCTCGGACTGAGAGGCCTTGCGAAGGTCCCGCCTCTCGGGGAGGTGTATTATGGTGATTTTTCGACGGATGGTGGGTTCACCAAGAAACGTTTGAATGGCAGTTTCCACGCCTAGGTTGGGAATGTGTTTGATGTGTTCAGTTTTAGCTTTAATCATCCAAGTCCTAGGTTTGGCCAAAATGCGTCTAAGCTATTCTATATGAAATGCAGATTTAAATGAAGACAGAAACAGATTTGGACAGAAAAATAGAAAGAACAAGATGGATTAAAGACCCATACCCGATCCGGATGTCTGATGAAGGTTCTGATTTTTGAAGTAGTCAGGATCGTCTGGAATTCGACAGGATCGTCTCCTATCTAACAAGATCGTCTGAGATCTGACGAATTCGTCAGACGAATTCGTCAGAGACCTGCAAACAGAAAAATAGATGCAAAATACAGAGAATGCAACTATGATAACAGAGGGTAATGATGTAAAATGACAGTAAGAACATTAAAATGATGATAATAAGCAAAAACACGAATGCATTATAACGATCTAATGACAATTTATGCTTTTATTATGCATTAAAGCTACATGGGTGAACTCCAAGATGCAGAATAATAAAGAATAACCATAGAATTAACTAAATGCAGAATAATACAGCAGAAAAAGGATGAAGAAATGCAAACTCTGGGCACTGATTGCCCCCAATGTGGACTGCAATCGAAATCGTCTCGAATTGGGTCGAGATCGTCCGAGATTGTACGAGATCGTCTGAGACGAACTGAGCTTGCTCCGGCTGAAAAACAATGAAGTTCCTGCAAACAAACTTGGAAAAATGCGAATGCAAACAGTGATTTAAGATGGTCTAGTGCATGTAGAATTCGAGTTACAGGGAATTTCAGCCAGGGGGATGCTAAGGGGAGGGCCTAGGATTAAATAGGCTTAGGATAGAGGTTGGGAGGTTGGAGATCATCCCAATTTGGGAGATCTCCAACGGGGAGGGTCTCTAACGGCGCAGACACGCTTCTGCCCGGATTAGAGACGTCGTTGGAACAGAGTCCAACTATGCACAAATCAGTTTGGGACGAGATCGTCTGGACGTCCTAGCCCAGACGAAATCGTCCGATCTGAGGCGATATCGTCTTATCGGAGACGATATCGTCAAACGGACAAAACAAACTCTAAAAATGGCACGAGAAAGGAGGAAACGGGTTAAACGACGGTTTGGGAGCGGTTTTGGAGGTTGAAATTTGAATTTGAATATTTACTAGAGTAATTGTAATTATTAAGGTTTTACTACGCCAATTTTAGGGTGCTACATTTTGCCCCCTCTTTAGCGAATTTTTTGAAGAAAATGCGTTAAAGATGAGTTCTTCTCGATCTACGAGAAAGCAAAAATTATTCCCATTTTTAGGCGACGATTCTTGGTCGAATCGTACGACAACTTACTATGGTGCCCCCTCCGTGTTTTTACCCAAATCGAACGTTTGAGGTAAAAACGTGAAAAAGCAAAATTTTAAAATGTTTTTAATTGTGTTTTGAATAAAATTAAGAAAAATAGGGTAAAACCCTAATTCATTGTTACTGTTCATTTTTCTAGTTTTTAGAGCTCTGGAAGCAAAAATGGTCGAGACAGCATGCACAGATCGACAGAGGTCCGACGCGGGCTACGGGTAAGAGTCTAAACTTAGTTTAGAATGCTTTAAGTTGAATTTACATGCTTTTTAGGTGAATTTTGAGCAATTTTTGAGCATCGCGGCCGTTTTTGGGCCGTCGACGTCGTCGGGATGAAATCGTCCCGATTTCGACGAAATCGTCTCAAGTTCATCGATTTCGTCAAATTAGGGACGATTTCGGCTTGCAAAATCGGAGACGATTTTGCTCAAATTTGGGACGATATCATCCAATAGTGGACGATATCATCATTTATATAAAATTGAACTAATTTTACTTGCATTATTAATTACTGAGTTTTTATTAATGATTTTTATTGTTGATTTTGTTTATGTTGCAGAGAGGATTACTAAAGAGCAGAGAATGGAAATACGGCGGGTTGAGAGATGACTTGGCCGCTCTATCTCAGGCAGAGCGAGATCAGCTGGCATAGGTCGGCTTACAGCATGTGGTAGAGATGCCACAAGTTTCTACAGACATGGGGCTACTGACAGCCCTGGCAGAGAGGTGGTATCCGGGTTCTTCCTATTTTCGGTTACCGACAGGGGAGATGACTCCCACACTAGAGGATGTATGGAGGATTTTGAGGATCCCCATACAAGGACGGTTGATCACTCCTACGGCCAATCAGGGCCACGCGATGATGCGACTGTGTGGCGATCCGAGCTTCGCCCTGGAGAAGGGCGGAGTGAACATCGAGTCGCTGCGTCAGATGCCTGGGGCATCGAGACTCACACGGGTTTTGGCCGGAGTGGTAGGTGGACTTTTGCTGTGCCACCAGAGCGGATGCAGGGTACCATGGGTACTGGCAGATGTGGTCTGTGACATGAGAGACCACGGCTACAGGTTTGCTTGGGGGAGCTTTGTTCTATGCCGATTGTACAGGATCCTGCATGGGGTCGTGTACAAGGGCGGTCGATGTCTGGTTATGACATCGCTACTATAGGTTTGGTGCTGGGAGCACATTGCAGTGTGGAGGCCGGTAGGGCTTCCATTGATAGGGATTGATGGGGAGAGGCCCCGAGCTTTCTACTGGTGGCTCCGGAGAGGGTCACAGTGACGGATAGATCTATCGATGTCTCGGAGACTACTTGATGACCTTGTCTTCGACCAGATCACCTGGAGGCCTTGGAGAGATCATCCAGGGTGGGCCGAGGATGGACAGGAGCTGGCTCGCATCAAGCGAGTCTCGTTGGCTGAGGATGGAGAGGGGAGAGGTGGAGCTCCACCGCTACGACCGAGTTTTGAGATAGTTCGGTCTACAGCAGGGGATCCCATCTCTCAGGGATTACGAGTTTTCTCGGACTATCCGAGATAACACTACAGTTAGTGGGGCTCCAGATATGCAGTGATTCTGGAGTCAGGACGTAGATGATGCCCCCATTCAGCCAGTGGATGGGGATGATGCTGGGGTAGCCGACGGCTACGATGCCTGGTACACAGGCATCCGCCCTCCTCGGATGACGAGGGCTCAGGGTCCGATTCATGTAGTTGTGCGTCGGATGGGGAGGTGACGCCGGCGGCCATTGAGGCGGCCCAGGGTCATGGTGGGAGAGAGCAGAGGAGACCACAAGCACAGCAGAGGCCGCGATAGCAGGAGAGGAGGGAGGAGAGACCCCCTTCTCCATAGAGAGAGAGGCCACCATCACCCGATAAGGGCAAGGGTGTTGACACTAGGGAGAGCAACGAGACAATGACTCTCCGAGCGGAGACAGTCCGTCTCTAGGCACAGGTGTAGACATTGCAGGAGGAGGTTGCATGCCACCGAGCTGAGGTGACACAGCTCAGAGATGAGATTGCATGCCTCAAAGCATGGGGTGGAGGGGCGAGCACTCGAGAGCTAGCATGGGCTATTGCCCAGATCACATTTTATCAGACACTATACCACCAGATGGTGCCAGAGGAGGAGAGATTACCACTATCGGCTACCATCGTGGATCCGATCAGGATTGGGTCGTCAAGGACTTCATCTCGATCCATGACTAGGACTCGCAGTACCACACATACTACGATGGGGCCACCTCGTCCACCTCAGGGCAGGGGAGGAGATGAGGCTGAGAGCTCGAGGGGTTCTCGAGGCTAGCTACTACAGATTGCACTGCACAGATTGATATATAGTATTTATTATTTTTGATAGAGGATTGAGTATGCCGAGGTACAGATTGTGGCATACCGATTCGGTTTTGATATGATGTATATTATGGTTGATATATATATAGATGAGATATTTTTGATCATATGACTTGTGTCTTATGTATTTTTATGATGCTTTTAATGTTTTGATTGATTGATTTGATGATTCATGTAATTACGTCATTGGAAATATTATGGTTGAAATGTCATGCTTAAAAAATTTAAATGAAATAATCTGATAGAACAAATTGGTTGTTTGTGATGTGATGATTTGATAAAAAAATAAAAGGGACTTTTAACAATAATTTCAAAGGACATTGTCGCTATTATAGACCATTTCATGGAGTCGCCGCTCACTCGGTCGTCAAGCTAATCCCAATATAGAAATATTGTTAAAAAGTAAAAGAGTGCTTAAGAGACTGTCTTAAGACTTTGGTGCAATGGTGCAAATGATGATGATGATGGTTTGTTTTCAGAGTTTCATAAAAATAGTATGCATGAAATAATGTTAAAATGATTTTTTGCTAGGCATAAATTCCTAAGTGTGATAAATTTTTTGGATAATTCCCTAGGAATTATACCATCATTGCAAAATTGAAGGTTGACATAATGACATGAAATAGTGATAATGTCATGCATGCTTTTGAAAGCATAATTGTGTAACATAATGATTTAAGTCATATGGTTTTTATGATTTGATTTGAAATAAATGGGGAATAAAAATTGGTACAATGGTTTGCGCTAGGCATAGAATATGTAGGTATAGACTTATACCATCATCGCGAAAATCAAAGAAGAAAATAGATTGTTTTATTGCATGGTTGATTTTTAATTTTTGAAAATATGAAGATGAGGACTTGCGCTAGGCATAAAATTCCAATTTTGGTTTTGGAACTATACCATCGTCACGAAAGTCGACAATATATATATATATATATTTTTTTTTTTTTTTTTGTGTTTTGATTGTATGGTTTTGAAAGAAATTTTGATTTTTTCTATTATGTATGTAGTTGTCTTTATACTAAACAACTGTACTTTAAAGAAGAAAATGAATTATTCCAGACAATTTGCAAAAAATATTTCAAAGTATCTTAAAGACAAAAGTTAGATTTATAAGGAATCCCATGTGCATATGTGAGTTCATTTCCAATCTTGATTTATCATAATGATACACAAAATCTCTCAAATACAAAATGTGTGTGCAATTGCTATGTTCGTTTACCAGTTTTGAGCAAGATAATATGATACAAGTGATTTGAATGAACCAAATAAGTGTTCATTAACCATGATGTAGATGCATATAACCATACTAGACTACTATGTAAGTCGGATTATCAAGAGCTAGCTAATCCATAAGCAGACATAGGTCTGTACAAAAGAAGGTCGCTAATGTGACAGACATATCGCCACGCTAGGAGTTACCCAAGGCCAAGCAAGTTGGGCACAAACCACCTGTTATGGGGCTTACCTCATAGTTTTCGAATAATTGAGAATTCCAGGGATTCAAGCTCATCAACCCTTCTTTTCTTTTCAAAGGGTAGGGAAAGGGATTTTATTGCTTTTGCTTTTGCTTTCATTTCTTTTCTTTTTGTATTTTTGCTTGATAATGTTGTAATGATATAAAATAATATTTTTCTTTTTCTCTTTTTCTTGAACTTTGCTTTTTCTTTTTGTTCTATGCTAGGGATACTTGCTCGGATTAGTCTGTAGAGCAAGGGATTTTTATTCTGGGTAGGGGTGAGCTTGTCCTTTTGCCAATTCTCAAAGATTCTAGACCATGTGCATGATAGGATAGCAGGGGAAACTTTTCGCTCAAGAAACCACTTCTACTATGTAGCATAGCATGGACATTACAAATATAATCATTTTATTGTGAAAGGATGTGCTTGGTTTAAGTAAATAACAAGATCAATTCTCTCGTGCTCAAACTTTATTTAATTGAATTTTGTGGACTTTGATATAAGAGAGATTAGTAATCATGCCAGATAAAAATCAAGATATTTATTTTTGTGAGTGTGAAAGTGAGGGATTCCAAATAAATGCTAATTTATCCAAAATAATTTGAAACATATAACTGCAACATTTGTAAGAAGATATATATAAATACTTTTTGAGAAGTTTTGAGAATGTTGACTCTCTCTTTCTTCTTTATGTTGTTTTGGTTTCGAAAGAGTCAAGAATATTGTTGTTTTTTTATTTTTATTATTATTTTTTTGTTTTTGAAAGAATTAACAAGTGCCATAAATAAATACAACAAGTAGTTTTGAATATTTTGATGATTATGAATGTTTTTGGTGTTTTTGAATTTATAAATTGAAAGAAATACAAGATAGTGATTTTGAAATATTTTAAACAAATATATACAAGGATGAAATGACCAAATTTATACATAGTAACGTTTAAGATGCAAAATGTTCATGGGTTCTTTAATTCTTTACCATCTAAGTAGATAATTTGTATGCTCCCGATTCAAATTTAGCAGTGATAATGTATGGTCCAAGCCAGTTGGGCTCAAATTTACCTTTAAGGTCTTTAGTTGCATTAGTATTTTTTTGATTTTGAGGATTTTTTTTTTTTTTGTATTTTGATTTTAATTTATGAATTGAAATTGGTGGTATATACAAGATGATCTATATACACTATACAAGGTTATTTGAGTATAGCATGTCTAAGGTTGCTTCAAAATCAAAGGAGGTTTTGAAGGATAATTTGGTTGAGGTGAAGGTAAGAACAAAAGGTGATGAATAAAAGGTAGCGATAACAAAAGCTTTGTTATAATGTAGAATAATGTAGCAAAAGATTTGACTTTTATATGTGTAAAATTGATCATGTTACAAAATAAAATGTAAGAAGGATAAGAAGGTTCTTCATTCTTATCACTATCTTCCAAGTCTTGATAAGATGGAGGGAGCATATGTGAAAGATATGCATGGATGTTATTTGGTAAACAAGGATGATCATATATGGATGAAGAAAAGTGATGGATAGAAGATAATTGTGATAATAGAGAATGTATAGAACTTGATGTTTCAACCATTAAATATTCTTCAAATGGTGTTGGGTCACCATGTATGGTAACAATTTTATTTGCAAGTTCAAACTTCAAACATTGGTGAAGAGTGGAAGGGACAACCCTCATCGTATGAATCCAAGGACTTCTGAGAAGTAGGTTGTAAGGTGAAGGGCAATATGCTACATAAAACAAAGTATCCAGGATCTTGGATCCAATATTAAGGGGAAGAATTATAGTACCTTGAGCTTCTTGAATTTCATTGTTAAAAGATTTTATAATAACATTTGATTCATTAAGATCTTCTTCCTTTGATTTGAGTTTTTGGAATAATTGATAAGTGCATAAATTAAGAGAGGAGCCATTATCTACCATGATAGTTTTAACAGGTGTTTCTTTACTAGATCCTGTAATGTAAAGATAGTAGTCTTCTTGTGGAGTAGAGGAAGGAATATCCTCATCATAGAATGAAATATGGTTAACCTCAAGAGGGTTTACACCATTAATTATGTTCTTAGAGAAAATATGATGAGGAACAAATTGTTGGCTAGGTATCTTGAACAAAGTTTCCTTATGAGAACTTTGTAATACTTCTAAAAGGGATATCTTTGCTTGAGGATTAATCACTTGTTGTTGGCTATCAAAGTGGATTTCAGATTGAGATTTTGATTCTAAAGATGAGCTTTCTATGCTTACATTCCATTTTGGATCATTCTCTAGAGCCAAAGATAGTTTTGAAGGTTGGTCAAATGAGGAATCCATATCTTGAATATCGGATTGAGTTGATTGAACTTGAGGTTGCTCATTTGTAGTTTTTGTTACAATATTAGTAATATCATCATGATGGGACACATTAACATGCAATATTTGATTGGTTTCTTGTTGTTGATAATTGAATAGGGGTTCTTGGGAGATCCCCATGTCTTGATTGATTATTGGTATTTGTTGTGTAGGAGTTTGATTGTTTACTGGAGATTTATAATCAGTTGTAGATTGTAATTCCTTTATATTAAAAAGACCCTCATCAATCAAATCTTGAATTGCACATCTTAAATCTTTACAATTTTGTGTCATATGTCCATCTACTCTATGATATTCACAATGTAGCTCAGGTTTAAACCAATCTGTTGTGGTATCAAGTTGTCTTATGGAAGGGAGTTCAATCCTATTTGTATCAAGTAAATGCTTGAGAATTATATCCATTGGTTGATTGAGCTTAGTAAATTTACGTGATGAAGGTTTTCGAGAGGTTTTTGATACGTGCCTTAGGAATTCAGTCATAAAAGGGCCTAATGGTTTCTCACCTCTACTTTCTTTATTATGGGTAGAATGATGATAGGAAGATTGCGAAGTAGGAGGTGAGTGCATGGTAGAATTGGAAGAATAAGTATTTTCTTGTTGAAATGGATGTGTTGTATTGAAAGAAGAATATTGAAAGGGTGGAGGAGGATTGTATGTGGATTGATAGACATAATATGGATATATGGGAGAATAGATAATATCATTATGAAGAGGATTGGCAAAGGGATTGTCCTGTTGGGGTAAGGATGAAAAATGAGAAAAGTGTGATGGAGGTGGTGTTGAATAGGGATGAGGTTGGTCATAATCAACAAATGTATTTGGCTGAATTCTTCCAACATTACCGATGGGCTCATATTGATTTGAGTAAAAACTCATGGTTTCTTTAGTACTTCTAAAAGTAATATTTAGTATCTACTATTTAGAATTGAATCTAAAACATACAAACTTGAAATGATGATTTTGTTCTTTGTTTTTGATATATATATATATATATATATATATATATATATATATATATATATATTTATATATATTTTTATTCAAAAGATGCCTATGTTATTCACGTCGGGTTCACCAAAATGTATCGCTCCAAATTTTTCACATCCTTACCTTCAGGCTATAGGATCCATGCCCGAAGGGGGATGTGAAAAGGATGGCGCGGTACCTCGGACTGAGAGGCCTTGCGAAGGTCCCGCCTCTCTAGGGAGGTGTATTATGGTGATTTTTCGATGGATGGTGGGTTCACCAGGAAACGTTTGAATGGCAGTTTCCATGCCTAGGTTGGGAATGTGTTTGATGTGTTCAGTTTTAGCTTTAATCATCCAAGTCCTAGGTTTGGCCAAAATGCGTCTAAGCTATTCTATATGAAATGCAGATTTAAATGAAGACAAAAATAGATTTGGATAGAAAAATAGAAAGAACAAGATGGATTAAAGACCCATACCTGATCCGGATGTCTGATGAAGGTTCTAATTTTTGAAGTAGTCAGGATCGTCTGGAATTTGACAGGATCGTCTCCTATCTGACAGGATCGTCTGAGATCTGACGAATTCGACGAATTCGTCAGAGACCTGCAAACAGAAAAATAGATGCAAAATATAGAGAATGCAACTATGATAACAGAGGGTAATGATGTAAAATGACAAGTAAGAACATTAAAATGATAATAATAAGCTAAGACACGAATGCATTATAACGATCTAATGACAATTTATGCTTTTATTATGCATTAAAGCTACATGGGTGAACTCCAAGATGCAGAATAATAAAGAATAACCATAGAATTAACTAAATGCAGAATAATGCAGTAGAAAAAGGATGAAGAAATGCAAACTCTGGGCACTGATTGCCCCCAATGTGAACTGCAGTCGAAATCGTCTCGAATTGGGTCGAGATCGTCCGAGATTGTACGAGATCGTCTGAGATGAACTGAGCTTGCTCCGACTGAAAAACAATGAAGTTCCTGCAAACAAACTTGGAAAAATACAAATGCAAACAAGTGATTTAAGATGGTCTAGTGCATGTAGAATTCGAGTTACAGGGAATTTCAGCCAGGGGGATGCTAAGGGGAGGGCCTAGGATTAAATAGGCTTAGGATAGAGGTTGGGAGGTTGGAGATCATCCCAATTTGGGAGATCTCCAACGGGGAGGGTCTCTAACGGTGCAGACACGCTTCTCCCGGATTAGAGACGTCGTTGGAACAGAGTCCAACTATGCACAAATCAGTTTGGGACGAGATCGTCTGGACGTCCTACGCCAGACGAAATCGTCCGATCTGAGGCGATATCGTCTTATCGGAGACGATATCGTCAAACGGACAAAACAAACTCTAAAAATGGCACGAGAAAGGAGGAAACGGGTTAAACGGCGGTTTGGGAGCGGTTTTGGAGGTTGAAATTTGAATTTGAATATTTACTAGAGTAATTGTAATTATTAAGGTTTTACTGCGCCAATTTTAGGGTGCTACAAACACCAATGAAATCTAAACCCCATTGCTGAAATGGCTCTTCCACAACTATTGGGTGTAATGGCATTATAGGATGTTTACCTCTACCTACAAAATTTTGACCTTTTTTATAGGCTTTGGACCATTTTAATGAGTGTGAAAAAATACATGGCCAATAATATTTTGCCCTTAGAATATTTGTTGCAATAGTCTATCTAGAATAGTGGCCTCTTGAAAAGCCATTATGAAATTCTTCGAGTACTTCTCTAGTTTTCTTCAGAGGTAGGCATATTAATAGTACACTGTCAAAGTTTCTCTTATACAGGGCATCTTCGACCAACATATATTTTCTAGCCTACAATATGAATCTTCATCTCTAGGATACAGTCAAATCATCTAGACATCTCCCTGAATCAAATTAGTGATGCAACTGTTTGACCCAATTCTTTGGTTACCTTGTTTCTATCTCCGGCCTAGTGTCATATTCAACTTGATTTTCCATATTGACATTTTGACATGTAGACTCTACTAAGTTTTGGCATAGGCATCTACCTCTTATTATTATTTTTGGTTTGATATCAATGTCATATTCCTGGATCTTGGTTACCAACTAGCTCTCTTATAACCAAGTTTCCCCTAAATCACAAAATCTGAGATGAATTTTTGAACAAAATTGATCTATCCAAAGAATTATTGGAGTCCCTTTTTGTTCAATGGGAGAGACAGACCAGATGGATTTTGCCCTATTAAAATCAATTTCTAATCTTGTTTTTGATACCACATGTTCCAACAATTTTCCTTCATATACGATGAAGATCAATTTCTTGGGATTCAAAGGCACCCTGAATTTCCTACATTTCTCAAATACCATCTGAAGATGCTCAATATGCTTATTATTATTATGAGAGAGTACAGTCATGTCATCCAGGTATATCAAGATGATCTTATTCACCAAATCACCAAATGCTAAATCTATAGCCCGTTGAAAAGTAGTACTTGCATTTGATAGCCCAAAAGGTATGCATTGCTATGCAAATGTATCCCATTTTATGGTGAATGTTGTCTTATATTGATCTTCATCCTTAACCCAGATCTGATTGAAACCAAAAAATCCATACAAAAGAGAAAACCTTTTGGATCCAGCTATAATATGCAAGATTTGATCAATTTGTGGGAGGGGATAATGATCCTTCAAGGAGGTCTGGTTCAAGTTTCAAAAATTTATGCATAGATGGATGTCTCCATTTTTCTTCTTGAACGATACCAAATTAGCAACCCATATAGAGTGCTTGATGGGTATATGATTTTGGTAGTTAATAGCTTCAGTAGTTCTTGCTTCATCAAAGCCTCCATCTTGGTATTTATTGGTCATTACTTCTATTGTAAGGTCCTTGCATCTAGCATGAGTTCAATAGTATGTTGAATAGTGTCCTTGTTGTATACTTTGAGATCCTCATAAGTCCAAGCTATGATATCATTGAATTCACTGCACAAATGCATATTTCGATTGACTTCATCTTCTAAATAACGCACCTTGATGTTGATGTCCTTTTTAGGTTTAATTTGAATCCATTTATAAATCTTACTATCAACCTCAATCTTGCAAGTAGCTAGCCTATCACTATTATCAAATAGTATTTCTAAAGTTATTAATCCTTTGGGGATATGATTATTTTTTAGCTGAATCATTTCACCTTCTTCATCTTCTTCCGATAATTGATCAGTTACACAATTCATTTCCTGAATTAGGAAATCAATTATTTGTTCATCATTCTTAAATACCTACCAAAATATATCTCTATCCAACATAAATGGTCTATAAACAAGCCTTACTGTCTTAGCTTTGTGAATGGTATTGGATACTGAATATAGATTTGATCCAATAGAAGCTAGTATGTTAGCATAAGTATTGTGTTCTCTAGTGATAGCTTTGGTGTTGAAGGCTTCAAAAGACTCTAATAAGTCCCATATTCTATTTATATAAGCCTTGAGGAAGTTTTTTTTGCTACTGCATTTCTCTGTGACTTGATTAACTACCAATTCAAAATCACCAAAAAATTGCAATTGCTTGATTTTCATATTTTCAGCTTTCCTTAATCTCAAACATAGTTTTTCATATTTTATTGCATTGTTTGTGCAACTCCATGTCAACCGGTATAAGAAGTTTTTTTTTTCTTTTCTATTTTATGATACCATCACTACACCTGATTCAACACCATTTTTGCATCTGGTACCATCAAAAAATGGTTTCCAAATCTGGTCTTGTTTGGGAATCTTGTCTGTTGAGACTGTGAGTTTTTTTTTTTGTTTCATGATTGAATAGGTGCCCATTCTTGTTTCAATCATAGAATTAAAATATCTTATGGAAAATTGATCCTCTATTTGGAGATCCTCCAACGCTCCCTCCATCATATATGTTTCTTGAGTGGTTATATTGACTATGTCAGCTTGTTGCTCATCTTCCAACTTTTCTATATGGAATGAGGATGGATTTTCAGAAAAGATATTGACTCTTTTTACTTTGAATGGAACCTCCATATGGGAGTAATAAAGAGATAAATAACCACCCAAATTGGTAGTAAATTCTCTTAACAAGCACATCCCAAAGTAGGGTTCTAAATCTACCACTACAATCTCCTGAATGATAGTGATTTGTGGCATTCTATGCATTTTCATGGGGATATCTTTGATTACTCCTACTATTTTCACAAATGTGCCATCCAACTGTAGCACTCAAATACTGCTTCTTGTGTATTCCATACCCATTATTTCACAAACTACTTTGGGCATGATAGTGGTAGTTGCTCTAGAGTCAATCATACAATTATGTACCACCCATCCTTCCATTTGTAAGGATAAGTGAAATGGAGATGGCCTATTATTTTCAATTATTGAAATAGGGTGTCCTTGAGGCCTATAGAAGATCGATTTGTCTTGAAATGAGGAGTGCATCATACATGCTAACTTTTGATGTGGTTTTCTTTAATTCTTCCACAATGTTAAAACTAGAAGAGTCCGATTATTTTCTATGTTTTTTTACAGGTTCATCATATTTTTTCTTATAATCCTGGGTAGTTTTAATCCTATGAAATTTAGTTAGGGAAGGATATATTAGCTTATCTCTAGCATGTTTATTCCCTTCACTTTCTTTAGGTCCCTTATGATACTGCTGAACTATTTTTTGAACCAGGGTAAGTTGAGGCACATCCTTCTTTAGATTATACTATGATTCAGAAGGTACTTTGAAAGGGTCCAATATTTTAGGATCAATGGGCAAGGGTTTCTTTTTAGACCTTATAAGAACCACCACTTGTTCCAAAGATGACATCATGAAATTTTAATCCTTCATTTCTCTCATCATATTTATGTATCCTTTTTGTGCCTTTTTTGCCTTCTCAATTATAATTTTTTGAATGTAGTGTTGATACATCATACATGTAATTTCACCATGTGGATCATTGTAGGTTGAGCACCAATAGTTAGACTCATATTTAGAGGAAGAAGGTTCCTTTTCTTGATTGGTGTATATGGTACTAGAATTTTTTGAAGGCTTGCTAGTGGAGGCAGCTTGATCCCTTATGATAGATGGAAATCTTCGTGGTTGAAAGTTTCTCTTAGCATCTCTTCGCTTCATAGTTGTGACTTCATTTGTGAGGTTCATCATAGTTGTTACAATTTCTCACAAGGCAACTATCTAAGGTTTAGGGGTTGGTAATGTATAGGCAATAGCAGGTGGTGGGAGTAATAGGACTGCAAGAAAAGCAGGAAGAATTTGAGAAATTGGAATAGGTAGCCAGAATGGGAAATTGATCGATGGAGTGATTGCTAGAAAAGATCTTGGTGTAGCAAAATTCATTGTTTGTTGTTGAGAAAATTTTGGGTATATAGGCATTATAATTTTTGGAGGTAATATTCCTATAGCAATCAGATCATTTTTTGCTTTTAATGCTTCTTGAAATATTTCTAGGAATGTTTGCACATTGGACTACCTTGTGAACATACCCAAGTCTGAATGAAAAGCCCTCAAATAGTAGTACATTACTTGTTCATTGGTTGGGCGCAGACCTTGAGGTACCCTTCTCCATGTATAGCTGAATATGATGTTGAAATCTATTATTTCTTCTTGTGGGTGCCTTTGAATTATAGTAAATTATACCAGTAGAGAGAAGGAATCTGCTTGTTCCATGAAGTTATAGCTAAATCCAACAAGATTATATACCGGTATGATATTTTCCTCTTCAATGATATACCCAACAACCTTATCATGACATCCTTGTCTTGAATATTATGTATAGCGGCTAATGATGATACATCTTGATAATGCTTGTATGAAATCTTGTCGATGCCATCATATGTTGGTAATGATTTCAAAGCTACCTAGGGAATAGGATTCTAGATAGGTAAATTTAGAGGACCTATATGATTCCAAGTTGGGTAGTTCTAAGCATTTTGATTTTGATTTGTAGCCATTGTTGTTTGTTCTAGAGAAGGGATTACATGAGTAGGATTGGAAATGATAGGATCGATTGTACTAGTAAAATCTTCAATAAGAACTGAAGAGGACATTGAAACAGAGGGGAAGATAGAATGTATTCTAAAGTTGCCAAACTACAATTTTAAAAATTCAATGAGTTCCTCTATTTCTCTAGTTGCTTGTATTATGATGATATATCCAAAGATCTTAGCATAGCAGTCTTAATAATAAATTGGATATGCAAATATTTCTAGATATCATTAGATGAAGTCGCTAGGTCATTAAAATGAAGATTTATAATGGGCAGAAAATCACCATGTTTTTGATCTTATCAAAATAGTGGGATTTGTTGGAAATATTGAGTTGTCATTGATGTCAAAGGGTGCATGGTATTCAAGGCAGAAATATTCTTCAAGAGTAATGAGTTCACAAGGTTGGACAATGGAAGGCAAGCATATATTTTATATGAAGCAAAGCAAAGAAAATATTCAAGCAAAGGAATATAATATTTAAATATCATATTAAATATTATAAAGAGAAATTCAAAAAGATTTAAATTATAGAAGGCTTTGGACAAAGGTTTACTTGGGACAAAAAGATTATAAAAGGCTTTGGACAAAGGTTTAAAAATTAAAATATTATAATATTTAAATCCCAAGATTTAAATATTATAACACAAAGAAGTTTAAATTTTAAAAAGGTGCCATTTTCATTGAGAGAATATATAAAGTCATAAATTTATGGAAAAAATATCGGTGAACCTTCCTTGGTAGAAATTAAAGTACATATATAAAAGGGGAGCAATACTTCACTTGGGCTAAGGTTTTGAAGTGTGCAATTCGAAAAATCCTTTCGTGAAAAAATTTATGAAGTGCCAAAACAAGATTGGAAGGCACAAAGTTTTAGAAGCAGACATAAAGATTCATAAAGAAAAATTATGCGTACATATTTCCATCTGGGTGGCTAGCCCAGACAGTAGCCTAGCTTTCTCTAGGGCGTGGGTGAATAGAAGGTTTCAGGGTCAATTTGCAGTGGCATTGTTTTGTTGTAATTTTGGACATAAAGGTATACAAAGAAGATTTCAAAAGCAAAGTCATGCACTTTGGTTCCCATTTGAATAGCTAGCCCAGACGGTAGGCTATCTGGAACTAGGGCATGGGCGAGCAGGAGGTCTCAGGGTCAATTCATAGTGATAACCTTTTGTAGTGAGTTTGGACAGAGAAAAAAGGTTTTAAAACAGAGCTCGTGTACCTTTGTGTTGAATAGTTGGGGTAGCTCAGCTGGAAGCCTAGCTTGTGCTAGGGCATTGGGCTACTTGAGGTCATGCATTTGATTCCCATCCGTGGTTGTGTTTCGTAAGGGCTTTATTAAATTAAATTTAAGGAGACATAAGGTTTTATGGTTGTATTGTGCATTATTAATTTTGGGTGTTATAAGGGTTGATAGTGTTTTATTATGCAAAATTAATAAGAGGAAAATTAAAGGGATATTATTGTGTTTTCAAAGTTGTATTTGGAATTTTATAGAAAGGAGAAATAAGGTGTAATTGTGATTAATATTATATTGTATCTGGTATTTTATAGAATGGAAAAATAATGTGTAATTGTGATTAATGTTATATTGTATTTGGTATATTAAAAAGAGGATTTAATATCTGTGTAAGAAATATAAAATTACTAACCAAATTTTTGAAGGAACAAAAAGGGAACTATTTTTGTAAATACAGGTTTGGAAAGATCATCATAACCATTGAGGCAGATTTAGAGGTATGGTGATTTAATTTCTTTCTCAAAGTATTTTGGTTGAAGAAAATATTTTGTTGTCATATGGTTGGAGGTATAAGGAATGATTAGATGTGCTTTGGTTTTGATTGAAAGAAGAGAGTGAATATGCAAGAGTTATAGATCAAATTTGTAATCAAGTTTGTGTATTTTTCATGATTGATTTTAGAAGTAGATAAAAAAGACAGATTTGTGTACCATGATTGGTTTTGAAGAAAAGGTGGAAATCAACAATTACAAGGTCAGTTATCTAGTGCTAGACTAAAGCTACATTTTTATGTAATAAACGTGAGACATGTGAAAGCAATAGACATTGAATGTGAAGAACATATTGGGCACTTTTTAGTGCATATCATTATCTATATGTTCATGAAGATAAAAGAATTTTGGGTAGAATATGTCTGAATTGCTTTAGTTGAGGAAAGCACATTGAGGAATAGATGAGCATTATTTTATATGTAAGATTTGGGAATAGATGAGCATTATTTTGTATACAATATTTGGGAATAGATGAGCATTATTTGGAACATATTTGAGCAGTATCTAGAGCAGAATTGAGTAGGTTTTGTGAGTAGATTTGAGCAAGTTTTGTGAGAATATTTGAGCAGATTTTGTGAGCAAAATTGAGCAGGTTTTGTGAGCAGATTTGATCAAGTTTTGTGAGTAAATTTGAGTAGGTTTTGTGAGCATATTTGAGCATGTTTTATGAGTAGATTTGATCAGGTTTTATGAGCATATTTGAGTAGGTTTTATGATAAGAATTGAGCAGGTTTATGAGTAGATTTGAGTAGGTTTTGTGAGCATATTTGAGTAGGTTTTGTGAGTATATTTGAGCAGGTTTTGTGAGCAAAATTGAGCAAGTTTTGTGAGCATATTTGAGCAGGTTTTGTGAGCATATTTGTGAGCAGGTTTATGAATAAATTTGAGGAGAGTTATGATAAGGTTTATGAGAATATTTGAGCAAAGTTGTGAGTGGGCTTTGGAGAGAACCAGAGCATAGGAGATTGGTGTCTCCTATGGATTGAGGTCCATGAACCAAAGTAGAGGATATTGGTGTCTCTTATGGATTGAGGTCCATAAACTAGAGCAGAGGATATTGGTGTCTCCTATGGATTGAGGTCCATGAACCAGAGTAGAGGAGATTGGTGTCTCCTGTGGATTGAGTTCCACGAACTAGAGTAGAGGATATTGGTGTATCCTGTGGATTGAGGTCCACAAAATTGTGAGAGGCGATAGGTGTCTCCTATGTATAGGTGTCCATGAATATTGTAATAGGGGTTGGAGCCCATGAAATTTATTTGAGAAATTTATAAGAAATATTTCTCCGTGGATGTAGCCCATATTGGGTGAATCACATTAAATATGTGTCTCTTATGTGTGTGGTTATTTGTATAGTATTTCATTATTACAATTGATAATAATTATAGCTATTACCTTGGAAATAAAAATAAAAGTTTTATGTTATAATGTTCACCCCCCTCTCAATATAAGCTTGTGTTCTTCAATTGGTATTAGAGTAGGTTCCTTCATGAAAGTCTAACAGTTTGAAGGAAGATATTACAAGAACACACATGGCTCATAAGGAAGGGTTTTCATCAAATAAGACTCCATTGTTTTATGGGACTAACTATGATTTTTAGAGTGTGAGAATGAAGACTTATTTGATAGCACATGGATATGATGTATGGCAATCTATTGAGGATGGATTTACAACACCTCCCACAGATGCAAATGGTAAGAAACCATATGAAAATAATGCTAGGGTAATGAATGCAATCTTAAGTGGGTTATGTGAATCAGAGTTTGTGAAAGTCATGCAATGCACTTTAGCTAAAGAAATATGGGAAAAGTTATAGAGAACATTTGAAGGAGACGATAAGGTAAAAATGGCAAAAATTCAAACTCACAGAAGGAAGTTTGAAGACTTGAAGATGAAATATGAGGAAGATATTGCTAGGTATCTACTACGTGTTGATGAAGTTGTTAACACCATTCATGGACTTAGAGAAAATATTGAGGAATCTACTATTGTTCAGAAAATATTAATGTCAGTACCTATGAGGTGTGATGCAAAGGTTTCAGTAATAGAAGAGATGAAGGATCTCAAAACGTTGAGCATGGATGAGCTACATGGAATTCTCATAGTCTATGAGATGAGGATAGAAAAATATCAAACATCCAAATGAGAGGTAGCATTCAAAGCTTCAAAAAGGCAAAGGATAAAGAACCAAAATCAAGTGATGAATCAAGCAGTGAAGAAGAGGCTAAATTTGTGAGAAGAAATAAGAAGGGTCTAATAAAACACAAGAATATGCAAGTTGTGAAATGTTTTAGTTGTGGTAACATTGGTCACTATGCAGCTAATTATCCAGAAGTAGGGAATAGTAGTGAAGAAGAAAAAAAATACAAGAAGAAGAAAGAAAAAATATTTTATCATGAAAAAAAAAATAGACATGGTCAAGGCAAGCATGAGAAGAAGATATTTCAATGACACAAGAAGAGTTTTTATGCTGAAGAAGCAAACAGTGCTTCAAGTGACAGTAATGAGAACCTCTCCGATAGTGAAAAAGAAGAAATTCTATTTTTGGCCATAGAAGAGAATGAAGATGCTCCCGTTGTCAAAGACCAAGAAGAAGAGAATGAAGATGCTCCTGTTGTCAAAGACCAAGAAGAAGAGAATGAAGATGCTCCTATTGTCAAAGACCAAGAAGAAGAGAATGAAGATGCTCCTATTGTCAAAGACCAAGAAGAAGAGAAAGAAGATGCTCTTGTGATTAAAGACCTAGAAAAAGAGAAAGATTCAGAAAAGGAAGAGGAAGCCACAATTGATATGGAAAAGGAACTTGTTGTTGATATTGAAGAGTTGAAAAAGGAGAACTTAAGATTGAAGGCTCAAGTAAAAGAGGATGAGAAAACAAAGGTAAAGCTTCTACAAGATCTCACTGACTTAAAAGTTAAGGTTGAAGAGGTAAGAAAATTTGAAGAAGGTATGGTTGAGTAGTTAAAGACAAAAGAGCTAGAATGTGAAAGACTAGAATATGAAGCTGAAATTCTAAGGAAGGGACTTGAAAATTTAATAATAAGATATATCAGTTTAGGAAAAGCTCAAAATATTTGGATGATATTATAAAAACACAAAGATCTCCATTTATGAAGACCGGACTTGGATTTGAGGAAGGTCAAGAAGTACAAAAAGAGGAGTCAAGCTCAAAATAAATAGAAGCATCAAAGAAGGTATTTGAAGAAGAGCCTAAGACCTATGCTAATGTGTTGAGAAATGGAAACATCAAAGAGGAAGAAAACAATGCACAATCAAGGAACAAGGACCATCACAGAAAAAGTAAAGAAAGAACCATGAGATCATATCCTCCAAGGCAAGATGAATATTTCTTCTAGGGTTATTGTTACTCATGTAATCATTTTGGTCATAAATCTATACATTGTAGGGTTCATGGTAAGAATGATTATGGCTTCACCAAGAGAAATTTCAAGTCATTTGCACCTTTCAAGGACTACAACATCATGTGTTTCAATTGCAATAATTTTGGGCATAAATCTAAATGGTGTTAAACATAGTTTCTAGAACTTCCTAGCAAGAAAAAGGATGCTCAAAATGTTCAATGAGGTATGACTTCAAAATTTTGAAAAAATAAATTTGAAAAAGAAGAAGAACATTGTAAGTTGGGAGTAGTTTTACTTCCATATCAAATTTGATCACCTCAAGAAAAGGAGGTGGTGAGGGGGATGTGCTAAGTGTTTTATTTTTAGCCCCAAGGAGCCCTTTTCCATTGATGTCAAAGGGGGAGAATTCAGTGAGGGGAAGCAAATTTGGAATCCAGTTGCAGTAGAAGAATTTTTTTTGAAGGGTTACCATCAATGACAAAGGGGGAGATTGTTGGAAATATTGAGTTGTCATTGATGTGAAAGGATGCATGGTATTCAAGGCAGAAATATTCTTCAAGAGTAATGAGTTCACAAGGTTAGACAATGGAAGGCACACATATATTTAAGATGATGCAAAGCAAAGAAAATATTCAAGCAAAGGAATATAATATTTAAATATTATAAAGAGAAATTCAAAAAGATTTAAATTATAGAAGGCTTTGGACAAAGGTTTACTTGGGATAAAAAATATTATAAAAGACATTGGACAAAGGTTTAAAAATTAAATATTATAATATTTAATCTCAAGATTTAAATATTATAACACAAAGAAGTTTAAATTTAAAAAGGCACCATTGTCATTGAGAGAATATATAAAGTCATAAATTTATGAAAAAATATCGGTCGACGTTCCTTGGTGGAAATCAAAGTACATATATAAAAGGGGAGCAATAATTCACTTGGGCTAAGGTTTGGAAGTGCACAATTCAAAAAATCCTTTCGTGCAAAAATTCATGAAGTGCAGAAGACAAGAGTGGAAGGCGCAAAGTTTTAGAAGTAGATGTCAAGGTTCATAAAGAAAAATCATGCGTGGATATTTCCATCTGGGTGGCTAGCCCAGATGGTAGCCTAGCCTACACTAGGGCATGGGTGAACAGGAGGTCTTAGGGTCGATTTGTGGCAGCACTGTTTTGTTGTGATTTTGGATAGAAAGGTATACAAAGAAGATTTCAAAAGCAAAGTCATGCACTTTGGTTTTCATTCAGATGGCTAGCCTAGACGACAGGCTAGCTGGTGCTAGGGCATGGGCGAGCAGGAGGTCTCAAGGTCGATTCATGGTGGTAACCTTTTGCAGTGAGTTTGGGCAGAGGAAAAAGGTTTTAAAATAGAGTTCATGCACCTTTGTGTTCAATAGCTAGGGTAGCTCACCTGGTAGCCTAGCTTGCGCTAGGACATTGGGCTACTTGAGGTCATGCATTCGATTCCCATTCGGGGCTGTGTTTGGTAAGGGTAATTTTTTATTAAATTAAATTTAGGGAGACATAAGGTTTTATGGTTGTATTGTGCATTATTAATTTTAGGTGTTATAAGAGTTGATAATGTTTTATTATGCAAAATTAATAAGAGGAAAACTAAAGGGATATTGCTATTTTTCAAAGTTGTATTTGGCATTTTATAGAAAGGAGAAATAAGGTGTAATTGTGATTAATATTATATTGTATTTGGCATTTTATAGAAAGGAGAAATAAGGTGTAATTGTGATTAATGTTATATTGTATTTGGCATATTAAAAAGGGGATTTAATATCTGTGCAAGAAAGAGAAAATTACTAACCAAATTTTTGAAGGAACAAAAAGGGAACTATTTTTGTAAAGACAGGTTTGGAAAGCTCAACTTAATCATTTATTGGACATTTTGAGTAATTGAGTTGTCATTGATGTCAAAATTCAGTTTTAGTGAGCAGTTCAAGAAGAAAAAGCTCTACAATTAGTGCAAAAGGAAAGTCCGACTCTAGTTGGTCAGATCCGGTTCCAGGTGGTCAGATGAGTTTCAAAGAGCAATGAAGAGGCCCAAGAAAAATAATATTATAATAGTTTATTATAATATTAAAAGGGGAGATTTAAATTGATTATAAATTAATTTAAATAATTTCATTTTAAATTAATTTATTAATTAATTTAATTAACCTCTAAAGTTATTAAGTTAATTATAGATTAATTATAATTTAATTATAAAATTAATTTATGTTAATTAAAATAACCCTAAGGTTGGGTTATAAAGGTGATTATTTATTTATTCAAATTCTAAATTCGAATAAAGCATCAACGTATCTAAGACATTGGCCTTCGTGTATAAAAGAGGGCAAGAACCTTAGTCAAAATCCCCCATGCAATTATCGATTGAAAACTCCAAAGATTCATGCGCAGGAAGAGACAAGTTTTCACGTGTTTTAAAAAGCTTTCAGCAGCAAAGGATATGACAAATAGGAGCAGGGCTCCTTTGTCTTCGCACAGTACTGTGTAGCGCAGTTGGCAACAACGGGTGGCGCTAAGACTTTCGATCAGCTAGGAGAGTAGGTTTCGAAACCCGCAGAGTTGGTTTTGCAAGATATGAGGGCGTTTTGTTTTGTACCACATCGATTGGAAAGGGAGAAGAGGAAGGCTTGAGCCTTCTTGTTCATGTGGAGGCTCATAGCCCATGTGGTGGGCTAGCGCCTCGATAAGGCATTCAGATGGGAGTGGTATCACATTCGAAACCCGTTGAGGTCTTTTGCTTGAGATAAAAGGTATGCATTATTCTGTTGCCAAGGTTGCATGAGGTATTTCAGATTTGCTAAGGTTGAATGAAAATTAAATATTTTGGAGGGTTATAAAGTTTATTTTTAATTTTGATTATTGAGTATTTGAGGGAGATAAAAGGATAGAAAACATTATTTTTGAGGGTTTGATTTTTGGAGATTGTTAATTAAAGATTGGAGATAATAAGGAGAAATTGAGTAATTATTTTTTATGTATGTTTTGATGATTGCTAATTTCAAAGGAGTAATAAGGTGTATTTGAGTTTGATTATTTTTGTAATTGAGAAATATTTCTGAGAGAGTGTTAATGTGATATTTTGTCATCTAACCATTGAAATTGGCAAAGAAGAAAATTGTATTTAAGACAGGTTTTGAAGTAATTTTCTTCATCAAACAAAAGGTATGAGCACATTTTCCTAGTAAGTAATTGTTGGATGTTATGAATGCTTAGTTGGAGAGAAAAAGGTTGTTTGATAAACATTTTTGAGTTTGATTTTTCTGGAATGAAAGTTGATTCTAGAAACCTTGTTTGATAAGCATTGTTGGAAATATTGAGTAAAGCTTTCATATGCTTGAACTAGGGTTTGTGCAAAGAACATAAGTATCATTGTTATGTGAAGTTGTGAACTATCTTGAACTAAGGTTTATGAAAGAACATGAGTATCATTGTTATGTGAGATTGTTTGATCAACATTGATTGGAAATAATTGAGTGAGTGTTCATATGCTTGGACTAGGATTTGTGAGCAAGGATTATTTTATTGAGTGATTGATTGAGTGGAGTTGGTTGAGCCTAGTCAATTAGAAGTGTTGAAATGATAGTTCTAGTTATGTGAAACAAATTGTTCCATCTTCTGAATTGATTTGAGAAATAGGTTGAGTGTTTGTGAGTGTGAAACATATTGAGTCTCTAACAATTCTCTATATGTTTATGTGATAAAAAGAGAGAGAGAGTGAAAGTATTTGAGCATTGTTGTGAGTGTGAAGCATATTGAGTCTCTAAAAATTCTCTATATGTTTCGTGATATTGGACAAGTTTTAGTAAGGAATTGTTGAGTAGATTAGACAAGTCTTGGTAAAGACTTATTGAGCAAATTGGACAAGTTCTCGTGAGGACTTGTTGAGTAGATTTGAGGTAAGTCTTAGAGAAGACTTGTGGACAGATTGGTGTGAGATTTTGTGGAAGCTTACAATACAGATTTGAGGACAGATTTTGGTGCAGATTTGAGGATAGGTTTGTGCTAGACCAAAGACAGAGTTTGAGCAGATTTGTGCTAGACTGAAGGATTGTGTTTAGTGCAGATTTGTGACAGAGCTGAGAGTAAGCTTTGGAGGTGATAGAGTATAGAGGATGACAGTCTCTAGTGGATAGATATCCATTATCCAGGGTAGTGAGGATAGGTCTTTTGAGTGAGGACAAGAGTCTTCAGTGGATAGAGATCCATAAGCTAGTGCAATGGAGGCAACAATTCTTCTAGAAGATCACCAGCCATAGCAGAGGAGAAAAAATTCTTCTATGTTGGACATTTTGAGTGATAAGTTGTCATTGATGTCAAGAGTGAGTGGTCATTAATGTCAACTTTCAACATCAGTCAGTGGCAATTTCAGTTGGTAGCATCCGTTTCGGTTTTATTTTCAAGACTCGGTTCCAAGAAGTCAGATGAGGTTCAAAGTGCAAGAAAAAGCCCAAATAAATAATATTATAATATTATTTTATAATATTATGCAAAGGAAGTTTAAAATTAATTATAAATTAATTTATTAGTTAATTTACTTAACTTATAAAGTTATTTAAATTAATTATAAATTAATTTAATTATTAATTATAAATTAATTTAAGCTAAGGTTAAATAACCCTAAGGTGGGTTATCAAAATTAAAATTCAAAATTTGATTTTGAATAATAAAGCGCCGACATGAGGAGAAATCAAAATGTGTATATAAGGGGGAACTCCCACCCTACCAAACCTTACCATGCCTTCGAATATTATTGCAAGCTTTAAGAATTGTGAGCCTTACGAATTGCGTTGCGTCCAAAGCGAAGAAAGAGTGTGCAAGGTTCGTGAGAAATAGACTGCGAGTGGAGGCATAAGAGGAAGGAACTCATCCTTCCTTCATGTGGGCACTAGTAGCCCACGCGGTGGGCTCCCAAGCGCTAAGGCGCTTAGGCTTGAGGAGACGGCGGATCGAATCTCACCGAAACCCCTTTTTGGGGAAGAAAAAATTATGCATTAATATTGGGCACCAAAAATTTTGGGAATATAGTTTAGGCATTTAAAGATTAATTTTTGCATATTTTTAAATTGGTTCTAAGGTTGCTAAAGGAGTTATAAGGGTTTTTTCAAAATTAATTTTTTAATGTTGTTTTCTCAAATGTTTTGAAAATATTGTAAGGTGTTTTGTTGATATTTTCATGGTGTTGGATATTATTTTAAGTTGGATTTTATAAGGTGTATCAAGGAAATTATCTTTATGTATGGTATTATGAGTGTTATTTTAAAAGGGAGCAATAAGGCATAAATTGAGTTGTGATTGTTTTATGTCCAAGGAATATTTTTGGAAAGTGTTGAAGTAATATTGTTGTGTCTAACCATTGAAATTGGAAAGAAGAAAATTGTGATTGAGATAGGTTTTCTAGAGGCACTTCTACATCCAAAAAAAGGTATGGGCATATTCTTCCTAGTGAGTGATTGTTGAAAATTGTGAATGGAAAGTTGGAGTGAAAAGGATTGTTTGGTTAGCATTGTTGACAGTGTTTTGAATTAATGCTTCAATGTTTTTTGGAATTAAGAGTTGTTGATAAAACCTTGTTTCTTAAGCATTGTTGTTGAAGTGTTTGAGTTGAGTGAAGAATTTGAACTAGGGTTTGCAAAGTACATGAGTATCATTATTACGTCTTATAAGCATTGTTGATGAAGTGAGTTGTTGAGTGAATAACTTCAACTAGGGTTTGGAAAGAACATGAGTATCATTGCTATGTGAGATTGGTTGATAAAGCATTGTTGAAAATACTTGAGTGAGATTCATATGCTTGGACTAGGGTTTGTGAGCAAGGATCATTTTATTGAGTGATTGGTTAAGTAGAGTTGGTTGAGCCTAGTCAAGTGAATGTGTGAAGTGATTGTTCAAGTTCTATGAAACAAATTATTCTATATTCTGAATTGATTTGAGAAAGAGGTTGAGTGTTGATGAGTGTGAAACATATTAAGTCTCTAACAATTCTCTATATGTTTCTAAAAGAGTGATTGAAAGTGATTGAGTATTGAGGTGAATGTGAAGCATATCGAGTCTCTAAAAATTCTCTATATGTTTCTAAGAGAGTGATTAAAAGTGATTGAGTATTGAGGTGAATGTGAAGCATATTGAGTCTCTAACAATTCTTTGTATGTTTCTAAGAGAGTGATTGAAAGTGATTGAACATTGTGATGAATGTAGAGCATATTGAGTCTCTAAAAATTCTCTTTATGTTTCTATGATATTGGAAAAGTTCTAGTGAGGAATTGTTGAGCAGATTTGAGGTAAGTCTTTGAGAAGACTTGTGGAAAAATTTGTGTGAGCTTTTGTTAAATCTTACAATACAGATTGAAAGCAGATTTGGATAAGCTCTAGTGAGGACTTATTGAGTAGATTGGACAAGTTCTAGAGAGGACTTATGGATAAATTAGTGTGAGCTTTTGTGGAAGCTTACAACGTAGATTTGAGACAAGTCTTTGATAAGAATTAAGAGCAAAGTTGATTGATTGATTTGTTCAAACCTTGAGTTAAGGTTTGGGGCAGATCCAGCAGAGTTGATTTGAGATTAAGTCAAGATTTGAGTTAAGGCTTGAGGACAAATATTGAGGATAAACTTGTGCTAGACTGAAGGACTGTGTTTAGTGCAAGATTAGAGGACAAATATTGAGGATAGATTTGTGCTAGACCGAAGGACTATGTTTAGTACAAATTCAAGGATAGAGTTTGGTGCAGATTTGAGGACAGGTTTGTGCCAGACCAGAGATGAAGATTGAGTAGATTTGTGCTAGACCGAAGGACTGAGTTTAGTGCAGATTTATGACAGAGCTTTGAAGGTGACAAAGTATAGAGGATGACAGTCTCTAGTGGATAGAGATCCATTATCCAGGGCAGTGAGGAGAGGTGTCTTCAGTGGATAGAGATCCATTAGCCAGAGTAGTGGGCGTAACAGTTCTTCTATAAGATCACCAGTTAGAGCTTAGGAGAAAGGATTTCTCCTGTGGATAGATATCCATGAACTTGATTAGGGTATTGGTGTCTCCTTTGGAAATAGGTCCATAAACATTGTAATAGGGAAAGGATTCCCAAGATATTGATTGAGAAAATTTTAGTGAAATATTTTCTCTATGGAGTATCCCACATTGGGTGAACCACATAAAATTGGTGTCTCTATTGTGTGTGGTGATTTATGCATTGCTTTTATTATTGCTATTAATATTGCTATCTATACATTGCATAATATTGATTGGGAAAGAAAAAGTAAAATGTGATCTTATATTGTTCACCCCCCTCTCAGTATAAGCTTGTGTTCTTCATCCTGTGGATAGTGATCCACAAACCTGATTAGGGGATTGGTGTCTCCTTTGGACATAGGTCCATAAACATTGTAATAGGGAAAGCTTTCCCAAGATATTTGTTGAGAAAATTTTAGTGAAATATTTTCTCTATGGAGTAGCCCACATTGGGTGAACCATGTTAAATTGGTGTCTTTATTGTGTGTGGTGATTTGTGCATTGATTTGATTACTGCTATTGATATTGCTATTTATACATTGTATAATATTGATTGGGAAAGAAAAGTAAAAAGTGGTCTTATACTGTTCACCCCCCTCTCAGTATAAGCTTGTGTTCTTCAAATGGTATCAAAGCAGGTTCCTTCGTAAGAGTTAAACAACTTGAAGGAAAAGCTTACAAGAACACAATGGATTCTAAGAGTGGATCTTCAAATAATTCAAAATCGGTATTTGATGTAAGTGATTATGTATTTTGGAGTATGAGAATGAAGATTAACCTGATGGCACTTGGTAATGAAATATGGAAAGCAGTTGAAAATGAATACACACCACCAGCTACTCCACCTACAAATAAAGATGGCAAGCTTCTACATCATTCCAATTCAAAAGTAATGAATGCAATTTTGAAATGTTTGCATAGAACAAAGTTCATAAAGGTTATGCATTGCAAATCAACAAAAGAAATTTAGGATAAGTTGCAAAGCATATATGGAGATAAAAATGTCAAAAGGGCAAAGATACGAAATCTCAAGGGACAATTTGAAGAATTAAGAATGAAGGATGAGGAAAAATTAGTTCTTATCTACTTCAAGTAGATGAGGTTGTTAACTCCATGGAAGGACTTGGACTTGAGGTTCAAGAATCTGATGTTTGTGATAAGATCTTAAGATCTCTCCCAAAAAGGTTTAGTGAAAATATTTCTGCTATAGAGGAATAAAAACATGGTGATATTTTGACAAGAGATGAATTACTTGGCATTCTTACAACTTCTGAGATGATAACAAAAGAGGAATCTAATCTCCGTCTGAAAGGAAGCAACCTTCAAAGCTACTAAGAAGACAAAGGGTAAAAATTCAGATTCAAGCAATGAGTCATCCAGTGATGAAGAAGCAAATTATGATAGAAAGAATAAGGATCCACGAATATTTAAATATGCAAAATCTGTTAGATGTTTCAATTATGGAATGTATGGTCACTATGCAACTGATTTTAAAGAAGCTAGAAATAACAATGATGAGGAAAAATAGGATCATAAGAATAGGGAATCAAAAAATATAGGTATCAAAAGAAAGGTAAGTATCGACAAGGCAAATAATAAAAGAAGTTCTTTCAAAGATAGAAGAAGAGTTACTATGCAGACAAGGCAAGTAAGTACTCAAGTGATAGTGATAATAGTCTCTCAGATAATGATAAATATGAAGTTCTATTTATGACAGAAGAAAAAGAAGAAGTTAAGAAAAGGTCACCAATAATTCTCAAGTGTTTTAGATGTGGTAACTTTGGTCATCTTGAAGATAGTTGTACAAAGAGTGGTTTCAATTTCAGTGATGATGAATATGAAGATACACTTGAAGGACCAGAAGAGAATATTCTAATGGCACCAGAAGAAAAAAGAGGGGATCCTATAGAAGACAAGTAAAAAATGAATGAATATGTTTTCAAAGGTAAACAAATAGAGGAAGAATCAGAGAAAGGATAAGTTTATCTTGAGGGAGAGATTATTTATGATCTTAAAACATTAAAGAAGGTAAAAAAGAAAAACTCCCAACTTAAGCTTCAGTTTCAAGAATGTGATGAAGAGAAAGGAAAACTTATAGAGGATCTAAACAAGTCAATGGCTAAGACAAAGGAGTTCAAGGATAAGTTAGAAGCAAAGGTATGAGAATGTGAAAGGTTAGAACAAGAAGTAGATTTACTTAAGAAGGAAGTAGAAAATTCTAAGGATAAGATACACAAGTTTGGAAAGAGCTCAAAGATCATAGATAATATGATCAAGGTACAAAGGAGGTCAAAAAATAAATCAGGTCTTGGTTTTGAACAGGTATAAAAGAAACAAGAAGAGGATTCAACCTCAAGTTCTGAAGAAGAAAAAACTTCAAAAGAAGATAGTGTAAGAGAAAGTGAGACTTCTGAGGATGAGTCGGACAATAGAAATTTCAACAAAGAAAGGAACAATGCACAAATGAGAAACAAATGGAACAGGAACCGACATAGGGTAAAAGAGACTAAGAGACCAATGAGGTCAAGGCAAGGAAATTTCAATGGACGATGTTTCTTATGTCACAGATTTGGGCACAAGGCTTCACAGTGTAGGACACATGAAAGAAAAAAATATGGAAACTTAAAAAACAGACAACTTTTTCATGGGTATTGCTATTCATGTAATCAGTTTGATCACAAGGCAATGAATTGTAGGGTTCATGAGAGGAATAGATATGGCTTCACCAGGAGAAAACTCAAGATATTTGCACCTCCAAGGAATAATAATATTAAGTTTTACAAGTGCAATAATGATGGACATACAACAAAATGGTGTAGAGTAGAAATTCAAGAGACAAGCAGGAACAAGAACAGTCAGAGGAATCAGAAGGATCAGATGAGAAGGAAAGTGGACAAAGGTAAATATCAGTGCATGTTGGGAGTAGAAATACTCCCACCCCAGAATTAACACCTCAAGAGGAGGTGGGAGAGGGGCTAAGCTAAGAGTATCATTCTTAGCCCCGAGCCCCAAAGGTGACCCTTTGCAATTGATGTCAAAGGGGGAGATATTTGAGTAAGGGGGAGAGATTTGATGTAAGGGGAGAGCATTGAGTCAGGGGGAGTAGTTTCCTAGGGGGATGAGAACAGAAAAAGGTTAAGGAAATTGGAAAAGATAGTCGGGTTGCCATCAATGAAAAAGGGGGATATTGTTGGAAATTTTGAGTAATTGAGTTGTCATTGATGTCAAAAGTTAGATTCAGTGAGCAATGCAAGAAGAAGCAGTTCCACAATTAGTGCAAAAGTAAAGTCCACCTCTAGTTGACCAGATCCGGTTCCAGGTGGTCAAATGAGTTTCAAAGAGCAATGAAGAGGCCCAAGCAAAATAATATTATAATATTTTATTATAATATTAAAATGGGAGATTTAAATTAATTATAAATTAATTTAATTAACTTCTAAAGTTATTAAGTTAATTATAGATTAATTATAATTTAATTATAAAATTAATTTATGTTAATTAAAATAACCCTAAGGTTGGGTTATAAAGGTGATTATTTATTTATTTGAATTCTAAATTCAAATAATACACCGACATCTCTAAGACATTGACCTTCATGTATAAAAGAGGGCAAGAACCTTATTCAAAATACCCCATGTAATTATCGATTGAAAACTCCAAAGATTTATGCGCAGGAAGAGACAAGTTTTTGCGTGTTTTAAAAAGCTTTTAGCAGCAAAGGATAAGACAAATAGGAGTAGGGATCCTTTGTATTTGCACAACACTGTGTAGCATAGTTGGCAACAACGAGTGGCACTAAGACTTTCGGTACGCTAGGAGAGTAGGGTTCAAAATTCGATGAGTTGATTTTGCAAGAGAAGAGGGCATTTTGTTTTGGCCCGTGCTGATCAAAAAGGGAGAAGAGGAAGGCTTGAGCCTTCCCCTTTGTGTGGAGGCTCGTAGCCCATGTGGTGGGATAGCACCTCGATAAGACGTTCGGCTGGGAGTGGTTCGCGTTCAAAACCTGCTGAGCCCTTTTGCTTGAGATAAAAGGTACGCATTATTTAGTTGCCAAGGTTGCATGAGGTATTTCAAATTTGATAAGGTTGAATGAAAATTAAATATTGGAGGGTTATAAAGTTTATTTTTAAATTTGATTATTCAGTATTTGAGGGAGATAAAAATATAGGCAACATTATTTTTGAGGGTTTGATTTTTGGAGGTTGTTAATTAAATATTAGAGATTATAAGGAGAAATTGAGTAATTATTTTTTATGTATGTTTTGATGATTGCTAATTTCAAAGCAGGAGTTATAAGGTGTATTTGAGTTTGATTATTTTTGTAATTGAGAAATATTTTTGAGAGTGTTAGTGTGATATTTTGTCATCTAACCATTGAAATTGACAAAGAAGAAAATTATGTTTAAGACAGGTTTTGAAGTCATTTTCTTCATAAAACAAAAGGTATGGGAACATCTTCCTAGTGAGTAATTGTTGGATGTTGTGAATGCTTAGTTGGAGAGAAAAGGGTTGTTTGATAAGAATTATTGAGTTTGATTTTTCTGGAATAAAAGTTGATTCTAGAAACCTTGTTTGATAAGCATTATTGGAAATATTGAGTAAAGCTTTCATATGCTTGAACTAGTTTGTGCAAAGAACATGAGTATCATTGTTATGTGAAGTTGTAAACTATATTGAACTAGGGTTTGTGAAAGAACATGAGTATCATTGTTATGTGAGATTGTTTGATCAACATTGATTGGAAATAATTGAGTGAGTGTTCATATGCTTGGACTAGGGTTTGTGAGCAAGGATTATTTCATTGAGTGATTGATTGAGTCAAGTAGAAGTGTTGAAATGATAGTTCTAGTTCTAAGAAACAAATTGTTCCATATTCTGAATTGATTTGAGAAAGAGGTTGAGTGTTTGTGAGTGTGAAACATATTGAGTCTCTAACAATTCTCTATATTTTTTTGTGATAAAAAGAGAGAGAGAGTGAGTGAAATTATTTGAGCATTTTTATGAGTGTGAAGCATATTGAGTCTCTAACAATTATCTATATGTTTATGTGATATTGGACAAGTTCTAGTAAGGACTTGTTGAGCATATTGGATAAGTCTTGGTGAAGACTTGTTGAGCAGATTGGACAAGTTCTAGTGAGGACTTATTGAGTAGATTTGAGGTAAGTCTTAGAGAAGATTTGTGGATAGATTAGTGTGAGCTTTTGTGGAAGCTTACAATACAGATTTGAGGATAGATTTTGGTGTAGATTTGAGTACAGGTTTGTGCCAGAACAAATATAGAGTTTGAACAAATTTGTGCTAGACCGAAGGACTGTGTTTAGTACAAATTTGTGAGAGTTGAGAGTAAGCTTTGGAGGTGATAGAGCACAGAGGACAATAGTCTCCAGTGGATAGATATCCATTAGCCAGAGTAGTGAGGACAGGTATTCTAAGTGAGGACAAGAGTCTTTAGTGGATAGAGATACATAAGCTAGTGCAGTGGAGGTAGTAGTTCTTTTAGAATATCACCAGCTAGAGTAGAGGAGAAAGGATTTCTCCTATGGATAGAGATCCATGAACCTGATTAGGGGATTGGTGTATCCTTTGGATAGATGTCTATAAACATTGTAATAGGGAAAGGTTTCCGAAGATATATGTTGAGAAAATTATAGTGAAAATTTTTCTCTGTGGAGTAGCCCACATTGGGTGAACAACGTTAAATTGGTGTCTCTATTGTGTGTGGTGATTTGTGTATTGCTTTGATTACTACTGTTGATATTGCTATTTATACATTGCATAATATTTATTGGGAAATAAAAGTAAAAAGTGGTCTTATAATGTTCACCCCCCTCTCAGTATAAGCTTGTGTTATTCATCATTGATGTAGATTTAGAGGTATGGTGATTTAATTCCTTTATCAAAGTGTTTTGGTTGAAGAAAATATTTTGTTGTCATATGGTTGGAGGTATAAGGAATGATTTGATGTGCTTTGGTTTTGATCGAAAGAAGAGAGTGAATGTGCAAGAGTTATAGATCAAATTTGTAAGAAAGTTTGTGTATTATTCATGATTGATTTTGGAAGTAGATAAAAATGACATATTTGTGCACCATGATTGGTTTTGAAGGAAATATGGAAATCAACAATTACAAGGTCAGTTATCTAGTGCTAGACTAAAGCTACCTTATGATGTAATAAATGTGAGACATGTGAAAGCAATAGACTTAATGAATGTGAAGAACATATTGGGTATTTGTTAGTGCATATCATTCTCTATATGTTCATGAAGATAAATTTTTTTTGGATAGAATATGTCTGAATTGCTTTAGTTGAGGAAAGCACATTGAGAAATAGATGAGCATTGTTTTGTATGCAATATTTGGGAATAGATGAGCATTATTTTATATACAATATTATGGAATAGATGAGCATTGTTTGGATTATATTTGAGCAGTATCTAGAGCAGAATTGAGAAGGTTTTGTGAGTATATTTGTGCAGGTTTTGTGAGCAGAATTGAGCAGGTTTTATGAGCATATTTGAGTAGGTTTTATGAGTATATTTGAGCAAGTGTTGTGAGTAAATTTAAGCAGGTTTTCTTAGCATATTTGAGCAGGTTTTATGAGCATATTTGAATAGGTTTTGTGAGTAGAATTGAGCAGGTTTTGTGAGAATATTTGAGTAGGTTTTATGAGCAGATTTGAGAAGGTTTTGTGAGCATATTTGAGCAGGTTTTTTGAACAGATTTGAGCAAGTTTTATGAGTAAATTTGAGAAAAATTATGAGTAGGTTTATGAGCAAATTTGAGCATAGTTATGAGCAAGTTTGTGAGTAGATTTGATCAAAGTTGTGAGCAGGCTTTGGAGTGAACCAGAGTAGAGGATATTTATGTCTCATGTGGATTGAGGTCCATGAACAAGAGTAGAGGAGATTGGTGTCTCCTATGGATTGAGGTACACAAACCAAAACAAATAAAATTGGTGTCTCCTGTGGATTGAAGTCCATGAACTAGAGCTGAGGAGATTGGTGTCTCCTGTGGATTGAGGTCCATGAACCAGAGCAGAGGAGATTGGTATCTCCTGTGGATTCAGGTCCATGAACTTGTGAGAGGGGACATGTGTCTCCTGTGGATAGGTGTCCACGAACATTGTAATAGGGGTTGGAGCCCATGAAATTTATTTGAGAAATTTATAAGAAATATTTCTCCATGGATGTAGCCCATATTGGATGAACCAGGTTAAATTTTTGTCTCTTATGTGTGTGGTTATTTGTGCAGTTTTTCATTATTTTAATTGATAATAATTATAGCTATTACCTTGGAAAGAAAAATAAAAGTTTTATCTTATACTGTTCACCCCCCTCTTAGTATAATCTTGTGTTATTCAGGATTGGATCCCACCAAGCATACCAAAAATTATTGGTTTGGAAATATATTTATTGGAAAGGTTATGTGCCCATAGACCTTGACCAACATTGAGTGACCCAAAATTTGTGAGGTTTTAGTTTTCAATATCTGAAGGAGGCCTATTCCTTTGAAGTTCAAGCTAACTATTCCTAAAGTGTGGGGGAAAAGGGTGTTGAAAGAAGCAAAAGGAGCTGAAGCTAGAACTTATAGTGGTGTATATTAAGCAACATCAAGACACATGCATAATAAAATATTATGCAAATAAACTAGTGAATCACCTAATAGACTAGTCAATTTTACTATAAATCATAGAACACTTAATATCAATACGATGTAGCTTATCAGACTATGAATTCCATAACAAGTGAATGAACATAAGCATAAATTTAAAATTTAGAGTAAATACTATGAGCATTCAACAAGCTAAAATTATAAATAAGTAGTCATTCATACATACATGTTCTACAAATGAATTGAACTAGAGGCCAAACAACAATATCTTTGTATTAAGATGCAAATATTCCATTCTTACATATGAATTGTAAAAGCCTAAGAGCCAATTTTTTTCATTTTACATCTTAGTATTTATAGACCTTTTACAATATTTTAATTGTCAAAGCATCATTTCCTTAGAAATAGATTGATGTTATATCAAAGGGTGTGCTAGCTAATTAAACCACTCAAAGGTATTATTTCTCCATTTTTCTAATCATGGCTTGCTGACCTAGCCAAAATATGTATCATTGTGAGTCATGCTGACCCTGTTGCTTGCATCTGGTTTGTTGCTTTTCACTGACCCTTATTTAGTTGAGCCACCATGTAACCTACATGATGATCTTGAGCATAACCATATTGTTGAGATTCTTCTGACAGGTGATTTTATCCAATAGGTGTCATGAGATGATGATAGTCCTTGTGCAGGTAGGTTAGTGTAGGATTTTGATTGAGTCGATTGCTAAACTTATATGTTGTGATCTCATGGTGCCAAATATTTGAGACTCTAGTGGACTTCGATTGGGTACATATCCTTCAATAGAATTAGCACTTGGCCATTTTTACAATCATGTAATATTCGATAGTGGGATGGAGATTTGGTACCCCGATGAGCTTTTATCGGGTACAAATATTTTGGCACCCTCTAAACTTAGCCATTTCTTTTGTTTTATTTATATCAAAGTTTAGTTTTTAGATAGAGAATTAAGACTATGTCAAACTTCAACTAGGTACAAGTATTTTGGCACCTTATACACCTAGCCAAAATTGAACCTTTGATAGTAGGACAAATATTTGGTACCCTAATGAACTCTGATCGGGTACAAATCTTTCAGTGTTGTCCAGACTTAGTCATTTTTTGTATATTATTTCTACCAGTTTTGGGTATCTAGATGGATGATTGATACCATGTTGGGCTTTGGTTGGGTGTAGTTGTTCTGACACCTTTGAGAGATATCCAATTCTATCATCTTGAACCTTCAGTAGCAAGATGGAGATTTGGTACCCTGACAAGCTTCGATCAAGTACAAATATTTTAGTGCCTTGTACACTTAGCCAAAATTGAACCTTTGACAATAGGACAAAGATTTGGTACCCAAAAAAACTCCATCTAGGTATAAATATTTTGGTGCCATCCAGATTCAACTATTTTTTGTATACTATTTCTACCAACTTTCGACATCTAGACGGAGGATTGGCACCATGTCGATCTCCAATACAGTGTAGTTGTTCCAATACCTTTGAGAGATATCCAATTCTGTCATCTTGAACCTTCGATAGTAGGATGGAGATTTGGTACCCTGGTGGACTTCTATCAGGTATAAATATTTCAGTACCCTCCATGATATGGAATGAACACTTGAGAGCAAGCACAAGATTTGCATGATGAGAAACTAATTTTGCATTCACACCAAAAACATATTTATAGGTATGTATGCCTTTACAAAAGTGACATTTAATGTACCCAATCCTTGTGAGCATTAAATATTGTACAATGTGATTTGTGTGAATAGGGATAATATTAAGAATTAAATATTAATTCCTATCATTCCTCCCCACCGTAGAAGCATTGGAATCCAATGCGTTCCAAAGGGAAGAAAAGTTTGGTTTTGATGCACATTAAATGACAGTTATGGCGGTTATTGATTAAATTAAATTAAATAAAAATTTAATTTAATTTAATAAATGCATTAATGAATGTAGTTTAATGATGGAAAAATTAAATTAAATTAAAAATTTAATTTAATTTAATGAATGCATTTTAATGATAGAAAAATTAAAAGTAATTAAAATTTTAATTTAATTTATGGAAATGTGTCCAGAAGTATGTGCAACACCCATCGAGGTCAAATGGTCATCACCATGGTTTTGAGGTGGAATCTGGTAAAAAATATTCTTGTAGCTCGTCGCCTAGAAACAAAGCAAACTTGTCAAAAAATGTGATCGATTATGCCAGACAGAAGGTTACGACCAAGAGGAAAAAATATGCACGACGACGAAATGAATGCAAAAAAGAATTGATAAGTTACTTCAAACTAAAAAGAGACATCGTCGATGAAATGTGGTATATCAATATAGAAAAACAATGGATCGGGCTTGAATGAGCAAGAAAATGCTGAAAAGCCATAGAGACACTACAGAGCCACACCAAAAAATAGATCATCATTGTAAAATGGTGAATCAACGACATCATGGTTGTGTGGATTTGACATCCAAAAATTATCATAAAAACTAGTTGTAAGTGGGTTGGCAAGCAGATCAAGACCATAAAACATGGAGGCAACACCAGAAAGCGATAAATCAGTGAAGAACATGATCGATAAAGGTGGACGATAATGAGATGCATACATGATGACAGTGGTAGCAACGAATTCTAGAGAGATTAGATATGTAGCATTTTGAAGGGCCAAATCTGCATCAGGGGCTTCAACGGAGCTCAGATCCACATCAGGAGCAATAGAAGCCACATCATCTAATGAAAAGACATTAGGAATCTCATGCAAAGACCATGGTTCGAATCTAGGTGTGGTTGTAACTTCTTCAATTTTTGGATTAGGGGTGAAATCTTGATCTTATTCAATGAGATATTCGGTAGTAACGAGATCATAAATAGTAGGTTCTTTGGAAACAACAGCGAGGATTTCAACTGTAAACTACTGAACATTGGCAGCATTGCTGCTTGGAATTGTTGAAGTGTAGCCATTTTTGTTTGGAGTTGTTGAAATTTAATGATGAATTCATTAAGAAAAATGATCAAAATTATGAATTATGGTCACAAGTTGAATGTTAGAGTCAGAGGGACCTAGCTAGCTGAGGGTCAAAGTCAAAGGGACCCCAACTAAGAGTTTCACAAACAAAAGTGCTCAAATATGTCTACGGAAGGAAATAATGTTCACCCAAAGCCAAGATATGCTAGTGGTTTTCTTGTTCATATTTTGAATAATATAGAGGAAGAGGATACTCACCTATCCAATGCTCAAATTTGATACCAATGATGTGGGAAACACTATTAATAGACAACATGAATTGGCACAAATAAAAACTTTGAATTGCATTAATCAAAAACATATTTATAGGCATGTCTACCTTTACAAAAGTGGTATTTAATGCACCCAATATGTGTGAGCATTAAATATTGTACAATGTGATCCATGTGAATAGGGATAATATTAAGAATTAAATATTAATCCCTATCACTTCATACTTAGGTATTTTTTGTATTTTATTCCTATCAACTTCTGGCTTCTAGATGGAGAATTGGTGCCATGTCGAGCTTTGGTCGGGTGCAGTTGTTCCAGTGCTTTTGGCACTTAGTCGAATATGCACATCTCAAACCTATGATAGTGGGACAAAGATTTGGTACCCCGTTGGGTTTTGATCGGGTATAATTGGAAACAAAATTTTTGTTTTAGTACAAGAAAGTATTCAGAGAGTTTCCTATGAGTTTGTGATCTAAGCCAAGCCATAAGATATTACCCATAGTGCCTGGTATTTTCTAATTTTGTTGTATTACCCATTTTTACACTTTCTCATTAAAGTGCATATGGATGGTGATTTGAAAATACCCACAGAAGGACCCTTGAAGTGCCCTCACCAGGAGCCATGGATAGGTAGTAGTTTTAATCTATGTTCTTTATGTGACAAGATACACAAAAAAAAATAAAAATTACTTGCAATTTATTGAATTGTGTTGGATATGAGGAAATCCAAACCTTATTTTTTAATTTTAAAATTGAAAGAATAATACTACATGAATTATAATTATTATTTTAACTTTAAAAAATGAATTTTCTTGCAAGATATGATAAAATAGATTAAAACTATAGACTAGTAACCATATTTTCATTGTAAATATTCTATTGTCTAAATGATAAAAAATAATATTTTATTTCTCAAAAATTATGTCTTCTAACAAAATATAACTCATCTAACCATAACATTTAATTTAAACCCACCTTTAACTATTCATTTTCATAACTAGATACAATCATTTTTATAACACTTCTATATAAAAATAATTAAAGTGACCCTACAAGAATACTAATTGAAATATATACATATAGCTCCTTAACAATTATCATCATTGTTAGGTTATCTATTATCACGCTTACAGTACAACCTGACATATAGCTCTTTGTTTAGATTCTTTACATGACCTATGAAATGATGCTTCTTAGAGATATCCTTTTGCAAATCTTATAGTTTTTAATAAGCACCTTGTAATGTTCCTTATAAATAGGCTACAACTTTTTAAGATTCAAAACCATGTTGAATTTCCAATATTAAATGGGATTATATGGATAAGATTTCTTATTTTGGTTACTGGTCATGTTTATCATTACTTATAGATGATGTGCATTGTTTGACTTGTAATAGCCCTTGCTTTCTACATGAGAAAATATTAGAATTCTAGGCTTTATGTCCTAAGCTATGGTGTGATATTATATTTAATAAGTTCATTAAAATTAAGCATTGCAATTACAATTCAAGGATAATTATCATCGATATATCATACATTCAAAATTCTCCAATGAACACCAAAATTTATCAAGTAACTAAAGTAATAATAAAGAGACCAAAATGAAATAAAATATTTATGGGTGTAGTTAAGATTATGTATACAAATAATAAATACTAAATCAAATATAGATCCAAGATAATTACCAAATCATGATAACCTCATTAGTACACCATACAAATATATTATTAAAGTATAATAAAATTAGTATGAATGAGATATTAAAAGGTTGGATTTAAAACATAAATTTATTCCAGCTTGCATAGAATAATTGGAGTTTTAATCTCTCCACCTAAGTATTAACTATATCTTATCCATAGGTTCCATACAAAGTCTTGCCAATATACACCTACTCCTTATCAAACTAGGATTAAGTCTTGTACACTCATAGTTAGTGGTACCTTGTATAGCAAGTTCACTGGAGTCTTGTACACTCATATCATAGTTATCCACATATCATGTTTGCTATTCACATGTATTCTCACTACATGAAATATGTTCTCTTTATTTTTTAGGAAGTAGTTAATCATATCCCTAAATACATTCAAGTTACAACACATTATGTCATTTATTATTCTTTAGAGGATATAGTAGTTTTAGTTGATTGTACAAGCTTTAATTGTGCTAGAGATAATGATAGAAATTCTACCAAATTTTATTCTAATTTTGGTTTAAATCATGCCACATGGTCTACCAACAAAAATTTTGGTATTACTTTTTCTCTAATAAAGGTTGAATATTATAGAGTTATAACAATAAGAAAGAGATTGTTTGGATCAATATGTTACTTGTAGAGATTAAATTTCATGTTCTCATACACTTTCTTGAGATAATAACAATACAAGTAGTTGTATTGAAGGTCATATATAAATAAGGGCATCACCATGTGCTACTTTGAAAATGTGTGAGCTATCACTTGTATGGTGATTTTTTTTGTTTTAATTGGTTGTATGGGATTGAAATAAGTCCCACCCCCATCACCACATAGTGATATTAGAAATTAGCTATTATGCATGTATTGCTTGACAAGATATAAACTTGGATTTCCTCCTTAAAATTTGATAAATATAACTAATTGAGATAATGGCATTTTATCAATAGGTAAAATAAGATATTTTATTATTTTTCTATATATTTACTTCTTAAATTTTTTTTTTAAAAGCAAAAAACCCCTTGTGGGCCGCCTTGGTCTGAGAGACCATGAACAGGGGGTTCTACACCGTCAAAGTCACTCGAGAGTCGCACCCGACCCTGCCCGTACCAACATTATCAATTGGATTTTGGATACCCAATTCAGCTTTTTGGTAGGGTGGATATTTGAACCTGGGACCTCCCTTGGAGGATTGCCCTCTCCTCTCCAACTCACCTACAACCACAAGCACACACAAGTATAAAAATTAACCATTCATCCCTTGAATATAATGACATATTGATGTCATTTTTAATATTTCATTGTAAGCTCATATGATGAGTTATTTTCTAGCTAATAAACAGTTTAATTAGAGTGAGCATCTATAAAATAGTAATGTGTCTCTAAATTCTTGGCTATAACCTTTAGTTATTAATGTCTTCTATTTTATTTCTAAAATGATGATCACTCAAATTTACTATTTAATATTGTTGATCCATAAAATCTACCTCTATGTATTTAGTTGAGTTGTTTATTTTTCTAAATATATTAGACTAACCATCTCCATGAGATTTTACTTATAATATATATATTTTAATTAACTTCAATTCTAAGAATAATCTATATCATATAGTTTCTTTTAAGTATTGACCATCCTATATTTTATTAATAGATTGTTCAATATCCATATCACTTAAATATCAAATTTTGATTGCCTTGAAATATAGAAATCAATAAATTGAACTCAAATGGTGATTTGATGAATGAATATTGAGATCATGAATCATATTTTCAAGACTCTAGAGGATAGTTTTACCTCATTTCTAAAGCAATGTTTGTCTTCTTTTATAAGAAATTTATTGTATAAGCAATAATAATTAAATTATTTTATTAGAAAACCCATGAGGGATACTTTAATGGTTAGTCCTTGGGTTTTCATCCAAGATATCTAAGTTCAAATGATGTATAAGGGGACTAGTATCCCTCATAAAACCCATGTAAACTCAATTTTTATAAATCCAATGGAATTAGCTCAATCAGTTATATTCCTTGAATTTGAAAGAAGACAACAAGGTTGGAATCTCACCAAAGGATATATATTTAAATAGCCAACTTGTTGTAATACCACTATGTGGTGATGACATAATACGAGTGGGGCCCATTTTAATCCCATTTAAAAAAAAAATGTCATTGAAATATTAAGCAAATACCATTGTTTATCTGAACACCCAATGAAAAAGTCATTACCTGTGTGATACTGATGTGCTAGTTTTATTTCAATCATAGTATATTATTTTATAAATTTCCTATATAAGGAATAAGAATTAAATTATGTTGTTGGGATATTGAGCAAACACCATTGCTTATCTGAACACATAATGAAGACTTCATAACTTGTGTGATACTAATGTGTTAATTTTTTTTGCTGAAAAGTGACATATTACTAAAATAAAATTAGGTATATTAATCACAAGAAAAAGTGGGTGGTATGGGAGCACATCCAGATAAGTCAAATCAGAAGACCCCTCATCATCCAAAATAGGGATGAGGGTTTAAACACAAATACAAGGTAAAAAATCACAGCCAGGGAAACATAGGGGAAAATTAAAAAAAAATAGCATTTCCAATTCTAATAGTTTTTGCATGCATGTTGGACCATACATGCCAAAAAGAAGACCATCTATTTGCTTTCTACCTAACGCATCTAGTGGTTGTAACTTTTGCCTATCATTTTAAGCATGGTAAAAGTTATCACAAATAAACCAAATGACAAGACAAAATTTTACGTTCCAAAGCTATGGGTATGATCAATGATGTTGGTGATATCATAACCCTTAACCATAACTATTGTAAAATTAATAAAGAACCACCCATAAAGTGGTGGGATCACATCCATGAGCCACCAAGTGAAGATATCAATTAGAGGGTAATTCGACCTCATCCCAAATCATGCTCATTGCAGAGGAGATGGTGCATTGGCCAAATAAACCAATAAACTATTGATAATAAAAACCTTATAATTTCTAGTTCCTAAAAACACATGAGACCAAGATCTAGAAAATTCTAATAAATTGTGCACCACATAAGTGTCTACAAGACCCCAATCATTGAAGGGAGGATGTTCATAGAGAAAAATATTTGAGTGACATATCCTTATTATCTTGCATACATTCAAGGTACTCCTAAACCTTAAAATTATTGAAGCTCTCAGGATTAGGTCTGTAACTCACAAACTAAATATTGGAGAGGTGGAGTCATTTATCTATTAAAAACTCCTCTTCTTCCACATCTTGCCTTGGATTGTGAGAGTGTCAAGAACTCGTAAGAGGAGATGAAGGAAGAGAGTTGGTATTGGTAGTTAGTTTGGCAACCATTCTAGCTCTTTTTGGGATGTGACTTTGATGATACAAAGGAGCATCTTTGGACACCACTTTTATTGTTGATGACCCAACACCTAGTAGCTCTTTACCTTTTTTGTAGGTTTTGGTTCTAAAATAATAGTTATCTTCATTGTTGGTTTGGAGTATTGAGCTTTGGCTACATTGGCATGTATGATTTAGTGTCCTCCCACCATGTTCTAACCATTCTCTTTGGCCTAAGGGGGTGACATAGTGGTTTGCATGGGATTGACTTTGTCTTATTATTAGGTAAAAATAGGCACTCCTAAATCTTGTGGTCCAATGTTTGAAATCTGAAGTAGGTATTTAAAAGTTTGATGTAAATCACTTGTTGTGGTATAATAAAATCCTCAACCTAGATCCCAATTAACTCTTTGGGGTCTTTGGATAGATCAACCTCAACACAAATCCTTTTTATGGGTAAACATGGAAAAACTTGTTGTCTTGTACTAGGATGGCATGCCCTAAAGTTGCCACAATGTGGTTCAAGAAGGGTCGAAGGAGGAATAAAATACCAAGGAAATTGACCCAAACTAGGATCTTAGAGGATTGTTCCTATAAAATGAGAAATCTTGGGTCCATGGAGAGAAGACCAATAAGGATCTCTGCATGAACCATGGTTTGTGCTCATAAATTGACTTTACATGGGTTGAATCCACAAAAAAAAGGGAAAAAAACCCTTGGCTAAGTTATAAATCAACTTGAGCTTGACTCCATGAAGATCCCAGGATGAGTTGATCCTTGACCACAAGTAGCTTTATTGGGATTGCACCCCATAAAATACCCAATGAAGGTAAACGGTTCTAACCACTTACAAGCATTATCAAATTTTGGCAAAGGAAAAATTACATCGAAAGAGGAAGAATTACCTTTAGTATGAACTTCTTGGGTTGAAAAATAGGTGCAATTTTTTCTTGTCCTCTCACTTGCAATTCCAGTGGTATTTTTTGGCCCACTAGGGTTGGGGTCCAATGAAATCACAATGGATCAACCATAAAATATCATACAAACCCTAACACAAAGCAAGAGTGGCCCATCCTAATGACCAAAATTTTCTAGCTAACATAAATTTAGAGATTGACCTTGTTTTTTTTTTATTTGCAATGTAAGGAATAATCTCATTGGATGTTTGCTAATGTGTTAGTTTTATCTCAATCATTGTGATCAAGAATATTCTTACCTCTACCTCTTAGAATCCTTCATCATCCACAATATGGGTTTTAAATTTAGAACCATTTTTGGTTTATTGATTAATCAAATGAGACTTTATTGGCATTAACAAACTAGATTGTCCTGTTTGTGCCACTAACAACATTTGAGCAAAATATATTTGTTGTCACTTTTCTAGTCCATTTGTATTCCCCATATATTAGAGTTACTCATTCTAGTATATGTTTAAAGATATTTAGAATAATGTCAAATTGCACATAAATATATGTATCTTTAGCACAAATAAATCTATTAGTTGTATTATTAATGACCTAAAATATCACCTCATCAAATATATAAAGTCTAAAGAGTATAACATATCAAAATATAAATGCTATTAATATTTTAAATTTTAACTTCAAAATATAAAGAAGATAATCTTACAAAATAGTCGATGTTTATGTTAATAAATAATTTAAAAGGTTTGTTTTTAACATTTGAATATTGTTCAATGACACTTGTGAATTTGAAAAAAAAACCTTTTAAATAGACTAATAATTACCATTTGAGATTTAGGTGCTATGCTTGAATGATCATTTTTTGAATTCTCATGAGAGAAAGTGTGGGTATTTTCAAATCATCACCTACATGCACTTTAGCAAGAAAGTGTATATATAGATAATGTAACAAAATAAAAAAAGGACCGAGCACTATGGAGCAAAATATGACAGAGTCAACACTTGGAAATTATGCACCTGGCTGGAGCCTGTAAGGGTACCAAATATTTTTTTTTTGGTAATTATTATAGTAGATTAAAAAAGGGTTTTTATAGAGGATCCCAAAACCTTATGTACAAAATCAGCCTTGCATCATGCCTCCTGGCTTTATGTATAAGCCTATTACAGAAATCGTAACCCCTAAAAAAACCTGATTACATAAGCAATGGGCCTAGGGCATCAATCCCTTGAAACTGAATACCAAAACAAAAATCCCGCCCAACGGTAACAGTAAGCATGAAACAATCCCTCTCAGCGGGAAACAGACAAATAAGAAAGAAAGTAGTTTTGGAGATCCCGCCCAACGGAGAGTAGCCAAAAACCACCATCGAGAAGATCCCGCCCGACGAGAAGCAAAGAAAAACCGTTACAATAAAATCCCACCTCGCGGGAAGCGATCAAAACCACCACAAACAATCCCGCCTAGCGGGAAGCAACGGGGAAATCCCGCCATCCAGGAAACCAACGAGAAAGAAAGGATCCCGCCTCGCGGGAAAATCGACGGATTTGGCGGATCCCGCCCTGTGGAGAAACCATCCCGCCCACCGGGAAAACATTCCGTTCAGCGAGAGCCATCCTACAGGAAGCCGACAGCCAGCACAGAGAGGATCCAGCCCATCAGGAAGTGACCAAAGAGTTGCACCACAAGGAACCCGCCCCGGGAAAATAGAAGAGGATCCCAGCAGCAGGGACCAAGAATCCCGTCCAAGCACAGAGCCCGCCGAGGATTCACAAGAAAAAGGGGGAAGCTATCCAAACCCTAAACCGTCACCTCCACCGCACCGAGAAACGCAGGGGACCAGATCCACACGAATAACCTGCAAAAAACCCCAGGGGGAAGCCTGAGGGAAAAAGGGAAGGGATCCCCAACCAAACAGGGATCCCTGGGATTATTTTGATAATTTTCATTCAAATCCAAGGGTACCAAATCTTTGTCCCACTACCACAAGTTCAATTTTGGCTAAGTGTAGAAGGAATAAGAAAATTTACACTTGGACAAAGCTTGACATGGTGCCAATTATCTATCTAAATATTGGGACCTGGTAGAAATAGAATACATAAAATAGCTAAGTTTAGAGGGTGTCATAATATTTGTACCTGGTTTAAGTCTGTCGGGGTACCAAATATTTGTCCCACTACCACATGTTTAATTTTGGCTAAGTGTAGAAGGCACCAAAAGACTTGTACCTAGTCACAGCCCAACATGGTGCTAATTCTTTGTCTAGAGGCTAGGATCTAGTAGAAACAAAGTACAAAAAATAGTTTTCTGGAGGGCACTAGAAGATTTGTACTCGGTCAGAGCCCATTGGGGTACCAAATCTCTATCCTGCTGTCAGAGATTACAAAATTGTAAATTTGGCTAAGTTGCTAAAACTACCAAAAAACTTGTACCTGATCGAATCCCGTTAAGGTACCAAATCTCTATCCTGCTACCAAAGGTCATCAAATTGTAAATTTGGCTAAGTTTTGAAGCCATCAGAAGATTTATACCTGAAAAAAACCCGTCAGGGTACCAAATCTCCATCCCACTACCAGAGGTCACCATATTACAAATTTGTCTAAGTTTTGAAGCCATCGAAAGACTTATACCTAGTCAAATCCTGACATAGCACTAATTCTCCATCCAAAGGTTAGAAGCTGACAAAAATAAAATATAGAAAATGGCTAAGTTTGGAGGGCACTAGAAGATTTGTACCTGATCAAAGCCTGTTAGGGTATCAAATCTCCATATTACTGCCATAGGTTCAATTTTTTCTAAGTGTAGAAGGCACCAAAAAACTTGTACTTGGCCAGAGCTTGACATGGCACCAATTCTCCATTCAGATGTCGAAAGTTGAAAAAAACAAAATACAAAAAATGGCTAAGTCTAGAGGGTACTAAAATATTTGTACCTAGTCGAATTCTATTAGGGTATCAAATCTTCATCCTACTCTCAGAGGTTTAAGATGATAAAATTAGATATATCTCAAAGGTGCTAAAATAACTGCACCCAACTAGAGCCCAACATGGTACCAATTCTTCATCTAGATGCTAAAAGCTAATAGAAATAAAATAAAAAATAGCCAAGTTTGGATAGCATTGAAAGATTTATACCCGATCGAAGCTTGTCAGGATACCAAATATTCATCATAATTTTGGGGTTTCTGTTGGAAATTTTGGGTACTTTGGGTACATTGCCTTTGCTCAAGTATATAAGTTGTCATTGATGTCAAGAAGCTTTTGAAGGAATTTGATTTGATGTCAAATAATTTGTTTTGATGAAGGTTACGGCATGATAGTTTCAAAGGTCTTTTGCAAACCCCAAGCTGACAGGTTTGAGAGAAAGAGCTCGTAGAGAAAAAGTGTCGCGGTATCGCGACATGTCGGGTTTTCACGACCCGAAGAAAAGAAAAGCGCTAAGGAGAAAAAGTGTCACGATATCGCGACATGTCGGGTTTTCGTGACCCAAAGAACAGAAAAGAGCTAAGGAGGAAAAGTGTCGCGATATCGCGACATGTCGCATTTTCGCGACTTAAGTAGGAGAGAGAAAGCAAGTTAGAAAAATGTCGCGATATCACGACATGTCGCATTTTCACGACTTAAGCAGGAGAGAGAAAGCAAGTTAGAAAAGTGTCACGATATCGCGACATGTCGCAGTTTCGCGACTCAAAGAGCAAAGAAAACGTACAAAAGCTGAAAGCATCACAATTTCGTGATGGGTTGCAAAGAATGCGGACGGATGCAGAAAGTGTCACGATTTCGCGACAGGTAGAAAAGAAAGTAGACAAAAGCAAAAGTGTCACGATTTCATGATAGAAACTGAAAGCAGGTCTTCTATAGGAGAAGTGTCACGATTTTGCGACAAAAGTAGAGAGGAAGGTTATGAAGACAGAAGTGTCATGATATCACGACAGAAGTGAAGATGAAGTCTGCAGAGGCAGAAGTGTCACGATTTCACGACAAAAGCAGAAAGGAGGTCGACGAAGGGAGAACTGTCATGATATCGTGACAAAAGCCAAAAGAAAGTGTACGGTTGCAAAGGTGTCGCGATATTGCGACATGTTGTAGTTTCACGACAAAAGCTACAGAAGAGTTATAGAGGTAGTTGAAGCCAAAAAAGTTAAATGTGAGCCGACGAAGATTAGGGTTTGCAGCCGATGAAGTTTAGGGTTGTGCAGTTGACTAAAGATCAGGGTTATAGCCGACTAAGATTAAGGTTTTGATCTTGAAAGTGTTATTATAAAAGGTAGGCTATTTTGCAGAGTTTGGTGTGTCATTAGTTGCGACGTTCATAGATAGAGCGCAGAGTGAGAAGTTCAATCATCGAGAGCAGAGTGCAAAATTCTATCGAAGTGCACAGAGTGTGTGAAGACAGTGCAGAGTGTGTGCAGAGAGACGACTGAGAGAAGACGAAGTGCAACTGTAAGAGCACAGAAGATGTGTATGTTTCTTGAACAGTTTTGGACAGGTTTCGATGGGGACTTGTGAGCAGATTTGGACAGGTCCTAACAGAGGACTTGTGAAATGAGTTTGATAGTTCTATTAGAGAACTTGAGGACAGAGGTGCATTGGTTCTATGAGAAGAACCTAAGGACAGATTTGGCAAGTCTTTGAGAAGGCTTGTGTGCAGAGGATTGATTTGTTCAAGTGTTGGACAGATCTGATAGACAAAGGAAGACTTGTACTAGACCGACTGATTGTGTTTGGTATACGTTGCTGAGCTGCTGTGGACGTGATCATAGAAGGCAAAGGTCTCTTAGGCTAAGCATTAAGGACATGAGGTCTTCAGTGGAAAGGAGTTCCACGTTCTAGCAAGAGGTAGAGGCAGTTGATCTTCTGAGGGATCATTTCCAGAGCAGAGGGGAAGGTATCTCCTTTGAGTAGAGGCTCATAAATTATGATTGGGGGAAGGTATCTCCTTTGGGCTGAGGCTCATAAACATTGTAATTGGGAAGGATTCCCAAAGAACTTTGAGATAACTTTTAGAGAAAAGTTTTTGTGGATGTATCCCAACCATTTTGGGTGAACCACGTTAAAAATGGGTCTTCAATGTGTGATGCTTTTTGTTTTGATTAATGTTGTGTTGATGCCACTGCTATCTGAAGTTAAAATTATTAATTGGTTAAGTCTTATACTGTTCACCCCCCTCTCAGTATAAGCTTGTGTTATTCAATTGGTATCAGAGCGGGTATCTCCAGAAAGAGCCTAACAACTTGGAGAAGGATCTATCAGAGGAACATACAGATTCAGAAAGAGATGAAGAGGTTGAGTTCGATCTCAAAGGTGAATTATTCTTGGCTTTGAGAAAGCTTGAGAAATTTAGGGAAGAGAATTCTGTTCTCAAGCATCAATGTCAGGAAGAAGAGATAGCAAGATTAGAATTGTTTCAAAGTGTTATAGACTTCAAAATTCTAGCTGAAGAAGGGAAGAAGGTTGAACAGGTTTTGACAGATGCTCTAAAAGGAAAGGAAGTCGATTGCGAGAAACTAGAAGAAGAGGTTATGTCTCTTAGAGTGAAGTTGGAATAGTTGGCTCTCGATACGAATACTCCGTGTGAAAAGCAAAAGAAGGATGGTATCACCATTCATGAAATAGGGTCTTTGAGCAAGATCAATCTTCATTCTGAAGAGTGGTGGATTCCAATTGGTCACAAGAAGAACAATCATCCAAGGCATCAAAACAGGTTACATAATACTTTCCATGGCTATTGTTTTTTTTGCAAGAAATTTGGTCACAAAGCTATGCATTGCAATAAGTATTTGAAAAGCCATAGTAAGGAAAATGTTAACTCTTTTGCACCTCTTTTGAATAAAAATGTCATGTGTTACAAGTGCAAGATTTTTGGGCATATAGCAAGGATGTGTAGTTTGGATAGATCTAGCCTTGAGTTCACTAAAAAGAGAAATGAGATCAAATCTAAGTCAATGATAGTTCAAACTGCTTTTCATGCTCAAGACAAAGTAGAAAAATGGTATCTTGATAGTGGTTGTTCAAAACATATGATTGGTGAAAAGGAAAAGTTTTTGGTCTTAAAAGAAACAAACAGAGGAACAATCAGTTTTGGAGATAACAGGTCAGCTAAAATCTATGGTAAAGGGACTCTTAGTTTGGATGGGAAATCCAAAATAGAAAATGTGCTTTATGTAGAAGGCCTAAGACATAATCTTCTAAGTGTGAGTCAACTTTGTGATCAAGGGCACATAGTATCTTTCTTTTCAGATAGATGTGAGATAAGTAAAGAAAAAAATGGAAAACTCATTGCTAGTGCTACAAGGACTCCAAACAATATTTACATGCTAAGTGAGATAAAAAAGGAAAAGTGTTTTCTAACTCAAGAAGATGAGAGTTGGTTATGGCATAAAATATTGGGGCATTTGAGCTTTGATAATCTTGTCAATATTAGTAACAAGGAAGCAATTAGAGACTTGCCCAAAATAAAAAGGCCCCATAACATCATTTGCGGTCCTTGTCAACATGGAAAACAGACCAGGAACCAGTTTCAAATAAAAAGGGTATACTTCTTCAAAACCATTGGATCTTATTCATACTAATTTATGTGGCCCTACCGGAACTCGGAGCATTCGGGGAGAAAGCTACTTCATGTCTGTTTATAGATGATTATTCTAGAATGACTTGGGTTACTTTTCTCAAAGAAAAATCGAAGCTTTTGAAAAATTTAAAGCTTTCAAAGAAATTATTGAAAATGAGACTGACAAGAGAATCAAATGCTTAAGATCGGATAGAGGAGGAGAGTTCACTTCAAATGAATTTGTGGAATACTGTGAGCAACAAGGAATCAAAAGAGAATATTCAGCAGCAAGAACTCCTCAACAAAATGGAGTAGTTGAAAGGAAAAACAGAACTATTGAAAATATGGCTAGAGCAATGTTAAATGAGTCAAAACTTTCAGATGGCTTTTGGAAAGAGGCGATCGATACAGATGATCTACATTATCACCAGGGCCCAACTTAGAGTCAATCATCATAAAACTCCTTATGAGTTGTGGAAAGGAAGACCAACTACAGTAAAATACTTCAAAGTGTTTGGGAGTAAGTGCTTCATCAGAAGGAAAGATCAGAATTTGGGTAAGTTTGATCCTAGGTGTGATGAGGGAATCTTTCTTGGATATTCCAGCAGAAGCAAGGCCTACAAATGCTTCAACAAAAGAACTCATACAGTTGTAGAGAGCATAAATGTAACGGTTGATGAAAAGACAGGGATAAGAACCAGTCAAGGAACTCAGTGATGAAATTTTTCAAGAAGAATTCAGAGAGGTTTCAGATGAAGAAGAGGAAAGACAACAACTCGCTTCCCAAAAATCCTTCACGATATGTTCGAAACATCATCCCAAAGATTTGATCATTGGTGATCCAAATAGCAGGCAAACAAGAAGAAGAGTTATTCCTTCACATGATTCTACAAATGTTTCATTATTATCTCAGATTGAGCCAAAAGATTTCAATGAAGCATGTGCAGATAAATTTTGGGTAAAAGTAATGGATGAAGAGCTAAATCAAATAGAGAAAAGTGAAACTTGGGAATTGGTTCCAAGACCTAAGGACAATAATGTCATTGGCACAAAATGGATATTCAAAAATAAACTCAATGAGGATGGAAAGATTGTCAGAAACAAAGCTAGGTTAGTCTGCAAAGGTTATGCTCAAGTAGAAGGTGTTGATTTCGAAGAGATGTTTTCTCCTGTTGCTTGTCTTGAAGCTATCAAAATGTTTTTGGCCCTTTCAAGCTTCAAATCATTCAAGGTATATCAAATGGATGTAAAGTCAGCTTTTCTAAATGGGGTGTTGGTAGAAGTCTACATAGAACATCCAGAAGGAGTGTCTCTCTCAGAATAGTTAGACTATGTGTGTAAACTGAAAAAGGCCTTGTATGGGTTAAAGCAAGCACCTAGGGCTTGGTACTCAAGACTTGACAGGTATCTTCATGAGTAAGGCTTTAGGAAAGGTGTGGCAGATAGAAATTTGTATATTAAGGATGAAGGTGATGATATGCTGATTATGGTTGTCTATGTTGATGATATTATTTTTGGGGGAAATAATACTCAGATGTGCAAAGATTTTGCTAACACCATGCAGAAGGAATTTGAGATGTCTATGATTGGAGAGCTGTCATTCTTTTTAGGTATTTAGATTGCTCAATCAAAAGATGGTGTATTTCTCTCTCAAGGAAAGTATATCAAAGAAATGTTGAAGAAATTTGGGATGATGGACATCAAACCAGTATGTACTCCAATGATTACAGGGTGCAAGATGAGTAAAGATGATGAATCTCCAGCGGCAGATCAAAGGTTGTACAAATCAATGATTGGCAGTTTATTATATGTTATAGCTACCAGACCAGATATCATGCAGGCAGTTGGGTTAGTAGCAAGATTTCAGGCAGCTCCTAAAGATTCTCATGTTATAGCAGTTAAGAGGATATTCAAATATCTGAAGGGCACTATGGACTTTGGGCTTTGGTATCCCAAATGTGATGATTTCATTCTCACAACTTATACAGATGCAGATTGGGTAGGCAGTATTGATGATAGGAAAAGCACTAGTGGTGGAGCATTCTTTCTAGGAAAGAGTTTGGTTTCTTGGCTAAGTAAGAAACAACCTTCAGTTTCCTTATCTACAACAGAGGCTGAATACATAGCAGCAGTGGCTGGGTGTACATAGGTTTTATGGATGAAAAACACCTTGGAGGATTTCAAAGTCAAGAAGGAACAACCCATCTCCATACTTTGTGAGAGGTCTCCAGTCAGAGCAGGGAAGACAGGTGTCTTCTATGGATAGAGTTCCATTTGCTAAGGGCAGCGGATGCAGAGGTCTTCTAGAGGATCACTAGCCAGAGCAGAGCTAGAGGAAGGTATCTCCTTTGAGCATAGGCTCATAAATTTAGATTGGGGGAAGGTATCTCCTTTGGGCCGAGGCTCATAAACATTGTAATTGGGAAGGTTTCCCAAAGAACTTTGAGATAACTTTTAGAGAGAAGTTTTGTGGACGTAGCCCAGGCTTTCTGGGTGAACCACGCTAAAATTGGTGTCACTTTGTGGATGATCTTGTGCATTGTTTTGATATTGCTTTGGATATATTGCTTTACTATTTTGAAGTATAAAGGAAAAGTAAAAAGAGGTCTTATACTGTTCACCCCCCCCTCTCAGTATAAGCTTGTGTTCTTCATAAAAATCCATCCTCATTCCATATAGAAAAGTTGGAATGAGAGCAACAAGTTGACACAATAAATGTAACCACTCAAGAAATATATCTGATGGAGGAAGTGTTGGAGGATATCCAGATAGATGATCATTTTTCCATAAGATAATTTAACTCTATGATCAAAACAAGAATATGCACCTATTCAATCATGAAGATGGAAGAAACAAAATTCACAGTCCTGACAGATAATATTCCCAATCAAGACTAGATCTGGAAGTTGTTCTTTGACGATGTAAGATGCAAGAATAGTGCCAAATAAGGTGTAGTGTTGGTATCACCAACCGAAATGGAAACAACCTTCTCATATCAACTAACATAGAGCTACACAAACAATGCAGTAGAATATGAAGCACTATGTTTGGGGTTAAGGAAAGCTGAAAAATGGGAATCAAGCAACTGTAAATTTTTGGTGATTCTAAACTAGTAGTTAATCAAGTCACAAAGAAATGCAGTAGCAAATAACACTACCTCAAGGCTTATAGAAATAGGGTATGGGACTTATTAGAATATTTTGAAGCCTTAAACATCAAAGCTATCCCTAGAGAACACAATACTCATGTTGACATACTAGCTTCCATGGGAGCAAATTTTTATCTAGTATCCAATGTCATTCACAAAGCTAAGATAGTAAGGCTTGTTTATAGACCATATATACCTGATAGAGACATATTTTGGTAGGTATTTGAGAATGATGAACAAATAATTGATTTCCTAATTCAGGAAATGAATTGTGTAAGTGATCAACTATCAAAATAGGATGAAGAAGGTGAAATGATTCAGCTAAAAAATAATCATATCCCCAAGGGGTTGATAAATTTAGAAATCTTATTTGATAACAGTGATAGACCAACTACTCACAGAATTGAGGTTGATAGTAAGAGTTATAAAGAGATGCAAATTGAACTCAAAAAGGACATCAACATCGGGGTGCATTGTTCAAAAGATGAAGTTAATCAAACTGTGGATTTGTGCAGAGAATTTAATGATGTCATAGCTTGGACTTATGAGGATATCAAAGTATACAACAAAGATACTATTCAACATACTATTGAGCTCATGCTAGATGCAAGGCCCTTCTAACAAAAGTAATGACCAATAAATCCCAAGATAGAGGCTTTGATGAAGCAAGAACTGCTAAAGTTGTTAACTACCAAAATCATATACCCCATCAAGCACTCTACATGGGTTGCTAATTTGGTACCAGTCAAGAAGAAAAATGGAGACATCCATCTATGTGTGGATTTTTAAAACTTGAACCAGACCTCCTTGAAGGATCATTATCCCCTCCCACAAATTGATCAAATCTTACATACTGTAGTTGGAGCCAAAAGGTTTTCTCTTTTGGATGGATTTTCTGGTTTTAATCAAATTTGGGTTAAATATGAAGATCAACATAAGACAACATTCACCACAAAATGGGGTACATTTGCATATCAACGCATGCCTTTTGGGCTATCAAATGCAGGTGCTACTTTTCAAAGGGCTATGGATTTAGCATTTGGTGAGTTGGTGAATAAGATAATCCTAATCTACCTAGATGATATGATTGTATTCTCTCATGATAAGAGCAAGCATATTGAGCATCTTTGAATGGTATTTGAGAAATGTAGAGAATTCAAGATATCTTTGAATCCCAAGAAATCAATATTCATAGTACATGAAGGAAATTTTCTAGGACATGTGGTATCAGAAATATGATTGGTAATTGATCTAGATAGGATTAAAGCCATCCTATCTCTCTCTATCCCACTAAAAAAAAAATAAATCCAATCATTCTTTGGATAGATTAATTTTGTTTGAAAATTCATATTAGATTTTTCTCAAATAGTAAAACCAATGACTGAGATGCTGAAGTAGGGAGTAGAATTCAAATGGATAGATGCCCAAAATAAGACCTTCAAGGAGATAAAAGAGGCAATATCTCAAGCTCTTTTTCTCATCAAATTGGACTACTCCAAGGACTTTATTCTCTATGAATTTGGAGCAGAAGGAAGCTATGCAGTTGTCCTAACTCAAAAAAGGGAGAAATATGATGAAATACCAATAGCCTTTTTAAGTCAAACATTTCAAGATCATGAAGAGAGGTATAATTTCATTGAAAAACAAGTCTATGCTATCATGAAGTCTCTAAAAAAATTTAGGTATTTTGTTTCTCAAAGCAAGACCCTAGTATATGTAGTACATCTAGATGTTCGAAACTTTGTGATTTAGGGAGAACTTGGTGACAAGAGAGTCGGTTGGGTGACTAAGATCCAGGAGTATGACATTGAGATCAAACCAAAAAAATTAATAAGAGGTAGAGCCCTATGCCAAAACTTAACAAATTTTGTGTGTCAAAATGATAATATGTCAAACCAATCTGGACATGATATTGGGTTAGAGATAGAAACAAGGTAGTAAAAGAATTGGGTCGAATAGATGCATCATTAATTTGTTTTAGGGAGATGTCTAGATGATTTGACTTCATACCAAATATGAAGATTTAGATTGCGGGCTAGAAAATATATGTTGGTCAACTGATGGTGTACTGTTAAGATGCCTACCTTTGAAGAAAACTAGAGAAGTACTTGAATAATTCCACAATGGATTCTTAGGAGGCCACTATTCTGGATAGACTACTACAAAAAATATTCTAAGGGTCACATATTATTGGCCATCTATTTTTGCAGATGCATTCAAATGGACCAGAGCTTGTGAAAAATGTCAAAAGTTTATAGGCAGAGGGAAACATATGGCAATGCCATTACACCCAATAGTCGTGGAAGAGTCATTTTAGCAATGGGGTTTGGATTTCATTGGTGTGATTAACCCAAATTCATCTACTAGACCTAAGTACATTTTAATAGCAATAAATTATTTCACAAAAATGACTGAGGTGAAAGCTATGAAGCATGTTGATCAAGATACTGTGATTGAATTTATGGAAAGATTAATCACTAGATTTAAAATTCCAACAACCATTGTATCAGATAATGTTGGATCTTTCATAGGAGCTAAAACTATTGATTTTGCAAGGAAATATGGGATATATTGGAATGCTTCATCAAATTATTACCCTCAAGGGAATGGTCTTGCAGAGTCTACCAACAAGAATATGCTGAAAATCATTAAGAGTATTGAAGATAACCCTAGAATTTGGCATTTACTATTGGATCAAGCACTATGGGATGACAAAATCACAATGAAGAAGACCCTAAAAAATTCTCATTATGCTCTGGTTTATGATAAGGAAGCTATGCTACCAATTAACCTAGAGCTTTTGGCATGAAGATTCATTAAGGAGAATAATTTGGATGATCTACAACCTATAGAAAGAAGGATGGTCAAGCTTGTTCAATTGGAAGAAAAATGTGAATAGGCATATAACAATATTTATCACCACCAAATGACTATCAAATACTGGTTTGACAAAAGAGCTACGACAAAGACATTTGAAGAAGGTGACCTAGTGCTCAAATGGGATGTAAATAGAGTGAAACATGGCTCACATGAAAAGTTTTATTTGATGTGGTCCAAACCATACATGATCGAACATAATAAAGGCTTGAATTTATTTCAATTGCAACAACTGGATGACCATATACTACCAATTATGGTAAACGGTCAACACTTGAAGCATTATGCTTAGGACAAGTGGCACTCATCTTGTATATATGTAAATATGATGCATGTACATTTCTTGTAAATATGATTTTTGTCTTTTCTGAACAAGGTGGTGCTTACTAAAATTAATGCTCAAAGGTGGGTAGATCATCTATCTACCTAGCATCTCAGGCTGCACAACCCCTCACCACATCCTAAATGATCCACTAATCAATAGGTCCAAACAATGACTAGCATTTCTTAGAACATATTACAAAGTGGTTGTTAGAATCTGCATGCCACCCATGATTAAATGAATATTGCAACATCATTGGTTAGATAAACTACCAAATACATCATGCGATATTAATATCACAATGGTTGATGATCTCGATGAGATTTTCTTAAAAAATGCAAGTCCGCAATATTATGTGAATTCAACCAAATCTATCAAAAATGACTGGTTATTAGAAGTTGCAATGGAATGTTGCAGGACGATGGTTCTCTTTCCAAGAATATGTGTTAGATTTCTTTAAAAAGCATCAATTTCCTAGGGAAATCCTTTTTGGCATATGCAAATCCATATCACAAAGACATTAACATCTCTAAGCTCGTAAAATGCCTATTTGAGCATTATAAATTAGTTGCACCTTTTCAAGCATTCTCTCCTTCATGATAGTTCTAAGTACAAGAGTAGTAGAGAGCCCTAAAGATTTGAAGTAGAATCGGTGGTTAGTAATAGAAGCAAATTCATAAAAATGGTAGAGGAAAGAAGAGCACCCCTATATAGAAATCCACAAGTGAGTTGAGTGATGAGCTGGTAGGAATTCATGATCCAGTGCTCATAATTAGGTCCAAATTGAAGATCTCTCGAATCAACTTTAAAGAAAAGGGGAATAAATTTTTTGAAACTCATCCAGATGGTGTGGCTTACCGCTTGAACCTCAACAAATGTGTGCTTGAAGCAGTGCACCCATACCCAGAGCTCATCCATGCGATAGTAAAATTTTATGATCCCAATACAACTACTATATGTAGTTCTGAGTTTGAGCCATTACTTACTATAAATAGGGAACTCTTAATGAAGGCATTTGTGGTAGAAGAACCCTCAAGCACCAAGCTAAATGAAATTGGGTTGGAGCAGTAGAGATTATACCTAAAAGATAAACCATTTCAATATTGGCTCATTAGGGTAAGAGGGAAGTTACTAGATGGATTCATGACTAAAAACAAAAGGCTCATAGAATTCAATGACAAAGCACAACCTATATTCTTTATGTTAGCAATAATCCTAGGATTAATAATGGATGCAATAGTGTACCCATATTAGATGGGTATGGAAAACATAGTTATGGCTACCTCACACACATCGTTCTTGGGCTGAATTTTTGGCTTTTAGCATACATGAAACATTAAAGTCTATGAAGAACAATAAATGTGATGTATTCACATACCCATCCTATATGGCTTGGCTATTTCTTTTTTATATGAATAATTAATAAACACAACATTCAACTGTAAAATATAGATGAACAAGGTGTGATTCATCTGGTATTAGAATGGACTCATGTACTAAAGGATAATAGTTCATATATTGAATTCAATAGCCAATTCTTAGAACTGGTGCTAGAAACAATCTATGGAAAATTCCCTCACATTGCCAAAAGTTATAGATATTTTAAGAGGAAAAATGTGGGAGCAAGGGGATTGGTACTTTTTGGAGCAAGGCACCATTGTCATATTGTTTGGTTTCTCCAAATTCCCCTACTTACTACCATATTATGTGACTAACTGGGTATTTGGATTGGCTACAATAGCCAGCAAAGAGCCTTGGTCCAAGAGCCAAGAAGGTTGCAATATTTAGGCTTCCTATCAAATTTGAACATATCATAATGTCCAAAAGAGAGCCTCAATAGTATAAAGACTTGGAGGCTAAGCTCACTACCTTGAAGCTTCCAGTAGTACCACACATGTGGCACTATGACCCAGAAGGTATCTTGACTGAAAAATTAAAAGTAAATGTTAAAGCACCTAGGTTCAAGCATCTACCATGACCAGAGATTGAAAGGTACAAGAACATGGCTGAAGATCAGGTGGCACCAATCGACTATAAGGAGATGCAAGAAATACTATCATGGAGAAATTGTTACAAGTATGAGCATATTTATGATCCAAAAAGGAATGCATATTAGTTGCTTTATCCAAGTCTTATCGACATAGTTAGCAACAACACAGGTTAGGAGGAGAACAAAATTGAAGAATGGTGGGTGATGCATTGTGAATGTAATTTGATCAAGAAGGAAAAACCCAATGATAATACTGATAAGTTGTTCAATGATAAGTTTGACGTTGAATATATCAGTTGGAAGTAGAAGCATGAAAAATAACTCTTCCCAAAAGTCTTAAGGGTACAAATAGCTAAAGATATAAGATATCAAGAAGAAGAAGGATTGAAAGATAATGATGAGGTAGAAGAAGAATTATTGCCTCAAAATTAATCCATGATCTATATCAAAGGATCATCTGCATACAAACTAGTAGATGCACCTCCAAAAGTATAAACTAAATCTTTTTATCAGAGCTCTAAATCAAGTAGGAAATGAAAGGATCGCTCAAGTACAAGGACCTCTTAAAAAAATGTCATAAGGAAATAGATATTGGAGGAAGAAAAAGAAAGACAAATATAAAAGAGGTAAGAATTGTAGCAAGAATCACAAAGGTGTGAAACAACGATTGTGTAGGAAGAAGTTGAGTAAGTAAGCAAGAGTGAGCTCAAAATAAAATCGGTAAAAACCATGCAAATGGAGTCAGATATGGGAGTGCAAGACATAGGTATGTCTCCTAAACCACATTCTCTCATAAGTCCTTCATCCCTTGAAACCCTAGCCCCCCCACCACATCAATTCTAGCCTCCTTAAAAAATAATTCTTGTAATTGCTAAGATTATAGTAGAATAAAACCCTCCTCTCAGTCTATCCACCATCTCACAAGTGCCACCTATTCAATCAAATCCCTCACCATTCATTGATTCCTTGATACAATCTCAAAAATATGCCCTTCAAGGTTCACCAACACTAATTCCATTCTCCAATCCTCCACCCGTAACCCAAAAAGTTCAAAGTGTGTAGGGAAGTACTCCCCCTACAAAATCCATAATTTCCTACCCTCTCACTCCATTTCTAGCCTTCCTGGCTAATTTGATCCTCCTAGTTGCTACCAAGGAGCCACTTCTAGTGATTTTCTCTACCATTCAACTAGTAGAAGAGAACCAACAAATATGGAGGGAGGAAGAAGAGTAGCTTGAATAATTGCAAGGAAAAGAGGAAGAAGTTGTCACCATGGGCTATGACATAATAGATCCCATCAAGGAAGAAAGGATTAAGGTGGTAGTCAAACCAAAAGTTAAAAATCTTACCTCTCAGATGAGACTAAAATATTGGGAGATAGAAGAGTACAAAAGAGATATATCCACAATATCAAATATGGAAACCATCTAGGCCATCCATATAGATATGGACACATTGCTTATGCAGTCAAGAAAATAGACAAGAGTTTGGAAGCTACTAAAAATAAAATTGATACCCTTGACGCCAAGATCACCAAGAAAAGGTTTTACAATGGTGCCTTGAAGAATGATATCATCAAGCTGAAAGGCATCATTGACAAGGTCCCCTATGAAAAAGAGTTTCAACTAAAATATGAACATATCAAAAATTTGGATACTGAGCTAAGAAATGTAAAAGAAGAGAAAGAGCAATAGAATTTAACATTGACTGATGTGAAGGAAAAATTTATACAATAGAAGGAAGCCTTATCCACATCCATGAATGACTTTCAATAGGAAAAGGACAAGCCACTCAACTCATCAATGTCCAAATATTGGCTCAGAAATATTTGGGACTACTACTGGAAAAAAATAAAAGGAATGATTATGTCAACTTTCCCCCCTTTCTATACAAATCTTAAAAAAATTGTGTTGTTACTAAGGAGGCCAGAAAGGATATAGAAAGGGTAGAAAATGTTTTGATATCCAAATTTCAAGAGGCATAAAATTTCAAAAAAATGTTAAGATATGTTGAAAGTTTCCCTGCATTGAAAACACAACCTAGCAAGGATATAAAGTATTGGAGGTTTTTGACCCACTAGATCTATAAAGCAAATGAACTCATTGATCTGAAATGAGAGATATTATCCATCATTAAAAAATAGGTTGATGAAATGAGCACCATTGCACAGGATCTCAAGACCTTGGATGCATCAAGCTTCTAGGATGACAACTCAGTTTGGTACAAGAAAGAAACACTCACCCATTTGTTTGAAATATGAATAAAATATGAAAGTGATATCGAATCACTATCTAAACCACTAGAGGTGGAGAAGGTTTTTGTACTATTATTTAAGCTTTCTCAAATCATGGTAAAAGCACAATACTTGGATGATAAGTACAGTGACCCTCCTTATCACCATGTTGGTAGACTAAGGGGAGTTCTCTCAGAACTAAGAGGAATCCTAGATCCCCTTCAAAATTTTAGAACAATATGTGCCAATAGCTCTAGATCACCATACCAGCTTGGGCTATTTCATAGTAGGGGGAGTCATCTAAAAAACCTACATAAAGAGAGCCTCCATAGGAAGGAGTGTCACAACAACATCCATCACCAGTGGTGATTAGGAAATTTTTAGAGTAGTACCCTTTTGTATAATATTGCTTTTTGCTTGTATAGTTGTATTATAATATCTTGTAAGAAGTAATGACTCTGAAACCCAATCGAACAACTAAAAAGAAGATTGAAAAGTAGCTATAAGATCCATACTTGGCATAACAAACAAGATGGTAGCAATAGTAATTGCCATCAAATCATCAGTATCAAAGATCAAATGTATATCAAATCGTGTACTACTTTGTATCAGATTAATGTATTTACAGGATCTTCCTAGATCATAAATAATGATGAAATGATAATTCTCATGAATACGCTCAAGGTATACGCCTATTTCAAGCCACACTTGGATATCATCTTCCAAGCATTCACAGACAATAAGATGAGAAGAAGCAGAGAGAATTGGAAACTTGCAGATAATATAATAAAATATTTCTTGCTAGGATAGGTCAAGAAAAGAAGAAAAGAAGAAAATATAGAGAGTACAAGTAGAAGAATGGTGATTTCCTAAAGCACCCAACATGGACCTTAAATAGATTTCAGATGCAACCAGATTTATTTATTGAGTTCCATTTTTGTGCTTTTTGTTTTTTGTTTCCCTTTTTCTACCTCTATTCATACTTATGTCAATAGTTTTATTTTCATTTTCTATCCATCAGATCTTAGCCTAGATTTTCTAGAAAAGTCTCATTCTGTAGGTATCCCCATGCACAATTTTGATTTCATCATATGCATCCCGCTGTCACCAACTACCTATAAATTTTAATGTAAAATATACCATCCATTCCATCATCATAATTTTATTTTCTCTTTTCTCCCCAATTAATTTTTTGGTTAAGAAGATATTATCTTTATAAGCTTTAGTCATTTGTCTCTTTTATTAGCCATGTTGTTGTCAATTCTATGTGTTTACAATATATAAATAGTCGATCTGAGTTCTCTTTTTATGAGATTAAAAGTCCCTATGAGTCACCAAGAATATGGATATTTTCAAATCACCACCCACAAAAAATTTAGCAAGAAAGTGTAAATATGGATAATCTAGAAAAATCAGAAAAGGATTGAGCACTATGGAGTAGAACATGATAACCTTAGCACATGGAAATTCTACATAAAAATTTTTGCACCTGGTCGAAGCTCATCAAGGTACACAATCTTCATCCCACTATCACAGGTTCAATTTTGACTAAGTGTAGAAGACATCTAAAAAATTCTACCTAGCTAGAGCCCGACATGACACCAATTATTCATCCAGAGGCTGGGAGCTGATAGAAATAGAATACAGAAAGTGGCTAAGTTTGGAGAGCATCAAAATATTTGTACCTAGTCGAAGTCCATTGGGGTACCAAATATCTATCCCAATGCCATAGGTTCAATTTTAGCTAAGTGTAGAAGTTGTAAAAAGACTTGTACCTAGCTGGAGCCCAACATGGCACCCTTTGTACACAGTTCAGGAGCTAGTAGAAACAAAATATAAAAAATGGCTAAGTATGGAGGGCATCAAAATATTTGTACCCAACTAGAACCCGTTGGTGTATCAAATTTTTATCCCACTACGAAGGTTGCCAAATTATAAATTTGGCTAAGTGCTGAAGTCATTAGAAGACTTGTACCCAACTAGATCCCGTCAAGGTACCAAATCTCAATCTTGTTGTTGGAGATCACCAGATTGTAATTTTGGCTAAGTGTTGAAGCCACTGAAGGACTTGTACCTGATTGAAGCCCATCAGGGTACCAAATATCCATATCACTATCGAAGATCACTAGATTATAATTTGTCTAAGTGATGAAGCCATCAAAAGACTTGTACCCGATCGAAGCTTGGCATAGCACCAAATCTTTGTCTAGAGGTCAAAATATTATAGAAATAGAATGCAAAAAATGGCTAAGTTTAGAGGGCGTTGGAATATTTTTACCTAGTTAGAGCTCGTCAAGGTACCAAATCTTTGTCTTGCTAGCACAGGTTCAATTTTGGCTAAGTATAGAAGGCACCAAAAAACTTGTACCTGGCTAGAGCCTAGCATGGTGTCGATTCTTCATCCAAAGGCCAAAATTTGATAGAAATAGAATACAAAAATGGTTAAGTTTGGAGGGCACCAGAATATTTGTATCTGACTAGAGCCTGTTAGGGTAACAAATATTTATCTTGCTATTAGAGGTTTGAGATAAAAAATTGGATATATTTCAAAGATACCAAAACAACTGCACCTGACTAGAGCCTAGCATGGCACCAATTCTCCATCTAGATGCTGGAAGCTAACAAAAACAAAATGAAGAAATTGGCTAATTTTGGACATTGTTAGAATATTTTTACCCAATCAGAGCTCGTCAGGATACCAAATATTTGTCATGATGCTAGGGTTTCAAGATGATAAATGTGGTAAAGTGTACAAGGTATCAAAAGTCCTATACCTGGCTAAAGTCTACCAAGATTCCAAATATTCGGCACCATAAGATCAAAACGTATAATTCTGGTAGTAGGTTTAATCATAATCTAACACTAACCTACCTACACGAGGTCTATAATCATCTCATGATACCTATTGGATAAGATCGCATGTCAGAAGAATCTCAATATTATGATTATGCTCGGGGCCATCATGTAAGTTACAGGGTAGCTCAAATAAAAAATGTCAATGAAAAATAATGAACTAGATGTAAGCAATAGGGTGAGCATGAATCAAGATAACATAGATATTGGCTAGGTTAGCAAGCCACGATTAGGTAGTTGGAGCAACCATACCTCTAAACGATTCAATCAACTGGCACACCCTCTGACATAACAACAATCTATTTCTAAGGCAATGATGCTTTGACAACTATAACATTGTAAAAAGTCTATAAATACTAAGATGTAAAATTAAAAATGGTCATCTCACAGGCTTTTACAATTCATATGTAAGAATAGAATATTTGCATATTAATACAAAGGGATTGTTGTTTGGCCTTTGGTTCAATTCATTTGCAAAACATGTATGTATGAATGACTACTTATTTCTAATTTTAGCTTGTTGAATGCTCATAGTGTTTACTCTAAATTTTAAATTTATGCTTGTGCTCATTCACTTGTTCTAGAATTCATAGTCTAATAAGCTACATTGTATTGAAATTAAATGTTATGTGATTGATAGTAAAACTGGTTGGTCTGTTAGGTAATCTACTGTTTATTTGCATAGTCTTCTAATATGCATATCTTGATGTGGCTTAATATGCACCAACATAAGTTCTAGCTTTAGCTCCTTTTTGCTTCTTTCAGCACCCTTTTTCCCCACTCCTTGGGAATAGTTATCTTGAACTTCAAAGTAACTGTCCTCCTATGGAGTTTGACCATTGACACCTCACAGTTGTTGAAAATATTGAGTTGTCATTGATGTCAAAGGAGCATGAAATATTCTTCAAGGGTGAAAAGTTTATAAGGATGGACAATATATCATTGAGGTCAAATATGGGTTTGATAAATAGAAAATAGTGGAAAATCATCCAGGGCAAATATATATTACAAGGAAAGTTTATTGCAAAGCAAGGCAATTATTTTTAAGGATTATAATATTTAAATATTATAAAAGAGATGGACAAAGGTTTAAAAGTGCTTGGGACAAAAGGTTTAAAAGAAGGACAAAATTTTAAAAGCTTGGGACAAAAGTTTTGAAATTATAGAAGGCTTTGGACAAAGGTTTAAAAAGTAAAATATTATAATATTTAAATCCAAAGATTTAAAATATTATAATATAAACAAGTGTAAGTTTAAAAGGCACCAATGTCATTAAGAGCAAGCATAAAGTCAAAAATCTATAAGCAAAATATAGCATCGACGTTCCATGGTGAAAATGAAATACTTATATAAATGGGGAGTAATAATTCATTTGAGTAAGGTTTTTAAGGAGCGCAAATCAAAAATTCCTTTGTGTGAAATTTGTGGAGAGTAGAAGATAAGAAAGGGAAGCATGCATGTCTTTGGAGGCAGAATCGAAAACAAAAATAAGAAGAAGACAATGTGTTCATGATTCCATCTGGGTGGCTAGCCCAAACGGTAGCCTAGCCTATGCTAGAGCATTGTGGAATAGGAGGTCATGGGGATGATTCACGATGGCACCATTTTGCTAAGATTTTGGTCAGAGAGGAATTCAAAAAAGACTTTAAAATACAAATCGTGCACCTTGGTTTTTGTACGGATGGCTAGCTCGAACGGTAGCCTAGCTTGCACTAGGGCGTGGGCAAGCAGGAGGTTACAGGGTCGATTCGCGGTGGTTGTGTGTGGTAAGGGCAAAAGAATTTTTGATTAAATTAAATTTAGGGAGACATAAGGTTTTGAATTGATTTTACTATGCAATTTTATTTTAGAGAGATATAAGGTTTGCATTGTGTGTTATTGTGTTAGGGAGTTATAAGGTGTATTGGGATTAATTGAAAATTGTATTTTGCATATTGTGTGAGGGAGTCATAAGGTATATTGTGATTAATTGAAAATTGCATTTTGCATATTGTGTGAGGGAGTTATAAAGTTAAATTTATTTGTGCATTAGTAAAGGAGATATAAGGTGTATTATGGTTAAATTTATTTGTACTTGTGCATGTTAGAAAAAGGAGATATAAGGTGTAATTGTGATTGATTTTAAATTGTATTTTGAATATTAAAAAGGGGGTTTAATATCTATGCAAGAAAGAGAAAATTACTAACCAGATTTTTGAAGGAACAAAAAGGGAACTATTTTTGTAAATATAGGTTTGGAAAGCTCATCATAATCATTGAGGAAGATTTAGAGGTATGGTGATTTAATTCCTTTCTCAAAGTATTTTGGTTGAAGAAAATATTTTGTTGTCATATGGTTGGAGGTATAAGGAATGATTAGATGTGCATTGGTTTTTATTGAAAGAAGAGAGTGAATGTGCAAGAGTTATAGATCAAATTTGTAAACAAGTTTGTGTATTGTTCATGATTGATTTTGAAGAGAATGTGGAAGTAAGCAAAATAGAATAGTCTCACATAAATAGAAAGAGTGTTGTAAAGCAAACCAAAGTGTCAAAAAGTACAAAGATAGTATGAAAGGATTCATTGAAGAAAAGGACATTACAAGGTCAGTTGTCAAGTGCTAAGTTTAAAAGCTATCCTTCAATGTAATGAATGTGAGACATGAGAAAGTGACAGACTTAATGAATGTGAAAGAACATATTGGGTATTTGTAATGCATATCATTTTCTATATGTTCATGAAGAAAAATAATTCTGGGTAGAATATGTCTGAATTGCTATAGTAGAGGAAAGCATATTTGAAAAGTTATGAGCATTGTTTGTATGCGAGATTTGGAAAGATATGAGCATTGTTTGTATGCAATATTTGAGCAATATTGAGCAAGTTTTGAAGTAAATTTGAGTAGGCTTTTTGAGCAAGCTTTATGAGCAGATTTGAGTAGGTTTTGTGAGCTTATTTGAGAAGGCTTTGTGAGCATATTTGAGCAAGTTTTGTGAGCATATTTGAGCAGGTTTTTGTGAGAAAATTTGAGTAGGTTTTGTGAGCAGATTTGAGCAGGTTTTTGTGAGCATATTTGAGTAGAGTTGTGAGCAGGTTTGGAGCATATTTAAGCAGAGTTGTGAGCAGGCTTTGGAGAAGACAAGAGCAGAGGGGATTAGTGTCTCCTGTGGATTGGGTTCCATAGACCAGAGTATATTGGATTGAGGTCCAAAAACCAGAGCAGAGGGGATTGGTGTATCCTATGGATTGGGGTCCATGAACTTGTGAGATGGGACATGTGCCTTCTATGGATAGATTTCCACAAACATTGTAATAGGGAATTGGTTCCCATGAAATTTTTTGAGAAAATTTATAAGAAATATTTCTCCGTGGATGTAGCCCACATTGGGTGAACCATGTTAAATATGTGTCTCTTATGTATGTGGTGATTTTTGAATTATTTAATTATTGCAATTGATAATAATTGAAGTTACTACTTTGGAAAGAAAATTAAAAGTTTTATCTTATACACCCCTCCCATCTCAGTATAAGCTTGTGTTCTTCAATTGGTATTAGAGTAGGTTCCTTCATGAGAGCCTAACAACTTGAAGGAAGATCTTACAGGAACACAAATGGCGCATCAGTAAGGGTTTTCATCAAATAGAGCTCCATTATTTGATAGGACTAACTATGCTTTATGGAGTGTGAGGATGATGATTAGTTTTATGGCACATGGATATGATATATGTCAATCAGTTGAGAATGGGTTCGCACCACCTACAACTCCTCCTACAGATGCAAGTGGTAAAAACCATATGAAAATAATGCCAAGGTAATGAATACAATTTTAAGTGGGTTATGTGAATCAAAGTTTGTAAAAGTCATGCACTGCACTTCAACAAAATAAATATAGGATAAGTTACATAATACATATGAAGGAGATGACAAGGTTAAATTGGTAAAAATTCAAACACACAGGAGGAAGTTTGAATAATTGAAGATGAAAGATGAGGAAATTATTGCTAGGCATTTACTTCATATTGATGAGGTTGTTAATACCATTTGTGGACTTGGAGAAAATATTGAGGATTCTACTATTGTTCAAAAATTTGTAAGGTCACTTCCCATGAGGTATGATGCAAAGGTTTCAACAACTGAAGAAATGAATGATCTCAAAAATTTGAGCATGGATGAGCTACATGGAATTCTCACAGCCTATGAGATGAGGACAAAAAAAGATAAAACATCCAAACAAGAGGCAACATTCAAAGCTTCAAATAAGGCAAAGGATAAAGAAACGGAATCAAGTGATGAATCAAGTAGTGAAGAAGAGGCTAACTTTGTGAGAAGAAATAAGAAGGGTCCTAGAAAACACACGAATATGCGAACTATGAAATATTTTAGTTATGATAAAATTAGTCACTATGCAGATAATTATCCAGAAGTTGGGAATAGTAGCAATGAAGAAGAAAAAGAATACAAGAAGAAGAAATAAAGAAGATTTTATCATGAAAAGAAAAATAGGCATAGACAAGGAAAGCATGAGAAGAAGATCTTTCAAAGACACAAGAAGAGTTTTTATGTTGAAGAAGCAAGCAGTGCTTCAAGTGATAGTGATGAGAAACTCTTCGATAGTGAAAAAGAAGAAATGATATTTTTGACCATAGAAGAGAATGAATATGCTCATGCTATCAAAGACCAAGAAGAATAGAAAGAAGATGCTCTTGTGATTAAATACCTAAAAAAAGAGAAATATTCATAAAAGGAAGAGGAAACCACAGTTGATATGGAAAAGGAACTTGTTGTTGATCTTGAAGAGTTGAAAAAGAAGAACTTAAGATTGAAGGCTCAAGTAAAAGAGGATGAGAAAACAAAGGCAAAACTTCTACAAGATCTCACTGACTTAAAAGTTAAAGTTGAAGAGGCAAGGAAGGTTGAAGAAGGTCTGGCTGAGCAATTACAGGAAAAAGAGCTAGAGTGTGAAAATATAGAGATGAAATTATCTCTCTAAATAAGGGACTTGGAAAATATTATGATAAGTTATCTCATTTTAATAAAATCTCAAAAACCTTGGATGAAATTATCAAGATACAAAGATATCCATTTATCAAGATTAGATTTGGTTATAAAGAAGGTCAATAGAAACAAAAAGGAGAGGCAAGCTCAAAATAACTAGAAGCATCAGAAGTAATTGAAGAAGATTCTAAGATATATGATGACATATTAAGAAGTGGAAGCATCAAAGAGAAAGAAAACAATGCACCTTAAGGAACATGAACCATCATAGGAAAATCAAAGAAAGAACCATGAGATCAAGGTAATATGAATATTTATTCCAGGGTTATTGTTTCTCATGCAATCATTTTGGTCATAAAGCTATACATTGCAGGGTTTATGGTAAGAATGATTATGGCTTCACCAAGAGAAATTTTAAGTCATTTGTAACCTTCAAGGACTACAACATCATGTGTTACAATTGCAATAATTTTGTGAATAAATCTAAATGGTGTAGAACAGAGTTTTTGGAACTTCCAAAGACAAGCAAGAAAAATGATGCTCAAAATGTTAAAAAGGGTATATACAAAGGTGTGGAAAAAGAAAATTGAAAAAAAAGAAGAGCATTGTAAGTTGGGAGTAGTTTTACTTCCATCCCAAAATTGATCACCTCAAGAAAAGGATGTGGTGAGGGGGATGTGCTAAGTGTCTTATTTTTATCCCCAAGGAGCCCTTTGCCATTGATGTCAAAGGAGGAGAATTCAATGAGGGGAAGCAGCTTGTCAGGGGGAGCAGATTGGGAATCCAGTTGAAATAAAAGAATTTTTTTGTAGGGTTGCCATCAGTGACAAAGGAAGAGATTGTTGGAAATGTGTTTATGGTACTGATAAGCACATAGGTACGAATCACATTTACGAAGCATTTCAAGCTTTTGCAATCATTCTTGTAAAGTTTTTTGTGTATGCCATTATGTTAAAAATTATTTTATGATAATTTTTTTTAGTGCTAAGTTTCTCTCCTTTCGTATACTAGTGTACTGTTATGATTTGCTTTTTTATTTATTCGCCTTAGAAAAGTAAAAGTTTTATCTTATATTTTTTACCCCCCCTTAGTATAAGCTTGTGTTCTTCACACAACTTCAATGTTGGTCAAGGTTTTGGGGCGCACAATCTTTCCATTAGACATATTTCCATACCAATAGAAAGAACACATTCAATTGACATATAAATGTATGTCAAAAGGAATAATTAGTATCTTAAAATATTTTTCCATCTAATATTTCAAATATTAGATTGCTTCTATGTTTGGAATATAAGCAAAAGTTTCAAGAAGAATCAAATCTATTTTAGGTACCATCCAATCAAGATTTTCATCATGAGCATTCATTCTTTACATATTATAATATTTTTTTGTAATAGGTTATATGGGATTGAAATGGGTTCACCCATAAACCATGACCATATAGATATATTACAATAACTTGGCTATTATTCATGTATTATATGACAAGATTTGAACCTATATCTCCTCCTTAAGTATCAAGGAATTTAACCAGTTCAATTAATGGTATTTGATGCACTTAAAGGTTTTACATACTATAATAATTGCATTACAAAAGGTATCATATTAGTTTCTTTTGTAGAGTGTATCTAAAACCTTGTAATTATTTTTAAAATATATATTTACTTTTTCTTTTAAATTAATTTTATTAGAATTACAATTAAAATAGTGAGTAAAACACTATTATATTTTATGAATGATTCATCGTCAAGATGGAAAGGTTTTTTTATTTTTTTAGGATTGCGTTCAAACCTTTAAAATCTATTCTTAAAAATACCAACATCATATAAAAAATAAAAATATACTATTTGTATATTCTTAATTATAATAAAGAATATTAAGTAAAATAATAGAATTTTGAATCCATAGGTTTAGAGCAAGTGGTGGGAAATGATCAATTTTACACCAAATATTAAGGTTTCAATCCCATAGGTGAACCTTAACATTCTTAATCTATGGGACTTTGGAGAAGTAGTACAAGCAACATTATAGGCGAAGGTTCAAATCTCATGGGTAGACCTTAATATTTTATCAAATAGTATTGATTCATGTGGTTAATTACCTAGAATTTTAAAAAAGGAATCAAGTTTAAATATTTTCAATCAACATATGTATAATTATCAATTTGTTGTTATAATACCATTATATGATTTATTGAAATATCATAATAATACAATCATGATGTAATGATTGTGGTAACTTTATCCAGTTCCATATAACCAAATTTTAAAAATAATACAATAACTCTATCAAATGGCATAAAAAGTGGTTAAAAAATTACCTCATAGTATGGAGACATAAGTTCAAGTCATACCAACCAATGAATGTATTACCATTATCTAATATACAAAAAAAACATGATTAGGTTGTTTATTTTATTTAAAATGGCAATTATTTGATTTCATAGATTACTTTGTAATTGTTAGTTCCCTTTAAAATATATAAAAATATAATTAGCAATTCTTATATCTAATTTTTTCAAAAAAAAACTTATATCTAACTTATCATGAGGTAAATGTGGAGTGGTGAATGGAGGGCACTCTAATGAAAATGTCAATGGTTTGAATTCCATCGATATCCAATATTATCCCTTGTGGTTTTAGGTCTTATATATCTCACTAACATCACACACACACACACACACACACACACACACACACATATATATATATGTAAATTCTCAACTAGCTCCCTTGATGATAATTAGGGCAATTTTTTTAGAAAAATATCTCATCCTTTAGGAGCCATATCTATGCATATAGTTGTCTACTTTAGACAATTATTATGTTATTTTATGTATAATTTGAAGAGGTCTTAAATGAGTGGTCATACAAAATAATCCAAGTAGTATTGAGGGAGATACATGCATTCAGAACAAGGGTAACATTAGGGTATATTTTATCAAAAAACAACTCATATTTCAAGATCCATAACTTTGTGAAGGGTTGTCCATTGTGGATGATTCTTGGACCAATTTTCTTAGAATTAAAAGAGCTTTAAAATGAGTGGTCATATGAAGTAATCCAAGAAGTATTGAAAGATATATTATTGGGAATTCTCCTAGATTATCTCATAGTTCCCTTATCTAAGATCAAATATTAATTACAATAAAATGCATTCATATATCATCAATATTAATGAATCCCATTCACATAATCACAATAATATTTCACAATATCATTCATAAATCATCAAGTTCAAGGTACATTGCATGGATCTTTATCTCCATTAGATAACCTTATAATCGACTCTTCAATAATCAACTATTGCTCTCCTCAAACATCTAGGATATGCATCGTTTCACATTCCTCACATATGACAAAACTCTCATGACTCTTTACTTTATATATTGCCACATATCATGTGATTTTTCACTCTCATTGACACGTAACTCCTATTACTCTTGACTTACTTGACACTTTGAACTCTCACAACTCACACCTCACACTTTACACACTTTATTACATAACACTTGGATACTTCTCACACATTGGCACATATATTAGACAAAATATAAACATACTCACTAAACTAATATTTACAAAAATACACTAAGGTACTTTGATATTTACCAAATAATATAATATATCTAACACACCCTATATTGCATTATTTGTTGTGAAGACTTTTAGTTCTCAATCTCTAATTTTGGTCTTCGTTCTTTGACTCTAAATCTCACATTGCATGAAGTTCTAATATTGGTCTATTAACTCGTTCCTTGCAATATTTGTTAGACTTATTTTATGTCCATAAAAATATTATAACATTTCTTGTTTTTCTCTTATATTATCCTGGTTAGAACAATCACGCCTCACATGGAGCAAGACAGTAGGGCCTTAGGCAAGAGCATAGGGTTAAGATAAATCAAGGGCCTCCAAGAATTTTTACAAGGTTGAATCCTTGTTATAATGTGATCTTTAGGTAAGAGGGACTGTCCAAACTGTCAAACTCATTTTTGTCATATCTCACTTATCTGGAAACTCGGATTGAGCTAAAATTTTGAGGGTAGATGCCTAAAAAACCCTAGAACGTCTCCACCAATTTTCATATCATTTGGAGCAACACAGATCCTAAAACATCCCTATGTGTGAATGAGATATTTTGCAAGTGGCTATGCAAGGGTTTCATATGGATTGAGTGCAAGCAGCTCCAGAGGTTAGTTTTTAGGGCCTTCGGGCCCTAGCGACCAATATTTTTGTGGTTTATGCTCAATATTTTAGCAGGAAATGTTGCAAGGGATCCAATATGGGTTAGAAATTTCTCTTTCAACAGATCATACTGTGAACTTGAGTGACAATGGATTCCAATTTACCACACAAAAGAAAAGTGAAAACCATACATTTCCATGACATCTAGGGCAACGATTAAAGAGATCACGAAACAAGTTTCAAGCAGTTGTTCAAAAAATGGCTCATATCTCAAGTGAATTTGGTGCTAAGGTACACCCACCAAATAATTCTACTATGAAAACCCCTGTCAAGGGTAAGAATTTTGAAGACTTAGCCCAAAAAATAAATTTTAGGGATGCCCTCCGTGGTGGACAACCTCAGCCCAATGCTAATATCAATATTAGGGCTTCCCATAAACCTCTAAGTATGCCTAATATTGATCCTAGGAAAATGGAGTCAGGATATATTAAAGAAGCTGATGGAACTCCTATTGTTAAGCTTGATATGGGTAACATTTAGACTGGCATTGAAGATTTGGAAAAAAAGGACTAATTTTTCGGTTCGTGGGTTTTCGTCCGAGTCTATCTACTTTCAAAGTTTGGGCTGCAAAAAGCTGAAAAACTAAAGGTGAGTTACAAATATCTATTTATCCAAATGGTTATTTTCTTGTTTTATTTGCTAATAATGAATATAGAGAGAAAACTTTTCAAGGGGATCCTTGGCTTTTTGGAAAGGCAGGGCTTTTCATGAAGCCCTGGCATACTAAATTTAAAGTCGAAGAAGAGATGCCTTCTATAGCTCCTGTGTGGGTTAGACTCTTTGGCCTCCCTATTGAATTTTGGAATCCTACTATTTTTACTTCAATTGGAAACTCTTTAGGAACTTTTATGATGACTGCTGATTGTACTCAAAATTTTGAACATATTATTTATGCTCGGATTTGTGTTTTAATGGATTTTGACAAACCCCTACCTAAAAAGATCACATTACAATTTGGGGAAGACACTTGGGAGCAAGTAGTGGACTATGAGAACATTCCTTTTCGTTGTAGAATTTGCCATGAATATGGTAATTTGGCTAGTGCTTGCCCAAATAAAATTCCTGATCAAAAGAAAGAAGATATAAACTCAGCAGGTTTCCAAATACCTAAGAAGAAGAACACTAAGAAAAAACCAGTTATGAAGAATCAATCAAAGTCATCTGCTAATATGTTTGAAATCCTTTCCACAAATGATGTCCCAAGTGAGGAAGAGTAAATAATGCAAACTAAAATCTTAGAAACACAATTTAAATATGAAGGGAAGAACTCAGAGATAAACCAACAAATCAAAGGTTTTCAATAGAAAAAAAAAGAGAATTTACACAAGAAAAACAATCTTTCAAATGTCAAAACTTCAAATAATGCAAGTCCCAATATAGACTTCGTTGAACCATCTAGTAAAATTTTGGCTGTGTACGAGCATTATTCAAGGTTAGAAGCCATATCAGATTCAATTGGAATAAGTCAAGAAATAGGTAAAAAAAATTGAAGATGGATTCTAATAAAAAAGCAGGTCGCAAGACCAATCAATATCATATGGTAAAAGAAGTGAAAATCTTGTAGAGGAAGGTAATATTAATGTCATTCCCAAATTTTTTAGCCCTGGTATTAATTAAGATCATCACTTGGAATATTAGAGCACTCAAAGCGAGTCTTTCAAAACAAAATTAAATTAGAAGAATGATTCAGATAAATCATCCACATCTTGTTTTCCTTCAAGAAACAAATATGTCAATGGAGGATATGGACTCAATTGCCAGTAAAATTTGGCCAACTGGAAAAGTGGTTTCCCTCAGTTCCCAAGGGAATTCTAGTGGCATTTTTTGTCTTTGGGACCCAAGAGGTAGTTATTCACCATATGGTTGGCAGTTGGGGTTTGTTGGCTATAGCTATTCAAAGTAGACATTCCAACCAAATTATGCTCTGCATTACTATTTATGCTTTGAATCCTTTGGAGGAAGAAAGAAGACAGTGGAAGGATATTACTCATATTATCTCTCATTTTCCTGAAGGTTGGATCTTGATCGGAGGAGATTTCAATACCATCCTCTCTCTGGATGAGAAAAATGGGGAAATAGAAATTTGGACAAAAGCAATGACCTCATGAGCGAATATATTGCAAATATCCATCTTGTGGATATCCAACCAGATAATGGCCTTATGAATTGGTCTAACATAAGGTAAGGCTTAGCTTGTATAATGGAGAGATTGGATAGGTTTTTGCTCTTTGAAAATTTCTTAATCCATGGTCACATTCCTAAAGTGAAGACTCTTAATAATGTTGGTTCGGATCATTGGCTAGTCATGGTGGAAATGTGGAAAACCAATGTGAGTTTCTCTCCTTTTCATTTTCAATTAATGTGGCTTAGAGACATTTCCTTCAAACCTCATGTGCAACAATGGTGGAAGGAAGGTAAACCTAGGCATGGGACTAAGATCTTCTATTTTGACAAAATACTGCAATACATTAAATCCAAAATCAAGACTTGGAACTGGAAAGAGTTTGGGGATGTTCATAAAAAAACATGAAGTTATTGCTCATATTGAAAATTTGAATAAGAAAATCCATTTAGATGGCCTAACAGAGAAGACAAGTGCAGATGAAATTAAACTCACAACTCAGTTAGAGGAATGGGAAAAAAGAGAAGAAATCTTATGGAAGTAAATATCTAGAATTCAATGGCTTAAATAAGGAGATCGAAACACAAATTTCTTCCACAAATCTCTTCTAGCTCGAAGATATCACAACTTTATTTCTTCCTTAAAATCATATTCTAGAGATGTTGTTTATACTTGGGATGGCATGAACTCTATTGTTGTTGATTACTTTTCCAATATTTTTGCTGCTACTCCTCTTGACTCAGCTTCACAATAAAATATTCTTCAAGAAATCCCTTATCTTATCATTTCTGAAGAGAACTCTATTTTGACTACTCCTGTTATTATCGATGAGCTTCAAAAAGTAGTTTTTAAAATACAAAAAGGGAAAACCCCAAGTCCTGATGGTTTTCCCATTGAGTTCTACCAAGCGTTCTAGGATATCCTTCATGTTGATTTATTAGAGGTGGTGGAAGAAGCCAGGAAAGCCAAAGAAATTTTGAAGGTTATCAATAAAACTTATATTAATCTTGTTCCAAAATCTCAAGAGGTTGATAATATCTCAGCTTTTAGACCTATTGCTTTATGTAATTTTCTTCTCAAAATCATTACTAAAATCATGGCAGAAAGGTTGAAGCCTCTTTTGCATAATATTATTTTCCCAGAGCAAGGGGGTTACATGGAAGGACGTCAAATAGTAGATGAGATAGTTCTTGCTCAGGAAGCCATCCATTCCATGGATATGCAAAATTCTCCTTCCATTTTCATTCGGTTAGACTTATCCAAAGCTTATGACAGAGTGGATTGGCACTTCCTTATCAAAATTTTGAGGCAATTTGGTTTCTCTAAGGATTGGATGGATTGGATTATGGGATGTATCTCTTCAGTTTCCTACTTAGTTCTTATCAATGGCAGGCCTTCTCAGTCCTTCCCAACTTCTAGAGGTATTAGGCAATGTGACCCGCTATCCCCTTATTTATTCATAATTCTTACTAAATGCTTGGGTAGGACTATAACCAAAAAGAGGGAAAACAAAACCCTTGAGGGAGTTACCATTGCTCATGGAGCTAGACCTATCTCTCATCTTCAATTTGTGGATGACTCTACTATTTTAGGTAAAGCTACAGTTAAGGAAGCTTCTAATATTAATGAAATCATTAGCTATTTTTCTAAGGCTATCGGGCAGCTTGATCAATGAATACAAATCTAAAGTTATTTTCTTTCACCGCTTCCGCTAGACAGAATCCATGGTCTTGGATAAATTAAGATATAATAAGACCTCCCTTCCAATCACTTATTTAGGTATTCCCATAAATATTAAAAGGTAGAAAAATAAATATTGGAATTGGTTGTTGGACAAAGTCAAGAAGACAATTGGAAAGTGGACCAACAGGTGGCTTTCTTCTGGGAAAAGATTCACCTTGGTAAAACTAGTCCTTCAAGCTATTCCTATTTATGTTTCTTCCATTTTTAATATCCCAAAGGTTGTTCTTCGAGAATTGGATCAAATCAGTCATCGTTTCCTTTGGAGTGGTACTAAGGAGAAAAGAAAATAGGCCTTGGTGAAATGGGATACTTTATGTCTTCTTATGAATGAAGGGGGGTTAGGATTCCAGTATTCTATTAATAACTACAAAGCTTTAGCTACTAAATTATATTGGAGGATGTTGCATAACCCCAAAATATTGTGATTTTTTATCCTTTTTCAAATGATAAATCAAAGCTTACAAAAGTATGTGATATATTTAGCTTCTCAAAGGGAATAAGTAAAATCCAAGGATGTAATAAAGGTGAGTTTACAACTAGAACATAAGGAATTTATACTAGATCCTATAAGAGAATATAAAAAGCAATTGATCTAGGATATGAATAGAAAGGAAATTCTACATGATTTGAAGAGTTCACATGTGATCCCTCTTTTATAGAAGTATTTACTTGTCTAAAGAGGAAAATCTAGAAGCATAGATCATTGATAGATGTAGAATGATTTTCCCATAACTCTAGAAAGTGCTCAAGGATCTATATTAATTAGTAGAGAGGCCATAATTCTAAAGAAGATGTAATTCCCTACAATATTGGGGAGAAAATCCAAGGTAAATCTTGAATTCTAATATTTTGGTGTTGTGGAATATGATAGTGAATTTGTTAGGGAAAAACAAAAAAAGGAACCACCAATATTGAATAAATGATTCATTGCCTTATCACACAAATATATGTGTCCAAACTAGTTATCAACGTCAAAGTTCAATCTGGGATAGGATAAAATACAAAGAAGTTATTACTATTACAAATATTCTAGTACCTAGCCATGCTTTCAACCACTTTGTAATTGATGAGGGGCATCATTTCTAAGGTTTTGGTGCCAGTAATTAGATTAGAAAGGAATAGTGAGAAATAAAGTTGTTTACATTGCTCAGAATTTAGCATTCATCCATAATCCCTATTAATATTTTGGTGAAGAAATATACTAATTCCTAGGGTGTATTTATGAAGCTTTAAATTGGAAAAGATCCCACGTTAAAGGCCCACCTGATGAAACATTCATGTTATCTAGATTATCATGTTTGCATATGTATTGAAAGATATTGAGTTAGGATTGATTACCTTTAAGTGTGAACTTAATTATTGGAATTGATTACCTTTAAGTGTGCACTTAAAGGGGATGAGTCGAAATTGATTAGACGTTTTTCGTAGGACTGCCCAAACTACCGAACTCATTTTGGCCATATCTCACTCATCCGGACTCGGATTGAGCTAAAATTTTGAGGGTAGATGCCTAAAAAACCCTAGAATGTCTCCACCAATTTTCATATCATTTGGAGCAACACAGATCCTAGCACATCCCTATGTGTGAACGAGATATTTGGCAAGCGGCTATGCGAGGGTTTCATCTGGGTTGAGTGCAAGCAGCTCCAGAGGTTGGTTTTTAGGGCCTTCGGGCCCTAGCGGCCAATATTTTTGTGGTTTATGCTCAATATTTTAGCAGGAAATGTTGCAGGGGATACAAGATGGGTTAGAAATTTATCTTTCAACAGATCATACTGTGAACTTGAGTGACAACGACTTCCAATTTGCTGCACAAAAGAAAAGTGAAAACCATACCTTTCCACGACGTCTAGGGCAAGGATTAAAGAGATCACGAAACAAGTTTCAAGTAGTTGATCAAAAAATGGCTCATATCTCAAGTGAATCTGGTGCTAAGGTGCACCCACAAAATAATTCTACTATGAAAACCCCCGTCAAGGGTAAGAATTTCGAAGACTCAATCCCAAAAATGAATTTTAGGGATGCCCTTCATGGTGGACAGCCTCAGCCCAATGCTAATATCAATATTAGGGCTTCCCATAAACCTCTAAGAATGCCTAAGATTGATCCCAGGAAAATGGAGTCAGGATGTCTTAAAGCAACTGATGGAACTCCTATTGTTAAGCTTGATATGGGTAACATTCAGACTGGCATTGAAGATTTGGAAAAAAGAGGACTAATTTGTTGGTTCGTGGGTTTTCGTCCGAGTCTATCTGCTTTCAAATTCTGGGCTGCAAAAAGCTGGAAAACTAAAGGTGAGTTACAAATCTCTATTTATCCAAATGGTTATTTTCTTGTTTTATTTGCTAATAATGAAGATAGAGAGAAAAATTTTCAAGGGGGTCCTTGGTTTTTTGGAAGGGCAAGGCTTTTCATGAAGCCCTGGCATACTAAATTTAAAGCCAAAGAAGAGATGCCTTCTATAGCTCCCGTGTGGGTTAGACTCTTTGGCCTCCCTATTGAATTTTGGAATCCTACTATTTTTTCTTCAATTGGAAACTCTTTAGGAACTTTTATGATGACTCGCTGATTGTACTCAAAATTTTGAACATATTATTTATGCTCGGATTTGTGTTTTAATGGATTTTGACAAACCCCTACCTAAAAATATCACATTACAATTTGGGGAAGACACTTGGGAGCAAGTAGTGGACTATGAGAACATTCCTTTTCGTTGTAGAATTTGCCATGAATATGGTCATTTGGCCAGTGCTTGCCCAAATAAAATTCCTGATCAAAAGAAAGAAGATATAAACTCAACAGGTTTCCAAATACCTAAGAAGAAGAACACTAAAAAAAACCAGTTATGAAGGATCAATCAAAGTCATCTCGCTAATATGTTTGAAATCCTTTCCACAAATGATGTCCCAAGTGAGGAAGAGGAAATAATGGAAACTGAAATCTTAGAAACACAATTTAAATATGAAGGGAAGAACTCAGAGACAAACCAACAAATCAAAGGTTTTCAACTAGAAAAAAAGGAGAAAATTTACACAAGAAAAACAATATTTCAAATGTCAAAACTTCAAATAATGCAGGTCCCAATATAGACTCCATTGAACCATCTAGTAAAATTTTGGCCGTGTACGAGCATTCTTCAAGGTTAGAAGCCATCTCATATTCAATTGGAATAAGTCAAGAAACAGGGAAAAAAAATTGAAGATGGATTCTAATCAAAAAGTAGGTCGCAAGACCAATCAATATCATATGGTAAAAGAAGGTGAAAAGCTTGTAGAGGAAGGTAAGATTAATGCCCTTCCCAACTTTTTTAGCCCTGGTATTAATGAAGATCATCACTTGGAATATTAGAGGACTCAAAGGGAGTCTTTCAAAACAAAATGAAATTAGAAGAATGATTCAGATAAATCATCCACATCTTGTTTTCCTTCAAGAAACAAAGATGTCAATGGAGGATATGGACTTAATTGCCAGTAAAATTTGGCCAGCTAGAAAAGTGGTTTCCCTCAGCTCCCAAGGGACTTCGGGTGGCATTGCTTGTCTTTGGGACCCAAAAGAGGTAGTTATTCACCATATGGTTGGCAGTTGGGGTTTGTTGGCTATAGCTATTCAAAGTAGACATTCCAACCAGATTATGCTCTGCATTACTGTTTATGCTCCGACTTCTTTGGAGGAAAAAAGAAGACAGTGGAAGGATATTACTCATATTATCTCTCATTTTCCTAAAGCTTGGATCTTGATCGGAGGAGATTTCAATACCATCCTCTCTCTGGATGAGAAAAGGGGGGGAAATAGAAATTTGGACAAAAGCACCGACCTCATGAGCGAATATATTGCAAACCTCCATCTTGTGGATATCCAACCGGATAATGGCCTTATGACTTGGTCTAACAGAAGGCAAGGCTTAGCTTGTATAATGGAGAGATTGGATAGGTTTTTGCTCTCTAAAAATTTCTTAATCCATGGTCACATTCCTAAAGTGAAGACTCTTAATAATGCTGGTTCGGATCATTGGCCATTCATGGTGGAAATGTGGAAAACCAATGTGAGTTTCTCTCCTTTTCATTTTCAATTAATGTGGCTTAGAGACATTTCCTTCAGACCTCATGTGCAACAATGGTGGAAGGAAGGTAAACCTAGGCATGGGACTAAGATGTTCTAGTTTTCCAAAAGACTGCAATACATTAAATCCAAAATCAAGACTTGGAACTGGAAAGAGTTTGGGGATGTTCATAAAAAAAACATGAAGTTATTGCTCATCTTGAAAATTTGAATAAGAAAATCCATTTAGATGGCCTCACAGAGAAGAGAAGTGCAGATGAAATTAAACTCACAACTCAATTTAGAGGAATGGGAAAAAAGAGAAGAAATCTTATGGAAGCAAAAATCTAGAATTCAATGGCTCAAAGAAGGAGATCGAAACACAAATTTCTTCCACAAATCTCTTCTAGCTCGAAGATCTCACAACTTTATTTCTTCCTTAAAATCAGATTCTGGAGATGTTGTTTATACTTGGGATGGCATGAACTCTATTGTTGTTGATTACTTTTCCAATATTTTTGCTGCTACTCCTCTTGACTCACCTTCACAACAAAATGTTCTTCAAGCAATCCCTTCTCTTATCACTTCGAGGAGAACTCTATTTTGACTGCTCCTCGTTACTATCAATGAGCTTCAACAAGTAGTTTTTAAAATGCAAAAAGGGAAAACCCCAGGTCCCGATGGTTTTCCCATTGAGTTCTACCAAGAGTTCTGGGATATCCTTCATGTTGATTTATTAGAGGTGGTGGAAGAAGCCAGGAAAGCCAAAGAAATTTTGAAGGTTATCAATAAAACTTATATTACTCTTGTTCCAAAAGCTCAAGAGGTTGATCATATCTCAGCTTTTAGACCTATTGCTTTATGTAATGTTCTTCTCAAAATCATTACTAAAATCATGGCGTAAAGGTTGAAGCCTCTTTTGCATAAGATTATTTCCCCGAGCAAGGGGGTTATGTGGAAGGACGTCAAATAGTAGATGAGATAGTTCTTGCTCAGGAAGCCATCCATTCCATGGATATGCAAAATTCTCCTTCCATGTTCATTCGGTTAGACTTATCCAAAGCTTATGACAGAGTGGATTGGCACTTCCTTATCAAAGTTTTGAGGCAATTTGGTTTCTCTAAGGATTGGATGGATTGGATTATGGGATGTATCTCTTCAGTTTCCTACTTAGTTCTTATCAATGGCAGGCCTTCTCAGTCTTTCCCAGCTTCCAGAGGTATTAGGCAAGGTGACCCGCTATCCCCTTATTTATTCATCATTCTTGCTGAATGCTTGGGTAGGACTATAACCAAAAAGAGGGAAAACAAAACCCTTGAGGGAGTTACCATTGCTCATGGAGCTAGACCTATCTCTCATCTTCAATTTGTGGATGACTCTACTCTTTTAGGTAAAGCTACGATTAAGGAAGCTTCTAATATTAAGCAAATCATTAGCTGTTTTTCTAAGGCTATCGGGTAGTTGATCAATGAAGACAAATCTAAAGTTATTTTCTTTCACTGCTCTGCTAGACAAGAATCCATGGTCTTGGATAAATTAAGATATAAGAAGACCTCTCTTCCAATCACTTATTTAGGTATTCCCATAAATATTCAAAGGCAAAAAAATAAATATTGGAATTGGTTGTTGGACAAAGTCAAGAAGAAAATTGGAAAGTGGACCAACAAGTGGCTTTCTTCCGGGGGTAGAATCACCTTGGTAAAATCAGTCCTTCAAGCTATTCCTATTTATGTTTCTTCCATTTTGAATATCCCAAAGGTTGTTCTTCGAGAATTGGATCAAATCAGTCATCGTTTCCTTTGGAGTGGTACTAAGGAGAAAAGAAAATGGGCCTTGGTGAAATGGGATACTTTATGTCTTCCTAAGAGTGAAGGGGGGTTAGGATTCCGGTCTTCAATTAATAACAACAAAGCTTTAGCTGCTAAATTATATTGGAGGATGTTGCATAACCCCAATGCTCTTTGGGCCAATAATCTTCGTGCTAAATATGCTAGAGAACAAAAGTCCCGAAGACCTTGTTCGCTATCAACTTCCTACCAAAGGTTCTCCCATTTTAGCAGCTCTTAAGACCGGTGAGGATTTGATAAAGAAAAAATTATTTTGGATCATTCATAATGGTCAACATGCAAATTTTTGGACAGATTCTTGGGATGGTCACAAGCCTTTGATAACTCAGCTTCCCGATTGGAGGCCTTGGATGGAGGAGCTTCACCGAGCTAATTGGATAAAGGTGGCTAATTACTCGTTGGTACCATACCGGTAATTCAAAGGTTGGTAGATATTGGATCCCTATTGAGGACTGGCCTATTCAAATCCTAGAAAGGCAAAGACAAGATATCCAAGGCATCCTTCATATGAGATCCCTCTCTTGGTCCCATGAAAAATATTGTTTTGGATGGAACAACACTACTAAGGGTGAGTATTCAGTTGCTCAAGGTTATTTGACCTTATGCCATAATAATCCCAACCATTCTTCTGACATATTTTCTCGATTGTGGGCTCAAAAGCTCTGGCCTAAGGTGAGGTTCTTTAATTGGCTTTTATTGCATCGTAGGGTGCTTACCGGTGAGCAACTTATGAAGCGTGGTTTTCATGGCCCTTTTAGATGTGAAATGTGTGAAGAGAATGTAGAAAATATCAACCATATTTTTATTGAGTGTACTTTAGCCTCTGAGCTATGGAGGAGAATGGCCACTTTACTTGGCTTATAGTGGTCCAATTTTTTTACTTTTGAACAACTTTGGAGGGATTGGCCTAATCAAGAGGGTGTTGATCATTTTATTAGGCAGTTAGTTTGGATGGGTTCTACCATTCTTCTTTGGAATATTTGGAATGAAAGGAACAAACCAAATTTTTAATCAAGATAGGAAGGATATTCACTATATTTGGCAAAAGACCATAGCCAACTTAGTTGAATCAGTCCATCAACTCCTTAATCACCCCCAAAACTCCCACCAAATATGGGATCAAGTGATGCAAAGATTGAAGATTAAATCTTCTAAGGGCAACCAACTTAAAGGGAATGTGAGTATTAGTAAGATGGATAGGACTAGAAATTGGCAACCTCCTCCTAAGGATTTTGGAAAAGTCAATACCGATGGAGCCTCTAGAGGGAACCCCGGAAAAGCCAAGTGTGGGAGGAATTGGTAGACTTTCATATGGCTCCCTGGTTTTTACTTTTGCTGAGAATTTGGGTATTCTTTCCAATAACCTTGTTGAGGGGTATGGTATCCTCGAAGGCCTTCAGGAGGCTACTAAGGTTGGATGGGAAAAGGTGTTAGTTGAGTCTGACTCTCAACTTATGATTAATCTCTTGAAGACTCCTTCTAAGAATCATAAGGTGGATTGGAGAATAAAAAGAATTATTGAGAAGATTCAATTAATCCAGATGGGATTTTTGAAAGTTGATTACAATCATGTGGTCAGAGATCAAAACAAGAGTGCTGATGCTTTAGCTAATTGGGCTTTGGACAAAGGTGATCTTACTTGTTATGGCCACCCTCCTATATGGTGGGCTTCTCAAATTAGGGAAGCTCTTCTTTCTATCATTTCTTTGGATGGCTCCAGTCTCAAGGTACCTAGTTTCTTCTTGTTTTTTTTTTTTTGCTTCTCTTTGGTTCATTCAGTTTTTTTTAGTTCCCTAGCTCATTCTATTCTTTATTTTGTTTCCTCTGTTGATTCTTGCCTTAATAGTCTTCTGGTCTAGATAGGTCATTGTTATGTTCAATTTTTTTTTTCTTTTTTTTGTTTAGTTTTTTAAGGTGGGTGGGTTCTTTTGTTTTGTTTTGTTTTTGTGTTCTTTGTGTTGTTTTTTGTTGTTCTTGTGTTTTTGTTGTTTTGTGTTTTTTTTTTTATGTTTTTTGTTATTGTTCTTGTGTTTTTTTCGTTCTTGTTCTTGGGTTTCTCTTTGTTTGTGTTATTTCGTGTTTTTATGTGTGAGTGTTTTCTATGTTTTTTGTTTTTGTTTATTGTCTCGTTGTTGGTTGTTTTTTATTTTTATTTTTATTTTATTTTTTTTAATTTTTTAGGTTTTGGTTGTGTTTATTTTTCATGTTTTTTTTGGGTTATGTCTTTGTAGTGTTCTGTTGTTTTTGTCTTGTTTGTGTTTTGTTATGTGGTTCTTGTGTTTTTCTATGTGGTTTGTGTTGTGGTTTCTTTTATCTTATTGTGCGTGTTTGGTTGTGCTTTTGTTTTTGACACACTCAAGGAGCATGTTTTTTATTTTATTTTATTATTTTTGTTGTTATTTACTTATTTTTAAATTGGTTTTGTGTGTTTGTTTGCTCCTTGAGTATGTCAAAGGTGGTAGGCCGGGTCCGAGTCCTGGGCATTTTTGGCGGAATGGATACCCCCGCCTCCTTGGGTCTTACCCGAAAGTGGCATCCCTTTTGGGATGTTTTCCACAAATAAAAAAAAATGTGATATTTAGGTGCACTTGAATTCAAGGGAAAAGGGATGAGAGAGAAAAATAGAAAATAGCTCAACAAAAGAAAACATATGCTACCCAGGTAGTGATGTGCCAAAGATCCACTAATATCTCCTTGCACAATAGGTTTGAATGTTATGTACCAACAATGAAAACTTCTTATCCTTAACACAAATGAGCCCAAATGATATTTTTCAACATGCAAAGTGACGGGTTAGTGTGAGAACCATAGATGGTTAGTCCAAAAATTGATGCATAGACCTCCCATACACATATACATGCATGATAAAACTTAAACAAGTAAGACATTGAGATCATATACACACATAATTGAGATAGGTCAATGGGAGAACCATAGATGGCTAGTCTAAAAATTGATGCATAGGTCTTTAATACACACACACACATATATATATATATATATATGCCAAAAAAAATTATAGATATTATGCCTAGAGTAGGGGTTTGATTTATCCATAAGCCGCTCAGGAGCTGACTGCTCTAAAAAAATGAATTAAAGGAAAACATACACAATATTATAAATACAACTTGTTGACCCTTTTTACAACCTAGACTACTAATATTTATAGATACAATGGGGAGAATTTCCCTCCAAAATTGTAGGTGACTTTGACTCTTTCAACTACCTTTTTTGGGGATTCTAAAAATTGAATGCAAATATCCTCTACCATATCTTGTGTCAGTCTAGAGTTGCCATTATTGTAGGTGCCATCTCTTTATTTTTAATTTCTCATCTACCTATTCTTGTGCTATTAAGTTAAAGTATCTTTGGTAGACAATTCCATATCTTCCTAGTAATTATGTACCATTTTGGCTCAACTATTTATGGGAGTTTGTGCAACATTTTTTATATCTCCCCTCTCTATTTCTGTGATTTCTCATTTATTAGAGTATTTTATAACCACTTTGGAATTTCTCTTTCCCATTTTCTTAAGGGTTTCACCTAATAGCACTCACATATTGAAATTTTATGTATTCTTTAGTACTTTGGAGGGTTTTCAAGTCTCGAGTGGTAGTATCATCAAACTTTTATCTTCTGCCTTGATTTTATTCCTTAAAAATCTTTGATCTCCTTTTTTCCATGTATTTTGTTTTTAAAAATCACCAGCTTTAACCTTCTGATTGAATATTTTTATTATCTTTATTTTAAGGAAATATTTTCTAAAGTTCCTCATAGTGAAAACTATAGATGACAACATTTAGTACACATAGGAAGGAAGATTACCCATCCGATATCTTGATGTAGAACCACCCATAAGTCTTCCTCCTTTTTCCCTAGTTACTAGATCACCCTAAGCCATTCCTCCACATTAGATATTAGTATTAATTTGTGAGTGTGATGGAGATATAATAGATGGGGTGTAAGAGGTTGCATACCCAACTGATTATGGATGAGGGCCAACTCCACTATCTCATCCACAATTCTTCTTTGGGTTGAACCTACACCAATGATGAGGCTTTTCTAGTTACTACCAAAAAGGCTTTTCAACTACCATTCATTGAAGGGTTTAGCTCAGATATCATCGAAAGGGCTCTATAGGACTATCATGGGCTTTGCACATGATAATTTGGCAATAGTCATGGCCACACAATATGAGGGTTGTATACCTATTTTTACCCTTTGAAGATATATCCTTGATGATTATCATAATAGAATTCTTGGGTGTTGATTATGATTGAGATGCTTTTGTTTCTACCTTAAATTTTACATCATCTTTCAAGTGCAACCTGGTTGTATTGTAGTGAATCTTTATTTTATCTTTGGCAGCTCTCAAGGGTACTACTTACAAGAGGAGATGAACTCAAAGGATAAGGTCTTTATCCATGGGGTGTGGAGTCACTCAAATGTAGTTCTTTGGAGGATTCTAGGTCTTTCTTTTATAAATTCTTGTTGAGGATGTGAGACAATTACCCACATTAATTTTATTCCCCTTAAGCTTGGACACTTTTTTTTATTGTCCTTGCTCTTTGGCTTGGTCCTATTTTGGTACTTTAGGATGTCTCAACAAGATATCTTTTATTCATAATCATTCTATTTCCCTTTCTTATTAATTACAATTCTATGTGAGTTTTTCATCATGTTTGACTTGACTATTTATTTTTGCTTTGGTACTAATCCCAAGAGTAATTTTATTGATGGCCCAACATTCACCATTCTTTGAAAATCCATCTTGCATCAAAATTGGTTAGACCATATATATATATATATATATATATATATTTACATTCCTCTTTTAGGGGTTGGATTTAGTATTTTTTCTTTCTACCCCATTTTGGTTTGTTTGTGTACTATCCTAGATCTATGTTGCCCATTGGTCCATCTAAATAAATGAATGCATTTTATTAACTAAAGACTTAGAATTCTCTTCTTCCATCATATAATTCAATTGGAATGTTGGTAGATGTTCTAAATGGTTAAGGGAAAGTGGCTTTGATCAAAGCTCAAATGTAATCCTACACCGGGTTCTTAGTATCATGACGGACCAATTCAAATACAAATAACTTCCCATTTTGGTAGTAAATCCCTTAATAAATAGAGGCTAAATGAAGCTAGAAGATCAATTATGGAGATGTCATGTTTTAATGGCTCATATTGGCAAGACCTCCCTTGTTGTTTGATTGATGTATTGATGTGTTGATAATTAATGCATGATTCTATTTTGTTCTATCAAGATGAGTTGATAGTTATAATTTATGCTTAATTGAGTTGGATTATATTATTTATAGAACACATTACTACTAAGAAAGTTTTTGGTTGCAATATTAGGTACTCTCATAGGTGGATTGGTATGGGAAAACCATTGGAGTTGAGAGAAGTGTGAAATAGGATATGATGTATTTTTAGTATGAAAACCCATAGGGGTAAAACAATCATGTAGAAATATTTGCATGTGTGTAGGTGTGATTAAATTCATCATCAAGCAAGGAGGTTGTTAAAAAGGTAAAAGATCCCCTACCCATGTGCTTAGGTGTCTCTTGTAGGTAGTTGATAACTTTGTAGTTATCATGATACCTCCTACTTAGAGAATAGTAATGTTTGTGTATCTTCTATCTCCTTGCTTATAATTAGATGCATCTTAGTTTAGGTGAGGACAGCTTTTGGAAAGAGCCCTTGTGTTTCAAAACATAGGACTTAATTGGTTAATTGAGTGACAAGTACGGTATTCATAATTATGTTAGCATTATTAATACTTAAAAATATTAAATACTAATGTTAATAATTAATATTAGCATTAGACAAGAGAAATTAGTAATATTATTAATTAATTTAATACTATGAAATGAGTAGATAATTTAATTACTAATACCTTTTCTAAACTAGTATTAGTAAATTAATATTAACCTTATTGAATTAATACTTTATAAAAGGCCATATTTAATAAATAATAATTATTATAAGGAATAAAATTCATATTTTAAATATTGTGAGGAACTTTTGAAAGTGATGGAAATTAATAAAATTATTTTTGAAATGCAGCAAGATAACCAAGAGTCACCCCAACTCTTGAGCTTCATCTTCCCCATCCTCTTGATATTCCTCTCCCCAATTCTATTTCATTCTTCTTATTGCCAAGGTTTGGTTGTTGATTGTAGGTTGGGGAGAATATTACAAGGTCTTTCTGGTATCACAGAGAGCATGGAATGAAGGGCAACAAGAATAGGCATATAGGAGGAGGTATGCATCACTTTGTACATTACAACATCCTATGCATCTCTCTTTGACTTAAGTCATTGAATTTTTTGTTTGTCTAGGTTTATGTTGGGTTTTCTATGGTAAGTTATGTTTTTCTGTTATAGTCCTACAATATTTTTTCAATTGAGGGATTTTTGAAAACTTGGGAGCTTGGGCTTGTTGTTTGTCAGGGTTTCAAATTCTTGTATAGTTCCATTTTTTTTGGGTTTACTTTTCCCTTTCTCATGTTTAACCATATAATTATCCATTAGAGAGATTAGCTATGGTTTTTAAGGATTTCAACTATTTGGATAGATTACATTGTGTTCTATATTTCATTAAAATTTGAGCATAGGAAGATTTCCCCAACATAATTTTTATATATTATCCCTAAAATATGCACAACATGTTGGTTTGGTGAGCATAATATTAATATTGATATTAAAGGCACAATATCAAGCATAGGTGCCATAATAGATGGTATAATAAGTGAAACCCACTTCAATCACCTACATCTATCTAATTCACCTCCACCTCATTATTCTCGGGACTTAACAAGAAGACCCAATGTAAACTTATCCATCTACCTTTGCCTAAGTAGAGATATTGTAAATAAGGCAAAGGTAGTGCTATATTACAAATTTAAAAGATGAGATGCATTCACATTTGTATATTGTTATATACCTAGAAGAAGATTTGTTGCTTCTGATCGATAAGAAATTTTTTATTGGCATGAATGAAAAGTTGCTTCTTGTCCCCATTGTATCTCAAACTAGTCTCCATTCCTATTCCTAATTCCTATTGCTAGTCCACCCTTCTAGTCTTATTCTTGTTTGTTATTATCATTGTCTACAATGATGTTGTGCACATATGCACAATGGGGTTGAGATAACACATCCACAACACTCAACACAATTAGGGGTCATGCTCACAATGTTGTTGGCACTCACAATGTTATTATTTATTTATTTTATTTTTATTTTTAGTTTATTTTTGGATAAATTACTAAAATATTCATAGTTTGTTTTTTAACATATTTTAAGGTATGAGATAAATAAGATGGTTTTGTTTTGATAAATAAATCTTTGATATTGTAATTATTGTACATGAGGTCATACATCATCTTCATTTTGTAAAAATAAAACTAGATTAATTAATAATGATATTAATTAATCAATTTATAATGAAATCAATTAATTTATATTTTAATATAAATTAATCTAAGGGGATAGTGTGGCTTGTGTAGCAAAAGAACCATAATTGAGTGAGAGAAGTATAGGCTTCTCTTGTTTATGACTAATAAGCATTGAAATAATATTTTGAAGTATATCATGGAACTAAGATCTTGTATTGTTGTTGAATTATCTTATTTACATTATGTATGCTAGAATTTCATATACATTCAAAGAGCTATCTTGATCCCTATACTTATGATCAAAAGCGTAATGGAGAAAATACCTATTAAGTAGAAGATATTGAAAAAGAAGATGAGACTTAGTTAATATTATGTATTAATGTATTGAAATGTAATATTTGTATTTGGAGATGAGAAAACTTAAAAGGTGTTATTTATAGAAGTTATACTATGCAATGATTATGATGAGCGAATGGATATCCTTGTAAATATTCTTGATGTATTGTCATGAATTTTATTAATATTGTTCAAAAAGTGAAAGATGAATTATTGCTTTCCTTCTATGTTAAGTTTCTTTGGAAATAATTTGTAGATAGCAAGATAGATTATTTGTATTTATTGAAAATGATGATGGATTAATAGGAGAAAGTAATTAATAAAATTTTGTTATGATTTCTAGATGTTTTATTTCCTTTCATGTAAAAAGGAAAATAACTAATTTCATACAAATATGTTATGTTGATGTTAATATTTAACTTTGGTATGATTTATTATAGAAATTTAATTTTATGAGATAGAAAAATATGTTGAATACGACCCTTGGGTTAATGGGATGTTTATTATGAGTATGAATTGCTAAGTTCCATATTAGTTAACCCTATATTTGAGTTGCACCCAACCGTAGTTGAGTTTGTGGATAGACAAATCAACTAGGTAATTTTGGTGAATATGCTTGCAAAACTCTAACGGTGAGGCTTAGGTGATCCTAGTAGTGGATTGGTATAGGAAAACTACCAGATCATTCACACTAACCAAAGCAATATATTGGTGGCACCTTTCAAGTAGGTAAGTGTGATCATAATCAATATCAGGTGAGTGGTAATTGTCTTAGTTAGTTTTATGGCTAAATAGAACTAACTAGTCACTAAGGTATTACACCATAATAATCCTCCATAGATGCTAGTATGTAGGCTTGGGGGATAGGCATAACCTTAAGATATATGGGCCTTAAATGGTAACCCCACATCATGGTCAATTTCTCCCATATAGGGTAGTGTAGGGAAATGGTGGGAACCACTTATAGTATCTTTTCTAATGATGAGGTTAAAAGAGTGAACCCCAAGAATTACAAGAAGTTGGCCACTCCTATCCACTTGAGAATTGATTGCAGTGACAATGAAATCAAGGTGGTTATGCCTTAACAATGTTGAATTTAGTGGGTCTTCTTAGTGAGTTAATGAATCTTTGTAAAAAAATAAATCTCTCTTCGTAGGGTCAAGAAAGAGGGTTGTTATAGTTGGTATTAGAGCCTAGGTCGTAGGACTAAATGCTTCCTTGAAAAAAACCAAGTTGGTATTTCCCTTGTATTAATGTTAAGAATGCTAAATTTTTCTAGGGATCTTAAATTGATACAAGATAAGCAAGTACTACAGATCATCTTGACTGGTCAGATGAAGGAGTAAAAATCCTATAAAATACAACTTCTTAATGGGAATCATTACCTTCCATAATCTAACCTAGCTCCTTTTTGTATTGAGAAAATGACACCTATTTTGAGAGGGGGATCTTCTAAGAAACTGAGACTTGCTACGTAGGAAGACTCTATAGCTCATCCCAAAAAGAAAAAAAAAATTGGAAGTTTAAGGGACCCCAAAAAAAGGATGGCAAATCTTACATCAATAGTTAAGCTGCTACAAAATAAGGTGGAGCAACAACAACAAATGTTGAAAACACTCTTTAATCAGGAATGTAATAATCAAAATTCAAAAGGCAGACAAGAAGAAAATCCAACTATAGAAGTCCAAGGAGGTAAATATCAGATTAAGGTTGATATTGCCAAGGACTTAAAGAGTGTAATGGTACCTAATTTTGGGAAAATAAGGGGGTGATGTGTTTGAATCATGGTTGAATGAGTTAGAGACCTACTTTTCCATGAAGAACTACTCAATTAAAATGTAAACTTTTTGGATCACCCTTCATTTACAAGATGTTGCTTTGGAATGGTGGAATACATTTAAGGTGGGTAGAGGAATTCAAGTGGTGGATCTAAAATAGAAAAAATTTGTAAAAGTATTCAAGAAAATATTCCTAACTAAACAATTCTATGTAGAAAAATTTGAGGAATTTTCTACGCTTCAACAAGGTACCTTGACTATGGAAGCTTACTATAAAAAAATTATCAAACTATTGAAATATGTCCCTGAATATGAAACTAAGGAACATTTGAAAGTGCAAATGTTTATCTTGGGAGTAGAAATATAAATCAAAATACTAAAAAGATGATAAATTAGATTTTAAAGAAGAAGAATGATAGAAACTTAGGAAGAGGAAAATTCCTAGGTTTGCAAGATGGTCTAATGAACAAAACAAGAAAAAAAAAGGAAATCCAAAAGAGGGGAAAATTTTTGATAATAAAAACAATGGAAACAAGGATAATAACAAGAATTTTTTTTATAGAAAGGATAACCAAAATCCTCGGCCTCAAAAACATAATGATTCAACAAAGACAGATGAAACAAGGAACATAAAGCAAGAGAAATTCAATGCACGTAAGACATGTTGTTTTGTTTTCAAGGGTCTCCAATATGTGAACAAGTGTCTTCAATAGATAGATCAGAGTGGTAGAGTAGAAGATCAACCACAACAAATTTATGTAACAACAAAAAATAGAACTTGGACAGCCAGGTAACTCCTATTCTTAGAAAAGGTAAATTTTTTAGTAGAAATGGAAATGTTTTATTTCTACTAGTATTATTGGGGATATGCCAAAAAAAACTATTTTTTTAGCACAATGATGGAAATTTGAGAATGGGTCTAGGAAAACTTATCCAGTGAGTCAATGCTTGTCCAACACCAAGATTTCCTTACCTAATGAATCAAATGTTTGGAACTTATACGTAGCATCTTTACATGCTTTCGATATAATTATAAGGATGGATTGGCTGAGATCCCATGGTGCTCTAATAAATTTCCAAGAAATATGGATGGATTATAGTGATAAATATAAGTAAAGATTAAGGTTTTAGAGAAAGCAAGGGTCTTTCCAACCCTGTTTATTGTTAGCCTTGCAACTTAAGAAGGCAATTAAAAGAGGTGGAATGTTGTATACAAGAAATTATCAAAGTGTGACTCCTATGTTCCACAAGTGCATTATCTAGGGAATATTATGTTTTTAGAAGGGATTGTTGTTGATCCAAATAATATTGAAGCTATACTAAGTTGGCATGCACCTACTAATGTGTTTGACATTCAAAGTTTCATGGGAATAGCAGGTTACTGTAGACAATTTATGGAAAAGTTCTCAAGGATTGCATACTCTATTACTAACCTCCAAATAAAAGAAAAGGAGTTAAAATGGACATAGAAGTGTGATACCACCTTTACAACTCCTAAGAATAAACTTACTATGAAACCAATTCTCAAAATACCTGATCCTTTTGGGAATTTTACAATATTCATAGATGCTTCTTTAGAAGGGTTGGGAGGAGTTTTATCACAAAATGAAGCTATGATAGCCTATGAATATAAAACACTTAAGAATCATAAGTTCAATTATGCTACACATGATTTGGAGTTAGTACAGTTGTCCATGCTCTTAAGGTCTAGAGGCATTACTTATTGGGAAAACCTTTTGAGCTAAGATTAGATCACCAAAGCCTAAGGTATGTTTTTACCCAACCAACATTGAATGCAAGGCAAAGAAGATGGATAGAATTCTTAGCTGAGTATAAATTTGGTATAGAATATATCAAAGAAAAATAAAATAAGGTTGTTGATGCCTTGAGTAGGAGGAAAATATTGAGGAAAGTGAGGATTTCAACATAAAATATGAGCTTTTGTGCTTCAAATATAGGGTTGTTATACCAAAAATTGGAGATTTAAGGAGAATGATATGCAAGAGGCACATTGTTATCCATATTCCCCTCATCTAGGAGGTGCCAAGATGAGAGAATATGAAAAAGACCTTTTATTGGCCTAGAATGAAATAAGATGTTATTGGTTTCATTTCTAGGTGTTTAGAAAGTCATAAAGTAAAGGCAAACCATCAGTATCCAACAGGAAAATTGTATCCACATGATATATGAACTCAAAAGTAGTAGGTCATCTCGATGGATTTTATTGTGGGATTATCCAAAACTAGGTAGCAACATGATGCAATATTTGTAGTGGTGGATAAGTTGAAAAAGGTTGCACACTTATACTAGGGAACATTAAGGATGATACATGAAAGTGGCTAGTAAGTTTTCCAAGGAAATAATCCAGTTGTATGGTTTCCTTGAAGTAATTATTTCAGATAGAGACTCTAAATTTATGTTAGAATTCTAGGAAGATCTTCATCATGCCTTGGGCACCAAGTTGAATATAATTTATGTCCACCATTTACATATATATGTACAAAAAAAGAGGGTAAACCAATTTCTCAAATACATGCTTTACATGTATTACATGGATCATAATTCTACGTGGGAAGACTATTTGCATTTGGTAGAATTTGCATATAATAATGGATACCATGCATCCTTGGGAATGGCTCCATTCAAGGCCTTATATGGAATAATATGTAGAACACCTCTATCTTAGGATAATCTAGAATATTGAGTAGTGATCGAATCAAAAACTATGAATGAGATGGAGGAACAACTCAAGGTGATTCAGTAAAGGCTCAAGGTAGCAACTGATTGCCAAAAGAGCTATGCAGATTTAAAAATTTCACCAAGGAGATTCTTTGTGGGATATAAAGTCTTCTTAAGGGTGCAACCTAAGAAAAGTGTCATCAATTCAAATAAGTTGGATCCCTAATTTTTTGGACCATTTGAAATAATTGATAAGATTAGTCTAGTAGCCTATCGACTCACCTTACCACCCAACCTGTCAAAAATCCATGATACTTGCCACATATATCTACTTAGAATATATGTTGTTGATCTCTATCATATGTGGAATGTATATAATTTGTAGATGATAGATCCCATAGCTATTTAAGTGTGAACTATCAAGATTTTAGGGTTTTGCTCCAAAAAGTTGAGAAATCGTACTTTAGATTAGTGTAAGGTGCAATGGGACAATTTTTTGAGAATTATGCTACATGGGAATATATTGATGTAATGATAAAGCAATTTCCATTTTTATTTGAATAAAATATTTTATTTTCAAAAAATACAAGGGACTATGTTTAGTCCTAGGGGGAGTATGTAATGGCTCATCTTGGCAGGACCTCCCTTGTTGTTTGATTGATGTACTAATGTATTGATAATTAATGCATGATTCTATTTTGTTCTATCAAGATGAGTTGATAGTTGTACTTTATGCTTACTTGAGTTAGATTATGTTATTTATAGAACATGGTACGACTGATAAATTTTATGCTTGTAGGATCAGGTACTCTCATGGATGGATTGGTATGGAACAACCACCGGATTTGAGAGAAGTGTGAAATGGGAGATAATGGGTTTTTAGTATGATATCCCACAAGGGTAAAACAACCATGTAGAAATATTTGCATGTGTGCATGTGTGATCAAATGCATCATTGGACAAGGAGGTTCCTATAAAGACAAAAGTGCCCTTACCATAGGCTTAGGTGTCTCTCGTACGTGGTTGATAACCTTGTAGTTATCATGATGCCTCTTACTTAGGGAATAGTAATGTTTGTGCATTATCTATCTCCTTGCTTATTATTGGATGCATCTTAGTTCGGGTGAGGACAACATTTGGCAAGAGCCCTTGTGTTGCTTAGGCTCTTAATTTATCATTAAGATGCATTAATACTAAAATTCAAAATATAAAACTTAATTGGTTAATTATGTGACAAATAAGGTATTAAAAATAATGTTAGCATAATTAATACTTAGAAATATTAAATACAAATGTTAATAATTATTATTAGCATTGAACAAGATAAATTAGTAATAGTATTAATTAATTTAATACTATGAAATGAGTAAATTATTTAATTGCTAATACCTTTGCTAAAATAATATTAGTAAATTAATATTAATCTTATTGAATTAATACTTTATAAAAGGACATATTTAATAAATAGATATTATTATAAGGAATAAAATTCATATTTTAAATATTGTGAGGAACTTTGGAAAGTGATGGAAAATTAATAAAATCATTTTTGAAATGCAACAAGAAAACCAAGAGTCACCCAACTCTTGAGCTTCATCTTCCCCATCCTCTTGATCTTCCTCTCCCCTTTGAATTCTATTTCATTCTTCTTGATTTCGAGGCTTGGCTATTGATTGTCAGTTGGGGAGAAGATTGCAAGGTGTTTTTGATGTCACAGAGAGCATGGAATAAAGAGCAACAAGAATGGGCATATAGGAGGTATGTGTCACTCTGTATATTACAAAATCCTATGCATCTGTATTTGAGTTAAGTCTTTGAATTTTTTATTCATCTAGCTTTTTGTTGGTGTTTATGTGGTACGTTATATTTTTCTATTATAGTCCTATGGTATTTTTTCACTCAAAAATTTTGAAAATTTGAGAGCTTGGGCTTGTTAGTTAACAAAATTTGGCTTGTTTGTCAAGGTTTCAAATTCTTGTACAATTCCCCTTTTTGGGGGTTTGCTTTCCCTTTTCTCATGTTTAACCATATAATTATCCATTAGAAAGGTTGGCTATAGTTGTTAAGGATTTCAGCTATTTGGATAGATTGTGCGGGTTCTTTGTTTAATTAAAATTTAAGCGTAGGAATATTTCTCTAGTATAATTTTTATATATTATCCCTAAAAATTGCACAACACATTAGCTTGGTGAGAATAATATTAATATTGACATTAAAGGCACAATCATAGGTATGGGCACCATGATAGATGGCCTAATAAGTGAAACCCGCCTCAACCACCTACTTCTATCTACTCCACCTCCACCTCACTATTCTCGGGACTCAACAAGAAGAGCCAATGCAAACTTATCCATCTGCCTTTGCCTAAGTAGAGACATTGTAAATAAGGCAAAGATAGTGTTATATTATAAATTTAAAATATGAGATGCATTCACATTTGTATATTGTTATATACCTGGAAGAAGAGTTGTTGCTTCTAATCGAAGAAATTTTTTTCCTTGGCATGAATGGAAAGTTGCTTGTTATCCTCATTGTATCTCAAACTAGTCTTCATTCCTATTCCTAATTCCTATTGCCAGTATGTCCTTCCAGTATTATTCTTGTTTGTTATTATCATTGTCTACAATGGTGTTGTGCACATATGCATGATGGGGTTGAGATAACACGTCCACAACACTCAACACAATTAGGGGTTGCGCTCACAATGTTGTTGGCATTCGTAATCTTATTATTTATTTATTTTGTTTTTATTTTTAGTTTACTTTTGGATAAACTACTAAAATACTTAGTTTATTTTTTAACATATTTTAAGGCATGAGATAAATACGATGTTTTGATTTGATGAAAAAATATTTAATATTGTAATTATTGTACATGAGGTCATACATCATCTTCATTTCTTAAAAAGGAAACCAAATTACTTAATAATGATATCAATGAATTAATATATAGTGAAATCAATTAATTTTTTATTTTAATATAAATTAATCTAAGGGGATAGATGTGGCTTGTGTAGCAAAAGAACCATAATTGAGTGAGAGAAGTATGGGCTTCTCTCGTTTATGACTAATAAGCATTGAAAGAATATTTTGAAGTCTATCATGGAACTAAGATCTTGCATTGTTGTTGAATGATTTTTTTGCATGATGCATGTTAGGATTGCATATGCATTCAAAGAGCTATCTTGATCCCTATACTTATAATCAAAAGCACTATGGAGAAAAGACCTATCAAGTATAAGATATTGAAAAATAATATGACTTAGTAACTACTATGTATTAATGTATTAAAATGTAATATTTGTATTTGGAGATAAGAAAACTTAAAAGGTGTAATGTGTAGAAGTTATGCTATGTAATGATTATGATGAGGAAATGGATATCCTTGTAAATATCCTTGAGGTATTGTCAAAAAGTGAAAGATGAATTATTGCTTTCCTTCTATATTAAGTTTCTTTGAAAATAATTTGTAGATAGCGACATAGATTAATTGTGTTTATTGAAAATGATGATGGATTAATAGGACAAAGTAAGTAACAAAATTTTGTTATGATTCCTACATGTCATTTTCTTTCCTTTCATGTAAATAAAGGAAATGCCTAATTTATAGTGTTATGTAAGAATGAAATACATAATTTCTCTAGTCTTTATCAATATGTTATGTTAATGTTAGTATTGAATTTTGGTATGATTTATTATAGAACTTTATTTTTTGTAAGATAGGTAAATATTTTGAATAAGACCCTTGGGTTAAAGGGGAGGTTTGTTATGGACATTAATTTCTAAGTGCCATATTAGATAACCCTAGAGTTGAGTTGCACCCAACCCTAGTTGATTTTATGGGTAGACAAATCAACTAGGTAATTTTGATTAATGTGTTTGACAAACTCTAGTAGTGAGGCTTGGGTGATCCTAGCTATGGATTGGTATGGGACAACCACATGATCATTCACACTAACCAAAGCAATATAGTGGTGGTACCATACGAGTAGGCAAGTGTGACCACGATCAATATCAGGTTAGTGGTAATGGTCTTAGTTAGTTTTATGGGTAAATGGAACTAACTAATCACTAAGGGATTACACCATAATAATATTACATAGATGCTAGTATGCAGGGTTAGGGGATAAGCACCACCTTAAGATATAGGGGCCTTAAATGGTAATCTCACACCATGGTCAAGTTGTCCCATACATGGTATTGTAGGGAAATTATGGGAACCATTTATGTCATTTTTTCTAACGATGATATTAGAAGAATGAACCCCAAGAATTATATGAATTTGGCCACTTATATCCACTTAAGTGTCAATTTCAGTGACAATGAAGTCGAGATGGTTATGCCTTAACATTGTTGAATTTATTGGGTCTTCTTAGTGAGTTAATTAATCCTTGTAAAAAAATAGCTCTCTCCCTAGGGTCAAGAAAGAGAGTCGTTACACATGTGCCATGGTCACACTTGGACATGTGTTTAAAGCCAACAAGAGTTCTTTTACCTCATCCAAAATTTGGACTAAGCTATCATACAATTGCACCACTTTCTTGTTAGTAGGTTGATCTTTTATTCCTAATGAATCCACAACACTTTTTGGTAAGATAGTTGTACTCACTCCTAAGTCTACCATACAATTGTAAATTATTTTATCTTTTTATATGAGTGATCAATAAATTGGGGTGAGCTTTGGCTTGCTTGGTTTAGGGGATGCAATCTATAACACCATGGAAAATTTTTATTGTCCTTGCTTTCTTTCTTCTTCTTCAAGGGCCTTTCTCATAATTTAATTTTGCCTCAATATAGCCAAGATATCCCATACCAACACTCGCCTTATGGATTCCTTCATATGGTCAACAATACTAAAAGATCCAAGAGATAAATTTCCTGGTGGCATGTGGTGGGGTAAACCATGGCATTTCTTTGATCAGCTAGACATTTTTGGTTGGTTCTAGGGGTGATTCTTGTTGCCTCGATATCTCTAGGGTGCTTTTCTTGGCATATGTCATGACTTTTCATAATACTATTGTTGGAATTTATGATCCATTACTAGATAATTTGGCCTAGCTTCCTAGATCCCTTTAGTCATTTTGTTGAGTGATAGCAGGAGGTATATAAAACCTTTTCTATTAAGATGTTATAGTTGGAGGTTTCCATTATGGTTGAGCTATCTTATGCTAACTTCCAAGAGTCATTTGGTTCCATTTGTCCCTTTCCTCCATTGTCTACTTATACCATGTTAGATAGTCTAATTGGACTTAAGGCCTTTTGGTCATTAGATTGTGTATTTCATTAGATATGACATAGATGTCTTCCTCATCCTAGGTTACCAAGACTCACTCTTAGGGGGAATAATCAACCTCTAAGATAGAGGACGAAAAAGTATTTTCTTCTGGTATTTATCTCTCATTTATTGAATATGAATTGGGTGCCTAAGACTACATTATTTTAGTTGTTGAAGTAGCAAGGAGCTGAGACATTTTGTTTTGAATAGAGTTGACATCAGAAAGGGGGCAATACCAGAAGGTATACTCTTCTACATAATTATTTTGGATGGTGGATATGATCATAATATGGTTAGGGAGATCTATTTGTATAGGATTCATCATGGGGACTATTTTATGACTTTATTCATGCGCTTGACCATTTTCTTGACTACCTTGAAATTGGGGCTTGGGACACCCATTATATGGGGCTCTATAGTCTTGGTTATTTTATAGGAAAGGAGGTATAAAATTATTCTAATAAGGATACCTATGGAAATTGCATTCCTTCTTCATGGCCAATATTTCATTGGTATTTAATGCAAGCAACTTCTATGATGCTTCCTTTTCTAGGTCCTTTATAGTAGGTGGGATTGGATTTTATGGGGAAAATAAATTGTAGGTGAGATTAAGGATGATTGAAATGTTATTAGTAGAGCAACTAGATGTTGGTAAGGGGGTTGCATTTTAGGATACAAGTTCATGGTGGCCTAGGGGCTAGCCTTCCAATCTGAATTAAATCATGCTCAACTTGAATGGCTATTCCATAAGCTTCCCATAGAGAATTTTCACCTTAGGCCTTAATCATTAATGATATTTCAGAATATAAGGCCTTTAAGTCATATACAAATACCATACCTAAGGGAGGATAAATATCTTTAGGTATTCTATGCTAGGAGTTATAAAATTTAAGGTTAAAATCCTCTACCACCTCCATGGGAGCTCACTTGATGGTTGAAAATTATTCCAAGAGTGATACCCTGTCTACTTTCTCTTTGAAACTTTTAACAAACACATTGTCAATTTGGTCCTAGTTGGATATCAAATTGGATTGGAACATAAATAATCTTAATATTTTTTCCTAAAAGAGGTTGCTAGTAGTCTTAGATCCATATTCAACTCTAATATATTATGAATTATGCATAGACTTACAACATGGTTCATGTGCTCAATGGAAGTAGTGAGATCTTCCCCATTGAAGTAAGTGAGAGACTTCAAAGTTGATTTAGTTATCTCATATCATACTTCATGTATAGTTGGAGGTGTCAAAGGATCTTTGTCATTCCAGGTAGGGAATGTTTTGGGTGGTGGTGATGGAGTAGCCATGTTATGACCCATAGTTCTTCTTCTTCGTAGAATGGTGGAAGCAACTCTTGTCACTTTTTATGGTGTAGAACCCAATAGCAGGTCTTATATTAGGATATATATAGATTCTTCATTGGAGTAAATTCACTAGGTAAATATGGCTTATGTTTTGGAAGTATATAGACTGAGGTCTTCACCATAACCTCAATATAGTCTTCAAATAGTGGTTTATTTTGTTGCTTATTCTAATGTGAAGTTGCCAAGTGACTAAGAGGCACTTTCAATAAGCAAGGGTAGGAAAAAGAGCCTCACCAATTCTACGCCTAAATTATTGTTGTGATTATGGGACCAATGATATATAATTGGGGTTCCATAGGGCACACCATTAAACTATTATCCTCTCCAATTGTCCTAGTTAAAATAATTGTAACTCATGCAAAGCGACACAATAGGGACTTAGTGGAGAGCATGGGGTTTGGATCAATTGGGGGCCTTCAAGAGTTTTTAAAAGGTTGGTTCCTTATTAAGATGTGATATTTAGGCACACTTGAACTCAGGGGATAAGGGATGTGAGAAATAAAAATAAAAACAACTCAAAAAAATCTAATCTACTAGGGTGGCAATGCACTAAAGATCTACTAATATCTCCCTACACAGATGACATGAATGTTATGTTCCAATGGTGAACACTTTTTCTCATTAACATAGATGAGCTCAAATGAGATTTACCAGCATGCACTGCATAGATATGAGTCATTGGGAGAACCATAGATGGCTATGTTGGACATTTTGAGTGGATAAGTTGTCATTGATGTCAAGAGTGAGTGGTCATTTATGTCAAGATTTCCACACCATTAAGTGGCAATTTTAGTGGGCAACATCAGTTTCAGGTTCTCCAGTTTCATTTGATCAAGACCCAGTTTCAAGATGTCAGATATGGTCTAAAGTGCAAAAATCCCAAGTGAATAATATTATAATATTTTTTATAATATTATAAAGGGAAGTTTTAAATTAATTATAAATTAATTAATATAATTTTTATTATAAATTAATTTATAATTTAGTTTACTTAACTTAAATTTATTTAAATTAATTATTAATTAATTTTTATATTAATTATAAGATTAATTTATATTAATTTTTAACTAAGGAGGGTTATTAAAATTAATTTGAAATTTGAAATCGAATTTCTAAGCGTCGATGTGGGAAGAACATTTATCATGTGTATAAAAGGGGGATTACCCACCTTACCATAACTCCCAATGCTTTTCAAATGATAACCCATGCTATGCGAACTATATGTGAATCGAGTGTGCAACAAAGGTTTTTAATTTTTTTTAAGTGCTAAGGGAAGGTGAGAACATATCATCAACCAAGGAGGGAGCCTTGGTCACCAAATTTTGGTAGCATAGTTTTCTTTAGGCAGCAAATCCACCTCCCAAAGGAAGAAGAAGTGATTACAGGGATTTGCTCAATTTTGATAGTTTTGACATAAGTGACAGTTTGCTCAAGTTTTGCAAATCGTACAGGCAGGAGCAAACCATACAGTAAAGAGCAAGATCATACAACTGGAGGAGCAAACCGTACAGGGCAGTGGCAAATCATACAGGGTGCACCGAAATTCATCCAAATGCAAGGGAAATGTAATTTTAGAGTGAAATGGCGCATAGATTTGCTAACTAAGGTGTTAAACTTAGGAAAAAGCCAAATTAATGTATTCAGTTGTATATGGGCAGTTGTAAATAACTAATTGTCTCAGGAACCACTTTGGAATGGCCTGGGCAATGTTATATAAGGCCCCATTTTCAAAATTATAAGTCTGGTTACTGGTTGCTAGAGTAAGAGTTAGCACTTGTAGTTGTTTCTGAGTTATTGCAATTACATTGATATATTTTTCCACATTGTAATCGAATCCATAGACATTAATGAGCATAATGAATATTTGTGGAATACTGTGTACGATCCTGGTAATGATGAACAGTGTATGGTGGATGAATGTTATGTGATTGTGTTTTCTATCTTACTGTTATAGGTTAGTTTTATGCATTGTTGCAACCTGGAGATAGCAATTGATACTGGTGCACTATGGAGAATGATCTAGGAGGATGAGGGCATAGAGGAAGATGTATTGAAGAACATTGTATGATTTTTGAATGTAATCAGGCACATGGGATCTCTCACCTACCTGGTTAAGATGTTTTGCCTATGACAAAGATTGTATTGATTGGTCTATCAAACCCTTACAAAACATCCCGTAGAGAGATTGGAGTAGTGGAACATCTGGATTAGCATCATGTTGTGCCAATAGTTCATACAGATCGTACATCATTTTCCTTACAAATCGTACAAAGCATTGTTACCCGATTTGGTAAAACAGATGATCGATAGAAACTTACCCGATTTGGCAGTTTTGGGAAATCGACTTAATCGATTACAAAACTATGTACGATAGCCTCCAAAACTGAATCTATCAGTTTTTTTGAGTACAATATCGTACCATATTGACACTGTACGATTTGGGATCATACAGTGTAGGCATTGAGGACCGTACAAGGAGATTACAAGTTCGTACAAGGGTAGTTGAGTGGACATGCGATCGTACGATTTGACAAGTGATCATTCCTAGCTCTAGAAATTACCTCCCCACTAGGAATACTCCACCACTATGCTACATTTGGCATCATTGCCTTATCGAATCTGGCATTTTTTTGTTAAAATGGGTCAAATTTGACAAAGTTGAATACTGAGACTGGAGGTGATTTTTTATGATGGACACCAGTGCAAGAAATCGTGGGAGACGGGAACTAAGAGATAAAATCCTAGTAAGAAGGAGCATGAGGATTTATCAAAGAGAAAACACAAGTAACTCAGACCATAGTACTCAAGAACCAGAGATAGAGCAAGTTTGGACATCCGAAGAAGGAGACTTTGAGGTATTGTTGATAGAGACAGAAGATGAGGAAATAGAACCGCCAAGCGTAGAGGAAAGGGTTGACAAAGAAAAAGTGCAAGATGATGGAGAGTGGATGGTGACACCTGAGAAAGTGATAGAAGGGTTGCAAGAGAGTGCGGAGGATGGGAGTCAGGCACCAGAGCAATAGGGCATGAGGTCTCAGGAGGACAGACCAAGACCATCTCCCTCACATCAGTGAAGGAGGTCGCAAGGTGAAGATGCACGAGAATTTGGTCATCGAGTGGTGGGACAAAACAAGATACCTCGAATTGATACTTCTGATGACAATGGGAGTAAGACACCCCCAAGGAGGAATCAGACAGAGATTCCAAAAGATACCTCAAGTGATAGTGATGACTCTCCTAAGATGGCTAATAGGGCAGCCAAACAGAGATGTCCACCATTTTTAGGTGAGGGTAAGGAAGACCCCACATGACATATAGGGACTTGCATAACCATTTGGAGAGAAAATGGTGTAGATAGACCTGAGGATTGGGTAATCCTATTTCCTACTACCTTGAGAGGATTGGCAATAGATTGGTACCTGAAAAGAGAAAATAACGTAGATTTTCAGACTTGGAATCAGATAAAGGAGAAGTTCATCAAAGAATTTTGACCTTTAAAGGATGATGGAGACATTGTTACGGAACTTTGCATGACAAAGCAAAAAGCCGATGAGGATGTGAAATCCTACAACCATAGACTAAAGCAACTAGTTGATAAGATGCAAATGCCATTGGTAGATGTTTTAGTAAAATGGTGGTTCATAGATGGATTACTTCCAAAATATAAGAAAAATATGAAGGTAGTACCATCAGAAACATATGAAGAAGCACTCAAGCACGCAAAGAATTTTGAAAGTGAATCAAAACAAACATATACAGGAATCTTGTCTCATCCCAAGTCGAAGGAGTCAGATAGTGAAGAAGATGACACTATACAAAGGACAGTAGCATCATTTCGCAAGGAGTTTGATAAATTCATGAAAGAACAAAAGATCAAACCTGAGAGAAATGACATGTGGTGCACGAAATGCAAAAAGGAGGGACATACAAATATGAAATGTCCAAGGAATGACTATTGTCATATTTATAATGTGATGGGGCATGAGGTAACACTATGTCCATATAATGCAAGAATACACCCACAAGTATTGTCAATCCAAGACCAGGAAGAGAAACCGAAGACCCAAGGAAATGGGCAACAAGCAACAAGTGGTGGTTATAGAAATAGCAGACGAGGTGGAAGATCAAACCAAGGTAATCGACAAGGAGGACAAAGTCATTTATAGTATGATTCGGAAGGAAGACCGATCATACAATGTCGCAATTTCCAAGAATGGGGGCATTTTGTGAAAAATTATCCTTCACCTCAGAGGCAAGAGACACCACAAACAAGTACTACACACATGTGTAGATGGTGTGGTCCGAGGAACCACAAAGAAGATAATTGTCCAAAATAGGTGAGTTCGAGTAACCCGTAGAACATTAGTTATTTGGACATCGAAGTTCCTCAAGTTAAGGAGGAAACTCAAGAAGTTTTAGCCATGATGAGGAATCAAGCTAAGAAGGATAAGTATCCTGAGCCAACAAAAGAAAAGCAACGTTGGCAAGCAACAAAGAAAATATTGCAAGAGGAAGCTGAGAAGATTAAACCAGCAGAATCGAGAGCAGATAAGGAATTAAGAAAACCATCAGATCAGGAGGTAGTTGTGCAAAATTTGGTAGCACAGGTTTTGGATACCATGGTGGAAATTAAAGTATCCAACCTCTTAGAAGCTATTCCAACATTACAGAAGGCAATGGTGGAAGAATTGCAGCCATAGAAGGTGATGGGAGTACAGAGCCAACCAATTCAGGAAGAAGAGTGAAAATATCAATTTATGGATCCAACTATATTGATGATTGATGTAGGAAAGAAACCTACATTACTACATATGGAGATCTTAGGACACAAATTGACACAAGTTATCATGGATGGAGGATCCAACGTCAATGTGCTACCTGAGAGAACTTGGCTAGAACTAGGTGCTCCATCCCTATGGGCACCGAGATTTCGATTATATGGTGCTGACTAGAATGGCATTGAGACAAAAGGAGTCTTAACAGCACAACAAGTAATGATAGCTGAACAAGAATTTGTCTTGGATTTCATTGTGATTACAATGTAAAAACCGACATACGATGCTCTCTTGGGGAGAGGTTGGCTACGAGTAGCCAAAGTTAATCATAATTGGGGAAAGAATCAGATCACTTTTAAGAAGGGACAACATAAATACATGATTAATTTAGCTAATCAAAGAGTTAGTGAAGATATAGCTACAACCGATGAATCAAAAAATTCCTCAGAAGATGAAGGGCATGAACCTGATGGGGAAGGAATGTTGTACCTAGATGAATGTAGTGAAGATGAAGCTCGATCTGATAGTGGACTTCTTCATTGGAAAATGGAGGAGTACGAAATGTTTCAGCCCAACTGCCTCTGTATTGAATCAGAGGAGATCAAGGAAAAACAAGACAAACCTAAGGTTAGTAAAGAACCTAAGAAGGAAGTAGAAGAGAAATGGACATTCCCAAAAAGCTTTGTAGAGTATACAGTAGGAGATGCGGAGATTGATACAAGACCGACACACCCCGAGAACATAGAGAAAGCTATGAGTGAACCAAAAAATATCAAATATGAGGGACCTCAGATAGTGGACATCAATCTAGGAATGGAGGAGGAACCTAGGTTGATTCACTACGATGATGATTGGAACCCGGTATTGAAGGCAGCAACTTTTAAGATATTCTTGGAATACAAGGATGTCTTCGCATGGACATATAAGGACCTGAAAGGAATTCCACCAGAACTATGTGTCCACAAGATCACACTAATGCCTGGTGCTCAACCAGTAAGGAGGAGACCATATAGAATGAACCCAAAGTATGTTGCATTAGTGAATGCGGAGATAGAAAAGATGCTAGAAGTAGGGATTATATTCAGGGTGACAAACAGTGAATGGGTTTCACCTATAGTGATCACCTTGAAGAAGGAAGTGGATAAGATTAGAATATGCATGGACTTTAGGAGTCTAAATGTTGTAACTATTAAGGATCCCTTTCCCATTCCCTTCACAGATTCTATCTTGGAAGAAGTTGCAGGACATGAGATCTATTCATTTTTGGATGGATTCTCGAGATACAATCAAATCAGCATCATCGAGGAGGATAAGATGAAGACCACATTTATTGTGGAGAATGGCATATATGCATATAACCGAATGCCATTTGGGCTTTGTAATGCCCTAGCTACATTTCAGCGCATCATACTGTATATATTTGATCAGCTAGCAACGAGGAACTTCAAAGCATTTTTGGATGATTGGTCCATTTATGGGAAGATCAAGGATCATCTTCCTACCCTTAGCGAATGTATGAGTAGGTGCAGAAATGCACAGATATCATTAAACCCAGGGAAATATTTTCTGATGGTACCATATGGGAAATTGTTAGGACACATTGTGTGCAGTGAAGGATTGAAGATAGATCCTGATAAGATCCGTGTGATTTTGCACATGGAAGAACCATTTGATGTGAGTTCACTTAAAACCTTCCTTGGTTCGATAGGATACTATCGAAGGTTTATCAAGAATTATGCACATGTATCCTACCCATTAGATTCTTTGACGAAAAAGAATATTCCATTTAGATGGATAGAGGAACATCAAGGAGCCTTCGAGGAGTTAAAGGCTAAGTTAGTGAGTAGTCCAATTTTGGTGTTTCCTAATTGGGATAAGGAATTCCATGTCCATGTTGATGCCTCAAATTTTGCAATTGGATGTGCTTTAGCACAAGAAGGACAGTTTAAGCTAGATCAACCTATTTTCTTTGCTAGTCACCTTTTGTCAAGGCCAGAGAGAAACTATAGTACAATAGAAAGGGAAGCTTTGGGAATGGTATATGCAGTTCAAAATTTTAGGCATTACCTACTGGAAAATCCCTTTGCTTTCTATGTCGATCACCAAGCACTGTTGTACTTGATAAACAAACCGGTGATCCAAGGATGAGTCAGTAGGTGGCTCGTCACCCTTCAGGAGTTCGTATTTCGAGTAGTGGTGAGACCTGGTAAGAAGCATGTAATTGTAGACCAGTTGTCTCGGATACGATCGGGGGAGCCTGCAGGAACAAGAGTTCCTGATGAATTTCTAGATGCACAACTATTCACCATCAACGTTGTTCCATCATGGTACAAGTTAGTTGGCCAATATCTATCCATAGGTGAGTTGCCACAAGAGATGATGACAACCAAAAAGAAGAAAGTAATCATGAAGTCAACACCTTTCCAGATAATAGCAGGGTTACTATATAAAATGGGAAGTGATGGTATTTTATGGAGATGTGTAATGGAGGAAGAAGTCAAGGTGGCATTGAAGGAAGCTCATGCAGGGTTAGTAGGAGGACATATGGGACCTGATGCGACCACTAGGAAAGTACTGCTAGCTAGACTATGGTGGCCCACATTGTACAATGATGCAAAGGAGCATGTGAAAGCATGCGATACTTGCCAAAGAGTAGGAAAGCTAGTTAGGAGGGACTTTATGCCTTTACACCCATCACAACCACAAGAGTTGTTTGAACGATGGGGACTGGACTTTGTAGGACCATTAAAAACATCTCAAAAATGGAAGTGTAGATACATCATCGTAGCCACCAAATACCTGACAAAGTGGGTGGAAGCAAGAGCATTACCTGATAATTCAGCCAAAAGTACAATGAGATTTTTGTATGAACAGGTAATCACAAGATTTGGTATTCCACTACAAATAACAAGTGATCGAGGAGGACACTTTGTTAATGAGATTATCAAGATGCTGACAACAGAGTTCAAGATCTTACATTCATTGTCTAGTCCGTACTACCCCAGAGCAAACGGGCAGGCGAAAGCGACAAATAAAGTCTTAGTATCTACTCTGTATAAAACCTATGGAATAGAGGGAGCAGACTAGGAAGAAAGGTTACCATCCATTTTGTGGGTATACAGAACAACTTTTAAACCAACAATGGAACATACACCTTTCCAACTAATGTATGGACAAGAAGTAGTGGTGCCAGTCGAATTCTTGATACCAAGTCTGAGAGTTGCGGTAGAGCATCACTTGGGAGATCAAGAGAGTTTGGAGGAATGACTGATGACACTGACCAAGTTAGATGAAAGGAGAGTCATGGCACAATGGGCGATCGAGATAGCTCAGAAAATATGGAAGGTGTGGCATGACAAGCACTTGAGGAAGTTGGAGCTTAGTCCTGGTGACTTAGTTCTAAAGTTTAATGGAAAAAGGGAAATCAAGCCAGGTAAGTTGAAGACGCTATGGCTTGGCCCTTATAAAGTAATTGAAGTAATGAATAATGGAGTAGTCAAGCTACAGAACTTGAATGGGACAGAGGTACCCAATACTGTAAATGGCTCAAAGTTGAAGCCTTATAAAGTATAATGTTTATTCATTGCTTCAGAAGAAATTGAATGATGAAGATGAGTGGAAGCTCAAGATGGGGCTCACCGTGAGCCAGGTCCATCATAGGAAGAACCTGATATGGGACTCACACGCCTATTCATAGAGGGGGAGGAGACACAACTAATAGTTGAACAACAAGAGTTGACACCCCAAACTGGTGAAAGAAGAAGGATACGAGTACATGTCAGAAGAACTGATGGAACCACACAAGAAGAAGAGGGAAGAGTATCTCTCAAACCAAGAGGCTATCAAGAGGTAGCACCGTTACCTAGAACTTGAAGAAGAACAGGGTTAATAGTACATAATGAGGATGGAGTGGGCACAACTAAGATGGAAATTTTGGAGGAGGACAGGGATGAAACTGTAGATGAGTAACTAGTCGAACTTTATCCATTGGCTTAGATTGGGCTATTTCAGTAGAGGATGAGAATGCAAATACAACAATTGCAAGAAGAGTATCAAAAAGTATGGAGTCACAATGCGAGGTTGAGAGAACAACTCATTGAGGAGTTGGATGGAACCATACGAAGACTGGATGAACAATGGGAAGTTAGCCTACGAGAGGATGAAAGTGAATCTGAGGAGGCGGAAGGATTAACCCCAAGAAATGGTGGAGGAAATGAAGGTGCAAGCTCAAATTCGCTACCTTCACCGAGCGCACAACCAAGGACAAATGAAGACATAGAAGCTCCTTGTTAATAGAGGAGTTACCAACCACAAAAAAAATTGTGGACATGATGAATTCCAATGATGAAGGAATGTCATGGTTGGTAAGAGAGCTTAGTATAGATAGTAGTGATGGGGATGAGCTAGAGAACCCTCATAATCCATGGAGAAATCATGACCCTCCAACTAACGCATCCAGACAAAGGGAATCACAGAGAATTCAAGGGGAAAGACCTTGTATTGATAGGCAAGCTTATACAATAGCTCATCAACAACTGAGAAGACAAAGAAGGGAAGTAAGGAGATTGGAGAGAGTGATGAATTTGCCAATTGATTGGGCAGAATAGAGGGAATATGGTAGAACTGACTCTAGCTCGGAGATAGATTTCTTGGATGCATATAGAGAAGTATTGGCAGCATCATTCACCCAGAGATCCTTTGAGGAAAGAATATGGAGATGTCGCTTAGTCCATGCTGATAGAAGAATCAGAACTTTGCAATAGTTGTCACCTAATCAGAGTCCACTAGCCAATATTGAGTTGGTAGAAATTACTCCTGATAACCAAAGAACAAGAGGAGGAATCGGATGAAGACCTCTAAGACTCCAATATGGAAGAGGAGGAGGTAGGTGACCAGAGAATAATTGAGACCATGATGATGTTACAAATAGAGGAGGTAGAGGATGAGGAAGATTTTGACCCCCTACTCCTATATGGCCAGGAGATAATCCTTTAGCATATATGAATTGGGCAAGGAACCAATGAGGTGTACCAAGAGTAAGAGGTATGCTACCAAATCCAATAAGATGATGTACAGGGGGACATCCACCTATAATTAGACAAGGACCTCAAAAACCAATGGGTAATAGGAAATTACTCCAAGGAAGGGAGGAATCACCAATAGTACAGAGAAGTTTGAGGCCAAGAGGAAATGGAAGGGGTAGATACCCATGTGGTAGAAATTTTGCTGGAAGAGGAAGGGTACACTTTGTAGAGGAAAGAAACCTAGGCCATCAATGAGTCCGATCGCCAAGTCTGGAGCAAGAATTGATCCAGGGAGATAGGAGAAGAAGTCACTCAAATGATAGCAGAGTGGTAAGGACACCACTACCATGGGATCAATCACCTGTAAGGCAAGAAGTGGGACCACCAGGTGAGGAGACTCCAACTTGCCATTGTACAATCCCAAATTGTACACATTGTAGGGGAAGAGTCGAACAGGCAGTAACATCACAAGTAGAGGTAAGCCAAGCAAGGGAACAAGAGGTACAAGAGGATACCATTAATCGAAATGTTATGGTCAAACCTCCAGGTCAAGATTCATATGGGATCGTACAAGTGAATGTCACTGTACGATTACCTAGAAGGTAAGTATAAATAGACTAGGATGAAAAAAAAAAAAGAAAAAAAAAAAAATAAAAAAAAAAAATAAAAAATATATGTGCCTTAGTTGTGAAAATCCCTCGAGACGCAATTAGGAAGGAAGAGGTTGAAAACCGGAAATGGTGGCCTCTTCAGAGAGAAAGAAATCTGAAAATTTCTCTAAGTACTTAGATCGTACAAAGTGAAAATTGAGTTGGAAATTGGCAAAATTGGAAGATCGTACAAAGAAAATTGACAAAATGACATGGGAAACCATACAAGAAGTTATGTTGTATGATTTAGATCGTACATTGTATGATTTGGGCCATGTCGTACGATTTTTAACTAACCCATTTAATGCGGCATGCGTGGGAGGAAGTAGCGGTTGGAGGAAAAAGTGGGGGAAAAAGATGAAATTCAAAAATTCGTTGAGTTGTCAATCATCCATGCAACATGGAGGGAAAATGTGCAAAGTGGCACAATTTTAAATAGATCGAATTAGGGTTTTATTAGGGTTTCCAAGCACTTTAAATAGGAAGGCACAATTACAATTTTTTCAAATCGTACAAGTAAAAATTCAAACTTTTCTTCAGGAGAGCGAAGGTGGAAAGCATGCAACCGAAGGAAGATGACCATATGAGCAAAAAATATTCACTAATAGCCTGAATTTATAGACTCATTTAAAAATTTGCACCAAGGAGTTCTTTTCATGTTCAAGGAATTGACCCGAGAGAGAGAAAACTAGGGTTTTACTCCAAAAAAAGGGGGGAATTCAAATTTTTTAGAGAAATAATAGAAAAATATGGTAGAATACATCATTGTATGGATTGAGGAGTGAAAAATTGTTATTGGAGCTAGAGGAAGTGGGAACTGGTGACCGGATTGTTGAAATTGCAAAAAAATTGTAGATTAGAACCCTAAAATCGAAGGAATCTGGTAAAAATCAAGTTGAGAAACGTGTGGGAAGGAAAATAAAGTCCGTACAGCCATACAGTACAGCCAGAATTTCATCAAGTTGAAGAAAATTATGCCAGGGTTGAAGGAGTTGAAGAATTGCTACCGAAAAGTACTGAAAGAGTAGATCGGGGCAATCCGACAAATGGGTCGGTGAAGGATTCGAAAAAGGAGATATAAATTTCACATTTTTCATCACTTAGGGTTGGAGAAGTCGTACTATATGATTTTGGGGGATAGTATGTATGATTTCCAAGAAGAATAGTGTAGTTCAGAGTTTTCTTTTCCATTTTTGGTAGTTTTCAAGAGAACGTATGAAATCGTATGGATTCGAAAGGGAGGGGCAGCCAGAAAGTAACATCGTATGGAGTATTGTCACCCTATACGATTTTAGGTTGCAACTGTATGATTTGAAGAAGTTGTGATGGTTTGAAGACTGATGGGTTGGAAAGTGAACTATAGGGAAAGAAGAACATTGTACGATCTAGGAGCGGTTGGTGGAAGGTAAAACCATACAAGGGATGAAGAACCATACATTGTACAATTTTACAGAAGGTCGTACGATTTTTGGTACACTTTTGATTGCAAGAAGAGGTGATGTGGAGGTAGAGTTAATCGATGAGATGTGGAAGGAATGATCTCAACAGAAGAGTTTGGATGTCGGTTAAGGTGGATTGTAGCCAATCGAGTGGAGAGATCACTAGGTCCATTGCACGAGAGAGAGGCATACCCATGGTAGCACCAAGGGTGATAGTTTTAGTTCCATGAAAGGTATGGTAATCATCCTTGGAGGAGAGGAGGATATAGGTCATGGAGGGGACAGCGACATTGGTAGGCACACCTGGACAGAACACCACCAAGGCACAGAGAAGGGAGAATGGCCCAAGAAAGAACCTCATAGAGGGAATTAAGAAGTGAAGTCCATGTACCAGAATAGGAGGAACACCTGAGCAGTGGGCAGGAGGAATGCCAGGTGGAGGTGTCAAAAATCACATTTGTGCAGCATGGGGCAGATGCATGCAGGAAGTGGTGGAATGAGGAGAAGAACAAGGATCATCCTTGGAGGAAGACATTCGAGGATGCGCATGTGGCGATCATCGCAAAGATTCCGCCATTCCATAGAACATTCTTTGAGAACTATATTTTACAGATAGTTCAGGCATATAATGCAGCAACTCGAATTGCCTATGTTAATGTGGGCAAGAGGTCAGTAAAGGTGGAAATTTTGATAGAGGCTTTTTGAAAGACATTTGGCTTGCGAAAGATGGTATGGAGATAGTGAAAATATTGGTAGACCCAATAGAAGCATACCACCTCGTCACCGCCATGACCACTGTCAAGTCACTGATGGAGGTAAATATTTTAGGTGTAGGGATACACAGAATAAAATAGAGCCAATTGAGAGGAGAACATTGGGCATGTGCAATGAATACAGTCATGGCTCGACTGTCAGGGGATATAAGGGCCACATAAATGCCAATGTGGATGGCCCAATATGTAGAAGGTATCACCAAGGGGATTCAATATGATTGGGGTACCTTTCTAGAAAGAAGAATGCATGAGGCACTAACGAAGAGACCAAAGAATTTTGGGATGACCTTCCATGCAATTGGATTGCTATTGAATGTGGTTATGGAAGTGAGAATGCAATTCCTAGGATTGACACCACCCCGAGAAATCAGGCCAGGACAGCCAACGATATTGAAGTGGGTGAAGTCAGTGCCAATATCAAAAGTAACTCTGGAGAAACCTCGAACAAGGAGTGAGTGACACATTCATGAAGCTCAAGGAGACACATCCCTGAAGGAGGATGCCGATGTACACCATTGGAGGAAACATTCTAGATGGTTGGAGCTAGAGCTAGAACAAGTACCAACACAAAGGTAGCAAGAGCAGCCTCTCACTCAGGAAAGGGAGAGAAGTCCCATACAAATAATGATGAGAAGGTAGAAAGAAATAATGGTGAGCAAACCAGTTCCAAAAGTAAAGAAGAAGGAATAGTCAGACTCAGAAGCGATGAAACTGGAAGAGTTGTACTAGACAGAGGTGGAGAGAATAGTGAAATCTCCAAAAATATTTTCATAGTTTGAGAAGATGGATGCCTCTAATTTCTTTAAGGGAATTGAGGTAGGGCAATATGGAATAGCCACTACCCAGGATGAAGCGGTAATAGGAGTAAAAACCATAGAGGAAGAGCCCAAGAAAAAGCCTCATTACAAGTTTGTAATAGGAAGCTCAAGTAAGAAATATGACCCAGAGAATACGAAAATACCACAAGAAAAGGAAGAATTGGTTGCCCAACAAGTCACAACAATGGATGCACAACAAATCCAAGAAGAAGTGATAGAGGAACAACAAGTGGGCAGAATTGAGCAAGAAGTAGCCTAGGAAAACATCGAAGAGTGATAGGGGGGCTCGACAAAAATAGAGAAGGCTCAGGAACAAGTTGAGCAGTAGCAATCTCAGGAGGAGATTGTGAATATCATGGATAGTGAGGAGGAGAAAATAGTAAAACAATCTCCACCTCAAGATAAAATAGACATAGTGAGAGCACTGTAGGAGCTCGGGGAAGCTCTAGCCACATTATGGAGGAGGAAGATGTTAGAACTCCTACAGAAGAAGAACTACGAGGAATGCAATCCAGTTATCTTCTAGAAATTCTATAGTTTCAAAGAATTACAACTAAAGAGGAGGCACGTGGAGTAGAGGATAAGGTGGAACACTTCTTTTCTTAGTTAGGCCATGTGATTAATAGTGCCAAATTGGAATTTTGCATCGGCCATGTGGGAGAACTGAAGTTGTGGGAGGAGCAGGTGTCTCTCAAACTAGAGAAGATTATAGAATGGGTGAGTAGTGCAGAGCATACAAGGAAGATAGCAGACATCCATGCACAACATCCATGGAGGTTACCCAGGGAAGAGGTAACAACAATGTTGGGAAGGGAGGACTTGCCAGAAGGGGTGGTCACAAACTATAGGAAATATCCAAGGATGTACTTGGATAGAATCAGCCATCCGACCTATCCTACAAATATGATAGAGTTGGAGTACAAGAGGGTTGCTATAGGAGTGGCCATCACCCTAAGGAAGTTGAACTTCCTAACTCACTGGATAGAGTGGTTGAGCATTGGATTAGAACAAATCCATCAGCTCAAGGAAGAGCAGAAGGAGGAAACTACAACCACTCAAAAGGAATTGGTCATAATGGAAGAAGAACTGTAGAAGAGTAGAACTACGGTGGAAGAGAAAATAAAGAAGTTGGAGGAGGATCTATCAGGCCTCAGATCTGAGTCTGAAGCTAGAATTAGCATACTTGAAGAGGAAAAGTGATAGATCTCATAGATGACAGAGGAAAAAATTAAGGAGTTGGAGGCACAACTCAAAGCAAAATATGAGCAGATGACAGCTCAATTGGCCGAAAAGAATGAGCAAATGACTAACCAGGCCAAGAAGATAGAGGAGCTGACAAAGGACAGCAAAAATCTGAATGAGATGGTCCTAGAAAAGCAAGCTCAGATGAAGATTAAAGATGACCATGTTCGAGCTTTAGAGGCAGATATCAAACACCACCTGGAGACCATTATAGAGAAGAATGAAGAACTTTAGGCGGCTGCTCAAGCAGAAGCTCATTGGAAGGAGAAGTTGAAAAAGAGTGCCTCAGACCATGAGAAGTAGATGATGGAGTTCCTAAAAGCTGCCAAAGAAAAGGCTAACTTTCACGGAGCAAAAGTCATTGAAATGGGGAGCTACGCAGCCAAGCTAAAGAATGAACGTGAAATGTATAAGTCACAAGTTTTGGACTTAATGGTTGTAGTAGAAGAATATGAATAATGATGGAAGAAGTAGAATGAGTCGGTGAGGACACCAACCAAAGTAAAGGGGGGCAGATGTAGGCAGCAAATCCACCTCCCAAAGGAAGAAGAAGTGATTACAGGGATTTGCTCAATTTTGATAGTTTTGACATAAGTGATAGTTTGCTCAAGTTTTGCAAATCGTATAGGCAGGAGCAAACCATACAGTAAAGAGCAAGATCATACAACTGGAGGAGCAAACCATACAGGGTAGTGGAAAATCATACAAGGTGCACCGAAATTCATCCAAATGCAAGGGAAATGTAATTTTAGAGTGAAATGGTGCATAGATTTGCTAACTAAGGTGTTAAACTTAGGAAAAGGCCAAATTAATGTATTCAGTTGTATATGGGTAGTTGTAAATAACTAATTGTCTCAGGAACCACTTTGGAACGGCCTGGGCAACGTTATATAAGGCCCCATTTTCAAAATTATAAGTCTGGTTACTGGTTGCTAGAGTAAGAGTTAGCACTTGTAGTTGTTTTGAGTTATTGCAATTACATTGATATATTTTTCCACATTGTAATCGAATCCATAGACATTAATGAGCATAATGATATTTGTGGAATACTGTGTATGATCCTGGTAATGATGAACAGTGCATGGTGGATGAATGTTATGTGATTGTGTTTTCTATCTTACTGTTATAGGTTAGTTTTATGCATTGTTGCAACCTGGAGATAGCAATTGATACTGGTGCACTATGGAGAATGATCTAGGAGGATGAGGGCATAGAGGAAGATGTATTAAAGAACCTTGTACGATTTTTGAACGTAATCAGGCACATGGGATCTCTCACCTGCCTGGTTAAGATGTTTTGCCTATGACAAAGATTGTATTGATTGGCCTACCAAACCCTTACAAAACATCCCGTAGAGAGATTGGGTAGTGGAACATCTGGATTAGCATTATGTTGTGCCAATAGTTCATACAGATCATACATCGTTTTCCTTACAAATCGTACAAAGCATTGTTACCCGATTTGGTAAAACAGATGATCGATAGAAATTTACCCGATTTGGCAGTTTTGGGAAATCGACTTAATCGCTTACAAAACTGTGTACGACAGCCTCCAAAACTGAATCTGTCAGTTTTATGAGTACAAGATCATACCATCTTGACACTGTACGATTTGGGATCGTACAATGTAGGCATTGAGGACCGTACAAGGAGATTACAAGTTCGTACAAGGGTAGTTGAGTGGACATGCGACCATACGATTTGACAAGTGATCATTCCTAGCTCTGGAAATTACCTCCCCATCGGGAATACTCCACCGTTGTGCTACATTGGCAATTGTGGTATTGGTAAGTAATTAGGGCAATGACAGGCACAGGTTCGAATCCCTATGGAGGATCATTTTGGTTTTGCTGGAAAGCATGACAGATAAGGTAGAAAGGGAAGGAAGGTTGACTTCCTTCATATGGGTGCCTCTAGCCCATGCGGTGGGCTCCAAAGTGCCAAGATGCTTGACGCTTGGGGATACGGTGGATTGAATCATGCAAAAACCCTTTTGAGGGATAATAAGGTATGCATTAAAGTTTGAGTGCCATATTTGTCAAAAAAGGTTGTTGAGGTATTAAAATTTAATTTTTGCATATTTCATGTGGTATATGAGGTTTTAGGGAGTTATAAGGATATTGCAAAATAAAATTTTGATATTATTTGTTTTAGGATTTGAAAAAGAAATAAAGGTGTTTTAGAAATATTGGTTGTGATTTTTGTGGTGTTGGATATTATTTTAAGTTGTATTTGATAAGGTGTATCCAAGTAATTGTTTTTATGTATGGTTTGAGGAGTGTTAATTTTAAAAGGGAGAAATAAGGTATATTTGAGCATTGATTATTTTTGTGTCCAAGGAATATTTTTGAGAGAGTATTGGAGTAATATTTTGACATCTAACCTCCTTGAGTTTGGAAAAGAAGTGTTTATGATTGTGGTAGATTTGTGTGGTCTACTTCTCATCAAGCAAAAAGGTATGGGCACATTCTTCCTTGATTGAGTTGATTGGTTGGTTTTTTGAAAAACAACTTTGGACTAAAAAGGACTTGATTAGGTTTCCTTATTGAGTTGTTGAGCTTATGTAAGATTGTTTTATAAGCATTTTTGTTGAAGTGATTGATTGAGTGAAGAACTTGAACTAGGGTTTGCAAAGAACATGAGTATCATTTTTATGTGAGATTGGTTGATAAGCATTGTTGAAAATATTTGATTGAGTGTTCATTTGCTTGGACTAGGGTTTGTGAGCAAAGATTATTTCATTGAGTGATTGGTTGATTAGAGTTGGTTGAGCCTAGTCAAGTGGATGTGTGAAGTGATAGTTCAATTTCTATGAAATAAATTATTTTATATTCTGAATTGATTTGAGAAAGAGGTTGAGTATTTATGAGTGTGAAACATATTGAGTCTCTAGCAATTCTCTATATGTTTCTGTGATAAAAGAGAGATTGGAAGCGATTGAAATTTGTGAATATGAAGCATATTGAGTCTCTAAAAATTATCTGTATGTTTCTAAAAGAGTGATTGAAATGGATTGAGCATTGTGATGAATGTGAATCATATTGAGTCTCTAACAATTCTCTTTATGTTTCTATGAGATTGGACAAGTTCTAGTGTTGACTTTTTGAACATATTTGAGGCAAGTCTTAGAGAAGACTTGTGGACAAATTTGGGTGAGCTTTTGGAAGCTTACAATACATATTAAAGACAAATTTGAGGATAGATATTGAGGACATATTTGAGGATAGATATTTGAGGATAGATTTGAGGATAGATATTGAGGATAGATATGAGGACAGAATTTGGTACAGATTTGAGGACCGGTTTGTGCCAGATCAGAGACAAATATTGAGGATAGATTTGGGCTAATACCGAAGGACTATATTTAGTATAGATTTGAGATAGAGCTTTGGGGTGATAGAGTATAGAGGATGATAGTATCCAGTGGATAGAGATCCATTATCCATGGCAGTGAGGACAGGTGTCTTCAGTGGATAGAGATCCATTAGCCAGAGCAGAGGGGGCAACAATTCTTCTAGAAGATCATTAGCTAGAGCATAGGAGAAATGAGTTCTCCTATGGATAGAGATCCATGAAATTTATTAGGGGATTGGTGTCTCCTTTGGACAGAGGTCCATAAACATTGTAGGGAAAGGATTCCCAAGAGAATTTATTTGAGAAAAATTTATAAGAAATATTTTCTCCGTGGAGTATCCCACATTGGGTGAACCACATAAAATCATGTCTCTCATGTGTGTGATGCTTTATGTGATATTTACTGCTTTAATATTGTTGATGTTATCATTTGGATTAAAAAGCAAAATGTTTTATCTTATACTGTTCACCTCCTCTCTCGGTATAAGCACATGTTCTTCAGGCTAGTCCAAAAATTCACATGTACACCTCCCATACACATATATATGCATGATAAACCTTAAGAGCATACACACATATATAGATATGGGTTAGCAAGAAAACCATAGATGGCTAGTCTAAAAATTGATGCATAAACCTCTAATCAATATCCATATATATGAGTGTGTGTATGTGTGCAAACAATTTTTTATAGAGATTATGCCTAGAGCGAGGATTTTATTTACCCACAAGTCGCTCAAGAGTCTACTTCTCTACAAAAAGAAATGAAATAAAATCTTACAAGAGACTAAAAATGCAAACTTGTTGATATTTTTTACATCCTAGACTACTAATATTTATATACAATGGGAAGAATTTCTCTCCAAAACTATAGGTGACTTTGAACCTTTCAACTAATTTTCCTAGGCATTCTAAAAATTGTATGTAGATATCCTCTACCAGATATTGTGCTAGTCTGGAGTTGACATTATTGTAGGTGCTATCTCTTATTTTTTAATGTCTCAACTACTTGTTCTTATGCTATCAAGTTGAAGTATCTTCAGTAGATGATTTTGTCTTTTCCTAGTAATGACACACCATTCTGGATCAACTACTTATTTTGGGAGTTTTTATGTCATTATTGATATGTCCCCTCTATTTTGATGAGTTATTATTTTTTAGATCAATTGATCACCGCTTCAAAAATTCTCTTTCCCATTTTCTTAGAGGTTTCACTTGATAGCACCTGCATATAAAAAAAATTGTATTCTTTAGTACTTTGGAGAGTTCTCAAGTCTCAATAGGTAGTATCATCATACTTTTATATTCTACCTTGGTTTGCTTCCTCCAAAACCTCTGATATCCTTTTTTTCATGCCTACTATTTTTTAAATTCACCAAAATTTTCCTTCTGACCAAATATTTTTCATGTCTTCATTTTAAGGCAATATCCTTTGAAGTTCCTCATAGTGCAAATTATAGATGACAACATTTAGTCTATAGAACTTTTCCTTCTAGAAATGTTTTCATGTCTTCTCCTCTACTTATCATTTAATTTGATCTTCCTGCTAGGTGAGCAATTTTTTTTAGAGAAACTTCATCTAGGAAAACTTCTTTTTTAAATGCAAGAAGGAATATGACCAATGAGATTTCCCTATTTAGAACTCCCCATAAGTCTTCCTCCTTTTCCCCTAGTTACAAGCTCCTCTTAAGATATCCCTTCCCATTAGGTATTGGTATTACTTTGAGAGTGTAATGGAGAGATAATATATCGGGTACAAGAGGTTGCATACCCAACTAATTGTGGGTGAGGACCGACTCTATTATCTCATCCACAATTCTTCTTTGGGTTGAACCTCCACCAATGATGAGATTTTTTTAGTTATTACCAAAAAATGCTCATCAACTACCATTCATTATGGGGTTTAATTCAGATATCATTGAAAGGGATCAATAGGACTACCATGGGCTTTGCACATGATAATTTTTCAATAGCCATAGTCATACAATATGAGGATTTGGCAATAACTCCTTGATGATTCTCATCATGGAATTCTTGGGTGTTGGTGATGATTGAGACACTCATGTTTTTGCCTTGAACTCTACATCATATTTCAACTGCAACCTAGTTGTATTGTAGTGAATATTCACTACATGTCCATTATCCTATTCCATCCTAATTTATTGATCCATCCATAATGTATTTCAATTTTTTCTTTGTGATCCATTTTTGGTTTGGTCTTCTCATAAATCTTGCAATTCTGGAATTTAAATTTACACCTTTTATCTCTTTTTGTTGTCTTATTTTTAGCTACTTTTATTTCATCATCTAAAACATCAAATACATTTAAGATTTTTATTTTTATTTTTATCACAATCATATTCAATTTGATCTTCATATTCAATGTCTATAATTCTACCTATAAGAGATCTCATTTCATTTTCATCCTCATTTTTTGTTTCATGAACTTCTTGAACAAAATTTTCTTTTTGAGTTTCTTCTTTCGATCGTTGTTATTGCACATATTAATATCGAGGTCGATATTGCCTAGACTTGTACCTTTGGAAAGGTATATTCATTTAATTTCTTTGACTCAAATAATTATATACGAATACTTGTAGTATGACCTTCTATATTGCATATGTGATGATGCTGCAATATTACTTGATAAAGTTTTTCTTTGATATCCATTATTAGCCATCTCATATTTGACTAAATTTTCCACTTCATATTCTTGAAGAATATTGACTAACTCATCAAAGGTTATGGTTTTATTTAGCACTTGAAGAGAAGTGACTAAATTTTTTAATGTCTCTAGGAGTGCTCTTAATGTAACTTGGACAAGGAATTATCTTCTACTTGTTTCCCAAAGTTAATAGCTTAGCCTTTAATTTTACTATCCTTTGAATAAAAATTTATATACGCTCTCCACTATTAACCTTTAATGAGTACAATTATGATTGTAAATGCAAGATAGTTGTTTTGTTCTTCCATTCAAATATTTTACATAATTTATCCCAAGCAGTTTTTTAAGTTTCTCCTTCACTTATATATGGTTAAATGTCATCTATTATGTCAAATGTAATTAGCATAAGACCTTTTACATAATATTCCATGAATTTATATTATCCTCTTTCATCTTCTGGCATGTTCTTTGTTCCATTCACTATATCCCAAAGTTTTTCAACAATGAGAATTGATTTCATTTTATTTTTCCATGATGCAAAGTTTGGTCCTTTTAGAGGTTGCGATTCAAAAAAGAAAATATTACTATTTACCATAATGGAACTCATAAATAAGTTCTTTTATTCACTCAAATCATTCAAATTCATCAATTTTTAAATTTCAAATTCACTCCTTTTATCTCCCAATTTAAATTTTTAATCTCCACTTATATCTTCCAAATTTAAATTTAATTTAACAAATTCATAAATCTTAAATTCATAATGAATCAATCAAATTTCAATCATTCATTATCCATATTCATTTATTTGATTCATTCAAATATCAAATTTAATTATAATATCTCCCACTTTAAGTTTTCTTGTACCTCCTAAATTCAATTCATAATTTTCCAAATTCTCCTTTATATTCAATTTCACCCTTACTCTAATTAATTCCAATTTCAAATCAAATCAATTCATTATTTCAAATTTAAATCAATTCATTTTTTGATCTTGGGTTAGGACCCTATGCTTTCTCATGCAACTATGGGATATGGGTTCTGAGGATTCATCCCTAAGTGGACTTTTGGTAGGGTTGAGCATTGATCTGGTACTGGTGGTTGTCTGGTGGGCCTTTTCTATAGTTTTCTTTCTAGTATTTTGTGGGGGACCTCATGCATTCATGTTTGCTACAGAAGTTAGGCTCTTGAAGATATTCGCTATATTTGGTTTTTATTTTAGTCATGGGGCACCGTGGTGGTTTGCATTTTCTCTAGGTTTTCCATCCTTTTGCCTATGCATTCCATCTCCTTTGCAATGAGATCTTGTGGCCTGCATAAATCTCCTTTTTTTACAGATCCATTTTCTAGGTCTTTTTCTACTTCTTACTGGTGAAGGTTTCCCTAGGTGGGAAACCTCTTTTCAAATTTTTAAACTATTGGTATTGTTTCCCCGAATAAACCTGTTGGTGAATGTTTCCTTGGGCAGGAAACATTTTTTCATTTTTTTGAGCTATAGTTGTAGTTCCTTTGGATCTTCTGGTTAGTGATGATATCCCTGGGCAAGCTTTCCTTAGTGAAGTTGCTTTTCCTACGAGAGAAATTTAGTTCAATTTTAAGTGGGAAGTGTGTTTCAAGTTTGAATTATTTGCGTTATTTTAGTAGAGGCCAAGAGGCTCTCTTTTCATCGATTTATATTTTCCTTTGTCATGCGTTGGTTTTTCCTTATTTAGGTAGGAAATTTTTTTAAAAATTTTAGGTCTCCCTTATGGTTGGTCCTGTGGAGGTCATCTCCCTATTTCAATTGTTCTTGGTTTGTCTCCTGGAGATCATCTTCAGGAGATAGTCTCCTTTGTGTTGTTATTTTTTAAAAGGTTTGGGGATCCTTTCAAAACCCCTTTTTTAGCCAATAAAAAAACTTATAAAATCAAATTTTAAATTCACTTTCCAACCTTATAACTCCAAAATTATAAAATGTACACTTGAAGAACACAAGCTTATATTGAGAGGGGGGTGAATAGTATAAGGTAAACTTTTACTTTTCTTTCCCAAACAATATTATCCAATGTTATCAATTGCAATATCAATAGCAATAACAAAGCAATGCACAAATCATCACACACATAAGAGACACATATTTAGCATGGTTCACCCAATAAGGTTTACGTCCACGGAGAAAATATTTCTTATAAATTTTCTTAATAGATCTCTTTGGAACCAATTGCCTATTATAATATTTATGGACCTATGTCCAAAGGAGATACCATTCCCCTATGCTCAAGTTCATGGACCTCTATCCACAGGAGACCTTTTTCCCCACTACTCTGATTTGTAGATCTCTATCCACAGGAGACCTCTATTCCCACTTCTCTAATTTGTGGATCTCTATCCACAAGAGACCTCTATTCCCACTACTTCGATTTGTATATCTCTATCCACAGGAGACCTCTATCCCCATTGCTCTAATTTTTGGATCTTTATCCATAGGATAACTCTATTTCCTTTGTCTTGGTTTGTGTAACTTTATCCATAGGATACTCCTCTCCTTTGCTATGGTTTATGGAACTCTATCCATAGGAGACTCCTCTCCTTTGCTCTGGTTTATGGAACTCTATCCACAGGAGACTCCTCTCCTTTTCTATGGTTCATAGGACTCTATACATAGGAGACTCCTCTCCTTTTATCTAGTTTGTGGAACTCTATCCATAGGAGAACTCTATCCCCTTACTGGTTTGGTTTGTGGAACTCTATCCATAGTAGAACTCTATCCCCTTGCTAGTTTGATTCATGTAACTCTATCCACAGGAGACTCCTCTCCTTTACTCTGGTCACTTCTAAAGTTGGTACATGTTGCATAACTTTTATTATTAAACATGAACCATTCACCAATATGCAAAAATATCAAATCATTCATCCACAATACATTATCCACAATAACAATCCACAAATGAGAGAGAGATAGATAATACCCTTAAGGTAGGGCAACACCAATAATAATCCTTAAGGAAGGAATAACTCCACAAGATCTCCCAAGATGAGAGGCCACTTCATGGGCACGACGATTACATAAGATTCTTCTTCAATGATATGAATACTTACAATGACAAATATCTCTTCTTTATATATCCATATTCTTATTCTACTTTGGAGAGCCTACTACTAATATTATATTATATTATAATATAATATAATATAATATTATAATACAATCAACCTTGGGTTATGTGTGGCCCATGCCAACCCTTATACAATATAATAATATATCCCCAAATATCTATTCCTAGGTACCCTACCATGCCACCCTCCTTACAAATGTTTCGTCCTCAAAACATATGAAGAAACCTGATAGTATGATTTGCTAAGCAATGTTAGCAATTGGTACCAATCTCGATCATCCATCCATCCAAGTGAAACTCGATGATGCTGGTATGCCATTTTGTTACTTGAGTATCCAAATCGCTTCGTTGGCTCCATGCTTCTGCTGTTGTATTTTGATAACTTGAATGATGGGTCCACTTGTTCCTTGATGCTGATGAACCATGTTGAAAACCATGATCACTATGCTTTCTTTGCCAAACATTGCCATAGTTGGTGCCCTTATGATTACATGTAGAACCATAATATTGTTGCCTTGAACCATGTCTCCAATATTGTTTTCGCTCATGGTGGTGTGGATGGCGATATGGTGCAACCTTTACTTGATGTTCTACCTTCTTTGAATTCTCAACATTTGGCTCCATTATTTTAAATTCCTCTACACATTGTTCTTTTCATGTTCTCTTTGTTTGGTGTGTCCTTGTGCTCTTCTATCAAAGCTTCCTTGGACTCTGTTAATGTTATTTCCACTGCATTAGTTTCTGCTACTTCTTCCATGGACTCTTTTGCTGCTACGGCCTTCTTGGATTTTGTTTCAGGTTCTTCAATTTGTTTCTCTACAACCGCTTCTTGATTTTCATTGGATCCCTGCTCCTTAAGTCGAGAAATATCCTGTAATGTTATCTTCTTTTTCCTGTACCATAACTTCATAAACTTCTTTTGCACATTAATGTTAACAGTACCCAAAGAATCTAACCAAGGATAACCAAGAACAATATCCTTATCATCCATCTCAATAGCATAGAAATCTGAATGTAAAACATATTTATCCATGGTGATCTTTAAATCTTCAAAAATCTGAACATTCTCACCCTCTAGCTGTATGTCCTTGATTTTTGTTGCTTGAACTTGCAACTTCTTAACCAAAGCAATATTAATAAAATTATATCTACTACTAGGGTCAATGGAAATAATAACCTGTTCCTTTTGAATGCTTCCATGAACTTGCATAATAGACTTTTTAGATTCAAACAAATTCCTTTGTCCATTTTCTAATTTATCTTCTACCAAAGGTATGGTTTCCTCTGTCTGCATACTGACATATTTTTTATCTTCCCTGACCTTTTCCTCTTTCTTCTTGAGTAATTTTATTTCTTTTTCATAGTCTTCATTCTGTTTCTTTAAAACTTCACATTCTCCTTTTATTGCATTCTGCTCATTTTGAGTTTCCTGTAGTTTCTTTTCATCGTCTTCGATGATATCCATTAGGTAATCTATATAATATGGATCCCATATACTCAAGAATTCATGCTCTATTTGATCCCAAGTATATTCATTATTCCTTTCTTTACAAAATTTTATCCACCAAGACAAAGCTTTCCCTTTAAAACATATATCAAGGAAGGATTTCTCAAAAGGAATATTATGATATGGAGACCTAAACGTGTTCCACCATTCCCTAACATCAATATCATCTTCTCCAGAAAATATTTCTAGCTCCATAAGTTCACCTCCAGATAATGCAAATCTAGGGTTTCATGAAAATATATATCATGCCCTAATGCAAACTAGGGTTTTATGGAAATAAATATCTTCCCACCAAGTTGAAGCTAAAAATCCCAAAGACAACTACATCTGCAATTTTTCTTCCAAAAAAAATAAAGTGCAACTGATTTGCTTACCCGAACTAAACAAATTGTCTTTTGAAAAATTCACGACTTGAAATTTCGTCACTTTCCTTGTTCCAGATGGCTGACTTCAAAAGGTTGTATCTCCCTCAATACTACTCGGATTCCTTCATATGACCACTCATTTTAAAGCTATTCAAATTCTGCACAATCTGATCCAAGAATCGCCTCAATCGGATTAACTGCCGCAAAGATATGGCTTCTGAAAGATGAGGCGTTTTTCCAAAAAAAATCTGCGAAATTCGTCACTATCCTTGTTTCGGATGACTAACTTCAAAAGGTCGTATCTCCTTCAATACTACTCGGATTCCTTCATATGACCACTCATTTTAAAGCTCTTCAAATTTTGCACAATCTGATCCAAGAATAGCCTGAATCGGATAAACTTGCACAGAGATATGGCTCCTGAAAGATGAGATGTTTTTCCAAAAAAAAATTGCCCTAATTCTAGGGTTTCACACAAAAATCCCCACTTTGCCAAAATCGTTGCTCTGATACCACTTGTTGCATAACTTTTATTATTAAACATGAACCATTCACCAATATGCAGAAATATCAAATCATTCATCCACAATACATTATCCACAATAACAATCCACAAATGAGAGAGAGATAGATAATACCCTTAAGGTAGGGCAACACCAATAATAATCCTTAAGGAAGGAATAACTCCACAAGATCCCCCAAGATGAGAGGCCACTTCATGGGCACGACGATTACATAAGATTCTTCTTCAATGATATGAATACTTACAATGACAAATATCTCTTCTTTATATATCCATATTCTTATTCTACTTTGGAGAGCCTACTACTAATATTATATTATATTATAATATAATATAATATAATATTATAATACAATCAACCTTGGGTTATGTGTGGCCCATGCAAACCCTTATACAATATAATAATATATCCCCAAATATCTATTCCTAGGTACCCTACCAAGTACACACCTCTACTTTGACTCTACTTCAAGCCTACTCACAAGGCTTACTCAGGTTTGCTCACAAATCTATCCAAAACCTATTTCAAGTCTTCTTACAAATTTGATCTCAACATTATCCCAAATCTGCACACATTACATGCACAAATCTATCTTCAAACCTACTTCATATCTTCTCACAAGACTTGCTCAAATATACCTCAAAACTACTTCAAGTATTCTCACAAGACTTGTTCAAATCTACCTCAAACCTGCTTCAAGTTTTCTCACAAATACTTGCTCAATTTTGCCTCAGACCTGCTTCAAGTCTTCTCACAAGACTTGCTCAAATCTGCCTCAAACCTACTTCAAGTCTTCTCACAAGACTTGCTCAAATATACCACAAATAATTTTTCTTTGCTCAGATCTAACACATGCTCAAAACAACTCATAGCACATGCTCAACCAATCCCAAATCTTGCACACAAACGGTGTTCAAAACAATGCTTATATCTCTTTTAGAAATGTTTTCTTTAATTAGGTAGTTTAGACATATTCTACCTAGAATTTATTTAACCTCTTGAACATATAGAGAATGATATGTACTATCAAATACCCAATATGTTCTTTACATTCACATATCTTGCATTCATAAAATAAGATCTATACTTCTTTTAAATCCCTTTCAATTCAAATCAAACTAGTGTATAACTTTTCTTAAAAAAACTAGTTTATATTCCTTGCAAATTTTCTCTCAAAGATCAAACACAATAATGCACAAATTGCTTCACAAAATTGGTCTCTAACACTTGCCCATTCACATTCAATGTCACTCACATCAATGTCCAAATGCTTCACAAATTCCTTCAACAAGAATGCACAATTTTTTCTTAAAAATCCTAGCACAAGTGTTTCCAATTTCTTTAAACAAGGATGCACAATTTGTCTCACAAACCCTAGCTCAAATAATTCCAACAATGCACATATACAATCCTTATTTCTCCACCTTAATATTCAAAAATATTTTCTCAACTAAACACCTTAAATAAGGAATAATGTCACCATACCTCTTAGCTTGCTTTGATGAAGATGAGCCCTCAAAACCTGTCTCAAAATATTCTTTTATGCCACTTCAAGGGTTAGTTAGCATAACACTTTTTCAACCATCCACATGAAAACCTCTCCTCAAAAATGTCAAAAATATTGCTTTACAACTCCTTTTAATTTCCTAAGACAATGCTTTTAATCAATGAACAACATCCTTCAAAATTTCTTTCACCATTTAAAAATACACATAATAATTAAACCATAAAACACCTTATAACTCCTACTTGTAAAAGCCACAAATAATTTACAATGTCATCACCCAAAAACCCTAAGTGTAAAATGCATATTTGATTTAACTTTCACACACCTTATTGCTCCTTTATGTCTAAAATTATTTCAACCTTCTAAAGCCACAACCAAAATATGAAATATCATTATGCACACAAAATATTTAATTTCAAAACATCATCCTTATGTCTCCCTAGATCAAGCAATATGCACTCCTTACAAAGCAAAAATTAAACCTTGTCTCCCTAGATCAAGCGCTAACATACCATAAATTTTAATCAAAAATTTATGCCCTTATCGCGTCTATCTCTGCCAACGAGAGTCGAACACAAAACCTCACAGATACCATGCTCTAGCATGAGCTAGAGTGCCAGCTAGGTTGGCCCACATGCTAGAAACTAATGTGTGTAAAAATAGATTTATCCCTTTCTTCTGCCCAAATAAAAATTACAAAATAAACTATCATGGTGATTCAAACTCGAAACCTATCCACTACCAACACCTTACATATGAGCCGCCTACCACCTGGGCTAGCTGCCCTATTGGAACAAATTCATGCACTGTCTCCCCTTTGATTCGTTGTCCTTACTTGGAAATGTGTGTGCTTTGACTTTCCTTCTCCCTCTTCCCTTGACGAATGGCACTGTCTTCTCCTCACTCTCTGCCCTCAACGAATGACTATGAATCGTGCATATATTCTCTAAAACCTTGTAAAATAATTTTATTTTCCTCCTTAAATATGCATTTGGGAGATTTATAAGGAAACGTCAATGCTTTTGAAATAATTCAAATATTATTAAGCCCTCCACGATTTTGGTGCCTCCAACCTTTTCAAACTTATATTATAATATTTCAAATATTATAATATTATTTTTAAAACCTTTGGCCTTTGCAAAATAAATATTTCCTTTGATTTCTTTTTCTTAATAAATCCTTTTGGCCCAAGTATTATAATATTAAAAATATTATAATATGATCTCTTCTCTCTTAAACCATGGTCTTTATTTTAAACCTTGTGTTTGCATAATTATCCAACCATAGAAGAATGTTTCTGCCATACCAAGCTCTCTTTGATATCAACCTTTGACTTCAGTGGCAACTCAATATACTTAATATTTCCAACAATCTCCCCCTTTGTCATTGATGGCAACCCTTTCTAATTTTTTTTTTCCAACCACTGAATTTCAAATCTGCTCCCCTTGAGAAGCTTCTCCCTCTTACTGATTTCTCCCCCCCTTACTAAAACTCCCCCCCTTTGACATCAATGGCAAAGGTACTCCTTTGGGGATAAAAAATAAGACTCTTATCTCAGCCCCCTCACCACCTCCTCTCCTTGAGGTGATTAAATTTTGGGTGGGAGTAAATCTACTCCCAACATACAATGCTCTTTTTCCTTTTCAACCTTCTTTTTCAACACCTTTGTGAGTGTCCCTATTTTTGCTTGACTTTGGAATTTTTGGAAATTTTGTTTGATACCACTTAGCCTTACGTCTAATATTATTGCAATTGTAACACTTGATGTTATAGTTCTTAGAAGGTGCAAATGACTTGAAGTTTCTCTTGGTGAAGCCATAATCATTTCTGTCATGAATTATGTATTGTATAGATTTATGACCAAGGTGATTACATGAGTAGCAATAGCCTTGAAATAAATATCCATCTTTGAATGAGTTGAAGTTCCTCTTAGTGAAGCCATACTCCTTTCCATGAACCCTGCAATGCATAGATTTTTGACCAAAATTATTACATAAAAAACAATGCCTTGGAAGAAATATTCATCTTGCCTTGAAATATCTGGTCTCTTAGTCTTTTCTTTGCCTTCTCTGTGATGGTCCATGTTTCTTGTTTGTGCATTGTTTTATTTCTTAGCGAAGCTTCCACTCTTCAACTTATCAACATAATTCTTAGGTTCTTCTTCAATCTCTTCCTCTGAAACTTCCTTTTATTTTGAGCTTTAGCTTCACCCTTATTATTTTTTCCCTTGTCCTTCTTCAAAACCAAGTCCTATTTTGATAAATGAAGATCTTTGTGCATTGATAATGTTATCCAAAGCTTTTGAACTTTTGCCAAACCTGTGTAGCTTATCCTTAGAATATTTCACTTCCATCCTTATAGAAACCACTTCATGTTCCAACCTTTCACATTCTAATTCCTTTACCTCTAACTTTTCAACCATGACTTCTTTAAATCTCCTTGCCTTAGCTTTTGAGTTTTTGAGATCTTGTAGAAGCTTTTCTTTTATTTCCTCATCTTCTTGAACTTGAGCCTTCAGTATTGAATTCTGCTTTCTAACTATTTTCAACTCTCTGAGAGCAACACAAGAATCCTCAATTTCAAATCCAATTCCATGCATGGTATTAACAACTTCATTTTCATGAAGTACGTATCTAGCAATATCTTCCTCATCTTCCATATTCAACTCTTCAAACCTCCTCCTGTGAGTTTGTAGTTTTGCTAACTTTACCTTGTTATCTCCTTCATATGTTTGCTTCAATTTGTCTCATATCTCTGTTGCTGATTTGTATTGCATAACTTTCACAAATTTTGCTTCATGTAATCCACTTAAGATTCCATTCATAGCCTTGGCATTATTCACATGTAATTTCTTACCATCCTTATTTGTGGGAGGAGTTTTAAGGTGTGAACCCATCCTCAATAGATTGCCATGTTTCATATCCTTGTGCCAGCAAATAATTCTTCATCCTCATACTCCAAAAAGTATAATTATTCCCATCAAATAATGGAGCCTCATTTGTTGAAGATCCATTCTAATAAGCCATCGGTGTTCCTATAGTATATTCCTTTAAGTTTTTAGACTTTTTTTAAAGGAACCCGCTTTGATACTAATTGAAGAACACAAGCTTATACTGAGATGGGGTGTGAACAGTATAAGGTAAAATTTTACTTTTCTTTCCCAAACAATATTATCCAATGTTATCAATTGCAATATCAATAGTAGTAACAAAGCAATGCACAAATCATCACACGCATGAGAGACATAGATTTAATTTGGTTCATCCAATGTGGGTTACATCCACGAAGAAAATATTTCTTATAAATTTTCTCAACAGATCTCTTGGGAACCAATTCCCTATTACAATGTTTATGGATCTCTATCCAAAGGAGACACCAATCCCCTATGCTCAAGTTCATGGACCTCTATCCATAGGAGACCTTTGTCCCCACTATTCTAATTTGTGGATCTCTATCCATAGGAGACCTTTATCTCCACTACTCTAATTTATGGATCTCTATCCATAGGAGATCTCTATCCCACTGCTCTTATTTTTGGATCTCTATCAATAGGAGACCTCTGTACCCACTGCTCTAGTTTTTGGATCTCTATACACAGGAGAAATCTATCCCCTTTGTGCTGGTTCATGGAACTCTATCCACGGGAGACTCCTATCCTTTTCTCTAGTTCATGGAAATCTATCCACATGAGACTCCTCTCCTTTGCTCTAGTTTGTAGAACTCTATCCATAAGAGACTCCTCTCCTTTGATCTGGTTTGTGGAACTCTATCCATAGGATAACTCTATCCCCTTGTTGGTCTAATTCATGGAACTCTATCCATAGGAGACTCCTCTCCTTTGCTTTGGTCACTTCCAAAGTTGGTACATACCTTTGCTTTGACTTTTCTTCAAGCCTACTCGCGAGGCTTATTCAGGTCTGCTCACAAATCTATCCAAAATATATTTCAAGTCTTCTCACAAATATTCTCTCAAAATTATCCCAAATCTACACACATTACATGCACAAATTTATCTTCAAACATGCTTCAAGTCTTCTCATAATACTTGCTCATATCTACATCAAACCTACTTCAAGTCTTATCACATGACTTGCTAAAATTTGCCTCAAACCTTCTTCAAGTCTTCTCACAAGACTTGCTCAAATATACCTCAGACCTGATTCAAGTATTCTCATAAGACTTGCTCAAATCTACCTCAAACCTACTTCAAGTCTTCTCACAAGACTTGCTCAAATCTACCACAAATAATTATGCTTTGCTCTGCTCTAATACATGCTCAAAATAACTCATAGCACATGATCAACCAATCCCAAATCTTGCACATAAATGATGTTCAAAAAAATGCTTATATCTCTTTTAGAAATGCTTTCTTTAACTAGGAAGTTCAGAAATATTATACCTAGAATTCGTTTAACCTCTTGAACATATAGATAATTATATGTACTATCAAATACCCAATATGTTCTTCACATTCACATATCTTGCATTCATCAAATCAGATCTCTACTTCTTGCAAATCCCTTTCAATTCAAATCAAACTAGTGTATAACTTTACTTCACAAAACTGGTTTATATTCCTTGCAAATTTACTCTCAAATATCAAACACAATAATGCACAAATTGCTTCACAAAAATAGTCTCTAACACTTGCCCATTCACATTCAATGTCACTCACATCAATGCCCAAATGCTTCACAAATTCCTTCAACAAGAATGCACAATTTATTCTTAAAAACCCTAGCACAAGTGTTTCCAATTTCTTTCAACAAGGATGCACAATTTGTCTCACAAACCCTAGCTCAAATAATTCCAACAATGCACATATACAATCCTTATTTCTCCACCTTAAGATTCAAAAATATTTGCTCAACTAAACACCTTAAAGAAGGAATAATGTCACCATACCTCTTAGCTTGCTTTGATGAAGATGAGCCCTCAAAACCTATCTCAAAATATTATTTTATGCCACTTCAAGGGTTAGTTAGCATAACACTTTTTCAACCATCCACATGAAAACCTTTCCTCAAAAATGTGCACAAAAATATTGCTTTACAACTCCTTTTAATTTCCTAAGACAAGGCTTTTAATCAATGAACAACATCCTTCAAACTTTCTTTCACCATGCAAAAATACACACAATAATTAAACCACAAAACACCTTATAACTCCTACTTGTAAAAGCCACAAATAATTTTCAATGTCATCACCCAAAAACCCTAAGTGCAAAATACATATTTGATTTAACTTTCACACACCTTATTTCTCCTTTATTTCTAAAATTATTTCAACCTTATAAAGCCACAACCAAAATCTGAAATATCATTATGCACACATAATATTTAATTTCAAAACATCATCCTTATGTCTCCCTAGATCAAGCAATATGCACTCATTACAAAGCAAAAATTAAACCTTATATCTCCCTAGATCAAGCGCTAACATACTACAAATTTTAGTCAAAAATTTATGCCCTTACCGCATTTGCCACCGTCGTCGTTGAGAGTCAAACACAAAACCTCACAGATCCCATGCTCTAGTGTGAGCTAGAGTTCCAGCTACGTTGGCCCACCCGCTGGAATCTAATGTGCACAAAATTAGATTTATCCCTTTCTTCTGCCCAAACAAAAATCACAAAACAAACTACCACGACGATTCAAACTCGAAACCTATCCACTGCCAATACCTTATGTAGGAACCGTCTGCCACCTGGGCTAGCTGCCCTGTTAGAACAAAGTCATGCATTGTCTTCCATTTGTTTTTTATTCTTTCTTTGAAATGCGTGATCTTTGACTTTCCTTCTCCATCTTCCCTCGATAAATAGCGATGTCATATCCTCACTCTCTGCTCTCAACGAATGGGTGCGAATCGTGCATATATTCTCTAAAACCTTGTAAAATAATTTTATTTTCCTCCTTAAATATGCATTTGGGAGATTTATAAGGAGACGTCAGTGCTTTTGAAATAATTCAATTATTATTAAGCCCTCCATGATTTCGACGCCTCCAACCTTTTCAAACTTATATTATAATATTTCAAATATTATAATATTGTTTTTAAAACCTTTGGCCTTTGCAAAATAAATCTTTCCTTTGATTTATTTTTCTTAATAAATCCTTTTGGCCCAAGTATTATAATATTAAAAATATTGTAATATCGTCTCTTCTCTCTTAAACCATGGTCTTTATTTTAAACCTTGCCTTTGCATAATTATCCAACCATAGAAGAATGTTTCTGCCATACCAAGCTCTCTTTGACATCAACCTTTGACATCAATCCTTTGACATCAATGACAACTCAATATACTTAATATTTCCAACAACACCCAAAATAGTTTCACCATATAATTAATTCTTACCTCAATTTTCACTCAAAATTATGTTGCTCAATGTTCTTATGTTTTTTGTTAGTTTTTGAAAGCTTTAATACTACTGTAAATCTCACAGGATCAAATATAATAAAGTTGCAATATAATGAATCAAATAATAACTCAGAATATAATACCAAATAGAATAACTCATAAGAATACTCGTAGAATAATCATATAGACATGCTCACAATAATGCACACAAAATACTAAAATATACTATTGAATAAAGGTCTACTAATGCAACTATGAAATAATGCATGCTCAATGACTATTACAATGCTTTGTCATAGATATATAATTGTATGTGACTCCTTATATGTTGCACTCTTGACCTTCACTCTTCTTTACAACTCTTCACTTTCCTATTCTAAGGACATGTGCACACTTACATATTAGACACTTGTGCACATTTACACTCATAACACTTGCACACATATTTACATGACACTTGTGCATTTCTTGCATATTATTACATTACATAAAATATTTACTCACTCACTAATCTAAGACACAACCCTAATCTAATATTTACAATAATGTACCAAATAATGTAATATTATCCAACACCCTCTTGTATTACATTATTTGGTTATTGAAGACTTTAGTCTTCAATATGGTCTTCATCCTCATATGACTTTGCAATGGATTTACCTGGTTCCTCTTCTTATTACTTGTCTTCATCTTTAATTTTAGCTTCATGTTCTTCAATATTTGTACTTTCTTGAATTTTGATATTGTCATTAGATTCCTGTAAAATAATATTTCCTTTACCTTTGTCCATATCATATGTCTTCTTCTATATAGAGACTTCCGAACATTCACTTATAGCATCATGATAAGATTCTGAATTAGATGAACTCGGAATATCAATGTTACAAAAAGAATGAAATATTATCTCAAATAATAATTCACTTGTTTTCAATTTCTCTTTGAGAGATTCCATAAACTCCTTTTATTTTGTATTTATGTATTTATAAAACTTGAGTGTAAGAAATACCATATATACTATGCTATCAATATTCAAAGGTATCAAATAGAAATTACTGAGTTTCAGGACAGCAAGAGGGCAACGATTTGATCAAAAATTCTACAGTGAAGCGTGTTGGCTGGTGAAAGGTGTGTTGTAGTTTGGATTTAGATATGGCAGCTTCGAGGGGTCCTGGTGACCCCCAATATTTGTCTTTTAAGGATGTTGTTTTGAATAAGGATGCCTCTTCTTCTGATCATGCAAATACCATGAATTTTTTGTTGCATGCAACCCTTGATCCTATTTCTAATTCCTCTTTGACTTCGAAGCCGAATAATAATGGATGCTTGAAGAAAATCAAAGATTGTCTTGTTTTGGTTATCAGTCCCAATTTTTTTGTGGATGATGTTTTATATTTTTTTGAGCATGCGCTCATCTGCAAATTCATGGGTCTCAAAATTTCTATGCCTTTTTTAGAAAATTGGGTTAGGATAAATTGGAGCCCTGAAGGTGATCTGGAGATTATTCTTGCAGCTAATGGGTATTTTATTGTGGTGTTCTCTTGTATGGCAGATCGTAGTAAAGTGTTTGAGAGGGGTCCTTTCTTTCACAATAAATCAGGATTATTTATCAAACACTAGAATTTAGGATTTGATCCGGTGGAGGAGAGGCCTTCTAGGATTCCTATGTCGGTTCATTTTCCATGAATCCCTATGGAATATTGGAGGCTGGATATTATTCATTCTACTACAGAGATTATTGGGAAACTAGTTGGTCCATCTCACCAAACTTTGGATAGGAAATTTGCTTATTTTGCATGGCTCTGTGTTGAAGTAGATCTGAATAATCCGTTGCTTGAATCATTGGAGATTAAACTGGGAAATATGTCTTGGGTCCAACAGTTATATTATGAAGCTCTCCCATTTTGATGCCGCATATGCCATGAATATGGGCATCTTTAGAGAAACTATAAGAAAGTGAATTCTCAGCCTTCATCCTCTTCATTTGACTTTCAAGATGCATCTACAAAGGCAAAAGGAAAAGCTCCTATGGTTAATGAGATGCCCGATTCTGATGGATTTATTCTTGTTAAGTCTCGTTCAAGATCTAGGTCTTTTGTTTGTCAAAATAAAGGTGTTGGGAAGGGAGGTTTTGGTAACAAATTTGATGTGCTTGAGACTTTTGAGGAGCCGCATGTTGAGGAGCAAGTCTTGAACGAAGGTGATATGGATGCTTGTATTCAAGAGCCGGGTACTTGTTCTTTCCTAAATTCTTATTTTAAAATGTAAACTTTTGATAAGGAAGGGGTGGTGCCTAGTAACCCTCTTGTAGGAAATGAAGTTAAGTCTAAGGAGATGTCAGATTGTCTTGATAAAGTTCTTGATCATTCCATTTTGGTTGAAAACTTGATTGATGGAAATAAGGATGAGACTAGGTTTAAACCCTTCCAAGATAGGATTGTCAAAGAGGAAGGGAAATATAAGTTTTTTTCTGTATTAGGTATTCATCCAAAAACTATCAAAAAAGGTGGGGTGGATAAGGTGGTAAAAGCATAAAGAAAGGAGGATCAAGAAAAAATGAAATTGATAGGGGAATCCTTAGTTGAGTTTGGTGTTGTTAATACATTAGATTATCACTTCTCTATTCCTTCAAAATAAAAGTGATATCTTGGAATGTCAGGGGTTTGTGCAGTAGCCCTAGATAAAAAGCTACTCAAAATTTGATCAGATATCATAGACCTAATATTGTCTTCATCCAAAAAATTAAATTATCTTGTGAAGATATGGTTAGAATTGCTTCTAAGATATGGAAAGGTGGTCACTATCTTGCTATTGGATCCTAGGGTTCGACGGGTGGTGTTGCATGTTTGTGGGATCCACGAAGCTTAACTCTCTCTTGGTGGGTGGGTAGTAGGAACTGTCTCTCTATGGTTGCTACGTGCTTTTCATTTGGATATTCTATTCTTCTATCTAATATGTATATCCCAGTGATTTATCAGGTAAAATCCTCTTATGGAATCATATTAGATTCATTCGATCTCTTTCTCCCAATTCTCCTTGTATTGTGGTTGGGGATTTTAATTCTATCATATCCCTGGAGGAGAAGAATGGTGGTGTGGATTTTTTGGGTTCTTCTTCTACTTTGATGTGAAACAATATTTCTTAATCTTGTTGATGTGAAACCTTGAAATGGGCTCTTTACTTGGACTAATAAAATATGTGGAACAGATTTTTTTTTTGAAATATTGGATCGATTCCTTACTTTAGATAGTTGGTTTGATGATAGCTAGACTTTTTTTAGAGGTTCTAGGTTGGAGAGGCTCTGATAACTGGCCCATTCTCTTTCATTCCTTGAGATTCTCATTTCCAAGAAATCCACCTTTCAAATTTCAACTTATGTAGCTCAGGTATAATGATTTGTATGAATATTTGGAGAGGTGGTGGGTCAAAGGGAAACCCAAATTTGGCACTGCTATGTTTACTTTTTAAAAAGCCTCAGTTTGTCAAATTCAAACTCAGGCAATGAAACATATTTTCTTTTGGAAATGTTTTTCAGAATAAAAACCAACTACAAGATAGCCTAAAGGAGATCACTTTATGAAGGATTGACAAAGGATATGTTGGAAATGGAAGTTTCCCTTTCTATTTATCTTGTTGAATGGGAGCTTCGTGAGGAGATTTTTTGGAAGCAAAAATATTGGATTGACTGGTTGTTGGAAGGGGATGGAAACACCTCTTTTTTTCACAATTTGGTTAAATACCATAGGAATGGTAATGCTATAGTCTCACTTACTTATTATTAGGGGGAAAATCTCTCATCCTTTGAAGATATCTCTAATGAAGCAGTCAGGTTCTTCTCCTCTCTTTTCTCCGAGCAAGATCCTCGTGATGTTGTTAATATGAGGTTTATTTTAGATTGCATTCCTAGGTTGGTCTCTAATGATATGAATAAGATGCTAATGGACCCCATATTGATGTAGGAACTTAAAGAAATTGTTTTTCAAATGAAAAAAGGTAAAGCACTTGGACCTAATGGTTTTCGTATAGAATTTTCCAAGAATTTTGGGAAGTGTTATGTTTTGATCTGCTAAAATTTGTTTAGGAATCCCAAGTCAATAAGAAAATGCTTAAAGCTAATAATTCAACCTTCCTTGCTCTTATTCCCAAATCTGAAAATGCTAACTCATTGGGGTCTTTTCATCCTATTTTCCTATGCAATGTTACTTATGAAATTATTACCAATATTATTGTGGATCGGCTGAATAAAGTTTTTGGTTTTCTTATTTCCCTTGAGCAAGGTGGGTTTGTTAAGGGTCGTCATATTTTGGATCGTGTGGTGGTTGCTACTAAAGCTATTCACTCTAAGGATATCTCTAAGAAAAATGCTATGTTCATTAAGCTTGATATAGCCAAGGCTTATAACAGGGTTAGCTAGCCTTTTTTGTAGAACATCCTTCAATATTTTGGATTCTCATATAATTGGACTGAATAGGTTATGAGTTGTGTGAATTCAGCCTTCTTTGTAGTTTTAATCAATGGTTTACCATCCATTTTCTTCTCGGCCTCTAGGGGATTCATCAAGGAGATCCGTTGTCCCCCTATATTTTCATCCTTATGGCTGAAGGTTTGGGCAAAATTCTCAAGAGTTTTTAGAATTGTGGTGCTATCTAGGGATAGTCTTGGACGGAGAATTTTTATCCCAATCTCATCTTCAGTTTGTTGATGATATTGCTCTGATGGGGAGGGAAAAAATTGAGGAAGTAGTGAACTTTAGGAATGCTTTAAATATTTACTTATCTGCCTTTGGTCAAATGATTAATGAAGAGAAATCAAATATCTTCTTCAATACGGATGGTCAAATTCAACGTAGGATTGCTAATATTCTATGTTTTTAGGTGGGTTGTTTGCTAGTGGAGTATTTAGGGATTCCTATTTATTCTAAAAATCTTGGAAGGGCTTACTAGAAAAGTATTTTGGATAGATTTTTATCAAGGGTTAATCATTGGACTTTTCGATGGCTATCCTTTGCTGGTATATTAACGCTTTTGAAGTTTGTCCTTCATGCTTTGCCTATTTATAAGTTTTCTATCTTGGCTACTCCTAAGTGCTTTCTCAAATAATTTGATTCTCTTTCTAGAAATTTTTTATGGGCAAGAAACCTAGATTGTAATAAATGGAACCTGGTCATTTGGGATAATGTGTGTTGCCCTCAAGATATGGGGGGTCTTAGTTTGAGGTAATCCTATTTGAATAGTTTCACTTTGGCTACTAAAATTTATTGAAGGTGGTGTAGTAATCCTGATGAGATTTGGGCTAAAATTCTTAGACTCAAATATTTTGGTGGTGCTTCGACTGATGAGATTCCAAGATTGGATCTGAGGGGGAAAGGTTCCATTGTTTGGGACACTCTCAAAAAAGGTTCCATGCTTATTAAGAAGGGTATATTTTGGATTGTTAATAAAGGAAATAATTCCTTATTTTGGGAATATTCTTGGGATAATCATCCTCCTATCCTTTCTTCTTTCCCCCATCTTCATCTTCTTTAGGATATTTTTCTGATGCAAGCTGGTCTAAGGTGGTTGACTTCAAGCAACAAAGTCCTCTTGGCAGTTCTTTTACTCACTGCTGGTGGGATTCATAGGGTTGGCCAGAGGGTGGTTGTCTTGAGGATCGTGACACTCTAGATTCTATTTTGGTTGAGAGACCATGTTGTTCTATTGAAGACTCTGATATTCTTGCTTGGGGCCATAATTCAAAAGGGAAATACACAATTGCTCTAGGTTATCAAACCCTTATTATGCAGAAAAGAGAGGAGATTGTGTCCCCTTGGTGGAAGAAGATTTAGAATAATTTTGTTTGCCCCAAATGTAATTTTTTCTTTGGTTTTTGTGTTAGAAGAAATGTTTAACTTGGGATAATATTCAAAAAATAGGTTTTCAGGGTCCTTCACTATATTATCTTTGTGGAAAGAATGAGGAAACCATTTCCCATATTTTCTTCCAATGCTCATATTCCCTAGAGGTTTGGAACTTGTGGTGGTAGATCTGGAAAAGGCCCATCATCCATGCTACTTCTATTTTTGAGTTTTGGGAAAGCTTGGGTAGACCCCCTGCCTCTACTTCATGTCTTCAAATTTCTTGGGATTTTGTTCCTTCCTTCATATTTTGGAAAATTTGGTCGGAACGCAATCGAAGAATTTTTTAGGGATGTCAACTTGGAGCCTTACAGGTATGGCTCAAATTCAAAAGGATGGTTAAGGAGACTATTGAGGCCAAGTGTGTTTTGAGTTCTCCTCTTACTTCCTTCGACTGGAAAATTATCAATAGATTGGATATTTCTTTACCATATCCAGCTACAAACAGAGGCCCTATTAGGGGGATTGGTTCATTGAATGTCAATAGATCTGGGAAGTGGCATCCTTCCCTAGGGGTGTTATCAAAATAAACATGAATGGTTCTTCCAGGGGTAACCTAGGTAATTCTAGTATAGGAGGAATTGGTCGTGATAGTGAGGGTATGGCCCACCTCTTTTTCTCTGTGTACAAGGAAATTCATTTGAATAAAATATGGAAGCATTGAAAATTCTTCATGTGTCGAAAATAACTTTTTCTTTGTGATGGAGAAGGGTTATTTGTGAATATGATTCCATGATAGTGGTGTATCTTCTAAACAAAAAGCATTTTCAGGATACTTCATGGTTTATGGCTAGAATAGTGAAACATATTTTGAGCTTGGCTGGGAATTTTGTTGAAATTTCTTTTGTTCATATCCCAAGAGAATGGAATAGAGTGGCTGATTTTTTGGTGAAGTGGGCTTTTGAAGGATTCCCTTACTAGAAAGCTGATAGTTGGAATGATCTTGATCAAGAGAAATCCAGACTCCTTAATCAGTTAATTCATGAGGACTAGGAAAGATAATTTCAAGGTGGAGGAACCCGATTGTCATGGGTTCTTGTGTCCTGTCGAAGTTGTTGTTAGAATGATCCATGGATTTCCTTGGTGGATTTATTGTATTTTGTATGATGTGCTAGCTTGGATCACTTGGAAATCCTTTTGGAATATATTATTTTAGATTTTGAATAATTTCCCCCCCCCAAAAAAAAATATCCAAAGGTATCATAATACTTTCTTTCCATTATCAATTGTTTCAACAATTCTTGCATGTATATAGTATTCTAATATTTCAAAGTTTTCTTCTATTGCTTCACTATAAATCAATTTTGAAACTAGATCCATTTTTCTTCAAATTTCTCAATCAACTTCTTGATTCTAAATTTTATGATATTTGCTCTTTATTTTCTAATCATTGTTTCCATATCCAATGAATTTGTTGAATCCTTTGAACTATATATCCTTATAGCTTCCTAGGTTTTGAGTAATTACTTCTAAGTTTCTAAATTTTACAAACCTATGAAGTAGAATTCCGTGTGTCTCCCTAGTTATTTTAGAAACTAGAAAGCAAGATTTTTTGCAAATTTAATTATTTCCTAATTTTGAAGTAGACTTATTTATCTCTCCAAAATTAAATAATTTACAAATATTCTATGAACCTTTGATTTCAATAAAACTTGCAAATATTAAATAACTCAAAAAATAAATCCTATTACTACTTATCTCTCCAAAAAATTAAGAATAATAAAAAACTTAATGAAACTACCAATAAGACTTATCACTCCAAAAACCTTAAAAAATAATCAAAACTTTAATCTATTAATAACCTTATCACTCCAAATTAATCTTAATAATTAATAAATAATCAAACATTAATATATACCTATGCATGTGGAAACTTATTAGATGACTTTCTTTGAACAAAACTTGATGCTTGGGCAAGCATTTTACTATCCTTCACTTGTGCTCCAAATGGGCAAGTGTTTCACTATATTCTTACCTTAAAATTGATAAGTGTATTGCATATAATTGTTGGTTTTGAAGCACATTGGATGACATCTGAATGAAATTTTACTCCATCTGATTGCACTTAATTTAACCATCATTTCTAATTCTCCTAACATTTTACCTTTCACATGGTGTTCAATCTGCATTTTTGGTTAAGTTAATTCACTTGTCCTTTCTTGTTGTTTGCACTATATGTTGGTGCTTAAGAATTTCACTATTCTCTGAGCTTTGAATGTGTGTGCTCTTGTTGTTCACTCATGAATATATTTAAATGTTGCCATAAGATGTTCTATATATCACCTTCAATGTGGCATTTTCATGGTCCTTCAGGTTGTGCAATGATATTCTCTATTCAAAGTTTGAAGTGGTGCTTCCAATGTTAAAAATCTCTAATGCTTCCCTAAGGCACTCAACTCCACTTGATTTTTTTGAGGTGTTTGATTGCACTTATCAAATAATTCAACCTCTTTATCTCTCTATGCCCTGAGTATGGCTCTTCACTCTCTTCTAAGATGTTTGATTTCTCCTTTTGATACTTGGCTTGGATGTGTTACTTGGTTTCACTTAGCTTGATATCGCTTCACTTCTCCCAACTTGGATTGATGATCCTTAGCCTTTTTTGCATTGTTTGGCTTCTCAGAGTCTGGCTTGATGTTGCTTGACTTTCCTTTGGCTTGATATCACTTGGATTGGCATCACTTGGGTTTTCCTTACCTAGTTTCACATTGTTGTTCCCTAATTGGCTCTCCTTGCTTAGCTCGGTTGACTTATTCTCCCTATTTTGTGATGGCACATCTATAATTCTAGGTTCTTGACTTCAATAGTGCTTTGGCTCCTCTCCAAGATCAAACTCAAACCTTTGCCTTATATAATGCCAAGACTAACTTTGCCTTGTTCTCAAACTTAAACCTCTTTGCTTAAGCCTAATATTCTATGTGATCGATTGTTGCCTAATCTTATTTATCTTCTTGATGCAGGTGTAGGTGCAAGTGGTGATTCTATTTTCTAGTGTAGGAGGCTTACAAAATTACACTCCAAAATCCCACATTGTCTCCTTTGAATGATTGTGTTCTAACTTTATAAGAAAACACTTTTCTCACCTTTAATATTTGGCTTTGTTGTTCTACATTATTGCCTTAAATCTTCTTAGATGTCTTTTTTATGGGTTGCGAAGTATTATTTATTTACCTTTAATTTTTCCAATTTCTTACAGGATCTATTCTTCCAATAACTTTTTTGAATCTTCTCTTGTATGTTGTCTTCTCTACCTTGTTTGATCGCTTATTTTTTTTTGTCTATTTGAGCACTTTTCAAAGCTAAACTTCACTACTTCTTTTTTTTTCTTCACTTTCTTCTGCCTGATAGCTTCTCAAACTTGTTGGACTAATGGCTCTTTTGCACTTTGATTTCTCCCCCTATGATCAATTCAATTTTGAGCATTAATTAGCCTTGTTCTCTATCTTCAACATTGTCCAACCTTGAAACAACTTTCTCTAGCTGAATTTTTGCCTTTGAAGTACACTTTATTTGACCTCAAATTTGACCTTTACTTGAAGACTTTATCTTGGCTAAATCTACTTGTACCAAGAGTATGTTGTCCTTTGATTCTTCTTGCCTTATTTATTGAACAAACTCAGTATTTAACCTTATGTTGCTTTCTTGATCTCAAGCCTATATCCTTTATCCAATGGTTTGTAAAATGACTTCTTCTTTCTACCATAATATGCACTTTATGATGGACCTCTTTCAACAAGTCTTATTCACTATCTTCAATCTTCAATGGGACTTATTTCTTGGGTCTCCTATATCTTTCTTCTATGGGACCTCTTTTTCTCGGGTCTCCTATATCTCTGTCTTCTATGGGATCTCTTTTCTTAGGTCTCCTATATCTAACTTCTATGGGACATCTTTTCCTTGTATCTCCTATCTATACCTTCAATGGGACCTCTTCTAATGTGTCTCCTTTGTCTGCCTCTTTCAATAGCTATATCAAGGTTTATCTTCAAGACCTAAATCAATCTTATAGATCACCTTCTATGTTAAATATTTTCTTCGAATAGGTAAACTCAATCTATATTATCAAGGTCAATATCTTAATGACCTGCAAATTTTATCAAGGCCTATATTTGATACCTAAAACTTATAATAGTCTACAACTTTAATCAATCCCTGTTTGAGGAAAGCTTTTTACCTTCTTCTAGCACTTGAAGATGAAAGTATTCTCTATATATTGTAGGAAGCTTCTCACTTCTAAATATCAATCTTCACTACAATAATATCTCAGGTTTATGCAAAATAAATCTTCTTTGTCAAGGTGATAATAAACTTTCTTGGTACTCCAAACAAGATATCTTGATTGTACCAGCTTCTTCAACTATTTTTATAGATACCAATTGCAAAAAAATTATCTACATACCTAAAATCTCTTTAACAATGTTAGGATAGCTCTCTCCTAAATGACCAGCTTTATCCTAAGTAGGTTTTGCAATCTTAAATTTTGCAAATCTTCAAATCAATAGCAAGGTTAGTTATTTCCCTGAATGACCAACTTTATTTTTGAGTTGGTTTTCCAAAATATGTATCTTTTTCTTCATTGGTTATTCTTCAACATAGTGGAAATATTATATATTATTCATCAGTTATTATTCACCCTAGTGGAAAAACCCTAGTTGAGTCCTAGTCTTCACTGGTTATTCTTCAACCTAGTGGAAAGACTCTAGACTTTCTGATTTCTCCAACTTAACAAATCTTATGAAAGTAATATTTTTGTAGCTCTGATACCACTATTAGATTTTGAAGCTATAAACTCATGTAAATCTCACAAGAAAATAATAACAAGATCAAATATAATGAATTTGTAATATAATTAATCAAATAATAACTCAAAATATAATATCAAATAGAATAACTCATAAGACTACTCATAGAATAATCATAGGCATGCTCATATTGCACATAAAATACAAAAACTACTATTGAATAAAGGTCTACTAATGCAAGCATGAAACTATGCATATTCGATGAATATTACAGTGCTTTATCATAAATATATAATAATATGTGACTCCTCATATGTTGCACTTTTGACCTCCACTCTTCTTTACAACTCTTCACTTTCCTATTCTAAGGACACATGTGCACACTTACATATTAGAAAATTGTTCACATTTACACTTATAACACTTGCACACATATTTACATGACACTTGTACATTTCCTACACATTATTACATTACATAAAATATTTACTCACTCACTAATCTAAGACACAACCCTAATCTAATATTTATAATAATGTACCAAGGTGGTACATTGGCATGTACCAAATAATGTAATATTCTCCAACATTATTTTTATCTTTTGATGTGTCAAGGTAGAGGTGTATTCATAGGCTTCATCATATATAACATTGGCAAATGAAATGTCTCCTCTTTACACTCCTTTCTATCCAGCTCTCTTTCTCTGTATATTCTCTTCAATGCTCTTCAACACTATGTATCTTTGTTTTGGTGTGTCTCCTCTGGATTGGCTTCTTAGAACTTTGTAATATTCTTTTAGTGCTCCTATTTTGGTTTCTCTATGCTCGATGCTCGATAATCCTCCTCCAATGCTTCTCTAGCTTATGCATTTAGGCCCTTCACTTCATCAAATCTTGACTTCATGCAGGCTTTATGCTTTACATAGGCTCTTTACTTCTCATGGCTTCACAAGCTTATCAACTCATAGTCCACACACTTCTCATAATCACAATCCACTTTCTTAATCTCCTAATTTGTTTGTCTTTCTTTCAATTTGTCTTCTCTGAATATCAAGTGTCTCCAATACACTATGTCTTGCATATTCAAAAATCTTCTCAATAATTATCTCCACCACTTTACAATTTTCTATTACTCATAGCAATATCTGAATGTCCTCATAACAATGTCTTTGTTATTCAACTTAAATCCTCCTCTCCAAATATCAATCACCTTCAATAAACATTTACTCACGTATTCAACTCCAATATTTTGGCTTTTCTCAGCCAATCACTCAATCTCCTTCTTTTCTTCTCATAGTAATAATATTCTCCTCAATTCCTTATCAATCATTCAAACTTCTCATGTGGAAAAATTGTAGCTTTTATACCACTATTGGGAATTCTCCCAAATTATCTCACAAGTCCCTTATCTAGGATCAAATATTAATCACAATAAAATGCATTCACATATCATCAATATTAATGAATCTCATTCACATAATCACAACAATATTTCACAATATAAAATCTCACAATATCATTCATAAATCATCAAGTTCAAGATACATCTTCCCTAGAGATTTATCTCCATTAAATAACCTTATAAATGACTCTTCAATACTTAACTATTGCTCTCCTCAAACATCTAGGAGATGCATCCTTTCACATTCCTCACATATAACAGTGACTCTTCACTTTACATCTTGTTGGATAATATTACAATATTTGGTACATGCTAATGTACCCCCATGGTATCTTTATGGTACAAATGTAAATATGTAATAATTTAGGGATTGAGTCTATAGTTTAAAAGAGTTATTTATATGTACCCTTTATGTAAGTATCCATGTGCAAGATATACACGTGTCATGTAAGTAACAGTGCAAGTGTATAATGAGATAAAGTGCACAAGTGTCATATAATTAAATGTGCAATATTTAATGATGATGTGCACAAGTGTCATGTATTAGGTGTGCATGTAGAAGTGTAAGTGTCATGTAAAATATTGCAAGTGTCATAGAGTTAATGTAAGTAGAGATTCAAGAGTTATGTATACAAGTGGCAAGATGAGAAGCCAAAGTATATGAGAGTTGTCATATGGAGAGCAATAGTCAAGTACTTGAAGAGTCATCTTGTATGGCTATATTATGGAGGCAAAGCCCCATGTATTGTATCAAAAATGAAATATCTGGATATTATAAGATCACATTCAAGCATTAATAATATTGTAGCTTGTATGCATATTTTGAGCAATCCTATTGTAAGTGTCCTTTGTGTTATTGCATGAATGATATTTTGGTCATTTTACATTCATATTTGATATTATTTTGAATATTATAATTATTTATATTGGTCAGCTTATATTTTTGATAGCGCTATATTTGAGTCTACTCTAGATTAAGAATATTAGGACCTATGATAATTTAGCTTAAAAGCCAACACTTACCACATATCATTTGATTCTTAACTCTCTCACTTGACACAAATCCTATGACTCTTAACTGACTTTGTACTCTTACAACTCACACCTCACAACTTACACACTTTGACACTTGCACACTATTACATAACATTTGGACACTTCTCACACATTGACACATACATTAGACAAAATATAAACACACTCCCTAAACTAATATTTACAATAGTACACCAAGGTACTTTAACATTTACCAAATAATGTAATATCTGCAATAGGTACAACCCTATTAAATCAACCATTTTGAACAAGGGCAGTGACAATTTTTCAAGTTACAAAAAAAAATAAAATTATAGATATCTGTCAGTTAGGGCTCAAATGTTGGGAGGAGTAATGAAGGGCTAGGAAATTAGTGAGGTAGGATATTCTATCTAGACATATAATTTTTTTAACTAAGTTTTGGACTAAAATTAGCCTAGTTTATGATAGGCAGTGCACCCTAGATTTCAATCAATGGTTTAGATTGGATGAAATAATATTTCTATCTATTTCAACCTTTGAAGAAGGTCGATTCCTTCGAGTGCTTGTAAGTAAGATAGGGGTTTGAGATTAAGGATAAAGAGATAAGGTTAAGAGATGATAGGAGTTTAAGGAAATGAAATAAGGATGAATGGGATATAGTGTAACATAATTGGATTTAAATGTATAATAAGCTAACACAATCAATTTACATGATACTTAATAGACCAACCATTATCAAATGCAATTACATATTTATTCAACTCCAATTATTTGCTCTAATAATTCCAAAGACTCAAACAAATAGCAATCTAATAGTGACCTGAATAACATAATTTAACTTAACAAAATAGACTAAAAATCTAAGAGTAACAAAAATAACTTAAAGCAAAGATACATTCATAAAATCCTACAATTACACAGTAATGGAGGACAAATAGCTATCACTTCATTAAATAGAAATAATATTACACAACAAATATCCAGGAAAGGACTATAGATTCAACCTCTTAATTGGAGGTGTGATGGCTTATTTATAAGCTACATTTTGAAACTTGCAACAAAGGATTTACAATTTGTTACAAGATTGTTAAAAAATAGTATGGCGGAGAAATCAAGATGCCAATGTGGTTGCTTCATATTTTGTCTTGCATTTGAATTTGAATTTTTGTGCAATCTTCTCCATTAATTTGCAACTGTCTTCTGCAAGTGGCTAAATCATTGCAACTGATCTACTAGAGCTATCATTTTTGTGCCTTAGTATCATTAACTAAAATAGTTGGAATGCACCATGGTAGTTGTAGGTCTAAAAGATTAATTTTGTGGGCACTTTCTTTGAAAATGGGCCTGTCATTTTACTTGTACAACTTTCGAGAATAAAAATATGGCTTTTGATTTCTTTGATGACATCACTTTGAGATTGACTCTGGCTTTCCTCATTTAAATTTTGAGCATTGACTCTTTGTGTACAATCTTGGGTCTTAGATTTAAGATGTTAATGTCATTGTTGAAGGGCCCCCAATTTTTCTCATTGTGATTTTGCACAACCTTTCGACTCTTAAAATCACTTAGCCAATTATTGAAGAAAAAGGCTTAGTTCCTTACTTTGTAAATGAGGTCATGAATTTGACCTACATGCTTGGTGCCTCCCAAATAATTTTTGCTTTTGGGAATTAAGAACTCAAAACACTTGATTCCATTGGGTACAAAGTCAAAGGAATGTGAATGGAATTAGTATGATGGAAAGTTATTTTTTTAATGAGAAAAGTGATGAGTAGGTGATTTATGTGAAGAAAAAGGAGAAAACATGGATGACCTATAATACGTAATAGAATGGTTGGTGGAATGAATAATGAAGTGGGATAAAAAAATTAATTGTACCTTTTGGACCTTCCAGGTAGCTTATTCTTTGTTGGACACTTTATGCTTTATCTTTATCTTCATGCTGCAAAGGTGTCATGTTTTAACCATTGATCACTCTAGTGTTGCTTCTTGTGTGCCAAGTGTCCTTTGACCGTCTTATGCCCCAATAGCTTATTCTAGAGGAGTTTTTGCCTCAGGGGTTCCTTCTCTTTATGCACCTACTGGATTCTCTTTGTTGTCTAAGATATTTTCTACTCTCTAAAAAACTTAATAGACCAACATCCAGATGTGCGATGGGGAAGTCTTGAGTCCCATGACTTTATCATGTATTTTTCTAATTGGTAGGCTTTCTCATAGGAAGGATATCGATATATTTTATCCATCTCTTAAACTTTAGGTTGAATCATAGCTACTTTGTTCAAAAATTCAAGCACTTTAGCTTCATTTATAGGGTCTTGCCATTGGTATATTTCACTTTCAACATTGACTACCAATTCTATCTGGGCCTAAATATCTTCTTTAGTTCAAAGCCTAGATTATTCATCCCAAAAGCCTAGAAATCCTAACTTTTTAGATTCTCTTGCAAAATCCCTTATCCTTTCTATTTTGAGCTATAGCCTATCTATCAGTTCCCATCGTTGTTGGATCCATTTGTATTTTTTTATTATGATCTTGGAGATAGTCATTGTTGTGTTCCATTAGCTTCTTGGTATGGCCATCGCAACTGGTTCAAATATTATTTCAACTAAACTCATTAGGCTTTTAGCTTTTCTTAACTTGTCTTCTAGTTTAGCTTGAGTTTGCATGAAGTCACTTATTGCTTCCTCTGTGGGTTTTGCACTAAATTTTAGATAACCTACAACTAGATAAGACTCTAGAGCATATTGAAGGATTTTATCCCAACTAATATTCCCCAATTATTTTAGTGTTTCCTTAGAGAATTAGGAGGCTCTAGCTCACTCCTTTTCTATTTCTAGTTATTTTCATAGGTCCTGTTGTGGCTGATCCACAACACACCCCAAAATTGGGGACCCACATTTTTTTGCATGTTTTCAAAGAAGACCGCAGTGACCCAGATGCTAAAAAAATCAAGGAAAAAAGCAAAATTTCACAAAAGAGAAGAAGTGTCGCGATATCGCGACATGTTGCTCCGTCGCGGCTAGAAATGAAAAGTTGTCGCGATATCGCGACATGTTGCTCCGTCGCGGCTAGAAATGAAAAGTTGTCGCGATATCGCGACATGTTGCTCCGTCACGGCTAGAAATGAAAAGTTGTCACGATATCGCGACATGTTGCACCTGCTAGAAATGAAAAGTTGTCGCGATATCACGACATGTTGCTCAAAGAAAGGAACGAAAAAAAGTGTCCGATTCGACATGTCGTGGTGAAATGAAAAATTGTCACGATTTCGTGACATGTCGCTTTTCGGCTAAGAGCAGTAGAATGCATCATGAAGAGAAAATGTCGCGATATCGCGACATGTTGTGAAATCATGGTGCAAGACAAAGAACCAAGTTAAAGACTCAAAATGTCACGATATCGCGACATGTCATGAAATCGCGGTTCATAGAGGAGAGAGAAAGACAAAATAAAAATGTCAAAAAAACGTCACGATATCGCGACAGGTCACGTTTTTGGCTCCAAGCAGCGAGATGGTACGAAAGGAAAATATGTCATGATTTCGTGACATGTCCATTTTCAGCCAAGTACAACGAGAGCAGTCCGAAAGAGAAAAGCGTCATGATTTCACGACAGAAAGCAGCGAGATGGTACGAAAGAGAAAAGCGTCACGATTTCACGACAGAAAGCAGCGAGACAGCCCGAAAGAGAAAAGCGTCATGATTTCACGACAGAAAGCAACAAGATGGTACGGAATGAAAAAGTGTCACGATTTCGTGACATGTCGCGTTTTCACGGCTAAGTGCAACAAAACACAGCGAAGGAGAAAACGTCACGATTTCACGACAGGTTGCATTTGCTCGGTCCGAAATAGAAAAATGTCACGATATCGTGACATGTCTCATTTTCGTGATGCATGATGACGAACAAGGCTACTGATAGAAAAATGTCACGATATCGCGACATGTCTCATTTTCATGGAGTAGGTAGAGGAGCAAGGCTGCATACATAAAAACGTCGCGATATCGTGACATGCTATTTTTGGTCATGATTTATAGGGGGCCATTATGGAACATGCAGGGAAGCGCTGAACACGTGGCATAAAGGTGTAAGGGTTACAGAACGGTTACAGTTAGCAAGAAGATCAAACGTTTCGATGCTCGAACAAAAGCCAAAAATAATGCAAAGAGGCGGGAAGATGAAATGAAGAGACCTGGGAGATGAAGTGAAGTGTCATAGGGCGAAACAGAGAACCGTACCAGAAGGTTTAAAAGTAGAAGCCAAAGGCAGTTACGGGGGTCGAAAACCGCTGGGAGCAGGGTTGTAGAGCTGAGGGTGATGAGCCATTCTGGGCCTGCTTTGGAGTGCTTTTCTTCCACTTTTTTTGGTTTTGGAGAACCAGATGTCTGCTATTGTAAAATGACAAATATTTAATGCAGATAATATTTCAAAAATTTGCATCTTATGGGCAAGAAAGAAGGAGTCATTTTCTGCATGCAAGATTAAATGTCTATTTTCCCTTTTCAGATTTTAGGCTTGTAAATGTAGTTGATACAAGTTTTTCTTGGTTGCTGCATGCGAATGCTTAAATCTGAAAACCTCATTCAAATCCTTAGGAACCAGCACTTAGCTTATCAGGATTGTGCATGTTTTGCAGGTCCAATAGGTTAGGTTGCATGCATGGAAACCTCATATCTTCGGTTTTGTCGAAATAGGATAGCATCATACTGAAGGCATTTTATTTTTATTTTTCTGCACTTTACTTTTCCAGAAGTTGTTACTTTATTTTAATTTGCAGTCGTTAAAATTATAAACATCTAAAAAATATCAAAATCTAAAAAAAAAACAATGAACAATCACTAAAGTTTCATGGTGAAATAAATCAACATTGCCCCTTGTTTACAAGTTACTTGCAATCACTAAGGTGTTCCAAGCATTTAAATTGAATATTATTATTTATGCATATGAATGTTTGTTCATAAGAACCTTGGAGAAATAACTAATTTCTTTGCAAGAGAGAGTTTCCTGTCAGAGACTCTAGTTGCGTGATCATTTTGTTATAGGGCAAAATATCCACTCAACATTTTGGCGCTAGAAGGAGGGCCTGAATGGGTTTATTTCAGTGTGATTTAAATGCTATAGGGATTTAAATTTTGAATATTTCATGCCCTATTGGTTATTATCTTTAGCCCTCTTTTAACAATACAACATTGTACTGTTAAAAGGAGGACATGAATTGCTATGCATTGTTCTAACGTTTTTTGATTGTTCATACAGGAATAATGTGTCTTGATTGGATTTAAAAAAAAAAAAAAATTCTTGACTAACGAGGTTGTCTCCATGCAATTACTTTCATTTGATTTTAATGGATACATTGCTTGGTTGATGCTAACATGATTATTAACACGTTACAGGTTTGATATTTGCTAGTCATTTCATGCTCACTTGTAAGGAATTATTTTGTCTAAAATGTATTGGTTGTCGGTATTATGCTCTTCACTTGCGTGTAATGCGATCTTGTGAATCAGAAAGCCTACAACACTAGGAGTATGCTCTTCACCTGCGCATATGCGATCTGGTGAATCAGAAACTAATTTACATTTTTAGAATATTGCTTTGTCATGGTTCCTTCTTTTATTCATGACTAACAAATTGGTTTTGAAATTATTCTCTGAGTTTCATTAATGGCTACAACTGCAGGAACGTGGTATGGGATACATGCTAATCCTTTGAACATTAGTGGAGATTTTCATGATTTACCCAAGAACGTAGAAAAGCATTTGCCCAAGTTTAAACACAATGATCCAACATTAGCCGAGGAGCATATTCAAGCCTATGTGGATATCCTAGTTAGATGGAATGTCGAACATGAGGATGTGGCATGTAGAATGTTTCCTGGAACCCTAGATGAGGTGGCATATGATTGGTACATCAATTTACCCACTGGTTCTATTACATCTTGGACTCAATTGAAAGATGAATTTATCAATCAATTTAGGTTGTTCATTGATCCTCTCACGATATTTCAACAATTTGCTTCTTGCAAAAGAGAACCTAATGAGCCAGTGAGAAGTTTCAACGTGAGGTTTCGAAAGCTTTATGCGAGATTAATTTCTCCCTATACTATTGAGGAAAGTGGTGCTCTTCAAATATACTTTCGAGCATTGGATCCATTGTTTGCCATATTTGTCAGGATGAATCCCTTGGTTACTGATCTTGCATCGGCCTACACGGAAGCTATGATTGTAGATCAACAATTGAGGCCACAAGGTTATGGAATGGAACAATCAACTATGGTAGGACAACTAGGGGCTTGCAATCAAACCTCGATGGTAAATCAAGTGTGGACACAACAAAATTTGATATCAAATGTTTTTCCCTACAATCAACTTTATCCTACCAGACCAACTTATGCTCCCACGTGTGCTTATACAAGTGCTTCCATCCATCCAACTATGCCTCAGTTAGAGAATCATGTGGTCACTCATGGAACCATTGCAACAAATGTTCAAGCATTGTCCGTGGATATCAATCCAACTAATCCTACTACTTCTACCACTCAACCCAAAGAGTTCGTATCGGAAGTAAAAGAGCAAAAGAAAGTGGTTAAGAAGGTATGTAGGCATGTTCCACCGCAAAAACGAGCACATCAATGTATGCATCCAAATCATCCTAGGAAGAAAATTCATAATGCCGATCTTAATGATATTTCATGTTATGCTTCTTCAAATGATACAAGAAATTTTGAGGTGACTCACGTTGAAGTGAATACCTATTCGAAATGTCTTGAAGAGCATGAAGATTTTGGAGAAGAAATTCTATGGATGGGTAACAAGAAGTTGGAATCAAATAATCACCATCTTGTTTTGGAAAATAAATATCCAGAATCATTACCCAAAAAGGAGTATTTGGATGAACAAACTTATGTGGATATGATTTGGGCAGATGTACTTGCAAAGGATTGGAGCAACTATATGACACGGAATTCAAAAATTGATCCCATTGTAGAAGCTCCTAAGTCATCACAAGTGGCTGAAAATGAATTTGAAATAAAATCAACAAATGAAGTTGAAGACATAATCGAATTTCACCACTTGTTCTCGAAAGACACTTTGGATGATGCTCTCGAAAGTGATGACCAAGAGGATCCACACCTTCCAAATTGTGATAAAATTGAATCATGGGTTACAAATTTGGATTATGATAGCTTTACCAATTTGAATTCAAGAAATAACCCACTTTTGGAAATAACGGGACCATCTAAGGAAGGTGAAGATGAATTGGATGAGAAACAGGTTGATGAATCAGAAGATGAAGAAGAAATACTTGAACGTCACAACTTGAACTTGGAAGATGATTACTATGATTCGTGGAAGAAATGGGAAGAATATTATCAATCTAAATCTTCTAACAAACTTGTTGTGTCAATTAATATGCAGGATAACTCAATTGCTTCCTCACATGAGGATACTATAAATCCTATACAATTTGAGAAAGTTTTGGAAGAGAAATTCGAATCTCATCAAATTTTGGAGCATGATAAGGATTCTACAATCATGAATCAAGAAAGAGAGTCACTTGCTTTAGATTCCTTTGAAGGAAAAGAAGTTGAAAATCTTGATCCACTTACTTGTGCTACAACGATTATGCCATTTCAAAATGAGAAAATTACAAAACCTAAATCATTTGGGTTTGATATCATTGATGATCCAATTGAAAATCCCACGTTATCCAAAACAACCCAAGTGATTGATCATGGAAATATGTTAGTTAACCCACCCCTAGATAGACAAGACTTATGGTTTGAAAGGGATGGACACGTGTTCAATTGGGTACCTAAGTTTGGTGCCTTTGATAAACAAATCATGGAGAAAGAACAAGTGTTGCATTATGATGAAATGCCATTGAAGGTGAATGTAGAACAAGGATTAATTTCTAACCACACCTTTGATAACATTACTTTAATGAATGAAAAGGAGCTTGATGCATTTAAATTGCTAAATCAAATTCATCAACAATTAATTCTTGAACCTAGGATAAAAACTCCTAATGATCTCAATTTGGTAAATATCCTAGATGCTTGCAAACTGTTACACAAATTTGATTGGCCTACAAATTTGGAAAATGATTTGGCTTTAAAATTTTTAGAAATAGGCTCTTGCTTACAAAGTCTCATTTTGGATAAAGAGAGCCTAGTTCTAAATCATGAATCGAACTATGAAATGGATACTTTCAAGAATAGACAAGATAAAATTGAATATCATTTATTGTCTAATCATTTTAGTATTTTAACGCTCACCTATGAGAGTACTAATGGAATTAAATCTAATTGGTGGGGTGAGCAAGGGAAGTTAAAAGTTGGTGCATGGTGTGGTCTAATATTGTTTTTGTTGGATTCCTACAACACTTGGCATGCATATCACATTATATTTTTGTTGAAGTGTTCTAATCATGTTTGGGATCCAGGAAAGTGATAGTCCAAGCTTTGCATCATCTTGTATTATATTGTACATTTGTATATAGATTTTGGTTTTTGGGTTTTGGTTTGTGTTTTCAAGTTTGTTTTTGAAGTTGCTTTTTGGGTTTGGTTTTAAGTTTTGTGTGTTAGTCCTCTGGACATGTTTGGTTTGTCTAAAAATAAAAAAATAAAAATAAAAAAATGAATAAAAATTTGAGATGTCAACTCATGCCTAAGATCAGGAAAATATGAAACATTGGAATTATGTTGTAGAAAGCTCCGCAAGAAACACAAACAGTTTAATAATATCGTTTGAAACTTGTGATGCATGAAGTAGTCAGTTTTATATTTTTTTATGGCAATACTCCATCCACATTTCAAAAGAAGCAGTGCATTCATATCTCATGTCACATTCCGCATTGCATATACATGTCATCTCAGTTACATTTTCATTTCATGTGCAATCATTGAGAAGGTGTTGAATCCTCTTAGGGTTATTACATAACATATATTAAAAGGATCCTAAGGTTGGGAACTGATGCCCGAACTATCTTGAACTAAGCACGTTCTACGCATATTAAAGAGAATCTTGAGCAAAATGGTCAAAACCATACTTGGAAGAAAAGGTGAGGCGAAAGAATATTTCATGTCTGTCCTATCATGCAACATAATCCTTAAAACAGTGGTTTTCACCACTCCCATAATGCTTAAAGCCTAAAATCAGAGTAGTAAGGATAGGATTAAATCCTCATCTCACTTAGGTTGAGGATCCAATTCCCCAAAGCTCCGATTTGACCTTCATGGAGTAGTAAGGATAGGGCATAATTCTCATCTCACCTAGGTTGAGAATCCGATTCCCCAAAGCTTCCATCTTTCATTTTATCATAAAACTTGGATGGGAAGGATCGTACTACATGTCCTCCTGCAAAGGATGGGTAGTCATCCCAAAAGTCCAAGAAACAAAAATAAAATTAATATTTTCCATATTTCATTTTATCATCTTGGATTGGAAGGATCGTACTATATGTCCTCTCGCAAAGGATGGGTAGTCATCCCCAAGGTCCAAGAAATAAAAATAAAATTAATATTTTCTATTTCATCTTAATATTGGATTGGAGGGATCGTACTACATGTCCCTAGCAAGGATGGGTAGTCATCCCAAAGGTCCAAGAAATAAAAAAAGAAGAGAATGAATGAAGCCAAATCATGGATTATGGGGTTAAGTATGCTCATGCGTGGCAACATGTCTTGTCTAAAAGCAAGACCACTGATTGCTCAAACGGACAGGCTAGCCTGACAATTTCATCCATAACAAGTTAAATCATTTTGTTCAAGATGAGGTAATGAATTCCAGATCAGAGTAGTAAGGATAGGGTTAAATTCCCATCTCGCTTAGGTTGGGAATCCAATTCCCCAAAGCTCTGATCTCACTTACACCTGCACATGGGTTCAAGATGGTAGTGACACATAACCAACTTTGGGGTCTAGTAAATTAATTCAGTATACATATATTTGGTCCTAAGAGGGTTTGACAGTTTTAATATGTTTGTTCATGATATTAGAAGGTTTGAGCCTTTGTAAAGCAGGTTGTTATATCTCTAGTATCTTCATCATGCATCAAATCCTGCACAAATCATTCATAGCCTTGCATACAAATCATAAGTGAAACTGACAATGGAATGCTGATCCAGTTCAAGCGATAGGGAATGAAAACACATTGCACACACCGAGCTGATACTTAATGATTCTGATGTTTCATGTATTTTTGATCTATCGGTATTGGTTTATCTTTTATGTGCTGACGCCTGTATCTAAGCTTGTATATTTCAGGTTGGGTTCTCACCAAAATGCTCAAGAGCATTTGACAGCAGAGTCGCCATTTGTTGTGGCTGATCCACAACACACCCCAAAATTGGGGACCCACCTTTTTTGCATGTTTTCAAAGAAGACCGCAGTGACCCAGATGCTAAAAAAATCAAGGAAAAAGCAAAATTTCACAAAAGAGAAGAAGTGTCGCGATATCGCGACATGTTGCTCCATCACGACTAGAAATGAAAAGTTGTCGCGATATCGCGACATGTTGCTCCGTCGCGCTAGAAATGAAAAGTTGTCACGATATCGCGACATGTTGCTCCATCGCGCTAGAAATGAAAAGTTGTCACGATATCCTGACATGTTGCTCCTCACCTAGAAATGAAAAGTTGTCACGATATCCGACATGGAGCAGCGCAGAAATGAAAATTGTCACGATTTAACGTACATTCTTTTGCTAAGAGCAGAATGCATCATGAAGAGAAAATGTCGCGATATTGCGACGTGTTGTGAAATCGCGATGCAAGACAAAGAACCAAGTTAAAGACTCAAAATGTCACGATATCGCGACATGTCATGAAATCGCGGTTCATAGAGGAGAGAGAAAGACAAAATGAAAATGTCGGAAAAACGTCGCGATATCGCGACAGGTCACGTTTGTCCAAGCAAGATGGAAGGAAAATATGTCACGATATCATGACATGTCACATTTTCCCAGTACAACAAAGAGAAAAGCGTCATGATTTCACGATGAAAAGCAACGAGATGGTACGAAAGAGAAAAGCGTCATGATTTCACGATAAAAAGCAGCAAGACAGCCCGAAAGAGAAAAGCGTCACGATTTCGTGACAGAAAGCAGCAAGATGGTACGAAATGAAAAAGTGTCACGATTTCGTGACATGTCACGTTTTTTGTGGCTAAGTGCAACAAAACACGAAGGAGAAAACGTCACGATTTCAGAAGTTGCATCCAAAAAAAAATTTCTAAGTTGCATTTGCTCGGTCCAAAATAGAAAAATGTCATGATATCGTGACATGTCTCATTTTCGCGATGCGTGATGACGAACAAGGCTGCTGACAGAAAAATGTCGCGATATCGCGACATGTCTCATTTTTGCGGAGTAGGTAGAGGAGCAAGGCTACATACATAAAAACGTCGCGATATCGTGACATGCTATTTTTGGTCATGATTTACAGGGGGCCATTATGGAACATGCAAGGAAGCACTGAACACGTGGCATAAAGGTGTAAGGGTTACAGAACGGTTATAGTTAGCAAGAAGATCAAACGTTTTGACGCTCGAACAAAAGCCAAAAATAATGCAAAGAGGCGGGAAGATGAAACGAAGAGACCTGGGAGATGAAGCGAAGCGTCACAGGGCAAAATAGAGAACCGTACCAGAAGGTTTAAAAGCAGAAGCCAAAGGCAGTTATAGGGGGTCAGAAACCGCTGGGAGCAGGGTTGCAGAGCTGAGGGTGATGAGCCATTCTGGGCCTGCTTTGGAGTGCTTTTCTTCCACTTTTTCTGGTTTTGGAGAACCAGATGTCTGCTATTGTAAAATGACAAATATTTAATGCAGATAATATTTCAAAAATTTGCATCTTATGGGCAAGAAAGAAGGAGTCATTTTTTGCATGCAAGATTAAATGTCTATTTTCCCTTTTCAGATTTTAGGCTTGTAAATGTAGTTGATACAAGTTTTTCTTGGTTGCTGCATGCGAATGCTTAAATCTGAAAACCTCATTCAAATCCTTAGGAACCAGCACTTAGCTTATCAAGATTGTGCATGTTTTGCAGGTCCAATAGGTTAGGTTGCATGCATGGAAACCTCATATCTTCGGTTTTGTCGAAATAGGATAGCATCATACTTCGAAGGCATTTTATTTTTATTTTTCTCGCACTTTACTTTTCCAGAAGTTGTTACTTTATTTTAATTTGCAGTCGTTAAAATTATAAACATCTAAAAAATATCAAAATCTAAAAAAAAAACAATGAACAATCACTAAAGTTTCATGGTGAAATAAATCAACATTGCCCCTTGTTTACAGTTACTTGCAATCACTAAGGTGTTCCAAGCATTTAAATTGAATATTATTATTTATGCATATGAATGTTTGTTCATAAGAACCTTGGAGAAATAGCTAATTTCTTTGCAAGAGAGAGTTTCCTGTCAGAGACTCTAGTTGCGTGATCATTTTGTTATAGGGCAAAATATCCACTCAACAAGTCCTAAAGCTATTATATTAGCACATTGTTCATATATTGTATTTCTTGCACCTATTGACAACTTGGGAGCTACATAATCATTATTTTCCATTTTTTTTTATTTTGCAAGGACTTTTTGACATTCTACTCATATTTGGCTATTTTTTCTAAGTCTTTAATTTTCTCCTCTAGTTGTTTGCATATGTGTCTTAGCTTATCACCTTGCAAATAGATAGTGCTAACATGAGCCTATGCACTGAGCAAAAATTCTTCCAATGGTAGCTAGGAGATATCTATTATTTGTGTCTCTACCTGATAATTGTCAGGCATCACCTCATATTCTAGTTTATCCACCCTTGGTGTAGTTATAACTTTTAGCTATCGATAGGTGGTTGGATTGACTGTAGTCTGCCTAGGGAGAGCATGTTTTTTTGCTTGCCTAGGTGTTTTATTTCTCCACCACTCTTAAGCATTTTGGCTCATCTCCTTGAGCTTATTGATGGTAGTTGTGGATGGATGGTCAGGTGGTGGTAGTTTTTAAAAAAATAGACTACAATATGGGAAAGGGAGATGGAGGGATTTTGTGAATAGTCGATGTGGTAGTGCTTGTAGGGGTTTGTATTGGTGCAGTGAATGTGGTTGGGGGAATTTTGGATGTAGTGTTATTTTGAGTGATTGGCTCCTATGGAGAAAGGGATGGAATATCAATAGGGATCAAAGGAATAGACGAAGTAGTAGTTGAGTTTAGAGAAATTATACGTACCTATTTTACTTGATTTTACTCTGCCATTAGCTTGGTTACTACTCCAGTTGTTGGGGGTGGCCCATGAATCATTCATTTATTACAAGCTATCTCTGACAACTCCATAAGAGGATTGACTTTTATTTTATTCATTACTTCCTTATTTGGAGGATTTTTGTGACTAGATGGAGATGTCCTTGACAGCTATTACAAGTATGATTGTATACTCACATTGAATCACTCATTGTTGTCAGTAGGTTGGTTTGGAATTTGTGTGTCCCCTAATGGAATTTCTTGCTCTTGAAAGTTTTGATGCTCTGTTGGCCTTGGGATGAAGTTGGGCATTGGCCTAAGTGGAGACTCTAACATAAGCCTCTGACTCCTAATTTTTACTTTTGGAGCAAGGGATCTAGGAAAAGGTGCTCCTAGAGCTAAGTTTTGGGGGCGCTTTTGCACTTGTGTAAGCTCGTGTGGAACAATGGTTATTTTTCCTAGATCTCCTTTAGTATATTCTATTTTACTTATAGTATAGGATCCCTTTGGATATATTTCCTATTGCAATTTTATTGGGACAAAGGTAACAACCTATTGATTTGGCCGCAAAGTTTCTTTTATGGCTACTTGCTTTTTTGGGCCTATCATAGAGTTGCTATTAGATAGTCATTCTTTTGACTCTCGTACATTTTTTGCAAACTCATTATCTTTGGATATTACTTATTTCACTTTAACTTCTTCTCCTGGAAGTAGAGGTTATTTTTCCTATACGTCTTCACCTTGGTTGTCAACAATAGTGGGTTTAGTTAGATCTTCCCAAGGCTTCCATGTTGCTATATTTTCATTGTATTTTTGGAATAATATTTTATCCATTGAAAGTGGATACCTAGAATTTTGCATTTTTTTCACGCTTAAACATCCACCATTCCATGATCTTGGCTTTGTCCTAGCTAGTTTTATTTACCATAGTAATTATCTTATTATGGGTCAACCTATGATCTATATATCTTCTAGATCGTAGTCACATTCTTGCTCGTAGAATTCTCTCCAATGAGTCAATTCTTGTATTTTGTTAATTTTCCAGCTGATCTCATTATGCTTAAAATTGTTCTATAGCTGCTCTATGTCATTTTTTCTAACTTTATTGAAATTCAATGGTTTATCATTGTTCAAGAGCGTTATTCTCTCTTTGAATTTTTTTGTAGGGTCATACTTCTATTTATGAGGTATAGCTTGTAATCCCAACCTTTCATGTTTGTTATAGAGAAATTCTCATTGTCCTCCCACTGTTATTGTGATTGGTTTGAAAGTTAAGGGGTACTCACAAGTATCTCTTTTATTTATTTTGGGGCCAAATATTTATATAAATAGTATCAGTCTGTTGAAAATACCCATGGAAAATATTCTATCTATTACATAGTATGGCAGCAAAAAGAGTTTCCCCACAAAACCGTATAATCTCACCATTGTTCCTTCTATCAAAAAGTACCAATATCCCTCTTTCATATGAGGACTCTAAAATGTTGCCTTTGCTTTTCGAGACAATCAGGGTATTTATCCATAAATGAGCTTCAATGCTAGACCTCAAAAATCTCTATTGAAGTGATAATTGGACTCAAAATTCCTAGTTAAAGTAGTTCAGCCTACTACTACCATCTTTTACCCTTGGTTATTTACTCGATTTATGCCTATCCATGCATACTATCAATAGTGTTAAACAAGAAGAGACATGCTAGGTACGAAGAGTACCAAAATGTGCCATATGGAAAATTTTATAGTTGCCTGATTTGCTCATGCATATTTTTATATAAAAACCTAACCCAATAAAAGGAACAAGGGTTGTTGGATTGGTTTGAACGAGACTCATAGTAATAATGAGGGTTGGAGATAGCATATGTTAAGGCAATTTGGTAGTCGTGAACCTCTTTATCAATTGGTAGGCCAAAAATTATGTTAAGCATTGAGAAAATCTCGGGTAATTTGAACTCCAAAATATTAATTAGGATTTTTGGGACTTCATTACCCACTAGAGGGTTGTGCAACTACGAATTCAACCAATTCTTAAAAAAATTACCCCTTATTTATGTCCCCTGAGGTCATAGTATTTTCTTTGGTCTTCAATAGTATAAGGTTTAGAAGGGATTCTGGGTTTGGATCCTATGGCAAAGGCCTTGTTAAAAAGGTTAGGAGTAAGCTAAAACAATTATTGTCCTTTACAATTTTGGATTGTTTTCAATTGGGGTTATATTATTAGGCAATTGCTAGCACTAGTAAGGGGCAGGGATGAACGAGTTTGTATATATATATGATGATATAAATGAATGCTAAGCATACACACCTTAATTGCTAGGTGATACCCCTTGATATCATTGTTCAGTTGCTTCCCAAAGATACCTCTATTTCAACTTTAGGGTGATATCTGTATCCCCAATTTTGCATGTTCGGTCTAGGAGTAATTTCTTCTCTTTTGTGTCTTTTGAGAGTTAATAGGTGTTCTCATATTGCTAGCCATTGTTGGTCGACCTATGTCTATGTATTTCTTTGTTCATTATTTTTGTGAATCATTCGAAGCATTGGTTATGTAGCTTTATCTCAAGATAGCTTGTTATCTCAACAATATTTTCCCTTAGCAATTTTGCAAGGCAAAATTTTGTTGAAGTGTTCACCTTATGGGTGCTATACTAGTCATTGTGTAATTATTATGGTAGTTTAACTTTTTGTTTACTTTCCTCAGTGGTCATATTCCATGTGTCATAAGATCATGTAGAAGATATTGCATGTTAGATTTTAGTTGTTATAGTCCTTTGATGAATGAACAAATGCGAATACAAAATCAATGTAAGTTAATTCTAGTTTCAACAAATCGACTTGCAATAATTTTTAAAATTGTCATGACTTGTTTATTTTACTTATTTCTATGTACATATAATACAAAGGGTGGAAACACCCTACATGAAGCATTTTAAATGGCAGTCATTAATCGATATTGATAAAATTTGGCCGATACCATCAGACAACTCATATGCTTTATGCTCTCATTTGGCAGTGATTAAATATGGTCCAAACTAGAATGAATCAAATTTTTGGTGGTTCCTTGGATTTGTTTTGTCCTCCAATTTGATAATAATATTGTCAACTTGATAATCTTGAAATATCATTTTCTCGTCAAACCATTATTTTTTCACAATCGAATGGCTTTGGAAATTATTGTAGGCCTCTTACCTTTGTTCCTCTAATAGTAGCAACTATGATATTCAAGCTTCTATCACTCCCATATCAAGGAGCTCTGCTTGGGCTATCAACTTCATTGTTGGTAGCTTAATATTCAATGGAAGAACAACCTCCTTACCATAGACTAACAAATAAGGCAAAGCCTTTAATGCATTCTTTACTATAATTTATTCAACCCATAATGATTGGTCAAGTAAGAGGTGCCAACTTCTCTTATTTTTACCAATAGTCCTCTTAATAATCTTTAATAGATTATTTTTCGTTGATTCAGCCAGCCTATTCCCCTATGGATAATAATTGAATTATCTTCAAATAGATAACATATTTTTTGGTAAAATTAATAAATTTTCCTCATTTAAAAGCAAACTCCTTATCAAACACCAACGCATATGGGATGTTGAACCTTGCAGTTATTAATTTTTCTAGGAACTCCATTATTGTGTCTTGATTGGCCAATTTTATGGCTATTGCTTTGGTCCAAAGAGTGAAATAGTTTGTTTTTGTCATAATGTATTTGTGGCCTACTAATAAATTTGTATTTATAATCCCAATGAAGTCTAACCCCCACTATTGAAAAGGCACCTTTGTTATGATTGGTTGTAGTGGTAGCAATGTGTGTTTGTTTCTTCCAATGAATTGTTAATACTTTTCACAAGATCTAGCTACTTTTAATGAATCCATAAATATGGTAGGACAATAGTATCCAACTCTAAGAATTTTGATAGTCGTTGTTTGTCCTGAGTAGTATACTCTAGAAAATATTGAGTAAAACTTGATTAATATTTTCTCCACTTATTTTGGCTTTATGCAACGAAGGAGAACCCCATCAAAATTATTTTTGTACAGTCTCTCCAATAACAATATGTACTTCAAATTATATAACCTATATCTGCACCTTTGTGGTGAATTCAACTCTTTAGGACACCTTGTTTAGAAATATCTTATCCGTTTATCCACCTAGTCGAGTTCTTTTGGGTGTTGCTCAATCTCGAGATCTTCTTCGACACTATTTTCAATGCACATGTTACAATATTGCTCTAAGGTGGTGGCTAATTGTTGACATAAATATCTGCCTCTTACTGACTTGATAGGGTGTATCTCAATGTCATATTCCTATATTTTGGTGATCCATCTAGACATTTTTTCTCCTAGTTATCCCTGAAGACTAAAATTTCTAACATTTGAATGCACTACATAGACTATAATCTTGCTCTGATACAAGTAATGACTAAACTTTTTTAGAGCTTTCATGAAAAAGAACACCTATTTTCTATAAAATTATAGTTATTTTGATAATCATGGAATGTCTGACTTTAGAAAAATACTAGATATTCATCTTTCTCACCATCCTTTTGAGTAAGAACTGCAACATAAATGTCTTTAGACCCATATGTATATAAGATAAAATATTTCCTAAAATCTAGGTTGATCAAGACTAAAGCTCTTATGATGGCTTGTTTGATCTATTCAAATACCTTTTTCTTTTAGGATTCCATTCAAACATTGCATTCTTCTTCATGAACTTTGTCATGGGTTTGACTATCTATGCAAAGTTAAACACAAATTTTGGAACAAAATTGATTTACCCAAACAATTATTATGGAGCTTTCTTACTAAGGGAGAGTGGAAGAGCTAAAATAGCTTGAATCCTTTCTAGATTAATGGTCATTCCTTTTTTATAGATAACATGTCCCAATAGCTTTCCCTCATGCACATAAAAATAGATTTCTTCTAATTAACTGATAATTTGAACTCACGACACTTCTGAAAAACTACCTCCAAATGCTCCAAGTATTCTTGCTTGTTCTCAGAAAATATTTTCATCTCATCTAAGTATATTAGGATGATTTTATTGACCAACTCACCAAAATCAAATTCCATTGCATCTTGGAAGGCAACCTCAATATTAGACAAGCCAAATAACATCCTTTGATAGGAAAATATTTCTCATTTGGTAGTGAATGCTATTTTACACTGATCTTCATTTTTTACCCATATTTGGTCATATCCTGAAAATCCATTTAGGAGAGAAAATATTTCTGCTCTTATCATTGTTTGTAATATCTAATCAATTTGGTGCAAGGAATAATGATTTCAGAGATGCCTTTTTTGAGTTTTGGAAATCAATGCAGAGGTGTATATCTCCATTCTTCTTCCTTAATAGCACCAAGTTGGTAACCCATGTAAAATGTTTGATTGGGTATATGATCTTGGAATTCAACAATTTAAGGATATTTTGTTTCATTTTCACTTCTATTTTGGGATTAACTAGCCTTTGTTTCTGCCTAAATGGCTTGACTTTAGGTCTTATCTCAATTATGTGTTGAATTACCTCCTTGTCATAAACTCGTAGCTCATCATAACTCCATGGTATTATGTCTTGGTACATCTTTCACAGTGACTTTAATTGATATGGAATGAACACTCGAGAGAAAGCATACAAGAATAAGCATTATGAAAAATTAAAGATTGCATTCACACCAAAAATATTTTTATAGGCATGTCTACCTTTACAAAATTGGCATTTAATGCACCAATCCGTGTGAGCATTAAATGTTGTACAATGTGATCCATGTGAATAGGGATAATATTAAGAATTAAATATTAATCCCTATCATTCCTCCCCACCCTAGAAGCATTGGGCTCCAATGCATCCAAAAGATAGGGGAAATCATGAGCCAATTATGTTGAAGTGATCCACTTAGCCTTGTGAGGAAGCTCTTCACGGTGTGCAACTAGATACGAAGTGGATAAACCCTGACGAGTGTGGCAAGTCTTGGTGTCGAACAAATGGTCCTCCTCCAATGGAAGCTGGAAATTTGGAACAACATCTAAAGGATGATTGATTGTCGATGGGCTCTCTAGTATGGACTCATGATATGGATGGAGTAGATCAACATTGACAACATCATGAATACCCAAGTGTGCTAGAAGGTCCAATCAGAATGCATTCTCGGATAGTTGTTGAATTATGGTGTAAGGCCCATAGCGAAGAGGTTTGATCTTGCTATGTGCCTTCTCTAAAAATATCTTACGATCGAGGTACAACCAGACTCGATCACCAATCTGAAAGGAATGTGGAACACAATGATGATCCATTATCTATTTCTATTGTTGATGTATATACTGCATGATGTGTACAACCTTGGACTGGAGTTGCTACAGGTGCTGGATGAATGACTGTGCTTTATCCTATTCTTTTTGCATGTGGATTGTGACTGGAGATGGAAGAGCCAAGGGTAACTCATATGGAGAGACAGGTTGAAATCCTAGATAGAACTCAAAAGGACTATGACCTATGGACATATGTAGGACTCTATTATATGCATACTCAATATGAGTTAGACTAAGAACCCACTTGGCTGGTGACACATGGTGGTAGACTCTAAGACTATGGACAAGTGTATGATTAACAACTTGTATTTGACCATCAGACTGAGGATAGAATATTGTGGAAAAATTAAGGGACACACCTAATAGTTTCCACAAAGACCTCTAAAAATGATTGATAAAACGAGAATCACGATCGAATACAATACTTGTGGGAATACCAAAGGAGTGCAAGATGACATCAAAGAACAGTTAGGCTAAGTCTACAATAGAACTTATTTTTTGACATGGAATGAACTTAGCCATCTTACTAAAATGGTCGACTATAGCAAAGATACAATCATGTTGATGGACAATCATGGGAAAGCCACAGACAAGATCTATAGATATACTTTCCCAAGGATGTGACGCAATGGTTAAAGGTATACTAAGATCAATCCTATGGTTGGACAATTTATATCACTACATGGGACACACTGTTTTAATTACTTGAGAACATATCGTTGCATGTGTGGCCAATAGAATAATCTTTGCAAATGGTGAAGGGTCTTATGTTTACCGAAATGGCCGTCATAGAGGGTCGAATGAGCCTCTCTTAGAAGGGATGGTCTGATATCAGTAGGAACACAAATCTTATCTAGACGATAAAGCAACCCCTCCTTGAGATGGAAATCCTAAAAGGGACTTAAATTAGAGGAGGATGGATGTTGTAATTTGTGATAAATTGTGGCAATATCGTGATCATTAGGATACTCAATAGGCCAATATTAGAAGGCTAAATGAGAGGTACTAATAATGGTTAAGGCTTGAGCAGATGGAGGATGGCTAAGACAATCAGCAATAAAATTTTTACTACCCTTCTTGTATTTGATGACTAAGTGAAACTGTTGAAGATAGGAGACCCATTTCATTTGGCGTGCTTCTTGGATTTTTGTTTGGGATTGAAGAAAATGCAAGGGCAAATGATCTATGTGGACAATAGTTTCTTTACCAAGAAGGTAGTGACACAAATATTTTATAGCTTGGACTAAGGCATAGATTTCCTTATCATAAGTGGAGTAATTTTATTTTGTTGTGGAAAAGGACTCAGAATGATAAGCTATTGGATGGCCATTTTTTTTGAGAACAACATCGAGAGCAAATTGAGAGGCATTAGTTTCAATTTCAAATGGTTGTCAAATATTAGGAATGGCCAAGATAGGGGCTAAGCAAAGCTTATCTTTGAGAGTGGTAAAATCTTGGTTGTGGGTATTTGTCCAATGAAACACAGATTTGGCCTTAGTCAAAGAATGCAATGGAGTAGCAATGGTTGAGTACCCTGGAATGAATTTACGATAGAAGTTAGCAAGGCCAAGAAAACTTTTGAGTTTAGTGATGTTTGTGGGAGAAGGCCAATTGAGAAGAACTTCTACTTTGATAGGATCAACTTGGATACCTTTAGTATTGATGATGAAGCCGAGGTATGAAATGGATGTTTGGGCAAAGGAGAATTTGTTCAAGCTGGAAAACAATTGGTTCTTTTGAAGGATGGCAAGGACATTCTCAAGATGTTGTAAATATTTGGGCCAAGTCTTGAAAAATATCAAGATATCATCAAGATAAATTATTACATATTGATCAAGGCACTCACGGAATACTTCATTCATGAGCCTCATAAATGAAGTTGGAGCATTGGTGAGGCCAAATGGCATAACCAACCATTCAAACAATCCCATATTTTTCTTGAAATTTATTTTCCATGTATCCTCTGCTTGTATTCTAACTTGATGATAGCCACTCTTAAGATCAAGTTTGTTGAAGAATTTAGCCCCTTGTAGTTGATCTAACAAGTCATCAATTCAAGGAAGAGGATACCTGTTTTTTATTGTTATTTTATTTAGTGCCTTGAAATCAATATAGAATCTCCAAGTACCATATTTTTTTAGAACAACCAAAATTGGTGAAGCACAAGAAGAAGTGCTTGGTTTGATGAAACCCTTATCCAATAATTCTTGCAATTGTTTATTTATCTCATCATACTGTAAAATGTATTTCACGTACATTGGAACATTTGAAAGAGGTGTTGCTATAATTATCTCAATTGCATGACTAATTGCTCTTTCTGGTCGTAAGGAAGTGGGATATTGAAATATATTTTCATACTTATGTAATATTTTGTTCACTTGTAAAATTTGTATGTGATATTTAGTGTTTTTTTTATGCTCCTTTTCTTTTATGTGCTATTTTTACTGGATGAAGATTAGTGCAAGTGCTTGAGCATTATTAGTGGCTTTTCGAGCTTATCTACAAGTGAGCAGAAAATTAGATCTTATCTACAAGTGAGCAGAAAATTAGATGTTTGCTTTGTTTGCTTTGTGGCTTCAATAAGATAATTCTTTTGATCCTTTTATAATTTATGTGTTGTTAAATTCATTATAAGTAGCTCATCTATCATATTGGTATGGTTTACCTAGAAGCAATCCACAACAATCTATTTGGGTGACATCACAAGTCACCTTATCCTTAAACTTGGGCCAAAATGCAAATCTAATTGTGTAAGTGTGTGTGATCCATGAGGTGTTGCTACTATCCTTCCACCCAAGAGAGTATGGGTGAGGATGTTTGGCTATTAGAATCTTTAGCTTATCAACAATGGACTTCGTGATGAGATTATTTTACGAGCCATTATCAATTATACAATCAACAACAAAGTTGTGAATGAGGTGAGATCTAGTGACAAACAAATGGTCATGGTCACCACCTTGAGAATTTTGATTCATGAGTGTGACATTGTTCAATTTCCCTCTCAACTCCTCATACACTTCTTCACTACTAGTAGCCTTGATGGGGTTATCACTTGAGCCCTCATCAGACTATACAAACAAATTCTTCTTTCTTTGTAAGTTAGGACATTGAGTTTTTTCATGCCCTTTCTTTTTACAATAGTTACATAACTTCTCAGTTTGAGATAAATAAGAAGAATAAGAAGAAGAAGAAGAAGAAGAAGATAAGGGAGTTTTAGAATAAAATGATTGATGATAAATGGGGTTAACGGAAGAAGTAATAGGATATCTTCTTCGGTCCTATTGCTTCGCGGACACTTCGGTGGCCAAGCTTCCTAAAGAAAAATGAGGCTCCTTGTATTGTGCAATGAACTCCACAAGTTGTGCAACATTTAATGCTTTATCCAACGTATGGCAAGCAAAATATTTGAACTCCTTGTAAAGATATGCAAGTAGAACACTCTTGAATTTTGCAATCAATATTGTAGCAGGATCAGCAATTGCAAGTAACACTCGAAGGTGGTTAAATTTGTGAATAAAATATTGGATATATTATCTTTTGCCTTGGTGAAGTCTTAGCCATTTATTGAGTAAATCGTCCTCATAGTTGGATGGATAGAAGGAAGCCTTTAAGGTTGTGACTAGCTCCTCCCATGTTGTAATTGGATTTTGGCCTTGTTGGCGATTGGAGATGAGGACCTTGGCCAGATTGGAAAGTTTGAGTTTGGTAAAGGGTACTTTTTGGGCATCAGGAGTATTGCTAAACTCAAACCAAGTATCCATGTCAAGTATCCAATTGTTTAAGACATCGGGATCTTGAGAACCTTCATAGATTTGGACTTCACATCAAACATTAGGGTGTGGTGAGGACGAGGAAGAAGTTTTGAGTGATTGCATTATGGTTGCTAATTCATGTTGGGTTGCAGTGATTTCAGTGATCTTTTCATTCTCGTGTTATCATGATTTTAGCCATATTTTTGTCCAGGGCCATGCTAGCTACCATTGGCCTACGAGGAGTTGGAAAATGTTTACTAGGGGCCAGTGCACTAAGCAAAAATACAAGCAAAAATTTATTTCAACTATATATGGGCCCTCCCCTCCTATTGGAGACTAATGGATGACATGAAGGAGGTAATGAGGCAATTGAAGAAGCACCAACGGTTAACTCCAAACCAACTACGAACCCAAGGAAAGCCTACAAGAATCAACGACTATTCATGAATTCCACCTCAATGTCAAGAGAGCATCGATATGAGATCGAGTCTCGATAATAAAATAGTGCAACTTTGTTGTAAGGATGTGATGTGTGACAAGGAGTCACAGTCTATGGTTTAGTCAAACACCAGCAAGAAATGTGCATCAATTCATTAGATATAGTTATGAGAATCAAAAATATCCTTTGAAACTTCATTCAAGTGCCTAGATCTGCTATAAAACTCCACAACTCCACTTTAACACCAAATATAGATCCCCAAAATGGCTATGAACAAATGTGATCGATTTCTCGACGAGCGAATATATGGTTTAATAGCTGAAGGTCAGAGTTAGAGTGACCCAACTAGCTGTGAGTCAGTGATGGGTAGGACTCCAATAAAAGTTTTTGAAAATGGCATGCCTAAAAGCTTTACAAGAGTGCTCCTTCTAAGCCAAGATCTGTTGGTGGTTTTTTCATTCCCCCTTTGAACTAGCCTGGCCTAGGGAAAGAGGATACTGGCCAATCCAACACTCGGCTCTGATACCACTGATATAGAATGAATACTCGAGAGCAAAGCACAAGAATAAGCATGAGGAAAACTAAAGATCGTATTCACACCAAAAATAATTTTATAGGCATGTCTACATTTATAAAAGCGATATTTAATGCACTAATCTGTGTGAGCATTAATTGTTTTACAATGTGATCCATGTGAATAGGGATAATATTAAGAATTAAATGTTAAATTATATCATGAAGTGATGTAATTCCTTCACAAACCAATGAATTTTGACTTTCAAACTTTTTCCTGGTTCAATTTGTATTTCTCTATAAGCTTGTTCTTTTATCTTCATTTTATACCTTGTAATTATGTCGTTATTGACAAACAAGATTTCTAGAGTAATCAATCCTTTCAGGATATGATTATTCTTCAATTGAATAATTTCTTCTTGGTCAACTTCTTGTATTTCTTCTTGTTGAGTTGAGTAGATTGCCTCTCTTAAATAGAAATCAATGATTTGTCGATCATCTTCAAATACTTGCCAAAATATTTCCTTGTTTGGGATTGTTGGCCTAAAAATCATCTTTACTTTATTTCTCCTTTGACCATATTCTACAACAGGCATAAAATTTACTCCTTGAGAAGCAAGTGCATCAACTAACTCATTCTATTCTTGGGAAATAGCTTGTATATTCGATGCTTCAAATCCTTCCATAAGATCATATACCCTATTTCTGTATACTTTCAAGTAATTATGTTTATTGTTATATTTCTCCATTACTTGCTTGACCACGAGCTCAAAGTCACCATAAATTAAAAGTAATTTAATTCCCATTATTTCTGCTTGCATTAAGCCAAGACACAAAGCTTCATATTCAAAAATATTGTTAGTGTAGCTCCATGTTAACCTATAGGAGAAACTTTTGGTTCCTTCTAAAGGAGATACTAGCACTATTTCAGCTTTAACCCCATTCTTGCATCTATCCCCATCAAAGTAAATCTTCCAGAGCTCTATTTTTCATAATTCTTGATATTACATTTGGGATACCTTTTTGTTTAGGGCCTATGATGTGATATGTACCGATCCTAGTTTTGAGTAAATCATTATATTTTCTCAAAGAGAAATTATCTTTAGTCTACAATTCCTTCAAAAAAATAATCTACTGGATCTTTTTCTTCAAAAAATGTATTGATACATCCATCTTATTTTATCTTCTCAATGTGATAAGATGTTGGTTTCTCATGTTTTATTTTAACCTTTTTTCCCTTATGTGATAAGAGTAATCTAAGTACATATAACCTCCCATTTTTTATAAACTCCTAGGAAAGGTAGAGACCAAAATATGGCTCAAGGTCAATGACCACTATCTTTAAATTACAAAATTCAAGCCTCTTTAAGGTCAAGGTCTTAGGATGAAAAGGGGTCTTCCTTTCCTCACCCCATAAATAGTGATTAAATACCAACTACAAGGTGAGTGAAACCAAACCTATATTTTTATCTACTGAATGGCCCTTTCTGATACTCGTAGGGAATCAGTTCTACTATATCATTTTAGTCATTTACCTTACCTACATCCATTAATCAAGGGTGATCTTTGGCACTTTGTGTAGCGTCATTGGAACATCTTTAATAACTTCCATCATTTTGATAAGAGTGTTATCTAATTGTAAAACTTTGATACATGAGTGAGTATATTCCATACCCATAGCTTCATATACTATCTTGAGTATTATAGTAGTCACTGCTCTAGAATCAATCATACAATTATGTACAACCCATCCCTCCATCCTTAGGGATATGTAAAAAGGAGGTGGTATGTTATTTTCAGCCCCTAGAGTTATCAAATCTTAAGAAAATTATACTCTAAACTTGACTTGTCTCCTAAGTTTGTCATCTTTAATGAAGCTTTGAGTAAATCTATTTGTCTAGGGATCATCAAGGCATCATACATACTTTCTTTAGAGGGATTCTTCTTAATCTCTTCAACAATGTTGAAATTGGATGCTTCTACTTGTTTCTTTTTACTTTTTCTTTTTGGTTCATCAAACCTTCTCTTGTATTCTTGAGTGGCTTCTATCCTCTGTCTCTTTGTTACAAAATGATATTTGAGCTTATCCTATAATTGCTCTTTTTGACTTAGATAAATTTTCTTTTGCTTTTTCTGTTTGTTTTGGTCTTGATTGCTCCTTTCATAGTTCTGATGTGGCAAAAAAAATTCCTATATTTGGTTGAGCTAGATCTTTTCTAGTATCATGCAGTTTCTACTCTTTAGGCTTTTGAGGTTGAGTTGGCACTCGAAACGGCTCTATTTTTTGTAGATCCACCTAGAGTGGATTTTTTTGGACCTGGTTAACACTAAAATACACTCCTCTTCCAAAGGATCTTGAGTGATAATGACCTACTCTGGTTCCCACAACATATTAACTTGACCTTTCTAAGCCCTTTTAGCTTTTTCTACAGCCATCTAAGCTTGGTGTTTATACATTACACAAGTATCTATGTTATGAGGATCATTTCACACTATGCACCAAAGGTGACCTTTAGGCTCTAGTACTATTAATTTTGTTTCATGATCATGACAACTACTGTTGAATTTTCATATGGTATTACTGGTATAATATCCTTGGTTGATATCTCTTAGCTTCCCTTTTCAATAGTCATTACTTTATTATTTAGTGTTTTCAAGGTAGACAACACCTCTATCATTATTAGGGATTCCTTTGGCTCATGTGTTGGTAAGGTTGGCAACGTATGTATTGGAGGTAACATATTGGGAGTGGGAATAGGATCAACTGAAGGGAGATGCATGATTGTAATAGGATTTACAAGAGTCTCTTTTTGCTGAGTGGGTTGGACTATAGTTAGGAAACACGACATCATAACTCTAGGAGGTAGCCTTCCTATGCATATTAATATTTTTTTAGCAATAACAACTACTTAGTAAACCTAGGAAAAAGTTGTTTTATTATATTAATGTGTTTGTAGACCCATTTAAAGACCTAATGCTTTGATATAGTAGATGTATGATAGGGGGCCATGAGACCTAATATCTTGAGGAATCCTTTCTAATTTCTATTAAACCTAATATTATAGTTTGTGATGATTTCTTGGGGGTGTTAAATGACTGTAAACTGAGTGAGCTATGAAAAGAGGTCTACCAGCTCATTGAATTATTCAAGAAAATATCTTGCCAAATCATCCCATTAGTGGATACTTCCATCTCCTAGGTTTGATACTAGTGTAATATCTTCCCCCTAAAAGATAAGGTGAGGAGCCTAACCATAGTATCTTCCTCATGTGTGTTGTGAATTGCAACCAATGATACCAAATCTTGATTATATTCATAGACAATATTATCTATACCATCATAGGTAGGAAGGGCTTTAAGCATTGTTTAAGGAATGTTATTTACATGGGCTAGATCTAATGGTCCAATTGTGTTCCATTCAAGAAAATTTTAAAGGACCTATTGTTGATTGTGAGCCATGGCTTCAAAACTAGATGTTCCTAAGGGCTTAGGAGATCTAGAAAACATGAAATCTACACTTTCTAACCAATATTCTAAAGGTAGAGACTTAGTTTTCCTTTATCTATAGGTAGGGAACTCTAGAAAATGTGATAAATTCTCTAATTTCTTAGTTGTAAATCTTATCAGCATACAAAAATAAAGGCAGAATACACAGACTATGTTATGATAGCAACTAGATTTTGTGATTTCTTTTTAAATTAGCGAATTCATTGGGTGAAAATAATTTCAATGATCTCTTATGAAAAAACTTCACCAATATTCTCGTCTAAATTAGATAGGTGAACAAATTGTCATAATTTATCCCATCAAGCATGCCAAAAACTAAATTGTTGGACTAAAATCTGCCTAGTCTATGGATAGGCAATGCATCCTAGATTCTAGTCAACAATTTAGATTGGATGGAATGAAATTTATCTCAATTTCAACATTTAGAGAAGGTTAGCTTCTTAGAGTGCTTGTAAGTAAAATAGGGGTTTGATATTAAGGATAAAGAAAGAAGGTTAAGAGAGGATAAATGTTTAAGAAAATGAAATAAGGATGGATGGGATATAGTGTAACAACATTGGATTTCACTATATAATAAGCTAACATAATTCATTTACATGATACTTTACAAACCATCCATTATTAAGTGTAATTACAGATTTTTCCAACTCTAATTATTTTCTTTAATCATTCCAAAGACTTAAACAAATAGTAATCTAATAGCAATCCAAATAGCATATTTTGCTTTAACATAATAGACTAAACATTTAAGTGTAACTTAGATGACTTGAAGCAAATATGCATTCATAAAAACCTGTAATTACATAGTAATGGAGGTCAAACAACTATCACTTCATTAACTGGAAGTAATATTACACAACAAATATCCAGGAAAGGACTACAGAGTCAACCTATCAATTGAATGTGTGATGGTTTATTTATAAGTTGCATTTTGAAACTTGTAGTAGAATCTTTATAGTTTGTTACAAGATTGTTAAGAAAACAGTGTGGTAGAGAAATTAAGATGCTAAGGTGGCTAATTCATATTTCATATTGCATTTAAATTTGAATTTATGTGCAATCTACTCCATTGATTTACAACTATTTTTTGCAAGTGGGTAAATCATTGTAACTAATTTATCAAAGCTATTATTTTTATGCGTCAATGTTGTTAACTAGAATAGTTGAAAGGCACCATGGTGGTTGTAAGTCTAAAAAGATGTTTTGTGAGTGCCCATAATTTTACTCGTAAAGCTTTCAAGAACAAAATTATGGCTTGTGATTGCTTTGATAATATCACTTTGAGATGGACTTTGGCTTTGCTCATTTTTATTTCAAGCAATGACTCTTTTTGTACAATATTGGGTCTTAGCTTGGAGATGTTGATGTCATCATTGAAGGGCCCCCAATTTTGTTCATCACAGTTTTGTGCAACCTTTCAACTCTTCAAAGCACTTAGTCGATTATTAAAGAAAAAGGACTAGCTCATTTCTTTGCAAATGAGGTCATGAATTTGATCTATACTAAGTTTTATTTATCCCTTCATTTTTTAAATTTTTGCATGTATATTATTGTAGGTTTATTTTTAAAACTTCGTTATAGCATATACTGCTAAATTTTAGTGATATTGAGTTATAGTATCTTTTCCATAGATCGATTTATAGCTAAATCCTTACAATCATCTCTAGTAATAGAGGCTAGGGAGGACCATATAGAGCAACGATCCTCATTGCTCAAAGATAAGGTAATCATTGGTAAATTTAATAGGTCTTGGTCAGGGGCTTCGACTCTAATAAAATGGATTGATAGGAGATGAAAGTCTCCAAGAGTGAGTCTAATATTTCTTCCCAAAGTTTTCTTCCTAGCCATTTTTTGTTCTAGGAATGAAAGAGATAGAATCTTGAAAAGGGGTCCTTGGTTAATGGGAAGAGCAGAATTCTTCCTTACCCATTGATTTGAAGGCCTTGCACTTGAAAATATAGATCTATCCCTCAAGATGTAAGGTTTTCCCATTGAATTCCAGGAAAATGATACCTTCAAAGCAATAGGCAACACTCTAGGAGAATTCCCTAAGATTTTAGAAACTACAAAATATGGAGTATTGGTTATTTATACTCAGATATTGATCATGATTGATATCAATAAACCTTTAGTAGAATCAATCATTCTTAAATATGGGGGTAAGTTATGGATCCAAACCATAGATTATGAAAATATATATTTCATATATAGAATATGTCATGAGGTGGGGCATATTGAGATATCATACCCTAAGAAGAGTCCAACAGAAACATAAGTAAAAAATTAGAAACATAATATTTTCATAGGATGGCAATAGTACAAACATCAATATCTAGAATTAGTAGAATTAAATCAGTCTAAGGGGTTTGGATTGAAGACCATAGCAAAATTAGAAAGGATGCAAGACTTTTTTACAATATTATTCTAAGATCAGAGGAGATTGAAGTCCTTAATGATAATTTATTACAGGAAGTACCTTCAGTTATAACAAATGAAGACAATAGCAAATTGATAGAGCCTACTACTCTAGAAGAAGTTCATTCAAATTTTTTCTCTTTTGATAAGGATAAATCCCCCACTCTGGATGGACTCTTTGCAACATTTTATCAACATAGTTGGGAAACGGTGAAGGATTTTTAATTTGTGGTAGTGGAATAGTCTAGAGTAAAATAGTGTATACCTTATAAAATAAATGCAACATATCTTACCATGATTCAAAAAAAAGGATGTAAAATTATTTGACTCATTCAGACCCGTAAGTCTATGTAATATGGCATATAAGATAATCTTCAAAGTAATGGCAAATCAATTAAGATCACAATTAGACCAAACTATTTGATAAAATCAAGGAGGATTTTTGAAAGGGAGACAAATTCTAAACAAGATCATAGTAGGTCATGAAGTAATGCATTCAATAGCTTCTTAAAAAAAGAGCAATGATCTCAAAACTTGATATGAATAAAGCCTATGATAGGGTTAAATGGGATTTTATTTTTGTAGTATTAGAAAAGTTTGAATTTGGAAAGAAATGGATCAAATGGATTAAAGTTTTTTTCTCTATAATATTGTATTTAGTGTTGGTCAATGGACTAGTAACATAATCATTTAAATCCAAGAGGGGTCTTAGACAAGGAGATCCTCTCACCATATTTATTCATTATTACGGCAAAGGTATTGAGAAAGAACTTATAGAAGGTATTCCAAGATGAGCTAATAAGTAGACTTAAGGCTAGTAATAACATCAACAACATCACCCATCAATAGTTTGTAGATGATACAATCCTTTTTGGGAGGGCAAAGGAAAATAAGGCTAGAGCTTTGAATAACTTATCAAAGGAATATGAAAGAGCATCTGGGCATAAAGTTAATAGGAAAAAATCTAAATTTTACTTCCTAAACACTCCAACTAGAAACAGAGTAGGGATATGTAGGTTACTTCAAATGGAGGTAAATTTTCCAACAACATATAGAGGGATGCCCCTTATTTGAGGGGAGAATAATGATAGAATTATATAATTTAGTTATACATAAAGTTTAAAATAAACCACTAGCATGGAAAATTATATGGTTATCGTTAGCAGGAAGAGTGTAGATTATTAAATTGGTCTTACAAGTCATTCCAGCATATTATATATCCTTGTATATTATACCAACATCAATAGATAAAATTTTAATTTATATTATGTAGTCATTTTTGTGGTTAGGATTACATGATAAAAGGAAACTTTCTTTGATGAAATGGAGTAAGGTTTTTGATGATAAAACTAGGTGAGATCACAGTTTAAGAGTTCTTACAGATGAAAACTTAATTCTAAGGGTAAAAGTAATTTGAAGATTGTACAAAGAGAGTCAAAGACAATGGACAATAATTGTTCTAAGCAAGTACATTGATCCTAATGACCCAAGCTTAATTTTTACTGCATTCTCAATACCAGATGGTTCTACACTATGGAATGGTTTTAAAAATCAATTGATCTAGTAATTAAACGTCTAAGATGGGTGGTGGGAATTGGAGAAAAAATATCTATTTGGATGGATAATTGGTGTGATAAAAGACCACTCAATATAGATCTAATTCTGAAACCATGGATGAGATAAATTCAAGATAATATGGTGATAGGGTTTCAAATATTATGTACAAGGATCAAGAAGGAATGTACAAATGGAAAGAATATTTTCTTACAAGTATACCATGCATTGTTGCTAAGAGACAGTTAAGCAAAAATATAACAACAATGATTATTCCAAGGGGGGCAAAGGATAAGCTGATTTGGGAATAGCTTGGGAGAATACACAACAAGAAGCAGATATAATGTAAAGCACCAATAAAATAGGAATATTACAAGAATATGAAGAGATATTTGGGATAGCCCGAGCATTCCAAAAGTCAAAATGCTTCTATGGCTAGTAGGTCACTAAAATTTTATCCTAGGATAACCTAATGAAAAGGGGTTTCCATGGCCCCTCACAATGTGTTCTATGTAAAAAGAAGAAAGATAGTATAGATCATATCTTGGGACACTACTAAATAGTTTGGAAACTATGGCAATGGATATTTTTGAAAAAAAGGAAGCTGAGAGATATCAACCAAGGATATTCCCAATAATGAATTTTCAACTTGTTGAGACTACTAAACTATTTATTACATTTCTTGTGGTTGCACTTATGCTTTAGGAAGGAAGCTAACAATCCAAAGGTGGTAAAGCAACTATGATAACATGAAATTTTGGAAATATTACTATGTTAAGATGCAATGTGTAGACAATAGAGGTGGAGTTTTGGTATTGTAAAGGTTGCTATAGGAAAATGTCAAGAAGAATAATGTTGAATTCTAAAATATTTGTATTTACAAAGAAAATTAAAGAAAATCCAGAAAATGAAAATCAAGAATTTAAACTTTTTATGAAAAATATTTAGCTATCTAGCTATAACAACTCAATTGAGATGAGAATTAAGTCTATTTATAAACACTCAAGCTCTAAAAGAGAGAATTATAATTTTTCAAAGATGGACAACCCAAGTACAACCCATTTTCTCAAGATATATATTTATCTATATATACGTGTTTTTTTTCAATGAGTTATAAAATTGAAATGGGTTCCATCCATATTACATCATGATGATATAGTGGCATTACAACAACTTGTCAATCATATGTATTATTTGACAAGATTCAAATTATAACCACTTCCTTACAAATAAAAAAAAAATCTAACTAATTAAACCAATACTATTCAATATATATATAATATTTTAATTATAACATTTATTTTTTTATTTACATAGTTGTCATTGTTTTATCCTCTCCTTTTATTCTGGTTTGCTCTACCACTCCCCATGTCTAATTGCTTTCATAAATTTAAGTGGAGCACACACTAGACACATCTTATAATTTTAGATTATTCAATTTAGAGATGATGTGACTAGGCCAATGCATATTTTAATAGATAAATCATATGTCAACTAAGGAAAAAACAATCATATGGTGACTTCATCTTCTCAAAATTAAAAACAATAAGGATGAGTTTAAAAAATAATTATATTCCATTTGGTACGTGACTATGAATCCACAAATCTCTTACTCATTATTATTAGTATTTCAAGACAAGTGTCCTTTCTATTTTCAAACAAATAATACATTCAAAGTGACAAATTATTTTGGATCTTACGCTTTAAAAAGTATGGCATACAACAATTATTGGGGAACAATCCTTATGGTTTTTTGGATTTATATTTAAAACTTTATCTCCAACAAGGGAGATCTTCCTTCGAACAAATAAATCAAATAATGCCTTTTCTTCTTTTTGTTATGGTTGTTCCTATCTTCCTTTGAATGGAACCAATCAAACTTATATGATGGTTAAATGGTGGATGCTTACTCATTTGGGAACAAAGGCTTATATTGCAAGGTTGACAATAAGGGCTTTTGAACATTTGTTTAGTGCTGGCTTCCATGAATGAGGCATGCATGATCCACTTCAAATTATTTATAATAATATTATGATGTATTATTTGAAAGGATAAGTTGATTGATAGTGATAAAGTATTTATTATGAGTTATTTCAATTTGATATTTTAAACTGTCAAAAAAATTGTTAATTTCGAATTAAAAGAAAAAAACATTAAAAAATAATATAATACACTTAAAAATACAATTATGAAAACCGTGGTGTGGGCGAGTGTGTGGGGGTGGATGGCGTGGCGAGTGTGTGAGGGGTGGATGTGTGATAGCTTTGTGTTAAATTCTCTATTGATAAGTATAGTTCTCGGCATTACGAGGGGTCATGGTTGGAAGGAGTCTGGAAGAAGACCGTTCAACTATGTACGTCAATCATAAAAGTTTCTTACAATAACCAAATCAAAAAAATTCTCACAATAGCCAAACCAAAAACGTTATAAAATTTTTATGTGGATTTCACATGCCACGCCTAGGTTACTTCATAATTACTTCATGAAGGACTACTTATATAATAGCATATCTTTGACCCACATTAATAAAAGAGATTCAAAGAAATTCAAGAAGTGTGTATTGCATATAGTGCATTCGTTGGTATTACCATATGGATGTATTTAATGAAAGGGCCAATAATGCAATGTTATCAACTTGGTATATATATTCTTTTGGTTTTTAAAATTAGAAACATTAAAAAGATAATATGCACTTAAAAATACAATGATGGAAATTTTATGTGGGTTCCACATGCCACGCCTAGATTACTTCATAAGCACTTCATGAAGGACTACTTATATATAATTTTATTTTATAATAGCGTATCTTTGACCACATGAATAAAAGAGATTCAAGAAGTGTGTATTGCTTGTAGTGCATTTGTTGGTATTACCATATATGGATATTTAAAATCAAAGGGCCAATAATGCAATGTTATCAACTTGGTATATATATTATTTTGGTTTTTAAAATTAGAATATTTTGGATGTGGATAAGAGGATTTTGATTTTTAAATTATAAGAATTTTGATTTTTAAATAGAAGGTTTACAATTTAAATTTAAAAGGATAAAGTTGTATATCATATTTTAATAATCATATTATGGGTGGATGAGTACATATTGAATAAACATCTTGTTTCATGTGGTCTATAACTTTTTAAAAAAATTAATTTTTTTTTTGAAAAAATATTGTTTATATTAACATAAAAAAATCAAAATACAAGTCATCGCAGCAGATTACAAAAATCTGCTCAAGGATATTCAACCATGTGACTTGTCCTAAGCAGAGCAGTCTTTGAGATCTTTGATTATAAGCCTCTTAAAGGCTCATTGGAACTAAATATTCATAATAGCATTGGACTTTGTTTAGTTTTTCGAGATGAATTTATTTTAATTGGTTATATGAGATTAAAATAACCCATCTATATAGTGGTTTTATGATTTTTTTTATGTATGGATTACTTAGTAAGATTTAAATTTGGGTTTCTTCTTAAATCCAAAGAATTTAATTGATTAATCTAATGTTATTTGTTATTTTAGGTCCCATGAGGGATAGCACAAGAGACAGTGCAACGGTGGTTTGGCTCTTCTTCGAAACGTCCAAGGTTTAAATCGTGGCGTGAGTGAGTGTGTGAGGGGGTGGATGTGTGTTCATCATATATATATATATATATATATATATATATATATATATATATATATATATATATTAGTTGGGTGTTACTTCCATTAAAATAACAAGACGTTACATTTTTCTCATTACATTGTTATCAAGTTAATTTAATTATATTCAAACTTGTATTTTTATCGTAGATAAATTTTATTTCTTTTTTTATCAAAGATATTCTCCTCGAACTATTAAATTTGAGCAATAAATACTTGATATGATTTTTATTAAGAGAAAATCTCGCTCATTTAATTAGAATTTTATCAAGATAAATGTTTTTGTTAGATAGGAGAGTTGGTCACAACCACACTATTTTTAGTATTTGATAAGCGCAGGGTCCAAACCATAAGGGTTGCTCCCATCAAACCTATTCCATCTCATTATTGTTGACAACTACACTATTTTTAGTAACTGATAAGCGCAGGGTTCAAACCACAAGGATTGCTCCCACAAAACCTATTCCATCTTGTTATTGTTGATCTGGAATGAAGAAGCCATTGGTCGCTCAAGATTCTTACTATCGTCGATCTGACGCGCACTCAAATGATTCAGATCAGACTACCACCTTTGCAAACAAGCTGCCCCCGAGGTTTGAACTTGGGTGTCTTCTTGGTAAGTGTTTGGCCAAACAAACACTTACCAATCCACCTAGCCATCAAGGGCAAAACAAATTGAACGCTTTGGACCAAGATAAGCACTCACCAATTTTTTTTGTCAATATAAAAATATCAACATTACAAATGTTTGACAAGGACAACATTGTGGTTAGAGTTTTGAATTCTCTTTGAGATGTTCAAGGTTCAAACCACGGCATACCTAAAAAGGTATAGATTGGATTGTAGCGGTCTAGTGTTTTCGAGACAAGCACTTACCAGTTTTTTTTGTCAAGATAAAAATATCAACATTGCAAATGTTCAACAAGGATAGCATAGTGGTTATAATTTTGGATTCTCTTTGTGAGGTTCAAGGTTCAAACCATGACATACCTAAAAAGGTATAGGTTGGATTGTAGCGGTCTAGTGTTTACCAGTTGGCTGCCCCAATTCGATGCCCTAGAGGGTTAGGGGTCCCGTTGACTTCGTCTAACCCAACAGGCTAGGGTTTATAGTGGTAGCATCCAATGATCTTACCAATTATCCTATGTATTTAAAAAAAATCAACATTGCAAATAACTAAAATATTTACTATATATGTTGAAAATTCGCTAATACCTCTTTTTTAAGAGTCTTATTAATACTCCTAATATTCTAATATATCTTTTCCATAATCACTTTTTATTTGTGGTTTTAGCCCTACTTCTTGTTAACACTTGTGTTATTTGTTTTTGTTTTACTATATCAGTATCCCTATGAGTTTGTTTTTCTCTTTGCTTTTGCTTTTTGGATTGTGTTTCTGCAATCAACTCCTTGATATTATTTTATTAAGAGAGAAAATCTCATTCTTTCAATTACCTTCTAAAGTATGAATTTTTCTAAGATAAAAATCAATGTTACAAATAACTAAAATATTTGCTAGATATGTTGTTTATAGCATCCTACCATTCCTAATAACTTTGTTTTTAGGGGTCTTATTAATTCCCCTAAAATTCCAACATATCATTTTCATCATCACTTTTAATTTGTGGTTTTAGTCCTACTTCTTGTTAACACTTGTTATATTTGTTTTTATTTTCACATATCAATATTCCTCTGAGTTTGATTTTCTCTTTGTTTTTGCTTCTTAGGTCTTCTTCTCTTTTTTTTATTCCCACCAACACTTTCATCTTCATCAACCACTTTGATTTTTTTACATTGCTCTTAATGAGACTTATCATCTATAAGTTTGTCTTGCTTTGAAGGATTCAAAGTGCAAGGAATAGCCTCAAAAGCACTCTTATTTATGTTGTCCTAAAAACCTTAAAGTGCAAGGACACACCTCCATAGCAATTACCTTCTTATGTTGCCCTAAAAACCCTAAATTATTATGGATTTCCTCCATCCTTATTTCCTTATTATTCTACTCTTGAAACCCTAAAGTGTAAGGGATAACCTCTACACTACTTTCATTTCTATTGCTAGGAGAAGATTCCATACTACTTAATGAAAATGAAGACAATTTACCTAGAATGAATTATGGCCTCTTCTCTCATCTTTAATTTAAAATTTTCCTCCACATCTTCCTTTGCACTTTTAATTACTTTTGAAGTTGAAGTTACACATTGCACTTTCTTGTTCATTGTAGCATTATTTTTTTCTAATAGTTGATCTAAGTGAACTATGGTGGCCTTTTCTATATGATGTTGTAGATATGTCTTCCTTACCTATAATGAATTTGACCTCTTCTCTCATATTTAATTTAAAATTTTCCAACACATCTTCCTTTGCACTTTTAATTCCTTTTGAAGTTGAACTTACACATTGCACTTTCTCGTTCATTGTAGTCTTATTTTCTTCTAATAGTTGATCTAAGTGAACTATGGTGGCCTTTTCTATATGATATTGTAGATATGTCTTCCTTACCTCTTTGTTGAAGTACAATATCATTGATCTAGTCCAACTGCTATTATAGTATGATTTTCTTGCTTCATCTTGAAGTTTATCTCATGACCAATTTTTTTGTATCTTTCTTCATCATTTTCACTTTGCAATGTATTTTCATGTGTCTAGCCTCATAAAAATTGTGACGTCATAATGTAATATTTTCATAATCTACTTGTTTATTACATTCTCTTGATTCAGATTTGATCTTAATGCATTGTGGCAAAGAGATTGATATATCCATAGCAACACATATCCAAGTATATACAACATGATTTCGCTTCTTAATCGTTGCTCCCTCCTTGATGAATTCCCCTACGGTTTATCCAATATTCTTTAAAACATCCTTATTAATGAGTTGATATGGAAGTCCAAAAATCCTAACCCACACTAGAATATTTTTAATAGTTTATGTCTTGATAGAAAAATTCTCACTCCATGGTATTAAATAAAGGGTATCTCTCCCCCTAAATCATGGGCCACCACCCATTATTTGTCCCTAATTATTGAACAAGAAAATATGATGAGGAAAAGACCTTTAGGAAGAAAAGTTAGAGTAATTTGAATTCAATCACCACTTCCACTTGATCCAAATTTGAATCTCTAAAAACCTTGTTGGCTAGTATCCATAGAACTTAACCCTCTATTTTTAAGAACCCTTATATCAAGCTCTATTATGTCATCCTTGATAATCACTTCTGGTGTAACATTTACTCCTTAGCTCTAACTTATTTTGATCTTACTCTTATCTCCAATTTAGGCATTCATACTTCTAGCTAGGGCATCCTGAATTCTTGTTAGGACTTTCAAATATGACTTTCCTTCTATGCTACCTAGTGGGACTCACTTTTGGCTTGCACTTGCTCCTGGATCACACTCATTCTCATTTTTTAATGTTCACCCATGATATTTGAACCTTGGTTTAAAGTATGAAACTTTTTACTTCCTACCAATTGCTCTAAATCCCATGGGAAAAAAACTACTTTAATTTTACTTCATAGTTTTTAAAATTTAACCAACCATTAAAATGGATTATATTAAATTAAATTTCATAAAAAACATTTTGAGAATGGTCATAGATGGTGAAACTTTCACGATTGAAATGAATAAATATTTGTTTATGTTTAAAGATGTGGGATCATTACAAATAATTCTATTGATTCACAATATTGTAGCATCAAGTTATAATTACTCTTAAGAACAAATGAAGATTCACTAAAAATTATTAATTATAATTGTAATCACTGCATTCATTGGGTCAATGTATCATAATTAACAACTTGATAACCTATTGATGCTTTCCAAATTTTAAAGTTACTCTTACATCTACATAAGGGAATAGATTTATTAATCATATGACATACATTGGAGTCAATATTAACCCAAGTGATTTAGTTATACTCAACAATGATTTGGCTAAGTGAAATTAAAATTAAGAAAAAATCAATGAAATCAATATGGCCAATAAGGATGACCTCATCACACTTACAAACGAATATTTACTCATGATTGTGGATAGATCCTAAAATCATCGCATTATTATAAGTGTAGTAACTAGGAATTAAGAAGTTATAAAGCGGATTAATAAGACTTTCATTTATTACAAATATTTACTCATGATTGTGGATAGATCCTAAAATCACCACATTATTATAAGTGTAGTAACTAGGAATTAAGAAGTTATAAAGTGGATTAATAAGACTTTCATTTATCATTAACATAATGAGGATTGGAGAAACAACAATTTATGTGTTCTTTTCTCTTTATTATAATCCTACAATAGTGAAGGTCATCTACATTATAAAAGGACTCCTCATAATAACAACATGAGGTAGTGTAAGAAGAAATTTGGAAAGGTGGTATCAAATATTTACAATTATATTCCTTAATTTAGTATAAAATATCAATATAACTTCTCATTCTAATTGAATCATGGAAAAAGGAAAGGAAGTGTTGAAGGATGTGATGGTTAAGACAAAAGAACATATTAACATAGATGATTTATTTTTGGTACTCTTACTAACAACAACAAAACATTATTTCTTTATTTTAATGCTAAAGGCTAAAATCAAACATTAAATGAAAGTTTAAAGTCATAAGTTGAAAACTCGTCTAGGTTAGTATAAGTGGATCTAATTGCAAGAAACTCATGATGCACAATTTATCATACAATGATATCATTATGAATCTAGATTAGTAAATCCAATTTAAGATTTGATTAAAATTTGATACCCAATTATAAATCCATAAATCTACAAATAGATTATCAATGTTTACTTGTATTAAATTTTTTAAATCAATTCTTGTAAATATGCTTACATAAATTCAATATTCAATAGTTTAGAGGTGTTTGGGGTTAGATTTTGACCTAGATCTCAATAATGTCTTAGATCGAAAAATGTTTCTTATGATCCATGAGATATTCCTCTTGTTTAGTTTTAACCTTAATTTATTTTTTGATACACTTCAATGGCTTGACTACCATGTAATGGTAAGCCTACTTTTTTCCATAATTATTAGTTTCTAAGTTTATTCAATAGAGAATGTATTGAAGAATGATCAACTTGTGAGTTTGTTTATTTTTGTTTTTTGTTTCTAATTTAAAATTATTTACTATTCGAAAATTGTTTGACTAAAATATATATTTTTTGGAAAGACATTATCTATGAACTCTTTTAAATTCTACACTCTTTTTCAATTTGAAATAAAATTGAAAAACTTGTATTGATGATACCAATATTATTAGATTTCCAAATTTTAAGACGCAAATATAAATTCTATTGGAAAAAAATTATTAAATTTTTTTCTAAATTTATTTTACTATTGTATATATTTATTTTAATTGGTTATATGGGACTGAAACAGGTCCCACCTATATTACATCATCACCACATAGTGGTATTACAACAATGTTTGGATATTATATGTGTATCACTTGGCAAGATTTGAACTTGGGTCTCCTCCTTTAATATAGAGGAATCTAACCAGTTGAGCTAATGTCACTTGATTTTACTACTGTATATATTACGTCCCTTATCTAATCATAATTATTTAAAATCTATACAAGTTTAAATTAACAAAAATATCCACTAAAAAAATTAGCCATATTAAAATTAATTATAAATTTAACTAAATAGTAACTTAGTCTCATATATTTAATAAGACCATTTTTTTTTATTTGGTTAATAAGACCATCTTATTATACAAGAAATCGTATTCTTAAGATACATTTATTTTTACTAGGTAGGAAAACATAGGATTTTGAAAGGATTCTTAACCTTTTACAATGAGAGACATAATAGAAACAAGAATAGTAAGCGAATCAAGAGGAGAACAACCCCAAGGTACAAGAGGATACAACAAAATAGCCACAAATAGGTAGAAGGAAGAAAATTCCTTCAAGAAAAAGCAAGAGGAAGCACCTTATCAACCAGGGACTAAAAGAGACCAAAATTCAAAACCAAAACACACTAAGTTAAAAAGGTAGGAAAATCCTTCATCCAAATTTGAAGAGCATTCTGATTTCCCACTAGTTGACCAATAGGTCAAGTTCCTTATTTTATTCTCGAAATGCGTGTCTGAACTCAACACCTTCCAAATTCTCAGTGCAATGATAAATATCTTCTATTAAATCTGTAATGGACCAATGGGGGGAATGATTTCCTTTAGCAATATTAATGACAAAAAGAGAGTCACCTTCGATCACCACCTTCTTTGCATTCATCTTTTCCAAGAGCATGACCCCTTGATAAAGCACCTAAGCTTCAACAAAAAAACTGGACTGAACACCTAAGAAGTTAGCAAAGGCCAAAATAATAACCCCTTTGTCATTCCTGATGATTCCTCCAACCCCTGTGGTGCCTGGGTTTCCCTTAGTTGCCCCATCAAAGTTCAATTTTATCCAACCTTGAGGCAAAGGCTACCATTTGACAAGATCTCTAGGATTGGGGGTGGGTAGACTACAAATACCTTCCAGATTCAAGATACCCAGTTGGCTAGTGTTGTCATTTTTACCACATTATTTTTGTTGTTGTTGTTCATGCAAAAGAATGCTCAAATTGTAAAGATACTCACTCCTCTGTTTGTAAGTGAAAAGGTAAAACTGTCACGATATCGCGACATGTCGCGATATCGTGACTTGTTGTAGTTTCGCGACGTCCGTACCAGAAAAGAGCTAAGTATAGAAAATGTCACGATATCACGACATGTCGCATTTTCACGACCTATCACATTTTTAGGGCTAAAAGCAGCCAAAGGAAGCAAAAAAGTAAAACTATCACGATATCGCGACATGTTGGATTTTCGCGCTAGGAGCAACGAAAGGCAGTAGTAACGACAAAGTTGTTGCGACATCGCGACATGTCGCATTTTCGTGACTTGTTGCGGTGAGGGAGCACTCAAGTGAAAGTTGTCGTGATATCGCAACATGTCGCATTTTCGTGACTTGTAGTGGCAACAGAGTACAGTGATAGCAAAATGTCATGATATTGCGACATGCAGCAGCAAGGAGGAGCCCCAAGGAAAATTGTCGCGATTTCATGACATTTCGCGTTTTCACGGGGAGACAGCTGAAAAGTACAAGTGCAGAGAATTGTCATGATTTTGCGACATGTCACATTTCGCGACATGTCGCGTTTTCGCGAAAGGGCTGAAGATAACACAAGGCGGAAGAAAGATGTCACGATATCACGACATTTTTGGAAATGAAGCCAAGTAAGAGAGACATGTCGTGATATCGCGACAAGAAGCGACAACGAAGGCGAAGACAGGAAATTGTCGTGATTTTGTGACATGTTGGGGCAAAAGGACAAAGTGCGGAGAATAGTCACAATTTTGTGACATGTCGCGTTTTCGCAAGGAGAAAGCAAGGAAGCAGCCAGATAGTATGGAATATCACATTTTCATGAGGAGAAAGCAAGGAAGCAGCCAGATAGTATGGAATGTCACAATTTTGTGACATGAATTTTCACAGCCGAAAAGCAACAAAGTACAAGAAGATAGAAACATGTCGTGATTTCGCAAGTTGTTGAAGAACAAAACGAAGAAAACGTCGCGATATCGCGACATGTTGCATTTTCACGGTGAACAAGCGGGAAGGACAATGCCAAGTACAGAATGTCATGATTTCACGACATGTCCCATTTTTGCTACTTGCAAGAAGAGAAGAGCCAACAGAGATGAGGATGTCACGATTTCTTGACATGTCTTGTTTTCGTGATGGAAGGCGATGAAAGGGCAAAGTGGCAGAAACATGTCACAATTTCACGACATGTCACATTTTCGCGACTTGTCTCATTTTTGTGACTGGTGGCAAAAGGAGAAAGCAGTAAGGTAAAAGTGTCGCGATATCGCAACATGTCACATTTTCGTGACCTGTCACGTTTTCGTGACAGAAGCGAAAGCAAAGGCCCAACACAATTTTGTCTGCATTTTTCTTCAAAACTGCATAGGAGAACATGAAGAGAAGATAATATCAAACAAAGGAATGTTTTAAAATCTCTCCAACTGATTTTGAGATCGTGGTCAAAGAGACGCCAAGATTAAATGTTGTTGTTTACCTATGTGCGCAAGATGGAAGAACATGAGGCAGTTTTCAACGCCACCAAAATTAAAGACGCCTCCAGTATTAAAAGCTCTTGTTCGTGATATCCTAACAACTTCCAGCCTGCCTCGATAACGGTCATTTAATGAGGAAATATGGTCCCTTTTTTCTGTTTAATTTTTAGTTTTGATCCATAAAAATAAGGAGTGTGATTTCTCTGAGGCAGATTAAGGGGGATTGTTTCTCTTTTCAAGTGCCTATTTTGTGGACCTCTTCGAAATCTGTTTTATGTATTAAATGTTATTATTCGAAAGGAAGAGGGAAGGCCTCTATAAATACCAATGTAAAATCTCAAGCAAGAGGAGGAGGACCTTTTTGCAGAAATTGAAGCAGAAATCCTAGATGCATTTTGCTCTATTCTTAGTGTCTTTTAGAGTTGGTGATCCAAACTGTTGTCCATATGATGCTTTCTGTGTGATTTACTTATGTTAGTCCAGTATTAAAATATCAGTTGAATTCTACTATTTTGGATTTGGCTATATTTGCATTTGAACGTTTGGAGTATAATTGGAAGCAAACTTATGGTCAATGCTTGATCCAATTTTTGTATATGCATTCTAAGAATCAGTTGTTGCTTAGATTCAGGATCTAGTGGAGGTTATTTGCTGTTTGAGGTTGTTCTCCCCATCAACTATCATCTTTGGCCATATTTCCATCTCTTTCTGTTATTTCCATTTCTTTCTGCATTTTCCCATTTCTTTCCTGCATCTTTATCTTGAAACCAGTTTAGATTAGTTTGGGAGCCAGCCCTCTCTGGAGATTGGCCCGGGAGACTTCTCTTTCTCTCGGCATTTCAATGTTGGCTGAGTCTAGGGTGCACAAGTGATGAAATCTTGTACTTAGGCAGATTTGTGACCAACAACTAGAAAGCTTACCTTCGTTATGGGACCATTTATCATCTTTGATAAGGATTATGGAAACATTATCTTTCAAGGAATTGAAAATTTTAGCTTCCACATGCAAGGGATCCTTTTTAACATTCCTGAAGGCTCTGTTGTTTCTTTCATTCCAAATACCCCAAAGAAAATGAGGTAAACAGAAAGACCAATAATTTCTAAGCAGAATATTATGGAAGGGGGCAACCCACTACAAACACAAGTCTAGAATGTTATTAGGCATGACCCAGGTAACATTGAATTTGATGAGAAGAATATGGATAACTTCTAAGGAGAAGGGACACTTGAGAAACAAATGATTAGCATTCTCCCAAGCAACTTCACACAGATAACACCTATTCAAAATGGGCAAGCCTCTTTTGTGAAGGTTTTCAATAGTAAGTATTTTGTTCTAGATGGTCAACCAAAATAAGAAATTAACTTTAGTTATGAGGTGTTTGAACCATATCTTACTCGCTGGAAACCAGTCCTCTTCCTCATCAAACTGAAGAAAGTAAGCAGATTTAACCATGACAAGACCTATATTATCTACTTTTCAAACAAGGGAATCAACTGACGGGTTAGGATTAAGGAGATGAATTCTAAGAATATTGGATAAATAATTTAGAGCACAAATTTTTTTGAGGAAGGGTTAACAAGAGAAATTCTTCCAAGTCCTTTTTCCATCCCTTACCTCAATAAAGTCAACAACTCTAGATCCATGGGATTGCAAAGTAAATGGCTCTAAGAAGTTTAGAATTTGATCTCTAATCAAGGGCTCACTATCATCCCAAAAGTTAACTTTCCTACCATCACCAATTTTCCATCTCAAGCCTTCTTGAATAATAAACCTGGAATCAAGGAAATTACCTGCTTTGTCAAGATATTTAGTTGTTAAAATATTTACCCATCCAACTTCATTCATTTTGAAAAAATTTCAACCTTGTTTTGCAATAAGGGTTAAATTCATTATTATTTAATAACAATATTTAATCTTGTTATTTATTTAAATTCTTAATAATGGTCTAATCTACACAAAATATGTCCAACACTTTATCTAAAAGAAGCTATTAATTTCATTTCATTTCATTTCCAAACTTAGAAGAACATGTAAGTGCTATTTTAAAGATTCTTAAATACAATCATTATACACATATCTCCTCCCCATGATCGTTATAGAAAATATTCTTCAAATAAAAGTGACAATTTAATCTTTTAAAAAACTATTGATGAAATTGAGGATGACAATCAATTCAGGTTTTTGATATAAAAAGGTTTGACATGCCATGATATGGCAATCAAAGGTCTAGTGAAGGAAACTACCTTATATGTGAGAAGTGACATACAATGAATTTATGGTCATATAGTTTACTTTAAAAAGAAGTGGACAAAGAATATAATTTTTCATCTTTAAAATCTGATCTAATCATTTTTTAAGTCAAGAAAAAGAGAAGGTTATTAATTGTTAAATATTGTGAGGCAAGGATTTAAAAATCTTTTAAAAATTTTCAGTTTAAGAAGAGATTGTCTCCCTACAGTCGATACCCTATTACATTCAATTATTAAGATGTTGTTCTATTACATTCAATTATTAAATTTTGTTGGGATATTGCCTCCCTACAATCGATACCTTACTACATTCAATTAGTAAGAAGATGTTATTCTATTAAATTCAATTATTAAGAAGATTTTGGAAGATTACCTCCCTATAATCGATACCTTACTACATTCAATTAGTAAGATGTTCAATAGTCCAGTTCCAACTAGGGACTAGACTACCTCATTCTTATCATTTAATTCACATTGTTCTATAGCAAGTTATTTTGTGTTTCTCAAAGCTTATCAAAGGGTCAAGCAATCCTTTTCTTGGAAAGGCATTAAAGTCGATATCAAAGGGTTTCTTATAGACATGAAGTGTTCCAATGGAATAAAGGTAAAGCAGTTAAGACTCTAAGATTGTTTTAACCCCTCCCTATTCTTAATCACTAGTGGGAACACATATTTAAGGACTTCATTGAAGGGTTTCCTAAATCAGATGACAAAATATGAGTTTTTTGGTTGTGGATTGTCTCTCCAAGTATGCCCACTTCTATGTTGTACAACACCCATTTACTACTACTAAGTTGGCCAAGGTATTCCTTTACTTTATTTTCAAACTTCATGGTATGCTTAAGTATATTGTGGTAATCATTATCTTCTTTTCACCAACAGCTTTTGAAATGAATTGTTCTCTCAAAAATATGTATCTAAGCCTTGATTTGACAAACAAACAAAAATTGTGAACAAGTGCCTATGCACATATTTGAGATGCTTTATCCAAGATAAGCAATACCAATGGGTTAAATGGATTTCATTAGCAAAGTGGTGGTATAATACTTCTTATCATCTTTCCAATACAATGTCCCCATTTGAGGCTTTGTATGGACAAAACCATCCATCCTTGACACACTATCTTCTAGGGTCCTCTTGTGTTATTTAAGTGGATACTTTCTTCCAACAATGACAATAAATTCTCCAACTCCTTAAAGACAATATTTTTCGCTCATAATTATATGGATTAACAATAGGATTTATGTTGCTCAGAATAATACTATAATATCCCATGATCTACCCACCTAAATTCAGAACAACAGAATAAGGGTAAGTGAAAAAAATTCCCAATAGACAACACCAACTACTTTAATAAACATCTAGATGAGCATGCTTGACCTTCACAGTTGCCAATCTGCTACAGTCAGATTAACCGTGAAGTCGAGAATGGCCAGTTTCCGGTTAATTTTGACTTGTCATACTACCACTCCTTCCTGAGTACCTAAGTATTGGTAGGGGGTTTTCCTACCCCAATACCCATATCACCTAGGGCTAGAACACTTATTTTCCCCATATCTACAATGATATATTTAGCATATGCATGCTTGGTTGTTGACAATTTACTTCCCTAAATTGCATCATGAGTTTACTTCTCTGTAACACTCCAGATGTCTCACTTCTGTGTAAGCCCATATCATTACACAGATTCCCATAAGACTTCCTGCCCACGTTCAAGATGGGTCAGTCTAGGAACTATGTCCATATCACAATTCCTACCTTGCCAACACCCATATATATATATATATATATATATATATATATATATATTTCGGAGTTGACTGACCAAAACAGTTTAAGAGCTATACCCCTCATCCACCTTGAGTTAGAATATTTTTCCATATTTTGTATAGTTGTAGTTGTCTCCCACAACCACAACCCCCATTTTACATGGTTCATATGTAGTTTCCTGCCCACAATCATAAAGTATAATTTTATTGTCTTTCCACAACTATTATACCTACAACTATTATATAGTTTTAGGTTGCAGATTAAATATCTTTTTCAAAATAACCAAACCATGGTATACCAAATCAATTTAAAATATAATATAAACTAATATCAATTTATCTCTACCATTCCACCCTATAGAAAGTAAAAACTACCAAACTAAATTAAAATACTTAATCAAAAGTAATTAAAAGTAATTAATATTTTAAAACACTTAGAAATCTACCCTTAACCCGAACCCTCACTTGATTTATGAATAATTAAATTATTTAAGCTAACCGAACCTTAATATTTTAAAGTTGAAAAGATAAATCACTTGTCCTTTATTTAAGGAAACCAAAACATAATATTTAAAAGCTTTACTAAGGAAACCAAAATATAAGCCTAAAAACCTGACATCAATTCCCTTTTCACCTCTAATTGTACCACCCATTCTACCCTCGTTCCTGGATTTTTTTAAAACCCAATAAATAATTGGTAGAAGTAAAACATTATTAATATCTTTTAATTTAATCTATGAAAACAAAGTAAGAGCTAATCAACATCTTACTTTTCTTCCAAGTAAGATACTTTATCAAAGTTTTTCGCATTCTTTCATTGCCAAGGGTGGTTAAATAAAACAATTGAGGCCTAAAACTCTGAATGCCTTGGCAATAAGCTATAGAGAAGGTGCACAAAAATCGACGTTAATACATTGGGCATTATTAAAAGTTTAATACTTAAATTCTGCATAGATTCCTAAGGTATTATAATTCCTTATTTAGACATCTAAAAGCTAAAAATACATTTTGTTGTTATAACTTCAAAGCAATCAAAACTCTAATCTTTTCTTAATCCGTACTTGAGTCATGATTAATTAAATTAAAAGCAATTCACTTTTCGGGTTGTTAAGACTGTTAAGAACTTTATTAACATAGCACATTATTAATTATACATCAAACTCTTTCTTTAGTTTTCCACAAACCCATTTCGAAACCTTTAAAGACCTAAAGTAAAGTTTATCCTGACTATTTAAGCCTTTTAAAATGTTAAACATTATGATAACATTATACCTTTTCCCTTAACATTCTATTTTTCCCTAACTACCCATGTTCAAATTTAAGATTAAGAAACTTCAACAAAGACGAAGTTTTATTAATAATATATTATTAATAATTCAAAACACAAGATATATAGGGATCTACAGTAAGATAAAGGAATATTTCTAAGGCCAAAACATCGATTTTACCCTAATTTATCTAATTCTCCTCCTTATTCCTTCCTTCAATGAAAAATGACAACACGTTTCTCAATATTAATTCTTTAATTAGAAAATACTTAATGTAACTTTTGATTTCCATGCACCCAATTTAAAGCTTATCTACCCAAGGTTGTTGAAAACGAATAGCCCTAGAGCGCAGTAAAAAAATATATATATACTTGAAATATAAATTACCCAAGAGTATACTTTAAAGCTAAAGAGAAACATATATATCATTTCATGTAAACTCAACTTTAAAGCTTAAAATAATCCAACAATGACCTGTCATTATCATTTTTAATAAATGAGTCTAAACTAAATACTTTAATAAATCGCAAATGCAAATTTATAATCATGTGTGACTATTAAACTTTCAAAGGTGCTTCTTTAATATTCCAAAGAAAGCTTTAAACATAACTAGGGTAACCATTATTTTATCATCATTGTTGGATGCTACGAACCCTAACATCTTTGTGTATTGCCCTAAAATCCTATGTTTTAAATAAGAACTATGAAACGCTTATGACTATCAAGCATTGCCAAGCACATTAATAGCAATACTTTTATAATGGTTTCTCTGGCTCAATATTTAATATGGAACTCAATTGCAGATGATGCCTTGCCTACCAAATTCGTAACTCAAGATTGTTTTCAGTGGTTTTAATATTAAATTTTGGTTGTTTATATTTCCCTATTCCTCACGCTAGCGTGTCTCAGACAATATTGTTAGAGAACTCAATTTAATCTATGGGGCTCTTTGCTGAAAATATGAACAGACACGACCTGCTTCCTTCAATATTATCTTCGCAATTATTTCGGATACATTTTCAAGTTCAGTTATAATTTCTACAACTTATTTTATATAATTAATACAAGCAAAAGCTATATAAAGCTGTAGGTTCTTAAGTCCACTATATATTATTTTTTACAGCTAACATTCACGATTTTATCCCTTACATAAACCCTAATTAAGAATTCTCCCAGCTCTTTGCTCAGAACTTATAATTAAATCTTTCCTTTAGCTTCAAAGTTTTTTTAAGCTTATATGAAAACATTTATCAAACCATGCAATTTATTACACAATGAAAGATATTAGGTACAATTCCATCTTTGAAAAGTTCTCTCAAAACCCACAAACTCATTTGCTTGAATATTTATGTGTATACTTATCAAGATGTCGGCTGTAAAAAAAAAACTAAGAACATCCATTGTGAAAGCTCAGCAGTAAATTTAAATAAAAACTAATTTTTTTGTAAAAGCAAATGAATTTCTCTATTTGTTCTCATCTCCCTTCGCCTTCCTTTTTGTCGGAGCTACCAGAACATATCCATTTCAACACAGTGCTTTCCCAATAGAAGGAAATCCAAAACTATCTGGTGTTTATCCAGAAGTCAAAGCAACCTTAATTAAATGAAATGCACCTATCCCTATATGAAGATTTTCTTTCTAACAAAAGCAGAAGTTTTCACTCATTTCCTCTATTTTAATCCATTAGTTTTCAAATTTAATTAATAATGAATTTGTCAGGTATTAAAATAGCATGTTTTCAAAAGAGAAACTTCTACCATAAACATTCATTCCTCTGTAATATTTACCACAATAATTATTTCTTTCATTATCTAGTTAAAAATCCAAGCCTTACAATTAGCTAAATGCACTATTTGTACTGTTTTCATGCACACAATATTAAGCAAAGCATACTCATGAAAAGAATAGTAGAAGACTCATTGTCTTCGCTTGCGTAGCTTGAGCTCCAACGCTCTTCTAAAATACCTTAGCTTCCCTTTTTCCACCACCACCCCCCCTTCAACGTTCTTTCCTTCCTCCTATTTAAAGAGGAAGTCCCTGCTTAGGGAAGAACAACTGTTAACCTTTCATACAAAGGCTTGCCACGTGGTGGTTAAAAAAAACACGTCCGTCGCATTAAGTTATGGTTTAATATATTTTTAATGTCCTCATTTACCTTAGTATAACACTTGCCATCTATTATAATCTTTAGAGGGCACGTAAACATTTTTTTTATTATTTATTCGTTTATTATTATTATTTTTAAATTATTTTATTTCTATATATTTTAATTATATTTAATCATTATATATATATATATATATAATATATCCTTATTTATTTTAATTATATTATTATTAATTTCTTCAATAAATTTATATATATTTTTATAATGAAACAATCTATAAGTGCATCTACATGAAATGCAACTACATGGACCGTTGGTGGGTGCATTGCCTTCTGAACACATAGATCCAATCATGGTGAATTCTCCACCGCTCATCATTTTTTTGGACTTACTTGAATCTGATAATTTTGAAAAGGAATGTACCAGCTCCGATCCCCTAGAATACGCTAGAACCTGCACCTTCCTCCAGTTATCACTTGTCGAGTTAACCATTCTTCTTGAGCCTCACTTCTACCCGAATGAACACCTGTTCCTACATCCATAGAAAAACTACAAGCAGTATCTCTTTTCTTGTATATAAAATAAAAGGTCAAATCTCCAAGGTTGTTACATACTACTCCCCTAAGATTAAACACAGTCCCTGTGTTTATAAATTTAAACATCATCAATCATGATTTCAATATAGCGATGACCATAATAAAATTTTAATATCCAATATATTTTCACAAATCCCCTTACATATAACAGTGATTATATGCATTATATATATATATATATATATACTATCCAGTTCCTATAAAAGAAATTATGACATATAATTTTTCATCAATCATAGTTTTCACAAAAAATTTCTCCATCAAACTTTTTTTTTTCCAGAATTTACGAACTAGTTATGTATGTCCAAAACATTAGGCATGTTCCTCCATAAGCACTTCTATCGAATTTTGCTCATATCAAACTTTCTATTTTCCTTTCCCACCATTATCCCATGGTGACTGGCAGCTCATATTAGGCTGCGAGCCTTTTTCCACAACATCCTAATGTCTTGTAAGTTGAAAGCCTTCCCGCGTTCAAGTTGTTATAGTTGTCTGCCCACAACTATAGTACATAGTTCTTATTTTGGCTGGGTCATAGTTTACACAGTGGATTTTTGTACTTTTATATATAATAAAATTATTGCTTCTTATATAAAGGATTACGAACTCAAATAAGATTTAATTTAAGTTAAATGTATACATAAAATATGAGTTTTAAAATACTTATGATAAAATCTGAATACACATATAAAAGGGTAAATTTTAAACTATTTTTTTTTCTTTAAACTCTTATAACGAAAAATAGTGATACACTACACAATTTTTTTTTTTTTTTTACCTGATAAGCATATATAAAAAGAAAAGTCATTTTCTCTTAAGAGATATGGAAATGACATTAGTAAAAAGGCATAACAAGAAAATCTTTATCGCATAAAAAAATATTACCCAACCCTACCCTTATTTCAAACTATAACCAATAGTTGTGTTAGATGGTTTAATGTGTCTAAGGTAAAGTTAATGTTTTATTGACATCCCTGTTGTTTTTCTTTTAAAGTCTCTTTCTAGTTGTTTATGGAAAATGTCTGCAGTGTTAAGCTAGCAGTTCTCGAGTTACTTATTAATTCAAATTTCACTCCTAGCCTATAGTAGATTTAATTAATTTTTCTTTGATGAAACTAACAAATTTTCCCGTGATTCAGCCTTACTAGGATCATGATGTTGCCTACACTATTTTACCTATTATTATGACTATAATTTCACCCGAATACTATCCATAATCTTTTTTTTTTTAAATACTAGCACTATCAAGCTCGTATTCCTTTTAGAAAATTCTTGACCATAAAGAGATATTTGACAACACAACCAAGGTATGTCGAGGTACAGTCACAACATAATGCATTATAAAAATACAAAGTAATTTATCAATACGAGCAATAGTGTAATCATTATGATTACTTTTACTCACAAAACCAAGAAATCTTAATTATAGATATACATATATTTTAAAATTAAAAAATAAGGAGAATGTTTATGTATAACATTGTTTTTATACAGATTACTATTTTCCTGAGTTCAGTAATAAAATTATTGGAAATGGCCATATTCGTTTTGATCCTTAATGATCGTTAATCTTTTGATAACTTTCCTTTCCCTTAGACTTTCTTAAAGGGGCATTCATATACATAATGAGGTTCTTCACAAGTGAAGCATCTTAACTTTGGCGCTCGAGGATTTACACTTGAAGTTTTACTTTCAATACTTATTTCAGATTTTCAGATGTTCCTTTCCTTATCTTGATTGCATTGGTCGATAAAATCTTTCGTTATCCTTTGTTGTTGTTATATTTGCTCTGTTAATGACTTAATTACTGACACTAGTTGTTCCATTTGTCCCTAGAATGATTTAATTATAGATACGAGCTCATCCATTCCTCTTGATTGCAAAAACCATATCAGTATTTAATTCTGACATAAATAAGTATTAAGTAATATAATTGAAATGATTCACTTTTGAAATTGAACTTTTTTTTTTAGAATAGTGGTCTTTAACCCGTACTTGCATTGGGCTATTAATATATGTTCCCTCTATTGATTCAGCTGAAATCGAGGTCTTTTAGAGTCCTATTTTGCCCATTTTATTAGATTATCATGGAATTCCTTGTGGTCTTTTCCAAGCAAGAGTGAAAATTTTCTCAACACAAGATTCTTATACTTAAGGATTTTATGGTCTAAGTCTTCGCAACCAAGAGCTCTATTACAATTCATTTTTATCCTTCCTGGCCATAGGCTTTGTCTCCCTTCTTATTATCCGAGAAAAATTAGCACTTGCTTTTACGACTTTCTTAAGGACTTGTTTCAGGTCCTCAGTCATCCCTTCCTACTGAACCACGCCATCTGATTTTTTTTAGAACAGAGCTTTGTTAATTTCTAGCTTAATTAATAATTTTTTGGTAATGCAAACTGGTTTTATTCAAAAACTTGATTGTTTACAAACTAATGGTTTTGTTAACTAAGAATTCATGTGGCTCTGATACCAACTGTAATATCTCATGATCTACCCACCTAAATTCAGAACAACAGAATAAGGGTAAGTGAAAAAAATTTCTCAATAGGCAACACCAACTACTTTAATAAACATCTAGATGAGAATGCTTGACCTTCACAGTTGCCAATCTGTTGCAGTCAGATTAACCGTGAAGTCGAGAATGGTCATTTCCTGGCTAATTTTGCCTTGTCATACTACCACTCCTTCCCGAGTACCTAAGTGTTGGCAGGGGGTTTTCCTACCCCAGGGCCCATATCACCTGGGGCTAGAATGCTTATTTTCTCCATATCTACAACGAGATATTTAGCGTATGCATGCTTGGTTGATGACAATTTACTTCCCTAAATTGCATCATGAGTTTACTTCTCTATAACACTCTAGAAGTCTCACTTATGTGTAAGCCCATATCATTACACAGATTCTCATAAGACTTCAATCCCACATTCTAGATGGATCAGTCTAGGAACTATGCCCATATCACAATTCCTACCTTGTCGACTCCCTTATATATATACAGAGTTGACTGACCAAAACAGGTTAAGAGCAACACCCCTCATCAACCTTGAGTTAGAATATTTTCCCATATTCTGTATAGTTGTAGTTGTCTCCCACAACCACAACCACAACCCCCATTTTGCTTGGTTCATATGTAGTTGTCTACCCACAACCATAAAGTATAATTTTATTGTCTTTCCACAACTATTATATAGTTTTAGGTTACTAATTAAATATCTTTTTCAAAATAACCAAACCATGGCATACCAAATTAATTTAAAATATAATATAAACTAATATCAATTTATCTCTACCATTCCACCCTATAGAAAGTAAAAACTACCAAACTAAATTAAAATACTTAATCAAAAGTAATTAAAAATAATTAGTATTTTAAAACACTTAGAAATCTACCTGTTGAGTGGTATTTTCACCCAGTTGTGAAAGTACACTCTCCTTTAGGATTTGGGTTCCAAATCCCCTCTTGCAAAGAATTTGAACAAACAACTTCTCCAAGGTCTCCGCTGTATTAGCATTTGCATATGTGTATTAGTAATATCAAATAAAGATATTCAATTTAAATGCTTGGAACACCTTAGTGATTGCAATTAACTGTAAACAAGGGGCAATGTTGATTTATTTCACCATGAAACTTTAGTGATTGTTCATTGTTTTTTTAGATTTTGAAAATTTTTAAATGTTTATTTTAATGCCTAAAAATTTAAATAATTTTTGGAAAAAATAAAATGCAGAAAATGAAAATGAAATGCAGAAAACTGAAAATAAAACACATTCAGTATGATGTTGTCCTATTTCGACATGTGAGGTCTCCATGTATGCAACCTAACCTATTGGACTTGCAAAACAAGCACAATCCCCATAGACTAAGTGTTGGTTCCTAGGGTACGAAATAAAATTTAAATTTCAAATATTCGCCTAATGTAACCCAAAAAAATGGCATTAACATTATCTATAAATTTGAAATCTGAAAAAATGAAAGAATAAACATTAAATCCATAGCATGCAAAGAAAATCTCCTTTCTTGCCCACAAGATGCAAATTTTTGAAAACTTCTGCATTAAAAATATGTCATTTTACAATAGCAGAATTTCTGGTTTTCCCAAACCAGTTTGTGGAAGAAAAACAACTCAAACAGGTCCATAATGGCCTTTTCACCTTCAACTCTGCAACTCTGCTTGCAGCGGTTTCCAACCCCTTTTTGGCCTCTTTGAATGGCGTATTTAAACTTCTAAAAAAATTGCTTCTCCTTCCATGACGGTTCGTTTCATTTTTCGACGGTTGTTCGTTTCACCTTCCCCGACTGTTCGTTTCACCTTCCCTTGTGCATGCCTGCGCTTTGGTTTCCATTTGTGGCCCTTCGCCACGAAAATGTAACATGTCGTGATATCGTGACACTTTTTCTTTCTTCTCTCTCTCTTTGCTTTGAATCACGAAAACGCAACATGTCGCGATATCGCGACACTTTTTCTCTTTTGACCGTGACCATGCAACATGTCGCAATATTGTGACACTTTTTATTTGATGAAACTAAAAAATTTTCCCGTGATTCAGCCTTACTAAGATCATGATGTTGCCTACACTATTTTACCTATTATTATGACTATACTTTCACCGGAATACTATCCATAATCTCTTTTTTTTTTTTAAATACTAGCACTATCAAGCTCGTATTCCTTTTAGAAAATTCTTGACCATAAAGAGATATTTGACAACACAACCAAGGTATGTCGAGGTACAGTCACAACATAATGCATTATCAAAATACAAAGTAATTTATCAGTACGAGCAATAGTGTAATCATTATGATTACTTTTACTCACAAAACCAAGAAATCTTAATTATATATATACATATATTTTAAAATTAAAAAATAAGGAGAATGTTTATGTATAACATTGTTTTTATACAGATTACTATTTTCCTGAGTTCAATAATAAAATTATTGGAAATGGCCATATTCGTTTTGATCCTTAATGATCGTTAATCTTTTGATAACTTTCCTTTCCCTTAGACTTTCTTAAAGGGGCATTCATATACATAATGAGGTTCTCCACAAGTGAACCATCTTAACTTTGGTGCTCGAGGATTTACACTTGAAGTTTTACTTTCAATACTTATTTCAGGTTTTCGGATGTTCCTTTCCTTATCTTGATTGCATTGGTCGATAAAATCTTTCGTCATCCTTTGTTGTTGTTATATTTGCTCTGTTAATGACTTAATTACTAACACTAGTTGTTCCATCTGTCCCTAGAATGATTTAATTATACATACGATCTCATCCATTCCTCTTGATTGCAAAAACCATATCAGTCTTTAATTCTGACATAAATAAGTATTAAGTAATATAATTGAAATGATTCACTTTTGAAATTGAACTTTTTTTTTTTAGAATAGTGGTCTTTAACCCGTACTTGCATTGGGCTATTAATATATGTTCCCTCTATTGATTCAGCTGAAATCGAGGTCTTTTAGAGTCCTATTTTGCCCATTTTATTAGATTATCATGGAATTCCTTGTGGTCTTTTCCAAGCAAGAGTGAAAATTTTCTCAACACAAGATTCCTATACTTAAGGATTTTGTGGTCTAAGTCTTCACAACCAAGAGCTCTATTACAATTCACTTTTATCCTTCCTGGCCATAGGCTTTGTCTCCCTCTTATTATCCGAGGAAAATTAGCACTTGCTTTTACGACTTTCTTAAGGACTTGTTTCGGGTCCTCGGTCAGCCCTTCCTACTAAACCACGCCATCCGATTTTTTTTAGAACAGATCTTTGTTAATTTCTAGCTTAATTAATAATTTTTTGGTAATTCAAACCAGTTTTATTCAAAAACTTGATTGTTTACAAACTAATGGTTTTGTTAACTAAGAATTCATGTGGCTCTTATACCAACTGTAATATCTCATGATCTACCCACCTAAATTCAGAACAACAGAATAAGGGTAAGTGAAAAAAATTTCTCAATAGGCAACACCAACTACTTTAATAAACATCTAGATGAGAATGCTTGACCTTCACAGTTGTCAATCTGTTGTAGTCAGATTAACCGTGAAGTCAAGAATGGTCAGTTCCTGGTTAATTTTGCCTTGTCATACTACCACTCCTTCTCGAGTACCTAAGTATTGGCAGGGGGTTTTCCTACCCCAGGGCCCATATCGCCTGGTGCTAGAACGCTTATTTTCTCCATATCTACGAGATATTTAGCGTATGCATGCTTGGTTGATGACAATTTACTTCCCTAAATTGCATCATGAGTTTACTTCTCTATAACACTCTAGAAGTCTCACTTCTGTGTAAGCCCATATCATTACACAGATTCTCATAAGACTTCAATCCCACATTCTAGATGGATCAGTCTAGGAACTATGCCCATATCACAATTCCTACCTTATCGACTCCCATATATATATATATATATATATATATATATATACGAGTTGACTGACCAAAACAGGTTAAGAGCAATACCCCTCATCAACCTTGAGTTAGAATATTTTCCCATATTCTGTATAGTTGTAGTTGTCTCCCACAACCACAACCACAACCCCCATTTTGCTTGGTTCATATGTAGTTGTCTACCCACAACCGTAAAGTATAATTTTATTGTCTTTCCACAACTATTATATAGTTTTAGGTTACTAATTAAATATCTTTTTCAAAATAACCAAACCATGGCATACCAAATTAATTTAAAATATAATATAAACTAATATCAATTTATCTCTACCATTCCACCCTATAGAAAGTAAAAACTACCAAACTAAATTAAAATACTTAATCAAAAGTAATTAAAAATAATTAATATTTTAAAACACTTAGAAATCTACTTGTTGAGTGGTATTTTCACCCAGTTGTGAAAGTACACTCTCCTTTAGGATTTGGGTTCCAAATCCCCTCTTGCAAAGAAGTTAAACAAACAACTTCTCCAAGGTCTCCGTTGTATTAGCATTTGCATATGTGTATTAGTAATCTCAAATAAAGATATTCAATTTAAATGCTTGGAACACCTTAGTGATTGCAAGTAACTGTAAACAAGGGGCAATGTTGGTTTATTTCACCATGAAACTTTAGTGATTGTTCATTTTTTTTTGGGATTTTGAAATTTTTTAAATGTTTATTTTAATGCCTGAAAATTTAAAATAAGTTAAAATTTCTGGAAAAAATAAAATGCAGAAAATGAAATGAAATGAGAAAACTGAAAATAAAATGCATTCAGTATGATGCTATCCTATTTCGACAAAACCGAAGATGTGAGGTCTCCATGCATGCAACCTAACCTATTGGACTTGCAAAACAAGCACAATCCCCATAGACTAAGTGTTGGTTCCTAGGGTACGAAATAAAATTCAGATTTCAAATATTCGCCTAATGTAACCCAAAAAAAATGGCATTAACATTATCTATAAATTCGAAATCTGAAAAAATGAAAGAATAAACATTAAATCCATAGCATGCAAAGAAAATCTCCTTCTTTCTTGCCCACAAGATGCAAATTTCTGAAAACTTCTGCATTAAAAATATGTCATTTTACAATAGCAAAATTTTTGGTTTTCCCAAACCAATCTGTGGAAGAAAAACAACTCAAACAGGTCCAGAATGGCCTTCTCGCCTTCAACTCTGCTTGCAGCGGTTTCCAACCCCTTTCTGGCCTCTTTGAATGGCGTATTTAAACTTCTAAAAAAATTGCTTCTCCTTCCATGACGGTTCGTTTCATTTTTTGATGGTTGTTCGTTTCACCTTCCCTGACTGTTCGTTTCACCTTCCCTTGTATGCGTGTGCTTTGGTTTCCATTTTGTGGCCCTTCACCGTGAAAATGTAACATGTCGCGATATCGCGACACTTTTTCTTTCTTCTCTCTCTCTTTGCTTTGAATCATGAAAATGCAACATGTCGCGATATCGCGACACTTTTTCTCTTTTGACCGCGACCATGCAACATGTCGCGATATCGTGACACTTTTTCTCTTTTGGCCGTGACCATGCAACATGTCGCGATATCGCGACACTTTTTCTCTTTTGGCCGTGACGATGCAACATGTCGCGATATCGTGACACTTTTTCTCTTTTGGCCGCGACAATGCAACATGTCGCGATATCGCGACACTTTTCTCTTTTGGCCGCGAAAATGCAACATGTCACGATATCGTGACACTTTTTCTTTTGGCCGCGAAAATGCAACATGTCACGATATCACGACACTTTTTCTTTTGGATGAAAATGCAACATGTCGCGATATCGCGACACTTTTTCTTGTTTGGCCATGAAAATGCAACATGTCGCGATATCGCGACACTTTTTCTTGTTTGGCCGTGAAAACGCAACATGTCGCGATATCGCGACACTTTTTCTTTTTGGCCATGAAAATGCAACATGTCGATATCACCTTTCTTCTTTTCTTTTTTTCTTTTGTCAGAAAATGCAACATGTCGCGATATCGCGACACTTTTCTTTCTTCTTCTTTCTTTTCTCTTTGGTCACGAAAATGCAACATGTCGCGATATCGCGACACTTTTTCTCTTTGGCCGTCAACTTTTTTTTTCTTTTGGAAAACCAACATGTCACGATATCACGACACTTTTTCTCTTTTGCCGCGAAACGCAACATGTCGCGATATCGTGACACTTTTTCTCTTTTGGCCGTGAATGCAACATGTCACGATATCACGACACTTTTTCTCTTTTGCCGTGAAACTGCAACATGTCACGATATCGCGACACTTTTTCTCTTTTGGCCGTGAAAGTGCAACATGTCGCGATATCATGACACTTTTTCTCCTTGTGGTGTTTTGTTTTTTTCCTTGATATTTAGCCTATGGGCCACTTCGGTCTTCTTGGAACACATGCAAAAAAGGTGGGTCCCCAATTTTGGGGTACGTTGTGGAGCAACCACAACAAATGGTGACTCTGCTGGGAAATGCTCCTGAGCATTTCGGTGAGAACTCAACTCTGAAAACACACAGACTCAAATACAAGCGTCAAAAAATATCCCAAGAATGAAACTAGACGAGAAATACATGAAGCATTAGAATTATTAAGCATCAGCTCGGTGTGTGCAATGTGCTTCATTCCCTATCGTTTGAAACTCGTTCAACTTTCCATTGTCAGTTTCACTTATGATTCGTATGCAAGGCTATGAATGATTTGTGCAGGATTTGATGTATGACAACTATGTTAGAGATATAACAACCTGCTTTGCAAAGGCTCAAACCTTCTAGTATCATGAACAAACATATTAAAACTGTCAAACCCTCTTAGGACCAAATATATGTATACTGAATTAATTTACTAGATCCCAAAGTTGGTTATGTGTCACTACCATCTTGAACCCATGTGCAAGTGTAAGTGAAATCGGAGCTTTGGGGAATAGGATTCCCAACCTAAGCGAGATGGGAATTTAACCCTATCCTTACTACTCTGATCTGGAGTTCATTACCTCATCTTGAACAAAATGATTTAACCTGTTATGGATGAAACTGTCAAGCTAGCCTATCCGTTTGAGCAATCAGTGGTCTTGTTTTTAGACAAGACATGTTGCCACGCATGAGCATACTCCACTGCCAGTCAAGCGTCTATAGCCCCGATGGAGATCAACCCCATAATCCATGATTTGGCTCTACTTTTGATTTCTTGGACCTTGGGGATGACTACCCATCCTTGCAAGGGACATGTAGTACGATCCTTCCAATCCAATATTAATAAAGAAATGAAAAATATTTGCTTTGGAAAAATAGAAGCTTTGGGGAATCGGATTCTCAACCTAAGCGAGATGAGAATTAGACCCTATCCTTACTACTTCGATTTTAGGCTTTAAGCATTATGGGAGTGGTAAAAACCACTGTTTTAAGGATTATGTTGCATGATAGGACAGACACGAAATATTCCTTTCGCCTCACCTTTTCTTCCAAGTATGGTTTTGACCATTTTGCTCAAGATCCTCTTTAATATGTGTAGAACGTGCTTGGTTCAAGATAGTTCGGGCATCAGTTCCCAACCTTAGGATCCTTTTAATATATGTTATGTAATAACCCTAAGAGGATTCGACACCTTTTCAATGATTGTACATGAAATGAAGATGCAACTGAGATGAAATGTATATGCAATGCGGAATGTAACATGAGATATGAATGCATTGCTCCTTTTGAAATGCGGATGGAGTATATCACCTACTTTACCATAATTTGTAAAACTGACAACTTCATGCATCACAAGTTCCAAACGATATTCTTTAATGTGTTTGCGATACTCGTGGAGCTTTCTGCAATACAATTCCGATGTTTCATATTCTCCTAGTCTTAGTCAACATTCATAAGGACCTAAGTTGAACTTTTTACAAACCAAAAGTGTCCAAAGGACCAACACACAAAACTTAAAACCAAAATGAGATCCAATCCAAAACCAAAACACGAAAACCAAAAGTATATACAAATGTACAATATAATGCAAGATGGTGCAAAAGTTTGGATTATCATTTTCCCGGATCCCAAACCTGATTGGAATTCTTTAAAAGATGTATGACGTGATACGCATACCAAGTTTTGTAGGAATCCAACAAAAACAAGATCAAACCAAACAAAGAAACAAACTTCCACTTGCCCCTCTCACCATACCAATTTGATTTAGTTTCATTAATAATCCTATGGTGGAGTTTCAAGTTTTCAAATTGATTAGACAATGATTGATATTCAATTCCTTTATGTCTATTCTTTAAGATGTCCATTCCGCACTTTGATTCATGGTGTAGAAATAAGCTTTCATTTTCATTCAATAAAGCCATAACATTAATAATATTTGAATCAAACCATTCATTAGGCAAACCTTCATTCGAATTTTGCATGGTGAAACCAAAAAGGTGAGATTTTACCTTTGGCATGTTTTCATTTGACCTTACTTGAAGAGGATTTGAAAATTCCTCTTTTCTCTCATGACATTCATCATCATGTAGCACTTGTTCTTTCTCCATGACTTGTTTATCAAAGGCACCAAACTTAGGTACCCAATTGAAAATATGTCCATCCCTTTCAAACCATAAGTCTTGTCTATCTAGGGGTGGGTTAACTAACACATTTCCGTGATCAATCACTTGGGTTGTTTTGGGTAACGTGAGATTTTCAATTGGATCATCAATGATATCAAACCCAAATGATTTAGGTTTTGTAATTTTCTCATTTTGAAATGGCATAATCATTGTAGCACAAGTAAGTGGATCAAGATTTTCAATTTCTTTTCCTCCAAAGGAATCTAAAGCAAATGACTCTCTTTCTTGATTCATGGTTGTAGAATCCTTATCATGTTCCAAAATTTGATGAGATTCGAATTCCTCTTCCAAAACTTTCTCAAATTGTACAGGATTTATAGTATCCTCATGTGAGGAAGCAATTGAGTTATCCTGCATATTAATTGACACAACAAGTTTATTAGAAGATTTAGATTGATAATATTCTTCCCATTTCTTCCACGAATCATAGTAATCATCCTCCAAGTTCAAGTCGTGACGCTCAAGTACTTCTTCTTCATCTTCTGATTCATCAACATGTTTCTCATCCCATTCATCTTCACCTTCCTCATTCTCACTCTCTTACGATGACGATATAGGAGTTTCCACCACCAAAATGTTGTCCTCTCCTTGTTGATGTTGGGGTGGACCCTCATTTGGCACAAGTTCCAAATCATCCACTTGAGCTTGGAGACAATGGGTATACCTAGCAATTTCGGGACAATTCCTTTCATTATGCTCCTTTGTATTATGCAATCTACACCCCTTTTCCCATGCAAAATCAGAAATATTAAGAATGGAACTAGAGTGACTTGGTCCTGCAGAAGTATCTATCCGATTAGCAATAGGGGAAGGCACACCCCCATTGTTTGGCTTCGTATTCCACTGTCTCCCTCTATTGTTGAAATTTTGATTTGGGTGAGGGGCATGGGATTCATACTTCTATTTTTGAACCAAATCATTACTCAATTTGTGAATCATATTTTTGAGTTCTTCAACCTCTGAATAAATCTCTTTTGGTTGAGCTATGTTATTGCTAGTTCCAATAGGATTTGCGTAATTGGTGAGATCTTGACTTAACATTTGAGTTGGATTTTGAGCCACTTGATTTGCGTAGGGATTCACACTTTGAATCGAGAATTGGATTGGGGAAAGGAACTATAGCTGAGAATTAACCGGACTGGCTCCTTGCATAGTCTGTTGACTATTTTGCAAAAATGAAGGAATGGGGGGAATGGATGTGATTGGTTGAATTGGAATGGGTGCGTAAGCGGGTGTTGATGAATATGGTTGTTGATAAGGCAAAGCATTTATGCCTGATATTTGTGGTGCCATGATCCGATTCATCATAGGAGCTTGACCATATGGACCATATTGTCCTACCATAGGCATCTGGGAAAACCCATAACCCTGTGGTGTCATTTGTTGTTCAATGGTCATAGCTTCATTGTAGGCTAGAGCAAGCGTGGTAACTTGAGGATTTCGCCTTGCAAACATTGTCGTCATAGGATCCAATGCCCCAAAATATATTTGCAAAGCTACTGCGGGATCAATGGCAAAATGTCGAATTGCTCTATTATAGCACTTCTGAAATCTCTGATTAAAAGTTTGGATTGGCTCACCCTGGCCTCTTTTGCATGTAATGAACTGATTATAGATGATTGTGGGATCTAATGGTGACCTGAATTGGTTGACAAAAGCATCCTCCATTTGCGTCCATGACGTAATGGAACCAATAGGTAAGCAAATATACCATTCGTAAGCCACTTGGTCTAGGCTCATGGGGAAGAGTCTACAAGCCACATCTTCATGTTGAACTTGCAATCTTATCAAAACATCCCTATAGGCCTGAATATGTTCTTCTGCGGTCCTTGGGCCATCCGGTTTGTATTTGGGCAAAAATCTCTCTATATTCCTAGGGATCTCGTGAATATCCCCTGCAATATTCAAAGGAATGTTATGGGCTCCGTACCAAGGAGGTGGTGGAGGTTGGGCCATTTGATTCAAAATCGATGATGATAACCCTACAAGAACCTGACAAAACTCTCAGTACCTCAAAGAAAACCCGCGACACACAGAAAATCCTGCAATTAATGAAATTCAAAGAATAACTTCAAAATCAATTTGTTAGTCATGAAAGAAGGAACCTTGACAAAGCGGTATTCTAAAAATGTAAGTTTCTGATTCACCAGATCGCATATGCGCAAGTGAAGAGCATACTCCTAGTGTTGTGATTCACAAGATCGCATTACGCGCAGGTGAAGAGCATAATACCGACAACAAATACATTTTTAGACAAAATAATTCCTTACAAATTAGCATCAACCAAGAGGTGTATCCATTAAAATCGAATGAAAGTAATTGCATGGAGACAACCTCGTTAGTCAAGACCAATTTTTTTTTTTTAAATCAAATCAAAACACATTATTCCTGTATGAACAATCAAAAAGCGTTAGAACAATGCATAGCAATTCATGTCCTCCTTTTAACACTACAAGGTTGTATTATTAAAAGAGGGCTAAAGATAATAATCAATAGGGCATGAAATATTCAAAATTTAAATCCCTATAGCATTTAAATCATACTGAAATAAACCAATTGAGGCCCTCCTTCTAGCGCCAATCTGTTGAGTGGTATTTTCACCCAGTTGTGAAAGTACACTCTCCTTTAGGATTTGGGTTCCAAATCCCCTCTTGCAAAGAAGTTAAACAAACAACTTCTCCAAGGTCTCCGTTGTATTAGCATTTGCATATGTGTATTAGTAATCTCAAATAAAGATATTCAATTTAAATGCTTGGAACACCTTAGTGATTGCAAGTAACTGTAAACAAGGGGCAATGTTGGTTTATTTCATCATGAAACTTTAGTGATTGTTCATTGTTTTTTTTGGATTTTGAAATTTTTTAAATGTTTATTTTAATGCCTGAAAATTTAAAATAAGTTAAAATTTTTGGAAAAAATAAAATGCAGAAAATGAAAATGAAATGCAGAAAACTGAAAATAAAATGCATTCAAGTATGATGCTATCCTATTTCGACAAAACCGAAGATGTGAGGTCTCCATGCATGCAACCTAACCTATTGGACTTGCAAAACAAGCACAATCCCCATAGACTAAGTGTTGGTTCCTAGGGTACGAAATAAAATTCAGATTTCAAATATTCGCCTAATGTAACCCAAAAAAAATGGCATTAACATTATCTATAAATTCAAAATCTGAAAAAATGAAAGAATAAACATTAAATCCATAGCATGCAAAGAAAATCTCCTTCTTTCTTGCCCACAAGATGCAAATTTCTGAAAACTTCTGCATTAAAAATATGTCATTTTACAATAGCAGAATTTTTGGTTTTCCCAAACCAGTCTGTGGAAGAAAAACAACTCAAACAGGTCCAGAATGGCCTTCTCGCCTTCAACTCTGCAACTCTGCTTGCAGCGGTTTCCAACCCCTTTTGGCCTCTTTGAATGGCGTATTTAAACTTCTGAAAAAATTGCTTCTCCTTCCATGACGGTTCGTTTCATTTTTCGATGGTTGTTCGTTTCACCTTCCCTGACTGTTCGTTTCACCTTCCCTTGTATGCATGTGCTTTGGTTTCCATTTTGTGGCCCTTCACCGCGAAAATGTAACATGTCGCGATATCGCGACACTTTTTCTTTCTTCTCTCTCTTTGCTTTGAATCACGAAAATGCAACATGTCGCGATATCGCGACACTTTTTCTCTTTTGACCGCGACCATGCAACATGTCGCGATATCGCGACACTTTTTCTCTTTTGGCCGTGACAATGCAACATGTCGCGATATCGCGACACTTTTTCTCTTTTGGCCGTGACGATGCAACATGTCGCGATATCGCGACACTTTTTCTCTTTTGGCTGCGACAATGCAACATGTCGCGATATCGCGACACTTTTTCTTTTGGCCGCGAAAATGCAACATGTCGCGATATCGTGACACTTTTTCTTTTGCCCGAAAACGCAACATGTCGCGATATCGCGACACTTTTTCTTTTGGCCGCGAAAATGCAACATGTCGCGATATCGCGACACTTTTTCTTGTTTGGCCATGAAAACGCAACATGTCGCGATATCACGACACTTTTTCTTTTTGGCCGCAAAAATGCAACATGTCGCGATATCGCGACACTTTTTCTTGTTTGGTCGCGAAAATGCAACATGTCGCGATATCGCGACACTTTTTCTCTTTTATGCAACATGTCACGATATCGCGACACTTTTTCTTTTGGTCATGAAAATGCAACATGTCGCGATATCGCGACACTTTTTCTCTTTTGGCCCGACAATGCAACATGTCGCGATATCGCGACACTTTTTCTCTTTTGGCCGCGAAAGTGCAACATGTCGCGATATCGTGACACTTTTTCTCCTTTGGCCGTGAAAGTGCAACATGTCGCGATATCGCGACACTTTTTCTCTTTTGGCCGTGATAGTGCAACATGTCGCGATATCGTGACACTTTTTCTCCTTGTGGTGTTTTGCTTTTTTCCTTGATCTTTAGCCTATGGGCCACTTCGGTCTTCTTGGAACACATGCAAAAAAGGTGGGTCCCCAATTTTGGGGTACGTTGTGGAGCAGCCACAACACTACCCTTAACCCCAAACCTCACTTGATTTATGAATAATTAAATTATTTAAACTAACCAAACCTTAATATTTTAAAGTTGAAAAGATAAATCATTTGTCCTTTATTTAAGGAAACCAAAACATAATATTTAAAAGCTTTATTAAGGAAACCAAAATATAAGCCTAAAAAACTTGACATCAATTCCCTTTTCACCTCTAATTATACCACCCATTCTACCCTCGTTCCTGGATTTTAAACAAGTATTTTAAAGCCCAAGAAATAATTGATAGAAGTAAAACATTATTAATATCTTCTAATTTAATCTATGAAAACAAAGTAAGAGCTAATCAACATCTTACTTTTCTTCCAAGTAAGATACATTATCAAAGTTTTCGCATTCTTTCATTGCCAAGGGTGGTTAAATAAAACAATTGAGGCCTAAAACTCTAAAACGCCTTGGCAATAAGCTATAGAGAAGGTGCACAAAAACCGATGTTAATACACTGGGCATTATTAAAAGTTTAATACTTAAATTTTGCATAGATTCCTAAGGTATTATAATTCCTTATTTAGACATCTAAAAGCTAAAAATACATTTTGTTGTTATAACTTCAAAGCAATCAAAACTCTAATCTTTTCTTAATCCGTACTTGAGTCATGATTAATTAAATTAAAAAGCAATTCACTTTTCGGGTTGTTAAGAACTTTATTAACATAGCACATTATTAATTACGCATCAAAACCCTTTCCTTAGTTTTCCACAAACCCATTTCGAAACCTTTAAAGACCTAAAGTAAAGTTTATCCTGACTATTTAAGCCTTTTAAAATGTTAAACATTATGATAACATTATACCTTTTCCCTTAACATTCTATTTTTCCCTAACTACCCATGTTCAAATTTAAGATTAAGAAACTTCAACAAAGACTAAGTTTTAATAATAATATATTATTAATAATTCAAAACACAAGCTATATAGGGATCTACAGTAAGATAAAGGAATATTTATGAGGCCAAAACATCGATTTTACCCTAATTTATCTAATTCTCCTCCTTATTCCTTCCTTCAAGGAAAAAGGGCAACACGTTTCTCAATATTAATTCTTTAATTAGAAAATACTTAATGTAACTTTTGATTTCCGTGCACCCACTTTAAAGCTTAACTACCCAAGGTTGTTGAAAACGAATAGCCCTAGAGCGCAGTAAAAACATACTTGAAATATAAATTACCCAAGAGTATACTTTAAAGCTAAAGAGAAACATATATATCATTTCATGTAAACTCAACTTTAAAGCTTAAAATAACCCAACAATGACCTGTCATTATCATTTTTAATAAATGAGTCTAAACTAAATACTTTAATAAATAAGTTAATACTTTATCAAATTCTTTTCATATAAGAAACCTTAAAGAAAAGCTTTAATATAAAGAAAATAGTCATTCGTAGGGCCTATGTAATAAATGACTTCACTTTGAAATTCAACAAAGGAAAAAGTTTGTTGTCCATCGCAAATGCAAATTTATAATCATGTGCGACTATTAAACTTTCAAAGGTGCTTCTTTAATATTCCAAAGAAAGCTTTAAACATAACTAGGGTAACCATTATTTTATCATCATTGTTGGATGCTACGAACCCTAACATCTTTGTGTATTGCCCTAAACTCCTATGTTTTAAATAAGAACTATGTAACTCTTATGACTATCAAGCATTGCGAAGCACATTAATAACAATGCTTTTATAATGGTTTCTCTGGATCAATATTTAATACGACACTCAATTGCAGATGATGCCTTGCCTACCAAATTCGTAACTCAAGATTGTTTTCAGTGGTTTTAATATTAAATTTTGGTTGTTTACATTTCCCTATTCCTCACGCTAGCGTCTCTCAGACAATATTATTAGAGAACTCAATTTAATTTATGGGGCTCTTTGTTGAAAAGACGAACATACACGACCTGCTTCCTTCAATATTATCTTCATGATTATGCCCTTATTTCCTCATATTCGGATACATTTTCAAGTTCAGTTATAATTTCTACAATTTATTTTATATAATTAAAACAAGCAAAAGCTATATAAAGCCGCAGGTTCTTAAGTCCACTATATATTTTTTTTGATAGCTAACATTCACGGTTTTATCCCTCACATAAACCCTAATTAAGAATTCTCCTAGCTCTTTGCTCGAAATTTATCTTTCCTTTAGCTTCAGAGTTCTTTTAAGCTTATATGAAAACATTTATCAAACCATGCAATTTATTACACAATGAAAGTTATCAGATACAATTCCATCTTTGAAAAGTCCTCTCAAAACCCACAAGCTCATTTGCTTGAATATTTATGTTTACACTTATCAAGATGTCGGTTGTGCAAATTTTTATGAAAAACAAAGAACATCCATTGTGAAAGCTCAGCAGTAAATTTTAATAGAAACTGAATTTTCTTTAAAAGTAAACGAATTTCTCTATTTGTTCTCAGCTCCCTTCGCCTTCCTTTTTTTCGGAGCTACCAGAACATATCCATTTCAACACAGTGCTTTCCCAATAGAAGGAAATCCAAAACTATCCGGTGTTTATCCAAAAGTCAGAGTGGCCTTAATTAAATGAAATGCAACTATCCCTATATGAAGCTTTTCTTTCTAACAAATGCATAAGTTTCACACTCATTTCCTCTATTTTAATCCACTAGTTTTCAAATTTAATTAATAATGAATTTGTTAGGTATTAAAATAATGTGTTTTCAACAGAGAAAATTCTATCAGAAACATTCATTCCTCTGTAATATTTACCACAATAATTATTTCTTTCACTATCTAGTTAAAAATCCAAGCCTTACAATTAGGTAATTGCACTATTTGTACTATTTTCATACACACAATATTAAGCAAAGCACACTAATAAAAAGAACAACAGAAGACTCACCGTCTTCGCTTAGGTAGCTTGAGCTCCAACGCTCTTCTAAAATACCTTAGCTTCCCTTTTTCCACCACCACCCACCCCCTCAACGTTCTTTCCTTCCTCCTATTCAAAGAGGAAGTCCCTGCTTAGGGAAGAACAACCGTTAACCTTTCATACAAAGGCTTGCCACGTGGTGGTTAGAGGAACACGTCCACCGCGTTAAGTTATGGTTTAATATATTTTTAATGTCCTCCTTTACCTTAGTATAACACTTGCCATCTATTATAATCTTTAGAGGGCACGTAAACATTTTTTTTATAATTTATTTAATAGAGATTATTTATTCGTTTATTATTATTTTTAATTATTTTATTTCTATATATTTTAATTATATTTAATCATTATAAATATATATATCCTTATTTATTTATATTTTTATGTTTAATTATATTTATTATTATTATTTATCCTATTATTATTATTTTCTTCAATAAATTTATATATATTTTTATAATAAAACAACCTATAAGTGCATCTACATGAAATGCAACTACATGGACCGTTGGTGGGTGCATTGCCTTCTGGACACATAGATCCAATCATGGCGAATACTCCACCGCTCATCATTTTTCTGGACTTACCTGAACCGGATAATTTTGGAAAGGAATGTACCAGCTCCGATCTGCTGGAATACGCTAGAACCTGCACCTTCCTCCAGTTATCACTTGTCGAGTTAACCATTCTTCTTGAGCCTCACTTTCGCCCGAATGAACACCTATTCCTGCATCCATAGAAAAACTACAAGCAATATCTCTTTCTTGTATATAAAATAAAAGGTCAAATCTGCAAGGTTGTTACATACTACCCCCTAAGATTAAACACAGTCCTTGTGTTTATAAATTTAAACATCATCAATCATGATTTCAATATAGCGATGACCATAATAAAATTTTAATATCCAATATATTTTCACAAATCCCCTTACATATAACAATGATTATATGCATTATATATAAAAAAAAATTATCCAGTTCCTATAAAAGAAATTATGACATAATTTTTCATCAATCACAGTTTTCACAACAAATTTCTCCATCAAACTTTTTTTAGATTTCCAGACTTACGGACTAGTTATGTATGTTTAAATCTTCACATTGGCTTTGACCAGAAGTCTTATTATGCTTAACCCAAATCATTAGGCATGCTCCTCCATAAGCACTTCTGTCGAATTTTGCTTATATCAAACTTTCTATTTTCCTTTCCCACCATTATCCCATGGTGACTGGCAGCTCATATTAGGGTGCGAGCCTTTTCCCTCAACATCCTAATGTCTCGTAAGATGAAAGCCTTCCCGCTTTCAAGTTGTTATAGTTGTCTGCCCACAACTATAATACATAGTTCTTATTTTGGCTGGCTCATAGTTTACACAGTGGATTTTGTTACTTTTATATATAATAAAATTATTGCTTCTTATATAAAGGATTATGAACTCAAATAAGGTTTAATTTAAGTTAAATGTATACATAAAATACGAGTTTTAAAATCTTTATGATAAAAGCTAAATACACATATAAAAGGGTAAATTTTAAACCCTTTTTTTTCTTTCAACTCTTATAACGAAAAATAGTGATACACTACACAATTTTTTTTTTTACCCGATAAGCATATATAAAAAGAAAAGTTATTTTCTCTTAAGAGAGATGGAAATGACATTAGTAAAAAGGCATAACAAGAAAATCTCTATCGCATAAAAAAAAAATATTACCCAACCCTACCCTTACTTCAAACTACAATCTGAACATATTATAAAGACAACCATTAGCTGTGTTAGATGGTTTAATGTGTCTAAGGCAATGTTAATGTTTTATTGACAACCTTGTTGTTTTTCTTTTAAAGTCTCTTTCTAGTTGTTTATGGAAAATGTCTGCAGTGCTAAGCTAGTAGTTCTCGAGTTACTTATTAGTTCAAATTTTACTCCCAACCTATAGTAGATTTAATTAAATTTTCTTTGATGAAACTAACAAATTTACCCGTGATTCAGCCTTACTAAGATCATGATTTTGCCTACACTATTTTACATCTTATTATGACCATACTTTCACCGGAATACTATCCACAATCTTGCTTTTAAAAAAAAAAAAACTAGCGCTATCAAGCTCGTACTCCTTTTAGAACATGCTTGACCATAAAGAGATATTTGATAACACAACCAAGGTATGTCGGGGTACAATCACAACATAATGCATTATCAAAATACAAAGTTCTATGTTCCTAACAAAGCAATTTATCAGTACGAGCAATAGTATAATCATTATGATTACTTTTACTCACAAAACCAAGAAATCTTAATTATATATACATATATTTTAAAATTCAAAAGTAAGGATAATATTTATGTATAACATTGTTTTTATACATATTACTATTCTCCTGAGTTCAGTAGTAAAATTATTGGAAAGGGCCATATTCGTTTTGATCCTTAATGATCGTGAATATTTTGATAACTTTCCTTTCCCTTAGACTTTCTTAAAAGGGCATTCATATACATAATGAGGTTCTCCACAAGTGAAGCATCTTAACTTCGGTGCTCGAGGATTTACACTTGAAGTTTTACTTTCAATACTTATTTCAGGTTTTCTGATGTTCCTTTCCTTATCTTGATTGCCTTGTTCGATAAAAGCTTCCATTGTCCTTTGTTGTTGTTCTATTTGCTCTGTTAATGAATTAATTACTGACACCAGTTATTCCAACTATCCTTGGAATGATTTAATTATAGATACGAGCTGATCCATTCCTCCTGATTACAAAAAACCATATCAGTCTTTAATTCTGACATAAATAAGTATTAAGTAAATTTAATTGAAATGATTCACTTTTGAAATTGAACTTTTTTTTTCATTTAGATTTGTGGTCTTTTCTTAACCCGTACTTGCATTGGGCTATCAATATATGTTCCCTCTATTGATTCAGCTGAAATCGAGGTCTTGTAGAGTCCTATTTTACCCATTTTATTATATTATCATGGAATTCTTTGTTGATCTTTTCCAAGCAAGAGTGAAAATTTTCTCAACACAAGATTCCTATACTTAAGGATTTTATGGCCTAAGTCTTCACAACCTAGAGCTCTATTACGAGTCATTTTTATCCTCCCTGGACATAGGCTTTATCTCCATTCTTATTATCCGAGGGAAATCGGAATTTGCCTTTACGACTTGCTTAAAGACTTGTTTCGGGTCCCCGATCAGCCCTTCCCATTGAACCACACCATCCGTTCTTTTAGAATAGAGCTTTGTTAATTTCTAGCTTTATTATTATTATTTTTGGTTATGCAAACTAGTTTTATTCAAAAACTTGATTGTTTACAAACTAATGGTTTTGTTATCTAAGAATTCATGTGGCTCTGATACCAACTGTAATATCCCAGGTCTACCCACCTGAGTTTAGAACAACAGAATAAGGGTAAGTGAATTTTTTTTCCAAAATTCAACACCAACTACTTTAATTTAACATCTAGATGAGCATGCTTGACCTTCACAGTTGCCAATCTGCTGCAGTCAAATTAATCGTGAAGTCGAGAATGGCCAGTTCTCGGTTAAGTTTACCTTGTCATACTACCACTCCTTCCCGAGTACCTAAGTATTGGCAGGGGGTTTTCCTACCCCAGGGCCCATATCACCTGGGGCTAGAACTCTTATTTTCCCCATATCTACAACGAGATATTTAGCGTATGCATGCTTGGCTGATGACAATTTACTTCCCTAAATTGCATCATGAGTTTACTTCTCTGTAACACTCCAGAAGTCTCACTTCTGTGTAAGCCCATATCATTACACAGATTCCCATAAGACTTCCTGCCCAGGTTCTAGATGGGTCAGTCTAGGAACTATGCCCATATCACAATTCCTACCTTGTCGACTCCCTTATATATATATATATTAATATATATATTTCGGAGTTTGACTGACCAAAACAGGTTAAGAGCTATACCCCTCATCAACCTTGAGTTAGAATATTTTCCCATATTCTGTATAGTTGTAGTTGTCTCCCACAACCACGACCCGCATTTTACTTGGTTCATATGTAGTTGTCTGCCCACAACCATAAAGTATAATTTTATTGTCTTTCCACAACTATTATCCCCACAACTATTATATAGTTTTAGGTTACAGATTAAATATCTTTTTCAAAATAACCAAACCATGGCATACCAAATCAATTTAAAATATAATATAAACTAATATCAATTTATCTCTACCATTCCACCCTATAAAAAGTAAAAACTACCACAACTAAATCAAAATACTTAATCAAAAGTAATTTAAAAGTAATTAATAATTTAAAACACTTAGAAATCTACCCTTAACCCCAACCCTCACTTGATTTATGAATAATTAAATTATTTAAACTAACCAAACCTTAATATTTTAAAGTTGAAAAGATAAATCATTTGTCCTTTATTTAAGGAAACCAAAACATAATATTTAAAAGCTTTATTAAGGAAACCAAAATATAAGCCTAAAAACCTGACATCAATTCCCTTTTCACCTCTAATTATACCACCCATTCTACCCCCATTCCTGGATTTTTAAACAAGTATTTTAAAGCCCAAGAAATATTTGATAGAAGTAAAACATTATTAATATCTTCTAATTTAATCTATGAAAACAAAGTAAGAGCTAATCAACATCTTACTTTTCTTTCAAAGTAAGATACTTTATCAAAGTTTTTCGCATTCTTTCATTGCCAAGGGTGGTTAAATAAAACAATTGAGGCCTAAAACTCTAAAATGCCTTGGCAATAAGCTATAGAGAAGGTGCACGAAAACCGACGTTAATACACTGGGCATTATTAAAAGTTTAATACTTAAATTCTGCACAGATTCCTAAGGTATTATAAATCCTTATTTAGACAACTAAAAGCTAAAAATACATTTTGTTGTTATAACTTCAAAGCACTCAAAACTCTAATATTTTCTTAATCCGCACTTGAGTCATGATTAATTAAATTAAAAAGCAATTCACTTTTCGGGTTTTTAATATTGTTAAGAACTTTATTAACATAGCACATTATTAATTACGCATCAAAACCCTTTCCTTAGTTTTCCACAAACCCATTTCAAAACCTTTAAAGACTTAAAGTAAAGCTTATCCTGACTATTTAAGCCTTTTAAAATGTTAAACATTATGATAACATTATACCTTTTCCCTTAACATTCTCTTTTTCTCTAACTACCCATGTTCAAATTTAAGATTAAGAAACTTCAACAAAGACTAAGTTTTAATAATAATATATTATTAATAATTCAAAACACAATCTATATAGGGATCTACAGTAAGATAAAGAAATATTTCTGAGGCCAAAACATCGATTTTACCCTAATTTATCTAATTCTCCTCCTTATTCCTTCCTTCAAGGAAAAAGGGCAACACATTTCTCAATATTAATTCTTTAATTAGAAAATACTTAATGTAACTTTTGATTTCCGTGCACCCACTTTAAAGCTTAACTAACCAAGGTTGTTGAAAATGAATAGCCTTAGAGCGTAGTAAAAACATACTTGAAATATAAATTACCCAAGAGTATACTTTAAAGCTAAAGAGAAACATATATATCATTTCATGTAAACTCAACTTTAAAGCTTAAAATAACCCAACAATGACCTGACATTATCATTTTTAATAAATGAGTCTAAACTAAATACTTTAATAAATAATTTAATACTTTATCAAATTCTTTTCATATAAGAAACCTTAAAGAAAAGCTTTAATATAAAGAAAATAGTCATTCACAGGGCCTGTGTAATAAATGACTTCACTTTGAAATTCAACAAAGGAAAAAGTTTGTTGTCCATCGCAAATGCAAATTTTTAATCATGTGCGACTATTAAACTTTCAAAGGTGCTTCTTTAATATTCCAAAGAAAGCTTTAAACATAACTAGGGTAACCATTATTTTATCATCATTGTTGGATGCTACGAACCCTAACATCTTTGTGTATTGCCCTAAACTCCTATGTTTTAAATAAGAACTATGAAACTCTTATGACTATCAAGCATTGTGAAGCACATTAATAGCAATGCTTTTATAATGGTTTCTCTGGCTCAATATTTAATACGACACTCAATTACAGATGATGCCTTGCCTACCAAATTCATAACTCAAGATTGTTTTCAGTGGTTTTAATATTAAATTTTGGTTGTTTACATTTCCCTATTCCTCACGCTAGCGTCTCTCAGACAATATTATTAGAGAACTCAATTTAATTTATGGGGCTCTTTGCTGAAAAGACGAACAGACATGACCTGATTCCTTCAATATTATCTTCGCGATTATGCCCTTATTTCCTCATATTCGGATACATTTTCAAGTTCAGTTATAATTTCTACAATTTATTTTATATAATTAAAACAAGCAAAATCTATATAAAGCTGCAGGTTCTTAAGTCCACTATATATTGTTTTTTACAGCTAACATTCACGGTTTTATCCCTCACATAAACCCTAATTAAGAATTCTCCTAGCTCTTTGCTCAAAATTTATCTTTCCTTTAGCTTTAGAGTTCTTTTAAGCTTATATGAAAACATTTATCAAACCATGCAATTTATTACACAATGAAAGTTATCAGATACAATTCCATCTTTGAAAAGTCCTCTCAAAACCCACAAGCTCATTTGCTTGAATATTTATGTTTACACTTATCAAGATGTCGGTTGTGCAAATGTTTATGGAAAACAAAGAACATCCATTGTGAAAGTTCAGCAGTAAATTTTAATAGAAACTGAATTTTATTTAAAAGTAAATGAATTTCTCTATTTGTTCTCACCCTTTTCTGTTCGACAAGAATTTCTCTATTTGTTCTCAGCTCCCTTCGCCTTCCTTTTTGTCGGAGCTACCAGAACATATCCATTTCAACACAGTGCTTTCCCAATAGAAGGAAATCCAAAACTATCTGGTGTTTATCCAGAAGTCCGAGCGGCCTTAATTAAATGAAATGCAGCTATCCCTATATGAAGCTTTTCTTTCTAACAAAAGCAGAAGTTTTCACACTCATTTCCTCTATTTTAATCCACTAGTTTTCAAATTTAATTAATAATAAATTTGTCAGGTATTAAAATAACATGTTTTCAACAGAGAAACTTCTACTAGAAACATTCATTCCTCTGTAATATTTACCACAATAATTATTTCTTTCACTATCTAGTTAAAAATCCAAGCCTTACAATTAGGTAATTGCACTATTTGTACTATTTTCATACACAATATTAAGCAAAGCACACTAATAAAAAGAATAGTAGAAGACTCATCGTCTTCGCTTACATAGCTTGAGCTCCAACGCTCTTCTAAAATACCTTAGCTCCCCTTTTTCCACCACCACCCACTTCAACGTTCTTTCCTTCCTCCTATTCAAAGAGGAAGTCCCTGCTTAGGGAAGAACAATTGTTAACCTTTCATACAAAGGCTTGCCACGTGGTGGTTAGAGGAACACGTCCGCCGCCTTAAGTTATGGTTTAATATATTTTTAATGTCCTCCTTTACCTTAGTATAACACTTGCCATCTATTATAATATTTAGAGGGCACGTAAACATTTTTTTTATTATTTATTCGTTTATTTTTTTTTAAATAAAGGGGTAAAAATTTATTGATAAAAAGTCTGGATTACAGAGTACAACTGAGCTTCCAACCAAGACTCAAATAAATAGCCAAACAAGCTAAAACCACTAGACTAGAATGACACCCGAAAAAGACAACAAGAATAAACCACATTAAGTCTGTACATCCTTGTGGATCAACTCCCACAGGCGTTGAGAGTCCCCAGACGGGAGACTCTCCCAATTATCGATACTCCAAGGATCCAGCAGCTTAGAAGCCCTTTTGGCCAAGTAATAACCACATTCCATTCCCTTGGAATGTGCACAAAGGATATAAATTCGAACTCTTCACTCATTCTGAGAATCTAAACGGCTACAGAGGCCAACTGCCAATTAACTTCCTCCACCCTTTTATTGTTTAAAATATTAATCACAATTTGAGAGTCAGACTCGCAGATAATCCTATGTCAGCCAAGAGAAAACCCCCTTCGCAAGGCCTCCAGAATTGCAAGAGCTTCCATAAAATTGTTGGAGTGAACACCTTTATAAATTGAAAAGAAAAAAACTAACACCACCAGTAGAATCTCTCTCAACACTGCCAATGCCAGCATGTCCAGGATTACCCTTGGACGATCCATCAGTATTAATTTTTAAAACTCCTCTAGGGGTTGGCCTCCACCTACCATCTCTCCTAATCTTCTTGCTGAGCTGAGGAACCCTACTAGAGCTAGAAGAGTTCAAACCATCCCCAAAGAGACCAAGGGTTTGTTGTACCTTCTCCTCCCTAGAATCCAAAAGAGGATCCACATCACATTTGCTATGGATGGTTTCCTGAACCATATATAGGATCCTTTGCCACATCTGTTGAACATCCAAATAACTGCCCTGAAATATGCGGTGGTTTCGTTTGACCCAAATTTTCCAGATGATGCAGGAAGGGCCCAAATTCCAACCCACCCGAAGGAAGGGGGCCTTGGTCAGAGGTCTGCCCAGACTACTCCAAAACTCCACCAAGGACAGCACATGAAAACATGGATGGTTCCAGGCACTCCACCAATGGTGTCAAATGTCTCTGGCAAAGGAGCATTGAAAAAATAAATGAGAAGAGTCATCCTCATTCTTACCGCAAAGGACACAAAAAGGGACCCTGAAATCCCCTCTTCCTCACATTATCCCAAGTGAGGCATTTATTACTAGCTACCAACCAGAGAAAGAAGTTACATTTTGGCCAGGAAAATTTGTTCCACACCTTTTTCCACCAAGTGACAGGAAGACTCCCATACTTTTGCTTATCAAGAACCTGATAACCATAGGCTACCGAGTAGGTTCCCTTAGGATCAGGGTTCCAAGCCAGAATATCTTTACCCCTCAATGAAGAACAAGGCCTCCCCATAAGAATAAGAGAAAGCACCTCTTTGTCCTTGGCCAGTCCCCCCGGGGCCATTCTTGCGGATCTTTCCACTTGTACATCTCCATATTTCCAAAAGACTAGATTTTTTTAAAGTCCTCCACACGAGACCAGCCTACTTCCAAGAAAAAAATGCTTAGGGAACGTAACCTAGGATATTGATTCAAGATAGGATGGTGGCCATCCCAAGAATCCTCCCAAAAAAGAGCATTTGTTCCCTGATTGCAAATCCAAAACAAACCCTGCTTGATTAAATTAGCTCCTATTTTCAAAGTGTCCCATATAACTGAACCTTTCTCAACCAAGCTGACTCTAGGGATTTCAGCCTCAGAAATACCTCTCAAGTATTTACAAGATAACATTTTAGCCCAAATCTGATCTTGAGAGGTACACCATCTCAATAAAATTTTGCAACCAAAGCCTGCCCAAAAAGAGTTGTCTGTCGCAACCCAAGGCCTCCCTCTTGCACCGGCCTACATATAGAATCCCACCTAACCAAAATCCATTTAGATTGATCAAGTTTTCCAGACCATAAAAACTGTCTTGACAAAGCATCCATGTCCTTGATGAAGTGAGAGGGAGCTATTTGTACAAAACATCTATAAATGGGTAAAGCTTGAACAACATATTTTAAAAGCAACACTCTACTTGCAGTGGATAGCCATCTAAAAGTCCAGTGATTCACCTTCCTTCTAAACTTATCAAGCATAGACTGCCAAGAAGATCTAGGTAGAGGGTGAGATGAAATTGGAATACCAAGATAAATGAAGGGGGAGTCCCAACCTGGAATCTTAGAATGCGAGCAATCCTGGCTTGAATAAGAGGAGGGGTATTGAAGAAGAAAATAGAAGACTTGTCCTCATTAATCAATTGTCCAGAAGCACCAAGATATATGTCAAGAGACTGTCTAATATTGCCAGCTTCCCTGATAGTGGCAACTCCCAACAAAGCAATATCATCAACAAATTGAAGGTGGGAAAGAGGTGGCAAACTATTATCCCACTTCCACCCCTGAATGAGACCCCGCATGACTTGAGACTTGAGCAATCTTCCCAACCCTTTCGCCATAATGATAAACAAATAAGGAGATAAAGGATCTCCTTGCCTCAATCCCCTTGAGGCCTCAAACAACTCTGATGGCTCATTATTAACAAGAACAGAGAATGAGGAAGAAGAAACACAGCTCATCACCCATCTAATCTATTCCTCCTCAAATCCAAAAGCAGCAAGAACTTTCCCAAGAAAGGACCATCTGACCCGATCATAGGCTTTGGCCATGTCCAACTTAATTAACATAGTTTTCTCCTTAGAATTTTCCATCGAGTGAATAGCTTCTGTAGCAATAACAACCCCATCCAAGATTTGTCGGCCAGCAAAGAACCCTCCTTGCTCCTCAGAGATCATTTTGCTCAACCATATCTTCAGCCTCTCAGCAATAATTTTTGTGATGATCTTATACACAATATTGCAAAGAGCAATAGTCCTGAACATATCCAAGGAATTTGCTCCCTCTTTTTTGGTATAAGCACCACAAAGGTAGCATTTAGGGCCCTTAGAATCTGTTTGTTCTTTTGGGACTCATGGACCACCTTCAAAAGATCAAATTTTATTAAATCCCAAAACTCCTGATAAAACTCAATCGGGAATCCTTCTGGGCCTGGGGCTTTTCCTTTTTTCATCTTGAATACAACATTTTCCAACTCCTCAAGTGAAATTGGACCCATCAAGTGCTCATTCACCTCTCTAGAAATAATCGCTGGAATACAGTTTAGAATAAGCTTTTCATTCTCATCATCTGATAGGGAGTCCTCCTTGAAGAGAGGAAAAATACCTCTTAGTCTCTTCTAAAATATCCTTGAAAGAAGAGACCAGGGCACCCTGAGAATTCACAAGAGAGGTAATCAGGTTACCATTACGGCGAGCCTTAATTGAGTTATAAAAGAAGGTTGTGTTCCTATCCCCTTCCTGAAGCCAATCTACTCGAGATTTTTATTTCAAAAAAAATTCTTCCCTCAGTTCCCATTCAGCAAGGTCTTTTGCAGCCTCAAATTCCTCAACAAGAAGCTCCTTCGTGAATCCCTGATCTCTAATCTTCCTTGAAGCTTCTTCCATCCTCCTAAGAGCTGCCAGCTTAGCCAAGGAAAGGTTCCCAAAATTCGGTCTATTCCATCACTTCAATTTATGTTTTACAAATTGTAGTTGCTTCATAAAGGAATACATAGCGGTGCCATGAGGAGGTTTTCCAGTGGTCCACCAACCTCGCATGAAATCATGAAGCTTAGGGTCACGAAGCCACATAAGTTAAAACTTAAAGGAGGGATTCTTTTTTAGCCCTAACTCCAAAGCATAGAGTTTGATAGGCCAATGATCAGATCCCCTACCCTCTAGAATCACAGAACTAGCACCTCTGTTATAACCCATCCAATAACTGGATATCAAAAACCTATCCAGTCTCTCTGAGATGGAAGCTTCCCCACACCTTCTATTGTGCCACATAAAGATCCCATTATTTGGCTTGATGTCAACCAAGTTTAGGGCCTGGATATGAGCACTGAATACAGAAGAAAAATGCTCGAGACGGTCCACCCCACCATGTTTCTCCTCTAGACAAGTGATAGAGTTGAAGTCTCTAGCCAAAATCCATGGGTACAGGGGAACCAAACTTCTCACAAAGCAAATGTGCTTCCACAAATTCACTTTACCATTGTAATCAACAGGAGCATACACATTTGTAAGTAGGATGATTTCACCAGATTCATTAGCATGCCCGACCATTGAAATAGACCATCTGCTGGAAATCCAAGTAAGAGGGGATATCTTAACCGGATCCCATAAACAAGCGATGCCACCAACATATCCACATGCACCAATACACCGGCATTGCCCCCTTCTCCACAACTTGGGAGCAATATTGAACATACTATCAATAGCCAATTTAGTCTCCTGAATAAACACCACACCCGAATAATGCACACGAACCAAATCACAAACAATTTTTTGTCTGGGGATGCTATTCAACCCCCTTACATTCCATGAGAGGATAATCATTTTTGGGGGTTATAAAAATGGGAGTCCAATGTTCTCACCAAGCCTAACTCCACCAAAGTCTCCCCCATTAACTTAATTTTATCTTGGTCCTTCCGACCCACCTTCATATTCTTATCCGAAAAAAAAAAAATTATTATTTTTTGCTGCAATCCCAACATCGTAGGAGTTTTGCAGTCCAAGGATGACTGCATCAGTGCCTGAGTAGGAGAGACCATAACTAAATTTAGACCACTTTCCAAAATAGTTTCCCTTATAGGGATAGACCCAACCATGTCCCCTATACTTAGATCCAAATCCCTTTGTTCTTCATTTAAACCCCCTAGATCTGATTCCTTAAGTTCCCCCTCAAGAAGAGACATCTGATTCGGCCTTGTTATATTTGCATCAGGTAGCGACGTTTCAGGTATCTCCATGCACTGATCAAGATCATCTAATATTTCAAAACGGTTGAGTAGAGCATCTGGCTGGCTATCCTTAAGGTCTTTTTTTGCCCTTCGTCCTCTGTTTCGGGCTTTTACCGGAACAAAACCTTCCTTATCTCGTTCCCCTTCCTTTATCGGGGCTTTTCCTTTATCCAAACTTTGTCCAGACCGAGAGGGCCTAGGATTTGAAGTCACAGGCGAGAAAAACTTAGGGCATTTTCTTTGCATGTGGCCATATTCATGGCAAATCCGAAAACAAAATGGAAGAGCTTCATAGTCAAGTTTTTGAACCCATGTAGTTGATCCAAATTGTATTTCAATAGAATCTGGAATAGGATTATTTAAGTCAATTTCAACACAATTTCAATTTCAACCCATGTAGTTAATCATTATATATATATATATATATATATTATATAAATCCTTATTTATTTTAATTATATTATTATTATTATTTTCTTCAATAAATTTGTACATATTTTTATAATGAAACAACCTATAAGTGCATCTACATGAAATGCAACTACATGGACCGCTAGTGGGTGCATTGCCTTCTGGACACAGATCCAATCATGGCGAATACTCCATCGCTCATCATTTTTCTAGACTTACCTGAACCAGATAATTTTGGAAAGGAATGTACCAGCTTCGATCTGCTGGAATATGCTAGAACCTGCACCTTCCTCCAGTTATCACTTGTTGAGTTAACCATTCTTTTTTAGCCTCACTTCCGCCCGAATGAACACATGTTCCTGCATCCACAGAAAAACTACAAGTAGTATCTCTTTTCTTGTATATAAAATAAAAGGTCAAATCTGCAAGGTTGTTACAAATACTATGAGGTCAATGATATGGTCTTTGCAAGGCTCCATCCATAGAAACAACTTTATATCAAGACTAAGTGCAACCAAAAGCTTGCACCTACATTCTATAGGTCCTTACAATGTGGTTCTTAGGATTGGGGATGTGGCAATTAGTTGGAGCTTCCATTTATCTTCAAAATCCAATCTCTTTTTCATGTCTAGTCTTAATATATATTTGTTAAAAGAGTGCAATCCTAGATGGAGCTTCCAAGTTGGATGAGGAAGGTTGTGTTGAAATAAAACCCAAAAGTAGTGTTACAGTTGCAAGTATGTAATTTGCGATCTTATCAAGTGCAAAAGCTACTCATCAAGTGGCAAGATCTTCCTAAAAAATACATGATGTAAGAACCAACAACCATTCTCCAAAAATTTGTAACTTTGAAGACAGTTTTTTTCTATGGGGTGAGGGGAACCATGCAACAGCCCCAATGTAGCCGCATTGGCTATCTTTACTTGATGGGCTTGAACTCCTAAGTTATGATTAATCCACCCTTGAGCATTAGGGTTAGGATTTTGTTACTTGTTAGGTTATAAATTGTAGACACCAAAACCGCACCAATCCGATTATGTGACTGCAAACACTGATCGCTTTGACACACACAGCCCCAAGGGCAGCCCCCACAGGTCAAACAGTGGTCCTAACCACTCTGATAGCAATTTTGAAAGGTCAGGGATCAATTTGGCACCTTCAGGCACTTTGCTCAGTATCCATCCCACCCTGGGACGAATTCAATCTAGGATTCGCCCCACCCAGGGACGAATTCTAAATTCGCTCTAGGGTGGGGCGAATTGCAGGTTTGACGGGCAAAAAGTCAAATCTTGACAAATGGCAGCTCAGGTCCGCCACCCAACGCTTCCTTCATCGCATGGGAGTATGGGTGAGCGTTTTCAAGCGTTAGAGGCATCTGTAAGGTCAATCATGAAGTCCTTATTCAGGGAGGAATCTCCTTCCCCCTGGGAAGGCATGATTGCCAAGTGGCGCCTTTGCATGCCCATTTCAAGAGACCTCTAGGTCTATAAATTGGTGAGTTTCCTCACCCCAAAATATGGAGAGAAGTAGCATTTCAGAGCAACGAAGTGTTGTCGTTTTATTTATACACCTCACACCTTTTGGATTTGCGTCTTTCACATCCTTGATCTCCTTTAGAGGGGAGGTCATTGGGTGACTATTGGGAGGACGAATCTCGATCCCAAAACCCGACATTTGGCCACAATATCCCACCAAATTTGCCGACAATACCATACAGGAGGTTTTGGACCCATCCCAAGTGGATTGGTGCCGAAATCAGGCCTCAAACGATGGGCGGCCTGCCCCATGGGCGCCCTCTCCCACACTGCCACAATCCTAATCGCCCCCTTTCGGAGCGATGGGAATTCCGTGGCAGATTTGCTTTCTTTAATTTTTGCATTCAATTCTATGATGTTTAGATAGGTTGTCATTTGAATTTCATCTCGTTTTGAGCAATTTTGACCATATTTCTAGCTTTGTTCGCTTTTACTAATCCGCAAGTAGCATCATCAAATTCCCGTTGATGGAGGCCAAATTGGGAAAATCTGACCATCTGGGTCTTCCCAAAATGCCCCCAATTAGCTAATCCCAAGTTTGCAGGTCTTTTGGAGCTTCCTAGGCAGGACATTGGGACAGTATATTTTCGGTGTTTTGTTGCAGGTGAATTCGTCCCACCCCGGAGCAAATTCAAATCGGTGAGGAATTTCCCGACTGTTCTTTTTGCAGAACCTTCCTGGTGGTATCTTGATGCCCCTGTCAAATTTTCAGAGCATTTGGACCTGTTTTAGTCATAGTTTAATTCGTTTTTCTCATTTACTTATTGTAGGCTTGGGGATTGCATGCTTTGTTTCATCCGCAGGTGCTACTGACCGTTTCTTGTTCCTTTGAACGCAGGGTTCGGACATCGGAGGAGCAGCGAGGAGTCAAGACTCATCATTCCAAGCGGCGGCGACGTTTTGGTCCGCCCATTTTACATGTGGGCACGCGGAAGAAGGAAAGGCGCCCATGGATGTAACAAGAACTCATGCTTAAACGCTCCTAGCCCTTGGAAGGGGAGGATGCGTATTGTAACCGAGTTTGAAACATATTAATAAAAAGGGTTGTCTTCTTTATTCCCATTTGTTTCATTTCGATTCGATCATGTTTTTCCCTTTTTTCATGTATTTTCAAGTTTTTAGGATTTAGCGCTAAGTTCGGTTTCTTCGTTTGCATTTCGCATATTCGCTTTCCTTTTTGCTTTCGTATCCTCGTGCTTTCATAAATAAAAAGAGATGTAATGTAGTCGAATCATCATCAATTCATTCTTTTAACTTGTATCACCTTTAATGCACATAAGAAACAACACCCTCTCTAAATGGATAAGAGACTTTACCCCCTTTAAACGGTTTGAACTATTTCTAAGCTTTGGATCTAAATCTATGATATATTACGAAATTTTTTGTTTTAAATTTGTTTCTATTACAAATATCTAGTAAATGCTCTAAATGTTGTTTTTCTAAAGTTGTTTCATTACATTAAAGAGGTAAAAAAAGAAAAAGAAAAAATGAGCAATGGAAGTAAAGATAAAGCCTTGTTGTTGTGTTAACAACTAACATACAATCTTTTATTAAATGGTATTAGCTCAACCAATTAAATTCCTCAACTTTCAATATATAGACCCAAATTTGAATCTCGCCAAACAACAGATAATAAATGTATAATTATCAAGTTGTTATAATACTTGATCATGATATAATCCAGGTGAGACCCATGTCAATCCCAAGTTTAAAAAAAAAAAACATGAATGCCGACTTAATACAACTCAAACATCTAAAACATATGTTTTTCATATATGGGACAATTTTTGAGCTACCTATTTTCGGAAAACATGTGTCAAGAATGATATCAAGATATATTTTTAACATGATTAAATAATTTTAAGTATAATTTACTAGTTTGATTATATTTTAGTTGTAAAAACTTTAATATTCATATCTAATTTCAATTATCATGAAATATTTTAAATTTTATGTCATATAGACATTACCTTATTTATAATCATGGGTTTAAACTAAGTGATGGGAAGTAAAGAGTTTTCCACTACATTTTAAATCCAATGAGTTAACCTGGCCTTCTTTTTTAACAAACGTGATTAGTTCAACCAGATATTTTCTGGAACTTTCCTGAAAGTGACCCAAGTTTAAATCTTGTCAAGCAATACATACATTATTGCCAAGCTATAAAGCATTCCTCAACTTTTAAATCTCATCAGTTAACCTAACCTTTCTTTTTAAGGAAGGTCATTAGTTCAGCCAGATATATTCAACTTTCATGGAAGAGACCCAAGTTCGAATCTTGTCAAGCAATACATAATTATTGCCAGGCTATAAAGCCTTCCTCAAATTTTAAGAAAGAGACCCAAGTTCGAATCTTACCAAGCAATACATACATTATTGCCAAACTATGAAGTGATACATGCATAATTATCTAACTGTTGTAATAAAACTATAAGATCATGTTGTAATAGCACTATATGATCATGATATAATACAGGTGGAACCAATTTTAATCCCATATAATCAATTGAAAAAAAAAACACTTATTTTGTTTAATTTTAATTAATCACTAATTATTATCTTATTTAAATACAACCATTATTTATATATATATATATATATATATATATATATATATATATATAAAGTTTTAGTTTATTAAATTTTCAGTACAAACCCTTAATAAGATGTTCCTCGTCATATTTAGGCTGTAAGCTTTCAAAATGGTGTCTTCACGTGCACAACTAATGTGTTGACAGTACTATTTTATTTACCAAGTCTCCGGATATAACAATAGTGAGGAAGAATCATTCTATCACTCTCATCCATGCGATGTTGTGTCGTCTGAAAATGCTCTTTCACAACTAGATTTCCTGTTTCTCCTGAAATCAGTAAGCATAGAAACATCAAAAAACTACGTGACCCTTGAAATATCACTCAACCTATCATTACGTGTTTGGTATGGCTAGTCCCCTTCACAGCTATTATCATACTTAAATCATCTTTCTACCTTCTGCCTTTAAAGTTGCACTTCCATGATCAATGACCTGCTAGCACACTATACACTCGTAGGCTCCTAAATTGAGAAGCATGTCCTCTATCCTGGCTTAATTCTCCAATGAATTTTTAAATTTGTATCTACTTGAGCCTATATAGAATATTGACTCACACTTGCATGAATAATAATCAGATAATTAAAAGCATTTCAATTTGTTTTGTTTTTGTCAAGTTATGGCACCTATGAACAAAAGCCTACATGTATGTCTGTCACTATTTTAGAATTTGCCTCCATAATAGAATAATTGCAGAAAGCATACATATACAACTCAAAATATAATCCAATCCAATGAAATGAACAAGAGCCTACATGTACGTGTCCTTATTTTAGCGTTTGCCTATTTAGTAGAAGAAGTTTAGAGGCCATACATGTAAGCCTCAAAATATACAAATTTGTCTTCTGCAAAATACACCTGTCACTCAATAATTACATTTGCACATTCCTAACTCGAAAAAGTATGCATCACACAGCAAAATGACTCCTATCAGAATTTGTCAAGTTCATCAAACAAATTTAACAATGTCAATCAAAACATCGGTTTTAACTACTACATGCATAAATTGAACTGCATGATGACGTCATTTCATCCTTACAAAAGAGGGAACAAAAGGACAAAGGCATTTCATTCATCTATAGACATCAACGATCTGTTCATCTGCTTGTGAACTTGAGAGGCTAGCAAAATCTCAGGATATTGAAGTTAAATACATATGCTGAAATCTTAGTCAATAAAGAAATGGCCTATCATTTTTGAGTTCTATAATTCAGAAAAATCCTGCTGGATATTTATTTCTTTTGTCCACAGTAGCAAAAGCTTCAAAATTTTGTGCAATAAAAATGTACTTGCAAATTGAATATAGTTATCAATATTCTCTGAAACTCAACAAAAATGAGATAAGTTGCAGAATGCTATCAATTCAGCTATAATTTAAAAACTTTTTTTGCTCCCTAGAGTCTGACTCACTTGACATCACAGATCTTGATAACAGAGGCAGCTCCTATACGGTGTAATGCAACAATTGCATCACCCTGCTTACATAAGCCCTTCTCAGTTGCCGTCTTAAGAGCAGCATCCAGAATGACTTCTGTAGATTCGGAATCAGTTGCTTTTGCTGATCCTTCTGCCAGAAGCGGGACCAGTCCTCTGTATATAAGACTGTGTCTAGCAGGAGTTTCATCACTGCACGTCCAATCAAATGAATCTGTTGTCAAGATCGGCACCACAACAGAAAGAATAGGTACAGCTGGCCTGTACTTTGCTACCAATTTGGCAGTGGTTCCACCTCGAGTTAGAACTACGATAAGTGTTGCCCTGGCTTTGTTTGCTGTTCGAACAGCAGATGATGCAAGACTTTCCAATGGACTCATAGGCAGAGGAGTGGATCTTATTAATTCTTTGAATATAGCACCGTAATCCAATGAGGATTCAGCTTCAATGCATATGCGAGACATGATCTTCACTGCCAGCTCTGGATATGCCCCTGCAGCACTCTCACCACTAAGCATAACACAGTCAGTACCATCAAGAACAGCATTTGCCACATCTGTAGCTTCAGCCCGTGTTGGACGAGGAGACTTAATCATAGATTCCAACATTTGGGTGGCAGTAACGACAGGCTTTCCAAGCAGATTGCATTTGTAAATCATCATCTTTTGTGCCAAAAAGATTTTTTCAACTGGAATCTCCATACCAAGATCTCCTCGAGCAACCATGAATGCATCTGACTCCTTCAAAATTTCATCAAAATTGACCACACCTTCCTGATTCTCAACCTGCAAAGAAGATAATGAAGCAATGAAGCATTTTTATGCTGATAAACTTATTTACTCTGATTGAAAAGTCTCCTTTCCAACCAAAAAAAAAGTTCTCCCTTGACCAGATCATCTAAGAAAAATCAGTATTTTAGTGCTACATTGCATGAGCTGATAAATAAAAATTTCTTAGCTGTCAAGAAAGAAACATGGCAGTTTAGCAGGTCAGTGAAATCACAATTGCTAATAAGTCTGTGTTTATGTTCCACCAAATCCCCCTTTAGAGAGGCTGAGGAAACACAGGGATGCAAAAAGCAGATGCCTGCTAGTTCCCCAAATAAAATATGGACAGCAAAGTTGACGGCTATCTATATATATCTATGCTATAAGCACAACTTTCATTTCTATAATCATGTTCATGTCCCAAATACTGTGACCATATGAACAAAACAACCTGCATTTGAAAAACCATGGCTAAGAAAAGCATTGCTTGAATAAAAAATGAAGGGGACACATCCAATGGGGAGAGGAGTTACAAAGGGTTGAGCGTAGGGAATGCATTTCCTGTGAAACAGAGGGTTGCTTAAATAATGTGCCAGGTAAAACGGGGAAGAACACATGTGCATTCGGAAAGCTCCCCCCTCAGTTGATGCCTACACAATGTGCATTTCTAGCAGCAAACAACTCATTTTTACAGACTGCACTATATACATTCAAAAGCATGGGTCAACTCCAGCATCCAATCGCCTAAACAGTTGTGTCACAAACTTGATGTTGATATCACCTTAGCAATATTTTGAAAAGAAAGTGCAAAGGAATGAAGACTAAGCATACAAAAATCAGATATAGAGTGGAATAGGGTATTCATGCCAGGCAACTGGTAAAAAGTCAAGGGAAGAGATGTATCCAGGAAAGTATTACTAATCCCGATATGAAATGCATTTTCTGTCAGAATCAAATCTAACAATAACAGAACAATAACAGGAGACAAGCCCCAAATCAACCAAAACTTCTGAACAGTCCTATTAAGAGTTTGTCGTCAATGATTGATATTTGACCAAAAAAGTAAATAAAATAACTCAAAAAAGCAAGGGCAGAAGGTTTCTTTAACGATAAATATGCAGACATAATAAGCATATCAACAATGTAGAGGTGAATATCAAACAAGACTACCTAAATACAATTTTAAATATATTTCTTTTGCCACCAATTTAACTTCAACTGAAAAAACATATTGCTTAGAATGCTTAAATATTTTGAAAGCTTTACAATCAAAACAAGAATCAGAAAGCCTTGTACCTTTGACATCAGCATGATGTTCTTTGCATGCTTTCCCAATACCTGCCTAACATTAACAAGATCTGAACCTTTACGAACAAATGAAAGAGCAATCATGTCTATTTTGTTAGGAATACCCCAACCCAAAATGTCCTCTTTGTCTTTTTCTGTAAGAGTTGGAAGATCTACAACCACTCCAGGCAAATTAACATTCTTTCGTTCACCAAGAACAGCAGTATTCTCACAGCGGCACCTCACTGTGCCATTTTGCTTGTCAGTTGACAACACCGTAAGTGTGATTGTGCCATCAGCACATAAGATTGTATTACTAGGTCGTACATCTTCTGGAAGTTTTTTGTAACTCATGGAAATCATGCTAGTATCACCCTTAATGCTGTAATCTGTTGTTATTGTAATTTCCTGACCCTCCGTCAGTTTGATTGGTTTTGCGTCCTTCAAGAACCCAGTTCGAATCTCAGGTCCCTGCAAGAAAGAACGAATTTGTGATCATGTATTTCAAGTCTAATAAAGAAAAAGAAACTGTAGAAGAATTTCTGACAAAAGAATTACAGCTAAAACCGAGAAACATAATCAAAGAAAAGAAATTCTTTTTCCCCTCACACTAGGCTTTAGAGGACCAAACGATCTACAATTCCTTAAAAAAACAATGCAAATCCTTTTCTATTTTTAAAACTGTTTACATAAATATACATGGATGAATTGAATCATCTGATGAAAATAATAACCAATGACAGTACCAATATCAGTTAAATGATGTTCAAATGAAGAGCATTTCTATTTCAAAAACTGTTAAAATATAACAACATTGATAGAATTGAATTTTGTAACAAGAATAACCCACCTTGCCAATACCTGCCTAGAGAGCAAACAGAAGAAAACCATATACCAACAACATACCAAGGACTATAGTTTACACTTACAAGAGTTGCTTTAGTTAGGTTTCTCTCTTGATTCAAGAGAATCCACTCTAGGGTTCATGCCACTTGGATATTAGCCCTATTGCAACATTGATATTGTTCTCACTCCAATATTTCTTTTGGATTTCTACTAATTTTAACCATTAAGAACCATGTAACTTAAACTTTTTATAAACAGCAAGATTCTACCTTCTTTGGTTATAAACTCTAAATGTGCATGCATGGTTATGAGAATGTTATCATATGTTATTTTAAAATATGACTCTATGAAGATCATCACTCACATGGTTTTACCGAGTCATAACAGAACTGAAGCTATTTGACCTTACAAATCTTGCTGTCCCAGATAAAGATGGGAAATGATGTCCTGCTCTGAATGCCTATCATGAATATTCTAGAACAACATATCATCTGCAACTACGACTATAAGGAAATATTATGGCTTGTTATAGCTATCAGCTGCTTACACCATGTGTAAATGCTAGACTGCTAGCATGAATCTCATTGTATACACTACATAACATTCAGGACAATGTAGTTCTCATAAGTATAAACACTACTTTCTTGCATTGTTAGCCAACCACCATATTATCAAATGCATTCATCAGAAAACATAATGGCAAGAATTTCCATGAATTGACGAATTAAAACCAATTCCATCTGTGGAGAACTTAGATTTAATGTTGGTAAAAATTTGAGGAACAAAGCAATATTGAGAATATATATATAGTTGACGATATCAAAAGAGAAATGTGTTAGTGATGCATCTCACTAAAAGTCGAAACTAAAGATAGTCGACAACAAATACGTCATAATTTGGTTAAATTGCAAATGACTAAAAAAAAGCCGTAATTCAGGTCAGTTGATGGAACTTATTTAAGTTAAATTATAGATAGAGAGATGATGCAATAAATTATGGATAGGAGAGATGATGCAAGTCATGGGCCTTTAAGTGAGTTCAACACTAGGTTAAGGTAACTCAAAGCCCACTGCCTTGCGGGAAGATCAATCAAAGTACGCTTAATACAAAATTTGTCTCGACTTGTACATTTCATAGCGACACATTCCAAAAAGGCTCAAGACAGGCCTGCAAGGAAAATGTTTAACTCCTGATTCATAACCGTTTCCAAAGAAAATCAAGCGGTCAAGGTGACTTGTTAATCGGGCTGAGCCTATCATAAACTACCTAAAGCGAAGACAATGCCCCATGATGGAATGACAAGATACCTATTAGCTTTCAAGAGGAACGTACCCATGTCTTGTAAGTTTAAAAATGGAGAATGAGGGACGAAAGAGGGGAAACTAAATTCAAAAAGGATCATCCGGGTACCCCAACGATGGCTCAGAGTACCTTAGAATGGTTAAATAACATTTTTCACTTTAGAGTGAAAATAGATGGGGTTATGCGGATAAAAGAGTGCGATGAAATAAAGGGTACTGAACCCTGTCTGGGTGAGCAACCGGGAAACATAGCACTTGTTTAAACAAGTTTTGCCTCTGCTGAAAACAACGGTCATTTCCAACTTATTCAAGACCATGAAAGATTCCTATTCCCATCAACCTAAGATTCCTATTACCATCAACCTTCGTATCCCTTTTATGCTAAATCGTTATGCTAAATTCCGTTTCCTCTAAGCTATATTCTCATATGGATATTCCTTTTTTTCCTACAATTTCGTTTATGGGAAAAATCTAATCTTCCCAACTCGTCTTCGTACAAGTAAAATATAGATCAAACGTAAAGAAGATCATTCCAACAGAATTACCGCTTCCTCCAGGTCTTCTTACAACGGGGGCCGAATGCAGTAAGGCAAAAACATGTGAATGCGGTAATTCAATATAAACATTATACCTATCATATCACTCCGCAAAATTAGAGTTTTTTTCCACAAAGAACGCCTTGATTATTTACAATGTTCATTATCCCCAAAGATCAAACTTTTCATGGCTTATACCTGAACTATACTAGCCAACAAAAAAAACCGCAACCAGATTTTTAAAATTCAAAGGACAACATCCATAAGCTTCAAAGCTCAAAAAAAACCGTGCGGTTCCAACCCTACATTAATAAAACAGGAATGCCGCAGGCAAAACAGTATGTAAACATCGTCGAAAGGCAAAACATCTTCACAAGATCCGAAGCTAATTAAGAATTCAAATTCCTCTGCTCCCGCAGCTCAGACTACCAATTGAAATCCAATAAAAAACGCAACAACAAAGGAAAAAAAAAAAAAAAACTAAAATTTTAATCGTCAAAGACTTTGGCTATGAAATAATAATGAAAACATTAACAAGACAGAGATCTTTTTACTTACCTTAGTATCAAGCATAACGGCGCACAGAATCTGCGTGTTCTGCATAGCCTCCCGGAGATTTTCGAGCGTCTCCTGATGATATTCGTGAGTGCCGTGAGAAAAGTTGAATCGGGCGACATTCATGCCGGCCCTAAGCAGCTTTTCGATCATCTGCACGCTCCTCGACGCCGGCCCCAGAGTACACACAATCTTCGTCTTCGGAACCGTTCCATTCGGCAGCCCCTTCAATATTCCCTCAATATCGATGTTCGCCATTACAAACCCTCAAAACAAAAGAAATAACACTCAAAGCTCCAACTTTTCGCCGAACCGCTGCAACCGAGCCGGCAGAAAAAAAAGAATACACAAAATACACTGCTACAATTTTACTGCAGCTCCAAATAACTTAATTCCGAGCCTCCACGGCCGAATTCTCCACCGTTTTCCGCCTAAAATCCACCGATCTCGAGCTGCCCGTCCACGGCACGATTCACAGATGCGATCTACAGCTAACCGTAAATAAAAATCGTCTCGACTCCTTCCACCCACAAGACCTACCCTTCCTCACTCGTGTTTAAAACCCTCGCGGCCGCTGTACCAGATCTAGGGGGCGCGCTTAAGCTCCTCGCACCTCTGCTGGCGGTATCGCATGCGTCGTTATAAGATCCGCTGGTTACTCTCAAACTGCGAGCGGTTTAACCCGCGATACTTTATTTACTTAGAAGGATCGATTACATTTATTTATTGCGGGAGAATAAGGCTTTTTCTTTAATTTGGTTGGGGCGCGGAGAATCGGTTGGGATCGAAGTCGTCTATTCGGAGAATATTCCGTCTAAACATAACCACGGTTTAGTGCGGCGCCCACCGGAAACCCGTCTGGAACAACTTTTAGTTGGAGCAACTCATTAAAAGCGGGGAAGGTGGGACCCACAACAACATAAAAAAAAAGTAGAGAACACCTTGGAACAAAAGAAAAGCATCCAAAATTATTTCAACGAGCATGAAACTGGCTCCATAATAGTTTAAAGGTTCCGTGGACTTTCTAGATGATGACGTGGACGCCAAAAGGCTACTAAAGGTTCCGTGGACTTTCTGGATGATGACGTGGACGCCAAAATGGCCACTAATTCAAAGGGGAAAATTTCAAGGACCCACAACAGGGGGTAATGAGGCACAGGATCAGAGAATATTCGGGGGACTAAAAAATATCGTGTCTGCCACGTAAGATCCACCTGAGTTGGTGGAGAATTGACGAGCAAGGCGTGACCACCAACTTCCCAGTCATATGGATCGTTTACCTTTTTAGGGGCAGAATGCTTTTTTAGATTTTTGGATGGTTCTTATTATGTAGAAAACTTTTATAAATCTTATTTGAGTGTAGAAATATATAATAAATAAAATGAAATTAAAAAAATTAAATTTTAAATATCTTAAAAATTATAAAAATACAGTTAAAAATGAAATTTTAAAAAAATAATCTTTAATTACCTAGAAATCATTAAAAAACAGTTCACTAATAAACAGTCGACCTAAGCGTTTCTAGTTTTATTGTGATTTAATAATTGTTGGGTTTGGCATCATGTTGTAGATTAGGTGGAGTTGGAGTTTGTTGTAGTTTTGTGGGGTTGACTGGCACACTTAGACATGTGCTTTTTAGGACATACAAAAGACAAAGCCACCTATGGCATGGCAATTTTTATTAAAAAAATAATAATTAATTTTTTTTTGTTTTAATGGTTAATTATTCAAATTCATAGGTGGTATGCATGACAAGTTGAACATGGTATGTCTTATGTTCTGTGTTTTTACATTTGCTTGAAACCATTGAACAAGGTTTGTTTTATGTTTTGTGTTTTTATAAATGTTTGAAACTATAAAAAAATAAATGAAATAATATAATTTTAATTATATTTACGAGAACAAAATCGTTAATAAAATTAAGAGTTTTAAAATAAGATGAGGTATAGTGTATTATTTTGTTTTTTTTATTTGGTTATTGTGAGAAACTCTTACTACCAACGCACAGGGTTGAGAAGTCTCCTCCCAGCCAGCCATGAGCCTTGTAAAGTTGAGAGTTATGTTTATCAATAGAGAATTTTTTTTTTTGATGAATCAATAGGAAATTTAACTCACTCCCACCACACACCCACTCCCTCACACACGCGCGTACACTACAGTTTGAACCCTGGATCTTTCAAAGAAGTGCCAAAGTCTATCGCGGTTTGAACCTTGGACCTTTCGAAGAAGAGTCAAAGCTTGAATCGTTGAGTTGTTCTGCTGGGACATTTTCTTTTAAATTTAAATTTTAATGATATTTAAAAAGAAAATTGTTCAGCAAATGAAGCAGAAATGTATTAACAAAACACAAGCAATCTACTGAAAAACGGAGAAAATTGCAATATTTGAGCCAAAGCTTTGTATTTTTTTTTCATCAAAATGAGGATACATACCAGACCCCTTTACAATTTCGAAATTTCCCTCTAATACCCTATTTTCTCATTTTCCTGCCTAATCAATTCATTTGAAATTCGAATTTTGGGGGCAAACTTTTCGGGATCATAACTCCTCGCTCGTTGCTCGAAATGACTATTAGTGCATGTTTTTGAAAAGTCCTCGAAAGGATTTACGGCTCAGTAATGTCCTAAAGAAATTACAACCATTTTTTAGCCTTCTACAAGGCCTCTACGGCCTTCAAAATTGATCTTCAAGTTTTAGTGGCAGGATTTTCATTATTTTTGGCAGGGTCTTCACCTTAAAATTTACATATCTCCCAAACCGCTCAGAATATTGGGCAATTCTTTCTCCGTTAGGTCTTTTTTTTCATCCCCTAAACAACTAAACAAACTTAGAACATAATAAAAACCATTGCAAATTTTGGATGATGCAAGATCACTCTTACACCACTGGATGCTCCTCCATCAGCAAAGTTAAAAGTTTAACATCCTTTTATCATCTTTTGGAGTGTGTTTCTTTTATTGTTGATTTTGATGAGAAGTTCCTTGTGTTTTCTATTATTAATTTATCAAAAAGTTGTATTATTGAGTTTACTTTTAAAGTGACCTTATATGCAATCTTAATGTTTTTTTAGTCTCTATTACTTTTGTTATGCAAAAGATACATATTTGTTCTAACCATGCCTCACAAGGAATTGTCTAATTCCCAGTTTCACATCTGATATGGTATGAACTAGATCTTAGTTCCTTCCTAAATATATAGTCCACACGTCTAAAATTTTTCTCGTATATTGTTTAAATTTTTGTTCAAGTATGGAACCTCATGAAATTTAATGCTTCATTTGTCCATCAATATGTTATTTTGTTTCATCTATCTATATAGTGGTATATTCCGTGATTGGAATTTTGTTCACCTTAATACCTATCTATCTATCTATATATTTTCTTCTATTCAATGTTTTTTTATTACTTGTTTTTGACAACTTATTGTCTTCTATTATTTATATTTTTTAAAGTACCTTCATAACTTGATCATAGCTTCAATTTCTATTGGATTTTTTTTTGTTTCAACAAATGGGCTTTTAAATTATTTATATTTGACTCCATTTAAAACTTGATGTATTATTAGCTCGCATCTCGTTCCCATATAACACCATTGGAATAACTATTCATTTTTTATTTAAAAAATCTTTGTTTCAACATGTTGTTGACTTTTGAATTATTTTTATTTGATTCCATTTAAAAATTGGTTTATTATTAACCCATACCTCATACCCATGTAACACCATTGGAATAACTATTCATTTTTTATTGGAAAACTTTTTGTTTCAACAAGTTGGCTTTTGAATTATTTCTATTTGACTCCATTTAAAATTTGGTTTATTATTAACTCGCACCTCATACCCATATAACACCATTGGAATAACTATTCAATTTCTATTGGAATACCCATATAACACCATTGGAATAACTATTCAATTTCTATTGGAAGAGTCTTTGTTTCAACAAGTGGGCTTTTGATTTTTTTTATTTGACTTCATTTAAAATTTGATGTATTATTAGTCCACACCTCATACTCATATAACACCATTGGAATAACTAATAACCCAAAAATGCACGTGGGATGCAACGCAACAATTCGGGTTTTGGCTCTTCGTTGGGAGGTCCAAGGTTCAAACCGCTTTGTGAGGGGGTGGGTGCCCAAGGTTCAAACCGCTTTGTGAGGGGGTGGGTGTGTGGTGGCTTTGTGTTAAATTCACTATTGATAAGTATAGCTCTCAACTTTATGAGGGGTCATGGTTGGGAGGAGATTGCTCAGTCTTGTGACATAGGGGTTTCTCACAATAACCAAATCCAAAAAAAATAAACTAATAACCCAAAAAGGATCCTAATGGTTTTTCAATTCCACAGCTTTATTTTTCTATCCCTATTTAGCAATGAGTAGAGTGTCGTCTATCATGCTGGTACTTATTTCGTCTTTCATATTCTCCACTGAGTTTGCTTTGAAATTTTGACCCAAGGTATTTGTATTTTGTTCCTAGCTCTAAAGGATTTTCTTCAAATAAAATATATGGTTATTTTATATTATGAAGATATTTTAATTAAATTTTTTTTTTTTTTTTGGAATTAGTTTTTATTGTATGAAGTTTTTTGAGTGGAAAGGATTTCAGTTTTCACAATTTTTTTTAAGATTTATTTGAATTATTTATAAATATAATATAAATAATTTATTATGTTTTTTTATTTTAAAATATTTATGTTTATAAGTTTTTTTTCTAGAGAACAAGGGGTTGTACTCGAGTCCGTCACCTTCGACACATCACAACTCTCTCCTTTAAAGCTTAAGAGTTTATAAAAAGATTTAATTCTCGTTTCAATTGAGTTGCTATAAATAAAAACCTACATCCTTTTTCATAAAAAAGTATGAATTCTGGATTTTCATTTTTTTGGATGTTCTTCAATTTTGTGTGTGAATAAAAATATTTTAAAATTCAACCTCTTTATTGACATTTTCATGCAACAACCTTCACAATGCTAAAACTCCACCTCTATTCATCCTAGTTGTATAATTTTCCAAAATTTTGTGTTATCATAAACTGCTTTACCAACTTTACCAAATATGGATTGCTAGTTTTCTTCCTAAAGCATAAATACAACCACAAGAATTGTAGTAAATAGATTATATGAAAAAACATTAATAGTATAAAATAAAGCAAATATTACCAATGGAAAACATTAAAATAAATCTTAATCATTATTTGATTCAAGCAGTCGACATTTTTTTTTTGTCGGCTTTAGTTAAACTTATTACTTCCTCTAACAATGGAAAAAATAATTTAACTTCACAATCCTCAATTAAACCCCCTCTATTGGCTAGCCTATCTACACATTTGTTTCATTCCCTTAACACGTGTAAACATAATTTCTTCAAACTCTATAGCAAGGTCTTATATATCCACAATTATCTCTTCTAAGTTCCATTGAGCCTTTGCTTTCCTCAAAATTTCATTTATTACTGTTATAAATCACCTTTTGATCCATACTCTATTCCACTTCATTTATATGCATATTTTTAACCCTTCCAAAGTTGCCTAAGCTTCAGCTTCGTTATTTGTCTTAAATCCACTATTGAAAGTGTAATGAAACATAATCTCTCCCTTATTATTTCTAATTATTCCTCCTTCTCCCATTAGTCCTAGGTTCCCTTTAAATGCTCCATCAAAATTCAACTTAACCAACTCCATCAGAACTCCACTTCTGATGGTTTCCACTTTATATTGTTTACCTTCTTTTTGTTTCTCTCTACCCAACATCATAATTTCATTTGATAACTTGACTCCATCTAGTAGGGATTTATACTTCAAGATTAAGGTTTGGGTGAGTCGGTAGGGCTGGTTTAGCCTCCTCTATGGCTAAACAAATATTCCTTTTCATTACCTCTACATTGCTTTCCTTTCCTTTAAATATTCTTTTATTCCTATCTCACCATACAAATTGTATTTTTTGATATATCCTAGAGTCCATAAAGCCTCACATTTAAAAGTTCTTTGTCATTGCTTTAAGCATTATTCAATTATGCCATTCATCACAATGTATTTAAAAAACATATTAAGAATCCATTGTCATATTTTCTAGACAATTGAGCAATATCCCAAGAGATGGTTTATACTCTCCTTATTTTTACATAGAACTTATTGTAAGGGGCCATGAAAACCCTTTTTATAATGTTATCCTAGGATAAAATTCTTCTATGACCTACTAGCTAAACAAATATTTTGACTTAAGGAATACTCAGGCTATAGCAAATATCTCTCCATATTCTTACGGTATTTCAATTTTGTTGGTGCCTTACATTATATCCATTTCTTATTGTGTATTCTCCTGAGCTATTCCCCAATCATCTTATTCTTAGCTTCCTTTAGAATAATCAATGTTGTTATCTTTTTGTTTAATTGCCTTATAGCATCATTGTCTTGTATACATGTAAAAAAATATTATTTCCATTTGTATCTTCCTTCCTAATTATACATAATATTTGAAACTCTATCACCATATTTATATATTTATCTTGAAGTAATATCATCTATGGTTTCGATAGAGAACCGAAAAACACCATCAGATAGGATCAATCTTGTTGGAGGGTCTTTCAATAGTATAGATCACAACCAAGAATGGGGGACATAGGTACTTCGGTACCAAACCCTCCAAAACAAGGAATCTCATACCGGGAGAAGTTATGTGGTATCCAAGATAGCTGATTTTCAAACACAGGTAAGGATAATTATAAATACCATGGGAAGCAACAAAAGGAGGATTCTCTATTGGGAACAGTGAATAGATGTTTACCACAAACAAAGGAAATACCAGTATTGGAAATAGCTGACTGGATAGCTGAGGATATAGTTTATAAGACAAAACACAACCTATTAGGTAAATTTGTGAATTTCAGATCATTTGTGCACTTCCTTCACACGTGGATAAGGAAAAAATGGCATTTGGAAGGAGAATACGAAATTCTAACTCTCCCAAATGGGTATTTTTTGTAGAGTTCACATCAGTGGTAGATCGACAAAAAGTATTTGAGGGAGGGATGTATCATCACGGGCCAACGAGACTACTCCTACAACCATGGAAGATGGGATTCGACCCGAAGGTGGAACTGATTGTAGTACTAATATGGGTAAGATTATTTGCCCTTCCCCTTGAATTTTGGAAAGAGGAGGTACTCGAGGAAATATGCAACTTACTAGGTCATTATCAAGGTAGATCAAGAGAAACTGTTTTAGGAGGATCAACAATGTTTGTTAGGGTTTGTGTAGAAATGGACCTCTATAAACCTCTTCCAACAGAGAGACCTAAAAATAGAAGATTTTTTTTGTTCCAACAAATAGATTATGAGGCTATTCTATTCAGATGTCCTGTGTGCCACGCTCATCAACATCTGGCTAGAATGTGCCCAATAGTTAAGGATCATCAATTTGAACAAAAGGGGACAAGAGAATATTAACATGGCGGGCCAATCTCCTTAGCAGAAGGTAAATTAGAATGAAGGAAAATGCCCAACAGACTCTGAGGGCTTTCAAAAAGTAATCAGAAGGCCAAACAAAAGAAATAAGCATAGTAACCAGAGATAAAGACAAAAAGCGGGAAGAACAAACAATAGATATGAGATATTAAAACAACTAGGTAGCTTGGAAACATAAGGGGATTTTCAAATGGAAGGATTATAGGAGGATACCCAACAAGTCACACCATTATATTAGGGAACAATACTCTAGTCTAGTGTCTGAACTAGACACAACCTCTCTCATGGAAGAGGAGATTCAACCCACGAGGGAGACCAGAGGAGGGGAAATAAAGTAGGGGATAATTGTAACTTAGGAAATAGAGATGAAATAAGGAAATAAGAACAAAGACAACCCTACTTTAGGGATTCATCAAGTGGAGAAGAAACAAAAACCAAACCAATTTGTAGGGAGGAAGTCAAACAAGGAAAATATGGAGGAACAAGAAAGAGATTTGAGCCAGAATGGAAAGGTAAAATTGATGGCTGATTTTTTCTCTCCTAATTCTCAATGATATTAATTACTTGGAATGTGAGGGATTTAGGTAGTCATCGTAGACAAAAGGTATTCAAAAATATTATCATAGATATGAGTCTAAATATTGTTTTGTTATAGGAAATCAAAAGGCAAGGTGACTTACAAAAAATAAATAGGAGGATATGGCAAAAAGGAGAGATCCTTAATCTGCACAGGGGAAATCAGGTGGATTGGCAACTATGTGGAATCACCAACTGTTCCTAGAAATAGAGGGATCTCTACGAGAGGGGTGTTGATAGTCCGGTTACAAAATAGGGAAAGTAGAAAAAATTGGACTATATCTAATTTTAAATGAGCACAGACAGTCAGAGCACAGAGGGATCAATGGGAAACCATCCAAAATTTTAGAGATAACTACCTATAGGACCAATGGATTGTGGGAGGATACTTCAATGCAAAGCTTAGAATAGAGGAAAAACAAGGAGGTAGATCCATGTTGGAGGAAAATGATAGGTTTTTTTTCATCAATAACATGTCAAATGAATCTAATAGATATCCCAATTGTGGATAGCTCCATGACCTGGAAAAATATAAGAAAGGAAGGGGAGACAATCAAATATTGCTTGGAACGTTTTTTCATGGGAAAGAAACTATGCTTGCATACCAAGCATCAATCGAGGGTCATGGATAGTATTTATTCAAATCATTTTCCAGTAAGCCTTACCATAGAAGAATATAATCATAAAGTTGTAGGTACTTTTAAATTTGAGTTATAGTGGCTGAAATATGAGGAGTTGGGGGACAACATAAAGGAGTGGTGGAAATTAGGGAAACCAATATTTGGGACAACCTAATTCAAATTTCACAAACAACTTAAATATGTTAGGACCCAACTAAAGGAGTGGAGTAAACACAAGAATGAACTCACTAGAATCCAAAAGAATAAAATCAAGGATGAGAAGGAGAAGATTTCTTAGGAGATAAGACAAGGAACTATTAAAAACAATTTTTTGTAATGTGAGGCAAAAACTATTAGGAGAGAGGAAGCTTTGGAGGAACAATAAGAGATCTATTGGAGGTAAATATCTAAAGAACACAAGCTTATACTGAGAGGGGGGTGAACAATATAAGACCACTTTTTACTTTTTCTTCCAATTCAATATTATGTTGTGTATAGATAGCAGTATCAATAGCAGTAATCAAAGCAATGCACAAAATACCATACACAATAGAGACACCATAATTTACGTGGTTCACCCAATGTGGGCTACTCCACGAAGAAAATATTTTACTAAAACTTTCTCAATCAATATCTTTGGGAATCACTCCCAATTACAATGTTTATGGATCTCTGTCCAAAGGAGATGTTGATCACCTAATCTCAAGTTTGTGGATCTCTTCCATAGGAGAACTCTTTCCCCTTCTGATCTGGCTATGTGATCTTCTAGAAGACTCTGTCTCTTTGTTGAAATGACTGGTGGACCTCTCTCCACTTGAATACTTCTCACTCAGATCTATATTTAACTGTGTTGGTTGCTAGGTCTCTATCCATTGAGACTCTGTCCTTTGTACTTTATCACCTCCAAAACTCTGTCAATAGGCTCACTAAGAACCTGCTCAATAGGCTCACACAAAACCTGCTTAACAAGCTCACATAGAACTTGTCAAATCTGCTTAACAAGATCACACAGAACTTGTCAAAATCTGCTCAAGCAAGCTCACCAAGAACTTGCCCAAATCTGCTCTAGCAAGCTCACCAAGAACTTGCCCAAATCTGCTCTATCAAGCTCACCAAGAACTTTCCCAAATATGCTCTAGCAAGCTCACTAAGAACTTATCCAAAATCTGCTCAACAAGTTCACTAAGAACTTGTCCAATGTTGTCCATAAATCTGTCTCAAAGGCCTTCTCAAAGGCTCAACCAATCATGCTCAAGTAGCACTCAAATCTCAACCACAAGTCTATGATGAACTTAACAATGAACGGTAAGGTATTCTATGATGATGATAGCAATGATCCACAATGATCTCAACTCAAGTCAATCTCATAGAAGTATAAAGAGAGTTGTTAGAGACTCTATATGTTCTATACTCAAATCTCAATCTCAACTCAATAGAAGCATAAATAGAATTATTAGAGACTCTATATGTTCTATACTTAAATCCCAATCTCAAATCAATAGAAGCATAAAGAGAATTTTTAGAGACTCAATATGTCCTATTCTCAAAATCAAATCAGAATATAGAATAGATTGTTTCTAGGAACTTCAACAACCACATGCATCCCCTTGACTAGGCTTAATCAACTCAACTCAATCAATTAACTCAAGGATCAATCCTTTCTCACAAACCCTATTCCAAGCATGTATCAACCATCTCACAATGTTTCCAAAAATGATCAATCACGAGTCTTCACAGAACAATGATACTCATGTTCTTCTATAGCTCAAGTTCATCTCACAATCAATGGGCTTCAACAACAATGCTTATAAAAACACAACTCTCAAATCAGAAAACCTTGAAGCATTCAACCAACCAATTTTGAAAAGGAAACCACAATACAATCCTTTTCCCTCCAATGATATTTTAGAAATCAACCACCACAATCAATCAATAGGAGAATGTGCCCATACCTTTTTATGAAGAGAAGAACCCCTTTGGAAATCTGCCACACTCAATCACACTTTGACAAAGAGCACAACAATATTTACTTTTCAACCCTTTCATATAAATAGAAATATCTCTCTATACACTCCTTATTTCTTCTTGTAAATGAGTTAGTCAAATAGCCATCGAAATAATCTTTCCAATGATATATAATATGATACACTTTCATAAAAGAAACATACCAAAAATATCTTTTCTACTAAGAGCACATATATCTTGCCTTCCAAAACAACTCAACCCTTATCACCTTATACCTCCAACATTAGGCAAAAATTAATTTTAATAATAAAAAATTACTTGCTTCTAGAGGAAATCGAACCCTCGTCGTCTGCCCATTTACTTCCTTAACCTCGAAGCCAATGACCACGTGAGCACAGCGCTCACATGAGACAATAAGCGCGAAAGGCGCTTTTGTCTTCTCCTCTCTCTTCGCAAAACAAAATGTGGGCCTTTCTTGCCCCGAAAACACAACCAAATGTGGGCCTTTTGTTTGCCCCAAAAATCTCAACCGGCTGGAATCGAACCTCAGTCTCCTGCCTAGCAAAATGCCTTTGTCTCCCCTTGCTTGTCATTAGGCCATGCTTGCCACACGAATTATCTTCTGCGCTCGTCGTCTTCTCTCCACTTTTATTCCCAGGTTTTTAAACAAAAGCCTTGGTGTATATATATGCACCCTTCATTATTTTTCCAACATCGATGAATTTTGAATAATTTGATTTTTATGATGACGTCGACGGTGATGTCATTAAATTTTAATTTTAAAATTTAAATATTAAATTTTAAATATTAAAATTTGCATCGATTATTCAAGGTTGAATATCTTCATCTCCAGGGCACCTTTTTCGATGAAACAAAAATCCAACCTAGGTTTTAAGAAAAACCCATATCAAATTTGCCATTCGTGGTTTTAAATAAAACCTTTTATTTTACCTGTTTTGGTTTTCACAAAACCCCTATTTTCCAAAATATCATAAATGCTTATTTATGAATTATTTTGGTCACCAAAACCAAATGTGATCCATGTGAAATCAATGAAAACATAAAATGCCTCATATTACCTCAGATTTCCAACAATCTCCCCCTTTGTCATTGATGGCAACACCTCTAATGCAAAAACCATAATCACTGCAAAAACCATCTCTAAGAATCAAAGCTACTCCCCCTGACTGAATCCTTTCTATAGAGGTTGCTCCCCCTAACTCAATGCTCTCTTTGGAGGCTGCTCACCCTAACTCAATGCTCTCCCCTTTACTCAAATCTCTCCCCCTTTACCCAGGTGTTGTGTTAGGACCCTCCTAACATGTCCTAATCCTTATATTATTTATTAATTATATTCTAGGGTCACAACCCTTCACTCTTACAACTATTAGACTAGGTATTTAAATGCAATACAAATATGATAATAAGGCATCACTGAACAAACATATAAATTAATTCTATTGTGGATTTTCTACCTTACAATCCAAAAGCGATTCAATATAAAAAACGATCCTGCTTCCTACACCATTTAGTTTCATACCATCTGGATTAGAGCTAGATCAAGGAGCAAATTCACCATTAAATTTTTTTTCCCACCACACATTTCAGCCAGTCCACATTCGCGAGGATGCAAACAGCATTCACGCTTCATGGATCCGTGTCAAAATCCTCGTAGAAAATTAAACCTTCTCCTAAGGTATGAATTAAGTTGTCTTACACCCAAATTGCTCAACCTTTCGCGTGGTGACCGATGGCTATTTTGAAAAAGCTAAAATCTTCAACGCAACATCAAGGTTTTCGACGTCCGAAACGCAAAGGAAAAAAATTAAAATTAATTTTTTATTTTTTATTTTTTGCTCACTTGTACCAAGTCATATTGATCGTTACCTACACCAACCGCAATGGCTGAAGGACGACGATCACTGGATTCCATTCATGAGAAACATGAAAGGCTCGCTGAAGAAGTTTAATAGGAAATAGAGGAGAATACCTGTACAACAAGAGAACTCTTCGAGAAAATATTTGCAATGGATGTTAAACTTGATGCCATCAGTCAAAATCAGGCAACAACACATGCAAATTCACCTAACCACGGGTCATCAAACTGAGCAATATTAGGAGGTCCACAAACTTCCATTCTACCATGGATGACCAAATTAGACTTCCCAAAATTTTAAGGAGGTGACCCTACAAATTGGATCTACCGAGCAGATCAATATTTCTCACTAAATCAAATTCCAAAAATGCAAAAAGTGCATATCGCCTCCTTCCACTTGGAAAACGACGCCATCCAATGGTACCAATGGTTTGAGAAAACTAACGGCACTCCAACGTGGTCAACCTTTACACAAAATCTATTAGTGCGATTCGGCCCTAGCAAGTTTCAAAGCTTTATAGGGGCCCTCACTAAATTATGCCAAACCACTTCGGTAAGCAAATACCAAGCAGAATTTGAAAGGCTAGCTAATCAAACATCCGGATTAGACGCTGCCTTATTTCAAGAATATTTTGTCAGCGGATTAAAAGAAGAAATTTGAATAGAGGTGCAAATGTATAACCCTACAAACATGTTAGAGACCATTAGCTTGGCAAAATTAGCGGAGGACAAAATTAAGGCACGAAATCGGTTCACAAAACCAACTTGGGGGAAACCATCAAACACTTATACCAACCCCAAACCAATGCAAAATGGACGAACCCAAAACTCCTACATAGCCCCCAAAATTAACCCCGCTCTACCAATTAAGTGTCTGAGTTTCGAGGAAATGAAGGAAAGACAAGTTAAGGGTCTTTGCTACCATTGCGATGAGAAATTTGATAGAAATCATAAATGTACCTCATGGAAATTATATATTCTAGATGCCACAGAGGAAGGGAATTCTACTGAAGAGGAACCTGAACTCGAAGTAGAGGTATTATCCAACACACTTGAAAGTGACGAAGAAAATGCACCAAAGGTTTCCTTCAATGCCCTTGCCATATTTTTTGCCCCTCAAACAATGCGAGTAAAAGGGTATTTTAAGAAACAAAGCCTTACCATGCTCCTAGATTCTAGTAGCACGCATAATTTTATTGATCCAAAGGTGGCTAAACAAGCAAATTGTTTTATATACCCTTGCAATAACTTCGAAGTGATGATTGGAAACGGTGGAAAAATTGCATGCAAAGAAAAATGCAAAAATATAAAACTAACTATGGGGGTTTATAACATGAAATGCGACATGTACGTCCTACCCCTAGGTGGGTGCAACATTGTACTAGACGTACAATGGTTACGAACATTAGGCATAGTCCAATGGGAATTTGATGAACTATGGATGAAATTCACAGCAAAGAACCAAACCTATATTATCCAAGGCCTGAAATTAGGACCTTCCCAAATCGTCAACTCACATCGAATGGAGAAAATTATCTGAAAAGGAAACAAAGGAATGGTCACCCAATTATTTTCAATTCAACGTAGTCACAAAGAAGACGAGACACCAGAGTTACAAAATATTTTAGACCACCATAAGGTGGTATTCAATGAACCAAAAGGACTACCTCCACAACGAAGTCATGATCACACTATTCCACTATTTCCAGGGCATCAACCTCCTAATATTAGACCTTATCATTATCCATACCTCCAAAAGACCGAAATAGAGAAATTAGTACAAGAGCTTCTTAAGGTAGGAGTCATTAGACCTAGCAAAAGCCCTTACTCCTCTCCAATTATTTTAGTTAGAAAAAAGGATGGCTCATGGTGTTTATGTGTCAATTTTCGAGCGCTTAATAAAATGACCATCAAAGATAAATTTCCTATTTCAGTCATAGACGAGCTATTATATGAACTCCACGGGGCAACTTATTTTTCCAAGTTAGACTTACGGTCAGGCTACCACCAAATACAAGTCAATGAACATGACATTCCTAAGACGACCTTTTGCACTCACGAAGGGCACTACGAATTCTTGGTGATGCCATTTGACCTGACCAACGCCCCTTCTACCTTTCAAATTCTAATGAATAAGGTATTTCACCCTTTTCTTTGTAAATTTATATTAGTTTTCTTTGATGACATTTTGATTTATAGCAAAACATGGGAAGAACATTTGGACCATATTAGACAAGCGTTCCAAATCTTGAAGGAAAATCAACTTTATGCAAAAATATCAAAGTGTTCTTTTGGAAAACAAGAAATTGAATACTTAGGGCATATTGTCTCAAAGGAAGGAGTTATGGTAGATCCTTCCAAAATCGAGGAGGTGAAAAATTGGCCTATTCCAAAAACCTTAAAAGCTGTACGTGGGTTTCTTGGACTAATGGGATATTATAGAAAATTTGTCCAAAATTATGGTAAAATCGCTGCTCCTCTAACAATATTACTTAAGAAAAATGCTTTCAAATGGTCATCTAAAGCGGATGAGGCCTTTATCACCTTGAAAACTGCAATGTGTACCACCCCTGTTCTAGCCATGCCCAACTTTTCTAAATCGTTCGTCATTGAAAGTGACGCTTCAGGAATAGGAATGGGAGTCGTACTCATGCAGGATGAAAGGCCTCTAGATTTTATAAGCAAAGCATTTTCTCCTAAGAATTTAGCTCACTCTACGTATGAAAAAGAGATGTTGGCGATTGTCCATGCTATTCAACATTGGAGGCCTTACCTTATTGGCCAATATTTCATTATACGCATTGACCATCATAGCTTGAAGTATTTTTTGGAACAAAGGACTAATACCCCGGAACAACAAAAATGGGTTACTAAACTTCTTGGCTATGATTATGAAATTACATATAAAAATGGAAAGGACAACATGGCAGCCGATGCAATTTCTAGAAAATTTGAAGATATGCCTCAATTCCATGCTCTTTCCTCCCTTATTCCTAAATGGGTAGATGAGGTGCATGAAGAATGGATAAATGATCCTACTATCCATGCCTTAATTCAACAACTTCAACATAATCCTAGTAGAAAACCTCCTTACACTTGGAAGAAAAATATATTAAGATACAAAGGGAGGATGGTCCTCACCCCCAATTCAACTTATCATGAAAAACTTCTTCATGAGTTACATACCTCACCTACTGCAGGCCACTCAGGGTTCTTCAAAACCTATAAAAGAGCCACTACCTCCTTCTATTGGGTAGGAATGAAAAATTACATCAAAAACTTTGTAAAAGAATGTGAAGTTTGCCAAAGACAAAAGGAGGAGACCCTCGCTATTCCAGTATTACTTCAACCTCTTCCTATAATGACCAAAAAATGGGCAGATATTTCTATGGACTTTATTGAAGGATTACCAAAATTAGGAGGAAAAACAACCATTTTCATAGTCGTTGATCGTTTATCTAAATATGCCCAGTTTTGTTCCGTGGCTTATCCTTATACCACTAGCACTATAGCCCACCTCGTCCTAGATAAGATCTTTAAATTACACGGTATGCCCTCCACAATTGTTAGTGACCGTGACCCAACTTTCACTAGCACCTTTTGGAAATAATTGTTCAAATTACAAGGTACTCAACTTCGTATGAGCTCTGCTTACCATCCTCAAACCGATGGCCAAACAAAAGTTGTAAATAAATGCTTGGAAACATACCTTCAATGTTTTGTTTCCACTCAACCACTCCATTGGGTAAAGTGGATTTCACTAGCGGAATGCTGGTATAACACTTCATACCATACGTTCATCAAAATGACTCTTTATGAAGCATTATATGGTCAAACACCACCATCCCTCACTTCCTATATTCCAGGGACTATAAAAGTCCATGCGGTGGAAACAAAACTTGCTAATAGAGATGACATTCTACGGATCCTAAAATAGAACCTACACACCTCCCAACATCGCATGAAGCAGCAGGTCGATCAACATAGAAGTGAACGTAGTTTCCATGAGGGTGATGGTTTTCTTACGTCTCCAACCTTACTATCAGTCCTCTCTTAAAAAAAAAGGTTCTCAGAAGTTAGCACCCAAATTTTACGGGCCGTATAAAGTTCTCCAACGTATTGGGACCGTTGCTTACAAACTAGAGCTTCCTCCCTCTTCCAAACTTCACCTCGTATTTCATGTATGTTGCCTTAAACTCGTAGTTGGAGCCCATATCACGACACAAACCACTCTCCCTGAATTCTTCTATAATGGAGTACTTCTAGTCGAGCCAGAAGATATCTTAGATCGTCGCTCGCATCACCTTCGTACTCGCGATATCACAAAAGTTTTAATCCATTGGAAAGGTCTACCTTTAGAAGACACAACATGGGAAAATTTTCAAGATATCCAACAACAATTTCCAAATTTCCAGATTTGAGGACAAAGCTCCTTTGAGGGGAGTGGCATGTTAGGACCCTCCTAACATGTCCTAATCCTCATATTATTTATTAATTATATTCTAGGTTCACAACCCTTCACTCTTACAACTATTAGAATAGGTATTTAAATGCAATCCAAATATGATAATAAGGCATCACCGAACAAATATATAAATTAAGTCTATTGTGGGTTTTCTACCTTACAATCCAAAAGTGATTCAATATAAAAAATGATCCTGCTTCCCACCATTTAGTTTCATACCATGTTGTAGGTGAGTTGGAGAGGAGAGGGCAATCCTCCAAGGGAGGTCCCAGGTTCAAATCTCCACCCTACCAAAAAGCTGAATTGGGTATCCAAAATCCAATTGATAATGTTGGTGCGGGCAAGGTCGAGTGCAACTCCCGGGTGACTTTAACGGTGTAGAACCCCCTATTCATGGTCTCTCAGACCAAGGTAGCCCTGCAAGGGGTTTTTTGCTTAAAAAAATAAAAAAAATCTCTCCCCCTTTGACATCAATGGCAAAAGGGACACCTATGGGGCTAAAAGATATGACTCTTAAGCTTAGCCCCCTCACCACCTTCTCTCTTGAGGTGATTAATTTTGGGGTGGGAGTATCTTTACTCCCATATCACTTTGTTTCTTTCCTCTATCAACTTCCTTTCATGTTTTTCTGATATCCTTCTCTTGATTAATTACTTGATCTTCTTGTCTTGAACCTTTTTGACCTTCTTGCCTTGAACCTATTTGGAATTGAGTCCTACACCATATTACAATATTCCCAAAGTTATTGCAATTAAAACACTTGATATTGTAGCCTTTGGCTGGTGCCCATGTCCTGAAATTATTTTAAAAATAATTTCCATATCCATTCCTTTCTTGAATCCTGTATTGTGAAGCTATGTTTTCATGACCATTATAACCATGACTTCTGAATTTTGTAGCTCTAAAAACAAAACCATGTTGCTCATTTCCTTTGCATTGAAAAGCTCTATGACCAATCTTGTTGCATGAGAAGCAATGTCCCTGAAAATCATACCTTCTTCCTTTGAATTTTCTTCTAGCAAAATCAAATTTCTTTGATCCATAGACCCTGCAATGTATAGCCCCGTGTCCAAATCCATTACACGAAAAACAATGTCCTTGAAAAGCCCTTTGTTCATACCTTGGTTCCTCATACCTTTCTTGATCATTATCCTTATGATCATCTTCAACTTGTGCATTGCATTCTTGAACCTTCTTTGTAGTATCTAAATTCTTTTCCTTAATTTCTTCCTTGCTTTCCTCTTCAAGTATTTCTCTTTCTTTTGAACTTGATTCACCTATCTCAAAACAAGATCCAAACTAAATATTTGGAGCCATAGGAACTTTGGAACTTTCTTCATAACACTTAGGTGCTTCATGTTTTCCTTGTTCTTATTTAGAACTAAGTCTTGTTATGATGATTGATGACCTTTGTGTATTGATAGTCCTTTCCAAGGTCCTTGAATTTTCCTCAAAATTGTGTAGCTTGTCCTTAGAACCTTTTATTTCCATCCTTAGTGAAACTATCTCATGCTCTAATATTTCACACTCTAGATCTTTTGTTTTTAATTTTTTGGCCATACTTTCTTCAATTTTCCTTGTCTTTTCAACTTTGATTTTGAAGTTGGTGAGTTCCTGTAAAAACCTTGCTTTTGCTTTTTCATCTTCTTGAGCTTGAACCCTTAATCCCGAGTTCTCCATTTTTAATTCTTCAAGAGTAACCATAAGCTTTTCACATTCTATCTCTTTTACCTTTGACTGTTCAACCATACATTTTTCAACTCTTCTTGCCTTTTCAACCTTATCTCTCAAGTCAGATATATCCTGTAGAAACTTTGTCTTATATTTCTCGTCTTCTTGTATTTGATCCTTCAATTCTGAATTTTCTCTTTTAAATTCAAAAAGTTCCTTAAGAGTGGCTTCCTCATTTTCTTTATCTGAATCTTCGTCTTCTTCAACATCACTGCCATTATAATATTGTATAGCAAACAAACTCTCAAGATTTCTTTGACCATGCTTTTTTTCTTGATGTATCATTTCATCTTCACTATCACTGAAACCATTGCAATATCCTGATCTGTGATCTCTTTGACCACACACAAAGTAATGTTCTCTTTCACCTTCTATTCATAAGAATATATGTTCTTCATTTTCTTTCATAACCATAGGTGTTATTTTCTTCTTGTGTCTCATGCTTCTACTCTTGCCTTTCTTTGTCATTTGTGTTCTTGTAGAATCTGCCCTCAAGTTGTTAGCCTTTTCGAAGGAACCCACTTTGATACCAATTGAAGAACACAAGCTTATACTGAGAGGGGGGTGAATAGTATAAGACCACTTTTTATTTTTTCTTCCAATTCAATATTATGTTGTGTATAGATAGTAGTATCAATAGTAGTAATCAAAGCAATGCATAAAATACCATACACAATAGAGACACCACAATTTATGTGGTTCACCCAATGTGGGCTACTCCACGGAGAAAATATTTTACTAAAACTTTCTCAATCAATCTCTTTGGGAATCACTCCCAATTACAATGTTTATGGATATCTGTCTAAAGGATATGTTGATCCCCTAATATCAAGTTCATGGATATATTACATAGGATAACTCTTCCCCCTTCTACTCTAGCTATGTGATATTCTAGAAGACTTTGTCTCTCTACTGCACTGACTGGTGGACCTCTCTCCACTTGAAGACTCCTCACTCAGATTTTTCTTCAACTGTGTTGGCTGCTAGATCTCTATCCATTGATAATTTGTCCTCTGTACTTTGTCACATCCAAAGCTCTGTCAATAGGCTCACATAGAACCTGCTCAATAGGCTCACATAGAACCTGCTCAATAGGCTCACACAGAACCTGTTCAATAGGCTCACACAGAACCTGCTTAATAAGCTCACACAACTTGTCAAATCTGCTTAACAAGCTCACATAGAACTTGTCCAAATTTGCTCAAGCAAGCTCACCAAAAACTTATCCAAATATGCTCTAGCAAGATCACAAAGAACTTGCCCAAATAAGCTCACCAAGAACTTACCGAAATCTGCTCTAGCAAGCTCACTAATAACTTACCCAAAATTTGCTCAACAAGTTCACTAAGAACTTGTCCAATGCTATCCAAAACTCTATCTCAAAGGCCTTCTCGAAGGCTCAACCAATCATGCTCAAGTAGTACTCAAATCTCAACCACAAGTCTATGATGAAATCAACAATGGATGGTAAGGTACTCTATGATGATGATAGAAATGATCCAAAATGATATCAACTCAAGTCAATCTCATAGAAGCATAAAGAGAGTTGTTAGAGACTCTATATGTTCTATACTCAAAACCCAATCTCAACTCAATAGAAGCATAAAAAGAATTATTAGAGACTCTATATGTTCTATACTCAAATCCCAATCTCAACTCAATAGAAGCATAAAGAGAATTTTTAGAGACTCAATATGTCATATTCTCAAAATCAAATTAGAATATAGAATAGATTATTTCTAGGAACTTGAACAACCACATGTATCCCCTTGACTAGGCTTAATCAACTCAACTCAATAAATTACCTCAAGGATCAATCCTTTCTCACAAACCCTAGTCCAAGCATGTATCAACCGTCTCACAATGTTTCCAACAATGCTCAATCAAAAGTCTTCATATAACAATGATACTCATGTTCTTCTATAACTCAAGTTCATCTCACAATCAATGGGTTTCAACAACAATGCTTATAAACAAGGTTTAAACACAACTCTCAAACCAGAAAACCTTGAAGCATTCAACCAACCAATTTTGAAAAAGAAACCACAATACAATCCTTTTCCCTCCAATGATATTTCAGAAATCAACCACCGCAATCAATCAATAGAATAATGTGCCCATACCTTTTTATGAAGAGAAGAACCCCTTTGGAAATCTGCCACACTCAATCACACTTTGACAAAGAGCACAACAATATTTACTTTTCAACCCCTTCACAAAAATAGAAATATCTCTCTATACACTCCTTATTTCTCCTTCTAAATGAGTTAGTCAAATAGCCCTTGAAATAAGCTTTCCAACGATATATAATATGATATACTTTCATAAAAGAAACATACCAAAAATATCTTTTCTACTAAGAGCACATATATATTGCCTTCCAAAACAACTCAACCCTTATCACCTTATACCTCCAACATTAGGCAAAAATTAATTTTAATAATAAAAAATTACTTGCCTCTAGAGGGAATCGAACCCTCGTCGTATGCCCATGCACTTCCTTAACCTCGGTGCCAATGACCATGTGAGCACAATGCTCACATGAGACAATAAGTGCGAAAGGCACTTTTATCTTCTCCTCTCTCTTCACAAAACAAAACGTGGGCCTTTCTTGCCTCGAAAACACAACCAAACATGGGCCTTTTGTTTGCCCCAAAAATCTCAACCGGTGGGAATCGAACCTCAGTCTTCTGCCTAGCAAAACGCCTTTGTCTCCCCTCGCTCGCCGTTAGGCCACGCTTGCCACATGAATTATCTTCTGCGCTCATCGTCTTCTCTCCACTTTTATTCCCAGGTTTTTAAACAAAAGCCTTGGTGTATATATATGCACCCTTCATTATTTTTCCAACGTCGATGGATTTTGAATAATTTGATTTTTATGATGACATCGGCGGTGATGTCATTAAATTTTAATTTTAAAATTTAAATATTAAATTTTAAATATTAAAATTTGCACCGATTATTCAAGGTTGAATATCTTCATCTCTAGGGCACATTTTTCGATGAAACAAAAAGCCAACCTGGGTTTTAAGAAAAACCCATATCAAATATGCCATTCGTGGTTTTAAATAAAACCTTTTATTTTACCTGCCTTGGTTTTCACAAAAATCCTATTTTTCGAAATATCATAAATGCTTATTTATGAACTATTTCGGTCACCAAAACCAAATGTGATCCATGTGACATCAATGACAACATAAAATACCTCATATTACCTCAAATTTCCAACAAGATCTAGAGTTATATGGTTAAAGGAGGGAGATCAAAACATGACTTTCTTTCATAAGACAACGATAGCTAGAAGACAACAAAAAATAATTACAAGTCTTACAGATATGACGGGTCAGGTAAAAACTAGTCAAAGTAAAATGAAAACTATAACAAATTAGTACTTCCATACTCTTGTTAGTAGCAATGAAAATTTAAATGCAATATGGCATGAGAAGTTACTAGAGGTAATTCAACAATTAGTCAAACTAGAACATAATAAATTATTAACAGAGAAAATTTCTCTAGAAGAAACATCGCAGATCATACAAAAAATGCAAATAGGAAATACCCCAAGACCAGATGGATTCCCCATTGAATTTTATCAATTTTTTTGGGAAATTGTGAGCCAAGCAGTGGTGGAGGCACTGGAGGAAATCAGACAGAGTATGCAAATTTTATAAGACTTGAATCATACTTTTATAATTTTAATTCCTAAGGGCCCACCTAGTGAGATAATTGATAATTATAGGTCTATTTCACTGTGTAATGTAGTATACAAGATATTAAAAAATCTTATGGCAAAGAGGTTAAAACCTTTTTTACCAAATCTAATTTCAAGTGAGCAAGGTGGTTTTGTTGAAGGTAGAAAAATTCTAGATGGAATAGTAGTGGCACAGGAAGTGATACACACAATGTCCAAGAAAAAGGACCCAAGTATGTTTATTAAATTAGATCTTTCTAAAGCCTATAAAAGAGTAGACTGGTATTTTTGCAAAGGATTTTAGAAAAAATAGGCTTTGTAGAGGAGTGGAGAGATTGGGTAAAAGCTTGTACGTAGACCACATCATTCTCAATTATGGTAAGTGACAGTATCTCTCCCATGTTCATAGCAAGAAGGGGGTTGAGGCAATGGGACCCTCTTTCACTTTACCTTTTTATACTTTATGCAGAGGGTCTAGGAAGACTGTTAAAAAAAGGGAGACAAGATGGGAGGCTAAGGGGTCTGAAAATTAGTTCTCAAATTGAGATAAATCACCTCTAGTTTATGTATGATACAATTCTTATTAGTCAAGTCAATCTCCTAGTAGCAAGAAACATAAAAGAAATTTTAGATGGGTATACTCAAGCTACAGGGCAAAATTTTAATGGAAAAAAATATCAAATAGTTTTTTTCAATACAACGAAGAGGGTGAGAGACAAAATTATACAATTGTTGAACTTCATGGAAACTCATTTACCCATACAGTATTTAGGAGTACCTCTATTTGCAAAGAAAACAAAAAACAAGGAGTGGAAAGGGCTGATTGAAAAACTTCAAGCTAAGTTGAGCAACTGAACATACAAATGGCTAAGCTTAGGAGGAAGGCTTACAATGATTAAAGTTATACTACAAGCTCTCCCAATTTATAAATTTTCCATACTTCAGGTTCCAAAGAAAATTTTGAAAGATATTGATAAACACACAATAAAGTTTTTATGGTCAGGTGCAAGGGAAGAACACAAATTGGCACTAGTTGGGTGGGAGAAGATATGTCAACCAAAAAAACAAGGAGGATTGGGGATAATATAAGCATACCAAACCAATAAGGCACTAGCAGGGAAGTTATATTAGAGATGGATTACAACTACTGGGGGTTTATGGAGTAGACTATTACAAGCTAAATATTACCCATGAGTGGCTAAGAAAGACATCCCAAGACACAAAGAGGAAGGAGAGGGATCTATAGTATGGATTGAAAGCATGAGATTCTAGAAATAAAAGAATACTAACTTGATACCAAATGATTATGCATAAAATGAGATGAACGTGATCGAATCAGAATTAATCATAAAATAAGAAACAGGAGCACAACCCTTTTTATTAATATAATTTCAGATCCGGTTACAATCTCTCTCCGTCCTCTTTAAAGGCTAGGAGGATTAGCATGTTTCGGTCACAATCTGTCTTTAGTAGTCTCCCTTCCGCATGCCCACATTTGAAAGGGGCGGGCCACTGTTGCCGTCGCTTATGCTGATTAATCCTTGTTTCTTGCTGCTTCTTCCTGCATTCAAAGAAACAAAAAACTGTTTAGTAGCACCTGTTGCACAAGGACAGAACGTTTTGACTCTCAAAATCAATGAAAAATGCGTGCTAACAGCATAACCCTAAGCAAACCTGCAACTTTCGTAGAAAACAAAAAAAACTTTACCGACGGCTGCTGCCAGTGATACAGTCGGTGGAAGCCTGCTGTAATTCGTCTCCAGGTGAGACGACTTCGCTTGTGATGAAAAGCTTAGATGCTAGGGTTACCTGCAGGTTAGGGAGACAACAAGAACTACCGAAGCACAATGATATTCGATAAACGTCTTCTGAATTTGATAAACACGTGATTAAAAATGTAATGCAAGTGTAGAACGCACGGCAGACATATTCGAACATGAAGCTTTAACGTAGAACGTAGAATGCAGGATATATTCAATAAAGGATATATTCGAATGTAAAGCATGACAGAACAAATTAACCATGCAACTAACAAACAAGCAAAAAGATGTGGGGTGCCCAAGCGGGCCGCCCCGTTAAAACTCGACTTCGACGCCAATCCACTAAGGAAGGGCCCAAAATCTATTATGTTGAGTTGTCGTCAAATTAATGGATTCTTGTGATCCAATGTCGGGTATGAAAATCAGATTCACACTTCTGAGAACCACCCACCAACCTCTATTTTGCAAGAGATTCTGGATGTGAAGAAGGTGAACTCAAACTGGTGCAATCGGGTCTTCGGATGAGCAGCACTTCGTTGTGTTTACAAAATGCTTCGTCGGTCCTTTTTACATTGCATTGAGCTAGTTTTTATAGAGGATTTCGCCTCTGAAATATTAATGTCAAACCCTAAGTCCGTAGGGGCCGCTGAGATTTGACCCTTGTCAGATGATTATGAGACATGGCTCGCACAGAGATTATCGCTAGGAACTCACATCAGTAGTTATGAGGCATGGCCTCGGACCGGATTTGTTGTTGAAACTGCTCGTCTCATTAATGCAGTTGGTGAAGTCCGCCGTTCTTCAGACCCACGGGGTCTCTTCAAAAAAAAGGGGTATGCAGTGACGCCACGTGGCGGCCATACCTTATTGCTTTGAAGTATGCAATGACGCCACGTGTCTACTTTTAATTGGTCGAATTCGCCTTGACTAGTCGCAAGTCTGTTAAAGCGCAAAATGCCGAAGTGTCGCGATATCGCGACACTCGCCATTGGGCCTATATCGCGACACCCTCGCCGAAGCCTCCCTTCGGGCCTTAGGTGTCGCGATATCGCGACGTCGCGATATCGTGACACCCTCGGCCGAAGCTCCCCTTCGGGCCTTAGGTGTCGCGATATCGCGACACCCTCGGCCAAGGCTCCCTTCGGGGCCTTAGGTGTCGCGATTTCTTGACGTCGCGAAGGACACCGGGTCCTTAGGTCGCGATATCGGACCCTCGCGAAGCTCCCTTCGGGCCTTAGGTGTCGCGATTTCGCGACATCGCGAATCGCGACGCGACACCTCAGCCGAAGGCTCCCTCGGGCCTTAGGTGTCGCGATTATTTGCGTGACGTCGCGAAATCGTGACACCCTCGGCCGAAGCGGCCCTTCGGGCCTTAGGTGTCACGATTTCGCGACGTCGCAAATCGCGACCCTCCCAGTCCTTCGGGCCTTAGGTGTCACGATTTTGCGACGGCCAAATCGTGCACCTCGCGTTGGCCTTAGGTGTCGCGATTTCGCGACACCTAAGGCCAAAGCTCTTTTGCTTTTAAAGTTTGCTTAAGATTTGAAGTTTGCTTAAGATTTGTTCTCGCTTAAGGCTTGAAGTTTAAAGTTTTGCTTTTGATTAAAGGCTTGCTTTTGACTTTGTTTTAATGAAGGCTTGTTAAAGCGACCAACTTTGCTCTGCTCATTTTTTGACCTTCTAAACTGCTGTGTGAGTGGCTAGGACCACCGTTTGACCTCTCGAGGGCTGCCCCGAAAGCCGTGTATGTCAATGCGATCAGTGTTTGTAGTCACTTAATCGGATTGGTGCTGTTTTGGTGTCTACAGATGCCCCTTTTTGGGAAGCGCCACGGGTGACGCAGTGCTGAGCAAAAATAGATGACCAAAGCACTAATGATTAGGGTTTCTTGGTAACCTAACCAACTTTTGATGCCCCAAGTATGGAAAGGGCATGCATTCTTGAATCCTTGCTTCTGACGAGCTAAGGAATTTGATTTCAAGTGTTAACCTATTTTGGTGAGGTGTGACTTGAGCTTGGACATTGATCAGCCATGATTAGGCAAAGGGCGTAACCTTTTGTCCATAGGGGGAACCTTGTGTTCATGCTTCGGGAATGCCAAGTGTTTGATCAATTTAATGATTGCTTGTTTACTGCCCCAAGCAGGAGCGTGATTGTCTTTGTCAATGATTCTTTGAATGCATGTCATTGCCTTGATTGGGTGTGTGCTTGTTGATTGGTGACTAAGTGTGACTACCCCCTCAAGCGACGAATCGATGAGGGAATGACCTTCATGAGAAAAGCGACGAGTCGCTTGACCCAAGATGACTTAGGTTAGGGTGCCTTTAGATGTTTTACCATTTAAGCACGTGCAATTTCCTCGACATTTGGACCTATTTTTGGTGGGTGTTAACCCTTTTGGTGATGCCATAATGGGGTGAAATCATCAAAAACCCGTCTTCCCGTGGAGCGGTCCGGCTATGGTAGCCTTCTTGGGGAAGTAGGAGAGTGACAATTTGAGCCCCGACATCGATTTTTTTATGCCAAGAGGTTAAGTGCAAGAGCACTTGTGTCTGGCAATGCTTATTGCTATGGTTTTTGTGTTGCATTTTTGTGATGTTTTTGTTGTTTTGATTTTCTTTCTTTGTGTATATGTCATGATATTATGGTATGCATAATGATTGATGTTGATGGATGCATGCTACTTTATAGTGATGGATGCATATGGTATGATAAATGCGATTGTTGTATGTTGATTTATTTTGATGGATGCATGATGAATGCAAATGTTTTGTTTATGTGATATGCAGAAATGAAATGGATGGATGGACTTTGTGGTGTTTGGCTATGGCACCATAGACTGCTTTAGAACTCTATTATTTTGTCTTTTAGGCGATTGCTGTGATGCATGACTTTGTATGTATACATGTGGTTTTTCTTTTTTTTGTATTTTCTGATGGTATTGTAAGGATGAAAAATAGCGCAGTTGGTTTAGAAATGTAGCTAAGGTTTTCTGAGACTCGTACGGTTTTAACTTACTAGCCATGACTCGTACTTTATCTTACAAGACTTTTGAACAAGGTATGAATCGTACTTGTTTTTGACCAAGTTATTTCACATCCTCGTGTGTGCAGTTGAGTTCATTTATGTGGTATTTGTCGAGATACCGCCAGTGCCAGATGGGCTTTCAACCGAACCTGTACTGAGGATCACCTAATTAGCTCCACTAACTCCTTTGTTGTATTTAGTTAGATTAATCTGCGGTGTTATCCAAGATACCATAAGCTAGCTCATCCTTATGCAAACATTGGTCTGCACACACGCAAAGCGAATGTGACAGACATATCGTCATGCGGGTAGGATACCACCATTGCCAGATAGGCTATCAACCAAACTTGTAATGAGGATCACCTAGATGGTTTTTCGAATGCCGAGAATTCCAGGGATTCAAGTTCAGGATGTTTGTTGGCTGAATGATTTAGAGAGTTGCTCGTCTATATAGTGATGAAAATCACTGTTTATTTTCTATTAATTCTTTTTGAGCAAGGATTTTGAATAGTGGTGATAACCACTGTTATTTGATTTTGTGTTTTGAGTATTGTGAATTTGAGCTTGTGAATGGCTTTGATCCTTGTGGCCTTGGGGATGACTACCCATCTAGGTTAGGGGCGGATAGTACGAATCCTTACGACGTTGGGGACCAAGGGGATGATGGAGGTTATGGAGTAAGGGCATTGATCTGTTAGGCCTTGGGGATGACTACCCATCCCGGTTAGGGGCGGATAGTACGAATCCTTACAACTTGGAGACCAAAGGTGAATGGAAAGTGTTAGGATGATGATTTGTTGGAATTTTGTTTGTGAATGGTGTTGATCCCTTTAGGTCTTGGGGATGACTACCCATCCTTGGCAGGGACGTGTAGTACAAATCCTTACAACTTTGGGAACCAACTATGATTGGGATTTGGTAGTGGTGAAAACCACTGTATATGGAGGTGAATGGATAGGAAAGAGCTTGTCCTTTTGTGAATTCTCAGCATTCTAGAACCATTCGCACGGGGGATGAGCAAGATAACCGTTTCGCTTATGGTGACCTGGATTACTATGCAGGTTTCATCTTTCATTCACACAACTTGGGAATTTTTATGTGTTTTAATTTGTGTTGGGATGTTACGTAACAAGGTGTATTTCAAGTGTAACTCTACCTTCATAAAATCTGTTTGACTTGATACATTACATGGCTAAAGAGCAAAATGATGACCGAATCACGAAAACCCTTGATACATTAAAAGACCACTGACTCTAGTGTGGTAAAAGCAATGCATGGTGTTTTTGTTGTTTTTGTAAAATGGAACAGTGTGGAACAAGATGGACTAGCAGAGCAATTACAGCCTATGGTGCCTTTGACCTATACGACCACAAATATGCAATGTATGGATGCAATGCTTTAATGCATCTATGTATTTTTGTATTTTTGATGGATTGATTTTTGTGAATATGAAGATGAAGTGCGAGAAGAACTCTCTATTGATGAATTTGAGTATGCCTAGAAATGAGATGCAAATTTTTGTTGTTTTTGATGATTTTTGTTGTTTTTGAATTTTCTTGATTTTTGACCAAGCGATTGTGGAAATCCTTGGAGCATTTTGGGATTGACCAAGCGATTGCAAGAATCCTTGGAGCCTTTTGGGATTGACCAAGCGATTGCAAGAATCCTTGGAGCATTTTGGGATTGACCAAGCGATTTCAACAATCCTTGGAGCATTTTTGGGATTTGGCTCTCTTAGATATGAAATGGTCGCAAATGACTGATATTCAAGGGTTCTGTTTCCTTGATACCATCAAGAGAAGCTAGCCGGTATGTCCCGGGTCCTATTTTGCTATCAATGACATATGGACCTAACCAATTTGCCGCAAACTTGTCCCTTAGGTGGGATGGCAAACCGGAATTTTGCTGGTTTTCCTTCAAAACCAAATCACCAACCCGAAAGTCTTTGAGGTGAACTTTCCTGTTGTAAGCTTTCTTAAGTCGCTCTTGATAAATACGTAAATGCTCGAGAGCATTAACGCGTCGTTCGTCAAGCAACGTAAGCCGGTCTAACCGGGCTCGCCACGCAGAGTCATCATCGATGAACTCCCGCATTGATATGCGCAGGGAAGGAATCTCCAACTCTAGAGGCATGACTGCCTCGGAGCCATACACGAGCGAAAACGGAGTGGCCCCAGTGGGTGTCCGAATGCTAGTGCGATAGGCCCATAGGGCAAGTGGGATTTGAATGTGCCAATCCTTATGACTGTCTATGACGGTCTTTTTAAGGATGGCAACTAGCATTTTGTTTGACGCCTCGCTTGCCCATTCGCCTGCGGATAATAGGGTGTCGAAAAGCTGTGCTGAATCTTGTACTTTGTGGTCAAAGCACGCACGTCTTTGTTCTTGAAAGGCGTCCCATTATCCGAGACTATTTTGGATGGAATACCAAAACGACATATGATGTTATGCAAAATGAACTCCACAATGCGGGGTCCTGTCGTAGAGGTAAGCGGAATTGCTTCCACCCACTTGGTAAAATACTCGATGGCCGTTATGATAAACGTGTGACGGCCTCGACGACGCAGGGGAGATCTTTCCAATTAGATCGAAGCCCCACCGCGAGAACGGCCAAGCGGACCGGACCGTCTCGCAAGGCCCGAGAAGGTACGTGCATCAAATTGGCATGATGTTGACACTTCACGCACTTCTTGACATAGGTGCAACAATCTCGCTCTAAAGATGGCCAATAATAGCCCATGCGAAGAATGCGCTTTGCAATGGCCATACCACTAAAGTGGCCACCACATGTACCATCGTGCGCTTGGGCGACTGCCCAAGTGGACTCTTGCTGGTCCAAGCAACGAAGGAGGATTCCTTCATAGCTGCGACGATACAAAATGTCTCCTATCAAGACATACTTAGCCGCTTTCTCGCTTGAGTGCTCATTTTGCGGCATGAGTCAATCCAAGTGGGAGATTACCTAACTTGAGGTAGTCTCTCGATGGGTAAATACCGACCTTGTTGATCAGAAACCTCGACAAGGATGAACAACCAATCCCTCTTGAAGTTCATCCCTAGCAAACGCTGAATGGGATAGAACCCGTAAGAATAGCGTTGTGTTGCTATTAATGGGAGTAGGGGAGAACAAGGACCCCCAGTTGGCACGTTTCAGACGATCTCGGATTCGAGAGAACTTATCCGAGGATGGTTCAATCTGGATCATGTGGATTCCTGGCGTCAAGTCTGAGCTTGCACGCTCCATCGCGGATTGCGATAAGGTTTTGACTTGAATGGTTGTCATATCACCGAAAAGGTCTTGCGGAATTAGTGACCCCAAGGAGGCCATTGTGTCCGCAAAATGATTCGATGATCGAGGGAGTGCCTCGATGTCATACCACTCAAGTTTTGCCAGGAATTTGTCCACGAGGGCTTTATAAGCTTGCAGGACCGGGCATTTGCATTGATATACCCCTTTGACTTGATTGACTATTAATAGCGAATCACCAAAGATATTTAGTCGTTTGATGTTCATGGCGATTGTTGTCTGAAGACCTAGGAGCAAGGCTTCATACTCGCATTATTGTTGGTGCATGGGAAGTTTAATTTAAATGACAGGGGCATTGGAGCACCCTCGCGGTGTGAAGAATACAATTCCCGTGCCACCACCTTGCTCACATTTAGAACCATCGAAGAATAGGGTTATGTCGGCCCGTGACTCGTGCTCATCGGAATCGGTGATTCTCGAGACATGGAAGACCCCATCATCGGGTAGTTCTATGACCAGAGGCTGATCGTCTTCAAGAGGAGCCTCTGCTAGTTGATCGGCTATGACTTGTCCTTTGATAGATTTTTGTCCAATAAACTCTATGTCAAATTCCGTCAACAACATGATCCATTTCGCCGTGCGACTACTATGATAAGTACGACTCATCATGTATCGCAATGGATTCTCCTTAGACACAACATACGTAGTGTTGCTCAAGCATGTAGTGGCGTAGCTTTTTGGTAGCAAACACCACCGCCAAGCGCAGTTTCTCAACGTATGCATAGTTAAGTTCATAACCGACCTGTGGTGCGGCTAAGATAGTATGTAGCCTGTTCCTTGTGAAGTTCATTCTTCTGGGATAACATGGCACCCAGTGCCACCGTAGTGGCAGAGATGTATAAGTAGAACGGCACTCCTGGTCTAGGTGGTGCCAATATTGGTGGCGAAACCAGGTATTGTTTGATCTCGTCAAAGGCCGAATGGCACTCGTCATCCCAATGAAATGTAACCCCCTTGTGCAATAATTTGTTCATGGGTCGGCACTTGTCGGATAATTGCGCTATGAAGCGTTTAATCGACGCGACCTTTCCCTGCAGACTTCGAGCCGCTTGATTGTAGTTGGGGGAACCATTTCAAGGATTGCCTTGACTTTCTTTGGGTCCACCTCGATTCCTCGCTTTGAGACTATGAAACCCAAGAGTTTTCCAGATGTGACGCCAAAGACGCACTTCTTGGGGTTTAGTCTAACTTTATGCTCCATGAGGCGATCGAGGATCTTGCTTAAGTCATCGATATGATTTGAGCGCAAAAGAGACTTGGCTAACAAATCATCCATGTAATCTTCCAAAGTTTTGTGCATGTAATCATGGAAGATATATGTCATGGCACGTTGGTAGGTAGCGCCAGCATTTTTAAGGCCAAAAGGCATGACCTTATAACAAAATGTCCCCCAAGGCGTTGTGAACGCCGTTTTTAGTTGGTCTTCAGGATTGATACGAATTTGATTGTATCCTGAGAAACCATCCATTAGGGAGAGCATTTCGTGACCTGTTGTAGCGTCTACCAACGCGTCGATGCTCGGCAAGGGGAAATCATCCTTAGGACTCGCTTTGTTTAGATCTCAAAAATCGGTGCATATGCGAATCCTCCCGTCGGGCTTCTTGACGGGAACCATGTTGGACAACCATGGCGGATAATCCACGCAGATGACAAACCGTGCATCCAACAGACTTTTGCAATTCGTCTTTGACCATTAAGGCCACCGTTGGGTGCATCTTACGTAGTTTTTGCTTTACAGAGCTTGATTGTCGGATCAAGCGTTAAATTATGCGTGACTAGCCGTGGGTCTAGTCCCGGCATATCTTTGTACGACCATGCAAAAACCTCCTTCTTCTCTTTAATAAGGGCAATGTAGTCGGCTTGCTCTTCGGGGGAAAGACTTACCCCGAGCTTGAGAATCTGTGGATTCATTGGATCTGTGCCGATATCTACATCAATCGTTTCCTCGACTGACATGTGGGATCCGTCCTCCAACCGATGTGGAGTCGGGATCAAATGGATATCATTAGCTGAATTTAGATCTGCATTGGGAACCTCGGGTTCCTCTTCAGCCTTAAAAATATCCCGAGTTGTCCTTGGGGTAAAATGAGGCATTTCACCGAAAGTCCAGTACTCTGATGGTGATAAAGGTGAATTGACGCGATCCCAGTCGATGGCATCTATGTCTAGATGCAATGACCGTGCTGGATCGGCCGGATTGCGGATGGGTGCGGTCAAATCAATGGAGATCATGTGGATGGAATGAATTTGGTCTCCATTACCGTGGGTGTGATAACTTGAATCTTCTAGATGCTCCCTATACTCTGGATCTGGCTCTAGGGGAACGGGCACGAACGGATCGGCCCTATGTGCGAAAAGGAGGACAGGGTCTTCCCTCGGCACCGTTGTCATGATAGGGTCTCAGGGTGGACGGTGCTCATCGTGAATTTGGAGCCATGGATCCAACACTTGGTCCCACCTCGCTGGGTCTACCCACCATTCATGCCCTAACCTTATGCCCATCTGTCCCATTAGATCTTCATGAGTTAAAGGGCGATAATTCCGTCGCGCATGTCTGAGATAGATCATCTCAGTCTCATCTTCTGAATCACTTTCAAAGATCCAAAAATGTTCATCCTCCTCAACAATTGTTACTTGCGACATTGAGGGTTCTCCTTGTTCCAATAAGTTAATCTGGTCCCATTGCGGTTGTTCCACTCTTGGTGGAGGGACCTGATTCTCTTGACACTGTATTGACTCAACTGGAACCTCTAAGGGGAATAGCTTCAAAAAGATGTCCTGGACATCGTTGATGTTCTCTTTGAGGATTAATGTCCGAACTTTCACCTCTCTCTAGCAAAGGAGAGGGATTACCGCTGTTGCCAAGGGTGTTTGTTGACCATGGGAGGTAGTCTCCCAATGTATATTCTCGTATTTGGGTTGGCATAAAGATCTGGTGCCAATCCCCCCTTGTTGCCTATTTCTAGGCCTTGCATATTTTCTACCAAGATGTCTAAGGGCAGGGGGTGGTTGAACCCTACTCCCGACTTATCATATGGCATCCGATATCTTTGTTGGCAAAGGACATGCATCCCTTGCTCATATCTCGCCTAGCTCCGTATCCATGCCAATTGCATTGGCCGAGATATCTTAGAGCGAAGTCCGGGTTTGACAGATAGTTGATATTTTCAACAAAAGGCTCTTCGTCTGCTTCCTTTTGCTTGCATGGTTCAAGACCATGATCAAGGCCCCCATACACAAAATTTGTCTGGTTGGGTGGGTGACCTAGAGGAACAACTGTTCCTATGGGAAGGCGAGGTCTCCCCATATCCTGTACCGATTCTAATGTGGGCGTTGCCACAACATTCTGCACTATGTACTCCCCAGTGCCCATACCGGCCATTTCAACAAGTGATTGTTGATGCTTGGGAGGGAGGGAACGGGAATCCTTCCTGAGTCCATTCCATGTTTGGTGGTTTAGGAATCTCAGTTTCAGTAGTGCTATGTGTTTCCTCTGTTGATACCGTTGAAATTATTGGCAAACCCTCTTCTAGGGGCGGAGCCTCATCCATGATCTCGTTTTCCCTTGTCCTTCTGTGTAGCCATGACAGGTGGCATTGGTAATGAAGGAGTAGATGATGAGGGTTCACCAGGCTGGGATTTTGGTGATTTGGTCACCAGTGGTGCCTGCGGTATTGGACCTCGTTTAGATGGATTTAACTGGAAATCCAAATGCGTTGAAGGGAGGGTCGATTGAGGCATTAATTGTACCGCATTGCAATACTTGAAGGGTTCTAAGTCCATCGGGACTACATGTATTTCTCCTTCAAAAGCATACTTTAAGCACTCGTGAGCGATGGAAGGGACACACTTCATGTCCCCCGATCCAAGGCCGCCCTAGCAAGATATTGTAAGCCATCTCGCCTTCCAACACATGGCACAATGTTGGTGTTGTCTTTTGTCCTACCTGGACAGGTAGAACAACCGTGCCGACTGTCGAGCATATTGCATCATTGAAAGCTCGCAATGTGTACGTGGAGGCTGTGATATGAGAGGCTGGCAGCTTCAAATGTTTTAGGGCTGCAGTGGTGATGATGTTACTGGACGAGCCAGTATCTACCAACACTCTCTTGTACGGGATCCCGTTGACCCGCGCGATAACGTGCAGGGGTGGATCTGCCGTGTCATTCGATATTGCTTTGACTTCATCCTCTCCTGAAGGTGATGACCGGCTCCGTACATCGCTTCACATGTCCCACGAAGTTGTTGAAAGAATTTGCTTCGTGAGGTCAGTAATTCGATGGCTTTTAATATTTCCATAAGAGCTTCTCTATGAGGTGTTGACTGTTGAATAAGCTCATAAATGGAAATCCTAGCCGATGTGGTCCGCAAACTCGCGTGAGTTTGGTCCGTATCGTGACCTCGGGTCTAGGCGGAGGCAATCGCGTTGGGCGTTGCTGAGGCCGCGATGTTGTCGGAACTTCCATTGTAGATACCTTGGGGGCAACCGCCGGGTACTTTTTGTTCCTTGTCACTATGCTGATCATTCCCACAAATCCTTGCATGGGAAGATTCTGTCGCACCTCGTTAATCTGGAGAGGTTTTGCCTGTGCCTCGTGGGCAGGCAAAGGGTCCTTGAATACCCCCATTTGTTGATTATTTGGCGCTATGGGGTTGTCCACGGCCAATGTTTTATTGTCGATTAAATCTTGGATTAATCCTTTGAATTTCTAGCATCCATTTAAGTCATGTCCCCTGCGCCTATGGAATCTACAATACAATTCCTCTCTCGTATCCCTTAGGCTTGGGGGCGTTAGGGTCTACAGTTTGGATTTCGACAGGGTGACTAAATTTGCCGCTGACAAGCGGTCAAATAGGGAGTCCCCGGACTCCGTGTAAGGGGTGAATTGTCGCCTAGGGCGACGCTGCCGATTCTCGCTCCTGTTTCTTATTATCTTTTTCATAACTAGGAGGCACTCGCTCGGTAATTAGCCTTTGGGGCTGCATTTCTTGCATAGGCTTGGGAACATTTATCGCAACTTGGTTAACCGCAATGGGTTGTGATTGCGTTGTCCCAGTCTTAGTGGTTTTATTCCACTCTTTCTTTTTAGGCTTGGCGATTGCGCCTTCGCCTATTTTAATCTCTTCTATAACTTTGGCTTGCGCCAAAGCTTCTTCTAAACCGTCGTATTGCTGCAACAACAATAGCCCAAAGATTGATTTTAAGCAACTCCGTGCAAACATCTGTGTGAGATCAGACATAGGGGGACGGTAGGGTAGCTTAGAAAGCAAAGCCCTCCATCGATTCCTGTATGCCGCCATTGTTTCTTCCTCATATTGCTCGAGGCTGGCCAGATCACTCAGTGATGCCTTCTTCCTTGTGTTGAAGGCAAAGCGTTCAAGAAACGCATCTACTAATTGATCTAGGTTGTTTATGCCGTGTTTGGGTAATTGTGTGAACCAATCCGAGGCAGGGCCTGCGAATGTGGTTATGAATGTCCTAAGCAACAATGCATCATTATCTTGGATGCCGAAGCATTGACTTAGGAACCTTGTGACATGTTCTTGTGCGTCCTCTTCACCTTTAAAGACCGCCAATTGAGGCAACTTGAAGTGTTCGGGGTAAAGAGGTGTGGGCACTGAGGGATGCACTGGATGACTGCGGAGTTGACGTAATGTGGGTTTTTGATGCCCATAAGCTTTTGTCTCCACAGACTCCAAACGCTCTAATAGCGCTTTGTATGCATCGAAAGATTTTATTTCTTCCTCTTTTGTTTGCTCCCGTTGTGAGTTATGGGAGACTGGAGGCCTATGGGGGGTGGCCGAGTGGCAGCCCTCCCGCCTTGATGGGGCGTTTTGGCCCGTTCTATTTCTGGTTCGTACTCCTCATAAACTTCTTGAGGAGTCTCTGGGCGAGACCTATGACCTTGATTGAGTCCCCGCTGAGGGTACCCATCATTGTTTCAGGGAGTGGCCTCCCTCTCGGGTCTATAAGGTCTCGGAGGCAAAGCTTTACGAGGTCGTGGAGACCCGTCCCGCACCAAAGGATTGTGCCTCTCATATTGTTCTTCTCTTTGGGTGCGAGGGGTTGGCACCCTCTCGGGGAGTTTATAGCGCAACTCATCCGCTTCGCGCCGCATGCGCTCTTTATTCAGAGCGGTATAAGTACTCTAACTCCCGATGACCTTGCTCAAGCCGCGTGATTCGGGCTTGGCGAGCGGCATGTCTGGCGACTGTCGGGTCAACTTGGTCTGCCCTCTTTTGCTGAGGAGGCTTGAATGTTTCTCCTATGTGTTTGCCTCGATCTTGATGATCTAAAATTTCAATGGGTCGCTTCCCTCTGTCGAGGTAGGCGACATTTACTTGAGGCTCGGGCCTCGATGTGTGATCATGATATCTAGCAGGTGCGGAAACGCAAGGTTCCCACGCCGTTTGTTGTCCTCGAGGAATGTGATGGCTTTCCTCGTACTCCCTTTCATGGGTTTGAAAGGGGCGGGCGGAGTTAGCTCGCCCCGTGTAAAGAGCCCCGCGCTCCGGATTTTGTCTTTCTGTTCCGATGGGAGGCAAAGAAGAGGTACCATATCCACGTTGTCTCTCCACATGGACACTATGCCACTCTAGCGCTTCATCGCGCTACGGCCACTCAGATCTAGCCTCAAGAGGCGGTTGTCTACTTACATTGAGATCTACATGTAAAGCGTCTTCCCGAAAGGGGCTGTGTTGAATGGGCATACCCCAATGAGGGGGTTCCCAATAATTTCTTTTTGATGTGGCCTGATGTGGACTCTCTTGTAGGCCGGACCGCCAAGGCGGTATGGCCAAGTCCTCAGGGCTAAAGCGAAGGCGACTAGCGCCCTCTCTTTGTGCACCTTCCGTAGCATCCGCCCTTGATTGGGCTTGGCTACGGGTGTACACCATTGTGGTGCTTCTCTACTATCTAAGCAGATTTTATCTCGTTTATGATGATTTGTCTTTTTGTCTACACTAAGCAGAAATGAACACACACATACACAAAACCGTGATTATCTCTTTTAAGGATTAATAGTGTGTCCTAAACTGGTTTAGTGCATTTTGATGTTTTGTTTTGTTTTTGCAATTTTTGAAGAACGTTTAAATGCATAATGTTGGCTCATATGACTCCCATAAATGGTCGCCCCTTCAATATACCATTGCCGGACCGATATACCAACCTCTCTATATACCCGCCCTTACGAGAGGGAAACTATAGGTACGTGAGAGCAGATGGTACGTGGAACATAGGCGGTACGGAAGGGGGGATTGTCCCATTAATGACACCTACCATAGAAGACTTATCCTCGCGTGCATGGGAATCACCCCAAGAACACTCGGTCAGCTTTCATCAGGATTTACGCCTAACAACAAGTGACAATCGGGGAAATGGATGCAAAGCTAAGCCAAGGTGGTGATGAACCCACCGTTGGTCTTGCTCAAGGGCTGGGGTTTTACGACCAGCTCCTTGGTTTAATTTTACCACGTGAAGTGTGTGGGGTTCATTTTATTTAATAAAAATGAAACAAGCAAGAAAAAGAAACTTTCCCTATGCCACACAAACACTACAAACCGAAAAACAGCAAGTAGAATAATTTTTTTTTTTTTTAATAAAGCAAGAAAATTGACGGAAAATTTCTCTACCTTTCTTTAATAATTAAAAAAAAATGAAAGTAAAAAAATAAACAAATAAAATAAAAAATAACACAGCAAAAAATGACAGGGACAGTTAGAAACCGTTACCTCTTTTCCCCTCCGGACTTGCTGTTTCTGACCTTCGGCTTAAAAAAAGGTACCTGTTAAGCACAAAACACAACAAATCTGATTAGTTTCTGTGATTTAAAAATCTGGGAACGGTCCCACCGTGATCGCCACTGAAAGCATGAGATTCCGAAATAAAAGAAACACTAACTTAATAAAAAAAAATAAATAAAAAGAGCACAAGCCCTTTTTATTAATATGAATTTTACCATCCGGTTACAATCTCCTCTCCCCCCCCGTCTAGCATGTCTCCGGTTACAATAGGAATAGTGAGTCTTCTTTTCCGCATGCCCACATTTGAAACGGGCGGGCCAGTGTTGTCGCCGCTTATGCTGATGAATCCTTGCTTCTTGCTGTTCTTCCTGCATTCAAAGAAACAGAAAACAGTTTAGTAGCACCTTTCACAAGGACAACGTTTTGCCTCTCAAAATCAATGAAAATGAAATAAATAAAATAAAATTATAAATTTAATTTAAAACGTATAATATATTGAATAATAAATAAATATATATTCAATAAAATAGATATATTAAAAAAATAATTAAGATGTGGGGTGCCCAAGCGGGCCGCCCCGTTAAAACTTGATTTCGGCGCCAATCCACTAAGGAAGGGCCCAAAATCTATTATGTTGAGTTGTCGTCAAATTAATGGATTCTTGTGATCCAATGTCGGGTATGAAAATCAGATTCACGCTTCTAAGAACCACCCACCAACCTCTATTTTGCAAGAGATTCTGGATGTGAAGAAGGTGAACTCAAACTGGTGCAATCGGGTCTTCAAATGAACAGCACTTCGTTGTGTTTACAAAATGCTTCGTCGGTCCTTTTTACATTGCATTGAACTAGTTTTTATAGAGGATTTCGCCTCTGAAATATTAATGTCAAAACCCTAAGTCCGCAGGGGCCGCTGAGATTTGACTCTTGTTAGATGATGGCTCGCACAGAGATTATCGCTAGGAACTCACATCAGTAGTTATGAGGCATGGCCTCGGACCGGATTTGTTGTTGAAACTGCTCGTCTCATTAATGCAGTTGGTGAAGTCCGCCGTTCTTACAGACCCACGGGGTCTCTTCAAAAAAAGGGGTATGTAGTGACGCCACGTGGCGGCCATACCTTATTGCTTTGAAGTATGCAATGACGCCACGTGTCTGCTTTTAATTGGTCGAATCGCCTTGACTAGTCGCAAGTCTGTTAAAGCGCAAAATGCCAAAGTGTCGCGATATCGCGACGTCGCGATATCGTGACACTTCGGCCGAGCCTTCCCTTTGGGCCTTAGGTGTCGCGATATCGCGACACCCTCGGCCGAAGCTCCCTTCGAGGCCTTAGGTGTCGCGATATCGCGACGTCGCGATATCGCGACACCCTAGGTCGAAGCTCCCTTCGGGGCCTTAGGTGTCGCGATATCGCGACACCCTCGGCCGAAGCTCCCTTCGGGGCCTTAGGTGTCGCGATATCGTGACGTCGCGATATCGTGACACCCTCGGCCGAAGCTCCCTTCGGGCCTTAGGTGTCGCGATATCGTCGCACCCTCGGTCGAAGCTCCCTTCGGGGCCTTAGGTGTCACGATATCGCGACACCCTCGGCCGAAGCTCCCTTCGGGCCTTAGGTGTCGCGATATCGTGACACCCTCGACCGAAGCTCCCTTCGGGCCTTAGGTGTCGCGATATCGCGACGTCGCGATATCGCGATGCCCTCGGCCGAAGCTCCCTTCGGGCCTTAGGTGTCGCGATTTCGTGATGTCGCGAAATCGCGACACCCTCGGCCAAAGCTGCCCCTCGGGCCTTAGGTGTCACGATTTTGCGACGTCGCGAAATCATGACCCCCCAGCCCTTTCGGCCTTAAGTGTCGCAATGTCGCGAAATCGTGACACCCTCGGCCGAAGCTGCCCTTCGGGCCTTAGGTGTCGCGATTTTGCGATGTCGCGAAATCACGACGTCGCGATTTTGTGACACCTATGGCCAAAGCTCTTTTGCTTTTAAAGTTTGCTTAAGATTTGTTCTCGCTTAAGGCTTGAAGTTTAAAGTTTTGCTTTTGATTAAAGGCTTGCTTTGACTTTGTTTTAATGAAGGCTTGTTAAAGCGACCAACTTTGCTTTGCTCATTTTTCGACCTTCTAAACTGCTGTGTGAGTGGCTAGGACCATTGTTTGACCTCTGAGGGCTGCCCTGAAAGCTGTGTATGTCAATGAGATCAGTGTTTGTAGTCACTTAATCGGATTGGTGCTGTTTTGGTGTCTACATGGATAACAATGGAAGTAAGCCAGGAGTTAATAAAGCCATACCTATATTGGTAGTTAGGGGATGGAAAGGAAATCCTATTTTGAAAGGATTCATGTAATCAATCTCAACCAATTATTCAAATATTCCTAGAGATGGAGAGTTTGGAAGTAGAGCTCCAGCAGTTAGGGTTGGAAAGCCTCTTCCTATATGAAATCATGGAATCAACATGTGCCATACTTACTACAATGGAAACATCCCCGAGAATGGCCAATGAGGGGGACAAAGGAACTAACCAAAAAACTATGGAGACATCTCCAAAGACACCCAATTCAGGATGGTTCTACAAGGGATATGCTTGGATGAGGAGGAAGCAAGTTGGGAATCTATAAGGCAAAGGAGGGATACAAGGTAGTTTATGGATATGAGATTACCCCAGCACCACTTCCATGGATATTTATCTGGCAAAAGGAAGGATGACCAAAAATTAACATTTTCTCATGGCTGATTAACCATAGAAAGTTCTTGACATTTGATAATCTAAGAAAAAGAGGTTTTTATGGGCCTTCCAAATGTGCTATATGTGGAAAAGTAGAGGATACCTTGAATCACCTATTTTTGGGTGTTCTTTTGCTAAAGACATATGAATAGATTGATGAATGCGGATGAGACAACATTGGGAAATCTTTGAGAGTCAGGAAAGCTTTTATGAGAAATGGAAACAATGCAACTTTAAAACTAAAACAATGAAAATAGCATGGAAGTTGGGGACTAGCTGCATATGGTGGCAATTATGGCTAGAATGAAATGCACACATATTTAGATTAGAGCACAAAACAAGGGAGCAAGTATGGGAGAGGATTATGAGTAAGGTAATGGAAACACTGTCTATTAGATTACATGAGGAAACAAACATAAAAATGGAGGAAGTGACTATTTTATGGAGCTTTGGAATAACTGTAAAAGAAAAATAATTAAGGGTTGGATACACAGGTGAGATATCTTTAAATAACATAGAGTGGAGACCTCCTCCAGAGAGTGGGTGAAGGCAAACGTAGATGGGGCTTCTACTAAAAGCCTTGGAAAGCTAGTTTTGGTATTATCATACGAAATTGGAAAGGAGAACAGGTGTACTGGAGAGAAGAAGGTATGGGGGAAACAAAAAATAATGAAGCAGAAGGATAGGCGATCTTGTGAGCATCAATGATATTTGCAAATCTACATTTACATAAGCTATGGATAGAGATAAAATCTCAGATATGAGCTGGAATCTTGGATCCTATAAGACCCTTTCAGGTGTTGGGAATTGGTGAGAGAAGAAAGGTGGAAGTAGTTCAAAATATTTGGAAGGTTTTTCAGGATGTTTATATTACATATATCAAGCAAGAGGGAAATAAAGTGGTAAATTATTTAGCAAAATGGAGAAAATAATTGGAGGAAGAGCAATATGTGAACTCTCAGATGGAAGATCAGATAAAATGGTACCAAAGAATCCAAGGGATGTGAGAGGTGGTACAAACACATAACATAATAGGAAGAGCAAGTAATGATTCTAATGAATCTATCACAGTTAGGCCATGGAGTGAAACAAGATGAAGATAGAGGGATGGGTAATTTTTGGACCAAGAGGGATTGATGGAGGATTATTTTTTCTCCTGTATTTCTAGTCAATCTCATTTTACTTTGTAATATAGTTTCTATAAATATAATATATTTTTTATTTTTTCAAAAAAAATTTCATCTATGGTTTCAAAATTAGATCTAGATTGAGTGTTTTTTTATTACGCCAAGTATCCATCCAAATAGATTTTTTCCTCTAGTTCCTACCACCCATTATCGTTCTATAATGCAAAACATATGGTAGTGAGAATGAAGTAAATATTTAGTTTGGGTCATTGGGATCAATGTACTTAGAATAATTTTTGTCCATTGCCTTTGACTCTCTTTATACAATCTCCAATTTATGTTTATAAGTTTGATTAATAAGAATTTTTAATTTATAAAGAGTTTATTTAAGTTCAGCTTGATATTTTTTCAACGAGTTTACACATGTTTTTATGAGGGATCTCGGTCCCCTCATATTGAGTGGGGTTTGAACCTTGAACCTCTCAAAGAGAGGCCAAAGCCCTTACCATTGGAATAAGCTTGCAACTATAAGTTCAACTTGATATTTAGATATCATGATGTTACAATTTATTATAACAAATATATATATATATATATATATATATATATATATATATATTTTTTTTTTTTAATTTTTATAGATATGTTGATAGTATACTTTATTACAATACTATTATGTAGTTTTAAAAACTATTAAAATAATACAATTATAACACAATACTAGTGAAGAGAACCAAATTTATGAGTGACTTGGAATTATAATATCATTAAAATTAAATAATATTTAAATTTATAAATCATTAAAGAAAAATTTTAAATTTTATATAGTAACTATTAAAATTTAGTTTGTGAGATTTTTAGTTTTAAAGTTGAAATATATATATATATATATATATATAGAGAGAGAGAGAGAGAGAGAGAGAGAGAGAGAGAGAGAGAGAGAGAGAGAGAGAGAACAAAGGAGAACAATTAGGGATTAAAGTAGATTAAAATCCTTATGTTGTTAGAATTAAATCTATAATACAAAGAGAGTCAAAGACAATAGGCAAGAATTCTTCTAAGTAAATATGTTGAGCCCAATGACCCAAGCTTAATATTTACTACACTCTCACTACCAAACAGTTATGCTCTATGGAATCGTTTAAAAAATTCAATTGATTTAGTGATTAAAGGTCTAATATAGGGTAGTTGCAAGCTTACTACAATGGTAAGGGCTTTGGCCTCTCTTTGAGAGGTCCAAGGTTCAAAACCCACTTAGTATGAGGGGACCAGGATCCCTCACAAAAACCTATGTAAACTCATTGAAAAAAAAGGTCTAAAATAGGTGGTGGGAACTGGAGAAAATTTTCTATTTGGATGGATACTTGGTGTGATAAAGAACCAATCAATCAAGATCCAATTTTTAAAACCGTAGATAATATTACTTCAAGATAAATATGGTGATAGGGTTTTAAACATTATGTACAAGGATCGGGAAGGAAGATACAAATGGAAATAAGATTCTTTTACAAGTATGCAAGACATTGATGCTAGGAGGCAGTTGAGCAGAAAGTTAACAACAATGATTATTTCAAGGGGAGCCAAAGATAAACTATTTTAGGAGTTGAATAGCCCGAGAGAATACGCAACAAGAAGTGGATATAATGTAAAGCAATAACAAAATGGGAATATCACAAGAAAATGAAGAGATAGTTTGGATAGTATGAGCATTCCTAAAGTTAAATGTTTGTTTGGATAGTTTTTCATAGAAGAATTTTATCCTAGGATAACCTTATGAAAAAGGATTTTCATGGCCCATCACAATGCGTTCTTCGTAAAGAGGAGGAGGAGAGTATAGACCATGTCTTGGGACACTGCCCAATAGTCTAGAAACTTTGACAATGGATTCTTAATATATTTCATAAATACATGGTGATGAATGGTAGAATTGAAGAATGGTTAAAGTAATGACAGAGCACTTTAAAAAATGAGGCTTTATAGACAATCTGGGATAATTTCAAAAGATACAATTCTTTGGACTGTATGGCTAGAAAAGAATAAAAGAATACTTAAAGAAAAGCAAAGTAGTTTAGAGGTAATGAAAAAGAACATTTGTTTAGCCATAAAGGAGTCTAAACCAACCCTATCAGCTCACTCAATCCATAATCTAGAAGTAGAGAGCCTTGATAGATGGAGTCAAGTCATCAAATGGACTTATGATGTTGGGTACATGAGAAACAAAAAGAAAGCAAAGAATATAAAGTGGAAACCACCAGATGTAGAGTTAGTCAAATTGAATTGTTATGGATAATCTAAAGGAAATTCAAGAACAACAAAAAGAAGGTAAAGAATATAGAGTGGAAACCAGTAGATGTGGAGTTGGTCAAATTGAATTTTTATGGAGCATCTAAAGGAAATCCAAGATCAACAAGAGGAGGAATAATTAGAAATAATAGAGAGATTTTATCTCATTATGCTTTCAATAGTGGATTTAAGACAAATAATGAAGCTAAAGCTTGGGCAAATTTGGAAGGGTTAAAAATATGCAAACAAATGAAATGGAACAAAGTATGGATAGAAGGTGATTCATTAATAGTAATAATTGCAATTTTGAGGAAAGCAAAGGCTCCCTAGAACATACAAGAGATAATTGTGGATATACAAGACCTTGTAATAAAGTTTGAAGAAATTAGGTTTACACATAGGATAAGGGAAGAAAATAAATGTGTAGATAGGCTAGCCAATAGAGGATTTTTAATTGAGGATCATGAAGTTAAAGTCTCTTTTAATGGTTAGAGGAAGTAGTATGTTTAATTGAAGTTGACAAGAAAACGTTTTGCCTGAATAAAATAATGATTAAGATTTACTTTAATGTTTTCCATTGGTAATGTTTGCTTTATTTTATAACATTAATGTGTTTTCATAAAAACTACTTATTACAATTTTTGTGGTAGCTCTCATGCTTAAGGAAAGAAACTAGCAATCAAAATTTGGTAAAGCGGACTATGATAGTGTGATATTTTGAAAAGATTACTCTACTAAAATGCAATGCATAGATAGTAGAGCTAGATTTTTGGTATTGTGAATGTTGCTATAGGAAAATATCAAGAAGGAAGAGGTTGAATTCTAAAATATTTGTATTCACATAGAAAATTGAAGAAGATCCAGAAAATGAAAATTAAGAATTCAGATATTTTATGAAAAATGATGGAGGTATCTAGCTATAACAATTCAATTGAGATAAGTTGTAAGCATAATGCAGTGGTAATAGCTTTGGCATCTCTTTGGGAGGTCCAAGGTTCAAACCCCACTCAATATGAGGGGATTATGACCCCTCATAAAAACCGATGTAAAATCATTGAAAAACAATTTAGTTGAGATGAGAATTGAATCCATTTGTAAACTCTCAAGCTCTAAAGGAGAGAGTTAGGATTTGTCAAGGGTGGGGACCCAAGTACAACCCATTGTTCTCCAGCAAAAGAAATGTATATTTATATATATATATATTTTTAAATCATTAAAGGATATTTTTAAATTTAACATAATGATTATTAAAATTTAAGTTTTGAAACTCTTTTAATTTTAAAGTAGTATTGTTTGGAATAAGTTCTTGTAATTAGAAGAGGAGGTTTTTTCTAAATAGGCTAGAAAAAATAATAATAATGGATTTTGATTTTAAACATTTCACAATAATCAAATTCTCAATTTATTAATAGTTTATAGAAAATATGTCACAATAATGAAATCAAGGAGAATTAGATATTAGAGTGGATAAAAATTTTAATGTAATGATTATGTTATTATAAATAAATATATATTTACTGTCAAAATCGATAGAAAAAAGTTTAACTATATTATGCGGTCATTTTTATGGTCAGGATTATATGATAAAAGGAAATTTACTTTGGTGAAACGAAGCAAGGTGTATGATGATAAAACTAGGGGATGCCTCAGTTTAGAAGTTCTTACGAATGCAAACTTAGTTATTAGAAGAAAAGTAATTTGGAGATTGTACAAAGAGAGTTAAAGACAATGGGAAAGAATTATTCTAAGTAAATAAGTTGATCCCAATGACCTAAGCTTAATATATATTGCATTCTCACTATCAAATGGTTCTGCTCTATGGAATAGTTTAAAAAAATTAATTGTATTAGTGATTAAAGGTCTAATATGGGTGGTAAGAACTAGAGAAATTTTTTTATTTGGATGGATACTTGGTGTGATAAAATAACCACTCAATCTAGATCTAATTTTGAAACCATGGATGAGATTACTTCAAGATAAATATGGTGATAGGTTTTCAAACATTAATGGAAAGAAGACTTTTTTACAAGTATTCAAAACATTGTAGCCAGGAGGCAATTGAGTAGAAAGATAACAATGATTATTTTGAGGGGAGCCAAGGATAAGTTTATTTGGGAGTTGAATAGCTTAGGAGCATACACAACAAGAAGTGAATATAATATAAAGCACTAAAAAAATATGAATATCGTAAGAATATGGAGAGATATGTAGGAGAGAATAATGTAAAGCACTAAAGTCAAAATATTTGTTTGGCTAGTAGGTCATAGAAGAATTTTATCCTAGGATAACCTCATGAAAAGGGGTTTTCATGGCCGCTCACAATGTGTTCTTTATAAAAAGGAGGAAGAGAGTTTAGACCATCTCTTGGGACATTGCTCAATAGTCTAGAAACTATGGCAAAGGATTCTTAATATGTTTGGTAAATGCATGGTGATGAATGACATAATTGAAGAATGGTTAAAGAAATAATAGAGCACTTTTAAAAGTGAGGCTTCCAAAACAATATGAGATATATCAAAAGATACAAGACTTTTGATTGTTTGGCTAGAATGGAATAGAATAATATTTAAAGGAAATGAAAGTAGTTGAGAGGTAATGAAAATGAAGATTATTTAGCCATAGAGGAGTCTAAACCAACCCTATCAACTCACCCAATCCCTAATCTAGAAGCAGAGAGCCTTTATGGATGGAGTCAAGTCATAAAAAAATTATGATATTAGGTATAGGAGAAACAAAAACAAGACAAAGAATATAAAATGAAAACCATTAGATGTGGAGTTGGTCAAATTGAATTTTGATGGAGCATCTAAAGAAAATCCAAGACCAACAAGAGGAGGAATAATTAGAAATAATAGAGGATATATTTTATCTCATTACTCTTTCAATAGTGGATTTAAGACAAGTAATGAAGCCGAAGCTTGGGTGGCTTTGGAAGGGTTAAAAATATGCAAACAAATGAAATGGAACATAGTATGGATGGAAGGCAATTCAATAATAGTAATAAATGCAATTTTGAGATAAGCAAAGGCTCCATGGAACATACAAGAGATAATTGTAGAAAAACAAGACCTTGCTATAGAGTTTGAAGAAATTAGGTTTACACATATGTTAAGGGAAGGAAACAAATAGGCTAGCCAATAGAGGGGTTTTAGTTGAGGATTGTGAAGTTAATTTTTTTTTTCCATGGTTAGAGAAAGTAGTAAGTTTAGTTGAAGTTGACAAGAAAATGTTTATTGTTTAAATCAAATAATGATTAAGATTTACTTTAATGTTTTCTATTGGTAATATTTGCTTTATTTTATAATATTAATGTGTTTTCGTATAACCTATTTTTTACAATTTTTGTGGTTGCACTTATGCTTTAGGAAGGAAAGGAAACTAGCAATCCAGATTTGATAAAGCAGACTTTGATAGTGTGATGTTTCAAAAATATTACTCTACTAAGATGCAATGCATAAATAATAGAGATGGAATTCTAGTATTGTGAAGGCTATTGTAGAAAAATATCAAAAAGAAGGATGCTAAATTTTAGAATATTTCCATTCACACATAAAATTGAAGATACCTACGTGTTGTAGGTGAGTTGGAGAGGGTAGGGCAATCTTCCAAAGGAGGTCCCTGGTTCGAATCTCCACCCTACGCACATTAGGTACCCAAAATCCAAATGATTATGCTGGTGCAATTAGGACCAAACTCCTGGGTGATTTTGACAGTGTAGAACCCCCTCATCGTGGTTTCTCAGACCAAGGCAACCCCACAAGGGATTTTCCATTAAATTAAAAAAAAATTAAAGATAAAAAATATAAAATTCAAGAATTTAGATATTTTATGAAAATTGATGTAGGTATCTAGTTATATCAACCCAATTGAAATGAGAACTGAATTTTTTTTGTAAACTCTCAATATCTAAAGGAGCGAGTTGCGATTTGTCAAGGGTGGAGGACCCGAGTACAACTTCTTGTTCTCCAACAAAAAAAATCTAGATATATTTAGATTTGATTAGTGTGAAAACCCCCTACAATGGATGCTTAGGGTTGAGTATTTCCATCCCAACCATGACCCCTCATAAGGCCAAGAACTAAACTTATCAATAGAGGATTAACACACAACCATGCACATGTCGTGATTTAAACCTTGGACCTCCCAAAGAAGAGCCAAATCCCTAACGATTAGAATTAATGAATAGTTAAAGGAGGGTTATAATGTGAAATATAATAAGTAATCAAAATTTAATTTTTGAGACTCTCTTTATTTTAAAATTATGTTGTTTTCTTAAGAGAATTGTAAGAATGATTTCCTTGTAAAATTAGGATATAAGGTTTTTAAATAGGCCAAAAAAGAATTCATTTAAATCATATTAAGTGTCCAATAATTTATTCTAAAAAATATACTCTCATCATTATCTTTAAATTGGTTATTGAAATTGGTCCTATCAGTATTACGTGATAAAAAAATAGTATTATATCAACTTGACAATTATGTGTATCTCTTGGCAAGATTTGAATCTAGGTGTCTTTAAAAGATGAGGAATATAATTAGTTGAGCTAATATCATTTGATTGTACCTTATCATTGAATAGTGAATATCAATTATTTGTTATTGCTTTTTAATAACACTAAATATTTTAACAATCTTTGAAAAATATAAGTTATTTAAACATGTATAGTAAATTATGAATTTATTATTTAATAAATAATAACTAATTATTTGTTATTGTTATTTAATAATATTAAATATATAAATAAATAAATATATATTTATTTATTTGATTAGTGAGAAACCCCTACAAGGCTACAACCGACGTCTAATCATGATCCCTCATAAAGCAAGCTGAGAGTTATGCCTATTCAACATGAAATTTAACATACACCCACCCTCTCACACACCCGCCCATACCACTGTTTGAACCTTGGACCTCTTCAAAAAGAGCCAAAACGCTGTTGAGACAATAATATTAAATATTTTAACAAACATCATGAATCATAATTTATTTAGATTTGTATAAGTGATAAAATCTTGTTCACTTTAACCACACCATTGGAATTACAACTATGTTTTTTAAAAAAACTTTAAAATGTTAAGTTTTAACATTTTTTATACATAAAAAAATCAATAACTATTAATGATTATTATTTTCATCAACTAAGGGGGTGGTTTGTAGTTGTTGCCACTCTAACTCCTATTTATTTCCTGTAAGTATGGTGTAACTACCTGCTTTTAAGTGGTGTATTCCATAGTTGTCAAGCGGCCTCCGCGCTGCACGGCAAAAAAAATCAGCAAAAAAAAAAAATATATTTTTAATATTAATTTTATAAAATTATATTTATATAATATTTTAGTGATAATAAAGATTAAATATAATGATTAAATAGTTGATGTAGTTAATTATTAAGGTTCAAATTTTGTTGTATTAAATTGTTGTAAACAGATAATCCTTTTAAAAACCAATACACAAGAATAAATTCCTTTAAATCTTACTTTTATTATATATATATATATTAATGAATGAATGAAAGATTTTAATTACGTCCGCGAGACCCAAAAATGGTCTATGGGACCTCAAATATGGAAGTATAACTACTCAAATCATATCATATGATCTTTAATATCTTTGAGAAGGTTGTTCCTTCTCCTGCTGATTTGTGTTAGCAATTTTCCAACTTTTTTATTTTTCTCGCCTTCAAATAAATCTATAATAAACTCGTTCCCAAGTGTTTCTTTGTATTTGTCACGGATATCCGAAAAACTCGGGGCATTTATAGATGAAGTGTTCCTCTGTTTCTACCGCCCTCGTGTCGCATAGAGTACATATCCTTTCTTCCCATTGTTCTTTGGGCGTTGTCCATCTCCCTGTTTCACATCTAAGCCTATGAGAGCTAGTCCTTATCTGAGCAATTATAATAGATATATCACTAATATATTACAAAGTTAATTGTTATGATTTAAATTTTAATAATTTAATTATTAAAAATTAAATTGAAAAAGCTTTAAAAAATTAAGTTGAAAGATTAAATGAAAAAAAAAAGTAAGAGATACTTTATACCAATTGATAAAAAAAAGTAAGAAAACAAGATATATTTAATGGGAGAACCAAGAAGACAATATTTTCAATAAAATTGAAATACTAGATATGTCATCTTTCAATATTTTAGGTTTAAACGTAAAATAAATACTTGAACGCATGGATTTGATGAAATAACCAAAAGAAATACTTGAACGCATGGATTTGATTAAAGAACCAAAAGAACAATGAAGTATGTATTGCTTGGATGATTGTTTGTTTGATTCATTTAAGAAACTTTATGGAAAGAAATTCTTGGAATATCCTTATTAATGGAGAAGAAATTGGAACTTATTATGTTTTCCTACAATGGCAGACAGGGCAAAGAGGTTATATATGTCACGTCTTAAATAATTTTTTTATTAAAAAAACTGACATTAATAAAAATATTTAAAATATTTAAACTAAAATAATCGACTAATCAACCGTTGCAAACCTTCAAGATAAGCACCTTAAGATTAATAACTCTCCGTGTTTTATATCATATATCCTTTAAAAAGTTTTAAAAAAATTGTTAAATAATTATAAATTTGAAATAATAATCTTCGCGTTTTAGTTGTTGCTAGCAATAAACAAATAACTCCAATTCAATAGGGGCTACCTAAGAGATGGACTAAATCCAATAAATGATGCTTGGAAGCCAAGGTCTAAGGTAGTCTATAAAGTTTATGGGTGACAATTTTTATATTCTTGAATTGTTCATCTTGTCAAGATTACACATACATGAAATGCTTTTTAAAGAATTTATCCTTCAATGTGATGATATATCATATTTTTATAATAAAAAATTATTTTATTTAAATACTTATTTTTATAAATAAATATAACTCATGATTGAAAGGAGATGTAAGTCGATCATAAATATTTTTCATAATAACCAAAAAAATAAAAAAAATAAATAAATAAAAATAAACATAAAATACTTATTTTTATAAACATTTTTTCCATAATATAACGATCTGTATAATTAAAAGCATATAACCATTTAAACACCTTTTATTTCTACCTATACTCATTTTGATCAACTCAAAAAACTTTCATTTTATTAAATCTTATTAGATATGTTAAGTTTTACATATGTAGAAACATCAACCTGCAAGTAGCCAGATATATTCTACTCTTTTTAACTATGCTTGGACTGATCAATTTTGTTTCTCTTAACCAAATGGCTACATCGCTTGCTTATTCCATCAAACAGCAATACAAATTTATTGCGAGTGTAACATTCATACTTCTTACATAGAGGACGTTAACTCTAACCATTTGGACATTAAATTTATTTTTTTGGATACAATATTATTTTTTAAATTAATATTAAATTTAAATTTATCAGAATAATTACCAAATAATATAATAAATTGGTGATTGTTATAATGGAGAACGAGGTTATAGGGTATTAGATATCAGTCTTCAAAACACATGCCTTTTAGGCAACTTATTTTATTTTGTTTTTGTACCTAGATGGTTAAGAGAGGGCGTGGAGTACGAAGGGATCTAGTGCAATAATGAGAGAAATGTGGTAGGAAATTAGTCAGGTAAAGAAGGATCACAACAAGGAGAGCTTGAGTAAGAAACATTCACATGATTGTACAAGACAAGTTTTGCAATCGATATAAAATATGAATCATATTATTATGGAACGATTTCCAAAGGAGAAACACAAAATTCATTGATGGCTAAAGAAAGAAATCTCATGGAGAAGTACATTTCATAGGAGTTTATTTAAAAGTAGATTCAAGAGTTTTATAATCTTCATCAAGGAAGTGCATTAGCAATGGAATATGAACAAAATTTTGTAGAGCCTTTGGGTGATATACCAAGCCTTAGGAGTGAAATTATTTTAGTAAATTATTTTTTTCTCTAGATTGAGGTTGAGAATTATTAGAAGTTTACTCAACCTTCCACTTACTAGGGATTGTATAGGTAAGCTTGTAAAAAATTATTTAATAAATTTTAGTATTTTTGTTAGGACCCCATCCTAACACTATGATGTAATAACCCTTGCTTAACATGGGGGACATCCATGATAATATTTTGTAATATTTTGTAATAGTTTGTGGCATTAGAAGCGCCTAGACAAGTGGCACCATTATATGTAATTGTTATCAAGAATGTAACTGTTTTGTTGGTAGAAGATTCTAGCTTGGGTGGCATTTTGCATGTAAGCCAACCTTGAGCGTTAGGTAGAGAGATGAAGTCTTTAAAACTGTGAGGGGCAGGAATGAATGTATCTTTTTGCATAATTGAATGAAAGTATTGAAGGAGGTTGCCCCCTCGAAGTGGCCTACGATTCTGTGTTACTTTGTGAGATTGTTTCATTTCTGCACTTATATTTCGTATTGCAATATCTTATGTTTCATGCATTTATGTTTTATTGCAATATTTTTGTGAATGTGCTGATTTTAATGAGAAGGTTCCTAACAAGTGGTATCAGAGCACTTTCCAAGGTCGTGTTTTGCTATGACTATGACAGTTTTTGCCATTTCGACTATTAGGTATAAGATTTCATGTTTTTGTTTTTTGCTAGTTTCCTTATTAAAAAAATCCAACCTTTGTTTTTTGCATTAGTTTATTAGGTTAGAAACCTTGTGTTGGGGGTTTTAAAATATCACAGAGGAGTTGTCATTATTGGCTAAGCTAGATTGCCCATAAAGCGTCTAGTGAAGTGAGGGGCGATCAAGCTCCAATACCTAGGCCTCAGACAACACCCATCTACGAAATTGAGCTCCCACGTATCTTTGGGTATATCGAGAGACCCCCTAGGATTAGGAGAAACCTTTAGCCCTTAGGAATATTTTTGGCCTTGTATTATCCATAGTACACCAGACACAACATCCAAAAAGATCACCCTCCCATACTGTCAGAGAGGCAGGTAGTGTGCTCAAGGGTATGCATGGAATCCTCCTTGAGTAGTGGCCTAAAATATTGGTCCAAGCACTATCGTTCATCACTGCGGTATAACAGAGGGCCTATGGGCAGTACATACACCCTGGCTTAGAGTACCCTATTGTGTTGAATATCAAGCCTACAACAAAATCTTGTTCTATTGAATATTAAACCTGTAACCATAACCCTACCATAAAAATTGAGCATACAAAGAAGACATCCCTATTCCAAAATTACTATATGAAAATAGACAAAAGAAATTATAGAGGAACATAACAATCAAGACAGAAACAATCAAAGTCAAAAATAATGAGAACAGAGTTGTTAGTGTTAGTAATAGTCAAGAATATTCAATCATAGTTAGTAACAATCAATACAAAGTTGTTAGTTGTTAATGTTAGTAATAGTTACCTATGATAGTCAGAATTCATAATAGACAAGGACTAGTCCATGATAGAGTCAGACCAGATAGTTGATAGAACAATGTTAGGATTGATTGAACAATGTTAGTAGTCAGAATAGATAGTACAGAGTATCATAAGAGGTTGGTCAACAAAAAACCAATTTTCTGAGAAAACCAAGCCTCTAGGAGGAAAACCGACAACACTCAAAGACAACACCCCCTAAAAAAAGTTTGGGGTGTCCAAAACTAGTGTTGTGGTATATAGCTCATTATGACCATCTCGTCGAGCTAATCAGTTTGGTATATAGCCTCCATGCACTTTTTAGGGGTGCCAAAAAACATCATCATGGGACCTAGTCCATTACGATCACCTTTTCGAGCTGATCATTTTGATATATAGCACCCAAACCATTTTTTGGGCTCCTTACTAAAAATAGTAACCCTTGAAATCAAATTTCTATTTTTAGTAAGTATCACCAACAGGTCATAACTCTTAGAACATGGCTTCAAGTACTTAAGAACAACAAAAGCAACAAGAATTAGAGGCAAAAATTGCTAAGCACATGGATTATTTGGGAAAATAGTTAGGGACCCAATTAGGTGAAAGCTTAAACCAGTTAAGGATAGAACTCAAAAATTTCTAAGAGTCTATGAATTTTGTCACCAAGACACAGAAGGAAATGAAGGTAGAATTAAAAGAAAAACTTGAAGAATTGGACAATCATTTCTCTACTGATTCCCTCCCACATGATAGATTGGGTCATCATGATCAAAAGGATGAAGGTATGAGTCACCATCAATGGAATGTACCAAATAACAATGGATTTAAGTTGCCCAAATTAGACTTCCCAAAATTTGATGGAAAGGATCCCGAGGGGTGGATTTGTAAGGTAGAACAATATTTCAGTCTTCATAATGTCCCACACTACATGTGTTTGACGATTGCCTCTTTCAATTTTGAATCAGATGCACTACATTGGTTTCAGTGGCTTAGGAAGGCCCAACCTGATCTTACTTGGCATGAATTTGAGCAACACCTACTCACTCGCTTTGGTCCTAGTGAGTTTGAAGATTTTATAGGAGCCCTTTCTAAACTTAGACAAACTTCAACCATTCGAGAGTATCAAACTCAATTTGAAAAACTAGCCAATCATACCACTAGTTTGAATGCCGACTTCTTTCAAAGTTGTTTTGTGAGTGGTTTGAAGGATGACATTAAGGCTGAGGTTAAAATGTTGAGGCCCCAAACATTACAATAGGCAATAGATTTGGCTAGATTGGTAGAAGAAAAATTCAAGGCTCAAGGATGCACCTCCAAATTTCCTCAATCTTGGCCACCCTTTTTGTCCAAGCCTACGCCAAATCCTACCAATAAATCTCCAACCATCAAAAAATTGACTTAAGAAGAGATGGAGAATAGAAGGGCCCAAGGGCTATGCTATAATTGTGATGAAAAGTATTCCCTAGGGCACAAGTGTGTGCACCAAAAATTGTATCTGCTTGATATGGATGAGGCACCAACTATAAAATATTTAGAGGAAGAAGAGGATCATCAAGAGGCAGAAACCATAGAATAGACAGAAGTTCTAGAGGAATCCCAACCAAAAATCTCAGTGCATGCTTTAGCAGGAGTATCAACTCCCCAAATGATGAAAGTGATTAGATACTTCAAGGGACAAAGGGTCATCATTCTTATTGACTCTAGAAGTACACATAACTTTATTGATCCACATGTGGCCAAATAGGGAAACTATTACATTACTACATGCAATTCCTTTGAAGTCATGATTACTAATGGAGGCACCCTACCATGCAAAGAAAAATGTCATAATGTCAAACTCCAAATTGGGGAATATAATCTCAAGATAGACATGTTTGCCCTACCATTAGGTGGGTGTGATATTATTTTGGGAGCACAATGGTTGTGGATGTTAGGTCCAATTTTATGGGATTTTTTGAGTTGTGGATGAAGTTTAGTCAAGAGAGGGACTGAATATACTTTACGTGGCATGAAAGTTGGTGCTGCTTAGTTTATTTCTACCCATAAGATGGAAAAATTGTTAAAAAAGTCCTCTCATGGAGTGGTGGCACAAATTTTTGCTATAGATGCTTCCAAGGAAGGGGAAAGGGACCATCCAGTGCAATTGTAGGGTTTATTGAACAAATATGCTCAAGTTTTTGAGGAACCCAAGGGACTACCTCCTCATCACTCTCATGACCATGCAATTCAGATTTTTCCTGGTAGTCTTCCCCCAAATGTCCATCCCTACTGGTATCCTTATGCTCAAAAATCTAAAATTGAGAAAATAGTTCAAGAGCTTCATGTTGTAAGGGTTATCCATCCCAATGTTAGTCCCTATTCTTCTTCGAGTGTTATTAGTATGGAAAAAGGATGGATCTTGGTGCTTGTGTGTGGATTATTGAGACCTCAATAAAATCACTATTAAAGATAAATTCCCTATTCTAGTGATTGATGAATTGCTTGATGAGTTGCATGGGGCTCAATACTTTTCCAAGTTGGATTTGTGGTCAAGGTATCATCAAATTTGAATCAAGGATGAGGACATTCCCAAAATAGCTTTCAAAACTCATGAAGGGCATTATGAATTCTTGGTTATGCCATTTGGATTAACCAATGCACCTTCCACCTTCCAGAGTTTGATGAACTCCATTTTTTGACCTTTCCTTCACAAATTCATTTTAGTCTTTTTTGATGATATATTGATTTACAATCATTCATGGGAAGAGCATCTCCAACACTTGGATCAAGCACTCCAACTTTTATCTAACAATCAACTCTATGCAAAGAGGTCCAAATATTCTTTTGGACAATAAGAGGTTGAATACTTGGGTCACATTATCACTAAGGATGGAGTTCACATTGATCCCAAGAAGATTCAAGTTGTTCAAGACTAGCCTAAGCCTCGTACCATAAAGGGACTTCATGGATTTTTGGGACTCACTAGATATTACAAGAAATTTATGAAGAATTATGGAAAGATAACAACTCCCTTGACAACTATGTTGAGGAAGAATTCTTTTATGTGGATAGAACCTGTAGAGAAGGCTTTTGTAGAGTTGAAGCATGCCATGACCACTACCCCCATGTTAGCAATGCCTGATTTCTCTAAACATTTTATCATTGAAAGTGATGCATCTGGAAATGGTATTGGGGTAGTTTTAATGCAAGAAGGTAGACCTTTGGCCTTCACTAGTCAAGCACTCTCAGGCAAGAATTTGGGTAAGTCTACTTATGAGAAGGAAATGCTTACCATTTTACATGTTGTAAGTCATTGGTGATCATATCTCATTGGGAGATATTTTTCCATCAAGATTGATCATCAAAGTCTCAAATACTTCTTAGAACAAAGGGTGGCCACACCAGAACAACAAAAATGGGTTTCTAAATTGTTGGGTTATGACTATGACATCACCTATAAGAAGGGTAAGGAGAATGTTGTGGTAGATTCTTTGTTCTGACTCCATGAAGAACAAGAAATGCTATATCCACACCACTTCCTCAATGGATTCATCATCTCAAGGAAGAATTGATCAAGGACTCCTCTTTGCAAATTTTAGTCCATAAAATCCAAGTCGATCCTCATTCATGCCCTAGCTATACTTGGGATGGTCAAGATTTATGATACCATGACCATCTTGTTGTGCCCCAACATTCACAAATAAAGGACCTCATCCTACAAGAGATGCATGCATCCCCAACAGCTGGCCATTCAAGGTTTCTCAAAACCTATACAAGGACCAAGCGTACCTTCTTTTGGAAGGGAATGAAAAAAGATATTCATACTTTTGTGGCTGAATGTGATCGTTGCCAATGTATGAAAGGTGAAAATGTGTGTTCCCCTGGTACCCTTCAACCATTGCCAATTCTTGAACAAGTCTGGACAGATATCTCTATGGATTTCATTGAAGGGTTACCTAAATCTAGAGGAAAATTGGTTATTCTAGTGGTGGTGGATCATCTTACGAAGTATGCTCATTTTTGTTCCCTATCCCACCCTTACACCACCTTCGTTGTTGCTCAAATCTTCCTAGACTCCATATTTCATCTCCATGGAATACCTAAATCCATTGTCTCTGATAGGGATCCTACCTTCACCAGTCATTTTTGGTAAGAATTGTTCAAGTTGCAGGGAACCCAGCTCAAGATGAGTTTGGCTTATCATCCTCAAACTGATGGCCAAACTAAAATTGTAAATAAATGCTTGGAAACATACCTTCGTTGCTTCACCTCTGAACATCCTACACAATGGGCCAAGTGGCTTCCTTTGGCCGAATGGTGGTATAACACAACATATCACACTGCTACTAAGGTGAGCCCATTTGAAGTAGTCTATGGTCATCCTCCACCAGCACCATCCTCTTACATTCTAGGCAGTTCCAAGGTTCAAGCTGTGGATTCCACTCTCTGCCAGCATGATTCCATTCTTCGCCAACTCAAGGTCAATCTGGACTTGGCTCAGAACCGTATGAAACAACAAGTTGATCACCACCACTTTGAACGTAGCTTTGAAGTCGGGGACATGGTTTTTCTTTGCTTACAACCATACAAATAGTCCTCTCTCCAGCTTCGTGGTTGTCAAAAACTTGCTGCAAAATATTATGGTCCATATCAAGTATTACAAAGGATCGGGTCGACAACCTACAAACTGGCCCTTTCGGCTACTTCCAGAATTCATCCAGTCTTCCATGTTTCCTCTCTCAAGTAGGTTGTCGGCAACAAGGTCCAGGTGCAGTCCACACTACCAGAGTTGGATGATGAAGGCTCCATCATTCTTGAACCTGAATGCATTCTAGACCAAAGATCACATACCCTTCACCGTCATGTCATCACCGATGTTCTTGTCCAATGGCATGGCTTACAACCTGAAGATGCTACGTGGGAACCCCTTCAACAGCTTCAACAATAGTTTCCTCATCTTTAGCTTTGAGGACAAAGCTTTTTGAAGGGGAAGGGCATGTTAGGACCCCATCCTAACACTATGATGTAATAACCCTTGCTTAACATGGGGGACATCCATGATAATATTTTGTAATAGTTTGTGGCATTAGAAGCGCCTAGACAAGTGGCACCATTATATGTATCTGTTATCAAGAATGTAACTATTTTGTTGGTAGAAGATTCTAGCTCGGGTGGCATTTTGCATGTAAGCCAACCTTGAGCATTAGGTAGAGAGATGAAGTCTTTAAAACTACGAGGGGTAGGAATGAATGTATCTTTTTGCATAATTGAATGAAAGTATTGAAGGAGGTTGCCCCCTCGAAGTGGCCTGCGATTCTATGTTACTTTGTGAGATTGTTTCATTTCTGCACTTATATTTCATATTGCAATATCTTATGTTTCATGCATTTATGTTTTATTGCAATATTTTTGTGAATGTGTTGATTTTAATGAGAAGGTTCCTAACAATTTTTAATAGATTAACATATTTGAGTTTCTTTTTCAACTTGAATATTTTTGTCGGCAAGATCTTCTTGTGGAAGATAGACTAGGGTGACCTCTATATTATAGGAAGCAATCTCCTTTAGTGGTATAAATAGATTTTTGGGGTCATACCATAGGTATTCTAAATCTAAGCAAGGATATTCATTAAGACAATACATTCTATTTCAATTTACTTTAAAATAATAACAAAACATGGGTAAGGGAGGACCTATTAGAATACCTATAAGGCAAGGAAAAAATTTGAGATCTCAATCATCATCTCAAGTGATGTCCACTTTTTAATCTCAAGTGCTACACCAAGGATCAATGAGATTTGTTAAAAGTACACCAAGTGTTGGACCAATTAGAGGTCGTTTTAAGTGTGGAGGACCTCATTATTCTCAAAGTTTCCATCTCGAAGGACATAATATGAAATCAAATAAATCTTAATTACTAACAAAAGTAGGAAGTAGTGCACCCCCACAATATAGAGTTTACAATAATGAATTACTGATAGAAAAAATAGAAAAACTCAAACATTAAAGAATCAAGTACTGTTCATAATCATAATGTAACCATTTTAATAGATCCAAAAACCACCACTTATTTCATTAATGATAATTTTATGGATAATATTCAATTAGTTGAGAAAAAATCAAATTATGTTGGATAAGTGATTATGGCTTTGGGGATCCAATAATTCATAAAGGGGATAGTGTCCAAATGTGAAATAGATTTTTAAAGGTTGGAGGACATGTCAAACATTATTGTAACATGTTTGAGAGCATATAATATTATCTTTGGAATGAATTGGTTAAGTACATATTGGACAAAATCAAAATTTTCTCTAAAAAGGTAAAATATATTGATGAAAATAAAAGCAAGATAATGGTTCAATAAGTGAAAAGGCCAGTGTCATTTCACATAATATTTGTGTTGTAACTTAAAATAAGCATGAGGAAAGGATGCGTAATTTATGCCACCTGTATTGAGGATATTCAAGAAAATAAAAAAGATCCTAACTTGGATTCTAACCCTATTATTTGAAAATATGCAGAGGTGTTTCCCAATGACTTTCTATGGAAACTACAATAGAAAGAATTAAATTCTCCTCTTGAGCTATTATCAGGTACAAATTCAATCTTCAAGGAACCTTATAAGATGTCCCCAATATATTATTATCAACCAAAAATATAGTTGTAAGAGCCTCTTTACAAGGAATTGATTTGACCTATTGTGTCACCAAGGGATATACCAATTATTTTTATGAGGAAGAAGGATGGATCCCTCAGGTTATGTATTGATTATTGATAGTTGAATAATATTACCATAAAAATTTGACATCCCTTATAACACATTGATGATCTTTTTGATCAAATATGAGGAGCTATTATATTCTCTGAGATTTATTTGAGGCAATCATCATCTATGCATTAAGGATGAAGATGTTTCAAAAGCAATTTTTAAACTAGGAATGGTCATTATGAATTTACTATGGTACCTTTTGGATTAACTAAGATCCTAAAATATTTATGGGATTTATGAGCAATATTTTTAGTAGTAATTGGATTATTTTTTCATAGTTTTCTGACATACATCTCAATATATTCCAAGAAAACGAAGAACATTTGAGATTGATGTTCTAATGTTTAAGGGAATAACAATTGTGTTCCAAAAATTTTTGTGATCATTATTTTAGTCAAAGATACAATACATGGGGTCTAATATTTCAAGAAGGGGGATAGTATTAGATTCAAGAAAAATCAAGGCTATATTTGATTGGCTAACCACAAAAAATATGTCAAAGATGAGAGGTTTTATGGGAATTATTGGATATTGTTAAAGATTTATATGAAATTTTCCAAGAATCAATAAGCTTATCACATCATTATAATGTATATTGGAATATATTACATTATTTGGTATATCTTTAGATTAGGAGTGTGTCTTAAATTAGGGTTTGAGTATTTAATTTATGCAATGTAATAAATGCACAAGTATTATTAGAATGTGCAAAGTATTCAATAATGTAAATGTGCATGTTAGTCCATGTGCACATGAGTCCATAGAATAGGTAGATGAAGAGTCATAGGAATATGGAAGACCAAGAGTCACATTCTACTATATATAGGCCTTTGTGTGAGCATATGAAGAGAGAATTTGGAGGGACTTTGGAGTGACTTTGGAGAGACTTTGAAGATATTTTGGAGAGACTTAAGAGTGACTTTTGAGAGTCACATTGTAGAGAAGTAGAGTACAAGCTAGATATAATGTAGAGCTTGTATGAAGCATGGAGTATTTGAGATCTCCACATTTTGTATGAAAATTCTATTTTTGTGAGATTTCATTAATGGTAGTTTTATGAGTAGTTGTAGAAGTTTCTTATGAGTTTTACATGCTTAGTATATTTCCATTATCTTATATTTAATATTGCATGCTCATTTTAGATCTTGTGGTTGCTTTTCATTAAATATATAGCATCAAAAGCTAATAGTGGTATCAGAGCCACAAGGGAGATTGATAGGAGATAAGGAAAGCCACAAGGAAGATTGATAGGAGATAGGGAGATCTCATTTTCAGAATTTTAAAATTATTTTTTGGCTAGAGTCTTTCCATAGGGTTGTAGGAAAACTCGTGAAGACTAGGACTCAACATAGATCTCTTTCCACTATATTGAAGGATAACTAGTGAAGTTTATTGATTTTTAGAGATCTAGAGATTTGCATGTATTTGCTTGTTGTTGTCTAAGTTTTGTTGCAAAAAAATAGTTCTCAAAAGTTGAGAAGCTTCCTACAATGGATAGAGAAGAATTTCATCTTTGATTACCTGAAAGTCTATGTGATTTCATTATGTAGGGATTAGTTTTTGGTTGCAATAAAAGAGTAGACATTGAAGATTAAGGAGGTCCAAGAAAAAGGTCCCATTGGATATTGAAGATAGAATATTGAGGAGACCCAAGAAGAAGGTCCCCATAGAAGCTTGAATATTGAAGACTCTAGATTGAAGAAATAAGAAAGCAACTCTATTGAGAGAAAGAGGCCAAGAGAAGCCCTATTGAATATTGAAGAAAGAGGAGATCCAAGAGAAGAGATCTCATTGAAGAACTTCCATATTTGGAAGATAGAATATTTGAGAAAGAAGATAGAGGAGGACTAAGGAAAAGGTCCAATTGAAGAGTTGCAAAATTTGAAGACCTAAGAGAAGAGGTCTCAAGCAAATTTGGAAGGAGAAAGAAGAAGGCTAGAGAAGCCCTATTGAAAAATTTGAAGAAGTGGCCATTGGAGAATATTTGAAGAAAGCTCAAGGTAGAATATTGCAAGTAGGAGAAGCTCTTGAAAAGAAGAATTTGGGACAATTATCACCATCCAACAACAAGCCCAAAAGAAAGAAGGATTTGGCAAGAATTTTGCCAAATTTTGGAAAATATTTTTGAAGATCTCAAGACATTCAGATTCTTGAGGAAGAGGCCAACAAATAGGCTAAATTTGAAGTCAAAATTTGAAAAGAATATTGAAGGAGAAGAGACCACCAAATTTGAAATATTTGAAGACAACCATAAAGGATTTGAAGGTTGATTTGTGGAGAAGAAGATTGTTGATTTTGTAGAAGAAATTGAAGAGTCACATAAAAACAAATTGAAGGTGACATAGAGCTGCAAATTAAAAAATAATTGGAATAGATTTCAAAGTTCTCTTGAAGATCCAATTGAAGGAAGGCTTGATAGTAAAATAAGGCAGTAATCTGGAGGAATTGAATGTTATTTTTGGATAGCAAGATAAAGGAAAATAAGTCAGAGTTTTGAGGCAACAATTTGAGAAATTTGGGCTGCAAAATTAGGTAGCATTAAGAAGAGATTAGAGAGCTATATTTTGGAGAATTTCGGGGTATATTTACGAGAAGCATTGGATAGCATTTGATCAAAGAAAGGTGCTACAAATTTTAGAAGTTAAGGTAGCAAAGAAAAAGGAATTGAAGCTGCAATGTTTACAAATTTGGAGCATCAAATAGGTGAATCAAATCACCAAGAAGACTAGCTACAAAAGGAGCCCAAAAATATATGTAATAGTGGTGCTATGAAAGTTTATTATTTAAGCATTAAAACCACTTCATTATAAGGTTTTTGAAAGCACCATATTGGAATTATTTAAGAAGCAAAAACTATTTTAAGTCAAGTATATTCAAGCTAAGGAAGGAGGTAGCATCATCATTAGTAAACCTACACAATATAACAACAAATTTTGAAGTTAAAGCTTGCTTGGAAAGGAGTGATAAGAAGAAGAATTATATGTTGGTTGTATTGAATAAAACAAGGTTGAATAAGTTCTCAAAGAACTGTAGATTTAAGGTGTTTAAAAACACCAAAGAAGGCACAAAATGTTGTAAAATTTTTGGTGAAGAATAACCATCAAAGGAGTGGTAGAACCACCAAGGAAAAGTAGAGCCACCACCATAGTGAAGAAGCCACCAAGAGCAAGCTATCGAACGTAGAGGAGGAGCTACCGTGGAAGTCATCAAACACCAAAGGAAGAGGTGAGAAAAATCAACAAGGTTGAGCCACCAAGGTTGCACCACTAGCTTGAGGAGGTGGAGCATAGTCTCATCGCCACCAATAGCATCATAGGCCATGGTATACAAACAAACAACAACCATCAAACATCAAAAGGGTAAGCATTGAGAATTTAAAACATTGAAGAAGGTGGAATTAGGGCAATGAGAGGACCAAGAGACTATTCATCGCACAAGTGGATGTTGGAGGATGCCACTTTTTGATTGAAATGCTCAATCATTTTTAACACCTTGAAAACATTACATTCCACTTATTACTAAGCATTACATAGTAAGGAAGGGCATTGGAGAATCAAAGCACTCATATGTTATGTAAGTTGAAATAGTAAGGTTGGTATTTTCCACTTGGCACATCAGAAACAGAGCACCAACCACCATGAAAAGAATTGAAGCATATTGGAGCACCACTTGGTAACATAAGTCTTAGGAGAGCATTAAAAAGAAGATGTAGGTGCAGAGGAGGTCAAATGATATAGTTTTCTACAACCATTTTTGCAAAGAGAACATTCATGGTAGGAATATTATAACTCTCAGGAGGAAGAAGTGCCAATTTTTGGAGTCAAAATATTGAATTCCAAGTGTCTTTGAGAGCACCAACCACCAAGATAGTAACATCATATTACATACAATAAAGGCATGGGTCAGAGTGCCACTTAATATAGAGCTCGTGAAACATAAGCGCTGCAAGAGGAGAAGAAAAGAGGATGTAGAAGAGAGTCAAACTCTTGAAGATAAAATTTTATGAGCATCAAGAAGAAGCATTAAATACCCTGTAGAGAAGGAAGATCATTTTAAGAGCGTAGGTTGTAGAGTTGAGAAGAATCATGAGAAGTAAGTCAAATTTTAGCGCACCATATACAAGGAGGTATGAAATATTTAAATTGATTTAAAACCTTTGCAAGATTAAGGAGATATAAGGCATATTATTAAAGTCAAAATTAATTAATCAATTATACTTAAGGTTATTTGAATGATAGGAGAAATAAGGTAATGAATCATAACCTTAGAAGAATTATTGAATGCCTTGGAAGATATTTGAAGTAAGAAATATTTTGAATGTTTTTGAAATTACTTTTTTTATTGCATAAGAAATATTTGCAAATAGTTTTAACTTGGAGGAATAAGGATTTCTACATCAAAATAAGAATATTAAATTTTCAAATACCTTTGTTTTCTAAATTTCTAATTAGGGAGTTATAAGGAATCCAACAACAACATAGTTTTGAAATTTAGAAACCATACAATTGAAAATTGAAACACAACATAGAGTTGTTGAAAAGTTGGAAAAATTACATTGGTATTAGTCTCTTGCTCAAACTAACGAGACATAAGGAATCCAACTTAAAGTTCTTGAAAATAGAGAATCTTATCAAAATTGAAATTGCATCAAAATTATCTTTTCATAAATAGGGAGACAAAAGGGATTCAACTCAAAGGAAAACTTAGAAAGCTAAGTATTTTATCAAAACTATCTTATATTCAAAATACTAGGGAGCTAAAAGAAATTCTACCTAGATATTTGAAAAATTAAATCTTTGTCAAAACCATTGTTTGATCATTAGAAATTACAAAGTATACTACAAAAAGTTGAAGAATTGAAAGTTAGTATTTGATCGTATACTCAAATTCAACTTAAAATTTAGAATTTGAAGAGATTGGGAGACATAAGGAATACAACAACAAAACTATTTTTAAGATAACAATGGATTAGTTATCAAGAGAAACATATTGTAGACATGGAAAATTGACCCACTTTAGTGGGAAATCTTCCCTGAGTCCTCCTGGGAGACCCCTTAGACTTGCCTAGGGCAAGGGCTAGGTCTCCCCCCATTCATTTTATTTTTCCATCCCTTTATGCGAAATCACAATTGCCCTTGATGGGGCACAATTTTGCATAAGGCAAAATCGCGATCAATCCTGATGGGGCACGATTTTGTATTTTAGTATTTTCTCCCAAGGAAACCCTAATTATTTGAAATTGGGATGTTTGGCGTTGGATCTCCTTGGTATTTCCCACCCATTCTGCTTTCAAATCCGCTATATAAGGAGGGTTGAAAATCATCTTGAGAGGAATAAGGCAACAAGTAATCTTGATGTTAAAAATCTCATGCAAGCTCTCTTCTTCAAATGATTTCTAATGTACTCGCTAAGTGATCTACTTTATTCCTCTTCTTCTTTTGCAAGTAATCTAACTCGTTATTGTGAAGTGTGATCTATTTTCTATTACATTGGATTATCTATTTTTATTCACTTTTGTGGATTTGTGTTGGAGCCCTAAGGAGAGATCGACTATTCGAGAGGTCTCGATCCTTTTGTCTACTTCTGTGCTATCTACTAGATGTTTTCACATCTTTTCATGCATATGTTTATTTTTTTGTGACATAATCAAGTTCTTGCATCATTATTTCATTTTTTGCATAGTTTTTACAATATTGTGCCCAATCTCTACAAGACACGATTTCGTTGATCTGTGAAATAATGGTTGCCTATCATAGGGTGCAATTCCACCGAGACCAAATATGGGGGAAATTTTTTATCCCCAAACCCTAGGATTGCATTTTAGGCTACATATAAGACATACTGCTACACTTTATGTTGAAATTTATCATTATGTTCTGTTATATTTTGTTTCTGCTTATTCATATTCCAAAGGTCAGCTTTCGCTTCTATTTTCAAGGTCAACAAAAAGGACCTAGGGGATTGATTGTTGCACCTCCAAGTATTATCATGTAAAAGCCTAAGCAGGACCCCTAACACTAATAACATCTTTCAAGTTTTTGCTAAGTTGTCTTGTAGGAACAAGAATTGTTGGTATCATTGGATAAAAGGATAAAAACAAGGATCAACCATTGGATAAGGTAAGTGTTATGGTTAGTATTTAGGTTGTTTGTTGAGTGCTTTCTATTTTATTTACAAAGCCTAGATCTGATTTAAAAGAAATATATTTAATTGATTTCTAGGCATTTGAAAGATAAACAACATATAATGTGCACTTAGGGTTAATATTGTTTGTGCATTTTTATTGAATCCTTGCTTGAAGGTTTTCTATCTTGAAAAACTAGGGTTAGAAAAGCATTAAAAGAAATAATCATTCCAGGGTTAGCTCTTGCCTTCTTGCATTTTGTATTTATGCATTGTCTTTTATATTTCATAGCATAGGTCTAAAAAGGCCAAGCATAAATGATTGTCTTGAAATGAATACATCAAATATTCTTGAAAACCAGAGGACTTGGAGTGAGTCCTTAAACCACTCTTAGTGAACCCTTTCTCCCTCTTTTTATTTGAGTGTAGAGAATAATGCAGGCCATGCGGTTCACCTCAAGGCTTCCCTACGGATCTGGCCTTGAGAATCGTACACAATAGGGCAATTTTTTCCTCTACATATTTGGTGAAATCAACGTGAACACCTCCTTTTTATTTTAAAAATTTAATCAAGATCATTAATTCTATGTGTTAGATCAAAAAACATTAAAAAAATAATATTTTCTACTTGTTTTCGTTGGTATTAGTTATTTTTTACCCTTAGTCCTTTTCTCCTTTTCCCAATGGATTCCAACCCTGGGAATGGATGAAGTCTTTTTAGGTTTGATGATGTTATCCAAGAGAATGATCAAATTAATAGAGAAAATCATAATCTTGAAGAAGAAGAAGTTGATAATAGTCTTGATACTATTAAGGGACCTTATGGGAACCTTATATTCAAATGTTTTGAGCATGTGTGGACCTTTTACAAGCATGCCTTGGATGCAACTTTAGAGGAAGAAGCCCTACTTGAGGAAGTTATACCATCTCATTATAACCAGTTGAGTGAATCTTTGAATTATGGTAATCTTGTTCATCATCCAACTTATGCCACTACTGTAACCACCAACGTTGGAAGGAATCTACAAGTACCTTTAACTAGTAGTGTCATTCAAAATTGTTTTCAATTTCCTCCTCAATTTGTTTATCTCAACATTATTTCCTTTATTCCACCAAATTATAGCTATCCCCTTCAATAAGATACCACATACCACAATAATATTAATATCTCCAATACCCCTCCTTTAGGAAATCTGGGGATGTTGCATAACAGTAATCCAAAAGTGCAAAAATTAACAAATATGGTAAATTAGTTGGTTTCAAAAGTTGAGATGATTCAACCTTCAAGTTTCAATTACAATTATAAGGAAATGTGTAATCAACCATTGTATCCTATTGTTGCTACAAGATCCTATCCTAAGCATTTTCATATGCTAATTTTACCTATTTACAAGGGGATAAAAGATTCAATAGAGTATTTAAGAATATTTAGGACAACACACCATGATCTCATATATGATGACATGTTGTTGCTAAAAAATTCTCTAAAAGTCTTGGTGGCATGGAATTAGAGTGGTATTATCAGTTACCTAATTACTCCTTGAGGAATTTTGAGGAAACAACGAAATTATTTGTTCAATAGTTTAGTGCATATATTGAGAAAGATGTTACCATGAAATTTGTTTTTAATTTAAAACAAGGTAAAGAAGAAAGTTTCTCAAAATTTCTAACCCGTTGGAGAAGTCTAGTTGGATGCTTGAGACATACTTTACCTCCTAGAGATATGCTTGATATATATATCAAAAATTTGCAAGAATAGTTATCTTATGCATTAGAAACTACTATTATCACATCTTTTGATCAAGAAATTGAGTTAGCAAGAAAAGTAGAACAGGCTCTTATCAGAAGAGGACAACTCAAAGTAAAAGAAGAAAAATATACTAAGTCATAGTATAAGAATACACATGTGGTAATGGATAGTAGGCCTATTAATAGCATTACTAATAGCCTACAAAATATAATACTTCAGAAACCTCCACAAAGGAATTTCACAAAGCTTAATATGTCTATGGAAGCAGTTTTGAAACAACTTTTAGAAGCCAACACAATTGAATTACCTCCCATAAGGTAACCAAATAATACAATTAATTGGTATAAGGTAGGACAATATTGTGCATATCACATAGTAGAAGGACATTGGAAAAATTCTTCTAAGAAGTTAAAACATGTGGTTCAAGATTTAATTGATGCAAAGATGTCTTGATGTAAGAAATTCTCAATATTCAAATAGTAAAAAAAAGTCCACTATCAACCAAAATGTACCTAAGGTGACTAATCATGTATCTTATGCAAATTTACCACATCATTATGATAACCATATGGTTGGTATAATAACAACCACTTTAGAACAACCAATGCAGAATTGATAGATCCAGCGATCTTAATAGGAGATGAGTTTTTCAACAAATATTTCCCTCTTAGAACTTTTGTAAAATTCTCCTACTCATGGAGAAGCCTTGATAAATGTTCTAAAACAAGAATATATCCCTCCAGGTATTCCCCATAGTGATTTGGCCAATATTATAAGGTCTCTTGGGACTCATCATCGTACATTTTTGGATGCCGATATCTCTTCCTCAAAATTGTAAGAAGACTCTTTTCCTTACATCACTACATTTATCAAGGATACTTTTATCAAGATATTCATGATTGATAATGGTTCTTCCCTTAATTTATGTACATATCATTTCTTTTAAAAATTTGGATTAAAAGAGGAAGATTTAACTAAACTAGGTGATATCATTAAAACTTTCAACAATGAGTCCCAAGAAGCTTGTGGTACCATATCACTTCCCCTTAAGGTTGGAACTAAGATTTTAGATACATTGTTCTATGTGGTATCTTGCCCTACATATTTTAATCTTCTTCTTGGACATCCTTGGATCCATGCAATGAAGGTCGTCCCTTCTACCTTTCATCAATGTTTAAAATTTGAATTTAAAAATCAACTTGTTTCTATTTTGGGTAATCCTCATCCATTTTAATTTTGCTCACCAGATGATCTAGTTTAGTTTCATTCATCAGATTCCTTCTCTAATAAAAATAAGCAACCTATAAATTTTGATAAGGAATCACCAATCAATGTATCATCACAGGATCAAGTCAACTCTTCTTGTCAAGAATCTCTTTTAGATGAATCTCATAAAGGTTTAGAGTGGAATGTTGAGGTGTTGTAATCACAGTGACACTGAGAGGGGGGTGAATCAGTGTGATATTTTAAAACTTTAAATATTCAGTTCTATAACCAACAACAGTTTAAAACTAATGAACAGATATATCAAATACAACAAGAAAGCATTACACACAACACGGTATTTAACGAGGTTCACCAATGTGGCTACTCCTCAAAAATGACTGCTTGGACTACCATCCAAATCCAGCCTTTGCAAAGCTACAACTTTACAATATCATTTACTAGCACCAACTGGAAGGAGCACCAACCCCTTAGATTTATCTGTATCAAACAGAATGGAGCACCAACTCCTAATTTACCAGCACCTACTGGAAAGAAGCACCAACCCATTATGCCAAGCTACAACTTGGACTTCAATAAAAATAATGAAAATTACAGAATAATACTTTCACCTTAATTCTCACAGTCTGCAGTTTCTATGCATTCAGCTGCTTCTGTGCAAATGCTTCGCACTATCCGACTACTTCTGTGAATTTCTTCGCACTCTCTGTTGCAACCAGATAATCGATCACTTCTTCTTTCTATGTGCTATCACTTCGCACTTAGAACTCAACCTCTACACCCCACGCTCTTGATTCACGTAATTACTGTATGCATAATTCACTTCAACTCAAACGAACTATGACTTCGCACTCAGCTCGACTCAACATCTACACCCTTGCGCTCTTAATTCGCATAAGTTCGATATGACTCGCACTCTGCTCAACACGAACAACACTTTCAAAACCACAATACATCCTTTTAAAGATGAAATTTCAAGATCAAATCTTAAAAAGTAGTCGACTGTAACCCTAAGAACGTCGATTGCAAAACCCTAGAAATTGTCGGCTACAAAACCCAAGAAATTGTCGACTGTAAAACCCTAGAAATTGTCGGCTGCAAAACCCTAAAATTCGTCGGCCCAGATTCAACTTTGTCGGCCTTAACCGCTTCTACCACCTCTGTCACCTTCCTATAACTATTGCCACGAAATAATAACATGTCACGATATCGCGACACTTTTTGTAGTCGTACGCCTTCTTTAACCCGCTATCGCGAAAATGCGACACTTTTGGCCTTTGTTAGCTTTGCCACCGTTCTTGTCATGAAATCGCGACACTTCAAAATTTTGTTGACGTCATCCTCATTCTTGTCACGAAATCATGACCCTTTTTACTTCTAGGCTTTCTTCTTCATTTTTGTCGTAAAATCGTGACATTTCTGGCGCCGTACAGTCTCTCTCCTCCTAGAGTCGCGAAATCGCGACATGTCGCAAAAATGCGACATTTTCACCCTGTTAGCTTCTTTACTATTGCCTGTCACAAAATCGCGACACTTTTCCCATCCGTACATTTTATTTTCATTCTGTCACGAAATCGTGACGCTTTCGGCTTTCGGAGGCTTTACTTGCAACCTGTCGCAAAATCGTGACACTTTGTGCCTCTTTGTCCTTTTCTAGGCTTGCACCCGTGAAAACATGACATGTCACAAAATCGCGACACTTCTTGCTGCCGTACATTCTTCACCGCATCCCTCAGCGAAATCGAAACATGTCGCAAAATCGTGACATATTTTTGCCTTAGCGCTTTTCTTTGCCTTTCACCCGCGAAAACGGAACATGTGAAATTGCGACATCTTTCGCATCCGTACAATCTCTCTCCTCTTCGGGTCATGAAAACCCGACATGTCGCGAAATCGTGAAACTTTTCTTCCTTGGAGCTTTTTCTCCGAACATGTCACGAAATCGTGATAGTTTTCTTCCTTGGCACATTTTCTCCAAACATGTCGCGAAATCACGACAGTTTTCTTCCTTAGCACTTTTCTTCCGAACATGTCGCGAAATCGTGACAGTTTTCTGCCTTAGCGCTTTTCTTCCGAACATGTCACGAAATCGCGATAGTTTTCTACCTTAGCGCTTTTCTTCCGAACATGTCACGAAATCGCGACAGTTTTCTGCCTTAGCGCTTTTCTTCCGAACATGTCACGAAATCGCGATAGTTTTTTGCCTTAGAGCTTTTCTGCCAAACATGTCACGAAATCGTGACAGTTTTTTGTCGAACATGTCATGAAATCGTGACAGTTTTCCTTGCATCTTCCCTCTCCTCGACCATGTCACGAAATCGCGACAATTTTGTTTGCACTTTCTCTCTCCTAGTCCATGTCACGAAATCGCGACAATTTTCTTTGCACCTTCTCTCTCCTTTGACATGTCGCAAAATCATGACAGAAAACATGTCGCGATATCGCGATAGTTTTCTTACTTGTCTTTTTCTTTGATTTTCTGCAAAAAGGCAACTATGGTCTTCTAGGAAACTCACTGTCCATGTTCTAAATAACCTTTGAACTTCTGTCCTCTGTATCCGAATGACTTCGAACTGCTCGTCCATTGCATCATTGGATCTAACCGATCGTGTTGACAACAATGACAAAACTCTTGCAACACCTTGCTCAACAATCTCCCCCTTTGGAATTGTTGGCAACCCTGTGTAAATTCCTGGAACTCTTCTCCCCCTTTGTCAATAATACCAAAGGGCTGCTGCAGACTCCCCCTGAGTCCATACATACAATTCTCAGGCACAATTTGTTGCACTTAGCACAAATTATGATCATGAGCAAAGGAATAGGCAAATATTCAAATGCTCCCCCTGAGAAAGTGATCCTTGTAGCTAGTCATTTCTTGGGAAGTGTGACTACTCCTAATTTGCTTCGAAGGTACTCAAACACTTCCTTGGGCAATGGTTTTGTAAAAATATCTGCTACTTGTTTTGTGGTTGGGACAAAATCCAATTTAACTTCTCCTTCTACAACTTTCTCCTTCAAGAAATGATACCTTATAGCAATGTGTTTTGTCTATGAGTGCATTACTGGATTCTTGGAGATGTTAATTGCACTGGTGTTATCACACTTAACTGATATTGGTTCATTGAAATTAATACCAAGATCTTTCAAGGTTTGTTTCATCCACAAAACTTGAGTACAACAAGTTGTTGCTGCAATATATTCTGCCTCAGTGTGTGAAAGGTGAGTGATTTGCAAATAGGATTAATTGAATTAACGTTGAATCAAAGGTTACAAAGCTTAAATACAAGGTAAATAACCTATTCGAGAAAGAAAGGGGGGAAAGGAGAAATTGGGGGAAAAGAAAGTTAACTTGAGTTCTCTTGCCGCCCAAATGCTGTCGTCCATCGCCGTCCGTGTAAGGTAAAGGTAAGTTACCTTTACCCCAAGTAAAATCAAATATTTTTAACTTTTACTGATGGTAATTTCCAACATTCTCCCCCTTAAAGTTGAGAGGACTAACTATATAGTCTCTCAGCTTTATAAATTGAGCTTTAGCCATGCCTTTGGTGAAGATGTCTGCTAGATTATCCAAAGTGCTACAATATTGAAGCTCAACTGTCTGTTGTTCCACCATATCTCTTATGAAGTGATACTTCATATCAAAGTGTTTTGACCTTTTGTGGTGGATCGGATTATATGCCAACCGTATGGCACTTATATTATCACAATTCAGCTTTGGTTGGACCAATTTGTTTTTCGCCAATCTCTTCAAGGATTTTCCTCAACCGGAGGATCCGAGTACTTGCATGAGTAATGGCTATGTACTCAGCCTTCCGTAGATGATAATGCTACAACAGATTGCTTCTTGGAACTCCAAGTTATTAGTCCCGATCCTAGACTAAAACAGCTTCCTCGATGTAGATTTTCTCGTCATCTATATTATCGCCCCAATCGTCGTCACTATAACCAAATAACTTCACAGTGTTAGACTTGTGGTAATGGATTCCAAAATCCAATGTACCTTTTACATATCGTAAAATTCGTTTGGTTGCTTGAAGATGCAGCTTGGATGGGCATGCCATAAATCGTGATACAAGAGAAACAGCATACTGTATATCTGGCCTAGTGTTGGTGAGAAACATTAAACTCCCAACCATGCTTCTGTAATTGGTCAAGTCAACATTAGGTGCTCCATCTTCTTTGCTTAGCCGGATTCCATGTCCAGTTGGTGTTGCAGCTGATTTGCACTGCTGCATAGCAAATTTCTTGATCATGTCATGAGCATATTTCTGTTGACATATGAAGATCCCATTCTTTGATTGATGTACTTCCATTCCTAGAAAGTATCTCATTAATCCGAGATCCTTCATCTCAAACTGATTCATCATGGAGTTTTTGAACTCCATATTCATTTTATCATTACTACCCATGAATATTAGATCATCCACATATAAACAAACTATGAGGATATCTACTCCATTTTTTAGGTAGTATAATGTTGGTTCACTCTTGCTTTTTGTGAAACCATATTTGCTGAAATAGCCATCAATTCTTGAGTACCATGCTCTTGGTGCTTGCTTGAGGCCATATAGTGCTTTTTTCAATTTATAAACAAGGTTCTCTTTTCCTGGTTCTTGGAAACCTTGAGGTTGTTGAACATACACCTCTTCTATCGGGTATCCATTTAAAAATGCACTTTTCACATCCATGTGTTGAATCTTCCATCCTTTATGGGCTGCCAAGGAAAGAACAGTTCTAATTGTTTCTTGTCGAGCAACTGGAGCAAAAGTTTCCTCATAATCTATTCCATATTTCTGAGTAAAACCTTTAGCTACTAATCTCGCCTTGTGCCTTTCAATGCTTCCATCAGCATTGAATTTGGTCTTATAGACCCATTTACATCCAACACATTTTTTTCCCTTGGGAAGCTTCACAAGCTCCCAAGTATCATTCTTTTCAATAGAGGATATTTCCTCTTCCATGGCATCCTGCCATATATTTTCAGTGCATGCTTTTTCATAGCTAGAAGGTTCTAGCTGTGCAACAGCCAACAAAGCATAATTGACTACATCACCCCTTGGTTCATGAGACTCATCATCCCCTGACATTTGAAGATTTTCAAGTCTTGACAAAATGTCATCCATCTCACTAGCTTGACTCCTAGTGTATCTTTGTTGGAAATTCCTATCCAACATTTGAGAAGATGGATGACTCTGTAGTATGCGCTTTCCTCTATTTGTCTCTTTCCTTTGAGAAACTGAATCAATATCCATCGGACTTGGAGCGCTTACAGATCTTTGGAATCGTTTTGGAGAATTTGGGGGTGCCAACAAATTCCTTCTTGGACTTGGTGTACCACTTGATGTACTTGATGAAGTTTCCTGATGTGGAATCTGTGGAGGAGGACTGCTTTTCTTGGGTTGTACCATTATGGGAGGTACTGGTGTGGTACTGTCCGAATTAGAGTCAAAATCAACAAATTTTTTATGACCCCATTCTCCCCCTTCATCAAAAATTACATCCCTGGAGATAATGATTTTATGTGTCGTGGGATTGTACAATCTATACCCTTTGGTTGAATCACAATACCCTACAAAAACACATGCTTGACTCTTTGGATCAAGCTTCTTTCGCTTCTCCTCAGGAATGTGTGCATAAGCTAAAGAACCAAATACTCTGAAATGTTTGACATTTGGTTTCTTACCGTACCATCCTTCATAAGGAGTGATACCATCTAAACTAGAAGTCGGACTTCTATTTAGAATATATGCACTTGTTCTCACTGCATCTGCCCAATAGCTGTTTGTGAGATGTTTTGCCTGAAGCATTGTTCGTGCCATTTCAACAAGGGTGCGGTTCTTTCTCTCAGCCACACCGTTCTTCTATGGGGTGTAGGCAGTGGTGAACTGCCTTTTTATCCCATTTTGCTTACAATAATGAAGAAATTCATTTGAGGAGTACTCTCCTCCTTTATCAGTGCAAAGACATTTGACATAGTAGTCACTTTGCTTTTCTACATTATTTCTGAAGTCTATGAAGCAATCAAATGCTTCATCTTTGTGTTTCAAAAAATACAACCAACACATTCTAGAATAATCATCTATGAATGTTAGAAAATAAGAATTGTTTCCAAGACTCTTTGTTTGCATTGGACCACAGATGTCCGAATGTACTAGCTGAAGAGGATAGCTTGCTCTCCACGCTCTGCCTCTTGGAAACTTCGTTCTGGAGTGCTTTCCCAAAGCACATGCTTCGCATACCTTTTTATGTTCTGGTATTTTTGGTAGTCCTGTCACCATAGCTTGTGATGTTAACATTTTCAAGCTAGCGGAATTGAGGTGACCATATCTCAAGTGCCACAATTCACTTGGATTTGTAATAGCAATGTTTGCAAGTTGAGCTCCCCCCGGCTCACCAAACTTTAGAGGGAACAACCTATTCTTTGTCATAGGGACTTCTGTGATGACCCGGTTACAATTGTTTTTATCAAAGATTGTACATTTTCTTTCATCAAAAACTAATTTGTAATGCTTCTCCATCATTTGGCCAACACTTAACAAATTGTGTTGTAGCTGTGGAGTATAGTATATGTCATTCACATTTTTAATACCTTCTTTTGTGGGAACTTCCATAGCTCCTATGCCTTCAATTTGCAAGGATTTATTATCCCCTAACTTAACTTGAGATTTGTAATTTGAATCTAATGTAGCAAAGAGATTTTCTTTGCCACTCATGTGGTTGGAGCAACCAAGTATCCGTAATCCATGTATCATTTAGATTTTGATCTGGCTGTCCATAAGAGAGAAAAAGATTTGGTGGACCTTCTTCTTCTCCGTAGAATGAGCCATATTGACTGCTTTGATCTTTTGAAGACTTTGACCAGCAGTCACGAGCGAAGTGGCCTTGTTTCCCACAATTGAAACATGTTGTTTTAGGCTTATTACTTCCTCGTCCTTGATTTCCACGGCTTGCATTGCCGCTTTGGTTCTGATTGGCTCCTCTGTTTTGATTTCCACCTCTCGTTTGGATTACCTCCTCTATAGGAGTTGCTTTGGCCCTTGCCTCTTTGTTGTTGTCCTCTCGCCTCGTCCTCTTCCTTGTCCTCGTCTTACACTTTCATTCGAAGTGAAGGCTTTGTCATCACCTCCATAGCTTGTTGAAGGTGCACCTTGAAGTCGCTCTTCATGTGATGTTAATGATCCAATCAAACTATCAAATGTAAGAGTAGAAAGATCTTTGGATTCTTCAATTATGATTGCAATGTGATTCCACTTAGGAAGAAGTGTTCGCAACACTTTCTTCACAATTGTTTCATTTTTTGTGTCTTCACCTAAAGTTTGCATCATATCAACTACTGCTTTAACACGAACACAATAGTCTCCAACTCTTTCATTGTCCTTCATTCTGAGATTTTCAAAATCTCTTTTCAAAGTCTGAAGCCTGACTTGCTTTACTTTATCACTTCCTTGGAATCCTTCTTTCAAGGCATTCCATGCATCTCGTAGTGCTTAAGTAAGATGCAATTCTTGGAAAGATACTAGGATCTAATGCCGCTTGAAGATGGTATAAGGCAAATGAATTATTTTTCTGTGCATCTTTGTAGATCTTTTTATCATTTGCACTTAAAGTAGTCCAATCTGTTGGAGCAATGTAACCGTCTTCAATAATATCCCATAGTCCTTTTTCGATGAGTAATGTCCTCATCTTGATGGACCAGTACTCATAATTATCCCCTCTGAATTCGGGAATTGGTAGATTATTATGTGATCCCATTTTTTAATCTACTAAAACAAGAAACCTCTCTTTTATAGTCTTATTGCAAAAAAGACTTTACAAACTATCAAGCCCTCGCTTGATTTACAATCATGAACAACTCAAACTTGTTCAAGCAATTACAAAATTGTCGCCGACTTGTTCATCATCGTCACTGATCAATATTATTTCAGGAGAAGGAGGTTGAAGGATTTCAACTGAATTACTATAATGAGTATATTCGGATCCTTGTGCAGCAATTGCAACTGTGTCAGATTGTTCAAACTTGCTGCCGAAGGAGTTATCTTCTGAATCGGCTTCGTATCCTTGATCAGGATTTCTCTGGTGTGCAATAACCGCGTTTTGCAACTGTGAAAAAATTGTATTAAGACTTAGTGTTTTCACGCTCCTATCAAAGTTTTCAGGAGTTGTTCTCAGTAACAACTTGCAGAGGGCATGATAACAACCTTCCGATCTTATCATTTAAGAAAATTTCCCAGAAATTTTCTTTTACAAGGATTTCCTCTTAGGAAATAGTAAAAAAAATTTAACTTTCCAAGTTTTTTTTTTTTTTAAACTTTACATATATTTCCTCTTAGGAAATTTCAATCAATAAAAAACTTCACATTTATTTCCTCTTAGGAAATTTCACTCAACTAAATTTTTTTTTTTATAAAAGCTAATGAACAGTTTAAAAAAAACTAAAAAAAAATATATTTTTTTAATTTTAAACTTATTCCTTAGTTTTTCTTTTGATTAAAAAAAATTTAATTAAAAAAAAATTTGATTTTCTATCGACCCCGCCGAGAGTCGATCCTGCGACCTCGCGGGTCTCAGGGCTGAGGGTAGCCGCTGCGCTACCCGGGCTGATCCGGGAGCAACGCGCGCTCCCCGCCTCTTGACTTTCGCATCGAGCGCGAAGCAAGTTTTGGCTTCGCGCTTCGGCGCGAAGCTTTTATATTCTTTGGGACTATTAGTCCCACATCGCTCACAGAGCGATGTTTTTGTTGTTTAAAAACAACAAAGCACGCAATGTGCTTTGACTGCCTGTGGGCAGTCACCAATGCCGTAGCCTTTTGCCATCGATGATGCACGCGCAGATTGACACGTCACCTTCTCGGGCCGCGCACCAGTGCCACGTCAGCACAATTTGCAGATCGCCACGTCACCTTCTCGGGCCGCGCACCAGCGCCATGTCACCTTGCCTCGTCAGCCTCCTCGGGCCGCATGCCAGTCTCACGTCGCCACGCATCATGCCACGTCGATCTCGCACCTCGGGCCACATGCAGCAGATCGCCACCTCAGCTTCGCCTTGGGAATCATGTCGGTGCCACGTCAACAGCGCCTCGAGAATCATGCGGATCTGCTGCTCCTACGGGCCGCGTCATCCAGTTCCACCAACGCCTCAAAAAATGTGCCAGTCAGCTCCTACGGGCTGTCTCGGGATTCGTGCCGCCTCGGCTCCTATGGGCTGCCTCAGGATTCGTGCCGCTGCCTCGAACTACGGGCCCCACCGCCTCGGGAATCATGCCGCTCTGATACCAAATGTGAAAGGTGAGTGATTTGCAAATAGGATTAATTGAATTAACATTGAATCAAAGGTTACAAAGCTTAAATACAAGGTAAATAACCTATTCGAGAAAGAAAGGGGGGAAAGGAGAAATTGGGGGAAAAGAAAGTTAACTTGAGTTCTCTTGCCGCCCAAATGCTGCCGTCCACTGCCGTCCAGGTAAGGTAAAGGTAAGTTACCTTTACCCCAAGTAAAATCAAATATTTTTAACTTTTACTGATGGTAATTTCCAACAAGGTTGATAAAGACACTGACTCTTGTTTCTTGCTGTGCCAAGCAACCAACCTGTCACCAAGATAAAAAGCACCTCCACTTGTACTCTTCCTATCATCAACACAACCTGCCCAATCTGCATCTGAATATGATATAAGAGTGAAGTCTTTGCCTTTTGGATACCATAACCCATACTCCATGGTGCCTTTGAGATACCTAAGAATCCTTTTTATGGTCGTTACATGAGTCTCTTTGGGATCGGCTCGAAATCTTGCTACCATGCAACCGCCTACATAATATCGAGTCTGGTAGCTGTTAAATATAGTAAGCTTCCTATCATTGATCCATACATGGTTTGATCTACAGGTGGAGATTTGTCTTCTTTACTCAACTTGCAGCTTGTTGTCATGGGAGTGCTAACTGGCTTACAGTCCTCCATTGTGAACCTTTTTAGCATCTCTTTCACATATTTGATTTGGGAAATGAAAATGCCTTTCTCATTTTGATTAACTTGTAGCCCAAGAAAATAAGATAGTTCACCAATCATAGACATTTCAAATTCATTCTACATCTTATGTGCTAAGTCTTTACAAGATTCATCTTTGCTGCTACCAAATATGATATCATCGACATAGACAACAAGAACTATGAGATGCCCACATTCTGTTTTTACATACAGATTACTGTCAACCAACCCTTTCTTGAATCCCTATTGAGAGAGATAGTTGTCTAGCCTTGCATACCATGCCCGTGGTGCTTGTTTTAATCCATATAATGCTTTCTTTAATTTGTAGACAAGGTTAGGATCTTCACTAATTTGAAAGCCATCCGGTTGTTCAATATAGACCTCTTCTTCGAGTTTCCCATTTAAAAATGCAGATTTTACATCCATATGATAAACTCTGAAGTTCTTGTGGACTGCTAAGGCCAGAAACATTCTAATTGCTTCTAATATGGCCATTGGTGCAAAAGTCTCTTCAAAATCAATGCCTTCGACTTGTGCATATCCTTTACAAACCAGTCTTGCTTTGTTCCTAATGACCTGTCCGTCTTCATTTAATTTGTTTTGAAATATCCATTTGGTGCCGATTACATTCTTATTCGTAGGTCTAGGTACTAATTCCCAAGTTTTGTTCTTTTCAATCTGATCTAACTCTTCATTTATTGCCTTCATCTAGCTATCATCTTTGCTTGCTTCATCTATGTTTTTGGGCTCAATGCTGGATAAAAGAGAGTAATTACTTATTACTTTCCTTCTTGTCTGAATCCCAGCTGTGGGATCTCCAATTATTTGGTCTCTTGGATGATTTTTCTGCCAGCTGCCTGTTTTTAATTTCTTGTTTTCTTGCACCTCTGAGTCATCGATTAATTCATCTGAATCAAACGTAGATTTATTTTCTATTTCATTCACCTCATCTCCTTCAAAGACTTCTTCATAGATTGGGTAGTTTTCCTCAAAGTCAGCTAATCATTTTCCACCTTCATCGAATTTAACATCTGCACTATCCACAATTTTCTTGAGTCTCTTGTTGTAGCATTTGTAAGCTTTGCTTTTTGGTGAATACCCAACAAAAACACCTTCATCTACTCTATCTTCAAACTTCCCAAGGTTGTCATCAGTTTTTTTGATGTAGCACCTACAGCCAAATACTTTGAGATGTTTTGCTATTGCTTTTCTACCAAACCACAACTCATAAGGTGTTTTGCATTCATGAGTTCTTAACATATATCTGTTTTGGATGTATACTGCAGTGTGAATCGCTTCTTTCCAAAATCTGTCTACTATTTTGTTTTTTGCCAGAATGGTGCGTGCCATTTCCTATATAGTTATGTTCTTTCTTTCTACTACACCATTCTGTTGGGGAGTTCTAGCTACTGAATATTGTCTCCTGATACCATGTTCTTCACAGTATTATGTAAATTCATTCGAAATGAATTCTCCTCCTCTGTTTGATCGTAAAAATTTGATCCTTTTTCCTGTTTCATTCTCAACTAGATGTTTGAAGGATCTGAACATTTCAAAAGCTTCTATTTTATCTTTTAAGAAAAATATCTATGTCATTCTGGAATAATCATCGATACACAACATAAAGTATTTGTCGCCATTTATGCTTTGAGTTCTCATGGGTCCACATAAGTTTGTATGAATAAGTTCCAAAGGCCTGCTAGTGTGGTACTCTTTTGTTTTGAATGAGACTCTGGTTTGCTTTCCCTTCTGACATGAAGCACAAACATTGTTTGAAGGTTTTTTAATGGTTGGAATATCTCTCACTGCTTGTTTCGAGCTGATTTTCACCAAATTATCAAAACTTATGTGTCCAAGCCTCTTGTGCCATAGCCAGTTCTCTTCTTCTTGTCCAATGAAACACGTACCTTCTAAAGTTTTTGAGAGTGTGTACAAATTTCTAGACATCCTTGAACCAGTTGCTATCAATTTCCCACTGTTTATTTTTTTGACTTCACAACCCTGCTTCTTGAAGACTACTTCATGTCCTTTATCACAGATTTGACTAACACTTAACAAGTTGTGTTTCAAACCATCCACAAATAAAACTTCTTCTGACTTGATTTTCCCTTCACTAATTTTGACAGATCCTTTTCCTATTATTTTGGCTCCATCATTATTTCCAAACTTCACAGAGCCACCCTCATATTTCTGTAGTTTTTCAAATTTCTGTTTATCACCTGTCATATGACTTGAGCAACCACTGTCAAGAATCCACGATACACATTTATTCTGATCCCTGAAAGCTGTCTACACTATTAAAGATTCATTTTCTTCCCTGAGCTGTTCTTTCTGTTTCCACTCTATTTTGACTATGGTATTGGGCTCTAGCTTGGATTTTCCCTTTTCAATATTTTGAGCATAACTTTCGGAGAGATTTATATTTTGATTTGCCCTATATGATTGAACTCTTATTTTCTGAGGTTGATTCGAAATAGAGGTACTACGACAATTTCTAGCAATATGTCCAAAGTTGTGACAATTAAAGCATTCTACTACATAATTTATAAGAGGAGCAAAAGAATTTATGCTAGTGAAACTTCTTGGTCCTACATTGTACTTGCAGTCTGTAATTTTATGTCCATAGCCATTACATTTGAAACAGAAACCATAAAAGTAATGATTGAACCTGAAAGATGGTTTTTGCCAGGTTGTTTCAGGAGCCATAGATCTTCTCTTATTTTGATGTGTGACCTTGGTTAGGCCATCATTGTCTGTTCTCCTTTTGGGTCTGGCATTATTGCTTTTCTTTGCCTAATTTGTTTTTCCTATATCAGCCTGTTTCTTATCTTCACTTCTTACAGATTCAACATTTGGTCCATTTTATGATTCTCCTTCAATAAAGCCCAGGCCAAATTTGATGCCTGCAGGTCTTTGATCACTTAAGATTTTATCCAGCTTCATTGAAATTTCTTCACATTTGTAATGGCAACTAATTTTTTGATCCAGCTCTTGTATCTGCTTTCAAAGACCAATATTTTCTTCTTCTAGTTTGCAGCAATGATCTATCTTCGTGGTTACCTGAATTTCCAGATCTTCGAACATTTTCTTGTATTCTTCTGTCTGTATTTTTAAACTGGTTATAATGTCATTTGCATCCTCAAGCTTTTTTGAAAGTTTTTTATTCTTTATTTTCTTAGATTTCCATTCTTCAAGAGCAGAAACCAGCTCACCTTCTAAATCAACTTCAGCCTCAGCTTTTTCAATAGACACTTTAGAGTTCATTCCTTCTCTCTTTTCTATGTTTTCTGCCTCTTTTGATTTTTCTACTTCAAACGCCATAAAGAGAGCTTCACCTGTTCCTTCTTCGAGTCTTCACTAGAGTTGTCCTCTCGAAGAATCCGCATTTCGGGAGATAAAACTTTTCTTTTTGAAATTGCCTTTTCTGAAGTTTGTTTTCTTCCTCCATTCACTTCTTTCTTGATGCGGAGTTTCTTCACCTTTGTTCTTGTCATTGAGAGGACATTTGGTAGCAAAGTGTCCAATGCCTCCACAGTTGAAACATTTAAAAAGTAGCTTTCCTTTGTATTTTTATTTTCCTTTTCTCAGTTTTCTGACAAAATTTGCTTCCATTTCATCTGATACATCCTCTTCTTCAGACTCTTGTTTTGTGTCTTTGCCTTTTAGAGCTTTGAAAGATGCTTCTCTATCTGTGGGTTTTGACCTTCCTATTCTCATTTCAAAAGTAGTCAAAGAACCATGCATCTCATCCATACTAAAGTGATTTAGATCTTTAGCTTCTTCTATGGCTGAGAATTTCGAATCAAACGTTGGAGGGAGAGATCTTAATACCTTTTTCACAATCGTAGCATCATCCATATCTTCGTCGAGACCTCTGATTGAATTTGTGATTTCGTTGACTCTTAGCATGAAAGCCTCTATGTTCTCATCATTGTCCATCTTTAAGGATTCAAATTGAGCTTGGTGTGTTTGAAGCTTGGCCTCCTTGATCCTATCGTCTCCTTCATGAATGTTCTCTAGTTTATCCCATACATCTTTTGTGGATTCACAATTTATGATTTTGACTAGCTCACTGTCCACTAGTCCACACATGATGGCATTTTTTTCTTTCGAATCATTTTCAAATGCCTTCTTGTCGGTAGTGTCTGTTGGAGCGATGGCGGCAGCTTTGTAACCATTAATACTGCACCCCAGATGTCAAAACCCAAGGCACAAAGATATGTCTGCATCCTTATTTTCCAGAAAGCATAGTTAGTTCCATCAAACAATGGTGCTTTGTTTGAGGAGAAACCCTCACCACTTGCCATTGCGTCACTTCTAAGATCACCCTAGCTTATTGAGCCTGTTCAGGAACCTAGCTCTGATACCAATTGTTGTAATCACAATGACACTGAGAGGGGGGTGAATCAGTGTGATCTTTTAAAACTTTAAATATTCAGTTCTATAACCAACAACAATTTAAAACTAATGAACAGATATATCAAATACAGTAAGAAAGCATTACACACAACACGGTATTTAATGAGGTTCACCAATGTGGCTACTCCTCAAAAATGACTGCTTGGACTACCATCCAAATCCAGCCTTTGCAAAGCTACAACATTACAATATCATTTACCAGCACCAACTGGAAGGAGCACCAACCCCTTAGATTTATTTGTATCAAATAGAATGGAACACCAACTCCTAATTTACCAGCACCTACTGGAAAGAAGCACCAACCCATTATGCCAAGCTGCAACTTAGAATTCAATAAAAATAATGAAAATTACAGAATAATACTTTCACCTTAATTCTCACAGTCTGTAGTTTCTATGCATTTAGTTGCTTCTGTGCAAATGCTTCGCACTATCCGACTACTTCTGTGAATTTCTTCGCACTCTCTGCTGCAACCAGATAATCGATCACTTCTTCTTTCTACGTGCTATCACTTTGCACTTAGAACTCAACCTCTACACCCCACGCTCTTGATTCACGCAATTACTATATGCATAATTCGCTTCGACTCAAACGAACTACGACTTCACACTCAGCTTGACTCAACATCTGCACCCTTGCACTCTTAATTCGCACAAGTTTGATATGACTCGCACTCTGCTCAACACGAACAACACTTTCAAAACCATAATACATCCTTTTATAGATGAAATTTCAAGATCAAATCTTAAACAGTAGTCGACTATAACCCTAATAACGTCGGCTGCAAAACCCTAGAAATTGTCGGTTACAAAACCCTAGAAATTATCGGCTATAAAACCCTAGAAATTTTTAGCTACAAAACCCTAAAATCTGTCGGCCTAGATTCAAATTTTTTGGCCTCAACCACTTTTGCCACCTCTGTCACCTTCCTGTAACTATTGTCGCAAAATAATATGTCGCGATATCGCGACACTTTTTGTAGCCGTACGCCTTCTTTAACCCGCTATCGCAAAAATGCGACACTTTTGGCCTTTGTTAGCTTTGCCACCGTTCTTGTCGTGAAATCGTGACACTTCAAACTTTTGCTGACGTCATCCTCATTCTTGTCGCGAAATCGTGACCCTTTTTACTTCTAGGCCTTCTCCATTTTTGTCGTGAAATCACGACATTTCTGGCGTCGTACAGTCTCTCTCCTCCTAGAGTCATGAAACCGTGACATGTCATGAAAATGTGACATTTTCACCCTGTTAGCTTCTTTACTACTGCCTGTCATGAAATCGTGACACTTTTCCCATCCGTACATTTTCTTTTCATTCTGTCACGAAATCGCGACGCTTTCGACTTCTGGAGGCTTTACTTGCAACCTGTCGCGAAATCGCGACACTTTGTGCCTCTTTGTCCTTTTCTAGGCTTGCACCCGCGAAAACATGACATGTCACAAAATCGTGACACTTCTCGCTGTCGTACATTCTTCATCGCATCCCTCAGCGAAATCAGAACATGTCGCGAAATCGCGACATCTTTTTGCCTTAGTGCTTTTCTTTGCCTTTCGCCCGCAAAAACGGAACATGTTGTGAAATCACGACATATTTCGCATCCGTACAATCTCTCTCCTCTTAGGGTCGCGAAAACCCAACATGTCACGAAATCGCGACACTTTTCTTCCTTGGAGCTTTTTCTCCGAACATGTCGCGAAATCGCGACAGTTTTCTTCCTTGGCACATTTTCTCCAAACATGTCGCGAAATCGTGACAGTTTTCTTCCTTAGCACTTTTCTTCTAAACATGTCACGAAATCGTGACAGTTTTCTGTCGTAGTGCTTTTCTTCCGAACATGTCTCGAAATCGTGACAATTTTCTGCCTTAGCGCTTTTCTGCCGAACATGTCGCGAAATCGTGACAGTTTTCCTTGCATCTTCTCTCTCCTCAGCCATGTCATAAAATCATGACAATTTTGTTTGCACTTTCTCTCTCCTAGTCCATGTCGCGAAATCGTGACAATTTTCTTTGCACCTTCTCTCTCCTTTAACATGTCGCGAAATCACGACAGAAAACATGTCGCGATATCACGACAGTTTTCTTACTTGTATTTTTCTTTGATTTTCTGCAAAAAGGCAACTATGGTCTTCTGGGAAACTCACTGTCCATGTTCTGAATAACCTTTGAAATTCTGTCCTCTACATATGAATGACTTCTAAACTGCCTGTCCACTGCATCATTGGATCTAACTGACTATGTTGACAACAATGACAAAACTCTTGCAACACCTTGCTCAATAGTTGAGGATGAGGGACCACCATTTCCTTCCTTGTCGGTCAATGCCAAATATGAGGATGCAATTTAGAATGGCTTTTTTTTTATGGGTCTATCCCTTGCACAACATAGGTTGAGTCTTCTAGTTCTCAAGTGGACTTTGGTTCTATGTCTCCCGAGGACCTTGAGCAACTAGGAGTGATTCTCGCCCGCCTCCTCTTGAGGATTATTTGTCCATTCTTATTGAGGATACCATAGATGTGAACATAGGTTTTGATGAAGCCCCTAGAATTATTAAGTAAGATAAAGCTTTTTCCATGGACGAGCATGAGTAATTGACCAATTTATTAAGAGAATATCAATAAATTCTTGCTTGGTCATATGTCGACATGCCAAGGCTTGATACCTCCCTTGTTATGCATTATTTGGTAGCTAAGCCTAGTGTTAAGCCTGTTAAGAAAAAATCTAGGAAGATGCATCCTAAGGTCTCCCTCTTAGTCAATGAGGAGATCCGAAAACTCCTTGATGTCGATTTTATAAAAGCTATCGACTATTTTGACTGGATCTCCAATATCGTTCCAGTAGCTAAGAAGGAAGGAACAATCATAATATGTACTAAATTTTGGGACATTAAATTTGCATGTCCCAAGGATGATTTTCCTTTGCCCAACATAGATCAGATCGTATATTTCATTGCCACATATGGAATGCTTTCGCTCATGGATGGTTTATTAGGCTACAATCAGATCTTGATTACCCGTGAAGATCAGGCTAAGACAACATTCACTACTCCATGGGGTACCTTCTACTAGAAAGTCATGCCTTTTGACCTGAAGAATGTAGGAGCTACCTATTAGCGGGCTATGACTTATATTTTATATGATATGATGCATGATATTATCTAGGACTATGTGGACGATCTTCTAGATCGCTCCATAGAATGAAAGGATCATGTCCATGATCTAAGATGAATATTTGAAAGGATTCGATAGTACAAGGTTCATCTTAAACCTGCTAAGTGTGTGTTTGGAGTCACATCTAGAAAATCATTAGGCTTCATAGTTTCTAATTGAGGCATTGAAGTAGATCTTGCTAAGATAACGACTATCACTGACATACTCCCCCCTTCACCCTGACCAAATTGCATAGCCTGCAAGGTAAGCTTCAGTCTATCATTGGTTCATTGCTCAACCAGCTGATAAATGTCAACCTTTTTTTAATATTCTTAATAAATATGTGGTTTTCCAATGGGATTTTGAGTGTTAGAAAGATTTTTATGATCTCAAGTAGTATCTCACTTTCCCACATATTTTAGTGCCTCTTGTGCTTGGTAGACATTTGATGCTTTATATAGTAGCCATTGCTCACGCTTTGGAAGCCTTTCTAGCCCAACATGATGATCAAACAAAGAGTAAGCTATCTACTATATCAGTTTAACCTTGGTTAGCTATGAAACTAGGTACACCCCCTTATAAAAGCTTTGACTTATCGTAGTGTTTACTTCCCAAAAGTTAAGACACTACATGATCAACTTGTGGTCAATGAGACCAATGATATTTATTAGACTTAGGATGATAAACTTAATCTCTACAAAGAGATTATTACCAAGTTTTTGTCCTCATTTGATCGAGTAACCATAGAGTCTGTCCCTAGATCCTTAAACCACCATGCATATGCCATGGCTACTACTGCATCCTTGTTTCCTTTGGAGTTAGAAGATGATCAAGAACCAATTATCACTAGATAGCTCTGAGAGTCTGTGTCACTTGGTTCTTGTCTTCTTTCATTAGATTGTTTGACCATCGAATTTTCCCCATATGAGCTATGGTATACCAAAATATTTAATTTCCTTAGGGATGGTTTGATGCCTGATGGTTTAGATCACAATCAATGTAATATTTTGCGTAAAATAACGTGTTGATTTGTCATAATTGGCAATAATTTATATCAACGTTATTTTGAAGGCATCCTCTTGTGATATCTTGACTTCGATTAAGCTTGACTTGTTCTTAGTGAGGCTCACAAAGGTTCATGTGGAGTCCATTTAGCGGTAATGCTATTACCAAAAAGCTCCTTTGAATGGGGTACTATTGGCCTTCCATGGAGAAAGATACATGCGACTATGTTTGGTGCTACGATAAGTGTCAACGCCACAATCATCTTGTTCATGATACTTTTCAATACCTTTAAATTATCTCTTCCCCTTAGCTATTTTCCATGTGGATATTGGACATTATCCAGAAGGTTAACCTAGTGTCATATGATGGTCATAAATTTATCATTACTGCAACTGACTACTTCACTAAATGGGTTGAATTCATTCCCCTAGCTATGGTAACTAGAACTCAAGTTTCTAAGTTCATCTTCAACTAGATTCTTTGTAGGTTCAGGATTCCTTCGATGATTGATTCTAACAATGATACTCATTTCAATAATAAGGATGTTCGTAATATTTGTGCTAAGTTCAAGATTCAGCATAGGTGGTCAACTCCTTATTACCCTTAAGGTAATGGATAAGATGAAGTATCCAACAAGTCCTTGATTAGGATCTTGAAGAAGTTGGTTAGTAATATCGGTTGTGATTGACATATCCAAATTTATCCTACCTTGTGGGCCTATCATACTAGTGTGCATACTCCCATAGGTGCCTCACCATATGTCTTGGTATATGGGTTCGAGGAAGTGTTTTATTTTGTGCTTGAGTTTTGCTCGTGCATATTGTTGTAAGATGCTTCAGTCGATTATGAGTTTCATGTAAAATGTTTGCACCAATTGAAGTTGCTGGATGAAAAGTGCATTCATACCTTTGAGAATTTGTGAGCCTATCAGGATAGAATCCGATGATATTATTCTAAGAAAGTTTGCAATTGTTGTCCTCAAGGAAAACTAGAAGAACACTAATGCTCATGATGATATTTGAGGTAAGTTTCAGCCCAATTGGTTAGGGTCCTTTGTCACAATGACCAAGTTTGGCTCAGGTGCCTATTATTTGACTTCTTTATATGGTAAAGAACTTAAAGAACCTATGAATATAATGTATTTAAAAAGATATAATGCCTGATCCATCATCTACCTTGCATTTTGCATTTAACATAGAATATACTACATTTGCTTACCTACTCATACTGCACGACTGCCTATCATAATTTGCGTAGTTGCTTGACATTCTATTTCTCTTGCATTTCTACATTTCATAATTGCATTGTTGTTTGCTCATGACTGCTTGTTCATATAGCTTTTTGGGGATTTGTGACAATGGCATGTGATGAAACCTAGTTAGGTCATAGATCTTATGCATTGCACTTTCACTAGGGTATAATGCCTAGGAAATCCCCAACCTAGGGCTAATGCATTTTCATCCCTTTTTCTCTTCTCGTCTTCCTTTACTCTCTTCTTGCAATCGTTGACTTTGAATTTTTTTACAATGCTCATCATTTTCTCTCCAAGGTCAAGGAATGCAATTCTTTTTTGGTATATCCTATATTTTGCATGAATCTTATTTATCTTCTATTTTCTTGGCTCAGATAAGGATCTACATTCTTCTCTTCTTTGATTTCACACTTCCTCCCTCTTGATTTTCAATAATTGAAACTTCAAGCTAGGGGTACACACACAATTCTTTGCTCCTCTTTTTTTCTCTTCCTCTCCTTTATTCTATAACATGCATACACTCACACTGTGTTACGCTCATATTTCCTAGTCCATATACATATTCTTCTACACCCCTAACGAATAGTACTTCCTAATACATCATTCACATCAGTAGTAGTATATCACCCCTATTGGGTTACACTTATTTTGAATTAGTGGACTCACACCCCATTATAGGTTTAGATCCTTGAACATATTAGCAAGTCTCGACATACATCCTAGTGGGTAAACACCCCATAGCAGTCACTAGCGAGTAATCACCCATATCAAGTTAGAATCCATCATTTTAGCAAGCAATAACCCATAGCGGGTTACACTCCATATTTTGCCTATCTATCCATCTTAGCAAGTATTACACCCATAGCGGGTTTCCACTCCACACCTGGACCTTATTTTGGGTATAACACCCTTTATTAAAGATTCTTGATTAGCTTCTCTCACTTTTTGTTGTTGACCTTCTTGGGAGATGTTCTTCTTCTTCTTCTCTTCCCTTATTTCTTTCCATTTCTTCTATTTTATCCATGAATTTCATCTTAGATAGAATGCATTTCATGCTATCTACATTAGATTCATGTTGTACCCCATTAATCTTTACTATGTTTGCTTGCTTGCTCTGTTTTCTACGTGTCTTCTATTTTGCTTTCTTTGCCATGTTGTTTGTTTGCTCGCTTGTTTTCTGTATTTATTTCATTGTGTTTTGTATTTCCTTAGAAATTTTTAAGTTTCTTAAGGAATTTTAATTCCCTCTAAAAATTGAGGGGGCACCCTAACCATAGATGCATTAATGGTAGTAATATATCACCTTGTGTGCAAAGAGTCTAAAATGTCCCTCGTGATATCCCTTTTGCACCACTCCTTTGTCCGAACCTTGCCACCCTTTTTTTTTGTTGCTTTCTTGCCCATAGGAGTATACATCTTTCTTTGATACATTTACTTGGCTTTAAATGCGTCAAAGAGGGGGTATTATATATGTTGGCAATTTTGGGTACCTTGGGTACATTGCCCTTGCTCAAGTGTTGATGTTGTCATTGATGTCAAAGAGCGGAAGGGTTTTTGTGAAAACCAAGGCAGACTAAATTATAGGTTTTGTTTAAATCCATGGTCAGCAGTTTTGAAATGGGTTTTTCTTAAAACCCAAGTTAGCTCTTCGTTTTGTTGAAAAAGGTGCTCCGATGATGAAGATATTTAATTTTAAATATCCAGTTTAAATTTTATTTATTTATTTAAAATTTAAATTAATATTTTAAAATTAAATTAAAGCTGTTCACCGGCTTGTTTTCAAAGCCGACGTTGCTAGGGTTTTGCAACGGATCAATTAGGGTTTCTTGCTGACAAAGCAAGGTTAAGCAACCAAAAAATTCTAGGGTTTCATGTTGACCTAATTAGGGTTGCAGTCGACGTGTTTGAGAATGTTTTGATGGGATATTCTCTTCTATAAAAAGGCGGGACTGTTGCAAGGTTGAAGAGTGGGCGTGATGTGATATATGTGTATGAAGTTCGGGTGCAGCAGTGTGAGTGGTGCGAAGAGAAGATAAGAACGCGGTATGCAGAAGTCGTGTTTCGAGTGTGAAATGACAGTGTGCTGGCTGTAGAAGTGATATTTCTATGAAGTTGCAGCGGAGAACGCGGAGAGATATAGAGGAGTGGTTGAAAAAGTGTGAATCATTTTTCACAACGACGATCGAATGCCGACAAGCGACGAGATCGTAGAAAAATAGCGAGATCGTGATAATTGAGGTGAAAGTTTACATTCTGCAATTTTTATTATTATCTTCAAGTTGTAGCTTGAAAAAGGGGTTGGTGCCTCTTTCCAGTTGGTTCTAGAAAAATTGGAGTTGGTGCTCCATTCAGTTGTAGTAGATAAAATTTAGGGGTTGGTGCCTCTTACCGGTTAGTCTTTGGTGAATGATTATGTAAAGTTGTAGCTTTGCATTTGGTTGGATTTGGATGGTAGTCCAAGCAGTCTTTTTGAGGAGTAGCCACATCGGTGAACCTCGTTAAAATGCCGTGTTATGTGTGATGCTCTTAGTACTTTTATTATTTCTATTTTAATCTGCTGTAGTTTATTTAAAAGTCTAAATTGCTTTTAAGTTTTTAAAGAACACACTGATTCACCCCCCCTCTCAGTGTCATTGTGATTATAACAATTGGTATCAGAGCAAGGTTCCCAATTTTGGCTAAATCAGTCAGGGTTGATCTTGGATTAGTACACAATGGCTAAGAAGAATAGATCCTCATCCAAAAAGGCATCCCGACCGAGTTTCGGTTCCTATGGTTGAGAAAATTGAACCAGAAATGGCGAGAAGGAATGAACTCCGAAGTTGAAGAAGTTGAGGCTGAAGTTGATTTAGAGGGTGAGCTAGTGTCTGCCCTTACGAAATGGGAATCGGAGAAAAAGAAGAATGAAAAATTGTCAAGGAAACTTAAGGATGCAAACAACATTATTGCCAGTTTAAAAATACATACTGAAGAATACAAGAAAATGTCGAAGATCCGGAAATACAGGTATCCATGAAGATAGACCACTGCAGCAAATTGGAAGAATAAAATGTGAGTCTTCGAATACAGATACAAGAGCTGGATCGAAAAATCAAGCTGTCATGTAAAACGTGAAGAAAGCTCGATGAAATTGGACAAAATTTTGAGCGATCAAAGATCCACAGGTATCAAATTTGGTCTCGGATTTTTTGAAGGAGAATCATCAACTGGACCAAAAGCAAGCAATGTTGAAAGTGAAAAGAACAAAGACAAGAATCGAGGCAAAAGAAAGATATAATGCCGGACACTGAAATAGCGACTGACAATGATGGCTTTACTAAGGTCACACATCAAAAGAATAGAAGATCCAAGGCTCCAGCAACAACCTGGCCAAGACCATCTTTCAGGTTTAATCATTATTTCTATGGTTTTTGTTTCAAGTGTAATGTTTATGGGCATAAAATTGTTGACTGCAAATACAACGTAGGTCCAAGAAGTTTCACTAGTAGAAATGCATTTGCTCCTTTAATGAGTTATGCAGTAGAGTGTTTTAAGTGTCACAACTTTGGTCATATTGCCAGAAATTGTCGTAGTATGTCTGTTTCATATCAACCTCATGAAAGCAGATTTCAACCGTATAGAGCAAAACAAAATAGAATTTATACTGAAGGATATGTGCAAAATTCTAAAAAGGGGAAGTCACGGCTAGAACCCAATACCACAGTTAAAACAGAATGGAAACAAAAAGAACAGCTCGGGAAAGAACAGGATTCTTTAATAGTGCAGACAACTTTTAGAGCTCAGAATAAACATGTTCCTTGGATTCTTGATAGTGGTTGCTCAAGTCATATGACGAGGTGACAAACAGAAATTTGAAAATCTACAAAAGTATGAGGGTGGTTCTATAAAATTCGGCAACAATGACGGAGCCAAAATAATAGGTAAAGGAACGGTCAAAATTAGTGAAGGAAAGATCAAGTCAGAGGAAGTTTTATATGTGGATGGTTTGAAACATAATCTATTGAGTGTGAGTCAAATCTATGACAAAGGACATGAAGTAGTTTTCAAGAAGCATGGTTGTGAAGTCGAGAAAAATAAACGACAGGAAATTAATAGCAACCGGCTCAAGGACGTACGGCAATCTGTACACACTCTCGGAGTTTTCGGAAGGTATGTGCTTCATGGGACAAGAAGAAGAGAAGCTGGTTGTGGCATAAGAGGCTTGGACACATAAGTTTTGATAATCTGGTAAGAATTAGCGCTAAACAAGCGGTGAGAGATATTCCAATCATTAAAAAACACTGCAAATAGTATGTGTGCTTCATGTCGGAAGGGTAAACAGGACCGGAGTTTCATTTAAAACAAAAGAACATCACACTAACGAGGCTTGGTCAAAACAGGTTTAGTCGAAGCGGCTTAGTCAGAACATGTGGATTCAAAGAACAGGTATGCCTAAAAGAAACAACACTATTACTTGTTATAAGTGCAACAATAAAAGTCACAGCTGTCAGACAGTGCAGAGTTGAAATTCTAGGATATAGGAACAGGAACAGTGGCATGATCAGGTCCAAGGATCGGAACAATGACGGGGAACAAGAATATGGTCAAAGAGTTCAAGAGAAGACCCGACAAGGAAGTTATAGACGTTGATGTTGATCGGTGCCTAATGGGAGTTTTACTCCCACCCCGGAATTAATCACCTCATCTGGAGGTGGGGGAGGGACTAAGCTAAGAGGCTCATTCTTAGTTTCGAGCCCCAAAGGTGGCCCTTTGCCATTGATGACAAAGGGGGAGAGATATGAGTAAGGGGGAGAGCTTCAAGTGAAGAGGAAAGCTTCAAGTCGGGGGGAGCAAAACTTCAAAGAGATTGATTTCAATTTTGGCTCTTGAAGATGTGTTTTTAGTAAAGGGTTGCCATCAATGACAAAGGGGGAGATTGTTGGCAATTTTGGGTACCTTGGGTACATTGCCCTTGCTCAAGTGTTGATGTTGTCATTGATGTCAAAGAGCGGAAGGGTTTTTGTGAAAACCAAGGCAGACTAAATTATAGGTTTTGTTTAAATCCATGGTCGGTGAGTTTTGAAATGGGTTTTTCTTAAAACCCAAGTTAGCTCTTCGTTTTGTTGAAAAAGGTGCTCCGATGATGAAGATATTTAATTTTAAATATCCCAGTTTAAATTTTATTTATTTATTTAAAATTTAAATTAATATTTTAAAATTAAATTAAAGTTGTTCACCGGCTTGTTTTCAAAGCCGACGTTGCTAGGGTTTTGCAACGGATCAATTAGGGTTTCCTGCTGACAAAGCAAGGTTAAGCAACCGAAAAATTCTAGGGTTTCATGTTGACCTAATTAGGGTTGCAGTCGACGTGTTTGAGAATGTTTTGATGGGATATTCTCTTCTATAAAAAGGCGGGACTGTTGCAAGGTTGAAGAGTGGGCGTGATGTGATATATGTGTATGAAGTTCGGGTGCAGTAGTGTGAGTGGTGCGAAGAGAAGATAAGAACGCGGTATGCAGAAGTCGTGTTTCGAGTGTGAAATGACAGTGTGCTGGCTGTAGAAGTGATATTTCTATGAAGTTGCAGCGGAGAACGCGGAGAGATATAGAGGAGTGGTTGAAAAAGTGCGAATCATTTTTCACAACGACGAGTCGAATGCCGACAAGCGACGAGATCGCAGAAAAATAGCGGATCGTGATAATTGAGGTGAAAGTTTACATTCTGCAATTTTTATTATTATCTTCAAGTTGTAGCTTGAAAAAGGGGTTGGTGCCTCTTTCCGGTTGGTGCTGGAAAAATTGGAGTTGGTGCTCCATTACATTTGTAGCGAGATAAAATTTAGGGGTTGGTGCCTCTTACCAGTTGGTGCTGGTGAATGATTATGTAAAGTTGTAGCTTTGCATTTGGTGGATTTGGATGGTAGTCCAAGCAGTCCTTTTTGAGGAGTAGCCACATCGGTGAACCTCGTTAAAATGCCGTGTTATGTGTGATGCTCTTAGTACTTTTATTATTTCTATTTTAATCTGCTGCTATTTATTTAAAAGTCTAAATTGCTTTTAAGTTTTTAAAGAACACACTGATTCACCCCCCCTCTCAGTGTCATTGTGATTATAACAATATAGACACAGAAAATTGACCCACATTAGTGGGTAATCTTCCCTGAGTCCTCCTAAGAGACCCCTTAGACTTGCCTAGGGAAAGGGCTAGGTATTTCCTCACTTCCTTTTGTTTTTTACTCCCTTTATGCAAAATTGTGATCACCCTTGATGGGGCATAATTTTGCATAAGGTGAAATCACGGTCAACCCCAATAGGACGTGATTTCACATTTTAGGGTTTTCTCCTAAGGAAACCCTAATTTTTGAAGTTGGTGTGTTTGGCATCGGCTCTCCTTGGTTTTTCCCATCCATTTTTCTTTTAAATCCTCTATATAAGGAGGGTTTGAAATCATCTTGAGAGCAATAAGGCAACAAGTAATCTTAATGTTAAAAATATCACAAAGATCTATTCTTCAAGTGATTTCTAAAGTGATTGCTAAGTGATATGCATTCTTCTTCTTCTACAAGCAAGCTAACTCATAATTGTAAAGTGTGATATATTTTATACTGTATTGGATTATCTATTGTTGTTATTCACTTTGGTGGATTTGTGTTGGAGCCTTAAGGAGAGATCAACTATTTGGGAGGTCTCAATCCTTCTGTCTAATTTTACGCTATTTACCAGGTGTTTTCACATCTTTTATACATGTATTAATTTTCTATGTGACGTAATCAAGTTCTCACATCGTTATTTCATTTTTTGCATAGTTTCTATGAAATTGTGCTCGGTATCTATGGGGTGCGATTTCGTCGGTCTACAAAATCACGATCGCCTATCACGGGGCACAATTTCACCTAGACTATATATGGGGTAAGTTGTTATCCCCAAACCCTAGGATTACATTTTAGGCTTCATATAAGACATACTGTTGCACTCTGTGTTGAAATTTATCATTATGTTCTACTATATTATGTTTATGCTTATTCATCTTCCAAAGGTCAGCTTCCACTTCTATTTTCAAGGTCAGCTAAAAGGACCTAGGGATTTTAAATTTTGTACCTTCAAGTATTCTCATACAGTGGCCTAATTAGGCTCCCTAATGCTCATCATATCTTTCAAGTATTTTATAAGTTGTCTTGTAGGAACATGAATTGTTGGCATCATTGGATAAAAGGATTAAACTAAGGATCAACTACCAGATAAAATAGGTGTTCTAGTTAGTCTTTAGGCTCTTTGTTGAGTGCTTTCTATTTTTGTTACAAATCCTAGATTTGATTTAAAAGGAATATATTTAATTGATTTCTAGGCATTTGAAAGATAAACAACATATAGTGTGCACTTAGGGTTAATATTGTTTGTGCATTTATTCGTGAACCCTTCTTGAAGGTTTTCTGTCTTGAAACCCTAGGGTTAGAAAAGCATTCAAAGAAAAAATCATTCTAGGGTTAGATCTTGTCTTCTTGCATTATGTATTTCTACATTGTCTTTTATCTTTCATAGCAAGGCCAAATATAGGTGATTGCCTTGAAACGAATACATCAAAAGTTCTTGAAAACCAGAGGACTTGGAGCGAGTCCTTAAACCGTTCCTGGTGAGCCATTCCTCTATATTTTACATTGAGTGTAGAGAACAACACAACCCCTACGGTTCACCTCAAGGCTTCCCTATGGATCCATCCTTGAGAATCGTACATGGTAGGGTGATTTTCCCCCTCTACACATATCATCACAAGGTATACTATGAAAGAATTCAAGATCAAAATCCATACAATATTCTATATAAAAAATACAAAATTACTTTATTAGGATTCTCCATAATAACATAATCTTATTATCAAATTAATTAATTGTTTATTAATTATTATTCATATATGAAACATCACACCCTTCCATAGTAGCCTTAGAGTAGATATAAGGATAGGGTAGATATATTTAGGAAGTACATCCAAGAAAAGAACATCATTTTTATTACAAACATTTAGGAGGGAGACCCCTTATAAGCGGCTTGTGATTCTTTGAAACAATGATTTTATTCTATTTATTTATTAAATTATTTTAAAACAACCAGGGTTCTACCATTTTGGTATCAGAGCCATCATCCTGAAGCTGCATCAGACAACAAGAATTTCAACTAAATTTTTACAAACGACATGTCTAATTATAGTTATCCTTTCCTCGCTATTAGAAGCATTTGTGTGCTTTATTATAGACCTTTGGGGTACTATTACCGATGTGCGTACTTCTACCTGCATTCTCATTTAACTCTCGTGTGCCCAAAACCCTACACCCCATAATAAAGTATTAAACACATTAAATGTCACTCCATACAATACAATTTTTACTAGCCTTCTCCTTTTACGTCATTTACCTACCTCACAAGCCCACAATTTCAAAAATTTTCCCTGAAAAACAAGTCCGCAATCATCTGATCTAGAGTCAAATGCTCAGTAATTAGTAGGAGGAAAATAATTTAAATTGAAACTCAAGGGTTAAAAAATTTGATTCGAAGTTAGATGCATCGACGTCAATAATTAACAAGAGGAATTTTTTATAATCAAAATTCAAAGGTTTTACGAGAATAATTTAACCTACCCTTCGACTAATTGATGTAAGACACGTGGTGAATAAACCAATTATATCCGTAGAAAGACATTCACATTAAAAATATTTTTGTATGACTATTTTTCAGCTTGGGATAATGTCCCACATCGTCGATACAAGAATCCTTATTAAGGTTTAAATTTCAAGCATCTCATTATGCTTGTTGTGACCACTACGTTGGCCACATTGAACCCTCACACCTCTTGCATGTCTGCAACATCTTGTCTTCTTCCTACTTTGTCCCTCATCCCTCTTGCATGTTTGAAACATCTCTTCCACTTCATTTCCCATGCTATCAGTCTCCCCATTGTTCGCATCGCAATCTCGTGTTGTTTCCTATGTTTTTAGTCTCTCCCTTGTTCGTGTCATAGTATCGTATCTCTCATATCATTTCCTATGCTGTCAGTCTCCCTTGTGTCCACGTCGTAATCTCATGTTGTCCCCTGGTGTCTTGAGTTCCACGTATGTCATTCAAACCTTGCCAATATAGTGACCGTTGCAGAAGTTGGGTTCACATTAAGTTTCTAAAAAAATAATTTTTTTAGAAAATTAAAATTTTACTATATATAAATTATATATATAATTTTTTAAAACCAATTCAATTTTAAACCTTTGCACAATTTGGAAATCTTGCTAGCACTTTTCAAACTCGAATTAAATTTTTCCACCATCATCAAAAAAGATAACTCGAATGGCTGATGGAAGAAGATCTCAACACCCCACTCTTGAGAAATTGGATCATGATGTTCATCAAATCAAGGACCGACTTTCTCAAGTTAATCTCATTATGCTACCGGATTTATAAGAAATGATTTTTGGACTAAACTTGAAATTTGATTCAATGACTCAAAAACTTAACATGATGAATCAAAATTTGGCATTAGCTATAACTAGTCAGTATTCAAGTACACAAAGCTTAGGCTCATCAAGAGGGTCGATGCATTAGGTACATATTGGGGCCCCACAAACATCTATCCTTACAAGAACAACTAAATTGGATTTCTCCAAATTTGAAGGAGGTGACCCCACTAATTAGATTTATTATGCAAAACAATGCTTTGCCCTAAACCATATCCTTGATGCAGAAAACATTTGTATTGCATCCTTCCATCTCAAAAATGATGTTATCCAATGACACCAATGGTATGAAAATATTAATGGCATTTCTACTTGGCTAGACTTTACGTAGAATCTATTGGTACAGTTTGGCCCTAGTAAATTCAAATATTTCATAGGAGTCCTTACCAAACTATGTCAAACCACTTCTGTGCATGAATACCAGGCTTAATTTGAGAAACTAGCCAATCACATTACAGGGTTGAATGCCTCATTTTTCCAAAGTTATTATATCAGTGAATTAAAAGAAGAAATTCGATTGGAAATATAGATGTTCAATCCCAGTACCATGATGCAGACCATTGGATTGGCCAAATTAGCTAAAGATAAATTCAATGCTCAACGTCAATTAGGAAAAAAACCTATTGGGAAATCACAAATCACTTGCACTACCCAAAAACCTAACCGAATCTTACCAATTAAGCATCTCAACCTTGAGGACATGAAGGAATGATGAACAAAGGGCCTCTGCTATAATTGCAATGATAGATATGTGCCAAATCATAAATGTGCTACACAAAAGTTATATCTATTGTATGCAATTTATCCTTGTAGTTCAACATAAGAAAATAATATAGAAATAGAAGTAGTGACGAATACACTCAATGATAGCATTGAGGATACACCAAAAATTTCTTTCAATGACCTCGCAGTATTTTCTTCTCCACAAACTATGAAAGTTAAAGGATACTTCAAATGACAAAACCTCATTATGCTCATTGACTCCGACAGTACACATAATTTCATTGACCCACATGTGACAAAACAAGCTAAATGCTATATACAAACCTATAATAGTTTTAAGGTCATGATTGGTAATGGGGAAGGATTGCTTGGAAATGGAAGTGCTAAAATATTAAGCTCACCATGGGTGATTATAACATGAAAAATGATATGTATGCACTTCAATTAGGAGGATGTGATATTGTCCTAGGGTGCAATGGTTGTGAACACTCGGGATAATCCAATGGGATTTTGAGGCATTATGTATGTAATTCACAACTAAAAACTAGACATATATTCTTAAGGGATTACAATCAGTCCCCTCACAAATAGTGAGTTCTTATCGCATGGAAAAAATTATTCACAAAGGAGGCAAGGGAATGGTTGCACAATTATTTTCTATTCAATCAACTGAGAAGGAAAAATGTAGTGATAAAATTACAACAACTCCTAACACATCATTCCAAAGAATTTGATAAACCAAAAGGGTTACCCCCCACCGTAGTCATGATCATGCTATACAACTTCTTCCTGGAAATCAATCCCTAAATATTTGGCCTTATCGATATCCCTACCTATAGAAAAATGAAATTGAGAAACTTGTGCAAGAATTATTGAAGGTAGGTGTTATTTGATCTAGTGGTAGATCTGATTCTTCTCCAATTTTATTGGTTCGTAAGAAGGATGGATCATGACATCTATGTATAGATTTTAGTGCTCTTAACAAGCTCACAATCAAGGACAAATTTCCCATTCCTATTATTGATGAGTTGCTAGATGAGCTTCACGGTGCTAAATACTTTTTAAAATTAGATCTAAGATCAAGATATCATCAAATTAGAGTCAGAGAAGAAAATATTCCTAAAAATACCTTTCGAACTCATGAAGGGCACTATAAATTTTTGGTCATGCCTTTTGGCCTCACCAATGCTCCATCAACATTCCAAAGCCTAATGAACCAGGTATTTTGCCCTTATCTTGAAAAATTTATTTTAGTTTTCCTTGATGATATTTTGATTTATAGAAATACTTGGGAGGATCATTTGGTTCACTTAGAATAAACCTTGAAAATATTGGGTGAAAATCAACTATATGCCAAACTTTCAAAATGCTCTTTTGGGGAGAAGAGATTGAGTATTTGGGACATATCGTTTCCAAATATGGGGTTAAAGTGGACCCCCAAAAATTGAAGATATAAAAAATTAGCCTACCCCAAAATCATTGAAAACCTTACATGGTTTTCTTGGATTAAATGGGTATTATCGTAAATTTGTTAAAGACTATGGAAATATTGCTGCCCCATTAACAACTTTACTTAAAAATTATGCTTTTCTTTGGTCCTCTAAAGTTGATGATGATTTTTACAGATTAAAGGATGCCATGTGTTTGAAGAACACAAGCTTATATTGAGAGGGGAGGTGAATAGTATAATACCACTTTTTACTTTTCTTTCCCAAATAATATTATCCAATATAATCAATGGCAATATCAATAGCAATAACCAAAGCAATTCATAAATCATCACACACAATAGAGACACAAATTTAACGTGGTTCACCCAATGTGGGTTACTCCATAGAGAAAATATTTCATTAATATTTTCTCAATAAATATCTTGGGATTCGTTTCCCTATTACAATATTTATGGACCTCTGTCCAAACGAGACACCAATCCCCTAATCAAGTTCATGGATCTCTATCCATAGGAGACACCAATATCCTAACCTTGCTATGGCTAGTGATCTTCTAGAAGACCTCTACATCCATTGCCCTTAGAAAATGGAAATATATCCATAGAAGACACCTATCCTCCCTACTCTGGCTGGAGACCTCTGTCCTCAACTTTATCATCTCTAAAGATCTGTCTCAAATCTACACTAAACATAGTCCTTCGGTCTAGAAAAAATATGCTCTCAATATCTGTCTCTAGTCTGGCATAAACCTGTCTTCAAATCTATACCAAAATCTATCCTAAAATCTGTACTAAACATAATGCTTCAGTATAGCACAAATTTATCCTCAATATTTGTCCTCTAATCTTGCACTAAACGTAGTCCTTTGGTCTAGCACAATTCTATTCTCTATCTCTGTCTTGAAGCCTTAACTCAAAGCTTGACACAATCACAAACCAAATCTACTGGATCTACCCCAAACCTTAACTCAATATTTGAACAAATCAATCAATCAACTCTGCTCATAAGCCTTCTCAAATATTTGTCTCAAATATGCCTTATAAGCTTCCACAAAAGCTCACACCAATCTATCCACAAGTCCTCTCTAGATCTTGTACAAATCTGCTCAATAAGTCCTCACTAGAACTTATCCAAATCTGCTCTCAATCTGTATTGTAAGCTTTCACAAAAGCTCACACAAATCTATCCACAAGTCTTCTCAAAGACTTACCTCAAATATGCTCAACAAGTCCACACTAGAACTTGCCCAATCTCATAGAGACATAAAGTGAATTTTTAGAGACTCAATATGCTCTACACTCATTACAATGTTCAATCACTTTCAAATAATCTCCTAGAAACATATAGAGAATTGCTAGAGACTCAATATGCTTCACATTCACCTCAATACTCAATCACTTTCAATCACTCTCTTAGAAACATATAGAGAATTGTTAGAGACTCAATATGCTTCACACTCATCAATACTCAAACTCTTTCTCAAAAAAATTCAGAATATAGAATAATTTATTTTACAAAACTTGATCCTTGCTCACAAACCCTAGTCCAAGCATATGACAACTCACTCAAATATTTCTAATAATGCTTTATCAACCAATCTCACATAACAATGATACTCATGTTCTTTCCAAAATCTAGTTCAAGTTCTTCACTCAACAAATCACTTCAATAACAATGCTTATAAACAAGGTTTTATCAACAACTCTTAATTACAGAAAACCTTGAAGCATTAATTCAAAAACCACTCTCAACAATGCAAGCCAAACAATCCTTTTCACTCCAAATTTTCATCACAACTTTCAACAATCACTCACTAGGAAGAATATGCCCATACCTTTTGTTGTATGTAGAAGTACATTTGAAAAACCTGTCTTAATCATAATTTTCTTCTTTTCAATTTCAATGGTTAAACACAACAATATCACTTCAATAATTTCTCAAAAATATTCCTTGGACATAAGACAATCACAACTCAACTTATGCCTTATTTCTCCCTTTAAAAATAACACTCATCATAACATGCATAAAAATAATTTCTTTGATACACCTTATCAACTCCAACTTAAAATAATATCCAACACCATAAATAATGTCAATACAATCACCTTCTCAAAATGACTCAACGGCAAGAAGTCCTCTCAAAATTTAACCAACACTTTAATCCACTTATTTCTCCAATAAGCCAATATGTCAAAAAGACTTTATTAAAAATAAAGCTCTCCTTATTCCTCCAATTAACCAAAATAATGACCAACTAGAAATACTTTTTATCTACCCCTTTTAACTCCCTAGGACCTTATATCAAAACCTTAGGCATCACAAAATATATTAAAAATTTATTACCTTTTCCTTGGTGAGACTTGAACTCATGACGTTGCCTCCCCTTGTGCTCTAGCTACGGCCTTGGCTGCTGCGTACGCTAGGCGCTCACTTTGGGAACAAAGAGCACCACGTGTTCTTTACCTTTCCTTTTGGTGCCTAAGCCCAAATGATCATGCACTGTTTCCTTCAATGCCCAACCAAAACACGCTAAAAAACTACTATCAAGAATTGATCATGAGTCTTTCCACATCCAACGCCTTAGCCCTAGACCACTTTCCACTAGGCCACACTGTTGGGTAGATATGAGGCTTTAGCCCACTCTGAATTTATTCCTTTGCTAGTGCTCAAGACAAAAAAACTTTGTCTTCTTCCTCGCATGAATTGCATCAAATTACACACTGGCCTCTTTTTCATTCGAACGAAGGATGATTAAATACCATTAAGGCATGTGGTTTTTATACCATTATGCCACCTTGAATTTAAACGTCGGTGCATATTGATTTTCCTTGCAACCCTAACATTTGGGTAAATTTAAATATATTATATATATATATATATATATATATATATATATATATATATATATATATATATTTAAGCAAAAAACCCCTTGTGGGGCCGCCTTGGTTTGAGAGACCACGAACAGGGGGTTCTACACCATCAAAGTCACCCGGGAGTCGCACCTAGCCTTGCCCGCACCAACATTATCAATTGGATTTTGGGTACCCAATTCAGCTTTTTGGTAGGGTGGAGATTCGAACCTGGGACCTCTCTTGGAGGATTTCCCTCTCCTCTCCAACTCACCTACAACACCTGGGTAAAATATATTATAATTTAATTAATAATAAAATTATTATAATTAACTTATAATTTTTTTTGGTAAGTAGTGTTTGTATTTACAGCGGGTTTTAACAAGGATCCCAAAACCTGATTACATAAGCAATGGGCCTAGGGCATCAATCCCTTGAAACTGAACACCAAAACAGAAATCCCGCCCAGTGGTAACAGTGAGCATGAAACAATCCCTCTCAACGAGAAACAAACAAATAAGAAAGAAAGTAGTTTTGGAGATCCCGCCCAGCGGGGAGTAGCCAAAAACCACCATCGAGAAGATCCCGCCCAGCAGGAAGCAAAGAAAAACCGTTACAATAAATCCCACCTCACGGGAAGCAGTCAAAACCACCACAAATAGTCCCGCCTAGCGGGAAGCAATAGGGAAATCCCGCCATCCAGGAAACCAGCAAAAAAGAAAGGATCCCGCCTCGCGGGAAAACCGACGGATTTTGCGGATCCCGCCCTGTGGAGAAACCATCCCGCCCACCGGGAAAACATTTCGTTCAGCAAGAGCCATCCTGCAGGAAGTCGACAGCCAGCACAGAGAGGATCCAGCCCATCAGGAAGTGACCAGAGAGTTGCACCACAAGGAACCCGCCCTAGGAAAACAGAAGAGGATCCCAGCAGCAGGGACCAAGAATCTCGTCCAAGCACAGAGCCTGTTGAGGATTCACAAGAAAAAATGGGGAAGCTGTCCAAACCCTAAACCGTCACCTCCACCACACCGAGAAATGCAGGGGACCAGATCCATGCGAATAACCTACAAAAAACCCCAGGGGGAAGCCTAAGGGAAAAAGGGAAGGGATCCCCAACCAAACAGGGATCCCTCTATAATTAACTTATAATTAATTTAATAACCATATGTTAATTAAATTAAATTACAAATTAATATATAATGAAATTATTACAATTAATTATAATTTATTTAATGTCCTTAGGTCTATCCATTGGTTTTAAATAGAAACCATTTATTTTGCCATCATAGGTTTTGATAAAAATATTTAAAATCATGCTCCACATAATATTTAGAAATAAACATTATGGATCTCTCAACCTCTTGCATTTCTCCTTGTTGACCTTTTGGCATCAATGTTAGTTCACTTATTGGTATTAATGACAACCTTATGCTTTGACATCAATGATAACTTTATGGACTCAAAGTGTCAAACAATCTCCCCCTTTGTCATTAATGGCAACCCAATAACTTTTTACCATTTCCTTGACCTTTATATTATGCTCCCCTTGAGAATTTGCTCTCTCCTTAAACCAAATCTCTCCTCCTTACTTAATTACCAAATCTCTCTCCCTTACTCAAATCTCTCTCCCTTTGACATCAATGGCAAGGGGTCACATTTGGGGCTCGAGGCTAAGAATGAGTCTCTTAGCTTAGCCCCTCCCCCACCTCCTCTTGAGGTGGTTAATTTTGGGGTGGGATTATTTTTACTCCAAGCAAGCACTGGTCTTTACCTTTATTCTATTTCCTTCTTATATGATCCTTATGATTCATTTGACTATTTTTTTCCATGTCCATATTCCTGATCCTGTTCCTATTCATGTCCATATCCATATTTATGTTCCTGTTCCTGTTCTTGTTCATGTTCATATCCATGTTCCTATTCCTGCTTGGTTTTGGAATGTTTGCTCTACACCACTTTGTTGTATGTCCATTATTGCACTTATAACACTTAATATTATTATTCCTTGGAGGTGCAAATATCTTGGGATTTCTCTTGGTGAAGCCATATTTGTTCCTATCATGAACCCTACAATTCGTTGCCTTATGATCAAACTGATTACATGAGTAGAAATACCCATGGAAAGCTGCCTATTTTTGAAATTCCTATTTTTTTGTCTTTCATGTGTCCTACATTGTGAAGCCATGTGCCCAAATCTGTGACATGAGAAACATCATCCATTGAAGAAACCTTGCCTTAACCCCATTGGTCTCGTAGTCTCTTCTACTCTGTCCTATTTCCTCTTCCATCTATTCCTACTTGTGCATTGTTACTTTCCTTGTTGAATTTTCTATTGTCCAACTTATCTTTAGAAGTCTTACTCTTTATTTCACTTTCTTCTTTTGATGCTTCTTCTTCTTTGGTGCTTGAGCTTGAATTTCCTTTTTCTGCTTCATGTTTTCCTTGTTCTTCTTCAAAACTAAGTCCCGTTTTGGTGACTTATGATCTTTGTGCATTGATAATATTGTTAAAAGTCTTTAAATTTTTATCAAACTTGTGTAGCTTGTACTTAGAGTCTTTCACTTCCATCCTTAATGAAACTATCTCATGTTCTAATATTTCACACTCTAGATCTTTTGTCTTTAATTTTTCAGTCATACCTTCTTCAATTTTCCTTGCCTCTTCAACCTTAATTTTGAAGTTGGTGAGCTCTTGTAGAGATTTTGCTTTTGATTTCCCATATTCTTGAGTTTGAACCCTTAATCCTGATTTCTCCTTTTTTATTTCTTCAAGAATAACCATAAGTCTTTCACATTCTATCTATTTTACCTTTGACTATTCAACCATACCTTTTTCAACTCTCCTTGCCTTTTCAACCTTATATTTCAAGTCAAAGAGATCTTGTAGAAGCTTTGTCTTACATTTCTCATCCTCTTGTATTTGAGCCTTTAATTCTAAGTTCTCCTTTTTCAACTCAACAAGTTCCTTAAGAGTGACTTCATAATTTTATCTTTATGAAATTTTCTCTTTTCTTTGGTATTCAATATATTCTCTTGTCCAAAGTACAGTTTCTTATTCATAGCTATTTTAGCTGTCCTTGTTATCCTTTTCTGAACCATCTTCTAGGGCTTCAATTTTGAAAGTATCATCTTCATCTTCACCCCTACTAAAACCATTGCAATAACCTGCATTATGATTGAGTTGACCATAAACAAAACATTCTTCACCTTCTTGTGAACAATGAGTTGCAAGGTGACCTATATTTCTACATCTGGTACAAAAATTTAACAATATGGTTATCTCTCCACTGATTGATTCATCTCTTGAATCTATTTTCATTCTTCCTCCCAAAACAAAAAAATTGAATTCATATTCCTTTTCTTTCATGACCATGTGTGTTCTTTTCTTCTTGTGTATCATGGTTCTAATTTTGCCTTTCTTTGCCATTTGTGTTCTTGTAAGATCTTCCTTTAAGTTGTTAAACTTTTTTTGAAGGAACCCGCTCTGATACCAATTGAAGAACATAAGCTTATACTGAGAGGGGAGTGAATAGTATAATATCACTTTTTACTTATCTTTCTCAAATAGTATTATCCAATATAATTAATGGCAATATAAATAGCAATAACCAAAGCAATGCACAAATCATCACACACAATAGAGACACCAATTTAACATGGTTCACCCAATGTGGGCTACTCCACGGAGAAAATATTTCACTAATATTTTCTTAATAAATATCTTGGGAATCATTTCCCTATTACAATGTTTATGGACCTCTATCCAAATGAGACACCAATCCCCTAATCAAGTTTGTGAATCTCTATCCATAAGAGACACCAATCTCCCAACTCTGCTCTAGCTGGTGATCCTCTAAAATACCTCTATCTCCACTACCCTTAGTAAATGGTACTCTATCCATAAACGACACTTGTCCTCCCTGCTCTGGATGGAGACATCTATCCTCAAATTTATCACCTCCAAAGATCTATCTCAAATATGAACTAAACATAGTACTTAGATCTAGCACAAACCTGCTCTCAACTGTCTCTGGTCTGGCACAAACCTATCCTCAAATCTGCACCAAACTGTGTCCTCAAATATGTACTAAAGATAGTCCTTAGGTCTAGCACAAATCTATCCTCAATATTTGTCCTCTGATCTTGCACTAAACACTATCCTTCGGTACAACACAAGTTTGTCCTCTATATTTGTGCTCAAGGCTTAGCTCAAAGCTTGATACAATCACAAATCAACTCTACTGGATCTGCCCCAAAACTTAACTGAAGGTTTGAACAAATCAATCAATCAACTTCGCTCACAAACCTTCTCAAAGACTTGTCTCAAATCTGCCTTGTAAGCTTCTATAAAATCTCACACGAATCTGTACACAAGTCCTCTCTAGAACTTGTCCAAATTTTCTCAATAAGTCCTCACTAGAAATTATCCAAATCTACTCTCAATATGTATTGTAAGCTTTCATAAAAGCTCACACTAATCTGTCCATAAGTCTTCTCAAAGAATTACCTCAAATCTGCTCAACAAGTCCACACTAGAACTTGTCCAATCTCATAAAGACATAAAGCAAATTGTTAGAGACTCAATATGCTCTACACTCATCACAATGCTCAATCCCTTTCAAACACTCTCGTAGAAAAATATAGAGAATAGTTAGAGACTCAATATGCTTCAAATTCACCTAAATAATCAATCACTTTCAATCACTCTCTTAGAAACATATAGAGAATTGTTAGAGACTCAATATGCTTCACACTCATCAATATTTAAAATCTTTCTCAAAACAATTCAGAATATAGAATAATTTGTTTCACAAAACTTGAACAATCACTTCACACATTCACTTGAACAGGCTCACCCAACTCTACTCAACCAATCACTCAATGAAATGATTCTTGGTCACAAACCGTAGTCCAAGAATATGACAACTCACTCAAATATTTCCAATAATGATTTATCAACCAATCTAACATAACAATGATACTCATGTTCTTTCCAAACCATAGTTCAAGTTATTCACTCAACAACTCACTTCAAAAATAATTCTTATAAACAAGGTTTTATCAAAAAATCTTAATTCCAAAAAACCTTGAAGCATTAACTCAAAAACCACTCTCAACTATGCAAACCAAACAATCCTTTTCACTCCAACTTTTTATACACAACTTTCAACAATCACTCACTAGGAAGAATATGCCCATACCTTTTGTTGGATGTAGAAGTACCTTTGGAAAATTTGTATTAATCACACTTCTTTTCAATTTCAATGGTTAAACACAACAATATCACTTCAGTACTTTCTCAAAAATATTCCTTGGACATAAAACAATCACAAATCAACTTATGCCTTATTTATTTGTTTAAAAATAAGACTCATCATAACATGCATACAAATAATTTCTTTGATACACCTTATCAACTCCAACTTAAACTAATATCCAAAACCATAAATAATGTCAATACAATCACCTTCGCAAAATGGCTCAATTACAAGAAGTCCTCTCAAAATTTAACCAACACTTTAATCCACTTATTTCTCCAATAAGCCAATATGTCAAAAAGACTTTATTAAAAATAAATCTAACTCCTTATTCCTCCAATTAATTAAAATAATAACCAATTAGAAATAATTTTTATCTACCCCTTTTAACTCCCTAGGACCTTATGTCAAAACCTTAGGCATCACAAAAAATATTAAAAATTTATTACCTTTGCCTTGGTGAGACTCAAACTCACTACGCCGCCTCCCCTTGTGCCCTAGCCGCGACCTTGGTTGCCACATGTGCCAGGTGCTCACTTTGGGAGCAAAGAGCACCACGTGCTCTTTACCTTTCATTTTGGTGCCTAAGACCAAAATGATCACGCGCTACTTCCTTTAGTGCCCAAGCAATACACACTCAAAAGCTACCACCGAGAATCGATCGCGGGTCTTTCTGCGTCCAACACTTTAGCCCTCGACCACTTGCCACTAGGTCATGCTACTAGGTGGATATGAGGCTTTAGCCCACACCAAATTTATTCCTTCACTAGCGCTCAAGAAAAAAAGCTTTGTCTTCTTCCTCGCACATATCACATCAAATTACATGCTGGCCTCTTTTTCATTCGAATGAAGGATGATTAAATGCCATTAAGGCATGTGGTTTTTATACCATTATGCCACCTTGAATTTAAACATCGACGCATATTGATTTACCTTGCAACCCTAACCTTAGAGTAAATTAAAATATATTATAATTTAATTAGTAATAAAATTATTATAATTAACTTATAATTAAGATCTATGTTAAGGTGGAGATTTGTGGAGGGACGTTTTTCGTAGGACTGCCCAAACTATCGAACTCGTTTTGGCCATATCTCACTCATCCGGACTCGGATTGAGCTGAAATTTTGAGGGTAGATGCCTGAAAAACCCTAGAACGTCTCCACCAATTTTCATATCATTTGGAGCAACACAGATCCTAGCGCATCCCTATGTGTGAACGAGATATTTGGCAAGCGGCTATGCGAGGGTTTCATCTGGGTTGAGTGCAAGCAGCTCCAGAGGTTGGTTTTTAGGGCCTTCGGGCCCTAGCGGCCAATATTTTTGTGGTTTATGCTCAATATTTTAGCAGGAAATGTTGCAGGGGATCCAAGATGGGTTAGAAATTTGTCTTTCAACAGATCATACTATGAACTTGAGTGACAACGACTTCCAATTTGCTGCACAAAAGAAAAGTGAAAACCATACCTTTCCACGACGTCTAGGGCAAGGATTAAAGAGATCACGAAACAAGTTTCAAGCAGTTGATCAAAAAATGGCTCATATCTCAAGTGAATCTGGTGCTAAGGTGCACCCACAAAATAATTCTACTGTGAAAACCCCTATCAAGGGTAAGAATTTCGAAGACTCAGCCCCAAAAATGAATTTTAGGGATGCCCTTCATGGTGGACAGCCTCAGCCCAATGCTAATATCAATCTTAGGGCTTCCCATAAACCTCTAAGAATGCCTAAGATTGATCCCAGGAAAATGGAGTCAGGATGTCTTAAAGCAGATGATGGAACTCCTATTGTTAAGCTTGATATGGGTAACATTCAGAATGGCATTGAAGATTTGGAAAAAAGAGGACTAATTTGTCGGTTCGTGGGTTTTCGTCCGAGTCTATCTGCTTTCAAAGTCTGGGCTGCAAAAAGCTGGAAAACTAAAGGTGAGTTACAAATCTCTATTTATCCAAATGGTTATTTTCTTGTTTTATTTGCTAATAATGAAGATAGAGAGAAAACTTTTCAAGGGGGTCCTTGGTTTTTTGGAAGGGCAGGGCTTTTCATGAAGCCCTGGCATACTAAATTTAAAGCCGAAGAAGAGATGCCTTCTATAGCTCCCGTGTGGGTTAGACTCTTTGGCCTCCCTATTGAATTTTGGAATCCTACTATTTTTTCTTCAATTGGAAACTCTTTAGGAACTTTTATGATGACTACTTGATTGTACTCAAAATTTTGAACATATTATTTATGCTCGGATTTGTGTTTTAATGGATTTTGACAAACCCCTACCTAAAAAGATCACATTACAATTTGGGGAAGACACTTGGGAGCAAGTAGTGGACTATGAGAACATTCCTTTTCGTTGTAGAATTTGCCATGAATATGGTCATTTGGCCAGTGCTTGCCCAAATAAAATTCTTGATCAAAAGAAAGAAGATATAAACTCAGCAGGTTTCCAAATACCTAAGAAGAAGAACACTCAGAAAAAACCGGTTATGAAGGATCAATCAAAGTCATCTGCTAATATGTTTGAAATCCTTTCCACAAATGATGTCCCAAGTGAGGAAGAGGAAATAATGGAAACTGAAATCTTAGAAACACAATTTAAATATGAAGGGAAGAACTCGAGAGACAAACCAACAAATCAAAGGTTTTCAACGAAAAAAAAGGGAGAAAATTTACACAAGAAAAACAATCTTTCAAATGTCAAAACTTCAAATAATGCGAGTCCCAATATAGACTCCGTTGAACCATCTAGTAAAATTTTGGTTGTGTACGAGCATTCTTCAAGGTTAGAAGCCATCTCAGATTCAATTGGAATAAGTCAAGAAACGAGGAAAAAAAATTGAAGATGGATTCTAATCAAAAAGCAGGTCGCAAGACCAATCAATATCATATGGTAAAAGAAGGTGAAAAGCTTGTAGAGGAAGGTAAGATTAATGCCCTTCCCAAATTTTTTAGCCCTGGTATTAATGAAGATCATCACTTGGAATATTAGAGGACTCAAAGGGAGTCTTTCAAAACAAAATGAAATTAGAAGAATGATTCAGATAAATCATCCACATCTTGTTTTCCTTCAAGAAACAAAGATGTCAATGGAGGATATGGACTCAATTGCCAATAAAATTTGGCCAGTTGGAAAAGTGGTTTCCCTCGGTTCCCAAGGGACTTCTGGTGGCATTGCTTGTCTTTGGGACCCAAAAGAGGTAGTTATTCACCATATGGTTGGCAGTTGGGGTTTGTTGGCTATAGCTATTCAAAGTAGACATTCCAACCAAATTATGCTCTGCATTACTTGTTTATGCTCCGACTTCTTTGGAGGAAAAAAGAAGACAGTGGAAGGATATTACTCATATTATCTCTCATTTTCCTGAAGCTTGGATCTTGATCGGAGGAGATTTCAATACCATCCTCTCTCTGGATGAGAAAAGGGGGGAAATAGAAATTTGGACAAAAGCACCGACCTCATGAGCGAATATATTGCAAACCTCCATCTTGTGGATATCCAACCGAGATAATGGCCTTATGACTTGGTCTAACAGAAGGCAAGGCTTAGCTTGTATAATGGAGAGATTGGATAGGTTTTTGCTCTCTGAAAATTTCTTAATCCATGGTCACATTCCTAAAGTGAAGACTCTTAATAATGTTGGTTCGGATCATTGGCCGGTCATGGTGGAAATGTGGAAAACCAATGTGAGTTTCTCTCCTTTTCATTTTCAATTAATGTGGCTTAGAGACATTTCCTTCGAGACCTCATGTGCAACAATGGTGGAAGGAAGGTAAACCTAGGCATGGGACTAAGATGTTCTATTTTGCCAAAAGACTGCAATACATTAAATCCAAAATCAAGACTTGGAGCTGGAAAGAGTTTGGGGATGTTCATAAAAAAAACATGAAGTTATTGCTCATCTTGAAAATTTGAATAAGAAAATCCGTTTAGATGGCCTCACAGAGAAGAGAAGTGCGAATGAAATTAAACTCACAACTCAGTTAGAGGAATGGGAAAAAAGAGAAGAAATCTTATGGAAGCAAAAATCTAGAATTCAATGGCTCAAAGAAGGAGATCGAAACACAAATTTCTTCCACAAATCTCTTCTAGCTCGAAGATCTCACAACTTTATTTCTTCCTTAAAATCAGATTCTGGAGATGTTGTTTATACTTGGGATGGCATGAACTCTATTGTTGTTGATTACTTTTCCAATATTTTTGTTGCTACTCCTCTTGACTCAGCTTCACAACAAAATGTTCTTCAAGCAATCCCTTCTCTTATCACTTATGAGGAGAACTCTATTTTGACTTGCTCCTGTTACTATCAATGAGCTTCAACAAGTAGTTTTTAAAATGCAAAAGGGAAAACCCGAGGTCCTGATGGTTTTCCCATTGAGTTCTACCAAGAGTTCTGGGATATCCTTCATGTTGATTTATTAGAGGTGGTGGAAGAAGCCAGGAAAGCCAAAGAAATTTTGAAGGTTATCAATAAAACTTATATTACTCTTGTTCCAAAAGCTCAAGAGGTTGATCATATCTCAACTTTTAGACCTATTGCTTTATGTAATGTTCTTCTCAAAATCATTACTAAAATCATGGCAGAAAGGTTGAAGCCTCTTTTGCATAAGATTATTTCCCCAGAGCAAGGGGGTTATGTGGAAGGACGTCAAATAGTAGATGAGATAGTTCTTGCTCGGGAAGCCATCCATTCCATGGATATGCAAAAATCTCCTTCCATGTTCATTCGGTTAGACTTATCCAAAGCTTATGAAAGAGTGGATTGGCACTTCCTTATCAAAGTTTTGAGGCAATTTGGTTTCTCTAAGGATTGGATGGATTGGATTATGGGATGTATCTCTTCAGTTTCCTACTTAGTTCTTATCAATGGCAGGCCTTCTCAGTCATTCCCAGCTTCCAGAGGTATTAGGCAAGGTGACCCGCTATCCCCTTATTTATTCATCATTCTTGTTGAATGCTTGGGTAGGACTATAACCAAAAAGAGGGAAAACAAAACCCTTGAGGGAGTTACCATTGCTCATGGAGCTAGACCTATCTCTCATCTTCAATTTGTGGATGACTCTACTCTTTTAGGTAAAGCTACGGTTAAGGAAGCTTCTAATATTAAGCAAATCATTAGCTATTTTTCTAAGGCTACTGGGCAGTTGATCAATGAAGACAAATCTAAAGTTATTTTCTTTCATTGCTCTGCTAGACAGGAATCCATGGTCTTGGATAAATTAAGATATAAGAAGACCTCCCTTCCAATCACTTATTTAGGTATTCCCATAAATATTCAAAGGCAGAAAAATAAATATTGGAATTGGTTGTTGGACAAAGTCAAGAAGAAAATTGGAAAGTGGACCAACAGGTGGCTTTCTTCTGGGGTAGAATCACCTTGGTAAAATCAGTCCTTCAAGCTATTCCTATTTATGTTTCTTCCATTTTGAATATCCCAAAGGTTGTTCTTCGAGAATTGGATCAAATCAGTCATCGTTTCCTTTGGAGTGGTACTAAGGAGAAAAGAAAATGGGCCTTGGTGAAATGGGATACTTTATGTCTTCCTAAGAGTGAAGGGGGGTTAGGATTCCGGTCTTCTATTAATAACAACAAAGCTTTAGCTGCTAAATTATATTGGAGGATGTTGCATAACCCCAATGCTCTTTGGGCCAATAATCTTCGTGCTAAATATCTTGAGAACAAAAGTCCTGAAGACCTTGTTCGCTATCAACTTCCTACCAAAGGTTCTCCCATTTTAGCGAGTTCTTAAGACTGGTGAGGATTTGATAAAGAAAAATTTATTTTGGATCATTCATAATGGTCAACAGGCAAATTTTTGGACAGATTCTTGGGATGGTCACAAGCCTTTGATAACTCAGTTTCCCGATTGGAGGCCTTGGATGGAGGAGCTTCATCGAGCTAATTGGATAAAGGTGGCTAATTATTGTCGGTACCATCATGGTAATTCAAAGGTTGGTAGATATTGGATCCCTATTGAGGACTGGCCTATTCAAATCCCAGAAAGGCAAAGACAAGATATCCAAGGCATCCTTCATATGAGATCCCTCTCTTGGTCCCATGAAAAAGATTGTTTTGGATGGAACAACACTACTAAGGGTGAGTATTCGGTTGCTCAAGGTTATTTGACCTTATGCCATAATAATCCCAACCATTCTTCTGACATATTTTCTCGATTGTGGGCTCAAAAGCTCTGGCCTAAGGTGAGGTTCTTTAATTGGCTTTTATTGCATCGTAGGGTGCTTACTTGGTGAGCAACTTATGAAGCGTGGTTTTCATGGCCCTTTTAGATGTGAAATGTGTGAAGAGAATGTAGAAACTCTCAACCATATTTTTATTGAGTGTACTTTAGCCTCCGAGCTATGGAGGAGAATGGCCACTTTACTTGGCTTACAGTGGTCCAATTTTTTTACTTTTGAACAGCTTTGGAGGGATTGGCCTAATCAAGAGGGTGTTGATCATTTTATTAGGCGGTTAGTTTGGATGGGTTCTACCATTCTTCTTTGGAATATTTGGAATGAAAGGAACAACCAAATTTTTAATCAAGATAGGAAGGATATTCACTATATTTGGCAAAAGACCATAGCCAACTTAGTTGAATCAGTCCATCAACTCCTTAATCACCCCCAAAACTCCCACCAAAGATGGGATCAAGTGATGCAAAGATTGAAGATTAAATCTTCTAAGGGCAACCAACTTAAAGGGAATGTGAGTATTAGTAAGATGGATAGGACAAGAAATTGGCAACCTCCTCCTAAGGATTTTGGAAAAGTCAATACTGATGGAGCCTCTAGAGGGAACCCTGGAAAAGCCAGTGTGGGAGGAATTGGTAGACTTTCGGATGGCTCCCTGGTTTTTACTTTTCTTGAGAATTTGGGTATTCTTTCCAATAACCTTGTTGAGGGGTATGGTATCCTCAGAGGCCTTCAGGAGGCTACTAAGGTTGGATGGGAAAAGGTGTTAGTTGAGTCGAACTCTCAACTTATGATTAATCTCTTGAAGACTCCTTCTAAGAATCATAAGGTGGATTGGAGAATAAAAAGAATTATTGAGAAGATTCAATTAATCCAGATGGGATTTTTGAAAGTTGATTACAATCATGTGGTCAGAGAGATCAAAACAAGAGTGTTGATGCTTTAGCTAATTGGGCTTTGGACAAAGGTGATCTTACTTGTTATGGCCACCCTCCTAGATGGTGGGCTTCTCAAATTAGGGAAGCTCTTCTTTCTATCATTTCTTTGGATGGCTCCAGTTCTGAAGGTACCTAGTTTCTTCTTGCTTTTTTTTTTTGCTTCTCTTTGGTTCATTCAGTTTTTTTAGTTCCCTAGCTCATTCTATTCTTTCTTTTGTTTCCTCTGTTGATTCTTGCCTTAATAGTCTTCTGGTCTAGATAGGTCATTGTTATGTTCAATTTTTTTTTCTTTTTTTTTTTTTTTTGTTTAGTTTTTTAAGGTGGGTGGGTTCTTTTGTTTTGTTTTTGTGTTCTTTGTGTTGTTTTTTGTTGTTCTTGTGTTTTTGTTGTTTTGTGTTTTTTTTTTATGTTTTTTGTTATTGTTCTTGTGTTTTTTTCGTTCTTGTTCTTGGGTTTCTCTTTGTTTGTGTTAATTCATGTTTTTATGTGTGAGTGTTTTCTATGTTTTTTGTTTTTGTTTATTGTCTGTTGTTGGTTGTTTTTTATTTTTATTTTTATTTTATTTTTATTTTTTAGGTTTTGGTTGTGTTTATTTTTCATGTTTTTTTTGGGTTATGTCTTTGTAGTGTTCTATTGTTTTTGTCTTGTTTGTGTTTTGTTATGTGGTTCTTGTGTTTTTCTATGTGGTTCGTGTTGTGGTTTCTTTTATCTTATTGTGCGTGTTTGGTTGTGCTTTTGTTTTTGACACACTCAAGGAGCATGTTTTTTATTTTATTTTATTATTTTTGTTGTTATTTACTTATTTTTAAATTGGTTTTGTGTGTTTGTTTGCTCCTTGAGTATGTCAAAGGTGGTAGGCCAGGTCCGAGTCCTGGGCATTTTTGGCGGAATGGATACCCCTGCCTCCTTGGGTCTTACCCGAAAGTGGCATCCCTTTTGGGATGTTTTCCACAAATAAAAAAACTTATAATTAATTTAATAACCATAGGTTAATTAAATTAACTTACAAATTAATATATAATGAAATTATTACAATTAATTATAATTTATTTAATGTCCTTAGATCTATCCATTGGTTTTAAATAAAAACCATTTATTTTTGCCATCATAGGTTTAAATAAAAACCTTTAAAATCATACTCCACATAATATTTAGAAATAAACATTATGGAGCTCATCAACCTCTTGCATTGCTCCTTGTTGACCTTTTGGCATCAATGGTGGTTCACTTCTTGGTATTAATGACAACCTCATGCTTTGACATCAATGACAACTTTATGGACTCAAAATGTCCAACAATCTCCCCCTTTGTCATTGATGGCAACCCAATAGATTTTTACCATTTCCTTGACCTTTTTATTCTACTCCCCCTGGGAAATTTCTCTCTCAAACCAAATCTCTCCTCCTTAATTAATTACCAAATCTCTCCCCTTACTCAAATATCTCCCCCTTTGACATCAATGGCAAAGGGTCACCTTTGGGGCTCGGGGCTAAGAATGAGTCTCTTAGCTTAGCCCCTCCCCCACCTCCTCTTGAGGTGGTTAATCTAGGGTGGGAGTATTTCTACTCCCAATAAGCACTGGTCTTTACCTTTATCCTCTTTCCTTCTTATCTGATCCTTATGATTCCTTTGACCGTTCCTATTCCTATCCATGTTCCTACTCCTATTCTTGTTCATGTCCATATCCATATTCCTGTTCCTATTCTTGTTCCTGTTCTTGTTCATGTTCATATCCATGTTCCTATTCATGCTTGATTTTGGAATGTCTGCTCTACACCACTTTGTTGTATGTCCATCATTATTGCACTTATAACACTTAATGTTATTATTCCTTGGAGGTGCAAATGTCTTGGGATTTCTCTTGGTGAAGCCATATTTGTTCTTGTCATGAACCCTGCAATTCATTGCCTTGTGACCAAACTGATTACATGAGTAGCAATACCCATGGAAAAGTTGTCTATTTCTAAAATTCCCATTTTCCTGTCTTTCATGTGTCCTGCACTATGAAGCCATGTGCCCAAATCTATGATATGAGAAACATCGTCCATTGAAGAAACCTTGCCTTGACCCCATTGGTCTCTTAGTCTCTTCTACCCTGTCCTGTTTCCTGTTCCATATGTTCCTTCTTGTGCATTGTTCCTTTCCTTGTTGAACTTTCTATTGTCCAACTTATCCTTAGAAGTCTCACTCTTTCTTTTACTTTCTTCTTTTGATGCTTCTTCTTCTCTGGTGCTTGAGCTTGACTCTCCTTTTTTTGCTTCATGTTTCCCTTGTTCTTCTTCAAAACTAAGTCTTGTTTTGGTGACTGATGATCTTTGTGCATTGATAATCTTGTCCAAAGTCTTTGAATTTTTCTCAAACTTGTGTAGCTTGTCCTTAGAGTCTTTCACTTCCATCCTTAGTGAAACTATCTCATGTTCTAATCTTTCACACTCTAGATCTTTTGTCTTTAATTTTTCAGCCATACCTTCTTCAATTTTCCTTGCCTCTTCAACCTTAATTTTGAAGTTGGTGAGTTCTTGTAGAAACTTTGCTTTTGCTTTCTCATATTCTTGAGCTTGAACCCTTAATCCTGAGTTCTCCCTTTTTAATTCTTCAAGAATAACCATAAGCCTTTCACATTCTATCTCTTTTACCTTTGATTGTTCAACCATACCTTTTTTAACTCTCCTTGCCTTTTCAACCTTATATTTCAAGTCAGAGAGATCTTGTAGAAGCTTTGTCTTACATTTCTCATCCTCTTGTATTTGAGCCTTTAATTCTAAGTTCTCATTTTTCAACTCAACAAGTTCCTTAAGAGTGACTTCCTCATTTTCTCTTTTGAAATTTTCTCTTTTCTTTGGTCTTCAATTTCTTCTATTGTCCAAAGTAGAGTTTCTTCTTCATACCTATTTTGGTTGTCCCTGTTATCCTTTTTTGAACCATCTTCTAGGGCTTCAATTCTGAAAGTATCATCTTCATCTTCACCACTACTAAAACCATTGCAATAACCTGCATCATGACCGAGTTGACCACAAACAAAATATTCTTCACCTTCTTGTGAACAATGAGCTGTAAGGTGACCTGTCTTCCTACATATGGTACAAAACTTTATCAATTTGGTTATCTCTCCACTGCTTGATTCATCTCTTGAATCTATTTCCATTCTTCCTCCCAAAACAACAATATTGAATTCATATTCCTTTTCTTTCATGACCATGTGTGTTATTTTCTTCTTGTGTCTCATGGTTCTACTTTTGCCTTTCTTTGCCATTTGTGTTCTTGTAAGATCTTCCTTCAAGTTGTTAAACTTTTTTGAAGGAACCAGCTCTGATACCAATTGAAGAACACAAGCTTATACTGAGAGGGGGGTGAACAGTATAAGATCACTTTTTACTTTTCTTTTCCAAATAGTATTATCCAATATAATCAATGGCAATATCAATAGTAATAACCAAAGTAATGCATAAATCATCACACACAATAGAGACACAAATTTAATGTGGTTCACCCAATGTGGGCTACTCCATGGAGAAAATATTTCACTAATATTTTCTCAATAAATATCTTGGGAATCCTTTCCCTATTACAATGTTTATGGATCTCTATCCAAAGGAGACACCAATCCCCTAATCAAGTTCGTGGATCTCTATCCATAGGAGACACCAATATCCTAACTCTACTCTAGTTGGTGATCCTCTAGAAGACCTTTGCCTCCACTACCCTTAGCAAATGGAACTCTATCCATAGAAGACACTTATCCTCCCTACTCTGACTAGAGACCTCTATCCTCAACTTTATCACCTCCAAAGCTCTATCTCAAATCTACACTAAACACAATCCTTCGGTCTAGCACAAATCTGTTCTCAATATTTGTCTCTAGTCTGGCACAAACCTGTCCTCAAATCTACACCAAACTCTATCCTCAAATCTATACTAAACATAGTCCTTCGATCTAGCACAAATCTATCCTCAATATCTATCCTCTGATCTTGCACTAAACATAGTCCTTCGATCTAGCACAAAGTTTATCCTCAAGCCTTAACTCAAAGCTTGACTCAATCTCAAATCAACTCTACTAGATCTACCCCAAACCTTAACTCAAGGTTTGAACAAATAAATCAATCAACTCTGCTCACAAGTCTTCTCAAAGACTTGTCTCAAATCTGCCTTGTAAGCTTCCACAAAAGCTCACACTAATCTATCCACAAGTCCTCTCTAGAACTTGTCCAAATTTTCTCAATAAGTCTTCACTAGAACTTATCCAAATCTACTCTCATATTTCAACAAAAATCTATCCACAAGTCTTCTCAAAGACTTGACCTTAAATCTGCTCAACAAGTCCACATTAGAACTTGTCCAATCTCATAGAAACATAAAGAGAATTTTTAGAGACTCAATATGCTCTACACTCATCACAATGCTCAATCACTTTCAATCACTCTCCTAGAAACATATAGAGAATTTTTAGAGACTCAATATGCTTCACATTCACCTCAATACTCAATCACTTTCAATCACTCTCTTAGAAACATATAGAGAATTGTTAGAGACTCAATATGCTTCACACTCATCAATACTCAACCTCTTTCTCAAATCAATTCAGAATATAGAATAATTTGTTTCACAGAACTTGAACAATCACTTCACACATTCACTTGACTAGGCTCAACCAACTCTACTCAACCAATCACTCAATGAAATAATCCTTGCTCACAAACCCTAGTCCAAGTATATGACAACTCACTCAAATATTTCCAACAATGCTTATCAACCAATCTCACATAACAATGATACTCATGTTCTTTGCAAACCCTAGTTCAAGTTCTTCACTCAATAAATCACTTCAACAACAATGCTTATAAAACAAGGTTTTATCAACAACTCTTAATTCCAGAAAACCTTGAAGCATTAATTCAAAAACACTCTCAAAAATGCAAACCAAACAATCCTTTTCACTCCAACTTTCCATACACAACTTTCAACGATCACTCACTAGGAAGAATATGCCCATACCTTTTATTGGATGTAGAAGTGCCTTTGAAAAACCTATCTTAATCACATTTTTCTTCTTTTCAATTTCAATGGTTATACACAACAATATCACTTCAATACTTTCTCAAAAATATTCCTTGGACATAAGACAATCACAACTCAACTTGTGCCTTATTTCTCCCTTTAAAAATAACACTCATCATAACATGCATAAAAATAATTTCTTTGATACACCTTATCAACTCCAACTTAAAATAATATCCAACACCATAAATAATGTCAATACAATCACCTTCTAAAAATGACTCAATGGCAAGAAGTCCTCTTAAAATTTTACCAACACTTTAATCCACTTATTTCTCCAATAAGCCAAAATGTCAAAAAGACTTAATTAAAAATAAATCTAACTCCTTATTCCTCCAATTAAACAAAATAATGACCAATTAGAAATACTTTTTATCTACCCCTTTTAACTTCCTAGGACCTTATGCTAAAACCTTAGCCATCACAAAATATATTAAAAATTTATTACCTTTACCTTGGTGAGACTCAAACTCACGATGCTACCTCCCCTTGTGCCCTAGCCATGGCCTTGGCTGCCATGTGTGCTAGGTTATTACTTTGGGAGCAAAGAGCACCACGTTCTATTTACCCTTTCTTTTGGTGCCTAAGCCCAAAATGATCACACACTACTTCCTTCAACACCCAATCAAAACATGCTCAAAAACAACCACCGAGAATTGATCGCGGGTCTTTTCGCGTCAAACGCCTTAGCCCTTGATGAATTGCCACTAGGCCATGTTTTCGGGTGGATATGAGGCTTTAGACCATGCCGAATTTATTCCTTCGTTGGTGCTTAAGACAAAAATCTTTGTCTTCTTCCTCACACGAATCACATCAAATTACACGCTGGCCTATTTTTCATTCTAATGAAGAGTGATTAAATGCCATTAAAGCATGTGGTTTTTATACCATTATGACACCTTGAATTTAAACATCGGTGCATATTGATTTGCCTTGCAACCCTAACCTTAGGGTAAATTAAAATATATTATAATTTAATTAATAATAAAATTATTATAATTAACTTATAGTTAATTTAATAACCATAGGTTAATTAAATTAACTTACAAATTAATATAATGAAATTATTATAATTAATTATAATTTATTTAATGTCCTTAGGTCTATCCATTGGTTTTAAATAAAAACCATTTATTTTTTCCATCATAGGTTTTAATAAAAACCTTTAAAATCATGCTCCACATAATATTTAGAAATAAACATTATGGAGCTCATCAACCTCTTGCATTGCTCCTTGTTGATATTTTGGCATCAATGGTAGTTCACTTCTTGGTATTAATGACAACCTCATGCTTTGACATCAATGATAACTTTATGGACTCAAAATATCCAATAATGTTCCACTCCTATCTTGGCCATTCCAGATTTTTCCAAAACCGTTGTGATTGAAAGTGATGCTTCTGGATTGGGAATGGGTGTCGTTCTCATGTAGGAAGGACAACCTTTGGATTTTACTAGCAAGGAATTTTTTGGGTGAAAATTGGCCTGATCAACATATGAGAAAGATGTGTTGGCCATAATTCATGCCATACAACATTGGTGATTATATCTCATTGGTCAACATTTCATTATCCATACCAATCATCTTAGTTTAAAATATTTCCTAGAACAACGTATCTCCACCCATGAGCAACACAAATAGGTCACTAAAATATTAGGGTATGATATGAGATCATTTATCATAAGGGAAAGGACAATGTGGTTGCTGATTCCCTTTCACAAAAAATTGAAGACAGTTGCAAGCACTCTCATCACCCGTTCCATAATGGATAGACAAGGTAACAAAGGAATGACATAGTGATAGTTCAATGCAATCATTAATTCATCAACTCCAACAAGATCCCAGTAAGCCTCACTATACTTGGAGCAATGGAATACTTAGGTTCAAGGAGCATTTTGTACTATCTCCTACCTCCTCATATCGAACCAAAATACTCTTTGAGTTACACGCCATACTTGTAGTAGGACATTTTGGATTTTTGAAATCTTATAAAAGGGTGGCTCGATATTTTTATTGGGTAGGAATGAAATAGGATATAAAAAACTTTGTTGCCAAATGTGAGGTTTACCAACGACAGAAGGGAGAGACCATGGGTACCCTTGGACTTCTTCAACCTCTCCCTATTTCAACCAAAACATGGGCTAATATTTTGATGGACTTCATTGAAGGTCTTTCCAAGTCTTTAGGAAAAATTGTTATTCTTATGGAGGTGGATTGATTGTCTAAGTATGCCCATTTTTGCTCCTTAGCACACCCTTAAAAGGCTATTAACACAATGCAACTATTCCTTGATAATATTTTTAAAATCCATGGTATGCCTTCCACCATCGTTAGTGATCATGACCCCAACTTCACTAGTCATTTTTGAAAGAAAATTTTCAAGCTCCAAGGCACTCAGCTTCGTATGAGTTCGACTTATCATCCCCAAACCGATGGCCAAACAAAGATTGTCAATAAATGATTATAGAATTAATTGCATTGTTTTACTTCTGCTCAATCCATTCATTGGGTAAAATGGATTCCCTTGGCAGAATGGTGGTATAATACTTCATACCATACTGCCATAAAAATGACACCTTATGAAGCCTTGTATGGCCAAGCGCCACCAACAATCACATATTATATTCTAGGGTGTACCAATATGCCAACAATAGATTCTGAGCTTTCTACTTGAGCCAATATTTTTCTCTTCTTAAGGAAAATTTACTCATAGCACAACATCGAATGAAACAACATGTGGATTAATATAAAATCGAATGCTAGTTTCAAGAGGATGATATGGTATTCCTACGACTTCAACATTACTACCAAATTTCTCTCAAACTCAAAAGTTTGCAAGAATTAGCCCCAAAATTCTATGGACCTTTCAAAATTCTGCAGTGCATAGGACCCACTACCTACAAGCTAGAATTGACCGAGTATTCCAAAATTCATCATGTGTTTCATGTATCTTACCTCAATCTAGTTGTTGGTTCACACGTAAAAAAATAAACTTAGTTACCTGACTTCACTGAGGATGGATCCCTTGTGGTTGAACCTAAAGCAGTCTTGGATCATTGCACCCACAAAATTCACCATCGTGCCATCATCAAAATTTTGATTCAGTGGTGGGGCTTCACACCAAAGGATGCTACTTGGAAAGCACTTCATCAATTCCAATAAAAATTTCTTTACTTTTCGCTTTGAGGAAAAATATTCTTTTAGGGAGGTTGGCATGTTAGATTCTCCATCCTAACATAACCTTATTATTTATTTAATTAATTATTTATTAATTATTTTTCACATATGAAACATCACATCCTTCCATAGTAGCCTTAGAATATATATAAGGATAGGGTAGATATGTTTAGGAAGGACATCCAAGAAAAGAACATCATTTTTATTACAAACATTTAGGAGGGAGCCCCCTTATAAGCGGCTTGTGGTTCTTTAAAACAGTGATTTCATTCTATTTTATTCAATTTATTTATTAAATTGTTTTAAAACCATCGGGGATCTACCATACTTTAGGTACAAATAACTCTACAAGTATAATTTCAATGTGTGAAGGATTAGGGTTTTTTCCTAAAAAATGTTTCATCTTTTAGAAGTCATATCTTCATAAAGAGTTATCCGATTTAGCTGATTCTTGGACCAACTTGTGCAAAATTTGAATAGCTTTATAATGAGTGGTCATATGCAAAAATTTGATAAATATTGAGGGAGGTACAAACCTATGAACTCAACCATTTGAAACAAGAGTAGTGATGATTTTTCAAGTTGCAAAAAACAAAATTGTAGAGTGCGAGGGATTAGGGTTTTTTCCTAAAACATATCTCATATTTTAGGAGCCATATCTTCATGAAGAGTTATTGAATTCAACTAATTCTTGGACCAAATTGTGTAGAATTTGAATAGATTTAAAATAAATGGTCATATGAAAAAATTCAAGCAATATTGAGGGATATACAATCCTATGAAATCAACCATTCGAAGCAAGGGTAGTGATGATTTTTCAAGTTGTGGAAAACAAAATTGCAAATATTTTCCAACTAGGGTTTAAATTATCGAAAGGTATTCTATATGGGTTCAAATTATGGGAATATAAATGAAGGGCTAGGACTTCAGTGAGGTAAGATATTCTATCTAGACAAATAATTTTTTAGCTAAGTTATTTTTTCCCTTCCTTTGTCTTATAAATTGTGCATGCAAAATTTATAAAGTTTTTATCAAATATTATATTTGCTATAGAAATTTTAGATAAATTTAATTAGATTTTGAGTTCTAGTTTCCTTTCCATGGATTAATTTATAGTTAAATCCTTATAATTATCCCTAGTTGTAGAGTTTAGTGAGCGCACCTCAGAGAGATCCTCATTGCTCCAAGATAGGGTAGTTGTTGGTAAATTTAATGGGTATTGGCCAGGGGATTCGGCCTTGAGAAAATGGATTGATAGAATTTAGAAGTATCTAGGAGTGATTATGTTATTTCTTCCTAAAGGTTTCTTCCTAGACATTTTTTGTTCTAAGGAAGAAAGATAAAGAATCCTAAAATGGGATCCTTGGTTTATGGGAAGAGCAGGGCTCTTCCTTACCCGCTTGTATGAAGGCTTTTCACATAAAAATGTAAATCTATCCCTAGTACTAGTCTAGGTTAGGATTTTTGGGTTTCCTATTGAATTTTGGGAAATATATACCATTAAGGCAATAGGAAACACTCTAGAAGAATTCCTTGAGATTTCAGATACAACAAAAGATGTATTTTTGGCTATTTATGCTTGAATATTGGTAATGATTGATATAAGTAAAGCTTTACCAGAATCAATAATTATTAAGTATGGGGATAAGATGTGGATCCAAACTATAGATTATGAAAACATATCTTTTAGATGTAGAAGATGTCATGAGGTGGGGCATATTGAGAGATCATGCCCTAAGAAGAGCCCAAAAAAATCATTTGTAGAAAATCGTAAGAGAAATTTACAAATGGTTATGGATAAATATGGTTTTCAACTTCCAAAAAATAGATCTAGAAAAATAAAATAAAATAAAATTAACGGTGGGGACCAATAAGGAAGGATAAGAAATTCCAATTCTTTTGAGGCTTTGGCCGATGAAGAAAAAGTAGATCAAAACTTAGAGGATACAGTACAACAATTTCAACATATTAGTAAGGAACCATCTATTCAATATGATCCTTTTTAGTAAGAACATTATTTATGAACCTAAGGAACCTGTATCATAATATTTTGAAGACTCTCTTGAAGTACCATGCACCATTCAGGAGAAAATAATTGGTAAAGAAAATGCAGTTTTAGAAGTTAATACCTCTACCATTAATTAGGAAATACTAGAAAATGAGCAAGATAAGTCAAAAGCTTCTATAATAGAGCCTTAGTCAAAGAGAACTCATGTTTACAAAGCTTATATTAAAATAATATCATTTACAAGTTGGGATGAGACTTCTCCCAGCATTAGCCAAAGAGAACACATGTTTATAATAGTAAAAGAAGATTTGCATGGGAGCCAATTCTTCTAAACCATATCTCTACAATGGCTATTCACCTATTTAAAACTATAAAAGAAGATCTACATTGGATCCAAATATCCTAAACCATATTTCTACAATGGTTTTCCAAATCAGCTAAACACTGGATTTTCTCACTAAACTGCCTTATCATCTCATCGTCAATAGTTGTCACTGTGCCACTGAACCCCTACCTCTTTCTTAGTACCCATATTAGCCAAGAAGTCTACCACTTTATTTAGATATATACTCACATAAAATGGAATCACATCATCTAATTCCCTCCACAATTATTTAATTTGAGTGACAAGAATCCTCAACCTCCATGTCTTCAAAGCAAAATTCCTCATGCATTCAAAAGCTCCTACCATTATTTGAGAATCTGATTCTAGTATTATCCTCTTGTAATATTGTTTTACTACCTAAATATAAGAATATTTGATAGCTAAGGCTTCTACTTCATTGTTCATGGCCCTTTCTAGGTCTTACAGTTCCCAATAGAGCATTGTCCCAAACATATTCCTAGAAACCACTCTAATTCTAGCCCTACCCTGATTGACTTTTGCAGCTCCATCAGTATTAATTTTAATCCAAAATTTTTGAGGTGGTTTCCAAATAGCTATATCCTACCCCTATTGTACTTCAACTTACTTCTCCATTATCCCTATAACAACCCGAGTTTCCTCTTTAACATGCACTGCCACAATTTTTGTGACTTTGCTCAAAATGACCTACCAAACTCCATCTAAAGATGAAATGTTTTCTCTAAAAATTCTACCATTTCTCTCCAACCACACTTGCGACCAAATGAAGTTTAATATAATATCCCAACCAATACAAAGAGCTTTAGATTTAAATCTACCCATATTCTATCTTTCCCAATTATTATTCTAGTTCAAATCACCATTAACTTAAATTTTATAATATAAAAACCATCTTTCTTAGATCTAGTGAGTGAATGGGCATTCAAACATCAAGTGATCGTATGTTTCCTCACTCTTTTAGCATAAAAAACATTGAGATGGACCAATTATTTCCCTACATCTAGGATTATCAAAAGTAAGAATTCCATTATGCATGAAATGCTAGGCAAAAAAGTTTACTTTTGGTCAACCTTTGGACTACCAAATATTTCTCCAATTCTCAACCTAATATGCATGAGGAGGAGGCTCTATAAGGATATTATCATATCCATCATTCACTATGTAGACACCAAGGCTCCCATAGCCCCAATCTAATTCATCCTCCTCATATCTACCTGTGATAAATCTTTCTGCCAAGATTTTAGTCATGATGGGTGTCAATTTCTGAGGGATTGAAATTGGCCACTCATTCAAATTATTAAACTCCTTAAACTTATAATCCCCTAGCTGACTAGTGTTGAAATAAATTTCAATTTTGATCCAAACCCTAGTTTCCATGGTTATTTTTATTGGTTGTAGTTTTGGAAATTCAACAATGATATGTGGGTATTAATCCCATGAATCTGTCCAAAATTGTGCCTTCTCCCCTCTCCCTACTTTCAAAAATAATCCATATTTCACTACCTGAGATCCTAACTCTAGACCCTGCCACACTAAGGACCCATTACCATCTAAAGGATCACGACCCACATCATTTGGGTTTACCTGTCCTAAATATTTATTAGTTAAAATTATACTGAATAAAGAAGTTGGTTGGGAAATCCACCTCCAGGAAAGCTTTCTAGCCAAATATTTATTATTTAACTTTGATATCCTCAGTCCCAAACCTCCTTATACCTTGGATTGGATTACTTTATTCCAACCTACTAAGACCTATTTCCTCTCTCCTTTTACTCCTTCCCATAAAAATTTTCTAGCTATCTTGTCCAACTCTTTCCATATGGTATGTGGGAAAACAAGGACATAAAATTTATAAATTGGTATGGCCTAAATGATTTACTATAAAAATATTAATCTACCCTCATAGCTTAACCATTTGTGAAACCAATGATTGATTCTTTCCTTGATACAATCCAAAATATTCCTCCAGAAATCTATTTTCAATTTTTTAAAATGCAAAGGTACCCCCAAGTATACCGCTAGGAAAGAAGTCCTTGTGAATCCTAAGATCTCTAAAATTATTTCATGAAGCCTTTCATCAATATTGAAAAATATCACTATGGATTTTTTTATTATTGATGACTTGGTTTGTGGCCTGTTGGTCACGAATCTGCCACAGGAAAGGATTTTACAAGTGCGCCCTAGACCCGACCAACATTGAAAGGCTGGAAGCAAGAAATGGCTCCCAGACCAATCTCCAGAGTGGGCTGGTTCCCTCTACTATTCTAAAATTGGTTTAAGATAAGGGTTGCTGGAAAGAAATTGAAAAATTGCAGAAAGAAATGGGAAATATGGCCACAGGCCGAAGTGATGGGATCAGAAAAACAACAGTAGGAAACTACAAACGTAACAATAGCAAGTAACATAAGAAATTAACTTAATCTTCACACAATTGCATGCAGCAAAACCCTCCAAGACTACACTCCAGAGATTATATTCTTACAGCAGTATTTAAATTCAGAATGCCGAATTTAAACGCAACAGCCGTTAAAGAATAATAATGCGATTAGAAATGTAACAAATACAGAAAGGAAATCACCCAAAGCGTTGCTTGAAAAATCAGAAGTCAAGTCTTTTATTCTCGCAAATACAATTCCAGTCTCTAGCAGCAAGTTTTTCCAACCCCCCATAAATGAAAATTACATTGGTTTTTATAGAGGTTCGTCCTCTTTACAGCATTGAATATTTAAAACCAACTTCCTCATGATCTACAACCATGCAACGGAAATTATGCACATGATCCCTTTAATTGCAGCATTGAGGAGGAAAAAATTAAATACAATAAGATAATCGCGGTCGCCTTCATTAAATTTTATTTTTCGAACATGTGCATGAAACCGTTAAAATAGACCACGACCAGCCGCTTCAAACAAATAAATCTTTAATTTTGGAAGCCTGGGCGGTTCTTTGACTTTGAATGCCTTGGAAATCCACAAATCATTAAATTCGGGGCAGCATCTAATCATCGAAAACCCAAAAACCCTTCTCGGCCGTTCATATTGTGTTTTGGCGAGAAATAGTCACAGGTCACGAAAACGCGACGGGTCGCGAAATCGCGACGTCTTCTAATGCCGTACGCTTCGCTGCTGAAGACCCGTGAAAATGGCATCTGTAGCGATATCGCTACGTCTTCGGCTTCCTTTTCTCCATCGCTATCTTATCCACATGAAAATGGAACATGTAGCGATATCGCTACATGTTTCGGGCACTTTGTACGACTTCATGGATGGGTCGCGAAAATGGAACACTTCTTGCCCTTTGAATCCAATCACCACGCGATTTTAAGACGTGCAGCGCATCGCTGCACTTTTTGCTTAGACTCCCTCTTGCAACCACTGCCCTTTGCATGCCTTCGTCGAAACATGCAGCGCATCGCTGCAACCTTCGAGCATTTAGACTTCCCTGCAAACGTGCAGCGCATCGCTGCACTTTCAACACTTAAGCTTTGGAAGCCATCAGCGTCACGAAAATAAGACGTCAGCGCATCGCTGCAAGTTTAGCACCTTAGTCCTCGAAGCTCCCGACGTCGCGATTCTGGAACATGTCAGCGATGCGCTGCAAGTTTTGCTTTGTGTCTTCGGCTGGACTTTTCGTCGCGATTTCGTGACATTTTGTCGCTGCTCCCCTTTTTCCCGCTGAAAGTCGCGAAAATGAAACACGTCGCGATATCGTGACGGTTCCGCCAAACCTTCCTGCATTGACCGCGTTGACCATGATTTTGCGACATGTCAGCGAATCGCTGTAGTTTTTAGACTTAGCCATTTTCTACTCATTTTTTCTTCTTTTCCTCCAAAGCTGCATCAAAGCTGGTATCAAAGGTTAGATTTTCGACAATACACTAATGCATTAATCAATGAGAATCAATGTGGCAAAAATGCCAACATTCTTTGCGGCTCGTGGGGTATACAGCTCACTGTATGCAAGAATCCAGGCCTTAGTCAATTGGGCACAGAGTCATATCAGAACAGGAAGGTTGGCTGCTGCAAAACATGTTCTGCTAAAAAATTGAAACTGGAAGGACCTGCAACTTGTTGTGAAATGAAACAAATGGAATGGAAATGGAATGAGCTCTTGCGGTTGCGCAAGCGGTGACTGCAATGGAATGATGATAATAATGGAATGATGGAGTGAGCAAATGATGTGGTAGACATAACAACAAAAGCTATTATACTGCCATCTGCAATGGATGGAATGAAAGTGAACGAACGGATGAAATGGAAATGGCAATACGGAAAGTGTGGAATGAAAAATAAAAAACTGTAGATAAATGCATAAATTGACATAACTTAGAAGAAAGGGATAAGAAGGGACGGGGAAAAATAGAAAAAGGGAAAAGAAACAACAGTCGTGGCTCGTTTCTTAACTGCAGAAGAAAAAGAAGTAAAAGAAGGAAGATGAAGAAGGGAAAGGAAAGACAAAGGGAAGGGAAAAGAAGAAAGTGCTAGAAAGCCACCAAACTGTTGGGAGGAGAAAAACAAAGGAAAAACAAGCATCTACGGCTCGCAGGCAACAAGAGCCGAGATGAACAAATAAAAACAATACCTCTTTTTTTTTTTCTCTTCTCTTTTCTATTTTTTTTTTTGTTTTTTCAAAATACTATATACAATAGTTCACGACATGATTGGCATGTCGCCACCAGAAACCTAGTCTCAGAGGGTTATCCAGTAAATCTGCAATGTCCCGACCAGATCCAATCATACTTGAGTCGGTTCTTGAAATTGGGCTGGCTCCTTCCTGAAGTTCTCCATGGTGCGAATAGGATGCAATGCGGCAGATTATCCTTCTTACTAGTACCCACATGGAGGACTTCTTCAGGTACTGGATGTAGTGGCTAGAACCAACACCACCACTTTGTAGAATTTAATCGGTCGTGGGCTGAGTACGAGCTCCTCTAACTCCTTGATGTGATCACGGGGCTCTTCAAGTGAGAAATCCGATTCCGGGATCTCCTCGGGTTCTGGAACTTGAACTTGTTCTTCTACTTGGCCCATCTCTTGATGAAAACGCAAGCAACCATATTGTTCATTGCTTGGAAAAGTGCTTGCATGTTCCAATCCTTGACTTTGGATGAGATCTGTCCCTTGAACTCCACATGACTGCATCTCAGGTTTTCTGCTCAATATAAGGGATCTGGCATGAAAAATACTATGCAGGGTAAACAGGAGCAGCAACCACCGGAGAAGGTAATGGAGTTTCTCCCCACGGTAACTTTCTTGATAAGAGCAAAAGTTGTTCCGCTCGCACTGCTTCCTCAAAGATTTATGGGAACCATTGTTCACCCGATCGCAACGAAAAGAGACCTATGTCGGAATTAAAAGCTCGAACATAAAAGAGGTGGGCTTGGGTGGGTGATGGATGGATCTTCTCCGGAATTCTCTTCCAACTTATCAAGAATCGGACATTGAAGTCCGTGATGCTTTCTTGAGGTGCTCTCTTGATGTACATGAAAAATTGGTAGAGATCCAAAGAACGCGTAGAAAGGATCTTCGTCAAATCTTTTGATCAGTGCCCCCGCTAGATCGTCCCATGAGCTGATGCTTTGAAGTTTGAGCAGTCTGTACCACTGCAATGCTCTTCCTTCCAAAGACTGAACCAGAAGTCGGATCATGACATCTTCGTGTTCTATGACATGGATCATGGACAGAGTAGCAATGTCTTCAACATGTGCCAGAGCCATGCCTTCGGTACCATCATATTTTGCCAGGTTCTTCAGGGCACCTTCGGGAATTTCATGTCGAACTTGGAGATTCAGAGGGCCAGGATCATCCCATCTAGAAAAAACCCTCGCCTTTGTGGCAGTGGTCTGCGGGATCATGACCATCGCCATTAAGTCAGAGTCGCCAAATGAACATTCTTTGAATTTAAAAAAAAAAGGCGTCCACGAATAGATCTTCAACTCAACAAAGTCGCCAGATGAACTTACAAATCTCCGCTGTGAGGCCAAGACAGCTCATCAAATCTTGAGACCTTCGGGTGTTAAAATAAATGTGGATTTTTGTGAGACAGAAGAAGTCTGTCCCACCGGGCGTGCCAAAAACTATTGGCACCGGTGGGTTTATCACTTTGGAAAATTATGCTTATCCCACCGATTATGAATTCTTGGAGACGAAAACAGTCTGTCCCACCGGGCGTGCCAAAAACTGTTGGTCACGAATCTGCCACGGGAAAGGATTTTACAAGTGTGCCCTAGACCCGGCCAACATTGAAAGGTCGGAAGCAAGAAATGGCTCCCAGACCAATCTCCAGAGTGGGCTGGTTCCCTCTACTATTCTAAAATTGGTTTAAGATAAGGGTTGCTGGAAAGAAATTGAAAAATTACAGAAAGAAATGGGAAATATGGCCATAGGCCGAAGTGATGGGATCAAAAAAACAACAGCAGGAAACTACAAACGTAACAACGGCAAGTAACATAAGAAATTAACTTAATCTTCGCACAATCGCATGCAACAAAACCCTCCAAGACTACACTCCAAAGATTATATTCTTACAGCAGTATTTAAATTCAGAATGCAGAATTTAAACGCAACAGCCGTTAAAGAATAATAATGCGATTAGAAATGTAACAAAGACAGAAAGGAAATCACCCAAAGCGTTGCTTGAAAAATCAGAAGTCAAGTCTTTTATTCCCGCAAATACAATTCCAGTCTCTAGCAGCAAGTTTTTCCAACCCCCCATAAATGAAAATTACATTGGTTTTTATAGAGGTCCGTCCTCTTTACAGCATTGAATATTTAAAACCAACTTCCTCGTGATCTACAACCATGCAACGGAAATTATGCACACGATCCCCTTAATTGCAGCATTGAGGAGGCAAAAATTAAATACAATAAGATAATCGCGGTCGCCTTCATTAAATTTTATTTTTCGAACATGTGCATGAAACCGTTAAAATAGACCACGACCAGCCGCTTCGAACAAATAAATCTTTAATTTTGGAAGCCTGGGCGGTTCTTTGACTTTGAATGCCTTGGAAATCCACAAATCATTAAATTCGGGGTAGCATCTAATCATCGGAAACCCAAAAACCCTTCTCGACCGTTCATATTGCGTTTTGGCGGGAAATAGTCGTAGGTCACGAAAACGTGACGGGTCACGAAATCGTGACGTCTTCTAATGCCGTACGCTTCGTTGCTGAAGACCCGTGAAAATGGCACCTGTAGCGATATCGCTACGTCTTCGGCTTCCTTTTCTCCATCGCTAGCTTATCCACACGAAAATGGAACATGTAGCGATATCGCTACATGTTTTGGGCACTTTGTACGACTTCATGGATGGGTCACGAAAATGGAACACTTCTTGCCCTTTGAAGCCAATCACCGCATGATTTTAAGACGTGCAGCGCATCGCTGCACTTTTTGCTTTAGACTCCCTCTTGCAACCACTTGCCCTTTGCATGCCTTCGTCGAAACATGCAGTGCATCGCTGCAACCTTCGAGCATTTAGACTTCCCTGCAAATGTGCAGCGCATCGCTGCACTTTCAGCACTTAAGCTTTGGAAGCCGTCAGCGTCGTGAAAATAAGACGTCAGCGCATCACTGCAAGTTTAGCACCTTAGTCCTCGAAGCTCCCGACGTCGCGATTCTGGAACATGTCAGCGATGCGCTGCAAGTTTTGCTTTGTGTCTTCGGCTGGACTTTTCATCGCGATTTCGCGACATTTTGTCGCTGCTCCCCTTTTGCCCGCTGAAAGTCGTGAAAATGAAACACGTCGCGATATCGCGATGGTTCCGCCCAACCTGCCTGTGTTGACCGTGATTTTGCGACATGTCAGCGAATCGCTGTAGTTTTTAGACTCAGCCATTTTCTACTCATTTTTTCTCCTTTTCCTCCAAAGCTGCATCAAAGCTGGTATCAAAGGTCAGATTTTCGACAATACACTAATGCATTAATCAATGAGAATCAATGTGGCAAAAATGCCAACATGGACCTAAGGAAGACATTTATTGTATCTCTAATCATTCTTGCTTTCCTGAAGTTGCCCCTTCCCACAAATCCTATGTCATCCACAAACTGTAGGTGAGTCAAAACTTCCTCACCCACCTTGATACCTATTATAAAACCTTGTTGTCTTCTCCTCAAGATGAGTCTACCCAAAAATTTAGCCTATATGAGAAAAGATAAGGGGAACAAGGATCTCCTTGACGAAGGCCTCGAGTAGCTCCAAAAAATTGCGAGGGAAGGCCCTTGAATAACACTAAGTACATCAAAGTAGAAACATGGATCATGACCCATTATATGCAATCCTAAGAGAAACCAAAGGCTACCATCATATTTGACAAGAATCTCCACTCCACCCTATCATAAGCCTTTGACATATCCAATTTTATGAATATTCCCCTATTACCATATTTTTGCATTGAATGGATTACCTCTTGAGCTAGAACTACACCATCCAATATCTATCTGCCCTCTATAAAACCCCCTTGATCCGAGGAGATAATGCTATGTAAAAGAGGTTTTAGCCACTCAGCCATTACCTTTGTGATTATTTTATATATGACATTGCATAAGGCAATAGGTCTATAATCTAAAATATGCACCTCATACTCCCTTTTTGAAATTAAGACAATGAAAGTATGATTTAATGCTTTAAGCATTATTTTACCTTTGGACTCCACTATAAAAGTAATTACATCCTCCTCCAAGTTTTCCTAGAAGGCCTAAACAAACTCAATTGGAAAGTCATCTAGAATTGGAGTTTTTTTGGTGCTCATTCCAAAGACTGATTTCTTTTGTTCTTCTCTATCAATGGGTTTAAGTAGGGTCTAATTTTATTCTTCATATATAATAGAGGGTATGAAAACAAGAACTTATTTTTGAGCCTCTTCATCTTGCACCATACTTTCCTTAAATAGTTTAGAAAAATAATCCATTGAATGGAAATGCATACCTAGAATTGTATCAAAGGAGTGTCCATTATCATCTTGAAAAGCTTCCATGTTGTTCATATGTCTCCCAGTATAGGAAACCTGATGGAAAAATTTGGTATTTTTATTACCTTCTAATAACCAAGTGGTTCTTGCTCTCTATTTCTAGTAGATATCCTCTTGGTTGTCAATATCCTCAACCACTTTACACAATGCATCATCCTATTATTTGAGTTGCTCTGTAATTGTTCCTTCTCTGAAGTGTTTTTGTACCTCACCCCATCAGGCCATCAATGGAGCTCTTTGGATCTGGAAGTCTGTTTTGTTAGCTCACCTCCACTATTTTAGTTGATCCTTGACATAATGAAGTTGCTTGTGGAATCTAAACATTATTGTCCCATATGATGGATGACCCTCTTCCCACCATTGTGGAATTTTATTTTGAAGTTCCTCTTTTTGTAACCAAAAGTTTTCAAATTTAAATGGTTTGTGATGCCACACTATCTTGACCCCCTCTTACAAAAAAATGGGAAAGTGATCTGAAAATTGACCCTAAATGGAATTTTATATCCCATTTCACAAATACCTACTCTGAAACCAAAAAATAATCTAACTTCACCTTCCTGCTATGTGGCTCCCTCCTCTTATTTGTCCAAGTGTAGTTGGTTCTTGGGCATTTAATATCCACCAAGTGTAATGCATGGACATGGGTAATCATAAATCGATCCCCTGGGTCTAAAATTGGGGTTCCCTCTTCCTGATCTCTAGAGGATAATTTAGAAATAAAATCCCCAACAACAATCTAGTCTAACTCCTCCCTTGAGACTCATGTTATGCACTGCTTTCCATTGATGCATCTGACCATCTAGGTTTTGAGCCCCATAAAAATTTGTGATTAAAACCTACTTAGCTATCACATTGTTCCTAAAATATGATGTGAGGACACCCCTCCAAGCTATATGTTATATTATCATCCATTAAAGAGAGTTCCAAAAAGTAACTATCCCCCTTGAGGCCCCTCCACAAACCATTGTAATTTAAAAACGTAAATGGTTACAAAAAGACCATTTAAATGGTTTATGGGAAGACCATACACAATTTGTTGATATGATAGCTCAAACATGGAATTATTTAGGTAATGGTGGGTTGTATGCTCTTCCAAACCAAATTAAAGATATGACATCTAGATTAAAATAATGGAACAAGAACACCTTTGGAAATATTTTTGAGAAGAAAGAATAACTAAAATATAAACTTTCAAATTTGTTTAAAAAGTGATGAAAATAATACAAGCTCAGAGGAAAGGGAGTTTCTTAGTGAATATCATAATATTTTGAGTAAGGAAGAGAAATTCTGGAGACTAAAATCAAGACATACTTGGTTAAAATGAGATAAAAATACAAAAACATTTCATTGGATCGCTATAGTATAGATATCATATTCTATAATTAGTAGAATTAAATCAATAGAAGGGGTTTGGATTGAAGATTAGATTGAAATTAGAAAAGAGGTAAAGTCATTTTATCAAAAATTTCTAGGTTCAGAGGATACTAAAGTTCTTAATGATAAACTTCTTCAATATGTTCCTTTAGTTATAACAAATAAAGACAATAGGAAACTAATGGAGCCTATTCCTCTAGAATAATTTCATTTAGCTCTTTTCTCTTTTAATAAGGATAAATCCCCTGGTTGAGATGGGCCCTCTACAAATTTTTACCAATATAATTGGGATATAGTGAAGGATTATTTATTGGTGGTAGTGGAACAATCTAGGGTAAAACATACATTTCTTATAAGATAAATGCAACTTATATTACCCTAATTCCAAAAAAGAAGGATGCTGAATTGTTTGATTCTTTTAGACCTATAAGCCTATGTAATATGGCTTATAATATTATTTCCAAAGTGATGGTGAATAGATTAAGGTATTTGTTAGACAAAATAATTTCAGAATAGCAAGGAGGATTTGTGAAAGAGAGATAAATTTTGGATGGGATCATAGTAGCTCATGAAGTTATACATTCAGTAGATTCAAGAAAAGAGAAATATATGATCTTAAAACTTGATATGAGTAAAGCCTATGATTGGGTTAAATGGGATTTTATTTATGTAGTTTTGGATAAGTTTAGTTTTAGGAAGAAATGGATTAGATGGATTAATTCTTGTGTATCTATAGTTTCTTATTCAGTGTTGGTCAATGGGTTAGTGACATAATATTTTAAAGCCAAGAGAGGCCTTAGACAAGGAGATTCTCTTTCTCCTTATTTTTTCATTATTATGATAGAAGTTTTGAGTAGGAACTTAAATAAGGCTTACAAATATGGGCTTATAAGTGGAATTAAGGTTAGTAATAACATCGATAACATCACACATCAACAATTTATAAATGATACAACCCTGTTTGGAAGGGCAAGGATAAATGAGGCCAAAGCTTTGAATAAATTTTTAAAAGAGTACAAAAGAGCTTTAGGGAAAATTTTTAATAAAACTAAATCCAAAATTTACTTCCTTAACACTCATGTTAATATCAGAGCAAGAATTTATAGGTTGCTTCAAACAGAGGAGGAATATTTGCTAACAACTTATCTAGGGATGCCTTTATTTGAGGGGAGGATGAAGATAGATTTATGGAATTCAGTTATTATTAATGTTCAAAATAAACTTCCATCTTGGAAAGGTAGATGGTTATCATTAGCAGGAAGAGTGCAGTTAATTAAGTTAGTCTTACAAGCCATTCCAAAATATTATATGTCATTGTATTCTATGCCAAAATCAGTTGAAAAAAGTTTAATTTTTATTATGTGATCCTTTTTATGGTCAGGTTTACCTGATAAAAGGAAATTTCCTTTGGTGAAATGGAGCAACTTGTGTGATGACAAAACTAGAGGAGATCTTGGTTTAAGAGCTCTTACAAATGCAAACTTAGCTCTTAGGGGAAAAGTTATCTGGAGATTGTACAAAGAGAGTCAAAGACAATGGGCAATAATTCTTCTAAGTAAGTATGTTGATCCCAATGACCCAAGTTTAATATTTATTGCATTCTCTATTCCAAATGGTTCTACTATTTGGAATGGTTTAAAAAAATCTATTGATATTATGATTAAAGGTTTAAGATGGGTGTTGGAAACTGGAGAAAAAAATTCTATTTGGATGGATACTTGGTGTTATAAAAAACCACTCAATTTAGATCCAGTTTTGAAACCTTGGGTGAGATTGCTTCAAGACAAATACAGTGATAGGGTTTCAAATATTTTATACAAGGATTGAGAAGGAAGATATAAATGAAAAGAATATTTTTTTACAAGTATACAAGATATTGATGCTAGGAGGCAATTGAGTAGAAAGATAACATTTGTGATTATTCTGAGGAGTGCCAAGGATAAATTTATTTGGGAGTTGAATAAATCAGGAGAATACACAACAAGAAGTGGATATAATGTTCAAAACCAACATAATAATAATATCACTAGAATATGGAGAGATATTTGGGGTATCCCAAGCATTCCTAAAGTCAAAATGTTTGTTTGGATAATAGGTCATAGAAGATTTTTCTCATGAGATAACCTTATTAAAAAGGGTTTCCATGGCCCCTCTCAATATTTTTTTTGTAATAAGGAGGAGAGTATTGACCATCTCTTGGGACATTGCTCAATAATTTAGAATTTATGGTAATGGATTCTTAAGATGTTTGGTAAATGCATGGTGATGAATAGCAGAATTGAAGATTGGTTAAAGCAATGGTAGAGCACTTACAACAATGAGTCTTTACATAAAATATGGGTTATATCAAAGGATACAATACTTTGGACTATATGGCTAGAAAGGAATAGAAGAATATTTAAAGGAAAGGAAATCATTTTAGAGGTAATAAAAAGAAGATATGTTTAGCCATAAAGGAGTCTAAACCAACCTTATCAACTCACCCAATACCTAATTTGGAAGCAGAGAGTTTTGATAGATGGAGTCAAATCATTAAATGGAATTATGATGTTGGGTATAAGAGAAGAAAAAATAAGGTAAAGAATATAAAGTTAAAAACCACCAGATGTGGAGTAGGTTAAATTAAATTTTGATGGAGCATATAAAGGAAATCTAGGAACAGTAGGAGGAGAAGGAATAATTAGAAATAATAGAGGAGAGATTTTGTCTCATTATGATTTCAATTGTGGATTTAAGAAAAATAATGAAGCTAAAGCTTGGGAATATTTAGAATGGTTAAAAATATGTAAACAAATGAATTGGAATAGAGTATAGATGGAAGGTGATTCTATCATAGTAATAAATATAATTTTAAGGAAAGCAAAGGCTCCATGGAACATACAAGAGATTACTATGGAAATTCAAGATCTTGCTAAAGAGTTTGAAGAAATCAAGTTTACACATATATTAAGATAAGGAAACAAATGTGTAGATAAGCTAGCCAATAGAGGGGTCTTGATTGAGTATCATGAATTTAACATATCCTTTCCATGGTTAGAGGAAGTAGAAAGTTTAGTTGAAGTTGACAAAAAATGTTGATTACCTAAATCAATTAATGATTAAGATTTATTTTAATGTTTTCCATTGGTAATATCTGTTATATTTTGTAACAATAATGTGTGTTCATTTAGACTATTTATTATTATTTTGTGGTTGCACTTGTGTTTCAGGAAGGAAACTAGCAATCCATATTTGGTAAAGTAGACTATGATAGTGTGATGTTTTGGAAATATTACTCTATTAAGATGAAAGGCATAGATAGTAGAGATGAAGTTTTGGCATTGTGAAGGCTACTATAGGAAAATATCAAGAAAGATGCTAAAATATACAAAGATTTGAAAAGATCCAAAAAATAAAAATCAAGAATTCAGATATTTTATGTAAAATGATGTAGGTTTCTAGTTATAACATCTCAATTGAGATGATAAGTGTATCTATTTGTAAAATATCAAGCTCTAAAGAAGAGATGTAATTTTTTAAGGGTGGGGCACCCATGTACAACCCCTTATTATCAAGCAAAAAAAAACTCTACAAGTCAAAATGGAAAAGACATTTGGTTTATTGAATCTTGTGCAAGTCACCACATGATAGGAATTTACAATGGTTTGATTGCCTTGAATTCACTAACAATATTAGGTTGAAAATTACATATGACAAAACCTATCTTACACATGGATATAGGTGTATGACACCTAGCATTTCCAAATATTTTATTACATGATGTAATGTATGTTTTTGGATTAACATCAAATCTTATTATAATAGCCAAATTGGTAGAAAGCAAAAGGATAGTTGATTTTTGACATATAAATGGATTCAATAAGTGCCTCATTATAAATAAAAATGAGATAGAAGCTACAAGATCAATTCACAATGATATATGCTCTAGATTCAATTGGGATTTCACAACATATTATTGTAGTTCAAAATAACACTAATGAATTTTCTAAGGAACATACTACAGGAAAGGAAAATCTATTTATCATAAAAGTTGACGAGGAAATCAAAGATTCAAAATGAGAAAGATGAGAGGACAATAATATATTGGATTACTTATCCATCTATAGAATGAACCAAAAGAAGAACATGAACCTAATCAAGATGAATATCATATGAAATATGAAGATCTATATTGAAGACTAAAGTATTCAATAACCAAATAATGTAATACAGGGGGTGTTGGAATATATTACATTATTTGGTACATTTAATGTACCACCTTGGGTACATCTTTAGATTAGGAGTGTGTCTTAGATTAGGGTTTGAATATTTACTTTATGCAATGTAATAAATGCACAAGTATTATAAGAATGTGCAAAGTATTCAATAATGTAAATATGCATGTTAGTCCATGTGCAAATGAGTCCATAGAATATGTAGATGAAGATTTATAGGAATATGAAAGGCCAAGAGTCACAATCTACTATATACAGGACTTTGTGTGAGCATATGAATAGAGACTCTAGAGTGACTTTGGAGAGACTTAAGAGTGACTTTAGAGAGATTTTGAGGAGACTTAAGAGTGAATTTTGAGAGTCACATAGTAGAGAAGTAGAGTAAAAACTAGATATAATGTAGAGCTTGTATGAAGCATGAAGTATTTGAGATCTTCACATTTTGTATAAAAATCCTATTTTCGTTAGATTTCATTAATGATAGTTTTATGAGTAGTTGCAGAAGTTTCTTATGAGTTTTACATGCTTAGTATATTACCATTATCTTATATTTAATATTGCATGCTCTTTTTATATCTTGTGGTTGCTTTTCATTAAATATATAACATCAAAAGCTAACAATGTAGAGGTAAGAAATTTATTTGGGCTAGTAAATATGAATTAGCTTTTCAAGAACTAAAAATATTTTTTAGAAGTTCTCTCATATTAGTAGTTCCTAGTCCAAACATACCCTATGTAGTGTGCATAGGTGTTTCTATTGAGGGATTAGGTGGTGTTTTGATATAAGAAGGAATATTAATTATTCATGAATCCTATAAGCTCAAGGACAATAAGCCAAATTATCTAATGCATGATCGAGAGTTGGTTGTTATAATTCTTGCTTTGAAAATGTTGAGGCACTACTTTTTGGTACATAAGTTTGATATGAAAATGGATAATCAAAGTTTGGGGTATTTATTCATACAACCTAATTTGAATGCCTTTCAAAATCGATGGAGGAAGTTTTTATGTGAATATGATTTTTATGTTATGTATATCAAAGGTAAAGAAAATTAAATTGTTGATGCACTTAGTAGAAGAAGGCATGACTATTTCATAATGATTATTGTGATGGATTTGAGGGAAATAATTAAGGAGAGACTAGCACATAATGAATGGTTTTGAGAGATGAGTCATGCATTTATAAATGGAAATATGGTAGAAGCTAAATATTAAGGGTATTTTATTGATTTAGAAGGAATCCCTAGATTTCATAATACTTTATAAATTCTTAAAGTAGAATAGTTGAGGACATTGATATTGACTAAAGCACATAAAGCACCTTATGCTGCTTATTTTGGAGTCAAAAAGATATACATAAATTTAAGAACATGTTTCTAGCTAGGTATGAAGAAGGATATTATTGAGTATGAAAGTACATGTTTGAAGTGTTAAAGGGTTAAGCAAAGCATGGGTATGTTATTGCCTTATGTGCCCGCTTGTGCCTATGCCTAATTAATTTTTGCTTACACCTAACCCTAATGATATTTCTATATTTTGAATTTTTATGGTTATAGTTGTTGGGTCTATTATTACTATTAATAACTTTTATCGATCTATTTATAGATATATTCCACTACTCAAAACTCCCTAGGTTTCCATCTCACTGCCTTGAAACTAGTGTCAAATGCAAAAAAAATTGTTGGATAAAAGAAATTCCTAAGTTTGTTTGAGCGCGGTTTGCTCTTATCCTATTATAATATTTAGAGTGTGAATTAATAATTTTTTCAAGAATTCAATTATCTCTACGATATAAGCTAAATTCATCCCAATATGCCTTTACAAATTTGTTAGCTTTTATTTCACCAAACTATAAAATATGCAAATTATTTTCAAAGTGCAAGGTGTAATTGGTAATTATATTACTTATCCAATTTTCCAACCACTCATTCTCCTTGAATAAGATGTGTGTGAATAACCTTGGTAATTTGGTAGAAAATCACATCACTTGGTAATTAGTTTATTTTGTATTCATCTTCACACTTATGGTTGAAATCACCTTGGCACTAGTGGGTTAAACCATTTACATGGTACATGTAAGGCATTCACACCTTTAAATATGGAGTTAATTAAAGGGGTGGTTTTGAGTTAATATGCACCTACGAATTATCCTCTTGCACATTATTCCATGGCTATTTTATGGAGAAGGATTTTTGAAATCTATTCTTCCTTAAGTTTGAGATATGACTATATAGCCCTTTTCCTTCAACAACCTGATTGTACATCATCTTACTCTTAAATTTTGGGATCCTTCTCTCATGCAATGCTATTTGAAAATCCAAGACCATCAACTAAACCAACCAATAATCATTTCAAATGGGTGTTTCACTATTTTCTCTTTATTTGTTGAATCATGGATGCACTACAAAGAACAAAAAAATGTCAAGGATTTTAAAAAATAAGTTTAAATGCTTACAATTAAGATGATATTACCTTCAAAATGATCCATACTATGATATTGATATCCTATTCAACTACCTCTTTATCCTAGTGGCATTGTATTTTTCTCCTAAGTCAACTCCCATAAGTATCCATTAAATTGGCATCATACACTTCATCCTCAAAGAGGATATGGCTCAACGATGGGTCCTATTTCCTTTTTTTACAACACATGGGTGTAGTTAGTGCCTTGGCATCTACCATCATGGCTTCATTATACTAGTTAGTCTTGGTTTTGTGGGCCCTACCTTGGAATATTATTTTGCTATCATGTGGTCTCCAGAGCTCTTCTTTTTTTTGCAATTTGTGATTCACATTTCAATATGAAAATAAATTGTACCTTATATGTATTTTCTATTTTCTTTTGACCTTTTCCTTAGTAATTGCTATGCATTATTATATGTGAATCACAACATAGGCAAGTGGAAAATCACCACTTAGCAAAAATCTTGAAATTTTCCATCCTTGAGGGAAAAGGATAAAGAGAACACAGGGGGCTTGAATATCTCTTACAAGATTTTCACTAAAGTAAGATGGAAATTTTTTCTTATTTCTATTTTTTTTGTTTATTGCTTGATTTTTTCTATTTTTATATATATCAAATAGGAATATAAATTGGAATATATATAAATGTGTAGCAATTGAAACATATCTAACACATCCCAAGACATTTTCCAAGTTGTAAATATGTATATACATACATTATATATACATACATACATATATATGTATATACATACATCATATATATGTATATATATCATATATATACATGTATACATGTATATATATGATATATATACATATATATGATGTATGTATATACATATATATGTATGTATGTATATATAATGTATGTATATACATATTTACAACTTGGAAAATGTCTTGGGATGTGTTAGATATGTTTCAAGTGCTAACCATTTACTAAAATAGACAATGTCTAACCGTTAGGAGTGGTTAGCTCGTAATCATTAACACCTCATACACTAGTGATATACTAGGGGCTACTATAAAATTATTCAAACTTAATGTACATGCTTAACTTGGCTCAATATTTATCCCACTTAAGTATAAAATCACCAATATTGAAATCGATCTTTGTCACTCTTTTATCAAACTAGTACTAAACTATTGTTTGGTATTGGCTAAACCTCTCAAACACCTTTTTATTTTCATCTTTAAGGAAATACAATTAATATTTGATTGCATTGGAATGATATTAATATCATAAAGCTCTAGTTGTTTTTCTAGTTGGATTGAGAGGAGCTCTAAGTTGATCGACATTGCTTCTTTTCCAAATGCTAGTTTGTAAGTTATCTATGGATTCTTTTGATATCACCATGTCATCCCATAGCATTCTATTTGCAGGAACAAAAGGATATCTAATATAATTATTCATATTAATAATATGTTAATACTAAAGTAGCAAAGTGGTAAATTAATAGGAAACATCAAAATCCATCCTAATTCCAACATAAATAAATGGAAGAATTCAAGAACAACTACATTAAAATCATCCATAAAATACCAAAAATATTGGGCTAATCCAATTTCAATAAAAATAATTACTTGATATGTAGGGCATCAAATACCACACTATCTATTTTTTTTATTTGTGGAAAACATCCCAAAAGGGATGCCACTTTCGGGTAAGACCCAAGGAGGCAGGGGTATCCATAATACCGCACTATCTATAACATGAATAAAAAACAACTCATTCCTACCCTACCCTACTTACAACATCATCAAAATAAAGTAAAGGTAGATCACACTTGGGATGTTTGTAAATGGTTTGACTTACCTTGAAATTTGATCCTTGAATGTAAATCACTAACCTTTGGCTACAAATCTTGGTAAAGCATCACATCCTCTTCTATGGAAGGTAAAAAACTAGTAGTTGATGACTTTGGTTGTAGCTACAAGGACAATAGAATTACATAGGGAGAAAAAGGGGCATGATGTAATAGCAATAGAGGTAGAAGCATGAAACTAATTGTAGTGAAATATCACTACAACTGAACCAAAGAGAAGTGATTGCAAATAGAACCACTTTGAAGTCACAAATAGAATGGAAAGCCCCAAAACCATTGTTGATCACAAAGAAGCCCATGACAAAGAATCATCAAGTCATCACCTAAAGAAGAAAAGCATGCAATTTGGACAGATTGATTTCATACTTAGAAATCCATGGTAAGTTTCGTAGATCTCTTTTGGTTATAATTGAATCTAACCTCATTATTGATAGTAACCCATGAGCCTTTTTAGTGACAATTGAAGGAACTCTACCAATAACAAAGGATGAACATATACATACGTTGCAACTAAGCTAGTATATCTAGCTATCATCCATATTTGTTTAGGTTTGCAACCCCTAACTCATCATCCATCATATCTCCACCACATGCATTGGAGTCTTGGACATAATCATGGGGAAAATTCAAATGATGAAGGTTTAATAGTAGGAGAAAGAGGATGAAGACTCTCAAGAGTTCATCATCAAGATATCTTGTGATATATCTAGTTCCCCTATATTTAGTCAAGGAGGCTACATAATTCGACATCTTTGCATCAATGACTCACTCAAGGAGGCCAACAAGATAGAAAAAATGCAAAGGGCACATGGGAAATTTCAAGTTGAAAGGTCTCACAAACTAATAAATGTTATCATCTATAGTTCACATTGTACCAAAAGAATCTCTAGTAGCCTTACCTTAAAATAAATTAGGAGGAAATAAATAGACAAGGCTGATGGGAAGCAAAGAAATAAGTTCAAACCTATAGGGGCAATAAAAGAATCTAGCCTAAGTAGCATTGATAGGGATAGGCTACACTCATCATAATTTCAATATAGTTAAAATCTATGAGGGTAGGGAAGGAACCAAAATATCAAATACTTTCAAGGGGCTATGGTCATTGGAGAAGATAAATATTCAACAAACTACACGGTCGTAGGGCCCTATAAAATAGAAATGGCAATTAAGTCCTAGAAGGTGCTAGAAGAGAAATAGTCTTAGATTAAAAAATTAAAAAAATCCAAAAGAGATGAATTCTAAGGATGCAAAAAAAGGAACCTCCAATATTTGAAGAAGCCAAAATCCTCGACAAAACTAACACTTCAAAGGTTATACAAAAACCCAACATAAAGAAGAGCATGAAAGTTATGATAAAAGAAATATTGACCTAGGGTGCAAGGCAAAAATAATGATGCATGAAATCCCATAAAAGGCAAGTAAATATATTAATGAATCACTATAAAATAATGATAAGGATCACCAAATTTGGTCATTTTAGTTCAGTAGCTCAAGGATAGGTAGATGGACCATTGAAGATGAGGGTATGGAACCTACAAGAACAAAATTTTCAAGTTGACAAGAGTAATGATGGGAGGTGTATCCATTCAATTTTTATAATCCCAAGAAAGGAGTAGCTAAGATTATCAAATTATCCTAATAATTTTGGATGGAATCTCTCCCTATTTGTAATCTATAAATAGTAGCTAGTTTAGCATTGCAAAATATTGACAAGTTGTATCAACAAGTGTATAAGCTAGTTGTATAACTTTCCTTTCATTTCCATTTTGTATAGCAATACACAGATCTTTGGGCAGTATTACAAGTAACCAAACCCCCTTTTTTAGCATAAATATTTATAATACTCTGCTTGTATACACACACACACACACACACACACACACACACTCTAGGCCTACATGTCTATTTGGTTCCAAATCTACTTGGTTCTTATACCTTGACTTGTCTCCTTTGTATGTGTGTGTTTGCATTTCAATTTACACTTAAGTATGTCAAGAAGAGTAAGTTTTCATGCCAATGCATTATGGTCAAAGCTATTGTGTAGAGGGGATCTTATTTGAGCTTTGGTGCATTGGCACTTTGTTAGTTTAGTTTTTTCCTTTTCTCTATATTTATTTTTTTTATCTTATCATTTTTTCCCCAAGTTGTTAGATTAGGAAGTGTGTATTCAAGATCATATTTTATATAGGAGAGAATATTTTTCAAAATCCTAGAGGCCCCTGATTGAGTTGAACCCTATGCTCTTGGGACTAGACCTACTTTATTGCTCCATGCAAGGCATGATAACCCTAACTACCTGGTCCACACCATGTCTAATAGTTGGTACAATCAAAGAGGATTTAATATATTTAATAGTTTTAGGGGGATGGATTTGATCTTGTATTGATCAAAATTTATTCCCCTATGGAACACCATAAATACTAGTAGCTTGTTGCTAGTAACATCAAATACACACTTCTTAGGATTACACCTAATCTTCTAGTGACATAACCAGCTAAAAATAACATGAAGGTTAGGTGGATAGTCAGCCCACTTTTTAGACTTACCCAATAGGTCATATACATATATTCCACTAGATTTCCTATCAAGTCATGAAAAACCACTTTCATAGTCTATTGATAAATAACACCAATATTTTTCAATACAAAAATGTATGATAACATAATAGAATTTTCTCCAAGGTGTAGTAAAGGTCATTTTGTTTTATCCTCAAGGGTAATCTAAAATTGGTTATATATTGAATACTTATCCATAAAATACAACATTCATAGTTGTAAGCTTAGTGTAGTGATGAGGGCTTTGGCCTCTCTTTGGGAGATCTAAGGTTCAAACCCCAATAATTATGAGGGTAATTGGACCCCTCATAAAAATCTATGTAAAATCATTGAAAAAAAGGGATAACATTTCATGCCCTTCGATAGAATCTATAATAGCATCAATAGAAGGCAAAAGAAAATCATCCTTGGGATAGGCTAGATTAATATTTCTAAAATTGTAGAAAATCTAGATAATATTATTTTCTTTATTTTTTATAGGCTCAATGTTAGATTACCCACCCTGAATAATCAATAGATCTGATAAAATTAACATCTAATAAGTTTTGAATTTCAATTTTACACAGGTCCTAACTGAGTGGAGAAAATATCCTTTGCTTTTGTCAAATATGAATGGCATATTCATAAGTAGAAAATTATGGACAACTAAATCCTCATCCATTCTAGGCATGTTGCAATATTCCTAAACAAAGATATTTGTGTACTCCTTAAGCAAAGTAGCAAAGGTAGCTTGCTCTTCCCTAGATAGACCAACCCTAATTTCAACTATGAGTGGTTGCTTGGAGGTACCTATATAAACTTCTATAGTAGGCTTGGAATTTATGATGAAAATGAACTAGAGTATAGAGAAGATTCTCTAATTTAGAATTAATCTCAACCTAGTATATATAATCAGACAATTTATACCTTTCCCATTTATGTGATGGATTTTTAAGCCTTAATACTACCACAAATCTCATAGGTTATATCTCATAAGATCAAATATAAATAATAAGGTCAAGATAATGTTAAGAGTAGAATAATATGATCAAATTAATATGTATATCAAGGCTTATAATAACTCAAATAACATTCAATAATATGCAAAAATATGAATGTAAATAGCCTTAATCATTCATGTACTATGCATGAAATATAACTTACAATATTAATTTCTCAAAATGTATACAAGCTTTATTGCTTCACTTTCTCTTACAAATATGATAATGCTTGTTCTCCTTGTATTCGATGATCCTCGTTATGGATTATTACCTCTATAATATAGCCATAGTAGTGTGACTCTTTATACACTTGAATATATCTCTTCATATTCCAAGTCTCCTGACTCTTGGCTTGACTACTTGCCACTTGCATACTTGATGAAAAACTTGACACTATAACATATGCACACCTATACATGACTCTTACAATTCTATAACTTGCACACTCTATTATAAGATACTTGTACACCTATTTATATTACATATTTATTCTCATACATATAATACACTTGTGAACATAGACTCAACTTACACTTGCACTCTAACTCACATGACACTTTTGCATTTCTTGCACATTTACACTTATATAAAACAGAAAATATAAGTCACACTCTAAACTATGACTCAACCCTAATCTACTAGTTACAAATGTACCATGAAGGTACCATGGGGGTATACTAGCATGTACCAAATAATTTAATATACTCCAACACCCCCCTATATGATTATTTGGTTATTGAAAACTTTAGTCTTAAATCAAAGTCTTCATCCTTATCTTCAATCTACCTCTTTTAGATCAATATTTGAGCTTGCAATATGACTCCTCTTTGAATTTGACTTTAAATTACCTAATGATGTACCTTTTAAGCATTGAGTTAATAAATCATCACAATAATACAATTTTTATTTCAATGATTCCTCGTTGAAGCTAACTTAAGCTTCATTCAAGTTATATGTCTCATTTTTCTTTTCTTGCTTTTTTTCTTGGAAAATCTCAAAACTAAGTAATGATAAGTACATCATTAAGCATTCTTCTAAATAAAGTATAATGGTATTGTGAATTCCACCATGTTCTAAAATTTTTTTCATGAAGATAGCTTATAAGTATTGTGAATATTTCCTCTTTTGCATCTTTGAGAAACCTCAATCATTAGTCATTTGTTTCTTTCCATCAAAATCATATATCAAGTTCCGAGAATAAAACTTAATTTTGTGCATGTAAATAGTATTCAAATATTTCAAAATTATCATCTATGGCTTCTATATAGATGGATTGTAAAAACATATCGAAATTTCCTTTAGATTTTTCAATCAAATTCTTAATCCCAAATTTTATGACATCTACTTTTTCCTTTTTAATCATAGATTCCATATTGATATCCATAAAGTTTGTAGTTTTTTATTCCTTTGGAGTAGAAGACCTTATAACTCCTAGGTTTCAATAATTTAATTTAATTTCTATGGAGTAGTAAACCTTATATCTCCCTAGTTTAGAAACTAAAAATGAATTTTGCAAATATTTGTTTTCCTAATATTTTGCTATTGAAAAAAATTATCTCCTAAATATTTAAATTTGTAAAAATTCAAAAAAATCAATTTTCAATTTTCTCAAAAATAAAACCAAATTAAATATTCTTCAAAAACTTAAAAACTTTAAAATTTAAATAAACTAGTTGAATTCCTTATCACTCCAAACTTATTAAAAACAAATAAATTCCTTATTACTCCAAGCTTATAAAATAAACAACTTATCACACCAAACCTTAAAATTTTTAATTAATCAAACTTATCACTCCAAACTTAAATACTTTAAAAAACTTAACTAAACCTTATTTCTCCTAACTTAAACTTTAAATAACTCCAAATAAATTTATAAACCCTAAAATATTACCAACCTTACAAAATCTATCAATATGGATAGTTTGGTGGTAGCTCTGATACCACTGATGGCTTTTTAAGCCTTAATACTACAAAAAATATCATAGGTTATATCTCACAAGATCGAATATAAATAATAAGGTCAAGATAATGATAAAAGTAGAATATATGAATAAATTAATATGTATATCAAGGCTTATAATAAATCAAATAACATTCAATAATATACAAAAATATGAATGTAAATAGCCTTAATCATTCATGTACTATGCATGAAATATAACTTACAATATTAATTGCTCAAAATATATACAAGATTTATTGCTTCACTTTCTCTTACAAATATGATTATGCTTGTTCTCATTGTATTTGATGATCTCTCATTATGCAGTATTACCTCCATAATATATCCATAGTAGTGTGAATCTTTGGAAACTTGACTATAGCTCTTCATATGCCAAGTATTATGACTCTTGGCTTGACTAATTTCCACTTGCATACTTGATGAACACTTGACACTGTAACATATGCACACCTATACATGAATCTTACACTTTTATAACTTGCACACTCTAATATAAGATACTTGTGCACATAGAATAAACGTACACTTACACTCTAAAACATGTGAAACTTGTGCATTTATTACACATTAAATCTTTACATGACACTTGTACATTTCTTACACATTTACACTTACATAAAAGGGAAAATATAACTCACACTCTAAACTATGACTCAACCATAATCTACTATTTACAAATGTACCATGAAGGTACCATGGGGATACATTAGCATATACCAAATAATGTAATATACTCCAACATTATGATTAGGTCCTTTAAGTAACCCTCTCTTATGATATTACTGGGGAAGCCTTTCTTCTCTAGCATATAGGAATTCTAGTCTACCTCACCATTGGGTAATGATGAGAGAAAGATAACATTATAAGGAATTTGAATTGTAACTTATTTCACATACCCCTTTCCCCTAAGCTTAGAGAATATGTAAGCATGAGAATGACTATTGAGAAAAATATGAATGTGCTTACTAGGGTATGGTCTTATTTTCTTGTAAATATTTATTAAAGCTTTTATTGCAACCCTAGTTTTTAGATATATATAGAGTTTAGTTTCTATAAAATTCCTTGTTAGATGATACGGTGTAGTATGGATCAATCAAATCATCAGACCACTTTTCAGATAGTTTATATTAATATAAAAACATTTCTAGATCTAGAAATAGTTTGGTAAGGATAGTAGTGAATGCCTGAGCATTCTTTATTTCTTTAAAACCTATAGGAACTGATATCACCATATTTTAGGATATTCATAGTTGCCAAGAAAAATCCTCATAAATGTCAAATAGTCTGGGCTAGGGAATCAACAACGACAAGCCCAAAAACAATAGGAAAGTCAAAATCAACGATAGCTTAAGATAGTACTGGAATTGACATTTCTAGAAATACAGTAGTCAATATGATATTTTTGAAATTGATATATTTTAGACTTTTTTAAATGCTTAGAAGAAGAAATAATTCCTATTTTACCTAACCTATGCAAATGTTTTGAAGTAGATATAACAACAACATTAGTTGTTCTATGTCCATCTAGCCTAGATTTGTATTGATTACATTCAATATTCTTAAGTATACAAGAGGAAAATAAATTACTATTATCCATTGCAAAAAAATTATATCAATTTGAACATCACTATCAACTAAAATAAAAAATTCTATTAAACCTACTTGGTAATACCGTACACCCATATTAGAAATAGTAGTAGTAGAAAGAGCATGCTTAATTTTAATTTTAAAGGCTCAGTTTAGACTATTATCTATGTGACTATCGATTTCCTCCCCATGCTATCATTGTATACAAAAAATTTTGTTTGTATTAATTTGGTAGCATCCCCATAGGATTTATGTAATTTGATTAGCCTTTGAAAAAAAATAGGATCTTCTTTCAACCTAGATAAAATTGGCAATCAAAATAGGATCTCTATTTAGGCTTTAACAATGGTGGCACTTTATCTACTACCTATTAAGGAAGGGAAATAATGAAATATATTTAGGTTGAGCATATTCAGATTCATACCTATATTGAGGGTATTTCAAATAAAATTTAGGATGCACTATGTATAACTTTTTTCTAAAAATACCTTGAGGCTCATGTTCATAAATGGGAACTGTTGGTCCGACTTTTATACACACCCTGTGAAGAATGAGCATAAAACTCTGATAACACTTATACGGGATAAATCCCACTCAATTTAGGATCTAGCTGGTTATCCAAGGTGTGAGTTATAGAGTCGGGTTGAATGTTAATTCACTCTTTTTTGCTTCTGGAATAGTTTTCAATATGGACTGTTTGTTACCTTACAATGGGCTCACTGAACTTGTTCAGTAATGTTCAGTAGTTGTCACTTGTTGACAATCAGATTTTAAAATTAATTCTTTGATCTAGCTCTTATGGGTCAGCAGATTTAAATAAAAGATAAAATTAAAAGAAGATAAAAATGGATCATTTCATGGTAAAACAAAGAGGGTAGGGTAAGGTAGAAAGAGAAGTTTATCAAACTTAGCTGTAAGATAAAACTACCAATTTTATTTATACTATCAGCTTCACAACAGAATAAATCAAAGAAGAAAGTGTCCAACTTTCTAAGATCACTTTCTACTAAGAGCATAAGGCAGAGATGGAAAAGATCTAACAGAAAATTATAAACCGAAGGGAAGTCGATTAAAATTGATATCTTTCACCGACAGCCTAGCTCGCATAGTGAGGACAGAGCAATTAGAATAGACCTGAACCTCAAATCTATAATTTTCCCTAGCATACAATAGAACAAATGAAGCCCAACAACATATTTAATCTTGATAACACAGATTTACAACATATATTTAACAAACTTTAAAGAAACGGATAACAAAAGAAGATGAACTTATCACAATCTAAAAAAATATTAGGCTCCTGGCCATGCTATCACAGAGAACAAAAGCACATCAACTCCAAGTCCAGAAATAAAGTATTTAACAAGATTTGCAAAAAATTGCTTCAATAGCCTTTTATTTCTAAGTTTTCGCTCGCCTGCGATTACATTGAGAAGAAGTATTTATAGACTCAGGATAGACCCTGATCTTTTCAAAAATATCTTCTTCTCCAACCGTAAATATTATCATCTTAAACCCTAGTACCCGGGTTTTACAATATAAGCCCTTTTAAAATAAAGTCTTGATAAAACTTAACCATTCTGCAACTCAGTGCAGTCACTTGCCATAAATAAAGAAGATAGAATTCGAATGCCACTTGCATTCACCCGCAACTGTGAATAAATGTCTTCATTAATGCCCTCGGGTGATTTGGACGAGTCACCACTTCTCTGACATTTCATCTCCGCAGAGCCATCCCTGAGTCGAAAATGTCTGCCGGCCATTAATTCTGCCATAAATTTTCATTAAATGCATCCATCGGCAAATTCTGGTAACTGTGTAGATATTTTCATTTTTCAGCCAATTCCTGACATATTCCATTAAACGGGTAGCTGCTTAGTCACCGCAAAGTCTCTTTGCCGCCAGATCTGTAAAATTTGGATGAAATAGCAATTCTCGACATCTCTTATTTCAATATGGATGTCTTTGATTAATTTGCACTTAACTTTGTCTTTATGGCCATTTCTTCGTTATCATGTAAGTGCCAGATGGCTTCTTGTATGAAAGACAAACAAAGATTAGCATTTTAAAATTATTAAATCAAAACCTAAAATATTAAAATGAAATCCTGAAGTTCAGTATACGCGGCTCTAATCATCTGATACGTGGCTTGCTTTGTCTTGACACGTGTCGCAAAATCATGATACGTGTCTATTTCCAGCTGTTTTCCACTTTCGGGCCTTTTCTGTCTTAAGTCACAAAAATGCAACATGTCACGATTTTGCGACATGTCGCGAAATCGCGACCTTTCCTGCACTTCATGCACCTTTCTGCCCATGAGCTGCGAAAATGCGACATGTCGCGATTTCGCGACATGTCGCGAAATCGTGCCCTCTTTCTGGCAACTGCTTCCTTTCTTTCCTCCGTCGCAAAAACGTGACATGTCACGATTTCGCGACATGTCACGAAATCACGATGACACCCTAACACTTGGCAGCTTTTTTCTTCATGTGTCACGATTTTGCGACGTCGTGAAATCGTGATGTCGCAATTTCGCGACACTTCTCCGACTTTGCACCTTTCATGCCTTAGTCATTTCTTTTGCTCCCCTCTGCTTTTGGTGTTGCGACCTTTGCCTTTGGTTCTTCTGCACTTTTTTCATACCGGTGAAAGATTTTCTTTAATCAGCAATGATTCTAACATGTGAAAAATGAATTCTGGAATAAATCAAAACCAGATGCAAATAAAAGCACAACTTAAAAAGGAGGCAAGCAAATTTGGAATTTGAAACCTGGAAAACATCAAGAGGGTCCTTACTGCAAAATGAAAGCTCAAAATTTTCAAAGGGTGGAAATTCATTTTTCAGTGGGGGTGTGTTGCTTCTCAACAAATGGCGATATCTATGGGTAAAATAGTAGCATTATTTTAGAACCCAGGACTCTAGTTTCAAAACAACATAGACTATGTATCTTGCATTGCCACAGATATTCTTCAAAATAAATTGACTACTAACTAATAGTTGTTAAAATTTCCCAAGGACATACTAGGTTGAATCATTTAAGGAAGATTTCTGATGTACAATTACAAGCGTATAAAAATTTCTTCAAGAATGACTGGATCGAATGTTGAACTCTGGATTGATCAGCTTTTCTAGATTGTAAAAAAGGGGAAACCGAGTAGAGCTCTGTTTACTAGTTTAGCCTTTTACAGCCTCGACAGAGTTACCCTTTAGATTTACACGACCCAAATTCACAACTGTAAGGTAGAATCTACAACTCGGTAGAAGTAAAACATCTTTTGAAGTCTTGGCTGTCTCTTTGATTATATAACTCTTTTTCTTTTTCTTTTTTTTTTCTCTTTTTTTTTTATATATATATTGGAAATAACAAAGTGCCAATTTCATGCTGTCTTGCTCAACTTTCATCTTCTCTCTCTCTCTTGAAATATATCAACATCTGAAAAGCCTTAGAAAGAATAACAAATTTCTTTTAATATTTCATCAATCTGGAACTACCTCAGCCTGGGCACTGATAGCCTCTGTGGATACTCAAATAATTACATGAATCATAGTCCCCTCTTATGACCAACTTTTCTTGGATTCCCTGGGAGTTTCTCCAACCAAACAGCATAGCAGCTTTCTTTATAATTAAAACAATTGTGGCAAGCAAGACACAAAATCCAATCATCCTTCCACTGTTGTTCTGACTAAAAAAATAGTTCCACTGTTCAGTTCAAATAGACTATCTCACAATTATGATAATGAACACTGGATTCTGGACTCAGAATGAAACAATCTTTAGAAGGCTGACTTTTCATTGATGCTCAGGCAAAACTCAAGAACAAAATTCTTAAAAGCTAGAGAACTTTGTACAGGCTTCCAAGGATAAACACAGACCTTTAAAAACAAAATAAAAATAAAATTGTACAGACTTTAACATAAAACTGTATAGGCACCAAAGGAAATAAAATAAAATAAGACTGCAGAGCTATTTACAAAGGAAATAAACTGCACAGACCTTAAATAAAAATAAAATACAGAACTTTAAAATAAACTAAAACTGCACAGACAACAAAGGAAATAAAATACATAAATGTACAGACCTGGAATTGAAGGACACAGAGTGTACAGACCTTAAACAACAAACAAAATAAAACTGCACAGACAATTAAAATTAAATAAAATAAAACAACACTGCACAGACATTTGAAAATAAAATAAAATAAAATAAAATAAAACTAAAAACCGCAGAGTTATTTATAATGTATACACATGTTACAACTTCTTTGTGACTCATTCAAATGATACATTGGACGGAACAACCAAGAAATAATGTTTTAAGTATTGACCATTAACAGGGAGGTCCAAAAAATTACCATCAAGGTCTTGTAAACGAAATGCATTATTACCCAGAATCTCAGCAATCTGGTACGGGCCTATCCACAGTGGCTGCAACTTTGTATGCTTACCCTTCTTTTCATGGGCCTTGTCCCATAGAAGCACTAGGTCTGCCAGTCTAAAAGCTTTCACTTTGGCCCTCTTGTCAAACCAACGCTTGACGGTTTCTTGGTGCCTACTGAAGTGTTCCAAGGCTTGGAGTCTTTCATCCTGCAAATTAGTTAGATCCAAAACACGAGCCTCTGCATCAGCTTGATCCTCAAAATAGTCTAAGACAAATTGGTAAGTAGGTAATTTCAGAGAGATGAGAACAATTGGCTGGGTACCATACAACAAAGCAAAAGGGGAAGTTTTAAGAGCCACTTTATATTTTATCCGATCCGTCCAAAGTGCATATTTCAATAATGTATGCCACTGCCTGGGTTTGTCTGTTGTAGATTTCTTAATGGCATTCATTAAATTCTTATTTGTGGACTCAACCAGTCCATTACCTTGGGGATAATAGTTGGATGAAAATCTGATAACTATCCCCATCTGGTATGCCCATTCTACAAACTCCAAATATTGGAAGGCTGGTCCATTATCACAAACCAAATTTAGAGGAACCCCAAACCTGGTTATGACATTTGACTCTAGAAATTCAATCACTTCATGAGCTGTAATTCTTGTGGTGGCTGCTGTTTTGACCCATCTTGTGCAGTAATTAGTAGCTGTTAGAACATACTTATGCCCTACTAAAGAATTTGGATTAATCACTCCCACAAAATCAAGTCCCCATTGCATTAAAGGTTTATTTATTACAACAGGTTGCAATGGTAGAGCCCGATTGGCCTCTTTGGCTACAAAAGTTTGGCACTGATGGCAGGTTCTCACATGCTGATGGGCATCCTTAAATAATGTAGGCCAGTAATAGCCTGCTCTCAATATTTTATGCGTAGTAGCAGATCCTGAGGAATGCCTTGCCCCTAACTTTTCATGGAAACTGGACATGACTTCATTGACTTCACTCGAAGAAATGCATCTCAAGAAAATGCCAGCATAATTCTTTTTGTACAAATTACCTGCTTTGAGGAGATAATGAGCAACTTTCAGTTTTAATGCTCTCCTTTGGGTTCTATTCAAGTGAGACGAGAAAATTCCAAATTGCAGCAGATGAATAATATCTCCATACCAGACATCAGATTTAGAATTTAACTGATTAACTTCTTCCCGTACAGGTACTTCGGCAATGTGTCGGGACAAACCAAGTCCTCTGATCAATTTTGCAGGCCGAACCTCTAAGTCATACTCTTGCAGCCTTGTAACCCAATTACCCCTCAGTTCACCCAACTCATTCTGACTTAATAGGTACTTAACAGCTAGGTCTGGAACTATAGCATGAATTCTGCTTCTTAGTATGTAGTGCCTAAACTACTTAACTGCTCTCACCAAGGCATAAGCTTGTTTGTCTAAACCAGAATATTTCAGCTCTCAGCCCCCTTTAAATTGGTACTCTTGAAAGCAATTGGATGTTCCCCGGTTTCTCTCCGTTGGGTCAAAACTGCAGCAAGTGTGTGTTCAGAAGAAAAGGTGTACAGATAAAAATCTGCACTAAAATCTGGGCTTACCAGAACTGGTGCTTGTTTGATGGCTGTCTTGATTTCTTGGAAGGCTATTTTAGCTTCTGTGGTCCAGAAAATTTGAGCAGTTTGCTTTAGCATGTCATTCATTGGCTTGACTATCTCTGCAAAACCGGAGATGAAATTCCTGACAAAGTTAATTTTTCCAAAGAAGGACCTCAACTCTTTCTTGGAGTTGGGAAATGGTATGCCGGATATGGCTTCAACTCGTCCGGATCCATGGAAATGCCATATTTTGTGACCAAGTGCCCAAGGAGCTTTCCTTCTGTTACACCAAAAATGCACTTCTTCGGATTCAAAGAAATGCCGAACTCCTTGCATTTGTTAAACACGGACTCCAAGTGCTTTACATGGTCAAACTAATATTTAGAGAAGACTGTTAAATCATCCATGTAAACAACAATGCATTTACCCATAAGGCCCTTGAAAGCATGATCCATTTCTCGTTGAAATGTAGCTCCGACATTTATTAATCCAAATGGCATCCTCTTGTAAGCAAAAGTTCCCCACTTAGTTGTGAAAGCAGTTTTCATTCGATCTTCCTTCTCAACCAATATCTGATTATATCCTAAGAAACCATCCAGGAAAGACATCATCTCTGAACCATTGACAATATGTAACACCTCATCCATAGAAGGCAGCGGATAATTATCTTTCTTAGATGCCTTGTTCAAATTTCTAAAATCCACACATAGGCGGATCTCTCCATTCTTCTTTCTGACTGGCACCAGATTGGCTACCGAAGTAGAATTCCTGATGGGAAAAATAATGGCGACACTCAATAGTTTTTCTACCTCTTTCTAGATGAGGGGCTCTAACAGAGCATTGACATGCCTCTGTTTTTGCCGAAAAGGCTTGCAAAATTCTTTTAAAGGTATAATATGAGTATAAAATTTTGAATCAAATACCTTTAAGTCTTTGTATGACCAGGCCATAACATCCTTGGACCTGTGAAGAAAATCAATCATACTTCTTTTTATTTTTGGATCACAGTTCTTTGCCAACTTGATGTGCCTGGGATCTTCTTCGATCCCTATGTTCAGGTTTTCAGTCTCATTGTCTGTGGCACCCACATAATCCTTAGAATTCACCTTTTGCTTGATTTTGTCAACATCAAAGAGCCACTCCAGCTCCACCATCCCTTTTGGAATTCTATTGTCTTTCAACCTCATTATTCCCTTGTCATCATCTAACTGCTCCAGCAGAGTATCCCTTTGGTCCTCATCGATTATAGCATTTTCAAATGTGTTAGTACTCTACAAAAAGTTTACAATCTGTTGATCATCAGAGAAAACCTAAAAATTATCTATATTATTTGGGACTGAAGGACAAGGGACTAACTCAATTGAAAACTTGTTCCATTTAAATTCTTCCAATGGTTTTAAACTTGCGGTTGAAGAAACCAAGACATCTCGCATGTGAATTCTCGCTTCTCGAGTATGTGTGTCAGATTAAAAGCATCAAAGTCTTCTACAAGATCCCAAGCCCGATGTTTGTATCTTTTTAAATAAGATGCTTTACACTGGAATTTACCCTTGACTTGATTTGCCACCAATTCCGAATCAATAAAAACTTGAATATTTCTCGCTCCTTTGTCCAAAGCAAATTTCAAACCTAATACTAGAGATTCATACTCTGCTAAATTATTTGTACAAGGGAACTGTAGGCGGTAAGACATAAAATATGTCTAACTTTCAGGTCCTTTAAGGACTGCCCCTGTTCCAGAACCCTGTTTAGATCTAGCCCCATCCACATGAAGTGTCCGGACTTCATTACTATGAACAGGATGGGCTTTATTAAACTTCTCATTTTGCCCCGTTGTTAAATTGTAAACTCCAATATCTACCTCTGCAATATTTATAGTCTCATTCTCTGCATTATATTTCGTAATTGTATGCTTGTACCTAGGTTCTATTTCAACCTGTAATTGATTTGCCACTCCTTTCCACGACAACCACATGTGTGAAAAATTTGTTGCCAAGTATCCGTTCAGAGATCTTGACCAATCCCTACTCAAAAGCATCCCGTACCCCACGGGAATATCCACAACCTGAATTTCAATTTTATGTTGAGCCCTTGGCTCAGATGCTAATTGGATATGAATATTTTGAAGTTCTCCCACTACTTTAACCTCTGATTTGTCTAATTGGACAACTCTCCTTTCAGACTTCATTGGGGTCAGACCCAACTGCTGACAAATGGCCAAAGGCATAACATTAGCAGATGCACCCGAATCTACCAAACAATTGTGTAAGTTCTTCCCAAAAATACGAATAGTCAATAAAAATGGGGGAACTTTAGTTTTTTCTTTGTACATGGCTACATTGGCATTTGCCATCTTCTTTCCCTTGTCCACAGGTTTAGTAGTAGGGCCAGAGTATGTTTTTATCAGGTTGTCCCTCTGTTCTAAAATCTGGGCCAACTCATGAAGAGTAATGTTGGCCTTGATATTTTTCATATCCTCCACTATGTTATATCCTTTATTAAGTGGAGGGACAAAAGCATCTGGTCCTCTCAGATTTCCTCCCTTTGGTGGAGATGGATTATTGCTTGGAGAGGGATCTAGGGGAACATTGTGAGAGTTGTCCGGAGGGGTTGATGTAGTATTAGGCTCTAGATTCCTGTTTCTTAGGTTGTAGTTATCTCTTCTGTACTATTGGAAATCCTGCACCTCATCCATAGGTATTTCAACTACATTCTCAGATTCATCCGGGAAAGTGAAAGAATCCAAGACCATAGCTGCACTGTGGCTGGATGAACTTGGGCCATCCGTAGTTCTTTGATTTTCAGGAGAGATCAAATCCCTAGACAAAGCTTCAAATGCATTACAAAATTCTAAACAATATAACTCCCCATGTTGGGAAGTGGCATGTATTCTGCAACAGTTAGGCAGAGCTAAATCACAAATATTCACATCATGGCATTTACCTTTGTAATATTTATTAGGTTCATATGGGGGCCGGTTGAATCTATTCAGTTGATATGAATACCCGTTTGAGTTGTCCCCAGTAGAAAATTGCCTTTTAAAACTCAAAAAATCATTGGCCAGCTTTTGAACTATCTTTGAGACTTCTTCAACTCTTGCATTGTCAGCCTCTTTGCCTAGGTTATATACATTCTCAACAGGTGCTACAGCCAATGGATTTGCTGATGGTAAAGTCTGACAAACTGGCAACATCATCTGATGTGGTATATAATTGAACACAGGGGCAGCTTGTGTAACCAGAGGAATTTGCTGAGCATTCAAAGGTTGGGGTCCCAACTGTCTTTCCAGAATCAAAGCTTCTTTATAAGCTTCTATCAAATTAGTAACAGTGGGATCTCTCTTCAAGAAGACAGAGGTCATTGGATCCAGAGAGTTTCTAAAGATCTCTAATGCCAGGTCTGCATTCGGTACATAATAGCCAGTAAGTCTACCATAAGCTTTCTGGAATCTAACATTATAAGATCTGATAGATTCACCTAATTCTCTTTTGATGCCAAAAAACTACTGATATAAAATACTAGGATCTATTACTTCACCGAACTGTGACACAAAAACTTTTTCTAAGTCATTCCAGCTGGTGACAAAATCATTAGTAAGATTTAGAAACCAGTCATATGATCCCTCTTGGAGAGTGAATGGGAACAATCTGTAGGCAACATCTTCATACTGTACATTTAATAATTTCAAAGAATTCTTGAATGCAACCAAATGTTCTTCTACAGTTCTTGTCCCATCATGTTTATATCTGGGGAGATATCTTTTCGGATTTCTGGGCAGGTCATGGGCTACACCCGGAATATTCAAAGCAGTGGACCCCAACCAATTTGCCATTACTACTTGGCTGACAGTGATATTCTGAGTTGTCGTTGGAGTAACTATCAGCAGTGATAAAACTGTTTCAGACAGAGACTTGGCCCTTCTGAGGCTACTTCTTCTCAAAGTTTCTAATTCAGGAATAAGGAGCTCTCCAGCTCTGGGGTGGGACCTTGTTACCCTGTATGTAGAATCCAACTTTTCACAAGCACTTACAACCTTACAATCCTTAATAGAGTACTGAACTTGAGGTCTTCTTTTCTGGAAATCTTAAACTATTGTACTGACAATTTACAATACTGACTGGATTTCAGTGGGCCCTCCTTCTAGCGCCATTTTTAAATGCTGGTCCGACTTTTATACACACCCTGTGAAGAATGAGCATAAAACTCTGATAACACTTATACGGGATAAATCCCACTCACTTTAGGATCTAGCTAGTTATCTAAGGTGTGAGTTACAGAGTCGGGTCGAATGTTAATTCACTCTTTTCTGCTTCTAAAATAGTTTTCAATATGGACTGTCTGTTACCTTACAACGGGCTCACTGAACTTGTTCAGTAAAGTTCAGTAGTTGTCACTTGTTGACAATCATATTTTAAAATTAATTATTTGATCTAGCTCTTATTGGTCAGCAGATTTAAATAAAAGATAAAATTAAAAGAAGATAAAAATGGATCATTTCACGGTAAAACAAAGAGGGTAGGGTAAGGCAGAAAGAGAAGTTTATCAAACTTAGCTATAAGATAAAACTACCAATTTTATTTATACTATCAGTTTCACAACAGAATAAATCAAAGAAGAAAGTGTCCAGCTTTCTAAGATCACTTTCTACTAAGAGCATAAGGCAGAGATGGAACAATCTAACAAAAAATTATAAACCGAAGGGAAGTCGGTTAAAATTGATATCTTTCACCGACAGCCTAGCTCGCACAGTGAGGACAGAGCAATTAGAATAGACTTGAACATCAAATCTGTAATTTTCCCTAGCATACAATAGAACAAATGAAGCCCAACAACATATTTAATCTTGATAACATAGATTTACAGCATATATTTAACAAACTTTAAAGAAATGGATAACAAAAGAAGATGAACTTATCACAATCTGAAAAAGATTAGGCTCCTGGACATGCTATCACAGAGAACAAAAGCACATCAAATCCAAGTCCATAAATAAAGTATTTAACAAGATTTGCAAGAAATTTCTTCAATAGCCTTTTATTTCTAAGTTTTCACCCACCTGTGATTACATTGAGAAGAAGTATTTATAGACTCAGGATAGACCTTGATCTTTTCAAAAATATCTTCTTCTCCAATCATAAATCTTATCATCTTAAACCCTAGTACCCGGGTTTTACAATATAAGCCCTTTTAAAATAAAGTCTTGATAAAACTTAACTATTCTGCAACTCAGTGCAGTCACTTGCCATAAATGGAGAAGATAAAATTTGAATGCCACTTGCATTCACCCGCAACTGTGAATAAATGTCTTCATTAATGCCCTCGGGTAATTTGGATGAGTCACCACTTCTCTGACATTTCATCTCCGCAGAGCCATCCCTGAGTCGAAAATGTCTGTCGGTCATTAATTCTGCCATAAATTTTCATTAAATGCATCCATCGGAAAATTCCGGTAACTGTGTGTAGATATTTTCATTTTTCGGCCAATTCCCAACATATTCCATTAAACGGGCAGCTGCTTAGTCATCGTAAAGTCTCTTTGCGGCCAGATCTGTAAAATTTGGATGAAACAACAATTCCCAGCATCTCTCATTTCAATATGGCTGTCTTTGATTAATTTGCACTTAACTTTGTCTTTATGGCCATTTCTTCGTTATCATGTAAGTGCCAGATGGCTTCTTGTATGAAAGACAAACAAGGATTAGCATTTTAAAATTATTAAATCAAAACCTTAAATATTAAAATGAAATCCTGAAGTTCAGTATACGCGGCTCTAATCATCTGATACGTGGCTTGCTTTGTCTTGACACGTGTCGCAAAATCATGACACGTGTCCATTTCCAGCTGTTTTCCACTTTTGGGCCTTTTTTGTCTTAAGTCGCGAAAATGTGACATGTCACGATTTCGTGACATGTCGCGAAATCGTGACCTTTCCTGCACTTCATGCACCTTTCTGCCCATGAGCCGCGAAAACGCGACATGTCACGAAATCGTGCCCTCTTTCTGGCAACTGCTTCCTTTCTTTCCTCCGTCGCGAAAACGCGACATGTCGCGATTTCACGACATGTCACAAAATCGCGACGGCACCCTAACACTTGGCAGCTTTTTTCTTCATGTGTCGCGATTTCGCGACACTTCTCCGACTTTGCACCTTTCATGCCTTAGTCATTTATTTTGCTCCCCTCTGCTTTTGGTGTTGCAACCTTTGCCTTTGGTTCTTCTGCACTTTTTTCATATCGGTGAAAGATTTTCTTTAATCAGCAATTATTCTAACATGTGAAAAATGAATTCTGGAATAAATCAAAACCAGATGCAAATAAAAGCACAACTTAAAAAGGAGGCAAGCAAATTTGGAATTTGAAACCTGAAAAACATCAAGAGGGTCCTTACTACAAAATGAAAGCTCAAAATTTTCAAAGGGTGGAAATTCATTTTTCAGTGGGGGTGTGTTGCTTCTCAACAGGAACTTTATATACAAACAATTATAGTTGGTCATAAATGGGCTCTCGTCTTGCTAGTCCAAGGTCTACATAATAGCATGTTATAGTTGGTCTAAAAATCAAACACCATAAACTTCACTCTCACTTATTTAGGCCTAGCTAAAATTGACAATCAAATGCAACCCATAGGATCTTGAGGTTTACCATTATAAGCATAACAATAACTTCTTGTAGAAAGTACATTTTCTCTAGGTATATTCATTTTATCTATTAAGGACAGTGGCATAACACATGTAACACTCCCATCATCAACCAAATCCCTATGGATCACAATATTATTATATATAATTTTTATCATCAATGGTAAATCATCACCCCTTTCTAAATAATCAGCCACATTCATGTTCTTCAAAGAAAAGTTGATAACCAAATCATAGTTAGTATGTGCATCAATACAAATAGTTTATATATGTGATTGAATATATTACACTTCATAAGACCCTAAAATGGTAGGCATAATATTAGTAATCCTTTGTTTGGATATGTCCTTCTCATTGAGAATGTATTTTAACCTTTTTCTTTAATAGAAATATGTCCTAACTAATTTTAAGTATGAGACCTTTTAGGGAGTTATATGCAAGTATTCAACAATATTCAATGCTTTAGTCTTACTCATGACTACTTGTAACAATGATTCTTTGGTTTGGGTGATGTCCTATCATGTTTTTGCTATGGGCACTAAGATAACCACTTTAAGCAATGGTTGTGGTAGTTCACTATTTTTTGAAATGATAGGTTCCATAGACTAGGATAAGGTCTTTTCAAGAATATTTTCTACATATTTAGAAGTTTTTGTATCTTTAGCATATTCCTAGATGACCAAGGGAGGGTTTGGAATTTTATCAACAATAATAGGATTAATCATTGCTTAACAAATTATTTTATTTTTCTTATTTATAAGGTAGCTTATTATTATATTGAGGTGTACTCCTAGTAACAATATCAATTTGATGTTCCAAAGATACAAGTATTTCTCTTTGCACCTCTAAAATATTGATATATTGAGCCACATTTGGTTGACTATAGATGTATTCACTACTTGGGCCAAGTTGGAAACATACTTGATTAACTTAAGATGTATTATATAAAGTGCTAGCTCTAGAATTTTGATTTTGGGAATGATTACCATTTTTATTCTGATAATTTTGACTCCCTCTTCGGTTGCCTTGATTAGAGTTGTATTATTGATTTTGATGATTTTGTTAGCCACCTTAATTAAACCATTGAACCTAATTTAGGTTCATCCTTTGTTTTTTATTAGAAGTTTATTGCTCATGGTTCGGGATACCTAAATTTTAATTGAGAGGATGGTTAAACCTCTTCTAGAGATTCTCTTTTCTTTCATGAACTAAAGCAATCCTATCATTGCTAACTTGATAAGTATTGAAATTGGGACCAATGGATTGTTTAAGATAAAACTTTCATAAATTTGTGCAAGTGGAATTATCATGACCATATGTTCCATGCCAAAATAAAAACTTATTAGCATCATGCCATACATGAGCTTCAAACCTATCATTAATATAATAGTTTTTTAGCTTATGAGGTGTGTATATTTTGAGAATATCTTCATATATCCACTAAGACATAATATGCTCAAGCTTAAGACCACCCCATATTTAGTTAACATGTGAAAATATGCTATAGATATTTCTAATTCATGGGAGGTATCTTGGACATCTACATTGCACGCCCCATACCCTATAACATTTTAATAGGGTTTTTAGGTTTTAAAGATTTTTGGTCATCCTTATTTTCCCAATGTTAAAGGAATTTTACAAAATAAATAATTTTTCAAGGTAAGAGAAATTAAGAGGATTATGTTCTTGGATCTTAGCTTGAAAAGAGGGTTTAAAATTATTTACAAACTTAGCAATAGTAGCCTCTTTTTTTAGATTTATAATCATATGACATTTAAGTATTCCCACCTTTTGTGAAAATTAGTAAAATAATTATGAGAGCCTTGTTTTGTGTTTATAAAATATTTATTGCTTCCACAATGGTCATATCATCATCAAAAATATTTTTTTAATTTCTAAGGAACCAATGGAACACTTACCTAAGGATACAAACCAATCAAGAGCATTTCTTACAAAATCCCTAGTCATTAATTTCAATAAAAATTTCTCATTGTGAAGCCAATCCCTATAATATGTCATGAACTTATCAATAAATATTTGGGATTTATTAGTCCTATCAGAATATTAGTATTTATTATTACATTATGTAATAATTAGGGGATGAGTAATGATGTCACCTTGTCACATATCCTATGAGAAATTAAGAAGATAAAAAAACATTTTGAAGGTGAAATACCAAGGGTCTCTTGAATTAAAGAGACACCATATTGATGTATTAATATGTATGTTGTATGCAGGCTCAAGTTGGTGGATTTGTATGATAGAATTGTTGAGGAATATCATGAAATATTAAGGTGAAAAAATTATATTAAATTTTTTCTTGTTTATATTATGTTTAAAATATTTATCATCTCCCATTTCCAACATTTGGTATCAAAGATAATAATAGATATTTGTGAGGTTTATATGAAGGGAAAATTATAAAAATCTGACAACATGCTCTTATAGTTCATCCTATGTATTTGAGGTTTGAATGTCTTGCATGTAATATAAAAAGAAGTGTTTTTTTAGATAGAAATATGAGCCTAGTGATGTTTGAGGAGAAAATCTACTACTAAAATAAGTTGTAGTATCCCAAAGTACTCCCAAATACCTTCCCATAGGTAATATCTATCCCCAAGTTTCCATAAATTTGCTTTATTTTCTCATAGTGTTGTAGACCCATATATATTTAGTGACTCCATATTCAATAAAAGCCATTAGATTCATAAACCAATAGTTCTACAGTATAAATGTGTGAGCAAAAAAATTCACCAAAGAACATTTTCTTGTGAATTTATGTTTCTTACTCCATTTTCTTCAATACCCTATATGTGAGTCATTTTCTCTAAATTTCTATTTGTGAAATAGAGAACCCGATGTGTGTGCTTATCTTACCCTATGTCAGAGTAATAAAAATATATCGCAATAGAATTTACATTCAAACATAGAAGTTTTATTAGAGGCACTTAGGACGTTTCAAACTTAGAAAATTATATTGGAATGCTTGTTTGGAGGCACTCAAGAAGTTTGAAATGAGGAAGATTGGTGATTGGTCAATATTCCTAGAGGTTTGGAAATATAATTAACACACCTAACAAAGAATTTTTCTATGCTTAGAATAATAATAATTACAAAGGATATATGGATAATTCATGTTGTGCCTAAACTACTTTTATGAATTTCAATTTTTTTTAAATGATGTGTCTTGTTTACAATGCAATTTGCATAGTCAGACAGTTGGTTATTGAAAAAATCTAAAAAATTTAATAGTGGTCATGGGTTCAATTCCTTTGGGTGCCTATTTGAAAGAGGGATTTGCTATCTTAGATATATTGCAAATATTTTTCTATAGCTATATTAGTAAAAAATGCATTTATGGAGTTAAAAGGTGTATAGACACATTTTTTAATTGGCATTATTTGTTATGAAATAAAAGTGGCTTAGGATGTTGGCAATTTTGGGTTTGAGATCCTAGCTTCTTGTCTATGAGTTGTCATTGATGTCAAAAGGAAATGGCATTAATGTTAAGAGGATGTGTTGGCTTCAAAGGTGGAAGATTCCAAGAGAATCCGGAGAGATTCCATTGGCAAGGGTTTTTCATTAAAACCAAGTTAAATGGTTTTTATTAAAACCAATGGAGGTTCTCTTTATTATTTATTTAATTATTATTTAAAACCCTTCAAGGTTTTCATTAATTAATTATTTAATTAATTAAGGGATAAATTATTTTTAATTTATTAAAAATACTTAAGGGTTTATAAACCCTTTAGAAAGCAAATTTCGATTAAATTCGAAATTACTTTTCTTTGCAGCCGATGTGTTCTAAAGTCCACGTATGGACTATATATGTGAGAATGTTCCTAAGGTTAAAGTATCTTGGAAAATCAAAGGCAATTAATTGGTTTGGCTGCGATCGAATGTTCTATTTACGCTACGAAAGAGGAGAGCTCGTGGTTTGAAAAGCTTTCGAAAAGCTTGACCGTTCATGTGGAAGGAAGTTCGTCTTGGACTTCGTAAGCCTCTTGTGGGCTAGTGGCAGCGAAGGCTACGTTTGGGACTTGCATAGGCGGAGGTCTGCACTTCGATCCCCGTGGAGGGAGCTATGCATGGATTAGTCACATTTTTATTAAAACGTGTTTTGTGCCACGAATTTCGGATTCTTCAAGGGCAACCATTATAAGGTGTGATTATTTTCTTGATATGATTTTTGGCATTGTTTAGCATTGTTTAAAAGACATAGGAGAAATAAGGGGATATTTCTTTGGTTCTATTTTTGAGATTAGTCTTTTGCTATGCTAAATTTAAAAATGGAGATATAAGGTATAAGTTTTGGTTGTTGTGTTTTTGGCTTCTTTGTTGGTTGTTTTTAAAGAAGAGGAGCTAAAAGGTGTATTAAGGAAAGTTTTTATATATGCTCATTTATCTTGATTCTAACCCTAACTTGGTTGGAAGTTTGAGGGTTGTGTGTGGTGACAGCTTTAAGGATTAATTTTCTTCTACTGCAAAAAGGTATGGGCACATTTTTCTTATGAGTATGATTGGTGTATGTTTTTATGAAATAAGGTTGGAGTGAAAAGGTTTTCAACTAGGTTTCCTTTGGTTGGGTGTAAATCCTATTTTCTGGTTTGTTGAAGACTACTTATGCATTGTTATCCTTAAGGAGAGTTTTTTGTGAATGCATAATTTTTTGTTTGAGATAGTGGAAGCTTTGTGCACTAGGGTTTATATTTGTGAGTCTAGCTACTTGCATTGAGTTGGTAGAACCCTTGGTTGGCTGTTTTGAGTTTGATGGTTGAGTTGCTTCCATAGAGGTTGTTTGATCAAGTTATTGCTTTACTTGATTCATGATATTGGGCTTACTCCATTGAGTTGATTTGAGCAAGTTATTCTTTGCATTTGGTGATATTGTGTTGGTGGCTGTTTTGTTCAAATATCTTTGGAGGGAAAATGATTTCTACTTGTTTCCTTTTCTTGTGATGATTGGTTGAATGCTTCAAGGTTGATGTTGAGTTGAATGGTGTTGGTTGACTAAACCTTGTTTGATGAGCATTGTTGTTGAAACCCTAATTGATGGTGAAAAGAACATGAGTATCATTGTTATGTGATTCTTTGCATAGTTGGCAATTGTTGGGGTTTCATGTTCTTGAAAGAAAACATTCTATCCTATCCATTTCGGATATTGAGTTGAGTTTTCAGATTTGAGATTGAGATTGAGCTGAGTTGATTTGAGTTGAGTTTTGAGGTTGGGATTTGAGTATAGAACATATTGAGTCTCTAACAATTCTCTTTATGCTTTTATGAGTTTGACAAATCACATTGGGTCTCTAACAATTCACTTTGTGATTTCCTACTAAGAAAGTTTTTCTTGGTGAGCTTGCTGAGTTTTTGGACAGGTTCCAATGGGGACTTGTGAGCAATTTTTGGATAGGTTCTAGTGAGGACTTGTGAGCAATTTTTGGACAGGTTCTGGTGGGGACTTGTGAGCAGTTTTGGACAGGTTCCAGTGGGGACTTGTGAGCAAATTTGGACAGGTCCTAGAAAAGGACTTGTGAGCTAATTTTGATAGTTCTATCAGAGAACTTGAGGACGGAGGTGCATTGGTTCTATGAGAAGAACCTGAGGATAGTTGGCAAGTCTTTGAGAAGGCTTGTATGCAGAGGATTTATTTGTTCAAGAGTTGGACAGATCTGACAGATAGAGGAAGACTTGTACTAGACTGACTGATTGTGTTTGGTATAGGTTGTTGAGCTGCTATGGACGTGATCATAGAAGGTAGAGGTCTCTTAGGCTAAGCATTGAGGACAGGAGGTCTTCGATGGAAAGGAGTTCCATGTGCTGGCAAGAGGTAGAGGCGATTGATCTTCTGAGGGATCATTTACAGAGTAGAGGGGAAGGTATCTCCTTTGAGCAGAGGCTCATAAATTTTGATTGGGGGAAGGTATCTCCTTTGAGCAGAGGCTCATAAATTCTTATTGGGGGAAGGTATCTCCTTTGAGAAGAGGCTCATAAATTCTAATTGGGGGAAGGTATCTCCTTTGGGCCGAGGCTCATAAACATTGTAATTGGGAAGGATTCCCAAAGAATTTTGAGATAACTTTTAGAGAAAAGTTTTGTGGATGTAATCCAACCATTCTAGGTGAACCACGTTAAAATTGGTGTCACTTTATGGATGATATTGTGCATTTCTTTGATATTGCTTTGGGTATATTGCTTTACTATTTTGAAGTATAAAGGAAAAAGTAAAAAGAGGTCTTATACTATTCACCCCCCTCTCAGTATAAGCTTGTGTTCTTATATTGGTATCAGAGCGGGTGCCTTCGAAAAGTTTAACGACTTGAAGGAAAAGCTAGTAAAGAACACAATGGAGCATTCAAGTGGCAATGCAAGCACCTATTCTTGATGGGTCAGATTTTGGTCTTTGGAGTGCAAGGATGAAGGTTCATCTAATGGCACTTGAGAATGAGGTTTGGGAAGTGATTGAAGATGAGTACACTATTCCAGAACATGGTCCTAATACTAAAGAAGAAAGGCTCATACATCACAACAATTCAAAAGCAATGAATGCAATCTCGAAAGGCTTACAGAAGCGGATCTCACCAAAGTGATTCACTGCAAGACAACTAGTGAAATGTGGAAATATTTGAAGGTGGTTCATACAGGTGATACAAATGTCAGAAAGGCCAAGTTGAGACACTTAAAAGGTATGTTTGAACAACTCAAGATGAATGATGATGAAAATATTAGTGACTACATGCTTCGTATGGATGAGGTTGTTAACTCCATGAAAGACTTAGGTCTTGAGCTTGCTGAAAATGATGTTTGTGATAAGATTTTAAGATCTCTTCCTAATAGATTTAGTGAAAAGATTTTTGCTATTGAGGAAGCTAAATATTTGGATAAGTTGAAAAAGGATGAGCTCCATAGTATACTTGTAGCATTTGAGTTGAGAACTCAAGTGAAGGTTGATGTCAAGAAAGAGGCAGCTTTCAAGGCTACCAAGAATTCCAAGGGTAAATAGCTTCAATATAGTGATGAGTCTTCTAGTGATGAAGAGGCATATTACAGCAAGAAAGGCAAGTTCTCTAGAAAGCACAAAAGTATGAAAAATATAAGATGTTTCAATTGTGGAAATTTTGGTCATTATGCTACTGACTGTACTATTCCCAAGAATGAAAGTGATGAAGATAAACAAGATTCTAAGAGCAAGGATTCTAAAAAGCACAAGCATCACAAGAAAAACAAAGATGAGCACAATAATCAAGGAAAGAGGTATTCTCACAAGCACAAGAAGAGTTTCTACCTAGACAAATCAAGTAAGTGTTCTAGTAGTGATAGTGAAAGTTCTTCAAGTGATAATGAAAATGAGATGTTGTTCATATCAAAAAAAGATGAAGAACCGAAATATAGATTCATTATCATGAAATGTCTTAGATGTGGAAATTTTGGTCACCTTGAGGATGATTGCACAAATAATGATTTGGTTTCTAGTATGTATGAGGATGCTTCAGAAAACTATAATGAAGATGCATGTATGGTTTTTGAAAAGGGTAGCACCTCTAGTGATAAGAAATCGAAAAAGGCTTTGATGATTCAAAAAGCAAACAAATAAAGGATCTTGAAAGTGAACTTATTAGTGCTCTTAGTGTTTTGGAAAAGGAAAGAAAGAAGAATGCTAGACTCAAGGATAAGTTAGATGAATGTTGTATGGAGAGAGATGATCTTATAGAAAGTCTTGAATTATCTATAGCTAAGACACAAGAACTCAAGGATGAGTTAGAGTCTAAGGTTCTTGAGTATAGTGAGTTAGAACAGAAAATGGCTTCTTTGAAAGAGGAAACTAAAGAGTACAAGGATAAGCTTTACAGGTTTCAAGATAGCTCCAAAAAGGTTAAGTCACTCATCAAAGGTCAAAGAAAGACAACAGATAAGAAGAGCCTTGGTTTTGTTAAGCCACACAAGGAACAAGTTGGAGAGTCTAGTAAGAGACTCCAAAAGAAAGAGAGTTCTGATGAGGAAAGTATTTCAGAAAAGGAGTCATTGAATGATAGATGCATAGAAATAGAAAACATAATTCAGAATGAGAAGAAGAAGTTTTCAGAACCTAAGAGGTCAATTAAAGGAAAGTTTCAAGGCAAATGTTTTGCTTGTCACGAGGTTTGGTCACATGGCTTCACATTGCATGGCTCAAGTGAAGGAGGTAAATGACGAGTTTCAAAAGTGCTAGTTACTTTCAAGGGTATTGCTACTCTTGTCAACAGTTTGGGCACAAGGCAGTTTATTGCAAGGCAAATAACAGGAACAGGTTTGGTCAGAACAGGTTTGGCCAGAACAGGTTTGGTCAAAACAGGTTTGGCCAAAACAGGTTTGGTTAGGACAGGTTTGGTCAAAACTGGTGGATTCAAAGATCAGGTTTACCTCAAAGAAACAACATCGTCAAGTGTTTCAAGTGCAACAATGAAGGTCACACAATCAGACGATGTAGAGCTGAAATTCTAGAATACAAGAACAGGAACAGTGGCATGATCAGGTCCAAGGATCAAGGCATGGACAAGAACAGGGATGAGAACAAGAACAAGAACAGTGACAGGAACAAGAATATGGACAAAGAGTTCAAGAGAAGTCCCGACAAAGATATTATAGACGCTGATGATGATCAGTGCCTAATGAGAGTTTTACTCCCACCCAAGAATTAATCACCTCATCAGGAGGTGGGGGAGGGACTAAGCTAAGAGGCTCATTCTTAGTCCCGAGCCCCAAAGGTGACCCTTTGCCATTGATGACAAAGGGGGAGAGATTTGAGTAAGGGGGAGAGCCTCAAGATAGGGAGAGCTATTTATGTTGAGTTTTTGTGTTGTTGAGAAGCATGGTTTGCCATCAATGACAAAGGGGGAGATTGTTGGCAATTTTGGGTTTGAGATCCTAGCTTCTTGTCTATGAGTTGCCATTGATGTCAAAAGGAAATGGCATTAATGTTAAGAGGATGTGTTGGATTCAAAGGTGGAAGATTCCAAGAGAATCTAGAGATATTCCATTGGCAAGGGTTTTTCATTAAAACCAAGTTAAATGGTTTTTATTAAAACCAATGGAGGTTCTCTTTATTATTTATTTAATTATTATTTAAAACCCTTCAAGGTTTTAATTAATTAATTATTTAATTAATTAAGGGAGAAATTATTTTTAATTTATTAAAAATACTTAAGGGCTTTTAAACCCTTTAGAAAGCAAATTTCGATTAAATTCGAAATTACTTTTCTTTGCAGCTGACGTGTTCTAAAGTCTACGTATGGACTATATATATGAGAAGGTTCCTAAGGTTAAAGTCTCTTGGAAAATTGAAGGCAATCAATTGGTTTGGCTACGATCAAATGTTCTGTTTATGCTGCGAAAGAGGAGAACTCGTGGTTTGAAAAGCTTTCGAAAAGCTTGATCGTTCATGTGGAAGGAAGTTCATCTTGGACTTCGTAAGCCTCTTGTGGGCTAGTGGCAGTGAAGGCTACGTTTGGGCATTGCGTAGGTGGAGGTCTGCGCTTCGATCCCCGTAGAGGGAGCTGTGCATGGATTAGTCACATTTTTATTAAAATGTGTTTTGTGCTGCGTATTTCGGATTCTTCAAGGGCAGCCATTATAAGGTGTGATTATTTTCTTGATATGATTTTTGGCATTGTTTAGAATTGTTTAAAAGACAGAGGAGAAATAAGGGGATATTTCTTTGGTTGTATTTTTGAGATTAGTCTTTTGCTATGCTAAATTTAAAAATGGAGATATAAACTTCTTTGCTATGCTAAATTTAAAAATGGAGATATAAACTTCTTTGCTATGCTAAAATTTCACCATATTTAAAGGAACAAATGAAGCCGTAATTTTACATATTTAGTCACAAATTCATACACTAAAGGTCAAATATGATGAGAGTATTAAACAATTTCTTTGAAGAACTATAAAATTAAAATTAAAGCTAAACACTATGGGAGAAAAGGTGGAAGGTAAACTCTTAGTTTCAATTGTACTTATAGTTTTCCCTAAATCATTCAAAACATTGGTGACATATCTCCAAATGGAAAATAGAAGAGTGTTATTTGAATAATTGATAAACGTCCTCCAACAATATGAAGTGAAAAAATTGTTGAGAGTTGAGTTGTTCAATAATGCCCTTATCTCAGCAAAGAAATCTCAGAATGGCTCAAACGGTCCTTATTTCCCATTTTCATCACAAAACTAGCCACAATGGAGAAGGAGGTATTGTCATATTTGTAAAAAAGGACATGACACCAAGTTCTATAAATATAAGTCTTTGAATAAAAGGAATCAATTCCAAAAAAATCCTCAAAGGAATCAACTATATCAATCACAATATCAACAATGGCAACAATAACATCAAGGGTACATTGCTTAGGGTGAATCAAAACCAGATTATGAAAAAGAGTATGAAATAACAATCCAAGAAACAAGGATAAATTCAAATGTGTGTCATCAATAGTGATTTTGAGTTTTCAAAACTAAGGTATTGTTTATAGGCAATACTTAGAAAAGTTGGTGAATAATACTTTGAAAATAGTGTGACAATATTTGTTTGTTAAATGGTAGAATATGCAAGGAACTATTCACCCTTGATATCATTGAGGTGTAATGTAGAAAGCAAATTAAAATAATTGAGAAGTTGAATGATAAGCCCATGATGAAAGATATTTGTTGTGACACAAGTGATCTTCTTCAAAGGAAAAATTCTAGTTATGATATAGATGATTTGAGGCCCATGATGGTATATGGTTGTTGTAATATAGGTTATTTGGATCCTATAGTGGTAAATGTGTGTTGTGATAAATGTGAAATTATCCAAAAGGAAGATATAGCTTGTGATACAAGTGATTTGAAGATTTTTGATAAAAATAGAGTTTGTGTAGAATATTCTTGTATTAACCACGACAAAGGTCATATTGTCAGAGTTGAAAGTGATAATGTTAGTTTAGATTGTGGTAAAGTACATTGTGATGATGATGTATGGTATTTGAATGTTGTTGGTGATAATAACAAATATCATAAAGGAAATAAGGATATTGGGTGTTTTAACATTGTTGATGATGTTGATAACAATTGAAGAGATGATGCAAAAATTGGATGCTTTAAAAAGTATACCAAAGGAATTTTTTCAAAAATAATGAGAAAAATAGGATATAATGATACAACTTTGGAAGATATGGGCAAGGTGTGAAAATTTTCATAATACTAGGTATAAGACCAAAGAATGAAGGTCTTGGATATGAAGAACAAGTAGTAAGTAGTGACACCAAATTTGTGGAGAATAAATTATATGCATAAATTCCTAGGTTGAGTTGTTGTAATCAGTGTGGAATATTAGGACATGTGATAGCTAGGTGTTGGAACCTATATTCTTGTAAGATTTTTGGTTGTAATAATCACTCTAGAAGAAAGTGTTGGCACAAAGTAAAAGTGACCAATGAAATACATTTGAATTATGAATGAATGAATATGTTAGAATGTGATAAAGCAAAATAAATATTGAATGGTTTCTATAGGAGAAGGTGGAGTTTGTTGAATGAGAAGAATGTAAGTTTTTTCCATGTAAAAATATCTTGGGAAACTTGAGATAAGTATTATAAGAATATAACCCAAGTAATGATTGGTAGTAAAACATTATGTGGAATATTATAAAGATGTGGAATATTCAAAGATATAATTTAGTGGTAGTTTTCCAAATTTGATGATCTACAAGAAGATCTAGAGTTTGATCCAGAGTGATGGTTTTAGCACCATTCCATCATATCATGAGAAAGAGAGAGAAAAAAAACATATATTATTGAGAATGAAGTGATACATTTGGATGGAGATGTAAATATCTTTATAGGAAAATAGATTCCTTACCCAAAACTCTACCTAGTTGTACAAGGAGACACCTTGCATATTACAACTTGCACATTGACACTTGTGCATTTACTACTTGAAGTAACTAGATAACTTCCTTATGAAGTAATCCCTTGTACATAACCAAATAATGTAATAGACTCTAACACCCCCCTATATTACATTATTTGGTATGAAGTTCTCTTGGATTGCATAGATGATTTTTGAATGTTTGAAACTTAATTTTTCCAAGTGATTTTGTGAAGATATTTGCTACCTGATCTTCTGTAGAGATATGCTTAAGGATGATATGATGGTTCTGAAAATATTCTCTAATGAAATGACATTGAGCTTCAATGTGTTTGGTACTTTCATGTATAATTGGATTTTTGATCAGGTTGAGTGCTCCTTTATTATCACTAAAGATCATCATTGGAGTTTTATTGATTCCCATATATGATAATATGTATTGTAACCACAAGGTTTCATAGGTTGTATCTCTTGCTACTTGATATTATGCTTCTATTGTGATTGTGCCACTATGTGTTATTTCTTGCTATGCCAAGATATGGGTCCTAACCCAAGGTAGAAGACATATCCTAAGGTATATTTCCTATCATAAATGAATCCTACATAAGCTGAGTCTGAGTATAGATGAAAATATTTGATATTCCTTAAATAAGTTAGTCCATAATCAATAGTTTTCTTGATATATTACAATATTCTTTTTGTAGCTTTCCAATGACTTTATCTTGGTTCTTGCATGAATCGTGAAAGATAATTTACTACAAATGCTATGTTCGGTTGACTATTCATTAGGTATAGAAGACTTCCACTTAGGTGACGATTCATAGTTGCTGAGACTAATGGTGTTTCATCATTTTTGGATAATTGGATCCCTTGTTCCATTGGTGTATCTTTATGAAATTATGCTGACATTCTTTCATTCTATACTTTTTGAGAAAGCCTTTTGCATACTTTGATTGGGTGATAGTTATCTTGCCCTCCTCTTTATTAATATCTAGACCAAGACAATAGTTCATTAGACCTATATCTATCATTTCAAATGCTTTTTCTAAATCCCCTTTGATGTCATTTTTTTTGAACTTCTAGTAATTAATATATCGTCTACATATACTATAAGAACGAGTATGTAGTTTCTAATTTTATTGGTGTATAAACTAGTATTTTTTGTGCTTCTCTTGAAGTTCTCTTGTAATAAGTGGTTGTTGATCTTTATATTCCATGTTCTAGGAGATTTTTTTAAACCATAAAGGGATTTGTTCAATTTGCATACCTTATTTTCTTGTCCCTTGATGATGAATCCTTCTGGTTGTGACATGTAGACTTCTTCTAAGTCACCATTAAGGAACACACTTTTTACATCCATCTAATGAAGTTTCCAACCCTGAAGAGCTGCTAGTGCACAAACTGTTCTAATAGTATTCATTCTAGTTGTAGATGCAAATGTTTCTTCATAATAAATTCATTCTATTTGAGTGTATCCTTTGGCTACTAGTCGAGATTTGTATTTTTCAAGTGTTCCATATTCATTGTATTTGATTTTTTAGACCCATTAACAACCTACTATTTTATTTGCTGGAGGTAGTTTTACTAGATCCCATGTCTTAATTTTTGAAGTGAAGCATATTATGATTTCATAGCTGATTTCTAGTGTGAGTCGTTTACTGCCTGAAGTGTTGATGTTGGTTCCATCATATTTTTGAGCATTCCTCTATTCATTCTAATCAAGCTTCGAGTTTGAGATCTAGTAGTAGAAATATTTAACATTCTTTCTAGATTTGATTCTCTGAGAGTATCTCTAAGCCATATTGGTTCTTTCCTAGGAGGGACTGTAGATGCATCTATATCTTGTTCCTGTGATTTTGATTCTAAATCCTCACTTAATGTGTCTTTATCTAAAGGATTTAGAAGAATTTATGTATCATTACTGGTATTTTCTATATTAATATTGATATTTTTATCAAATATTACATGTCTACTAATGTGAAATTTCTTTGTGTATGGATCCAATATTCTATACCATTTAGATTCATTGTCATAACCGATAAATATTCCTTCCATGGTTTTTTCATCTAACTTTGATCGTTTTTGTTTTGGGATATGCATGTAAGCTTTACACCCAAAAATATTTAGCTTTCCTATATTTGGCTTATGTCCTAACCATGCTTCTTTTGGTGTAGTGTGTTTGAGTATCCTTGTAGGTAATCTATTTTGTATGTAGACTTCTATCTGTACTGCTTTTACCCAATATTGGTGATCAAACTGAGCCTCTTTCAACATTCATCTAACCATTTCCATTATTGATCTATTTATTCTTTCTGCAATTCCATTTTGTTGAGGTGAATATGCTATAGTAAGTTATCTTTTAATTCCATTTTATTCTAAGAATGAATCAAACTCTTTTGAAACAAATTCTCCTCCTCTGTCTAAGCGAAGTGCTTTAATAGTCTTTCCTGATTTCTTCTCCACTTGAAGCTTGAATTTCTTGAAACGAATAAATGCTTTTGATTTGTACTTTATGAAATACAAGCACATTGTTTTTGGTGTGATCATAAACGAATAATTAAAAATACTTATGTCCTCCAATACTGCAAATTTTTATTGGCCCACATAAATCTATATATATTATTTCCAACGGTTGTTGAGCCTTGTGTTGATGGAGTTCAAAGGGAATTCTATGTTGTTTTCCTACTAAAAACTCTAGACATATAGTAGTTTTTGAAGAAAAGTTAGGTATTCCTTCAACCATTTGATACTTGAATAATTATTTCATTGAGGAATCACTAGTATGTCCTAATCGCTTATGCCATAAATATGATGTTTTGACTGAAAATTGAGTGTGTAGCAGTATCTAGAATAAATAGACCATTTTGATAAGATCCTGATGCTATCCTTTTTTCTTGTTTAGAAATATGATAGTGTTTCCTTTTAGTGAGGACTTTAAACTCAATAGTTATGTTTTGATCCATGAGTTGAGAGACAAAAAGAAGATTAGTAGTTAATTTAGGAACATACAACACGTTCTTGATTATCCCTTTTCCTTCTTTTAGGTTTATTGAGATGTTTCCAATTCTCTTCAACTCATAAGTTTCGCTATCTGACACAACAACTAGTTTCTCGTCTACCTTCTTTAGGGAATTGAACCAATGAATATTTCCATTCATGTGCTTACTTGCTCCTGAGTCTATATACCAATAATCCATGATTTTTATTGATAAGGGTTAAGGACCTTGTTGAATTCCTTATGTCTCCCTAGTGATTTTGGAAATGCTATATGATAGATAAAGTGCTTTTGAGAATAATAGTTCAATTTAGAGTTGATTTTATAAAGTTTTGTAAATAGTAAAAATCAACTTCTTTTACACCATATTACTCCTATTAAATTTTAAGCACTTTCTAACTTGATGAGGTTTTAATAGTTGAATTCCTATTGTTACTTTAATGTATTTTGAGATAAATATGCCAATTAATTTCTAAATCTTAATGTTCTTTAATAAACCTCTTTTATAGCATTTAATAATTTGATATTTATTTTTTCTAATTTCCAATTTCCTACTTTGATGTAGTATTCCTTATAACATGGAATATTAGAAAACAATTATTTGCAATAATATAACTTTTTTTTTGGTAAATTAGATTTTATATACAAAAGTGGGTTTTTTGAGAGGATCCCAAAACCTTATAACATTAAATGCCACAACATACATCAACATGAAAAATCCCATTGGGCCATAATACCCAAACCCAAGATACATCCAGAAACATTATGCTTAGCAAAAAACCAATAACAGGATCACAGACACTAAAGGTCGATAGTAACCCCATAGAAACAACAAAGAAGAGCAAATCCCACCACAATCAAAACTATCAAAAATTTGTAGGCTGGACACGTCCTCTGTGCAAGATTAGGCCTTCTCAGGATCCTCCTGGTTGTCAGGGCCCTCTCGACCCCTACTGCTCAGTTGCTTTAAGATCCTAATCATTGCGTTTATCAAGCTAGCAATGCTGGACATCATGTTTATGGCCATGTCTAGGAGTAGCTGGTAGGACATTGTCTCTGCCTCACTTTTGATGTCAGAGCTTATGTGCTATTGTGGGATAAAATTTTCTAGCTTGGGATTCTTCAGATGCTTGGATGATCTAGGAGGAGGAGGAGTTTCCTTGGGTTGCCCATGCTTGTTGGGGAAAATACGATTGAAACCCTTGTAGGGAGACGCTTTGATAGGGCTGGGAAAACTAGACTGAGCAGGGCTGGGAGGCCAATATTTTGGAACATTGGGAGGGATTTGTGAAGGTTGGGAGGCCAGAGGTGATATCGGTTGGGTAGGATGGCGATTGGCGATGACATGGTGGTAAATCATAGTCATAAGGCCCTGGTGGATGGGTTTAAGGTGTGTTTTCTTGCATTTTTTGATAGAAATGGTGAGGGAGTACACTAAGTAGTTAGGGATACAGACTTGCTTGGCGTCCCTAAGGTGATTGACAAAGCTAATGTGGAAGCTCCTCAAGGGCTTTTTGGGATCATCATAAGTAATATACTGTATTACAAGGATCATAGATAAGTTATAGGGTTCATGTAGGGCAATGTGAAGCAGGTCTAATTTATCCCATCCTAGATTCCTAACCCTCTCAAGGAACTACTCTAGTTCCTCCTCCCAATTGTGCTTGTCTCTCCTTATGTTACACCCAATCATCGCAAATATTGTAACTTTGCACATTAACTCCAGTGTTACTTTGAAGTGAATCCCATGGATGCGAACCTCCCCTCTCTGCCACGTCTCAATAAAAGCATTAGTAATGTGTTCTTCGACTTCTTGGAACTTATGTAGGAAAGAGACTAGTCCTTTATATTTCATGAAGGTTAGGGCATAATTACAAAGGGATAGTTTGACAGGATCAATATAGGGGACTACCATGGATGACAGAGGTAAGGAGATGAAAATATGCTTGGGCTCAAGAAAAAACACAGGCAAAAAACCAGACAGGCCAAGATAGAAAAGCGTCAGTTGAAACAAGGTGGCTGACATTGGGAAGCCTGGACTTAAATAAACATCATGATGAAGGGGAGCGAAAATGACTTTAGGGTGCCACCAACTGCATGGGAAATCATCATCGATAAGAAAGGAATTATTTTTGGTGGGGTGGTAGAAGATGTGGCTGAGGTGGATAAACCACCTCCACATTTGATATACGTAGACCTGCTACTGAGCTGGCTCAAAACTGTTAGGATTTTTATTGTCGAGGAAGAAAAATGAGGATATGCCTTGAAGGTGGTCAGTGGTGATGAAAATTTATCCAATAGACTCCTTATTATGGGTGTGATTGTGATGATTATCAAGGTACGATGTGATGGTGATCACCCCTAAGGTACCTCTATGATTCCCAAGATTGAAGAGCCTTCTTGAGAACCTACTGAGATGGCCCTCGAGGGCCACTATAAAACGGTCACTGCTAAAGTTTCCAAATATGTTTCCTGACAGAAATATCCAGATGATAATGTTATGGGCACATGATCTAGACACCTCACTACCTTTTTGCCACTTGCAGGGAGATGACATGGCATTACACCTCATCGTAATTAGAAACCTCTTCATCTATATTATTCTGATTGGTCACCTCCTCAACATCAACAGGGAAGTTGTGTCACCATACCACTAACCAATTGTAAAGGAGTCCTTTATTTACCATGTGGTCTACCAGAGTATTGCCTTCTCTATAGATGTGTTGAACTTGGGTGGGATTTCTCAGATGGAGAAGTTTCCTTGCCTCATTGATAGTATTACTAACCCTCCAGGCAGGGGCTTTAGAATTCTTCATGTAGTTGATGACGTTCATGGAGTCCCCTTCGATGAAGGTAGGTTTGGGATCCTTTGAGAGGAGGTTGAGCCCTCTCCACAGTGCTCTAGCCTCGATGACATGGTTAGTCTGTATTCCCAAGCCTTCATAATAGGCTAGGATAAGAGTTCTATTCTGGTCTTGGATCACTCCTCCTGCTCCAGTCGGACCAGGATTGCCTCTTGATGCCCCATCAAAATTGAGCTTTATCCACCCTTCAAGAGGTCACTTCCACTTGACCTTCTCTCTGGTGAGGTTGGGAGTGGGTTACTTCCCTCGCCCACAGGGGATATTTAGGGTCTTGAAAATAGCATCTTCCTTGATCACTTGAGGGCTAAAGGGGTAGGGGATAAGATTAGAATTTTCTATGGCAAAAGAGATGGCTCTTGAAGCTACAGAGGGAGGATCCTTGGAGGAATTGCCAAAGGCTCTACTATTATGCTCGAGCCAAATCTGCTAGATGAAGTGATGAAGACTGATATTCCATAGGAAATGGAGCCTAGGGTTGTGGAAAGGGTTAGTCCACTGAGTGAAGACATCCTTGATGGACCTAGGGAGGGTCCACTGAATCTAAAAGGAGGAGAGGATGATTCCTAGGATAGAAAAGGAGAAATCACAGTGCAAAAACAAATGATTTGTGGACTCCCAGTTTGCCTTGCATAGGTGATGCAGGAGCATCTCAGACAGCGCAGCAATCTTGCATCACCAAAAAAAAAAAAAAAGTTCAAAGTTGAAAAAGTTCAAAATTTAAAAAATGACCAAGTATAAAATTGGTCGCGATATCGCGACACCAAAGTTGTCGCGATATCGCGACGTATTTCGAGCACCGTGGCTGAAGTGAAAAATGGTTGTGATATCGCGACGCAAATGTCTTCGCGATATCGCGACGTATTCCGAAGCACCATGGCAAATGCAACTCTAGTCGCGATATCGCGACGCAAATATCATCGCGATATCACGACGTATTCCGAAGCACCATGGCAAATGCAACTCTGGTCGCGATATCACGACGCAAATGTCGTCGCGATATCGTGACGTATTCCGAAGCACCATGGCAAATGCAACTCACGGTCAAAAGTTCACAATTGGCAATTCCGAGCACCATGGCAAATGCAACTCACGGTTGAAAGTTAAAAAAATTGCAAAAACGACTAAGTGTAACTTTGGTCGCAATATCGCAACACCAAAGTTGTCGTGATATCGCAACACTTTGGTCGGCAAAGCCAAAGCACAAAGAAGTGTCGCGATATCGCGACACCTTGGCCGGAAAAGCCAAAGCACAAAGTAGTGTCGCGATATTGCGACACCTTGGCCGACAAAGCCAAAGCACAAAGTAGTGTCGCGATATCGCGACACCTTGGCCGCCAAAGCCAAAACACAAAGAAAGGTCGCAATATCGTGACACTTTGCTGTCAAAGCCAAAAATGCAAATAAAGACAAAGCCAAAGTAGCAGTTCCAGGTGGCGTTCCAAGTGGCAGTTCCAGGTGGTGTTCCACATGGCAGTTCCGAGTGGCTGTGCCTGAGATCGTGAATGTCATTCCAACGGCAGTTCCCAAATGCCGTTAAGGCTGTTCCATATGACCGTTTCAGAAATCGTTAAGGCGGTTATGAACGGCGGTGCAGCATGAACCATGGAGAATAAAAAGGATTTCTTTGATGGATTGAGTATGTTGGGGGAGAGAAAGGAAGGCTACGGCTGTATTTTACGTTTAAAGCACTGTGTATGTTTTTTCACGTCATTTTATTGTAAAATCTCCCTGTTTTGAAATTAAGAATACTGCGACTTTCAAATAAAATTGCGTCATTTTATTTGTGGTGAAATTGGCTCCCCATCAAGTGGTATCAGAGCCGTAAGATTCTGAGTGTGTCGAGCAAAAGCGCCGAACGGGAGGCAGCTCACACCAGGATCGGGGTTACGGGTTTTTCTGAGAAACGTGAGACAAAATGCCATCGCATAGAAATCATGGCAGTGGAAGGAACGTGGTTCCTGAAGGTGATTTTTGTGCATTGCAGCGACAAGTGTTAGCATTGCAGGAAGAGTTACGCAGGGGAATAGAGCCGAGAGGAGAAGATCACAGCGATGATGATGGTGTTGAAGATCCGTCCGAAGCAGAAGAAGAGGAAATGAGTGCCGCAGAATCGCGAATGATAAAAGCCATTTCGCAGATTAGAAAAAGATCAAAAATTGACGTGTCTACGTATGCTGGAAATTTAAATCTAGAAGAATTAATCGACTGTATTAATGACATGGAAGAATATTTCGATTATGAGGACATTGAAGACCCTCATCGAATAAAATTTGCCAGAACAAAATTAAAAGGACATGCTGGCATTTGGTGGAAAGGAGTGCAATTAGAAAGAAACCGTAGAGGCAAAGAGAAGATTTCCAGATGGGATCGCATGGTGGAAAAATTGAAACGGCAATTTATTCCAGTAGATTACGAATTAGATCTGTTACGAAAAATGCAGAGTTTACGACAGTCCAGCAAAACTGTCAAAGAGTATACCGAGGAATTTTTTAAAATTTCTATTAGAATTGGTCATACAGAAGCAACTAAGGAAAGAGTAGCCCATTACATAAATGGGTTGCGAACCAGCGTGCAAGAGGAATTGAGTCTGGTTAGAATGAACATCATTGAATATGCTTATCAGTTTGCTCTGAAAGTAGAAGAGAAACTGAATCGTAGATTTGACAACAAGCAAAGAGGAAGAGGTCGTGGTGGAAGAACTGGTGGAAGAACCAGTGGAATTAAATATGATGATCAGAAATAGAATGGTGAAACCAGCAACCGCCAAGAACAGAAGGAGGAGAATGCTTACAAAGGGGCAGAGGTAGAGGTGGATGTGGATATGGCAGACGTCGATTCTGTGGAACCTATTTTAATTGCGGAGAAGAAGGGAATTGATCGTATGAGTGTCCCAAACACCAAGAAGCACCAAACAGAAGACCTGAAGGAAATGCCAGAGCTGTAGTTGCTGAGGATGGTGTTGAATCTGAGCACTCTGAAGAAGCAGAGCATGGAGAAGTGATGATCACCAGAAGAACTTTGTTGAATGAAGAGAAGGAACCAGATCAATGAAAAATCTTGTTTCGCACAAGGTGTAAATGTTCAGGTAAAATCTATAATATTATTATTGATAATGGTAGTACAGATAATTTGGTTTCTGAGGAAATGGTAGCTAAATTAAAGCTAGAAAGAAAATAGCACCCACATCCATATCGGATTGCATGGTTGCAGAAGGATCATAGAGCATTGGTCAGTGAACAATGCTTGGTCAAGTTCAAAATTGGAAGGTACCAGGATGAGGTCCTGTGTGATATTTTGCCGATGGATGCTTGCCATTTGTTGCTTGGAAGACCATGGCAATTTGATAGATGTGCAGCGCATGATGGACATGCAAATACCTATTCCCTGACAAAATATGGAGTACGCCACAAACTGAAGCCATTAAAGGAGGTTGAGGAAAAGGTATGCAATAATGCTAGAATTTGTTTAGTAGATGGCAAAAAAATTTTGGATGGTATGAAGAGGGATTCAATGTGTTATGCATTAATTCCTAATGTAAAAAGAGAAGATACTACTAACATTCCAGCAGAAGTTGAACATCTGTTAGCAGAATTTCCTGATATAATATCAGACAATGTGCCTGAGGGTTTGCCATCTATGAGGAAGATTAGTCATTAGATTGACTTAATACTAGGATCTAGCTTACCCAACAAAGAAGCTCATAGAATGTCTCTTGGTGAGAATGAAGAATTGAACCGACAAGTTTAAAAATTATTGAGGAAGGGTTTGATTCGGGCAAGTTTGAGTCCTTGTGCAGTGCCAGCAGTACTTGCACCAAAGAAGAATGGCAAATGGCGAATGTGTACTGATTCCCGAGCCATTAATAAAATTACTATTAAATATCGCTTTCCATTACCCAGAATGGACGATATCATGGATTGCTTGAGTGGAGCTAAATACTTCACTAAGATTGATTTGAAGAGCGGATATCATCAGATACGTGTTCAAGAGGGTGATGAATGGAAGACATCATTTAAAACCAGAGAGGGTTTGTATGAGTGGTTAGTTATGCCGTTTGGATTGACTAATGCACCCAGTACATTTATGAGGTTGATGAATGAAGTATTGCATGACTTCCTGGAAAAATTTGTGATAGTGTATCTAGATGATATTCTGATTTTTAGTACCACATTGGGTGAACATTTTTTGCATGTTCGGACAGTTTTTGAAAAACTGCGTGAGGAGCAGTTATTGATCAATATACAGAAGTGCAGTTTTGTACAGAAAGAGTTGATATACCTGGGATTTGTTATCTCAGAGGAGGGTCTAAAAATGGATCCTGAGAAAGTGAAGGCTATCCTTGAATGGCCTGCTCCAAGGAATGTGATAGAGGTAAGATCATTTCATGGTCTTGCAAGTTTCTATAGAAAGTTTATTAGAGACTTTAGCAGTATTTGTGCACCCCTAACAGAAACTATGAGAGGGGATAAGAGAGAGTTTAAGTGGAATGCCAAAGCAGATACCAACATGCATATATTGAAGAAGAAAGTGACAGAACAACCCATTTTGGCACTTCCAGATTTTAATAAAGTGTTTCAAGTTGACTGTGATGCTAGTGACAGTGCCATTGGAGCTGTTTTGAGTCAAGAAGGTAAACCTGTTGCATATTTTAGTGAAAAATTGAATGATGCTAGAAAGAAATACTCTGTTTATGATCAAGAATTCTATGCTATAATTCAGGCTCTTAAGAAATGGAGACATTATTTGCTAACCAAAGAGTTTGTTTTATATACTGACCATCAAGCTTTGTAGTATATCAATAGTCAAGGTAAACTTAACCAACGACATTTGAAGTGGGTTGAATTCCTACAGAGTTATACCTTTGTACTAAAGCATAGAAGTGGCAAATCTAATAGAGTTGCAGATGCCTTGAGTAGAAGGCATAATTTTTTGATGGAAATGAGAGTGCAGGTTGTTGGGTTTGAGGAACTCAAGAGTTTATACCCAATAGATCCAGATTTTGCAGAGGCATGGACCGCATGTGTGTCTCCTACTATCGTGGATCGCACTAAGTGGTTAGATTTCATGATCCAAGATGGGATGCTATTTCGGCAGAATCAGTTGTGCATTCCTAGAAGTTCCATGAGGGATAATTTGATCAAAGAGAAGCATAGTGGAGGACTAGCAGGGCATTTTGGCCATGATAAGACCATTGCTCTTGTTAGTGAGAATTACCATTGGCCACAGTTGCAGCCAGATGTGACCAGATTTGTGCAGGGTTGCAGAGTGTGCCAGATGGCCAAAGGAGTCAATCAGAATACAGGAATGTACCAGTCATTGCCTGTACCAGGAAGACCTTGGGAAGATATTATCATGGATTTTGTTCTTGGTCTGCCAAGAACACAATGTGGAAATGATGCCATTTTTGTTGTTGTTGACAGGTTTTCAAAAATGGCCCATTTTATTCCATGTCAGAAGACAAGTGATGCGGTTCACATTGCCGACTTGTTCTTCAAGGAGGTAGTCCGACTTCATGGTCTACCCCAAAGCATTGTTTTGGACAAAGATACCAAATTTGTGGGTTATTTCTAGAGAACTCTATGGAAGAAGCTGAAAATAGACTTGAAATTCAGTTTTGCATACCATCCGCAGACTGAAGGACAGACCGAGGTAGTCAACAGAAGTTTGGGTAATCTTCTACGATGTTTGGTAGGATATAAACCGAAGGGATGGGATCTAATTTTGCCCTAGGCAGAGTTTGCTTACAACAATTCTGTCAATCGCAGTACTGGTAAATCACCATTCCAGATTGTGCATGGATACAGCCCTAGAAACGTGTCTGAGTTGAGACCGATGGATAAAACAGACAAGTGTAGTGCTAAAGCTGAAGAATTTGCAGCACACATGAAGACTTTACATGAAGAGGTACAACAACATATCAGTCAAATGAATGCTACTTACAAGGCCAGAGCAGATCAGAAGCGACGTTTCAAAGAATTCCAAGTAGGGGATGAAGTCATGGTTCACTTACGTAAGGAACATTTTCCTAAGAAAACTTACAATAAGTTGAAGATGAAGAAGTTTGGACCATGCTAGATCATAGGAAAACGAGATTCAGGCAATGCCTATGAAGTTGATCTCCCAAGTGAGCTGAATATTTCACCTATATTCAATATTTCAGACTTGGTTGAATATCATGCAGGAAGTTGTAGTGAACCACCCAGATCCGGATCTGTGGAACATTCCTGCATCCACTCCAGACAAAGAAGAAATTGAAGACATACTCGACACTCGTGCAGGCAGAAGTACCCAAAACAAGCAATATTCGAAGTATTTGGTCAAGTGGAAGAACAGACCTGTCGAAGATGCCACATGGTTGTCCAAATCGGAGGTTGATTGTTTGGGTTTTCCTCTGACCATCCCGAAGTGAGGATCACTTCTAAACATCTACCCTGGGTTTCTGATGCAGGAGCATCTTGGACAGCGCAGCAATCTTGCATCACCAAAAAAAAAAAAAATTCAAAGTTGAAAAATTTCAAAATTTAAAAAATGACCAAGTGTAAAATTGGTCACGATATCGCGACACCAAAGTTGTCGCGATATCGCGACGTATTTCGAGCACCGTGGCCGAAGCGACAAATGGTCGCGATATCGCGACGCAAATGTCGTCGTGATATCGCGACGTATTCTAAAGCACCATGGCAAATGCAACTCTGGTCGCGATATCGCGACGCAAATGTCATCGCGATATCATGATGTATTCCGAAGCACCACGACAAATGCAACTCTGGTCGCGATATCATGACGCAAATGTCGTCGGGATATCGTGACGTATTTTGAAGCACCATGGCAAATGCAACTCACTGTTGAAAGTTCACAATTGGCAATTTCGAGCACCATGGCAAATGCAACTCACGGTCGAAAGTTAAAAAATTGCAAAAACGACTAAGTGTAGCTTTGGTTGCGATATCGCGACACTAAAGTTGTTGCGATATCGCGACACTTTGGCCGCCAAGGCCAAAGCACAAAGAAGTGTCGCGATATCACGACACCTTGGCCGGTAAAGCCAAAGCACAAAGAAGTGTCGCGATATCGCGACACCTTGGCCGGTAAAGCCAAAACTCAAAGTAGTGTCGCGATATCGCGACACCTTGGCCAGCAAAGCCAAAATACAAAGAAGTGTCGCGATATCGTGACACCTTGGCCGCCAAAGCCAAAACGCAAAGAAAGGTCACGATATCGTGACACTTTGCTGTCAAAGCCAAAAATGCAAAGAAAGACAAATCCAAAGTAGCAGTTCCAGGTGGCGTTCCAAGTGGCAGTTCTAGGTGGTGTTCCACATGGCAGTTCCGAATGGCTGTGCCTGAGATCGTGAAGGTCGTTCCAGCGGCAGTTCCCAAAGGCCGTTAAGGCCGTTCCATATGACCGTTTCAGAAACCGTTAAGGCGGTTATGAACGGCGGTGCAGCACGAACCATGGAGAATAAAAAGGATTTATTTGACGGATTGAGTACGCTGGGGGAGAGAAAGGAAGGCTGTGGCTGTATTTTACGTTTAAAGCACTGTGTATGTTTTTTCACGACATTTTATTGTAAAAGCTCCCTGTTTTGAAATTAAGAATACTGCGACTTTCAAATAAAATTGTGTCATTTTATTTGTGGTGAAATTGGCTCCCCATCAATAGGTAGCACCTATTAGGGATTGAGAAGCCTCATTTATGGAGATTATCAATAGTGAGGGCTCTATTTTGAAAGGCTATCCATGAGAAGAAGTTTACCTTTGGGATCAAGATTTTTCTCCAAACCAGGTTGTAGGGAAAGGGTGATTCTTAGTAGTGGCTCTGTATGTCATAGGCTAATTTGACTGAGAATTCACCATTTTTTGAGCCTCTCCAAATGGGTCTGTCTAGTCCTCTACTGGTAGGAATGGTGGTCAAATGGAGCGCAAAGGATAAGAGGTCGGTTGCCTCATCTAGGTTGTTGGCATAGAGGGTCTTCCATTGGGGGGAGCCATTCTGCCATGTAATGAAATCAACCACTCTCTGGCCCACATTATTATCCATTATGGTCTTGAGTTTCGCCAACTCAGGTATTTCTATCAGGGGTTCATCCCGAATCCACCTGTCCCTCTAAAAATATATGTTGTTGTCATCCTCGAGGATCCACCTCAACCCATATTATATCAGTTGATGAGTTTGAGTGATGGATTTCTAGAAGGCCGATCCAAAGGTCGGGATCCCTTCATCTAGAACAGAGTGGTCAGTTAGATATTTCCTTTTGACTATCTGGATCCACTCAGCTGGGTCATTGGTAAGGATCCTCCAAGTGTGTTTTGCTACTAGAGCCATGTTCATTTTAGCCATCTTCTTGAAGCCCAAACCTCCTTGTTTTTTGCTTCTACACACTATGTCTCATTCTACTAAAGGAATCCTTGTCTTGTCATAGTTTCTTGACCACAAGAAGCTCCTCTGCATCTATTCTATATTTTGACACACAATCATGGGGATCCTAAATACTGACATGAAGTAAATTAGAATTCCTTGGAGGTATGCCATGGTGAGGGTAGCTTTGGCTGCTTGGGATAAGAATTTGCCCTTCTAGGCTGTCAGCTTTTTTTGGATTCTTTCAAGCACATTATTCCACATGGCCTCCTTGGGTCTATCGCAGAAGAGGGGAAGGCCAAGATAGGAGGATGGGAGGGCATCAATGGAGTAGCCTAGGATAATAATAGAAATTTTTATTTCCAAATAGAATTTCTTATTTCTCCTATGATATAATATTGTAAATATTAGGCTATTTAATATGAGTTCATCCCTTTTATATTGCTTTCAAATATGGTTGATTTTCTTTAGTATTTCAACCTAATTATACCTTATAACTCTTGGTTAATGAAAGAAAATATTAATAAAGTAGAGACCTTACCTTTGATGTTGTATTCTCTATATATTTATCACAGATCTTGGATGTATATGACAATCCACTTCTTTGCCTTTCCTTTGAGCACTTATGGAGAATGATGTGTGTTGATTTTCCCTTGGTTTCAATGTTGGAATTCTTTGACCTCCTTGACCAGAGCTAATGCTCTTTCACCTTTCTTCCATGCTGTAATTTAGCCTATACTATGAGTAATTGCTGGAATATTGAATTCGTTGACTTCCTTGGTCTTTGATGCCTTTTAATAGAAGAGAGATATTATGCTATGTGAAAAGTGTCACGTCGATTACTTCTTGCGTACTTGGAGGGAATGAAAATAATTGTAATGTCTAGGTATTACAACCTTGGAGGAGTGCTTATTTCCTTTGAAGACAAGTTTCTTCCTTGTTCTAATGTACCACCTTTCTTACTAGTAACATTTCTTTGCTCGAACGTGTGAAAGATGGGTGCTCATGTAGTAAATGTTAGGATTTCTTTTCAAGTGACAAGTGTCACTTCTTCCTTATGCATGGGCTCTTTATATAACACTTATTTAATGTACCTTTGAAGCACTTTTAAATGCTATAATATTCTTGACTCTTCCTTTGTTCGATGGTGCTTGCTTATGAGTTCATTCCAGTTGAAGTGATGATCTATGCTTTGGTGGAGCTTTGGTGAACCTCCAATAATGCTATACAATGCTCCTTGGACATGCATTGAATATGTTCTCTTGTACCTTGCTTTTCTGATGTAAATAATTCTAGAGATAGATAAAAAACAAAACTATATTTTTTCATTAATGGCAATAATAGCCCATACCACACTCTTACAATGCATTGGAAAAATGCATGCCCAATTAGCAGTTTTGTTTTTCCACTTAAAACCAACCATTTCCACCTATCGGTAAAAAATATTAAATGCCCACAAAAAATATTAAACACCTAAAAAATTTAATTTCATTAAACACCTAAATAATTTAATGCCATTAAACACCTAAATAATTTAATGACATTAAACACCTAAATAATTTAATGTCATTAAACACCTAAATAATTTAATGCCTATGGAAAACATTAAATATTTTTTATTACATCATTCTCCTCTAGTTGAAGGAACACAAATATTGCAATTTTAGCTGTTCAAACTCCTGTAATTGCTGACCAATGACTTCAGTGGTGGTGGCCAAGTATCAGGCTAATCTATATCATCTTCCAGCAAAAATAAATTTCCACAACATAATAGATCAATCTTCAGAGCATACAAACTAACATCAATTTTTTTTGCATCTCCAAAAAAATCTACAATAGTAGAAGAAATTGCAATGGTAACAAGATTTTCCATAAGTAGAATAACTGCAACACCATCAACATCACCAACATTAACTACAATATCATCAAGAACTATAATAAGATCTACTTTTTCCAAATCTATAGTAAATAAAACTTTAATCGGATCTAGTGCCTCCATGGTTGCAACAACAATATCAACAACAAATATAACATCCTTAAAATTGACATCTATATTTTCTTCTATCAAATCTTTAACTTCTTTAAAAGAATTCGTTGCTAAAATAGCAGCAATATGGTCTAAGGGAAGAATGATGCGTTTCCTACTTATAGATCCTGGTTTGATTTTAGAAATAGCTTCTAATTTTTCTTTAGAAATTTATTCTTCCACAAGAAGAATTTCTCTTTAGTAAATTCTTTTGCTATCATTTCTTCTGTAGCAATTTCTTCCACAGGAATAATTTTTTATGCAACAAATTCTTCAACAAGAAGATTTTCTTCTTCTCTAGCAATTTCTGCTTGTAGATTTATAGTAACCTTATCTGTTACCTTCTTTGCTATCAAAACATAACAAAACCCTATTTCTTGTACCTCTATGATAAACTCCTTTGCAGTCAACAAACTCTCACCCTGCCCTTCTTCCTTAAGAGGCAATAGTACTACCTTTGCACCATCCTTCCAAAAGGTGTAAGTATTTTGACCTCCATCATGGATGACCTTCCTATCATACTACCAAGGCCTCCCCAATAGTATGTGATAGGCATCCATAGAAATATCATCACACCAAACTTCATATTTATAAGATTTTCAATTGAGAAATTTATTAAACATCTCTTATCAATAGTTACCTCATTCTCTTTCTTGATCCATAAAATGCGATAGGGGTGTGGGTGCTTCTCACATTTTAGATTCATTTTTTCTACTATTACATTAGAGACCATATTTTCACAACTACCACCATCAATGATTCCTTTTCATAACTTTCCTTCCGATGTACATCTTGTGCGAAAGATATTTGTATGCAGCCAGGACTCACCACCATCATCTGCATGCATTTTTTATTTCTTTGGAGTAATCAACATTCTATTTATCATGAGATTTTTTCCCATGCTTGCAGTAACTTCTATCCCAATATCCTCTTCTTCCTCAACTAGGTTGACTCTAGCTTATCCCCCCTGATTTCTCTCTTTAGCATCATAATGGGTGCATTCAAATGCTCTATGGCCTTCCTCACCACATCTAAAATAAGTATATGGCTTACATGGTCTATTACCAATTTGACCTTCCCCATTACCTAAATATCTTTGATTTCCTCTTTCTCTTTCGTAGGTACCATGATATTATGCCATATCTTCTTATTTCCATGTATTCAAGGATTCTCCCATGGATGAGCTAGATCCACCATACCATTTATTTCGAGAGGATGCCATTCCCTTCTTCCCTCCTCTTCTATAATTGCTTCTATTATGCTTCTCTTCAACCCTTAAGGCCATCTAATATGCATCTTCTCTAGTAAGGGTATGATGCATACTTAATTCATATTGAATAGCATAACTTAGTCCATTTACATACCTTGTAGCCCTTTGCTCTTCAGTATCATTATGCTCCACCCGAATAGATAGTTTGTAAAACTTGTTGGTGTAGTTCTCATGTTAGAAATAGAGTTTATTCCATCATTTAGGTTATGTAAATGTATCTTCCAAGGTATATAATTAGGAAATTATATTACTTTAGGGGGAAGTTATCTAGTTACTTCATGTAATGTAATAAATGCAAATGTGTCAATGTGCAAGCTATATATGTGCAAGTTATCCCTTGCACAACTAGGTAGAATGTTGGCCAAGAAACCTATCTTCTTATATAAGAAAAACCTGACTGTTAGATAGATAAGAGAGTCAGGTGACATAGTCAGATAGTGTAGCTTAGGGAATAGTGTAATTTTGTGTAGATCACCATCCATTGGTGATGGATGCAATGTAGTTTAGTAGCTTTATTAATGGAGTGCTCATTTCCTCCATAGCTATATTGTATTATTTTATGTTATTTCTATTTACAACATATTTTAGTCATCTAGTAGATTTACTTTCTTTCATATTATTCTACATCTTGTGATTGCTATCTCCTAGTGCTTGTTACATCAAAAGCTAATAGTGGTATCAAAGCCACGATAGATCTAGCCTATGTAGATCAATAGGAAAACCACCATTATCATTTGGTCTAAGTTTTTTGATAACCTGATGCACTATTGTACCAACCATTGTCAAAAACTCTCAAAAAAGTCTAGGTGGTAGAATTAGGAAGAGTCACAAAGTTAGGACTAAAATAAATCTCAGTTTCAAAAATAATAAGATTACATTTGACTAGAGTCTTTTCTATAGAGTTGCAGAAAGAAATCGTGAAGACTAGGACTCAACATTCAATCCACTAGATTGATAAATCATCTAGGATATCTAGAATTTGCTAACTATTACCTAATGTTTCTTTTGTTGCAAAAAAATAATTCGTAGAGGATTGGGACTCCTCCTCCAATAGAAATCTAGGAGACTCCAACTTTGTTTCCCAAAGGTTGGAATACATTCATAGTACAAATATTAGTTACTTGTGCAAAAGGAGAATACTACGGAAGAAGAATTCTAGTGAAGATTCATGGTGAAGTCAAGAGATTTAAGAACCTCACATTTAAAGAATACGCCATATAATCCTTGATACAAAAAGGCCATAGAAGCCTTGAAGAAAAGGCCATAGAAGCCTTGAAGAAGAAGCCACAAAAGTCTTGATACTAAAAAGGCCATAAAAGTCTTGATACTAAAAATGGCCATGAAAGCCTTGATACTAAAAAGGCCATAGAAGCATTGATACAGAAAAAAGGCCATAGAAGCCTTGGTACTAAAAAATGCCACAAAAGACTTGATACTGAAAAAGGCCATAATAGCCTTGATCTTGAATAAGAATACGAAGAAAATATCTAATTTAGAAGCAGATTAAATATTTTAGTACTAATACTTTATTATAGGGAAAGAAGATTTAGTGAGTTGGGAAACTTCCTACAAGAAAGTTAGGAAGAGTATCTTCTTCAAAATTAATTCAATACCTGAAGAAAAATCAAAGAGATTAGGAGAAGATCTCATTGAAGAACTTCCAGTCTTGGAAGAAGAAGAAGAAGGATTAGGAGAGTCTTGCTCGCATTCAAAAGTAGTAGAATCAAAGATCCAGAAGAAGATCTCACCATCAACACTTCCAGGAGCAGACAGTTGAAGAGGTTTTAAAGAAGACCAACAAAAGTTGCAAGATCAAAGACCTTGGGAAAGTCTCATCGAGCATCCATAAAAAGGCTAGGAGAGCCTTACTAAAGAAATTTTCAAAGGAGAACTCATGGGAGAAATCCACTACCAAGAAGAAGTTCTTGAAAGTGAAGAACTTGGGACAATTGTCGCCATCCAACAACATGCAAAAGAGAAGAATAATTTTGCAAGGAGTTCCAAATCCATGAATAAGAATTTGGCAAGGAGTACCAAATCTGAGAAGAAGAATTTGGCAAGGAGTGCTAAAATTTATGAAGAAGAATTTGGCAAGGAGTGCCAAATTTGTGAAGAAAAATTTGGCAAGGATTGCCAAATATGATAAGAATAATTTGGCAATGAGTGCAAAATCCTAGAAGAAGAATCTAGTGAAGACCTCAATACATTCAAAATCTTGAGAAGAAGATTCTCCTTGAAGTCAGAATTCAATAAGAAGACTTAAATATAGAAGAAGCTCACCAAATCTTGGATATTTGAAGATTGCCTCTCACTATAAGAAGGCACCACTTCAGAGACAAAGACTTCTCCAAATATACAACAAAATGAGGAGAACAAGCCACCAAATCCTAGGCTCATGAAATAAAGTTTGAGACCATCATTTGGTGAAGGAGCTATTCAAGACAATCTACAAAGAGGTACAATATCCTACTCAAATCAACAACTTGGTGATCCTAGACACCAATATCTACATCCTCTACAAAAGTGATAAAGGAGCTACAAAAACTTTCAAAAATATAAGCAAATTTTGGTGCAATTAGATTCATTAATTGGATTACTTATCATATTTATTAGAGCACCTAAATTTAGATTAAAAGTTGCAAACAACAAATTGTATCACAATCTTCAAAAGTGAAAAAAAAAAAAAAATTTCCTTTTAAGGTTCATTTGCACATTAGGAGTTTGATTAGATTTCAGATTTCAACTATCTATCAACTACCTATCATCTACTTTGGAAATAAAAATAAGACTAAGTCCTACAATATTGATTGTAGTGAATTTGCAGAATAATTACTAAAGGTTCATTTCAGATTATTCTTGATTAGTTGTAGTAAATTGTTAAAGTGCATTATTTTGAGAGTTCATTGGAGTGATAAGGTGAAATTATTAGTGCATTAAAATGTGGAATATTATTAAGTTTATTTGCACTATTCTATTGCTCTCAAAATATTAGCTTGTGTGTTCTTGAAAAGGGCACAAAACCAGATTTTCTCAAAGTGTCTAAAGACACTATTTATGCACAAAAATCTGCAACATATTGAGGCCAAGGGAAGCCATCAAATCAGGATAGATTCCTCCAAGGAAAGGAGAAGAAAACCACCAAAAAAAATCAGCTTGGATTTAAGGTGCACTTAGGGTTTTATTAAAAGAATAAGTGCAGATTTTTCTACATTAGAAGAGTGCAAATTATTAGCTTGGTTTTATTCTTACTAATCTATCCAAGAAAAGGAGACATTCAAATCTTTATATTGGTGCAAAATTTATCTAATACAAGCACCATTCTTGTACATTAAATAGGGACAAAATATCTCTTAATACAAGATAAAAAATGACCATCATCCAAGCAAGTACAAGGGTAGGTTTCAAGCAAGAAAAGAAAGTTGCCATTGCCCCACATCAAAGTCTCCAAAATCAAGCACTCACCTATAATATCAAAGCCCACATAAGGCTACTATAATATGTATTTACGTAGACAAAAAGGGAGCTCATCAACAAAAATAAGGCATCAAAATCTTCTTCTACCAATGTGGGATGAACATCATAACAAGAGGATATCTACATGACAAATAAGCATAGTAATCAACACATTGAAGGCATAGAAGACAAGGAGAAATGGTGCTACATTCAAGGTCTTAAAATTGGAGAAGATCATCTACCAAATGAAGCACCAATATAACTTTCAAAATCACCATTTGAAGCTCCATATTGCTTCATCAAATCACTTGCAAAATAAAAGGTTTCTTTCTATCCAAGAAACAAAGTGAGCTAAGGAAAGGCATACGAAATGAGTTATAATATTCTCATTGAAAGCGTTATAGCAAAGGTATTTATGCAAAGAGTTTGAATTCTACTTGGCATAAACTTTCTAAAGCGCCATTACATATCTTAACTCTCAAGAAACCTCACACATGAGTTACAGGAAATATTAAGGAGGTGGTGCCACTTGTTATCTTACACAAGCCTCCCACAAGTCCCACACGAGTGCTTATACATTACAGAGTGAATAAGAGGCATTAGACAAGGAATTTAGTACATTACAAAAGGAGGGAGTACTCATACGTAACAAGTGTGATACTTATCACAAAATTCAAGACCTTTCTTCCATAAATAGGTGCTCAAGTCTAAAGTAGTCAAGGAAAGGGAAAGCGCAGTCAAAGTAACCAACTCTGCAACAATGGTAGCAAGTGAGTATGAAATGACTCGGTAGTATCACAGTAGTATCTTGGTAGCTATACGACAATGGATCGACAACAACTTGAAGAGCGATATGAGAACAATTCGAAGTATCCAAAAGCGGAGAAGAACATTACTATGGTCAAATCGGTAAAGGAAGCATTAAAGTGAGTGTTGAAGCAAATAGCAAGTGGAAGAATCTTCCATTACTAATAGCACCCAAGAAGGAAAATATACCATCTATTTCATATAGGTACAATTTCCCATAAAATTTGCTTTTCTTAAAAATAAAGTTATAAGGTTGAATTATTGAAAGGAATCAATATTTATTTGAAAGCAAAACTCAGGGAAATTAATTATCAAAGTTGAATAATAGTTGCAAAACATAACCTAGGAGAAATAAAGGATACTACTTGGAATTAATCAATTTAAAGTTTGCAAATATTAATGTGTTTTAATTTTCCAAATTTGGGAGTCATAAGGGCTACAACTCCAAACTAGGTTATTGGAAATTAGAAATAATCCACGGGATATAAAAGAGGTTATTAAGATTTTTACTAAGGTTGAAAAATATTCGTCTCAAAAACTTCTAAAAAGGAACAAAATAAATCCAACATTAAAACCTTTTCAAAAATTGAAAAGTGCTTAGTTCAATAGGAGTAATAAGGTGTTAAGAAGTTGATTTTTTAATCTTTACAAAATTTGTACAAAATCAACTAAAAATTGAAGTATATTTTACAAAAGCACTATATTATATTACAAAAAAATTAGGGAGTCATAAGGTATTCTAAAAAACTTGATAGTAATAATATCCTTCAAATATTATCAAGTTGGAAAGATATAAGCTTTCTAAAAAAACCTAAGATTAGGTATTCATACTATCATTACTAGGGAGACATAAGGAAGTCTACAAAAATAAGTATTAATAAAGGTTTTATCAAACCAAACTGATATAATTCAATAAGGGATCATATATCCTAATATTGGGAGCTATAAGGTAGACTACTAAATATTCTATCAAATTTCAAAGAAAGATCTATCATGGATGAAATTTTGAGAAAAGCTTTCAATAATGAAGAACTATTCCATGAAGTCGGATTCTACTCTCAAAACTTAATAGACATTCCAGAAGGATACGAGTATCTACCCTCTAAAGACAAATATACATTTTCCTTATTTCTTAAAAGAAGCCAAAGAAGGTAGCTTTACAACATTGATTAACTATCTTCATGAAATTCTCTTCATAGCAGGGTTGAACTCACAAAAATTGGTTATATTTTCACCAGAAGAATGTTTGATGATTTATCTATCATTAATAATGTTTATACTTACTCAACACAAGAAAAAAGCTGGCAATAAAGAACAATACTATTGTGATGATAGACTGACTTGTCATAAAGTAGATATTTCACCAACATCAAAGCATAATCATAGGAATAGAAGAAGAAAAAGGAAGAAGAGACATACTAAAGCAGCATAAAAAGAACCAGTACACAAAAAAGGCAAGCACAAAAGGATCAAAAAAAAATATGAGAGGATAATTGCACCATGCCATAATAATTCATAAAAAATAAGAACTAAATGAAGATACTTGCAAAGAGAACTATAAATATGGTTGGATAGAATATAAGGAAGATGAATCTAAACAAGACAAAGATCATACAATGAAAGAAGAATCTTTAGCGTCAGCTACAAATTACTCTACATCATATGAAGACACATATTATTTGCTGAAATTGAATACAAAGAATGCAAAATAAGAGTACAAATATCAAGATGAAGAAGAAGATCCATATTGAAGACTAAAGTCTTCAATACCTAAATAATGTAATACATGGGTATGTTAGAAATAGAGTTTATTCCACCATTTAGGTTATGTAAATGTATCTTCCAAGGTACATACTTAGGAAATTATATTTCTTTAGGGGTAAGTTATCTAGTTACTTCATGCAATGTAATAAATTCATAAGTGTGCACAACTGGATAGAGTGTTGGCCAAGGAACCTATCTTCCTATATAAGAAAGACCTCATTGTTAGATAGATAAGAGAGTTGGGGGACATAGTCAAATAGTGTAGCTTAGGGCATAGTATAGTTATGTGTAGATAACCATCCATTGGTGATGGGTGCAATGTAGTTTAGTAGCTTTATTAATGAAGTGCTCATTTCCTCTATAGCTACATTGTGTTCTTTTATGTCATTTCTATTTACAACATATTTCAAACATCTAGTAGATTTAATTTCATATTATTTTACATCTTGTGATTGCTATCTCCCAGTGCTTGTTACATCAAAAGCTAACACCTCAATGCTTTGGTCCTCTCGTCAAAGGTTCTAAAATCTATGAAACAAGGTTTGGGAATAGTCTACAAGCACAAACTTCTCTTGCAAAATTTTCTTTATATTATTATAGGCCCTGATATTTTTTTTCCCTTTCCTCTATTGCTCTGTCTGTAGATGATCCCACCAAATTAAGACATGCCCCTTAAACTTTGTGCATGCGAGTTTCACCTTATTTTCCTTAGCAAGAATACTCCATTCAAAATATTTCTCCATGTTATCTACCCAATCAATTAACTCCTCTGGTTTTAACCCCCTAGCATACTCAAAAATCTCAATCTTGATTCCACCTCAATTTTCTTTAAGTACTTCCAATGCTTGGATCAGTCTATTTTCAAAGCATTGTGCTTCCCACTTTGATCCTTCTGGTTCTACTTTAGTGTGATTCTCAGATCCACCTTCCTCGGCTATGGTATCATAATCAGATTCCATATCTGAGACCTCATTGGTGTACCTCTCCATCATGCAATTATTCACACTAGTTAACTATGTTATTTCTATGTGCAAATCCTCCATCTGCCTATTCATTTGGGTGTAGATCCATTGCCCTCTCCATCTTATATTCATCTTCTTTCCACTAGTGATATCTCACCCGCTTTGATACCAATTGATGTAAATAATTCCAATTGGTATCAGAGTATGGTATGGGTTGTTATTTCCATTAATAAAAAAATATTAAGGTGCACTTAATAATCTCTACAACTTTTAAGAGTAATCTATAATGAACCCTTAATAAGTATTCTGCAAATTTTTACTATAAAAAAAGTTGTAGGATCTAGCCTTCTTTTATTTTTTCAATGTAGATGATAGATAGTTGTAATTATGAAATCTATTCAACTCCAAATTAATGTGCAAATAATCCTTAAAATGAAATCTCCCTTTTTGCACTTTCTTGAAGACTATAATGCAATATATTATTCTACAAATTTTAATCCAAATATGGTGCTTAATGGAATTTGATAATGAATCCTAATCTAAAGTTTAACTAGTTGCATCTTAGTTGCTTACATTTTTGATATGTAGATAAAGGATTGCAAGGTGATTTAATTTAACTTATTGCTGCCTTGATAATGGATGGATCCATGGCTTTGCCTTGACTATTTCAAACAAATCTTATATATTCACTTAAGTCATGATTTCCTAATGATTTTGTATTTAAATAAGACCTTATTATCAAGATTTTGAATGTCTTGAGGTCTTCTCTGATCTTATCTGTGATTTGACGAACTGCTTTCAAAATCCTTATCATTTTGGGCTTGTTGTTGAATGGTGATTATTATCCCAGCTCCTTCGCTATTATAAAATTCTCCTCGATAGTATTTTAACAAGGCTTCTAGGGCCTTCTATTTTCCTTTAACCTTTTTTCTAGAAATGTTTGCATATAGCGATGCACAATGGCAGGTTCGGTTTGCAAAGATGTAGGCAAATAATAACAATGATAGCTTTCCCTATTCCTCTCTAGATTCACTGTGGATTTGATACCATTGATGGTTTTAGCACCATTCCATCATATCATGAGAAAGAGAGAAAAAAGAAACATATATTATTGAGAATTAAGTGATACATTTGGATGGATCTATAAAGCTCTTTATAGGAAAATATATTCCTTTCCCAACACTCTACCTAGCTATACAAGGAGACACATTGTATATTACAACTTGCACATTGAAACTTGTGCATTTAATACTTGAAGTAACTAGCTAATTTCATTATGAAGTAATCCCTTGTACATAACAAAATAATGTAATAGACTCTAACACAAAGGTAATGATGACCTAGAGGTAACCCAAAGGTAAAGGATCCATAGACAATGAATACCTAAAGGTGGCCTAGAGGCATAGACCCAAAGGTGATATGAAAGTAATGATAACCCTAAGGTAAAGACCTAGAGGTATTTAAATAAAGGAATGCCCAGTGACTGATCAAAGAGATATACCTAGTGGATATTACTTATAGAACCATCAAAGCTATATCTAGTAGAGTCAAATCCAAAAGAGCTAGAGCTAGAGTGAAAGCTAGAACTAGATCTAGAGCTAGATCATAGTTACAATATAACACCCCTAGAATCATTGGGGTAATGATATTTATACCAAATAATGTATTAATGGGGTGTTAGACTTTATTATATTATTTTAATGTAAATTTTATTATTAATTTATGTAATAATTAGGGGATGAGTGATGATGTCACCTCACACAAGGATGGATAATCACATCTCTCATGAGAAAATTGAGAAGATGAAAAGACATGTAGAATGTGAACATCAAGGGTCTCTTGAATCAAAGAGACACTATAGTGATGTATTAATATGTATGTTGTATGTAAGCTCAAGCTAGAATATTTGACAAAATTATGGAGCAATATCATGAAATATTAAGGTAAAATATTTGTGTTAAATTGCTTGTTTATATTTTGTTTAAAATATTTGTCATATCCTATTTTCAACACATAAAATAACCTAGGCACATGCATATATAGATCAATAGCTTCCACATCAAGGGCTAGATATTGAATTTTATAGTTTTTCAAATTTGAATTAGTTGATGCAGGTAAATTGTCCTCTAGGTTAGCTAGGGGAGAAGGAGGAGGAGAATTGGGGTTCAAGATAGAAGAAGGGATAGGGTTTTTATTTGAACTAAAAACTTGAGTAATATTGGTCATTAAGTCTTGCATTTGTTTAGTTGTTATCTCTTATAAAGATACACCTTTTGGTATCATGCTAGGACTGTCTAGCTGGTAAACCAAAGATTCCCTAAGGGTTGTCATGTACACAGGTAGTTTTTTTCATGAGAATCAAAAACATTATTGGATCTTAGGAACTAGAATTCATCCTATGTTGTTTATGTATGTGGTTGGATTACCATAATCACTACATGTTGGAGCAATCGTGGCATACCATGAATACCCTATTTTGAGGTGATCATGGTTGTGCCATGAATGCCTCACTAAGAGGTGATTCAATTTTGTCATGATGCTCATATTTAAATCCTAACACAAAAGTTGCTACAACCCTTTAGGACCTCATAATATATATGTATGGTTCTTCAAAGTCATATTAGGGTCCTTTTCTTCTTGTGAATCAAAATCCTTATCATACAAATCCTTAATCCTAAGTTTATCATCATTATTTATCAAAGGAGGATGGTTGATATAATTTGAATGGTAATAGAAGGAAGGAGATCCTCTTATATTTCTATAGTTTCTAGAAAAATATTCATCTTAGAGCTAGTAGTCATTCCAATACCCTTGGAAGAAGCTAGAGGAGCCATAAAAGTAAGCAAAAAACCTACTCAAGGGTAAATAGGGTTTCAAAAAAATGTTTGACCCTTAAACAAATAAGCTACCAAAAATCCTTACCATAAATAAAATTTTAATTTTACAAAATGCCTAAGAGGAGAAAACTATGGTGGTTTGTATTCAACACATAAACAAGTGGCTTCTAACATAAATACTATGGTAGCCAACCTATCAAACCTTAGGGGCTAAAAATGCAAGAAGAATCCTCAAAAGGTGGGTTCACATTAGGTTCACCAAAATGTTTACAATAAAAAGGGAATATCTAATATAATTATTCAAATTAATACTAGATAAACCAAGTTATTAAAATTAAGATAACAAAGTAGTAAACTAATAGTAAACATTGAAAGCTATCCTAAATATATCACAAATAAATAGAAGCAATCAAGAACAACTATACTAAAATAATCCATAAAATACCAGTAAGCTAGGGCAAATCCTAATGTAGTAAATATAATTAATTAACACCTGGAGCATCAAGGACCATACTATTCAAAACATGAACAAAGTAAACAACTCATTCCTACCCAATACTATTTGCAACATCACCACAATAAAGTAAGGAAAAATCACACTTGGGATGCTTGACCTACTTTGAAATTACTCAAATGGTAATCAATGATCTTTGGCTGCAAATCCTAGTAGATTTTTCTCTCCTCCATGGAAGGCAACCAACCAATGGTCGATGGCTTTGGTTGTACCTACAAGGACAAGAGAGAGAGAAATAAAGAGAGCAAAAAGAGTGGCATGATGTGATAGAAATAGAGGTATAAGGTTGAAAAAAAATATTAGTAATAGTAATCATCAAGGGAACTTTTAGTTTTTGAGAGCTAAATGAATGGTTATTGAATGTATGGTGAGAAAATGAGAGTATGAAAGGGGTATTTAAAACAAATGAAATAAAATAACTTTTCCTTTGGAGCTGATGACTAATTTTCTTCCTTTTTAGAGTCATAAAATCATAACCATTAGTCTAAATGATGCATAATTTGAACCATAAGTGTAAAATTAGGCTAGTGTCAAGACCATGCATCAAAAACCCCTAGTTTAACCAATTATCACAATCATTAATTAAAGTGGTAGTCATGGCATCGTCAATTTTTAGGATGCATGATTTAGGGGACACACGTCAATTATAAGGCAAACATATAATGAATTATGGCAAAAAAATTGGAAATAGATGAAGAAAGGGAACCAAAACCACTAACCAATATGGATCATTGTTGTCCTACCCTAGGACTAATAAAGTTAGTCCATCCTTGTACTATAAATAGAAGGACGAGACTATCCACCACCTGTAAAGTCATCTATTTGTGTTCTTTTTACATATACATATTATATTTAGATACTTGTGTTAATATCTTTGTGATTATACAATTCTCCTCTTTAACATTCATACTACGTTCTTGTTGGTCAATTCATCTAGAACATTCCCTTGTGAATACTAATTTTAAATTTTTTTCCAAATAAGACCATCTCTAATGCAATATGATTTAGTTTTGATCCCATGAACACCTTTACATTGTCCATGATAACTATGAAAGGTACCCCAAACCTAGTGATGATATCCTCAACCAAATAAATCATAGTTTTATGGGTTATGACTTTAACAAGAACAACTTCACCAATATTATAAAATAATATGTGTTTGTTAAGATCCACCCATGACCAACACTTGATAATGAACTAATTTTACTAATGAAATCCAATCTCCATTATTAAAATAGTTAAGAAATTATTGTTGGTCATAATAATATTGGGGCATTTCTTTATTTTCCTATAAATATGTAAAATACCTGCACTTCTTAACTCACTAGGAGGAATCCAAAATGGTAGTAGACCACCAATAATCTAGTCTCAATATCTATGTGTTTTTGGATAAGATGAATAATGATGTCCTTAATTATGATATTTGTACCCAAAAAAATTACCTTTTCTTCTCCAACAAACCTTAGATACACTCCATCTACCTCTTTTGAACAACATGCTATTGATCAAAGAACAATCATTCATGTTTTCTCATAATTTTCTTTTCTATTTTGATGTTAGACCTTATGGTGCTTCATTGGTTAACATGTACTTTATAACCTCTTACATCCATCCTCTCTACGCTTGGTCATATGTTTATTATTTTTATCATTATAGTTCATCCAAAAATCCAACTTGATCATTTGTATGATACCTTGTCAGATTTTTACATAGTGTTGTTCCTCTAAGTAGGCTAGTAGGCTTAATTTTTATGTCAAATTCTTAGATATTTATCATCCAAATGGCTCGGTTCTCACTCGATTAACCTCGTAACATAAGTGTTTTAACATCTGTTAATAACATTCTAATTAAAGTAAGTATATTCACATAAATATTGTAATAAAAACATAAATTCATGAAGGATAAAATATTGTAATACAAAATATAAATGCAAAAATATAATAATCTCATAAACATAACACAAAATCATGGGCCTCTTCGAGGGGGCAACCTCCTTCAATACTTTTATTTAATATTAAAAAAGATACATTTATTTATGGACCCTTGTATTTTAAATATATACTTCATGCAACCCTAACCCAATTCTCAAGAGTTGGCTTACATGCAAAGTGCCACTGGAGCTAGAATCTTCTACCAAACAATAGTTGCATTTTTATAATGATTACATGAAATAGGCCATCTTGTCTAGGCAACTCAACTACCACATACCTTTACAAAATATTACAAAATATCATTATAATAGGATCCCCATGTTGGAAAGGGTCATTACATAATAATATGAGAATTACATAATAATGTTAGGATAAGTTCCTAACATGTCCTTCTCCTTAAAAAAGCTTTATCCTCAAAGCTGGAGATGAGGAAACTATTGATGTAGTTTTTGGAGAGACTCCCAAGTAGCATATTCAGGTTGTAATCCATGCAATTGAACAAGAACATGAGTGATGACATGGTGTCAAAGGGTGTGTGATCTTTGGTCCAAAAATTTTTCAGGCTTGAGCAATATGGAACCCTCTTCATCCAATTCTAGTAAAGCAGATTGAACATGTACCTTATTTCCCACAACCTTCTTGAGAGAGGAGACATGAAATAATGGATGGAGCTTTTACGTAGTTGGAAGGACCAATTTGTAGTCCATTGCACCAATCTATTGTAATACCTAGTAAGGCCCTGTTGGATCCTCAAAATCCAACCTAAAAAATACCCCTAATTTTAAAATTTTGAAGAGTCTTATAAAGCCCTAGGTTTAGATGTTTTTTTCAAAGTTGAGGAAAAATGTTCTTCAAATTTTTGAGTCAAGGAAGATGGTGTAATTCAAGATGTTATATCTGATAGTCCTTCAAAATATTTGTTACAGTGAAAGCATGTCTATCCTCAAAATAATCCTCAAATTTTTATCCTTTGGTTAAGGTCATGAGTCCTAGAAAGTAAAATTAGTAGTCTCTAAGATCATCACCAAAAGACTCAAATATTATCATACCCCTATTTTCCCCTTCGTCACCAAGGAAGCATTGAAAAATATTATATCCCCCATATCCTTATCATTTTCGCCCTAGGTCCTTAAGGTTTCCTTAGCTATCAGTCTCTATTATTTTTCCCTAGGTCTAAGGCCCCATATAAACTATTTTTCCAACCCATTCATAAAGTCTAGGATTCATCGATAATTTTCTAAGTCATAAGTACTAGAACAATTTATCCATCCTTTCCCCCTCTTATGTTCCATATTACCCATGAACATCCCATGAGTATAATAATTCCCATCCTTCAATCTATGTTCGTCAAATATTATACTTAAGTAAAAACCTTGAGTTGGCCATGAACCATTATTTCTAGCCATTTTTTTATGCGGTCATGATTTTTATAAAGTCCAAGTTTGTTCCCCAAGTATTCATATTTACCACTTCATCCCTAAGTTTGAAAACTAGTAAAGCATTTTATAAGGCCTTCTTCAATGAAGTTAGTGAAAAGTTAGAGCATTGAGTGAGAAAGCGCTTAGCAGTGAGTGAAAATATTAAAGGATCTCAATAAGATCTTAACACCAAGTAGGAGGAGCTTAGTGCTGAGTGAAAGGAGCTTAGAAGAACCCTTGGAAGTTGAGCAAAAGTGTCAAGCACTGAGAAAAAAGTCTTGAGCATTGAAGGAAGGGAGCTAAGTGGTAAGTCTCATGGTCGAGTGGAAGTGCTTAGAACTAAGAGAAAAGAGTAAAGGAGCTAAGTAGAAAGGGCTTATAATTGAGTGGGAATGTTGATTGCTAAGTGGAAAAGTTAAGCACTAAGTGGAAAGGGCTTAGCACTAAGTGGGAAAGCTGAGCCCTGAGTCGAAAAGCCAAGTGTTGAGCAAAAAGAGTTTAGTGCTGAGCAGGAAAGTTGAGTGTGAGTGAAAAGAGATTAGTGCTGAGTGGGAAAGTTGAGCACTAAGTGGAAAGGGCTTAGCATTGAGTGGAAATATCTTAGTACTAAGAAAAAAGGTCAAGTATTAAGCAAAATTCCTTAGCACTGAGTGAAAGCTCTAAACTAAAATCCATGAGCACTAAACAAAAAGTACCATAGGACAAAAAAGAGTGATGAGCTCTAAAGTAGAAGCTTTGAAGCACTTAGTAGAAGGTTTAGAACACTAAGTGAGAGGTTGTTAATGTCTTAGGGTGCTCAATTTTTTGAGAAGCAGGGTATCCAAGTGCTAAAATTTAATTGGAGCGAGATACCTCATCTCTCTAGCCCTATTGGAGCATGCAACAAGCACCTCATTTTTAGGAAAGTGGAGATCCTTCATGTTGCTATTTCATTGGCTTCCTGATGGATGATACAAATCTCAATGCTAAGGGAATATCGATAAAGTGGATTCAAGTGAATATATCGAGTGCTACATCTTGATTGATCAAGAATAAAATGGCTCTAATGATAGTGCTAACTATAAACACATGGTTTGGATTCATTCATTGAGGCTCCACTAGGTTGTAAGGCTCTTATTTTGGATTTATATTATTTATACCAACACCTCATTTCAATTCATGTAAAAATGGATGACCAATATGTCACATATTGATCTGATAAAGAATATTCAAGTAGAGGGTTCGACCGTTGCACTTTAATTGGCCCACCAAACCTGCATATGGCTTTATAATACAAAGGAATAAGGATAAGATTGATACACAAGTATGACAATAGATGAAAAATATAGAAATACCCTTTCAAGAAAAAGAATAGATCAAGTTGAATTTGGTATTATTGCTAAGAAATAAAGTGGCATCCAACAGACACTTGCTGACCAATAAGAGCCAAGCATACCATAGCAAGCCAAACAAGGTTCTCCCTCACAAATAAAATAATACGAATTCCATGTCATAGTTGTTAATAAAATTATGATGAAAAAAATGTGGTAGAAATCAAATGGCTAACAAGAGGACATGGGTAAGGGAAATTAAAACCAATGCATTCTATATTTCTATAAATACATGATTGAAGTCTCAAACAATCACTTGCATTCACACTCTAGCTCAAGAAGTACTGAAGAAGTCAATTGTTGAGTCATAGAAAACCAAAGTCATGGCAATGGCATCCTCGAGTACCTCATGCTCTACCCCTATTAATTCCAAAGAACAAATTTATATATTATAGGGGATTCCACCATACCTACCCCTAAGAAAAGGAAAAATAGTTGGAAGAGATCCAAAAAAATGCTATAGAATCAGGGTCAAGTGGAGATATTACATAGAAACAACAATAACTTGAGGGTATAGTTATCTATTGATATGAGTATACCAGACAAGACACAAATTACCATGCAAAAATCATGAAGGATTTGTTTAAAAGGGCACAAAGACTTAAGTTCAAATACAACTCGATCTGCAATAGGTGGACGAGCAATTTGGGAAAATTAATATGTCCTAAGGTGTATTACTCTTCAGACTTGTTGAGTTGACTAGATGTAACCTATGAGACAAATACCAAGAAAATCATATTATGCTAACTAGATAGCATTTAGAATTACTCCAAATAAAATCAAAATAGTCTTCAACTTGATTGCTTCCACATCGATTCTAGACAAATAGGTAATTTTGACTCAAGCCAAATACATGCTTAATACTTCTTCCTACACAATATTATTTGATTACAACCAGTGGATACCGACTAAATTTCTTGTACATAAACCCACTCTTCATCCTTAGGCCAAGGATTATGTAGACATGACAAACTTAGTGTTGGGTAGTAGAGAGTTGATCTAGATAAGTCAGGAAGTCATATTTTTGGTTGTGCAATGCAATAAAATAAGATAGATGTTGATGTACAAGTAGGAAATTATTATAAGTGATAAAATAAATATATAATTGATAGATATGTAGAGCATAATTAGATAAAGGAGAGAGATAGTACCTCCAATTATGTATTATTCCTTCTTAATTCACTTGATAATAGGGCATATGGAGCCAAATCTAGTAAAACAACTAGGCAATATAGAGGTTATGAAAGTTTAAGATAGATTACCCTATATACATGAGGGCTGGTCTAGCTACACAAACTTCTTTGGTAGGTTTCTCCTAGTCATATACAAGAGACTATGTGGACATCAACCTAAGAGAATCGATAGTGGTGTTGTCATCTTATTACGCTGGTACAATCTGGGACATTTTTGTTTTGCATAAGACTTTACTTATATTAAACTCTTTGGGGAATATTTTCCACCAAAAGCACTACCCAAATTTTTCTCTATGTCCATTGTTGTTTTGGAAATTACAATATAGTTGGCTGAAGAGGTGAAAATAAGAGCATTGAGGAAAAAGGTAAGAATCCCTTGGTTGGTTATGCCTTGTATATTGAGAAGGTCACATTAGCTTCTTGAGGGTAATCTAGGATATGGAATACTATGGGTTCTCTGAAATTACTTAGAGAACTTATGACCCTGAAGGACACTATGAAGAATCAAGTAATAAGCTAATCCTTACTCAAGTAATTCATAAGAAAGATGAATTTTAGGATGCAATGTAGAAAGCCATAAATATGGGATAATCACTCGAGTTAATTTGGAAGATGAAAGACAGACTCCACACCAAAATAGAAATGGTGGGCAACTATTCTAATTATTTGAGGATGTTGTAGAATGATATGGCTACCCCCATCATTCCTCCAAAGGATTTACAAGATCTTGTCTTGGAAATTTTAGACCAAAACCTAAAATAAGTGGAGGTATTAATGGAGATAGATTCAAATGCACCCTGAATAGAAGAAATACCGATCACTCAGCCTATCATTGATACTCTAATAGATACATATAAAGGAAAAAAAAATGGATATTACTTCATCAATGCAAATACAATTGATCTCTCATGAGCTTAACACTACTCTAATAGTTCCAAAACAAACATATAAGCTCACGGTAAGCTAGCCTCAAGCTATCCCCAAAAGTATTATCATAGATAGACAATAAAAGAAAATATACTCAATTGCTCTCAAAAATATTCAAGAGGCACGAGGACTAACTAATCTACTTAGAGGATATCAACTCAACATCCCTTTCACAATGGACTCTATACCACACAAAATGCATAGTCTTGAAATGAATCCCTCCTCAGACACTTGAAAAGGACTCACTATGGTGTGTGTAGAAGAAGAAGTTACACAATTTTCACCAGATGAAGAAAATAAAATTCAAGACATGGAGGGTAGAGATCTTGGGAAAGGATTGTTCATTATTGAGGATCTTGAGAAACATAAATCTGCTAACCCATCTATTGCCACAGTTGAAATTCCCCTACCTAGAAACATGAAAGAGAATCAAATATATTTAGGAAGAGGAGTGTTGTAGGCCATAAGGGATCCAGTCTCCATGATGAAAACTAAAGTAGTAGCACATGCAAAAATCACTATGGCAATGGAAAAATAGGTACTCAAATTGAAAGCCAAGGTAGAAAAGGCAGATCAACTACATGTAGCAAATGAAATATTACAATCAAAATTCAATAGGCTTCAAGGGCTACAAAAATCATCAATAGATAATCAATTTGATAGTTTTTTGTTCATTCAAAAATACAAGGACAAGGTGATTGTCAAATTAAATATTGAAGCTGCTACAATAAATAAAATTTGTAAATATTTTGAATAGGTAATGCATATGAATAAAAAACTAAAACCACTTCTAGAAAAACCATATAAAATAGCAATGGCCATCATCCTTGTATATGAAATATTCAAAACTGAGAATGACCATATAAGGTCTAAGTAGGTAATTACATCGAATGGCCTAACTCACAATTGTCAGCATGAATTTGACAAGTTGATTACCTTTTTCAATGATAGAGCTCGATGGAAAACTATAAGTAAAGAATTAAAAAACTAGGAGTGAAGCACAACTGAGAAATTAAAACAAGCCACCATTAGCCTCCAAGACCTTTTTAGTATAGAAGGCTTCGATGAGTTGATCATCAAAAAAATACAAGAACAAGAGTACGATGCTATATATGAAGATGAATTGGTTGAATAACTCATTACTCTATCCAGAGCAACCATATAAATAATTAAGTTTTTCAAAAGTAATAAAACTACAATAAGAGACAACAAGAACAAAGCCTTGAAGGTAGGGTTATGCATAAGGGGTTGGAATCAAAATATACTTGTAAAAAAATGGTGAATCCTAATCAAAATCAAAGTGAATCATGGAGAATCCTAAGCAAATCAAATCGAGCATCTTCATACCAAAATTTGGGGTATTTGAATCCCTAAAATGTAAGTTCATATTTTGGACCATTTTTGACCTATTAAATTATATTATAACTTCATAAAAAAACCACATTAGATCTATCTTGAAAAACGCTTTCCAACGAGTACAAATATGCCTATGTTTGGATATATATTGTGGCAAAATGACCCTATGAAAAAATTGGTCCTAAAATTTTTAGGAAAATGGGCCGACATCGAGGGACCTCATATTTTTCAATTTATAATTTTAAAAATCCTATTATTCATCCAATTTGCAAATATTCACCACTGTGCATAACCCTGCTTGAAGGTCCTTGATAGAATTGTTGCAACAAACACTTTTTGCGATGAAGCTTGGTTATAAATTACTGACCTAATTGGGGCAAGTCAAATAGAAAAATATAAAATCACTAAAGCTAACCAAATTCCATAAAGGGTAGCAAGCAGTATGGGATCCACTAGCCAAGAGTCAATAGAAAAAGACAAAGACACAAAAACAAGCCAACCATAAAATATCGTATAGTTGTTTACCACATTTTTGACAAACCAAAGATTTTACGACAAGTAGAAGACATAGATAGTTGTAGTACACTCAACCAATTAAAGGTAGGAGATGATGACAAATGGAGGGCTGAAATTAAAATAGTTATAACAGATCCAATACCCTAAGGCTACAAAAGGAGTTGCCACGACCAAAATCTGGATAAAGCTTTTGCATAGAGTGCCTTTGTCTATGCTGGTGTATTTTCATTTGTGTCTTTTCTCTATGCCATCCCTTATTCCTCCCATTTTTGTGCATGTCATGATAGGGAAGTACACAAGAACTAAGAATATTTCTAGGTATTGAGTTAGAGGTTTGGAGGTCTTATAATTACCATATTGGATCAGGAGGGTGAAACATCATTGTTACATCATTTGAACAAGAATTTTTATTGTATTAATATCAAAGAGTTTCATGGCAAATTTAAGGCAACTCTCATTGTAAATTTTAAGGATATTAATACAATTCCAGACTTCTTCCTTTCATTAAATATTTGTGTTCAATTTTGTGTGTGTCTCTTTTACAGATTATATTATTTGAATGTGTAATTGATTTTTTTTTTTTTTGACAACTAGTTATGTTTATTACATCATTTGAATGAATATAATTGGCTCAATATATCCTTTATTTTTCCTTCTATCATATAAATGAATTTTAAATCTTGCTACAACAACCCAACAAATAAGGCATAAATCATACGTTAAGACATAATAAAAGAGCTATAGTGAATCTTGGTCAAATAGTAATTTTTATACATTTTCTTTATCTAAATGAGCATGAATTTATACCGTTAAATATTTAAGTTTACCTCAAGGGTATCATAACCATTTTTGGTTCATATAGAGTCTATTAAGATAAATCTTTTTCAAAAATAAAGAGGCAGGTCCACTAGAGTCTGTAACACTATTTGGACTTAGATATTTCTTGCAACATGACACATTATTAAGGATACAAGAAATAACTCCAACAAGACCATAGTATTTGGTAGCTAGTTTTTAGCTTTTGTGAAGCTAGAGTGATGATTTTTTATAGGGTTGCATGCAAATAAAAATCATATCTTCTACTTCAAAGTTGCACTCAAAATTATGTTGATCAACTTGTTGACATGTGCAATTTTGGGCTAATTCCATATTCATATTCAATTGACTAAGGATTGTTGCATTATGGCTAAGTGTAGTGTTGAAAGTTTGAATGTTAGAGCTTATTGGAATGTAGGAGGAGGGTGTTGATGGAGAACAACCATAAACTACTTCAAAATCGTTAACCTTGGTTGTAATGTGATATGAAGTATTATACCACCATTTGGCCAAGGGAAACCACTTTGTCCATTGTGTAGGATGTTCAGAAACAAAGCAATGAAGGTATATCTCCAAGCATTTGTTAAATTTTTTTGTTTGTCTATCCATTTATGGATGGTAGGCTAAAATCATTTTTACTTGATTTCCTTGCAACTTAAACAATTATTGCCAAAACGGACTAGTAAAGGTAGGGTCTCTATTGAACATAATAGAAGTGGGTATGCCATGAAGGTGAAAGATGGATTCTAGAAATATTTGGGCTACTATTGAGGCTTGTATAAGGATAAGAGAGGGAATAAAAATGAGCATACTTGGTAAGACTATCCACTACCACCAAAATAACTAGTTTTCCTCTCGACTTAGGTAACTCTTTAATAAAATACATGGAAATAGTTGTCCATACTTGTTCTGGAATTGGTAAGGGCTAAAGAGTTCTAGGGGAATGCATAATTTCTCCTTTTATTCTATCATGTCACATTCATCCACAAAATTTTGAATATCCTTCTTCATTCTCTTCCAGAAGAAAGTACTCTTAATCCTTCCATAAGTCTTTAGGAACCTAGAATATCCTACATGTTAGCTTTTAGAGCCTTAAACATAAAGAAAATGCATTCACAAGTATTGAAATAAGCATGCAATGAAATAACTATGATAATGGCAACTTAACATGCATGAAAATATGATAGAAAATTTGATACAATGCTCTAGAAATACTCATATAAGAAAGCTCATGAAAATTACAATGCTCCTCTCATGGAGTTTGCAACTCCTCCATGATAGCAAAATGGAGCTACATTGTGTCTACTACTACTCTCACCTTTGCACTCCAAAAAACTACTCACAATCACTCACAATGAGACCTTTATATAGAAATATAGATTCCTTGCCTCTCACTCAACCCTAAGACTCATGTACATGTGGACTACATGCACATTTACATCATTGCACATTCTAAAACTTGTGCATTTATTAAATAACTCTAATAAACTATTTATCTCCTAATATAATCCTAACATAAATATGTACCCATGAAGGTACATTAGTAAAGAACCAAATGATGTAATATACATATTTTCCAACACCCCCTTGTATTACATTATTTGGTTTTGAAGACTTTAGTCTTCAATATGGATCTTTGACTCTTGAGTAGTCTTCATCTTGATGGGGTTCTTTTCCTTTTATTGCTTCTATCTTTATGTGGTTTTTCCATGTTCCCTTTGATCCTGAATGCTTGGTGAACTTCTTGAAATCTTCTGGATATCCCTGATGAACTAAGGACCTGATAATCTTGCTAGTCATGAGAGAATCATGATTGTTTTCTTTTCTTTCCTCTAGTTTTTTGTGTGACCTATATCTTTGATCTTCAAAAATATCAAGCTTGAATTTGTGGTCAGTAGATATTTTTAAAATAAGAATTTGAAGAAAGCAATGTAATCTGAATATTAAATTTTCTTCAAATTTCTTATAGTATTTGTCCTTGTAGTAACAAAAGTAGGATGAATGAGATTTTCCTTCACAATATTTACATGGGTGTAAACTCCAACAATCTTCCTTCTCATGACCAAGTTTGTTACAATGAGTACAAAGTAAATGTATCTCCATTTCCTTAGTTTTAGGAATATCATGTTTGTCGATTTCTCTGATGATCTGATTAAACCATTTGTGAACAATTGTAGCTATCCCTTATTTTTATTTTTTCATAAATGTACATGAGTTACTTTGTTTCAATATTTTGGATATTGATATTGTATTTTACTATCTCATTGGATGATGCTTCTAAAGGATAGACTTTTGTCAAACATTCAGTTCTAAATTCAATTTGTTCTTCTTTGTTAACTTCATTTTTCTTTGACTTGCTAATCATGCTTTCTATTGAGTCAAGCTTATCTTTAAACCACATTGGGATTTTCTTTCTAAATGCATTTTTTAATATGTCCTTTTGAGTAGACATCCTTGTGTCTCCCAAATAGAAGATCCTCTTTATGTAGGATCAATCTTGGAATGACTTCTCCTAATATTTGAGATAATAGTTTTTCAAATAATGTTCACCTTGTAGTATCTTCTATAACTATTTATCTCTTCTTCTAGAAAGCTTTTAAAATGCAATTTCAAATATTGGAGCTCAATATCTTTAGTTGGATCATCTATGTCCTTCTAAATCAATCTTCCAACTATAATTTTGATGCACTCAATATTTTAATAACTATGATTTAGTGCAATTATTGGTTTCTAAACTTCTAGAAATTCAATTGAAGTAGGATTCCTTATATCTCCCTAATTAGAAGTTTTAGAAATACTAAGTATTTGCAAACTAGATTTTTCTAATCCTTATATCTCCTTGTGTTTTTAATATTTACAAATGTTCTTGAAGCAATGGAAATAATTTAAATGCTTCTAATTTTAATCCTTTCTTTTATATAACCAATATCTTCTCTAGAGATTCCTTTCAACACCTTATTACTCCTATTACTAATATATCTAGAATATATAATGTGCACTTGATATCAAACTTACAATATGATTATGAATATTTCTCACCTTCTTGATGCTTGATTCTGGTTTGCAAGTTTCTTGGAATATATGTTGTTTGCAAGGTTGATTACTCTTGTTACTCTTCACCTTGCTTGTGCACTTTCTCCTTCTTGTAAATGGGTTGGTTTGTCTTCCTTTCTCCAACCGAACGCTTGTTGAATATGTGCTCTAATATGCATTCTTTATCCTTGGTTGTTATGTGCACTATATGAGGCTTGGACTCTTCAAATATGGTCTTCCACTTGTAAGTAGCAATCTCTCTATTGTTGGTTTCTACGTACTCTTCAAAACAACAACCTTTTACTTACCTTCAATGTTCCTTTTGCTCTCCTCCTTTGTGTTTACATATGTGGGCACCTTCTTAACTTGATGCAATATGAGATGGGAGTGCCAAGTGGCACTTGTCCTTTTCAACCTTCTTGAAAACATTCCTTCTTACACCTCCTTGTAGCACCTATGATATGTGGTGCTTGTCTTCTTCTCCCTTCTTGGAAATATTTGTTGTAGATCATTATTTCAGTGCCTATGACAAGTGGTGCTTGGTTTCTTACTTCTTGGTGGTTGATGATTGTTATAATTACTTTTACCTTCTTCCTCCATGCTGGGCACTCATATATGGAGAGTTCTCAACACTATTTTATCTTTTCCACCTATGTTGGGCACTCCTTTATCTTGTTCTTGTTGGAGTTTCAAATATGGGATATTACACTATGATGTTGGGTGCTCCTTTGTCTTGTCTTTGCTAGAGTTTCAAATATGGATGTTACACTATGATGTTGGGTGCTTAACCTTCCTCTTCAATGTGGTACTCTTCACTTTGGATGAATGGAACAATGTCTTCCACATGGAAATAGGTTTCTAACTTCTTTTCAACTTCCTTGGATCTTTCCAACATTTTTCCAATGCTCAACTCTTGCAATTTCTCTTGTTGTCTATGTATTTTCCTTGGCAGAATGCTTTGAATATCTTCTATGGTGCTATTGGATGTGTAGACTTGTTATTTTCTAGCTAGCTTCAATGGTGATGGTGCCTCCTTTGTGATGACAAATGACTTGCACTATGACCTCAAATTTTACCCTTGTATTTTCACTTGTATTCTCTCTTTTGCAGGTTTGGTTTTATCCTCTGTGTAGGTGGCAAATTTAGTGGTTATGGTGCTCCATTGGGTGTCTTTTGACACCTCAAATAACTAAAATTTTGACCTCTTGGAATGGCCTTTTTATTGCTTGTTGAAGGTTATCTTTTAGGGCTTTGTAGAATGCCCTTCTTGGAGTTTTTAATACTTATTTTCCTCCTATATAATATTACCTTTTTGACAACACTTGTAGAGTCCTTTGGATGACTCTTAAACATAGATTATGACTGCCAACTATTCTTGCAAACCTATCCTTTACTTTTATTAGAGTGTGGGCTTCAATTTATTGATTTGGGTCTTTATTTGTATGGTCCAACCTTGCTTCCAAAAACTATTTTTAATCCTCTCCAAACCTATCCACAAATTCTTCTTGGAGATGTAAACTCAAATTGCACTTTGGACTTGGGATTTCTTCTCCCTTTCAATATCTTATCTTGCTATAATATGCTGTCTTTTCTCTCCAAATTTTGGAGGTAATATTCAACCTTTTTTGGTGGCTATTTCTTGCCACAAAAATATGCAAGTAGATTCCCTTTAACTTCTTCAAAAGAGCTCTTGATAAATATACCTTTGACTCCCTGACTAGGCTGAAATGAATCTGGTATTTTTTTTGCCTTTGATCATTGGCAATATCTTCCTTGCTTGGCTATTCTTTCACTTATCAATCCAAGCTACTCAATGTAATATTTGCACTATTGTATATGCAAATTTGTAGTCTTCTTTTGATTAGAATGAGCAATAGAATATTGATATGTTTCTTTCTCTTGAAATATACCTAACTTTTATTTTCTTCTATGTGTAGGATTGATCCTTGTAAACTATAAATTCTGCACTATTTTGAAGACTTGAAATAAAAATTTTGATGCAACCTTTAAGCTTTGTAATTGGTGCTTTAAAAAACTTTAATAGAAATCCAAATATAAAAAGCTCAACTAATGAAATTTTGCACCTTTATGTTGCATACCTTTTCAATATTGTAGATGATGAAGATGATGATGATTCAATGTTAGAAATAGTTTATATTCCATCATTTGGGTTATGTAAATGTATCTTCAAAGGTACATACTTAGGACATTAGATTACTTTAGGGGGAAGTTATCTAGTTACTTCATGCAATGTAATAAATGCACAAGTGTCCATGTGCAAGTTGTAAATGTGCAAGGTGTCACTTGTACAACTAGATAGAGTGTTGGCCAAGTATCCTATTTTTCCTATATAAGGATGGCCTCATTGTTAGCATAGATAAGAGAGAGGAGTGTCGATGACACAATAGCTTAGGGTTCTTAGTAGTTAGTTTAGTTCTGTGTGGATCACCATCCATTGGTGATGGATGCAATGTAGTCTAGTAGCTATATTGATGGAGTGCTCATTTCCTCCATAGCTACATTGTATTCATTTATATATCATTTATGTTTATTGCATATCTTAGTCTTCTTGCAGATTTACTTTCATTAATATTATTCTGCATCTCGTGATTATTATCTCCTTGGGATATTGTATCAAAATCTAACAGTGGTATCAGAGCTACGGTAGATCAAGTCTGTGCAGGTCTATAGGAAAATCACCATCATTATTGAGCCTGAGTGTTTTGTCAACCTAACATGCCATTGGACCAGTCACTATCAAAAGTTCTTAGAAGAATCTAGGTGATAGAATCAGGGAGAGTCACAAGTGAGGATTGAAGGATATCTCAGTCCCAGAAAATACTGAGATTGCATTTGACTTGAGTCTTTCCACAAAGTTATAGGAAAACTCGTGAAGACCAGGACTCAACATTCAATCCACTAGATTGACAGAGCATCTAGTGAAGATCCAGGATATCTAGAATTTGCTAACTATTTCCTAAAGTTTCTTTTGTTGTAGATAACTAATTCTCAGAGGATTGGTACTCCTCCTACGATATAAATCTAGGAGACTCCAACTTCGTTGCTCAAAGGTCGACGTGCCCTCATAGTGCAGAGATTGGTTTCTTGTGTAGGAGAAGAACACTGCAGAAGAAGAATTTTGAAGAAAAAGGTGTGGTGAAGCTAGGAGACTGAAGATCTCCATTGTAGATTGAAAATGCCATAGTAGCCTTGAATAATAGGCCATAGAATCTTGATACAAAATGCTAGAGTAGCCTTGGAGAATAGGCCATAGAAGCCTGATACAAAAAGGCCATAGAAGCCTTGAAGAACAAGCCATAGAAGCCTGATACAAAAAGGCCATAGAAGCCTTGAAGTAGAAGCCACATAAGTCTTGATATTGAAAAGGCCATAGAAGCCTTAATATTGGAAAGGCCACAGAAGCCTTGATATTGAAAAAGGCCATAGAAGCCTTGATATTGAAAAAGGCCACAAGAGCATTGATCTTGAAAAGGAATTCAAAAGGAATATCTGATTCAAAAGCATATTAAGATTTTAGTATTAACATATTTGTTGTAGGGAAAGAAGATTCAGTGAGTTGGGAAACTTCCTACAAAATAGTTAGGAAGGGTATCTTCTTCAAAATCAATTCAACACCTAAAGCAAAGGAGATCAAGAGAAGATCTCATTGAAGGACTTCCAAACTTGGAAGAAGGACTAGGAGAGTCCTACTCAAATCCAGAAGTAATAGAATCAAATATCTAGGAGTAGATCACATCACCAACACTTCCAAGAGCAGAAGGTTGAAGAGGTCTCAAGTAAAGACCATCAGAAGTTGTAAGATCAAAGACACTAAAAAGGTCTCATCGAGCATCCAAAATAAGGCTAGGAAATCCTTACTAAAGAAATCATCAAAGGAGATCTCACTGGAGAAATCCACTACCAAGGAGAAGCCCCTGATAGTGAAGAACTTGGGACAATTGTCACCATATGACAACAAGCCCAAGAGAAGGAGAATTTGGAAAGGAGTGCCAAATTGTAGAAGAAGAATCTAATGAAAGACCTCAAGATATTTAGAATATTGAGAGGAAGATCCTGCTTGAAGTCAAAATTTGACAAGAAGACTTGAAGATAAAAGAAGCTCATCAAATCTAGGAGATTTGAAGATTACCTCTCATAGCAAGAAGGCATCACTTTAGAGATAGAGACTTCTCCAAATCTACAATAGAAGGAGAATATTACAAGAGGAGAACAAGCCACCAAATCCTAGGCTTATAAAAGAAAGTTTGAGACCATCATTTGGTGAAGAAGGGGTTGTTCAAGAATAGTCTATAGAGAGTTGCAAAACCCTACTTGAAGCAGCAACTTGGTGATCTTAGGCACCAAGATCTACATCCTCTATAGAAGTGGAAGAAGGAGCTATAGAATATTAAAAAATGTATGCAACTACTGGTGCTAACTAAGTCATTAATTAAGATTCATTTGAGCACCTTATCTGGATTAAAGTTGCATAAAGAAAAGTAGATTACAATATTCAAAAGTGCAAATAGAAAGAGGTTCATTTGCACATTATTTAGGAGTTGATTAGATTTTAGAATTATATCTATCAACTACCTATCATCTACTTAGAAAAAAAAAAAAAAGACTAAGTCCTACAATATTAGTTGTAGTGAATTTGCAGAATAACTTCTAAAGATTCATTTTAGGTTATTCTTGAATAGTTGGAGTGATAAGGTGAAATTCTTAGTGCATTGAAAAAGGGTATATTAAATTTATTATGCACTAGTACACTACTCTCAAAAGAAAATTAGCTTTTGTGTTCTTGAAGGGCACAAAATCTGATTGGTATCAAGTGTCTAAAGACACTATTGAAGCACTAAAATCTGCAACTTGTGGTGGCCAAAAGAAGCCAACCAAAAAAAGGTTAGAGTCCTCCAAAACTTGGAGAAGAACCTAAAACAGAAATAGAAGCTTCATTGAGACTTGGTGAGTCTCAGATCCAAAGCATTACAAGAGTGAATGCACGAAAAGAAAATGCAAAAAATTGCATAAATTAAAAGCTTCTATCTACTATTGTCTAAAGCTTGGATTTAATATAAAGTGTCCAAGAAAAAAGGGAAGGTGTCTACTCATAAAAGACAACCTCAAAACCCTTGCATTGCAGGAAGAGAAATCTGCCATGAAACCAGAAATATATATCTAAAATAAGAGTGCAAAAGGAGGCTAATGTACAATCTATAGTACATTATATTGCACCATTTAAATCTAGTTTTTTACAGTCCAAGAAGAATATTTGGACGTGTCTCAATAGGAAAGGAAGCCAACGTAAGCACTCCTTTTTTCCAAGCAATAGCAGCCACTCGGAGAGCGCACCTTGGATGGATGAACCTGTAAAACAAAGCCCACAAGAGGCCATCATCAAAGCTACGTAAAGGAGTGCACATTCACTGACGAACAACAATGTGATATGGATAGCCGAACAACCACATGAGATGGATAGCAAAGTGGAACAAATAGCACATACACTGTGAAAAACAAAGGGGCGTCTACTCCTACCAACGTAAGGCGAACAACAACATGGACAACATCTAAAAGGCATCTATCTCTACCAAGGAGAAATGAACAACATCTACTCTACAAGGATGTACAGGTTTCAAACATTGGAAGCATTAAAGGAAAATGAGCAACTATCTTGGTGAAGATCATCCACCAAACGAAGCATCAAACTTGCTACTCGATGCCTCATCAATCCACCTATAGAAAACAAGGTTGCTTGCTACTCAAGAAACATAGCAAAGCAAAAGGAATGGCAAACTAAAATACCTAAGGAGTTATAATCTCCTTGGAAGGTGTTACGGTCTACATGTAGAGAGAGTGAATGCCACTTGGCATCTATCCTCCAAGAGCAAGCGTTACAAGAACATTGCCTCTCAAACACATTCGAACTACGTTCTAATTCTCATGCGTTACCAAGAAGATTCGACTCTCAATGTGTTACTAGAAGCTTCTCAAGCGTTACTAGAAGCTTCGACTATCAACACATTATTAGAAGCCTCATCTCTCAAGTGCTACTAGAAGCTATGATTCTCAATGGATGAGCAGAGTGGTGACACTTGTTATCCACAAGTCCCACACAAAGGAGCAAGTGTTACATAGAGACCAATAGCAAGAAGGAGTTACGTAGAAGGGTGCCCATACGTAACGAACGTGACATGTGTCACAAAGCAGAGTTTTCTCCTCCAATAAAAGTGCTCAAAGTCTGAATGTTACAAGAGGTAGAGAGTGAGTGAAAACATAGTCAAATATAGTCAACATAGCATGGAAGAAGGAGCATTTAAGACTCCAGGCTATTCGAAGGTCAAATCCTCCATATTCAGCAGTGTATACGTTCCAACATTAAATACGTCTACCTCCATTGATTCTAGCACCCAAGGGTACCACATCATCACTATTATATTCAGTCAAAGGGAGCGCTGAAGAGTGGGGAGTCTAGCATCAAAAAGGTAAGGGTGAAATCCCATCTTATTATTGCTTTCAACTTTGGAGATATAAGGGTTATAAACTAAGGTATAAAATTTAGTTTAGTGAAAGCAAAACTATAGGGGACAACTTACCAAATTAAAATAATATTTGCATCTCAACCTAGGAGAAATAAGGAATTCAACTTGGATTAATTTCTTTGATATTTTGCAAATATTATTAATTTTCTAATTTTCCAAACTTTGGAGTGATAAGGGTTACAACATCAAACTAGGTCTTTGGAAATTAGAAATTGAAACCTAAGGGTCATAAAAGAGGTTATTAAATATTTATTAAATTTGGAAATTATATTTTTACTTGTCTTTAAATTTCTCAAAAAAAGGACAAAAGGATTCCAACATTAAAACCTCTTAAAAATTTAGAAAAGTGCTTAGTTCAATTAGGAGAAATAAGGTGTTATATAAATTGATTTTTGACTGTACAAAATCAATCATAAAATTGAACTTTATCTTTACAAAAAGCACTATATCATACTCCAAAACATTAAGGAGTTATTTGGCATTTCACAAAACTTGATCAAAGGTAATCAAGTTGGGAAGATATAAGCTTTCTTCAAAACCTATAATTAGGTGTTCATACTCTCATTACTAGGGAGACATAAGGAAGCCTACAAATCTAAAGGTTTCATCAAATCAAGCTTATATACTTCAATCAGGGTTGGCATATAGAGAGCTACGAAGTAGACTACTCTATTCCAAAAATTCAGGTTATACATATGGCTACTAGAATGATAAATGGAATAAGGAAAATACCAATATGGATTAAAAACCTGATGGATTACAATGATGTAAAGGGCGAAGAAAATGAAGAACCAACACAATGCAAATTAAGTTCTGAAATCAACAGCTATGATGATTCATCTAATGAATCTAATGATCAAAAACTGAAAAAAATGATCATCAAGTCTTTATACAAAAAGGAAAAGATGGAATAGCTTCAATCATGCACATATGGTTGGAAGGTCTTATCAAGGAGATAGACAAACATGATATTCCTAAGATAAACTACAAAATTGCTAGATCATCCTTATTGTGCACTCATTGCAATCAATATGGTCATGAAAAAATCAATTGTTGGAGTTTTCATCCTTGCAAATATTGTGATGGAACAAATCACTCATCTTTCTCCTGTCACCTCAAATACAGATATTATAAAGACTATGAAAGAATATTACTTCAGAGAATAAACTATTATCTTCAGGAACTTATTCCAGATGGATTTACTAACATTGAACTCAAGGTTGATACTTATAGAAATAGGTCTTACAAAGGAACAAAGGAAGGCAGAAGGGTCAATATAGATCCACTTAAGACTTGCACTATCATGAAGACAATGGTCCATCAAAGACACTTGACATCAAGGAACAAAGAATGGAAAGAGACAAGAAGCCATGACATGAAGACTAAAGCAACAAGGAAAGAACCAGATCAAGTCTGCACCAATCAAGCCAAAGCTCAAGAAGAAGATGAAGATCCATATTGAAGACTAAAAGTCTTCAATACCCAAATAATGTAATACAGGGGGTGTTAGAAATAGTTTATATTCCATCATTTGGGTTATGTAAATGTATCTTCAAAGGTACATACTTAGGACATTAGATTACTTTAGGGGGAAGTTATCTAGTTACTTCATGCAATGTAATAAATGCACAAGTGTCCATGTGCAAGTTGTAAATGTGCAAGGTGTCACTTGTACAACTAGATAGAGTGTTGGCCAAGTATCCTATTTTACCTATATAAGGATGGCCTCATTGTTAGCATAGATAAGAGAGAGGAGTGTCGATGACACAATAGCTTAGGGTTCTTAGTAGTTAGTTCAGTTTTGTGTGGATCACCATCCATTGGTGATGGATGCAATGTAGTCCAGTAGCTATATTGATGGAGTGCTCATTTCCTCCATAGCTACATTGTATTCATTTATATATCATTTATGTTTATTGCATATCTCAGTCTTCTTGTAGATTTACTTTCATTAATATTATTCTACATCTCATGATTATTATCTCCTTTGGATATTGTATCAAAAGCTAACATTCAACTCACCTCAATGGCTGCATTTTTAATATGTTATTGCAGCTCTTATAGTATGTCAAAAACAACTCATTTGCTCACCTTTTCACATCTTCAATACTTGAATAATATGTTGCCCAATACTGTAACTTGGTGGCTTAAAAAATCCTTTAGAATGTGCCTCTAAATTCTGATATTTAGTAGTCACTAACGCTGTCCAAATAGCTACATTTTTCTATCCTAAAATCTGAAAAATATCCTTGAATCCCAAAAATTTGGTAGGATTCTCCCCAAATCATAGCTAAGATGTTTTCTCAAGAACCCTTCAATGACGGACCTAAAATCTCTCAAATTTTATGGTTCTTCTATCTCTTTTCTCTTGTTGAATTTTGACTTCAAATTAGATCTCCTCCTCAAACAATCTTGAGATCTTGAGATCTATTCAATACTACCTTTTGATTTTTCAATCTTCTTGCCAAAACTTCTCCTTTGGGTTTGTTTTCAAATGGCGATAATTGTTCCAATTCCTTAGCTTATTATTTGGTAGTAATTTCTCTAAGGAGTCCTAGGGACTCCTTAAATGAGGCTCACCAAGCCTTCTTCTTGTTTCTTCTTGAGACCTCTCCAAGGTTCTCAATCTTGCAACTTCAAAATATTCAATGAGACCTTCCTTGGCCTCTTCAATCTTCAACTATGGAAATGAGATCTCCTTCTAGGATCTCCTAAATCTATTGTTGCTAAAATATGTAATAGAGTATTTTGTTAGTTCTTCTCAATGCTCAATATTCTACTATAGAAGTTCTTCAATTGGGATTTAAATGGACCTCTTCTTCAATGGAGATCACCAATATCCAATATTTTTCTATGACTCTTCTTCATGAGTCTCTTCGATCTTCAATGGGGTCTTTTTTCTAGGAGCTCCTTCCTAGATTTGCAATCTTCAATGTGGCTTCCTTGGCCACTAGCTCTCTCCTTGATATTTCAACTAGGAGTCTTCAATTTGCAAATATTTCAATGGGACCTTTCTCCTTAGGCCTCCAAATCTTCAATCCTTATTTTTCTACAAAAAAGAATTAGTCTCTACACGAGGAAAGTAACTTTGAATTTCAGGCAATGAAGATGAAGTTCTTCTCTATCTGTTGTAGGAAGTTTCCCACCTTTTGAGAGTTAATTTTTTGTAACAAAAAAAATTAGTTGATAGTAACCCAATGATTCTCCTAAAAACTTTCTTTTATCTCTAGCAATGGAATATTAGAGATAATAAAAATTCCTATAACTCTATGAAAAATAATATTCACTAGCTGGATTACCAATCTAGTGGATACAATGTTGAGTTCTAGTCTTCCCAAGTCTTACAACTCTTGTGGAAAAAATCTAGCCAAATCATGTGGTTTTCTCTATTTTCTATTCTTCTACCTAGAGCTACTTCTATCAACAATATTAAGCCAACATCATTTGTAAGGGGTGGTGCACAATGGTGAGTCTAGTTTACAAAGATGTAGCAATATCTATTGTGATGGTATTTGCATGCAACGGTGCACTATGGTTAGTCCAATTTGCAAATACTCAATAATAGCAATGGTGATCATTTTTGGATTTCCTTTGATCCACCACGGCTTTGATACCACTTTTAAATTTTGAAGCCTTTAATATAAATAAAATGCATTCACAGGTATTGAAATAAGCATGCAATGAAATAACTATGATAATGACATCTTAACATGTATGAAAATATGAAAGAAAACTTGATGCAATGCTCTATAAATACTCATATAAGAAATCTCACAAAATAAAAAATGCTCCTATCATGGAGTTTACAACTCCTCCATGATAGAAAAATGGAGTTACATTGTGTCTACTACTACTATCACCTTTGCATTCTAAAAAAGCTATTCACAATCACTCATAATGAGGCCTTTATATAGAAATATAGATTCCTTGCCTCTCAGTCAACCCTAAGACTCATGTACATGTGGACTACATGCACATTTACATCATTGTACATTCTAACACTTGTGCATTTATTAAATAACTCTAATAAAATATTTATCTCCTAATATAATCCTAACCTAAATATGTACCCATGAAGGTACATTAGTAAAGAACCAAATGATGTATATACATATTTTACAACACTAAAATGGGTGAAGCATGCATTTTATTCAAGATGAATTCCCATAGTTGTGAAGTTTGAGGAATAACAAGGTAATAAAGATATCACAAATCTTGTCCATCCCAAGTGTATCTTAGGCATGAGTTAGGCTCTATTTGAAGTTTGGTGATCAAAGTTTACAATTGTAAGTCCTAGATCACATCCTATTTTATAGAAGTAATACATTGAGGTATGGGAGAAGAGATAGAATTTAACATACTTTGATCCTTGAACTATTAGGAGAGTGCATTAGCCATGATGTTCTTCTTTCTCTTTTTATATGTGATCTCATAATCATAGCCCATTAATTTAGAGACCCACTTTTTTTGTTTCAATGTGGTGACCCGTTGTATTATGAATTACTTGAGACTTTGGTGTTCTATTTTTATTGAAAAATAATGCTCAATGGGATAGGGTCTCTAGTGAGTAACCACATAAAAAATAGCTATCATCTCCTTTGCATAAGTAGATTTTCCCAAATTACAGATTGAAAGTGCTTTACTAGTGAAGGCCAATGGTTTTCCCTCTTGCATCAGCATAGTCCCTATGTCATTTCTCGAAGCATCACTTTTAATTATAAAAGGTTTAGAAAAATCAGGCATTACTAACACTGGGATGGTTTTCATGGTGTGCTTTAAGTCAAAGAAAGCCCTCTCAGCTAGGTCTATCCAAGTAAATGAATTCTTTTTCAACGTGGTTGTTAAAGGATATGTTATTTTTCCATAGTTTTGGATAAATTTGTAATATATTTGAGCTACTAGCCCATGTGAAGATTTTTATAAAAACTTCTCCATTCAGATTGAACTGATAATCTATGGAGATCCAACTAGTGAACCATGGAGAGTGTAGGACTTACCATTATATGATAACTGCATCCATAATTCTATAAAGTTCCAAGCTATTATTCCTAAGGTACCTAGCCATTGAGCTCAAGCACAACATCACATCCTTCCAGTTGAAGAGAAAACATATCAGTTTTGTGTTTATAGTCCCCTATCTTCAACTTAATGTTGCAACATTTGCCCTTACAATATAATATTATGTTATTTTCCACTATAACCATAAAGGAGTTACAAGCATATATGTAACAATTTTCTTGATTGGATACTTAGGGATCAATAGAATTATCCTTATTGCTTGAATCAATGAGAATTATAATATGTTGCCCTTTGAAGAATCCTTAATATGTTCCTTTAGTGGTTCTACTTCTTCATCAAGTTATTCACTACTTTTTGATTCCTCTACATCCAAAAAAATAACTTCTTTTGGGTGCATTTATACCCTAGTGAATACTTCTCATAATAATTATAATATAAGCCTTGTGCTCAATGGGCATCCATTTCTTCCATAGTTAAAAGCTTGAATGGGGTAGACTTATCGCACTTATTTAGTGTGAACTTGGAAGGAAATGTGGATTTGGCCTATGGAAATTTAGAGGGCCTCCTTTGAGCCAAAAAAATTCTTCTAGCAATCTAGCCAATAATATGGCTTACTTTATAGACTGTGGTTTGAACTTTTTTACCTCAAACTTGATATCATCTTTCAATCCATTAATACAACTCTAAAAAATCCTTCATTCAACCCCTTTTTCCTATTAGCTAGTTTCTCAAATTGGGCCTGATATTCATGGATAGTAGAGGTTTCTTTCAATTTGGTAAAGGCTATTGTAAAGTCCTCATACTCACTAGGACCAAAATGAGTGAGTAATTATGACTCAAAATCTTCCCAAGAAGGGTCTAGAATTGTGTTTTGTAATCATTGTAAGGCTTCAAATTCAAAGTTGAAAGATATCATGGTGAACCAAAAATATTTATGTACATTAAGAAGTTTTAAGAACTAATCTACTCAACATAACCACTCAACATCCTTTCCATTAAACTTAGGAAAGTCTAATTTAGGCATCTTAAATAGAGTATCTATGTCAAAAAGAGAATGATAGTCTTATTTCTCCTTATGGACTCCCTTATATTTATTGCTTAAACTCCCACCCAATTTTTCATTGTTAAGATGTTCAAACACCTTTGGACCTTCTCCTAATCTGTCTTCAACCTCTAGGAATTTTTCTTGAAATCTAGCTTTGGATCTAAGCTAGCCACTTCTCGTAACGATACTTCTTCCCTTGTCTATTTAAATTCATTTGTAAGTTTAGTGAATATGATACTCATTTGCTCCGTTAACTTGCTCTAGTCTAACTCCTTTTGGTGTCCTCTATTTTTTCTAGCTATTTATATATGATTTAAACCAATCCACTAACTTACTAAAAGTAGAAGTGTTGTTCTAGGAGGTACTACTTTTAGTAATGGGCCAGAAAATTTTTTTAGGTGCTATATATAAAAAATTATTAGCTCAAAAAGAAAAATATAATGGACTAGGTCTCAAAATTTTATTTTTTGATTCTCTAAAAAAAGTTCATGGAGGCTATATACTAAAATGATCAGCTCAACAAGATGATTGCAATGGGCTATATCCCATAACATTGTATGTTGGCATCCTAGAATTTTCTACAGGAGTTTTTTTCAAGTGTTAGTTTTTCTCCTACAGTCATGGTTCACTCAAGAAATTTGACTTTTGTCTGACAAGCCCTTACTAGACTCTGCACTGTATGTTACTAACTTTTTTTTATCACTGACTGTAGCTCACTATCTCTGACAACTATTGATGCTGATTTTGTTACTGACAAATTCTCTATCTGGTATGATTTTCAAATGTTATAGGTAACTGTTACTAATGCTGATAGACTCTGTCTTGACTTTTATTGACTATTACCTTATTTTTATTGATAGATCCTATAATGGTTATTATTATCACTAACAATTTTTTGTTTATTGTTTGTTTTTTGTTGATTCTAGAATAGTGTAGTCTCCTCAATATGCTTATTTTTATGATGTAGTTTTTTGACATGCAAGATATACAAAAATAGAGTACTCTAAGCTAGGTTATAGGTACTTATCATAGGCCCTCTATTATATTACAGTGATGAATAATAGTGCTCAAACCAATATTGTAGGCCACTACTCATGGAGGATTCCATGCATACCCTTGATCACACTACCTATCTCTTTGACAATACAGGAGGGTGATATTACCATATGTTGTGTCTAATGTACTATGGATAATACATGGTCAATTTATATGGCTAAAGGTTTCTCCTAATTTTAGGGGTCTCCCAATATACCCAAAGATATGTGGGAGCTCAATTTCATATACGGGTGCTATCTAAGGCCTAGGTATTAGAGCTTGATCGACCATCACTTTACTAGATGCTTTATGGGTAATCTAGCTTAGCCAATAACAACAACTTCTTAATGATATTTTAAAACCCTTAGCACAAGATTTCTAATGTAATAAACTAATTCAAAAAAAGGGCTAATTTGTTTTAATAAAGAAATAGGTAAAAAAATGAAAACATATAAAATTATACCTAATAGTCAAAATGATAGGGCAAGAAATATCATAGTCATAGTATAACATGGCCCTAGAAAGCACTCTGATACCACTTGTTAAGAACCTTTAATTAAAGTAAGCACATTCACATAAATATTGTAATAAAAGAAAAAAATCATGAAGAATAGAATATTGCAATACAAAATGTAAATGCAGAAATATAATAATCTCATAAACACAACACAAAATCATAGGCCTTTTTGAGGGGGAAACCTCCTTCAATGTTGTTTTTCAATATTAAAAAATATACATTCATTTATGGACCCTTGTATTTTAAATATATTCTTCATGCAACTTGTAGTGATTCCTCACTACCCGCTTGCAACTAAAGCAAAACCCCGATAACTAATGATTGAATTTTTGTCTAGCTCATGAAAAATAAGCTAAAAGAACTCCTAAAAATCAAGACTTATGCAAAATCCAATCACCAAAAGTCTTAAAAGATAGCCAAAGGAGCACTAAATAATCCATCCTTCAAGATAAATCTCAATATCAAAGGTTTTGCAATCCACGATGAAGCGCAACAACAAAAATCCTAACTCTAAAAAGCCAAGAAAACATGGATACAAAATTGATAGAGGTAGATAGGTTAAGTTAATGCCTCATAGACTGAGGATATGAAGACCACCTACTAGAGGGTAACCTCAATAATTGTCTCAAACACTCATTCAAGATGAAGTATGGCACTGACAGTCTCATGTTGATTAGTCATTATGATAAGAGTATGTTATTCATTGAAAAAATTCCTAGGATAAGTAGATGGTCTTGTCAAATCAATTTGTAGATAAATTTGGAGGGAAATTTTCCTGTTGTAATCTATAAATAGTAAAATTTTATACTACTAAAAGGTATCAATAAGTTTGCAATTGTATGTATTTGTAGGATTTCCTTTCATTTCTCCCTATAAAAATAGTTGTGGTTCCTAAGTGGCTTGTGGGCAATCTCGAACCTCCACTTCTGTCTCGATCTATGTAAAATATTGCTTGCATTTATATATGCATGTGGATCTGTGTCTATTTTTTGGTATTGCCTACAAACATATTATTATGTGTATGTATTTATTTGTGACATTTTTCTTGCATAATGGGTTTATTAAGTGTATGTGTGTGTGAGGGGCTTGCATCTATTTTCAAATCAATTCACTTGCTTAGATATCCAATGGGACTTGTAATGAACCTAAAAATAAGAAACAAGAAATCACACATAAAGAGAAAGAATTTTATTTATTTTTGACTAAGAAGAGGGATTCATAAACCCTAACCAACCTTAGATTAACTTAATGTTTAATAAATCCCCTAAGTTTCTCAAAGAACTACACCTCACAAGATTTCCCTCATGCAAGTCCATTTGCATAGGCATATATCATGTCATACACATAAGTCCATCCATATCATCTATCTTTGATGAGCTATACTTATCACCTTTAATCATTATAAGGTGTGCAATCATCTCCATACGCTACACAAGCCATTATGCATAGGTATGCTATGTGTACTAGGAGTTAAGCTATCAATCTCATCTTTTGACAAGTTATCTTAACCCAGGTATGGTATTACATAAACCTAGTTACCATTATCCTTAAGGGTCATAATTTCTTAGGTCCACTATGTTCACCCTAAGGGGGTCTCAAGCCCTTACATTATCCTCTAAGTTCACCTTAGAACTTGCCACTAAATTTCATAAAAGTTTAATCAAACATAAAAATAAAATATGGATCTAGATACTAAATATTACAAAACATGACTCATCAAACATGCAAGAGATAAATAGAAATATAGAGCAATATTTAAAGAATAGACATGAACTAGAAAGGATTTAAATACATTCATAATGAATCAAACAGAATATAAAGGTGCATCTACCACATTAATCATTCATTACATAAGCAGGTATGGTAAAACCTCCATACCCTTAAATAATACATTGCATCAATTTCATTAGGGAAATATCCCCACAATTCTAATCTATTTGAGCATAAGTAAATAGTAAAGTGAAGACAAACCGATGCAATCAAACCCACAACCATCCTGTTAGCTTTTGATGCCACATACATTGGGAGATATCATTCACAAGATGCAGAAAGAAATAAAATAGATCTGCGAGATTACTTAAATATGCTATAAATAGAAATGGTAAAAATATTACAATAGTAGCAATGGAGGAAATGGACACTCTATAAGATATGCTACTGCTCCATGAGGGAGCTCTGAGCTTATAGCTCACACACACTACCCTACTACCTATCTACCACACACACACTATGATGTTGCTCTACCTTATGCTTCTATGATCTATCTATGGCCATTATATAGGAAGATAAGTTCCTTGGCCGACACTCTATCTAGTTGTACAAGTGGACACCTTGAAATTACAACTTGCACATTGACACTTGTGCATCTATTACATTGCATGAAGTAACTATATAACTTCCCCCTAAATAAACCTAATGTCCTAAGTATGTACCAAGGAAGGTACATTTACATAACCCAAATAATGTAATATGCTCTAATTTATAACAACTCATGTATTACAATATTTAGGTATTGAAGACTTTAGTATTCAATGTGGATATTCTTCCGTTTGATAGATTTGAATTGGATATCCATATTAAAAATGATATTTGGCTCCTTCAGATTCATCATTATTATCTTCTATCCATCTACCTTCATTGGTTTTATTACACATATATTTGTTTGGTTCTAAATATTGATGGCTCAGTAGAGCATGGTGCACTTGTCCTCTCATATTATTGATTTTGATTATTTTATGCTTGGCTCTATTTTGAACTGGTTCTTCATTTTCATCAAACAGTTTCTTTGGAAATATGTTAGTATCATTTTGAAATATCAAAATATCTTGTAAAATTTCCATTGAATCTAAGATGTATGTATTTCCATGGATAGACCCTGTTGCCTTTATTTCACCTTGATTCATGATGAGACATGTATTGATTCCATCCATATATCCAAACTTGATCATTAAATTATCTTCTACCAACTTGCTTACTAAAATGAGATTGAAAGTTAATCCAGGAACATACAATACATTTTTTAGTAGAAGATTTGAAAATGATCTTCTAGGTGTTACATATCCATATCAATTTGATAGGATAAGTTTGGATATCTGCAATTCTTAATCTGTAGCCATTAGTATCTTCAATACAATCGAACCAATGTATATTTCTTGTCATATGATGACTTTCTCCAGAGTCAATGTACCATATATTTTCATATTTTGTGGACTGATTTCTATTGTAGCGAATTCCACATTCATTATATACCATTTTTGAAGAGATGAGATAATATTTTATTTTGATAGAAGTTTATAATATTGATTTTATAAAACCTATATTGATCCTTGATCCTTGTGGGCTTCCTTATGCCTCCCTAGTAATGAGAATGAGTACGCTTAAGGATTTTAGGTTTTGAAGATAGCTTATATAGCTAATGGATTTGCAACTTGATAAACAATAGAATATGATATTACCAAGTTTAGTAGAATGCATTATGACTCCCTAGTATGAATTGGACAAGATATTAAGTGCTTTTGAGATATATATTTCAATCTTGGTTGATTTTTAAAGTTATGAAAATGCTAAAAAATCAACTTCTATTATCCTCATTGCTCCTATTGAACTAAGAACTTTTTCTAGATATCAAAAGGTTTTTAATGTTGGATATTTTGTCTCTATTTGAAAGGATTTGAGATAAATAAATATTAGAATGTCCAACCTTTATATGATATTTATAAACCTCTTATAATGGCCCTTTGGAATTTGATTTCAATTTTTCTAATTTCCAATAAATCAATTTGTAGTAGTAGACCTTATGACTCCCAACTTTGGAAAATTAGAAAAGATAATAATATTTGTAAATATTTAAATGATTCAACCTAAGGAGAAGGCCTTATATCTCCTAGGTTAATTTAAAAATAGTATTCTAATTTTTAGGTAAGTTATCGCCTACGTCTTTGCTTTCTAAATCTTAAAATTTAATCCATAAAATATTACCTTATAATTACAATGTTTTTTTTTGGTAAATTAATTATATTAAAAATAGGGCATTTGGAAGGTGCCCCAATACCTTGTACATAAAAGGAATAGAAAGGAACAGAGAGGAAGAAGGAACCACAAAACTGCTTGCAAGAACAAAAGGTTACATCCTCAGACTAAAAGGAACAAAAAGAGGCAGACAAAAACCTTTCGAAACAAGGTTGCAATCTCTGAAAAAAAGGAACAGAAAATAAACGGCAAAAATATGACAGAGCTCAAAAATAAGAGAACCTCCACCACATAGGAACTTGAAAGCAGAGTAAAAGTCGTCAACCATCGAGGGGGATGTCCATCTGCATGAGAGACGAAACAACACCTTCCAATCCAGTGTCTTTCATATCCATTTGTGGAACCTCTTTAGTGTTGTCCTTATGAACATTGGTACAGGTCTCCTTGGCAATTTCCACTACCTCTTCATCGTTGATAGCATCTTTGATGTCAATATTGGTATCAAAGGATACCTCAGAATCAGACATGACTGGAACATTTTCAAAGTTATCATAGAAAAACAAGAGACTTAGTGCATGGTATTGTTCTTTGAGAGTTGAGATCGCCTTCCCAATGGCCAAGTGAGCAGTTTCAAGATGAACAATGGTGGCAGAAGTTGCATGGATGGCTAACTTGTGAAGGTACCTTTCAACTAGGTCAAGGGAGTTGGACATTTCCTTTGGAGTTTTTACAGAGGTGGACGAAGGAGTTTTGACAATTTCTTTGCATTTCAGCCTCTAGGAGCTATGGACAGGGGTCATTTCAACTTTGACCTTTTTCCTAGTAGTGAAATCAGAGAAGGATTTGTCACCTTTGTCTTTTCTTTTGGATCTGGTAGCTTTCGGACTTGGGGTTGAGGAAGAATTTTCTTCCTCAGACTCAGGGGCAAGGAGGTTACCTATGGGGAATTTTAGGAGGAATTTGTATAGGACTTTGAAAAGACCTTGATGATAGGGTTTGCCCTCTTCTTTTTTAGAGTGATTGGAAGTGATAGTATAGTCCATTGACCAAAATAAGGCAGCAGGGATGTTCATCATTTTTGAGTCCCAAAAATGATTTACAAAGGCTAAATGGTAACAGCAGAGTTGAGACTCAGGGTTGTCACAAGTAAAATATTGCATTATAGGTTTTAAAATTTCCTTCCAAGGCATTGAAAAATGGTGATGAAACAAACCTTTTTTAACCTTCTTGTGGATGGGTGAATTCTTTTCGAAGAGTGATAGCTCTGCCTCCCAGTTGTGCTTATTTCTTCTGATCACTTTTTTGTCCAAATATCACCCTGTCAGGTCTACCAGCAACTCAAAGGAAATCTAGAACTGCACACCATGGATGGAAACGATGCCATTGTCCCAAGTAGTCATGAAGGCTTTGGTAACCTCCTCGTCCACACCGTAGAACATCTTGAAAAAATCAATGATTCCTTTTTTATCCTTGAACATGTCAGTGGAAATAGAATCCAACTCAAGAGTCTCAGGCTCAATGAAAATAGTTTTCCCTTCCTTCATGGTTGCGAGAGGAATTGAGGAAGGAAAAAAATTAGGGTTAAACAAACACAGGCCCAAAAGAATAGATATGGAAATAAGCATCCACTAGAAATGTCGTAGAAGGGATAAATAGAAAGTAATGCTTGAAAAAAATGGAAAATACTACCTGAAGGAAGTGGATTGGTTAGGGCAATAGGCACAACACAAATTGGGGTGATAAACATGGTTGGAAGCAATAGGGATTATAATTCCAATATTTGAAAGCAATATTAATGAGATATTTTTATTACCTTATCCTTATTCACACTTGGATGACACTGCTTTTGCTGAAGTATGATAGTCCTCTACATACCCTTTCTACAGTACTTGGTTTGATGAGGTTGAGGAAACAAGTGTGGTATGGTTGTTGGGCTTCTTCATTGATGCTTGGAGAGTAGATGCTGGATGGAGTATTTAATACTCCTATGTTCTCCTTATTCCATGCTTGTTATGGTTGTTGAGCTTCTGCATTGATGTTGGACATGAATAAATATTGGACCTTTCAATGGAGTCTTTAATGCTCCTATTCTCTCCTTCCACGCTATGGATTGACCAAACTATGCTTTATTTTCACACTATATGAACATTGGATGTGAATGTTATCTCTTAATTTATCTACATTGAATATATTGGTAGTATTTTATGGATAAATAGCACTCAATTTTCTAACATTGCCTCCTCTTCTTGTGACATTGCTCTGCCATCTGGGAAGTCTTTGATGAATAAGTGGTACTCCAATTTTCTTAGTAACACTATCTCCTCTTCTTGTAATATTTCTCTGCTAGTCATTACGTATCCTTCTTGCTTGAGCACTCTCAACATTCATTTCTTGAGTGTTAGAGAAATGATAGCCACAAGGGAATAATGTGTCAAGTGGCACTCAACCCTTTTGTATGGAGTTTCCTACATAATGCCTCCAAGAAGAAGATTATAACTCCTTCCATGTCTTTCTCCTTAGATTGCATCAATTTCTTGGAGAGCAAGCAATGTATTTCCTCATAAAAGTGATATGTGAGCCATCTTGGAGCTTGGGATGAAGATGTGGTAGCTCTCTTAATACCCTTTGTTTATGCAACTCAACATAGCATCCACCTTGATGTTGTATATTTATCCCTATGTTGTGCTCCCTATTCATGATGATAGAGGTGAAGCTTGATGCTTCTGAATGCTACACTATGCTCTATATTTTATTTTATATAGATAGATTTATTGCCTTGCTTGTGATTTATGTAAATATGTGTGATATAATTCCTTTGGCTCCTTTAGCTTACGTGCGTATCCTTTGAGAGGCTTTTTATCATTTACGTAAAGCTTATTTTGATTGCAAGTTAAATGCTAGAGAGAATGCCATTTTTATGATGGAGAACATTTGATATTTTGGCCCTTCCTTTGGCATTTCCTTTGACTGCTTTTTCTCTATATTTGTTTTGCCTATTATGGCACCTTTAAATCTGCTCCTTTACCTATGTTTTATGTAATGTAGAAGTGCAATACCATGTAATATAGTATCCTTATATTACCCCTTTTTCCTTGCACTCTTTTACAGGTCTGAGATTCTTATTTTTGTAGCAGATTGATGAGTGCAAGAGGAGGGTTTTAAGGAAGTCTCTTTGGCTAGAATCCTTACCCTTTTTTCTTGGATGATTGATGGTGAATCCAAGCCTTGTAAATACTATAGAATAGAAGCTTTATTTTAGTTGCACTATGCCTAAGTGCTTGTATTTGAGACTCACCAAGTATCAATATTAGAAGCTTCTTTTTGGTTAAATTTTTATATTTTTCCTTTGCTTGTACTAACCAATTTCGATGGCTTGTGATGGCCACTCTGAGTTGTAGATTTTTGTGCTTTAAAAAGTGTCTTTAGACACTTGATTCGAACTAGATTTTGTAGCCTTTATTTCAAAGCACAAAACTAATTTCTTTTGAGAGTAATAATAGTGCAAATAGCTCTAATAGATTCTACTTTTAATGCACTAAAAAATTACACCTTATCACTCCAATATACTCTCAATAAAATGCACTTAATCAATTCACTGCAACTAATCAATAATAATCTCAAATGAACCTTCTGTAAATTCTTTACAAGCAAGATATTAGGAGATAGTCTTATTTTTCTTTCCAAAGTATATAATAGGCTAGTTGATAGATTATTAAAAATTCTAAAATATAATCAACTCCTAAAGTGCAAATGAACCTTAAAAAGAATCTTTCCTTTTGCACACTTGAAGACTGTAATGCAAATATCCTTTTTGCAACTTTAATCAAAATGAAGATGCTTTAACAAATATGATAAGTAATTCACCTAATGAATCTACTTGCACCAATAGTTACATATATTTTTTGAATACTTTTGTAGTTCCTTTTTAGCTTCTGTAGAGGATGTAGATCTTAGTGCCTAAGAACACCAAGTTGCTGCCTTGAATAGGATCTTGCAGTTCTTTGTAGACTATTTTGAATAGTTCCTTCTTCACCAATTTGATGGTCTCAAAATTTCTTTCACAAGCCTAGGATTTGGTGAATTTGTTCTCCTCTTGTAATATCCTCCTTATAATGTAGATTTGGAGAAGTTTGTATATCTGAAGCAATGACCTCTTTCTATAGGAGGTAATATTCAAATCTCCTAGATTTGATAAGCATCTTCTGATTTGAAGTCTTATTTTTGAATTTTGACTTTAAGCAGGATCTTCTCCTCAAGATTCTAATTGTCTTGAGGTCTTCACTGGATTCTTTTTCTACTCATATATTGCACTCATTGCCAAATTCTCCTCATCTTTGGATTGTTATTGGATAGCAATAATTATACCAAGTCATTCACTATCAGGGGCTTCTCCTTGGTAGTGGATTTCTCTAATGAGTTCTTCTTTAGGGATTTCTTTAGCAAGGATCTCCTAGCCTTTTACTGGATGCTCATTGAGACCTAGTCAAGGTATTTGATCTTACAACTTCTCCTAGTCTTCCTAGAGACATTATATTCAACCTTATACTTTTGGAACTATTGGTGTTGAGATCTTCTCCTAGATCTCTAATTTTTCTACTTTTGGATACAAGAAAGACTCTCTTAGTCCTTCTTCTTATTCTTAGCCTATAATTTCTTCAATGAGATCTCCTCCTAATCTACTTTTTGCTTCAGTTACTAGATTGATTCTAAAGAAGTTTTTCTTCTTAACTTTCTTGTAGGAAGCTTTCCCAACTTATTGGATCACCTATACCTGCAACAAAAATATTAGTACTAAAATATTCTTCTGAATTAGATCATTTCCTCTAGAATATTCTTCAAGATAAAAGGCACCTAAGGCCTATTTTAGTATCAAGACTTCTATGGCACTTTTATCTGGATCAAGGCTTCTATGGCCTTTTTTTTTGGATCAAGGCTTCTATGGAATTTCCTTCTGTATCAAGGCTACTATGGAATTTTCTTCTTGTGAAGTTATTCAATCTATCAATGGAGATATCCTATCTCCAGACTTCACCACAATTATTTTCTAGAAGATTATTCTAAAGTATTGTCCCTTCTGCAACAACTAATCTCTGCACTATGAAGGCACTCTAACCTTAGGACAATGAAGTTGAGGTCTCCTAGATTTTTGTTGTAGGAAGTATCCCAATCATATGAGTATTAATTCCCTGTAAAAAGAAACTTTTAGGTAAGTATTTCCAAATATCTTAGATTCACTAGTTGATTCATAAACCTAGTGGATCAAATGTTGATTCCTAGTCTTCACGATTTTTCCTTCAACTCTGTAGAAAGACTCTAGCCCTATGCAATCTTAGTATTTTTTAAACGAATATTTCAGTCCTCACTTGTAACTCTCCCTAATTCGACCACCTAGACTCTTCTAAGAAATTTTGACAATGACTGGTCCAATGGCACGTCGGGTTCTCAAAAAACTCAAGATCAAATAATGGTGATTCCCTCTATTCCTACTATGGCTTGATATACTGTATCTCTGATACCACTATTATATTTTTATACCACATACATTGGGAGAATCACTCACAACATGTAGAAAGAAATAAAATAGATCTGTGAGATGATTGAAATATGCTATAAATAGAAATGACACAAATATTACAATAGTAGCAATGGAGGAAATGGGAACCCCATAAGATATGCTACTATTCCATGAGGAAGCTTTGATATTATAGCTCACACACTACCCTACTACCTATCTACCACACATACAATGTGATGCTTCTCTACCTTCTGCTTCTATGATCTACCTATGGCCATTATATGGGAAGATAAATTCCTTGGATGACACTCTATCTAGTTGTACAAGTGGACACCTTGCACATTATAGCTTGCACGTTAACACTTGTGCATTTATTACATTGCATAAAGTAATTATATAAATTCCCCCTAAAGAAACCTAATGTCCTAAGTATGTACCAAGGAAAGTATATTTACATGATCCAAATAATATAATATGCTCTATTTTCTAACATGTTCGTGGTCACCCATCTCATTCCATAAATCAATTAAGGATAGTAGGGGATCAGGACACTCATGGTTTAGGATAGGTATACCTCTAAATGTATTTACTTTCTTTACTTTACCAAATTACAACTATACAATTTAATCAAGTCCTTAACCATCTAATAACATCATTGATAACATAAAATAATCATTACTTTCATTAACTACTCTCAAATACCTTTAGAGAGTTATTCAACATGCACCCATTAGATCATAGTTATTACTTAAATCAAATCTAGTCTTGTATTAAAGCATAAAGTCCCCTACCTTTACCTCTAAAACAATCCTTTCATTTATTCCTCAAATTAAAGCCTTTGCCCTTAATTTACAAGAATAAATATTTTCCTGTTCATTCCATAAACTAAAGTCCCATACCTTTAGTTTACAAACAAACTATACCATTCAATTAATGAATCACAAGCACCTACTCTAATCCATCAATAAGTCATTTTATTCCTTAATCAAAGTTCACTAACTCTACTTTCATAAATCATTTCATTTATAAATAAAGTTCAACAACTCTACTTAACAATAATTCATAAATCATTTTGTTTATAAATAAAGTTCAACAACTCTACTTAACAATAATTCATAAATCATTTTGTTTATAAATAAAGTTCCACAACTCTACTTAACAATAATTCATTAATCATTAAGGTTTTTTAATAAATTTCAACAACTCTACTTAACAATAATTCATAAATCATTTTTTTTTATAAATAAAGTTCCACAACTCTACTTAATAATAATTCATAAATCATTTTATTTATAAATAAAGTTCAACAACTCTACTTAACAATAATTCATAAATCATTTCATTTATAATTAAATTTCCACAACTCTACTTAATAATATTTCATAAATCATTTCATTTGTTTAATAGTCAAGCCTTCATTTCTTTAATTAAATAAATCACCACATGCCTTCTATTTAATAATCAAAGTTTTTCTTTCTTTAATTAAATAAATCACCACATGCCTTCTATTTAATAATCAAAGCTTTCCTTTATTTAATTAAATAAATCACCACATGCCTTCTATTTAATAATCAAAGCTTTCATTTATTTAATTAAATAAATCACCACATGCCTTTTAAATAATAATTGAAGCCTTTCTTTCTTTAAAACATTAGAGAGGACTCACAATAATTAAAATATTCATATGCGAGCAAGGATAAAACTAACGAGCTAACAAGACAGTCTTTAAACATGATGCACTCTACTGAGTATTCTAAAATAGAGGGGAGCGACCCTTGTTGTCAAAGGTAACCATGCATTTGTGGCTCGATAGGGATAGGAGAAGGGATGCTTACTGCTACTAGTATCAACAAGGGCATCGTTGCTTGGGAGTGATGATGACCTCTTAGTTGTTGGTTTTGTAGAGGTGGAGGACAACACAGAGGGAGGACATCCCTCATCACTCAAAAGCTCTTCCTAGAGTATTTTAATCCACACAAGGGTAACACGATAGCATGACAATGCTACAGGAAATAGGTGACAGACTCGACTTCAAAACAATACAAAAATATAGTGGGGCTTGCTAAACAACATGTCCAGCAATGGTGCGGCTTACTAAATAACCAAACTCAACTTCAAACAACACGGCCAACATGGCGTGCCTTACTAAAAACCAAACTTAGCTTCAAATAGTATGACCATATGTTGGCAATTTTGGGTTTGAGATCCTAGCTTCTTGTCTATGAGTTGTCATTGATGTCAAAAGGAACTGGCATTAATGTCAAGAGGATTTATTGGCTTCAAAGGTTGAAGATTCCAAAGAATCTTTTCTAGAAGATTTTAGAGAGATTCCATGTGGCAGATGAAAAGGTTTTTATCAAAACCATGGCAGGTTTAAGGGTTTTTATTAAAACCAGGTGGATGCATTAAGGGTTTTTTTCAAAACCACTCTCAACTTAATGCAAAGGCTAGAGACACTTATTAATTAAATAACTTAATTAATAAAACCTTTTTAAGGTTTTTTAATTAAATAATTATTTGATTTAGTGATTAAATTATTTTAATAATTTAATGGGTTCTCCACCTAAGGTCTAAGGTCTAAAAGACCTTTGATTATTTTTTAAATAATCAAAAGGGTTTCATAAACCCTAAAGTTTTTTCGAAGGTGCCAAAGTAATATTAATTTGAAAATTTTGAATTATCCTCCCGTCGACGTCGTGCATAGCATGGAAGTTTGGCTATATAAGCCATAACCTATAGTCCAAAGCAAATGGTGTAAAAAAAATTGAAATTATGCAAAGGTTGGGAAGTAAAAGCTATGGCTATCATTTTTTTTGCCACGTTTATCCGTCGACAAAGGGTTAAGGAGAAGGAGACTTTTGCTAGCCTTCAAGCTAGCATCATTGGCCTAGTGGCAACGACTATTCTGTGAAGATGCTTGAAGGGAGGTCAAGCGTTCGACTCCCACCATGGAGTGTGAGAAGAGTTTTTGCGCTCTGATTTTTTCGGAGGCACTGTTGACCCACGATTTTCGAAAGCATTTTTTTGGTAAGGATTTTTAAATAAAATCTACATTTTGTTAAAGAAGAAGTGGTTGGGAAGATTTATTTAAAATTATTTTAAAGGTTAAATGCTTCTTTGGAGATATAAGGTTGATAGTGTGTGGTTGAGATTTTTGGCTTGATTTTTGAGTGAGATTTGTTTAGAAGCTATTATTCCTTGAGCATGGTTTAATTAATTTGGAGAAATAAGGTGTAAAAGGATATATTGTTTGTATGCTTTATATTTTTGGTAGTTGACTTCTAAGGATTGGAGTCATAAGGTGTTTTATGGAATAAATATTTTTGTGGTTACTTTTATGATCTAACCCTAACTTGGTGGCAAATTTGAGGGTGGTGTTGGTAACAAGGTTGAAGAACTATTCTCTTCTTCCTCAAACAAAGGTATGGGCAACTTCTTCCATGTATATTGTTGATGGTGTATTTTTTGAAATTGAGTTTGGAGTGAAAAGGTTGTCTCTAGGTATTCTTGTTGGTGTAAATCCCATTTTCTAGATATTGAAGATTGTTTATGCATTAAAATCATTGATGAGTTTTTGGGTGAATGCATAATTCTGGTTGAGGAAGAGGAAGCATTTTTGCACTAATGTTTATGTTAGTAAGTCTTGCTACTTGCTTTGAGTTGGTGAAACCCTTAGTTGGCTGTTTTGAGATTGATGGTTGAGTTGCTTCCATAGAGGTTGTTTTGATCAAGTTAATGCTTTACTTGATACATGATTTGGGCTTACTCCATTGAGATTGATTTGAGCAAGTTATTCTTTGCATTGGTGATTTATGTTGGTGGCTATTGTGTTCTAATACCTTTGGAGGGAAAAGGATGTCTACTAGTTTCCTTTTCATGTAGTGATTGGTTGAATGCTTCAAGGTTAATATTGAGTTGAATGATGTTGGTTAAACCTTGTCTATAAGCATTGTTGTTAAAGCCCTAATTAGTTGAGAAAAGATATTGGTTGTGGAAAGAACATGAGTATCATTGTTATATGAGATATTGCATGGTTGGCAATTGTTGGGTTGTGTTTCATGTTCTTGAGAAAAGCATACTACATCTATCTTATTATTTTGAGATTGAGATTGAGTTGAGATTGAGATTGGGAGTTAAGTATAGAACATATTGAGTCTCTAACAATTCTCTTTATGTTTCTATGAGATTTGAGATTGATATTGGGAGTTAAGTATAGAACATATTGAGTAACAATTCTCTTTATGCTTCTATGAGGTTGATGAATCACATTGGGTCTCTAACAATTCTCTTTGTGGGTTCATGCTAAGCAAGTTTTTCTTGATGAACTTGTGAGCTGATTTGGACAGGTTCTAGTGATGAAATTGTGAGCTGATTTGAACAGGTTCTAGTGAGGACTTGTGAGCTGATTTGGACAAGGTTCTAGTGAGGACTTGTGAGCTGATTTGGACAGGTTCTAGTGCAGACTTGCGAGCTGATTTGGACAAGTTCTAGGGAAGACTTGTGAGTTGATTTGGACAGGTCCTAGCAGAGGACTTGAGGACAGAGTTGAAGTTGTTATTTGAGAAGAACCTGAGGACAACTTTGACAAGTCTTTGAGAAGGCTTGTGTGTAGCAGTGATTGATTTGTTCAAGCTTTATGAGTTGATCTTGGGACAGATTTGATAGAGTGAGCAAGACTAACTTGTGCTGGACCGACTGACTGTGTTTAGTATAGGTTGATGAGTTTTTGTGGAGGTGATTAGTGAGGACAGAGGTCTCTTGAGGCTGAGCATTGAGGACAAGAGGTCTTCTGTGGAAAGGAGTTCCACGTGCTAGCGGAATAAGAGGTAGGTGATCTTCTGAAGTATCATTTACAGAGCTGAGGGGAAGGATTCTCCTTTGGGCAGGAGGCTCATAAATTTGTGAGGAGGGGAAGGATTATCCTTTGGTAAGAGGCTCATAAATACGAGAGTTGAGGGGAAGGTTTCTCCTTTTGGCTGAGGCTCATAAACATTGTAATTGGGAAGGATTCCCAAAGAACTTTGAGAAAGCTTTTAGAGAAAATATTTGAGTGGACGTAGCCCACCTTGGGTGAACCATGTTAAAATGGGTCTTCATTGTGTGATGTTTTTTGTGATGATTAATGCTATGATGATGCCACTACTATCTAAAGTAAAAATTGATAAATGGTTAAGTCTTATACTGTTCACCCCCCCTCTCAGTATAAGTCTATGTTCTTCAATTTGTATCAGAGCAGGTCTCTCCAGGAAGAGCCTAACAACTTGGAGAAGGATCCAACAGAGGAACATACAGATACAAAAAGTGATGAAGAGATTGAATTTGATCTAAAAGGTGAATTCTTTTTGGCTTTAAGAAATCTTAAAAAAATTAGGGAAGAGAATTCTATTCTAAGGCAACAAAGTCAGAAAGAAGAGATAGTAAGATCAAAACTATCTCAAAGTCTCACAGAATTTAAGATTCTAGCTGAAGAAGGGAATAAGGTTGAATAGGTTCTAACAGAGGTTCTCAAAGGGAAGGAAGCTGATTGCGAGAAACTTGAAGAAGAAGTGGTGTCTCTTAGAGTTAAGTTGGAACAGCTGGTTCTCAAACATAATATTCCTTTTGGAAAGCAAAAGGAAGATAGTCTCACCATTCAAGAAACAGGAACTTCAAGCAAGATCAACTTTCAAACAGAAGAGTGATGGATTCAAGTTGATCACAAGAAGAACAATCATCCAAGGCATCAAAACAAGTTACATAATACTTTCCATGGCTATTGTCTTTCTTGCAAAAAATTTGGTCACAAAGCTATGCATTGCAATAAGTTTGTGAATAACCATGATAATGGAAATGTTAATTCTTTTGCACCTCTTGTGAATAAAGATATCATGTGTTACAAGTGCAATAATTTTGGGCATGTAGCAAGAATGTGTAATTTGGATAGATCTAGCAAATAGTTTACTAGGAAAGGAAGTGAAATCAAATCTAGATCTATGATAGTTCAAACTGCTTTTCATGCTCAAGATAAAGAGGAAAAATGGTATCTTGATAGTGGTTGCTCCAAACATATGACTGGTGAAAAAGAAAAGTTTTTGGTTTTGAAAGAATCAAATAGAGGGACAGTTAGTTTTGGAGATAACAGGTCAGGAAAAATTTGTGGAAAAGGAACTCTTAGTTTGGATGGAAAAACCAAAATAGAAAATGTGCTTTATGTAGAAGGTCTTAGACATAATATTTTGAGTGTGAGCCAATTTTGTGATCAAGGGCACATAGTATCCTTCTTTTCAGATAGATGTGAGATAAGTAAAGAAAAGAATGGAAAAATCATTGCTAGTGCTAAAAGGACTCCTAACAATATTTACATGTTAAGTGAGATAAAAAGGGAAAAGTGTTGTCTATCTCAAGAATATGAGAGTTGGTTATGGCACAAAATAATGGGACATTTGAGTTTTGATAACCTTGTCAATATTAGTCACAAGAAGGCTATTAGAGACTTACCCAAAATAAAGAGACTACAAAACACCATCTATGGTCCTTGTCAACATGGGAAACAGACTAGAACTAGTTTTAAATCTAAGGGGTACTCATCTTCCAAACACTTGGATCTTATTCATAATAATTTATGTGGCCCCACTAGGACTCAAAGCATTCAGGGAGAAAGCTACTTCATGCTTTTTATAGATGACTTTTCTAGAATGACTTGGGTCACTTTTCTAAAAGAAAAATTTGAAGCTCTTGAGAAATTTAAAGCTTTCAAAGAAATGATAGAAAATGAGACTGATAAGAAAATCAAATGTTTGATATCAGATAGAGGAGGAGAATTTACTTCAAATGAATTTGTGGAGTATTGTGAACAAGAAGAAATTAAAAGAGAGTTTTCAACAGCTAGAACTCCTCAACAAAATGGAGTAGTTGAGAGAAAGAACAGAACTATTGAAAATATGGCTAGGGCTATGCTGAATGAATCAAAGCTTTTAGATGGTTTTTGGAAAGAGGTAGTTAGTACAACAATTTATATTATCACCAGGGCTTAGTTAAGAGTAAATCATCATAAAACTCCTTATGAACTATGGAAAGGGAGACCAGCTATAGTGAAATATTTCAAAGTGTTTGGTAGTAAATGTTTCATCAGAAGGAAAGATAATAACTTGGGGAAGGGTTTTTATTAAAACCAGGTGGATGCATTAAGGGTTTTTCTCAAAACCACTCTCAGCTTAATGCAAAGGCTGGAGACACTTATTAATTAAATAACTTAATTAATAAAGCCTTTTTAAGATTTTTTAATTAATTATTTATTTGATTTAGTGATTAAATTATTTTAATAATTTAATGGGTTCTCCACCTAAGGTCTAAGGTCTAAAAGACATTTGATTATTTTTTAAATAATCAAAAGGGTTTCATAAACCCTAAAGTTGTTTCGAAGGTGCCAAAGTAATATTAATTCAAAAAGTTTGAATTATCCTCCCGTCGACGTCGTGCATAGCATGGAAGTTTGGCTATATAATACATAACCTATAGTACAAAACAAATGGTGTAAAAGAAATTGAAATTACACAAAGGTTGGGAAGTAAAAGCTATGGCTATCCTTTTTTTTGCCATGTTTATCCACCACCAAAGGGTTAAGGAGAAGGAGACTCTTGCTAGCCTTCAAGCTAGCATCGTTGTCCTAGTGGCAATGACTGTTCTGCGAAGGTGCTTAAAGGGAGGTCAAGCGTTCGACTCCCACCGTGGAGTGTGAGAAGAGTTTTTGCGCTCCGATTTTTTTGGAGGCACTGTTGACCCACGATTTTTGAAATCATTTTTTTGTTAAGGATTTTTAAATAAAATCTGCATTTTGTTAAAGAAGAAGTGGTTGGGCAGATTTATTTAAAATTATTTTAAAGGTTAAATGCTTCTTTGGAGATATAAGGTTGATAGTGTGTGGTTGAGATTTTTGGCTTGATTGTTGAGTGAGATTTGTTTAGAAGCTATTATTCCTTGAGCATGGTTTAATTAATTTGGAGAAATAAGGTGTAAAAGGATATATTGTTTGTATTATTTATATTTTTGGTAGTTGACTTCTAAGGATTGGAGTCATAAGGTGTTTTATGGAATAAATATTTTTGTGGTTACTTTTATGATCTAACCCTAACTTGGTGGCAAAGTTGAGGGTGGTGTTGGTAACAGGTTGAAGAACTATTCTCTTCTTCCTCAAACAAATGTATGGGCAACTTCTTCCATGTATATTGTTGATGGTGTATTTTCTGAAATTGATTTTGGAGTGAAAAGGTTGTCTCTAGGTATTCTTGTTGGTGGAAATCCCATTTTTTGCATATTGAAGATTGTTTATGCATTAAAATCATTGATGAGTTTTTGGGTGAATGCATAATTCTGGTTGAGGAAGAGGAAGCATTTTTGCACTAAGGTTTATGTTAGTAAGTCTTGCTACTTGCTTTGAGCTGGTGAAACCCTTAGTTGGATGTTTTGAGATTGATGGTTGAGTTGCTTCCATAGAGGTTGTTTTGATCATGTTAATGCTTTACTTGATAAATTATTTGGGATTACTCCATTGAGATTGATTTGAGCAAGTTATTCTTTGCATTGGTGATTTATTTTGGTGGCTGTTGTGTTCTAATACCTTTGGAGGAAAAAGGATGTCTACTAGTTTCTTTTTCATGTAGTGATTGGTTGAATGCTTCAAGGTTAATATTGAGTTGAATGATGTTGGATAAACCTTGTCTATAAGCATTGTTGTTAAAGCCCTAATTGGTTGAGAAAATATATTGGTTGTGGAAAGAACATGAGTATCATTGTTATATGAGATATTGCATGGTTGGCAATTGTTGGGTTGTGTTTCATGTTCTTGATAAAAGCATACTACATCTATCTTATTCTTTTGAGATTGAGATTTAGTTGAGATTGAGATTGGGAGTTAAGTATAGAACATATTGAGTCTCTAACAATTCTCTTTATGTTTCTTTGAGATTTGAGATTGAGATTGGGAGTTAAGTATAGAACATATTGAGTCTCTAACAATTCTCTTTATGCTTCTATGAGGTTGATGAATCACATTGGGTCTCTAACAATTCTCTTTGTGGGTTCATGCTAAGCAAGTTTTTCTTGATGAACTTGTGAGCTGATTTGGATAGGTTCTAGTGATGAACTTGTGAGCTGATTTGAACAGGTTCTAGTGAGGACTTGTGAGCTAATTTGGATAGGTTATAGTGAGGAATTGTGAGTTGATTTGGACAGGTTCTAGTGAGGACTTGTGAGCTGATTTGGACAAGTTCTAGGGAGGAATTGTGAGATGATTTGGATAGGTCCTAGTAGAGGACTTGAGGATAGAGTTGAAGTGGTTCTTTGAGAATAACTTGAGGATAGCTTTGACAAGTCTTTGAGAAGGCTTGTATGTAGCAAAGATTGATTTGTTTAAGCTTTATGAGTTGGGCTTGGGACAGATCTGACAGAGTGAGGAAGACTTGTGCTGGACTGACTGACTGTGTTTAGTACAGGTTGATGAGTTGTTGTGGAGGTGATCAATGAGGACAAAGGTCTCTTGAGGCTGAGAATTGAGGACAGGAGGTCTTCTGTGGAAAGGAGTTCCACGTGCTAACAAAATAAGAGTCAGGTGATCTTCTGAAGTATCATTTCCAGAGTTGAGGGGAAGGATTCTCCTTTGGACAGGAGGCTCATAAATTTGTGAGGAGGGAAAGGATTATACTTTGGGAAGAAGCTCATAAATACTAGAGTTGAGGGGAAGGTTTCTCCTTTGGGTTGAGGCTCATAAAAATTGTAATTGGGAAGGATTCCCAAAGAACTTTGAGAAAGCTTTTAGAGAAAATATTCGAGTGGACATAGCCCACCTTGGGTGAACCACGTTAAAATGGGTCTTCATTGTGTGATATTTTTTGTGATGATTAATGCTATGAGGATGCCACTGCTATCTAAAGTAAAAATTGATAAATGGTTAAGTCTTATACTGTTCACCCCCCTCTTAGTATAAGTCTATGTTCTTCACCATAATGACATGACTTACTAAACAACCAAACTCAACTTCAAACAACATGTCCAACATGGCATGACTTACTAAACAACCAAACTTAGCTTCAAACAACATGACCAGCATGGCATGACTTACTAAACAACCAAACTCAGCTTCAAACAACATGGCCAACATGGCGTGACTTACTAAACAAGTGCATAGCAAACACAATAGGTTTCAATGGGTAGAAAACCATCTTCCATAGCCAAGTACGGGTGGTGATAACCCAAGAGGGAATCACAGAGAACAAAACAACAAGCTATATACCCAAAGGTGATAGTGATTAACCCAACCTGGTTATCGTTTACTTCCTTTGAGGTGATTTGGGCAGCTTTGTCCTAGCTTGTGCCTTTTAGAGCTCTTCTCTCCTTTTGTTCTTCTCTCCCTTTTGCTCCTCTCTGCCTTCGTCGTTCTTCCTCCTTTTTCTAGTCATCCCTCTCTCCAACGTGTAGCTCTCCTCCTTACCTTCTTCGTTCCACCGCCCCTCATAACTTCCTAGCTACCATGATGCGGCGGTCGATGGAGAAAAACCTTTTTAAAATTGTTTGGATAGCCTTCACATAAATGGTACCCATCCTTTCCAACATTGGCAGGTGCACCTCCTGCCAATTCAAACGCCCACTTGGAGTACGTTCACACCACAAATATATTTTGGTGGTTTTAAAATGGAGTTTGATTATTATTTTAATAATCTCTTATTGACTATAGATTAATAAAGAGACTCTTTCATTAATATATAATCACTAATTAAGTGAAGCTCCAAAACCATTCAAATATTGATTCTAAAAATGAGACTCAATTGTCATTTTTTTATTATAACCAATGTTATTTTTAAACAGATATTTTCTTTATCAAATAAAGTTAAACTAACCTTTACTTTGAAATAAAACTCTTTTATTATTAAAATAAACTATATTTATTTTACAATGAAATTATTTTATCATTAAAATAAACTAAATTTATTTTACAATGCAAGTCTTTTGTCAATAAAATAAACTAAATTTATTTTACAATGCAAGTCTTTTGTCAATAAAATAAACTAAATTTATTTTACAAATGAAATTCTTTTATCATTAAAATAAAGACTTGTTGCATGAATTCTCAAAACATCCAGGGATTCTTTTTGTTTGAGCATAACATCATACCAACATTTTCAAGTATCACAAGGTGTTTCAAGATGATCAAATTATGCATACTCTTATTTCCCAAACCACAATTGTAGATAGTGATGAGGTAAAAGATAAATCAAACATGTGCAATAGACAAGGGGGAGTCTTTCTGTCAACTCAGTTACCTGTCTCAACTTGAGAATTTATGATAGCTACTAGGCTATCAACTTGGGCTCAAGGTGACTGGTTATGACGATTATCCCAACCGATAATGCATACCTATATGAAGGTATCCATCCATGTTACCCTCGAGTTGCCTTATCATCACTTCCCCAACCTCAAGTACCCCTCATTTGGTGGATGAATCAAATTCTTCCACCTATGAGCATACCTGATCCTACACATTGGCAACTTGTTAGCAATATCATATTCTTTAATATCAACTAACATCGTATAGAAGCTCAATTGCACAAAACCAAGTATTACAACTTCCTTAATTAATACATTATTTTCCATGTCACAAAGTCCACCAAGGAGGGTCATGACATCCTCCCCCACTAGGACTAAACACCGTCTCGGTGTTTCCTAGTTTTACACAATCACAACAACAAGCAAAAAGTAAATTATTACATTTTTAGAGATCTTCAAACAAAAAAGAAAAATATTTTTGCATATCCTCCACTTTCTCCCAAGTGGCATTCCTTTCAGAGAAATGGTCCCACTAGACCTTTCATTGCTCAAGAGTTTGATTCTGCATAGTCTTAGAACAGAACTCGAGAATCTTTACTGGCATTACTTCAATTACCTTTGGATTTGCCATATGTAAATTAGAAACATCCCATACATGTTCAAGGTTAGTAATGTATTTCCTAAGCAAAGATATGTGGAAGGTATCATGGATTTTTGATAGATTAGGAGGTAAAGCAAGTCGATATGCAACCGGACTAATCTTTTCAATGATCTCAAAGGGTCCTACAAATCGTGGATCCAATTTTGTGGACTTGATCGCACTTTTCATTGGTTTGACCCTTAGGAACACTTTGTCTCCCATCGAGTACTCCCTTGGAGTTCTCTTTAAATCAACATAACTCTTTTGCCTATCAACAACTTCTTTGAGTCTTTGCCTGATTACCTTCAATTGATCTTCCATTTCTCTGACCATTTTTGGCCCAATCACAACTCTATCCTCTAGGTTATCCCATGACAGTGGTGTCCTACACTTTCATCCATACAAGGCATCGAAAGGTGTCATTCCCAAAGAAGAGTGATGCCCATTATTATAGGCAAACTCTACCAGAGGTAGATAGTCTTCCCAACGAGACTTGTGATCCATGTAGTACATGCGGAGCATGTCTTCTAGTACTTGGTTTACCCATTCTATTTGATCATCTATCTTAGGGTGGTATGTCGAACTCATGTTCAGCTTCGTACCTATTGCATGATGAAGGACTTTCCAAAATTCTGAAGTGAACTTGGAATCCCTATCTAAGATGATTACCTCAAGAAATCCATGCAATCGGAATACTTCCTTGGAAAATCTATTAGCCACCACTTGAGCATCATCCTTGGTGCTCCTAGGTATAAAATGTGTAACCTTAGTCAATTTATCGACTACTACTAGGATTGCATCATGTTGGTACCTGGTCTTAGGTAAACCTACTATAAAATCCATAGATATGACCTACCATTTCTGCGTAGGTATACTATGTGGATACAATTATCCTACGATATGCTTACGTTATGCCTTAACCTTCTGATATTCAAGGTATCGAGTGATAAAATCGATAATATCCTTCTTCATTCCTACCCAGAAGAAGGTTCTTCTCATGTTTTCCCTCATCTTAGCCCCTCTGGGGTGAGCTAAATAAGGAGATCTATGGGCTTCTTGCATTATTAGCTTCCTTAAATCACCCAATTTTGGTATGATAACTCTACCTTTGTAGCACAAAAGGTCATCTATCATTCCAAACTCCTTATTGCCCTCAGGGTCTTTGTCTATTCTAGCTCGAATTTCCTGGTAATATTCATCCTGATATTGCTCCTATCTCACTTGATCCATGAGATTTATGTGACTCCTGGTTATGGTTGTTATGTGTCTCCTTCTTCTCAAGGCATCAACAACCTTATTCTCTTTTCCCTTTATGTACTCAATTTCAAAGTCATACTTAGCGAGAAACTCAATCCACCTTCTTTGTCTCACATTGAGTATTGGTTAGGTAAATATGTACCTTAGACTTTGATGGTCAGATTTTAATTCGAAAGGTCTCCCCACCAGGTAGTGGCACCAGACCTTTAGGGCGTGCACCACAATGGCTAGCTCTAAATCATGAGTAGCATAATTGACTTCATGCTTTTTAATCTTCCTCAAAGTATAAGCTACTACTGACTCTTCTTGCATGAGTACTCCTCCTAACCCTTCCAACGATGCATCAATGCATACTGAAAAATCTCCTTGAGGGTCTGGAATCTTCAATATTGGTGCGGTAGTGAGATTTTTGCTTCAACAATGCAAAGGTAGTTTCACACTTTTCCATCCATTTAAATTCCTTCCCCTTCTTTTGAAGGTTAGTTATTGCCACAACAATATTTGAGAAATCCTTTATATAATTTCTATAGTAACCTATTAACCCCATAAAGCTTCTTACTTTAGTAATATTAGTAGGGGTGGCCAATTTAATATGGCTCCAATATTTTCTGGATCCACATCAATTCCCTCTATTGATATGATATGCCCTAAATATCGCACCTCTAAAACATAGAATTCTCTCTTGGCTAGATTTCCATAGAGTTGATTTTCCCTCAATAATTCTAACACTATCTTGAGATGTTTATCTTGCTCTTCCTTGTTTCGAGAGTATATTAGGATATCATCAAGAAATACAAGGACAAATTGGTCCAAATACCTTCTAAACACATTATTCATTAAATTCATGAAGGCGATTTGGGGTGTTAGTTAGTCCAAAGGGTAGGACCGTAAACTCATAGTGTCCATACCTAGTCTTAAATATCATCTTGTGAGTATCCTCCTCACGTATTCTTAACTGGTGATACCCTGACCTCAAATCTATCTTAGTAAATACCATGGCATCTCTTAGTTGATTGAATAAATCTTTGATTCTAGGTAGGGGATACCGGTTCTTTATTGTAGCTTTATTCAACATCCTATAGTCAATACATAATATTAAAGAGTCATCTTTCTTTTTCACAAATAAAACTGGTGCACCCCAAGGTGACACACTTTGTTTTATCAACCTCTTTTATAATAACCCTTACAATTGTACCTTTAATTCCTTATATCTCGATAGGTGTCATCCTATATGGAGATCTATGAATTGGTTTTGCTCCTAGCATAAGATCAATAGTGAAATCAAATTCCCGCACAGGAGGGAGTCCAGGTAAATCCTCAAGAAATACATCCTTGAAATCCTACAAAATTGGGTGTGTTTTCAACACCTCTTTATTTCGATCTTCTCCAACTTCATTTATCTTAATTACATAGAATATCCCCCCTTTCCTAAGGGCTTTCTTTAATTGCATAACTAACAACAATTGGGGTTTAAATTCCCCCTACTTTCTATGAATTCATAGTATTTCCTTGCCTCCTTTAGAGTATTCGATCCATCTATCCTGGAAATTGATTACGACTTTATGTGCCTATAACCAATCCATCCCTAAGATCACATCGAAGGCATGAAGTGGAGCTACATATAAGCAACCTTCTATGGTTCCACTAGCTAAGGCAATTTCTGTCATAGGGAAACACTGGTTTACAGAGTAGGTTTATCCAGAACCATACTCGACCTTCCATCCATGAGCCAAATATCCTGGCCTTTCCGGTATATATTTTTCTAACTTACTAGAAATGAAGCTATCAGTGGCCCTACTATCAATTAAAATATTCACTTGCTTATCAAAAATATTACCTTTTATAATCAATGGGGTAGTTTGTCCCTCAAGATTTTGACTCCTAGTTGCAGCATAGATCTGGTGTGCAGGTTCTTTTCCTTTAGCATTGGGTGTGCTTGGCCCTAGTCGATATGGGCATTGATTAGAAAAATGTGGCCCTCTACAATGGTAACACCCATCCTTGGGCCCTTGTCACTTTTTCAATTTATGCTCCTCTCCTTTGATTGCTAGAACTGAAGCTTACGATTTTTGTGGTTGAGGCTTAGCATTATTGGGGTTGTTGCCTTTCTTATAAAAGTTCTTCTTGAACTTCTTTTGGTTTCCATTAGATTTATTCTTAGGATTTTGGGGGTTTTTAGCCTTTTGATCTTGTTTAGCCTCCCATTTTATAAGCCCATTGCTATTCCTCTTCTTTAGTTCCTATTGATCTTGCTCAGACAAGGTGTCATATTTATAACATAAGTGTGACTCTACTTTCTTTGCTAGGTCATATGCCTTTTGTAATGACTTAGGCTCCTGCATCTCTACATCATGCTTTATCCTAGATTGCAACCCATGAGTAAACTTATGAACCCACATTTTCTCATTATAGGCAGGTACATACTTCAACAATTTTACTAGATTTTTGTAGTATATTTCCACCAAGTTGGTTCCTTGCCTTAAACTAGCAAACTCCTCGAATTTTAGGGCATAGAAATATTCTATAAGGAACCTATTTTTGAATATGACTATAAATTCCTTCCATGGAATATCTACTAGTTCAATATTAGTTTCCTCATAATAAGTTTCCCACCAGTCTAGGGTGGCCCCTTCAAGGTAGATCGTAGCCCAAATAGTTTGGGTCCCTGGGGAATATCCCTTTACCATGAAGTAAACTTCCAATTCCCTTAACCAAGCCTTAATTGCATCTCCTTCTCCTTCTCCATCAAACTTGGAGATACAAATATTATTTAGGTCTCTTACCATTTCCTTTTCTAGGAGGGCTCTAGCTTGTAACTACTTTGTAGTTAGCCCCTCAACTTGGTTAACTTTTGAACCTCTAGCTTGTAAATTTTGGTTTGCAATGGTTTCTAACACCTATCTCATATGATCTTGCATGGAGGCAACTATAGTAGTGAGATCTTCCATTCCCCTATTGGGAGGTTCTGGATCCTCATTCTGGATCCCTTCTTCGACATTACTTTGTTGAGTCTACCTAGGTGTAGGCCTCTCTCTTATGGCCTTAGGTGGCATCTTAACCTAGTTTCAACCAAGAAAAGGGTTAGGTTACAACTTTATTTTAAACTGTACCACTAATTCAAGCCACAATACAAAGTTCTTCTTGCCAAAGCATCAATAACCTAACTAGGATAACATTCCAAGATTATGATGTATCATTAATACCAAAGCCCATACTGAGGTATCGTAACATTCATCTACTCTTGGGATAAATTCCCATTAGATTCTAGCAAGCAGAGATTCTAGGTCATCCCAATATTTAGCTTAAACTTAAGCAAGCCTTTATTGGAGATATCCAAATCTCTTTTAGTACATAAGAAGCTCTATACCCTCGTACCTAGAGCTCTGATACCAAATGTAACAACCCTAAAAACAAGAAACAAGCAATCACACAAAAAGAGAAAGAATTTTTTGACTAAGGAGAGGGATTCATAAACCCCTAACCAACCTTAGATTAACTTAATGTTTAATAAATCCCCTAAGTTTCTCAAAGAACTACACCTCACAAGATTTCCCTCACACAAGTCCATCTGCGTAGGCATATCTCATGTCATGCACATAAGTCCATCCATCTCATCTATCCTCGATGAGCTAGAATTATCACCTTCAATCATTAGAAGGTATACACACATCTCCATACTCTACACAAGCCATTATGCGTAGGTATGCTACGTGTACTACGAGTTAAGCTATCAATCTCATCTTTCGACAAGCTATCTTAACTCAGGTATGGTCTTCCATAAACCTAGTTACCATTCTCCCTAAGGGGTCATAATCCCTTAGGTCCACTATGTTCACCCTAAGGGGTCTCAAGCCCTTAGGTTATCCTCTAAGTTCACCCTAGAACTTACCACTAAATTCCGTAAAATTTTAATCAAGCATAAAAATAAAAGATGGATCTAGATACTAAATCTAACAAAACATGACTCATCAAACATGCAAGAGATAACTAGAAATATAGAGCAATATTTAAAGAATAGACATGAACTAGAAAGGATTTAAATACATTCATAATAAATCAAACATAATATAAGGGTGCATCTACCACATTAATCATTCTTTACATAAGCCGGTATAGTAAAACCTCCATACCCTTAAATAATACATTGCATCAATTTCATCAGGAAATATCCCCATAATTATAATCTATTTGAGCATAAGTAGTAAAGTGAAGACAAACCGATGCAAGTGAACCCGCAGCCATCCTTGGTCACCCACCTCATTCCATTGATCAATTGAGGATAGTAGGGGATCAGGACACTCATGGTTTGGGATGGGCATGCCTCTAAATGCATTTACTTTGTCAAATTGCAACTATACAATTTAATCAAGTTCTTAACCATCTAATAACATCGTTGATAACATAAAAGAATCATTACTTTCATTATCTACTCTCAAATACCTTTAGAGAGTTATTCAACATGCACCCATTAGATCACGGTTACTACTTAAATCAAATCTAGACTTGTCTTAGAGCATTAAAGTCCCATACCTTTACCTCTAAAATAATCCTTTCATTTATTCCCCAATTTAAAGCTTTTGCCCTTAATTTACAAGAATAAATATTTTCCCATTCATTCCATAAACTAAATTCCCATACCTTTAGTTTACAAACAAACTATACCATTCAATTAATGAATCACAAGCACCTACTCTAATCCATCAATAAATCATTTTCTTCCATAAGAAAAGTTCACTAACTCTACTTAATAAATAATTCATAAATCATTTCTTTATAAATAGTTCCACAACTCTACTTAATAGATAGTTCATAAATCATTTCATTTATAAATAAAGTTCAACAACTCTACTTCATAAATAATTTCTTTTATAAATAAAGTTCACTAACTCTACTTAATAAATAATTCATAAATCATTTTGTTTATAAATAAAGTTCAACAACTCTACTTAATAAATAATTCATAAATCATTTCATTTATAAATAAAGTTCAACAACTCTACTTAATAAATAATTCATAAATCATTTCGTTTATAAATAAAGTTCAACAACTCTACTTAATAAATAATTCATAAATCATTTCGTTTATAAATAAAGTTCAACAACTCTACTTAATAAATAATTCTTTTTAGACATCAAAAATTAATCCACTTTAGTGGGAAATATTCTATGAACCCTCTGGGGGACCCCTTAGACTTGCCTAGGGTAAGGGCAAGGCTTTTCCTCCTATGTTTTGCTTGTTTTCTCTCTCTATGCGAAATCATGTTCGATCCTTGATGGGGCACGACTTCACATTGCGATATCGCGGTTGACTCAGATGGGGTGTGATTTTACATTTTTAAGGTTTGACACATTAAAACCCTAATTTTTTTGGGTTGGCATGTTGTATGTTGGCCCTTCTTGGTTTTCTTGCTCTTTTCACTTTCAAATCCACTATATAAGGAGGGGTTTGAATTCATTTCTCACACACGATAGCACACAAGTGATCACAATTTCATATGCACACTTACTAACAATTTAATTTCTTGAAAAATATTTTATTCGATCAGAATCCTTCTTCTTCTCTCACAAACAACTTTGAAGTTTGAAGTTTGATTGTCTACTACATTGGATTTTTCTTCTTTGCTCTTGTTGGATTGTTTTTGAAGCCCTAAGCAGAGATTGACTAACTCGAGAGATCTCAAACCTTTATACCCACTTCCTTGCTCTCTGCCAGGTAAAGCCATTCCACTGCATGTTTTATTTCACTCATTGCATCCTAATATAATTATTTTGCTTCTATCTAAGATGTTTCGTCTCATTTCTACGAAATCACGCTCAACTCTTAACAGGGCATGATTTTTCCTAGCATTATCACTATCACCTGAGATCAATATGGGGGCAACAAGTTGTTCCTATTTTCACCTTTATATTTTAAACTACATCTAGAGCATAGTGGAATATTTTATTCTATGATTTCTACATTATATTTTTTTGTATTGCATTAATGCTTGTTTTCCTCGAAAGATCAAATTTTGCTTTTAATTATCAAATGTCAGCTAAAAGGACCTAGGGGGTTTGATTGTTGTGCCTCAAATAACTGTTTTATAGTGGCCTAAGGATGCCCCCTAACGCTAAATTTATTTTCAAGTGTTTGTTTAGTTATCTTGCAGGAACATGGATTGTTGATATCATTGGACAAGGGATAAAAGCAAGGATCAACCATCGGATAAGATAAGTGTTCCACTTAATCTTTAGGTTGTTTATTGAGTGCATTCTATTTATGTTATAAACCCCAAATGTGATATAATAGAAGTATATTTAATTTATTTCTAGGCATTTGAGAGATAAACAATATATAGTGTGCACTTAGGGATAATTATGTTTGTGCATCTCTTCTTGAGCCCTTGCTTAAAGGTTGTTTGTTTAGAACCCTAGGTTAGAAAAGCATTCAAAGAAAGAATCATTCTAGGGTTAGTTCTTGTATTCTTGCATTTTTGTATTTCTGCATTGTCCTTTATCTTTTATAGCATAGATCTAGAAAGACCAAATCTAGGTGTTTGTCTTGAATCAAATACATTAAACATTTCTAAAAATCCTGTGGACTTGGAGTGAGTCCTTAATTGCATATCCTTATCCTTATCCATAAAACTTGGAGATACAAATATTCTTTAATATCTTACCATTTTCTTTTCTAGGAGGGCTCTAGATTGTAACTACTTTGTATTTAGCCCCTTAGCTTGGTTAACTTTTGAACCTCTAGCTTGTGAATTTTAGTTCACAATGGTTTCTAACACCTATCTCATATGATCTTCCATGGAGGCAACTATAGTAGTGAGATCATCCATTCCCCTATTGGAAGGTTATGGATCCTCATTATGGATCCCTTCTTTGACATTACCTAGGTATAGGCCTCTCTTTTTTGGCCTTAGGTGGCATCTTAACCTAGTTTCAACCAAGAAAATGGTTAGGTCACAACTTTATTTTAAAAACTACCACTAATTCAAGCCACAATACAGAGTTATTCTTTCCAAAGCATCAATAACCTAACTAGGATAACATTCCAAGACTATGATGTATTATTAATACCAAATCCCATACTTAGGTAACATAACATTCATTTACTCTTGGGATAAATTCCCATTAGATTCTAGCAAGCGAAGATTCTAGGTCATCCCAATAATAGCTTAAACTTAAGCAAACCTTGATTGGAGACATCCAAATCTCTTTTAGCACATAAGAAGCTCTATACCCTCATACCTAGAGCTTTGATACCAAATGTAACAACCCTAAAAACAAGAAACAAGAAAACACACAGAAATAGAATTTTTTTTTTTGACTAAGGAGAGGGATTCATAAACCCCTAACCAACCTTAGATTAACTTAATGTTTAATAAATGTCCTAAGTTTCTCAAAGAACTACACCTCACAATATTTCCCTCACACAAGTCCATATGCATAGGCATATCTCATGTCATGTACATAAGTCCATCCTTCTCATCTATCCTCAATGAGCTAGACTTATCACATTCAATCATTAGCAGGTGTACATGCATATCTATACTCTATGTAATCCATTATACATAGGTATGCTACGTGTACTACAAGTTAAGCTATCAATCTCGTCTTTCGACAAGCTATCTTAACCCAGGTACGATATTCCATAAACCTAGTTACCATTCTCTCTAAGGGGTCATAATCCCTTAGGTCCACTATGTTCACCCTAAGGGTCTCAAGCCCTTAGGTTATCCTCTAAGTTCATCCTAGAACTTACCACTAAATTTTGTAACAGTTTAATAAAGCATAAAAATAAAAGATGGATCTAGATACTAAATCTAACAAAACATGACTCATCAAACATGCAAGAGATAAGTAAAAATATAGAGAAATATCTAAAGAATAGACATGAACTAGAAAGGATTTAAATACATTCATAATGAATCAAATAGAATATAAAGGTGCATCTACCACATTAATCATTTGTTAGATAAGCAGGTATGGTAAAACCTCCATATCCTTAAATAATACATTGCATCAATTTCATCAAGAAAATATCCCCACAATTTTAATCTATTTGAGCATAAGTAGTAAAGTGAAGGTAAACTGATGCAATCGAACCCACAACCATCATTGGTCACCCATATCATTCCATTGATCAATTGAGGATAGTAGGGGATCAGGACACTTATGGTTCAGGATAGACATGCCTATAAATGCATTTATTTTTTTACTTTGTAAATTACAATTTAATCAATTTCTTAACCATATAATAACATCATTGATAACATAAAAAAATCATACTTTCATTAAGTACTCTCAAATACCTTTAGAGAGTTATTAAACATGAACCCATTAGATCATGGTTATTACTTAAATCAAATCTAGTCTTGTCTTAAAGCATAAAGTCCCATACCTTTACCTCTAAAACAATTCTTTTATTTATTCCCCAAATTAAAGCCTTTGCCCTTAATTTACAAGAATAAATATTTTCTCGTTCATTCCATAAACTAAATTCCCATACCTTTAGTTTACAAACAAACTATACCATTCAATTAATGAATCACAAGCACCTACTCTAATCCATCAATAAATCATTTTCTTCTATAATCAAAGTTCACTAACTCTAATTTCATAAAAAAACCATTTATATATAAAGTTCAACAACTCTACTTAACAATAATTCATAAATAATTTCATTTATTAATAAAGTTCAAAAACTCTACTAAACAATAATTCATAAATAATTCTGTTTATAAATAAAGTTCCACAACTCTACTTAACAATAATTCATAAATTATTTTGTTTATAAATACAATTCAACAACTCTACATAACAATAATTCATAAATAATTTTGTTTATAAATAAATTTCTATAACTCTACTTAATAATAATTCATAAATCATTTCATTTATAAATAAAGTTCAACAACTCTACTTAACAATAATTCATAAATCATTTCATTTATAAATAAAGTTCCACAACTCTACTTAATAATAATTCATTGTAGACACGGAAATTAATCCACTTTAGTGGGAAATATTCTCTGAACCCTCTAGGGCACCCCTTAGACTTGCCTAGGGTAAGGGCAAGGCTTTCCCCCCTCTGTTTTTCTTGTTTTATCTCTCTATGTGAAATCGTGTTTGATCCTTGACAGGACACGATTTTGCATTGCGATATCGCGGTCGACCCAGATGGGGTGTGATTTTACCTTTTTAGGGTTTGACACATTAAAACCCTAATTTTTGGGGTTGGCATGTTGTATGTCGGCCCTTCTTGGTTTTATTGCTCTTTTCACTTTCAAATCCACTATATAAGGAGGGTTTTGAATTCATTTCTCACACACGATAGCACACAAGTGATCACAATTTCATATGCACGCTTACTCACAATTTAATTTCATGCAAAATATTTTATTCGATCAACATCCTTCTTCTTTCACAAACAACTTTGAAGTTTGAAGTTTTATTATGTACTGAATTGGATTTTTCTTCTTCACTCTTGTTGGATTGTTGTTGAAGCTCTAAGCAAATATTGACTACTCGAGTGATCTTAAACCTTTCTACCCACTTCCTTGCTCTCTTCCAGGTGAAGACATTCCACTGCATGTTTTATTTCACTAGTTGCTTCCAGATTTAATTATTTTGCCTCTATATAAGATGTTTCATCTCACTTCTACGAAATCATGCTCGGCTGTTAACGGGGCGTGATTTTTCCTCGAATTATCACTATCACCTGAGACCAATATGGGGGAAACAAGTTGTTCCTATTTTCATATTTACAGTTTAAACTGCATCTAGAGCATAGTGACATATTTTATTCTATGATTTCTACATTATATTCTATTGTATTACATTAATGTTTGTTTTCCTCCAAAGATCAATTTTTGTTTTTAATTATCAAAGTTCATCTAAAAGGACCTAGGGGGCTTGATTTTTGTGCATACAACCATTGTTTTATAGTGGCCTAAGGAGGCCCCTAACGCTAATTCTATTTTCAAGTGTTTGTTGAGTTATCTTGCAGGAACATGAATTGTTGATATCATTGGACAAGGGATAAAAGCAAGGATTGACCATTGGATAAGATAAGTGTTCCACTTAATCTTTAGGTTGTTTGTTGAGTGCTTTCTATTTCTGTTATAAACCCCAAATATGATATAATAGAAGTATATTTAATTTATTTCTAGGCATTTGAGAGATAAACAATATATAGTGTGCACTTAGGATTAATTATGTTTGTGCATCTCTTCTTGAGCCCTTGCTTAAAGGTTATCTGTTTAGAATCCTAGGTTAGAAAAGCATTCAAAGAAAGAATCATTCTAGGGTTAGTTCTTGTATTCTTGCATTTTTGTATTTATGCATTGTCCTTTATCTTTTATAGCATAGATCTAGAAAGACCAAATCTAGGTGTTTGTCTTAAATCAAATACATTAAACATTTTTGAAAATCCCATGGACTTGGAGCGAGTCCTTAAAGTTGTTCTTGGTGAACCCTTCCCCTCTAGCATCGAGTGTAGATGAAAACACAACCCTCGTGGTTCAACCCATAAGGCTTCTCTTCTATATTTATGGATCTATCCTTTATTGGGAATTGTACATGGTAGGGAAGGTTTACCCCTCTACATATTTGGTGAACCCGATGTGAACACCTCCTTTTATATTAAAATATTTAAACAAGATCATTAAATTTTTTTGTGTGGTTGGAGAATATTAATAATATATTTAAAAATTGTTTTGATTTTGTTGTTAACATTATTTTCTATCCTTTCACTTTTATAATGGCTCCTATACTTAGAATTCAGTGAAAGCATCTTGAATTTGATTGTATTTCTTTGAAAGATGATCATATTGATAGAAAGGATCCTAAAATAGATCCAAAAGAGTAAAATAACATGGATACTGAGATGAGTTTTGATCCTTATGAGGGACCTAATGGTAGCCTTGTCTTTTCATAATTTGAGCATATTTGGGACTTTATGAAAGCTAATAGGGATAGAATATTGGGAGGCATGAAGCGAGAAGATCACCTCAAAAGAGATGAAACTCCTCCACCTCCTCCAATAAGCTCCCCTATGCTTAACCAGGAAAAACCCTTGCCTAAATCATTACATATTGATAAGTTGAACTCAATTATTGATACTACTACTACCACCAACATTGGAAGGAATGTGCAAGCTCCTCCAATTAGTAGTGTCACTCAAAAGTATTTTCAATTTCTTCCTCAATCTTCTAATATCAACCCTTTTACTTTTGTTCTCCCTAATGTTAGTTGTCCACTTTTGTAATGTGCCACATATAACAATAATTTCCATGATTCCAACCTAAATCAAGCATTGGTTACTCAACACACATGAAAATCTAGGAACAATGCATAATAGTAATCCAAAAGTACAAAATTTGGCAAATATGGTGAAGCAGTTGATTTCAAAAGTTGAGATGGTCCAACCTTCCAGTTTTACTTACAGTTATAAAGAAATGTGTAATCAGCCATTTGATCCTATTGTTGCTACTATACCTTATCCTAAGCACTTTCCTATACCAATTTTACCTATTTATAAGGGTATAAAAAATCCAATAGAGCACCTAAGAAGATTTAGAACAACTTGCAATGATCTCATTTATGATGATATGTTGTTACTTAAAACATTCCATAAGATTCTTGGTGGTATGGCATTAGAATGGTATTATCGGTTGCCCAATTATTCCTTAAAGAGTTTTGAAGAGACAATAGAATTATTTGTTCAACAATTTGGTGCTTACATCGAGAAAAAAGTGACAATGAAAGATGCGTATAATTTAAAACAAAGTAAAGAAGAAAGCTTTTCAAAAAATTTGGCTCATTGGAGAGTTTGGCTGGATGCTTGAGATATACTGTACCTCATAAATATATTCTTGAAATATTTTTTGGTAATTTACAAGAAAAATTATCTTATGCATTAGAGACTACTACTATTACATATTTTTATCAAGCAATTCATTTAGCAAGGAAAGTAGAACATGCTCTCATAAGGAGGGGCCAAATCAAGGTTAAGGAAGAGAAACCTACTAAGTCTCAACATAAAAATAGACATATAGGAGGTGATTATGGAATGGATAGTAGGCCTATTAACAAAGTTACTAAAAACCTACAAAATATTGTATAGAAACCTCCACAAAGAAATTTTACAAGGCTTAATGTCTATGGAAGCAATTTTGAAACAACTTTTAGAAGCTAATGCAATTGAGTTACCTCCTATTATACAACCAAATACTATAGCTCATTGGTATAAGGTAGGACAACATTGTGCATATCATAGAGTGGAAGGACATTGGAAAAATTCTTGTAAGAAGCTGAAACATGTGGTTCAAGATCTGATTGATGCAGGATGCATTGATTTAAGAAATTCTCAAGAAATGAATAATCAAGTACCTATACAACAAAATTTTTGACTATCAATCAAGATATAGGAATATTTAAAGATACATTTCCAAAACATAATCAACAAGCAGCAAATTAGGTGTCTCATCAGAATGACCCTCCTCCCTATGGTAATATGGTTGGCATGGTTGGGATAGCTATAATAAGACAAGCTCAAACTCAGCATCCTCAGCAAGGACAAAATTTTGTGTTACAACCTAGTTTGATTTTGAAGAATAATCAAGGAAAAGTTTTAGATATAGGTGACAAGCCTTGAAAATGCTCATATTTTGTATGAGTTTCATTGATTATTATGTGGAAATATAATAGTAACTGTGTACTTTTATGAAATATAATTATGAGTTTCACATATGGTTGGGACTTATCAAATCAGGTCTAGGTTCCCAAGATCATTCCCAAGGTCAAATTATTTTTCTGGTTGGCCATCCAAAACAGAATCCTCACCATTGACAACTTGATAATTAGAGGGTTACTCATTCCCAATTGGTGTATCCTGTGCAAAAATGCCTGTGAGTCAACTTCACATGTTTTTTTGGAATGTCCCTTTTCTCTAGCAGTTCTCAACCAGGTTCTTAACACCTTCGACATCTCCACAGCCCTCCCACATTCCATTCCCCTCCTTATTAAGCAATGGCCCTAACCTTTCAAGAGCAACCAACTTAAATTCATGTGGCAAGCTTGCCTCCACCTTTTCCTGTGGCAGATATGGCTCGAGAGAAATGCTAGAATTTTCAAAAATCAAGCCACTGATAAGAAGATTATCTTTGTCAAAATCTTTGCCCTTGCTGTGGAGAATGCCTCTCTTGTTTCATCTTCAAAACCCCCCCCTCCTGGCCTAGAATCAGACCTAACCAAACTTTTCAATCTATCTAACATCTCTGCCATGCCCCGTAATTCTGTTGATAGGTCTGTCATCAAGTGGGTCTTACCACCTACTGGGTGGCACAAGCTCAATTTCGATGGTGTGGCCAAAGGCAACCCAAGAGCGGCTGGCAGAGGAGGAATTCTTAGAAACCACATAGGAGAAATAATTTTGGCCTTTGCGTAAAACCTGGGAATTCAATCCAACAATATGGCAGAGGCACGGGCTCTATTCCAAAGTTTGATCCTCTTGGAAGGGTTGACCATCAACAAACTTATCATCGAAGGAGACTCGCTACACTGTATCAACTGGCTCAATGGTACTGCTATGCCTCCCTGGGCCCTTGCTTCGATTTTCCAAGAATGCAAGGCCCTAATTGGCAATTACCCAAAATTAGTCATTAAGCATCAATATTGGGAAGGAAACAAAGCTGTGTACTGGCTTGCTAACAAGGGAGTCGACAAATTTGACATTCAAGTGTGGAGAGACTCCTTCCCCATTGGCCTAAGGAATGATTCTACAAGTTTCAATGTTTGCACAATGTGAGATGTTGCCAGGGGATTGGTTTGGTATGCTGATGAAACTTGTCGCGATATCGCGACACTTCTTCCTTCTTCTCCTTCGGCAGCGAAAATACAACATGTCACGATATTGCGAAACTTCTTCCTTCTTCTCCTTCGGCAGTGAAAATACAACATGTCACGATATTGTGACACTTTTCACCTTTGGCCACAAAAATGCAACATGTGATATCGCGACATTTCTTTATCCTTTGGCCGTGATGTTCAATCTTGTCGTGATATCATGAAACTTTTTTCTCCTTTGGTCACGATGTTACATCATGTCATGATTTCATGACACTTTTTCTCTTTCGGTCGTGATGATGCAACTTGTCGCGATATCATGACACTTTTTCTCTTCGGTCGCGATGATGCAACATGTCACGATATCGTGACACATTTTCTCTTCGGCCGCGATGATGCAACATGTCATGATATCGCGACACTTTTTCTCTTTGACCACGATGATGCAACATGTCACGATATCGTGACACTTTTTCTCTTTGGCCGCAATAATGCAACATGTCGCGATATCGTGACACTTTTTCTCTTTGGCCACGATGATGCAACATGTCACGATTTTGTGACACTTTTTCTATTTGGCCACGATGTTACAACTTGTTGTGATATCGCGACACCTTTTCTCTTCGACCGCGATAATGCAACATGTCGCGATATCATGACAGTTTTTCTCCTTGGCCGTAATGATGCAACATGTCGTGATATCGTGACACTTTTTCTCTTTGGCCGTGATGATGCAACATGTCACGATATCACAACACTTTTTTTCCTTGGCCGCAATGATGCAACTTTTCACGATATCGCGACACTTTTTCTCTTCGGCCGCGATGATGCAACATGTCATGATATCACGACACCTTTTCTCTTCGGCCATGATAATGCAACATATCATGATATCGCGACACTTTTTTCTCTTTGGTCGCGATGATGCAACATGTCACGATATCGCAACACCTTTTGCTTCTTTGGCCGTGGCAATGCAACATGTCACGATTTTGTGAAATTTTTTATCCTTTTGCTGAGACGATGCAACTTGTCATGATTTCATGACACTTTCTCTCCTTTGGCCATGATGCTGCAACATGTCACGATATCATGACACCTTTTTTCCTCTAGCCGTGACGATGCAACATGTCGCGATATCATGACATTTTTTCTCCTTAGGCCACGCTGATACAACTTGTCACGATATCACGACACCTTTTCTCTTCTGGCCACGACATTGCAACATGTGATATCATGACACTTTTCCTCCTTTGGCCACGGTGGTGCAACATGTCATGATTTCATGACACCTTTTCTCTTGTGGCTACGGCGGTGCAACATGTCACGATTTTGTGACACTTTTTTTCCTTTGGCCACGACAATGCAACATGTCACGATATCGCGACATATTTTCTTCTTTGGCCTCGACGATGCAACATGTCATGATTTCATGACACCTTTACTCCTCTGGTCGTGATGACGCAACTTGTCACGATATCATGACACTTCTTCTCTTCTAGCAGTGACGTTGCAACATGTCGTGATATCGTGAAACTTTCTCTCCTTCGGCCGTGATGCTGCTTTTTGTCGTGATATCACGACATCTCTTCCTCCTTTGGCCACGACGGTGCAACATGTCGCGATATCGCGACACCTTTTCCTCCTTGCTTTTTCCATATTATTTGGACCGTGAAAATGCAACTTGTCATGATATCATGACACCTTTCTTCTTGTGGTGTATTGCTTTTTCTTTGACCTTTAGCTCTTGGACCTCCTCGGTCGATTTGGAAAACATGTAAAAAACACTTATACAAGGTTCAAGGACCTTTCAACACCCTTTCAACCAATCAAAAAAAAAAAAATATTATGTAATTATTTAATAGAATTGTGTGTGTTATCTAATTTGTGTGTTTTAGTGTGTTTGTGTGGAAATATAGTTGGTTTTGACAGATTTGGATCAGTCGAGGTCCTTCATGGACCTGGCACTCTATTTATTTCGGGATCAAGGTATGGTGAGTAGGTGCCTTCCTCTTCAAGGAAGGCACCAAGAGAAGGTAGGTTCCTTCCTCTTCAAGGAAAGCACCAATAGAAGGTAGGCGCCTTTCGTATAAATAAGGCACCCAACATACTTAGGCACCTATTGCATAAGGAAGGCACCCCATACAAGGCAAGGCACATTCCACATAAAGAAGGTGCCCAACATCAATAGCCACATTTTGCATGAAGGCACCCAACCTCAGTAGGTGCCTTCCACATGAAGAAGGAACTCAACATTAGTATGTGCCTTTCACATAAAGAAGGCATCTACCAAAGCATTTGAGGAAGGTGCCTTCCTCATAGAGAAGGTGACTCCATTATTCGTCAGTTGACCACATAAAGCGACATGGGTAGTGTTTATCGATGCAGTTCCAGTTCCATGTCACACAAGATAATTCTAGGGATTGCACCAATGGACGAGAACATCTTACCTACGCAAGGAGAAGCATGATCCAGCTCAAGCAACTTGAACCAATCAGTGACCGCGCTACCTTTAGGAATGATGATTATTTTTAGCAGATGTCGAATGTGATTACCAGACTGTCCTAGTTTATTCTGGACTAAATTACTATTGTAACCTCATTGTAACAGAATATATGTGTGTGTGCTATATAAACACACACAGACCTCTCTAATAGATATCTAGAATATCTAGAATATCATCCAGAATTAATTGATTATTCTAAGGAGATAGAAGTATTGTAATAGTTATCTTGCAATTATAATAAAATTCATGAGTTCCTAATCACGTGTTCAGCTGGAAGGGAGCTACTGGAGCCTGGGCCCATTCCAAGCTAGTATTCCTTCCCTTTTTTTCTTTTGCTTTCCTATATTAGTTTCTTGCTTTCATAGGTTTGCTTTTTGCATTGTTATTTTCATTGTTGTAGTAGAATTATTTTCATGTCTATTTAATTATGCACGTATGATTATTTAATTTCCAAGGAACTAATTATTCATATGTAAATTATTGAGGTGTGGATGAATTAATATCATTTTTTTAAATCCTCCAATGATAGAATTAGCTAGACTCATATCAGAAGTGGGTATTGTAAACAATATTTTTTGAGACACTTCTAAAGTTTACAAAGCTCCATGGTCTGACAATTTAAATGCATGGGCAGTGATAAAATAGGATTAAATTTAACCTATGTTTGGCCTACAACATTTTGGCACCTTTTTCAGGAAAGCACCTCTATTAGATTAATTGCAATACCCAAAAAAATTCCGTCTGACTTTGCATGAGTCCATTGAGGAAGAGAGGACTTGATGGTCATTTCATAAAATAAAGCCCACAAAAATTTGAGTCAGCCGAACACTCTGAATTCGAATTAGATTCGCCCGACTCATCTCTAGTAGTCCACTAGAGTGAAAATCTTCACCTGGTGCAAATTGCTTCCTCATCCCAACAACCTAGGGAAGAACGAACCATTGTAAACCCATTTTTTAGGAGGACACCCTCAGAGGAAGCCCTACTATGGAAAGCTATAGAGGATCGGACGATATCACCAACCGAATTTAAGGCCCTGACCCAAAAAGTTTTGAATGACTATGAGGCCATAGAAACTGCATTAGAAACCACTATCTTGAAAAAATGGTTGAAGAAGAGGCTTCATCTGGCTTTAGTTTCCCAATTGAGGAAGGAGTAGGAGAAACCAAAATTAAAAACATATCTCGTGCTCACCTTCCTACCTTTTGAGGATACCCAACCGAAGACCTTGACCTATTTCTATTTAAGTTTGATGTTTTATGCAGGTCTGTGGATTACAAATCTTATACATAGAAGTTAAAGCTCTTTCCTTCCACATTAGACGATGCGGCTCTGTGATGGTTCATCAAACTGGGAGATAAACACATTGTTACATGGGATCAAATGAAGAAGCTATTTTTAGAGAAATATCAAGACTTCGGGAGAGCAAGAGACTCTAGAGAAGAGGTCCTAAGCATGATGCATAAGGAGGATGAATATTTGGAGGAATACTGGGAGAGATTCAATTTCAATATTCAACGATCTCCTCACACGAAGCTAGCTGATAAGTCTCTTAAAAGCATATTTTTGAGAGGGTTTAACAATGAATCATTAGAGGCTCTCAATATGATTTACGGAGGTGATTTCTACCAGCATGCTATAGAAGATATCCGGCAATTATTTCAAAACTACTCAAGAAGGAGAGGCAAGACCACTTCTAGAACCATGAAAACAACTACTTCGATCACAAAAATAGAGATAGGCAAGAAGATTTGAAAAGCGAGATGCTTTCATCTCTGGCACCGTAAATGGACATGCTGTTGTTGGAGAAAAAGAAGCAATAAAATGAAGCAACATTGGCTTATTTCTACCCGAAATACAGAGGGAAGCATGCAAAGAATGCATACCCAAAGAAAAAATTTAGAGTATGTGTGGTATACAAACTAAATCATAAGAATCGATTGTGCCCACAATTTTCTAGTATCAATGAGGATGTTGATGTTATGGAAGCCTATTTTATTTGCAATCAAATGAGTTGGCCACAACCCCCTGTGGATAATATGCCAATAGAAATGCCATCATATGGGGAAGGACCCTACATGCCACAAGGCCAGCCTCAACCACTGAACCTGGGGTGGTGTGGGCCATCACCTTGGTCCAACACACCCCTAGGAGCAACATTTCTGAACCAGCAGCCCTGGATGCCATATCAATATTCTAGGCAACAGTGGAGAGGCCATGGTCCATGGAATTCAGCTCCACAGAACGTAGCGCCAAATCACCCCCAACAAAATCTACCAGCCTTACCTATTGTGAGACCTATGTAACTACCCGCACAACTAATAACAAATCCAAATAATAAAGCAAACCAGTCGACATACAATGTAGAAGGTGAGATGTATCCGATGTACCATATTCAACTTAGATCGAGTAGATAGTTAGGAGTAGGGACACCTCCACTGGTAGAGGAGGAGGCAGGTGTAGGAGAAACACCTCTTATAGAAGAGGTGGAAGAAGAAGAAGAGACTGAGAGAACAAAGGCTCCATTCCCTCATTGACTGCAAGAATAGAAGAAATTAATGCAACCAAAGTTTGATATTCTTTCCAGCTTGAAAAATCTTACAGTAACAATTCCACTTTTTCAAGCTATCCAAGACGTCCCAATATATACTAAGGCAATAAAGGAGATGTGCTTAAGGAAGTCAGGATGAAAATTCACCCAGACTATAAATATTGTGGGTAAGTTGGTAGATTTAATTATGGGAAATATATATCATCCTAAATATGCAGACCCAGGCATCCCGATGTTGACTGTAAAAATTGGGGGACATTCCTTGGCCAACACGTTAGTCGATCTCGATGCAACTATCAACATGATGTTAGAGGAGACCATGCAAAATATAAATATTACGGACCTAAGACCCACCACAATGGTGCTGCAACTGGCCGATAGATCTATTATAGCACCAGAAGGAATGCTTGAAGATATAATAGTGGCAGTTGATGCGTGGGAATATCCAGCTGACTTCTTGGTTTTACAGTCTAAAAAAAGTCTGGGCAGCTACCCGCTTATCTTGGGAAGACCATGTTTGGTGATAGTCAATGCTTACATTAGCTATCGTGATGGGTTGATGACTATATCAAATGGAAAAAACATCAAAATATTGACTATTTCACCCCTGCGCAGTCTGTAGATTTTTTGGGAGAGCCCGTGTTGACCAAACATGGAGACAATGGGTTGTCCATAATCCAACCAGTGATGACATTATATGAATTGGTGAAGGATGAAGATGAAGATGATGCTATCATGGGATTCCTCCAAGGAAAATCTTCCATCATAATGCATGATTCACCATTGGTTGGCACCCAAGACAACCACATTCAGTAGATAAACGTTGGGCCTAGAAAGACGTTAAACATCAGCAATGGGTTGACCCCCACACAACTAACAAAAGTAAAAGAGCTCCTGGTAAAACACCAATGGGTTTTTGCATGGGACTATTTGGATATGAAAGGTATCAGCCCAAAAATTTGTACCCATTGAATATACCTCAAAGAGTAGGCGACTCCAAGCAGGTAGTCACAAAGAAGAATGAATTTGAAAATGAAAGACATTATCAAGGTAGAGCTACAAAAACGCTTGTCTACCGGATTCATCTATCAAATTTTTGATAGTGAATGAGTGTCACCACTTGTGGTGGTTCCCAAGAAGAATGGTAAGTGGCAAATTTGTGTGGACTATAGGGCATTGAACAAAGCAACCAAAAAGGATCACTTCCCACTCCCATTCATCGATCAGGGATTGGATACACTTTTTGGGTGAAAGTACTTCTCCTTCCTGGATGGATTCAGTGGATACAACCAGATCCAAATAAGAGAATAATATCAAGATAAAACTATATTCACCTGCCAGTGGGGAATATTTTCTTATCAAGTTTTTCCTTTTGGGTTATGCAATGCACCAGCCACATTTCAAATGGCGATGCTTAACATATTTTTAGACATTATAGGGGAAGCGATCGAAGTGTACATGGATGACTTCACCATTTATGAAGAAACCTTTGAAGAAGTAATGACAAAATTGGAAAGAGTGCTCGAAAGAAGCGAGGAAAATAATGTGTCCCTCAGTAACAAAAAGTGCTTTGTGATGATGCAAGAGGGCATCGTATTGGGACACCATCTCTTCACGAAAGGAATAAAAGTTGACAAAATAAAGATTGAGGTCATAAAGGACCTACCTAGACCTAGAACACAGCGAGAGGTGAGAAGTTTTCTTATATCTACTGGGTATTATCGGCAATTTATCGCTGACTTTAGTAATATTGTAATGCCACTGCACACTCTATTGTCTAAAGATGTGGAGTTCAACTGGATGGAAGACTGTAAAAGAGCATTTCAGTAACTCAAAGAAAAGTTGATATATGCACCTATTTCAAGGGGACCAAATTGGGCCATACCATTCCATATCTATTGTGATGCATCCAACAATGCGATTGGAGCAGTCCTCGGGTAGAAGGATGGTGAGGAATTTTATGCCATATACTACGTTAGCAAAAACTTAGCAGGGGTTGAGCTCAACTATATAGTGACAAAGAAAGAGTTCCTTGTGGTGGTGCATGCCATCAATAAATTCTGCTATTATATCACCAAATACCAGGTGTTAGTCCATATGGACAACGTAGCCATTAGGTATTTAATGATAAAACTGACTATTGATGGAAGAGTTATCAGATGGCTTCTACTATTGTAGGATTTTGATATAACAATAGTTGACAAACCATGTAAAGATAATGTAGTAGCAGATTTTCTATCTAGATTGATACCAGTAGATCATGTAGGAGCACAAAGGGAAGGCTCTAGCGTACAGGTATATGGAAGCCAGGGAGAATGGATAGATTCTATCACTGGAGCAGGGCAAGATGGTGAAAGCCCCATAGAGGAGGTAGAAGAAAGAGGGCAATTACCGTTGCTCGATTTTGTAGAAGAAAGAGAGCAATCACCATTTCTCGATTTTATAGAAGAAAGAGAGAAATCACCATTACCTAATTTTTTAGAGGAAGGGGCATAGCTTGCCAGCGGTGGAATCGAATTATGGCAACTTGAACTAGTTCCTGGGAGAAGGTGCCTGTGATGTTTGCTCCTATCGTTAGATGATGAAGAAGACAACCTAGAGGTTGGTCTAGCAACCCAAACCCTCTAGAAATTAACAAGCCAAAGTCTGCAAGGTGAATGGACCTCTGAGGGCATTAATCAGCATGTTGATGCAGCCCTAGAGGAAGCCCTAGAATGGCAAACCAATTTTTGGATGACCCAACAAATTTTGGAGGATTTACAGGCAACGCATAAGGAGGAATTAGAGAATTAAGCACAAATGATAGCTTAGCTTGAGTAGCTAGTCTAGCAGTTGCAGGATGAGAATCGATAATTCTGGTCCAAGGAGGCAGAGAAGAAGGATGCGTCCACTCAGAATAACTGGGTTATGGAGGTCCCAACGAATTCCCCTACTTCATTACAACGAGTATTTTCTTCAGGGGAATTCCGATCGAATGCATGAGTGATAAAAAACTAGGCATGGACCAATGGATACAACCAGAACCAAGGTTTAAGGAATAATTCCCCATACTTGAGGAAGGAGGGGCCGAGGGACCTATTGGGTCAACATGAGAGCAACCAGAGAAAGGAGGGACAACTCCAGGGTCAGTAGAGCAAACCCCTCACAATGAAGAGGCATATATCAGTAAGGACGAGCAACCCTTGCTCAAGCCACCACACTTTCCACTGGGGCCAAATGAAAAGGGCCCATGACGGCTCAAAATAAGGCTAAGGTGACCTTTGTCGAACTAGTCGAGGATGAATGGGATATGTAGCCGTTCACAAAGAGGTAAAAGTAGTTCGAATAGATGCGTGAGGAAATAGTAGCAGCAAAGGAAGCTAGGAAATTTTCCTCAAAGGTCAAGGGATACCTTGGTATTTGCATTAATCTAGCAAATGATGATCAGTTTTAGGATATTTACGTGTCATCACGAGGACACCCCTCTAAAATACAAAAATATTTTGAGATATGGAGGGTATACAGGCCTGAATTAAAAGTCGTTGCCATTGCAAAATAAAATTTAGGGCTTACCCCTAAAGCATTCCAATTACATAAGGCTCAGGTAGTTCATTTCAAGAGGGACAATTCTGACATCCTTCTTGTAGTTGTCAGACCTCTAGATTTTGACCTATGGCAGGTTGCAGAAGCTACATTCTAGGCAGTAGGGACTACGTTAGCTATACCACCTCCAGTAATAGCCGAGGTGGGAAACACAAATAGGTGGAGTCAGCAGATTGAGCAAAGGAAGGCAACAGAAGCTGGCCATCTCAACACCATAGTTCCACATCAAAAAAGGAAGACCGTACCTCCCGATGCAGGTCCACAAAAAAAGTGATCATAGGCCATAAGGCATGGCATATGTTAGGCATGGGGGGATGATGAGCCTTGGAAATGCTCATATTTTGTATGAGTTTCATTGATTATTATGCGGCAATATAATAGGAACTGTGTACTTTTATGAATTATTATGTAATTATTTAATAGAATTGTGTGTTATCTAATTTGTGTGTTTTAGTGTGTTTGTGTGGAAATGTAGTTGGTTTTGACAAATTTGGATCAGTCGAGGTCCTTCATGGACCTGGAACTCTGTTTCTTCCAGGATCAAGGCATGGTGGTTAGGTGCATTCCTCTTCAAGGAAGGTGCCAAGAGAAGGTAGGCACCTTCCTCTTCAAGGAAGGCACCAACAGAAGGTAGGCACATTTTGTATAAAGAAGGTGCCCGACATACTTAGGCACCTTCCGCATAAGGAAGGCGCCCCATACAAGGTAAGGCACCTTTCACATAAAGAAGACACCCAAAATCAGTAGGCACCTTATGCATGAAGAAGGCACCCAACCTCAGTAGGTGCCTTCCGCATGAAGAAGGTGCTCAACATCAGTATGTGCCTTCCGCATAAAGAAGGTGCTTGCCAAAGCATTTGAGAAAGGCACCTTCCTCATAGAGAAGGTGCCTCCATTATTCACCAGTTGACCACATAAAGCGATGTGGGTAGTGTTGACCAGTGTAGTTCTAGTTCCACGTCACACAAGATAATTCTAGAAATTGCACCAATAGACAAGAACATCTTACCTACTCCAGGTGAAGCATGATCCAGCTCAAGCAAATCAAACCAATCAGTGAACGTGCTACCATTAGTAACAATGATTGTTTTTAGCAGATGTCAAATGCGGTTACTAGACTATCCCAGTTTAGTCTGTACTAAACTACTATTGTAACCTCATTGTAATAGAAGATCTATGTGTGCTATATAAACACACACAAACCTCTCTAATAGATATCCAGAATATCTAGAAGATCATCCAGAATTCATTGATTATTATGAGGAGATAGAAGTATTGTAATAGTTGTCTTGCAATTATAATAAAGTTTGTGAGTTCCTAATCGCATGTTTAGATGGAAGGGAGCTGTTGGAGCTTGGGCCCACTCCAAGCTAGTATTCCTTCCCTTTTTTTCTTGTGCTTTCCTAGATCAGTTTCCAACTTTCATAGGTTTGCTTTTTGCATTGTTATTTTCATTGTTGTAGTAGAATTATTTTCATGTCTATTTAATTATGCACATATGATTATTTAATTTCCAAGGATCTAATTATTCATATGTAAATTATTGAGGTGTGGATGAATGAATGTCATTTTTCTAAACCCGCCAATGATAGAATTAGCTAGACTCATCTCAGAAGTGGGTATTGTAAACTATCTTGTTTGAGATACTTCTAAAGTTTACAAAGCTCCCTGGTATGACAATTTAAATGCATGGGCAATGACAAAATAGGATCCAATTTAACCTGTGTTTGGCCTGCAACAATAGGGATTCCACCTCTTGCATTGATACCACAACCTAACCTTTTTTTTTATGATATCCAAATGTAGTTGGCTAGTACTATGGCAAAGATATCAGTTTTAGAACTCCTTAAAACTTCTCCCAACCATAGATATGCTTTGATGGAATTTGTAAGGTAATAATCAGTTCCCTTAGATATTTTATCCAATGCCATAGTTGGTGTTGTAGGTTCTCTTGGAATACATCATATCTCATTCTCGGATGATTATAAACCTTCCTCAAACTTACAAGAAGATTATTCACTTTACATCAATGCACTTATTTGGGATAGTTTTATCAAGTGAATTTTGATTGATAATGGTTCTACCCTCAATTTATGTACATATCAATTCTTTCAAAAAATTATATTAAAAGAGGAAGACTTGAAAAAATCTGATATCATTATAAAATCTTTCAACAATGAGTCCCAAGAAGCCTATGGTGTCATATCTCTTCCTCTCAAAGTTGGGCCTAAAATATTGGATAATTTTTTTTATGTGGTACATTTTCCTACATATTTTAATCTTCTTCTTGGACGACCTTGGATCCATGCAATGAAGGTCGTACCTTCTGCTCTTCATCGGTGTCTCAAGTTTGAGTTTAAGAATCAAGTTATCACCATTCCAGGCGATCCTCGACCATTTGAATTTTGTTCAAATATATAGCAAGATTTATCTAAGTTCAACCTATGTCCCTCAATTTCTTCAATGGTCTCTCCGTGTTCCTCATATCAAATATCAGAACAATTTCAAAATTTTAAAAATGAGTGAGGAACATATCTTAATTTTTCATCTCAGGATCATGATAATCAGTTTCTTCAAGAACCTCTTCTGGATCTAGCTAAGCTACCACCATCACCAAGAACCATGGGTTTACACCATAATAAAGGTGATGTTGTACACTTTGGCATGTGCACCTTTGTCTTCACAAGAACTACCTTTGAGGATAAGATACATGGTAGCAACCCCTCTCTTATTGAGCATTATTTTACTCATTACTACCTTTCCAATGATTACCCACCTTCTAAATAGATCCTATCTATTATGGGATATGTAGGTAAAGGTTTGGGGCCATAGTAGAAGTGCATTCAAGAGCCTTTGGATTTCGAGATCTAACCTAGGAGATGTGGCATAGGTTTTATACCTAGAAAAGACCAAGCTTTACCATTTGACAATGATGATCATCTTTATGACTTATGCTAAATATATGGATTATCAAAAGTCAGGATTGGGTGATGAGGATGATGGTCCCTCTTTTTCTTCTAATGTCTTGTTTTGCAATATGATTGATTTTTTGTGTTCTAAAATTAAACCTTCTATTTTAGTAGAGAACCCTACTTCACCGTCCTATAGCAATCTTACAAAGTTTGGAATTTCTCCTCCTTATGTTAAAAATAATGGTTATGTTTAATATTGCATTCATTATCATGCTATGGCTACCAAATAAAGGGCTATGAAGGAGCCTCTCCATAATTCTAATTATCAAGAAGGCTTGCATTTTAGATATTTATTTGAAAAAACAATCTATGGCACACCTGTTCTTTTTGTTAAGAAAGGCAACACCCTTAAATGTTGTGTCAAATTTTATTCTGCTTGCTTAAATTAATTAATATTAAAAACATAAAAACAAATAAAAATTGCATCAAATAAATTAATCATCATTTAGCTATGCATTTGCATTTTTATTGCATCCATCTACTTGCTCATGTTGCATTGTTGCTTACATGCTTTTGCATTGTCTATCTAAAATTTAATTCAACTTGCATGCCTGAATGTCATATTTTGCATGATTTCTTGTTCATGACTACTTGATCATATAGATTTTTGGTATCTTGCAACAATGGCATGTGATGATACCTAGTTAGGTCATAGCTCACATGCATTACACTCTCTCTAGGGTTTTGATGCCTAGTAAGATCCCCACCTAGGGCTTTCTTCTTCAGTATTATTTCTTGATTTATGATTCTTCAAATATCTTCCTTAATATTGGAAATAGTGAGAGTATCTCTTAGATCAAGGATGATAGTTCATTAATATTTCCTTATCACTTTTTAGTTGCTCTTCCTTTTTCTTTGTCTTCCTTTGCTTTTGATAAGGAAATACGTGTGTTTTTTTCCTTCCCTCTTAAGTTGTCCTCTAAACATAATTATACACACTCACTATCTTTTTTTTGAAGTAGGGAAAAATGGTGCACCAAATTATGTAAAACAATATGCGTATCTACCCCATATCACTTATGAGCATCAAAAAGGAAGCATGCATGTGAAAAGGAAGAATACCTGTAGCACCCTAAAATTGGCGCAGTAAAACCTTAAATAATTACAATTACTCTAGTAATTATTCAAATTCAAATTTTAACCCCCAAAACCGCTCCCAAACCGTCGTTTAACCCGTTTCCTCCTTTCTCGTGCCATTTTTAGAGTTTGTTTTGACCGTTTGACGATATCGTCGCCGATCAGACGATATCGCCTCAGATCGGACGATTTCGTCTGGGCTAGGACGTCCAGACGATCTTGTCCCAAAACTGATTTTTCACAATTAGCCTCTGTTCCAACGACGTCTCTAATCCGGGCAGAAGCGTGTCTGCGCCGTTAGAGACCCTCCCCATTGGAGATCTCCCAAATTGGGATGATCTCCAACCTCCTAACCTCCCTCCTAAGCCTATTTAAACTTAGGACTCCCCCTTGGCATCCCCCTGGCTGAAATTTCCTGTAACACAAGTTCTACGTGCATTAGACCGTCTTAAATTATTATTTGCCTCCATATTTGTCCAAATTTATTTGCAGGAACCTTAGTATTTTTCAGCCGGAGCAAGCTCAGTTCGTCGTGGACGATCCTGTTCAATTCGAGACGATTTCGCACCAATTCGAGACGATCTCGACTATAGTCTGCATTGGGGGCAATCAGTGCCCAGAGTTTGCATTTCCTCATTATTTTCTGATGCATTATTCTATATTTAGTTAATCTTATGATTATTCTTTATTATTTTGCATCTTGGAGTTCACCCATGTAGTTTAATTGCATAATAAGGTCATGATTAGCTATTAAAGTGTTGCAACTTACTTGCATTTCTATTCGAGATTATCTCGTTAACATCCTTATTGTCATTTTACATCATTATCCTCTATTAGCATTGCTGCATTTTTTGTATTTTGTGTCTATTTCTCTGTTTGCAGGTCTCTGACGAATTCGTCTGACGAATTCATCAGATCTCAGACGATCCTGCAGGTCGGAGATGATCCCATCAAATTCTAGATGATCCTATCTGCTTCAAGAATCAGAACCTCCATCAGACATCCGGATCAGGTATGGCTCTTTAATTTAGCTTTTTCTCTCTGTTTCTGCTCAAATCTGTTTGTTGTATTTCATTTAGTCTGCATTTTCATAATAGAACAACTTAGATTCATTTGGCCAAACCTAGGACTCGAATGTTTAAAGATAAAACTGAACACATTAAACACATTCCCAACCTAGGCGTGGAAACCGCCATTCAAACGTTTCCTGGTGAACCCACCATCCATCAAAAAATCACCATAATACACCTCCCCCGAGAGGCGGGACCTTCGCAAGGCCTCTCAGTCCGAGGTACCATGCCATCCTTTTCCCATCCTCCTTCCGGGCACGGATCCTATAGCCTGAAGGTAAGGATGCAAAAAATTTGGAGCGATACATTTTGGTGAACCCGACGTGAATGCATTTAAAACCTTTTGAAAAAAAAAAAATATATATATATAGATGCATTTCAAATCATTTAAAACTACTAAGTTGCATATCATGTCTAGATGGTAGCTCCTAAGAAAATACTAGCAGTTACTATAAATGTTGAAAACCAATTAGCAGCCATAGAAATCAATTATGTGCTTAGTGTGCCCGAAACAGATAGAAATCAACTTTTGTGGGACGAACTTGATAGAAGACTAGGTGTCATTTCATCTAGGTCAACAAAACTTAAACAAATCAAAAGGCTTGTCCTAGATAGAATCCTGGATCCTCATCAACTCATTTTTTATCATGAACTTCAGAGAGCCTGCCATAGATGGTTAGCTTATAGGAGAGCTCTTGTGTCTTCTAGATTGTTCACCTCCGAGGAATACCTCAAGAACGTAGCCACTATACACCAATTCCTAGGTCATGTAGAAGACCAAGAGTTCGTTCTTATGGATAAGAAAAATATGGAATAGAGTTCCTCGAGCTATGTTATATCGAGAGTATTGTCATGAGATTTACTTCTATCAACCAGAATCTGAGATAGATAATATCACTATAGCCCTTTTCATTAAATTCTTGAAAGAAAATTTTCAATTTGAAGAAGAACACTTCATGACTCCTGAAGAACTTGAGCCCATTAATGATATTTATAAATTGTTTATAGAAAACTAGATCATTGCTTTCATTATTATTATTTCTTGTGTTTTGTGTGTTGTTTGTTATCTTTATAATATTGTTATTAAAACCAAAAAAAAAAACAAGAAAAACTAAAAAACATAACAAAAACCAAAACATTTCATTTTAAATATTGTAGTAGGTATATAATTAATATATACCTCTTAAGCTTGTTGCATATATATATATATATATATATATATATATATATATATATATATATATATATATATTTGCTGAAATCTAAGTTAAGCACAATGCCTAAACTTAGGAATGGTAAACAAACTGAAGGAGAAGAAGAAGATTGGTTAGGAGACAAAACAAGAAACCCAAATGTCCTTCCTGAGGATCCAATCCCGGAAGAAGAAACTCTAGACCAGCAAGACGATGAGCTTGTTGTAGATGAACAAGAAGAAAATGTTAAAGAGGATGGATCCTCATCCCCTAGAATAACTCCAGATGGAACTATTGCTTTTGATAACTTAGATCATTTCTGGAAATTTTTCAATAATAACATTGGCGCTCTTAATATGGCAGTTCGTATTGATAAAGGACAAATTAGTGACACTCAAGCAGCCATGGAAGATATGTTTAATATACACACTAATCCCTTGTCCTTTGTTGATCAAGAAAGTGATAAAGCTGGACCATCCAATAGAGATATGGTCACTATGATTCAGAACATGCAAAAACAACAGGTTACCCAACCCCCTAAAGAACCTGTTATTGAGCCTAAAATCATTCCCACACAAAAGAAACTTTCCTTCACTGCTTTACTTCGCCAAACTATTGATCAATATGCTTCAAATCAACAAAAACCTAAAATGAAGCCAAACACCAATTTTCAACAATCTGGAATACAACATAATATAACTTCAAAACTTCTTCATAACACCCTTCCTACTAACAGATTACACAATAGCAATATAGCATCTAATATTCATGTCCCTCCATCATATGCTCACAAATCCCATATTAATGCCCTACCGAACCAATATGGTGGGCAAACCAGTAATCTGGAAGCCATGGTGAAGCAGTTAGCTTCCCGCATGGACCAGATAGATCCCTACCGTCCCTCGTACAATTATCGAGAGATGTGTAGTCAACCTTTGGATCCCATAGTTGTAGCACAACCGTACCCTAAGCATTTTCCCATGCCCGTCCTGCCTATATATAAAGGAACTGAAGATCCCATAGAGCATCTTCGCATGTTTAGGATAGCATGTCATGATATATCACATGATGACTTGCTATTACTAAAAATGTTCCCGAAAAGTTTAGGTGGAATGGCATTAGAGTGGTACTATCAACTACCCACTCATTCTTTGAGAAACTTTGAAGAAACAACTGAATCGTTTGTCCATCAATTTAGTGCCTACATTGAGAGGCATGTCACCATTAAAGATTTATACAACTTAAAACAAGACAAAGATGAATGTTTTGCTGATTTCTTAGCTAGATGGAGGCAGTTGATAGGAAAACTGCACTTTGTGCTACCTTATAGGGAAATGTTGGACATTTTTATTAATAATTTGCAAGAACAAATATCTTATGAGTTATCAACTTGCTACTTTAACTACCTTCGATCAGAGCTATAGATTTAGCTCGAAGAGTAGAAGATGCCCTCATTAGGAGAGGCCAACTTAGGAAGAAAGATGATGAGAAAACATCCAGAAATCAATATAAAAACAAACAAGTCATAGGTGACGGAGTCACTGACAGCAGAAATGTTGCTAATATCAATGCAACGAAGACAACAAAAAAATTTATATTGAAACCTCCTGATAAACCTCCTCGAGAATTTACTAGATTGAATCAACCATTATCAACTATTTTACCTCAATTACTCGAAAGAGGTTTGATTCAATTACCAACTATCCGGGAACCTGATCCAACCATACCCGGATACAGAGCTGACTTACACCGTGATTTCCATAGAGGACCTGGACACTCTACCAACGCTTGTAAAAGGTTAAAGCATAAAATACAAGATCTGATTGATAATAATGAAATGGAGGTGCAAGCCTTCCAACCTAAACAAAATGCTCCTAATAATGCTCAAAAGAACATTCCCCAAAATCAAAATCAAAATGCTAATCAATCATTAGACATATTTCAACATCCTTTACCAAGACATGGTAAAGAGGTGGCCAACCAAATTGAGCATCATAATGTTCCTCCTCCTACCCGATATGTAGGAACTATTAGCGGACATTTACCTAATCATGATTTACAAAAATTTGACACAACTTTATCCATGGTCACAACCAGGCCCCTACATAATACTCAAACTCCAGATCCTAGTGATATAGAATCAGATACTGAAAGTGACATGGAAATCACTTCAAACCAATCGAATAGTTCTGAAAATGAATCAGATCCTATTCAACCTATCACAGATGCTATGATTCCAGAAGAACCATTTCCTAGAAGAGTTACTACTCGACCCTCTTCCAATCAATTCCTCCCTAATGAACAAGCCATAAACGCTCAACCGAGACCAGTTCAACGTCTTCAATATAACATTGTAGGTACCATCGGAGTCGTTACCAGACAACAAGCTCAAAATTCTCAACAAGAACCAAACCAGAATGATGGATCAACTCCATTTGTTTTGAAAAATCCCAATAAAGGGAATCATGCTTCCAATGTTCAACCTAAACCCCCTTACAATATTAATGAGCAATTATCCAATACTACAACCAGAATTTCTCTCTTGGATTTATTAAGATCTTCTCCTACCCATAGAGATGAATTAATGCTTACATTAAGCCAAATGATGGTACCACAAAACATTCAACTCGAAGCCATGGCCAATACTATCATCACTAGAGAAGTCGATTGTATTGACTTTCGGGATAAAGATATACCACAACATAGTTTACATAAGGATAACCCCTTATACATTACTGCCCTAATTGGAGATGTAGTCGTTAAAAGAGTTTTGATTGATAATGGTTCATCTCTAAATATTTGCACTTTTGATTTCTACCAACGATTTGGGTTTAGAAGTGATGAAATGAAGAAAACTGACATGATTATCAAAGCTTTCAATGACGAAACACAAGAAACATGTGGAGTTATTACCATCCCATTGCAAGTTGGTCCTAGAACCTTAGATACGACCGTGTTTATTGTACATTGCCCCGCATCGTACAATATACTCTTGGGTCGTCCTTGGATCAATGCAATGCGGGCTGTCCCATCAACTTTACACCAATGTGTTAAATTCGAATTTAAAAATCAGTTGGTCACTATCCATGGTGATCCTAGACCCTTTGATATGTGTGCTTTGGCAGAACTTGTTGGAGTTCAATTTTGCCTCGCTCTGTCATCCACACATCCTAATTCTTATTTTTCATCTAAAACTGTGAAACACACTCCCATAGCTTCATCTATTTCTCCTCCATTAATTTCACCCTCATATATAGATCAACAATCTTCTAAACAAACCACTCTAGAACCTCAAAAGGATCTTCAATCCATAACCAATCCTTCATGTTCCATCCCTATAATTTCAAAACCTATAGACCCATTCATTAACACCTCCACATTATCAACATCTATCATACCTTCCACATCTAAAGATATAGGGAATGATCCTTCTACATCTTATGCTCTTTCTGATGAACTTTTACCAGATTTATCCACAATCTTAATATCAGAAAAAACAAATGCTTCTATGCAAAATTCTATTATCTTAAAAAACTTGCCGCCATCTCCTCGCACTTTGGGCCTCCCACAACCCATGGGAAGTACTTACCAAGTCGGGAGTTGTGCCTTCATTTATAAAGGATATGACTGGGGAAGAATACCTCGAAATATCAAAACTCATCATGATGGATATGCTCGATGTTATTTTACTAATGAGTATATTAAAGCTAAACCTATAATGCTTAAAATGGGATATAAAGGGAAAGGCTTGGGACCTTTCCAAAATGGTATGAAAGAACCTTTCGAGGTAGAACCGTGGCCTGCCCGCTGTGGTGTGGGCCTATTTCCTAGTAAGGGTCAACCCTTTCCTTTTGAAGATGATGATCAACTCATATGTTATCAAGATTATTTGGATAGGCGTGATGATTTGCCTCTAAAAAATCAGCCATTTACATGTAACATGCTATCCATAGCTTACCCTGAAATGATCGCTGAATCCGATGACGAGTTGGAAGGAGATATTTTCCATGATGTCTCCGTTGAAGAGATGTTACACAATGGGTTTTATTTTGATGGTTCTATACCTACTATAGCCCAGCTTGAGGACACTAATCCTCAAGATGAATTATCCAAGCTAACCTTAAAAGAATTACAAGAATTGGGCGTTTCACCCGCCCCACCTAATTTTGAAAGAGATCTACACATGGAAGTAGAAAACGTCATTAAAGTTAACATTGGAACTGAGGATAATCCCCACATAATCAATATTGGATCAGAATTAAGTCAAGAAAAACAAGAGCAATACATTGCATTCCTTAAAGAATATGAAGATGTCTTCGCTTGGACATATGAAGATATGCCAGGTCTGGACCCTTCCGTAGTCATGCATCATCTAGTAGTCCATCCGGATGCTAAACCTGTTAAACAGAAACTTAGAAAAATGCATCCCAAAGTGGCCTTACTAGTCAAAGGGGAGTTAGAAAAACTCCTGAATGTTGTTTTTATACAAGCTATTGATTATGCTGAATGGATCTCAAATGTAGTTCCAGTCACCAAGAAAGAAGCTACCAAAGTTAGGGTTTGCACAGATTTTAGAGATATTAACGCTGCATGCCCTAAAGATGATTTTCCTCTTCCAAACATGGACCAAATCATTGATTTTACTGCTGGGAGTGGGATGATGTCCTTAATGGATGGATTCTCCGGTTATAATCAGATCAGGATAGCTCCTGAAGATCAGGCTAAAATAGCCTTTATTACCCCCTGGGGTACCTTTTGTTGGAAAGTGATGCCATTCGGCTTAAAGAACGCAGGTGCAACCTATCAACGAGCTATGACTTATATTTTTCATGATATGATGCATGATATCCTACATGATTATGTAGATGATATTATAGCTCGCTCTATTAATGAAGATAACCATTTAGATGATTTGAGAAAAGTTTTTAATCGGTTAAGAGAATATCTTATTCGATTAAATCCAGCCAAATGCATATTCGGAGTTAAGTCCGGTAAACTATTAGGGGTTATAGTTTCTTTACGTGGCATCAAAATTGACCCTCTCAAGATTGCGGCTATCACTGATATGCCCGCACCTACCAATATATCTGAATTACGAAGTTTACAAGGTAAACTTCAAGCTATCCGTCGCTTCATCGATAAGTTGGCGGACAAAACCGGTCCCTTTCTTAAGCTCCTTAAGAAGGATGTCCCTTTTAATTGGGACGACGAATGTAAAGAAGCTTTTGAACTTCTCAAACAATACCTCCTTAACCCACCTGTGCTTTCTCCACCTAGACCTGATCGCCCATTTCTCCTGTATATTTCAGCTTCAGATTCTGCCTTAGGAGCTATGTTAGCTCAGCTTGATGATGAGAAGAGAGAACGTGCTAATTATTATATTAGCCGAACCTTCATTAGTTATGAAACCCGCTACACAACATTAGAAAAACTATGTCTAGCAGTCATGTTTGCTACGCAGAAATTATGCCATTATATGCTTAGTCAAAAAACCTATGTCATTGCTAAATATGATCCCTTGAGGTATCTCATGAGTCGACCTTATTTATCGGGTCGTACAGCCAAGTGGGTTCTTGCTCTAAGCGAGTTTGACCTCACGTTCATAGGACAAAAGTCTGTTAAGGGTCAAATCATAGCAGATCAATTAGTTATTGCACCCTTAGAGTCTACCCATCCCCTCATCATTGAGTTTCCTGATGAATGCCTTCAATTAGAGGCAGACCATATTGAACAATGGTCCTTATACTTTGATGGAGCCCGATGCATGAGTGGGGCTGGTGCGGGTATTATTTTAATATCCCCGCAAAAACATCTTATTCCTCTGTCCTTCAAATTAACATTTGCTTGCACCAATAATACTGCTGAATATGAAGCTCTAATCCTTGGATTACGAGCTGCCTTGGCGCTAAAAATTAAACATCTGTTAGTTTTTGGTGATTCTCAACTTGTCATAAATCAAATTAATGAAGTTTATCAGACCAGAGATGATAAATTGTGCCCATATAAAGCATATGTTTTGCAATTGTTATCCCTATTTGATCAAGTTACCTTGGAAGCTATTCCTCGAACTAGCAACCGTGCGGCTGACGCTATGGCCGCAGCTGCATCTCTTCTGCCCTTGGAGTTAGATGACGAATATGCCACCATCATTATTCATCGACTCCAGGAACCCGCTTCAAATAAGTCATGCTTAGAACCTTTGGATGTGTTTCTAATCAATGAAACTACTCCTGAACCTTGGTATATAGATATATTTGATTTTCTCCAAAATGGGACTTTCCCTGCCAATTCTAATAGAAACCAGCATCGGTTATTACGTAGACGAGCAAGTCGATTTGTAATAATTGGCAATACTTTATATAGGAGATCTTTTGAAGGTATCCTATTAAGATGTTTGAATTTAGAAGAATCCAAATCAGCCTTGAGTGAAGCCCACGATGGATCTTGTGGAGGACACTTCAGTGGTAGTGTCATTGCTAAAAAGCTCCTTAGGATAGGATACTTTTGGCCTACCATGGAGAATGATGCACATGATTATGTGTGCCATTGCGACAAGTGCCAGAAACATGCTGACCTTGTCCATGCCCCTGCACAAGAACCGCAGGCTATTTCATCTCCTTGGCCCTTTTCAAAATGGGGCTTAGACATTATTGGCAAAATTAATCCTGTGTCATCTGATGGACACAAATTCATCATAACCGCCATCGAGTATTTCACGAAGTGGGTTGAAGCTATGCCTTTAGCTTCCTGCACTGGCACACAAGTCTCTAAATTTATTTTTAATCAAATCATTTGTAGGTTCGGAATTCCTGCAAACCTCATCTCAGACAATGGAACTTGTTTCAAAAATAAAGATGTTAAGAAATTATGCCAAAAATATAAGATTCAACATCGCTGGTCCACTCCCTATTATCCTCAGGGTAATGGTCAAGCATAAGCATCTAACAAAACCTTAATCAAAATTCTCAAAATATTGGTCAATAAATCTGGCCGTGATTGGCACATTCAATTATATCCAGCCTTGTGGGCCTATCGAACTAGTGTTCGAACCCCCACTGGAACTTCACCTTTTGTTTTGGTTTATGGTGCTGAAGCCATTTTTCCCTTTGAATTAGAAGTTCCTTCTTTGGCTCTACTACTTCAAGATACCGAAGTAGGAGATGAATATCGAGCTGGCAGACTCAGTCAACTGGAACTCCTAGATGAAAAATGCATCAATGCTTTGGAGCATCTCCGTGCCTACCAAAACAAGCTTAAAAGATCATATGCTAAAAAAGTTCGTCATCGATCCTTTGAGATCGGCGACCTTGTTTTAAAAGAAAATAAAAAATACTAATGCAACTAAAGACCTTAAAGGTAATTTTGAGCCCAACTAGCTTGGACCATACATTATCACTCGCTAAATTTGAATCGGGAGCATACAAATTAGCTACCTTAGATGGTAAATATTTAAAAGAACCTATGAATATTATGCATCTTAGGCGATATTACGCATAAAATTTGGTCATTTCATCATTTGTACATATTTTGCATGTTGTCTTATTTTAAAAATATATCAAATTGTTTACACAAAAACAAAAACAAACAAAAAATAATAAAAATAAAAACAACAATATTCTTGACTCTTTCGAAACCAAAACAAAATAAAGAAGAAAGAGAGAGTCAACATTCTCAAACTTCTCAAAAAGTATTTGTATATATTTCTTCTTACAAATGTTGCAGCTTATATATTTCAAATTATTTTGGATAAATTAGCATTTATTTGGAATCCCTCACTTTCACAAACACAAAATAAATATCTTGATTTTTATCTGGCATGATTACTAATCTCTCTTATATCAAAGTCCACAAAATTCAATTAAATAAAGTTTGAGCACGGAGAATTGATCTTGTTATTTACTTAAACCAAGCACATCCTTTCACAATAAAATGATTATATTTGTAATGTCCATGCTATGCTACATAGTAGAAGTGGTTTCTTGAGCGAAAAGTTTCCCCTGCTATCCTATCATGCACATGGTCTAGAATCTTTGAGAATTGGCAAAAGGACAAGCTCACCCCTACCCGTAATAAAAATCCCTTGCTCTACAGCTAATCCGAGCAAGTATCCCTAGCATAGGAAGAAAAGCAAAGTTCAAGAAAAAGAGAAAAAGAAAAATGTTATTTTATATCATTACAACAATGTTTCAAGCATTATCTCAAAAATCAAGCAAAAATACAAAAGAAAAGCAAAAGAAAAGCAAAAGAAAGCAAAAGCAAAAGCAATAAAATCCCTCTCCCTACCCATTGAAAAGAAAAGAAGGGTTGATGAGCTTGAATCCCTGGAATTCTCAATTATTCGAAAACCGTGAGGTAAGCCCCATAACAGGTGGTTTGTGCCCAACCTGCTTGGCCTTGGGTAACTCCTAGCGTGGCGATATGTCTGTCACATTAGCGACCTTCTTTTGTACAGACCTATGTCTGCTTATGGATTAGCTAGCTCTTGATAATCCGACTTACATAGTAGTCCGGTATGGTTATATGCATCTAAATCATGGTTAATGAACACTTATTTGGTTCATTCAAATCACTTGTATCAAATTATCTTGCTCAAACTGGTAAATGAACATAGCAATTGCACACACATTTGTATTTGAGAGATTTTGTGTATCATTATGATAAATCAAGATTGGAAATGAACTCACATATGCACATGGGATTCCTTATAAATCTAACTTTTGTCTTCGAGATACTTTGAAATATCTTTGCAAATTGTCTGGAATAATTTCATTTTTCCTTTCTCGCATAAAGACAACTACATGCATAATCAAAAATCAAAATTTCTTTCAAACCATACAATAAAAACACACACAAAACAAAAAAAAAAAAATATATATATATATATATATATATATATTGTCGACTTTCGCGACGATGGTATAGTTCCAGAACTTAAATGGGAGTCTTATGCCTAGCGCAAGTCCTCCTCTTCATATTTTCTGTTTATTTTCAACAATTAAAAATCAACCATACAATAAAACTATTATATCAACTTTTTCTTTGGATTTCGCGATGATGGTATAAGTCTATACCTACATATTCTATGCCTAGCGCAAACCATTGTACCAATTTTTATTCCCCATTTATTTAAAATCATAAAAACATATGACTTAAATCATTCTGTTATACAATTATGTTTTTAAAAAGCATGCACATTATCACTATTTCATGTCATTATGTCAATATGCAAATTTGCAATGATGGTATAATTCCTAGGGAATTATCCAAAAAATTTATCACACTTAGGAATTTATGCCTAGCAAAAATCATTTTAAAATATTTCATGCATAATATTTTCATGAAAAGTCTGAAAACAAATCATCATCATCATCATCATTTGCATCATCACACCAAAGTCTTAAGACAGTCTCTTAAGCACTCTTTTACTTTTTAACAATATTTCTATACTGGGATTAGCTTGACGACCGAGTGAGCGGCGACTCCATGAAATGGTCTATAACAGTGACAATGTCCTTTGAAATTATTGTTAAAGGTCCCTTTTTTTTTATCAAATTATCATCACAACAAACAATTTGTTACATCAGATTATTTCATTTAAATTTTTAAAGCATGACATTTAAACCATAATATTTTCCAACGACATAATTACATGAATCATCAAATCAATCACACCAAAACATTAAAAGCATCATACAAACGCATAAGACAAGTCATATGATCAAAAAATATCTCATCTATATATATATCAAATATATGTACATCATATCAAAAATAGATTGGTATGCCACAATCTACATCTTGGCATACTCAATCCTCTCAATCAAATATACAATCTCTGTGTAGTGCAGTAGCCTCGCCTCGAGAACCCCTCGAGCTCTCAACCTCATCTCCTCCCCCGCCCTGAGGTGGAGGAGGTGGCCCCATCGTAGTCCGTGTGGTGCCATGAGTCCTGGATGCCGATCGTGATGATGTCCTAGATGACCCCATCACGACAGGCTCTACAATATGAGCCGGTAATGGCACCCTCTACTCTGCTGGCACCGCTCGGTAATATAGAGCTTGATAGAATGTAACCTGGGCAATAGCGCATGCTAAATCTCGAGTGCTCGCTCCTCCCCCCGAGCTCTAAGTCATGTAGCCTCATCCTGCAATGTCTGCACCTGAGCCCGCAGGTGGGCAACCTCAGCTCGGAGAGTCGCTGTCTCGTTGCTCTCCCCAGTGTCAACACCCTTGCCCTTATCGAGCGATGGTGGCCTCTCTCTCTATGGAGAAGGGGGTCTTTCCTCCCTCCTCTCCCATTGCCATGGCCTCTGCTGAGCCTGTGGTCTCCTCTGCTCTCTCCTATCATGACCCTGTGCTGCCTCAATGGCCGCCTGGCGCCGCCTCCCCATCCGACGCACAACTGCATGAATCGGACCCTGAGCCCTCGTCATCCGAGGAGGGCGGATGCCTGTGTACCAGGCATCATAGCCGTCGGCTACCCCAACGTCGTCCCCATCCACCAGCTGAATGGGGGCATCATCTGCGTCCTGACTCCAGAATCGCTGCATATCTAGAGCCCCGCTAACTGTAGTGTTATCCCGGATAGTCCGAGAAAACTCGTAGTCTCTAAGAGATGGGATCCCCTACTGTAGACCGAACTGCCTCAAAACTCGGTCGTACCGATGGAGCTCCACCTCTCCCCTCTCCATCCTCAGCCGGAATCGCTTGATGTGAGCCAGCTCTTGTCCGTTCTCGGCCCACCCTAGATGATCTCTCCAAGGCCTCCAAGTGATCTGGTCAGAGACAAGGTCGTCTAGTAGTCTCCGGGATGCTGGCAGATCTATCCGTCATTGTGCCCCTCTCGGAGCCACCAGTAGAAAACTCGGGGCCTCTCCCCATCAATCCCTGTTAGTGGGAGCCCTACCGGCCTTCGCACCGTGATGTGCTCCCAGCACCAAACCTGTAGTAATGATGTCATAACCAGACATCGGTCGCCCTTGTATACGACCCCATGAAGGATCCTATACAATCGATAGAGTACAAAGCTCCCCCAAGCAAACCTGTACCCGTGGTCTCTCATGTCACAGACCACATCTGTCAGTAGCCATGGTACCCTGCATCCGCTCTAGTGGCACAGCAGAAGTCCACCTACCACCCCAGCCAAAACCCGTGTGAGTCTAGATGCCCCAGGCATCTGGCGCAGTGACTCGATATTCACTCCGCCCTTCTCCAGGGCGAAGCTCGGATCGCCACACAGTCGCATCATCGCGTGGCCCTGATTGGCCATGGGAGTGATCAACCGTCCTTGTATGGGGATCCTCAAAATCCTCCATACATCCTCCAGTGTGGGAGTCATCTCCCTGTCGATAACCAGAAATAGGAAGAACCCGGATACCACCTCTCTGCTAGGGCTGTCAATAGCCCCATATCTGTAGAAACCTGTGGCATCTCTGCCACATGCTGCAAGCCGACCTGAGCCAGCTGATCTCGCTCTGCCTGAGATAGAGCGGCCAAGTCATCCTTCAACCCGCCATATTTCCATTCTCTGCTCTTTAGTAATCCTCTCTGCAACATAAACAAAATCAACAATAAAAATCATTAATAAATCATTAATTAAAAATGCAAGTCAAAATAAGTTCAATTTTATAAATGATGATATCGTCCACAATTGGACGATATCGTCCCCAATTTGAGCAAATTCGTCTCCGATTTCGCATGAGGAAATCGTCCCTTATTGGATGAAATCGTCCCCTATCGTCGATTTCGCCCTTAGACGAAATCGACGATATCGAGACGATTTCGATGAAATCGAGACGATTTCGTCTCGACGACGTCGACGGCCCAAAAATGGCCGTGATGCTCAAAAATCAATCAAATCTAATCTAAAAAGCATGAAATTCTAAAGTAAAGCATTCTAAATTAAGTTTAGACCCTTACCCGTAGCCCGCGTCGGACCTCTGTTGATCTGTGCGCTGTCTCGACCATCTTGTCTCCAGAGCTCTAAAAACTAGGAAAATGAACAGTAATAATGAATTAGGGTTTTACCCTATTTTTCTTAATTTTATTCAAAAACAATTAAAAACATTTTAAAATTTTGCTTTTCCGTGTTTTTACCTCAAACGTTCGATTTGGGTAAAAACACGGAGGGGGCACCATAGTAAGTTGTCGTACGATTCGACCTAGAATCGTCGCCTAAAAATGGGAATAATTTTTGCTTTCTCGTAGATCGAGAAGAACTCATCTTTAACGCATTTTCTTCAAAAAATTCGCTAAAGAGGGGGCAAAATGTAGCACCCTAAAATTGGCGCAGTAAAACCTTAAATAATTACAATTACTCTAGTAATAATTCAAATTCAAATTTTAACCCCAAAACCGCTCCCAAACCGTCGTTTAACCCGTTTCCTCCTTTCCCGTGCCATTTTTAGAGTTTGTTTTGACCGTTTGACGATATCGTCGCCGATCAGACGATATCGCCTCAGATCGGACGATTTCGTCTCGGGCTAGGACGTCCGGACGATCTTGTCCCAAAACTGATATTTCACAATTAGCCTCTGTTCCAACGGCATCTCTAATCTGGGCAGAAGCGTGTCTCGCGCCGTTAGAGACCCTCCCCATTGGAGATCTCCCAAATTGGGATGATCTCCAACCTCCTAACCTCCCTCCTAAGCCTATTTAAACTTAGGACTCCCCCTTGGCATCCCCCTGGCTGAAATTTCCCGTAACACAAGTTCTACGTGCATTAGACCGTCTTAAATTATTATTTGCCTCCATATTTGTCCAAATTTATTTGCAGGAACCTTAGTATTTTTCAGCCGGAGCAAGCTCAGTTCGTCGTGGACGATCCTGTTCAATTCGAGATGATTTCGCACCAATTCGAGACGATCTCGACTGTAGTCTGCATTGGGGGCAATCGGTGCCCAAAGTTTGCATTTCCTCATTATTTTCTGATGCATTATTCTGTATTTAGTTAATCTTATGATTATTCTTTATTATTTTGCATCTTGGAGTTCACCCATGTAGTTTAATTGCATAATAAGGTCATGATTAGCTATTAAAGTGTTGCAACTTACTTGCATTTCTATTCGGGATTATCTTATTAACATCCTTATTGTCATTTTACATCATTATCCTCTATTAGCATTGCTGCATTTTTTGTATTTTGTGTCTATTTCTCTGTTTGCAGGTCTCCGACGAATTCGTCTGATGAATTCGTCAGATCTCAGACGATCCTGCAGGTCGGAGATGATCCCGTCAAATTCCAGACGATCCTGTCTGCTTCAAGAATCAGAACCTCCATCAGACATCCGGATCAGGTATGGCTCTTTAATTTAGCTTTTTCTCTCTATTTTTGCTCAAATCTGTTTGTTGTATTTCATTTAGTCTGCATTTTCATAATAGAACAACTTAGATTCATTTGGCCAAACCTAGGACTCGAATGTTTAAAGATAAAACTGAACACATTAAACACATTCCCAACCTAGGCATGGAAACCGCCATTCAAACGTTTCCTGGTGAACCCACCATCCATCAAAAAATCACCATAATACACCTCCCCCGAGAGGCGGGACCTTCGCAAGGCCTCTCAGTCCGAGGTACCGTGCCATCCTTTTCCCATCCTCCTTCCGGGCACAGATCCTATAGCCTGAAGGTAAGGATGCAAAAAATTTGGAGCGATACAATACCAAACAAAAGGAAATGAATTAAAGAAAGTCTCTTCTCATTAATTTGTTGGATCAGATCCAAGGTTACATATAATTACCATTGAGGGCTCAAAATTTTATACAATTGTTACAATATTGGGTTCCCAAAGACCAATTCTTTCACGGAATCAAGGTGCACATCCAATGTTTCTCTGTGTACCCACAATCGAGGTGGGTGAGCCAATGCCACCGCTACTTGTATGTCTGATATCTGAGGTCTTATATTCCTCCCCAATTCCTTCCAAGAACCTACACCTGCACACATAGAAGCCAAAGGGGTCAAATAGAAAAGGTGTATGGTGAAAACATGCAATCCCCACAGGGGAAAAATAGCGCATATATTAAAACTATATCAAAACATGTCCAAATAACTTAAAAAATTTCAGATATGTTAAAGAGGATTTTTTGGGAGGATATGACCAAAAAACGATCAAAAATTGCATCTGTAGACCCCTCTATTTTGTGTCGCTCGCCTACAACCTGCAAAAGAGAAGACAAGAAAATACTGAATCTAAACATATCCAAAACTCATGAAATTTTGTCAGTATGCATAAATTGACATTTTAATACAACCCATATTATCATATTTTCAAATTTGATCTTGGATCCACCTGCATCAAACTGGGGTGCCCGAATGGGCCCTACGAGCCTGTGGAAACTTTAAAATGTTATAAATATTTCATTTTAACTCCAAATAACTTGAAATTTGAATTGTAGCATAATGTGACAATATAGAAAATTAATAATTAAAAAGAGTAATTAAATTTTTTAAGAATTTACCCTCATCCTAGGGGGGACAGTGGTGACTACAACTATTTGGGGGCACCCTAGGAGGGGATACCCACCAAATTCGGCCACATTTTGCTACCAAATTACTAGAAGATGTTCCTACACAATATAAGGTGTGTTTTCATTGAATTTGGTGAAAAAATTAACCCGAATGGAAAAGTTATGCTCGGATTACCCTCTTGAAGTCACCCAGTAACCTCCTTGGCAAAAGGGATATTTCGAGGGCAAAAAGGTGAAATAATGTGAGGAGAAATATCGGAATCACTTCGTTGCATATCCTATAACTCCTCTCCATATGTTTTTGTATGGATATTGAATCCATTTTATAGCCCAAATGGGCTCATGTGCAAAAAGACATGCAAGGGCATGCATGGCAGGAGGCGCCACTTGTCAAAATGGAGGCATGCACTGGATGGGGAAGATAATCTCCATTTTGGGCCTCCATTATGAATCATTTCATAAGGAATTAGTGCCCTCTAACCCACATGCTCCAAATGACATGCTAGATGGCAGTTTTTGGGTGCCATTTGGCCCAGATTTGACTTTTTCTAGGTCAAACTTGCTCACCGTCCCACCTTGGGACGATGGCTCACCACCGTATTAGGGTGGGATAATGGGAATCTACCATCATCCCAGGGTGGGATGGTGGTGAATTTTGGGCCAAAATATCCCAAAATCGGGTCGATAGCCTCCAAAAAACTTTTTGTAGTGGCTAGAACCATTGTGAGCCTCTTGAGGGCTGCCCAAGGAGCTATATGATGCCAATTTGATCATTGTTTGTGGATGCTTAATTGGGTTTACCATATTTTAGTGTCTATAATTTTCTAATCTAAACCCCTATCAAGGGTAGTACTTGCCTAATATATATATTATCCTTCTATTACACCCCACATGAGATAGCTATACATCCTAGTGGGTATCTTATCGAGAATGATCTTCTATCGAGTTATACTCCCTTTTGACTCAATGGGCTCAAAACCCCATTACAATATAATCTCCTTGGCCATTTTTAGTAGGCCTCGGCATACATCGTAGCGGTTAATCACCCCATAGCAGGTCAGACTCCAACACCTGATTCCTATAGCAGGTCAGACTCCAACACCTGATTCCTCTTGGCGAGCACTACACCCATAGTGGATTTAGCTCCCCTCTTTTCTGGTATGATTCATAGTATTTAGTCACATTGGTCCCTTACAACCTACACTAATTTCAATACTATGTTTCATCCATCATTCTCTATTTTAGATGGTTGACCTTTGGATTGTCTTCTTCTTCATCTTCCTTTTCATCTTCTTTCTTTTCTTCTTCGTATTTTTGGTTTACTTTCCTTGTCTTTTTCTTGTGTTTTATTTCTTTCTTCCATAAATTTTCATCCATGCATTTCATATATCCTTACATTTAAGATAGATTACATTCATAAAATATTAAATCAAGATAACAATTCAAATCACATGCACACATTCACAAAACATAAAAAGAGAAAGCATCTATGTATTACTCAATGAAAAAAGAGAGAGATACAATCATGTCTGGTTGGTGTACCATAGTATAGTCCTGGTAAACTCAACCAATCTCTAGGGGTGCATGCCACAATAAAAATTGGTATGTCATCCTGATCCTTAGTCTAGCTCTGACAAGAGATGGTCCATGCAGTCACATACCTATGAACGGTGAATATGAGAATGTTCATGATCGATATTATGACCTGCTAACTGACTAGAAGGATGAAGGTATTGTCACTCTATGCTTTTTTGGTATTTCCTAGCAGCACACGGTCTCATAAAACATAGCCCACTGAATGACCACCTCTAACCTCTACCATTTCATCTATAGCTCTACCTATAGAAGGTGGATCTCATTGCTAGCTTGGATGCTCTTGATGATAGCCATCCCCTCTGTCTGATCTCTCTGGTGCTTTGTGTCCATACAACTCACCTCTCCTTGAATATGATTGACCTCTACTATATATACATCCCTCTCCTTCTTTATAGTACTTTGTGAGCCCCGTAGTCCCTTGATCCTCTTGGACCTATCCTCCTAGAGAAGATCCACCTGTCTTTGTAGAGTCACCACCTATGCCCATAGCACCTCTACCTCCTTCCTTGAATCCCCTTATCCTAGAGACTGACCTTGGTTAGTTGTTTCTTATGTGGAGGCCTCTCCTGATCCTCCACTTGGTAGTACCATGGCCTCTATGGGGGCAACTATGGATGTCCCTATCTCCTTGATATAGATAGCGCTAGTGTCCTCCATCACCAACTCAATCCAAACCTAAGTCTACCTCTATATCAAGGCTATGAGTCCCTACTAAGACCTCTCCATGGCCCTACAAGCTACCTCTCAGAACACTCACTACATGTCTAGGCCCATCAATTGGTGCCTCTATATCAAAACTAGTTGGGAGACCCTACGGGTCATGACTCCTCTGTACCATCGCTAGTAGCCTAGAGCCACTCCCACATTTTCCACCTTGGGATCCATGTAAGGAGGATCATTTAGGTCCTCCTCAACCCACCTAATTAGGTCAAGTTTGCCTCCTATCCCTACTGGGTCTTGGTAGACTCTCTAGTACTAGTGATCCCCTAGGTTCGGGATGCCCTATAAGATCCTGAACTACCTCAGGACTCGGTCAAATATGAAGACCTCTAGATCCCCCTTCTTCATATTCAACCATTCCTCCTGACCCTCTCTAGCTATATCCTATCATCATACCATCCTAGGTGTAGACTCCAGGGTCACCATACTATCTTGGCCTCCATTAGCTCATCTAGTATTTGCCTCGCTAGTGATAGATGTTCGATGTGGGTCCTCACAACTTGCTCTAGGGATATGGACCACCTGTATGTTGTTGGTCACTTTAGACTGGGCAATGGACCTAGAAATGCATCTGATATCCACATTGTTATGTGCTCCCAGTTTCACACCTAGGGCAAAGTCGTGCACATTATCCCTATCATCCACTTGTACATGATGTTGTACAACATCTTGTACAAGCGAACAAAAACATAGGGACCCCATGTGAACCTAGCCCTCTAGTCTCGCATGTCTACCACTACACCCACCATCACCCATGGCAAATATTGCCTACTAGTTTGGCACACCAACATACCTGCAACCACCCCGTAAAGCATGGTTGTCAATGGATCCACCCCTTATCGTCCCACTAGGTCATCTACGACTATGGTGCTCTCTCGCACCTAGTGGATCTAGCCTCCTAAAAATTGTTGTGAGGTAGTTGGCCTCCCTCATGCTCTATTAACTACTCTCTCCCTAATGGGGATGCACAATATGCACCACACATCGTCCAGTGTGACGGTCATCTCTCCTATGGGTAATTATAAGGTAGACGACTCCGGGTACCATCTATTTACTAGTGTCATTAGTAGAGCCTTATCTGCCTCCACCCGAGGTAGTCTATCTAGGTGTTCTAGCCCCACCACTACCATTATATCCCTATTTTTCTATCTTAGTGCCTCTAGCTCCACCTCCAGGGAGCTTGCTCTCCACTCATGACTCTCAAGTAACCTAAGATGCAATAACAAAAAAAATATTTTTTCTCCATTAATAAATTTAATTTAAAAACTTATTACATTAAAATAAATTAGTTAATTTAAAATTAATCAAAATTCATGACATAATTAAATTCTACATATTTAAAGTTGTTTGCTTGCATCCTTTTCTTTTGTTCTTCCTTTATTTTTCTTTTTTTTCCTCTTTTCTTTTCCTTTTTCCTTTTTTCTCCCTTTTTTGGAGAAATCACGCTCGCTAGGCTCATTTTCACCAAATCACGCTTGGTTTATTTTTACCAGGAGAAATTTCTCCACTACTACCCAAGGCAAAATCGTAGCCAAACCTCAAAATCATGCCCAGGTCGTACATGGAAAAACCATAGATTTTGGTTAAAAATCGCTAAAAAATGCATAAAAATTTGACATGTAAGGAGTGGTTTTCGACCCTACTTATGCCTGCTACACTTTTGTACCGGTTTCACCCCTCACAATAATTGAATAGTGTATCTGTAGCACCATCTCCTACATTTCTTCAAAGCTCCTTCATTTTCCCTCATGTGGTTAAAATGAATTAGGGTTTTGCCCCCTTTTCACATTTTAACCTTGTTTTCACATGCTTTTTCTCTTTTTGGTTTTTCTTGCTTCTTCTTATTCTAAGTCCGTATTTTTGAGTTTTTATAAGGAAATTATCCCTCATAAAACTCAAGGGGGCACCCTAGACTTAGAGGTATTAATGTCCCTAATACCCTTATTTACATGCAAAACTTGAAAGTGTTCAGAGTAACATTGTTTTTGCACCATCCCTTTCTTCTAAACCAACCATCCTGTTTCTGCTTGTTTTTTGTTTGTGGGTGTTTACATATTTTATTTGACATATTTATTAGGCCATAAATGCATCAAAGAGGGAGAAAATATAGACACAAAAAATTGACCCACTTCAGTGGGCAATCTTCCCTGAGCCCTCTAGGGGACCCCTTAGACTTGCCTAGGGCAAGGGAAGGGCTTCCCCCCTTTGTTTTGCCTATTTTCTCTCTTTATACAAAATCACGCCCAGTCCTTGATGGGGTGTGACTTCACATTGTGATATCACAGTCATCCCAGAGGGGGCGTGATTTCACCTTTTTAAGGTTTGTTACATTAAAACCCTAATATGTTTGGGTTGGTGTGTTGTATGTCGACCCTCCTTGGTTTTTTTGCTCTTTTTGCTTTCAAATCCACTATATAAGGAGGGTTTTGAATTCACTTCTCACACACGATAGCACATAAGTGATCATGATTTCATATGCATGCTTACTAATGATTTTATTTCTTGTAAAGTATTTTATTCGATCTGCATCCTTCTTCTTCTTCTCTCACAAGCAACTTTGAAATTTGGAGTTTGATTATCTGTTGCATTGGATTGTTCTTCGCTCTTGGTGGATTATTGTTGAAGCCCTAAGGATAGATTGACTACTCAGGAGATCTCAAACCTTTCTACCTACTTTCTCACTCTCTTCCAGTTGAAGATGTTCTGATGCATGTTTTATTTCACTCGAAGCATCTTGATTTAATTATTTTGTTTATGTTTGAGACGTTTCATATCACTTCTACAAAATTGCATCTGGCCCTTATCGGGGCATGATTTTTCTTGGTGTTTATGTTTGAGACCAGTCTGGGGGTAACAAGTTATTCCTATTTTCACCATTACATTTTAAACTACATCTAGAGAATAGTGGTGTATTCTGTTCTATGATTTTTGCATTTTATTCTATTGTATTGCATTAATGTTTGTTTTTATCCAAAGGTCAATTTTCAATTTTAATTATCAAATATTAACTAAAAGCACCTAGGGGGATTTAATTTTGCACCTCCAAGCAATGTTGTACAACATCCTAAGTAGGCCCCCTAACGCTAATTCCATTTTCAAGTGTTTGTTGAGTTATCTTGCAGGAATATGAATTGTTGATATCATTGGACAAGGGATAAAAGCAAGGATCAACCACCGGATAAGATAAGTGTTCTAGTTAAACTTTAGGTTTTTTGAGTGCCTTCTATTTCTATTATAAACCCTGTATATGATATAATAGAAGTATATTTAATTGATTTCTAGGAATTTGAGAGATAAACAACATATAGTGTGCACTTAGGGTTAATTTTGTTTGTGCATATCTTCTTGAGCCCTTACTTAAAGGTTATTTGTTTAGAACCCTAGGTTAGAAAAGTATTCAAAGAAATAATTATTCTAGGGTTAGCTCTTGTATTCTTGTATTTCTATATTTTTCCATTGTCCTTTATATTTCATAGCATAGATCTAGAAATACCAAATCTAGGTGTTTGTCTTGAATCGAATACATCAAACATTCCTAAATATCCCATGGACTTGTAGCGAGACCTTAAAGTCATTCCTGGTGAACCCTTCCCCTAGCACCAAGTGTAGAGAACATTATATTCCCCATGGTTCATCCCATAAGGCTTCTCTTCTATCTTTGCGGATCCAACCTTTATTGGGAATTGTATGCGGTAGGGCGGTTTTCCTCCTCTACATTCATAAATCATTTCATTTATTTAATAGTCAAGTCTTCCTTTCTTTAATCAGATAAATCACCACATGCCTTTTATTTATTAATAAAATATTTTTTTTCTTTAATTAAATAAATCACCATATGCCTTCTATTTAGTAATCAAAGCTTTCCTTTCTTTAATTAAATAAATTACTACATGCCTTTTATTTAGTAATCAAAGCTTTCCTTTTTTACGTAAATAAATCACATGTCTTCTATTTAGTAATCAAAGCTTTCCTTTCTTTAATTAAAAAATCACCACATACATTATAATTAATAATTGAAGCCTTTATTTCTTTAAAACAACAGAGATGGCTCACAATAATTAAAATGTTCATATGCGAGCAAGGACAACACTAATGTGCTAACAAGCCAGTATTTAAACATGACGTGCTTTGTTGATTATTCTGAAGCAGAGGTGAGCAACCCTCATGGTCAAATGTAACCACGCATTTATGGCTCTATAGGGATAGGATAATGGGTTGCTTACTATTGTGGATGTCAACAAGGGCATCGTTGCTTTGGAGTGATGATGACCTCTTAGTTGGTAGTTTTAAAGAGGTGGAGGACAACGAGGAGGGATGACATCCCTCATCACTCACAAGCTCTTCCTATAGGATTTAAATCCAAACAATGGTAAAATAGCATTGTGGCAATGCTATAGGAAACATGTGACAAATATGAATTCAAAACAACACAATTATATGGTGGGGCTTGCTAAACAACACGACCAGCAATGGCATGGCTTACTAAACAACTAAACTCAACTTCAAATAGCATGACCATTATGGCATGACTTACTAAACAACCAAACTCAAATTCAAATAGCATGGCCAACATGGTTTGGCTTACTAAATAACTAAACTTGGCTTCAAACAACATGACCAGCATCGCACAGCTTACTAAATGATCAAACTCAAGTTCAAACAACATGAACAACATGATGCAGCTTACTAAACAACCAAAATAAATTTCAAATAGCACAACCAACATGGTCTGGCTTACTAAACAAGTGCATAGCAAACATAGTGGGTTTCAATGGGTAGAAAACCATTTTCCACAGCCAAGGATGTGCAGTGATAACCCAAGGGGAAATACAGAGAATAAAAAGCTAGCTATATCCCCAAAGATGATAGTGATTAACCCAACCTAGTTATTGTTTGCTTCTTTTGAGATTATTTGGGTAGCATTGTCCTAGATTGTGACTTTCAAATCTCTTCTCTCCTTTCGTTCTTCTCTCCATTTTTCTCCCCTTTTCCTTCGTCATTCTTCCTTATTTTTCTAGTTGTCCCCCGTATCCAATGCATAGCTCTCCTCATTACCTTATTTGTCCCACCACCCCACATAAATTATAGCTACCATGATGTGGTGATTGATAGAGGAAAAATATTTTTAAAATAGTTTGGATGGCCTTCACATAAATGGCACCCATATTTTCCAACGTTGGCAGGTGCACCTCCTAAAAATTTGAACACCCACTTGGAGTATGTTTGCACCACAAATATCTTTTGGTGGTTTCAAATGGGGTTAGATTATTATTTTAATAATATCTTATTAACTATAGATTAATAAAGATACTTTTTCATTAATATATAATCACTAATTAAGTGAAGCTCCAAAACCATTCAATTATTGATTCTAAAAATGAGACTAAATTGTCATTTTTTTTATAACCAATGTTGAAATCTGCTGATGCTGAAATTCTCTCGATTCCATGTGAACCCAATCTTGCAAAAATTCCCTCAACCTTGGCCTAAAAATTGGCTAAAACTACGAAGATGAATATTAAGAAGATCTACTTGGTAAAGGCTGATGTGACAAAGATTCGCACGTGAGGTGCGATAAGAGTCAGAGCTAAAGGTGCCATGGTGGAAATGCATCACGTTGGATCTAAACTGAATATTTAACCTACTTAGGTGGATTTGGGCTCAACACCTAAGGTTTATTACCCTAGTCCACATCTCCTTAGTTATTAGTAAAGTCAACGATACAGGCACTGATTACTTCTTGGGGGAAGGAGTCCCTCCAAACCCTGAGGCCAGACTCTAAAATCCTAATGTTGGCTAACTGGTCAGCTGCTTGATTCCCCTCCCTATAGGTGTGGGTCACCCTTGTACATGAGAAGGAGTGCAAGAGATGAGTGGCCTAGGTGATCATACTGGAGGTGTTTCACGAGGTGGTGGAGGATCAAAAAGAAATACTGGTGATTACATTCTTGGAGTCACCTTCCACCATGATGTTGGGAGCCTATAAACTATGGATGAGGATAACTCCTTGATAAAGAGCTTTGGCCTCAGAAAAGTGACTGGAGTTGAATCCTAGGTTCTCTACATAGGCTAGAATGATATTGTCCTTGTGATCCCATATGATGCCTTCTATGCTTTTTGTGCGTGGGTTTTGTTTGGCTACCCCATAAAAATTTATCTTGAGGAAGCCAAGAGGTGGAGGAGACCATATGACCAAGTAGCGATTGATCTTAGTGGAAACCTGCTTGTGGATGCCTTTCGATATGTTGAGACTAGAATCAAACAGGAATTCATGGTGAGGCTCAGGGTTGCCTTTTCCCTGGGTGACTCACATTTTTGGCAGCAGCGAAAAGGATCCTATTGAGGATGTGGCACAGACATTGCGCTCTCACCAAATCTCCCATAAGAAGTGGGGGATGCAAAAGGACCAAAAGGTATTTAGGTGGTGCCCTCTAAATATATTTAGCCACTAGACACAAATATCACAAATCCAAAAGGGTGGGTCCCAAGAGATGTCGATAGAGGAGATCAAGGAGGAGAGGATGGATTGGGAAAAGGGGTACTGCAGGGTTATGTGTAAGGGATTGGACTCAAATGTACTTGTAAAAAATGGTGAATTCAAATCAAAATCAAGGTGAATCATGGAGAATTCTAAGAAAATCAAATAGAGCATTTTTACACCAAAATTTGGGGCATTTGAAACACTTAAATGTAAGGTCATATTTAGGGCCACTTTTTACCTATTAAATCATATTATAACTTCATAAAAACACCACCATCAGATCATGCTTGAAAAGATATTTCCAAAAAGTACAAATATACCTATGTTTGGATATATATTATGGCAAACTGACCCTAAGAAAAAATTGATCCTAAAAATTTTAGGCGAATGGGGCAACATTGAGGGTCTTCATATTCAGCAATTTCCAATTTTGGAAATCCTAATATTAGCCCAATTGGTGAATATTTGCCACTATGAATAACCTTGAGGGATAGGAAGTTAAAATAAGCTGGGTAGACTCACCATCTAAGAGGCACAGGTAACAATGGTTGGGGAGAGACAGGTCATGGCATTGGAGGTTAGGAATAGTGAGGATCTTATCCTGAATAGAGAGACATTCAAAAAAGTTAACTTTAGGAATTATATGGGGCTTCCAGATAATCTTAGATTGGAACCAGGGAGGTCCAGGGTTCTTATATAGGGTGTAGGCTGACTTGATCAAGAAGATGCCAAAGGAGGATGGAGCCTAGAGGATGGAATCTTCAACCAGAGATAATGAAATGATGCAAAGGTAGAGAATATCAAAGAGGAAAAGAGAGGCTAGATTCTACTCCACTAAGAGGCCAACATATGGTAAAGGCTTCCAATAGAGGCTCTCTAGGTGGAAGAAATTTCCAACCTTATACCCCAATAGGGTGTCTATCAATGGTCTTAGGCACACCAAATCTTCTCTATCATGAAGAGGGTAGTTTCCCAACCAGAGGTCGCTCCATAAGCTAATATTGGCACCATTTCCTAGCTTCCATTTTATACCCTTATGAAGGATATGATTAGTCCTAAGAATAGAGTTCCAGGCCATAGATCCTCAAATGGAGCTGGGATCCTCCAAAAATTTATGGTTATGCCACATATATTTTGCCTCAATGATGGATATCCACAAGGAGTTTTTTTTGGTGAGGATTTGCTAGCCTTGTTTGGCTATAAGTTCCAGGTTCATATTGAAAAAATTTTAGAGTCCAATGCCACCATACTTCTTCTTGGAGCAAATCTGGTTCCAAACCACCAAATGAATCCACTACTTATTTTCTGATACTGACTAGATAAAGTTCCTTTGGATATGCTCTAATGTGATTGCAGACTTTGACAGGGATAAAAAAAATAGATAGGAAAAAAATGGGAATGATCTAAAGGGTGGCTTTGATGAGGGTGGTTTTTCTTGCTTGATCAAGGAGGCTACCCTTCCAGCTGGACAACTTCTTCTGAATACACTCAATGATGGGATTCCAAAGGGATTTCCTGGATTTGCCTCCAAAGAGAGGGAATCTTAGGTATGAGATAGGGAGGGTGTCGATGGAGCATCCAAGGGTGGCAACAATATGAGCTTGGCATATTTTTGAAGTGTTGAATAAGTAGATCTTACATTTTTCAAAATTTACCTCCTAGCCTACCACATCCTCAAAGGATAGGAGGATGGATTTGATGCACTAAGTTTGAGGGACCAAGGCCCGAGTAGCCAAGATAGTATCATTGATGAACTACTAATGGGATACTACCTAGAGGGAGGAAACAAGTTTAATGCCAAAGATAGACCCTTTGAGGTAAGCCTGGGTGAGAGCCCTCCCAAGAGCTTCCACAACAGTAATGAAGAGGAATGGGGAAATGGGGTCTCCTTGCCTGAGGCCTTTGAAATTTTTGAAGTAACCTACTGGGGATCCATTGACCAAGATAAATAATTTTTTTGAGGAAATACAAGCTTTAATCAAGTCAATCCACTCTGGGTGGAAGCCAAATATTTGGAGGACTGCCAACAGGAAATCCTAGGAGACCCTATCGAAGGCTTTTTTCATGTTGAGCTTTAGGAGGAAGCCTACTTGGTCACTCGAGGATATGGAATGGATGATCTCATGGATGGTGATAATATTATCAATTATTTGCCTACCATGGATAGCGCTACCTTGATTAGGTGAAATGAGGCCAAGGAGGATAAGCTTGATCCTGGTGGACAGGGCTTTTGTGATAATATTATACAGAATATTACATAGGTTGATGGGTTGGAAGTCAGAGAGGTAGCTGGCCTAGCTAACTTTGGGGAGGTGGAGTTGATGTCTCTTGGGATTACCCTATATTTTTGCATCTGTTGGATGCTCAAGACCACATCTGGGCCTAGGATATCCTAGAAGTTTTGGAAGAAAATGAAGGGAAGTCATCCAAACCTAGAGCTTTCCCCCCTTGCATATAAAAAACCGTAGTCCTAATTTTATCAACTGAAATTATTTTAAGAAGCATTCAGTTTTGGTCATCAATGACTAACCTTGGGATGTTTTGGAGGAGACCCTGAGATGTATGGTTGTCACAGCTTGGAGAGGGACCGATAAGCTCTTCAAAAAAGAGAACTACCTTTGCTTTGATTTCTTGGATGTCGGATACAACCTGCCTATCCTACTGAACTAATTCCTTGATCCTATTGCTTCCCCTGTGTCTTACTACAATAGCATGAAAATACTTGGTGTTTGAATCACCTTATTTGAGCCATGTTACCCTAGAATTTTGTTTCTAGAAGACTTCCTCACTTCTGAGAGTGTTTTGATAGTCAGAGAGGAGGGTTCTTTCCTTTTCTTGGAGGGTAGGATCTAGATCATTGTTTTGAAGCATGAAATCAATATCCTAGATATGGGATTGAATTTGCTGCTTCTTCTAGAAAAGGTTGCCAAAAACCTCTTTATTCCACCTTTTTAGATTGAATTTTACATGCCAAAGTTTGTTGATAACCTGGTAGATTTTGGATCCAAGGAAAGGTCGGGCCCACCATTGGGCAATTAGAGATCTGATTTTTGGGTTATGGAGACACATTGCTTCAAATATGGAGGGATATTTGAAGGAAGAGGCAAGCGGATGACAATCCAGTAAGAGGGGATTGTGGTTAGAGTCGATCCTAGGGAGAGAACACATGGTTACATCACCAAACATTGGGATGGCATTTGTGGAAATGAGGACATGATCAAGGTGCATTTGGATCAGTTGGTCACCCTTTCTACAATTGGTCTAGGTAAACTTTAGCCCTTTGAGACTAATGTCCTTCAGTTCATTATTATCGATGAAGCTTGCAAAGCACTCATAGAATATCTCAGTTATTGGAGTTTCTCCTCTCTTGTCAAAGGGAAAAAGGGAGGAATTAAAATTCCTGACCACTATCCATGCTTCTGTATAGAACACATATCTCTACTGATTGAGGGATTTCCAAAGTGAGCTCCTCCAGGAAGGATAATTTGGAGCATACACATTTTATAGGACCCATCAAAAATCGTCATTATTATTGAAGAACAAGATGTTGATGTAGTTCTTAGTTGTTTTCAAAAGTGACCCATCTACCTTGGATGGGTCCCATAAGCACAAGAGGCCTCCTGAAGCTCCATTGGCTCCACTCAATTCCTCTCCCTGTAGGAGTGGGTCACCCTTGTATATGAGAAGGAGTGCAAGAGATGAGTAGCCTCAATGATCATACTAGAGGTGTTTCATGAGGTGGTGGAGTATCCAAAAGAAATATTGGTGATTACATTCCTAGAGTCACCTTCCACCACAATGTTGGAAGCCAGAAAACTATGGATGAGGATAACTCCTTGATAAAGAGCTTTGGCCTTAGAAAAGTTACTGGAGTTGAATCCTAGATTCTCTTCATAGGCCAAAATGATGTTGCCCTTGTGATCCTAGATGATGCCTTTTGTGCCTAATGTGTCTGGATTTCCTTTGGCTACCCCATCAAAATTTATCTTGAGGAATCCAGGAGGGGGAGGAGACCATAGTAGTGATCGATCTTAGTGGGAGCCTACTCATGGATGCCTTTCAAGATTTTGAGACTAGAATCTATGAGGAATTTAGGGTGAGGCTCAGGGTTGCCTTTCCCCTGGGTGACTATCACATTTTTTGCAGCAACAAAAAGAATCCTATTGAGGATGCAGCATAGGCATTGCGCTCTCACAAAATCTCCCACAAGAAGTGGGGGAGGAAAAAATACCAAAAGGTATTTAGGCAATGTCCTCTGAATAGATTTGGCCACTGGACACAAATATCATTGAGCCAAAATGGTGGGGCCCAAGATATGCCAATAGAGGAGATTAGGGAGGAGAAGATGTATTGGAAAAAGGGGTAGAAAGTGAAAATATGTTGGGTAGACTCACCATATAAGAGTCACAGGCAACAATGTTTGGGGAGAGACAGGTCATGGAATTGGAGGTTAGGGATAGTGAGGATATTATCCTGAATAGAGAGCCATTGGAAAATTTTAACTTTAGGAATCATATGGGGCTTCTAGATAAGCTTAGATTGGAACTAGGGAGGTCCAGGGTTCTCAGACAGGGCATAGGCTAACTTGATCAAGAAGAGGCTAGAGGAGGATGGAGCCCAGAGGATGGAATATTCAACCAGAGATAAGGAAATGATGCAAAGATAGAGAATATCAGAGAGGACAAGAGAGGCTATATTCTACTCCACTGAGAGGCCAAAATATGGTAAAGGATTCCAAGAGAGGCTCTCCAGGTGGAATAAATTTCTAACCTTATACCCTAATAGGGTGTCTGTCACTGGTCTTAGGCACACCAAATCCTCCCTATCCTGAAGAGGGTAGTTTCCCAACCAGAGGTCGCTCCATAAGCTAATCCTAGCACCATTTCCTAGCTTCCATTTGATACCCTTATGAAGGATATGCTTAGTCCTAAGAATATAGTTCCAAGTCGTAGATCCTTGAATGGGTCTGGGATCCTCCAAAAATGTATGGTTATGCCACATATATTTTTCCTTAATTATGGATATCCATAAGGAGTTTTTGTTGGTGAGGATTTGCTAGCCTTGTTTGGTGATGAGTACCAGGTTCATATTGTAAACTTTTCAGAGTCCAATGCCACCATACTACTTCTTGGAGCAAATCTAGTTCCAGGCCACCAGATGAATCCGCTACTTATTTTTTGATCCTGACTAGAGAAAGTTCCTTTGGAGTTGCTCAATGTGATTCCAGAATTTTATGGGGATCAAAAAAATAGATAGGAAAAAAATGGGAATGCTCTAAAGGGTGGATTTTATGAGGGTGGCATTTTTTGCTTGATCGAGGAGGCTAGCCTTCCAGCTGGAAAACTTTTGAATGCACTTAATAATGGGATTCCAAAGGGATTTCCCTAATGGGCCTTCAAAGAGAGGGAATCTTAGGTATGATACAAGGAGGGTGTCGATGGAGCATCCAAGTGTGGAAACAATGTGAGCTTGGCATATTTTTGAAGTGTTGAATAAGTAGATATTACTTTTGTCAAAATTTACCTTCTAGCCTACCACATCCTCAAAGGAAAAAAGGATGGATTTGATGCACTGAGCTTAAGGGACCGAGGCCCGAGTAGCCAAGATAGTATCATTGATGAACTATTGATAGGATACTACCTGGAGGGAGGAAACAGGTTTAATGCCAAAGATAGACCCTTTGAGGTAAGCCTAGGTGAGAGCCCTGCCAAGAGCTTCCACAACAATGATGAAGAGGAATGGGGAAATGGGGTCTCCTTTCTTAAGGCCTTTGAAATTTTTGAAGTAACATAATGGGGACCCATTGACCAAGACAAAGAAGTTTTCTGAGGAAATGCAAGCTTTGATCAAGTTGATCCCCTCTGGGTGGAAGCCAAATCTTTGGAGGACTGCCAACAAGAAATCCTAGGAGACTATGTCAAAGGCTTTGTTCATGTCGAGATTTAGGAGGAAGCCCGCTTGACCACCTGAGGAGATGGAATGGATGATCTCATGGATGGTGATAATATTATCGATTATTTTATTACCATGGATAGTGCTACCTTGATTAGGTGAAATGATGTCAGGGAGGATGAGCTTGATCCTGGTGGTCAGGGCTTTGGTAAGAATCTTGTATAGGAAATTACATAGGTTGATGGGCTAGAATTTAGAGAGGGATTTGGCCTAGATGACTTTGGGGATGAGAGCTAGGAAGGTGGAGTTGACATATCTTGGGATTAACCTATCTTTCTACATATGTTGGATGTTCGAGACCACATCTAGGCCTAGGATGTACCAAAAGTGTTGGAAGAAAATGGGGCGAAGCCATCCAAGCCTGGATATTTCCCCCCTTGCATAGAAAAAATCATAGTCCTAATTTTATCAGCTAAAAAGGTATTAAGAAGCATTCGATTCTAGTCATCAATGACTAACCTTGGGATGTTTTGGAGGAGACCTTGAGATGTATGGTTATCACAGCATGGAGAGGGATCGAGAAGCTCTTCAAAAAAGATAACTATATTTGCTCTTATTTCTAGGATGTCGGATATAAACTACCTATCCTATTGAACTAATTCCTTGATCATGTTGCTTCCCATGTGTCTTATTGCAATAGCATGGAAATACTTGGTGTTTTAATAACCTTATTTGAGTCGTGTTACCCTAGACTTTTGTTTCCAGAAGACTTCCTCACTTCTAAGAGTGTTGTGATAGTCAAAGAGGAGGGTTTTTTCCTTTTCTTGGAGGGTAGGATCTGGATCTTTGTTTTGAAGGTTGAAATCAATATCTTGGAACTAGGATTGAATTTTCTGCTACTTCTTCTAGAAAATATTGTCAAACACCTCTTTATTCCACCTTTTTAGATTGAATTTTACATGTCAAAGTTTATTTCTAACCTGGGATATTTTGGATCCAAGGAAAGGTTAGGCGCACCATTGGGCAATTAAAGATCTAATGTTTGGGTTATGGAGCCACATTGCTTCAAATTTGAAGGGATATTTGAAGGAAGAGGCAAGCGGATGACAATCCAGTAAGAGGGGATTGTGGTCAGAGTCGATCCTAGGGAAATAACGCATGGTCGCATCACCAAACAATGGGATGGCATTTGTGGAAATGAGGACATGATCAAGGCTCATCTAGATCAGTTAGTCATCCTTTCTACAATTGGTCCAAGTAAACTTTGGCCCTCTGAGAATAATGTCCATCAGTTCATTATTATCGATGAAGCTTGCAAAGCACTCATAGAATATATCAGTTATTGGAGTCCCTCCTCTCTTATCAGAGGTAAAAAGGGAGGAATTAAAATCTCAACCACCATCCAAGATTATTTAGGGAACACATCTCTCTGTTGACTGAGGTATTTCCAAATTGAGCTCCTCTAGGAAGGAGAATTTGGAGCAAACACATTTGGTCCATCAAAACCCGTCATTATTTTTTAAGAACAAGTTGTTGATGTAGCTCTCAGCTATTGTCAAAAGTGACCCATCTACCTTGGCTGGGTCCCATAAGCACAAAAGGTCTCCTGAAGCTCCATTGGCTAGACTGAAGTAGGATGCAAAGTCCTTATAGATGTAGTTTAATATAGAAGAAACATCCTTAGAATCAAGATTTTTTCCTATAGAAGAAGAATGGTGGGTCTATGTTATTTCCTCATGGATTTAACTAGGCACTACTTGTTTCGTCCATTGAGGTCTCTCACATTCAATGAGAGGATATTAATTAGGTAATTATTGGCAATGTGCACTTCCCTCTACCCAATGGGGGGGAAGATATTTTATAAGCTAATATTGGGTCTCTTAAATCTAGGAGGACCCTCTAAGAGTGAGTTGGGTCCCGTTTGCAACCTTATCTATGGATTCCCTATTCCTGATATCCTAAAGCAATGCATGACCCCTCTTCTTGACTGAGCCTACATCTACCATAGGTTTTTTAAGGAGGATGGAAAGGGACTATAGAGATAGACTATCAAGGAGAGGGGGTCTGGATAGAGATGTCAAGGTTTGAGGGGGAGGGGGAGAGGGAGGTGGGCACAAGAGACAATTGAAACCTGGTTCAACGAGATCAAAGGGAGGATCATCGAAGGATAGGGGGAGAAGTGGTTTGACATTGGGATGGATGGGCTAGATGGGGGTGAAGGGTTCAACTGGAAATGTTCCAATGGGTCCTTCTCTTAATAGGGAGTCCTTGATGGGGATCTATAAGGAACCAGGGTGGTGATGGGGTCCTAGGGGTGACTGGTTTTGAAATGGCAATGATTTCTCTAATAATAGGTGGTAGGGAGTTTAGAAGAGCACTGGGAATTAAGGTGGCCTTTAATACAACAAAGACTACAAAAGGTGGGTCTATTTTTATATTCAATAGATTGATTAAAGGTACAGACCTTGGAGATGAGATTGATCAAGGATGGGAGATATGTATCCAGATTGGTCTTGATGCACATGCTATCCTAGGTCATCAAGTCTCAGAGTGTGTTGGAGGGTCGAAGGAGATCATTTAACCAATACTTCTTACTATACCATGAAGAATTTCCTCATGCCATAATTGGACTGGAAGGCCAAGGAGGCAGACCCAAGTTGGAGTAAAGTTGATGCTTTGGATCATCGAGTTGAAATCTACCCCCCACTTGTGGAGGAAGAGTATTATATGACAAAAGAACCAAGGCTCACCAGTGAGAATCCATTGAGATTCTACAGGGTTGCTCAACCGGATTAGAAAAAAACCTCTAGTTAGGGTAATCAGTTCCAAGGATCCATACGGGCACCAAGAGGCATTGGCCCACTTGCGAATAGATTCCATGTCGATATGGGATCCAAGGAATTTTTCAACCAGTGAGTTTGAGTTTTGTCTAAGCATGTTATACATGATTTCATAGGGGATTTTGAGGTTGCCATTGGAAGGGAGCAACTCAGTTCGGGGCCCTATCGATGGGCTAGGGTTAGGTTTTACTATGTACACAAAGGATCAAGAGGGTTTTTCTAGCCCATCCATTGCTCCCGAGACTCTCTTCTTGTCCAAGGGGCTTGAGGGCCTGAGGTTCAAGAATAAATTTAGACCCTTGGTATTGGGACCCTATGGTGGACATGATTTATGGTCTTGGGTCCTCTGGTTGGTCCACACAGATATCATCCCAGCTGGTCCAAGGGATCTGGGTGGGAAGGGCTTCATTCTCTGTATTGTGGATCAACCTTGCCTTACTCAAGCTGCTTTCCAGAACCCTATTCTTGCCTTGAATGTTATCACTCCTACTGATGTGGTTTAAATTGTATTTTTTGACTTTGTCAGGCTCACCCTTATTGGGGTTCTAGTTTTCATATGTTGCTACTATTGTTTTCCTTCCATGCTTTGCTGCTTCTGCTATCTTCTCTTCTCTTGTCTCTGCTTCCTATTCACGTGCTCACTCCTCCATAATTATTTTTATCATTATTTTTTATGGACCCTTAATAAACTAAACTTATTTTACAATGCAATTCTATTGTCAATAAAATAAACTAAATTTATTTTACAAATGAAAATCTTTTATCATTAAAATAAATACTTGTTGCATGAATTCTCAAAACATCTAGGGATTATTTTTGTTTGAGCATAATGTCATACCAACATTTTCAAGTATCACAAGGTGTTTTAAGATGATCAAATTATGCATACTCTTATTTCCCAAACCATAATTGTAGATAGTGATGAGGTAAAAGATAAATCAAACATGTGTAATAGATAAAGGGGATTCTTTCCATCAACTTAATTACTTGTCTCAGCCTGAGAATTGATGATAGCTACTAGGCTATCAACTTGGGCTCAAGGTGACCAGTTATGATGATTATCCCAACCGATGATGCATGCCTATATGAAGGTATCCATCCATGTTACCCTTGCATTGCCTTATCATCACTTCCCCAACCTCAAGTACCCCCACTTATGGTGGGTGACTCAACTTCATCCATATATGAGCGTACCTGATCCTACACATTGGCAACTTGTTAGTAGTATCATATTTTAATATCAACTAACATCGTATAGTAGCTCAATTGTACAAAACCAAGTATTATAACTTCCTTAGTTAATACATTATTTTTCATGTCATAAAGTCCACCAGGGAGGGTCATGACAAGACCCATATTATTATGCATGTGTATAACTTGTAGCTCTTATTTGTACTTCATTGTATCGAGGAGAGGAAGTGTTCACCATTGGCACATAGTCTTTAGGCCTATTTTTGCAAGAATGTCTCTTGGCGCATTGCCCTCTTTTTTTATTGAGTTTATTTTTTACTTTTACTTTATTAAACTCCTTTTTCTTTGTTAAGCAACAAGAACCTTGAAGATAACTTCCTAATAATAAATTGGTCTTGTAAAAACTCTCAGAGTCCCCTGAGTGAGTTGAACCCCACACTCTCAATTTTGGCCCATTGTGTCACTCTTTGTGAGGCATGGTTGTCCTAGGTAGGTATAATTAGAGACAACAAAAATTTAATGGCATGCATGATGAGACCCTAGTGATACATTATTGGTCTTAAAATTGCAACAAGAAGTAGGGTTGAGACTTGATGAGGGTCTTAGTTTGTTCCCATTTTTTGAAGTGCCTATTATCTCACCTAGTGACTTTGCTCTAAAATAAACACCAGAAGAAGCCACTATTGAAGATACCAAATCGAGGTTTGGGTGAAGACCTCAGTCTATATATTTTTGAAAGCAAGAAGCTATATTCACCTAGAGACTCTACATTAATAAAATAAACCCAAGAATTTGGATTTTGAAAAATGAATGAGAGCAAAAAGATGGTTAGTGCAAGTGTGCAAGTGGCAAATGAGAAGTTAGAGAATGTAAATAATGGTGGTCCAAGTTTGGAGGAGGTAATAAAAAAAGTGGAGTCTGGTTGGACTTATAATTTGTTTGTGGTTCATAAGGCTAACTCAAGCTTGTCGAGAAGTGTTGTCCCTCCCCTAGGCCCATAGCATATCCAAAATCCCTTTGACTTGAGTGCATTATCCTATGCAATGATGGTTTTGAATAGCTTAGGTAGAAGTGCTTCCTCAAAATTATTTTTTGACCTAAATCCTAAGCAAAGAAAACTTTGAATACCTATGGATCTCCTAAAGCTCACTATGGACCAAACTATTTTTAATCTAGTGGGAAATTCCTAGGGGTTCGACTAGATCTGGATTCCATCAAGAGGTGGGCCTACTCTAAGTGGAGACTATAAGGTTTGATGGAAATTGTGGCCCTCCCAAAAAAAAAATTATCATCAAGTTATATAGTGAATATGACATTAGGCATATCCTTAGTGGATGTTCGTGGTTCTATGGAAAAAGAGACCTCTTCCTTTGAAAATGAGGAACTAATTTCAATCTGAAATCTCAAAAATTATCATGATATCACTATGGCTTAGGCTCCCTAGTCTTCCTCTTCACCTGTGGCATGATGGTATTCTGAGAGGAATTATCAAGGTCATAGGTAACCTAATATTTATCAACTCTATGATGAGGGCAAAGACAAGAATGGTTTTTAAAAGAACCTATGTAAGCGTAGACCTCGATGTTGACCTCCCTTCCTATATCGATCTCATATTTGATTTGGGGTCTTGGTTCCAATTTATAGAGTGCAAAAATAGACCCAATATTTGTCCTTACTACATGAAATTGGATCACCTTTTAGCTCACTATCCTTCTAATAAAAATCCTACGAAGAAATTTTGGGTCAAAAAATATGTTTGAGGTATTTTTGTTAGTGAATCTTCAATGAACATTCATGTTGACACTTCTACCCAGGCATATGCCAATGTGGGGAACATTGGCACCACTACTCAAGAAGTGGTTAAGGTCACAGGTGATATCGCTTCACCTTAGGAAGTCGAGAAGGGAGATAAAATTTCATTTTAGGAAGCTATGAAAGAAGTGGGTGTTGGATTCCCTTCTCAAAAAGCTATGTAAAGCTTTATTGGATCCAAAATTTCTCTCCATGAAGCAAGTAGAATTGATATGATATCGAGAATATCCTCAGTCAAAAGAAAATAAAATTCTTAAAATTATATCTCCTAGGTTAGTTCCTTTATTCAATCCCCTAAAATGTTTCCTCTAAACTCTTTACTCTAAAAATATTTCAAATGCCTTAACACAAATATTTTATGGGAAGGCAAAAGGTTTCAGCATATTTTTATGTGTATATGATTTCTTTTATTTTACACAGATTTGGCATATTTATAACATTTCCCTAAGGGAGTTGCTTCTCAACTACCTGAGTCCTAAGTTGAATCCCTTGAATTAAAATCCATAGTGGAGAAAGCTATTGTTTCCCTAGGTCCAAAAACTTAGTCAAAAAGGGTTCCATTCATGTGTGCATTTAGCATAAAGTTGGGAAGCCTCATAATAGAGATATAATTAAAAGAGATAAAATTAGAAATAGCCAATGGCACTCAATCGGTCCTAAAATTGGAAGGGTGATATGACTCCTTTTATAATCTAATAAGGTTAACTGCCATCAATGCTCAATCCTATCCTCCTATTGGTAGGGGAAAGAAACATAATTCCAAACCTCATAAATGAAGATCATCTCATGGAATATAAGAGGTCTTAATGGCCACTCAAAACAAAGACTTTTATCTTACTTAAGAAAATATTTAATGTTGGATATTATTCTGATTCAAGAGTTCAAAGTAGAGGAATGTAATAGGATAAAGTCAAAAAAGCTATTTCGATGGATGTTGGACATGCCACTAATCTGTCTCAAGGGACCTCTTGAGGTCTTCTTTACCTCTGGGACCCTATGAAGCTTGATGGTGTGATTATCTTAGCCTCTAATAGAATCACCAATGTTATTTTTTCTATAAAGAGACCAAATGTAGGTGTGTTCTTTTCAGTGTATATGCACCAAACACTTGTCAGGGAAGAAGTTTTTATGGGATTATTTGAGAAAAATGAGAGAGGCCTTTAGAAAGGAAATATAGATAGACTTGCCACTTTACCAGTCTAATAACAAAGGGGAAAACCAAGTTTTTTTCAAAGGAATGGAATAATTTGCCTTGTTTGTAAACCAAAATGAATTGATGGACATGGACCTAAAAGGACATAATTTCACTTGGGGTAATAGAATATTTGGAAGCTATCTAATTCAAATAAGATTCAATAAGATCTTAATTTCTAAAGAAGACATGTCTTCCTTTGGGGATGCTTCCCTGTGTTCTCTCCCTAAAATTGGTTCAGATGATAATCCATTATTGCTTGAAACTTTCTAGCCCAAAACAATTCTCATACAGTTCAGATTTGAAGCAATGTGGATTCAACACTTGAATCTGGAGGCTAATATTAAGGAATGGTGGTCCCATAAATTTTTGGCCCCTTAATTTCCCAAATTGCCAATAAGCTCAGGCTAGTAAAATCTAACCTTAAATCCTAGAATAAAACTATCTTTGGGCATATCTTCCAAAAGGATGATATAAGAAAGCAATTAAATGAAATAGAAATTTCCATTAAATCTGGAGACCTATCCCAGGAGGCTAGATATATGAGAGAATTATTCAGGAAAAATACCACAACACTCTAGCTAGTGAAGAGATGCTATAGAAATAGAAATCAAGGGCCATTTGGCTTAAAATAGGTGATCATAATACTAAATTCTTCCATATATCAACTTTAAGGTATAGGAGTACTAATAGAATTAGAGATATAGTTAATGCGGATGCATCTCCTTTGATAGATATCCTAGATATCAAGGTGAAATTAGTCAATTTTTTGAAACCCTCTTGGGTTCTAAGCAGGATGGTGATGTCTTGGCTTAAAGGAATTTACTTTTCAACATCCCTCCTCTTGTTTTGAAGGAAATTAATTCCCACTTAATCAGACCTTTCAAATATGATGAGATTGGGAAAGCAGTTTTCTCTATGGGCAGTCTGAAAGCTCCTAGTCCCAATGGCTTTCCTCCCCTTTTTTTCTAAATTTTTTGGCACATTCTTAGTAAAGACATTGGGTAATCTCTATTGGAGATTCAAATAATAGATTTTATTTCAAAATATGTAAACTCTACCTTCCTAGTTCTCATTACCAAGAAGGTAAGGGCCAAGGACTTCAAAGAGTTTAGAACCATTAGTCTTTGTAATACCATATACAAAATTTTAACCAAAGTCTTGGCTAATAGAATAATTGTTTTTTACCTGATATCATTGATCCCACCCAAGGAGGCTTTGTGGTAAGAAGACATATTTTGAATGAGATTATAACAATTCACAAGCTTATTCATTTGGTGGATAAAAGTGGTAGAGTTGGTTTATTCCTAAAACTAGACATGAACAAGTTTGATTAAAGAATGCATCTTGATCATTATGTTCTCAGTTATAATTAGTGGGTTTTATATAGGTTATTTCAAGAGCCTAAAGGGAATTCATTAGGCATATCCTCTATCTCCATATATATTTATTTTTATGGTGCAAGCTCTTGATAGAATGCTCAAAGTTGTAGTCCTCCAAAAGTCTATTGAAGGTATCAAACCCATAATATCTTGGGATCCTATTACTCATCAATAATTTATGGATGATACTCTCTTAACCAATTTTACTTCTATTCCCCAATCCAAGGAAATAAAGGGATTCATGTCCTCCTATGAGCAAGTTGTGGGCCAGAAGGTCAATTTCCTCAAGATCAAAATCTTCTTCCACAATACCCCCCTCATGAGAAAGAGGAAGGTTGTTCAAATTTTGGGGTGTGAGATAGTTGAGTTCCCTTCCATATACCTTGGGATTCCCCTATTCAAAATCATATTAAAATATAATATTTGGGATACAATGGTGCAAAGAATTCAAATAAAACTAGCTGGTTGGAAAGGAGCCCTATGCCAAGAAGGTAAAACTCAATTAGTGAAATGCACTCTCCAAAATATTCCTATCTTTTTTAATCTCTTTTTAAAATCCAAGCTAAGGTCACCCAAAAAATTGTGAACATATAGAAAACCTTTCTCTGGTTAGGTTTTGAGGATAAGAAGAGGTTTCCCCTAGTCTTTTGGGATCAGGTTTACAACAAAAGAGAAGTAGGAGGTCTAGGTTTTAGAAAACTAAAATAAACGAATAAAGCTTTTATATCCAAGCAAAGTTGTAAATTGTTTAGGAATGAAAACTTAGGCTAGATACACATTCTCTTAGCCAAGTATTTGAAACATAGTAAAAAAATTCTTGTTGATCACTTTACCCCCTCAAGTTATACCTTTTGGCTTAGCATTTTCAAAACGAAACCCCTCATTCTTAAAGGATATAGGTGGAATCTAGGAAATGGTAAGAATATTGATTTTTTGGAAGATCCTTGGATTTTGAAAGTCCCTCTTATTAACTTTACTCATATTTATAATGTGGGCCCCAAAACTCATATTCTCTTTAGCCCCAAATTTTTCAATTTTATTGAAATAAATAATAGCAAGAAATATTGGAAATATCTTTCCCTCCCTAATATAAATCCTGAAGAGGTGGAGGCCCTCAATTTCCTATCAAACAAGTTGAGAACTCGGGTAATTAAAAATTCAATTGATCAAGACTCTATTTTTTAGAAAGATGAAAAATATGGCTCCTTCTTGGTTAAGTCTACCCACTTCCTTGTTGAAGTTGAGCCTATGGCTTGGTTCCCTTGCAGATGGATTTGGATTAAAAATATCATTCCTAAAGTCATATTTTTCTTTTGGTTGACTATCTAGAATAAGATCCTTACATCAAAAAATATATAAAAAAAGGAGGATGTATTTTCCCAATAGGTGCTATCTATATGGAATTAATGAGGAAACTTCGAACCATTTATTATTCCAATGCCCATTTTCCCTAGAGGTTATCAAGTCCTTTTTTAACTTCCTTGGTGTGTGTTGTGTTGTTATAAATCTCCTTTTTTATGTTTGTGATGAATGGCACCTCCTTTGTATTAATCAAGGACTTTAGATTCTCTGGTCCTTCAGCATTCCTCATATTCTTTTGGGGATTTGGAAGGAAAGAAATAATGGGGTCTTCATAGATTTCAAAATATAGGTTGTCTTTGCTTGTTCTAGGATTCTTAATGCTATTGTGTAAAATATATCGAGCCTACTCCTAGACAATAGTGGGGCCTATAATGATGAGGCTAAGTTGATGGAAAAGTTAGACCTCTTGACAAGGAACAAAGAGATGGTGCATCCTAGTTTGGCCAATAGGTCCCAAATTAAATGGAGTCCCTCTCCTCCCATATGGATCAAACTTAATTTTGATGGAGCATCAAAAGGAAATCCTAGGAAAGCTAGGTTTGGAGGTGTGTTTAGGAATGATAAGGGTGAAATCATTATTTCTTACACTAAAAATATAGGAATTCAGACTAATCATTTTGCAAAATTTGGAACTCTATTTCAAGGGAAAACTTTGCTAGAAGCTCTTGATTACAAAAAAGTTATCATCGAAGGATATTCTTTAAACATTATCAACATTGTTTTCAGATCCCAAACCCCCAATTGGAGCATAACAAATATGATAGAGGAAAAATATATATATATCCAACCCTTGGAAGATTTTTAAATTAGACATATCTATAGATAAGGAAATAAAACTGCAGATGCCTCAGATAATCTTGGTATTCTTCAAGAAGGATTTATCATTTGGATGGAATATTCCATTAAGGTCTTTAGAAAGCATTGTAAGGATATGGGTTTTTTCTTTTAGTCTTTTGAATCCTTTGTTATGAGGGGTTATTCTTTCATAACTTTTTTTGTGATGGAATTTTCCTATATTGTTTTAGGCACATATTTTCTAGTAGAATGAAAGAAACCCATTGGCACCAGCTATCCTTTTCCAAATTCAAATTTTATTTTGGAAAAAAAAATTGAACCTTCATATGTAGATTTGTTGTTGATAGCTCCCTTCACACCTCCCCATATCCCAGGTGGAAACTAATCTAAATATTATGGCCCACAAAGAAACTATGCTTCCCTCAATTTTCTCCATCAACATAAGTGGTTATTCTATAATGAAGTGGAAAATTAAGTATCAATTTAGAAAATAGGTTCTCCTTCATCAAGTAGTTGACATGCAGTTGGTTGCTATGCAACATGCCAACCATAAGTCTAATAGTCCTATAGAAGCAAGGCATTCAATGCCCCACAAATTATTATAACACAATTGAATATCACCTCAAGCTAATGTGGCAGTTTGTTTTTTGCCCTTTCTTGCTTATTTTTATTCTAGGCCACACTATGGGGAGTGGAATTTGTACCCACATTCACTCAAATATCCTCCCTAAGTAGCAATTTTAATTTTGGGAAATGTGCCAAGATTCAATTTTTTCTACCCTTAAGCACAAGAATGGCATGGTCTAGTTCCCAATCCTTGGGTATGATTTCCATGAGCTTAGGTGGAAATTTTTGGGCTCACTCATAGTTTTCTTTCCTTCTAAAATATGTGTCAATCCTTTAATTTCTAAAATCTCCTTGACTAGGTCACATGTTTATCATATAATGGGGAGGACCTTTACCCTCTCCTCATTCTCGAGGATCACCTTTTCCTTGTCCCATCAAAGAGTGATCTGATCTACGAAATTGGATCCATTTTGGTTTGGTTGTAGAATTACCACAAAGGAGATGTCTAGTCTTGGAACATGTATTATTAATTTCTATTTAATGCCTATGGGATAAGGATGCTAACATCTTTAGATTTTTTCTATAACTAAATCTAATGCTTCTAATGGTATTGTGTCTACTAGAATATCTACAACTTGTTGGTTCGTCTTTCATACACACCCCATGAAGAATGAGCATAAAATACCAATAACACTTTTACGAGATAAATCCCACTCACTTTAGGATCTTGCTGGTTATCCAAGGTGTGAGTTACAGAGTTGGGTCGAATGGCTATTCACTCTTTTTTGCTTCTAGAATAGTTTCAAGTAGACTATCTATTACCTTACAATGGGTTCGACCTTCGTTCAATAATGTTTAGCGGTTGTTATCTTTGTTGAAAATCAGATTTACAATGAGTTCTTTGATATAGCTCTTTATGCTTTAGCAGATTAAATAAAAGACAAATTTGAAAGAAAATAAAAATGGATCATTTAACGATGGAACAGAGAGAGTAGAGTAGGGCAGAAAAGAGAAACTTATCTAACTTAGTTGCAAAATCAAAACTACCAATTTCGGTTACACTATTTAGCTTCACGATAAAACCAATCAAAGAGGAAGGTGTCCAACTTTCTAAGATCACCTTCTACTAAGAGCATAAGACGGAGATAACATAGATCTAAAATAAAATCATAAATAGAAGGGAAGTCGGTGTCAACTGGTATCTCTCACCAGTAGCCTAGCTCACGCAGTGAGGATAGAGCAATTAGAACAGACCTAAACCTTAAATCTCTAACTTTCCCTAGCATACAACAAATGGAATGAAGCCTAGTAGCATATTCAATCTTGATAACATAGATTTACAACTAAAATAAATAAACCTTAGCGAGATGAAAACAAAAGAAGATGCACTTATCACAATTTGAAAGAGATTAGGCTCCTGGCCACGCTATCGTAGAAAAACGATGTCACACCAACCCCAGGTACAGAACAAAGCATTCAAACAAGATTTGCAAGAAATTGCTGAAATAGCTTTTATTCTAAGTTTTCGCCTTTGGACTTTACATTCAAAAGAAGTATATATAGACTCAGGAAAGACCCTGATCTTTTCAAAAATATCCTCTTCCAAATATCTAAATCTTATCATGAAAATCCCACCGCCGAGGCTTTACAATATAAGACATTTTTATATAGATTTTTTTATAAGCCCTAATTACTCTAAAAATCTTCGCGTGGATCTTGCCATAAATGGAGAAGATAAGACTTGGTTTCATCCTTATCAAATGGACACCGCGTGTAAATATATCTTCATCTTTCGATAAGTCGTCAAAGCATCTCATTAATTCTTCTGTAAAATTCGGATGAGTCACTGACTTCCTGGGCCTTCTATCCTCGCACAACCGCCTTTGTTTGGTTCGAGTTGAAATTCTCTGCCCACCATTACTTTTGCCATAAATTTTCCCGGCAAATGCATCCACCGAAAAATTCCTTAAATATTTTATTTGCGGCTAGATCTGCAAAATCTGGACGGATCAGAAATTCTTGGCATCTCCTATTTCCATTTGATGGTCCTTGCTTGATTTGTGTCAAAATTTAGGTTTGTCCATATTTCTCGCCATTACTTCTGCCATTATGCAACTGTCGGACCACCTTCTACAAAAGAAAAGCAAAGGTTAGAATTTTAATGTTATTAATTTTAATTAATTAATTAATTTAATTAATTATTTTTTTCATTTAAATATTTCTAGGGTTTGGACTGTGTTGAAAAGCTTCCACTTCCTTTGGATGGGTGATGTCATGAAACTAAAGCAAGTCGCGATTTCGGGACATTTTCCTCAAGCTACTTTTTCCTTGCTTGTGCCCTCATGAAAATGAGACAAGTCCCGAAAATGGAACATGTCGCGATATCGCGACATTTCCCTCACTTCATTTCTCCCATGCTTGTGCTCTCGTGAAAATGGAACATGTCGCGATATCGCGACATTTCCCTCACTTCATTTCTTCCAATCTTTCACCCCCACAAAAATGGAATATGTCATGAAATCGTGACATTTCCCTCACTTCATTTCTCTCACGCTTGTGCCCTCGCGAAAATGGAACATGTCGCGAAATCGCGACATTTCCCTCACTTCATTTCTTCCAAGATTTCGCCCTCGTGAAAATGAGAAATGTCACGAAATCGTGACATTTCCCCCCCTCCTTCTCCACTCCCCCAAAAATGGAACATGTCGTGAAATCACGACATTTCCCTCACTTCATTTCTCTCACGCTTGTGCCCTCGCGAAAATGGAACATGTCACGATATCGCGACATTTCCCTCAATTCATTTCTTCCAAGCTTTTGCCCTCGCGAAAATGAGACAAGTCCGAAAATGGAACATGTCGTGATATCGCGACATTTCCCTCAATTCATTTCTTCCAAGATTTTGCCCTCATGAAAATGAGACAAGTCCAAAAATGGAACATGTCGTGATATCGCGACATTTCCCTCAATTCATTTCTTCCAAGCTTTTGCCCTCGCAAAAATGAGACAAGTCCGAAAATGGAACATGTCGTGATATCGCGACATTTCCCTCAAGCCTTTCTTCCAAGATTTTGCCATCACGAAAATGAGACAAGTCCGAAAATGGAACATGTCACGATATCGCGAAATTTTCCTCTCTTATTTCTCCCAAACTTGTGCCCTCACGAAAATGAGACAAGTCCTAAAATGGAACATGTCGCGATATCGCGACATTTCCCTCAAGCTTTTCTTCCACTTTGCAAATTCTCCAAAAATTGTAGGTTGACTCCAATGAATTTGTCCATCTGTATTTTGCATTTTTACATATTGGTGAAGGATCTTCCTTACTCATAAATTATTTTAACATTTGAAAAATGAATTTTAAATTGCTCGAGAATGGTCAGCTTCACATGGCGTAGAAAAATGACGAAAATTCAAAGTGCCCAGAATTTGATGAAAATTTACAAGCATCTAAATAAGCCCAATGGGTATCCCAATCTACAAATTGAACTTAAAAATTAATCATGGATTAAGATAAAATGCATTTAGAATTTTGCTGGCCAGAAATAGAAAAACTATTGAAAATTAAAATTTTTGAAATGATTAATATGAATTAATATATTTAACATGCAAAATTTCAGAAATTTTAAATTGAAATCAATGCCATATGCAAGCCTAATTGGACACTTTGATGTAGGCAAAATTTGAAAAAGGATGCAAGCAAAATTTGGAATTAAAACCCGAAAAACTCAAGAGGGTCCCTGTGGAACAAATGACTATTAAATATTTTCAAAGGATGGAATTTCATTTTTTTTAGTGGGGGTGTGTTGCTTCTCAAGAAATGGCGATATCTATGGGGTAAATAGTAGCCCTATTTAGAATCCAGAACTCTAGTTTCAAAACAATTTAGACTATGCACCATTCTTTGCCACAAATATTTTCTAAAATGATTTAACTACTATCTGATAGTTGTTAAAGTTTCCCAAGGACATACTAGGTTGAACCACTTAAGAAAGATTCTGATGTGTGATTATAAGCGTATATCCTTCCTTCAAGGATGACCAGGGCTTCGAATGCTTACTATGGATTGATCAGCTATTTAGATTATGCAGGGGAAACCGAGTAGATCTCTGTTTACTAGTTTTACAACCCCGACAGAGTTACTCTTTAAATTTTCAAGACCCTGATTCACAACTATAAGGTGGCACCTATAGCTTCATGCCAGTTTTATGTTGGCTTGCCCAAATTTCACCTTCTCTCTCCTTTTTTGAAATATACCGATATCTGGAAAGCCTTGCTAAAAAAAAATTATATTTCATTGGTCGAGCAATTGATCAACGAACTGCTTCGGCCTGGGTACCAATAGCTTCCTTGGACACTTAAAATAATTTTATGAATCGAAGTCCCCTCTCATGACCAACTTTTCTTGGATTCCTTGGGAATTCTTCATCCAAACAGTATAGTAGTTTCTTTATAATCAAAATAATTGTGGCAAGCAAGATACAAAATCTAATTATCTTTCTACTGTTGTTCTAAATAACAAGTAGTTCCACTTTTTAGTTCTAGCAGACTATCTCTTAACAAAATAAAACAAAATGAAAACATACTACTTCAACATTTATAGCGCCAATTTTAAATGTTGTTTTGTGTTTTGTTTTTTAGGCAAAAACTTAAACAAATAGGATTTAAAAGCTAAAGAGGAGGGAAAAAGGCCACCAGTTAAAGATAAATTTGCACAGACCTCAAAAGATAAAACACAGAACTTCAAACTTTAAATAAAACAAAATAAAAACACACTACTTCAAACTTTATTTACAATATATACATATGCACAAAGTCTTTGTGATTACTCAAATGATGTAGTGGATGGAATAGCTGAGAAATAATGCTTTAGATATTGACCATTGACAGGAAGGTTCAGAAAATTACCTTCCAGGTCTTGTAGATGAAATGCATTATTACCTAGGATTTCAGCAATTTGGTATGGCCCTATCCATAGAGGTTGCAACTTGGTGTGTTTACCTTTCTTTTCATGGGCTTTGTCCCATAGAAGCACTAGGTATGCAAGTCTGAAGGCCTTCACTTTGGCTCTTTTGTCAAGCCAACGCTTGATTGTCTCTTGGTGTCGACTAAAATGCTCCAAGGTTTGAAGTCGTTCATCCTGCAAATTAATTAAGTCCAACACACGAGCTTTCGCATCTGCATGATCATCAAAGTAATCTAAAGCAAATTGATAAGTGGGCAATTTTAAAGAGATAGGAACAATGGACTGGGTACCATAAAACAAAGAAAATGGGGAATTTTTAAGAGCTTCTTTATGTATTATCCTATCAGCCCAAAGTGCATACTTCAATAGTGTGTGCCATTGTCTGGGTTTGTCTACAATAGACTTCTTGATGGTATTCATCAAATTCTTATTTGTGGACTCAGCTAGTCCATTACCTTGGGGATAATAGTTGGATGAAAATTTGATGACTATCCCCCTCTGGTATGCCCACTCTGCAAATTCTAATGACTAAAAGGTTGGTCCGTTGTCGCATACCAAATTCAAAGGAACTCCAAACCTGGTTATGATATTTGATTCTAAGAATCCGATCACCTCATGGGTTGTACTCCTCATGGTGGCTGCTGCTTCAACCCATCTTGTACAATAATCAGTGGCTATTAAAACATACTTGTGCCCTACTGATGAATTCGGGTTTATCACACCTACAAAGTCAAGTCCCCATTGCATAAAAGGTTTTTCTATTATAACAGGTTGTAATGGTAGAGCTCGATTAACCTACTTGGATGCAAAAATCTGACACTGGTGGCAAGTTCTCACATGTTGATGTGCATCTTTAAACAATGTAGGCCGGTAATAGCCTACTCTCAATATCTTGTGTGCAGTAGCAAAACCTGAGGAATGCCCTGCTCCTAACTTCTCATAAAAACTAGACATCACCTCATTGACTTCATTCTGAGAAATGCATCTTAAGAATATGCCAGCATAGTTTTCTTTGTACAAGTTGCCTCCTTTAAGTAGAAAATGAGAAGATTTTAGCTTCAATTCTCTTATTTGAGTTCTATTCAGGTGAGGTGGACAAATTCCAAACCTCAGCAGATGAATGACATCTCCATATCAATCATCTAATCCAGAATCTAGTTGATTAATTTCTCCCTCTACAGGTATTTCATCAATATGTCGGGACAAACCAAGTCCTCTGATTAATTTTGTAGGCCAAATTTCTAAGTCGTACTCCTACAGTCTCGTGGCCCAATTACCTCTTAGCTCACCCAATTCATCCTAGCTTAATAAATATTTGACAACTAGATTAGGAACTATAGCATGGACTTTGCTTCTCAATATGTAATGTCTGAATTGCTTGACTACTCTCACCAAGGCATAGGCTTGTTTATCCAAGCGAGAGTATTTTAGCTCAACACCATTTAAGTTGGTACTTTTGAAGGCAATCGAGTGCTCCCCTATTTCTCTTCGTTGGGTTAAAACTACTACAAGTGTGTGTTCAGAAGCAAAAGATTACAGGTAAAAATTTGCATTGAAATCTGGGCTCACCAGCACTAGAGCTTGTTTGATGGTAGATTTGATCTCTTGGAATGCTGCTTTGGATTCCGTTGTCCAGGAAATCTTAGTAGTTTCCTTCAACATGTTATTTAGCGGCTTGACTATTTCCGCAAAGCCAGAGATGAATTTTCTGACAAAATTAATTTTCCCAAAAAATGATCTTAACTCTTTCTTAGAGTTGGGAAAGGGTATCCCCGATATGGCTTCAACTCTCTCAGGATCCATGGAAATGCCATCTTTGGTGATTAAGTTTCCAAGGATTTTTCCTTCAATTACACCAAAAACACACTTCTTTGGGTTTAAAGAAATGCCAAATTCTCTGCATTTGTCGAAGACAGATTCCAAGTGCTTCACATGGTCAAACCGAGATTTAGAAAAAACTATCAAGTCATCCATGTAGACAACGATGCACTTACCCATGAGACCTTTGAAGGCATGATCCATTGCACGCTGAAAGGTAGCTCCAACATTTATCAATCCAAATGGCATTCTCTTATAGGTGAAGGTTCCCCACTTGGTCATGAAGGTAGTTTTCATCCTGTCTTCCTTTTCAACTAGTATCTGGTTGTACCCCAAAAATCCATCTAAGAAAGACATCATTTCTGAACCATTCACAATTTGTAGCACATCATCTATGGAAGGCAAAGGATAATTATCCTTTTCAGAAGCCTTGTTTAAGTTCCTAAAATCCACGCATAAGCAAATTTCCCCATTCTTCTTTCTAACAGGAACTAAATTGGCTACCCAAGTAGAATGTCTAATAGGAAAAATAATGGTAGCACTCAATAATTTCTCCACCTCCTTCTTGATGAGGGGTTCCAACAAAGCATTAACATGCCTCTGTTTCTGTTGAAAGGGTTTACAAAACTCCTTTAAGGGTATTATATGGATGTAAACTTTTGGATCAAAAACCTTTAGGTCTTTATAATACCAGGCCATAACATCTTTGGACCTATGAAGGAATTCAATCATATTTTTTTTTTCAGGGTCACAAGCTTTAGCTAACTTAAGGTGTCTAGGATCTTCTTCAATCCCAACATTCAGTTTCTCAGTCTCATTGCCTGCTACACCAATAGAATTTCCAAAACTCACTCTTTGTTTAATTTGGTCAACATCAAAAAGTCACTCAAGTTCTACCATTCCCTTCGAAATTCTATTATATTTCAACGTCGTTATCCCCTTTTCATCATCAAACTTTTCCAGCATAGTATCCCTTTGACCATCATCAATTATAGCATTTTCAAATGCATTGGTATTCTGTAAAAAGTTTAGAATTTGCTGGTCATCGAAAAAGACTTGAAAATTATCTACGTTATTTGGAACCGAAGGACAAGGGATTAATTCGATTGAAAATTTCTTCCATTTGAACTCCTCCAATGGCTTCATATTTGTAGCTGACAAAGCTAAAACATCTGTAAGTGAATTCTCTTCTTTAGGAATGTGCATCAAATTAAAAGCATCAAAATCCTCCATGAGATCCCATGCTCGGTATTTATATCTTTTCAGGTAAGATGCCTTGCACTAAAATTTACCTCTAACCTGATTGGCCACCAACTCTGAGTCTATAAAAACTTGGATATTTTTTACACCTTTATCTAAAGCAAATTTCAATCCCAGCACTAGTGCTTCATACTTTGCCAAATTATTCATGCAAGGAAACTACAAGCGATAAGACATAAAATATGTTTGATTTTTAGGTCCTTTAAGAACTGCCCCTATACCAGAACCTTGCTTAGACTTAGCTCCATCAACATGAAGCATCCAAAATTCATTACCATGATCAAGATGAGCTTTAATAGGTTTCTCCTTTTATGCAGTTGTCAAATTATAAACCTCGATATCTACATCAGCAAGATTAACAGTCTCATTCTTGGCATTATACTCAGTGATCATGTGTTTATATCTAGGTTCTCTTTCAATTCTTAACTGATTTGCAACACCTTTCCAGGGCAACCACATATGTGAAAAATCAGTCACCAAGTACCCATTCAAAGACTTTGACAAATCTCTACTCAGAAGGATTTCGTATCCCACAGGAATATCTACCACCTGAATGTCAATTTTGTGTTGTGCTCTCAGCTCAGATGCTAGCTGGATGTGTATACTTTGAAGTTCACCTACCACCTTAACCTCAATTTTATCCAATTGGATGACTCTTCTCTCAGACCAGAATCCACTAGAGGCATGACATTGGCTGAAGCACCAAAATCCACCAGACAGTTGTGTAATTTTTTTCCAAATAAATGGACAGTTTGTAGGAAAGGCGAAACTTCAGTATTTTATTTATACATGGCCATATTTGCATTTGCTATCTTCTTCCCCTTTTCTAGAGGTTTGGTAGCATGCTCAGAGTATGTCTTGATAAAATTATCCCTTTGTTTAGTAATTTGAGCCAACTCATGAAGAGTGATGTTAGCCTTGATCTTCTTCATATCCTCCACTATATTGTATCCCTTATTGAGTGGAGCAACAAATCCATATGGTACTCTTGGATCTCCTCCCTTGGGTGGAGGTGGGTTATTATTTGGAGATGGATCTAGAGGAACATTATGGGAGTTGTCTAGAGGTGTAGACGTAGTATTAGGCTCCATATTTTTATTCCTAAGATTGTAGTTGTCCCTTCTATATTGTTGAAAAGCTTGCACTTCATCCATAGGCATCTCCACAACATTCTCTGACTCATCTAGAAAAGTGAATGAATATAACACCATAGCTGCACTATGTTTGGATGAAATTGGACCATCAATATTTCTTTGATTTTTAGTAAAAACCAACTCACCAGATAGAGCTTCAAAGGCATTGCAGAACTCCAAACAATCCAATTCCCCATGTTGAGATGTTTCGTGTATCCTGCACCAGTTGGGCAAAGCCAAGTCACAAATATTCACTTCATGCCCCTTACCTTTATAATCCTTGTTGGGTTCATATGGGGGTCTAGTGAATCTATTCTGTTGATAAGAAAATCTATTTGAGTTTTCCCTAGTGGACACTTGCCTTTTGAAACTCAAAAAGTCATTTGCCAACTTTTGGACCATCTTTGAGAATTCCTCAAATCTTGTTTTATCAGATTATTTCTCTCTATTATGTACATGTTTAGCATGTGTTACAACCAATGGATTTCCTATCAGTGGAGTTTGGCATGCTGGAAACATCATTTGATGTGGGATGGGATTCAAAATAGGGGTATTTTGTGTAACAAAGGGAATTTGAGGAGCATTCAAAGGTTGAGGTCCCAATTGTCTTTCAAGAACCAAAGCTTCTTTATAAGCCTCTATTAGATTATTAATATTGGCATCCCTCTTCAGGAAAACAAGTCAGTGGATCTAGGGAATTCCTAAAAATTTCCAATGCTAGATCTATAGTTGGCACATAATGACCCGTCAATCTATCATAAGCTTTTTGAAACCTGACATTGAAAGATCTGACAGTATCGTTGATTTCTCTCTTAATGCTGGAAAATTGTTTATATAACACACTGGGGTCAATCACTTCACCAAATTGTGATACAAAAACTTTCTCTAGGTCATTCCAACTAGTAATAGAGTCATTAGTAAGATTCAAAAACCAGTCGTATGCTCCCTCCTGGAGAGTGAATGGGAATAACCTACAAGCCACATCTTCATGCTGCACATTCAACAACTTTAGAGAATTTTTAAATGCCACTAGGTGTTCTTCTATTGTTCTAATTCCATCATGTTTGTAGGTAGGAAGATACTTCTCAAGATTTCTTGATAAATCATGCGCTGCTCCAGGGATATTCAAAGCAGTGGAACCCAACCAGTTTGCCATCACTACCTGATTAACGCTAATATTTTGAGTTGCAGTTGGAGGAACTACAAGTGGTGATAAAACTATGCTAGACAAAGACTTGGCCCTTTTGAGGCTACTTCTCCTTGGGGTTTCCAACTCAGGCACAAGGATCTCTCCAGCTCTGGAGTGGGACCTAGTTACTCTGTAGGTAGAATATAGCTCTACACAAGCAACTTACAATCCTTAACAAATACTGAACGGAGTTCGGTCGGCCCTCCTTCTAGTGCCAATTTTAAATTCTAGCGCCATCAACAAGCATTGAAATACAAGATGTATGTGTCGTATAACATACATTAAGTAAATTATTATGTATAGTAAATAGATAGAACGCAAAAAATAAGTGTGCATAAGCTATAGAATAATAAAACTAGATAACTAAAGTGAAATAATATATTAAATGAAAACAATATAAATTAAATAAATGCGTAGTGCAAAATACAAACAAAATAATGTAATACAATAAAACAATAACATGCTATGTTACAATGTACATTGTAAAATATAACAAAGTGAAGAAATAATAAATGTGCCATGTAATAAACATATATAGTGTAGTAGTGACATAAAAAATAGTGGGAAATGGAACATGTCGCGATATCGTGACATTTCCCTCAATTCATTTCTTCCAAGATTTTACCCTCGCGAAAATGAGAGAAGTCCAAAAATAGAACATGTTGCGATATCGTGACATTTCCCTCACTTCATTTCTCTCATGCTTTTCTTCCACTTTGTAAATTCTCCAAAAATTGTAGGTTAATTCCAATGACTTTGTCCATCTGTATTTTGCATTTTTACATATTGGTGAAGGATCTTCCTTACTTAGAAATGATTTTAACATTTGAAAAATGAATTTTAAATTGCTCGAGAATGGTCAGCTTCACATGGCGTAGAAAAATGATGAAAATTCAAAGTACCCAGAATTTGATGAAACTTTACAAGAATCTAAATAAGCCCAAAGGGTATCTAAATCTGCAAACATAAATTTAAAAATTCATCACGAATTAAGATAAAATGCATTTATAAGTCTACTGGCCAGAAATAGAAAAACTATTGAAAATTAAAATTTTTGAAATGATTAAAATGAATTAATACATTTAACATGCAAAATTTCAAAAATTTTAAATTGAAATCAATGCCATATGCAAGCCTACTTGGACACTTTGATGTAGGCAAAATTTGAAAAAGAATGCAAGCAAAATTTGGAATTAAAACCAAAAAACTCAAGAGGGTCCCTACGGAACAAATGAATATTAAATATTTTCAAAGGATGAAATTTCATTTTTTTAGTGGGGGTGTGTAGCTTCTCAACAAAACTATTTCCACAACATAAATTTATAGAGTATGGTTGGAGATTTGTCTAGGGTGGAACATGTGATTCTCAAACTGGATGAGGATGTCAAAAAAATTATGGAGAAAGGGAGACTTCTAAAATATTTGAAGAGGTTTAATAATCATGATAGAGGCATCTCTCTTCAAATAGCTCATTCATGGAAGGATAGGAATTTCAGAGTGAATGGGCTGAATTTCCAAATCTCAATCCTACTCTTAGCTAAAATTACCAGTCTTCCATTAGTGGGAGATTGTTTTAATAGGGAGAAACACTCCCTTGCAAAGAAATTGAAGATATTTCTAGGAGATGATGAAGAACTAGATAAATCCTAAAATGGGATCCTTTGGACCTCCCTTAAAACTCCTTGGTACAAAGTTACTCTTGTGATAATGGAATACTTTACTCCTAAAAGTGACATTGATATTGTGAGAAATTTTTATTTTACATTCTTGAATCAGCTTTACCACAAGAAAAGGTTGATTATACCTGCATTTCTATTCAATTATTTGGATAAAACTATAATACACACTAAGAAAAGCAACTCTACAGACCCATTTCACCAAGGTCTCATAAGATGATTTTTGACTTCATGGTCAAAAGAGGAGGTAAAGTGGAGGACTTTAACAAGGTGTTAACCGGTGCTTCGATGGAAGAGCCCAATTTTGAGGTTTCCCCTTCAATCTCTAAAAATTATTCTTAGAATACTCCTTCCTCATTCAAGTCTAATCATACCCCTTTTGATTCTAAAGCCACCCCTAGGTTCAAGGCGTTAGAGCTGAAGAAGGAGAAAGACCTCATAGCTAATCCTTTGAGAGGATCTAGAGGTAGCAAAGATTGGAACAAACACTCTAAATGTCTGAGAGCCAAGGAAACAAATAATGATAAGGCCACCCTTTGTATCCTAAAATCTCAAGACTCTAAGGACTCCTCCTTAGTCATTAGGAAGAAAACCAAGATATCCAAGGTGGCTTTTGCAGGTAAATTGAGAATTTTAGCCTTTTCGTAGGACCCCTTAGGACTCCCAACTCTTCTAAGGGTTTTATGAAGGACGTGCTAATATCTCTAAGAAGCACCCTACAATAGCCATTTACTATTCCAATGAGGTTAACATGTTACTGGAATGGATTCAGTGGGATCAAAAAGAACCTAAGTTAGGCAAGGATCCTATTTTGAATGATGTAATGGAATATTGAGTGGTTCTCTTCGTTCTCTCAATCCTCCTATTCTCTTTTTTTTTTTGCCTTTCTCGTGATCTCTGGTTTGTATTCTTGATGTTTTTAGGTCTCCTTGGTGGGGATAATTTTAGTTAGTTTTTGTTTAGTTATATCTTTGGTTTTTTATCTACTTGTGTAAAAGGTTCAAGGGCCCTTTCAAAATATCTTCTTCTACTTAATAAAAAAATAGAAGAAACCCAAGGGTATGTATATAAAATATGTTATCAAATTTTATTGTCATATCTTAAATGGCGAGCCCCTTAATACATATCCCTTCATATGATATAGTATCAAGTCCTTTGGATCCCCAAAATCCAGCTAATGTATGGAAGAAACTACTAATGCATTTTTGTTATGCACATCATTAATTCTCAATGAATTTGTCAATCCAGGGTAGTGTACAAGGCTATTTGCGGAAGGAGGAGTGAACAGGGCTATAACTTAGGTCATTTGGGAGCAACAGGTCTTATTGGTGAAACCGATTGTGTGGGAGATTTAGGACATTTTTATCTCTAAATTGCATAAATTGAACTTTAATCTAATTGCAGGAATGGAAACTAATTACTAACTATAGAAATGAAATCCTAGTTACAATTACAGAATGAAATCTAATTATGTTGCATAAATAACTCCCTAGTTACAGTTGTAGAATTAGAAATCTAATTATGATTGCAGAAAGGAAGTCTATTTACTTTTGCAGTAATGGAAACCTGATTATAACATGGAAATTAAGCCATGTCAATGCTTTGTAATAGAAGGTTGTCAATATTCTATGCAGGTGTTGACAGCAAAACACAAAATGCAATAAATTACAAAAAACAGTAAATTTTGGAAATGAGAATTTGCAGTAATTTGAAAGCTTGCTAAAAATGGAGATTACAACCAAACCTAACATTAATCACAAGATCATCCTAATCACGAAATAAACTAATATTGCAAATATTGTTAGTTGTTTACAAGGAAATGAAATGACAAGTTTTACAATTTATTCTGTTAAAAAAAATTAGAATAAAAACCTAGTATTAGTCCTCCTCCTAGGTCTGGAAGTGGCCAGCCTCCTTGTCTAGAAGAAGGTATGAGTTTTTCTCTCTCTAGATATTACTCACACTCATTCACAACAACATGAATAGAAAAAGTAGTGCACTTTATTGATTCAAGAACATAATTACAGTATTGTTGCTAAAAACCCTGTTACAGGACTATAATAGTCACTTTTCTGCTATTTTCTTATTATTATACTTCTTGCTTATTTTCCCCTACCTTAGCTCAACCTGGACTGGAGCTATCTATTTATAGATATCCTAAAATCTATTTACAAACTAAGAATATCTCATTCCTATCTTATAGATCTATTCCTATTATGTTGCAACATTTCCTAGGTTTATCCTAGAAGAGGATCAAAATTGATCTTTTCAATGAATGGTGGCTTTGGATGACAAAGACATAAAAATCAGATGGGAGATATTTTCCTTTAACATTTTCAACCTTCTTTCCATTTTTTCATCGTCAAAAATTAGTCAACAAGTCAAAAAGCACTTTTTGTTCTCATTCCGAAGATAAGTGGCTCATTTTGAAGAGACTGTATTTCTCATTCTAAAGATGTCTGCTCATTCTGAAGAGACTATATTTCTCATTCCGAAGATGTCTGCTCATTTCGAAGATCTTGGAAATGAACAATCGTGTGCTCTTCAAGTGATTTTATCTACATTTCTCATGTGGGTTAGCTCTCAGGATCATATTGTAATAGCCTTCATCTCTCTCCATGTGTGAATTCCATGCCTTGCCATTCATTGGCAGCTGGCTAGAATTTACATTGGAAAACCAGTTTCTACTGCACAGTAATAGTTTTCTTGCACTATTTGCTAGATTTAGATAAATAAATGCTTGAAACACATCAAAACAAAACTACTGAAGTGATGCTATCAACCTGAGAATACTTCTCATTTAGCAAGTCATGACAAAGTAACATAAAACTATGCAAAAATTGTAAAAAATAGAATATAGTATTTCTAACACATTGATCATGCAAACAGCTAATACACATCATATTAAATCAACTTAACTAGCATATCAGATTAAACACAAGAGTTTTTAGGCAATTTCAATGTTCAAAATATGTTATGATTGAGGCATTTCTAGGCCTTATCATTTCCCTCCAACTTATATTAATGCATGTCCTCATGCATTCTGTTGGGCTATAGAATCACATATATCCATATTCAAATTCCATGATCTGTAGAACAATTTGGTGCCTATATAATATCCCCTGTTCTCTTGAAGGTTTCTAAGCCATTCTTCAAACTGATCATCAGATTGAGAATATTCTTCAAAATAGAAGGGAACTGGAGAAATGATGGTTGGAGGCCTAAATCTAAGACCTATCCAGTGATTTTTCATGATTTCAATTAGCTGTATCACTCCTTATGCCCTTATTATGGACCATTCTTGGTTAATGGGGGAGATAGGTTCCCTTTTTTGTAAAGAAATGGAAAGTTCTGCCCATCTATTTTTGCAAAATGATAATGCTGGAACAAAATTTTCATTACATAAATTCTAGAATTTGGTCGCACAGTCCCTCAAATTGCTCAAGTACATCCTTTTTACATCTTCCATGTTCATCATGGTGAAATGTTATCTGGTGATAAGTGGATGATTTGGCTGAACTACTCTGACTAACAATTCAGCTCTTAATTCAATTTCTTTATTTTGTCTTTTCTCTTGGTCCTATTAAAAGTGATTTTGTAAAGTGGACATGAATGCTCTCAGTTGAACATCTCCTATGTAAATTTGAGGGTGAAACTCCACCTCTTCTGGAATAAAGAAGCTGTGTAAAAATAATTCACATAAGAGATTTTTATATTCTATAGGGCTGTCAAAATAGGCTTCTAAGAAATCTACAGTTGTGTCCAATTTGTATGGGAGACCTGAGCTAATCCTCATGACCTGCCATCTAAGATATTTATCCTTCAGAATGAGACTTTAAAATCTAGCCGACCATTTGAATTGGACCAAAAACTTAGCAATCTAACATAAATCAGTCACTTTTTCATTCAATGCCTTTATTTTTGTTTATTTTGCTTCTAACTGTTTACCTTCCAATTTAAAACTTTCAACTTTAGTGGTAAGTTTTTCATATCTGATCATCCAACTAGCTATGTTTGTATTATATTGCTCTAGGGATACAGTATTGGGTGGTCTAACTACAGGTGTAAATCTGGGTAGCAGATCTACCTGAACCCCTTTTTCTGATACTTCCACTGGTTGGTCATCTGATAATAATTCTACTTGTATCCCTTTTTTTGCTATTTCCACTGGTTGGTCATTAGACAACAATTCTACTTGTACCCCCTTATCCTCTACTTTTATTGAAGGTATAACAGTTTTTAATACAAAAATCTCATTTGAAGGAGTACTTACTTGAAAAATTGCATGTTGATGTTTAAACTGTTCTTGTGCTGGTGTTTCCTACTGTGACTCATCTCCAATATTATTTTCTATGCTTTTTATCAATTCTGGAGCATCTTCGGAATGAGAAGAGAATGCTTCAGAATGGAAGGGCACTTCTTTAGAATGAACACCTATGTCTTTAGTCAAAGTTTTAGATGCCTCAATCAAAGTAAAACAGTCATCTACCATAGATAATCCCATAAGTAACTAAGCCAAATTATCCTCATCAATAGATACAGTTTGTTGTTCTTCAGACTGTGATAGCCTCTTCCTTAATTCTACCACTTCTTGTTGTAATTCTGCAATCTTCTTTTCTTGTATTTCAATGATATTTTTTTTCTTCAATCCATTTAGTTTATGTTTTTATAACACTTTGTGCTGCTCTTAGTTGTTTTGTGATGTCCACCTCCTCTATTTCTAATTCAAAATTTGATGCAGACAAATCATCTACAGTTGGTTGCTCAACAACTATCTCATATTCTACTTCAGCTGTCTGCTCTTGTTCAGGAGGTTCCATGAAACTATCTATGATTACATCCACATCTTCTATGGCTTGTTGAACTATAGCAACTTCAAAATTGTGTTACCCAATCTCTTCCTTAATCATTTGTTCATGGAATTCTAAAAAATATTCAGGGGTTGGTTGCACTTTTGTAACATCTGGACTGCCTTGTCCACCTTCTTCTTCTATCACCTGTTCTTCTATTTCTCTCAAGTGGAGTCTTGTAGACCTCCTAGTTCCTGATGCAATTTTTTTCTTCTTGCCCTATTTTTTGGTGACAACAGGGGTTGTGGGGACAGTTTTATATTCTAGTGGGAGTGATTATGTTTCCCTTGTTGTCTCTTCCCCTATTTTTCTAGGCACTTCACTCCCCTATTCTGATAGATCAGCAACATCTTTAGAAAAATGAAATTTCTTCTATTTTTCTTTTCGACTGCTGGTTCTAGTCCCTCTCTTCTTTTGTTTCTTAGCTTGTTAGGTTGAAGGTTCTAGAGAAATGTGCTCTATTACTTCTTTTGGGTGTGTTTCCTCCTCTGCAATAGCATCTATGGCAACATCTATTTCTTCTTCCTCCTCATCCTCTCTTCCAAAAACTACATCATTCAGAGTAGAATAAAACCTATCAAAGCTTCTAGGGTTTCCTCTAACATGATGCTGATAGACTAATTTAATAATACCATGGTGGTAAGGGCTCCATTTTCCTTCCTAATATAGTTTTGCCATATTTTTCAACTCCTGGTGCAGATACATGGGAATATTTACCCTAACTTCTGGTTGTTGCCTACCATGTCTTAGGTGGTTCAAAATTTTGAAATGATGCCCTGATAAAAGTACATATTGCCCTTCACAGGTTAAAAAATTTATTACCCATGTCGCCACTTCATTCCAGGGTTCTTGTAGGCTGGCCCTTTTTACTCCCTTGCATGCGTTTTTGTGTATTAAGTATTATGGCTCCCTATCATTTTCTTCCAAAAATTGACTAACTACATTTGCCAGTGTATTTTTTCCAGTTCTAGAAATTTGAAGACCCTCTAATGCAAGCTCAGTAATTTGACTTAAAACTTCAGGGGTTATGTCAATTTTCATGTCATTAATCTGAAGACAAAGTGCAATAGTCATTTTGAAGATAATTTCAATTTGAATACAATACAACAGTTAATCTGAAGAAAACTTCAATCCGAAGACAATACAGCAGTTATTTTGTAGAAGATAGTAGGCACTATTTTTGGCATTCTCATTTTGAAGATTAGGCAGAAACCAATATTCTCCTTCTCAAAACATGTTTTAAGTATGCCAACTCTTATGGAAACCTTTTATGCTAATGGTTAATTATTATATACTACATACCAATCATTTACAATGAAGAAATGTAAGAAATATATACCTGATTAAAACAAGTTAATGCAATTTTTGAAGAATGACTGCTTCTATTGATGTTTTGCTGAGATTTTCTACAATGGTGAATTTGTACAATGATGATTCAAAAAATTTCAAGGTTATGCATGCTAGAAAACTGGTTTTCATGCATACCAACTTAGTAGTGCCTTAGGAAAGGTTTTCACTATTGAGCTATTCATTTTTCTCTCTTTTTTCTTGTTTTTTTTTTTTTTTACCTCTCCTTTTCTCTTTGTTTTTTTTTTTATTCTGATTATGCCCATGAAGGAATTCATGATTTCCCTGAAATCATGCCCATGAAGGAATTCACAATTAAAATTTATTCATCTTTTTGTTTTCTGCTTTTTTTGTTTTTTTGCTTTTTTTGTTTTTCTTGAAATCCATGATCATGCTAATTTTATTGAAGTGGAAGAGGGAATCTCTTCCACATGTTGTGCATCCAAACTATCAAGCTGCTGCAAGAATTCCTCTTTAGTCAGAGGTGTATGGTACACCCTGAGGCAATGTCCATTCACTACCAACTTTCTTCATGACCCATCAATAGGAGATAGATGAGCTACTCCATTGTCAAATACCTCTTCAATATGGTAAGGTTCAATCCATCTAGTTCTCAGCTTTCCAGGGAAGTCCTCATAGCGAGAATCAAATAGCAAAGCCCAATCTCCTTGCTAAAATTTCCTCTATTGAATGTGACTGTCATGCCACAACTTCCTCTACTCCTGAATTACTTTAGTTTGGTGTAGAGCATCCAATCAAAGTTCATCCAATGCATTCAGCTACAGAATCCTGTCCGTCTGTGCCTGTGACAATTCAATCCCAATTTCCAATGTTGTGCGCAATGTTAGTAGCTCAAATTCAATAGGTAGGAGGGGCTTGTTGAGAAGCAACACACCCCCACTGAAAAATGCATTCCAATCCTCTTGAAAACTTTGAAATTCCATTTTGCAGCAGGGACCCTCTAGATGTTTCTCAGTTTTAAATCCAGATCTTGCTTACCTCCTTTTTAAAAGTTGTGTTTTTCTTGCATTCTAGCTTTGATTATCACAAGCTTAACTTTTACATGCTAGAAATCATTCATGCTTAAGCCAAACCTTGCACCGATACAAAGAAAATCCAGAAAACAGTCAGATAAATACATGAAAAATCAAAACTTTCCCTTTTAGGCAATGTCGCGAAATCGCGACACTTCCATTTATGGAAATGTCGCGAAATCGCGACAGGAAAATAGAAAATCGGCTAAGTCGCAAATGTGTAGCGAAATCGCGACACTTTCCATTTTTGGAAGTGTCGCGATATCGCGACATTTCCATTTTTGGAAAGTGTCGCAAAATCGCTGTCGGTCGGAGGAGAGAGAAGAAAGTTGTACGGAGGGGCGCGATTTGGCGACATGTCGCGATATCGCGACATGTCGCATTTTCGCTGAGAAAAGGAGAAAAGTGGCTAAGTCCAAAAGTTGCAGCGATTCGTTGACACGTCGCGAAATCGCGGTCAACGCGGTCAACGCATGCAGCTTTGGCGGAACCGTCGCGATTTCGCGACGTGTTCCATTTTCGCGGGTTCGAGGAAGCAAAGGAGGAACAGTAGAAAATGTCAGCGAATCGCGACCAGAAGCTCAGTCGACGACTTAACCCAAAAAGATGCAGCGATGCGCTGCACGTCTCAGAATCGCGGCTGTTAACGAAGAAGAGAGTCCGAAATGAAAGTGCAGCGATTCGCTGCACACTCGTTGAGAAGGGGGTCTAAAGAGGAAGTTGCAGCGATGCGCTGCAAGTTCCAAAGTTGCAAAGGCGCGGGGCATTGAATATAAAAGGGAGCAAAGTAAGAGCTGTAGCGATTCGCTACTATTTTTGGGATGAGGCTCGACAAACCAAAAGTGCATCGATGCGCTGCACGCCTCAAAATCGCGGAGCGATAGTTTCAAAGAGTCCAAAGTGTAAAATTTGCAGCGACTCGTTGCACGTTTTCTAAGAGGTAAGATTTGCAGCGATGCGCTACCCCCTTTTGTGAAAGTGAAACCAAAGGAAGAAGCTTAAGGAAGAAGCATGTCGCGAAATCGCGACATGCTTGAAGAAGCCTGTGCGGTCGCCAGGGAAGGTCGCGATTTCGTGACATGCCACGAAATCGTGACATGTCGCATTTTCGCGGCCTGCGAGGAAGAAGTTGTCGATGAGCCAGGGACGTCGCGATTTCGCGACATGTCGCAGAATCGCGATAGGAGAGAGAAAGTTCCTCAAAGGGCCAAAAGTGCATTCCAGCTGTAAACAGAAGGCATCCTGGGATAGCGACACGTGTCAAAGCATGAGGCAGACAAGCGGGGCCGACATGCAAGCTTATTTTGCGGTTTTTAGTCTGATTTTAATGTTTTAAGCTTGGATTTGATAATTTTATTAAAGTGCTAATGCATCTTTTCTCTTTCATACAGGATTCCACTTGTCACCTGCGGGACAACTGAAAAAGACCATAAAGGCAAAGTTAAAGTGCAGATTTAATCAAGCACCGCCATGCTAGAGGAGAAGAGGCCGGTAAAAGCATTCAATGGCAAATTTATGACAGAATTAATAGCATGAAGACAATTTCAACTCAGGGATGGGTCTGCGGATCAAATTGATGGAGAAGTGGTGACTCATCCGGCTCACCAACAGGAATTGATGAGAGCATTCATTTGCAGTTGCGGATGAATGCAAGTGGCATTCAACTCTATCTTCTCCATTTATGGCAGCTAACTGCATAGATTTACAGAATGGTTAAGTTCTATCCATAGCTTTGTTTTAAGTGGCTTTTATTGTAAAACCCGGTCCTAGGGTTTAAGATGATAAGATTTGCAATTAGAGAAGAAGATATTTCTGAAAAGATCAGGGTCTATCCTGAGTCTATAAATACTTCTTCTCAATGTAATTGCGAGAGGCGGAGACTTAGAAATAAAAGGCTTATAAGCAATTTCTTGCAAATTTTGTGAAATCCTTTGTTTTCTGGACTGGGAGTTGATGTGCTTTTGCTATTTTCTATGGTAGCATGGCCAGGAGCCTAATCTTTTACAGATCTGTGATAAGTGTATCTTCTTACATTATCAGTTCCATTAAATTTTGTTAGATATATCTTGTAAATCTGCCATTATCAAGTTTAAATATTTTGTTAGGCTTCGGTTGTTCTATTATCCGCTAGGGAAATTACAGATTTGAGGTTCAAGTTTGTTCTAATTGCTCTGTCTTCCTTTGTGTGAGCTAGGCTACCGGTGAAAGATACCAGTTTTAACCAACTTCCCTTGGATTTATAATTTTTTGCTAGATCTGTTCCACTTTGCCTTGTGCTCTTAGTTGAAAGTGATCTTAGAAATCTGGACACTTTCTTCTTGGATTTGTTCTGTTGTGAAGCTAGTAGTATAGATAAAATTGATAGTTTAAGTTTTACAGTTTAAAGTTTGATAAACTTCTCTTTCTGCCCTACCCTACCCTCTCTTTGTTTTCGGTGAAATGATCCATTTTTACTTTCTTTATTTGTCTTTTATTTGAATCTGCTGACCCATGAGAGCTAGATCAAAGAATCAAGTTAAATCTGATTGTCAACAACTAACAACTGAACAAGTTCAGGAACCCCCTGTAAGGTAACAGACGAGTCCATATTGAAATCTATTCCAGAAGCGGAAAAGAGTGAATAGACATTCGACCCGACTTTGTAACTCGCACCTTGGATAACCAGCTAGATCCTAAAGTGAGTGGGATTCGTCCCGTGGGTGTTATCGGTGTTTGTGCTCATTCTTCACGGGGTGTGTATGAAAGTCGGACCAACATCTAATTGGTGCTAGAAGGAGGGCCATGAACATCGGTTCTTAGTGCACTTGAGTTGAGAAATCCATCAGCATGTGAAGCTTGACAAATCGTATTTTATCCGAGTCGGCATTTTGACATTTAAAAGTGGCTCAGTTTTATAAATTGTCAGTACAATTTTGTAAGTTGTCAGTACAGTGTTTTAAATTTCCAAATACAGAACTTGTTGAGAACTGCAAAGTTATAAGTGTTTGTGAAAGCTGGATTCTACATACAGGGTAACAAGGTCCCACCCCAGAGCTGGAGAGCTCCTTGTCCCTGAATTAGAAACTCCGAGAAGAACTAGCCTCAGAAGGGCCAAGTCTCTGTCAGAAACAGTTTTATCACCATTGATAGTTACTCCAACCAGAGCTCAGAATATCCCTGTCAATCCATTAGCTATGGCAAATTGGTTGGGCTCCACAGCTTTGAACATTTCGGGTATAGCCCATGACTTGCCCAGAAATCCAGAAAGATATCTCCCCAGATACAAACATGATGGGACAAGAACTGCAGAAGAACACTTGGTTGCATTCAAGAATGCACTGAAGTTATTAAATGTACGACATGAGGATGTTGCCTGCAGACTCTTCCCGTTCACTCTCCGGGAGGGAGCATATGATTGGTTTTTAAACCTCACCAATGATTCTATCACCAGTTGGAATGATTTAGAAAAGGTTTTTGTGTCACAGTTCGGGGAAGTGATAGACCCCAGTATTTTATATCAGCAGTTTTCTAGCATCAAGAGAGAATTGAATGAATCTATCAGATCCTATAATGTCAGATTCCGAGAAAGCCTATGGTAGACTTACTTGGGTATTATGTACCTAATGCAGACTTGGCATTAGAGATTTTTAGAAATTCCCTAGATCCCATGACCTCTGTCTTCTTGAAGAGAGATGCCACTATTACCAATTTGACAGAAGCTTACAAAGAAGCTTTAATTTTGGAAAGACAGTTGGGACCCCAGCCTTTAAATCTTCAGCAAACTCCTCTGATCACACAAGATGCTCCTGTGTTTAATCCCATTCCACATCAGATGATGTTACCAGTTTGTCAGACTTTACCATCAGCAGCACCATTGGCTGCAGCACCTGTTGAGAATGTACAGAACCCTGTGAAAGAAGCTGACAATGCCAGGATTGAAGAAGTCTCAAAGATTGTTCAGAAGGCGGCCAATGATTTTTTGAGTTTTAAAAGGCAAACTTCTACTGGTGACAATCCCAAAAGATACTCATATCAACAAAACAGATTTAACAGGCCCCCATATGAACCTAATAAAGATTACAAGGGTAAAACTCATGATGTGAACATTTGTGATTTGGCCACTGCCTAGCGAGTGCGAGAATACATGCCACTTCTCGGCATGGGGAGTTGGACTGTCTAGAATTTTGCAATGCATTTGAGGCCTTGTCCGGTGATCTCGACCTCTCCGGAAAATCAAAGAGCTGCTGATGGCCCAAGTTCATCGGCCACGGTGCGGCCATGGTCCTGGATTCCTTTTCTTTCCCGGATGAATCCGAAAATGTGGTTGAAATGCCTATGGATGAGGTACAAGCTTTCCAGCACTACAGAAGAGATAACTACAACCTGAGGAACGAGGAATCCTGAGCCAAATACCACATCAACTCCTCTTGACAACTCTCACAATATTCCTTCGGACCCCTCTCCAAGCAATAATCCACCTCCACCAAAGGGAGGAGCTCAGAGAGTACCAGATGTTGTTGTTCCTCCACTTAACAAAGGATATAACATAGTGGAAGACATGAAAAAGATTAAGGCCAACATTACTCTGCATGAGCTGGCACAGATTTCGAAGCGAGAGAGACAACACGATAAAGACATACTGCAGCCTATTTGCTAAACCTGTAGACAAGGGAAAGAAAATAGCAAATGCCAATCTAGCCATGTACAAAGAAAAAACTGAAGTTCCCCCCTTTTTACTGACTATCAGAATTTTTGGGAAGAACTTACATAATTGTTTGGTAGATTCAGGTGCATCTGCTAATGTTATGCCATTGGCCATTTGTCAGCAATTGGGGTTGACCCCAATGAAATCTGAAAGGAGAGTTGTCCAATTGGACAAGTCAGAAGTTAAAGTTGTTGGAGAGCTTCAAAATATTCACATCCAATTAGCATCTGAGCCAAGGGCTCAACATAAGATTGAAATCCAAGTTGTGGATATCCCAGTGGGATATGGGATGTTGTTGAGTAGGGATTGGTCTAGGTCCTTGAATGGATATTTAGCCACAGAATTTTCACACATGTGGTTGCCATGGAAGGGAGTGGCAAATCAATTGTGGGTTGATAGAGAACCCAGGTACAAGCACACCATTACAGAGTACAATGCAGCTAATGAAACTGTCAATATTGCAGAGGTAGATATTGGTGTCTACAATTTGACAAGCTGGACGAGTAACCAGTTTAACAAAGCTCATCCTGTACATACTAATGAAGTTTGGACACTTCATGTGGATGAAGCAAGATGTAAACAGGGATCTGGGACAGGGGCAGTCCTCAAGGGACCTCAAAGTCGGACATTTTTTATGTCTTACCGCTGCGATTCCCATGTACTAATAATTTAGCGAGTATGAAGCTACGATTTTAGGTTTAAAATTTGCATTGGATAAAAATGTGAGAAACATTCAAGTTTTCACTGATTCAGAATTAGTGGCAAGTCAAGTCAGGGGTAAGTTTCAGTGTAAAGCCTCTTATTTGAAAGGATACAAGCACAGGGCTTGGGATCTTGTGGAAGGCTTTGATGCATTTAACTTAACACATGTACCCAGGGAACAAAATTCACATGCAGATGTCTTGGCATCTTCAGCTGCAAGTTTAAAGCCATTGGAGGAATTTAAGTGGGATAAGTTCTCAATTGAGTTAGTCCCCTATCCTTCGGTTCCAAACAATATAGATAGCTTTCAAGTTTTCTCAGATGATCAACAGATTGTAAACTTCTTACAGAGTACTAACACCTTTGAGAATGCTATAATTGATGAAGGCCAAAGGGACACCACTGATGGAGCAGGTTAGATGATGACGGGGGAATCATGATATTGAAGGACAATAGGATCCCAAAAGGAATGGTAGAGCTGGAGAGGCTATTTGATGTTGACAAGATCGGGCGAGAGGGTGAATTCTGAGGATTATGTGGGCACCACAGACAATGAGACTGAAAATTTGAATGTAGGCACTGAGGAGGATCCAAAGAACATCAAGTTGGCAAAGGATTGTGATCCAGAAATAAAGAGAAATATGATTGATTTCCTGCACGAGGTCTAAGGATGTAATGGCCTGGTCATACAAAGATTTAAAGGTATTTGATCCAAAAGTTTACACTCACATCATACCTTTGAAAGAATCTTGCAAGCCTTTCAGACAAAAACAGAGGCATGTTAATGCTCTGTTAGAACCTCTTATTCAGAAAGAAGTGGAGAAGCTCTTGAGTGCAGCAATTATTTTTCCCATCAGGCATTCTACTTGGGTGGCAAATCTGGTGCCAGTCCGGAAGAAAAATGGGGAGATCCACCTGTGTGTGGATTTCAGGAATTTAAACAAGGCATCAGAAAAGGACAACTACCCTCTGCCCTCTATGGATGAAGTCTTGCAGATTGTTAATGGATCAGAGATGATGTCTTTTCTGGATGGCTTCTCAGGGTACAACCAGATATTGGTTGAGAAAGAAGATAGGATGAAGACTGCTTTTACAACTAAGTGGGGCACTTTTGCTTACAAAAGGATGCCATTTGGGTTAATAAATGCTGGAGCAACATTTCAGAGAGCAATGGATCATGCCTTCAAGGGGCTTATGGGCAAATGTATTGTTGTGTACATGGATGATTTAACAGTCTTCTCCAAATCTAGATTTGATCATGTCAAGCACTTAGAGTCTGTGTTTAACAAGTGCAGGGAGTTTGGCATTTCTCTGAATCCAAAGAAATGCATTTTTGGTGTAACGAAAGGGAAGCTCCTGGGGCACTTAGTCACAAAGGATGGCATTTCTATGGATCCAAGCAGAGTTGAAGCCATATCTGGCATACCATTTCCCAACTCCAAGAAAGAGTTGAGGTCATTCTTTGGAAAGATAAACTTTGTCAGGAAGTTTATCTCCGGCTTTGCAGAGATAGTTAAGCCAATGAATGACATGTTAAAGCAGACTGCCCAGATTGTCTGGACCCCAGAAGCTAAGGCTGCCTTCCAAGAAATTAAGACAGCTATTAAACAAGCACCAGTCCTGGTAAGCCCAGACTTCAGTGCAGATTTTTATCTGTACACTTTCTCTTCAGAACATACACTTGCTGCAGTTCTGACCCAACGGAGAGAAACCGGAGAACATCCAATTGCTTTTAAGAGCACTAATTTGAAGGGAGCTGAACTGAAATATTCTAGATTAGACAAACAAGCTTATGCTTTAGTAAGAGCAGTGAAACAGTTCAGACATTATATACTCAGAAGCAAAACTCATGCCATAGTGCCAGACCCAGCTGTGAAATACCTCCTAAGTCAGAATGAGTTGGGTGAGCTGAGGGGCAATTGGGTTACCAGGTTGCAAGAGTATGACTTGGAGATTAGGCCTGCTAAACTGATCAGAGGACTTGGCTTGTCCAAACACATTTTTGAAGTGCCTCCACAGCAAGAAGTTAATCAGTTGAATTCTGAATCTGATGATTGGTATGGAGATATCATTCATCTGCTACAGTTTGGAATTTGCCCATCCCATTTGAACAGAACTCAAAGGAGAGCATTAAAGTTAAAAGCTGCTCACTATCTCCTCAAGGCAGGTACTATGTACAGGGAGAATTATCCTTGGCATCTTTCTAAGGTGCATTTCTCCCAGTGAAGTCGGTGAAGTCATGGCTAGCTTTCATGAAAAACTAGGGGCAGGGCACTCATCAGGATCTGCCACAACACATAAAATATTAAGAGCAGGCTATTACTGGCCTACACTTTTTAAGGATGCACATCAGCATGTCAGAACCTGTCATCAATGCCAGACTTTTGCAGCTAAAGAAGCCAACCGGGCCCTGCCATTGCAGCCAGTGGTGATAAACAAACCTTTCATGCAGTGGGGACTTGATTTTGTGGGGGTAATCAATCCAAATTCCTCAGCAGGACATAAATATGTTATGACAGCCACTGACTATTGCACAAGGTGGGTTGAAGCAGCGGCCACTACAAGGAGTACGACCCAGGAAGTCATTGAATTTCTTGAATCAAATGTCATAACTAGATTTGGGGTTCCCCTGAATTTGGTATGTGACAATGGACCAGCCTTCCAATCATTGGAATTTGCAGATTGGGCATACCGGATGGGGATAGTTATCAGATTCTCATCCAACTACTATCCCCAAGGCAATGGATTGGCTGAGTCCACCAACAAGAATTTAATGAATGCCATCAAGAAGTCTGCAGCAGACAAACCTAGGCAGTGGCATACATTGTTGAAGTATGCACTGTGGGCTGACAGGATAAAACATAAGGTTGCTCTTAAGACCTCTCCCTTTGTTTTGTTGTATGGAACCCGGCCAATTGTTCCCATCTCCTTGAAGTTGCCCACCTACCAATTTGCCTTAGATTATTTTGAGGATCATGATGATGCTGAAGCTCGTGTTTTAGACCTCACTAACTTGCAGGATGAAAGACTCCAAGCCCTGGAGCACTTCAGTAGGCACCAAGAAACTGTCAAGCGGTGGTTTGACAAGAGAGCCAAAGTGAAGGCTTTCAGATTGGCTGACTTGGTGCTTCTGTGGGACAAGGCCCATGAGAAGAAGGGTAAGCACACAAAATTGCAGCCACTATGGATAGGCCCCTACCAAATTGCTGAAATATTGGGTAACAATGCTTTCCGTTTACAAGACCTGGATGGTAATTTTTTGGACCTCCCTGTTAATGGTCAATACTTGAAACATTATTTCTCTGCTGTTCCATCCAATGTGTCATTTGAATGAAGTCATAAAGAAGTTGTAATATGTGTACATATTGTAAATGGCTCTGCAAGTTTATTTTGCTTTAGTTTAGTTCTAGTTTTCTTGTGCATTTGCTTCAATAGTTTTTAGTTTTATGTTTCTTCTTAGTTGCCTGTACTGAGTTTTTAGTTCTTTGTGTTTTTAGTTAATCCTTGCTTTTATTTAAGTCTGTACAGTCTTTTGTTTCAGTTTTAGTTGCTTTGCTTCTTTTTCTTTGCTGCCTGTACAGTTCAGTGTTTTAGTCGTTCAGTGTTTTAGTCTGTACAGTTTTATTTTTGTTTTGCTTTAAGGCCTGACTGTCCTTGAAAGTCTGTGCAAAGTCCTTTAGCTTTTAAAGGTTTCTATCCTTTGCCTTTGTCTGAACATTAATGAAAAGTCAGCCTGCTGAAGATTGTTTTATTCTGAGCTGATAAATCCACAATCCAGTACCCCATTCTGTTCATTATTCTAATTGAGATAGTCTGCTTACACTGAACTGTAGAACTATTTTGCTATTTCAGGATGAAGGTAGAGGGATGATTGGATCTTGTGTTTTACTTGCCACAGTTGTTTTAATTGTAGAAAGCTGCTATGTTGTTTAGTTGGAGGAACTCCCGGGGAATCCAAGAAAAGTTGGTTATAAGAGGGGACTATGATTCATGCAATTATTTGGGTATCCACAGAGGCTATCATTGCCTAGACTGAAACAATTCCAGATTGATCAAGTGATAAAAGAAAGTTGTGATTTCTTTAAGGCCTTCCAGATATTGATATATTTCAAAAGAAGAGAGATGAAAAAAAAAAAAGGAGAGAGAGATAAAAGAAAGAGAAAAGGGTTGCTCAATGAAAGAGGTAGCCAATACTCCATTCCACCATACAGTTGTAAATTTGGGTCGTGTAAATCTAAAGGGTAACTCTGTCTAGGCTGTAAAAGGCTAAACTAGTAAACAGAGCTCTACTCGGTTTCCCCTTTTTTATGATCTAGAAAAGTTGATCAATCCAGAGTTCATCAATCAATCCAGTCATCCTTGAAGAAAGTTCTATACCCTTTGTAATTACACATCAGAAATCTTCCTTGAAGTAATTCAGCCTAGTATGTCCTTGGGAAATTTTAACAGCTAGCAGTTAGTAGTCAATTTATTGTGAAGAATGTCTGTGGCAAGGCATGATGCATGGTCTTTTTGTTTTGAAGCCAGAGTCCTGGGTTCTAAAATAGTGCTACTATTTTACCCGTAGATATCGCCATTTGTTGAGAAGCAACACACCCCCACTGAAAAATGCATTCCAATCCTCTTGAAAACTTTGAAATACCATTTTGCAGCAGGGACCCTCTAGATGTTTCTCAGTTTTAAATCCAGATCTTGCTTACCTCCTTTTTAAAAGTTGTGTTTTTCTTGCATTCTAGCTTTGATTATCACAAGCTTAACTTTTACATGCTAGAAATCATTCATGCTTAAGCCAAACCTTGCACCGATACAAAGAAAATCCAGAAAGCAGTCAAATAAATACATGAAAATCAAAACTTTCCCTTTTAGTAATGTCGCGAAATCGTGACACTTCCATTTATGGAAATGTCACGAAATCGCGACAGGAAAATAGAAAATCGGCTAAGTCGCAAATGTGTAGCGAAATCGCGACACTTTCCATTTTGGAAGTGTCGCGATATCGCGACATTTCCATTTTTGGAAAGTGTCGCAAAATCGCTGTCGGCCGGAGGAGAGAGAAGAAAGTTGTACGGAGGGGCGCGATTTGGCGACATGTCGCGATATCGCGACATGTCGCATTTTCGTTGAGAAAAGGAGAAAAGTGGCTAAGTCCAAAAGTTGCAGCGATTCGCTGACACGTCGCGAAATCGCGGTCAACGCGGTCAACGCATGCAGCTTTGGCGGAACCGTCGCGATTTCGCGACGTGTTCCATTTTCGCGGGTTCGAGGAAGCAAAGGAGGAACAGTAGAAAATGTCAGCGAATCGCGACCAGAAGCTCAGTCGACGACTTAACCCAAAAGATGCAGCGATGCGCTGCACGTCTCAGAATCGCGGCTGTTAACGAAGAAGAGAGTCCGAAATGAAAGTGCAGCGATTCGCTGCACACTCGTTGAGAAGGGGGTCTAAAGAGGAAGTTGCAGCGATGCGCTGCAAGTTCCAAAGTTGCAAAGGCGCGGGGCATTGAATATAAAAGGGAGCAAAGTAAGAGCTGTAGCGATTCGCTACTATTTTTGGGATGAGGCTCGACAAACCAAAAGTGCATCGATGCGCTGCACGCCTCAAAATCGCGGAGCGATAGTTTCAAAGAGTCCAAAGTGTAAAATTTGCAGCGACTCGTTGCACGTTTTCTAAGAGGTAAGATTTGCAGCGATGCGCTACCCCCTTTTGTGAAAGTGAAACCAAAGGAAGAAGCTTAAGGAAGAAGCATGTCGCGAAATCGCGACATGCTTGAAGAAGCCTGTGCGGTCGCCAGGGAAGGTCGCGATTTCGCGACATGCCGTGAAATCGTGACATGTCGCATTTTTGCGGCTGCGAGGAAGAAGTTGCCGATGAGCCAGGGACGTCGCGATTTCGTGACATGTCGCAGAATCGCGATAGGAGAGAGAAAGTTCCTCAAAAGGGCCAGAAGTGCATTCCAGCTGTAAACAGAAGGCATCCTGGGATAGCGACACGTGTCAAAGCATGAGGCAGACAAGCGGGGCCGACATGCAAGCTTATTTTGCGGTTTTTAGTCTGATTTTAATGTTTTAAGCTTGGATTTGATAATTTTATTAAAGTACTAATGCATCTTTTCTCTTTCATACAGGATTCCACTTGTCACCTGCGGGACAACTGAAAAAGACCATAAAGGCAAAGTTAAAGTGCAGATTTAATCAAACACCGCCATGCTAGAGGAGAAGAGGCCGGTAAAAGCATTCAATGGCAAATTTATGACAGAATTAATAGCATGAAGACAATTTCAACTCGGGGGATGGGTCTGCGGATCAAATTGATGGAGAAGTGGTGACTCATCCGGCTCACCAACAGGAATTGATGAGAGCATTCATTTGCAGTTGCGGATGAATGCAAGTGGCATTCAACTCTATCTTCTCCATTTATGGCAGCTAACTGCAAGATTTACAGAATGGTTAAGTTCTATCCATAGCTTTGTTTTAAGTGGCTTTTATTGTAAAACCCGGTCCTAGGGTTTAAGATGATAAGATTTGCAATTAGAGAAGAAGATATTTCTGAAAAGATCAGGGTCTGTCCTGAGTCTATAAATACTTCTTCTCAATGTAATTGCGGGAGGCGGAGACTTAGAAATAAAAGGCTTATAAGCAATTTCTTGCAAATTTTGTGAAATCCTTTGTTTTTTGGACTGGGAGTTGATGTGCTTTTGCTGTTTTCTGTGGTAGCATGGCCAGGAGCCTAATATTTTACAGATCTGTGATAAGTGTATCTTCTTCTGTTATCCGTTCCATTAAAGTTTGTTAGATATATGTTGTAAATCTGCCATTATCAAGTTTAAATATCGTTGTTAGGCTTCAGTTGTTCTATTGTCTGCTAGGGGAAATTACAGATTTGAGGTTAAGTTTGTTCTAATTGCTCTGTCTTCACTGTGTGAGCTAGGCTGCCGGTGAAAGATACCAGTTTTAACCAACTTCCCTTGGATTTATAATTTTCTGCTAGATCTGTTCCACTTTGCCTTGTGCTCTTAGTTGAAAGTGATCTTAGAAATCTGGACACTTTCTTCTTTGATTTGTTCTGTTGTGAAGCTGATAGTATAGATAAAATTGGTAGTTTTAAGTTTTACAGTTTAAAGTCTGATAAACTTCTCTTTCTGCCCTACCCTACCCTCTCTTTGTTTTCGGTGAAATGATCCATTTTTACTTTCTTTATTTGTCTTTTATTTGAATCTGTTGACCCATGAGAGCTAGATCAAGAATCAAGTTAAATCTGATTGTCAACAACTAACAACTACTGAACAAGTTCGAGAACCCCCTGTAAGGTAACAGACAGTCCATATTGAAATCTATTCCAGAAGCGGAAAAGAGTGAATAGACATTCGACCCGACTACGTAACTCGCACCTTGGATAACCAGCTAGATCCTAAAGTGAGTGGGGATTACCTCGGTATAAGTGTTATCGGAGCTTCCTGCTCATCCTTCACGGGGTGTGTATGAAAGTCGGACCAACAGGGCTTTTTACCAAAAACTAGTTCATAAGGTATGAATCCAATAGTGGATTTCCAAGTAGTATTGTAAGCCCAAATTGCTTTAGGTAATTTATCTAGCTAGTTTCTCCTATAAAAAGCTACTATTTTTGTCAAGATTCGTTCTAGTTCCCTATTTGTTACCTCAACCTGGCCATTTGCTTGTGGGTGGTAAGGTGATGAGTTCCTATGTTTGATTTCATATAATTCTGATAAAGCCTCAATGACTTTAGATGTAAATTAGGGTCCTTGGTCTGTGGTGATAGACCGTGGAGCTCCAAATATCTAAAAAATCTAATTATACAAGAAATCGATGACCTTCTCTTCATGAGCATGTTTGAAAGCACACACCTCTACCCACTTTGTCAGGTAATCAGTGTATACTAGAATATGCACCTTTCCTTGAGAAGGTGGATCAATAGGTCCTACAAAATCAAGCCCCCACCTCTCAAATGGCTCTAAAACCAATTGAGGTTGTAGTGGCATTTCATTTGTATGAGTGGGTTTCCTCATTCTTTGGCATGCATCACAAAGCCTGATGTACTTTTTCACATCCTTGTGAAGAGATGACCAATAATATCCTATCCCTAAAAATTTTCTAATTGTGCTTTTTACATAATAGTGTCCACCTGAGGGTTCATCATGACAAGCCCTAAGGATACCCTTAAAAAGTATACCCTTAATCCACTCAAAGGAAGAACTTTGTTTGATCAATTGTTTTTTATGTTTTGAAGTGAAATGTGGAGGAACTTTCCCTGTGACCAAATAATTGGCTATATCTGCAAACCATGGTAATTGGACAGATATAGAAAATAATTTTTCATCAAGAAAAGTGTCCTCAACTAATTACCCTTCCTTTGTGTTCTGCAACCTAGACAAGAAATCTGCTACAACATTAGCTTTTCTTGGTTTGTTGATTATTGTGATATCAAATTCTTGTAGCAACAATAACCAACGAATAATTCTTGCACTTACCATAGGCTTATTCATCAAATACTTAATGGCTGTGTGATCTGTGTGAATGAATATTTGATAACTTGTGATGTAATGCTTGAATTTGTTGATGGCATAAATTACTGCCAAGAATTCCTTCTCGCTTGTGGTATAATTTTTCTCAGCTCCTATCAAATTCTTGCTAATGTAGTAGATGGCATAGTGTTCACCATTGTCAATTTGTCCTAATGCTGCTCCAATTGTAGTATTGGAAGCTTCAACCTGTATGTGAAATGGTACTGTCCAATTAACACAGGTGGAGTTACTAATTTCTCTTTTAGAGCTTCAAATGATTCCTGACACCTTATAGTACAGGAGAATTCAGAATCTTTAGTCAATAGGGAAAACATGGAATTGGCTATTGTGCTAAAGCTGGGAATAAACCTACAGTAAAAACCAATGTGTCCTAGGAAGCTTCTGACATCAATCTGAGTTTTAGGAGGAAGAAGATTCTTGATAATTTCCACCTTCTTTGGATCAACCTGGATCCCTTGAAGAGAGATGTGATGACCAAGAACTATTCCTTCCTCCATCATCATAAAAAATTTGTTTGGATTCAAGGATAACTGGTATGTTTCATAGCAAGTTAAAACTCTGTCAAAGTTTTCTAATGTAAAGTCAAAAGTCTATCCACATACTGTGAAATCATCCATGTATATCTCAACACTGTTGGTAGTCGGATCAGAAAAAATTGCTAAGACCGCTCATTGAAATATTGTTGGGGTATTACACAAACCAAACGGTAAAACCCTATAGGCAAATGTTCTCCATGGACAGGTAAAGGTTGTTTTCTCTTGATCTTCAGGTGCAACCTGAATTTGATTATACCCACTAAATCCATCAAGAAAACAAAAGTATTTTTTTCTAGCAAGGGTATCTAACACCTTATCTATGAAAGGTAGTGGAAAATGGTCTTTGTATGTCACTATGTTCAGCTCTCTATAGTCTACACATACTATCATTTTTCTATTTTTCTTAGGAACTATAACCAATGGAGAGACCCACTACCTCTAGAAGTTTTTCAATTTCTTCCTTTATAATATCCCTCAAGGCAGGATTTAGTCTTCTCTGGGGTTGTCTTACTGGCATGACTTCTTTAGTATAAATCCTGTGGGTGCATATATCAGGGTGAATCCCTGACATATCTTTGTAGTCCCAAGAAAAAACATGAACATGCTTCTACAAAACAGTTATCAATTTTTCTTTCTCTTCTCTAGTAAGTCAGATGTTAATGTTCAGAAATTTTTCTGGTTGGACTTCTATTTGTTTTGTATTTGGAAGGATTGAATTCACTTCTTCATACTTGGTGATTAGGGAGTTAAGAGGGCAATGATGAGATGGGAGGAAATAAGAAGTTTATGTTTCATTGATTTCTAATGGAAGCATATCCTGTATGGAACAGTGAGAAGGGAAAATCAGGTGATGGTGACACCCATGTGGTAGTGAAATAGATGTTTCCTATGATAGTACAAATGGCTCACATTCAGAATTTTGGTTCTCCTCATTCCCTAAAAACTGATGGATATTTACTGCTTCCTCTTCTAACCCTTGTTCATGTAGAACATTCATTAGGATAATTTCATTCTCTAAAGTTTCTATGTCATGGAGGTCTTCTGTGTGTTCCTTTACTACCAAGGTGGCTAGTGTGGAAATAACCTCTTCTGGTTCTTCATCTGAGTCAAGAAACCATAACTGACCTAAAAAATTGCTGGAGGGTCTTGCAGGAGGATACAGATAAATCTGTTTTAGATCAATACCATTTGAAAAGGTCATTTTTCTAGATCTTCAGTCTATGAAGGCTGTTGTAGTTGCAAGCCAAGGTCTTCCCAAAATGATGGGATATCCATGTGCTGAATTTCTTGGCTTTAAAACCAAAAAATATATAGGGAATTCCCAAGAAGAGACTTCTATAGGGACATATTCAATGATACCTTCAGGTTTTGCAACTGACCTATCAACCATTTCTAAAATTGTAAATGTGGGACTAAGATGTTTGAGGTATAATTGTTCCATTATATCCTTGGTCATGACATTTATTGCAGCTCCTAGATCTACTAAAACATTTGATATTGGTACTGAGCCTATGGTAATTGTGATAACTGGACTCCCTGGGTCACTATACTTTGGAGGTACTAGTTTTTTGGACAAGATATCAGCTATCTTTCCTTCAACTTCGAACAATCTTGGGAAATGCTTTCTTTTTTTTTCATGCTCTTCTAATGCACAAATCTCAGACAGTACTTTTAATAATTGGTATATCCTTAATGGCTTGCAATAAGGACAATGATATAGTTAACTTTCTAAGTTCCTTGACCAGGTCTGACTCAAAAAATTTTGATGTGGTATTGAATCTTTCAGGATATGGAATTATCCTTGATGAAGGTAATTATTTTGCTTATGGTTCTATTTTTTCTTCTTTCTCTGTTGTTGGTTTAAATCTAACTGGTTCCAAAGGTTCTTGCTTTTCATTTTCCTTGATTTTAGTTGAAACAGGTTCAGGTACAACTTTTCTCGAACGAAGTTGGATGTTACTACAATCAAGAACATTTATTTCAGTATTTTCTTCAACTTCAGCCACATAGACAGGGGATGCCTGTCTCATGTTGTTTGGATTAGTGACTAGTTGAGCTGGAAGTTGAGGCTATTTCACCTATTGTGTTTGTTGTGGTTGGTTCTATTTTTCTTGAAAATTTTGATTAGGTGTAGGCAACAAATGCTGAGTTTGACCTTGATTTATTTGCTGCCTTGGATAGGACTGGTATTGTTGACTCCACTATGGTTGATTTTGCATCCAATGTGGATTAGTCTGATTTTGATTCTAGGATGGGTTTTTTTGATTCCATGATGGGTTATTTTTATTCTTATTTTAGGCTGGATTACTCCAACTTGTTTGTGGCTATTCTTCGAAATTTATCCATTGAGAATAATTCCAAGGATGTTGGGGTGGTTCTGATTGTCCCCAAGGCATAGTCTAAGGATTATGCCCCCAATTTGTAGGAAAACAAGGGGATTTTTGGTACTGAGAGAAATTTCCCCCCTATTTTGGTCCAACATAGTTGAGTTCCTCAGTCTGACTCTCTAACACAATTTTGAGTTGTGGTAGCAGGTGGCATTTATCAGTCAAATGCTTCTTCGAATAGATACTACAAATGGATGAGATAGACGTTTTATTCAAAGGACACTCTTGAAAAGCATGTTTATTTCTACATCTTGGGCAATAAATTGCCAAAGGTTCTGTGGTTTTTTCTTTTGCAGACATTTCTTCCAAAGTTGTGTTCAATTGCACCAGAATATCAATTTTAAAATTTGTAAGTTCCTCTATTAGGTCCTTCACATCAGTGCCATTTGTACTATTTTTTCTCCTTCCCTACTTAGTGCGAGAGTAATTCCTATAGAGATCCATAATTTTCTCAATTCTGAGAGTATTTACATCCCCTTTTCCCATCAAATCCAATACTTCTCTGGATTCATCTTGTAATCCTCTCAAAAAGATGGTTTTGCATAACTCAGGTTCTACAAGTCCACATCTCCTTTGAACAAATGAGAACCTATCAAGATAGTCTTCTAATGTTTCATCATCTTCCTGCTTAATCTTACATAACTCATATTTCCTATTCCTTACACAACAATACTCCTGATATTTGTCTAAAAATATAGTTTCCATTTGATCCCAGGTTCAGATGGAATTTGGCTCTAAGCTCATGAACCAGCGTAATGCTGAGTCCTTAAGTGTTGAGAGAAAAACCTTAAGTTTTTTATTATCATTTACATAGTCATAGGTTTGACACACTACTTTGAATTCAAAAAAAAATTGATCAGGATCTTCAGATACAACACCTCGAAAGGTTGGAAGTACTAAAGGTGAAATGGTTTTCATGGGGGAGTTTTGTGTTGGATTCAAATGGATAGTATATTCAAATGTTCTAGAAGGTTGGGACATATCCTAATCATTTCCTTCATTATGGACATGACCATGTTGGCCATCCCCATCTAGATTGCCTCTCTCTACCATAGTTTATTGTTCCTTGGGAACAGTTAAACCTATCCAAATTTCACTCTTAAGAGGTCCAAAATCCTCTTTTGATGAGTCTGATGATTTTTCTTTCTCAATGTTCTAATGATGATGAAGATGGTGATTTTTTGTTTCAATTTTTTTGGTATTTCAAACACAGGTGATTCACCCCTTAGGTGTGAAGATCTTCTTAATGGAACAAGCCAGGGATCCTTTTGAGTAATTCTACCTTTTTCATCCCTAGGCTTACTCATTCATGTTTACTCTTGAATGACATAAATTATAGGTTAATAATTGTTACTTTAACCAACTGTTATATTCATATTTTATCCTAAATTTTTATAGCTCAGTCTAATTAATAGCTATTGGACTATTGTTACCTTCTAGAAACACTATCCCCTGGAAATGGTGCCAAAATGATGTGTTTTCATTATGCACATCATTAATTCTCAATGAATTTATCAATCCAGGGAAGTGTACAAGGTTATTTGCGGAAGGAGTGAACAGGGCTATAACTTAGGTCATTTGGGAGTAATAGGTCTTATTGGTCAAATCGATTGTGTGGGGGATTTAGGACATTTTTATCTCTAAATTGCATAAATTGAACTTTAATCTAATTGCAGGAATGGAAACTAATTACTAATTGCATAAATGAAATCCTAGTTACAATTACAAAATGAAATCTAATTATGTTGCAGAAATAACTCCCTAGTTACAGTTGTAGAATTAGAAATCTAATTATGATTGCAGAAAGGAAGTCTATTTACTTTTGCAATAATGGAAACCTGATTATAACATGGAAATTAAGTCTTGCCAATGCTCTGTAATAGAAGGTTGTCAATATTTTGTGCAGGGGTTGACATCAAAACACAAAATGTAGTAAATTGCAAAAAATAGTAAATTCTGGAAATGAGAATCTACAATAATTTGAAAGCTTGCTGAAAATGGATATTACAACCAAACCTATCATTAATCACAAGATCATCCTAATCATGAAATAAACTAAGATTGAAAATATTGTTAGTTGTTTACAAGGAAATGAAATGACAAGTTTTACAACTTATTCTACTACAACAAAATCAGAATAAAAACTTGTTGTTAGTCCTCCTCCTAGGTCTGGAAGTGGCCAGCCTCCTTGTCCAAAAGAAGGTGTGAATTTTTCTCTCTCTCTAGATCTTACTCACACTCATTCACAACAACATGAATAGAAAAAGTAGTGTACTTTATTGATTCAAGAACATAATTACAGTATTGCTGCTAAAAACCTTGCTATAGGACTATAACAGTCACTTTTCTACTATTTTCTTATTATTATACTCCTTGCTTATTTTACCCTACCTTAGCTCAACCTGGATGGGAGCTATCTATTTATAGATATCCTAAAATCTATTTACAAACTGAGAATATCTCATTCCTATCTTATAGATCTATTCCTATTATGCTACAACATTTCCTGGGTTTATCCTAGAAGATGATCAAAATTGATCTTTTCCATGAATGGTGGCTTTGGACGGCAAGGACGACAAAGTCAGATGGGAGATATTTTCCTTTAACATTTTCAACCTTCTTTCCCTTTTTTCATCATTAAAAATTAGTCAAAAAGCACTTTATGTTCTCATTTCGAAGATAAGTGGCTCATTTTGAAGAGACTGTATTTCTCATTCGAAGATGTCTGCTCATTTCGAAGAGACTGTATTTCTCATTTCGAAGATGTCTGCTCATTTCGAAGATCTTAGGAATGAACAACTATGTGCTCTTCAAGTGATTTCATCTGTATTTCTTAGGTGGGTTAGCTCTCAGGATCATATTGCAATAGCCTTCATCTTTCTCCATGTGTGAATTCCATGCCTTGCCATTCATTGGCAGCTGGCTAGAATTTACATTGGAAAATCAATTTTTGCTGCACAGTAACAGTTTGCTTGCACTATTTGCTAGATTTCGATAAATAAATGCTTGAAACACATCAAAACAAAACTAGTGAAGTGTTGCTATCAACCTAAGCATACTTCTCATTTAGAAAGTCATGACAAAGTAACATAAAACTATGCAAAATTTGTAAAAATCAGAATATAGTATTTCTAACATATTGATCATGCAAACAGTTAATACACAACATATTAAATCAACTTAACTAGCATATCAGATTAAACACAAGATTTTTTAGGCATTTTCAATGTTCAAAACATGTTATGATTGAGGCATTTCCAGGCCTCATCAACTACCTAAATTTATACTGGTAATATTACCAGAATACACAAGCAAGGACCCAATCACTCCACTAGAGCACCTTAGAGAATTGGTATTTATATAACAAACACACAATATAGTGGAGCAAAATGTGGCCTTAAGGCTATTAGTGGCATCTATTAAGGGAGAGTTAGGAAATATGAATCAATTCCTCTTCACTAAATAATTTGGCTTCACTATTCATGAGTGCCTTCATCATAAAAAGTGAATAAAACATAGTTAAGGTTAGGAGGGAGCCAACTCAAGAGGAGGTTTCATCTGACCAACAACAGAATAACCAACTAAGTTCTCCCCAATAATAAAATAAACATCATGGGTTCCCTAACAGGGAGAGCTTATCTAAGCAGTGGGATAAGGAAGAAATAATCATCATGCCTCAATTGGTTTTGAAAACAAACAATATAAGGCCTGAAGTAGTATGATAAGTAGCCCCAAGATAAACATGTCTTGAGAGTTTATCGTTCCCATATTTATGGACATATGAGGACATTCCTGACTAAAAAATAAACCTCAAGAAAGGAAAATTATGTGGACTATACCTAACTCAAACAAAAGATAGTAAAAACTATTATATGCCACATGTGAAAATGAAAAGGCATTTAAGTTAGGAAGTTCAATTTTTGATGATATTAGCACCTAAAACAAACAAAAGTGTTAATGACTAATCGTAGTGTGGGACCTAGACCCACATCAATGTGAATTTAGAGGAATGGACTCATAATGAACCATGTCTCTTTTTTTAAAAAAGAAAAATGAGGTGGATGGGTTTATATATATGCACTTTGTTCTGTGTGCAAAAGGAAGTGTGTTCATTGGTGATAAAAGGTGATAGTAGCTATCGCAATAAATAAAAACATTAAAAAATAAATGCTTCCTAACAGATATAAATATAAGGATATAGGTGGACAGTCATGAGTTAATATTAGAGAGAAGATTGACCAATTATATATTAGGGCACATCAATCAAGGGTTTTTATTAATTGAGAAGAGCCCAAGACCTCAATCCCTATAATAAATATGCTTGCACATGAAGCTATTTTCTTTAATAAAAATTTCTTAAAAAAAGTAATGGTGTATCAATCTACCTCCCAAGACTCAATATGGTAAAATCGGCAACACCTAATGAATCTAATAAGAGAAATAAGAACGTAGATACTCCATCAAAATCTACAAAAAAAGGATAGAGTAGATGGAGGCGGTGAAAAATGAGCAGCCCCAAATTATTGAATATGAGGCTAATGGGGTCAATGACCCTAGGATGGAAAAGTATGGAAAGGTGCTAAAGGAGGAAGCTCAAATAAGACAAATGGAAGCTAAGATATATTCTTTTGAGGCAAGGGTATGGAGTAGTAGCCTTTCCCAAAATCTTTTTCCACTAGTTCATCCTTGTTGTAGTTACTCCCCACCCCCACCCTCGACATGTGTAGGATAATACGACCCACACTCTAAAATGATTTTGTGTCCTAACAATAGGACATTCTAGGTAATTATATCTAGGAATGTTATCCAAAAAATTATTCAATTACCAAAGGGTCTAAAGATGAACCCAAAAATTGTGAAGACATGTTATTTAAAAATTAAGGATAAATTAGGTTGTTTGAACCAGGAGCTCATCAATACCATGAGTACCACACTTCCTCTCAAAAGTGAGATTTTTATGCAAGAGGCCAAGGATGTCCTGATTATGGAAACTTTCATTTTTGGATCCCCTAATGATGTGGAAATAATAGAGGAAATGCTAGCTATTATACACCTATTGAGGAACAATACAAAGAAGAAGTCATTGGTGCTTGACTCCAGAGACTTCATAGCTCGACGAATTCCTTAAGGACTAATAAAATTTATAGGAAACCAATATTTCAAGTACTGATCATTCTTAGTTCACCTTACTCTATACCAAAATAATTGGAATTTTGAATGTTTATAATTAGAAAAAGGAAATGAAAGAGGGGAAGGGAATCCCATAATATATTGGGAAAACATTTTATACTTCCACTCCCCTTGTATTTTAAAATAAATTTTTGGTTCCCACTATAGAAAAATTTGAAGAAGAAAAATGTAAATGAATATCGGAAGAACGATTGATATTCTTAAAACAACAATAGAAGGGGATTGGTACTTCCTAGAGGAGTGAACTATGATCCATATTTTTTATTTCAAGGGAAGAATATTCATCCTTATAGAATATATGACCAATAAAGTAACATGTATGGAGATCTTAAGGCAAGCGAATCTGATAGATTTTACCTATGCAAGTGGATAGAACAAATTGAGGTTCTATAATATGACCAATAGAGTAACATGTATGGAGATATTAAGGTAAGTGAATCTAATAGATTTTTCCTATGCAAGTGGATAGAATAAATTGAGGCTCTATAAAATACCATTTTTGCTAGGACCAATAACTTAGGAAAAGAGATAAGTCATCAAAGAATTTTAAATAAGACTATAGTGGCTAGGGCTTGGAATCCTAGAGGATACATGGAACTATGACCCATATGGAAAATTTGTAGTATGGTCAAAATGTGCCAATATCTCTAGGAAATTTGAGCATGAATAAATATCCAATCTTGAAAATACAAAAGTACGCAGGAAGGATTATTACCCTTATTAAAAAAGGAAGGTTTATTACAATAGGAGCCCCAAAAGAAAATATATGGGAGTTTCTATAAAAAATATAAAAGACCGACCCTATAATGACAATCAAGATCTTTGCACAAAAAAGGTTAAGAAAGCTAGGATGGAATCATAATAAGATCAATGTATGGTGGAGATTTTGTTAGGAAATTGACCAAGTAAAGGCACTTTATGGAAGCCTTGACCCATATTAAGACCATGTGTTCAGCATGGCTTATGACTAAGAACACCTAGAGGATGCCTTAATCGGGGCAAATAAAGATGAAGTTGTAGAAACTAGTCAGAGTAAAAATAAGGTCACAAGGACCTCAACAGGACAATTGAATAAAGAAAAAGTTTAGAAAGAGTCAAAGGAGGGACCTCCACTAAAGAAGCAAAAATGATAATTCAACAAGAATCATCATCAAATGAGGAAAGAGGTAAGGTCCAAGATCAAAAAGAAATGTGTCAATCTCAACAACTAGAAGTTGAGCACGTGACTTAGATAGAGAAATAACAGGCACTAATGGAAGAGAATGTTATAGCCACATTAATAACCAAATAAAAATAAAATAACTAACTCAAAGGAAACATAGGGATAAAAAGGGGAAAGACCTCTTAAAAGGCCTATAGTCTCCTTGGAAGAGCAGCCTGCATCCCTAAAAAAGGTTATGATAGAGGAGAACAACTCAGAGAATCCCTCCAACCAATTAGGCAATCAAATCCAAAAGGATCCCTATTATCCTAATGACAATTCCCTTCACCAAACCAAATTCCATTGTGACAAAACACTTGGTAAAATATTTCAAGACCTATAAGATCTACATCAATAGAAAGACACTTGGATCAGCAGAAGCAAGCACTATTTTTGAGACTGCAAATAGATTTTCATTTTTATTCCCATATTGAAGCCTTCAATATCTCTAAAAATTATCCTTTGGTATTAAAGCCTAAATATCATATGACCAAAAATAATTGGCACATATTAACAGAAATCCTTAATCTCAAAGAAATGTAGACCAAAGACATAATACGATTTAGGCAAGAAGTGGGAAAACCATAGAATATGACACTAACAATTTTAAATTCAAATTAGAGAAGATGGAAGAAGAACTAAAAATGATAAAAAAGACAAAAAAAATATTTTAAGTGAAAAAAACCCTCAAGCAATAGGTGGATAGACTAGTCAAATGTTTAGAAGAACAGCTTGTGAACTCCCTCATATTGAATTAGGAAGAACAAGTTGAGGAACTCATGTTAAAAAAATTAATTGAGCAAGAGGTAGATTTTTGCATAAAAAGATGAAGTATACAAGAAGAAAATATTGAACAATAATAGGTTGGAACAACAAAAAAAATTGTAAAGCTTGATCAAGAAAGTCACTACCACATACTAGGATCACATTTTCAATATGGGTCATTCTCTCTATTAGATATTCAGGTTCATCAAGATAATGGTAGAATTAGAAGCGCATGTTAGATAAGATGTTGAATCCATCATGGCTAAGATCTTTGCTATATTGGCGAAAGCTAAGATATGTCAGGAAAATTTGACTCTAATGACTCAAGGTGAGTTAGAGGCTATTGGAATACTTGACATAGAATCCCCAATGCAGAAAATAATGGCCCTAATCCACAAAGAGAAAATTGCACACACATGTGAAGCACAAGCTCTACTATTGAACAATGTTATGGTGTGGTTTAGAGATGAAGCAAATATATTGTTACAAAATGGGCTCCCATCTCCTTAAAGTGAAGGAAATGAAATGATGGGGGAGAAATAATATATTTAGCTTCTGAAATAATGCAAGGAAGTTAGTTTACCTACAAAAAAATGGTTAGAGCCTCTAAAACCAAAAAATATCATGCAAGCATTTGAATCATTTCTCAACCTTAGGATCCAAAAATACAGACCCACTAATAAAATTAGAAACTTCCCAATAGAAAGTAATATTTAAGTAGAATTTGCACTCATCTATTTAAAAAAAATCAATATCCATAATAAGAGGAATGGGTATCAATTAGGCAAGCGCAAGAGAAGCTTCTTGCCATGTAATCATGTTTTGATTAACATTTCTTTTAGTTTTTTATGTTTTCTTTTTCAAGAATGATAAAAATAAATTAAATTCAAGCCCAAGGATAAAGGCAATTTTATTTCTCCTTCAAGTAGGCTACAAGTCCCTTGTGAGCTACCAAAACTGTAGTGATTCTTCACCATCCACTTGTGACTAAGGTAAAACCTCGATAGCTAATGATCGAAGTTTTATCTAGCTTACAAAAAATAAGTTAAAAGAACTCCCAATAATCAAGACATGCAAAATTCATTCTATAAAAGTCCTAATAGATAGACAAAGGAGCACTAAATAAGTTCTTCAAGATAAGTCCTTATATTAGAGGTTTTTCAATCCAAGATGAAGCGCAATAGCAAAACTCTCGACCAGTCTGTGAGAGATGCTAGAAATCCAACTAGGCATCGATGCTTGAGTCAAATAAAAAGTGATAGAGGTAGATAGGATGAGTTAATTCTTATTTGAATAAGGAGACAAAGACCACCTACCAGAGGGTAACCTCAATAATTGTCTTAGACACTTATTCAAGATGAAGTATGGCACTGACAATCCTATGTTTTCATTATTGTTAAAGAATATTGTATTATTTGGTACATGATAATGTATCCCCATGGTACCTTCATGATACAAATGTAAATATGTAATAGATCAAGATTTGATTCTATATTTTAGATTAGTTATTTATATTTCTCTTTTATGTAAGTGTCAATGTGCAAGAAATGCACAAGTGTCATGTAAGTAAGAGTGCAAGTGTGTATTGAGAGAATGTGCACAAATGCCATGTATGTAAGTATGCAAATATGTAAAGTGAGGATGTGCACGTCTCTTGTATTAGGAGTGCATGTAAGAGAGTGAGAGCCATGTAGAAGTGTGCAAGTGTCATAGAGTCAAGTATGAATATAAGAAGAGATTGAAGAGTCTAGTATACAAGTAGAGAGATGATAAGCCAAAGGTCATGGGAGTTGTCATATGGAGAGCATTATTCAAGAATGTGAAGATTCACATTACTATGTCTATATTATGGAGACAAAGATCCATACAATGTAAGGGAAAAATAGTTTGTAGTGATCACCACATAGCAAGCATTGATAATAAAGCTTGTATACAAATTTTGAGCAATTTTCATATTGTAAGTATTATCATGCATTTACATGAATTATTTTGGCTAATTTACATTCATATTTGATATTATAAGTTAATTTTATTTTATTATTATATTGGCTTGGATATATATTTAATTGCTCATATATTATTCTACTCTTGATAATTGATATTTCGACCTATAATATTGTTGGCTTATTTACATTGGGACCTATGAAATTTTGAGATAGTTAATCTTAAAATCCAACAATTATGATTAGAAAAGTATGCTATTCAGTGATAAAAATCCCTATAAGAAGTATATGAGATTGTCAAAACTATTTGATAATGATTTTGGAGGGAAAGTTTCCTACTATAATCTATAAATAGCAAAATTCTAGGTTATAAAAAGGTATCAACGAGTTTTCAATTGTATATAATTGTAGGATTTTATTTAATTTCTCTCGGTTAAAATAGTTGTGATTTCTAAGGAGATTGTGGGAAATATCAAACCCTTGCTTCTGGCATAATCTATGTAAAATCTTGTTTGCATTTATATATACACAAGAGCATATGTCTATTTTTCAGCATTGCCTACAGACCCATTGTTGTGTGTATATATTTATCTATAACATTTTGTCTGAATAATGGGTTATATTAAGTGTATGTGTATGAGGGGTATGCATCTATTTTTGGACCGATTCACTTGCTTGGCTCTCTATCTGGACATGTCTTCTTATGCATGTGTATAATTAGTATCTCTCATTTGTACTTCATTGTGTTGAGAAGAGGAAGTGTTCATCAGTGGTGCATAGCATTCAGGCCTATTTTGGTAGGAAGATCTTAGTGGATCTCTTGGTGAATCACCCCCTTTTCTTTTGTAGATTTTATTTTTTTAATTTTACTTTCTTGCGCCTCTTTCCCTTTATTGAGCAACAAGTGCTTGTAATATCACATCCTGACAAGGAGTCAACCTTGTAAAAACTCTCGAAGGTCCTCAATTGATCCAAACATCACGCTCTTGACCACATCCCATTGTGTCACTCATCGTAAAGCATAATTATCCCCAACAGGGACAATAATATATGACAACGCAACCCTAACCTAATGCTCAAGAGTTGGCTTACATGCAAAGTGCCACTCAAGCTGGAATCTTCTATCAAACAATAGTTACATTCTTGATATCAGTTACATGAAATTAGCCCACTTGTCTAGGTGTCTCAATTACCATATACCTTTAGAAACTAATACAAAATATCATTATAATGGGGTCCCGATGCTGGAAAGGGTCATTACATAATAATATGTTAATTATAAAATAATATTAGAATGGGTTCCTAACAACATCCAGATGCACAATAAACACTATATTTTTGCTCTATGAGGGATACTATCATAATTTTCTTAGGGCTTTCATCATGGCAAACACTTGTTTCTCAATGAAATTATCTTTCTCTTCATAATTGTGCAATGATTATATCATGAAAGATATGGGTTTTTATTCATCCTTTTTATTTATTTAAGTACTACAATGACACTAGCATTTATTCCAAATGCATATAACCTAAACTCTTTGTCAAAATATGGATTGTCCAATATTAGCACTTTGGAGATCACATCTTTGATGTTTTAGAAATCACATTTGCTCTCTTTAGTCAAAGTGAAGGTGGAATCATTATTTAACATCCTTGTAATTGGTCTTAATATTTGGATAAAAATTAGTGATGAATTTAATTATAATGTTGATTTGGTCCCTAAAAGATCAAATTATACCCAAGTGTTGTAGGTGAGTTGGAGAGGAGAGGGCAATCCTCCAAGGGAGGTCCCAGGTTCGAATCTCCACCCTACCAAAAAGTTGAATTGGGTACCCAAAATCCAATTGATAATGTTGGTGCGAGCAAGATGTCGGGTGCGACCCCGGGTGACTTTGACGGTGTAGAACCCCCTATTCGTGGTATCTTAGACCAAGGTGGCACCGCAAGGGGTTTTTCGCTTTAAAAAAAAAAAAAGATCAAATTCCCTTCTTCGAGGATACTAGTGGTAGTTCTTAATTTGCCTTGATGTGATCTGGATCAATAGTAATCCCATATTTTGAAATAATATGGACAAGTAGTATTCCTTCCTGCATAAATATTATCAATTTCTTAGGATTTAGTGAGATCATATACATCTTGCACCATTCAAATACTATGTAAATATATTTCATGTGCTTCTTTCTTTCAAAAATACAATTGTCATCCATATATGGAAAGATTATTTCATTCATTAGCCCTAAAAATATGCGATCTATCATGCATTAAAATTTGACATCTACATTCAAAATTCCAAATGACATCCTTTGATATACAAACATTCCTTATTTGGTAGTGAATTTTGTCATGTGTTGATCCTTTTTCCTAATCCAAATTTGATTATACCCTAAAATTTATCGAATAGTGACATCATTTTTTACTATACTATTGTCTACAAGATATGATCCACAAACATGAGTGGGTAATTATATTTTAAGGAAGATCTATTTAGATTTTAAAACCCAACCTAATTTCACCATATTTCTTCCAAATACGTACCAAGTTTGTGACCCATATCAAATACTGAATTGGGTACATAATCTATGCTTGTAATACTTTAAGCAAATCCTTCCTCATTAATGTCTCAATTTTAGGGTTAACTAGCCATTGTATTTGCATAAATGATCTAGCTCTTGTATTAAATCAATAGTATGTTCAGTTACCTTCCTATCATAGACTTCCAATTCCTTGTAACTCTAGGCAATGATACCATTTATATTCACTATTGAGTTTTCCAAGCAAAGTCACTTCCTCATTTGTATAGTCTTTTTCTAATAATAGGCACTTACCATTCACAAATTTAATAGGTTTGTACATTGATGGTTTTAATTTAATGCTTTTTTTCTTATCACTCTCATTAGGGTTAATGTGATTAAAACCATGGGCAAATAATTTATTTTTTATTATAGTATGTCATCCTTGATATCATCCCCATATTCATCATTATCTTAAATGTATTGAGTTTCAAAACTATAGATCCCAAACCCTATGCTTGTATGACTTCATTATTTTATTATTAGTACAACAAGTTGCATTGAATAGTTTAACTACCAACTCCAAATCACCAAATATTTTTAGGTATTTGACACTCGAATTTTTTTATTTATGTAACTCGAGATATAATTCTTTATACTTGGCCATATTATTTGTGCAAGTGAATAGCAATTGATAAGCATACATAAAATGTTTTCCCTATGGGTTTGTAATATTTATTTTAGTCCCTATGTCATTTCTAATTTAAGCACCATCAAAGTGCATGGTCCATATATTATCAGTGTTCTAAACTTATTCTTTTGTTTAAGTTGCCATCACTTTTGGCCTATCAATAACTAGATAATTCTTTAATTATGTTTCTTCAAAATAATCCTTGGAGTCACCATCATCTTGCATACTTCTTATGGCCATACTTCATTATATAAATATCCTTCTTCAACATTTCCTCATCATCAAGTCTTGGCATATCATTCTAATTGACATGTTCAACATTGTCTAATATCTCCAAAGGGTATATACATGATCACTGATCTTTGATGCAGATAACCTTATCCTAAAATGACATCTTCATGTGTGTATAGTACATTGTAAGGTATACCTTTTACACAACTTCTTAGTCTACTTTCATGACAATAATATTTTGAAAAGGAGAGGTAAATTGACCATGATAACTTTTTATAGAATGTAAGTGTACAGTTGAAGTTAAATATTTTAAAGATTTTATAATACTTGTGGATCATCCATATAAATTGGTCCCCTTGTAGTACTCATATATGTGAGACCCATCCTTTCACATGTGACTCTAGGTATTACTGTTATCATTGCCCTTGATTCTACTATGTAGTTACATAATATATACCTTTCAACTCCTAAAGAAACATGAAACATATGTAGTTTTAATGTCTTTGATCTAGTACTCAAGATATCTGAATCATTAACATATATATTTGAGGGATCTTTAAACATAAAATTTTGCTCTTCAAGTGGATTGGATTATATTGAAGGATAATTTAGTTGGGAATATTTAGTTGTAACTTGAGATTTACCTTGTCCATTTAAGGCTTCTTAAATTAAGTTATGTTGTCTTGATAATGATAATGATTGCAACATGTCAACTCTTGCAATTGTTTTCTTTCATTCCTCCATTATAGTAGAATTTGGATCAACGACATTCCCCTCATTCCATGCTAAAAAAATCTTAAATTAAATTATCATAGCCTATTAATCTTCCTTGTTAAGTGACAAGTATTTAAAACTATGTTCAACAACCTATCATGCTTTGTTTTGATCATTCTATGTTTTAGGTTATTTAGGGCTTGATTCAACTGTCGTTAGTTTTTTTCCTTTAGTATTTATTGTTTATTTTTAGTCTAATTTTTTATGGGATTATCATTTAGTTCTTAGATCATTTATGAGATAATAATATTGGATTCTTATCCATTACGTGTATCATTGGTATCCTCTTCTCAGTGCTATTGTACTTGTCCTTGATTCAGCTTGCTTTTATGGGTTTAGTTGTAATGTGGTTATTTGAGGTAGATTTTTGTCACTTTTCTTTTGCTTTGGGTTGTGAATCCTTGTTGAGAAATTTCTTTGTCCTCAAAATTAAATCCCTTATCATCTTCTTCAGTTAGCCTAAAACTAGCCATATCATAATTTTAGTATTCATAACTATGTTATGCTATGCTACTATTGGTTGATTAATCACCTATTGGTTTATCACTGTAGGATTAGTTATTAATTTATCAATTGAGTCATCATTATAGCTTGTTGAGTGGCTTGATAGTGTTGGCTATATATCATATTCTAAGTTCTACATATAGATATAGTACATTCCATTATATTGGGACCTACATTACAAAAGAAGCACCAGAGTGTGTTTCATTAAGTGTTTGTGTTCACTGCATTAACCATGATATTCTAAGATTGTTTTATTTATCTATTAGCCAATTATGAAACATATTTAGAAGTGTATAACATCCTCATTTGTTTTCAAACCCCATCATAGTTTTATTGCTCATTTATTATTACCTCATTTCAAATGTCACATGAGTGAATATTTCATCCATTCATTATTCAACCTTATAAACCCTTTTTGACTCTAGTGTCATTTGAATTTAATACATTAAAGGGGTAAGTAAAGCTAATGATTATTGAGGTCCAAAAAAATGGATTTGATATACAATGATACTTAAGATTGATTAGCCTAGGAATATCATTTTATATTGGGTTGAGGAAATTAGTTGTTGGTATACAAGAACATTCAATTATTACATGTTAGGTAATGGCATGATCTAAGGTAGACATAAAGTTAGTAATGATTATTGATAGGCTTAGGAAATTTAATATGATGAGTTAGGCAATGATATTATTTGAGGTGGAGGAGGATATTTAAACTATTAGTTAGGTATCTAAGATAAGTGTACCAAATATGACATAAGTGGTGTAGGTGGTAATTTTCCCACTTGGATTAATACTTCTTTTACATGTGCAACCTCTTTGAATGCTCTGCCTAGCTAACATGATTAGCATTTATGACCATTATTACCAAATTAGATTCTAAAGTATTTATATAGTACACTAGTGCTTGTTCATCAAATTGTTGAGTGTTTGAAGGAATAAAATGTAGGGCATACCTAAATTTAATGTTAAAATAATGAATATTCTCATTTTAATGTCGTGTTATAGTGTTTAACTTAAATAGCACTAAACATGCATTCGATTGATTACTAAATTTTCTTATAAATGGTTCAACAATAGTAGCCTAATTCATGATTGATCCATTATGTAAGCTCCTATAGTTTAATATAGCCTTATATCTTAACAAAAATATGAGAAATCATACTCTCATTAAGATGTTCTAGTGTCATTTTTCAATCATTTCCATTGAACGTTGGTAGGGATTCCAATTTCATTTATATGATAGATGAGTACATCAACAAATTTAGTGGTGCTTGATGCGTCCAATCAATAAAATTATTTTTTACTGGAATTTCCATTTGTATTTGGAAAAAAGGTGGCCCTTGTTCATAACATCCAGGTTTTCTAATCAAAATAAATTTTGATTACTAAATAATTTGAGGGTTTTGGATATTTTGTATAAGAAATAGATTCTAAACCACATGAGGGCTTAATATGATTTGTTGATTTTTAGAAACCTATTGTTGCATATTTTTTTGTTTATTATATGTAACTTCTTGTTGATTTTGGATAACTTAGATATTTTTTGTGATTTGTTGATTTTATAAAATAGGCTTATTTTGCATTGTCTATTGGTTTATGTTGCCATTTCTGCAACATGGTGTATAATTAGCCTTAACAGTAATTTTTGTTCCCTGGAAACCCTTTTCTCAATACTTAAATTTTTTTCTCATTTTACTAAGTTTACTATCAAAACCCTTCTACAGTACTAAAGCCATGCGCAATTGTTTTGTGTATTGAATTTCCAGGGAAATCTTCCCCTAAGCGACCATGGAGTTTCGTATCAGGTGCCCTGATGCATTTCAGCCTCAAATACCAAGGAGGAGCCCTAAACTTCACTCTAGCATATTGGAACAAGCATGCGCCCAAGGTTGGGATTACCTCAAGCATACGCCCAAGGCTGGGTGCACCTCAAGAATGTCCCCAAGGCTGGGTGCCAAAACAAGCATGCGGCCAAGGCTAGGTGCACCTCAAGCATGAATCCAAGTTTGGGTGCACCTCAAGAATGCACCCAAGGCTAGGTGCCACAAAAAGCATATGCCCAAGGTTGGATGCACCTCAAGCATGCGCCCAATTCGGGTGCATAAGATAGAATGTGCTAGGTCGAGCGCACAATTCCTGTTGACTCTTTTGACCGTCATGTCAGTTTCTTCCTGAAGACACTCCACATCAGCAATCTAAAGGGTATCCTTATTCGAGTAAGTGCAACATTTCTAAGAAGCTTTCAGACTAGACATTTTGGTATTTCAAGCCTATCTTCCATGAAAGCGGTCCCCGCAAGTCAGGAGGTAGCGCTAGCGAGTTGAGTCTGTCAAGGCATTGAAGGGGTTCAACGGTATTCCTGAGGAGTCACCAATATCTTCCATGCCTGGTTAATACATTGTGACTGTACTTCCCCATAATACTTATCTTGGCTTCCACTGCCATATTTTGTTAATCATTATTTATTGCTCAAGCAACAAAATTCTCTATATAAGCCCACTTTTTTATTGTAAAATGTATGGATGTTTGCTAGAGGCTAAATGAAAACCAATACAGCTGATGTCTGGCTCTAGACCTGGACTTCTATTTTCATGTGTATGTCTTCTATTGCTTATCTTCTATTATTCCATTCTTTAAATGTAAACTTGAATTCTATTATCTGGATTTAGTTTCTGATAAGGTAGGTACTCTAGAGTAGCCTTGGAGATTATGCATGCTAGTTGTTCTAATTTAATTTATGTTAGTTATCTATATTTGAGGGCTATTTTGTTCAGAATGCAATAGAGTTATCGTACTGTGGAGATCAACACAGGAGGTATTTCTTCCTCTCGGACTTTAAATTTTGGCTAGGTCTAAGGTGTTAGAATATTGTTTAATATGCACTATGCCTTGTTATTGACACTTGTCATTCTATTTGACAAGTGTCATGCTTTTATTATAGGCTCATGCATATATATTGTAATCACTTGTATCAATATAATTATCTCATCAGTTTTCATCCCAACATTTGGTATCAGAGCTCCAAGATTTCTTTGGCCTTGTGAGCTTGAGGGGGGATTTCCCCCCTCAATTTTTTCCCCTCCATATTTTCTTTTTTCATTACCCCCACTTTTTTCAAAAATAGGGAGTATGCTCTTCATCCTTGATGGATGAATCAGAAACCAGACTTTTGGAAAAATCATGGCTCCCAATTTTTTTTTAGTGATCTATTTTTCCCCATATGTATCCGTATGCAAAAGTAATCTCTCCACAAAGATGAAAAATGGGATACAGGGTTCTAAGGGGTGGCACTCTGGCGTGCCTCCCCTGTCACAAGACGAGGAGACATTTTTTAAAAATTTAACAGCGCTTGTCAAACCATGTTTTCTGTTGTTTTTTCAGTCTCGTTGCGCTATGTTTATCGAAGATATTTTTTTTTTAATATGTGCTCTTCGAAATTTGAACATCGCTCTCTGGCAGAACAGATCCGCAAAAGTTGTTGTAATGTATTTTTTAAAGCTCCGTTCCAGGCAGCTTTGGCGTCGATAAGATGTTGTCTAGATTTTTTTATTGTCTCTTAAATTTTGCGTGAAGGATCCAAATGTAGGTAGCCCCCATGTACATGCAAAAGACAGCCTCGTTGAAGCAGAGATCTAATCGATTTTTTGAATAGCATGATCTGTTTTCCCATTTATTTCAGTTTGCGTCAATGCGAGAGTGAATAAGGCATAGCAGCGGATGATCACAGCGACAGGTGGCCATTGCGGCAAATAGAACTTCCTCCATCATAGTGATGAGTTACCTGAGAAGGCAAAAGATAAACATGAATCTCCCAAGTGCAGTGTGCGAGTGTTCAGAGTCCGATTTTTGGCAGAAGATTCTTGGCGTTTATCACGACTGTGATTCTGGATGAAATGATGTTGTGAACTGTATTCGATTTCCATTGAATATATTGATGTGTACGAACTATTTTGTTTGATGGTCGATGTCTATGTAGTTTTCTGAATTATAGCATCGCATGATGATATTGGCGATCAAAAGACATGGTTGTCAAAGCACCGTTGAGAACCTCAATAAGCCTGGGAGCTGAAGTGTGCGCGCTATGGACATGCGGATGTAAACATGTGGTGATTTCAAAGCCGTGAAGAGCAGTAGAATTGGTCTTCCTATTTTTTTAAATGTTTAGAATACTCGATAACAACATAACACGTAGCACTAAGCGCCCAATGTCTGAACACTGTACTACTCATCTTGTAATGTAGTGCCCAATGTTCAAAACCGCTGGCCTGGAATATGATAGTGAAATTTTAGAGGACCCAAGCCTTGCCATGGTGCAACTCGAATTTCCCATGAGCACAACGTAAATTTTGGGACACGATGGTTGTTGTTTTTAGTATTTGATGATTAAATGAATTTTATTTTCCATGAAGTTGCCAGATTTTACCACCTTGGAGACATGTGCCAGTATGAACCAAAGTGTGCACCATGGCTTGACAAATGATGTCTTTGATTTTCTTGCATGCAAAAGTAAACTACCGAGAGTGTATGAAGATTTTTAATGCTCAAAATTTTTTATGCGCGTGGTTGAAGGCGATTCCACCAAGGGGCCTGCTCAGTCAGTAGAGGGAGTGTCGCCAACCGATATTGTTTTTCAATGCGTGCGGAGTAAGTGGGCCACTTCACCCATGCATGGAGCACGTGGGTGAGTTCCACATAGCCCATAACGCAAGTTCACTGGCTGATAAAAATCCACTCACCCACATGGCCAGAAATGCATTTTTTAAATGCATAACAATTTTTAATTTATTTTGTCATGGGTATTGACAAGGTAATATTTTTTAAAAAAGTGGAAAGGGACCACTTCATTCCTTTTTAATTAAAAAGGGCGGGCAATGTTGAGTTATTGACAGGACAATGTTTTTTTAGTGGAGGGGCCACTTTAGTTTTTTCAAATTGTATGGAAGGGCAGTGCTCGTGACATACTGGCCGATAGTATGGCTTTATTGGCTAATTTTTTAATGCTTTTCCACATGGAAAGTGGAAGGGGAAGGCCCACATGGCCTATTTACTGTATTTTTTTTTCAAACTTTTAGAAACATGATGGCCCAAGATGGCCCATGTAATTCCCTTGCATGGGAAAATTGAACACTGTCTGTTTTTATTCCGCCATAGTGTGATGTTTATGTTGTTGTCTTGGAAAGGCATGTTGTTTTTCCCATATGATGAAGGACCCATTGAGAGGAACATAGGGGTATTTATAGTCTTCGGAAATATTTTTCCAAGACGAAAAAATTGGTGATGTCCAATTTTCTTTTTGATATAATCCACTATGCATTTTTTAGCCTCAAAGTTTTTCTATCTTGGAGTGCACTCTCGGTGGAACTTGACACTCCCAAGGAATTTATAAGTGAACCTAGTATCTAGTATTCTCCTCTATCTACTTGGCGGATGCAACGGCTGGTTACCCATGCATTCCGATAATATGAGGTGATTACCATAAGGACACTTATTCTAGGGACTACAGACATAGACACCCTAGATTCTATCCGAGGTATTTTTTTCGAATCTACTTTTGAAGACTACAGACAAAGACACTTCAGAAGATTCTCTTCTCTCTTCTTTCTTATTCTCCTCCATATTTGGTTCTATGGCTCATTTTTTTTATTGTATTTGATGGCTCATTTTTGTATTAAGGTGCATTTTCAGTGGATATCGATACCTTCTAGATTGAGTTCACCATGAGGGATGATATTCATGGTGAATCTAGTTAGTGACCTACGAGAGGCAACATCCTCTGAGGATGACCTACAGAGGCAACAAACCCAGAATTGGCTGACCTTGAGGCACCCATGATGACCCTAAGGTACTTAGACGACTGACCCAGTGGCAAAAGACCCGTGGAAGTGGCTGACCCTGAGGCAACAGACCGAGATGTATACACCGTTGATCTAGCATTATTCATAGTTGGAGAGCCAAGTGCAGAGAGCACAAGCCTAGACCAAGTTATGTAATAAAGGAGGATGATAGTTTTTTTAGAGAAGTCAACATTAAGGGGGAATGTTACCTAATGTTGACTTGTTTTCTTTTTTCTATAGTTAGGATAGTGCACATTAAGGGGGAATGTTAGAATTAAAGTGCACTATGCCTCTTGACACTTGTCATATTTATATGACACTTGTCATGTCATCATATAGGCCTTGTGCCTATATATTGTAACCTCATTGTTGTATAATATATATCTTCTCCTTTATTCCATTATAGTCCCAACATAAGGTGCACTAAAATACCAAATCCTTACCTAAGGCAGATCTTTGACCATAGTTTCTGGCATGCCCGATGGGACCCAAATGTTCCATTGCATAAGCAGTACTAAGAAGTTGATGTTCGTCTTAATATTGACAAAACTTGAACATCTGGTGACTCATACGAACTTCGGTACCTCCAAGCCTCATAAACTAGCTTAAAATATCACACCTTCATGCGTACGAGATGGCAAGTTAGAAACTCAGAAGAAGTTGAGTTCTACGAACTTGATATTAACGCTCTAGCAGAAAATCCTAGAGTGGTTAGGACAAATATTCTACTAGATGAGACATCCTCACAAGAATTTACTGTTGCTACACGGCATCCAACTCTCAACAACACATCAACTAGCTTACCCCCAGTCCCACCTAATTCTTCGGATCACCAACATACTAAAGTTCCACCTAGTGTTGATTTAGGTGCCCCAAGTATGCTCATTGTTCTGACTCAGTCGCTCCAGCAAACACTCCAAGCAAATCCACCATCCCAGATTATGCAACCAGCCCTTTCTAGGCAATTTGTAGCCTAGGATCATATATATCCCTAGAATTTAGGGGCTCAGCATACAGTACCACTCGCAACCTTGAAAGCTCTACCTACCTATGATGGTATGGGGAAGACAGTATCTAAGCACATTCAAGACGTTGTCGGGTTGGCAACTATTCATGATATCACCAATGAGGATGTCATGGTAAAGTTGTTGGTTCTCTCACTAAGAGGTAAGCTCCTCTATTGGTACCGATCGCTCCCATCCAGAACCATCACTTCATGGGATCAACTAGTAGAGCAGTTGGTAAAAGGCTTTAATGAACAAGCATACCCTTTCTCTCTATTACACTAATTCACCAACATACAGAGGCATCCACAAGAAGAAGTAGTTGACTTCAATGTTAGGTTTGTCCGAACCTGTCTAAGAGTCACTGACGGCCTTCAGGCACCCCTGATCAGGAAACATTCTATTACTTAAGGTTGTTTCATTCAGACATTAGCATGGCCATCCGGTAACCCAATGTTAGAATTTTCTCGACACTGTACCAACAAGCATAAAATGTGGAAGCCAACCTGATAGCCATAAGGAGAATACCTCCCAAATCGATGACTCTAATTTATCTAGATTTTCCTCAGAACATGTACCCAACTACATCTGGTTCATCTGTATCTCCAGCATACTCCAGTCAGCCATGGATTCACAATCCACAAAATTAGGCGGGGTCCACCTCGTAGCCCCAGGCACTAATATCATAGTATCCAAATCCTATGGTCCCGTAGTTGTCAGTGCCTCCTCAATACACTATATTACCCATGCCAATGACATCGTTACCATTACCAGCACCTCCGGCTCATGCTTCATTAAATCTAGAACAGGCTAAGGAGCTAAGAGATATATACAGGTTTATGAAGAATATGGTGAATGATATGGCTATCATGAAGAAAAGCCAATTTCAAGATCAGAACTATCCACCACAAAGGTCTCCACCCCAAATCACAAGAGACCAAGTTGCTCCTACAGGAAAACCTCATGAAAGTAACTCTGTAGTATTGGAGTACGACGAGACCGGTACATCTGGTAGGGCCAACTGGTGCTCCACCTACAATAACCTGCATAATGAAGAGATTGGCGTAGTCCATAAGAACTATGTGCAAACACTCTTAGATAATAAATCTGGAGAACAGGTAAATATGATAAGATAAGTTGATCACAATTATAGGATTCCCCCTATCAAACAGGTTTTAGTTCTAACAAAGGTAGGTAAAAGGCCGATTGAACTCGATCTGGTTCAGATGAAACCACTCAAAGTTTCGACTGATCTAAGTGGCCAACTAATAAATCTGCCATGCCATCAGGGAGAGCATCCTAGAGTGGTTAGGACAAATATTCTACTGGATGAGACATCCTCGCAAGAATCTACTATTGCTACATGGCATCCAACTCTCAAAAAAACATCAACTAGCTTACCCCCAGTCCAACCTAATTCTTTGGATCACCAACATACTAAAGTTCCACCTAGTGTTGATTTAGGTGCCCCAAGTATGCTTGTTGTTCTGACTCGGCCACTCTAGCAAACACTCCAAGCAAATCCACCATCCCAGATGATGCAACCAGCCCTCTCTAGGAAATTTGTAGCCTGGTATCATATAGATCCCTAGAAATTAGGGGCTCATCATATAGTACTACTCACAACCTTGAAAGCTCTACCTACCTACGATGGTACAGGGAAGACGATATCCAAGAACATTCAAGACGTTGTCGGGTTGGCAACTATTCATGAGATTACCAATAAGGATGTCATGGTGAAGTTACTGGTTCTCTCACTAAGAGGTAAGCTCCTCTATTGGTACTGATCGATCCCATCCAGAACCATCACTTCATGGGATCAACTAGAAGAGTAGTTGGTAAAATGCTTTAATGAAAAAGCAGACCCTTTCTCTCTATTGTACCAATTCACCAGCATACAGAGGCATCCACAAGAAGAATTAGCTGACTTCAACGTCAGGTTTTCCTGAACCTGTTTAAGAGTCACTAACGACCTTCAGCCCACCCCTGAGTAGGAAACCTTCTATTACTTAAGTTCATTTCATTCAAACATTAGCATGGCCATCTAGTAATCCAATGTCAGAATGTTCTCAACACTGTACCAACAAGTGTAAAAGGTGGAAGCCAACCTGATAGCCATCGGGAGAATACCTCCCAAATTGATGACTCCAATTTATCTAGATTTTCCTCAGAACATGTACCCAACTACATCTGGTTCATCTGCACCTCCAACATACCCTAGTTAGCCATTGGTTCACAATCCATAAAATTAGGCAGGGCCCACCCCGTAGCCCTAGGCACCAATATCGTAGTATCCAACTCCTATGGTCCCGTAGTTGTCAGTGCCTCCTCAATACCCTGTACTACCCATGCCAGTGATATCGTTACCATTACCAGCACCTCCGGCTCATGCTTCACTGAATCTAGAATAGACTAAGGAGCTAAGAGATATATACAGGTTTATGAAGAATATGGTGAATGATATGGCTATCATGAAGAAAATCCAATTTCAAGATCAGAACTATCCACCACGAAGACCTCCACCCCAAATCACAAGATACCAAGTTACTCCTACAAGAAAAACTCATGAAAGTAACTTTGTAGTATTGGAGTACAACGAGACCGGTACATCTGGTAGGGCCAACTGGTGCTCCACCTGCAATAACCTGCATAATGAAGAGATTGACGTAGTCCATAAGAACTATGTGCAAACACTCTTAGATAATGGATCTAGAGAATAGGTAAATATGATAAGAGAATTTGATCACAATTATAGGATTCCCCTTATCAAACAGGTTTTACTTCTAATGAAGGTAGGTAAAAGGCTGATTGAACTCGATCTGGTTCAGATGAAACCACTCAAAGTATCGATTGATCCTAAGTGGCCAACTAATAAAGTTGCCATACCATCAGGAAGAGAGTCATTTCAGGCCAGGGAGCCTGCAAACAATACCCGGTTGAAAGACTACTTGCCTCCAAGGGTAAGAATAGGAGCCCCTCAGCCATAAGCTTCTACCTCTCAACCCATAGCAGAAGCAAGAGATCATGTGAGGGAGAAGTTACGATACCCCTCAATTACCAAGTGTTAGAGAGTGGAAGCTATGCAACAGTATTGGATATGGTACGAAGCCACTAAATATAGAGGGGAGACCGGTGCTGAAGCATACAATGTTGTCAAAGAATTGAGGAAAATTTTGGCTAAGGTAAAGCCTTTTTGACACGCTACAATTACCTAGCTAAGTTTACCTACTGCAAGTATCCCTCAAGTCCATCAAGGGCAAGGGGAAACTGAATCAGACCATCTTGGCATAACAACTAACTACCTATTCCATGAGGAAGAATAGGCCACCACCATTTTACCTATCTCTTAGAATGGATGGAAAGGTAGTGCACAATTGTATGGTTGATTTTGGTGCTACCACCACTGTAATTCCCAAGGTTGTATGTGAATTTATGGGTATGGAGTACACAAGGAGCAGTCTTGGGGTGCTCCAGTTGGATGAAACTCTGGTCAAGATAGTGGAAGTTATAAAGGATATCCCGATCGTGCTGCACAAGATGTCGCAGATCACAGTAATCCAAGAAATTATGGTAGTTGACTTGGAGCCCTATTTTAGCATGTGCTTATTTAGGGAATTCACTACCAAGATTGGGGTTATATGTTCCTTGATTATTCACATATGGAAGTCCCATTCAGGGGGAAGAGGGTAAATATTTTTAATGAGAAACCCTCTACCTTTCTCATCGAAAGGATCCAGGATGTGGAGAAACCCATGGAATCTATCAATATCATCGATGGAGTGGAAGAAGTAGAAGAGGTAGAGTTGATGGAGGAAGATCTGGATGAGCTGCGCATATAATATAAGCTCTCTATGTGTGATTTTAATGCTATGATAGAATCAGACATTGGGTGTTACTCGATAACTAAGCCCGAAAAGGCTAAATTGTCGAGTGATGCATACCCCATGGATGACCAATTATGGAATATCTTCTTTGATGGTGTCCGATGCAAGAATGGCACTGGAGCTGAAGTTATCCTCGTCTCCCCATATGGAATCTAGAAAACCTACTCGTACATACTCGTTTGGAGCTATACAAATAACATCGTTGAGTATGAAGCCCTGTGTTTAAGGTTATGAAAGGAAGAAAAGCTAGGAATAAAGTAGTTACAAATATTCGAGGATTTTGAATTAATCTATAACCAAGTAACAAATAAATGTGTTGCTAAGCAGCATTACCTCAAAGCATACCATAATAAGGTATGGGATGTGCTAGAATCCTTCTCAGATCTTAACATTTAGTCTATTTCACAAGAGTGAAATAAGCATGTACATGTTCTGGCATCCATCGAAGCAAGATACTCCCCAGTCGAGGATATAATGCAAATGTTGAAGACAGTTAGGGTGATCTACAGACCCTCAGTGCTAGACAAAAATATTCACTAGCAAGTCTTTGACAATGATGAGCAGATCATCAATTTTTTTATTAATGAGGCTGGAAACATTGAAGACAGAACCCTTAATTATGAGGAGTATGAGGATCTCATCCAACTGAAAAACAACCACCTCCCCAAGGGTTTGATAACTCTTGAAAGCTTGTTTTCCCGACAAAATAAAAGTGGATGCAAAAGAATATCAAGAGTTAGACCTAGATTCCGGGAAGACAATCAAAGTGAGAATTGATTGCACATTGTAGGAAATTAAACAGATCAGGGCCCTCTATAAATAATACCTAGATATTGTTGCATAGAGTTACCCTGATTTGAAAGGATATAACTGAGACATTTTCCAGTATACAATCGAACTCTAGGAAGGAGTCAAACCCATGCGGTAGAAGCAAAGGCCTGTGAACCCAAATATTGAGGTACTAATGAAGGTTGAGCTTCTCAAGATGCTGGAAGCTAAGATAATCTACCCTATCAATAATTGATCCTAGGTAGCAAACTTAGTCCCAATCTAGAAAAATAATGAGGATATTCGCCTCTACGTGGAATTTTGGAATCTCAATCAGGCATCCTTGAAGGATCATTACCCACTACCCAAAATAGATCAGATTCTTCATGTGGTGGCAGGGTCCCAGAGATTTTTCCTCCTTGATGGTTTATTTGGGTACAATCAAATTTGGGTGAGGGAGGAAGACCAGTATAAAATTGCCTTCACCATCAAGTGGGGCACCTTTTCTTACCAGTGCATGTCGTTTGGTCTTTCCAATGTCGGAGCGACATTCCAAAAGGTGATGGACTTGGATTTTTGTGAGCTGCTCAACCAAGTCATCATGGTATACTTGGATGATATGATTGTTTTCTCCCACAGGAGGGAGGAGCACAACGCGCATCTGTGACAAGTCTTTGAAAAGTGCCAGGAGTTTGGGATATCAATAAACCCAAAAAAATCAATTTTCTTGGTCAAAGAAGGTAAAATCCTAGGCAACTTGATATCGAAAAAGGGTCTTGCTATCAACTCCACTAGGGCTAAAGCCTTGCTCAAGCTACCTCTGTCGGAAAATAATAAGGGCCTCCAATCCTTCTTTGGGTAAATAAATTTCGTCAGGAAGTTCATCTCTGACTTTTCCCAATCGATAAAGCCTATGACTGAGCTCTTAAAAAAGGATGTGGAATTCCTATGTACTAATGAGAGGAGACATGTTCAGATTTATCAAACGCTGGATTACCCAAGCTCCTATTCTGTTTAACCCTAATTATTCCAAAGACTTCATTTTATATACGATTAGAGAACCAAAAAGCTATGCGGCCATGCTCACCTAGAAGAATGAAGAAGGAGACGAGCGGCCTATGGCATTCCTCAGCCAGGTGATCCTCCTACATGAGGAAAAGCATAATTTTATTGAAATTCAAGTGCATGCGATGATGCGAGCGCTATAGAAGTTTCGACCTTTCATCTCGAAGAGCAAGATGATAGTGTATGTTGTGCACCTCGATGTCTGGACCTTCATCAGTCAGGGTGAGCTCAGTAGTATAAGGGTAGGTTGGATCTCAAAGATCCAAGGGTTTGATATAGATGTCCAGTTCATAAAGATAGCCTATGGTTAGGCCCTATGCCTAGAGCTTGCCAAGAGAATCGTAATTGAGGTAACAACTTTGCAGTGGGAAGATTCGCTACCACAGTGTAATCTGGCAAATCAGTCAATAGACAACAAATATTGGATTGAAGACTTGGTAGAGTGTTTCAACACCGGATAGTGCCCTCCCAACCTTGACTCATCACAAAGAAGGTATTTCAGGCTTCAGGCCTGGAGATATGTATTTCTCCCCAAGGATTTGTTTCATTGAAATATTGATGACGTCCTCTTGCGGTGTGTCAAGGGGACAAAAAAACAAAATATCCTGGATGAATTTCATTTTAGGATGTTCGAGGGCCATCTTGCTGGAAGGCCGATGGCTTTAAAAATAATAAGGGTGCGATATTATTGGCCCACCATTTTTTTATGTATTTCTTCAGTGTAAGTATCAAAAATATGTTGGCCATGTCAAGAATGCCTCGTTTCCTCTGCACCTGATCCAAGTTGAGGCCCCATTTTAGCAATGGGGTTTAGACTTCATCGGGATAATTGAGCCTAATTCTTCGACAGGACACAAATATATTTTTATGGCTATAGATTATTTCACCTGGTGGGCGAAAGCAATGCCAACCAAGCAGGAAAATCAGGATGTGGTTATTGCTTTTCTGGAAGGACTCATAACCCGTTTCGGAGTATCGAATGTCATAATGACAAATAACAGTTCCCATTTCATTGGGACCAAGATGTGTGTGTTCACAAGCAAGTATGGTATTTATTTGAATACTTCATCAAATTATTACCCATAGGGCAATGGTTTGGTAGAGTCTACTAATAAAAACTTGCTTCGGATCCTCAAGAAGACATTGGAGGACAATAAGTGGACTTGGCACCTGCACTTAGATTTTGCACTATGGGCTGACTGAATTTCTATCAAAAAGTCCATAAAGACATCCGCGTACTCCCTGGTGTATGGGAAGGAAGCAGTGCTTCCTACGCATATTGAGTTATCGACACGTCAATCTCTGTGATCTTTGGATGGCAAGGGAGAATAGTTCGATCCAGTTAGCATCGGATTGCCTAGATGTTATATTTGGAAGAGGAAAGAGAGAAAGCCTATGAGGCCTTCATGAAGCATATCATTGCCACAAAAAAATGGTTCGACAAAAGAACCTCCAATCGCACTTTTTAGGCTGGGGACTTAGTGTCAAAATAGAATGAGAAAAAGTCCAAGCCTGGCAATCATGATAAGTTTGATGCATTTTGGGAGGGTCCATTTCATATTTCCTAGGTCCACCCAGTAAACTCTTTCACACTGTAAGACTTGAATGGGTTTACTTTGCCATAATTAGTTAATGGTGTACACTTGAAGGTGTACTACTAGTGAAGGGTAGTACAAGTTTTTCCTGTACAGTTGTATATATTATCTATTTTTTTCCTTATGTTTTTTCCTTATGCATTCTAGTTTTTTGTTTAGAGTGTCCTTTCACTCCTTCCCACGCTAATAGAATTGTAGTTTTCAGGGCAAGGACCCTAGCCGACAGGAGGAGACCGATGGGTGCATTTCCTTTATTTTTGGTTCAGTTAAGCTGTGTACAGCAAGGAGAATAATGGTTCCAGGCGAGCCAAGCAAGACTTTGTTGCTAGTGCAATACCCCTTGCTATCCACTGCCAAGGGAGGCTCACTTAACATGCAATGCACCCAAGTTCGGGTGCACCAAGGCAGTGCGCCCAAGGCCAGGTGCACCATGGCAGTGCGCCCAAGTTCGAGTGCACCAAGGCAGTGCACCCAAGGTTGGACATACCAAGGCAATGTGCTCTAGCTAGATGCATGCTCTATGACACGTAACTCGAGAATGATTACACCCATCCTAAGGAGGTTATCGAGTGTAGTTTTAAAATGTACCTCTAATGGGTACATTGACCAAGGCACTGCCTATGGTGGTATTAAGTACAATGGTTATAGCCCTTCACGCTCTTCAAAGATGATTGCACCTAGTTTTGGTGGTTAGGATTGGCATCTGCGCTCTACCATTCTTTACCATGCAGAAGATCTTTTACGGTGCCCCCAAAGTTATCCCGAGCATTAACTCTACATAGGCAACATTAATGCAGGTGGGTGAATTTTGGATCTATAAGAAATCATACTCTTTAATGGATACATCTTTTAAGACCCTAAATCCATTGTGTAGTCCACCATTACTGAATTTCGGAGAGCACCTGTTGCATAGTCCACCATTATTGAATGTTAGTGAAGAATTGTTCTATCTGGATGCTAGCAATTTATTTCTGAAGAACTCTCAGGGCAAGTTGTACCTAAACTTTGTCATCCACAGAGCGCTCGAGGGTTTCACCACAAAAATATGGGTAAGAAGGGAGAGCCCAAGCAAAAAAAGGAGACGGCCCCAAAGTCTACAAAGGGCAAATAGGGAGGGGTGAAAGAAAAAATTAAAGCCCCTACCACCCCACATGAAGATAAACTAAATAAGATTCAGGACTGTGTCCTCACCAAGACTAGTATAGAGAAACTGTACATGGACATTGAGCATATGAAAGCTAAGGTGTCCAAATTGCACAATCAGGAAATTGTTTATCAATCCCTCCTATACTGGTACTTGTGCACACCTGTGCACCCCTACCTAGAGTTGGTCTCTGCAATCACCCAGGCCTACGATCTTCGAACTAGGTCTATGAAGGATCCATAAGGAAATAGACTATTATCCATATCTACTAATAAAGTTTGCACGGCCTTTGCCTGTAGGTGGCAACCTCCAGATCATATCATCATCCAAAAATTTGATACTAATAGTAGGATGATAGATACACCAACTCAGCGCAGATGAGGCATTTCACGGAAGCCCATTGCATAGAAACACTTACACCTAAAGCCTTGCCACAGATCCCTATGTCCTTATGTAAATTCAAGAACTCCGAGATTTTTTCCATGTTGGCATGGATTACTAGCCAAGCCTCAGACGCCTAGGTAAATGCTTGGTAGGTGGCCATTGTTGAATGCGTATACCACATATAATTTTACATCGCTTATGTTGTATCATGAGGGATGAAGCCCATCTTCTTCAACTGGGCCTATTGGGTGTCACGGCAGCTGCACTCCAGTTGTGTGCAATGTAGAAGGGGACCATGGCGTTCTAAAGCTACTCATTTTTGGTGTGGTACTTCTTCCACCAACTACATTCACACCCTCGCTTTGCCTTCATTGATAATATTTGCACTAACGAGAAGGGTGAGGCACTCCTGGTATATCAGTCAACTTTAAGCCTATCAAGGTGAAGTCTTATTACAACTTCAACCAAGTTTTTTTTGGTTCGACACTGCAAATAATTACTGGTGCCTACGAGCGAGTGTTGAAGGAAATAAAATATTATGTGATAGACTAGCAACTCGGAGATATTTTTCGGCTAACACAAGGGCTCATGATACGGATTTTTGGATTTTTTGGCAAACCTTTCTTGTTACCGTATTACGCTATTAAGTACCTTTTTGCCCTTGAAGTTGCTTGTCAGTGCGACTACGCAGATGTGTACGACAAGAGGAGAAAAATATAGCATACCTACCCCTGGTCCATCGAGCTTGGTCCTATCAAAGTGACAAAGAATAAGAAAAAAAGTTCATCTAGTGGTTACCTTTGTATGATTTGGGTCTTATTGACCTACCCCAATGGTGGAAATATGACCCAAATAGTATCTTCAAAGAAAATATTGGTAAAGAAAAATTCCATCGATGTCCTTGCCCAGAAATCGAGAAGCAGCGTAATAACCCTTTTGGGCGGGATCTCGAATGGCACATCAAAAAGATGTTCTCCTTCCCATCATGGGACGATTTTATATCATGGAGGCCTATTACAACCCTAAGCGAATTCTAGAGCAAGACCCTGATGACTGAATGTTCAAGTCCATGAAAGAGAAAGTGCTCTAGTGGTCGAAGGAGAAGATTATAAACTGGTGGATAATGAGGTTTCACCACAAGAAAAAGGTATCTAAACCCACGTTGTAGATAGATCATAAATTTTTTGATATATTTGAAGGAAACTATGACACCTACTGGCTTGTATTCTTTGGCGATCGTGTGCCCAAAAGCTTGGAAAGTCCCAACATAGTGGATGACTTGTACATACTGCAAGAGCAACAAACTAGCCAGGCACCACCTGTCAAGGGCAAAGGTAAGCAGCCCACCCTGGAAGAAAAGTCTGCTCCAAAGAAAAAAAGTACGCTAGATGCACCTGCACCCCAGAATATCGTGAAGAAGCCTTGCACTTTCAAATTTAAGGTCTCTGGTGTAGTCCCTCTGGCGGCACCAACAGTCAAAGAAGGGAGCGCTTTGGGGGTCACTACTCTAGTACAACAGGTACAATATACCCAGCCAATGTAGCAGCTGCAGCAGGTGTAGTAACTGCCGCAGGTTGAAGTACAATTTATTGACCTAGAAAATGAAGCATCGGGTGAAGAAAGAGAAGCAAGCCCAATAATATAGTAGTTCATCACAACTTTGGATACGTCCTAGCCCATAAGTGCATCTTCTATTCCTCTCTTTCTCTCATCTATCGCTTTGGAACCCCACTTCTTGGTGCCAAAACCCTAGTATCTATTAACCTTCCATTTGGTACCCCTACTGAGGTCTATCCAAACCCCTATCACAGACACAATTTCATACTCCTTGCCTGTAGTTTCCAAGTTATTTGAGACTTTGTGAAAGTCTCCAATGTCTTCTCTTTCTCGGTATCCTCCGTTATTACCCTCCAGAGTTTGGTGTTTTCTCTTACAACTTTTGTGGCCACAGTGAGTCTTGGCCAACCCTCCCTTATCCTCGCTCCCTCAGTCATCCCAATAGCACCCACCATGGGGATGGCTCCTCCTAAACCTAGCATCTCGACTTCAACCGCGCAAACCCCAACGCCCCCCATGGTCCCTGCAGTTACTATTATTTTCACCCAGCCTCTCCTAGAAATACCTATCCAATCAAGCCCTCAGTGGGCTTTGTTCCCCTTACCCCATTCTTTGGAATATAGGAGCTTGAGCCTGAAGAGTTAGATTTTTACGAAGAAGGACCAATGGTTGAGAGCATTTGTAAGGCCCAGCAGAACTCCTCAACCTGGATCAAAGGCTAGAAAAGGAAAAGCTCGTAGGCGTTGGCCCAGCCAGATAAGAGGACAGTCTTTGACCCTCAAAATATGCAACTCCATCAGATGGAGAAGGCACCCAAAGTACAGAAGCCATTGAGTGAAATGACATCGGCGGACTATTCCTATCAACAAATGGTGGAGGACCTGAAGGCTACTGACCCCATGGAGAAAGCGAGGAATATTCATGTTGAGGCAATGTCCTTCTACCTCCAAGTGGACCATTTCAGGGACCGCTGCTACAACACTGAGGCCAAGAATACATAACTTGAAGAAACCCTGGCACTTGTTGTGGTTGCTCCACAACTAGCCCCAAAACTTGGGGACCCACCTTTTTACTTTTGATTTTGAGAATTTTTGTATCCTTGGAGAGATGATTCCAATAGGGCATATATTCAATATGCGTCTTTTAGTTTGCAAGGTGCCTTGTCAAGTATCATTTTTGTTTTCTTTCGTCCTCCTTTGGATTGGTGATAGTTTTGGGTGTGTGTCCTCTTCTTTGTCCTTGGATTTGCGTAAGTGTGTCGCTCAAATTTTATTTCTTTGTTTTGTTGAGTTAGTTTAGGTTGATATTAGTGTTTTAAGGTTTACCCATTTCAATTTTTGAAATGAATTAAATCATTAAAACTTTAATATTAAAATAAGCTAATAAATAAAAAGAAAATATAATAAAAAAATAAAAACATATATTATTATATATTTTATATATATAATAGTATGTATAAAAATAATAATAATAAAAGATAATAAAACAAAATAAAAATAATAATATAATAAAATATATGTAGTATTATTATTATAACATATTATATATATATATATATATATATATATATATATATATATATATTATTATATTATTATTATAATAATATATATAAAAAAAAATGTGTATGTATATAAAAGTTGTGATTAATAAAATTAAATAAAATACATATATAAAGTATTTATATATTTATATGTATACTTTATAATATATGTAAGTTCAAAAATAAATAAATAAATGATAATAAAAATAAAAATTTTATTGGAACCAGCCACTATCGAATAATAAGCTTTACTTTTATATATTCAATACATATTATGAGATAGAGTGTAGCCTTTGGCGCCTTGGTATGGAGTCTATTTAAAAGGGTGGTCTTATGTTCTCATTTTATATCATCTAATAGGTGTTATTATTATGGTGTGCAAGTAGGGTGAAAATCATCGCGACGGCAAACAGACGACGCAACGCAGTAGTGGGCCCATATCGCGCATGCGGCCGGACCATGACAGATGCTGGCGGCAAAGGGACCCACTCAAACACTGTGGACGAATGACTTAGAGACACGGTAGTCACCTTCTCGCTGACAGGGACGACCACACTCAGACAAGGGTGAGTCGGCATGGCAACACGAACCCTTGGGACATAATTCTTGTTGAAATTCGATGACGATGAGCTGTACACATAAGAGACGATCCAATGCAATACGGCGAACGCCCAGGATAGTCGCGGGCGAGTTTTGACCAAACACCGAACGGTGATACGTGGATGGGCCACGTAGACCACGATAGCATGATCGAGGGCAGCACATATTACGGTCAACCTTACCCTGCGATGATTCGTGGGCCACCGTGGAGGTTTTAAATACAACATCGGTAAACGTCGGAGAATACTGGGATGGGACCCCACAAAATTAGAGTGACAGCAAACATGCGCAGTCTGGTTGGAATGCATACCACGGAGGAATGAAACGCAGAGAATAATGGTGGCCATTTTGGGAGTATCTGGTGAGTACAGGAGAAATCGTGGCGTTATAGCATGCATTGAATGACGCAGAAGACATTCGAGCGTAGTGGACCGGTGGTATATCCAAAACGGTGTAGTCGACGAGGATTCGAGATAAAATCATGGCGATTCTGGTGAACCTTTAGAATATTGGAAAACTGCGGTGAATGAAACAACAATGGTTGGCGCAAACGATAGATCCCAAGATGAAAGGACAAACCAATGCGTACGTAGCCCGATAGATCCCAAGATGAAAGGACAAACCAATGCGTACGTAGCCCGAAAAATAGATGAAATTTCAGCAGCATTTGATTGACGACTTGGGAATGTCGAGTGCAAAAGGATATATGGTAGAATTTTAGCTTAGACATCATGACGCAGCAGTGGGAAGCTTAATAGGTTAATAGGTCTGGAAAACATAGAAGGGAGGCTGGATTTTTTTGGCTAAGGCCAAGCGCTGCCAAAATGACTGTGTAAAGCTTGAAATATTTTTTAATGCCAAAGCTGTCTTTCAGAAATTTAGACTTTGTTAGCAAGAAAGAAAGGGAAAATTTCTGCATACTAGATTTTAACTGTATATTTTTTCTTTTTCAGTTTTTGAATTTGTAGATGATGTTGATGCCATTTTGGGTTACATTAGGCGAATATTTGGAATCTGGAATTAATTTTTGAATCCCTAGGAGCTAGCACTTAATCTATTTCGGTTGTGCAATATGCAGGTTGAATAGATTGGGTTGCATGCATGAGTTTCTCACATCTTCGATTTTGCAGGACGGGGTGCTATCAAACTGATGGAGCTTTGCATTTCTGAGTTTTCAGCATTTAGTTTGTTGCAGATTTTTATTTTTTTAGTTTTTAAACTTTTATTTTCATATTTTTTTTAATTTTCAGGCATTAAAATAAAAATTCAAAAAAATTCAAAATCTAAAAATAATTGCATGGCTGCCTAGAATGATCATCAATCTTCAATACGCAATAGATTCGGGCTCATTCCGATGTCATTTCGATTTTATATTAATTTTTGAAAACTGTTGTTTTTCAAGGGTTTTATAATTTCGAAAATTCATTTTTTTAGTTTTGGAGGCAAATCAGATTTCTAAATTCTGCATGTTCATTCATAAGCCTATGATGACATTTCCTTCATGAAAATTTCAATTTCATTGAAGGGGTTATGTTTATGGTATTTTACAAGTTACCATATTTGGAGCAATAAATGCATCTTTCATGCAAATTTTGATTTCATTGAAGGGGGTAATTTTACATGTTATATTAAAGGGTTATTTTAAAGTATTAAATTATTTTTCTTTATGAAAATTATTTCATAAAAGAGGGATAATTAAATGACATTTTAAAGCCCTTATTTTAAGGCTATAAATTATTGTCTCTTTGTGAAAATTAATTTCACCCAAGAGGAATAATTTATTAATCATATCAAAAGCTATCTTTATCTTCATGATAAGAAGCTACATTTAATGAGCCTATTCATCATTTCGGATTCACAATCATAGATAGATTTTTAATCTTTACTTTCATGTTTAAAGTAGGATTTAATGCAAGGTAAAACTTGATTAAAATCCCCTTAATAAGGAAAGATAAAATCTACCTTAAAACCTTCAAGATAAAAGGAACATTTTGGCACTACATCATGGTCATATGAGGGCCAATTCACATTTACTTTTATTTTGGTTTCATGAGCAATCATTAAAGTAGCATGGTAAAATAAACCAACGCATGCCCCTTGTTTATAGTTACTTGCAACTAAGGTGTTCCTAGCATTGAATTGATATATTTTTATTGATATTACTAATACACATATGCAAATGCTAATATAGCGGAGACCTTGGAGAAGTTGTTTTATTTAACTTCTTTGCAAGAGAGGGCTTTGAGATCAAAACCCTAAGGGAGAGTGTAATTTCACAAATGGGTAAAATTAACACTCAACATTTTGGCGTAGAAGGAGTGCATGATGTGGTTCAGGGTTTTGTATAGTGGCAAATTTTGCAATTTAGAACAAATATTCGAATTTTCAAAATGTTAATTTTATGAATTTTGGGACCATAGAGGTTGGCCCGTTCGCCCGAAAATTTTGGGATCCAATTTTTTTAAGGGTAAATTCGCCCCGTTGTCATAAGGTTTCCCACCTAATTTTCACCCTAAATTTATTAAAAATAAAAAATATCCTGCCCAATTCGCCCCTTGTACCCCATTATATATAGTTAACCATAATAGCGACTCTCATACAATTACAATATTAATTTTTTGGATAGCGAGTGATACAAAGCAGACGACTGACAAAACACGAGTCCACGATTGACAGAAGACGACTAGTAGAAGGCAACTAGTATAAGGTGACTAGCATAAGGTGACTGGTATAAGGCAACTAACATAAGGTGACTAGCTTAAGGTGAGTGGCAAATGGCGAGTGGCAGAAGGCGAGTGGCAGATGGTGAGTGACATATGATGAGTGGCAGATGGCGAGTGGCAGATGGCAAGTGGCAGAAGGCGAGTGGTATAAGGTGAGTGGCATAAGGTGATTGGCATATGGTGAGTGGCACAAGGCGAGTGGCACATGGAGAGTGGTACATGGCGAGTGGCACAAGGTGAGTGGTAGATGGTGAGTGATACATGGCGAGTGGCACAAGGCGAGTGGCACATGGCAAGTGGCACAAGGTGAGTGGCACATGGTGACTAACAATTATTTCATAATTTTAGGCATCAAAATATATCTAAACATAGGCATATTTATACTCATTGGAAATCTATTTTCAAGCTCGATCTAATGGTGGTATTTTTATGAAGTTTGAATATGATTTAATAGGTCAAAAGTGATCCCAAATATGGTGGTGAGGAGTTAATGTCATTTTTAGGTTGATTTTTACCTACTAAATCATCTCAAAACTTCATAAAAGTACTACCATTAGATTAGGCTTGAAAAGAGCTTTCCAATGAGTACAAATATGCCTATGTTTGGATATATTTTGATGCTTAAAACTATGAAATGATTGTCAATCACCATCTGCCAGTCACCTTCTACCAGTCGCCATGTGGCGAGTGGCAAAAGGTGACTGGCATAAGGTGAGTGGCATAAGGCGACTGGTAGATGGTGAGTGGTACAAGGCAAGTGGCACAAGACAAGTGGCACATGGTGAGTGGCACATGGTGAGTGGCACAAGGCAAGTGTCACATGGCGAGTGGCATAAGGTGAGTAGCACAAGGCGAGTGGCAGATGGTGACTAGCAAATGGTAACTGATAATCATTTTTATAGTTTTAGGCATAAAAATATATCCAAACATAGGCATATTTGTACTTGTTGAAAATCTCTTTTCAATCCCAATCTAAGATGATTTAATAGGTCAAAAGTGGTTCCAAATATGGTGGTGAGGAGGTAATGTCATTTTGAGGTAGATTTTGACCTACTAAATCATCTCAAAACTTCATAAAAGTACTACCATTAGATCGGTATTGAAAATAGCTTTCCAACGAGTACAAATATGCCTATGTTTGGATATATTTTGATGCCTAAAACTATGAAATGATTATCAATCGCCATCTGCGCTCGCCATGTGGTGAGTGGCAAAAGGCGACTGGCATAAGATGAGTGGCATAAGGCGACTAACAAATGACGAGTGGTACAAGGTGAGTGGCACAAGGCAAGTGGCACATGGCAAGTGGCACAAGGCGAGTGACACATGGTGAGTGGCACATGGCGAGTGGTAGATGGCGAGTGGCACAAGGCGAGTGGTAGATGGCGAGTGGCAGATGGCAACTGATAATCATTTCACAATTTTAGGCATCAAAATATATAAAAAAATAGACATATTTATACTCGTTGGAAAGCTCTTTTCAATCATGATCTAATGGTGGTATTTTTATGAAGTTTGAAGATGATTTAATAGGTCAAAAGTGGTCCCAAAAATATTTATAATTTATGTGCAAAATTTTTGAAAATTTGCCATATTTTGATAAATTTTCTACAAAATTTTGAAAAATTCGCCCCATAGTTTATACATGATTCACCTTGATTCACCCCAAATTTATAAATACTTTTTCGGTACTACCCCTTATGCATAATCCTGACGTGGTTTATTTTATTGTGATTCTAAATGCTATAGGGATTTAAATTGTGGAATATTTCATGCCCTATTATCTATTATCGTTAGGTCTCCTTTAGCACTCAACATTTTGGCGCTAGAAGGAGGGCATGATGTGGTTTATTTTATTGTGATTTTAAATGCTATAGGGATTTAAATTATGGAATATTTCATGCCCTATTATCTATTATCGTTAGGCCTCCTTTAGCACTCAACATTTTGGCGCTAGAAGGAGGGCATAAATTGGTTTACTTTATTTTATTTATGCTAAGAAATTCATGCATTGGTTTTCATTGATCTAACGCTTTTGGATTGTTCATGCATGAATGATGTGATTTGGTGTAACTTTGAGAGTTTTGAATTGCTAAATATTTCAAGTTCATTTGATTAGCATATTTGGCCTCTTTAGCACTCAACACTTTGGGAGCTAAGAGGGTTTGAATTGATTTATTTTAATTACTATTTATATTCTAGAATGTTCATGTTACTTGAAATATTTATTCAAAGACATTGGTCTTGACTAATGAAATTTTGTTGATCACTTTCATTGATTCTAACATTCTCTATTTGATGATGTGTTAATGCTAACCTTTTGGAAAATTTGAGAATGTTCTTTCATGTCATGTTTTAATTTATGCATATCTTTTAGATGATACTAACATGATGATCTTTGTGGTTTACTCATTTGAAAATTGTTAGTCATTTTATGCTTCTTGGCAAGATATTTTTATTTGACTAACAAATTTGGTTCTGAAGTTATTCTTTGAGTTTCACTAATGGTGACAATGGATGAACTAAGAGCAGAAATGGTGTCTCTAAAAGCAGCAATGGTATCCTCGTTAGGGGACTATTATGGTATTTTAAAAATACCTGGAGTACCCCATCAAATTCCTAAAACTATATTGGAGTTCCTATGATGGTTTAGTCAAAATAAGACTTTAGGATACATATAGAAATTGCATATCTACAAGAGCATATTATTTCAATGGCAAATTTACCATGAGGATGTTGCTTGTAGGTTATTTTATTACATATTGGAGGACAAAGCAATGGGTTGGTATGCCCAATTACCTTTTGAGGTTAAGGTTTCTTGGGCTCAACTAGAAGCAACATTTCTTGACCATTTTGGAAAACACGCTGACCTAAAAAATTAGTTTGACTCTATTTGCAAAGAGCCTAATGAATCCATGAGTCAATTTAATGATAGGTTCTACGAGTTGTACACTCAAGCATGGGAATATCACAACATAACAGAAGAGGAAGCTATTCAAGTATACATGGGAGCCATACCTCCTGTACTTGCTATATTGTTGAGGGAAAATCTTGATGACCCATATTTAGCTACAATCTATGAGATAGTAGAACAATGGCAAGTGGAGACACAACATGTTCCCATGAGATATTGTTCTTCTGGAGTTAGTGATGCCAACCTACACCAACCATCTAATATAGCACCCTCTACTCCAATGAGGCCTAAGGTGAATGATAAAGGGGACGAATGTGAATGTCCAAATATTACAACCACCTTAGATATTGCCCAAGAGGAGTTGCAAGTTGCCAAGCCAACATCCACCAATGAAGATTGTGTAGAGAGGGGTTCATTTCTAGAAGTGCATGAGTATTCAAATAATGGTGTCCTAAATCTAATTAGTGTTGGAATATGTGATAGGACATAACCTACCATATAATTGAATGAAGTGGTTGAAAGTGAAATTGGAAGAGAATCAATAAATGAATTTGAAGATATAATAGAATTTCACCACTTGTTCTTGGAAGACACTTTGGATGAGATTCTTGAAACTGATGATCAAGAAATTCCTCACCCTCCAAATTAAAATGAAATTGAATCATGGGTTACAAATATAGACATTGATCTTGCAAACTTGGATACAAAAAGTAGCCCACTTTTGGAAATCATTGAACCATCTAAGGAAGGTGAAGGTGAATTTGATGAGAAACATATTGATGAGTTGGAAGATGTTGAAGAAATAGTTGAGCATCACAACTTGATTTTGGAAGATGATCACCATGATCCTTGGAAGAAATTGGATGAATATTCTCACTCTAAACCTTCTAATGAACCCTTTGTGTCAATTGATATGCAGGATAACACAATCGCTTTCTCACAAGAAGATATTACAACTCTTGCACAATTTGAGAATATTTTGGAAGAAGGGTTGGAATCTCATCAAATTTTGGAAGATAATAACGATCCTACTACCAAGGACAAAGAAGAAAAAGAATTGATGGATGAATCAAAAGATCATGTCACGGATACCATAGAGTTTCATCCCATGAATTTGGATGACAATTTTTACAATGGTTGGGGAAGATATGAAGATGTGTTATTTTCTCATACCCCTATTGATAAAAATTCTATTCCGCTTGATATGCAGGATGTTGAAACTTCTACTTCACATGAAGATCTTACATTTGCAAGAATAGATAAGATTACAAAATTCGATCATGTTGAACATAAATTCATTGAAAATTTTGTTGAAATAGAAAGGGAAGAAATGGTAAAAGTTTCTTATGACTCATCTAGTTTGGATGAGGAAGAGGTAAAATCTATTCTTTCATTTTGGGATATTGAAAATTCGGATATTAGTTCGTATGATTTTTTTGAGGATTCAAATGAAGAGATACCATGGATAGTGAACAAGGAGTTGGAATCAAATGACAAAGAGGTTGATTTATTGGAAGCAACTCAAATGATTGATCATCAATATGGGTTACTTGACACACACTTTGACCAACAATATTTGAGGGTTGAAAAGGATGGACATGTTTTCAATTGGGTGCCCAATTTTGGTATGTTTGATGAACATGTAATCAATGAAGAAATTGCAAATCCTCACCAAACTTTGGTAAATGAAAATATGCAAAAGGTAAAATCTAACCCTTTATGTCCAAGCATCCAAGCTTCAGGTGAAAATTTGTATGACCATTTATTGAATTCAAATGATGTTTATGATGAAATGCTATTGAAGGTAAATGAAGAACAAGGATTAATTTATACGTACACCTTTAATAAGAATGCTTTGATGAATGAAAAATAAGTTGATGCACTTGAATTGTTGAATCAAATTCATCAACAATTAATTATTGAATCTAGGATAAAATCTTATAATGATTCCCATTTAGTAAATATCCTAGATACTTGTAAATTTTTGCATAAATTTGATTGGCCTAAAAACATGAATAATGAATTGGTTTTGAAATTTTTAGAAATAGGCTCTTGTTTGCAAGATTTCATATTCGAAAAAGAAAGCCTAGTTCTAAATTCGGAATTGAGTTGTGAAATTGACATTTTAAAGAATAGACAAGAAACAATTGAAAATAAAATGTTTTCTAATCAATTTAATGATTTGAATATCACCTATGGGATTATTAATGGAACTATGCTAAATTGGTGGGGTGAGAGAGGCAAGTTGAAGTTTGTTGCATTGTTTGGCTTAATCTTGTTTTTGTTGGAGTCCTACAACATTTGGCATGCTTATCATGTTATATGTCTTTTGAAATGTGCTAATCATGTTTGGGATCCAAGGAAGTTATAGTTCAAGCTTTGCACCATCTTGTACCATATTGTACATTTGTATATAATTTTAGTTTTTGCTTTCTGTTTTGGTTTTACCCTTGATTTTTGGTTGGACATAATTTTTGTGTGGTTTTGAGTTTTGTGTTTTGGTTTTTTTGAAAAAAAAAAGAGAAAAGTGAGATGTCAGTTATGTCCTCATGAATGTTAACTAAGATAAAGAGAATATGAAACATTGGAATTGTATTGCAGAAGGCTCCACGAGTATCACAAACACATTAAAGAATATCGTTTGAAACTTGGGATGCGTGAAGTTGTCAGTTTTGCAAATTAGGGTGAAATATTTTGTATACTCCATCACATTCATTTGTATTTCATGGTATATTTCACATTGCATAAACATTGCATCTCACTTGCATCTACATTTCAAATACAATCATCGAAAAACATGTCAAATTCTCTTAGGATCATTGCACAATATACACTAAGAAGATCTTGAGATTGGGAACTAATGTTGAAACTGTCTTGAACCAAACACAATTTGCACATGTTAAAAGCATCTTGGGTAAAATGGTCAAAACCATCCTTGGAAGAAAATGTGAGGCGAAAAGGGTCATCCTTTTCGGTCCTATAATGCAACATAGTCCATAAAACAGTGGTTTTAACAACTTCCACAATACTTAAAAAAAAAACCAGAGTAGTAAGGATAGGGTTAAATTCTCATTATACTTAGGTTGAGAATCTGAAACCCAAAGCTTAGGTCTCCTTCCATCACACCACTAACTATTGGATTATAAGGATCGTACTACATGTCCCCTTAGAAGGATGGGTAGTCATCCCTAATATTCAAGAAATCAAAAAAACAAAATTATGGACTATGGGGCTAACCTCCATCGGGGCTATAGATGCTTGATTGGCAGTGGAGTATGCTCATGCGTGGTGACATGTCTCGTTTAAAAGTGAGACCTACGACCGTTCAAACGGACAGGCTAGGCTTATGGTTTCATCCATAACAAGTTTAACCATTTTGGTCAAGATGAGGCAATAAACTCAAAAATCAAAGTAGTAAGGATAGGGTCAAATTCTCATCATACTTAGGTTGAGAATTTGATTCCCCAAAGCTCTGAGTTCACTTGCACACACTAGTTCTTGATGGTGGCGATTCATAACTAAGCTCTTGATCTAGTAAATGAATTTACCACACACACATTTGGTCCTAAGAGGGTTAGACAATTTTAGTGTGTTTGTTTATGGTACTAGAATGTTTGAGTTTCTGCAAAACAAGTCGTTCATATTATATAATCCTTTCAATACATCCAATCCTGCATAAATAATCCATAACATATCATATGCATAAATCATGAAGACATAAACATCCATGTGAAACTGACAATGGAATGTTGAATGGTTTCAAACGATAAGGAATGAATCACTTTGCACACATTGAGCTGATACGGAATGATTCTAATGGTTCATGTTTTTTTATCTATTCTCATTATCGGGATACTTGCTGATAATTTGTAACTCTAATATTTGGGTTGTGTATTTTCAAGTTGGGTTCTTATCGAAATTCTCAAGAGCATTTCCCAATAGAGTCGCCATTTGTTGTGGTTGCTCCACAACTAGCCCCAAAACTTGGGGACCCACCTTTTTGCTTTTTTGATTTCAAGAATTTTTGTATCCTTGGAGAGATGATTCCAATAGGGCATATATTTAATATGCGTCTTCTAGTTTGCAAGGTGCCTTGTCAAGTATCATTTTCTTTTGTTTTCTTTCGTCCTCCTTTGGATTGGTGATAGTTTTAGGTGTGTGTCCTCTTCTTTGTCATTGGATTTGCGTAAGCATGTCGCTCAAATTTTGTTTCTTTGTTTTGTTGAGTTAGTTTAGGTTAATATTAGTGTTTTAAGGTTTACCCATTTCAATTTTTGAAATGAACTAAATCATTAGAACTTTAATATTAAAATAAGTTAATAAATAAAAATAGTGACAACAAACATCGGATAATATTGGGATGGGACCCCAAAAAATTAGTGACAACAAACATGCGTAGTCTGGTTAGAATGCATACCACGAAGGAATGAAATGCAGGTAGTAACGACAGCCATTTTAGGAGTATCTGGTGAACAGGAATAATCGGGGCGTAATGGCATGCATTGAATGACGTAGAAAAAATTCGAGCGTAGTGGACCGATGGTATATCCAAAACGGTGTAATCGGTGAGTATTCGAGATCCAATCATGGCGACGTGGCATGTGAATACAACATATACCCATGACTAAGAATTGGGCAAGAAAACGAACGAGTGTGGGAGTCGTGTGCCCACAGGCCGCTGGTTCTAACGACGTGGCACCAACTAAATTATGACGTCTATGTGGCATGATTCAGAACGTATGTGGGTGCTCTTCAAATGGAGGCTATTGTTCATTTTATGTGTGCAATCAAAGAATTCATGTTGTTTCACAGTGACGATGGTGCCAAACATGGCGGAGCAGCAAAACTCGAACGCGTCGGGTTACACGAAGGAAAATCATTTGCTTAATGGCTATGGACGCAGATGTCAGGAGGAGAGTTTAAGCATTGTCGTTGAAGATAAAGTCAGAACATAACACAGCATTAGGTGTGAAGGACCAATAAGATAGCGAGTTGATATGGTTGATGTCGTATCTTTCACCGTAGGAGTGTGTTGTAGACGCGCAAGGAGTACGAAGACCCCGATGGACCTTTGGAATATTGGAAATCCACGGCAAATGAAACAATAATGGTTGGCGCAAACGATGGATCCGGGGATGAAAGGACAAACCAATGCGTACCTAGCCCAAAAAATAGATGAAATTTTGGCAGCATTTGATCGACGACTTGGGAATGTCAAATGCAGAAGGATATATGGTAGAATTTTAGCTTAGACGTCCTGACGCAGTAGTGGAGAGCTTAATTTTTACGTGGTCGAGGAACTAGGCTATGACGGAGATACCGGAGATCAAAATAGAATTGGCAGTGATAAAATGCCCACTTTTTTGTCATTTCAAAACTAAGGAAGTCACGTGTGCGTCGAAGGGGGTTGGTCATTGAGAATTTTGCGTCGCCAGGTAGTGAGTCGTAGATGGGAATCCTAGCATCGCATGACGAAATAATGTTTCGCAAGGTCGTATGGGAATTGGACGATAGCAGAAAGGGTCTGTTCATGCAGTGTGGAGTTGTCGAGGCTCACACACAGTCTCCGAGCAATGATCGATGACATGGCTAGTCTCCTGGATGTGTGATGCGAAGCAGTGTACAACGTAGAGGTCGAGACCTGCAAGGACGAGTGGACGAGCGCAGTACAAGGCGTAGGTTAGCTACGGCGGGAAAAATTTAGTCGCCGGTTACGAATGCCAAAGGGAAATACTAATATAATCATCACGGTTGCGTCAGTTTGTTGCAAAGCGGGCATGAGCAGAGACACATCATAGACAGATCCATGCCATAGTGAAACGACATTACAATTAGGGGAATGTGTAACCTGCATTAGGATCACCGCGTGTCTCGAAACTATGGTGGAACACGACATATCTCTCGATGTAAAATTCGTTGGAACATGGGTCATTTAGGAGTCACGTGCCCTCTAGGCATACCATAGCCTAAGAAGTACTCCAGAAGAGAGCTTAGTAGAGGGCATATGATTTATTAATTAAGTAGTATGGTGAGTTTTGTTAAGTGTTTCACCCATATTAAAGTAAGCCCAAAGAAGAAAGATGTACATGATGATTAAGTGCATATCCTTTATAAAAGAAAAGGAATTATTAAAAGGTCAAATGTTATGAAAAATCAAAATGAAGGATGGAAATGAATAACAAAGTCGTTGAAGGCAGAAATTTTCGAGGAAAACAAAACAAACTGATAGAAAAAATGCGGCGAATTCAAAATCAGAAATTGGAAGCCAAGGGTTTTTCGACGAACAAAGGAAAATGAAAAGATTTCTCTGTATATTTAAATAGGTCTGGAAAACACAGAAGGGGGCTGGATTTTTTTGGCAAGGCCAAGAGCTGTCAAAATGATTGTGTAAAACTTAAAATATTTTTAATGTTAAAGTTGTGTTTTAGAAATTTAGACTTTGTTAGCAAGAAAGAAGGGGAAATTTCTGCATGCTAGATTTTAACTGTATATCTTTCCTTTTTCAGTTTTCGAATTTGTAGATGATGTTGATGCCATTTTGGGTTACATTAGGCAAATATTTGGAATCTGGAATTAATTTTTGAATCCCTAGGAGCTAGCACTTAATCTATTTTGGTTGTGCAATATGCAGGTTGAATAGATTGGGTTGCATGCATGAGTTTCTCACATCTTCGATTTTGCAGGATGAGGCGCTATCAAACTGATGGAGCTTTATATTTCTGAATTGCATTTAGTTTGTTGCAGATTTTTATTTTTTTAGTTTTTAAACTTTTATTTTCAGAATTTTTTTAATTTTCAGGCATTAAAAAAAAAATTAAAAAAAAAATCAAAATCTAAAAATAATTGCATGGTTGCCTAGAATGATCATCAATCTTCAATACACAATAGATTCGGGCTCATTCTCAATTTTATATTAATTTTTGAAAACTATTGTTTTTCAAGTGTTTTATAATTTCGGAAATTCATTTTTTTTAGTTTTGGAGGCAAATCAGATTTCTAAATTCTGCATGTTCATTCATAAGCCTATGATGACATTTCCTTCATGAAAATTTCAATTTCATTGAAGGGGTTATTTTTATGGCATTTTACAAGTTACCATATTTCGAGCAATAAATGCACCTTTCATGAAAAATTTGATTTCATTGAAGGGGGTAATTTTACATGTTATATTAAAAGGTTGTTATTTTAAAGCATTAAATTATTTTTCTTTATGAAAATTATTTCATAAAAGAGGGATAATTAAATGACATTTTAAAGCCCTTATTTTAAGGCTATAAATTATTGTCTCTTTCTGAAAATTAATTTCACCCAAGAGGAATAATTTATTAATCATATCAAAAGCTATCTTTATCTTCATTATAAGAAGCTACATTTAATGAGCCTATTCATCATTTTGGATTCACAACCATAGATAGATTTTTAATCTTTATTTTCATGTTTAAAGTAGGATTTAATGCATGGTAAAACTTGATTAAAATCCCCTTAATAAGGAAAGATAAAATCTACCTTAAAACCCTCAAGATAAAAGGAACATTTTGGCACTACATCATGGTCATATGAGGGTCAATTCACATTTACTTTTATTTTGGTTTCATGAACAATCATTAAAGTAGCATGGTAAAATAAACCAACGCATGCCCCTTGTTTACAGTTACTTGCAATCACTAAGGTGTTCCTAGCATTGAATTGATATATTTTTATTGAGATTACTAATACACATGCAAATGCTAATATAGCGGAGACCTTGGAGAAGTTGTTTTATTTAACTTCTTTGCAAGAGAGGGCTTTAAGATCAAAACCCTAAGGGAGAGTGTAATTTCACAAATTGGTGAAATTAACACTCAACAACACTCATGCAAGGGTAGCTTGAGGATGAGCAGTTAAATGCAAAATAGCTGCAGTAGCAAGTGATTGACCTGAAGTAGGAACTCAATGACACCAAGAAGGATTATGATGAGCACCTCAAAATTCAGAGAGAGACCAAGGACCAGCTACAAGTGTTGGATGCTGAGATCCAGTAGCTTCGGGCTAAATTGGATAGCAGGCCAGAGCCCACGATGACCCTATCAAAAGATTGTATCAAGGAGGCACGTAATCACTTCTCATCCAAATTCAGAAGCAAGGTGCACTGGGTAGCTTTAGTCATAGCGTTCATCTGGGATGCTAAACAAATAGTTTCCCATGGCGCTTCCATTGTGGAGGATGCCAAGGTAGAGGTTGACGAATGATTAGATCTGGCAATGAGGGCCCGAGCCCTGGACAGGTCGATCAAGCTTGCACCTATGTTTGACCTGGCTCAGTTGTGGGCGGCCACAAATACGACTCTTAGATATTTTTTTGAGATGGCTAAGGCAGCCCAAAAAGCTCAAGATCTCATGGACATGCTTGAAAGAGAGGAAAATTGCTCTCATATATTTTGAGACTCTGGCCCAGAATGGTTTCCCAGCTTTCACCGATGAAGAGGACCGCCTCCTAAGAGAAGAGGAATTGTAATTAGTATGGTACTCCTAAAATGATACTTTGGAGATTGATAATTGGGAGGAATCCATTTCTAAACTACAGGTGATGCAATATACTACCAGGTTCGCAATGATGGAAGCTTGTCTCGTAGACCTTAGAAAATGGTACAATTTTGCTGAATTTTGCCATCTAGAGAGATTCAGGTACCTAGTCTGAGAGCTCCATAAGCATAGTACCATGCATGATGATGATTGGGGCTTGGTCCAAGTGACCTATGACCACATCCAAGTGGAGCTTGCACCACCTATTCCTCCTCAGTAGTCAAAATATACCCAGGCATAAGAGCAAGTCAAAGCATAGCAAGGAGGAAACCATCCACAAGAAGAGATTCATGCAAAGGAGTTTCCCACCCTACAAGAGGCCCAAGAAAAAAATATTGAGCCCCAATAGAACGTAGTTCAAACACCTCAAGGTGAAAAATATCAAGCGCAAAGAAATTGAATCCCAAGAAAGAGATGAGGCACATAAAGAGGTTCATGTTGTGAAATAGGTTGACACTCAAGAAGGTCAGAATGAAAATCCTGAACAAGACGTAGGCCAAGACCCTCAGGATGAGGTGTCAGGCTGGGAGGAAGAGCAGCACAACAAAACTCATGAGGGGGAAGAGTCTGAATAAGATTTTGTTGCTACCAGCGAGCAATTGGAGAGTGATAATGATGATGACTCTGAGCCCAATGGATAAGGCCTGGGATGTCGACATTGAGGCGAGCTCAATTTTCCCGCTAGCCGCCAGAGATGTTATTTTTGCAACATGGTGTATAATTAGCCTTCTAGTAATTTTTGTTTCTTGGAAACCCTTTTCTCAGTACTCAAATGTTTTTCTCATTTTCCTAAGTTTACTATCAAAACCCTTCTACAGTGCTAAAGCAGTGTGTAGTTGTTTTGTGTACTGAATTTCTAGGGAAATCTTCCTCCAAGCGGCCATGGAGTTTTGTATCAGGTTCCCTGATGCGTTTCAGCCTTAGAGACCAAGGAGGAGTCCGAAAATTTTCTTTGACATATTGGAACAAGCATACGCCCAAGGTTGGGCACACCTCAAGAATGCGCCCAAGGTTGGGTGCCACAACAAGCATGCGCCCAAGGCTAGGTGCACCTAAAGCATGTGCCTAAGGTTGGGCTCACCTCAAGAATGTGCCCAAGGTTGGGCACCTCAACAAGCATGCACCCAAGGCTGGGCGCACCTCAACATGCGCCCAGGTCGGGTGCACAAGATATAATACACCCAGATCGGGTGCACAATACCTGTTGACTCTTTTGACCATCATATCGGTTTATCTCGAAGGCACTCCACATCAACAATTTGAAGGGCATCCTTATCCGATTAGGTGTAGCCTTTCTAAGAAGCTTCCATACTGGACGTTCTGATATTTTAAGCCTATATTCATGAAAGCGGTCTCCATAAGTCAGGAGACGGTGCTACCGAGTTGAGTCTATCAAGGCATTTAAGTGGTTCAACGACATTCCTGAGGAGTCACCAGTATCTACCATGCTTGGTTAATGCATTGTGACTGTACTTTCTTGTAATCCTTATCTTGGCTTCCACCACCATATTTTGTTAATCAGCATTTATTGCTCAAGTGAAAGAATTCTCTATATAAGTCTGCTCTTTTATTGTAAAATGGATGGATGTTTGCTAGAGGCTAAATGAAAACCTGAATTATGCTATCAATACAGTTGATGTTTGGCTTTAGACCTAGACTTCTATTTTCATGTTTATGTCTTCTATTGCTTATCTTCTATTATTCCATGCTTTAACTGTAAACTTGAATTATAGTATCTAGATTTATTGTTGATAAGGTAGGGACTCTGGAGTAGCCTTAGAGATTATGCATGCTAGTTGTTCTGGTTTAATTTCTATTAGTTATTTGTATTTGAGGGTTGTTTGGTTCAGAATGCAATAGATTTATCATGTTGTTAGTCCATCACCATCGTTCTATCTGGCCTATGGCCATATTTCCCATACCTTTCAATTATTTCCCATTTATTTCATGTTCATTTATCTCAAAACTCCCAGTTATAACGGCAAGGGAACCAACCCCTCTCTGGAGATCGGCACGAGAGGCATTTCTTCCTCTCGGTATTTCAATATTGGTCGGGTCTAAGGTGCACTAAAATACCAAATCCTTACCTAAGGCATATCTTTGACCAACAATTTCGTACCATATATTTATTTGGTAACATTAACTGCTACTATTGGGTAATTTTTGTTCTTATTATTGTTGTTATTGTGTAGCTTGTTGTTGCATGACATGTTGCATAATATAGGCTTGTTGCATCCCTTATAACACTTGTTGAGGATCAAAGGTTATAGGATATTACTACTTGGCTACCTCATTAGAATAAATGGGTGGATCTATTAGATCATGGGTTGCAGTGTTGGGGATCCCAATGATGTAGGTGATGAAGTCTTACTAGGTGGATTAAATTGATCCATATCAATTATGACATATGGGATAGGTATATTTATTTTTTTAGATTTAGAATTCAAAAGCTTTCTTATGTTTCTTCTTCCTGATGCATCTAAACAGGTAATTGATTTTTTACCTTTGGAATTTTTCTTTAACATGGGATCAATTTAGTAAACTCAAAATTCTTCTTAGTTTCTCAATATATCTCTAGTATTTATAAACTTTGAAACCCTTTTATCAATGGAGTAATTGTGAACTTGAATCTATGTCTATTGTTACTACCAAAATCACTCAAAGAGTTAGATCAAAAATCCAAAACTAAGAAAAGTGAAATTTATCTCCTATTCATGCATTGTACCTTAGAGAGATAAAGTGAATCACATTAGTGACTAAGGAACGAATTATATCCTAGGTTACATAGTAAAAATTTATAAATTTTTGAACTTGAAGAGTGAATCACATTCCAAGTTAGATAGTGAATCACACTTTAGGTCACTTAGTAAATTTTTGAGTGAAATTTGTAGTTGACAAAATATACAACTAGGACCCCTACAAATCATAATTTCAAGTACTTCGATAAATTCAAGTTTTAAATGCATATGAAGATTGCCAATCCTTACAACATTTGTCAAATTTTAGATTCAACAATGAGGGAGACTTGATCAAGGATTGCTAAAATTTATTGGACCTAGGAAAAAGTATTGGGTTCATTCAAAAATGGAGTTTCCATGCATGAATAGTCAATAAGTTATAGTAGAACTGAAGGATAATGTAGTTAAACTCATAAATATTGATGCAAGAATGTTATATCAAAAGCCAAAATCTACTATCCTTCATAAACCTTTTTGCATCTAACAAGATTATGTATAGATTTGCATAGATATGAAATCTAAACCCTAAGAAAATGAAATCTAATAGTGCAAATAATTTAATTATATAGTTTCATAAGGAAATCAATTTGATGATCCCTCATGACATGCCAAAAATTATTGATTGGTGAGAATAATTGATCTTCTTACATCCATATAATCATGTTTTAACATTGAAAAAGAGGAGTTTAATGCTCTCAATATTTAGATTTAGATTTGTTCTTGCTAATCTAACTAAACTAATAAAAATTTGTAAGGAGAGAGAGATAGAGTAAATACAATCATACAACTAATGAGGGATTAAGACATGGCCCAATTAAAATATTCATAATAACTAACTTTAGTGAATTAGATCTTGAATAACCTATAATAAAATAGATAGAAAGGATTGACAAAGTATAAAAGGGAAGATCCAATAATACTACACATTTAGAAACAAAGAGTTCAAAGACATGATTGATCCATGAATGCCATGCTCAATCTATTCATTAATTGCAATATGAGATTATATAATAGTTTGATTTCAAAGAGTACATTAATTTATAAACTTTTGAGCTTGAAGAGTGAACTACATCCCAAGTTAGATAATGAATCACACTTTAGGCCACTTAGTGAATTTGTGTAGTTGACAAAATATACAACTAGTACCCCTACAAATCATAATTTCAAGTACTTCAAAAAATTTAGGTTTTTAATGAAGATAAAGATTGTCAATCCTTACAACATATATCAAATTTTGGATTCAACAATGAGGTAGATTTGATCAAGGATTGATAAAATTTATTGGACCTAGGCAAATGTATTGGGTTCATTAAAAAATGGAGTTGCCACACATGAATAGTCAATAAGTTATAGCAAAACTGAAGGATAATGTAGTTAAACTCATAAATATCGATGCAAGAATGTTATATCAAAAGCCAAAATCTATTGTCCTTCATAAACCCTTTTGAATCTAATGAGATCATCTATAGATTTTCATAGATATGAAATCTAAGCCCTAAAATAATAAAATCTAATGGTGCAAATGATCCAATTAGTATAGTTTCATAAGAAAATCAATTTGACAATCCCTTAGATCGGTTCTTTCTAATCTAACTAAACTAAAGTGATTGTAAGGGAAAGTATGAGAGAGAGTAAATACAGTCATACAACTAATGAGGGATTAACACATGACCCAATTAAAATATTTAGAATAACCAAGTAACTTTAGTGAATAAGGACTTGAATAATCTATAATAAAATAGATAGAAAGGATTGATAAAGGATAAAAGGGCAGGTCCAATAATATTACACATTTAGAAACAAAAATTTCAAAGACATGATTGATCCATGAATGCCATGCTCTATCTATTCATTAATTGTATTGTGAGATTATATATAATAGTCTGATTTCAAAGAGTGCATACACTCTTTCAAATTCTAGCCACCAACATTATAGAGAACAAGTTATTATTAATGATAATTTATCCTTATTGGTTATAGGTTATGATGACATCATTATTGATAACACCACCTTCAAAGAGGTACTTCATGTTCCTATTCTTGGATATAATCTCCTTTCTATGTATCACATCACTCGCACCAATGAGAACATGGAGTTCTATCCAAACTAATGAGTCATTAAGGACATGGATGATGGTTGCTTTAGGATATTGTAATAAAATAGATTATATATACAAACTTGATCATGCTTTAGCTTCCTCTAATAGGAAGGGTTTTGTTTTCTTGTTGGTTAAAACCAATGCTACTAGTATACTTTGGACTTATAGGATAGTATATATTAAGTATAGGCCTTAATGGCACATGAGTTGTCTTGACATGGTTTATATGATCCTTCCTTTTATTGGTTTATAATGATAGAAAGTTCACCAAATGAATTTCAAGAGCGAATTTATTCATGGGAACCTTTAGGAGGAGATGTATGTGCAAAAACTACCAAGTTTATGCTCTACACCTTTGGTTTGTAGACTCATAAGTCCTTATATTGGCTTAATAAGGAACCCTATGCTTGGTATGAAAATATTAACACCTTCTTTCTTTAGTGTGGGTTTTATCACTCTAAGGTAGATCATGACATTTATATGAAGCATTAGGATGATGAGATATTGATTGTTTTATTTTATATTTATGATATAATCATTATGGGGAGTTTTTCCATGATTCAGGATTTGAAGTTATGGCTTCACCATTTATTTGAGATGATAGAGTTTGGCTTATTTAATTATTTATTGGGATATAAATTACTTAGTAAAGGGAACCATCAAAGGAGCTATAATTTTTTCATTATATTTGACAAAATTCTAATAAGACCTAATGAAACCTATAAAAGCACTAAAAATCTTAGGATATTTAGGTATTAGCCAATCATGTGTTGCCTTAATTAGGATCCACCTTGATACCCTTATGAGATAAAATGTAACCTAGATATTTTAATTTAGGAACCCCAAAGAACACTTAAAGTTATTGACATATAATTTTTACTGCACAAGAAGTTTGAGCACCTACTCCACATGGTGCAAATGGGAAATATCAACACAAATTTCTGCAAGAGAGGGCAAAATAAAAAAATTATTAAACTTTGAAAAGTTGAGAGGGGATTAATAAGACCAAATGGAACTATCAAAAACTCATAATGTCCTTCATGATTGTAAAAAGTATTTTTAGAAATATTCTTTTCTTTGACAGTAATGAAACACAAAACACAACTCTAGCTTATTAAAAAGTTAAGCACCTTGCAATTCATCCAACAATTCATCAATAATAGGAATTGGAAACTTATCTTCAATAGTAACCTTATTGAGTAGCTTGAAATTTGGGCATATATTCTAAGAATAATCCTTGAACTTCACATCACTACTAGGAATAATAGGAACTAGTATTGGGTCAAATAATTCCTTATTGTATCATATATTGTACCAACTTCTCAATTTTTATCTTTTTATAAATGAAAATAGTGATAAGAGTGAACATTTGGTGGTTGAATTCTTGAAACTATATGGATAGAATGATCATATGCATGCTTAGAGAGAAGATCTTTGGGTTCTCAAGGACCTTAGCATATATGTTGATGAAGGACTGCAACTCAAAAGGAATAACTAGAGAAGTCCACTCAATGATTTGGACTCCTATACAATAAATTTAGGCAAAGATACTCATGTTGCCTTTATTCAAACGTTTTTCCATATGGTGAGAACTAACCACCTTAGATGGCGGGAAATGAAAACCTTGAATATGGATGACCCTTGCATTATCTATTTATTATATATATAATTGTTATAGATTCAAAGTAGCATCTTCTAGTTGAGACAACCATTGATCCCCAAGGATGACATTTGCATTATCCTATCTATCACATAAAGGATTCTAGTCTAAGAATAGTTACCCTTCAGGAATTTAATGTTAGGAACTCATCCCACACATCTAACATTACCATCATTGGCTATCAAAATATTGAATTTGTTAAAATGGTTTATATATAGACCTAGGATTTTGATTGTATTATAGTTGATAAAATTATTAGTACATCAAAAATCAATCAAAATAGTTACCCATTGATTTTTAACAAAACCCTATACCTTGATGGTGTGATGGGCTTGCACTCCATAGGGAAAATATTAAGAGGCTCACTTGATTTGCACATTGTTTAACATCCTCAAGTTCCTCTTGATGTGGTGATGTTTATACCTCCTCGTATTCAAAAATACCTTCCTCGAATTCCATGTGGAAGTTCCTATTTTCTTCATATGCTTGATCTCATGGGTGTCAAGATCTACGTTTGAAACAAAAAACTCTAGAGGGCAATCATCATTGTGGTTATTGAAGTAAGTCCTATGAGGATTGAAGTCCCATTAAACTAGAATCTATACACTCAAAACTTAGTTTGTATTGTCTTGGCTAAAAATTTAGCATCATGGAGTGTGTGTGGATCATGAATACCAACTTCCCACTAGAATTTTTCCTTGATCCTATGTCTAAATGCTAAAACAACCATCGAGTAATCCACGTGATATGTGTAGGTGAGGAGCTCATGAATTTGGTGAAGTACTCATCAATAGTACCTGCTTGCTTAGTCTGTTGACCACATAAGAGGAAGAGGGTCCCTTATCAAACTTCATAAAAAATATCTTAAATTCTATCCAAGTAAGAGGATATCCTCTACATATTAATTCTCATAAAAGCCATAAATAAGCATGGGTAACAAGTTGAAAGGTGGCTTAAGCTATCATGACCCTACCCTTTTTAGGCACCCTATGTAAATGTATGAGGTATTCCATTTTATAAACCCACCCTCTAGGTTCCTCTCCACAAAAAGGCAATATAGTAATCCTAAGGACTCAAATATCCTAAGGCCATTCTAGGAGATAAGCTATGCCATTGGTTGTAGTATCCAAATCATAAATAAAATACCATTTACTAGTAACATTTCTTAAATACTCACTAAGCAAGGGATGTGCATATACCCTAGTGAAGTTGGAGTTTCCCGGATACTACTCAAAAGCAATCTATTGAAATTCCCTTTTGAATACATACTTGGTTTTAGAGGACTTAGGCTCCTTTTGCCACCTCAATAATGCTAAAAGCATCCCATTGAAATTCCCTCTTGAATGCTCACTTAGTTTTATGAAAATGAGACTCCTCTTGTCATTTGTTGATCATAGCATAAATTCTCCTCAAAACACTTTGTGCTTTAGTGGCAACAATTGTACTTCATTGAGCTTCTCATTAACTAATGCTATACCACTATCCACCATTGTAACCCAATTAATTAATCTATATTCTATTCAAGAAATGTACTAATGAGCATTCTCATCTATATTTAAAGGGTTATTCTCCATAGAAGGGGTGTAAGAGGAACTCATGGAAGCAAGAGCTAAATGAGTGTGAGGAATGAAACCATTGATGCCCTTTGGGATGTTATTATGTTTGCATTGATATTGTGGATGATATTTATTGTGGCCCATGCACTCGTCATCACTTATATATTTTCATCTCAAGCACCCATTGATCCATTTCTAGTCAATGGAAATGGGATCAAATATGCACTACTAACATAATAGCAATGCTTGAAAGTTAGCTCAAAGTACTCCAAAAAATAAGTTATTAGAGATATATCTTGATTTAATTAACTCAAGGAGATGATCAAAATGAGATGTCTCCAAAAAGGGCCTTGACATACCTAATACTTATTTTTTATTAGGTGTTAAGAGCAGTCTTAACTAAATCACAATACTATGGAAGATAGTTGTATCGAAATAATGGTAGCATAAAAACTGGACAAAAAATATTGAATTAGTTGATGCAAATTTGACCAAAGAGGTTCTAAAACTGGTATGTTAGCGATATGTTGTCACTTTTTACCACCACAAGGAGCCAAAATCATTGCTCTAAAACCACTTGTAATAAAAAACTTCAACAAAAAAAAATTCCACAATATACACCAGAATATTCACAAAAAAAAAATATTCATATAATACAAAACATCACATTCAGTAAAATATCACAAATCCATATTCAAATCTTAAAAACAATCCAAGATAATCACAATGGGCAAAGTCTCTTATGTACACCAGAGGCAATAAAAGTTAAAAGAGAAAATTGTTGATCCTAATACAACAAAACTCTTTGTATTTGTAGTTTATCAAAGTAAGAAATGGTAACCCTAATGCTCAAAGGTTGACCCATCCTAACTTAAGGGCCCTAGCTAATCATATAAATATAGTCAATGTGGCTACATCGACATTGTTACAATCAAGTACTTTGGATGGTATTATTTATTCATCATCTATTGGTTCTTTAGTGGTAGAGATCGTTTCTTCTCCTCCAATTCTAAATGTTTATTCTATTGATGAGTTCTTGAATCTTGCTCCTCCTTTGGATTGTCCTCACCCCTCAGGGGATTAGACTCTATTTTAGGATATATAAGCTATCTTCCAAAAGTAACATCATGGAAAGCCCCTCCTTCCATACTTTGATTGGCAAGGTAAATATTGATGGAGATACAATAACTTATCACCAAGCAAAAGGTCATCCTAAGAGAGAGGTAGTTATGCAAGTAGATTATGATTCTCTTTTGAAGAATCAAACTTGGGAATTGGTTTCTTTGCCTAAGGGAAAGATTATTGTTGGATGTGATAGATCTATAAGAGAAAGTATTGAGTTTATAGTTAGATTGAGAAGCATAAGGCTCACATTCTTACTAAGGGATTCTCTCAAAAAGAAGGCATTGATTATAATAAAAATTTTGCCCATGTTGCTCACATGAACTCCATTTGTATTATCCTTCCCCTTGCTACTTTACAATGAAAAAAGGTTCACTAAATGGATGTCAAGAGTGCATTTCTCCAAAGTGGCCTTAAAGAGGAGATCTATGTGCAACAACTACCAAGCTTTATTTAGAATGGCCCTACAACTCTGGTTTGTAGACTTAAAAAGTTCTTGTATTGTCTTAAGTAGGAAGCCTCCACTTGGTATGAGAAGATTCACACCTCCTTTCTTCAATGTGGGTTTTCAAGCACCGAAGTGGATCATGATATTTACATCAAGCATCAAGATGATGGGATATTGATTGTTGTGTTTTATATTGATGATATGATCATTGTGGGGAGTTCTTCCTCCATGATTTAGGATTTGGAGTTGTGACTTCACAGGTCACTTGAGATGATAGAATTGGGCTTCTTTCATTATTTGTTGAGCATCCAAATTACTTAGTCTTCTTCACGGACTTCTTCTCCTCGGCCTTAGGAAACTTTTGAATCACTACAACACTTTTGGACTGAGGATTGTAAGCCAACTCCTATTCTTTTGCTCTTCGGTTCAAGCTTAACACTAACTATCCTCCTATAGGAGATGATTTTTTTATCAATCCTTGGTAGGTAGTATTTTCTATCACATCCATACTAGGTTGGATAACTCCTTTGTTATCAACCTCTACTCCAAGTATATGTAGGCACCTCATTAGAGTTATTGGAAAGCTATCAAGCAAACTCTTCAATATATTAGGGATTCCATTCATATGGGCATTAATTATGTAGTAGGGGATCCTATTGTTTTGGAGGGATACTCCAATGCAAATTGGGATAGAGTCTAGATGAGCATAAATCCACTTTAGGATATTTATTATCTTTGTTTTGTACCTTTTGGTCGTCAATTTGACACAACACGCCAAGGCGGGGGCAGACCAACGACACAACATAGAACGACCGCCGTGTCGGTGCAGGGCGAACGATCTCCAAAGGAGACCGGTTCCTTGGGGTGGTTCCAGATATCTACGCTACAAAGCAGGTAAAGGGAAAGAGAAGGAAATAAAAGGGAAAATGGTTGTAGCCATAACTCACAAGGATGGGTATAGCCGCATCAAGACCTATGCAGGCACGACAACATGAGCAAAAACACAGACCCTTCACCTAAAAAATCATCCAATCAAGCCTTCGTTTTAGCTCTAGGAAGCGGTGGGTAGAGGGCAAATTCCAGAACCAACGAACAGGTGCATGAGATCCAGGATTCAAAATCAAAGCGCTCCTATCCGACTAGCTTTAGCAGAAACAAACCCCCAACCTGTGTTTACAAATGCACATCCCTGAATTGCTCAAGTAGATCCCATAGAATCCAGATCACAAAATATCATGAGAAAATTTAAACGACCAAACAGAGATGAACATTCATACATTTAATAATAAAATGCTAAGGCGAAACCAAAGACCAAACAGTGAAGGATTTGTATTTACACTATGGTAAACCTTACATATGAATTGTAATGGCTAAAGAGTTGCCCTTAGGAATGACCAGCATTCCACTATTTATAGGTATATTTATATTGATTTCAAAATTTGGACATTAATGACGGTAGGCGAGAAGACAACTCTTGTAGCTGACAGGCACCGCACTGGTACACTGCTCCTCGGGATAGTGTTGATCTTTTAGGAGGTAGATGCATCTAGCTCAATCAGGGCCTTTGGATCCTCTAACACTTTTGCCCAGTTCATCAATTCTCAGCTACCTCGTCGTCTTCCTCGACTAGCAATCCTATAGTTAGGTGGCACGTAATAGGCATTGGAGCACCTTGGAAGTAGCGCACCTCAAACCAGTCACTTCCATGCACAATGTCAGGTACCTAGACTACTACAACAGTGTGTACGTCTCCAGCTTTGAAATTCGAGTAATGGCGAGAGTTTTTCGTGCTGGGTGAGTGCTTCCTTTGTATATTTTTTCACCTACGAAGGCACTGGGGAGAGAGGGCAGGCATTTCTCCGAGGTTTCGTCCCGTTTGCACTTGTATCTCCCGCCTGAGATGGGCGGGCGTCTTTCTCCTCCCCAAGTGCAAGGTTGCAGAATTTGTCCGCCCTCACTAGCCCCTTGAAATGTCTGCCCAACAAGTTGAGCGGGTCTTTTGGAAAGTTTTGCCCAAGGCCAAGGGCGGATTGTCCGCCCACTTTATGACCCGCCCCACTTTATTTCATCGTCCACCCGATGTTTTGGTCCGCCCACGATTGCTTCCAACACCTTTTGATATCTTCTGCCCATCCATCAAAGTCTTTAAAATTTGGCGAACACTTTCAGAGAGCCATCATTCTTCAAAAGACGTCGATGAAGCAAGACAAAATTTGCGCCCACAATACCCATTTGTTAGTGTTCCAAGGAGCAAAGTACTATTTCTCTATCTTCTATAAAAGTCAAGTATTAAAGTGTCAATGATGTTGGGAATGGGAAGCATCTCCAATGGAAGTGGATGATTCTTTAGTAGTTTGATCTTCCATAGAAAACCCGACCACTTTGCTCTAAGATAAAACATGTCACTATTCACTTGATCCTCAATCCTATGCAATGTCAACAATCTAAGCACATAAGCTTTGAATGCACAAATTTGGTAACTTTACTCTTTAGAATTGTTTCTTTTAGTTTTTCTGGCTTTAGCAAACAAACTCATAAACATCTTCCTAAAGGTTACACTTGAAGTTCCTTTCACTTGATTATGAAAGCATGTTGGTGTGGAAGAGTTTCAATTAAGAAGGATGTTTAGTAATGTCTTCACTCCATGGCCCCTCAGATTAAGGGGCATGTTCAAATATGCAATCTTTTACTTATCGGCCATTACCAACATTGTACGATATAATAAATTGTAAAGTCTATAAGCTTCTATAACACCTTGTAAGGTGATCCATATGATATTGTATTAACTAGTAATATGTTGGTTTGACATCTATTAGGATACATACCATTGTAGTAAAGGAACACTTATACTTGACCATTATTTACCATTGCTGACCCATTGTATCAGTTGGAGATCATTTCATTTGTTAGTGAAGATATTTGGTATCCAAGGGCACCATACCTATTTTTCATATTTGTTCTCTCTTTTTGTATTCCATCTTAATGTGGCTATCTAAGTAATGTGTTAATTTTGTTTGTTTTTATCAAAATATTATGATTTTTGACATGGTTCTTGTTATAGGATTTTAATCATAAATATAGCATTTAAGGTTTTTTAGCTCCTCAATGATAATAGGGACATGCTTAAGTTTTAGTTATAATTTTTTGACCAATATACCCTTTCAAGTGTTAACTCATTGCAAACAAGTACAATTGTATTTAAACATTTCAATTTTGTCATTGGGAGAAGGATTGAGGGGTCAATTTTATCAAATTCTCAAGAAACTAAATCATTAAGGGAATTTAAAACCATTGTATCTATGTACCAAGGGACTGTCATCTAATTAAGAGGTCGATGTGGTCATCATTCAAGTCTAGTTAGTACAGGCATGACTTGGGCTTTGTCTACAAGCTATCACCTTATTTTATGGTATACAATTTCAATCAATGATAACCTCTAAAGACTTTCTCTCCAATTGTCATATGCAATCTTAGATACTCTTGTATTAGTGTTATATGTGGCATTTGGGTTAGGAAGTCATATCAGTAGTGGCACATTTTGAAGCCACCAACTTTGAGTTGAGCGCACAAACCTTCAAAACAAAGAATGATACACCCAAAAACCTAGTCACTAGAAACAATTCCCACTTTGGCCCTAGATTTCTCTTCTCAATCCCAAATAATTTAGAGCTTGCTGCAAAAATATTACATGCAAGGCATAGTTACCATTGGAAGCCCACTACCAAAGGCCCTTCAGTCCTTGCTCTAGACCTCTCCAGACCTAAGTATGAATAACTAGCCATTACAAAATAATCCCAATTTGGCCTACATTCCTTTCATCTATCCCACATCACCCTCAACTTAAAGCTCTTGCAATAATGTCACTTGCAAGTAAGACAGCTTTTCTCATATAAGATGCAAGGTTTCCAAATGCAAGTTTTAAGTTCTTGGAGTTGAAATCTTCTCCAAGGTAACAAAAGAACATCTACAATGAAGATTTCATTTTTATACTCTAAATGGATGGGTAATGAAGTATCATGATTGCACATGTAGGGGACTCATTTGCATGACACACAAGTGATGAACATCCTGTTCCTCGACTTAGTGTGTCGTAATACCCCAATGATCCACACTCTCGGCCTTTGGATATTCCTTCCAATTTATCATACCATATTAATTCAAAGAGAATATGATATGAAGCCTGCAGCTTTCAAATTAATATTTGAATCAAAACATTAACCATGGCTTTCACGAGCATCCTATTTGCTAGGCCAAAGAATATGGCCAATGCATCACTTGACCTAGCAATGTATAGTTCAATAAACGCTCTATGTACAAGTGGCCCCATTATTAGGGTATTATACTGGTGAGCAAGAAGGGGATGCTTGCCAGGCATGGGTATTTGAATGGTTGAGGATGAATCTTACAAGGCGAAGCTAGTGTATGGCAACTGTTCAATAAGTTTAAGCAAATAAGTGTGGACCTTCTCCCATGGATACTGGTATTTAAACATTGGATGTGCTCATAGGGTTTCTTGCAAAATTGGATCATTACTGTGGGAAGTGCTCCAACTTACAATCAGACTACAACACAACAGAATTTCCTTGCATTTTGGAGGTGCATTTAGCAAAACTTTTATGCTTTTCTGGAGTTACACTCTAGTTGAACTCTTTTGTAAACTTTGTAACTAAGACATGTTTTATGGTTTTTACCTATTTAAGGCAATTAGGTATGTTGATGCATCCCTATCCACACTGACAATTCCCATGGGCCATAACTGGGATAATCTGTAAATGTGTTTTAAGAAGGGAGACAGATCATCAATATAAGTTTCTGATTTCGTTGTTGTTGATATAAAACATGCTTGTTTGCATATGAATTCTCTCAAATAAAATTAGTAGGACGAAATTTTCTTGAATTTCAATGTGAAATCCTTCAAGTATTTCTTCCGACACTTCGCAAAAATACTGTGGTTCTTCTTCGTGAAACACTACAGCTTGCTATTATTTATGATATACTCTTGTCCCTATGGTATTATAAATCCAGTCCAATGGAGAAGTGTACTGACCAACTGTCAAAACATACATCTTGCATGCATGAGGCTTCACTGATGCGGTGAGGCTGCCTTTGTGAGTAGCTGCTAGGTCTCTGTGCTGTAAAATCCATAAAGAAAATCTATCAGTAAAGTAATAGAAAGTATCTGCAACTCAAACAATGCTGCACTGTTCACCATTCCGACATATACATCTGGAACTCGGGGAATGTAGATGAAATTTCAGTTTTCTAAGATAGATTACCCTCCATAAGTTCCTGACTTCGGATGAAACAGAGGAGTGGAGTCCAATGTCTTTCCAGTGAGCTGTAATAGTAGCTCGTGATGAGCTTCTGTTCCATAGAACTACAGCCATCCGGCAGTTGGCAAGCGGACCAGCCCACACCTACATTGGGCTTCGAGATTGGAACATGGATAGAATTTAAATTAGGAAAAACAATCTTTAAGTAGGGACATATGTATACCTCAAGATTCCCTTTCTGGCTCACCTTCCTCCCCTGTACTCCCAATGGATCTGCATGCAACAAGATTGTTTATGCTCCCATTCAACCTGACCTAAAGTAACAAACTTAGACCAAGGAGGTTCAACTATCATGCTGTAATGCAAATAATGTTCTTTATTTAACTTAGATAAGAAGACAACGTGTTCCAACAGAAATGCATTTTATCTCTTTGGAAATGTAAAGGACACACCCTGATTTACTGCAATAACCTCTTCATTGCTCAGAATCCTCAAGGTCCTATTATTCAAAGATCTCACATCACAACCAATCAGGAGAGGTGCCTGAATCCAGAAACAAAAAGATAACAGATTGAATGAACTGATCTACCAGTTGTATTTGAAACAGAGTGGGTTGAAGTAGATAGATTGAGTTGGAAACAAATGGGACAAATGCCAGTTAAAATCCATGCATCTTTTTCAGTCATGCTCTAACCAGAAATGTGTAGCTTTAGCATTAAATAATTTCTAATATCTGGCAGAGGCCAAGAACAGGGAATTATTTTTGTAAGACATAGGCTGTTAATTACCTTCATAAGAGCCCAAATGCTGAAATGTGCACGGTACTCCTCCATAGTCATGTTACCATTTCCAACCTCCAACATGTCTGGATCTGATGGGATATTATAGAATTCAGTAGTCAGAGGAAAGCAAAGATAGCAAAGAACTAATTTCATCTCTTTCAGCTAGATGAATAATTTTAAAATCATGCAAGTAATTGACCAAAGGAACAGACCATGATATTGCATATTTGTCACAAAAGAAAATAGTGGAAATGAAACAAGGATTTAAGATTAGGCTTTGAAGCATTCTTCTGTCATCATTGATAAAACATTACACTAAAAGTGACTTAAAACAGTTGAAACTCCAACCCATAACAACCTTTAAAATTGGGTTCAGCAAATCTTAGCAAAATATTGAAGCTAAGCTTCTCAAGGATAATGACAATTTCTAATGAGAAACCTGAACTTCCCACCATTCAAGATGCTAAATTCAAGAAATAACAAGAGAAGTTCTCACCATTCCATCCACCAGGCCCTGCATAGTGAGCCCACTTGTCATTTTGGTCTGCCCGGGATGTTATGCTGTGCCAACCGGTTAGTAAAATAAGTCTCTAATGCTGATCTCAAGAGAAAAGGTTCAATAAGTCCCCCTTACTTTTACACATGCTATTACATAAATTAAGTGCTAAAGTATGAGCTAACATATTATGCTTTTTGAACTTCAAAACCTAGCTCATGCATCCCTCAGCATTAGGCAAGATTTGAAGGGGCAGCATGTTACCTTTCCCACTTGTTCTCTATGTCTGGTGTTGTTCTCCAGCTGTTTCCTACATCACGTGCCCAAGTAGCAGGATTATCTACACCCCTGAAGAGCTACTAGAGTGTTAGAATGACAATGAAAATATTTCTAGAACTCTGCAATTTAAATTTTTATCAGCATTAAATTTTTGAGAACATTACAGAGGAAAAATTTCTCAATGTAACCCTATTGTGCAGACAATGTAAACATTTTGTTCACGTAATACAAGATCCATTTCTTCCCCCCAAAATTAGAGAAATAGAAACCATAAAGGAAAAAAGTCTCTGGAGAGCATCTAGTGTTATACACTTCTTAAAGGAACCATAGGAGTCTATCATACCACTCACATAAAGAGTAGAATATTGGGCGGCCTGTCTTAAGAAGTGCATCCCTCATCCTTGGATACCTGCAATACATAAAAATCTAGACCACTCAGACCACTCAAAGTGGATTTAATCTACACAAACTGAAAGCCTGAAGAAGAGTAAGCAGTTTACCTGGATTCAGGTTTTGAACCATCATCATAACAGTTATCATATTTGAGATAATCTATACCCTGTTGACACATAATAGACAAATCAGAAACAAGTTTATAATGCTGTAACACCTAGTTCTTCTTCAGAATCTAGCATATAGCTCCAATGAAATAAGGTTTCTAATAATACCCATTCAGCAAATCTATGGGCATCCTTTTCCTCAAAACCTAGTGATCCAGGCTGCTTCTGGCATGTATATTGCCTAAATACAATAATGAAATGTAAGGTTAGAGGTGCAGATGTAAAAGGGGAAAAAAAAAACATGATAATTAGTTTTAGCATTCAACTAGAGGAGGAGTGAGAAGATTTCACCCTGCATCTGAATATATGCCAAGCTTAAGGCCCTTCTCATGCACATAGTTTGCAAGGGCATGGAGACCTAATGGGAATGTCGAAGCTCGTGCAACAAGATTTCCCTGTAACAAGTTTGCAGAGTGTTGGAATCTTGCAGCAACAAAATTACCAATTTTTTTGAGTAATAAAAATACAAGAGTTGCACAGCTTTATTGGGTTCTTGATCAAGATCTAATCAACATTCAGAAGATGAATCTACACATCCTAAATAGTTTATGAATCAGACCCTAAATTGTTGGGCTCTTGGATTTTCTCTAACTGCACAAGAAAGTTGATTCTTGTCTAGTTCCTAGTGAAACTATAACCCCTTTAATACCCTAATAGCCATAGAATATGTAAACCATGTTATTACCCAATAGACTTCCATTTGCACGACACAATACAAATGCAACTGAAAAATCAGGGGGTTCCATGGCATAACATATGCACAAGTTCAGTCTAAACAAACCAATGGAGTAAATTCTGGATTTATAAAAGCTCTTGAACTACAATTTAATGTTAATAGAAATTGATGGCTTCCTATAAATTTAAAAGTGAGGTTTTATTACTGACGTTTTTGTCTCGCTCAAACTCTGCCCAGCAATCATCTGTTATTCACACAGAAATTCCCAACAACTAAAATCAGTCAAATACCGAAAGATCCCCTATATCTTTATCTGTTGAGAGAACTTCAAGCAAATAGTTTTCAACATGATCTAAACATATTTCACCAATAAAACTTCTGACTCCTGGGAAACACAAAAGACATACAAGATCCTACTACACTAGCCCCAAATTCTAAGCAAATGAACACTAACATATAATTTTATGAGAAATTCCATTAAAACCTCCGATCTTCATAACATACTTCTAAAACACTCGGGATAAAATTAACAGGGAACATTGCATGGACTCACCTATATTGATATATTTGTATCCAAGTTTGGAGAGCCCAGTTGAGACGAATGCATCGGCTGCAAAAATCAAAAGTGGGTATGGGAAATCACAAACAGAAAACAGGACCAACTTAGTGAAAAAGAGAGAAAATGAAGTCTACTAAAAATAATATTGCACGACGTTAAAGATATGGATACCTGTCTCCCTTATGATACTCTCATTCACATTGCAGCCAAAGTGGTTCCAACTGTTCCACCTTCAACCAAAAAACCATTTTTGCAAGGCTTTAATTCAGAACCCATAACATAAAACTTTTGCATACCTATTAAGATGATGTCAAATGGATTACAGATCTCACCCCATGGGAGGAGTTTTTGCCAGCTCAGCACTATAATGATCTGCTGCAGAAGTAGCAAATTCTGTAACCAAGAAACCCAATGCAAGAAGCAAAGCATAGATTTGGGATAGCATGGTTTCCTAAGCAAAAAGCAAATATGTTAACAAACCCATATTGTAAACAATGTAGGTTACAATTTACATGTTGAAATGCAGAGACCTAGAAATTTTCAATATATTTCTCCCTCTCTAAGCCTAGCATGAATCCTATGAGCAGTAACAGACCCAGTAGATCACTTACATGTGGAATTGAACATTAATCAGAACATTATTTTTGGGTAAGGCCTGAAACCAGTTCCTGAGGCCTTAGAGTAGCAATACAACCAAAAGCCTGGAATGGGTATCTATAGGAGAACTACATGCTAAAAACTAATATATTGTATTTAGGTTTTTTTAAAATTATTATAATCATATTATTTTTATTAATTGATAAGTGTCAACCATTAAATTTATTTTATTTTTGTTGTTTTATAGTTTTGTTTGAAAATTACTACCTGGTATTAGGGATTGTATCATCTTACTCAAAAGATTAAAATCAGACTACTACTTTACAACAAGCTTCCCAAAATTTAAATCTGAATCTCTTAATAAATACCCAAAAAAATAACATTTATCAATCCACTAATCTTTGGAAATTGTAACTAAATGTTAAACCAAGGATTTTGAGGCAGGTGGCCATAAGACCTAATGTTGCTTTTGACATTGGATGTCAACGTCAGGGGAAATTTTATCTGAGATGCACTTTTTTGGGTCCCCATCATCACATGAAGGGAGCAACAGGAATATTGGCTTTTTTTTATTTTTATTTTTGTTTTTTCCTAAGAATCTTATACGGCACTTTTGGCTTATTTGATCAACGGAGCACATTGAAAGCTGGCACTCTTACAGTGTGACTACTAAATGTTTGGTGTGGTTAAATCTATTATCCAAATTTTAATTAATCTTTATATCTCATGTTTTAGTTTTCTTCCTTTACCCAGGTCCATAGGCGAAGCACCCAACTTTTTTAAAGATCTTTTAGGCTTTCTTTACTTCATACTGCAACATATCGTATCACGACCTAAAATTTGATGGGCAGTTTAAGGCATTAATGGTTTTCTATGGAGTATATTTTTCAGGTTATTTTAATAAATTTATGGTTGTTTAATATATAACGAGATGGTTATTATATAATTTTTCCATCATTTTAGTTTTTTTATTGTTTTTATTAAAATTGAATAGAATTGCACAACGGGAGGTCCAAGGTTCAAACCGTGGCGTGGCGAATGTGTAAGGGAGTAAAAAAAAAATGCACAGGATTATTTTTTTATTGAGTAAATACTTCTTATATTTTTTTATCAAAGATATTTTTTATTTTTCTCGTTATTATAATTTTTATATTAATTTTTATATTAATTTGCAAATTTATCTTTTTTATTAAAAGTGATTTTTTTTAATTTGAATTTTTTCAAGACATATATACCATGATAACCATTGGTTAAAGCATTTGTTTCTTTGTTTTCATTTGTACATATATGATGACTTTTCTAAGATATTAAACATTGTAGACACCTAAAAATGTCACATTATCTCCGTACAGTGATAATAGTTAAATAATTTGCAAAAAGCCCCTAAAAATTTGTTTAATTTGCTCTAAAACATTATTCATCTGCTTAAGCTCATTTTCTCCATTAAGCCCCCTCCTACACCTAGCCCCTGGTAATCATGTGACCATCCCTTTACCCTAACCTAAGGACACCTTACCCTAGTCTACCCTTTGACTCTAGCCTAGCTCCACCTCACCCTAGCCTACTCTACCCCCTTCCCCCTGCTCTCCACATCCCCATGCTCATTCAATACCATAAATAAGACAACTTTCTTCACGCATGTGCATTAATGACCATGAAGATTTTGCAACCACATGACGTAAAGAGGGTGAGGACTTTCTTCATCTCATGTATTTATGAGGCATGGTGCACCCATGCCCATTTATTGCATATGGATGGGTGAGGACTTTCTCCACCCAAATCCATTTATGAGGCATGGTGCACCCTTCCACCTCATAGGCCACCTCATAAGACACCTCACCCCCCTAACCTTGGCAAAATTCTATAAATAGGAGGTCAGTTTTCACTTTCAAGAATGAAACATATGTTTACCAAAACTCTGCCAAAATCATTTTAGCCCTCCTTTGCTCTTTTAGTGTTTCTTTGTTTTGTAAATTTTTTGTAGGTGTGGACTTAGAACATCATACGATTCGGACAAAAGCCTCTTGGGACCTAGAAGAACATTTCCTCTGAAGGAAATTTTTGTCTGACCAAACCAAAGCTAACTCAAGGAGAGGTACGATTCACAATTAGAAACATACCTCTACAAGAACTAGTTTCAATCACCAAAAATCCAGAGAATCAGGTGAGTAAAGATGTTTTTGTTAGTTTCTAGCTTAGTTTAGATATGTTTTAATGTTGTAATTCAACTTTTCTTTGTTTTGCACTCTTTTATCAATCTAGGTCTAATCAAGATAGGCCCACAAGTACTATTGATAGATTTCTTGGTTGTGTGTAGGTCTTGGACTCATTCAACCAATGATGGTGCTCAATCAATAAACCCACCCCCTTTGAGGTGGTCAAAAGAAGATGGAGTGCCATAAATTGTATCTTGTAAAGGGCTTCTTCATTGGAAGACCCTAATTGTAGCCCAAGGGGTAAATTTGTAAAAAGGACTCAATTTGTAACACCTTTTCTTTATCAATGAAATGACATGTCTTTTTTTTACTATATTTTTTTGACGAGTATAGGTTTACCTATATTCTAACATCATTTGGTCCCCCAAAATGTAAAAAAAGTATGCATGGATCAAATTCGGTTGGTTACCATACGAATCCATATGGTCATAGTTTGACCAATTTTTTTAGCTTTTACCAGCAAATTTTACCATTTTGTTCATTCATTTCCACTCTAAAAAATAAAAAATCATAAAATCATAAATCTCAAAAATAAAAAAAATAAAAAAAACCCTAAAAATTTGCAAAATATCCTATTAAATCTACGTCTCATCACATCATCTATCCATAACATCCTATTAAATATACACCTCATCACATCATCATCCATAACATCCTAGCATGGAACCTATCAAATCATCATCATGATAATCGTTGTTGTGTATAGACCTTTGGTTAAGCGCTTCCTTGTTGTGTTTTGCTTCTTCACTCACTAACTCACCACTTGAGGGGGTAGATATTACCTATAAATGTTGGCTTGAGCATGTTCATTATTGAAACACTCAATCTTGAAATTGCGTTTGGCCAAGAACTTTGCCTGAAACTATCACAAGCCCTTCTCTACTGGGGCAAACTTCTCAACTTAAACTTTAATCTAATATAATTTGGTATGCTTCATGCCAATGTTTGTATGGCACTCATGTGTTTGCTTCATCGAGGTGGCTAATCGAGCCCATTTATCCAATCAATCGAAGCATCACAAGGATACCAACCAATAGTTGGTCAACTTGTTATGTCAATCAAGTTCAACAATTTATCAAAGGTAAAGTTTCAAGGATATTTACCCCTTCCACAATTGGGGCATCTCACATTGTTCATGATTTGAGACAATCTTGTGTCTCCTTCCTCAAATATCTTGATTGACATAACTATCCTCCAAGTAAGATTTATAGCCAAAACCATCCCGATTGTTTTGCTCATAGTTTGCAGGTCCATACTCCAAAAGCCACCAAATTTGGAGGGCAACTTCTTAACAACCTATAGAAGGTCCCCTCTAAAGGAAATTTGATTCTGATCAACACATATCCAACCGCATAGAGAGGTACGATTGACATTCAAAACCATACACCAAGGTATAGTTCCCTCCAAGAACCAGTTTCAAACACTTACAAACCAAAGAACAAAAAACAAAGGTGAGTAAGTTTATTTTTTAATGTGTTTTAGCTTATTTTAGCTTTATTTTAATACAGTAGATTAAGACTTTTAATTGTTTGCACTCTTTTATTAATCTGGGTCTAATCGAGGTAGACCCATAGGTGCTACTAACATATGTTATGGTTGTGTAGGTTTGGAGGACTTGCTCAACCATGAATGGTAGACATAAACCCATCCCCCTTGTAGTGGTTAAAGAAAGCTTTGGTGCCATAAAATTGACTGAAAATGAGTTCTTTACTAGAATACCCTCATTATATCCCAAGGGACAATTGTAAATATTGGAATTGTAACATATCTTTTATATCAATAAAATGGCACATTTTCTATGAACACAGACATTAGAATAATGTTAATACTCATATAATCTACACATCATCCTTTTTCTAGATAACATTAGTAACAATCTATGAATCCCCCTTGATCAAAATATATCTCCATACTTGATATAGTATTATTATCTCTATATTTAATGAGTGTGAGTAAAGAAAGAGCCATGAATTAAGAGTTTTTGTTTCAATTCTTTGAAATTTTTTATAAAATAAAGCATTCCAATGAGAAAAAACTAGGTAACAAGAAATAAAACTCATTTATGAAAGTCTTAAATGGAAGTGAAGATGCCTTAGTTTGATTAGTCAAGTTGGGGTATAAGGCTTTAGAGCAATTAGAATTTCCTATTCCCAAGGATTTTCTTTTTAAGAATGTTTGGTCACTTGAGGCACTCCCATAGACCTCTACATATCTTTAGTTGGTATCCGTAAGCAAGATTTTTACATATAAGAGTATACAAAAAAGAGGATATCATAGACAGAAGGATCTAGAAACATTAAATCATTTACTTATTCATTGTCCCTTTGTATACACCCTTTGGGGCTACTTTTTAAAAAAAATATGAGAATATATTGGGTAGCTCTATCAACATTGAAAAAATTGTTTCAAAGCTAAATAAAGCATTATACAATTTCTAAGAGATTGATCCTGTCATTAATGAATATATAGCTTAAAATAAAGAATAGTATTTTTAAAAACAAATCTTAGAATCATGCCCAAAATTGGAGTCGTATTATTGTCTCTTTTGTAGAATGTTTATAGGCATGGTGCTCATCATGGGAAGTATTGAGTGTGAGAAAATATATGCTAGCTTCTTGGTTATAGTATTTAAATATACATACATGAATCATCTAAGAGAATTAAGTTAACACAGAATCTGTGTTGATCTATAGTAAAATGAAAATATCCAAAAATTGTGTATCAAAAATATTTTTGATGGTGCTTCCAAAAGAAACCTAGAAAAAGTTGGCATAGGTAGTGTTTATGAAATAATGAACGCAAAATTATCCTCACTTACTCATATTCATATAGACTTTAATTGACAACTATGCAAAGGCTAGGGAACTTCTTATAGGGATCAAAATTACCATTGAAAATGATGGAAATATATTTCAATTGACATTCACAAATTGTTATTATTGCTATCAAGAAAAATGGATGTTGGATTGGATCAAACATAGCCTTATTTTTTATGTCCATCAAGTATTGTTGGAGATAGTATCTTGGAAACATCAGTATATCTATAGAGAATAAAATGGGATACTAGATATAGCCAATCACGATATTGATCTTTGTCTTGATTAAATTTAAATCTTATAAGGCAACTAGTCATGTGATAAATTTTCTCTTAGTGAAAAAGATATCAAGGTTTTTTTGCAAAACCATAGTAGTTTGAGAAATATAAAGACTATCTTTTATGAAAAGGTAAATGAAAAATATCTTTGATAAAAAGGTAATCTATATATGGTTTAATTAACTTGTTAGAAAATGTAAATTTTTATTATTTTGATGAATGGTCACCAATAGAAGCCACATATAGCTTATAAAAAAAAACATGGTTTAATTAGAAGTATAGATGTCCTAGTTGGGGACAAGAAGGAGACTTAACACATGGTGAGATATTGCAGAGTAAAAATGACTGAAGAGATGGAATGTTTTGGTCATGAGACAAATTTCAAGATGAAGCAAGGAGATCACATTGTAGTGGAATTTGTCTTACATCGATGGTTTTCCACCCTAAAAAGAGTGGTAAAGAAATCCCCTCTACTTCATCAAATGGTGAAGGTCTTTATGGTTTATTTAGAGCAAACAATAGAAGAAACTAAGAAAGATACAAGGGATGGGGAGTATAATGTGTAAGTTCAAATTTAGAAGGAATTAAAGGTGTAAAATAATATATAGAAGCAAATTTTTAAACAAAAAATATCAAAGTGGTCAAGTTTAATTTAGGTATATCATCTTTGTTTTCCTCTTGTAGAAAATGTTCTCCTTGTAATATAAAAGAAAGTTGTATGATTTTAACCCTTGCACTTTAGAGTTTTAAGGGTAGCACAAAAAAGGAAAGTAACATGGGGTATTTCCATTGCAATTTAAGATCTTTAGAATACTTTAAAAATTTCCATCCCTTGCATCCTTCTTAGTTTATTCTTGTTGAAATAAGTGTTAATCTTCACTTGGAGCTACTGCTAGCCTTATATTGTAATCATTTGTATACTATCCTTGTTAGCTTTTGATGAATGATCCATGAGAGATAACAATCACAAGTTGCATAATAACATGCAAGAAAGTAAATCTTCTAGATGATTGAAGTATGCTGAAATATAAAACATATAAAATATTACAATATAGCTATGGAGGAAATGAGTACTCCATTAACAAAGCTACATATCTACATCATATCCATCACCAATAAATGGTGTGGAACACAATCCACTAGCCTACGCTATCTAATAATGTCTCTCGGCTGTCCTATCTATCTATCTAATATTCCATACTTATATATGTAAAATAAGATGCTTGCCTAACACTCTATCTAGTTGTGCATAGGACACCTTGCACATGTACAACTTGCACATGGACACTGGTCCATTTATTATATTGTATAAAGTCACTAGATAACTTGCATAGGAAGTAATCTAGGTATGTATCTTGGAGGATACATTTACATAACCCAAATGATGGAATAGATATTATTTTCAACACCCCCCTATATTACATTATTTGGGTATTGAAGGCTTTAGTCTTCAATATGAATTTTCTTCATCTTCTTCTGTTTGATCTGGTTCTTGTTCTGTTGCTATAGTCTTCATGTCAATGCTTCTTATATTTTTTAATTCTTTGCTCCTTGGTCTCAAGCGTCTTTGATGATTCATAGCTCTCATGATGGTGCATGTCTTGAGTGGATTTGAATTGACCTTTCTTCCTTCTTTTGTCCCTTGGTAAGACCTGGTTCTTTGTCCTTCATAAGTACCAACCTTGAGCTCAATGTTAGTAGATTTATCTAAAATAAATTTTTGAAGATTACAGTTTAACCTTTGAAGCAATCTTCTTTCATAGTCTGTATAATATCTATATTTGAAGTGACAGGAGAAATATGAGTTATTTATTCCCTCACAATATTTGCATGGATGTAAACTCCAACAATTTGTTTTTCATGACCATATTGATTGCAATGGGTGCACAATAGAGATGATATAGCAATTTTGTGATCAATTTTAGGAATATCATGTTTGTCTATCTCTTTAACAAGGTCTACAAACCATATGTGCACAATTGAAGCTATTCCATTTTGCATAAAATCTTGTTGATCAATCTTTCCCTATTTTTGTTCATTTGATTCGTTAGATGAATCTTCCTTTTCATAGTTGTTGACTTTAGAAATTATTGTTAGTCTTACAATGACACTGAGAGGGGGGGTGAATTAGTGTAGCTCTATAAACTTAAATTTACAACTCTTAATACCACAACAATTAAAACTTATTACTAGATACAACAAGTATAACAAAAGAGCATCACACAACACAAGATTTAACGAGGTTCACCAATGTAGCTACTCCTTAAAAATTGACTGCTTGGACTACCATCCAAATCCAGCCTTTCCAAAGCACCAAATTTACAATCAATTTACCAGCACCAACTGGAAGGAGCACCAACCCCTGATTTATCTGCACCAACAGAAAGGAGCACCAACCCCTGATTTACCAGCACCAACTAGAAGGAGCACCAACCCCTTATTTATCTGCACCAACAGAAAGGAGCACCAACCCCTGATTTACTAGCACCAACTGGAAGGAGCACCAACCCCTTATTTATCTGCACCAATAGAAAGGAGCACCAACCCCTGAAGCCAAGCTACAACTTGGACTTCAATTTGAATCTATAAGTTTGACAGTAAAATACCTTTGCTTTTGCAAGACCCTAACTGGTCTTCTTCACCTTTGCATTCTCTGTGCACTTTGCTCTCTCTACGCAATCACTTCGCACACTTCTGCTTCATTACAGTCGAACTTCACGATTGTCTTCTCCCTTTTGCGCACTCTGCTCTCTTTGCAAATTTTGCACTTAGCATGATTCAACATGACTTGCTCTCTGCGCACAACGACCGTATTTCACACACATTCGACCACACATCAATTCTCCAAATAGCCCTCTTTTTATAACAATATTTTTATGATGAAAAACCTAATCTTAGTCAGTTGTAAAACCTAATCTTAGTCGGATTTCATAACAACTTTAAACCCTAATTTTAGTCGGTTGTCATTGGTCTTCGTCGGCTTTAACCAACTTCAATTGCCCTTGTAAATGCCATGAAAATACAACATGTCACGATATCACGACACATTTTCTTTCTCTCTCTTTCTCCTTGCTTTGGCCCCCGAAAATACATGTCGCGATATCATGACACTTTTTCTTTCTCTCTCTTTCTCTTTGCATCGAACCGTAAAAATGCTACATGTGATATCACAACACTTTTTCTCCTTGCTCTTTCTCTTTGCATCGGACCATGAAAATACAACATGTCGCGATATCGCGACACTTTTTCTCCTTGCTCTTTCTCTTAGCTTTGGCCCGCAAAAATACATGTCACGATATCGCGACACTTTCGCCTCCGTACACTTTCTCTATTATTTTGTCGTGATATCGTGACACTTCTGCTTCCATAGACTTCAACTTTGCTTTTATTGCAAAATCGTGACACTTTTGCCTTCGAAGTCTTCTTCTTTGCTTTTGTTGCGAAATCGTGACACTTTTGCTTTCGTACTTACCTTCTTTGGTTTTGTCGTGAAATCGTGACACTTCTACCTTCGAAGTATTCTTCCCTGCTTTTATCGTGAAATTGCGACACTTCTGCTTTCGTACTTTACTTCTTTGCTTTTGTCATGAAATCGTGACACTTCTGCTTTCAAAGTCTTGCTTTTTGCTTTTGTCGCGAAATCGCGACAGTTCTGATTCCGTACGCTTCCTCTCTTTCTTTTGTCGTGAAAATGCGACATGTCGCGATATCGTGACACTTTTCAAACTTACTTTCTCTCTCCTATTTTAGTCACGAAAATGCGACATGTCATGAAATCATGACACTTTTCTTACTTGTTCTCTTTCTTTGAACTTGTGAAATCGTGACACTTTTTCCTGCTTTCTCTTTCTCTTCCAACATGTCGCGAAATTGCGACAGTTTTTCCACTTGCCTTTTTCTCTTCCAACATGTCACGAAATCGTGACAATTTTTCCTACTTTTTCTCTCTCTTCCAACATGTCGCAAAATCATGATAGTTTTTCCACTTGCCTTTTTCTCTTCCAACATGTCGCGAAATCGTGACAGTTTTTCTTGTTTTTTCTCTCTTCCAACATGTCGCGAAATCGCGATAGTTTTTCCACTTGCCTTTTTCTTTTCCAACATGTCGCGAAATCGTGACAGTTTTTCTTGTTTTTTCTCTCTTCCAACATGTCGCGAAATTGTGACAGTTTTTCTTGTTTTTTCTCTCTTCCAACATGTCGCGAAATTGTGACAGTTTTTCCTGCTTTTTCTCTCTCTTTCAACATGTCGCAAAATCGTGACAGTTTTTCTTGCTTTTTATCTCTCTTACAACATGTCGCGAAATCGCGACAGTTTTTCTTGCCTGCTGTATATGTCGCGATATCGCAACACTTTTCTTGTCTTTTTCTTTGATCTTTTGCATATGGGCCACTTCGGTCTTCTTGGAAAATCACTGTACATACTCTGAATAACCTTTGAACTCCTATCTTCTGCATCTGAATAGCTTTTGAACTTCCTATCAATCGCATCAACAGATCTATCTGACTATGTTGACAACAATGACAATACTGTTGCTACACCTTGCTCAAAAATTATGTCATATTGTAGGGATTCTTCATTTCCTTTACTCTTTACACTATTAGAGTCCATCAGGTTCTTGATCCACATTGGTATTTTTCCTATTCCACCTCTAAGAGCATTACCAAGTATGCTAGTAGACATTTGTATGACCTGAATTTTTATAGTCCCAAGATTTTAAGATATGAGCTCCTTGATTGAAGTATATAAGCTTGATTTTGTAAAAGAAACCTTTATAGATCCTTAGATTTGTGGACTACCTTGTAACTCCCACCTAATTTTAGGTTTTGAATTAAGCTTATATCTTCCCAACTTGATAATATTAGACAAATATTAATGTTATCAAGTTTTGTAGAATGCCTTGACTCCCTAATGTTTTAAAGTATGCTATAGTGCTTTTGTGATAATATAGTTCAAATTTGGTTGATTTTGTACAAGTTTTGAAAGAATCAAAAATCAACTTTTAACACCTTATTACTCCTAATTGAACTAATCACTATTACAGTTTTGAAGAGGTTTTGATGTTGGAAATATTTTGTCCTCCTTTTAGAGATTTGAGACAAGTAAAAATAAATTTATCCAACATTAATAAAATCCCTTAATAACCTCTTTTATATCCCTTGTATTATTTCTAATTTCCAAATAAAATAAATTTGATGGAGTAACCCTTATGACTCCCAAGTTTGGAAAATCAGAGAAATAATAATAATATTTGCAATATAGTTTAATCCAAGTTAAATTGTTTATTCCTCCTAAGTAAGATTGCAAATATTAAAATAATAAGAGAAGTCACCCCTTTATCTTTCAAAATCTAAGTTTTAACCGTAGTTTATAATCCTTATAACTCCAACTTATGAAAGCAATAATCAATGGGATTTAGACCTTACCTTATACGCAATATCTCCTTGATGTTTGACGCTTTCCACGGCTGAATATAACAATATCTAAAATGTACCTTGAGCACTCGGTTTAATGGAGATTCAATGGAATGCTAGACGTGAATGTTGTATGTAGGCACTGAATGTTGACCTTCCAAAAATGGGGAACTTTTAATGCTCCTTCCCCTTTGTCTTCCACCCTACAATTCGAACATTTCTACTACTTATCTCACATCTTGATTGTGCTACATTCCTCTTTCTAATGTCTTGACTATGCTTCACTCTTGCATGCTAATCTTGGACTAAAATATACCTTTTAAGCAATGTTGATCATAAGCATTGTGATAAGTATCACATCCGTTACAAATGAGCACTCCCTTCTTTATGTAACGCTCCATAATATTTGTCCAATGCTTCTTAAAAATGTATAGGCCCTTGTGTGAAGCTGATGAAGAATGCCAAGTGGCACATCTTTGCTTATAACTCCTTCGTAGAAGTCTCTAGAACGTTGAGAGGAATGATGACTAGAATGCCAAGTGTATTTTTTGCATGGAGACCATTCTTGTAACACCTTCGAATATGGATATTATAACTCCATAACTTTATTGCTTTGCAATGTTGCTTGGAAAACAAGCAAGCTTTCTTTTTCGTAGGTGTATGGGCGATGAGCTACGAAGCTTGGACAATAGTTCAATGCTTCCTTTGGCGAGTGGTCTTCTCCAAGATTGAGACCACGAATGTAACACCTTTCTTCCTTTCTTTTATACCTCCAAACACATTGTTTTTCCTATTGTTGTTTTGACATCCTTTGAGATTTATTTGCACTCGCTTGTCTACGTAAATGTGGCTCATGGATGATCTAAAATGAGTTTTGATTCTATCGATACGTATGTCCAAGATGATCTCTTGAATGACTCCTTCTAGCTTGGGAGGAAGAGTGTTGATGTTCGACCTTTGTTGGTTGTTCTTCTACCTAAATAAAAATGTGCCCTAATATGGCACTTTCAAATATGCACTTATGCTGTCAAAAACCATATTAGAGTAGTGCAAGATAATGTATTATATTTTGTAGACTAAGGCTTTTAATATACCTTCTTTTGTACTCTATTTCTAGATTTTAAATTCTAGTTTTGTGGTATATTTCTTGCAATACAAGGGTTTGACGTTGTCTTTAACAATAGACACACCTTTCCCTTTTTAATTGGAAAATTTTGATAACAAGTTCAAGCTTCAATAACAGTAGATAGAAGTTCTTTTAATTGATGCAAATTTTTTGTATTTTTTTTCTCTTTTGTATTCACGTGTAATGATTTTGATTTTGAGACTTACCAAGTCTTACTTTCATAAGCTTCTATCTCTATTTTTGGTTAGTTATGTTCTTCTCCAAATATGGAGGATTCTAACCCTTTTTGGTGGCTTCTATTGGCCACATCAAGTTGCAGATTTTTGTGTTTCAATAGTGTCTTTAGACACTTGATACAAATCAGATTTTGTGCCTTTCGAGAAACACAAAACTAACTTTCTTTTTGAGAGTGGTATAATAGTACAAGCTCTTTACTTTTAATGCACTAATATTACACCTTATCACTCCAATCAAATCTCAAATAAATGCACTAATAATCTATTGCAATCAAGAATAACCTAAAATGAATCTTTAGGAGTTATTATGCAATTTCACTACAATCAATGTTGTAGGACTTAGTTTTTTTTTTTTTTTCAATAATAGATAATAGGTAGTTGATAGAAACTAATCTAGAATCTAATAAATTCCTAATAAATGTGTAATTGAATCCTTAAAATAATATGATTTTCTTTTCACTTTAGAAGACTGAAATCTAATTTTCTTTTTGCAACTTCAATCCAATTTTAGGTGCTCTAATAAATCTAATAAGTAGTTCAATTTAGTGAATCTTTTTGCACCATAAGTTGCATACCTTTTTTTGTAGCTCTTCTCCCATATTTGTAGAGTATGTAGACCTTGGTGTCTATAAACACCAAGTTTCCACTTCCAATAGAATGTCTTGCACAAATCCTTCTTCACCAAATGATGGTCTCGAACTTTCTTTTATGAGCCTAGGATTTGGTGGCTTGTTCTCCTCTTGTGTTATCCTCATTTTGCTATAGATTTGGAGAATTCTATGTCTCTAGAACGGTGCCTTATCGCTTATGAGAGGTAATATTCAAATCTTCAATATTTGGTGATTCTGTCTTCAAGTCCTCTTGCCGAGTTCACTTCAAGCAAGATCTTCTTATAGGGTTTGGCACTCCTTGCCAAATTCTCCTCTTGGGCTTGTTGTCGGATGGCAATAATTATTAAAAGTCCTTCACTATCAAGGAATTCACATAGATAGTGTATCTCTCCAATGAGTTCTCAAAGAACTCTCTTGATCTTCTACAAGGCTCTCCTAGCATTTCTTGTATGCTCGATGAGACCTTCTTTAGGTATTTGATTTGGCAGCTTCTGATGGTCTTCCTTTAGACCTTTTCTTCAACCTTCTACTTCTAGAAGTGTTGGTGGTGAGATCTTCTCCCAGATCTTCTGATTTTGTTGCTTTTGGCTTAGAGCAGGACTCTCCTAGTCCTTCTTCTTCTTCTTCCAAGATTGGAATTTATTCAATGAGATCTTCTCCTGATATCTTCTCTTTTGCTTCAACATTAAGTTGATTCTGAAGAAGATGCTCTTCCTAAATTCCTTGTAGAAAGTCTCGCAACTCACTGAATCTTCTATTCCTGCAACAAGAATATTCGTACTGAAATATTTAGTCTACTTTTGAATCAGATATTCTTCTTGAATTCTTCTTCAGAATCAAGGCTTATGTAGCCTATTTTGATGTTACGACTTCTATGGCCTTTTTAAGTATCAAGGTTGCTATGGCATTTTCAGTATCAAGGCTACTATGGCCTTTTCAATATCAAGGCTTCTGTGGACTTTTTAGTATAAGACTTTTGTGGATTCTTTTGCAAGGCTTCTATGACCTTTCTGTATCAAGGCTCTTATGGCCTGTTCTCCAAGGCTTCTATGGCCTTTCTGTATCAAGGCTTTTGTGGCTTATTCTTCAAGTATGGATTTTTGTAATCTAGTAATGGAGATATTTAGTCTCCTATATTCACCACATTCCTTCACTAGAAGTCTTCTTTCATAGTATTCTTCTCTCACATGATGAACTAACGTCTGCACTATGAAGGCACGTCGATCATCAGGTAGCGAAGTTGGAGTCTCCTAGATTTATGTCATATGAGGAGTCCCAATTCTTTGAGGATGAATTTACTACAACAAAAGAAACTTTAGGCACCGGTTATCAAATTCCATATGACTTGGATGATCTTCACCAGATGATATGTCAATCTAGTGGATTGAAATGCTAAGTCCTAGTCTTCACGAGTTTTCATAACAACTCTATGGAAAATACTCTAGACAAAAATAATCTCAACATTTTCTAAAACTAAGATTCCTTTCAGTCCTATCTTTGTGACTCTCCCAAAATATACCACCTAGATACTCCTGAGATCTTTTGCCAGTGGTTGGTCCAATGGCACATCATTTTGAAAAAACTCTTAGGCTAACCAACAATGGTGGTTCTCTAATGACCTGCACAGATTATATCTACCATGGATCTGATACCATTGTTAGTTTTTTATGAATGAGCCATGAGATAACAATCACAAGATGCAAAATAATATGCAAGAAAGTAAATCTGCTAGATGACTGTATGCTAATATATAAAACATATAAAATATTAGAATGTAGCTATGGAGGAAGTGAGCACTCCATTAACAAAGCTACAGATCTACATCATATCTATCACTAGTAAGTAGTGTGGAACACAATCCAATAACCTACGCTATCTAACAATGTCTCCCGACTATCCTATATATCTATCTAAGAGGTCATCCTTATATATGCAAAATAGGATGCTTTCCCAACACTCTATCTAGTTGTGCATATGACACCTTGCACATGTACAACTTGCACATGGACACTTGTCCATTTATTACATTGCATGAAGTCACTATATAACTTGCACATGAAGTAATCTAGGTATGTATCTTGGAGGATACATTTACATAACCCAAATGATGGAATAGACATTATTTCCAACAGTCCTCTAGGCATATGAGTAGCTTGATAGGTGATTTTATTGGATTATATTATTATTTATTAGATCAACTCTTTAACCTTGACCTTAGGTAACTTGTATTATGGTGGTTTTAAACCCCATATTATCCAAACTTTTGTCATTGGTTGAAGATGATTCTTTATTTCATAGTGATGTTATTGATGTCTAAGGGAATATTTCATATTTGTGTTCTTAAGTGTGATTTATTTTTGATTTGATGAGTAATGTGCTTATTACATTAATTCTTGAATATTTTATAAATTCCAACATCATATTGGAGCAAGTGTGAATATTTGTTACTTGATCCAAAGATTTGATCTCTTGATCTCTTGTGGTAATTTCAAAATATGTGTTGTTTTTGGAAGAAGTTGAGTAAGAGTTGTAGCCAAGATTTATCTTTTTTAGGGTTTTCCAAAATCTCTAGTTGGAGCTTGGATCACAACGATCTCTTTGAGTCATCGTAGCTTGAGGGAAGTGTTCACCAACAATTTGCATCACATCCCTCTCATTTGATATTTAATCTACTTGTTTGATTTCGCTTCTTGTAATGGCTTATTCTAGTAAGGTCTTGTTTAGTGAAGAAGCAACTTTTATCGGATGATAAAATAAAAATTTCTATTCTTTATATAAACCTAATATTTTTTAAATTTTTTTAATTTGTTTTTCTTATTTTTTTTATTTTATTTCTTGGTATCTAAGCATAATAGATGAGAGGGAAATTTTCTTTGAACCTAATAAACTACAATACCTTAAATAAAATGAGATGATCCATAATTGCTATAATTTTTTGGGTGTGTTTTAGTGCACTACAAAGACCTCTGATTACCAAGACCAAATATTAGTCATTGTTTGGCTTTAGTGTCTTGTATGGTGCTTCAACAAAAGACGAATATTTTATATGTCCCATCAAAAAATAATTTTATAGGACCAACTATAAGGAATGGGACCAAAGTGTTATATTTTTTGGATTCTTTGCAAAAATGCATGGGAAATTATCATTAAATATTTTTTAGATTATTGCATTTGAGGGCTTAATTTTTGCATCCAAAACAATGTGTGATTCCCTCCTTTTTTGTAAATGTGTGAATTTTTAAAATGAAAAGGAATATTCATAAAATACAATAGTTATCTTTCAAAAATGTTGTTCATGGCTGCTAAATATTATTTCTTCCATCATCGCTTTATATTTCCAAGAGCATATAAGGAGAGTTGGTGGAGTGAACATGTGTAAGGAATTTGAAATTTAGTGATGGGAATTTTGACTCCCTTTGATCATGTAAATTGTATTTCATTTTTTCAGGGCTTGAACTAAGATTTGTTTTAATGCCATGTTGGATTGTTCACTTGAGAAGGATGGCATGGTTCTCAATGCACATATTGATAGATTTATGACTTGTTAGTTCCTTCAATGGAGGACATCATTGATCTCATACCAAAAACAAAGGATGTATTATTGGATAGTCAAAGTGGCATGACAATGTTAGATATATTTGGCTGGGATTTTGACTCCCCTTATCATCATGTGTTATTGCCTTTTGTAATTGTAGATTGGTATGGGTAGTGGATTGTCTTGTTTGAATTGGATCTAGGCACACATCCCAAAGTTCATTGACTCCATTATTGTATTTAGTGGAGGATTCCATTTTGAACCCCAAATTTAGATTGGTGGTGGTGGAAATCTAGCATGAAAACTTGTATTAAGTTATGTGTTGTCCTAGGTTTGAATCTTGTGAGGTCTTGTGGCCCTTTTGATAACAATTATTGAACACTTCTCTTATTTTTTATGTTGACAAGTCCCTTTGGTGTTAACAAGTTCTATGGATTGTTGGATAATGCAATGTCCTTAACGTATTGGACCATATGAGGTTGGAGGTTGAAGTACCTCCCCTTTCATGTTAACTTGAATTTTCCTAAAAGGGGTTCAAAATGGTTGGCTTTTATTTTAAAAGGGCTAAAAAAAAATTGGTTGGATTTTTTATATGCTTAACAACTAATGTAGGTGCTTTGTTGACCAATGTGGTACCTAGTTACCCACTAACACCCATAATTTTGGTATTTAAATGATTTTATAGCCAATCATAAAACATTAAATGGCATTCCTTCATTCACTAATTTCCCAAGCAGTAGCAATTTTAGTAGATAGTTGGTATCCTAGAATGCATGCATGAGTTTGGGTGTTTTATGTAATGTGGAAACACATCATTGGATGAAGGTACATCTAAATTTTTAAATTTTTTCATCTTTAATAGTATTTTGGTGATTTCATTCACAAAATTTTAGAGTTCATAACTCACTCATATGGAAGCATTTGGAGTATTTTATCAAAATACATGATTTTTTGAGCTCTTCACAATAGTGGTGGTTTTCCTATTCTACTTCACTAACAAGAGAATGAACTCATGCAAGAGAATCACTAGCCTTATTTTACAAGTGTACATGCTTAACAAGAAAAATTACTCTTTGTGTAAGAAACCTATGTAGGTTTTTTATAATAAATAGAGTCACAAGGATAAATTTTATCATCTTTTGATTAAGAAGATTAAGCAAGTAGCTTAAAAAGTGTAATATGTTTTTCTCTTCTTTTCATAGGATTATGATGAGCATGAGAATGATATCTCATAGACATATGTAATGATGTATTCTTCCTATTGGACCTCCACATCTTTAGAGGAGTGGATTATTGATTATGAAGCAATATGACATATGAGAAAGCATTATTTTCTCTTGATTGACCATATTTGGACAACATTATGGTAAGCATGTGGTAATTATGATGAATCTTCTCTGTAGGCTTTTGGAAGTGGTGATGTCACTCTTGGTTTCTCATCCTTTGGGTAAGTTCTTCATGTTTTGAGTGTTGGTCCTAACCTTTCTTACATTCATTGTATTATTCATACTAATAAAAGTGTGGAATTTTGACCTTTTAGATAGGCAATCAAGCATGTTGATGATGGATTAAGATGGTTAATTTAGGATACTATAGTAAATATTATTGAATACATAAGGTTAGTCTGCCCCTTCTCTTCCTCTTCCTTTTTGTCCAAGTGGAAAGGGTTTATTACTATGGTTTCTAAAGTAGATTGCATCAACAATCATTGGCATCATTGGCTTGGATACACCAACTATAGTTTCCTAAGGCACATCAATCATCTTTATATGGTGGATTATCTTCCATCTAGTGGTTATGAGGGATGCATATTATGGAAGCACCATTAGGAATCCTTCCTAAAATGGAAATCTAACCATATCTCCCAACCTTTAGAGTTTATTCATAGTTATATTTGTCATCATATGGTTAATTATTCTCTCTTTCAAAATACATATTTTCTCAATTTCATTTAGTTATCTAGGTTTTTATGGATCTATACCATTAATATCAAGGATGAAGCTTTTGAAAAGTTCAATATTTTTCAGGCTCTAGTGGCAATTCAATATGAGAAGAAGATCAAGTGACTTTAAACTAATGGTGGTGGTGAGTTCAATAGTCATGCATTTGGGGATTTTAAAGTATTTTATGACATTCATTTGTAGTGGATTGTTCAATATAATTTCCATCATAGTCAATTGGTTGAGTAGAAGAACATGGTTATTTTGGAGTTGGTTTAACATATGTTGCATGTCAAGGATATGGAGAACAATTTTTTGAGTGAAGTAATAGCTTGTGTTGCACATATCATCAACAAGATATTGAATCATGTACTGAAAGATACAACACCTCTTGAGATATTAATAAGGGTTAAGCCTAATGTTTCATTGTTTCATATATTTAAGTCAATTATATTATCTCATGTTCTTAATGAAAGTAAAATTAATTGTGGGATAAGAGTTATTAGTGCATTTATATGGTAAAAATTATTATGTATATCATCTCTATGATCCTGCAACTTAGGATATTCTAATTCAGTGTGATGTAGAGTTTGATAGGGTTGTCCCTTTAGTTTTTTTTGGTTCATTTCTAACTCTTTTGGAAGACTTTCCCTCCCCTCATAAGTTATTATCTTCTAGTTTTTTCTACTCTATGTATTCAAAATTCTCAAATATTTTATCCTATTTTTGTTATGGACCATTTGTGATATAGTTGTTTATACTCTAGATTCTCTAACTCTAGACTCCCCCTGTACATTGATATTTGATGATGTGGTAGATTTTAAGGATATTATGGGCCTCTCTATTCCATATTTTGTTGATACCCTTTGTTCAAGATGTGGCCCAACCTTTTATAGGCTACTTGATGCCAAAGTGGGTATGGACACTTCTTAATGCACAACCCATTCTTACAAAAGAACATCATCAAAATATCCCTCCATCGAGAGGTTTGTTTTTTAAGGTTTATGACTATAAATATCCTCTCATTTATGCTTAGAACATGGGGTGCTATGAGTAAGAAGATTTTATGTTGGTAAAATATGAATATTTGATGAAGAATAAGACTTGGGAGTTAGATCCTCTACTTGAGGGTAAGAATGTGATCCATTATAAGTTGCTCTATAAGACTAAATCTGTGTATATGGTTAGACTAAGAAATATAAGGTAAGCCTTATTGCTAAGGGTTTCTATAAAAAGGATGGATTTGACTACTCAAATACTTTTTCCTTGATGGCTTGTATGGATTTTGTATAGATGATTCTTTCTATTGTTGATTATTATGGGTGGGAGGTTCATGAGATGGATGTGAAGGATGCAATTCTTCACGAGGAGCTTTAGGAGGAAATATATATGCAACTACCACCTAGATTTGAATTTTATGGCCCTAATTATTTAATTTGTTGACTTAAGAAGATCTTGTATGGGATTAAGAAGACAACTCATCCTTAGTATAATAATATCCATTCCTTCTTTTTTAGTTGTGGATATGATGGATAGACTTTTGTTATTATGTTATATATTGATGACCTCCTTGTAATAGGAAGTTTGACATCCTTGAGTGAAGACATAAAGCTAATTTTTAAGGATATGTTTAAGATGGCATATTTATATCTTCTTCACTATTTTTTAGGGATTCAAATTTATTAGTCACCATTCAAGGTAACTATCTCATAATCTAAGTATGTCTTATATCTTTTACAATTATTTAGGATCAAGGAGAGTAATCTTGCTCGTACTCCATTTGATTTAGATTTAAAGCTTTGATAATAATATTCTAATATTTTAGTTGATACCCCTTTGTACCAATTTATTATTGGGAATCATTTTTACCTCACATATACTAGACCATATATTACTTTTGTTTTCAATTATTGTTAGATGTACATGCACGCACCTTGTGAGATTCATTGGTCAATGGATAAATAAACTCTACGATATATCATAGGTATATATGAGATGAAAATTCATTATTTTGTTTGGGATACTCCAATTTTACAAGGTTACTCTAATAAAAATTGGGTAATTGATCTCAATTAGTGGAAATATACCACATTATTTATGCTCTATATTGGTTTTTGATAATTTTTTGGTCGTCCACTATATCTTATTCATCCATAGAGATTGTATAGTATGTTGATAACGAGGCCACCAAACATCCTTGATTAAACTTGATGATTCTTGTGTACTTGGAACTTCCTCAAGAGTTTCATGTCACCTTTTTTTATGATAACTAAAAATCCGTCATCATTTTTTCCAAAAAATAAAGCACATTGAGGTATTTATGCACTACATTCATTGGCTTCATGATTGTGGAATGCTTGAGCTAGTTTATGTACCTTCAATAAAGCCTTTTGTAGATATTTTAACCAAGGTTATTCTAGAGGTGACATTTTTGTGGTTGTGGGAGTGTTTTGATGTAGGAGAGTGTTCTTTAAGGGGAATGATCGATAAGGATCTCTCTTGGTATCCTCTTTTTCATATTAATGGGAATGTTGAAATAAGTATGAATATTTGCTTGAGGTCATGACTATCCTTGTTACATAATCATTTATTTATTTCTTTATGGTCCTATAAGCATATTGATAGATGACTTTAATATATTATTTCTTTATTATCCTATACTTCAACCTTGACCTTGGAAAACTTATATTCTAGAAGTATTTATATTAGATCTTGTCCAACCATTTATCATTGGTTGAAGATAATTATTTATTCATTAGCAATATTATTGAGGGTATATTTCATACATAGGTTCTTCTTATGTATGATTTATCTTTACTTTTAAAATGTTCATTTAATCTATTACTAACAACTCAATTGAGATGAGAATTGAATCTATTTGTAAACTCTCATGCTCTAAAGAAGAGAGTTGTGATTTATCAAGGGTGAGGGACTCAAGTACAACCCTTTTTTCTCTAGAAACAAATTCTTCTATTCCTAAATATATTACAAATTCCAACACTTTTAATGTTTCCCTCTAATGAAGCATAAAGTTTTTCTATCTCATGAGGAAGATCACATTTCTTTGCCATTTTTGAAAACTAAAAAATCCATGATCTAAGCCAACTTCCACTATAATATGAACTCCTTGCTTCTTTTTGAAGTTTGTATAATGACAAAAAAAATCCATATATTTATTGATTACTTTAACTTTGTAACCTCTTACCATGTGTTTGGTTTCATTACATTTTTGGCATCAAAATGTAATATTTCCATAAACCAATTGTTGATCTCATTTTGTTAATTCAAATTTAATCTTAGTGTATTTTAGCAAAAGTTTTGAAATTTACATGGCAACACATATCTACATAGCATGCTTTTGCTCATTAGTAATTGGCCCCTCTTGGATGAACACCCTTAGAGTATTATCAAAGTTATTCAAAACCTCCTTATTGATTAGTTAATATGGAATTCCAAGTTTCCTAATCAGACTAAAAGTCTTTTAAGAATTTTTTCTTGTACATAAAATTCCTCACTCCAAGATATTCAATCCAAGTTATATTTCCTCATAAACCATGGGCTAAAAAACATTATTTTATCATTTACTTTGGAACTAGATAAGATGAGTGAAAAATATTTTTAGAAAGAAATGATTAATATGAATTTAGTTCCAAATTCCATTTAATCCACTTTTTAATCACCAAAAAATTTGCTAGTATCCATTGAACTTACATATTATCCCTCTATTTTTAAGAACCATTATGTCACAATTGATCACCTCATCCTTAATCATTACTTTTGGTAAAACATCTACCACCTAGTTAAGCATTACCATATATTCCCTCTTCCTCTTGTCCCTAACTAGGACATTCATACTTGTATCAATGACATCCTTACTTCTATTCAAGGCTTCCATATACGATTTTACTTACTTGCTACCTAAATTTTTCTCATCCTTTCAATTTATTCAAGGATTTGGAACAAGAAATTTTAAAAGTGAGGCTCTCTTCTTGCTTGTACCCACTCCTTAACAAAACCAAAGATTATAATTTTATCATTCATTAATTAAATTATATATGAAATATAAATAAATATTATTTGTGCATATGTTTTAAATTTTGATTTTTTTAATAAGTTATGTGTGGATTCTGTCGGGGGCCACTCTCATAAAAATAACAAAGCATTAAATTGTTGTCAAGTCAACTAAACCATATTTAGCTTACCTTTTTTTATCAAAGATTTTCTTCATCTACTTTTCTATCAATTATATTCTTCATCTTCTTCAAACTACTATGTTTCCACAACCAAATCCTTTACATCATTTTCATTAAGAGATACAATCACACTTGACCAATTTCTTCTAACATTGGAATTTTTCCAAGATGAAAATCAACACCATGATTAACTAAATTATCTGCTACTCAATTTTCTTATCTATAAATATGCTAATATTTCCAAGATACTACCTCCAACAATAGTTAGTAGACATAAAAAATAATTTTATGTTTGATCCAATCCCCACATTTATTTTTTTCGGATAGTTTTAATAATAAATTATGAATGCCTTTTTATTTAAATATATTTCCATCCTTTTCGAATGGTAATTTTAATCCCTACAATAAGTGTCCTAGCCTCTACATAGTTGTTAGTTGAAGTTCAATACGATTCTAAGTAAATGAGGAGAAGTTTTCCCTCCATTATTTAAAAAACGCCCTCCATCAAATTTTCCTAGAATTCCTTTGGAAGCACCATCAAAATTAATTTTGAAAAACTCAACTTCTCAACATTTATATTTTACAATAGATCAAAGTAGACCCTTTATGTTAACTCCAATATCATATATAACACTTCCATGTATATTCAAATATTGTAGCCAAGAGGTTAACACCTCTTTATTTGTACTTGAGATTTCTTGGGATGAACACTAGGTTTGTAAATATTTTGCAAGAGAGGAAATAATATGTTTCCAAACTTGGGAATAGATTTAATATTTATTTTTTCAAAAATCTATTATTTCTTTCAAGCCATAAATTCCAACAAATAATGGCAGGACCAATCCTCTAGAGAATGCATAATTTTTTAGCTCTAAAATAATTAATCCAAAATTCATCAACTCTTTCAATGTTTATGGAGCTACCTAATATTTTTTTGTTGAAAAAGTAGACCCAAATGGTGTAAGAAAATAGACAATGATGAAATGATATAATGTTTATATATCTCTCCTACATAAGGTATATATGAAAGGTTCATCATATCATAATCTTTGTAGACTCTCACCTATAATAATGTTGTTTTGGATTGCTAAAAAAAGAAACGTGGAGGCCTTGTGGAGGACCTTGAGTGACCAAACATTTTTCCAAGAGAAATATTTAGGAGTAGCAAATATTGATTGCTCTACATCCTAATGTCCTAACTTCACCAAATATCCACCATCGTTTGATAGATTCTAGTCCAACTCATTATTATAAATAACTATAGGTAAATATAACATCTTAAAGCATCCTTTGAAGCTCAATAGTTGTTATTTTTTATATCCTTCCTTCAACCAAGTTGTTAATAGATATCCATGATCTGAAGTTGTTGCTCACATTGCTATATATTTTTACCTTTGAACTTTTCAAGCTAAGCATACTTAATCAAACAATTACCATTTTATATTAGAAATAAGAGGTTAAGGCTTCAACCAAGTATCAAAACAAAAAATAACAAAATTGCCCTTTTTTCTAACCATAGAATATGTTTTTTGATCAATTACAAATTGTATGATTTGAAGTTCCATGTTGTCAAGCCTCTAGATAGGGTTCATTTTCTAAACAATTTTACTTCATCAATATAACCTATATATTTTTGAACATTTTTGCCCAACTCTTTCTTTGATCTTTGATTATAATCACTAGCTATGTTTTTCCCTAATGCCAAAATTACCAGTCTACAATTTTGCAAGCCTGCTCCTCCAATATTCTTTCCTTTGCAAATTCTATCTCACTTACAAAGAGTAAACTTTTATTTTTCCTCACATCCTTTCCAAAGAAAGTATCTTTAAATTTTATTAAATAAGGATTTTATAACAATCTTGAAACTAACATCATATATATTGAGATAGATTGCAATGTAGTCTTTATGAGTTGTAGCCCTCTAGCCATGGTTAAGAAACTACCCTTCCAACTACCAAAAAATATTTTAGTCTATTCAAAATTAAGTTACATAGCTCATTCTTCTTACCTTTATTAGATAAAGAAATAGTTGAATATGTTAATGGTAAATTTTCAACTCTAATTCCTATGATCTTCACAATAATCTATTGTGAATTTGTGTCAATCTTGATGAAAAAGATCCTAAATTTTGTAGTATTAATTAACTATCTAGCAACCTTATCATAACATAATAATTATTTAAACTCCATGGTCTCTTTTATTAAGGGATGACCCAAAATAAAAGTATGTTCAAAAAATTAGAGATGAGATTTAAAGGGACCATTTGTTGCAACCTAAATACCTTTGACTTTTTCTTCCATTTTTGTCTTTGAGAAGGTTTTCCCCATTGCCTTAACAAGAATAATAGATAGATAAGGAGATAATGGTCCACCCTATCAAAGTCCACAAGATGATTCAAAGTATATAGTAGGGGATCCATTGATCAAAATATAATATCTTGGAGTTTTATAACAATATCTAATCCATTTATACCAAATCTAATTGAAACCTAGTTTTCTAAGAACATAATATAGAAAACTTCAACAAAACCTATCCTATGATTTATTCATATCTAAAATGAAGAGAATGTATGGACTCCTGTGTAGTGATGACACTTTAAAGAATTTATTTACCATGAATAAAGCCACTATGTTCCTATGAGATAACACAATTTAGAATATTTTTCAATCTCTTTTCTTATAATCTTGTAATATTACCTTATAATTCATATTACAAAAGATTTATTGGACAAAAAGTATCAAAATATTTTGTCTCGTCTTTCTTAGAAACCAATGCAATAAGGGTAGAATTATTTTCATTTATTGTAGCCTTCTTTATCCTTACCTCTTCAATAACAACCAACATGTCACTCTTCAACAAATCCTAAATTTGAAAAAATGACAAGAAATCCATCAAGGCTAGATGCCTTATCAAGGTGGAATAACAAAATTTCTTCCTATAGCTCCTCCATATGGATCTTCCTCATCAAAATTTCATTCTTTCCTTGTGTAATAATTGATTAAATGTTTTATAAAACTTAACTCTATCATTTTTATCTTGCCCAACTTTTGACACAATATATTTGAAATAATTAATTGGTTTCTTTATAATATCTTCTTCTTCCTTGATACTTCTTGCATTTGGAGTTGATTTTTTTTTTAATAAGCTATGTGTGGCTTATATTGGGGGCCACTCCCATTACAAAAAAATATTACATTGCTCTCATTATATTTCTAAAAAGTTAATTAATGCATATCCAACATTACATTTCAATCAAAGATATTCTTCATTTGCCTTTCTATAAATCTCCATCTTCCTCAAATTGCTAAGTTTTCACAATCAACTCATTTTATATCATATGCCTTTTGAAATTTAAATTTTGCCCAGATGAAATTAAACACCACTAATGGTTAAAATATTTGTTTTCCAACTTCTATATCTATAAATATCTTGTCTATAATACCTTTTTTTTTTTTGGTAATTAAGGTACAAAATCATTACAATCAGGTTTTGCAGGTTAACCCAAAACCTATTACAAAATCAGCACAAAGCTGAAATGGAACAAGACTTCAATAGGGAAAGTCTATCCTTAGCCCCCTACTGGGGCCACACAACCAACCAAGAGAAACACCCTTACAAAATATGACACACACTTTAGAACACAGGTAGTCAACACTTTTGCCTCCTAACACTTTCTCTTCTCTTTTGGTCGCGAAACTGCGACATGTCGCGATATCGCGACACTAGTCCTTCCTCCTCTTTCTTTTCTCTTTTGGTCATGAAAAAGTGACATGTCGCAAATCGTGACACTTTTCCTTCCCGCTCTTTCTCTTCTCTTTTGGTCACAAAAATACGACATGTCGTGATATCGTGACACTTTTTCCTTCTTGCTTATTCTCTTCACTTTTGGTCGCGAAAAAGCGACATGTCATGAAATCGCTACACCCTTTATTTCATTCTAAAAATGTCGCAAAATCGTGACACTTTTTATTTCCTCCTCTTTCTCTTCTCTTTTGGTCGCAAAACTGCGACATGTTGCGATATCGTGACACTTGTCCTTCCTCCTTTTTCTTTTCTCTTTTGGTCCTGAAAAAGCAACATGTCGCGAAATCACGACACTTTTCCTTCCCGCTCTTTCTCTTCTCTTTTGGTCATGAAAATACGACATGTCGCGATATCATGCACTTTTTCTTTCTTGCTTATTCTCTTCACTTTTGGTCGTGAAAAAGCAACATGTCGCGATATCGCTACACCCTGTCTTTCATTCTGAACATGTCATGAAATCACGACAATTTTTCTTTCCTCCTCTTTCTCTTCTCTTTTGGTCGTGAGAATGCGACATGTAGCGATATCGTGACACTTTTCCTTCTTGCTCTTTCTCTTCTCTTTTGGTCGCGAAAGGATGACATGTCGCGAAATCGTGACACTTTTTCCATCTTGCTCTTTCTCTTCTCTTTTGGTCGCAATAAATTGACATGTCACGATATCGCGACACTTTTTCCTTCTTGCTATTTCTCTTCTCTTTTGGATGTGAAAATCCGACATGTCGCAAAATCATGACACTTTTTCATTCATGCTCAACACATCACCAAAAAGTGACACTAATTCCTTCTTGCTCACCATGTCGTGATATCACGACACTCTTTCTAACATGTCGCGATATCGCAACACTTTTTCTTTCTTGCTCTTTCTCTTTTATTTTGGTCATGAAAATGCGACATGCCATGATATCGCGACACTATATCGCAACACTTTTTCTTTCTTGCTCTTTCTCTTTTCTTTTGGTCGCAAAAATACGACATGTCACGATATCACGACACTTTTTCCATGTTGCGATATTGCGACACTCTGTCTTTCATGCTCAACATGTCGCGACATCGCGACACTTTTTCCTTCCTTATCTTTCACTTATTTTTTAGTCGCGAGAATGTGATGTGTCATGATATCGCACCATTTTTCTTTCTTGCTCTTAGTCTTCTCTTTTTGTCGTGAAAAGACGACATGTCGCGAAATCGTGACACTTTTTCTTTCTTGCTCTTTCTCTTCTCTTTTAGTCGTGAAAAAATGACATGTCACGATATCGTGACACTTTTTATCACTTGCTATTTCTCTTCTTTTTTGGTCACGAAAATGTGACATGTCGCGATATCGTGACACTTCTTCCTTCATGCTCAACATATCGCCAAAAAGTGACACATTTTCCTTCTTGCTCAACATGTCATGAAATCGTGACACTCTTTCATTCTTGCTCATCATGTCACGATATCGTGACACTTTTTCCCTCTTGCTTTTTCTCTTCTCTTTTGATCGCGACAATGCAACATGTCGCGATATCGCGACATTTTTTCCTTCTTGCTCTTTCTCTTCTCTTTTAGTTACGAAAAAATGACATGTCGCGATATCGCGACACTTTTTCCCACTTGCTCTTTCTCTTCTTTTTGGTCATGAAAATGCGACATGTCGCGATATCGCGACACTTCTTCCTTCATGCTCACCATATCGCCAAAAAGCGACACTTTTTCCTTCTTGCTCAATATGGATCGATATCGTGACACTCTTTCATTCTTGCTCATCATGTTGCGATATCGCGACACTTTTTCCCTCTTGATTTTTCTCTTCTTTTTTGATCATGACAATGTGACACTTTTTCCTTCTTGCTCAACATGTCGCGATATCGCAACACTCTTTCTAGCATGTTGCGGCATCGTGACACTATTCCTTTCTTGCTCTACTTGTCACGAAATCATGACACTCTTCCTTTCTTGCTCAACATGTCACGATATCGCGACCCTTTTTCCTTCTTGCTCAACATGTCGCGATATCGTGACACTTTTTCTTTCTTGCACAACCTGTTGCGAAATCGCTACACTTTTCCTTTCTTGCTGAAAATTGCTTTTCCTGAAACTCGAACAAGTTGCAAAATCATAACATTGGTCTTTGGCCTCATCCATTGCCCCTAACCCCATAACATGAAGCCACCAAGCCACCTGGATCCTTCCCCTATTGCAAATAAAACTAAATCCATCATAATAAGGACCGAAGCAATACTGACAAAACCACATTGAAACTACCCTCCCTCTTTCCGATCCCTACAACTTCACCATCATTGGCACTCATTTTGAATTATTTTATCCACTTCACTTGGGACCCCATGTTCCCAAGTGACCAACCCAACGACTTCCACCCCTAAATTTGCCAAGATATCAGCTGTTTTATTTGCTTCCCTAAAAATGTGCTGGGCCTTCCGATCATTCTTGGCATGGTAAATGATCCTAGCCTCTTCAATGACAGTATTAATCTGCCACAGAGGATTTTTCCCATTGTTGAGAAGGTTTATGACCTGCATCGAATCTCCTTCGATAATTAGTTTACCTTCGATTTCCTGAGCCAACTGAAGACCCCTTCATAACACTCTTGCTTTCGCATCGAATCTTGTCTATAATACCTTTTTGTAGGGTTCTTATCCATTTCCCTAATATTCTAAGATATTATTTTCATTATTATATATTTTTTTTATTTGAGGGTTTAGCCCTACTTATTTTTATGACTTGTGATATTTGCTTTTGTTTTCCCATATCAATATCCCTCTAGGTTTTTTTTTCTCTTTGTTTTTGCTTCTTGGGTCTTCCTCTCTTTTTTTCATTTCCAATAATACTTTCAACTTCATCAATCTCTTCAATCTTCTCACAATGCTCATAATAAGACTTATCATATTTAGGTTTACCTTGTTCTAAAGGATCTGAAGTGCAAGGAATAACCTCAAAAGTATTATCTTATTTTTGTTTCCCTAGAAACCCTAAAGTGCAAGGATGCTCTTCTGTAGTAATTACCTTTTTATTCTGCTCTAAAAAACCTAAATTATTATGCATTTCCTCCATCCTTATTTATTTATTATGCTTCTCTTGAAACCTTGGAGTGTAAGGGATAACATATTTATTCCTACCACGCTTATTACTTGGACAGGAATTTTTACTAATTGAGGAAAATGAAGATGATTTACCTAGAATAAACTTGACCTCTTTTGTTGTCTTTATTTTAGGCTTTATCTCCACATATTTTTTTACACCTTTAATTCCTTCTAAACTTGCCAAATTATACATTAGATAGAATTTCTTTACCTATTATTTCAGAGTGGAATATCCTTGATCTAATCTAGCTTCTATTATTATATGATTTTCTTGCTTCATCTTGAAGTTTATCTCATAGCTAGAATTTTTGGTCTCTTTCTTCATAGTTTTCACTTTGCAAACTCTTGCCATGTGTCCAATCTCATAAAAATTGTGGCAAAAAAATACAATATGTTTATAATCTACTTGTTTATCCCATTCTCTTGATTCAAATTTTATCTTAATGGATTGTGGCAAAGGTTTTGAACTATCCATAGTAACACATATTCAAGTATATATAACATTATTTTGCTCCTTAGTAGTTATTCCTTCCTTTATGAATTTCCCTAGGGCATTTTCAATATTATTCAGAACATCCTTATTTATAAGCTGATATGGAAGTCCAAAAAGCCTAATCCAAACTGGAAGCTTCTTAATATTTTGTATCAAGAGAAAAAATTCCATTCCATGGTCTTAAATAAAGTGCATCTCTTCCCCTGAACCATGGACCACCAAACATTATTTTATCCCTAATTTTTGAACTAGAAAAGATGATGAGAAAAAAATCTTTAGGAATAAAATTAATAAAGTAATTTGGATTTAATCCCCACTTCCACTTGATCCATTGTTGAATCTCTAAAAACCCTGACCATGATCTCTAGAACTTACATATTAACCCTCTACTTTTAAGAACCATTATATCATGCTCAATCATTTTATCCTTGATACTCACTTTTGGTGTAACATTTACTACCTAGATCAAAATTTCCATGTATTTCCTCTTCTGCTTATCTCCATATTGGGCCTCCATACTTCCAACTAGGGCATCTTGACTTCCCATTAGATCTTTCAAATATGACTTTCCTTCCATACTAGCTAATGAGGCTTGCTCTTGGCTTGCATTCCTTCTTGGCTCACCTTCCCTCTTAGCTTGCACTTACTACCAACTTGTACTATCTCATGCCTCACAGTTGCTCCCAGCTTGCTCTCCCTCTTGGCTCACAATAGCTCCTATCTCTTATTTTTTTCGACGTTCCTTCACTTCAATAATTTTCAAGAAACAATGTTCCATGCATTCATGGTAAGGGTTTGAAGTATTGATGTACTCTAGATGAACCCACTGATCTTTCACCATGATTGAATATTGGATTGCACTTCCTCTTAGATCACACTTCCTTTCAAATCACACTAAATTTTTTTAACTGGATCACAATTTGCTTTCTACTTCCTTCTCATACTTCCTCATCATTGCTAGAGTATATTACATTATTTAGGTACATGTCAATGTACCACCTTGGGTACATTATTAGATTAGGGTTTATCTTAGGATAGTAGTTACTTGAGGAAGAAGTAATAAATACACAAGTGTCAATGTGCAATGATGTAAATGTACAAGGAGTCCACTTGTACATGAGTCATAGGAAAGGTATTTAGGAAGAGTAAGGGCTAAGTAACTTATCTTCTTATATATATAGGCCCCATAGTGAATATATAGAGAGATGAACATAGGAGATATTACTATGGAGTAGTGAGTAGGTACAATGTAGTTTCCATTAGAGTTCTAGAGTGTTCATTTCCTCCATTACATTACATTGTACTATTTTTACAACTTTATATTAATAGCATATTTTAGCATTATTGCATAATTTCATTATCTTACTTTTCTATATATCTTACATATTGTGATTGCTTTCTCCTATATCATACATTATAAAAAGCTCCTAGTGGTATCAGAGCCACAGTAGATCAGATAGGAATAGAGAGAGCCACAAGAGAGATTGAGAGGAGAGAAACAAATATTAGTTCCAAAATCTTTGAGATTGCATTTGGCTAGTCTTTCCATAGAGTTGTAAAAAATATCGAGAAGACTAGAACTCAGTATTCATTCCACTATATTGATAAATCAACTAGTGAATATTTATCACTTAGAATTTCTTCCATTACAGTTCTAATACTTTGTTGTAGGAAAAAGGAGATTCAAAGAAAGTTGGGAAGCTTCCTACAAAAATCTAGGAAGAATATCATCTTCAGAATCAATCTAGCACCAGAAGCAACAAAAGGAAGAAGAGGAGATTCCAGGAACCTAAGGGAAGTAATGTTGTAGACTTGCGCAGTGCAAAAGAAGAAAAGGCCATAGGATCCTTGTTCCAAATTCAAGGAAGAGACTCCAAAGAAGAGTCCATGAGAATATTATAGGTTGGTGATCTCCATTGAAAAAAATGCAAGTAGCATATTGAAGAGACTCTAGAGAAGAAAACCGGTCAATATTGGAGGTTGGTGATCTCCATTGAAAAACTACAAGTAGCAAATTGAAGAGACTCTAAAGAAGAGTTATGGTGAAGATTGGAGGTTGGTGATCTCCATTGAATATTGAAGACTTCACCCTAAATGAGTAGTAGAAATCATCCTGAGAAGCTGAAGATACCTACAAGAGATTCCATTGAAGAAATTTCAATTTTAGAAGAGATAGAGAAGGACTAGCAAAATTCATGTTCCTAAAGTAGTAGATTTCAAATATCCAAAAGGGAAATCTCATTGTAACACTTCCACATCAGAAGGTTGAAAGAAATGTCTCATTGAGAAGATTAGATAAGCTGCAAGATTGAAGACCTTAAAAAGGTCTCAAGGAGAAACAAGAAAAAATCTTGGTGAGCCTCATTAAAGGAGTTCCTACAAAAACTCATTGAAGAAATTCACTACTAGGAGAAGCTCCTGATAGTGAAGGAATTGGGACAATTATCATCATCTGACAACAAGCCTAAAGGAGAAGAACTTGGCAAGTTTGTTAAATTTTATAGGAGACTAGTGAAGACCTTAAGACTTTCAGATCCTTGAGAAGAAGGCCCTATTTGAAGTCAGAATTTGACAAGGAGGTTGAAGGATAACACATATAGAAGAAGCCTACCAAATCCAAGAGATTTGGAGATTATATTTCATAGCTAAGAAGGCACATTTTGAAGATAGGGGTTTACTAAATCTATAAAAAAATACTGAAGGTTTCATAGTTGTGATTTACTACCATTCCATACAACAAATTGGTGAATCTATTTATCAAGATCTACATCATCTTCAGAGATCATTAAAGGTAAGAAACTTAGGTGCAAAGGGTTCATTACTTGAACACTCATATTCATATTGTTACTTAGCTTCATTAAGCACCTTATTAGAATTAAATTTGCAAGGAGAAGGGCTCATATTATAGTCTTCAAGAGAGTGCAAAAATATTCTTTTAAGGTTATTACCTACACATTAAAATAGGAGTTGGATATATTTTGATAGAAAAAAATATCATCTTCCTATTATCTAGTTACAACAAAGAAGACTACATTAGATTACAGATATTATAGAGCATTTGTGAAATATTTAAGAGTTATCATTAGTGCATATTACAAGTTACTTTTAAGGAGTAATAAGGAGATTGCAATTGCACTATATTAGTTTCTCTTAAAGCTTATTAGAAGTGCACTAAGTATTTTTAGTAAAATTGAAAATTAGTACAAGATTAAGCCACTCTAAGGGTATATTAGTTGCATGGTTATTAGCTTGAATTCATTGTTAGATTAACCAAGCAAAGAAGAGATTTGTCTAGTAAAGAAGATAATGTTGAATCATCGCTTAACTAAAAAGGAATAGTATAAATAAGTCACCATCAAAACCAGTAGAAAGAAAGATTGCAAGAAGAGATTTGAAGGTCTAATAGAGAAGTGCAAATCCAAGGTATTATATTCTAACTATTGTAATTTTGTTTACATTAATTCCTTGCACCATAATATCTTATCCTATGTAGCAAAAGAGGATAAAGTTCGAGTGTCTCAAGGACATGTCAACGCCAACAAGACTCATTACAAAGTGACCAGTAGAAGAGCACTATCTGAGTAAGGTAAAAGAGTCAACAAAGAGCTCACATTAAGGTGTCTAAAGACACCCCCATCAGTCATGAAATCAGGCATCCATAAAAAGAAACATGAAGCACATGGTAACCATGTAAGGGAGCTATTATCTATTGCATAGCACAAGTAGGATATCACAAAGAAGCTATCATTTATCTATGTTAGCTATCATCTACTACACATTGCAAAGGCAATTTTCAAGATAACATATCAAAGGTATAAAAGGGGTAAGGTACAAGATAGAGTTAAAGGTACAATACCCAAGATCTAGCTTGGAGGAATCATCCATCAAGAAGGAGCATTCAAATCCACCCTTGGAGCCTCAGAACCAGCACTGCATCACCTAGAATCACCACAGTTGGAGATAAATTTTGAATAGCACAACTTGCACTCATTAGCAAGAAGGAAGCATGCAAAAGCATTGAATCAAACGGTAAACAACTTGCACTCATTGGCATGATAAGGGTTACAATACGTTAGAGACACCTCTACATGCAAAAGAAGATGCACCACTTATTACACTAAGGTGTTCATTATTCTCTTTAAAGTCTATCCTATAAGGTAACTCTCAATATGAAATAATGCTCACCTTGGAAATGTTAAGAGACATAATTTGAAGGACAAAGGTGTCATGACCCTCCCTGAAGGACTTTGTGACATTGAAAAATGTATTAATTGGATGGTACTTTAATACTTGATTATGTGCAATTGGGTAACTATGTGATGTTAGTTAGTATGGAAGAATATGATACTGCTAACAAGTTGCCAAAGTATAGTATTAGGTACGTTTGTAGGTGGAAGAAGTTGAGTCATATACCAAAGGCGAGGGTACTTGAGGTTGGAAAAGTGATCATAAGGTAACTCGAAGGTAACATGGATGGATACCTTCATATAGGCATGCATAATCAATTAGGGATAATCATCAATAACTAGTCACCTTGAGCCTCAAGTTGATAGCCTAGTAGCTATCATAAATTTTGGGGCTAAGATAGGTGAATAAAGTTGATGAAAAGACCTCCTCTATGTTTGACTACATATGCTTGATTGTATTTTACTTCATAACTATTTGCATTAGTAGGTTGAGAAATAAAGGCATGGACGGGTAGGATACCTTTGAGAGCTTTTTGTCTTAATTAAAACTTCTTGCTCTCTATTTATTTTTAAATAAAAAGATATTTTTTAATATTTTGAAATGATATTAAAGTTTCATTTTTTAATTAAAAAGAAAGGTTCTATTATGAAATAGTAATATAAATTCATTTTAAATTATTAAATATGATAATAGAAGTTTTTTCTTTAAGTAAATGGAGATCCTTTAATTTAAAATGATAAAGAAGTTTCTTTTTATATAAACAAGATAAGTTACTTTAAAAAAAATGATAATAAACTCTCATTGGAAATAAATTGATTTTTTTATAGAGGAGGTTTTTATTTAGATTAAAATGTTGAAATCTATCCCATCCTCCAATTAATTTAAAAATCTACTTTGTGAAGAAATAAGATCTTATTCTAAGAATGGATGAGGTTTGCGTTATGAAGAGAAGCTTCTAGTCACATTCTCTTCATAGTAGGATTTCAAAACCTGTAAAGAATGATTTACAAATGAAAAATATGTCTTGCTATCCACCAAGAGGATAAGGGAATTGAATGTAAATAGGTAAGGGATTAATGAGGAAGGAGGGCAGTGGGAGAAGAAAGAAACCTTCGCTCCTTAGATTATAGGATATTTTTCATGTTTTGAGGAAAAAAAGAGGAAGAAAAGAGGGAGGAATAGGACGAACGAGCGAAGACAAAATGAAAAAGGAGAAAGGAAATAAAATCGAAGTGGAAAGGATGTCGAGAAGGAGAACTGTAACTGCACCATCAAAATCACCATTTTGGAAGCTTAAATTTAAAGGTTGGTAGAAAATAATTCACCTCTCATTTTCATTCTTGAAAACCTTGTTGGCAGTTGTCTTCTAGTGACGTCTCACTGATGGGGAAGGTGATGTTGCCTTTTTTTGTGTGTTGTCTATGTGAGGAGATGTCGTGTTCAAATTTTAGGAGAAGATTTTCCCTTATATGTTTATGGTTTCCACTACTGTGAAACCAAACCAAACCTTACCTTGTTGTGTCAACATATTTGGTGCACTATGGATCTCTAAGTCCCATGTGATTGCTCTCCTCACTGAGCCACCAACCTCCCCCTTGCTGTAACGATGTTGTCATCCCTTCCACTTGCACTGAGTGCAATTAAGTCACTATCATAAGGAATATTTTGTCACCTCTAACTCACCATGGGTGAAAGTATCACTGTTGGCCCGAGTGTGTTGTTATCGTAACATTAGCTAGTGCTAGGGAAGAGCTTTGAACCCCCGAGTACATATTGTTACATCCTTCTTGCCTCTGCCTGTGTTATCTCCTTCCACCCTATGCTCCCTACCTTTTTGATCATTATTGGGTGTCACATAAGGGAAGCACCCATCCATAGAAATACTCGAAGTAAGGTAAGGTATGAGGATAATCCTAGGCCAATTCGTGGTTGGTAGTGCTAGTCAGGTGCCATTTTGATGTATCCCTTATTTTTATGAGTGTACCATCATTGTTGTTCATGGTCCTTCGTGGTGGTCATATATTGTGGTTTTCTCTTTTCCAACCAAGTAGTGTGTACGCTATCCCTGGTATGCACTGGTCAATAAAAATAAATTTATTTGATGAATCCATTTAATTTTGAAGACTTTAGAGTATTAAAAGGGATTTAAGTTATTCATTAATTAAAGTTGGGAACTTTAGATTAATGAAATAAAAGGGATTTATGATTATTTATTAATTAAAGTTGGGAACTTTAGATTAATGAAATAAAAGAGATTAATGATTATTATAATTGTTTCATTAATTAAAATTGTGAACTTTAGATTAGTGAAAGAAAATGATTATAATGGTTTCATTAATTAAAGTTGTGAACTTTAGATTAGTGAAAGAAAATTACTATAATGGTTTCATTAATTAAAGTTGTGAACTTTAGGATTAGTGAAAGAATTTGATAATATTGGTTTATTGATGGATTAGAGTAGGTGACTTTGATTCATTGAATAAATGGAAATAGTTTATTCGTAAATTAAAGGTATGAGACTTTAGTTTACAAAATGAAAGGAAAAAGGTTTATTTATGGATCCAAGTATTTGTCTTTGATTCAATAAATAAATATGAAATTAGATTGTTTGTGAATTAAGGGTATGAGACTTTAATTTATTGAACAAAGGAGAAATGATTATTTCTTAATTGAAGGAACCTATATTGTTTGGCAATTATGGGTATGGGGCTTTAATTGTTGAATAAGGGTTGAGTAATTTAATTCCAAGTAAAACCTGTAATCTAGATGCATTGTTGAAATACTCTCACATGATGATGAGAGGGGAAATAGAAAGAGTAGTTTCTATGATATCAACTATGCTTTTAGATGGTTAAAGGCTTGATTAAATTGTATAGTTGCAATTTGGCAAAGTAAAGAAAGTAAATGCATTTAGAGGTATGCCTATCCTAAACCATGAGTGTCCTGATCCCCTACTATCCTCAATTGATCAATGGAACGAGGTGGATGACTAAGGACGGTAGCTGGTTCACTTACTTGGTTTATCTTACCCTTTACTTTTTTACTTATGCTCAAATAAATTAGAATTGTGGGGAGATTTTCTTGATGAAATTGATGTAATATTCTTTGAAGTATGGAGGATTTGCCATACATGTTTATATGTAATAATTGCTTATTGTTAGAATATGTACCTTTAAATTACTAATTGAATTATCCATGTTTTATATTTAAATTCCTTTCCCTTAATGTTTATTTTCTTGTATGATGTTTCATTTTTAGTATCTTTGCATGTTTTATAGGTTATATTTTGTTGGATTTAGTATCTAGATCTATCTTTTATTTTCTTGCTTGAATAACTTTATAAAGAATGAGTAACAAGTTCTAGGGTGAACATAGAGGATAACCTACAAGCTTGAGACCCCCTTAGGGTGAATATAGTGGACCTAAGGGATTAAGACCCCTTAGGGACATTGATAGAACCATGAAGGTTCTAGAAAATAATTAAATAATAAATAAATAAATAATATCTAATTTAAGAGAATCACTATTGCATTGATAGGGGATCCCTCCAATGGGTATAAACCAAATATATGTTTTTATATTATTCATGGATGATTTCGAATGAATGGTTTGGACAATTATATATACCAACCTAACCCTAACCATCATGTCTCTTCATCATGATGGTTCATAATAATTAATATAATTAATTATTATGACTTATGCTAAGCCTAATAATATAATATAATAATTAATTATTATATTATCAACTATACTACCCCTTAGGATATTAAATTATTATATTATTATTATGAATTGAGGGTTAGGATATAGGATCCTAACATGCCACCCTCCCTCGAAAAACTTTGTCCTCAAAGTTTAGAAATATTGGAAAAAATAATCTTTAGAGTGCTTTAAGCATTGCTTTCTCGAAAGCTCAGTTTGTATATGTGAACTAATTTGATAAAACCTTCCGTAGTATTAGGTTTTTTAGGTGTCCTTATAACTCTTTAGTATTTTAGGGTATGATAGAATCTTCAAGAGAAAGCTTAACAATATTTAGTTCACCTTTTGGGTTCAACCCTTATCAACCGTTATAAATAAAAATAGGTTAATTACCTTTACCTCCAAGGTGGTGTAATCAAAATATTTGAATTTACTCTCCTCCAATGCTTGGTAAATGGACTAATGGATGGATGAATAAATAATGCTTATGAGAATATAGACATTATGTTAGGCTTCACTGCACATGAATCACAATAATAACTTCTCAAGGAGCCTACTTCTCCAATAAGCATGCTAGGTAATATAAAAATTCACCGGTGTTGAACCTCCTTATCAATGCTTTGTGATGAATTTGAAATAATTCTCTTGCTCAATATTTGACCTTCACCCTTGATCGATTGGATTTATCAATGTTCAAATTCTCCATGTGTCCACCATTCGTAATAATAATGATCTGACTACCACTTGCTTGGAGATATTATCAATTGATGTTGTAATCGTTATGACCATTTGATTGCTTCAAACCTATTGGTGTTCAAGTGTTTAAGGTTTTTGACCTATGGCTGCTCATGCTTATGTTTATAATTCTGATTGGTTATGCACGATTATCGGCTATGGAACATTATTCCATTGCTCTTATCTAAAATATGATTTACTTTCTTAAATGAGTCAGTGCTTAGTCAGACCTTAAATGAGGGGTTTGTTGTACCATCTAAAATAGGATTTGACAGATTGCAGGTAAAATAGGCAGTTATAAACCTTGTTCATTAATTTCTAATTATGTTCTTCTTTCTATAGCCTTTTAGTAACGTAAAACTTCGTTTCACATTCAAATTGAAACCTAATTTAGTAGAGATCTTTTTGTGTTATGAAAAACTCCAAAAAGAAGCCTTCAATTTTGCTGTGTGCTTCGTGAGTGATACCTATTCAAACTACGCCATCATTGACAGTAATGCTCACGTCAAATAATGAACCTCTAGAGGGTTCTAGATCAAACGTTGTAAAAGTAATGACACATGCATCAGATTTTGTGGTAGAGAAGAAGGTGGAGGGAATGCATTCGATATCACCCACTTCATGTTAGAAGAAAATCTTACGCATGAAGATCATGCCGACCCGCTTCTGCTATGGGAGCCCTTATGGACTTAATCATCTGCGTCGCCAAATGACGTCGCTTTCATATTTATAATTAAAAGAATCAGGCCGTTCCATCACGTGGACTCCTGTTAAATGTATTGTTAGATAAATTATTATCACTAATAAAATAATGCAGTTGATATGATGGATCAATTCTGTGTCTTTAATTGGATACTCTTTATATAAATAAATGAGTATTGCTTTGAAGAATTTTATTCGACTAATAGAACCTTCTGTATCTAAAACTGGTGATTCATGCTGATATATTCATAGAAGATTGTGATACTCTTCTTATACAAACACCTAAATTTCGTTTGACTTTAATACTGTGCTCTCTCTTGACTCTCTCCTACATCTGATAAAACGTGTCCACATTATCTAAAAACACGGAAAAGTGTGAAGGCCACTGACTCAACCGAAATTAAAATGCATAGTTACCTTCCCCCTCCCCTTGTGTTATTGTCTTTACAATAATTGTTACGATCCACCAACTGATTAAAAATTATAAAATTAAATATCACGAAACATAAAGGAAGTCAGACGACCACTTCTCAGAGGAATGTTGTTCAGGTGCTCTCAAGGTGAGGTTGTGTTTTTTCTGCATTTTTTGATTGTCATCGCTCACCTTTCAAATTAAGAATAATTTATGTATTCTAATTTTTAGTTTTAGAATTGAAGTATTAAGAATTTGGATAACAATCAGTGCTTAGTGCTATAGCATAATAAATTATGTCGAAATAACGTCAATTGTGCATCATGTGCAAACACAATTACTTTATTGGATGTTGAATAAGGGTGTGCTTGCAATACCAATTCCTCATTGGGTTCTTGGTGCAGGACCTATTGTTCATCGCGAGGCTAATAGAACTAAGAGTCATATGATGCTGACAAAGACTCTTGAGTGGATTTTGAATTGGTGCATATAGCGGAATATGTTTGATAGGATTTTTTTTTTATTCGAAAGGATTTTGTCAATAATATTGGATAGTTGAGAAAGAGACTTATGGTTTTTGGATTGCTGCTGATTTTTCTCTTGTCGTTTATTGCTATTTTCATGTTAGTATATACTTCTTATGCATAATAGTTCTACAATCATCCAAGTACAACATTATCCCGAAGGGAGTCTAACTTGGCAAAATGGCTCTTGAGGGATTTCAATGAGCTGGACCATCTTCTTAAATCCAGGCTCAATGTTGGGATCACACATGCAATTGATTATGTCTAACAATTTCCTAATCCTGATCTATCACTTATTTCTAAGCATGTCTCATTTATAGTTGGTGGTTTGGAAACTATTCTTATTGTTATTGCTCTTATGGAAGAGTCTCTTCTTAAAGCACATCTATTTGGTCAAAATTTGCTATGATATACTACTGTATTGTGGGTGCTATAATAGCAATCTATAAATGACTTATTATGGATGACCTCCAAGAGTTTGATCTGGAGGGAATAATGTCATTTGTAGCTCAACATACACATTATATGCCAAAGAGTTGGCATGGAGTAGAAAAATATGAAGATGTGCGAAAAGAATTTGAAACACTCATCCAAAAAATATTAATATTTGAATTTTAGTTCTAGCATATCCACGCATTTTTTTTATTTAAGAAAAACTGCCATCACTACTATTGATATGGGGATGATAATTTTTTAGTTCGAATTGCAACCTTTGGAGACTTGAATGGATATTTAGTAGGAAAATGAATAATCACTAAAAATATACCACCTAAATATGGACTATGATACACCAACGAAGAAATAATGTATGAATTGGTTGTCTTTTGTGTAAACTAAAAACTGAATTTATGCATTCATTGTTATTTGACACCCATACATTCTCTCACTAGAATTTAATTCTTTATATATATATATATATATTTAGAACCATATTATAACATAGAATACACAGTGAATAACAAAAACACCAGAAGATACAAAAATATGTTGCCCAAAACCCTGGGATTACAAACACCCACCTCACAATTGGCTTATGTTAAACATAACATGAATTTCATGCTTGGGAAAAATAGACAAGGAGCTTGAAAACCTGATCATCCAGTTTTAATGTGGGTGGTATATTGGACAAATGTTTCATTGAAATTGGAAGGTGATGAAAAAAAAAATTGATAGATATTTTTGTTCTAGATTTCCATTGTATCTTCAACTTAATAACTAGGCAACCACACTAAAATTTTGTGCTGATTTATCTGATTGATTCAACCTCAATCCTAAAACTACTTTTCAGTTTGACCTCAAAGAAGAGGAGGTGGCCATGGAGGCAACCAAGGAAGAGGGCGAGTAGCAACCAGTATAGTGGAAAGAGGATTTATTGCACCTTCCTTTTTAGTAAGTTTCTCTAGAGATAGAGCTAAAACTTCAGCACCCTGATATGAAGATACAAAAAAAACAAAAATATATCCTTTGGAATATTGCTGCTTCTGAGAAGCATTAGTCTATGAAACCAGATGTGTAGGAGGTGGAGGCTGGAGAACAATGTTACCCTTATTTAAATTACTATTTCCCAAACTGGTAGCAATGGATCTGACTTCCTTGCATTGCAAATATTTCTTTTTTAGAAGTGCAATATGTACCATTTTAAAATCCATAGCTATGGGATCCTCCGACAAAAAAATCTAGGGTTATCATCTTCATTTGCAACTTCCTCTTTTTCTTCATGGGCAATTTATTTTTCCATAAAATCCTCAATGATCTTACTAATATTGTTTTCTAAATGTTGCCAGTGTGGTTCCCTACATTCCCAAAATTCTTCCTTCAATTTTTGAACTTCTTGGTCCAATATGGCTGGATCCAACATGCTCTAATACCAAATGGTAGAACCTTGAAGGTTATAGCAAATAATTAAATAATAAATAAATAAATAATATCTAATTTAATAGAATCATTGTTGCATTAATAAGGGATCCCTCCAATGGGTATAAACCAAATATATGTTTTTATATTATTCATGGATGATTTTGAATGAATGGTTTGAACAATTATATATACTGACCTAACCCTAACCATCATGTCTCTTCATCACGATGGTTCATAATAATTAATATAATTAATTATTATGACTTATGCTAAGCCTAATAATATAATATAATAATTAATTAATAATTAATTATTATATTATCAACTATACTACCCCTTAGGATATTAAATTATTATATTATTATTATGAATTGAGGGTTAGGATATAGGATCCTAACAAAGATTGGTAACTAGGTTGTGGAAAGACTACATCTGAGTTAAGATAGCTTGTCGAAAGATGATATTGATAGCTTAACTCATAGTACACCTAGCATACCTATGCATAATGGCTTGTGTAGAGTATGGAGATGCATGTACACCTTCTAATGGTTGAAGATGATAAGTCTAGCTCATCGAGAATGATGAGATGGATGGAATTATTTACATGACATGAGATATGCCTACGCAGATGGAATTGCATGAGGGAAATCTAGTGAGGTGTAGCTCTTTGAGAAAATTAGAAGATTTGTTAAACATTAAGTTAATCTAGGGTTGGTTAGGGGTTTATGAATCCCTCTCCTTAGTCAATTTTTTTTTGCTTTTCTATGTGTTTCTTGTTTCTTGTTTTTATGGTTGTTACATTTGGTATTAGAGCTCTAGGTACAAGGGTATAGAGCTTATTATGTGCTAAATAAATTTGGATATCTTCATTGAAGGCTTGCTTAAAGTTTTAAGATAAAGTTGAGATGACCTAGAATATCTACTTGCTATAAGCTAATGGGAATTAATCCCAAGAGTGGATGAATATTACGATACCTCAATATGGGCTTTGGTATTAATGATACATCATAATATTGAAATGTTATCCTAGTTAGATTGTTGATGCTTTGGCAAGAAGAACTCTATATTGTGGATTGAATTAATGGTACAGTTTAAGGTGAAGCTGTAATATAATATTTTTCTTGGTTGAAACTAGGTCAAGATACCACATAACGCTAGAAATGAGAGGCCTATGCCTCCACTTAGATAGAATCAATAAAGTAATATCGAAGAAAGGATCTAGAATTAAGATCCTATTTTTTTTTTATAGGGGAATGGAATATCTCACTATTATAGTTTCTGCCATACAAGATCAGATGAGACAAGTGTTAGAAGCCATTGCAAACCAAAATTTGCAAGCTATAGGTTCAAAGGTTAACCAAGTTGAGATACTAACTGTGAAACAGTTGTAATCTAGAGCCCTCCTAGTAAAGGAAACAACAAGATACCTAAAGAATATTTGTATCTCCAAGTTTGATGGATAAGGAGAAGGAGATGCAGCTGAGGCTTGGTTAAGGAAATTGGATGTTTACTTCATGGTAAAGGGATATTTTCTAGGAACCATGACCATTTGGGCTATGATTTACCTTGAATAGGCCACCTTATATTGGTGGGAAAATTATTATGAGAAAACTAAGATTGAATCAGTAGACATTCCATGGAAGGAATTTATAGTCATATTTAAAAAGATATTGCTTACGAAGCATTTCTATGCCCTAAAATTCCAGGAGTTTACCAGTTTAAGGTAAGGAACCAACTTGGTGAAGATATGCTACAAAAAGTTGGTAATATTATTGAAGTATGTACCTGCCTATAATGATAAAATGTGGGTTCATAAGTTTACTCATGGGTTGGATTATAGGATAAAGCATGATGTAGACATGCATGAGCCTAAGTATTTACAAAAGGCATATGACCTAGCGAAGAAAGTAGAGTCATACTTTATTTATAAAAATGACATCTTGTTCAAGCAAGATCAATAGGCACTAAAGAAGATGAATAGCGATGGGTTTGTAAAATGAGAGGGTGGAAAAATCCATAAGGTTAAAAATTCCCAAAATCTTGAGAAGAAATATAAGGGAAATTAGAAGAAGTTCAAGAATTTTTTTAAGATAGGCAACAACCCCAATAATGCTAAGTCTCAATCGTAGAAACTACAAACTTTAGTTCTAGAAATCAAAGGAGAGGAGAAGAAGTCAAAAAATTGGCAAGGACACAAGGATGTGTGTTACCATTGCAAAGGCCCAAATTTTTCTAATTAGTGTCCACACCGACCGAGGTCGAGCACATCCAGTGCTAAAGGAAAGGAACATGCACACCATATCTACGTTGCAACTCAGAGTCAAAAGCTTGAGGGGCAAGCTACACCATTGATTATAAAAGGTAATATTTTTGATAAGCAACTGAATATTTTAATTGATAGTGGGGCCAATAATAACTTTATTTATTGTAAGTTAGCAAAGGATATGCTTGAAAGGCCAGGATACTTGGCTCATGGATGGAAGGTCGAGTATGGTTCTGGATAAACCTACTATGTAAACCAGCATTTTTCCATGATAGAAATTGATTTAGGTAGTGGAACCATGAAAGGGTGCTTATATGTAGCTCCACTTAATGCCTTCTATGTGATCCTAGAAATGGATTGGTTACAGCCCACAAAGTCCTAATCAATTTCTAAGATAGATGGATCAAGTATTCTAAAAAAGGTAAGGAAAGACTAAGAATTCATAGCAAGCAAGGGTTATTTAAACCCAAGATGTTGTTACATATGTAGTTGAAGAAAGCCTTGAGGAAAGGAGGGATAGTCTATGTAATTAAGCTAAATGAAGTTGGAGAAGATCAAAAGAAAGAGGTGTTGGAAAAATACCCAATTTTGTAAAATTTTAAGGATATTTTTCTGGAGGATTTACTTGGACTTTCTCTTGTGCAAAAATTTGATTTCACTATTGATCTTATGCTAGGAGTAGAACCTATACATAGATCTCTGTATAGGATGACTCCTATTGAGATGCAAGAGTTGAATGTACAATTGCAAGGGCCATTGGGAAAAAGGTTGATAAAACCAATTGTGTCACCTTGGGGTGTACCGATTTTATTTGTGAAAAATAAATATGGTTCTTTAAGGTTGTGTATTGACTATCGAATACTAAATAAAGGTACAATTAATAATTAATATCCCCTACCTAGAATCAAATATTTTTTCAATCAATTGAGAGATTCCACAGTGTTTACTAAGATCGATCTGAGATCAGGGTATCATGAATTAAGAATACGTGAGGAGGATACTCAGAAGATGACATTCAAGACTAGGTATGGGTACTATAAGTTTATAGTCCTACCCTTTGGATTGACTAATGCCCCAAACATATTCATGAATTTAATGAACAATGTATTCAAAATGTATTTGGACCAATTTGTCCTTGTATTTCTTGATGATATCCTAATATACTCTCAGAACAAGGAAGAGCACGATAAACATCTCAATATCGTGTTAGAGTTATTAAGAGAAAATTAACTCTATGGAAATCTAGTTAAAAGCGATTTCTATGTTTTAAGATATGATATTTAGAGCATATCATATTAGTAGAAGGAATTGTTGTGGATCAAGAGAAGATCAAAGCCATATTAAATTGGCCACCCCTTACTGATATTACTAAAGTAAGAAGCTTCATGGGGTTAATGGGCTACTATAGATGTTATATAAAATATTTCTCAGATATTGCTGTGATAATAAATAACCTTCAAAAGAAGGGGAAGACATTTAAATGGATAGAAAAGTGTGAAGTTGCCTTTGCATTGTTGAAATATAAGCTCACTACCACACCCATGTTGAAAATTTTGGACCCTCAAAAAGACTTTTCAGTATGCACTCATGCATTGCTGGAAGAGTTAGGAGGAGTACTCATGCAAGAAGAGTCAGTAGTGGCATATACTTCAAGAAAGCTTAAAAATCATAAATTTAATTATGCTACCTATGATTTTGATCTAGTTGTAGCAGTGCATGCTCTAAAGGTTCGACACCACTATTTGGTGGGAAGACCTTTTGAATTGAAATTTAAACACCAAAGTCTAAGGTAAATATTTACTCAAACAATACTCAATGCAAGACAGAGAAGATGGATCAAGTTTCTCACTGAGTATGACTTTGAAATTGAGTACTTAAAAGGAAAAGAGAATAAGGTTATTGATGCCTTGAGTAGAAGGAGACACATAGCAACCATAACCATGAGTCACATGATTCTCATGAATCAAGTCATATGGGAGCAATATCATGATGAATATTGCCAAAAAAATTGACCTAGAATGGATAAAGACCCTGAGGTTAATAAGGAGTTTGGAATGATAGTTGACCTTTTGTGTTACAAATGTAGAATTATCATACCAAAATTAGGTGATTTAAGGAAGCTAATAATGCAAGAAGCCCATATATCTCCTTATTCTGCTCACCTCGGAGGGGCTACAATGAGGAAAAATATGAGAACCTTCTTTTGGGTAGGAATGAAAAAGGATATTACCAATTTTGTTGCTTGGTGCCTCAAATATCAGAAGGTTAAGGTAGAACACAAGCATCTTGTAGGACAATTATATCCACATGATGTACCTACATAGAAATGGTAAGTTATATCTATGTATTTTATGGTAGGTTTACCTAAGACCAGGTACCAACATGATGTAATCCTTGTAGTAGTCAAAAATTTGATAAAGATTGCACATTTTATACCTGGGATCACCAAGGACAATACCAGGTGGTGTCTAATAGATTTTCCAAAGAAGTGTTCTAATTGCATGGATTTCTACAGGTAATCATACTGGATAGGGATTCCAATTTAACTTCCAAATTTAGGAAATCCCTTCATCATGCAATAGGCACAAAATAAAATATGAGTTTGGCATACCACCCTAAGACATACAATCAAATAGAACGAATAAATCAAGTACTAGAGGATATGCTTCACATGTATTGCATGGATCACAAGTCTCATTGAGAAGACTACCTACATTTGGTAGAATTCACCTATAATAATGGACATCACTCATCTCTAGGAATGATACTTTTTGATGCCTTGTATGGATGAAAGTGTAGGATACCATTATCTTAGGACGACCTAGAAGATAGAGTTGTGATTCGATCAATAATGGTAAGAGAAATAGAAGATCAATTAAAGGTAATCAGGCAAAGACTCAAAGAAGTTGTTGATAGGCAGAAGAGTTATGCTGATTTGCAGAGAACTCTAAGAGAGTACTTGATGGGAGACAAAGTGTTCCTAAGGGTTAAACCAATGAAAAGTATGATTAAATACACGAAGCTAGATCCACGATTTGTAGGACCCTTTGATATCACTAAAAAAATCAGTCTGGTTGCATACCGACTTGCTTTACCTCCTAATCTATCAAAAATCCATGACACCTTCCACATATATTTGCTTAGGAAATATATTGCTGACCTTGAATATGTGTGGGATGTTTCTAATTTACAGATGGAAAATCCAGAGGCAATTGAAGTAATTCTAGTAAATATTCTCGAGTTTTTCTAAGACTATATGGAATTAGACTCTTGAGCAATGCAAGGTCCAATGGGACCATTTATTTTAAAGGAATGCCACTTGGAAGAAAGTGGCAGATATGCAAAAATATTTTATTTTTTTATTTGATTTTTTTTTTAAATGTAAAATTTGCTTTTGTTTGTGGTTATGGTTGTGTAAAACTAGGAACACCCAGGACGGTGTTTGGTCCTAGTGGGGGAGGATGTCATGACCCTCCCTAAAGGACTTTGTGGCATGGAAAAATTTATTAATTTGATGGTTCTTTAATGCTTGATTATGTACAATTGGGTAGCTATATGATGTTAGTTGGTATGGAAGAATATGATACTCCTAACAAGTTGCCAATGTGTAGGATTAGGTATGCTCATATGTGGAAGAAGTTGAGTCATCCACCAAAGCGAGGGTACTTGAGGTTGGGGAAGTGATGATAAGAAAAATTAAAGGTAACATGCATGGATACCTTCATATAGGTATGCATATTTGATTAGGGATAATTATCAATAACTAGCCACCTTGAGCCTCAAGTTGATAGCCTGGTAGCTATCGTAAATTCTCGGGATGAGATAGGTGACTAAAGTTGACGGAAATACTTCCTCTATGTTTGACTACATATGTTTGATTATCTTTTACTTCATCACTATTTGCATTAGTAGGTTGAGAAATAAATGCATGGATGGGTAGGATGCCTTTGAGAGCTTTTTGTCTTAATTAAAACTTCTTGCTCTCTATTTATTTTTAAATAAAAAGAAAAGGTTTTATTTTGAAATGATAATGGAGTTTCATTTTTAAATAAAAAGAAAAGGTTTTATTTTGAAATGATATTAGAGTTTCATTTTTTAAATAAAAAGAAAGGTTCTATTATGAAATAGTAATAGAAATTCATTTTAAATTATTAAAGATGATAATAGAAGTTCATTCTTTAAGTAAATGAAGATCCTTTAATTTAAAATGGTAAAGAAGTTTCTTTTTAAATAAACAAAATAAGTTGCTTTAAAAAAATGATAATAAAATCTCATTGAAAATAAAATGTTTTTTTTTTATAGAGGATGTTTTTAATTATATTAAAATGTTGAAATCTACCCCATCCTCCAATTAATTCAAAAATCTACTTTGTGAAGAAATAATATCTCATTCTAATAATGGATGAGGTTTGTGCTGTGAAGAGAAGCTTCCAACAATATTCTCTTCAAAGTAGAATTTCAAAACCTATGAAGAATGATTTAAAAATGGAATACATATCTTATTTTCTGCCAATAGGATACGGGGATTGAATGCGGATAGGTAAGGGATTAATGAGGAATGAGGGTAGTGGAAGAAGAAAGAAACCTTCACTCCTTAGATGATAGGATGTTTTTTGGGTTTTGAGGAAAAAAAGAGGAAGAAAAGAGGGAGGAATAGGATGGACGAGCAAGGACAAAATGAAAAAGGAGAAAGGGAAGGCATTGAAGTGGAAAGGAGGTCGAGAAGGAGAACTATAACTACGTCATCAAGCTCACTATTTTGGAAGCTTAAATTTATAGATTGGTAGAAATGAATTCACCTCTCATTTTCATTATTGAAAACCTTGTTGGCAATTGTATTCTAGCGATATCTCACTAGTGGGGAAGGCATTTTTGCCTTTTTGTTTGTGTTGTCATTGTGAGGAGACATCGTATTCAGATTTTAGGAGAATATTTCCCCTTCTATGTTTGTGGTTTCCACTACTATGAAACCAAACCAAACCTTACCTTGCTGTATCGATGTCTTTGATACACCATGGATCTCTAAGTCTCATGCGATCACTCTCCTCACTGAGCCACCAACATCCCCCTTGTTGTAACGATGTTGTCATCCCTTCCACTTGTGTTGAGTGTAAGTAAGCTACTATTGTAATAAAGATGTTGTCACCTCTGACTCGTCATGGGTGAAAGGATCACTATTGGCCCAAGTGTGTTATTATCGCAATGTTAGCTGGTACTAGGGAAGAGCTTTGAACCCTTAAGTATGTGTTATTACGTCCTTCTTGCCTCTACCTGTGTTATCTCCCTTGCTCCCTATCCTACCTATCATTGTCGGGTGTCACATAAGGGAAGCACCCATCCATAGAAACCCTTGGAATAAGATAAGGCATGAGGATAATCCTTGGCCAACCCATGATTGGTAGTGTTAGCCGGGTGCCATTTTGGAGTATCCCTTGTCTATCTAAGTGTACCATCATTGTTGTTCATGGTTCTTCATGGTGGTCATGTGTTTGTGGTTTCCTCTTTTCCATCCGAGCGGTGTGCGTGCTATCCCTGGTACATGCTGGTTAGTGGAAACAAATTTATTTGATAAATCCATTTAAATTTGTAGACTTTAGAGTATTAAAAGGGATTTAAGTTATTCATTAATTAAAGTTGGGAACTTTAGATTAATGAAATAAAAAGGATTTATGATTATTTATTAATTAAAGTTGGGAACTTTAGATTATTGAAATAAAAGATATTAATGATTATTATAATGGTTTCATTAATTACAATTGTGAACTTTAGATTAGTGAAAGAAATGATTATAATGATTTGACTAATTAAATTTGTGAACTTTAGATTAGTGAAAGAAAATTATTATAATGGTTTCATTAATTAAAGTTGTGAACTTTAGGATTAGTGAAAGAAACTTATTATAATGGTTTATTGATGGATTAGAGTAGGTGACTTTGATTCACTGAATAAAAGAAAATAGTTTCTTTGTAAATTAAAGGTATGGGACTTTAGTTTATAAAATGAAAGGAAAAGGTTTATTTATGGATTCAAGTAGTTGTCTTTGATTCAATAAATTAATATGAAATTATATTGTTTGTTAATTAAGGGTATGAAACTTTAATTTATTGAACAAAGGAGAAATGATTATTTCTTAATTGAAGGAACCTATATTGTTTGGCAATTATGGGTATGGGGCTTTAATTGTTGAATAGGGGTTGAGTAATTTAGTTCCAAGTAAAACCTGTCATCTAGATGCATTGTTGAAAGACTGTCACAGGATTATGAGAGGGAAAATAAAAAGAGTAGTTTCTATGATATCAACTATGCTTTTAGATGGTTAAAGGCTTGATTAAATTGTATAGTTGCAATTTGGCAAAGTAAAGAAAGTAAATGCATTTAGAGGCATGCCTATCCTAAACCATGAGTGTCTTGATCCCCTACTATCCTCAATTGATCGATGGAACGAGGTGGATGACTAAGGACGGTAGCTGGTTCACTTGCTTGGTTTGTCTTACCCTTTACTTATTTACTTATGCTCAAATAAATTAGAATTGTGGGGATATTTCCCTGATGAAATTGATGTAATATTCTTTAAATTAAGGAGGATTTTCCATACATTTTTATATGTAATAATTGCTTATTGTTAGAATATGTACCTTTAAATTACTAATTGAATTATCCATGTTTTATATTTAAATCTCTTTCCCTTAATGTTTATCTTCTTGTATGATGTTTTCTTTTTAGTATCTTTGCATGTTTAATAGGTTATATTTTTTTATATTTAGTATCTAGATGTATATTTTATTTTCTTGCTTGAATAATTTTATAAAGAATGAGTAACAAGTTCTAGGGTTAACGTAGAGGATAACCTAAGGGCTTGAGACCCCTTTAGGGTGAATATAGTGGACCTAAGCTTAAGACCCCTTAGGAAGATTGGTAACTAGGTTGTGGAAAGACTACATCTAAGTTAAGAATAGCTTGTCAAAATATGATATTGATAGCTAAAATCGTAGTACGCGTAGCATACCTATGCATAATGGCTTACGTAGAGTATGGAGATGCATGTACAACTTCTAATGGATGAAGGTGATAAGTCTAGCTCATCGATAATGATGATATGGATGGACTTAATTACATGACATGAGATATGCCTACGTAGATGGACTTGCATGAGGGAAATCTAGTGAGATGTAGCTCTTTGAGAAACTTAGGGGATTTGTTAAACATTAAGTTAATATAAGGTTGGTTAGGGATTTATGAATCCCTCTCCTTAGTCAATTTGTTTTTTGCTTTTCTGTATGTTTCTTGTTTTTATGGTTGTTACAAAAGGGATTGCAATATTTCAAAGGAGAAGCGTTAAAAATTAATGCTTGATTGTCAACCACCTTGTAATGCTCATTAGAATACTATAATGGTCGTCTACCACGTACACACTTAAATAATGATTGCACAAAGTGTTAAGAGAAGCAAGAAGGTATAGTAACACACCAAGCATTCCACATAGGGATAATACTATTAATAGCAATATTAGAAGGGACTCTAGACATGATTCATACATGCAAACGTGAAGGAAGAAGCATGTTGTTGCAATATCGAAGCATTGATACACAACGAGATCAAAGGCTTTTAAAGGAGGTCAAATACTTTGAGAAGGCATCCAATGAATATAGAGCATTGAATGCTCAACATTGTCTAGAAAATACAAAATTCAAAAGATCTGTTGGAGGAGCAAAGATAAAGGTATATCGTGCAATGAATACAACGCTTGAAAAATATGTTGGAGGAGCAAAGATAAGTTTTATCATGCGTAATATTATAAAGGTAATATCAAACTGATTACTTGCTTTTTATTAAGGTTTAAAATGAGTTATAAGGTGAACCATATAAAGTTAAGTTTACTATTTCATTGGAGTAATACAAATCAACCAAGCATTAGTAAGTTATAAAGCAAGTTCATATTTCAAGGTATAATTGTTGAAGTGCATATACATATTACAATATTTGTAAATAACCAAGTAGGAGATATAAGGTTGTCAACCTTGATAAATTAAAATATCATTATTTTCTAACATTCCAAAGTAGAGAGATATAAGGTATACTACATCAAACATAGATTATTTAATTTTAGAAATATTAAACTACTAGATATTAAAGGCTATAAAAATAAGTTCATTATGTACTTAAAGGATTCGGAATTATTTACTTATAATTGTCTTATACTCATACTAAAGGAACAAAAGAAATCCAACCATAGAGAACTTCAAATTGATAAGTGCATAAGCTCATTAGGAGAAATAAGGAAAAGTAGGAGTTGATTATTGTCATTTACAAAACATTACAAAATCAACTCAAAAGGAGAATTAACCACTAGCTAAGCACTTTATCAAACTTATTGCATACTCTAAATCATTAGGGAGACAAAAGGGATTCAACTCAAAGACTACTATCAAAGCAATTTATCAAGTCTATAATATACTTTACTAGGGAGACATAAGGAATTCTACAAAACTTGATAATAATAGGATTTATCAAGTTTGATCATATATTCAATCCTTTTAGGAGAGATAAATGTTTCTACAAAACCTAAGCTTGAAAGGATTTATCAAATTCATAGCATACTTTAAACTAGGGAGTCATAAGGTAGACTACTACAAACATTCTAGTAAAGTATTCTCAAAATACTAGAAGAGCTCCATACTACAATGGAAATAAGAACATATTATCACAAAATAATGCAAGAAAAATATATACACAATGCATCATGTCATAAATGTAAAATTAGTTCTAGCATAAACAATTCTATAAAGCATAATACTATTTGGTATATTGACTCAGGTGCTAGTCATTACATGACAAGAAATCTACAATGGTTTGATTACCTTGAAATTACTATTGGTTATAGGTTGAGAATTGCAGATATAGCAAGAATTATCCTATATATGGATATGCATGTGTAATATCTAGTAAATCATTTCTAAACTTTTTGCTAAAAAAAATGATGTATGATTGGATTAACATTCAATCTTATTTCAATAATAAAGTTAGTGGAGAGCAATAAGATGGTTGATTTTAGATACATAAATGGAGTCAATGTGTATCTTATAATTAATCAAAATAAGATAGAATCTACAGGATCAATCCATGGAAATACATATACTCTAGACTCAATTAAGATCTCACAAGATATTGTTGCATTTCAAAACAATAATAATATATTGCTTGAGGAACAAGTTGTAGAAAATAAAGAATCCATATATCATAACAGTAGACATGGAAATAGAAGATTCAAATTTAAAAGTATGACAGGACAACAACACTATGCTCTACTTGGTCATATACAAATTGCAAAAGGACTTGATCAAGCTAAAGACTATTCAAAAGAGGAAGATCCATATTCAAGGGGTGTTAGAGTATATTATATTATTTAGGTACATGTCAATGTACCACCTTGGGTACATTATTAGATTAGGGGTTTATCTTAGGATAAGTAGTTCCCTGAGGAAGAAGTAATAAATGCACAAGTGTCAATATGTAATAATGTAAATTTACAAGGAGTCCACTTATACATGAGTCATAGGAAAGGTAGTTAGGAAGAGTAAGAGCCAAGTAACTTATCTTCTTATATATAGGTCCCATAGTGAATAGATAGAGAGAGGAGCATAGGAGGAGCATAGGAGAGATTACTATGGAGTAGTGAGTAGGTACAATGTAGTTTCCATTAGAGTTATGGAGTTTTCATTTCCTCCATTACATTGCATTGTACTATTTTTGCAACTTTCCATTAATAACATATTTCAACATTATTGCATAATTCCATTATCTTACTTTTCTGCATATCTTACATCTTGTGATTACTTTCTCCCATATCATACATTATCAAAAGCTAAAAATCACTCCCAATACATGCTCACATTCACTTCTAGCTACACTCACTCCTAGATTTCATGCTCACTTCTAACTACACTCAATCCTGGCTCACAATTGCACTCGCTTTTGGTTGCACTCACTTCCATATTGCACTCACTTTCAAATGCACTCACTCTCACTTTTTATTGCACTCACTCCTAGCTCATGATCATACTTGATTTTGGCTACACTCACTTTTGGTTGCACTAAATTTTAGCTACACTCACTCCTAGCTTCAATCACTCTTGGCTCACACTCTCGCTCGCACTCACACTTGATTATGATTGTACTCACTCCTGGCTCACGATCACACATGCTCGCGCTCACACTCATGTTTGCATATACATAATAAGAATTTTAGAGCTGAAATTTCTTATTTGATGAAAAGACAAATTTGTTTTAGATGAATAATAAAAAATGGTATTTATGTCCCTTTCCTTAAACCATATCTCCCTATATTTTTGGTTTCTTTATAACTCTTCATTTTTCAATACATTACAATAGTCAAAAACTAATTATTTTTATTGCACATAATTAAATTAATTTATTCTAGTAATTTCTCCTATCTCTTGTAAATTGTTGGGCTTGAATGTAATTTTCTCTTTTATTTTAAATATACCAATTTTTTCACATTTCAAATATTCATTTGTACCTTTAGATATTTAATACTTTGAACAAATATATAATACATGATCATTCAAAATTTGCTTCATCCCATCATAACATAACCATCTAGAAGAAATTGGAGTCTATGATCCACATAGAATAAAATAAAAAAGGATTTAAGTGACCATTATTGAATAGATCATATATAAAGAGAATGGATTTATGATTTAGTCTTCCTTACAACAAAGTGTTTGAATAGATTGTATACTTTTTTTGCAACCATGTATTAGATAACAAAAATATGTTAATCATTTTGCTATGTGAGTTTGTCTAATGCATATATTATCCCATGTGTGCTGAAAGTTTAAAGGAATAACATCCTAAAGGCCATTTGAAATTATAAATAAATAAAAATCCTCATTAATTTAGACCATAACTAACCCTTCAATGATAATATCACATACAAAGTGATCATATGCAAAGCACCAATATTATATATGCTATGAACCTTTCTTCTTATCAACAATAAATCATTCATCAATATGTAGAAATATTAAACATGCATCCACAAATAAATTTCACAATAACAATCCACACAATAAAATAGATATTGATAATACCCTTGAGGTAGGGCAACATTGTACAATACTCCTTATTGGAAGGAAGCAGGGTTATGCATAACGTCTATTTTTAGCTAATTGGCTAAAATTAGGATTTTTGAAATTTGGAATTGGCTAATATTTGAGACCCTTGACCAAGGCCCTTTAGCCAAACATTTCTGGGTGCAAAGTTTTTTGGGGGATCGATTTGCCCCAATTTTATAATAATTTGACCATTTTAAGTTTAAATTTCCAACATTACCCCTAATAATAGTTAACCTTTTACATGTGTTTCGATACTATTCACCTAGATTTTGAAACTGATTCGCAAAATTTTTATAAATACATTTTGGATCTGACCCCTTATGCATAACCCTAGAAGGAAGCCACTCCATAAGATATCCAACTCCACGAGCCAATATTTCTACAAAGAATACTTGATATATCTCCCTTTACAATGGGGGTACATATCTCTTTATACAAGAATGTGATGGTTCACCTTCCATGAGTTATAAGGTCACCCATGTGATGGTTCACCTTCCATGAGTTACAAAGTGTATAATAATATGACAATATTCCTTTATGGTTACATATATGATTCTATGACATTATTCTCCTACCTATTTCTAATTTGATATGTGGCCTTCCTTACTAATGAGTAATGGTTACATAAATAACATTTATATCATAACAAGTCCACATTAGCCAATAATTCATTTATGGCTCATACCATTATACACTACAATACTAAAATATTAAGTACCTATCTTTGGTACCTAAATTCCATCCCCCTCACAAAATGTTTTATCCTTAAAATATAAGAAGAGGCTAAATAATATGATCTTATGAGCCATGTTGAGTACTGGTATTGATCATGATCATCCATCCATCCTAGTGAAACTTTGATTGGTGGTGATCTTCATTGATGCCAATGCCATGTGTTGGAAGCATAAATTTCATTTTTTGCTCATCCATACTTGCTTTCATATCCAAAATTTTGGATCCTATGGTTCCTTATATATCCCTCATTTTGTTCTATTACCTTAAGTCCTATCTCCATGATTGTTGCCTCTCATGGTGGTGTGGATGGCGATATACTCCAACCTTAGCTAGATGTTCAACCTTTTATGCCTTTTGTTCTATTTTCAAGCTCCCATATTTGAATTCATCCTTGAATTTTGATTTTGTTTCTTCCTTGATATCTATTGCTACCTCCTCATTTGGATTAATTTTGTGATCTTCTACAACTTGCTTCCCTACCATAACTTCTTGGTTTTTCCCAAATTCTTGTGTCATAGATTGAGAGATATCGTACAATGCTATCTTCTTTTTGTGGTATCATAACTTCATAAATTTATTTTGTACATTAATGTTAATAGTACCCAAGGAATCCAACCAAGGATAACCAAGAACAATATCTATATCATTCATCTCAGTAGTATAAAAATCTGAATATAAAACATATTTATCCATGATGAGCTTCAAATGTTAAAAAATTTAAACATTTTTACCCTCAATTTGTATGTCTTTGATTTTATTTGCTTGAACTTGTAACCTCTTAGTCAAATACATATTGATAGAATTACATTTTCTGCTAGGGTTAATGGAAATAATATTATTTTATTTTTAATGCAACCATGAACTTGTAAAATAGAATTTTTACATTCAAACAAATAGATTTGACCACTATTTGGCCTTGACACATAAGGTATAGTTTCCTTAGTTTGCACATTATTATCTATTTTCTCTAATCTCCATTTTCTTAAAAATGCAACTTCAAATTATTGTTGTGTATATGTATATTTATGAGCATGAGCAAAGTCCACATACCAAGAGAGAGCTTTCTCTTGTAAAACATTATAAAGCTTCAAATTCCATGTCAAAGAATTTTTTTTAGAAAGGTTCACCTTCCATGAGTTACAAGGCCACCCATGTGGTGGTTCACCTTCCATGAGTTACAAAGTGCATAATAATAAGATAATATTCCCTGATAGTTAGATATATGATTCTATGATATTATTCTCCTAACTCTTTCTAATTTGACATGCAACATTTATTACTAATGAGTAATGGTTACACAAATGACATTTATATCATAGTGATCCACATTAGACAATAATTTATTTATGGATCATACCATTATACAATACAATACTAAATTATTAAGTACCTATCTTGGGTACCTAACAATATAGTAGAAACTCATGGATTTCTCAATTCATTTACATGAAATAATAGAAATCATGTAGATTAATAAATAATAAATACATCCTATTAACATGAACTCTAGTTACATATCATACAATTATCTCAATGCATCCTACAAAAGTTAACAATCGATTTAGTTATACTATGAATATAATGATTAAGTCTAATCATAGATTACTCAAGATTTTGTTGGAACAATCCCCCTAATGTATTCTTTGATGTGTACTTCCTCATGAATTATGTATACCATATAAAAACCCATCCTTGAGCATGGCCCCCTATGTTCACCGACAAAGGGCTATTTTACACGTGCCATTTGAAAACCATATATATCCTCATGATTGTACATCTAGTCCCTTCTATCTCTCTAGGTTAAATACCCTCCCATATAGGTAAATAATTAAGCATAGAACAAGAAGTCACTCACAATGATTACATGACAATGTATGCTTCCATCTTGACAATGTAGCAATTGCTAATTCTGAAGTCAATAATCACATACCTAGGGTACCCTTTCATCATGGCAAGTTAGCAAGTGCTAACTTAAAGTCAATATCTATATAATAGGGTATGCTTGATCAAGGTAAGCAAATGTTTGACATAAATTCAATGGTTATACACTAAGGTATCCTTTCAACATGGCAAGGTAGCAATGCTAGACATGAAGTCAATATTTATATAGTAGGGAATCCTTCCAACTATTTAAGACACTCATGAAATTTCATGAGTAGGTGACATTCCTACTTAGTAAGGTAGCAAGCATGGAATACTTCCATCATTCATACTAGTGTCATTACGAGGTATTATTTTAGCTAATTATAGGTTATTTAAGTCATTCAAGTAGTTGCATAATATAGCATCTTTCCCCCTTTAATAGTTCATGATATTTAAGCCACTCATACCATTTATAGAAAGGTAGAATATATAGGACAAATTAATTCAAAATGATTGTATTCAAGATGATAGTTCAATAATTTTAATCAACTCAAAATAATCATATCTTAGTCACTCATACCAGGTACCATTCCTACTAAGTATAAGGTATCATTCATAATAGCTATGTGAAAGGGTATAAATACTATTTAGTACAAGATATTTACATGGCAAAGTAACAAGTATAATTCTTGTAAGTTACTTTCAATAATTACAATACCAAGTGTTATTTCAGCTTAGCAAGGAAAAACTAGTACAAGACATTCAAGTCCCTAAGAGTGAAATCATCTCAACTTGGGAAGGTACCATAAAGTTCATATAAAATGTTTGTATTTCCAAGAAAATCATAATTAAGTTTTTATATCAACCATTTCCCTCCAAACTAACATGTTGCATTGATCTATACATTAACTTGTAAATTCCTACCATAGGATAATCTTGTAAGCATTTCCAACTTAGTGACAATTTAGTCAACATAAGAGTCATTTTTGTTATATTGGATATTATTGAGGTTATAAAGCCTAAATGTTGTCAATATTTAATCAAGCATAGTTTTCATAAATCTCTAGCAACTTATTTTTATCATTTTAATTGAAATCACCCATCCAAAACTCTAGTTTAGTAAGCCCGTCAACAAAACTATGTTGAAAGCACCCATACAAAAATATTTAGGAATATAATAATAAGGCCTAATCCTGATATAGGCAAGGAAAAAAGAGGAAAACCCTCAAATTATCAAGCGAGATCCAAGTAAGCAAGAGCAAATATATAGAAAGGAAAACAAACTAATATGGTTGAACTTTTCTTTTCCAAATAGCAAAGTAATATTGGTAATTTGCAAGCAGGGCTGGTAGCCGCTAATGAGACATGATTACCATATCATGAAATATAATGGGTTTTAATGCCCCTCAAAGTAGAGGTGTATCAAGGACCTATATTTAAGTAATAAGTATGATATTATTTGTATCCAAAAAACTAAAATGACAAAGAAAGAAGTTTGTAAAACTTTTAAAGCATCATGGGAAATATGTGAATGGGATGCTATGTATTTTGAAGGAGCAGAAGGGGGGATTCTAACTTGTTGGAACCCTATTAGAACCTCTTGTGTAACTATTCATAAAAATAGGCATTGGATATCCTCTTTAGTAACATCTTAATTTATTGATATTTGTTTCATCCTTATCAATGTCTATGGACCTATAACTCAGTTAGGTACATTAGAAGTATGGAGTGGGATTGAATCCTTTATGAGAATTAAATACCAAGAAACTTGATTCATGATCATAGGATATTTCAATGTCATAACCAAGCCAAATAAAATTGGGGGAATTAGGAATTTAACACAAAGTATGAGATATTTCTCAGCTTTATTCATAATAATAATCTATGGGAGGTTGATTTTGAAGAATACAACTATGCATGGACCAACGAAAAGATAGGCCATAACCTAATAACAAAAAAATTAGACAAATGCATACTCTCAAATCATTAGCTAGATGAAGGGACTTGTGCTAAAATTAATACCTTGACAAGGATTGGTTCAAATCATTGGCCAATAAGAGTTAAAATGGTGGTAAGTAAATTTTAAAAAATCATATTTTAATATGAGTAGATGTGGGAAGACCATCCCCAATCTGTTGATATGATAACACAAATGTGAAATTCTTTAGGAAATGGTGGGTTGTATGCACTTCCTAATCAAATTAAATCAATGACATCTAGATTTAAAAAATGGAACAAGAACAATTTTGGAAATATTATTTAGAAGAAATAACTAAAAGATAAAATTTCAAAATATTAAAAGGTGATCTTAATAATCCAAGCTCGGAGGAAATGTATTTGCTTAGTGAATATCATAATTGCGATATAGTGAATGATTGTTTATTGGTGGCAGTGGAACAATCTAGGGTAAAATATTAATTTTCTTATAAATTAAATGCAACATATCTTACCCTAATTCTAAAAAAGAATGATGCAAAATTGCTTGATTCATTTAGGCCCATAAGCCTATGTAATATGGCATATAAGATTATCTCTAAAGTTATGGTGAATCGATTAAGACCTCTATTAGACAATATTATTTTAGAAGAGCAAGGAGGATTTGTGAAAGAGAGACAAATTCTGTATGGCATCATAGTAGCTCATGAAGTTATGCATTCAACAACATCAAGAAAAGAGAACAATGATCTATAAACTTGACATGAGTAAAGCCTATGATAGGGTTAAATGGGATTTTTTTTTGCAGTTTTAGAAAAGTTTAGATTTGGTAAGAAATGGGGCATATGGATTAAAGCTTGTGTCTCTATAGTTTTAGATTTAGTGTTGGTCAATGGGTTACTACTAGAATATTTTAAATCCAAGAGAGGTCTTAGACAAGGATATCCTCTATCACTATATTTATTCATTATTATGGCATACGTTTTGGGTAGGAACTTGAAGAAGGCTAAGAAATATGGGTTGAAAAGTGGTTTAAGTCTAGTAATAACATTGACATCACCCATCAATAGTTTACAGATGATACAACCCTTTTTGGGAGGGCAAGGATAAGTGAGGCCAAATATTTGAATAACTTATTAAAGGAATACAAAAGAGCATTCAGGAAAAAAAATTATAGGATAAAATCCAAAAATTAATTCCTAAACACCCCAACTAGAATCAAAATAGGGATATGCATGTTACTTCAAATGGAGGAGGTAAATTTACCAACAACATATCTAGGGATGCCCTTATTTCAGGGGAAAATGAGGATATAATTATAGAATCTAGTTATAAGTAAAGTTCAGAATAAACTAATGATATGGAAAGGTAGATGATTATTGTTAGCAGGAAGAGTGCAACTAATTAAATTGGTCTTATAGGCCATTCCAATTTATTATATGTCCTTGTATACTATGCCAAAATTGATAGAAAAATTTTAATCTATATTATGCGGTCCTTTTTGTGTTTGGGTTTACATGATAAAAGGAATTTTCCTTTGGTGAAATGGAACAAGGTGATAAAACTAGAGGAGGTCTCAGTTTAAGAGTTCTTATGGATGTAAACTTAGCTCTTAGGAAAAAAATAATTTGGAGATTGTACAAAGAGAATCAAAGACAATGGGCAAGAATTCTTCTAAGTATATTGAGCCCAATGACCCAAGCTTAATATTTACTACATTCTCACTTCCAAATGGTTATGCTCTATGGAACGGTTTAAAAAATCTATTGATATAGTGATTAAAGGTCTAATATGGGTAGTGGGAACTAGAGAAAATATTTCTATTTGGATGGATACTTGGTGTGATAAAAAACCACTCAATATAGATCCAATTTTGAAACCATGGATGAGATTACTTCAAGTAAAATATGGTGATAGAATTTCAAATATTTTGTACAAGAATCAGAAAGGAATATACAAATGGAAAGAAGATTTTTTTTTTAAGTATACAAGACATTGATGCTAGGAGGCAGTTGGATAGAGAGATAACAACAATGATTATTTTGAGGGGAGCCATGGATAATTTGATTTGGTAGTTGTGATGAGGCCCAAAAATGCCTCATTATTGCACAATGTTTGACTCATTATTGCACAATGTTTGACTACCATATGATAAGTTAATTGCCAAATAGTTGACTAAAATATACTATTTGTTAAGTGTTTACATGATTTTATGTTAGGAATACTATATCTCTGTTTTTGACTATTTTCAGCATTTTATGACTGATTTTGCGTGATTAAGTAGCAAGTAATAACATGCATTTCAATTAACCAAATGTGGTATGCTGATATCCATTAACTTCTCAATGGTTTTTGAATGTTTTCCTGCCCTTCAACTTGTTTCAAATCCACATTGAAGACAAAAGTTTAGGACTGTCATAAATCTGAAAATCTGAAAAAAACAGCCATATAAAAATCAGCAAGCTGTCACTTTATAGGAACACCTTGAAGTTGTCAAGAAAAGCATGAGGATATGGATGGAATGAGTTCAGAAGGACTACATAAGACATCTGACCTATTTAGAAGCATTCCCACATGGTCTAAATAGGCGACAACGAGGTATAACGAGAGCGGGGGCAATTGTGCAGACCATTGTTGCACTATTTCAAGCATGGTTACTTGGTGAATGAAGTGTATAAATTTAGTAGCAGCATAATGTACTACTTCATGTTGATATTTTAATAAGTTTTTCATGTTATAATTTGATTGAATTTGCAAGAAATGCCAATATTCTACAACTGTGCAGCAGAACTAGAAAATGTAGTAATTTACCATGTAAATTCCAGCAAGCTATCAATGAATGGCAAGGCATGAAATTCACATCCAAGGAAGAATGAAGACTATTGCAATCTGATCCTGAAGGCTAATCCACCTTAGAAATGTAGCCAAAACCATTTGGAGTCAACATAGTTGGTCATTCTAAAGATCTTCGAAATGAACACAATGTCTTCGGAATGAGAATTGTAGTATCTTCGGAATGAGCCACTTATCTTCGAAATGAAAATAGAATGTACTTTTTGACTTGTTGACTAACTTTTGGCGGTGGAAAAGTGGATAATAAGGTTGATAAAGTTAAAGTAAAATATCTTCCATCTAATTTTGTTGTCCTTGCCGTCCAAAGCCACCATGCATGAAAAAGATCAATTTGATCCTCTTCTAGGATAAACCCAGAAAAACTGCAACATAATAGAAAGTTGTTTGCAAGATAGGAATGGCATATTCTGAAGTGGAGAATTATGTGTGAGATATTTCTAGACTCCTCCCACGTACTCCCACCACTGAAGATGCTTTCTAAGGGCCAATGACTACTACTGCAACACAAACTGTCCAGATTTGCATTTATTTTAGATCCAGAATTATTGGCAAATGACTGTAAAATAGCACATAGGCTGATTTGAGCATGGGATATATTGTAAATATTTATATAAATAACACATCTCCCTCCTTGGTTGAGCAAGTTAGGAATTAGAATAGAGGAGAGTTTTCGATAGCGACAATTAGGACAGTACAATAATTTTTTGTAACAGTTTTCAGCATGTTTTGTCATCAATAAAAGTGGAGTATTTTATCATTTTATGTTCTGAGTGTTAATTAGTTAAGGAGTGCTTTTCACCTCCTTCTAGATTAGGAAGTATGGGCCCACTTTCAGATCTAGAAGGAGGGATTTTATGGCAGGTTTTAATCGTAATTTTGTCTACAGTGAGAATTAATAGATTGCTTGCGGATTTCATTTTCTTGTTTTTATTTTGTGTTGTGTGATTTATGTTTCCTATTATGTTTATGTACAGCATTTGTGTGTATGTCAGCTGACAAATTATATTAAGCATTTTCCTTTATGTTTTCCCTGCTTTCTATTTTAGCAACTTTCCATTTTTAGCATATTTCATTTTGCTGTCAATTCCTGTAGTAGAAGCTTGACGACCTTTTGTGGCAGGGCATTGACAGGTGTTTTAGAATAAGTTTCAATTCTGCAAAAGTAGATTATATTTCAATTCGCAAAAGTAGATTAGATTTCAATTTAGCAATTTCAATTATGCAAGAGTAACTAGATTTCAATTTTGCAAAAGTAACTTAGGATTTCAATTTAGCAATTTCAATTCATGCAATTGTAGTTAGATTTCAATTCTTGCAAACTTAGATTTAGTTTTTAATTCTTGTACTTTATTTCAGTTTCCATTCTTCAGACTAGGTTTAGTGTGACACCAAAAGGCTAAACCAAAATCTGCTTCACCAATAATTGCTTGAAATCTGAATGCCTGAATTGTACTCTGCCCTAACCTTCTATCATAGACAGCCTTGGACACCACCCCGGATTGATAAATCATTGAGATTTAATGATGAGACTCAACGACACTCATCATTTTGGCATCGTTGCCAGGGACATGGTGTTGTTAGAGGGTAAAAGCAGTCAAATAATTATTATTGTGCTAAGTTATGAAGTTCAGTGTTAAATCTGAATGTAATAGCTGGTATAAATAATAATTATTGATAGCTGCATTTCAGTCCATTTAGAAAACAAGCAACCACCACCTTCAGCCCAACCTAGACAGGCAACCCCTGTCCATGTAAGATGAATCTATTAAAAAAAAAATCACAAAAACTTTTGCACAATAAAAATAGGAGTTTACAACTTAATGATGATCCTAGAGTTTTCCATTATTACTTAAAGATTGTTAGGATTTTACCGCGCTAAACCGCAACCTAGCAATTCTTAGCCTACACAAGACAATAGTTGATCTCATTAGAGGTGATCCTACCGACAAGTAGTTGATCTGCTAAAGTTATACACTTCTTGTCTTATTGTGCAAACCAAAAATATTTTTTTTAAGCCCAACCTATGATCAGTCTGAATAATACGGGATAGGCAACCCCTGTCTATGTAGCTGAATCTGGTATAAAAAAAAAAAAAAACCTGCAGGAAATGTTATTGACTGCAGCAACATCCAACTGTGCTCAAACAAGAACTTACATGAGCTTGAAGAGATAAAAATCAATGGAGATATACAGAAAACCTTTAGTCCAAACACACAAAAATTAGCCTTGGATAAAGGAGAAAAACTAGAAAAACTGCACATAAAAAATTTACTTCCATTTTACAAAGGGGTAAATTATGTCCTCCTAGGAATGAAACAAATTGAAGTGCAACCAAGAAAATTCTTGCACATTATTAAGCTGGCTGACTTATAAACAAAAAGCAAAATTGTTGCTATTTTGAAACAATATTTCAATCCCTTTACATAGAATTACAGGGTATATCAAGATTTTATCTTGATGTAAGCACTTAACATCTTTTGGGAATTGGTATTTAATTGTTTCAAGAATAGATTGACAAGATTTTGCAGACTAGGAGGCATGGACAACACTTGATTGAAGAAGTTTTCAGATATGGAGCAATGCTTCTTTCTCCCATTGGTAATTCATGGAGGATGTTAGTGGTGAATGGACATTGCCTTTGGGTATACCATGCACCATTAACTAAGGAGGAGTTCTTGAAGGAGATTCCATTGGATGTACACATAATGGAAGATAATTTCTCTTCAATATCAGATTCAGAGTGATGATAAAAAGTCTGACAAAAAGAAAAAAAAAGGGAAAAAAAAATACAAGAAAAACAAAAAGAAGAATAGTCTTGTTTGTGAACTTCCTTTTTGGGTACAAGCAAGACAAGAAAATTTAAAAAAAAAAAAAAAAAGAGAAAAAAAATTTGCAGCAAAGGCATGTCCCACAAAATGGGGATACATGAGGACAAGCATCAATTTCAGCAAGAAAGAGGAACAATGGAGCCAATACTTCATTTCCAAGCAATAAGGAGGCAATGATGATGTAAGAAGATTTGCATCAATGTTGCAGGTTTCAACAGAAAGAGATGGTGTTTTCGTACAACAATTGACATGTTTTTGTAGAATAATGATTGGTCTTATCCAAATAAGAGTGAGAGATGTTCTCTCTGATTGAAGCACTTGAAAAAAAAAAAAAAAAGGATAGAAGTTGGTTGAAAACCAGAAATGGCAACCGCTTTTGAAAAAATGAAAAAAAAGATGAAAAAAAAAAAAATGAATAATTTAGTAGTGAAAACCTTCTTGGAGGCGCTATTGAGTTGGCTTGCATGAAAACCGATTTTTCGGCATGCATTGCCTTGTTGATCTACCCATCATTGTTCCACCATTGTACAAATCTCACACTGCACATGTGTTATGTTTGTTTATGTTTTTAGATAATCTGCTAACAATCATCAAAAGTAGCTTGTAAGGTGCATGACCAATTTTTAGGATAGTAAGGTATGTGTTTCTTGCATATAATTCATAGTAAACATTTAGCATTTAGTGTATGATAGTCGGTATTTGGCATAAACTATTCATACAATAGTGACAAGTTGAAAAAGGAACATGTTCAAGATGTCAAGAAACACCCCCTTATGCCCTTAATTGCATGGAAATTCCAAAAGCGTGCAAAAACCTGATTTTGGGACAGACATGGCAGCAATTCTATTTCAATTTGTAGGGCAAATTTTAGAAGGAGAACTACAAGTTTATATCTCACAATTGTCTGATAAATTGAAGGAGGATAATCAACAAAATGCACTCGAAGGTTCTATTTTAGTACTACTGGAATAAAACAACAACATACAAAACAAAGAATAGCATCTAAACAAAAGGATGAAGAAGGGATTTTTTTGATGTTATGGAAGGCTTATACACTCTAGATATGGACCCACAATAGAATCTGTAGCTAACTTTTGCATAGGAGGTCATTTCTACATTTTTTGAAGATCTTCGGAATGAGAAATGCAGTCTCTTCGGAATGAACAGACATCTTCGAAATGAGAAATGTAGTCTCTTCGAAATGAACAGACATCTTTGGAATGAGAAATGCAGTCTCTTCGAAATGAATAGACATCTTTAGAATGAGAATTGCAGTATCTTCGGAATGAGCGGATCTTCGAAATGAGAATTGCAGTATCTTCGAAATGAGCGGATCTTCGAAATGAGAATTGCAGTATCTTCGGAATGAGCGGATCTTCGAAATGAGAATTGTAGTATCTTCGGAATGAGCGGATCTTCGAAATGAGAATTGCAGTATCTTCAGAATGAGAATTGTAGTATCTTCGGAATGAGCAAAAACTGTACCAGAATTGCTGAAAATGCTACAGAATAGCAAAAAGAGTAGGGTACATCAAATATTGAGGTTTATAAGGCTCTACCACAAGTAAGTACATCCCTCAAGCATTTCAAATAAAAAAAAAATTCAATTTTGTTCAAAATGTGCAAACAAAAAAAATAAGCATTCATGCTGAAATGTTGTTAAGAACAGAAAATTCCATCAGTAGTAGTGCATCTGCCAAATACGGTTCCACAATAAGACTATTGCAAGATGAATCATATGATATCAAGCCTTTAAGAGGTACCTTGCAACACTAAAACTTGTAGAAAAACAGAAAAAAGTCATACATGTGCTTAATTGCAAAATACTTGATATAGTGCAGCAAGGAGGAATTTCTCAGTTAGCAGGTAGCAAAAGATGTTGTTCATAAGAATAAAACCTGCATATTACTATGGCCTACTAAGATGCATGAGGGCATGCATCAATTCAAGTTGGGGGGGATGATGAGGCCCAAAAATGCCTCATTATTGCACAATGTTTGACTCATTATTGCACAATGTTTGACTACCATATGATAAGTTAATTGCCAAATAGTTGACTAAAATATACTATTTGTTAAGTGTTTACATGATTTTATGTTAGGAATACTATATCTCTGTTTTTGACTATTTTCAGCATTTTATGACTGATTTTGCATGATTAAGTAGCAAGTAATAACATGCATTTCAATTAACCAAATGTGGTATGCTGATATCCATTAACTTCTCAATGGTTTTTGAATGTTTTCCTGCCCTTCAACTTGTTTCAAATCCACATTGAAGACAAAAGTTTAGGACTGTCATAAATTTGAAAATCTAGAAAAAACAGCCATATAAAAATCAGCAAGCTGTCACTTTATAGGAACACCTGGAAGTTGTCAAGCAAAGCATGAGGATATGGATGGAATGAGTTTAGAAGGACTACAGAAGACATCTGACCTATTTAGAAGCATTCCCACATGGTCTAAATAGGCAGCAACAAGGTATAACAGAGCAGGGGCAATTGTGCAACATTGTTGCACTATTTTAGCATGGTTACTTGGTGAATGAAGTGTATAAATTTAGTAGCAGCTTAATGTACTCCTTCATGTTGATATTTTAATAAGTTTTCCATGTTCTAATTTGATTGAATTTGCAAGAAATGCCAATATTCTACAACTGTGCAGTGAGAACTGGAAAATGTAGTAATTTACCATGTAAATTCCAACAAGCTATCAATGAATGGCAAGGCATGAAATTCACATCCAAGGAAGAATGAAGACTATTGCAATCTGATCCTGAAGGCTAATCCACCTTAGAAATGCAGCCAAAACCATTTGGAGTCAACACAGTTGGTCATTCTAAAGATCTTCGAAATGAACACAATGTCTTCGAAATGAGAATTGCAGTATCTTTAGAATGAGCCACTTATCTTCGGAATGAAAACAGAATGTACTTTTTGACTTGTTGACTAAATTTTGGCGGTGGAAAAGGGGATAATAAGGTTGATAAATTTAAAGGAAAATATCTTCCATCTAATTTTGCTGTCCTTGCCGTCCAAAGCCACCATGCATAAAAAATATCAATTTGATCCTCTCTAGGATAAACCCAGAAAAACTGCAACATAATAGAAAGTTGTTTGCAAGATAGGAATGGCATATTCTGAAGTGGAGAATTATGTGTGAGATATTTCTAGACTCCTCCCACGTACTCCCACCACTGAAGATGCTTTCTAAGGGCCAATGACTACTACTGCAACACAAACCTGTCCGGATTTGCATTTATTTTAGATCCAAAATTATTGGCAAATGAGCTGTAAAATAGCACATAGGCTGATTTGAGCATGGGATATATTGTAAATATTTATATAAATAACATAGATCCCTCCTTGGTTGAGCCAGTTAGGAATTAGAATAGAGGAGAGTTTTCAATAGCAACAATTAGGACTGTACAATAATTTTCTGTAATAGTTTTCAACATGTTTTGTCATCAATAAAAGTGCGATATTTTATCATTTTATGTTTCGAGTGTTAATTAGTTAAGGAGTGCTTTTCACCTCCTTCTAGATCAGGAAGTATGGGCCCACTTTCAGATCTAGAAGGAGGGATTTTATGGCAGGTTTTAATCTATAATTTTGCTGCAGCAGAATTAATAGATTGCTTGCCAGATTTCATTTTCTTGTTTTTATTTTGTGTTGTGTGATTTATGTTTCCTATTATGTTTATGTACAACATTTGTGTGTATGTCAGCTGACAAATTATATTAAGCATTTTCCTTTATGTTTTCCCTGCTTTCTATTTTAGCAATTTTCCATTTTCAGCATATTTCATTTTCTTTGTCAATTCCTATAGCAGAAGCTTGATGACCTTTTGTGGCAGGGCATTGACAGGTGTTTTAGAATAAGTTTCAATTCTGCAAAAGTAGATTATATTTCAATTCTGCAAAAGTAGATTAGATTTCAATTTAGCAATTTCAATTATGCAAGAGTAACTAGATTTCAATTTTGCAAAAGTAACTTAGGATTTCAATTTAGCAATTTCAATTCATGCAATTGTAGTTAGATTTCAATTCTTGCAAACTTAGATTTAGTTTTTAATTCTTGTACTTTATTTCAGTTTCCATTCTTCGGACTAGGTTTAGTGTGACACCAAAAGGCTAAACCAAAATCTGCTTCACCAATAATTGCTTGAAATCTGAATGCCTGAATTGTACTCTACCCTAACCTTCTATCGTAGACAGCCTTGGACACCACCCCGGATTGATAAATCATTGAGATTAAATGATGAGACTCAACGACACTCATCAAGTTGAATAGCCTAGGAGAATACACAACAAGAAGTGGATATAATGTAAAGCACCAATGAAATAGAAATATCACAAGAATATGGAGAGATATTTGGGATAGCCCAATCATTCCTAAAGTTAAAATTTTTGTTTGGCTAGTAGGTCATAGAAGAATTTTATCTTGGGATAACCTTATGAAAAGGGGTTTTTATGGTCCCTCACAATGTGTTCTTTGAAAAAGGGAGGAGGAGAATATAGACCATATCTTGGAACACTGCTCAATAGTTTGGAATCTTTGGCAATGGATTATTAATATGTTTGGTAAATGCATGGTGATGAATGGAAGAATTGAAGAATGGTTAAAGAAATGGTAGAGCACTTTTACAAGTGATTATTTACAAACAATCGAGGATATATCAAAAGATACAATACTTTGGACTATTTGGCTATAAAGGAATAGAAGAATATTTAAAGGAAAAAAAATTAGTTTAGAGGTAATGAAAATAAATATTTTTTTAGTCATAGAGGAGTCTAAATTAACCCTATCAAATCACCCAATCCTTACTATGGAAGCTAAGAGCATTGATAGATGGAGTTAAGTCATCAAATGGTATTATGATGTTGGGTATAGGAGAAACAAAAAGAAGGAAAAAATATAAATTAGAAACCACCTATAGGTCAAATTCATGATCCCGTTTGAATTTTAAAGCATCGGGCTTATTTTTGATAAAGGATTGGCTAAGTGTTACAAAAGCTTCAAAATGGGCTAAAACTGGGATACTCAAGATCGATACTACATCAACAAAGACATAAGTGTAAAGTCTCATCACTAAGAAGACATGAAAGATTAAGTGCCTGAACCCATGATGTTCATAACTGTGCTCATTAAAAAAATGATGTTAACTCAACCACAACAGATTATGGGACCATGCATTGATCAAATACAAAAGTTAAACTTTGAAGACTACCTAAGATCGTGATGCTCAAGACCACGTGACCTGTAGCAATAACATAATAAAGTTTAAATCCAAGCCCAAAACCATGCAAGAAGTTCCAAAGTGCCCAAAACTAACAAACAAAGCTAAGTTGCTTAAAACTGGACCGCCCAAGTTGGTGATATCATCACTTCCAATCTAGGGCTCAAGATCCCACAAAATAAAGAGAACAACATTAAAAATAATTACATGAGACTGAAATGAACCAAAACCATGATTTCATTTTAAAATACCTATGTGATAAAAATACAGAGCCCAATTTTATACAATTTTTCAAGAAACATAGCCCTCGGACCTATAACAACCATGGTGCATGCTAGCTAGTCCTAGTACATGACACCAGGGATGAAAATGACAACTCCAAAATGTTATCACTTGCAAAATGTAGTTGTATATCGATAATTCAAATTCAAATTTATGTGTAGAATGAGATCTAGGCCAACCACATATGCTTCTTGAACATTTTGCCAAGTTGTCTCTTGTAATAGCCTTGTAACTAGTTTTAGATCTTACACTGCAAGATTCAATACACAACCTATAAATATGAAGAGAGACCTCATAATAAGGGTTGGCTTTGTAGTCCTTGCCTGGTATTGCTTTGTAATTTTGTTGTTGATCAATGAAGTGATAGTTATTTGGCCTCCATTACTATGCAATTGTAGGTTTTATATGTGTATTTTGCTTTAAGTCATTTTTGTTACACTTAATTGTTAGTGTATTCTATTAAAGTAATTCTGCTATTTGGATTACCTATTGGATTGCTAGAAATTGAAGTCCTTAGAATGATTAGAACTTGTATACATTTTTTAAGTCATTTTTGTTACATTCAACATTCAGTCTATTTTGTTAAAGTGAAGAATGATTAGAATGAATGTTATGAGTTGAATAAACCTGTAATTGTAGGTGATAATGGTTGGTCTATTATGTATCAAGAATTTATTTGATAGTAAATTACTTAGTAAGCTCCAATGTTGTTACACTATATCCCATCCACTTCTTAATCCTTTTTCTCTAACCCTTACTCTTTTTTTATCCCTTTTCCCAAAATAATCATTTTAAAGGATCCAACCTTCTTCAAAGGTTGAAATGTAGAGAAATATTATTTCATACAAATATCATCAGGTATAAACACCTTTCCACAATAATGGCATATTTTAGTCCAATAATATAGTAGTTTCTAGCATGCCCAATAGGATGAAATGACCTAATTCATCTCACTTTATTAGAGAGCTCAAGATTAGGTGAACAATCTTGACCTCATTTTTGGAGAACACATGTTCATATAGCAACTCCCCTTGAAAATAGAACTCATAATTGTATTGAGATAAGAATACTAGTTCTATTTGTTGTTTATTTACCTTTGCACTCTTGCCCCATCTTCATATGATTATAAGACCAAGTCAGAGTACCTGTCATAGTACTAGTAGTTTCTAACATTCCTTTGAATATCATACCTAGAACTGCTTATAAATAGGTTATATCATTCACATGCTTGAGCAATGTTGTACCTCTGGTATGACATTGGTCCCCTCAATGTTTCAATCCTACATGAAATACCAAATATTATTCTAAAAATTTTGCCTAGTTATGAAGGTAAAGAAAAATTACTTCTGAGCACTATCAAGATAACTTCTTTAGCCACTGTAAATGATATTGTATTTGAAGATGTAATGATTAGATTATTCATCTTGTCCTTCAAAGGCAAAGTGTTGTTATGGTAGAGATCCTTGGAATATAAGAGCATTATTACATGGGTTGAATTAGTCAAAGCTCTTATAAACGAGTTTGATGATCCTGGAGATCCATTCCTATTTTTACCCACTTTTATTCTAATTGAAGAGCCTCTCATGAAAGAATATTTGATTTCAATGTTTGATTTAAAACAAATTGGATGAGAATCCGTAGAGAATTTCAACCTTCCCTTGCTCAAGCATATCTGTGTTACATACACATTTCTCACCTAGAATTAAGCATTTTAATTTAATAGTCTAAAGAAATAAGGTTCCACAGATTTTTAGGAAGCCATATTAGCTGAGAATATGTTAATTATAGTGGATAAATTTCCTCCTAAAAACACCATATACCCACCCGATCCTTTCCCAAGCATGTCTTATACATCATATCATAAAGAGTGAGTCATATCCATCCCAAGTTCCTGAGGTGTCCTCTATCATATAGGAAAACCAACTCCAAATAGAATAAGAATTTAAAGAAATAATTCAAAATATTACTAGAGATGTTTGAAGAATAAAGAAGCAACTCTCTCAACCTAAAATAGGTAACTCTAACATATTTGAGCTCAAGCCCCAACAACCACACTAGTACACCAATTTTTGGTACTCTACTAGTGTAAAGTGTATCATAGAGAGGAGGTCAGAGCAATATCTTGATGATAATAGGGAAAAAGTAATTGATATTTTGGCTATGTGCAAACCCTCATTGCATGATGGGATACATACCAAATAAATATGCCTACATCATATGTGCCCATGAAAATATTCATTAACAGAATATGTGGTGGCTTTCACTATGGTACCTGAGCAAACATTCTCGGGTGGAATGACTCCTACTGACAACCAACAAGAAGTGATGCATAGTTTTGATCATACTCTTTTCCTAGTTGCACAAAGTGAAGAAAAGTAAAGCCAATCATATGTTCAAGTATCAATTCTAGAGGTAAAATCACTAATTCAAAAAATAAATTAATTATATAAGAAATATTTTCTAGCTATGACTCTAAAATAGAGGATAGAAGCAGTGAAACAGTTTCAGGGTTTATTCAAAGCCCCTAATATGGCATAAGAATATCTAAGGAAATATCTGTTAGTTGAAGAAGTAGATCTAGTGGAACTGTCCCTTCAAGAATCAAAGAAAAATGGCATCCCAACAACAAAGAGGACATCCTTAGGCATGCAAGGAATCCAGTTCACTTTGTTCTATTTATCACTTTATTTGGAAAAATGAATACTAAATAATTGTTCAATAGATGTAGAAGCTAAAATTACAGTTATGCCACTAGAAATTTTCAAAAACATGGTATTGAGCATTTTTCCAATAGAATCCAAGGGTTTTCAATTCAAGGAAAGATCTATAAAAGTAGTTGGTCTCTTGAAATATTTCATAACCATAATACATGGATATCTAGATCTTGTGGTGGTACAAGATATAATGATTGTTGATGTGTCTCCCTTGTTTGGCATGTGCTTATCCAAAAAATATAGAAAAAATTGAAGGATGCTTGAGCCAAGACCTAAGTCACATGATTATCCCCTGTATCAGTAAGATAGCCATAATACCTAATCAAGGCTTGTACCCTTCTACATTAAATAATGTAGAGAACTAAAAACAACTTTACCAAAGAAAGGTGTCTGGGATACAAATATAAAAATAAGTGACTAGCCAAATAAAATAACTAGATCAAACATGGAAAGAGTCATGGTACTATGATTATGGCCCACATAATATTTCTCTAAAAGAACAGTCAGATTCAACAATAAGCTATGTTTCTTCCCAAAATATGGAGGATAACGAGCCTCAATAATTCTAGTCCTTCGATCAAAATAAATCTATGAAAATGAGGTATAAATAAAGAAGGATAAATCAAATAGAAATTGACTCGATGATAGATATTCTTTTGGGCACTCTACAAAAACATTGGTTAGATCAACAATAAATAAAAGAGAGCTTAGTCCAAGAAAAAAATCTATGGCTACTACATATGTCCAAAACCAAGAACTCCTTGAGAATAAAATAAAATAGATTGGCCTATGGAAGTGTCTGAAAATAGTTGCAAAACCTCAAGAATCCATAAAGAGAAGCTTAAATTTGACATCATATGATCAGCACATTACAAATTTATAGGATAGAGTGCAAGAAATCATTTTAACCAAGAATTGGCAAGCATGCCATGTTTTTGTGTAAATAGTCAATAATTAAATGAAAAGTTAACTACAACTTGATCAAATAAGGAAGATAGCCAATAAATTAGCAGTTTCTAGTGACCTTTTGTACATAGAATAAGGTGTTGAGTGGTAGGTTCCAAGGCTATTACAATGAACAACCTTCAAGCTTAATAAAACTAAGGAATATATTAGAGCATGGAAGAAATAAAGTAGTTGTGTAAGCCTACACAACTCACACGTGCAAATATCATAATCATAACTACACTCTCCCCATTCATATCTCTCATCAACCTTCACACAATGTAATCCATCATTTTTCCCCATTCCCTTTTCTCAGACTCTGTAGCCCAATGGACAAGATAAGAAAAATGCACGGGTGGCAAGAAAGTACTCAAAATTAGGATATGACATGGGTAGAACTAACAAATGATGCAAGACATATCACATGACACTATTTCCTATGAGTGATACAAGCAAATGCATGACAACTAAGCCAAAGTAGCTTAGTTAGCATGAAAGCATTAAATAAAATATGCAAGCAAATAGTTCACACGAACTCCATATTTTTGGGAAAAGCACCACAAGAATGTAATCATTATAGAAAGTCCAACTAGCAAAGTTGTTGCATAATCTCTATAAAAAACTAATGTGCCCTAGAATTCAAGAAGAGAAATTGCTTTTCAGTGCAATCATGAGTTTGAAGATAGAATTGAAGTGTTGTGTCACTGTAAGTGACAAATAGAGGAGGATATTATGCAACCATGTGAAGAAGAATAAAAATCATGAATATGGTGGATTTTGACCTACAAGTGCCTAGAATATTTGCCTAAGGCATCTTGTTTGGACCTGAAGCAACTTTCGACTATGGTGGAGTATGCTCATAGAGGTACATTTTTGTGGGAGTGTCCCATAATTTAGGCATTCCCTTGCACCATATCTCTATTTTCTTCCCTTTCTCCCTTTTCCACATATTTTTCTTCTTCTATTTACTTGTATATTGCTCCATCAATGTCATATTTTTATTGTATTTAGTTTTTAATTTTCCTATTTCTTCTAAAAATAATCACATATAGTGTTGTGTCCCCTCATTTCTTTAGTTACTCCTTGTGTCATTTTTCTTCTTCCATATACCTATATATCTCTTCATCATCTCTTATCTTCCACTTTCTATGATCTATATCCATTTCCTCTCTTGCAACAAATACCAGATATATTACTGTCTTCATATCCTTCCCCTATGTCAGCTTATCTTCTAGCTCCTTTAGCTCCTCTTCTTCACAAGTTCATAATCCAGAAGGAAGGCTATATGGGTTCTTCATTTTCTACAAGTAGAAAATCCTAGGAGGTGCCAAGAATATAATTCAAATTCATGATCCTATTTGAATTTAAAGCACTAGGATTATTTTTTATAAAAAATTGGTTAAGTGTTACAAAAGCTTTAAGATGGCCCAAAATCGGGATGCTCAAAACTGGGAACACATCAATACAGATATAAGCACAAAGTCTCATCACAATGAGAATACGTAAGGTTAAGTGCCCGAACCCACAATGTTCAAAACCATACTCATTGAAGAAATAACTTCAAATCAACCATGGCAGAACATAGGACCGCACATTGATCAAATTATTGAAGTCGAGATCACACAAAAGTCAAACTCCAAAGACTATATAAGACCATGATACTCAAGATCATATGACCTATAGAAATTATGTAAGCAAGTTTAAATTCAATCCTAGTACCATACAAGAAGTTCCAAAGTGCCTATAACTAGAAAGTGAACAAATAAAGCTAAGTTGCTCAAAATTGGACCACCCAAGTTGGTGACATCATCAGTTCCAAGCTAGGGCTTAGGACCACACAAAATAAAGAGAACAACATAAAAAGAGAAGTGCATGATGTTGGAATGAACCAAAACCATGATTTCATTATAGAAGAGCTCTACAAGAAAAATATAGAGCCTGATTTTATGCAATTGTTCAAGAAACATAGCTCTCAGACTTATGACAACTATGGTACTCACCAGATAGTCCTAGATCATGACACTAGGGATTAAAATGATAGCTCTAATAATATAGCTACTTATAGAAGGTAGTTGTATATCGATGGATCAAATTCAAGATCTAGGCCAACCACGTCCACTTATATAACATTCTACCAAGTTGTCTTTTGTAGCAACCTTATAACTAATTTTAAATCTTACACTACAAGATTCAATACATAACCTATAATTATAAAGAGATACCTCATAATAGGGATTGGCTTTGTAGTCCTTGCCTAGTATTGCTTTGTAATTTTGTTGTTGATTAATGCAATGAAAGTTGTTTGGCCTCCATTACGATGCATTTGTGGGTTTTATATGTATATTTTTTATTTAAGTCAATTTTGTTACACTAAATTGTTAGTGTATTTTGTTAAAGTAATTATGCTATATAGATTACCTATTGAATTGCTACCAATTGAAGTCTTTGGAATGATTAGAGCATATATACATTTTTTTAAATCATTTATGTTACATTTAGCACTTAGTCTATTATATTAAAGTGAAGAATCACCTATTGGATTGCTAATTGTTTGAATCTTTGGAATGATTAGAGTGAATGGCATGATTTGAATAAGCATATAATTTTTGGTGATAGTGGTTGGTATCTTTAGCATCATGAATTGATTTTATAGTAAATTACTTAGTGATATCCAATGTTATTACACTATATCCTGTCCACTGCTTGATATTTTTTCTCTAACCCTTACTCCTCTCTAACCCTTACTCTTTTCCTAGCCCTTTTTTAAAATAATTATTTTAAAGGAGTCGGCATTCTCCGAAAGTTGAAACATAGAGAAATCTTGTTTCATCCAATTCTATACTTTGGCTAAAATCATCGAGTGTAAACACCTTTTCACAATAATGGCATATTTTAGTCCAACGCCGCCAAATATGGAGTTGGTCAAATTAAATTTTGATGGAGAATCTAAAGGAAATCTAGGACCAATAGGAGGAGGAATAATTAGAAATAATAGAGGAGAGATTTTGTCTCATTATGCTTTCAATAGTGGTTTTAATAGAAATAATGAAGTTGAATCTTGGGAATCTTTGTAAGGGTTAAAAATATGGAAACAAATGAAATGGAACATAGTATGGATGGAAGGTGATTCACTCATAGTAATAAATGAAATTTTGAGAAAGTGAAAGGCTCCTTGGAAAGAGATAATTTTGGAAATTCAAGACCTTGTCATGGAAGGAGAAGCAATTCAACAGAAAGTATAAAATGCAAAGGCACAGATTGGTACGGGGGTCAGAAAACCACTGCGGGCAGGGTTGCAAAGCCAAAGGCAATAAGCCATTCTGGGCCTGCTTTTGTGGTTTTTTTCTTCCACTTTGTCTGGATATTTCCTTTACATTGGACTAGGTAGGAAATTGCTGTAAGCAGAATTGCAGTGCTGAAGGCCAGAGGGCCATTCTGGGCCTGCTTTGAAGGCTATTTTCTTCCATAGACTGGGTTTGGGAAACCAGAGATTTTGTTGTTGTATAATGACCAATTTTTAATACAGAAAATTCAGATAGTTGCACCTCATTGGCAAGAAAGAAGGAGTTATTTTTTGCATGCAAGATTAAATGTTTATCTTTCCCCTTTTTAGATTTCTAGGCTTACAGGTGAAGTTTAATGCAAGTTCTCTTGGTTGCTTCATGTGAATGTCTAAATCTAAAAATTACAGTTTAAACCCCATAAACCAACACCTAACTTACCTATATTGTGCGAGTTTGCAGGTTCAATAAGTTAGGTTGCATGCAGAAAACCTCATTAGCTTCGGTTTTTTCAAAATAGGATAGCATCATACTGAATGCACTTGTTATTTTTCTTTCACATTTTATTTTCTTTTTTTTTGCATTTTATTTTATTTACAGGCATTAAAAATAAAAAAAAACTAAAAAATTCCAAAGTCAAAAAATAGAAAATTTCCATTTCAAGGCCAGAGTTTCATTTTTCAGTTTTGTTTTTCATTCATGAGCAGATGATGATATTCCCTTCATAAAATTCCATTTTCATTGAAGGGGTTATGTTTCAAGGCATTTCATCAGTTTCCATTTTGAAGTTACAGCATGGTTATTTAAGGACCAAATCACATTTGCTTTATTCGGGTTCAATGAACAATCATTAAAGTTTTACAGTAAAATAAACCAACATTGCCCCTTGTTTTTAGTTACTTGCAACCACTAAGGTGTTCCAAGCATTTTTATTGAATATCTTTATTTGAGATTATTGATACACATATACCAAATGCTAACATAGCGGAACCTTGGAGAAATTGTTTCTTTGCAAGAGAGGATTTAGAACCCAAATCCTATCGGAGAGTGTGTTTTCACAATCGGGTGAAAATACCACTCAACAGATTGGCGCTAGAAGGAGGGCCGGATGGGTTTATTTTAGTGAGATTTAAAATTTTTGTATATTTCATGCCCTACTGATTGTTATCTTTAGTCTTCTAACACCACTCAATAAATTGGCATTAGAAGGAGGGCATGAAAAGGTTTATTTTATCGTGATTTTAGATGCTACAAGTTTATAATTGTTTAAGAGCTTCATTGCTAAATATTTCAAGTCCATTTGATTAGCATATTCGGCCTCCTCTAACACCACTCAACAGATTGGTGTTAAAAGGAGGACCTGAACTGGTTTATTTCACGGTGATTTAAGTGCTACAGGGATTTAAATTTTGAATATTTCATGCCCTGTTAATTGTTATCTTTATTCCTCTAACACTTGGCAGATTGTTAAAAGGACGGCCTGATTTGGTTTACTTTTTCTATTTATATTAAACAATTCAGGTATCTTTGTATATTTTTTATTGTTCATACAGAAACAATGTGATTTGATTTAATTTTGATTTTGACTAACAAAGTGTAGTTTCATGCAATTATTTTTCATTCGATTTTAATGAATACATCTCTTAGTTGATGCTAACTTGATTTTTTTTATACATTGCAGGTTGAATATTCAACAGATTTGGTTCTAAAGTTACATTTTGAGTTCACTAATGGCAACACTTGAGGAGCAAATGGTATCCCTAAGAGCTCAAATAGCATCTCTAAGAGAAATAATGGTATCTACAATGGAGGATCATTATAAGGGTTTGTCTATACATGTGATACCCTATCATATTCCTAAAATGTTATTGGATTTTTTACGGTGTTTTAATCAAGAGGTGCCACTAGAATACTTGCAAAGAGTGCATGTCTACAAGAGTACATTGTGTCAATTCTAGATTTTCTATGAGGATGTGGCTTGTAAGTTATTTGCATACATTTTGGATGATAGACCATTATTTTGGTATAGCCAACTACCCATGGAGGTTAGGAATTCTTGGATACAACTAGAAGTAGCCTATCTTTATCATTTTGGTAATCAGGTTGACTTAGAAATGTTGAAAAATCAGTTTACCTCCATATGTAAGAAGCCTAATGAATCCTTGAGTCAATTCAATGGAATATTTCGTGAGTTGCACTCCCAAATGTGGGAAAATTTTAACACATTAGAAGAGGAAGCCATGGAAGTATACCTAGGAGCCATACACCCCACGCTTGCTTCACACATTGAGGAAAAAATGAGTGGTTTGTCTCTAGAGAAAATCCATGAGATCTTGGAAGAGATAGAACGACAAGGTCTTGAAGAAGAAAAGGCACAACATGTTCACATGAGAAATTTTTCTTTTGATGCCAACCTACACCAACCATCAAACATAGCACCCTCCACTCCAATGATACCTAAGGTGAATGATCAAGGGGATGAATTTGAATATCCAAATTTTACAACCACCTTAGATGTAGTCCACGAGGAGGTGCAAATTGCTAAGCCAACATCCGCTAGTGAGGATTATGCAGAAATGATCTCATTCATAGAGATACACGATTATCCGGATGAAGGGGTTCTAAATTCAAAATTTTTTGATATATGTGATAGGACGGAACCCACCATAGAATTGAATGAAGTGGTTGAAAGTGAAATGGAAAGAAAATCAATAAATAAATTTGAAGATATGATAGAATTTCACTTGTTCTTGGAAGATACTATTGATGAGATGTGTAAAATTAACTATCAAGAAATTCTTCACCCTCAAAATTATGATAAAATTGAATCATGGGTTACTAATTTGGACGATGATAGCCTTACAAATTTGAATTCAAGAAATGACCCACTTTTGGAAATGATTGAACCACCTAAGGAAGGTGAAGATGAATTTGATGAGAAACAAACTGATGAATTGGAGGATGTTGAAGAAGTAGTTGAACGTCACCACTTGATTTTGGAAGAGGATTATTATGATGCTTGGAATAAGTGGGAAGACTACATTCTCTCCAAAACTACTAATGAAACTTGTGTGCCAATTTATATACAGGACAACATAATTGCCTACTCGAAGGAAGATATTACAACTCCTGTACAACTTGAGGATGTTTTGGGAAAGGGTTTCAAATCTCATCAAATTTTGGAAGATTATAATGATCCTATTGCCAAGGAAAAAGAAGGAAGTGAATTGATGAATGAATCAAAAGATCATGCCACAAACATCATGGAATTTCATGCCATGGATTTGGATGACAATTTTCACAATGGTTGGGGGAGATATGATAATGCATTCTTTTCTCACATCCCTATAGATGAAACTCATATTTCACTTGATATGCAGGATGTTGAACTTTCTACATCATACGAAGATCTCACATTCACAAGATTTGAGAAGGTTGCAAAATTCGACCATGTTGAACATAAATTCATTGAAGATGCGGATACAAGTTTGCATGATGATTTTGAGGATTCAAATGAAGAGATACCATGGATAGTGAACAAAGAATTGGAACCAAATGACAAAGAGATTGATCAATTGGAAACAGATCAAATGAAGGATCATCATATTGAGTCATGGGACATACACTTTGACCAAGAACATTTGAGGGTTGAAAATTTGCATGACCATGTTTTGAATTTGATTGATGTTTATGATGAAATGTCGTTAAAGGTGAATGAAAAACAGGGTATGATTTCTAATCACACCTTTGATAACATTGTTTTAATGAATGAAAAGGAAGTTGATGCACTTGAACTATTAAATCAAATTCATCAACAATTACTAATTGAATCTAGGATAAAAACTTTTAATGATCCAAATTTAGTAAATATCCTAGATGCTTGTAAATTGTTGCACAAATTTGATTGGCCTACAAATTTGGAAAATGATTTGGCTTTGAAATTTGTAGAAATAGGCTCCTACTTACAAAATTGCATATTTGAAAAAGATAGCCTAATTCTAAATCATGAATGGAATTATGAAATTTGCATTTTAAAGAATAGACATGATAAAATTGAAAATCAATCATTGTCTAATCAATTTGAAAATTTGAATCTCACCTATGAGAATACTAATGGAACTAAATTTAATTGGTGGGGTGAGAGAGGAAAGTTGAAGTGGGTTGCATTGTTTGGTTTTGTCTTGTTTTTGTTGGATTCCCACAACATTTGGCATGCATATCATGTTATATTTTTGTTGAAATGTTCTAACCATGTTTGGGATCTAGGAAAGTGATAATCCAAGCTTTGCATCATCTTGTATTATATTGTACATTTGTATATAGATTTTGGTTTTTGGTTTTGGGTTTGTGTTTTCAAGTTTCATTTTGGGATTGCTATTTGGATTAGGATTTAAGTTGTGTGTTTGATTTCATTTGACATGTTTAGTTTGTTTTTATATATATAAAAAAACAAAAACAAAAAAATTGTTTTTTGAGATGTCAACTTATGCCTAAAATCAGGAGAATATGAAACATTGGAATTGTATTGTAGAAAGCTCCACAAGTAAAGCAAACACATTAAAAAATATTGTTTGAATCTCGTGATGCATGAAGTTGTCAGTTTTACACATTATGGTAAAGTAGATGATATATTCCAAAAGAAGCAGTGCATTCACATCTCATGTCACATTCCACATTGCATATACATGTCATCTCAAGTTACATTTTCATTTCAAGAGCAATCATTAAGAAGGTGTCGAATCCTCTTAGGGTTATTCTATAACATAAAACATAAAAAAATCCTAAGGTTGGGAACTGATGCTCGAACTATCTTGAACCAAGCACATTCTATACACATTAAAATGAGTCTTGAGCAAAATGGTCAAAACCATACTTGGATGAAAAGGTAGGGTGAAAATAATATTTCATGTTTGTCCTATCATACAACATAATCCTTAAAACAGTGGTTTTTACCATTTCCATCAAGCTTAAAGTCTAAAACCAGAGTAGTAAGGATAGGATTAAATCCTCATCGTACTTAGGTTGAGGATCCAATTCCCCAAAGCTCTGATTTGACCCACATGGAGTAGTAAGGATAGGGCATAATTCTCATCTCGCCTAGGTTGAGAATATGATTCCCCAAAGCTTCAATTTTTCCCACTTAATCATAAATCCTGGATAGGAAGGATAGTACTACATGTCCTCTGCAAAGGATGAAAGGTCCAAGTAACAAAATTAACTAATATTTCCCATTTTGTCTTAATATTGGATTGGAAGGATCGTACTACATGTCCCTAGCAAGGATGGGTAGTCATCCCAAAGGTCCAAGAAGTAAAAATTAATATTTCCCATTTCACCTCAATATTGGATTGGAAGGATCGTACTACATGTCCCTAGCAAGGATGGGTAGTCATCCCAAAGGTCCAAGAAATAAAAGAAAAAGAATAAATGAAGCCAAACCAGGGATTATGGGGTTAAGTATGCTCATGCGTGGCAACATGTCTTGTCTAAAAGCAAGACCACTGATTGCTCATATGGATAGACTAGCCTGACCATTTCATCCATAACAGGTTAAATTATTTTGTTCAAGATAAGATAATGAACTCCAAATCAGAATAGTAAGGATAGGGTTAAATTTCCATCTTGCTTAGGTTGGGAATCCTATTCCCCAAAGTTCTAATTTCACTTACACTTGCACATGGGTTCAAGATGGTAGTGACACATAACCAACTTTGGGATCTAATAAATTAATTCAGTATACATATATTTATTTGGCCTTAAGAGGGTTTGACAGTTTTGATATGTTTGTTCATGATATTGGAAGGTTTGAGCCTTTATAATGCAGGTTGTTATATCTCTAGCATCTTCATCATACATCAAATCTTGCACAAATCATTCATAGCCTTGCATACAAATCATAAATGAAACTGACAATGGAATGTTGATCAAGTTCAAGCAATAGGGAATGAAAGCACATTGCACACACCGAGCTGATACTTAATGATTCTGATGTTTCATGTATTTCTGATCTGTTGGTATTTGTTTATCTTTGATGTGTTGACGCTTGTATCTAAGCTTGTATATTTTAGGTTGGGTTCTCACCAAAATGCTCAGGAGCATTTGACGACAGAGTCACCATTTGTTGTGGCTGATCCACAACACACCCCAAAATTGGGGACCCACATTTTTTGCATGCTTTCAAAGAAGACTGCAGTGGCCCAGATACCAAAAAAAATCAAAGGAAGAGCAAAATACAGTCAGGAATGAAAGTTGTCACGATTTCGCGACATGTTGTGCTGTCGCTGCCCAGAAATGAAAGTTGTCGCGATTTCGCGACGTGTTGCGCTGTCGCTGCCCAGAAATGAAAGCTGTCACGATTTTGTGACATGTTGCACTGTCGCTGCCCAGAAATGAAAGTTGTCACGATTTCACGACGTGTTGCGCTGTCACTACCTAGAAATGAAAGTTGTCGCAATATCGCGACGTGTTGCGCTATCGCTGCCAAGAAATGAAAATTTGTTGCGATATCGCGACATGTTGCTCTGTCACGGTCGAAAATGAAAAGTTGTCGCGATATCACGATGTGTTGCTCTATCGCGGCCAGGAATGAAAATTTGTCCCGATATCGTGACATGTTGCTCTATCGCGGCTATAAATGAAAAGTTGTCCCGATATCGCGACGTGTTGCTCTATCGCGACCAGAAATGAAAAGTTGTCACGATATCGCGACGTGTTGTGAAATCACGGTTCATGGAGGAGAGAGAATATGAGGCGCTAGAATGGTCACGATATCGCGACATGTCACAAAATCATGGTCAAACCAGTCAAATAGGGCAAGGCACTAAAGTTGTCGTGATATCGTGACATGTCACGTTTTCGCAACCCGAGGACGAAATGAAGCGCAAGGATAAAAAATGTCGCGATATCGCTACACATCAAGTTTTCACTGCAAGAAAGTGAGGAAGGAGCAAATTGAAAGAAAGTGTCGTGAAATCGTGACATGTTGCGTTTTTGCTACCTGGAGCAGTGAAGTAGTACGAAACAGAAAAACATCACGATTTCACGACAGAAAGCAGCAAGATGGTGTCGAATGAAAAAGCGTTGCGATTTCATGACAAAAAGTAGCCAAGTGGTACGGAATGAAAATGCATCGTGATTTCACGACAGAAATCAGCGAGACAGCCCAAAAGGAAAAAGCGTCGTGATTTCACGACAGAAAGCAGCGAGACAGCCCAAAAGGAAAAGGCATCGTGATTTCACGATAGAAAGCAGCCAAGTGGTATGGAATGAAAAAGTGTCATGATTTCGTGACATGTCACATTTTTATGGCCAGGTACAGCAAAACACAGCAAAATGAAAAGGTGTCACGATTTCATGACAGGTTGCATCCTCGCGGCCCAAAACAAAAAAATGTCACGATTTCATGACAAGTTGTAGCGAGACAACCCGAAATAGAAAGGCATCGCAATTTCATGACAGGTTGCATTTGCGCGACCCGTTGACAATAAATGTCACGATTTTGCGACATGTCTCATTTTCGTCGTGCAAGAAGGTAGACAAGGTTGCGGGCATAAAATGTCACGATTTCACGACATGTCTCATTTTCGTGGCACATGATGACAAACAAGGTTGCTGACAAAAAAATGTCGTGATATCGCGACATGTCTTATTTTCACGATACAGGTAGAGGGGCAAAGCTGCATACATAAAAATGTCGTGATATCGCGACATGCTATTTTTGTCATGATTTGCAAGGGGGCAGTTACGAAACATGCAGAGAAACATAGAACACATGGCGTATGGGTGTATGGGCTGTAGAAGCGTTACAGAGAAGATCAAACATCTCAATGTCGTGCATAAATCCAAAACACACGCAATCAAAGAAAGGTGAAACAAGCAGCCACTGGAAGACAAAATGAATCGTCGTGGAAGGAGAAGCAATTCAATAACAAGTATAAAACGTAGAGGCACAGATTGGTACGGGGGTCGAAAAACCACTGCGGGCAGAGTTGCAGAGCCAAAGGCAATAAGCCATTATGGGCCTGCTTTTGTGGTGTTTTTCTTCCACTTTGTCTGGATATTTCCTTTACATTGGACTAGGTAGGAAATTGCTGTAAGCAGAGTTGCAATGCTGAAGGCTAGAGGGCCATTCCGGGCCTGCTTTGAAGGTCGTTTTCTTCCATAGACCGGGTTTGGGAAACCGAGAGATTTTGTTGTTGTATAATGACCAATTTTTAATACGAGAAAATTCAGATAGTTGCACCTCATTGGCAAGAAAGAAGGAGTTATTTTCTGCATGCAAGATTAAATGTTTATCTTTCCCCTTTTTAGATTTCTAGGCTTATAGGTGAAGTTTAATGCAAGTTCTCTTGGTTGCTTCATGCGAATGTCTAAATCTGAAAATTACAGTTTAAACCCTAGAAACCAACACCTAACTTACCTGGATTGTGCAAGTTTGCAGGTTCAATAAGTTAGGTTGCATGCAGAAAACCTCATTAGCTTCGGTTTTGTCAAAATAGGATAGCATCATACTGAATGCACTTGTTATTTTTATTTCACATTTTATTTTCATTTTTTCTGCATTTTATTTTATTTACAGGCATTAAAATAAAATAAATAAAAAAACTAAAAAATTCCAAAGTCAAAAAATAGAAAATTTCCATTTCAAGGCCAAAGTTTCATTTTTCAGTTTTGTTTTTCATTCATGAGCAGATGATGATATTCCCTTCATAAAATTCCATTTTCATTGAAGGGGTTATGTTTCAAGGCATTTCATCAGTTTCCATTTTGAAGCTACAGCATGGTTATTTAAGGACCAAATCACATTTGCTTTATTCGGGTTCAATGAACAATCATTAAAGTTTCACAGTAAAATAAACCAACATTGCCCCTTGTTTTTAGTTACTTGCAACCACTAAGGTGTTCCAAGCATTTTTATTGAATATCTTTATTTGAGATTATTGATACACATATACCAAATGCTAACATAGCGGAACCTTGGAGAAATTGTTTCTTTGCAAGAGAGGATTTAGAACCCAAATCCTATCGGAGAGTGTGTTTTCACAATCGGGTGAAAATACTAGTCAACAATACAAAAAATGAAATCCAAGAATTCAAACATTTTATAAAAATGATGTATGTATCTAGCTATGGAATCTCAATTGAGATGAGAATTGAATCTATTTGTAAACTCTCAAGATATAAAGGAGAGAGTTGTGACTTGTCAAGGGTGGGGGACCTGAGTACAACCCCTTGTTCTCCAACAACAAAAAAATAAAAACTACTCACATTTTACACTGAACTAAATCTCTCCTTTGACATAGTTAGTTGTACCCACTACTAGGTCATGTAACATAATTAATGTATCATTTATGAAAAATAACTTTTATGGGTATCCTTATTGGGTAAATCAACTACTTCTATGGGTCCAAGATGGAAGTATAAACATAACAAGTACTACTCTTTGTCAACACCTCAATTATGGAAAAATATACCATGAGAATAAAAGAGGGATAATTTCATCAAACTTTACACATTTGGGTTACTTGTTATGAGATGGGAGCTACTATCCATCATAGTCACATATGTATCCATATATTAGTATAATAATGGAGTTAAAAGCATATTCAACCAATCATACCAGGACATATGTTTAAAATCTAGAAGAAGTCTTCTTAACACTTTTTAAAGGAGTTTCAATTCATTACAAAAATATATGAAAATCAATTGAGGCTACAAGCATATGGTTGTAACAAGTCAATTCTATTTCTCAAATGGCTCCTTTCAATTTATTTTTATTTCCTTAATGATGAAGGTTATGTCCTATTTTGTTTTCTTTTTTTTTGAGAAAAAAAAGGTTGTACTTGGGTCTCCTTTAGAACTTGAGAGTTTACTAACATATTCAATTCTTATCTCAATTGAGTTGCTATAGCTAGATACCTACATATTTTTCATAAAAAGTTTGAATTCTTAATTTTTATTTTCTGTATCTTCTTCAATTTTCTTTTTAAATACAAATATTCCAAATTTCACCATCCTTCTTCTTGAAATTATCCTATAGCAACCTTCACAATACCAAAAATCCACCCCTGCTATCTAAGCATTGCATCTTAGCAAAATAATATTTCCAAAACTTTGTGTTATCATAGTACACTTTACCAAATATGGATTGCTAGTTTCCTTCCTAAATCATAAGTGCAACCACAAGAGTTGTAATAAATATTTTACATGAAAACACATTAATGTTATAAAATTTAACAAATATTACGAATGAAAAATATTAAAGTAAAATTTAATCATTATTTGATTTAGGCAATCAACATTACCAATGCCTAGAAATCAAGTGAAGACTAATGTAAAAATGTGCATAGTATACAAATATTTTTAAACTCAAAGAATAAAAAATATTATATATATTTTTTGATAGATACTTGAGTCCCCCACCCTTGAAATGTTATATCATATTTTTATAAATATTGCAACGAGAAATGTTTTTATAACTCAATAATTTTCTAAAGGAACTAATTCGGTTAACCTATGGTAAAACAAGTTCTCCAATACTAGGGTTTCGACCAAGCCTTGAGCATTCCCACTCAAAGCTCACTAATTACCAATCCCTAGTTAGAGCTTCACTTTTTCCAAATAAAAAGTCCCCAAAGTCATGGAATTTCATCGTATTCTAGCAAACAAATAACATAATCATCAAAACCATGAAACACAAGGTAAGCTAGATTTATTTGAGGTGAAAGACCATTAAAATTTGAATCATTTTAGGGATATAGCAAGAGTAAAACATGCAACACTAAGGAATGAAAATTCATGAATCAAAGACTAGAAACATAAACTCTTATAGTACCTATCACTTCATTTAAAAGCAAAACCAAGTATGCACACAAATTGACATCAATGTCTCCTTGGCCAACACCTCATTTCAATTAATTGCATTCCTATTCATCCCACTTAGCCTCTTACTTGTTTCCCTACCAAAATTTACCAAGTTCTCTCTATATCCTCCATTCCTATTTAGCCTCAAGATAGAAGTTTGTAGAAGCTTTTTCATTCAAAAAATAGGAAATTCCTAATTTTGGAAAACCATCCAAAGATAGGTTTTTCTCACATGATAACTAGGTAGGGTTTCAATGATTCAATGCAACTATTCTTTGTTCTCCACCAAGACCTATTCTTCTCTTTGTAAAATCAATTTTATACAAAAATGCCTATTCTAAAAAGAGTTGAGTTTAGAAACATCATTTTAGAGTTTTAGGTACTCAAAAGAAAATTTTCCACCAAAAGCATGGTGTTAAGCTTCCATTACCATAAGGGGTACTCTAATATTGACCTTATCTACCCCATTTACCAACTCATAAGGTATTTGTCAAATAAATTGCTCATTAAAGCTTGAAGGGGTCTAAAGGACATTGTTTCCTCTTTAAGACTAACATGGAGGCTTATGACATTTGAATCTTGATTTCTACGAATTGTCCTAGAGGCCCAATTTTTATTTTATTGTAAAATTCTCTATAAAAGGGTGAATTGTATCAAAGGAAGGACTACAATGCAAACATGCTTCTATGTAGCTTAAGTATTAACTAGATATAATTTGTGTAATAAAATCTATTTTTTTCTTAAATCAAGATTATTATTATGCAATATGTGATTATAGTGACGTGTGCATGAGTTTCATTTTCTAATCATATTGTAAATAAACATCTAAAGACCTATCTTTGATGATACTCTTCCTTGTGTTATCTATCAAGGGTAGTCCCTATCAAACACTCCAAACACATTTGATAGTTAGACTTACTTCACTATTATATTTAAATAAATAAAAATATATGAGTATTAAAAATGTAATATACCAACTTAGCATAATCATATGGAATTAAATAACATATATTCCATGTCATGCTCATTGTCACATGTTTTCATAAAAATTTACGTTTAAATATTTTCTTAACAATTTAGTCATGATATCCTTCCTCTTTAGAAATATTCATTGTCTTGGTGAAACTATACTATCAATTCACACATAGCATAATTTCTAAGGAAATCATCATACACTTTGTGGTAATCACAAACTATAAAAATCAAACCCTCATATTATCATTAATAACATCACAATTATGTAACAAAATTTTACAACACTGCTATTTCAACTCAATATATGTTTAATATATAAATTTAGTGTTCTATGTTTATTTCAATTCAATTCACAATTGTCAAATAATAGTATCTCAATTATTTACATATAATCAGAATAAAACATTTATAAATCCAATGCATAAATCAAACAAAAATTTTATTTTTCATAATGCCAATATTTTTTTTAGAAAAATGAAAAGACTCATATTTCTTTATGCAAATAAATAAGGGGAAAATCTCTATAATTCTTAGGCATCCTCTCATGTGTCATTGTCCTCAATGTATTGGTACCATTGGACCTTGCACTGAGTTATCTCTTTAATGTGAAAATGCAATTTTTGCATCCCCAAGATCCTTGTTGGATTGACCTAAAACCACCCATGGGTCTTCACTTGTAATAAATGCCAATAAAAGATGTGAGATGCATCAACATGATATATCTTCAACAAGAAGACATCAAATATATCACAAATATAGGAGATAGTTGGGGTAGATAAAGTATGCAATGACACTTCCAAAAAATTGAAGGTCCCACATATCTAAGGGCTAATTTGGCTAACTTGCCAAATTTTATAGAGCCCTTTTATGGTTTCACCCTAAGAATCTCTACAAATTATACTACATCATTCTTGAGTCTTGGCCAAAAGTATAATGACCTAAACTAATCTACAAGCTTTATCACCCTTAAATGTTTGAAATATGAATTATATTGTACCTTCACAAGAACTATGGTATTTAGATCATCATAAACTAGCATATAAATACAACCTTTAAGCCTTAGAATCTCATATATTTTTAGCTAGTAGTCATCATAGCAAGGATTATGGGCTTTTGTTTCCATATCAATCCTCACTCTTTTATAATGCTCATCCTCATCTAGGTGCTTTAGGATTCTATGGTCATCCAAAGAGTACTCATGGTAGATGTCTTCTATAACTAAGCATATTTCCTAGAATATTTTCTTTTCCCTTGTTTTAGTTGATGCCAAAGTTATATTACACAAAAAATCTAGCCATCATCATTGTTGGGCATTTAAATTTGGATGAGTGAAAATATACTTAAGCCCTTGATGATCAATATTCAACTCAAAGGCTTGTATATCCTCTTCCTTGATCCTTAATTGATGATATATTGAACAAATATCAATTTTCAAGAAGATAATTACCTCTTGCATCTGATTGAATAGGACATCATTTCTTGGAAGATGGTATTGGTTCTTGACTATTAATTTGTTTAACATCTAGCAGTTAATTCATAACCTAAGGATGTTGTCTTTCTTATTTATAAAAATTACCTATTCATTCTAAGTTGTTAATCTTGGCCAAGTCAAAACTTTGGATAATAACTTGTTCATTTCTGCCTTGAACTAAAAAAACTTAGTTGTAGTCATTTGATATGGATCCTTGGATTGTACTTTGGATTGAAAAATCAAATTTCCTCCTTGCAGGTAGACCTAGGATATCTCTATTGAATACATGCAAAAACTCATTCAAAAAATTATTGGCTTCAAAAGTACCTTCTTTCTTATCTTCCAAGTCATAGATGTGCATTGCATGCAATATACATGCTTTCTACTAAGCCTTCCTTAGATACATAGTTGATATATGTCATATAGTAACAAGTTTTTGGATCCCTCAAGGTATTTAACCAAATTAAGATAGAAATAAATCTTGGATCTATGTTTCCACAACCAATTAACTCTAATGATCACATCATATGATCTTATAGAGGACACATACAAGTTTATTTTTATGATAAATTTTACAAATTCTAGCTTAGTCATGCCCATACATTGCTCCACTCTCTTCCCACCCTAATTACTATAGTAAATTGTATATGAGTTTCTCATAAATATAAATTTTCTATAAATCTTCTTTAGCGTATGTGCATTTATAAAATATTCATGTGCTCCAGTGTCTATAAAAAATATTATAGAATATCCATGGAGATTACCTATTATCTGAATGAGAGCATTCTAATACTATAATTTGTAATTACCCATTTCTACATGAATGTGGTGCTAGGTTTAGTTATTCTATTATGGTTACATGATAGGGGTTCCATTTTTCCACTAAGGGAACAATTTGGCATAATGATCCCCTCCAAAAATAAAATATCCATCCTTGGGTCCTTTTTTGGTCTAATTATCTCCACTACTAATCATAGATCCCTTTTAATAAAACTTATGCTATTGGTTATCCTTATTGAAGTCCTTTTTTTCAAGTTTTATTTTGCTTCCATTAGTGGGTTTTCCTTTCTAAATTTTTTTCCTAAAAGCAGGTATTGGTTGATGGGGGATTTTTCTCTTCTCCTTATTTTTATTATGATAAGTAGCCATCCTTTGCAGCTATTACTCCTACTTAATGTTCTTCTCAAAGAATTATTTCGTGGTTGTCAAGTTATAAACATCTACTTCAACCCTATATGTAGATTCAACCCCATGATAAACTTCTTGATTTAGAATTTTTTTTTTCCATTTAATACTTAGGAACATATTTTATGAGTTTCTTATAGATCTCCTTATATTGAGTCACCATATTTTCTCCTTGAGTGAGGTTTTGGAACTTAGTCATTTTTCTTGTTGAAGTATAACTATGGTAACCACCATTGTCAAAATAGAGCCACAAATTACTCCTAAGAAACGTTTATTTTTTTAATGAATTTTGTGATATTTAAATAAGTCCCACCCATATCACATCATCACCATATAGTGGTATTAGAACAAAGCTTTGATATTATCCATGTATCATTTGGCAAGATTTAAACCTAGGTCTCCTCCTTGAAATGTTGAGGAATATAACTGATTGAGCTAATGCCACTTGATAAAAACTATTTTTTTTAGTGATTTTGCACATTTTTTTATGAGGGATCCTAGTCCCCTCATATTGAGTGGTGTTTGAACCTTGGGCGTATCAAAGAGAGGTCAAAGCCCTTACCACTGTAGTAAGCTTACAACTTATCCTAAGTAAAATTTCTTACCACTATACCTCTTTCTATTTTCATATTCTCCCACCAAGATGCAACCCCAAAAAAGAGCTAGTATGCAACCCATAACACGTTAATCTCTTCTATGAAGTTTTAAAGTTTGAAATAATTTGTCATTTCAATGAGCTAAGCCTTAGCTTCATCTCCTAGGTCCTTTCCATCATATTTTGGCAGTGTGATCCTCTTGAGATCCTTGGACAAATCTTCTATCAAGTAAGACTTTTTGCTTATTTACCCTTGTGTATTTACTCCACTTGTATGAAATCAATCATTGCTTCCCATAACAAGATCATTTTCAAGAGTTCTAAAATGGTGTTCTTTTAGTCTCTTCCTATCCAATATTTGGTTCTTGCATTTTTTGTTCAAGTGCAACCACTCTATACCTTGTTTCTCCTATCAACACTAGAATTATTTTTAGTTTATCTATCATCCCTCTATTTGGATCTCAACAACTAGAGTGTCCCACATCTCCAAAGTCAACCATATTCTTTATTTTAGTATAGATATGCATTGGTCAACACGGATAAGCCAAATGAATTCCTAGTATTTCAACTAGCCTTTAATACCACATGCCACAACCCTTCTATATGGTTTGGCCCAAAACAACAACTATTTTTATATTTGTTGATATATATTAAAATCATAACTACACAACACCTCATATTATAAAATACTTGCCACCTGGCTAAGCCCAGTCAATAATAAATAGTCACACCATAAATCAATATTAATATACACCAAACCTTGATCAATCCCTCATTATCCTCCCTCAACCTTGTTATAGTCCATAGAGATAGTAGATCATTAAAATATTTAAGCCTCTACACAAAAATCTCTATAATATCCATCCATGTCTAATTAGAGACTTCTTACTATCAAATCGTCAAAGGACTAGTGGTTATGCTTATTTCTAAAGAATAGTTGAACTACTCTTCAACTTGAATTGATTTCTTATAAGAGGATGTCCTACTTATATCTTCCATAGTATTAACCCCCTTTTAGGATTTTGGTATCCTTAAAGGAATCATAGACCTCTCCTAGTAAAGTAACCTTTATAAAATACAAATTAAGAAGACTACGATTATGAGGTATATCACGTACAAGTTTTGAGTTTGGTACCAATAGACTGGTCCAAATATCTTGTTTAATGGATTTTTCAAGTGATACTTGGTTTACATAACTTCCTTAATCATACAAAAAATCTTATCCATCAAAATAGGGTGTCTACCTGATTACAAGTTTTCCTTCTAATACAACTAAACTAATTTTCCTAGTTATGGTAGAGATTCTATTTAGACATAATATCTTACACTGGCCAAACCACCAAACAATCTCATATGACATCAAAGTGTAAGTAAATATTCCCTTTTAGATATGTATTCCAAATCATAAAGTGGGGTTGTAGTCCATTCTAATCCATACTTTAACCCAATTGTTAGTCCACCACTCAAACATGACATACATGAAACCACAATCAAATACACAACTAGAAGATATCCTTGAAACCATCTAAATAATGTCATACCATCAATATTCTTGAACTAGGCATGGACTAATACAATCATAATTATATTTTTATTTCTTTTTAAAACAATGTCAAATAAGGGTATTGTTTTCTATGCATGCTTAGATTACAATACTATATTTATTCAGATCCTTGAATTTTAACAAGCAAGCATGCAAAAGTTTTATTCAATTATCTACAACATATAATGAGAGTACACTTATTTAAATAGGGAGGGTGTCACTTTTATCTATAAGGATGTTTATCTATGGAATTAGTTGAATGTTAACATGTCAGAGATAAATTTGAGATAATCATGATTATAAAGAAAATGGATATCTCATCTCCCAACTCACGCTACATTCATAAAAAAACTTAGTTCATAATTAACTTAAGTCAAACTATCATATGCAAACATGTTGGCTCTATTTAAAATATTAACTATCACATGCATGCATGTTGGTTCTAACTGAATACTCAACTACCACATATAAGTAAATTGGTATTATTATTTAACCAATATCCTGATCAAGTCAAGCTTAACATTTGGTGTAATTAAGAAAGTAGTTAAAGTAGAAATTATGGTTCATGTTTAAATCATATTATAAATTACAACAAGACAAAACTATCTAAATAGTGCAAAAGCCAATAGGTTAAACCTTGCAATGACATGTAAAAATATCATTTTTACATTTAAAAAATATTGTAATACAATTATCTCATTTCTTGTAATTAGATCTATGCACACAAGAATCATTATTTACAAGATATTCATGCAATTCAAAAATAGTTGTTAAACTAGACTCATAGTTCTAGGAAGTCCTTTGCAAAATTATATCATATGTATCAATAGGTATCATCATGATCTATATTACAAATAACTTAATTCATTTAAACAAATTAGAGACCAAATAACAAATTGCAACTTCCATATATACATATGAGGCACATTTTTTCCTAATCATGTTAATTTATTTTTACATATTTTATCTTATTGATATTAATTCCTATTGTGGTACACCAAAATGATAGTAGAACTATATAGAAATAGGTAGAGAGACATCTAGTTTTACTAACATTGTTGGGTTTATGTATATTGACAACCAACCCTGATCTAACCACTCATCAATGGATTAAACCAATTTTGACTATTAATAGACACAAATTCCACATGATGGATGGTATTGGAATTACCTATGATTTGAGATGAGGAAGAGCATCATCAAAAATTTTATCACCCAATCAAAGAATTCTTATCTACAATTCCCACTTAATTATTTCTCTACTAGAGAGAATCAACCCTTCACTAAGGATATCAAATATAGGGCATAAATATGACAAAATAGAAACTCATAGATGTGCCAATATATCTACTTTAGTTACACAAATGTAGTTTATCACATAGTGGATGCATCATAATGACATGAAGTCCACTCATACATCATGTAATTATCTCATCCATTTTTGAATGTTGCCTCTATGTTCACTCACAAAGGACCTATTTTACAAGTACCATTTGTAAACCATCTATATGCTCATAACTTTGTATACATATTTCCTTCCATCTCTCTAGATTAAAATGTTGTTTTACTTTCATAGTGACTCCATGGGATACCCTCCCATATAGGTAAATAAATAGATATAGAATAGCAAGTAACTCACAAAGACTGCATGACAAGGAATACTTACATCTTGGCAAGGTAGTAAGTTGTATTTACGAAGTCAATAATAACATACTCGGGATATCATTTCTTCATTAAAAGTTAGCAAGTGTTCGACATGGAATCAATATTTATATTAACATGGTGTCCTTCCATAAATATAAGGTAGCAATTATTGGACATGAATTCAATGATTATATACCAATGTATCCTTCTAACATAGCAAGGTAAGAAGTTTTAGAAATGAGTTTAATATGTATATACTAACCTATCCTTTCAACTATTTAATACACTCATGAAATTTATAATAAGGTATTATTATTTCTTAGCAAGGTAGTAAACATATGATACTTAAATCACTTATACCAATTTCATTATGAGGCATTATATTAGCTAATTGTAGGACATTTAATTCATTCAAACACTTGTCATGGGATAATCTTCATTTTAATAGTTCAAAATATTTAAGCCACTCATATCATTCATAAAAAGAAAGCAAATACTTGAAACTTAAGTCATTTGAAATAATTGCATACAATATGACAATATAGGACTTTTAATTAACTCAAAATAGTCACATCTCAATCACTCATATCAACTACATATCAAGGTAGTATTCCTACTAAGTATAAGGTAACAATCACAATAACTAGGTGATAGGGTATCACTACTATTCAGTATTGAACAATTACATAGCAATATAAAAAACACAAGTCTTATAAGTTACTCTTAATAATTACAATACCAAGTGTTACTTCAGCTTAGCAAGGAAAAATTAGTACAGGATATTCAAATCCCTATAATGAAATCATTTCAACTTTATAAGGTACCACAAAGTCCATTCGAGTGTCCAAGAAAGTAAAAATTATTTTTCATACCAACCATTTTCTTCTAAATTGTTAATTTGTAGCATTCCATACTTTCACTTGTATAAGATAATTCTATAGGCATTTCCAACTCAATGATAGTTCAATCAACACACTAAAGCCATTTATGTAATCTTAATAAATGATTGAGGTCATACAACCTTAAATATTATCAACATTATATCAATCATAGTTCCCATAACTCCTTGGAAACTTATGATCATCATTCCATTTAAAACCACACATCCAACATTCTAGTTTAGCAATCCCATCAACAACATGGTTATACACCGTTGGTTCATCACATATAAAATTTTATTTATTGCAAAAGTTACCTATGTAGTTCTATATAATGTAAAAATATAAGCTTTGATATCACAAGAATAGCCAACTACTCACACTTTATAGTGATTTAAGTATCTCTTTTGGTATAGTCAATTATACCCATTACTAGGTATATGATATAGTTGGTGTATTGTTTATGAAAAGCAATTTTTACGGGTATGATTATTAGGGAAATAAACTTCTTATATGGGTCCAAGATAGACGTATAGACATAGAAAATACTACTCTCTATCAACACCTCAACCATAGGAAAATGTGACATAAGGATATAAGAGACTTAAATTCATGAGATTTTACATATTCAAGTTAGTTGATATTAGGTGGAAACTACTATCTATCACAAATAAATAAATATAAATATATATAGGAAAACTAAAAGCTGGTTAATTAGTGAGCTAAAAGTGGGATTGCTTAGGGCTTGGTCAAAACCCTAGTATTGGAGAACTTTTTGTTCTATAGGTTAATTAGTATATCTCCTTTAGAAAACAACTCTAAAATATTGAAATTGATTCTTATAAGGACTTATGGAAACCTTCCCTATTGCATAGTGAATAAAGGAGTCTATAGAAGTTTAAAATAGAACACACCCTTCATTATTATGAAAAAATATATTTGGTCTAAAGCGATCCATTTAAAAACTAAAACCCACATGTTACAACCATATGCATATAGCCTCAATTGATTTTAATATGTTTTTGTAATGACTTAAAATACCTTTAAAAATGTTAAAAGTTCTAGCTTTTGAACGTATGTTTAACATGATTGTTTGAACCTTGTTTTAACTTCACTATTCTCTTGATATATATATATACACACACACACAATATATATGTATATATACATACATATATGGAAACCTTCCCTATTGCATAGTGAATAAAGGAGTCTATAGAAGTTTAAAATAGAACACACCCTTCATTATTATGAAAAAATATATTTGGTCTAAAGCGATCCATTTAAAAACTAAAACCCACATGTTACAACCATATGCATATAGCCTCAATTGATTTTAATATGTTTTTGTAATGACTTAAAATACCTTTAAAAATGTTAAAAGTTCTAGCTTTTGAACGTATGTTTAACATGATTGTTTGAACCTTGTTTTAACTTCACTATTCTCTTGATATATATATACACACACACACACAATATAAATGTATATATACATACATATATGTATGTGAATATACATATATATATATATATATATATATATATATATATATATATATATATATATATATATATATATATATATATACAAGGTAATCTATATTTCTAATGTGAAAGTCTATTCAAATTGTAATGTTACTATAAAATGTAGTACTAAGGAAAAGTTATAGCTCAAAGGCTAGGATGGTGAACTTGTACAATACCTATCACTTTGTAGGTAAAACTAGGTATATGTACAATTTGACATGAACTTCTCCTCATTGCTGTGCCCCATTGTGGTTCCTCACCCTCTTCTTTGTCCCACTTAGCCTCTCATTTGTCCTTCTACTAAAATGTTCCAAGTTCTCTTATTTTTCCATCTAGCCTTAAGATAAGGGTTCTTAAAAGTTTTTCCATTTTAAAAATAGTGAATTCACAATTTTGGTAAACCATTCAAAGATAGGTGTTTCTCATGTGTAATCTAGATAGAATTTTCATGGATTCCATGCAACTATTCTTTATTTCTCCACCAAGGCTATTTTTCTTATCAAACCAATTACATGCAAAAAGGCCTATTCCAAAAAGAGTTGAGTCTAAAAACATCATTTTAGGGTTTTAGGTGCTAAAATGAATTTTGCTTACCAAAATAGGGTATTAAGCTTTCATTACCATGAGTGGTCTTCCAACATTGATCCTCTCTACCCCTTTTAGCAATTGGTAAGGTATTTTTAAGAGAAGTTGCTCACTAAAGCTCACAAAAATATCTAAAGGACTCTGTTTCATTTTAAAAATAAACATGGAGTGTTATGACCTTTGAATCTTGATTTCTATGTTGTTTTAAAGGCACACATTTTCTTTTATTAGAAACTTCTCCATAATTTGGTGAATTGTCTCAAAGGAAATACTATAATAAAAACACACTTGTATGCAACTCAAGCATTAACTATATGTAATTTATGTGATAAAATGCATTCCATTTAGAAATTAAAATACCTATTATACAATATGTGATTAAATAATGGTGTGTGCACAAGTTTAATTTTTTGATCATGTCAATTTTTGGCATCTATCTCTCCTCGATGATACTCTTTCCCTTGTTTTGATTGGGGTAGCCCCTATCAAACACCTCAAACTTTGGTAGTTAGACTTACTTCACTATTATAGTTAAATAAATAAATATGAGTATTAAAAATATAATGTACCAACTCAGCATCATCATACAAAATTAAATAATATAGATTCCATGTCATACTCATTACCATGTCTTTTCACAAAATAAATAAATTTACATTTAATTTTTTTGCATATTTTAGATATAACATGAAATCAGGGTATTATAAAGCATGAAGGAGAATTTTACAATGATAGCTAATGCTACCTAAAACTTAGAAACTAAACCTCAATCTTACCAACTAAGGTGATATGCACAAGCCCAGATAGAATGAACATATATCAAGAATTAGTGAAAGAGATTATTGTGGTTGGGAAAGATGTTTGACCTAAATAATGGGGTTGATCTTTCTTGTATTATATTGATTGATTTATAGGTACACATGATGATCTCAAGGATGCTTTATACTATTGAAGTGCTTTGAGATACATGAGATTTAGGTGATAGATGAAATTTATGTATTTTATCTGATGTGTTGTAGAACTTGAGTTGACGGTTACCAAATGATATTAGTCCAACAAGTTAAATTATTTTATTTTCAAGGAGGAGACTTAGGTTCGAATTGAAGATAAAAATGTCCCGATAAACTAAATATAGAAAATAGTAAATACAAAATCAAAGGAAAAAAGAAGAAGATAACAGATACACACATAACACAATATTTCACCTGTCAAATCCTTACAGGAAAAATTCTAGCACAATAATATTGCCTTATTTATAAACTTAACCATCTCCAATTCAATAATGTTCATCTCTCATCAAATCTGGATGCAAGTGCAATTAAATAAAAACAACACAAGAACAAATTTTACAATACCATGGGTGAAAAACCATAGGTTCAAATATTTTACCCTAAACAACCCATATAGGTCTAAAAATATTATAAGGAATCCTAAAACTTCAAGTACCTTTTAGAGTTATTTCCACTAGAATAACATTGAAAATATTCAACATATTTCCAATATTTTCCCACTTGTTGAATACTTTTCATAGGGGCCAAAAATTGTCATTGTTAACTGTCAAGGGTAACCATGCCCATATGGGTCTACAAATATTATGAGGAATCCTAAAACTTCAAGTACCTTTTAGAGTTAACCCCACTAGAATAACATTGAAAATATTCAACATATTTCCAATATTTTCCCACTTGTTGAATACTTTCCATAAGGGCCAAAAATTGTCATTGTTAACTGTCAAGGGTAACCATACCCATAGACCTTCTACACTAAGAAAATTTATGATCAAGTATAACCTTTGTTAATGAATCAACAATATTATTCTCCATATCAACTTTCTCTAGCATCACCTGCTTTCCTTCAACCATCTCTCTCACAAAATGGTACTTGATATTAATATGTTTTGATCAATCATGAAAACCAGAATTGTTGGCCAAAGCTATTGCACTCTGATTGTCACTATCAATTCTCACAACCTTCTTCTTAAGACCAAGTATTGAACATAACCTATGTAGCCACAGTACTTCTTTATAGGTATGAGTTATTGCAATGTACTCTACCTCTATTATAGATAAGGCAATCACTGATTACTTTTTACTCATCCAACTTACTGCCCCTCCAAATAGTCTGAACACATAAGCACTCATGGATATTCTCTTGTCCATATCTCTATCCTAGTCAATATCCACAAAGCCTTGTAGATTTATAATATTACTATCTCTAGATTTTCCTTGGTAATAGATAGCATAGTCTGAAGTTCCACGCAAGTATCTAAAGATCCTCTTCATAGCAGTCCAATGTTCCTTTTCTAGATTGGACATATATCTGCTAACTACTCTCATTGCATGTGCAATATTAGGTCTAGTACATACCATTACATACATCAGACTACCAACAACGCTAGCATAATGAATATAATGTATTTCTTCAATTTTCTCATCTGTTTTAGGACATTGTTTAGTATATAATTTTTGACCAACAAAATATTGAGTACATACTAGTTTACAATCATGCGTCTTAAACCTATGTAGTATCAAATAATCATATTTCCTTTGATTTAACCACAACTTTATATTTTCACGATCCCTTATTATTTCCACTCCCAACATAAATTTTGCAACACTCAAATCCTTCATGTCAAATTTAAAATATAATTGAGATTTTAGTAACTTTATCATCTCCTTATTGTTACCAATTAACAACATGTCACCCACATACAAAACAATGATAACAAAATGTTCACCTTCTCATATAAAATACACACACGGATCTACTTTATTTTTCAAGCCCAAGTGTCAAAACAAACCTATCAAATTTTTGGTTCCACATTCTTGGAGATTGCTTCAAGCCATAAAGAGACTTTTTCAACTTGCATACCAAGTCCTCCTTACATTTTACCCTAAAGCATTCTATTTGTGACATATATATGTCTTCATCAAGTTTACCATGTACAAATGTTTTCGTTGATCCATTTGTTCTATTTCATTATAAAAAGTAGTAGAAATAGCCAACAAAAATCTAATTGAAGTTAGTTTAGCTACATGAGAAAAAATATCAACAAAGTCAATTCCCTCAACTTGAGAAAATTCTTTTGCTACCAGGTGAGCCTTGTACTTCTCCAACTTTCCTTCTACATTATACTTCTTGAATACCCACTTACAACCAACCGATTTTTATCCATGGGGTAATTTCACCAAGTCCCATATCTTATTTTTATCTAGGGACTCCATTTATTCCTCCATAGCCCTTTTACAAGACTTATTCTTACTTTACTAAAGTGCCTTCTTTACAATCTTGGGTTCTTCATCAATAACTGATATATTAAAAGCATAACAAATATTTTAAGGGCTATACCTTTCTGGGATTCTTCTCACTCGATCTGATCTCCTCAAACTTAGAGTTCCAAGTTTTGCATCTTCATATTCCTCCTCACCTTTCTCTAAAATTTCCTCCTCAAACTCTCTCTATAGTTCTTCTTATGTAGCACCAGGTTCTACCACAGGTTCTTCTTCCTGTTCTAATTTTACTTGAACTATTTCAGGTTCTTTGCTTGGTTGCATTTCTTGTTTTGAAAGCCCTTTTGTTTCTCTAAAGATCATATTACAACTGTAAAAAAAATTTGTGTTTTGGGTTCCACAACTTATATCCTTTAACACCAATACTATAACCCACAAATATGTATTTTTATATTTATAGTCTAGCTTAGTCTTTTTATTTTTTAGGATATACATATAAGCATCGCAACCAAAAACCCTTATATGAATGAGAAAGGGTTTCATACCAGTCCACACTTCCTATGGAGTCTTATCCACCAAAGCTGGGGTAGGAGATCTATTGATGAGGTAATAAGTAATTAACACAAATTTTACCTAGAATTTCCTTTCTAACCTTGCACCACTTAGCATGCTTCTGGCCTTATCCATCAATGTTCTATTTATCCATTCTACAACTCCATTTTTTTGTGGAGTATACGAAGTTTTTTCCTTTCTATTCCATAGTCCTTACAAAAGTATTCAAATTGATTAGAGCAATACTCACCACCATTGTCATTTCTCAAAAAATTTATATTTTTCTCTATTTGATCTTCTATAAGAGCCTTAAACTCTTTAAATTTATTGAAAACATTCTGTAAAAAATATACCCGTATTTCTTGAAAAGACATATAAATATAACAAAATAGATATATTTACCTAACGACGGTGTTTTTGTAGGTCCAAATCCTGAACTAGATACAAAATTCCTTTAGATCTTGTAGCACTACTAGGAAACTTGACTCGGGTTTGCTTTCCAAAAATATATTGCTCACAAAAATAAAAATTTAATGGGCAATCAAAAGTTCTTTCATCCATACCTTTCATTTTTAATGTTTGAAGGTTTTTCTCACCAATATACCCCATGTATTGATGCCACAACATTGTATTTACTATAGGAATACTCAGAGCCGCTTCTACTATATTATTCTCCTCTACAACTAAAGAGTTATTGCAATTAATACTTACAGTGCTAGCCTCAAGTCTAAACAGAGTTCCTTTACAAACTCCCCTTGCCAACACCAAGATTCCATGAACCATCTTGTAGCTATCCTTATTGAATACCACAGTTACACCCATGTCATTCATCTTATTCATAGATATTAGATTCCTTTCCAAACCCAAAATATACAACACACAAGGAAGGGTTTTAATTCTTCCATATTTTAACATTAACTTGACTCTTCCTCGACATATTATTTTATATGTCAAATTTTCGCCCAAGAAGACTTCACCTTCATTTATCTTTTTATATTCATAAAACCCCTCCCTACAAGGATTCATATGAAAGGAAGCACTTGAATCAATCAACCATGAGTCATGACATTCACTTGAACATGTTATAGCTAAGAATAAGTCCCCTAAATCTTCATTTGTGGTCTTTGTTTCTATAGAAGTTCCTTCATCAGATGATCGACTATTATCAACCTTTTTATATTTTTGGTCTCTTTTATAACATAGTTACCCCTAGACCTTGATTTCTTTTCTCCTAATTTTTTTTGCTTCTTTCTTGAGAACGAACTCTCACAACCAAGGCATCCTTCTAATGATAATCCTCAAAATATTTTTGTTTTATTTCCTTAGATAGAAATGTTCCTACTATATCCTCTACTTTCAATGTAGTAGTATTGGTGATAGTCATAACTAGGTTATCCCATGAATCAGGTAATAAACAAAGTAAAGTAGTATACTTTTCCTCTTCATTCATTTTTACTTCAATAGAGTTTAATTGACTTACCATAGTATTAAAAGCATTCATATGTTCAACCACAAAGTCACTACCATTCATCCAAATCAAATACAACTTCTTCTAAAGAAAGATTCTATTTACCACCGACTTTATCTGATACAAAGTTCCCAGCTTATCCCATAATGACTTTGTCTTTGTCAATACATTAAACAATACTGAATCAGATAAACATAATCTAATAGAACTCTTTGTCTTCGTATCAATCTTTAGTCAATCCTCATCTATCATTTATGTTGGTTTTATTCTCAAGAGTGTAATCCACTGATATCTATCAACCAAAAAATCCTCCATCTTGAGTTTCCATAACTCAAAATTTTGTCCATTAAATTTTTTAATCTCTACTCATGTGCTTCCCATTATTTTTCTTCGCCCAAATTCTTCTATGTATGTCTTCCACTCAAGAATTAATTTATCACAAGTTTGAAACCCTTACTCCTCAAATAAAGCTAAAAAACCTAGCTCTGATACCAAATGAAGAGCAAAATGCGTCAATAAAGTAAATCTAGAAAATACTAAATACAAAATCAAAGGAAAAAAGAAGAAGAAGATAATAGATACACAAATAACACAATATTTCACCTGGAAACCCTTACGAGAAAACTTCATTGTCTCCAAGACAATAATGTTCATCTCTCATTAAACCCTTATGCAAGAGCAATTAAATAACAATACAAGAACAAATTTTAGAATACCATGGGCAAAAAACCATAGGTTCAAATATTTTACCCTAAATAGCCCATATGGGTCTAAAAATAGCTTAAGAAACCCAAAAACTTCTAGTACTTTTTAGAGTTAACCCTGATAGAATAACATGGAAAATATTCAACATATTTCCAACACAAATCTTATCAAGTGATACATGCATAATAGCAGGTGGTTGTAATGCCATAATATGGTTATGATATAATATGATTGGGGTCCCTTTCAATCCCATATAACCAATTCAAAAAAATGAGTTGAGGGTTGTATGTGATTCAAACACCTTATATTTTATTATTTATGAAGCTGAACCATTGTAATTATTTAATAAATTCAACCTTTTATATATGCGTGTACGTACATACATACACATGACTATGAAATATGTACTTAGCCATATAATTTCATGATGTGATGATTACTTTAATTACATGTTGTTTCTAGTCATGCATTTGGATCAATAATGTGGTTAATGGGCTCATACATGTGAAAAGATAGTTTAAAAATTTGTGCTTCGTCTTGCCATATTGCATCCCTTTCCTTCTTACTTTTTCGAATGTCATTATTTTCCTATGTCAACTCTTTAATATAATTTTTACTCAGAAGTAGAATTTATATTTAATTAGTTTCTAGTTTTTGAATTTCATCAAGTGTAAGATTGACTCTACAATTGGATAATTTATCCGACACCCTACTTTTTGTATAGGCATGTTAACATTTCTAATATAGTGCATCCATCAATAACTTCTCAATACTTTTGATCATTCTTCTAATAATCTATATGTTGCTTATATTAGGGGCCATACCCATAAAATGTCAAAATACTACATCGTCTATTTGGTCTATTAGACTACATATGTTTCCATAAATCATTTTTAGCTTTCATTTCTATCAAAAATAATTTTCATCTTCCTTGAACCACTTTCTCTATTAAAGTCTTTGTATCATTTTCATTAATGCAAACAATATCCCTTAGCTAGTTACCTTCCAGTATTTGAATTTCTTCAAGATGAAGATCAACACATGATTAGCTAAATTATATGTCATATTTTCCTTCTTTATAAATATGTTGACATTTCTAAGATACCACATTCATCAATAATTGATGGAAATGAAAATAATGTTATTGTTTATCCAATCCTACATCCATTTGTATTGAAAATATTAATAGTGGTTTGAGAATCCTCCTTAATTGAAATAATATCACTATCCTTTTTTATGTTGGAATCTATATTACATCATTTGTTTCTTTACTAATGTACCTTCATGGGAACATATTTAGATTAGGATTATATTAGAAGAATAATAGATTATTAGAGTAATTTAATAAATGCACAAGTGTTAGAATGTGCAATGATGTAAATGTGCATATAGTCCACATGTACATGAGTCTTAGGGCTGAGTAAGAGGCAAGGAATATATCTTCCTATATAAAGGCCGCATTGTGAGTTTTTGAAGAGAGGATTTTTGGAGTGCATAGGTTAGAGTAGTAGTAGTTACAATGTAGCTCCATTTTGTTAATATGGAGTGGTTGTAAACTCCATTAGAGTGAGCTTTCTTATATGAGCATTTCTAGAGCATTGTATCAAGTTTCATGCATGTTAAGTTGTCATTATCATAGTTATAACATTGCATTCTTATTTCAATACTTGTGATTGCATTTATTTTCAGACTCCAAAAGCTAATAGTGGTATCAGAGCCATGGTGGATCAAAGGAAAACCACAAGTGATCACCATTGCTATTGTTGAGTATTTACAAACCGGATCAGCCATTGTACGTTGCTGCATGCGAATACCATCTGTAACATTCCTCCATTTTGCTATATTTTTGCTTATTATTGCTTTTAGAATGAGATACTGCTGAAGAAACTTGTGAGTGCAGAAAAATAGGTCTTCATCTGCGGAAGCAATAGTTTCGTAGCTCCTGATACCCTCCTTCAGAAAAAAAGATAGAAAGGTCCACAAAAATAAGGAGGGATATGATGGATAATGTGGCCCGTGAGTATATAAGCTCACAAATAAAAAATCGCATAGTTGCGTCCATCCTTGTTGTTTAAATGCACTTTTTTGGATGTAATGTTTTATAGACAATATAATTTAAATAATTAAAAAAAATGTGCATATAATACTAGCAAAAAGTAATAATAATGATAATATGTGTATATATTTATATATAAATATAATATGCGATATTAAAAATAAATAAAAATTCGTACAGAAATTAATAGTGCTCGTGGTGTATGGTGTAAATGGAGATTAAAATAGATCCATACTTTAAATAACAATTCTGAGTACCATTTGGCATCCGTTGAATCTATACTTTGCATGAAAATGGCCACTTGTTATGGAAAGAGATACCTTCCATTCCTATAAAAGAAAATGCAAGATAGAAGGGAAGATATACATGCTCACCGGAGAAAGATATCATATGCTGCTAAGAAGGTGATTCGAGTGAGAAAATGCAGATTGCTCAAAAACAGGTCCGAGTTTCCAATATTCTTTGGAATGATTCTTGATATTGAGTTAAGCATTATGCATATTTTTAGAGGAAATCTATTTCAATTATTTTGAATTTGTTTGGAAGTTCATAATAGAATATGTATGGTTCTGTTCTATTAAAACTTGGATGCAAATTGTAATTCGGATAAGATATTGTGGGTTTAAGAAAGGAATGATTTAAAATTCTCTGGTAGCAAAGATTGTTAATAATGAATATATTAGATATAAATACATTCTTTCTTTGAAAAGAGAGCATGCAGGACTTAGTTGCATTGCATGCAAATGTACCATTCATTAATGGGTACATGTGAGAGCGAATGCATAAGTTTGACAATACATTTGTGTTGATATGGTGCTAAAATATTTTTCCCCTTTTGAAAGAGTTTCTCTATCTAATATTTGTTTCACTGTCTTGATAATTCTAATGAAACTATGGGCTGGGTAGTTGATATTTATTTTAGAAAACCCTGTACGTATTCAGTCATGGTGCTCACTTTTAAAAATGAGGCAAAATGAGGCAAAACCTGTTGTGTATAGTATGTTGAAAACCGTGCAACGTAACCATCTTTAACCATAGAAATCATGGAGGAGTGGTGTTTGTATTTTGTATTTTTTTTTTTTTAATGCGTGCCAATGCAGTGCATACAAGAAGAGAAGAGTTTGTTAGAAACCACCACCGATAATACAAGTTGCACCCACCTTTCCGGTAAACCACACTATATTTTTTATGCGTACCAATGCAGTGCACTGCACAAGAAGAGTTGGTTAGAAACCATTTAGTACTTTTAATAACTGGCTAAGTTTGCCTATCGCTGAAGTGCGGTTTGCTGAAGATAACATGGAGTCAAATTCACTTTTTTATTAGGTGGATTGGTACGTTTTTGGGCAATTACCTAGGTCGGACATGTCTAACTTAACATAAGAAGTAGTTGATCTGAATCCAACTTACCATAGGAAGTAGTCTGATTTGTTGGGAGCAGTCCACTGAGTGTAAGCCAGCTTGATGACGGCGGTACCAATTTCGAGCCATCAGGTCTCCTTCACTCTTTATGCCAGGTAGGGGTTATAGTGGTACCATGATTTGATACTACGATTGGAAGCAATGCTACTTGACCGTGTAATCATTTATTCAAAAAAAAAAAAGTAGTTACCGATGCCTTATCCTTATAATTATAATAATAATAATATATATATAGATTCATAACAGTAAAAACGTTGCTGTATAAAATGAAAATTTTTAATTACATCGATGCCTTATCCTTATAATTATAATAATAATAATATATATAAATTCATTCCTAACAGTAACAGTAAAAACGTTGCTGTATAAAATGAAAAATTTTAATTACATCGATGCCTTATCCTTATAATTATAATAATAATAATATATATATAGATTCATTCCTAACAGTAACGGTATAAAAACGTTGCTGTATAAAATGAAAATTTTTAATTACATCGATGCCTTATCCTTATAATTATAATAATAATAATATATATATATATATAGATTCTAACAGTAAAAACGTTGCTGTATATAGTTTATGAGAAAAATGAAAAATTTTAATTTAATTATATCGATGCCTTATCCTTATAATTATAATAATATATATATATATATATATAGATAATAATAATAATATATATATAGATTTATTTCTAACAGTAACAGTAAAAACGTTGCTGTATAAAATGAAAAAATTTTAATTGCATCCGTTAGACGCACCTAAATATCGTTTATGAGAAAAATGAAATTACATCCGTTAGACCCACCTAAATATGGTTTATGAGAAAACAGCATGGGCGTTAATCAAAAGCAACGCTTAGCTTTGGCATTGTTTTCTAGACAACATTATTATAAAGTACCATCGCAACGCTTAGCTTTGGCTTAGCTTTGGCATTGTTTTCCCAACAACATTATATGTTGGTATTATAAAGTACCATCGCAACGCTTAGATTTGGCATTGTTTTCTGGACAACATTATACGTTGGGATTATAAAGTACGGATGCCTTATCCTTATAATTATAATAATAATAATATATAGATTAGTTGCTGTATAAAATGAAAAATTTTAATTACATTCGCTAGACCCAAATATGAGAAAACAGCATGGGCTTTAATAAAAGCAACGCTTTGGCATTGTTTTCCAAAAAATATTACACGTTGGGATTATAAAGTACCATCCCATACATCCGCTAGACCCAAATATGGTTTATGAGAAAACAGCATGAAAAGCAACGCTTAGTTTTGGCATTGTTTTCCAAACAATATTACACGTTGGGATTATAAAGTACCATCCCATACATCGGCTAGACCCAAATATGGTTTATGAGAAAATAGCATGAAAATCAACGCTTAGCTTTGGCATTGTTTTCCAAACAATATTACACGTTGGGATTATAAAGTACCATCCCATACATCCCCTAGACCCAAATATGGTTTATAAGAAAACAGCATGAAAAGCAACGCTTATACTTTGGCATTATAAAGTACCATCCCATACATCCGCTAGACCCAAATATGGTTTATGAGAAAACAGCATGAAAAGCAATGCTTAGCTTTGGCATTATAAAGTACCATCCCATATATCCGCTAGACCCAAATATAGTTTATAAGAAAACAGCATGAAAAGCAACGCTTAGCTTTGGCATTGTTTTGTAGACAACATTATACGTTGGGATTATAAATCCCATGGTTCTTCTAAGCGTCGCTTGTCGTAGTGTCAGGCAAATTAGGTTGTTTTCGTTTTCACCGAAGCTTGGTAAGAACCTAGAGTCACATCGAAAGTCATTAATTGACCCACTATAATAAAAGAATAAGGGAGGGTCATTGAAGATACAATCTCAATAGATCAAGGGAGGGTCAGTGAAGATACAATGTCAATAGATCTCGAAAACGTTTAATTAAACTTTAAAAGTATCGTTAAAAAGAGATAATGCCTTCATTGAGTGTACGTAAGGAAACCCGGTATACAAGTTGAATCTTTAATGTAAAGATAATAACCTGTTTGGTGATCATTTATAATCATTTTATGTAAATAAGATTTCTAATTGTATATGTTATAATCGATTTATGCATAACCTTAAAAAAATAATTTGAGGGGAATTAAAAACGTATCCAGTAAGAAGCTTTCCATACGTTTGTGCACAAAGTTTAATGATTCAAACTTTCCGTGGCTATGCAGACATTAACCAAACCTGTTCTTTTAACGAAAACAATTTTCTAATTTAGTACAATGTTTCTTAGCTTCTTTTTAAAAACTAGAGTTTTTTTAATTTGGTTATTTAATTTGGTTATTGTAAAAAATTCTTATAATCGATGTATAGGATTGAGCAGTCTCCTCTCAATCATGATCCCTTTTAAAGTTGAGAGCTATACTTATCAATAAGGAATATAACACAAAGCCACCACACACCCACCCCTCACACGTTCAGGCGGTTTGAATATTAAACCTCTTGTAAAAAAGCCAAAACTCAATTACATGAAAGAAAGAATGATTCATAGGATCATTGTTTTCTGAAAAATAGTCAACATCATCAAAATGAAAATAATCAAATTCTTTTTGAAGTAAATTACATGAAAGAAAGAATGATTCATAGGATCATTGTTTTCTGAAAAATAGTCAACATCATCAAAATGAAAATAATCAAATTCTTTTTGAAGTAAGAAGTGTCTCTATATTAATAAGGATATAAATTAAATAAATCTATTCTAAACATTTAGACAGCAGAAACTACATAGCTATAAAAGCATTTGGGTAGTGCATGTGATATTAAAAGGGTAGCTAGTATTTTTCTTTAATTCATTAGACAGAATGAAATAAGGCTCGGCATAGCCTCTTGATTTCTTCTTATCTTTTAAAAATCATTTTAAAAGGGTTATTTATTATTACTTTCGTAAGTTAATTGGTTTTGAATTGTTTGAAAGTAATCAGTGATTAATATTAAATTAGTGGAGTCTAATAAGTATTAATGTGATGGTATGCATTCCAATAAAATTAAAGATTTCACAAAAACAAATCATGAACTAGTTTCAACTTAACCTAACCTTAAGATGTTTAGCCATTGAGGAGGATGGTGTACAAAGATATTGATGCCATATTGAGAAGAATGATAATTCGTCCAACACCAATATTCGTCCAACACCAATATTTGTAGGAAGGAAAAATATTTTCAGTCTCTTTCTGGTGATCTTACTCTGTACAAGAGGTTCTATCACCATGAACAAGTAACGAGGGATGGTATGGGACATCCTCTCTAAACTTATAGGCGAGTAGTATGTGAGGGTATCCCACATTCTATGCTCGAATGGGGAATCGTTAGTAGACTGCTGGGGAATCGTTAGTAGACTGTTGGGGAATTTCAGGGATAACTTGACCCTGGAGCTAAAAGGTCCAATGAGTGTTGGTATGGGACACCACTTTATCATTCGTAGCATAGTCTGTGATACCTGGTCTTGAATTGTTTGAAAGTAATCAGTGATTAATAGTAAATTAGTGGAGTCTAATAAGTATTAATGTGATGGTATACATTCCAATAAAATTAAAGACTCCACAAAAATAAATCATGAACTGGTTCCAACTTAACCTAACCTTTGAGAAGGTGACAAACATAGAGGTTAAAGCATAAATTGGTCTTAATAGGAGATGAAAAAATATTAATATGTTTAACCATTAAGGAGGATGGTGTACAAAGATATTGATGCCATATTGAGAAGAATGATCATTCGCCCAACATCGATATTTGCAGGAAGAAAAAATATTGCAATTCGATTTCAGTCGCTTTCTAGTGATCTTACTCTGGACAAGAGGTTCTATCACCATGAACAAGTAACGAGGGATGGTATCACCATGAACAAGTAACAAGGGATGGTATGAGACATCATCTCTAGACTGATAGGCGAGTAGTATGTGAGGGTATCCCATGTTCAATGCTCAAATGGGGAATCGTTAGTAGACTGCTGGAGAATTTTAGGGATAACTTGACCCCGAAGCTAAAAGGTCCAATGAGTGTTGGTATGGGACAACACTTGATCATTCATAGCATAGTCTGTGATACCTGGTGATGAGCTAGAGAAATGGTGGACCCTAGCTAAATCTAGAGAAGGTGGGTATTCAGCTAGGCACTAGGCATTTTAAATGCTACACCCTAACATGGAGGAAACAAGAACTTATGTGCCTCGAGCATAATTCTTAGGATAAATATCCTAAACACACCATGCTATGGGATGGGGAGCATTTTCTCCATCCTTTCAGGTTGTATGGGCCCTGGAAGGACAATCCCATACCGTGAACATAGATCTTCCAGTAAAGAAGATGAATGTGTTCACAAGATGGCACCTACTATGGGATTTGGCTAATCTCAAACGTTTAAGGGACCATTTGCAGTGGTCAACTACCTTGAAATGAATATTCAAATTCCTTTGTACTAATAAATTGTTGGGTGTGAGCTAAACTTACTATGTTTTGATCAAAACTTTTACTTGTGTATTTAGACAACTAGGTGAGTAGACTTGGGGAGTTACACCATCACAATAGATTTTTGATAAAATAATCTCTAGGTAGAATAATAGGAAGTATAGAAAGCCACATGATTTATTGATAAGAGTTGGCTAGAGTTTTTTCACAAAGTTGCAAAAACTTGCGAAGACTAGAACTCAACATTGCATCCACTAGATTGGCAATCCAACTAGTGAAGATTATTTTTTATAGAGATAACGAAATTTTTATTATCATTTTTAATATTTTATTGCAAAATAGAGGAGATTCATAAAAATTATTGGGTTATTATCATCTAATTTTTTCTTTGTTGCAAAAAATTAACTCTCAGAATTTGGGAAGCTTCCTACAACAGATAAAGAAGAACTTCATCTTCTTTGCCTAAAAGTCGATGTATTTTCTTTGTGCAGGGATTAATTATTTGTTGTAAAAAAATAAAGATTGAATATTTGGATACATAAGGAGAAATGTCTCATTGAGATATTTGCAGATTAAATACTCCTAGTTGAAATATTGAGGAGAGATCTAGTGGCCAAGGAAGCCACATTGAAGATTGTAAATCTAGGAAGGAGGTCCTAGAAAGAAGACCCTATTGAAGGAAGAAGAAACTCAAGGAGAAGAGTCCTAGTGAAGATTGGAGATTGGTGATCTCCATTGAATATTGAAAACTTCACATTGAAGAAGAGGTCCATAGAAGGCCCTATTGAAGAACTTCCATAGTGGAAGATTGAGCATTGAGAAGAACTAACAAATGTTCTATTGCATATTTTAGTAGCAATAGATTCAAGAGATCCTAGAAGAATATCTCGCTATAAAAATTCCATAGTTAAAGTTTGAAGAGGCCAAGAAAGGTCTCATTGAAGGTTTTGAAGCTGTAAGATTGAGTACCTTGGAGAGGTCTCAAGGAGAAACAAGAAGAAGGCTTGGTGAGCCTCATTGAATGAGTTCCTAGAAGAACTCATTGGATAAATTACTACCAAGGGAGAATCTCATGATAGCTAAGGAATTGGAACAATTATCGCCATCCAACAATAAGCCCAAAGGAGAAGGTTTGACAACAATATTATCAAATTTCAAAGGAGTTTGGAATAGATCTCGATATTATCAGATTGTTTGAGGAGGAGATCTAGTTTGAAGTCAGAATTCGGCAAGAGAAAGGAGATAGAAAAACCACCAAATTTGAGAGATTTGGGGACCATCATTGAAGGGTTTTTGAGTGAAGATCTCAGCTATGATTTGGAGGAGTATCGTACCAAATTTTTGGGATTCAAGGACAACATTTCAGTGAAGGTATAGACTGCTTTACAATCTGAATTTTTTTATATTTAAGGACAAAAAAAAGGCATCAATTTGTGCAGCATTAGTAGCTGCTAAAGATCAGATTTCAAATGTACATTTTGAAGGAGCATTTAAGTCACCAAGTTACAGTATTGGGCAAAAAATTAGTGAAGTGTTGAATCTACAAAAAGGTGTGCAAGAGAGTTGTTTTGGACAGCCTAGAAGAGCTGCAATAACATCTAAAAAAGGTAGCAAATTTAAGTGACCAAAGTCACTATCATCTTCATCATCTACAAGGAAAAGGTATGCAAAAAAATATGCAAAAGTTCATTAGTTGAGCTTTTTATATTTGAATTTTTATTAAAGTTATAAAGCATCGGTTTCAAATTTTCAAGGGTTGCATAGAATAGTATTCATTTCAAGTCTTCAAGATAAGTGCAAAAGTTATAGTCTACAAGGTTCAAACCTGCACATAGAAAATATAATAGAAGTTAGATATATTTCAAGAGAAAGAAACATATCAACATTCTATTGATATCATTCTAAACAAAGGAAGGCTTTACAAGTTTGCAAATATTAGTGAAAGCTTGGGTTGCAAAGAGTAAAAATAGCCAAGCAAGGAAGGTATTGCCAAGAGTGTGAAAGCATTAATTGCTTCAATGCATATCGGCCAAAAAAGAGAATTGAAGCTTACATTTTGAGAAAGAAAGAATCTTGGTTCAAGAGCATAGGGAAAAATGTCTACATCATTCTACTTTACGTTTGCATAGCAGAAAGAACCATTCAAATGAGTTAAAATTGAAGCTTTCTCAAGGAAAGGAAGATATCATTAGCATAGTAGCTTCAAAAAGCAAGAGAGAAAGAGTCATCCAAAGGCTCAATATCCAATCATTTAAGGTGTCTAAAGACACCCAATGCAGCACTAGAGCCACCAGATTCATCACCTACATAAAGTGCAAGGAAGCTATTAGTCAGACAAAGGATGTTGAGAATAAAAAAAAGCCTTTGATGAACGCATCATAAAGATCACAACAAGTCTACCTATGAGTGATGGAAAAATGAATAGCGCAAGAGCAATAGTTCTATCCACATAATAGTGCTAGGACCAATACAGTGAGGCACTCAGACAAAGCATCCTTTAGCCCATGTAGATTGCACCAAAGAAAACTCACCATTTGACGTGGAAGCAAGTACAATGTGGAAGGTGAATTTAGTAATTTGAAGAGAAGATACAACACTAACAATAAGGACATTTTAAATTTTCAAATAAGGATCAATTTTGAAGAGGTACACTTATCATTTAAAGCCACCTCATAGCCTTGCTCAACGCTCAATTGAATCATTAGAAAAGTAACTACAACTACCATAGAAACGATGGAGAATCATGATCATTCCTCTGTCATAGAAGCGGTTGAAGTAGAGCAAGAATTACAGAAGACAAGTGCAAGGAGGATAACAATTGTATAGCCCAAGGGAGTTAGGGAAAAAGAGATAGAAATATTGTGCCACGTAGAAGTCACCCCATGCAAGCAAGAAGGAGATCACCATGTCGTTGAGAACACAACATAAAGGAATATTTAAGCATGTATCTAAAATAAATAGGATCATTTGAATAACGCTCTCATTGAAGTGTTGGTGATAGCTCCAAGGAATCAAGTAAGGTTCTTAATGCCACTTGTGGTAGGCATTGGAAGAAGGTGCAACAGATACATTAAGCACAAATTGGCCCCATTTACCTTACATTACAACGTCAGATTCAAGAGAAGGCACTCACATACATAGCTCTTGTTTTAAGATAATATAGCATCAAGACTAAGGATAAGAGTCACCATTTTAAAGAGCACATAAATAGTTATCCAACGAAGATCATGGTTGGAAAGGAAGAAAATCATGACCAAACATTGGATAAAAGACCAATATTGATAGTGGAAAATAGCACACATAAAATTCTAAGACTTAGCACAAGTTCAAGGTGTATACAACAAGCTCATGGTTGAAGAAATGACTGTAGACCAACATATTTACACCAAGGAAAAATGCACAAGAGAAGTGGAAATCATACAAGAGCATTTATAAGTTGATAAGGAGAAGTCAACCATTGTCAATACGAAGCAAACACCATTCGTTTCAGTCAACTTGCAAACCTGAATCAAGCATTTGAAAGGTGGGAATTATCCATAGTTATATTGCAAGTTTATTTAGGTTGATATCAACACGCTCTATATTCTAGAGATGTTAATGTTAGGAATAATAAGGTGTTGAAAGAATCTCTAGAATACTTATTGGTTACATAAAGAAAAAAAGTTGAAACTTGAAGCATCTAAACTATTTCTATTGCTTCAAAACATTTGTAAATCTTAAAGACAAGGAGATATAAGGATTAGTAAAACTTAGTTTGCAAATACTTAGTATTTTTGAAACTTCTAACTTGGGAGATATAAGGTATCCTATACCAAACACATATCATAAAATTTTAGAAATCTCTTATAACATTGAATCATAGTGGAAGATTATTGCTTGCATCTATATTAGTTGGAAGATCAATCTTATTAGTCTTATACTTAAAGGAAGGAGACATAGATAATCTAACTAAAGATATTGAACTCTCATCTTTGAAATTTTATTTCTAAAAGCTTTCTACAAGAAGACATAAAAATTTATAGAAGTGTTAGAGCTGAATTTCATTCTAAAAGATTTTATCTCATTAAGATCATAGCATACCTCAATATCTATGGGGTCAAAAAGGAATTCAACAAAATTTAAGACTAGAAAGCCAAGCATAAGGATCAAGTTCATAGCTTGAAAATCTTGAGAATTATTTCCAAGATTGATCCTACAAATTAAAAAAGAGTATTACTAGGAGAGATAAGGAAGACTACTCCAAACAAGAAGAAGAAATCAAAACATATTAATATGGATAGATTGACAAGAGGAACATATCATCACTATAAGAAGACTCAAGATCAAAACACATCCAATATGTCTTATCAAAGGTATAAAATCGGTACAAACTCAAATAATCTCACAAATCAAAATGAAAAGGACATTTGGTACATAGATTCATGTGCAAGTCATCATATGACCAAAAAATTGCAATGGTTTGATTGTATTGAAGTCACCAACTACATACTAAGAATTGCATATAGAAAATTCTACCATATACATGGTTATGGATGTGTAGCTCCTAGAAAATTATTTCCAAATATTGTGCTACATAATGTCATGTATGTTCCAGGTTTATCATCCAATCTCATTTTAGTAGCAAAGTTAGTAGAGAGCAAAAGAATAATTGACTTCAAATACTCCAATGGAGTCAATATGTGCCTCATAATAAACCAAGGAGAAATTGAAGCTACTGGATCAATTCATAAAAATATATATGCTCTTAGACTCAATGGGAACATCACGGATATTGTTGCATTTCAAAATAATACTAATACATTTGTTGAAGAACAAGATGCAACATATGTAGAACCAACATATCACAAGAACAAACAGAAAAATAGAAGACTCAAAATTAAGAGAATGAGAGGACAACAAAACTACACTCTATTCAACTATCAACAAACCAAAGAAGGAGAAGAACCTCATCAAGATGAAGAACACCCAAAAGAGAAAGATCCTTGTTGAAGACTAAAGTCTTCAAAAATCAAATAATGTAATACAAGGGGTGTTGGAATATATATTACATCATTTGATTCTTTACTAATGTACCTTCATGGGTACATATTTAGATTAGGATTATATTAGGAGATTAGTAGTTTATTAGAGTAATTTAATAAATGCACAAGTGTTAGAATGTGCAATGATGTAAATGTGCATGTAGTCCACATGTACATGAGTCTTAGGGTTGAGTAAGAGGCAAGGAATCTATCTTCCAATATAAAGGCCTCCTTATGAGTGTTTGAATAGAGGATTTTTGGAGTGCATAGGTTAGAGTAGTAGTAGTCATAATGTAGCTCCATTTTGTTAATATGGAGAGGTTGTAAACTCCATTAGAGGAGCATTGCAATTTGAAGAACATAGACTTATACTGAGAGGGGGGGTGAACAGTATAAGACTTAACCATTTATCAATTTTTACTTTAGATAGCAGTGGCATCATCATAGCATTAATCATCACAGAAAACATCACACAATGAAGACCCATTTTAATGTGGTTCACCCAAGGTGGGCTACGTCCACTCAAATATTTTCTCTAAAAGCTTTCTCAAAGTTCTTTGGGAATCCTTCCCAATTACAATGTTTATGAGCCTCAACCCAAAGGAGACACCTTCCCCTACTCAAGTATTTATGAGCCTCTGCCCAAAGGAGAATCCTTCCCCTCCTCACGAATTTATGAGCCTCCTGCCCAAAGGAGAATCCTTCCCCTCCTCACAAATTTATGAGCCTCCTACCCAAAGGAGAATCCTTCCCCTTATCTTTAGAAAATGATACTTCAGAATATCACCTGCCTCTTATTTTGCTAGCACGTGGAACTCCTTTCCACAGAAGACCTCCTGTCCTCAATGCTCAGCCTCAAGAGGCATATGTCCTCACTGATCACCTCCACAACAACTCATCAACCTGTACTAAACACAGTCAGTCGATCTAGCACAAGTCTTCCTCACTCTGTCAGATCTGTCCCAAGATCAACTCATAAAGCTTGAACAAATCAATCTCTACTGCACACAAGCCTTCTCAAAGACTTGTCAAAATTGTCCTCAGGTTCTTCTCAAATAACCACTTCAACTCTGTCCTCAAGTCCTCTGCTAGGACCTATCCAAATCAGCTTACAAGTCCTCTCTAGAACTTGTCCAAATCAGCTCACAAGTCCTCACTAGAACCTGTCCAAATCAGCTCACAAGTCCTCACTAGAACCTGTCCAAATCAGCTCACAAGTTCACCAAGAAAAACTTGCTTAGCATGAACCCACAAAGAGAATTGTTAGAGACCCAATGTGATTCATCAACCTCATAGAAGCATAAAGAGAATTGTTAGAGCCTCAATATGTTCTATACTTAACTCCCAATCTCAACTCAATCTCAATCTCAAATCTCAACTCAATCTCAATCTCAATCTCAAAAGAATAAGATAGATGTAGTATGCTTTTCTCAAGAACATGAAACACAACCCAAAAATTGCCAACATGCAATAACTCATATAACAATGATACTCATGTTATTTCCACAACCAATATCTTTTCACAACTAATTAGGACTTCAACAACAATGCTCATAGACAAGGTTTAACCAACATCATTCAACTCAACATTAACCTTGAAGCATTCAACCAATCACTACATGAAAAGGAAACTAGTAGACATCATTTTCCCTCCAAATATATTTGAACAAAATAGCCACCAACATAAATCACCAATGCAAAGAATAACTTGCTCAAATAAATCTCAATGGAGTAAGCCCAAATCATGTATCAAGTAAAGCATTAACTTGATCAAAACAACCTCTATGGAAGCAACTCAACCATCAATCTCAAAACATCCAACTAAGGGTTTCACCAACTCAAAGCAAGTAGCAAGACTTACTAACATAAACCCTAGTGCAAAAATGCTTCCTCTTCCTCAACCAGAATTATGCATTCACCCAAAAAACTCATCAATGATTTTAATGCATAAACAATCTTCAATATCCAAAAAATGGGATTTACACCAACAAGAATACCTAGTAGACAACCTTTTCACTCCAAACTCAATTTCAAAAATACACCATCAACAATATACATGGAAGAAGTTGCCCATACCTTTGTTTGAGGAAGAAGAGAATAGTTCTTCAACCTATTACCAACACCATCCTCAACTTTGCCACCAAGTTAGGGTTAGATCATAAAAGTAACCACAAAAATATTTATTCCATAAAACACCTTATGACTCCAATCCTTAGAAGTCAACTACCAAAAATATAAAGCATACAAACAATATATCCTTTTACACCTTATTTCTCCAAATTAATTAAACCATGCTCAAGGAATAATAGCTTCTAAGAAAATCTCACTCAACAATCAAGCCAAAAATCTCAACCACACACTATCAACCTTATATCTCCAAAGAAGCATTTAACCTTAAAAATAATTTTAAATAAATCTGCCCAACCACTTCTTCTTTAACAAAATGCAAATTTTATTTAAAAAACATTACCAAAAAAATGCTTCCAAAAATCGTGGGTCAACAGTGCCTCCGAAAAAAAATCGGAGCACAAAAACTCTTCTCACACTCCACGACGGGAGTCGAACGCTTGACATCCCTTCAAGCGCCTTCGCAGAACAATCGTTGCCACTAGGCCAACGGTGCTAGCTTGAAGGCTAGCAAGAGTCTCCTTCTCCTTAACCCTTTGGTGGTGAATAAACATGGCGAAAAAAATGATAGCCGTAGCTTTTACTTCCCAAATTTTGCGCAATTTGAATTTCTTTCACCCCATCGCTTTGGACTATAGGTTATGGCTTATATAGCCAAACTTCCATGCTATGCACGACGTCGGTGGGAGGATAATTCAAAATTTTCGAATTAATATTATTTTGGTGTCTTCGAAACAACTTTAGGGTTTATGAAACCCTTTTGATTATTTAAAAAATAATCAAAGGTCTTTTAGACCTTAGACCTTAGGTGGAGAACCCATTAAATTATTAAAATAATTTAATCACTTAAATCAAATAAATAAATAATTAAAAAACCTTAAAAGGTTTTATTAATTAAGTTATTTAATTAATAAGTGTCTCCAGCCTTTGCATTAAGCTAAGAGTGGTTTTGAGAAAAACCCTTAATGCATCCGCCTGGTTTTAATAAAAACCCTTAAACCTGCCATGGTTTTGATAAAAACCTTTTCATCTGCCACATGGAATCTCTCCGAAATCTTCTAGAAAATATTCTTTGGAATCTTCAACCTTTGAAGCCAATAAATCCTCTTGACATTAATGCCAGTTCTTTTTGACATCAATGACAACTCATAGACAAGAAGCTAGGATCTCAAACCCAAAATTGCCAACAATATCCCCCTTTGTCATTGATGGCAAACCATGCTTCTCAACAACACTGAAACTCAAAACTGCTGTATAGAAATCAGCTCCCCCTGACTTGAGGCTCTCCCCATTTGTCATCAATGGCAAAGGGTCACCTTTGGGGCTTGGGACTAAGAATGAGCCTCTTAGCTTAGTCCCTCCCCCACCTCCTGTTGAGGTGATTAATTCCGGGGTGGGAGTAAAACTCCCAATTTCTCCCTTAAATACTCAAACGTATCTCTTGGAAGAGGTTTGGTGAAGATATCAACAATCTGTTCTTTAGTAGGCACATACTCTAACTTAACTTGCTTGTCTTGAACTTGTTCTCTTAGAAAATGATACTTGATAGGAATATGCTTTGTTCTTGAGTGCATTACCGGATTCTTGGAGATACTTATGGCACTTGTATTATCACATAATATGGATATGGGTTGATCATGCTTTATTTTGAAGTCTTCCAAGGTGGTTTTCATCCATAAAACCTGTGTGCAACAAGCTACTACTGCTATGTACTCTGCCTCTACTGTAGATAAAGAAACTGAAGGTTGTTTCTTACTTAACCAAGCAACAAAACTCCTTCCCAAAAAGAAAGCTCCACCACTAGTGCTTTTCCTGTCATCAATACTTCCTGCCCAATCTGCATCTGTATAAGCTGTGAGAGTAAACTTATCACCCTTGGGGTACCAAAGTACAAGGTCCATAGTGCCTTTCAAATATCTGAATATCCTCTTGACTGCCATAACATGAGTTTCTTTTGGAGATGCCTGAAATCTTGCTACTAACCCAACTGCCTGCATGATATCTGGTCTAGTAGTTGTAACATACAGTAAACTGCCAATCATTGACCTATACAACCTCTGATCTGCCATTGGAGATTCATCATATTTTCTCAACTTGCACCCTGTAATCATTGGAGTACAAACTGGTTTGCTATCCATCATACCAATTTTTTTTAACATATCTTTTATATACTTTCCTTGAGAGAGAAATATACCGTTTTTTGATTGGGCAATCTGAAGACCTAAAAAGAAAGATAACTCTCCAATCATAGAAATCTCAAATTCCTTCTACATGTTGTTAGCAAAATCTTTACACATTTGAGTATTGTTTCCTCCAAAAATAATATCATCAACATAAACAACCACAATCAACATATCATTGCCTTCATTTTTAATATACATATTGCTGTCTGCCATACCTTTTTTGAATCCCTGTTCATGAAGATACCTATCAAGTCTTGAGTACCAAGCCTTAGGAGCTTGCTTTAACCCATGCAAAGATTTTTTCAACTTGCACACATAGTCTAAATGTTCTGAAAGTAAAAATCCTTCTGGATGTTCTATGTAAACTTCTTCTAACACACCATTTAAGAAAGCTGACTTAACATCCAATACACTTTGAAAGACTTGGAACTTGAGAGAGCTAAAAACATTCTGATTGCTTCAAGATGAGCAACTGGAGCAAAGGTCTCTTCAAAATCAATACCTTCAACTTGAGCATATCATTTACAAACTAACCTTGCTTTATTTTTGACAATCTTACCATCCTCAATGAGTTTGTTCCTAAAAATCCATTTGGTACCAATGACATTCTTATCCTTAGGTCTTGGAACCAATTCCCAAGTTTCACTTTTCTCTATCTGATTTAATTCTTCATCCATTGCTTTTGTCCAAAACTTATCTACACAAGCTTCACTGAGATCCTTTGGCTCAATCTGAGATAGTAAGGAGATATCTATGGAAAATGTGAGGAAATAACTCTTCTTCTTTTTTGTCTGCTATCTGGATTACCAATGATCAAATATTTTGGATGATGTTTCGAACATACCTGGAAGGAGTTTTGGGGAGAAGTTGTTGTCTTTCTTCTTCTTCATCTGAAATCTCTCTGAATTCCTCTTGACAATTCTCATCATCAAATTCCTGTACTGAGTCTCGTATTCCTATCTTCTCATCAACTGTCACATTTATGCTTTCTACGATAGTATGAGTTCTCTTATTGTAGCATCTGTAGGCCTTGCTTTTGTTGAAGTACCCAAGAAAAATCCCCTCATCACATCTAGGATCAAACTTCCCCAAGTTCTGATCTTCCCTTCTGATGAAACATTTACTACCAAACACTTTGAAATATTTCACTGTAGTTGGTCTCCCTTTCCATAGTTCATAAGGAGTTTTATGATGATTTACTCTTAATCGAGCCCTGGTGATAATATAAACTGCTTGTACTAAGCGCCTCTTTCCAAAAACCGTCTAAAAGCTTTGATTCATTCAGCATAGCCCTAGCCATATTTTCAATAGTTATGTTCTTTCTCTCAACTACTCCATTTTGTTAAGGAGTTCTAGCTGCTGAAAACTCTCTTTTAATTCCTTGTTGTTCAAAATACTCCACAAATTCATTTGAAGTAAATTCTCCTCCTCTATCTGATATCAAATATTTGATTTTCTTATTAGTCTCATTTTCTATCATTTCTTTGAAAGCTTTAAATTTCTCAAGAGCTTCAGATTTTTCTTTTAGAAAAGTGACCCAAGTCATTCTAGAAAAGTCATCTATAAAAAGCATGAAGTAGCTTTCTCCCTGAATTCTTTGAGTCCTGGTGGGGCCACATAAATTAGTATGAATAAGATCCAAGGGTTTGGAATATGATTACCCCTTAGATTTAAAACTAGTTCTGGTCTGTTTCCCATGTTGACAAGGACCACAAATGGTGTTTTGTGGTCTCTTTATTTTGGGTAAGTCTCTAATAGCCTTCTTGTGACTAATATTGACAAGGTTATCAAAATTCAAATGTCCCATTCTTTTGTGCCATAACCAACTCTCAACTTCTTGAGATAGACAACACTTTTCCTTTTTTATCTCACTTAACATGTAAATATTGTTAGAAGTCCTTTTAGCACTAGCAATGATTTTTCCATTATTTTCTTTACTTATCTCACATCTATCTGAAAAGAAGGATACTATGTGCCCTTGATCACAAAGTTGGCTCACACTCAGAAGATGATGTCTAAGAAGTTCTACATAAAGCACATTTTCTGTTTTGGTTTTTCCATCCAAACTAAGAGTTCCTTTCCCACAAATTTTTGTTGACCTGTTATCTCCAAAACTAATTGTCCCTCTATTTGTTTCTTTCAAAACCAAAAACTTTTCTTTTTCACCAGTCATATGTTTGGAGCAACCACTATCAAGATACCATTTTTCCTCTTTATCTTGAGCATGAAAAGCAGTTTGAACTATCATAGATCTAGATTTGATTTTATTTCCTTTCCTAGTAAACTCTTTGCTAGATCTATCCAAATTACACATTCTTGCTACATGCCCAAAATTATTGCACTTGTAACACATGATATCTTTATTCACAAGAGGTGCAAAAGAATTAACAAGAATTAACATTTCTCTTATCATGGTTATTCACAAACTTATTGCAATGCATAGCTTTGTGACCAATTTTTTGCAAGAAAGACAATAGCCATGGAAAGTATTATGTAAATTGTTTTGATGTCTTGGATGATTGTTCTTCTTGTGATCAACTTGAACCCATCGCTATTCTGTTTGAAAGTTGATCTTGCTTGAAGTTCCCGTTTCTTGAATGGTGAGACTATCCTCCTTTTGCTTTCCAAAAGGAATATTATGTTTGAGAACTAGCTGTTCCAACTTAACTCTAAGATACACCACTTATTCTTCAAGTTTCTTGCAATCAGCTTCCTTCCCTTTGAGAACCTCTGTTAGAACCTGTTCAACCTTCTTCCCTTCTTCATCTAGAATCTTAAAGTCTATGAGACTTTGATATAGTTATGATCTTACTATCTCTTCTTCCTGACTTTGTTGCCTTAGAATAGAATTCTCTTCCCTGATTTTTTCAAGATTTCTTAAGGCCAAAAAGAATTCACCTTTTAGATCGAATTCAATCTCTTCATCACTTTTTGTATCTGTATGTTCCTTTGTTGGATCCTTCTCCAAGCTGTTATCTCTTCCTGGAGAGATCGACTCTGATACCAATTGAAGAACATAGACTTATACTGAGAGGGGGGGTGAACAGTATAAGACTTAACCATTTATCAATTTTTACTTTAGATAGTAGTGGCATCATCATAACATTAATCATCATAGAAAACATCACACAATGAGGACCCATTTTAACATGGTTCACCCAAGGTGGGCTACGTCCACTCAAATATTTTCTCTAAAATATTTCTCAAAGTTCTTTGGGAATCCTTCCCAATTACAATGTTTATGAGCCTCAACCCAAAAGAGAAACCTTCCCCTACTCAAGTATTTATGAGCCTCTACCCAAAGGAGAATCCTTCCCCTCCTAACGAATTTATGAGCCTCCTACCCAAAATAGAATCCTTCCCCTCCTCATGAATTTATGAGCCTCTTGCCCAAAGGAGAATCCTTCCCATCAGCTTTGGAAAATGATACTTCAGAAGATCACCTGCATCTTATTTTTCTAGCACGTGGAACTCCTTTTCGCAGAAGACCTCCTATCCTCAATGCTCAGCCTCAAGAGACCTCTGTCCTTACTGATCACCTCCATAGCAACTCATCAGCCTATACTAAACACAGTTAGTCGGTCCAGCACAAGTCTTCCTCACTCTGTCAAATCTGTCCCAAGCTCAACTCATAAAGCTTGAACAAATCAATCTCTGCTACACACAAGCCTTCTTAAAGACTTGTCAAAACTGTCCTCAGGTTCTTCTCAAATAACCACTTCAAATTAGTCCTCAAGTCCTCTGCTAGGACTTGTCCAAATCAGCTCACAAGTCCTCCCTAGAACCTGTCCAAATCAGCTCACAAGTCCTCACTAGAACCTGTCCAAATCAACTCACAAGTCCTCACTAGAACCTGTCCAAATCAGCTCACAAGTTCACCAAGAAAAACTTTCTTAGCATGAACCCACAAAGAGAATTGTTAGAGACCCAATGTGATTCATCAACCTCATAGAAGCATAAAGAGAATTGTTAGAGCCTCAATATGTTCTATACTTAACTCCCAATCTCAATCTCAACTCAATCTCAATCTCAAAAGAATAAGATAGATGTAGTATGCTTTTCTCAAGAACATGAAACACAACCCAAAAATTGCCAACCATGCAATAACTCATATAACAATGATACTCATGTTCTTTCCACAACCAATATATTTTCACAACTAATTAGGACTTCAACAACAATGCTCATAGACAAGGTTTAACCAACATCATTCAACTCAACTTTAACCTTGAAGCATTCAACCAATCACTACATGAAAAGGAAACTAGTAGACATCCTTTTCCCTCCAAAGGTATTTGAACAAAATAGCCACCAACATAAATCACCAATGCAAAGAATAACTTGCTCAAATCAATCTCAATGGAGTAAGCCCAAATCATGTATCAAGTAAAGCATTAACTTGATCAAAACAACCTCTATGGAAACAACTCAACCATCAATCTCAAAACATCCAACTAAGGGTTTCACCAACTCAAAGCAAGTAGCAAGACTTACTAACATAAACCCTAGTGAAAAAATGCTTCCTCTTCCTCAACCATAATTATGCATTCACCCAAAAAACTCATCAATGATTTTAATGCATAAACAATCTTCAATATCCATAAAATGGGATTTACACCAACAAGAATACCTAGTAGACAACCTTTTCACTCCAAACTCAATTTTAGAAAATACACCATCAACAATATACATGGAAGAAGTTGCCCATACCTTTGTTTGAGGAAGAAGAGAATAGTTCTTCAACCTATTACCAACACCACCCTCAACTTTGCCACCAAGTTAGGGTTAGATCATAAAAGTAACCACAAAAATATTTATTCCATAAAACACCTTATGACTCCAATCCATAGAAGTCGACTACCAAAAATATAAAGCATACAAACAATATATCCTTTTACACCTTATTTCTCCAAATTAATTAAACCATGCTCAAGGAATAATAGCTTCTAAGCAAATCTCACTCAACAATCAAGCCAAAAATCTCAACCACACACTATCAACCTTATATCTCCAAAGAAGCATTTAACCTTAAAAATAATTTTAAATAAATCTGCCCAACCACTTCTTCTTTAACAAAATGCAGATTTTATTTAAAAAACCTTACCAAAAAAATGCTTCCAAAAATTGCAGGTCAACAGTGCCTCCGAAAAAAAATCGGAGCGCAAAAACTCTTCTCACACTCCACGACGGGAGTCGAACGCTTGACCTCCCTTCAAGAACCTTCGTAGAACAGTCGTTGCCACTAGGCCAATGACACTAGCTTGAAGGCTAGCAAGAGTCTCCTTCTCCTTAACCCTTTGGTGGCGGATAAACGTGGCAAAAAAAATGATAGCCGTAGCTTTTACTTCCCAACTTTTGCGCAATTCGAATTTCTTTCACCCCATCACTTTGGACTATAGGTTATGGCTTATATAGCCAAACTTCCATGCTATGCATTACGTCGGTAGGAGGATAATTTGAAATTTTCGAATTAATATTATTTTTGTGCCTTCGAAACAACTTTAGGGTTTATGAAACCCTTTTGATTATTTAAAAAATAATCAAAGGTCTTTTAGACCTTAGACCTTTGGTGGAGAACCCATTAAATTATTAAAATAATTTAATCACTTAAATCAAATAAATAATTAATTAAAAAACTTTAAAAAGGTTTTATTAATTAACTTATTTAATTAATAAGTGTCTCCAACCTTTGCATTAAGCTGAGAGTGGTTTTGAGAAAAACCCTTAATGCATCCACCCGGTTTTAATAAAAACCCTTAAACCTGCCATGGTTTTGATAAAAACCTTTTCATCTGCCACATGGAATCTCTCCGAAATCTTCTAGAAAATATTCTTTGGAATCTTCAACCTTTGAAGCCAAAAAATCCTCTTGACATTAATGCCAGTTCCTTTTGACATCAATGACAACTCATAGACAAGAAGCTAGGATCTCAAACCCAAAATTGCCAACATAAGTTTTGTGAGCTTTCTTATATGAGCATTTCTAGAGCATTGTATCAAGTTTTCTATCATATTTTCATGCATGTTAAGTTGTCATTATCATAGTTATAACATTGCATGCTTATTTCAATACTTGTGATTACATTTCTTTTAAGTTTAAGGCTCCAAAAGCTAACATTTTAGTCTCTAAATAGTTTTTCATTGAATTTCCATACTATTTTGAGTGGGTGAAGAGAATTTTGTCTTAATTATATTGAAAAACACCATCTCCACCACCTTTCCCAAGGTTTTCTTTGTAAGCACCATAAAAATTATGTTTGATAAGCCTAACTTCAAGATATTTCTTATTAAACATGGATCGTTATAGATCCTTTAAGTTCACTTTATTATCATAAATCACCCTTGCATGTATGTTTAAGTCTTGAAACCAAGAGGTTAACACATCTTTTTCATATTTGAGACTTCCCACAATGATTATCATGCTTATAAAAACTCTACAAGAGACAAGAATGAAAATTCAAATGTGAATATGATCACAAGATCTATATTTAAATATTCTATTATTCCTTTCAAGCAATAAATTCTAATGAATAATGGCAAGCCTATTCCTAATAGAATACTTAATGCTTTAGATTTAAATAATTTATCCAATGTTTATTTGTTAGAGTTAAAGTGCACTATGCCTCTATTTTGACACTTTTCAGTTTATACTGACACTTGTCAGTTTATAATATAGGCCTTCTGCCTATATATGTAACACATTTTTATCAATACAATAATCCCCTTCAGTTTTCCCTCCTAACATTTGGTATCAGAGCAGGCTTTCCCTGCCCTATGAAAACCCTTGAGGGGGGATTTCCCTCATGGAAATCCTCCCTCCCCCGATTTTTTTCCCTATTTTTTTAATTTTTTACCGAGGGAGTATGCTCTCCATCATTTGATGGATTAGAAACCAGATGGTAAGAATTTAAAAAAAAAAAAATTGGGAAATATTTTCAGAATATTTTTTTAGTTCTTTTTGAAAATGTAGCATTCGTCGTTTTTTTTTAGTGGTGGCTACCAGAAGTTTTCATAGCTGCCAAATGGGTGTTTGCGATCATAGTAGTGGCAAGGAGAGTGCACATTTGTTTCAGAGTGGACACCTACGACGCCTGGACAGGTGACGACGGCAGGTTCGTTGTGTAACATCACGGCCGTAGACGAGCTACGACGCTCCATGGTGGAGGACGGTGCAATCCCCAAAGAAGATCTGTGCATGCGGAGTGGAGTGGCCATTGAAGATCTATTAAAAATGGAAATGGGGAAATGGAAGGTTTGGCATTGATTCATTGTCACCAGAGTTTCCAACCTAAACCCCAATAATTCGTCGATGGTGGACATGAAGATCAACAACTGGATGTTTCTTCAAAACTAATAGTAGTCTGTGAGAGAGCGGCACAACATGACGTTCGAGACGGTGGTGGAGGCGACGCTGGCATATGACTGGGCGGCGGTCTAAATTGTTTTTTTGCCCCCATAGATCCGATCTTCAAATTTGAACACGGAAGAGGCTCCGCTTGCCTTAGAGATGTCGTCTGGCAGTCCTCTCTTTGCATGGAATTCGTATTCAAGCCCTGGTCGAGAGAATCGTGCCCCTGGTGCTTGGATGTTTATTTTTTTTAACTTTCTTTTGACTGTAGCAAATAATACATCAACAAATTAAAACCAGAATGAGCAGGATTCAGATGAATTTTATGGTCTCCGTTACAAATTATGCAGAATTCAGGCAGATTTTATGGTTTATGTTAGAAGTTAGGCTGCCAAAAATTAAAAATCGGGAGAGGGGAGAAGGAGGAAAATGTACAGGGGCGTTGTTGTGGCGGCGACGACGTGGGGCGATTCGCCTACAGGCGACGACGGGTATTATGTGGTAAAGCTCGAGCAGCTTTCGCGTTGGAGCGATGCCAATGAAAGGTCGGTCGTGGATGGATCAGAGGACGCATCATTCTCTTCCCTATCTTTCTATGACCCGTTAACCTCGATTGCCACCTTGGAAAATGGGACCGACGACACGAGCTCCAGGTTTTTGGCCTCCTTGCAGAATAATATGAACAGCCCCAGATATCCTCCCTCTAGGATATTCTAGATCTCCTCGTGGCGCATAGAAACTGGCCAACGTATGAGATGTATTATTTTTTAAATTTCTTGAGCAGTGACAGTATTCCAGTTTGCTCGTGTGGCATTAATGAAGATATCGACGGACTATTTTTTTTGAGGTCGTTTGCTCATGCTCGGTGGAAGCATTGGAACATCCAAAAACCCCTAATAATTTATTCCGCTCCGTGAAAGTCGTGGAGCCCGCTGTGAATTGCATGTTGCTTCGATCTCTCCGATTTGGTGCCTTTATCATCGTAAAAAGGTGGATGATGTTCCTTTGTTGCATTTTTGTACCAGTGGTGCCAGCTGGAGCCCAAAGTGATGGCGGGTAGCTTTGATAGCTTTGCGGGCATGGGCCCGTCCACGCCAAGGACTGATCTTTAGAGATTGCAGATTTTTTAGAGATTCTGTGTTGAAAGAGGGACTTTATTTTAACCACATATGGCAGATGTGGCGGTCGTAAAATTTTACTGACTATTCCTTTGTTTACAGTCTAGCCGTTGCCCATCAATTAATATTTTTTTTGGCCCATCAAATGTTCCTTTTATTTTAAGGGGTCATGAACAAAATTGTATGGGGAATATTTTGACAAAGTTATTTTAAAAGTAAAGTAGGGGCAGTTGAAAACTTGGACTAGTGAAGTGGAAGGCCTAGATGATCCATGTAATTCCCCTGCGAGGGAAATTTTAAGACTTTTTTTTTATTCCGCCTGAGAGCAATGCCGCCATTGAGTGAAGTTGTTTATTTTGCTGCCTAGAGATGCATGCTATTGTTTTTTCCACATGATGAAGGCCCCTTTGATGGTGGAATATAGGGGTATTTATAGTCGTTGGAAACATTTTTCCACGACGGACACAATGGTGGTGTCATATTGTAATTTTGAGGCTGTTTTAATTTAGTTTTTTAGCCTCAAAGTTTTTATACCTTGGAGTGCACTCTCGGTTGTACCCGACACTCCCGAGGTAATTTCATATGTGATCCTTGTACCTAGTGACCTTTTCTATACACTTGGCGAATGCAGTGGCTGGTTACCCATGCATTTCGGTGGGATGACATGGTCACAATAAGGACACTTATCCTAGGAACTACATACATAGACACCCTAGACTCTATCTGAGGTTTTTTTTTCGGATCTACTTCTAAAGACTACAGACAAAGACACTTCAGAAGATTCTCTTCTTTTCTTCTTCTCTCCTCCTATTTTGATCTATGGCTCATTTTATTGTATTGAGTGCATTTTCAACAGAGACCGACACCTTCCAGATTGAGTTCACCATGAGGAGGGATTTCATACTCATGGTGAATCTATTCAGTAACCTACGAGAGGCAACATCCTCTGAGGATGACCTGCAGAGGCAATAGACCCAGAAGTGGCTGACCCTGAGGCACCCATGATGACCTCGAGGCACTTAGACGGATGACCCAGTGGCAACAGGCCCATGGAAGTGGCTGACCCTGAGGCAACAGACCAAGATGTATACACAATGAATCTAGCATTATTCACAGTTGGAGAGCCAAGCACAAAGAGCAAGAGCCTAAGACCAAATCAATAATAAAGGAGGATGTAGATTTTTGTTAGAGAAGTCAACATTAAGGGGGAATGTTACCTAATGTTGACTTGTTTTTTTCTTTAGTTAGGATAGTGCACATTAAGGGGGAATGTTAGAATTAAATTAATGTGCACTATGCCTTCATGACACTTGTCAATTTCACTTGACAAGTGTCATGTTCATCATATAGGCTTATGCCTATATGATGACCCCGAGGCACCCATGATGACCCCGAGGCACTTAGACGGTTGACCCAGTGGCAACAGACCCGTGGAAGTGGCTGACCTTGAGGCAACAGACCGAGATGTATACATAGTGAATCTAGCATTATTCATAGTTGGAGAGCCAAGCACAAAGAGCAAGAGCCTAAGACCAAATCAGCAATAAAGGAGGATGTAGATTTTTTTAGAGAAGTCAACATTAAGGGGGAATGTTACCTAATGTTGACTTGTTTTTTTTTCTTTAGTTAGGATAGTGCACTTTAAGGGGGAATGTTAGAGTTAAAGTGCACTATGCCTCTGTTTTGACACTTGTCAGTTTATACTGACACTTGTCAGTTTATAATATAGGCCTTCTGCCTATATATGTAACACATTTTTATCAATAAAATAATCCCCTTCAGTTTTCCCTCCTAACATTATCAACTCTTAAAATATTAACAAAATGACTTAATAGATTACCATTTTCATATAAAAGCATCCCAAAATGGTAGAAGCAAGGAGAAGCAAGGAGCAATGAAGAAACAAATGATCTTTTGTTTCTAGCATCTCCTTACACAAAGCACACCTCAAAGATCCATGATATTCTCTTCATTGTAAATTATCACCCTTAGGAATTTTTCTTTGGATTTCTAACCAAAGAAATGTTGAGACTATAGATGCTTCCAAGGGAAATATGAAAGTAGGAACTTTGATTGCTCCAAAGCCATATATCCCAACTTTATTGAGTATCCACCCTCTTTGGATAGATTCTAAATTTACTATTGAGTATCCACCCTCTTTGGATAGATTCTAAATTTACTTGTCATACCATAAAAAGATGAAAAAATAAAACTCTTGAAACATATTTTAGAGATCATTCTCTACTTTTTTAAGGTCCTTTCCCTCGAAACATTGCTAATAGAAATCCATGATTTGGAATTGTTGTTCACATAAATATATGTTTCTACATCTAAACCTCTACAAGATGAAAATACCATATCTAATGGATGTCATTATGAATTAAAAATATGAGGATAAATCTTCATGCAATAATCCCATTCATTGACTAACCACCTAATATATTTCTTGATTAATTACATACTTTCTCATATAAATTTTATCCTGTCAATCACTTAAGAAGGTTTCTTTTACTTGACAATTTTACTTTATAAAGATCCTAAATATTTTTAAATAACAATTTATCCAAATTTTTCCTTAAACTTTTAATAATCTCCAACTATGTTTGGTCCCTAATGCAAAAGTTCATAATTCATAAGCTTGTCCCTCTAATATAAACCCTATCACATTTACAAAGAAGAAATTTAAATTTTGCCTCACATCTTTTTTAAAGAAAATATCTTTGAATTTTTCCAAATTTAGATGCTACATTTACTACTAAACTTGAAAGTGGCATCATATATATGGGGATAGATTATAATGTAGACTTTATTAATTTAAATATTTTAGCCATGGTTAAGAAATTAACTTTTGAAGTAGCTAGATAATATTTTATTCTATCCAAAGTTGAGTCCCAAATATTCTTCTTTTTTATCAAGAAAGGAAATTCCTAGGCATATTGATGATAACATTTCAAATTTAAGACCTAAAATTTCTATAAAAATCTATATTATAAATCAATTGTAGTGTTGACAAAATAAATTCTAGATCTTTTCATATTAACCAAATGCTAAATATTTTTCTCATAACATCATAATATTGATTTAAAATCCATGTTCTCATTGACCAAAATATTACCTAAAATAAGAGTGACAGTAATAAATTGGAGATAAAAGAAGTTGCAAGCTTATTCTAGTAGTAAGGGCTTTGGCCTCTCTTTGAGAGGTCCAAGGTTCAAATCCCACTCAGAATGAAAGGACCAGGATCCCTCATAAAAACTATGTAAACTCATTGAAAATAATTAATTGGAGCTAAAATATAGGGGGACCATTTGTCACAACTTGAATACATTTTAAATCTACAAGCTTACTAAAGTGGTAAGGGATTTGGGATCTCTTTGATAGGTCCAAGGTTCAAACCCCACTCAATATGAGGGGACCAGGGCCCCTCATAAAAACCTTTGTAAACTCATTCAAAAAAACTTGAGTACAATTTACCTTTCACTTTACCTTTAGAAGAGGTCTTCCCAATTCCTTATTATTAATAATAAAAAGATAAAAAGTGTTGGACATTTTGAGTAGATGAGTTGTCATTGATGTCAAGAGTGAGTGGTCATTGATGTCAAGCTTTCAGCACCAGTCAGTGGCAGTTTCAGTGGGCAACATCAGTTTCAGGTTCTCTAGTTTCAGTTGATCAAGACCCGGTTCCAGGAAGTCAGATGTGGTCCAAAGTGCAAAGAAGAAGCCCAAGTGAATAATATTATAATATTTCTTTATAATATTATACAGGGAAGTTTAAATTAATTATAAATTAATTAATATAATTTTATTATAAATTAATTTATTAATTAATTTACTTAACTTATAAGTTATTTAAATTAATTATTAATTAATTTTAATATTAATTATAAATTAATTTATGTTAATTTTAAATAACCCTAAGGTGGGTTATTAAGTCAAATTTCAAATTTGAATTTCTAGCATCGACATGGGGAGCAAATTAACCAAATGTGTATAAAAGGGGGACTACCCCACCTTAGCCAAAGTTACCAATGCTTTCGAATTAATTTTGATGCTATGCGAGCTTATGTGAATCGTGCTATGCAAAGAGGATTTTAATTTTAAATTTTTAAGTGCTTAAGAGGAGCCAAAATCATTTGACCCACCAAGGAGGGGTCCTTGATCACCAAAGCGCAGTTGGCAACCACAACGAAAGCAAGACGCGAGGGCAGTGATTGACATAGGTTCGAATCTGCAGAGGATCATTTTTATTTTGTGTTAAATTTGATGATGAAAGGATGTTGAAAGGGAAGGAAGTCTTCCTTCCTTCACATGGGTGCCTATAGCCCATGTGGTGGGCACCAAAGTGCTAAGGCGCTTGGCGCTTGGGGAGACGATGGTTCGAATCACGCCAAAACCCTTTTGGGGAGAAAACAAAGGTATGCATTAGTTGAGCACCAAAATTTTTGGAGGAATTAGTTGAGGTATTAAAAATTAATTTTTGCATAATTTATTTGGTTTGTAAGGTTTTAAGGGGAGTTATAAGGTTGATGCAAAATAAATTTTTGGTGTTATTTGCTTTAGTGTTTGAAAAGGGTAATAAGGTGTTTTAGGAAGATTGTTTGAGGTTTTGTGGTGTTGGATATTATTTTAAGTTGGAGATTATAAGGTGTATCCAAATAATTATTTTTCATGTATGATTTGATGGATGTTAATTCCAAGAAGGAGCAATAAGGTGTATTTGAGCTTTGATTATTTTTGTGTTTAAGGAATATTTTGAGAAAGTGTTAAAGTGATATTTTGTCATCTAACCATTGAAATTGGAAAGAAGGAAATTGTGATTGAGACAGGTTTTCTAAGGGCACTTCTACATCAAACAAAAGGTATGGGCACATCTTCCTAGTGAGTGATTGTTGAATGTTGTGAATGCTAAGTTGGAGTGAAAAGGATTGTTTGGTAAGCATTGTTGAGTGTGTTTTGAATTAATGCTTCAAGGTTTTCTAGAATAGAGAGTTGATGATAAAACCTTGTTTGATAAGCATTGTTGTTGAAGTGATTAATTTGAGTGAAGAACTTGAACTAGGGTTTGCAAAGATCATGAGTATCATTGTTATGTGAGATTGATTGATAAGCATTATTGGAAATATTTGAGTGAGTGTTCATATGCTTGGACTAGGGTTTGTAAGCAAGGATTAATTCATTGAGTGATTGGTTGAGTAGAGTTGGTTGAGCCTAGTCAAGTGGATGTGTTGAAGTGATAGTTCAAGTTCTATGAAACAAATTATTCTATATTCTAAATTGATTTGAGAAAGAGATTGAGTATTTATGAATGTGAAACATATTGAGTCTCTAACAATTCTCTATATGTTTCTATGATAAAAGAGAGATTGAAAGTGATTGAGAATTGTGTGAATGTGAAGCATATTGAGTCTCTAACAATTATCTATATGTTTCTATGAGATTGGACAAGTTCTAGTGAGGACTTGTTGAGCAGATTTGAGGTAAGTCTTAGAGAAGACTTGTGGACAGAGATTGAGGACATATTTGAGGATAGAGATTGAGGATAGATTTGAGGATAGATATTGAGGACAGATTTGAGGACATAGATTGAGGATAGAGTTTGGTGCAGATTTGAGGATAGGTTTGTGCCAGATCAGAGATAGATATTGAGCAGATTTGTGCTAGATCGAAGGACTATGTTTAGTGTAGATTTGAGATAGATATTTGGAGGTGATAGAGTATAGAGGATGATAGTCTCTAGTGGATAGAGATCCATTAGCCTAGGATAGTGAGGATAGGTGTCTTTAGTGGATAGAGATCCATTACCAGAGTAGTGGGGGCAATAGTTCTTCTAGAAGATCACCAATAGAGCTAGAGGAGAAAGAAGTTCTCCTATGGATAGAGATCCATGAACTTGATTAGGGGATTGGTGTCTCCTTTGGATAGAGGTCCATAAACATTGTAGGGAAAGGATTCCCAAGAGAATTTATTTGAGAAAAATTTATAAGGAATATTTTCTCCATGGAGTAGCCCACATTGGGTGAACCACGTTAAATCATGTCTCTCATGTGTGTGATGCTTTGTGTGATGTTTACTACTTTAATATTGTTGATGTTATCATTTGGATTAAAAAGCAAAAAGTTTTATCTTATACTATTCACCCCCCTCTCAGTATAAGCACATGTTCTTCAATTGGTATCAGAGTGGGTCTCTCCATGAAAAGACTAACAACTTGGAGGAGGATCCATCAAAAACACACATGACTTCAAAAAATGAAGAAGAGACCATGTTTGATATAAAAGAGGAATTATTTATTGCTCTCAAAAATTTGGAAAGGATTAGAGAAAAGAACTCAAGCTTGAAGGAACAAATTCAAGAGGATGAAGAAGCAAAGATGGAACTTCTACAAAGTCTCATAGAACTTAAGATAAAGGTAGAAGAAGGAAAGAAGATTGAGCAAGATATGACAGATCTATTAAGAGCAAGAGAAACAGAATGTGAAATATTGGAAGCAAAAATTATTTATCTAAGGAATGAAGTTGAAAGGACTAAAGTACTACAAGATATAGAGTATGGGAAATAGAAAGAAGAGTCAAGTCTTCAAAAAGGAGAAACTTCAAACAAAGATAGGTAAGCAAAGGATACTTCAAAAGAAAAAGACATCAGAAAGGAAGAAAGCAAAGAAGAACCTTGGATGAGAGTTAATCACAAAAGGAGAAGCACTCAACCACAATCTCAAAGGCATCCAAATAGGTTACATAATTTCTTCCATGGTCATTGTTTTTCTTGTAACAAATATGGTCATAGAGTTGTACATTGTATTGGTCATGCAAGAAACAATGTCAATAGAAATTTCAATTCTTTTGCACCTCTTATGGATAATGATATTATATGTTACAAATGCAATAATTTTGGGCACAAGGCTAGATGGTGTAAAATGATACTTCCTAAGTCTAGTAAAAGAAAAACAATTTCAACAACTAGGAAAGAGGAAAAGGGAAATGTAAAGGCTAGATCAATGTTAGTTCAAACAACCCTTCATGCTCAGGATAAAGAAGAACAATGGTATCTTGATAGTGGTTGCTCTAGACACATGATAGGAGACAAAGAAAAATTCATTGTACTAAAAGAAACCAATAGAGGATCAGTAAGTTTTGGTGATAATGGATCAACAAAGATTGGTGGAAGAGGAACTCTGAGTTTAGATAATGGGAAAACAAGAACAAAAAATGTGTTGTATGTCAAAGGGTTAAAACATAATCTGCTAAGTGTAAGTCAACTTTGTGATCAAGGTCATATGGTTACATTTCACCCAGATAGATGTGAGATAAGAAAAATAGAAACTGGAAAAGTCATTGCAAATGCAAGAAGAACTCCAAACAATCTATACATGCTTAGTGAGATCAAAGGGGAAAAGTGCTTTCTATCACAAGAAGATGAGAGTTGGTTGTGGCATAGAAGATTGGGTCACTTGAATTTTGACAACATAGTCAACATAAGCAATAAGCAGGTTGTAAGAGATTTACCCAAGATAAAGAGGCCACAAAACATAATTTGTGCACCTTGTCAACATGGAAAGCAAACTAGAACAAGCTTTAAGTCAAAAGGATATATGTCATCTGAGCCATTAAGTCTAATACATACTGATCTATGTGGTCCTACCAGAACATAGAGTATTCAGGGTGAGAGTTACTTTATATTGTTTATAGATGATTACTCCAGAATGGTTTGGGTAGCCTTCCTAAAAGAGAAGTCAGATGCATTTGAAAAATTCAAAGCATTTAAGGAACTGGTTGAAAATGAAACCGACAAGAGGATTAAGTGTTTGAGATATGACAGAGGAGGAGAATTTACCTCAAATGAATTTGTAGATTTTTGTGAACAACATGGAATCAAGAGAGAATACTCAGTAGCAAGAACTCCTCAACAAAATGGAGTAGTTGAAAGGAAAAATAGGACTATTGAGAATATGGCTAGAGCTATGTTAAATGAGTCCAAAATTTCAGATGGATTTTGGAGGGAAGCAGTCAACACAATAGTATATATAATCACTAGGGCTCAAATGAGGGTAAACCATCACAAGACTCCTTATGAGCTTTGGAAAGGAAGACCGACCACTGTAAAACACTTCAAGGTTTTTGGAAGCAAGTGCTACATAAGATGAGAAGATCAAAACTTAGGCAAGTTTGACCCAAGATGTGATGAGGGAATTTTTCTTGGTTATTCCACTAAGAGTAAAGCTTATAGATGCTTCAACAAGAGAACACACACTATTGTAGAAAGTATAAATGTAACAATTGATGAGAAGATAGATTCAAGAGAACCAGTTCAACAAATTGTGTATCAGGAAGATGGGAGTTGTCAAGAAGAGTTTCATGAGGAATCAGATGAAGAAGAAGAAGAAACACAAAGACTTCTTCCTAAAACTCCATCCAGGTATGTACAGAAGCATCATCCAAAAGATCTAATCATTGGGAATCCATATGAAAGACAAACAAGGAGAAGGATAATAACACCATCTCAACAAGCAAATTTTTCTTTGCTATCTAAGATTGAGCCAAAGGATTTCAATCAGGCAAGTGAAGATGAGTTATGGATTAAGGCAATGGATGAGGAATTAGATCAGATAGAGAAAAGCAAGACTTGGGAACTTGTTCCATGACCAAAGGACAAGAATGTGATCGACACAAAATGGGTATTCAGAAATAAGTTAAATGAAGATGGATAGGTAGTAAGGAATAAAGCAAGGTTAGTGTGCAAAGGTTATGCACAGGTAGAGGGAATTGACTTTGATGAGACATTTTCTCCAGTTGCATGACTTGAAGCCATAAGAATATTTTTAGCCTTCTCAAGTTTTAAAAACTTCAAGGTATATCAGATGGATGTTAAGTCAACATTTCTAAATGGTGTTCTAGAAGAAGAAGTCTATATTGAACAACTAGAGGGATTCATATTAACAGATAAACTAGATCATGTATGCAGATTGAAAAAGGCATTGTATGGTCTAAAGCAGGCTCCTAGAGCATGGTACTCAAGATTGGATAAGTATCTTCAGGAACAGGGATTCAGAAAAGGAATAGTAGACAACAACTTATACATCAAAAATGAAGGGAATAATCTACTAATTGTGGTTGTTTATGTTGATGACATCATTTTTGGGGGAAACAATGATAAGATGTGTAAATAATTTGCAAAGAACATGCAAAATGAATTTGAGATGTCTATGCTTGGTGAGTTGTCCTTCTTTCTTGGACTTCAGATTTCACAATCGAAGAAAGGAGTATTTCTCTCACAAACCAAGTATATAAAAGAGATGCTAAAGAAATTTAGGTTAGAAGATTGCAAACCGGTAAGTACCCCCATGGTCACAGGATGCAAGTTAAGTAAGGATGATGAATCTCCAGAGGTAGATCAGAGATTATACAGATCTATGATTGGCAGCTTGTTGTATGTTACAACTACAAGACCAGACATAGTGCAATCAGTGGGATTAGTGGTAAGGTTTCAGGCAACACCTAAGGAAACACATGTGGCAACAGTAAAGAGAATTCTTAGGTATCTAAAAGGGACTATGGATTTTGGGCTCTGGTATCCCAAAAGTGATAGTTTCACACTCACAACATATACAGATGCAGATTGGGCTGGCAGTATTGATGATAGAAAGAGCACAAGTGGAGGAGCATTCTTTCTTGGAGACTATTTAGTCTCTTGGCTAAGTAAGAAGCAGGTTTCAATATCCTTATCTACAATAGAAGCAGAATATATTGCAGTAGTAGCCAGTTGTACATAGGTATTATGGATGAAGTGAACTCTAGAAGACTTCAAGATAAAACATGATCATCCTATTCCCATATTATGTGATAATACAAGTGCTATAAGTATCTCAAAGAATCCAGTGATGCACTCCAGGACAAAGCACATTCCGATCAAGTATCATTTTCTGAGAGAACAGGTGATAGATAAATAGGTCAAGTTGGAATATGTTACTACAAAGGAACAGATAGTAGATATTTTCACTAAGCCACTTTCAAAGGAGACCTTTGAGTATCTTCGAGGAAAATTGGGAGTAATACTCCCACCCTAGAATTAACCACCTCAAGAGGAGGTGGGGGAGGGGCTAAGCTAAGAGACTCATTCTTAGCCCCGAGCCCCAAAGGTGACCCTTTGCCATTGATGTCAAAGGGGGAGATATTTGAGTAAGGGGGAGAGATTTGATTTAAGGAGAGAGCATTGAGTCAGGGGGAGCAATTTCCTAGGGGGAGCAGAACAAGAAAAAGGTCAAGTTTTGGTAAAAATAATTTGGGTTGCCATCAATGACAAAGGGGGAGATTGTTGGACATTTTGAGTAGATGAGTTGTCATTGATGTCAAGAGTGAGTGGTCATTGATGTCAAGCTTTCAACACCAGTCAATGGCGATTTTAGTGGGCAACATCAGTTTCAGGTTCTCCAGTTTTAGTTGATCAAGACCCGGTTCCAGGAAGTCAGATGTGGTCCAAAGTGCAAAGAAGAAGCCCAAGTGAATAATATTATAATAATTATTTATAATATTATACAAGGAAGTTTATTATTATAAATTAATTAATATAATTTTTATTATAAATTATTTTATTAATTAATTTACTTAACTTATAAGTTATTTAAATTAATTATTAATTAATTTTAATATTAATTATATATTAATTTATATTAATTTTAAATAACCCTAAGGTGGGTTATTAATTCAAATTTTAAACTCGAATTCTAAGCACCGACGTGGGGAGCAAATTAACCATGTGTATAAAAGGGGACTACCCCACCTTAGCCAAAGTTACCAATGCTTTCGAATTAATTTTAATGCTATGCAACTTATGTGAATCATGTTGTGCAAAGAGGATTTTTTTATTTTAAGTGCTAAGAGGAGCAAAGTATTTCACCCACCAAGGAGGAGCCTTGGTCACCAAGTAGTAGCATAGTTGGCAACTGAAAGCAAGACGTGAGGGCGAGCGATGAGGTTCGAATCTGTGGAGGATCATTTTTTTTTTGTGTTGAAATCGATGATGAAAGAAGGTTGAAAGGGAAGGAAGTCTTCCTTCCTTCACGTGGGCACCTATAGCCCATGTGGTGGGCACCAAAGTGCTAAGGCGCTTGGCGCTTGGGGAGACGACGGTTCGAATCATACCAAAACCCTTTTGGGGAGATAACAAAGGTATGCATTAAGTTGAGCACCAAAATTTTTGGAGGAATTAATTGAGCTATTAAAAATTAATTTTTGCATATTTTATTTGGCTTGTAAGGTTTTAGGGGAGTTATAAGGTTGATGCAAAATAAATTTTTGGTGTTATTTGCTTTAGTGTTTAAAAAGGGAAATAAAGGTGTTTTAGAAATATTGTTTGAGGTTTTGTGGTGTTGGATATTATTTTAAGTTGGAGATTATAAGGTGTATCAAAATAATTATTTTTCATGTATGATTTGATGAATGTTAATTCCAAGAAGGAGCAATAAGGTATATTTGAGCTTTGATTATTTTTTGTGTCTAAGGAATATTTTGAGAAAGTGTTAAGAGTGATATTTTGTCATCTAACCATTGAAATTGGAAAGAAGGAAATTGTGATTGAGACAGGTTTTCTAAGGGCACTTCTACATCAAACAAAAAGGTATGGGCACATCTTCCTAGTGAGTGATTGTTGAATGTTGTGAATGCAAAGTTGGAGTGAAAAGGATTTTTGGTAAGCATTGTTGAGTGTGTTTTGAATTAATGCTTCAAGTTTTTCTAGAATAAAGAGTTGTTGATAAAACCTTGTTTTATAAGCATTGTTGTTGAAGTGATTAGTTGAGTGAACTTGAACTAGGGTTTGCAAAGATCATGAGTATCATTGTTATGTGAGATTGATTGATAAGCATTGTTGGAAATATTTATGAGTGTTCATATGCTTGGACTAGGGTTTGTAAGCAAGGATTAATTCATTGAGTGATTGGTTGAGTAGAGTTGGTTGAGCCTAGTCAAGTGGATGTGTTGAAGTGATAGTTCAAGTTCTATGAAACAAATTGTTCTATATTCTAAATTGATTTGAGAAAGAGATTGAGTATTTATGAATGTGAAACATATTGAGTCTCTAACAATTCTCTATATGTTTCTAAAAGAGAGATTGAAAGTGATTGAGCATTTTGATGAATGTGAAGCATATTGAGTCTCTAACAATTCTCTTTATGTTTCTATGAGATTGGACAAGTTCTAGTGAGGACTTGTTGAGAAGATTTGAGGTAAGTCTTAGAGAAGACTTGTGGACAGATTTGTGTGAGCTTTTGTGGAAGCTTACAATACAAATTTGAGGATAGATATTGAGGATAGATTTGAGGACAGATTTGAATAATTTGAGATAATTTGAGATAAATTTGAGGATAGAGTTTGGTGCAGATTTGAGGATAGGTTTGTGCCAGATCAGAGATAGAGATTGAGTAGATTTGTGCTAGATCGAAGGACTATGTTTAGTGCAGATTTGAGATAGATATTTGGAGGTGATAGAGTATAGAGGATGATAGTCTCTAGTGGATAGAGATCCATTAGCCAGGGTAGTGAGGATAGGTGTCTTCAGTGGATAGAGATCCATTAGCTAGAGTAGTGGGGGTAACAGTTCTTCTAGAAGATCACCAGTTAGAGCTAGAGGAGAAAGGAGTTCTCCTATGGATAGAGATCCATGAACTTGATTAGGGGATTGGTGTCTCCTTTGGACAGAGGTCCATAAACATTATAGGGAAAGGATTCCCAAGAGAATTTATTTGAGAAAAATTTATAAGGAATATTTTCTCTATGGAGTAGCCCACATTGGGTGAACCATGTTAAATCATGTCTCTCATGTGTGTGATGCTTTGTGTGATGTTTACTACTTTAATATTGTTGATGTTATCATTTGGATTAAAAAGCAAAAAGTTTTATCTTATACTATTCACCCCCCTCTCAGTATAAGCACATGTTCTTCAATTGGTATTAGAGCGGGTCTCTCCATGAAAAGACTAACAACTTGGAGGAGGATCCATCAAAACACACATGAATTCAAAAAATGAAGAAGAGACCATGTTTGATATAAAAGAGGAATTATTTACTACTCTCAAAAATTTGGAAAGAATTAGAGAGAAGAACTCAAGCTTGAAGGAACAAATTCAAGAGGATGAAGAAGCAAGGATGGAACTTCTACAAAGTCTCACAGAACTCAAGATAAAGGTAGAAGAAGGAAAGAAAATTGAGCAGGATATGATAGATCTATTAAGAGCAAGAGAAACAGAATATGAAATATTGGAAGCAAAAATTGTTTATCTAAGGAATGAAGTTGAAAGGACCAAGGTACTACAAGATATAGAGTATGAGAAACAGAAAGAGGAGTCAAGTCTTCAAGAAGTAGAAACTTCAAACAAAGATAGGCAAGCAAAGTATACTTCAAAAGAAAAAGACATCAGAAAGGAAGAAAGCAAAGAAGAACCTTGGATGAGAGTTAATCACAAAAGGAGAAGCACTCAACCACAATCTCAAAGGCATCCAAACAGGTTACATAATTTCTTCCATGGTCATTGTTTTTCTTGTAACAAATATGGTCATAGAGTTATACATTGTATTGGTCATGCAAGAAACAATGTCAATAGAAATTTCAATTCTTTTGCACCTCTTATGGATAATGATATTATATGTTACAAATGCAATAATTTTGGGCACAAGGCTAGATGGTGTAAAATGATACTTCCTGAGTCTAGTAAAAGAAAAACAATTTCAACAACTAGGAAAGAGTGAAAGGGAAAATGTAAAGGCTAGATCAATGTTAGTTCAAACAACCCTTCATGCTCAGGATAAAGAAGAACAATGGTATCTTGATAGTGGTTGCTCTAGACACATGATAGGAGACAAAGACAAATTCATTGTACTAAAAGAAACCAATAGAGGATCAAGTAAGTTTTGGTGATAATGGATCAACAAAGATTGGTGGAAGAGGAACTCTGAGTTTAGATAATGGGAAAACAAGAACAGAAAATGTGTTGTATGTCAAAGGGTTAAAACATAATCTGCTAAGTGTAAGTCAACTTTGTGATCAAGGTCATATGGTTACATTTCACCCAGATAGATGTGAGATAAGAAAATCAGAAACTGGAAAAGTCATTGCAAATGCAAGAAGAACTCCAAACAATCTATACATGCTTAGTGAGATCAAAGGGGAAAAGTGCTTTCTATCACAAGAAGATGAGAGTTGGTTGTGGCATAGAATATTGGGTCACTTGAATTTTGACAACATAGTCAACATAAGCAATAAGCAGATTGTCAGAGATTTACCCAAGATAAAAAGGCCACAAAACACAATTTGTGCACCTTGTCAACATGGAAAGCAAACTAGAACAAGCTTTAAGTCAAAAGGATATATGTCATCTGAGCCATTAAGTCTAATACATACTGATCTATGTGGTCCTACCAGAACATAGAGTATTCAGGGTGAGAGTTACTTTATATTGTTTATAGATGATTACTCCAGAATGGTTTGGGTAGCTTTCCTGAAAGAGAAGTCAGATGCATTTGAAAAATTCAAAGCATTTAAGGAACTGGTTGAAAATGAAACCGACAAGAGGATTAAGTGTTTGAGATCTGATAGAGGAGGAGAATTTACCTCAAATGAATTTGTAGAGTTTTGTGAACAACATGGGATCAAGAGAGAATACTCAACAACAAGAACTCCTCAACAAAATGGAGTAGTTGAAAGGAAAAATAGGACTGTTGAGAATATGGCTAGAGCTATGTTAAATGAGTCTAAACTCTCAGATGGATTTTGGAGAGAAGCAGTCAACACAATAGTATATATAATCACTAGGGCTCAAATGAGGGTAAACCATCACAAGACTCCATATGAGCTTTGGAAAGGAAGACCGACCACTGTAAAACACTTCAAGGTTTTTGGAAGCAAGTGCTACATAAGATGAGAAGATCAAAACTTAGGCAAGTTTGATCCAAGATGTGATGAGGGAATTTTCCTTGGTTATTCCTCTAAGAGTAAAGCCTATAGATGCTTCAACAAGAGAACACACACTATTGTAGAAAGTATAAATGTAACAATTGATGAGAAGATAGATTCAAGAGAACCAGTTCAACAAATTGTGTATCAAGAAGATGGAAGTTGTCAAGAAGAGTTTCATGAGGAATCATGAAGAAGAAGAAGAAACACAAAGACTTCTTCCTAAAACTCCATCCAGGTATGTACAGAAGCATCATCCAAAAGATCTAATCATTGGGAATCCAGATGAAAGACAGACAAGGAGAAGGATAATAACACCATCTCAACAAGCAAATTTTTCTTTGCTATCTAAGATTGAGCCAAAGGACTTCAATCAGGCAAGTGAAGATGAGTTATGGATTAAGGCAATGGATGAGGAATTAGATCAGATAGAGAAAAGCAAGACTTGGGAACTTGTTCCATGACCAAAGGACAAGAATGTGATCGACACAAAATGGGTATTCAGAAATAAGTTAAATGAAGATGGACAGGTAGTAAGGAATAAAGCAAGGTTAGTATGCAAAGGTTATGCACAGGTAGAGGGAATTGACTTTGATGAGACATTTGCTCCAGTTGCATGACTTGAAGCCATAAGAATATTTTTAGCCTTCTCAAGTTTTAAAAACTTCAAGGTATATCAGATGGATGTTAAGTCAACATTTCTAAATGGTGTTCTAGAAGAAGAAGTCTATATTGAACAACCAGAGGGATTCATATTAACAGATAAACTAGATCATGTATGCAGATTGAAAAAGGCATTGTATGGTCTAAAGTAGGCTCCTAGAGCATGGTACTCAAGATTGGATAAGTATCTTCAGGAACAAGGATTCAGAAAAGGAATAGTAGACAACAACTTATACATCAAAAATGAAGGGAATAATCTACTAATTATGGTTGTTTATGTTGATGACATCATTTTTGGGGGAAACAATGATAAGATGTGTAAAGAATTTGCTAAGAACATGCAAAATGAATTTGAGATGTCTATGCTTGGTGAGTTGTCCTTCTTTCTTGGACTTCAGATTTCACAATCAGAGAAAGGAGTATTTCTCTCACAAACCAAGTATATAAAAGAGATGCTAAAGAAATTCAGGTTAGAAGATTGCAAACCGGTAAGTACCCCCATGGTCACAAGATGCAAGTTAAGTAAGGATGATGAATCTCTAGAGGTAGATCAAGAGATTATACAGATCTATGATTGGCAGCTTGTTGTATGTTACAACTACAAGACCAGACATAGTGCAGTCAATGGGATTAGTGGCAAGGTTTCAGGCAGCACCTAAGGAAACACATGTGGTAGCAATAAAGAGAATTCTTAGGTATCTAAAAGGGACTATGGATTTTGGGCTCTGGTATCCCAAAAGTGATAGTTTCACACTCACAACATATACAGATGCAGATTGGGCTGGCAGTATTGATGATAGAAAGAGCACAAGTGGAGGAGCATTCTTTCTTGGAGACTGTTTAGTCTCTTGGCTAAGTAAGAAGCAGGTTTCAATATCCTTATCTACAATAGAAGTAGAATATATTGCAGTAGTAGCCAATTGTACATAGGTATTATGGATGAAGTGAACTCTAGAAGACTTCAAGATAAAACATGATCATCCTATTCCCATATTATGTGATAATACAAGTGCTATAAGTATCTCAAAGAATCCAATGATGCACTCCAGGACAAAGCACATTCCGATCAAGTATCATTTTCTGAGAGAACAGGTGATAGATAAATAGGTCAAGTTGGAATATGTTACTACAAAGGAACAGATAGCAGATATTTTCACTAAGCCACTTTCAAAGGAGACCTTTGAGTATCTTCGAGGAAAACTGGGAGTAATACTCCCACCCCAGAATTAACCACCTCAAGAGGAGGTGGGGGAGGGGCTAAGCTAAGAGACTCATTCTTAGCCCCGAGCCCCAAAGGTGACCCTTTGCCATTGATGTCAAAGGGGGAGAGATTTGAGTAAGGGGGAGAGATTTGATTTAAGGAGAGAGCATTGAGTGGGGAGAAGGAGAAAAAGAAAAAGGTCAAGTTTTGGTAAAAATAATTTGGGTTGCCATCAATGACAAAGGGGGAGATTGTTGGACATTTTGAGTAGATGAGTTGTCATTGATGTCAAGAGTGAGTGGTCATTGATGTCAAGATTTCAGCACCATTAGTGGCATTTCAGTGAGCAACATCAGTTTAGGTTCTCTAGTTTAGTTGATCAAGACCCAGTTCTAGGAAGTCAGATATGGTCCAAAGTGCAAAGAAGAAGCCCAAGTGAATAATATTATAATATTTTTTATAATATTATAAAGGAAGTTATTATAAATTAATTAATATAATTTTTATTATAAATTAATTTATTAATTAATTTACTTAACTTATAAGTTATTTAAATTAATTATTAATTAATTTTAATATTAATTATAAATTAATTTATATTAATTTTAAATAACCCTAAGGTGGGTTATTAATTCAAATTTAAATTCCAATTCAAGCGCCGACGTGGAGAGAAAATTAACCAAGTGTGTATAAAAGGGATTACCCCACCTTACCAAATTACCATGCTTTCGAATTAAATATAATATGCGAATCTGTGGAAAGAGATTAAGGAGAGGAAAAAACCACAAGGAGGAGCCTTGGTCACCAAGTAGAGCAAGAAAGGCAAGATTTTTTGGAAGATGAAGGAGGAAAGGGAAGGAAGTTCCTTCCTTCACGTGGGTGCCTATAGCCCATGCGGTGGGCTCCAAAGTGCTAAGGCGCTTGGCACTTGGGGAGACGACGGATCGAATCATGCCAAAACCCTTTTGGGGAAAAAAAAGGTATGCATTAAGTTGAGCACCAAAATTTTTGGAGAAATTAATTGAGGTATTAAAAATTAATTTTTGCATATTTTATTTGGTTTATAAGGTTTTTGGGGAGTTATAAGGTTGATGCAAAATAAATTTTTGATGTTATTTGCTTTAGTGTTTGAAAGAGAAATAAAGGTATTTTAGGAAGATTGTTTGAAGTTTTTGTGGTGTTGGATATTATTTTAAGTTGGAGATTATAAGGTGTATCAAAATAATTATTTTTATGTATTTGATTTGATGAATGTTAATTTCAAAAGGAGCAATAAGGTATAATTGAGCTTTGATTATTTTTGTGTCTAAGGAATATTTTGAGAAAGTGTTAAAGTGATATTTTGTCATCTAACCATTGAAATTGGAAAGAAGGAAATTGTGATTGAGACAGGTTTTCTAAAGGCACTTCTACATCAAAAAAAAGGTATGGGCATATTCTTCCTAGTGAGTGATTGTTGAATGTTGTGAATGCAAATTTGGAGTGAAAAGGATTTGGTTAAGGTTTTCTTTGTTGAGTGTGTTTTGAATTAATGCTTCAAGGTTTTCTAGAATAAAGAGTTGTTGATAAAACCTTGTTTTATAAGCATTGTTGTTGAAGTAATTGAGTGAAGAACTTGAACTAGGGTTTGCAAAGATCATGAGTATCATTGTTATGTGAGATTGGTTGATAAGCATTGTTGGAAATATTTGAGTGAGTGTTCATATGCTTGGACTAGGGTTTGTGAGCAAGGATTATTTCATTGAGTGATTGGTTGAGTAGAGTTGGTTGAGCCTAGTCAAGTGGATGTGTTGAAGTGATAGTTCAAGTTCTATGAAACAAATTGTTCTATATTCTAAATTGATTTGAGAAAGAGATTGAGTATTTATGAATGTGAAACATATTGAGTCTCTAACAATTCTCTATATGTTTCTATGAAAAGAGTGATTGAAAGTGATTGAGCATTGTGATGAATGTGAAGCATATTGAGTCTCTAACAATTCTCTTTATGTTTCTATGAGATTGGACAAGTTCTAGTGAGGACTTGTTGAGCAGATTTGAGGTAAGTCTTTGAGAAGACTTGTGGATAGATTTGTGTGAGATTTTGTGGAAGCTTACAATACATATTTGAGGATAGATATTGAGGATAGATTTGAGGATAGAGTTTGGTATAGATTTGAGGATAGGTTTGTGCCAGATCAGAGATAGATATTGAGCAGATTTGTGCTAGATCGAAGGACTATGTTTAGTGCAGATTTGAGATAGATCTTTGGAGGTGATAGAGTATAGAGGATGATAGTCTCTAGTGGATAGAGATCCATTAGCCAGGGTAGTGAGGATAGGTGTCTTCAATGGATAGAGATCCATTAGCCAGAGTAGTGGGGGCAATAGTTCTTCTAGAAGATCATCAATCAGAGTAGAGGAGAAAGGAGTTCTCCTATGGATAGAGATCCACAAACTTGATTAGGGGATTGGTGTCTCCTTTGGACAGAGGTCCATAAACATTGTAGGGAAAGGATTCCCAAGAGAATTTATTTGAGAAAAATTTATAAGGAATATTTTCTTCGTGGAGTAGCCCACATTGGGTGAACCATGTTAAATCATGTCTCTCATGTGTGTGATGCTTTGTGTGATGTTTACTACTTTAATATTGTTGATGTTATCATTTGGATTAAAAAGCAAAAAGTTTTATCTTATACTATTCACCCCCCTCTCAGTATAAGCACATGTTCTTCAATTGGTATCAGAGTGGGTCTCTCCATGAAAAGACTAACAACTTGGAGGAGGATCCATCAAAAACACACATGACTTCAAAAAATGAAGAAGAGACCATGTTTGATATAAAAGAGGAATTATTTACTACTCTCAAAAATTTGGAAAGAATTAGAGAAAATAATTCAAGCTTGAAGGAACAAATTCAAGAGGATGAAGAAGCAAGGATGGAACTTCTACAAAATCTCACAGAACTCAAGATAAAGGTAGAAGAAGGAAAGAAAATTGAGTAGGATATGATAGATCTATTAAGAGCAAGAGAAACAGAATGTGAAATATTGGAAGCAAAAATTGTTTATCTAAGGAATGAAGTTGAAAGGACCAAGGTACTACAAGATATAGAGTATGAGAAATAGGAAAGAGGAGTCAAGTCTTCAAGAAGGAGAAACTTCAAACAAAGATAGGCAAGCAAAGGATACTTCAAAGAAAAAGACATCAGAAAGGAAGAAAGCAAAGAAGAACCTTGGATGAGAGTTAATCACAAAAGGAGAAGCACTCAACCACAATCTCAAAGGCATCCAAATAGGTTACATAATTTCTTCCATGGTCATTGCTTTTCTTGTAATAAATATGGTCATAGAGTTATACATTGTATTGGTCATGCAAGAAACAATGTCAATAGAAATTTCAATTCTTTTGCACCTCTTATGGATAATGATATTATATGTTACAAATGCAATAATTTTGGGCACAAGGCTAGATGGTGTAAAATGATACTTCCTGAGTCTAGTAAAAGAAAAACAATTTCAACAACTAGGAAAGATGAAAGGGAAAATGTAAAGGCTAGATCAATGTTAGTTCAAACAACCCTTCATGCTCAGGATAAAGAAGAACAATGGTATCTTGATAGTGGTTGCTCTAGTCACATGATAGGAGACAAAGACAAATTCATTGTACTAAAAGAAACCAATAGAGGATCAGTAAGTTTTGGTGATAATGGATCAACAAAGATTGGTGGAAGAGGAACTCTGAGTTTAGATAATGGGAAAACAAGAACAGAAAATGTGTTGTATGTTAAAGGGTTAAAACATAATCTGCTAAGTGTAAGTCAACTTTGTGATCAAGGGCATATGGTTACATTTCACCCAGATAGATGTGAGATAAGAAAATTAGAAACTGGAAAAGTCATTGCAAATGCAAGAAGAACTCCAAACAATCTATACATGCTTAGTGAGATCAAAGGGGAAAAGTGCTTTCTATCACAAGAAGATGAGAGTTGGTTGTGGCATAGAATATTGGGTCACTTGAATTTTGACAACATAGTCAACATAAGCAATAAGTAGGTTGTCAGAGATTTACCCAAGATAAAAAGGCCACAAAACACAATTTGTGCACCTTGTCAACATGGAAAGCAAACTAGAACAAGCTTTAAGTCAAAAGGATATATGTCATCTGAGCCATTAAGTCTAATACATACTGATCTATGTGGTCCTACCAGAACATAGAGTATTCAAGGTGAGAGTTACTTTATATTGTTTATAGATGATTACTCCAGAATGGTTTGGGTAGCTTTCCTGAAAGAGAAGTCAGATGCATTTGAAAAATTCAAAGCATTTAAGGAACTGGTTGAAAATGAAACTGGCAAGAGGATTAAGTGTTTGAGATCTGATAGAGGAGGAGAATTTACCTCAAATGAATTTGTAGAGTTTTGTGAACAACATGGGATCAAGAGAGAATACTCAGCAACAAGAACTCCTCAACAAAATGGAGTAGTTGAAAGGAAAAATAGGACTATTGAGAATATGGCTAGAGCTATGTTAAATGAGTCTAAACTCTCAGATGGATTTTGGAGGGAAGCAGTCAACACAACAGTATATATAATCACTAGGGCTCAAATGAGGGTAAACCATCACAAGACTCCATATGAGCTTTGGAAAGGAAGACCGACCACTGTAAAACACTTCAAGGTTTTTGGAAGCAAGTGCTACATAAGATGAGAAGATCAAAACTTAGGCAAGTTTGATCCAAGATGTGATGAGGGAATTTTCCTTGGTTATTCCTCTAAGAGTAAAGCCTATAGATGCTTCAACAAGAGAACACACACTATTGTAGAAAGTATAAATGTAACAATTGATGAGAAGATAGATTCAAGAGAACCAGTTCAACAAATTGTGTATCAAGAAGATGGAAGTTGTCAAGAAGAGTTTCATGAGGAATCAGATGAAGAAGAAGAAGAAGAAACACAAAGACTTCTTCCTAAAACTCCATCCAGGTATGTACAGAAGCATCATCCAAAAGATCTAATCATTGGGAATCCAGATGAAAGAGACAAGGAGAAGGATAATAACACCATCTCAACAAGCAAATTTTTCTTTGCTATCTAAGATTGAGCCAAAGGACTTCAATCAGGCAAGTGGAGATGAGTTATGGATTAAGGCAATGGATGAGGAATTAGATCAGATAGAGAAAAGCAAGACTTGGGAACTTGTTCCATGACCAAAGGACAAGAATGTGATCGACACAAAATGGGTATTCAAAAACAAGCTAAATGAATATGGACAAGTAGTAAGGAATAAAGCAAGGTTAGTATGCAAAGGTTATGCACAAGTAGAGGGAATTGAATTTGATGAGACATTTGCTCCAGTTGCATGACTTGAAGCCATAAGAATATTTTTAGCCTTCTCAAGTTTTAAAAACTTCAAGGTATATCAGATGGATGTTAAGTCAACATTTCTAAATGGTGTTCTAGAAGAAGTCTATATTGAACAACCAGAGGGATTCATATTAACAGATAAACCAGATCATGTATGCAGATTGAAAAAGGCATTGTATGGTCTAAAGCAGGCTCCTAGAGCATGGTACTCAAGATTGGATAAGTATCTTCAGGAACAGGGATTCAGAAAAGGAATAGCAGACAACAACTTATACATCAAAAATGAAGGGAATAATCTACTAATTGTGGTTGTTTATGTTGATGACATCATTTTTGGGGGAAACAATGATAAGATGTGTAAAGAATTTGCTAAGAACATGCAGAATGAATTTGAGATGTCTATGCTTGGTGAGTTGTCCTTCTTTCTTGGACTTCAGATTTCACAATCAGAGAAAGGAGTATTTCTCTCACAAACCAAGTATATAAAAGAGATGCTAAAGAAATTTAGGTTAGAAGATTGCAAACCGGTAAGTACCCCCATGGTCACAGGATGCAAGTTAAGTAAGGATGATGAATCTCTAGAGGTAGATCAGAGATTATACAGATCTATGATTGGCAACTTGTTGTATGTTACAACTACAAGACCAGACATAGTGCAGTCAATGGGATTAGTGGCAAGGTTTCAGGCAGCACCTAAGGAAACACATGTGGCAGTAATAAAGAGAATTCTTAGGTATCTAAAAGGGACTATGGATTTTGGGCTCTGGTATCCCAAAAGTGATAGTTTCACACTCACAACATATACAGATGCAGATTGGGCTGGCAACATTGATGATAGAAAAAGCACAAGTGGAGGAGCATTCTTTCTTGGAGACTATTTAGTCTCTTGGCTAAGTAAGAAGCAGGTTTCAGTATCCTTATCTACAACAGAAGCAGAATATATTGCAGTAGTAGCCAGTTGTACACAGGTATTATGGATGAAGTGAACTCTAGAAGACTTCAAGATAAAACATGATCATCCTATTCCCATATTATGTGATAATACAAGTGCTATAAGTATCTCAAAGAATCTAGTGATGCACTCTAGGACAAAGCACATTCCGATCAAGTATCATTTTATGAGAGAACAGGTGATAGATAAACAGGTCAAGTTGGAATATGTTACTACAAAGGAACAGATAGCAGATATTTTCACTAAGCCACTTTCAAAGGAGACCTTTGAGTATCTTCGAGGAAAACTAGGAGTAATACTCCCACCCCAGAATTAACCACCTCAAGAGGAGGTGGGGGAGGGGCTAAGCTAAGAGACTCATTCTTAGCCCCGAGCCCCAAAGGTGACCCTTTGCCATTGATGTCAAAGGGGGAGAGATTTGAGTAAGGGGGAGAGATTTGGTTTAAGGAGAGAGCATTGAGTCGGGGGGAGCAAAACAAGAAAAAGGTCAAGTTTTGGTAAAAAGAATTTGGGTTGCCATCAATGACAAAGGGGGAGATTGTTGGACATTTTGAGTAGATAAGTTGTCATTGATGTCAAGAGTGAGTGGTCATTGATGTCAAGATTTCACACTAGTTAGTGGTAGTTTCAATGGGCAACATCAGTTTCAGGTTCTCCAATTTTAGTTGATCAAGACCCGGTTCCAGGAAGTCAGATATGGTCCAAAGTGCAAAAAAAAGCCCAAGTGAATAATATTATAATATTTTTTATAATATTATAAAGGAAAGTTTTAAATTAATTATAAATTAATTAATATAATTTTTATTATAAATTAATTTATAATTTAATTTACTTAAAGTTATTTAAATTAATTATTAATTAATTTTAATATTAATTATAATTTAATTTATATTAATTTTTAACTAACCCTAAGGTGGTTATTAATTCAAATTTAAAATTAATTTCTAAGCGTCGACGTGGGAAGAAAATTTATCATGTGTATAAAAAGGGTGATTACCCACCTTACCAAAATCCCCAATACTTTCGAATTAAATCCTATGCTATGCAAATTCATGTGAATCTGTTGTGCAAAGATATTTAATTTTATAAAGTGCTAAGAGGAGCAAAATTATTTCATCCACCAAGGAGGGAGCCTTGGTCACCAACCATTGGTAGCATAGTTGGCAACACAAGATAGCAAGACGTTAGGGCAAAGAAGATGTAGGTTCAAATCCCATGGAGGATCTTTTGTTTTGGTTGAAATCATGGTGAAAAAGGTTGAAAGGGAAGGAAGTTTTCCTTCCTTCACGTGGGTGCCTCTAGCCCACGTGGTGGGCTCCAAAGCGCTAAGGCACTTGGTGCTTGGGGAGACGACGGATCGAATCACGCTGAAACCCTTTTGGGGAATAACAAAGGTATGCATTAAGTTTGAGCACCAAAATTTTTGGAGGAATTAGTTGAGGTATTAAAAATTAATTTTTGCATATTTTATTTGGTATATAAGGTTTTAGGGGAGTTATAAGGTTGATGCAAAATAAATTTTTGATGTTATTTGCTTTAGTGTTTGAAAAGGAAATAAAGGTGTTTTAGAAATATTGGTTGAGGTTTTGTGGTGTTGGATATTATTTTAAGTTGGAGATTATAAGGTGTATCCAAGTAATTATTTTTATGTATGATTTGATGAATGTTAATTACAAGAAGGAGCAATAAGGTATATTTGAGCTTTGATTATTTTTGTGTCTAAGGAATATTTTTGAGAAAGTGTTAGAGTGATATTTTGTCATCTAACCATTGAAATTGGAAAGAAGGAAATTATGATTGAGATAGGTTTTCTAAGGGCACTTCTACATCAAACAAAAGGTATGGGCACATATTCCTAGTGAGTGATTTGTTGAATGTTGTGAATGCTAAGTTGGAGTGAAAAGGATTTGTTAAGTTTTCATTATTGAGTGTATTTTGAATTAATGCTTCAAGGTTTTCTAGAATAAAGAGTTATTGATAAAACCTTGTTTTATAAGCATTGTTGTTGAAGTGATTAATTGAGTGAAGAACTTGAACTAGGGTTTGCAAAGATCATGAGTATCATTGTTATGTGAGATTGGTTGATAAGCATTGTTGGAAATATTTTGAGTGAGTGTTCATATGCTTGGACTAGGGTTTGTGAGCAAGGATTATTTCATTGAGTGATTGGTTGAGTAGAGTTGGTTGAGCCTAGTCAAGTGGATGTGTTAAAGTGATAGTTCAAGTTCTATGAAACAAATTATTCTATATTCTAAATTGATTTAAAAGAGGTTGAGTGTTGATGAATGTGAAACATATTGAGTCTCTAACAATTCTCTATATATTTATATGATAAAAGAGTGATTGAAAGTGATTGAGCATTGTGATGAATGTGAAGCATATTGAGTCTCTAACAATTCTCTTTATGTTTCTATGAGATTGGACAAGTTCTAGTGAGGACTTGTTGAGAAGATTTGAGGTAAGTCTTAGAGAAGACTTGTGGACAGATTTGTGTGAGCTTTTGTGGAAGCTTACAATATAGATTTGAGGATAGAGATTGAGGACAGATATTGAGGACAGATTTGAGGATAGAGTTTGGTGCAGATTTGAGGACAGGTTTGTGCCAGATCAGAGATAGATATTGAGCAGATTTGTGCTAGATCGAAGGACTGTGTTTAGTGCAGATTTGAGATAGAGCTTTGGAGGTGATAGAGTATAGAGGATGATAGTCTCCAGTGGATAGAGATCCATTAGCCAGGGTAGTGAGGACAGGTGTCTTCAGTGGATAGAGATCCATTAGCCAGAGCAATGGGGGCAATAGTTCTTCTAGAAGATCATCAACTAGAGCTAAGGAGAAAGGAGTTCTCCTGTGGATAGAGATCCACGAACTTGATTAGGGGATTGGTGTCTCCTTTGGACAGAGGTCCATAAACATTGTAGGGAAAGGATTCCCAAGAGAATTTATTTGAGAAAAATTTATAAGGAATATTTTCTCCGTGGAGTAGCCCACATTGGGTGAACCACGTTAAATCATGTCTCTCATGTGTGTGATGCTTTGTGTGATGTTTATTGCTTTAATATTGTTGATGTTATCATTTGGATTAAAAAGCAAAAAGTTTTATCTTATATTGTTCACCCCCCTCTCAGTATAAGCACATGTTCTTCAAAAAGATAATGGTCCACCTTTGTGAAGTCCATAGAATGATAGTAAGTATACAAAAATGGATCCCTTAATCAAGATAGATTATTTTGTAATTTTGCAAGAATATCTAATCCATTGGCACCAGTCTTCATTAAAACCATAGTTTCAAAGAATACCATATAGAAAACTCTAGTAAACCCTATCATATGCTTTGGTCATATCTAATTTTACAAGCACACCTAGCTTTTCCATGGATTGAAGAGGATGTATATCCTCTTATGTAATTATTATACCATCAAGGATTTTCTTACCATAAAAAAACCACAATTTTCTTCCAAGATAACATAATCTAGAACTCTTTTCTATTTTTTCTTCTCATATTTTAAATTGTCTTATAAATCATGTTATAGAGGTTTATTGGAAAAAAAATAGCAAAATATATTTTATCTCACCTTTCTTGGGAACCAATAAAAAGTATTTGGCATTAATAATACTTAAGTTATAGACTTCTTTTTCCTTATCAATCTCAACCATAGCCAACATATCCTATTTTTTTTGAAAGAAAGTTACATGAATTCTATCATGAGCAAGAACCTTATAAGAGTAGAAAGATAAAATTTCCTCTTGTATATTCTCCATTAAAATCTTTGTTATCAATTTTTCATTCTATCTTTGTGTGATTATTGATTAAATGTTTTACAAAGCTCACCTTAAGCCTTTATATCTTGTTTAGCTTCTAATAAAATATCTTTGACACAATTGATCACTTCTTTCCTAGTATCTTCTTACTCATCAATATTTTTTCCATCTAGAATTGAAATATTTTTTAATTGATGAAAGGGTAAATATATTTTGGTAGTAGAATGAAAAAATAGTATTTCTATTATCTTTCTTAATTCATATTTACCAAGAGCTTTGGTACCTTATATGTCTCTTCATTTTCAAATGTGTTATGATAATCATAAAATACTTATTCGTGTATATATATAGGGTCGTTCCATTGATTTCCACTATCTCTTGTAAATACTCAACCTTGGATTTAATTTTCTTATTTATTTTAAATATTTTACCAAAGAATTTTAGATTTTATATCTTTATTAGTCACTTTTGATATTTCAAATTTTGAACAAATATTACATTACATGTTTTTTTCAAAATTTTCTACACCTTATCACCACAACCATTTGGAAAAAATCAAGGTCTTGGAGATAGATGGACTTTAAAAAATAATTTGGATGACCATTATTGGTTAGATCACATCTAAATAGAATAGTTTTATGATCTAATCATATGCACAAAAAAATATCAAAATATATTTATACTAATTATTAGATAACAAAAATATCTCTAATCCCTCTACCACATGAGATCATCCAATATGCCTATTGTACTTGGCATGTTAAAACCTTTAAGGAATAGCATACCAAAGGTATTTATATTTATAAAAGAAGTGGAATCCTCTATTTGTCTAGATCAAATAGGAATACCACTCTTATTTTCAAAGGAGATAGAATTATGTTAAAGTATCCCTCAAGAATCTAGATCTCATAGTTGTGAATTATCAATGAAGTTGATAAATAAACTTATATCATTCTAGCATTCATCTTGAAGAGTAACTATATTTAGAAAAATGTATATTTATGACTACATTTTCGTATTTTTTTTCTTATAAAAAACACCAACAACTTTGTTACCTTGATAGGGGTTCTTCAATGATATTGAAATTTCACAATATTTCTTCATCCAATGGTTGTTACATACTTATTGTAAGATGACCATTGGATATATCTTGACCCTTCGATATTTATAAAAAAAAAATTGGGAATTTTTTTCTTTGGCAGCGGTCTTCCATCTTGTCGTGATATCGCGACACTTTCTCTTCGACTGCGGTCTTCCATCATGTCGCAATTTCGTGACACCTTCTCTCTTCGACAACGGTCTTCCATAAATGTCACGATTTCGTGACTCTTTTTCTCTTCGGCAGCGGTCTTACTTCTTGTTGCAATTTCGTGACACCTCTTCTCTTCGACAGCAGTCTTACTTCTTGTCACGATTTCGCGACACTTTTTATGTCCGATCGTGGGTTTTCTTCATGTTGCGATTTCGCGACACCTTCCCTCCTTCGGCTCCGATGGTGCTTCTTGTCGTGATTTCATGACATCCCTTCTTCTCTTGGCTGCAACAGCACAACTTGTCATGATTTTGTCACATCACCAAACTGGTTGCGATTTTGAGACATCTTTCCTCGTGTGGAGGTTTGCTCGCCCTTTGATCTTTAGTTCTTGGACCACCTCGGTCGATCTGGAATTCATGTAAATCCTCTTGTTCAAGGTTCAGGGACATTTCAACACCCTTCCAACCAATCAAAAAAAAAAATAAGGTTTTGAATGCATTTGGATTTGTAGATGGTTATTTTTGGGTTGTAAGATGTGTGGGGTAGGTCTATTGATGGTTTTTTTGAACTAAGTGATTTGGCCATGGATATCTTTTCATGCTTTTCTTTAGGGGATTGATTTATGAAAACCAAACTGTTGTAGTTAGTGTTGAGTGGTATTTTTGCCCAAGTGCAAAACCACACTCATAGTTAGGATTTATTAGTAAATCTTCTCTTGCAAAGAAATAAAGTTTCTCCAAGGTTCCTTTTATTCTAATGTGTGCATGTATGCTTGTCAAATGATTGCATGGAATACCTTAGTGCTCTGCAAAATAATTGTTAACAAGGGGTCTGTGTTGTGGTTGCTTTAGTATAGAATATTATTATTGTTCATGAACTTAAAATGACATTTTCCTCTTTCTTTGTTAAGCCAGTTTAAACCACTTTTATCCTTTATTAGACCTTACTCTAGGCGTGAAGTAAAATTTAAAATCTACCTCTGAAAGGTGAAACTAAAAATGATGAAATGATTCCTTTCATATTGCTTCAACCATGAAAGTATAATGATTTTGGATGATTAGCTTTGTAGCTCTAATGGCCTTCAATATGCCTTACAACGGAATATCTTTAATGAAATGGATTTTCATAAAGAGAGTTAATATAGGGCTTGAAATTACCCCCTTTTTCATAAAATTGTATTTTTCATGAAGGGAGTCAATTCATAGTTTTTAATATGAGGGCCTTTGAAATGCCTAATAATTGACCTCCTTAATTTTCATACAGATAATTTAGTCAAGCTATATAGCTTGAAAGGAAAATAGAATACAAAACATGAAATTACCCAAAATGGAGACCCTGCAATTCCTTTTAAAATGCACACTTTAAATAATTTTAGGATCTCAAAAATGTTGAAGAACAAAAACTAAAACTGCTCCAAATGAGATTTCGGAGCTTATTTTGAATCTGTTTTTGTATTTTTATGTTTTATATTTTTTATATTTTATTTTATTTTGGAAACATTAAAAAAAACATGAAAAGGTAGGGTTAGAAATAAAATAAAATGAAAAATGAAAACTGAAATAAGAAGACTAAAAATAATGTGTTGCAACTAAAAATTTCCATAAACCCTGCAACGTTAGTACCCTGCACAGAAAACTATCATTAAAGGGACCTGCATTCACACAATCCAGCTTCTAATGAAGTGCAATCTCCTAAGGAAAATACAACATATTGAAATAATAAGCAAATTTAACCAAAATAAAACCTGCATTAAAACCTGCAAAACTCCAATATATTGCTATGCAATAGATTTACAATAAGCCCATTAAAGTGCAAAATACAACTTCAGCTATGGCATTACATGGAAAATAATCTAACCCAGTAGAACGGAAGAAAAATATTTCAGAACAAAAAATCTCAGCTCCAATGTCTTGCTTCATTCTGAAAGTTTCCAACCCTTTGTCTCTGTTTCAAATGGATATTTAACATTGTCCTTCCTCTGACTCTTCGTTCTTCCATAACGCTTTCCCATTCCTCTATATGTGCCCCTCCCTTTGTAACTTTCGATGATCGCCTTTTTAACGTTTCTTTTCATTTTCTAGCTTTATTCCTTTCATTTACTTTTACCTTGACATTTGGCTTTGAAATGTATATATCACGGTGGCCTCCTTGGTTCAATTTAATATACTTCGAAAGTTGTCCCTTCCCCCTGCCAATGTAACAGTCAAACGGGTAATTATTTTGAAGGCTCGTGGTGGCGTTTCCACCACATTTTCTTCCATTGAGTGACAAATTATTATCTTATCTATGGTTTTTATGAACCTTCACGTTCTCTATTGGTGTCACCAACCTATACGAGCGGCCCACCTTATGTAACCGCCCCTTTCTGATTTCTTAGACTGCACAGTCATACAAGTATGTCGTCCTCATCCGTTTCGAGAGTCTTCCCTGCCAGGCTTCATTCGAATAACCTACTTGTTGTTTATACGTTACTTCTGGTGTCTTTTTCATCAAAGCACATCCCTTTTACATGCATAATTTTGACCGGGAACTTAAACTAGAAATTTTGTCTCTTCAAATTTTATGACAGCTCGGGTAATACATTTTAATAAATTACCACTAATCATATTTGCACAATCTTATCTGTTTCTTGTTAATATTCGGTAAGCTTTCCTATCATCGCCTCAACCTCTCACTATCTGACCATAGTCCTGTATGTTGTCTACGTCTAACCGCCCGTTGATTGCTGATGCAGCCCACTCGAGTAGATTCCCATCCAATGCATGGTGCCCACACGTTCATTTCCCACCTGGACTTCTCGTTCCACTTCAATACCTCTTCAAAACCTTCTACGCAATCCATTCTTCTACTCTGGCGACAATATACACCTCTCAACTCTATGAAACGTGAACTCCATCCACATCAGTATTGATGTGAATGAGGATCTGGCATAATAAAAAATATCGCAACCTAACACGTCTACGTTGTCACCAAGCTAGCGATGCTATTTTTGAAAAACATCATCTTTATCCCCCCATACCGATCAATACATCCATATCGTCTTCTAGCTGCATCCAAGTCACTGCACCTGCAAATCTAGTACCGATGTTACACCCATACAATAGCTCTGGGATACATTTGTCCATAGTAATTTGTCTCTGATCCCCATCAACCAAATTGCTATTCTCATTGTCTAACATCGCATAGCTGTGTTTTCGAATTGAGAGTTGATTAACTCCTATGCTATAGAATTTACGCTGTAATTCATGCTCAAATTGCCTAATATTCCCTCATGAACTCATGTTATCAATGGTGCTTACGTGTATCTACGTTGGCACTTTTCATATTTGCCTTATTTTTTGGCTTTCAACTGCTGCATCACCTTTTGGATATTACTCCTTGGCCCATGTTCATCGTTGTGTTTTCAATGACCCAACTACATCCAAGTTGGCCCTCTCTACACGAATCCTATTTTGAACCTTTTAACTTCAGTAAAATATGGCCTTGGATGTCAAAAAAATGTTGGAATCTACCAGAATTGCTTCGTTATAGTGATTGTCATTTAATATTTTACCCCTCAAGGCAACACACGAGCCTCTATGACTATTCAAATCGGACGATACCCTTCGACGACTCGAAATATAAAATGTCTATCATCGGCTCCTTTTTATCCATGTGATACCTTGTTGTCATATATGCCGGGTGTGGGGGTCTAGATACACATCGTCATTGAAATCAAAACAGGCATCCTCACTGAATTCATTGTGCTCACTGTAGTGCTTTGCATCCGTCTAGCCGTTCGCTCGAGAGTTCTATGAGACCCGTAGATCGCCGATATACATCACTGTTGTCGCCTTAATCAAAGCCGCTGAGACTACCAAAAATCTTCTTTTGTCATGTCGCTGATGCCACATAATCGCTGCTAACTGTGTAAATCTATCCCGTCAAAAAGTCCAGCGTGTTTGGGTAAGGATGATACCATATTGCATCTGCACTGTCATCCGGTTCGACAGGGTGTCACATCTAAACGCCAGCAATACCATGGTGAAATTTGTCTTCATCGGGTCTACATGTAGGCATGCCTTCTGGTTGGTCCTCGTACATTTTATTATCGTCGGCTTGTCAATGCCACCTCGCCAACACATGTCGTCCGAGTCATACGTATCCTCTATCAAAATAAGGCCAAACTATCGGGCATCCCCAGGTGAAGTGTCTTCTTCACTGTGTTATAGTGTACTAAATAAATGATTGGTGCTCATAGACCGGTTTCTTCCTATGTCAAAGATAAACAAACATGTTAAAGGGCCTTGCCACAAACTATGAAGAAAGACATTTATAAAGTGAAACAAAATGTCGAAAAGATTCTGCCTAAATGAACATTTAAAATAAATATAAGAATACATCCTTAAAGTAAAATAAGTTGACTAATACTTTAAAATAACCAAAATCAATACAAATCAAATAACAATATATATATATATATATATATATATATATATATATATATATATATATATATATATATATTTTGTTATTATTATTTTAATTTATTATTATTATTATTATTAAATATTTGAAATAGATAATAATAATATTTTTTTTATTATTTATTGATTCAATTAATTTCATATGTTTGAAAATTTGACATTAGAGTTAATCAAACCGGGTAAAAAGGACCACAATGCCAAACATTACAAATAGATAAAAGGAAGCACACCAAAGCATACCAAAAGGACACCTATCAAAATTATTCTCAAAGGAACTACAGGGAGGTCCTAGACAACTAAAACAAACTTGCAGTACTCCCTTGTGGATGTGGATAAGGACCTGTGAAAAAAACACTTTAAGAAATACCAAAACTTTTGAAACAACAAAATTTAAAGTGGGTCCCCAAGATTTGGGGCTAGCTATGGAGCAGCCACAACAAATGGTGACTCTGCTAGGGAATGCTCCTGAGCATTCCAGACAAAAACCTAGAATCTTCAGTTCTGAAATCCAACCACCCCAAGATTAGAAATAAAATTATTCAGCAGCATCCAAATATGATGGGGATAAACAACTTCAATCGAAAACATATGAACCATTTCTTTAGCTAAGTGTGTGAAAGTGTTTTCATTTTGCAAACTTAAAAACTATTCAGAATCCATCATTTGTTTTGTGTTAGGCTATAAAAACATTACTCATTAAAGATGTGCCTTTGCATTGCTCCACAACCAGTCGGGCGTTTATAGCCCCGATGGAGATGCTTTACTCATCCAGGTGTTTGATGAATTTGCATTTGCCTCTTTTATAAATATTGCTCCACTACCAGCCAGATGTCTATAGCCTCAATGGAGATGTCCTAAGCCTTTTAATTAATCTGGCTCTCTTTTTTTCTTTTTTCTTTTTTTTTGAACTTTCATCATTTTATTGTTTTACAAATTTCACCTGCCACCTGGGTTAGAGCTCAAGTAAGGTTAAATATTGAGTATATAAAAATATTTTCGCCTTAATTTTCAAACCAAATAACTTCATATTTCGACATTCCAAGAATACCCCTTAATATTATGTGTTCATGTGTAGCCTTAGCAAAATGATTCATGGTTCCCAACATTCATTATATTAGTCCCCAAAATCTAGGAGTAATTACTAAATAATTCTATCTCACATGATATGTGATTCATCCTTCAAGAGTCCACAAATTAGTAGCTATCATAGAACACAACCACCAATAGAGGAACCACCTCAAAACTCAAAACTTGCAAACCAAAACTTGGAAACAACCCAAAACCTAATCTAACACAAACTTGCCAAGGAAAACATCACAAAACTCACAAACCCAAAATTAGAGACAAAACCCAAAACTGAAAACCAAAGGAAAAACACAAAAACCAAAACTTATATACAATAATATACAAGATGATGCAAAAAAATTGGACCATCATTTCCCTGGATCCCAAACATGGTTAGCATAATTTGAAAGATATCTAACATGAAATGCATACCAAGCTTTACAAAGATCCCAGTAAAACAATATTGGATCAAGCCATGCCACACCTCTCATATTGCCTCTCTCACATAACCCCTTTGATTCAATTTTATTAGCAATTCCATGTTGGACATTTGATTCATTAAACTTGCAAGTGAGTACATGATTTTCAACAATATTTTGCTTATTCAATGAGATGCAAATTTCAATATTAGATTCATTTTCGCAAGCATGTATGATTTCCTTCAAATAAGAGGCTATCTCTGAAAACTTTAAAGCAACATCATCATCCATGTCTTTAGACCAATCATACTCATACAACAATTTACAAGCATCTAGGGTATATACTAAATGAGGATCATTATAATCTTGCATCCTAGATTCAATTGTTAATTGTTGATGAACCTGATTTAACAATTCAAGCATGTATAATTCATTCTCACTCAACAAATGAATCCCATTAGTGGTGTTAGAAAAAATCCATTCCAATTATTCAGTTACCTCTAGTGGCATTTCATCATAAATAGCATTTGGATCCAATAAATGATTATACAAATTTTCACCTGAAGTTTGGATGTTTTGACATAAAAGGTTAAATTCTACCTTTTGTATATTTTCCTTTACCCACCCTTGGTGAGCCATTATGACCTTTTCTTCTTCTTCATGGGCTTCCTCATCATCTTGTAACACTTCATGTGACATAGTGATTTCGACATCCTGCATATCAAGTGACAAAGAAATTTCATTAATAGGAACATGAGAAGCAAATAAGTCCTCATATCTTCCCCAACCATTGTAATAATCATCTTCTAAACCCATGGGATAAAAATCTATCATGTCTTCAAATGGCATATGATTCTCTAAAGGTTTAGAAATTGTAGGCTCTTCAAGCAAGATAGCATCTTTCGAGTCATGCATATGAGATGAAGAAAATAATTTATCAGAATGCGCAAAAGGACATTCCTCATGTTTTCCCCAAACATCATCATAATTATCAAATTCTATCAAGGCTTTTGTATAATCTTTAGGTTCAACCATTGATTCACCCTCTTCAACTTCAAAGAATTCATCTTCCTCAGATTCATCCTCCTCAACTTCAAAAAAATCATCTTCCTCAGATTCATATATTTGTGGGTCAAGGGTTTCTTCTATGGGATCTATTATTGTATTCAAATTTCTAAAGATATCCCAATCTTCCTTTGTAAAGAGTAACCCTAAGCTGACCTCTAGACTTTGATCAACTTGACCATCACCATCCTCATTGATGATATCTAAGGTGATTGTAATATGCGGATATTCAACTTTATCCCCTTGATTGCTCACATTAGGCATGGTTTGATTTAGGACTTCTAGTTTTGACAATTGGTATTGGTTGGACTTTATAGCTCTTGAAAAATGATCCATCATATGAGAAGGTGGTTCTTCAACTAGACTCTTTGGTAGCATTTGATTACATGCTTTAGGATTGAGCAATGCTAATTGACCCACATTCATACCTTTTGAAATTCATCATTGTTCTACCGTTATTGCCTCATTATAGGCTCTAGGCAAGGATGACTCTTTAAGACTTCTCCCTAGAAATGTAGAGGTAAAAGGGTCTAAGGCTTCTAGGTACACTTGGATAGCTTCTTCTTTCGAAATGATGTAATGACTCTCCATCTCGGTGTACAACCTATGGAACCTATCATTAAATTGGCTTGCGGACTCATTAGGTTCTTTACAAACAGAAACAAATTGATTTAATATCTTGTTCGGATCAATCAATTTTCCAAAATATTTGAGAAATGCTACCTCTAATTGATCCCAAGAGGTGATAGAACCTGTAGGTAAACCGATATACCAATCATAAGCAAAATCATCTAATGTGGATGGAAACATCCTACAAACAACATCTTCATGTATGATTTGCAAATGAATTAAAATGCTCTTATATCCTTGAATATGCTCTTCAGTAGATTCCATCCTATCATGCCTAAACTTAGGTATATTACATATAATATCTATAGGCATATGATGTGAAGGCCCAAGTATATTCAAAGGACAATCTACCCTTAAAGAAGCAAGAAATGCCATTAGATAACCTCAAAGAATATGACTTTAAAACCAATTTTGTTAGTCAAAGAAATATCTTGCAATAAGCATGAAATGACTAACAAATCTCAAAAGATATGCATCAATTAAAACATGACATTAAATACCATTCTCCAATTTGTAAAAGGTTAGCATAAATGTATCATCAATTGGAGAACTTTTGAATTAGTGGATATGATCCATAAAACCTCATTAGTCAGGATAAATGCCTTCAAATCATTCTTTCAAATAACATGAACAAGTTAGCATGTATAACCAAACAATCAAATCAGACCCTCCTTCTAGCACCAAAATGTTGAGTGGTAATTTTGCCCAAGTGCAAAACCACACTCATAGTTAGGATTTATTAGTAAACCCTCTCTTGCAAAGAAATAAATTTTCTCCAAGGTTTCTTTTATTCTAATGTGTTCATGTATGCTTGCCAAATGATTGCATGGAATACCTTAGTGCTCTGCAAAACAACTGTTAACAAGGGGCCTATGCTGGGGTTGCTTTACTATAGAATACTATTATTGTTCATGAACTTAAAAATGACATTTTCCTCTTTATTTGTTAAGCCTGTTTAAACCACTTTTATCCTTTATTAGACCTTACTTTAGGCATGAAGTACATATTAAAATCTGCCTCTGAAAGGTGAAACTGAAAATGATGAAATGATTCCTTTCATATTGCTTCAACCATGAAAGTATAATGATTCTAGATGATAATCTTTGTAGCTCTAATGGCCTTCCATATGCCTTACAACGAACTATCTTTAATTAAATGGATTTTCATAAAGAGAGTTAATATAGGGCTTGAACTGTCTTGTAAATTACCCCCTTTTTCATGAAATTGTATTTTTCATGAAGGGAGTCAATTCATGGTTTTTAATATGAGGGCCTTTGAAATACCTAATAATTGACCTTCTTTTTATGAAATCGTAATTTTAATACAGAGAATTTAGTCTACACCCTTTTTCATGAAATTGTATTTTTCATGAAGGGAGTCAATTCATGGTTTTTAATATGAGGGCCTTTGAAATACTTAATAATCGACCTTCTGTTTATGAAATCATAATTTTAATACAGAGAAATTAGTCTACATCTTGAAATGAAAATAGAACCCAAACCATGAAATTGCCCAAAATGGAGACCCTGCAATTCCTTTTAAATTGCACACTTTAAATGATTTTAGGATCTCAAAAATGCTGAATAACAAAAACCGAAATTGCTCCAAATGAGATTTCGGGGCTTATGTTTTATATTTTTTATATTTTATTTTATTTTGAAAACATTAAAAAAACATGAAAAGGTAGGGTTAGAAAGAAAATAAAACCAAAAATGAAAACTGAAATAAGAAGATTAAAAATAATGTGTTGCAACTAAAAATTTCCATAAACCCTGCTGCAATGTAGCATAGAAAAATATCATTAAAGGGACCTGCATTCACACAATACAGCTTCTAATGAAGTGCAATCTCTTAAGAAAAATACAAATATTAAAATAATAAGCAGAATTAACCAAAATAAAACCGGAATTAAAACCTGTAGAACTCCAATATATTGTTATGCAATAGATTTACAATAAACCCATTAAAGTACAAAATACAACTTCAGCTATGGCATTACATGGAAGATAATCTAACCCAACAAAACGGAATAAAAATCTTTCAGAACAAAAATATCAGCTCCAATGTCTTACTTCATTTTGAAATTTTCCAACCCCTTGTCTCTATTTCAAATAGGTATTTAACATTGTCCTTCCTCCGACTCTTCGTTCTTCCATAACGCTTTCCTATTCCTCTATATGTGCCTCTCCCTTTGTAACTTCCGATGATTGCCTTTTTAATGCTTCTTTTCATTTTCTAGCTTTATTCCTTCCGTTTACTTTTACCTTGACATTTGGCTTCAAAAATGTATATATCACGGTGGCCTCCTTGCTTTAATTTAAAATGCTTCTAAAGCTGTCCCTTCCCCCTGCCAACGGGTAATTATTTTGAAGGCTCGTGGTGGCATTTCCACCACGCTTTCTTCCATTGAGAGAAAAATTATTATCTTATCTGTGGTTTTAATGAACCTTCACGTCCTCTATCGGCATCACCAGCCTATACGAGCGGCCCACCTTATATAACCATCCCTTTCTAATTTCTTAGACTGTGCAGTCATACAAGTATTTTGTCCCATCCATTTATAGAGTCTTCCCTACCAGGCTTCGTTTGAAGAACCTACTTGTTGTTTATACGTTACTTTTGGTGTCATTTTCATTAAATCACATCCCTTTTACATGCATAATTTTGACCTGGCACTCAAACTAGCAATTCTGTTTCTTCAGATTTTACGACAGCTCGGATAATACATTTTAATCGCTACTGACTGTGTAAATCTATCCCGTCAGCAAGTCCAACGTGTTTGGGTAAGGATGAGACCATATTGCATCTGTGTTGTCATCCGGTTCGGTAGGGTGTCACGTCTAAACGCCAGCAATACCATGGTGAAACTTGTCTTCGTTGGGTCTACACGTAGTCACGCCTTCTGGTTGATCCCCGTACATTTTGCTGTCGTCGACTTGTCAATGTCACCTCGTCGGCACATGTCATCCGAGTCATACGTATCCTCTATGACCATAAGGACAAACTGTCAAGCATCCCCCAGTGAAACATCTTCTTTGTTGTGTCATGGTGTACTAAATAAATAATTGGTGCTCATAGACCGGGTTCTTCCTATGTCAAAGATAAACAAACATGTTAAAGGGCCTTGCCACAAACTATGAAGTAAATTTATAAAGTGAAACAAAATGTCGAAAATATTATCTGCCTAAATGAACATTTAAAATAAAGATAAGAATACATCCTTAAAGTAAAATAAGTTGACTAATATTTTAAAATAACCAAAATCAAAACAAATAAAATAATAATATATATGTATATTGTTATTATTATTTACTTTTTATTTTTATTTTATTATTATTATTATTATTATTATTATTATTATATATTTGAAATAGATAATAATAATATATTTTTTATTGTTAATTGATTCAATTAATTTCATATGTTTGAAAATCTGACATTAGAGTTAGTCAAACCGGGTAAAAAGGACCACACCGCCAAAAATTACAAATAGACAAAAGGAAGCACACCAAAGCAGACCAAAAGGACACCTATCAAAATTGTTCTCGAAGGAACTAAAGGGAGGTCTTAGACAACCAAAATGAACTTGCATTACTCCCTTGTAGATAAGGACCTGTGAAAACAACACTTCAAGGAATACCGAAACTTTCAAAACAACAAAATTTAAAGTGGGTCCCCAAGATTTGGGGCTAGTTGTGGAGCAGCCACAACAGTTAGGAAAGGAATCAAGTCATGCCAAAAGAATTTTGAAAGTATGAAGCCATAATTTTGAGAGAAGGAGAATTAAACCTCAATTGGTGCCACGATTCTAAGTTTTTGATAGGTCAGTATGAAACTATCAATCTAATTTTTCTAGAAGCTTTTTCAATGGGACATGGTTTCCATAGGGTTTCATATCTAATAACAAGGTCTTACAGCCTTAGAGCATAGTTCTAAATCAAGATAAAAATGGAACACCTCTACAATAGTCTTTATCCATTTATTATGCCCAACAATCATACATAACCTCAACCAGTGCCAAAATCACAATATTTTAATAGACGAAGAAGAAACTATTAATAAAATTCTTCTAGAATATTTTCCAATGAAGTATGGTATTCACAGGGTTTCAAACAAGATCTTGCAACCTCAAAGCACACCTTTGAACTTGGATACAAATGGAGAAACTTAAGGTGAGTATTTATCCATTTATTATATCTAACAATAATACTCATAGTAGTTAACTTTATTATTTTTACAAAATACAATATTGGTGCATTCTATTACCATATGAACAAATTTTGTGCAGAACCCTATTTTTGAGGTTTTCCTTAAGAACAATGATGTGTCAAAGATTGAATAGAAACAAACTCAAAATCAAGTTAAGTATAAAATATATAGTATAAAATAATCTAATCTACCATTTCTTTCTCTTTATTATAGCAATGGTTTTTTTCTTATAGAAATTAGAGGAAGGGTGATTGAGGAAGAGTTTTAAAAGAGGAGAAATGTCACTATTTTCTTCTATAATAGAAAATAGATGGAAACATCACAAGAAATATATGAAGAGTAGAAACAAATTTGAAAAAAGAGGGTGAGTATTTATCCATTTATTATATCTAACAATAATACTTATAGTAGTTAACTTTATCACTTTTACAAAATACAATATTGGTGCATTATATTATAACGAACAACTTTTGTGTAGAACCCTATTTTTGAGGTTTTCCTTAAGAACAAGGATGTGTTAAATATTGAATAGAAACCAACTCAAAATCAAGGTATATATAAAATATATAGTATACAATAATCTAATCTACCATTTCTTTCTCTTTATTATAGCAATGGATTTTTTCTTACATGAATTTAGAGGAAGGGTGATTGAGGAAGAGTTATAAAAGAGGATAAATGTCACTATTTTCTTCTATAATAGAAAATAGATGGAAATATCACAAGGAATTTATGAAGAGTAGAAACAAATTTGAAAATAGATGGATTAAAGATGGTGCTTTTTTAAAATAATAGTAATGATGACAAAATGGGTTGATATATAAATTCAAGATTAGGAAATTAAAAATGAAGGTGGAAAAAGAGGTAATGTCAAAGCATGCATATCTAGTTTATGATTGTTTATATATGATTATGTTGGAATAATCATATATGTATAGTGTGATGATGAGCTTGTAAGCCCATGTTGGACATAGAAAAGACAAATCCAACTATACAATGTACACCTATAGCATGCATCATGAAAGGCATGAGCAATCTTAGAATGAGGTGCATTATGTTGTGATATTTACTTTTGGTTCTCATTTTAATTTAGTTTTCTTTTAGTTTGTCTATTTATCTACATGTTGTAAATATTTTGTGAAGCATTCAAACTCTTTAGCAAAGACTAAGTCTTCTTCTACCTAGATAAATATGGAAAGAATTGAAAATAGATTATGTTTTATGGTTAAAATACCAATATTCTTAAAAATGCTTTTAAGGGTCTTTTCTTATTCAAAGTGTAGCCTTATTGAAGATGGTTTGTAATTATTATTATTTTTTAATTTTTGGTATAATAAATCAAATGGCATGAGTTTAACTAATTGATTTTCTCAACTAATTAAATGGCATGAGTTTAACTAATTGATTTTCTCAACTAATTAAATGGCATGAGTTTAACTAATTAAATGTCTCAACTTTAAGGAAGAGACCCAAGTTTGAGTCTTGTCAAGCAATGCATGCATATAATTGTTAAATTGTTGTCATATTTATACATTTGGATACATTTCAAACCCATATAATTAATTAAAAATAAAATAACTTTATCAAATGACATGAGCTCAACCACTTAAATTCTTCAACTTTTAAAAAAGACCCAAGTTAGAATAATTACAAATGAGACATGTATAATTACCATATTGTTATTACATCACTATTTAATCATGATGTAGTATAGGTGAAGTAGTTTTAATTTACTTGTTTTCTACATTTAATAATTAAAATACGAAAGTGAGGGCAGCCAAGAGTGAGCACAACCGAAAGCAAGTGGGAGCACAAGCTGGGAGTGAGGGCAACCAAAAGCAGGTGCAAGCACAAGTTAGGAGTGAATGCAGCCACAAGCAAGTGCGAGCATAAGCCAAGAGTGAATATAGCCAGAAACAAGAGTGCGAGTGCAAGCCAGGTGTGAGTGCAGTCGGTATCGAGTGTGCAAATCGGGTGTGAGTGTGTATCGAGTGTACCGTCAAAAGCGAGTGGGAGCATGAGTCGGGAGTGAGTGCATCCAAAAGCAAGTGCGAGCGCAAGATGGGAGTGAGGAGGAAGTGTGAGCAGGAAAGCAAAAAGTAAAAAGCAAAGTGTGACCAAGTAACAAGTCACTTCTTGTTCCAGATCTCAAGAAAATTTAGAGGATTCATTTGAAAAAAACCTAGGTAACATGGAAAGAAAGTCATTTGTGAAAGTCCTTACTGAAAGTATGAATGGCCAAGTTGGAAGTTTGGATGCCCTAGCTAGCAATAAGGGTAAGAGAGAATCTATGGCAAACCCAGTTCGGGTAGCAGATTCTACACCAGAAGTGATTATCAAAGATGAGATGATTGAGCATGATATAATGATTCTTAAAACCAGAGGGTTAATTTGTAAGTTTCATGGATATTGGCTAGGTTTTTCTGAGATTCAAAATTGGATTAAGTGGAAGTGGGGATTGAATTCAAATTACTCCATGACTTTTCTTTCGAAAGGATTTTTCCTCATTATTTTCTCTAGTTCAGAAATAAGGGATAAAATAATGGATGGAGGCCCGTGGTTTAGGGGTAAAGATGCATTATACTTAAGACCTTGGAGTGAGAATTTTTTTGTGGACACAGAAACTATTAAAAGGCTTCTAGTATGGATTAGGCTTTTTGGACTTCCTTATCAACTCATCAATAAGGAGGTTTTGAAGAGTATTGGTAATACTCTAGGTGAATTCATCCAAGAGGGACCATCTACTAAGGAGAGAAGGCATGTTGTATACACTCGAATATGTGTTTCCATGGATATTTCTAAACCTTTACCACAATCGATTAGGATTAAAACTGAATCAAGAGAATGGGATCAGCAGGTGGATTATGAAAACATTGCATTTCGATGTCGCAAATGTCATGAAACTGGGCACATGGCAAAATACTGCAAAGTAAAAATGGAGGAAGAGATGGAATTTTTTGGGCATGAGGGTAATTTCAATTTGAAACAAGTAGACCATATCACAGGAGAAGCTAGGTCAAATCAAGGATTTTCCACTCCTAAGAAAGTGGCAAGAAAAATCCCTCTACATCATCAAATGGCAAAGGCAATTACAGTTCACTCGAATCAGCCATTAGAAGAAAAAAAATGGTATGGAAGATGAGGAAGTACATTGCGCAAGTTCAAATATAGAAGGAGCTCAAGGTGCGAAGGAAGAGGGGAAGGCAAATTTTAATACAAAGGAAAATGGGGAGATGAATCTTAAATCAAATAAGGTGAAGGAGGTCAAGCTTAATCCAGGTAAATCACCTTTACTATCCTCAAGTAGCTTAAAATATTCTCCTTCCAATAAAAATGAAAGTAGTATGGAGTGTGTTCCTTGCACTTTAGGTTTTCAAGAGCAGTATAGTAAAGAAAATCTTATGGAGGATATCCAAGGAAATTTAGGGTTTTCAGGCCAACATAAGAAAGTGATGACTATGGAGGATCATATTTGCAGTTTAGAGTTTTTAGGGCAACATAAAGAAGAAAATGCTAATGAGGCTATTCCTTGCACTTTCGGCTCTTTAAGGCAACATAAACCTTTAGAAGATAAGTCTCATTTTGAACAATATGAAAAAATGGAAGAGATTGATGAAGATGAGAGTGTTGGCAAGAATGGAAGAAGGAGAGGAAGGCCATCAAACCATGAACTAAGAGAAAAAGAAACTCAAAAGGATATTGATCTGGGAAGCCAAATAAAAATATCACAGGTGTTAACAAGAAGTGGGGCTAAGCCCACTAACAAAAATAAAAAGTATTGATGATGAAAATGATATCATGGAATATTAGGGGTATGAATAAAACCCCTAAAAAAAGAGTTATTAAGGAATTAATAGGTTGTTATAGCCCTGAGTTTATTTTAATACAAGAAATAAAATTAAGTAGTGAGGAATGTAAGGAGGCTTTTAAGAAGATTTGGAAGACAGGTGATTGTTTAGCAGTTTCTTCTACAGGAGCTTCAGGTGGTATTGCAATAATATGGGATAAATGCAAATGGGATGGAGAACTATTAGAAGCAAAAAGTAATTGGGTTGTTGGATTATTTTGCAAGAAAGAGGAAAACATCAAAGTTGGGGTTATAAATGTATATGCTCCAACTATAGTTACTCCACGTGAAAGATGTTGGAAGGACCTTAGTATATTTTTGTCAAATACAATGATGATTCATTGTGATCTATGGATTCTTGGGGGTGATTTTAATATTGTTATATCTCCTTTGGAAAAGAAGGGTGGCATTCTAGGATGGTCTAAATCAATGCAAGATTTTTCTTCATTTGTCAATTCAAATGACCTTTGGGATGTTAGTCCCTCAAGCTTTCAATACACATGGGATAATAGACGCATTGGGAAAAATCATATAGCAGAAATACTGGATAGATTCTTGTTATCCAATAATTGGTTGCAAACAAAGTATACAATCTCTTCAGATATTTTATTGCGAGCAGGATCAGATCACAAACCCATTCTTTTGACTTGTGAGTCACCTAACAATGGTCATCCAAAGCCATTTCGCTTCCAGTCTATGTGGCTCCAAGACCCTGATTTTTTCCAGATGGTTATGTTATGGTGGGATGAATCAAAATTTGAAGGATCATGTATGTACAGGTTTGTTCAAAAGTTGAAACATTTAAAGGAGCAAATGAAGATATGGAATGTCAAATATTTTGGTAACATTTTTAAAGAAAAAAAATAAATTGAATCCAAGCTCCAAAATTTACAAGAGATAGTAGAAATTAATGGAATGGACCAGGATTCTTATGTGAAAGAAAAACAATTACTTTCTGATTATCATAATGCATTGAAAAAGGAGGAGTCATATTGGTTCCAAAAATCTAGAGAGAAATGGCTCAAGGAAGGAGATAGAAATACAAAGTTTTTTCATGCTACAGCAAAAACAAATTTTTATGTTCATCATATCAAAAATATTATAACTCCAGATGGAAGAAATATTGAGGATGAAGAAGATATAAGGAAGGAAGCAATAAATTATTTCAAAAATATTTTGTCAGATTCTAGGCAAGATAAGGAGGCACAAGAAAAACTTCTGCAAAATATTCCATCAATTATCACTCAGAGACAAAATGAAAGCTTGATGAAGAAGATATCTATGGAGGAGCTCCATGAAGCAGTTTTCTCTTTCCATCCTAACAAGGCACCTAGCCCCGATGGATTTCCTACAATTTTCTTTCAAAAATTTTGGGATTTATTGAAGAGTGATATGTTAGATGCAGTGGAAGAGGCCCAAAAAAGGAAGGCTATAATAAGTGAGATCAATGCTACTTTTATTACCTTGGTTCCCAAGAAGGGTGACACAAAATATTTTGATAATTTTCATCCAATAAGCCTTTGTAATATGATTTACAAGATCATTTCAAAAATTATGGCAAACAAGTTGAAGGGCATTCTAGGGTGTATTATCTCAGAGGAACAAGGTGGCTTTGTTCAAGGTAAACAAATTCTTGATGGTATAATTATTGCACAAGAGGCCATACATTCTCTTCATTCCATGAAAAAACTAGGTATGCTTTTGAAATTAGATATGAACAAAGCATATGATAGGGTTTCCTAGAATTTTTTACATGCTATTCTCAAAAATTTTGGCTTTGATTATAGTTGGTGTGAGTGGATTAAATGTTGTTATAGCACTACAAAATTTTTTATTTTGATCAATGGTTCTCTTATTGGGTACTTCAAGTCATCTTGTGGACTTCGTCAAGGTGATCCTCTTTCTCCTTATCTATTCATTATTTTGGAAGAAGCATTAGGGAGAGCATTTTCAAAGGTAAAAATGGAAGGAAAAATCAAGGGTATTCAAGTTGCAAAAAATGGTCCCTTTGAATCTCATCTCCAATTTGTTGATGATACTTTTCTTTTGGGTCATCCCTCAGTCAGTGAGGCCATGGAGTTTAAATCAATATTGTCATGTTATGAGAAGGCTATTGGATAGTTGGTAAATACTTCAAAATCCAGGATTTTTTTCATTAATACTGCCCTAGATTTACAACAAATTATTGTGAATATTTTGGGGTTTAAAATTGAAAAATTTCCATCAATCTACTTGGGTATTCCTTTGTCTAATAAAGGAAATAAAAAGGAGCTTTGGATCTCTTTTTTGGATAGAATGAAAGCTTGCTTGGCAAGTTGGAAAGGTAAGTTCTTAACCATGGCAGGAAGGCTACAACTCATAAAGACTACTTTGCAATCCATTCCTATTTATATGATGTCACTTTCAAGACTGCCAATAGGTATTGCATCAGAAATTGATAAAATTCAAAGAGAATTTCTATGGAAAGGTTGTGAGGAAAAATTTAGGTTTCCTCTTTGTAAGTGGGAAAGGGTTTGCAGAGGAAAGAATATTGGAGGAGCAGGCTTGCGGAATTGCAAACTTATGAATTTGGCATTAGGAGCAAAGCTTGGGTGGAGATTATTCAAAGATCAAGGAAAGAATTGGGTAAAAATATTACTTCAAAAATATATAGGTTCTCTTGATGCAATGAAATTGTTTAGGAAAAGAACTCTACCCAAAGGATCATCAACATGGAACTTCATATCAGAGAGTTTGCAATTGATAAAGAAACATATTAGATGGTCAATCAATGAGGGGAGTTATGCAAATTTTTGGTCTGATGCTTGGTTGAAGCCTTATCCTCTCATATCTGACTCAAAATGGAAACCATTGGCTCAAGCGTGCCTAGCATGTAAAGGTCCAAAGGTCAAATATTATATTATTATGAGCAAAAACTCCAGATCATGGATTTCTTTTAGTGACCTGGTTGAAGGAGAGGAACTCAAACAAATTGCAGATGAACTTCAAAATATGCTTCTAGAGTTTTATTTGCCAATTTTTACATGAAAAGATGAGTTGGTTTGGAACTTATCAAAGGATGGTGGATACTCAGTAAAGTTGGGATATGAGGATTTAGAACAATCAAAATTTCCTTCTCCCAAATATTTTCCTTGGAAGAATGTTTGGTCATTAGAGGCTCTCCCTAAGGCCTCAACATTTCTTTGGTTAGCAGTTCAAAGTAAGATTCTTTCAGGAGAGAGTCTACAAAGAAGAGGATATTATGGACCCTTCAGATGTGCCTTGTGTGAGAAGGATTTAGAAACATCAGACCATTTACTTCTTCATTATCCATTTGCTCACACCATTTGGGGTTACTTTTTAAAAAATATGAAATTATATTGGGTATCTCCATCAACATTGAAAGAGTTGATAAAATGTTGGATAAATTATTTCAAAGCTAAAGCATTATGTATTCTTTGGAGGATTGGCCCTGCCATTATTTGTTGGAATTTATGGCTTGAAAGGAATAATAGAATTTTTAAAAATAAATATCAAAATCATGCCCAAGTTTGGAACCGTATTAGTGCCTCTCTTGCAGAATGTCTACAAATATGGTGCTCATCATGGGAAGTCTCAATTGCAGAAAAAGAAGTGCTAATAACTTGGCTACAGGATTTGAACATACATGGAAGAGTCATCTATGACAATGGAATTAAAACAAAGGATCTACTTCGATCTATGGTAAAATGGAAATGTCCAAAAATTGGGTTTATCAAAATTAATTTTGATGGTGCTTCTAAAGGAAATCCAGGAAAAGTTGGTGGAGGTGGTGTTTTTAGAAATAGTGAAGGCAAAATTCTCCTCACTTATTCAGAATCATATGGAACTTCAACTAACAACTATGCAGAGGCTAGGGCACTTCTTACTGGGATTAAAATTGCAGCAGAAAAAGGATGGAAATATATTTCAATTGAGGGGGACTCACAAATTATCATCAATGCTATTAACAAAAATGGATGTGGAGACTGGATAAAAAATAATATTATTGTTGATGTTCATCATCTATTACTAGAGGTAATCTCTTGGCAGTGTGAGCATATTTATAGAGAAGGAAATCGAGTAGCAGATAAATTAGTGAATTATGGTGTTGATCTACATCCCCATGAAATTCAAATTTTAGAAGACAACTGGCCAAGTGAGATTTTATGTCTTAATCAAAATGATGTCAAGGAGTTGATTGTGGAAACATAGCACTTTGAGGAAGTTGAAGAATATATTTAAGAGAAAAAGAAAAAAACCGTGATAAAAATGTTTGCTACAACAAATGTAATATTTTGGTATTTTGATGGGAGTGGCCCCCAATAGAAGCCACATATAACCTATTAAAAAAAATAATTAAAATACAAAAGCATTAAATGGAATTAGCTCAATTGTTTATATTTCTCAACTTTCAAGGAGAAGACCAAGGTTTGAATCTTGCCAAATGATTTATGCATAATAGTCAAAGTGATTGTAATACCATTATGTGATCATGATGTAATACAGGTGGAGCTATTTCAATCCCATATAACACATTAAAAAATAAAATATTAAAAAAATTTAAGTATGGTAAATTATTATTTTTGTAGTTAGTTGTATATGTTTTTTTTCTAACATGAAAATAATTTTTAGATTTATTCTTAGTTATTTTTAAATTAACACATAATTGATAATTAAATTTAATAATATTTTATGATGATTTTTAATTAATAAATGTTTACTTTATAATTATATATTTTTAATCGGTTAATCGGTTATATGGGATTGAAACGGCCCCACCTTATTACATCATGATGACATAGTGGTATTACAACAACTTGGCAAGATTCAAACCTAGATTTCCTGCTTGAAAGTTGAGGAATATAACCGATTGAGCTAATGTCATTTGATATTTTTATAATTATTGATCAATATATATGTAAAATTATTTTTATGATATATAATTGGTTACATAAGTGTAATATAATATTTTTCAATGATTTTACACAAGTTTTTATGAAAGGTCCCGATCCCCTCATACTGAGTGGGGTTTGAACCTTGGACCTCTCAAAGAGAGGCCAAAGCCCATACCACTGCAGTAAGCTTGCAACTTAAAAATTTTGAGTTTACACGAGTTTTTATGAGGGATCCCAATTCCCTCTTACTGAGGTTTAAACTTGGGTCTTCTAAATGAAATCCCAAGGACTTATGGTATCCCTCACAAGTAAGTGTAATATGATACTTACTTTATTGTATATTTTTGCTGGAGAACAAGGGATTGTACTTGGGTCCCCCATGACAAATCACAACTCTCTTATTTATAGCATGAGAGTTTACAAACAGATTTAATTTTCATCTCAATTGAGTTGTTATAGCTAAAAATCTACACATTTAATATAAAATGTCTGAATTATTGATTTTTTATTTTTTGGAACTTTTTCAATTTTTATGTGAATACAAATATTCTTGAATTCAACATCCTTCTTGACATTTTACTACAGTAGCCTTTACAATACCAAAACTTCACCTCTATTATATATGCATTGTGTCTTAGTAGAGTAATATTTCTAAAACATCACATTATCATAGCCCACTTCAGATCTAGATTGCTAGTTTCCTTCTTGAAGCACAAGTGCAACCACAAAAATTATAATACATAGTTTATATGAAAGCACATTAATGTTATAAAATAAATTAGATATTACCTATGGAAAAATTAAAGAATCTTAATTATTATTTGATTCAAGCAGTTAACTTTTTCTTGTCAGCCTCAACTAAACTTACTACTTCCTCTAACCAAGGAAAAGAGAATTTAACTTCACGATCCTCAATTAAAACCCCTCTATTGGCTAGCCTATATGCACATTTGTTTCCTTACCTTATTGTGTGTGTAAACTTGATTTCTTCAAACTCCATAGCAAGATCTTGAATTTCCACAATTATCTCTTGCGTGTTCCATGGAGCCTTTGCTTTCCTCAAAATTGCATTTATTACTATGAGTGAATCACATTCCATTCGTACTTTGTTCCATTTCATTTGTTTGCATATTTTTAATCCTTCCAAAGCCACCCAAGCTTCAACTTCATTATTTATCTTAAATCCACTATTGAAAGCGTAATGAGATAAAATCTCTCCCTTATTATTTCTAATTATTCCTCCTCCTGTTGGTCCTGGATTTCCTTTAGATGCTCCATCAAAATTCAATTTTACCAACTCTACATCTGATGGTTTTCATTTTATAATATTTTCCTTCTTTTTGTTTCTGTTGTCCCCAACATCATAATTCATACTTATTTTAATTTATAATATAATATATTATTTATATTTATTTTCTAATTATAAGTTATTGTATAATATATAAATAAATTATAAATATTTAATAATAATATTTTTGTTTGGAAAAGGAAGGTTCTATAGGGACCCCTCCCAAGAAAAGAGATCAAACATAATGCTTAAGTTCAAGTGAAACAACCATCATAGAGAACGAAGTTGCAAGCTTACTATAGTGGTAAGGGCTTTGGCCTCTCTTTGAGAGGTCCAAGGTTCAAACCCCACTCAGTATGAGGGGATCGGGACCCTTCATAAAAACTTGTGTAAACTCATTGAAAAAAAACATCATAAAGAAATGACAATCACAACATACAAAGTATGATATCACCAATACAACTAGTTACAAGATTTTTATAGAATGACCAAATTTCACATTTTAGGCTACCGCTTGGACCTACAGTACCTAAGAATCTATGTTGCTCATCCACCCAGAGCTCCCTAGTCTAAGATTTTATTAATAGATCAACCCAAATTGTATGTAACAATCTAGGCCCAAGAGACCTACAGTGCCTAAGAATCTATGTTGCTCATCCACCCAAAGCTCCCTAGCCTAAGATTTTATTAATAGATCAACCCAAGTCATATGTAACAATCTAGGCCCAAGAGACCTACTAGTTGTAGAAACCTCTCCATACTAACAATATTGCCTCAAGAAAATCTAACCAACCGTCATACAAATAATTTAATTGTATATATTCAAAAAAATCCAATTTCATATTGTGGGCCACTACATGGACATATAATAATAAATAATATACTAGCTCATCACTCCAATACTTTTTGTCAAAGCAAATCAATCTCAAATCACATGGAACAACAAGCACAAAAGACCCACTGAAATAAACCCTTCCATACTAACAAAACTAAAATAAATATATTAAAGTTATGCTCAAGCCCTTCCCTATGGACGAGTAAGCATGAAATATGGTCACACTACAAAGGATGAAACAAAACCAAATACCAAAGTAAACCAACCTCAACATTATAGTAGCTTGAGGAGATCATTCAACACATCAAGCCCAAATAAACCAACAACAAATAGAACAACCTACCACACAAGATAATACAAGATTAAGGAGGAAGGTAGCACAAGAACGATCGAGATAGGATCTAACCACCCTAAATAGGGGTTTGCATTCCCATAATACACTATGCTTCCTCTCTGTTAGATGTGGTGGTACTCTAAAATAGATATCAACACAACATAGAAAGAAGAAAATAAATAAAAAACAAAACTACAAAGAAGTCCTCCAAACACATCAATCTTCAAATCTATACATTTTATTTTAATACAATGATTTATATATAATAATATATTTCTTGGTTGTCTCAAGAGTCTCTTGGTGCTTCACATTCTCTCCAAATCTAGGTGAGAATACTTTTTGTTTTGTTTTTTTTTTTTTTTTTCTCTTACATTTTTTTTATTAGATAGAAAAATTAGGGGTTTTGAAAGGGTCCCTTAAACCTTTTACATTAGAAATCCAAAAATAGTCACAAAATAGAGACAAAAAAACACAAACAAGAATAGCCAACTACAAATCATGAACAACCCAAACAAGAACCATGAGAAGGAGATAGAAAGGACAATCCCCACCAAAAGAGAACCATAGAGAACGACCAACACCAAAACTTAATCTTGCAAGGACTCCTCCAAGATGAAAAGGTTCATCACCAAAATGCTTGGATTATGTTTAAAATTTCAAGATAACTCGTTCACAAAGTAAATGGTCTAATTAATTGATTTCTTAATTGATCTCAGCAACTTCTTAACCGAATCAAATAATCTTGGCATTGTAACAAGGTCATCCTGGATCTTGCTCCCGGAATGCATATTGGTTGGCTTCAAACATCTCCCTTTAATAGGGTGGTCCTCTGAGTCCTCAAAAAAATCTCTTAATTTTCTCTTGCATTTCCATTTCTATCTTGTTCTAATTTTTATCTTATTGTCTCATTCAATATCATAATTTCCATTGTTCTCCCCTCGAAACTGAATGGAAAAATTTGCATTCTATCTTTTAGTGAAATAAATTGATTCTTTGTCAATATCTTTATAAAAATATTAGCATATTCATTTGTCCAATTATAATATTTTAATTCAATTTGCTTTTATTGAACTAGGTATCTAATAAAAGGATGCTTCAAATAATTGTGATTTGATTTTGTATGAAAATTAGGATTTTTAGTCATTTGAACTACACTCATGTTGTCACAAAATGTTAGTTGATCTCTTGCTTTCACCAATATCTTCTATGATTCACTTCAACAATGTTACTTATGTGATTGCTAATGTAATTGCTATATACTTTTCTTCTACTATTGAGAGTGCAATTATTGCTTGTTTATTCGAACTCCAAGTTACTAATCCATTTTCCATTTAAAAATTCTTAATGTAGATTTTTTATCATCAATTGAGACTTCCCAATCTGAATCATTGTATCCAAATAATTCAATATTATTGGCTAAATTATAATGGATTCCATAATTTAAAAATTCCTTTCACATACTTCAAAATTATCTTAGTTACTCTTATATGTTCTTCTAATGGCTCACTCATAAATATTGAAACCAAAGAGATTGCATATGCAATATTGAGTCTTGTTATTGTCAAGTACATAAGGTTGTCAATCAACCGTCTATACTTTCTTTCATCCACTCATCCTCTTCCATCATCCTTGCACATTCTTTTACCTTGTGCAAATAGGTAGCAACATATTTAAAACTTCCATATCAAACTTCTTCAACATATCATACGCATATTTGTATTAGAAAATGAAGATCTCATCATGAGTTTGGTGTACCTTCATGCTAAGAAAATAAGCCATCAAACACAAATTTCTCAATTCAAAGTCTTGCATCATGGTTTTCTTGAACTCTCTCTTCATTCTTGATGAACTTCCTATAAAAAAATAAGATTATCAACATACAAGTTAACAATCAAAACATTATTACCTTCCCTTTTCTAGGACAATGTGGGTCCATTCATAATTCTCACAAATTCACACTTCAATAAGTATACATCAATTCTTGAATATCATTCCCTTGGTGCTTGTTTGATTCCATATAATATCTTTTATTTAACTTGAAGATGTATTTGTTGGCTTTCCAAATAGATTAACTCATAGAAATCTTTATCTAGGATCAAGTATAGATTAGATAAATGCCTTACAATGAATCACAATATTAGAATAACAATAATATCTCATAAATATAACTCAAATATATTCAATATCAAAATATTAAAAGAATGATTCGGATAGGTTATATTGCATGGAGCCTTCTCTCCAATATATAATTTTACATGACTTTTTAGTACCCTGACTATTGTTCTCCTCAAACATCTGAAAATGCATCCTTTCGTATTTCACATATTAAGACAAAACTCTCATCTTGTCACATATCCATGTGACTCTTCATTCTCTCTCTTAACACCTTGCACTTTTGCTCATATTGACACATTATATAAAATATATATCATTCTACCAAACTAATATTTACAAGGGGGTCAATAATTTAATACTTCCAACACCCCCTTGTATTACATTATTTGATAGGAAGGTTTTTTGCCTTCGTTCTCTGATTCTTCTTTCTTTGGTCTTCGTTATTCAACTCTACCTTTGGTATTGTTGAATATATGTAACCTTCATTTGATTTACCTTTATAAATTGTATGTTTTTGCCTCTGTGTCTCTACCTATAAGTCTTTAGCTCTAGGTTACTCCCTCTAGATCATTTCCTCTGGGTCACTACCTTTGGGACTCTACCTCTAGGTCACCTTTGAATTATCATTATCTTTGGGTCATTCACTGGAACAATTATAAGACTATAATATATGTAGGATCATCACTGTAGGTGCTTTCACTATAGGTCATCTTCCAAACTATGCTTTGGTCATAATCATTCATTTTATATTTTTTCGTAGTAAGACTAGCATCATTCTTTAAATTCAATAACCTTTGATTTCTCATCATCCTCGGTTTCCTTTTGTAGAAACCATACAACATTCATTTCATATTCTTCTATTCATTCATATTTATCCATCCATAATCCATTTTTCATTTTTCATTTTCCTTCTCTTTATGTAGACACTATTTGAATGATTATGTCCTCCACAAGTTTCACGATAATGAAGATTCCAACATTTCTCTATCTTATGTCCATATCTACCACAATGATTACATTTGTTCCTTGTTATGAATTTTTCTTTACCATTTTGTCCTTTATTGTTACTGATTTGATTAGTCTCTATCACTAATTTGATGTCATTGTTTCCTATCATGAATTTAGTGCCTCATTTATTATTTCTTGTTTGTCTTATATATCCAAGACATTCATATTTTGGTCTTATTTTTCTTACAATTGGCTCTTTTATTCCTTGTCCATGTTTTTCCAAACTTGTGTCTTTATATCCCATTGTACTTAATAATTTTTAACCAATCTCTTTAGTATACCTTTCAAAATAACCAAATTCTTCATCACCCTAATCTCTTTCAATATCAAGACAACTTTGAGCATCACTATCCCTGCCATCATTTGAATCTTTATCATCATCAATTATGATAGCATAAGCTTTTTCTAACCAATCATGAACTACATTCAAATCATCTGAGTTGCACTCTATATATTTCCTTTTTATGTCATAACATGCATTTATTGTCATAGGTTCAAAGGTATTATCACTTGATAACAGATAAATGTGATTTTTCCTAAGATTCCTATGTGCATAGTCTGATTGTGCAATATACCCTTGTTGATTACTCTAATATCTCTGATTCTCTTTAGGAAATTCTTGGTCTTGACCCTTCTTGGTCAATGCATTATACTTACAAGATTTTGTATTATGTCCTTTTTCACAATTATGACAATACTTCTTTTGTTTTTGGTTTTGTGATGAAGTGCAAGATCCTTTTTTCTAATACAAGAGTCTTATTAGATGACACATTTCTCAATTGATTTTCAAATTTATATTATTGAAGAATATTTATTAATTTCTCAAATGACACCTTATTGTTTGATACTAAGAGAAATATGATCAACATTTTGTTCTGATTCTCTTTTCTAATTACAATAAATCATTCAACAATTTGTAGAAATATACAATATGCATCTACAAATAATTTGCAAACTAAATTCCATACAATATAATAGATATTGATAATACCCTTGAGGTAGGGCAAAACCGTACAATGCTCCTTATTGTAAGGAAGCCATTCCACAAGATCTCTAGTTCCACAATCCAGTACTTCTACAAGAATACTTCAAACATAATATTTTACAATGGATGTACATCTCTCTTTTTACAAGAGTGTGATGGTTCACCTTCCATGAGTTACAAAGTGCATGACAATATTCCTTGTAGTTACATATAAAAATATCCCCCAACGGTTACATATATGATTCTATGACATACCTATTTCTAATTTTACATGTGGCCTTTCTTAATAATTAACTTATGGCTCATACCATTATACAATACAATATTAAATTATTAAGTACCTATCTTGGGTACCTAACATTCCATCCCCCTTACAAAATGTTTCATCCTTGAAACATTAGAAGATGCTAAATAATATGATCTTTTGAGCCATGTTGAATACTTGTACCAATCTCGATCATCCATCCATCCTACTAAAACTGTGATTGGTGGTGGTATTCGTTGATTCCAATGACATGTGTTGAAAGCATAAATTTCACTTTGTTTTAGTTCATACATGCTTGTATTTACAACCAAATTTTGGACTCCTCTGGTTTATTGTATGTCCCTCATAGCTCCTTTATTGCTCTATGCTTTGTCTCCATGATTGTTGCCTCTCATGGTGGTGTGGATGGAAATAGACTCCAACCTTAGCCTATTGTTCTACCTATTTTTTTCCTTCTCTCTTGCTCCCTTCCATTGATTCTTCCCTTACTTTAGCTTCCTTAATTTTTGCTACTACCTCCTCCTGAGATTCTATTTTAGGTTCTTTTGATTGTTCTTCACTTTGTTCCTCTATAATAGCTACTTATTTTTCCTTGCACTAAGAAATGTTTTGTAATGTTATCTTCTTTTTTTGGTACCATAACTTCATGAATTTCTTTTGCACGTTACTGTTAATAGTACCATAAGAATACAACCAAGGATAACCAAGAACAATATCTACATCATTCATCTCAATAGCATGAAAATTTGAATGTAAAACATATTTATCCATGGTGAGCTTCAAATCTTCAAAAATTTGAACATTTTTACCCTCAAGTTGTATGTCTTTGATTTTATTTGCTTGAACTTGCAACCTCTTAGTCAAATACATATTTATAAAATTATATTTGTTGCTAGGGTTAATGGAAACAATAATTTTTTGATTTTGAATGCAACCATGAACTTGCAAAATAGAATTTTTACATTCAAACAAATCTTTTTGACCATTATTTGGCCCTAGCATAAAATATGTAGTTTCCTTAGCCTACACATTATTATCTTTTTCTTTTGATCCTCATTTTCTTATAAATGTAATTTCAAATGTTTCCTTTGTATTGTACGATTATGGACACTAGCAAAATTCATAAACCAAGGTAAAGCTTTCCCTTCTAAATAATCATTAAACCCACTAATTCATAAACCAAGGTAAAGCTTTCCACCATTCCCAAGCATCCTTATCATCCTCTCTAATGAATATTGGAAACTCCATAATTATTTTTCCAAATCAAATAGCTTTTAAAAAACTAAAAATTCTCAAAATTTAAAATTTCTAAGGTCTCATCTATTTCTCTCTTCAAACACTTGAATCTGCAAATTTTCATAAAAATAAAACAAACAACAATTGATCTGCTTACTTGGATTGAGAGTTATGAATTTTTTCCCTTTGCATAAATTTTTCGTGTAGCCCCAAAAACAACACCAAAATCCCAACTTGCAACAATTGTAACTCCCTCAATACTTAACAAAATTTAACAAGTGAGTAGTCATTTTTGTAGTACTCAAAATAACCTACATGCTAATGCAAAAATCTTCTAAAAATAGCTACTAGAAAATTTAATACATTTTTTTTCTTTTTAAAAAAATTCACGCAACCAAAAAATAGCCTCAAAAACCCAAATTCAAGCAGTTGCAACTCTCTCAATACTCATCAAAATTTCACAAGTACGCAATTTTTTTATAGTACTCAAAATAACCTACATGCTAGTGCCAAAATCTTCTAAAAAGAACTACTAGAAAATTAATACGGATTTTTTATTTTGAAAAAAAAAATCATGCAACCAAAAAAAAACATAAATAACCCAAATTTAAATAGCCATAACTTTCTCAATACTTATGTTCTTTGACAACATCCAGAAGCGATGGAGCAGATGAAGTTTTAGGGTCGATCTTGTTTGGAGGAGTTATCCTATGCTTTGGTTCTCTTCTATTGGCTTTTCTACCCTAGTCCCAGTTGGTCTGGAGCCTACCAGAATAAGGGTTTTTATCCCAAAATTTAGAAGGTTTTTTGGAGGCTATTTCTTGGCCCTTCCTTGACCAAAAAATCTCCAGATCCTCCCCTTTGCCCCTTCTTTGACTTTTGGCTTCTGATGGAGGTTTCTTTTCTGCCCCCTTTCCCCTCAAATTTGATTTGGTTCAATTTAGTTTGGCTTATCTCGGTTGGTTGTCTTCTCAACCCCCTTCCCTTCCAATTTAGTTTTATTTGATTCAATTAGGCTTGACTTGGCTTATCTCGGCTGGTCATCTTCTCAACCCCTTTTCTTCGATTTGACTTGATTTGGTTTGACTCGTCTTTGCTGGATCTCTTCTCCTCAATTTTTGGCCTAGCCTCTAATGTTTCTATTGCATGTGAGGGCTCCTTTGGAAACTCTCTCCTTCCTCCTCAGTAATATGGTGAAGCTTAATTTTTTAGATCTGTATTTAGGAGCTGATGAACCTATTGGTATTAATAGAGGTCAGAAGAGCCCTTGTCTTCTTTCTATAGCCTGGTTTGGTGTTCTCTTCTCAGGAAAGCTTTCTATAAATGCCTACTCTCCCAAAGATAATCTTTACAAGGGTTAGGAGGGATATTTTCTTCCTTAGATGTACTATGGATGTCTTCTATTTATGCTAAAGCTCACTGTGGTTGTGTGCTCTCTTGAAGAGTATCTTACCAAGGGCCAGGAGGACCCCTTGTATACCTTCAAAAATCTACGATGACTCTCTTCATGGGAGAGGATACTATAGATTCTTTCTCTATTGGAGAGCTTATTATTCTAGGGGCATGGTGGCCCCCTATCCTCTTTTGGTGGTTCATGGATACCTTATTTGCTCTATCCTAGAGAGACCCCTCGAAGAGGGGAATTTTTAAATTTTCTTGTTTGAGCAGGATTCCCCTGCTTTGGTGGGAGTCTTTCTTTTTTGAATTTCTTTTTTAAGTGACAACCTTGCTTGGAGAAAAATTTTCAAAATTGAATCCCTTGTGGATCTTGTCTCGTTTGAGTCTCCTTTGAGTCTCTCATTATAAAAGGTTCAAGGCCCTTTCAAAACCCCTTCCTCCAATCAATAAAAAAAACTTTCTCAATACTTATTGGGATTTAAAAACTGAGTAGTCATTTTTATAGTAATCAAAAAGATCTACATAATGATGCAAAAACCTTTTGAAAATAACTAGTAAAATAAAAATATGGCCTTTGAAAAATGTAATGTTTTGAAAAACATGCCCTAGCTCTACAAAAACAACTTCACTTTGCCTGAATCGTTGATCTGATACCAAATGTTGTGAACATATTTTCTTATTACAATAAATTATTCAAAAATTTGTAGAAATATACAACATGCATCCACAAATAATTTGCATAATAAATTCCACACAATAAAATAGATATTGATAATACCCTTAAGGTAGGGAAACAACGTACAATGCTCCTTATTGGAAGGAAGCCACTCCACAAGATCTCCAACTCCACGAGCCAAGATTTCTACAAGAATACTTCAAACATACCCTTTTACAATGGGTTTACATCTCTCTTTTTACAAGAGTGTAGTGCTTCACCTTCCATAAGTTACAAAGTGCTTGATAATATTCCTTATGGTTACACCTAATAATATTCCCCAATGATTACATATATAATTGTATGACATGCCTATTTCTAATTTGACATGTGGCCTTCCTTAATTAATTTATGGCTTAAACCACTATACAATACAATATTAAGTTATTAAGTACTTTTCTTGGGTACCTAACACATTTTGAATGGTTTAGGAAGTGTTGTAAGTACAACTAAAACTAAGAGTTTATCTTGAAACCTTTCTCCTAAGATATGCAATTTTGATTTTAATTTTGAGATGCTTTGAAGAAAACGTTTTATGTTTTCTCCATCATGAACTTTTAGAGCATACAATTATGATTATAGGTGTAAAATTGTTGTCTTATTCTTTCCTTCAAATATCATACACAATTTTCCATACAATGTTTTAAGTTTCTGTTTCACTAATTTGTGCTTTAATTTCGTCAAATATACCAAATAAAATTATCATCAAAGCTTTAGCATCATCATATTTGAATTTTTGAATTCCTATTTTATCTTCTAGAATGTTTCTTTGTCCATTCACCACATCCCAAAGTTTTTCAACAATAAGTATTGACCTTATCTTATTTTTCCATGGGGTAAAATTAGGCCCCTTTAATAATTGAGATTCAAAAAAAATTATGTATTTGCCATTTCCTCTAAATGGTGCATGGTGCTTCAATATATTATTCAAAATATGATGAGACACATTTTTTAGGTTAATCAAGAATGCCCGTCCCTAAATCAAAATCATACTGAATAGACGATACCTTGTTAATATGTTGAACCTATTGTACTATGTCCTCTAAGCTTTGATCTACTTTTCTTCATAGGCTAAAGCCTCAAAAGAGTTAATATTTCTTCCAATATACTTCCTTACTAGTCTCCACTATTTATTTGCTTTCATTTTCCTAGATCTATTTTTTAGAATTTGAAAACCATCCTCATCCATATCCATTTGTAAGTCTCTTATAGTTTTCTATGTATGATGATGTTAGACTCTTTTTAGGGTATGATCTCTCAATATGCCCCACCTCATGATATTTTTTACATATAAAAGATATGTTTTCATAATCTATGTTTTGGGTCCACATCTTATCCCCATGCTTAAGAATTATTGATTCTAGTAAAGCTCTGCTTATATCAATCATGATAATTATCTGAGCATAAATAGCCAAGAATCCATCTTTTGTAGTTTTTGAAATCTCAAGGAATTCTCCTAGAGTGTTGCCTATTTCCTTGAAGGTATCCATATCCTAAAATTCAATGGGAAACCTATACATCCTAACCCAAATTGGTACTAGGGATAGATTTACATTTTCAAGTGAAAAGCCTTTATACTGATAGGTAACTAAGAGTCCTACTCTTCCCATAAACCAACGACCTCATTTTAGAATTCTATATCTTTGTTCCCTAGAAAAAAAAAATGGCTAGGAAGAAACCTTTAGGAAGAAAGGATAGAATCATTCCTAAAGACTTATAACTCCTATTAATCCATTTTCTCAAGGCTAAAACCATTTTCCAATGCCCATTTAATTTACCAAAAACTACCCTATCTTTGAGCAAAAAGGATCGATCCTCTATGGTGCACTCACTAACCTCTACTACTAGATATTATTCTAAGGATTTAGCTATAAATCAGTCCATGGGAAGGAAACTAAAACTTAAAATCTACTAAATTTATCAGAATATCCTATACCCAATATAACATTTGATAAAAAATAATAATTATTTGCATGCAAAAATTTAAGATAAAGAAGGATAAAAGAAACTTGGATAAAAAATTCTATGCCCATACAAAATTTATTACCTCATTGAAGCCCTAACCCTTCATTTCTCCTCCCATCATCCAAAATTTAGCCGATAGATATTTGTAATTTCATTTTTTGTGACTTAAAAATTTTTCACTACCCTTGTTTTGGATGGTTAACTTCATAGGGTCATGTCTCCCTCAATATTGCTCACATTCCTTCATATGACCATTCAATTTCTTCAATTTCTACATAAATTGGTCCAATAATCAACTAAATTGGACAACCCTTCACAAAGATATGGCTCCTAAAATATGAGATATTTTTAAGAGAAATATTCTAGTCCTTCACGAAGATTCTAGGATTTCAATATAATTATGTCACTTTAACCATCATGAATTAATGAATATATATATTAAATTTTAACATTATTTAACTTTTAAAAATCACTTCAAAAGCATAAATCATGATGTAGGTGACCTCCCATAGATTATTGTTTTGAATGAACGCTAAGAAATATCTCATACTTTGGGTTATTTTTCTAGTTCCTCCAAATTTTTGTCTACATTGGCTATGGCATTAAAATCTCATATGATCATGAATTTGGTTTATTGGTCTTTACTTCTCATGAAGTATTTAAGCCCACTCCATATTTATAATATGTCTGATTGAGTTGCAGGTCCATAGACATTGATAAAGATGAAATGAATATTTACATAATAGCATGTGACTAATGAGGTTGTCTAATGTCTAGTTTTATGAATGGTTTCATAGGAGGTTTTAATTGGATTCCAACATGTTAGAATTCCCCTTGTTTCTCCTAAATCCATAGCATCCCATTCACATATTGCCTATATTGCTTTTATAGTTTTAGAAACTTCTTCCTTTATCATTTTAGTTTCCTAGATACAAAGAATATCAGGCTTATTACTTAAATAGAGGTCCCTAAAATACCTCTGATTTGAGGGGGCATTAACATCCCTTATATTCAATAAGAAGGTAATCATGTCTTATTAGGGGTTATTGGCCCCTCTTGTGAATTACCAATATTATTTTGTTGTTTGGTAAAGAGAATTTCAACCAACTTAGATTGTGTTCCTTTCTATATGTTTGCTCTTGCTTCCCTAGCTCTCACTTGATAATTTGAATATTTTCCTCTTTTTGCCTTGCTAGTATCTGGGGTAGGTCTTATTGTTTTATTCCTAAATATTATTTGACAACTTTTCTTTTCATTGGATATATCCTATACTGGCTCTTCTAAGAAATATTTTGACTTATCCTACTCAATTTCTAGTAATTATTTTGTAACGGTAGAGGTATTAACATCTAACACTACATTTTCTCTACCACTTTCCTTCTCATGAATGGTGCATGGCACTTCAAGAGAGTCTTCAAAATCTGATGAGAGACATTTTGTAGGTTCAACAGGAATTTTCATTTGTAAATTGAGTTCAAACTAAGTATACAATTCCTTGTTAATATTTTGATTTTGATGTACCATAGCCTCTAGGCTCTTATCTACTTTTTCTTCATAGGATAAATCCTCAAAATAATTGGTGTTTCTTTAAATATCCTTACTTACTGGTCTCCACTATTTATTTACTTTCATCTATTTGGACCTATTTTTTGGAAATTGAAAACCATCCTCATCCATATCCATTTGTAAGTTTCTCTTGTGGTTTTCTACATATGTTTTCGTTGAACTCTTATTAGGGCATGCTATCTCAATATGCCCCACCTCATATCATCTTCTATATTTTAAAGATATATTTTCATAATCCATGGTTTGGATCCATAACTTACCCCCATACTTAAAAATAATTGATTTTGGTAAAGGTTTACTAGTATCAATCATGACCAATATCCATGAATAAACAGCCAAGACTCCATATTGTAGTTTTTGAAATCTCAAATAATTCTCCTAGTTTTTTTCCTATTTCCTTGAAGGTATCCATTTCATATAATTCAATGGGTAACCCATACATCCTGGCCCAGAATGGTACTAGGGATAGATTTACGTTTTTAGGTGCAAATCCTTCAAACCATCGGGTAAGGAAGAGTCCTACTCTTCCCATAAACCAAGTAACCCAGATTCTATCTCTTTCCTTCCTAGAACTAAAAAAAATCAAGAAGAAATATTTGGTAAGAAATGATAGACTCACTCCTAGAGACTTCCATCTCCTATCAATCCATTTTCTCAGAGTTAATGCCCTTGGCCAAGATCCATTAAATTTACCAATGATTGTCTTATCTTTCAACAACGAGGATTTTTGCTCTATGAGGTCCTCCCTAACCTCTACTATTAGGTATGATTCTAAATATTTAGCTATAATTTGGTCCATGGAAATGATATTATAACTCAATATCTATTAAAATTTACTAGTCTATCCTATAGTGATTATATTATTTGAAATTAAACCTACAATATTCTACATACAAAAAAATTTAGAAAATGAAGATATAAATGAAAGCTAAAAAATTATATACCTATACAGAATGTCCTACCTCACTGATGACCTAGCCCTTCATTGCTCGTCTTATCATCTGAACCCTGGTTGACAAATATCTATAATTTTGTTTTCCTGACTTGAAAAATTGACACTATCCTTATTTTGGATGGATGACTTCATAGGGTTGTATCTCCCTCAATATTACTCTGATTCCTTCATATGATCACTTATTTTAAATCTCTTCAAATTATGCATAAATTATTTCAAGAATCATCTGAATCGGACAACCCTTTGCAAAGATATGGCTCTTGAAATATGAGATATTTTTTTGGAAAAAATTGTTGTAACATTACCCTTGTTCTAGATAATTGTCTTTACATGGGCATATCTCCCTCAATACTATTTAGATTATTTTATATGACCACTCATTTCAAAGCTCTTAAAATTTTGTACAAATGACACAAGAATCATCTAAATTGGACAACTCTATGTAAAGATATGGCTTCTAAAATATGAGATTTTTTCTAAAAATATTTGCCCTAATTGTGACCTATTTCCTTCAATATATAAGTTGATATTTCTAGCATATTACATCCATAGATAAATTTTCACACCTTTTAAATGCATCCTTACATTGACCACTACCTTATTTTACATTGGCAATATGATATTGAAATAAGCCCTAACTCATATTACATACTAATTGCATTATAATGACATTTTAATAATCATATATTTTGGTGATACCACAAACCAGATTATCATGGGCCACATTATCATAGAATTATCCATCATGTTGATGAATATTACATTATTTGGTACATGCAAATATACCTCATGGTACCTTCATGGTACAAATGTAAATATGTAATAAAATAGGGTTGAGTCTATAGTTTAAGTGAATAATTTATATTTCTCCTTTCATGTAATTGTCTATGTGAAGGAAATGCACAAATGTCATGTAAGAGTGCAATGTGCAGGAAATGCACAAGTGTCATGTAAGTTAGAGTACAAGAGTATATTAAGAGAATGTGCACAAGTGTCATGTATGTAAGTATACAAATATGTAAAATGAGGATGTGCACAAGTATCTTAGATTAGGAGTGCATGTAAGAAGAGAGTGAAAAGTCTAGTATACAAGTGGCAAGATGATAAGCTAAAGGTCATGAGAGTTTTCATATGGAGAGCAATAGTCAAGTACATGAAGATTCACATTGGCTATATTATGGAGACAATGCTCCATTAAAAAGTATTTGATTATCTAATTGTAAAAATAAATATATAGAAAAGTGAATAAAACATGTATACATATTTTGAGCAATTAATATTGTAAGTTTCTTCATGCTTGTACATGAATGATTTTTGGCCATTTACATTTATATTTGATATTGCAAGTGAATGTTATTTTCATTATTATATTGGCCTGGTATACATATTATATTGCTCATATATTATTCCACTCATCATATTAATATTTAGACCTTTAATATTGTGGATTATTTATTAAGGTACCTATGTTATTTTGTGGTAGTAAGGCTTAAAATACAATATTAGTATTAGAGCTACCACTTAAATTTATCTATCTTTTATAGAGTTATTTTATTAGTCGTCATCACCATCATTTAACTATGTTCATTCTTAATAGAGTTATATTAGAGTCTATCCATTTTGAAGGTATTGAAGACTTGGACTCTATTTTAAAGGTCTTATTGAGTAGATATTGAGGGGACAGGGAAAAGTCTCCCTAATTTGGGTGCTAGGGTCTTTTCACTTGGTTGAAGTAAAACTAATGAAGACTAGGACTCAAATAATTTGATAGAGAGATCCAACTCAAGAGAAAGTTGGACATTGATAGAGAACCAAATCAAGATAAAATTTGGACATTGATAGAGACAACCAACTCAAGAGATAGTTGTATATGAGGGGATATTCATAGTTACCTTGATATTGATATTGGATTCTCTAGAAAAGAGGAGAATCATATTTTGTTCTTAGGTGCGACCTAAGACATTTGAGATATATTCCAAATATTGTAAAAATATTTTACATAGATAGAGGAGCATCATAACTACCAAATATTAAGAAGCATAAAAACTTCCCACAAGGATAGAGAATCATCTAAGGTTTAAGGGTACAAATATTGAATAGAAAAGTGTTGATATTGGTAAGTACAAAGAAGGATAAGATAAGAGTTGTATTAAGAAGTACATAGAAGTAACCTCTAGATATAAAGAGAGTAGAGGTATAAAGAAGAGTTTTTGTTAATCAGATAACCAAAAAGATAAGGGTAACTTGAAATTTTACATATATTTCAGTCTTGGCCTTTGATTTAGTGAAGTATTTGGAGCCATTAAGATAAGACAGAAATTCATCAAGAAGCATCATTATTCTAAAATTAAAGGACACTATTTTGAGAGACAACATCAAAATATTGGTCAAGCATTCTAGCACTATCCTTAGATCATGAGAGAAATCTCAAGGTCACCAAATAAAGTAGGACATGTATTCAATTTTAATCTATAGTGGTACCTAAGAAGGATATATATTAAATTTGTTGTATTAAGCACTAAGAGCTAGTAGTGAAGAACAAATAGAATGCAAATGCTAAAAACCAATAGTATAAAGTAAGAATCTAAGCACGAGCAAGAGAAAGCAAGTAGAAGGTGTGATTTCCATCACACCACCAGTGGACAAAAGGTGAGCACCATCTGAGTGTAGAATAATGCATCCTCAAAGTAGCAATTCGAGTAGAAATTCAAGTGTTAGTTGAGAAGGTATTCGAACGTGAAGAGAAATCACAGGCTCATCCAAAAATTGAGAGAGAATATTTAAAGAACATGAAGAGAAGGCATAGGCTTATCTAGATATTGAGAGAGCATCTTCATAGAACGTGAAGAGTGGTTGCCAGATTATCCAAAATTGATAGAGCATCTTCACAGAATGTGAAGAGCTACAACTAGGAAAGCAATGCAAAGAACCACTATCAAAGCAAAGTCCTCATAGAGCATGAAGAACTAGCAAAGCAACATCTTCATAGCCAGAGAGCAATGTAATAGTTATCTCATAATGTAGAACTTGAGATTAAAAGAGCTAAGCAATATTTGTCTCGTAACTAAGAATACAGAGTCAGGAGCTCAAAGACTTTGAGAAGCAAAGAAACCTCAAGGAATAGGAAAGTAAAAGTCTTTGAGACTAGCAGTATTTCTCAAGAGTTGTAGAGAAGCCTACATTATGTTGAAATAAGAAGCTAACATTTTGAAGCCTATGTTACAGAAGCAACCAATGAGAAGCCAAACATTTCATTACCAAGTAACATTTTTTTGAAACGTTCATTGCTAACATTTCTGACCACCATGCAAATTAACACATTGAATCTATGTTGAGTAAGGCACATTTTTGAAGGCTATTTAGAGCCTCAATTGAAATACTATGATAAAATATTTCAAAGATGTTATCATAGTGGAATAGACTAGTGTGCAAGGGAGATTAAATAAGCAAGTCAATAAGGTAAGCATTATTATCTTTGATGAAAAAATAAAGTTCTAAATTTAGATATATTTAATTTGGAGTAATAATGTAATTAGAGAGGAGTGATTTAATTAGAATATTTTTTTTTATAAAGTAGGAGTCATAATTTTTTTATATGAATTAATTATTAGGTGTAGAGGGGGGAAACTCCCACCACATATGATTCTCGACATATCCGTTGGGAGTTGAGGTGACCGTGAGGTTGTGTTTCCTCTACACTCAGGGGCTTGGGGGATCGAAGGGTTCATCAAGAATGGTTTAAGGACTCACTCCAAGTCCAAGATGGAAGGGTTTTTGATGTGTTTATTTGAACAAGCACCTAATTTTGGTCTTGATTAAGATCTAAACTAGAAATAATTAAAGAACAATAATGTAGGGCAAACAATGATGCAAGCAAACAAGAAGCTATTCCTAGAATGATTCTTTGGTTGAATGAGGACTATCCCTAATTTTACAAGAAAGTAAATATTTTGTTCTTTTCAAGCAAGAGACCAAGAGAATGCACAAACAAAATTAGCCTAGATGCAAACTATATATTTTCTCTTTTGATGCCTAGAAATGAAATCAAAATATCTTCTTTTTCTTATGATCTAAATCTAGAAATGAACAAAAATAGATATAGGCACATAGTAAACAACCTAAAAAATCTATCAAAGCACTTACTTGATTCGAGTGGTTGATCCTAGCCAAATTCATATCCCATAAATCAACGACCGTGAATTTGGTCAGACCTACAAAATAGCTTCAAAACCTTGGAAAATTTGATCAATGTTTGGGGGCTTGCTTAGGTTGCTATGTGACTAATCTTGGAGGTGTAGCATTCAATCCCCCTTGGTCCTTTTAGCTGATCATTCAAAAATGAAAATGATTGTTGACCTTTGGGAATAAGCAAAATAAGATATAACAACATGAAATAGTGAAAGCAGAGTGCAAATAAAATGGATGCAATGGAAAACAAGTATGCAAATGAGAACCTAGGGTTTTGGGAGCAAAAATTTGCCCCCAAGCTATTATGATCAAATTCACACCCCATAATTAGGGGTCATGAATTTGGAAACAAAGAATAATATGGTGAAACAATAGTTTAATTTATGCCCCATATGGGAGGGGAGCAAATTTACAAAAAGTCTTTTTAAATTGACCTATAAATGCAAAATGCAATTACAATGATCTAAAAACTAATAATACATACAAAAAACCTGATAGGCCTATGGAGGAAGCGAGAGTAAAGGCAAAAACCAAGGTGGAAGATATTTTCTCCTTCTCTAGAGGATAAATGATGTGCACAATCTATCATCAAGGCTTCTCCACTTGCTTATCCCCAACAACAAATCATAAAAGATACACCAGAGCATTCCAAAATGCATCAAACCTTTTGAGAGCATTGATTGATAGACCATTCATTTGGGATGAAAAAAGGAGTCCAATCCTTCTATTTATAATATGTTTGGAGGGCTTTATATGGGAAAATAAAAAACAACTTTGGCCAAGAACGAATGTCACAAAGGTCAACCAAAAACTTGGGTTTTTGGAGAGAAAAATCTAAAATTGCCAAATTCGTGCCCCATCTTGGGATGACCACAAATTCGGCAAGGCTAGGAGAAAAAGCAAATAAAAGGAGAGGAAAGAAGCCCAAACTTGCACTTAGCAACTTTGAGGGACTTCTTAGGGATTCTAAGGGAAAAATAACTCATTTTGATGGGTCAATTTTCCATGTCTACATTTTACCCCCTCTTTGATGCATTTATGGCCTAATAAATGTGTCAAAGAAAGATGTAGACTCCTACGAGAAAAAAATGATGAAAACAAAAAGGGGTGGCTAGTTTAGATGGAATATGATGTAAAAATGGTGTCATTTCGAACACTTTAAAATTTTGCATGCTTCTTGAGGCATTAATGACATTAATGCCCCCGAGACTCAGGATGTCCCTCGAGTTTTAGAAGGAATTCCAAATTCCTAAAGAAACTTGAAATGGTAGATGCAAAAGAAAAAAGAAGCAAATAGAAGAAAAAAAATAAAAAGAGAGAGAATAGGAGGGATAAAAGGGGATGGGATGGTGCAAATGAATTCATTTTCACCTTGCTAAGAAGTAGAAAAGAGATTTTGAGAAAAATCAAAATGGCACTTCCCACATACCATTCAACCATTGCAAGGGGGATAGTGTAGTAGTAGAGCGAGCATGAGTAAGGACTAAAACCCAACTTCTATACTAGGTTTTTATTGCATTTTTTTATGATTTTTTTTTATTTTTTAGAGGAATTCACCATGTGGACACCTAACATGAATTTGGGGGCCAACCACAAAATTCAGTTGTACATTGACAACGATCGAATTTGCATCCCTAAAGTACAGGGTACAAATTCATAGAAGAAAAAAGAGGAAAAGGAGGGAGAGAAAATAAATAAAAGAGAGAAAAGAAAGTGAGAATTAGATTCACTTTCTTAAAATTTTGCTTATGTTGCTTTTCTTTTTTCTTTTTTTTTAGGAAACTGATGAAATTTTTTTAATGTTTATGTTTACAGCATGATGTACTAGAGAGCAGAGAGTGGTAGTCGAGCTCCTTAGAGGAGGTATTATAAAAGCTCATAATATTATATAGAGACACACTATAAGTAATGGGGCTACTGCATCTGGTAGAAATACCCCAGGTGGAGGTGAATAGAGTGCTATTGATAATGCTAGTAGAGAGGTGGTACCTAGAGTCATCGACCTTCTAGTTACCAATGAGAGAGATGACTATCACACTAGAGGATATGTGGTAGATCTTATGCATCCCCATTAGAGGGAGAGTAGTTTATAGAGCATGAGGGCATCGGGTAGCACTACAATAATTATCGAGGGACCCAACTCATGAGGTCCAACAGAGTGGACTCCATGTAGATGAGATGCCCATATGATATGGAGTTGACGCATTGATGACAGTACTCTATGGGATAATGGTTGGGTTCCTAGTGTGCCACATGAGTAGGTAATACTTGCCATAGGCATTGGTAGGGGTAGTGGTAGACATGTGAGACCAATAGGGAAGATTTACATGGGACCGTATATATTGATCCGCTTGTACATGATATTATACAATATCATGTACAAGTGATAGATAGGGCTAGTTTATATTACTTTGCTCTAGGTGTGGTGTTGGGAGCACATGGTATGAGTTAGGTGACTACATGCACTACTAGGACCATTATCCAACCTAGAGTGACCAGCAACATATATGTGGGCCCAAGAGTTTGAACGTAGCCAAAGGATATATATCGAGATCTTATCACTAGGGAGGTGGGTGATAGATGAGTTATAGGAGCACCAGATCATATTGTAACCATGGTATCTACACCATGGATGGGTTGAGGATGGGGAGTATTTGGTGAGGTTAAAGAGGATCAGGTGGATGACAATGAATAGGGACGAGTTGGAGCTATATTAGTTTTATCGAGTATAGCGATGGTTTGAGATCCTCTAAGAGATACCAAACCTAGGAGACTATTGGTTTAGGAGGGTAGAGAGACCCATCAAGGGTTAGAGGGGACCTTGATGTGGGGAGGTTCATAGAGGAGGACCTAGATGACCCACTCTACATGGAACCTAGGAGTGGATGATATTAGGGTAGCCCTTGGGTACCAAAGATGGTACAGGGGTATTATACCCTCGAGGATCTCCCCATCAATGCTAGTGTAGAGGTACCAAGTCATGACCTAATGGGTGTAGTTGGTACTTCAAGAGGCTACCCAATGCATAATTAAGCGATGATAGAGGGGTGTAGACCTACATAGGAAGGCATGAGTACAGGTTTATGAGGAGGTAGTGATAGTAGTTAGGATGACCATCATCATCCTAGGTACAAGGGGTGCAAGGACATCATGAGGTGCCCCCATAGGGATAACAATTGAATTGAGAATGATAATTGGGGATGCCCCTACAGTGGTGACAATAGGACCTAGAAATATCATGGGTCAAGATGACCCAACAAGGGAGGTGGAGGCACTATAATCTAAGATGGTAGCCATGTAGAGGGAGATGGACCTACTTCAATAGGATAGGTCCAAGAGGCTAGAGGGGCTATAGGGAGCCCTAAACATGACACTCTCAAAGTGGGATCAAGCCCTTGCTACATAGGCCATGATAGCATCAAAGAGAGACATGATGAGGGTAGAGGTAGACCACCTCAAGGGAGAGATGGGTCAACTAGAGTGGTAGTGATAGTAGGCCCAAGAAAAGGGGATGGTTGTCATCACTAGCAAACAATAGGGAGAGGGGATCTAACTACTATAGGAGGAGCTACAGAGGGTGAGGAAGGACTTATAGGTATCGACATGGAGGGAGAACTACTACTAGATGATGTACTACCAAGAAGTACCCATAGAGTAGAGGGTTCCTTCATCGTCCTCCTTATGATCATAGAGTCAATCATAAACACAATGTCTTATAATCCATGAACATGCCTCCACTAGGACCACCTCTAGTAGGCAGGGTAGGGGATTCTAGCTCATAGGCCTAGGGTAGGGATCGAGGTGACATGCCAATTTTGAGTGTGGCATGCATCCCTAGGGAGGATCAAGTGTGTTAGGCTTGGACTATGGCACATCGATCCTATTGACATGTACCCACCACTTTTGAGTAATATATCATGTTGCTTTTTTTTAATGTGTGTTTGATTATGTGTTGTTATTTGTTGTTTATGCATGATTATCCACAAACATGATGAATGAACTTTAACTAATAAATACAAAATGAACTTAACTAATGAATGCAAAATGAATGAATCTAACTAAATGAAATGCATGAAAAATGATCAGAAGTGAATGAAGACAAGAAAAGGGGATGGAAGAAAGAAAAGAAGAGAAACAAGAAGAAAAAACAAAAATAACACTCTAGTCAAATTTGTACCCCATAAAAATAACTGCAAATTCATCTCAGAGAGAATTCATGCCTCATAAGGATAGGGTGCAAATTTGGGAAAAGAGGAGAAAAGAAAGAGAAGTGCAAAAAGAAGGAGAAGGTCAACAAAAAGTCAAAGAAAGAAAAAATATGCTTAGAGCATGATATTTGAATCAACGTAGACCGCAAGGGGTCAGTGTGATCAAACGATCATAAGCTAAGTGAAAAAGAAAATAAAATATGGAGTGAAACCTTGTGAGGATGTATGCTTGCAAATGGTCGAGGATGGAGTGAAACCCACTATGGGTGTAGTGCTCATGAGTGACCATGAAGCTATCTTATGAAGGTGTTATGCTCACTAAAAAGAACAAGTGTGGAGTGATACCCGCTATGGGTGTGATGCTCGCTAATGGTTGTATGGAGAGATACCTACTAGGATGTATGCTCGTAAATGGCCTAATGTGGAGGTTGGTGCTCACTTGGTGGCCATGAAGCTATCCCATATGGGGTGTAATATTTGATTGATTTTCCAAAAGGAGTGTAACCTGATAGGGGTGTGGTGTGTGCAAAAATATGGGTGAGCAAAGCAAAGCATAACATAAAATTATGTGTGTGCATGTGTTAGAAAAAAGGAAGATAGAAGGATGAGAGAAGCAAGAAGTAAATAGTATTGTGTGTGTGTGTGTCCTTTTTAAAATTTCAATAGCTAAGAGATGTGCGTAAGATAGTCAATGGTCGTATGAACACCATAAATGATATTCATGTAGTATCTACCCTATCCCACAAGGATCCCTTAACAATTGAAATATCAAGAAGAAAAAGTGTGAGCAAAACAAGATGTGTAGATAGAAGAAGGAATGTATATCCTTTGTCTTGGAGAAGAGAAGAAATGATTGAAAACTTTCAAAGGAAAAAATATATACAAGAGATGAAGAACTATATCCCTTGACTTGGAGAAAAAATTTTATGATTATTGAAACTTTCAAGGTCAAGGAATATATGAGAAGAGAAGAGAAGAAAAGAATGATTGATGACAACAAATGCAATGATATGAAAAATGCATGGAGATGTGCCCTAGGTTGGGGGTTCGCTAAGCATCAATGACCTAGTATGAGTGCAATGCATGTGAGCTAAAACCTAACTAGGTTTCATCACTTGCCTCATTGTGAAGTCCCCAAGAATCTATATGCTCAAGCAGTTAGATGCAAGTATGATCAAGCAACAAAGTATCTATATGACAAGAAAATATGTAGAATGGAACAGAATGTCAAGAAATTCATGCAAAGTATGACAAGTAGTCATGTAGTATGAGCAAGCAAACCAAATGTAGGATGAAGAAGGAAGATGTGAAATCATGCATAATATCATTTTAGGTGCATTATGTTCATTGGTTCTTTAAGTTCTTTACCATATAACATTGCTAAATGATAGGCTCTTGAGCCAAACTTGGCCATTATGACAAAGGGGCCTAGCCAATTGGGCTAAAATTTTCCCTTCATATATGTACGAGCATTTGTGTTCTTTTGGTTTTCCTTGAGAACAAGGTCCCCAACCTCAAAAGAATGAGTGCAAACTCTCTTAGAGTAAGATCACTTGAGCCTATTCTGATAGGCTCGAAGATGCTCTAAGGCATGGATGCACTTCTCATCCAATAACTCCAATTGGTTTAAATGATCTAAATGATACTCATCATTGATCGAGGCATCTTGCAACAAGATACACAAGGATGGGACTTCTAAATCAAAGGGGAAGATTACCTCAATGTCATAGACCAAGACATACAAGGTTGCACCTATAGGAGTTCGTACACTAGTACGATAGACCCACAAGGTAGGGTACAACTAGATATGCCAGTCATGATCAGTCTTACTAACTTCTTAAGGATCTTAACTAAAGACTTGTTGGATGATTTGGCTTGACCATTACCCTGAGGGTAATATGGAGTTGACCATTTATGTTGAATCTTGTACTTAGCACAAAGTTTATGGATATCCTTATTCTTGAAAGGAGTGTCATTATCAGAGATGATTATCGAAGGAATCCTATACCTATAAAGGATCTGGTTGAAGATGAACTTAGAGACTTGAGCTCCAGTCACCATAGCTAGGGGTATGGCTTCTACCCACTTGGTGAAGTACTTTATTGTCGTGATGATAAACTTATGACCATCAGATGACATGGGGTTAATATTCCCTATAATATCCAATCCCCACATGGAGAATGGCCAAGGGGAAGAAATAACCTAAAGGTTTTGAGAAGGAGCATGAACAAGGTTGTCATGGCATTGACACTTGTCACAACATCGAACATAGTCACATGCATCTTTCTCCATGGAAGGCCAATAGTAGTTGATCTGAAGGAGCTTCTTAGCAATAGCATTATCGCTAAAATGGCCTCCACATGATCCTTCATGAGCTTCACTAAGGGCTAGCCAGGCTTCATCAGAGTTAAGGCATCGCAAGAGGATGCCCTCAAAAGAATATTGATATAAATTATTGCCAATTATCACAAATTGACATGCTCTTTTTTGCAAAATATTTCATTGGTTGTGATCTAAGCCATCAGGCATTGAACCATCCTTAAGAAAATTAAATATGTCTATGTACCAAGGCTCAGATTGAGAAACTTCAATGTTTAGGACATCTAATGGAACGAGGCTAGAACTAAGGGATGTGGGCTCTCAGAGTTGTTGAATAATAATTATTGCTTGATCATATTCTAACTCCAAGGGGATAAGGGATGTAGTAGTAGCCATGGCATCCACATGGTAGTTGGAGGATCTAGGGATAGACTCTATGGTTACCCTATCAAAGGTGGATAAGAGCTTGGTGATAATCTCCTTGTAAGGTTTTAGTTTATCATCTCTAGTTTGATAAACATCATTGATCTAATTAACCACAAGTTGAGAGTCACCAAAGATAAAAAGGACTCTAACCTTCAAGGCTAAGGTAGCCCTAAGACCTAGGATCAAGGCTTCATACTCTATAATGTTATTAGTGCAAGAGAAATGAAGCTTGAAGGAAAGAGGGATGAGTTATTTTTGTGGGGTGATTAGAATAATTCTAGCACCAATGCCCTTTAAGCATCGGGCTCCATCAAAAAATAAAGTCCAAGACTTAGGCTCTTCTACTTCTAAGCTAAAGCACTCATCAAGAAACTCGATGACTAAGGGATGGGTAGACTCTAGGGGAGCAATGACTAGTTAGTCAACAATCACCTAACCTTTTATAGCCTTTTGACCTATAAAGGTTAAGTCAAATTCACTAAGGGCTAGAACCCACTTAGCAACTCAACCTAAAATATGGGGCTTCAACATTAAGTAGTAGAGAGGATCAAACTTTGTGACTACTAATATCTTATGGCTAAGCATGTAGTGTCTCAAATTTTGAGAGGAAAACACTACAATAAGGAAAAGCTTCTCTAAGGGAGTGTACTAGGTTTCATAGCTAACCAAGGTTCTACTAATATAGTAGATAGCTCGCTCTTTATTTTGATCATCATGTTGAGCAAGCATAGCCCCCAAAGCATGGGTTGTGGCTATTATGTAAAGCATCAAATGCTTATTCGATCCTAGGGGAATAAGGATAAGTAGGGAAGTGAGATACTTTTTGAGTTCATCAAAGGCTCTTTGACACTTAGTATCCCACTTGAACACTACATATTTCTTAAGAAGCTTAAGAAAGGGCTGACACTTATCAGCTAATTAGGCTATGAAGTGATGAATAGCTTGAAGTTTTCCTTGCAAGCTATGCAACTCGGTTAGGTTACAGGGAGGAGGCATGTTAGTGATAGTTGCTATCTTAGCGGGATCCACTTCAATGCCTCACCTAGACACTATGAAACCTAAAAGCTTGCTAGATGTGACTCCAAACACACACTTAGAGGGATTAAGATGAACTTTGTATTCTTAAAGTCTTTCAAAGATCTATCTTAAATCTTGAGCATGAGTTTCTCGATTTATGGAGTGACCAAGAAGATCATCCACATAGTCTTCAATAATATCATGCATCATGTCATGAAAATATATGTCATGGCCCTTTGGTATGTGGCACCAATGTTCTTCAAGCCAAAAGGTATTACTTTATAACAAAAGGTGCCCCATGGAGTTATGAAAGTTGTCTTGGCCTAGTCCTTAGGGGTAATCATGATTTGATTGTATCCTCGAGAAACCATCCATGAGCGATAGCATTCCACATCCAATAGTAAAATCTATGATCATATCTATGTTGGGGAGAGGAAAGTCATCCTTGGGATATGCTAAGTTAATGTCCCAAAAGTTAGTACATACTTTGATTGTCCCTTCCTTCTTAGCCATAGGAACGATGTTGGAGATCCAATCAGAATAGTCAATGGCTTTGATAAAACCGACGTCAAGGAGTTTTTGGAGCTCCTCCTTGACTAATAGGGTGACCTTAGGATGCATCTTCCTAAGCTTCTACTTAATGGGTTTGGCATTAGGTCTAACCACTAGGTGATGCATAACTAGGGAGGGATCAAGCCCTAGCATGTCGACATATGACCAAGCAAAAATATCTTGAAATTCTATCAATAATTTGGTCAATTGCTCCTGCTCGTCCATGGACAAGGCTTTCCTAGCTTAAGGATTCTAGGGCTTTCCTCCAAAACCTATATTAACATCGAGGGTCTCCTCAATGAGGATGTGGGATTCATCATCATAGTGAGGAGGGGAAGGGATCACTCCTAGTTTCTCAAGGTCTTCGGGAGACATAGGAATAGAATCCACTTGAGAACTAGAAGACTCAACATGGGTGACACAAGGGACTGACCCATCAAAGAAGAAGCTATTTTGGAGGATATCTTCATGATCCATATCACAAAGAGTATCCCCTTTAGCATACTCCCTTGGGATTGTCCCTCATCCTCATTACTCCACTCTAAGCCATGATGATCCATGAATTCAATAAAGGTGACAACTTGATCATCATCAATTGGTAAGGGTTAGTTTTTTTTGGGGATGTAACCTATGCCACATCTCCCAGGCCAAAGCTCAACTTCCAAAGGCTCTTGAATACCTTTTTATTGTGGCCCCAAACCCTTACCTACATATCCCATACTAGATAGGATTTGTTTAGGAAGTGGGTAATCATTGGATAGATAACAATGGGCAAAGGTTCACTCTACTAGAAAGGGGTTGCTACCATGGATATTTTCTTCATGGGATGTACTCGCATAGACAAAGGTACACATACCGATGTGTACTACTTCACCCTTTTTATGGGGCAAACCCATAGTTTGGGGTGAAGGTGGTAGCTTAGCTAGATCTAGAAGAGGACTTTCAAACAGATGATTGGATTGATCTTATGATGAGATTATGATTGGTGGTTCCTCACTTATTTTAAAGTTTTCAAACTTCTTGGTGATTTGAGAATGATGAAGAAAGATGATGAGGAGAAGAAGAATAAACTTTATGAAGAGAAATAAATGGATAGAATTGATCGTAGATTGGGCTTGCTCAACCATTGAACAATATTGGAATGGATGAGGGTCACCCTGGATGGTGATAAGCTGATTTTTAAATTCATACTTCAAACATTGGTGAAGAGTAGAAGGGACAACCCTCATGGCATGAATCCAAGGGCATCCGAGAAGAAGATTAAAAGATGTTGGGCAAGATACCACATAAAACAAAGTGTCTAAGATCTTGGGTCCTACCCTAAGGGGAAGGGATAAAATGTTGTAGGCCTCTTGGGACTCATTGTTGAAAGCTTTTATGATGACATCAAATTTGGTTAAATCTTCCTCCTTAAGTCCAAAATTTTGGAAGAAATTATAAGTGCATATATTGAGGGAGGAACCATTGTCCACCAAGATCCTCTTGATGAAATTTTCCCCAATATATCCAGTGATGTAAAGGGGAGAATCCCCTTGTAAATTTGAGGAAGGAAGATCATCATCATAAAAAGATATGTGATTTATCCCAAGAGTACCTACAACATTAGCTAGGTTACTAGGGGGAAGATCTTGTAGGATAAATTGTTGACTTAGAAGCTTCAACAAGGCTTCCCTATGAATAGGGGAAGTCTGTAAAAGTTCTAAGAGGGATATCTTGGTAGGTGTGTTACTTAACTATTATTGGATGTCGAAGGAGACTTTTGGTTGTGGCTTCAACACTAAGGTTGATTTTTCTACACTTGTGCTCCTTTTTTGGGTACTCTTAAGAACTAAGGGTGGTCTAGAGGGTTGGTTGGATGTAGAACTTATCTCCTACTGAGATTGTTGAGTCGGTTGAGCTTGAGCTTGTTGCCTTGTAGTAGTTGCTATCATACCCACCATGTTGTTGTAGGGAGGTGGCACATTATGATATGACACTTGATTAGTTATCTATTGCCCATGATTGGGTAGAGGATTTTGGAAGATCCCCATATCTTGATTAGTTGTAGGTGTCTATTGAGTAGGAGGTTGATTAGTTGGAGGTTTGTGGTTAGGAGTAGGTTGGGAATCATCCACAACAAGGTGACCTTCATCTATTAAATCCTGAACCATATGTTTCAACCTCTTACATGAGTTCATCATGTGCCCCTCCACTCTATGATACTCACAATGTTGATCAAGCTTATACCAAACTGTCATTGTATTAGGTTGTCTTATGGGAGGCAGTTCGATCATCTTAGCTTCCAAAAGTTGCTTAAGGACCGATGAAATAGGTTGGTTGAGTCTAGTGAAATTCCTTGGTGGGGGTTTTTGGGGTTTGCTAAGTACCAACTTCTACAAGGTACTAGCAACATTAACATTGTTGGTTTACCTATTATCCATTACCCCATCACCAACTACATGCTTGTTCTTATATTGGGTTTTCATGGTCCTTTCTTCTTCTTTCCTTAACTTGATTTGACCTCTTTGAATAAGAGCCTTCTCTACTCTTCTTGCCAAATCTATTACTTGTTTGAAAGAGGTAATGGTTGTTATTTCCAACTCATATGAGATCTACTCTTGCAAATTTCTAATAAATATCTCTAACATATCTCAAGGAGGTAAGGTGTATCTTAAACATCCAACTAAACTTCTCCATCAAGAACAAAAAATTTGAGAAACTTTCATCTTTACCTTGTTTTAGAAGATATAAATCTTGAATGGTTACTCCTTTCTCCACATAAGCTCCAAATTATTGAACAAATAACTCAGTTATTTCCTCAAAGTTTCTCAAAGAATGATGGGGTAGTTGATAATACCATTCCAATGCCATACCACCAAGGCTTTTAGGGAATATTTTTAGCAACAACATATCATCATATACAATATCATGGCATGTTGTTCTAAACATCCTTAAATGTTCTATTGGGTCCTCTGTTCCCTTATAAATGGGTAATATCGGCATTGGAAAATGCTTGGGATAGGGCCTAGCAACAACCATAGGATCTAGGGGTTGATTGCACATTTCCTTATAGTTATAAGTGAAACTTGGAGCCTGAAGTGTATCCATTCTTAATGCCAATTGTTTCACTATACTTGTCAAAACTTTGCATGTTGGGATTGTTGTTGTGCAATACCCCTATTTCCTAAAGAGTGGGTTAGGGGTGGGTTGTTGAAAGGGAACTTGGTTAAAGTTGGGGAGCATATAACACTAGTTATGGTATGGGTTATGATATGGGGATGTTTTATGTAGCATCTTGTTGTGGGATGAAATTAATAGTTGGGGGAAAAGAAGAAGAAATGTTATTGAGGAGGAAATTGAACATTACTTTGGGGAATGCCACTAGTTGGAGGAGGTTGTGAGATTCCCCCAATGTTGGTGGTTGTTGTAGTAGCATATGTAGGTTTATGAAATAGATTAACATTATGAGAAGATTCAAACAGAGGATTGATGCGAATATTTTGAGGATATTTGATTTGAGGATGAGATATTCTAGCTTCTTCAAAGTGGGTGTCTCTATCCATGGCTTCATTTAGGGCTTGCCTATTTTTCCTGAAGAAATTCATGAAATGATTATATGATTTGAAGGTGAGTTTTTTGTTAGACCCTTCAATGGGATCAAATTCATCACCAATCTCTATGTCCTCTTCTTCTTCTAGATTGGGATTCTCCCTATCAACCTGATCATCCTCATGGCATAGAGGATTCTATTTTGGTTCTATCATATTTCTCTTATTCCTAAGGTTTGGGGCCATAGGATTAAGAGAAAGAGGAAGGGAGAAAAGCTAATGCAACACACAAAGGACACAAAATAATTGATTAAGTTTTTTTGTTTAGTTTTTCTAATCTACACAAATAGATTTAAATGGTCTTGCTTATAGTTTAAAACCAAAACAAAAGGAGACAAAGGAAAAGGCTTCCTAGATGGCCACTAAGGATGTGTTTCACGTCGGGTTCACCAAATATGTAGAGGGGGAAAACCGCCCATCACTTATGATTCTCGATGGATCCACTGGGAGCCAAGGTGACCACAGGGTTGTTGTGTTTCCTCTACACTCGAGGGCTTTGGGGATCGAAGGGTTCACCAAGAATGGTTTAAGGACTTGCTCCAAGTCCAGGATGGAAGGGTTTTGATGTGTTTATTGAGCAAGCACCTAATTTTGGTCTTACTAAGATCTAAACTATAAAGAATTAAAGAACAATAATGCAAGGCAAACAATGATGCAAGCAAACAAGAAGCTATTCCTAGAATGATTCTTTGGTTGAATGAGGACTATCCCTAATATTTGTGAGGAAGTAAATATTTTTTTCTTTTCAAGCAAGGGACCAAGAGAATGCACAAACAAAATTAGCCTAGATGCAAACTATATGCTTTTTCTCTTTCGATGCCTAGAAATGAAATCAAAATATCTTTTTTTCTTATGATCTAAATCTAGAAATGAACATAAATGTACATAGGCACACAAAAAACAACCTAACAGATCTATTAGAGCACTTACTTGATCTGGTGGTTGATCCTAGCCAAATTTGTGCCTCATAAATCAACAACTATGAATTTGGTTAGACCTACAAAACAACTTCAAAACCTTGGAAAATTTGATTAGTGTTTGGGGGCCTGCTTAGGCCGCTATGTGACTGAGCTTGGAGGCATAGCAATCAAGCCCCCTTGGTCCTTTTAGCTGACCATTCAAAAATGAAAATGATTTTTGACCTTTGGGAACAAGAAAAATGAGATATAACAACATGAAACAGTGAAAGCAGAGTGCAAATAGAATGGATGCAATGGAAAACAAATATGCAAATGAGAACCTAGGGGTTTAGGAGCAAAATTTTACCCCCAATATACTGTGACCAAATTTGTACCCCATAATTAAGGGTCGCAAATTCAAGAACAAACAAGGAAAATTGAATTTATGCCTTGTATGGGAGGGGTGCAAATTTACAAAAAGTATTTTTAAAATGACCTATGAATGCAAAATACAATTACAATGATCTAAAATCTAATAATGCATACAAAAAACCTAATAGGATTATGGAGGAAGCGAGGGTAAAGACAACAACCAAGGTGGAAGACCTTTTCTCCTTCTCTAAAGGATAAATGATGTGCATAATCTATCGTCAATGCTTCTCCACCTTCTTATCCCTAGTAGCAAATCATAAGAGAGACACTAGAATCAGAGCACTAGAGCATTCCAAAAAACATCAAATATTTTGAGAGCATTGACAGATAGACCATTCATTTGGGATGGAAAAAAGGAGTCCAATCCTTCTATTTATAGGAGGTTTAGAGGGGTTTGGGCAAGAAAATAAAAAAACAACTTTGGCCAAAAATTGACGTCACAAAGGTCGACCAAAAACTTGGGTTTTTGGAGAGAAAAACCCAAAATTTCTGAATTTGCACCCCATCTTGGGATGACCATAAATTCGGCAAGGCTAGAAGAAAAAACAAAGAAGAGGGAAAAGAAGCCCAAACTTGCACTTAGAAACTTTGAGGGACTTCTTAGGGATTCTAAGGGGAAAATGACTCATTTTGATGGGTTAATTTTATGCGTCTACAAAAGAAGATATAAGGTTGTCTACTTTAGTTTGGATTTAATATTTTCAAATTTTGTTTTTTTAGGTTTTAATATTAAAGCATGGAGTGATAAATTTTCTACTTCAAATAGAATTTAAGCTTTATTTGATTTGAATAATTTATGTCAAAAGATTTAATATTTGAAAATTTAACGTTTTTTGAGTGATTTTAGTTTTTTTAGTTTTGGGGAGTTAAAATTTTTAGAGATTTGATAATTTTAAGATTTGAGGAAATTTATATTGGAAGCTATTTTAAATTTTTTTGAATGTTTGAAAAAAAAAAAAATTAATTAATTTTTTGTAAATTTAACATAGTAGGGAGATAAAAGGTTTGTTACATCAAACGTTTAGGAAAATTTAAAATTTTTAAATTTCTTATTTTAATCTTAGGAGTTATAATGTTTACTACTTCAAAGGAATTAAATCATCAAGTTAAATCACTAATTATCATGGAAGAAATTATTAGAAATGCATTCAATGAAGATAGTGAAGAAATGGTGAACAAGTTAAAGTTTTATTTTCAAAACTTAATAGATGACTTTGATGGAAAGAAGCAAATATCAAAAGGGTTAAAAGAAAAACTATCTCTATTTCTCAAAGATGCAAAAAATGAAAAGTTTCCAACACTTATAAGTTATCTTCATAAAACACAAATTAGAACATGGTGGAATTCTCAAAAACACCATTATATTTTCCTCAAAATAATGCTTAATGATGTACTTGTCACTATTTACCTTTGAGATCTATCAAGAAAAAGGACAAGAGAAGAAGAATGTAAATTGTGACACACATGGCTTAAATGAAGCTTATGTTAGCTTTAATGAGGAATCATTGAAATCCATGATGTATTATTGTGATGATTTACTAACTCATTATTTAGAAGGCATACCATCAAGTACATCACTACTAAAGACTAAGAAAAGAAGAGGAAAGAAGAAGAATAGAGAAAAGCACAAAAGGAAGGATAACAAAAGACATGAATCAAAATCCAAAGAAGGTACGTATACTGAATATTTTGATAAGAATTTGATTGAATATGAAGACCAAGATTGAATACTAAAGTCTTCAATAACCAAATAATGTAATACAGGAGGGTGTTGAGGAATATTATATTATTTGGTACATGCAAATTTACTCCCATGGTACCTTCATGGTACAAATGTAAATATTTAATAAAATAGGGTTGAGTCTATATTTTAGGTGAATGATTTATATTTCTCCTTTCATGTATGTGTATATGTGCATGAAATGCACAAGTGTCGTGTAAGAGTGCAATGTGTAGAAAATGCAGAAGTGTCATATAAGAGTGCAATGTGTAGGAAATGCACAAGTGTCATGTAAGTTAGAATGTAAGAGTATATTGAGAGAATGTGCGCAAGTATCATGTATGTAAGTATGCAAATATGTAAAGTGAGGATGTGCACAAGTGTCTTAGATTAGGAGTGCATGTAAGAAGAGAGTGAAGAGTCTAGTATACAAGTGGCAATATGATAATCCAAAGATCATGGAAGTTGTCACATGGAGAGAAATAGTCAAGTACATGAAGAGTCACATTATTATGACTATATTATGGAGATAATGCTCCATGAAAAAGTATCCAATTGTAAAAAGGAAGATATAGAAAAGTGAATAAAGCTTGTATGCAGATTTTGAGCAATTAATATTGTAAGTTTTCTTCATGCTTGTACATGAATGATTTATGGCTATTTACATTCATATTTGATATTGTAAGTGAATGTTATTTTAATTATTATATTGGCCTTGATATACATATAAGATTGCTCATATGTTATTCCACTCATCATATTAATATTTAGACCTTTAATATTATGGCTTATTTATTAAGGGACTTGTGATATTTTGTGGTAGTAAGGCTTAAAATCCAACACATCACAATGTTGGGATTTAAACTTGGATTATGATTATATGATTGCATTCCATCCATTTCTCGCTTTGTTATAACTTAGACCTCCACTACCTAGTTTTATGTCTAGTATTACAACAATTTTAAGACAAAGATAACTTATTGATTTATTAGTCTTTTGGGTCTATATTTATACCTTAAATATTCCAAGATAATATCTCATCATAATTTTATTCTTGTATATGTGTTTGATACCCATTATAGTGATTCTTTTAGCTTTTCAAATCAATATGCCTCTAGGTTTCCTTTTATATTTGATTTTGCTTTAGGGGTCTTCCTTTCTTCTTACTAGACCCTCCAATGTTTTCATCCTCCTTTTTTTCCAATTGGTTATATGGGATTAAAATGGGCCCCACCCATATTACTTCATCACCACATAGCAATATTACAACAAAGCTTGGATATTATCCATGTATCACTTGGCAAGATTTGAACCTTGGTCTCCTCTTTAAATATTGAGGAATCTAACCGATTGAGCTTTTAGCCACTTGATCATTTTCATCCTCCTTGATATCTTCTATTTTTTGAATTATTCCAATTGGACTTATCATGTTTTTGCTTCCTTGGAGAATTTAAATTGTAAAGGACAACCTCCACATTATTAGTTTTTGAGTGTATTATTTTCTAATTAAAAAATGATATTTTATTGTTTGAAAAGGATGAAGATGATTTATTTGAATCATAGTTGCTCTCTTCCACCTTCTCTCTTTGAAAATTGATTAAAAAAAATTCTTGTAGGTTTATACCCTTTTAATTTTGATATCTCACATTATAGTTGTTAATTTAGTGTGCCATTTCTGGTTGCTCTTAAAATTTGCTTTGCATGAATGCTAATGACCTTTGTCATCTAACAAGATAGAAGGTCTTTCTTTGTTACATTTTTAGGTATGGAAAATCCCTAGTTTGATCTATCTTTTGATGTTATATGATTCCCTTACTTCAACCTTTTGATGTTATATGATTCCCTTACTTCATCTTTGGTCTTGTTTTATGATAATATCCTTTAATAACTTTCTCAACTATTCTTATTTTGTAATCTTTTACAGTGTGTTTAGTTTTATGGTATATGTGATATCATTTTTTTAGTCCACTTGTTAGTTCCATTTTTTTATTTGGATTTAATAATGATGGATTGTAGCAAAAAAATTCAAACACATATGTCATATCCAAGTATAAAAATTTGGATTATGCTCTATAAAAAATGTGTCGCATAGATGATAATCACTAGAGCATAATTAATATTTTTCAAAATCTTCATGTTGATAAACTCATATAAAGTCCAAATAGCCTAACCCACATATAAACCCTTTCAAGAGTCTTTGTTTCTATACACAGTTCACTCCATGATCTTAAATAAAAGCTAACCCTTCCCACAAACCATGCTAACTATCTATTAATTCATCCCTATATAGAACATTGGAAAATATTATGAGAGAAATTACTTTTTGAAGAGAATTCATAATATATTGTCAATTTAATCTATGTTTCCTTTCAATCCACTTTTGAATATTTGAAAATATTGGATAGCAACCATTGAATTTATATACTAATCCTTTAATTTTATGAACCATTATATCTTGCTCAGTTATTTTATTATTAATAATCACTTATGATGAATCATATGTTTTTCAATTGGTAATGATGAATAATATGTTGCCTCAATGGAGTTTATAATATATTCCTTTTTCATTTGTCTTTGAAAAATAAAATGTTACATTTCTTGACTAGGGTATCCTTATTTCCAATTAGGAGTTCCTTAAATGATTGTCCTTTGAAATATGTTTTATCCACATGTTATCACTCCATTATTTGAAAATTTTCATAGATCTAGAGCAAAACTTAAAAGGTCAAAGGTGAGGCTCACACCTCTCTTACACTTGAATTGCACATGCTTGCTCATCATATCTCATAATTATTAATAATGTGATACAATCAATTAATGTGTATTTTAGTAAGAATTTTTTTTTACACAAAGATATTTTTAATAAGATAGTTTTAAGAGATTTTCATTACATTAAATGCAACATTATTCTAATAACATTTTTATAAGTGGTTATTCAAAATATTTTTTAATTTTTTATATGGGATTAAGACGTCCCCGATTGTACTATATCATGATTGTGACATTATGGTATTTTAACAAATCACATATTGGTATTATGATGAATCATACTATAATGATACCCATGGGAAATGAACCTAGGTGGGCTCTTTATGAGCCAAATATTCTCATTGATTAGACTTCAACTTAATAAGCCTTTTTTTTAAATCACTTATAATATTAAAACCTTGTATTATTTTGTGTAATACCATAGCCCCACTTATGTTATATCTGGTTGAACTAGGTATATAGACCCGACCTTTTTTTTTGGAAACAAATGTTAAGATTTACCCATGGGTTTGGAGCCTTATTTTATGGTGTGAAACTCCTTACTTCCCACCATTTATCCCAATTCCATTAAACACTCAAAATAATATTTTTAACCTTATATATTCTTATAATAGTCATAATCAATTTCTCTCTTACTATAATATCCATAAATAAATTGAACATTAATGATAATTTTAATTTCATGTGTTTTAATAATAGTCTAATTTTTTAGAGTGTAGTGGGAAGAGAGTGTGAGCATGAGATGGGAGTAATTGGAGTTGGAAGCAAGTGCAACCATGAGCCAAGAGTGAGGAGGAAGTCTAAGCAGGAAGTGAGTGCAGTTGAGAGCGGGTGCAAGTGTGAGCCAGGAGTGAGTGCAGTTGAAAGCAAGTGCAAGCCTAAGCTAGAAGTGAGTGCAATCAAAATCAAGTGCAAGAGCGATCTAGGAGTGAGTGCAACCAAGAGTGAGTGCAGTTGAAAACAAGTGTGAGTGGGAGCATAAGCCCAAAGTAAGTACAATCAAAAGCAAGTGCAATAATTGTTGGACATTTTGAGTCAAGTTGTCATTGATGTCAAGGAACGAAGTCATCATTGATGTCAAGGAATATGTCAAGGAAAAATGCAAAGGTTAATGGTGAAAGAGCTTCATAATATTTTTAATATTATGTGGAAGCATATGAAGGCGATTTTTATTAAAACCATGGATAAGCAAAATAAAAGGTTTTTCATAAAAACCCAAGGAAGCATTTTGAAAATATAAAGGAGGTTTTAATATTTATTTTATAAAATATTTAAATTCAATTTGAATTTAAATTTTATAAATAAATATTATTTATACAAATGGTAAAATCAAAGAGGGCTTTAATAAAGCCAAAAATGGGTTTAAGAATTAATTTATAAAATTTAAATTCTAAAGAATTTAAATCATTTATAAATTAATTATTCAAATTTTGAAGGCCCCGACGTTCGAAATTATTGGATATAATATGTATAAAAACCATATGCCTAAAATGCATACAACTGACCCTTCATTCGAAATAAATAATCGTGGCATGAGTTGTGGTGAAAAATCATACGGAGAAAAAAAGAAATCTTTGCCTTAAGGCACCAGCAAAATTGTTAATACCATTGAGGGCTAAACCTCATATCCACCAAAGCACGTGGTCTAGTGGCAAGCGATCGCGAGTTAAGTCATGCGGGTGTAGAGTGGTTTGCATTTGATTCTCGATGAGATCATTTTGGCGTGTTGTGCTTTGGCATCGGAGGAAGTGACGTGTTGACCTTTTTGGTTTCAGCGCATTGGAAAAAGAACATAGAACACGTTGTGCTCTTTGTTCCCCAAACGAGCACCTAGCTCATGCGGTGGTTGGAGTCGTGGCTAGGATGTTGGGAGAAGTTGCGTCAAGGGTACAATTCTCACCTAGGCGAAGGTAATAAATTTTGCATTATTTTTAAATTGCCTAAGGTGTAAACATAATGTTTAGGGAGTTATAAGAGGTTTTGAAAGGTGCTTATTTTAATTGTTAGTTTTTGATTAAATGAAGGAATAAGATGTTGAACTTTATTTTTTAATAAAGTTATTGTGATGTTTTTTATTTATCAAAAAGTGAATTGAAGTGTGATTAAATTTAAGAGGACTTATTGCCATTGATTTAGTTTGAAAAGGAGATTGTATTGACAATATTTTTGCTATTGAATATTGTTTTAATTGGGATATCATAAGGTGTATTTGGTCAATCATTTTTTTGTATATGTTTATGGATGCTTTCTTTAAGATGGAGTGATAAGGTATATGTGTGTTTTGATATTTTGCATTGTATCTTTGAGAGAGTTTAGTATCTTTTATCTCCTTGAGCTTGGCAAAGAAGTGTTTGTGGTTGTGACAGATATTTGAGGTTCCTTCATCATCAATAAAAGGTATGGGCACATTCTTCCATATTTGATTTGATTGGTTGATTTTCTGGAAAATAAGTTTGGAGTGAAAATAACTTGATTAGGATTTCCTTATTGAGTGTGTTAAGTTAATGCTTCAAGGTTTTTTGGAATAAAGAATTGTTTTTGAAACCATTGGTTGTGTGAAGAACTTGAACTAGGTTCTAAAAATAACATGAGTATCATTGTTATGTGAGAGTTGTTTTATAAGCATTGTTGTTGAAGCAAGTTTTTGAGTGAAGAACTTGAACTAGGATTTGGAAAGAACATGAGTATCATTATTATGTGAGATTGGTTGATAAGCATTGTTGGAAACATTTTGAGTGAGTGTTCATATGCTTGGAATAGGGTTTGTAAGCAAGGATTATCTAATTAAGTAATTGGTTGAGTAGAGTTGGTTGAGCCTAGTCAAGTGGATGTGTGGAGTGATTGTTCAAGTTCCATAAAATAAACTATTCTATATTTTGAATTAAATTGAGAAAGTGATTGAGTTGAATCATATTGAGTCTTTAACAATTCTCTGTATGTTTCTAAAATAGTGATTGAAAGTGATTGAGCATTGTGATGAGTATATAGCATATTGAGTCTCTAACAATTCTCTTTATGTTTCTATGATATTTGACAAGTTCTAGTGTGGACTTTTTGAGAATATTTGAGGCAAGTCTTTGAGAATAACTGTGGATAGATTTGGGTAAGCTTTTATGGAAGCTTACAATACAAATTATTGAGCAGATTTGGATAAGTTCTTGAGAGGACTTATTGAGCAGATTGGACAAGTTCTAGAGAGGACTTGTGGACATATTAGTGTGAGATTTTGTGGAAGCTTACAAAGCAGATTTGAGACAAGTCTTTGAGAAGACTTGAGAGCATAGTTGATTGATTTATTTGTTCAAACCTTGAGTTAAGGTTTGGGGCAGATCCAATAGAGTTTATTTGAGATTGATTCAAGCCTTCAGTTAAGGCTTGAGGACAAATATTGAGTACATATTTGTGCTAGATCAAAGGACTATGTTTAGTACAGATTCGAGGATAGATTTTGGTGCAGATTTGAGGATAGATTTGTGCCAGACCAGAGATGGATATTGAGGACAAATTTGTGCTAGACCGAAGGAATGTGTTTAGTGCATATTTGAGATAGAGCTTTGGAGGTGATAGATTTGAGTACAAATATCTCCATCCAGAGCAGGGAATACAGATGTCTTCTATGGATAGAGTTCCATTTTTTAATGGTAGTGTAAGCAAAGGTATTCTAGAGGATCACCAGCCATAGTAGATATTAGGAGATTGGTGTCTCCTGTGGATAGAGATCCATGAACTTGATTTAAGGGATTGGTGTCTCCTTTGGACAGAGGTCCATAAACATTATAATAGGGAAAGTATTCCCAAGAGATTGATTGAGAAAATTTTAGTGAAATATTTTCTCCATGGAGTAGCCCACATTGGGTGAACTATGTAAATTGTGGTGTCTCTATTGTGTGTGGTGATTTGTGCATTGCTTTAAGTGATTTGTGAATTTATTTAATTACTGCTATTGATATTGTTATCTGTACATTGCATAATATTGATTGGGAAAAAAAAGTAAAAAGTGATCTTATACTATTCACCCCCTCTCAGTATAAGCTTATGTTCTTCAATAATTAGTTGAGAGTGAGGAGGAAATGTGAGCAAGTAGGAAGTAGAAATCAATTGCGATCAAGGAACAAGTGTCACTTCTTGTTCTAGATCTTAGGAGAATTTAAAGAATTCAGTTGAAAAAAACTATGTAACATGGAAATAAAGTCATTTTTGAAAGTCCTTATAGAATGTAAGAATGACCTATTTGGAAGTATGAATTTTTGGAATATATTACATTATTCGGTACATGCTAATGTACCACCTTGGGTACATCTTTAGATTAGTAGAGTGTCCTAGATTAGAGTGTGATTATTTAATTTATGCAATGTAATAAATGCACAAGTATTATTAAAGTGTACAAATTATTTTGGTAATGTAAATGTGCATAATAGTCCATGTGCACATGAGTCCATAGAGTAGGAAGATGAAGAGTCTCTAGAAGAGTGAAGGCCAAGAGTGCTCCACATGAAGAGTCGCATTCCATTATATATATGTCTATGGGTGTGTGTGTAAAAGATACAATTGTAGAATGAGAGTGTGGAGAAGTATGGTGTATTTGAGATATTTATTCAATTGAGATACAATTTCCATGAGCATTTGTTAATGGATTTCTATGAGTTATTTATGAGTTTTATATGTATAGTATTTTGTTATTATAATTATTTCATATTGCAACTTTATTTTAGATCTTGCAATTATTTTAAGTATTTAGCTTCAAAAGCTAATAGTGGTATCAGAGCCACAACAAGGTTTTATCTTACACAGGTTTTAAAGTTGCAAAGTACTTTTTCACTATGTTGAAGGAAAACTAGTGAAGGTTGAAGATTTACCTATTCCAAGAGCAAATTCCAAATAGAAGGAAATTTACAGGTCTTGAAGGTAGACCTTGACATTGATGAGATTAAGAGACCTTATTAGGAGGTCTTATTGAAAATTTTGATAGAGAGAATATGATTCCAGATTAATATTTGGCTAGATTCTTTCCACAGGTTTGATGGAAAACTCACGAAGACTAGGACTCAACATAGATTTCTTTCCACTAATTTTGAGAATAACTAGTGAAGTTTATTGATTTTAAGATTCTGGAAATTTGAATGTATTTGGTTACTATTGTCTAAGTTTGTTTTTCAAAAAATTAGTTCTCAGAAAGTTGAGAAGCTTCCTACAATAGATAGAGAAGAATTTCACCTTTGGTTGCCTGAAAGTCTATGTGCTTTCCTCGTGCAGGGATTAGTTTTTGAGTTATAGTAAAAGAGTAGACATTGTAGATTAAGGAGGTCCAAAAAGAGGCCTCATTGAAGATTGAAGACTACATATTGAAGTTTGAAGAGACCCAAGAAAGAGATCACATTGAAGAACTTCCATATTTGGAAGATAGAAGATTGAATATTGAATGATAAGGACTACGAAAAGGTCCTATTGAAGATTTGAGAAGCAGTAGAATTTGGAGATCCAAGAAAGAGATCTCATTGCAAAATTTCCATAGTTGGAAGATTGAAGAGACCAAGGAAATGTCTCATTGAAGTTTTTGAGAGAAAAATTTGAGAAGTTGTTGAATTAGAAGACCCAAGAGAAGAGGTCTCAAGAGAATTTGGATAAGAAGAAGAAGGCTAAAGAAAGCCTCATTGCAAAGTTGAAGAAGTGGTCATTAGAAGATATTTGAAGAAAGTTTGTGTCAGAACATTGCAAGCAAGAGAAGCTCCTGAAAAGAATAATTTGGGACAATTATCGCCATCCGAAAACAAGCCCAAAAGGAAGAAGGATTTGGCAAGAATTTTGCCAAATTTTGAGAATGTTTTTGAAGACCTCAAGACATTTAAATTCTTGAGGAAGAGGACATCGAAAGAGATTATATTTGAAGTTAGAATTCTACAAGAATATTGAAGAAGGAAGAAGAATTGAAGAGGCCATAGTTTTGAGAAGTTTGAGGACAGCCATGAAGGTTTTGAAGGTTGATTTACAAAGGAGGAGGTTGATGATTTTTGAGGTAGAAGTTGAAAGGTCACAAGACAACGAATTGAAGAAAGTACAGAGCTATGAATTTGGGCAGCATTAGAAGGATGAAAGTGAGCTGAATTTTGAAGGATTTTAGGGATAAATTTGGAAGAGCTTTAGATAGCAAAGCAAAGGAAGTTTTGGCATTATTTTTGTATAAGAGAAGAGCTTAATTTTTCAAGGCATTCGGACAGTGAGAAAGTTGATTTTTGGGCAGAAATTAGAGTTGTAAAATTGATGATTCTGGAGAAACAAAGAAAAAGGGAGTGGAGCTACAAAAATTCATAAATTTGAGATAACAAATCACCAAGAAGACTAGCCACAAAGGAGGCCATAAGAGGTGTGTAATATTGGTGCTATAAAAGTGTTCTTATACAAGTATTAAAAGTAGTTATTCCAAGTTTTTGAAAGCACCATATTAGAGTTGTTAAAATTTAGAAAAAATAAGTTTGAGTTAAGTGTCTCCAAGCCAAGGAAGGAGACATCATTATCATCCTAGAATATGCAAAACATAACAACAATGATTGAAGTTAAAAAGTTCTTGAAAGGAAGTGATAAGGAAAAGTAATATATGTTGTTTTTTATAATCAAAATAAGTGCAGACTTGTTATAAGATCTATTGAATAAAATAAAGACTGAATAGTGCTCAAAGTTAAGGTATATTTAAGGTGTCTAAAGACACCAAGAGGAGCACCAAAATTACCAAAAATATTGGTGAAGAAAAGTCACCAAAAAGAGTGGTAGATCCACCAAGAAAATGTGGAGGCAACACCATATTGAAAGAAGAGCCACCATCTTGCAAAAGAAGCCACTAAGAGTGAAGCTCAAAGCTATTGAACATAGAGGAGCCAAGGTGATATTGAAGCATAGGGGGGCAAGCATCTAAGTAGTTCTTAGGAGAAGAGCCACCAAGTAGAAGAGAGGAGCCATTTTCTATAGGAGAGGAGCCACCATGGAGAGCCACACAAAGAGCGCTATTTTAGAGAGCCACCATTGAAAGGTGGAGCCACCATGCCTAGGATGAGGAGTAGAGAAACACTAAAGTGGAGAAGAACCACCATTGGAGAAGATGAATCATTATTTGCAAACTCTAAAATGTAAGAAAAAAAACAATTAGTATTTGGATATAAAAAAGGTATAAGGAGAAACTAAACATCTAGGTTTTTGAAACTATAAAGAGGATGAGCGAAGTGTTGGCATCCATAACATTCTTTGTAGAGAAGACAATATTGCATCACTTCATTGGTAAGGTAAAGAACATTACACAGGTGGTCAATTTTTGGAATAAGAGGAAGAAGAAGAACACAATCAAGGATAATAGGAGAATAGAACGTTTTTTGGAGCGTGAAGCATTGAAAATATCATTTGCAAGGTTGGTTGAATATTATAAAATTATTCATGCCACTTGTCACAAGGAAGGAGCACCATAAGCCATTGGAGGTAGGAGAATCATTTCAGAATACATTAGTAAGAGCAAGGAGGAATATTTGGCACCATTTATCATTTGGTATTCAATAAGCCAATCACTATTAAAGGAAGATATAAGATCTAGAAGCTCCCATTAATGCATGGGATGAAAATAAACTAGAATAGCCACAATTACTATAGCAAGAAGGGCATACATTTAAATTTTAAGCACCTTGGAAAATCTTGGAGTACAGTTGACTAGTCAAGGAGGAGAGACAGCGCCTATTTTCAAAGCAAGTCAAAATACGACTTTAGATAAGGAGCGCCTCAAGTTTTGGAGGTAATTCATTTCATTTGAAATTAATTATATGCACAAGATAGGAGTTATAAGGTTGGAAGAATTTTATTATTTTCTAAGGTTAAGTTGAAATTATTTTATTGGAGAGATAAGACCTTGAAGTAATATTTAAAACCTTAGAAACTTGATTATTGCAATTTGAAAGTTTTATGAAGATTTGAAGATTGATTTGAAAATTGAAGTAATTATTTTGAAGTTTTGTAATTTGATTATTTGAGTTTACAAAACAATTTGAAATATTTGTAATTTGATAATTTTGGAGAAATAAGGTATCCTACATCAAATTAGGAATACAAAACTTGCAAATATTATTTTATAGAATTTCTAAATTTGGAGTTATAAGGAATTCAACATCAACATAGATTTATGAAATTTAGAATTGGGGAATTATATTCTTGAAATTTTGGAGATAAAAGGAATTTAACATAGAAATTTTGACAAAGGAAAATTGCATTGATAATTTAGTCTCTAATTCAAAATTAGAAGAGACATAAGTTTGAAGACTTGAAAGATTGAAATTGCATTCAAATTATTGATTGATAAGAGGAAAATAAAAGTAGTTATTTTGGAGAATTGTATTGAAACTAGGGAGATAAAAGGTTGTCAACATAAAGTCAAAATTTGAAAATTATCCTTAGTCTATCATTCAAAACTAAGGAGAAATAAAGAATAGAGAATTTGAGATTGCATCAATTAATTGTTTGATAAACTAAACTAGGGATTCATAAGGAAGTCAACCTCAAAGGTTTAGATATAAAAAAGGATCCTATCAAAGTTGCCTTTCATTTTTTTCGAGACTAGAGAGTTACAAGGAAGTCTACATCAAAACAATATGAATAAAATAGTAAAGAAAGTGTTTAATGAAAATAGTGAAGAAATGTTACATGCACTCAGGTTTTATTCACATGGCTTAATACCCAACATTGATGGAGATCAAGTATTTGATGTTCTAAAGGACAAATTGATTTTATTTTTCAAAGAAGCTAAGGAAGGAAAATTTACTACCTTTATGGAATATCTTCATGAAAAAATTTTAGGTCTTGTTGGGAATCTCAAGACATTATTATACTTACTACAAAAGAGTGTCTAATGATGTATCTTTCATTAATTATTTTTGAACTCTTTCAAGGAAAGATACAAGTTGAAAGAAATAATTCATATGATTATCTCAAGGAAGATTCATCAATCCAAGTCAATATTATTGTGATGATCCACTAACTCACTACACTGAAGATATATCACTAGTAGAAGTGCAGGAACAAAGAAAGAGAAGAAACAAGAAAAGGAATCAAATCAAGAAAGACAAGGTGAAGACTAAAACTGGAAAAGATGTTTGTTTGAAGAATTCAAGACAAGAACCAAAGTTATATTACTATGATGATATGCTAACACAATTCTTAGAAGGAAAATCATCAATGAAGATACAAAAGCAAAGAAAATAAAAGAAGAAAAAAGAGTCACACCAAAAAGGTTAAACAGGAATCATTTTGTGCAAATTCAGAAATTGATCTTAAAGAGAGATTGAAGACAAGAGATGAAGACCATATTGAAGACTAAAGTCTTCAATAACCAAATAATGTAATACAGAGGTATGTTGGAATATATTACATTATTTGGTACATGCTAATGTACCACCTTGGGTACATCTTAGATTAGGAAAGAGAGTCCTAGATTAGAGTGTGAGTATTTACTTTATGCAATGTAATAAATGCACAAGTATTATTAAAGTGTGCAAAGTATTTTGGTAATGTAAATGTGCACATGAGTCCATAGAGTAGGAAGATGAAGAGTCTTTAGAAGATTGAAGTCCAAGAGTGCTCCATATGAAGAGTCACATTCCATTATATATGTGTCTATGAGTGTGTGTGTGTGTTTGTAAAAGATACTATTATAGAATAAGAGTGTGGAAAAGTATGGTGTATTTGAGATCTTTATTCAATTGAGATATAATTTTTGTGAGAATTTATTAATGGTATTTCTATGAGTTATTTTTGAAGTTATTTATGAGTTTTATATGTTTAGTATTTTGTCATTATCATATATTTCATATTGCAACTTTATTTTAGATCTTGTGGTTATTTTATCTTAAGTATTTATCTTCAAAAGCTAACATGAATGCCATAACTATCAATAAGAGGAAGAGTGAATCTATGGCAAACCCTATCTAGGTATTAGATACTACACCATAAATGATTATCAAGTATGAGATGATTGAGCATGATTTAATGGTTCTTAAAACCAGAGGGTTAATATGTAAGTTCCATGGATATTGGCTAGGTTTTCTAAGACTCAAAATTGGATCAAGTGGAAGTGGAGATTGAATTCAAATTACTCCATGAATTTTCTTTCAAAAGGATTTTTTCTCATTATTTTTTGTAGTTCAGAAATAAGGGATAAAATAATGGATGGAGGCTCATGGTTTAGAGGTAAAGATGTATTATATTTAAGACCTTGGAGTGAGAATTTTTTTTGTGGATGCAAAAACTATTAAAAGACTTCTAGTATGGATTAGGCTTTTTGGACTTCCTTATCAACTCATCAATAAGGAGGTTTTGAAGAATATTGGTAATGTTTTAGGTGAATTCATCCAGGAGGGACCAACTACTAAGGAGAGAAGGCATGTTGTATACACTCAAGTATGTGTCGCCATGGATATTTTAAAACATTTACTATAGTTAATTAGGATTAAATATGAATCAGGAGAGTAGGATCAACAAGTGGATTATGAAAACATTGCATTCTAATGTCACAAATTTCATGAAACCAGGTACATAGCAAGAAACTACAAAGCAAAAATGATGGAGGAATAGAAGGAAAATTTTGGGTAGGATGGTAGCTTAAATTTGAAACAAGGAGATCATATCATAGGAGAAGATAGGTCAAATCAAGCATTTTCCACTCATAAGAAAGTGGCAAGAAAAACCCCTCTACATCATCAGATGGCAAAGGCCATTACAGTTCACTTGAATCAACCATTAGAAGAAAAAATGATATGAGGGATGAGGAAGTACAATGCATAAGTTCAAATATAGAAAGAGCTAAATATGGAAAGGAAAATGGGAAGGCAGATTTTAAAGCAAAGGAAGATGGAGAGGCAAATTTTAAAGCAAATGAGGTGAAGGAGGTCAATCTTAATATAGGTAAATCACCTTTATTTTCCTCAAGTAGCATAAAATATTCTCCTTACAATAAAAATGATAGTACAAAGTTTATTCCTTGCACTTTAGGGTTTCAAGAGCAATACAATAAAGAAAATATTATGGAGGATATCCAAGAAAATTTATGACTTCTAGACCATCATAAGAAAGTAATGACTATGGAGGATCATCATAAAGAAGAAAATGATAATGAAGTTATTCCTTGCACTTTCGATTCTTTAGGGAAACATAAATTTTTCGAAGATAAGTCTCATTATGAAAAATATGAAGAAATAGAAAAATAGAAGATATTGATGAAGATAAGAGTGTTGGCAAGAACGGAAGAAGGATAGGAAGGTCATCAAAGTAGGAACAAAGAGAAAAATAAACTCAAAAGGATATTGATTTGGGAAGCCAAATAAAAATATCACAATCATTAACAAGAAGTGGGGCTAAGCCCACTAATAAAAATAAAAAGCATTGATGATGAAAATGATATCATGGAATATTAGGGGTATGAATAAAACTCCTAAAAAATGAGTTATTAAGAAATTAATAGGTTGTAAATCTGGATATCAAATGGAGAGCTCGAGGTAGGGAGAGGTGCCAGGTTCGATAGGGGCGATAGGCAAGTAGATGGATAGCAAGAGGAAGATCTTGGGGTTGATTATGGATATTACAACAAGGGTAGGGTAAAAAATTTTGACCTGAGTGCTCAATCATGGGTAAATATTTTGAAAGGTAAGCAAAAAATCTCAAAGAGGTGCTTCAACCTACAACTGTTGAACGGAGAACTACAAATCCTAAATACCCTAGTAGATCTAGTAGTTGAACAAGCAAAGATGTCTCTATTTGGAAATTCTTTGTTATACGACTAGGTTTGGAAGAGATTAGAAAATGGGTAGCACGAAAGTGGAAACCCTTGGTTCATATGGACATTGTAGCCCTACCATGAGGGTTTTTTGGGTCAAATTGAACTATTCGATGGATTTCAATAGAATCCTCCAAGGAGGTTTGTGGTTCTATGGGAGAAGAGGGATTTGTTTGCAAAAATGGAGCCCTAATTTTGACCTTTTCTCATAATGCATTGATGTAGATCCAATTTGGATTCATCTCCCTAGGATTTTGGTTCATTTTTGGCATGAAGAGATTTTAGCGGGTGTGGTAAGAAATATAGGACAATTACTTGCAATAGATCTTATGACCTTAGCTTGGTCGAGAATGCTTTTTGCTAGAATTTGTGTAAACGCAGACCTAAATTAGGAACTTCACAAATTTATAAAATTGATTTCTAAGTATGAATCCTGGAACCAAATCATAGAATATAAAAATTTGATGATTAAGTGCGGGGTTTGTAAAATGGAAGGACATTCAAGTGTCACATGCAACGCACAAAAGAAAAAATTTCATGGTAAATATAATTGGGTTTGAAATCAAGTTGCTCCGAGTCAAAAGTCTAAGATTTCAATAGAGGAATTTTAGAAGGTAGCTTTGGAAGGAAGGACAAAAAGGCAGGTGATAGGATCAAGAGACAATAGAGGAAGGAGCAATGGAGGATCTCGATAAGGAGGTACGTGAATTATCCCTAAACCCTAATGAGTTGAATAGTAATATTTCTCTATAAAATATATTCTCATGTTTAAATGTTATTGAAGAGCTACCAGACTATTTTGATATCTAACTAATTGAAACCTTGATAGGGGGAAGGAAGGAGAGAGTAAAAAACAATCCTTAGATAATGAAATCCAAATAGAAACTAAATAATCTGATGAAAATTTGGAGAAGGTTGTGAGAGAAAATACAAGAGGTAAACACCAAGATGTTTCAACTCAGAATAGTGTGACCTGAAGTCATTCCAAAGGGACAACTGATATTGGGGGTGAGCCAAGACCAAGTAGATCATCAGTTGTTACTATTCAAAAGGAAACTACCAAGGAGGTGATCGATGGCACTCAAACAACTTTAAATGTTGGAAGGGGGAGAATAATCCCACTAAAACAAAGAGATAAAAATTTTATCTTGGAACATTAGGGGCCTTAATGCCCCTTCAAAACATCATTTGGTATATACCCTTAGAATAGAAAATAATCCAGATATTTTTTGTTACAAGAAACAAAACTAGACCATATTAAAATTGATAAGATTCATAATTTTATGTAGAAAGAGGTAGGTTGGGAATGCGTGATAGGACCTTCAAGAGGGCTCATGTGTTTATAGGATAGGAAAAATATTGAGGGTAGGCTAGTTATAAGTACAAGATGGTCGATTACAATTTTTTACCACAATCTTAACAACAAGCAAAATCGGATCCTAACCAATGTGTACGCCCCTAATACTATAGTTGGAAGAAGGTAATTATGGTCTGACCTGATATAGATGAGACAAGCATTTAAGGGACTACCTTGGATTCTAGCAGGAAATTTTAATACTCCTCTAAACACTTCAAACAAGAGAGGAGGATCTTCCACCCTTTAGTAAGAAATGCAATATTTTAGAGACTTTGTCAATGGTAATGAGTTGATGGTTGTAGAGCTCAAACAAATATCTTATACTTGGAGTAATAGAATATTAGGAGACCAACTCATTCATATTTTATTAGATAGGGTGTCAATTTCTCAGGAGGGTTGACCATTTTTTATTATTCCATACTCACTACAATCCTAAATATTGGGTTAGACCATAACCCGATCATCTAGAAAATTTTAGATGAAGGAAGGAAGTACAACAACCCTTTTAGGTTTGAATTAATGTGGTTGAAACATAAGTATTTTGGCTCCAAAATTGAGGAATGGTGGCAAAAAAATTTAGGACCCAAACCCAATCAGATAGAAGGAAAATTAAGATATATCAAGAAAAATCTTAAGGTGTGGAATAGAGTGGTGTTTAGAATCCTTTTTAAGAGGAAATCTGAATTAAAAGAGCAATTACCAAAACTAGATATCAGGTTGAATCGAGGTAATATCATGGAGGAAATTAGACAACAAGAGAAGGAGCTTCTTGCTGAATACTTTAATATCTTAACTAGTGAGGAAGTTCATTAGGAAACAAAAGTCTAGGATTAGATGGCTAAAGGAAGGGGACCATAATACAATTTTTTTCTACGTTTCTACTCTCCATCACAGAAGCTGCAACAAGATCAAGGAAGTTGTTAAACAAGATGGATCAGTAGTCAATAAGCTTGATGATATCCAGGAGATAGTAAATTACTTCAAGGATCTCTTAGGAACTTAGGAGGAGGAAGATATTTAAGCAATGAAGACTATGCTTAATCATATCCCCAATCTCATATATGATATTTTGAATGATTATCTCTCCAACCCTTTCACTTAAGAGGATATTAGGAAGGCAATTTTTTATTTGGGAGGTGATAAAGTACTAGAGCTGGATAGTTTTCCAATAGTTTCTTTCAGCATTTCTAGAATTTGGTGGTGTAGACAAGGAAAATTGACCCACTTAAGTGATTTAGTTTCCATAGTCCCTCAGAGAGACCCTCCAACTTACCCAAAGAAAGTTTGGGTCTCTCTCCCCCCTCTCTCCCTCTTTTTTCCTTTCTCTATAAAAATCACAGTCCTCCCTTACGGGGTGCGATTTCACCTAGTTAGGATTTTTCCTTAGGAAACCCTAACATTTAATTTAATTTTCTTTGGTATCAATTTTTCCTTGGTTTTCCCACCCATTCTTGTTTCAATTCTCCTATAAATTGAGGAATTTGAAGCTTTCTTCTATAGATATCTCCTAAGTGCTCTTCTATCTCATGATTTCTAGATTTATTTTGAAGAAATATTACAAGCTACAAAACAAATTGATTAAAACTTTTTATTTTGTGGAGACCTCTTATGCTGCATTGGATTGTGTGTTGCTATCCTTGGTGGATAAGTGTTGGAGCCCTAATTAGGAGTCTACTACCTTGGAGGTCTTCATACTTTTGTCTACTTCTTCGCCTACCATTAGGTTTTTTTCGCTTATTTGCATTCATTGGTATTTTATTCGCATTGTTCTATTGTATTGTCCTTCTATTGTGAAATTGTGCCCCGTAATTATAGGGCATGATTTCTTCAGAAGTGAAATCGTGATCGCCCTGTATAGGGCACGATTTCATCAAAACTAGGCTTGGGGTATAATTTCAACCCCAAACCCTAGGTTTGCATTCCATATTATATTTAGGACCTAAATACGCAAATTACATTTTTTTATCATTCTATTTTGTTGCATTATCTTTTGTTTGTTCATCTTCCAAAAAGGTCAAATTTCACTTTTGCATTCTAAAGGTTAGTTGAAAGTACCTAGGGGGCTTGATTGTTGCACCTCCAAGTATAGTCATATAGCAGCCTAAGAAGGTCCCCCAACGTTAATAATTTTTTTAAGGATTTTTGTGAAGTTATTTTGTAAGATAGAATTTGTGGGATATTGTTGGATGCAAGTAAGCTTGGAACAACCACCAAATCAGATAAGTGCCCTAGTAGATATTTAGGTTGTTTTTTGGTTGCCTTTTATCCATTTTTTTTCAAAAATAAAATATCATAGGTGAAGAAAATTATTTAATCAAATTTCTAGGTATTGGGAAGAATAAAAGCATACAATGTGCATCTAGGGTTTTAACCTTGTTTGTGTATTTCCCTTGGACCCTTTCTCAAAGGTTTTGTTTTGCAATTTGATGGTTAGTGATCATTCAAGCAAAGAATAATTCTATGGATAACTCTTATCTTCCTGCATCTTATATCTTGCATTGTCCTTTCTCTTTTTATAGTGTAGTTTTAGAAAGGCCAAATATAGGTGCATGCTTAATTGACACATTCAAACATATTCTAACCCAAACTTGGAGCAAGTCCTAAAACCATTCCTGGTGAACCCTTCCCCTTTGCCCATTGAGTGTAGAGTTATAAAATATCCCCATGATTCACCTTGACTCCTAGCGGATCCAATCGAGAATTATCTGTGGTAGGTTAGTTTTCCCCTCTACATATTTGGTGAACCTAATGTGAACGCACGTCTTAGTGGCCAAATTAGGAAGCCTCTTCCTAATTTGAAAACCTTTTAACAAGACCACTAATTTTTTTGTTTAGAATTATAATAACATTAATAAATATCTTAAAATATTCTTGTGTGTCTTTTGTTAGTTTTCTCTTCTATCCTTTCACTTTTCCTAATGGCTCCATTCCGTAGAAGTCAGTGAATGCAGCTAGAGTTTGATCATGTTCCCCAATATGATCAGATTGATAGAGAGAACCATAACCTTGATATAGAAGAGTAAGAAAATGAGGAAACTAAAACAAACTATGATCCCCTTGAAGCTCCTTATAGGCGCTAAATCTTTAAATTATTTGAGCATGTTTAGGGTTTTATGAAATATTATAAGGAATACTTGCTTGTATATATGGAGATGGAAGCTCAACTCGAAAGAGATGAGACTCCTCCTCCTCCAATCATCTCTCCTAAATGTGTTGATTCTAACCCTTTGTTTGAATTTTGGAATCATGATAATCATGTCCATAAACCAACTTATGCCACTATTGTAACCACCAACATTGGAAGGAACCCACAAATCCCTCCAACTAGTAGTGTCACTCAAGATTATTTTCAATTTCCTCCTCAATCTACTAATCTCAATAATTTTGATTTTGTTCCACCAACTGTTAGTTACCCTCTCTAGCAAGGTGCCACATATCACAACAATATCAATACCTTCTACATGGGCTAAGTACCCATTCAATAGCCTACATATCCCCTAGGGAATTTGGGGGTATTGCATAAAAAAATATTAAGGTGCAAAATTTAACTAATATGGTGAAACAATTGGTTTCAAGAGTGGATATGATAAACCCCCTAGTTTCATCTACAACTGCATAGAAATGTACAATCAGCCCTTAGACCCTATAGTTACTACTAAGCATTTTCCCATGTTGGTTTTACCTATATATAAGGGAACAAAAGATCCAATTGAGCATTTGATAATGTTTAAAACAATTTACCATGATATTTATATTATAACAAGTTGTTGCTAAATATGTTTCCTAAGAGTCTTGGTGGCATGGCTTTGGAGTGGTATTATCTATTGCCCAACCATTCTTTGAGGAATTTCAAAGAAATAGCTGATTTATTTGTTCAACAGTTTGGTACTTATGTTGAAAAGAATGTAACCATGAAAGATGTTTACAATTTAAAACAAGGTAAAGAGGAAATATTTTCAAAAAAATTATCTTGTTGGAGAATTTTATTTGGACGCTTGAGATATACATTACCTCATCAAGACATGTTGGAGATATTTATTGGAAACTTGCAAGAACATCTATCTTATGCATTGGAAACTACAACTATCACATCTTTTGATCAGGCAATCGAGTTAGCAAGAAAAGTAGAGCAAGCTCTTATTAGAAGAGGACAACTTAAAGTGAAAGAAGATAGAACCACTAAAAATCAGTATAATAACAAGCATGTGGTTGGTTATGGGGTAACAGATAGTAGGCATGTTAACAATATTATCAACAACCTATAAAATATGATACTTCAAAAACCTCCACAAAAAAATTTACAAGGCTTATACCTATGGAAGCAATTTTGAAGCAACTTTTGAAAGCCAATATGATTGAGTTACCTTCTATAAGGTAACTTAATACTACAACTTATTGGTACAAGGTAGGTCATCATTGTGCATATCATACAGTGGAAGGACATTGGGTTAATTCTTGTAAGAAATTGAAACATGTGGTTTAGTATCTAATTGATGTAGGACACCTTGTTATAGAAGGTTCTTACCCACAGAAAGATCAATATCCTACTCAACAAGCACCCACAACTAATCAAGATATGGGAATCTTCCAAGATCTCCTACCTGAGCATGGATAGCAAGCAACTAATTAAGTGTCATATCAGAATGTGCTACCTCACTATGATAATGTGGTTGGTATGATAGCAGTGACTACAAGGAAGCAATATCAAGCTCAACTGGCTCAACATTCTCAGTAGGAATGAGATCCTTGTAAATTTTGAGTATATTGTTGTCATTGATGTCAAAGGTGAAAAGGTTGAGTTTTGTCTTCAAGGTTGAAATAATAAATGCAAAGTAATTTTCCATGGTTGTGAAAGCAAGCACAAAGAATTTTGAAGAAAAGGATTATAATATTTAAATATTATTAAGAGAGTTTGAAAGTAACAAGGGCTTCATTGAGAAAGGTTCATTATTTGCAAAGTTGAAGAAGATCCCAAGGCAAAAGATAAAGGTTCTAAGAAGATTAATTATAATATTTAATTTTAAAAATTAAATATTATAATAATATTTTAAATTACCTATGGCACCAAAATTAAAATTGTTTTTTGAAAAGTACCGACGTCATTTTACCCTAAGTTAAAATACATATAAAAAATGGATTAAAAACCGTTTGGCAAGGAAGTGTGAAAAAGTATTGATGAGCATTAAAATTTCTTCTGCATCCCATTCGAGAGTATAGTGCATGATGATTCATCAACATAAATGAGGGAAGAAATGCACTTTTCTCTTGCAAGTGGATGGCACAATAGAGAGAAGGGAGAGCACACTCATTTGCTGATGTCATTTGCCCATGTACACTAGACGGTGCTTGGCTTTGCGCTAAGGCTTTGTGGGAAGTTGGTCTACGATTTGAATCATGTGAGCTCTGTTTCATTGAGGGTTTTGATTTTTAGAAATCCCAATTACACTTAGACAGGAACAATATCAAGTGGAACCTCTTTTGATTCCAAGTGGCACAGTAGAGCAGCTGGTTAGGGCACTTATGAAAGTGTTGTTGTGGCAAAGTTCTATGGGTCGAATCCCATCAAGTGCATTTTGTTGGCAGAGCGCGCGATGCCGTTGAGAAAGGTAAATAAAATAATTTTTATATTATTTCTTAGGTTTTTGGTGTTGGTAGGGTGCACGACGTCATTTGAGCAAAGGTAATAAAATAATCTTGATCTTTATAATATTAGGAGATATATGGGCATTTAAGATAATAATATTTGCATTGAGATTTGTGATTTGACATTAGGGTGTGTTGAATGTTTACTAGCTAGGAGAAATAAGGTGTGACAAAGGCTATGTGGTTATATAATTTATTCTTGGTATGTTGAATATTATTCTACAAGCATAGGAGTAATAAGGTGTCATTGTGGCTTAATATTGTATTGTAAATCTTGCATGGTAAAAGGACAAATATGAGAGGTTGTTTTTGTATGATGATGCTTTTTAATGAAGATTTAAGGAGGGTCAAAAAGAAACATTTTCAGATTTCTTTGTGCACATATTTTTGAGAAGGAAATTTTTGTGGATGTTTTGAGAAAGTATTTTGCTATCTAAATTTTGGAGTGGCACTAGAAAGATCAATTGTTTGTGAGACAGGTTTTTGAAGACATCTCCATAAGAGCAATTAATAGGTATAGGCACATAATTCCTTGTTTAAAGTGTTTTTTTGAGTGAATGTTTTGGAACATAAGGTGGAGTTAAAAGGGTTGTTTGGTAAGCATTGTTGAAAATATTTGAGTTAGATTTTGAGACCTACATGTGCATAAATTATTGAGAGAAAGTGGAAACAATTGTATTAGATCTTGTACTTCATTGTTGAATTGTTTTGGAAATATTTGGGATAGATTTTGAGAACAAGTGTGCTTCCATTGTTGAAAGGGATTGAGATATTTGTGCTAGATTTTGTGAACTACTTGTGCTAGATTTGAAGACAAGTTAATGCATTATTATGAAACCTTTTGAGCATTGGTTGAGAGATATTGAAAGCAATTGTGAAAGTGTTTGAGATCAATTTTGTGAGGGAAAATTGTGCATGAGTGTGATTGATCTTTGAGAGAAAATTTGCACTAAATATAGACTAGTTTTGTGAAACTGGTTATACATTTTTTTTATTTGATTTGAAAGGGTTTTTGCAAGAGATAGAGATTGGATTAGTGGAATATGAGATTTGTGAATGTGAAGAACATATTGGAATTTTGATAGTGCATATCATACTCTATATGTTCCAAATGTTAAACGAATTCTAGGTAGATTATGTTTGAATTGCCTAGTTAAAAAAGTATTTCTGAAAGAGAAATAAGCATTTGTTTGTGTGTAAGTTTTGAAATATTTGAGCAGGTTTTGTGAGCAGCATTGAAGGAAGATTTGAGCAAGTCTTTTGATAAGGCTTGGGGTAGATTTGAGATAGAATTGAGAGCAGGTTTAATTTTTGATTTTCTCAATCTTTGTGTTAAGGCTTAGGGTAGATTTGAGAGAGAATTGAGAGTAGGTTTGATTTTTGATTTGTTCAAAATTTGTGTTAAGGCTTGGGGTATATTTGAGACAGAATTGAGAGTAGGTTTGATTGCTGATTTGTTCAATATTTATGTTAAGGCTTAGGGCAAATTTGAGATAGAATTGAGAGCAGGTTTGATTGCTGATTTGTTCAAGCTTTGTGTTAAGGCTTGGGGCATATCTGAGATAGAATTGAGAGCATGTTTTGGTTGTTTATTTGATCAAGATTTGTGTTAAGTCTTGGATAATATTTATGAGTAGAGTTAGAGCATATTTGTGCTAGACTTGTGACAGGATTTGGTGTAGATTTGAGATAAAATTGAAAGTAGACTTTGGAGGTGACAAGAGTAGAGAGGATATAGGTCTCTAGTGGATAGAGGTCCATCAGCCAGTGTAATGGGGATAGAGGTCTCCTATGGAGAGAGATCCACAAGTTAGAGTAGTGGGGATAGAAGTCTTCTAGAATTTCACCAGCTATAGCAGAGGAGAAAGAGTTCTCTTGTGGAAAGAGATTCATGAACCAGTCGGGGAGATAGAGTTCTTCTGTGGATAGAGATCCATGAACCAGTTGAGGAGATAAAGTTCAACTAGATCAAGTTCCATGAACCAGATCAAAGGAGAAAGAGTTCTCCTATGGATATAGATCCACAAACTAGAGCAAGGTGATAGAGTTCGCATGTGGAGAGAGATCCATGAACCAGAGCAAGGAGATAGAGTTCTCATGTGGATAGAGATCCACAAATCTAAGTATAGGGTATTGGTGTCTCCTTTGGATAGAGGTCCATAAACATTGTAATAGAGAATTGATTCCCAAGAGATTTGTTGAGAAAATTTAGAAGAAATATTTTCTCCATGGACATAACCCACATTGGATAAACCATGTTAAATTTGTGTCTCTCATGTGTGTGATGATTTGTATATTTCTTTGATTACTGCTATTGATATTACCATTTATAATATTGGATAATATTGTTTGGGAAAGAAAAGCAAAAGTTGATCTTATATTGTTCACCCTCCCTCTCGGTATAAGCTCGTGTTCTTCACTCCTTACCGCCCATCCTGGTTTTGAAATATGCTCCAAGGAAAAGTGCGGGATTAAAAGCCCCACATTTAGTGTTGAAACCTCAACCTAAAATCTCCTTCGATGTTCAATATTAATTAGATAGTACTCATGTTAATATTTTTAATTTAGAACTCTTGCAAACTTTTATTCATATGAAATTTATGTTGGAACTTCTAAGATAGCAATTTTCCCTACCAACATTTTCTCTAATGTTGTAGCTAATGTTGTAGGTTCTCTTGGGATACATCATATCACATTTTTGGATTATGATATGTCTTCCTCGTATTTGCAAGGGGATTCTTCCCTTTACATCATAACATGTATTGGGAGAACCTTTGTCAAAAAAATCTTGATTGAAAATGGTTCTTCCCTCAATTTATGCACTTATCAATTTTTCTAAAATAGACTTAACTAAATCTTATATTATCATCAAAGCTTTCAACATTGAGTCCCAATAATCCTGTGGCATTGTGTTCCTTCCCCTTAGGCTTGGACCTCAGATATTGGATATTTTTTCTATATGGTATCTTGCCCTACATCTTTTAGTCTTCTTTGCAGATGTCCTTGGATCCACGCAATAAATGGTGTACCTTCTATTTTTCATCAATGTTTGAAGTTCAAATTTAAGGATCAAGTTGTCACCATTCAGGTGACCCTCATTCATTCAAACATTATTTTATGGTTGAGCAAGCTCAATTTGATCTCAACATTTATCCTTTAGTTTCATCATCTGTTTCTCTAAGATCCTCATCTCAAATATTTGAGCAACTCAAAATTCTAAAAATGAGTGAGGAACCTCAAATCAAAGTCTCATCATGGGATCAAGTTAATCATTTTTTTAAGAGCCTCTTCTAGATTTTTCCAAGCTACCACCTTCACCAAGGACTATGGGTTTACCTCGTAGGAAGGGTTAAATTATACACATTGGCACGTGTATATTTATCTTCATAGGAATAGCCCTCGAAGAAAATATTCGTGGTAACAACCCCTCTCCTATAAAGCATTCTTTTATCCATTTTTACTTATCCAATGATTACCCACTCCCAAAATATATCCTATCTAGCATAGGATATGTTGGTAAAGGTTTAGTACCCCCAACAAAAAGGTATTCAAGAGCCTTTGGATGTTGAATTTTTGCCTGGGAGATGTGGCATAGGCTACATACCTAACAAAAACCAACCTTTACCATTTGATAATGATGATCACCTTAAGACTTATGATGAATATATAGATCATCAAAATTTGGAGCAGGTTGATGAGGATGAAGGACCCCCTTATCCCATTGATATTTTGTTTTGTAATATGATAAATTTTGTGCATTCTAATTATAAATCTATTGCTTTTCAAAGAGAACCTGATTCACTATCTTATAGAGATCTTGCAAAACTAGGGATTGCCCCTCCTTTTGTTAAGAAAGATGGTTTTGTTAGGGTTTTTGAAGACTTTCATGCAAAGGATGTAGGAGAGAAAGCTACAAAAAAGACTCCTTGTGATTTTAATCATCAAGATGATCCCTTTATGTGATGGATCAGTCCCTTGTACACCTATTCTTTCGATTAATATAGGAGGTACAATCAGACTATGTTTCAACTATCATTTTGCTCAATAATATAATAATAATAATAATAAATAAATAAATAATTAAGCATATATTTACATTTTCATCCACCCCAATTATTTTCTTGTTCATATTGCATGTTCACCTGTCATATCCTGCATGGCTTTCCTGATATTTCATTGTATTTGCATCTTCATTTGTCATAATTGCATTTGTTGCTTCATTATATAGTTTTTGTGGACTTTGTGATAATGACACGTGATAACACCTAGTTAGATCATAGCTCACATGCATTGCACTCTCACTAGGGCTCTGATGCCTAGCAAAGTCCTCAACCTAGGGCTTTTGCTTCTTCCTTATTCCTCTTGTTTTTCTTCATTTCTCCTTTTTTCTTTACTTTTGTGTTTCTTGATGACCTTCAATTTTTCTCCTCAAGTCAAGAAACACAATTCTTCCTTGATTTTTACTCTTATTTTCTTCCTCCATTTTCTTCTAATACATGCACACACTCACATCTTGCTCATTCTTCTCACATTTTTGCACACCACACCCCTATCAAGTAGTACTTGCTAAACACATCTTGCACACACAACACACCCCATAGTGGATAGCTTCATGGTCACAACTAAGGGGTAACTTCCATTCGACCATTTGTGAGCATACATCCCAACAGGTATATCTCTTGACCATCTGTCCATCTTAGCGAGCACAATACCCATAGTGTTTCACTCCACATTTCGACCATCTTAGAGAGTACTACACCCATAGCATGTATCACTCCACTTTTCCATATTCTTTTGATTGATGTATATATGGTTGGTCACACTAATCTGGAACAATCTACGCTGACCCAAACATCATGCCTCAAGCCCCTCTTTTTTTTCTTTGTTGACCTTTTTCCTTCTTCTTCTTCTTCTCCTTCTTTCTTCTTCTTCTTCTTTCTTTTCTTCTCCCGTCTTCTCTTTTTGTTTCTTTTCTAGATTTTTTTGAAATCGCACCCTGTATTTATGGGTCACAATTTCTCTTTGGAGTTATCGCACTCCATATTTATGGGATGCAATTTTGCCTAGAGTATTGTTTTACCCTTTCTTCCTTCTTTGCTCTCATTCTTATCTTCTTTTGTTTCGCTTCTTCCATCCATGCACTTTCACGCATTGCATTCACTCCATTGCATCCATACATGTTGCATTATAGATCATATAATGCATAAATAAAATTAGAAAACATTAAAAAAAATTAAAAACACCATAAAAAGAGACACATATAATCACACATAACAAGAAATGTGGCTTGATATTAATCAAGAAAATAGAGAGATACATAGGTCTATCTAATCAGTGTATCACAGTCTAAACTCGGTACACTCGACTATCCCTAGGGATACATGCCACACTAAAAATCAACATGTCACCTCGATCCCCTCCCTAGCTTTGGGAGACTGTCTCCTCTGCTCCATCCGTCGAAGGTGGTCTTGGTGGAGGTATGTTCACAGACTGTGATACTATTTGTGATCTAGATCAATTTCAACTTGGTATCTATAGGGATGATGATGGTGGCACTCATTGCTCCATCAGAACTACTTGATAGTATACCATCTAGAAGAAGGTCACCCTTTGCACAACTACCTCCAACCTCTCTCTTGCTCTCTACAACTCTACATGTAATAAAAATATCCCATTGCCATGTTGACTGTTGCTGACCATAATCATCCCCTCTACTAGAGCTCATTGATGCTCCTCATATAGTTGATTCACCTCTCCTTTAATATGTTCTACCTTTACTTGGGTTGCATCCCCCCTCTGCCTCCATGATGCCTAGTGCAATTTGTATCACCTTCATTCTCTTAGCCCTATCCTCTCATATCAGGTCTATCTCCCTACGTAGAGCTGCTACCTGTACCTATAGTACCTCTATCTCCATCCTAGGGTCTACGATATCGCTTGGGTTGATTGTTGCTAATGTGAAGGCCTCTCCTACCCCTTTGTTTGGTATGGCTTTGGAAATCATGGGGGTAACTTTGATCACCCCCACCTCCTTGGTCCTAAATATAGCGGTGGTAGCCACCACTAGCTCCACTTAAATATGTGTTTGTCTCTATCTCGAGGCCTTCCATCCGTGGTGCTCGATCTCCATGGCACGTCGAGTGGCCTCCCTCAATGCCAACTGCATGCGTCATCTCATGACCTGATGCCTCTACACCGATACTGGTAGGGATATCCTTAGGGGCACAACACCCCTATACCATATCTAGTAGCCAAGGGCCACCTCGACATCATCCACCCCTAGATCCATGTATATTGGATCATCCAGGTCCTCCTCCATCCACATCACCACATTTGGGTCCCCTTTGACTCCTGATGGATCCCAATACACCCGCTTGTACCAGTAGTCACCCAATATTAGGATCTCTTGGAGGATCCTAAACTATAGTTGGACTTTATCAAATTGAAAGAGCTCCAGATCTCCCTTCTCTATAGAGACCCACTTGATCTTCCTAACACTAGCTAGATTCTTTGCATCCTCAACCCACCCAAGGTGTAGACACCACGATCGCCATATGATCTTCGACCTTTGTAGCTCATCCACTACATGCCTCACTAGTGGTAGGTTCCTAACATATGTCCTCTGGACCCACTCAAAGGACCTAGACCATATGTACGCTACTGTTCACTCTAGGTTGGGCAATGGTCCTAGGAGTGCGTATGGTCTTCGTATCTCTATGTGCTCCCAGCTCCACACTTGGAGCAATATCGTATACACTAGACCTGTATGCTACTTTTACATGATATTGTATAATATCTTGTACAAACAGGCCAACATATTTGTATCTCATGTAAACCTCACCCTCTGGTATCGCATGTCTACCACTATGCCTACCATTGCCCATGGTAGATGTTGCCTACTGGTATGGTACATCATCAACCCGACCACCACCTCGTAAAGCATGATCATTAGAGCATCAACCCTATATCATCCTACCATCTCATCCATCGAAATCGTGCTCTCCCAGACCTAGTGGGCTGAGCCCCCTAATAACCTCTCTAGAGTGGTGTGTTGCCCCTATGCTATGTAAAGTGTTTGATGAGTGTCAAAGTGTTATCGTATGTGGTTCTATTTTACTTATATATTATTTACAAATGAATGGATATGAATGGTTTTTAATTATTATTTCATCTTAATATCATTATTTATGCATCAAAATAATTAACTATTATAAAAGTGATTTATGCATGTATTTTACACAAATTATGTGCAAGATGTTGTGTTGTTAGGTAGATATGTGTATGAGGTTAAGCAGAGGTCGTGGTTGATGAACCAGGAAGTAGGCATATGCAGATTAGTTGAACGTATGGCACACTTACAGTATCTATGGATAGGTGCTACAAAAAGTGCTACAAAAAGGCGCTACTGAAAGCATCTACTAAAAGGTGCTATGGAAAGAGCAGAGTTAGAATTAACCAAACCATGTTACCACATCACATCCAACAGGAGCATATTATACATAGTCAACCATTTGATTGTCAACGTTGGCAACATATTTGGCATTTTGATCATTATTAAATAAAAAGTTGTAAAGTTGTTATTAAAGTTGAAGAGGATCAAAGTTGTTAAATTATTCTGCCAACTTATTTTGTCTTTCCTTAAGATTAGGATAAATAGGTTATTATTGTTATTCCTTAAATTAAATAGTTGTTAAAGTGGTCGCAACTTGGGCTTGTATTGATTATTCTAAAGTCTCGTTTGTTGTAAAATTGTATTTGTTTAGAAAATTTATTAGTACGTAGGTTAGGATTTAGATTTGTTAGTTATAAAGATATCAAGAACATTATGTAAGACTTTGTTGAGAATAATTGTATAAATTACAGTGAAGAGGCCTTTGAAAAGGTCCTCGAAAAAAGAAGTTGCTCCTAGAAAAAGTCTCTCATAGTATTATGAGAAATATTACAATTTCCAGCAGTGTACATGATTGAATTTCAGCAATAAAATAGTATTATCTTTCCATATATTTTGCAATGTTGTTTTGTTTTTCGTAATGATTTATTTTCTTCTATAGAATCTTTATTTTTCCTACATCAATGAATAGTTAAGATGTTAGAATAGGTTAAATGAAATAGTAGTTACTAAGATAAATTAGCATAGAGGAGAAGAGAAATATACTATCCTTTTTGAAGGTAGGGCCCACTTCTACAAGACCAGTCCCTACTCTCTCGCTCCTGCAATAGAATAGGATTAGTTAGTATAAAATAGAATTAATTTAAATTAAACTGCATTATTTATTTCAAAATTAAAATAGTCAAAATATCATTATTTGCACATGGATCCACATTCATTAGATTAATTTTATATTAAAAAAGAATTACATTTAAAAATATATATATCTTTTTTGTAACCTAATATTAAGAAATTGAATTAAGTAAGTCGGTTAATATCATGGAATATCTATACTGGATATTTGTTCTTTAAATTAATTAAGACTTGGATTGATAAATTAAATGATTAGTTGTTCAAGCTAGATATTTTTGGTGTCATTGTCGGCGAGAATAGTGACATTGCATTAATCTGAAGACTTTTGGACCACGTAATGTAACCTATTAATAATTCCATAAAGTCCACTAAACTTATCCCATATTTGTAGGTCCATTTGAAGTCATTGCCAAAATCAGTCCTGTTGCTTACAAATTAGCTATGCCACCTAATTTGTCCAAAATCCACAGTACCTTCCATATGTCCCTCCTTCGAAAATATGTGGTTGATCCTCACACATATTGGATGTATCATTGAGATCCATTCCATCAAGATTTTAGGATACAGAACCAAACAACTAAGAAAAAGGGTTGTTGATCAATGTAGAGTCCAATGGGATCTCTACTCTAAAATAAACACCACATGGGAAGATGTGGCAACTATGAAAAAACAAATTATGTTTCTGATTGAAGACTGATATTTATATGAATATTTTTTATAAACATTTATGTGTGTAATTTTGATATACCTTTTTATAAAGTTCATAATATATGGTTTTATGTGTATATGTAATTTTTTATGAAACCTGCAAAATAATTTAGGCTAACACAGGGACTGTGTTAAATTCTGGTGGGGGAGAATGCAACATCCCCTCTATTTGGTTAAATATTTTCTTGAATAATGTGATAATGTTGAAGATGTTTCTAAGTGTGGGAGCAGGTTTTCACTCCTTGGCAAGTAGGCCAGACAAGTATAGCACCCACCCCTTGCAGAGACAGTGGTTGAATATGTCAAATAAGGTGGGATATGATGTCGTGCTTTATGCACCATGGCCTATGGGTACATGGAAGCCCACCATAGAAAATTCATATAGGTCATGCTGCCTACTAATGCATTAGGTTGCAATTATGCATATGTTTTAGAAGTGCATTATGCTTGCTGGATGAAATTAATTATGGTTGGTGAAATTGAGATCATTTAATAATTGAGGTTCAGAAGAGTCTTAGTATTGCTTCAAAATATTTTGTATGTATCTTTGGTTCTAACGTTTGTGTGCATTGATTACCCCATATGGGATTAATCCTTAAGATTCCTCATAAAGAGATTATCTATCCCATAATAATATTTAAAACATGATCATGTAGTATAAGCTTTATAATCTTATCAAATCTAATGGAAATATTTTCTAAGTACCTTTTAATAGATTAATTAAGTATACGATTCAAACTAGAAAATTTCATTTATTGGTAAAATAATATTTGCTCTATTCACTTTAAAATAACTTTTTTTTTAGAATAAAAGTCTATTATATATACTTACACCAAAGTTCACTCATCCTTTTAAAAGATAACTTACTTTGTTTGTAAACAAAAATACTAAAATCTATCCAAAATCTATCTAGGGCAAACTTCATAGAAGCTATGTATTAGGAGGCCCTAATTTTTTGCACAAGTAAGAGTCTTATGTTAAAATCCTACCTTAATTTTAAGGTTAACCAAACATAATCATGGACCTATGCTTGTTTTGCACACTCTTTAACAAATGTAAAATTAATATATGTCCTATATTTAAACATTACTTAAAATATTACTTTTAAACAATTAATCATGAAAGAAAGAGTGTGATATAGCTTCTATAACATAAGCAATGTTATGCCTATCATATGAATTGCACTACTCCCGTAAATTTTTTTAGTTGTCTTTCATAATTTTCTTTAAATTTTTATGAGCAACAACCAAAAATTTTCCTACCTTTACACTTTGTCAATGGTTAAAATATATAAATTATTTTAAGGCATGAAGGTCTCGATATTAATGTTTAACTTAGGAGAGAAATTAAAACTAATATTTTATGATATTTTTATCAGAGAAAAACAAATTTACAACTTGGCAATCGATTAAGATAATCCTTGCATGCCTCAACCTTATGTGTCACCAAGAAAGTGTATTTGAGATCTATAAAATTAAAGACAAGCCCCAACTCTAGCTATTTTGGCCCTGAAAAAGCTATGTTGTTTGTATCTGTGGGAAGTACTAGCTTGTGGTGGATTGTTCGTTTGTGATTGCAAAATACTTAGTAGCACGGGTTGACTCAACATCAAATAGACACCAGGTCAATCAACATCAAATAGACACCAGGTCAGCTCATACATGTTCTTTTAATATTTTGTATAGCATAAGAAATGTACGGTGATAAGTAAACTAAGGACTGTATGTCGTTTAAATTAAAACATTATTTCTTACAATTCATGGGTATTTGGTTTATGTCTTTTTGTTGCTGCCCATAAAACCCTTATAAATAATGAATGTTTGTTGGGATAATTACTTTTGGGTATGATTATAAAATGATAAATATTGTAGTGTGCTTTTACATTTTATAAATATTACAGTATGTTTTTAATTACTCTAAAATAAAAAAAGAGAACAGTAAATCATACTTGATAAAAGCATGATATGAGAGTATTATTAGCAATGGCTAGCTTAAGTCTATTGATTTTTTTTTTAAATGCTTGTTGAGATTATCTCTTAGCTGCAACATTGTTTTCATATAGTTATATGCATACATTAGAGGCCATGCTGACCCAATATGCATCCAACCCATAGTCTTCTGCCAAAGGTGCTTGAAAGAAGTTTATACCCATTCAACTTGACAAAGTTTCTACGCAAAATATTGCTAAGTTTGGTTCTAGACGAGCTATATTTTCGCATAAGGATATGGGTCGTTGTTGCAGCAGCTAAGTTTAAAAGTTGTTTAAAAGATTTTGAGAAAATTGTTTTATTAAAACAAAGGGATTTACAAGTATAGTTAACTTATGCCGAGACTTTTGATTATATTGCTCCTGTTCACAATATGTAATATTCATCAGTCTCATCAATATGTTGAGATAAATTACCTATAATGACAAGGGTACTGGATTTATTTTTGTTTTAATCTACAATGTTTATTAAATTTTGGAGCCAAAATTTAATAAATCAATAAAATTTTATTTTAATTTTATCTATGTTGCTTGGTTACCATATTCTAGAAAACATTTAAGAGAATGGAGATCACGCAGCTGCCACAGCCATTTAGAGTATATAAACTTATATCTAATGTGAAGACTATCCTTGCGAGTTGTAGATCAATTGGTATTCGTTTGAATGTTGCTTAGAAGCAATCTTAATTGGGAACTTTACCTGATGTAGGTCCTTTCATATGATGCAATAGTTATAACAACGTGATATTATAAATTACTGTGTTAAACAATATATATAGTTTAAAAGTTGGAGTGATTTCAGGGCGCACTTAGAGAAGTTGGTTGTAGCTTTCAGTTTTTTTCTTAAAAGGGTAGTCAATGAAATTATTTTACTTTATTTTGAATAATCTAAGTGAAGGTTGATAAGGAATGGCATGTCCTACTAAATTAAATAACCTGTAAGTTTTTCTCCCGCGGGTGATGTCTCCATTAAAGCCTCTTAAAATGACTTGTGTGGCTCTTTTGGTATAGATTTTTTTGACAATGTAAATGAGTTGAGTTTTGCATATTGGCTGACGTACATGAGATTTAATAGAGATTTGATATAAAGCTTTGGTTGTCATAAAATATTTATTAGGTGAATTTGTAAGATCCTTTTTTGGAAATTATAGACAACCAAACTTATTAAAACTTTTGTATATTGAGTGCCTGGCAAATTTGACATTGTTGTTAAAAAACACATAGGTTTTTTGGTCACTATCCTGTTCAGATGATATTTACCCCTGGATGTATCATGAAATGTATTAGCTAGCAGTGGTTAATATGTTTTAATTGTCTTATGGAACTTGTGTGGTTGCATTAAAATGTGAAGCTTTGTAAAAACATACTATGTTGTGCTTATATAAAACCTTTTTTTATAAGATTAATTGTGGATTAATCATGGTTTAAGAATATTTTCCAATCATGAGTCAAACCTGTAGGCTAACCATATTTCATAGAGTACCTATGTACGATATTATTTCTATCTTTTGGATTATTACTTGTTGTGTGAATAGTTGTAAAACGTCTTTCTTCATCAAATTATTTCTAGTATGGAAAGAATAGAAGACTTCAGTTTAGTTAATATAGATAAATATTTTTGGTAAAGAACCCAGTGACCATGTCATGACTGTCGTGAGCAAGCCTTTGTGAATGCGTGTGACCTGGAATAACATTAATGAAAATATTTTATTATTAGTTGTTGTAACAATTTTCTACTTTCAAAGCGGCAATAAGTGAAACTATGGGCTTTTTCCTAGAAGTATTTAAAAAAACAAAATTTATTGATAACCTCCACGTATGAAGGTTTTGAAGTGATTCTTTCATGTTTAACAACTATATCGATGCGTATATTGTCTCTTAATAAAAGGTTGTATGTTCACATAGTATAGTTATTGTAAATGGTATGTAAATGAAATTTAAATCGGACTGAATAGAAATGTTAGTCTAATCATTTTTTTTTATCAATACTGCTATAAGAGATAGTCGTGTCTACATGTAGAAAAATGCCTTGAATATTGTGGAAGAAATAATTTAACATTTAAATTTCATGTGAATATTAGATTCTATTACAATTGTTTAGAAAACTTTAGCAATGAGTGAAGATTAATTTAAAAGTGAGTTGGGAAATTTTATCACATGATAATTGAATGGTTTGGTTTCCTATTCCATCCATTCACTTTATATATATATATATATATATATATATATATATATATATATATATATATATATATATTTTGCTTTATCCAAAATGAAAATTAATAAATGAATTTTATTACTTTAGCCTTTAAGAGTTAACATTACTTTATATGTTTAAATATACCTTTAAGATAGTTTTCATTTATAAGATTTGAATAATTATGGAGTGTTTTTAACTCCATTTTTGTTTATTATGATTTTTTTAAAGAAAATATTTCATAGAATAATGTATGATTAACGAGACCCCTTTGAAGGAAAATTTAGATAACCTCAAATTCCTCAAATAAACTTCATCATGATATGAGAAAATTTGCCATAGACTTGAAACCAAAATAGCATAGTCATTGAGAAGGATGATATAATAGAACTAGAGCCATCGAGAAGGATAAGCATCCACCCAACTCCAACAGATCATAGAGGTGACTATTGTGAATCGGGGACAATCGTTCTCTAGCATTACCAGAAGGATCAATGGATCCCATGCTATCGAGAGTAACGAACGATGTAATGGGACATCATTCTGTGTTGTCGTACGAAGTAGTACATGAGGATTCTCATGATTCATAAACCAGTTGCAGAATTACCAACAGAACTCAAGACTAGAGAGATGGTCCTTGGGGTTGAAAGGTCTAGTGGTAGATGGTATGGGTAACATTATCATCAATTGGGGTATGGCCTGAGACACCTGGTCTGGAAGTCAGAGTATTGGCGGACCTTGATAACACCTTAGTTGAAGGTTAATTATCAGGCACTGGCATAATTATGCTAGCTCTAGCATAGGCCTAAATGCTTATTCATTAATTGAAAATAAGGTCAGTGGACCATTAGGATGAAGATGGGGTCATAGATCCATATCCACCATGCTATGATATGGAGAAAATATGTGTCCATCCTTCTAGGTGATATGGACCCTGGAAGGATAACCCCTTGTCGAAAGCCTAAAACTCAAGAATGAGAAATTAGGTCTCAAAATATGGCAGTCTAATGCGAGAAGTTGGTCGGTCCCGAGCACTCATGATTCCATCTACAATGGTATAAAATCTTGGAGTATGAACTTTTATGTCTAAGTACTAATACAAAGTTGGGTGTGCATACATCAATTTGAGATAATTATGTTTTATCAAATCAAAATTTTAAATTTATGTTTTGACAACCAGGAGAGCACGTATAGAGTTGCATGTGGAGGGTGGCGCAAGTAGTGATCAATGCACATGCACACCAAGCATCCCCCACCTTAGGTGGACCAGGTTCTATTTTCTTAAATCAGCTTTTATTGCTTTCCTAGAGTTAGCAATTTATTTTCCAGCATTTACTTTTCAACAATTTCCCTTTCAACAATTTATTTTTCAAGCAATTTATTTTCTTGCATAGTGTGGTTGTTGCTAGTTTAAATCTGAGACTCTTTGGCCTGTAGAAACACAAGGTAGTATAGGAAGTAGGTGTGACTGAGTGACACAACCACAGTGAAAACATCCCTTAGAAGTAAAATGGTAACAACAATACTTTATTTTTTCTTATTATGCTAAAATTGGTTGTATGCCAATCCATTGACCTTGGTTTCAGTACAGTCATAACTATTTTAGAAAAAAAAAAACTAAACCAAAAATAAGAGAATATATATATATATATATATATATAAATAGAGAAGTAAAAGTTGCTAGATGGTGGAAAATAGCATTAATCAGTCTGTGATTGACCTCAAAAATATTACCGATAGAACAAGAAGTTAACCTTCTTTTCAAAAAAGATACCAAACATCTAGGGAAGAGTGGGAACACCTATGCAAACATCTTGATATCATAAAAGATAAATCAGACGAATTGGGTAAAATCCAGAGAGTAAACATAGCTAAAATTCTAGGGCTATATTTTCACTCACCCTACCTTGACCTTATAAGGAGTTGTGAGCGGTGGCTAGGGGATAGGAGAGCAACAATAAATTTGGTCACCTACCCATGGGACCAGTATTTTGAGGATTCCCTTACCATTCACAGTTTCCTAGCAAAAATAGAAGATAGGGAAGTGAACCTAGAATATAGCAAGAGATATCATAGGGCACCTAGAGTAGTTCGCTTTAGAGAACTGTGTCAAGACTTGCGTTATGAATTACAGTTTGAGAGCCCTAATCCAATTCTAAAATAGGATTTTATTGTCCAATTGATTACTCTAGTAACAACAAATTTTGGATTTAATAAAGAGCATTATATGACTCCTGAGCAACTTGATCCAATTAACGATATCCATAGGTTGTTCAAGGAAGATTAAAAAGGTAAAAATTTGTTGCAAGAACCAAAGAACTTGAAAATTTCATGAACAGACCTAGAGACTCGAAGGGAAGATTTATTAAAGTTAGTAAACCAGAAGCAGATTGCCAAAGAGACCTTAGTAAGAAATCTAAAACTTTTGAGTTAAAAGAAACTGAAACTGCAATCCAAACATCTACAGATTCTGCATCATCAAAGCAGATTGAATTTCTAGAACAAGATCCCAAAACATATCTACTACCCAAACTAGAATTTGACAATCATATAGATCCCTCAACACTCTTTTTTGAACCTATACCTGAGCCAATTCTTGAAATATTATATTCAATCATGGTTGATCAGGCTAGTGAACATGGGGAAGTAAATGGAAACCAAAGGGAACATAGGCAAAGGACTAATGATCAAGGAGAAGTAGAAAACCAAAGGGGAGGTGGATAGAGAAAGACTTTTGCCTTCCCAATTCCTTCTTCTGAAGAAAGGCTAACAAGAGAACCAAAACCGGTCTCTATTGTTATTTTGCCTACCTTTCATGGGAAACCACATGAGGATCCCGATGCCTTTCTCTTTGAATTCGAAGTGGTGTGCCAAGCTTACTTTTACACCACTGATGAGAAAAAATTAAGACTATTCCCTCTACGCTTAAAGATGCAGCCTTAAGATGGTTCATGGGTCTAGGAGAAAGCATTTGCAACCGATGGGATGGAGAACATGGATTAAAAGACATATTCCTTGAGAGATACCAAGATTATTGTAGAGTTCGGGATAAGAAAGCCGAGTTGTTTCGCATGAATAAAAAATATGATGAATCCCTTGAGGATTATCTCGAGAGATTCTGGTTTGTGGGATCAAGGGTAAACATTGAGTTGGATGAGGAGGTTCAAAAAGAACTTTTTCTTAAAGGGCTAAAGGAAGATGTCCTAGACATACTAAACCTTATGGCAAAGGGGGATATCCATCAGATGGGATTAGGAGAAATTGTAAATCTTTGCAAAAATTATTCAAGAAATAAGCCATTAAGAAGTAATAAGTACCCATCATCAGGAGGAGGAGTAACGCGAGCTGAAATTGGAAACATGCTAGAGAGTCTTAAAACTGATTTATTGAGCACATTAACATCATCCCTCGACCTCATGGATAAGAAACCGAAGGATCAAAACATTGAAGAAATATATTGTCACAGATGTAGGAAGAAACACAACTTGAGAGAATGTCCTCTCAACATTACAAACATTTCCAACATCTCTACTTGTTGTAAAATCTATGACAAGAACCATAGTACCAAAAATTGTAAATATATTTTTGCTATCAAGACTGCTATAAAAGAACCTGAGGTCGAAGAAGTAGAAGATGTTTATTTCATAGCTCAAATAAGGAATGGTCCATTTAATGGTCCACCCAATTGGTCAAACTCTAACTATTCCAACCAACAAAGACCTAATTATTGGTCAAATGCTCCAAATTGGTCGAACTGGAATCAATTTAATCAAGATTGGAACATGCCTCCTTGGGCACAATTCATGTCCAATTCATATGGAAATTCACCTCCATGGATGGTAGGCCAAAATTAGAATGCATCTAATTGGAATACGAGTGGCCAATACAATCAAACAGGACCTAGTTGGTCTCAAGGGCAGCCCCAACAACAAAACTTTCAAAATCAATTTAGGGGGCAAGTACCTCAAAACCAGCCCCAAAATAGACTCCTTCCACCTTCGAATAATGTAAATAATCCTCCTAAGCAGCCACCTTTACCAGCTCAACCGGTGCCTAACCCTAATAATAACAAAAATGTTCAACAAGTCTATGAAACAAATGAGACATGCTCAATATCTATGGTACCTTGCCAACAGATTCAATTAAGATCTAGAAAAATATTGGACAATACTAGAGCTACTCTCACAGAGATTGAAGAACCCCCAAAGACTCTATCTGAAAAAGTAAACGAAGATGAAAATCCTGAAGAAGAGGTGGTAGCTTTACCAGAAAACATTCTAGAAAAAAAAAAGAGATCCAAATTCAAAGGAAAGAAGTGGAGATACCATTTCTTGAAAGGCTGGCAATACCAAAGGAACCATCTAAACCAACTTTCAATTTCCTTCAAGAGTTGGAAAATATCACCATTAAAATTCCTTTGTTACAAGCCATCAAGGACATTCCTATCTATTCCAAGTTAATCAAGAACATATGCACAAATTCTGGAAGGAAAAAGAAGAATGAAACTCAAACCATTCAAGTCATTGGATAGTTGTCTGAGATAATGACTGAAGGTAGGTTATTACCAAAATATACCGATCCTGGAATACCTATCCTTATAGTTCACATTGGTAAAATAGCCTTGCACAATGTTTTGGTCGATTTAGGAGCTGCTATTAATGTCATGACCAAGGAAATAATAGAATCCTTAGGAGTACGTAAATTACAACCAACTTCTATAGTACTCCAACTTGTAGATAGATCTACTATTAGACCAGAAGGAAAATTGGAGGATGTTATAGTTTTTGTAAGTTCATGGGAATACCCTATAGACTTTATAGTCTTACAACCCAAGAAAAAGTTAGGGGGACATCCCTTAATTTTAGGATACCCATGGCTTGCAACAGTTGATGCCTACATCAGTTGCAGATCCGAAAACATGACTATCTCCAATGGCAAGAACACTAAAGATCTTAGCCTATTTCCTGAATCAATGTTAGATAGAGATTTTTTGAAACAACTATGGTATGATTTCCCTCATGATTTGGATGATATCCAAACCTTATCGATCAATGTTCTGAGTGAACACCTACAACAAGAAGTTGAGGGACCCTTATCATTGTTACTAGGAGATCAACAGGAAGATCAAGGTCAAGATAATAGTTGTTTATCTGAATCTACTATGTTCATTAATGAGGCTAGCACAAGTCAAACTCAACAATTGATACCTTACGACTATCACCTAAATGTACTTAAACCTGAAATTATGGGAATAGATGCGAATACAAAAAATTGCAAATAGATAGATATTACATCGGGAAGAACTTTGAACATTAGTAATGAGCTTACGAGCATACAAGAATCACAACTGATTGATGTGCTTAAAAAGCATCGACTTGCATTTGCATGGAACTATGAGGACATGAAAGGAATACACCCAAAAATTTGTACCCATCGCATATTTATTCAAGAAGGTTGCCACCCAGTAAGACAACCCCAAAGAAGATTGAATCCAGCTATGAAAGATGTAGTTCAGGAAGAAATCATTAAACTCTTGAATGCAGGATTTATATATCCGATTTCTGATAGTCAATGGGTATCACCATTAGTAATAGTCCCTAAAAAGAATGGTAAATGGAGGATTTGTGTGGATTACAGGGAACTAAATAAAGTGACAAAGAAGGACTATTTCCCCTTACCATTCATTGATCAAGTTCTTGATACCTTGGTTGGGAAGAAATACTTTTTTTTTTTGGATGGCTTTAGTGGGTATAATCAGGTTTCCATAGCTGAAGAAGATCAGGAAAAGATAACTTTCACATGTCCTGTAGGCACCTATGCTTATAAAGTCTTACCTTTTGGACTATGCAATGCACCAACCACTTTTCAAAGGGTTGTCTTAGCCATTTTTTCTGATTTGATTAATGAATGTGTAGAAGTCTATATGGATGACTTCACAGTCTATGGTAACACCTTTGAAGAAACTTTATCAAGCTTACAAAAGGTTTTGATTAGATGCCAAGAACAAAACCTCTCTCTGAGTCATGAGAAGTGTTTCATGATGATGAGAGGAGGCATTGTTTTAGGACATTACATATCAGAGGAAGGTGTTAAAGTAGACCCTACAAAAATTCAAGTTATCCAATCCCTCCAACCTCCAAAAATACAAACAGAGGTAAGAAGTTTCTTAGGACATGCAGGATACTACCGTAGATTCATTAAATATTTTAGAAAAATTGTTGCTCCTATGCTTAAGCTCCTAACCAAAGAAAGTGAATTTAGTTGGACTGAAGCATGTCAGGAAGCCTTCAAAATTATAAAGAATAAATTGATTACTACTCCAATCCTGAGGGGACCAAATTGGGAATTACCCTTCCATATACATTGTGATGCTTCAAGATATGCAATAGGGGCAGTATTACAACAAATAGAAAACAAAATACCTTATGCTATCTATTATGTAAGTAAAAATTTGCATGGAGCTAAACTGAATTACACGGTTACTAAAAAAGAGTTCTTAGTTGTAGTCCATGCTATTAATAAATTCAAACATTACATAATAGGGTATGAAGTATTTGTTCACACTGATCACTCTGCCATAAGATACTTAATGAACAAAGCCACAGTAGGAGGTAGAGTGGTTAGATGGCTTCTCTTATTGCAAGAATTTAATGTCACAATTATAGACAAAGTAGGCAAGGATAATGTTATTGCAGATCATTTATCCCGTATGCAAATATTTGATGATGATGAGTTAATTCCTGATAATTTCTTGGATGAACATTTGTTTGCTCTCTCTATTTTCACTCCTTGGTACACTGATATTGCAAATTACTTAGTAACAGGAAATATGCCTCAAAAATTTACACCTTATGAGCAAAAAAGGTTAGTACATCAGAGTGCCCCTTACATGTGGATTAATGGGATTTTATTCAAGTCTTGCCTAGACCATGTAGTTAGGAGATGTGTGCAGGAAGAAGATGTGTATGATATTATTAGAGAAGCACATGAAGAACCTTGTGGAGGTCATTATGCAGCCCAAAGAATGGTTAGTAAAATATTCCAAACTGGATACTTTTGGCCTACTATAAATAAGGATGTTCATCAATTTGTTGATAGATGTGATGCATGCCAAAGGGCTAGTAAACCAACCCCTACAATGGAGATGCCCTTGGTACCCCAAATTATGTTTGAACCATTTGAGAAATGGGGAATTGATTTTGTTGGACCAATAGATCCTCCAAGTGCAAATAATAAACATATACTTGTGTGCACAGATTATGTTACAAAATGGGTGGAAGTAGAAGCTTTGCCATGAGCACAAGCTGAACCCATTGCTGATTTTCTCTATTCACACATTATGTTGCGCTTTGGAGCACCTAGAGAACTAGTTTCAGATCAAGGAACTCAATTTCTCTCTAAAGTAATAGAACATTTCACCACGATCTATCAAATAAAACATAGAAAAACTTCACCATATCATCCTCAAGCCAATGGACAAGTGGAAGTAACCAATAGAGAGCTTGAAAAGATAATAACCAAAACTATGGCCACTAGTAGAGTAGATTGGGTAGAAATATTAAAAGAAGTTGTATGGGCTTATAACACAACCTAGAAGACTACCACTGGTTTAACACCTTATGAGATGGTTTATGGTAAGCAAGCTATCATGCCCATTGAGTTTGAAATAGAGACTCTTCGCACAACAGTACAACTTGATATGAATTTAGATCAAGCACAAAGAGCTAGGTTAGAGAAATTAAATATTCTTGATGAAAAGAGACTTGAGGCACTACATAGAACTGAATTAACACAACAACAAAGAAAGAAATGGCATGATAAACACATTGTACCTAGAATGTTTCAACCAGGAGATTGGGCTTTGCTATTTGACTCCCGCTACCAAGATTTTCAAGGGAAGTTAAGGACAAGATGGCTTGGGCCCTATGAAATTGAAGAGATATTTGGAAATGGTACATTGAAACTTAAGCCTATTGATGACTCAACCAGAAAATTACTAGTTAATGGACATAGGCTTAAACTATATAAAAATCCACTATCTAAAGAAGAATTCATACACCATCTCAAGCAACGAACTGATTTGCAGTGTATATCTAAACTGCAAATCACTACTATTGAATAAATACTTCTCTTTAACAAGCAACAAATACATTACCTATTAAATAAGTTGTTGCTTTATATATATATATATATATTCTTTATATATATCACTTAAAAAAAGATTATGCTTCTTTTGTTCCATAATGGAGTTCCAATATTTGTAATACTCTCATCTTATTCTTCATCAATTTTCAGTCTCAATATTATTTCAAAAAGATCCTAAAAAGACACTTCTTTTATTTGTAACAACTTGAGAACTTGTAGGAAAATTACTACCACATCTTGCATAACACTTTGTTTGCTAAAACAAAATCTAGGTGTTTTCAATTACTCAACCACCACTAGTGTTTTGAGAAAATCTTCATTGAAAATCAAACAATATTTGGGTGTTATAAGTTGCTCCTAGTCAATCAAGTTTCCTCTTGGACTATGCACATTATAACAAATAAAAACATTGTGAAGTTTGGAAAGAATAACTCATGAGTTACTATTGCCATAGAGTGAATGGTTTCCCCTACTTATCCAATTATGTGCATGGTCTAGAAAGCTAATGAATTGGCAAAAGGACAAGCTCCCCCTTCATCCTTGAAAAAAAAATCCCTTGCTCTCTCTCTAAACGAGCAAGTATCCCAAAAATTATCTTCTTGCTCCCCCTTAAAATGAGCAAGAATCCCAAAAAGCAATAAAAATCCCTTGCTCTCTCTCAAAATGAGCAAGTATCCCAAATAAAATTCAATAAAATAAGGGAGAAGAGCTTGAATCCCTAGAATTCTTAGTATTTCAAAAACCATGGGGTGATCCTCATTACAACAATGGGTTGAATGAAACCCGCCTGGCAATAAGGTATCCTTACGTAGTAGCGCTAAGTCTGGACAAGACCTATGGATGCTCATAGATAAGCTAACTTGTTGGCATAAGTGACCATTGGTTTACTCAATCCTTACTCATGATGAGAAATGAACATTCACTGCACACACAATTGGTCCTTGAGAGGCTTGAAAACACTAGGACAACCTTAGCATCATATCGATTTGTGAGATGAATAGATGAATTTGTTTAAGGTCACTAGGATGTTTGAGTCTTTGTGAAACAACTCTAGAATATCATAAGCAAGCAAAAGTCATGAGCAAATTTCTATTCCATATGTAGGTACTATAGTTCATCCCATCCTACAAAAATGTGGTTTGTATTTCCAAGAACCTTAATATTTACTTATAGGGATAAAGCAGTAAGGATAGGGTTACAATTCCCATCAAGACTCTGATAGAGTGGTTGGGAATCCAATTCCCCAAAGCTTTGCACCCCTATAAGAACAACAACATGTATACTCCCAAAGGAAAGAAAGGCCATCAAGATGACATCAAAACAACTATCCTATTCTTCTATTCAAAACAAATGTTGAAATCATCCAAGCCTTTGATAAAGATCTATTTTATATATATTGATGACTGATATCAGATTTACATCCATTATTTTTCTCACATGGAACTCCTTATGAAATCAAAGGAAGAAAATCATTCAAAAATAAATTTTACCCCCATACCATTAAAATAAATAAAATAATATATATGTTAAAAATTTCCTATAAATATAAGCATCTTTAAATAAAAATATTTCCCTCTATTTTTGTTTTGGCTATATAGCCAAAATTACAGTTTGGGGGAGGTATAAGGCTAATACAATAAAGTCCACAATACAGTTTGGGGGGAGAAAATTTTTGCAATAAAATGAAACTTTCTTAGTAATGTTTCAGTAGTATAGTTTCAGTAGCATAGTTTCCATAGCATAGTTTTAGTAGTAGATTTTTAGTAGCAAGTTTTTCGTAGATCTACACTTGAAAAAATCCTAAGTGTTTTGGTGGGAGAATCAAATTTGAGGTAAAGCACCATTTTGGTAAGAAATTTTAAAAGTCAAGCATTGGACTCCAAATAACTTTTAAATCTACTTTAATGATAGGAGCATTGTGTGGGACTTCAAAGGATTCCCTAATTCGATTATAAGAAAAATAAAAAATTTTGGTAGCATTTCGAACTTCGATCACGAGCTAGCCTCAAATATGATATGTTGGACCAAGAGCAACACAAGTTTCATCCATGGCTGAGAATAGAGGTACCATGATGCCATGAAAGCACCTAAGGGAAAACACAAGGTGGTCACGCAAGTATTTAAACACCACATGAGGGGAAAACAAGATGATGTGGCAAGGAAGTCAACTTTGGGTGATAACATGTGGACCTCCCATTGGCTAACACGGTGGTAAATCAACCCACATAGGAGGTAGCAAAGGATGAACACCTCAAACATCGTCACCATACCCATGCACCCAATAAAGAGCAGAGCCATGGATCAAAGATCTTAGCCATCGATTAGAAAATGGATCGAGGGTCATTAATCCCTCAAGACTCGATGCGAGTGGATGATGTAATCGACATACACGAAATGTCAACTCAGTGCAAAAATATCCATCATTGATTGGAAATGATCCATGATGAGGATTTAATAGAAAATTAAAAGGTTAATTTAGGGAAAAATCCCTAAGCTACCACCTCGAGCATAGTCTTCGATCGTAAATGATGTAATCTATTGGGAAGAAGTTGCGCAACTGAAGAAGGGTTGAAAAATTTATTGCAGATGACATTAGAATCAGAAGGCAAGGTAAAATAGGAAGCAACCACCATTTTCAAGGTAAATTTCACCCAACTTAATTTTTAGAGATTTGCTTAGACCAGGACCCAAAATTCAAAATTTTTTCTTTCTTCTGAGTAATTTTTAAAATATTAAGGGAATTTCCTTTAAAATTGTCTAAGAAATCATGTTTCGAAGCTGAATCCAGGAGAAATTTGGGAACCCTTTTTAAAATTTGCAAGTAATTTCATTTTTAAAAAGAATTCTAGAAACCCTCTAGAAATTCTGTGGAATTATGTTTTAAAAAGAAAATTAAAAGGAAATTTATTTTTTTTTTTAAATTCTGCAGTCGTAGTCACAATGTAATGTAGAACTAAGAATTTTCCTAGAATCAAGTTTAGAAGCTAAAATTTTAAGAAATTTTGAGGACTTCTCTGTTTTCACTAAAATTTGTGAAATTTCTCCTAAAATTTTCTAAAAAAAATTATGTTTCGAAAAGAAAAATCTAGAAAAGAATTTGTGTTCTTTCTTAATTCTCAATAAAATTTCTTTCTAAAGAGTTTTGAAGTCCTCTATTTTCTTCTACAAATATATATATAAATATATATATATATATATATATATATATATATATCATTTTGTGGAGACTTCAAATATTTCATATTCTTTTCCACAAAAATTAGAAAAAAAAATTGTGTTTTCAAAAAAATTAGACTACAAATTCTAGGGTACTTTACGATTTTCTTTTGAAAAGAAAGTGCAAAAAGGTTTTATGTTTTTATGCATGCACTTATTATTTTTCTAATAATGTAGGGTTCCTTCTAAAACTGTGTCCTTCTGCTAAACCCTACCATTCTCTAAAACTATCACCATGCCAAGGACCACATTTCATAAAAAAAGTGAACCCTCATCTATTGCAACCCAAAACCCGAGCGATGCAGTGAAGAAACTATTTCAAGAAGCCCGATGGTGGGATGCCTTGACAAAGTATCAAGGCCATGATCAGGGTGTCATGAAATAGTTCATTCTGAACTGTAATCGTGACACCATGATAACCCACATCGGGGAAGTCAAATTTTAGATTACCTCTAGTTTAATTTCAAAAGTTCTAAACCTACCAAAAGTTGGTCAGAGGTATTTTAAATCCATGTATAAGGGAGTGAGTCAGATGGTTGTCAAATTCAAGGAAAAATGCTCAGTTAACCAAGATAGAAATGGTTGGATAAAGGGAGTAGTCACCTCCTCGCTATCGATAAAATGGTAGGAGGTAGTTACAATCTTAATGAAGTTCTTCACTCTTGAGGGTAGGTTGTCTAATTGTGGGGGATACCACTTAAAAATGCTTTTGAACCTAAAGTTTCCTAAGAGGGAAGATTGTATAATTAACCTACCCTATTTTCTATTTTGCTCTTTAAAAGCTAACATCACCCGTGTGCAGCCATTGAGTGCCCATGAAGATCCTAAATTGCATCTCATTTCCTATCATGGATTAATTAAGTTGATAGTTCTACACAAAGCTGCTGAGGTAAGAATCTCATGGAATACCATGGTTGAAGAGGCTAATGCTTCTATGATGTCTAGTGAATCTAAACCAATCCAAGAATCTACATCTGAGGAAAGCTCTGACACAGAGAGCTTAGAAGAACTTCCCATTTGGAAATGCCCAACCACTTCCAAAATAACCAAAACCACTAAGTCTGCAAGAAAAACAAAGTATGAAAAGTTTATTCCAAGAAATCATAACAGAGAGTCATCCCCTATAGAAGAGTCATCTCGAGAAGAATCTCTCAGAGAAGAAATACCTATAGAAGAAGAAGCACCTAGACCTACCTTAAACTCACCTATCATAGGACAATCTGATGCTATCGAATTCCTCAAAACACAGTAAACCCTACTGCATATCAAATTTGATAAACTTACAAATCTGGTTGAGAATCATGTTGTGATGATAACAAAATCCCTTTCTATTCAGAGTGATATCCTTAGAAAACTGGTAGAGAGAAAGGTGGTGAAACCGATTGACTCAATCATTAAACCTATGACTATCAATCCATCTCCTCAGAAGAGTGCTATAGATGGCAAGAAACCTGAGAAGTCGATCAACTTTGCCAAAGTCTTTGACTTCGCTAAAGTACTTGAGGAAGACAGCTCAGCTCCACAATCCAAACTACCTCAACCAAATCATCCACCAAAATCAGGACCCTCCAAGGATATAGGGATACTACCAGAAGGTTTAGCACTTAAGGTAGGCATACCTCTCAACATCGATGAAATCTTTAACCGTGTTGTGGAAATAGTAGGTCCACCTCCAAACATGTAGGGAATACAGAGTGAGTCTCATGACAGTGGATCCATGGATGTAGAGCATATAAAAACCATAGTAGTAGAGCTACCATTCGATCTAGAAGTAGGAAGGGCACAAGTACAGAAGGTAAAGAAAGAGAGAAATCTCCTAGCCAGGCCAAAGCCTACATGGGTTTCATCTCGTCTAAAGGCTAAAACTGGTCTAGACATCAGTAGAATTGCAAAGAGATGACAAAAATAGACTTTTTCTTTTATCTGGTTCATAGACTTTATTTATTATTATGACTTTCATAATGCATGTATGTATATGTATGTATGTTGTAAGTTTCTTTCAGATATTTTGTAGACATGATTTATTTAATATGTTTTGATCACTACATAAATTTTTATTTTTCTGAAATGCATATGATGAAATGAATAACAAAGTTATGTAGCTCATTATCAGTATTCTGATTTTGCAAAAATTATTTCTTATTTTAAATAGGATATTGATCATTTCTAAAAAAATTGTAGTATTATTACTTCTTTTCATAGCAACTGTTATAAGTCAAAAACTATGAAACTTTTAGGAACAAATGTCTGATTGCATAACTGTTTAAAGATTATTGCAGAACTATTTTCACTATTAGCATTCAAAAAAAAATTGTATCTTGTGAAATTAGTTATATATGGATTATCCATTCAGATGGACTATTACAATTTCAGATTGATTTATGTTTGTAAAATTGAGTAAATCAAGAAATATTGTATCGATTTTTGTGAAATTATATGCATGAGGACATGCATCACCTTCAGTTTGGGGGAATGATGAGTGTCAAAGTGTTACAGTATGTGGATCTGGTTTACTTATATATTCTTTACAAATGAATGGATATGAATGGTTTTTAATTATTGTTTCATCTTAATATCATTATTTATGCATCAAAATGATTAATTGTTATAAAAGTGATTTATGCATATATTTTACACAAATTATGTGCAAGATGTTGTGTTGTTAGGCAGATATGTGTATGAGGCTAAGTAGAGGCCATGGCTGATGAACCAGGAAGTAGGTATACGTAGATTGGTTGAACGTATGGTGCACTTGCAGGATCTATGGATAGGTGCTATAGAAAGGTGCTACAAAAGCTGAAAGGCGCTACTGAAAGCATCTACCGAAAGGTGCTACGGAAAGAGTGAAGTCAAAATTGATCGAACCATGTTGCCATGTCATGTCCAGCAGGAGCATATTATACACAGTCAACCATTTGACTGTCAACGTTGGTAACATATTTGGCATTTTGATTATTATTAAATAAAAATTTGTAAAGTTGTTATTAAAGTTGGAGAGGATCAAAGTTGTTAAATTATTCTACCAACTTATTTTATCTTTCCTTGAGATTAGGACAAATAGGTTATTATTGTTATTCCTTAAATTAAATAGTTGTTAAAGTGGTTGCCACTTGGGCTTGCATTGATTAGTCCAAAGTCCCGTTTGTTGTGAAATTGTATTTGTTTAGAAAAGTTGTTAGTACGTAGGTTAGGATTTAGATTTGTTAGTTAGAAAGAGACAAAGAACATTACGTAAGACTTCATTGAGAATAATTGTATAAATTACAGTGAAGAGGCCTTTGAAAAGGTCCTCCGAAAAAGAAGTTGAAGAAGTCACTCCTAGAAAAAGTCTCTCATAGTATTCTGAGAAAGATTACAATTTCCAACAGTGTACATGATTGAAGTTCAACAATAAAATAGTATTTTCTTTCCATATCTTTTGCAATGTTGTTTTGTCTTTCGCAATGATTTATTTTCTTCTGTAGAATCTTTATTTTTCCTGCATCAATGAATAGTTAAGATGTTAGAATAGGTTAAATGAAATAGTAGTTACTGAGATAAATTAGCGTAGAGGAGAAGAGAAATATATTATCCTTTTTGAAGGCAGGGCCCACTTCTACAAGACCAGTCCCTACTCTCTCGCTCCTACAATAGAATAGGATTAGTTAGTATAAAATAGAATTAATATAAATTAAATTGCATTATTTATTTCAAAAGTAAAATAGTCAAAATATCATTAGTTGCACGTGGATCCACATTCATTAGGATTAATTTCATATTAAAAATAATTACATTTAAAACATTTTATCTTTTCTGTAACCTGATCTTAAGAAATTGAATTAAGTAAGCTGGTTAATGTCATGGAATATCTATACTGGATATTTGTTCTTTAAATTGATTAAGACCTGGATTGATAAATTAAATGATTAGTTGTTCAAGCTAGAGAGTGTCCTCCCCTTGATGGGGATGCGCAAGATGCACCACACGTCCTCCAGTGTGACGATCATCTCCTCTGTGGGTAATCATAAGGTAGATGACTTTGAGTACCACCTCTCTACCACCACTATCAGTAGCGATTTATCTGCCTCTACTCAGGGTATCTTCACCAAGTGGTTTAGACCCACTACCTCTAGTATGTCTCTCTACCTATGCAAGACCATCTAGCTCCACCTCCAAAGAGCTCAGTCACCACTCACAACTCTCTAATACATCATGATCCATCGATAAACATAATAAAAGTTTTATTAGTTTATTGGGCATATAAATAAAAAAACAAAACAAAAATAAAATTAAAATTAATTAAATTGCGCCCGCCTAGCTTTAGGCATGATTTCATCCTTCTCATCTCTTAGTAAAATTGTGTTACCTATTCCTGAGACACGATTTTGTGAAATCATATCCCATAATTCTGGGGTGCAATTTTTCTCATCACCACAAACCAAGGCGAAATCGTGATCAACCTACAAGATCGCGCCCAGGTCGTGCATAGAGATTTTTGATGAAAATAAAATAAAATTCAAAAAAATAGACAAAATAAGGTTAAAATCTACCCTAACCTAATCTAAGAGGGAGGTTTTAGTTTGTAGCTATGCCCACTCTATTTCTGCACCAACTTCACCCCTCATAATGGCTAAACGGTGTGTTGGAAGCACCATCTTCATTTTTCTCCAAAGCTCTTTTCTTCTGTTTTTGCGCAATGAAAATGAATTAGGATTTTCACCTTTTGCTCATTTTATGCCTCTTTTCTACTTTTTCTCTCTCCTCGTTTCTTTTCATTTTTGCTCGTCTTTCTTCTATGTCTACCATTTCAAGTTTCATTAGAAATCTGACATTCCTTTCGAAACTCAAGTGGGCACCCTAGCTTGAGAAGCATTAATGTCCCTAATGCCTCAATTTGCGTGTAAAACATGAAAGTGTCTGGAATGACATCGTTTTCACACCACTCCTTTCTTCTAAACTAGCCACTCCTTTTTTTGTTGTTATTTCTTGTCCTTGACCCTTAGATGTCTACATCTTTCTTTGATGCATTTATTAGGCCTTAAATGCATCAAAGAGGGTCAAAATGTAGACACAAAACATTGACCTACTTAAGTGATTTATTTTACCTAGTCCCTCAAAGAGACCCTCAAACTTACCCAAAACAAGTTTGGGCCTCTCTCCCCCCTCTCTCCCTCTTTTTTACTTACTCAGACAAAGTTGTGGTCAACCCTTATGGGGCACGATTTCTCCTAGTTAGGGTTTTTCCTTAGGAAACCCTAACGTTTTGTTTAACTTTCTTTGGTGTTGGTTTTTCTTTGGTTTTTCCATCCATTCTTGTTTCAAATATCCTATAAATTGAGGGATTTGAAGCTTTCTTCTATATATCTCTCCTAAGTGCTCTTCTATCTCATGATTTCTAGATTTATTTTGAAGCAATCTTGAAAGCTACCAACAAATTGATTAAAGATTTTTATTTTGTGATCTTTTTTGCTACATTGGATCGTGTGTTGTTGCCCTTGGTGGATAAGTGTTGGAACCCTAAGAAGGAGTCTACTACCTTGGAGGTATTCATCCTTTTGTTTGCATCTTTGCCTACCACCAGGTTTTTTTCACTTATTCACATGTTTTTTATCGCTAAATTCGCATTCATTGGTAGTTTATTCGCATTGTTCTATTGTATTTTCCTTATGCTACAAAATCACACCTCATAATTATAGGGCACAATTTCATCAGAATTGAAATCACGGTCACTCTGTATAGGGCGTGATTTCTTTGAAACTGATCTTGGGGGTATAAGTTCACCCCCAAATCCTAGGTTTGCATTCCATGTTATATTTAGGACCTAATTATGCAAATTGCATTATGTTTATCATTATGTTCTATTGTATTATATTTTGCTTGTTCATCTTCTAAAAATGTCAACTTTCACTTTTGCATTCTGAAGATCCACTAAAAGGACCTAGGGGCTTAATTGTTGCACCTCCAAGTACAATCATACAATGGCATAAACAGGTCCCCCAGTGCTAATCATATTTTTTGATGATTTTTGTAAAGTTATTTTGCAGGATAGAAGTTGTGGGGTATTGCTAGACGCAAGTAAAAAGCTTGGAACGACCACCAAATCAAATAATTGCCCTATTAGATATTTGGGTTGTTTTTTAGTTATCCTTTATCTATTTATGTTCAAAAATAAAAGATCATAGGTGAGGAAAAGTATTTGATCAAATTTCTAGGTATTGGGAAGAATAAAAGCATACAATGTGCATCTAGGATTTTAACCCTATTTGTGTATTTCCCTTAGACCCTTACTCAAAGACTTTTTTTTACAATCCTAGATTTAGTGATCATTCAAACAAAGAATCATTTTAGATATAGCTCTTATCTTCCTGCATATTGTATCTTGCATTGTCCTTTTCCTTTCTATAGTGTAGTTTTAGAAAATCCAAACATAGGTGCATGCTTAATTGACACATTCAAACACATTCCACCCCAAACTTGGAGCGAGTCCTAAAACCATTCCTGGTGAACCCTTCCCCTTTTCACATCAAGCATAGAGTTATAACATACCCCAATGGTTCACCTCAGCTCCTAGCAAATCCAGTCGATAATCGTATGCGGTAGGGCAGTTTTATCCCTATAAATGTGGGCAAGGATGTGATAGAAGTTATTAAGGAGGTGCAAGAAACTCATTTTATCCCTATAAATATCAACTCCACTTTTCTTGCTCTGATCCCTAAATCTGTAGGTGCTAGAGACTTTACACAGTTTAGACCAATAAGTTTATGCAATTGTATCGTTCCAAATTTTTCACACCCTTACCTTCAGGCTATAGGATCCATGCCCGGAAGGGGGATGTGAAAAGGATGGGACAATACCTCGGACTGAGAGGCCTTGCGAAGGTCCCGCCTCTCGGGGGAGGTGTATTATGGTGATTTTTCGACGGATGGTGGGGTTCACTAGGAAACGTTTAGTGGCAGTTTCCACGCCTAGGTTGGGAATATGTTTGATGTGTTCAATTTTATCTTTAATCATCCAAAGCCTAGGTTTGGCCAAATGAATCTAAGTTGTTCTATATGAAATGCAGATTTAAATGAATATAGAAAGCAAAATTAATATAAAACACAGAGAATAAATTAGGTGAAGAAATCCATACCTGGTTTCGGATGTCTGATGGAGGTTCTGACTTTTGAAGCAATCCAAATCATCTGGAATTTGACAGAATCGCCTCCTATCTGACAGGATCGTCTGAGATGTGACAGACGAATTCGTCAGAGACCTGTAAACAGAGAAATAGATACAAAATACCAAAATTGCAACTATTTTGATAAAGGAAAATGATATGAAACAATAATAAGGATGTTAATAAGATAATCCTGAATGGAAATGCAAGTGAATTGCAACACTTTAATATCTAATCATGATTTGATTATGCAATTAAACTACATGGGTGAACTCCAGGATGCAGGATAACAGGAAATAATAATAAAACTGACTAAATGCAGAATAAAATAGCAGCAAAATACAAGAAAAGCACAAACTTTGGGCACTAATTGCCCCTAATGCAGACTGCAGTCGAAATCGTCTCGGATTGGTACGAAATCGTCTCGAATTGGACAGGATCATCTGCGACGATATGAGCTTGCTCCAGCTAAAAAATGACAAGGTTCCTGCAAGAAAATTTGGAAAGCACAAATGCAGATGGTAATCCAGGGTATTCTAATGCATGTAAAAGTCAAGTTACAAGAAAATTCAGCCATGGGGATGTCAAGGGGGGGTCCTAAGGTTTAAATAGGTTTAGGAGGGAATTTGGGAGGTTGGAGATCATCCTAATTTGGAAGATCTCCAACGGGGGAGGTCTCTAACGAAAAACGAGGAAATGGGTAGCAGGCGGTTTTGGAGTGGTTTTGGGGTTAAATTTTTGAATTTGAATTATTACTAAGGTAATTTAATTATTGCTAAGTTTTACTGCACCAATTTTAGGGTGCTACAGCAATACCTTATACAATATCCTATCAAAAATATTAGCTAATAGGATTAAAATAATTTTACCCTTCATTATTGATCTTAACCAAGGGGGCTTCAGTAGAAAAATCTTGGATGGAATAGTCACGGTTCATGAGGTTATGCACTCAATGGATAAGAGTGAGAAGGTTGGAATGCTGCTAAAATTGGATATGAATAAGGTGTATGATAAAGTCTCTTGGGAGATTTTGGTAAGGATCTTAAAATTTTTGGTTTCAATGAGAACTAGATAAAACTGACTATGAACTGCATCTCCATAACCAAGTTCTTTATTTTGGTAAATAGAGTAGCAATAGGATACTTCAGTAGCAATCATGGAATTTGTTAGGGAGATCTTTTATCCATGTATTTTTTCATTATTCTTTAAAAGGCCTTAGGTCATTCCATGGCAACAATAGTCTCTGAAGGAAGTCTAAGAGGTTTCAAGGTGACTCCTTCGATGGATCCAATATCTCATCAGCAATTTATTGATGATACTATAATTGTGCCCAAAGACTTTGTCCCTCAAGCTAAGGAAATTAAACATATCTTGGACAACTATGAATAGGTAGCAAGGTATAAAGTTAATTTCAATAAGAGTAAGGTCTACTTTCTAGATACTCTATAGCCTAAAGAAAGAAGTATTAAGAGAATTTCTAGCTGTGATATTGGTGAACTTCCCTCATATTACTTGAGAATGCCACTCTTTAAAGGAATAATAAAATTTGAGATGTGAAACCCATTCATAGAAAGGTTTGTAAAAAGTTAGCCAGTTGGAGAGGTAATTTATTGAGTTTGGTAGGGAAAGCACAACTAGTCCAGTCCACCTTGTAGAGCATTCCCATATACCGTATGCTAGTTTTCAAGATTCATTTTATTATTAGAGATAAATTAAAACAAATCCAAAGATTCATTATGTCCTTAGTAAATTGGGATCAAGTATGTTCTAAAAAATAATATGAAGGTTTAGGCTTCAAACACCTAAATTATTGAATGAGACCTTAATTGGTAAGATGGGATGGAAGTTGATTAATAATGATCAGTTAGGTTGGGTAAATGTTTTGAAGGTGAAATACCTAATAAATAATAAAGATTTCTTAAGTTCATAAGATCTGTATAAGGGCTCTATATTTTGGAATAGTATAATGCATAATATAGACCTTTTGAAGAATGGCTCAAGATGGAGGATTGGTAATGGGGAGAAAGTAGATTTTTGGAAGGATAATTGGCTGACAAACTAGCCCCTTGAGTATGGCACTATGCATATTTCAAAACAAAAAAGGACAAAATTAGATGAGAAAACTATGGTTGGAATATTTGTTGGCTATGATGATGAATCTGCAAAGTACAGAATAATAGATCCAAGTACAAAGAAGGTATATATAAGTAGAGATGTAGTCTTTGATGAGAAGATCAAGGTTGAAACTGAAAACATGATAATTATGTAGAAGTACTTTTAAATTTCTCAGAGGAAGATTTAGAAAATGAAGAAATAGAGTCAAAATATCAAGATGATCAGAGCGAATACATAGAAACTTCCACAATTCCTCAAAGTAAGGAACCAATATGGCTTAGAAACACACTCAGAGAATCAAATTTGGAATAAATGCCAAATTTTACTACTACATGACCTCAAACTCATAGTCAAAGTAGAATAAACAGAGAATTACTAAGCACCATAGTAGATCCAACATCAACACTTCAAGCCTTAAATCACTCACATTGGAAGGCAACTATAGAATCTTAATATTCATTACTACAAAATAACAAAACATGGAATTTGGTAGAATTACCTCCAAGAAAGAAAGTCATGGGTTGCAAATGGATTTACAAGATTAAATATAAAGCATATGGGACACTTGACAAGTACAAGGATTGGTTAATAGCCAAAGGATATACTCATATAGAGGGAATTGACTATGAAGATACATTTGCACCAATAACCAGAATGACTACTATCAGAACAATATGTACTTTAGCAGCTCATCAAGGTTGGAAACTTCATCAAATGGATGTAAAAATTGCTTTTCTTAATGGTGACTTAGAAGAAGAAGTTTACATGTCACGACTAGAAGTATTTGTTGTTAAAGTTCAAGAACATAAGGTTTGCAAACTAAAAAAATCTTTATGTGGTCTAAAACAAGCCCTAGAGCATGGAACATAAAAATTAGTAATCATTTGTTACAACATAGTTTCAAACGAATTACATCCAATCCTAGTCTATATACAAAGAAATTTGGGAATGATATACTAATTCTTATAGTGTATGTTGATTGATATAGTTCTTACTAGAAGCTTTGAAAAATAAATAAGTGAAATAAAAAAGGATCTTGAGAAAGCTTTTGAAATGATAGATTTAGGACTTATGAATTACTGTCTTGGTCTAGAAATTCATAAAAAAGAAGACAATATTACCATTACATAGTCAAAATATGCAAAAGCTCTACTTTAAAAATGTGGAATGAACAATTGTAAACCTAGAGATACACCCATGAAACAAGGAATTCAATTATCCAAAAATGATGAAACATCATTAGTTTTAGCTACAAGGTACCGACAATTAATTGGAAGTATTTTGTACTTGACAAATACTCAACGTGATCTAGTCTTTGTTGTAAACTATATTTCAAGATTCATGCAATAGCCAAGAGAGAGTCATTGGAAAGCTATAAAATAATACAATAATATGTTAAGAAGACTACAAATTATGGACTAACTTATATGAAGAATGTCAAAGATTTTTGTCTACAAGGTTATTCAAATTTTGATTATGTTGGTTCTATTGATGATAAGATCTGTACAAGGGCTCTACATTTTGGAATAGTATAATGCATAACAGAGACCTTTTGAAGAAAGGCTCAAGATGGAGGATTGGTAATGGGGAGAAAGTAGATTTTTGGAAGGATAGTTGGCTGACAAACTAGCCCCTTGATTATGACACTAAGTTGCAACCCATTAGACAATATTTATCAAAAAATACTAGGTGAAAAGGTGAAGAATTTATTATTTTGAATAATGAGATAACTAGTTGGAAAGATGTTAGGCTGGAAGGGTTGAATGAAGAACAGAAGAAAGTAGCTCACAAACTCTTTAACCTACTCAAGCTTTTCCCTCTGAAGCCTAAGGGTAGTAATGACTTACAGGTTCAAAATAAATAAAGCAAAGGGAACTATCCGATTAAATCAAGATATTCCTTATTGGAGAAGGAGGGAGATGGTTATCTTCTCGTTAAGAAGATTTGGATTAAAAACTTGATTCCCAAGATTACCTTTTTCTTTTGGTTGTTTGTTCAAAATAGGATTTTAACCATTGATAATATTTGTAAAAGGGGATTTAAAAGTGTAAACAAGTGTGCTCTATGTGAAAATGCTTTGGTAACAATTCAACATCTATTTTTGGATTGTGTGTTTTCATTTTAAGTGTTAAATTCTTTACTCCAAAATTTCTCAGTCTCATGGGTGAAGCCTAACAATATAGTGGATCTATGTTTACAATGGAACTCACCCTTTAAGAGTAAGAGCTTCAGTGTTTAATGGTATTTCTATCTTCCACATTTTTTGTGGGGGATATGGACAGAGCACAATAATTGAATTTTAAAGGGTAGAAAGCAAGATGTTTCTTCAATTAGTTTAAGGGTTGGGAATGACTTAGAGGAGAACTTTAAAGTTTTCTTAAGGATTCCAAAAGAAGACCTCAATTTAGGAATTCCAATCCTTTAATATTGGAAAGCAATCAATATATCTACTCAATCTCCTTTGAAGCCTACCAGAGGTAATGTGAATTGGGAAATACCTCCAAAATATTGGGTAAAGCTTAATTTTGATGGAGCTTCAAAAATGAATATGGGAGCTATTGGAGCAAAGGGGATTAATAAGAGATGAGATAGGTGAATTTTTCTTAGCCTATGTTGAACCTCTTGTCACCCAGACTAATCATTTTATGGAGGCAAGAGCTCTCTTGTTGGGCACTCGTCTATTATTGCAAGTGAAAGAAAGGAATATCATAATTGAAGGTGATTGTTGAATATAGTGAAAGCCCTCAAAGAACATGAAGCGAGTTGGATAATAGTAGATATGATTGATGAATGTAGAGTGAACTTAACACAATTAAATTCTATCATAATTCAATATATCTATCGATAAGGGAATGGAGTTGCAGATGTTATGGCCAATATTGGAGTTTCGTTGGAAGAGAGTAGATCCTGGACAAAAAAATTTCCCCAATCATTGCAGGAGATAAGGGTAAATGAGAAAACAAGGAATGTACCCTTGATGGAGCAGTAGGGAATGAGCAGATTAGATAGTGCTCACGCAAATTATGGGAACTAGCAATATTGAGGTAGCCCAGGGATAGTTGATCGTGAATGAGGAAGTATATGTAGTTGAAGTGAAGAAACAAAAGTTTTTATGTGTTGTTGTGGTATGATCTTAACTATTTCTTACGTAGTTTATTGTTTGGTTTATATTTGGTTATGTTTTGATCAGATTATAGTTTAGTTCATTGTCAATATGTGTTTGTAAGGATGGTTTTGTAAAGGTTAGCAAGTTTTGTAGTTGACGGGTGGTTTTTTTGCTAGCTTTTTGTGTTGAATGATATATCTTTCTGGATTTTTGTAAGGGTTTGGGGACCTTAAAATCCCTTCCTACCATAATAAATAAATAATAGGTTCTTATAGTCCTGATTTTTTTAATACAAGAAATAAAATTAAGTAGTGAGGAATGTAAAGACACTTTTAAGAAGATTTGAAATATAGGTGACTGTTTAGTAGTTTCTTCTATAGGAGATTCGGGTGGTATTGCAATATTATAGGACAAATGCAAATGGGATGGAAAATTATTAGAAGCATAAATTAATTGGGTTGTTGGATTATTTTGTAAGAAAGAGGAAAACATCAAAGTTAGGGTTATAAATGTATGTGCTCTTGTTACCTTTTGATGTTATATATTTAAATAAATGCAACCACAGGGACTAAAATGAGCATGCAATATTAAATATATGATAATGGCAATATACTAACTCATAAGAAACTTTTGCAACTACTCATAAAATTGCCATTAATGAAAACTCACAAAAATAGTACAAGAAATGGAGATCTACTAATGCATGTTATGAGCAATGCATTTTTCATATCAATTACAATGCTTTGTCATAAATATATTATAGTATGTGACTCTTCACTTACCTACTCTAAGTACAAATGTGTATTATGCATGATGTACACTTGTACACATGCACACCTAACTATATGTTGGTAATTTTGGGTACCTTGGGTACATTGATGTTGTCATTGATGTCAAGAAGTTGTCTTTGATGTTGTCATTGATGTTAAGAAGCTTTTGCAGGATTTTGATTAGATGTCAGATTATTTGTTTTGATGAAGGTTCAGCATGGACAGTGAGTTTCCAAGAAAATCAGAGTAGCCCATCTGCAAAAGTTCAAAGAAAAAGACAAGTAAGAAAAGGTATGCAGCCTACTGGAAAAACTGTCACGATTTCATGACATGTTTGAGGAGAGAGAAAGTTCTGGAAAAACTGTCACGATTTCGCGACATGTTTGAGGAGAGAGAAAGTTTTGGAAAAATTGTCACGATTTCGCGACATGTTTGAGGAGAGAGAAAGTTTTGGCAAAACTGTCGCGATTTCGCGACATGTTGGAAGAGAGAGAAGAAGCTGGCAAAACTGTCACGATTTCGCGACATGTTGGCAGAGAAATAGGCAAGTGGCAAAACTGTCGTGATTTCGTGACATGTTGGCAGAGAAATAGGCAAGTGGCAAAACTGTCACGATTTCGCGACATGTTGGCAGAGAAATAGGCAAGTGGCAAAACTGTCACGATTTCGCGACATGTTGGCAGAGTAAGAAAGCAAAATGAAAAATGTCACGATTTCGCGATATGCTACAGAAGTCGAGGTGAGGACTATCGCAATTTTGCGACATGCTAAAAAGCTCGAAATGAGAACTATCACGATTTCATGACATGCAGCAAAGGGAAGAGTTTGAAATGAAAAGCGTCATGATTTCATGACAGGCTGCAAGGAAAGCTTTTGGAAGCTGAAAGTGTCACGATTTCGTGATAGGCAGTAGAGAAAGTGTACGAAAGCCGAAAGCATCACGATTTCGTGACAGGATGGAGGAACAGCTTATGGATGCAAAAAATGTTATGATTTCATGACAGGTTGAGATGGCAGCATTCAGTTGGTGAAAGTGTCATGATTTCAAGACAAAACTAGGAAGCAAGTCTTCAACAGAAGAAGCGTCACGATTTCGCGATGAATTCAGGAAGGAAGAGCTCGAAGGCGAAAGTGTCGCAATTTCACAACATGTTCCAGTTTTGTGGGCATAAGGCAGAGAAAAGCATAAGGCAACGAAAGTATCATGATTTTGTGACATGTTTTGTTTTCGCTGGTGCAAGCCGAGAAAAGGTTGAAGAAGCGAGAAATGTCACGATTTTGTGACAGAAATGAAAATGACGTCAATAGAGGCTAAAGTGTCATGATTTCATGACAAAAGAAGATAATAAGGCCATGAAGATCGAAGGGTTATGATTTCATGACAGAAGTGAAGGTGACGTCAGCAGAAGTAGAAAGTGTCATGATTTCATGACAAGAACTTATGTAAAGTTGACAATGGCTAAAGTGTCACGATATCGCGACAAAGGCCAAAGGGAGGTGTATGGTTGCAAAAGGTGTCGCGATATCACGACATGTTGTAGTTTCACAGGAAAGCTACAGTACCAAAGGAGGTTGAAGCCGACAGAGTTAACTTTGAGCCGACGATGCTTAGGGTTTTGCAACCGATGATTTCTAGGGTTACAGTTGACTAAGATCAAGGTTTTTAATCTTGATATTGTTAGTATAAAAGGAGGGATGCTTGGAGAGTTTTTGTGTCGATCGAAGTGTGCATTCGAAGTGCGAATTTGACAAATAGAGTGTAGGGGTGAAGTTTGATCGCCAAAAATTAGAGTGCAAAGATTGATAGTAGTGTTAGAGTGCATTTCGTCGAATCTTCCAAGTAAGAGAGATTGCTAGGAAGTAGAGTGCACAAAGACGATGCTACTATGATTGCACAAAGGTGCAAAGGTCGATGTTCGATCAAGTGCAGCTATGATTGTGCAATAAGAGTGAAGGACTATGTCTTATACAGAACAGAGAAAGAGGAAGAGGACAGACTTGTGCCAGACTGAAGGACTGTGTTTGGTTCAGATCAAAGAAATAGGAAGAGGACATTTGTGCTAGACCAAAGGACTATGTTTGGTGCAAATTTGAGGACCAGCCTTGCAGTGATAGAGTTGAGGACAGAGGTCTCCAGCCAGAGCAGGGAAGACAGGTGTCTTCTATGGATAGAGTTCCATTTGCTAAGGGCAGAGAAGGTAGAGGTCTTCTAGAGGATCACCAGTCAGAGCAGAGCTAGGGGAAGGTATCTCCTTTGGGTTGGTGCCCATAAACATTGTAATCGGGAAAGGTATTCCCAGAGGTTGATTGATAAAATTTAGAGAAATATTTTATCCGTGGAGTAGCCCACTTTGGGTGAACCACGTAAATTGTTGTGTCACTTTGTGGATGGTGTTTTGTGCATTGCTTTGATTACTGTTGTTGTTACTACTATCTTTACACTGCATAATATTGAATTGAAAGTTATTTTGAAAGAAAAAGTTAAAAGTGATCTTATACTGTTCACCCCCCCTCTCAGTATAATCTTGTGTTCTTCAATTGGTATCAGATTAGATGCCTTTAGAAAAGTTTAACAACTTGAAGGAAAAGCTTGCAAAGAACACAATGGACTATTCAAGTGGCAATGCAGCACCTATCCTTGATGGATCAGATTTTGGTCTATGGAGTGCAAGGATGAAGGTTCATCTAATGGCTCTTGGTAATGAGGTATGGGAAGTTGTTGAAGATGGGTACACCATTTCTGAACATGGTCCATATACAAAAGAAGATAGGCTCCTTCATCACACCAACTCTAAAGCAATGAATGCAATCCTAAAAGGCTTACAGAAAGCAGATCTTACCAAAGTAATTCATTGCAAGACAGTTAGTGAAATGTGGAATCAGTTGAAAGTGGTTCATACAGGTGATGCAAATGTTAGAAAGGCCAAGTTGAGACATTTTAAAGGTATGTTTGAACATCTCAAAATGAATGATGATGAAAATATTAGTGATTACATGCTTTGTATGGATGAGGTTGTTAACTCCATGAAAGACTTAGGTCTTGAGCTTGCTGAAAATGATGTGTGTGATAAGATTTTAAGATCTCTTCCTAATAGATTTAGTGAAAATATTTCTGCTATTGAGGAAGCTAAGGATTTGGATAAGCTGAAAAAGGATGAGCTCCATAGTATACTTGCAGCATTTGAGTTGAGAACTCAAGTGAAAGTTGATGTCAAGAAAGAGGCAGCTTTCAAAGCTACCAAGAAATCTAAGGGCAAACAGATTCAAGAGAGTGATGAGTCTTCTAGTGATGAAGAGGCATATTACAGCAAGAAAAGCAAGTTCTCTAGAAAGCACAAAAGCATGAAAAATATAAGATGTTTCAACTGTGGAAATTTTGGTCATTATGCTACTGACTGTACTATTTCCAAAAATGAAAGTGATGAAGATATACAGGAGTCTAAAAGCAAGGATTCTGAAAAGCCCAAGCATCACAAGAAGTACAGAGATGAGCACAGCAATCAAGGAAAGAGGTACTCTCACAAGCACAAGAAGATTTTCTTCCTAGATAAAGCAAGTAAGTGGTCTAGTAGTGATAGTGAAAGCTCTTCAAGTGATGTTAAAAATGAGATGTTGTTCATTTCAGAAAAAGAGGAAGAACTGAAACATAAATTCATTATCATGAAATGTTTTAGATGTGAAAATTTTGGTCACCTTGAGGATGATTGCACAAATAATGAATTGGTTACTAGTATGTATGAGGATGCTTCATAAAATGATAAGGAAGATGCTTGTATGGTTTTTGAAAAGGGTAGCACCTCTAGTGATGAGAAATCTAAAAAAGGCTTTGATAATTCTGAAAGCAAACAAATAAAGGATCTTGAGAGTGAACTTTCTAATGCTCTTAATGCTTTGAAAAAGGAAAGAAAGAAGAATGCTAAACTCAAGGATAAGTTAGATGAATGTTACATGGAAAGAGATGATATTATAAAAAGTCTTGACGTCTCTATAGCTAAGACACAAGAACTCAAGAATGAGTTAGATTCTAATGTGCTTGAGTATAGTGAATTAGAATAGGAAATGGCTTATTTGAAAGAGGAAACTAAAGAGTACAAGGATAAGCTGTACAGGTTTCAAGAAAGCTCCAAAAAGGTTAAATCTCTTATCAAAGGTCAAAGAAAGACAACAGATAAAATAGGTCTTGGTTTTGTTAAACCACACAAAGAACAGGTTGGGGAATCTAGTAAGAGATTTCAACAAGAAGAGATTTTTGATGAAGAGATTATTTCAGAGAAAGAGTCCATGAATGATAGATGCGCAGAAACAAAAAATAGAATTTTGAATGTGAAGAAGAAGTTTTCGGGACCCAAGAGGTCAAATAGAAGGATATTTCATGGCAGATGTTTTGCCTGTCACAGGTTCGGTCACACGACTTCACAGTGCTTAGATCAAATGAATATGGTAAACAACAATGTCAAAAGTTTTAGTTTCTTTCAAGGGTATTGTTACTCTTGTCAATAGTTCGAGCATAAGGCATTTTTTTGCAAGGCTAATTACAGGAACACGATTAGTCATAATATGCGGATTCAAAGAATAGGTATGCCGAATAGAAATAACTTTGTTACTTGTTACAAGTGTAACAATGCAGGTCACACAGCTAGATAGTGTAGAGCTGATCTTCCAAGGTATAGAAATAGGAATAGTGGTATAAACAAGTCCAAGGATCAGGGCGTGGACAAGAATAGGGATGAGAACAAGAACAAGAACAGTGACGAGAACAAGGATAGGAATATTGAAAAAGAGTTCAAGAGAAGGCCCAACAAGAAAATTGTAGACACTGATGATGATCAGTGCCTAATGGGAGTTTCACTCCCACCCCTATTTTAATCACCTCCTCAGGAGGGGGGGGAGGGACTAAGCTAAGAAGCTTATTCTTAGTCCCAAGCCCCAAAGGTGACCCTTTGCCATTGATGAAAAAGGGGGAGAGATATGAGTAAGGGGGAGATATGAGTGAAGAAGAGAGCTTCAAGTCAGGGGGAGCAAAAACTTCAAAGGCAAATTCTTAGTTGATGGCTCAGTTGGTTTCAGTTTTTGTCTCTTAAGATGTGTTTTAGTAAAGGGTTGCCATCAATGACAAAGGGGGATATTGTTGGCAATTTTGGGTACCTTGGGTACATTGATGTTGTCATTGATGTCAAGAAGTTGTCTTTGATGTTGTCATTGATGTCAAGAAGCTTTTGCAGGATTTTGATTAGATGTCAGATTATTTGTTTTGATGAAGGTTCAGCATGGACAGTGAGTTTCCAAGAAAATCAAAGTAGCCCATCTGCAAAAGTTCAAAGAAAAAGACAACTAAGAAAAGGTATGCTGCCTGCTGGAAAAACTGTCGTGATTTCGCGACATGTTTGAGGAGAGAGAAATTTTTGGAAAAACTGTCACGATTTTCGCGACATGTTTGAGGAGAGAGAAAGTTTTGGCAAAACTGTCACGATTTTGCGACATGTTGAAAGAGAGAGAAGCTGGCAAAACTGTCACGATTTCGTGACATGTTGGCAGAGAAATAGGCAAGTGGCAAAACTGTCGCGATTTCGCGACATGTTGGCAGAGTAAGAAAACAAAATGAAAAATGTCACGATTTCGCAACATGCTGCAAAAGTCAAGGTGAGGACTGTCATGATTTCGCGACATGCTAAAAAGCTCGAAATGAGAACTATCATGATTTTGCGACATGCAGCAAATGGAAGAGTCTTAAATGAAAAGCGTCACGATTTTGTGACAGGCTGCAAGGAAAGCTTTCGAAATCTGAAAGTGTCACAATTTTGCAACAGGCAGTAGAGAAAGTGTACGAAAGCTGAAAGCATCGCGATTTCATGACAGGATGGAGGAACAGCTTATGGATGCAGAAAATGTCATGATTTCGTGACAGGTTGAGATGGCAGCATTCAGTTGGCAAAAGTGTCATGATTTCAAGATAGAACTAGGAAGCAAGTCTTCAACAGAAGAAGCGTCGCGATTTTGCGACGAATTCAGGAAGGAAGAGCTCGAAGGCGAAAGCGTCGTAATTTCACAACATGTTCCAATTTCACGGGCATAAGGCAGAGAAAAGCATAAGGCAGCGAAAGTGTCATGATTTTGTGACATGTTCCGTTTTCACTGGTGCAAGCCGAGAAAATGTTGAAGAAGCGAGAAATGTCACAATTTCATGACAGAAGTGAAAATGACATCAGTAGAGGCTAAAGTGTCATGATTTCGTGACAAAAGAAGAGAAGGCCATGAAGATAGAAGGGTCGTGATTTTGCGATAGAAGTGAAGGTGACGTCAGCAGAAGCAAAAAGTGTCACGATTTCATGACAAGAACTTACATAAAGTTGACAATGGCTAAAGTGTCACGATATCGCGACAAAGGCCAAAGGGAGATGTACAGTTGCAAAAGGTGTCGCGATATCGTGACATGTTGTAGTTTCATGAGAAAGCTACAGAACCAAAGGCGATTGAAGCCGACAGAGTTAACTTTGAGCCGACGATGCTTAGGGTTTTGCAACCGATGGATTCTAGGGTTACAGCCGACTAAGATCAAGGTTTTAAATCTTGAGATTGTTAGTATAAAAGGAGGGCTACTTGGAGAGTTTTTTTGTCGTTGGAAGTGTGTGTTCGAAGTGCGACTTTGATAGATAGAGTGCGGGGGTGAAGTTCGATCGCCAAAAAGTAGAGTGCGAAGATCGATAGCAGTGTCAGAGTGCATTTTGCCGAATCTTCCAAGTGAGAGAGATTGCTAGGAAGCAGAGTGTGCGAAGACGATGTTGTTATGATTGCACAGAGGTGCAAAGGTCGATGTTCAATCAAGTGCAGTTGTGATTGTGCAATAAGAGCGAAGGACTATGTCTTATACAGAACAGAGAAAGAGGAAGAGGACAGACTTGTGCCAGACCGAAAGACTATGTTTGGTTCAGATCAAAGAAAGAGGAAGAGGACATTTGTGCTAGACCGAAGGACTATGTTTGGTGCAAATTCGAGGACCAGCCTTGCGATGATAGAGTTGAGGACAAAGGTCTCCAACCAGAGCAGGGAAGACCAGTTTCTTCTATGGATAGAGTTCCATTTGCTAAGGGCAACGGAGGCAGAGGTCTTCTAAAGGATCACCAGTCAGAGTAGAGCTAGGGGAAGGTATCTCCTTTGGGTTGGTGCCCATAAACATTGTAATTGGGAAAGGTATTCTCAAAGGTTGATTGATAAAATTTAGAGAAAGATTTTATTCGTGGAGTATCCCACTTTGGGTGAACCATGTAAATTGTTGCGTCACTTTGTGGATGGTGTTTTCTGCATTGCTTTGATTACTGTTGTTGTTACTGCTATCTTTACACTGCATAATATTGAATTGAAAGCTATTTTGAAAGAAAAATTTAAAAGTGGTCTTATACTATTCACCCCCCCTCTTAGTATAAGCTTGTGTTCTTCAATTGGTATTAGAGTAGGTGCCTTCAAAAAAATTTAACAGCTTGAAGGAAAAGCTTGCAAAGAACACAATGGACTATTCAAGTGGCAATGCAGCACCTATCCTTGATGGATCAGATTTTGGTCTATGGAGTGCAAGGATGAAGGTTCATCTAATGGCTCTTGGTAATGAGGTATGGGAAGTTGTTGAAGATGGGTACACCATTCCTGAACATGGTCCATTTACAAAAGAAGATAGGCTCCTTCATCACACCAACTTTAAAGCAATGAATGCAATCCTAAAAGGCTTACAGAAAGCAGATCTTACCAAAGTAATTCACTGCAAGACAGTTAGTGAAATGTGGAATCAGCTGAAAGTGGTTCATACAGGTGATGCAAATGTTAGAAAGGCCAAGTTGAGACATTTTAAAGGTATGTTTGAACATCTCAAAATAAATGATGATGAAAAGATTAGTGATTACATGCTTTGTATGGATGAGGTTGTTAACTCCATGAAAGACTTAGGTCTTGAGCTTGCTAAAAATGATGTGTGTGATAAGATTTTAAGATCTCTTCCTAATAGATTTAGTGAAAATATTTCTACTATTGAGGAAGCTAAGGATTTGGATAAGCTAAAAAAGGATGAGCTCCATAGTATACTTGCAACATTTGAGTTCAGAACTCACGTGAAAGTTAATGTCAAGAAAGAGGCAGCTTTCAAAGCTACCAAGAAATATAAGGGCAAACAGATTCAAGAGAGTGATGAGTCTTCTAGTGATGAAGAGGCATATTACAGCAAGAAAGGCAAGTTCTCCAGAAAGCACAAAAGCATGAAAAATATAAGATGTTTCAACTGTGGAAAGTTTGGTCATTATGCTACTGACTGTACTATTTCCAAAAATGAAAGTGATGAAGATATACAGGAGTCTAAAAGCAAGGATTCTGAAAATCCCAAGCATCATAGAAAGTACATAGATGAGCACAGCAATCAAGGAAAGAGGTACTCTCACAAGCACAAGAAGAGTTTCTTCCTAGATAAAGCAAGTAAGTGGTCTAGTAGTGATAGTGAAAGCTCTTCAAGTGATGTTGAAAATGAGATGCTGTTCATTTCAAAAAAAGAGGAAGAACCGAAACATAAATTCCTTATCATGAAATGTTTTAAATGTGGAAATTTTGGTCACCTTGAGGATTATTGCACAAATAATGAATTGGTTACTAGTATGTATGAGGATGCTTCAAAAAATGATAAGGAAGATGCTTGTATGGTTTTTGAAAAGGGTAGCATCTCTAGTGATAAATCTGAAAAAGACTGTGATAATTCGAAAGCAAACAAATAAAGGATCTTGAGAGTGAACTTTCTAATGCTCTTAATGCTTTGAAAAAGGAAAGAAAGAAGAATGCTGAACTCAAGGATAAGTTAGATGAATGTTACATGGAAAGAGATGATATTATAGAAAGTCTTGACGTCTCTATAGCTAAGACACAAGAACTCAAGAATGAGTTAGATTCTAAGGTGCTTGAGTATAGTGAATTAGAATAGGAAATGGCTTATTTGAAAGAGGAAACTAAAGAGTACAAGGATAAGCTGTATAGGTTTCAAGAAAGCTCCAAAAAGGTTAAATCTCTTATCAAAGATCAAATAAAGACAACAGATAAAATAGGTCTTGGTTTTGTTAAACCACACAAAGAACAGGTTGGGGAATCTAGTAAGAGATTTCAACAAGAAGAGAGTTTTGATGAAGAGAGTATTTCAGAGAAAGAGTCCATGAATGATAGATGCGCAGAAACAGAAAACAGAATTCTGAATGTGAAGAAGAAGTTTTTGGGACCCAAGAGGTCAAACAGAAGGATATTTCATGACAGATGTTTTGCCTGTCACAGGTTCGGTCACACGGCTTCACAGTGCTTAGATCAAATGAATATGGTAAACAACAATGTTAGAAGTTTTAGTTTCTTTCAAGGGTATTGTTACTTTTGTCAATAGTTCGGGCATAAGGCAATTTTTTGCAAGGCTAATTACAGGAACACGGTTAGTCATAACAGGCGAATTCAAAGAACAGGTATGCTGAACAGAAATAACTTTGTTACTTGTTACAAGTGTAACAATGCGAGTCACACGCCTAGACAGTGTAGAGCTGATCTTCCAAGGTACAGAAATAGGAACAGTGGTATAAACAGGTCCAAGGATCAGGGCGTGGACAAGAATAGGGATGAGAACAAGAACAAGAATAGTGACAAGAACAAGGACAGGAATATTGAAAAAGAGTTCAAGAGAAGGCCCGACAAGGAAATTGTAGACACTGATGATGATCAGTGCCTAATGGGAGTTTCACTCCCACCCCTATTTTAATCACCTCATCAGGAGGTGGGGGAGGGACTAAGCTAAGAAGCTCATTCTTAGTCCCAAGCCCCAAAGGTGACCCTTTGCCATTGATGACAAAGGGGGAGAGATATGAGTAAGGGGGAGATATGAGTGAAGAAGAGAGCTTCAAGTCAGGGGGAGCAAAAACTTCAAAGGCAGATTCTCAGTTGTTGGCTCAGTTGGTTTCAGTTTTTGTCTCTTAAGATGTGTTTCAGTAAAGGGTTGCCATCAATGACAAAGGGGGAGATTGTTGGCAATTTTGGGTACCTTGGGTACATTGATGTTGTCATTGATGTCAAGAAGTTGTCTTTGATGTTGTCATTGATGTCAAGAAGCTTTTGCAGGATTTTGATTAGATGTCAGATTATTTGTTTTGATGAAGGTTCAGCATGGACAGTGAGTTTCCAAGAAAATCAGAGTAGCCCATCTGCAAAAGTTCAAAGAAAAAGACAAGTAAGAAAAGGTATGCAGCCTACTGGAAAAACTGTCGTGATTTCGCGACATGTTTGATGAGAGAGAAAGTTCTGGAAAAACTGTCGCGATTTCGTGACATGTTTGAGGAGAGAGAAAGTTCTAGAAAAACTGTCATGATTTCGCGACATGTTTGAGGAGAGAGAAAGTTTTGGCAAAACTGTCACGATTTTGCAACATGTTGAAAGAGAGAGAAGAAGCTGGCAAAACTGTCACGATTTTGCAACATGTTGGCAGAGAAATAGGCAAGTGGCAAAACTGTCACGATTTCGCGACATGTTGGCAGAGTAAGAAAGAAAAATGAAAAATATCACGATTTTGCGACATGCTGCAGAAGTCAAGGTGAGGACTGTCGTGATTTCGTGACATGCTGAAAAGCTCGAAATGAGAACTGTCATGATTTCGTGACATGCAGCAAAGGGAAGAGTCTGAAATGAAAAGCATCACGATTTCGCGACAGGCTGCAAGGAAAGCTTTCGAAAGCTGAAAGTGTCGTGATTTCGCAACAAGCAGTAGAGAAAGTGTACAGAAGCTGAAAGCATCACGATTTCATGACAGGATGGAGGAACAGCTTATGGATGCAAAAAATGTCATGATTTCGTGATAGGTTGAGATGGCAGCATTCAGTTGGTGAAACTGTCGCGATTTCATGACAGAACCAAGAAGCAAGTCTTCAACAGAAGAAGCGTCGTGATTTTGCGATGAATTTAGGAAGGAAGAGCTCGAAGGCAAAAGCGTCGCGATTTCGCAACATGTTCCAATTTCGCTGGTGTAAGGTAGCGAAAGTGTCATGATTTCGTGACATGTTTCGTTTTCACTGGTGTAAGCCGAGAAAAGGTTGAAGAAGCGAGAAATGTCACGATTTCATGACAGAAGTGAAAATGACGTCAACAGAGGCTAAAGTGTCATGATTTCATGACAAAAGAAGAGAAGAAGGCCATGAAGATAGAAGGGTCACGATTTCGTGATAGAAGTGAAGGTGACGTCAGCAGAAGCAGAAAGTGTCATGATTTCGTGACAAGAACTTACGTAAAGTTGACAATGGCTAAAGTGTCGCGATATCACGACAAAGGCCAAAGGGAGGTGTACGGTTGCAAAAGGTGTCACGATATCGTGACATGTTATAGTTTCATAGGAAAGCTATAGTACCAAAGGCGGTTGAAGCCGACAGAGTTAACTTTGAGCTGACGATGCTTAGGGTTTTGCAGCTGACGATTTCTAGGGTTACAGCCGACTAAGATCAAGATTTTTAATCTTGAGATTGTTAGTATAAAATGAGGGTTTCTTGGAGAGTTTTTGTGTCGATCGAAGTGTGAGTTAGAAGTGCGACTTTGACAGAAAGAGTGCGGGGGTGAAGTTCGATTGCCAAAAAGCAGAGTGCGAAGATCGATAGCAGTGTCAGAGTGCATTTCACCGAATCTTCCAAGTGAGAGAGATTGCTAGGAAGCAGAGTGCATGAAGACGATGCTGCTGTGATTGCGTAGAGGTGCAAAGGTCGATGTTCGATCAAGTGCAGCTGTGATTGTGCAATAAGAGCGAAGGTATTCCCATAAACATTGTAATTGGGAAAGGTATTCCTAGAGGTTGATTGATAAAATTTAGAGAAATATTTTATCCGTGGAGTAGCCCACTTTGGGTGAACCACGTAAATTGTTGTGTCACTTTGTGGATGGTGTTTTCTGCATTGCTTTGATTACTATTGTTGTTACTGTTATCTTTACACTGCATAATATTGAATTGAAAGATGTTTTGAAAGAAAAAGTTAAAATTGGTCTTATACTGTTCACCCCCCTCTCAGTATAAGCTTGTGTTCTTCACTATAAGACACTTTATCTAATCTAACCATGTACCCATGGTGATACATTGATATGTACCAAATGATGTAATATTCTCTAACACCCCATTGTATTACATTATTTGGGATGAAGTTCTCTTGATCTGCATAGATGATCTCTGAATGTTTGAAATTTGTTCCTACTTAGATATTTTATAAATATATCTACTAGTTGTTCTTCTATAGGGATATACTTCAAACTGATATGACGATTCTAAAAATGACCTCTATTGAAATGGCATTGTGCTTCAATATGCTTAGTTCATTCATATACAATTGGATTTTTTATTAGATTGAGTACTCCTTGATTATCACAATGTATTAGAGTTGGAGTTTGTCTAATTCCCATATAATATAAAATATATTGTAGCCACAAGGCTTTGCAGGTTGTATCTCTTATTGTACAGTATTTTGCTTTAGTAGATGATTGTGCTATTGTATGTTATTTCTTACTATACCAAGATATTGGTCCTGATCCAAGATAGAAAATGTATCCTAAAGTAAATTTTCTATCATCAATAGAACCAACATAATCAGAATCTGAATAACCTTGTAGACAAAAATCTTTGACATTCTTCATATAAGTTAGACCATAATTTGTAGTCTTCTTAACATATTATTGTATTCTTTTATAGCTTTCCAATGACTCTCTCTTTGCTATTGCATGAATCTTGAAATATATTTTACAACAAAGACTAGATCACGTTGAGTATTTGTCAAGTACAAAATACTTCCAATTAATTGTCGGTACCTTGTAGCTGAAACTAATGATGTTTCATCATTTTTGGATAATTGAATTCCTTGTTTCATGGATGTATCTCTAGGTTTACAATTGTTCATTCCACATTTTTAAAGTAGAGCTTTTGCATATTTGGACTATGTGATGGTAATATTGTCTTCTTTTTTATGAATTTCTAGACCAAGACAGTAATTTATAAGTCCTAAATCTATCATTTCAAAAGCTTTCTTAAGATCCTTTTTTATTTCACTTATTTATTTTTCAAAGCTTCTAGTAAGAACTATATCAATCAACATACACTATAAGAATTAGTATGTCATTCCCAAATTTCTTTGTATATAGACTAGGATTGGATGTACTTCGTTTGAAACTATGTTGTAACAAATGATTTCTAATTTTTATGTTCCATGCTCTAGGGCTTGATTTAGACCACATAAGGATTTTTCTAGTTTGCAAACCTTATGTTCTTGACCTTTAACAACAAATACTTCTTGTCGTGACATGTAAACTTCTTCTTCTAAGTCACCATTAAGAAAAGCACTTTTTACATCCATTTGATGAAGTTTCCAACCTTGATGAGCTGCTAAAGCACATATTGTTTTGATTGTAGTCATTCTGGTTATTGGTGCAAATGTATCTTCATAGTCAATTCCCTCTATATGAGTATATCCTTTGGCTATTAACCAATCCTTGTACTTGTCAAGTGTCCCATCTGCTTTATATTTAATATTGTAAATCCATTTGCAACCCATGACTTTCTTTCTTGGAGGTAATTCTACCAAATTCCATGTTTTGTTATTTTGTAGTAATGAATATTAAGATTCTATAGTTGCCTTCCAATGTGAGTGATTTAAGGCTTGAAGTGTTGATGTTGGATCTACTATGGTGCTTAGTAATCCTCTGTTTATTCTACTTTGACTATGAGTTTGAGGTCATGTAGTAGTAAAATTTGGCATTTATTCCAAATTTGATTCTTTGAGTATGTTTCTAAGCCATATTGGTTCCTTACTTTGAGGAATTTTGGAAGTTTCTATGTATTCGCTCTGCTCATCTTGATATTTTGACTCTATTTCTTCATTTTCTAAATCTTCCTTTGAGAAATTTAAAAGTACTTCTCCATCATTATCATATTTTCAGTTTCAACCTTGATCTTCTCATCAAAGACTACATCTCTACTTATATATACCTTCTTTTTACTTGGATCTATTATTCTATACTTTGCAGATTCATCATCATAGCCAACAAATATTCCAGCCATAGTTTTCTCATCTAATTTTCTAGCCAACAAATATTCCAGCCATAGTTTTCTCATCTAATTTTCTAGCCAACAAATATTCCAGCCATAGTTTTCTCATCTAATTTTCTCCTTTTTTTTTTTTAAATATGCATAGTGTCATACTCAAGGGGCTAGTTTGTCAGCCAACTATCCTTCCAAAAATCTACTTTCTCCCCATTACCAATCCTCCATCTTGAGCCTTTCTTCAAAAGGTCTCTATTATGCATTATACTATTCCAAAATATAGAGCCCTTGTACAGATCTTATGAACTTAAGAAATCTTTATTATTTATTAGGTATTTCACCTTCAAAACATTTACCCAACCTAACTGATCATTATTAATCAACTTCCATCCCATATTACCAATTAAGGTCTCATTCAATAATTTAGGTGTTTGAAGCCTAAACCTTCATATTATTTTTTAGAACATACTTGATCCCAATTTACTAAGGACATAATGAATCTTTGGATTTGTTTTAATTTATCTCTAATAATAAAATGAATCTTGAAAACTGGCATACGGTATATGGGAATGCTCTACAAGGTGGACTGGACTAGTTGTGCTTTCCCTACCAAACTCAATAAATTACCTCTCCAACTGGCTAACTTTTTACAAACCTTTCTATGACTGGGTTTCACATCTCAGATTTTATTATTCCTTTAAAGAGTGGCATTCTCAAGTAAGATGAGGGAAGTTCACCAATATCACAGCTAGAAATTCTCTTAATACTTCTTTCTCTAGGCTATAGAGTATCTAGAAAGTAGACCTTACTCTCATTGAAATTAACTTTATACCTTGCTACCTATTCATAGTTGTCCAAGATATGTTTAATTTCCTAAGCTTGAGGGACAAAGTCTTTGGGCACAATTATAGTATCATCAATAAATTGTTGATGAGATATTGGATCCATCGAAGGAGTTACCTTGAAACCTCTTAGACTTCCTTCAGAGACTATTGTTGCCATGGAATGACCTAAGGCCTTTTCAAGAATAATGAAAAAGTGCATGGATAAAATATCTCCCTAACAAATTCCATGATTGCTACTAAAGTATCATGTTGCTACTCTATTTACCAAAATAAAGAACTTGGTTATGGAGATGCAGTTCATAGTCAGTTTTATCTAGTTCTCATTGAAACCAAAAAATTTAAGATCCTTACCAAAATCTCCCAAGAGACTCTATCATACACCTTATTCATATCCAATTTTAGCAGCATTCCAACCTTCCCACTCTTATCCATTGAGTGCATAACCTCATGAACCATGACTATTCCATCCAAGATTTTTCTACTGAAGCCCCCTTGGTTAAGATCAATAATGAAGGATAAAATTATTTTAATCCTATTAGCTAATATTTTTGATAGGATCTTGTATAAGGTATTGCATAAACTTATTGGTCTAAACTGTGTAAAGTCTCTAGCACCTACATATTTAGGGATCAGAGCAAGAAAAGTGGAGTTGATATTTATAGGGATAAAATGAGTTTCTTGCTCCTCCTTAATAACTTTCGCCACATCCTTGCCCACCTTTAGAGGGATAAAACTGCCCTACCGCATACGATTATCGACTGGATTTGCTAGGAGCCGATGTGAACCATGGGGGTATGTTATAACTCTATGCTTGATGTGAAAAGGGGAAGGGTTCACTAGGAATGGTTTTAGGACTCGCTCCAAGTTTGGGGTGGAATGTTTTTGAATGTGTCAATTAAGCATGCACCTATGTTTGGCTTTTCTAAAACTACAATATAGAAAGGAAAAGGACAATGCAAGATACAATATGCAGGAAGATAAGAGCTATACCTAAAATGATTCTTTGTTTGAATGATCGCTAACCCTAGGATTGTAAAACAAAGCCTTTGAGTAAGGGTCTAAGGGAAATACACAAACAAGGTTAAAATCCTAGATGCACATTGTATGCTTTTATTCTTCCCAATACCTAGAAATTTGATCAAATACTTTTCCTCACCTATGATCTTTTATTTTTGAACATAAATAGATAAAGGATAACTAACAAACAACCTAAATATCTACTAGGGCACTTATCTGATTTGGTGGTCGTTCCAAGCTTTTTACTTGCGTCTAGCAATACCCCACAACTTCTATCCTGCAAAATAACTTTACAAAAATCCTCAAAAAATATGATTAGCACTGGGGGACCTATTTATGCCATTGTATGATTGTACTTGGAGGTGCAAAAATCAAGCCCCTAGGTCCTTTTAGTGGATCTTCAGAATGCAAAAGTGAAAGTTGACATTTTTAGAAGATGAACAAGCAAAATATAATACAATAGAACATAATGATAAACATAATGCAATTTGCATAATTAGGTCCTAAATATAACATGGAATGCAAACCTAGGATTTGGGGGTGAACTTATACCCCCAAGCTCAGTTTCAAATAAATCACGCCCTATACAGAGTGACCGTGATTTCAATTTTGATGAAATTGTGCCCTGTAATTATGAGGTGTGATTTTGTAGCATAAGGAAAATACAATAGAACAATGTGAATAAACTACCAATGAATGTGAATTTAGCTATAAAAACTTACAAATAAGCGAAAACAACCTGGTGGTAGGCAAATATGCAAACAAAAGGATGAATACCTCCAAGGTAGTAGACTCCTTCTTAGGGGTCCAACACTTATCCACCAAGGGCAACAACACACGATCCAATGTAGCAAAAAAGATCACAAAATAAAAAGCTTTAATCAATTTGTTGGTAGCTTTCAAGATTGCTTCAAAATAAATCTAGAAATCATGAGCTAGAAGAGCACTTAGGAGATATCTATAGAAGAAAGCTTCAAATCCCTCAATTTATAGGATATTTGAAACAAGAATGGATGGGAAAACCAAATAAAAACCAACGCCAAATAAAGTTAAACAAAATGCTAGGGTTTCCTAATGAAAAACCCTAACTAGGCAAAATCGTGCCCCATAAGGGTTGACCACAATTTTGTGTGAGTAAGTAAAAAAGAGGGAGAGAGGGGGGAGAGAGGCCCAAACTTGCTTTGGGTAATTTGGAGGGCCTCTCTGAGGGACTAGTTAAAATAACTCACTTAATTAGGTCAATGTTTTGTGTCTACATTTTGACCCTCTTTGATGCATTTATGGCCTAATAAATGCGTCAAAGAAAGATGTAGACATATAAGGGTGAAGGACAAGAAATAACAACAAAAAAAAGAGTGGCTAGTTTAGAAGAAAGGAGTGGTGTGAAAACGGTGTCATTCTAGACACTTTCATGTTTTACATGTAAATTGAGGCATTAGGGACATTAATGCCTCTCAAGCTAGGGTGCCCCCTCGAGTTTTGAAAGGAATGTCAAATTTCTAATGAAACTCAAAATGGCAGACATTGAAGAAAGAAGAGCAAAAATGAAAAGAAATGAGGAGAGAGAAAAAGTAGAAAAGAGGCATAAAAGGAGCAAAAGGTGAAAATCCTAATTCATTTTCATCACGTAAAAACAGAAGAAAGGAGCTCTGGAGAAAAATGAAGATGGTGCTTCCAACACACCGTTTAGCCATTGCGAGGGGTGAAGTTGGTGCAAAAATAGAGTGGGCATAGGTACAAACTAAAACCTCCCTCTTAGATTAGGTTAGGATAGATTTTAACCTTATTTTATCCATTTTTTTTAATTTTATTTTATTTTTCATCGAAAATCTCTGCGCACGACCTGGGCGCGATATTGTAGGTTGATCGTGATTTCCCCTTGGTTTGTGGTGATGAGCAAAATTGCACCCTAGAATTATGGGATATGATTTCACAAAATCGTGTCTCAGGAATAGGCAACACAATTTTATAGAGAGAGGAGAAGGATGAAATCATGCCTAAAGCTAGGCGGGCGCAATTTAATTAATTTTATTTTTATTTTTGTTTTGTTTTTTTATTTATATGCCCAATAAACTGATAAAACTTTTATTATGTTTATCGATGGATCATGATGTATTAGAGATTTGTGAGTGGTGACTGAGCTCCTTGGAGGTGGAGCTAGATGGTCTTACATAGGTAGAGAGACATACTAGAGGTAGTGGGGCTAAACCACTTGGTGAAGATACCCTGAGTAGAGGTAGATAAAGCGCTACTGATAGTGGTGGTAGAGAGGTGGTACTCGAAATCATCTACCTTATGATTACCCACATGGGAGATGATCGTCACACTGGAGGACGTGTGGTGCATCTTGTGCATCCCCATCAAGGGGAGGACACTCTCTAGCTTGAACAACTAATCATTTAATTTATCAATCTAGGTCTTAATCAATTTAAAGAACAAATATCTAGTATAGATATTCCATGACATTAACCAGATTAATTCAATTTCTTAAGATCAAGTTACTAAAAAGATAATTTTTTTAAGTGTAATTATTTTTTAATATGAAATTAATCTAATGAATGTGGATCCACGTGCAACTAACGATATTTTGACTATTTTACTTTTGAAATAAATAATGCAGTTTAATTTATATTAATTTTATTTTATACTAACTAATCCTATTCTATTGTAGGAGCGAGAGAGTAGGGACTAGTCTTGTAGAAGTGGGCCCTGCCTTCAAAAAGGACAATATATTTCTCTTCTCCTCTATGCTAATTTATCTAAGTAACTACTATTTCATTTAACCTATTCTAACATATTAACTATTCATTGATGCAGGAAAAATAAAGATTATATAGAAGAAAAAAATCATTGCGAAAGACAAAACAACAATACAAAAGATATGGAAAGAGAATACTATTTATTGCTGAACTTCAATCACGTACACTGTTGGAAATTGTAATCTCCCTTAGAATACTATGAGAGACTTTTTCTAGGAGTGACTTCTTCAACTTCTTTTTTGGAGGCCCTTTCAAAGACCTCTTCACTGTAATTTATACAATTATTCTCAACGAAGTCTTACGTAATGTTCTTTGTCTCTTTCTAACTAACAAATCTAAATCCTAACCTATGTACTAACAAATTTTGTAAACAAATACAATTTCACAACAAACGAGACTTTGGACTAATCAATGCAAGCCCAAGTGGTGACCACTTTAACAACTATTTAATTTAAGGAATAATAATAATAACCTATTTGTCCTAATCTCAAGGAAAGACAATAATTTGGCAGAATAATTTAACAAATTTGATCCTCTCCAACTTTAATAACAACTTTACAACTTTTTATTTAATAATAATCAAAATGCCAAATATATTGCCAACCTTGAAAGTTAAATGGCTGACTGTGTATAATATACTCCTACTAGACATGACGTGACAACATGGTTCGGTCAATTCTAACTCCGCTCTTTCCGTAGTGCCTTTCAATAGACACTTTCAGTAGTGCCTTCCTGTAGCATTTTTTCGTAGCACCTTTCTGTAGCACCTGCCCATAGATACCGCAAGTGCACCATACGTTCAACTAATATACATATGCCTACTTCCTGGTTCATCAGCCATGGCCTCTGCTCAGCCTCATACACATATCTGCCTAATAACACAACATCTTGCACATAATTTGTGTAAAATACATGCATAAATCACTTTTATAATAGTTAATCATTTTGATGCATAAATAATGATATTAAGATGAAACAACAATTAAAAACCATTCATATCCATTCATTTGTAAAAAATATATAAGTAAACTAGATCCACATACTGTAACACTTTGACACTCATAATTCCCCCAAACTGAAGGTGATGCATATCCTCATGCATATAATTTCATAGTTTCATAAAAATTGATACAATATTTCTTGATTTACTCAATTTTACAAACGTAAATCAATTTGAACTTGTAACAGTCCATCTGAATAGATAATCCATATATAATTGATTTCACAAGATACAATTTTTTTCTTCTTGAATGCTAACAGTGAAAACAATTTTGCAATAATCTTTGAATAGCTATGCAATCAAACATTTGTTCCTAAAAGTTTCACAATTTTTGACTTATAACAGTTGCTATGAAAAGAAGTAATGATACTGCAAATGTTTTAGAAATGATCAGTATCCTATTTAAAAAAAATTCAATTTTTACAAAATCAGAATACTGATAATCATTTCATCATATGCATTTTAGAAAAACAAAAATTTATGCAATGATCAAAACATATTAAATAAATCATGTCTGCAAAATATATGAAAGAAACTTACAACATACATACATATACACACATGCATTATAAAATTCATAATAATAAATAAAGTCTATGAACCAGATAAAATAAAAATTCTATTTTTGTCATCTCTCTGCAATTCTACTGATGTCCGGATCATTTTTAGCCTTTAGACGAGATGAGGCCCGTGTAGGCTTTGGCCTGGATTGGAGATTTCTCTCTTTCTTTACCTTCTGTACCTGTGCCCTTCCTACTTCTAGATCAAATAGTAGCTCTATTGCTATGGTTTTTATATGCTCTACATCCATGGATCCACTGTCATGAGACTCACTCTGTATTCCCTACATGTTTGGAGGTGGACCTGCTATTTTCACAACACGGTTAAAGATTTTATCAATGTTGAGAGTTATGCATACCTTAAGTGCTAAACCTTCTAGAAGTATCCCTATATCCTTGGAGGGTCCTAATTCTAGCGGATGATTTGGTTGAGGTAGTTCATATTATGGAGATGAGCTATCTTCCTCAAGTACTTTAGCGACGTCAAAGACTTTGGCAAAGTTGATTGATTTTCACAATTTCTTGCCATCTATAGCACTTATTTGAGGATATGGACTGATAGTCACAGGTTTGATGACTAAGTCAACCAGTTTCACCACCTTTCTCTCCACCAGTTTTCTAAGGGTATCACTCTGAATAGAAAGGGATTTTGTTATCATCACAGCATGATTCTCAACTAGATTTGCAAGTTTATCAAATTTGATATGATTTTCATTTTCTAGAGTTTTTTTTAATTTTTTGTGTGAATACAAATATTTCAAAATTTAGCATCGTTCTTGACATTTTCCTACAACAACCTTCACAATACCAAAACTTCACCTCTACTATCTATGCATTGCATCTTAGTAGAGTAATATTTCCAAAACATCGCACTATCATAGTCCACTTTACGAGATCTGGATTGCTAGTTTCCTTCTTGAAACACAAATGCAACCAAAAAAATTAAAATAAATAGTTATATGAAAATACATTAATGTTATAAAATAAATCAAATATAACTATGGAAAACATTAAAGTAACTCTTTATCATTATTTGATTTAGATAGTTAACATTTTTTTGTCAACTTCAGCTAAACCTACTACTTCTCTAACCATGGAAAAGAGAATTTAACTTTACGATCCTCAATTAAAACCCCTCTATTGGCTAGCCTATTTGCACATTTGTTTCCTTCCCTTAATGTACATGTAAACCTAATTTCTTCAAACTCTTTAGCAAGATATTGAATTTCCCTTTTCTCAGGTTCTTGACTAAGATCTATATTCTTTCTCTTCTATTAATATATATATATATATATATATATATATATATAAAGTCTTTTAGTCAACCAAATAAAAATTCTTCTTTAATTTTGTTCCTCTTCTTATCATTCCAAATTTTATGTTTTTCAAAAATAAACTTTTTATCTTCAAAATAATTTTAATAAAATTATTTTTTCAAATCAAATCTGCAATAAACCATCAAAAGTGGACAAAACTCTCATCTTTACATATATCAATATGACTCTTCATTCTCTCTATTAACACTTTACACTTTCTCCCATATTGATACACATTATATAAAAATATAAATCATTCTACCAAACTAAACTAATATTTAGAAGGGGGTAAATAATGTAATACTTCCAACAAGGTCAAGCACCTACCACACAGGTAAGGGGATTCCTATATTTATTGAGACTTGAATATGATTATTCTTTTGTGGAAAATAATTCAGCTCAACTATTTGAGCTCACTCAAAGGACATAAATTGTAAAGTTCACCCATAAGTTTAGAACTTGGTCCCTATTTAACCAAAAAAAATTGGAACTTGGTCTTTTGGCTTGAAACTCCTTACTCCCCACCACTTATTTCAAACCCACTCGATAAAAAATTAGACTATTATTATTATTATTATTAAGTTATATTTGGCTTCTATTAGGGGCCACTCCCATCAAAATACCAAAATATTAATTTGTTGCAACATACCTTTTTATCATAAAATTTTCGTTCTTTTTCTCTTAAATATATTCTTCAACTTCCTCGAAGTGCTTGTTAATTATTGAACCATGAACATTATAATATTATTCATAATCAATGGTTTAAATCCAATTGCAATTGGATAAATATAGCCAACGCATTGCTACCATGAAGGTAGATAACAATGAAATCAAAATGCCCTAGTTCATAGCTAACCAAAAATAATATGGCGCTAACGAAGCTAACAAATTAACAATGCATAAAATAATAACCATAAGATATTCTAAACAATGAATATCTTCAAGGTTAAATAAATAATGTAATAACTAACAACTAACTAAGGTAAAAATTAAATTACCCTAATATCTACCTTAATATCCCCCCTTTATTACATTATTTTTTAAATACAAAGAGTGTTGCGAAACAACTCAAATTTGACATGTGCAAGTGCCTTAGTGAATATATCTGCAACATGTTCGTCGGTGGGAATGTAGTAACTTATATTATACCCTAATAGAATATGGTAATTACCCAAGATAGGAATCTAGATATTATCCAAGTAATGGGATAATTACTCTAACATCCCCCCTTATTCTATTATATAAATTATTTGGGTAATGTATATAATTCCCTCCATACAGTGAAGGAGAGAAATGAAAGATGTTGGCTCTTGCTCTGGCTCGGGCTTTGGCACATGGCTCTAGATCTATCTCTAAGTGTACCTTTGGATGAGTACCTCTAGGTCCATCTCTGGATCTTTATCACTGGATCTTCCATTGGGTCTACCATAGGTTTTACCTTTCTTGTAGAATCCATACAATATATATTTCATTTTGGTCCATTGTGTGAGATCTATCCATCCACAATCGATATGAACCTTGTTGGTCATTTTCACTTTGTACCAACAATTTGAAGAGGAGTGATTTGTACATTCACATGTGTCACAAGGATGTAGTTTCCAACACCTAACTACTACATGTCTTGTTCTTCCACAATGACTGCAACAATGCTTTGTAGGAGTTGTAGGAGATTTAGGTTTTACAAACATGGTTTTACTAGTACTTGCTTGTTCATCATAGCCAAGGCCTTTATTTTTTGGCCTAACATTTGGTATTATAGGAGTTTTAATGCCTTTCCCATGTTTACCTAATCCTTTACTATTGAATTCCATTTTGTTTATGAGCTTGGATCCATTGCCTTTGGTGTGTTTTTCAAAATACCCAAGTTCTTCATCTTAATCAATGCTTTTAACAATATGGTATTTGTCACTATTGATGATATTATGGAGCTCTTTTTGAGGATTTTAAGCTTTTAAGTCATTGGTATCACAAGCAAAATTTGCTCTTGTAACGAGATCACCTATGCTACAATTGATATCTACCATTGAAGGTAAGAGGTCGCTTGTATCACAACAAGCATTGGCCATAGTGGGCTTTAGGTCACTTGTGCTACAACAAGCATTCACCATCATGGGCTAAAGATCACTTGTGTCACAACAAGCATTGGCCACAGTGGGCTTTAGATCACTTGTGCTACAACAACCATTTGCCATCATGGGTTGAAGATCACTTGTGTCATAACAAGCATTGGTCGCCATGGTCGTAAGGTCACTTGTGTCACAACAAGCATTCACCACTAGGAGAATTACCTCTGATTTCTCACTGATTTCTCTTTTATTTTTACATTGGGCAATGTCAAGTGAAACAAATGACATGTATAATACCCATACAACGCAAATAGAGATTAAAGCACCATTGTTCTAAAGGTCTTCACAAGCTTCAGAATCTCTGAGAATAGATTTTACACCACTGCGTAGTGTGATAAATTATCCATCCTCATAAAAATCTATTCCTTCCATCCCTGGTGTAAAGTAGGGACCTTTAACTAATTTTGCAACATCATCAGTTAGTTTTGGGGCATTCTTCTTCTTTGATCTGCCCATTTTTAAGGTGTTAGTCTCTATCAAAAATGTACCTTTTATAATAGAATTTTGCAAGAAGATTGACTAAGATATCCGTCGTTGTGTATAATGCACTCTTACAAGTCTTCCCCCCTTTTTGCAAAATATTTTTTTGAAGGAATTTTGTAAGAGTTTGACTAAGGTGTCGATCGCTGCCGAAAGTGCACCCTTACAAGTCTTCCCCCTTTGTTGCAAAATATTTTTTGAAATAAGAAAACAATTATCTCCCCTTTATTGTAAGTACTTCAAGCAAAAAAATTTGCTATTATGAAGCCTAAAAAAAGGTTTACAAATCTTGTTTTCTAGGTAAATTTCAAAAAATTCACCAAAAAATCCCCCCTTTATTACAAGTACTTCAAGCAAAATATTTGTTATTATGAAGCCTAAAAAAGGTTTATAATGGTGCTTCCTAGGTTTACAAATTTGTTCACCTTAGGTAAATTCTGAATTTTTCCCTTTAGTGCAAAAGATACTTCTACAAAACTTTGCCTCCTAGGCAAATTATCAAAAAAGTTTCACCACAAAATCCCCCCTTATTACAAGTACTTCAAGCAAAAATTTGCTATTATGAAGCCTAAAAGAAAAGGTACAATTGGATGACTTCTTCCTTTCTAATTGCCTTTTAACAATGTTTTGTTTTTCACTTTTAGGGCAAAATATTCTGAATAAACCTTTGCCTCTTAGGCAATTTATCAAAAAATTCACCAAGGAATCTCCTCATTATAAGTCCTTCAAGCAAAAATTGCTATTATGAAGCCTAAAAGAAAAAGGTATAATTTTGATTTCTTCTTCTTTTTTGATTGCCTTTACAAGTTTTATCTCCCTTTTGGCAAAATATGTTTTTGAAGGAAGAAAGGAATTATCCCCCCTTAGTGCAAACAATTGCTACTATGAAGGTTCCTTATATAGCCAAATTGATCTCTCTTTCGATATACTCTCAAAGAGTACTGAAATAGAATTCACTCTAATTGATATTTAATGGCACCTACCTAAACATACTTCTGAAGAAGGATGATCAGTTTGAGGAATTTAAGCCAAAAAAGAAGAGTGTATTTAGGGTATATTAGGAAGTGAATATAAAAAAAATGGCTTTACTTGTGCAATAAATTACACAAATGGATGTAAAATTTGGGGTCTTACTTTGTGCTTTTGATTTTTACCTTAAGATGTAATTATAAAAAAAGGAATTTAAATGCAATAAACCATCAAAAGTGGACATAAATTTTTAACACATAAGTGTAGGATTTGATCGATAATCCACCTATTTTACCATGCAAAATTTAGAAAGGTGTCGAATGCTATCAAGAATGCACCTTTATTACAATAATTTTTGTAAGAAATTGATTTTATGTTTGCAAAAAAATTGATATTCACAATTCTCCCCTTGTCTTACAATTTTACAAAGAATTTGACAAAAACAATTGCCCTCCTTTTTGTTTTGCAAAATAAACAAGTTTCAATGCTTCAACCCTTTGATTTTCACAATTTTCCCTTTCCTTGTGTTATAATTTTGCAAAGAGAATACACTTCTTTCCCCCCTTTCAAGTCAAGTCGACACACGACTTAGTATTAGTAGACCCATAATTCTTCAATATTAAAAAATAGGAGGTGCATCAGGATTAAATGGCTCTCTAATCCTCATGGGATCGTAGCTGTGATCCAAACCTTTCTAAGGATCTATGTAAGAATTAAATGGCTCTATAATCCTTTCTAATCAGATTTAAGGGAAAAACTCTTACTCTCAACACTTGTGTTTAGAAAAATTTTGAGAAAGTTTTTAGAACTCCTAATTTTGCAAAAAAAAATGGTGCTATTTTTGTGTTACATCCCCTTTTTGGAGAAAACAAAGTCACTCATTTGTTTGAAATTTGCAAAAAAAATAGGTCTCCTCCTTTTTGTTTTATTTGCAAAAATAAAATTTTATTCAAAAATTTAATTAATTAAAACAATTTAACTAAAAAATCATTAATAATTAAAAAAAATGAAAAAAATTAATATTAAATTATTTTAAAAATTTGAAAAACTTTAGTAAAATATAATAAAATAAAATAATTTTACCTTTGTTTAAACGAAAACACCAAAGTTTGTGTTTTTAAAACCAAAAAAGTTGGTTTTTGCTCTCGCGGGGATTTGAACCTGCAACTTCACAAGAAGTGTCATGGTCGCAGGTGCTCGACCATTCGGGCTACTACCCCGAACGTAAATCAAAGGAAGCCGACTAATCTTTATCGTGCTCCTTCGCCACTAAGCGGAATAAAAAAATAAATCGGGAACAATGTCCTACATGCACCCTGTGGGTGTAATTTTGCTTAATAAAAATGATGATGCACGAATAATATCTCGATTGTCTTCAGGCAATCAAGAAGACCGTCCTTTTACTGTCCAAACTACAAATCAAATTGTGACACGTCAATGTACCTTGAAACTTGTGCCCACCACGTGTCCCTCAAAGGTCATCTTGCCATGTCAGATCCATCCCACCACGTGTCCTCCTCAAGTTGCATACTATCAGATCAGCAAGTCAATCACCACGTGTTCATCTTGAATTACATGTTGCCAGGTTAGTAGGTCAATCGCCACATGTTCATCAGATTTCATGCCAGTGATGTCAGCTTATCAGGGTCTCAAGCGTGCAGGGTAGAGGGTGCATTAGCTTCTGTGTCTGTGCTAGATGTTAGTGCCAGGTAGTCAAACCTGCAGGTTTCGTTATCAAGTTCAGCGTCGTAGTGGTCCTTGTGTTCGATATTACCATCGTTAGCGAGGTGGAGATCGAATATTCTAGAGTTAGTGTCACCAGTGCCCGAGCACCTTGCGTCAGATGCAACACTACAAGCTATCAGATCCCACTGGTATTTTCAGTCTGATAGTGAAATGATAGGTTCAGTTCTTGTCAGGCTGTCAGATCAGACTTTCGGTAGGTTCTCCATTAATGAAAGGCACACTATCTGTAGAATGTCCATCAAAATGAAATGCAAAATATTTCATGCTGAAGCAGGTGATAGAAATTATGCGTCTGCGTGAAATTCCATGACAAATTTTGTGCCATAAAAAATTCCACAACCACCTTGATTTTTGTGCCAAGTAAATCAAGGGATTCCACCTCGATAAACGTGTCCAATCTAGGGGTCACGTCTCATGATTTGTGCCCTCGTGGTTCAGCTTAGGAGCGATAAAAATATCACCTTCTCATACCGAAATTCATCTCGTACTCGCCCTTGCCCAAGTCAAACGCTTTGATACCAATGTTAATTATTGAACCATGAGAATTACAATATTATTCATAAGCAATGGTTTAAATATAATTGCAATTGGCTAAAGATAGCCAATGTGTTGCTGTCGTCAAGGTAGATAACAACGAAATCAAAATGCCCTAGTTTGTAGCTAAAAAAAACAATATGGCGCTAACGAAGCTAACAAATTAACAATGCATAAAATAATAACCATAAGATATTCTAAACAATGAATATATTCAAGTTTAAATAAATAATGTAATAATTAACAACTAACTAAGGTAGAAAATAAATTACCCTAGCATCTACCCTAACAGTGCTATTTTTCCACAATCAACTCCTTGACATCATTTTGATTAAGAGATAAAATCTCACTTGGCCAATTGCCTTCTAAAATTTAAATTTCATCGGGATGAAAATCAACACCACAATTCGCTAATTTATTTGCTACCCGATTTTCTTCTCTATAAATATGCTTACACTCCAAGAGATTACCTCTAGTAATAGATGTTGAACATAAATAATTAAATTATTTTTTATCCAGTCTCCACATCCATTTTTGTTAATAGCATTGATGATAATTTGTGAATCCCCCTTAATTGAAATATATTTCCATTTTTTTTTACTGCAATTTTAATCCTTGTAAGAAATGCCCTAGCCTTTGCATAGTTGTTAGTTGAAGTTCCATATGATTCTCAATAAGGAAGGAGAATTTTCCTTTACTATATCTAAAAACACCACCTCCACTAGCTTTTTCTGGATTTCCTTTTGAAGCACCATCAAAATTAATTTTGATAAACCAAAATTTTGACATTTCAATTTTATCGTAGATCAAAGTAGATCCTTTGTTTTAATTCCATTATCACAAACTAGTTTTCCATATATGTTCAAATCTTGTAGGCAAGTTATCAACACTTATTTTTCTATAATTGAGAATTTCCATGATGAGCACCATATTTGTAGATATTCTGCAAGAGAGGTAATAATACGGTTCCAAACTTGGGCATGATTTTGTGATTTATTTTAAAATTATGTTATTTTTTTCAAGCCATAAATTCCAACAAATAATGGTAGGACCAATCCTCCATAGAATTCATAATGCTTTAGCTTTGAAATATTTAATCCAACATTTCATCAACTCTTTCAATGTTGATGGAGCTACCCAACATAATTTCATAGTTTTTTAAAAATAACCCCAAATGGTGTAAGAAAATGGAAAATAAAAAAATAAATGATTTGATGTCTCTAAATCCCTCTCACACAAGGCACATCTAAAGGGTTCATAATATTCTCTTCTTTGTAGAATCTCCTATAAGAATCTTACTTTGAATTGTTGATAAAAATAAATATTGATGCCTTATGGAGAGCCTTTAATGACCAAACATTCTTCCAAGGAAAATATTTGGGAGAAGAAAATTTTGATTGTTTTAGATCCTCGTATACCAAATTGATCGAGTATCCACCATCCTTTGATAAGTTCCAAACCAACTCATCCTTTCGTGTGAAAATTAGTAAATAAAACTCTTGAAGCATCTTTCAAAGTTCATCTGCAATTTGTTTGAGTTCCTCTCCTTCAACCAGGTTACTAAAATAAATATATGATCTGGAGTTGTTACTCATAATAATATAGTCTTTGACCTTTGGACCTTTACATGTTAGGCATGCTTGAGCAAATGTTTGTCATTTTAAGACAAAAATAAGAGGATAAGGCTTCAACCAAGCATCAAACCAAAAATTGGTATTACTCCCCTCATTGACAGACCATCTAATATTTTTATTTACCAATTGCAAACTCTCTGATATGAAATTCCAAGTTGACAATTCTTTGGGTAGAGCTCTTTTCCTAAATAATTTTATTGCATCAAGATAACCTATATATTTTTACCCAATTAATTCCTAAATCTCTGAATAATATCCACCCATGATTTGCTCCTAATGCAAAATTCATAAGTCTGCAATTCTGAAAGCCTACTCCTCCAATATTATTTTCTTTGCAAACCCTATCCCACTTATAAAGAGGAAACCTAAATTTTTCCTCACAACCTTTTCACATAAAGTCTCTTTGAATTTGATCAATTTTGGACGTTATACCTGTTGGCAATCTTAAGAGTGACATCACATAAATAGGAATGGATTGAAAAGTAGTCTTTATGAGTTGTAGCTTTCCTGCCATGGTTAAGAACTTACCTTTCCAACCTGCTGAACAAGCTTTCATTCTATCCAAAAAAGGGATCTAAAGCTCCTTTTTATTTTCTTTATCAGACAAAGGAATACCAAAGTAGGTTGGTGGAAATTTTTCAATTTTAAACCCTAAAATATTCACAATAATTTGTTGTAAATCCAGGGTAATATTAATGAAAAAAGTCTTAGATTTTGTATTATTTACCAACTATATAGTAGTTGTCTCATAGCATGATAATATTGATTTAAACTCCATGGCATCACTTACTAAGGGATGACCGAAAAGAAAAGTATCATTAACAAATTGGAGATGAGATTTGGAGGGATCATTTTTTGCAACTTGAATATATTTGATTTTCCCTTCAATGTTTTCCTTTAAAAAGACTCTCTCTAATGATTTTGCAAGAATAATAAATAGAAAAGGAGAAAGTGGATCACCTTGACGAAGTCCACAAGATGACTTGAAGTAACCAGCAGGAGAACCATTGATCAAAATAGAAATTTTTGTAGTGTTATAACATCTAATTCACTCACACCAACTATAATCAAAGCCAAACCTTTTGAGAATAGCATGTATAAATTTCCAAGAAACCCTATCATATGCTTTGTTAATATTGAATTTCAAAAGCATATTTGGTTTTTTTCATGGAATTAAGAGAATGTATGGCCTCTTGTGCAATAATTATACCATGAAAATTTGTTTACCATGAACAAAGCCACCTTGTTCTTATGAGATAGGACAACCTATAATGAACCCCAATGCTCTTTGGACCAATAATCTCCGTGTTAAATATGTTGAGAACAAAAGTCCTGAAGACCTTGTTCGCTATCAACTTCCTACCAAAGGTTCTCCCATTTTAGTAGTTCTTAAGACTGGTGAGGATTTGATAAAAAAAAATTATTTTGGATCATTCATAATGGTCAACAGGCAAATTTTTGGACAGATTCTTGGAATGGTCACAAGCTTTTGATAACTCAGTTTCTCGATTGGAGGCCTTGGATGGAGGAGCTTCACCGAGCTAACTGGATAAAGATGGATAATTACTGTCGGTACCATACTGGTAATTCAAAGGCTGGTAGAAATTGGATCCCTATTGAGGACTGGCCTATTCAAATCCCAGAAAGGCAAAGACAAGATATCCAAGGCATCCTTCATATGAGATCTCTCTCTTGGTCCCATGAAAAAGATTATTTTGGATGGAACAACACTACTAAGGGTGAATATTCAATTGCTCAAGGTTATTTGACCTTATGCCATAATAATCCCAACCATTCTTATGACATATTTTCTCAATTGTGGGCTCAAAAGCTCTAGCCTAAGGTGAGGTTCTTTAATTGGCTTTTATTGCATCGTAGGGTGCTTACTGGTGAGCAACTTATGAAATGTGGTTTTCATGGCCCTTTTAGATGTGAGATGTGTGAAGAGAATGTAGAAACTCTCAACCATATTTTTATTGAGTGTACTTTAGCATCTAAGCTATGGAGGAGAATGGCCACTTTACTTGGCTTACAGTGGTCCAATTTTTTTACTTTTGAACAACTTTGGAGGGATTGGCCTAATCAAGAGGGTGTTGATCATTTAATTAGGCAGTTAGTTTGGATGGGTTCTACCATTCTTCTTTGGAATATTTGGATTGAAAGGAACAACCAAATTTTTAATCAATATAGGAAGGATATTCACTATATTTGGCAAAAGACCATAGCCAACTTAGTTGAATCAATCCATCAACTCCTTAATCACCCCCAAAACTCCCACCAAAGATGGGATCAAGTGATGCAAAGATTGAAGATTAAATCTTCTAAGGGCAACCAAATTAAAGGGAATGTGAGTATTAGTAATATGGATAGGACAAGAAATTGGCAACCTCCTTCTAAGGATTTTGGAAAATTCAATACTGATGGAGCCTCTAGAAGGAACCTTGGAAAAGCCAATGTGGGAGGAAATAGTAGACTTTCAGATGGCTCCCTAGTTTTTACTTTTGCTGAGAATTTAGGTATTCTTTCCAATAACCTTGCTGAGGGGTATGGTATCCTCAAAGGCCTTTAGGAGGCTACTAAGGTTGGATGGGAAAAGATGTTAGTTGAGTCTGACTCTCAACTTATGATTAATATTTTGAAGACTTCTTCCAAGAATCATAAGGTTGATTGGAGAATAAAAAGAATTATTGAGAAGATTCAATTAATCCAGATGGGATTTTTGAAAGTTGATTACAATCATGTGGTCAGATATCAAAACAAGAGTGTTAGTGCTTTAGCTAATTGGGCTTTGGACAAAGGTGATCTTACTTGTTATGGCCACCCTCATAGATGGTGGGCTTTGTAAATTAGGGAAGCTCTTTTTTCTATCATTTCTTTGGATGGCTCTAGTTCTGAAGGTACCTAGTTTCTTCTTACTTTTTTGCTTCTCTTTGGTTCATTCAGGTTTTTTAGTTCCATAGCTCACTCTTTTCTTTCTTTTGTTTCCTTTGTTGTTTCTTGCCTTAATTAGTCTTCTGGTCTAGATAGGTCATTGTTATGTTCAATTTTTTTCTTTTTTCTTTTGTTTTTTTGTTTAGTTTTTTAAGGTGTGTGTTCTTTTGTTTTGTTTTGTTTTGTTTTTGTGTTCCTTGTGTTGTTTTTTTGTTGTTTTTTTGTTGTTCTTGTGTTTTTTTATGTTTTTTGTTATTGTTCTTGTGTTTTTGTTGTTCTTGTTCTTGTGTTTCTCTTTGTTTGTGTTAATTCGTATTTTTTTGTGTGAGTGTTTTCTATGTTTTTTGTTTTTTTTTTTATTTGTTGTTGGTTATTTTTTATTTTATTTTTTTAATATTTTAGGTTTTGGTTGTGTTTATTTTTCATGTTTTTTGGTTATGTCTTTGTAGTGTTTCGTTGTTTTTGTCTTGTTTGTGTTTTGTTATGTGGTTCTTGTGTTTTTCTATGTGGTTCGTGATGTGGTTTATTTTATCTTATTGTGTGTGTGTTTGGTTGTGCTTTTTTTTTTGACACGCTCAAGGAGCATGTTTTTTTTTTTTTTTTTTTGTTGTTTTTTACTTATTTATTTATTTATTTTTAAATTGGTTTTGTGTGTTTGTTTGCTCTTTGAGTATGTCAAAGGAGGTAGGCCAGGTCCGAGTCCTAGGTGTTTTTGGCAGAATGGATACCCCTGCCTCCTTGGGTCTTACTCGAAAGTGGCATCCCTTTTGGGATGTTTTCCACAAATTAAAAAAAAAAGACAACCTAGAATGCCCTTCAAACTGTTTTCCATAATTTTTGAAATGATCTTATTAATCATATTACAAAGGCTTATTAGACAAAAATTATCAAAATATTTTGTCGCTTTTCTCGAGAACCAAGGTAATAAAAGTAGCATTGATATCACTTATGATAGCCTTCCTTTTACGAGCCTCTTCAACTACAACTAAAATTTCACTCTTTAATAAATCCTAATTTTTTTGAAAGAAAATTATAGGAAATCCATTAGACCAGGTGCCTTGTTAGGATGGAAAGAGAAAATTGCTTCATGGAGCTCCTCCATAGATATATTTTCATCAAGATTTCATTTTGTTCCTGAGTGATAATTAATGGAATATTTTGTAGAATTTTTTCTTGTACCTCCTTATCTTGCATTGTATTTGATAAAATATTTTTGAAATAATTAATTGCTTCCTTCCTTATATCTTCTTTGTCCTCAATATATATTCCATATAGGTTTAAAATATTTTTGATGTGATGAAAAGAAAAATTTGTTTTTGTTGTAACATGATTTTTTTTGTATTTCTATATCCTTCCTTGAGACATTTCTCTCTAGATTTTTGGAATCAATATGACTCCTTTTTCAATACATTATGATAATAAAAAATAATTTTTTTTCTTTCACATAAGAATCTTGATCCATTCCATTAATTTTCTACTATCTCTTGTAAATTTTTGAGCTTGGATTCAATTTATTTATTTCCTTAAAAATGTTACCAAAATTTTTAGCATTCCAAATCTTCATTTGCTCCTTTAAATATTTCAAATTTTTAACATACATGTACATACACGATCCTTCATATTTTGATTCATCCCACCATAACATAACCATATAGAAAAAATTAGGGTCTTGGAGCCACATAGATTGGAAGTGAAATGAATTTGGATGACTAGTATTTGGTAACTCATAAGTCAAAAGAATGGGTTTGTGATTTGATCTTGCTTGTAATAAAATATTTGAAGAGATTGTATACTTTGTTTGCAACCATTTATTGGATAACAATAATCTATCCAGTCTTTCTATATGATTTTTCCCAATGCGTCTACTATCCCATGTATATTTAAATCTTGAAGGACTAACATCCCAAAGGTCATTTGAATTGACAAATGAAGCAAAATCTTGCATTGATTTAGACCATCTTAATATACCACATTTTTTTCAAAGGAGATAGAATAGTGTTAAAATCACCCCCAAGAATCCATAGATCACAAAGAATCATCATTGTATTGGACAAAATATGCTAAGGTCCTTCCAACATATTTTACAAGGAGTAACTGTAGTTGGAGTTGTTAAATAATATTACATTATTTGGTACATATCAATGTATCACCATGGGTACATGGTTAGATTAGATCAAGTGTCTTATAGTTAGGTGTGCATGTGTACAAGTGTCCATCATGCATAGCGCACATTTGTCCTTAGAGTAGGTAAGTGAAGAGTCACATACTATTATATATTTATGACAATGAATTGTAATTGATATGAAAAATTTATTGCTCATAGCATGCATTAGTAGATCTCCATTTCTGTACTATTTTCATGAGCTTTCATTAATGGCAGTTTTATGAGTAGTTGTAGAAGTTTCTTATGAGTTTTACATGCTTAGTATATTGCCATTATCATATATTTAATATTGCATGTTCATTTTAGTCCTTATGGTTGTATTTATTTAACTATATTTTATCAAAAGGTAACAGTGGTATCAGAGCCACAAGGGAGACTTGAAGAAAGCTTGAGGTAGAAGATTGCAAGCAGGAGAAATTCCTAAAAACAATAATTTGGGACAATTGTTGCTATCCAACAACAAGCCCAAAAGGAAGAAGGATTTGACATGAAGTTTGCCAAATTTTTGAAAGAGTTTTTTTAAGATCTCAAGACATTTAGATTCTTGAGGAAGAGGCCAAATTTACAGTCAAAATTTGACAAGAAGATAAGAAGGAGAAATCATATTTTTTAAGGCAGAAAATTGAAGAGTCATAGAGCTGCAAGATTGACAAGCAAAAGGAATTGGAGCTGCAATTTTTACAAATTTGGGGTAGCATATAGGTGAACCAAATCACCAACAAATCTAGCTACAAAATGAGACCAAAAGGTATGCAATATTGGTGCAGTATAAGTAAACTAACAACTTCTTATTTGGTTTCCCATACGCAATATATAAGAAAACATTGGTTGCTTGGTGCAGCCCTTAATACGCGTCACTACACTAAATTGTGTGACTTAGAAAAATAAAATTTGAGGAACTACTAACATTTTTAATTGCCTTGCTAAGTCTTTTATTCTAATTAATCTCACTCTTTTATAGTTTAGGTTAGGAACTTATGCTAGAAGGAGATCATTGATTACTTCAATGTTCTTATTCCTTTTTCAATAGCATTCTCAATGACGTCTTGACTTTTGCAAGACTCTCACTAATTAATAATTTAATGTTTAGCTAATGAGTGTTATTATATTTATAACTACACATCACAGAGGTGTTGAATCCAATATTTTATTTTAGGTAGGTTTGTTAAAATCGACGTTCCCAAACAAAAGCACAAGCACATGTTTCATACATATAAAATGGAATGTGTTATGCAGAAAGTGATGTAAACATAGTTTACTTTAGTGCATGCAAAGAAATATTTGCATAAGAAACTCTATCCTATACTGTCATAAAATAATGTGATGCAAAATACAATTCGAGACATGATTTGCTTTAGTTGAGTAATGGCCAGGCAGGCTTATAGCACATATAACAATGTAATTACTGAAACATTTCTTAGTTTTAAGATATAGAACAAGTAACATCCATTAATTACATCAATAAAAATATTTTTGAGCACCTATGAACATTTAGCATTCAACGTGCAGCAAGAATCACAATGATGGTATCGGCTCTAGCGAAAGAAAACTACATCAGCCACCCATCCTGCAATATGATCTCGAACCAGTCCTGAGCCTTGAAGCATGAATGGGATTAGAATAGATCATAAGTGCACGCTCCTAGATGCAATGCTAGTTCTAATATATATGCATCCCATGCTACATTACCATAATGTAGTATTCATTCTAACATAGACGAGACACACGCAAAAGATACAATAACAATGCTCCTATCACACAGTCTTGCTAAACAAATGAAGAAATAAAACCAGTATCTAGATACATACTTGCAATAATGCTTTTATCACACTGTCTTATTATGTAAACAAAACCCATTATCCAGATACATACTTGTAATAATTCTTTTCTCACCCAATCTTGTAAAATAAACAAATAAAGAAAACCAACACATGTTTCAAACTTAGTCTTAATAAATCCTTTTACAAGTAAGATTTACTTTCATTCTTCTTATACGGAATTGCTCAGAATGGGAGGGTTTCTCTGAATTTAATGGTGAAGTATGTAAATTAATTATATATATATATATATATATATACACTATCCTAGACGTGTCTGAGAAATTTATCATCAAACAAAAACAAAAACAAGTTTCTAAAACCATTTGCATTAAAATTACCAATAGGGGTAATTGTTATCAATTTTCCCTTGTAAATTCACCAGAGATCTCTAGAATGAGGTAACCAAGGATAAAATGGGTAATACTATAAGTAATTAGTTAAGATAAGACCTGGTGTTGAATTCTCCTCACTTACTCTTTATCTCCAAGCTCAACACACCAGAGTACTAACCCGAGAAGAAAACACACACCAAAAACACACGCCCAAAGGATACCTCCTCAACCACCCAAGTTGATGATTTTATAGACTAAGGAGTGCATAGAGGGGAAGGAGGACCACTAATCAAAAATATATTTTGCTAGGTGGTCGAGCCTCCAGGCTCCAGGTTTCATTCAGGAAGAATAAAAGAGACTTTACCAAAATAAAAACACACACCTTCAAATGTTATGAAATGCATAATATTCCTTGGTTTATTTTATATACATATCCATTATATTATATTTACACATTTATATATGTATAAATTCACACATGTATTGTAATCAATAGATTTTTATTAATTAACATTTCAAAAACAATAGAAATCTATAAGATAATAATTATTCTAAACTATAAGACATATCTTTTCTAAAATGAACGAGCTTATCGTAATAGTAATTTTCTTTTTTATTTAATTATTATATATACTTTTTGAGCAAGTAGAAGAAAAATAAACACATACACATATACATAATTATTTGAAATCCAAGGCATACACACATATTTGGGATGCAATCACACAACCAATTGCACCTATATGAATGCAGTTAATTAAGTAATCATGCACTTATGATCCATTGGTGAAAGTTCTATAAATATTCATTATTTGAACGTTCACATTAGCTTATTATTAAGTCTTTAAAAGCACCACATTTGAGTTTTTAAAGTAGTAAAAGGAAAGGTCTCAAGTTTATATCTTCAAAGTTGGAGAAGATAGCATTCACAAGAGATTAAAACTTGTAACAAAGAAAGAAGAAGTTAGATATAATATAAGGAAAGGAAAAATATCAACTCCTTACTATCTCTTGGAAAATAAATAAGTCAATAGTTTAAAGGAAAGGATAGAAGTATTATACTATCTGAAAGGCATAGGTTTTGGCATAAATTAGAAGCTTGGAGTCACCAAAGAAGAAACCACCAAGCATAGAGATGAGGAGGAGCCATTATGGAAGAGTAGCTAACAAGGAGAAGCTATTGTGGAAGAAAAACTACCATTACCAAGTCTTGGTAAAGAGAAGAGGTGCCACCATATTGGATAAGAAAGCCACCATTTCAAGAAAGCTAGTGTAACTGTTTAAGAAGGATTGAAAGTACATTGGGACAAGCGATAGAAAGGCATGAGCTAGTGTCTCTCTAGAGCTATGTACAACAGTCAACAATACATTATAGCAAAGGAGCACAAAGCTCTATTGAAGTTAAGCACCTAGAAGTAGTGCCATTTACATAGCAAAGTGCCAAGCAAGCCAACTACCAAACAAAGAGGTAAGAGCACCACCAATAGAAAAAAATCAACCGATGCCAAGTTGAGCAACCACCAAATAAGTGGAAGAACCACCAAGTCAACTTAGAAGAGCCACCACCACCATCAAAGAAGGTTACCTATAGCACCACCACCATCCAGATGAGAACATAGTTGAGGAAGAGAATCACCATCGAAGGAGCTTTAGTGAAGTTAAGTGAACCACCATTAGGGTTGCATAAACTCAATACAAGGTCATTGAAAGGAGGACAATAAAGAGCTAATCATCATTTGCATCATTTGATATAATACTTGCTACATAACACAAAAGTAAGGTAAGACACTTGAGTAATGACCAACATAATGTATACCTATTGAAACAGAAGAAAGAGTGCTAGAATTGGTTGAATATTGCTCATTAATGAGCATTACATTGAAAGGAAAGGCGTTGAAGAATCAAGAAATCATATGGTATGTTAGGTGAAGAATTAAGGTTATTGTTTGTCATTTGGTATGTTAGACACAGAGCGCCAACCACCTTGAGGAGAGCTAAATCATAGTTTGAGCACCAAGGAAGCAAAACCATCATTGTAGAGGGGACAATCAAGTCAAGCGCAGTGAAAATTCAAATGTTACCAAGGAAGTAGGAAGTTTTAATGTTCATCGACAAGTGCTATAGGTGTAAAAGACACTTGTCACCTAGGATATGAAGAACCAACCACCAAGGAGTATTCCGAGGCCAAGTATCTTGATGGTAGAGGAGCACCAATTATCATGTAAGTAATGCCTTCTTACATGCATGGGTCAGAGTGCCACTTGACAGAGGTGAGAGTGAAGCACGTAAGAATAGTGCATATGTGCTACAACGAAGGGAAGAGAAAGATGCAATTCGAAGAGTCAAAGCCTTGGAGATTGAATGTCAAAGTGCATTGAATGCATCACAGTGAATGAAGAGCATCTTGAGAGTGCAAGTTGCAAAATAAAGTAAGCAAGACAAAGCTTTGGAGCGCCATATTAAAGGAGGTAACAAATATTTAGTCTAATCTAAAAACCTTTGCAAAATATTGAGATACAAGGCATAATATTGAAGTCAAGGTTAATTAATTTCATTATACTCAAGTGTTTTTAATAAAAGGAGAAATAAGGTATAGATTTACAACCTTAGAAGAATTATTGAATGCCTTAGAAGTTTTTTGAAGAAATAAGTTTTTTTTGGAAAATTTTTGAAATTACTTTATTCAAATTGCATTTAAATATTTGCAAATATTATTATTTTGGAGGAATAAGGATTTCCACTTCAAATTAAGGTTACAAAATTTGCAAATATAATTTACAAAATTCTAAATTTCTTATTTGGGAGCCATAAGGACTTCAACATCAAATTAGTTTTTCACTTATATATTTGAAACTAGGGAGTCATAAGGTAGTCAACTTCATACATACTAGAAAATTAAAAATAAAAACAAAAAGAACTATGGATTATTGGTACATAGATTCAAGAGCAAGCAAACATATGACTGGAAACAAACAATTGTTTAATTCCTTACAAGAAAAAAAAGAGAAACTAGTTGCTATAGTAGATAGTAAGACATATGAAGTAAAAGGGATAGGAAACATTCTTATTAATCTGATAAATGGAAAAGGAATGATTAACAATGTACTATATGTTCCTGGATTAACTACCAACCTTCTTTCAGTTTCTCAACTCATGGATCAAGACATGACAATAGAATTCAAAGTTATTAATAAAAGAAAACAATGTCATATCATCAAACAAGGAAAAATGATAGCTTCAAGCTCCTATAAAGGTAGTCTATTTGTTTTGGATACTACTACACATTCAACCCTTTCAGTTACAACATTGGGAACAAAATATCTATGGCATAAATGGTTGGGACATACCAGTGCATCATCCATAAATGAAATGGTCAAACATAAAATGGTTGAAGGGATACCAAATCTATCTTGGGAATCTACTGTTTGTCTAGAATGTTTGGTAGGAAAGCAACATAGAATTCCTTTTGAACTTCATCAACATAAGTACCAACAACCATTAGAATTAATATATACATATTTATGTGGTCCAATGAATGTTACTAGTATTGGAGGACATAAGTATTTTCAGCTATTTGTTGATGATCATACTAGAAAAATGTGGGTATACTTTATGAAGTACAAATCAGAAGCATTTAGTTGTTTTAAACAATTCAAACTCCAAGTAGAAAAGGAATCAAGAAAAACTATCAAAATTCTTCATTCAGATAGAGGAGGTGAATTTGTATCAAAAGAATTCAATCTATTTCTAGAAGAAAATGGAATTAAAAGACAACTCACTACAACATATTCACCACAACAAAATGGAATTGTAGAAAGAAGAAATAGGTCTATAATGGAAATGGTGAGGTGTATGATAAAAGAAGCTCATCTTGATTCTCAGTATTGGGCAAAAGCAGTCAAAACAATAGTATATTTACAAAATAGATTACCTACAAGAATACTCAAGAATGTTACACTAGAAGAAGCATGGTCAGGGCAAAAACCAAATATTGGAAAATTAAGAATTTTTGGATGCAAAGCTTATATGCATATTCCAAAACAAAAAAGGATAAAATTAGATGAAAAAACTATGGCTGGAATATTTGTTGGCTATGATGATGAATCTGTAGGGTATAGAATAATAGATCCAAGTACAAAGAAGGTATATATAAGTAGAGATGTAGTCTTTGATGAGAAGATCAAGGTTGAAATTGAAAAACATGATAATGATGCAGAAGTACTTTTAAATTTCTTAGAGGAAGATTTAGAAAATGAAGAAATAGAGTCAAAATCTCAAGATGAACAGAGTGAATACATAGAAACTTCCATAATTCCTCAAAGGAAGGAACCAATATGGCTTAGAAACACACTCAGAGAATCAAATTTGGAATAAATGCCAGATCTTACTACTACAAGACCTCAAACTCATAGTCAAAGTAGAATAAATAGAGGATTACTAAGCACCACAGTAGATCCAACATCAACACTTCAAGCCCTAAATCACTCACATTGGAAGGCAACTATGGAATCTGAATATTCATCACTACAAAAGAACAAAACATGGAATCTAGTAGAATTACCTCCAGGAAAGAAAGTTATGGGTTGCAAATGGATTTACAAGATTAAATATAAAGTAGATGGGACACTTGACAAGTACAAAGCTTGGTTAGTAGCCAAAGGATATACTCAGATAGAGGGAATTGACTATGAAGAGACATTTGCACCAACAACCAGAATGACTACTATCAGAATAATATGTGCTTTAGCAACTCATCAAGGTTGGAAACTTCATCAAATGGATGTAAAAAGTGCTTTTCTTAATGGTGACTTAGAAGAAGAAGTCTACATGTCACAACCAGAAGGATTTATTGTTAAAGGTCAAGAACATAAGGTTTGCAAATTAAACAAATCCTTATATGGTCTAAAACAAGCCCCTAGAGCATGGAACATAAAAATTAATAATCATTTGTTACAACATAGTTTCAAATGAAGTACATCCAATCCTAGTCTATATACAAAGAAAGTTGGAAATGATATACTAATTCTTATAGTGTATGTTGATGATATAGTGATTACTAGAAGCTTTGAAAAATAAATAAGTGAAATAAAAAAGGATCTTGAGAAAGCTTTTGAAATGATAGATTTAGGACTGATGAATTACTATCTTGGTCTAGAAATTCATCAAAAAGAAGATAATATTACCATTACATAGTCAAAATATGCAAAAGCTCTACTTGAAAAATATAGAATGAATGATTGTAAACCTAAAGATACACCCATGGAACAAGGAATTCAATTATCCAAAAATGATGAAACACCTTTAGTTTCAACTACAAGGTACCGACAATTAATTGGAAGTCTTTTGTACTTGACAAATACTCGACCTGATCTAGTCTTTGTTGTAAACTATCTTTCAAGATTCATGCAAGAGCCAAGAGAGAGTCATTGGAAAGCTACAAAAAGAATACTATAATATGTTAAGAAGACTACAGATTATGGACTAACTTATATGAAGAATGTCAAAGATTTTTGTCTACAAGGTTATTCAGATTCTGATTATGTTGGTTCTATTGATGATAGAAAATCTACTTTAGGATACATTTTCTATCTTGGGTTAGGACCAATATCTTGGTATAGTAAGAAATAACATACAATAGCACAATCATCTACTGAAGCAAAATACCGTGCGATAAGAGATACAACCTGTGAAGCCTTGTGGTTACAATATATTTTATCTGACATGGGAATTAAACAAACTCCAACTCTAATACATTGTGATAATCAAGGAGTACTCAATTTGATCAAAAATCCAATTGTACATGAATGAACTAAGCATATTGAAGCACAATGTCATTTCATTAGAGATCATTTTCAGAATCGTCATATCAGTTTGAAGTATATCCCTATAGAAGAACAACTAGTAGATATATTTACAAAATCTCTAAGCAGGAACAAATTTCAAACATTTAGAGATCATCTATGCAGATCAAGAGAAGTTCATCCCAAATAATGTAATACAAAGGGGTGTTAGAGAATATTACATCATTTGGTACATATCAATGTATCACCATGGGTACATGGTTAGATTAGATTAAGTGTCTTATAGTTAGGTGTGCATGTGTACAAGTGTCCATCATGCATAGTGCACATTTGTCCTTAGAGTAGGTAAGTGAAGAGTCACATACTATTATATATTTGTGACAAAGCATTGTAATTGATATGAAAAATGCATTGCTCATAGCATGCATTAGTAGATCTCAATTTCTTGTACTATTTTCGTGAGCTTTCATTAATGGCACTTTTATGAGTAGTTGAAAAGTTTCTTATGAGTTTTACATGCTTAGTATATTTCCATTATCATATATTTAATATTGCATGCTCATTTTATTCCTTGTGGTTGCATTTCTTTAAATATATAGCATCAAAAGCTAACAAGAGCACATACATTTATAACCCTAACTTTGATGTTTTCCTCTTTCTTGCAAAATAATCCAACAACCCAATTACTTTCTGCTTCTAATAATTTTCCCTCCCATTTGCATTTGTCCTATAATATTGCAATACCACCTAAATATCCTATAGAAGAAACTGTTAAACAATCACCCATATTTCAAATCTTCTTAAAAGTATCTTTATATTCCTCACTACTTAATTTTATTTCTTGTATTAAAAAACTCAGGACTATAAGAACATATTATTTATTTATTATGGTAGGAAGGGATTTTAAGGTCCCCAAACCCTTACAAAAAGCTAGAAAGATATATCGTTCAACACAAAAAGCCAGCAAAAAAAATACCTATCAACTACAAAACTTGCTAACCTTTACAAAACCATCCTTACAAACACATATTGACAATGAACTAAACTATAATATGATCAAAACATAACCAAATACAAACCAAACAACAAACTACGTAAGAAACAGTTAAGACCAAACCACAACAACACAGAAAAACTTTTGTTTCTTCACTTCAACTACATATACTTCCTCATTCACAATCAACTATAGTTGAGCTACCTCAATATTGCTAGTTCCCATTATTTGTGTGAGCATTATCTAATCTGCTCATTCCCTACTGCTCCATCAGGGGTACATTCCTTGTTTTCTCGTTTACCCTTATCTCCTGCAATGATTGGGGAATTTTTTTTGTCCAGGATCTACTCTCTTCCAACGAAACTCCAATATTGTCCATAACATCTGCAACTCCATTTCCTTATCGATAGACATATTGAATTATGATATAATTTAATTGTGTTAAGTTCACTCTGCATTCATCAATCATATCTACTATTATCCAACTCACTTCACGTTCTTTGAGGGCTTTCACTGTATTCAACAATCACCTTCAATTATGATATTCCTTTCTTTCACTTGCAATAATAGGCGAGTGCTCAATAAGAGAGCTTTTGCCTCCATAAAATGATTAGTCTGGGTGCCAATAGGTTCAACATAGGCTAAGAAAAATTCACCTATCTCATCTCTTATTACTCCCTTTTGCTCCAATAGCTCCCATATTCCTTTTTGAAGCCCCATCAAAATTAAGCTTTACCCAATAATTTGGAGGTATTTCCCAATTCACATTACCTCTAGTAGGCTTCAAAGGAGATTGAGTAGATATATTGATTGCTTTCCAATCTTAAAGGATTGGAATTCCTAAATTGAGGTCTTCTTTTGGAATCCTTAAGAAAACTTTAAAGTTCTCCTCTAAGTCAATCCCAACCCTTAAACTAATTGAAGAAACATCTTGCTTTCTACCCTTGAAAATTCAATTATTGCGCTCTGTCCATATCCCCCACAAAAAATGTGGAAGACAGAAATACCATAAAACACTTAAGCTCTTACTCTTAAAGGGTGAGTTCCATTGTAAACATAGATCCACTATATTGTTAGGCTTCACCCATGAGACTGAGAACTTTTTGAGTAAAGAATTTAATACTTAAAATTAAAACACACAATCCAAAAATAGATGTTGAACAGTTACCAAAGCATTTTCACATAGAGCACACTTGTTTACAGTTTGAAATCCCCTTTTAAAAAGATTATCAATGGTTAAAATTCTATTTTGAACAAACAACCAAAAGAAAAATGTAATCTTGGGAATCAAGTTTTTAATCCATATCTTATTAACGAGAAGCCAACCATCTCCCTCCTTCTCCAATAGGGAATATCTTGATTTAATCGGATAGTTCCCTTTGCTTTCTTTATTTTGAACCAGTAAGTCATTACTACCCTTAGGCTTCAGAGGGAAAACCTTGAGTAGGTTAAAGAGTTTGTGAGCTACTTTCTTCTGTTCTTCATTCAACCCTTCCAACCTAACATCTTTCCAACTAGTTCTCTCATAATTCAAAATAATAAAATCCTTCACCTTTTCACCTAGTCTTTTTTGATAAATATTGTCTAATGGGTTGCAACTTATAATCTTTGCATCCAAAAATTCTTAATTTTCTAATATTTTCTTTTTGCCCTAACCATGCTTCTTCTAGTGTAACATTCTTAAGTATTCTTGTAGGTAATCTATTTTGTAAATATACTATTGTTTTGACTGCTTTTGACCAATACTGAGAATCAAGATGAGCTTCTTTTATCATACACCTCACCATTTTCATTATAGACCTATTTATTCTTTCTGCAATTCCATTTTGTTGTGGTGAATATGTTGTAATGAGTTGTCTTTTAATTCCATTTTCTTCTAGAAATAGATTGAATTCTTTTGATACAAATTCACCTCCTCTATTTGAATGAAGAATTTTGATAGTTTTTCTTGATTTCTTTTCTACTTGGAGTTTGAATTGTTTAAAACAACTAAATGCTTCTAATTTGTACTTCATAAAGTATACCCACATTTTTCTAGTATGATCATAAAAAAAAATCTAAAAATACTTATGTCCTCCAATACTAGTAACATTCATTAGACCACATAAATATGTATATATTAATTCTAATGGTTGTTGGTACTTATGCTGATGAAGTTCAAAAGGAATTATATGTTGCTTTCTTACCAAACATTTTGGACAAACAGTAGATTCCCAAGATATATTTGGTATTCCTTCAACCATTTTATGTTTGACCATTTCATTTATGGATGATGCATTGGTATGTCCCAACCATTTATGCCATATATATTTTATTCCCAATGTTGTAATTGAAAGGGTTGAATGTGTAGTAGTATCCAAAACAAATAGACTACCTTTATAGGAGCTTGAAGCTATAATTTTTCCTTGCTTGATGATATGAAATTGTTTTCTTTTATTAATAACATTGAATTCTATTGTCATGTCTTGATCCATGAGTTGAGAAACTAAAAGAAGGGTGGTATTTAATCCAAGAACATATAGTACATTATTAATCATTCCTTTTCCATTTATAAAATTAATAATAATGTTTCATATCCCTTTTACTTCATATGTCTTACTATATACTATAGCAACTAGTTTCTATTTTTTTTCTTGTAGGGAATTAAACAATTGTTTGTTTCTAGTCATATGTTTTCTTGCTCCTGAATCTATGTACCAATAATTTATAGTTCTTTTTGTTTTTTTTTTTTTTTTTTTCCTAGTTTGTATGAAGTTGACTACCTTATGACTCCCTAGTTTCAAATATATAAGTGAAAAACTAATTTGATGTTGAAGTCCTTATGGCTCCCAAATAAGAAATTTAGGATTTTGTAAATTATATTTGCAGTTTTTGTAACCTTAATTTGAAGTGGAAATCCTTATTTCTCCAAAATAACAATATTTGCAAATATTTAAATGCAATTTGAATAAAGCAATTTCAAAAAATTTCCAAAAAAAAAACTTATTTCTTCAAAAAAACTTCAAAGGCATTCAATAATTCTTCTAAGGTTGTAAATCTATACCTTATTTCTCCTTTTAAAAAAAAAACTTGAGTATAATAAAATTAATTAACCTTGACTTCAATATTATGCCTTGTATCTCCTTAATATTTTGCAAAGGTTTTTAGATTAGACTAAATATTTCTTAACTCCTTTAATATGGCGCTCCAAAGCTTTGTCTTACTTACTTTATTTTGCAGCTTGCGCTCTCAAGATGCTCTCCATTCACTGTGATGCATTCAATGCACTTTGACATTCAATCTCCAAGGCTTTGACTCTTTGAATTGCATCTTTCTCTTCCCTTCGTCATAGCACATATGCACTATTCTTACATGCTTTACTCTCACCTCTATTAAGTGGTACTTTGACCCATGCATGTAATAAGGTATTACTTACATGATAATTGGTGCTCCTCTACCATCAAGATACTTGAATACTCCTTGGCGGTTGGTGCTTCGTATCCTAGGTAACAAGTGTCTTTTTCACCTATAACATTTGTTGATGAACATTACAATTTCCTACCTCCTTGGTAACGTTTGAATTTTCACTGTGTTTGACTTGATTGTCCCCTCTACAATGATGGTTTTGCTTCCTTGCTGCTCAAACTATGATTTTGCTCTCCTCAAGGTGGTTGGCGCTCTGTGTCTGACATACCAAATGGCAAACGATAACCTTAATTCTTCACCTACCATACCATATGATTGCTTTATTATTCAACGCATTTCCATTCAATATAATGCTCATTAATGAGTAATATTCAACCAATTCTAGCACTCTTCCTTCTGTTTCAATAGGTATACATTATGTTGGTCATTACTCAAGTGTCTTACCTTACTTTTGTGTTATGTAAAGTATTATATCAAACTATGCAAATGATGATTATCTCTTTATTGTCCTCCTTTCAACAACCTTGTATTAAGTTTATGCAACCCTAATGGTGGTTCGCTTAACTTCACTAAAGCTCCTTTGATGGTGATTCTCTTCCTCGACTATGTTCTCAGCTGAATGGTGGTGGTGCTATAGGTAACCTTCTTTGATGGTGGTGGTGGCTCTTCTACGTTGACTTGGTGGTTCTTCCACTTCTTTGGTGGTTGCTCAACTTGGCATCGGGTGGTTTTTTTCTATTGGTGGTGCTCTTACCTCTTTGTTTGGTAGTTAGCTTGCTTGACACTTTGCTATGTAAATGGTACTACTTCTAGGTGCTTAATTTCAATAGAGCTTTGTGCTCCTTTGCTAAAATTTATTGTTGATTTTTGTACATATCTCTAAAGAGACACTAGCTCATGTCTTTCTATCGCTTGTCCCAATGTACTTTCATTCCTTCTTAAACAGTTACACCAGCTTTCTTGAAATGGTGCCTTTCTTATCCAATATGGTGGTTCCTCTTCTCTTTACCAAAACTTGGTAATGGTAGTTTTTCTTCCACAATAGCTTCTCCTTGTTAGCTACTCTTCCATAATGGCTCCTCCTCGTCTCTATGCTTGGTGGTTTCTTCTTTGGTGACTCCAAGCTTCTAATTTATGCCAAAACCTATGCCTTTCAGATAGTATAATACTTCTATCCTTTCCTTTAAACTATTGACTTATTTATTTTCCAAGAGATAGTAAGGAGTTGATTTTTTTTCCTTTCCTTATGTTATATCTAACTTCTCCTTTCTTTGTTACAAGTTTTAATCTCTTGTGAATATTATCTTCTCCAACTTTGAAGATATAAACTTGAGACATTTCCTTTTGCTACTTTAAAAACTCAAATGTGGTGCTTTTAAAGACTTAATAATAAGCTAATTTGAGCATTCAAATAATGAACATTTATAGAACTTTCACCAATGGATCATAAGTGCATGATTACTTAATTAACTGCATTCATATAGGTGTAATTGGTTGTGTGATTGCATCCCAAATATGTGTGTGTGCCTTGGATTTCAAATAATTATGTATATGTGTATGTGTTTATTTTTCTTCTACTTGCTCAAAAAGTATATATAATAATTAAATAAAAAAGAAAATTACTATTACTATAAGCTCGTTCATTTTAGAAAAGATATGTCTTATAGTTTAGAATAATTATTATCTTATAGATTTCTATTGTTTTTGAAATGTTAATTAATAAAAATCTATTGATTACAATCCATGTGTGAATTTATACATATATAAAATAAACCAAGGAATATTATGTGTTTCATAACATTCGAAGGTGTGTGTTTTTATTTTGGTAAAGTCTCTTTTATTCTTCCCGAATGAAACCTAGAGCCTGGAGGCTCGACCACCTAGCAAAATATATTTTTGATGAGTGGCCCTCCTTCCCCTCTACGCACTCCTTAGTCTATAAAATCATCAACCTGGGTGGTTGAGGAGGCATCCTGTGGACGTGTATTTTTGGTGTGTGTTTTCTTCTCGGGTTAGTACTCTGGTGTGTTGAGCTTGGAGATAAAGAGCAAGTGAGGAGAATTCAACACCAGGTCTTCTCTTAACTAATTACTTATAGTGTTGCCCATTTTTTCCTTGGTTACCTCATTCTAGAGCTCTCTGGTCAATTTACAAGGGACAATTGATAACAATTACCCCTATTGGTAATTTTAATGCAAATGGTTTTAGAAACTTGTTTTTGTTTGGTGATTAAATTCTCAGACACGTCTAGGATAGTATATATATATAATTAATTTACATACTTCACCATTAAATTTAGAGAAAACCCTCCCATTCTAAGCAATTCCGTATAAGAAGAATGAAAGTAAATCTTACTTGTAAAAGGATTTATTAATACTAAGTTTGAAACATGTGCTGGTTTTCTTTCTTTGTTTATTTTATAAGATTGGGTGATAAAAGAATTATTACAAGAATGTATCTGGATACTGGGTTTTGTTTACCTAATAATATAGTGTGATAAAAGCATTATTGCAAGTATGTATCTGGATACTAGTTTTCTATCTTCGTTTGTTTAACAAGACTTTGTGATAGGAGCATTGTGATTGCATCTTTTGTGTGTGTCTCATGTCTATGCTAGAATGAATACTACATTATGGTAATGTAGCATGGGATGCAATAGATTAGACCTAGCATTGCATCCAGGAGCGTGCACTTATGAGCTATTCAAATCCCATTCATGCTTCAAGGCTCAGGACTGGTTTGAGATCATATTGCAGGATGGGTGGCTAATGTAGTTTTTTTTGCTAGAGTCGGCACCATCATTGTGATTCTTGTTGCATGTTGAATGCTAAATGTTCATAGGTGCTCAAAAATATTTTTATTGATGTAATTAATAGATGTTACTTGTTCTATATGTTAAAACTAAGAATTTTTTAGTAATTACATTGTTATAAGCTAAAGCAAATCATGTCTCGAATTGTATTTTGCATCACATTATTTTATGACAGTCTAGGATAGAGTTTCTTATGCAGATATTTATTTGCATGCACTAAAGTAAACTATGTTTACATCACTTTCCGCATAACACATTCCATTTTATATGTATGAAATATGTGCTTGTGCTTTGGTTTGGGAACGTCGATTTTAACAAACCTACCTAAAATAAAATATTGGATTCAACACCTCTGTAATGCATAGTTATAAATATAATAACACTCATTAGCTAAACATTACATTATTAATTAGTGAGAGTCTTGCAAAATTCAAGACATCATTGCGAATGTTAATGAAAAAAGAATAAGAACATTGAAGTAATCAATGCTCTCCTTCTAACATAAGTTCCTAACCTAAACTATAAAAGAGTGAGATTAATTAGAATAAAAGACTTAGCAAGGCAATTAAGAATGTTAGTAGTTCCTCAAATTTTATTTTTTTAAGTCACACAATTTAGTGTAATGACGCGTATTAAGGGCCGCACCAAACAACCAATGTTTCCTTATATATTGTGTATGGGTAACTAAATAAGAAGTTGTTAGATTACTTATACCGCACCAATATTGCATACCTTTTGGTCTCATTTTATATCTAGATTTCTTGGTGATTTAGTTCACCTATATATTACCCCAAAATTGTAAAAATTATAGCTCCAATTCCTTTTTCTTGTCAATCTTGCAGATTTATGACTTCAATTTTCTATCTTAAACAATTTGATTTCTCCTTCTTATCTTCTTGTCAAATTCTGACTTCAAATTTGGCCTCTTCCTCAAGAATATAAATGTCTTGAGATCTTAAAAAACTCTTTCAAAAATTTTGCAAACTTCATGCCAAATCCTTCTTCCTTTTGGGCTTGTTGTCGGATAGCAACAATTGTCCCAAGTTCTTCTTTTTAGGAATTTCTCCTGCTTGCAATATTCTACCTCAAGCTTTCTTCAAGTCTCCCTTGTGGCTTCGATACCACTGTTAGATTTTGATAATATATATTTAAATAAATACAACCATAAGGACTAAAATGAGCATGAAATATTAAATATATGATAATGGCAATATACTAAGCATGTAAAACTCATAAGAAACTTCTACAACTACTCATAAAACTACCATTAATGAAAGCTCATGAAAATAGTACAAGAAATGGTTATCTACTAATGCATGCTATGACCAATAAATTTTTCATATCAATTACAATTCATTATCATAAATATATAATAGTATGTGACTCTTCACTTACCTACTCTAAGGACAAATGTGTGCTATGCATGATGGAAACTTGTACACATGCACACCTAACTATAAGACACTTGATCTGATCTAACCATGTACCCATGGTGATACATTGATATGTACCAAATAATGTAATATTCTTTAACTCCAACTACAGTTACTCCTTGTAAAAGATGTTGGAAGGACCTTAGCATATTTTTGTCCAATACAATGATGATTCATTGTGATCTATGGATTCTTGGGGGTGATTTTAACACTATTCTATCTCCTTTGAAAAAAAATGTGTTATTTTAATATGGTCTAAATCAATGCAAGATTTTGCTTCATTTGTCAATTCAAATGACCTTTGGGATGTTAGTCCTTCAAGATTTAAATATACATGGGATAGTAGACGCATTGGGAAAAATCATATAGAAATACTGGATAGATTATTGTTATCCAATAAAGGGTTGCAAACAAAGTATACAATCTCTTCAAATATTTTATTACAAGCAAGATCAAATCACAAACCCATTATTTTGACTTATGAGTTACCAAATACTGGTCATCCAAATCCATTTCACTTCCAATCTATGTGGCTCCAAGACCCTAATTTTTTCTATATGGTTATGTTATGGTGGGATGAATCAAAATATGAAGGATCATGTATGTACATGTATGTTAAAAATTTGAAATAATTAAAGGAGCAAATGAAGATTCGGAATGCTAAAACTTTTGGTAACATTTTTAAGGAAAAAAATAAGTTGAATCCAAGCTCAAAAATTTACAAGAGATAGTAGAAAAGTAATGGAATGGATTAGGATTCTTATGTGAAAGAAAAACAATTATTTTTTATTATCATAATGTATTGGAAAAGGAGTCATATTGGTTCCAAAAATCTAGAGAGAAATGGCTCAAGGAAGGAGATAGAAATACAAAAAAAATCATGCTACAACAAAAACATTTTTTTCTTTTCATCACATCAAAAATATTTTAACTCTATATAGAATAAATATTGAGGACAAAGAAGATATAAGGAAGGAAGCAATTAATTATTTCAAAAATATTTTATCAAATACAATGCAAGATAAGGAGGTACAAGAAAAACTTCTACAAAATATTCCATTAATTATCTCTCAGGAACAAAATAAAATCTTGATGAAAAGATATCTATGGAGGAGCTCCATGAAGTAATTTTCTCTTTCCATCCTAACAAGGCACCTGGTCTAATGGATTTCCTGTAATTTTCTTTCAAAAAAATTAGGATTTATTGAAGAGTGATATGTTAGTTGCGGTTGAAGAGGCTCGTAAAAGGAAGGCTATAATAAGTGAGATCAATGCTACTTTTATTACCTTGGTTCCCAATAAAGGCAACAAAATATTTTGATAATTTTTGTCTAATAAGCCTTTGTAATGTGATTAATAAGATTATTTATGGCAAACAGTTTGAAGGGCATTCTAGGTTGTCTTATCTCATAAGAACAAGGTGGCTTTGTTCATGGTAAACAAAATTTTCATGGTATAATTATTGCACAAGAGGCCATACATTCTCTTAATTCCATGAAAAAAACCAAATATGCAAAATTCTATATGAACAAAGCATATGATAGGGTTTCTTGGAATTTTATACATGCTATTCTCAAAATATTTGGCTTTGATTATAGTTGGTGTGAGTGAATTAGATGTTATAACATTGCAAAATTTTATATTTTGATCAATGGTTCTCCTGTTGATTACTTCAAGTCATCTTGTGGACTTCGTCAAGGTGATCCACTTTCTCCTTGTCTATTCATTATTCTTGCAAAATCATTAGAGAGAGTCTTTTTAAAGGAAAAAAATGAAGGGAAAATCAAAGATATTCAAGTTGCAAAAAATGATCCCTCCAAATCTCATCTCCAATTTGTTGATGATACTTTTCTTTTCGGTCATCCCTTAGTCAATGATGCCATGGATTTTAAATAAATATTATCATGCTATGAGACAACTACTATATAGTTGGTAAATAATACAAAATCCAAGACCTTTTTCATTAATATTACCCTGGATTTAAAACAAATTATTTTGAATATTTTAGGGTTTAAAATTGAAAAATTTCCATCAACCTACTTTGGTATTCCTTTGTCTGATAAAGGAAATAAAAAGGAGCTTTGGATCCCTTTTTTGGATAGAATGAAAGCTTGTTTGACGGGTTGGAAAGGTAAGTTCTTAACCATGGCAGGAAAGCTACAACTCATAAATACTACTTTTCAATCCAACCCTATTTATGTGATGTCACTCTTAAGATTGCCAACAGGTATAACGTCCAAAATTGATCAAATTCAAAGAGACTTTACGTGAAAAATTTTGTGAGAAAAAAATTAGTTTTCCTCTTTATAAGTGGGATAGGGTTTGCAAAGAAAATAATATTGGAGGAGTAGGCTTTCAGAATTGCAGACTTATAAATTTTGTATTAGGAGCAAATCATGGGTGGATATTATTCAGAGATCAAGGAAAGAATTGGGTAAAAATATATAGGTTCTCTTGATGCAATGAAATTATTTAGGAAAAGAGCTCTACCCAAAGGATTTTCAACTTGGAACTTCATATCAGAGAGTTTGCAATTGGTAAATAAGCATATTATATGGTCTGTCAATGAGGGGAGTAATACAAATTTTTGGTTTGATGCTTGGTTGAAGCCTTATCCTCTTATCTTTGTCTTAAAATGACAACCATTTGCTCAAGCATGCCTAACATGTAAAGGTCCAAAGGTCAAAGACTATATTATTATGAGTAATAACTCCAGATCATGTATTTCTTTTAGTAACCTGGTTGAAGGAGAGGAACTCAAACAAATTGCAAATGAACTTTGAAAGATGCTTCAAGAGTTTTATTTACTAATTTTCACACGAAAGGATTAGTTGGTTTGGAATTTAACAAAGGATGGTGGATACTCGGTCAATTTGGTATACGAGGATCTAAAACAATCAAAATTTTCTTCTCCCAAATATTTTCCTTGGAAGAATGTTTGGTCATTAAAGGATCTCCATAAGGCATCAATATTTCTTTTATCAGCAGTTCAAAGTAAGATTCTTACAGGAGAGAGTCTACAAAGAAGAGGATATTATGGACCCTTTAGATGTGCCTTGTGTGAGAGGGATTTAGAGACATCAAACCATTTATTTTTTTATTGTTCGTTTGCTTACACCATTTGGGGTTATTTTTAAAAAAATATGAAATTATATTGGGTAGCTCCATCAACATTGAAAGAGTTGATGAAATGTTGGATTAAATATTTCAAAGCTAAAGTATTATGAATTCTTTGAAGGATTGGTCCTACCATTATTTGTTGGAATTTATGGCTTGAAAAAAATAACATAATTTTAAAATAAATCACAAAATCATGCCCAGATTTGGAACCGTATTATTACCTCTCTTGCAGAATATCTACAAATATGGTGCTCATCATGAAAAGTCTCAATTGTAGAAAAAGAAGTGTTGATAACCTGGCTACAAGATTTGAACATATATGGAAAACTAGTTTGTTATAATGGAATTAAAACAATTGTTATAATGGAATTAAAACAAACGATCTACTTTGATCTATGATAAAATGGAAATGTCAAAACTTTGGTTTATCAAAATTTATTTTTATGGTGCTTCAAAAGGAAATCCAGAAAAAGCTAGTGGAGGTGGTGTTTTTATATATATTGAAGGAAAAATTCTCCTTCCTTATTGAGAATCATATGGAACTTCAACTAATAACTATGCAAAGGCTAGGGTGCTTCTTACAAGGATTAAAATTGCAGTAGAAAAAAGATGGAAATATATTTCAATCAAGGGGGATTCACAAATTATCATCAATGCTATTAACAAAAATGGATGTGGAGACTAGATAAAAAATAATATAATTATTTATGTTCATCATCTATTACTAGAGGTAATCTCTTGGAAGTGTAAGCATATTTATAGAGAAGGAAATAGGGTAGCAAATAAATTAGCGAATTGTGGTGTTGATTCTCATCCCGATGAAATTTAAATTTTAGAAGGCAACTGGCCAAGTGAGATTTTATCTTTTAATCAAAATTATGTCAAGGAGTTGATTGTGGAAACATAGCAATGTTAGGGTAGATGTTAGGGTAATTTAATTATTACCTTAGTTAGTTGTTAGTTATTACATTATTTATTTAACCTTGAAGATATTCATTGTTTAGAATATCTTATGGTTATTATTTTATACATTGTTAATTTGTTAGTTTCCTTAGGGCCATATTGTTTTTTTTAGCTACAAACTAGGGCATTTTGATTTCGTTGTTAGCTACCTTGATGGTAGCAACACATTGGCTATCTTTAACCAATTGCAATTATATTTAAACCATTTCTTATGAATAATATTGTAATGTTCATGGTTCAATAATTAACATTGGTATCAAAGCGTTTGACTTGGGCAAGGGCGAGTACGAGGTGACCTTCGACTGAACCACGAGGGCACAAATCCTGAGACGTGATCCCTAGATGGGACACGTTTCTCGAGGTGGAATCCCTCGGTTCACTTGGCACAAAAATCAAGGTGGTTGCAAAAAATTTTTATGGCACAAAATTTATCATGGAATTTCACACAGATGCAAAATTTCTATCACTAGCTTCAGCACAAAATATTTTGCATTTCATTTTGATGGACATTCTGCAAATAGCATGCCTTTCATTGGTGCAGAACCTACCGTAAGTTTGATCTGACAGCCTGATAAGAATTGAACCTATCAGTTCGTTGTCAGACTGACAACACCAGTGGGATCTGATAGCTTGTAGTGCTGCATCTGATGCAAGGTGCTCGGGCACTAGTGACACTGACTCTAGAATATTTGATCTCCACCTCGCTAACAATAGTAATCTTGAACACGAGGACCACTACAACATTGAACTTGATAATGAAACCTGCAGGTTTGACTACTTGGTGCTAACATCTAGCATAGACACAGAAGCTGATGCACCCTTCGCCCTGTACGCTTGAGACCCTGATAAGCTGACGTCACTGGCATGAAATTTGATGAACATGTGGCGATTGACCTATTGACCTGGCAACATGTAATTCAATATGAACACGTGGTGACTGACCTACTGATCTGATAGTACGCAACTTGAGGACACGTGGTGGTATGGATCTGACATGGCAAGACAACCTTTGAGGGACATGTGGTGGTCACAAGTTTCAAGGTACATTGACATGTCACAATTTGATTTGTAGTTTGGATGGTAAAAGCATGGTCTTCTTGATTGCCTGAAGGCAATCGACATATTATTCGCACAGCATCGTTTTTATTAAGCAAAATTACACCTATAGGGTGCATGTAGGACATTGTTCCCAATTTATTTTTTTATTTCGCTCAGTGGCGAAGGAGCGCGATAAATATTAGTCGGCTTCCTTTGATTTACATTCAGTGCAGTAGCCCTAATGGTCGGGTGCCTGCGACCAGGACACTTCTCGCGAAGTTGCGGGTTCAAATCCCCGCGGGAGCAAAAACCAACGTTTTTGTTTTAAAAACAAAAACTTTGGTGTTTTTATTTAAACAAAGGTTAAAAAAAAAAAATTGCCTTTTACTAAAGTTTTTCAAATTTTTTAAATAATTTAATATTAATTTTATTAAAAATCATTTTTTTAATTATTAATGATTTTTTAGTTAAATTGTTTTAATTAATTAAATATTTGAATATAATTTTATTTTTGCAAATAAAACAAAAAGGAGGAGACCTATTTTTTTTTGCAAATTTCAAAACCAATGAGTAACTTTTTTTTCTCCAAAAATGGGACGTAACACAAAAATAGCACCATTTTTTTTTTGCAAAATTAGGAGTTCTAAAAACTTTCTCAAAAAAATTCTAAACACAAGTGTTGAGAGTAAGAGTTTTTCCCTTAAATCTTATTATAAAGGATTAGAGAGCCATTTAATTCTTACACAGATCCTTAGAAAGGTTTGGATCACATCTACGGTCCCATGAGGATTAGAGAGCCATTTAATCTTGATGCACCTCCCATTTTTTAATATTGAAGAATTATGGGTCCACTAATACCAAGTCGTGTGTCGACTTGCCTTGAAAGGGGGGACAGAAGTGTATTCTCTTTGCAAAATTATAACAAAAGGAAAGAGAAAATTATGCAAATCAAAGGGTTGAAGCATTTAAACTTGTTTATTTTGCAAAACAAAAAGGAGGGCAATTGTTTTTGTCAAATTCTTTGTAAAATTGTAAGACAATGGGAGAATTGTGAATATCAAATTTTTTACAAACATAAAATTAATTTCTTACAAAAATTATTGTAATAGGGTGCATTCTCGATAGCATCGACACCTTTCTAAAATTGGCATGGTAAAATAGGTGCATTTTCGATCAAATCCTACACTTATGTGTTAAAAAATTGTGGGCACTTTTGATGGTTTATTGCATTTAAATTCCTATTTTTATAATTACATCTTAAGGTAAAAATAAAAAGCACAAAGTAAGACCCCAAATTTTACATCCATTTGTGTAATTTATTGCACAAGTAAAGCCAATTTTTATTTTGATATTCACTTCATAAAATACCCTAAATTCACTCTTCTTGTTTGGCTTAAATTCCTCAAACTGGTCATCCTTCTTCAAAAGGATTTTTAGGCAGGTGCCATTAAATATCAATTAGAGTGAATTCTCTTTTAGTACTTTTTGGGAGTATATCGAAAGAGAGACCATTTTGGTCAGATAAGGAACCTTCATAGTAGCAATTGTTTGCACTAAGGGGGGGATAATTCCTTTATTCCTTCAAAAACATATTTTGCCAAAAGGGAGATAAAACTTGTAAAAGGCAATCAAAAAAGAAGAAGTCATCAAAATTATACCTTTTCTTTTAGGCTTAATAATAGCAATTTTTGCTTGAAGTATTTATAATGAGGGGATTCCTTGGTGAACTTTTTGATAAATTGCCTAAGAGGCAAAGGTTTATTCAAAATATTTTGCCCTAAAAGTGAAAAACAAAACATTGTTAAAAGGCAATCAGAAAGGAAGAAGTCATCCAATTGTACCTTTTCTTTTAGGCTTCATAATAGCAAATTTTTGCTTGAAGTACTTGTAATAAGGGGGGGATTTTATGGTGAAACTTTTTTGATAGTTTGCCTAGGAGGTAAAGTTTTGTAGAAGTATCTTTTGCACTAAAAGGAAAAAATCAGAATTTACCTAAGGTGAACATATTTGTAAACCTAGGAAGCATCATTATAAACCTTTTTTAGGCTTCATAATAGTAAATATTTTTCTTGAAGTACTTGTAATAAAGGGGGTATTTTTTGGTGAAATTTTTGAAATTTGCCTAGAAAACAAGATTTGTAAACCCCTTTTTAGGTTTCATAATAGCAAATTTTTTTGCTTGAAGTACTTACAATCAAGGGGGGGTAATTGTTTTTTTCTTTCAAAAAATATTTTGCAACAAAGGGGGAAGACTTGTAAGGGTGCACTTTCGGCAGCGACCGACACCTTAGTCAAACTTCTTACAAAATTCCTTCAAAAAAATATTTTGCAAAAAGGGGGGAAGACTTGTAAGAGTGCATTATCAATAGCGACTGACATCTTAGTCAATCTTCTTGCAAAATTCTATTATAAAAGGTGCATTTTCAACAAATACCGACACCTTAAAAATGGGCATATCAAAGAAGAAGAATGCCCCAAAACTAACTGATGATGTTGCAAAATTAATTAAAGGTCCTTACTTTCCACCAGGGATGGAAGGAATGGATTTTTATGAGGATGGACAATTTCTCACACTACGTAATGGTGTAAAATCTATTCTCAGAGATTCTGAAGCTTGTGAAGACCTTTAGAACAATGGTGCTTTAATCCCTATTTGCATTGTACGGGCAATATACACGTCATTTTTTTCACTTAACATTACCCAATGTAAAAAGAAAAGAGAAATCAATGAGGAATCAGAGGTAATGCTCCTAGTGGTGAATGCTTGTTGTGACACAAGTGACCTTAAGCCCATGGCGACCAATGCTTGTTATGACACAAGTGATCTTCAGCCCATGATGGCAAATGTTTGTTGGAGCACAAGTGACCTAAAGCCCATTGTGGCCAATTCTTATTGTGACACAAGTGATCTTTAGCCCATGATGGTGAATTCTTGTTGTAGCACAAGTGACCTAAAGCCCACTATGGCTAATGCTTGTTGTGATACAAGCGACCTCTTACCTTCAATGGTAGATATCAATTGTAACATAGGTGATCTCGTTACAAGAGCATATTTTTCTTGTGACACCAGTGACTTAAAATTTGAAAATCCTCAAAAAGAGCTTCATAATCTCATCAATAGTGAAAAATGCCATATTGTTAAAAGCATTGATGAAAATGAAGAACTTGGGTGTTTTGAAAAACATGCCAAAGGCATTGGATCCAAACTCAAACAAAATGGAATTCAATGGTAAAGGATTAGGTAAACATGGGAAAGGCATTAAAAATCCTATAATACCAAATGTTAGGCCAAAAAATAAATGCCTTGGCTATTATGAACAAGCAAGTACCAGTAAAATCATGTTTGTAAAACCTAAATCTCCTACAACTCCTACAAAGCATTATTGCAGTCATTGTCGAAGAACATAGTAGTTAGGTGTTGGAAACTACATCCTTGTGACACATGTGGATGTACAAATCACTCCTCTTCAAATTGTTGGTACAAAGTGAAAATGACCAACAAGGTTCATATCGATTGTGGATGGATAGATCTCACACAATGGACCAAGATGAAATAAATATTGTATGGATTCTACAAGAAAGGTAAAACCTATGGTAGATCCAATGGAAGATCCAGTGATAAAGATCTAGAGATAGACCTAGAGGTACTCATCCAAAGGTACACTTAGAGATAGAGCCAGAGCCATGTTCCAGAGCCCGAGCCAGAGCAAGAGCCAGCATCTTTCATTTCTCCCCTTCATTGTATGGGGGGAATTATATACATTACCCAAATAATGTATATAATAGAATAAGGGAGGATGTTAGAGTAATTATCCCATTACTTGGATAATATCTAGATTCCTATCTTGGGTAATTACCATATTCTGTTAGGGTAGAATATAAGTTACTACATTCTCACCGACGAACATGTTGCAGATATATTCACTAAGGCACTTGCACATGTCAAATTTGAGTTGTTTCGCAACACTCTTTGTATTTCAAAAATAATGTAATAAAGGGGGGATATTAAGGTAGATGTTAGGGTAATTTAATTTTTACCTTAGTTTTTAGTAATTACATTATTTATTTAACCTTGAATAAATTCATTATTTAGAATAGCTTATGGTTATTATTTTATGCATTGTTAATTTGTTAGCTTCGTTAGCGCCATATTGTTTTTGGTTAGCTACGAACTAGGGCATTTTGATTTCATTGTTAGCTACCTTCACGGTAGCAACGCGTTGGCTATCTTTAGCCAATTGCAATTGTATTTAAACCATTGATTATGAATAATATTGTAATGTTCATGGTTCAATAATTAACAAGCACTTCGAGGAAGTTGAAGAATATATTTAAGAGGAAAAGAACGAAAATTTTATGATAAAAAGGTATGTTGCAACAAATTAATATTTTGGTATTTTGATGGGAGTGGCCCCTAATAGAAGCCAAATATAACTTAATAATAATAATAATAATAGTCTAATTTTTTATCGAGTGGGTTTGAAATAAGTGGTGGGGAGTAAGGAGTTTCAATCCAAAAGACCAAGTTCCAATTTTTTTTGGTTAAATAGGGACCAAGTTCTAAACTTATGGGTGAACTTTACAATTTATGTCCTTTGAGTGAGCTCAAATAGTTGAGCTAAATTATTTTCCACAAAAGAATAATCATATTCAAGTCTCAATAAATATAGGAATCCCCTTACTTGTGTGGTAGGTGCTTGACCTTGTTGGAAGTATTACATTATTTACCCCCTTCTAAATATTAGTTTGGTAGAATGATTTATATTTTTATATAATGTGTATCAATATGAGAGAAAGTGTAAAGTGTTAATAGAGAGAATGAAGAGTCATATTGATATGTGTAAAGATGAGAGTTTTGTCTTAATATAAGGAATATGAAAGGATGCATCTCCTCGATGTTTGAGGAGAGCAATAGTTAGAAAACTGAAAAGTCATGTAAAATTATATATTGGAGATAAAACTCCATGCAATGTAATCTATCTGAATCATTCTTGTAATCTTTTGATATTGTATATATTTGAGTTATATTTGTGAGATATTATTGTTATTCCAATATTGAGATTCATTGTTATTTTGTATGGCATTTATCTGATTCATACTTGATCCTGGATAAAGCTTTATGTGAGTTAATCTATCAGGAAAGCTAACAATGTTATCATAGCTACAAAGTGTTGTGAAAAATTAGAGTGTTGGATAGATATTATATGAGGAAGAGTGAAGATTATTGAAGGAGATTTGCTAGACAAGCGTAGAAGATTAGCTATAACCTCTAAGGTGAGGATCCCAAGAGCCAAAGTGCAATAGGAAAAAAAAGTGTCAAGAGTAATTGAAGAAGCCTGAAGGTTGAGAGATACCAAAATAAGTTGGAAGTGCCTGATAAAGAAGGTAAAAATATTACATTCAGAAACATGAGAAAGCGAGTGTCTCGGGCCAAGAAAGGTTGCATCAAAATTTGCAGAGGAAATTTGATGAGGCAAGGCAGATTTGATTTGAAAAAATAATTTTATTTAAATTATTTTGAAGATAAAAAGTTAATTTTTGAAAAACATAAAATTTGGAGTGATAAGAAGAGGAACAAAATTAAAGAAGAATTTGTATTTGGTTGACTAAAAGACTTTATATATAATATATATATATATATATATATTAAGAGAAGAGAAAGAATATAGATCTTAGTCAAGAACCTGAGAAAAGGGAAATTCAAGATCTTGCTAAAGAGTTTGAAGAAATTAGGTTTACAAATACATTAAGTGAAGGAAACAAATGTGCAAATAGGCTAGCCAATAGAGGGGTTTTAATTGAGGATCGTAAAGTTAAATTCTCTTTTCCATGGTTAGAGAAGTAGTAGGTTTAGCTGAAGTTGACAAAAAAATGTTAACTATCTAAATCAAATAATGATAAAGAGTTACTTTAATTTTTTTCATAGTTATATTTGATTTATTTTATAACATTAATGTATTTTCATATAAACTATTTATTTTAATTTTTTTGGTTGCATTTGTGTTTCAAGAAGGAAACTAGCAATCCAGATCTCGTAAAGTGGACTATGATAGTGCGATGTTTTGGAAATATTACTCTACTAATATGCAATGCATAGATAGTAGAGGTGAAGTTTTGGTATTGTGAAGGTTGTTATAGGAAAATATCAAGAAGGATGCTAAATTTTGAAATATTTGTATTCACACAAAAAATTTAAAAAAAAAAATCTAGAAAATGAAAATCAAGAATTCAGACATTTTATGTAAAATGATATAGATTTCTAGCTATAGCATATCAATTGAGCTGAGAAGTGAATCTATTTATCAACTCTGAAAGCTCTAAAGAAGAAAGTTGTGATATGTCAAGGGTGGGGGACCCGAGTACAACCTCTTGTTCTCTAGCAAAAAAAAAAACTTAAGAGAAAAACAAAAGATAAAACTCAGGCAAAAATATGAGAGAATAAAAAAGATAGAACTCAAGCAAAAATGTGAGAGAGTAAAAAAGATAGAACTTTGGCTAGAACCTGAGAGAAGAAAAGAAATAAAAAATGAAAAAATATAGAACCAACTGGTTCTAAGTATTAAACGAACAACAAAAAAAAACAATAGATACAAGAGCAAAGATAAGGAGTAGTTAATGGTTGTGGGTATATTCATAAGAAGAAACATTTGATATAATAAAAAGGAAACTAGAAGTGTCTTTGCAAAGCTAAGAAAAAAAATCTTGTAATATTTTATATAAAAAAAAAGTATTATGAGTCGATACATCCTAGTGAAATAGAAGCCAGCTAAATCCAATCCTAGAAATCTCGAGAAGGGTGATATTGCAACCTGAAAAATATATGCAGCACATAGTTAAATACAAGTAGAGTCAAGCTTGGTGAGCTCAAAGAAAAAATATATATAATATATAACCAACAGAAAAAAATATAAGTGAAGCAGTAGCTGCCTAAGAGAACTTTGCACAATTTCTTGAGAAAGTTATTCGCCTGAGAGTGAAGTTGCCTTAGAAGCATTGCACAATTATGTTAGAAAATTGCACTTAAGAGTAACATTATAACAATCTGAGAATGTTGCATGAGTGTGAGCGTCTGATTTTAGTGAATAATTGCCTGTGAAGATTGGAGAAGACTTGAAGTTGCATTAGAGGGAATATTGATGCAACAGACTAGGGGTGCAGAGTCGTTTCATCTCTATGAATGTAAATGTTGAAGATGTGGCACAAGAAGACTTAATATTTGGTAGCACAAATTAAGGTAAGAAACCCTAATTCTATTTTGTGCCTAAAATTTTGGGAGTTATAAGTTTAAAAAAATTAAGTATTCATTAATTAGGTGATAGGGATTAATATTATATTCTCTAATATTATCCCTTTTCACATGGATCATGATGTATTGCATTTAATACTCACACGGATCATGCATATTAAATGTTGACTTGTAAATGCAAACATACCTATAAATATATTTTTTATTAATGCAATTCTCAGTTTTCATTTATGCCATTTTGTGTTATCTATTAAGAGTGTTTCCCATATCATTGGTATCAAAGCGAGCAATGGATAGGTGAGTATCCTCTTCCTCTAGGCCAGTCTGGTTCAAAAGAAGAACAAAAAAACCACCAACGGATCTTAGCTTTTGAGGAAAATTATTTTCCTTTCGTAGATTCCTTCGAGCACTTTTGTTTTTGAAAACTCTCAGCTTGGGTCCCTCTGACTCATGATCCTCAGCTCTTGATCCAAGCATTTGTCTTGGATTTTTCATTTATTGACCTTATTTATTCGTGATCATCATTCATGATGTAGAGTTCGACCATTTCGGTTATCGACTTCACTTCAAAATTACAACAATTCCATGCAAAAATGATTACCAATTTTTAGCAGCTTCAAGTTGAAATCGTTGTTGCTACCGTTGTTGATGAAGGTATCATTGAAGAAGATTAGGATTTCGCACCTAATCCAGAACTTGAAGAATTTTTAGCCACACTTGGATTCAAACCAGGGTCTCTCGGTGATATACCCAGCGTCTTTCCACTAGACAATGTGGCGTCTGATGCAGATCCAATCTCCTTTGAAGCTCTTGATGCAGATCAGGCCCCTCCAAATGTTGTAGATCCAAGCCCTCTGAAATCCATTGTAGTGGAAGAACCAACTGTTATCTCTGACATGATAATCATACCTGCTGCACTTCATGATCTGCCTATTTCTCCTAGTGATGATCTTCTATTTTTAGCAATTGATCCACTACCTATGTTTTTTGCGTTGTCTTCCTTGGCACCACTCCACAACCTCAGCCATAGCTCCAATTTTTGGCTTGGTTTCGTGCTCTTCTGTCATTCTTGCTGGCCTGCTATGTTTTTCAGTGCAAATACTCCTTTTTCGATGACCTACGACACTGATTCGATGCCTGTGATCGTTGCATATTTTTCCTTTAAAAATCGTGCTCCCATGTCATTTCCTATTGATCGGCATTACCAGTGACCTCCACCGCTTGTTCTACCCATTGACCGTGGTCCACCAAACTCGCCATTTTTAAATGCCCAATTTATTTTATTAATGATGATATTTTTCAATGCGCAATTTATTTCATTAATGATGGCATTTTTAAATGCACAATTTATTCATTAATGATGGTATTTTTAAATGCCCAATTTATTTCATTAAAGATGACATTTTCAAATACGCAATTATTCATTAATGATAATTTTTTAAATACCCAATTTATTTCATTAATGATGACATTTTTAAATGTGTAATTTATTTTATTAATGATGGCATTTTTAAATGCACAATTTATTTCATTAATGATTTTTCTTCCCTTTGGAACGCATTGGAGTCCAATGCTTCTACGGTGGGGAGGAATGATAGGGATTAATATTATATTCTCTAATATTATCCCTTTTCACATGGATCATGATGTATTGCATTTAATACTCACACGGATCATGTGTATTAAATGCCAACTTGTAAAGGTAGACATGCCTATAAATATGTTTTTGATTAATGCAATTCTTAGTTTTCATTTGTGTCATTTCGCGTTGCCTTTTAAGAGTGTTTCCCACATCATTAGGGTTGCATTATAAGGTGCATGATTTTTTGAACGATTGATTTGAGAAAGGAGTATTTCAATTTTTTGAATGATTTATTTGAGAAAGGAGTATTTCAACCGTTAAATATTTGAAATGTTTATTTCCCTCCTGGCAAAATTTTTGAATATTCTATTAAAATTTTTTTCTTTCTCATCGGATAAATATGATGCATGTTTCTCACTAGTTAGATTATTTGGAGAAACATATATTTTTTAGCATATGAACGTATTTTTGGAGGGGCAATATCATTTATGAATGAAACAATTTCACCTTATTCTTCATAATAAAACAAAGGAAAAAGAGAAATTTAGACTATGGGGATGCAAAAAAGTATAGGGTGAAAATGTTTTTAAAGGTAAGAAAAAAAATTTAAGGTGAGAAAAAGACAAAATTTTAAAAAGGAGTTTGTGGAGGATTTTTTTTTAGTTATTTGTTGAAAGGCTCATGAATATTAGAAAATTTTAATTACGAAGTTTGATTATGTAATGGGAGTTATAAAGGAGTTATATTAGAAAGTTTTTTATTAGATTTTTTTTAATTATTTAATGGGAGTTATAAGGAATAAAAAGAGCTTAAAATGAAAAATTAAAATTTTCTTTTTAAGAGAGATATAAGGGGAGTATTTTTTAAGGTGTTAATTTTGAGGGGAGTTTAGTGGAGTTTAAGAAATTAAAGTTTATATATATATATATATATATATATGGGAGTTATAAGTGGAAGTTGAAAAGTATTTAGGAGAAATAAAAAATTAAGAAGTCATAAGGATTTTTACTCCCAAAGTTTTTTTAACCCAGGCCCTAAGGGAAGACTCATTAGGGATGCGTCCAACAAAATACCTAGCAAGGGTGAGAGATTTTAAATTGTGACATGCAGAATCAACTTTAGGCAAAGAAAGAATTACATCAGGAGAACGAAGGTTACCTTGTGGACCATTCTCAACACAAACCTGCATAGTTGAATGAGAGAAGCCATTATCACATGCATTCTCTTCTATGGTGCCAATGTTGTGCATTGGTCCGTCAAAGTTGGGGACCATAATGATACTCAAAACCCTGGCATCTTCTTCCCAACAAAGAAAAAACACTCTTGCAATGTGTCCAAGTGATTTTGAAGACGATGATCCTCCCAAAGTTTTTTGAAAAAATAATATTTTTGAAATTTGATATTTGAAGTTTGCAATTAAAAATTATTTTTTTGAGAGAAGGTTTTCTACTTCAAATAGAATTTAAGTTTTTTTTAGATTTGATTTTTTTAAAAGATTCAAAGTTTGAAGATTTGTATTTTTGAAGTTAATTTAAGGTTTTTAAGTTCTTTTTGAGATTTTGCAAATTTAATAGGGAGTTAAAAGGATTAGTATTCAAAGGTATAGAAAATTAAATTTAAATTTTTTAATTTTTGAAATTTCAATTTTGAAGTTATAAGGTTGTCAACTTCAAAGGAAATGGCAAATACAAGAATTTTCTTTTCTGAATCTCAATTATTAAAAGGGCCTAATTTTATCCCATGGAAAATTAAGATGAAGTCAATACGTATTGTTAAAAAACTCTAGGATGTGATGAATGGACAAAGAAACATTATAGAAAATAAAATAGGAATTCAAAAATTCAAATATGATGATGCTAAAACTTTGATGTTAATTTCGTCATATTTGATGAAATTCAAGCACTTATTAGTGAAGCAAAAACTTCAAAAGGTGCATGGGAAAATTTGTGTATGATATTTGAGAAAAAGAATAAGGCAACCATTTTACACCTACAATCACATATGTATGCACTAAAATTTCATGATGGAAAAACCATAGAATATTTTCTTTGAAGGATATCAAAATTAAAATCAATATTGGATACCTTAGGAGAAAAGGTTGAAGATAAACTCCTAGTTTCGGTTGTACTTAGAGCACTTTTTGAATTATTCAAAATATTGGTCACATATCTTCAAATATCAAATAAAAAGATGTCATTTGAGGAATTAATAAATATTCTTCAGCAATATGAACTTGAAAATCAATTGAGAAATGAGTCATCCAATAAGGCTCTTGTAGTAGAAAAAGGATCTTGCACTTCATCACAAAATAAAAAACAAAAGAAGTATTATCATATTTATGAAAAATGACATAATATAAAATCTTGCAAGTATAATGCATTGACTAAGAAGTGTCAAGACCAAGAATATCTTAGAGGGAATTAAAGAAATCATAGTAATCAACAAGGGTATGTTGCACAATAAGAATGTTCACATAGGAATCTTATGGCAAATCACATATGTATGTTATCAAATGATAATACCTTGGAACCCATAATGGTAAATGCATGTTGTGACACAAAAAAGAAAGATATAGAGTGCATATCTAATGATTTGAATGTAGTTCGTGATTGATCAAAAAAAACTTATGCTGTCATAATTAATGATGACAAGGATTCAAAAGATGAAAGGGATAGTGATGCTCAAAGTTGTCTTGATATTAAAAGGGATCAAGGTGATGAAGAATTTGGTTATTTTGAAAGGCATACTAAAAGAATTGATTTCAAATTGTCAAATAAAATGAGATATAGAGACATAGGTTTGTGAAAACATGGACATGGAATGAGAGAGTAAATTGTACAAAAAATAAGACCAAAATATGAAGGTCCTGGATATACAGGACATACGAGAACTAATAAATCAGGAACTAAATTCATGACAGGAAACAATGACATCAAATTAGTGATAGAGACTAATAAAATTAGTAACAATGAAGGATAAAATGGCAAAAGGAATTTCATAACAAGTAATATATGTAATCATTTTTGTAGATATGGACATAAGATAGAGAAATGTTGGAATATTCATTATTGTGAAACTTGTGGAGGACATAATCATTCTCAAAAATAGTGTCTACATAAAGAGAAGGAAAATAAAAAATAAAAAATGGATTATGGATGGATAAGTATGAATGAATGGAATAAGATGAAATGAATATTGTATGGTTTCTATAGAAGAAAACCAAGTGTGATGAAAATTCAAAGTTTGTTGAATAATGATGTTAGTCTTACCATTAAGACTTGTCAAATAAATGAATATAACCCAAGCATAGTTTGGGAGGTGACCTACAATTAAAATACCTATAGTGATGAGTATACAAAAATGATGGTCTTATGATTATTCTAGTGGATGACCCAAAGACAATGATAATCTAGAGGTAACCCAAAGGCAAAGTTCTAGAGGCAATGACCTAGAGGTAGTGACCCAGTGGGAGTGACTCAAATGCAAAGACCTAGAGGCAATGACATAGAGGTAGACCCAAAGGCAATGACCTAGAGATAGTGACCCAGAGGCAGAGACCTAAAGGTGACTCAAATACATTGAACCAAAGGTAGACACATATAATTTATAAAAAAAGACTTAATAAATGTTGCATATATCCAACCATGCCACAGTCAAAGTTGAAGAATGAAAAGAAAGAAGAATCAGAGAATGAAGGCAAAAAGCCTTCCTACCAATTAATGTAATATGGAGGGGTGTTGGAAGTATTACATTATTTGGCCCCCTTGTAAATATTGGTTTGGTATAATGACTTATATTTTTATATAATGTATGTTTCAATATGAGAGAAAGTGCTATTTTTATATAATGTAGGAATGAGATGAAATATGAAGTGTATATATTCAAAAGAATCAAATATGTTATTGAAGAAAATTTATCCATTCTCCCAGAGGTTAAAGGGTATGACAAAAGAGAAGAAATAATGATCGTTGAAGGGTGGAAGGTAAAACAATCCAAACCATGCATAATGGACTCAGCCCAAAAAATAATGAACACAAGATGGATGAAATCAAGACAAGGTTTGATAATACTTAACTTTGATGGGGCAGCCAAAGGAAATCTAGGAAGAGCAGGAGGGTGTGGAGTTATTAGAGATGATAATGGATAAATTTCATGGGCTTATGTAGAGGATTATGGAATTCAGACCAACCATATGGCATAAGCCAAAGCTCTTTTTTCAGGAGTTCAATAGTTATATGATAGAGTTTATAGAAAAGTTATGGTCCAAGGGGACTCTCTAAACATTATTAGAGATTTGAAATCAGGAGAAAAAAATAATAGGTTTATACTTAACATTATAAAGAACACTTCAAGGATCCTAAAAGAGATGAGTGATGTTGTAATTGATCATATCTATAGATAAGGTAATCATGTTGCTGATGTTATGGCCAATATGGGGGTGGATAGTGGTCAAAACAGAATGGGATGACAACTTTCCACTGCCATTACAAAGAATAGTTGCATTGCAGGTTGAAGGTCAGCCTGATAGAATGAATAATATCAAAAATTGAATGAAGTGGGTTGTCAATTTCTATCAAGGTCATTGAGCTGAAAGACAATGCTTAATCTGATTCTAGTCTATCTGGGTGGTATCTTTGTACTTCATTTTTTGTTAGTGTATCTTTAGCATCATTCATTCCTAGGAGGAAAGGTGTGTGATTTTTGCTAGGATCTCTTTTATTGGCCTATGGTTTTTATTTTCCAATATGATCAAGTCTCTCTTGTAAAAGGGTTAGGGACCCTTTCAAAACTCTATTTTTTCACCCAATATCAAAAAAAATATGAGAGAAAATGGAAAGTGTCAAGAGAGAGAATGCATAGTCATATTGATATGTGGTAATAGGAGAGTTTTGTCTTAATATTGAAAAACACAAGCTTATACTGAGAGGGGGGTGAACAATATAAGATCACTTTTTACTTTTCTTTCCCAATCAATATTATGCAATGTATAGATAGCAATATCAATAGCAATAATCAAAGCAATGCACAAATCACCACACATAATAGAGACACCAAAATTTACGTGGTTCACCCAATGTGGGCTACTCCACGAAGAAAATATTTCACTAAAATTTTCTCAATCAATCTCTTGGGAATCCTTTCCCTATTACAATGTTTATGGATCTCTATCCAAAGGAGACACCAATCCCCTAATCAAAGTTCGTGGATCTCTATCCATAGGAGACACCAATCTCCTAACTCTGCTCTAGTTGGTGATCCTCTAGAAGACCTTTGCCTCCACTGCCCTTAGCAAATGGAACTCTATCCATATAAGACACCTATCCTCCCTGCTCTGGCTGGAGATCTTTATCCTCAACTCTGTCACCTCCAAATCTCTGTCTCAAATCTATACTAAACATAGTCCTTCGATCTAGCACAAATCTATCCTCAATCTCTGTCTCTGGTCTAGCACAAACCTGTCCTCAAATTTGCACCAAAATCTATCCTTGAATCTGTACTAAACATAGTCCTTCGATCTAGCACAAATCTATCCTCAATATCTGTCCTCAAGCCTTAACTCAAAGCTTGAATCAATATCAAATCAACTCTATTGGATCTGCCCCAAACCTTAACTCAAGGTTTGAATAAATCAATCAACTCTGCTCTCAAGTCTTCTCAAAGACTTGTCTCAATTCTACCTTGTAAGCTTCCACAAAATCTCACACCAATCTGTCCTCAAGTCCTCTCTAGAACTTGTCCAATCTGCTCAATAAGTCCTCACAAGAACTTATCCAAATATGCTCTCAATATGTATTGTAAGCTTCCACAAAATCTTACCCAAATATATCCACAAGTCTTCTCAAAGACTTACCTCAAATCTGCTCAACAATTCCACACTAGAACTTGTCCAATCTCATAGAAACATAAAGAGAATTGTTAGAGACTCAATATGCTCTATACTCATCACAATGCTTAATCACTTTCAATCACTCTTTCAAAAACATACAAAGAATTGTTAGAGACTCAATATGCTTCACATTCACCTCAATGCTCAATCACTTTCTCAAATCAATTCAGAATATAGAATAGTTTATTTTATAGAACTTGAACAATCACTTCACACATCCACTTGACTAGGCTCAACCAACTCTACTCAACCAATCACTCAATGAAACAATCCTTTCTTACAAACCCTAGTCCAAGCATATAAACCTTCACTCAAAATGTTTCAACAATGCTTATCAACCAATCTCACATAACAATGATACTCATGTTCTTTTCAAACCCTAGTTCAAGTTCTTCACTCAACCAATGGCTTCAACAACAATGCTTATAAAACAATCTCACATAACAATGATATTGAGTTTTTGGCCACAAAAAACCAAAAACGATACTCATGTTCTTTTCAAACCCTAGTTCAGATTCTTCACTCAACCAATGGCTTCAACAACAATGCTTATCAACCAAGGTTTTAACAACAACTCTTTATTCCAGAAAACCTTGAAGCATTAACTCAACACACTCAATAAGGAAATCAAATTAAATCATTTTCACTCCAAACTTGTTTTCCAGAAAACCAACCAATCAACTCAACTAAGGAAGAATGTGCCCATACCTTTTTCTTGATGATGAAGGAACTTCAAAAATCTATCACAACCACAAACACTTCTTTGCAAAGCTCAAAGAAGTTATAAGATGATAAACTCTCTCAATGGTACAATGCAAATATCAAAACATACATACACCTTGTCACTCCATCTTAAAGAAAGCATCCATCAACATATACAAAAATATTTGACCAAATACACCTTATAATCTCCCGGTTAAAATAATATCCAACACCAAGAATAATGTCAATACAATCTCCTTTTCAAAATAACTCAATGGCAAAAAGTCCTCTCAAAATTTAACCAACACTTTTAATCTTCAATAAACAAATATGTCACAAATACTTTATTTTTAAAAAATAAAGCTAACTCCTTATTCCTCCAATTAACCAAAATGATGATTAATTAAGATATCTTTTATCTAACCCTTTTAACTCCCTAGGACCTCATGTCAAACCTTAGGCATCATAAAATATATTCAAAATTTTATTACCTTTGCCTTGGTGGGACTCGAACTCACGATGCCGCCTCTAATAACGCCCTATCCGACTCCAACCATCGCGTGAGCTAGGCGCTCGCTTAGGGAGTAAAGAGCACCACGTGCTCTATATTCCTCCCTTTATGCACCTATGCAAAAAATCATGTGTTGCTTCCTTCGATGCTTCAAACACAACCAACCAAAAATGTTGTTGCCACGAATCGATCGTGGTTCACTCCACGCCCAAACACCTTAGCCTTCGACCACTTGCCACTAGGCCACGCTGCCTAGATGGTTATTGAATTTTGGCCCTCATCGACTTTATCCCTTTTTCACTGGCGCTTAAGACAAGAATCTTGTCTTCTTCTTCGCACAAATTCTCACAACACATGATTGCACTTTTTCTTATTCGAACAAAGGATATCCAAATGCCACTAAGGCATATAGTTTATATACCAATTACCACCTTCAAACTTGAACGTCGGCACTTCGATATTTAACTAATTAATTTATAAATTATTTAAATTCTTTAGAATTTAAATATTATAAATTAACTTTTAAATCCTTTTGGCTTTATTAAAGCCTTCTTTGATTTTACCACTTTGTATAAATAATATTTATTTATAAAATTTAAATTCAATTTGAATTTAAATATTTTATAAAATAAATATTAACACTTCCTTGGGCTTTTATGAAAAACCTTTTATTTTTGCTCATCCATGGTTTTAATAAAAACCCTCCTACTTATGCTTCCACATAATATTAAAAATATTATGAAGCTCTTTTGTCATTAACCTTTGCATTGTTCCTTTTGACCTTTTGACATCAACGATAGCTTATTCCTTGACATCAATGACAACTTTGACTCAAAATGTCCAACAATCTCCCCCTTTGTCATTGATGGCAACCCAAATTATTTTCACCAAAAGCTTAACCTTTTTGTTCTGCTCCCCCTGGGACATTGCTCCCCCTGGCTCATTGCTTTCTTCAAATCTCTCCTATTTACTCAAATACCAAATCTCTCCCCCTTACTCAAATCTCTCCCCCTTTGACATCAATGGCAAAGGGTCACCTTTGGGGCTTGGGGCTAAGAATGAGCCTCTTAGCTTAGCCCCTCCCCCACCTCCTCTTGAGGTGGTTAATTCTGGGGTGGGAGTATTTCTACTCCTAGCAAGCACTCGTTACCTTTATTCCTCTTTTCTTCTCTTTTTTCTTCTGTCTTAGGATTCCTCCTAGTGAAGCTATATCCTTTTCTATAATGAACCATGCAATTAATCACCTTGTGACCAAATTGATTACATGAGTAGCAATACCCATGGAAAAACTACATGTTTTTGAAATTGCAAATTTCCTATATTTCATGTGTCCGGCACTATGAAGCCATGTGCCCAAATCTGTGACATGAAAAACATCTTCCATTGAAGTTTCCTTGTCTTGACCTCATTGGTCTCTTAGTCTCTCTTGACCTATTTTGATTGTTGTTCCATCTATTTCTTCTTTGTGCATTGTTCCTGTCCTTGTTGAACTTTCTTTTTCCAACTCATCCTCAGATGTCTCACTTTCTCTTATAATTTCTTCTTCTAAAGTTTCTTCTCCTTTAGAACTTGAGGTTGACCTCTCTTCTTGTTTCTTTTGAGCCTGTTCAAAACCAAGACCTATTTTGTTTGTTGACCTTCTTTGTACCTTGATCATCTTATCCACAATCTTTGAACTCTTTCCAAACTTTTGTAGCTTACTCTTGGACTTTTTTAAATCTTCCCTTAGTAGGGCTACTTCTTGTTCTAACCTTTCACATTCTAAGACCTTTGCTTCTAACTTATCCTTGAACTTCTTTGTCTTAGCCTTTGATTTTTCTAGATCCTCTATAAGCATTTTTCTCTCTTCATCACATTCTTGAAACTGAAACTCAAGTTTAGATTTTTGCTTTCTTACCTTCTTTACTATGTCAAGAGCATAAATAAGTTCTCCCTTGAGATCATATCCTTCTTTATCTGATTCTTCCTCTATTTGTTTGCCTTTGTCTACATCTTCATTTTCTTTTGACTTGTCTTCTATAGGATCACTTTCTTCTTTCTCTAGAGCCATTAGAATATTCTCTTTTGGTCCTTCAAGTGTATCTTCATATTCATCATCACTAAAACTGAAACCATTTCTTGTACAACTATCTTCAAGATGTCCAAAGTTACCACATCTAAAACACTTGAGAATTATTGGTGACCTTTTCTTGACTTCCTTTTCTTCAATCATGAATAGAACTTCATCTTTATCATTTTCTAAAAAACTGTTATCACTATCACTTGAGTACTTACTTGCCTTATCTGCATAGTAGCTCCTATTTTGCCTTTGAAAGAATTTTTTCCTTGTCTGCTTTGTCCATCCTTGCTTTTCTTTTGATGTCTGTATCTTTTTTATTCCCTTTTTCTATGATCCTGTTTATCTTCATCATTGTTATTCTTAGCTTCTTGACAATCAGTTGCATAATGACCATACTTTCCACAATTGAAACATCTAACAGATTTTGCATCTCTAGATCTTCTTGAATCCTTATTCCTTCTGCCATAATTAGCTTCTTCATCACTGGATGACTCATTTCTTGATTCTGACTTCTTACCCTTTGTCTTCTTGATTGCTTTGAAGGTTGCTTCCTTCTGGGTATTAGGTTCTTTTGTTCTCAACTCAAAAGTTGTAAGAATACCAAGCAACATATCTCTTGTCAAAGAATCACCATCCTTTGATTCTTCTATAGTAGAAATATTTTCACTAAATCTTTTTGGAAGAGATCTTAAGACCTTATCACAAACATCTGATTCTTCAACCTTAAGTCCAAGTCCTTGCATAACATTAACAACCTCATCGACTCGAAGTAGATAAGTACTAATGTTTTCCTCATCCTTCATTCTTAACTCTTCAAATTGTCCTTTGAGATTTCGTATCTTTGCTTTCTTGACACCTTTATCTCCTTCATATATACTTTGCAATTTATCCCACATTCCTTTTGCATCTTGACAATGCATAACTTTTATGGACTCTGTTCTATGCAAACCTCTCAAAATTGCATTCATTGCTTTAGAATTGTAATGTTGTAGAAGCTTACCTTCCTTATTTGTAGGTGGATCAACTGAGGGGTCGTATCCATTTTCAACTACTTCCCAAATCTCATTGCCAAGTGCCATCAGGTAAATCTTCATTCTCATACTCCAATATATGTAGTCACTCCCATAAAATATTGGTGCTGAATTATCTGATGATCCATTCTTAGAATCCATTGTGTTCTTGTAAGCTTTTCCTTCAAGTTTTTAAACTCTTACGAAGGAACCCGCCTCGATACCAATTGAAGAACACAAGCTTATACCGAGAGGGGGAGTGAACAAGTATAAGACCACTTTTTACTTTTCTTTCCCAATCAATATTATGCAATGTATAGATAGCAATATCAATAGCAGTAATCAAAGCAATGCACAAATCACCACACACAATAGAGACACCAAAATTTACGTGGTTCACCCAATGTGGGCTACTCCACGAGAGAAAATATTTCACTAAAATTTTCTCAATCAATCTCTTGGGAATCCTTTCCCTATTACAATGTTTATGGATCTCTATCCAAAGGAGACACCAATCCCCTAATCAAAGTTCGTGGATCTCTATCCATAGGAGACACCAATCTCCTAACTCTGCTTTGGTTGGTGATCCTCTAGAAGACCTCTACCTCCACTACCCTTAGCAAATGGAACTCTATCCATAGAAGACACCTGTCCTCCCTGCTCTGGCTGGAGATCTTTGTCCTCAACTCTGTCACCTCCAAAGATCTGTCTCAAATCTATACTAAACACAGTCCTTCGGTCTAGCACAAATTTATCCTCAATATTTGTCTCTGGTCTGGCACAAACCTGTCCTCAAATCTGCACCAAAATCTGTCCTCGAATCTGTACTAAACATAGTCCTTCGATCTAGCACAAATCTATCCTCAATATCTATCCTCAAGCCTTAACTCAAAGCTTGAATCAATATCAAATCAACTCTGCTGGATCTACCCCAAACCTTAACTCAAGGTTTGAAAAAATCAATCAACTCTGCTCTCAAGTCTTCTCAAAGACTTGTCTCAAATCTACCTTGTAAGCTTCCACAAAAGCTCACACCAATCTGTCCTCAAGTCCTCTCTAGAACTTGTCCAATCTGCTCAATAAGTCCTCACAAGAACTTATCCAAATCTGCTCTCAATCTATATTGTAAGCTTCCACAAAAGCTTACCCAAATCTGTCCACAAGTCTTCTCAAAGACTTGCCTCAAATCTGCTCAACAAGTCCACACTAGAACTTGTCCAATCTCATAGAAACATAAAGAGAATTGTTAGAGACTCAATATGCTCTATACTCATCACAATGCTTAATCACTTTCAATCACTCTTTCAGAAACATACAGAGAATTGTTAGAGACTCAATATGCTTCACATTCACCTCAATGCTCAATCACTTTCTCAAATCAATTCAGAATATAGAATAGTTTATTTTATAGAACTTGAACAATCACTTCACACATCCACTTGACTAGGCTCAACCAACTCTACTCAACCAATCACTCAATGAAACAATCCTTGCTTACAAACCCTAGTCCAAGCATATAAACCTTCACTCAAAATGTTTCAACAATGCTTATCAACCAATCTCACATAACAATGATACTCATGTTCTTTTCAAACCCTAGTTCAAGTTCTTCACTCAACCAATGGCTTCAACAACAATCAAAAAAAAAATAAACATCATCACTCAACAGCTTCAACAACAATGCTTATAAAACAATCTCACATAACAATGATACTCATGTTCTTTTCAAACCCTAGTTCAGATTCTTCACTTAACCAATGGCTTCAACAACAATGCTTATCAACCAAGGTTTTAACAACAACTCTTTATTCCAGAAAACCTTGAAGCATTAACTCAACACACTCAATAAGGAAATCAAATTAAATCCTTTTCACTCCAAACTTATTTTCTAGAAAACCAACCAATCAACTCAACTAAGGAAGAATGTGCCCATACCTTTTTCTTGATGATGAAGGAACCTCAAAAATCTGTCACAACCACAAACACTTCTTTGCCAAGCTCAAAGAAGTTATAAGATGATAAACTCTCTCAATGGTACAATGCAAATATCAAAACATACATACACCTTGTCACTCCATATTAAAGAAAGCATCCATCAACATATACAAAAATATTTGACCAAATACACCTTATAATCTCCCAATTAAAATAATATCCAACACCAAGAATAATGTCAATACAATCTCCTTTTCAAAATAACTCAATGGCAAAAAGTCCTCTCAAAATTTAACCAACACTTTTAATCTTCAATAAACAAATATGTCACAAATACTTTATTTTAAAAAATAAAGCTAACTCCTTATTCCTCCAATTAACCAAAATGATGATTAATTAAAATATCTTTTATCTAACCCTTTTAACTCCCTAGGACCTCATGTCAAACCTTAGGCATCATAAAATATATTCAAAATTTTATTACCTTTGCCTTGGTGGGACTCGAACTCACGACGCCGCCTCTACCAGTGCCCTAGCCATGGCTCCAACCGCCACACGAGCTAGGTGCTCGCTTAGGGAGTAAAGAGCACCACGTGCTCTATATTCCTCCCTTTATGCACCTATGCAAAAATCATGTGTCGCTTCCTTCGACGCTTCAAACACAACCAACCAAAAATGTTGCTACCATGAATCGATCACGGGTCACTCCACGCCCAAACACCTTAGCCTTCGACCACTTGCCACTAGGCCATGCTGCCTAGATGGTTATTGAATTTTGGCCCTCGATGACTTTATCCCTTTTTCGTTGGCACTTAAGACAAGAATCTTGTCTTCTTCTTCGCACGAATTCTCACAACACACGATTGCACTTTTTCTTATTCGAACAAAGGATATCCAAATGCCACTAAGGCATATAGTTTATATACCAATTACCACCTTTAAACTTGAACGTCGACGCTTTGATTTTTAAATAATTAATTTATAAATTATTTAAATTCTTTAGAATTTAAATATTATAAATTAACTTTTAAATCCTTTTGGATTTATTAAAGCCTTCTTTGATTTTACCACTTTGTATAAATAATATTTATTTATAAAATTTAAATTCAATTTGAATTTAAATATTTTATAAAATAAATATTAACACTTCCTTGGGCTTTTATGAAAAACCTTTTATTTTTGCTCATCCATGGTTTTAATAAAAACCCTCCTACTTATGCTTCCACATAATATTAAAAATATTATGAAGCTCTTTTGCCATTAACCTTTGCATTGTTCCTTTTGACCTTTTGACATCAATGGTAGCTTATTCCTTGACATCAATGACAACTTCGTTCCTTGACATCAATGACAACTTTGACTCAAAATGTCCAACAATCTCCCCCTTTGTCATTGATGGCAACCCAAATTCTTTTCACCAAAAGCTTAACCTTTTTTTTCTACTCCCCCTAGGACATTGCTCCCCCTGGCTCAATGCTCTCTTCAAATCTCTCCTATTTACTCAAATACCAAATCTCTCCCCCTTACTCAAATCTCTCCCCCTTTGACATCAATGGAAAAGGGTCACCTTTGGGGCTCGGGGCTAAGAATGAGCCTCTTAGCTTAGCCCCTCCCCCACCTCCTCTTGAGGTGGTTAATTCTGGGGTGGGAGTATTTCTACTCCCAGCAAGCACTGGTCTTTACCTTTATCCTCTTTTCTTCTTATCTGATCCTTCTGATTCCTCTGACTGTTCCTTTCCATGTCCATGTTCCTATCCATGTCCATATTCTTGTTCATGTTCTTGTTCATGTTCATATCCATGTTCCTGTTCTTGTTCCTGTTCATATCCATATCCCTTTTCCTGTTCTTGTTCCTGTTCATACTTGATTCTGGAATGTCTGCTCTACACCACTTTGTTGTGTGTCCATCATTATTGCACTTATAACACTTAATGTTATTATTCCTTGGAGGTGCACATGTCTTAGGATTTCTCCTAGTGAAGCCATATCCTTTTCTATCATGAACCCTACAATTCATTGCCTTGTGACCAAACTGATTACATGAGTAGCAATACCCATGGAAAAGTTATTTGTTTCCATATTCCTGTCTTTCATGTGTCCTGCATTGTGAAGCCATGTGCCCAAACCTATGACATGAAAAACATCTTCCATTGAAGTTTCCTTGTCTTGACCTCATTGGTCTCTTAGTCTCTCTTGACCTATTCTGATTGTTGTTCCATCTATTTCTTCTTTGTGCATTGTTCCTGTCCTTGTTGAACTTTCTGTTGTCCAACTCATCCTCAGATGTCTCACTTTCTCTTACACTGTCTTCTTCTAAAGTTTCTTCTCCTTCAGAACTTGAGGTTGACCTCTCTTCTTGTTTCTTTTGAGCCTGTTCAAAACCAAGACCTATTTTGTTTGTTGACCTTCTTTGTACCTTGATCATCTTATCCACAATATTTGAACTCTTTCCAAACTTTTGTAGCTTACTCTTGGACTTTTCTAAATCTTCCCTTAGTAGGGCTACTTCTTGTTCTAACCTTTCACATTCTAAGACCTTTGCTTCTAACTTATCCTTGAACTTCTTTGTCTTAGCCTTTGATTTGTCTAGATCCTCTATAAGCATTTTTCTCTCTTCATCACATTCTTGAAACTGAAACTCAAGTTTAGAGTTTTGCTTTCTTACCTTCTTTACTATGTCAAGAGCATAAATAAGTTCTCCCTTGAGATCATATCCTTCTTTATCTGATTCTTCCTCTATTTGTTTGCCTTTGTCTACATCTTCATTTTATTTTGACTTGTCTTCTATAGGATCACTTTCTTCTTTCTCTAGAGCCATTAGAATATTCTCTTCTAGTCCTTCAAGTGTATCTTCATATTCATCATCACTAAAACTGAAACCATTTCTTGTACAACTATCTTCAAGATGTCCAAAGTTACCACATCTAAAACACTTGAGAATTATTGGTGACCTTTTCTTGACTTCTTTTTCTTCAATCATGAATAGGACTTCATCTTTATCATTATCTGAAAAACTGTTATCACTATCACTTGAGTACTTACTTGCCTTGTCTGCATAGTAGCTCCTCTTTTGCCTTTGAAAGAATTTCTTTCCTTGTCTGCTTTGTCCATCCTTGCTTTTCTTTTGATGCCTGTATCTTTCTGATTCCCTATTTCTATGATCCTATTTATCTTCATCATTGTTATTCTTAGCTTCTTGATAATCAGTTGCATAATGACCATACTTTCCACAATTGAAACATCTAACAGATTTTGCATCTCTAGATCTTCTTGAATCCTTATTCCTTCTACCATAATTAGCTTCTTCATCACTGGATGACTCATTGCTTGATTTTGACTTCTTACCCTTTGTCTTCTTGATTGCTTTGAAGGTTGCTTCCTTCTGGGGATTAGGTTCTTTTGTTCTCAACTCAAAAGCTGTAAGAATACCAAGCAACATATCTCTTGTCAAAGAATCACCATCCTTTGATTCTTCTATAGCAAAAATATTTTCACTAAATATTTTTGGAAGAGATCTTAAGACCTTATCACAAACATCTGATTCTTCAACCTTAAGTCCAAGTCCTTGCATAGCATTAACAACCTCATCGACTCGAAGTAGATAAGTACTAATGTTTTCCTCATCCTTCATTCTTAACTCTTCAAATTGTCCTTTGAGATTTCATATCTTTGCTTTCTTGACACCTTTATCTCCTTCATATATACTTTGCAATTTATCCCACATTCCTTTTGCATCTTGACAATGCATAACTTTTATGGACTCTATTCTATGCAAACCTCTCAAAATTGCATTCATTGCTTTAGAATTGTAATGTTGTAGAAGCTTACCTTCCTTATCTATAGGTGGATCAACTGGAGGTATGTATCCATTTTCAACTGCTTCCCAAATCTCATTGCCAAGTGCCATCAGGTAAATCTTCATTCTCATACTCCAATATATGTAGTCACTCCCATCAAATACTGGTGCTGAATTATATGATGATCCATTCTTAGAATCCATTGTGTTCTTGTAAGCTTTTCCTTCAAGTTGTTAAACTCTTTCGAAGGAACCCGCTATGATACCAATTGAAGAACACAAGCTTATACTGAGAGGGGGGGTGAACAATATAAGACCACTTTTTACTTTTCTTTCCCAATCAATATTATGCAATGTATAGATAGCAATATCAATAGCAATAATCAAAGCAATGCACAAATCACCACACACAATAGAGACACCAAAATTTACGTGGTTCACCCAATGTGGGCTACTCCACGGAGAAAATATTTCACTAAAATTTTCTCAATCAATCTCTTGGGAATCCTTTCCCTATTACAATGTTTATGGATCTCTATCCAAAGGAGACACCAATCCCCTAATCAAAGTTCGTGGATCTCTATCCATAGGAGACACCAATATCCTAACTCTGCTCTAGCTGGTGATCCTCTAGAAGACCTCTACCTCCACTGCCCTTAGAAAATGGAACTCTATCCATAGAAGACACCTATCCTCCCTACTCTGGCTGGAGATCTTTATCCTCAACTCTATCACCTCCAAAGCTCTATCTCAAATCTATACTAAACACAGTCCTTCGGTCTAGCACAAATCTATCCTCAATATTTATCTCTGGTCTAGCACAAACCTATCCTCAAATATGCACCAAAATCTATCCTCAAATCTATACTAAACATAGTCCTTCGATCTAGCACAAATCTATCCTCAATATCTATCCTCAAGCCTTAACTCAAAGCTTGAATCAATCTCAAATCAACTCTGTTGGATCTGCCCCAAACCTTAACTCAAGGTTTGAACAAATCAATCAACTCTGCTCTCAAGTCTTCTCAAAGACTTGTCTCAAATCTACCTTGTAAGCTTCCATAAAATCTCACACCAATCTGTCCTCAAGTCCTCTCTAGAACTTGTCCAATCTGCTCAATAAGTCCTCACAAGAACTTATCCAAATCTGCTCTCAATCTGTATTGTAAGCTTCCACAAAAGCTTACCCAAATCTATCCACAAGTCTTCTCAAAGACTTGCCTCAAATATGCTCAACAAGTCCACACTAGAACTTGTCCAATCTCATAGAAACATAAAGAGAATTGTTAGAGACTCAATATGCTCTATACTCATCACAATGCTCAATCACTTTCAATCACTCTTTCAAAAACATACAGAGAATTGTTAGAGACTCAATATGCTTCACATTCACCTCAATGCTCAATCACTTTCTCAAATCAATTCAGAATATAGAATAGTTTATTTTATAGAACTTGAACAATCACTTCACACATCCACTTGACTAGGCTCAACCAACTCTACTCAACCAATCACTCAATGAAACAATCCTTGCTTACAAACCCTAGTCCAAGCATATAAACCTTCACTCAAAATGTTTCCAACAATGCTTATCAACCAATCTCACATAACAATGATACTCATGTTCTTTTCAAACCCTAGTTCAAGTTCTTCACTCAACCAATGGCTTCAACCAACAAGTTAAAAACAACCACAAACAGATATCAGTTCTTTCAAACCAGTATAGACTCAACCAATGGCTTCAACAACAATGCTTATCAACCAAGGTTTTAACAACAACTCTTTATTCCAGAAAACCTTGAAGCATTAACTCAACACACTCAATAAGGAAATCAAATTAAATCCTTTTCACTCCAAACTTGTTTTCCAGAAAACCAACCAATCAACTCAACTAAGGAAGAATGTGCCCATACCTTTTTCTTGATGATGAAGGAACCTCAAAAATCTGTCACAACCACAAACACTTCTTTGCCAAGCTCAAAGAAGTTATAAGATGATAAACTCTCTCAATGGTACAATGCAAATATCAAAACATACATACACCTTGTCACTCCATCTTAAAGAAAGCATCCATCAACATATACAAAAATATTTGACCAAATACACCTTATAATCTCCCAGTTAAAATAATATCCAACACCAAGAATAATGTCAATACAATCTCCTTTTCAAAATAACTCAATGGCAAAAAGTCCTCTCAAAATTTAACCAACACTTTTAATCTTCAATAAACAAATATGTCACAAATACTTTATTTAAAAAAAAATAAAGCTAACTCCTTATTCCTCCAATTAACCAAAATGATGATTAATTAAAATATCTTTTATCTAACCCTTTTAACTCCCTAGGACCTCATGTCAAACCTTAGGCATCATAAAATATATTCAAAATTTTATTACCTTTGCCTTGGTGGGACTCGAACTCACGACGCCGCCTCTACCAGTGCCCTAGCCGCGGCTCCAACCGTCGTGCGAGCTAGGCACTCGCTTAGGGAGTAAAGAGCACCACGTGCTCTATATTCCTCCCCTTATGCGCCTATGCAAAAAATCATGCATCGCTTCCTTCGACGCTTCAAACACAACCAACCAAAAATGTTGCTATCACGAATCGATCGCAGGTCACTCCGCGCCCAAACACCTTAGCCTTCGACCACTTGCCACTAGGCCACGCTGCCTAGATGGTTATTGAATTTTGGCCCTCGTTGACTTTATCCCTTTTTCGTTGGCGCTTAAGACAAGAATCTTGTCTTCTTCTTCTAATTCTCACAACACAATTGCACTTTTTCTTATTTGAACAAAGGATATCCAAATGCCACTAAGGCATATAGTTTATATACCAATTACCACCTTCAAACTTGAACGTTGGCGCTTCGATATTTAGCTAATTAATTTATAAATTATTTAAATTCTTTAGAATTTAAATATTATAAATTAACTTTTAAATCCTTTTGGCTTTATTAAAGCCTTCTTTGATTTTACCACTTTGTATAAATAATATTTATTTATAAAATTTAAATTCAATTTGAATTTAAATATTTTATAAAATAAATATTAACACTTCCTTGGGCTTTTATGAAAAACCTTTTATTTTTGCTCATCCATGGTTTTAATAAAAACCCTCCTACTTATGCTTCCACATAATATTAAAAATATTATGAAGCTCTTTTGCCATTAACCTTTGCATTGTTCCTTTTGACCTTTTGACATCAACGGTAGCTTATTCCTTGACATCAATGACAACTTCGTTCCTTGACATCAATGACAACTTTGACTCAAAATGTCCAACAAATATGAAGAATATGAAAGGATGCATCTTCGAGATGTTTGAGGAGAGCAATAGTCAGAGTATTGAAAAGTCATGTAAAATTATATATTGAAGACAAAACTCCATGCAATGTAATCTATTTGAATTGTTCTTGAAATCTTTTGACATTGTATATATTTTATTTATATTTGTAAGATATTGATGTTATTCCAATATTGAGATTCATTGTTATTTTGTAAGGCATTTATATGATTTATACTTGATCCTAGATAAAGCTTTATGTGAGTTAATCTATCAATAAAGCTAACAAACCCTAAGTTAACTGGCTTAGCATGACTATAAACAAAGCTAGTGATAGCCCATTTAAAAAGTATTCACAATTAATTTTACTTACTACAATATACATTAATACATTAATAAGTTTTATTGTTAATGATAAATGGGAGGTCCTTGTGGACACCATAGTGGTTAGGGCTTTGGGCTCTCTTTCGGGAGACTGAGGTTCAAAACACAATGGGGCATGGTGTGTGTGCATATCTGAGTAAGCTTGTGGTAAATAATATATTAAATGTGAAATGTGGTGGCTTAGAAGACATTATATTTACTAAAATATTTTCTAATTTAAAAAATAAGAATTAGAGTGAAAATCTCATATTAATGCGTTAACATTGTTTATTTGTCCTATATTAACATTTTTTAATAGACTACCATGGATTTTGTTTGTAACGAGGCTAAGACAACTCAAATGGATTCAAACACTTACGAATGCCATAAATAATGAGTTTATGTTCACTAAGAGTTGAGGCTAAGCCTTTTATATAAATGTCTCAAGCACTCGGAGCTCAACTCAACATACTAAAATGTTAACATTCACTTATAAGATTTGAACCTTGGCTTGTAGTATAAAACTCCTCACTTTTGCTCCCACACATGAAATTGGAACCTTAGTTTAGTTTGTGATGATCTCACTACCCAACATTGAGCTCGACTTAACAGACTAAAATGTTAACATTCACTTATAGGATTCAAACCTTGGCTTGTAGTGTGAAAGTCCTTACTCTTACCCCACACATAGGATTGGAACCTTGGTCTAGAGTGTGATAATCTTCAATTTCCAACAATTGGCTCAAACCCTTTGAAAAAATTGTCAAGGTCACCCATGCAATTGTGGCTTACAATGTGAAATTCATCATTTATTTGTTCTAAATCATTAGGATAACTTAAGTTTTATCCATCGGATTGAAACCTTGACATATGAAATGAAACTATCTATTATTCCTCATCACTTACTCCAAACCCCATGGACCTCTTCTATATTAACAGTATCCTTATTACATATAATTATTATTAAAATACATAAAATTTTGCAAAAATAATTATTAAATATTATGAAAATCCCATCAAAATAAACTTATCATTAAACAATAACAACTTGAAGGAACTAAAATCCTATAGAATATATATATATATTTTTTTTTAATTATACATTTTTTAAAGAAATTCTTTTATTTTCTAACTAGTTATATATGGTTGTAAATAACCTCTCACATATTATATCATAACCACGTAATTATATTATAACAATAATTTTGACAATTGTTTTTCAATTGGTTATATGAGATTATTATATCATAACCACATAATTATATTATAACAATAATTTTGATAATTGTTTTTCAATTGGTTATATGAGATTGAAACGGTCCCCTCTGAACTACAACATGGCTACATAGTGGTATTAAAATAGTTTGACAATTATGCATTTATTACTTTGCAAAATTCGAACCTGGGTTCCCTCTCCTTCTTGAAAATTGAGAAATATAAATATTTTTTTATAAGTTGTGAGGCTTCTATTGGGGGCCACTTCCATTACAAAAACAAAACATTACATTGCTCTCGTCATATTTTTTTAACCAGTTAATTGAAGCATATCCAACTTTGTCTTTCTATCAAAGATATTCTTCATCTTCCTCTAGCTGCTAAGTTTTCATAGTCAAATCCTTTTATATTAGATGCCTTCCAAAATTTAAATCCTGTCAAGATGAAATTCAACAAGGTGGATGGCTAAAATATTTGCTGCCCAAATTTAAATTCTGTCAAGATGAAATTCAACACAGTGGATGGCTAAAATATTTGCTGCCCAGTTTCTATATATATAAATATCTTGTCCATAACAACCTCACAATTTCTTAATATTTTTTTTCGGGTTCTTATTCATTCTCCTAATATTCCAAGATATTATTTTCATTGTTATTTATTTTTTTTATTTATGGGTTTAGCCCCACTTCTTGTTAACACGTGTGAGATTTGCTTTTGTTTTCCCATATGAATATTTTTTTGGGTTTCTTTTTCTCTTTGTTTTTTTTTTTTAAATATATTTTTTTCAATGAGTTTACACATGTTTTTATGAGGGGTCCCGGTCCCCTCATATTGAGTGGGGTTTGAACCTTGGACCTCCCAAAGAGAGGCCAAAGCTCTTAACACTACAATAAGTCTACAACTTCTTTTTCTCTTTGTTTTTTTTCTTGGGTCTTCCTCTATTTTTTCATTTTCAAAAATACTTTCATCTTCATCAATCTCTTCAATCTTCTTACATTACTCATAGTAAGACTTATCATCTATAGGTTTGTCTTATTCGAAGGATTTGAAGTGCAAGGAATAACCTTAAAAGCACAATCTTCTTTATGTTGCCTTGAAAACCCTAAAGTGTGAGGATGCTCTTCTGTAGCAATTACCTTCTTATTATGCCCTAAAAATCCTAAATTATTATGGGTTTGCTCCAACCTCATTTGTTTATTATTATGCTTTTGAAACCTTAAAGTTAAAGGGATAACATCTTCACCACTTTCACTTTTATTATTTTGAGAGGATTTTATACTACTTGAGGAAAATGAAGATGATTTACCCAGAATAAACTTGACCTCTTTTGTTGTCTTTGTTTTAGGATTTATCTCCACATCTTCGTTTGTACCTTTAATTCTTTATGAACTTGTCAAATAATACTGTAGATAGGCTTTATTTGCCTCTTCTTTTGGAGTGGAATATCCTTGATCTTATCTAGCTTCTATTATTGTATGATTTCCTTGCTTTGTCTTGAATTTTATCTCATGGTTATAATTTTTTATCTTTTTCTTCATAGTTTTCACTTTGCAAACTCTTACCATGTGTCCAATCTCATAACAATTGTGGCAAAAAAATGCGATATTTTCATAATCTACTTGTTGATCCCATTCTCTTTATTCATTTTTAATCTTAATGAATTGTGGCAAAGGTTTTGAAATATCCATAGCAACATATATTCAAGTATTTATAGCATGCTTTCGCTCCTTAGTAATTGGTCCTTCCTTGATGAATTCCCCTAGGGTATTTCTAATATTCTTCAAAATATTCTTATTTATAAGCTAATATGGAAGTCCAAAAAGTCTAACCCACACTGGAAACTTTTTAATAGTTTCTATCTCAATAGAAAAAATTTCATTCCATGGTCTCAAATAAAGTGCATCTCTTCCCCTAAACCATGGGCCACCAACCATTATTTTATCCCTAATTTCTGAATTGGAAAAGATGACGAGGAAAAAACCTTTAGGAAGAAAAGTCACAAAATAATTTGAATTCAATCCCCACTTCCACTTGATCCAATTTTGAATATCCAAAAACCTTGACCATGATCTATGAAACAAACATATTAACCCTCTACTTTTAAGAACCATTATGTCATGCTCAATTATCTCATCCGTGATACTTACTTTTGGTGTAACATATGCTACTTGGATTAAACTTGCCAACTCTTCTGCCTATCTTTAACTTGGGCCTCCATACTTCCAACTCTTCTACTTATCTCCAACTTGAGCCTCCATATTTCCAACTAGGGCATCCTAACTTCCCATTAGGGCTTTCAAATATGACTTTCCTTTCATAATAGCTAATGGGGCTCACTCTTGGCTTGCACTTCTGCTTATCTCCAACTTGGGCCTCCATACTTCCAGCTCTTCTTCTTATCTCCAACTTGGGTCTCTATACTTCCAACTAGGGCATCCTAACTTCCCATTACAACTTTCAAATATGACTTTCCTTTCATAATAGCTAATAGGGCTTGCTCTTGGCTTGCACTCCCTCTTGGTTCACATTCCCTCTTGGCTCGCACTTGCTCTCCACTTGCACTCTCTCTTGCCTCACACTTGCTTTTGACTTGCACTCTCTCTTGCCTCGCACTCACTGTCGACTTGCACTCCCTCTTGGCTCATAATTGCCCCTATCTCTTCTTTTTCTCGGTATTCCTTTGCTTTAATGATTTTTGGAAACAATGTTCCACACATTTGTGGTAAGCGTTTGAAACATTGATGCACTTCAAATGAACCCGTTGCTCTTTCACCATGACTAAATCCTAGCCCACGCTACCTCTTAGTTCACACTACCTCTTAGTTCACACTCCCTCTTGGCTCACACTCTCTCCCAGCTTGCACTCTCTCTTGCCTCGCACTCGCTATCGACTTGCACTCACTCTTGGCTCATAATTGCCCCTGTCTCTTATTTTTCTTGGTATTCCTTTGCTTCAACAAATTTTTGGAAACAATGCTCCATACATTTGTGGTAAGGGTTTGAAGCATTAATGCACTCCAGATGAACCCATCGCTCTTTCGCCATGACTAAATCCTAGCTTGTGCCGCCTCTTAGTTCACACTCGCTCCTGACTTGTACTTTCTCTTGCCTTGCACTTGCTCATGGCTTGCACTCCCTCCTAACTCACAATTGCCCTTGTTTCTTCTTTTTTCCAACGTTCCTTCGCTTCATTTTTTTGGAAACAATGTTCCACACTTTCGTGGTAAGGGTTTGAAGCATTGATGCACTCTGGATGAACCCATCGCTCTTCCGCCATGACTAAATCTCGACTCACACTCCCTCTTGGTTCACAATCCCTCTCGGCTTGCATTCGCTCCCAACTTGCACTCTCTCATGGATTTTCTTCAACCTAGTCCTTTTAATTCTTCTAAGATTTGGAACAAGAAGTGACACTTGTTCCTTGATCGCACTTTGCATTTTACTTCCAACTTCCTTCTCACACTTCTTTCTTGCTCTCGAATCGTGCTCACATTCACTTCCAGATGCGCTCACTCTCGACTCGCGCTCGCACCTATTTTCGGCTACACTCACTCTTGACTCACACTCGCTTTTGACTGCACTCACTCCCAACCCTCACTCGCTTTTGGTTTCACTCCCAACTTGCACTCGCTTTCGGCTGCACTAACTCACGCTCGCTTTCGGCTGCACTCACTCACACTCACTTTTGGCTACTCTCACTCATGCTTACTTTCGACTACACTCACTCAGGACTTGCACTTGCACTCATGACTCGTACTTGTGAGGAATATAAATAATTAAACTAATATCAATTGACAATATTTTTTATAATTATATATAACTAACAAAAATAAAATCATTCTATGTTCGCCTTTGTAGCGCAAGTGGAGAAGGCGAGCCTGGCCTTATTGAACAGGAGGTCCACGGTTCGAACCTCTGCGATGCAAAGGGGACACAAAGACTGTGTGTTAAATTCCCTATTGATAAGCATAGCTCTCGGCTTTACGAGGGGTCATGGTTGGGAGGAGACTGCTCATCCCTATGCGTTGGTCATAGGGGTTTCTCACACTAACCTAAAATTTTGAAAAGTCCGTCTTTGTAGCGTAAGTGGGGAAGGCGAGTCTGGCCCTGTTGAACAAAAGATCCACAGTTCGAACCTCTGCGATGCAAAGAGGGACACAAAGACTTTGTGTTAAATTCTCTATTGATAAGCATAGCTCTCGATTTTACGAGGGTTCATGATTGGGAGGAGACTGCTTAGCCTTGTGCGTAGGTCGTAGGGGTTTCTCACACTAACCTAAAATTTTAAAAACCAAATCAAAAAATAAAATCATTCTATTATTATAAAAATAATTATTTTTCTAAAATTAAATATTAAAAATATATCTATGAAAACTAGTTTTCTAAGTATACATATATTTATATAAACTTTGTTTTTCTACTTAAATAACCTTTCTAAACCTTAACTCCAACATAAAAACGAAATAAACTAAAACAATACGACGATCCTACTTCTAATAAAACCAATTCCTTCAACTTTTTTCACCTAAAATGCTTTTAACTCCGTTTAAATGAAAGTTCGAACCCTCCCCGCTGTGTCAACGATAACATCACCCGTAAAAAAAAATCAGTTCCAAACCTTCCGATCATCTTTAAGAAGTCAAATAAAATTCTCATTGGTAGACACCCAGTATTTCCAATATTTTCATTTCTTTTTGAGTACTTTTATCCAAGAGTAGGATTTGGGGGATCGTTTGAAACCCTCATTGGAAGGGTTTCGTTTTCACTTGCGGTCGATAACATTTCCAAATCTCGGGATATTCTTCTGATCAGACTGCACTATCGTTCCAAATTGTCGGGAGGATCGAATGCGCTTGAAATTTGGTTGAGGTGAGCTTTTTCGTTGTTCAGTCCGGCCCTGCCTGGACAATTTTCAATTTCATTTTTAGTTTTCTGTTTGATGAAATTATCTGCAAAGCTTCAAGTGTCTGTTATTTGCGACTGCACTTTGTGTCTTGTGTCACTAGTAAGAAGTTGCATTGAAGAACATTGGGGTTCTCTTTAGAGATGCGGTTTTAGGTAGGAGAAGAATATTTTTATTTTATGGTTTGTCTTAGGTTTCATGTTATCTGGAGGTGAATTCTGAGGTAGGTTTTTGGAAGAATTGGCGTTTGTTCCTGGATTCAACCTGATTTCTTTTTAACCTTTTTCTTTTCTTTAAAAATAATTAGGGTTTGCGAGGCGCGATATGTTATTTTTTTTTATTCCGCTTGTATTTATGTTGTATTTTCGATTTGTATATGATTTTCCGTTAGGAGGAGAGCTGGAAGTAATTTCTATGTTTAGCTATATTAAATTTTAGGCAGATTCAAATGGCTTACCCGTGAACCACGTAGTAGTATTATAACAACTTAGTAATTTCACAGTTGAGCTGAGCTCATACCATTTAATTAATAACTTTCTAAATACTATTTCCTGTTGTTTATGGATTCTTAGGTTTTATGTCATAAATATTGTTTATAACTTACTCTTTCGTCTTAGACTAAGTTTGGGAGGTATTGAAATCAATATTTCGCTTCAGTTGATGGTTTACAGTGTAATTGACCATAAGCAATAATAGAAATATTTGAACATAGAAACTTGTTGAGCTCGAATGGGGTAAACTTGTTGAGATCGAATGGAGTAAACTTGTTGACTTTGACTGGAGTAGCGAGGCGATGGGGATTAAGTGGAAAAGAAGGTTATCAGTTATCGAAACGTCTGAGTTTTTCTGGACTTCATCACAAAGCTTCAGAATGTTGAAAGTCAACTAGTTGTAGCTAAAGTATAAAAAATCACTTTCAAGTGTCAGCTGTAAGCTTAACAGGTGATTTGTGCCACAGCAATACAAGTCACCTGACACCAACATGCATGCCGTGGAGGTTGCCAAATTGTAGTTTAAGGAAATTGTTAAAGCTAAATGTCAATTCTCTGCCAGAGCGGAGTTGAAGTGCTTGGAATACTTTTTAGGTGTATAACAACAACTGAATGGAAGCAGTCATTAAATTGATGAGGCTGTTATTACAAAGTTGCCAAAACAGACGTGCTAACATTGGATTGGAGGTCAATGTAATTATTATGGAAGATGAGATGGCGGTGATCAATGGCTAAAGTTTAATCACTCAGATCACACAATGTAATTCACATGGAATTTGAGGTGGCAGTGATCAGTGGCTAAAATTTAGTCACTCGCAAAGCTCTACCAGATTGGATGTGAGCTCTGCAGAATATTGAGACACTTTGTTAACCTCTCCAACATAGCACTTGATGGGCCCTTCATTAGTACATTTAAGAAACTAATGGGGTCAACTATAATTGAAATGAAGGACGCTTTCTATAATAATTAAATCATACCAAAAATAAATTAGTATAATTTCATTTACTAACTTTTAGTTTATGATGATCCAAGTTTGAGGTTGGAGCTTCTTGATCCTAACAGGTAGAAAACAATTACATGCTAGAGATGACTCTGAAGTCCTGGAAATGTGTTCTGGGCATTTCCTGGCCATTTTAGATTTGTAAAGAGCTGGGAGTGATTTCTGTAGTGCAGTTATGGTACGAGTAAAATGTGTGGAACATAATTGTGACTTCTAGTTAGCATGTACAGTTGGCTGGACTTGTTATGTGGTGGGATATATCAATACTTCAGTTTATGATGATCCAAGTTTGAGGTTGGAGCTTCTTGATCCTAACAGGTAGAAAACAATTACATGCTAGAGATGACTCTGAAGTCCTGGAAATGTGTTCTGGGCATTTCCTGGCCATTTTAGATTTGTAAAGAGCTGGGAGTGATTTCTGTAGTGCAGTTATGGTACGAGTAAAATGTGTGGAACATAATTGTGACTTCTAGTTAGCATGTACAGTTGGCTGGACTTGTTATGTGGTGGGATATATCAATACTTCTGTTTATTGTTTTGTAACAACAGCTTTTGAATGTTGTTTACTGCCTGTGCACTGTATTTTGTTAGCATATTATCAATCACTACTAAGCAGAATATTACTAATTAGTTAATGCTGCCTGTTAATAACATAATGATACTTCTTGCTAATGGTCCTATCCTTCAAATGACACAAATTATAGAAATTGTAATGCCTATGGGGTTGAAGTCCGACTGATGAGAGTGTTTTGCGTTTGCTCACAAAAATGCCAGCAGGGTTCAATTCCCATGGATGCCAAGATAATATGGTTTGTGGTAATACAAGAATGATGTGGTTATAACAAGGCAAGTGCTTATTTTATGTGTTATGGCTAAATTGAGATGCCTTCTGTTTGCAGGCAATCTAATGGACAGTGGTGTCATACTTTGGTCTCTGCAATTTGTGCAAATATTCTTAGACGTTAGTGTAAGTTGCATTCTTTCTAGGCAATAGTTTGGACTATGAATTTTCTGAAGACTAGTTTCTATATCAATCCAATATACTTATACCTTAAAGTTGTTGAATATTTCAGGGCTTTTGCTGAATTTAAAGTCTTTTATCAAAATTTCCTGCTAATTGTGGAGCTAGGTATTTCCACAGTGACAGGAAAGAGAGAAAGGTTCACTTTGACATTCCTTTCCTATTTACCTCTTTTCTGAAAAGTACAGGTGCCTTATATTTGTGTTCCAGAACTCTTGCTTCATAAATAAGGAACTCAGATTTTGTGTTCAAGGAAGATTATAGTAGAGTAGGAAAATGGAAGTACAAACATGTGGGAAACCTATTGATTCTCTGCTCGAAAAGGTTCTTTGCATGAACATCCTTTCTTCAGATTACTTCAAGGAGTTATATCGGCTGAAGACCTACCACGAAGTTATTGATGAGATCTATAATCAAGTTGATCATGTGGAACCATGGATGACGGGGAATTGCAGGGGTCCATCAACAGCCTTTTGTCTTCTTTACAAGTTCTTTACAATGAAATTGACTGTGAAGCAAATGCATGGGCTGCTCAAACATGAGGATTCTCCATATATCAGAGCTGTAAGTTTCTTGATTACAATTTTCATTTCTAGCGTGCACCGGCTTTGTCCTGTGAATGTGGTTTCCATTATTGACAATTCTCATAAATTTTGTTTTTGTGCTCTATTTGAAATATTTTTTTGAAAAATACACCCTTATGATTGGTTCTCAATGTACTTTGCATATATACACCACACATATATATTGAAACATGATAAAGATGTTAAGTTTACTGGCTTTGTGCTTTTACGATCATCAAGAAAATAAAAACCAAAAATAACTGCAATGTACAAACATTTTTTGATTTTATACTTTCTGTGTAACTCTGAACATTTTGTGATTTACAGTGATTATAATTTATGTATATGCAAACACATCATCTGTAGATTTGTTATGTTTACTGAATTTGTGCTTTTGCCATTATCAAGAAAATAAAATCCATTAATAAGTACAATCTACAAACATTCTTTTAACCTTGTACATTCTCCGACTCTTTACATTCTTCAGTTTTAATGATTGGTATTTACATATATACAAACACATAATCTGTAAATAAATAATGCTAACACCCTTCCCAATTAATCATCTTGCATAAATGTTGCCTTTAAGTGATATCACAGTTAACACAGGGGTTGCACCATCTATGCTGGTGCATCAAAGAAATCCTATTATGTACTTGGTCTGTTTTGGCCCATTGTGCCGTTAAGTCCAGCCATAACTTCAACTTCTAGATTACTGGCAGTCTCTCTTGACCTATACTTTGTCTGCTTAATATTTGAGATGTGTAGTGCGTATTGAAATGAAGCATAGCCAAGGTAATTTTGGACTTTTGTTTCCAACATAAGGTTGTTCTGTCTTGTCTTATTTTATTTTTTGTTCTTTTTCTTTCATCACATGCTGGATATCAATTCAAGTGTTTTTTCTTGCATTTGCTTGTTCTTTGAAGAAGCCTCTGGTGTTTCATCTACTGGAATTTTCCCAGCGGTGCTGCTAGGAAATTCACAATCGATTATAGTTAATGGGTACCCTTGGAGGCTTTTAAATCTCAAAGAAAGCAATGTTCTATTAAAGATCTATACAATCATAAATTATGATACTCTGTCTTTGTCTGAAAAAAACTCCATATCACCCATAAGAAAGCCCAAACAATAACACCTCAATAATACCTTAACCATCACACAACATCAAATACTTGAATTGAAATTCAGATTATCCCCAGAGTCTCACTAGACAGGATAAAATGAGCAAACTGGACACCATTTATGCCAATAAATAAACTGTTTAGGTAAACTAGCTCTGTCACACATTCAGTATCTTTGCTTCTCTGTAAGTGGTTGAGGTGTACTAAAATATATTTGTCTAAAAAAAAATTTCAGTCTCTGATATGCCAAAGCCTTCTAGTCTGCAAGTCATCCTTCTCTTTCTCATAATTATCCAAAAAAATCATTCACTCATTTTTCTTTTTTATGTTGAAATTCTTCTTTTCAAATTCATATTGATCAAACTCCTTCATAAGCTTTTCTGTCTTTAACAAATCAGATTATGTACACAGATCTATGTACTACTAGAAAACATCCTTTTACCTCCTAATTCCTATGTAAATAACTTTTGAACTTGTACATTCTACATGCCTATTAATTTTAAATTTATAATAAATTAATAATCCATATTTACAAATTTACAATCTCAACATCTATAAATGACATTTTACTCTATGTATCAAAATTAAGGTGATGGGATGTTGTACATACATTTACATTTGGTAAACCAGAAAACCAAACAAGTTCCTGCCTTGTTTGTGCCTTCTATGAGTATATATATTTTTGGTTTTTAGTTGTTTCTGTACTTTATTTTTAATTGTTTATTAGGAATGATTTATGCTGACAGTTGAATGGCAGATTTCTCATCTGTATAAGCAAATATTAACTATTTGGTTGTGTAAAGCCAAGTTTTTAATGCATGAACATGGCCACTGGTTGAAAATTTTTGATAGTACATTGAAATTTCTTTGGTGATTACTTTGTTGATTTTGTACATTTGTCTAAGGTTGTTTTTTGTATGTAAAGCCACATTTTAATCAGTATGCATGAAACATGAGTGATACAGCTTGAGTTTTTCATGCTTTATTTGAAATTCTAGTCTGTATATTGGCATGTCCTTGATTTTTGCATTTGTAGATTTATGTCTGAGATTGCTTGTTTGTTGGAGAAGAGTCATATGTAAACATGCATTGAACAATTCTGGTAATAGTTGCCCATATTTCAGTTATTATAAAGAGATGTTTCTCTTTAATAGTTTTTTTTTTAAAATTGGTTATATGGGATTGAAACGGTCCCCACCTGTATTACATCGTGACCACATAGTGGTATTACAACAACTTGACAATTATGTATGTATCACTTGGCAAGATTCAAACCTGGGTCTCCTTGAAGGTTGAGGAATACAACCGGTTGAACTAATGCTATTTGATGTTTGTCTTTCACAGTTAACAATGCTGGTTGGTAGGCTTTTATGCAAATTTGTAGTTAGACGTAAAATAACCGTTCTGTTTATGCTTTTAAGTTGACAATTGCTAACAATTACAAAAACATGGAATTCATGTTAAAGGAAAATGGGATGTGTTTAATCTTGTGTGTTTCAGGTGGCTATACGGGTTTTTTTTTTTGCATTTCTGTTATTTGCACTTTTACAATTTGAAATTTAATAAGCTATACGGGGTTTGTTTTTTTTTGCATTTCTGTTATTTCATCATTATTTCATGTATTGTGTTATCAAATTCTTGTTGTCAACTATCTATGATATGTAATCATTGGATAAATTGTCTGTTATGTTGTATATTTGTTTTCTCATCAATGATACATGGTGGAAAACATTTTGCAGATTGGTTTCCTCTACCTACGTTATGTTGCAGATCCTAAAACATTGTGGGGCTGGTGTGAGCCATACATTAAAGATGATGAGGTACTTATATTCTTCACTTATTTTTTAATAAAGATAATGTCTCTGTCTGTGAATAGTTGGTATGGATTGGTAGCTAGATGAGTAATTTTCTGTTTGAGTAGATATTTATATGAATGTGGAGGAAAATGAGGCTTCTTATTTCCTTGGTGTTGGTTAGTTATTTGGGGAAACCTTCAATTTTTTATTGTAATTAATACAATGTGTCATTGAAGTTGTCGCAGCTTATTGTTGTTAAATTAATACAATTTGTCTTGTTTCTGTTGATCCAAGGTTATGGTTCCTTCATCATTGTTACTCCAATTTTCATCTTGTTACTGTCTTCTTTTTCTTGCTTTTACCATTTAGCCAAAAAAACATGTCCAAATTCTTCCTAAGTTCTCAATCCTGAAGTCAGCCTTCAAGGAAGAGCCTTTCCCACAAGGTAAAGAATAAGAGGAATATCAACTCTAGAGTCTATTTGTGAATAGTATGATTTAAATTTGAACCACCATTCTCTACCATCAATATCAACCACTGGAAATTTTTGGCATGTCCATGAGCTGCCAAATAAGTGTCAAAATAAAACTAGGGCTTTTTGAAAACTACTTCAAGATAACTTGCATTCTATATTCTTTTTCAAGGAAAACTTGAACATGAAAACTTGCATTCTATATTCTTTTCCATTTGTAAAAAATGATGCTTGATTTAATTATATGGAGATTTTTGCTTTTTATTTTGGAAGATTGCACCAAGAGAATTCTTCATTGCAGTAGTTGTACAAGCCCTACTTTGGAAGGCTGTAATTCCTACAACATTGCTCATGTTTTCTTCACTAACCAGCTGTTGGAAAGCTTTATAAAACTGCTGAACAAGGGTGTAAGATCTGCTGGAATTTATGTTTAGGCATCATTATGTGCACTGAGTAAGACGAGGCATTTTTCTTCATAAAGTCATGCTCTGAGAAAAGTCTACTGGAAGCTCAACTTTGGAACGCCATTTATCTTTTGATATTGCCCATATTTTTATCATGAACTAGCCAGTGGGAGATAGTGAAACATGCTAAATAATAGCATAAGACTAGTTTAAATTAAATGCTTTTGTGGAGAAAGATGCATTTCAAAATATGGGGCTTTTTCCTAGGAAATGATCTTAAAAGAAATCTTCTGATCTTCGATTTGCCTAAATTGATGCTTTGGCACCATGTGTTGTATAATGGTCCAATATGCAGAAATAACAAATAAATTCAGGATGTCTGCTAAGTTGAGCTGGAGAAGGCTCAGGTTCAAGTCTTGGCAGACATAGAGGCACGTGTGTTTATAGTGAGTGGTGGCCTCACTATAAACAAAATCCATTGTATCCCTTTAGAAAAAAAGTTCAGCATGCAAGAGATCCTTATATTCAAAAAATATCTTTAAGGTAGGGTGACACTATGCTATATACTTTAAGGAATGAATAACTCTGCAATATAGCTCAACATGAGAGCTCAAATGGAGTACAATATTTTCGATATCTTATCACCCTTTAAGGAACAACCATGCAATGTATCTCAAAATGAGAGTGCAAAGGGAATATAACACTCAATTAAGAAAAGAATTAGCTTTATATATGCATTGGATGTTCATTAATATAGGGACATAATTATTCGGGCTTGCTTACTGACCGTGGAAAGAGTTCTAGTTCTCTCATTTCCAAGCTTTTCAAACATAGAGATTTTCATGACTGGGGAAACATCTTCCTTTACTATTAATTTGATTTTCGTTTCTTTGAACCTTCAAGCAATACTTTCTAACAGGGTTCTTTGATAACTAGTTAGACCACTTTTGATGCAACATGCTCTGAACTCGGGATTGAGTTGAAAATCTTGTTGACAGTTCCTTGTCTCAACAGGTACTGGAGTTATAACAAGGAATCCAGTATCTGTTTAGTTAGCTATGGTTCTTCTTCCTAACAAGGAATCCAGATCATGGAGTTATATCAAAAGCATCTTATGTTTGTCTCAAATGATGATTGACTCTTTTTTCTTTGTTGCAAGTTCAGCTTCCACTGACCTTGAACCTCGTTCTCCTCCTTTAAAGTCCAGGAATTTAACTGATTGAGCTCATGACATCTCATCAAGGTTCTAGAACTTTAGCCACACAATGAGCCATCTCTTTTGGCAGGTGGCTTAAGCATGCCAGTGCTTATTATCCACAACTTATGTAGTGTTGTAATCATATTTTGTTTCTCATCACCATGTCAACCTCATTCATGATTAGACACACATGGTTCTAGTGCTTGTTTGCATGTCAAAATATCATTCACAAGAAGGTTCTAGCCTAAATGATTGTGTATAGATATTTGAGGTGTATTTTATGATTGTGTATAACTGAACACTACATTTGTGCATGTCTATTTTATGAGTAATGGCTCCTATGCCTACAAGCACAAAATCCATTTTGATGTAAACGTCCAATTTCATAAAGACTATTTGGATGTTTGATTTGCTAAATGAAATTCTTCTTTCAGCATTTATCAATTATGAAAGTTCAATAATGAATAGATCGTATTTAGAAAATAATAATTGATGACTACAACGTAACAATGGATGTAAAAATAGATTGATTGAGTATTTATACCGTAGTGGAGTAAAAATAGGATATTGAGATGTCTGCTTTGCTTTTGGGCAATAGCTCTCAAACTTTTCAAAAAGTTGCAGCTGTTTTTTTCTTGCAGCTTGTGATGCCTTGGAGTACAGCATGTTATACCTGGTGACCTGGTTCATTCCTTGTTGGATTTTTATAATTTCCTATTTTTTGTTTTTACTTCAGATCACTTCTTTTTGGCTTCCTTGTCATATTGTAATCAAGTGTATTTTTTGGGTCCCTTTATGCACTTTGTTCCCTCACAGACATTAATATATTTTGTTTGTTTCTTTCTAAAACTTTGTTTAGTAAATTGCATGTGGATGTTTTTTATAAAACTATATCTGTATCCTTACTTTCTATATGCTTTTGTCAGGAGTTTTCTCCAGGATCAAATGGACGGATGACCACGATGGGAGTTTATATTCGTGATATACTTCTAGGCCAGGTTAGTACCCTAACCTGTGGCTTTATTTGGTTAAGCCATGTGGACTGCTCTGTGTATGTGCGTGTTTTGTTTGATAGCCATTTTATTTCATAATATTCTTGTTTATCAGAATGAATCTATAAGATTCTCTGTAGATTGCATTTTCCTTATTATGTGTGAAATAACTAGTTTATAAAGATAAAAAGTTTTCTAGGAACATGTATGTTGTGCTACATTTCCAGTAATGAAGCTCAAGAGTATCCATTCAATCACTTAAATATTATATTCTATCAAAAATATTTGAATGTTAGTTTCAGTTTCTTTATCTCTCTTGATCATTCATGGTTGTTCATGCGAGCCTTGAGCATGGGATCATCCTCTGGAGGTTATTGAAAGGGAAGAGGAGCAGATCTTTATCAGCATCCCTGTAAAAGGTTTGTAATGTTGATCTCGAAGAAGTGATAACCTGGTCCGAGCATGTTATATGAACCAGTCTAATCTATTGAATGCCTTTCTATGTCTCTTTGCTTGTTAATGCCAAATTTAGATTTCATATTGCCTGCTTTTTGCTAATTTATTTGTTGCTTATAATTAAATAGTTTTCAAATCGGGTAGTGTATTTGTCTATATTTTTATTCTTATAGGAGGGTTGCCTCTGTAATTGCTTTAGATTCTGCTAGATTTCTTGCTGGAGATTGATTTTTTGAGCAATCAGTTTGAATTTAAATTAGTTGTTTTAATTGCAAATATAAATTTTTGTTGTGCAGATAGCATGTTTTGGGTTTAATTGTGGTCAATGCATATTACTGTATATTGGCAAACATGCCTTCAGCTGCATTTTATTACAATAAGATTGTAATTGTTCCTTTGTTAATTTGCATATATTTTTTGTCAAGTGTCAACAGCTATATATATTTTAGATGATTAAGAGAGAACCGTTGTTACCCTTTTTAAGTTTTAACATATGAAATTGCTATAAAGTTTAGCACAGGATGAAGTAAATTGTTTGTAATATCCAGCATAGCTCATAAATTATCATTTTGATTGCACTGGTTTGATTTATTGCTGAATCCCTTGAAAGAATTTTCTGATCCCTACTTTTGTTTATATCATCTTGATACAGTTGAAACAAACTAGTGCAAAATCAAATGCTATAAAGGAAATATACAACGCAATGCATGATTTGAATAGTAATGGCGGGTAATATATCTTGTGCAAGAGATGCTTTCAACATAGTTGCCCATCATTCTGAAGCACTTGAGCTCCTCCTTGAATCTGATAAAAATTGATAGTATTTTGAAATAATAACGTAAATATTGGAGGTTGCCAATAATCAGACAACAATTTATATAAATATTACTATTCATCTTTTTCTTTTATTCTATTAAGCACTGATGCTTGAATCATTATATATTTTACTAGTTATTGACAGATTACTGGCCATTTGTTTTAGGTTCTCCTCTATTTATTTTGGCCTATCTACATTCAAATGCATTGTCTATTTTGTACTGCTAGAGAATGCTTTCATCCTTATACCCAGAAATTGTTGACTTCCAACCCAACTATTATCAGCTCCTTTCTGATTGATGAGGGTGGCGTTTAAGTGATTATTTACAATGTGCCCTCTTCATTGATGGTTAACATGATGGTCTGCTGTGATAGTAGTTCTTCTTGAAGGTCGAGTTCTACCAGTGCATACTCAATTAATGCAGAGAAAGTATTATCTGACTCCTTGTCTGTCATTATTTTCCTCTGTTCTATGGTTGGTGATCTACACTAGATAATTTTTCTATGCTTGGTGCTCATAGGCTGCATTGGCATTTGTGTCATGATCTACATGAATATATGTCATTTTTTCCTCTAGTATTAGGATTGTTTCCATTAACTTATAGGTAATGGCTGATTCAAATAAAAATTTAATTAAATTCACTATTGTGTCTGTTATATTCTGGCTGTCTACTCTATTCAAGTTTGCCAACTTAAGTGCACCAATTCCTGTTTACATTATTTTGTGGGTTAGTTTACCTGTTTAAATTCAAAATTCACCTTTCTAATGACATTGCATGTATTTACAATTTGACATCAGTTTACTAAGGCAGTGTGACTCGGTGTGTATGCAGTACTATTTTGATACACTTTTTCCTCGTATACCAGTGCCTATCATGCGCCAAATTACTGCTCATTTGGAAAGAATGAAGCTGCCTACTCGGCTTGCAGGAGTGACTGGTGATTCATCTCGTCATGGATCAGATGACACTGCTAGGAGGCCCCCTTCAGTGAAAGCTGCTTTATCTGTGTCCTTTGGCCAGCGTGCACCACATCGTGCTTCTACTAGAGATTCCTCACCTGTTCGTCGAACATTGCCGCGGGAGAGGAATGGAAGTGATGATGTACCAAGAGCTGCAAATGGTGATCGTTATCGGGATGCAGACAGAGATAGAGATAGGGACATTGAAAGAGATCGTGATAGAGAAAGAAAAAGGGACAGGGACAGGGATGATCAAATAAGAAGCAGAGATAGAGAACGTGACAGGGAGAGGAGCAGGGATTATGACAGGGAACGCGACAGGGAGAGGAATAGAGATCATGACAGGGAATGTGACAGGGAGAGGAACAGAGATTATGACAGGGATGAAAGGAGCAGAAGAAGCAGGGATAGGGAACATGATAGGGGGAGGAGCAGAGATTATGACAGGGATCGTGACAAGGAAAGGAGCAGGGAGTATGACCGACGTAGCATGGAGAGGAGTAGGGATTATGATCGAGAGGGCAGAGACAGAGGCAGGGACAGGAACTATCCTAGAGACAGGGATCGCGATGTCAGGGATGATGACAAGCTGAGGAGTGAAAGAGCATCTCGTGATAGGGATGTTCGTAGGAGTAGAAGTCGAAGTCCAAGGAAACATCAGAGAAATGCTAGTCAAAGTCAAAGTCCAAGGAAACATCAGAGAAGTGCGAGTCGAAGTCCTGTGAGGGAAACAACTAAAGAGAAGAGTGCTTTATCCAATAATCTTGCCAAGCTGCGTGATTTATATGGGGATTCAAGTGCAAAAAAGGAGGAAAATGACATTGCTTTTAATCGAAAGGATTCTACCACTGATGATGTAATCCGCCTTGGTGATACTACGTGGAGGTAGGAAGGAGAGATGGGTGAAATTGCCAGAGAAACCTTTTATCAAGAAATTCAAGAGTTTTCTGGATAGACCTAGCTATGGAACTTACAACTTCATTTGTAAAATGGAAGGTATGAACACCTCCAAATTTCTTTTGATTTTATAATGAACTTAGTTAATGCACTGTTGTGGAACAAGATTACTGTTCCATTTAACATATTAGCTGAATCATCACTCTTTGGAATTAATGGAATAAGTGATTAATATTTTGCAATTCCAAATATTGTATTAGACTGGGCAAAATTTTCAGGTTTTGTAGATGAGGTAACAGTGCTTAGATTCTTCTCTACTAAAAGTTAAATCTCCCTCTTTTTCTTACGGTTGAAGAGTGCACTTTTATGCTTAATGAAGAACTGTAATTTTTGAAAAAAATGGGTTATTTGTGATTGAAATGATCCTACCCATATTATATTCTAACCACATAGTGGTATCACAATAGCTTGGCTAAAATGCATGTATTGCTTGATTAGAACTTAGGTCTACTTTTTGAAAGTCGAGGGTTGAGCTCATGCCATTTAATTAAGTGTATTTTTGTTTTAGATATTTGACGGCAAGTTCTTTTTAAAGTGATGTGGGACCTCTTTCTAGATGTATCATCTTTCTAATTTAAGTACAACTCTCGTAGTGCGACTATGTGAGAAGTTAGATGCATAAATCCAGTTTTACTTTTACAGTAGTCCTTAGAGAACACTAGAGAATGCTAAGGGACCATTGTGGTCTTGGATTGGCAAGAGTTTAGCATTCTCATGTTGCTCCAACTATGTAAAGCATGCTGGATAGAGGGAGGGAAGGCTAAAGGGTATCTTGTTATTAATTCTCCAATGTGTTTGGATTATGATAAATTTGATGTATGCACCAAAGAGAGGTCCCTAGTAAGAAAATTACCTTTTATGGTTGTGATTGTGATGTAGTAGAGGGTATATGTCCAGTCTAATTAGAAAGATTGTCAATAATGCCTACCAGGACGTATGCATGCAAGGAGCCTGTAACTTTACCTCATGTTATCTCCACTATCTATGAGTATGTTTAAATTTTTGTCATTGAAAGAAGATGGGAAGGGTTTGTGTGGATTTTTGCCTGTGGGATTTGTTTTGGAAAACAATAAATGCATGTATTGAATAATGTAGGTTTTGAAATAATCATGATATACAATAGCTACATTCTAAATGATGTATAGCATGTTCATCACAAATTTTGAACATGCAACTGTTGAGCGTAAGACATTAGGTGTTAAAAATTGTTGTGGCTTTGCAATTTGTTGTAATGGTTATGGGATTGAAGCAGATGCTATTTATATTGTATTATTAATGTATTACTGGGGTATTTTAGTGAACCATATAGTGGTATTACAGTAAATTAGGGTTGAACCTTTATGGGCTTTGCGACTCTTAAGACATAAGATAAGATTTCTAACTATGTGGAAGTGCTTTTCTTACCTGTAAATTAGAGATCAAGTTTATGGTTTTGTGTATTAAGGCCGAGGTGTTACGATGTATATGTGACCCAAAGAGTAATAAGATAAGATTTCTAACTATGTGTAAGTGCTTTTCTTACCTGTAAATTAGAGATCAAGTTTATGGTTTTGTGTATTAAGGCTGAGGTGTTACGATGTATATGTGACCCCTTAAAAAGATTTGATATTTCAGGACAGGAGATCAAGTGTATGGTTGGTGTATGAGATATTTCAACATATCAAGTTTTAAGTGTGTGGAGTACTTGGATTGTTCAAGGAAGAGGCAGAGTCAGAATAGATATGTCTTTTGTACAGTAGGAACAGCAGGGGAAACTGAAAAACATTTTAATATGGAATTGGAAGCCAACAAGGACTATCAGGAATGCATATGATTGTTATAGAATGAGAAGCCAACAAGGACATCAAGAATGCATACAAGGATACTTACGAACTTGTTGATGGAACTTTTTGAAGAATAGAAAATAGAAAAAATGGGATTTTCTGGTCAGAATCAATAGTAGAATAAACACACTCCATAAGATGATAAGAGGAGTTTTTTGACTTTGCTGAACAGTTTTTTTTAATGAAATTTTTAAATAATTATACTGCTGTTTTTTTCTTCTTGGATGTTATCAAGACTTTGGAACCCGAATAGGAAGTCCATGGTTCGAGTCCAAAAGGGGTAGGGTTAATAGACTATTTTGATGCTGTGGACATAATTAAAATCATTTCATTTCAACAACCATTTCATTTTGTTTCAACATTGAAGATAATCTAGTAAACATGGAAAATAATTTATAATAATATACTGAAAAAATGTATTTTAAAGTGAGGCCACTCTTCTTTGGTTACAATTTTATATATTAATTTTTATAAATTTACATATATATATTTTTTTAAATTACAGTGTGGGTTTTAACAAAGATTAAGGGACGAGTAATATCAATTGCCTGTTATTATAGACTTCTATCTAATAAACCTATCCAATAAACCACAATGAGAACTAATCTCTTATTATTAAGAATATGTATATATAATAAGATCAAGACAAATTATTTAAGTTAGGCACCTTCCATTCAATATGATAAGGTCTTTAAGTTTGGCACCTTCCATTCAATATGACAAGGTCTTTATGTCTAACCCACTTGAGCTAGACAGGCAAAAATGTCGTTTTCATCAATGGAATGGAAATCTTGTTATATGGTGTAAAACTTTTAGCTCCATGCCATGTAGGCTAAATCATATGAACAAAAAGGTTCATCATGTGATTAAAACTTCATAGTGAAATTTTTTTCAAAGTATAATGTTAAGATTCGTTTATAGTTTATAAAATTTGAACCTTTGGTTTACACTCCTTGTTATAACTTTGGACAATTTTTTAATCTTTATTACAGAGATAATTATAACTCAACACGTTAGATGCTAAATTATTTAAATAATTGTGGTAACATCAGTTATGATACAAATCCTCTTGATTTTTTTTTTTTAATATTATATATTATAAAAACTTAGAAACTGGGTGGCAATGCAATTGGTTAAAAGAGTGCATATGAACTTTAACATGTTTTAATGTTTATCCTTTTTGTCCATGTATCTTTCGCTTTCCCTTCAGTATATTCTAAAATATTCTCATTATTTTCCACTTTTCATTCCTCAATTCTAGTAACCCTTTCTATTACAAAAAGTTTTAAGTAAAATATATATAAACCTATTTTTCACTTCATATTATAGATATGTATAATTAGGTGGGTTTTAAACAATTTTATTGTTTTTATTTTTATTTTTGTTGTTAAAACAGATGTCAAACACAGTATCTTCACTTTCAAATATTTATAATGATGAACAATGAAAATGATGTTTATACATATGTAAAATTTGTTACATAGGATTAAACATGTTCTATTTGTATTATATCACAACTATGAAGCGATATTACAATATCTATATCACTTGGCAAGATTCGAACCCAAATCTCCTTAAAAATCAAAGAATCTATCTAGTTGAGCATGTCATTTGATAACTTAATGTCATATTTTAAATATGAGAAAGCATGTCATTTGATAACTTAATGTCATATTTTAAATATGAGAAAGTTAATTCATTTTAAAGTAAGATTTATGTTTGATCAAGTATATATATATACAAGATGATTACAAGATTTAACCAAACTATCTTTTAAGAAAAAAGAACATTATATTATACAATATTTGTTAAAAACATTATAAATGGTCTAGCAAGCTCATACTACGATTTGGATAGACAAAACCATATGGATTTCAAAGGCTTATTGTCCACTATAAGCCTTGTACCAAAATTTAATAAAAGAACATTGAAAAATTAGTTTTCTCCCCTTAATTGACTCTAGTAAACTTAAAAGCAAAACTAGTTAATTTTTATTACATTTCTATCTAAGATAAGAAAGAAACCACGTAGATAAAAGGGAATCCATGAAGTATTGTATTATCAACTAGCATTATGTTTAGGCTTACGCGTGATTACACCCTTTAGAGATAATCATGTAATAGACCTTGGAACGCATTATACAACTCATTTGAAGGAAATTTAATTCCCTCAATTTCAACCTGAATTTTTTCCCAATTTAATAGCCATTTCGTTAAGAAGTCTACTTCTTGATTTCGTTACATGTGAGTATGACTTTCCAAAATCTTGTATCAACACTTCTATAAATTTTCAAAATTTCCACACTTGCCAATGGTTAGGCATGGAGAAGGGGTATTTATTATATAGGTCTACTAAAATTTTAGAGTTTGACTCTTTCCATGCTAATAAGTCTTCACATTTTGGCTTTCACTATCGTTTGGCAAATAGCAATAACTTCAATTTTAATTATCTGTTGCTTTTTCCAAATTTTCTATAAATTAAAAAAAATCATCTCTATTCTAATCGTAACATATATCACCTATACAAACATTGCTGAGATTCCCTCTTGATACCCCGTTAACATTTATCTTAAGAAAATCTTTACTATGCCTTCTACAATACTTCCTCTTTGTTTCGTTGTTATCATTTCCATGATTGGTAAGGCTATTTTGAGCATTTGCCTATGAGGGTAAATCAATGGAAATACCCAAGTTTTTTAGGACCTAAAATTTTGACCCTGAATAAGCTTGCAAGTTATGTTTAGCCATTTCTCACAAGTCTCCTTTAGGTTGCTTATAATAGTCCTTCACACTTGGCTCATCAATCTACCTAGTCTTTGGAAGATCTGTCAGTTTCTCTCAAGTTGCACTTTTCACTATATCAAACTAGGCTCAATCTCTTACAAAAGTTTAAACCCTTTTAGTGGATTTTGATAGATTTATTCTAAAAGAAATATTTGATAATTGTTTGCAAGCTCCAAGAAAGGTTTGTCATCTCATGCTAAAGTCTCCAAAAGGAGATAATAAGGGAACAAAAAATAAAAGGTGTCTAGCTTCCTCCTCATTGATTGATATAGCTCACACTTATAAGGTCCCTTGCACCCATGCTTTCTTGGCTCAAGCTAAGGAATTGGATAACTCAATCAGTGCAAAACCTACCCCTATATTTTCTTACTCACCAACAATTCCTCACAAAGAGTGCTTTCTATCCCTATATTTTCTTACTCACCAACAATTCCTCACAAAGAGTGCTTTCTATTTAACATTAATTGGTTAACTATTAGATCCTTTAAAGCCCCATCCAAGATAGTCAACATGTTGATCCTATGAGACCCAATGATCACATAGAATATGTTAAGTTATTGCATGAATTGTTGTGATAGCCATAACTCCATAGATTTCCAATGTCATCTTTGAAACACATATAGGTGGAGCACATATGATAATCAGAAACAATCACGTATGTTTTCTCAATTTTTTGTTTTTTTGGTTTTAAACTGATTAACTCTAATAATTTCATGGACAACAGACGATGTTGGTTTGACGCGTCATCCCAAAACAAAGCTTGATATCTAGCCTTGACTATTCAACAAAGCGTTGTCTTAATAAGATCATTCCATAGCTTCATGCAATTTCCATAGTTTAGGATCATTGACCCTCTATGATAAGTGTAATAACAAGAGCATGACATTTAAGGTTGAGGTACTTGAGCTTTGCATACTACTCGAAGAGATTTTTTTTGTATACATGAGCACTAATTTAGTAGTCAAGGAAATACTATTAAGAAGATATTTTCATAGATTCGAGCTTTTGCTATATTTTGGTTAAGTAGATTCAACTTCCTCTTATTTAAGACACGTTTTCATAAGATGTTTCTCATTATTTGATCCATTTCATTAAGCACAAACTTGGGGACATCAAGGGAAAAAAACTCTACATTGGAAGAGATTTTAATGATGCCTTAATTAAGACCATCCTACTAGCAAAGGGCATATATTTATAATTCCAATGATTAATTTTGGACTTCATTGCTTCCTAGAGCTTCCAATCAACCTTTTTAAGTTGCTTACGAGAAGTTGAAATGATATTTGAAACCTTATTTTTTTTTAAATCTTCCTTTGGATGCATCTATTTGTGTGAAAGAAAAACACTTGTGACTTATGCTTTTTTACTATTTTCCTAGAAGCACCAATTAAGGTGTTCAAGGTATCTATGCAGGCTATAACTTTTGCTATGGTGGCCTTCCCTCAAAGCCATGTCATCAATGAATTGAAAGTTTGTCAAATGCTCCATACTATCAACAATATGAAAACCTTGAATGATTTCATACTCATCGAGATGACTCAAATGTCTCCTAGACCCACCAAAATAATGAAAATATTAGGAGATATAAATCCCCTTGCCTCAAGCCTTGTTTTCATGAAAAAATCATAGGGAGATCCATTTATTAGGATCAAGAAAGTACAAGTGGCATAATCCATCACCTGAAGGATCTAGTCCTTGTTAAAGCCAAAGGTTCTTAAGACCTCCTTTAAAAACTATCAACTAATCATGTTGTAGGCCTTAGGCATAATTTAACTGCCATAGACCTCGATAAGTTTAATGGTCTTGAATAATAATAATTCTATATAGAATTTGACACCCTTAACAAAACCTCCTTCCTCATGGGAGATAATAGAAGGTAAGGTAGTCTTTAACCTTTCAATAATAAGTTAAAAAAAATATTGTAGGTAGTGTTGCATAATGCTATGGGATGCACATTCAAAAATCTTGTAACTTGAATTTTCTTTGGGATTAAATCCAAAAAAATGTTATTCAATTCCTTGAGCATTTATGTAGAGGTTTTAAGCTCTTTGGTTGCTTTTCAATTATCCCGTTTTACAATATTCTTGTTAGTTCCAAAAAATTTAATGGGGAAGCTATCAAAACTTTGGGATTTATCATTCTTCATCCCAGTTACAACTTGTTCCAATTCCTTTAGGGAGATTGTTAGGAACCTACTATTGAAAATAACCACACTCCACAAATATTGTAAATAACCATAAATGCTCACAACACAACCATAAAATATAAATATAGAAATGAACAATCTCTCCATTAACACATTATCACAAGCCACTCCAAGGGGGCAACCTCCTTCAATACTTTCATTCAATTATGCAGAAATATACATAAATTCCTGCCCCTTGTAGTTTTAAGGACTTCCTCTACCACCTAACTCTCAAGGTTGGATTACATGCAAAATGCCACCCGAGCAAGAATCTCCTACCTATAAATTAGTTACATTCTTGATAACAATTACATATAAAGACAACACTTGTCTATGCACTTCTAGAATCACAACTATTACAAAATATTACAAAACATTATCATGGGTGTTCTCCACATTTACAAAACATTATAAAATATTATCATGAGTGTCTCGACGTTCACAAGACAATACATCATGGTGTTTGTTAGAGAATATTACATTATTTAGGTACATGCCAATGTACCACCTTGGTTACATTGTTAGAGTAGGAGTTTATCTTAGTTTACTCAAGGAAGAAGTAATAAAAACACAAGTTTCAATGTGCAATGATGTAAATGTATAAGGAATCCACTTGTACATGATTCATAGGAACCTACTATTGAAAATAACCACACTCTATAAATATTGCAAATAGCCATAAATGCTCACAACACAACTATAAAATATAAATATAGAAATGAACAATCTCACAATTAACACATTATCACAGGCCACTTCGAGGGGGCAACCTCCTTCAATACTTTCATTCAGTTATGCAAAAAATACATACATTCCTGCCCCTCGTAGTTTTAAGGACTTCCTCTACCACCTAACTCTCAAGGTTGGATTACATGCAAAATGCCACCCGAGCAAGAATATCCTACCTACAAATCAGTTACATTCTTGATAACAATTACATATAATGACACCAATTGTCTATGCACATCTAGGATCACAACTATTACAAAATATTACAAAACATTATCATGGGTGTTCCCCACGTTTACAAAACATTACAAAATATTATCATGGGTGTCTCCACGTTCACAAGACAATACATCATGGTGTTTGTTAGAGTATATTACATTATTTAGGTACATGTCAATGTACCACCTTGGGTACATTGTTAGACTAGGAGTTTATCTTAGGTTACTTGAGGAAGAAGTAATAAAAGCACAAGTGTCAATGTGCAATGATGTAAATGTACAAGGAGTCCACTTGTACATGAGTCATAGGAAAGGTAGTTAGGAAGAGTAAGGGCCAAGCAACCTATCTGCTTATATATAGGGCCCATAGTGTGCATACAACAACAAGAGATATATCATATCAGTGTGTGTAGTAGAGTGTGATCACTACTATGTAGTGAGTAGGTACAATGTAGTTTCCATTAGAGTTATGGAGTGTTCATTTCCTCCATTACATTGCATTGTACTATTTTTGTAACTTTCCATTAATAGCATATTTTAGTCATATTGCAGAGTTCCATTATATTACTTTTCTGCATATTTACATCTTGTGATTGCTTTCTCCCATATCATACATCATCAAAAGCTAACAGTGGTATCAGAGCTACGGTAGATCAGATAGGAATAGGGAGAGTCACAAGAGAGATTGAGAGGAGAGAAGCAAATCTCAGTTCCAAAATTTTTAAGATTGCATTTGGCTAGAGTCTTTCCACAGAGTTGCAAAAAAACTTGTGAAGACTAGGACTCAACATTCATTCCACTAGATTGACAAATCAACTAGTGAAGATTCATCACTTAGAATTTCTTCCATTACAGTCCTAATACTTTGTTGCAGGAAAAAGGAGATTCGAAGAAAGTTGGGAAGCTTCCTACAGAGAGCTAGGAAGAATATCATCTTCAGAATCAATCCAACACCAGAAGCAACAAATGAAAGAAAAGGAGATTCTAATAACCTGAGGGAAGTCCTATTGTAGACCTACGTAGTGCAGAAGAAGAAAAGGCCATAGGAGCCTTGTTCTAGATTTGAAGGAGAGACTCTAGAGAAGAGTCCAGAAGAAGATAGGAGATTGGTGATCTCCATCAAAGACTGCAGATAATAGATTGAAGAAATCAGCCTAAAGAAGTTGAAGAGACCCATAGAAGGTCCCATTAAAGAACTCCTAGTTCTAGAAGATTAGAGGTTGGTGATCTCCATTGAAGCCTACAAATTGTAGAAGTGAAGAAGGACTAGCAAGGTCCTATTCTAGATTCTAGAAGTAACAAATTCTAGAGATCTGAGAGATCTCATAGCCAACACTTCCACAATAGAAGGTTGAAGAAAAGGTCTCATTGAGAAGACCAGAGAAGCTGCGAGATTGAAGACCTTGGAGAGGTCTCAAGGAGAAACAAGGAGAAGGCTTGGAGAGCCTTATTGTAGAGTTCAAAGAAGCCATTAAAGGAGTTCCTAGAAGAACTCATTGGAGAAATTCACTATCGAAGGAGAAGCTCCTGATAGTGAAGAAATTGGGACAATTATCGCCATCCAACAACAAGCCCAAGAGAGAAATATTTGGCAAGCAGTTTGCCAAACTTTGGAGAAGACCAGAGGAGACCTCAAGACTTTTAGATTCTTGAGAAGAAGGCCCAGATTGAAGCCAGAATTTGACAAGGAGGTTGAAGGAGAACACAGACAGAAGAAGCCTACCAAATCCAAGAGATTTGGAGATTGCCTTTCATAGCTAAGAAGGCACATTTTGGAGATAGGGGTTTGTTGAATCTACAACAAAATACTAAAGGATTCTTGGAGGAGAATCCCAACTACAACACTTCAGATTTCTAGGGTACATCCTGAAGGAGAAGTTGAAGCCACCTACTATAGTTTTAGGGCAGCAAGTTAGAGGGTTTCAAAAGTTGTGATTAGGTGAGTTAGAGAGTTGTTCTAGATAGCCAAGAAGAGCTGCAATTACACCAGATAAAAGGTAGCAACTTGGTGAATCAAAACACCAAGATCTACATCATCTTTAGATATCATTAAAGGTATGCAACTTAGGTGCAAAGGGTTCATTAATTGAACACTTATATTCAGTTCATTACTTAGCTTCATTAAGCACCTTATTAAAATCTAGAAGTTGCAAGAAGAAGGTTACATTTTAAAGTCTTCAAAGGAAGTGCAGAAGATAGTTTATGTTAAGGGTTATTACCTGCACATTAAAATAGGAGTTGGATATATTTTGAAAGAAAGAAAAATATCATCTTCTTATTATCAAGTTATAGAAAATAAGACTACATTAAGTTGCAGATATTATAGAAGCATTTAAGAGTTCTTTAAGAGTTATCATTAGTGCATATTATAAGTTACTTTTAAGGAGTAATAAGGAGATTGCAATTGCACTATATTAGTATCTCTTAAAGCTTATTAGAAGTGCACTAAGTGAAAGTAAAATTAGTGCAAGATTAAGCCACCTTAAGGGCATATTAGTTGCATGATTATTAGCTTGGATTCATTGTTAAGTTAGCCAAGCAAAGGAGAGAGTTGTCCAAGAAGACAACATCGAATCATCCCTTGCCTACAAGGATTAGTACAGAGAAGCCACCATCAAAACCAATAGAAAGAAAGCTTGCAAAAGAGATTTGAAGATCTTAGATAATAGGTGCAAAATCAAGGTATTCTATTCTATCTATTGTAAAGCTATTTACATTAGTTGCTTGCACCATAATCTCTTGTCCTAGGTAACAAAAGGGGATAAAGTTTGAGTGTCTCAAGGACATTTCCAATACCAGCAAGAACCATCACAAAGTATCTAATAAAAGGATACTATTCGAGCAAGGTAAAGATATAGAAAAAGGGCTCTCATTAAGGTGTCTAAAGACACCCTCAATAGCTACGAGATCAAGCATCCATAATAGCATACCTGCAACATCAAAGCCAATGAAAGGAGCTCATTATCCAACTCATATCCATGTAAGAAGGATAGCATAACAAAGGTCTACATAAGGGCCAACTATCCATTGTAGATCTAAAGCACAAGCATTCACAAAAAGAGGCTATTATCATTGCATTTCAATAATGTTAGAGGATAGCTCATTACAATGAAAATGAAAGGAGCTATACCAGGTTATATCTTGGAGAGACTACTAGCTAAGGGTAGCACCTACACTCACCAATGGAGCACCATCATCGAACCAGAGCCAATGCCTTGTAAAGGAGAGCACATTCTTTCACTTGAAGGAAGCATTGAGAGCAAGAAAACAATTGTGTATTCATTAGCAAAGGAGTTTATAAGGTTTGATAGACATTGAAAGAGACTATACATGTAGGCCACCACTTGTCACATTCAATAGAGCACCCTATATTCCATAACGTTCATAAAATAAATACTTAAGGTAACATCTAAGTCTCGAATGTTGAAAGGCATCATTATCATAGCTCATCGATTGAAGAAGGAAGGAGCGTTACTCAAGACTGAAGCATTATTTAGTAACGCCTCTCAAGTAACACGTGGGTGAAACCCAAAGGAGAACATAAGCTACTTAAGTGAAACACAACGATGACCAAGGGGGAAGTCCAAGCAGAGTGTAAGCAAAGTCCAAGGGGAGTGTGAGCAAAGTTTTAGCCAACATTAAAGCAAAGGTACATTCAGTAGAGAACATATTCAAAGGTGCAATTAAGGAAGTTCATTAAAGCCTATCACAAACCAATGAGAGATTACAATGTGTTTCAGTGATTACAATGCCCATCAATCATTCAGAGGTCAAGGAGTTGAATGCACGGGTTGAAAGGATACAACCAACATCATCTAGTGAGAGCACCAAATGCTCACCAACATCCTATTTTAGAATACTCACCATCATCCAATCCACTTACGTTGAGGAGGTAAATACGTATATCATTCAATTATTTGCTTTCCTCGAATTAGGAGTTATAAGGTATTAAGCATAAGGTTGGTTACTACTTTATTATCAACCTTAAGAAGCAAGGAAGCAATCTTGACAAACATAGAAGAAATTAGAGAATTGCTTACATTAAGATATTTGCAAATCACCAAGTAGGAGATATAAGGTTGTCAACCTTGGTAAATTCAATATCAATTTGCAAATACTATTATTTTCTAATATTTCCAAAAGTAAGGAGTTATAAGGCATACTACACCAAACTATAGATAATTGGAAATTAGAAAATTAAATTATTGAATAGAGAAGCAAATCTATTGCTTACATATAGAGTTGGAATTAATTGGTAACACTTGTCTCATACTCATACTAAGGAGACAAAAATAAATCCAACTATAAGAACTCCATTAGAGCATACTTCATTAGGAGAGATAAGGTAAAATTGAAGGTTGATTATTATTCTCAAATCATTACAAAATCAACTCAAAAGGTCAACTGATTATAGCTAAGCACTTTATCAAATCTATTAGGGAGTTATAAGGAAGCCTACAAGTATCACCATGACTACAAATAAATTTATCCTTACAAAATCTCAACTACTTAAGGGTCCAAATTACTTCTCATGGAAAAACAAAGTGAGGGCTATTTTGATATTTGAAAAACTTTGGAAAATTGTTAAAGGAACAAAAACTAAACCAACTTCAGGTGATACAGAGATTCAGAGGTTCGAAGAAAGTGATGCTAAGGCATTAATGATAATAAATTTTGCCATCATAGATGAAATACAAGCTTACATTAGTTCAACAGGATCATCTACAGAAGCTTGGAAAACCTTAGAGAAAATATTTGAAGGGAAAAATAAAGCCACTATCTTAAATCTTCAAACTCAATTACATTCCCTGAAAATGAACAACGAAGAAAATATAGAACTATTCCTAAGGAAGGTAGCAGACATTAAGGGAAAATTATTAACCTTAGGAGAAAATGTTGAAGATAAATTCCTTGTTCAAGTAACCATGAGAGCACTTCCAGACAACTACAAGTATCTAGTTACATCTCTATAGGTTCTAAGTAAAGATACATCATTTGATGAGCTAATCAACATTCTTCAAGAATATGAGGTAGAAAGCACAATGAAGGATGAAATGACTAACACTGCATTGGTTTCAAAAGATACTCCACAGGGAAACATAACCTCATCTTCAAAAGGACAAAGACAAGGGAATTACAGATATTGTCAGATATGTAGGAGAAAAGGTCATAGCACTAATTACTACAGATTCAATCCGAGAAACCAGAATCAAGGAAACCAGAGGAACTATGGAAGCCAACCAAATAGGGCATTCCAACCAAGGCAATATCAAAATAATTCATGTCAACAACAATTTCAATGATAAAACAATTATCCACAATTGGAATATCGTGAAGGGAATAAAAAAGGACACCTAGCTCAAAGGATTGAAGAAATTGAAGAACTGGAAGATCCTACAAACGATCATGAAGTCAAAGCTCTTTCAACAAGGATAGCATTTTATGAAGATACTAACTTCTTGCTTGAACAGGTTACAGAAAACAGAGAAGGAGAATACAAACTCCAAGATCAAGAGGAAGATCCATATTGAAGACTAAAGTCTTCAATACCCAAATAATGTAATACATGGGGGTGTTAGAGTATATTACATTATTTAGGTACATGTCAATGTACCACCTTGGGTACATTGTTAGACTAGGAGTTTATCTTAGGTTACTTGAGGAAGAAGTAATAAAAGCACAAGTGTCAATGTGCAATGATGTAAATGTACAAGGAGTCCACTTGTACATGAGTCATAGGAAAGGTAGTTAGGAAGAGTAAGGGCCAAGAAACCTATCTGCTTATATATAGGGCCCATAGTGTGCATACAAAAACAACAAGAGATATATCAGATCAATGTGTGTAGTAGAGTGTGATCACTACTATGTAGTGAGTAGGTACAATGTAGTTTCCATTAGAGTTATGGAGTGTTCATTTCCTCCATTACATTTCATTGTACTATTTTTGTAACTTTCCATTAATAGCATATTTCAGTCATATTGCAGAGTTCCATTATATTACTTTTCTGCATATTTACATATTGTGATTGCTTTCTCCCATATCATACATCATCAAAAGCTAACAGTGTTAGGATGGGGTCCTAACATGCCCTTCCCCTTTGGACCCTCAAAGCTAAATATGAGGAAACTACTGTTGGAGTTGTTGAAGAGGTTCCCATATCGCATATTCAGGTTGTAATCCATGCAATTGGATAAAAATATTGTTGATGACATGTTAGTGAAGGGTAAGCGATCTATAGTATAGAATGCATTTGGGTTCAATAATGATGGAACCTTCATCATCTAACTCTGGAAGTGTAGACTGCACCTGGACCCTATTACCAACAACTTGCTTAAGAGAAGATACATGGAAGACTAGATAAATTTTGGAACTAGTCGGAATGTCTAGTTTGTACGTTGTCAACCCCATCCTCTACAATATTGATAAGAACCATATAATTTTATGGTAAGTTTCTAACAACCACAAAGCTGGAGAGAGGATTGTTTGTATGACCATAGGTCAAGAAAAACAGTGTCACCATTGGCAAAGCTATGTTCAATGCAGTGTTGATCAACTTGTTGTTTCATGCAGTTCTAAGCCAAATCTAGATTGGCCTTGAGTTGGTGAAGAATGGAATAATGCTAGTGGAGAGTGGAATCCATAGCGTGAACTTTGGAACTGCTTGAAATGTAAGAAAATGGCATTTGTGAAAGCTGACCATAAACTGCTTCGAATGGAGTCATCTTAGTGGTTGTGTGATAGGATGTGTTATACCACCATTCGATCATAGGAAGCCACTTGGCCCAGTGTGTAGTATATTTAGAGGTGAAGCAACGAAGGTATGTTTCCAAGCATATATTCACAATTTCAGTTTAGCCATTAGTTTGAGGGTGTTAGGTTGAACTCATCTTGAGCTATGTTCCCTACAACTTGAACAATTCTTGCCAAATACCACTGGTGAAGGTAGGATCCCTATCAAAGACAATGGATTTAGGCATACCATGGATACAAAAGATAGAATCTAGAAAGGTTTGAGCAACAATGAATGTTGTGTATGGGTGGGATAGGGAACATAAATAATCATACTTTGTAAGATGATCCACTATCACCAGAATAATCAATTTGCCGCCAAACTTAGGCAACCCTTCAATGAAATCCATAGAGATATCTGTCCAAACCTGCTCAAGAATTTATAAGGATTAACCTAGGAATTTTTTATATATTCCTAGGCATAGTTAGCTCCTAGGTTTATATAATAAGGTTCCAAAACAGAACTGGCTAATTTTTATTAATGCATAAATTTATAGGCATAGGAATGCCAAGAATATATGATATGCAAGATAAGCTAATCTTCCAAATCACACAAATATGCCAACTAGGAAGAAGCAAAAATAGAATGTGCTAACTTAAAACTAACAAACTAACCTATGTTGCCACCTATTATAATCTAGGAGCAAACGTGAAGGCTCACGTTTGATTATTTGCAAAATAAATAAACTTAGGAGCTAACTATACCTAGGAATATTTTGATATATTCCTAGGTTAATCCTTATCATAATCCTCCCTTACAGAAGTAGGAATGTTGCTCTGATACCAATGATAAGGTTCCAAAATGAAGCTGCCTAATTTTTATTAATGCATAAATTTATAGGTATAGGAATGCCAAAAATACAAGATATGCAAGATAAGCTAATATCCCAAATTGCATGAATATGCCAACTAGGGAGAAGCAAAAATAAAATGCGCTAACTTAAAGCTAACAAACTAACCTACATTGCCACCTAGGATAATCTAGAAGAAAATGTGAAGGCTCACGTTTGATTATTTATAAAATAAATAAATGTAGGAGCTAACTATTCTAAAATACAATCCTCGAAGGTGAAGAAGAAGAGGGAGCCCTGTGAAAAGTGTTGTTTAAAAAGAGGGAGAATATGATCACCTTGAAGCATTCACTGATCAGAGACTTTGCTCAAGAACATACAATCACCCCAATGGAATGAAGAAGCGATTACTACTTCTGTAAAGCTAGTAATTGCCTTCAATCATCTTCACAAAATGTTGTTGTCACCTCAAATCATTCATGCTTCAAAGCATGTACGTTGAATCAATAGTCGATTCCCATTCCTATCTTGCAGGTGCCTCGAACTGTGATCAAATCACTGTAAAAAGTGCAACAAAAAGAGAAAAAAGGCACAAGAAAGAAGCCATGAATTGTGATGCCTTTCAAAGGTCACAATGGCGACTTTAAATCCTACCGAGGGAGTATAATAAAACCCATTTTAGGATAGAGTGGACAAAATGATGGAGTGTTGGGTACCACCGAGTTGCACTCCATTACAAATCCATAAATGTTTTTAAATTTCCAAATGGGAGGAGAAATGTAACTCCTCAAAGATCCACAATTGCAAGTGGATACAAATGCTTTTAAAAGCATACAAATGGCTTGTGGCCAAAATAAAGTCCACATTAAAACTAGAGTCACCTTAATTGTGGAAAAAATCGTATAATTAATTGCAAATTAAGTGATTATAAAGATGCAACAAAAATAAAATAATTAATTACGATTGATTTTGAATTAATTAATTTCTAATTAATTTGATTAATTATCAAAATTTTAAAATCAATCAAACTTTAACCCTGCTAAAGTTAAAAAAAAAAAAGTTGTCCCAAAGGGACAGCTCAACTGTTGGAGCTTTGGCTTTGAGCAGATCCAAGGTTCAAACTGCGGCGTGGGCGAGTGTGTGAGGGGTTGGGTGTGTGGTGGGTGTATGTTAAATTCCCAATTGATAAGCATAACTCTAAACTTTACAAGGATCATGGTTATGAAAAAACTGCTCAACCCTATACCTTAACCATAAAAATTTCTCACACTAACCAAATAAAAAAAAAATGCCACGGATCCAAGCTATAAAACGGTGCATTGACCGAGCATTGGGGACTCTCAATGCGGGCACATGTCTAGTACATGAGCTTTCACGCAGAGGAAAGGCGCAATGCACGTTGGGCCGAATGTGACCCAACGGTCACCTGTTGATCATCAACCCACGTTACTGGGCACTTGGAGATGAAATAAGTACCTTCCATTCTGGGTGCACATGCCTCTCACAACCGTCAGTGACTGAATCACGAGGCTATTCGAAACCGCGTCCAAGGGTAGCAAAGATCCTGCGGTTGGCTGTTCACATGACGAAGGTCCTGGCAGAGCCATTGCCATAGCCATAGTGATAACTACGCCTCCAAAACGTATGCATGGAGTGATAGCAAAAGTAGGACAGTAGGCTCAACATGTTGATGAGATGTGATTTGGGTTCGATTTTCATGATGAATTTGTATAAAAAATATTTAATTAATAAAAAAATCAACATATCCAGATTCAAGAGGTGTCATCCATGGGAGAAATATATATCCACAAGGTGTCATCCATGGAAGAAATATATATCCACAGAATCCACCATTACGACCACACATAGATGAGGTTTTTGAGGTGTGTGGGACATGGTGAAACGAAAGGCTCCAAATGATGAGAATGCCCATGCAATTGATGAGAATATGGATGGGAGAAATATATATCCACAGAATCCACCATTACGGCCATACATAGATGAGGTTTTTGAGGTGCGCGGGTCATGGTGAAACCAAAGGCTCCAAACGATGAGAATGCCCAATGCAATTGATGAGAATATGGACGTTTGCGTCGATGAGGGCAACTACATCAAAGGCCTTGGACACTTGGGTCACATCGGTGGTGTCCTCCATCTCTGTGCTTGGGCTGTTGCATTTGAAGGTGGTTGGCCAATATGTGGGCCTTGCAATTGTCCAAAAAGATCCCTCACATCAAGTACCGTGCTCCCTCTTGATCGAAAACAAACCTTAGTCCAAGTCTGGATAACAGTTCAAAATGGTATACTGTGTACATGGGTCTGTGGAGGCACATCAGAATCCATAAGAGGGGGGCAAACACAAATGGAGGGGTGAATACTACAGATAAAAAGAAAAATTGCAGAAGGGGGAAGGTGCTCATAAAAATCCTTTGGTGCCTTGCACCATTCCCATTTAATGCATGTGGGTGGATAAAGACTTTCTTCCACCCAAAGTCATTTATGAGGTATGATGCACACCTTTACCTCACGGACCACCTCATAGGACACCTCAACCCCCCTAACCTTGGCCAAGTCTATAAATAGAAGGCCATTTCTCACATTCCTAAGAATCACACATTTGCATACCCAAAATCTGTAGAAATCACCCTAGACTCCATTGCACTCACACTCTCACTTGTCATCAACTACCATGGATGTTTTTATATGCCATTTGTTGTCCCTTGCCATGATGTAAACTGCTTGTAGGTACAAGTGTAGAAGGCTACAAAACTTGGGCAAGAGCTTCCATAGGACCAACAAAACTCTCCTCATCAAAATAAGTTGCTATCTAGATAACATAGAGCCGACCATACATATAGTTATAGTTAGATTGAGCCATACCCAAGGGTACGTTTCCCTCCAACGACCTGTTTTAGTAAGATACAAACCAACAAACCCCCAAATTAGGTAACTGTAATAATTTTTATCAGTTTTGTAATCATTTTAGCACTTTTGTAAAGCAGTAGATTAGATTTCCTTTTCTTTTATCTTTCATCAACAAGGGTCTGATTGTGATAGGCCCATAGATGCTATTAAAAACTTTGATTAGGTTGTGCAAGTTTAGAGGACCTATGCAACTAACAGTGACATGCGTGCAGTAAGCCCATTCCCCTTAAGGTGCTCATAAAAAGCCTTTGGTACTGTTACTTTTTCACTGAAAGAGGGCTTCCACTTTGGAAGATCCAAATTTTAGCCCATGGGGCATATTGTGTAAAAGGAAACATCTTATAATACCCATTTTATCATTAATGAAATGGTGCACTTTTTTGAACATAGTAGCTATAGAACCAAACTTGACTATTTGATTGATCAAATTATAGATTAAAGTTAACTAGCTTATAAATTAGTAGACTATGCACATAATTTAAAGAGAACTAGAAAACCTCCCTTAAATATTTATTTGCTGTTAATGGGTGCAGTTGAAATTGCCACATGTGCAATTCACTACAAAATAGAAAATACAAAATACACACACATATAACTTGTTTGGTTTTCCTTTAGTTTGGAGAGTTGGCATTATAATCTCAAATGCATGGGATAATTTATAGAGAAATAGAAGGATTTTTTAGAATAGATTCCAACTAACATATTTTATTAGTTTCTTATCATTAAAACAATTGTCCAATAACTAGAAATAATTTAATTTAATTCAAACAATTACAACATTATTTTTCCTACTTTCCAATTTGTAGATCTTTCCTCTTCTCACAATTGATGCACGCACATAAGTTCGTACAATTGGAAGTCACTAGATAGTTTCAATGGATTTACGAACTATGTTTTCTACAATTTAGCAATTGCATGTTTTAGTAGTTTTTTTTTGTAATGAAGAAGCTTTATATTAAAGAGGCTTAATCATACAAAAAGGGTGGGTGGAATTGAGCACACCCCGAGTCCCCGAGTCCAAAACCACACTAACTGCTGACCACGCAGTTAGGAAGACAACAAAAAAACAACTTTAAGCTATTACATCATAGACATCAAAAGAAAGTAGGCCTACAAGCATTTAAGCATTGTCCGGTGCCACCCCAACTACCACCATTATTCGGCTCAAAATGGCCCCAACCATCATCAACAACACCATTACCCTCTTGAATCTCTGTTTGCCCATGAGGCGCGACAACCTATGGGGGAGGATAAGAAGAACCATCTCCCCAACTCACCGTCGGAGTCAAAGGCACAGAATGAGCAGCCAAATCCCATGCATTGGTATGAACAGAAGTCGGGGGACAAACATCCCACCCAGAATTGGGACAGGAAGAAGAAGCACCACCTGCAGAGTTGTGTTTAGTAGTAGGAGGAGGCTGCGACCAGTGTCGAGCATTACCACCTGAACGTGAATGGCCATTGTCTCGGGACCCAGCACCAACTAATCGAGGATGCCTTCGGGTGGGAGGAGCATCAGGAGGCATGCGACTCACCGTGCATGGTGCATTTTTCCAGTGGTCCATCAAAGTGCGTAAATAATGCAACTCCACATTTACCTTCTCCACTTGGATATGAATCTAAAACCAACAATCATAAAAGACCATATATCTGTCAGCAAGAGAAAAATGCAAAGAAGGTTCTTGCTAATGGAAAACAACTTTATTCCTAGTTTTCCATAGATGAAACAAAATGCCCACTCTAAAAATTTGCCAAACTGCACCAAGTTTATCGTTAAAGCTGATAGGGTCACTAAGTAAAACATGCACCCAAGAACAAGTATCAAGAATGTAGGGACCGAAGAAAGAAATAATCCAATCCCAAGATTCTTTGGCTCGAGGACAGGACCAAAAAAAATGAAGAATGTCCTCCTCAGCACCATAATTCATACAAGTAATATTGTCAACACCCATATACCGAAGCCTTTGCCCCACATGAAGACCCTTAAACAATAGGCTCCAAGCAAAAAATGCTTGTTTGGGTTCAAGAAATTTGACCCAAAAAACCTTGAATCTTAAGCTCCATCGAGATTGCAAGGAGACTAACTCCTACCAGGAATTCAATTTATCTGACATGGGAACCATTGGATATAGCCAAGAATACCCCAAGGAGGGTTTGTATTTGATAAAAGAAATCCTATTAGGCCAAGACTAGTCAGACCACCATGGTTTTTGATAATGTCTTAAAACCTTAGATAAAATCATAAGAGGAGTGGAATCCACAACAACATCATGAGTACCTTTATCTGTAGGAGATATACTGAAATATTGCATAAAATGATTCCAAGGGATCCAATCTCTAGTATGAAAATTCATGAAATCAGACAGGTAAGTAATACCCTTTCTATAAAATCATTGAGCTTGAATCCACTGTACCTGAGCAAGAGGTGCTCCTTGATAAACAATAGCAGAGGACCACCAAACATTAAGGAGGGGAACAAAAGCACCAACCTTAGTCTTACCTCCATTCCATGAAATCCAGGGTTTAAGAGCCTCCCAAGCTTTCCAAATACTACAAATAACAAGAGTCTAAAATTTTAATAGGTACAAATGCAGTAAGAATGGTTTGAAGGTTTAAACCTTTCCATACACGTCTACCATAAGGCAGACCAGTAGAAAGACAATGTCTGACTAAAATCTTCCATATTTCATCCCCTTGAAGTGCCCTACGTATCCATTTAGCACAGAGAGCAAAACCTTGTTTTTGACAGTCAAAAAGACCCAAGCCACCAACTTTCTTTGAGAGGCAACAAATTTGAAACCTTTTCCCATGCCACCTTGTGAAACCCTTTCTTTCCAACATCATTAGACCATAGGAAATCTCGAAGCAATTTGTCCAAATTGGCATAACAAGCAGCAGAAGGAACCCAACATGAAGAATAGTAAACATGAGTAGAAGCCAAAACCTCAGAACAAATTTGAAACTTTCTAGCGAAAGAAAGCTTCTTAGAAGACCAATACAGAAGCTTCTTTTCAACTTTATCAACCACATAATCCCAAAGTCTGGCAGGAGTTCCTTGATAAGCAAAGGGAATGCCAAGAAATTTAAAAACTTCCCCAAGTTGAATCCATTTCCAGGGTTTATCAGCTAACCAAGAAGGCATAACCCTTCGAGATTGTCTATAGCAGGAGGTTTTTCTCCATTGAATACTAGAGCTAGAAGCTTGACAAAAAGTATCAAGGCAATCAAGAGCTTGAGAAACAAATTGCTCATCCTCTACTACAGTAAGAAAAGAATCATCAGCAAAATAAACATTGATTAGTTGCGAATTCGAAGAAGGCAAAGCAATACATTTAAGAAGGCATTTTGAGGCTCTATTAGTAAGCAGATAACCAAAAGCTTTAGCAACAAGAATAAACAGGGAAGGAGCCAAAGGGCAACCTTGTCTGACAGATCTGGCTAATTGTATGTGTTGGGATGGGCAGCCATTAAGAGTAAGCACAACAAAAGCATCTCTAAATAACATGAGAACTGAATTGATAAAAAACTGGCCAAAACCCAAAGCTTTAAGCATCACAGTAATAAAGAACAATTCAATTTTGTCATAGGCCTTTTCAAAGTCAATTTTGATAAACAAAACATCTTGACCAGAAGAGGAGGCCCATTCCATTCCTTCCCAGACTCCAATCACATTATCGAGAATGCATCTCCCCTAAAAAAATCCAGTCTGCTCCGATCAAAAGATAAGAGGGAGAAGAGGCCGAAGCTTAAGAGCCAAAGCTTTAGCAATAATTGTATAACTAACATTAAGCAAAGTGATAGGCCTCCAATTGGTAATAAGCTCAGGATCTCCTCCCTTGGGAATGAACTTAACATTGCCCTTATTTAATAATGGATCCTAAAGAACCAGTTAAAATAGCTCCCTGATAGACTCTAAGGAGATCGGAACCAAAAAAATCCCAAAACTCCTTATAAAATTCACATGGAAAGCCATCCAGACCAAGTGCTTTGTCATTGGCCATTTGAGATAAAGCAGCTTCAAGATCACTAAGGGTCAAAGGGTCAAAGGAGTGTTTTAGTAGTTTTGATAGGGTGACTTCTAATACTGACCACACCATCCTATTTGTTTTTACATAGTGATTTTAATCATCTATGCCATACAAATAAAATTGACTAATTCATGGTGAGATAGGTAATATCATCATGCACTAGATTACAAAAAATTCAGGCAATAAAACATTCACAATTTAGCAAAAACCATTAGATTATATTATGTTGTACATAACAAAAAAATGGATTATCATTGTAAGCAAAGAAAAGGATCTTAAGTACAAAAAATAGGGTTTTAAGACATAAACAACCACATAGACGAGTCATTTGTGTGACTCATCAACTTGCAAACACAAGCTCCTTCCTAAAAACCTTAATCTATCTTCCTACTCCACTCCAAACTAGCCTAGAGCTGAAAATCTAAAATTCAAGGGACATCATAATTTTTTTAAGTGGGGCTTTCTATTTGATATGTTTTTTCCCTGAATACTCATATATTAAAATTAGCCTTTCATCTCCTTAATACTTAGTGATCTATTGGTTTAATTTTTTTATTACAAAACCATTGCTACAAACCCACATGTTAAATATTATATGTGTCATGATATCTTTGTGTTGTACTTTCACTAACTACTATAATTAATTGGGTACTATCATAAATATATTGATTGATTTATTTAGGTAGCAATTTAAGACTAAGGGAAATCAAACCTAAAATAACATTTAAAATTTAGGGTGGAAATTGAGACCCTTTTGAGTGAAACCAAGGTGTCAAAAGAAAGGGTTAATTAGTTCCATTGATTTGATAGGTTGTAGAGTTTATTTTATGTTTTTTCATAAAATGTGCAATAACAACAATTTGACCTGTGAATATAAAGAAATACAACTTTTAAAAGTTGATTCAGCTTCACTCATTGAAATTGCTAATTGTTAGCACATTCTACATAGCCAACTTAACACAATTGGTTAAATTATAGAACTTGTATTTATTGACTATTGAAAGATAAACCATTTCATCCCCTTGTGATGTTCATTTCTCATGCATAAAGTTGTGTATATTTTTTTTAAAGGTGAAATATGAGTTTAGAAAATTTACAAATCTTATTAGAGTTCTATTGCAATTTTTTTGGATGAATATGATCTTATTTATTTTATCCCAAAATTTATCACTTCCTTTATTTAACATATTAAATGTTATAGGTCTAAACTAGTCATGTTAAATTTGTTTGTTTTATGTCAGTAACCTTACACGATTTTAAAATCTTCATTAGGAGGTACAAATAATGTCTTGAAATATCAATCTTAAATTCCCTTTGAAAACATTAACCATAATTTTGCATAAGAACAAATACCTTAGCAAACATTATAATAAGTTGAAAGAAATAAAATAAGAAAATTAAAGGCACAAATATGATACACCATAACCAAATTAATTTATGATATAATGAATAAATAATATAATATTATATGAATATCTAGGTGATGGTTTATTTATTGTTGGCAATTTTGGGTACATTGATGTTGTCATTGATGTCAAGAAGTTGTCTTTGATGTTGTCATTGATGTCAAGAAGCTTTTGCAGGATTTTGATTAGATGTCAGATTATATGTTTTGATGAAGGTTCAGCATGGATAGTGAGTTTCCAAGAAGATCAGAGTAGCCCATCTGCAAAATATCAAAGAAAAAGACAAGTAAGAAAAAGTATGCAGCAGGCTGGAAAAACTGTCGTGATTTCGTGACATGTTTGAGGAGAGAGAAAGTGTTGGCAAAACTGTCATGATTTCGCGACATGTTTGAGGAGAGAGAAAGTGCTGGCAAAAATATCACGATTTCGCGACATGTTGGAAGAAAGAGAAGAAGCAGGATAAACTGTCACGATTTTGCTACATGTTGGCAGAAAAGAAGACAAGTGGAAAAACTGTCACGATTTCGCGACATGTTGGCAGAGAAGGAGAGCAAGGTGGAAAGTGTCACGATTTCATGACATGTCGCATTTTCATGACTCGAAAAGTGTAGGAATGCAGAGAAAGAAAAGTGTCACGATTTCACGACATTCTGCAAAAAGGTTGTACAGACGAAAAAGTGTCACGATTTCGTGACATGATGCTAAAGAGAGAGTCCGCAGTGTGAACTGTCGTGATTTCATGACAAGTTCGATGAGAGATAAAGTTACTCGAAAAGTTTCACGATTTCGTGACATGCTACAGAGGTCGAGGTGAAGACTGTCGTGATTTCGTTACATGTTGAAAAGCTCGAAGTGAGAACTGTCACGATTTCGTGACATGCAACAAAGAGAAGAGTTTGAAATGAGAAGCGTCGCGATTTCGTGACAGGCTGAAAGAAAAGCGTATAGAAGCTGAAAGCGTCGTGATTTTGCTATAGGATGAAGGAACAACTTATGGATGCAAAAAATGTCACGATTTCACGACAGGTTGAGATGGCAGCATTCAGTTGGAGAAAGTGTCACGATTTCACGACAGAACCAGGAAGCAAGTCTTCAACAGAAGAAGCGTCACGATTTCATGACGAATTCAAGAAGGAATAGCTCGAAGGCAAAAGCGTCACGATTTTGTGACATGTTCCAGTTCGTGGGCGTAAGGTAAAGAAAAGCATAAGGCAGCGAAAGTGTCACGATTTCTTGACGTGTTCTATTTTCATTGGTGCAAGATGAGAAAAGGTTGAAGAAGCGAGAAATGTCATGATTTCACGACAGAAGTGAAGATAACATCAGCAGAGGCTAAAGTGTCACGATTTCATGACAAAAGCAGAGAAGAAGGCCATGAATACAGAAGGGTCACGATTTCACGATAGATGTGAAGGTGACGTCAACAGGAGTAGAAAGTGTCACGATTTCGTGACAAGAACTTAAGTAAAGTCGAAAAAGGCTAAGGTGTCGCGATATCGCGACAAAGGCCAAAGGAAGGCATACGGTTGCAAAAGGTGTTGCAATATCGCGACATGTTGTAGTTTTGCGGTAGAAGCTATAGGAGAGTTGCAGAGGTAGTGAAGCCGACAAAGTTAAATTTGGGTCGACAAAGATTAGGGTTTGCAGCCGACGTGTTTTTAGGGATGTGCAGCCGACTAAGATCAAGGTTTTAATCTTGAGATTGTTAGTATAAAAGGAGGGTTGCTTGGAGAGTTTTGGTGATCTATTGCAGTGTGCATTCGTAGAGCGACATTTGCAGATAGAGTGCAGGGGTGAAGTTTGATCACAAAAAAGCAGAGTGCAAAGATCGATAGCAGTGTCAGAGTGCATTTCATCGAATCTTCCAAGTGAGAGAGATTGCAAGGAAGCAGAGTGCATGAAGATGCTACTGTTGTGATTGCGTAGAGGTGCAAAGGTCGATGTTCGATCAAGTGTAGCTGTGATTGCGCAATAAGAGCGAAGGACTGTGTCTTATACAGAACAAAGAAAGAGGAAGAGGACAGACTTGTGCCAGACCGAAGGACTATTTTTGGTTCATATCAAATAAATAGGAAGAGGACATTTGTGCCAGACCGAAGGACTGTGTTTGGTGCAAATTCGAGGACCAGCCTTGCGGTGATAGAGTTGAGGACAGAGGTCTCCAGCCAGAGCAGGGAAGACAGGTGTCTTATGTGGATAGAGTTCCATTTGCTAAGGGCAATGGAGGCAGAGGTCTTCTAGAGGATCACCAATCAGAGAAGAGCTAGGGGAAGGTATCTCCTTTGGGTTGGTGCCCATAAACATTGTAATTGGGAAAGGTATTCCCAGAGGTTGATTGATAAAATTTAGAGAAAGATTTTATTCGTGGAGTAGCCCACATTGGGTGAACCACGTAAATTGTTGTGTCACTTTGTGAATGGTGTTTTCTGCATTGTTTTGATTACTGTTGTTGTTACTGCTATCTTTACACTGCATAATATTGAATTGAAAGATGTTTTGAAAGAAAAATTTAAAAGTGGTCTTATACTGTTCACCCCGCCTCTCAGTATAAGCTTGTGTTCTTCATTTATAACAAACTAAATCAAGGCATGATCCATGTCGATGTGTCCAAAGCATGTTGGTCATAGATTACCCAATCACTAGGGTGAATTAAGATCATTCATAATAGGTGTTAAAAAGTATACAATACGAAGGAGAGTTAAGTGACAATATATATGAAGTTTTAAAAAAATATGAGATCAATTCAATTTTAACCCTTAACACCCTACCTTAAGATTGATCCAGGGAGTTAGAGGTGCCATAACTTAAACATCTTACCTTGATGACAACATCCTACATATGATCATCTACTAAATAGAAACAAAATGAGATTTTTTTTAATGGTTTGGTGAAGATGTCCTCCACTTGATGCTTTATCAAAATATGTTTCACATCAATCTCACCATGTTGCATTTTATCCTATATCTAGTGAACATCAATCTCAATGTGCTTGATCTCTAGTGCAACATTGTATTCTTTTTCATTTGGATGTACTTTTAGTGTCTACGCAAAGATAATATGACCTATATCCAATTTTCCTAGGAAGACAACATGATCATTTCAAATGTTTTCATGCCTAAGCTATAATTTGATTTTCAGAATTTATAGAATATTTAAAAATAACACCTTGCTTCTTACTCATCCATGCAATTTAACCACCACCATATGTGAAGGGCATCTTGAAGTCAATTTTCAGTCATTCTCATCTCCAACACAGTAATAATTAAACTACCCAACCAATTTGGATGTGTTTCCCTTCCATATATCAATCCCATATGCAAAATGTCCTTCACATATCTCAAAATCCTCTTTCACTACAACAAAGTGGATTTTCCATGGGTCTACCATGCCACATAGAAAACAACAAATACAATATTAGATTGATTATGAATAAAATATAAACTACTACCCACAAGAGAATTGAACCATGTATACTTTACCTTTATATTATCAAGAGCATCCTTAATCAACTTTATGATTCAATCCACAAGAATCTTAGCCGGATCATAGTCATCAAGTTTAAAGCCTCTTAATATATCTAAGGTATATCTAGGTTAAGAAAAAAGAATACCCTTTGATTTTCAAAATTGTAATATCAAAAAGATGTGCAAAAAACCCTAAATTTATGATATCATAATGTTTTTCAACCTGTTATCTCTATGAGGCTTAGGAACCAACTCCCAAGTGTTGTTCCTCAGTAAGGACTCATGTTCCTCTATCATTGCATATTACCATTGTGGTTTCCTATGAGCTTAATATGTAGAGGTATCATCCATTCCCTCAATATTATCCATGATGAACATGTTCACTTTGGTATTTTATTTGTGATTATTTTCATCCACTCCATAAAGTTCTAATGAATAATTATGGATAACCTTAAAAATATTTTTTTTCTACTTGGGTCCAATGTCCACATTATGTGCCATGAGAGAACAAAAAAGAAATACATAATCAAGAGGATGATCATATACATACTCCTTCATCTAAATATGTTTAATACATCCATCATGGAGATCCTCAACATATGATCCATTATGTATACTATGAGTAGAAGATGTCTCACAATGATAATCCATATACTCATATTTATAATGGGAGGGTAATTTATGTTGTATAGTGGAAGAAGAATAATTATCCTCATCAATCCAAAATATGAGTGTAGAATAATATCCATCTATAAGAGTAGGCAAATTGTCATCAAATAATGCATCTCTATTTATCTCAAAATTTCCTATGTCATGCTAAAAAAACCTATAAACTTTGGAAGCTTCACAATACCACACAAAGATGCACTTATTACTTTTGGACTTAATATTTGTTCTCTTTTTATTTGAAATATGGACCAGAGCATCACATCCAAACATGCACAAGTGCTCCACACTAGGATTCACCCCACTCTGAATCTCTTTAGAAGTTATATCCTTTAGTACCCTAGTTTATAAATAGCTAATGATATAACATACACAATTAGTTGCTTCACTCTACAACTCCAAAGTCAGGCTGATGCTATACAACATATATCTATCCATATCCATAAGTACTCTATTATTTCTTTTAACCATACAATTTTTCAAGGGGTATAACACATAGTACTCTAATAGATTATCCCACATTCCTTGTAAAAAGTATTAGTCACTACTCATATATTCTCCACCATTGTTAGTACTCAGAGCTTTGATGGATTTCCTACATTGTTTCTTAATAATTTTATTGAAGACCTCAAAGTATCTAGAACTTGATTTCTAGAACCTCAAAAAGTATACCAATACCTTTATAGAATCATCATCAATGAAGGTGACAATGTATCTTGAGCCGCCATATAAGGGAACACACATAGGACCATATAAGTATCATTTTTAATAATGCTAAAGCTCAACATGATTTTTTATTCTAAAATGCATCTCTACGATGTTTTCAAAGTATGAATCCATTGCATGCTTCACTAAGAGGAGGAAGAAATGAAGCTAACCCTTCCACAAATCCTTTTCTAGCTTATGGAACTTAATGAATCATAGTTCATATGTCTAACTACAAGTGCAAAATTCGTGACCTATCATCAATTCTAGAAATTAAATCCTTCCATTCCTTTTCGATCAACAAATATCTCAAAATTACCTAGGTGTTGTAGGTGAGTTGGAGAGGAGAGGGCAATCCTCCAAGGGAGGTCCCAGGTTCAAATCTCCACCCTACCAAAAAGCTAAATTAGGTATCAAAAATCCAATTGATAATGTTGGTGCGGGAAGGGTCAGGTGCGACCCTCGGGTGACTTTGACGGTGTAGAACCCCCTGTTCGTGGTCTCTCAGATCAAGGCGACTCCGCAAGGGGTTTTTTGCTAAAAAAAAAAAAAAAAAAAACAAATATCTCAAAATTATAGAGTTTGACCTCATCATCCACGACCATTATAGAAGCTACCTTGTAGCTATCTTGTTTGTCCTTAATGTAGACCTTGTTGTAGTCAAAATATACTTCTATTTTATTTTCATGAGACAATTTGTATATAAAGATCAAATTAACATCTATATCTAGGACATAGTAGATGTATCAAATATAGATCCCTTTATGCTTCATATCCCTAATCCCTCTCACTTTAATACATTTTTCATTCAATATATTAATGATCACTCCACCATTTTACCAACCTCATACTAATAAAATAACTTCTTTTGCATAGTCATATGGTGGGAAGCACTTAAATCTATATATCAATCATTAGAAGATAAAAATTATTATTAATGCAAGATGATACCTTCTAATTTGAATTGAAAGCAAATAAAATCCTATCATTTAAAGAATCATCCTAACTTGAGTGCCTTCAACTTATTAAAGCATGAATTCTCAACATACTTAGACTTATCATTATCATTGCAGTTCAATTGGTCCTTATGTTGCTTTTCATTATTTCCTTGTTTAGTTTTCTATTTGGCTCTACCTTTGTCCTTGTTTTCATGAGACTTTTCCTCTTCTTTGGAGATAAGAACCTTTCCTCTTCCAATACTTTCCTCTCCATTTATCTACCAAAATATTTTATAATATTTTTCAAAAATAAATAAAAGCAATACATTCATCCAAATATTACACAAGAGAATAGAGAATGAAAATAAAAAAGTAATAGATGAAAGAATAAAAGGGTGCCCATGGGAACCCTTTAAACCTTATTAATGAATCAATGAGCTACAAGATGGATTTTATCATGTGCTTAGAATCTCTACCATACCTATCTAGTACTATGTGAACTAAGCAAATGATAAGATGCCATATATCTTAGTTGATTAGTTGTTTTCACATATAATAATTTTTTTTTACATACCACCTAGGATACACATCAATTGCTATATCATTAAATAATATAAATAAAGAAGTCAAAGTGGAATTTGAACCTTAGTAAATTAGATGAAACAAACTTAGGCTAGCTAGGTTATCCAATATTCCAAAAGGGTCCATAAAGAAAATGGTGTTCCCAAATTAAATAAAGGGAGGGAATGCAAGTTATATAGAACATGAAATAAAATGGTTTCTTCTAGGGACATGTTCAATACTCAGAAACCAAAATTTCAATAATCCAAGGCTTGAACATTACCTTGCCAACCAATAAATCTAATCATATGTGTAAGGATAAGATATTCCTTCATCATTTAAGAAAAGATATAATACCATCTCCCCAAAATATATAACACTAGTGTGAATCAAAACTTACACCTATAGTAGAAAAACTTATGCATCTTCATGCTTTCCAATGTGCTATCCTATGCATCAATGATCAAAACAAAGGACATCCTTGAAGACCGTTAACTATGGAAAGGAGAGAAAAAATATAGTGCTTGCAAAAAATGGCACCGGTGAACTTTGAACCTACACCCTTTATCCTTCAAGACTCCAAACTATATAGACTAGCCACTAGATAATGTGATAAGAAAACACCTTGCTCCTAGAAGATAAGGTCATCCCTTGAACCCTATGTAAAAAATGTTAGTCATAAGAGATGCAAATGAATGGACAACACAAGATTTGAATCCAAAACCTTGCTAGAGAATGCTTTGCATGCATACTCATAGATCAAACTAGGTCATAAATTCATAAAAGAAAGGAAGAAAACCCATATAGATGAATTAAATACTAATGATTATAAGAGCATGTGCATGACCTAAGAATATATACAAAAAATATGAAGGAAAGAGATAGTTTTGGACTGATAACGTTGGAGAAAGAAAATTATGAACAAGGCTTCTCTAACCACAAAGACAAGGATCTTAAGTGGGTATAGTTTTCTAGGGCCTTTAAAGGCAAACAAAGTTCTTTTTGAAGGATTCGTGAGTGCTCAGAGTATGCGATTTCTAGGAGGATGATTTTGTGAATGAGTACTAACTTTGGTAGGGATTATTTTCAATATGGATAGGAAGCAAGAAGAGGAAGTGTAACCCAATGATAGTATACTCAAATAGGGATTAATACATCAAATCAACATCATATATACAACTATGGAAAATTGTTAAAATGAGCACCAAACTATTATAATTGAAACTTCAGGTACTATTTTGAATCACCAAGTACCTATTTTGATTGACCTTTGGTATTCTACTTCTTTTATGCATTCTAATTTCGTAGTAAAGCTTGATTTTATAGAGAAAGAGCTAAGCAAACCTTGGAAAGTGGACATGGTTTTAGGTACTCTACAAGCCATTAAGAGTAAAATGAAAAAGTGTGAAGTTTATTTTAGATATTGGACCACATGTTTAGATATCTTGATGGCACCCTTAGGTTCATATAATTTTATTATTTCCATGGACAAACTAGGTAGTCAATGAGAAAAACTTAGTTGCTTTACTAAAATTGTTGAATGTGCTTGTAATTTGGGAAAGAAGGTAAGGATTGAAGGCCTAGCTTTCCCTGGGTCCTTGAGGATGATTTCAATAATTAAACTCAAAATAATTTTTAGGAAGGGATGTTGACTAAGGTAATTGAGGAAATAAGAGAGAAATAACCATAGATTCTTATCTATTTCTTAAGAAATTTGGGGATGTCTTCATTGGTGAGTTGCTAAGATACATTTTTTCAAGGGAGCTCAGTTTCTTAATAGAGTTTATACCTAGAACTAATCCAATATCTCTATCAAAATAGTTCAATTTACCTCTCTATTTGAAGCCCTTTAAAAAGTGGAGAGGGCTCTCTATGTTTTAAAAGGGCACATCATGGTAGAGCCCAAACCCTTGTCACCGAAAAGACCCCAAACCCGTGTAACAGCATGCGAAGGAATATTGCTCAATCTATGAAAGGAAGTGGGGTAGAGCTCAATTATAAAGATGAGGCATCTTATAGGATGCCATTTATAGAATTAAGTAAATATACAACTTCAAGAACTATTGGATAAAGGGTTGATCTATCAAAGTGTATCACCATGGGAGAATGATGAGTTTACAATTGTTTCTTTAGGACCCAATAGTATTTATGTATTTTATGAATAATATATTCATGAAGTATCCATGAAATATTGATCTACTCCAAGAATGAATAGGAACATGAAGAACACTTGAAACTAGTTCTACAATACCTTAGAAAAACAAAAGTTGTATGCAAAATTTTTAAATTGCTCCTTCTTTAAACAATAAATACAATACGTAGGGCATATTCTATTAAGATAAGAAATATTACTTGAACCATAAAATATTATTGCCATTTTAGATTGGATAAACTCTATCAATATTTCAATAGTTAGAATTTTTATGGGATTAGTAGGACACTATAGAAGATTTGTCAAAAAAATTCTACAATAGTTAATTCTATCACATCTCTATAGAGAAATGGAAAGGAATTTATTAAAATAGAGAAGTAGGAAAATATTTTAAGAGATAAAATGATTATTGACTAGTGTACATATTTTGGTTGTACTAGATCCTAATAAATACTTATGCTATGCACCAATATTTCCAAGGTAGGACAAGGGAGCATCTTGATTTAGGATGGGTAAATAGTTGCTTATGAGTCATGAAAAATCAATGATTATGAATTAAATTATCCTACATAAGACCTATGGACCATCAAGATACTTTCAAAATTTTCACTAACCAAAAATATTAATATGTACAATAATGATGATGGTGGTTGGTTTGTATAACTGAATATTAACCACCTATTCAAGTACAAATCTTGAACACCTAAATCCAAAAATGTAAATATTTATAATGATGGTGGTGGTGGTTGGTTTGGATAATTGACTATTAAACACTACTTGGGGTATAACTCTCAAACACCTAAATTTTATTTTGGTAGATTAATAAATTTATTAAAACCAGGGCATTTGAAAGGCGCCCTAACGCCTTGTACAATAGAGGATAAAAAAGGAACAAAAGAAAGAAAATTTGAACAACAAGCTAAAACAGAATTACAACCTCAAAAAAACATCCTCAGACTAAAAGAAGCCAACATCCTTAGACAAACAGGCACTAAGAGAAATGCTAGAGCTCAAAAAGAAGTAATCCTCGACCAAAAAGGAACTCAAAAATACACGATCCACCACTGCAGAGGACCAAAAAAATAAAGGAAGAACCATCAGCCGACAAGGGGAATATCCAACTGCATGAGGGATGAAGCAGCACCTTCCAGAACAACAACTTTCATATCTATTTTAGAAATATCCTTAGTGCTATCCTTAGTAACAATGGTGCATGCCTCCTTAGCAATCTCCATTACATATTTGTCATTTAAAACATCTTTGACATCAATTTTGGTGTCGAAGGACACCTCAGCACCGGCAAGGGCAGAAACATTTTTGAAATTGTCACAAAAGAATAAGAGCCTAAGTGCATGGCGTTGTTCTTTAAGGGTATAACTATCAAACATCTAACTAACTATATTACATGATGTAATACATTTCTAATGTTTCCCTCTTTTACATCATATTTTAAATGAGAGTAAGAACACTAATCATTGGACTGGAATAAACACAACTCATATATGCTAACACTTGATGAGCTCAAACATACACATAGTTCACCAATGATAAAAATATTATGGACTATTGCATACACAATAGTTGATGATTTACATAATTATGAATAAGGAAAAACTCAATTGCTCACCCCAATGGGACTAACCTTACTAAACTTATAATAAAGTATAGGAACAAACACAACTATCTATGATTTTATATCATAAGTGGATAGGGACACATATTTTGTCTGTCTTTATAGTTGTAGATAGGGACATACTCATCTATCTATAAAACTCTATGATTAGGAACACACTCAACCAATTATAGCTACAACACTTCCCTTGTGAATAGGGATACACAACCATTCACAAGATTATATGTGAATAGGGAACACTCTATTATCTACAAATCAAGGTATTTCCACTTCCCTCAAATGAAGCATTATCTCTAGTAGATAATGCACTCTAATTTGATCTACAAAATGGATTGTAGACATATGAACCTTTAAACTAAATAATTTTTTATCATGGGGTCTTCAAAATCCTTTAACATCTTTCTTCAATTAGATAGTTGCATTGGGATTAACAAATGCCTTTTGATGAGTATATATTCCCCTATACTCATAAAAATATAAGTGCCTCAAATCATGAGAAATATATAATATCTTGATTGGCAAAAAATTATGGGGGGTTTGAAGTGTTAGACTTACAATGGCACTGAGAGGGGGGGTGAATCAGTGTAGCTATTTAAAACTTAAATGTGCAACTCTTTATGCTGAAGCAAAGAGAACTTAAAACAGATAAAGCAAATATAACAGGAGAGCATTCCACAACACATGATTTAACGAGGTTCACCAGTTTTGGCTACTCCTCAAAAATAGACTGCTTAAACTCCCATCCAAATCCAGCCTTTGCAAAGCACCAAATTTACAATCAATTTACCAGCACCCACTGGAAGGAGCACCAACCCCTAATTTATCTGCACCAACAAAAAGGAGCACCAACCCCTGATTTACTAGCATCGACTGGAAGGAGCACCAACCCCTAATTTATCTGCACCAACAGAAAGGAGCACCAACCCCTGATTCCAAGCACCAACTCGGAATTCTATTTTGAATCTATTTTGACATAAATATGCCTTCGCTTTTACAAGACCCTCACTGGTCTATTGCTCATCCAATCTTTGTTTCAATTCATGAAACAAACCCACTCCAATGGTTCTGCTTACCGCACTCTAACAGCCTTGTCTACGGCTCACTCTTACTGCTCTGCTTACTGCGTTCTTGCAACCCTCTCTTTGCAGCACTTTCCCTCTATACGGTGACACATTTTCACTATGAGCAGCAACTAAATTCTCTGCGTGACTGTCCTTTTATAACCCTATTTCTCATTGAGACTCCTCATCTTCTATCACTTTTGTAATCCCGCATGTAGTCTATTAACATTCTCTTCTGCCACTTGTCAACTGTAACTGCTTCTTTATGTAACTCCTTTTGTATATATAGAGTGGGAATTTCGTTGAACACGTTACATGCAACATATACCTCTACCATGACTGTCCGTATTCTTGGTCATAACTGTTCGTATTCTTTTCTGTGCATGCATGCTTTTTTTGATTCTGTTTATGCGACTGTTCGATTTCTCCTTTGAATTTTCTTAAAATAGCTACATGATTTCTATCTGTAACTGCCGCACTAACTTCAGTTAACTCTACTTATTTTGGCTGCATGATCTTCCTCTGCAACTGCCCCTATAACCGTCGTTCCATTTTCAGTTAACTGTCAGTAAGCATGCTGTAGCGACCCGTTGTGAAATCGTGACACTTCTGTCTCTTTGCACTCTTCTTGCCTTCTACCCGCGAAAACATGACCTATCACGATATCGCGACACTTTCACCTCCTTGTTACTCTTCTCGGCTTCAACTAGCAAAAACATGACCTATCGCGATATTGTGACACTTTCACCTCCTTATTACTCTTCTCGGCTTCAACCAACGAAAACAAGACATGTCGTGAAATCATGACATCTTTCGCTTCCTTGCACTCTTCTCTGCTTGCACTAGCAAAAACAAGACATGTCACAAAATCATGACACTTACGCCTCCTCGCTACTCTTCTTGGATTGTACTAGCAAAAACATGACATGTCACGAAATCGTGATGCTTTCGCCTTTGAGCTCTTCCTCCTTAAATTTGTCATGAAATCGTGACACTTTTGCTTCCATGCTCTTTTGTTTTGCTTCTGTCACGAAATCATGACCCTTCATCCTTTGGAGTCTTCCTCTCTGCTGTTGTCGTGAAATAGCGACATTTCTATCTCCGTACATTCTCTCTCCTCTCTTAGTCGCGAAAATGTGACATGTCGCGATATCGTGACATTTTTCTTCCTTAGCACTTTTCTTCTCATTGGGTCACGAAAACCTAACATGTCATGAAATCACGACACTTTTTCTCCTTAGCGCTTCCTCTTGCAAATTGTCGTGAAATCGCGACACTTTTCCTTGCAAGCTCTTTCTCTCAAACCTATCGTGAAATCGTGACACTTTTTCATCCGTACCACCCTTCTTGCAGATTGTCATGAAATCGTGACACTTTTCTTTGTGAGCTCCTTCTCTCAAACATGTCATGAAATCGTGACACATTTTCGTCCATACTGCCTCTCTTGCAGATTGTCATGAAATCATGACACTCTTCTTTGCAAGCTTCTTCTCCCCAAACATGTCATGAAATCATGACAGTTTTCTTTGCTTGCGCCTTCTCTCCAAACATGTCATGAAATCGTGACAGTTTTCTTTTCCTGCGTCTTCTCTCCAAACATGTCGCGAAATCGTGATAGTTTTCCCTGCATGCGCTTCTTCTTCGAACATGTCATGAAATCATGACAATTTTTCCACTTGGCTTTTTCTCTGCCAACATGTCGCAAAATCATGACAGTTTTTCCACTAGGCTTCTTCTCTGCCAACATGTCACGAAATCACGATAGTTTTTCCACTTGGCTTCTTTGCTTTCAACATGTCACAAAATCATGATAGTTTTGCCAGCATTTTCTCTCTCCTTCGATATGTCACAAAATCGTGATAGTTTCTCTTGTGCTTTCTCTCTCTTCCAACATGTCACGATATCGTGACAGTTTCTCATGCTTGCTCAACATGTTGCGATATCGCGACACTTTTCTTACTTATATTTTTCTTTGAGATTTTGCATATGGGCCACTACGTTCTTCTTGGAGAATCATTATACATGCTCTGTATGACCACTGAACTTCTGTCCATTGCATCAACCGATCTATTGTCCACTGCATCAACCGATCTTCTGTCTGTGTTCACAACAATGACAATACTCTGGATGCACCTTGCTTATCAATGAACTCCTGTCCATTATACTTTGGCTGCACCTTGCTCATCAACATTGCACTTTGGTTGCACCTTGCTTATCAATCAACTCCTGTCCATCACCTTACTCATCAATCAACTCCTATCCATTCTTATCCATTGCATCAACTGATCAACCTGACTGTGTTGACAACAATGACAATACTTTGGCTGCACCTTGCTCATCAATCTCCCCCTTTGGAATTGTTGGCAACACACGTAATTGCATGCAATTACCTGTAATTCTTCTCCCCCTTTGATAATAATACCAAAGGATGGCTACAAACTCCCCCTGAGTCCATGCACAACATTCTCAGGCAAATATTGTTACTGTTAGCAAAAATCATAAATATGAGCAATAAGATAAACAAATGCATAAATGCTCCCCCTAAGAATTTGATCCCGATGGCTAGTCAAATCTTAGTCTATTCTTGGGAATATGTGACCACTTCATTTCACACTGTCTTTTGAGCATCAACCCTCTGTTGCTCTACAATCTCAAACTTGTCCACTGTTAGTGAAGGCATACACTGATCGTATATATCCAACTTTTTGTTCTGTAATGCAAGCAACATCTGCATATACATCATGGATATTATCAAAAAGCTTGAACCTACTGACAGCTATTTGTCTTTCTCTGCATTGAGAATCCAGCAGACTACCTCAATCTACTCAGCCACAACCAATATTCTTCTTCTTGTACAATCAAGCAAGCTCCTCAAATTAGCTCACAAGTTCATTAAGACAAACTTGCATAGCATGAACCCACAAAGAGAATTGTTAGAGACCCAATGTGATTCATCAACCTCATAGAAGCATAAAGAGAATTTTTAGAGACTCAATATGTTCTATACTTAACTCCCAATCTCAATCTCAACTCAATCTCAATGGAGTAAGCCCAAAACACGTATCAAGTAAAGCATTAACTTGATCAACACAACCACTATGAAAGCAACTCAACCATTCATCACCAGGCTGGAAATCATCTGGACTGTTATAATCCTTAACTTTTGATAGTGACAGAAGAATCATCAATAGTACAGCAATGACAAATATCAAAACTACCAAGGGTGCCAGCTCTCAATTTAATCATCACCCTTCATAGCACTTCCACACACAACTACATGAACTGACAACACACTTGACAACTATACAACAATAACCCGACTGCTGGTCTTTCATCCTCAGATACCCAGACAAATATATAGGAGCATTAAAATAAAACTTTAATATTGCTCCCCCTGAGGATGTGCCACCTGGAGCTGCTTAATGCAGTAGAGGAGTAATCTCCTTCTGTCCAAGGAGACATGAATTCCTTTCTTCTTTCTTTCTCCAGTATTTCTTGAACTTAGGCTGAAGGTTTTCACCTGCAACCCTATTCTGAACCTTTTCGTGAACTTGATCATTTCTCTTGGGTGGTTGTCTCTTGTACATCCTTGAAGGATGATTCTTTTCCTTTCTTTGATGCACATGATTTCTTCCCTGTCTGTGTTGCATACTTTGCTTCTGATGAAATCTATGGTCTTGCCTTAGATTAGATACAGACGTGCTCGGACAAAACCTTGCTATGTGCCCATGACCATTACATTTAAAACATTGCACATGATATGTCCCCTTTCTGTGTTGCACTCTTTGTGTCTAATGAAATCTATGGTCTTGCCTTAGATTAGATCTAGAAGTGCTTGGAAAAAACCTTGCTATGTGCCCATGGCCATTACAATTAAAACATTGCACATGGTGTTCACTCAGAGAAGCAGATGTATTTCTATCAGCATAAATCTTTGATCTATTATTCTCATCCACAATAAAATGCCTTGTGACCATAGCAGTTGCATTTAGAACAATAGCCATTAAAAGCATTATTATTAAAAGAGTGAGAGTGAGAGAACCTCTTTTGCTGTGGTTGCTTTGTTGTAGATCTTCTTTGATATTTTCTTCCTTTTGAAGATTCAGCTTTAGAATTTTCTTGCTTCGATCCTTCAGCAGTGTGCTTCTTCTTCTCTACATTTTTGGAAGATGAAGGTTGTTCAACTTCATATCCAAGACCAAACTTAGCCGTGGAGCTTCTTTGTTGCTTTATCATTGTATCTAGTAACTCTGTGCTCTTCTCAAATTTGAGATTTATATTGGCCTCTTCTATTTGTTTCTTCAATGAAACAATCTCTTCTTCTTGTTGGTAGCAAACAGTCTCTTTCTCATTGATTTGAGACCTGAGAATATCTTCAATCCTTTTGTACTGTTCTACTTGCAGCTTTAGATCAACAATAACTTTGTTAGATTCCTCTTCACTTGTACTGTATACATAATCCTCATCATCCAGATGTGTCTTCAAGGCTTCTTCTAATTTCTTGGCCTTTTGAACTTGTAGGAAGAGATCTTCAATCTCATCCCCATATTCTTCTAACTTCTTGGACATTATTTTGTTCTTTTTCTTTTCTATACTCAACTCTTCAAGTGCGGCTATCAACTCACCTTCTAGATCTACTTCAATCTCTAGGTTTTCATTGCATACTTCAGAATCCACTTCTTCTACCTTCTCTAGTTTAGTTTTCTCTTCCACATGAACTAAAATTGGCTGAGATGCCTTTTTGGAGGAGGATATATTCTTCTTACCCATTGTGTACTAATCCAAGATCAACCCTGACTGATTTAGCCTAAACTGGGAACTTGGCTCTGATACCAATTGTTAGACTTACAATGGCACTGAGAGGGGGGGTGAATCAGTGTAGCTATTTAAAACTTAAATGTGCAACTCTTTATGCTGAAGCAAAGAGAACTTAAAATAGATAAAGCAAATATAACAGGAGAGCATTCCACAACACATGATTTAACGAGGTTCACCAGTTTTGGTGACTCCTCAAAAATAGACTACTTGGACTCCCATCCAAATCCAGCCTTTACAAAGCACCAACTTTACAATCAATTTACCAACACCCATTGGAAGGAGCACCAACCCCTAATTTATCTGCACCAACAGAAAGGAGCACCAACCCCTGATTTACCAGCACCGACTGGAAGGAGCACCAACCCCTAATTTATTTGCACCAAAAGAAAGGAGCACCAACCCCTGATTCCAAGCACCAACTCAAAATTCTATTTTGAATCTATTTTGACATAAATATGCCTTCGCTTTTACAAGACCCTCACTGGTCTATTGCTCATCCAATCTCTGTTTCAATTCATGAAACACACCCACTCCAATGGTTCTGCTTATCGCACTCTAATAGCCCTGTCTTACGGCTCACTCTTACTGCTCTGCTTACTGCGCTCTTACAGCCCTCTCTTCGTAGCACTTTCCCTCTATACGGTGGCACTTTTTCACTATGAGCAGCAACTTAATTCTCTGCGCGACTGTCCTTTTATAACCCTATTTCTCATTGAGACTCCTCGTCTTCTGTCACTTCTGTAATCCCGCATGCAGTCTATTAACATTCTCTTCTGCCACTTGTCAACTGTAACTGCTTCTTTATGTAACTCCTTTTGTATATATAGAGTGGGCATTTCGTTGAACACGTTACATGCAACATATACCTCTACCATGACTGTCCATTTTCTTGGTCATAACTGTTCATATTCTTTTCTGTGCATGCATGCATTTTTTGATTCTATTTATGTGACTGTTCGATTTCTCCTTCTTTGACTTTTCTTAAAATAGCTGCATGATTTCTATCTGTAACTGCTGCACTAACTTCAGTTAACTCTACTTATTTTGGCTGCATGATCTTCCTCTGCAACTGCCCCTGTAACCGTCATTCTACTTTCAGTTAACTGTCAGTAAGTGTGCTGTAGCGACCCATCGCAAAATCGTGACACTTCTGTCTTTTGCACTCTTCTCGCCTTCTACCCACGAAAACATGACCTGTCATGATATCGTGACACTTTCGCCTCCTTGTTACTCTTCTCGGCTTCAACCAACAAAAACATGACCTATCGCGATATCGTGACACTTTCGCCTCCTTGTTACTATTCTCGGCTTCAACCAGCGAAAACAAGACATGTCACGAAATTGTGACATCTTTTGCTTCCTTGCACTCTTCTCTACTTGCACTAGCGAAAACAAGACATGTCACGAAATTGCAACACTTACGCCTCCTCGCTACTCTTCTTGGCTTGCACTAGCGAAAACATGACATGTCACAAAATCACGACGCTTTCGCCTTTGAGATCTTCCTCCTTGAATTTGTCATGAAATCACGACGCTTCTGCTTCCATGCTCTTTCATTTTGCTTCTATCACAAAATCATGACCCTTCATCCTTCGGAGTCTTCCTCTCTGATGTTGTCGTGAAATCATGACATTTCTATCTCCGTACATTCTCTCTCCTCTCTTAGTCGCAAAAATGCGACATGTCACGATATTGTGACATTTTTCTTCCTTAGCACTTTTCTTCTCATCGGGTCATGAAAACCCGACATGTCGCGAAATCATGACACTTTTCCTTGCGAGCTCTTTCTCTCGAACTTGTCGTGAAATCGTGACACTTTTTCGTCCGTACCATCCTTCTTGCAGATTGTCGTGAAATCGTGACACTTTTCTTTACAAGCTCCTTATCTCAAACATGTCGCGAAATCGCAACACATTTTCATCTGTACTGCCTCTCTTACAAATTGTCGTGAAATTGCGACACTCTTCTTTACAAGCTTCTTCTCCCCGAACATGTTGCGAAATCGTGACAGTTTTCTTTGCTTGCACCTTCTCTCCAAACATGTCGTGAAATCACAATAGTTTTCTTTGCCTGCGCCTTCTCTCCAAACATGTCATGAAATCACGACAGTTTTCCCTGCATGCGCTTCTTCTTCGAACATGTCACGAAATCGTGATAGTTTTTCCACTTGGCTTTTTCTCTGCCAACATGTCGTGAAATCGTGACAGTTTTTGCACTGGGCTTCTTCTCTGTCGACATGTCACAAAATTGTGATAGTTTTTCCACTGGGCTTCTTTGCTTTCAACATGTCACGAAATTGTGACAGTTTTGCCAGCATTTTCTCTCTCCTTCGATATGTCGTGAAATCACGATAGTTTCTCTTACGCTTTCTCTCTCTTCCAACATGTCGCGATATCATGACAGTTTCTCATGCTTTCTCAACATGTCGCGATATCGCGACACTTTTCTTACTTGTCTTTTTCTTTGAGCTTTTGCATATGGGCCACTATGTTCTTCTTGGAGAATCATTATACATGCTCTGTATGACACTGAACTTCTGTCCATTGCATCAACCGATCTATTGTCCACTGCATCAACCGATCTTCTGTCTGTGTTGACAACAATGACAATACTTTGGATGCACCTTGCTTATCAATGAACTCCTGTCCATTATACTTTGGCTGCACCTTGCTCATCAACATTGCACTTTGGTTGCACCTTGCTTATCAATCAACTCCTGTCCATCACCTTACTCATCAATCAACTCCTATCCATTCCTGTCCATTGCATCAACTGATCAACCTGACTGTGTTGACAACAATGGCAATACTTTGGTTGCACCTTGCTCATCATGAAGTTTTCATATAAAATATCATTCAAATAAAATTATATTCCAATAACCCAGGTGTTGTAGGTGAGTTGGAGAGGAGAGGGCAATCCTCCAAGGGAGGTCCTGGGTTTGAATCTCCACCCTACCAAAAAGCTGAATTGGGTATCCAAAATCCAATTGATAATGTTGGTGCGGGCAAGGTCTGGTGCGACTCCCGGGTGACTTTGACTGTGTAGAACCCCCTGTTCGTGGTCTCTCAGACCAAGGTGGCCCCGCAAGGGGTTTTTCACTTAAATATATATATATATATATATATATTCCAATAAAAAATTCAATTAATTGTTAAAAGGAATATAAGTCCAACTTGCTTCCTATCCAAATAACTTTATCGCATCAATTGAATCTCAACCACATGAGTTATTTTTGACATCTAATATTTATCCTTCTATCAAGCATCCAAGTGATACATGAAACATATCTCATGGCTACAAACCAATGCACTTCAAAATCACATGAGCACAATCCTTTTATTATTAAGCAACATTAAAAATAGTTACATTGCATGTGTGAAAACCATGTGGAATAAATACCTTGCTTTCCTTCCAATGCAAACACATGCATAGCCTATCATCCTCTAGTAAAAATACTCTTCTCCATCGATACTATAACTAAATTACTAGAAATTACATGTATATTAGTATCGATTTGAACGACTCTCTTCTCCGACTATGCTAACAATCTATTCCTACATGATGCTTTGGATTTAACTAGAAATATAATAAAAGTTCTATTACCATGGCTTTGCTTGTGCCTCTCTTATTTCTCAGAGTAACACTTGTTCATAATGCTTCCTCCAACTGAAAATAGGTAGTAAAATCTATAGTAATCACAAGATCACAACATAATTCCTTTAACAAGTTAACAAAAAGTTTCCTCTAATCACCATCAATCTAGTGGATTTGACAACTCTAAATTGCCAAGTTTACAATCATTGAAACCACACCATGTTGAGCATAAAGTACACACTGCTATTTTTATTTTTGGAGAATATCTAGATCTAGTTCTCAAACTTCTTCGGTAGCTTTATCTTTTTATTCCAAAGTGACAAAAGCTTCAAACTTTACATAGCTAATTTACACTTTCAATTTCTTTCTAGCAATCTATCATAGAATTGTCTTGTTCTTTCACATTTTCCTTCTGATATTTCAAACTCTATATAAGCCTTCCATAACAACTCTGACATACCAAGGATAATTTTAGCTATGGATAGTTCAAATATTGCTCTACCACATTCAATCTCACCCATTCTAAGTATTTTCATACAACCTTATGTGTCTGTCAATATTTTCTAATTGTAGTTCTATCTTGATATGTATCAAATATCTTGTATTTGGGTGCCATTTTGATTACATTACCAAATACTTGTATAGTAGACTTCATAATTTTTTGATATATCTTAAATTATGTAGCTAACAACCAGATATTTATAAAAGAAAACTTCCTATTAGGAATGAGCTTCAAACATTCCCTATACATCTTGTATGTACTCCATGTATTTAGCTTCAACTTCCTCATATAATCCATAATTTATACATAATCAAATGTATCTTTATCAATAATATTTCTCCATTAAAGGTGGCACATTAATTATTTTTCTTATATATCTCTCTAATCCTCTCCTTATTTCCAACACTTCCCTTAAAGCGAATGTAACTATACCAGACATCACAATTAAGATGATTCTTATTGAACTCCTCTTGACCATAATAACATCTTAAATACCTTATTTATCACCATATTATTTTTCAAACATGGAATTTTTTTGTAGAGGTCTTCAACTTGTTCCTTGGGTATATGATCAAGGATATGCTTATAAATACAGCTTGTTGTATCCAAATTTTAAATGACTTGTATCACTTCAAGATAGAAAATTAAACAACAAAATATATTAAATCACCAAGACAAGAAAGAGATATACTTACACATGCTATTTGATTTTGGAAATGTAAATCATAGAATTTTGTCTTTGTAACAAAATTCATGTATTTGAGATGTTTCCCCTTCAATAATATCCTTACTTTAGTATATTCACATAGCAACAACACTACATTACCTACATTTGTCTTGATTATGCATATTCTTGGGATGGTGAGGAATAAAATAACAATCATGTACGCATGTTTAACTGCTTTGATACCACATGATGGACTAGAAAAATGCTAGACAATTTTTCATTAATAAAAAATATGAATATGTACAATGACAATGATAGTGTTTTGTTTGGATAATTGACTATGAACCACCTATTTGGGTACAACTCCCAAACACCTAGCAAATTATATTACATGATGTGATAAATTTCTAAAAAAATAGAGAAGTGTGAGGCAACATTCTAATAGCTAAAATGATTATTGACTAGTGCACCTATTTTGGTTAACCAGATCGTAATAAATATTTATAGTTTGCACTAATGCTTCTAAGGAAGGACTAGGCGATGCCTTGATTTAGGATGGGTAGATAATTTCTTATGAGTCATGAAAAATAAAGGATTATAAAGTGTATTATTCTACACGTGACCTTGAGTTAGCTTTGATTTTTTATGCTTTAACAAAGTGGAGGCATTATTTGCTAGAGCAAATATTTAAACTAAAGTTATATCACTAAAGTTTGAGATATATTTTATCTCAACTAGATGTAAATGATTGAAAATGCAAATGGATGGAATTCCTTTGTAAATAAAATTTTGATATTTCCTATATCAAGACAAGAACAAGGTCATGGATGCCTTGATTAGGAGAAGACACATTTGTGCATTAGTAGTGGTAACTTTAGATATTAAAAATAAACTCAAGCATAATATTTAAGGCGATCCATGGTATATTAAAATTAGAGATGCTAATATTTATAGCAAGGTAAGCAAGGAGAACATTACAATATATTCCTTTGATGATGAATAAAAACTTAATATGTACCACCAACATGTGAGTTGAGAAGTTTTATAGTCAATGAAACTCATAAAGTACCGTATGTAGCCCATATAGAGGTGAAAAATATGTATATTGGTCTACGAAAATAGTTCTTTTGATAAGGATAAAGAGATATGTAGCAAAGTTTTTGGCAAGGTGCTTAGAGTGTTAACATGTAAAGGTAGAAGATCAACATCCTTTAGGTTTATTGTATCACGTAAAATCCTATAATGAAAATAGAACGTGGAGTCCATGTATTTTATTAAAGGATTATTGTTAACTCAAAAGAGGAACAACTCTATTTTGGTGGTCATAGACAAGTTGACTAAAGTTGAACATTTATTTCCAATGAGAAAAATTTGAAGCTAAATATGAAGCCCAATTTATGTTAAATAAATCCTTAGAATTCAAGAATTACTTAAAAGATCATATTAGATTGATATTCCTTATTCATGTCATGCATTTAGAATATCTTTCAAAATGCAATGGGTACTCAACTAAAATTTATTACAACATATCATCTTGAGATAAATGGATACATAGAAAGAGAGAATCATGTCTTGGAAAATATGCTATAGATGTATGTAAGGGACCAACCTAAGCAATGGAAGAAGTATCAAAGTTTGGTTGAATTTGTCTATAATAATAGCTATCATAGTCCCATCAGGATGACACCATATGAAGCATTATATGTAAGACTTGTAGAAATTTTCTAAGTTGGGATCGACTTGAGGTTAAAGTTATCATGGGACTAGAAACGTTGCACAATATGGATAATCAGATAGTCTTAATCAAGAAAATAATTAAACAAGCCCAAGATTGGAGAAAGATCTACAATGATATATAGAGAATAATTTTCAAATGGGTGGCAATGTATTTGTTAGACCTTACAAAATTTCTATCAAGTTTGGAAAAGGGGTAAAACTTGTGTCTCAATTTATTGGTACTTTCAAAATTCTTGAGAGAATAGGGCACTAGATTATTTCCTTGCTCTACTACCTAGTTTGTCTCACATACACAATATTTTCTGTCTCTACTTTGAAACTATCAAACTTGTTTGGACACAATTACATGTGGTAGAGGATGGGGATATCAATGTTAAGCCTATGAATATTATTGATAGAAGAACTAAACAACTTAAAAATGTACCTATAAATGATGTTTTAGTTTAATGGGATGTATAAGTAAAATTTTAGCTACATAGGAAGATTTGCATTAAATGATACAAACACATCCACACCTTTTTGATTAACTTTCAAGAGGAAGTTTTTATATGAGGAGGGATGTAATACCTACCTTTTTGACCCCTTGATAAAATTAAAACTATGGATGACTAATGAGATAACATAGAAAATAGTGGCATGTACTATGAATTATTAAATAATGAAGGAACAAGGTATTATGATGTTTTTATTGCTTTGAATTCATGTAATAATTTGTGTAAAATATTAGTAAATTAGAGTATATTTTCATGATACTTTTATAAAATATATTAATCATATGGAAAAATCAAAGTTTTAATGTGTTTTCCAAGTGAATACCATAATTGAGGGCAAGATAAAGAAGATTTTGTTCTACCTTTGTATTGTTTTTTCATTGCTTGTAATATAGAAATTATTATTTTTTGTGAAACTTATTATGTGTCGAAGTTCAAGTTAAGAGTGCATGAATATAGTCTATCATGGCAAGGAGAGGATATTAATTTAATATAACCTTAATACTTTTAATTATTTTAACAAGTATGGAGGATTACAGAATCCCAAATAATTAAAGACAAATATCTTGGAACCATTGCCAACCGATACATTGTTAATCTACTTCTAATTTAAATTTAGAAGCAAATGTAAAATAAATTTTAAAACACAACTATTCCACTTATCCTGTTAAAATTGAATTCATGTGTGAGTATGGGGGAGTAGCATGATGATTTTTTTAGTGGACATGTAAAGTAATTTGGTAGTGGGGGAGGGGAAGAAATAAAGGGAACACAGAAAGGAATTGGTGTTCCAAGGTGAAAGAGGAATCCTGCAACTACAAAGCTAAATGGAAGAGAAAAACTTGCGACTAAAATTTAAAGGGAAAGGAGAACCTACACCTATAGATATAAAGGTAAGGTAAGTATTCATGAACTAAATTAATAAACCTATAATAATATCAAGAGAATTAAAATATACTAATAATAATCCTTCTTATCCAAGAACCTCTACTTTATGTGCATGTGTTTGATCAAGTTGTCTATGTTTTAACAATAGAACCATGCATGCATGTGTAGAAAGATCCTTTCTATTTAGAAAATATTTTCTTGTATGTCAGTATAAAGTGTACTATATATTTATAGTTGTATAACTTATGGATTTGAGTTTCAAAAATAGAGTTAGGTTGAAGTGTATCTTGGTACTACTAGAATATAGATATGGAGCGAAGCAATAGCTTCTCCATGTTAAATATCATAAGAGAGGAGTCAGTAGAGCCTCCTATAAATCAATTCTAGAGAAATTTGGGATACTCCAAGGTTATACAAGTAGAGAATTATATTGGAGCAATTATCTTGAATATGGATGTATTCCATATGCACCAAATAAACTTGTAAGAATGTTAGGAGCTTAGATGCAAGCTCATGTATGTTGTATGTGTATGTGCTATTGTGTAGTGATATTTATATGTGTGAGTTTATAAAATGGTAAGATGGTAACCATATATCTATATTTCTAAAATGGATACATGGAAATCATATGTCTATGTTTCTAGAATGGTGATATGGTAATCATATGTCTGCATTTCTAAAATGATATTATGGTAAAAGAAGCCTTATAAAGTCCTATTTTTTAAATGCTTTTGGGGCTTGGTGGGATGCAAGGCAATAAATCCTTGTCCTCAATTGTAGTTTCCCAATATGAATATAGATGCTAAAGGCATAAATTAATCTTACTATATTTAAAGGAATGATCCTTTTGTGTTGGAAAAAGAAATGCCTATACCTATTAACTATACAAAATATGTCTACTAGTTGGAAATACACACACATATAAAATAAATTTTAAATATGTAATTGTAAGAATTGCTTTATTGAATGCTTTTGCCTATATGTTTGAGTATGGAATATGTGTACATAGTGTTTTACCTAGTGGTTGGATCATGAATCCATTTTGGCCTTAAGTCCATTTAATCTATTAAAGGAAAATAAAAAACATGTGGTTTTGGTGGCTTGATATGTGAACTAAAAATGTAGTATGTATATCTTGACTATGGTAAATTACTTCAATGAATAAATGGATAAAATATCAAAATTTTGAAGTACATGCATGAAATTTAGTTTGTTATAGAAAATAAAGCTTGTTTTAATGCTTTGTATACTCTATAATTTACTCTAAATTGAATGAAATGATAAATGTAAGCCATGCATTAGACATGCATAGTGATCTAAATCATATTCAATTGTTTTATCATCATGGAATTGGTTATTCATTCTAATAAGAACTAAAAATAGTGGTGCCAACTTCAATAACTCTAGCACTAACTATAATCTATGGCACTAACCTGAATGGGTGTGATTTCCTAAGTCACTAACATATAGGGTGGCACCAACCATACTTAGGTCCCTAATACCATTTACCATGCCCACAAAGAAAAAAAATTAAATTTATTGCTAAACTTAGATGGAAATGCTTTTGGATATTTTATTTTATTTAAGTTGGCTAATCAATTTGTAAAATGTATTAGGCCTAATCATAGAACCATTCCTATAATTCACTTCACTAAATAACTCCTTGTCAAATCATACTTTGAATATATAACAACCCAACCTTTATAAACACCTCACATGACCATTGCTATCTTTTTTGGTGATCTTTTATTTTATATGAATATGAAGCTATTCCTTTCATAATACTAAAGAGCCAAAATATTACTTTCCTAGACTATAAGGTTGGGCAAGCTCTTTTTGGGCACTATGTATGTTGATGCCAAGAGTGGAACTAGTGCCATTGGTGTCATAGTACTTAGGAAAAAAGGTTGGAGCCAATACTTTTGACATTAGAGTCAACCTAGAATTGATTCCTAGGTTGCTAATGTTGGCATCAATGGTAGACATAACACTGACACTGGGAACTGATTCTAGTGCCATTACTAAAGCTGGAAATGATATTGAAAATTAAATTTAGCACCATTGGTGGGTTGGAATTAAGAATAGGTGACATTATATCAAAAAAATGGGATATATGCCATTAGTGGAGTTGGTGCCATGTACAAGTGTGGTGCCATAAATTGTTATGTCACTAACCTATAGGCTAAAGTGCCAGGATGGGTATTAAACCTAAGGTTGGCATCGTAAGTAACTTAAGCCTCTATAATGCAATATAATAAAATATAGAACTTTAGGTAGATCCAATTTTGTATCTTGCCTTATTAGAAGAGTAACTATTGATTTTCCTCTTCAAAAATAAAATTTTGTAACTACAGTTTTAGTCGCCTTTGTCAAACATTATATGTGTAATTGTATACTTGGGAATCCTTAATGATATAATCTACTTTCAAGTCTTGATATACTATTAGTTATAGCTATTTTGAACAAAAAATTTAAGTTGAATTTTTGATGCGTAGCATAAGGAATCACAACATTTAAAATTGATGTACAGATAGCAAGAACCATTCTACTTTCAATATAAAAGTACTTATCACATATGTTCTATTTTTTGGTGTGATAATTATTGCTTACAATAATTTCATTAAAAGTCTATCTTATATTATTATAAATTGCCATATCTATATGGTCCAATTATTATAAATTTTTCTTGATCCAATTACATTATATATTTCAATCATTTTGGAAGAATCTCATTGTATAGATCTTGAATACCATCCTATGCTTTGGATTCAAATTGAATAATTCAATAGGTGTTTAAATCCCTATAATTTAGGAAATAAATAAAATAAAATAATAAACTTAAAACATAAAACCAAAATAACCTTTCTAAAGCTATTAGAAATGTGTTTACAACTTACAAACTTGGTTTTCTTTGGTTTGATTGGGTGTTAAGGTGTGAACTTGGTCATCTATCATAAAAGTTATTAACCTATTATTATGGTTTATGGAGTACGTAATAAGGTATATGAACACTAAATATCTAAAAACACATCCATATTTCCATCCACATGAAATTTTCTATCAAGATTTATCATAGACTAAGATTTTAATATGATGATTTGGACCCTCACAATGAATACAATATTGCTTAGAAATCCTAGTGAGAACTAATATAGAGATATTATTATAAAGGTTTAATTTTTATATTAGTTTTCTATCTAGGATTTTAAGAGTACTTATATCTACCATAACCAAATATTTAAGCCATTTGAGTTATAAATTTTTTAGTATCCAAGCGATATTGATGTTACCATGAATATCAACACCACAATTGATTGGTATTTGATGAACATCAATAATAAAATTATTTTTTATCTAATCCCCACATCCATTTTTATTGATAGCACTAATGATAAGTTGTGAATACCCCTCAATTAAAATATATTTTCATATTTTTCAAATACAATTTAATCCTTGTAAGAAGTTTCATAGCCTCTACATAGTTGTTAGTTGAAGTTCCATATGATTCTAAGTAAGTGAGGAGAATTTTGCCTTCATTATTTCAAAAAACACCACCCCGCTATCTTTTCATGAATTTCCTTTGGAAGTACCATAAAAAATAAATTTGAAAAATCTAATTTCTAGAAATTTTTATTTTACCACAAATTAAAATAGATCCTTTGTTTTAATGCCACTTTCACAAATGACTCTTCCATGCATGTTAAAATTTTATAACCAAGTTGTAAGCACCTATTTTCTGTACTTAAGACTTCCCATGATGAGCACTATATATAAACATTATGTAAGAGAGGCAATAATATGATTGTAACAACCCCTGTTAGAATATTAATGTGCACTATCCTACTTTCAGTTTGACACTTGTCATATTCCTTGACATTTGTCATGTTTTTCATATAGGTTCATGCCTATATATTGTACTTTTTTCATTTATAGTATATCTCATCTATTCTTGATCCCAACATCCCCAATTTTTACTACTCATCCACTATTTTTTTTTGTTCCTATATTTATCTTTGTCCACTTTTCATTGAGTGAAGAATATAATAATGATCTAAGATGAGGATATCCCAAATGAATAGTAAGTAATACGAGCCACAAAAGATTAATTTCAAGTCACACTTGAGTAGAAGAACCAACTTCTACAATTCATTCAAAACCACTCATAAGTAGGAGCACCAACTCCTACAATTCCATCATGCAATCACCAAATGGTATGAGGATAATACAATGGCTATGTCCATCATGTCATAATCAAACGACATGAGGATGTTTCAATGGTTATACAATTAATTTGGGAGAACTATCCCTCACCAAATGGAATTGTCCCTCCTCCTCTCCATACTATCCATGAAGACTAGTAATTAGGAGAAAGTCATTAATATATTATTCCTCGTGAAAACTTATGTATTTGGGATATTTGTCTTAAGCATCATTATACTATTTACTCATTTACAAGGTGTTGACAGTTTGGTGATTGTTTATCTTTTTCCCAATTGCATTGAGTGTTTGATTTGCTTCTAATTCTCTTAGATTAATTGTTTAGACATTGTTTTGTCTCTTGTTGTTATGAAATCTATCCATAAATTTCCTTCTACTCTAATGTAGTCAATAAGAGATAGAAATTATATACATCCATTAATCATCTAAAATATTACAAATCTCAATGTTATACATTTGACAAGATATACTAAACAAAGTAATTTCTATTTACTTGATCAAATTCCAATGCATATATCACCTATCATTTAATTGAGGTGAATACTAGATTATGAAGATTTCCTCTCTAATAACCATAAAATTGTAATCAAAATACATCAAGTATTACAAAATCATGGCTGATCATACAATATTTTTTCAGCCATTCATATTACAATTGATCTCAAAACAAACTTATACATAATCAACATTACAATAGTCTTCAATAATGTTGTCTGGTTCTTCTTAGGTTTGTCTTGGATTCTTCATGGTGTGAGAGATGATGGTGAAGGGATCAAGACAACTCGGATGCAAATATGGCAAATGCATTACAAGCAAACCATGCTTAGTTATATTGAATGCAACCATTGATCAAACATTTGCCACAATATTTCACATTCCATTTCATAAATATCATTAGGCATGAATTTCCATAATTCATCCATATTAATGCTTTTTATTACAAGTATTATTTTCCTTATCCCATTCATCATATAGTGATCCATTTTTTTTATCACTTATTTACAAAGTCCCATACCTCTTCCTAGAATGAACAACAATTCATCCAATTTCCACATATATGGAAGAGTCCCGTACCTCTTCCAAGGATGACCAATCCAATACTTCAAATTAGAAGAACTACTTTCCATTCCTCTAATTATACATTTCGATATTCATCATTATACATACAAAATAGATGGTTTCATTTGATTATACAATTTATCTATCTAATTTATTTCAAACCATTATTTAATGACATTTGATTTCCATATAAGACTATAAAACTAATATTTATAAAAAGAAAGGAACTATTCACATTAACTTTAAAGTTAATATTTATTCCTAGATTTTATATATCAATTAAAAATATTTTTCCATATGAAAACATAAAACCTACCATAGGTATTCTATGTGCTAGGATGCATACACATATATTACAATACACAATATAAATATCTACTTGGTAATACCCCATTGATTTTAAAGCATACCATACATCTAACATTTCAGAATATATCATAAATCTCTTTTATATCCAAATGCTAAGGTATTTTGGAACTATAAATCATACTTTAATCCAAATGATAAAATCCAAAAGCATTTTAAACATTTTCAAAAGGCTTTCGAGGTTATTTATTATTTATAACCAAAGGGATCGACGTCATATTTGAATTGGTAGAAAATTCGAGTTAAACCACAATAGGCATGAGGTTTGTGCATACTACAGGTTACATATGGTATACATTTTGAAAACATTAGCAACATATGGCTCTAACCCGACATGCTTCAAAATAGGATTCAAAATCAAATTTCAAGGAAAATCATTCGATACAGGTCTAGGAAATCAAATCTATCACTCTTAAATCTGAAACTAATAGATGGTTCAATTACATAGACCCAGTTCATATGGCTTCAACTCTAAAAGCAGATGACTCCATTGTCCCATACTGTAATGTAAACTATGGTTATGGAAATAAAATTAACATCACCGTAGTTCTAATGATGACTACATGTTGGGGATTCTTCGAAAGGTAATGACAAAATTCTTATGGAGTGTTTACCGATCAACAGAGAGGTGATGTCAATGTTTTTAACATAGTAAGCACCGATGGACATAGACTAAGAAAAAATGGTTTCAAATCAACATCAATAAACCTTGATACAAGCAACGTGTAGACTTTATGGATTCTAAAAAGAGGAGTCATGTAGACATCAATATTTGTTAAATCCCCTTCTAGATCATAACATCGTAGACTGAATGAATCCATTATGGAAGGAACAAGGCTTCACATAAATAGCTCTAATAATATACAACACAGATTAACTATAGTGGAATGTGATAATCACTGGTAGATATCGAGTCCGAACAACATCAGATAAACTACTTCAGATATAAACAACATACTGAGGTCTCACTTGAAGTAAGATCATCTTCGATGATCCCAAGCAGAGATAATTCTCAAACATCGGGGATAAATGGAAACATGGAGTACTACTATCTACTCATACAAATGCTAAACAAAATCAAGGTGCATATATCATTCCTCTTTTAGTTATCAAGTAACTCAACCAGAACATTACCATTGCTTGGATAATTACAAACACACCGATAGGAAAAATCTCTGAATTCTCACAAACCATAAAGGCAAGAGAGTAAATTATACTATTGCACGAGTTATACCAATATTTGCATATCGAGACCGACTCCCCTCGGAGCATGCAACAAACAAAAATTACACCGCTAAAAGTTTACCGACAACACTCGAATACTCCATAAGAGACTCGACTAGTACATGTTTTTAGTAAGGGAGAGAGAGGGAGAGTGCTGTTTACGTATGCAACACAACATGAAGGCCATAATTGTAAATTTATTCCTACCCTAAATTCTACTCATTGGAACATTCAAAAGAGGTATCACTTTCAGTTTCTTGATAGATAATATAAAATTAGTTCCAATATCAAATTACATTCAATTTTTGAACTATACCATTAAGAAAAGCAACACAAACTAAGATGGTTCTTTCTTATTTTAACCTAGACATGTATCCAAAGCTCACATAGTAGGACGTTATAACCTAGAACTCTCGCAAAGTAAGGTTTTCTTGCGCTCCCATAGTAAGCTTCTTAGTTCTCCCTCTTTCTCCAACCCAACCTAACCTTTTCTCAACCTCTATCGTAATATATAGCTCTATTTCCTCCAGACAAGAAAGATGCCATTTTATTGTCTTTTATTATTTTTCTTCCTCCCCTATGAGCAAGTTTCTAGAAGGGTGTCTCATTTTTCTTGTGTCTACCATCCCTTAGGTCAACTACTACTATTTGACATATGGGTGGTATAAGAATGAGATAATTAGAGACAAAAGAGGGATCTCAACTACCAATTTAACCATTCTAAGGCAGCCATGTGGAGCAAGAAATAATCCTTTTAGGTTAATAAAATATTTTTATTATTTTGGTCCAATCATAATTGGAAAAATTGGTAGGAGAACAATCTACCTAATTATTTTTCTTAAGATGGATGCAATTAGGTTAATAAGCATATTCAAGACAATAAATCTCTTCTTTTAGAAATTTCCCCAATTTAACATTTTCACAAAATCATAATAAATATTATTAAATTGTATGGCATTTTTCAAATGCATAAAATATTTCTAAAATAATTTGTAAGGTGCAAACCATTACTTAGTGTGCATTTTCAAGGTAATATTCAAATATGCCAATCTCATACAAACTAATTGTGCAATTAAATATATATCACACAAATGGCATACACAAGCAATCGATGCATGCTCATTATTCCCCATCATCGTTTTTCCTTTAAGTGGGTGGGTATTTTAGAATAATTCTCAGTTATCACCGCCCATCATGAAGGAGACTAGTGATGATGTGAACATGAGCCTTACCTATTGAGTTGTCATTGTCATCATTTCCCTTCTCATCTCTGGTGGTCAATCTTCCACCTACGAGAATACCTATTCCTACAATCAAGTAATGCAATGCAACATCATTTTCTCTTGATAGAAACAAACATATTGTAAATATATCAAGCATTAAAATCAGCTATCATTACACAAATAACATCTTAAAAGAGTTCTTCCAAGGTGGGATGTGACATACTCCCCCCTTAGATTAAACACAGTCCTCTGTGTTTTCCTGCAATATTACATAAAAGTCAATAAAACATAGTTTTTGCATAGTCTCCACTTTTCATAAGTGGTATGTAGTTCAACCTGTATTATTACATAACATCATCAAATAAATAAGGAAAGTGTCTTTTCATGTCTTCCACTTTTTCCCAAGTGGAGTTCTTATCAGAATACTGGTCCCACTGGACCCTACACTGATCAATATTTCATTTCCTCATTATCTTGGAATGAAATTCCAAGATCTTCATAGGTTTCACTTCAAAGGTTGTCGGATCTGCCATCTGCAAATTAGAAACATCTAACACATGATCAAGATCAACAATATATCTCCTAAGTAGGGATACATGAAAAGTATTATGGATCTTTGATAGGTTAGGTGGTAAGTCAAGTCGATAGGCTACTGGACTTATTTTCTCCACAATCTCAAATGGTCCAACAAATCTAGGATCTAATTTTATTGATTTAATGGCACTCTTCTTAGGCTTTACCCTTAGAAACACTCTATCACCCACAGAGAATTCCCTAGGTGTTCTTTTCAAATCTGCATAACTCTTATGTCTATCCGTGGCTTCCTTGAGCCTTTGTCAGATTAGTCCTAGCTGCTCTTCCATTATTTTAACCATTTTTGGTCCAATGACAACCTGATCCTCTAGATTATCCCAAGATAATGGAGTCCTACACCATCTGCCATACAAGGCTTCAAAAGGGGCCATATTCAAGGAAGAATGATAGCTATTATTATAAGAAAACTCAACCAGATACAAATAGTCTTCCCAACGAGACTTCTGGTCCATGCAATACATGCGTAACATATCTTCCAGAACTTGGTTAACCCTTTATGTCTGTCCATCCATTTTAGGATGATATGCAGAACTGATATTCAGAGTTGTGCCAATTGCATGATGGAGAGCCTACCAAAACTCAGAAGTAAACCTAGAATCCCTATTAGAGATAATCATCTCAGAAAATCCATACAACCTAAAAATTTCTTTTGCAAATTTATTGGCAACGACTACAACATCATCTGTAGTACTTCCTGGTATAAAATGTGCAACCTTAGTTAGTTTATCTACTATAACAAAAATTGCATCATGATGATATTTTGTCTTAGGCAAACCCACAATAAAATCCATTGATATCACCTACCATTTTTGAGTGGGTATATTATGAGAATACAATTTTCCTACTGGATGTTGATGTTCAAATTTCACCTTCTGACACTGCAAACATCGTGCCACAAAATCGGTGATATCTTTCTTCATTCCAGACCAATAAAAGGTATTTTTCATATTTTCCCTCATCTTGGCTCCTTCGAGATGAGTGGAATAAGGAGAATTATGAGCTTCACACATAATCACTCTCCTTAAATTACCCATTTCAGGTATAACTACTCGATCTTTAAAGCATAAAAGTCCATCTTTAATGCTATAATCTTGATTTTCATTCAGATTTTGTTCTAGTTTATCCTGAATTTCACTACATTCTGGATCTTGGCATTGCATTTTTTTGACTTGCCCCATTAAATCCACATGACTACGAGTCAAAGCGGCTATGTGCTTCCTTCTACTTAAGGCATCAATGACTTTATTTTCCTTTCCTTTGATATACTCAATACCAAAATCATATTCTGCTAAGAATTCTATCCATCTTCTTTGTCTAGCATTTAGTAATGGTTGAGTGAAGATATACTTCAAACTCTGGTGGTCGGTTCTTAATTCAAATGGTCTACCCACCAGATAGTATCACCAAATTTTCAAAGCATGTACAACTGCAACAAGTTCTAAATCATGAGTAGCATAGTTAACTTTGTGCTTTTTGAGTTTTCTAGACTCATATGCTACCACAAATTTATCTTGGGATAGGACTCCTCCTAATCCCTCTAATGAAGCATCGGTACAAACAGAAAAATTTCCTACGGGATCCAGGATCTTCAATATAGGAGCTGAGGTAAGCTTCTATTTAAGCAAATTAAATGTTTCTTCACATTTATCTATCCACTTAAACTCCTTTCCTTTCTTCTGAAGGTTGGTTATTGGATAGGTAATCTTGGAGTAATCCTTTACAAATCGCCTATAATAACCTAAACAAACCCATGAAACTTCTTACTTCTATCACATTTGTTGGAGGTGGCCAATTCAAAATAGCCTCGATCTTCTTTGGATCAACTACGATCCCATCTTGCTGATATGATATGCCCCAAGTAATGCACTTGTGGGACATAGAATTCACACTTAGACAAATTCTCATAGAGTTGATTCTTCCTTAAAAGCTCTAGCACTATCCTCAAGTGCTTATCATGTTCCTCTCTATTACGAGAATAAATCAAAATATCATCCAAGAATATCAACACAAATCGATCCAACTATTTTTTGAACATACTATTCATCAAATTCATGAAAGTTGTTGGTGCATTAGTCAATCCAAATGGTAGGACTATGAACTCATAGTGTCCATACCTAGTCTTGAATGTGGTTTTATGTGTGTCCTCCTCTCGGATTCTCAGTTGATGATATCCTGATTTTAGATCAATATTTGTGAAAATGGAGGCATCTTTTAATTGATCAAACAAATCTTCTATCCTTGGCAATGGATATCTGTTCTTGATAGTTGCCTTGTTTAACATTCTATAATCTATGCATAATCTTAATGAACCATATTTCTTCTTCACAAATAAGATAGGTGCTCCCCAAGGTGATACACTTGGTTTTATTAACCCTTTCTCTAGCAACTCTTGAAGTTGCACCTTCAATTCCTGCATCTCGATGGGGTTCATTCTATAAGGAGCTCTATGGATAGGCTCTGTACCTAGCATTAACTCTATGGTGAAATCAAATTCACGTTTAGGTGGTAATCCAGGTATCTCATCAACAAATACATCCTAAAATTCTTGCAAGAGTGGAAATTTTCTAATCATTTCTTCCTTTGAAGTTTCCTCTTTTTCCTTGAGTTTGACTACATAAACCAATCCTCCTTTTCTAATAGTTTTCTTCAATTGCATTGCTAAAATTAGCATTGGTTGAAATTCTCTTGTTTCACTATACATCCTTTACCTTTCTTTGTCTTCATTGGTAAACTCAATCCATATCTCTTGGAAATTTACCAAGGCTTCATGAGCCTTCAACCAATCTATTCCCAAGATGATGTCAAAAGCATGTAGGGGTGCTACATATAGATGCCACCTAGTAAAGCCATTGGGTAAGGTAATTTGAGTTGGGGAAAAACATTGATTGACATGATAAGTTTACCCAGATCCATACTCAACCTTCCACCCTTGTGCCAAAGATCCTAGCTTTTCTAGCATATCCCTTACTAGGTTACTAGAAATAAAGCTATCAGTAGCCCCACTATCAATTAAAATTTTAACTTCTTTATCAAAAAATTTACCATTTAGGAGTAGAGGTGTAGCTTGTCCCTCCAAGTTTTGTGTTGTTGTTGCTGCATAAATCTTGTGGTTAGGCCTGTCTGTACTAGTGCTTGCACATTGTGGGAAATTAATGGCAAAATGTGGACCTCCACATTTGAAGCACCTTAAATTTTGATTTGAATCTCCTTCTTGAACCTGCTTTCCTGTATCCACTGCTTGTAGTGGAACTGGCTGCTTTGGAGTTTGGAAATCTCTATTGTTGTTGTTGGAGTAATTGTGATTGTTATTTCTATGGTGAAATCCTTTCTTGAAATTATTTTTACCACCATTGTTTTGCTTCTCAAATCTTGGATTTCCTTTGTTCTTATGATTCTATCCATAATCCCACTTCCTCTTTTTCTGAAACTTATATCCCTTGTTTGACCATTTTGTGGAACTGTTGTGGGTTTCAGTGGTTGTTTGAGTAGACTCTATCCTTCGAGCCATATCATATGCTTCTTGTATAGTTTTATGAATGTGCACACTTATCACATCTCTTATCCGAGGCTTCATTCCTAGGATGAATTTGTGTATCTTCATCTCATTATCCTGGTCGTAGGATGGCACATATTTGAGTAGTCTTACAAACTGTTCAAAGTATTCCTCCACAGACTTTGATCCTTGTTGAAGTGCGAAAAATTCCTTATATTTATTCAAATAGAATTGCTTTGTAAGGAATATTTCCTTGAAAGCTTCCACAAAAACTTCCCATTTCAACTTGTTGGGTTTGATCTTAAGTCCATTTTTATAAGTATTCCACCATGTAATCCTTGTATCTCCTAGATGAGCAAGAGCAAATGTGGTTTTGGTTTCAGAGGAGTAATTTCTCATGGAAAAATGAAGTTCTAGTTCATCTAACCATGATTCAGCTGCATCTTCACCTCCTTTTCCAGTGAACTTAGTCACCTTAATATACTTTATATCTTTACCCATTTCTCTCTCTATGCAGGCCTTGTTTTCTCAATCATCGGTATCTTCAACTTCCCTAATTTCAGGATCCTCATTCACATCATTAAGAGGATTCCCAACTTCTGGACTTCCTATCTCATGGTTGTTGTTGTTGTGTTGTGAACTAATAGCTTGTAGAATCTGATTAATTTGACCTTGCATTATGGATACCGTAGCAGTAAGGTTCTCCATATCTTTGTTTGAGTTCCCAGAACTTTCTCCTACTTATCTAGGCTCGGTACTATCTGGACTAGTTTGTTGCAAAGTTCCTTTCTTCTTACTTCTCAATCTTGTCGCCATGTTATCCTGGAGTAAAGAGTTGTATTAATTTTCACTCCTTTTCATAGTTGAAATTCTAGATAACTAGATTTCATCATAAATTCTCAAGTAATCTATTATTACTAGGTTCATTCTCTAGTTTATTCCACTAACTCTGGTTGTTGTTCATACACACTTGAAAATAAGGAGTAAGTAAGTCAAAAGACATAGATGTCGAGTAATTTCCCAAAAGAGTCTAAGGTACACCGCTTAAAACCCATGAATTATGGAGGGTTCGCTTAGCTCTTCCACTTTCGAATGACTGTGGATCTATTCATGGGAGAAAGGAACTCAGACATCGGTAATCTCAAGTACTGACCTTGTCCTTACCAAGTGTGCATCATTTAGAGTTATGGAACTTATGTTTTGAGTTTCTCCTCATGATTGCTTCATGCCAAAATATTTTTCAACCTAGATCTAAAGAACCCATTAGTTATCTGCTCTGATACCAACTGTAACAACCCCAATTGTTACTACTCATCCACTAAATTTTTTTTGTTCCTATATTTATCTTTGTCCACCTTTCATTGAGTGAAGAATATAATAATGATCTAAGACAAGGATATCCCAAATGAATAGTAAGTAATCCGAGCCACAAAATATTAATTCAAAGCCACTCTTGAGTAGAAGCACCAACTTCTACAATTCCATCATGCCATCACCAAATGGTATGAGGATAATACAATGGCTATGTCCATCATGTCATCACCAAATGGCATGAGGACGTTTCAATGGATATACCATTATTTTGGGAGAACTATCCCTCACCAAAGGGAATCATCCCTCCTCCTCTCCATACTATCCATGAAGACTAGTAATTAGGAGAAAATCATTAATCTATTATTCCTCGTGAAAAATTATGTATGACTTGGGATATTTGTCTTAAGCATCATTATAAAATTTACTCATTTACAAGGTGTTGATGGTTTGGTGATTGTTTGTCATATTCCCAATTGCATTGAGTATTTGGTTTGCTTCTAATTCCCTTAGACTAATGGTGTAAACATTGATTTATCTCTTATTGTTATGAAAGTCATCCATAAGTTTCCTTCTACACTAATGTAGTCAATAAGAGATAGAAATTATATACATCCATTAATCATCTAAAATATTACAATTCTCAATGCCATACATTTGACAAGATATACTAATCAAAGTAATTTCTATTTACTTGATCAAATTCCAATGCATATATCACCTATCATTTAGTTGAGGTGAATACTACATTATGAAGACTTCCTCTCTAATAAACATAAGATTGTAATCAAAATACATCAAATATTACAAAATCATGGCTGATTATACAACATTTATTTCAGCCATTCATATTACAATTTATCTCAAAATAAGCTTAAACATAATGAACAATACAATAGTCTTCAATATTGTTGTCCGGTTCTTCTCTGGTTTGTCTTGAATTCTTCATGGTGTGAGAGATGATGGTGAAGGGATCAGGACAACTCGGATGCACATATGCCAAATGCAAATCAAGAAAACCATGCTTATCTATTTTGAATGCAACCATGCATCAAACATTTGCCACAATATTTTACATTCCATTTCATAGATATCATTAGGCATGAATTTCCATAATTCATCCATCATTAATACTTATCATTACATGGATTATTTTTCCTAATCCCATCCATCATAAGTGTAATTCATTTTTTTTATCACAAAATTTGGAAGAGTCCCATACCTCTTCCAAGAATGAACACCAATTCATCCAATTACCACATATATGGAAGAGTCCCATACCTCTTCCAAGGATGGACACCAATCCAATCCTTCAAATTAGAAGAACTACTTTCCATTCCTCTAATTATTCATTTCAATATTCATCATAATACATACAAAATATATGGTTTCCTTTTATTATACAATTTATCTATCTAATTAATTTCAAACCATTATTTAATGACATTTGATTTCCATATAAGAGTATAAAATTAATATTTATAAAAATAAATGAACTATTCACATTAACTTTAAAGTTAGTGTTTATTCCTAGATTTTATATATCAATTAAAAATAAAATTTCCATATGAAAACATACAACCTACCATAGGTCTTCTATGTGCTGGGATGCATACACATATATTACAATACACAATATAAATATTTGTTTGGTAACACCCTATTGATTATAAAGTATACCATACATCTAACATTTCAGAATATATCATAAATCTCTTTTATATCCAAATTCTAAGGTATTTTGGAATTATAAATCATACTTTAATCCAAATTATAAAATCCAAAAGAATTTAAGCTTTTTCAAAAGGCTTTAGAGGTTATTTATTGTTTATAACCGAAGAGATCGGTGTCATCCTAGAATTGGTAGAAAATTTGAGTTAAACCATAATAGGTATGGGTTTTATCCATGCTACAGGTTATGTATGGTATATATTTTGAAAACATCAGCAACAGATGGTTCTAACCCATCAGGCTTCAAAATAGGATTCAAAATCAAATTTCAAGGAAAATCATTTGATACAGGTCTAGAAAATCAAATCTGTCACTCTTAAATCTGAAACTAATAGATGGTTTAATTACGCAGACCCAGTTTGGATGGATTCAAGGCTAAAATTAGAATACTCTATTGTATCATACTGCAATGTAAACTATGGTTTTGGAAATAATATTAACATCATGACAATTCAAATGATGACTGCATGTTGGGGATTCTTCAGAAAGTGATGACAGACTTCATATGGAGTGTTTACTAATCAACAGAGAGGTGACGTCAATTTTTTAAAACTATAAGAATCGATGGACATAGACTAAGGAAAACTGGTTTTAAATTAGCATAAAAAAACCTTGATACAAGCGACGTGTAGACTTTATGGATTCTAAATAGAGGAGTCATGTAGACATCGATATGCATTAAATCTCCTTCTATATCATAATGTCGTAGACTGAATGAATCCATTGAGGAAGGAACAAGGATTCACACAAATATCTCTAATAATATACAACATAAAACAACTATGACATAATTTGATAATCACTAGTAGATATCGAGTTCGAACGGTGTCAGATAAATTACTTTAGATATAAATAAAATACTAAGGTCACACTCAAAGTAAGATCATATTTGATGATCTCAATAATAGATAATTCTCAGACATCGAGGACAAGTCTCTAGAAACATGGAGCGCTACTATCTACTCATACAAATGCTAAACAAAATCAAGGTGCATATATCATTCCTATTTTAGTTATCAAGTAACTCAACCAGAATATTACCATTGCTTGGATAATTACAAGCACACCAATAGGCAAAATCTTAGATTATCACAAATCATCAAGGCAAGAGAGTAAATTATACTACTGCATGGGTTATACCAATATTTGCATACCGATACCAACTCTCCTCGCAGCGTTCAACAAACAAAACTTACACCGCTAAAATTTTACTGGTATCACTCAAATACTCCATAAGAGACTCGACTAGTACATGTTTTTTAGTAAGGGATAGAGAAAGCAAGAGTTCTATTTACATATGCAACACATCATGAATGCCATAATTGTAAATTTATTCCTACCCCAAATTCTACTCATTGGAACATTCAAAAGAGGTCTCACTTTTAGTTAGCATAAAAGTCCATATTTAATGCTATAATATTAATTTTCATTAAGATTCTTTTCAACTTTATCCCAAATTTCACTACATTCTGGATCTTGGCATTGCAATTTTCTGACTTACCCCAATAAATCCACATGACTACGAGTCAAAGCGGATATGTGCTTTCTTCTACTTAAGGCATCAACAACTTTATTTTCCTTTCCTTTGATATACTCAATACCAAATTCATATTCTACTAAGAATTCTATCCATCTTCTTTGTCTAGCATTTAATAATGGTTGAGTGAAGATATACTTCAAACTATGGCAATTGGTTCTTAATTCAAATGGTCTACCCACCAGATAGTATCACCAAAATTTCAAAGCATGTACAACTGCAACAAGTTCTAAATCATGAGTAGCATAGTTAACTTAGTGCTTTTTGAAATTTCTAAACTCATATGCTACCACATATCTATCTTGGGATAAGACTCCTCCTAATCCTTCTAATGAAGCATTGGTACAAACATAAAAATTTCTTGCAAGATCTGGGATCTTCTATATAGGAGTTGAGGTAAGCTTCTATTTAAGCAAATTGAATGCTGCTTTGCATTTTTCTATCCACTTAAACTCCTTCCATTTCTTCTAAATGTTGGTTATTGGATAATAAATATTGGAGTAATATTTTACAAACCTCCTATAATATCCTAGAAAACCCATGAAACTTCTTACTTCTGTCACATTTGTTGGAGGTAGCCAATTCAAAATGGCTTCTATATTCTTTGGATACTCTGTGATCCCATATGTTGATATGATATTCCCCAAGTAATGCACTTGTGGGACATAGAATTCACACTTAGACAAATTCCCATAGAGTTGATTATTCCTTAAAAGCTCTAGCACTATTCTCAAGTGCTTATCATGTTCCTCTCTATTATGAGAATAAATCAAAATGTCATCCAATAATATCAACACAAATCGATCCAACTATTTCTTGAACACACTATTCATAAAATTCATGAAAGTCGTTGGTGCATTAATCAATCCAAATGGTAGGACTATGAACTTAAAGTATCCGTACCTAGGCTTGAATGGAATTTTATGTGTCCTCATCTCAGGTTCTCAGTTGGTGATATCCTATTTTTAGATCAATATTTGTGAAAATGGAGGCATATTTTAATTGATAAAACAAATATTCTATCCTTGGAAACGAATATTTGTTCTTTATAGGTGCCTTTTTCAGCATTCTATAATATATGCATAGCCTTAATGAACCATATTTCTTCTTCACAAATAAGATAGGTGCTCCCCAAGGTGATACACTTGGTTTAGTCCCTTATCTAGAAACTCTTGAAGTTGCACATTTAATTCCTACATCTCGATGGGGTTCATTCTATAGGGATTTCTTTGGATAGGCTCTTTTCCTGGCATTAACTCTATAGTGAAGTCAAATTCATGTTTAGGTGGTAATCCAGGTATTTCATCAACAAATACATCCTAAAATTCTTGCAAGAGTGGAAATTTTCTAATAATTTCTTCCTTTGAAGTTTCATCTTTTTCCTTGAGTTTGACTACATAAACTAGTCCTCATTTTCTAATAGTTTTCTTCAATTGCATTACTGAAATTAGCATTGGTTGAAATTCTCTTGTTTCACTATACATCCTTTATATTTATTTGTCTTCATTGGTAAACTCAATCCATCTCTCTTGAAAATTTACCAAGGCTTCATGAGCCTTCAATCAATCAATTCCCAAGATGATATCAAAAGCATGTAGGGGTGCTACATATAAATACCGCCTAGTAAAGCCATTGGGTAAGGTAATATGAGTTGGAGAAAAACATTGATTGACATGATAAGTTTTCCCTGATCCATACTCAACATTCCACCCTTGTGCCAAAGATCATGGTTTTTCTAGCATATCCCTTACTAGGTTACTAGAAATAAAGCTATTAGTAACCCCACTATCAATTAAAATTTGAACTTCTTTATCAAAAATTTTACCATTTAGGAGTAGAGGTGCAGCTTGTCCCTTCAAGTTTTGCATTGCTGTTGCTACATAAATATTGTGATTAGGCCTGTCTGTACTAGTGCTTATACATTGTGAACAATTAATGGCAAAATGTGAACCTCCACATTTGAAGCACCTTAACCTTTTATTTGAATCTCCTTCTTGTACTTGCTTTCCTATATCCACTACTTGTTGTGGAACTGGCTACTTAGGAGTCTGTAAATATCTATTGTTGTTGTTGGAGTAATTGTTATTTTTGTGGTGAAATAGTTTATTGAAATTATTTTTACCACCATTGTTGTGCTTCTCAAATCTTGGATTTCCTTTATTCTTATGATTTTATCCATAATCCCACTTCCATTTTTTCTAAAAATTTTATCCCTTGTTTGACCATTTTGTGGAATTGTTGTGGGTTTCAGTGTTTATTTGAGTAGACTTTGTCCTTTGAGCCATATCATTTGCTTCTTGTATAGTTTTATGAATGTGCATACTTATCACATATCTTATCCAAGGCTTCATTTCTAGGATGAATTTGTGTATCTTCATCTGATTATCCTGATCATAGGATTGCATATATTTGAGTAATCTTACAAATTTCTCAAAGTATTCCTCCACAGACTTTGATCCTTGTTGTAGTGCAAAACATTCCTTGTATTTATTCAAATAGAATTGCTTTTTAAGGAATATTTCCTTGAAAATTTTCACAAAAACTTCCCATTTCAACTTGTTGGGATTGATTTTAAGTCCTTTTTTATAAGTATTCCACCATGTAATCCTTGTATCTCCTAGATGAGCAAGAACAAATGTGGTTTTGGTTTCAGAGGAGTAATTTCTCATGGAAAAATGAAGTTCTAGTTCATCTAACCACGATTTAGCTGTATCTTCTCCTCATTCCAGTGAACTTAGTCACCTTACTATGCTTGATATCTTTACCCATTTATCTCTCTATGCAGGTCTTGTTTTCATGACCATAATAATCTTCAACTTACCTATTTTTAGGATTCTCATTCACATCATTAAGAGGATTTCCAACTTCTAGACTTCTTATATCATGGTTTTTGTTGTTGTGCTGTGAACTAATAGCTTTCTGAATCTGATTAATCTAACCATGCATTATGAAGATCATAATATTAAGGTTCTCCATATCTTTGTTGGAGTTCCCTAAAATTTCTCCTACTTATCCGGGTTTGAAACTATTTGGACTAGTTTGTTGCGAAGTTCCTTTCTTCTTACTTCTCAATCTTATAGCCATGTTATCCTGGAGTAAAGAATTGTATTAATTTTCACTCCTTTTCATAATTGAAATTCTAGATAACTATATTTCATCATAAATTATCAAGTAATATATTATTACTAGGTTTATTCCCTAGTTTATCCCACAAACTCTGGTTGTTGTTTATACACACTTGAAAATAAGGAGTAGGTAAGTCAAAAGACATAGATTTCGAGTAATTTTCCAAAAGAGTCTAAGGTACACTACTTAAAACCATGGATTGTGGAGGGTTCGCTTAGCTCTTTCACTTTCGAACGACTATGGATCTATTCATGGGAGAAAGGAACTCAGACATCAGTAATATTAAGTACTAAACTTGTCCTTACCAAGTGTGCATCATTTAGAGTTATGGAACTTACATTTTGAGTTTCTCTCATGCTTTGTTTCATGCCAAAATATTTTGCTAACCTAGATCTAACTAGAATCCATTAGTTAGCCTAGGATCTGATACCAACTGTAACAACCCCAATTGTTACTACTCATCCACTATTTTTTTTTTGTTCCTATATTTATCTTTGTCCACCTTTAATTGAGTGAAGAATATAATAATGATCTAAGACGAGGATATCCCAAATGAATAGTAAGTAATCCAAGCCACAAAATATTAATTTCAAGTCACACTTGAGTAGAAGCACCAACTTCTACAATTCATTCAAATCCACTCATAAGTAGGAGCACCAAATCCTACAATTCCATCATGCCATCACCAAATGGTATGAGGATAATACAATGGCTATGTCCATCATGTCATCATCAAATGATATGAGGACGTTTTAATGGTTATACCATTAATTTGGGAGAACTATCCCTCACCAAAGGGAATCATCCCTCCTCCTATCCATACTATCCATGAAGACTAGTAATTAGGAGAAAGTCATTAATCTATTATTCCTCGTGAAAAATTACGTATGACTTGGGATATTTGTCTTAAGCATCATTATGCTATTTAATCATTTACAAGGTGTTGATAGTTTGGTGATTGTTTATCATTTTCTTGATTGCATTGAGTATTTTATTTGCTTCTAATTCTCTTAGATTAATGATGTAGGCATTGTTTTGTCTCTTATTGTTATGAAAGCTATCCATAAATTTCCTTCTACTCTAAAGTAGTCAATAAGAGATAGAAATTATATACATCCATTAATTATCTAAAACATTACAAAACTCAATGTCATACATTTGAAAAGATATACTAAATAAAGTAATTTCTATTTACTTGATCAAATTCCAATGCATATATCACCTATCATTTAATTGAGGTGAATACTACATTATGAAAAATTCCTCTCTAATAACCATAAAATTTTAATCAAAATACATAAAGTATTAAAAAATCATATCTGATCATACAACATTTATTTCAACCATTCATATTACAATTTATCTCAAAATAAACTTATACATAATGAACATTACAATAGTCTTCAATAATGCTGTTTGGTTCTTCTCAGGTTTGTCTTGAATTCTTCATGGTGTGAGAAATGATGGTGAAGGGATCAATACAACTCAAATGCAAATATGGAAAATGCATTACAAGCAAACCATGCTTAGTTATATTGAATGCAACCATGCATCAAACATTTGCCTCAATATTTCACATTCCATTTCATAAATATCATTAGGCATGAATTTCCATAATTCATCCATATTAATGCTTTTTATTACAAGGATTATTTTCCTAATCCCATCCATCATATAGTGATCCATTTTTTTTATCACTTATTTGGAAGAGTCCCATACCTCTTCCTATAATGAACACCAACTCATCCAATTTCCACATATATGGAAGAATCCCGTACCTCTTCCAAGGATGGACACCAATCCAATCCTTCAAATTAGAATAACTACTTTCCATTCCTCTAATTATTCATTTCAATATTCATCATAATACGTACAAAATATATGGTTTCCTTTTATTATACAATTTATTTCAAACCATTATTTAATGACATTTTATTTCCATATAAGAGTATAAAATTAATATTTATAAAAATAAATGAACTATTCACATTAACTTTAAAGTTAGTTTTTATCCCTAGATTTTATATATCAATTAAAAATAAAATTTCCATATGAAAACATACAACCTAGCATAGGTCTTCTATGTGCTGGGATGCATACACATATATTACAATACACAATATAAATATTTGCTTGGTAACACCCCGTTGATTATAAAGCATACCATACATCTAACATTTCAGAATATATCATAAATCTCTTTTATATCCAAATGCTAAGGTATTTTGGAATTATAAATCATACTTTAATCCAAATGATAAAATCCAAAAGCATTTAAAGCTTTTTCAAAAGGCTTTCAAGGTTATTTATTGTTTATAACCGAAAAGATCGGCGTCATCCTGGAATTGGTAGAAAATTTGAGTTAAACCATAATAGGTATGGGTTTTGTACATGCTATAGGTTATGTATGGTATACATTTTGAAAACATCAGCAATAGATGGTTCTAACACGACAGGCTTCAAAATAGGATTCAAAATTGAATTTCAAGGAAAATCATTCGATACAGGTCTAGGAAATAAAATTTGTCACTCTTAAATATGAAACTAATAGATGGTTCAATTATGCAGACCCAATTTGGATGGATTCAAGGCTAAAATGAGATGACTCCATTGTCTCATACTGCAATGTAAACTATGGTTATGGAAATAATATTAACATCGCCATAGTTCAAATGATGACTGCATGTTGGGGATTCTTCAGAAGGTGATGATAGACTTCATATGGAGTGTTTACTTGTCAATAGAGAGGTGAAATCAATGTTTTTAAAACAATAAGAACTGATGGACATAGACCAAGGAAAACTAGTTTTAAATCATCATCAACAAACCTTGATACAAGCGACGTGTAGACTTTATGGATTCTAAAAAGAGGAGTCATGTAGACATCGATATTCGTTAAATCCTCTTCTATATCATAACATCGTAGAATGAATGAATCCATTGAGGAATGAACAAGGCTTCACACAAATGGATCTAATAATATACAACACAAAACAATTATAACATAATTTGATAATCACTAGTAGATATCATGTTCGAACGATGTCAGATAAACTACTTTAGATATAAATAAAATACTAAGGCTCACTCAGAGTAAGATCATCTCTGATGATCTCAAGAAGAGATAATGCTCAGAAATCGAGGACAAGTCTCTAGAAACATGGAGCGCTACTATCTAATCATACAAATGCTAAACAAAATCAAGGTGCATCTATCATTCCTCTTTTAGTTATCAAGTAACTCAACCAGAAATATTACCATTGCTTGGATAATTACAAGCACACCGATAGGAAAAATATCAGATTATCACAAATCATCAAGGCAAGAGAGTAAATTATACTACTGCATGGGTTATACCAATATTTGCATACTGATAGCAACTCCCCTCGGAGCGTGCAACAAACAAAACTTACACCGCTAAAATTTTACCGGTAGCACTCAGATACTCCATAAGAGACTCGACTAGTACATGTTTTCAGTAAGGGAGAGAGAGAGGAAGAGTTCTATTTACGTATGCAACACATCATGAAGGCCATAATTGTAAATTTATTCCTACCCCAAATTCTACTCATTGGAGCATTCAAAAGAGGTCTCACTTTTAGTTTCTTGATAGATAATATAAAATTGGTTCCAATATCAAATTACATTCAATATTCGAACTATACCATTAAGAAAAGAAACACAAGCTAAAATGGTTCTTTCTTATTTTAACCTAGACGTGTATCCAAAGCTCACATAGTGGAAAGTTATAACCTAGAACTCCCACAAAGTAAGGTTTTCTTGCGCTCCCATAGTAAGCTTCTTAGTGCTCCCTTTTTCTCCAAGCCAACCTCACTTTTTCTCCACCTCTATGGTAATTTATAACTCCATTTCCTCCAGACAAGAAATATGCCATTTCATTGTCTTTTATTATTTTTATTCTTCCTTATGAGCAGTTTCTAGAAGGGTGTCTCAATTTTCTTGTGTCTACCATCCCTAATGTCAACTACTATTGTTTGACATATGGGTGGTCTAATAATGAAATAAATATAGATAAAAGAGGGATCTCAACTACCAATTTAACCATTCTATGGCAGCCATGTGGAGCAAGAAATGACATTTTGTATTAAATAAAATATTTTTATCATTTTGGTCCAATCATAATTGGACAAATTGGTAGGATAACAATCTACCTAATTATTTTTCTTAAGATGGATGTAATTAGGATAATAAGTATATTCAAGACAATAAATCATTTCTTTTAGAATTTGCTCAATTAATATTTTTACAAAATCATAATAAATATTATATATGGAATTTTTCAAATGCATAAAATATTTCTAGAATAATTTATGCATTTTCAAGGTAAGATTTAATTATGCCAATCCTATGAAAATTAATCATGTAATTAATATATATCACACAAATGACATACACAATCAATCAATGTAATGCTAATTATTCCCCATCATTGTTTTTCCTTTAAGTGAGTAGGTATTTTAGAATAAATCTCGGTTATCACCACCCATCATGAAGGGAACTAGTGATGATGAGAACATGAGCCTTACCTATTGAGTTGTCATTGTCATCATTTCCCTTCTCATCTCTGGTGGTCAATATTCCACCTACGAGAATACATGTTCTTGCAATCAAGTAATGCAACAAAGCATAATTTTATCTTGATAGAAACAAACATATTGCAAATATATCAAGCATTAAAACAAGCTATCATTACACAAATAGCATATTAATAGAGTTATTCCAAGGCTTGATGTAACAATGATTCTAAACTTGGGTATGATTTTAAGATTTATTTTTAAAAATTATATTATTTATTTCAAGCTATAAATTCTAACAAGTAATGGTAGGACCAATCCTCCACATAATATATATGCTTTAGCTTTGAAATAACTAATCCAATATTTCATCAACTCTTTCAATGTTCATAGAACTATCCAATATATTCTCATAGTTTTTAAAAAGTAACCCCAAATGGTGTGAGCAAAGGGATAATAAAGAAGTAAATAGTTTGATGTTTCTAAATCCTTCTCATATAAGGCACATATTAAAGATCCATGATATCATATTATTTGTAGACTCACTCCTATAAGAATCTTACTTTTAATTGCTAACCAAAGGAATGTTGAGGCCTTAAGGAGAGCCTCTAGCAACCAAACACTTTAAAAAAAAATTGAGAGTAGGAGATATTGATTGCTCCAAATCCTCATATCCCAACTTCACCTCGACTATCCACAAAATTTTGATAGATATCAAACCAAATCATCATTTCATGTAAAAATAGGTAAATAAAACTCTTGAATCATATTTTAAAACTCATCTATATTTTTTTTGAGTTACTCTCCTTCAACCAGGTTAGTAATGGAAATTCATGATCTAGATTTATTGCTAAAATTAATATAATATTTGATCTTTGTACCTTTATAAGCTGGACATGACCAAGTCAATGATTTCCATTTTGAATCTAAGATAAGAGTATAGGTCTTCAACCAAGCATCATACCAAATTTTTTTATAATTTCTCTCACTGACTAACCATCTAATATGTTTCTTGACTAATTGTAAACTATCAGACATGAAGTTCCATGTTGGAGATCCTTTATGTAGGTTTATTTTCCTAAATAATTTTGTTACACCAATAGAACCATACATTTTTTAAGTAATAATTTTACCCAAATATTCCTTTGATCTATGAATAATCTCCACCCAAGTTTTTCCCCTAAGTTCAAACTTGTAAGTTTGTAATTCTACAAGCCCGCTCCTCCAATATTATTTCCTTTGCAAAACCTATCTCACTTACAAAGAAAAAATCGAAAATTTTCCTCACATCCTTTCCGTAGTAATTCTCTTTAAATTTTATCATTTTATGATGCTATAACTACTAAAAATCTTGAAAGTAACATCATATAAATATGGATGGATTGTAATGTAGTCTTTATGAGTTGTAGCCTTATCATGGTTAAGAACTTACCTTTCCAACCTTCCAAACAAACTTTCATTCTATCCAAATAAGATATCCAAAGCCCATTTTTATTTACTTTATGAGACAAAGAAATACCCAAGTAGATTGATGAGATTTTTTAAATTTTAAACCCTAAAATATCCATAATAATTCATTGTACATCTATGGCGGTGTTAATAAAAAAGATCTTGGATTTTGTAGTATTAACCATTTATCTAGTATCCTTATCATAGCATAATAATATTGATTTAAACTCCATGGCGTTACTAAGGGATGATCCAAAATAAAAGTATCATCACCAAATTGAATATGAGATTCAAATGGACCATTTTTTGCACTGAACACCTTTAATTTTCCTTTTATTTTTACCTTTGAGAAAGCTATCTCTAATTATTCCATAATAATAATAAATAGATAAGGAGATAGTGGATCACCTTGGAAGAGTCCATAATATGACTTAAACTAACCAGTAGGAGAACCATTGATCAATTTTTTTTAGTGCTATAACAATATTTAACCCATTCACACCAAACTTAATCAAAACTATTTTTTTTGAGAATATCATACAAAAAACCCTAGAAAACCCTATCATATGCTTTGTTCATATCTAATTTTATAAGCATACATATTTTTTATCATAGAGTGAAGAAAATGTATAGCCTCTTGTGTAATGACTACACCATCAAAAATTTGTTTACCACAAACAAAACCACCTTGTTCATATGAGATAACACAATCTAGAATGCTTTTCAACCTATTTTTCATTATTTTTAAAATAATCTTATAAATTATATTACAAAGGCTTGTTGGATAAAAAATATAAATATATTGTCTCATGTTTCTTGAGAACCAATGTAATAAAAGCGACATTGATCTCACTTATTGTAGCCTTCATTTTTTGGGCCTTTTCAACTACAACCAACATATCACTTTCCAATAGATCCCAAATTTTTTGAAAGAAAATTGTAAGAAATCCATCGAGGCCAAGTGCCTTGTTAGGATGAAATCAAAAAACTACTTCACGTAGCTCCTCCATAGATATATTTTTCATCAAGCTTTCTATTCATCCTTGAGTGATAATTTATGGGATATTTTGCAAAATCTTACCTTGTGCCTAATATTTAACAAAATATATTTGAAATAATTATTTCCTTTTTGATATATTCTTCTTCCTCAATATATCTTCCATCTAGAGTTAAAATATTTTTGAAGTGATGAAAAGAAAAAATGTTTTTGTTGTAGCATGAAATTTTTTAGTATTTCTATCTCCTTCCTTGAGCCATTGCTCCCTAGATTTTTGGAACTAATATTTCTTCTTTCTCACTACATTATGAAAATTAGAAAGTAATAGTTTTTCTTTCACATAAGAATATTGGTTCATTCCATTGGTTTATTGTATCTCTTGTAAATTTTTGATATTTTATTTATTCTCCTCCTTTTATTTAAAAATATTGCCAGAATATTTGACATTCTATATATTTATTTTCTCCTTTAGATATTTCATCTTTTGAACAAACATGTACATACATGATTCTTAAAATTTTGCTTCATGACACCATAACATAACAATCTAGAAGAAATTAAGGTCTTGGAGACACAGACTAGAAGTGAAATGACGTTGGGTGACCATTATTGAATAAATCATATGTCAAAAGGTTAGGTTTGTGATTTGATCATGCTTGCAATAAAATATTTAAAGAGGTTGTAAACTCTATTTGCAACCATATGTTGGATAAAAAGAATCTATCCAATTTTTTTGCTATGTGAGTTTTTCCAATGCATTTGTTATCTCTTGTATACTAATAACTTGAAGGAATAACATCCCAGTCCATTTAAATTAAAAAATGAAGCAAAATCTTGCATTGATTTAGACCATCCCAAAGTACCTCCTTTCTTTTCCAAAGGAGATAAAATTGTGTTGAAGTCTCCCTCAAGAATCCATAGATCATATTTATGAATCATCATTGTGTTTGAAAAAATATACTAAGGTACTTCCGACATCTTTCATGAGGAGTAAATATAGTTGGACCATATACATTTTAACCCCAACTTTAATATTTTCCTATTTCACACGATAATTCATCATCCTAATTACTTTTTGCTTCTAACAATTATCCATCCCATTTATGTTTGTCTCATATTGTTGCAATACTACCTAAATCTCCTATAGAAGAAAATTCTATATAATCCACCATCTTTTAAATATTTTTAAAAGTATTCTTACATTCCTCACTACTTAATTTTGCTTCTTGTATTAAAATAAACTTGGGACTATAACAACCTATTAATTTCTTAATAAATATTTTTGTAGGGGCCTTATTCATACATCTAATATTCTATATTATCATTTTCATCATCACTTTTTTATTTTTATTAGTGGGCTTAGCCCCATTTCTTGTTAATACCTATGATATTTTTATTTGACTTCCCAAATTGATATCCCTTTGAGTTTTTTTTCTTTGTTCATGCTTTGATTACCTTCCTCTTATTTTTTCATTCCCACCAGCACTTTTATCTTCATCAACATCTTATATTTTTCCACATTGTTCATAATGAGACTTATATTGTAAATATTTATGCTACCCTAAAGAATCTAAAATGCAAGGAATAACCTTATAACAATTTATTTTTTATGTTTCTCCAAAACCCTAAAGTACAATGATGATACTCCATAGTTTTTACTTTATTATGCTACCTTAGAAGCCCTAAATTTATATGTATATCCTCCATATTCATTTAGTTATTATGTTTCCCTCGAAACCCAAAATAATAATGAATACACTCTACAATTATTTCATTTTTATTGCAAGAAGAGGATTTTTTGCTTCTTAAGGAAAATGAAGATGATATACTTGGATTAACCTTGACTTCCTTAACCAAATTCACTTTAAAATTTACCTCCCCATATTCCTTCACACCTTTAACTCCTTAATTTGAACTTGTGCAATATACTTCCTCATCCCTTTTGTCAAATTTTCTTCCAAAGGGTGATTTGAGTGAATTGTAATGGCCTTTTCCATTTGATGATGGAGAAGGTATTGTTTTACCAATTTCTTAGGAGTGGAAAATCATTGATTTGACCCAAATTCAATTGTGATATGATCTCCTTGATTCATATTGAAGTTTTTATCATGCCCAAAATTTTCCATCTCTTTCTCTATCATTTTCACTTTGTAATATTTTGTTGTGTGCTTGGTCTCATAACATTTGTGATATATGAATACAATATTTTCATAATATACTTGCTTATCATATTCTCTTGATTCATATTTTATCATAATGGACTATGATAAAGGTTTTAAAATATCCATGGCAACACACACTAGAGTGTATACAATATGTCTTCTCTCCTTAGTAGTTGGTCCTTCTTTGATGAACTCCCCTAGAGTGTTGCCAATAGTATTCAAAACCTCATTATTAATTAGCTAATAAGGAAGTCCAAAAATCCTAATCCACACTAGAGGAATTTTAATAGTCTCCATATCCATAGAAAAATTCTCACTCCATGGTATTAAATATAATGCATCTTTACCCCTAAACCAAGGACCACCATTCATTATTATACCCCTTATTTTTGAACCAGAGAAGATAATTAGGAAAATAATTTTAAAAGAAAATTCAAGGAGTAATTTGAACTCAATACCCACTTCCACTTGATTTAATTTTAAATCTCCAAAAAACCTATATAGTATCCATGGAACTTATATATTAACCTTCTTATTTTAAGAACCATCGTGTCACACTTGATAATGAATTTTGTATGGTATCAACTACCTAGAGGAGGTTTCCCATAGATTCACTCTTTCTATTATATTTAAATAGGGCATCCATACTTCCAACTAGGGCATCCTTAATTTAAATAAGGACTTTAAAAAATGATGTACTTGCCATGTTACCTAGATTTTCTTCACATAAATCCTTTAGTTTTTGAGTTTATCCTAATATCTGTAATAAGAAGAAGTGGTACTCAATCCTTGCTCATACTTTAGTTTATAACACTTTCTTACTAATAAAACAAAAAAAGGTAAGGCTTGTGCCTCGATCGCACTAACTCCTAACTCACATTTTCTATAAGACTAATATGTTGAAGAATGTTACATTATTTGGTACATGCTAATATACCCATGGTACCTTCATGTTAAAAATGTAAATATGTAATAGATTAGGGTTTGATTCTATAGTTTAGATGAGTGATTTATATTTTTATTTTATGTATCAATGTCTAGGATATGCACAAGTGTCATGTAAGTAAGAGCGCAAGCATGTATTGAGAGAATGCACACAAGTTTCATGTATGTAACCATGCAAATATATAATGTGATGATGTACACAAGTATCTTGTATTAGAAGTGCATATATAAGTGTGCAAGTGCCATAGAGTCAAGTATGCATGTAAGAAGAGAGTGAAGAGTCTAGCATACAAGTGGCAAGATGATAAGTCAAAGGTCAAGAATAGGAAAGGTTGCATCTCCCAGATATGTGAGGAGTGCAATATACAAGTATTAAAGATTTACATTACTATGTCTATATTATAGAGACAAAGCTCCATATAATGTAAGGGAAAATAGTCTGTAGAGATCACTACATAACAAACATTGATAATAAAGCTTGTATATAGATTTTGAGTAATTGTATTGTAAGTATTCTTCATGCATGTACATGAATGATTTTGATCATTTACATTCATATTTGATATTATAATTGAATGTTATTTCATTATTATATTGTCCTTGATATATATTTTATTTCTCATATATATAATTCTACTCTTGATTATTGATATTTTGACCTATGATATTGTGGTTTAATTATATTGGGACTTGTAATATTTTGAGATAGTTAGGATTAAAAGCCAATAGTGGTATTAAAGATACCACTTAACTCTATCTATTTTTTATAGAGTTATGTTTTAGAGTCACCATAATATTGGAGTTTGTCCACTTTGAAATTAGTGAAGACTTGGACTCTATTTTAAAGGTCTGATTGAGTAGATATGAGGGGACTTATAATAGTCACCTTGATTTAGATGCTAGGGTAATTCCACTTGGTTCAAGAAAAACAAATGAAGACTAGAACATAACTTGAATTTATTGATAGAGCCAACTCAAGAGATATTTGGATGTGAGGGGACATTCATAGTCACCCTAATATTCATTTTGGATTCTATAGAAAAGAGGAGAATTATATTGTTCTTAGGTGTGACCTAAGACATCATAGGATTGAGGAGCATCAAATATCCTAGATAATTAAGGAGCATCAAGACTCCCATATAATAGAGAAGCATCAAAGCTTCCAGGATATTGAGAAGCATCATAGCTTCCATAGGATTGAGAAGCAATATAAGCTTCCAAAGATAAAAATATTTTAAGATAACATTTATATTAAAAAAGAAATAAAAACTTTGCAATAGGACCTTAGCGTAAAAAAAATCAAATAACGAAGAGGAAGTAGAAGCACAAGTGATCAATACAAAAAGGGCACTTCACGACATAAGAACAAGAGAGACTGGAATGAAAGGGAAAACTTTGAAAACACGTTTCGCACCTTAAGTGCTCATTAGTTCGGCTAATGATCAAACATTACAATCCATCTTGTTTATATAGATTTATCAAGCCAATGGGTGCTCTAGCCAACATGCCACGTGGCAAGAATCAAGAAAAACGAACCTTTACCATGGGATATGCTAAAAAATATAGTGATTGCCAAGGATAACGGTCGAAAGTGCCTTAAAAAATAAAAAAAAATGCTCCTTGGGATGTGCACCCATGAATACGGGGTATTGATTGCCGAAAAGAGACATTACAAAAAATTATAAATTTTAAAATCATTTTTGAGGGGTCTAGAGGCCTCGAAAAGGGCCTGTTGCATCAAAAACCAATATAAGGGGGAGAAATTAGGATTGAGAATCAATATAAGCTTCAAAAGATAAAAATATTTTTAAAATAACTTGAACATAATCCAAAGTGTAGTAGAAAGAATAAAATTACAAATTTCTACTAATATTGAAGATTATTTTGTAGCTAAAAGCACAAAGCAAAAATAACATTTAAGTTGCAGTAAATATTGAAGTAAGGGAAAAGAAGAAAGGGCCTTAGTAGTGCCCAGGCATAGAAGAATAATTCAAGCCTAATCGAAGTCCAATTTTAGAGCATAATCACTCAATCTTGATAAATCTCAAGCATAGAGAAAAATAACCAAGCTTGATAAGAGCATCTGAGTATGATAAAAATCATAGAAGAAGCATTCGAGCTTGGAAGATACCAAGCATAGATAAGGAACAACTGAGTCTACTAAAACTTACTAAAGAAGCACCCAAACTTGGTAGAGACCAAGCATAGAGAAGGAGAGCAACCAAGTCAGGTAGCACCCAAGCATAAGGAAGAAGTGGTTGAGTTTGACTGGTATACAACAAAGGAACTCAAGCAATAGAGAATATCACTCAAAGCACTTAAGCAAAGGAACATAGACTATAGAGAATAACACTCAAAGTGCTTAAGCAAAGGAACTCAGACTATAGAGAGCAACACTTAATAAGCACTTAAGCAAAGGGTGTTAGGTAGAAGAGAGAAACAATCAAGTAGTGCTCACAAATAACTTAGGAGAAATACTCAAGTAGCACTTACATAGAACTCAGGAGAAGCGCTCAAGTAGCGCTCACATAGAAGAACTTAGGAGAACCACCCATGTAGCATTCATGTAGAAGAACTTAGAAGAAGCAATCACATAGAAGAACTTAGGAGAAGTTCCCAAGTAGCACTCATGTAGAAGACCACAAGAGAAGCATTCAAATAACCCTCATGTAGAAGAAATTAGGAACTAGAGAGAAGCACTTAAGCAACACTCACACAAAAGAATTTTAGGTAGTAGTAAGAAGTTCTTGAGAAGCACTCTCATAGACAAACTCAAAAATTTAAAAATTGTACTCATAAAAAGAGGTCACAAGTAGTATAGAGTAGAAAGCATACAAGGTAGTGAACACAATAGAAGGATCCCGAGTTGCACTCAGGAATCTCTATTGACAATAGTCGTAGGCATATTCTATCTAGTAATGCATCTACAACCCTATTGATTACCTTAAGTAGAGAGAAGAGAGAAGCAACCCTGCCATGAGTAAGGTATTCTACACAAAGAAGAGTGTTAAGAGAAAAATGAATGGAGCAATTATGAAATCACAAATCCTATCTAGCAGAAATGGACACTCATGAGTCTAGAAAGTAGAGAAGAAAGATCTTGTGAAGTGTCGATGCTAAAAAAATAGTCATTGTAATGTGCAATATAATGCATGTTCTTATGCTCATGAAATGTCCAATGTAATAGTTTTTTCTAATGCCTAATCTCATGTATATTTTGAATGCCATGTAGACGATTGTCAACAAGCGTAAATCTATTTAAGGCATCAAGAGGAATAATAAGTTCACAGCAGTCTATAGAGACATTAAGCACACTAGCAGGGAGAGGAATTTTGTAAGAGATATTACCTTAACTTAATGATATATTAAATACCTAAGTTGAAATATTAATATCTTAGGTACTTTGATTATTAAGTTGGAGTTAAAAGGTTTTTATAATTTAATGATTTGAATTTTTAGAAGTTTTAGAAGTTATTGAAGTTTTTTGAAGTTTTTTAAATTTTGAGAATAATTTGAAATTTGAAGAAATTTTGAAACTTTGCAAATTTAATTTACTAGGGATTTGAAAGGATTACTACATCAAAAGTTTAGAAATTTTAAAAATTGCAAATTTTTTATTTGAGTGTTTTTTTTTTTAACTTGGGAGATATAAGGATTACAAATTCTAAGGAATTGAATCATTGAGTTGCAAAATTTGATTACTATGGAAGAAAATACGAAATCCATAATTAGAATGAAACAAATGGAGGTTATAAAGTTTGGCATTGACAAATTGATTGAAAAATTTGAGGGTAAGCTAGATATGGAAATACAATTCATCTATAAAGAAACTATGAATGAAAGTTTTGAAATATTTGAATATTATTTACATTCAAAGCTTGTTGAAGCAATTGATAATTCAAAGGATGATATTCTAATACCTATTGATATAGGTAACTTGAATTTCATAAATATGAAAATCAAAAGCAAAAAGAGTTGATTGAAACTCTAAAAAGAAAATTGTGTTTGATCAATGATCCAAATGAATCATCTCTAAAAATAGCATTTCATTATTCATGCAATACTGATATTCCAAGCACTTCAAATTCAAGAAATTATTATGATGCTTTAAGTGAATGTTCAAAAATTACAGGAATAAATGAAATACATAAACTAGAGACCAAAGACAAAGAAGAAACTCAAGCAATTCATGAACAAGATAATGAAGATGCAAAGTTTGAAGAACCAAAGAATGGAGATGAAGGAGAATCTAGAGCAAAACTTAAGAATTAAGCTAAAGATGAATATCAAACAGATATTCATGCTTAATGTAAGGTCACATGAAGGTTTTAGATCAAATATGAAGGTTGAAGACTAAAGTCTTCAATAACCAAATAATGTAATACAGAGGGTGTTGAAGAATACTACATTATTTAGAACATGCTAATGTACCCCCATGGTACCTTCATGGTAAAAATATAAATATGTAATAGATTAGGGTTTTAGTATATAGTTTATATGAGTGATTTATAATTTTCTTTTATATAAGTGTCAATGTGCAGGATATGCACGTGTCACATAAGAGTGTAATGTACACGATATGTACAAGTGTCATGTAAGTAAGAGTATAAGTGTGTATTGAGAGAATGTGCATAAGTGTTATGTATGTAAGTATGCAAATATGTAATATGAGGATGTGCACAAGTGTCTTGTATTAGGAGTGCATGTAGAAGTGTGCAAGTGTCATAGAGTTAAGTATGCATTTAAGAAGAGAGTGAAGAGTCTAGTATATAAGTGGCAATATGAGAAGCCAAAGGTTAAGAATAGGAAAGATTGCATCTCCCAGATATGTGAGGAGTGCAATAGAAAAGTATTGAAGAGTCACATTACTATATCTATATTATGGAGACAAAGCTTCATATGATGTAAGGGAAAATAGTTTGTAGTGATCACCACATAACAAACATTGATAATAAAAATTGTATACAAATTTTGAGCAATTTTATTGTAAGTATTCTTCATGCATGTACATGAATTATTTTAGCCATTTACATTCATATTTGATATAAAACGTGAATGCTATTTCATTTTTCTAATAGCCTTGATATATATTTGATTTCTCATATATATAATTCCACTCTTGATTATTGATATTTTGACCTATAATATTATGGTTTAATTATACTGGGACCTATAATATTTTGAGATAGTTAGGCTTGAAAGCCAACAAAATATAATTATTTAATTAATTTTAAATATTTACTTTATTTATATCTAATATTATTATTTTTTTTACTTTATTTTATTTCATGAATCCATGAATTTAGCCCATTAAGTTCATAGCAAATAACAAGGCTTATGAGAACATAACAAAAAATTTAGCCTCTAACTCTTGGTAGTTAACAAAAGAAATACATTTTAGAGTATGTGGTTTTGCAATTTAAAATTATAATATCTTTTTTTTAGAATATATATTAAATCTAAGAAAATTTCATGTCATTAGTAGAATGTTATTTTTAGGGAAAGTGGGGGAGAGAGCATTTCAAATATATTCATATCAATTTTAATTTTTGTTGGATACTTTTTTCAAATATTATTTATGTTTAAATTAAGTAAAAATATGATCTTTTTATTTCATTATTCATGTCTTTAATTTGAGTAAGTAAAACATGCCATTTGTTAGATTTTTTTTTTCTTTTTTTTCTCTTTTATTGGTTCTATAAAATTCATTTGAGGTTCTAAGGTAGAAAAATAAAATATAAAGAAACAACCTTTTGAAAATATTTAAGTATGGGATTTTAGAGAGGGAAGCCACTTTATGTGGATTTAGTAAAAAAAACAAAGGAATTTAAGAAAAATAACAATTTTTAAATTCTAAATCAATTGCATGATAAATTAAAGAAAAATGTTGATGACTTCCTTTAAATATAAAATCGATAATAATGTCTTTGTTAATATTATTATTAAACTTGATAATGTTTTAAGTATGTTTTTTTATAATGTATATGATAATTTTCTTCTCAAAAATATGACAATAAGAATGGATACATATTTACAAGAGGTTAAAGAGAGGTTGCCATTCGTTGATAGTGACGCAAGTGATTTGATATATTTGGATAATCAAGGCGTTGATGATAATTTTTATGATTAGTATGTTGAATATAGGGATTTAGTGGTTTATTGTTTATATTAAACAAGTTAGTTTGTATATTTGGATCAAGTTTGTTGTATTCTATCATTATGAATCAAGTAGAAAATATGTAATAATTATTCCATTTTTTCCCAAATAACTTGTATGACCCTTAAGTAGCAAATTTTGATGAAAATTAAATTAAATAGAGTGGTCACTATTATTTGATCTATGTTCATCTCTCTTAGCAATGCACTAGTAAGGAGGATTTTTCATTTTTATACACCTTCATTTTGTTTCTTTTTCCTCTTTATTTTGATCACTTCATGTATTTTTTGGTCCTCCTACATGTTAGATGATGTGCTACAATAGATTTAGATTCACTTGATAAGGTTATTATTAAGGATTTTATTTGTTGTTCATCCTTGCTAGACTTTTTCCTCTCATTGATATGGTAGTATTAGGTAGATGATGATAACTTCTAACATATGATAATCCTTGCATGAATTATAAAGGCTTCTGATGTTTTATTCTATACTATAAATCATAGACCTATATAATCATACACATTACATGGATATGATCCTCCATGATGATTGACATCATTCGTATCAAAATAATTAATTTTATATGATAATTATTGATTTGTTATGCACATAATTTGAATATGACTTTCTAAGTATGGATTCATGAATCTAGGTTGCAAATGATTTTTTACCATATGATACACACATGGTATTTTTTGGTTTTAGCATTATAATACTTTCTTGAGTTATGACTTATGGATAGATTTAACATCATCTCTCTCATATGTGTAGTTTATTGATGGCATGCCAATAAGCCTTTTTATGATATATTAACATTAATACTCTATATTATCAAGATCATTTAAATATGAAATCTTGATGGTATATCCTTCATTTGACATGTGCATGACCTCAACATTAGTATATTTTGACCTATGCATAAGCAATATTTAAGATCAATATATTTTAATACACACATAAATATTTTGTTAGGGTCTATACATATGGAATATACATAAGAATTTCCATCTTCTACATACAGAATATTCACAACTATTTACCTCACTTCATGCCATCTTCATGCATAGTTATCTCAATATGTATTCACTATGTATGGATTTTATCTGTTAGGAGTTTTTGGAGACATGACATGTTGATGAAAAATCTTGAATATCTTGGTGCATCAAAGTATATATAAATATTTATTAATTGTGTAATTTTAACATGTTTTATGGGGAACATCATATACTTGCATATTTATTCCTCTTCGTGCCTAAACAACTATATTCTAATCTTCTTAGAACTTATTGTTTATAATATGGATGAGTTATTTTTGCTAACTATATTATTATTTTTTGCTTGAGAAAAAGGGGTTGTACTTAGGTTCCCCACCCTAGAAAAATAAAAACTTCCTCATTTAGAGTTTCAGAGTTTACATATAGATTCAATTCTCATCTTAACTGAGTTGTTATAGCTAGATACCTACATATTTTTTCATAAAAAGTCTGAATTCTTGATTTTTATTTTCTAGATATTCTTCAATTTTCTTTGTAAATACAAATGTTCTAGAATTTAACATCCTTCTTTTTGACATTTTCCTGTAGCAACCTTCACAATACCAAAAATCCATCTCTACTGTCTATACCCTACATCTTAGTAGAGTAATATTTCCAAAATTTCATCCTATCATAGTCCACTTTACTAGCTCTAGATTGTTAGTTTCCTTCCTGAAGCATAAGTGCAACTACAAGAACTATAATAAATAGTTTAACAATCTCAAAAAGTTGAAATTTCATGATTAAATCTTATCAAGGAATATATGCATAATAACTATGGGTCTGTAACAACCCTCCTTGGCAAGACTTATTCTTGACATTTGATTATGTATTGATGTGTGGATATCTAATGCATAATCTCATTTTATGTTACCAATATGTGTTGGTAGTTGTGATTTATGCTAATATTTTTTTTGGAATATGGTACTACTGATGATATATGCGGTTATAGGACTAGGTACTCTCATGGATGGATTGGTATGGGGCAACCACTAGAGTTGAGAAAACAAATAAAATAATGGATGACATTCTCATTGACAACTCAAGGGTAAAAATAAACCCTTCATGTAGGTGCATTGCATTATTGTATATTTGATTGAATGCACCCTTGAGCGAGGAGGTTGTTATTCGAGTAAAAGATCCATCCTTCGTAGAAGGGTAATAACATTGCAATTATCGTAAAGCCTTATACTCAAAGAAAATTTTGGTTGTGCATATTATTGATTTCATCCTAGTTGGATAAGGACAACTTAGCAAGAACCCTTGAGTTGTTGTATGTGAAATTATTTGATATCGATGCTAATGGTTAATATTAGCATTCAATAGTATTTAAATTAACTAGGAGTAGTTAATTTAATTGTTATAATGTGGGTAACATTAGAAAGAAATAAATGTTAAGAAAGTGATTTAAATAATAGATGAAAGAGCCATTCCTAGTAGGTTGGTGATAACCTTGCAGTTATTGTAAAACTACCTACTTAAAAAAATTGGTTGTGCATATGGTTGGAATGCATTCATGTTTATCTTAAAAATTAAAAATTGTTGGTTATAAAAAAAGGATAGTATTAATAATAATGTGGTATTATTAATACTTGGAATATTAATATTGATGTTAATGGGTAATATTTACATTTGATATTAATTAAATTAATTAATGAGTAATTAATTATATTATATTAATGTTAGTAAGTGGAACTAACATTTAAAAAGGTAATAATATTGTTACTAGAGGAACTAGGTAAAAGGTTCTTTAATGTTTATTTTATGAAGTTTAATAAGTTTAAAATAAAATTAATTAAGAGATTTTTAGGGAGATTATTTTTACTAAACCCTAAATTAGTGGAAAGGTGGAGCTTGGTAATATGAAGAGTTGAGAAGTTACCTTCCCTCAAAGACAATTGGTAACACTTGAGGGAATAAGGTGGCTGATAAGCTTGGGAAGAAAGAAGTGTTTTAGCTTTAAGATTTTATGAGTCTTTCAAGCTGGAAAGAGAGGGCTAGTGAAAGGAGAGGAAAGAAGGCATAATTGAAGCATTGGGAAGAGAGCGAAAGGCACTGGAGAACTAGACTAGGTAGGACATCCAAAATATAGTTTTCATGTATATTATATTGGAATTAGATTTGGCTATGTTTTTTCTACACGTTTGCATGTATATTATATTGGAATTAGATTTGTGAACTTACACAACCAATTTAGTGATATGTAAAAAAACCTATCTATGCTGTTGCAACGTGATTATTATTGGCTTGGGTTGTGATAGTATAAAGAATATAGTTGTTTTATTCATTTATTTGTTTTTCAAAAATATATTTCACTTATTAAAATGGAAACTTAATTGATTCTTTCTTGGAATAGATATTTTATTCATTGAGTTGTTTTTCAGAAAAGATATTTCAATTATTATAATAAAACTAGATTGATATGTTTATTTTAATTTATTGGTTGCTTTTCAAATGAGTATTTCATTATTTAGAATGAAAATTAGTTGATTTGTTGTTTACTTTTCAAAAGAGATATTTCATTGTTTAGAATGAAATTTAATTGATTTACTTCTTGGAATAATTATTTTAATTTATTGGTTGCTTTTTAGAAGAGTATTTCATTATTTAGAATGAAACTTAGTTGATTTGTTGTTTGCTTTTTGGAAGAGATATTTCATTATTTAGAATGAAATTTAATTGATTTGCTTTTTAATTTATTGATTGCTTTTCGAAAGAGTTTTGTTATTTAGAATGAAACTTAGTTGATTGGTTGTTTGTTTTCTGAAAGAGATATTTCATGATATATAATGAAATTTAATTGATTTACTTCCTAGAAGAAATATTTTAATTGGTTGCTTTTCTGAAGAGTATTTCATTATTTAGAATGAAACTTAGTTGTTTTGTTGTTTGCTTTATGGAAGAGTCATTTAAAATGAAACTTCGATGTTATGCTTTCTAGAAGAGTTATTTTATTTATTAAAAAAAATTCATTGATTTGCTTGATGAAAGAGTTTAAGACCTTCATTGGATTATTTAAGTTGGTATTTAAGAGCTATTAATATACTTTTGATATTGTAAATCTTGCTTGTTTTCTTAATCAATAGTTCTTTGATTTGTTGAATGAAAACATTGCTATTAGAGAGAAAACCTTGTCTTTATTTATGGAGTAGATATTGTTATTAGGTTTTATGTTGTAATGTTGTATTTATTTATTAATGAAATGAGAATCTTAGAAGGAATTAACTGGATGAGGCTTGGGTAGACAAGAAATCCATATATGGAAGAAGTATGGGATTCTCCCAATATATTGCATGAAATTGCTTTGATTGGTGTATTATTGTATACTTTTAAAAAGTGCATATAGGCTTGATATGGATGAGGCTTGAGTAGCCAAGGAATCCATACATGGGAGAAGTATGAGATTCTCCATTGTATTTGCATGTAATTTCTTTGTATGGTGCATTGTTAATTTCTTAAATTGCATAGTGCATGTTAGGCTTGCATATGCATGATAGAGTTGTCTTGATCACTAAATTTATACTCAAGTTCGTAAAAAAAATCTACCAAGAGAAAGACCTTGAAAGAGAATATGGAACTAGGGACCATTTATGTTGAAATGTATTATTGTATTTGAAGAAAGAAATACTTGAAAAGTATTTGTATTAAAATTATGTAAAGCTTTTGATGAAGAAAGGATGTATTGTAAATATACTTGTTTTAGTATTTCAAGACTTGATCAAGAATGAAATATTATATGTTATTATTTATGGAAGTTCTTGGAATATTGGTTATGTGCAAAATGGAAGAATAAGTTTAATACATGGATTATGATTATAACACTTTGATGAAGTGTTATTCTTTCATTGTAAATAAGGAAATGCTAAATGCTAATATTGTGATTTGAAAGTATTTAGTCTTTAGCAAAGTGTTATGATGCATTTGATTATGTTTTAATATAGCACTTTCTTTCCTTTTGGAGAGATGTTTATTTATTTATAATGATTAGACTCTTGGGTTGGTGGAATTTTGGGCATGAAACTAGAGCCATAGTAGAGAAACCCTTGAGTCAAGAAGATAACTCAAATTTTGGAGGAGTTACGATGATGCGAACTAGATAGTTGTGAATCCTAGGAGGAGTTACGATGATGCCATAACTAGGTATTTGCAAATCTGGTAGGAGTTGTGGTGTTGCAATAACCAGATAATTATGAATGATACACATTGAATGATGAGGCACAAGTGTCCCAAAGGAGTGAGGCTTTTGGAATTATTCACAAGATAGTATAGTGGTGGGACCTTAAACAATGAGGATTGGGTGACCATGCTCATTACCAAGTGAGTGGTAATGGCCTTCATTATACTGTGAAGGTGTGGTAACTAAGCACTAAGGAATTATGCCAGGATAATACTATATAGATGGGTTTATGTAGGATTAGAGAAAAAGGCATCCCACTTTAAGTGTTATGGGCTTTAAAGGATAATATTTATGTCATGGTCAAGTTATCATATACTGGTGAGGATAGAAGAAAAGTTGGGGGACCATTATTGGCATTATTTTTAAACGGTGAGGTTTAGAAAGGTGAACCCCATAAGTATGAGATGTTGCCCACTCTATGTCCACTTGAGTGTTGTCTACAATTACAATGAAATTAAAATGTGGTTATGCCTTATAATGCTAAAAAATATTGGGACTTCTTTCTAAATTATTCCTTGTGTAATATATATATATCCCTTAGGTTGGTTTGGTGGGTTGTTACAGGGTCACTATATAATACAGGTTGAATTCATTTTAATCCCAAATAAGTATATATTTTATCATTTTAGTGAGTTATGGAATGAATCTAATTTATATTATAATGATATTTTAACAAATCATAATGGTATTATTTTAATAAAAAGTTTAGCAGTCTCAAAAATTTAAAAGTTCTAATCCATATTCTACCCCATAATCCAACCACAACAACTCAAGTAGTCCATTAAGCCATGAAGTCCATGTAATATCATATTATTTTACTTCAAGATACAAAAATTCTATTCATTTCACAAAATCATAGTTTTATTTACCAAATATAGACTGCTAGTTTCCTCCAATTCATTGTTGTTAGGAATTTTAAGTCAAAGTTGTCATTGATTTCAAGGAACAAAGTTATCATTTATGTCAAGGAATAAGCTACAGTTGATGTCAAAAGGTCAAAAGGAATAATGCAAAGGTTAATGGAAAAAGAGCTTCACAATATTTTTAATATTATGTGGAAGCATAAGTAGAAGGATTTTTATTAAAACCATGGATGAGCAAAAATAAAAGGTTTTTCTTAAAAACCCAAGGAGGCTTTTAAATTCATGTTAATAAGCCCAAGGAAGTTTTAATATTTATTTTATAAAATATTTAATTCAAATTGATTTTTTATTTTGGTAGGTAATGTAAAATTTATTTACTTACAGGTTGAAGGGACCCACCTCTATTTACAAGAAGATCATCTGCATTAGAAATGCAGGCCAAAAAAACAAATTTATAATAATTCATCTGCATTCATAATGCAGGGAAAAAACACCAGCACCATAGTCGAAAACCAACAAAAACTAACAGCCAAGCTAAACCAAAGCAAACTAACCCTAGCACACTAAATATCAATAGAAACAACAGACAACACCCATCCCACCCCGAGGTTCAATTCCATGGCCTGTGGGCTCTGCACTCCTGAAGGAGAGTCTCCAACATGCTTGGGATTTTATGAAGATCTTCGATAGCTCTGTGCATGAGGTTAATTCCTTCTTTGAGGATGTTGGCCGCTAATAGGTACTGATCGATAGCCATCGAGACTCAATTGATAGCCACATTACAAAGAATGCTGTGGACATCTCGTTCCTGGTCGTGAACCCCCAGCTCGCTCTTCTCGCCCTACATTAGCTGCTCCTCGGTTTTCTCTCTCAACTTGGATAGATCCTTAGGCTAGTCTTTCTCCTCACCATTTGACAAGTTCTAGAACTCAGGGGTAACCTCAATGTTGGCCACCACCAATTCCCTGGAAATCTACCTTTTCTACTTGGTCCTGATGACTTTTTGCTTGGGGCGAGCTCTTTTGCAAACAGAGGGTTTCTGCTCCTGATCAGAGCTCGACTCGCTCTTTAGGGGAGGGGAGATAAGATTAGGCTATAAAGATATTGGTGCATGGGATGGGGAAGATGATTGAGGGGGTGGATTGGAATATCGAAAGGATGAACTCAGAGACTGAGTTGATGATGAACCTTCTTCTTGGACCAGCTCAGAGGGAGGCAGAGGTTTTGACATACTTAAACTGCCAGATGGCCTATGGCTGAAAGCGTCCTTGTAGAGAATGAGGAAGAGGCTTTGGTACTAAGGGTCTTAGGGTTTTGGAATTCCCTAAAGCTAGAGATCAAGATGGATATGGAGTGAAACAAAAAATTAGGAACATTAATCGGGCAGATATCGTGGAGATGATTCACAAAAGCCAGACTATAAGCCTTGAGGTGCTTAACGGGATAGTCCACAGTAATATACTAGAGGATAGGGAATATGGCAGCATCCCAGGGCCTAAGGAGTTAGGTATGATCAATCTCTTTGCCATTCCAGAGGAGGGCTACCCATTTTTCAGGGAATTGATCCAATTATTCTTTAAAATTATGTCCATCTCTATGGACTGTTCTACCTAAGAAGAATAAACCAGTTACCTGGGCGATGGAATGAGGGGTGACTACAAAATGAACTCCCTGTACGCAGACTTCACCATATTTCCATGACTTGATGAAATCCTTGGTGACATCCTCGTTCGCTCCCTCGAACATCTTAAAAAAATCCATAAACCTTTTGGGGGTAAGATTTCCCACTATGTTCGGGTTGATGTTAAGAGTGGTTGGTTCGAGCAATACCATGGGGATGGGGAGACGCCGAGCAGGGGAAGAAAAAAATTATAGGTGTTATGATTCAAGGACAAGCAGTGGGAATTAATGAGGGTGATGGATAGAGACTTCCACACAAGGCGGGACACATGAGCAGTAATAGAGGCAGCATGGCAATGACACGATGTAATCTTGGAGACAATGAGAGGAGAGGGGGAAAGTATGACTGAGATGGCAATGGAGGTGAGAAGGTGAACATGGCTGGTCATGGTAGTCTGGATCATGTGATAAGACAACATCGGACTGCCCAGCTGGCTATGGCACAAGCGAGTGGGAAAAAAATGGAGGTGAAATATCTAGAAAAATGCCTGAAAGTCCCCACACACAAATCAGGACTTAGGGAGAGACCCAACATGAAGAACACCATAGATTGAAAGAAAATTGAGGTGTTGAAAAATATCGAACTAGGATTTGAAACCTAGACATGGTGGCAAAAGCCACCTTTGATTTGGTACGAGATCGATGGTGTCAAAGAGACACCTTTTAGGTGGTTAGAACCATCGATAAAATTTGACCACTATTGATTGGCCTTTGCAAACATTCTAACAACGTTAGAGAAGAGGCACCCTCCTGCTTCGATAGAGCTAAGTGTTTGATCTTTTGTCATTATCCAAGTTGAATTTCTTGATGACTTCCATGGGAAAGTTGTCTTCCCAAATGGTGAGGGAGCTCTCTTTGATTGCTTTGTTTGCTAAGGTGTTGACCACTTGATTGGCCTCCTTGAACACATGTTTGATATGGGATTGCTCGTTGTTGCAAATGCCTAGCTGGAATTCCTAGATAATGTTCTCTATATTTTTCCCACCCTTGCTATTTATTTGTATAAGTTTGACAATGATCTCCAAGTCCCCTTCATAGATGACAGGGGTTGCCAGGTTTTTGGAAATGTCAATACATCTCCAGAGGGCCCTGGCTTCCATGAAGTTGTTGGTATGGGACCCCAAATTTTCAACAAAGGCCTTAAGGATTTTGCCACTATGATATCTGAAGACCCATCATGCTCCTACTTTGCTTGGGTTCCCTTTGGATGCACCATCGAAGTTAGCCTTAAGCCAACCTTGGGGGGAGGGACCCAAGTGACCTGAGATCTATCTTTTCTGGGTTTTTGATACTTACTACGATCCTGGGGAAAATTGAGGGTGGAATAGAGCAATTATTCAATCCTCAAAGCAAGGCTGACCTAAAAAGGATGAGTCCAAAATTTTTGGTGGCGTAAGCAAGGGCTCTTGCAGCTACGAATTCATGGGTTCTGGGGCCTTTGTTGAAAACTCGCCTGTTGCGCTCCAACTAGAGCTTCCAGGATATGTGATGGATGAGGACTTCCCACAAAAAGCTTAGCCTGGGATGCTTGAAGGGCTTAGGCCATTGGAAAATGAACTCCTTGATAGAGTTTGGCTAGTTTCTGCTAACTTAAAAGCTTTGGGTAGCTAGGGAGAAAACACTTTTGGAGTAGGGACAATCCATAAAGATGTGGTGAATAGATTCCTAGGCTTGGAGGCATAGGAAATATCTATTCGGCACCATGATCCCTCATCGCATGAGATTGTCCCCAGTAAGGATTTTGTTGTGGATGTTCATCCAGTAGAAGTACACAATTTTGGGAATGAGGGATTTTATCCACACATTTTTAACGACCACCTTCTCATAGCTGGGGGTGCCCTAGGAACCCATATTCTCAATAAGCTAGACCACGGTATTGACAAAGAAATTCCCATAATTGATGCCTTTCCAACATCGCTCATCTCTCTTGTTGACACGGGGAAGGAAAGTTGATCTCTAGATCTTCTGAATCCCTTTCATGGCTTCCCTGATGGGTTCATTTATTATTCTAAAATTGATCTTCTTCCACTCCTGGGCTGCCGAGATGGAGGAAATGAAGTCTAAAATCTTGAGCCTAAATCTACTGTCAGTCAAATGCCTAGCAGGGATAAAAACCAGATTGCTAATGAGGGGGAAATTCTCGACCTAGTTATCCTCCTAAAAGTTGATGTTGGCCCCATTTTCTAGCTTCTAGGAAGACCATTCGAGGATGATGTTTTGGGTATGAGTGATGGATTTCTAGAAATGGGAACCGTTGTGCAGGGGAGGTTCTTGGAGGAAGGCTTGGTGCTGAAGGTACTTTCTTTTCATGATGTTTACACACTCAATATTGGTCTTAGTCACTACTCTCCAAGCCTGCTTGGCTATGAGAGCTAGGTTGGCAACTGAGATTCGACGCAGACCAAGACCTCCCTGATATTTAGGGAAGCAAAATTTATCTCAAGCTACTAGGTGGAGCTTTATTGAGGCCTCTGATCCAAACCAAACGAACTGCTTTTAAATTTTTTCAGTGGCTTCTCCCACTGAGGCTGGGATTTTGAACACAAACATGAAATATGTGGGGATGCTCTACAAGATGGATTTGACCAAAGTTTCCTTCCCTGCACTGGTGAGCAGGGTCACTTTCCATCCAACTAACTTGTTACGAATCTTGTCCACCACATTTGCCCACATGGTTTGCCGGGCCTTGCCATGGAGCATGGGGAGCCCAAGATAAGTAGTCTAGAACTCAAAAATGGAACATCCCAAGATTTTGGTGATCTTGCATTGTATTTTGATCGGGGTATGGATGAAGAATAGATTACTTTTAGTGTAATTGATTTTCTGACTAGCAACTTCCTCGAAGCGGTTGAGAATATCCTTGATCACCTTGGCATATGCTATCGAAGCCTTAGTAGCCATAAACCTGTCATCTACAAACTACTGGTGAGTGGTAGGGGGAAGCCCGAATGCTGCCCTAATATCGAAAAGCTGACTACAGGAGTAGGCATCCTTGATAGTTCTCCCCAAACTCTCTGCCAAGATGATGAATAGAATGGGGGATAGAGGTTCACCCTGCCTCAGGCCCTGAGAACTCGGGAAGTAACCCACAACAAAACCATTTACCATGATAGAGAACCAAGAAGAGGAAATGCAGTTGTAGATCAGGTTTACCCAAGACTCATGGAACTCGAACTTGAGAAGGATTTGGCTAAGGAATTCCTTGTTGACTCTATCAAAGGCCTTGTTCATGTCTAGCTTGAGGAAGAAGGCAGTCGTGTCTAAAACCTGAGATAAATGGATAAATTCATGGATGGTGATGACCCCATCGAGAATATTTTATCCTTTGACTATGCTCCCCTGACACGGGTCAATGATGGACGAAATAATGTTGGATAGCCTAGACGCCAGGGCTTTGGTGAGGATTTTGTAAATGACATTGCACAGGCTGATGGACCGGTAATCAGAGAGGGATTGGGAATTGTACCCTTTGGGTATGAAAGCCAAGAAGGTGGAATTCACATCTCTGGTAATGGACTTGGAGATTTGCATATCCCTAATGGTGTTAGAAAGATCCTGCCCCATGATGTCCTAGAAGGTCTAGAAAAACCTGGGTGAGAACCTATCCAGACTAAGGGCTTTGTCGAGCTTCATGGAAAAGAGGGCCTGGTGAAATTCATCCTGGGAGATGGGGCTTAGGAGAAAATAATTTGATTCTTGGGAGATGATGGTGGGGATGATGTCCAAGAGGGATTCCATGGCCTCGAGGGCTTGGGGTGGGCTGGAACCTAGGAGGATTTTGAAATGATTGATGGCTTCTTCTCTGATTACATGGATATCCAAAATAGCTGCCCCATCCTACAAGAGAATGCTTTTGATCTTATTGGCACTCCTATACCTCAAGGTTGAGATGTGGAAGAACTTGGTATTGGCATCACCTTCCTTGATCCAAAACTGTCTTGACTTCTGGCACCAAAAAGTTTCCTCCTTGGTGAGGATGTTGTGCTACTCAGACAATAAGGTGCTCTACTAATCCCTAAGACTGTCACTGCCTTCGCATTTCTAAAAGGACTTCCAATTTGGTTGATTCAGGATTTGACCTGCTAGTTGTCTTCAAATATGTTTTCAAAGGTTTTCTTATTCCAAATTTTCAAGTTCCATTTAATGAACCTAAATTTCTGGGTTACCTGGTTAATAGCAGACCCTAGGAATTTCTGACTCCACCATGACTGTATCAAGCCCTTGAGATCCTTGTGGTGAATCCACATTGTTTCAAACCTGAAAGGGGTCTTGAATTGCGGTCTAGAATATGATTCCAAGATGAGGGGACTATGATCAGAGCCTATCTTTGGGAGGGCTCACAAGCTGGCATTCCCAAAGTAGGGGAGGGCTTCCTGGGAAAGCAAAAAGCTAGAAATCCATGAGAGCATTGGAATTAACAAAGTTTCTTAGGTCTGCAGTATCTCTGTGAGTGATGTTGTTCCCTCATTTTTTTCCTTGAGGTGCAAAGGATAATTGAAGTCCCCTGCCAGGATCTAAGGAGTTCCTTCAAAGACCTACCTCATTGAAGTGAGCATTTTCCATAGGGATTCTCTGCCCATAGAGGTGTTTAGGGCATAGAAATTTGACATCACCTAAGAATTATGGGATTCAGTATCCTAGAATAGGATGTTGCTTACCCTATCGTGGCCCGAAATAAGGTTTCATTGGAGCTTGGTAGGATTCCAGAGACACAAGAGCCCTCCCGACGTCCCAGAAGTTGGGGAATGAATGAAATCACAGTTTCACCAAATATTTCTAGCAATGTTAGGGGACCATTGACCCAATTTTATTTCCATAATGAGAAAAATGGTTGTATTATGTTCTCTCCTCATGGCTGCAACCAGTCTCTATTTGGCTGCCCCATTTAGACTTCTCACATTCCAGGAGAGGACTTTTATTTCAAACTCTTGAAAATTCTCTTGCCCCCTTTTCCTTGCTGAGTAGGGGGTTTGGATCTTCGACTTTTGTCTTTGGAATTGTTTGTTGTTTCCTAAAATAGCATTCTCTAGGTTCCATTGGCTATATCTTCAGCCGCATTTTTATTCCTTATGTCCGAATCAGAGGGTCTTCCTCTCTTTTTTTCCCCTCCTACATCCATCATGGATTTTTGGGAGCTCCGAGTTATCCTGGGACTACTTTGCTTAGGGGATGACTGGTCCTCGGCTTCATCATCAACAGTGATAGAGTTTGAGTACACAAGAGAGGCTAGGTCTTCAGGACCTGGGCTAGAGGATGGAGGAGAGATGGGAGGTGGGCCTTGAGGGATTCTCGAGGAAGCGGGGGAATCGAGTATGATGGGAGGATTATGTATGGGGGTGGTAGGGGGAAGTCCATGAGAGGTTGAGGGGGTGAGAGAATGGCCATTGGTTCAACGATGATCGGGATCTCGCCTTCCTCACAATCCTCACTGATAACAAAACTATGCAAAGGATTGAATTTATTGATTAGAGGAACACAAGTACTTGCCTTATGATTAAGCAGGCCCGAAGGGGGTCTGGAATAACTTTGTTGGCCATCAAAAATATAGGCGAGGGTTGATGCTGCATATTCTTTGATTGGTCCCTGGCAGGTTTTGACTGTGGTGGGATCCAGAGCTTGGGGCACTACGACTGAAGATGGCCCTGGGATTGGCACTCAAGGCAAAAAGCTGGATTGTTTTTATAGAATAGTGGCTACTTCCAATTGAATTCACCATAGATGAGGTTCAGGTTGTTTGGAAGCTTAATTTATAGGTTCACATTCACGTTAATGCAGGCCTGAGTTAGCTGGGTTCTTTCCCGGGTGGCTGGGTCGATAGCCACGAGCTCGTCGATCGCCTTAGAAAGACCAAGCAAGGCATCTTCATAGAAGAGATCTAGAAGTCTAACCTATGTGGGGGTGAAATTGATATTCTAGGAGTTGGGGTTAAAGTTTGGTTACCATTTATTGAGGAACAGACTTCGCCTTCCATAGAACCAGGGTCCTTCGAATAATATGCGCTCTGTGTCTTCATGGGAATTGAGTTGAATCATGAAAAAACCCCTTGTCATTGTTGAGATATCCAAGTTTCCTAGGGTTTTCCATTTTGAAGCCACTAATATATGAATAGAATCTAATTCAGATTGCCTATTGATGAATTTTCCTACCAAGGAGTTGGTATCTCGGGATTCATAGTTTCCATGAGGGATTTAGGGCATAGAACATTATTCCCTTGCATGATGAATTCACTAGTCATAGATGACATAGGAATTCATGTTTTTTGGAGCAAGTCAGCAAAGGATCGCTTATCGCCTACTGTTGGAACCTCACCAGGGATATGGGGCCCTTGCTTGGCCATGGTGCCAGGCCTGACGGATCCCTCGACGTCTCTGCTATAATAATCAAGATCTAAGTGCATCGCCATGGGGAGTGCCTGCGAGAATCATTTTTCTGGTGCCAAATTCAAATTGAATTTAAATTTTATAAATAAATATTATTTATACAAGGTGGTAAAACCTAAGAAGGCTTTAATACTTAATAAAGCCAAAAGGATTTAAATATTAACTAATAATATTTAAATTCTAAAGAATTTAAATAATTTATAAATTAATTATTTAAATATCAAAGGCATCAATGTCTAAGAGAAAAAGGAATCCACCGACATTTGAAAGTATGGTGGCATATTGGTATAAAAACCATATGATAAAGTGGCAAATATTTCATCCCATGCTCGATTGAAAAAGGACTGCGAGTTGTGTGTTTTGTGCGATTTCGTGCAAGGTATAAGACAAAAGTTTTTATCTTAAAGTGCGACAATGAAGGAATAAGATGAAATATGCCCTAACCCTTATAACCATCAAACGTGGTGGTTTGGTGGTAAGTTGGAGTGTGCTAGGGTGCTTGTGAGCAGGAGGACCCGCGTTTGAAAGGAAGTTGTACAAATATTTTTCTGTGAGGCACCAAGAGGGAGAAGATAGAGCACATGGTGCTCTTCCCTACCAAGGTGAGTGCCTAGCTCACACGACAGTTGGAGTCACAGCTAGGGCACTAGTAGAGGCAACGTCATGTGTTCGAGTCTCACCAAGGCAAATGTAATAGATTTTTAAATATATTCAGTGATGCCTAAGGTTTTGACATGAGGTCTTAGAGAGTTAAAAGGGGTAGATAAAAAGTATTTTTAATTAATTATTATTATGGTTAATTGGAGGAATAAGGAGTTAGCTTTATTTTTAAATAAAGTATTTATGACATATTGGTTTATTGGAGATTAAAGTGTTGATTAAATTTTGAGAGGACTTCTTGCCATTGAGTTATTTTGAGAAGGTGATTTTATTGACATTATTTTTGGTATTGAATATTATTTTAATTGGGAGATTATAAGGTGTATTTGGTCAAATAAATTTGTGTATGTTGATGAATGCTTTCTTCAACATGGAGTGATAAGGTGTATGTGTGTTTTGATATTTGCATTGTATATTTGAGAGAGTTTATCATCTTCTAAATTCCTTGAGCTTGGCAAAGAAGTGTTTGTGGTTGTGGCAGATTTTTGAGGTTCCTTCATCATCAAGAAAAAGGTATGAGCACATTCTTCCATAGTTGAGTTGATTGGTTGGTTTTCTGGAAAACAAGTTTGGAGTGAAAAGGAATTAATTAGGTTTCCTTATTGAGTGTGTTGAGTTAATGATTCAAGGTTTTCTAGAATAAAGAGTTGTTGTTAAAACCTTGTTTGATAAGCATTGTTGTTGAAGCCATTGGTTAAGTGAAGAAATTGAACTAGGGTTTGAAAAGAACACGAGTATCATTATTATGTGAGATTGATTGATAAGCATTATTGGAAATATTTTGAATGAGTGTTTATATGCTTGGACTAGGGTTTGTAAGCAAGGATTGTTTCATTGAGTGATTGGTTGAGTAGAGTTGGTTGAGCCTAGTCAAGTGAATGTGTGAAGTGATTGTTCAAGTTCTATAAAACAAACTATTCTATATTATAAATTGATTTGAGAAATTTATTGAGCTTTGAGGTGAATGTGAAGCATATTGAGTCTCTAACAATTCTCTGTATGTTTCTAAAAGAGCGATTGAAAGTGATTGAGCATTGAGGTGAATGTGAAGCATATTGAGTCTCTAAAAATTCTCTAATATTTATAAAAGACTGATTGAAAGTTATTGAGAAGATTTGGACAAGTTCTAATGTGGACTTGTTGAGTAGATTTGAGGTAAGTCTTTGAGAAGACTTGTGGATAGATTTGGGTAAGCTTTTGTGGAAGCTTACAATACAAATTGAGAGCAGATTTGGATAAGTTATTGTGAGAACTTATTGAGCAGATTTGAACAAGTTCTAGAGAGGACTTATGGATAGATTAGTGTAAGCTTTTGTGGAAGCTTGCAAGGCATATTTGAGATAAGTATTTGATAAGACTTGAGAGCATAATTGATTTATTTTTTCAAACCTTGAGTTAAGGTTTGGGATAGATCTAATAGAGTTGATTTGAGATTGAGTCAAGCTTTGAGTTAAGGCTTGAGGAAAGAGATTGAGAAAATTTGTGCTAGAGTGAAGGACTATGTTTAGTACAGATTAGAGGATAGAGTTTGGTACAGATTTGAGGACAGGTTTGTGCCAGACCAAAGACAAATATTGAGTAGATTTGTGCTAGATCGAAGGACTATATTTAGTATAGATTTGAGACAGAGCTTTGGAGGTGACAAAGTACAGAGGACAATAGTATCCAGTGGATAGATATCCATTAGCCAGGGTAGTAAGGATAGGTTTCTTCAGTGGATAGATATCCATTAGCCAGAGCAGTGGGGGCAACAGTTCTTCTAGAAGATCACCAACCAAAGCAAGAGGAGAAAGAAGTTCTCCTATGGATAGAGATCCATGAAATTGATTAAGGGGATTGGTGTCTCATTTGGACAGAGGTCCATAAAAATTATAATAGAGAAAGGATTCCCAAGATATTGATTGAGAAATTTTTAGTAAAATATTTTCTCCGTAGAGTATCCCACATTGGGTGAACCGCGTAAATTTGGTGTCTCTATTGTGTGTGGTGATTTGTGCATTACTTTGATTAATTCTATTGATATTGCTATCTATACATTGTATAATATTGATCAAAAAATAAAAGTAAAAAACGGTCTTATACTGTTCACCCCCCCTCTCAGTATAAGCTTGTGTTCTTCAATTGTTCTAAAAATGGATCCTATGAAACATTTTGTAATATTCTAGAACATTATTTTAAATTTTCTTCTTTCAGATTTTTTTTGTCAACTTCAACTAAACTTACTACTTTCTCTAACCATGGAAAATAAAATTTAACTTCATGATCCTCTATTAAAACCCCTTTATTGGCTAGCCTATCTACACATTTGTTTCCTTCCCTTAATGTATGTGTAAACCTGATTTTTTCAATATCCATAGCAAGGTATTGTATTTCCACAATGATCTCTTATATGTTCCATGAAGCCTTTGCTTTCCTCAAAATTCTATTTATTACTATTAGTAAATTGCCTTCCATCCATATTATGTTCCATTTTATTTGTATGCATATTTGTAATCCTTCCAAAGATGCCCAAGCTTCAACTTCATTATTTTTATTAAATCCACTACTGAAAGCATAATATGACAAAATATAACCTCTATATTTTTATTATTCCTCCTCCTACTCCTAGATTTCCTTTAGACACTCCATCAAAATTCAATTTGACCAACCCTGATTCTGGTGGTTTCCACTTTATATATTTTGCCTTTAATTTTTTTCTTCTATACCCACCACCATAATTCCAATTAATGACTTGAATCCATCTATCAAGGCACTTTGATTCAATATTAGAGATTTTATGAGTTGATAGGATTGGTTTAGACTCCTTTATGGCTAAAAAAATCTTCCTTTTCATTACCTCTAAATTGCTTTCCTTTCCTTTAAATATTCTTTTGTTCATTTCCAACCATATAGTCCAAAGTATTGTATCTTTCAATGTATCCAAGATTGTCTGTAATACCTCACTTTTAAAAGCACTTTGCTATTACTTTTTTTTGGTAGATAAGATACTATAGCATTAAAACCGGGTTTTACAGGTTGACCCAAAACCTTTTACAAAAATCAGCCCAGGGCTATTGATGAACATATCCTTACCAAGGATCCTATATATATAAAATCTACATGCCGCAAAAGACATTACATCTGGTAAGGCACATAGCTTGTTATTAAAAAGAAACTTCCCATACAAAATTTTGGGTATAACCCAAGAAAACACACATGCATCATAATTACAAAAAAGAAACAAACACGGATCCCTTCCTTGAGATAATGGAGAAACAAAAAGCTGCAGACACACATAGCAGAGTACTAAAAAAAACTCCCACAAGCTTTGTATTGACAGTTACTCTTAATAATTCTTTGGTAATTGATTTCTTTTGTATATGATATGCTTTGGTACCACATAATATCTTGGCCAATCAGCCTTGGATAAGTGAACCTGCTGGCTAGATTTATGGTGGTGGCTATCTGGTGGTCCACGTGGCTTTGGTTCGAAGTCTTATATTGTTGTTTCTTTCCTTTCCTATGATTATCAACCAACCTCAAATTACTAAGATGACTAGGAGCCATGTTATCTAACATGTGACTGTCCCCATTAGTCTTTGTGGTATTTCCAAGCAGCATCCACGAAGACTGATAGCTCAAATAATTTTTATTGTGAGTCCAATTCAAAAAAGAGATGGGAATACTCCTAGCCTTCGAACTTACAGTGCCTTCCTTGTTGGTAAATTCGACTATAATTCTTGGCATTCTTGTTGAATAAGCTCTTCTACTTAACTTAGGAAATCATGTTCCCATTTGAAAATTCTGTCACCATCAACACCCAAATTGGCCAGCTTATCAACAATTTTGTTAGCTTCCTGAAAGACATGTTGGGATTTTCCGTCCTGTCTTCCCTGGAAAAGGATCCTAGCCTCTTCAAAAATTGTTTTAATCCTCCATGGAGGTGTTTTCAAATTATTGAGGAGATTTATAACATGCATAAAGTCTCCTTCTATGATCAAATTGCCTTCTAAGTCTTGAGTCATTTTAAGGCCTCTCCACATAGCTCTAGCTTCAGCTTCGTTGTTCATCCTTGTTCCCAAATATTCAAAAAACACAAGCATCATATTCCCATTATGATCTCGCACAATACCACTAGTGCCTGCTCTTCCAAGATTTTCCTTAGCTACTCCATCAAAATTAAGCTTAAACCAACCCGTAGGAGGTGGAGACCACTTAACATTGGCTCTGGGGTTGACTACCCTAGGCATATAATCATCTAACAAGGTTAAGATTAAATATTGAGCAATCGTGGTCTCCTACAGATGAGGTTTACAACTATCAAAAGGGATAAGGTTCACATTCTCATTGGAAAAGGATAGGATCCTGGCAATGATAGTTTGATGATCATGGATAGACTCATTAAAGACTCTATGGTTCCTTTCTAACCACACCTACAAAAGATAGTGATTGAGATAAATTTTCCACATGTATCTAAGTATTTGGATTGAAAAGGGGCAAGGACACTAGATGAACAAATCAAGTGCAATGGTTGGTTTAACCCATGAAATATTGAAGGCCTGAGAAACACCACTTAGGATAGTCAAGGAAAAAGGGCACTCAAGGAAAATGTGATAAATGGTCTCCCAATTAGCCCTACATAGATAACAATGATTAGTGATACAAATACATTTATGCATCATATTATCAATGGTTAGAATTATTCCTTGGATAACCAGCCATGAAAAGAGTACAATTTTTGGAATTAAATTTTTTATCCAAACTAAGTCCTTTTGGAGGATAAAATCCTTGTCATCAAGCAAAAGCTTGTAAGCTGATTTAACAGTGAACTGCCCATTTTCCATAGGAGCCCAGGTCACTTGATCTTCCTTGGGTCTCATGGGGATAAATTATTGCCCGAGAATGTTACAAAGATCATTTGATTCTACTTGAAATCCCTGAATTCTTATTTATTTCCACTTCATTCTACCTCTGTCCTCAACCATATAATCGGAGACTTTTCTACCAATGAGTTCTTCTGTGATATCTTTGATTCGGGCTAAGTCGGGCTAAGTTAGGATATTGCGTCATTGGTTCATCCTTATCCCACCTATCATTCCAACAATTTATCCTCTCACCATTGGATAAAACCCATCTTAAACATTTTTTGATGATTTCATTATAATTAAGAATTGCTTTCCAAAAATCAAAACCTCTGATTGGAACTGAGTCACTTAGAAATTCCATAGTTTGAAGATACTTTCGTTTGATGATAGCTGTCCATTCATTTTCTTCACCAGAAATGAGATGCCATGCCTGCTTAGCTAGTAAAGCTAAATTTATATGAGCAATTATCCTCAGACCTAAGCCCCCATTTTCCATGGGTTTGCACACTTTGGTCCATCCTACAAGGTGTATCCTTTTTTTCTCCTCTGATCTAGTCCATAAAAATTCTTTTTGGAGTTTCTCAATTTTCTGGAAAACCTTCACAGGGGCTTTGAAAATAGAGAGGAAATAGATTGGAATGCTCTGAAGAGAGGCCTTAGTGAGGGTTAGCTTTCCTGCTTGAGATAGAAGATGACCTTTACAACCAGTAAGTTTTTTTTTGAATTCTTTCAATAACCTTGTCCCACATTGACTCTCTCGAAGAACCAATGAAAAGAGGGAGACCAAGATACAAAGTGGGGAGGTTTGCTATATCACACCTTAAAATTTTTGCAATCCTTCCTTACCTCTGAATGGGGGTGTTCAAGAAATATAACTTGCTTTTACTGAAATTAACTTTTTGACCAGCAACATCCTCGTAGATTTGTAGGATGTATTTAATTATTTTGGCCTCAACCATCGATGCCTTAGTCAATATAAGGGTATCATCGATGAATTATTGGTGAGAAACAACCCTAGTGAGAGATGTTGCCTTGATTCCTGATATTAGCCTTGAATTGCAAGTATTTTTGATGGTTCTACCTAAAGCTTCTGCCATAATGATGAATAAAATGGGGTTGATAGGGTCCTCCTGTCGATTCCTCTACGACTTTGAAAGTAACCAGCAGTTGTTCCATTAACTAGAATTGAGAACCACGCTTTAGAAATATATTATTTGATCAAATTAACCCATTGGTGGTGAAAACCAAACTTAAGAAGGACAACAATCAGAAAATCCTAATTTAGCCTGTCAAATGCTTTGTTCATATCAAGCTTGAGGGCAAAAACAGACTATTAGTCTTATGAGCAGAGTGTAGAGCTTCATGAACTGTGATAAATCCATCCAAGATTGACCTACCCTGGACAGAGCTTCTCTGTCATGGATCTATGATGTGGGGCATAATATATCTCATTCTATTTGCAATGGCTTTAGTTAGGATCTTGTAAGAAACATTACACAGAATGATTGGCCTGAAGTCAACCATAGATTCAGGGGTTTTCTTCTTAGGAATTAGAGAAATAAAAGTAGAGTTGATACCTTTTGGGATATGATTGCTTGCTTGGAATTATCTGATAGCAAAAATTACATCCTCACTTACGATGTCCCAAAAAACTTGATAGAAACAAGGGGGAAAGTCATCGGGTCCCGGGGCTTTGTCTGGCTCCATGCTAAACAAGGCTTCCTTAATTTCCTCATCAAAAAAGGGAGCTAGAAGCTTAAGGTTTATATCCTCATTTATTATGCTAGGAATGGATTGCAAGAGAATATCTTTGGCCTCCTCATTGCACTATGATTCCTGACCAAGGATAGAATTGAAATAAGTTACTACCTCCTTTCTGATTTCTATTAAGTCTTGAGTAATAGAACCATCTGTTTTTTTTTTTTAATTTTATCTTGTTATTGCTTCTATTTCTAAGCATGGTGATGTGAAAAAACTTGGAATTTGAATCTCCATATTTCAACCAAAGATCCCTTGATTTTTGCCTCCAATAGATTTCCTCACAGGCCAAAATATTATGAAACTCTGCTAGTTTTGTTCGTTCCTCCTGCCTAGTAGTTTCATCAGCATCACCATGTTGGATCCTTTGATCAATTATCTTCAAAATTTCAACAAACTATTTTTTATTTTCAAAGATGTTCCCAAATACCTCTTTGTTCCAAGTTCAAAGATTTTCCTTAACAAACTTTAATTTGCTAGCAAGTTTAAAAGCTGCACTACCCCTAACAGGCTACTGCCACCACTGACTTAAGTTATCTCTGAAACTGGAATGTTTGATCCACATAAATTGAAATCTGCAAGGTTTCTTGAAGGTCAAAGAGTTAGGGATCTCTAACAAAATGGGATTATGATCAGAGGTAATTTTAGGAAGGGCTTGTAGGGTAGAATCATCGAACAAATGTGTAGCCTCCTTTGATAGAAAAAACCTATCAAGTCTTTCTTGAATGAGATGACACCCTATCCGTCGATTGCTCCAGGTATAATTCGCTCCTCTAAGTTTTACATCCATCAACATGTTGGAGTTCACAAAGTCATTGAACTCATCCATTCTCCTGATAGGTGGTCCATTTCCATCCATTTTGTCTGAAGGGTAAAGAGGAGTGTTAAAATTCCCAACCAAAATCTAGGGGATATTATGGAAGATTTCAATCAAATTGCCTAAGTACTCCCATAGTAGAGATCTCCCTTGAATTGAAGTTAGGGCATAAATATTTGAAAGGATCCACGACTTGTTGTTGTTTATTTCCTTAAATAAAACACTAAGAACCCTGTCATATTTTTGAATAATGGTGCCTTCTACTATCCAGGGATCCCACAAAGTCATAAGGCCTCTAGATGCTCCTCTGGATGATTTGCAATCCATATCCACTTGATTCCAGATTTATTTTGCTATTTTTTTTGTCTGAATCTCATCCGTTTTTGTTTCTTGCAACATGATAATAGTTGGATTCATTTTATTTCTTATTGCACTGACTTCCATGTGTTTGGGCAGGCCATTGAGGCCTCTCATGTTCCATGAGAGGAAATTCATTTAGATTGTTTGGGATTTCTTCTTCTCCCCCTTCCTTGAGGGGGTTTTCCTAATTTTTTGTCTTTAGAACCCAGAATAACCTGTTGATACAAGGTTCTCTATTTTCAATTGGCAATGTCATTATCAGTTTTAATTTTTTGATGCTCAGCATTTGATATTCTCCCTCTTCTTTTTTCATTGCCAAAATCTATAGGAGACTTCACAGTGCTCCTAGTTTGTTTAAGACTAAACTGAGGAGAGGTAATTTTTTGTAGAACAAGACTGCCATATTCCTCAGTCTGAAGAGTTTCACATATCTCCACCCCTAAATCCAAATATTTTCATTTTTTCCTGTATTACCCTAGTCTACGGGATGACCCCTCAGTAGGATTCACTTGGCTCCTAGTGATGATGTTAGGGAGATGAGATTTTTTATTTTCCAATGCCTCAACTTTCTTGCAAAGTTCTTCAACATTAGGTTTTGGATTTGGGATGCCCATTGGGCTTGAAGTATTTCTAGCATTGGGGTTTAAGGATCCTGAATTGGATGTGGATTCTAGAGATCGTGCATTAGGGTTTGGATTTGTGATGCCCACGGGACTTACAGTAATTTTAGCATTAGGGTTTTAGGATCCTGACTTGGATGGGGATTCGAGAGAGTCAGAAAGGTTAGCTTGAAGGTGTTGGGCTTCCATGTCTTCTGATAATCCTCCTACTCCCATATTGGATAGAATTGAAAATTTATTTGAAACTAGAGGATTGGAACTTACCTGAGTATTTTGGTTGCCAACAACCTATTATTTTCCTTTGTCTTGCTAGGACCCTTCACCCTCTCTTTTATTTTTTTGGTAGACATAGTTTGCCTGATTGAAATTACCTCTGCCAGGGAAACTCCTCAAATTTCCTCTGTCTAGCATTCCCTGCTTATGCTTTTCTCTATTCATTGCTAGGTTAGGGCACTGATTGCATAGATGTCCTTGATTTTTATATTCTGCATAGAATGCCGATCTATTCTCATATTCTATCGGCTATTTTCTATAGTATTCTCCATACTATAGCTCCAAAAACATTAGAAATTAATTATTAAAATTAGCATTTATGCAGATTCGTGCATGAGTCATCCTTGTCTTGGCCAAGGTTGCATGGTCAATGGAGATCAGGTCCCCTATAGTTCTAGCTATGCCCTGTAGCCAATATTCATTGAAGAACTAGGTAGGTAGACTCGAGATATGAACCCAAATAGGGACAATATTAATATTTTGCTTTTTAGGGTCGAAATATTCATCCCATCATCTAAGAAAAAGGCTCCTTTTGCCTAGAAACCAAGGACCTCTTGTTAAAATGCGGTTAGCATCCTCCATATTGTTAAAATGGATAATGAAGAACCCTTGAGTTAGAGCTACCAAATCCAAGCTGCCTACCAGTCGCCATTTACCCGTCGTCCAAGCCCTGATAGTCTCCATGTCCGGCCTACCTCCCAAAAACTTACCTACCAGGGAGAATTATTCTATTAAAATAAAATGGCAACTTGTCGGGGCTGAAATTTTATTATTTACTGGAACTAGGGGCAGAAGAGAGAGAACCTCCTTTCTTTTTCCTCTAAGAGTCTCAACAAAAGACAACCACTTCTTGGGCCCCACATTGTCCTTCGTATCATTTTTTTTGGGGTCTTTATGAGGAGGGTCGGGCCTCCATGTGATGCCTGCCTCCAAATATGTCGTAGCCTGACCGCATTCCTTTGGATCCTTGCTTGATCCATGCTCGAGGTTCCCACCTGCCCCTTCCATACCTACTCTACCTCTACTACCTTGGCTGAGATTCCTACCCAAAAAATTCAAACCCTCACTCCCACCGCACTCGCTAAACCTCAACTCACTCATTCCTCTTGTTGAAGGAGAACGAAAGAAAAAAAATCAATCACTTTTCTATTACTTTAACCTTTCTTCAATTCTATCGTTCATCACCATGCATGTATCAAACATATTAAGAATCTATTTCCATAGTTCCATGAATATTGAGTAGTGTTACAAGAGATGACGTATACTTTCCTCTTCCTTTTTACATAGAATACATCATGAGGGGCCATGAAAACCCCTTTTCATTAGGTTATCCTAGAATAAATTTTTCCTATGACCTACTAGCCATATAAACATGTTGCCTTTTCAAATGCTCGGGCTTTCCCAAATATCTCTCCATATTATTTGTGATATTACTATTTTGTTGGTGCTTTATATTATATTTTCTTCTTGTTGTGTATTCTCATAAACTATTCAACTCCTAAATCAACTTATCCTTGGCTCCCCTAAGAATAATCATTATTGTTATATTTTTGCTTAATTGCCTACTAGCAACAATGTTCGGTATATTTATAAAAAAATCTTATTTCCATTTGTATCTTCTTTCATAATCCTTGTCCATAATGTTTGAATCTCTATCACCATATTTATCTTAAATAATCTCATCCATAGTTTTAAAATTGGTTCTAGATTGAGTGGTCTTTTATCACACCAAGTATCCATCTAAATATATTTTTTTCTCCAGTTTACACCATCCATATTAGACCTTTAATCACTAGATCAATTAATTTTTTTAAACATTCTATTGTGCAAAACCATCTAGCAGTGATAATGCAAGTAATATTAAGCTTGGTCCATTGGGCTCAATATGCTTAGAAGAATTCCTACCCATTTTCTTTGACTCTCTTTGTACAATATCCAAATTACTTTTTCCCTTAGAGTTAAGTTTACATCCATTAGAAATCTTAAACTGAGGCCTCATCTAGTTTTATCATCACACACCTTGTTCTATTTCACTAAATAAAATTTCCTTTTATCATGTAATCCTGATGATGAAAATGACCGCATAATATAGATTAAATATTTTCTATCGATTTTGGCATAATATACAAGGACATAAAATATGTTGCAATGACTTTTAAGATTAATTTAATTAGTTGCACTCTTTCTACTAATGATAACCATCTACCTTTCCATGCTAGTGGTTTATTATAAACTTTACTTATAACTAGATTCCATAATTCTATCCTCATTCTCACCTCAAATAAGGGCATCCCTAGCTATGTTGCTGGTAAATTTACCTCCTCTATTTGGAGTAACTTGCATATCCCAACTATGATTCTAGTTGGAATGTTTAGGAAGTAAATGTTGGATTTTGTCCTATTAACTTTTTGACCAGATGCTCTTTCATATTCCTTTAATAAGTTATTCAAAGCTTTGAACTTTTTTTTACCTACCCTTCCAAAAAGGGTTGTATCATTGACAAACTATCAATGAGTGATGTTGTTGATGTTATTACTAGCCTAAATTCTACTTATTAGCCCATATTTGTATGTCTTCTTTAGGTTCCTTTACAAAAAATCTGCCATAATAATAAAAAATTATGGGATAGAGGATCTCCTTATCTAAAACCCCTCTTGGCTTTAAATGATTCTATTACTAGCCCATTGACTAGCACTAAATATGATATTGTAGAGACACAAGCTTTAATCCATATGACCCACATCTTCCCAAACCCAAAATTTTTAAATACTGCAAATAAAAAAATCCCATTTAACCCTATCATTATATTTATTCATATCAAGTTCTAAGATCATTTCTCTTTCTTTTCTATAAGTTATTGAATGCATTACTTCATAAGCTACTATGATCCCATCTAAATTATATCTCCCTTTCACAAATCCTTCTTGCTTTTCTAAAATAATTTTATCTAATAGTGGTCTTAACCAATTTGTCATCACTTTGGATATTATCTTATATGCCATATTACATAGGCTTATGATCCTGAATGAATCAAACAATTATGCATCCTTATTTTTTTAAATCAAGGTAAGATATGTTACATTTATTTTATAAGGTATCTACTATTTTACCCTAGACTATTCCACTACCACCAATAAAGGATCCTTCACTATTTCCTAGTTATTATGATAGAATGTTGTAGGTCCATCTAGACCTAGGGATTTATCCTAATAAAAAGAGAAAAGAGCTTAATGAACTTCTAGAGTAATACTCTCCATCAGTTTGCTATTGTCTCCATATATTATAATTAAAGATACTTTTTGTAGTAGCTTATAATTAAGAATTTCAGTCTTCTTCAATTCTAGAATATTATAGCAAAAAACCCGTCTCCTTTCTGATTTTGCTCTAGTATTCAATCCAAACCTTTTCTACTAATTTAATTCTACTAATTCTAGATGTTGTTCTCTATACTATTGCCATCCTATGAATTGTTTTATTTTTATCTCCTTTTAACCAAGTCTATCTTGATTTTAATCTCTAAATTTTCTCTTCCTTAAAATATTATGATATTCACTAAGCAAATCCATTTCCTCTAAGATTGGATTATTGTGCCCATATTTGTGAAATTTTGAAAGTTTTTAGTTCTTTCTTCTCAAAATTATTTTCAAAAGTATTCTTGTTCCATTGTTTTAATCTAAATGTCATTGATTTATTTTATTTTAGAAGTGAATATATCCCACAATTTCTTGAAGAATTCAATTTTTACACTATCATATTAATAAATTGAGGATGATATTCCTACATCTGCTCATAATGAAATTATGATTTCTTTAAATTTAACTTACCACCATTTTAATTCTTATTGGCCATTGATTTGAACTAATCCTTGTCAAGGTATTAATTTTAGCACAAGTCCCTTATTCTAGACAATGATATGAGAGTATGCATTTATCCATTTTTTTTGCTATTAGGTTCTTGCCTATCCTATTATTCATTCATGTATAGTTATCCTCTTCAAAAACAATCTCTCATAGATTGTTGTTTTGAATGAAATCTAAGAAATATCTCATACTTTAGTTATTTTCCTAAGTCCCCTAAATTTTTTATCTAGCTTGGTTATGGAATTAAAATCTCCTATGATCATGAATCGGGTTTCTTGGTATTTACTTCTCATAAAGGCTTCAATCCCACTCCATACTTTTAATTTTCCTAAATGAGTTTTAAGTCCATAAACATTGATAAGAATAAAATAAATATTTGCAAAGTAGCATGTGACTAATGAGGCTATCCCTAGTTTTATGAATGGTTTCATAGGAGATTCTAACTAGATCCCAACATGTTAGAATTTTCCTTGCTACTCTTTAATCCACAATATTCCATTCACATATTTTCCATATTGCTTTCATAGTTTTTAAAACTTCTTCCTTTGTCATTTTAGTTTCCTGGATATAAAGGTTATTAGGTTTATTACTTAAATAGAGAACTTGATACACCTTTGTTTTGAAAAGGCATTAACACCCATTGTATTCCATGAGATGGTAATCATGTCTCACCAATGGTTGCTAGCCTATCTTGTGAATTACGAATGTCATTTTGCTCTTTGGTAAAGAGAAGTTCAACCAACTTAGATTGTGTCCCTTTATCTATGTCTGCTCTTGATTCCTTGGCTCTTGCTTGATAATTTAAAGTTTTTTTTTTCTTTCTAGTATTAGGGGTAGGTCTTATTATTCCATTCCTCAATATTCTTTCACAACTTTCATTTTCATTAAATATATCCTCTCCTGGCTCTACTGAGGAATATTTTGACTTATGTTGCTCATTTTCTAGTATTTTCTTGTTAATGGTAGAGGTATTAACATCTAAAGTTATGTTTTTTCTACCACTTTCCTTCTCATAAATGGTACATGGTACTTCAAGAGAGTATTCAAAATTTTATGGGGTACATTCATTAGGTTTAGTAGAAATGTTCATCCCTAAATTAGGTTCAGATTGAGTAGATGATTCCTTGTTAATATTTTAATCCTATTGTACCATATCCTCTAAGATTTGATCTACTTTTTTCATAGGCTAAAGCCTCAAAATAATTGGTGTTTCTTCTAATATATTTAATGGTCTCTACTATTTATTTACTTTCATATGTATGGACCTATTTCTTGGAAATTGAAAACCATCCTCATCCTTATTGTAAATTTTTCTTGTGGTTTTCTAGACATGTTTCTAATAAATTATTCTTAGGGTATCATCTCTTAATATACCTCACCTCATGACATATCCTACATTTGAAAGATATATTTTTATAATCCATGATTTGGGTCCACATATTACCCCCATACTTAAGAATTATCGATTCTAGTAAAGGTTTACTGATATCAATATTGACCAATATCTAGGCATAAATAGCTAAGACTTCATATTTTGTAGTTTATGAAATCTCAAGGAATTATCCTAGAGTGTTTCCTATTGCCTTGAAGGTATCCATTTCCTAATATTCAATGGAAAACACATACATCCTGATCCAAATTGATATTAGGGATAGATTCATATTTTTAGGTGTAAAGCCTTCAAACCAATGGGTAAGGAAGAGTCCTGCTCTTCACATAAACCAAAGAACCTCTTTTAAGATTCTATATCTTTCCTCCATAGTTAAAAAAATGGATAGGGAACTTATTTAGGCATCCCTATCAATAATCAAAGACAAAAATAAAGATTGGAATTGGTTGTTGGAAAAAGTTAAGAAGAAAATTAGAAAGTGGACCAATAGATGGCTTTCTTTTGGGGGTAGAATTACCTTGGTAAAATCTGCCCTTCAAGCTATATCTATTTATGTTTCTACTATGTTGAATATCCCAAAGGCCTTTCTTTGAGATTTAGATCAAATTAATCATTGGTTCCTCTGGAGTGGTACTAAGGAGAAAAGAAAAAGGGCCTTGGTGAAATGGGACACTTTATGTCTTCCTAAGAATGAAGGGGGTTAGTATTTTGATGTGCTATTAATAACAACGAAGCTTTAGCTACTAAATTGTATTGGAGGATTTTACATAACCCCAATGCCCTTTGGGCTAATAATCTCCATGCTAAATATGTTGAGAACAAAAGTCTTGAAGACCTTGTTCGGTATAAATTGCCTACTAAAGGTTCTGCTATTTTAGTGGTTCTCAATAATGGTGAGGATTTGATTAAGAAATAGTTATTTTGGATCATTCATAATGGTCAACATGTAAATTTTTGGACAAATTCTTGGGATGGTCACCAGCATTTGATAACTCAGTTTTCTAATTGGAGGTCTTGAATGGATGAGATTCATCGAGATAATTGGATAAAGATGGGTAATTACTATCGATACCATACTGGTAATTTATATGTTGGTAGATATTGGATCCCTATTGAGGGTTGGCCTATTTAAACTCCAAAAATTCAAATACAAGATACCCAGTGCATCCTATATATGAGATCTCTCTCTTGGTCCCATGATAAAGATTGTTTTGGATGGAAAAACACTACTAAGGGTGAGTATTCAGTTGCTCAAGGTTATTTGGCCTTATGCCATAATATTCCAACCAATTTTATGATATATTTTCTCATTTATGGGATCCAAAGATCTGGCATAAGGTGAGGTTCTTTATTTGGATTTTATTGCATCATAGGGTGCTAACTGGTGAGCAACTTATGAAATATGGTTTTCATGGCCATTTTAGATGTGAAATATGTGGAAAGAATGTGCAAAATCTTAGTCATATTTTTATTGAGTGTACCTTAGCCTCTGAGCTATGGAGGATAATAGCCATCTTACTTGGCTTACAATGGTCCAATTTTTCTATTTTTGAACAAATCTGGAAGGATTGGCCTAAACAGGAGGATGTTGATCATTTCATTAGGCAGTTAGTTTGGATGGGTTCTACTATTCTCCCTTGGAATATCTGGAATGAAAGGAACAACTAGATTTTTAATCAAGAAATAAAATATATTCACTATATCTGGCAAAAGGCCATTACCAACTTAGTTGAATCATTCCAACAACTCCTTAATCACCCCCAAAACTCCCACCAAAAATGGGATCAAGTGATGCAAATATTGAATATTCACTCTTCTAAAGGTAACTGACTTAAATGGAATGTGAGTAATTGTAATATGGAAAGAACAAGGAATTGGCAGCCTCCTCCTAAGTATTATGGAAAAGTCAATATCAATGGAACCTCTAGGGGGAAACCTGGAAAAGCTATTGTAAGAGGAATTGGTAGACTTTCAGATGGCTCCGTGGTTTTCACGTTTGTTGAGAATTTGAGTATCCTTTCCAATAAACTTGTTGAGGGGTATGGTATCATCAGAGGCCTTCAAGAGGCTACTAAGGTTGGATGGGAAAAGCTGTTGGTTGAATTTGACTCCCAATTCATGATTAATATTCTAAAGACTCCTAAGAATCATAAGGTTGATTGAAGAATAAAAGAATTGTTGAGAATATTCAATTAATCTAGATGGGCTTTTTCAAAGTGGATTACAATAATGTGGTTAGAGAACATAACAAGAGTATTGATGCTTTAGCTAACTGGGAACTGGACGAAGGTGATCTTACTTGCTACGACCACCCTCCAAGATGGTGGGCTTCACAAATAAGGGAAGCTCTACTTTTTATCCTTTCTTTGTATGGATCTAGTACTAGAGGTACCTAGTTTATTTTTGCTTTGTTTTTACTTCTCTTTGGTTCGGTCAGGGTTTTTTAGTTCCCTAGCTTAGATATATATTTCCTATGTTTCCTCTGTTGAATCTTGCCTTAATAGTCTTTTGGCCTAGAAAGGTCGTAGTTGTGTTTTTTTTTTTAGTTTTTCGAGGGGTGTGTGTTTTTTGTATTGTTTTATTTTTGTGTTGTTTTAGTTGTTTTTTTTGTGTTTTTGTTGTTTTTTATGTTTTTGTGTTTTTATTATTATTTTTTTTTGGTGTTTTTGTTCTTTTTCATGTTTTTGTTTTTTGGGTTTTTGTTTTTTTTAAGTGTTTGTGTGTTTTTTTATTGTTTTTATGGTTTTCTTATGTGTTTTGTGTTTTGTTGTTATTTTTTATTTATTTATTTATTTTTTTGAGTTTTTTGTTGTTTTTATGCTTTTATGTTGTTTTTGTTTGTTTTGTGGTTTTTATTTTTTTGTTTGTTTGATTGTATTTGTTTTTTGATGTTGTGTTTTTTGTGTTTGTTTGTGTTTTGTGTTTGTTTGTTATTTTTTTTTTTGTTTTAGGTATGCTCATTGAGTGTGTCAAAGGGGGTAGGCCAGGTGCAAGCCCTAGGTATTTTTGGCGGAATAGATACCTCTGCCTCCTTGGGACTTACCCAAAAGTGGTATCCCATTTGGGGTGTTTTACACAAACAAAAAAAATGGATAGGAAGAAACCTTTGAGAATAAAGGATAAACTCACTCTTAGAGACTTCCATCTCTTATCAATCCATTTTTTTAAAATTGAAACCCTTGGTCAAGATAAATTAAAATTACTAATGATTACCTTATCTTTGAGCAATGAGGATCGCTGCTCTGTGAGGTTCTCTCTAACCTATACTATTAGGGATGATTATAAGGATTAGTTGTAAATAAATCCATTGGAAGGATATTATAACTCAATATCTAGTAAAATTTACCAGTATATCCTATAGTGATTATATTATTTGAGAATAAACCTACAATAATGTGCATGCAAAAATTCAAATAAAAAGAAGGGATAAATGAAATTAGCTAAAAAAATTCTATGCCTAGATGAAATTTCCTACCTATATGATTACCTATAACTTCATTGTTCCTTCCATCATTCAAACTCTAGCTAATAGATATTTGTAATTTCATTTTTCTATGACTTGAAAATTTGTCATTATCCTTGTTCGAGATGGCTAATTTCATAGGGTCATATATCCTTCAATTATGCTTAAAGTCATTCATATAACCACTCATTTTAAATATCTTCAAATTCCATATAAATTGGTCTTAGAATAATCTGAATCAGATAACCCTTCACAAAGATATGGATCCTAAAAGATGAGACTTTTTTTCTAGAAAAATTCTCTATCACTCTTGTTTCGAATAACTATCTTCATATGGATGCATCTTCGTCAATACTATTTGGATTCATTTGTGTGACCATTCATTTCAAAGATATTCAAATTATCATCCTTATTATTAATTGATTATATGTGATTTAAATGAGCCCTACCCATATTAAATCATGAGCACATGATCATAGTATTTCAACAAGATTACAGCAAGAAATTTTTTATATATCACCTAGAAATATGTGATCTTGGGAATCTACATCGAGAGTACATGATTTTAATCACTTGAGCTCAAGTATTTTTTGGTTAACTACTTTGATAAAATTATCACAATTTTAGTTGATTATTTTTTAAAGAATTTTACACTATTGAAAGTACTATATGGATGGAAATGCACTTGATGACTGCTAATAAGTTTATTTTAAAGGAGTTTGTCTATTGAATTTGTGCAACCAATTATTTTCTTACATACCTAATATCCATGTATTTTTAGAAGTCATAATTAACATGATTTACTTGAGTTTTTGATATATTTGACTGGTATTAGCATATTCATGAGTTTTAATGAGAACTCATAGATTATCAAGTTTTGATGAGCATTGACATATTGATGAGTTCTTTATATATTACTAATTATATTTTTACTTGTACACTAATATACATGATAAATCACTTGGTGGACATTGAAAACTATTGAAAATATACTTAAACATCAATAATTTTATATGGTTGAATCTTCAACATAAATATTCTCTAATGTTATATAATTCTCATGCATCTCTTGTTGATTACTTGACATACTTGTATGATTCAGATTACATACATTTCTCATGATATTATTATTTATGTTAATCTTCAATTGTATACTTGAATATTTGATACATATATTTTACACTTTGACTTGATCCTAAGATATTTAATATGACAAAGAGTTTAGATAGGTAACATTTAGTGCAAACATTTGGCACAGTTTGATGTAGAAACAAAAGTATGAAGCTATATTATTCATCATAATGCAAGTATATATAGAATTACATAGGAATATCACGTAGGTTAAGTGGTTGCAACAATATGCCAAACATGGCCAACCACTTAACTACTAGTTAACCAAATGCTAACTATGGATGTCCACTAACTGCTAGAAGACAAACAAGATCTCTAACAGTTAAATAACATCTAACAAGCTAACAACATGCTAACAACCTATTTCTAACATGGGCATACTATGCCTCACGTGAATACAAAGTGCAAGAAATAGGAATAATAATAAATAATATATTAACTTAGGCTTAAGTGAATAAGCCTAAGTTATCCTCAACACTCCTCCCAACCATATAAGCATTAGACCCCAATGCTCTCAACAAATGTGGAAAGTCATGGGCCATCTCATGGTGAGGAATCCAGTGAGCCATGTGTGGAAAGTGACCGCGACGAGCGACAAGGTAGGTAGTGGAAGAACCTTGTCCCATGTGATGAGTCTTTATCTCAAAAACTCTATCTGAAATGAGCGAAAGCTGACGATCAGGTGCCACTGCTGCTGTAGGACTGAAAAAAGGATCAGGTACCAAAAGAGGGTCCTAAAATGGTGTCTCTAGAAAGTGGCACTCATCCAAAGGAACCCAAACTCTACCTCCAATATGTGGTGAGTGAGGATTGTGTGCTTTCACACCACTCCCTACGGAGTCTCCTGCAAGTCATGTGGTATCTTGCCTAGAAGGCTCTGCCTATGCTCAGTAAGGGAAGTAACCTTAGCTTGCTCCTCCATGTGTGCAATGGTGGGAGTGGGCAAAGCCAAAGGTAAATTCTGTGGAACAAGTGGTTCAATAGTTGTAGGTGTACCCAAAATTATACCAATGGAATCAATGGTATCTTTCTCATGAATGAGAATGGTGGGTTCCTTAACCACTTGTTCTTGTGTCTGTTCATCATGTGGGAGTGAAACTTCTTCCTTTGCATGTTCCTTAGGTGGTGCTTTTTCTTCATTTTGTGTGGGACAAATTCTAGTAGGAGCTAAAATAAGTGCTTGACTCAATGGCTTCCTTACTTACCTACAACTTAACATCAAATTGGAAGTAGGTGTAGTGCTTTGTATCAAGTAGTTTTTACCATGCAAATCCAATGTGTAGGTGTTCTTTTTAGCATTATAAATAGCATTCCTATCAAATTGATAGGGTTTACCTAGCAAGAGTCCACAAAAATCCATATATGTGACATCACACCTAACTTTGTCCACAAACTTGTCACCAAAAGCAAAAGTCAAGGTGCAAGTATGGGTGATGTTGGATGTGGAGTCTACATCTTTCCACCCAAGTGCATAAGGTTGGTGATGTGGTTTGATGGGAAGTTTCAACTTCTTCACAATGGAATTCACAATGAGGTTCTTTTGTGATCCGTTATCAATGATACAATCAACATAGAAATCATGTGTCAAGTGGGCTCTAGTGACAAACAAATGATCATGCCCCCCTTGAGCATAAACATTGGACATTAGGGTAACTTTGTTCAGTTTACCCTTTAAAGCAGGATATTCTTCTTCTGTCCTTGTAGCCAAAATGGGACCATATTGTGGTTCCTCATGTGTAGGCTGTACAATTAGGGATTTCTTCTTCTTAAACTTCTCAAAAGTATAGCATTTGGATTTTACATGTCCATGCTTTTTACAAAAGTCACAATACAATGAAGAAGAAGAATCTTTAGCATGAAAGGAAGAAGAATGTGCTTTAGAAGAAGTGGGAGGAGAAGAAGAATGAGGGGAAGATTGATAATTGTTCTTCACCTTCTGTTGATGTTGATTCCCGCCTTTGGAAGAGCCCTCCTATGATGAATGAGACTTTTGATATGCACCAACTTTCTCCTCTGCAAGAATGGCATGATTGAATGCCACATCTAGGGTGAGGAAGACATTGAATTTGATCTCCCTAAAAATATGATCTTGCAAGCCACAAGTGAATTTATTAATCAAATCATCTTTTGAATCTTTCACACCAAGCAATACCCTCAACCTATTAAATTGGAAAATGAAATAAAAAACTGACATTCCATAGGTTTGCCTCAATCTATACCACTTGGTAGTGAGGTCACTTTGGTAGTTTGGTGGAAAGAAGGTGTTTTTCAGAATTTGAGTTAATTCTTTCCAATTCATGGTGGCATTATGGCTCTATCTTTCTACAATGAGAACTTTTGCTAAACCTGTGAGTTTTAGTGTAGCAAATGTGGCTTTTTCATCCTCCAAAATTTCAACATAAGCAAACCAAGTTTGCATATCCAAAATCCATTAAGATAAGACATCGGGATCCCTAGATCCATCATACATTTTAACCTCACATTTGGCTTTGTTTGCATGATTATGGTGGATTTTGAGTTCACCAGGATTAAACTGCACAACAATGTCTCTCACTTTTTCTGCCAAAATGTCTACTGCTTCAGTGAGGTTTTCCATGTTTATTCTGAGATCATGAGCCATATTTTTCCTAGTATATGCCAGACTAGGAGGATTACAAAATGGTCTTGCAGAATATTAATCTAGGCTTAGGAACAATTTTAGTTTCCTATGCAGCCAAATTGCCTAGATTTTACAAGTTTTGCTCTCAAAATTAGGGCTATTTTAGTGCTCTTTACAAAAATCAAGTTTTGTAATTACAAATTAGCACTAAATGGAGAAAAAATCAACACTTTTGCAATGCCAAAAATAGGTTAGGAGCAAAAATTATCAATCTATGGAAAATTTGCAACACAATGCAAAAAATTTTTGCTGAAAACGGACTGAAAACGGAGAAGATATCACCTTTTGAAGTTTGGGTGCCAATTTTCAAAATTTGAATTTTCTCCTCCTTGATCAATTTTCCCGCCAAAATTTGAATTTGAATTTTTGCCGTCAAAACTGGATTTCTCGCCAAAATTTTGAAGCGTGCCAAAATTTTTTTTTTTTTTTAAATGAGGCGATCAACCGCCGATCAGCCACGATCAAACCTCCTCTACCGAACAGTTTACGTCCAATCAGCGCTCAACACTGAAGAGACGGCCAATCGAACTCGCAGTGTGCCATGTTGCGCGAGTGGCTGTGCCTAGCAACTGGCACAGCTCGTGCGTAGCGAGCCTTCATGACCACCAAGGAGTGGTGGTCACCCAACTAAGGGCGGCTTTGCCCTTATAAACTACGATGTGCCCGTTGCACAGCAAATGTGGGACAATAGTCCTGAAACTGTCCCAACGCACGACGTCGGAAAATTTATCCCGTTCGCCTAAAAACACTTGAAACTTGCTGATATGCTCGTCAAGAATTCACCTCTTGTCCACCAAACGATCACCGAAATTAGTAGAACTTGCCAGAAAACATTGGAATCTGTAAATTACAGATTGTTTTGTCTACGAATGTTGGGAGGAGCATCAAAACCTAGTCATCAAGTTTTCGATCGGGGTTGGAATATCACGAAACTACCTAGAAGATTTCACAACATTGAGAATCAAAAAAATTTACTACCAAAAACTTGTTTTGATGTCTTCGATGCCCTAGTTCACGACGTCGCCCTGGAGCAAACTGTGATCGCATCAGGAACTCAAATTTCGGTGGGCTTTGGTCGTTGGTCTGTGGTTCACTGCAGGTCGGCATCAAAAATGGTTGGTCGTCGTCGCCTATGGCCAGGCTACCATGAGGTTGGCATCGGTATCGAGCTTGAAATGCGAGCCCGCTGGTCGGTATACGATGCCGACCAGCAAAATGCCTATCGGCCGAGCTGCCAAGCTTCGGTGGTTGCCGGTGGTCGCCCGATCGGATGCCATCGGTGTGTTCGCCTTGTTGCCCAAAAAATAGGTGCCACTGTAGTTAGGCTTAAAATCCTTATACAAAAATAATTTTGCACGACTCCCTGATTTTTTTTTTTTATTAATATAAATATTAATATTTTATAAAAATAATCTTTTTCCTCCAAAGATAAAATAAAATATTCTCATGCAAAAATGAGTTATATTTTCCTTTCTCTTGGAGTGACCAAGCAGATAATTTCCCTAAATTGAAGGAACTCCAATTTTACCTGCAAGATCTATTGAAGTCAACTTGAGTTCCAATTTTACTTTGACAAAAACTATTCTTCAACAATTTTCTTGGCAAATAAATGGTGCAGGTGTAATTGCTTCACTCTGCCCTCAGCTTCACTTTGTGTTGTGGAATACTTCAAGCTCCACTTTACACCTTCCTAGGATCTAGCAGTGAAGTGGCAGTTCTATCCTCCTTCCTGCAACTTTTTCTCAGGCTAACTGATACCAATGATGTAGAAACAAAAGCATGAAGCTATATTATTCATCATAATGCAAGTATATATAGAATTACATAGGAATCTCACGTAGGTTAAGTGGTTGCAACAATCTTCCAAACATGGCCAACCACTTAACTACTAGTTAACCAAATGCTAACTATGGATGTCCACTAACTGCTAGAAGACAAACAAGATCTCTAATAGTTAACTAACATCTAACAACATGCTAACAACCTATTTCTAACATGGGCATACTATGCCTCACGTGAATACAAAGTGCAAGAAATAGGAATAATAATAAATAATATATTAACTTAGGCTTAAGTGAATAAGCCTAAGTTATCCTCAACAACAGTTGGTCAATTAAAATTTGTATGCATGGAAAGTTAGATATTTGGTTATACATATGTTTGTTGATATGATTAGACACTTGGTTGCATATCTATATGATGGTCTACATAGATGGATATATGGCATGGATAATTGATCATTACACATCCACTATTTGAGATGAGGATATATGTTCATCTAATATAACTTACACAACTTTGAGAGATAATAATATATCTTGATGAAATATCTATAGCATACCTTAAAATATCTTCAGAATGAATTGACATATTAAGATCTTGCTCTTTCTTACATGTCTTAAAGGTTTATAAGGCTTTATAATTAATTTTCTTCTTATCACTTTCGACAAAATAAGCATGTAAGTTAATGCAAAAAAAATCATTATGGTTTTTATGAAAGATATTATCTCTTTTCACGTGAACTTGCAACCTTTTAATTCTTATGCTACCATATGGATGCGATCTTATATTATGTCAAAGTATTTATGGTTCATAAGCCCTTGTATGTATATGTTAAGTTGATTCATGATATGGACATCCATGCTCTATGTTGCTCATTGAAAATATTGCTTCATCTTGAAGTTATACAAATTGAAATTATGCCATTTTTGATCCTATTTTCATGTTCCCATGTAACTATCAACCCAAATTCATTTGGATTATATTTGAGGTGATTTACCCATGTATGAAATATGTTATTCCTAATTTCATCAACCATTATTTTTATGTTGAACATGTTAGATCCTTTATGTGATTTATGGGGGTTGCTTGTGTGTATTTGACATATTGGAAGAACACCATTTGTTTAATTTCTTGAGTGCAATTGAAGGTATACCATAATTGGGTACTATAATATCTTGGCTACTACCTTTGAATTCCTACAAGAAATTAGTAAATGGATGATAAAAGAAAATGAAAATTTCAATCCTAGGAGTAGCAATGCAAAATAAAAAAATTACCAAATGATAGAAAATAGATTAAGTCTTAAATTTACAATTAGATAGAAATGTAGCAATTCACTCCAAGAGGTGATTTGATCCCTCCCCATGAGCAAATTGCTCACCATCACACCAAGTAGGACAAGGATGCATAAATATCAAGGAATATATTATAGAAAGTATTTTTATGTATTTTTATGGCATCAAAAGCTATTTTTATGGCTTCTAAGTGGTTTAGGGTTGGATTTAGAGGCATGTAATATTTGGAGGTGCATAATTTTACTAAAGATGCCCTAAATTAATAGAAGTAGTAGGAGTAAAAATTTCTTACCCCAAGTAAATATTAGGTGAATTATTCCTATAAAGAGGATCCATGGTAAACATATTTTGGCCTTGAGGAAATCAAAGCTACACTCTATGAGACCCACATTATACTTTCTCTATTTTAAAAAATAACACAGTGATTTTACAAGAATATTTGCTCTTTATTTGTGGCACTGTTCTTTTGGATTTTGGAATGCATGGTGGTTGTGGCACTATACTTTTCCTCCTTTCCATTTCTTGTTATTTTCATCCCATATACATGGAAGCACGTTGTTATTATTTGATTTCTTCATGCTTGATCACACACTCTCCTTGCTATGACTATGGGCATATTTTATTTTCATATAATTTGCTTTAATCTATTTCACCCTTATCTTCCAAGCATTTAATTTTATGAACTTAGTTTCTATACATAGACAAATTAGTGTTTAGATTAGTAAATATAGTGGGAATCCAACCTAAATATGGAGGTTAAAGGGGGTATTATATCACAAATTTTAAATATATTGACAAATTTGTAAGGTACATAAGAAGTTGGATAATATGCCTAATGGCACAAAGGGGTTGACTAAGCCTAGTACCATTTTTGAAATCTAAATTTGCATGTCCTTCAATTTTTGATATGATTTTGTAGTTGCTTTGCAAATGGTGAATCTATTTTTAACCTGATCAAATCTATTTTTTGTGAAGTAGTATCAAATTTCATCAAGTTCCTTAATCCTCATACCAAATTGCATTTTACTACTAGTTTAGTGAAATTTTAAAATTCACTACACGTGATAAATCCTATCGAGAAGATAAGTTTGAGCAAGTTGTCACCTAAAGTTGATTGAAGAAGAGCAATATGAGGGGACCTAATGCTCCTACCATCTACCAAGTAGCCAAGATAACCAACCAAAATAGATAATAATGATCCATAAACCTTTATAATGGTAGCTAAGACAAAACCTACCATTGGTTGAAGTCTCGAAGCCTTTTTGGTTATAGCTAAAGGAGCTTCACCTTTAGTAGGATTTAATCATATACAACGCATGTAGACTCTTCTTCTCCCTATAATTAAGAAACCATAAACCTATATACCTACCATATATAATTAGATTGGCAGTGTCTATCCAAATAGCCACTAATCCCTGGTATGGTTATGAGACAACACTAATTAGAAACCCTAGGGAATATAACCTAGTGGTTATGGAAGAAGGAGGGAGACTCAAGGTGATCAAATAGGAAACCAAAAAGACAAGATCCTATTCCTACATAAAGAAGAGCTTAACACCTAATAATATAAATAATCTATAACATCTTAGATATTTCAAGTTGTGAAACCTTCACTTATCATCCAAGCTTCTTGATCCCTATGAAGGTCACCTTGGAGATCCATAAAAATAGAGTAAAAAAAGCCAATTGGCTAAGACCAAAATAGGAGGATGACTTAGGTGCACCAAATTTTTGGTAGTTATGGTTCTCTCTGGAACAAAAAATATAAATAGTAGACAAGTTGATAGTAAAAGATGTCTCCCTAAACTAGGGAACACTTAAGAAGGTAAAAATTGGATTTTCAGTTGGCATGCAAGGAAAATACCCACAAGGGAGTTGACTGATGTTGGGAATTTACCATGTACAAATAATACACAGCTTATAAAGAAAAACAAATAATAACAACATAAATGGAGAAACATTTCAAACCCTAGTTAAGCCTCCATAAGCAAAATAGGAAACAGTGCAATAAACAACAAGCAATCATACAAATGTAAGAGACACAAGATATACGTGGTTAGGGTAATGTAACCTACATCCACGGAGAAATAATTAGTCCTTTGTATTAGAAACAATACAACAATCTTCTCCACTTGTACAATGTCTCCTCCCCTCTCTTCCTCCAAACCAAAAAAAAGCATTCATGTCTAAGATAACCTTTACAATACAAAATATATAGAGATTCATGAATTTTCCACTACCTAAAACCCCATAGTGGTGTCAGAATACAATGGGCCAAAACCATGGGTTGAAACCACCCATACGGTTATCACGTTATTCTGACAAGTATTTTTCACCAAGAAATACAATTATCCTTGGAACCCCGTTCACGTTCCTATAGTTGATTGTTTCCCATCAACAATATTTAATGGCCTTGGAACCTTGCCAACAAAATTTAATGGCCTTGGAACCCTGCCAACAATATTTAATGGTAATTAATTCCTTTATTATCAATTTGGCTCCATTACTAACAATATTCCACTTGGAGAAAATATTGATGCAACATCCCTGCATCCTAGGACTGAAAGTTTCTCATAATCATGACCTTAATCCTTAAGGCCAACCAAAGTAGAGCAAAATATCAACTTCTCCTTGGTTACTACTTTAGTAAGCATATCAAAAAAAATTTAGGAAGTGTGAATCTAAGCCAACTTTACCAAACCATCCTCAATTGCTGATCGATTGAAGTGATACCTCAAATGAATGTGCTTTTTTCATGAGTGAAAAGTAGAGTTCTTAGCTAAATGAATGGCACTTTTGAAAAAACAAGATTATACTGAGAGGGGGTGAACAGTATAAGACCACTTTTTACTTTTCTTTTCAAATCAATATTATGCAATGTATAGATAGCATTATCAATAGTAGTAATTAAAGTAATGCACATAACACCATACACAATAGAGACACAAATTTAACTTGGTTCACCCAATGTGGGCTACCTCCACAAAGAAAATATTTCTTCTAAATATTTCTCAAATAATATTTTCGAAATCCTTCCCAATTACAATATTTATGAACCTCTGTCCAAAGGAGATGCTGATCCCCTAAATCTAGTTTATGGATCTCTATCCATAGGAGAACTCCTTCTCCTATGCTTTGGCTGGTGATCCTCTAGAATACTGCCTCCTTTGCACTGACTGTGGATCTCTATCCACTTGAATACTCTTGTCCTCACTCAGAAGACATGTCCTCAATGTCCTAGATGATGGATCTCTATCCACTGGAGTCTCTGTCCTCTCTGCTCTGTCACCTCCAAAGCTCTTCTCAATAGGTTCACTCAAAACCTTCTCAAATCTGCTCAACAAGTCCACTCAGAACCTGATAAAATTTGCTCAAAAGGTCCACTCATAACCTGATCAAATATGATCAACAGGTCCACTCAGTTACTACTAAAATCTGCTCAACAGGTCCACTTTGAACCTGCTCAAATCTACTCAAAAATATCACTCATAACTTGTCTAAATCTGCTCAACAATCTCACTCAGATCTTGTCTAATTCTGCTCAACAAGCTCACTCAAAGCTTGTCCAATTCTACTCAATAAGTCCTCTCTAGGACTTGCTCAAATATGCATTGCAAGCTTCCACAAAAGCTCACACAAAAACAGTCCAAAAGCCTTCTCAAAGACTTGCCTCAAATCAGCTTAACAACTCCACACAAAACTTGTTCAATATCATAGAATCATATAGAGAATTGTTAGAGACTCAATATGTCCTATGCTCAATGCTCAATAAATTTCTCAACTCAATATTATAGAAGCATAAAGTGAATTGTTAGAGACTCAATATGTTCTATTCTCAAAGCTCAATCTCAACTCAAATCAATCTCATAGAATCATAAAGGGAATTGTTAGAGGCTCAATATATTCTATACTCAATGCTCAATCTCAACTCAATATCATATAAGCATAAAGAGAATTGTTAGAGATTCAATATGTTCTATTCTCAAGGCTCAATATCAACTCAATAAGAATATAAAATAGTTTTTTTCATGGAACTTGAACAACCACTTCATGCATCCACTTGACTAGGTTTAATCAACTCTACTCAACCAATCACCTCAAGGAACAACCCTTTCTCACAAAACCTAGTCCAAGCATGTATCAACCAACTCAAAATATTTCCAACAATGCTCAATAACAAATCTCACATAACAATGATACTCATATTATTTTCTAACTCAAGTTCAAGTTCTTTGCATCATCCATTGGCTTCAAAAACAATGCTAATAAGACAAGGTTTTAATCACAATTCTCAATTCATAAAACCTTGAAGCATAAACTCAAAGTACTTCACTCAACCAATGGTCTAAACAAAAATGCTTATAAAATAAGGTTTAATCACAAATCACAATCCAAAAAACCTTGAAGCATTAAATCAACCAATTTTGAAAAGGAAACCTTAATCAAATCCTTTTCACTCCAAACTTAAATTTCAATCAAGCCAACCATCTAACTCAAAAAAGAAGAATTTTGCCCATACATTTTATTGAAGAGTAGTTATCCTTAAAAATCTGCCACACTCACAATTACTTCTTTGAAAAACTCAATAAGGGTTAGAGGATAATTTTTATATCACAAAAATAATATCACAATTACACCTTATCACTCCAACTTAAACAATAAGCAATATCCTCACAATAATCACAAAACCCTTTATTGAAAATAACACACAACTCACAAAGTATTAACCTTTCAATATTCCACAATAACAAAACTTAAGACTTGAAAATAAAACCAGAATTCTCCTTATACCTCCTAATAATATTTCTCAACTATCAACCTTTATCACAATGCAAAGACTTCAACCACCAAATACCTTATACCTCCAACTTAGGCATTAATAAAAATAAAACATTAAAAATGTACCTTTGCCTTTGGAGAGTTTCAAACTCTCAACGTAGCCCTCAAAATGTCTTGCCCACTATGCAAACACCACACGAGCTTACAAGCTTGTTGGAAGGAAGAAGCACCATGTGCTTCAAGACTCCTTCCTAGCCTTGCAAAAATGTATGCGCCTATTGATTGGTTCCTTCAACACGTCCACCAAAAGCTTCTGCAAGATTCGAACACTAACCACCATGCACACCAAAATGTACGCTTGCAGTCCACTTGCCACTAGGCCAAAGTGCCTTGTTGGCTTCCAAACAATCAATGCGCTTGCTTTTGTCCCTTTCGCCTTCAAGTCAAACCACGAAATTCGCACAACACTATCACAAGCTCTGCATTAAATTCGATGCACTTTTCTTTCAAATCGAGCAAGGGTAATTCGAAACTTAAATTTTTGATGGTATTAATATGCATTCCCATTACATTAAAAATGTTGGCGCTTTCCTTGTATTCTATGACATCGGTGGAAATAAGATTTGCCTTGTTTAAATCCAACCTTTGGATTTATTTAAAATATGCTTTGGTCTTCAAACTTTAACCCAACCTTTGGGTTTATTAAAATATTTTTAGACTTTGTAAACCCACTTTTGCAATATAAAATATTGTAATGAAAATTACAAATATTTTATTTGGATTTTCACCATGGCATTTCTAACCATTATAATATTTCACCTTTGATAAAGTACCTTTTAATATTTATTTATAAAATTTAAATTCATCCTGAATTTAAATAATTTATAAAATAAATATTATCACTCCTTTTTAACTTCTATCTTTTGCACAGTTTCACTTGAACTTCTACCTTCTTGCTAAATATAAAATGACCATATTTATTGCCTTTATTTCTTGCTGAAATATTTAGAATTAATGATGACTCCTTCTGGTGGCATCAATGGTGACATTAATGACAACTTTGACTTAGGGATTCAAAATGTCCAACAAATTTGGCTGTCACTCCAAAGTGTCCCATCTCCTTGCTCCTGACCCAACTCCTCAATCAACTTCTAAAGCCATATGAACTCTTTGGCACCTTCCATGACGACTACATACTCAACCTATGTAGTAGAAAGATCTACAACACGTTGTAGCTTGGATATCCAACTCACTGCTATACCTACAACTATGAATACATACCCAATAGTGCTCCTCCCACCATACAAATCACCTGCCATATCTGAATCCACATAGCCTTGTAACTCAACTTTGGAACCTCCAAAATTCAAACCAAATTTTGAAGTCCCTTTCAAATACCTGAGTATCCATTTTATTGCTTGCCAGTGAGATTTACCTGGATTACTCATATATCGACTCACAACTCCCATTGCTTGGGCAATGTTTGGTCTTGTACACACCATAGCATACATCAAAATCCCAACTACTGAATCATAGGGTACCTTCCTCATGTACTCTTCCTCCTTTGTCTTGGGACATAGCTTCTTTGAGAGTTTAAAGTGCTTTGCAAGAGGTTGGGCTACCAATTTTGCATCATGCATACTGAACCTCTTAAGCACCTTTTCCACATAATACTCCCAAGACAACTTCAGTGTTTTCTCCTTCCTATCTCTAGTGATTCTCATGCCAAGGATATTTTTGGCTTCCCCCAAATCCTTCATGGAAAATCTACTTGCCAACTCCATTTTCAATTTATTAATATCTTGCATATTGGATCTTACCACAAGCATATCATCAACATACAATAAGAGAATAAGGAAGATATAATTTCATGTAGCCCAAAAATAAACACAATGGTCACTATGGCTCCTAGTAAAATAATGCTCACTCATGAAACTGTCAAACTTGATATACCATTACCTTGGAGCTTGCTTCAAACCGTACAAGATATTTTTCAGTTTACACATAAGGCTCTTCTTGCCTTTGACCTCAAAACCCTACGGTTGGTGCATGTAGATCTCCTCCTCCAAATCCCCATGAAGGAATGTTGTCTTCACATCTAACTATTCAAGATGAAGATATTCTACTACAACTATACTCAAAATAGTCCAAATTGAAGTCATTTTTACTATAGGTGAGAAAATATCATCATAGTCAATACCTTTTCTCTATGCAAATCCTTTCACAACAAGTCTTGCTTTGTATCTCTTGTTGCCATCAACTCCGTCCTTCACCCTATACATCCATTTGCAATGCAATGACCTTTTAACCTTGGGAAGCTCAACCAAATCCCAAGTTTGGTTTTGAGTCAATGAGTCTATCTCATCCTTCATAACATGCTCTCACTTAATCCTAGAATCCACTTTCAAAGCCTCATGAAATCATTTTGGTTCACCGACATTAGTGTATATTACATAATGTAAAGCAGGAGAATACCTATCAGGTGCATGTCTTACCCTTGTAGATCTCCTTACTTCCTATGGGGATGATGGTGGAGTAACAACAATATCCTATTCACCTTGTTTTTCCTCATGAGCACCATGTTCATCAATCTGAACAATAGGTTGTCTTTTTACACCATGCTCTAGGATTGCATCCAAGTCAACAAACTCAGGTGCATCCTATTCAACCTATATATTCCTATCCTTGTACAACCTATCCTCATTGAAAATCACATATCTACTCCTGATAAGTTTTTGGTAAACATTATCCCATAGCCTATATCCCATCTCATCCACACCATAACCAAGAAAATAACACTTTCTAGACTTTGCATCAAGCTTACTCCTATTTTATTTATCTATATGGGAAAAAGGCTCACAAAAAAATACTCTAAGGAAAGAGTAATTTAAATTCTTACCTTTCCAAGTCTCCTCTGGAATACCTCCATACAATGCAGTACAAGATCCTCTATTTATCAAATAAACTACTGTATCAACTGCACTAGCCCAATAGAACAATGGCAACCCTGCATGCAATCTCATGACTATGGCATGCTTCATTATAGTTCTATTTATCCTCTCCAAGACTCCATTCTCCTATGGTGTCCTAGGAGTAGTCTTGATTCTGCTAATTCCTTCCTTTGCGCAATAGTTTTCAAAATCCTTACTGCAATATTCACCACCATTGTCAGATTTAAGGCACTTTACTTTCTTACCTGCATCAATCTCCACTAATGCTCTCCACTTTTGAAAAGTATCAAAAACATCATATTTATGATTGATTGTGTAGATCCATGTATTCTAACTAAAATAATCATTGAAGGTAACATAATAAGAGTAGCCCTCAAGAGAAAGTACCAGTGAGGGACCCCACACATCCGAGTGTACTAACTCTGATTTATCTTTCTTCCTTTCTGGACCAAATTTTAGAAATCTTACCCTTTTCCATTTTCTGTATACACAACCTTCATAGAAACCCAAATCAACATCCTTGAGTTTTGGCAATAATTTTTTGGAGTGAAGGGTTTTCATCCCTTTCTCACTCATATGACCCAACCACAAACGTCATGCTTTCACATCATCCTGAGTAACATAGTTCAATGTACAATAAGATGAGTTCTGCAGTGAATACAAAGTTCCAGTTAACTCACATTTTGTAATCACCATTGAACCCTTTGTCACTCTCTATTGCTGGTTTCTAAAATTAGTGTTGTATCTCTCCAAATCAAATGTACTGGCTGAAATCAGGTTCCTCTTCAGATCAGGAATGTGCCTAACATTGTTAAGCACCCAAATATTTCTATTTGGCAATTTTACATTCACTATACCAATACCCATAATCTCACATGGATAGTTATTGCCCAACAAAACCTCTCCATAATGGCCTGGAGTATAATAAAAAAAGTACTCCCTATGAGAAGTGATATGATAAGAAGCTCCAGAGTCCATAACCCAATACTCACTCATGCAAGTTGCTGCAAGAATCAGGGCATCCTAATAAATTACACCTGTAATGTTTACCTCTTGAGCACCATTTCCATTACTGTCCTCATTCTTCTTTCTATCTTTGCACTCCCTCTTGAAGTGTCCACTCTTCCCACAATTCCAATAATCAATCTTACTTTTGTCTCTGCTTTTAGCTATACCCTTTGATTTTCCTCTATTCTATATTTTCCATCTAGATTGGACTTTTCCTCTTTCTCTGTTTCTACCTCTGATTTTTGTAGATAATGCTACTCCAGATGATGAAGCCTCCCCTGAGATTTTTCTCTTCATATCCTCACTAAGGATTTTGTTAACCACATAATAAAACACTAGATTTCTAGATCCAGGCAAAAAATTACTCACTGCCATTACAATTCTACCCCACGATTCTGGTAGTGAACAAAGAAATCCTAAAGCCATAAACTCATCATCAAAATAAAGCCCTATAGATTTTAAAGAACCCATAACAACATAAAACTTGTTAAGGTGTTCTTGGATAGATCCACCCTCTTGCAAATTCATAGTAAAAAGCTTTCTAATCAAGAAAAAATTATTTGAAGCTGAGGGTTTTTCATACAACTTAGCTAGTGTATCCATGGCTCCTTTGGTGGTATTTTCCTTCCCGATGTTGTATGCAATAGAATCAGCTTGGTTCAATTAGATCACCCCAAGTGCCCTCCTGCCTATCAGATCCCCTTCCTCATCATCCATCATCTTAGGTTTACCACCAGTCTTCACTTTTAGAGCCAAGTACATATTATCCTTCTGATATAGATGATCCTCCACTTTGGCTTTCCACATACCAAAATTTTATCCAGTAAACTTATCCAGTTTAAACTTTGAACTTTCTCCCATTTCTCTCACTCAAAAAGAAAACTCTCCTGTGAGTGCCCTTTCCCAAAAAGATCGCTCTGATACTAGTTGTTGGGAATTTACCATGTACAAAGAATACATAGCCTATAAAGAAAAAACAAATATTAACAACAGAAATGGAGAAATAGTTCAAACCCTAGTTAATCCCCCATAATAAAAATAGGAAACAGTGCAATAAAAAACAAGCAATCATACAAATGTAAGAGACAAGATATATGTGGTTTGGACAATGTACCCTACATCCACGGAGAAACAATTAGTCCTTTGTATTAGAAACAATACAACAATCTTCTCCACTTGTACAATGTTTCCTCCCCTCTCTTCCTACAAATTAGAAAAGAGCATTCATATCTAAGATGACCTTTACAGTACAAAATATATAGATATTCATGACTTTTCCACTACCCGAAACCACATAGTGGTGTCGAAATACAATGGGCCAAAACCATGGGTTGAAACCACCCATACGGTTATCACGTTCTTTTGACAAGTATTTTTCACCAAGAAATACAATTATCCTTGGAACCCCGTTCACGTTCCTATTGTCGATCGTTGTCCATAAACAATATTTAATGGTCTTGGAACCTTGCCAACAATATTTAATGGCCTTGGAACCCCACCAACAATATTTAATGGTAATTAATTTCTTTCTTATCAATTTGGCTCCATTACCTAACAATTGATCCTCATGGAATAAAGACCACCATATTTTACCAGATCATCGAATGAACCTGAAGCAACTAGACACAAGGAAAAGGGTGCTAATCTAGTTCCAGTCCTACCACCTCCAATGACTGGGCATGACACTCAAAGCGGTAAATGGTGCATTTAAAGCATCAAAAAAGGTAATCTAAGAGGTAACACCAAACCTAAGAACATTAATGATAAGAGATATTTGGGGTTTAATCATGAAGGATCCCCATTATGGGTGATCAACCAGAAGGATAAGAGAAGTTTGTGTCCCATAAAAATAACATGCCTACAACATTTATGGATACAAATCTAAAGATCTCAGGATCATCCAAGATCTTGGTTAAATTTTTGAACTAAATATTTTGAATTTATCACATAAGTTTTGGGGAGAAAATTTCCCCATATTCTCTTATGAATATCTACTTCTCCTTCATTGTAAATGGGGGAATACTATTGTATTCATGCCTAAGTATTTGACCTTGTATATAGTTTTATTTTACCTTTCTTCTCTATGTCAATCTATCTTGAGCCTTGAATCGATCTATCGATAAAATTTGTGCCTCTTTCTCAGGCATAAGATGTAATATAGAAGTTATGACTATTTATTTCTATATTGGTTACTGTGTATTTGTATTCATGGTGTTTTATGTTCAATGAAATAATATTCCTTGTGTGCTATCAATAAATGATGCATGTGTTCATCACTTCTACTCCTACATAGAATAGTTTTAATATATTAGCATATCACCTCCCTTAAGATACATTTTCACTTGCATGCTTTTTCATTTTTGGTTGTCATTATTTTCTCCTTACCCCCTTGTCCTTGAATAGAACCCAATAGACTAGGCTAGTTTAGAAAGAAAGCATCAAAGATCACATTAAAACAAGGAGCTTGACTTGATAAAAATCTTAGAGGTCATCCCAAAAGCCACATATCATGTTCCCAAAACTTTTATACCATGTGCTCTCTATGAGGTGTAATCATTAGACACATTCAATAATTGCATCAAGTGGCCATTGTCGTTTGAGTATTAACCAATAGTTTTACTGGCACATCTAATGGGACACATACCACTAAAAGGATTTTAGGCCAAGAATTCAAATTTGGTCTTTGTTCATCACTATTTAAGCATTACAAATATTCACCTAGTGACTTCACTAGCTAAAGGACTCAAAATTTTAGCAACTCCACTAGGGATGATCTCAAAACTAGTCATATAAGCAATCCATATATTAAGATATCGATGAGGGTTTGAATCTATCTTCTTGAGTGAAGAAGAACTACCAAGGACCCACACAACTACTAGCACAAGACTAGTTGCAATACTCCCAAGCCTCTTATGTCCTTATTTCAAAACATCCAAACCCATACCAGTTACCTCTAGTCATACAACCCACCACCTTCCAACCCACTATGGTCATAAATTTAGTCATGGTACTAGATCGATTCCTTACCCTTAGTCATTTGGCCCTGAATTTTCAATTTATGATTGATATGAATGAAATAAAAAGGAAGATCTACACTCTCATATGAGGTACTAGCTCTAAGGAGACAATAGACCGTTTAGAGGATAGAACTACCCAAAACGTTTGTATCAACAAAAAAACCAAGTCTATAGGTCCCATCATAATGAGTATCAATTATTTCTAGGTCTACAAGAATGCTAACCCAACCTAGGAATATAATAAAAAAATAGTGCTTGTCCCTTTCTTGATAAAACATACCCTTCTTAACCATATTAGAGATATTACCACTATGCAAAATAACTACATAGAGGAATATACAACATGGTATTTCCTATATATGGAGGCTTATCATCAAAACACATATCCTAGAGTATATTTCTAGACATCCATAGTAATTATAAGTGGGGAGACACCCATATAGATATCTACCCCTTTTTAGGAGGTAGGAAAATCAACACAGAGCCAACCACTCCCCTCATCCATCTCCCATAATTCAAGTGTTTCTCCTATGGAGCAATTTTAGTCACCTAGGAGGAGATGGAGACACATGCACTAGCTGGCTAGCCATTCCTACCATCTCTCAACAAATACTAGGTCCAACTGGAATACAAGGTGTTAACCAGAGTGGTTGTAACTAGAGAACCCTAAAAGGACTATGGACATTGGGAGATCATGGTCTTTCTAAATGTACCTAGAAGAGGTACCTCCACCACAATCATGCTAGGCCAAAACCTACCAAATTTTTTAATAAACATTAGGAACAACACCGTAGATTTCCTAAGGACCCTCTGATCAATGAAGGATGAGTCTATCCCATGAATATATTCAAGCAAATTGCAAGAGGAAGGCTCAAAAGAAACTCTAGCAAATAAAAAAAACTAGATGACCCAAATATCTTATATAATTTAATTCTAGTGATGAATCAATCCAATCCAAGACCTTTCTACCTAACTCTAATCTATGAAGATAATTTGGTTCACAATTGCATAATCAAATCTAGAGCTAGCACTTAGTAATACCAAAAGCAATGATAGACGTTATCAGGATAGTTTTTCAATCGACTAACAAGAGGATGGTGTAGTTTGATAGGATCTCAACCTAAGTTAATAGAATAGTAAGGGTCTTGAACTCACATTATATGTATACCCTGATCTCACTATCCCCTATGACATCATAGTGATTGATCTTCTAGCCTCATTTGATGTATGTCTTTCAAGGGTCTTCATTACTAAAGTAGGAGGCTACCTATAGGTGGATTGGACTTGGATGGTCCTAAGAACCAAATATGGGAATAGGATTGAGATACTAGTAGAACCCCTCCATGGGTATCACATTGAGTAGTTATTCAGGGATGAACCTGACACTAGATGAAGTTGCAAATAAGAGGATGTTATTGAGTCAAAAGGATCTTTGGTCAAGGCACATTTGGTCAATCAAAAAGGGCTTTAGGTCACCAAATTTTAGGATTCCAGTCCTAGTAGGAGCTTCAAGTCCACAAACATAGGATAGTATCCAAGCAAAGGATTGAATCACTAGCCCTTACCATGCCTTTGTACAAAAATAAATATTCTCTTTTGACATGTTTACCTAAGTTTTGTAGGGTATAAATGAGTCCAAAATTATAACAAGCAATAAGATAAATAACATACCTAAATGATAGCTCACATAAACATAATACAAATACAAATCAAGTGTATCCAAGTATATTCAAAGAGTAGCACCCTCAAGATTACCACCAAGAACTATCAATGAAAAGACAATATCATGATTAAGCATAGGGGGAAATAAAGGATGATGATATATTTATTGCTTATGTATGAAGGAAGGATTCCTCTCATATCATCTCACCAAAATATTAGATAAATGAAAGAATAGGTAGAGAGGGATAAATTTTGATAGCTCTCCAAGTGTAAGGGTCTATAAAAGAGTGTCTTCCCCCTTAGTTTTCCTAGAAATATTGAGCAATTTCCCTCTAGAAGCATATCCTTCTTATATTTTTTAAGCTATAGAAATCCATAGGATTATCCCCTTTAGAATTCACGTCCAATATATAAGGCTTGTATCTCTAGGCTCCTTGCCTTCTACCAATAGAAGACCCCCTAGGAGTGCTAAATTTATAAAAATTCACTACACTAGGAAAATCCTATTGAGAAGATAAGTTTGAACAAGATATCACCCATAGTTGATTGAATAAGAGTAAGATGAGGGATCCTAAGGCCTCCACCATCTACTTAGGAGCCAATACCAAGGGACCATCTAGAATACCAATAGGAAAGAATCTCTATCACAAGATAAAGGTAAATCTCAAGCTCCCTTTGCCATGAAGCCAAGCTAACCAAACAAAATAGATATCAACAATCCATAAAATTTTATAGTGTTAGCTAAGCTAAAACCTACCATTGGTCAAAGTACTATATCCTTTCTAATGATAGCTAAAGGAAGATCACCTTTGGCAATATTTCATCTGATACAATTTTTGTAGACACTTCTTCTAGGAGGGAAGAAACTATAGACCTGTATACCATCCATGTTTGGTTGGGTTAGCAGTGGATATCCAACTAACCGCAAATTCCCAATGTGGTTACAAGATGACACCAACTAGAAACCTTAGGGAAAAACCTAATGATCATGGAAGTATGAAGGAGACTCAAGGTAATAAAATAGGAAACCAATAAGATAAGCTCCTATTTATATTCCTATTTCAAGTTGTGAAACCTTCATAGATCATCGAAGCTTGCTGGTTTCCATGAAAGTTACTCTAAAGATCTATGGAAAAGGATCAAAATAAATCCAATTGGCTAAATACTAAAAGAGGAGGATGACTTGAGTGCACTTACCAGAGCTAAATGTCTAATAGTTTTAGTTCTCACTAGAACAAACAAAAATAAATAGTAGATAGGTCAGTAGTAAAATGTGTCCCCATGAACCAGGGAACACATGAGAAGGAAAAAAATAGGATTTTATTTTGCACACAAGAAGGAGCTCCACAAGGAAGTCAATCGAACCTCATAGAAGGATGATCATTAGATTTTATTATTTCACCAACTAGAATTGAAGTGACTAGATGTAAGGGAAAAGATAGTAATCTAGTTCCAGTTCTACCACCTTTGGTGATGGGGCATGACACCCAAAGTGGTAAATGATGCATTTAAAATATCAACATGAAGTTAATCTAAGAGGTAACATCTGACCCAAAAAAATTAATGGTAAGAGATATCAAGGGTCTAATCATAATGGATCCCTAGTATGGGTGATCAATAGAATGACAAGGTAAGTCTGCATTCAATCAAACTAAAATATGTGTAACATTTATGGATATAAATACAAAGACCTTAGTATCACCCAAAAGCCTAGTTAAATTTTGAACTAAACATTTTGAATTTCTTGTATAATTTTTTTGGGGGAAGTTTTCCCATATTCTTTAATAAATATCTACTTCTCCATTGTAAAGGAGTAAGACTATTGTCTACATGCCTAGATTGAGCCTTGAATCTCTCTGTAGATAAGATTTGAGCCTATTTATCAGGTATACAATATAAATCAGTTATGTAATATACAATATCTATGACTATTTCTTTCTATCTTGGTTCTTGTGTATTCATATTCATGTTGTTTTATGTTTGATGAAACTGTGTTCCTTATGTGTTGTTGATAAATGATGCATGTTTTAATCACTCCCAATAATATAAAAAAGAGTTATAAGATCTTGGTATATCATCTCCTGTAAGAGAGGTTTTCACTTGCATGCTTTTTCATTTCTGGTTTTCATTATTTTCTCCTTATCACATTTTCCTCATACAAAATCGATAGACTAGGCTAGTTTAAGAAGCAAGCATAAAATATCACATTAGAACAAGGAGATGACCTTGATAAAAATATTAGAGGTCATCATTGAAGCCATTTACCACACTCTCAAAACTTCCAAACTATGAACTCTCCATGAGGTATGAGCACCAAGTGCATTCAAATATTGCATTTGGTGGACATTATTCTTTGAGAATTAACCAACAACTGGAAAGAAATTATTTGTCAAAAATTAAAGAATTTTTACAAAGACTCAATGTGGGGAGCAATTCACCTATAGGAAATCAATTTTTTTCTGCGTTGAAAAAGCAAATCCTTTGGCTTTAGAAAGTGAATCACTTGGAAATAAAAAGCTAATTGCCTGAAAAAAATTCTAAGTGTTAAAAGAGTGATTTGCTTGGATTTAGAGAGCATATTGCCTAGAGATGAAAGTGAATTTCCTAGTATAATTTTAAAAATTTCTAAGTATTGTTAGAGCAATTCACTCAAAAATCTAAAGCAAATCATTTGAAGATATTCACTCTACCTATTTCAATGAATTTTTTTCTAAGTATTTAGGAATCAATTCACTCTATTCAAAAATTATATTTTCTAACCCAAGCACTCTATCCATGTAGTTATTAAAAAGATACGTTCCTACTATAGAACGAGTAAATTTGATCTTTCATGAATTCAACTTGTCGAGTTATAAGATTTCTAGCTTGATCTAAGTTGAAAGAATTTTTTTTAAAGAAAAAAGAGCAATTTTGTTCACTTTGGAAATGATTGTGATTCACTACTAGCGAATAATAATTTTCCAAGTTGAAGAGAAAACTTTCTATATTTTTACCCAAATAGATATGAGCTCCATTTTTGGCCAAAAATTGTGTTTAGCCAATTTGGAAGAAATTCTACTAAGTCCTCACCAAAGGAGATATTTTCTCCTCTTCATGGAGTGATTCATTATTTTTGAGTGATTTAGTAGAAATGTTTGAGTGATTCACTATTTTTAGATGTAATTGCACATCCCTTAGAAAAGCACCCCATTTTTTCTATAGGATCGATCCCTATATTTGACAAATTCAAGTTTCAAATTGCATCATGGAGCTAAACTAGGGGATATTTATTAAATGATACATAATATTTTAAAATCGTCATTTACCCCAGTACTTGCAAACTCCCTGAGGTCAACAATAGATTTTATAAAATTTAAATCACTCATAGTTAATAGAATTTGTAGCTAAATGTGTAGCATCATAAGACAATGAAAAATTATGACCCATAGAATGTATTAGAGCTAACAACCAATGTAGTAGTTCATACAAAAACAACAAATAATGCTTCCAAGCTCTCAAGTTGCATGAAATCAACAATTAATTTAGTATTATCAATAACAACCAGTGTATGATTTGATGATATAACTTAACTAACAAATATTATGTGGGCAAGGATAACTCGCAAGTGTAATACAAACACACATCTTAGTGGAACAAGATCCAACAACAATTCACATTGATTCTCTATGATGTATCAAAAGAGTTTAGTTTAGAATTCACAATTTTTTCATATATTAATACAAGATTCTAAACTTGAAGAGGAGAATTGGCAAATTCATCAACAAAAAATAGTTAGTTCACCAATTAAGAGCCTCAATGGCCAGTAACTCAATAGAAAGACTTATCAATCCCCTCTCCTAAGTAAATTTAGGCCTATAATGGTACCATTCAAGCTAGAGCACTCTAGTAAGGAAATATATGAGTGACTAATTAGGTGCACAATGGCATGGAAAATATGAATTCAAAATTTTGGTGCTTGTTGGAGATTTTTCTTGCATCCTTGGGATATGCTATCACACTACAAGAAAAACCAATTGCCAATGAGCAATTATCATCTTTGGTAGACCTACCTCTTTAACCTAGGAATAAAGTTCTATATATTTTCTAGATAGACCAAGTATGGTAAGGAAACCCTTTGAGGTGAACTTAAAGTTTTGATATTTTATGTTCATGCTCTTCTAGATTTATGTTTATTGAGTAAAAGTTTTATAAAATTGACCAAGCTTAAACAATAACAGTTCAATTATACCTTATGTATGACCGATGACTTAATCCTTTGGGCTATTGTAGCTAGATCTAATAACAACTCAGTGAAATAGAAAGAACGAGAAAAAGAAAGAATTGATTCAATTAAGTTTATTCAAATATCATAATAAATATAATTGGTGATCAATGAAAGAGACGTTCATTATACATTCAAATAATGTAACCCATAATGAATACACATACAAGACTGAATAGAAGAACTGACAGACAAGAAGCCCATAATTATATTAATATCAAGAATTTTTACATAAAGAGTTGACCTAAAATTACCATTTTACTCTTGAAATATTAATACAATAAAAATCATTGTTCAAATAATGTAACAAGGAATTTTCACTCTTCTGTTCCAATCTAGTAACAGTCGAGTCTCTAGACCTCTAGCTCAATATTTGGAAATAATCTTAGTTTCTTGAGCACTTGTCTCCCAAAACTTGCACAGTAATGGGAAGAATAAGAGATGGAAAATGAGAAAAGATACAAGGGATAATACAATAGCAAATAACATGGCACTCAATTATACCTCTTAGCAAAAATATGATATGCAAAAGCTTGATGCAGTTTCTGACCACAACTACTCCTTTTATAGCTTATGGTTCTTGAATCTGTTATAACTAATTTAATCTAAGCCACACACTTGTCATGATATTCTATGCCAAGTTATTTGAATACACGATAACTTTCCAGGACCTTGTTTTACTTATAAAATTATCTTTTGTTTTCCATAGTGTCTTTGGATTCACTCAAAATGTGGTTTTACAGTTGTCAGGCACTTACGGGCTAGTCCCCTAGTCAATGGTATCAATTTCTTCTTTAGTAGTATACTCTTCCATATCTATGTTGATATATGGCAACACCTCCTTTCATGAGCTTTGAACTTGTTTAGTTATTTTCATTTCAATGTCTGAGGATGTTCTCAACATCATTTCTAAGCTACTAGGCTTAATTACCTTCTCTTTATAGTTTTCTTATTTCTTGACATTCCTGATTAGAAAGCCTATTAGTATCCATGCTTCTTAATTGAAATACATAGCAAATATCATAGCTTTAAGATCTTGGAGTGTCTTATTATTTTGTATATTTATCCATACTTTGTTCTTCTCACTCACAGAACACAAGAAGTTGGTCATATCAGCTAGGAACATAGTCTTTTTTGTCAATTCTACTTCATATTTTGGATCATAGTCAAATTCCTGGATCCTGTTGATGATAAGGTCTTCTATATTGGACACTTCTAGAAACTCTTCAAGGGAAAGGTCAGCTCTTGCCATATCATCTCTTACCCTCTATTGTAGTATGTCCATTTCTTTCATCCACTTATACCACCCTACTATGTTTAGTTTGAACATGGAAAGTTTAATGAATTCTATAGAAAATTCTACCTTAGTATGATCCCAGAGTAACTATTTTATCCTTAATATCTTGATAATATTCTTCAAATTGTTGAAATATAGGGAGTATGGCATCCATTCTATCTTCCCCATGGGCTAGTAGATTCTTCACCTCCACTGTTGTGGCTCTTATTGTATTATTATTTTTAAAATTTTATATTATATCCCTTATTCTATTATGTACTTTATGAACCATATCCTTCTTGATTTTAGAGAGAAGATCAGACTAGTCAATGCTCTTGATAATAACCTAAGGTTCAGATTGTGGTGCAGTGACTTGTGGTAATTTAACCTTTAAGTTATCTATTTTAGCTTGCAAATCTTGAGCAAATTTTACTTTGGCTTTCAACTCTTTGTTTTCTTTAATAGTAGTTGTGAAGTTTGTGCTCATAGGACTTATCCCATCTGTACCAAATCTTCTGTCTTTCCCATCATCTGGTCTCCAATTTTTGTGTCTACTTAAAAAGTAGTGGGGTTTTTAGGTGCTGGGATTGTAAATTTTACCATCAAAGGTAAGGCTTCAGTGTATCCCTCCTCTGTAATCATATTTTCCTTTAGATATTATCCCCTAGCTATGGCCTTCAATTCTTTATCTCCAATGAAACCGACCGGTATATCTTCTTCAACTCTTACTAGTGTTACCCTATCTTGGGTCTTTTCTGTTGATGGGAGAGTCAAAATTAACTTTTTATGTGCTGGAGAGGAAGTTGGAATTTCTATTATTATTTGGTGGTCCTTGAATATATCACAAAAATCCCCTACTTCAACTCTTACTAGTGTTACCCTATATTGGGTCTTTTTTGTTGATGGGAGAGTCAAACTTAAATTTTTATGTGCTAGAGAGGAAGTTGGACTTTCTATTATTATTTGGTGGTCCCTGAATATATCACCAAAATACCTAGAGAGGAAGTTGGACTTTCTATTATTATTATGGGAATTTTGATTTCCTTATCATTTATGACCAAAGACTTGGGGATTTCCTGCAGAGCTAACTTCTTCATGGATGTTACCAAATCCAGTGTACTTTCTGAAGGATTAGGTCTCTGTTCTTTCGTAGTACTAGCAAGTGTTATTCCCGTAGTAGTTGTGGTCGTAGGATTGATCAGAGGTGCAGTATATATCTCTTTTCCCTTTCCTATACTTGCTCCCTTATCATTTATTGGGCTAAACTAGGAGCTTCTTATATTACCAATTGGGCTATTACAGAAGCCTTTTCTAAAATTTCAATTATACTCTTTGTATCAATCGACATTTCTATCTGGTCTACCCCTTGGTCTACTATCTCAAAAAATGGATCCTAGAGGTCATCTGGAGTAATCATAGAATAAATAGGGCACACTAATTCGACATACATGCCACGCAACCTTACCAATGCTAGGGTATAGTCGCCCACTCTTTCAATTATGGAGTTACCTCTAATATCATATGGAAATTTTGACCATACATTTCTTAGGTCAGTGTTTGCTTGTATGGCTTCCAAAATTTCTTCTTCATAGTCATATTTTCTATCATGTGCCCACACATTTTTGTGTGCTTGCATCATTCTCATGTAACCCCCCGTTGGGTCATAGGGTCTCCATGTTACTTCATCAAAACAAAAATTATCCATATCCCACATGGATTTGAGCATTGTTGAGTATCCTTTGAAAACATAATATCCAAACCTGCACCTGACTGTCAACCATGGGGCTTTGCCATACATATTTCTCAGATGTATTTTTATCTCTTATGCAATTTGTTTGGTAATTTTGAGTGATGCCACAAACATAGGAAAAAACTTAGGCAAGGCATTCTTTCTTTCTATTCTAAAATATTTATTTTTAGCTTAACCAATTGATCATGTATTTTCCTACTCAGTTCATCTTCCCATGCATACATTGGAGGGGATAAAATCCTATTGCACTTCATAGCTAAGTGTATGACTTTTATTCATACTACGCTTAAATCTAGGATCCACAATACTATGTTTATCATGTCTATATAATACCTCACCCAATGTTTCAATGCATCCTTTCTAATAGGAAAAGTATGCGTTACCTCTTCATATGGTTCAAAAAGAGTAGTGTAATAATGAGTATGCAAAACTTGCTAGGATTGACATTTTATTACCTCTCATATTAGCGACGTGTTGGATTTGATCAACTGGAATAACTTTTGGATGCTTCCAAGATGAGTTATAAAAATTGATCGATTGTTGATTTCTATGATGGACTTGGTTGACTCATCATACACCATTGCTAACCATACCATCAAGTCTAAAGAAAGATATACTCTTGGGCAGACCAATTTTCCTAAATTGCTGATCCATATATTGCAACGTGACACCAACTTAAGTTGTGAATTTTGTGCTCTTTTGAACAACCTAGTTAACAACCATGAGTTTCACTGTAATTTTTCTTGCATTGCTTCAAAACAGACCACCATAGTATTTTTGGTCTCATATTCTTGTGTTGAGGAGAGACGTTTATCAGGTCTAGACTTCATCGAATACTGTATCAAAATTTTACCCAAGGCAACTGGATCATCCAATTGCTTATAAGACCTTTGGTCTGTGATGAATTTAATAGCCTATTCAGTGTTATATGGAATAGTGGGCGTGCTTGAGGAAACCATCTCTCTTTTATTCTCTTCCCCTAATTATTTTTGCAGCGAATTTCTATGCCAGTCTCTTTGAAACTTTACTAAATAATTTGGTAAATTCATTTCCAGTAATGTTTTGGCTTTAGTCCAGTGTCCTACGAGTTCTTGAGCAGGTCATTAATAGTTTTAGGAATTGATTTCTTCGTGTGATGTGATTTTATGGTTACTAATCATTTATTTTTAAATTTGCTAGTGTGCATTTTCCACCTCATCATTCTTCAACTATCTTACTCGAAAATAATTTACCCCGAGTAAGACTGCTACTAAAAAATACTTGGTATGCATTCTTTTCAATCATGTGCAAGTTCAATCACTTTCCTTCTATATCTCTTACTTGAATTGGTTTTGGAATGGGCATCGATCATGTCCCTTCTGTTAGTGATAGTCGTCTCTATCAAATTATTTTTTGGAAAGTATCGTTTTGTCTTTATTCCATATTCAACATGCATCATTGGATCTAATCAGGGTGCAAGAGTCCCACTAGATTTCATTTATAATAAGATAAACTCCCTTTTATTTATATACAATGATAATCTGAATACAATACTCTCGACTCAGATTTATGCACTCTGTTAGATAAAGCCAGGGCGAATGGGTGTCGTCCAATTTTTATGAGCTGCAAGCATGTTAGCCAGGAAGGAAAAGGAAAGGGGCAAGAATTTAAGGATGTAAATAAAATTTGTTAAGACCTTAATATCAAAGATAATATTAATATTTTTTACTTAGTAATTAAAGTCTATAATCATGTTAATCCTAACCTTTCCTTTAAACTTCAACAAATTTTAATTTACACACACCTTTGGATCAAACAATATACAACGTGCATACCATTGATTCTTTATAAAATAATCTTTATTTAAGAAAGGAATATGCACGATACATGCAGGGGGAGGGGGTTAAACCTTAGGAACCATTATTCACATTTTTTAATCTAGGATTATCACACTCTTAACTTCCATGCAACTTGGTATGTTCTGCCTTCATGCACACCACTAGATCCAATAGATGATGCACACGCACTGTTGGATTCATAAAAGATATGTGACACTTACAAGTGGCCCTTAGACTAGTTTTCATCAATGCCTTGGTTTGAATTCTCCTTTTAAAGTCTGATCAACTTGACTCCTCTTTTATCACGCATGCGTAATTAGATTAACTTAAGGTATGTATACGCCTCTCATTTATTTTGAATATGCTCAAGAATTAAGAGGTAAGGACGCATAACCCATAATATAAAAGGGGAATTTTAAACTTGTAGGAACTTTTAATCGAGTTTGACCTTTAGACTTAGGAATAAGGTTTAATAATTTTTAATTCATCTCGAGTCATTATTCCTCGTGTAACTTTGAGAATACACACCGTCAGATTGAGTCAAGAAATAAAGCACACCACTCATCTTTGCCAAGGTGTAAGTGCTTTTAAAATATTAAGAGGATGGGTGAGCAATATCAAATTTCAAAATATTTAATTATTTCATGGACCCTTGTTTAAAACTTGTACAAGTTAAATCACACACTTCATTAGATTAAATATCTAATTCATGCACATTGTCCATATTGATCGAGGCTACATCTTTTGAGATATCAGTTTTAATTTAGCTAGGTCCTTTAAATTTTCTTTCTAAAAGTCATGTATTTTTGTATGTTTGCATGTGCATTACACATAAGACTTGGGATTCAAGATAATAATATTTTCTTTGAGAAACATTCATGCTAACATTTTATTATTCATGACCCTCTAAGTTATACTTAGGTAAAATATTAATAATATTTTATCGACCTGTGCCTTTAATATTCGAAGAACTTTCTTGCACGTGTACCCTCGGATAAAGTTGGGAATGCATGCATGCTTCTTATATTTATTAAGATGCTCGATATTTAAAGAGAGGAGACACGACCATGGTCATAGAAAACCTTAGGGAACTCTTTTAGAAGATCATTCGGATAAGAACATTATAAGAGTATTAGACCATGATCTTTCGAAATCATAGCATAACATTAAAGTGTTAATGGGTTGGATGCACATGCACCTTGGATCTCAATTGAGAGCGCATGTGTCATTAAATTCTAGGGACTTATGAGGATTTTTAACATGAAATGGGGCACAAGTATTTGTTTTAATTTCCCTTACCATTTTTAAACTTTAGACTTTCGGTATACGCTGAATATTAACATTTAGATTTAAATATCGCTTAGGTTGATATACGTGCACCATTAGATCTATATTTTATTTCATGCATGTCATTCGTTTCAACTAGAGTTGCTCTATTTTTAAGTATGAATCTTAAGAAAGAATCTTAATCAAGGCTTCGATCATAAGACTATCTTTTCTTATTAAATATCGGGCAACTCAGCATGTGCATGCCTTTAGATTAAGTAGTTAATTCATGAATGATCTTTATTAGCAGAGAGATGCTCATCCTTTAACCAAAAGGGGTGTGTTACACATGAGAGAGGACAAGAATTAGGTTTTCAGATGTTCACCAGCTGAAATTTTATTATTATATGTTCTTCTAAGTTATGCTTAGGCAAAAAACCTTAGATGTATCTGTGCCTTTAAAAATTGATTAACTCTTACACGCGCACACCCTTGGATAGAGTTGGGAGCATACACGCGCCTTCTACCCTTATAAAAGTGAATGGTTTTTAAATAAATGGGACACATAGGACATTAGTCAACTTAGAGTTTAGGGAATTGGTAAGAAGAATTTTGAGACATTAAATAAATTTTAGACCATGGTGCTTCAAATTTTAAAATATATGTGTGTATGATGCGTGCATACTGTTGGATCTCAATTGTGGATGTGCATATCGTTAGATATCATGGAGATGCGAAGGTTTTAAACCTAAAGGGGTCACATGGACTTACTCATTTTTAAACTTTAGATCAAATTAAACCTTTCTTAGATTAAAACATGTGCTTCGTTAGATTAATATTTAATACATGTGCACCCTTCATTCAACCAAAGTCACACGATTTTTAAACATAAATTTTAAGAAAGGATTTTGATTAAGGCATTAATTATATGACTTAGAATTTACTCACTAAATGTCGGGCAATTTATCTAGTGCGCACCATCAGATTGTTTGTGGACTGAGCATACACTTTTGAGATCTAAAGAGAAGCTTGAGATTTACCAAAAGGGGTGCTTGTAACTTAAGCATTTTTTATCAAACTTTAAATCAAATTCTTTAATTAATACTTAGAATATGAACCTTAGGGATTTAATCATGTTATCATTAAGCATTGATAGATACGAAATGCGTGTGCCCTTAGATATGGATGGTTGTGAGTGCATCGTTAGATATTGAGAACTTGTGAGATCTTTAAAAATGAATAGGGCGTATAGACTTGTTTAAGATAATTTTAATAATTATTATTTTAGCTTAGCCTTAGGCTTTAGTTTAAAACTTAGTAAGACTTAGGCTTATGACGAGAATTAATTTTCAGGATAAAAATTGTTTAATTTGTGCGCTTGTTATGTCGGGTGCTCTCTTAGATCTTCATTTAGATACGGGAACACTGTCAGATTAATGGAAGATATACAATTTTTATCTTTGAAATTTTAATTAAGGCAAACCATGACTTAGAGAAAATTTTATTTATGCTCGGGTAAGATGACTTTAGTGAAATAACTTTAGGAATAGATTTTAATAGGTAACCATTAATTTTTTGAAACCTTTAGTCATACTCAAAGGTCAATTATCTCCTTAAATTTATAACCCTTTGACCTTAGGACTCAATCACCTCAATCCAGACTAGTAGGGAAGCTTATGAGTGACATCCAATTTTAATGAACAATTTGTACCCTCTTTGATTTAGCAATTTTAATAGTAGAAATTTGGAACCCTTTTTGATTTGACAAAAACAACCTATCCCTATGATGGGATAAATATTTCCAAAATTTAAAAATTAGGGGTGCTTTCATGTTGGATCATTTTGGGCTCCAAAAATGCTTTACCTATAAAATGGGCCATGATTTGGTAGATTATGGTATAGTCATGCACCATGCCCATGTGATGAATCAACAAGTGCCAAGTCAACTTGTAGTAATAAATCATCCCATTATTTTTAGTCAATAAATGGTTGATCAACTAATGATTAGTTAACTCATGCTAAATCAACAAATGGTAAATCAAGTTGCTACACATCAAGTCAATATGGCATAAACCCATGTAATACCTAGAACACCTAAAATGAACAAATATTACCTCCCTATCTAAAGTGCAATGGTGTACAATCCTCATTTTGGCAAGTTGAGAATTCCTTCAAAGAATCTTGTACCTACTCATTAAGAAGAGTACTCCACTTAGCCAGAGAAAGAACATGAGTTTATAATGAAGGTTTTAGATAACAAGGGGATATTGTTTGCTATGGGATATCCTAAGTACTCTTATCACGAAGTATTTATTTGATGGACTAAATAAATACTTGAGGTTAAAAATAAAAATTTGAAGACGATTATGAATAATTTAATCCTTTCTCAAATGAGAAGTCATAGGATATAAAAGAATTCAAGGTTTTAATGTTCCCAAAGTAGGAGAAGGGTCTATGATGAGATCATGAATTGAGCAAAAAATATAGAGGATTTTATTTTCCATTTGAAGATGTCATACCTATAGAGATAACAAAGGAAAGTATACAATTAGATCATGAGGTATTAGAGCTTCCCTTGGTTGATGAACTAAAATCTATAGGAGATATGTAAAGAGAATTAGGGTAGAATATGAAGATGAAAATAAGTTTGAAAGCTTTGGAGAATTAACATGTGATTCCAATTTTATTAAGACATTCTAGTTCTTCAAAGAGGAAGTTCCAAAATGGAATTACCAATTTTTTGGTATGCTATGTGAAACACAAGTTGATGCAACACTTGAAGCATATGGAATGGGTAAATATCATCTTCCTTTCCAAGATATTGTCATGTGTAATTACCAAGAGTTCAAATCAACAAATCCTCTAGAGGATTCTCTATATATTTACTACAAGTTGGATATTCATAAGTTAGAGGGAAATTTGAAACAAAAAATAAAGATTTTAAGTTGGAGGACAATGAAGTATTTGGTTTTCTAGAATATAAGGCATTCGAGTTTCTCTTTATAGGAAGAGGATATTATAAAAGTAGAAGAGGAAATTATACAACTAAAATATGAGGTTTTTTTATTATATTTAACATATATACTAGAGATCATGGAAGCAATAAATGAAGAAACTAATCAATAGTATGAAACACAAATTTTTATTGGAAAAAAATATGTTTGTAGGATATGGATAAGGTTTTCTTAATATAGTTTTAAGACCTTCCATTTGTCATCACCAACTTACAACATCCCAGTTTGTTCCACCATCATTGACGAATCCATCATATTCCATAATCATGCACCTATCCTTTGGTCCCCCAAACCACCAGTGTCATTGTGTCACCCAAAATATTCTCATCACAACCCCTATTATTATCCATCATCACACAATTCACACCGTCATCCATGTTGTCATATCAAACTAGTATCCTCATCCTCATCGATCCACTAGTAATTATAGGTACAATGATACTCTTCCCTATATAAACATTAAAAATTTCCAAGGCCATCCACACTATGAAGTAGCACCTCATCCTTAATTTCAATTAGTCAATCCATCACCAGATAAAATATAACCATGGGAGGAAGGATATAGAGGAATTATTAGGAATTATGTAAAATATAAGAAAGTAGATTGATCAAGCTAATGCAAATAATAGGAGCTTTAGCACCCAATACTCCTATAATCCACCAATCCTAACTAATAAAATGGGGGAATAAAGCTATTGGCCATCATGGCATTGTCAATGTATCCAAGCAAGCCAACAAAGTACTCCAACTAACTACACTGCCAATGTCAACTCTAGACGTATTATAGGTCAACCCTTTCTAGGTGATGCATTTAATAGAAAAATTTGTAGCAATCCATGACTATTAGATATTTTAAATCAAATATAGGAAGCAAATTCAATATAGTCGACAATAATTGAAATTAAGTTTAATATGATGAACATAATCAGGTGGTGTAGTTGTAATAGCAGTTGGAGGTTTTAAAAATGGAAATAATGATATGAGAAAGAAAGTTATAACTAAAGAGTAAATAAATATAAATTATGAAATTCAAGAGCTCAATGATGGATCAGAAAAAGTCCCTTTAGAACCAAGTACATTATAGGATTGCATGTGTTAAATCATAGCCTCTATGTCTCAATAAATGCAAGACCTTGCTTGACAAAACTTCAATGGCGATCCATCAGATGTAAGACAATATAATAGCCAATGTAGAGCATACCAAAGTATTCCAAATCTAATGAATAAGAAAAGTATATGGGTAGGTCAAGTGAATATATAGTAATCATATAGCTAAAGGGCATACCATACAAGTAAGGGAGGCTTCAATGATGCAAAACTACTTGTGACACTTTTATAATGACCATTGAAAAAATGAGAAGAGAGATGTAGTAGTTGTTAAATCATGGATTGCCTATGATATTCTTAAATAAAGGATAAATATATATGCCATAAGAGGTTGTCAAGGTTTTTTATGAATATAAGGCCAAAGTAGAGATGCCCATAGATAGTTCTACAACTTACATATCAGAGAAGATTGTTGAACCAAAAAGCCTATTGGTGAAGTTAAGAAACTGAAGAGGTCAAGCGAAGTATATCCTAAGGATCAATATGAGGAGTTTATGTTAAATGCCAACATGTTAGTGTATGCACTATATGTGTGTATTTTTGAACCTCTTGCCTCAAATATGGACAAAGGTGACTTACAAATTTACAACTTTGCTATGCAATGACCTTAATTTTGATTCCACATCAGAAGATAAGATAGGATTTTGGATTTCTTGTTAATCAAGATTGGTGCCCTAAGAAGTCACCATAAATTTAGTATCTTAGATGCTATCTTAAAATTCATACAAGGAATTAGTCAATGGATAACAAAGTAAAATAAATTTCTTAATCCTAGGAGCAACAATGTAGAACAACAAAGTTGCAAAATTGGAAGAAAATTGACTAGGTTCTAAAGATGGAATTTGCTCCAAAAGTAGTGATTCGCTCAAAGAGGAGTGATTTTCTCCATAAATTGGAGTGATTCACTCCCTTACCATGAAAAATCGCTCAACATTAGGCCAAGCAGGACAAGGATGTACAAATATCGAGGAAGATATTTTGGAAAGTGGTTGGTCATTTTATCATGCCAAGACCTATTTGGAAGGATTTTCGGTAGTTTAGGGATGCATTTAGAGGCATGTGATATTTGGAGGTGCATCATTTTTCTAAAGTTACCCCCAAATTAGTAGAATAACTAGGAGTAAAATTTTTTAAGCCCAGGTAACTTCTAGGTGAATTATTCTATAAATGGGAACCATAGTAAACATATTTTGACCTTGATAAAATCATAGTTTTTTTTTGGATTGTGGAATGCATGGTGATTGTGGCACTATCCTTTTGTATCATTGAAATTCCTTGTTATTTTCATTTTATATGCATGGAATAACACTATTATGATTTCATTTCTTCATGCATTGATTAATTACACACTCTCCTTGCTATGACTACAATTGTATTTTATTTTTATGTAGTCTACTTTAATCTCTCACACCCTTACCTTCCATGAATTTATTTATATGCACTTAATTCTTGCATTTGTTTTTTATAATTAGTATGGATTTGTGTTTAGATTAGCAAGGATAGTGAGGAGCCGATCTTATTTTAGAGGCTAAGGGGGGCATGATCCCTCTTATTCCAATATATGTTTAGACCAACCATGAGATAAATTAGATAATAATAGAGTATATAATATATATATATATATGAGTGAGAATTATGTCTTATACCATTTATTTAGTTTGTTTATTCATCTCATCTTTAGTATTTGATTGTTCAATTTAGTATGCAAATTTATAACATCTATTTTGGTGCCAATTCTTACTATAAAATTACTTTCATAAGAACGATTCTATTACATTGTCTCTAAATATCAAATTGGATAGATTTCAAATGAATAGTAATAAATCCATGTATGATTTGTAAATAACTAAATGATCAAAAGGAATTAGCTCAACTGGTCAAATTTCTCAATTTTTTAGGAAGATGCTTAGTTTCAATTCTTGCCAAGTGATATATGCATACCTGCCAAGTTATAATAATACCAATATGTGGTCATGATGCAATACAGGTGAGGCCTATCAATCCCATATAACCAATTAACAAAAAAATAACTAAATAATCATATTCATGATTGTGGGACTCCATGTCACTTTGCATTACCAAAGACTTAGGAACTTAATAAATATTTTAATATTTTGAGTTGATCATGTATAGTTTCACCAATATTTCTCAAAATAATGTACAAAACTTATTTTATAGCTACGCTTTTTTAAGAATATTATAACATTATACCTAAAACTATAAAAAATCCTTTATTATATATTTCAATGAAAATTATATTTTTTGTTGATTAATAAAATAAAAATATGAGCATTACATCAACATCCACATCCTCATGTTGTTGGAAGTTTTCTAAGAATATTCATTTTTAACAACTACCTATAGGACCTAAAACATGAAGAATTTATATCCTAAACTTAAAAATAGATTGGACTACAAGCTATGACACCATACAAGATATTTAGATCTTATTTAGCCTTCATCAACTACAACATGTAATGCCTTATAAATCCTATAGGATGGGTAGCTATATAAATTGAAAATAAAACAAATAAATTTATCAATAGTACACTTGCATGGTATAAGACTAACCAAGACTCGATAATTATATCCATAAAATATTTCTATCAACCATGTAGATCTAATGGATTTCTATATAGATACACCCAACCATATCATGAATATATTCCAATATACTATCCATCTTAGTTTCCCGTAATATAGATCTAAAGACCACCTTAGAGAGCACATTGTGTTTGCTAACCTATAGTTTTTCCATCATGACATTTCTAATATATACACATATTTATTCTAGCACCAAGCCTATGAAATTTCCATAATTTTTTTATGTAATAAAGGCACACATGCATTTACTTGTAGGTAAATTTCAATACCCACATTCAAATATTCTTGCAAATAAGCTAGATTATGATTTTATCCAAGTCTTATACCCATTTTGCTTAAGCATCGGTACAACAATTGTACTCAACATATTTTGAAGCACAAGTTAGGCACCAGATCAAATTTTAAGGCAAATTATGCTACAAAGATAAGGTGAAAGTAAGGATGAAATATTATAGAACATTGCATGGCCATGTAGTAAGGCAAAAAGCAGAATAATGTCAAATTGAAAATAATCATTAGGCATAGAAATTTGGAATGCAAGAGCAAAAGATAAAATTTTATAAAAATTTGGTATATAGACCAGATATATCTTGAGCACTAGATTCAAATTTTGGCTAAGTATGAGAAGTGGCTAATTTTTTGAAATGTCGATGTTTAGCATAGGAGTGTAGAGAGTCTGGAATTCGATGCAACAAGTCAAAAAATTGGCTAAGTAGCAAAGAGATTTGGATGGACAGTGGAGCCAACATTAAAACAACTACATAAAAGTTTGACATGGTAAAGAACAAAGGCCATAGCTAAAAATATGATAAGGCATTGAGTCCAACATGCAAAGATAGAGAAGTAAAATCTCATCTGACATCTAACATAATGATTTTTAAAATTTGGCTAAGTATTGAAGGGCACCAAAATTTTATGGAAATGATGTCATCATAAGGAGCATAAAATTTTGGTAAAGCCAAAAATACTTTTGAATAAAAAATAATTTTAAGGCATAAAACCTAGCAGTAAAGCACCAAAACCTAGAAGTGATATCTAGAATTCAACACTAGGCATGGATGAGAGTGACTATGTGAAGAAAGTGACCAGATACTGAAGACAATGACATCATCAAAGAGGAATAAGAAACCCAACATCTAAAAAAGAAGAATGCAAAAATTGGATAATTGTTGGATGAAGGTCAAACCATTAAAGTTGCTTACATCATTAGTAAGGCTAATGAATATAGCTTGAAGAAATAGTTTCCAGATCAAAATCTAGTCACAATAAATACTCTGACATGAAGCAACATTGTATTTCATTATCACATCTTGCAAAAGGTTTTTAGACTTGTCCTAGTCAGCAAAAATTCTTGCATGCCAATAAGCCACCCAAAATCACTGTTGTCAGAAGACCTCAATGGCTAAGGGCTCCTACATCATACATATATCCTTGTTCAGGTAGCTCAAAATAATAAAAAGGAGTGGATTGTGAATAGATGGTTAGAATCTAATGACACAACATGCAAGCCAACTTCATAGAAAATATTTAGGCTACACACATCAGCAAAACATGCTTGAAATAGTTAAGTATGGCCGAGCTAAAATTTATAGCCAGATATTATACCTGTTCTCACAAGCATACATAAAAGATCCCTATAATTATTCTAAACTAACTGAATAAAAATGTAAATCTATAAATACTTGAATGTAACCCATTCATAAGGTCAATTCTTTACCTTTTCCAATTACACAAACTGTATGATCGAATGCTATACACACTTTAATAAAAGTTGTAATATTTTTTAGCCTTTGTCAAAGACTATTGTAGAATATGTATGTATGTTGATTTCATTTTAAGAATTTTTATTAAAATTGAATGTGCAGTTTAGTCTATAATGAGTTATTGTGCTATCTATATTTCTCCTTGGATTGTTGTCAAGTTTGATTTATAGAATATAAGTAGTTAATATTTTAAAATATTTGATGATGGATTGTTTGTTAGGAAGTTTAGTCTAATTAAGGTAATGAGACTCTTACCTTTGTGTCTCTTGATGTAGTTGAATCCTAGCGATTTTAAGTCCTAGATTCTAATTTTAATTATTTTTCTCTAATCGACAACTCTTTTTAGTTAGTTTAGCTAGTGTTATAGGAATTGGTCTACTTTGAAGGCTGAATCATAAGCTATTTTAGGTCTTGCAATATTGGCCAAGGTCTTGAGAGTGCAACTCATCCACTTAGACAAATTTTGGACCAAGATTTTTTGGCACACCCGATGGGACCCATGTTTCTTGCTCTTACCAGGAGGACTCAAGATTTTGGTGAGTAGTCTTGACCTCATAAGTAGTGAAAGTATGTTCACATGGTGACTCCATTTGGTCTAAAATCAAGAAAATTGGCAACTTTGTTGTTGGGATAACTTAGAATTAAAAAATCATGAAAACATAGAACCAAAAAAATACATTAGTTACTATCTAGAATAATATATAGTGCTTTTATTAGCATCATGATGAGGTATACATGTCCTACCTAGAATAGTTTCAGACACTTGAACCTCATATAAATACATGAAATTCCTCAATTTGAATTGCAGACCTTACTCATTTATGATGGTAGTGGAAAAATCACTTATAAACATTGCCAAGAAGTAGTGGATTTAGCCACCTCACACAATATTTGAAGATGTGATGGTCAAACTTCTTATGTTGTCACTCTATGGTAGGGTGTTTCAATGGTATTATTCCTTGGATGAAAATAGTGTAAGAACCTATGCAAACTTGGTCAAACCCTTGATAGAAGATCATGACGACCCAAGAGACCCTTTCATATTACTCGATCAATTCTTTTTAATTCAAAGGTTTCCTCAAGAACATATCATTGATTTCAATATCAGATGCAAGAGAACCTAGAAAAGGATTCCCCAAGGTATTAGGCCTTCACATGCTCAAGCTTATATATACTATACTTGTGCCCTAGGTCTAGATATGAGTATTATGATTCAACAATTCAATGAGAAGCAATTTCCACAAATCTTCTAGATAGATATCAAGGCAAAAAATGTGTTCATATCAATTGAAAAGCTACTACCTAGAGCGTTATCTTGGTTTCCAATATTGCCCTCTTCATAATACAGTAATATATTTGGGTTGTATTCATCAAGTTATGTTCTAGAAAAAATGAATCTATAATGAAAACTATGGAATCTCAAAAGGTTCAAGAACTAAGAGCTAAGGTTCAATGTCTAACTGATGAACTAAACATAATGAACCAACAAAGAATCATAGATGGATATCCTTATTAAGGTTATCCTCAAGAATCTTATTCCTCAAAAATTCAAGTTATGCACATTAGGAAGAAAGGCAAAGAATGCCTCATCATATCTAGATATCAAATTCCAAATACAAATATGGTCAAGATTAAGAACTCAATGGTTGATAACTATTGCAATAGGATCATATTTGAATTTTATCAACCCCAATAATAAAAATATTTTGTGTCCATGATAATGGAGACAAATTATATCCAAGGATTTATTTTCTATTCCTAGATAGTAGGAATCCAACAAGAAAAATAAACTGAGAATGTGCACCAAGAAGTGTAGATTGACAAAGAAAAGTTTGAAAAGGATAAGTTGGATAGCATTTTGTGTCAACTAGAAAGTTACTTGCAACAATAAATGTCAAGTCTAGATGCAAAACCATACAATGTGGAAACCTTATGCCCACATAGTCAAATAAAACAAGCTTGTTAGAGATTATATTTCCTAGATATACTAAGAAAAAAATGGAAAGATATGGTAGAAGCCTATCGAGATCTCATGCAAAAGAGCACAAGAATAGGGCATAATCTGACAAGCCACATCCTAATAGAAGGAGCATTGGAAGATCTATTGGTTTTCAAATAAGTTAATTTGGTTAAATTAGCCCTGGAAGGTTCAATGAATGGAACACTTCCTCATCCATATTCTAAACCAATACACAAGCAACCATCTCTTGGTATGGAAAAGGATGACACACCATTATGTTATTAGTGTGTTTAGAAGTTTGGGTGTTACATAATTGCTTATTAGATTATGAAGTTGAAGTTACTATCATACCTAAGACAATCTATGACACCATGAATTGGAAATATATCAAAGTTGAGCCTAAGATAATTAAATTCAATCAAAGGCTAGTCCAGACAATAGGAATAGTCAGAAGATTGTTAGTACTACTATACATAATGTCAGACTTAACAAAAATTGTATATATCATAGTAGTAGATGTGACTCCAATATTTGGAATGAGTGTCTAAATTTTTTTGATGCAATCAGAGGTTATGTGGCACAATATCATGTCCATATAGCTATGCCATACATTAGAAAATTGGTCTGAATTCATGATAAAAAAAGTAAAACCGTTACACATGTAAAAATATAAAGAATACAAGGACAATAAAATTGAAGAAGTAAACAAGTTGGCTAAAGTGGAGATGGTTTATTGGATAAAAGGTGAGCAAAGATCGATTGGCAGTAATGTCTTCTTCAAGAATATCAATCAAGCACTATTGTCAAGGTTGAAAAATAATCCTAATTTACCAATCAGCTATGATGCATCACAACATATGGTCAATGGTATGATCCAAAAAATAGGGATAAAAGTTTTGGGAAACACATTAGGGAATTGGCTCCTAATAGAAGAAAATTCTAGATTGCTCTACCAATTAGAAGACTTTATGAACATTGGAAATTTTCAATCACCAATCAATGATCTATCACAAATAAATAAATAAATAAATAAATAAATAAATATATATATATATATATATAAGAAATGATCAATAAATCATGTGATCAACAAGAATCATCACAATTGGTTCCCTATGCCATCTTTCAAGAAAGCTTGGAAATTGATGAAAGTTCAAAATTAATGTTGTGGCAAAGTTTTGACAAGATAAGCTACAAGTCCCAAGATGAATGTTAGAGAGAAAAGTGCAAATTTGGCACCATCTAGTTAGGTTATTGTAGATTCAAATGTAAGATCTAGAGACCAAGTATAACTGGTGTGTGGAGATACACCAGTTATTATAAATTTTGTTATCAACTAGATAATAAAACATCGGCCAAGGGGATATTAATTTTTTTTTTAAATTATGAGGAGCATATTACATGATGCTAAAAACAAAGGATGATGATTAAGAAACATTGAAAATTAGTATTTCTTAGAATTTGAAAAAAATCAAACTAAGAAAAAAGAGGATTGACAAGGTAAGTCGAGCGATGATTTCAATCCTATATAAAGGGGGTCTCCTTTGCAACATCAAATCACTCCTAAGGAAGAGTTCTGCTATGAAATTATATGGTGGCTAGGCCTTAGTAAAAGGTAACAATGGAAATAAGGAATGTCCCTTTGCAGAAGCTATAGTTAAGCCTAAAAATCCCTATGCCTAAAGAAGATGCAAAGATACTAGAGGAAGAGGATGGTCCATGTTAGCCTTCCCAATGCTAACTAAATAAGGCATGTAAATTTATGGTAATCCAAGATAAATATCGGTATTAGCTAAAACCATCCTAATGTTAGCTAATGTTATCTAGGTTTTTGCTAGAACTACTCCATTGATAATCCTTGCACTCTCCTTGGCCTATAAAGAAGTCCAACATCAATAGCCACAACCTTATAGTAATTGTTTTTCCCTTATCAAGGACACCATAATGGTGCCAAAATATTGAAGTCTAGGGAAAATGAGGAAGAGAAGATGCAACATAATTTGAAATGCCTATTGGATTAGCAAGCTTGCAAGCTCTTCATTCTCGATGAACTTGACCAGTAGAAATGACCATTTGCAAGCCCTTCTCCAACTCATGGAGTCTATAAAGATAGAGCAGGGACAAGAAAATTAAAATTTAGAAATCCCTTAATTAAAAGGGGAGGTACTTAACCCTTTTTGCCATCTTGGTGTTTGAGGTCAATATAAAAAATACCAAGAAGGTAAAAGGGCAAAGCAAATTGTTGGATGCAATAAGGAGAGTTTAGAATGTGTGTCGTGGAGGTATGGCTTCCTCATATTTTCTTATCTTCTCTTCTTATCCTTCTGCCATCCTTCATATTCCATTAGCATTCTTCTTATTACTCATTCCATCTCCCCTAATAATTCCAGTTCATATTCTCCATTTTTCCCATATCCCTCAAATCATTTCCTATTCATTTTCTACTATTTTATTGACTTCATAGCCCAATGGAAAGGCTAGCCTAATTCTCCCTTTGCAAGCAACTATAGTCATTTCAAATGATTATGGAAATATACGGAATTGATTTCTTAGTACCTCAATGATGAAATCATATACCAAAAATTATCATGTAAGTAAGGAGAAAATTCGGTGAAAGATGATGCCACAAAAACCCTTGGCATGCGTAAGCTAATATTCAGAATACATGGTATCTAGTAGTGGATTTTGAAAAGGTAAACATCATGCAAAGCTAGTAGTCATATGCCATGGTAACAAGATGATAAAACCAAATACAAGTTGGATTAAAGCAAATTCTATGGTGGTGAGTTATAACTGGCTATACATTAAAGGGAAGTAAAGGAGTTGGATCTTCACACGGACAATAGGATTTGGGAAAATAGTGTTAGCTCTAAAAAAATCCATTCCAATTCATAATTCATCAGTCATCAACATTTGGAAATTGCTATAAAAGAATTGTAGGGCTACCTTATGTATGATTTTTTCTATGTTAATATAATCCTCAACAACCATGCATACTATTGAAATTGTAGCTCGATACATGGTGTTCAAAAACCTAAAGGAAATTTACTTGTGCATTTTTGCAAGGAAGAAAGTAATGAAAAGTAAAGTATTCCCAAATACCTGGAATATTTATCTAATGTTGTTTGCATGGATGAACATTTACCCAAGGCTACTTGTCTAGATTTGAAGCAAATGACAGTTGTGGAAAAATATGCTCATGCCAATTTTAATTTTTATGGAGGTACATGCAATCAGATGTGTTTGTTATTTTTTTATTTCTCTTCCTTTACCTATATTTCCCTCATCTTTTTGTCTCTATTTTTTGTATCTTCACGATCTACACCCTGTTTGCCTAAATATCTCTCCACCATAACCAACATCTCCACTTTATAGTGTACATGCCTTTATGGCTTCTTGTAGTTTATTTCTCATTCTCTTTTACCCTTCACCTCACCAATCATCGCATCACACCCTAAATATCTAGAAACAACAACTTTATTTCTCTCTTGGAAAGGTTTCACTTGAGGCTTTGTAGTACATCCCATATTTTATAGGCAAATGGGATGGATGTTGAATAGAGATTTATTCCAAAGCATGTTTTAAAAGCCTTGTTAAAACTACAAAATATATTAGCCACCCTCACACTCCCATTTTTTCTACATCAATTCCTTCTTCTCAAATTTTTTTATTTCCTCTGACTACAATATTTTTTGCTTCCATACTTCTATTCTCAATCAACTTATCTTCTAGGTCCTTTGCTCCTATACATTTCTAATTTATCACAATTAAGGCTTATTAGATTCTCCATTTTGTGAGCAAAAATCCCTGTAAGTTACCAATAATATAGGTAAATTTTACTACCCACATATCCTTGCAGATAAGTTGAATTGTAAATTTTTTAATCCTTATACCCATTTTTCTTAAGCATTGGTATAGCAATTGTGCTCAACATATTTTGGAGCTTAGGTTGAGCATCAGATCAAATATTAAGGTAGATTATGCTACAAAGAGAAGGTGAAAGGTAGGTCAAAATATGATGGAACATTGCATGGTCAAGTAGCAAGGTAGAAAGCAGAAGAATGTTGAACTAAAATTATTCACTATGTATTAAAATCTGGCATGCAAGAGAAAAATATAGAACTTTCTAGAAATATGATATACAAACTAGCTATATCTTGAGCACTAGATTCAAATTTTGGCTAAGTATGAGAAGTGACCAAAAATTTAAAATATTGATGTCAGCATAGGAGTGTAGAAAGTCCAACATTTGATGAAATAAGTCAAAAAATTGGCTAAGTATCAAAGAGAGTCGGACGAATAATGGAGCTGAAATTAAAACTATATAAAATATGTGTAGTAAAGAATCTTAGAAAAAAAGGTAAGTTAGGGTTTTCTCTTTGAAAACTCACCTTTTGGCTGACTTCTTCAAAGTTTGTCCTCCCTTAGGGTTTTATTGCTTGTTTGTGTTTCAAAATCCCTATAAGTAGAGGGTTTTGGTTCTTTTATCCTAGCAAGTTAAGGCAAGGAAGCTAGTTTTTTGAGATTCCAAGCAATAATAAGAATTCTATATAGCAAGTAAATCACAAGCTCTTTTGACAAGTTTCTTCTGGTGTTATTTTGTTGCATTATTGATTTTCTGTCCTTGGTGGTCAAGTATTGGAGCCTTGAGGAGGATTCAACCATAAAGTGGAGGTCTTCATCCTCTTACCTACCTCCTTCACTACCACTAGGTTGTTTCATGCATTTTATCATTCTTATAATATTAATTTTCATTATTTTCATCACTCATTTTGTATCATTCTAATTTTTCTCTAGTCATTCGTAAAATCATGCCTTGTATTTACAAGGTGTGATTTTGGCAGACCAAAATTATGGTTGCCCCATACAGGGCATTATTTTGACTATGATAGGTCTAGGAGTAGGATTCACTCCCAAACCCTAGATCTTAGTGTGCATGTTGTATCTAGGACATAATACTGTTATTTACATTCTATTTTTTGTGCTATTGTATTTCATTGCAATTTGTTTGTCCATTTCCAAAAAAGGTCAATTTTCACTCTTGATTTCTAAAGGTTAGATAAAGGACCTATGGGGCTTGATTGTTGTGCTTCCAAGCTCTGTTGTACAGTATCCTAAGCAAGCCCCCTAATGCTGATCATATTTTCTAGGGTTTTGCTAAAGCTACTTTACAAGTTAAAACTGTGGGACATTTCTGGACACAAGATAAAGCTTGGATAAAACAACAAAATAGATAAGTGCCCTTAGTAAAGATTTAGGTTGTTTGATGTTGTGTTATTTATCATTTTCTATTTTAGACATAAACAAAATATTAAAAGAAAAATATTTTGATTTTTTCTAGGCATTTGAAAAATAAGAGCATATAGCGTGCATTTAGGGTTTAATTTTGTTTATGCATTTCATTTGTGCCCTTGATCAAAAGATAAATAATTTTATTATTGTATCTTAGAGTTAGAGATCATTAAATCAAAGAATCATACTAGTTTTAGACATTATCTTCTTGCACCTCGTATGTTTTGAATTGTCCTTTCTTTTTTTGCATAGTTTAGTTCATAGAGGTCAAACATAGGTGGCTTTCTAAAATTGAACACATAAAACATTCCCACCCCAGAATTGGAGCGAGTCCTAAAACTATTACTAGTGAACCCATCCTTTTGTGTCCTCGAGTGTAGAGAATATAACAACCACAGTGGTCACCTTGGCTCCTAAAGGATCCAGTTGAGAATCATATGCAGTGTGCAATTTTCCTCCTCTACACAAGGTTTGCCAGAAATTCAGCATGGTAGTTTTCTTCTATAAAGATATGCTTTATCTCCCTATCCTATCTAGCCTGAATAATATACCTATATTCCATAATCACAGCCTCAATGTTCTAACTGAGGAATAAATCACCTTTGACCAAGTTTATAATATTAAGTAAGTCTCCTTCAATGCAAAATTTTTGGTACCCCATCTTCTTCACAAGCAGGAGACCTTGTTAAAGGTCTTTGGCCTCCAAAACATGTCAAGTCTAGATATCTAAGAATTTAGCATACGCTAGTAGAATCCCACATATATCATCCCTAAGCACCCCACCAATGTTAGAGTTCTCGAGATTACCATTTGAAGGTCCATCAAAGTCTAGTTTAACCCAACATGGAGAAGGATATTTCCACCTCACAAGGGCCCACAGAATAGGACCAGAAAGACTAGAAACCCTATTGCTCTATTGAAATCTAATTTTCTCTTTGAGCTCAACCTCCTCAAATATTTACTCCTCCAAAGCTAGATAAGATACACTGTCCAGTATGGAAGCCAAGGCTCTAGCTAAAATAGAGGTAGGATCTCTTTTAAAGTTTTAAAAATTCTACTATTCCTCTCCTTCCACAACCACTAGAAACGATGTGAAAAATAAAAGTTCTAAAAATATTTTAGCCTTGGAGAGTAAATAATAGATGACAATTGAGCACAAACATATACAAGTGAACTCAACACCACCCAAATCAATCCCAAAAAATTAAAAATAGAGTTAAAAAAATTCTATAGAGAATGAGCATTGAAAGAATAGATGACTTGTCTATTCCTCATTAGCATTGTTGGAATATATTGCATTATTTGATACATACCAATGTACCATCATGGGTACATCTATAGATTAGGAAAGAGTGTCATAGATTAGGATTTACTTTATGCAATGTAATGCACAAGTGTGCGATAATATTTTGGAAATATAAATGTGCATAGTTATCCCTATGTACATGTGTCAATAGAGTAGGAATATGAAGAGTCATAGGAAGAGTGAGGGCCAAGAAACCTCCATATGAAGAGTCACATTCCATTTTATATATATGTATGTATTGATGTAAAAGATATATAGAGAAGGAGAAAGAGTCACCTATGTAATCAATGGAAGGTGATGTAGTATGATATATTTTGAGCTCTTCATTCAATAAATATTTCTTAGTGTTTTTGAGAATTTTTCATTAGAATTACTTGATATTTATATAGTTGATTATGAGTTTATATGTTTGATTGATCATCATTATTATACTTTCATATTGCAATTGTATTATTGATCTTGAGGTAATATTATTTGAGTATTTACTCATCATAATCTAACAAGCACCACAGAGGCAACATCTGTTCAACAGCAACCTACCTCTTTTTTAAATATTTTTAATGATCAAAATATTATTCTACGTTGCCAAACAGAAAAATATACTCACCTTTGGTGTTAGACCCTTAAGCCATACTTTTAAATGTGGGATCCACAAAGGAATTTTGATAGCCAGTTGATTGTAGGTAGACTTGACTAGAAAGGATAAGTTATTTTCCCTACCTATAAGATCTCGTTCTCTTCATTTCTTTATTTAATGACCCAAAACTTCAAATTATTAGTAATTAGAATCTAAACTTCAAGTTTAACATTATTGAGAATAGACTAGTCTAATGATTTTCAAATCTTCAGCCAATTTACCATCTCGATAAAGTTAGCCACCTTAAACCCAAAGACCAATCTGGTCCTAGACTCCAAACCTGCCACATTTGGAATCTATGCAAGGGGTTGGTCCATCAACCAAATATATTTCTAGAAATCAATATTGAATCCATACCCAACCTCCACTTGCAACATTTGGAGACTAGTGCCCTTGACTTTTGCATACTCAACCAAAAGGTTGAACCATAAGTTGAAAGAGGATCAACAAGCAAAAAATTCTCCTGTATTAAATACTTGGCCGACATAATGTTGACCCAACTAATTTTAGTTTGATTTGCAAACTTCCAACCCTAATATACAACCAAAGCCTTATTCATCTACTTGATGTTATGAAGACCTAATACAACATTAATTTTAGATATGCAAACTTGCTCCCATTGAACTAAGTGAATTTTTTTCTTCTCATCATACTTGGACCAAAGAATTACTTTTGAATATGTTCAATCTTTGATAACATCTTGTTAGGAATTTTGAACATAGATAAGAAGAAGGTTGGAATTATCTAAAGAGTATAATTTATCAGGGTAGCCTTTTCAACTTGACTAAGAAGGGATCGTCTCCACCTGACCAACTTCCTTTGTAATATTTCCACCATAGGTTCCCAAAGAAAATCTCTCATAAATCATTTTATTATCGATTTAAGTGTAATTTTTATTCTCTTTGAGTGAAGATATTTTTGTATTTATAGACACCCTATCATATACAATATTTTTAATATGATGTGTATTTATTTTGACAAGTAATACTTTTTTTTATAAGGGTGGAAGAAGGGATTTTGAAAGGAGCCCCAAACCTTTTACAAGAGAGAAACCACAAACACTAAGCAATCACACATTCAAAATAAACATACATAGGACAACCTATAAAACTAAACAAGCTAAAGTACAACAATCAACAAAGAGAAGTAGTCTACCAAGACCATACAAAATCTGAGCCCAAGAGAACAAAAAAACCATAAGCACCTAGAAAGAGACCCAAAACACACCATATTAGACTTGCCCACTATCCATAGAGTCTACTCTGCTTTTGATATCTTCAAGCTAGGAGACACTCCTTGAAATTATGAGCTAACATCTAGCTCAACATAAACCTAGATTCCAAAATATCTTGAAGGATCAACTTCAAATATCCAATTAAAACATCAATAGCCTTGTCTAGGAAGACAATAAATAATCCCATAAACAAACTCACACTCTAGATTTTTCTTCATTCTTGCAAATTGAAATAATCTAAGGGAAATCCTGATCCTAGACATGAAGCCTATCATGAGAAAAATCCAAATTTTCCATATAATCGGCCCCACTATTACCTTCTCTATAGATGTTAGTAACTTCTACCTTTTCCATGTATTCAATCAATTTCTAGGCTTCCTCAAACATGGTAGCACTATTCCAGTTGACATTTAAAATTTTTTCAGCATTTGATCACATTGAGGGAATCCCCTTTAATGATAACTTTCTTGGCCTAGAGCTCATTCAATTGCTTAATTCCTTGGCACAAGGCCTAAAATTCAGTAAATGGATTGATTGGGTTCCCAAATATTTAGCAAAAATTCTCACAATCTTACCATTATCATCCCTAATTATCCCTCTAGCACCTATCGGTCTAGGGTTACCTTTTGCAGCTCCATAACAAATTAGCTTAAGCAAACATTTAGGAGGGTATTCCATTTAGAAATTTCTCTAATATTGTTTGAAGAAGAAACAACCTTACCTTTAGTAGGAGATAAATTCTAGTCCTTAGAAATTCTACCTTCTTGCTATGATTCTTTAGTTTCTTCCCAATTGACCATCTCCATATTTTCTTTGAAGAATAGAATGATTTTATTTGCAACTAGCATACTATCCTTTTTCTTATCTCTAAATATACATCTATTTATTTCCTTCCAAAATCCCAAAAAATATGATGAAGACTGAGGTTCCAAAGCATTTGCAGTCTTATATTTATAAAGGGTGGGCACCGTTGCGGGTAAAGACCCACTCAGGAATATGGTAAAACCCAATCTATTTGAAACTTCCTTAGAATAACCAAAAGGAATTATTGGGTAAAAGGAAAAAGAATATAGAGGTGATTCACATTCTCCACATATATTTAACAAAGACTATAGTGATTAGGAAGATGAAACCCTTTTTTGCTAAGTTATCTAAAGTCAAAATTCTATTTTTGACAACCAACCAATAGAAGAAAGAAATTTTAGGGATAAGCATTTTCACCCACACCTTAGAGACTGGCTATCCAATTTATTCCTTTTTTGAGAAAATGATAACCCGATTTAACTGTATAGAGCCCCACTTAGAAGGATTCCACCACCTAGAATCCTCAACATCTTCACTCTTCAAGATATAAACCTGTAACAATCTATTTAACCTCTGATCCATTTGAATTTTTCTTTGATCCTGCTCATCAACCTAGATGCTTTTCCATAATGTTCTACCATTCTACCACTTTATGTATTCATGAACCAATCCTTTAACTTTAAGATAAATATTGCTCAAAGTATCCCAAATCCATATCCTCCTTAAGAGAAAAACTTCATAGCCAAGCATCATTCCAAAAGTGAACATCTCTGCCATTCATAATCCTCCATCTACTTCCTTTTCACAACAAAGGTATCATCATTTGTAAACTATTCCAAAGTATGGAATCTATGGGAAAGTCCCTCTTTGCCAAAATGTTGGTATCCTTAAGGTATTTATCTTAAATAATCTTAACACAACTAGCATCTTCCACCTTTTCTAGTTTCCATCATATTTTCCCTAAAAGGGTTGTATTTAGCTCCCTGATTTTTCTTAAACTAATCCCTCCACCCTACTTATTTTGGTAGATAATATCCCATACCACCAAAGAAATTATTTTATTTTCCTCTTTAAACCCGACCATAAGAAATTTCTTTGCATTTGTTCAATCTTATCGCAAATCTTAGCAAACATCTTAAAGAGAGAGAAAATAAATTGGAATTCTTTGGAGTGAAGCTTTCACCAATTGCCTTACCTAGCTCATAAAATACCCTTTCCAACTAGTCAGTTTCATAGAGACATTTTTCCACCATAGGGTTCCACATATCTTCCTTCACTCTCCCTTTGAAAAGTAACATTCCTAGGTAAGTAGCTAGAAGGGTACCTATCCCACAATAAAAATATGAGCAATGTTTTGTTGTCTAATAACAAGAGTATTAAAAAAGTAGATCTTGCTTTTACCAAAGTTTATTTTCTGACCTGCAAAAATCTCATATCTCTCCATAATAGCTCTTAACACTCTAGCCTAGGGGATTGAAGCCTTAGTGGTGATAAAAGTGTCATCAACAAAATATTGGTGAGATATGGGATTAATAGTAGAGGTAGGATTTATACCACTTATACATCTATCAAAATTGGATTTTGTGATAGATCTCCCAAGAGACTCAAATAAAATTATAAAGAGATAAGGGGTCCCCTTACCTAAGGCCTATTTTTCTTGGAAAGTAACCCATAGTTGAACCATTCACCAGAACTAAGAACATGGATGAATAAAGTAGGTTTTTAGGAGATCAACCCAATTCTTATGGAAACCAAAATTTCACAGCACTCTAATAAGTCTTAAGAGACCCTCTCATAAGCCTTATTCATATCTAATTTTAGGAGCATACCTTATTCCTTAATTCTATCAAGTGAATGAATAATCTCATGGATAATGATAATACCATATAAAATATATCTTCCTTTGATAAATCCCCCCTAATGGGGCTCAATGATAAAAGGGAGCACCACCTTGATTATGTTTGCAAGAGTCTTCAACAAAATTTGTAAATGGTGTTGCAAAGACTAATAGGTCTGAAGTTCGAGAAAATTTAGCTCCCACTCTTTTAAAAATTAGAGCTAAGAATGTATAGTTAATATCCTTTGGAATAAAATAATTTTTTTTAAAATCCTTAATACCTTCAATAATATCCCCACCCACTATATTCCAAAAATGCTAAAAATAAACTTGCTGGAAAACCATCAGGGCCAGTAGCTTTATCCACATTCACATCAAAGAGAGCATTTTTAGTTCCATCATTTTAAAGGGCTCATTAAGAAATCATTCATCTATTCAGTCACCAAATCAGGAATATTTCACAACAACTCACTCATTACCTCCTCATTAATAGGATATTTAGTGCCAATCAGATCTAAAAAATACTTGATCGCTTCTCCTATGATCTCCAAAGGGTCATTAGAAAGTTATTCATTAACTTCGAGGACTTCCAAAATTATATTGCTGATCTAATGTCTAAGAGTGGGACATGGAAAATTTTTATATTGTGGTCTCCCTCTTGAGACATGCTATTCTTGACTTTTGGTGCCAGAAGGTTTCTTCAAAGGCCATACAATTATGGAGATCCACAAGGACCTACTTTTCCTTATTCTTTATGTCCTTTGAAATGCCTTCCCTGGATATCAGGTGTTCTATATTCTATAGTTGAATTTTTAAATTAGAGATCGAAAATATATTTATTCCACAATTTTAGGTTTCTCTTAACAAAACATAGCTATAGGCCCAAAATGGCCACATACTTAGGAAAATTTTGAAAATTTTGCCTAAGACATGACGATATCATTCCGCACACTTTACAGTGTATTTTGGAACGAATCCGCAACAAAGGACACAAATATTCCCAACATTTGATGAATATTTACACTTGGAGTGATTCCACATAATTTCTTATGTATTTGACTTCAGACTAGTGATGTTTCCTGAATCCATAAAAATTTTTGAAGAAGGATGACATTAGCATAAAATAAGCGTGGATTGGTGATCGCTTCGTATTCTTTGATACATTTTGAGCAGCTAAGTGTTGGAGGGCCCAATTTCGGAGAGCGCATATAATATTTTTTCCCAAAATGGTGACAAAAGGCAAAATGCTATGTACAAGCAATGTGGATTCATGATGAAGGTTTTTTTTTACTTTCTTCTGGAATGGTGACAAGTAGCATTTACTCTAAAGCCAGTGCAGAATAAAGGAATATTCCCTTTACATTGCATCGGGTCTGGAATAGTGTTCAAAGACCAATGCACTTGCTTGGGTCTGGAATGGAATCCATAGAGTTTTGAAGGAGATATGACATCGTCGATCTTTTTTGTGTGGATTAGCGAATGCTTCATATCCAAAGAAGAAAAACGAAGGATAGGGAGCGGATTTCATCCTACTTCATTTTCAAGGTATTTTAGTGTCGGATTGGCGTTCTATAAGTTATGAAGCATGAAAGGTGATGTCATCAATTTTTAAAATGGAATGGCATTGTGTTCTCCCCTGCCATTATATCAAGCTTAGCTAGATTAAATCATAGCCATATAATGGGAAGATCGATGATTGATACTTTGCTAAGAATTTTGAAGCATATAAAAGCAATTTCTCATCGAAGTTGAAACAGTCAGTTGGAGGAGGAAGCTAAAGCGTCGAGGGTTTCAAGAAAATAAGAACCAGAGACAGTTGCAGATAGACGAAAGTGGAGGGCTTCCAAGAAATATCAATGATTTATATGCAATCTCTAATGGTCAAAACTCTAGTTAGTATCAAACAACCAACAAGTTGCAGAGTTTTCAATATGCCATGGTGGTCCACTTGTAGCAGATTTCCTGGAATTTGAACCAGTAAGAGAATGATAGCAAAAACTCTCTACTGAGCTATCAAAATTTCATCTTTGTAATATTCCTTGTATTTTAATTTTGCAAAACTATAAATAGAGGTCGAACCCTCATTTTAAGGGTCGACTCTAGTGTGTTTGCCTATGCTACTGTAAATATTCCCAAGGGTTAATGAAAGTAGAATTACATTGATCTTCACCTCAAATTTTATGTCTTCATAATTCATTATCATAGGTTTAAATTATTTAGTTGCATTTCTATGAATATTTGAATGGTTACTTTGTGCCAAATTAATGGATTACTAGTTGCTAGGGTAATTAAAATCTACTTTTGAATTAGATATTTGTTTCTAGGGAGTGCATTTCTATAAAATCTAGATACTGGTGAATTCTGCTATTTGGATTATCATTGTTTAGATATTGAAATCACTGTATGCAATATTTATTTGTTTTTCTTTAATGAATAAAAGTACATTTAATTTGAGATAATGTTGATCTGAGTGATGTGTCTTTAATTTGGTTTTTAGGAGATTTTTGTTGTAGTAAAATGTTAGCCTATTCGTCCACTGTTGTTCACATTTTATAACCCTAAATTTTTCTTATCCTAATCTCTAAAACCCTAAGTGAGCATAATTTTGTCAACACCCTATTTGAGTTGACAAGGAACCAACCTACTTTGGAGGTTGGATCTCAAACTCCTATTTTGGTCCATCCAATGTTGAGTGCTAAGCTATAGCTATCGGGTGCAAGCCTAGACAGAAAGTAGGAAGATAGACAGCTGTAATATTGAGTAAAACTTGATGTAATTCAGTGCCCAATAGTTTTTGGTACGCCTAGTGGGACCAGTTCACAAGGAACACAAAAAACCATCATATGAGTTATTGTTTATCTCAACTCAAAGGAATCAATATTTGGTGAATTGTCTTGATCTTATAAGCGAAGAATAGCAAATTCACCTAGCGAATCTCTGGTTCTTAAACCCAAAAAAATATTACCCCTATAGACCAGTTTCCTTTCATGTATACCAGGTATTTCAAAAGGAATAACACTAACTCTTATTTTTATTGTGAGTTACCTTATAGAGGGTCTATTGTTGTCAGAAGTTTGAATCAAGATTTCCCCTTAGAATAAGAGCTTCTTGAGGAAAATCCTATAGTTAATCCAAAAATCCCTCCAACAAGACCTACACCCAAAAATATGGCACAAAATGTGGCTCCTAATCAGTCATTATAAAAGTACCCTAGTCAAAACACAACCAGTCCCCTAAGATTAGCCCAAATGCACACCATCCCCTAGGTTGTATCCAAGGTTATCCCCACTTATGATGGATTAGCCTATGAGCACTATCAGGATATTTTAAATCTGGCATCAATTAAAAACATAAAAGAGGAGGATATCATTGTGAGAATTCTAGCTCTATCTTTCAGAGGAAAGATATTGCATTGGTTTAGAACTCTGGAAGATAACACCATCACTTCATGTCAAGAATCGGCTGAGCCTTTTGTGGAAGAGTTTAATGAGTCTGCTGACCCTTTCTCCCTGATCAACCAATTCACATCCATGTAGAAATCTTAGTAAGAAATTGTCTCAGATTTCAATTTGAGGTTTAGCAAAACATGGAAGATAATACCTCCCAAAACTAGACTAGATGTATTTTTGGCCTATATGTATTATATCGGAGCTCTTGAATCAGAGTTAGGCTTGTAGACACAACAATCTAGAGTAGAAACCTTCCTCAAAGTTTATAATGTAGTAGTTTATGCTGAGAATATCCTAATTAATATGGGGAGACTATCCCCCAAAACTATGTTTCCTTATAACTCAGAATCCACTAATGGCCAAAGTCAAACTGCAAACCCATCTTACATGGATCCCCTTTCTTTATCATCCCCATATCCGCAAATGAATTCCATTCCTCAACCGAAACCATCATCCTCTGCAGTTTATTTTCTCCCCTTCCTTATCAACCATCTCAAGAGTTTTCTACCATTTTTTATATACAAAATACTCTAAAAACTCTGAGTAACAGAATGAATTCAATGGAAAAGAGAGATCAAGAAAGGCCACAGCAAAGGAGATTCCCATATGTAAATAAATATCAGAGACCTGGTCCTAGTAACAGTACTAGGGTCAAAGTTAATGCAGCGTATGAAGATCCTAAGTGTTCTTCAAATACTACTCTTGAAAATGTCTAGTGTCTAGTATGTAATGCCCTCATGACTCACAGTCTTGTGTTATGTACCTACATCACCTCCAACAAGTTATGGATCAAGCTGAAAGGAATAAAAAAGGGAGAGTAAATATGTTATGGCAGTATGATCAAATCATGGTGTGGAAATATCTGGAGGAAGACAACCCAATTGTTGTTATGACAAGGTCTGGAAAGAAAACCTTGCAAGTATATCCCAAAAATATGGGGAAATTCCAAGTCCTTTCTCAAAAAAGAACTGATCCCCTTCCTCAAATTGATGATAATTTCCCCATTCCTCAAGCTAAATGGAAATAGAAGATAGATAGTCTTCCTAATATATTGGAAAGGGAAACTAAAGAAGACCGAATGAGATCTAAATATGAGGCTTAGGAAAGTCTTGGATCTCCCTCTATTACCAAAAGGTAAATAATAGAAGCCACTCAGCAGTATAAAATAAAATACGGTGATCCAGAAAGAAGGCATGAAAGACATCCACTAGCTAAGTTTGAGTATAATATTGTTGAAGATATGAAAATATTCTATCAAAAGCTAGCTTGTATGACACTTTGTTCATTCCTGTTCAAGTAGATTTGCTTAAGGCTTCCCTCAACAAGTATCCACAAGATAAAAAATCCACTACAATCCTTAGTATGTCATAAGAAAAGAAAGAAATGTCCCCTATAGTTTTAAAGAATAAACCTCCTCCTTTCTATATATCCTTGAGGATGGAAGGCTGGGTAATCCAAAATTGTATGATAGATTCAGTAGCATCGATTACAGTTATGCCTAAAGCAGTCTGTGAAGAAACGGGTATGGAGTATACCTGATCTTTTCTTGGAGTGTTACAATTGTATGGGACACCTATTAAGATAGTTGGGGTCATAAAAGATTTTTTAATGAGGTTGCATAGAGCCCCTAAGGTGACAATAGTATAAGAAATAGTAGTGGTTGACCTAGAGCCCTACTTTAGATTATGCCTTTCAAGGGAATTTACTAAAAAACTGGATGGATGTATGTACATGTATTATTCTAGTATGATGATTCATTTCAAATGAAATAGAATAAGGATAACATTGTTAGTCTTACAATGGCACTGAGAGGGGGGGGTGAATCAGTGCAGCTATTTAAAACTTAAAACTTTAACTCTTAAAGCCAAAACAATGAAAGCTTAAAACCAGAAACAACAAGTACCACAAGAGAGCATCACATAACACAAGATGTAACGAGGTTCACTAGTTTTGGCTACTCCTCAAAATAGACTGCTTGGACTCCCATCCAAATCCAGCCATTGCAAAGCACCAACTTTACAATCAATTTCCCAGCATCCACTGGAAGGAGCACCAACCCCTAATTTACCAGCACCAACTAGAAGGAGCACCAACCCCTGATTTACCAGCACCAACTGGAAGGAGCACCAACCCCTGATTCCAAGCACCAACTTGGATTTCTATTTTAAATCTTGATTGACATAAAAATGCCTTCTGTGTTACAAGACCCTCACTGGTCTATCTTAACTCAAATCAATCTCATGGAAGCATACACTCTTTTACAGCTCTACTTACTGCACACTTACAGCCCTTTCTTATAGCTTACTCTTGCAGCTCTCATAGCTCTGTACTTCTTACAGCATTCTTCCAACTTTTTAATAGCCCACTGCACTATCCCTCTATACAGCAACACACTGCTCTATCACCCTGTTCAGAGCACAACACTCTCTTACCGCACAAAGCTCAACTATTTTACGGCTCACTCTTGCTGCTTTCTTTTAGCCCCTATGTTCGGCTTTCTCTTCTCACTTACAACTCTCTTACAGCCCGCAACACTATCTCACTATCCGATGGCTCTTTTCCCCTACACAGCAACGCTCTCTCTTTTCGCACGGAGCTCAACCTCACTACTTCACGCAAATCTGCTTTTATAACGATGTTCTGTTTCTATTCTTAACTTCCATATTCGTGCATGCAGCCTATTAATAGTAACGGCTTCTTTATTCTCACATGCAACCTTATTAATAGAGTGGTTCTTTGTTACGTTTCTCTGTCCAACTCTTGGTCTTCTTCTGACGACTTTCAGTAACCACCGCTGCATGAAATTTCTTTATAACGGCCCCTGTCACTGCAGTAACGACTTCTATTTACTGTCACTGTAACTGCTGTAATTACTTCAGTTAACTCTTCTTAACTTAGCTGCATGATTTTCTTTGCAACACCCCCTGCAACTGTAGTTCTGACTCTAGTTAACTCTTCACTTCGGTTGGGTTCTTCTTCCATCACGCCAATGCGACCTATCGTGAAATCATGACATTTTATGCCCCTTTGACTTTTCTTGGCGTTTGACTGCGAAAACATAACATGTCACGATATCGTGACACTTTTCGCCTTCTTGTCCTCTTCTCGGCTTGCACCTGCGAAAACACATGTCGCAAAATCATGGGACTTTTGCTGCCTTGAGCTCTTCTTTGCTAGCATTAGCGAAAACATGACATGTCACGAAATCGTGACCCCTTTCACTTCCGTACACTCTTCTCTGCATGCACTAGTGAAACCATGACATGTCACGAAATCGTGACACCTTTCGCTTCCGTACATTCTTCTTTGCATGCACTAGCGAAACCATGACATGTCACGAAATCGTGACACCTTTCGCTTCCGTACATTCTTCTTTGCATGCACCAACGAAAATGGAACATGTCGCAAAATCGTGATGCTTTCACCTTTGAGCTCTTCCTCCTTGAATTTGTCATGAAATCATGATGCTTCCTTCACTTCCTTCCATCTTCCAAAATCATGACACTTCACCATCTTTCTCAAAATGACACTTCATCCTTCAGAGTCTTCCTCATTGCTGTTGTCATGAAATCGTGATGCTTCTGCTTCTACTTTTGCTTCCATGCTTCTATCATGAAATCGTGACACTTCATCCTTCGGAGTCTTCCTCACTGCTGTTGTCGTGAAATCGTGACACTTTTCCTCCTTGGCGCTTTTCTTCCCCTTGTCAAAACGGACATGTCACGATATCGTGACACTTTCTCCTTACACTTTTCTCTCGACATGTCGCGAAATCGCGACATCTTTCTCTTCCTTTCTTCAACTTCTTTCCAAACCCAACATGTCATGAAATCGTGACACTTTTTCTCCTTAGCGCTTCCTCTTCGAACCTTTCGTGAAATCGTGACACTTTTTCTTCTTGGCTCTTTCTCTCGAACCTGTCATGAAATCGTGACACTTTTTCATCCTTACCATCCTTCTTGCAAATTGTCACGAAATCGTGACACTTTTCTTTGCAAGCTCCTTCTCTTCAACATGTCGTGAAATCATGACAGTTTTCCTTGCACTTTCTAAAACATGTCACGAAATCACGATAGTCTTCCTTGCACTTTCTAAAACATGTCACGAAATCATGACAGTTTTCTTACTTGCCTTCTTTGCTTCCAACATGTCGCGAAATCGTGATAGTTTTTCCACTTGGCTTCTTTGCCTCCAAACATGTCGCGAAATCGTGACGCTTTTCCTATGCGCTTCTCTCGAACATGTCGTGAAATCATGACAATTTTCCTTGTGCCTTCTCTCTCCTCAACCATGTCACGAAATCATGATAATTTTGCTTGTGCCTTCTCTCTCTAAACATGTCACGAAATCGTGACAATTTTGCTTCTCTTCTCTCTCAAACATGTCACGAAATCGTGACAATTTTTCTTTGCCTTCTCTCTCCTCGTCCATGTCACAAAATCATGACAGTTTTGCTTTCCTTCTCTCTCCTCGAACATGTCATGAAATCGTGATAATTTTGCTTACGCCTTCTCTCTCCTCGGCCATGTCGTGAAATCATGACAATTTTGCTTGTGCCTTCTCTCTCCTCGATATGTCACGAAATCGTGACAATTTTGCTTGCGCTTTCTCTCTCCTCTCATGTCACGAAATCACGATAGAAAACATGTCGCGATATCGCGACAGTTTTCTTACTTGTCTTTTTCTTTGAGCTTTTGAATCTGGGCCACTTCTGTCTTCTTGGAGAATCATTGTACATGCTCTGTATGATCTCTGAACTCTTGTTCACTTCATCAACCGATCTATCTAATGACCTTTGCACTCCTGTCCATTGCATCAACCGATCCTCTGTCTGTGTTGACAACAATGACAATACTTTGGCTGCACCTTGCTCATCAATGAACTCCTATCCATTGCACCTTGCTCATCAATCAACTCCTATCCATTCCTGTCCATTGCATCAACTGATCAACCTGACTGTGTTGACAACAATGACAATACTTTGGTTGCACCTTGCACATCAATCTCCCCCTTTGGAATTGTTGGCAACACACGTAATTGTGTGCAATTACCTGTAATTCTTCTCCCCCTTTGACAATAATACCAAAGGGCGGCTGCAAAACTCCCCCTGAGTCCATGCACAACATTCTCAGGCAAAAATTATTACTGTTAGCCAAAATCATAAATATGAGCAATAAGATAAACAAATGCATAAATGCTCCCCCTGAGTATTTGATCCCGATAGCTAGTCAATTCTTAGACTATTCTTGGGAATATGTGACCACTTCAGTTCACGCTGTCTTCTGGGCCTCAACCCTCTGTTGCTCTGCAATCTCAAACTTGTCCACTTGAAGAATCCTCACTCAGATCTATCTTCAACTGTGTTGGCTACTGGATCTCTATCCATTGAGACTCTGTCCTCTGTACTCTGTCATAGGCTCACTAAGAACCTGCTTAACAAGCTCACATAGAACTTGTCCAAATCAGCTCACAAGTCCTCACTAGAACCTGTCCAAATCAGCTCACAAGTTCATCAAGAAAAACTTGCTTGAGCATGAACCCACAAAGAGAATTGTTAGAGACCCAATGTGATTCATCAACCTCATAGAAGCATAAAGAGAATTGTTAGAGACTCAATATGTTCTATACTTAACTCCCAATCTCAATCTCAACTCAATCTCAATCTCAAAAGAATAAGATAGATGTAGTATGCTTTTCTCAAGAACATGAAGCACAACCCAACAATTGCCAACCATGCAATAACTCATCTAACAATGATACTCATGTTCTTTCCACAACCAATATCTTTTCTCAACCAATTAGGGCTTTAACAACAATGCGCTTATAGACAAGGTTTAACCAACATTATTCAACTCAAGATTAACCTTGAAGCATTCAACCAATCACTACATGAAAAGGAAACTAGTAGACATCCTTTTCCTTCCAAAGGTATTTGAACAAAACTACCACCAACATAAATCACCAATGCAGAGAATAACTTGCTCAAATCAATCTCAATGGAGTAAGCCCAAATCATGTATCAAGTAAAGCATTAACTTGATCAAAACAACCTCTATGAAAGCAACTCAACCATCAATCTCAAAACAGCCAACTAAGGGTTTCACCATCTCAATGCAAGTAGCAAGACTTGCTAACATAAACCCTAGTGCAAAATGCTTCCTCTTTGTTTGAGGAAGAAGAGAATAGTTCTTCAACCTGTTACCAACACCACCCTCAACTTTGCCACCAAGTTAGGGTTAGATCATAAAAGTAACCACAAAAATATTTATTCCTTAAAACACCTTATGACTCCAATCCTTAGAAGTCAACTATAAAAAGACATATAAAGCATACAAACAATATATCCTTTTACACCTTACTCAAACTCATACTTCTGGACCGTTACCTCTAGCGTTGGAACCTCAATCAACGCACAGTCATCAACTCTCGGTATTCTGCTTCCTCAGGCAATATCTCGCATTCCTCAAATAATGCAAGACTTTCTTAGGTGCATAGGCATCTTGTCCTCCTTGACGCTTCACCACCTGGGCGCTATTCTCTCAACGTCTCTGCCTTGCATGTGCCACTTGGCACTCTTGACGAACTGGGTGCTAGTGCCACTGTTTGCTTTGACTCTGGCATCTCTTTGTTGCATGTTCTATCTTAGATAACGCCTATCAGCTGCTGCAACGAAACACAAGTACGTAGCTAGGGCACGCACGCATTCTTTCATTAAACCAAAAATCTGATCTGTTATGATCCGTAATTTAGAACAGTGGTAGAAGAATCATCAACAGTAAAACAATGACAAATATCAAAACTACCAAGGGTGCCAGCTCTCAATTTAATCACAACCCTTCATGGTACTTCCACAGTCCACTACATAAACCGACAACACACTTGACAACTATACAACAATATCTTGACTCGCTGGTCTTTCATCCTCGGATACCCAAACAAATACATAGGAGCATTAAAATAAAACTTTCATATTGCTCCCCACGAGGATGTGCCACCCGGAGTTGCTTAGAGCAATGGAGGAGTAGCCTCCTTCAGTCCAAGGAGACACGATTTCCTTTCTTCTGCCTTTCTCCGGACTTTCTTGAACTTGGGCTTGAGTTTTTCAACTGCATCCCTATTTTGCCCCTGTTCATGAACTTGAACATTTCTCTTGTAGGGTTGTCTCTTGTGCATTCTTGATGGATGATTATTTTCTTTTCTTTTATGCACATGATATGTTCTCTTTCCTCTTCTTTCTTTTTAGAAAAAATTTTTTTTTTCTTAAAAAAAAAAAAGAGAGAAAAAAACCTTGCTATGTGCCCTTGACCATTACATTTAAAACATTGCACATGTTTTATTCCCTGTCTGTATTGCATTCTGTGTGTCTGATGAAATCTATGGTCTTGCCTTAGATTGGATACAGAAGTGCTTGGACAAAACCTTGCTATGTGCCCATGGCCATTACATTTAAAACATTGCACAGGGTGTTCACTCAAGAAAGCAGATGTGTTTTTATCAGCATAACTCTTTGATCTATTATTTTGTCCACAATAAAATGCCTTGTGACCATAGCAGTTGCATTTAGAACAATAGCCATTAAAAGCATTATTATTAAAAGAGTGAGAGTGAGAGAACCTCTTTTGTTGTGGTTGCTTTGTTGTAGATCTTCTTTGATGCTTTCTTCCTTTTGAAGATTTAGCTTCAACCTTGAACTTCTTCTTCTCTGCATATTTGGAAGATGAGGGTTGTTCAGCTTTAGACTTTTCTCGCTTTGATCCTTCAACTGTGAACTTTTTCTTCTCTGCATTTTTGGAAGATGAAGGTTGTTCAGCTTCATATCCAAGACCAAACTTAGCCGTGGAGCTTCTTTGTTGCTTTATCATTGTATCTAGTAACTCTGTGCTCTTCTCAAATTTAAGATTTATATTGGCCTCTTCTATTTGTTTCTTCAATGAAACAATCTCTTCTTCTTGTTGGCAGCAAACAGTCTCTTTCTCATTGATTTGAGACCTGAGAATATCTTCAATCCTTTTGTACTGTTCTACTTGCAACTTTAGATCAACAATAACTTTGTTAGATTCCTCTTCACTTGTGCTGCATACATCATCCAGGTGTGTCTTCAAGGCTTCTTCTGATTTCTTGGCCTTTTGAACTTGTAGGAAGAGATCTTCAATCTCATCCCCATATTCTTCTAACTTCTTGGACATTCTTTTGTTCTTTTTCCTTTCTAAACCCAACTCTTCAAGTGCAGCGATCAACTCACCTCTTAGATATACTTCAGCCTCAGCCTCAAGGTTTTCATCACATTCCTGTTCTTCTTCAGTGTTTTCATTGCATACTTCAGAGTTCACTTCTTCTACCTTCTCTAGTTCAGTTTTCTCTTCCACATGAACTAAAACTGGCTGAGATGCCTTTTTGGAGGAGGATCTATTCTTCTTACCCATTGTGTACTAATCCAAGATCAACCCTGACTGATTTAGCCTGAACTAGGAACTTGGCTCTGATACCAATTGTTAGTCTTACAATGGCACTAAGAGGGGGGGTGAATCAGTGCAACTATTTAAAACTTAAAACTTTAACTCTTAAAGCCAAAACAATGAAAGCTTAAAACCAGAAACAACAAGTATCACAAGAGAGCATCACATAACACAAGATGTAACGAGGTTCACCAGTTTTGGCTACTCCTCAAAATAGACTACTTGGACTCCCATCCAAATCCAGCCATTGCAAAGCACCAACTTTACAATCAATTTACCAGCATCCACTGGAAGGAGCACCAACCCCTAATTTACCAACCAACAGAAGGAGCCAACAACACCAACTGGAAGGAGCACCAACCCCTGATTCCAAGCACCAACTTGGATTTCTATTTTAAATCTTGATTGACATAAAAATGCCTTTGTGTTACAAGACCCTCACTGGTCTATCTTAACTCAAATCAATCTCATGGAAGCATACACTCTTTTACAGCTCTACTTACTGCACACTTACAACCCTTTCTTATAGCTTACTCTTGTAGCTCTCACAGCTCTGTACTTCTTACAACATTCTTCCAGCTTTTTAATAGCCCACTGCACTATCCCTCTATACAGCAACACACTGCTCTATCACCCCGTTCAGAGCACAACACTCTCTTACCGCACAAAGCTCAACTATTTTATGGCTCACTCTTGCTGCTTTCTTTCAGCCCCTGTGTTCGGCTTTCTCTTCTCACTTACAGCTCTCTTACAGCCCACAACACTATCTCACTATCCGATGGCTCTTTTCCCCTCATAGCAATGCTCAATATTTTTGCACGGAGCTCAACCTCACTACTTCACACAAATCTCCTTTTATAATAATGTTCTATTTCTATTCTTAACTTCCATATTCGTGCATGCAGCCTATTAATAGTAACGACTTCTTTATTCTCACATGCAACCTTATTAATAGAACGGTTCTTTGATACGTTTCTCTATCCAACTCTTGGTCTTCTTCTGATGACTTTCAGTAACCACCGCTGCATGAAATTTCTTTATAATGACCCCTGTCACTGCAGTAATGACTTCGTTTACTGTCACTGTAACTGCCGTAATTACTTCAGTTAACTCTTCTTAACTTAGCTGCATGATTTTCTTTGCAACACCCCATGCAACTGTAGCTTCGACTCAGTTAACTCTTCATCTTCTAGCTGGGTTCTTCTTCTTCCATCACGCCAATGCGACATGTCACGAAATCATGACATTTTCTACCCCTTTGACTTTTCTTGGTGTTTGACCGTGAAAACATAACATGTCACGAAATCGTGACACTTTTCGCCTTCTTGTCCTCTTCTTAGCTTGCACCCATGAAAACACAACATGTCACAAAATCGTGACACTTTTGCTGCTTTGAGCTCTTCTCTGCTTGCACTAGCAAAAACATGACATGTCATGAAATCGTGACACCTTTCGCTTCCATACACTCTTCTCAGCAAGCACTAGCGAAACCATGACATGTCACGAAATCGTGACACCTTTCGCTTTCGTACATTCTTCTTTGCATGCACTAGCGAAACCATGACATGTCACGAAATCGTGACACCTTTCGCTTCCGTACATTCTTCTTTGCATGCACCAGCGAAAACGGAACATGTCATGAAATCGTGACACTTTTGCATTTGAGCTCTTTCTCATTGAATTTGTCATGAAATCGCGATGCTTCTGCTTCTACTTCTGCTTCCATGCTTCTATCACGAAATCGTGACACTTCATCCTTCGAAGTCTTCCTCACTACTGTTGTCCCAAAATCACGACGCTTTTGCTTCTGCTTCTGCTTCCATGCTTCTATCGCAAAATCGTGACACTTCATCCTTCGGAGTCTTCCTCACTGCTGTTGTTGCGAAATCATGACACTCTCGATGCCTTGTCTCTTTTCTTGCCTCTCGTCTGCGAAAATGGAACATGTCACGAAATCATGACACTTTCGCTGCCTTAGACTTTTCTCTTCTTGCACTGGCGAAAACTTGACATGTCACAAAATCGTGACATCTTTCTCTTCCGTACGCTTTTCTCCGCAAGCTCCAGCGAAAACCTGACATGCCACGAAATCGCGACACATGCACTGCCTTGCACTCTATCTCTTCTTTAGGTCATGAAAACCCGACATGTCGCGAAATCGTGACACTTTCTCTCCTTAGCGCTTCCTCTTCGAACCTGTCATGAAATCGTGACACTTTTTCTCCTTGGCACTTTTTCTTCGAACCTGTCGTGAAATCATGACACTTTTTCTCTTTGCCATCCTTCTTGCAAATTGTCGCGAAATCGTGACACTTTTCTTTGCGAGCTCCTTCTCTCCAACATGTCGTGAAATCATGACAGTTTTCCTTGCACTTTCTAAAACATGTCACGAAATCGCGACAGTCTTCCTTGCACTTTCTCCAAACATGTCACGAAATCACGACAGTTTTCTTACTTGCCTTCTTTGCTTCCAACATGTCACGAAATCGCGATAGTTTTTCCACTTGGCTTCTTTGCCTCCAACATGTCACGAAATCGTGACAATTTTCCTTGTGCCTTCTCTCTCCTCAAACATGTCATGAAATCGTGACAATTTTTCTTGCGCCTTCTCTCTCCTCAAACATGTCACGAAATCATGACAATTTTGCTTGTGCCTTCTCTCTCCTCGAACATGTCACGAAATCGTGACAATTTTTCTCTGTGCCTTCTCTCTCCTCGGACATGTCGCGAAATCATGACAATTTTGCTTGCGCCTTCTCTCTCCTCGTCCATGTCGCAAAATCACGATAGTTTTGCTTGTGCCTTCTCTCTCCTCGGCCATGTCGCGAAATCATGATAATTTTGCTTGCGCCTTCTCTTTCCTCGACCATGTCGTGAAATCACGACAATTTTGCTTGCCCCTTCTCTCTCCTGGCCATGTCACGAAATTGCGACAATTTTTTCTTACGCCTTCTCTCTCCTCGGTCATGTCATGAAATCGTGACAGAAAACATGTCGCGATATCGCGACAGTTTTCTTACTTGTCTTTTTCTTTGAGAATTTGGGCCACTTCTGTCTTCTTGGAGAATCATTGTACATGCTCGATGACTGCTCTGAACTCTTGTTCACTTCATCAACCGATCTATCTAATGACCTCTGCACTCCTGTCCATTTCATCAACCGATCCTCTGTCTGTGTTGACAACAATGACAATACTTTGGCTGCACCTTGCTCATCAATGAACTCCTGTCCATTGCACTTTGGTCATCAATGAACTCCTATCCATTCCTGTCCATTGCATCAACTGATCAACTTGACTGTGTTGACAACAATGACAATACTTTGGTTGCACCTTGCACATCAAACGCCTGAAAAACCAGTATCTTATCATATTGAAAATATTGAAGAATACATGTGTAATCTTACTCCCCTGAAAGAATTTGAGCTTGTTGAAAATTTTGAGGAGTTGGCTATTGAAGATAATTTGCCCTTCAGAGACGACTACAGTCAGTTTGGAATCGGTATGGGAACATATAGTATCTCAACTAAATCATAGAAGAAAATCCCTACCATATCCAATCAATATCTAAGAGAAAAAGAAACATAGACCATACACTTTGACAGTGCTAAATGCAAAAATGGTGCAGGATATGGTGTGGTTTTATAGTCCCAATCAAAGGGGACAAATAATTTTACCTATAGACTAACATGGTCATGTACAAATAATGTTTCAAAATACGAGGTTTTATACCTTGAATTGATACAAGCAGAAAGCATGGGCATTAATATTTTAAATATATATGGTGATTATGAGTTAATAGTCCATTAGGTAAGAAACAAGTGCAGTAGTAAGCACCATTACCTAAAAGCTTATAGAAATAGGGTATGGGATCTGATGGAAACCTTTGATGACCTAAATTTAAATTTTATTCCTAGAGAAAATAATAATCTGGTAGTTTCCTTAGAAACAAAGGGAGCTAACTTAAACCCTTCTGTAAACTTTGGAATCGAGAAAGCCAAGGGAATCAAAATGATTTTTAGACCTACAGTACCAAACAAGCAAATTTTCTAGTAGGTTTTTGAAAGTTATGAACAAATAATTGAATTTCTGGTAAGAGAAGCATGTCTCTCCACTGTCCAAGAAGAGAATCTAGAAGATATTTATCAAAAATATGTTATTCAACTAAGAAACAATAACATTCCTAGAGGTTTGGTCATCCTAGAAAGCTTGTTTGACAATGAGGACAGAAAAAAAGACCAAAGTTATGAAAGTTAGTAAAAAAATCTATAAAGAAATTGAATTTGGTACTGAAAAGAAGCTCAATGTTGGAGCTCGATGTTCACCAGAGGAAGCTAAAGATATCAAAGCCCTATTCCTAAAATACCAAGATAGTGTGGCTTAGTCATATGAAGACCTCAAGGTATATGACAAAAAGGTTATCCAACATACTATTGAGCTTTATCCTGATGCAAAGCCTTTTAGGTAGAAGCAAAGGCCTATAAATCCAAGGATCGAAGCCATTATGAGAGAGGAGCTCTTAAAGTTATTAAAGGCTAAGATTATATACCCAATAAAACATTCAACCTGGGTAGCCAAGTTGGTACCCGTGAGAAAAAAGAATGGGGATATTCGTTTGTGTGTAGATTTCAAAAATCTTAACCAATCATCCCTTAAGGATCACTACCCTCTCCCATAGATTAATCAAATCTTACAGATAGTGGCTATGGTAGAGAGGTTCTCATTACTGGATGACTACTCTAGATACAATTAGATTTGGGTGAAAGATGAAGATCAGTATAAAACATCATTCACAACAAAATAGGGCACATTAGCCTACCAGAGAATACCTTTTAGGTTGTCCAATGCGGAAGCCACATTTTAGAGAGCCATGAATTATGACTTTGGGGCATTGATCAACAAAGTCATCCTGATATATTTAGATGATATGACTGTGTTTTCCCATGATTAGCAAGATCACCTATCACACCTGGAGTAAGTTTTTAAAAAATATAGAGAATTTGGTATTTCACTCAATCTTAAGAAGTCATTCTTTGGAGTTCACGAAGGAAATATTCTAGGTCATGTGGTCTCAAAAGAAGGTATGGTCATAGATCCAAATAGAATCCCATTATTTCCCTCCCATTGCCTAAAAATAAGAAGACTTTGTAGTATTTTCTAGGTCAAATCAATTTTTTTAGGAAATTCATTTCTAACTTTGCATAGAAAGTAAGGCCTATATCTGAGTTACTCAAGAAGAATACTGAGTTTAAGTGGATTGAAGTCAGGAAACAAGCTTTTGAGATTATTAAATAGTCCATTACAACAGTCCCAGTACTGGTAAATATGAATTTCAGTAAGGATTTTATCCTTTATGCTTATGGAGCTGAAGAAAGTTATGCCTCATTGCTTACTAAGAAAGTTATGCCTCATTTCTTACTAAGAAAAATGATCATGAAGAACACAAGCTTATACTAAGAGGGGGGGGTGAACAGTATAAGACCTCTTTTTACTTTTTCCTTTATACTTCAAAATAGTAAAGCAATATACCCAAAGCAATATCAAAGCAATGCACAATATCATCCACAAAGTGACACCAATTTTAATGTGGTTCACCCAAAATGGCTGGGCTACGTCCACAAAAATTTTCTCTAAAATTTATCTCAAAGTTATTTGGGAATCCTTCCCAATTACAATGTTTATGAGCCTCGGCCCAAAGGAGATACCTTCCCCCAATCAAAATTTATGAGCCTCTGCTCAAAGGAGATAACTTCCCCCAATCAAAATTTATGAGCCTCTGCTCAAAGGAGATAACTTCCCCCAATCAAAATTTATGAGCCTCTGCTCAAAGGAGATACCTTCCCCTCTGCTCTGGAAATGATCCTTCAGAAGATCAACTACCTCTACCTCTTGCCAGCATGTGGAACTCCTTTCCATCGAAGACCTCCTGTCCTCAATGCTTAGCCTAAGAGACCTATGCCTTCTATGATCACATACACAACAGCTCAGCAACCTGTACCAAACATAGTCAGTCGATCTAGTACAAGTCTTCCTCTGTCTGTCAGATCTGTCCAACTCTTGAACAAATCAATCCCATGCATACAAGCCTTCTCAAAGACTTGCCAACTGTCCTCAAGTTCTTCTCATAGAACCAATGCACCTCTGTCCTCAAGTTCTCTGATAGAACTATCAAACTCAACTCACAAGTCCTCTGCTAGGACCTGTCCAAATCTGCTCACAAGTCCCCACCGAAACCTGTCCAAAACTGCTCACAAGTCCCCACCGGAACCTATCCAAAAACTCAGCAAGCTCACCAAGAAAAACTTTCTTAGTAGGAAATCACAAAGTGAATTGTTAGAGACCCAATGTGATTTGTCAAACTCATAGAAGCATAAAGAGATTTTTTAGAGACTCAATATGTTCTATACTCAAATCCCAATCTCAAAACTCAACTCAAATCAACTCAGCTCAATCTCAATCTCAAATCTGAAAACTCAACTCAATATCTGAAATGGATAGGATAGAATGTTTTCTTTCAAGAACATGAAACCCCAACAATTGCCAACTATGCAAAGAATCACATAAAAATGATACTCATGTTCTTTTCACCATCAATTAGGGTTTCAACAACAATGCTCATCAAACAAGGTTTAGTCAACCAACACCATTCAACTCAACATCAACCTTGAAGCATTCAACCAATCATCACAAGAAAAGGAAATAAGTAGAAATCCTTTTCCCTCCAAAGATATTTGAACAAAACAACCACCAACACAATATCACCAAATGCAAAGAATAACTTTCTCAAATCAACTCAATGGAGTAAGCCCAATATCATGAATCAAGTAAAGCAATAACTTGATCAAACAACCTCTATGGAAGCAACTCAACCATCAAACTCAAAAAAGCCAACCAAGGGTTCCACCAACTCAATGCAAGTAGCTACACTCACAAATATAAACCCTAGTGCACAAAGCTTCCACTATCTCAAACCAAAAATTATGCATTCACCAAAAACTCTCCTTAAAGATAACAATGCATAAGTAGTCTTCAACAAACCAGAAAATAGGATTTACACCTAGCCAAAGGATACCTAGTAGAATACCTTTTCACTCCAACCTTATTTCAGAAAACATACACCAATCATATTCATAAGAAGAATGTTCCCATACCTTATTGGAGTAGAAGATAATTGAACCTTCAAGTTGTCACCACACACAACTCTCAAACTTATAAATTGTTGTCCAAGAAGCTCCGAATTTCATGGCATAAAGACGTTTTAATAAAAACGTGTTACTCTAGCAAAGCACCCCTGCGAGACTCGAAATGGCGACCTCCACCAATGCAGTGCCCAACAACAGCCTTTGCTGCCACTAGCCCACGCGGGCTACGAAGTTCACAAGTGAACTTCCCTCCACTTCACCCTCAAAAAAACTCTCGAAGACTTTTCAACCGCATGTGCTTCTAAGTCTTCCTTCGATCACAGCGAATACAGAGCACAAACACCGCAAATTGCATTTGGGGAATTTCAAATTGATTCGCCTTCCAACCTTAGGATTTGGAGAATAAATAGTCTCTTCGAAGACACCTTGACGTTGGCGAAAATAAAGACCATTTCGAAATTAATCAAAATTCTTTTCAAAAAGGGTTTAAAAACCCTTAAATAATTTTAATAAATTAAGAATAAAAAAGGTTTAAAACCTTTAAGTATTTTTAATAAATTAAAAATAATTTCTCCCTTAATTAATTAATTAAAATCTTGAAGGGTTTTAAATAATAATTAAATAAATAATAAAGAGAACCTCCATTGGTTTTAATAAAAACCATTTAACTTGGTTTTAATAAAAACCCTATCCAACTTGGTTTGAATAAAAATCGGTTTGATTTTAATGAAAAAACCCTAGCCAATGGAATCTCTTCGGATTCTCTTAAAAATATTCTCTTGGAATCTTCCACCTTTGAAGCCAACACATCCTCTTAACATTAATGCCATTTCATTTTGACATCAATGACAACTCATAGACAAGAAGCTAGGATCTCAAACCCAAAATTGCCAACAATCTCCCCCTTTGTCATTGATGGCAAACCATGCTTCTCAACAACACATAAACTCAACATAAACAGCTCCCCCTATCTTGAGGCTTTCCTCTTCACTTTGAAGCTCTCCCCCTTGCTCATATCTCTCCCCCTTTGTCATCAATGGCAAAGGGTCACCTTTGGGGCTCGAGACTAAGAATGAGCCTCTTAGCTTAGTCCCTCCCCCACCTCCTGATGAGGTGATTAATTCTTGGGTGGGAGTAAAACTCCCATTAGGCACTGATCATCATTAGCATCTATAACTTCCTTGACGGGCCTTCTCTTGAATTATTTGTCCATATTCCTGTTCCTGTCACTGTTCTTGTTCTTGTTCTCATCCCTATTCTTGTCCATGCCTTGATCCTTGGACCTGATCATGCCACTGTTCCTATTCCTGTATTCTGGAATTTTAGCTCTACACTGTCTGATTGTGTGACCTTCATTGTTGCACTTGAAACACTTGATGATGTTTTTTCTTTGAGGTAAACCTGATCTTTGAATCCACCAGTTCTGACCAAACTTGTTCTGACCAAACCTGTTCTGGCCAAACCTGTTCTGACCAAACCTGTTCTGACCAAACCTATTCTGGCCAAACTTGTTCTGACCAAACTCATTCTTGTTATTTGCCTTGCAATAAACTGCCTTGTGCCCAAACTATTGACAAGAGTAGCAATACCCTTGAAAGTAACTAGCACTTTTGAAACTGTCATTTACCTCCTTCACTTAAGCCATGCAATGTGAAGCCATGTGACCAAACCTGTGACAAGCAAAACATCTGCCTTGAAACTTTTCTTTAATTGACCTCTTAGGTTCTGAAAACTTCTCATTCTGAATTCTATTTTCTGTGCATCTATCATTCAAGGACTCATGATCTAAAATACTTTCCTCATCAGAACTCTCTTTCTTTTTTAGTCTCTTACTAGACTCTCCAACTTGTTCCTTGTGTGGCTTAACAAAACCAAGGCCTGTTTTATTTGTTGTCTTTATTTGACCTTTGATGAGTGACTTAACCTTTTTGGAGCTATCTTGAAACTTGTAAAGCTTATCCTTGTACTCTTTAGTTTCCTCTTTCAAAGAATCCATTTTCTATTCTAACTCACTATACTCAAGAACCTTAGACTCTAACTCATCCTTGAGTTCTTGTGTCTTAGCCATAGAGAAGTCAAGACTTTCCATAATATCATCTCTCTCCATACAACATTCATCTAACTTATCCTTGAGTCTAGCATTCTTCTTTCTTTCCTTTTTCAAAGCACTAAGAGCACTAATAAGTTCACCTTCAAGATCTACTTCACCTTCCTCTATATCTTCCTCTATTTGTTTGCTTTTTGAATCATCAAAGCCTTTTTCGGATTTCTTATCACTAGAGGTGCTACCCTTTTCAAAAACCATACATGCATATTCCTTATAGTTTTTTGAAGCATCCTCATACATACTAGAAACCAAATCATTATTTGTGCAATCATCCTCAAGGTGACCAAAATTTCCACATATAAGACATTTCATGATAATGAATCTATGTTTCGGTTCTTCCTCTTTTTCTGATATGAACAACATCTCATTTTCATTATCACTTGAAGAACTTTCACTATCACTACTAGAACACTTACTTGCTTTGTCTAGGTAGAAACTCTTCTTGTGCTTGTGAGAATACCTCTTTCCTTGATTGTTGTTCTCATCTTTGTTTTTCCTGTGATGCTTGTGCTTTTCAGAATCCTTGCTCTTAGAATCCTGTTTATCTTCATCACTTTCATTCTTGGGAATAGTACAGTTAGTAGCATGATGACAAAACTTTCCACAATTGAAACATCTTATATTTTTCATACTTTTGTGCTTTCTAGAGAACTTGCCTTTCTTGTTGTAATATGCCTCTTCATCACTAGAAGACTCATCACTATCTTGAAGTTGTTTACCCTTGGATTCCTTGGTAGCCTTGAAAGTCGCCTCTTTCTTGACATCAACCTTCACTTGAGTTCTCAACTCAAATGCTGCAAGTATACTATGGAGCTCATCCTTTTTCAACTTATCCAAATCTTTAGCTTCCTCAATAGCAGAAATATTTTCACTAAATCTATTAGGAAGAGATCTTAAAATCTTATCAAAAACATCATTTTCAGCAAGCTCAAGACCTAAGTCTTTCATGGATTTAACAACCTCATCCATACGAAGCATGTAGTCACTAATATTTTCATCATCATTCATCTTGAGTTGTTCAAACATACCTTTGAAGTGTCTCAACTTGGCCTTTCTGACATTTGTATCACCTGTATGAACTACCTTCAACTGTTTCCACATTTCACTAGTCTGTCTTGCAGTGAATCACTTTGGTGAGATCTGCTTTCTGTAAGCCTTTCAGGATTGCATTCATTGCTATGATGTAGGAGCCTTTCTTCTTTAGTATTAGGACCATGTTCAGGAATAGTGTACTCATCTTCAATCACTTCCCAAACCTCATTCCCAAGTGCCATTAGATGAACCTTCATCCTTGCACTCCAAAGACCAAAATTTGACCCATCAAGAATAGGTGCTGCATTGCCACTTGAATGATCCATTGTGTTATTTACTAGCTTTTACTTCAAGATGTTAAACTTTTCGAAGGCACCTACTCTGATACCAATTGAAGAACACAAGCTTATACTCGAGAGGGGGGTGAACAAGTATAAGACCTCTTTTTACTTTTTCCTTTATACTTCAAAATAGTAAAGCAATATACCCAAAGCAATATCAAAGCAATGCACAATATCATCCACAAAGTGACACCAATTTTAACGTGGTTCACCCAAAATGGCTAGGCTACGTCCACAAAAATTTTCTCTAAAAGTTATCTCAAATTTCTTTGGGAATCCTTCCCAATTACAATGTTTATGAGCCTCGACCCAAAGGAGGTACCTTCCCCCAATCATAATTTATGAGCCTTTGCTCAAAGGAGTTACCTTCCCCCAATCAGAATTTATGAGCCTCTGCTCAAAGGAGATACCTTCCCCTCTGCTCTAGAAATGATCCCTTAGAAGATCAACTACCTCTACCTCTTGCCAGCACATGGAACTCCTTTCCATTGAAGACCTCCTATCCTCAATGCTTAGCCTAAGAGACTTCTGCCTTTTATGATCACGTCCATAGTAGCTCAGCAACCTGTACCAAACATAGTCAGTCGGTCTAGTACAAGTCTTCCTCTGTTTGTCAGATCTCTCCAACTCTTGAACAAATCAATCCTCTCGCATACAAGCCTTCTCAAAGACTTGCCAACTGTACTCAGGTTCTTCTCATAGAACCAATGCACCTCTGTCCTCAAGTTCTCTGATAGAACTATCAAACTCAGCTCACAAGTCCTCTACTAGGACATATCCAAATCTGCTCACAAGTCCCCATCAGAACCTGTGCAAAAATTGCTCACAAGTCCCCACTATAACCTGTCCAAAAACTCAGCAAGCTCACCAAGAAAAAAATTCTTAGTAGGAAATCATAAAGTGAATTGTTAGAGACCCAATGTGATTTGTCAAACTCATAGAAGCATAAAGAGAATTGTTAGAGACTCAATATGTTCTATACTCAAATCCCAATCTCAAAACTCAACTCAAATCAACTCAGCTCAATCTCAATCTCAAATTTGAAAACTCAACTCAATATCTGAAATGGATAGGATAGAATGTTTTCTTTCAAGAACATGAAACCCCAAGAATTGCCAACTATGCAAAGAATCACATAACAATGATACTCATGTTCTTTTCACCATCAATTAGGGTTTCAACAACAATGCTCATCAAACAAGGTTTAGTCAACCAACACCATTCAACTCAACATCAACCTTGAAGCATTCAACCAATCATCACAAGAAAATGAAACAAGTAGAAAACCTTTTCCCTCCAAAGATATTTGAACAAAACATCCACCAACACAATATCACCAAATGAAAAGAATAACTTGCTCAAATCAACTCAATGGAGTAAGCCCAATATCATGAATCAAGTAAAGCAATAACTTGATCAAACAACCTCTATGGAAGCAACTCAACCATCAAACTCAAAACAACCAACCAAGGGTTCCACCAACTCAATGCAAGTAGCTAGACTCACAAATATAAACCCTAGTGCAAAAAGCTTCCACTATCTCAAACAAAAAATTATGCATTCACCAAAAACTCTCCTTAAGGATAACAATGCATAAGTAGTCTTCAACAAACCAGAAAATAGGATTTACACCTAGCCAAAGGATACCTAGTAGAATACCTTTTCACTCCAACCTTATTTCAAAAAACATACACCAATCATATTCATAAGAAGAATGTGCCCATACCTTATTGGAGTAGAATATAATTGAACCTTCAAGTTTTCACCACACAAAACTCTCAAACTTATAAATCGTTGTCCAAGAAACTCCGAATTTCGTGGCATAAAGACGTTTTAATAAAAATGTGTGTTACTCTAGCAAAGCACCCCCGCGAGACTCGAAACGGTGACCTTCGCCAATGCAGTGCCCAACAACAGCCTTCGCTGCCACTATCCCACGCGGGTACGAAGTTCACAAGTGAACTTCCCTCCACTTCACCCTCGAAAAAACTCTAGAAGACTTTTCAACCGCACGTTCTTCTAAGTCTTCCTTCGATCGCAGCGAATACAGAGCACAAACACCGCAAATTGCATTCGGGGAATTTCAAATTGATTCACATTCCAACCTCAGGATTTGGAGAATAAATAGTCTCTTCGAAGACACCTTGACATCGGCAAAAATAAAGACCATTTCAAAATTAATCAAAAGTCTTTTCAAAAAGGGTTTAAAAACCCTTAAATAATTTTAATAAATTAAGAATAAAAAAGGTTTAAAACCTTTAAGTATTTTTAATAAATTAAAAATAATTTCTCCCTTAATTAATTAAATAATTAATTAATTAAAACCTTGAAGGGTTTTAAATAATAATTAAATAAATAATAAAGAGAACCTTCATTGGTTTTAATAAAAACCATTTAACTTGGTTTTAATAAAAACCCTATCCAACTTGGTTTTAATAAAAACCGGTTTGGTTTTAATGAAAAACCCTTGCCAATGGAATCTCTCCGAATTCTCTTAAAAATATTCTCTTGGAATCTTCCACCTTTGAAGCCAACACATCCTCTTAACATTAATGCCATTTCCTTTTGACATCAATGACAACTCATAGACAAGAAGCTAGGATCTCAAACCCAAAATTGCCAATAGATCAAGGTGAAGAGCATCTTGTATTCTTTTGGAGCCAGACACTCCATGACTACCAGGTCAAATACAACTTTATTGAAATACAAGTATTTTTTGTGATGAATTCATTGAAGAAGTTCACTCAGTACTTGATACAAAGTAAGACCCTGGTATATGTTGTTCATCCAAATGTAAGAAGTTTTATCCTTCAAGGTGAACTAAGAGATAAAAGAGTTGGTTGGATTACAAAAATCCAATAGTATGATGTAGAGATACATCCCACCAAATTGGTGAGGGGTATAGCCCTGTGCCAAGGTCTAATAGAGGCTACAACATTAGCAGAGGTGATAGTTTGTCAGAAAACAGAAGATGATTAGGTTGAAGGAGTACAAACTGTAGACTCTAATTGGATTGATCAGATGATCAAATATTTCCAAATTGGAGTATGCCCTCAAAATATAAATGCATCACAAAGGAGGAGATATAGGCTTTATGCTTTAAAATATGTATTAATACTAGGAGGCCTGTACAAAAGAAACTTGGATGGAGTTCTTCTAAAGTGCTTAAAATATGATCAACAAAAGGGTCATTGAAGAGTTCCATGGAGGACTAGCTAGTGGACATAGCTCAAGCATAGTTACAGCTTTGAAAATAATAAGAGTAGGCTATTATTGGCCTACTAAATTTTCTAATTTTTTCAGGGCGACTAGGGCCTGTGAGAAATTTCAAAGATATGTTGGAAGGACAAGGAATGCTTCATTCCCCCTCAGGCCGATATAGGTTGAAGAGCCTTTTCAACAATGGGGACTAGACTTCATAGGGGTCATCAACCATAATTCCTCAGTAGAGCATAATTGTATCTTAAATTCCATAGATTATCTTACCATATGGGTAGAGGCTATTCCTACTAAGAAATCAGATCAAGAAGTTGTGATCAATTTTATGGAAAATTTGATTTCAAGGTTTGGAGTTCCAGAAGCCTTAGTGAGTGACAACGACCCAACTTTCATAGGTGCCAAGTATATTGAGTTTGCTAGCAAGTATGACAGCACTCTTAAGAATACTTCTAACTATTATCCTCAATGGAATGGACTTGTTGAATCTACTAATAAGAATATATTGAGTATTCTGAAGAGATCACTTGAAGGTAACAAGAGAAGTTGGCACCTGTTACTCGACCAAGATTTGTGGGTAGACATGATTACTATAAATAATTCCATTAAGACTTCCCATTATGCATTGGTGTATGGCAAAGAGGCACTGTTATTGGTCCATCTGGAAATTCTAGCACTTAAGCTTGTCAATATAGAGGAAGAGTCAGAGGAAAATTCGATAAATATCAGGTTGACCCACTTACTGAAACTTGAAGAGAATAGAGCCCAGGTATATGAAAATTTTCAAAAGCACTCTTCAGATGTCAAGGCATGGTTTGATAAGAAGGTCAAATTCACAAAATTAATGTTGACAAAGCAAAACCAAGCAAACATGAAAAGTTTGATTCTTTTTGGGATGGCCCTTTCAAAATAGTAGAGGCCAAGGAGTCCAATGTGTTTCAGCTGGAAGATCCAGAGGGGAACATACAACCGATTTCAGTAAATGGTTTTCATAACAAGCTCTACTATGTTTGAAATATGAGATCATTGTAACATATGTATATAACTTGTATTATATTTCCATTTCTTTATGCACTTTGTATTCAGTTTCTTTCTACACTTTGTACAAGATCATTGAAAAATATTTGCAAAAAAATGGTCGTGTTGACAAAACATTCATTGGGGTTCCATTCTGCGCTCATATACATATAAAGTGTAGCGAAATGGTGAGCGCTTCTAAATCCGTATCAAAATACACTAAAGTTTGTGAGACAAGCAAAGTCTCCCCAAGATCAAATAATGCAAGATCAATCACACATAAAAGAGGTAAACCCACAACACAAATATTGAGTGGTAAAACCCTACTTCAAATTAAGAAGGGAAACATCCACTATAAAGCTCACTATATTACTCAATGATTCAACAATACAAGAATGATTCAATGTTAGGCAACAATATGCATAAAAAAAACTACAAAAAAAGTCAATATGACAAGATATATATCATATGTAGTATAAAACACCCATATTTAAAGAGAAGCTTTTCTACTACAACCCTAAATCTTATCACAATCTAATCTTATCATAATCTATCAAATATTAGAAAGTGCTTTAGTTACTTTCTAATTTTATCACAATCTAATCTTTGAGATATGTGATAAGTGGCATCTATCAAATATTAGAAAGTGATTAGTTACTTTCTAATATTTTCTAGAAAAGAAAAATAACTTTTTCCTAAGAAATTAAATATTCCTAGCAACCTTAATTTATTTATTAATTGGGTGGGAGTATTTTACATAAGATAGAATTATATTCTAATTCAAATATTATTCTTTAGACTTTATATTTTAGTCTAAGAATAATTTACACAATTTTGCATTACATATTCCAACAAATTTCTAGTGGAATGGTGCAAGTGTTGTTTTCCACATGATGAAAAGAGCCAAGTATCAAAGGAAGTGGAGGTGTCTCTGATTCAGGAATTTTTAAAGCTAAAGCGTAGTGGAATGGAACCAAGGTGATAATTCACATGTGAAATTTGTTAAGTGTCAGTGGAATCAAAGACATATTCAACTCGTCATTTTCAATAACTAAGGTGGAGTAAAGCAGTGACTTCATGAAAATGCAACATGGAGAGAAAGGAAAAATCCTACATTCAATGCTAATGAACCTGTGCTCAAACCAAAGAGTAGCTGAAGAGATGCAGTGATGTGGTAGTGAAGTTTGAATTTTCAACTAATGAAAATTTAGAATGCCACTGTTGATCCACTGTAAGGAATGAGTGGAAGTTGGAAAGTGTACCAGCAGGTAAATTGCATAGTAGCCACATTAATGGTGGAAGATACACGCATGCCAGTAAATAAAAGAATAAAAAAGCATGAGCAATGTTCATTCAATAGTAAATCTCATTCATAGAATAGAAAAGAGTGAGACAGTACTCAAAAGCTTTCACTATGAATTCAATAAATAACATAGTGTTGTCACTATCAAGATGGCTCCAAAGAAAGTACTCATGGAGGCATAGAAGATGATAGCAAAATTGCAAGCTCATGTGCATCAAACCAGATGAGTTGTAGACACAGTAATGACAAGAGTGAGGAGGACACTTCTAAGGATGAGTTTTGAATTATGATATTTTGGTGGAAATCCAATGCGATGATAAGGTACCATAGCTATAAAATCTTTCTTGTTCTCCTATATCTGTGATTCTGCACATCATTACCCTGATTTAGTCTCTGCTATGATCCAATTCTGACTCTGAAAATAGAATGATAAAAACCTCTGAAGGCATTCCCCTATTTTCAATTACCAAAGAATTTTTCTATGAATTATTCGTCGTAGGAGTAGGTCCACCTTCAGAACCTAAACCATTTGACATAGCAAAGCTAGCAAGGGCTTATACCACATTGGTAACATCAAAAAAGAAGAGAGCTATAGAAAAATGGCTTCATCTCAATTTCAAAAGGATAAGAGAGGAAGATGAAATACCTGAAGTTCCTATTCATATTGATGAATTTGCAAACCCTAAACTATTCTCTATGTTGGCCTATATGGAGGGTTTAGATTTTGACAGAATGGTGTATGACTAGAAAATTGCCGCAACCTATTGTATTTCTAATGAAAGAATGTATGAGGAAGATACAGAGGAAAAAGGGACTAGGGTGATTTATTTTGACTGGCCAGCCTTCCTCGCTCAAAGGATACATGAAACATTGGTAAGGATGAAAAGGGGATTTGATGCTTCTAGTTTTAGGTATTGCTCAAGTATGGTATAGATGTTTTATGTTGCCATTAAGGACAAGATGCCTTGGATTTCGGTTAAGGATAAAACCAGTGATGGGAAAACTTTCCAATTTATTATTGGACAAGACATTTGAGAAGTAGTGAGTCTTTTTATAGATTCAATTTGGAATTTCTTGGACTTGCTTTGAAAATAATGTATGGAGAGTGCCCTAGATTTCCACCCTTGGCTAAGCAAATTCTGAGAGCAGAGGGTGCCGAAGAAGGAGATTGATATTTGTTAACTAAGGGCACAATAATCAAACTATATAGTTTCATGGGTAAACTTTTTCTCCTACCCCATTTTGTCACAAAGAGGCTTTTTGCCTTAGAATATTTGAGGCAGGCAGAGTACATTGATTTGAATTATGGTTCTGGAAGAAAAATAAAATCTCTGGTAACCTATCACATTGTGGAGGACATTACTATCACAATGAAGGGGCAGAGTGAGAAAATTGACAAATACCTTGACAGGTTAGGTCTATTTTACATTCCCCAAAGGTGGAGTTATGACCCTGATGGTATTTTCACTGTAAAAAATGTAGCCCTAAATGGAGAAAAATCTTATAAATTTGAAAAGAGGCCTAGGGCTCATTTCGAACAAGCCAAAAATAATTATGAGACCGCTCTTTTGGAGTGGAATGTGTCAAAAATGGGTCAACTTCCTCCATGGTTGGATTTATATGAACAAATTATGGATTATGATCCCAAAAAAAATAAAAGTCATTGGTTGACAGAAGCCATCTTGCGTGACATTGAAGAGCAAACTGCAAAGCAAAAGGACCCTCAACTTGATGAGGACACTGCTAAAGAGGTAGAAGAAGGAGAACAATGGAATGTAGAAAAAATATCATATTGGTGGAGAATGAGAATCAAAATTGGAAAACCTAAGTCCAAGTTTGGCATGAATATTGATAAAGAGTTTTCTAAGAAATATGATGAAAATATCGAACCTGGAAGCAGAAGGACATCAAAAACATAGTGTTAATAGTTAAAAAGTCCCAGGCTAGTTATGAATCTCTCTCTCCACCCACAGATAAAGAAGCTCCATCGAAAGAACGTGAAACTCCTTTAACAGAAGCTGCAGTCCCTAAGACTTTTCATCCTACCACTGAACAAGTGGAGAAGTTTCCTAAGGGAGCACAACTTCTGAGCAAAATGTAATATTCCAGTGAAAAGGTTGTCAGTACTCCAGTAATCAAAGCAGTGTCTAGGCCTAAATGTTTAGCTCTAGGGGATAACCTCCAGACACAGATATTGATTGGAGAAAGAATGATGAGAGTTTCAGGTTCACCCCCCTTTCTTTCACCATTGCAACATCAATAGAATTGCATCCCATTTTTGAGCAAGTCTTGCTTACTGGAGCAGTACAAGAAGATGTGTTGGAAGAATATTCAGAGAGTGAGATGGATTCCTTTCAATTGTTTCATAGAAGAGATAAAAGAGCTCTAGAAAGAAGGGAAATAGAAGTTGCGAAGAAAAAAATATTGGATAAGGAGGATACTGCTAAAGAGGTAGTTATTTCAGCTACAGAAGAATTAACTCATCAAGAACAACAGCAGGATATAAACGTAGATAAAGAACACCATATATCTATAGGTGAAGGTATGGTTTCTAATCCTTCTTCTCCTCTTCATCCTCCTAAATCCCCAAGGAATTCTCCCTCCCTTTTTGGTCAATTAAATGTAACAAATGTACCTTCTCCCTCTCACGGTCCATCGATCGTCACTGAAATACAAGTCACCCCTTCTCCCTCAAAGTCACCCCAAATCCCCCTTTCATCATCTAAGGTTCCCACTTCACCATATCCCATCACTTCATCTTCACTATTACCACCACCCCCATCAAAGGGACAAATTGTTCCAAGTACCCCCATGCATCCAGTTGTTAGTCTTGTGTCAATTCCTATGATTTTACCAATAGCAACCACAACAGTAGTTATAGAGTCCATTGTTGTTATAGAGACTGCTGTAATTACTTCCATACCTCCATTGTCAATGGTTCAATTCACCTTTATATTTCTAGTATCTTCATCCCCCTTAGCTGCTAGTTTTCAAGCCCTGTAACTTTGCCAAAGGAGCAAGCATCCACACATAAAATGAATGATTTTTGGGCAGAGAAGCTTTCTAAGCCTTCCATCAGGATGACTGTAAGAAGAAGAATCATGTATGTTGACCCAGTTTCTAGGCAAAGGATATCTAGATATATGAATCCACTTGTAATTAAACCTGAAACTAAAATGACTATCCAATATTATTGAGTGGAGGAGGTCACAGAAGATATTGAGAAGCTTCCTGAAGAAGATGAGTTGATTATAGCCAGAGCCCACTTAGACACCTTCTATGTGAAGAATGATATATTCAAAGAGAAGGTGAGCAAATTGGAGAAACATATTGAAAATATTTAGAGGACTCTGAGCAATCAAAAGGAAGTAGAAAAGGCTTTGAAAAAAGAGGCCAAGGGTTGGCAGGAAAAGTACCAAGAGGCCAATAGGCTCAAAGATCAACTAGGAGAGCAAAAGAAGTTGAATGAGGAACAAGAAGAAGAAATTCAAAGTTTGAAACATCAGCTTCAACTTGAGAAATCTAAGTCTTCTTGCTTTTCTAAAGCCGGATTAAATAATATTAGAAAAGAACTACTCTCTGAGGTCCAAGATAAATGTTCAAGGCTTCAGCTTATGATTGACTACCTAGATGATGTCAGCCGCTTACTCCCCAATGTTAAAAAATATTTAGATCAAATCACTGGAGAGTTGCAGCCTATGGTGATTTTGGTAGAACAGATGTATAGGTTGGTTGATAGTAGACTCAGTGATTCTGCTAAATCAATTCCTAATAAAGAATGGAATCTAGCCAAAGTTGCTGTCAAAATTGTGGTCAAAAATCAAAGGGCACTTCAAAGACCCTGGTTGTTGTTTTATATGATTGAAGGAGTGATTAGGGATGTTGTGGATGTGAATAAATAAATGATTCAAGTTGGTTTCAAATGCTTGTGGATGGAGGATCATAGGATTGCTATCCATGGGAGAGATCCAGAAAAGCATTGACAAAAATCTACTAGATGAATCTGGAATTGATTCTCTTGAAGAGCCACTACCCTAAGAGCAATCTACCCAATTAATTATTAATTTTACTAGATTAATAGATCTCATGGAAGATCTAGTGAGAAGATGGAATGCTAAAAATTATGAGGATATTGCAGAATTGCAGTATGTTTACAAGTAGCTCAAAGAAACATCAAACCCCTTTGAAGCAGCCTGAAAATAAGTTTTACAATCTTTGAAATTGATGATTCAGTTGTTTGGTGATGATTCTAGAGGAATGAATAAAAAACAACCTTCCCGAGAAGAATAAAATGAATAAGAAGAATAAGAAAATAATGAAGAAGAGGTCGAGGAAGAGGTCCATGAAGAAGAAGAGAAGGATGGAACTATTACAGGCCCAACAGGGGTCCGCATTTAGTGCATTTTTGTTTTTTGTACATATGCACAAGTTTTGCATTTTTGTTTTTTGCTCTGACAATTGTCAAAAGTAAACAATAAAGGCATGAAGCCTAGAGAGACACAGAGAGCAACAGATTTTGTGTGAAAGTATTTTTTCAATAAGACCTTATAAGAGGAGTAGAGTTATACCTGATTTTTGAAGACAATGGCATCAAGCCTATATTTTTGGTATAATATCCATATAAGCGGATGAGTTCTAATGTTTTTGGCATGATATCCATATGAAGCTTTACTCTCTAAATAGACTGTTAGATTTTTTAGAGGGTGGTGTTTATATGGAAGTTATTCTTTAAAAACATATTTTTGAAGATGAGCACTTTTTGACTCCTAAGGCCCAATGGATAAGACTTTAGTTCTATGGCTTTGCACGTAAATCCACCTAAGAGGCACTAGAATGTAGGCCCAAAATGGCCACATACTTAGGAAAATTTTGAAATTTTTTCCTAAGACATGAAGATCTCATTCCACACACTTTACAGTGTGTTTTGGAGCGGATCCACAACAAAGGCCACAAATCCACCCAACACTTGATGAATATTCGCACTTGGAGCGATTCCACATAATTTCTTATCTATTTGGCTTTGGACTAGCGATGTTTCCTGAATCTACAAAATTTTTTGAAGAAGGATTATGTCAGCATAAAATAAGTGCAAATTGGTGACAGCTTCGTATTCTTTGATATCTTTTGAGCGGCTAAGTGTTGGAGGGCCCGATTCCAGAGAGCGCATAGAACATTTTTACCCAAAATGGTGATAGAAGGCGGAATTCTACGTACAAGCGATGCAAATTCATGATGAAGGTTTTTTTGACTAACTTTATTTTAGAATGGCGACAAGCAACATTTACTCTTAAGCCAGTGCAGAATGGAGGAAGAGTTCATTTACATTGCATTGGGTCCGAAATGGTGTTCACAGGCCAATGCACTTGCTTGTATCTGGAATGAAATCCATAAAGTTTTGAAGGAGATATGATGTCATCGATATTTTTTGTGCGGATTGGCGAATGCTTCATTAACAAAGAAGAAAAACTAAGGATAGGGAGCGAATTTCATCTCGCTTCACTTTTAAGGCATTTTAGTGTCGGATTGGTGTTCTGCAAGTTCTGAAGCATGAAAGGTGATGTCATCAATTTTTAAAGTGGAATGGCATTGTGTTCTCCCCCACCATTATATCAAGCTTACTCCAAATTAAATCATAGCCATATGATGGGGGATATCGACAATCAAGACTTTATTGAGAATTCTAAAGCATATAAAAGCAATTTATTGCCAAAGCTGAAACAATTAGTTGGAGGAGGAAGTTGAAGTGTCGAGGGTTTCAAGAAAACAAGAACTAAATAAGGTTGTAGATCAATGATGGTGGAGTGCTTCCAAGAAAGATCAATAATGTATATGCAATCTCCAACAACCAAAACTCTAGTTAGCATTGAACAACCAGCAAGTTGCAGAGTTTTCGAGCTACCATGGTGATCCACTTGTAGCGGATTTCGCAGAGGTTGAACCAATTAGAGAATACCAGCAAGAACTCTCTGCTAAGCTATCAAAATTTCATCTTTGTAATGTTCCTTGTTATTTTAATTTAAAAAAACTATGAATAGAGGTTAAACCCTCATTTTAAGGGTCGACTCTAGTGTGTTTTTCTGTGCTACTGTAAATATTACCAAGGTCTAATTAAAGGAGCATTACATTGATCTTCGACTCAAATTTTATGTCTTCAAAATTCATTATCAGAGGTTCAAATTCTGTAGTTGCATTTCTGTGAATACTTGAATGGTTAGTTGGTGCCAAATTAATGGATTACTAGTTGCTAGGGTAATTGAAATATGCTTTTGAATTATATCTTTGTTTCTAGGGAGTGCATCTATGTAAAATATAGATATTGATGAATTTTGCTATTTGTATTTTCATTGTTTAGATATTGAAATCATTGTCTGCAATATTTATCTATTGTTCTTTAATGAATGAAAGTACATTTAATTTGAGATAATGTTGATTTGAGTGATGTGTCTTTAATTTGGTTTTTCGGAGCTTTTTGTTGTAGTACAATGTTGTTAGTCTATTCGTCCATTGTTTTTCACATTTTCTAACCCTAACCTTTTCTTACCCTAATATATAAAACCCTAAGTGAGCATAATTGTGTCAACACCCTATTTGAGTTGACAAGGAACTAGCCTACTCTAGAGGTTGGATCTGAAACTCCTATTTTGGTCCATCCAATGTTGAGCACTGAGTTGTAGCTATCGGGTGCAAGACTGGACAGAAATTAGGAAGATAGATAGCCACAATATTGATTAAAACTAGATGCAATTCAGTGCCCAACAATCAGCCTTTCACCATTCATCAATCTGGGCTTCCAAGTTTTCATGTCTAAGCCACATCATTTATAATCTAAAGAGGTTTTTGAACCTTCTTCCAACTTCCCCTGTTTCACATAATAAAGGATTGTGATCCAAACCAATTTTTGGGAGGACTAAGAGAAGGGTATCCCTTAAAATAAACAAGATTTATTTGGAGGATAAGACTATAAATTCTGACTTGAATAAGCTGATCTCCAAGATGTTTATTACTCCATATGTATTTGGCTTATCTCAAATCCACATCCAAAAGCTCATTAGATCTAATAAAATGAGTAAAATAAAATTTGTCTTTTGATATTATAGAGTTTCTCCCTTTCTTATCTGATGGATTCAATGGAAAATTGAAATTCCCAGCCACAATACAAGGAATTTCTTTAAAAGCTTCTCTTTGATGACTCAAATTCTCCCATAAATACTTTCTACCAACAACAGAATTTGGAGCATAGACATTAGTTAAGATACATTGTGTATTTTCCTCTTTGCAATGCAAAAGAACAAAGATAAATATGTTAGATTGAATGATGAGTATTCCTTCTAATTTATTTTTATCCCACATGCTAAAAATCCCTCTAGAGGTGCCCAAGGTAGGACTAGCAATAAAATCAGCCTCCCTCCAAATTCTTTGTTTGATTGGTTCTACACTCTGAGTGTCCAATTTAGTTTCCTAAAGAAGAATTATTCCATTCATTTCTGGAAACTATTGTGAAATCTGACATGGTATCAAACGGATTTGAATCTTCATTATTTTTTTACTTCTATTTATGGTATATTTCTTTTCCAACTTCTCTTTAGGATTATTTTCATAGGGGCTTATGGAGGATGTTTTTTTTGAAGTTGATGGTGTAATCATAAGGGTTTTTTAAAGAAAAACATAATGGAATTCAATCATGAAGATCTCACTAGAATAAAAAAATTTACTCCAGGAGAAATATTCATCAATCTCATTGGTACTCAATCTTGTTTTGTTAATTTTTTTGACTAAATGGATGCCCTAGCTTTAGGATTGAGTTTTTTGAGGTTTTTTAAAAATCTCATTTGTCTTCTATAAAATATTTTGAAAAAAATTATTTCCTTTTCTCTTCCAGCTTTTGATGACCAATAGTAGCACTGGTGTGAGGAGAGACTACTTGGTCATTGTGAAAGAAGAAAAGAAGAGGCTAAAAGTTTTAGATAGATCCTTGGTGCTAGAGAAGTCATGGGTAGGGTTTCATGCTTAGCAAATACCTTCAAGTTACTTGATAAAGTTGCAAAAATGGTTTTGCAAGCCTTTTTATTGCGTAAGTGTGAGAGGAGTGTCTAATTGGTGATATTAAAAAAATGATCATATAGGGTAAACCATAGTAGATATAGACAAACTATCAACTTTTTAATATTATTTGTTAAATTTTAAGGAGATCATAGTTCAACACTTTTCACCATTTTTCCTCTAGATATTTCTAATTTATGTTTAAAATTTCTACCTATTTCCCTCTAAAATGTGAGTTTTTAAATGTAAAATAGGGAATATTTTGCATAATATTCCATATTTTGGGCCTCAAAATGCACCATTGGACACATGTGCATCATATGCATAGGAAATTAGGTAGTTGGGTAGTTTCAACATGATAATTTTTTTGCTTATACTTTATCTTCTAAGTTATATGCTTGGGAGGATGCTTAGCATGCCTTGTGCTAAGGTATTTTCCAAGAGAGGTTCTGAATTCAAACCTTCCCCCTCTCTTTTGATAATGACATCACCATACCTCATATTTGCATATGCAATTATGGTGTGGCACCATTGAGTATTTCAATTGATGATGTGGCCCATTACAAGACATATTTTTCCTCCCAAAGTGATGACATGGTAGGACCGTATGGAAGCCATGTGGTAGTCTGTATAGTTGAGGTGGAATGATTTTTGAGGCAATATGTGGTGTTTTATATAGCCAAATTGAAAGGTGCATGCATCCCAAGGCAACACATTGTGGTTCATATATGTAACTTGGCAAGTGATGCACAAATCCTAAGGCAACATGTGGGAGTTGAGGTGGCAGTCTAGGATGGTGATGTAGGATGATACATGACAATTTTTAAGGGCATTGGAGTGGCACATATTTTTTTTAAATAAAGGGGTAAAAATTTATTGATAAAAATTCTGGATTATAGAGTACAACTGAGCTTCCAACTAGGACTCAAATAAACAACCAAATAGGCTAAAACCACTAGACTAGATTGACACCCAAATAAGACAACAAGAACAAACCATATTAAGTATGAACATCCTTGTGGATAAACTCCCATAGGTGTTGAGAGTCCCTAGACATAAGACTCTCCCAGTTATCAATAATCCAAGGATCCAACAACTAAGAAGCCCTTTTGGCCAGGTAATCAACAACCACATTCCATTCCCTTGGAATGTGCACAAAGGATATAAATTCGAACTCTTCACTCATTCTTAGAATCTAAATAGCTACAGAGGCCAAATGCCAATTAACTTCCTCCACCCTTTTACTATTTAAAATATTAACCACAATTTGAGAGTCAAACTCATAGATAATCCTACACTAGCCAAGAGAAAAATCCCTCTGCAAGGCCTCAAGAATTGCAAGAGCTTCCATAAAATTGTTGGAGTGAACACCTTTATAAATGGAAAATAAAAACTAACACCACCAGCAGAATCTCTCCCAACACTGCCAATGCCATCATGTCCAGAAACTCCCCTGGATGATCCATCAATATTAATTTTTAAAACTCCTCTAGGGGGTGGCCTCCACCTACCATCTCTCCTAACCTTCTTGCTGAGCTGAGGAACCTTGCTAGGGCTAGAAAAGTTTGCACCATACCCAAAGAGACCAAGGGCCTACTGTACCTTCTCCTCCATAGAATCCAAAAGAGGGTCCAATCACATTTGCTATGGATGGTTTCCTAAACCATACATAGGATCCTTTGCCATATCTATTGAACAACCAAATTACTGCCCTGAAAGATGCAATGGTTTATTTAGAGCCAAATATTCTATATGACTCAAGAAGGGCCCAAATTCCAAACCACCCGAAGGAATGGAGCCTTGGCTAGAGGTCTACCCAGACTACTCCAAAACTCTACCAGGGACAACACATGAAAACATGGATGATTCCAGGCGATCCACCAATGGTGCCAAATGTCTATGGCAAAGGAGCATTGGAAAAATAAATGAGAAGAGTCATCCTCATTATTACCATAAAGGACACAAAAAGAGGGACCTTGAAATCCCCTCTTCCTCATGTTATCCCAAGTGAGGTATTTATTACGAGATACCAGCCAGAGAAAGAAGTTACATTTTGGCCAAGAAAATTTGTTCCACACCTTTTTCCACCATGTGACAAGAAGAATCCCATACTTTTGCTTATCAAAAACCTGATAACCATAGGCTACCGAGTAGGTTCCCTTGGGATTAAAGTTTCAAGTCAGAATATCTTTACCCCTCAATGAATAATAGGGCCTCCCTGTAAGAATAAGAGCAAGCACCTCTCTATCCTTAGCCAGTCCCCCCTTGGGAAATCCCTACGGATATTTCCACCTGTACATCTCAATATTTCCAAAATATTGGATTTTTTTAAAGTCCACACAATACCATCCTGCTTCCAAGAAAAAAATGCTTAGGGAACGTAACCTGGGATATTAATTCAATATAGGAGGGTGGCCATCCCAATAATCCTCCCAAAAAAGAGCATTTGATCCCCGATTGCAAATCTAGAATAAACATTGCTTGATTAAATTAGCTCCTCTTTTCAGATTGTCCCATATAACTGAACCTTTCCCAACCAAGATGACTCTAGGGATCTCAGCCTCAAAAATACCTCTCAAGTATTTACAAGATAATATTTTAGCCCAAATATGATCTTGAGAGGTACACCATATCCAATAAAGTTTTGCATCCAAATCCTACCCAAAAAGAGCTATCTATCGCAACCCAAGGCCTCCCTCTTGCACCGACCTACATATAGAATCCCACCTAACCAAACTCTATTTATATTGATTAATTTTTCTAGACCATAAAAATTGTCTTACCAAAGCATCCATGTCCTTTATGAAATGAGAGGGAGCTATTTGTACAAAACACCTATAAATGGATAAATCTTGAACAACATATTTCAAAAGCAACACTCTACCTGTAGTGGATAGCCATATGAAATTCGAGTGATTCACCTTCCTTCTAAACTTATCAAGTATAGACTGCCAAGAAGATCTAGGTAGATGATGAGATGAAGTTGGGATACCAGGATAAATGAAGGGGGGAGTCCCAACCTAGAATATTATAATGCAAGCAATCCTGGCTTGAATAATAGGAGGGGTATTGAAGAAGAAAATAGAATACTTGTCCTCATTAATCAACTGTCCAGAAGCACCAAGATATATGTCAAGAGACTATCTAATATTTATAGCTTCCTTGATAGTAGCAACTCCTAAAAAATCATTATCATCAACAAATTGAAGGTGGGAAAGAGGTGGCAAACTACTATCCCACTTCCACCCCTGAATGAGACCATACTTGACTTGAGATTTGAGCAATCTTCCCAAACCTTCTACCATAATGATAAAAAAATAAGAAGATAAAGGATATCCTTGCCTCAATCCCCTTGAGGCCTCAAATAGCTTTGATGGCTCATTATTAACAAGAACAGAGAACAAGGAAGAAGAAACACATCTCATCACCCATCTAATCCATTTCTCCTCAAATCCAAAAGCAGCAAGAACTTTTTGAGACCATCTGACCCGATCATAGGATTTGACCATGTCCAACTTAATGAACAATGTTTTCTCCTTAAAAATTTCCATTTGTGAATAGCTTCTATAGCAATAAAAACCCCCTACAGGATTTTTTGGCTAGTAACAAACCCTCCTTGCTCCTCAAAGATGATTTTACTCAACCATATCTTTAGCCTCTTAGCAATAATTTTTGTTATGATCTTATACACAACATTGCTGAGAGCAATAAGCCTGAACATATCCAAGGAATTTGCTCCCTCTTTTTTAGGAATAAGCACCGCAAAGGTAGCATTTAGGGCCTTTAGAATCTATTTGTTCTTTTTGGACTCATGGACCACCTCCAGAAGATCAAATTTTATTAAATCCTAAAACTCCTGATAAAACTCAATTGGGAATCCATCTGGGCCTAGGTCTTTTCCCTTTTTCATCTTGAATACAACATTTTTCAACTCCTCAAGGCAAATTGGACCCATCAAGTGCTCATTCATCTCTCTAGAAAAAATTGAGGGAATACATTTTAGAATAAGATTTTCATTCTCATCATCTGAAAGGAACTCCTCCTTGAAGATAGAGGAAAAATACCTCTTAGTATCTTTTGAAATATCCATGAAAGAAGAGAGAAGGAAACACTAAGAATTCACAAGAGAGGTACTTAGGTTACCATTACGGCGAGCCTTAACTAAGTTATAAAAGAAGGTTGTGTTCATATCCCCTTCCTGAATCCAATCTACTCAAGCTTTTTGTTTCCAAAAAAATTCTTCCCTCAGTTCCCATTCAGTAAGGTATTTCACAGCCTTATATTCCTCAACGAGAAGCTCCTCCGTGAGTTCCTGATCTCTAATATTCCTTGAAGCTTCTTCCACCTTCCTAAGAGCTGCCAGCTTAGCCAAGGAAAGGTTTCCAAAATTTAGTCTATTCCATCTCTTCAATTTATGCTTAACAAATTGTAGTCGCTTCATAAAGGAAAACATAGCGGTGCCATGAGGAGGTTTTCTAGTGGTCCACCAACATTGCATGAAATCATGAAGCTTAGGATCATGAAGCGACATAAGTTGAAAATTAAAGGAAGGATTCTTATTTAGCCCTAACTCTAGAGCAGAGAGTTTGATAGGCCAATGATCAGATCCCATACCCTCCAGAATCACAGAACTAGAACTTATGTTATTAGCCATCCAATAACTGGAGATTAGAAACCTATCCAATCTCTCTAAGATGGAAGCTTCCCCAAACCTTCTATTGTTCCAAGTAAAGATCCCATTATCTGGATTAATTTTAACCAATTTTAGGGCCTAGATATGAGCACTAAATATAGAAGAAAAAGGCTCGAGATGGTCAACCCCACCACGTTTCTCCTCCAAACAAGTGATAGATTTGAAGTCTTTAGCCAAAATCCATGGGTACAAGGGAACCATACTTCTCACAAAGCAAATGTGATCCCAAAAATTCACTTTACCATTGTAATAAGTAGGAGCATACATATTTTTAAGTAGGATGGTTTCACCAGATTCATTATCATGCCCGATCATCAAAATAGACCATCTGCTAGAAATCCAAGTAAGTGGGGATATCTTAACCGAAACCCATAAATAAGTGATACCACTAGCATATCCACATGCACCAATACACTAAAATTTCTCCCTTATCCACAACTTGGGAGTAATATTGAACATATTATCAGTATCCAATTTAGTCTCCTAAATAAACACCACATTCTAAGAATGTACACAAACCAAATCACAAACAACTTTTTTTTTGGGGATGTTGTTCAACCCCCTTACATTCCACGAAAGGATAATCATTTTTGGGGGTTATAAAAATGGTATTCCAATGTTCTCACCAATCCCGACTCCACAAAAGTCTCCCCTATTAACTTAATTTTATCCTGGTCCTTATTTTGACCTACCTTCATATTCTTATCTGAATTTTTTTTTAATTATTTCCTACTGCAATCCCAACACCGTAGGATATTTGCAGTCCAAGGATGACTGCATAAGTTCCTGAGTAGGAGAGGGTATAAATATATCTATACAACTTTCTAAAATAGTTTCCCTTCTAGGGCTAGATCCAACCATATCACCTATACTTAGATCCAAAGCCCTTTGTTCTTCATTTAAACCCCCTAGATCTGATTCCTTAAGTTCCACCTCAAGAAGAGACATCTGATTTGAACATGTTATATTTGCATCAGGTAGTGACATTTTAGGTATCTCCATGCACTGATCAAGATCATCTAATATTTCAAAATGGTTGAGTAGAGCATCTAGTTGGCTATCCTTAAGGTCTCTGTTTGTCCTTCGTCCTCTATTTCAGGCTTTTACCAGAACAAAGCCTTCCTTATCCCGTTCCCCTTCCTTTATCCGGGCTTTTTCTTTATCCAATTTTTTTCCAGAATGAGAGGGCCCAAGATTTGAAGCCACATGTAGGAAAAACTTAGGGCATTTTCTTTGCAAGTGGCCATATTCACGATAAATCTGATAACGAAATGGAAGAGCTTCATAGTCAAGTTTTTGAACCCATGCAGTCAATCCAAATTGTATTTCAATAGAATCTATAATAGGATTATTTAAATCAATTTCAACACAGATACGGGCAACAAATATTACCTTTTTGTCCATTTTTTGTTGTGACGGTCCAACTGGATTCCCAAGAAGAAGGGTAATCTTAGGTAAGATATCAGTTCTCCAAAATTCCAACGAGAGCCACAAAATCCAAACCCATATTAGAACTCGCAACAACCACTCCTCTGACGGGTTGAAACCCACATGCTAGGGTTTAAGAAAGATTCTCATTTGGTTATATAAATAAGGACCCCCTTCAAATGCTTTTTTATGATCTGCAAGATAAGAGAAAACCACCATAAAATAGTTGTTTGCACTCAACATCACCTTCACGTCACCTTCAGGATTCCAAGTCTTCCTAACCCAAGCCTCCATAAAGGGGAGAGAAATTCGGATGTCCAAAAATTTACCAATAAGCGCATGTTTGGTTAAATACTCCACATCTTCCACCACCGAGTCTGGTTGAACCACTAGAACTAGCATGGCTTCACATCTTCCAAACATCCATTATTCTTTAAAAAGTGGTTCCTGACATACACTGGGAAATCTTGTTCCTTCTAGTCATTTTCAGATGAAAAAACATCACGAGCATGCACTCTCTATGATGGACCCGATGCCATCACAATATTCCTCCAATTTTTTAGTCCTCCTCCAAAAACTGCTTCCATCCCCGTAGGGCATTTTTCCTCATCAAACCCTAGCAAAGTAGTTTTTTCTCATCAATTTTCTTCTTGACTTTGTCCAACAACCAATGCCTTTATGCCTTTGAATATTGATGGGAATACCTCGGAGTGGCACATACTTCAAGGAAATGTATGGTTCATTTTAAATTGGTTGACATGGTTTTCTATATAATGGTTGACATGGCTAATTGTATGCAACTTGGTGCCTATAAAAATGGGATCAACCAATCACATTTTGCCATCTCATCAAACTTGACAACTAGTTTGCACACTCAACGATAGACATGACAATGCATGAATTTTAAGTAAATTAGATAGTGATAAGTGGTACAACATGGTTCACTGATACCCTACATAATTAGTATATAGTAAGCACTCTCTCAGGAACTCATGAATATAGGATGTAATTCCTTTCAAAATTTTCTAGTGAATATAGGATCACGTTCACTCACAATGGTTTTGAGTATATCCTATAACTTAAAAATAGAATCAAGAAATACCTTGGCCACCTTATTTGCTGAATAGGGATGTTGTAGTGCACAAAAATGAGCATACTTGGAAAGACGATCTACTACCACAAAGATCATTGTTTTACCCTTTGATTTGGGAAGACCCTCAATGAAATCCATGGATATATGCTCCCACTGGTGGTTAAGGATAGGTAAGGGTTGCAAAAATCCAGGAGATTTAACTGTTTCCCAGTTTTTACATTGACGTACCTCACACACATCCATAAATATCTTGACATTTGATTTTAAGCATTTCCAAGAAAATGATTGCTTCACCCATTGGTATATTTTCAAGAATCTTGAGTGTCCTACCAAAGGATATGCATGTAATTCTTGGAGAACCATTGAATTAATAGTTGAATATTGAGGAAGATAGATAATATTTTTTTTGAAGCACTTCATCCAAATATGAGAATTAAGAATGCAATAATGGTCCCATTTTCATATGTTGAATGATTTGAGCAGTCTCTAAATTAGCAAGCCATTATTTTTGAAGTTGAGAAAGCCATTTTGGACAAGGACTAGAGATGGCATTGATGGCCACATCATTCTCGTATTTATGAGACAAAGCATCAGCCACCACATTTTCCTTACCTTTCTTATACTCAATGACAAAATCATAACCTAAAAGTTTGATCATTAATTTATTTTGTTTAGGATATGAGAGACGTTCTAAGAAATGCTTTAGGCTACTATAGTCAGTCTTAATGATGAAATGACTACTTAACAAATAATGCCTTCATTTATTTATGGCATGTAAAATTACTAGCATTTCCATCTCATAAGTGGACCATACCAAATTCTTACCTGAAAGGTGCTTACTTTCAAAGGACAATGGGTGACCATCTTGCATTAAAAAAACTCCAATACCTATGCCAGAAGCATCACACTCAATGAAAAAAGGCTTGCTAAAATTAGGAGTGGCCAAAACTAGAGTGGAACACATAGCCTCTTTGAGGGTTTGGAAGACTTTGGAAGCAACTTCAGTCCAAATAAAAGCATCCTTTTTGGTAATAGCAAAGATAGGCGTCACAATTTCACCATAGTTGTAGATAATTTTTTTGTAATAATTTGTGAGTCCTAGAAATCCATGAAGTTTTTTAAGATATTTGGATAAGGGCCAATCTTGAATAGCTTTGATTTTATTAGTATCTACCTTGAATCCTTCATGAGATACTATATGTCCCAAATATTCTACCTCTTGGAAGCCAAAGGCACATTTAGATCTTTTAGCAAAGAGTTTTTCCTTTTGTAAAAGATGGAGGACTTTATCAACATGAACTAGGTGATCCTCCCAAGATTTTCTATATATTAAAATATCATCAAATAAGACTAGGACAAACTTGTGAAGAAAATACTGAAAGACATGGTTCATAAGACTTTGAAAAGTGTTTGGGACATTAGTGAGACCAAAGGGTATGACTAGGAACTCATAATGACCCTCATGTGTACAAAAATAATTTTTAGGGATATCTTCTTCTCTAACCCTAATTTGGTGAAAACCATAATGTAATTCTAGTTTAGTGAAATATATAGCACCATGTAATTCATCCAACGAGTCATCTATAATAGGGATAGAAAAATTATTTTGAGAGGATAAAAATCAGGATAAATGCACCATGATTTATCCTTACGTTATACCATCACCACCGATGAGTAATATGAACTAATGCTTGGATAGATGATTCCATGCTCTAATATTTCTTGGACCAACTTCTCAATATCTAACTTTTGGTATTTTGGATAGTGATAAGGATGCACATTAGGAGTTGAATACTAGGAATTAGATGGATGGCGTGATCATGTGTGCACTTAGGAGGTAGACCCCTTGGCTCACTAAACACTTCTTCATAACTATCCATAATATTTTGGAGATCCAATGAAAGAGTTATAAGAGATGAATCCAAGGATTGAACCTCTATGTAAATCACTTGGGCAAGGAAACCATAAACACCTTTCTTCAATATCTTCTCCATGCTAAGTGAAATCATAACCTTAGAGGGAGGAGGTTGAATTCCTTGGAGACAAATAACCCTTTCGTTCTCTATCCACTTGATGCATAATTTTTGTATATTAATAGTAACATTACCGAGATGAGATAACCATTGTGCATCCAAAATGATATTTGAGCTTCCTAGGTTCATAGGAAAGAGATTACCATCCAAGTATAATTCCCCATTTGGATTGTAACTTTAGATGTTCAACCTACACATTGAGAAATTCTCCCATTTGCAATTAAGACTTGAAGACTTGAAATTTATCTTTATTTGAATTACTGATATACAAGCCCAATGATTTTTTTGTCTTACAATCTATAAATTTATGTGTACTATTTGAATCAGTTAACACATTAACACATTATTATTTAATAAATTCTAGTACCTTGATATTGTGATGAGCTTGAAGACCCATAAGTGCATGACCAAAGAGAGCCATAGTATCATCCTCTTGTTTTGCTTCATCTATTTCTGTTGGGTGTTGTCCTAGTTCTATAGATTGCTCTTGCTATGATGAGTCTTCCTCAACAACTGATGCATCTCTATGTTCTAAGAGAAATTTATGATGTTTTTCATAGGCTTGATCTCAAAGATTATGTGAACAATATTTAAAATAGAGAAATCTTGTGGAACGCTCAAAATTGTGATAAGGACGATGAGAGTTGAAATCACAACTATATGGAGGAACAAAATCTTGGAGTTTTTGTTCTACTTCTAGAGCTATACGTTGTGTATCATCAAGGGTATACAGATCATGCATGTCAACTTCTTTTCAAATTTTATCCTTAAGGCCATAGCGAAAGGTAGATACCACCTGTTAGTATCACAATGACACTGAGAGGGGGGGTGAATCAGTGTATCTCTTGTTACTTAAATATTCAACTCTTAAAGCCGAAACAATGAAAACTTAAAACCAAATAAAGAAAATATAACAAGATAACATCACACAACATAAGATGTATCGAGGTTCACCAATTTGGCTACTCCTCAAAATGACTATTTGGAATCCCATCCAAATCCAGCCTTTGCAAAGCACCAACTTTACAATCAATTTACTAGCACCCATTAGAAGGAGCATCAACCCCTGATTTACCAGCACCAACTAGAAGGAGCACCAACCCCTAATGCCAAGCATTGACTTGGAGTTCAATTTTGAAACTAGAAGATTGACATAAAAATGCCTTCACTTTTACAAGACCCTAACTGGTCTATTTCTTACCCAACGTCTACCACAATTCACAAAACACACACACTTATCGCTCGCCTAAAATTCTCCAAGCAACACTCCTATTATAACAATATTTTCTCTCTTTGTAACTCCTTTTGTAACTTCCATATTCTCACATGCCACATCAATTGTAACTCCTTTTGTAACTCCCATATTCTCATATGCCACTTGTCAATTGTAACTTCTTTATGTAACTCCTTTATGACACAATATTCTCCTTCCCTTGTGCATGCATGTGTTTTGGTTTCCAAAAGGGCTTTTCATTTATATTTTGTGGCCCTTCATTTCCTTTTCTCCACATGGGCATGCATCCGCTTCTTTCCATGTGTAACGACCATCTTAAATGATTTCAAATCATTAAAGATTCCTTATGTAATGTTTTGTCTTATTCATTGAATTTTGTCCTTATGTGACAAATTACCTTATTCAATCTTCGATTTATTCCTTATAGGTCCATGTCACTATGCAGTATTCAGTTTCACTATCTTGGTGTTCATCACTAATATCAGATGCACTGTCAACTACTCTATTCCTTTGGCAAAAATGCAACATGTCGCGATATCACGACACTTTTGTTTCTCTACCTGCCTGCCCTTTTTGAGTCGTAAAAATGCTATATGTCGCGATATCGTGACACTTTTGTTTCTCTTCCTATCTGCCCTTTTTGAGTCATGAAAATGCTACATGTCGCGGTATTGTGACACTTTTTCCTTCTTGCTCTTTCTCTTTGCTTTGGACCACGAAAATGCTACATGTCGCGATATCGCGACACTTTTTTCTCCTTGCTCTTTCTCTTTGCTTTGGACCGCGAAAATGCAAAGTGTCGCGATATCGCGACACTTTTTTCTCCTTGCTCTTTCTCTTTGCTTTGGACCACGAAAATGCAACATGTTGTGATATCGCGACACTTTTTTCTCTTTGCATTTTCTCTTTGCTTTGGACCGCAAAAATGCAACATGTCGCGATATCGCGACACTTTTTTCTCCTTGCATTTTCTTTTTGCTTTGGACCGCAAAAATGCAACATGTCACGATATCACGAAACTTTTTTCTCCTTGCATTTTCTCTTTGCTTTGGACCACGAAAATGCAACATGTCGCGATATCGTGACACTTTTTTCTCCTTGCTTTTTCGCTTCTCTTTTGGCCATGAAAATGCAACATGTCGCGATATTGTGACACTTTTTTCTCCTTGCTTTTTCTTTGATCTTTAGCATATGGGCCACTTTGGTCTTCTTGAAAAATATGCAAAAATGTGGGTCCCTAATTTTGGGGTACGTTGTGGAGCAGCCACAACATGACGATTTTTTCAACTTTGCATAAACAACCTGTAACAACTTCACCCAAACATCAAAAACATCCTCATAAGCATTTAACATCACTATACATACTCTAAATAACCTCTGAACTCCTGTCCACTGCATCAACCGATCTATCTGACTGTGTTGACAACAATGACAATATTGTCGCTACACCTTGCTCAACAATCTCCCCCTTTGGAATTGTTGGCAACACACGTGCAATTTCCTGTAACTCTTCTCCCCATTTGAAAACAATACCAAAGGGCTGCTGCAAACTCCACTTGAGTCCATGCATAACATTCTCAGGCAAAAATTTTTACACTTAGCAAAAATCACAAACATGAGCAAAAAGATAAACAAATACACAAATGCTCCCCTTGAGAATGTGGTCCCGATAGCTAGTCAATTCTTGGGAAGTGTGACCACTCCCAATTTATTGCAAAGGTACTCAAAGACTTCCTTGGGCAACGGTTTTGTGAAGATATCCGCTACTTGCTCTGTTGTTGGAACAAAATCCAACTTAACCTCACCTTTCGCAACTTTCTCCTTCAAAAAGTGATACCGGATAGCAATATGTTTTGTGCGAGAATGCATAACCGGATTCTTTGAGATGTTAATGGCACTGGTGTTATCACACTTAACTGAAATTGGCTCACTAAAGTTAATACCAAGATCTTTCAGGGTTTGTTTCATCCATAATACCTGCGTACAACACGTTGTCACTACAATATATTCTGCCTCTGCTGTGGATAAGGAGACTGACTCTTGTTTCTTACTATGCCACCCGAACATTCAAACATGTAACGCCCGACTGCTTGGAGTCACTATATAAACTCATTGTCACATTCAAAAGGCAACATTTTGATTTGGCATTTTATCAACAGTTCAAGAAAACTATCTGCGAATTTGTACAGAGTAATTCGCAAACTTGCAAACTGTATTGTATCTATTCCTCATTTTTTTTATTTTTTTATTTTATTTTTATTTTTACAGTCATATATTGCTTACTAATGTGATATTCAAAATTGCAGCGTTGATTCATCATGAGGTCACAAGGATGCTATAAAGCTTTGCTAACATTTTTGGATAGTTGGGATCCTCATGCATTTGACCACGCAATCGAGACACTCGACATCAATGTTGTCTTCCATAGCTTGCAAAACCATGTGACCGAGGAACAGACTGACTATGAACCGGATGAACTTACTCCATAAGAAGTGACTGATAACGAAGGTGATAATGCATCTAACGGTCATAGTGACAGTGTAGTTGAGTACTTTCCTTCCTTTTTAGAGCCTAAACTTATCATCATTAGTGATGATGAAGAGGAGGTAGCTGAGAACAACTATGAACCTGAAGAACCTGCCTTCATTGTCATCAGTGATGATAGTGACAATGGCTATGAACATGCTTCATACAAATCAGAAGAAATCGGATACCCGAAGATCGGTGACCCGATGGCGATTGAACAAAATATTACACATGCAGTTGAGAAAATGTGTAACGATCAAATGTGGATCGATCTGAATTTGTCTCCTTGAATATTTGTACTCAATTTGTATTGATGTAACTTCCTACTCATGTAGCCACTTTGAATGCAATAATAAAATGTGAGCTTTTTGATTTTGCATGCAAATTAAATATTTTCACCAAAGCGTCATAATAGATCTAACAATCTTCACATCAATGTGTAGTACAAATACACACTGCTTTTATCGAAACACATATATGTAGCTAGGGCAACATTCTTTCACTAAACCAAATTATCAGAACTATTATAATCCATAACTTTGAACAATGGCAATAAGAACCATCAAAAGTACAACACTGACATATAGCAATACTACCAATGGTGACAACTCTCAATTTAATCACCACCCTTCACGGTACCTCCACAAACAACTACATGAACTGAAACACACTTTGACAACTATACGACAACTCCCCTTGACTACTTGCCTTTCATCCTCAGATAACCAAACAAATACATAGGAGCATTAAAATAAAACTTTAAGATTGCTCCCCCTGAGGATGTGCTACCTGGAGTTGCTTAGTGCAATAGAGGAGTAGTCTCCTTCAGTCCAAGGAGACACGATTTCCTTTCTTCTTTCTTTCTCCAAACTTTCTTGAACTTGGGCTTGAGTTTTTCAACTACATCCCTATTTTGAACCTTTTCGTGAACTTGAACATTTCTCTTGGGTGGTTGTCTCTTGTGCATCCTTGATGGATGATTATTTTCCTTTCTTTTATGCACATGATTTATTCCCTATCTGTGTTGCATTCTTTGTGTTTGATGAAATCTACTGTCTTGCCTTAGATTAGATACAAAAGTGCTTGGAAAAAACCTTGCTATGTGCCCATGACCATTACATTTAAAACATTGCATATGGTGTTCAATCAGAAAAGCAGATGTATTTCTACCATCATAACTCTTTGATCTATTATTCAATCCACAATAAATTGCCTTGTGACCATAATGGTTGCATCTAAAACAATAGCCATTAAAAGCATTATTATGAATAGAGTGAGAGTGATAGAACCTCTTTTGTTGTGGTTTCTTTGTTGTAGATATCCTTTGATATTTCTTTCCTTTTGAAGATTCAGCTTCAAACTTTTCTTGCTTTGATCCTTCAATAGTGAACTTCTTCTTCTCTGCATATTTGGAAGATGAAGGTTGTTCAGCTTCACATCCAAGACCAAGCTTAGCCATGGAGCTTCTTTGTTGCCTTATCATTTCATCTAGCAACTCTATGCTCTTCTCAAATTTGAGATTTGTATTGGCCTCTTCTAGTTGTTTCTTCAAAAAAATAATCTCTTCTTCTTGTTTGCAGCAAACAATCTCTTTCTCATTGATCTGTGACTTGAGAGTTTCTTCAATCCTTTTGGACTCTTCTACTTGCAGCTTTAGATCACTAATAACTTTGTTAGATTCCTCTTCACGTTTGCTACATACATCGACTTTATCATCTAGGTGTGACTTCAAGGCTTCTTCTATTTTCTTGGCTTTATGAATTTGTAAGAAGAGATCTTCAATATTATCCCCATATTCTTCCAACTTCTTGGATAGTATTTTGTTCTTTTTCCTTTCTATATTCAACTCTTCAAGTGCAGTGATCAACTCACCTTCTAGATCTACTTCAACCTCAAGGTTTTCATCACATACTTTAGAATTCACTCCTTCAACCTTTTCTAGTTCAATTTTCTCTTCCACAGAAATTGAAACTGACTGAGATGCCTTATTGGAGGAGGATCTATTCTTCTTACCCATTGCGTACTAATCCAAGATCAACCCTAACTGATTTAGCCTAAAAAGGGAAACTGGATCTGATACCAATTGTTAGTATCACAATGACACTGAGAGGGGGGGTGAATCAATGTATCTCTTGTTACTTAAATATTCAACTCTTAAAGCCGAAATAATGAAAACTTAAAACCAAATAAAGCAAATATAACAAGATAACATCACACAACATAAGATGTACCGAGGTTCACCGATTTGGCTACTCCTCAAAATGACTATTTGGACTCCCATCCAAATCCAACCTTTGCAAAGCACCAAATTTACAATCAATTTACTAGCACCCACTGGAAGGAGCATCAACCCCTGATTTACCAACACCAACTGGAAGGAGCACCAACCCCTGATGCCAAGCACCAACTTGGACTTCAATTTTGAAACTAGAAGATTGACATAAAAATGCCTTCACTTTTACAAGACCCTGACTGGTCTATTGCTTACCCAACGTCTACCATAATTCACAAAACACACACACTTATCGCCCGTCTAAAATTCTCCAAGAAACACTCCTTTTATAACAATATTTTCTCTTTGTAACTCCTTCTTTTGTAACTTCCATATTCTCACATGCCACCTATCAATTGTAACTCCTTTTGTAACTTCCATATTCTCATATGCCACTTGTCAATTGTAACTTCTTTATGTAACTCCTTTATGACACAATATTTTCTCCTTCCCTTGTGCATGCATGTGTTTTGGTTTCCAAAAGGGCTTTTCATTTATATTTTGTGGCCCTTCGTTTCCTTTTCTCCACATGGGCATGCGTCCGCTTCTTTCCATGTGTAACGACCATCTTAGATGATTTCAAATCATTAAATATTCCTTATGTAACATTTTATCTTATTCATTGAATTTTGTCCTTATGTGACAAATTACCTTATTCAATCTTCAATTTATTCCTTATAGGTCCATGTCACTATGCATTCTTTAGTTTCACCATCCTGGTGTTCATCACTAATATCAGACGCAGTATCAACTACTATGTTCCTTTGGCGAAAATGCAACATGTTGTGATATCGCGACACTTTCGTTTCTCTGCCTGCCTACCCTTTTTGAGTTGCAAAAATGCTACATGTCGTGATATCGTGACACTTTTTCCTTCTTGCTCTTTCTCTTTGCTTTGGACAGTGAAAATGCTACATGTCGCGATATCGCGACACTTTTTTCTCCTTGCTCTTTCTCTTTGCTTTGGACCGCAAAAATGCAACATGTCGCGATATCACGACACTTTTTTCTCCTTGCATTTTCTCTTTGCTTTGGACCGCGAAAATGCAACATGTCACGATATCGCGACACTTTTTTTTCCTTGCATTTTCTCTTTGCTTTGGACCATGAAAATGCAACATGTCGCGATATCATGACACTTTTTTCTCCTTGCATTTTCTCTTTGCTTTGGACCGCGAAAATGCAACATGTCACGATATCGCGACACTTTTTTCTCCTTGCATTTTCTCTTTGCTTTGGACCACGAAAATGCAACATGTCGCGATATCGCGACAATTTTTTCTCCTTGATTTTTCGCTTCTCTTTGTGGTGTTTTGCTTTTTCTTTGATCTTTAGCATATGGGCCACTTTGGTCTTCTTGGAAAATATGCAAAAAGGTGGGTCCCCAATTTTGGGGTATGTTGTGGAGCAGCCACAACATGACGATTTTTTCAACTTTGCACAAACAACCTGTAACAACTTCACCCAAAAATCAAAAACATCCTCATAAGCATTTAACATCATTGTACATACTCTGAATAACCTCCTGTCCACTGTATCAACCGATCTATCTGACTGTGTTGACAACAATGACAATACTGTCGCTACACCTTGCTCAACACCACCACTCTTGGACTTAATTCTTGGGTATAGGTGAGTAGACTTGTGAACTCAAAGCAATGGTCTGCCACAGTTCTTGTTCTCTTAGTTTGCATAAGACGTACCACATATGATGTGGAATATTCCTTATTAAATCTTTGAATAAATAGTTCCTTAAATTGAGGCCATAAAAGAGGGTCACCATGCTGAAAAATTTGCCATAAAAACCATTGATAAACTTGGGTACCCAGTTTATGTTAGCTTTTGAGGATATATGTACTGAGAGATATCTAACACATGTCCTAATAAAATGCAAGAAATATGAGAGAAAGTGATTCTGCAATATGACTAAAATATACTATAAATAGAAAGTGGTAAAAATACAATACAGTATGGAGATGTTGGTCACTCCATTAATATAAGCTAAAGAACTACATTGTACTTCATATAGGAGTTCTACCACTATCTACTACTGTCTACTATAATACAATTGATATGCTTGATATGTGTCTAATATCACTATGAGGCCCTTTATATAGTAAGATAGATTCTTTGGCCAACACTCTACCTAGTTGTACAAGGGGAAACTTTGCACATTGATACTTGTGAATTTATTACATTGCTTAAAGTAAGTAGCTAACTTCCTCCTAAAGTAATCTCCTACTCTAACTATGTACCAAAGGTGGTACATTTACATGACCCAAATGATATTATATACTCTAAATCTAACATCCCCCTATATTACATTATTTGGGTATTGAAATATTCAATATGGATCTTCTTCTTGGTCTTGGAGTTTGTATTCTCCTTCTATTTTTTGTAACTTGTTCAAGCAAGTAGTTAGTGTCTTCATAATCTGTTGTTCTTGTCAAGATAACTTTGACTTCATAACCATCTGTATTTTCTTCCAATTCTTTGATTTCTCCTATCCTTTGAGCTAGGTGTCTTTTTAGATTCCATTTTATATACTCCAATTGGGGATAATTGGTTGGATGCTTAAATTTTTGTTGATGAGGATTATTTTGATATTGTCGTGGTTGAAATATGCTTCCATTGTTCATATAATTTTCTTGATTCTAATTTTTGGGATTGAATCTGCAATAGTTAGTACTATGACCTTTTATTTTGCATAACTGAAAATACCTATAATACCATGGTCTTCATCCTTTTGATGATGAAGCAATATTTACTTGTGGATTGTTTTTTGATGCCAATTCAGTGTTGGAAATATGAGCAAGATTTGTTGTCATTGATATCAAGAGTCAGTTTCAATGAGCAGTGCAAAGGGAAGGATATCAAGATTCGGTTTCAGTAAGCAATACAGAGAAAGATTACCTCTAGGTCTAAGGGAAATAATATTATAATATCTCCTATTATAATATTCAATGTGGTCATATAAGGGTTAAAAGAGCAATAGGAAGGCCCAAGAAAAATAATATTATAATATTTTACTATAATATTAAAGGTCTAATGGTAAGACCTAAAGTGGTTAAATTAATTATAATAATTTCATTATAAATTATAATAAAATATATAATTTATAATTTAATTTAACCTTCCTGAATGCTTTCCTGAAGGTGTTCCTCAAGGCTTTCCTCAAGCCTTTCTTGATGTCCATCCTTGGATTGTTCCTCTTGCAGTTTGATGTAATTAGGTTTTGGGATCCTTGATAAAAACCCACTTTTAATTCAACTTAACTTACCAAAAAAAAATCATTATAAATTAATTTACAATTTAATTTAATTAACCTTAAAGTTATTAAATTAATTATAAATTAATTATAATAATTTCATTATTAATTAATTTATAATCTAATTTAATTAACCTTAAGGGTAGGGTTATAAGGTTAAATTTGATTTAATATGTGCTGACGTCATACGAATTTTCCCCCTTCACTAACGTCATATGAAGTTTCCCCCTTCACTGACGTCCAAAGGGTGATGGCACAATGGTATAAATACCATGTGCTTTGGTTGCAAAGGAAGCACCTTCGTTCGAATCACATTAGAGAGTCTGTGTTTTTTGTGATTTGTGTGCAAGGAAGAAAAGATTTTTTGTGTTTTATTTGGCACCAATGAAGGGATAAAGCAAGAGAGGCTCAAAGCCTCATAACCAACCGTGTGGTTGGGCTAGTGGCAAGAAACTGTGTGTTGAGACGTGCAGGGTGGGAGGTCCCTTATCGAACCTTGGTGGCAGTTTTTGCATGGTTGTTTTTTGGTTTAGGCATCCAAAAATCAATACAAAGTGCACAAGGTGTTTTTGTAGTCCAAGGTGAGCGCCTAGCTCATGCGGAAGTTGAGTCGCGGCTATGGCGCTGGTGGCAGCGCTACAGGGGATCGAATACTGCTAAGGGTAAAAGAGGTATTTAATTTTTAAATTAAATTTTATCCTAAGGTTTTAATGTTGCATGAAGTTTTGTTAGGAGGGAGATATAAGGTTTATAAAAATTAAAAATATTATTATGGTTTTTTTTATGATTAGGAGTTGATTGGAGTGATAAGGTTATAAAGGAGATTATATTTTATTTTTAAAATAGTCTTATTGTGTTAAATATTTGAGAGGAGTAATAATGTGGATGAAGGAAATTGAAAGTGAATTGTTTAATTTTTTCTAATCATTTTTCAGAGTGGAGATTATAAGGTATAATTGAGATTTAATGCTTTGTATGGTGAAATATTTTGAAGGAACATTTGAATAAAAAATTTGAGAAGGCTTTTGCTACCTAACCTTTAATATTGACAAAGAGGTTGATTGTGATTGAGACAGGTTTTGAGGTCAATTCTTCATCAAACAAAATGTATGGGCACTTCTTCCTTGTGAGTGAAATATTGTTGGATTGGATTTTTTGAATGCTAAGTTGGAGTGAAAAGGATTGTTTGATAAGCATTGTTGAAAATATTTGAGTAAGCATTCATGTGCATGATTAGGGTTTGTGAAATATCATGAGTATCATTGTTATGTGAAGTTGAGAACTATATTGAACTAGGTTTTATAAAATATCATGAGCATCATTGTTATGTAAGATTGTTTGATAAACATTGTGAAATGCTAGTTTAGGGTTTGTAAGAAAGTTGTGTTTCATTGAGTGATTGGTTGAGTGAAGTTGATTGAGCATAGTTGATTGAAAAGTGTTGGAGAGATAGTTCAAGTTCTATGAAACAAATTATTCTTTACTAATTTGAGAAAAATATTGAAAGTGATTGAGTGTGAAACATATTGAGTCTCTTACCATTCTCTATATGTTTATGTGATTAAACAAAATTCTAAGTGAAATTTGTTTGTGATATTGAAGAGGTTTTTTGGAAGAGATTAGGTTGAGTTTTGTGGGTGTGAAATATATTGAGTCTCTAACCATTCTCTATATGTTTCTGGGATTAAAGAGGTTTTTTGGGATTCTGTGGAAACTTGTTTCTGGGATTAAAGAGGTTTTATGTGATATATTGCATTGAGTTGAGTAAGCTTTTGTGGAAGCTTACAATGCAGATTTGAGGTAAGTCTTGATGAAGACTTGTTGAGAATATTGGACAAGTTCTAGTGAGGACTTGTTGGACATATTTGTTGAGAATATTGGACAAGTTCTAGTGAGGACTTGTTGGACATATTTGAGGTAAGTCTTTGAGAAGACTTGAGAGTAGAGTTGATTGATTAATTTGTTCAAATATTGAGTTAAGGTTTAGGGCAGATCTAGCAGATTTGATTTGTGATTGGATCAAGCTTTGTGTTAAGGCTTGAGGACATATTTGAGGACGGAGTATGGTGTAAATTTGAGGACATAATTATGTCGGACCAGAGACAGAGATTGAGCATATTTTTGCTATATTGAATGATTATGTTTAGTGCATATTAGATACAAATATTGAGTATATTTGTGCTATACCGAATGACTGTGTTTAGTAGAGATAAAATACGAGATTGAGCAGATTTATGTTAGATTGAAGGACTATGTTTAATGCAGATCAAATATAGAAATTGAGAAAATTTATGTTAGATCAAAGGACTATGTTTAGTACATATTAGAGACAGAGATTGAGCAGATTTGTGCTAGACCGAAGGATTGTGTTTAGTGAAGATTTGAGACAGATCTGAGAGTAAACTTTGGAGGTGACAGAGTAGAGGATAATAGTATCCAATGGATAGAGATCCATTATCCAAGGCGATGAGGATAGAGATGTTCTAAGTGAGTACAAAGTCTTCTATGGAGAGAGATCACAAGCTAGTGCAATGGAGGTAGTAGTCTTCTAGAGGATCACCAGCTAGAGCATAGGATAAAGAGTTCTCCTATGGATAGAGATCCACAAACCAGCTAAGGGGATTGGTGTCTCCTATGGATAGATATCCATGAACTTGATTAGGGGATTGGTTTCTCCTTTGAACAGAGGTCCATAAACACTATAATAGGGAAAGGATTCCCAAGAGATTTATTGAGAAAATTTAAGTGAAATATTTTCTTCATGGAGTAGTCCACATTGGGTGAACCACGTTAAATTGGTGTCTCTATTCTGTGTGGTGATTTATGCCTTGATTTTATTACTGCTATTGATATTACCATTAATATATTGCATAATATTATTTGGGAAAGAAAAGTAAAAAGTGGTCTTATATTGTTCACGCCCCCTCTCAGTATAAGCTTGTGTTCTTCAATTGGTATCAGAGCAGGTTCCTTCATAAGAGTTTAACATCTTGAAGTAAAAGCTGACAAGAACACAGATGGATTCTCAGAATGGATCTTCAAGGAATTTGACATAATTTTTTTGATGGGAACAATTATACCTTTTGGAGTATGAGAATGGAGATTCACCTAATGGCATTAGGGAATGAAATATGGCAAGAAGTTGAGGATGGATACATACAACCAGCTACTCCACCTACATATAAATATGGTAAGCTTCTACAATTGAATAACTCAAAGGCAATGAATGGAATGTTAAAAGGTTTACATGAAATAAGTTTTATAAAGGTTATGCATTGCACATCAGCAAAGGAAATTTGGGATAGGTTGAAAGGTATATATGAGGGAGACAAAAAGGTCAAAATGGTAAAGTTGTAAAATTACAAGATAACATTTGAAGACTTAAAGATGAAGGAAGAGGAAAACATTGTTGCATATCTACTTCATGTGGATGAGGTTGTTAACTCCATGCAAGGACTTGGGCTTAAAGTTGAAACAATAGATGTTTGTGATAAGATCTTAAGGTCACTCCCAAAAAGATATAGTGAAAAATATTTCAGCTATAGAAGAGTCAAAAGATATTAAAATTTTAACAAGGGATGAGTTACATAGAATTCTCACATATTTTGAGATGAGAATAAAAGAGGAACTTATTCCCTAGATTGAAGTAGCCTTCAAAATTACCAAGAAGACAAATGGTAAGAAGTCATATTCAAGCAATGAGTCATTTAGTTATGAAGAAGCAAATTATGGCAGAAGGAACAAAGACTCAAGAAAATATAAAGGTACGAAATTAGTTAGATGTTTCAATTGTGGAAAATATGGTCACTATGCATCTGATTTTCCAGAGGCTGGAAATAGCAATGATGAAGAAAAATAGGATCACAAGAATAGGGAAGCAGGAAAACACAGGTACCAAAATAAAAGCAGGGATGGACAAGGCAAGCAAGGAAAGAAGTTTTTCCAAAGGTATAAGAAGATTTTTTACATAGACAAGGCAAGTAAGAGTTCAAGTGATAATGATGGTAGGTCCACAGATAATGTAGAAGATAAAATTATATTTCTAGAAGAAGAAAAAGAAGTGGTTAGAAACAAGTCACCAATAATTCTTAAGTGTTTTAGATGTGGTAGCTTTGGTCATATTGAAGATAGTTGTTCAAGGAATGGATTAATTTTTAGTGAATATGAGTATGAATATTCTAGTGAAGGTCCAGCAGAAAAAAGTCTTCTTATGTCAATTGAAGAAGAATGAAGTACTTATAGTGGAAATAAATCAGAAAGGAATGAAGATGATCCTAAAGGTAAACAAATAGAGAAATAATCAAAGAAAGGAGAAGTTGATCTTGAGGGTGAGCTCATTTTTGCCCTTGATGCATTAAGGAAGGTAAGAAAGCAGATGTCAAAACTCAAGCTTAAATTTCAATAATGTGATGAAAAGAAAGGAAAACTTATAGAAGATCTAACCAACTCAATAGCTAAGGAAAAAATATTTTAAGAGAATTTAGAGGCAAAGGTCTTGGAATGTGAAAAGTTAGAGCATGAGGTAGCTTCACTAAGGAAGGAAGTAAAAGAGTCTAAGGACAAGCTATACAGGTTTGGGAGAAGCTCAAAGAACTTGGATAAGATTATCAAGGTACAAAGATCATCAAACACGACAAGACTTGGCTTTAAACAGGTATAAAGAGAACAAGGAGAGGATTCAATCTCAAGCTCCATTAAGGAAGAAGCTTCAAAAGAGGAGAGTGTAAGAGAAAGCGAGACTTCAGAGGATGAGTTGGACAATAGAAATTTAAACAAGGAAAGGAACAATGCACAAATGAGGAACAAATGGAACAGGTAGCAACATAGGGTAAAAGAGACTAAGAGACTAATGGGGTCAAGGCTAGGTGGTTTCAATGGACGATGCTTCTCGTGTCACAGGTTTGGGCACAAGGCTACATAGTACAGGACACAAAATATAGGAATATGGAAATTTTAGAAACAAACATATTTTTCAAGGTTATTGCTATTCTTGTAATCAGTTTGGTCATAAGGCAGTAAATTGCAATTTTCATGACAGGATTGGATATGGCTTCACCAAGAGAAACCCCAAGATATTTGCACCTTTAAGTAATAATAAAATTAAGTGTTATAAGTGCAATAATTTTGGGCATATAGCTAAGTGGTGTAGAGCAAAAATTCTAGAGACAAGCAAGAACAGGAACAGTCAGAGGAATCAAAAGGATCAGTTGAGGAAGAAAGTGGACAAAGCCAAAGATTAGTGTATGATGGGAGTAGAAATACTTCCACCCCAAAATTAACCACCTCAAGAGGAGGTGGAGGAGGGGCTAAGCTAAGAGTCTTATTCTTAGCCCCAAGCCCCAAAGGTGGCCCTTTTCCATTGATGACAAAGGGGGGGAGATTTGAGTTATGGGGAGAGCATTCAGTCAGGGGGAGCAGTTTCTCAAGGGGAGCAAAAAAAAAAAAGTAAAGGAAATGGTAAAAGGTAAATGATTTGGCATCAATGACAAAGGGGCAGATTTTTGGAAATATGAGCAAGGTTTTTTGTCATTGATGGCAAGAGTCAGTTTCAGTGAGCAGTGCAAAAGGATGTCAAGAATTAGTTTTAGTAAGAAGTACAGAGAAAGATTACCTCTAGGCCTAAAGGAAATAATATTATAATATCTCCTATTATAATATTCAAGGTGATCAGATAAGGTCTAAAAGAGCAATAGGAAGGCCCAAGAAAAATAATATTATAATATTTTATTATAATATTAAAGGTCTAATGGTAAGACCTAAAGTGGTTAAATTAATTATAATAATTTCATTATAAATTAATTTATAATTTAATTTAATTAACCTTAAAGTTATTAAATTAATTATAATAATTTCATTATTAATTAATTTATAATCTAATATAATTAACCATAAGGTTAGGGTTATAAGGGTAAAGTTGATTTATTATGAGTCGACATCATATGAAGTTTCCCTCTCCGTCGATGTCCAAAGGGTGATGGCACAATGGTATAAATACCATGTGCTTTGGTTGCAAAGGAAGCACCTTCGTTCGAATCACATTAGAGAGTCTGTGTTTTTTGTGATTTGTGTGCAAGGAAGAAGATAAGATTTTTTGTGTTTTATTTGGCACCAACGAAGGGATAAAGTAATGGAGGCTCAAAGCCTCATAACCAACCGTGTTGTTGAGCTAGCGGAAAGCAGTTGTGTGTTGAGACGTGTAGGGTGGGAGGTCCCACGATCGAACCTTGGTGGCAGTTTTTGCGTGGTTGTTTTTTGGTTTAGGTGCCCAACACTCAATACAAAGTGCACAAGGCACTTTTGTATTCCAAGGTGAGCGCCTAGCTCACATGACAATTGAGTCGTGGCTAGGGCACTGGTGGCAGCATAGTGAGGGATCGAATCTCATCGAGGGTAAGAGAGGTATTTAATTTTTAAAATAGTATTTTGTCCTAAGGTTTTAATGTTGCATGAAGTTTTGTTAGGAGGGAGATATAAAGTTTATAGAAATTAAAAATATTATTGTGTTTTTTTTTATGATTAGGAGTTGAATGGAGTAATAAGGTTTTAAAGAAGATTATATTTTATTTTTAAAATAAAGTCTTATTGTGTTAAATATTTGAGAGGAGTAATAATGTGGATGAAGGAAATTAATTGTTGAAAGTGAATTGTTTAATTTTTGCTAATCATTTTTAAGAGTGGAGATTATAAGGTGTAATTGATATTTAATGCTTTGTATGGTGAAATATTTTGAGGGAATATTTGAATGAAATTTTGAGAAGGCTTTTGCTACCTAACATTTAAGATTGGCAAAGAGGTTGATTGTGATTGAGATAGATTTTGAGGTCAATTCTTCATCAAAAAAAGGTATGGGCACATCTTCCTTGTGAGTGAAATATTATTGGATTGGATGTTGTGAATGCTAAGTTGGAGTGAAAAGGATTGTTTGATAAGCATTGTTGGAAATATTTGAGTAAGCATTCATGTGCATGATTAGGGTTTGTGAAAGATTACGAGTATCATTGTTATGTGAAGTTGAGAACTATATTGAACTAGGGTTTGTGAAAGATCATGAGTATCATTGTTATGTGAGATTGTTTAATAAACATTGTGAAACACTAGTTTAGGGTTTGTAAGAAAGTTGTGTTTCATTGAGTGATTGGTTGAGTGAAGTTGATTTAGTGTAGTTGATAGAAAAGTGTTGGAGAGATAGTTCAAGTTATGTGAAACCAATTTTTCTTTACTAATTTAAGAAAAATATTGAAAGTGATTGAATGTGAAACATATTGAGTCTCTGACCATTCTTTATATGTTTCTATGATTAAATAAAATTATGAGTTAAATTTGTTTGTGATATTGAAGAGGTTTTCTGGAAAAGATTAAGTTGAGTTTTGTGAGTGTTTTGTGAGTGTGAAACATATTGAGTCTCTAACCATTATCTATATGTTTCTAAAGTCAAACAATATTATGTGTGAAACTTGTTTGTGGGATTGAAGAGGTTTTCTGTGATAGATTGAATTGAGTTGAGTAAGATTTTTTGGAAGCTTACAATGCAGATTTGAGTCAAGTCTTAGTGAATACTTGTTGAGTAGATTGGACAAGTTCTAGTGAAGACTTGTTGGACATATTTAAGGCAAGTCTTTGAGAATACTTGAGAGCAGTTTTGATTTATTGATTTGTTCAAACCTTGAGTTAAGGTTTGGGGCATATCTAGCAGAGTTGATTTGTGATTGTATCAAGCTTTGTGTTAAGGCTTGAGGAAAAATTTGAGGATAAAGTATGGTGCAAATTTAAGGATAGATTTGTGTCAGACCAAAGACAAATATTGAGCATATTTGTGCTAGATCGAAGGACTATGTTTAGTGCAGATCAAAGATAGATATTGAGTAGATTTTTTCTAGACCGAAGGACTATGTTTAGTACAGATCAAAGACAAAGATTAAGAAAAATTGTGCTAGACCAAAGGATTGTGTTTAGTGCAGATCAAAGATAGAGATTGAGCATATTTATGCTAGACCAAAGGATTGTGTTTAGTACAGATCAGAGACATAGATTGAGCATATTTATGCTATACTGAAGGACTATGTTTAGTGAATATTTGAGACAGAGCTAAGAACAAGCTTTGGAGGTGATATAGGAGAGGATAGTAGTATCTAGAGTATAGAGATCCATTATCCAGGGTAATGAGGATAGAGATATTCTGAGTGAGGATAAAGTATTTTATGGAGATATATCCACAAGCTAGTGTAGTGGAGGCAGTAGTCTTCTAGAGGATCATTAGCTAGAGTAGAGGAGGAGAACTCTTGTGGATAGAGATCCACAAACTAGCTAAGGGGATTGGTGTATCCTGTGTATAGAGAGCCACAAGCTTGATTATGGGATTGGTGTCTCCTTTGGACAGAGGTCCATAAACACTATAATAGGGAAAGGATTCCCAAGATATTTGTTGAGAAAATTTAAATGAAATATTTTCTTCGTGGATTATTTCACATTGGTTCAACCAAGTTACATTGGTATCTCTATTGTGTGTGGTGATTTATGCATTGCTTTAATTACTGCTATTGATATTTCCATTGATACATTGCATAATATTGTTTAGGAAAGAAAAGTAAAAAGTGGTCTTATATTGTTCACCCTCCCTCTCAGTATAAGCTTGTGTTCCTCATGCAGTGTTAGTCATTTCGTATTTAATTGTATTCTCTACCTCATATTCTTGAAGAATATTGATTAGGTCATTAAAAGAAGTATCTTTACTTAGGACTTGTAAAGATGTAACCAAATGTTTGTAGTTGTCTGGAAGTGCTCTCATGGTTACTTGAGTAATAAATTCATCTTTAGTCTCTTCTCCTAGGGTTAATAATTTCCCTTTAATATCTACTACCTTCCTTTGGAATAGTTCTATGCTCTCGCCACTATTTATTTTTAGGTAATGTAGTTGAGTTTGAATATGAATGATAGTGGCTTTATTTTCCCCTTCGAATATCTTCTCTAAGTTTTTTCATGCTTTTGTAGATGTATTTGTTGAACCGATATAAGGTTGTATTTCATCAGTGATAGCAAACGTTATTATCATTAGGGCTTTTGCATCATTTTCTTCAAACTTCTAAATCTTAGTATCACCTATGCTTGGTATTTTTTTTGTTCCTTGAGCTATCTCCCAATTTTTTTCATATACTAAGATAGCTTGTACCAAGAGAAATAATTTAGACTTTTAAGTAATTGGGATTCTACAAGAAAGAATTTTTTTGATGCCATGATGATCCTTTTGGTCCTCTTTTAAATTCCCTAGTATTTATTTGATGATACCTTTGTGAAATTTATGTTTTGTAGAATGCCTTATGTCTCCCTAGTGATTTTGATATGCTAAAGTGCTTTTGGGAATAGTAGTTCAATTTTGGGTTGATTTTGTAAAGTTTTGTAAATACCAAAATCAACTTTTGTTACACCTTATTACTCTTATTGAACTTAAGCACTTTCTAATTTGATGAGGTCCTAATGGTTGGATTTCATTTATCCCTTTAATGTGATTTTGAGACAAGTATACCAATTAATTTTTGACTCTTGGTAATCCTTAATGAACCTCATTTTATAGCCTTTGATATTTGATATTTAATGTTTCTAAATTCCAATATTTTATTTGGTGTAGTATTCCTTATAACTCCCTAATTTGGAATATTAGAAAACGATAATATCTACAATAATAGGGTTTTAATTTCCAAGTTGAAACCCTTATACCTCCTACTTTATTATTTGCAAATATAAATATTTTTTAAATTTGCTTACTTAATATCTTACTAATGCTAAATGGATGATTGCAATAGTAAATATAATGTACCCTTATAACTCCAATATAACTTTAGTTTATAGCAAGTAATAAATAATATGATATTTTACCTTAATAACCCTTATGGATTATCTTTACTTGATGCTATAAGGTGGAAGATTTAAAACCTTCTGGAATGTGGCGCTCATGGGAAGTCAATGCCTTCTTTGACCTGTGTTGGTTTCTCCATTGAATAGCACTTCTCTCCTTCGTAAATGGCATTAATATTCTCCTTAAGGAATACTTGGTTTATGATAAATATCCTCCACAAATGGGGCGCTAGGATTGCTGGTATATGATAGCTTCTTAAATGCAGACTTACACCTTTGAATGGTGCATAGGCTTGAATTAGCCTCCTCCCTATGAATGTGATTCACACCATTCAATGCTTGACTTCCTTTGACCTCGTTCTTCACTCCTCCAAAATGGGTACTTTATATAGGGTCTTTTCCTTACATATTGTGGATAAGTGTCACTTGGGCGTTACTAATTAGGTGATGATATTCCTCCAATGTACCTTTATGCAATGATGAGTTTGGTAGTAAACTCCCAAATATTGTAACTCCTTTCTAGGTGAGCATTGGATTATTCATGTATGTTGGTGTGCTTAGAACTCTTGTGCCAAGTAGCACTCAAGGATTGTGCATGTAAGACTTTCTTCTAACACTCCAAGGATGAGTGTTGTAACCCTATATTTCCTATATCTTTGTATTGTACGTTGGCTTACTATGTTTCTTGGAATACAAGTGTTTCCTCTTATTTTTCACATTATCTTCATGAGGATAATGGGTTGCTTTAGCTGTAATTCTCCAAGGTTCTATGGCAATCCTAATGGCGTTCTTATGGTAGTTTTTTTATGCTCATTTTTTATGGTCATTTTCTCCAAGTAATGGCCTTGGGTAGAGCACTTTTCTCATATACCTTGATGCTTGTAATATGTTATTTTTGTAGCTTTTGTAACCTGTTTGAATGTTGATTTGTATCCTTTGTAGTAGCCCCTTGTGCTTAGCTTGATAGTTCTATTCCATGTAGATAATATCCTTCTGTATGATGTCCTTTATCTATGTAGACTTGGATGATAATAGCCTCTTGTAATGGCTCTAATATTACAGGTGAAATTCTTACTTCTAGGGTTGGATTGGACATGGAAAATGGTGTTTTTAAACACCTTGATTTTGAGAAGTGTGAGCTCTTTGGTGGCTCTTTCCTCTTGCTCAAACTCTTCCCTAAAACCTGTTGAGATAATGGTCATGCTATTTCCTACAATGAGAGATTCTTTTGTTCTTTTTTGAAGGAACAAAAGAGATGTTTTGTAATAGTTAGATTTGCACCAATATGATGGACCTTTTTGTTTTAAATTATTTTTTTATTTTGATGAGGCAACCCCTTGCCTTCACTAATCCTCTTCCTTGGATATTTTAATAAGAGTTAATCCAAAATAAGATAATCTTAATATGCTGATTTTAAAGTAAATATTTCTGAACTTTGCACTTAAATGAAACCCTTATATATTCCTTGAATCTTGAGACTCACCAAGTCTCGATTTGAGGCTTCCTTCAAGGAATTTAATGGTGGCTTCCTTCTCCACATTTTGACTTGTATTGGTGGCTTCTTTTGGCCATGAAATGCTACAGATTTTGTGCACCAAATAGTGTCTCTAGACACTTTTGATAATATGCTAGTTTTGTGCCTTTAACAAGACAAACTAATTTCTTGAGAGTAACTAGTTAAATATCAACTAGTATAGTGCTAATGGATTAATAATGCACTTTAATGGTAATAATAATCTCACCTTATTGCTCCTGTAAATAAATTCTCAAAGTAATTTCCAACGCACTTAATTATCTCTAAAAATTTTAAGAGTAATCTGTAAAGAAACCTTTTAGAATAATATGTAATATTTACTACAATCAATATTGTAGGATGTAGTCTTCTTGCTTTCTAGATAGATAATAGGTAGATGATAATTTTCTTATTTCTTGCTTTCTAGATAGATAATAGGTAGATGATAATTTTCTTTCTTTTGAAAAATATCCAATTCTTATTTAATGTGCAAATATATCTTAAAATGAAATCTTCTTTTTGCACTTTCTTAAAGACTATAATATGAGCCCTTCTCCTTGCAACTTTAATCCAAATATGGTTCTTAATGGAATTCGATAATGAACCCTCATTTGAAGTTCAACTAATTGCACCCTATTTGCTTATCTTTAATGGCTTCTCTCATAGATGTAGATCTTGGTGGTTTGATTCAACAAGTTGTTGCCTTGTAATAGATGAATTCACAACTTCTTGTTGGCTTCCAAAATACATTCTTGCTTCACCAAACTGTGTTCTTGAACTTTATGTCTTGAGCCTAGGGTTTGGTAGCTTGATCCTTCCAGTGATCTTTGATTTTTTGTAATAGGTTCAAAAAGCCCTTGCTTCTAAAATGTGCCTTCTTGTTGTGAGAGGTAAACTCCAAATATCTTGGATTTGGTAGGCTTCTTCTGTTTGAATATCCCTTTAATTTTGTTGTTGAATTCTGACTTCAATCAAAATATTCTTCTCAATATTAGGTCTTTATTGGATTCTTCTTCAATATTTGGCACTCTTTTTCAAATTCTTCTTCTCTTGGGTTTGTTGTCAGATGACTACAATTGGTCCAAGTCCTTCACTATCAGGAGCTTCTTCTTGGTAGTGGATTTCTTTAATGAGTTCTTATAGGAACTATTTCAATGATGCTTCTACGAGCTCTGCAGCAAGGCTCTCCAAGCCTTCTTATTTTCCTCCTTGAGACCTCTCCAAGGTCTTCTATATTGCAGCTTCTTTGGTTTTCCAATAGAGACATTTTTTCAATCTTCTGCTTCTTGAAGTGTTGGTTATGAGATCTTCTTCTCGTAACTTTGAAATTTGTTGCTTCTTTTATTAAGAACAAGACTCTTCTAGTCCCTCTTTATCTCTTCCAGGATTGGAAGTTTTTCAATGGGATATTCTCTGGATCTCTTTAACTTATTTTGAAAGAAGTCTTTAATCAGTAAAGGAGATCACCGATCTCTTAGTTCATGGACTCTTCTCTGGAGTCTTCTTAGAGAACTCTTCTTTGAATTCTTCTTCTAAATAAGGAAATCTTCTCTGAAGTCTTCTTGAGAATTAAGGCTTCTATGGCCCTTTCTTCTAGATCAAGGCTTCTATGGCATTTTATGATTTAGCACTCTACAGGTATTGATCTTGAATGGAGATCACCATCCTTTTATCTCCTCCTTGACTCATATTCTGTAGTATATTATTCCTTGAGTCTGTTATAATACTACTGTGGATTTTTCTTCACTTCTGTAATCTACAGGATTGCAACTCTTGTAATGAGACTTTTTTCGAGCTCTTTGAAATCTTCAATCTTCTCCTTGTTGTTGCAATTTCTAGAATGATTATAAGAAGATATTCTTCCTAAATATCTTGTAGAAAGCTTCCCAACCTTTTTATAAATCTCATTTACCTGCAACAAGTTGTTAGAAAATAGAACGAAAAAATTTATAATTTTGGAGATAATAATCTTCACTAGTTGATTTGTTAATCTAGTGGTATGAATGTTGAGTCCCAGTATTCACAATTTTTTTAACAACTCTATGGAAAGAATCTAGCAAAATTTAATCTTAAAATTTTTGTAACTGAGATTTATTTTAGTTCTCACTTGTTATTCTCTCTAATCCTATTGACTATTATGGCTTTTTTTATCAATCGATTCCTAATGGTAGCGTTTGCATGCAACGGTGCACAATGGGAGATCCAGTTTATAAATATGTAGGTCAAAATTAGCAATGGTGACTCTCCCTATTTCTATTGATCTACTGGACTTCTCTTATGATGACTTTTGCAAGTGGCAGTGCACAATGGCAAGTCTGATTTACAAAAATGTAAAGAGGAATTATGATGGATGTAGGCCCTCCTATTCTCGATTCATCGTGTCTATGATTACCACTGTTAGCATTTGAGAATATATGTAGTGGAAGAGATCTAACACAGGTCCTAATAATATGCCAAAAATATAAGAGAAAGTGATTCTACAATATGACTGAAATATACTATAAATAGAAAGTGGTAAAAATACAATGCAATATGGAGGTGATGGTCACTCCATTAATATAAGCTAAATAACTACATTGTACTCCATAAAGGAGTTATACCACTATCTACTACTCTCTACTATAATACACTTGATATGCTTGATATGTTTCTGATATCACTATGAGGTCCTTTATATAGGAAGTTAGATTCCTTGGCCAACACTCCACCTAGTTGTACAAGGGGATATCTTGCACATTACAACTTACACATTGATATTTGTGCATTTATTACATTGCTTGAAGTAAGTAGCTAACTTCCCCCTGCATTAATATCCTACTCTAACTATGTACTAAAGGTGGTATATCTACATGACCCAAATGATGTAATATACTCTGACTCTGATAGTTTAGAAGCTACTAATGCAACACGATATTTTTTTGGAATATGGTACAAACGGATAAGGCCTTCCATTTTGGTCAACCATCCTTGAGAGTCAACACCTTCAAAGGTGTGCATGTTGATGCGAGGAACCTTAACATCATGAGGTAATTCCAAGAAATTAGAAACCTCCTACTAAGGAATCCAAATTAGAAGTGAAACCTAGGTTGTAAGCATCATATGTTGGAGGATTATGACTAGGTGGTGGTTGAGGATGAATATTACTTAGTGTTTTATGAATGGTTAGAAGTTGGGAATTGAAAGTTTGTTGTGATACTAAGAGTAAAGGGGTTATAGTAGAGGATGAGTTTAGATATTTTTGTATGTCAATTAGGAATTGGATAATGTAATATTGTATGGTTAATATGAAGTAATAATTTGTTCTTGATTCCCAAGATATGCACATAGGTCAGGGTCAACAGTATTGATAAGAAGGATTGTATAATTTCAAATTCAAATACCAATACCACGAACAATATGCAATTATCAATTTCAATCCAAACAATAAGCAAATAGTAAATTCGATCAAATCAATGCCACAATAAATCCACAACCACTCAAAGAGGGTAAAGTCTCATATCCACTTTGAGAGGGTGAAGTCTCTTATGCATAATATATGCAAATTAAATTCTAATTCTTTGATGATCCAAACTAATAAAATATTCTTCCTATTTATAAATGAAATTCATAATAACCTAACCATAATTATCAAGGGCTGACTAACTAAATCAAAGTCCCAAGAAAAAAATAATTAGCCAACATGGCTATATTGGGACCATTACACATTGACACTTACTTAAATGGGGAAATATAAATCACACTCTAAAATGTAGATTCAATCCTAATCTATTATATATTTAAAAATATACCATAAAGGTAACATGGGGGTACATTAGCATGTACCAAATAATGCAATATATCTCAACACCCCTTGTATTACATTATTTGGTTATTGAAGACTTTAGTCTTCAATATTTGGTCTTCATCTTTATATTCAATCTTCAAATGACGTTGCATTGCTCATGATCCTCTGTTGCTCTTGAATCTGCTTCATCTTTTTGAACCTTGGATTCATTCAATGTTTGTAAGAAACTCTTGGACTATGATGGAACCAATTATTTGTATCATGAATTTCTAAAAATTGAAGCACTTTATCTTGAGTTAGGCATTCAAGGATCTCTTGGAAAAATCCAATTGAATATAAAGCATATATTCCATTTTTATTGAACTTGTACCTTCAATTTTGTTACTTGATGATGTATTTGCTATGTTCATTTTCATGTTTGAATTCAACTAATCTTCCTTTTTCAACCAATTGAGTGACTGATATGAGATTGAATGATAGTACATGAACATATAGAATGTTCTCTAGTATAATATTTGACATACAAGGTATTACATTATCAGTTTTTTGAACTTGATATATCTTGTCATCTGCAATTTTCAAAAGACATTATCTCTAACTTCTAAAGATTTAAACCAATGTAGATTTCCAGTCATATGATGATTAGCTCTTGAATCTATATACCAAATATGTTTTTCCATTTGAACATGATGATGAGACTTGAGTGATATCATTTGACCAATATTTTGAAGATCTGTTTTATGATGATTCCCATTGTGTTCAAAATATATATTTTGTTTCTAAACTTTTCCTTTCATAAAGTATGGTTTTGCATTTTGATAATGTCTCTTGTGTTGAAATTTTTCTCTTTACCATTTATTCATTTTGAGTTTTTCAAGTTGAAAACCTTATATCTCCCAAATTACTAAATAATATAAATTTTACAATTTTAAGTTTTTCTAATCCTTTGAAGTAGAAAGCCTTTTATCTCCAAAAATATTAAATTTGCAAACTTAATAAAAAATTGCTTCAAAAATTTTAAATTTCAAAAACTTTTCTTCTTTCAAATAACTCCACTCTAAAAATTTTAAAAATTAAAAAAACCCTTTTAACTCCAATATTTTAGTCTCCAAAAAATATTAATCTCTAACAATCCTTATCACTCCAACATTAAATTATTATTTTTCTAACATTTTGTTCAATAATGCTTAACCCTTATAACTCCATCCATAAAATTATTCGAATAATATTTTAGAGTGTTTCCCTCCAAATATTAATTGAATGTTGAAAAAATAGAAAGTAGTGTTGGAACGTTACCTAATGATGTGTTGAATATTGGTATTGATTTCCAATGTAATTGTGTTGTATCACCTTCCTTTTTTTCCTTCTCAAATATCTCTCTGCACGTAATGAATGCCTTTGAACACGTTCTTTATTGCATATTCAAAACACCTTTCTCTTCTCTGGATGTATATCTTTCTTTCGCTTGTGTATTTCCTCTTTGAATACCCGCCCTTCCCACCTTTCTTTATCCTTTGTTCTATTTTGAAGATCTCTTCTTTGAATACCTTTCTGATTTTACCTCGAACATCTCGTCTTTCTTTTTTATTTTGCTCGAATGTATTTCTTCCTTTTATTATTTTGTTGCCTTGAGACTCCATTTTTTACTGTGTATATCGCTTGGAGGTCTCTGTTCTTTTCTATGTATACTGCCTTCAGGACTCTCTTTTATTCACTATATATATCGATAACCTCAAATGTCTTTTAAATTTTTGTTACCCAATCCATAGACTACTGCTAAAGTCTAAATGAATTTTTGTGTATACTGGAAACCAAACGAACTTTTGTATGTTGAGTGTTAGCTAAAATCTACTAGGACTGAGTGATTTTTGGACTTCACATGAGTTCAAACACTTTCAAGCTTTGTTGAAGACCATATGTCTTCTCAGTTTTTCTAGAACTAAAATGTTACCCCGATCTTGTTGAAGTCAAATGTTTCCTTCTTTCTATTGTGATCATTCTCTGTTGTTGAATATGATTTCAATAGGGAACTTAATTTTTGTTTGATATCTTCAAATTGGGCTGAAGTTACCCACTACCATTGGTCACTCTATCAACATTAGTCTTTGTTATCAACGTTGTCACTACTATATTGGTCGATCTATCAACATTGCTTTTTTTGGCATTGGTATCCTTCCAAAACCTTAATAAAGTCGAGTGATTTATTTCCCTTTGTTTGTGCTTTAGTTAAGTCAAGTGATCTCTTTCCCTTGAATGTGCTTAGGTGAGGTCAAATGGTCTCTTCTTCTAGAGCATCTCCGTTACTTGTAGAAGACAGTGTTATGCCTTATCAACTTTGATTGAAGAGAACTTTGACATCTCCTACTCGATTAATATTTCATCTACTTATATTTTTTCTTATGTGCAAGCTTGTCAAGATAATGTGCTAGAATGACCATGCTTGAGTGATTACACTATCCAAAGATGATTTTTGTAGACTGTAATGTTGTCTTCAATATTGACCTTTCGGAACACTATTATTTTTCTCTTATATATTGCTCTCTATTCTCTTTAATGCTATACTTATGGTAGCATTATCCAAGGTCTTTATTCTTCTTGAAAGACCTTTCTAGTTTTATCTTTTCCAAAACCTCTTAAACCTTTTTTCTTCAATAGCCTCTTAGGATTCTCTTGAATTATGGCCTCTTATGGGTTTTATTCTATAATAGCCTCTTGTGGGATTTCTTCTTATTACTATTACAAAAATTTCTAACTTGAATAACCTACTTCAAAAAATGGTCCACAACCAAGACTGAAATGATATATAGATATATTCAGTCAACCTAGTTCTTCAATGTATTCCTCTTTTTTGCTTTGTAATATCAATCCTTTTTCAAATATGTCAAGGTCAATTCGACCTAATTCTTCTTCTCTTTTCTTGTTGCTTGTATTTTTCAATTCAATGCTTGAAGCTATACAAAGCAACCTTTGTATGCTACTTTATCCTTCTTCAAGACTACTATTTTATCAATGTGGAGACTCCATTTTTTCTCAATGTTGTATGTTGCACTCGAGTGCTATTCTTCTCTATTTTGATTTTTTTTTGTGCTTAAATGTTGAAAATCTTCTCTATATTTTGTAGGAAACTTCTCAAACTTCTATAGCTTAATCTTTGTTTTCTTTATCTTTTTAATCAAAAGATGAAACTCTTCTATATCTTCTGTAGGAAGCTTCTCACTCTTCTTTAGCTTAATATTTGCTTTCTAATCAATCTAGAATCTTAAATATTTAATGTCTTAGGTCGTACCTAAGAACCCAATATGATTCTTCGCCTTACTAGAGAATCCAATATCAATGTCAAGGTGACTATGATTATCCCTGAATGACCAACTTCCTCCTGAGTTGACTCTCTTGCAATCTTCAACAGTGATTATTCTATTCTTCTAGAGAATCCAAAAATATGATCAAGGTGACTTTGTATATCCCTGAAATTCCAACTTACTTCGGAGTTGGTTATCTCTATCAATATCCAACTTTTCTTCTAAGTTGACCCTTATATTCAATATAGTTGAGTCTTGGTCTTCATTGGTTTTCCTTCAACCTAGTGGAAATACTCTAGCCTACTCTACTCAATAAGACCTTTAAAATAGATTCCAAGTTTGCATAGCCTTTAAAGTGGATGAACTCTAAATTAACCATATTAAAATAGATAAAGCTAATTAATAATGGTGGATTCAATAAACTCTATCAAACTGGATAGAGTTTGGTGGTAGCTCTGATACCACTGTTGGCTTTTAAGCCCTTACTATCCAAAATATATCATAGGTTATCTCACATAGGTCCCAATATAAAATAACCACAATAAATAAAAGGTCAAGATAATAATATGAGCAATCTTACAATTGCTATCATGACGGGGAAATTTTAGATACGAAAATTCAACCCACATTAAGTAATAGGATTTTGAAGGTTCCTTAGGGTGAAAACCAAAGGTCCATACTTGTAAATAACTAATTTTCCCATAGAAAATCCAAGTACCATTATTACAAGATGGCTTGGGTTGCCTTAGTAGAATTAAATGCATAAGTAATTGTTGTCACTTTTGCAACATGGTGTATATTAAGCTTTCCAATCATTTTTGCTTCTCAAAAACTCTTTTCTCATTATTCGAATGCATTTTTCTCTCTCTTGACTTTTACTATTGAAATATTTTTGCAATGCCTGAAGTAGTGTGTAGTTATTTTTTGTCCACTGACCATGCAAGAAAATCATCTTTCATATGGCAATGGTAGTTTATGTAATGCAATTTGGCCTCGAGGACCAAGGAAGAGCACAACACCCAACTTCAGCGTGAGAAAAATATGAAGTGTGCAAAGTGTTGTGCATAATCTGAAGTGCATAAGGCATGCATCGTTTGAAGTGTGCAAAGTGTTGCACACCATCCAAAGTGTGCAAAGTGTTGCGTACCATCCAAAGTGCGCAAGACTTTGGTGCACCATTCAAAGTGTGCAAAGTGTTGCACACCGTCCAAAGTGCACAAAGTCTTGCACACCATCCAAAGTGTACAAAGTGTTGTGCACCATCCAAAGTGTGCAAGACTCCGATGCATCATCCAAAGTGTGTAATAATCTGGTGCACCATTCCAAGTGCATGAGAATCCGACGCACCGTTCCAAGTATGCAAGACTCTGGTGCACCGTTCCAAGTGTGCAAGACTCTAGTGCACCATTCCAAGTGCGCAAGACTCTGGTGCACCATACGAAGTGTGCAAGACTCCGGTGCACCATTCCAAGTGTGCAAGACTATGGCACACCATCCCAAGTGAGTAGTGTTGATTGACTTTTAAATAGAGGTGCATCTCCCAATGCCTAGCCTATTGCACACCCTCTTTTTTGCACAAGGCATTTGTGCTTCACTTTAGTGTGCCTTGCCTACTAACTTTCAAACAATGTGCACCTCCTGAGAGCTCATTCTTATGCTCATTTTCTCCTGCACGGGACCTTGCGCTCCTTATTGTCACACCAGGAAACTATGCAATGGGCCAGTTGCACTTCACCTCCATATTTGTCAACTCTGGTGCTAGTCTTTCTCAGCTACCCTCCATATTAGTAAAGTTAAGGTGCATCCTTATCTATCCAAGCGCAGCCATTCTACAAAGCTTCCAGACTGGACGTTTCAGGATTTCAAGTCTATCTTCCATGGAAGTGGTCCCCGCGAGTGAGGAGGCAATGCCAACAAGCTAAGCCTATCAGGGCATTGAAGGAGCTTAACTACATTTTCATGGAGTCATCAATCCCGACCATGTCTAATAACTATTTCATGACTGTACTCTCTTGTAACCCTTATCTTGGTTTCCATCGCCATATTTTGTAGGTGTGCATTTAATATTTCAAGTAGCAAAATTTATTATATAATCCTGCTATTTTATTGTAAAATGATGGATGTTTGCTAGAAGCTTGATGTAACCCAAATTATGCTTTCAATACAGTTGATGTCTGGCTCTAAATCTAGACTTATATTTTATGTCTATGTCTTCTATTGCTTATCTTCTATTAAGTTCTTTGGTTTATCTATAGGCTTGAATTCTAATATTTGGATTTAGCTTCTGATAAAACATGAACCCCTGGAGTAACCCTGGATATTACGCATGTTAGATGTTTAGTTTTAATTTTTGTTAGTTATCTATATTTGAGGGTATTTGATTCAAAGTGTAGTAGAGTTATCATGCTATTAGTCCATAACCCCTATTCTATTTGTCTTGTGGCCATATTTCCCATCTCTTTCAGTAATTTCTCATTTCTTTCCAGCTCCTTAATATTACAACCCCCTAGTTAGAATAGCAAGGGAACCAGACCCTCTCTAGATATTGGCAAGGGAGGCATTTCTTCCTCTCGGTATTTCAATATTGGCTAGGTCTAAGGTGCATAAATAAACAAACCCTTACCTAAGGCAAATCTTTGACCAACAGTTTTTGGCATGCCCGGTGGGACCTAACGTTCCACTGCAAAACCAGTATTAAGAAGTTGATTTTTGTCTTATTGCTGAAAATTTTGAACATCTGGTGACTCATACGAACTCAAACACCTCTGAACCTTGCAGACCAGCTTAAAATATCATGCCTTCATGCGAACGAGGTGGCATATTAGAAATACAAAAGAAGAAGCCGAGTTCCTCGAGCTTCACATCGACGTTCTGGGAGAGCACCCCATAGTGGTCAGGCCAAATATCCCGTTAGACGAGACTTATTCATAGAAAGTTGTTGTTGCTACATGAACTCCAACACTCAACAACACAACAACAAGCTTACCCCCAATTTCATCAAATTATTTGGATCATCAGAATACTCTAGCTCCACCTAACGTTAATTTGGGTGCTCTGAGTGTTCATATTGTTTCGACTCAGCCATTGTAGCCATCGCTCCAAATAAATTTGCCACCCCATATAGTGCAGTTGACTACACCTAGGCTGTTCCTTACATGGAATCACATTGGACATGTTGCCCTACAGGCTCAACACACCATACCACTCACAACCTTGAAAGCTTTACCTACTTATGACGACATGGGAAAGATGATGCATGAGCACATTCAAGATGTCGTAGAACTACCAACCATTCACTAAATCATCGAATAATATGTTATGGTGAAGTTGGTGGTACTTTCACTAAGAGGTAAGCTCCTCTACTGGTACCGGTCACTCTTGATCAGCACCATCACTTCATGGTACCACCTGGTAGGGCAACTCATAAGGGGCTTCTATGAGCAAGTAGACCCCTTATCTTTGCTACACCAGTTCACCTCTATCCAAAGGCACCCTCAGGAGGAGATAGCTGACTTCAATGTCAAGTTTTCCCGAACCTGGTAGAGTGTCACCGATGGTCTTCGATCGACAGTCGATCAAGCAACATTATATTACCTAAGAGCGTTCCACTCTGATATTAGCATGAATATTTGACATGCTAATGTTAGCACATTTTTAGAATTGTACCAATAGGAACAGAAGGTGGAAGCCTACCTGGTAGCCATCGAAAAGTTACCTCAAAAAGCAACTACATTGATTTACCTGAATTTTCCATAGAACATGTATCCAAGTGCCTCTACTTCGTCTGCACATTAGATGTACCCAAATCAGTTATGGGATCCAAACCCACAAAATCAGGTAGTACCTACTCCTCAATTTTAGGTACTAACTCCTCATTATCCAAACTCTACAGTTCCCCATATTTTAGTTCCCCTTAGTATCCAGCATTACCTACTCCATTGGCATCATTACCATTACCCATGCCTACAGCTACGACATCTCTAAATGTAGATCAGGCCAAGGAGTTGCGAGATGTGTATGGATTCATGAAAACTATGGTGAATGATATGGCTATCATGAAGAAAAGCCAGTTCAGGGATCAGAACTATTCGCCAAGGAGGTTTCCACCCTCGATCACAAGGGAGCAAGCTACTTCCATCGAAAGGCCTCAAGAAATAAACTTCACGATGCTAGATTACGATGAAGCTAGTTCATTCGACAGGGCCTACTAGTGCTCCATTTGCAATGATGCAAATGGTGATTAAACTTGCATGGTTCATCTGAACTATATGTAGATACTTGCAGATGATGCACCTAGCGGATAGGTAAATATGATAAGGGAAGTTAATCATAATTGCATGATTCCCCCTATCGAACAGGTCTCCATTCTTATGCAAACAAGAAAGAAGCCAATTGAGGTCAATTCGATTTAGATGGAACCACTCAAGGTACCTGTTGATCCTAAACTGCCAAATGAGAAGGTAGCCATGCCACCAAGAAGAGAACCAGCATAGGTATAAAAACCTGCATATAATTCTTATTTAAGAGACTATCTACCCTCAAGGGCACGAGCAAGGACCCCTCAACTGTAAGCTTCCACCTCTCAACCCCTAGTGGAAGCAAGGGATCAAGCAAGGGAAAAGTTATGGTACCCCTCAATTACCAAGAGTTAGACAGTGGAAGCAACGCAATAGTACCAAACCCGATATGAAATCGTTAAAGAGGGAGGTCAGTCTGGTGCTAGAACATACAATGTCGTCATAGAATTAAGGAAGACTCTAGCTAAGGAAAGCCTCTTTGACGCACTCCAATTACCTGGTCAAGTTGACCTGCTGCAAGAATCCCTCAAGTTCATAAAGGGTAAAGGAAGACCAACTTAGACCGTCCTAACGCAACCACTAACCACCTCCACTATGGGAAATAATAGGCCACCACCATTTTATCTATCCCTCAGGATGGAAGGATGGTTCATGCATAATTACGTGGTTGATTCTTGCACTGCCACCACTGTAATGCCCAAATGTGTTTGCAAATTCATGGGTATGGAGTACAACAGGAGCAATCCTAGAGTGCTTCAACTGGATGGGACTCTGGTCAGGACAGTGGGGGTCATCGAGGACATCTCAATCATGTTGTACAAGATATCGCAAATTACATTAATCCAATAATTTGTGGTAGTTAACTTGGAGCCCTATTTTAGCATGTGTTTGTCAAGGTAATTCACTACCAAGCTTTGAGGCTATCTGTCTCTCGATTATTCATATTTGGAGGTCCCCTTTAAGGGGAAGAGTGTCAATATTTTTAATGATAAGTCCACCTTTCTCATTGAAAAAATCCAATAAGCGAAGAAATCCATGGACTTAGTCAACATCATTGATGGAGTAGAAGAAGTGGAGGAGAAAGTGGAGCTGATGGAGGAAGCTCTTGATGAGTTACGCATAGAGGATGAGTTCTCCATGCATGATTTCAATACTATGATAAAATCAAATATCGAGTTTTACTCTATTACCAAGCCTGAAAAGGCTAAAGTGCTGAGTGACACTGACCCTATGGACGACCAATTATGGAAGTTTTTTTTACGGTGTCTAATGAAAAATGGTGCTAGAGCTAGATTTTTCCTCATATCTCCCTCTAGAAATCAAAATACATACTCATACAGGCTCGCTTAGAGCTGTACTAATAATACCACTGATTATGAAGCCCTGTGTTTGGGGTTACCAAAGGTGAAAAAGTTGAATAAAATAGTTACAGGTATCTAGGGACTCTGAATTGATCTGTAACCAAGTAATAAATAAATGTGTTACCAAACAACACTATCTCAAGGCATACCGTAATAAGGTATGGGATCTTCTCGAGTCCTTCTTGACTCTTAAAATTCAATTTATTTCATGAGAGCAGAATAAACATGCTAACATTTTGGGGTCCATCAAAGCAAGATGCTCTCCAGTTGAGAATCTGATGCAAAGGTCAAAAATGGTAAGGGTTATCTACAGGTCGTCAATTCTAGATAAGAATATTCACTGGCAGGTCTTTGACAACGATGAGCAAATTATCAATTTGTTTATTGATGAAGCTGGAAGAATCGAGGATAGAGCTCTCAACGATGAAGAATATGAGGGCTTAATCTATATGAAAAACAATCATCTCCATAAGGGTTTAATCACCCTTGAAATCCTATTCGATCAAGATGATAGGGCTCTTCCCCACAAAATCAAAGTGGATGTGAGGGAGTACCAAGAGCTAGAGCTAGAGTCTAGGAAAATGATCAAGGTGGGGACTGATTACACACCGTAAGAAATTGAACAAATCAAGACCCTTTATAGAGAATATATGAGCATCATCACCTGCAGCTACCGTGACCTGAAGGGGTACAACAGAGACATCTTCCAGTATACAATTGAGATCCACGAGGGAGTTAAGCCTATCTGATAGAAGCAAAGGCCTATGAATACAAATATTGAAATACTGATGAAGGTCGGGCTTCTGAAAATGCTGGAAGCAAAGATAATCTACCCCATCAAGCATTCATCTTGGATAGCAAACCTAGTCTTGATTTGAAAAAAGAATAGAGATATTTGCCTCTATGTGGAATTCCAAAATCTTAATCAGGCATCCTTGAAAGATCATTACCCGCTGCCCCAAATTGATCAAATTTTGCACATAGTGGCAGGTGCCCAGAGGTTTTCCCTTTTGGATAGTTTCTTAGGGTATAACCAAATTTGGATCAAATATGAGGACCAGTATAAGACCGCTTTCACAACCAAGTGGGGCACCTTCGTGTATCAACACATGTCATTTGTAGGTAGCAAATCCACCTCCCAAAAGAAGAAGAAGTGATCAAAAAGTATTTGCTCAATTTTGACAATTTTGGCATAGGTGACAATTTGCTCAAGTTTTGTAAATCGTACAGGTAGGAGCAAACCGTACAGTAAAGGGCAAAACCATACAACTAGAATGGAAAATCGTACAAGGCAGTGGCAAATCATACAAGGCACATTGAAATGCATCCAAATGCAAGGGAAATGTAATTTCAAGGTGAAATGGCGCATAGATTTGCTAATTAAGGTGTTAGACTTAGTAAAAGGTCAAATTAATGAATTCAGTTGTACATGGGCAGTTGTAAGTAATGAATTGTCTCAAGAACCACTTTGGAATGGCCTGGGCAACATTATATAAGGCCCCATTTTTAAAATTGTAGGTCTGGTTGCTAGGAGGTAGAATAGAGTACTTGTTGGTTGTAATAGCTGACATATATCTGAGTTATTGCAAGAGATTGATAGAATAACCTTGTTGTAATGACACTTATGCTATAATGGAATTGAACTGCATCATTACACATAGTGTATGATCCTGGCAATGATGATTGATGATATATATTGGAATCTGGATGTATGTGTGTTTTCTGTTTATTGTTTAACTTAGTTTTATGCATTGTTGCAACTTGTTGATTGAATATGACACTGGTGGAAGATGAGGAAGGATATGGAAGAATAGATGCATCTTGGAAGATATCTTGGACTATGTTGTATGATTTTTGGGTGTAATTAGTTGTTAGGAATCTCTCCCAAGCCTGATTTAGATGAATTGCATGTTATGGAGAATGGATTGACTGGCATATTAAAGCATTACCAAATTGAGCAGAGAGAGATTGAGGCATTAGAGAAACTAATTTAACCCTTGGATGTACCTTCAGTTCATACATATCATACACCAAAAACCGTACAAATCGTACAGAGAAAACTTACCCGATTTGGTAAATTGCACCATAGAGATCGACTTACCCGATTTGGCAGTTTGAGGACATCGACTTGAATAGTTACAAAACTGTGTACGACAGCTTCCAAAACTGATTCTATCAATTTTTTTATTGCAATATCATACAATCTAGGTCACTGTATGATTTTGGATCGTACAATGTGTGTAATTGATAACCGTACAAGCTGATCATTGAGTGTCAACTGATAGTTGTGAGGACTGTACGATTGTACGACTTGGAAACCAAGTTGGGATTGGTATTTTGATTATCCTCATCCTTAGAATACACCTCCCTAATGGGAATACTCCACCCCTATGCTACATTTTGCATCGTTGCCTTATCAAACCTGGCAATTTTGTTAAAACGGGTCAAATTGACGAAGTGTGAATACTACAAGTTGGAGGTGAATGATGGATACCAGTGCACGGAACCGTGGGAGATGGGAACTAAGAGAGAAAATTCTAGTAAGAAGGAGCACAAGGATTGCTCAGAGGGAAAACACAAGTAACTCAGATCGTAGTACTCAAGAACCAGAGATAGAGCAAGTTTGGACATATGAGGAAGGAGACTTTGAGGTATTGTTGATAGAGATGGAAGACGAGGAAGTAGAACCGCCAAGCGTGGAGGCAAGGGTTGACACAGGAAAAGTGCAAGATGATGGAGAGTGGATGGTGACACCTGAGAAAGTGATAGAAGGGTTGCAAGAGAGTGCAGAGGATGGGAGTTAGGCACCAGAGCAACAGGACGTGAGGTCTCAGGAGGAAAGACCAAGACCATCTCCCTCACATCAGCGAAGGAGGTCGCTAAGTGAAGATGCATGAGAGTTTGGTCACCGAGTGGTGGGAAAAAATAAGATACCTCGAATTGACACTTCTGATGACAACGGGAGTAAGACACCCCCAAGGAGGAATCAGTCAGAGATTCCATGAGATACCTCAAGTGAGAGTGACGACTCTCCTAAGATGGCTAATAGGGCAGCCAAACAGAGATGTCCACCATTTTTAGGTGAGGGTAAGGAAGACCCCACATGGCATATAGGGACTTGCATAACCATTTGGAGAGAAAATGGTGTAGATAGACCAGAATATTGGGTAATTCTATTTCCTGCTACTTTGAGAGGATTGGCAATTGATTGGTATTTGAAGAGAGAAAATACCATTGATTTTTAGACTTGGAATCAGATAAAGGAGAAATTCATTGAAGAATTTTGACCTTTAAAGGATGATGGAGACATTGTGATAGAACTTTGCATGACAAAGAAAAAAGTTGATGAAGATGTGAAGTCCTATAACCGTAGACTAAAGAAATTAGTCGATAAGATGCAGATGCCTCTGGAAGACGTTCTAGTAAAGCGGTGGTTTGTAGATGGATTACTCCCAAAGTATAAGAAAAATATGAAGGCAGTACCATCGAAAACATATGAAGAAGCACTAAAGCACGCAAATAATTTTGAGAGTGAATCAAAACAAATGTATATGGGAATTTTGTCTCATCCCAAGTCGAAGGATTTAGATAGTGAAGAAGATGATACTATACAGAGGACAGTAGCATCATTTCGCAAGGAGTTTGATAAGTTGATAAAAGAACAAAAGATCAAACCGGATAGAAATGACATATGGTGCACAAAATGCAAAATGGAGGGACATACAAATGTGAAGTGTCCGAGGAATGACTATTGCCACATTTGTAATGTGATGGGGCATGAGGTAATGCTATGTCCATATAATGCAAGAGTACGACCACAAGTATTGTCAATCCAAGAGTAGGAAGAGAAATCAAAGACCCAAGGAAGCACGCAACAAGCAATGAGTGGTGGTTATAGAAATAGCAGACGAGGTGGAAGGCCAAACCAAGGTAATCGACAAGGAGGACAAAGTCGTTTGTAGTATGACTCGGAAGGAAGACCGATCATACAATGTTGCAATTTCCAAGAATGGGGGCATTTTGCAAAAAATTATCCTGCACCTCAGAGGCAAGAAACACCACAAGAAAGCACTACACATATGTGTAGATGGTGTGGTCTGGGGAACCACAAAGAAGAGAATTGTCCAAAGCAGACGAGTTCAAGTAACCCGTAGAACGTTAGTTATTTGGACATAGAGGTTCCTCAAGTTAAGGAGGCAACCCAAGAAGTTTTAGCCGTGATGAGGAATCAGGCTAAGAAGGATAAGTATCCAGAGCCAACAAAGGAAAAGCAACACTGGCAAGTAGCAAAGAAAATATTGCAAGAGGAAGCTGAGAAGACTAAGCGAGAAGAGTCAACAACTGACAAGGAACTTAGAAAACCATCATATCAAGAGATAGTTGTGCAAAATCTGGTAGCACAAGTTTTGGATACCATAGTGGAAATTAAAGTATCTAACCTGTTAGAAGCTATTCCAGCATTGCAGAAGGCAATGGTGGAAGAATTGCAACCGCAGAAGGTGATGGAAGTGCAGAGCCAACCAATTCAGGAGAAGGAGCGAAAATATCAATTTATGGATCCAACCATATTAATGATTGATGTGGGAAAGAAACCTGCATTAGTACATATGGAGATCTTAGGGCACAAATTGACACAAGTTATCATGGATGGAGGATCCAACGTCAATGTGCTACCTGAAAAAACATGGCTAGAATTAGGCGCTCCATCCCTATGGGCATCGAGCTTCCGATTATATGGTGCTGACCAGAATGGTATCGAAATAAAGGGAGTCCTAATGACACAACAAGTAATGATAGTTGACCAAGAATTTGTCTTGGATTTCGTTGTGATTACAATGCAAAAACTTGCATACGATGCTCTTTTAGGGAGAGGCTAGCTACGAGTAGCCAAAGTCAATCACAATTGGGGAAAGAATCAGATCACTTTTAGGAAGGGACAACATAAATATATGATTAATCTAGCTAATAAAAGAGTTAGCGAGGATGTAGCTACGACAAATGAATCAAAAAATTCCTCAGGAGATGAAGGGCATGAACCTGATGGAGAAGGAATGATGTACCTAGATGAATGTAGCGAAGATGAAGCTAGATCTGATAGCGGACTCCTTCATTGGAAAATGGAGGAGTATGAAATATTTCAGCCCAACTACCTCTGTATTGAGTCAGAGGAGATCAAGGAAACACAAGACAAATTGAAGGTTAGCCAGGAACCTAAGAAAGAAGCAGAAGAGAAATGGACATTTCCGAAAATATTTGCAGAGTATACAGTAGGAGATGCAGAGATTGATACAAGGCCAACACACCCCGAGAACATAGAGAAAGCTACGAGTGAACCAAAAAATATCAAATATGAAGGACCTCGGATAGTGGACATCAATCTAGGAATAGAGGAAGAACCTAGGTTGATTCACTTCGATGATGATTGGAATCTTGTATTGAAGGCGACAACTTTTAAGATATTCTTGGAATATAAGGATGTCTTTGCATGGACATATAAGGACCTGAAAGGAGTCCCACTAGAACTATGTGTCCATAATATTACACTAATTCCTGGTGCTCAACCAATAAGGAGGAGACCATATAGAATGAATCCAAAGTATGTTGCATTAGTGAATGCAAAGATAGAAAAGATGCTAGAAGCAAGAATCATATTCAGGGTGACAAACAGTGAATGGGTTTCACCTATAGTGATCACCTTGAAGAAGGAAGTAGACAAGATCATAATATGCATAGACTTTAGGAGTCTAAACGTTGTAACTATTAAGGATCCCTTCCCCATTCCCTTCATAGATTCTATCTTGGAAGAAGTCGCAGGACATGAGATCTATTCATTTTTGGATGGGTTCTCGGGATACAATCAAATCAGTATAGCCGAGGAGGATAAGCTGAAGACCATATTTATTATGGAGAATGGCATCTATGCATACAACCAAATGCCATTTAGACTCTGTAACACCCCAACTACATTTCAATGCATCATACTATATATTCGATCAGCTAGCAACGAGGAACTTTAAAGCATTTTTGGATGATTGGTCCACCTATGGGAAGATCAAGGAGCATCTTCCTACCCTTAGTGAATGTATGAGTAGGTGCAAAAATGCACAAATATCATTAAATCCAGGGAAATATTTTCTGATGGTGCCATATGGAAAATTGTTAGGACACATTGTGTGCAGCGAAGGATTGAAGACAGACCCTGATAAGATCCATGTGATATTACACATGGAAGAACCATTTGATGTGAGTTCACTTAAGACCTTCCTTGGTTCGACAGGATACTACCAAAGGTTTATCAAGAATTATGCACATGTATCCTACCCATTAGATTCTTTGACAAAAAAGAATATTCCTTTCAGATGGATAGAGGAGCACCAAGGAGCCTTCGAGGAGCTAAAGGCTAAGCTGGTGAGTAGTCCGATTTTGGTGTTCCCTAATTGGGATAAGGAATTCCATGTCCATGTTGATGCTTCAAATTTTGCAATTGGATGTGCTTTAGCACAAGAAGGACAGTTTAGGCTAGATCAACCTATTTTCTTTGCTAGTCGCCTTTTTTCAAGGCCAGAGAGAAACTATAGTACAACAGAAAGGGAAGATTTGGGAATGGTATATGCAGTTCAAAATTTTAGGCATTACCTACTGGTGAATCCCTTTGCTTTCTATGTTGATCACCAAGCGTTGTTGTACTTGATAAACAAACCGGTGATTCAAGGATGAGTCAACAGGTGGCTCATCACCCTTCAGGAGTTCATATTTCGAGTAGTGGTGAGACCTGGTAAGAAGCATGTGATTGCAGACCAATTGTCTTGGATACGATCAGGGGAGCCTACAGGAACAAGGGTTCCTGATGAATTTCTAGATGCACAATTATTCACCATCAACGTTGTTCCATCATGGTACAAGTTGGTTGGCCAATATCTATCCATAGGTGAGTTACCACAAGAGATGACGACAACCGAAAAGAAGAAAGTAATAATGAAGTCAGCACCTTTCCAAATAATAGTAGGATTACTGTATAAAATGGGAAGTGATGGTATCTTGCGAAGATGTGTAATGGATGAAGAAGTCAAGGTGGCATTGAAAGAAGCCCACGTAGGCTTAGCAGGAGGACATATGGGACCAGATGCGACCACTAGAAAAGTATTGCTAGCTGGGCTATGGTGGCCCACACTGTATAATGATGCAAAGGAGCATGTGAAAGCATGCGACACTTGCCAAAGAGTAGGAAAGCCGATCAAGAGGGACTTTATGCCCTTACACCCATCACAACCACAAGAGTTGTTTGAATGGTGGGGATTGGACTTCGTAGGACCATTGAAGACATCTCAGAGATGGAAGTGTAGATACATTGTAGTAGCAATAGAATACCTAACAAAATGGGTGGAAGCAAGAGCGTTACCTGATAATTCGGCTAAAAGTACAACAAGATTCTTGTATGAACAGGTAATCACAAGGTTTGGTATTTCGCTACAAATAACAAGTGACCGAGGGGGACACTTTTTTAATGATATTATCAAGATGCTGACAATAGAGTTCAAGATTTTACACTCATTGTCTAGTCCATACTACCCCAGAGCGAATGGGCAGGTGGAAGCGACAAATAAAGTCTTAGTATCTACTCTGTATAAAACCTGTGGAATAGAGGGAGCAGACTGGGAGGAAAGGCTACCATCCATTTTGTGGGTATACAGAACAAATTTTAAACCTACAACGGAACACACACCTTTCCAACTAATGTATGGATAGGAAGCAGTGGTGCTAGTCGAATTCTTGATACCAAGTTTGAGAGTCGCGATAGAGCATCGCTTGGGGGATCAAGAAAGTTTGGAAGAATGACTGATGACACTGATTAAGTTAGATGAAAGAAGAGTCATGGCACAATGGGCGATTGAGATAGCTCAAAAAATATGGAAGGCATGGCATGACAAACATTTGAGGAAGTTGGAACTTAGTCCGGGTGACTTAGTTCTAAAGTTTAATGGAAAGAGGGAAATCAAGCCAGGTAAGCTGAAGATGTTATGGCTTGGTCCTTATAAAGTAGTGGAAGTAATGAGTAATGGAGCAGTCAAGTTGTAGAACTTGAATGGGATAGAGGTACCCAATACTGTAAATGGCTCAAAGTTGAAGCCTTACAAGGTACAATGCTTATTCATTGCTTTAGAAGAAATTGAACGATGAAGATGAGCGAAAGCTCAAGATGAGGCTCACCGTGAGCCAGGTCCATCACAAGAAGAACCTGATACGGGACTTGCACGCTTATTTGTAGAAGGGGAGGAGACACAACCAATAGTCGAACAACAAGAGTTGGCACCTCGACCCGGTGAAAGAAGAAGGATGTGAGTACACATCAGAATGGCTGATGGGACCAGACGAGAAGAAGAGGAGTGGGTTTCTCTAGACCCAAGAGGCTATCAGGAGATAGCACTATTACCTAGAACTATGAACATGAGGTACCCATGAGTAGAGCACAAGGAACTACCTCGATAGACTGAAGGACGAAGAAGGATAAGGTTAACAGTGCACAATGAAGATAGAGTGGACACGTTCGAAATGGAAATTCTAGAGGATGACAGGGATGAAACCTTAGATGAGGAATTAGTTGGACTTTCTCCATTGGCTTAGGTAGGGCTATTACAATAGAGAATGAGAATGCAAACTCAAAAATTACAAGAAGAGTATCAAACATTGCGGAGTCACAATGCGAGGTTGAGGGAACAACTCATCCAGGAGTTGGATGGTACCATACAAAGACTGGATGAACAGAGAGCAGTTAGACTACAAGAAATTGAAAGAGAACCTGAGGAGGCTGAGGGATTAACTCCAAGAAATAGTGGAGGAAATGAAGGTGCAAGCACAAGTTCACCACCCCCACCGAGCGAGCAGCCAATGACAAATGAAGATGTGGGAGTACTTTGGCAAGACATAGAGGAGGCCACCACATCGCCCGAATCACAAGGCAATATATTATTGGACATGACTGATTCTAGTGATGAAGGAATGTCATGGTTAGTAAGTGAGCCTAGTACAGATAGTAGTAATGATGATGAGCCAGAGAATCCTCATAATCCTTAGAGAGATCGTGACCCTCCAACTAGTGCATCGAGACAAAGGCAATTAGGGAGAACTCAAAGGGATAGACCCTATATTGATACACAAGCTTATACAATAGCTCATAAAAAAATAAGAAGAAAAAGAAGGGAAGTACGAATATTGGAGAGAGTGATGAATTTTCCAACCGATTGGGCAGAATAGAGGGAAGAGGGTCGGACCGACTCTAGCTCTGAGACAGACTTCTCTGATGCATATAGAGAAGTATTGGCATCTTCATCCCCCCAGATATCCTTTGAGGAAAGAATATGGAGACGTCGCTTGGTACGTGCTGACAGGAGAATCAGAACCTTGTGATAGTTGTCACCTAATCGGAGTCCACTAGCCAATATTGAGTTGGTAGAAATTACTCCTGATAACCGAGGAACAAGAGGAGGAATTGGACAAAGACCTCTAAGACTCCAACGAGGAAGGGGAGGAGGTAGTCGACCAGGGAATTATGGAGAACATGATGATGTTACAAATAGAGGAGGTAGAGGACGAGGAAGGTTCTGACCCCCTACTCCTAGATGGCCAGGAGATAATCCTTTAGCATGCATGAATTGGACAAGGAACCAATGAGGTATACCAAGGATGAGAGGTATCTTACCAAATTCTGTAAGACGATGAACATGGGGGCAACCACCCATAATCAGACAAAGACCTCAACGTGTGATGGGTGATAGGAGATTACTCCAAGAAAGGGAGGAATTACCAATAGTGCAGAGAAGTCTGATGCCAAGAGGAATTGGATGGGGTAGACACTCACACAGTAGAAACCTTGCTGGAAGAGGAAGGGTATACTTTGTAGAGGAAAGAAACTTAGGCCAACAATGGATCCGATCACCAAGTTTGGAGCAAGAATTGATCCATGGAGATAGGCGAAGAAGTCACTCAAATGATAGTAGAGTGGTAAGGACACCACTACCATGGGATCAATCACCTATATGACAAGAAGAAGGACCATCAGGTGAGAAGACTCCAACTTGCCATTGTACAATCCCAAATTGTACACATTGTAGGGGAAGGCCTGAACATACAGTAACATCACAGGTAGAGACAAGCCGACCAAGGAACCAAGTGGTGCAGGAAGACACCACTACTCGAAATGTTACGGTCGAACCTCTAGGTCAAGATTCAGATGGGATCGTACAAGTGAATGTCACTGTATGATTACCAAGAAGGTAAGTGTAAATAGACTAGGATTGAAAAAAAGAAAAAAATAAAAGAAAAATGAAAAAAAATGTGCCTTAGTTGTGAAAATCCCTCGGGATGCAATTAATAAGGAAGTGGTTGAAAACCGAAAACGGCGGCCTCTTCAAAGAAAGAAAATTTTGAAAAATGCTCTAAGTATAAAGATCGTATGGAGCAAAATTGAGGATGGAATTGTACAAATTATGGATCGTACAAAGAAAAATCGACATAGAAACATGGGAAATCATACAAAAGGACATGTACGATTTGGATCGTACACTGTACGATTTCAAGCAGGTTGTACGATTTTCAACTACCCATTTAATGCGGCATGCACGGGAGAAAGCAGCGGTTGGAGGAAAAAGTGGGGGAAAAAGATGAAATTTAAAATTTTTTGTTGAGTTGTCAATCATCCGCACAAGATAGAAGGAAAATGTGCAAAGTGGCACAATTTAAGGTTGAGTTAGGGTTTTTCGAAATGCTTTAAATAGAAGACAAAATTAGCAATTTCATTAAATCGTACAAGTGAATTCAATTTTTTCTAGAGGACGAAGGTGGAAAGCGTGCAATTGAATGGAGAAGACCATATGGGCAGAAAATATTCACCAGCACTCTAAATTTTTAAGGACCCATCTTTAATTAGCACCAGGGAGTTCTTTTCATTTTCAAAGATTCAACCCGGGAGAGGAATCAAAAGAAGAAAACTAGGGTTTTACTCCACGAAAAGGGGAAATTCGAAATTCAGCTAGAAATAGCAACAAAGTATAGTAGAATACATCAAAGTATGGATACATAAGTGAAAAATCATTGTTGGGAGTCTGGGGAAGTGAAATATTGAAGACGGATGGTGGAAATTGCAAGATAGTGAAGAATTAAACCTTAAAATCAGTGAAATATGGCAAAAAGCAAGCTAAGAAATGTGTGAGGAGGTAAGAGAAGTCCGTACAGCCATAAAAATATAGCCAAGAACTTGTCAGTTTGAAATAAATTACGCCAGGGTTGGAAGAGTGGAGGAATTGCTCTCGAAAAGCACTGAAACGGTAGATCGGGGCAATCCGGAAAATGGGTCGGTGAAATATTCAACAAAGGAGACCAAAATTTCAAAATTTTCATAACCTAGGAGTTGAAAAGTTGTACTGTATGATTTTGTGGGCAGCATGTACGATTTCCAAGAAAAATAGTGTAGTTGGAAGGATTTTTAGGCCATTTTTGGCAGTTTTCAAGTAATCGTACGAAATTGTATGGAAGTGTACGAATTCCAAAGGGGAAGGTAGTCAGAAAGAGACATTGTATAGAGTACTATCATGTTGTATGATTTTAGGTTGCAGCTATACGATTTGGAGGAGTCATGGTAGTTTGAAGATGGACGAACTGGAAATCGAACTATAGGGAAAGGAGAGAAGTGTACGATCTAGAAGTGGCTGGTGAGGGTAAAACCATACAAGGGTACAAGAACCATACATTGTATGATTTTATAGTAAGTCATATGGTTTTTGGAACACTTTCGATTGCGAAAATAGTGAAGGAGTGGAGATAAGCTAATCGGCGAGATGTTGGAGGAATGATCTCAATGGAAGAATTTGGATGTCGATTAAGGTGGATTGTAGCCAATAGGGTGGAGAGATCACCAGGTCCACTGCACAAGAGAGAAGCATACCCATGGCAACACCAAGGGCGGTAGTATCAGTACCACGATTGGTGTGGTAATCATCCTTGGAGGAGAGGAGGATATAGGCCATGGAGGGGACAGAGACATTGGCGGGCTAATCCGAGAAGGACGCCACCCATACATCGAGAGGAGAGAATGGCACAAGAAAGAACCTCACGGAGGGAATTGAGGAGTGAAATTCACCTGCTAGATCAGGAGGAGCATCTGAGCAGTGGACAGGAAGAAGGCCAGGTTGAAATCACAAATATTGCATTTGTACAACATGGAGCGGATGCATGCAGGAAGTGGTGGAATGATGAGAAGAATAAGAATCATCCTTGGAGGAAGACATTCGAGGATGTTGGTGTGGTAGTAATTGCACAAGTTCTACCATTCCACAAAACCTTCTTCCATAACTATCTATTGTAGATAGTTCAGGCGTATAACCCTACAACCCGAACTACCTATGTCAATGTGGGCAAGAGGTCAGTGAAGGTGGATATTTTGGTAGAGACATTTCGGAAGACATTTGGCTTACTAAAAGATGGCATGGAGGTAGTAAAAATATTGGTAGATCCAATAGAGGCATATCGCCTCGTCACTACCCTTACCACTATCAAATCACTGACTGAGGCAAAGATCTTAGGTGCAGGAACACGCGAAATTAAATAGAGCCAGTTAAAAGGGGAACATTGGTCGTGTGCAATGAATACAATCATGGCTCGACTATCAAGAGATATAAGGGCCACATAAATGCCAATGTGGATGGCACAGTATGTAGAAGGTATCACCAAGGGAATTCAATATGATTGGGGTACCTTTCTGGAAAGAAGAATGCACGAGGCACTGACGAAGAGGCCGAAGAACTTTGGAATGACTTTCCATGCTATTGGATTGTTATTAAATGCGGTCACAGAAGCGGAAATCCAATTTCTAGGATTGACGCCACCTCGAGAAATCAAGGGAGGACAACCGACGATATTGAGGTGGGCGAAGTCAGTGCCAATATCAAAAGTGACCCTAGAGAGACCTTGAACAAGGAGTGAGTGACATATCAGTGGAGCTCAAGAAGATACTACTCCGGAGGAAGATGTTGATGTACACCATAGGAGAAAAAGGCCTAGATGGTTGGAACCGGAGTTGGAACAACAAGCACCAACACAATGGTAGCAGGAGCAGCCACTCGTCCAAGAAAGGGAGAAGAGGCAAGGAAGCCCCATACAAATAATGACAAGAAGGCAGCAGGAAATAATGGCAAGCAAACCAGTTCCAGAAGTACAAGAAAAGAAGAGTCGGACTCGAAAGCGACAAAACTGGATGAGTTGTATTGGACAAAGGCAGAGAGAATAGTGCAATCTTCGTAAATCTTCCAACATTTTGAGAAGATGAATGCTTCTGAATTTTTTAAAGGATTCAAGGTAGGGCAAGATGGAATAGCCACTACCCAGGAAGAAGCGGAAGTAAGAATAAATACCACGGAGGAAGAGCCCAAGAAGAAGCCTTGTTACAAGTTTGTAACAGGAAGCTCAAGTAAGAGAGATGCACCGAAGAATACGGAGGCATCACAATAAAAAGAACTTATTGCTGAGAATATCACAACAATGGATACATAGCAAGTTCAATAAGAAGTGACAGAGGAACAATAGGTGGGCAGCATTGTGCAAGAAGTAGCCCAAGAGAATACTGAAGAGCAACAAGTGGGCTTGGTTGAATCAGAGAATGCCCAAGAACAAGTTGAGCAGTAGCAATCTCAAGAGGATATTGTACATATTGAATACAGTGAGGAGGAGAAAATGGTAAAACAATCTCCACCTTAGGAGAAGATCGATACAGTGAGAGCACTTCAGGAGCTTGGGGGAAGCTCTAGCCACCATATGGAGGAAGAAGATGTAAGAACTCCTATAGAGGAAGAACGACGAGGGATGCAATCCAGTTATCTACTGGAAGTACCTCAGTTCACCAGAATTACAACTGAGGAGGAGGCACATGGAATAGAGGATAAGGTGGAACACTTCTTTTCTCAGTTAGGCCATGTGATTAATAGTTCCATATTGGAATTTTGCATTGGCCATGTGGGAGAATTGAATTTGTGGGAAGAACAAGTGTCTCTCGAATTGGAGAAGATAACAAAATGGGTGAGCAGTGTGGAGCGTATAAGGAGGATAGCAGACATTCATGCACAACATCCATGGAGGTTACCTAGGGAAGAGGTAACAACAATTTTAGGAAGAGAAGACTTGCCAGAAGGGGTGGTCACAAATTACAGGAAAGATCCAAGGATGTACTTGGATAGAGTCAATCACCCGACCTGTCCCACAAATACGATAGAGTTGGAGTACAAGAGGGTTGTGACGGGATTGGCTATCACCCTGAGGAATTTTAACTTCCTAACACACTAGATAGAGTGGTTGAGCATAGGATTGGAACAAATCCATGAGCTCAAGGAGGCGCAGAAGGAGGAAACTGTAGCCACTCAAAAGGAATTGGCCGCAATGGAAGAACTACAAAAAAGTAGAATTATGGTAGAAGAGAAAATAAAGAAATTGGAGGATGATCTGTCAGGCCTTAGAACTGAGTCTGAAGCTAGAATTAACATGCTTGAAGAGGAAAAGCGATAGATCTCACAGATGGTAGAGGACAGAATTAAGGAGTTGGAGGCACAACTCAAAGCAAAGGAAGAGCAGATGACAACTCAGTTGGCTGAAAAGAGTGAGCAAATGGCAACACAAGCCAAGCAGATAGAGGAGCTGACAAAGGATAGTAAAAAGTTGAATGAGATGGTCCTGGAAAAGCAAGCTCAATTGAATATTAAAGAAGATCATGTTCGAGCTATGGAGGTTGATATCAATCACCACCTGCAGACCATTACTAAAAAAAATGAAGAACTTCAAGCGGCAGCTCGAGCAGAAGCTCACTGGAAGGAGAAGTTGAAAAAGAGTACCTTAGAACATGAACATCAGATGATGGAGTTCCTAAAAACTACCGAGGAAAAGGCTAACTTCCATGGAGCAAAAGCAGTAGAAATGGGAAGCTACACAACCAAGTTGAAGAATGAATAAGAAATGTATAAGTCACAAGTTAAGGACTTACAGGTTGTAGTGGCATATTACGAGGCACAGTGGAAGAAGCAGAAACAATAGACGAGGACACCGACCAAAGTAAAGTGGAAGGGTAGATGTAGGTAGCAAATCCACCTCCCAGAAGAAGAAGTGATAAAAAAGGATTTGCTCAATTTTGACAGTTTTGGCATAGGTGACAATTTTCTCAAGTTTTGTAAATCATACAGGTAGGAGCAAACCGTACAATAAAGGGCAAAACCATACAACTGGAATGGAAAATCATACAAGGCAGTGGCAAATCATACAAGGCACACTGAAATGCATCCAAATGCAAGGGAAATGTAATTTCAAGGTGAAATGGTGCATAGATTTTCTAATTAAGGTGTTAGACTTAGTAAAAGGTCAAATTAATGTATTCAGTTGTACATGGGTAGTTGTAAGTAACGAATTGTCTCAAGAACCACTTTGGAATGGCCTGGGAAATGTTATATAAGGCCCCATTTTCAAAATTGTAGGTCTGGTTGCTAGGAGGTAGAATACAGTACTTGTTGGTTGTAATAGCTGAAATATATCTAAGTTATTGCAAGATATTGATAGAATAAACCTTTTTGTAATGACACTTATGCTATAATGGAATTGAACTACGTCATTACACATAGTGTACGATCCTGGAAATGATGATTGATGATATATATTGGAATATGGATATTTCTGTTTATTGTTTAACTTAGTTTTATGCATTGTTGCAACTTGTTGATTGAATCTGACACTGGTGGAAGGTGAGGAAGGATCTGGAAGAATAGATGCATCTTGGAAGACGTCTTGGACTGTGTTGTACAATTTCTAGGCATAATTAGTTGTTAGGAATCTCTCCCAAGCCTGATTAAGATGAATTGCATGTTATGGAGAATGGATTGATTGGCATATTAAATCATTACCAAACTGAGCAGAGAGAGATTGAGGTGTTAGAGAAACTAATTTAACCCTTGGTTGTACCTTCATTTCGTATATATCGTACACCAGAAACCATACAAATCGTACAGAGAAAACTTACCCGATTTGGTAAATTGCACCATAGAGATCGACTTACCCGATTTGGCAGTTTGAGGACATCGACTTGAATAGTTACAAAATTGTGTATGTTAGGATTTTATATCCTAACCTTTATTAATAATAATAATATAATAATAATTTAATATCATGTAGTATAGTTTATAATATAATAATTAATTATTAATTAATTATTATATTATATTATTGGGCTTAGCATAAGTCATAATAATTAATTATATTAATTATTATGAACCATTGTGGTGAAGAGACATGATGGTTAAGGTTAGGTCGGTATATATGATTGTTCAAACCATTCATTCAAGATCATCCATGAAATATTATATAAAACATTTATTAAAACATTGAAGGGACTTCCCGACAATCCAAAAGCGATTCTTTTAGTTTTAGGTTATTTATTTATTTATTTATCAATTTATGTGCTAGGAACCCTAGGTTCCTACCATCTGGTATCAGAGCCTTATGGATCCAACCATATTGGTCAAGGAAATGAAAAATGACATTGCAAAAATTAGAAGAATGATTGAACAAAAACAAAAAAAACAAATGGAACGTTCTGATCGTATTATACAATATTTAATGGAAATGCAAGAGGAGACCCTAGCCATGGAATCTCAGGTAGAGGAGGAAGAACCCGTAGCCATGAAATCCCAATTGGTACCCATTGCTCTTCCCAAGAATGAAAAAAATGCAACTGAACATATTGCTCCAAACCCTAAATTAATTGTTTCTCTGGATGAGCCCATAACCATAGAACTCCAAAAAATACCTATTCCACTTCCGAATAAAAATTATAAAAACCATAAAAAAACTTCAATACAAAAAATAATTACAGGTAGCTGGGAAACTAAGTACGGCCACAATGTACATTTTTCTTGGAATTCGTGTGCTACTACAAGAACATTTTTGAAATCTTATACCCCAAAAAAATGTTGTTGTAAAGCTATTGACCTATTCTGTCAAATAGAAAAGACATACTTGAAATCAGATTCAGTCACTATTTCGAGTGTTCTATCCATATGCACCGATGTATCTACTTTGAAGAATAGAAAGGAGATTCATGCATACATAATCACATGGCGTCTATGTTCTGAGAGGCCACCTCCTTGGCCACCACCAACTTCTACATTTGATGCCCAACCAACTAAACAAGATAAAAAATTTCGTAGATTGTAGCAGTGTGCAACTTTGAGATCAACAAGACTTTCTAGAAGAGATGGCAATTCCCAGATACCACAATTACACAATGTGAATTTTTTTTTAAAAGAATACATGGAGTTCAACGATGGAAGTTTCGTGAGACTTGTGCAGAAAGAGACATCAAGGACCTTCAATTTTTTCAAATGTGAAATGGTGGACACTTCTTACAGATTTGTACAACAACAAATAGATATTAAGTTTAATGAGACTATTTGAAAGGGCTGACAATTCCTCAAGTTTGTCATTTTGGTCTGCACATAAATGTACTAGTGATTTCAGTTGATGAAAATTTGTTGGAAAACTGCTTATATCATTTTCACCGATGTCAAGAACTTTCAGCTTGATAAGATTACCCAAACATTGAGGAAGCTCTATTAGATTACACCCAGACAAATATAACTCTTCTAGATTGAATAGTTCTCCAATTTCATTGGGAAGACGCACCACCCAACACTTACTCATATCGAGAAAGCGAGAAAGTTTAGTACTCATCTTTCGAGGCAGCACTGCAACTGGAAATGCATTCTCTCCTTGCAACTTATAACTAGTTGGAAATATCATCCATAATTTTAACATACCATGAAATGGTAATTATGAACCCAAACATAATCAACTTCTGGATTTATAACTTCTATAACCTTGTCCGCAAAGATCTTATTAATAGAAACTTACGCCTGCCAACGAGATTGGTCAAAATGGCCTCCATGATTTGGAGAAAGTGGCAACTGAAGTAGCTCATTTGTTCAGTTTGTATGATAAGCGACGATGGTTCATCATATGCCACTCGTGTGGAGAAGTTCATGTTACTCATTATATTTAGGAATTCTATAGAACTGGGAGACCACAATCCATCAAATGGGTAGTCTGGATATCTGGATACACACAATGTTGATTTTAGCAATGGTTGTGGAAATTTACCTGTTGTATTTATCCATTTGGAGCTCTGAAACTGCGTTTCTTAGAGTCTTAGCAGTGAAAAATTTTGATCGCAGGTAATCCTGGACACCCATCCATCAAACAAAGGAAACCTGTTTTCTAGCTCTCATATGTCTCGTATTTTTTTTTCTTATAAGAGCCGAGGGAGGTCACAGCATGTGGGTTCTAGAAGATCAAAGAATATATCTATCAAGCGATATAACCCAACCTCAATTTCTCCCCAAATCTGGGAACAGTCATTGTTAATGAGGGGAAGAGTGTACCCGATAATAAGGATGTTCTTCTGTTCGTACTTTTCCAAAGGAAAAATTTCATGAACGCATGAACCACCCCCCGTAAAATTTGGTGAAAATTTTATTTGTTTCCCGATCACAAAACACTCGGTCACATTTTCGAGAGTTTCCACAACACTGTCTGTTAGAAGATTATTTTACGAAAAATGATAGAAGACAATCGCTGGTGGATATGATATTGCTACTCAGCTTCAAAAAACAATATGTTGTTCAAATGATTGACACATGTGACATGTCAGGTTGAAATTAATTACAAATATGTTATAAACAACATCATTTGTTGCCCAAATTTTGGACCTGGAAGAGACTATTACAGGGTATAATGCAAGGCCAAAGGACCACAATGCATCCAATGACAGAAATATTTGATTTGGGAAATATATCTGACCAAAATAACATGAATATTGAATCATATATTTATTAGGGTGAACGGATAAATCTTATGGCAGCTCCAAATTTACCTGATTATCAGGTTTTTCGAAATAGTTCTAACTACAAATTTTGAAACATATGAAGCCATGCTGGTACCAGTAGTTCATTTATTAATGGGTGGGCCTGTGGAAATGCCAGCAATGCTGAAAATATAGCTAGTCAAAGTTGCACTACTGAAGATAAACTAACAAGTGGTTGGAATTATGTTTCAAACATGCAGTAAAACATTAGGAGCATAGGAGATATATTGGTTCATCACCTTCGAATTAATCATGTGGTTGCAGTATTTTAGAATCCCTAATTGCTTAAATTAGCCAACACATTTGATTGGCGAAACAATTGACTAGCCATTTTAAACCCTAAGGATTGAAAGCATTAAAAGGAGGTCTATTTTTTACGTACGATGTCGTTAAAAAAAAAAGTTGCTACCAAATTGCCAAACGAGAGAGCTTCAAAATATCTACGTGCCTAGGGAAGAGAACGAACCACTACAAGATACTTTCAATGCATGTGGAGGAAGTTCAAAGTAGGCTAACGGTAATAAAATTATAGTTGTGTCAAATTGGACGGAGAGTGCAGTGTCTTATCACTGCGAATGAAGTAATCGAACCATTTAAGAGAGGTAAATAACAATTGGAAGACATTTATTACAACTGGAAATACAAGACTGCTAGAGAAATAAAGAATATTAGTACAACAACTAATTCAAGTTGTGTTTGGTTGACTGACATGATACTGTTCAACCTTACATCGCGTACTGATTACTGGACAAGAGCGTTCTTTCTTGACCCAAATATTGATTGTTTGGTGAAGTGTTGCTAAGTTGTTGTGGCGAAACAAATCCTGTAAGGTGTATTATGCAGTGCTTATTTCTTGACTTGCTAAAATTTAGGATAAAGAACATAGCATTCGAAGCACCACGACATTATTGGCCTCCTTGAGTAAGGAATGGAGATGTTTGATCAAGAAGACACAAGTTAATTAAGAAGCAACAAGCTAAAACGAACCGTTACAAGATAGCACATACAACAAATGCGTACCAAATGTTAAAAGATAGCTATTGCACCATTATCGAGGGGTGTTCATAAGCCAAATATTGTTGTTGTTGGGATGCTACAAGCCTCGTATAGTCCTCTCTTATTGCCAAATATTGAATACTAGCAACTCGGTGAAGTAGCCCACAAAAATAATATAATTCCCATTATTATTAAGGAATATATTATTAAAGGTTTGTGCCAGGATTTCATTAAGCTATGGTAACTGTTATCAACAAAGTCCACAATGCTACTATCTACCCTACAAACTGAGCCTTCCAAAGAATAAAGTGTTGAAGATTATTTTCCCAGTCTTTCTAAACTTTGAGGACAAAGTTTTTCGAGGAAGGGTGGCATGTTAGGATTTTATATCCTAACCTTTATTAATAATAATAATATAATAATAATTTAATATCATGTAGTATAGTTTATAATATAATAATTAATTATTAATTAATTATTATATTATATTATTGGGCTTAGCATAAGTCATAATAATTAATTATATTAATTATTATGAACCATTGTGGTGAAGAGACATGATGGTTAAGGTTAGGTCGGTATATATGATTGTTCAAACCATTCATTCAAGATCATCCATGAAATATTATATAAAACATTTATTAAAACATTGAAGGGACTCCCCGACAATCCAAAAGCGATTCTTTTAGTTTTAGGTTATTTATTTATTTATTTATCAATTTATGTGCTAGGAACCCTAGGTTCCTACCAGATGTATGACAGCTTCCAAAACCAATTCTGTCATTTTTTTATTGCAAGATCGTACAATCTAGGTCACTGTACAATTTTGAATCATACAATGTGTGTAATTGATAACCGTACATGTTGATCATTGAGTGTCAACTGATAGTTGTGAGGACTGTATGGTTGTACGACTTAGAAACCAAGTTGGGATTGGTATTTTGATTATCCTCATCCTTAGAATACACCTCCCCGACAGGAATACTCCACCCCTATGCTACATACGGCCTCTCCAATGTCGGAGCAACCTTCCAGAGAGCAATGGACTTAGCCTTTGGTGAGTTGCTCAATCGTGTCATTGTAATATATCTAGATGATATATTGTTTTCTCCCATAGGAGGGAGGAGCACGGTTTACATTTACAACAAGTTTTTTAGAAGTGTTAGGAGTTTGAAATATCAATAAACTCGAAAAAATCAATTTTCGTAGTTAAGGAAGGCAAACTCCTAGGGCACCTCATATCAGAGAAGGTTCTTGCTATTGATCCCACTAGGGCCGAAGCCCTACTCAGGCTACCTCTGCCGGTGAACAAGAAGGGCCTCAAATCCTTCTTCGAGCAGATAAATTTTGTCAGGAAGTTTATTTGACTTTTCCTAGGTAGTGAAGCCTATGACTAAGCTCCTCAAAAAATATGTGGAGTTCCTATGGACAGAAGAGAGAAGGCAAGCATTTAAGGAGATCAAACATAGAATTTCCTAGGCTCACGTCTTGGTAAACCCTGATTATTCCAAAGACTTCATTCTATATGTGGTTGGGGAACCAAAAAGCTATGCGGTTGTGCTAACTCAAAAAAATGAAGACGAGGATGAATGGCCCATAGCATTCCTCAATCAAGTCATCTTCTCGCATGAGAAAAAATATAGTTTTATCAAGAGTTGAGTGCATGCAGTAATGAGGGTACTGAAGAAGTTTCATCATTTCATCTCGTAGAGCAAGACGATAGTGTACGTAGTAAACCTGAAAGTCCGAAACTTCATCAGTCAGGGTGAGCTTGGTAACAAGAGGGCAGTTTGGATCACCAATATCCAAGAATTTGATATAGATATCAGGCCCACTAAACTGGTTCGTGGTCGGGCTCTATGCCTGGAGCTTGCCAAGAGTGTCACAGTTGAGGTAACAACCTACCAATGGGAGAATTCGATACCGCAGACTAATCTGGTGAATTAGTCAGTAGATGACAAGGATTGGACTGAAGACTTGGTGGAGTACTTTAGTACTAGACAATGCCCTACCAGCCTCAACTCTTCGCAGAGGAGGTGTTTCAGGCTTCAGGCCTGCAGATACGTGTTGCTACCCGAGGGGTTGTTTCATCAAAATATCGATAGTGTCCTCCTAAGATGTATCAAGGGGAAAGAAAAAATAGAAAATATTGGATGACTTCCATTCTGGAATGTTCGGGGGCCATCTCGCTGGAATTATGATGGATTTAAAAATAATAAGGGTCAGCTATTATTGGCCCACCATTTTTGTTGACTCCTTCAGCGTAAGCCAAAAATGCAATAAGTGTCAAAGATATGTTGGCCGCATCAAGAATGTTTCTTTGCCTCTACACCCAATCTAGGTTGAGGCTCCATTTCAGCAATGGGGTTTGGACTTCATCGAAATAATTGAGTCTAATTCTTCTGTAGGGCACAAGTACATTTTGTCAGCTATGGACTATTTCACCCAGTGGACATAAGCAGTGCCCACAAAGTAGGCTAATCAGGATGTTGTTATCGCTTTTTGGAAGGGCTAATAACCCATTTCATAATATCGGATTCCATAGTGATAGATAATGGTTCCCATTTCATTGGGGCCAAGATGTGTACATTTTTCGGTAGGTACGGTATTTATCTGAAAACTTCGTCAAACTATTACCCCAGGGCAACGGTTTGGCGGAGTCTACTAAAAAAAATTGCTTCGAGTCCTGAAGAAGATGCTGGAAGACAACAAGCGGACCTGGTATCTGCTTCTAGACTTTGCATTATGGGCCAAAAAAATTTCCATCAAGAAATCCATTAGGACGTCCCTATATTCCTTGGTATACGAGAAGGAAGCGGTACTTCCAGTGCATATTGAGTTTTCAGCACTATAGTCTCTTCGGTCATTGGATGGAGAGGATGAAGGGTTTGACCCTGTTAGCATCAGAATTTCCCAACTATTGTAGTTGGAAGAGGAAAGGGAGAAAGCCTATGAGGCTTTCATGAAGCATGTCATTACCACAAAAAATTGGTTCGACAAAAAGGCCTCTGATCGCACCTTCCAATATGGTGACTTGGTACTTAAATGGATGAGAAGTCCAATACCGAATATCACGACAAATTTGACGTATTCTAAAAGGGCCCATTTCAGGTTTCTCAGGTTTACTCTGCAATATATGAATGGGTTTACTCTGCCACTGTCAGTTAATGGCATTCACCTGAATGCGTACTACCAATGAGAGGTAGTACAAAAGTTCCTTGTACAACTGTGTATATTTTCGTATTTTCCTTATGCATTTCAGTTTGCTTTTCGGAGTATTTCTTCGCCTCCTCCCATGTTGGAAATAGCGCAATTTTCTGGGCCAAAGTCTTAACTGGCAAGAGGATGCCAAGGAATGCAGTTTTTATTTTTCCTCTGTTGAGTCGTATACAGAAAAGCTAATAGCATTTTTAGGCGTCTTGATGCTTCATGCCAAAGATAACTCCACGAGTAGCATAGCGCCTCACTATCCGATAGAAAGGAGTTCAGCTCCCCCGCAAGGGTAAGATTGCACTCCCGTGAGACCAACCAGCTACTGGGTGAAGCACAGCAGTGACGAGCGCAACACCTTTATGCTCGGTCTGAAGGACACAACGCGTTTTCACCCATCTAGAAGGCTCATCATCCTAGTGTGCAAGACTATGGCGCACCATCTAAAGTGCGCAACCCCCTTTGATCGATCAAAGCGTACTAAAACTCTACACCCCACCTTTGCGCCCCTCTTCAGGTGCGCAACATGCATTGACTAGTATAGAGCACAATGCCAAGTGCGAGTTGAAAAATGCCTAAGTGTAAGAGGAGGTCTTGTGCTCCAAGAAAATGCACCTTGCACTTTGACCAGTCAACTCTAGTGCTTTCCCCGAGGCCAAAAAGATCTTGCACTCAAAATTCGATGCGCTAAGCTAAGGCGCAGAAGAAGAGAGCGCTTGAGTGTTTGACTTTTCAACCCTAGTACGGTTTTCAATAACAGGTTAATAGGCAAATACATTGTGCATCAGTTTTGTGCGCCCAAGGCTGGCGCACGATTTCAGGTGCGCTCAAGTGTGGCGCATGGTCTTTTGTGCACCCAAGTGGGGCGCACATCCTTTGGTGTGCCCAAGCACTGCACATGTTTCAAAGTGCACAAAATGGCTATGCACAGTTGTGGTGCGCCCGAGTGTGGGGCACGTTCTCAAGTGTGCCAAAGTATGGTGCACAATTTCGAGTGCGCAAAGGGCTTGCACATCAGTTTTGTGCATCCAAGGTTGGTGCACAGTCTTGGTGCACCTGAAATGTTATGCACGTTCTTCGATGCACCCAAACATTACGCTCCAATTTTGAGCACCAAGTTGTTGTGCTTGGGTCTCGATGCACAAGACAAGGAAGGCGCATCCCGAGGAAGTCGTTGCACTCTGATTTGAGGGCATAGCCCAATTTTTGAATTTTTGTATGCCAGGCACTTTTCCCTAAACATCTTCGGTGCATTGTCCAAGGTGAGACACGTCAGGAAATAAATATAGTAGGTGCGATGCTTCATGTCCTCCAAGAAATATTATGCCCCACTTTGTTAGTTAGCGTTGGGAGGTGCGCTCCACCATCGTTTACCATGCAGGAGATCTTCCACAGCACCCCCAAATCGTGCCTAACATTTACATTGCTCAAGCAACATTAATGCAGATGGGTGTATACCAGAACTATAAGAAGATGCACTACGCATCAAATATGCCCAGTAACAACCTTAAGTTGTTGCGCCATCCACCAGTGCTGAGTTTCAAAGAACGATTATTGCGGGTAAGAGCGAAGAGCATCAGGGGAGCATTGTGTTGTTTCGATGCAGATAAAATATTGTTGTGACGCAATCCATATGAGCTGTGCTTAAGCGTTGTCCTCCACAATACACATAACCAGTGCAGATGGGTAAGAAGGGAGAGCCCAAGCATAAGAAGGAGAAGGTCCCCCAGTCTGCGAAGGGTGAGTAGAAGTAGAAGAAATAAAATAAGGAAAAGCCCCTTCCACCTTCGCCTGAAGATAAGCTTATTAGAGTTTGGGACGGTGTCCTCACTAGGACGAGTATAGAGAAGTTGCACGAAGATATTGATCAGGTGGTAAGGTATCTTAAGTGAATAATCGGGCAATCATCTACCATTATTTCCTGTACTGGTACCTGTGCATGCCTGTGCACCCCTGCCCAGAGTTGGTCTATGCAATTGCCTAGTTTTCCAATCCTAAGACTAGGTCGGTGAAGGATGCAGAGGGAAAAATAATGTTCTCCATCTCTGTTGACAAAATTTGCGAAGCCTTTGCCTGTGGGCGAGGACCTACTAGTCAAGTTATCATCAGGAAAATTAACACCAAGGAGCAGAGTGAGAGATACACTGACACGACGCCAATGAGGTAATTTATGGAGGCTCATCTGATAGAGATGGTTACACCCGGGACCTTGCCACAACCCCCCATGCCTTTGAGGAGATTCAAAAATGTTGAGCTCTTCTCCATGCTCTCATGGATTACTGGTCTTGCGTCAGACGCCCAAGTGAATGCCTAGCAGGCGACGATTGCCGAATGTGTGTCCCACAGAGAATTCTACGCTTCCAATGTTGCATCACGGGGAATAAAACCTATATTTTTTATTGGGTTGATTGGGTGTCACGGCAGTTGCATCTCCAGCTATGCATGATGCAAGACAGAAACATAACAATCCAAAGCTGCTCATTCCTAGTGTGGTACTTCTTTCATTAGTTGCATTCACACCGTCGCTTTGCCTTCATTGCCAAAAGTTGCACGAATGAGAAGGACAAGGCACTCCCTATATACCAGTGGACTTCAAGCCTGTTAATGCGCGATTCCTACTACAACTTTAACCAAATTTTCTTGGTCCAACGCTGGAGATTATTTATGGTGTCTGTGAGTGAGTGCCCAAGGCTATGAGGGACTATGTGGTGTAGCAGTAGCTTGGAGATGTTTTCCAGCTAACATAGGGGATTGTGGTATGAATCTTCAGGTTTTCTGGCAAACCCTTCTTATTGTCGTACTACACAACCGAGTACCTGTTTGCCCTCGAAGTTGCCCACCAGTGTGACTTCGCAGATGATATGTATGGCAAGGGACGGAAAAGACATCATACCTTCCCCTAGCCTATCGAGATTTGCCCCATCAAAGTGGTAGAAAACAAACGAACACCCACTTGGCAGTTACTCTGTACGAGTTTGGTCCGATTGACCTACCCAAACGGTGGAAGTATGACCCAGAAGATGTCTTTAAGGAAAAAATCGCAGCAAACAAATTCCACCGCTTTCCCTGCCCAGATATTGAGAAGCAACATAATAACCCTCTGGGCTGGATCTCGAATGGCACATTGAAAGGATGGTCCCCCCCCCTCGTGGCATGAATTTTACATCATGGAGGCTGAATACAAACCTAGGCGATATCGAGCGCAGGACACCAACGACTGAGTGTTCAAGTCGATAAAAGAGAAAGTGCCCCATTGGTCGAATGAGAAGATCACAAACTGGTGGATCATGAGGTGCCACCACAGAAAAGGAGCATCTGACCCGACGCTACAGATAGATCAAAAATTATCTGACCTATTTGACAAATAACATGGCTCCTACCAACTCATCTTCTTTGGTAACATTGTGCCCAGAAGTATGGAGGGTCCCAACAGAGTGGAATATGTGTCGGTAGTACAAGAGCAACAGGCTAGTCAGGCACCACCTATCGAGGGCAAGGATAAGCATTCGCTTCTAGAAGGAAAGGCTGCTCTGAAGAAGAGGAGTGCACCCACTACACTTGCGCCCCAAAACTCCACGAAGAGGCCTTGTATTGTTAAAATAAAACTCACTGGCGCAGGCCCTCCGGCAACATCAGCAGCCATAAAAGGGAGTGCTTTAGCAGTTTCTATTCCAGCACAACAGGTACAGCATACCCAGCAAGCGCAAGAGGCGTAGCTCGAAGTGCCATATATCAATCTAGAGGATGAGGCATCAAATGGAGAGAGAGAATCTAGCCCGATAATGCAACAGTTCACCACGTCGGCTCTAGAGATGTCCGAGCCCGCAGGTGCATATTTTGTTCCTCTCTTTTTCTCATCTGCCCCTCTGGAAACCCCACTTATGGGCACCGAAACCCTAGTGTATTTCCACATCCCATTCAATGCCCCTGCTGAAGTCATTTCGAACCCCTATTTTAGGCACAATTTTATCCTTCCCTGCCCGTAGTTTCTTAATCATTTGAAACTTTTGCAAAAGTCTCCAACGCCTTCACCTTCCCAGTGACTTATGTTCCTACTCGCTAAGTTTTAATGCATTCAGCTACAGCATCTGCTGCGACAGTGAGTCTTGGCCAGCCCTCATATGTCCTCGCTTCCTCAGTTATTTTGAAAGTATCCTTCATGCGTACCCCTCCCGTCGAACCTAGCATTTTGGCCATAGTCGTACAAACCACACCGCCCCCCAAGGTCATTGTAGTCATCACTCCAACTATTCCAGACACACCTGCTAAATCGAGCCCTCAACGGGATCTGTTCCCCTTTACCCCGTTCTTTGGAGTGCAAGAGCCTACGAAGCTGGAATTCTCTGAGCAAGGCCCAATGGCGAAAAGCATTCGCAAAGCATAGCAAAATTCCTCAACCTGGCTCAAAGGCCAAAAAAGGAAAAGTGCACAAGCACTGGCCTGACTAGAGAAAAGGGATATCTTTGATCCTTAGAATATGCAGCTCCATCAAATTGAGAAGGTGTCGAAGGTACATAAACCATTAGAAGAGATGACACCAGTAGATTATTCTTATCGCCATACGATGGAATATTTGAAGACCGTCGATCCTACAAAAAAGACCCAAAATATCCATGTTGAGGTGACATCCCTCTATCTCTAGGTAGAGAATTTCAAAAATCACTGCTATGATGTTGAGGCCAAAAATATCCAGTTTAAAGAAACCCTGGCACTCACAAGAGGGCAGCTTGAATATGAGCAGTCCAAAGTGAATCAGTTGCAACAACAAATAATCGATCTGAAGCAAGAGATGGAAAACTGCAAGAAATATTTTCAAGAATTCCTCAAGGTTTAGGGAGAGGCAAAGGACCAGCTACAAGTGTTGGACGCCCAAATTAAGGAGTTATAGGCTAGATTAACGAAAAAAGTAGATCCCACAGAGGTCTTGTCAAAGTACCGTATCAAGGAGGTGCGCAGTCGCTTCCTGAGCAACTTAAAAAATAGAGGGCGAAGGGCAGATGCACTCCTGACATACATCAGAGAGGCAAATGATTTGGTTTCTCATGATGCTTCCATCGTGGAGGAGGCCAAGGCGGATGTTGACCAATGGCTAGAGGTAGCGATGAAAGCACAAACCCTAGACAGATCGGGCATTTAGCTCGCCCCAATGAGTGACCTTGCTCGATCATGGGCAACCACATGCATAACGTTGAGGTATTTCTTCAAGAAGGTCAAGGCATCCTGAAATGCCCGAGATCTGATGGACAAGTTTGAGAGAGAAAGGAAGCTCGCTCTGACGTACTGCAAGACTCTGGCGCAAAACGGTTTCCTGAGCTTCACTGATTTGGAAGACCATATCCTGAAATAAGAAGAGTTGCAATCAGTATGGGACTCCTTTGAAAACGATACTTTAGAGATTGACAGTTGGGAGGAGCCCATTACTGAGCTTCAAGTGATGCAATGTACGACTAGATTCACGCTAATGGAAGCTTGTCTTGTCGACCTCAATGAGAGGTTTAATTATGTCGATGTTCGTCAGCTTGAAAGGTTCAGGTACTTGATTCGAGAACTCCAAAAGCACGAGGCAATACACGAGGATGATTGGGGCCTAGTCCAAGCGACCTGTAACCGCATTTTTGATGAGATCGCGCCATCTAAGCCTCCACAACAAGCAAAAACCCAAGCATAAGAAGAAATACAGGTGCAAAGAGAAGATAAAGCACAAGAAGTTCATGTGCATGAGGTCCCCTCTTAGCAAGAAGACCAGGGCAAAATTTGTGAGCCCTAAGAGGAGGAGGTCCTCGCTCAGCGAGAAGGCCAAGGCAAAAGCCTTGAGCCCCAACAAGGCGTAGGCCAAGAGCTCCAGGATGAGGAAGACGAGCGCTAAGATGAATTCCCAGGGCATGATCAAGAGTAGCTCAGTGAGTCGCAAGAAGAAGAGGAGGAAACAAGAAGAGAAGAATCAAGTGAAGAGTCTGTTGCTACTAGTGAGCATTCAGAAAGTGAGAGTGATGATGACTCTGAGCCCAATGAATAAGGCTTGGGATTTCAACATTGAGGCAAGCTCAATTTCCCCGCAAGCTGCCAAAGATGTTTTCACTTCTACAACATGGTGTATATTAAGCTTTTAAGTAATTTTTGCTCCTCATAAACTTTGTTCTCATTATTCGAATGCATTTTTCTCTCTCCTAACTTTTACTGTCGAAATCTTTCTACAATGCCTGAAGCATTGTGCAATTGTTTTTTTTCCACTGACCATGTAGGAAAATCGTCTTTCGGATGGCGATGGTAGTTCGTGTAATGCAATTTGGCCTCGAGGACCAAGGAAGAACGCAACACCCAACTTCAACGCGAGAAAAATATGAACTGCGCAAAGTTGCGATCATCCGAAGTGCGCAAAGTGTTGTGCATCATCCGAAGGATGCAAGGCGTTGTGCATTGTCTGAAATGCGCAAAGTTTTGTGCACCGTATAAAGTGTGCAAAGTGTTGTGCATCGTCCAAAGTGCGCAAGACTCCGACGCACCATCTGAAGTGTGCAAAGTGTTGCGCATCGTCCAAAGTGCGCAAAGTGTTGCGCACTGTCCAAAGTGTGCAACACTCTAACGCACCATCCGAAGTGTGAAAGACTTCGGCGCACCATTCTAAGTGCGTAATACTTCGATGCAGCGTTCTAAGTGTGCAAGACTCCAGCACACCGTTCCAAGTGCGCAAGACTCTGGCGCACCATCCGAAGTGTGCAAGACTCCGGAGCACCATTCCAAGTGCGCGAGACTCCGACGCACTGTTCCAAGTGCGCAAGACTATGGTGCACCATCCCAAGTGCATAGTGTTAGTTGAATTTTCAACGGAGGTGCGTCTCCCAATGCCCAACCTATTACGCACCTTCTTTATTACGAAAGGCATTTGTGCTTCACTTCAGTGCGTATTACCTGCTGACTTTTCAAATGATGCATGCCTCCCGAGACCTCATTCTTGTGCTCCTTTTCTCCTACATGGAGCCTTGCGCTCCTTATTATCGTGCCAAGTAGCCGTAATGGGCCAGTTGTGCTTCACCTCCAAACCTATCAACTCTGGCACTGGTCTTTCTCAACTGCCCTCCACATCAGCAAAGTTAAGGTGCATCCTTATCCGTCTGAGCGTAGCCATTCTGAGAAGCTTCCAGACTGTACGTTTCGGGATTTCAAGTCTATCTTCCATGGAAGTGATCCCCGCGAGGGAGGAGGCAGTGCCAGTAAGCCAAGCCTGTCAGATCATTGAAGGAGCTTAACTACATTTTCAAGGAGTCATCAGTCCCATCCATGCCTAGTAACTATTTCATAACTGTACTCTCTTGTAACACTTATCTTGGTTGCCACCGCCATATTTTGTAGGTGTGCATTTAATATTTCATATGGCTTTGCTATATAAGCATGTTATTTTATTGTAAAACTATGGATGTTTGCTAGAAGCTTGATGTAACCCGAATTCTACTATCAATACAGCTGATGTCTGGCTCTAACTCTGGACTTCTATTTTATGTGTATGTCTTATATTGCTTATCTTCTATTAAGTTCTCTGGTTTTTCAGTAGGCTTGAATTCAAATATCTGGATTTAGCTTCTGATAAAATGTGAACCCCTGGAGTAGCCTTGGAGATTACGCATGTTAGATGTTTAGTTTTAATTTCTGTTAGTTGTCTGTATTTGAGGGCTATTTGATTCGGAGTGCAGCAAATTTATCGTGTTGTTAGTCCATCACCTCTGTTCTATCTGGCCTATGGCCATATTTTCCATATCTTTAAGTCATTTCCCGTTTCTTTCTAGTTCCTTAATCTTACAACCCCCCAGTTAGAATAGCAAGGGAACCATCCCCTCTCTGGAGATTGGCACGGGAGGCATTTCTTCCTCTCGACCTTCCAATGTTGGTCGGGTCTAAGGCGCATAAATAAACAAACCCTTACCTAAGGCAGATCTCTGACCAACAGTAATGCATATATACCAAATCCCCCTAACAGAATCTACAAGCCACTTCCAAGTCTCTCAATTAACCTTGAACAACCTATTTAACCCATATTCAATTGGTATACCCCTACAAAAGAACAAAACAATAGTGCTACACTAACATTCTTTAATAGCTCTAAGCTTAGAGTTAGAAAAACAAAATGTAGGAGCTCTACCTTTTCTAAAATCTTCTACATGACCAAGTATATTGACAACCCTCCTCTTCCTTTGTATGCTACCATTAACAACATAGTGACAAGGTGGTTGCCTCTCGAGTCGCTATGAATTGGAAACTATCTATATCACTATGAAACAATAGTGACAAGGGAACAATATTGGCATAATAAGGACCAGTTGTTACTATTGCAACAAAGGATACATGGATATTCAAGGAGGAGGGTGATGTGGCCCCAAGGTCTATGCTAGCACATGAAAAGGTATGTGGCAAACGTAGGAATATAATCAACATGTGTATGGTGAGTCTCACATGTAGAAGAAATTTATTTATGGCTTCCAAGGATTGACTATGGTGGGGGCTTGTTTTCCTTCGTTGTCGGCTCTTGCCTCCATCTTCCAAAGAGGAACACAAAAGCATGGTAATCCTTATCCCCATGACCCAAAACAAAATTATCCCAGCCAAAGTTAATGCTATTATGACAAACAAGGATCTAAACCCTAGGGATACGCATTCACTGCAATGGCCTAGTTCAAAACTTAGGACTTTGGATTCTCCTCAAAAACTCACTACTTTTAAGAAATATGTTTTTGATGATGATTTACATTTGTTATGTAAAAGGATTGATTTATATATTTAGTCATAAAATGTATTAGTAAAAAGGATAGGGGTATTCTTGAAGCAACTCTTGTATCATTTCAACTATATAGAAAGCTAAGATACCATTTATGGAAAGAAAGCTATGACAAGTTTTATATATTGTTGACATGAGAGTTTGAAATGATTCATGGCAACCCCCAAACGACCCATTCACATAGATCATTTTCCATTCAAAATCATAGCAAAAAAATATTCCTTGCCAATGCATCAAAAGAAAAGAAACGATAATAGAAACTATTCAAATACAAGGCAACAAAAGGACAACTATTGGTGATGATATAAAACATATCAAAACTAGTCAGAATGCAAGGACTTATATGGGAAAACCCTCTACGGGAATACAATCCATGACAATATATTTTTACGACTAACATTGTTGATTAATGAAATTAAAGTGTGCATGAACTTAAGCAAAGCCTCTTCAAGAAAATAAAAGCATAAATAATGCACACACTAAGATCTCTCTAGACTCTTGCATTGCCCATGGTTGGACAATGCAATATTCCAAACTTTTACTTTCCCAACAAAGGAGAAAAAGAGGGGTATATCTAAGGTCAAAGGTCACACCCTTTTCTCTTCAACTCAAGTAATCTTTCATTTTTTAAAATATTTTCAAATCCAAATAAAACTTTTGTTTTATTTAACTCGAATTTAATCCACTTCCCCAATAAGAGGGTTTTGGTCCCCAAAATCTCATTCAAGCATATGGCTTAGGTTAACAAGTTGGAAAAACACCCTTATTGTTTATTTGAATTTAAAATTGACATCTAAAGTGAGTTTCGTAAGCAATAATTACTTGGAACATTAAATGCCTCCTATGAAGAGGTAAAACCAACAACAAATACCAATATCATGTGATCTTGGCTTGATCCTTCAAACCTGCATACAAATTTATTATTGTCCCATGGACAAGGAATCCATATACCAAAATACATCCCCTTTGTTTAGTCTGCATATGACATAACAAAAGAGTCGGTATGTCCATAAAAAGTTGTTAGTAAAAAGTTACTAGTATCACTGGCAGCAACTGAAAAAAAGAATTTAATAAAAGACGAAGATTCACAAATACATCTCACAATTGAAAAAATAACTTCTCCAATATATCTCACAACTGAAAAAACTTCTCCAATATATCACATTTCACAAGGTTTGATCAAAACATGTTTCGTGGGATGACACCACTCATCAATTGATCTTGTGAAAAATGGAATAGAAGATTAAAATAAATAAAGGAATGAGATGAGAATAAGCAGATTCTAACTATAGCAGATGCTTCAACTAACTAGAAAAACTACAGCCAACAAAAGAAATTTCTAAAGAAGAATTTTTAGCCCGTTGGAGAAATTTCTAACCAAAGAAGAAGCATCAACTAACTAGAGAGGAATTTAGAAATTTCTAAAATAATGAAGATAGAAAGAAGAAAGCATAGATTTTAGAAATTTCTAAAATTTTTAGAGATAAGCATTTAAGAAACATTTTTAGAAAATCTACTCCGCATTAAGAAAGTGCCAATGTTTTTGCGATTACGCCAACAAATTTTAGGAAGAGAGATATGCTGCAACTCGGGAACTTGTTGGTATAGACAAAAAAGTTTAGCGTTTAGGGAAGCCCCCAAGTTAAGAGAAATAGTAGAAGAGCTGTAGTCCAACTTGAAAACTATGGGGGTCCGCTTACTCTTTCAAATGCATGAATGAATTCGGTTGAGTAAAGTTGACTTATGCCGATGCAAAACTTTCTTAAAGCAATGGAATAGAAACTTCCTGGGGTACCCTCTAACACGAAGTCTACTGTAGAACAAATTCTTCAATTTGACATAACTGGAAAGATCAGATTCTCTGAGGTATCTCCGCAATTCACTGTTAATGAAAGAAGTCCTCTGGTGGAGAGGATGCAATGAATAGAAAGGAATATATTGATAGGCATTCAAAGGTTTCTGATAACACTTAGTGGAAAGAATGCCACTAGTATTGAAATCTTCTCTCTTGAAAAAAATAATATCCAGAAGATTCACTGAAGAGCAGAAGCAGAGATTCTTGAGAACCAATCTAGATGCCAAGAGCATCATCAATGTATCTTTTGAAAAATGCAAGAGCTGAAGTATCAAAAGAAGACTCGACCTAATTTTCCAAGTAACACAGAAAAAGATAAGCATAAACTATAGCAAAATTACTGCCCATTGTTGTTCCTCTAAACTATATATAGAGAACATCATCAAATTCTAAATAATGCTCCCGCAGAACTAATTTTGCCAAAATGAGAATCAATTCAGAGAGAGAAAGATCCAGTTGATGTTCTGCAAAATACTCATTTACCATATGCTTGAGAGCTAAGAGACCTTCGGAGATGGGAATACTACAATACAAAGATTCCACATCAAAAGTAAAAAGAAGATAGTGAGGATGAAAATGTTTATTGCTTAAATATTTGAGCAAAGAGATGGAATCAGGGAGATGAATTTTCTAATGTTGAAGGAAAAAATGGAGCAATTTAGATGCAATCTCAAGAATGTAACCTTTATAAGAACAAATAGGCCTTCCAACTACTTTGGGCTTGTGGAGCTTAAGTAGAAGATAAAAAGCACAAGGATTGAAATGGGTAACATAATTCTGTTTGAGGAACTACTCAACAGGTTCCAAAAAATGCATGAATTTTGTAATGATATTAGAGAGTCAGCTCCAGATGCTTTTCCAAGGAATAGAATCCACTTTTTATTCAAGACAACCAAACCTAAATTCTTGTCTGTCGGTTTAATAATGATGGATTTATCATAATTAAGAATTTTTAGACTTTTAATCAATCTATAAGGCAGCAGAGGACGATAGGTAAAGGAACATGAAGAAACCTTATTTTTTAGAAAAATTTATGCTTGATGAATGATTTCTTCAAGATGTAAATTGGGCTCAGGAGGATGCCAAAAGGGATTGGGCATATAAAAACTGTGGGGAAAATTCAAAAGTTTGAATTTTGAAAACCCGAATTAGAGCCGTTATGAATTACATCCGGTTCAGGATCAAAAAAGCCTCTAATTTGCAAAAGGCGAGCAAAGGCTTTGAAATATGAGAAAATAGAGGAGCCAGACATTGGGGAAGCACGAGGAATAAATTTTACTCCTAGACCGAGAAGCATTTGATCTTCGTAAGAGAGATGTTTAGAAGACAAATTATGGATAACAAAATTTGAAATCCTATTATCACCTCCGAAGGAGTCTTACGAGAAAAGAAATAAAAGCTTACATTCGATGGCAGGCCCCCAAAAATTTATGTGGTCGTGGGCGATAAAAATTCCCCGACAGATGCCTCTGCCTCGTCCTTTGATATTCATGTTTCTTCCTCTGCTGAAGTCTCTGCTTGTTCCTCTGCCTTTGCTTCTTCCTCTGAAAGTCGGTTGATTCTGGTCTTGATCCTGATTTTGGTCCTATCTCTGATTCTGCATTTGATTCTGATTTGGCAGCTGACCCGATTGACCACGACCAGGATTGAATTATTGACGACGACCAATGTGCTAAATGAACTGCACATGCTTTTGACTTATATTTGAGGATTCAAGTTTTGTGGAAGATGGCATAGGCGTCTTCTATTTGACATGTTGGTTTTACCTTGAGGGCAATGGCCCAAAGGCATTCAAATTGAAGTTCTGAGGGGTTCTCCCCCTGGAAGCCACTTCGTTTTATGGTTGTTGTTGTTTGGAGTTTCTTTGATTGTTGCACTAAAGGCACAAAGAAGAAGCGCAACAATCAAAGAAACTCCAAACAACAATTGTAGCCAAAAAACGAAGTGGCTTCCGGGGGGAGAACCCCTCGGAACTTCACTTCGAATGCCTCTGGGCCATTGCCCTCAAGGCAAAACCAGCACCTCAAATAGAAGATGCCTGTGTCATATGTCGCACAGCCTGGATCCTCAAATGTAAGTCAAAATCATGTGCAGTTCAATCAGCACATTGGTCGTCATCAACAATTCAATCCTAGTCGCAATCAACCAAGTCAACTACCAAATCAAAATCAGATGTAGAATCAAAGATAGGGCCAAAATCGGGATCAAGACTAGAATCAACCGACTTTTAGAGGAAGTAGAGGCAGAAGAAGAAGCAGAGACTTCAGCAGAGGAAGAAACAGGAATCTTAGAGGACGATTCAAAGGCATCAGTTGGGGCACTTCCATTGCCCTCGATCACGTATAAATTTTTGGGGGCCTGCCATCGACCGTAAGCTTTTATCTCTTTATTTATTTTCTCGTAAGACTCCTTCGAAGGTGGATAATAGGATTTCAAATTTTGCTATCCATAATTTGTCTTCTAGGCATCTCTCTTACGAAGATAAAAAGCTTCTCGATCTTGAAGTAAAATTGATTTTTCGCCCTTCCCCAATGTCTGCCTCCTCTATTTTCTCTGAGTTCAGAGCCTTTGCTCGCATTTTGCGATTTATAGCCTTTTTTGGCCCTAAACCTGATGTAGTTCATAACGGCTCTAATCCGGGCTTTCAAAATTCGAACTTTTTGAATTTTCCCCACAATTTTTATATGCCCAATCCCTTTTGGCATTCTCCTGAGCCCAATTTACATCTTGAAGAAATCATTCAGCAAACAAATTTTTTTCTAAAATATAAGGTTTCTTCCTGTTCCTTTACCCATCGTCCTCTACTGCCTTATAGATTGATTAAAAGTCTAAAAATGCTTAAATCTAATAAATCCATCATTATTAAACCGACATACAAAAATTTAGGTTTGGTCATCTTGAATAGATCTTGGTATAGAGAAGAAGGCCTTAAACAGTTGTCTAATCCTGCAGTTCATGAAAAAGTGGATTTTGTTCCTTGGAAAAGCATTTGGAGCAGACTTTCTTTTATCATTACTAAATTCAAGCATTTTTTGGAACCTATTTAGTAGTTCCTCAAACATAATTTCGTTACCCATTTCAAACCTTGTGCTTTTTATCTTCTACCTAAGCTCCACAAGCCCAAAGTAGTTGGAAGGCCTATTTGTTCTTATAAAGGTTACATGCTTGAGCCTGCATCTAAATTGCTCCATTTTTTCCTCCTTCCAGTACTTCAGCATCAGAAAAATCATCTCCCTGATTCTATCTCTTTGCTCAAATATTTAAGCAATAAACATTTTCCTCCTCACTATCTTCTTTTTATCTTTGATGTGGAATCTTTGTATCCTAGTATTACCACCTCTGAAGGTCTCTTAGCTCTCAAGCATATGGTAAATGTGTATTTTGCAGAACATCAGCTGGATATTTCTCTCTGTGAATTGATTCTTAGTTTGGCAGAATTAGTTCTCCGAGAGCATTATTTAGAATTTGATGATGTTCTCTATAAACAGGTCAGAGGAATAGCAATGGGCAGTAATTTTGTTGTAGTTTATGCTTACCTTTTTCTATGTTACTTGGAAAAGCAGGTCGAGTCTTCTTTTGATACTTCAGCTCTTGCATTTTTCAAAAGATACATTGATGATGCTCTTGGCATCTAAACTGGTTCTCAAGAATCTTTGCTTTAGTTTTTTCAGCATTACCAAAGATTCTATCCTTCAATTTGCATTACCCCCACTATCTCCTGCTCTTCTGTGAATCTTTTGGATATTATTTTTTTCAAGGGAGAAGATTTCAATACTAGTGGTATTCTTTCCACTAAGTGTTATCATAAACATTTGAATGCCTATCAATATATTCCTTTCTAATCATGGCATCCTCTCCACCAGAAGACTTCTTTCATTAACAGTGAACTGCGGAGATACCTTCTCAAATAATCTGATCCTGCCGGTTATGTCAGATTGAAGAATTTGTTCTACAACAAACTTCGTGCTAGAGGGTACCCCAGGAAGTTTCTACTCCATTGCTTTAAGAAAGTTTCGCATCGGCATAAGTCAACTCTACTAAGCCGAATTCATTCCTGCATTCGAAAGAGTAAGCGGACCACCCTGGTTTTCAAGTTGGACTACAATTCTTCTTTTATTTCTCTTAACTTGAGGGCTTCCCTAAACCCTAAACTTTTTCGGCTATGCCAACAAGTTCCTAAGTTGCACCATATCTCTCTTCCTAAAGTTTGTTGGCGTAATCCCAGAAACATTGGCGCTTTCTTAATGCGGAGTAGATTTTCTAAAAATTCTAAAATTTCTAAAAATGTTTCTTAAATTCTTCTCTCTCTTCCTAAAGTTTGCTAGCGTAATCCCAGAAACCTTGGCACTTTCTTAATGCGGAGTAGATTTTCTAAAAAATCTAAAATTTCTAAAAATGTTTCTTAAATTCTTATCTCTTAAATTTTGGAAATTTCTAAAATCTATGCTTTCTTCTTTCTATCTTCATTATTTTAGAAATTTCTAAAGTCCTCTCTAGTTAGTTGATGCTTCTTCTTTAGTTAAAAATTTCTCCAGTTGGATAAAAATTCTTCTTTAGAAATTTCTTTTGATGGCTGTAGTTTTTCTAGTCAGTTGAAGCATCTGCTATAGTTAGAATCTACTTATTCTCATCTCACTCCTCTATTTATTGTAATCTTCTATTCCATTTTCCACAAGATTAACTGATGAGTGGTGTAATCCCACGAAACATGTTTTGATCAAACCTTGTGAAATGTGATATATTGGAGAAGTTTTTTTTCAGTTGTGAGATATATTGGAGAAGATATTTTCAGTTGTGAGATGTATTTGTGAATCTTCGTATTTTATTAAATTCTTTTTTCAATTGCTAGTGATACTGCCACTGGTAACTTTTTATCAAAATCCACAACATGAGGAATGTCATAAACTATTGACAATAGAGGATAAAATTAAACACATATTTTTGAAACTTGTAGTTATCATAGTCCATTTGCTTGGACTAATCCAACCACATTCCAACCTCATAAGCATTGCATCAAAATGAAGAGAACCTTTTTCAATCTTTGCTCTCTCTTTAGAGAGCTTTTTCTTGTATTTAGAAACAAAGAGCTTCTTACACGTGCTACTAGCATGATTCTTTTTACCACAATGTTTACATATGTATAGATTCCAACAAAACTAAGATTTATTACCTTTTCTTCCGCTATATTCAAAATACAATGGAAAACTAGAAGGTTGATGTTTATGCTTCTTATCATGGATTCATAGTTGATTGTGCTTGTTGCCTTGCACCTGTCAAATATGGTAGATTCCCTTAATTATTCTTCTTTTATGAAAGGTTGAACTTTTTTTGGATTTGTATTAAAATTTTTTGGACTTCTTGTCCCATGGTTTCACTTCCTTCTTTATGCCAACTTTGGGGCAAGGGTTGTCTCTCCTTCTTCCCATTAGAACACACCTACAACCTTCATGGAAATATCCTTTTTTTAACTATCTAAAACCCATTTGTTTAGGCATAATACTTTGACCATGCTTTTCATGTCTTTGGCCTTGACAGCCCCTTCTTCAAAAGCTGGGAACTTATGTCCTTGGTATGCATCTCAAAATTGACAAATGAATCAATGCATTTTCCAAGTATATAAAATTGGAATTAGATTTGCTTACTGTATTTGTTTCAGAGATGAAGCTAGCTTATTTAATGGAACAATGGGGAAGATGTTTCTCTTTCTTGATAGCTTTACACTAGGAGAAGAGTTGGGTCAATAATGTCCCTTTGGAAGCTTATATCTTCTTGCAACTTCTCTATCGTTTACAAACACTTATTTTCACTTGTGAGATTGTGCCATGCAAACTACCCATAATTTCAGTGCATTGGCTCTTTGATCTCAAGAAATTCTTTGCAACCATAACGAGTAGCCCTTCTTTCTCATGAAGCTTTAGCCTCAACTCTATATCTCTTTCTTCAACTTGAAAAACTCTTGGAACTATTACTAGGTGGTCTCTAGCAAGTCTTGAATCTTGCCTTATTCCTCTTGGAGCTTGTGTTGCTAGTTTCTACTAGATTTCTTCATATCTCAGCAAAGACAATGCATAGGACTTTCGTTTAACACTTACAATGCAAACTTGTTTGCACACGTAAAATCTAAAGAGCCAACAAACTTCACACAAGCCTTAGGAAAATTGGCTTTGATACCAATATGATCTGTGACAACCCTCAAATAAACCTTCCAGCAGATCTTTTTCATATAAAATTAAAGCAACAAAATATTTATTGTTCAATGAATTAAAATGAAAGAAAACACAACTAAAGACAAATCAGAAAAGAGGTAGTGACAGCTATTGACAATAAAATAAAACACATCAGAAATTATGGTAACACAAGAATTTATGTGGACAAAACCCTCCAAGGGAAAAAAGTCCACAAAAAAGTGTTTTGTAACTTATATTGTTGAAAGATAATGAGAATACAATGTACATGAACTGAAATATTGTCTCTCCAAGAAATTGAGAGCGCAAACAACTCACACAAACAAGGTCTCCCCAAGCTCTTGTCTTGCCAATTGTTGGAAAATGCACCAACATACCTAATTTATGCTTTTCCAGAAAAGGGGAATGAAAGAGAGGCATAAAAGGTCAAAATTCATGTCCTTTCCTCTTCCATTCCTCCTCTGATGACCTTACATTTTTTTTTTTAATGGCTCTCCAAATTCAAAAATGAGTTTTGTTTTATAGGACTAGCATTCATTCATGATTAAAAAAGAAAAGGAAAAAAAAAAGCCATTACAATATGTAGAACAAGAAAGATTTTAAAATCAATTTTAGCATTTATGGTGTTAAAAAGAAATGTGACAATTTGTTTCAGACTAAAAGAACTTCTAATCAGGATAGTTCTTTCATATGAAAAAGAAAAAAAATGTGGAATACCCAATTTGTGTTAGCTGTGACTACTTAATGCAATCAAATTAGATGCCAAGAAAGATGAGGGGGCTTCTGAAATTAGTATGTTAGACATCCCCCCAATTACTTTATTAGAAAGATATAGAGGTTCTGTTATGGTTGATTTTATCAGCATTTTGTTGTTGTAATGGGTTAAATAATTTTTTTTTTTTGTTGAAGCAAGGCGAAGTACAATGGATGGCACAACTGGGGGCTACACTCCCCATGGGCATAGCAACAGGGTGCCTCCCTCCCCGTGATTCGAAATAAGATAGCCAAAATGAAACACCAATGACATACTGTTGGGGTGTCCCAACAGGGACTAGGTTAAATAAATTTGGATTTTGTTTCATGTTGAATTCCCTCCATTGTTTTGTATAAATAATAGAGAGAGATTATCAGGATGTGTCAGAGAGAGTTCAATGGATGTTTGCAAGCAAGCAAATGGCAATGGTATATCATAGTCAAAGATTATAGAGGGTATCAACCTCAACATATCTTGGGCAATATTGAGTATTTCTCACTAGAAATTTTAAGCAATATATTGTTATATGCAAGTCTGGTAAAAGTTTTAAATATATAAGCATATAGATTGATTAAAATTCGGGGAATGGAAAATTTGAATAAAATGGAGTAAACAAGAACAACACAACCAAAAAATAAAATCACATTTAAATGAATTGGAGTTAACAAAAATAGATGTATGAGATAGGCATGAGATTGGTGTGCTTGGAATGGCTATTCCAGGTAAGTCCTAAGAAGTCATCACTCAATTAGTTTAGATAAGTATTAGAACCAAGTTCGCTAGTGTATTCCTATATACCCGGGTGAAATTAAGACTACAGATAACTGTACTTATTTGCTTTGATGTGAGGTCTATAGAATTCGGATTACAATCTATATCTAAATGGAGGTTTTGAGAACATTGTTTGGTGTTCTACCTATTCCAATGACTCACCACAACCTTTTCAAAGCTTTTCATAAAATGAATTTTTGATTATGATTTTGATGATTGCAAAGATGTTTAAACTTTTTTCCAGAATGCCCTGACATTGGAAATTGACAGGTTGTTAGTTGGACATAGAGCTTTGCTTACTTCTCATACACTATATGCTTCCAAATATATGAGTGTTCCATAGCATCTAAGAGTGTTTTCTAAGCCTTTCAATCTTGTAAAGACCACACAAGTATTAATTATTCGTGTAAAATGAATCTATGATTTCTTTTTTATTTTTGCCCTTTCCAATGTCATAATAGTTTTCTACTTCATGTGTGCCTCTGGGTGTGTGTGTTTCAATATTTCTTATTGGAACAACCTGGAACTAAAATGTGCAATTGTTAAAGACAGCCTATTCATCTGCTTGGTGCTTATCCTATTAGTGGATTTGCTCCTCTTCAACACCACTATATACACTTTGTGTTAACTCTTTCCAAATTCCTGCTAAGACATTGTATCTTGATTCTCATCATCACAGGAATAGAGGTCCAGAAATTTGACTTCCATTTCAAAGATTTCAGATATGTGGTTCCCAATAAGTTTTCCATACTTTTGGTAATTATCTTGGTGTGCAAAATCCAACATCTTGATCCTTCTCGATGGAGGCATTGAATCCAAAGACAGGTACTTGAATAATAAATCCTGGCAACAAGGGTCATTGCATCATTCTAGTGCACAAAAAAGGGCAGCATAAAATTTGGAAATGGTTACTCTGTCATGATTTGTATGTAATTTGTTCAGCAGTAGGTGCTTTAAATCTGAATCAACACTTACCTTTGCAATGTCATAGACGTGTGATCCTTCCTGTGTGAGAGCATGCTGGAATATAAGTTTCCAGTCTTTGGCTGCAAAGTTTGAATAAAGCAACTTCATTGGAAACCTTATTAGCCTCTGGAAAGCCAAGACCTTCACCTTCTTATCTTCATCACGGATCTTCAGAAAGACTGTATACAATAATTCTTTGAATAACAACAGCACACAGAGTCAAACACATTCTGCTCTGATGAAGATTCATCAACATTTATGAAAATTATTCAGGACCTAACTTTTGTATTTAAGGGGGAAAAAAATTATGGAGAATTCTGAACTTATTAAAAGAAGGCATTGTGAACCAAAGATAACAACAAATATCATGGAAGGATATTTAATCACATCTGAAAGAAACACCCATAGGTTATAATACTCTTGGTTGGCATTTCCCACCTTAATTAGAGTGTCTTTGCTTGGCCTGATGCAGCCTGCCTGTCCATGTAGGATAAAGTTTTAAAAGCTAGATGAGTTTCTATTCATTGATTAAGCTACGCTTGCCTTGGACCTACTATATTATGTGCTCAAAAAAGCCTGCCTGTCCATGTAGGATAAAGTTTCAAAAGCTAGATGAATTTCTATTCATTGATTAAGCTACGCTTTCCTTGGACCTACTATATTATGTGCTCAAAATCATGAGATGAGCTCTTATTAAAGTTCTTACTATCTTTGAATATGAAGCTATATTTTAGAGATAAGTTGTAGATTGTTTAGAATCTTGACTAAAGGTCTAGGCCTTCTTGTAACAGAGTGAATGGGGTACTGTCCTTGGTTTTGGTTAGCCTTACAACTTAGACGAGGCTTTCTAAATGGGGAGCTTTTTTTAGATATATTAAACAACCTTGTCTATTAAGAGAAAGACATTAAAATGATGTTCAAGGGAAGAAAATGTCCCCACCATTTTCATCCACTTCTGGAGGCTCAATCTGCAGTAAGAGCTGAAAAGCAGATCGCCTCACTCGTACACTTGAGTCACTAAGAACGTTAGTCATTATGTTGTGAATGGCTTCCGCAGGCCATGGTTGCACAACAATTTGTTGCCTTATATTGCTTTCAATGCGTGATCGAATTTTTCCCAACACTGCAAAAATTGAATTTTCACATAGAAATCTTAGGACAAAACTAATATGTTGTGATATTAAGCACATTGCTTCAGTATCACTCTCTTAACATATTGAGGTAGCATGATCAAATGGCAAGAGTTCAACCGGTTAAATTCTTAAAATTTCAAGGAGACCCAAGTTCGAACCTTGCCAAACGATACATGCATAATTGCCAAGCCGTTGTAATACCATTATGTGGTCATGATGTAATATGGGTGGGGCCCGTTTCAATCCCATATGACCCATTTAAAAAATATATATTTGGAACTAGCATGGGCATTCAGAAGCTTCTGATGTGACAAGTTACAACTATGCCAAATGCATTTCAAAATATTTTTTAATGGATGACTTACAGAGTAAGCATTCAAGCCTTAGGAGAGCTGAATCTGTATGTGGATCAACAATCTTTGATGCCAAACTAGTTACCAATGTCATAGGGCTTGACTTATAAACTGCTTCAAATATAAGCAATGCTGCATGTACAGCTGCATCAAAGAGAGCCTGGTTAATAATAAAAAAACCCATTCTAGTTGTGCACTTAAGAACCCACCAATGGTGGAAAGCATATATCTGGTGAGAAGCACAACTCTCAGCATCAGGCAGTATATGATCAAGATGCATAAAACCAGAAACGTTAGAACTGATTGCAGTATATGATCAAGATGCATAAAACCAAGAGGCTATTGCTGGAAAACAGAAAGATTATTACATTGCATCAGGCATGGAACAGGTGAAATGAACTTACCACTTTTTTCAGCACTGCCATTGCTCGAGTCAGGAAAAAGAGTGATTGCATCAAGGAAACTTCTCGCAAAACATGGCTTTGAAAGAAGTTCTAGGAGAAATTTCATTTGGGGTTTTTGAAGAACAGTTAGACCTTTGGATACATAGTAGGATAGAATTTGATGTAGCACTGTAGCTAGGCAGGCGTCCCATTCATCCTGCATAGCAAATGATATCAATCTTCAAGACTGAAAAAAAAAAGAAGTTATAGTAATGTACAAAAAGGAAAACCAAAATAGTTCAATGGAACTCAAGGGAATAACCAACAATAATAGCAGTAAGAAGAGTATTTTAAGCATCACCCACCTAAGACAGTGGCAAAAAACACAAAGAGGGTTTACTGAAATGTGAAACCTTCAATAAAAGTAAATCTACAGAATTACATTAGATCAGATGCACACATTGTATAAACACAACCTTAAATGATACAGAATGAAGGGAGCTATTTCTGCAGAAGAGGAAGAAGAGGCAGGGTAACCAACCCTATCCTCATAAGCATCTACAATTTGGTAGACACCTGAAGTGGATCTGAGTGATCATGTGTAGCATGTCATTGAGTGCAAAAGGTAGCAAGAGCAATCTATGAAGCCTAAAGGCTACATGAAAATACTAATCACTAAAACTAGGGCCTAGAGACTACAGGTCAGCACCATCTGATGCAAAGCACAGATTCAATACTGGCAGACCCGTGGGTGACTGATCAGATAAATTTTGCATTTTTTTCATACTAAATTGATCGGTACAAAATATTTGTGAAGCAATATGTATTTGACCAGTTTGTATGAAATGAATATTGCTATTTCTCCTTTTACTCTATATTCTATTTTCAATTCGTTTCGATAACTTTCATATTAAATCCTTTGGACTTTGTATTTACTTCAGTGAAGCAGGGATTTGGATACTAATAGGCATGGAAACTGAAACATCTCATTTATACAATAAAATAATATTGGTGATGAAAGCAGGGGTCGAAGGTGACTCCTTCCTAGTTGAAAGAAAAACACATGCTAACCTGGTTAAACTGTTGAAGGTCCTCCAATAACCTCCTGGCATTGTCCCAGAAGATCCCAGCTTGAGAAAATAATGGCATTCGCTTTGAACTAAACAGGTCCAAGAACAGTTGGAATCCAGCTTGAACAATAAACACTTCTGCTATGTAAGTTCTAAACAAAATGACATCCAAATAGAACATGAAAAAACAACTGATATTATGGGTCCATTTTGATTCTTTGGCTTGGGAAACTTTGGGCCACTCAAAAGTTGTTGCAAGTTTACACAGCCTTCAGATGGTGGATACATGAAGACTGCATAGAATGAGACCCTCCTCTACAATTTATTGATCCTCACTGTCAGCACTCGCCACCCACAAAGCTTGGAGGGAAATGATGAACAAGTTCAGTAATACATACATAAATCTATCAGCTTAAAATTTTTGTTTCATCATAATCTCCTCGACTGTATATATGTTGCACTGACTCAAGCCTTGGCTCTGTTCTGCGCTGGTTTTTGAAAATAGCCTAGGAGCCCGTGCAATGGTTGGCTGTTTTAAGACATTGTATCTCTATCCTATATAAATTGAAAACGGCATAAAATTGTAGGGTACTAGGACTCATAATTTTCACTTTAAGGTGACAATTCATTAAGAAATCTATAAAGGGTAAAGCCAAATAACTGAGTAAATATTACACTGTTTGGCACTCTTTACATTTCTGATACAAAATAACTGCTACATACCAAAGAAGGATACATACATGAGGATTGTTCATCAGATGGAAAATGTCAAGGGCGTCAGAGAGCAATAAGCGAAAGAGGAACCACAATTTAACAATGGAAGCTGCATCGCATAAATCTTCAGAGAAAAGACCAATATCTGGTTGTCGAAGAACCATCACACCTAATAAACCTGCAAATTATTTACAAAATTTAAGTAAAAATTTGCTTTACGCCAATTTCTTCAAAGCTTTTTTGTTGTTTCTGTTTTTCTTTGTTCAATTGTGTGTAATTCGCAACAAAATTCCACGGCAAGGTCTTCATTATATCTTTCCAATCAACTGCACAAGTCCTACAGCTAATTAAAGTACTTCTCTCCCCTGAATTTCTTCCACGGCATTTTCATTTTTTCCCAGCGTAAAATCCAGAATTTATATATTACCGATCAATTCTTCAAAAATTTATAACAATGTTTTGAATCGTTGTCCTAGGTTTCTAATGCTGAAAAAATATTGTAAGAATTTTAAGCTCTTTAGCAGTAAGTAGATTTAAAGCCTAAAATAATATCAAAATCCGGCGAGTTTATCACTAAAGAGCTTTGAGGCCTAGTAATAACAGTAAGAAAAAACAAAATTCAGCGAGTAAAGACCTTCAATCAGTTGTTTGTTCGAGAAAATCCATAGAGCCACAGATTCCGTGCGCTCCTTTGCCTTCTTTACCATGGATTTTGAGCATTCTTGTATAAACTCGTCCAGAGAAGAATCGTAACTTCCACAAAAGAAAAACGTTTAGAATTATATGAAATAAACAAGTAGGGAGCTTTGAAGTTGAATATCATTTGCAAAATATAAATCGTCTTACAGCTCAGCGTGGAGCAAATCCAAAGATATAACGAGTTTCTCTGTGCGACTGGATTTGTCTTTCGTGACTGGAATTTCAAAGTTACTGCAAAGTAAAGGGCTTCAAAATTTACAGTTCGTTAAATATGTCGAAAACAGAAGTATTAGTTTAAAACTTTACATTTGAATGAGAACAGCGTGAAAGCCAGAAATAAAAAAGATATATACTTGGAGTGAAAGAGCTCGTTTTGAAGCTCTTCATATAAGGATTCCTGTGCCATCTTTCTACTGTGCTATTTGTTCAAAAGTCTCTTGCAGGTGGGATTCGATCTTGAATTTATTCTGTTACAAAGTGCAAAATATTAAGTCGCCTATGTTAGAGAAAAGCAAAGTAGAGCACTTATAGGGCACGATATTATTTATCAAGAAAAAATATTGTGAATATTTTTATTATAAATGTTGTTATATATATGTTATATAGAACTAACACATAATTATTTTTTAAGCTTAATTTTTATTTTAAAATTATTATAAATATAAAAAATGATGAATTTAGAAGTTTGTTAGAGTTCTTTAGGGTAGGGTTTCTACCGCTTTTTAGAGTTTTTCATGGCTTCCAATCCGACGTTCTACTAGTTTGCGCTGCTATTGCAGGGAAATGGTTCATGTCAATGACACTTATGGAGTATTCAACTATTACAAAATCTTACCAAAGGGTTTTTCCTTTTTTATGTTGTTGACCCAACATAGTCCCTTGTATTTTTGGAGCTCTTTGCTAGTTCTCTCATCGTGGACCCAATGATTTGTATCTACGGACAAGCTGCAAAAATTTCTTGTTTGAGTGGAGTTCCTTAGTCTTCCCCTTCTTTTGTCGGCTAGTTTGGACCAAATCACAAGTGTGTTTAGACATGTTGTTCTCACTCAACCTAAAAAATTCTTTAATGGTGAAAATTATGTCACCATTCATGTGGGGGAGGCCACCATTTCTTAGAGAGTGGTTGATGCAGCAGCGAAGAGAGGGTCAATTTAACAACAACCTCTCTTAGCTACTCAGACATCTTCCGTCAACATGCACACAAATAACAACATAACATGCATAGTAAACACAAAACACTATTTTTCTTTTCTTAATATATATTTTATAACATCCATAATAACACATTACAACAGTGGCCACAGTTGCCACAACGTCTTAATTGCTCTCACATAGCAATCCCATGGCGGCCATAATTGCCACACATCTGCAAGCACTCCTCTAAGTACCAATCTCCTTCTTCCATCCGAGGTTTTACATCTCAAACCTCCTACAAGCACTACATAAAGTACCAATTCCTTCTTCAAGGTTTTACACAACAAACCTCCTGCAAGCACTGCACCGAGTGCCAATTTCCTTCATTTGAGGCTTCATACAAGAAAACACACAACCTCTCCTAGCTACTCAGACATCTTCCTCCAACATGCACACAAATAACAACATAAAATGCACATTAAACACATAACACTATTTTTCTTTTCTTAATATATATTTTATAACATCCACAATAACACATTACAACAGTGGCCACAGTTGCCACAAGGTCTTAATTGCTCTCACATAGCAATCCCATGATGGCCATAATTGTCACACATCTACAAGCACTCCTCAGAGTACCAATCTCTTTCCTCCATCTGAGGTTTTACATCTCAAACCTCTTGCAAGCACTACACAAAGTGTCAATTCCTTATTTAAGGTTTTACATAACAAACATTGTGCAAGCATTGCATCGAGTGTCAATTTCCTTCATCTAAGGCTTCAGATAAGAAACCTCCTCCAAGCACTACACCAAGTGCCAAGTTCCTTCCTTTGAGGCTTCATACAAGAAACCTCCTCCAAGCACTGCATCAAGTGCCAAGTTCCTTCCTTTGAGGCTTCATACAAGAAACCTCCTCCAAGCACTGCATCAAGTGCCAAGTTCCTTCCTCTGAGGCTTCATACAAGAAACCTCTTGCAAGCACTGCACTGAGTACCAAGTTCCTTCCTCTAAGGCTTCATAGAAGGAACGTCCTGCAAGCACTGCACCGAGTACCAAGTTCCTTCCTCTGAGGCTTCATAGAAGAAACCTTCCACAAGCATTGCACAGAGAGCCAATTACTGGGACCCCTTGCTCCCCCTCCACGCTTCATATTAGCTTCTTATCTATAAACATAAAAAGTAATTATCCAACCGTATGCTTATCCGGTCTTGGCTGCCAACTGTATGCTTATCTTTGAGCAAGGTGTTGCAAGAAGTTTGTCATTGTTGTCAACACAGTCAGTTAGATCTACTGATGCAATGGACAGGCAGTTCAGAAGTCATTCAGATGCAGAGGATAGAAGTTCAAAAGTTAGTCAGATCATGTACAACAAGTTTTCAGGAAGAAAGAAGTGGCCCAGTTTCAAAAATTCGAGAAAAAAGACAAGTAAGAAAACTGTCGCGATATCGCGACAAGTCGGAGGAGAGAGAAAGCGCCGAAAATGTCGCGATTTCGTGACAAAAATGAGGAGAGAGAAGGCGCAGCTGAAAATGTCATGATTTCATGACAAAAATGAGGAGAGAGAAGGCACAGCCGAAAATGTCATGATTTCATGACAAAAATGAGGAGAGAGAAGGCGCAGCTGAAAATGTCACGATTTCGCGACAAAAATGAGGAGAGAGAAGGCGCAAGGCAAACTGTCGCGATTTCGCGACATGTTGGATTTTCGTTGGCCGAAGCAAGGAGAAAGCGCTAAGTGGAAAAGTTGTAGCGATTTCGCTACATGTTGGATTTTCGTTGGCCGAAGCAAGGAGAAAGCGTTAAGTGGAAAAGTTGTAGCGATTTCGCTACATGTTGGATTTTCACTGGCCGAAGCAAGGAGAAAGCGTTAAGTGGAAAAGTTGTAGCGATTTCGCTACATGTTGAAATTTCATGGTCGAAGCAGGGAGAAAGTGTTAAGTGAAAAATTGTAGCGATTTCGCTACAAGTCAAAAGTGCAAAACTCAAAGGTGTAGCGATTTCGCTACGAGTCAAAAGTGCGCAAAACAAAGGTGTAGCGATTTCGCTACAAGTCAAAAGTGCACAACTCGAAGGTGTAGCGATTTCGCTACAAGTCAAAAGTGCACAACACGAAGGTGTAGCGATTTCGCTACAAGTCAAAAGTGCAGAACTCAAAAGTGTAGCGATTTCGCTACAAGTCAAAATTGTGCATGAAGCGAGAAATGTACGAAAGTCGAAAGCGTCATGATTTCGTGACAAAGATGAGGATGACGTCAACGAAAGTCGAAAGTGTCACGATTTCGTGACAAGTGCAAGAAAAGCCTCTGAAGCCGGAAGCGTCGCGATTTCGTGACAAGAATGAGAATGACGTCAACAAAAGTTCGAAGTGTCACGATTTCATGACAAGAACGGAGGCAAAGCTATCAAAGGCCAAAAAGGGTCACGATATCGCGACAACAAGGACAAGAAGGCGTACGACCACAAAAAGTGTCGCGATATCGCGACATGTTATTATTTCACGGCAATAAGCTACAGGAAGGTGACAAAGGTGGCAGAGGCGTTTTGAGGCCGACAAAGTTAAATCTGGGCCGACAGATTTTAGGGTTTTGCAGCCGACATTTTCTAGGGTTTTGCAGCCGACTTTCTTAGGGTTACAGCCGACGGATTTTAGGGTTTGGCAGCCAAAAAATTCTAGGGTTTCTCAGCCGACGTTCTTTAGGGTTTGTTCCTAAAATTTCTTCTATAAAAGGAGGGCTTCTTCGAGTTTGAGAGCATAGTGCGTGAAGATAGAGTGCGAATGCGAGCAGAGTGATTGTGCAAGTAAAATTCTTGTCGAGCAGAGTGCGAAGTCGTAGTTAGAGTTGAAGCGAAGTGTGCATATCGTGATTGTGTGAATTAAGAGCGCGATGTGTAGAGGTGGAGTTATGAGTGCGAAGTGATAGCGCGCAGACAATAGAAGTGATCGATCATCCGATTGCAGTAGAGAGTGCAAAGAAGTTCACGTAAGCGATCGGACAGTGCGAAGCGTTTTGCGCACAGAAGTAGAAGAATGCAGAGAAATAGCAGACTGTAAGAAATAACGTGAGAATTTTATTCTGTAATTTTTCTTAATCATTATTGACTTCCAAGTTGCAGCTTGGCATAAGGGGTTGGTGCCTCTTTCCAGTAGGTGCTGGTAAATTAGGAGTTGGTGCTCCATTCTGTTTGAAACAGATAAAGCTAAGGGGTTGGTGCTCCTTCCAGTTGGTGCTGGTAAAAGATTTTGTAAAGTTGTAGCTTTGCATTGGCTGGATTTGGATGGTAGTCCAAGCAATCATTTTGAGGAGTAGCCACATTGGTGAACCTCGTTAAATAACTGTGTTGTGTGTGTCATGCTTTCTTGCTGCATTTGATATTTCTTTTATCAGTTTTAAATAGTTGTTGGATTTAAAACTATATGTATTAGAAATTTTAAAGATCACACTGATTCACCCCCCTCTCAGTGTCACTGTGATTACAACAATTGGTATCAGAGCCAAGTTCCTGAACAGAGCTTAAACAGCTAAGGTGATCTTGGAAGTTACGCAATGGCAAGTGGTGAAGGGTTCTCCTCGAACAAAGCACCATTGTTTGATGGGACTAATTATGCGTTCTGGAAAATTAGAATGCAGACATATCTCAGTGCTTTGGGTTTTGACATCTGGGGTGCGGTAGTTAATGGTTACAAAGCTCCCGCCACCGCTCCAACAGACACTCGCTGGTAAAAAGGCATTTGAATATGATTCAAAAGCAAAAAATGCCATCATGTGTGGACTAGTGGACAATGAGCTAGTCAAGATCATAAATTGTGAATCAGCAAAAGATATATGGGATAAACTAGAGAACATTCATGAAGGAGATGATAGGATCAAGGAGGCCAAGCTTCAAGCACATCGAGCTCAATACGAATCTTTAAAGATGGACAATGATGAGAACATAGAGACTTTCATGCAAAGAGTCAATGGGATCACCAATTCAATCAGAGGTCTCGACGAAGAATTAACCGATGCCGTTATCGTGAAAAAGGTATTAAGATCTCTCCCTCCTAGATTTGATTCTAAAGTCTCTCGCCATAGAAGAAGCCAAAGATCTAAATCATTTTAGTATGGATGAGATGCATGGTTCTTTGACTGCTTTTGAAATGAGAATAGGAAGGTCTAATCCCACAGATAGAGAAGTTGCTTTCAAAGCCCTAAAAGGTAAAATCACAAAACCAGAGTCAGAAGAAGAGGATGTATCAGATGAAATGGAAGCAAATTTTGTCAAAAAACTGAGAAAGGGAAAAGGAAAGTACAGAGGAAAGCTACCATTTAAATGCTTCAACTATGGAGGCATTGGGCACTTTGCGACAAAATGCCCACTCAATGAAAAGAACCAGGGTGAGGAAGCTTCGCACCAAGAAAGAGGTGACTGGAAGAAGAAATCAAACTTCAGGAAAGGCAATTTCAAAAAGAAAAGTTTTATCTCTCGAAATGCAGATTCTTCAGAGGACAGCTCTAGTGAAGACTCCGAAGAAGGAACAGGTGAGGCTCTCTTTATGGCATTTGAAGTAGAAAAATTAGAAGAGGCAGAAAACATAGAAAAGAGAGAAGGAATGAACTCTAAAGTGTCTATTGAAAAAGATGAGGCTGAAGTTGATTTAGAAGGTGAGCTGGTCTCTGCTCTTATGGAATGGAAATCTGAGAAAAGAAAGAATAAAAAACTATCAAGAAAGCTTGAGGATGCAAATGACATTATAACCAGTCTAAAAATGCAGACAGAAGAGTACAAGAAAATGTCCGAAGATCTTGAAGTACAGGTAACCATGAAGATAGATTACTGTTGCAAATTGGAAGAAGAAAATGTTGGTCTTCGAATTCAGATACAAGAGCTGGATCAAAAAATTAGCTGCCACTTCAAGCGTGAAGAAAGTTCTATGAAGCTAGACAAAATCCTAAGCGATCAAAGACCCGCAGGTATCAAATTCGGTCTAGGCTTTACTGAAGGAGAATCATCAAACAAGCAAAAGGCAAGCAATGTTGAATATGAAAAAGGTAAAGACAAGAAACAAGTTGTTGAAAGAAAAACAAATCAGGCAAAAGAAAGCAGTAATGCCAGCCTTGAAATAGGAACTGACAATGATGGCTTTACCAAGGTCACACATCAGAAGAAAAGAAGATCTAAGGCTCCTGCAACAACTTGGCAAAGACCATCTTTCAGGTTCAATCATTATTTCTATGGTTTCTGTTTCAAATGTAATGGTTATGGGCATAAAATTGTTGACTGCAAGTATAATATAGGTCCAAGAAGTTTCACTAGTAGAAATGCTTTTGCTCCTCTAATGAGTTATGCAGTAGAGTGCTTTAATTGTCACAACTTTGGGCATATTGCTAGAAACTGTCATAGTACTTCTGTTTCAAATCAATCTCAAAAAAGAAGAATTCAACCATATAGGGCAAAACAAAATAGAATTTCTTCTGAAGGATATGTGCAAGATTCTAAAAAGGGGAAATCCAAGCTAGAACCCAATACCACAGTTAAAACAGAATGGAAACAGAAAGAACAGCTCAGGGAAGAAAAGGAATCTTTAATAGTGTAGACAACTTTCAGAGCTCAGAATAAATGTGTACCGTGGATCCTTGATAGTGGTTGCTCAAGTCATATGACAGGTGATAAACAAAAATTTGAAAAACTACAGAAATATGAGGGTGGTTCTGTGAAGTTTGGTAATAATGATGGAGCCAAAATAATAGGTAAAGGATCTGTCAAAATTAGTGAAGGGAAAATCAAGTCAGAAGAAGTTTTATTTGTTGATGGTTTGAAACACAACCTATTAAGTGTCAGTCAAATCTGTGATAAAGGACATGAAGTAGTCTTCAAAAAATAGGGTTGTGAAGTCAAAAAAATAAACAGTGGGAAATTGATAGCAACTGGTTCAAGGACGTCTGGAAATTTGTACACACTCTCGAAAACATCTGAAGGTATGTGTTTCATTGGACAAGAAGAAGAGAACCTGTTGTGGCACAAAAGGCTTGGACACATAAGTTTTGATAATTTGGTGAAAATCAGCTCGAAACAAGCAGTGAGAGATATTCCAACCATTAAAAAACCTTCAAACAATGTCTGTGCTTCATGTCAGAAGGGAAAGCAAACCAGAGTCTCATTTAAAACAAAAGAATACCACACTAGCAGGCCCTTGGAACTTATTCATACAGACTTATGTGGACCCATGAGAACTCAAAGCATAAACGACGACAAATACTTTATGCTGTGTATCGATGATTATTCCAGAATGACATGGATATTCTTCCTAAAAGATAAAACAGAAGCTTTCGAAATGTTTAGAACTTTCAAACAGCTAGTTGAAAATGAAACAGGAAAAAGGATCAAATGCTTGCGATCAGACAGAGGAGGAGAATTCATTTCGAATGAATTTATAGAATACTATGAAAAACATGGTATCAGGAGACAATATTCAGCAGCTAGAACTCCCCAGCAGAATGGTGTAGTAGAGAGAAAGAACAGAACTATACAGAAATGGCACGCACCATGCCGGCGAGAAAACAAAATAGCAGATAGATTCTGGAAAGAAGCAGTTCACACTGCAGTATACATTCAAAACAGATATATGTTAAGAACTCATGAATGCAAAACACCTTATGAGTTGTGGTTTGGTAGAAAAGCAACAACAAAACATCTCAAAGTATTTGGCTGTAAGTGCTACATCAGAAAAACTGATGACAACCTTGGGAAGTTTGAAGATAGAGCAGATGAAGGTGTTTTTGTTGGGTATTCATCAAAAAGCAAAGCTTACAAATGCTACAACAAGAGACTCAAGAAAATAGTGGACAGTGCAGATGTTAAATTCGATGAAGGTGGGAAACGATTAGATGGCTTTGAAGAAAACTACCCAATCTATGAAGAAGTCATTGAAGGAGATGAGGTGAATGAAACAGAAAATAAGTCTACGATTGATGCAGATAACTTATTCGATGACTCAGAGGAGCAAGAAAACAAAAAATTCAAAACAGGTAGCTGGCAGAAAAATCATCCTAGAGACCAAATAATTGGAGATCCCACAGCTGGCATTCAGACAAGAAGGAAAGTAATAAGTAATTACTCTCTTTTATCCAGACATTGAGCCCAAAAACATAGATGAAGCAAGCAAAGATGATAGCTGGATGAAGGCAATAAATGAAGAGTTAGATCAGATTGAAAAGAACAGAACTTGGGAATTAGTACCTAGACCTGCAAATAAGAATGTAATCGGCACCAAATGGATATTTCGGAACAAATTAAATGAAGACAGACAAGTCATTAGGAACAAAGCAAGACTGGTTTGTAAAGGGTATGCACAGATCGAAGGCATTGATTTTGAAGAGACTTTTACACCAGTGGCCAGATTAGAAGCAATTAGAATGTTTCTGGCCTTAGCAGTCCACAAGAACTTCAGGGTTTATCAGATGGATGTAAAATCTGCCTTTTTAAATGGGAAACTTGAAGAAGAGGTCTATATTGAACAACCGAGATGGCTTTCAAATTAGTGAAGATCCTAACCTTGTCTGCAAATTAAAGAAAGCATTGTATGGATTAAAACAAGCACCACGGGCATGGTATGCAAGGCTAGATAACTATCTCTCTCAACAGGGATTCAAGAAAGGTTTAGTGGACAATAATCTGTATGTGAAAACAGAAGGTGGACATCTCATTGTTCTTGTTGTCTATGTAGATGATATCATATTTGGCAGCAACAAAGATGAATCTTGTAAAGACTTAGCAAATAAGATGCAGAATGAATTTGAAATGTCTATGATTGGTGAATTGTCTTACTTTCTTGGGCTACAAGTTAATCAAAATGAGAAAGGCATATTCATTTCCCAAATCAAGTATGTGAAAGAAATGTTAAAGAGGTTCACTATGGAGGACTGTAAGCCAGTAAGCACTCCCATGACAACAGGCTGCAAATTGAGTAAAGAAGACAAATCTCCACCTGTAGACCAAACCATGTACAGATCTATGATTGGAAGTTTACTATATTTAACAGCTACCAGACCTGATATTCTGCAGGTAGTTTGCATGGTAGCTAGATTTCAGGCCAGTCCCAAAGAGACTCATGTGACAACAGTTAAAAGGATTTTTCGGTATCTCAAGGGCACCATTGAGTATGGGTTGTGGTATCCAAAAGGCAAAGACTTCACTCTTATATCATATTCAGATGCAGATTGGGCTGGATGTGTTGATGACAGAAGAGTACCGGTGGAGGTGCATTCTATTTGGGGGACAGATTGGTTGCATGGCACTAGTAAGAAGCAAGAGTCGGTTTCTTTATCTACAAGTGAGATAGAATATATTGCAGCAGCAACATGTTGCACACAAGTCTTGTGGATGAAACAAACTTTGAAAGATCTAGGTATTAATTTCAGTGAACCAATATCAGTTAAGTGTGATAACACCAGTGCAATTAACATCTCTAAGAATCCAGTAATGCACTCACGGACAAAACACATTGCTATAAGGTATCATTTCTTGAAGGAGAAAGTTGCAGAAGGAGAAGTTAAATTGGATTATGTCCCAACTACAGAACAAGTAGCAGATATTTTTACAAAACCTTTGCCCAAGGAAGTATTTGAGTACCTTTGAAGCAAATTAGGAGTAGTCACACTTCCTAAGAAGTGACTAGCTACAGGGATCACTTTCTCGGGGGGAGCATTTGAGTATTTGACTATTCTTTTGCTCATGATCATAATTTGTGCCACATGCAACAAATTGTGCCTGAGAAGTGTGAGGATGGACTCAGGGGGAGTTTGCAGCAGCCCTTTGGTATTATTGACAAAGGGGGAGAAGAGGTACAGGAATGTACACGAGGTGTTGCCAACAATTCCAAAGGGGGAGATTGTTGAGCAAGGTGTTGCAAGAAGTTTGTCATTGTTGTCAACACAGTCAGTTAGATCTAATGATGCAATGGACAGGCAGTTCAGAAGTCATTCAGATGCAGAGGATAGAAGCTCAAAAGTTAGTCAGATCATGTACAACAAGTTTTCAGGAAGAAAGAAGTGGCCCAGTTTCAAAAATTCGAGGAAAAAGACAAGTAAGAAAATTGTCGCGATATCGCGACATGTTTTCTGTCGCGATTTCGTGACAAGTCGGAGGAGAGAGAAAGCGTAGCCGAAAATGTCGCGATTTCATGACAAAAATGAGGAGAGAGAAGGCGCAGCTGAAAATGTCACGATTTCATGACAAAAATGAGGAGAGAGAAGGCACAGCCGAAAATGTCACGATTTCGTGACAAAAATGAGGAGAGAGAAGGCATAGCTGAAAATGTCGCGATTTCGTGACAAAAATGAGGAGAGAGAAGGCGCAAGGCAAACTGTCACGATTTCGCTACATGTTGGATTTTCACTGGCCAAAGCAAGGAGAAAGCGCTAAGTCGAAAAGTTGTAGCGATTTCGCTACATGTTGGATTTTCACTGGCCGAAGCAAGGAGAAAGCGTTAAGTGGAAAAGTTGTAGCGATTTCGCTACATGTTGAAATTTCACTGGCCGAAGCAAGGAGAAAGCGTTAAGTGGAAAAGTTGTAGCGATTTCGCTACATGTTGAATTTTCACTGGTCGAAGCAGGGAGAAAGTGTTAAGTGAAAAATTGTAGCGATTTCGCTACAAGTCAAAAATGCAGAACTCAAAAGTGTAGCGATTTCGCTACGAGTCAAAAGTGCACAAAACAAAGGTGTAGCGATTTCGCTACAAGTCAAAAGTGCGCAACACAAAGGTGTAGCGATTTCGCTACGGGTCAAAAATGCACAACACAAAGGTGTAGCGATTTCGCTACAAGTCAAAGGTGCAGAACTCAAAAGTGTAGCGATTTCGCTACAAGTCAAAATTTTGCGGGTCAAAGCAAAGTTGGTAGCACAAGGCACAAAGTTGTAACATTTTCGCTAGTGCATGAAGCGAGAAATGTACGGAAGTCGAAAGCATCATGATTTCGTGACAAAGATGAGGATGACGTCAGCGAAAGCTGAAAGTGTCACGATTTCGCGACAGGTTGCAAGAAAAGCCTCTGGAAGCCGGAAGCGTCACGATTTCGCGACAAGAATGAGAATGACGTCAGCAAAAGTTCGAAGTGTCACGATTTCGTGACAAGAACGGAGGCAAAGCTATCAAAGGCCAAAAAGGGTCACGATATCGCGACAGCAAGGACAAGAAGGCGTACGGCTACAAAAAGTGTCGCGATATCGCGACATGTTATTATTTCACGGCAATAAGCTACAGGAAGGTGACAAAGGTGGCAGAGGCGTTTTGAGGCCGACAAAGTTAAATCTAGGCCGAAAGATTTTAGGGTTTTGCAGTCGACATTTTCTAGGGTTTTGTAGCCGACATTCTTAGGGTTACAGTCGATGGATTTTAGGGTTTGGCAGTCGACAAATTCTAGGGTTTCTCAATCGACGTTCTTTAGGGTTTGTTCCTAAAATTTCTTCTATAAAAGGAGGGCTTCTTCGAGTTTGAGAGCATAGTGCGTGAAGATAGAGTGCGAATGCGAGCAGAGTGATTGTGCAAGTGAAGTTCATGTCGAGCAGAGTGCGAAGTCGTAATTGAAGCGAGTCTGCATATCGTGATTGTGTGAATTAAGAGCACGATGTGTAGAGGTGGAGTTATGAGTGCGAAGTGATAGCGTGCAGACAACAGAAGTGAACGATCATCCGATTGTTGCAGAGAGTGCGAAGAAGTTCACGAAGCGTCGGACAGTGCGAAGCGTTTTGTGCAGATAGCAAGAATGCAGAGAAATAACAGACTGTAAGAAATAACGTGAAAATTTTATTCTATAATTTTCATTATCATTATTGACTTCCAAGTTGTAGCTTGGCATAAGGGGTTGGTGCCTCTTTCCAGTAGGTGCTGGTAAATTAGGAGTTGGTGCTCCATTCTATTGAAACAGATAAAGCAAAGGGGTTGGTGCTCCTTCCAGTTGGTGCTGGTAAAAGATTTTGTAAAGTTGTAGCTTTGCATTGGCTGGATTTGGATGGTAGTCCAAGCAGTCATTTTGAGGAGTAGCCACATTGGTGAACCTCGTTAAATAACTGTGTTGTGTGTGTCATGCTTTCTTGCTGCATTTGATATTTCTTTTATCAGTTTTAAATAGTTGCTGGATTTAAAACTATATGTATTAGAAATTTTAAAGATCACACTGATTCACCCCCCTCTCAGTGTCATTGTGATTACAACATTATCCTTATCCAACCTTCCAAAAAAACACTCCAACTATTTTTTCTTTTCTTGGTTGGTTTGTGTTGGATGCTCTCGCATTAGTGGTTTACTATAATATCCCGAACACCTATCCTTATCCAATCTTCTAAAAAACACTCCAATTGTTTTTACTTTTCTTGGTTGGTTTGTGCCAGTTGGATGCTCCTGCATTAGTGGTTTACATTAATATCCTTAACACTTGTTTTCATTGCCAAACACCCGATCATAAGGTGAAGAACTGTAGGAATGGTTGCGTTCATCACATCCTAAGCCAAAGCCAACTTCTGTGCCCACCCCTAGGGCAACCACTCAACCTACTGAGGACGGTTGGTCCAATGTAGGTTGCTTCAAAAATTTGCGTTCTAGTGCCGCTCCAACTCCACAAACGACTGTTGTTGCAAGCTCATAGCCATCAACTCCATAGACGATGGTATTTTCCACTCCATAGTCGATGCATTATCATAAGCTCATAGCATTCAGCTCCACAGACAGTTGATTTTTTGCTCCACAATCTTCACCCAAGAAACACAACCAAATACAAAACCATCAACGGTGGAAATGGCAGTCCTTATAGAGGAAGAGAAAACTAAGGCTCCTTTGTCTTGTCCCCTAGTAAAGTCTCTTCTTCCTTATCCATCTTTGCAATTTAGGTGTTCTCTCAGTCCTTGATATGGGAAAGTAGGCAGGCATAGTTTACCTAATTTCATCTATTCATATCAAGAAGTTTCAACAACTTTGGTGTGTTGGAGTTGCTTGAACAAAAGCAGGATGATGGGGATTCAATGAAACAACTAGTTACCCACATTCAATGGGGGAGATTCAACGATAACCGTAAACACTTACAATTTTTTTATGTCCTTTGTCAGTCGTAAAGGCTTGTTTTCCAACAAGCATTAGTAGGATCTATAGATTTCGTATTTGTTCTCAATAGTATTTTAGTTGTTTGAACATAAGCAAGATGGCTAGGAATCAATCCTTTCATTTGTTGGAAAATGAAATGACTTGATATTTATTCTATTGAAGTGACTTTGCTTAAATAGCAAATGCTTACAATGCGATCCATTGGATCATAACTAACTGAGCTAATCTCAGCCACTCAAACTTATCCTAGTAACAACTTAGGATATGAAATATTATTATTCTAACATCTCCCCTTAAGTGGTACTAGGATATACTAACAGCCCCCTTGAGTGAAACTAGGAGGTGGTGAAAAATAACAAAATAAAAAAAATGGCATATCCACAAGTATGAGTCCCAGCAACAAGGCCTGATAAGGTACTCATGTACAGTATATCCATAAGAAATCTTTGCTGAAAGATGATGAAAAACCACAAGGGAGAAAACCACCTGCCATAATAGAAGAAGAAGAAGAAGGAAGATGTGGAAAGAGGATGGAGAGGAAGGAAGATGTCCTCTTCAACCCCCTTAGAACAACGTCCATGAAGAATCCTGCAAAGGATCCATCAGATGCCTCAAAAAAGTAGAGAAGCCTCTTCGCCGAACTGAATGAAACCATACTCCCAAACTGATGCTTGTGACACAGATCAAGGCTGGGAACCATGAAAAAATGTCACTAAAGAAAACCCCTTGAAACCAAAGTGTCTCACAAAATGAGAGTGTGAAGATAGTGTGGAAAAATAACCACAAAAATCGCAAGGGTAGTCCAAAATGACTCCACAAGCATAAGTATGTGGTTTCCACCTATATGAACACAATGGGCTGATAACAAGGTCCAAAAACTTCTAGACAAACAACAAAAACAAGGGAAAAAATTGAAGCACCAAGGTAGCTATGAATGTGTCCTTATGGTGACCTCCTCATCCTACCAGAATGCATGGGTAACCAACCACTGCAACCGCTAGGTGATATAGAGGAGACTAGATACTAGGATCACTTACAAATGTCTAGGAGTGTTGGGTTCAACCGAGAATGCACTCCATGACACAATAATTTATGAGCTAACAAAAGTGTGGAATATAGTTTCAAAACTAAAAATAGACTGCACCATCTTATCCGGCATAGAAAAACCTTTTCGACGACTATAAATACCCCTATATTAGGGTTTCAATGATGCCTTCATCTTGCAGGAAAAAAAACTCCTTTCCCTTACGGGAAATATTTCGGAATCTTCGAAATACAACATGGTTTTTAAAATTTCTCTCGCAAGAGAAAATACCCTAGACGACCATTTCTTCTCTTGAAAAAAAATAACAAAGGAGCCATGTAATCCTTCACTTCCACTCTCCATGTGAAATAAAAAATCGGCCTTCCATGTGTAAGGTGGAAAAAAAATATTTCTAGCACCCCTATTCATTTTGAAAAAAATTGGCCATCCCTATGCCATCATCCATTGCCACATATAAAATTCCCCACATATTACATGTGGGAACTAATTTTTTTAAAAGCACAAATGGAGGCCATATTAGTCGGCCAAAAAAGTGACGTGAAAATGGGGATTAAAATAAAAACAACTTGTCGTCCGTTCGCCGCTACCTCATTCCGACGGAGACCAATGTGCCACTCATCCAAATTTGGCCCCGCCATCTCGTCTGCCATTTCATAGAGTCAAGGTCCCACGCAGACATCTTCGGCAACTTCGAGCGAAGAAGAAAAAAAAACATGCTCGTCGACTGGGACACGAACTGTTCCACACGATATATGCGCCCACAATCACCGTACCTGCATGTTCGATCTGTGTCGCCCATCTGCCTTCGGCCCCAAGAACTTTTCAGCAGATCGATTTTCGCCCATACAAAAATTAAGTGGGCCCCTCGTGATCGTCTATGCTCTCCTTAAAAAATTATTTTTTTATGTTCACCTAAGATCAATAGTGCTTGAGTTCAATTCGATATTTGAGTGCATGATTTTTCCTGCTCTAATATGGTTTTTCCGACTCGTTCTCACCTCCGCGTGGGCCCCAATGCAAACACATAGGTTGGGAAAATGAAATACCTTCATCGTCGTCGGGTGGGACCCCAACAACATCGACGCATACATAGATTAATTTATTGACAGCCAAGCCTAATAGGAAGTTAGACTGCGACAAAAGACTACACGTGCCTATGTGAAAAAACTGAGCAACGGCCAAACAACAGATGATTTCAATTGTTTTGCATATGTTTTACCGCCAGCGATCATCGAGCTCCTCCACCATTATCACCGCATAGAACAAGTAGTCACTCTCGACCCTCATCGTCTGCATCAGGTGTCGAACTACCCGATTGCCATCAATACCAGTAAAATAAAATGGATCTTTTTGGATGATCTCAATTACTGTAGCAATAAAATCGGATTTTTTATTCCCACAATCCCTTGACCACGACAAGCATCTTCACTTTCACTATCCGAGAAAAAAAAAATTCACGCTGCATCGATCACTATTTGAGAAATTTGTGCGGTGTAATCTTGCCCACGGAATCCACCAGGTATTGAGGTGCCACGTTCAGGCAAAGGAGACCACGGAGTACACGGAGCTTCATGGAGTTGCATCACAGATTGACGTGCTGGTTAGGTACTATACACTGAGCGGTAAAAAAAATTGAAATCCGCCAGCGAAAAACATCCTCCTCGAAAATTTGTTTGCACAGTGAGAGTCTTCTCAATTGGCTTTGCTCTGAGGACAACAGAAAAAAAAATAGAAGGTACAATGGTTTTTCAAGGGGCATCTAAAAATATTATTCGCCAATAGTTGCAGCGCTTCTCGTTTTGTAACTGGGACAGCTTGGCGCCCCTCCACTTCACTTCGGCGCCATCGGAGGGCAGCTTAAAGAACCGGCATATGTGCCTCTGCTTCTCTATACTAACGCGAGTGACCAAATACGACCCGTCTACCTCCACCATCAAGCATGTTTGCTGAAAAACCTTTGACTGCACAGAAGAGCACAATAAACTCTAATTGCACCATATCGTAGTAGGTGACAGATTCAAACATTGGAATCCATGTTGGGGAGCTGCGAAAAGAAGTAAATTTATACCATCCGATAGAGGAAAAAGCAGAAGACAGATCAACTTCTTGTAAAACCAGTGATCAATCACCAGATCTTCTTCCAAATTGTATACCATCACAGTTGACATTCTCTTCTCACGTGAAAGGCACTGGTACAGGAGATAGTCAGCATTTAAAATCCCAACACCAAGCAACACCGCAAGAACCATTGCGATACCTCCATATCCACGAAACAATGGTAGAATCGACAAATATCAAAAAATTGAATCGCCCTCCTGGCTGAGCTCCCTTGCACCATATTAAGGCACCATGTCTCCATTACTGTGTATTTCGAGCGCAGTCCTTTGATAGGTACAACAAAGATCTCGCAGCACTGCCTGGCTTATCTACCGTTGAATTTTTATTTATTTTTCGTTCTACTCATTCTCCTCCGCTGTAGAAGAGAGCCGGTGCATGACCACCATAACAAACAGCAGCACCGCCGATAAAGAATTCATCATCCGTAGTCTCCCATCGTGCACTTATCGTGGTTTGACATCGATCGTCGTGCTCATATCGAAAGCCAGCTCGAACCCTATTGTGGACAACGACGAAGTTTTCGCATCGGCTAGGATTCCCCGTCACACTGTGTAGTCGTAGATCTTTGTCCTCCTCCTGCAAAATAATGGCCCTCTTCACGAGATCTTGACATCGTGGTCCAAACTCTCCGTCAACTGCAACCGTAATATTTAAGTGATCCTTTTAGTTGAATGCCTACACCTTCGCAATCTCCTCCACAATATTCTGGCAAAAACATACCCTTGATATCGCCATGAATCCGTATCATTTCGAGGATAAAAAACACAGAGTTCCCTTTCTTGATCTATAGTGCATTGCAGCCACTGAGGTAGCAATCATCGATCGCCGAAGAAGATCTTATATTGTCACTCTTTCATCACATACAAAGCAGATTTCTTAATAGTGCTTCTACTGGGGCCAAGTTTCCAGGCCTAGATGGTTTATCCGCTGCCACCGCCAAAGGGATCGCTAATTTCAACTTCTCTACAAAGCGTCGCAAGAGCTGCGGTAGGAGTGGCATAATGGCTTTGTACACAGTACGCAGCCCTCCATCAGCCGCAAGAAAAAAAATAGTGGCCTTGACTATTGAAAAACGATGGGATCGACACCTCTCACATCGTCGAAACGCTTTATCAATTCTTCTTATGGCAAACAAAATGCTCCTTCAGTCCCATAGCAGGCCCCAAATCCGATCCATCATGCTCCCTTAAAAATGTTGCCACTTTAGAATATAACTACCATGGATTGTGTTAGAAATTGCTTTTGACACGGGCACCCTTTGAACGTCGCCACTAGAATGCGATAAAAATATTGCATTAAAAAAAACAATGTTGCCACCATCAAAATTTTTTGATCTTTAACTTTGCCCCACAGCACAGCGAACAGACTCGACGACGAGCATCAATCTTCAAAAGAAACATCGATGAGCGCTGACGGTATCTGGTCTGCTATCGAAGGCCGCCATGGGACACGTCCATCTTCATCATTACGATTTGAGACCAACATTGGAATAGTCCTCCTCATAACTGTTGCATTGCTTTCAAGACTCTTTGCTCGTTGGAACACCGTCGGGAAAGACTTCTGCTGCGCTGCGTTCGTCACTGCCACCACGCAGTTCTCTGCTCATTGCATGACCTCCACCAAAAACATCGCACTCACGATCTCCTTCTGGCCGCTTGAGATTATGAGAAAAACAATTGGTCATCAAAACACCGCCATTGATGCCAAAGGGCCTCTTCTGTAAGAAATCTCGGCCGCTATTAACAAATGGGCCATCATTGTCATTACAACGACGATCTCAACCCCCAATCCGCTGCTTGCAGGAATCCACCGCAAGAGGGCGGCCTCTACTGCAGACACAACAATGGGAACACCAATGCGCAGCAGGAAAAACCATCGGGTTTAAAAAATCTCTTGGACACTTTTCATCGGTGTTGCGAGTGTGGTACATAGCTGCGAGTGCGGTAATTTTGGCCACTTCCAAGCCAGCCATCTTGAAGTCGATAAAAGAGCGGGCGCTGAAAAAAACCAGGTGACCCAAGAGTTAGTCGCCTTCACATGCATGAAATCGAAGCCAAACCAAAATTCAACAGCAATACAAAGGGAGTGCGCCCATGAACTAGCTCATAGAGAAAAAATCTCAGCGACCACCAATCCATCGGAAAAGCTTACTCGATGCTCCATAATAGCAAATTAGATCCAAAAGGACCATGGAAGTTTGAAACCCTCAGTAGCATGGCACCGTTCTACAAACCTAAAAATAACTAAAAAAATGACCTCCAATTTTTTTTCTTAACCATCTCGTTTTTGATCCATCAAAAGATTGAGAGCATACTCCCTCAATTTAAAAAAAATGATGGGAAAGAAAAAATGAAAAAGGAGGGGGGGATTTTCCACGAGGAAAAGCTCCTTAGGCTCACAGGGCAGGGCTGCTTTGATACGATGTTGGAAAATGAAATGACTTGATATTTATTCTATTGAAGTGACATTGCTTAAATAGCAAGTGCTTACAATCTGATCCATTGGATCATAACTAACTGAGTTAATCTCAACCACTCAAACTTATCCTAGTAACAACTTAGGATATGAAATATTATTATTCTAACATCATTTTCTCTTAGGGGTCCCCCAATGAGGACTGTTTGGGATGGCTTCATAAGTGCACAAATGACACGCGACAGTGTCAACACTTCTCAAACCTAGGTCTCATTCTTTTATTGAATCTGCAAAGTTTTTTAATTCTCTGCAATGTTTTAGTTTAACAATTTAGGTCTTCTAATTATTTGCTTTGTTTTAATTTTAGTTTAACTATGTAACAATGGAAGTCCTCAAATCTCTATTTTTGGGGTGTAACTGTGTAGAATATATGATTGTTTGTCATTTTTTGGGTGTGGTTCCATACCACCCATTTTTTTTATGATGGACATAATTGTTATTATATATATTAAAGTTATTTTTATGAGATCAAAACAATTTATGGTATTAAAAGCTTTAATACAAGATGGATGTACAACCTAAGTGGACCAATGGAGACTTTGAAACTCTAATTACAGGTCCAAGGTTTGAATCCTAGGGAAAAGGGTTGTACACCATATTTAGATAACTAAAATATGGTTTGATAGCCATATATTAGATAAAAAAAAATCCTCATAAAGTTTATTTCATATAAATTATAGCCTCGTAGATCTCTTCCCTCCAAATTAAACATTTGTCCTTTTTAATTAGAAATAAAAATCAAATTTAATGATGTGAAGGAAAAATATTTAACATTTTTATATCATCATTTTAAAAATATTTAAAATTAATTCTAGAGGTCATCAATGGGACACATGTTCCATTCAAACACAACCCATGTTATCTTGGTTCTACTTTTACCCTTGAACTTTTCACCATATTTCCTGTGTAGAATCTTCACCCATGACCATCACAAATAATCTTCGCATCCCTAAAGGTCCATGATTATTGTGAAGCTTCATGGATTGCGTATTCCTAATATTGTCATTCATTTCATCATTTTTATGCTCGTTAACCTATTCTTGGCCAAAATACATGTTTTTGCAAATTAACAATGGTTTTTTTCATTCCAAAATGACCAATGGTAAGAGAAGTTTCATTGGGTATGCAAAGCTTATCTAATATGTAAAGTACACGATCAATTGATAATAAGCCATAACTCCATGCTTACAAACTTTGGAGGTCTTTAAGTTCAATATATCTCTTCTAAATTTGTGTCTTCAATGCACTCCTCTAAAAACTCCTCATATGCGAAGGGCTCAACATGCATTATAACACTAGCTATAGAAATGAAGGTCTAGATAATAAATCTTGTTAGTAGAATCTTTATTGTACTTAATAACAAGATGAGTTTGCTACAAGAAACTCATCCACTTAAAATATCTAGCTTGTTATATTTTACTTTGAGTTTAAAGATATTGCAAAGGTTGATGATCCATATGAACAATTATTTCTTTCCCATTAGATAGTGCTTCCATTTCTTGATGGCTCACACCAATGCATACAACTTCTTTTCATAAGTGGGGTAGTTTTGAATAGCTTTGTTAAACAAATCAGAGTGGTAGAAAATGTGTGTTCCCCTTGCAAAAGCATAACACCCATAACATAATTAGTTACATCAGTTTCCAACTCAAATATTTGTTGTAAGTTAGGCAATGCCAACACAGGTGCACTGTTGATCGTATCCTTTAATTATTCAAATTCTTGAGAATGTTCTTCCTTCCAAACAATTTATTTTCTCTTGGAAAAGGCATGCAAAGAAGCAACAATAGTTGACAAGTGAGAAATGAATTTCCTCAAAAATTGTATTACTCCAATAAGATTCTTAACTTTAGTAACATTAATGGAAGTAGGCCAATTCATAATAACCTCAACTTTTGTTAGATCAATCTTCAATTATTCTCATTCTACAATAAAACCAAGATTCACCAAACTTTGCTTTATAAATTCACACTTCTTCAAATTTTCCTTAAGTTGATTTTGTTGCAACAAGTCTAATACATTTTTCAAATATAAGCCAAATACACAATAACAAATGAGTCTATATAAAGATGAAAATTGTCATTCATGATCCTTATAAATGTTGCAGGAGCTTTGCATGAGCAATTGGTCAAAAAATTTGTCTATCCAAGAAATTATAATGATTCTTAATGGTGATTTTGTTTAATGCTATTAATCTATACACATACACCAAGTATCATATTTCTTGGGCATTAAGGCAATGGATGAGCTATAGGAGGATAAATTCAGTCTAATGACTCCTTGATCCAGCAACAATTGAATTTACCTCTTGATCTCCTCATTCTCCAGTATTGATATATGATACAACCCCAAATTTGGCAAGGGGAATTTTGGATGCAAACGAATCTCACATTCAACTTCTCTCTCTAGTGAGAGTCCTATAACTTCTTAAAATATTGAATTTAAGGATTGAAGTAACTCTTTAATATGCCTCCTCTGTTTAGGAATGTAATTGGAATTTGAGCTCTCAACATCAACATTTTCTCCTTCCTTCTTGCCTTTGATGAAAATGGGCACAATTTTTATTTGTATTGACCAATATCTTTGCTTGATTGGCTTAAATAATTATAATATATGGCTAATAGATGGCTTTCCTTTATTAGAATCTATGATATACTGATATCCTCATTTGGTCAAGAGATTCTTCTACTCTCTTCTCATGAAAATAACATTCCTTATCTATAAATAGGGGCTATCTAACACAAGCTTACAAACATCCAATGGTAAAACAATGCATAATGTTGCATTGATAAAATCAACAAAAATTGCAAACTTCACTCTACATTGCAATCAAAAATTCACTTCAACATCATTATGAACCCAATCAAGAGGATAAGGTTTAGGATGAAGAAGGTGCTCAAACAAAGTTTCTTTACCCTCTTTTCAATTTTTTTTTTTCTATATATCAAAATCAATCAACATATTTACCTTGGCCTTGTTCATATGTTTTCTAAAAATAAAAAAACATGCATCTCTTCTTCATTGATATTATCTTCTTCTTCATTCTTGTTGATTTATTCTTTGGAAATAATTGATTTGAAAAGAGCAATTACACAATCAATATTCTCATCTAAATCAAACTATACTCCACCTCTTTTGCTTTAGTAGCATTAACCATATTATTTTTCTTTCTTCTTCAAAAATATTCACACATATTTGGATGCATCTTCCAATAGATAGCCTCTTTATGGCCATTTAGATCACAATGGGTGTAATGTTTTTCTTCTTTAGTTGTGGCAACAACTACTTTTTTATAATTGCTTCTTCCATTTGCTTTTGTTCAACTTACTTGGTCCTTCTCCTTTCTTGGCTTGTGGGGTGAGATAATCTCCCTTTTTCTAATTCTCATTAATGACCCAAAATTTTACACTAGCCTTTTCCAAGGTCTTGATGAGAAAAAGTGATGAAACCTCCTCTATGTGAAGCTAAAGTCCACAAATGTATTTTGCAACTATCTTCTCACCATTCAATAAATTTCTCATCAACATGATTTGTTTTCAAAATTCAATGGCATATTCTTCAACATTTTATCCTTTCCTTTTTCACAAGAATTACCAATTTTTATTCTTTTCAAAAGCAACATCCAATAGGATAACTTTCCTCCTAATATCCTTCATTTGTGTGCACTTTTAATGGATGGATCTCTATCAATTGCCAAGATTTTATATAGCTCTTCCTATATATTAATGCATTTTTAAATATTTTTATCATGCACAAGCAATTAGTTGTGCATCATTATATCCATGAACAATATATAACACCTATAATTGCTCAAATAAATGCTCCAATTCTTCTATGTTTCACTTTCCCTCAAAATATTAAACCTCAAACTTAACCTCCATATTAAATTCTTACAGAATGAAAGGAATATAAGAGGATTGTAAACTTTCCTCTCTCTCTCTCTCAATATGCTCATTTATTCTCTCTTCTAATGCAACAAGATCCTATTTCATCTCTTATTAAACTTTGACCAACCTCTTTCTAAGGTTGGAAGAAGATTCTACACCTTCTGCCATCATCTTTAATCACAACTTCTATGAATTGGTTTCAATTTCTATAAACCCTCCGTTCCTTTCTTTTAGGATATGTACATGCACATAAAAGCCTACAAAATTTCTCTAATATCATATGATCCATGGAAACCCTTAAATTGTATCAGTCATATAACAAATAAACTAAAAACGAAATATTGTGCCTTTCTCAATTCATCAAAAGAAAAATAATCAATTAAACAATGCACAACTACAATAAAATGAAGTAAATAACCATTGCTAATAAATTTAAGCAATAAAAAACTACCAAGAACCCAAGGATTTAAATGAATAAAATCCTATAGGAAAAAAAATCCATAAGAAAGAGTTGCATTAGCTCGTTGTCATCCTCCTTTTCCTTAATATTAGTAATGAAATTTTCAAAATCAAGCAGGTGGTGGTGCTCTCCATCCTATAAGTTTTCTGTTCATCATTTTATCTTAATCCTACTATTAAGAGGATCAAAAAGTTTGAGATGACAATCTTGAAAAGTCTTATAGTCATAATCAATTCCTTTTACTTTATTGCTCACATTTCACTAGGTTCCAAATCCACATCTCCAATCTAGATATAATCTATTATTGAGTGTTTTAAAAACTTCTAGAGATTCTTTCATTCCTCTCCAACCAAACACCCCTAGGGATAAATGCTCCTTTGGCATGCCAAATTGTTTCAATCCCATTGAATACATATATTTTTAAATAATATATATGTGGCTTTTATTGGGGACTCCCATCAAAAATACCAAAATATTTCATTTGTTTTGAGCTCAATTTTTTTGAAAGAGTTGTTTTTAGCTCAATTAAACCATATCAAACTTGTCCTTTTATCAAAACAAAATTTCATTTCCTTTTCTATCAAATATATTCTTCTTTTTTTGGTATTGATAAAAAGGGGGTTGAAGGGCCCCAACATTTTACATAGAGCTCGAAAGATGTACAGGAAAAAAACAAGAGAAGATCAGACAAATGCAAGATAGTCGTATCTTAGTAAAACAAGCAAATCTGGGCTAAAAATATATTCTTCATATTTCTCAAAGTGCTATGTTTTTGCAATTAGCTCCTTGACATCATTTTCATTAAGAGATAACTTGGCTAGTTGCCTTCTAAAATTTAAATTTCACCAAGACAAATATCAACATCACAATTGATTATATTATATATTACATGATTTCCTTCTCTCTAGATATGCTCACAATTCCAAGACATTACCTTCAATAATAGATTATGAACATTGGTAATAATATTACTTTTTATCCGATCTACATATCTATTTTTGTTGATAGCATTAGTGATAATTTGTGAATCCCCCTTAATTGAAATATATTTGCATCCTTTTTCAATTGCAATTTGAATCCTTATAATAAGTGCCCTAGGCTCTACATAATTGTTACTTGAAGTTCTGTATGATTCTCAACAAATGAGGATAGCTTTATCTTCATTATTTCAAAAAGAACCACCTCCATCGAATTTTGCCAAATTTCTTATGGAAGCACCATCAAAACTAATTTTGATAAGCCCAATTTCTTGAACATTTCTATTTTACCATAGATTGAAGCACATCCTTTAATTTAATGCCATTATCACAAATGAATCTTCCATGTAGCCTGTAACCAAGTGGCTAACACCTCTTTTTCTACACTTGATACTAGCAATGATGAGAAATATATCTATAAACATGTTGCAAGAGAGGCAATAATATGGTTCCAAATGTGAGCATGATTTTGAGATTTATTTTTAAAACTTCTATTACTCTTTTGAAGCCATAAATTCCAACAAATAATGGTAGGACCACTCCTCCACATGATGTTTTAGTTTTAAAGTAATTAATCAAATATTTCAATGTTGATGGAGGTACTTAATATATTATCATATTTAAAAAAAAAAAATGGTGGGAGAAAAGGGATAGTGAAGAATTAAATGGTCTAATATTTTTAAATCTTTCTCACACAATGCACATTTGAAAGGTCCATGAAATCCTCTTCTTTGTAGATAATTTTTTGTAAGAATATTACTTTGAACTGCTAACCAAAGAAATATTCATGCATTAGGGAGAGCCTCTAGTGACCAAACATTCTTCCAAGTGGAATCCTTGGGATTAAAAAATTGTGGTTGCTTTAAATATTCATATCCCAACTTGCCTGAGTATCCATTATCTTTTGATAGATTCCAAACTAACTCATCCTTTTGTGTTAAATTATGTAAATAGAACTCTTGAAAGATATTTTGAAGTTCATCTATAATTTGTTTTAGTTCCTCTTCTTCAACTAGGATACAAATATAAATCCATTATCTAAAGTTGTTGCTCACATTAATATATTCTTTGACCTTTGGAAATTTACAAGCTATCCATTCCTGAGCTAATGATTTCTATTTTGAATTAGAGATAAGAAGATGAGGCCTCAACCAAACATCAAACCAAAAATATGTGTAATTCTTCTTAATGACTAACCATCAAATATATTTCTTGATCAATTGTAAACTATTTGATATGAAGTTCCATGTTGGCAATCCTTTGGATAGGATTATTTTCCTAAATAGTTTCATTGCATCAAGAGAACCTATATATTATTGAAGTAATATTTTTCCCAACTCCTTCCTTGATTTCTAAATAATCTCTGACCAAGTTTTACCTCTATGTCCAAACTCATTATCTACAATTTGACAAGCTTATCCCTTTAGTAATATTTACTTTGAAAACCCTAACCCATTTATAAAGAGAAAACCAAAACTTCTCCTCACATATTTTCTAGAGAATGTATCTTTAAATTTTGTCAATTTATGATACCATGCCTACTGGTAATCTTGAGAGTGACATCATATAAATAGGGATGGATTGCAATGTAGTCGTCATGAGTTGTAGCCTTCTCGCTATGGTTAGGAACTTATATTTCTAAACTTCGAAACAAGATTTGATTCTATCCAAACAAGAGATCCAAAGCTCCTTTTTATTTCCTTTATGAGACAACAGAATACCCAAGTAGGTTGATGGAATGTTCTCAATTTCAAGCCCTAAAATATCCATAATAATTCATTCTAAATCTAGGGTAGTGTTAATGAAAATATTCTAGATTTTATTGTAATGACCAAATGTATATTAGCATTCCCATAACATGATAATATTGATCTCCACTACATGGCCTAACTAAGGGATGATCCAAAATAAAAGTATCATAAAAAAATTGGATATGAGATTCAAAGGGATAATGTTTTGCAACTTGAATACCTTTGATTTTTCCTTCCATTTTTGCCTTTGAGAAATCTCTCTTTGATGCCTCTACAAGAATAATAAATAGTAGATAACCTTGGTAGAGTCCATGAGATAAATTAAAGTAACTGACAAGATAACCATTGATCAAAATAGATTTTTTTTAAAGTTTTATATCAACATTTAATCTATTCATACCAAACTTAATCAAAACCAATTTTTTTTTTTTTATTGATTCTACTTTGATCTTGAACAGATGGCGGGAGCAGTAGCAGGAGCAAGGTTTGGAGCAGAAACGAACGCAGGGCTAGGATCGGATCCAAAACAGGGCACAGGTTACTAGGCGGGACCGACACCAGGGTCAAGAACAGGTACATCTGGGCCCAGGCTCGGACCAGGCGATTCTGTGGCGGGGTCAGAAGGGGGCTACTCGCTTGAGCTGGACAGTGTGCTGGGTGGGGATGGGATCCTGGGCCCATGCCCTCCGCCCAGCATCGACGCGACGGACGGCCTCGGGAAGAAGCCCCCCGATCCTGGGCAAGGGCTTGCCCGGGAGGGCCCAAACCCTCCTACCAATAGATTTTGGCGGGCTCCAAGACCCCTGCTCGGGCCCTGGGCGCAGGGATTTCCATTCAAGGCACCCACATTTCCATCCAGGAGGAGGTTTATTCATCCCTAGTGTCTGAATCATTGTATTCCTTGGTTGGGAAGTTCCTGGGCGGGCGCCCAGACATGTAGACTATCCGTAGATGGGCGGCTGCCAAATGGAAGGTCTTTGGGCATATTCAGCTGGTTGCCCTGTCCAAAGGCTTCTTCATTATTAAACTCAACAACAGCGAGGACGCTAAGAAGATCCTATCGGGTAGGCCCTAGTTCTTGGGTCGCAAAAGTATTTTTCTCAAACGTTATGGTGCGGATTTTCACCCCAGCACCCAAAGCATAAACTTTGCCCTGATTTGGATTTGCCTCTTGGACCTTCCCTTTCATCTGTGGCATGAAGACGTCCTAAAGCTCATTGCTCAGTCGGTCGGAGACCTGGTGGCCTTTGATCCCACGACCAAGGTTGGCTCCCGTATGGTGCATGCCAGGTTCTATGCTAACGCCAATCTCGAATCTGAGCTCCCCTCCTCAGTTACCATCTCTTCTAGGTCCTTCTTCTGGCATCAAACCCTAATATACAAAAATAAACCTGCTTTCTGCACCTCTTGCAGCACTCAGGGCCACCTCCCTCACCAATGCCCGACATCCAGAAAGGCTGATGACCCTAATACCATACCCCCTCATAGATCTAGTTGAGCCTCGTCTCGGGGTCCCCCTCATCCCGACCCCAGTGCTTCCCACAAGGAGGTCTCCCCATCAGTCCCAAAGGCCCCCCTTGGCGGGCCCGATTCAGAGGGTGACCTTTCCCAGATTCCTATTCCCAGCGACCCCTCCGGGGACCCGATCCCAAACTCCCCTCCGCTTCTCATTCTGGCTCCTTCCCCTCAAGCCCCGGTTGCCAACCCCATCTTGATGTGCAGGCCCCCTTCCCTGTCGGCTCCCCCTCCAACCGGGACCCGCTCCTCCCCCCCTCACCCCCGCCTGGCCTCGGCCCCCCAGGCATCCTTCTCGGAGCCTACCCCCTTGGTGTGTGGTTTTGAGCGATCTAATGGTGAGACCGAAGCCAGCTCTCCGTTCGAGCCCGACGAAGTCAGCCCCAAAATGACCCGGAGCAGGTCCTTTGCCACAAATTTTGGTAGCAAACTCAAACGAGGGTGACCCACCCTGTGTGAACAACAATAAAGGATCACGGAGGACAACATAGCTAATGGCTCCCAGACTACGCTCTCTGACGTTGGCATGAGCTCTCACAAGGTAGATGAAGCCCGATCCAAACCCCCCGCTCAGGCAGGAAAGGGGGGCAAGCGACCCCACAAGGGTGCCAAATGAAACTCATCTCCTGGAACATCAGGGGACTCAATGGGGTCCCCAAGAAAAGGATCCTCGATCAACTTCGTAGGGACCATCGCCCGTCCTTCATCCTCCTTCAGGAGACCAAGATAGATGACGTCGCTACCCGGAGGATAGCCCATGCTACCTGGCGCAACTGCGAGTTCCTATCCACCCCTGCGACTGGCTCATCCAGGGGCCTTATGTGCATGTGGGACCCCCGGTATTATGAGGGAAGGCTCATTTCTTTGTTGCCCAGGATTATTAATATTCTGGTTCACTGTCTCAAATCAAAGCGATCGTGGATTCTGTCCAACGTCTATGCCCCCAATAGCCTCATTGAGAAAGTAAGGCTTTGGCAAGAAATCAGCTCGATGAGAGAAGCTTTTGCTCCCCTGCCCTGGATCCTATCCGGAGACTTCAATAGCCCCCTGTTTTCCTCTGACAAATGCGGGGGCTTTGAGGTCAGGACCAAAAGCATGGATGACTTTGGGGCCTTTATCGCCCTCAACGAGCTCATGGACATCAGCCTGAAGGGAGCCCGGTTCATGTGGTCCAACAAAAGAGCAGGACCTAGCCACATTCAGGTTAGATTGGATAGAGTCTTCTTGTCCAAGGAAGCCCTCCCCATTTTTGCTGATGCCACCCTATTGGCCCTCCCCAAAATCGGGTTTGATCACAGCCCCCTCCTCCTTGAAACTGATCATCACCCCCCCAAGGAGGCCCTTCCGATTTGAGTCCATGTGGCTGCACCACCCCAACCTCCAAGCCCAGGTCGACTGCTGGTGGGCTCCCCCAGTCCCTGGTCGCCCCGTTGAGCAAGTCTTCCACAAGCTAAGACGCATCAAAGAGAACCTTAAGGCATGGAACAAGGAAGTGTTTGGTAACATCTTCGAAAGCAACTAGGCTATCAAAAAAAAACTTGAAGAGATTGAGTCTAGATTCCAAGTAGGTTCCCAAGAACCGGGGCTTAGGGAAGAGGAGCGCATCACCCTCAGCGAGTACCACAATATCCTGGCCAGGGAAGAAACCTTTTGGAGGCAGAAGTCATGCACTCTGTGGATCCAATATGGCAATGCAAACACCAAGTTCTTTCATGCATCGACCCTTCGAAACAGGGGTTCCAACAGAATTATCGAGCTGGTTGATAGCAATGGCAGAACCATCACTAAGGAGGACATTCGTGCTAATGCAGTCCACTTCTTTCAAGAGCTCTTGGGTGACGGACCTCCTATGTCCTCAGAGGTGGATGATTCCCTTCTGGATCACATCCCGTTGTCTGTCCCAGCCATGGCAAATGCAAAGCTGGTGCAGGCCCTGTTTGACCTCAAAATCCAAGCTGCCACCTTTTCCATGAAGGCTAAGGCGGCCCCAGGCCTGGATGGGTTTCCTCCATGCTTCTTCCAGTCTTTCTGGGACATCATTGGACATGATGTGTGCGCTACCATCCGGGACCTACAGTTTGCTAGATCCATCCCCAGAGGCATCAACACCACCTTCATAACCCTGATCTCGAAGACTCAGGCAGCCAAATCCCTGTCAGAATTTTGCCCCATCAGCTTGTGCAACGTCCTCTACAAAATCTTGACTAAAGCCATGACCACCCACCTTAAGGACATCCTCCCCCTAATCATTGCCCCCTATCAGGGAAGTTCAGTCAAAGGCAGGCTGATAACAGATGGGGTCATCATCATGCACGAGGCCATCCACTCAGTTGTCCTATCCAAAAAGGCCCATTTCCTACTCAAGCTTGATATGAATAAGGCCTTTGATAGGGTCGATTGGAGCTTCCTGACCAAGGTCCTCAAATTTGGGTTCCACCCTTCCTGGGTCCAACTCATCAACAAGTGCGTGTCCTCCCCCTGGTTCTCAATCCTCGTCAATGGATCCCCGACCGAGTTCTTCCCCAGCTCCAGAGGCCTCCAACAAGGTGATCCCCTATCCTTGATTCTCTTCATTATCCTGGCTGAGGCCCTGGGGAAAACCATTTCGAACGTTGTGGCTCGCAGTCTTATCTTGGGCATCAGGCTGGCGTAGGGCCTACCCCCTGTGTCCCACTAGAAGTTTGTGGACGACACCATCCTAGCCTCCTCGACCTTGATCCATCAAGCTAAGGCCCTCAAGAACATCATGAACCTGTACGAGGAGGCGACTGGGCAGAAAATCAACCTTCGAAAAAGTAAGATTTTCTTCATTAACACCCCCTTGGCTAGGCAAATCAGAATCGGGCGGATCCTGGGATGCTCCCTCGGCTCCCTTCCCTCTTCCTACCTTGGGCTTCCTCTGTTCACAAGGGCATCTTCCAAGACGCTGTGGAATGGGGTGATTGAGCGGATCCAAAGGAAACTTGCCCCCTGGAAAGGCCACCTCCTCTCGCAGGCCGACAGAGCCACCCTCTTGGCGTCAGTCCTTCAAAGCATACCGATATACTTCATGTCTGTCTTCAAAATTTTGGCCTCCATTGCTTCCCTCATCGAGCAAATTTAGAAACGCTTCCTCTGGTCAGGCTGCAAGGACAAGAAAAGGATTCCCTTGATCTCCTGGCCCCTGGTATGTCACCCCAAAGGATAGGGAGGGATCAGGCTCAGACGGGTGGTCCCCATGAACAAGGCCCTTCTGTCCAAACATGCTTGGAAGGTTCACACCAATACCTCCGACGAATGGGTTTGCATTGTGCATAGGAAGTACTACCACAACCACCCCTTCCTCGGTGACACCCAGCCCCATGACGGATCTGCCTTCTGGAAGTCCTTGCTTTCCACCAGAGACATTGTTCAGCAAGGGACCAGATGGATTCTTGGGGATGGAGCCAAGATTGACTTCTGGGAGGACAGGTGGATTCTCGACGATGCCCTGAGCTTGAATAGGGAGCTCTTCATCCTCAAACTAGGGCTTGCGGACCGAGGCCCCAGAGCATCTAACTACATGACCCAGTTCCAGGGGCGGACCATCTGGAAACCCATCCTGAACCCCAGGTTCTCGCTTCAAGCTGCCAGGCTTCAGCGCATCCTCAGTGCGACTGTCATCCCATCTTTCGGAGACAGTGATAGATGCATGTGGCATGGCTCTCCCAACGGTGTTTTTTTAGTCAAGTCAGCTTACCACATTCAGATAACCCCGGGGGTGACCACCTTATCGACCCAGCAAGTCTGGGCCAAGAATTTGATCCCTAAAATCAACTATTTTGTTTGGGTGGCCGTTCAAAATAGAATCCTCACGATCGATAATCTAATCAAGAGGGGTTTCCAAATCCCTAACAGATGCTTCCTCTGTCGTGCCACTTGGGAGTCAACCAATCACCTTTTCATAAAGTGTTCTTTCTCCTTCGAAGTCCTAGGCCTCATCCTCTCCCATTTCTCCGTTCAGTCGACGGCCCCCAATTCAATTTTTGATCTCCTGTCACAGTGGCCCACCCCCTTTGCTCACCCCTTTCTTCGATTCCTTTGGAAGGCGTACCTTCCTCATATGCTCTGGAAAATTTGGCTCAAATGTAACAGGCGAGCCTTTTCCTCCCCTGCCCGCTCCCCCCAGTGGATAGCAACCAAGGCAGTCTCCTTTGCCACCGAGAATTCTTGCCTCATTCCCCTTTTTGAGGAGCCCCGAAGATCAAGCGAAGCCTCCCTGCTCTCCTCCCTCGGAATTTAGCTTTCCACCCCTGCTCCCCCTCCCGCCCCCTCCCGACGCTCCTTAACCAGGTGGACTCCCCCCCTCGATTGGCTTAAGCTTAATTTCGACGCCTCCAAAGGCAACCCCGGGGCCTCTAGGGCGGGCGGGGTCATCAAATACTGTAATGGGGAACTGATCACAGCCTTCGTGGTTTCGCTGGGCAGACAAACCAATAATTTTGCCAAAGCAACCGGCCTGCTCAGTGGCCTCTCAGCCCTCAGGGGCTCCCCCTCAAATATCATCATCGAAGGCGATTCCCAAGTCGTAATCAAAGCCGCCAGCAAGCCTGATTCCTACTCCTGGCGATTCCATAATTCCATCCGGGAGGCCCTCTTCATTCTTTAGGACTTCCCCGATCACACCTTTCAGCACGTGTTCAGAGAAGGTAACAGGGCTGCTGATTTCATGGCAAATCTAGCCATTACCGCTAAATATTTCACCACCTGGTCCTCACACTTCCCTGTAGGCCTAGTTCAAATCATGATGCAGGATCATTCTGACCAGGCTGTCAACACTGGAGTCTAGGCTTCCCCGTGACAGGGTCCGAGCGGTTTGAGGACGTCTCAGGGCCCAGTTAGCAGGGCCCTTCTGGCCTTTGGCGGCCTAAAGGTTCTCGATTTTCATTTTTTGTTGTTCTTGGAGGTTGTCGCCCCTGTCTGACATTGCTATTTTTTTTTGAAGGCTTTCGGTTCTATAAGGTTCTTTTGTGCCATAACGTTTTCTGTAGTCATCAGGGCCCTCGGGTCTGGCCTGATTTTTTGTTTTCATTTTAATGCTTTGGCTATTACTGTATTTAAGGTTTTGGGACCCTTTTCAAAAAACAAGCTGTAAATATTTTATTACCTATCAAAAAAAAAAAACCAATTTTTTTTAGAATATCAAATATAAATCTCTATCAAACTATATCATTTTATTTGTTTATATCTAATTTAATAAGCATAATTGGTTTTTCATGGAATGGCAAGAATGTATAGCCTCCTATGTAATGCTTAAACCATCAAAATTTTATTTACCATAAACAAAATCACCTTGTTCCTCTGAGGTAATATTATCTAGGATGCCTTTCAGCCTGTTTACCAAAAATTTTAAACTGATCTTATAAATTATACTACTAAGGATTAATGGATGAAAATCATCAAAATATTTTGTCTCACCTTTATTGGGAACCAATGTAATAAAAGTGGCATTGATATCGGTTATTATAGCCTTCCTTTTTTAGACCTCTTCAAATGTAATCAACATATCACTCTTCAATAAATCCCAAAAAAAATGAAAGAAATTTTGTAGGAAATTTATCGAGGCCAAGTGCCTAATGAGGATGAAAAGAGAAAATTGCTTCATTTATCTCCTTCTTAGATATCTTCTTCATCAAGATTTGATTTTATCTTGTATGAAAATTGATGAAATGTTTTGCAAAAGCTTATCTTGTGCCTCCTCCTTATCTTGCCCAGTATTTAACAAAATATTTTTAAAATAATTAATTGCTTCCTTCCTAATATTTGTTCTTCCTCAATATTTCTTCTAGCTGGAGTTCAAATATTTTTGATGTGATGAAAAGAAAAATATATGTTGTAGCTTGAAAATGTTTTATGTTTGTATTTTCTTCCTTGAGCCATTTTTTTCTATATTTTTTAAAGCAACATGACTCCTTTTTCAATACATTATGATTATCAGAAAGCAATTATTTTTCTTTGACATAAGAATCCTAGTCCATTCCATTGATTTTTAACATCATGGGTGTTCCCTCTTGAGATATAATAATTTTGGTTCTACTTGACTAAACATTTTGAGAGTACTCAACCTTTTAGAACTACAAGAATAGACCCCCTATCTCATTTAGGTGGTAGCTACTCCTATCTAGGCAATCAAACCATTATACATAAGATGACCTCCTCTCTAATAGCCATTCTATCAATCAATGATAGATTAGGCTCTCCATCAACCAAGATATAGGTCCCATCTCTAGGCAATCCTATGATCAGAGTGTAGGGGATCCTCTCATTTGAGAAAAAAAATAGTTTGTGCTTGGATGAAAGGAAAGAAGGATATATTCACAATCACAAAGGATGGATATGAGGGCACCTATGCCTAGCCACCCAACTTCTTCCCCTGTTGGAGATCAAAGAAATCCATCCTATTCAACTCATTAAGGCACCCTAGTTAAATGTCATTGGATTGAATGTTATCTCCTGACTTACTCTCAACACCAATATTGAGGAACTAGCCCATCCTAGATATGGGAATGGTAAGTGTTGTCATCTTTGATTGTACTTACCAAGGATAATTGTACCTCAAATAAAAGTGACATAGCAGGTTGTAGATGAGAGCATGGGGTTTGACTCAATCGGGGAGCTCCAAGAGTTTTTACAAGGAAGGCTCCTTATTAAGATGTGATCTTCAAGGCATTGGTTTCTTTACAAAGGGAAAGGAATAAGAAAAAATAAACAAACTCAACAAATAAAAGGAAAAGAGGGCAATACACCAAGAGATCCTCCAAGATCTTCTTGCAAAAACAATCCTGAATACTATGTGCCAATGGTGAACACTTCCTCTCCTTGACACAGTGAAGTGCAATCAAAATCTACTAGTTATATGTATATATGAGCAAGCAAGTCTTGTAGGAGATCCAAGCTAGTAAGTGACTCAATATAAAAATAGATGTAGGCCCTTCACACAACAAACACTTAACAAATATGATATTAACGTAAAATATTACAAACACATACACATACACAACAATGGATCTGTAGGAAAAGACCAAAAAATAAATGTAGGCTCCCATGTATGTATAATGCAGGTAAAGTTTTACAAATATTATGCCAAAATTGGGGGTTCAAAATTACCCACAAGCCACTCAAGAACCACAACTATTTTTACAGAGAGAAATGAAAGGAAACCCTACAAATACACATAATTGCAAACTTGTCGATACTTTACAAAGCGAACACTACTGCTATTGATAGATTACAAGGGAAGAATTTCCCCTCCAAATTTGTAGGATAATTTGACTTTTTTTCTACCCATATCCTAATGATTCTAAATATTTAATGGAGTAGCCCTCATTTATTGATTACCTAGCGAACACTACTGTTATGGTTGTAGATCCCCTTCCTTTGCCTTTAATGGTTTACCTACCTTAATTTTATTCACAAAGCCAAAGTATTGTTGGTAGATAGCCATATTTTCTTAATAATGGTGTATTATCTTTTCTTCATAAGGAACCATGTACTCACCTATCTTCTCCTTGGTCTTGGCGCCCTTGTCTGCATTCAGGTCTATCTATTGTTTTGGAACTTTTCTAGCTTTCTTTGTCTCCATGATTGAGATATTCTTAACATAGACTTTTCTTTGGTTCTTTTCTTCAAGATTTTAAAAGTTTTGATAAGTCATGCAATCGATCCTTTTTCATCAGACGCTTCTTCTTTGTTGAACCTCAATAAAACTCCTGATTTGATTTTATACTTTGTCGATTTTTTTCTTTGTTCTATTTTGTGTTCTCTTCTTCCTCTTTGTTCATGCCAACCTTTGTATTAGGATGCTTCCATATCTGCTTACTCTACTAGTTACTTGATTTTTTCATTGCTATAGAGAATCTTTTACCCTAGTAGCCTTTATTTTGAACGTGGGGAAGTATATGTCTTTAAAATTCCATTCTCATAGAGTGATCACAAGGATCCACCTTCTCCCACTTGTTGGTTTCCCTTTGCCATCTCCCATAATTAGGTTGACTTGTCCAATAAGATTATGGACTGCAACTCTCCTCCGTAGAATGATTGCATATAGTGATAGCAAACCTTATAGTGTTTATTGAACATAAGATATCAAACATAGGATTTTTATTGATTATATTTGGGTTCTTTATTTAGGATAGAGTCACTAGGTGAATGCATCTTCTCACTTCTATAAAGTATATAGACAAAGATCTTCAAGTGAACCTTGATCTATTACCTTCAATAGTAGCATCTTCTAGTGTTCATTCTAGACTGGAGTCGCTAGGTGAGAAAATAGGCGCTTCAACAAGCAAGAAATATTCTAAGATCCTTACCAAGTCTCAACCTTACTTATTTTTGTGACAATGAGACCAATGGTATATCATTGGGATCCCACTATGTGTGCCATTAAATTATTATCTCCTCTAATTGTTCTTGCTCAAGACAATCGTGCCTTGCATTGGAGCAACACAAAGGACCACAACCAAGAGCACGAGGTTCCACTCAATAAGGGGCCTTTGGGAGTTTTTATAACACCAACTCCTTTTTAAGATGTGATCTTCAAGGCATTAATTTCTCTAAAAATGGAAAGGGATGCAAGAAATAAACAAACTCAAAAAATTAAAGGAAAATGAGATGATGTGCTAATATATTCTTTCAAAAATAGGGTTTACTATGTACTATTGGTGAACACTTCCTCTCCTCAGCACAGTGAAGTGCAATCAAAATCTACCATGTATATGCATAAATGAGTAGGCAGGTCCCATAGGAGAACCAAACTAGTAAGTGACTCAATCTAAATATAGTCACAGGACCCTCACACACATACACTTAGCAGATCTGATATTTAGGATACTTCCAATTCTACTTACTTTGTTGGCGACTTAACTGATTCTTTCATTATTGTAGAGAAGCTTTGACCCTAGCAGCCTTTATTTTGACTGTGGGAAAGTATATGTATTTAAACTTCCATTCTCATAGGGTGATCATAAGGATCCCTCTTTTTATCCCACTTGTTAGTTTTCCTTTGCCATCTTCCATCATCAAGGATATCCTTGTGTGTCTAGTGGTGAGATGATGCATGAGTTTCCATAGGTCGCTTAACCAAATTGATGCAGACGAAGATGATCTTTGTTGATTCTTCCATGGCTCATGTTTGGGTTGATCCCCTCCTATAATCTAGTCTTCTCAAATATCACTAAAAGGGCTCATCAACTTCTATTAAGAGTGAATTTCATCTCATATATCACTGAAAATGTTATGGATTACTCATTGTAGGCTATCTTCTTATCAGGTGGTCAACTTGCCCACATAGAAGGAGAGTTTCCACTTCTATCTCTACCCTTTGGAGATATTTGTTTGGTGAAATTTGACATGGATTTTTTTTAGGCTAGCATGGATTGCACTCCCTTGGTTTTAAGCTTAGGCTCCTCATCTTCTTATAGGATGCAATCTATTAGAGGTGTAGTGATTTATCACTATAGTAAGTAATAGGATTGAGCAGCAAACCACCTATAGCTAAGATGCTACTACGACATCATTCCCACAACCATATCCATCGTCTACCTTACGACTTGAGAATTTAAATTAATAATTAATCTTGGATCTCATCCCTTTCAATTCATTTTGAATTGGATCCTCTCAAGAATTGACTTCACAACCAGTTCAATTCTCAATATCCCCAGAGATTGATAAGATGCTACATACATATGAATTTATCCTTGGCAATGTTTTATGGTCACATTTCCTTTACTTGCACAATATTGAATGAATGCATTTTAGATCATGATGGATACAATGCTTTTAATTAATTGTTATACCCCCACTCTAATTCCATATCTTACTAACTATATAACAATAGATCCAAGGATCTATCCAAGTACCTTTTTTATTCTACTATAAGAGCTCAACCCTTATACATGTCCTCTAGTGGACACCACATTTTGGGATGAATATTCTTTCATGTCATCCTATCATTATTATTCATGCTACTTCTTGCTACTACTTAGTTTAACCCAACACAATATGGTGTACATCGTCCATTACATGTGCAATAACAAGGTTAGAGATCTTGTTGGCAGTTTTGCACTTTGCCACATTGGGAATTTTTGTTGCAGTATTTTGATGAATATTTTGATTATGTATGGTGGCTCTTATTTCGGAAATCATCTCATATGTTCCTGATTTGTTTATCTATGTATTCTTTTTACATCGGCGTTATAAGTGTTTGTGTAAACTTCATTTGGGATTCGAAGTTCGCCCTGCTATGAATACATAAAAAATCAAGGTATGCTTAGGCTTGTACAAACAAAAACAATGAAGGATTAAGTTGAAAATTTAAGGGGTTTAAAAATTTTGAGGCGTTGGGACGTTCACCCCAAAGATAGGGTGAACGCCTCATTCGCCCCATGTTGGGGCGAACGAAATATCAAAAGAAAAGCAAAAGGAGTTCAAAAGAATTCAAGGAAAAGGTGTGGCACAACGCAATCGCGTTCACCCCGGTTGAGGGGTGAACATCCCATTCGCCCCTCCCATGGGTGAATGCACCTCAATGGTAGAGCGCAATCGCGTTCACCCCAAAGATGAAGTGCATTTGCGTTCACCCCAGGTCAGGGGCGAACACCCCGTTCACCCCCTATGGGTGAACGTACCTTGGGAGCATCACTCATGCATGTTCACCCAGATTGAGGGGTGAACGTCCCATTCGCCCCTCCCATGGGTGAACGCGTTCTCACAAGAATGTCGTGCAAACATGCTAAGTAAAGGACGATTGAGCGAAGCTGATTTTATCAAAGGGTGAATGCGATTTTGGGTGAAATTGATTATAGTCAAGATTTCAAAATGCTAGATTTGAAGCATTAAATAATGGTGGCGGTGAGTAACTCAAATCATGGATCCCGAGTAGAAAAGAAGTTGTATGAGAAGAATAGGAGAATTTTCATGATTTCCAAGGCATAGAGACGTTCCCAAGGTATTCAATGTTTTCCAAATTATCTATGCATCGATGCCCAAGTTACTGGTTTCCTGGGAATTATTCCCTGAAATATGGATCATTGTCCCAAAGGAATGGATTTTCAATGATTCCAAGGAGGAATTTCCTCATTCTTGTTTCTGATCTGCGATCATTTTGTTCTCTGATGCATTTAATGAAAGAGGTAAAATCCTCTATAAATACTAAGCAAATTTCTATTGTAAAGGAGGTTGGACATTCTGCAAGAAAACTTTCTAAGTCCTCTGCATCAATAGAAGAGACTTGGCTTCTAAATTTGCAAGTATTCTTATGTGTGTGATTTCCTTCTATTTTTAAGTATTTCTATTTATGCTCATGTTCTTGTTGTTAAGTTTAAAATTCTATCTCTGGATTTAAAACATTGTTGGTGAGTGAGTGAGTTTTGGAATGCAATCTGGAGGTTGTTTCTGCAAAGGTGTGAGTGAAATTTTGCTGCTTTCTTTCTATTACATGCTATCATAAAACTTGGTAGAATTCTTGCTACTAGTCTACCCCAAATCCTACGCTTTCGGCCTGTGGCCATATTTCCCATTTCTTTCTATATTTTCTAATTTCTTTCCTACATCTCTAGTCTTCAACTAGTTTAGGATTTAGTTAGGGAACCAACCCTCTCTGGAGATTGGCATGGAGGACATTTCTTTCCTCTGGCCTTTCAATGTTGGTCATATCTAGGGTGCACAAACGTAGTGTTTGTTGATTAGGCAGATATTTGACCAATAATTTTTGGCATGCCGATGGGACTTCAAAGGTTCCACTTCCAAAAGTATTAAGGTTTGATGTTCACCTTTGTGCTGTGAAATTAGAACATCTGGTGACTCGATTACACCCAAAAATATCCAAATGTGAGGGCAGCGAAAGTTGTGTCTCATGAATACAAGATCGAAGGCCAAAAATCTAGATCATCAAATCGAGTTCTACGAACTTGATATTCAAAGGTTGGGGGAACATCCTCAATTAGCCACTTTTTAACGTACATCCTCATTACCCCACATATCACATATACCATCTATCACATCCTCACGATTAGCTGGTGTATTTTTCGCTCCTGTAAGCCTAGTAAGTACCACCACAAGTTTCCCTCCACCTCCACCTCATACGACCATGAGCCTTCCCCACACTACACCCCATATACCAGTCCATATGGCTCAAAATCCTCCACCAAGGTAGTTCCCAGCCTGGAATAGCTCAGGGGCTTTGAACCTGCAAGCACAAAATCTGATCCCACAAGCTTCTTTGAAAGCTTTGTCGACCTATGATGGTACCGATAAAACTGCATATGAGCATATCCAAGATGTGGCTTCTTTGGTGACCATCCATGACATAACAGATGAGGATGTAATGATAAAGTTGTTGGTATTATCGTTGAGAGGGAAATTGTTGTATTGGTACCGATCGCTGCAACCGGGCACTATTACATCATGGGATCAGTTAGCGGAATTGCTGATTAAAAATTTTCATGAACAAGTCGATCCATATTCTTTGTTGCACTAGTTTACAACAATCCAAAGGCATCCGCAAGAGGAGATAGTTGAATTTAATGTCAGGTTCGCATGAAGCTGGCAAAGAGTCCCTGATGGTTTATGGCCCACACATGAGCAAGTTGCGTTCTACTATCTCAGGGTGTTTAGCACTGAAATTGGTATGGTCGTACGATAGGCCAATGTGACTACATTTCTAGACTTGTATACGCAAGCTCAAAAGTTGAATCTGATTTGATTGTTGTAGGTAGGCTTCCCTCGAAGATGACTATGCCCATTGTCCCTGACCTTCCATAGTATTTGTATTCAAGTGCATTTTTGCAACCCATGCCTTCCATGTACCTGGTTCCCTCATGGAATTCTAGCCCACCTCATATTGCTCCGATTCCTGCCCTGCAACATTCGGCCCCAAGTTTTTCATAGTTACCTACTCAATCAGTTCCCCAGCTATCGACATCTATTCCTTTTCCAACATTGTCAATGCCTTCGACCCCTTTGCCGTTACTCACACCACAAGCACCTTTACCTTTGACCGCATCGACCACATCATCTAATCCTGACCCTCTCACGACATTGTTGCAAGAAGTAAAGTCTAACAATGCAGCCTTAAGGACAATATCCAATGAACTTACAATAGTAAGGAAGAAGCAAGCGGAGGCTGAATTTTGATCGAGGAGATTTCAAACTCCACCAATTACTCGAGAACAGGCTTCTACCAGTAGAGGCCCTGAGAAGAGCTCAACAGTGCTAGAAAATGAGGAGACTAGCGCAATAGAAAAGGTGTATTGGTGCTCGACATGCAATGATCCTCATGGAGAAGAAACCTGCATGGTGCATATGAATTATGTGCAAACACTAGTAGAGAGTTTGGTTGGTGGACAAGTTAATATGATTAGAGAAGTCGAACATAATTTTATGATGCCATATTTGGAGCAAGTTTTGGTCCTCACAAGGTCCGAAAAGAAGCCAATAACTATAGATCCAATTGAGCTCGAACCTTTGAAGGTGCTTGTAGAACCAAAGGTACAAGATGAAAAGTGGCCACCTCTAGCAAAAGCGCCTGGTGTGAGGACTAAGGAGCAGGATTCTATCAAGTTAAGAGACTTATTGCCTAAGCAAGCTCAAGAGAGAGTGCAAACTAAGGCATCAACTTCGCAACCTGTAGCAGCTGCTCAAACACAGAGTGAAACAAAAGAGCAGGTCAGGGAGCGACTTAAGTACCCATCATTGATGAAAAGACAAAGAGTAGAAGCTACTCAATAGTATCGAGACAAATATGAATGAGCTCTAGAAGAGAAGGTTTCGGCTATCCCAAGTTACAACATTGTAGAGGAAATGAAGAAGATTCCAGCTAAAGTTAGCTTGTATGATGCGCTACAGTTGCTAGGACAAATTGATTTGTTGCAAGAGTCCTTGAAGACTGCTAAAGATCAGAAGAAATTTCCTTCTCAAATAGTCCTAGCGCAAGCGCTACCCACTTCTATGATAGGAAAAAATAGGCCTCCCCCATTTTATTTGTCACTGAGAATGGAAGGGTGGATTGTACACAACTGTATGATCGACTCTAGAGCTGCAACTACTATCATGCCAAAGGCAGTATGTGAAGTGATGGGGATGGAATATACAAGAAGTAGCCCAGGAGTGTTACAGCTGGATGGGACTCCGGTCAAGATAGTGGGAGTGATCAAAGACATCCCTATTGTCCTCCATAGTATGCCATAAATCATAGTCATCCAAGAAGTGGTAGTAGTTGACTTGGAGCCATATTTTAGCATGTGCCTCTCAAGGGAGTTCATGGCTAAGCTGGGAGGATACCTTTCCTTAGACTATTCACATTTGGAGATACCATTCAAGGGAAAAAGGATTCATATCCATAATGAAAAGCCTTCACCTTTTCACATTGAGAAGTTGGAAGAGGAAGAACAATCTCCAGGTGCAGTAAACATGATGACTGAAGAGCTAGAAGAGGTTGACTTGGTGGGAGAAGCATTGGGTGAGCTTCACCTGGAAGATGAGTTTTTACTCATAGATTTTAATGCAATGATCGGGATAGATATTGGTTGTTATACAATAACTAAGCCTGAGCAAACTGAAGAAGAAGTCCCCGATTCTCAGGATTCTGACACAGATCAGTTATGGAAATTGTATTTTGATGGTGCCAGATGTAAGAATGGCGTAGGAGCTGGTGTCATGTTGATCTCTCCAAAAGGGTTACAAAAAACTTATTCTTATAGGTTGACTTGGAGTTGTACAAATAATGCAGCTGAATATGAAGCATTGTGCCTTGGGTTGAAAAAGGCTGAAAAGTTGGGCATTAAGCAGCTATAGATTTTTGGTGACTCAGAGCTTATTGTCAACCAGACCACTAATAGGTGTGTGTCAAAGCAGCATTACCTTAAAGCCTATCGCAATAGGGTCTGGGATTTGTTTGAAGCTTTCACGACTTTGAACATTCAGGCGATCTCTCGGGAGCAGAATAAACATGCGGATATTTTAGCCTCTCTTGGCGCAAATTATTCTCCTACGGAGCAAGTGGTCCGGAAGCCCAAGACTGTCAGGGTGATCTATAGACCTTCAGTCCTAGATAAGAATATTTATTGGCAAGTATTCGACAATGATGAACAAATAGTCAATTTCTTGCTCAGAGAAGCTGCTAGCGCAGATGATAGAGTGCTTGTCGAGGAAGAGAAAGAAGGGATGATTCAATTAAAGAATAATCATATCCCTAGAGGTTTGATCTCATTGGAGAGTTTATTTGATCAAAATGATAGAGTTGAAAAGCACATAATTAAGGTAGATGCTAAGGAGTACAAGGAATTACAGTTGGAACCAAAAAAGGTTATCAAAATTGGGATCGATTGTGTATCGGATGAACTTGAAGGCATTAAAAACTTGTGCTATGAATACCCCGACATTGTGGCATGGAGCTACCAGGATTTAAAGGGATATGACAAGAATGTGATCCAGCATACCATAGAGCTGCAGGAGGGGGTAAAGCCTTTTCAATAGAAGCAACGTCCTATCAATCCTAAAATCGAAGCACTCATGAAGGCGGAATTGTTGAAGATGTTAGAGGTAAAGATAATATATCCGATCAAGCACTCGACATGGGTGGTGAACCTGGTCCTAGTGAGAAAGAAGAATGGAGATATTCGATTGTGTGTTGATTTTCGCAACCTGAATCAGGCATCGCTTAAAGATCATTATCCCCTACCCTAGATTGATCAAATTCTTCATGTGGTTGCTGGTGCACAGAGGTTCTCATTATTAGATGGCTTCTCTGGATATAATCAAATCTGGGTGAAGGATGAGGACCAATATAAAACAACATTCACCACCAAGTGGGGCACATTTGCCTACCAGCGGATGCCCTTTGGGCTCTCAAATGTTGGTGCTACCTTCCAGAGAGCCATGGATGTCGCCTTCGATGAGTTACTGAATAGAATTATTGTGATATATCTTGATGATATGACTGTGTTTTCGCACCACAAAGAAGACCATGTTGCTCATTTAAGGCAGGTGTTCGAGAAGTGTCGCGAGTTTGGGATCTCCATTAATCCAAAGAAGTCAATATTTGTTGTTAAAGAAGGAAAATTGTTGGGTCATGTAATCTCACAGGAAGGGTTAGTGATTGATCCTGCAAGAGCCGAAGCGCTCATGAAATTGTCACTACCTACTAATAAGAAAGACCTACAATCTTTCTTCGATCAAATAAATTTCATCCACAAATTTATTGCCGATTTCGCTCAAGTTGTGAAGCCCATGACTGAGATTTTGAAAAAGAATACTGAATTTAAGTGGATGGAAGTCAGGAGAAGAGCTTTTCAAGAAATCAAAGAAAGAATCATGCAAGCTCCAGTTTTAATTAATCCTGACTATTCGAAAGACTTCATTCTCTATGCAGTGGGGGAGCAAGAAAGCTATGCTACAGTGTTGACACAGAAACAAGAAGATGGAGAAGAGAAGCCAATTGCCTTCTTGAGCCAAGTTATTGCACCACATCAAGAGAAGTACAATTTTATCGAGAAACAAGTGTATGCGGTGATGAAATCATTGAAGAAGTTCCGACATTTTGTTTCTCAGAGCAAGACTGTAGTTTATGTTATTCATCCTGATGTTCAAAATTTTATACTCCAAGGAGAACTAGGTGATAAAAGGGCAGGTTGGGTCTCAAAAATTCAAGAATATGATGTGGAGATCCGACCAACAAAGCTAGTTCATGGGTGAGCTTTATGTCAGGAGTTAGCTAAAAGTGTCGCCTCTGAGATATTGGATGCAGTACATGAGGAGGACATTGGTGAAAGAATTTGTGCAAATCATACTATGAGTGACCGTGATTGGACAGAAGAGTTGATTGATTATTTTACTTTTGGGAGATGTCCAACTCACCTTGATGCTTCACAGCGTCGGAGGTTTAGGTTGCAAGCGCTCAAGTATGTATTGTTGCCCAATGGATTGTATCATAAGAACATTGATGGAGTTCTTCTCAGGTGTGTGAAAGCATCCAAAAAGGAGAAGATATTGGAGGAATTTCATTCTAGACTATCTGGAGGTCACTACGTAGGTAGGCCCATGGCTTTAAAGATTATTCGAGTAGGTTATTTTTGGCCCACTCTATTTATCGATGCTCATAAAGTAAGTCAACATTGTGACAGTTGTCAGCGATATGTTGGCAGAACTAGGAAAGGAGCTTTGCCCCTACGCCCAATCCAAGTGGAAGCACCTTTTCAATAGTGGGGTCTTGACTTCATTGGAGTTATTGATCCACATTCTTCCATGGAGCATAAGTATATCTTGACGATGACTGATTATTTCACCAGATGGGCAGAGGCTATTCCCACTAAGAAGGTCGATCAAGCTACTATTATATCCTTTCTAGAAGGGATCATTACTCATTTTGGTATCCCAGATTCAATTGTAATTGATAATGGCACTCCATTCATTGGGGCCAAAATTATAGAGTTTGCTAGAAAATATGGCATTTATTTGAAGACATCATCCAACTATTATCCGTAAGGGAATGGGTTGGCTGAATCTACCAACAAAAATTTGCTACGAATTTTAAAAAGGATGATGGGCAGTAACAAGAGAAGTTGGCATTTGTTGTTGAATCAAGTGCTTTGGGTGGACCATATTTCAGTGAAGAAATCTATCAAAACATCCCTGTATGCCTTGGTTTATGGAAAAGAGGCTATCCTTCCCACTCATATTGAGCTGCCAGTACTCCAAACATTGCAGTTGTTCCAGGATGAAGATGAAGAATATGATCCTATGAGTGCAAGGTTGGCACAGTTGTTACAGTTAGAGGAGGATAGGGAGTAGTCTTATCAAGCATTTGTTGAGCACACTAAAGAGATGAAGAAGTGGTTTGGAAAGAAAACAACTGAACACAGCTTCCAAGTGGGAGATTTAGTTTTAAAATGGAATGAAAAGAAGGCTAAGCCAGGGAATCACCATAAGTTCGATGCTATCTGGGAAGGCCCTTTTCAAATTTCTATGGTGAATTCAGTAAATGCTTACCACCTTCATGATCTGGAGGGTTATGATCTCCCCATTCCAGTAAATGGTCTTCATTTGAAGGCCTATATTCAATGATGATATTCTGGTAAGGAACCACTTTGTACATATGTAAATATTCTTTTCAATATGTTGATGTTTTATTATTGATATTTTAGCATATACCTATATATAAAAAACAAAAAGAAAATAAAGGTAAAAAATTGTTTAAGGGGCACCTTAACCCAAGTGACAGGTTGTCTATGATTTGGGTGAAAGAACAAACAATACACTATGTGCAAAATGCATTCACCCCAAGTAGAGGCGAGAGGGCCATTCACCCTAAGGATGAGGCAACTAAGCAATGTGATGAAAGGAAGAGCTAAATTCATTAGCAGTATTGATGTCACAAGGAAAATTAAGAAACAAAATGGATATAAAGGAATATGTTTGGAATTGTATTCACCTCGATAAAATGCAACATGATCGTTCACCTTTTGATTAGGGTGAACGTAATTCACAAATTAGACATCAGGTTCAATGAAAATAAGCATCAGATTGACATCTCGTTCACCCTGAATGATGGGCGAACGGGTCGTTCACCCTTGTTATGGGTGAACGCGTCAAGAAGGGTGACGAAATTTTGTTTTTTTTGCATAAGTTTAAAAATTAAAAAAAAAAGCGCATGCTTTTTATGTTCGAAGCCTTATGATTTATGAGCGCTTTTGAAAGGAAAAATCACAATGAAGAAAAACAAAAAGAAAGAAAAAGTCTTAAGTTATTTTTAGAAAATCTGATTTTCTAAATATGGGTGAAAAAGCAAAAGCAGACAATGTTTTCTTTAAGAAGGTTATTCGCCATGGAATTTCCAAGTAGGTCGAAGGTGCCCTAAAATGAGTAAAAGTGTGACATATTGATCTGAGTTTCGAAGTCACCAAGAAAAGGGATGAAATTGCTCAATGCCCAAATCGATTTCACCAAAAGGAGGGAGTGGTTGCTTCAGTTTCGAAAGAATGTTTTAAAGACAAGTCGCCCTTTTGGTTACGTGGCGATAATCGGATAGCCAGAGTACAGAAAAAAAGGGGCATTAAATTCAAAATGTTCGTTGTGTCGAAGGTTTTTTTTCTGAGGAGCAGCGAATATTTATTATTGGTTGATAAGTGGCTAATTTAGCTTCCCCAACAAGCTTCAGGTGCTAGGGCATGATTTACAATGCAATTATGCAGTGAAGAGGGCACATTTTTCTAGGAAGATCTGGTGATGAATCAAAGGAGAAACCATTGAAGCATAGGGAATGGTGTCGGACTAGCGAATCGATATTCTCTTTCTCTCGAAGGTGCCAACAATTAATGCAACATTTATTATGGTGGATGTGGGATGGCCCTATAAAAATGATGAGGTAAAAGCCCATAGTTTATGTTCATTTTTAAATTTTTACTGTTGTGTTTCGCATCATAGCTGTAGAAGATTTTAGAGAGTGCTCAGAGAATTTTCTAGAGAGGAGAAAAATGGGAAAATGGAGCAAGGAGCCCAAAGAAGTCATAGAAGCTATAGAGCCCAAGAAGTCAAAGAAAAAGGAAGGAGGCTCTAGAGCAAAAAGGGCTAGGAAAAATGACTATGTCGACTTGGACCCATATGAGGACTCTATGGCAGAGATTGGAGACTGCCTTATCACTCATAAAGGAGTGGAGAGATTAAGGCAAGATGTAGAAGTGGTGGTGAGTCAAGGAGTATCATCAAATAACTGGCTAATAGTGCCTTACAATTCATAGTTGTCCTAGTATTTGTGTATGCCGATTCATCCATACCCTGAGTTGGTGCAGCTCATTGCCCAATTTTATGATCCATTCACCAGGGTTGTTAGAAATGCAAGGAGAGAAATATTGTTCACCATCACTCCAGATGAAGTTCGGGAGGCTTTCGCTTGTGGATTGAAGCCTCCTTCTTACGTAGTTAATAAGAAGTTGCATACTGATGAACAAGAGGATAGATACATCTCTACGGTGACTATGCACCAGTTCATGGAGACTCAATTGGTTAAAGAGCCATCGATGGGGCAGCTTCCCAATTTATCAAAGTCGCTATCAGATTTTAAGAGCCTGGACATATATTCAATGTTGGCATGGGTCGTTGGGTTGCCTTCGGATGAGATAGTGCATAAATGGTAGGTGGCCTTGGTGCAATGTATTTGTAAAGTTGAATTTTATTCTCTCGTAGCCATGAGGCAAGGCAACAACCCCATTTTATTCGATTGGGTAGACTATATTTCTCGGAGGTTGAATTCTCAATTGGAGAAGATGCAAACTAGAGGGTCAAAGTCATTCAGGCATACTTCCTTTTTGGTATGGTTTTTCTTTTTTAGTTACAGCAATGCTTCTCTTTCATTGTAGTATCGCAGGTGGGTGAGAAAAATGAACCCCTACCAGTTTATATGTGGACTCCCATGTTGTCAAGAAGGGAGTCATTTTATAGCTTCAATAACTAGTTTTTGGGACCAGCAATAGAATTGCTTTGTGGTACCTGTGAGAGAGTGTCGCAGAATTTAAGGGATGTAGTTGTAGCATAGGAGAAGGGTGACATTTTTTTTGCTTACCTAGGGTGTAGTCGTGAGAATATTTGGTTTCATAGGTAAGCCATTTTTGTTGTCGTATTTCACCATGGAGCATGTATTCGCCATGGAAGTTGTGCACTAGACAAATTATGTAAATGATATATATGGAGTTAGGTGCGAAAAGAAGACCACATGCAATATGCCTTTCAAATTTGGTAGTCTAGAGGTGAGCCAAGTTGGACAGAATAGGCTCCTGATAGTGGCACTACAAGATTTGGGCTTGATAGAACTGCCATAGCACTGGAGATATGACCCTTTGGGTAAATTCATAGCTATTGTGAAAGCTAAATCTTTTCATTATTGTCCGTGACCAGATATCCAGAAGAATAGAAATAATTTTGATGGGCCGGACATGAATTGGCACATTGAGAAGATGACAACGCTCCCACCATGGCATGATTATTATGAGCAAGAGGTAGAGTATAATCTGGCTAAATATAAGACCCAAATTCCTCCATCGGGTTTATTCAGTTCTATCCAAGAAAGTGAACCCACCTGGACTGAAGAGAAGATAATGAATTGGTGGATAATGAGAATTCATCGTGGAAAGCCAACCACTCCTTACGGGTTGAAATTGGATGAGCAATTTTTAGATACTTATGATAAGTATGTAGACTCATATCAGCCCATCGCCTTTGCCAATATTTTATCACAAAGCTTCCAGCACTCTGATAGTGGTGAAGGTGAAACTGAACAAGAGCATCCAATGGTCGAAGATGAGACTCCAGAAGAAGAGGAACAACAATATGTGTTTAAAAGGAGATCTCAACGAACAAAGCGAAAGGTGGAAGAGATGCTCATGCTAGAAAAGCAAAATCTCCGAAAGTGCCTCCATTTCCAAAGGTGGCCAAAAGACCAAGGACCAGTGCAGTTATGACTTCTACTATTGAGGCCTCAGTCACTCCAACTTCTACAGTTTTGATTGCCATAGTTTCCACAGTGACAATTGTAGTGGTTCCTATAGTTACTAATGTGTCAACGACAGTTGTAAATCCTTCACCCATGGTAGAGCTCCCGACCAAAGTTGTGCAGATATTTTTGATGGTGCAAGAACAGGAGGAAGATTATCAATCGAAAAGCTCTCACGTGGAAGTCATGGATGGTGAAGATAATATAAACATGGAAGAGAGGGTGGAGGTGCAGCAAGAGGAGATAATTTCATAGCTACCCGTATCCCCACATCACACGGTGCTCGCACTCGAAGGTACGATCTCTCTTCCCTCTTCTTCTCCTTCGAGTAAGCAGTGATTTCTATTCCACTTTCATCTATTTCACTTCCATCATCATCGGTCTCCATTTCTCCACCTTTTGGTATGCCATCTACATCCATTTCTATTCCATCTTCTTCTACTCTCGAAGTCATTGTTGCTCCTTCCTCTATTCCCATTCCTTCATCCTCCATTTCTTTTAGTTCGTATGCATCAAAGCCCAATCCCTTTTCGTGCCCTTCCCCTTCCATTGCCACCACCACTACCATCGAAGTTGTAAGTATGCAAGCTCCTCCCAGAGTAAGCGTAACTCATAGCCAAACCTACTTCCTCCATCAAGTCCACCATCTCCATTCTATGCACTGTTTCCATTCCACCCCTTTTAACTATCTCATTGGGTAGGGAAAAATTGAGGGCACCAATGGTAGCTGGTTGTGGGGAAATTTAGGAAAAAAGGTATAGTTATATTTGGAGGAAGCCGCCCCACAACTATCAGGAGTTTTCGACTTTCATTGCTTATTGGAATATTTGTGTAAAAGTCAGGATATTAGTTTACCTTATCATCAAGCTTAAATTGGGGCTAAATGCTCTTAGATAATAATATACAACCTGTTCATTAGTGGGCCTAAGACCATCAAGTATTCTATGTCAGGAATAAGTGAATCTAATATTAAAATCACTTATTTCTTCATGGGGATGTTTTTGGATGGTGGTTAACTACATGAGTGAAGAGAAGGAATCGACCTATTTTTTGAACTCAAAAACAAACCTCCATGCTAGATCAGCCCATGAAGTGATACTTCCATTAGGAAGGGTTCTATACCAGTATAACATCTTACCCTTCAATGAGATAACCAGTAATTTAATCATAACATCCTCATCAGTAATACTGTGAACGACGACAAGGGCCGCTACATCTTGGCAGTGTTCAAATATTGTCTTTCTAGTGCCATCATAGGTAGGTAATGCTTTTAGGGTAGTAGGAGGAATATCATTCTAGTTAGTGAGGTTGAGGGGACCTGTGTTGTTCTAGGTGGGATATCCTAGATTTTGGTCCTATTTTTAGTTTTGGGTTCTGGTCTCCAGTTGGGGTATCTGACTCTTGAGTATCCAGGTGGAGAGACGGATGATCCTTCAAAGGCATGTGGAATGAAATAGGCTCAAGAGAGGTTAGGAACCATCGCCTTAAGAAATTTAGTTCAAAGAATTTTATGGGTTCCTTAGATAGATTGACCTTATGCCTTGTAATCATGCAACATTTCAACTGCAAGGCTTTTTGGGTTAATGTTTCAACAGAGTCACTAGGTTATTATTGAATAGCTAAGTAGGATGGAGAATAACCTAATTCTATACTTTCTAAAATGTGATACTTATGTCCCATAGAGCATGCCAAAAACTAATGGTCGGTAATTTGTATCTAATAGAAGGGTTGTGTACCTTGTGGATTATACCAATATTGAAAGGCCAAAGGGTGGTGTAGTCCAATAGCCAATTTTTGGAGAAGGTAAGTTCCTTACAACTTCAAAGGGAATTAATAGAGTTTAAATAAAACAAAGAATAAAGCAAATGAAAGGAAATGATAGTGGGTTTAAGTGGGTGGATAAGCCGCATCAAGATATATGTAGATAGTAATAGGAGGTACACCCACACATACAATCATTTAATAGACTAGTTAATACATTCCAACTACTATCATTTATACTTAGCATAATGTTTGTAAATTTTAGAGCTGATAAATGAACTTCCAAAATATAGATAACAGAATAATGACTAACTCATTCACCAATTTTAGTAGAAAAGCACAAATATGAAAAATACATACATGTGAGCAAAATGATCTGAAGACTAAGCAATGTCTTGTTTGTATAAATGAATTCCCAGTATTACATACAAATTGTGATAGCTTAGATCTGAACCCCATAACGAGTTTTATTTCATCCTTTATAACCAAAAGATCTAGATTTTCTCTTACACTAGATGAATTCATTAAAGCACATCGTACCCTTTAGGCGGTGGGGTATTATTTTTCTAAATTACTATTGTGCTTGAATAGACCTTTCAAGGAACTTGGTACGACTTTAGATGATCTCTATTAATTTTATCTCCTTTGCCTTGCTCTGGCTTGGTCGGTGTGATTGTACCTACTTCATTTATGGTGTTGGCTGATCATTAACTCTGCCTGCAATATGCTTCCCTTTAATTGCATTGTATTGGTGGGGGAGTCTATCATTGATCTTAAACATGGGACTTCAATAGGCATACTACAGTGTTTGGTGGTTGAAATTAAATATGAGTGATAGTACCTTGAGGCTAGGCTCCAAGAGATAGACTAGTATTAGCTTCAACTGATCTTTATTCCCTTTTAATCATAGCTTACCCCTTGGATGGGATATTTTAGAACTCTCTAGTGATAGCTCACCTTTAGCCTTTATTGTTTCATATGGGTGGATCTTTTTTGGGCTCCTTATTCCCCTGGGGATCTTCAAAATGGCTGCCCTACCTAGGGTGGATATCTCCATGCAACTCCACCCTTAAGACTTATTTTAACCATCCACCCATGTTGGGGTAAACAATTGGGGTAAAGCCACCTTTTGTGCTTTTTAAAAAATTTCATCCCAATTGGGTGGGTAGCATCAACACTTCCTTTTCCTTTATCCTTCTGCCAGGACTTACCGCCATGACTCAGGCAAGGGTTTTTCCATGGGTGGAGCATACATTCATGATGAAAAATTTTACCCCATCATGGCCCGCACAATATATGAGCTTCCTCTTTGGTTTGGGAGAAATTTAACAAAACTGTGTATTCTACCCTATAGTTTGTATTTCCATATCATTGGTAATTAGAGCCAGAGGAAAATTTTTTGCAAGAAGGGAGGCAAGGTGCCAACTTCATTGCTAGGTGACTAGTGGATATTGTTCAACTAGTGCATCAGTTCCTAGGCTAGGTGTTGCGAGTGTTTGGCTTAGACCAGCTCATAACATCTATTTTGTGAAGATCCTAAGGTGGTAGAGGATGAAAATTACCCCTACATCGAATACCTCTGATAGAATATCGGAGGGTTACCAAACTTACCCTATGTTGGTAAGATAATTTTATCCTGTTTGGAGATTGAAGAATAGAGAAAAAATTGCGTTGTTTGAAAGATCACATGCACTAATTTTGAGGATAATTTGTGGCCAAGATAAGCCATTGGCAGTCCTTGTCGAGAGAGCACCAGAGTTGCCGAAAGGTACTTAGGCAAAATATTAGTGCATAAATTTTGGAGGTAGCAAGGTTCACGAGGGTTTTTGTGGAAGGCTAGAGTAAGAAAAAAAATTTCTTTCCTCAATTAATTTTTCCTATTTTCCTTCACTTCCCCTCCTTTCTCCCTAACCGACAAGCTATTTTGATCGATCGACCACCCCACCGTCTGGCTTCCTACTGATCAACAGAGTTGGATAAACCTTTTCATCCCTCTCCCCTTATCCCTTTTTCCCTTATTTATCCATTCCCCTCATACCAACTTATCCCTCCATCGACCTCCCATTTCTTCCTATGTGATGCCTACTTAACGACCCGTAAATTGATTGTAGCCAACCAAAGCATAGGCTCGCATGACCAAGCTCTCAATTGATTGATGATCGGATATCCATGGGTTGTCTCACTACACTGCAACAATAGGGAGCACCCAAATTTTTGATACACTCAGCTTAAACACAAAGACACGCAAAATGGCTGCACAAGTTGTAGGCAAAGAAACATAGAAAAATTAGTCATGTTTCTAAGGTTAAATAATCGACCAATCATGGCCAAGATCCAATACCCTAAAGTGCCAACTAATATCATAGTACCACATGGCAAAATAAGGAATGATAGTTTGAATCTGGATGACAATTTAGTTTGGGACATGTGGAGGGTTTGAGCTCGTTTTACAGCGAAGTTTCTTCCAAGTTTTTGGCAACTCGACCATTCTGATAGTTTTTTGGTTTTTCACTGATCTTGGCACGTTTTAGTTGACTCCCAATGAATAATACTATCATCTGAAGCAAACTGATAGTTCCATATATATTTTTGATGAATTCCTAGCTACCCAATCCCTGTTCCAACGAGAAAATTGCATCATCAACAATAAATTTCTATTTTCATTTTGACAAAGCAAAATCTAGTTTTAGCAATGAAAAAAAAAAAATTGGTGAGGAAAATCATGTTTCGATAGATTTCTACATTTTTTGTAGATATTTCTTGATACCCAACAAGAATTTTCTATTTCTCAATGCATTTAGGAGGTTTTTCAACATTGTAGGTGGTTTTCCAGCTTTACCATTGGTTTCCAGTTTTGTGCATTGAAAAATTATCTTGAGATATATCCCACATTCATAGCATGGGGGAAATTTGGTGCTTTAAAAATTTTTCAGGCAGGTAAAAAATCAAAGATTTGCTCACCCAAATAGCATGTCCTCCATTTGGAATCATATTTTGTGTTGTTGAAATTAACCTACAGACTGGAAGGTGGATATTGTTGACCAACGGGAAAGCAAAAATATTTTTTTCACACAACTTGTGAGATAATAATCCCACATAGGGTGTGCTCCAACCCCAAGGGGATTTAAAATGGTGAACCAACCAATATAGGAGTGACTATCACTCCTAGTGGTCACGAAGCCCATGCTTTCATGCGGGTCATGACTATTGCTAGCGTCGATACACTTGTCAGATTGTTGACTACACAATTGAACATGGAAGGATCAATTGTGGTAGTTTGACCTCGACTGATGACTTGGTTGAATAGTTTGACCGATCCCTCTACGCAGGTGATTGTGCATTAAAAAAAAGAACAAACAAATTTTTGCTACTGAAAACAAAGTTTCCTACCATTATTTTCAATTCAAATTCAAAATTTTTGGTGCCAAAGCAAGGTGAATTTATTTTTGCTAAAATTTGAAATTTTCACCATTTTTAAAATTTATTTAAAAGGGTAATTTTTGTAATTGTGAAACTGATGCCATTTTTGTAAAAGCATTAGATTTAGCCCCTTTTGTAATTGGAAGGCAATTTTGAAAATCTAGATTAATTTTGTAAATCTTGTCTACTTGGATTTTAAATATACAAAATTGGCTCACCTATGCTGAAATTCCTAAGGATGAACAAGTTGCTTTTTGCATAGTCAAACTCACAAGCTTAGAAAAAGTTTTTATTGTAGAAAGACAAAGCCATAATGCTTCCATGACTTGGAAAGAATTGATCCAAATTCTGAAGAACACCTTTTTCCCACCAAACTATCAAAGTGACCTCACGACCAAGTGTTTTAGGTTGAGTTAAACCTATATTATATCAATTGCAAACTACATATTCCAATCCAATAGGCTAAGGGTTATTCTTAGTGTAAAAGATTTAGAATAGGATTTGATTATCAAGTTCACTCATGGATTGCAAGATTAGATTTTCAAGGAAATCAGATTCAATGATTTTCTCACTTTGGATGTGGTATTCAAACATGCCACTCTAGCAGAGGAGAATGTTGGTGCCTTTTACAGATCTCGACCTTCACAGGAAAGCAGTTCCAAAGGCACAAATGAGCATCAACAAAATGTGAAGAATAGTTCTCATTATTCCCCTAATTATTCTTCTCCTCCCACTTCACCTAAAGCACATTTTTCTTCTTCTCACTCTAAATATTCTTATTCTTCAACATTGTATTGTGATTTTTGTAAAAAAAAATGGTCATACAAAATCTAGATGTTTTACATTTGAAAGAATGAAGAAGAAGTCCCTACTTGTACAACCTACAAATGAGGAACCACAAGATGGTCCCATTGTGACTACAAAGACAAAAGAAGAATATCCAACTTTAAAGGGTAAACTAAACAAAGTTACCCTCATATAAAATGTTTTTCAAGGGGGTCATGACCATTTATTTGTCACTAGAGCCCACCTTACTCATGATTTTTATGTGGATTTTATAATGGATAATGGATCACAAAATAATCTCATTGCAAGGACCATTTTCAAGAAGTTGAAGCTTCCCACGAAGCCATATCCTCAACCCCATGCACTTGGGTGGAAGGATGTAGAGTCTACATCCAACATCACACACACCTGCACTTTATAAGCCTAAGTTATTTTATTGCATTGTATTATGTGTGGCATAGTATGCCCACATTGGATATTGTATTTCTTGCATTTGTATTTACGTGAGGTATAGTATACCCACATTGGATATGCATTGGTTAGTTGTTAGGATGCATAGTTAGATTATTAGAGATATGTTTTATCATCTAGTAGTTAGTTAGTTGCATCCATGTTTAGTAGGTGGTTATCCCTACATATCTTTTAGTTACAAGTGGTTGGCCTTGCATGGAAAATTGTTACAACCACTATAACCTACATGATTATTTGTATGTTCTATATATTCTATTGCACATAATGAATAATCAAATTCATATTTGGTATTTCCATATCACTAATAATCAGAGCTAGAGGAATTTTTTTTGTAAGTAGAGAGGTAAGGTGCCAAATTTGTTGCCAGGTAACTAGTGGATATTGTTTAGCTAGTGCATCATTTCCTAGGCTAGGTGTTGCAAGGATTTGACTTAGAACAACCTATAGCATCTATTTTGTAAAGCTCCTAAGGTGGCAAAGGGTGAATATTACCCCTACACCAAATACCCTTGACATAATATTAGAGGGTAACCAAACTTGCCCTGTGTAGGTAAGAAAATTTTATCCTATTTAGAGATTGAATAACGGAGAAAAAATTGTGTTTAGAATATCATCTGCACTAATTTTGAGGACAATTTGTGGCTAAGAGAGCATTGGAGTTGTTGAAAGGTGCATAGGTAAAATATTAGTGCACAAATTTTAGAGGTAGCAAGGTTCACCAGGATTTTTGTGGAAGGCTAGAGGAAGAAGAACAATTTCTTCCCTCAATTTTATTTTCCTATTTTACTTCACTTTCCCTCCTTTCTCCCTGATCGATCGACTATTTTTATTGATTAGCCACCCCACTGACCAATTGCCTACTGATCGATAGAGTTAGGAAATCCCTACCCTCCATATTTCCTTATCCTTCCATCCTCCTTATTCCTCCATTGCCCTCACACCTTCTCATCCCTCCATCGGCCTCCCCTTTCTTCTCGTGCGGTGCCTACTTGATGACTCGTAGACCAATTGTAGCCAGTTGACGCATAGACCCACATGACTAGAATCTCAGTTGATTGACGATCGGACATCCATGGGTTACCCCACTACATTGCAACAACAAGGATCACCCCAATTTATTGCTCTAATGTGCAAAAATGTAGAATGATCGCACAAGTTGTAGACAAAGAAACACAAAAAAATTAATCATGTTTCTAAGTTTAAAAAATCATGTTTCATGTTTGTATTTCCATATCAGGAGGAATAGCTAGAATTTTAGATTATATGAATGAGTTTGGATACTTTATTACTAAAGAAAGTTTAGTAGACCTAGATCTAAAAGGATCTAAGTTTACATGGACAAACAAGAGAGTGGGAAATCAAAACATCCAAGTTAAGTTAGAGCTTTGTGCTCTACCCATTGGTTCTTCGAAGGTTTTATTCCATTCTTGATGTCTTTGGATAGGATAGGATTTGAAAATTCCCCTATAGTATTCAAGCTGGAGATGGACAAAAAGAGACTTTGTAAGCAAAAAAATTACTTCTTAGAAGAAGTGAAAAAAATTGTATAGAAATTGATTTGCAATTTTGGCAAGTTTTGGTTGAATTTTGAACAAGTATTTGTTTGTAATTTTTATGAAGTAAAATGTGAAATGAAATGCACATCAAATTAGATGTAAATAAAGTAAAAGAGGATTAAAATTTAAATTAAATGAAATTAGAGTTTGATAACAATTAAACTAAGAACCTTAGAGAAGTGCAATTAATCAAAGTACATTTGAAGGTTATAGGGTGGTGGATGTAAATGATGCATTATCTTGGGAACCACTTGGAATGATGTGGGGTAGGCTTCATAAGACCTCTTTCCTTTATTTTTGTTGTTTTTGATCCCAAGAAAGAGGCATATGCGTTAATGCAAAATATATAATTGCAGTATGAGAAGGATGTAGTCAATTGTAGAATGATTATATACTATTGTGGGCTATGGAATCCATTGTATTTGCACTATCACTTTCTATTTATAGAAAGTAAATCAATCGTTTATTGATGTTATTGCCATTTTCAATATTTTCTATGCATGTGTGTGATTTTTATATTGTCATTTTTGTGTTCCATTTGGCAATATAGATGTATATAAAGAATTATTATGTTAGATAGAATTATAGATGTGTAATGCAATAGGTTTAGATTACTTGTAGGTGATAGATGGAGTTACAGGATTTATTACATGCATAAAGATCATAAAATTGGTAGCAACAATAGCAAGTTAATTGTTTCTAGTAGTTATAGGACATACATTTGAGAATCATACAAGTAACTATACAAGTATACTGGATTTATTTGTTAAGTGACTTATTGAGATAAAATACGAAGACATCATTGTATGAACCTTATTATTAACTCTTACACTATATTATACAATAGATAATAATACAATAGGATCAATTGGTGCAAAGGCAAGATTATAAATGAGTGCAACTAAATGAGTTGTATGACTAGGGATGATCATATGATAGATCCGTCATACAATTGATAATTGTATGATTATTATTATCGTACGATAGATTTGGTCTCATAATTTGGAATCATTTAGTTGATGCCATGCTATACGATAGTATGTTCCATTCATGAATCTATTGCTACTCCCTTACTAAAAATACTGCCACTCGTGCTATAGATTTGGTCCATTTAGATTTGAGCTAATGTGGTTACAACATATATACTTAAAATATCTTTTAAAGGATTGGTGGAACAATCAAGTATAGGGAACCAATATATTCAAGCTAGATTAGAAACTCAAACTAATTAAAAATAGCTAGTAATGTGAAATATGTATCATTTTTGCAACATGTTTTAACAAAAGAAATGGTCAAAAAAGGAAATAGAAGATCTTCAAGGGTATATGGAGATGGAATATTAGATTCAAGATATACTAGTAAAATATAAGTAGGTCCTTAGAAAGTACCATGATATCTTGGTAAAAGAGAAATCTTATTGGAGGTAAAAATCTAGAGTGATGTGGCTAAAGGAAGGGGATAATAATACTAAGTTTTTTCACATTACAACCTTGATTCATAGAAACAAGAATACCATCAAACAAATTGAGAATAAGTAAGGTTAAAAGCTCCAAAAAGAGTAGGAGATCAGTGGATAGAATGTGGATTACTTCAAACACCTTTTGTACAAAAAACATGTAGGGGAAGATGAAGAGGTTTAGGAGGTTTAGAGTTCATACCCAATCTATTCAATAAACTGAGGAATGAAATATTAAATGCCCCTATATATGAGAAGGAAATAAAGAAAGCAATTTCTTCCTTGGGGAGGGATAAAACTTAAGGGCTTGATGGCTTTCTTGTAGGTTTCTTCCAAGAATATTGGGACATTGTGGGGAAGGATGTGATCCAAGCAATTAAGGAATACCAAATAAGGAGGAGTATGTTGAGAGAATTAAATAAAATCTTCAATGCCTTGATTCCTAAGAATCAAGATTCTCACACGTGTTGAATTTAAACCTATAAGTCTTTGTAACTCAGTGTATAAATTCATTACCAAAATTACGGACAACAAATTTTATCCCTCATCATTTCTAATGATCATAGAGGTTTTATTCATGAAAAAAATTTATGGATGGTATGATTATAGTGCATGAAACAATCCATTCTATTTCTAGAAGCAATTGAGCAAGTATGGTAGCTAAATTGGACATGTTAAAATCCTATAATAGAGTCATATGGGACTTTCTTAATAGGTTCTTGGATAGTTTTGGTTTTGATAGAAAGGGGAGAAATTGGGTTATAGAGAATGTCACTTTGCAAAGATTATCAGTCCTACTAAATGGATCCCCTCATGGATTTTTCAATAGCTCTAGAAGTCTCTACCAAGGGGATCCTCTTTCCCCTAATGTGTTTATCATCTTAGAGAAAGTTTTGGGGAGAATCATAGTGAACCACAAATAGAATGAAGATCTAATAGGTTTGATAGTCACTCATGACTTAAGGCCAGTTACCTATTAATAATTTATGGATAAAACAATACTTTAGGGGAAAGGCTAAGTTAAGGAGGCGAAGATCCTCAACCAAGTTATTGATTTATACAAAAGAGCATCAGACCAAAAATTCAATAATGATAAGAGCAACGTTTTTTCTCTCATAGGAGGAAAATGAGGATATTGGATATTCTAGGATGGCAGTGGCTAAATTACCTTCTACTTATTTGGGAGTTCCCCTATTTGACAAAATAATGACTACAAACTTATGAAATACTTTAATGGAAAGGTTTATAAGGAAGTTGGCTAGTTGGAAAGGTAAGCTTCTTTTGGAAGCAATAAAGCTATAACTATTGAAATCCATACTTCAAGCATTGCCCATATACTTGATGGTAGCCCTAAGAATATTGGCCAAAGTGCAACATGGTTTAGAAAGGATAAATACTCTTTCTTATGGATAGGGATAGAAGAAAAAAACAAATTCTCTTTTGTTCATTGCGATCAAGTATGCAGATTAAGGAAAGAAGGGGAATGGGGGATAAAGAGTTTGAAAGACATAAATGAGATCTTGAGGGTAAAATCTAGTTGAGGTTTGGGCAAGAGATTGTTTTTTGGGTTAATATTTGGAGAAGGAAAAACTGGAGGCAATATGAAGAAAGAGCATAACCTATTAGCACATGATCAAATATATGGAGTCATACAGAGATAACAAAGAAATGTATCATTTAGAAGATTAGAGATACAACCAATGTCAAGTTTTGAGATGATATATTATTGGGATCCAAACCTCTAATTCAAGAGGAGAGTTTCTTTGAATTACATCCTATTCTTAGAAGAGAATATGTAGAAAATATGAGTGACGACATCCATGATAGGAATGGCTTACTCCTTTGGAGACCTATAGTAATGGAGAATCAATTTAGGGAGGCAATGTATGCTCTAGAGGAAATACTGAGAGCTTATACTATTCCTCAATTACCAACAAGTGATCAATTATGGTGGTCGTGGTCTAAAGATGGACAATACCAAGTAAATTCTAGTTATTAGAGGGCAAAAGGGGAAGAAGTTCCAAAATTTCCTTGGTTGAAGATTTGGATTAGGAAAGGGGTTATGAAAATAATCTTCTTCCATTGGATAGATATGCAAGGAAAAGTGTTAACCATGGATAACCTTCACAAAAAGAGCTTTGAAGGACCTTCCAAATGTGAGCTCTACTTGTATGAAGAAGAGACTCATGATCATCTTTTTTATCCACTACTAATAAGCAATATAAATAAGGGATAAAGTTTTAGTCGAAACCATTATTTTTTATTATTTTTGTAAGTATTTTGAAGGACAGGGTGATGTAGTGGGAATTTCCTTATCAAAGTAGAATACTTTAGTTACTTTGGCATTTAATATTATCCTACATGATTTGGAATGTCTAGTTGGAAAGGAACAAAAGAAATTTTATAGGGAAAATGTGGAATGTCAATAGAATGGTGGAGCGAATCAGTTTGAACATCAAAGAAATAGTGGAAAGACATAATTGGAGAGATGGGATAGAAAAAATATAGATAAAATTGTATCTAAAAACTAGAACCTAGAATCAATCCCCGTTAATGGGGTTAGAAATAAATGGAACAATAGGGATACAATAAAATGGAACCCACCAAAGCAAGGCAGGGTCAAATTGAATTTTGATGGGGCCTCAAAAGGTAACCCAAGGCGAGCTGGAGGAAGAGGGGTTTTTGTGTCAATAAGGGGATTCTCCTTGGTACTTATGCTAAGTTTCAAGGGACCACAACTAATATGGTGGAAAAGGTAAGGATAGTTTTGGCCATAATTAAGAAATCTCAATCACTTAGTTTTAACTGAATCCATGTGGAATGTGACTTATTGGTTGTCATCAGTATACTCAAGGGGAAAAACTCTTTAGGGGGTTTTCTTCAAGATATTATTGGTGACACCAAAATATTCCTAAGTAATTTTGAGGAGGTAGAGTTATCCTATATTTATAGGGAAGTTAATAATTTGGCTTATTGGGCAGTAAACCAAGGAATAATTAGTAAAGAGGATATGGCTTGAGACCAGCAACAAATTTCCCTAGATCTTTCTAGACTGAATAGCCAACCCACATCCTAATGATGAGAAGATTTAGAAGGAAGCGAGAGGATGAAAGCCTTAATAAGGGATTTTCATGCTTGGTGGATATTGACACCAACATATCCAGGGAGCAATTTCATGATAGATAAGTTGATGGAGGATATGATCCTTATTGGCTTTGAACCTAACTCTAATGGTGATGATAGGCATGATAATCTATGCTTGTTTTATGTTTTTTATTTGTTACTATATGTTTGAAGTGTTAAATTCAATTTTGGAAGTGCAAATAAAAGTTTCATTACAACTTTGATAATATAGTTTTAGTTTGTAGATACCTAAAAATTTTGTTAGAACTTTAACTTATATAATTTTAGTTTATAAATACCTAAATTTTAATTTTTATGCCTCATAATCATTAATAAAACATGTATTTTTATAAGTGTGATGGGAACGCACTCAAAACTATATTTTCATAAGTTAAAAAAAAAAGTCAAACATTAATTCTTGAATAAGTGCCTACCATCTCTGTCATGACCCTCCCAGATGAACCTTTGAACTTGAAAAAACAATGTATTAACAATTATGGCTAATACCCGATTTTGTGCAATTAGGTAGCCTCACAATAATAAATAGATAGTAAAGGATATGATACTTCTAATGATTTGCTAAAGTGTAGGATCAAGGTGCGCTTGTGAGTAGAAGAAATTGAGTCATCCATCAAAGATGAGAGTACTTGAGGAAGGGGAAATGATGACAAGGCAACTCGAATATAACATGGATAAATACCTTCATATAGGCATGCATTCAGTTAGGGATAATCATCAATGTCTAACCACCTTGAGTCCCAGACTGATGACCTAGAAGCTATCATAAGTTCTAAGGGCTGATATAAGCGATTAGATTTATGGAAAGACTCCCTCTTTTTTTGATGCACTTGCATGATTGTATTTTACTTCAAAATTATTAACCTTGATAACTAGTAGGCATGGAGTAAATGGTTTACCTTCACAACTTCATGTGTGCTTGTTTAAATAAATGTTTGATTTATTTAAAAAGCAAAAAAAGATATTGTTTAAATAAATGTTTGATTTATTTAAAAAGCAAAAATATATTGTTTAAATAAATGTTTGATTTTTAAAAAGACAAAAGTTTTTGCTTAAATAAATGTTTGATTTATTTAAAAAGCAAAAAATATATTGCTTAAATAAATGTTTGATTTATTTTAAAAACAAGAAGATATTGTTTGGATAAATAATTGTTTTATATAAAAGCATAGATCTCATTGAAAATGAGTGGTTGGTTATGTAAATGATTCTGGTAGATGTCATTTGTAATAAAATGATTGATTTATCTATTAGCATTAGTATTGAAATAATCAAAGAGGTAATCAATTTGCCAAAACGTTTGCCTAGCAAAAAACTTATCTTGAAATTAAAAAAATAAGAAAATAAGTATAATTCTTTAAAAACTTCAAGGCAAGGTCTTTGCCTTAGTGTGTCTAGGAAGTCGTCGCCCATCCAATGATCGATTCCTAAGTGTTAATGCGACAAGATGACATTTCGATAGAATGGGTCAGGTTGCCATTTCGAGACTCGATTAGGTAAGATGCACGAAGCTCCTTTAATGTGAGAGGAAAGCTCTTTATGGCAATTTCCTTGGGAAGAGAAAGGGGTGGTGTTCACCCTACTTCATGTCAGAGGTGGTCATGGAGTAATGGTGGGTAGGTAAGAATGTGGACTAAGTAGGAAGAGAAGACACGAAGGAGAAAATGAAGGGAGGAGGCACGAAAGCAAAAAAAAATAGAGAAAGCAAGAGGAGAGGGAGCAAAAATGAGAATCGAAGAAGTAACAAAGCAATGAACATCCACCCGAGTACTGTAGGTGATCCAATTGCCATGGGTTAACCAGGTTGGTCTTCGTCTTAAACTGGTTACTATGCCATTCTATGTGTTTTAGTATCGTAGCCATTACTGTTTTGAAAGATGTGTAGCATCGTAGCTTCTCTGTGTTTAGCACTGTAGCTATCCTCTATGATGGAATACACATAGTGTCATAGCCATTGTTGTGTTGGAAGATGCAAAACATTGTAGCTTCTATGTGTTTAGAATCGTAGCTATCCTCTACAATGAAATATGTATAGCATCATAGCCATTGTTGTGTTGGAAGATGCATAACATCGTAGCTTCTCTATGTTTAGTGTTGTAGCTGTCCTCTATGATAGAAGATGCATAACATCATAGCCATAACTATGTTGGAAGATGCATAGCATCGTACCTTTTTTGTATTTAGAATCGTAGCTATCCTTTGCAATGGAAGATGCATAGCATCGTAGTCGTTGTTGTGTTGGAAGACATGTAGCATCGTAGCATCTTTGTGTTTTAGCATGATAGCTTTCTACTATGTTATGGATGTGAAGGCATCATGGTTACCATGGTCGTTGGCTATCGGATAGGTATTGTGGGTAGTAACAAATAAAGTAGCGCCGAAGCTCCCCTATCCCTTCTAAAACATCGTTGTAGGATGGATTCCTTAAGATAAAAGTGAGAGGCTCATCTGATAGGATGCCTGATTGGATGCCTAATTGGATGTCACGGGTAACCTCTCCATTGTAAATCTATAGCTAGCTCAAGAATCTCATTAAGTATAGTTGGTACCGAGGATGATCTACCCCTGTATTGGTAGCTAACAGTGCCACGAGTACATGGACACCACCTCCTTTTGAACTATCAGGGTAAAATCCACTTCGACCGAACCTTAGGTCACCCTGTGTCTTACCTCGCAATGTGTATTGTGCTAGCCAAGATGTTGGATGCTTCACCATCCAATAGCTCATTGCAGTTGGTAGAAGCTTTGTTTATTGTTCTTTGTCTAATTGTAGATTTTAGGGGAATAAATGGAAAAATGGTTATTTTGTAATTTAAGGGTATGGGACCTTATGTTATGAAATAAATAGAATGAATGGTTATTTTGTAATTTAAGGGTATGGGACCTTATGTTATGAAATAAAAAGAATAAATGGTTATTTTGTAATTTAAGGGTCTGGGACCTTATGTTATGAAATAAATAGAATGAATGGTTATTTTGTAATTTAAGGGTATGGGGCCTAATGTTATGAAATAAATAGAATGAATGATTATTTTGTAATGTAAGGGTATGGGACCTTATGTTAAGAAATAAATAGAATGAATGTTTATTTTGTAATTTAAGGGTATGGGAACTTATGAAATGAAGAAAAATGTTTATTGGAAGTTAAAGTAGTTGCTCTAAGTAACGGAATGTGTGAACTCAATTTACTTAACAATTATGGGTATGGGACTTTAATTTTTGAGAAGGTTAGTTCATTTATTGCAAATAGAGCACGTGAGCTAATGCATGGTTGACTAACTCTCCTAAGTTGGGTGAGAGGGAAAATAGAAATGGTAGTTTCTATGATAAAGGACTATGCATTAATAAGTTGAATTGCTTGGGTTATTTGTATAGTTGCAATTTGGCAATAAAATAAGTAAGTTTATATAGAAACATGTATATCTGGATCCATGAGTGTCCTGATCCCCTACTATCCTCACTTGATCGATGGAAGAGCGGGAAGACCAAAGTCATGAGATGGACCAATCCACAAGTTTGCTCTCTACCTTAATCTTGTTATTTATGCAATAGATTAGATTGTGGGGAGATTTCCCTGATGAAATGGATGTAAAGTATTGTGGAAAAGTATGGGGTGTACCATACTTACTTATGTACCTAAATGAACATTGCAACTGCTACATTTAGTACTTCCTTATTTAGTTTCCCGCATTTAAATATTTTAATGTATGTTTAATTGGTTATTGTTTCTTTATTCTTTGATTATTCTTGCTTGTTGGTAATTCATTTTGTTACATTTAGTATCTAGATCTTTTTATGCTCTTGTGATGTTAAAAGGAAAGAAACATTAGTAAGTTTTAGGTGAACTTAGAGGATACCCTAAGGGCTTGATACCCCCTTAGGAAGATTGGTAACTAGGCTTGGAAGATTGTACCATAATTAAGATAGCTTGTCAGTGGACAAGATTGATAGCTTAGTTCATAGTACATGTAGCATACCCACACATAATGGCTTGTGTGGATATGGATATGCGTGTACACCTTCTAATGGTTGAAGGTGGTAAGTTTAGCTCATCAAAACTGATGAGAGAGATGGACTTATGTGCACAACATAAGATAGGCTTACGTAGATGAGACTTGCATGAAAGGAATCTTGTGTGGTATAGTTCTTAAGAAACTTAGGGGATGTCAAACAGTAAGTTGGTCAAAGCTTGGTTAAGGATTTATGAATCATTCTTCTTAATATATATATATATTTTTTTCTTTTTTTGGTGTCACAACCTAGGTCTGCTCACCTGGTTGTGAAAACACAAATTCAAAATTTCATAAAACACATGCATAAATATCATATATTTACGTAGTCTCACCCAACTTGTTATTAGTAATTTAGCATAGAGAAACACACTTCAAGATTATTTACCACTGTAGATGGTATCTTCAGTGCTTGGGACCGACTATCTTCCCATGATAGGTTGCCATATAAAATATCCTTACTCCTCTCTCGACATTTTCTTTTATCTTGGCAAGGGGTTGTCTTTCCAGGGCCCATAACACCTGGAAAGGTGGATGCATTAATTCCCTATCTCAAAATATGGTGGACTAGGGTTTTCAACCCTAATCTTATCCGTAAAGGTTCTACGACCTATTAGTTCTTATAGGTACATGTCTTGAGCTAGCGTAGTTATGCTAGTGCCTGACCATCGATCTTCTGCTAAGGTTTAGTTAGGGTCCGCCATCACATGGTTTCTAGACCAAACATCTCAGTCCCAGCTCTTGATGATGATAGTGTTGTCCATACCATATACCGTTGGACCTTCCAACCTCAAAGTCCAACTCTATGGCCTTGATTTGTGTTGGTAATTTTGCATCCTGAGTAGGTTCGTGTGATATCCTCATGTACTACTTGTATGCTATCCTGGAGCAATGTCCCATTTCGTCACCCTTTACTTTCAACAATGTAGGACCACTATTTTTTAAATAGCGAGAGAACGGATAACACCAACTTGCAATAGTCACTACCACGACTATCGGATTTGGGTGAATTGCACATCCTACTCGATGTTAATGGTTGAATCTAGAGGCCCATCCCTTGATGGATTAGATTTGTCAATGGTATTTGTTGTATACAATCATCCATGCATAGGTATGATTTACTTAGCATTAATGTTGAAACTATAAAGAGTCATAATTAAGAAAATTAAACATTTTAAGTTATACTTAAAAGACTATCTAGAGGCATATTGAAATTTAACAAAATAATCCAACCTCAATAAAATTAAGACTAACCAATGCTATAACCAAATACTTTAGCTAACAAAATACAATAATAGATTTTAAAGCCTTTATATATTATCACTTATAATTTATTAAAGGACTTTTCTCCACGTATAACTTTTAAGATATTATCAAAAGACATCTTCTTTTAAAAAATTTAAATATTAACAAGAAAACCCTACTCCTATCTTAAAATCTTCATAAACACAAAATATTGTATACATTATATAAATTTTTATTCTCTTCTTAAAACATGGGCGACAATAGATTTTGCTATGAACATAACTTAATTAACATGATTAATTTTGATAAATCCTAGAGCTTTTTAATAAAATTCCAATAAATCTACTCTATTAAGTTACGCTTGAAGAGATTTTTCATATTTTATCTTAATCTAGCTATATCTGCACTAATTAACACATACTCTCTTTTTCTACGTTCTTATAAAGCTAACTTAACTCTAATATTTCCTATTTAAATTTTCTTTTCAACTTATAAAACGTTAATCCATATTCTTACAATAAAAACTCATGAAATTCATCTCATACCAATTTTTAAAAGTTTTTCATCAATTTCTTTTTAAAAAAAATGTATACTAATATAATTTTAATATTCTATAAGGGCTACATAATTATTATGTTGAAATGACTATCCTTAAAATCTCTATAACTAACCCTAAAATTAATAATATTATAAAAGCTTCTTTCCTCCATTTATGACATCAAAGACGATGTTTACATATCAAAAGACCTATAGTTTGATTATATATTATTCTTAGCTTGAATTTCATACGTCTGGTAAACGATGTGAGTTTCGCTAACAAAAGCCTATGCTTCAACCTATTACTTTGGTCAATGCTAAAGTTGTGCATACGTTTTTTTCTATGTTGTTCACACAGTCCTCTATTAAAGATTTTAAGAACAATTTGTTAACAAGATTTTCTCTTATTTATCTGAAGCCAATTACGGGTTGAAAGAATGCTACATCACCTGAAGATACATAGTGCAACAAGGCTCTAAAAATTAAAGTGCTTATTTTGTTTTTTTCTTATATATATATATATATATATATATATATATATATATATATATAGAAATATTTTGGCATCTATCGTTTTGTTTTCCCTATATATATATATATATATATATATATTTCTTTTAATATCTCTTTGCCTACATATCTAAAGAAGCAAAGCTGGAAGCTTAAGAGCATCTATCGCTTTTCCTCAACGATTGCCATTGAGCTTTTATTATATTTAAAAAAAAAATCTTCCCTTTCCAAATGAATCCATTGCTCAATTCTAATGCATATTTTCAAAGATATGGTTTACTGCTCTCTATTTATCACGATGTCGTTTTCTTTTGAGATTCTCAACAGTTTAAACTATCCGCCTATATTTCTCTAGTTTGGCTGCCAAGCTTACTTGTAAACATTATTTTAACATACTAATAGCAAAAATTATTCGAATATTACCCTTACAACAAGAAGAACACCCGACGAACCATTTATTTATGAATAAATTACATAAAATAGAACCTGAATAATATTTTATTTTGACATACATTCAATCGCTCCACACATTTTATATATAAAGTGAAACAACAAATGAGACTTTAAATATATAGGGAAGAAGATAATTTTTCCAGGTTATTTGCCATCGAATTTTTTTGAATTCCATTTATCTATAACGATATTTAACTTACTATAAAAAGAATTTAATTCTTGTCTAAAATAATTTTCTAAAATCAATTGCACTTCTCTTGGAACGATTGCGTCCGACGTGTTCTGGGTTCAATGCATTCACAGGGGACTCATTATCGTCCCATCCAGACAGAGGTAGGGAAGAGAGCAAACATCGAATCAACGTGGCTCGAATTCTATGAAATCTATATGAATATATCATGCATTTCCAAAGAATCTCATTTCATATCTTAAGGTAATAAATGCAGCACTATTAATATATAAAATCATCAACAGTCATCAACCATAATTTTTTTAATATTATCCTTACGAAAATCATCCACATCACACTATTATCACAAACCCAATCATCTTACACACAAATGATAAACTTAGAGAATCAACCTGGTTCTTATCCGAAGAAGTGTTTCCACCAAGAGACCCAACCTATCTCCACACAGAGTTTACCCACAGACTTGCGATTGCAAAGGCAAAACGAACACATGCAAAAATAGAAAACAAACACCACCGAGTAAAAGACAAACATTATCCCCCCAAAACATTGCAACTTCCTTCCATTAAAAAGGTTTTAAGTGCCTCATGTGGGAATACACATAAGCCCCTTGCTTAGAACCAAATGTCATGTTCTCGTATTTCCATTTGGAGGAACGTCTGCCTCGCCAAGTGGTGTCCTCTCCCATATTAAATTGGTTTATGTTATATTAAAAAAATATTTATTATTATACATTTTTATTATTATTCACCATACGGTGTTATATATACATATATTTATATATTTAACTATTATTCAAATTAAATGTATAAATATATTTTTATCTTATTCTATTATCATATATGTATATATATTTTATTATATATATATATATATATATATATATATATATATATATATATATTTTTAAAAGAAAAATTTCCAAAAATAACTATATATTTACACAATCAGCAGGCATAATGCATTTTTATGCAAGCAGGTATAATGCACGCATGAGCAATATGTCCTATATTATATTTTAGTGGGCTTCCATGTACCCACGAGCCACAGTGCCATAGGCACGACATCGTATCCCACCTTACTTGACGTCTCTACCATTGTCTCTGCCAAGGGGTGGGTATTCTTATCTTCTGACATATCCATTTTCATTTGAATACCTTCTCCTACACCACAGAGCTAAACACAATATCACATCCTTCAAAATAGTAGGGATGTTACATTCTCCCATGCTAGGAATCAACACAGACCCTGTGTTAGCTATTAAAACATTGCATATTTACAAAAAATCTGAACATATACATTTATAAGCAACAATCAAGAATTAAGCATAGGTTGTATACAACATTATCATACAAATATTCAGAATATGCATAAAATATATAATATAATAATGTTTAATTATCTTTTGGTTATCAGTTTTCAAATAAAAAAGAAATCGGTTTTTCATTACAACAACATCTTCCCAAGTGGTATTTATCTCGAAATAGTGGTCCCACTAGACCCTACACAACTCTATTATTATCTTCCTTAGCTATTGTGTTCTGTAACCCAAAATTTTAACTAGTCGAATCTCAATGAGCTGCGGGTCCGACGTCTGCAAATGAGATACATCCAGAATATAATATGGGTCAATTATATATTTGTAGAGGAGGGACACATGGAAAACACTATGGATTTTGGATAAATTTGGTGGTAGGACAAGCTTGTAGGTAACATGACTTATTTTGACAACAATGTCAAAAGGACCGACAAGTCTGGGGCTCAATTTGGTAGTCTTGATGGGGATTTTGGTTAGTTTATCTTTGAGGAAGACCTTATCATCAACATTAGATTTCCAAGTGGGTTCTTTTAGGATTCACATAACTCTTCTTACGATTTGTGACTTTATAAGATTTCCTTTAATTGTACCTCCTTATCAAGACCGATCACTTCTCAATCATCCAAATTATCCCACTTTAATGGTGTCTTGCACCTACGCCCATTTAGGATTTTTATGCCCCACATGGCAGAGGTTTACAACATAGCAACTTTGCATTTGACTGACCCTCTCAGGGTTTTAGAAAAGAGCAAATATTGGTTAAATGTATTGGTTGGTTTAGATCCTTACTCGATCTGTCCACCAATTTTAACATCTCATTGGACCCTCTATGTCCATGCATCAAGGTCAAGCTATAATCAATGCATGTATCAAAACATATAAAGGAGAAATTTGAATCCCAATAGGTGTTGGTTGAATTAGTAGGTTAGACCAGACCCTAACTCGATCTGGCACCTATTTTGTTACAATCCCCAGACTTCTGACATGTCCCTAAGATATTAGTTTAAATAAAACTACCAGTTGCACTGTGAATTTTTTTTTATATACTAGAAATGAAGTAGCTTGGCTTAAAAAGTTAGGTTTACCTGTAGTACCATAAATTATGTGTGGGGCTTCTTCAATGGAATTCCTTCACTCAAATTTGTTTGGGTATTGTATTTAAAAGTGGTCTAAATCTCCACATGCATAACATGTGTTTGGTCCCATATTATTTTGTTTATCTGCTTCCTTACCTTGATTACTATTTCCACCATGTTCCCGGTTGTTGTTCTTCTTTTCCTGGTAGTTTCTCCAATCTGGCTGCCCTCTGTTGCCTTGGAATTTATCCTTGTTCTTGTTATCATTTCTGTATCGTCCACCATCTCTATACTTCTTGTGTTGATCCCTGCTCCTATTTTGCTCAGGGTATCTCCTTTTATTGGAATTTTCTCTTTCAACTTGCTGATAATAAGCCTTTACCTCTTTCTGGCTTACTTCCTCATATCGAGCAACGTCATAAGCAACTATTAATGTTTCAGGTACTTTACCCCCAACTGGTTGACTATATTTTGGATGTAGCCCCATTACAAATTTATGAGCTTTAAATTTTTCTTGTCCATCATATTCTGGGGCGTATTTCAAGAGCTGCATAAACCTCTGGTAGTACTCTATTACAATCATATTATCCTGATGTAAGTTAGTGAATTCCTCGTGATTTTCAATGTAAAATTGAGGTGTAAGGAAGCGATCCTTGAATTCCCTTTTAAAATCTTCCCATGGAATATCTGCGACTTCCTTCTATGTGATTTTCTTATATGTGGTCCACCAATCTCTTGTTGGACCTTCTAGGTGTGCCACAACCCATGTTGTTTTGGATTCTGAGCAAAGTGGTTGAATTGAAAAATATCCCTTGGCCTCACTTAGCTAGTTGATGGTTGTTTCACCATATCCTTTACCATAAAATTTGGAGATATCCAATTTCTTAAATATTTTTTCTCAGTTCTTCTCCAACTTTCCTTCTTGAGGAACCTTTTGGAAATTTGCTTACATTTTCGGTTTCCTTTCTCTTGGCCAAACTCTCAATGACTTTCTACTATTGGGTGATTATTTCTTGTTGTTGGGCCATTTGCGCCCTCTGCTGATCCATGTGCTTACACATCTGAGCCTTATGGATATCCATTTTCTCACATTTTTTATTTAGTTGCTCCTACATTACCTGAATTATTTGAGCCATATTTTCATCATTATGCATAGTCCTTGCAGCTACAGGCTCTTTTTCTTTTTTGACCACCCATCATGGTACATCAATAGCTTACACCCTTTTAAACTCTCGTACGAGTTACCTTTGTCCCTTTCTTGGGACTTTTGCAATTTAATCTTGCAGGTTAATGCTTGCTCTTTTTGAGGTCCCCGCCATTTTTGATGATAAAAGAGTTATGTTAACACAATTCATGCTTAATAGCCTATGGTTTCACAACCTAGGCTCTGATACAAATTGTGACAACACAGGTCTACTCACCTGGTTGTGAAAATACAAATTCAAAATTTCGTAAAACACATACATAAATATCGCATATTTACGTAGTCTCACCCAACTTGTTATTAGTTCTTTGGCATAGAGAAACACACTTCAAGATTATTTACCACTGCATATGGTATCTTAAGTTCTCGGGACCGGCCAGTTTCCCATGATAGGTTACCATATAAAATATCTCTACTCCTCTCTCAAGTTTTTCTTTGGTCTTGGCAAGTGGTTGTCTTTCCAGGACCCATAACACCTAGAAATGTGGATGCATTAATTCTATCTCAAAATATGGTGGACTAGGATTTTCAACCCTAATCTTATTCGTAAAGGTCCTCTGACATATTAGTTCTTATAGGTAAATATCTTGAGCTAGCGTAGCTATTCCAGTGCCTGACCATCGACCTTCTGCTAAGGTTTAATCAGGGTCCACCATCGTATGGTTCTCGGACCAAATATCTCAGTCCCAGCTTCGGATGATGATAATGTTGCCCATACCATCTACCATTGGACATTCCAACCTCAAAGTTTAGCTCTCTAGCCTTGAGTTTTATTGACAATTCTGCATCGGGAGTAAGTTCATGAGATATCATCACATACTACTCGTATGGTATCCTAGAGCAATGTCTCATTCCGTCGCCCTTTACTCTCAACAGCGTAGGACCACTGTCCTTTAAATAGCTAGAGAACAGATAACACCAACTCACAATAGTCACCACCATGACTATCTAAGTTGGGTGAATTGCACGTCCTACTCGACGTTAATGGTTGAATCGAGAGGTCCATCCCTTGATGGATTAGATTTTTCAATGGTCTTTGTTGTATAGAATCATCCATGCATAGGTATGATTTACTTAGCATTAATGTTGAAACCATAAAAAATCATAATTAAGAAAATTAAACACTTTAAGTTATACTTAAAAGACTATCTAGAGGCATATTAAAGTTTAAAAAAAAAATCCAACCTCAATAAAATTAAGACTAACCAATTCTATAACCAAATACTTTAGCTAACAAAAGATAATAATCGATTTTAAAGCCTTTATATATTATCACTTATAATTTATTAAAGGACTTTTCTCCACGTATAACTTTGAAGAGATTATCAAAAGACATCTTCTTTTAAAATATTTAAATATTAACAAAAACCCCTACTCCTATATTAAAATTTTCATAAACACGAAACATTGTATACATTATCTAAATGCTTATTCTCTTCTTAAAACATGGGCGGCAACGGATTTTACTACGAACATAACTTAATTAACATGATTAATTTTGATAAATCCTAGAGCTTTTTAATAAAAGTCCAATAAATCTACTCTATTAAGTTACGCTTGAAGAGCTTTTTCTTATTTTATCTTAATCTGGCTATATCCATACTAATTAACACATACTCTCTTTTTCTACGTTCTTATAAAGCTAACCTAACTCTAATATTTCCTATTTATTTATTTTTTCAACTTATAATACGTTAATCCATCTTCTTACTACAAAAACTCATGAAATTCATCTCATACCAAATTTTAAAAGTTTTTCATCAATTTCGTTTTAAAAAAAACGCATACTAATAAAATTTTAATATTCTGTAAGGGCTACATAATTATTATGTTGAAATGACTATCCTTAAGATCTCTATAGCTAACCCTAAAATTATATTCTAATATTATAAAAGCTTCTTTCCTCCGTTTATGACGTCAAATACGACGTTTACATATCAAAAGACCTATAGTTTGATTATATATTATTCTTAGCTTGAATTTCCTACGTCTTGTAAATGATGTGAGTTTCACTAACAAAAACCTGTGTTTCAACCTATTCCTTCAGTCAATGCTAAAGTTGTGCATACGTTTTTTTCTATGTTGTTCACACAGTCCTCTATTAAAGGTTTTAAAAACAATTCGCTACCAATATTTTCTCTTATTTATTTGAAGCCAATTACGGGTTGAAAGAATGTTATGTCACCTGAAGATACATAGTGCGACAAGGCTCTAAAAATTTAAGTGCTTATTCTATTATATATATATATATATATATATATATATTTCTAGAAATATTTTGGCATCTATCGTTTTGTTTTCCCTATATACATATATATAGATTTTTCTTTTAATATCTCTTTGCCTACGTATCTAAAGAAGCAAAGTTGGAAGCTTAAGAGCATCTATCAATTTTCCTCAACGATTGCCATTGAGATTTTATTATATTAAAAAATAAATAAATCTTCCCTTTCCAAATGAATCCATTGCTCAATTCTAATGCATATTTTCAAAGATATGGTTTACTGCTCTCTATTTATCACGTCATCATTTTATTTTGAGATTATTAGCAGTTTAAACTATCCGCCTATATTTCTCCAGTTTGGCAGCCAAGCTTACTTGTAAACATTATTTTTAACATACTAATAGCAAAAATTATTTGAAGATTACCCTTACAACAAGAAAAACACCCGATGAACCATTTCTTTATGAATAAATTACATAAAATAGAACTTGAGTAATATTTTATTTTGACATACCTTCAATCGCTCCACATATTGTATATATAAAGCAAAACAACAAATGAGACTTTAAATATATATAGTGAAGAAGATAATATTTCCAGGTTATTCGCCACCGAATGTTTTTGAATTCTATTTATCTATAACGAGATTTAACTTACTATAAAAAGAATTTAATTCTTGTCTAAAATAATTTTCTAACATCAATTACACTTCTATTGGAACACCTACATCCGACGCGTTCTCAGTTCAATGCATTCACAGGGGACTTATTATCGTCCCATCCGGACAGAGGCAGGGAAGAGAGTAGACATCGGATCAGCGTGACTCGAATGCTATGCAATCTATATGAATATATCATGCATTGCCAAACAATCTCATTTCATATCTTAAGGTAATAAATGTAGCACTATTAATATATAAAATCATCAACAGTCATCAACCAGAATTTTTTTAATGTTCTCCTTACAAAAATCATCCACATCATGCTATTATCACAAACCCAATCAACTTACACACAAATGATAAACTCAGAGAACCGACCTAGTTCTTATCCGAAGAAGCGTTTCCAACAAGAGACCCAACCTATCTCCACACAGAGACCCACAAGTTTTCGATTGCAGAGGCAAAACAAACACACAAAAATAGAAAACAAACACCACAAAGTAAAAGACGAATATTCTTCCCCCAAAACATTGCAACATCCTTCCATTAAAAAGGTTTTAAGTGCCTCATGTGGGAAGACACATAAGCCCCTTGCTTAGAACCAAATATCATGTTCTCGTATTTCCATTTGGAGGAACATTGGCCTCGTCGGGTGGTGTCCTCTCCCATATTAAATTGGTTTATGTTATATTAAAAAATATATTTATTATTATACATTTTTTATTATTATTCACCTTATTGTGTTATATATACATATATTTATATATTTAACTATTATTCAAATTAAAATATATAATTATATATATTTTTATTCTGTTATCATATATGCATATATATTTTTTATTTTATATATATATATATATATTTTAAAAGAAAAATTTCCAAAAGCAACTATATATTTACACAATCAGCAGGCAAAATGCATTTTTATGCAAGTAGGCATAATGCACGCACAAGCAACATGTCCTATATGACATTTTAGTGGGCTTCCATGTACCCACGAGCCACGGTGCCATAGGCACGACATCATATCCCACCTTACCTGACGTCTCTACTATTGTCTCCACCAGGGGGTGGGTATTCTTCTCTTTCGACATGTCCGCTTTCATTCGAAGACTTGCTCCTACACCACAGAGCTAAACGCAGTATCACATTCTTCCAAATAGTGGGGATGTTACAGTTTGTGTGTTTTTTTTATGTTTCATGTTTTTGGGGTGTTACATTTGGTATCAGAGCTCTAGGTTCGAGGGTATAGAGCTTCTTATGTGCTGTAAAAGAGATTCGGGGATCTCCAATAGAGGCTTGCTTGGGAATAAGTTGAAAGCTGGAGTAACCTAGAGTCTCTGCTCATTAGGATCTAATGGAATTGATTTCGAGGAAGGACGAATATTAAAGATACCTTAGTATGGGCTTTGGTATTAATGATATATCCTCCTCTTGGAACCTCATCCTAGTTAGACCTCTAATGATTAGCGAAATAAGGACTCTGTATTATGGTCAAGTTAGTGATTCAGTTAAGGGAAAACTATAACCTAACTCTTTTTTTGTGGAAACCAGATCAAGATGCCACCCAAGGCCAGGATGGAAAGGCCTCCACCTAGACAGACTCGACAAAGTAATGTCAAAGAAGAGATCCAGAATGAGGATCCAGGAGTTCCCAATGCAGGAATAGAGGAACTTACTACTACAATTGTCGAGTTACAAGATCAGTTAAGACAAGTGCTGGAAACTATGGCAAATCAAAATTTGTAGGCTAGAGATTCGAAAGTCAACCAAGTTGAGGGGCTGACAATGGAACATAAGCAAGCAAGAACCCTCTTAGAGAAAGATATGGTAAGAGACCTAAAGAATGTTTGTATCTCCAAGTTTTATGGAGAAGGGGAGGGAGATGCAGCTGAAGCTTGGTTAAGAGAGTTGGAAGTCTTCTTCACAGTAAAGGGGTATTCTTCGGGTACTCGAATGGTTTGGGCTACTATTTACCTTGAAGGAGCTGCCCTAGATTGGTGGGAGACTTACTATGAGGAAACCAAGATTGAACCGGTAGACATTCCATGGAAGGAATTTATAGTCATCTTCAAGAAGAGATTCCTCATAGAGCACTTCTATGCATTGAAGTTTGAAGAGTTTGCCAGCCTAAGACAAGGGACTAACTTAGTGGAGGTATACTACAGGAAGTTGGTAAAGTTGTTGAAGTACGTACCTACCTATAATGAGAAGATGTGGATTCATAAGTTTACTCATGGATTGCAATCTAGAATAAAGCATGATGTAGAGATGTAGGAGCCTAAGTCCTTGCAAAAGGCTTATGATTTAGCAAAGAAAGCAGAGTCACATTTTCGCTATAAGTATGAAAACCTGATCGAACAGGAGCATCAAGAACTAAAGAAGAGGAATAGCAATGGGGTTGTAAAATGGGAGGTAGAGCAAGAAAGAAAGGCTAAGAACCCCCAGAATCTAGAGAAGAAGTTCAATGGAAACCAAAATAAATTCAAGAACTTTTTTAAGAAAGGCAACAAACCCAATAATGCTAAACCTCCCCCATAGAAGCCATCAACTCTAGTACCGATGATTAAGGATGAGGAGCAAAAAATGGAAAAGAGACAAGGGCCCAAGGATGGATGTTACCATTGCAAAGGGATGCACTATGCTAATCAATGCCCGTATCGACCAGGGACAAGCACGCCCAACAACAAAGGAAAGGAACCAATGCATAAGATCTACGCTGCAACTGGGAATCAAAAACTTGAGGGGCAAGCCACCCCGTTAATCATCAAAGGTAAGATTTTTGATAAGCAAGTAGATATCTTAGTAGATAGTGGAGCCACTGATAGTTTCATTTCTTGTAAATTAGCCAAAGATATGCCGAAAAGGCTAGGGTATTTGGCTCATGGATGGAAGGTTGAGTATGGGTCTGGATAGACCTACTCCATAAACCAATGTTTCCCAATGATGGAAATTACTTTAGACAATGGAACCACGGAAGGTTGCTTGTACGTAGCCCCACTTCATGCCTTTGATGTGGTCCTAGGAATGGATTGGCTACGGGCCCACCAAGCTGTAATCAATTTCTGAGATAGATGGATAGAATATTCTGAGGAAAATAAAGAGAGGTTACAAATTTATAGCAAGCAAGGGACATTCAAACCCCAGATGTTGTCAGCTATGCAGTTGAAGAAAGCCCTCAAGAAAGGAGGGATTATTTATGTTGTAAATATGAATGAAGTTGAAAGAGATCGAAAGGAAGAGGTGATTGAGGCATGCCCAATTCTACAAGAATTTTAGGATGTATTTCCAAAGGATCTACCAGGGCTCCCTCTTGCATGAGAATTTGATTTTACTATCGATATTATACTAGGAGCGGAACCCATCCACCGATCTCCGTATAGGATGTCACCTATTGAGATGCATGAGTTAAAGGTGCAACTACAAGGATTATTGGAAAAGGGGTTGATAAAACCAAGTGTGTCACCATGGGGTGCACCCATTTTATTTGTGAAAAATAAGGATAGATCTCTAAGATTGTGTATCGATTATAGGATGTTGAATAAGGCTACAATAAAGAATTGGTACCCCCTACCCAGGATCGAAGATTTATTTGACTAGCTAAGAGATGCCATGGTGTTTACCAAGATAGACCTAAGGTTAGGGTATCACCAGATGAGGATTCATGAGGAAGACACTCACAAAACGATATTTAAGACAAGGTATGGGTATTACGAGTTCACCGTCCTACCCTTCGAATTGACTAATGCTCCCGTTGCCTTCATGAATTTAATGAATAATGTGTTCAGAAGGCATCTAGACCAGTTTGTCCTTGTATTTCTTGATGACATCCTCATATACTCATGGAATAGGGAAGAGCATGATAAGCATCTCAGGATCATGTTGGAACTGCTAAGGGAGAATCAACTCTATGGGAATCTAGCCAAGAGCGATTTCTATGTGTTGGAGGTGTGCTATTTAGGGCATATTATATCAAAAAAGGGATCATAGTAGATCCAGAGAAAATAGAAGCCATGATAAATTGCCACCCCTACTAATGTTACTGAGGTGAGAAGCTTCATGGGGCTAACGAGCTATTACCAGTGCCACATAAAGGATTTCTCAAAAATCACCTCGATGATAACTAATATCTAAAAGAAGGGAAAATAATTCAAATGGATGGAGAAGTGTGAGGCCACTTTCACCATGTTGAAGCAAAGGCTTACTACTGCACCGATACTAAATATTTTAGACCCTCAAGGAGAGTTTATAGTATGCACTGATGCATCATTGGAAGGACTAGGGGGAGTGCTCATGCAAGGAGAGTCAGTAGTGGCTTATACTTCAAGGAAGCTTAAAAAGCATGAGGTTAATTATGCCACTCATGATTTAGAGCTAGCCACTATAGTTCACGCTCTGAAGGCCTAGCGCCATTATCTAGTAGGAAGACCCTTCGAGTTGAAATCAGACCACCAGAGTCTGAAATACATATTTACTCAACCAATACTCAATGCGAGGTAGAGAAGGTGGGTCGAGTTCCTCACTGAGTACGACTTTGAAATTGAGTACATTAAAGGGAAAGAAAATAAGGTTGTGGATGCCTTGAGTAGAAGGAGACACATAACAGCCATAACCAGGAGCCACATAAAGCTCATGGACCAAGTAAGGTAAGAGCAATATCAAGATGAATATTATCAAGAAATTTGAGCCAAATTAAGAGAAGACCCGAAGAGCAATGAGGAATTTGGGGTGATAGATGACCTCATATGTTATAAAGGAAGAATCATCATACCAAAATTAGGGGATTTAAGGAGGATATTGATGCAAGAAGCCCATATATCTCCTTATATGGCTCACCCCGGAGGGGTAAAAATGAGAGAAAATCTAAAAAGGACCTTTTTCTGGGTAGGGATGAAGAGGGATATTATAGATTTTGTGGCTCGATGCCTTGAGTGCTAGAAGGTCAAGGTAGAACGCAAGCATCCCATAGGATATTTGTACCCCCATAATATACCTACTCAAAAATGGTAGGTCATATCAATGGATTTTATTGTAGGCTTACCTAAGACCAGGTACCATAGTGATGCAATCTTTGTTGTGGTCGACAAATTGACCAAGGTCGCACACTTCATACCTGGGAGCACCAAGGATGATGCTCAAGTGGTGGCTAATAGGTTTGTTAAAGAAGTGTTCAGACTACATGGATTCTCGGAGGTAATTATATCAGATAGGGATTCCAAGTTTACTTCAAAATTTTGGAGAGCCCTACATCAGGCAATAGGCACAAAGTTGCATATGAGTTCAGCGTACCACCCTAAAATAGATGGTCAGATGGAGCGAGTAAACCAAGTTCTGGAAGATATGCTCCACATGTATTGCATGGACCACAAGTCTCGGTGGGAAGACTATCTACCATTGGTGGAATTTTCCTACAATAATGGATATCATTCCTCTTTAGGGATGGCACCTTTTGATGCATTGTATGGGCAAAAGTGTAGAACACCACTGTCATGGGACAACCCGGAGGATAGAGCGGTAATTGGACCAAAAATGGTCAGGGAAATGGAAGAGAAAATCAGGGTAATCAGGCAAAGGCTCAAAGAGGCTGTTGATAGGTAGAAGAGCTATGCCGATTTAAAAATAACTCCCAGAGAATACTCGGTGGGAGATAAAGTGTTCCTAAGGGTCAAACCAATGAAAAGTGTGATCAAGTCCACAAAATTGGATCCACGATTTGTAGGACCCTTTGAGATCACTAAAAATATTAGCTCGGTTGCATACCGACTCGCCTTACCTCCTAATTTATCAAAAATCCATGACACCTTCCACATATCTTTGCTTAGAAAGTATATTGCTGACCCTGAACATGTGTGGGATGTCTCTAACTTGCAGATGGCAAATCCAAAGGCAATCAAAGTAATTCCAGTAAGGATCCTCGAGTTTTGCTCTAAGGCTATGAGGAATCAGACCCTTGAGCAGTGTAAGGTCCAATGGGACCATTTCTCTGAAAGAAATGCCACGTGGGAGAAAGTGGTGGATATGCAGAAACACTTTCCTTTCTTGTTTGATGAACTTTAAAGATATTGTAACAAATTGTTTAATTTTGTATGCCATATGAAACTAAGAAACATCGGGGATGGTGTTAGTCCTAGTGGGGGAGGATGTCATGACCCTCCTAGATGAACCTTTGAACTTGGAAAAATAATGTATTAACAATTATGGCTAATACTCAATTTTGTGCAATTAGGCAACCTCACAATAATAAATAGATAGTGAAGGATATGATACTGCTAATGAATTGCCAATGTGTAGGATCAGGTGCACTCGTGAGTGGAAGAAATTGAGTCATCCACCAGAGACGAGAGTACTTGAGGAAGGGGAAATGATGACAAGGCAACTCGAAGGTAACATAGATAGATACCTTCATATAGGCATGCATTCAGTTAGGGATAATCATCAATGTCTAACCACCTTGAGCCCCAGACTGATGGCCTAGTAGCTATCATAAGTTCTAAGGGCTGAGACAGGTGATTAGATTGATGGAAAGACTCCCTCTTTGTTTGATGCACTTGCATGATTGTCTTTTACTTCAACATTATTAACCTTGATATCTGGTAGGCATGGAGTAAATGGTTTACCTTCACAACTTCAGGTGTGCTTGTTTAAATAAATGTTTGATTTATTTAAAAAGCAAAAAAGATATTGTTTAAATAAATGTTTGATTTATTTAAAAAGCAAAAAGATATTGTTTAAATAAATGTTTGATTTATTTAAAAAGCAAAAATATATTGTTTAAATAAATGTTTGATTTATTTAAAAAGCAAAAAGATATTGTTTAAATAAATGTTTGATTTATTTTAAAAGCAAGAAGATATTGTTTGGATAAATAATTGTTTTATATAAAAGCATAGATCTCATTGAAAATGAGTGGTTGGTTATGTAAATGATGTTGGTAGATGTCATTTGTAATAAAATGATTGATTTATCTATTAGCATTAGTATTGAAATAATCAAAGAGGTAATCAATTTACCAAAATGATTGCCTAGCAGAAAACTTATCTTGAAATAAAAAAATAAGAAAATAAGTATAATTCTTTAAAAACTTCAAGGTAAGGTCTTTGCCTCGGTGTGTCTAGGAAGTCATCGCCCACCCAACGATCGATCCCTAAGTGTTAATGCGACAAGATGACATTCGATAGAATGGACCGGGTTGCCCTTTGGAGACCCGATTAGGTCAGATGCATGAAGCTCCTCTGACGTGAGAGGAAAGCTCTTTATGGTGATCACCTTGGGAAGAGAAGAGGGTGGTGTTCACCCTACCACCTATCGGAGGTGGTCGAGGAGTAATGGTGGGTAGGCGGGAACGTGGATCGAGGAGGGAGAGAAGACATAGAGGGGAAAATGAAGGGAGGAGGCACGAAAGGAGAAGGAAGAGAGAAAGTAGGAGAGGGAGAAAAACGAGGAGTGAAGAAGCAACAGAGTGATGAACGTCCACCCGAGAAGTGCAGGTGATCCAATTACTATGGGTGAACCAGGTTGGTCTTCATCCAAAACTAGTTATTATGCTATTCTCTATGTTTTAGCATCATAGCCATTATTGTGTTGGAAGATGCATAGCATCGTAGCTTCTCTATGTTTAGCACCATAGCTATCCTCTACGATGGAAGATGCATAGCATCGTAGCCATTGCTATGTTGGAAGACACATTATCTAGGCTCTCTATTTTAGCACTTTAGCTATCCTCTATGATGGAAGATGCATAGCATCATAGCCATTGTTGTGTTGGAAGATGCATAACATCATAGCTTCTCTATGTTTAGCATCGTAGCTATCCTCTATGATGGAATATGCATAGCATCATAGCCATTGTTATGTTGGAAGATGCATAGCATCATAGCTTCTCTGTGTTTAGCACCATAGCTATCCTCTATGATGGAAGATACATAGCTCATCTAGCCATTTTTTTTTGGAAAATAACTCCATTATTGTGAATGAACATAGCATCATAGCTTCTCTATGTTTTTAGCATCATAGCTTTCTATTATGTTGTGGATGTGAAGGCATCATGGTTACCATGATCGTTGGTTATCGATTGGGTATTATGGGTGGTAACTAGTCGGGTAGCACCAAAGCTCCCCTGTCCCTTCTAAACCATCATTGTAGGATGGATGCCTTAGGATAAAAGTGAGAGGGTCATCTGATAGGACATCCGATTGGGCACCATGGGTAACCTCTCCATTGCAAAGTTACAGCCAACTCAAGAATCTCCTCGGGTGTCATTGGCATCGAGGATGATCTACCCCTATCTTGGTAGCTATCGATACCATGAGTACGTGGGCACCACCTGCTTTTGAACTATCAAGGTAGAAGCCACTTCAATCAAACCTTAGGTCACCCTGTGTCTTACCTCATAATGTGTATTGTACTAGCCAAGATGTTGGATGCTTCACCATCCAATAGCTCATTCTGTAATTTTTTGTTTTTTCAATTGTAGAATTTAGGGAATAAATGAAAATGGTTATTTTGTAATTTAAGTATGACCTTATTTATGAAATAAATAGAATGAATGGTTATTTTGTAATTTAAGGGTTATGGAACCTTATTTTATTAAATATATGAAAAAAATAGAATAAATGTTTATTTTGTAATTTAAGGGTATGCGAATATAAATTAAAATTGTAAATGAGACCTTATGTTATGAAATAAATAGAATGAATGGTTATTTTGTAATTTAAGGGTATGGGACCTTATGTTATGAAATAAAATGGAATAAATGGTTATTTTGTAATTTAAGGGTATGGGACCTTATGTTATGAAATAAATGGAATGAATGGTTATTTTGTAATTTAAGGGTATGGGACCTTATGTTATGAAATAAATAGAATAAATGGTTATTTTGTAATTTAAGGGTATGGGACCTTATGTTATGAAATAAATGGAATGAATGGTTATTTTGTAATTTAAGGGTATGGGACCTTATGTTATGAAATAAATAGAATGAATGGTTATTTTGTAATTTAAGGGTATGGGACCTTATGTTATGAAATAAATGGAATGAATGGTTATTTTGTAATTTAAGGGTATGGGACCTTATGTTATGAAATGAAGAAAAATGTTTATTGGAAGTTAAAGTAGTTGCTTTAAGTAACGGAATGTGTGAACTCAGTTTACTTAACAATTATGGGTATGGGACTTTAATTGTTGAGAAGGTTAGTTCATTTATTGCAAATAGAGCACGTGAGCTAATGCATGGTTGACTGACTCTCCCAAGTTGGGTGAGAGGGAAAATAGAAAGGGTAGTTTCTATGATAAAGGACTATGCATTAGTAAGTTGAATTGCTTGGGTTATTTGTATAGTTGCAATTTGGCAATAAAATAAGTAAGTGCATATAGAAGCATGTCTATCCGGATCCATGAGTGTCCTGATCCCCTACTATCCTCACTTGATCGATGGAAGAGCGGGAAGGCCAAAGTCATGAGATGGACCAATTCACAAGTTTGCTCTCTACCTTACATCTTGTTATTTATGCAATAGATTAGATTGTGGGGAGATTTCCCCGATGAAATGGATGTAAAGTATTGTGGAAAAGTATGGGGTGTACCATACTTACTTATGTACCTAAATGAACATTGCAACTGCTACATTTAGTACTTCCTTATTTAGTTTCCTGCATTTAAATATTTTAATGTATGTTTAATTGGTGATTGTTTCTTTATGCTTTGATTATTCTTGCTTGTTGGTAATTCATTTTGTTAGATTTAGTATCTAGATATTTTTATGCTCTTGTGATGTTAAAAGGAAAGAAACATTAGTAAGTTCTAGGTGAACTTAGAGGATACCCTAAGGGCTTGAGACCCCCTTAGGGATATTGGTAACTAGGTTTGGAAGATTGTACCAAAACTAAGATAGCTTGTTAGTGGACAATATTGATAGCTTAGCTCATAGTACACGTAGCATGCCCACACATAACGGCTTGTGTGGATATGGAGATGCGTGTACACCTTCTAACGGTTGAAGGTGGTAAGTCTAGCTCATCAAGACTGATGAGAGGGATGGACTTATGTGCACAACATAAGATAGGCTTACGCAGACGGGACTTGCATGAAGGGAATCTTGTGTGGTATAGTTCTTAAGAAACTTAGGGGATGTCAAACAGTAAGTTGGTCTAAGGTTGGTTGAGGATTTATGAATCCTTCTCCTTAGTCAATATATATATATATATATATATATATATATATATATATATATATATGTGTGTGTGTGTGTGTGTGTGTGTGTGTGTGTGTGTGTAAACTTTTCTTTTTTTGTTTGTGTGTTTTTTTTATGTTTCATGTTTTTGGGGTGTTACATTTGGTATAAGATAGACTTAAGCAGACGAGACTTGCATGAAGGGAATCTTGTGTGGTATAGTTCTTAAGAAACTTAGGGGATGTCAAACAGTAAGTTGGTCTAAGGTTGGTTGAGGATTTATGAATCCTTCTCCTTAGTCAATATATATATATAAACTTTTCTTTTTGTTTGTGTGTTATTTTTATGTTTCACAATATATATGTGGGCACCACCTGCTTTTGAACTATTAGTGTGGAAGCCACTTCGGCCGAACCTTAGGTCACCCTGTGTCTTACCTTGCAATGTGTATTGTGCTAGCCAAGATGCTAGATGCTTCACCATCCAATAGCTCATTGCAGTTGGTAGAAGCTTTGTTTATTGTTCTTTGTCTAATTGTAGATTTTAGGGGAATAAATGAAAAAATGGTTATTTTGTAATTTAAGGGTATGGGACCTTATGTTATGAAATAAATAGAATGAATGGTTATTTTGTAATTCAAGGGTATGGGACCTTATGTTAAGAAATAAATAGTATAGGACCTTATGTTAAGAAATAAATAGTATAGGACCTTATGTTAAAAAATAAATAGAATAAATGGTTATTTTGTAATTTAAGGGTATGGGACCTTAAACCTTATGTTATGAAATAAATAAAATGAATGGTTATTTTGTATTTAAAGGTATGGGACCTTAAACCTTATGTTATAAAATAAATGGAATGAATGGTTATTTTGTAATTTAAGGGTATGGGACCTTATGTTATGAAATAAATGGAATGAATGGTTATTTTGTAATTTAAGGGTATGGGACCTTATGTTATGAAATAAATGGAATGAATGGTTATTTTGTAATTTAAGAGTATGGACCTTATGTTATGAAATAAATGGAAAAATGACTATTTTGTAATTTAGGGGTATGGGACCTTATGTTATGGAATACATGGCTTGTGTGGATATGGAGATGCGTGTACACCTTCTAACGGTTGCAGGTGGTAAGTCTAGCTCATCAAGACTGATGAGAGGGATGGACTTATGTGCACAATATAAAATAGGCTTACGCAAACGGGACTTGCATAAAAGGAATCTTGTGTAGTATAGTTCTTAAGAAACTTAGGGGATGTCAAACAGTAAGTTGATCTAAGGTTGGTTGAGGATTTATGAATCATTCTCCTTAGTCATATATATATATATATATATATATATATATATATATATATATATATATATATATGAATCATTCTCCTTAGTCTATATATATATATAAACTTTCTTTTTGTTTGTGTGTTTTTTTATGTTTTATGTTTTATGTTTTTGGGGTGTTACAATATCCATAACTCCACCTCTATATACATACATAACCAGCCCGTGTGTCCTTAATATATATAGACAATAACAGAGTCCCCACAAATATATGTATACCAGCCAGTGTCTGTCATTTTTATTTTCACCAATTATGGACTTTACATAAGGGAGATCTTTTGCAAGTGGTATTAATGCAGTCTGCAAGCTATATTCTTGCTTATTTATTATGACATTTATATCATTATGCATAATGATATTTCTAGCTGGCAAGGGGCGTGACTGCAGGACTTAGCCAGATACTGGTGAAAGAACATACATTTTGCAAGCATGTGAATCAACACTTGATGTCAAGTTGCCCTGTAAATGTGTTGAAAGGTATGAATGCTGCAATATCAAGATCAACACAAAAAAAAAACATAATCAGAACTCCAATAAATTTCCTAAAACAGAAACCAAAAGAGATACGTGTGCATCCCTTATAAAACAGATCAGTATGTGCTATTTGCACTTTGTGTTTTTATGGAAATGACATAGTACAGAGGAAGGTTAGAAGTCTTACAGCCCACAGGTCTCTAGCTTGAACAACAGCATTGGATGAAAGACCAATATCTTTCCATTTGGCAGTTACAGAATCTGTGGAATTACTTCTGTTCCACAGGATTACAGCCAATCTTTTGTTTGACAGAGGCCCGGCCCACACCTACAATTGGTCACATATACATGTATTAGACATACAAAAATCATGGAAATTTTACAACAGAAGGTACATAATTTAAATCAGATTATGTATAATTTAATTATTGGTCAACAAAAATCTCATACCTCAAGGTCCCCCTGCTTGTTCACTTTTTTCCCCTGAACACCTAAGGAATCTGGACACAGGCAGATGATCTTGGGGATTAAGATAGAAGTCCAACCTGAAATTTATATACCGAAATAATTGAATTCAAAGAAATGTACATGTATCTGACCTTGATTGACATCAATGACTTCTCTGTTGCTCAGAATTTCTAGAGTTTCCTTGCTCATATTCCTTATGTCGCAGCCAATTAGCAAAGGTGCCTGCAGCAGATATGATATGGATTTAGACCCTTAACCAAAACACAAGATACAGGTGTCGATCAAGGTACCTTCAGCTTCCTCTATGTAGTTACTCACGACGATATTTTTGTGTACCCTAAAGACAGCAAGGTTAAAATATTTGTGCAGTGGGGTATAGATATTGATCCTGGACCAAAATACCAAACCTAGTTTTATGTTGAGACCACGAGGGGCACTCTTGAATGTCGAGGGGACTCTTGACCTCTTCACAGCGATTGGCCTTTACTCACCACTCCATCATGTTCTCATAGTCGTAGGTATCTACTATAACTGGTAACTATTTATACATGCAGACCATTTTTGTTACCTTCATTAAAGCCCATATGCTGAAATGTGACTGGTACTCGACATTGGTCATCTTGCCATTTCCAACCTCCAGTATGTCAGGATCTGGTTTGAACAAGACATGAACAGAATATGTTTTACGTGCAGTTTGGAATTACTATAGTGGAATGTTAGAGCAATATCATATCATGGGACAATGAATTTACCATTCCATCCACCAGGACCTGCATAAGCTGCAAACTGATCGGTGATGTCAGCTATGGATGTCATGCTGCACCAAAAATGGTTGTGCAAATATATATTTCTCAGCTCAATCCTTTTGAAAACAATATACTTTATCCATGAATATGTTCAGTACATTACCTTCCCCAATCATCTCTAAGCTCTTCAGTAGCTCTCCAACTGTTGGCAACCTTCGGAACAAGCTTGTACCTGCCCATCAATTGTTACTGTTATTATTCAGTAATATTAAACCAACCTTGTGAGAGTTTTTGAAGTTTGATTACATTAAATATATAGACTATTGATTGCAAACCCTTCTTACCACGTGAGAGTGTTGAAGAATATGGGACGACCTGTCTTCCTCAGAGCTTCACTCATTTTTTCGGTACTGTGTATTTTAGAGCGACTTAATACATTTTGCAAAGTTGAATCGTAAATCTCAATATGGAGTACTTGTTGATGGAATATGATTCAAATATTATTTACCTCTCACGAGGGGTAGACACCTTATTGTAGCAGTGATCATATTTCAAGTAGTCTATACCCTGCTCAATTGACAATTAACTCTTTAGTATTATAGTATTATAGCAATGATTAATAAAGACCAATTCTGTTTTCTTATAGTGCTGTAACTAGATGTGTTTTTAAGTTTTAAGATCTTTGCACTTTTTTATTTCAAGACAAGATAGATTCATCTGAAATGCAAAAAAGTCAGAACAACATAGGTCAAAGACTGGTACTAAGAATAGGTTACCCATGAAGCAAATGTTTTGGCATCTTGTTCCTCATGTCCAAGGGAACCTTCCATCCTTTGTGAACATGTATGGGTTCTTGTGAAAAAATAAAACAAAAATGCAATTATTAGTAAAGGTGTTTTTTATATAGATATATAGTTTTAATTGATCATAGCATAATATGCTTACCCTGCATCAGCAAATATTCCAAGTTTGAGTCCCAAAGAATGTGCGTGATCTGCCAAAGCCTTTATGCCAGAGGGAAATGTTTTAGCTTTAGCAAGCAGATTGCCCTGCCAATATAAAAGAAAGTTCTGAGTTCTGAAAGATTACTTTCATTAATCAAGAGTGAAATATTGCACAAGAATCTTAAGAACTGACTAACAAGTGCAATTGAAAACTGACTAAACTGCTAGATTATATGCAGTACACATCTGTCGAATCTTTATAATTTATTGATTTACCTACATCAATACCTGAGCATCTCGGTGTTTCTCTCCCCAGCAATCATCTGGGAGTTCATTGACAAAAACAATCTTATTAGCCATTGGATTAAGTAGAAATGCAGCATCGAAGACAGGGAATGCATATTACCTATGTTTACATATTCATATCCGACCTTTGATAATCCAGTGGAGATCATTGCATCAGCTGTAATATGCACATTATGACATTAATAATGGGGCAATGTTTAAGATTGGTTTCAAATCTTCACCGCTTGGAATTAAAAAATCATGATTATGGATGAAACTACTTGGCCAACCAACAGCACCTCTGGTTTTTATTAAAGTTCAATTACACCAATATATACAAACATCTAAGAAATAACGTTGATCAACTGCAGAAGTGCACTACCATGACCACAAGACCATACTAATCCTTTACAGATGATAAAACTATATTCTTGATATTAACCAGCCATAAATATGCTAGTAGACAAAACCTTATTCATGACAGGCAAAACCTGCTTACCTGATTCACGAATGATGTTTTCATCATATACGCAGAAGAAATGTCGTCTAGGGTTCCACCTGAATCCAGACAAAAATTGACAATTTGTATATATAAGTCGGTCTAGATGTATGCAATAGTTCATATAAAAAAAATTTAGACATTCTATCATTCTCAAAGCTTCTGCTCAACGTGACTTATCTCTGGACAGGAAACTACTAGACAAATTTGAAGTGGGTTACTTGCATTGAATGAGAGAAAGTTTGCAGGGAGAATGAAATTGACTTAGAGATATTCTACCACAAAAACAATGGATCTTAATCCAAGGAATTCTTAAGGGTCTTTGGCAAATTTCCAAACATTAAACTAACGGTAAATGCATTCATGTACTTGTTTCATTCATTCTATTGTTTTAGAAAAGATAAGCTAATCCATCTGCTCTGCCTTTCTCTTTCCTACTGACATAAACAATAGAAAGCATACCCCATTGGAGGCTTCTGGCCAACGCCGTTGGACTCTGCATTGCCCTCATACAATAAACCAATAACCAAAAGAGTTGCGAACAAAACTGACCCCATCTTCATGTTTAGCATCCTTTGAAGTAGGGCAAAATGCACAGAGAAATACAATGCTGTGTATAGGCCTAATTGGCCTTCCAATATATAGATGCCTAAGACTCCACTGTAAGCTACATGATTTCAAGTCTCAAAGTCTGATACTGAAGCCTAATAAAGCTCAACGAGATCTCATATTGCCAGTCCAAAAGCTACAGCGCTGACCATGCTATTGAACGCACAATTGTCAAAACCAAAAGACAAAAAGGAGAGAATACATCCCATTGGATCAGTCTGGCAAGTCAAATACAGTGGATTCCCTTAACTTCATCATCTCACATGGTAGGGTTCCTCTTGTTCTCATCATCAAAGAGTCCCAAAAGTACCTCTCACGAAGGCGACCTTAAACAATGTTTTATATGTCTCTTATTTAAAGGGAATTGGTAATATTTTTTTATTCAATTAGGCATGGGGCTCCCTCAGGTTTCTGCCCGGAACGGTCATTTTTCTTCGAGTTTCTGCCTCGGAACAAAGGTCAAATTAATTGAAGTTGCTTCTATAACCTTTACCTCTCAAAATAAAAAAGAACCTGTTAACTTAAAATTAATAGGATCCTCGACTGATATACACTCAACAAACTCAAATTATTTTTTTAAACTATCAAAAATATAGATGTGCTGAACTTCTTTTGAGCTCCAAGTTTTGGGTTTAAAGTTAAACTTAAGTTGCTTTTTTACAATATGGATGTGCTGGACTTCTTTCAGCTCCAAGTTTTGGGTTTATTATCTTTCAGCTCCAAGTTTTGGGTTTAAAGTCAAACTTAAGTTGTTTTTTTAAACTATCACAATATGGATGGGCTGGACTTCTTTCAGCTCCAAGTTTTGGGTTTATTATCTTTCAGCGCCAAGTTTTGGGTTTAAACTTAAGTTGTTTTTTAAAACTATCACAATATGGATGGGTTGGACTTCTTTCAGCTCCAAGTTTTGGGTTTATTTTAGATTTTATGTGTAAGTTTGAAATTTGTCTATATTTGATCTATAATTTTATTTTATTTTTATTTTTTTAAAGATTTTTTATAATTTTAATTTATTAAATAAAATTAACAAAATTAATATTCAAGGATTTAAATAAAAGTAAAACACTTTACTAACTAATCTAATCTTTTACTAATCTATCTACATTTTTACTTAATTTTTTTTTTTTTTTTAAATATGATATTAAACTGTGATCATACTGATAAGATACTTCAGTATTTTTTAATGTGGTATTAGACTGTGGTCATAATGATAAGATACTTCAGTTTTAATCAATTTTATTTTATATTTTTTTTGGTAAGTTAAGTTGAATTAAAAGTGGGTTTTTATCAAGGATCCCAAAACTTGATTACATCAAACTTCAAGAGGAACAGTCCAAGGATGGACATCAGGAAAGGCTTGAGGAAAGCCTTGAGGAACACCTTCAGGAAAGAATCAAGAAAGTCATGAGGAAAAGAGCGTAGTACAAAATTTGAAAACCCTGATAGACGGGAAAGGAGAAGACGGTAGGAGACAACGAAAAACCCGCCTAAAATCAAATTTTGAAACTTCCCAAAAGTGGGAAAAGACCAAGCACCTAAATTTAAATTTTAATCATCCCAAGGACGGGAAAGAGAAAAAGGTGCCAAACCACCCATGGGAAACCAAAAACCATAAGAAAAACAACTTTCCCACGCAAGGGAAAATCAACTAAGTGTAGAAAAACCACCTTACACCAAAATGGAGCAGAGGAATAGAATTTATAGAAAATCCCGTCAGAACGGATGGGAAGCAACCAAGGACGCTGTAGGATCATTCAGACTGAGAAAACTCGAATCCCTTGCAAGCCTGAAAGGTGGAACAACCATCTGAGGATTTCCTCAGGCCAAGAAATCCTCAAGCATTGGAACACAACCTGAAAAGTGGGTTAGCAGACAGAGGAACTCCACAGGCCACGAAGTCCTCATGCAAAGAAGAAAGAAGCCTTCAAGGACGTCAGCCTAGCAGAGGAAGCAGTAAAAGCAAAACAACACACCGAAGGAAAAAGGCGGGAAAGTTCCCAAGGAACCCAAGAGGAAGGAGTCACGAAGAAGCGCAGCAGCTGTAAACGATGAAGCCCATAAAGAAATGATGCAGCTAGAAATCCCAGACAACCTTCAACACCGCCACCGAATAGCTTCAGGGAAACAGATGAGGAAATCCTGCAAGGAAACAACACCAAGGAAAATAGAGGCCCTCCAAGCAGGCCACGAAAGAAACTGAAATCCCGCATGACTCACAACATCTATCCCAAAGAGCAAAGTCATAGAAGAAAGCACAAGGTCCTCCCCAAGACCAAAAGGATGTTGTGGAAAACTGCTCATGAAGCCACATTCCAATAGCCTCAGCATTCTGCAACTAAAGATCCTCCACGAGAAAACGTCAAAAGACACCTGAAAAACCTAGAAAAAACTAGAAAATCCAAGGAAAAAATCCTTAAACAACCCAAAAAACCTAGGGAAAGTCCCAATGAAGAACCCAAAACCATCCCAAGACCCAGGCACCGAAGGAAAACCCCACCACAAGACAAGGGAAGGAGCAGAACATTGGATCAATGATCTCCCACTCTAAAGAGATCATCTACAACACCATCCTGCCAAGAAAAAATGGTTAAAGAAGTGCCAAAGAATCTGATACACGATAAAACTTTGTTTTATATTTAATTTGTAATGAATAAATCAAAAATCAATTTTGATGAAGATTGTTTTTTTTTTTGAAAAAAATGAAAAACTTGTATTAATACAAAGAACAATTACAAACGGGAGAGAACACATCCCGACCCAGAGCAAAGAGCAACACAACAAGTGCAAAGCACAAAAAAGAAAACAACAGGGCGCGAAAAGGCGACATGTCGCGAAATCGCGGCAATCACCCCCGTCTCGACCGCGTCGGCGCCAACAGTCGCGATAACGCGACATGTCGCGAAATAGCGACATGTCGCGATATCGCGACAGGAAGGGCCCTCGACAGCCGCACGCAAAAAGAGTCGCGAAATCGCAACGACAGCACCTTCCAGCAGCCTAACAGCAAAGGCGTCGCGAAATCGCGACTACAACTCCAAAGAGCACCAAAGCGCCAAAAAGGTCGCAGAATCGTGACGGACTGTCTCCGCATCATCCAACCAACAAAGGCGTCGCAAAATCGCGACGAAGTTCCTAAACGACTCTCATGCCACAAAAGGGTCGCGATATCGCGACAATTATCCTCCCAACCGCTTAAGTGCCAAAGGTGTCGCGATATCGCGACAAAAATACCTTGCAGCTTCCAGTTTACCAAACTGTCGCGATATCATGACGAATTATCAACTTTGCTCTTCATCTTCAAAAGAGGCGCGAAATCGCGACATAATCTCAACAAGAGCCGCGATAGCGCGACATGTCGCGATATCGCGACAGAAACCCGCCAAAGGCCGCAAAGGCTCAACCTGTCGCGAAATCGCGACAACTTCTAGCTCGAGGCCGCGACGGTGCTACAGGTCGCGATATCGCGACAATTTTCCTCCCAACCGCTTAAGTGCCAATCTTGTCACAATATCGCGACAAGATTACCTTGCAGCTTCCCACTCTCCAACCTGTCGCGATATCGTGACGAAATTTCAACTTTGCTCTTCATCTTCAAAAGAGGTGCAAAATCACGACAGGATCTCAACAAGGACCACGATAGCGCGACATGTCGCGATATAGCGACAGAAACCCACCAAAGGCCGCGGAGGCTCAACCTGTCGTGATATCGCGACAGCTTTCGGCTTGAGGCCGCAACAACACTACAGGTCGCGATATCGCGACAAAAAATTTCCTTAGCATAAAAAACACTGCACATTATTTCAAAATTTGTTCAAGGCCTTGTCTAATCTCTGCATCCTCCACAGGCATATCACTATGTAGATGCATCCCAACCTCCCTCTCAAGACCCATCTTAGCAAGGAAATCAGCCGCCTTATTAAGAGTTCTGCTAGCATAAACAGTATCACATCCTCTAATTCCTTCCAAAGCTCTTTAATTTGGGAGACCGAATCCGCAGCCTCCAAGCTTTTAAGGCAAAGTTCCTCATGCAATCAAAAGCGCCAACCAGGATTTGGGAATCAGACTCAATGATTATCTTTCTATGACCCTGCTTGACGGCCCAGATGGAAAATTTTGATGAAGATTGTTATCTTCATAAAAACTATTTAAATATTGTTTTATATTTTTCTTAATTAATTTGATCATGATTTACTATTTTGTTTGCTTAAATTATTTTTGTTTTCCTAAATTATTTTTTTGAATGTAATCTATGTTAAAGTGTGAAATCTCTTATTTGTTGGTTAAGGTATTGTATAATGTAATATAGGTTGTTTTTTTTTTTTAATTTTAAGGTAAAGATATATTTTACTTTCATCCATCTATTGTGATTGATGTGATTATTTGTTCATTACTAGCGATGGAGTCTCAAAGGGCATCTACCCCATGTTTTTTTTTGTTTTTTCAATTTGCTCTCTTTATTCCTCTTAGGTACAGCGCCGACCATGCTATTGAACGCACAAAAGACAAAAAAAACAAAAAACAAGAGCATATCCCATTGGATCAGTCGGCAAGTCGAATACAGTGGATTCCCTTAACTCCATCATCTCACATCATGTCGGTAGGGTTTCCTCTTGTTCTCATCATCAAAGAGTCCCAAACGTGCCTCTCACCAAGGCTACCTTATCAACAATATTATATATGCCTCCTACCTTTTAAAATAACTGTATATAAATAAACTAAACCAAATCTGTGATTGCATAGACTTATCTATAGTATTCTCGAAGCTCAGCTGTTGGGCATCAACATGAGATAACAAATAAACTATTGAGATTCGGGTAACCCAGTCATGAGACAGGAATATGCTGTATGTTATCATGTATCATATCATCTTATGAAAGGAAAATGTTAAAAAAATTGAAAGGATGCAGTGAATAGTACTATAAGACTTCTGTCCCTTGCCATCCCAAATTAGCCTCGTCTGCATTCTCCAGATAAGTACTAAAAGACTTCTGTCCCTTGCCATCCCAAATTATCCTCGTGGCATTCTCCAGCTAGATGGAGTTGACTATATGCAAATGTTTGTGTTTTTTTTTAAAGCACAGCCCAATTTTATGAACAAAATTAAACATAGTAAATCAGCTAAAACTATTTATACAAGAAGAATTATACAACCGAAAAGAGGTAGTAGATCAGGAAGGGCCTCCCAATCTAAAAATAGTTCCTGAGTGTCGGATGAACAGATGCCTAGAGTTGAACTTTTAAATATGTAATCAATAAGTTTATTGTAATGTAATATAGGTTTATTGTATAAGTCTACAGTTCCTTGCAAATCGTTCATAGAAAGAGGGCAATATAGGTTTACTGTATAAGTCTACGGTCCAATGATTTATTTGTATAATCAATTTTAGGTTTATTGTATAAGTCTACGGTCCAATGATTTATTTGTATAATCAATTTTAGTTTGGAATTTATTGAGTTCCATGTAATAATTGTTCATTACTGTCTAAGCACACTTTTTTTTTTTTGTGTCTAAGTATACTTTTTTTTAGCTTTAATTTTTTTAGGTTATGATTTGAACAATGTAATTATTATATTAGTTCTGGTAAATTTTAATATGGTATTAGAGTGTGTACTACAAAATAGAGGAGTAAAAGGTTTAAAATTTTAACAATATAAATTAATTTATTTAAGGTTTTTAAAATTACTACAAAATAGAGTAGCAAAAGAATTAGGTTCTGATTTTTTAGAATATTTTTTGTTCAATTTTTTTTTGAGTAATTTAATGTATTAAAAAACCTGAATCAAATTATAAAGCATTATAGATGATAACATTCTTTTTTTAAATTAATATTTTTTCAAAGACTTTAGTTTTTTTTTACAATTAGAAGAAGTTTTCAATAATGAATTATTGTCAAATAACCATCTTTTGGGATTTTATTTACAATTTAAGTATAATTCAATTTAATGGGTCTTATCAAAATTTTGTTTTTGTTTTTTACTTTAAAATTGGAATTCAAGGCTTGAAGGAAAGTTTTAAAAAATTTAAATAAAAAAATTGAAATTTTGAGTGTTTTTTTGGTATCATATGATGTCTCTCCACCCTTCGTTGTGGTCGTGCATGTGCCAATAGGTAAATGACATTTGAAGCATTTATAGAGGGATGATATACACATCAAGAAGTATGGTATTTTTCTCTCTTGGCATATTGCATAGGCAAATTAACATCTTTCTTTTGATCATATCTTTTGGATGTGAATGGTTACAAGATCAAATCCCTTGGGTTGTTTTGCATTGCAAGAAAACATGTGAAAGTGTAGAAGAGGACATGGATCTTCATTAAGGTGTTGCAACCAACTTCCTCTTAATATCCTATGTAAGGGGTTTCCTTGCACTTGTTGAGTTCATTGGGTCTTAGTTGTCTTGGGGTCGAATCTTCCTCTTGGTTTGTCTTGCATTACATAAGAGCATGAGTATGTTTAGGAGAGTATAAACATATTCATCAAGGTGGTGTCCCTAGTATCCCCTCATACATATAGGTGGATTGGCCTCCCATTTTTGTTAAGTTTTCTTGGACTAGGAGGTTGTGGGGTCAATTCTCAACCCCTTCCCTTTTGGGAACCCATCGTATGGTGGCCTTGATAGGCCACACTCCATTTAAGATATGATAAAACTATCTGGGGATAATTGTGGGTGTGGGATCCCAACTACATTAGGTATTCTAAGGTGTCTATGTTTTAAGGGACTGGTTTAAAATCCCTTCAACTACTATGCTTCACACTTTGCTTTCCTTGGATAGACTCGGATTTTAGCATGTTAACTGGGTTGGTAGTCAATGCGACAACTTGGTGGAAAACTCAAATACATATACATACATAAAATTATTCAACCAATTAAAAGAAAAATCTTGTCCTATTCTTATTTATAGTAGTTGTAAATGAAAAATTACAATGCCTATAGGGTAAAGGCATGAGGAGATCACCTATAAGATATGGTAAATTCCTTATGAATTAATATAAGGGATATTTTTATTTATACTTTATAAACTTATATATTAATAAAAATAGGGGTGGTAATGGAAAAGAGGGTCTTCAAAATAAGAGGAGGTGGTAAATTTTAGAATTAGGGGGTAATGTTTAGAACCTTTCAAATACAAGTGTTTTAGATATGTTTTACCAAGTGAGCCCCATATTTGTATAGGATAATTAGTAAATCATATTATGCCAAATGGAATATATAAGAACGATAAGGAAAGTATAACGTTTAATTTTTCATTAATATTTATTTCTAAAGGATATTATTAATGAAAAAATTGAAGACCTAATTTATTTATACAAAAGCATTTTGAGCCTCTTTTTCCTAGATTAGTCATTCAAGGTGTGATGGACTTAAAAGCAAGTCATTCGATTGAATGGACAAAACCATAGCACACGGTCCAATTAAATGACCAAATTATTATAGAGTAAAAATGTTTGGTACATCTTTAAATAGGGGACAATAGTGGTCCTTGATGCAAAAAAAACTTTAGCTTAAGTAAAAGGTTCTTGGTTTATTCTCCTTTTTTATTGGACTAGACTTACTTTTCCATATTAAATAAAAGATAAAACCAGTTAAAGCGTGTAGTAAATTATATGAACTATTTAGGAGGATGAACACTACAAAAATTAGTCATTTATAGCTAGAGCCTACCAATCTCAAGATGATCGATTTTTATCATCTTAAGGATTAAATTTTTAGATTTAGGCATTAATATTATTAACTTCTAGAGGCACAACGAAAATTAATCTAGAGCATGTTAAATATTTATAATATTTCTTTGTCATATTAAATGCTTGGACTAATAATTTATATTGTATCTATATTTTTAAGGACAATAAAATTCTAATCTTTCATGAGATTCTATGTTTTCTAATTCATTTGTAGATATTTCTAAGAAGCTAAAGTGAATCTCCTTAAAAATATGTTCATGCAAAAGTATTAAAATCTATGAATACTAAGACCAAGTAACATAATGGTGATCTGAATACTCTCAAGAAGAAGAATATCACTTGCAAATATTGTAAAATGAAAGGTCATTCTACCAAGTACTTGTGAGATTATAGAATATTGAAGCCAAGTTTAGTAAAGTTGGTTGTAATGAATGTTGGAATACGTTGACTTTTGTATTCTATTTATTTGTATAGCTCCATGGGCCTTTGTACACCTTGTATATATAGTTTTTGTTATAATATTTTAATAATAAACCTTATAATTAGTTTTTTGACCTTGACTTAAGGACACATGTTGTTTGGGTATTTCTACCCCTTGAGATCAACCATAAGCATAATCTATTCTTTCTTTTTTTAGTAATGTGTTAATTCTATTCATTTCTATAATGTATTATTAAATCTAACATTGTATCAAACCAAGTGTGAATTTCCATTACTTAAATATTGACAACTCTATTCAATGGTAGTTTTAGAAGCAATATTTTTTTTGAAGTAGTTTGTAGAAGCTTCCAATGTTGTTGGCAGTTCCTTAGGGAATTATGCTAAAACCCTAGTTGGACATAGGTCATAAGAACTTTTCTATGCCACAACAAATCTATTATTCTTAGGGAAATATTTATTGACAAGTTCACTCTTTGTTTTCCTCTCTTGATATTTAATTTAATTTGTTGACTAACTAGATGGATTCCCTAGCTGCTTTCCAAAAAATAATAAATTATGGTTTTTGAGGTTGCTTGAAACCCTTGTTTATCTTTTACCAAATTTTGAAAAAAATCTTGTTTTTTTTCTACTTTATATTCTTTGGCCCTAATGTAACACAAATGATAGTGTAGTGTAGGCAACATGTTGTGCCGGCTGAGACCCTAGATTCCTTTCCAACGGGGACCTAAAATTACGTGGGTTGGTCTACCTCTATATGTCTATGTATATGTACAAGTATATGTTTCAAGCCAATGTTTTATGTGTAAATTTATCAAATCACCTAAGGTTATGTCACCTAGCCTTAATGATGAGTGTTGTTAACACTCTCACTTTAATTCATTTATCAAAACTAGGGTGACATCTTAAGGTTGTATGCGATAGAGATCTTGGAATTACACCTTAGATATCAGGATTCTAGAATAAAACTATAATGAAATCAAATTTATGCTATTAGAAATATATAATTTAAATATTGAATTGAAACTAGTTTAGTAGAATGGAAAGTATATAAATTTAACTAAACTAATAGGCTAAAATAAAAATAGGACATAATAGAATTAAAAATAGGGAAAAATAGAATTTAGAAGCAAGGGAGAATATAATTATGCTACAAAAATTGAATGAATGGGAAGAATAAAGAGAATAAGAAGAATTGACAGGAGTGGCATGCCTTTGTAGTAAGATAGAAGAAACTAAGCTTTAGAGAAAACATGAAATAACATAAGTAAAAACTTTAGTAAATAAATCTAATTGTATGTTGCTAAAAAATAAATAACATGAAAGAAATTGCAATAAATAAATCTAATTCCATGTTGCTAAAAAAAGATAACATGAAAGACTGAAACAAAAACTATAACTAATGTTAGTAGACCTTCCGTTGATCCTAAGAGTGGGTCCAAGCTCTAAGGTTCAATAGAAGGTGGAAATATTTAGTAGAAAATAAATTAGCTTATAAGGTCAATAATTTCATGCAATAAAATTGAAATAATCAATTTTAAGATAAAATATCAATTACTACATTCTTTATTGAATTCTTCCAATGTTCGTACTTTTTCTACTAAATTTACCCAATTGGCATACAATAGTATGTTGTGAACCTCTCTTCTCAATACAATAAATCATTCACCAATATGTAAAAATATTCAACATGCATCTACAAATAAATTAATTGCACAATAAATTGTTCACAATAAAATAGAGATTGATTATACCCTTGGGGTAGGGTGTAACGACCCTCCTTGCACGAATATTGATAGTATATGAATTGATGGTTTATATTTACCTTTATTTCTAGAATATGGTATTGTTGAAGGCTATTATGCTTACAAGAGCAGGTGCATCCCTTCGACGAGTAGGAGTGGATCGACGAGAAAAAGGTAAGTGTGATATGATGATAGTGTAAAATATCACCATTACTCATAAGTTGCATCCATGTAGGCACATATAAATGATTTAATGTATTGATTGTATGTCATGTTATTGAATTGGATGCTACTTACATTATATTTTTGAATAGTCAAATAGTTGAGCATGACATGGCAATGAAAGTGCCAAAGAGCATGGGAGCCATTTTGGTAATGTGGAAAGTGTTAATTCTTGTGGTGGTTTCATGAATAATAAAGGAATTAGTAAATGTTAAAAGAAAAATAATTTAAAAATAAAAATAATAATATATATACAAATATATAATATAATAATAATAAACATATAAATTGCATAGTTTCTTTCTACTTTGAATATAGTGTATGAAAGGTTTGAGCAGATACTGCGATTTGTGGTAATGGCCTGTTAGTGGCATGTGAAATATAATGATTGCCCTATTAAACCTCCCATGATCTCCTGAGTGGATGGAGAGGAAATCTGTTGAAACAAATGGGGTTATGGTGCATGAAAAATATCAAAAATAGGATCTTACATCGAAAATGGGCACTGGACTACACACAGTGAGCAAGGATTGGAAGGAAGGAAGAAACCAGTGAGTGAACACAAATTTTATAGGTTGGCATTTTGATTTTCAATCCTTGTGTTTAAAAAATAAATGATGGTGTGTTAATCTAAAGCATTTGAAAATCTTGTGTATAATTTGTGATTGTAATCATTTTACTTTGAAGATGGTAAATTTGAGAATGACATCATTGTCTTGCTTGGGTATTTATATATTTTCCTGCAATTATGTTTCATGAAAAATATGGTGATGTGTTGAAACAATTTTTTTGTTTTTTTTTTAAAGCTAAAAACCCCTTGTGGGGCCGTCTTGGTCTGAGACCACAAACAGGGGTTCTACACCGTCAAAGTCATCCGGGAGTCACACCCGACCCTACCCGTACCAACATTATCAATTGGATTTTTGGATACCCAATTTAGCTTTTTGGTAGGGTGGAAATTTGAACCTGGGACCTCCCTTGGAGGATTGCCCTCTCCTCTCCAACTCACCTACAACACCTGGGTTGTGTTGAAACAAATTTTATTCACCTGTGTGTTAACATTGGATGAGAATCAACATATGGTAATTGGCAACATATGTCTTTTCAACAACTAAATATTTCATGATTAAAGGGGACATGTATGATGAAAAAGAACTTTTGAGTAGAACTTCATATTTGCATGCATGCACGTGTCATGGAAAAATAGAGTAAATATAACATCTAGATTAGCCTTGCATTCATGATAACATGCATTGCATGTAGAACCGAGCCGTTTTGATCCCCTGTGCAGTGTTACTTGAGTTTGAAACATCGAAAGTGTTGTTGAAAGAAGTGTAATGCAAACTTCCAACTCAAAAACTGTTTGTAGAAGACAATGACAAAGATATTTTAATAATATTATTTTCCACATCATCAGGCAGGGAGCCTGTAACATTTACCATTGAGCAATAATTATGAGATACGACCAAATGATAGCTCTTTGTTGGTTTTAGAATAAAATCAATTTCTGTGTTACTAAGTGTTTCCATATTGGAATTAAATACTGTAACCTTACTTTGTTGTATGGATTTTTTTGCTCATACGGGTGATGACTCAAGTTGGGGACATCTGCTTAATAATTTGTAATAATATTGAGTGGAACCGAAGTATTAGATAAGCGTTTCTGGTATAAAACTTTTATATTTTGTGTACTGTATTTCTTCGAGAATTATAAATATATGACTAATACATATTGTAGTTTAATAGAAGTTTTTATCATTGAAACTGTTAGTTGAAAGTGTAGTAAGAGAAAAGAATAAAGTTTGATTAGTTTTGCTATGAATTTTTGAAGTAACCTAGATGATGGAATGTCCTATTTATGGAAACAACATTCTTTTGCTTGCAGTAAACCAAGTAGGAATTCAAGATTTGATTCGTTAATTTGAGAGGCTTTTACTTTCAAAGCAAATTATTACACTTCTGTTACCATCTCCTTAGAACCCTTTTATTATGTGCACTGGAAAGGAAGGCTTTTCAACATATCAATCTAAGGTTATGAAATTTGTTATTGTGTTAAACCTCTTTTTGACTTGAAGTGTCTACATGCAAAGGAGATATACCTTGTCTATTTTCGAATGCCTTATTTACCTTGTTATAGGGTAGAAACAGAATACATTTGAAATTGTATGAAACTGTGTCATGATTAGGATTGTCATTTCATACACCTCTTAAATAAATGATTTATTGTTTCTTTTATTTAATTGATGAATATGAAAAAGAAAGACATCCTAAACATCAAATTTAGATAAAAGAGGTGATTGTCAAGTACATGTGAAAATAATTTTATGCCTGTAGACAAACAATAAAGTATTTTTTTAACAAAATTTTGGGTATAATGATTATAAGCAATTAATCATTTTATGTTAAGTGAATTTGGATTATTCCATTTTAAAAGGTACCAATTTAAAGATAAAAATTCTATTAAGGAAATATTTTAATTAATGCTTTTGTTAAAAATAAATCATATTACATCATTTGCGTCATGTAAATGTACCTACCAAGGTACATACTTAGGACATTAGATTACTTTAGGGGTAATTTACCTAGTTTCTTCATGCAATGTAATAAATGCACAAGAATTAATGTGCAAGTTGTACATGTGCAATTTGTCCCCTGCACAACTATATATAGTGTTGGCCAAGGAACCTATCTTCCTATATAATGGTATTATTGTCATAGATCATATATGAAGCATATAGTAAGCATAAAGCATCACAAGGAGCTTTAGATAGCACCCATATTGGAGATGGGTGCAATGTAGTCCGATAGAGTTATACTTGGAGTGTTCATTTCCTCCATAGCTACATTGTATTTATTTTTGTCATTTCTATTTATAGCATATTTCAGTCATCTTGAAAATTTACTTTCTTTCATATTATTTCTACATATTGTGATTGCTATCTCCCATTGCATACAACATCAAAAGCTAACAGTGGTATTAGAGCTATGGTATATCTATCCACAAGAAAGATATAAATCTAATTCTCAGAAGATTGAGATTCCTCCTACAACATAAAGCTAGGAGACTTCAACTTCATTGCGAGAAGGTTAGCATATATTCATAGTGCAGAGGTTAGTTTCTTGTCCAAGAAGAGAATACTGTAGAAGAAGACTTCTGGAGAATTTTTGAGGTGAAGTTAGGACACATGATATCTGTATTACTAAATTGAGAACTTCACACAAGAAGAAAATGCCATAGTAGCCTTGATCCAGAAGAAAATGTCATAGAAGCCTTGATCCAAAAGAAAAGGCAATGGAAGCCTTGATCCAGAAGAAAAGACCATAGAAGCCTAAATACAGAAGAAAAAGGTCATAAAAGCCTAGATCTTGAAAAATTCAAAAGAAGCCTTGATATTGAAGAAAAAGGCCACATAAGCCTTGATCCTAAAAAAGGCCACAAAAGCCTTGATATTGAAATAAGTCTATAGTAGCCTTGATCCTGAAGAAGATTCCAAAAGAGAGTATTTGATTTAGAAGGAGATTAATATTTTAGTACTAATACTTTGTTGCAAGGAGAAGAGATTCAGTGAGTCAAGAAAAATTTCTATAAGAAATATAGGAAGAGTATCTTCTTTAGAATAAATACAACACCTACAGTCAAAAATATCAGGAGAAGATCTCATTGAAGAACTTACAATCTTGGAAGAAGGACTAGGAGAGTCTTTCTCAAATCTAGAAGTACCAAAAGCAAATATCTAGAGGAATATCTCACCACCAACACTTATAGGAGTAGAAGGTTGAAGAAAATATCTCAAGGAAAACCATAATAAGCTGCAAGATCAAAGACCTTGGGGAGGTCTCAATGAGCATCCAATAAAAGGCTTGGAGAGCCTTACTAAATAAATCATCAAAGAATAACTTATTAGAGAAATCCACTACCAAGGAGAAGCCCATGATAGTGAAGGACTTGGTATAATTATCGCCATTCGATAATAAGCCCAAGAGGAGAAGAATTTGGTAAGGAGTGCCAAATCCCAAAAGAAGAATCCAGTAAAGACCTCAAGACACTCAGAATATTGAGAAGATCCTGTTTTAAGTTAAAATTGACAAGAAGTTTGAAGGAAGATTTAGAAAAAAGAAGCCTACCAAATATAGTAAATTTGGATATTTCCTCTCACAGCAAGAAGACACCGCTTTAGAAATGAAGACCCCTTCAAATCTATAGCAAAAGGAGGAGACTACAAGAGGAGAACAAGCCACCAGAATCCTAGGCTCTTGAAAGAAATTTTGAGACTATATTTTGGTGAAGACTAAGTTGTTTAGGGTAGCCTACAAAGAGCTGCAACATCCTACACAAGATAACAACTTGGTGATCCCAAACACCAAGATCTACATCTTTTATAGAAGCGACAAAAGAGCTTTCAGAAAAAGGTATGAACTATTGGTGCAAGTTAATTCATTAATTGGATTACTTATCAGATTTGTTTAAGCACCTTAATTTGGATTAAAGTTGCAAAAAAAGAGAATTGAATTATAGTATTCAAAAGTGTAAAAAGAGAAAGGTTCCTTTTAGGTTCATTTGCACTTTAGGAGTTGATTCGATTTCAAAATTTCAACTATCTATCAACTACCTATCATCTACTTTGGAAAGCAAAATAAGACTAGCTTCTACTACCTTTGCTTATAATGAAATTGCAAAATAATTCTTGAAGATTCATTTCAGATTATTCTTGATTAGTTGTAGTAAATTGATTGAGTGCATTAATTTTTGAGAGTTAATTTGAGTGATAAGGTGAAATTGTTAGTTCATTAAAAGTGAAAAATTATTATATTTATTTGCACTATCCTATTGCTATCAAAATATTGTTATTTGTGTTCTTGAGAAAGGCATAAAAATATATTTTTTCAAAGTGTCTAAAGACACTATTAGTGCACAGAGATCTGCAACTTTGAGTGGCCAGAGGAAGCCACAATATCAACTCAATCCTCAAAGAATTGGAGAAGAAAGTAACCACCAAAAGAGTAGCAAAGGAAGCCTTGAAAGAGACTTGGTGAGTCTCAAGCTCAAAGCACATTAAGTTTTCAACAAAAGAAATAGTGCAAAAAAATACATAAAAAAGAGAGCTTCTATCAAGTGGTTACAAGCTTGGATCCATTTATAAAATATCCAAGCAAAAAGGGGGAGGTGTCTAATCAAAGAGAAAACCTCGAAACCCCTCATATAAAATATCCAAGCAAAAATGGGGAAGTGTCTAATAATATCCTTTAGAAATAAATATTAATGAAAAATTAAATGTTATACTTTCCTTATCGTTCTTAAATCTTCCATTTGGTATATATGATTCACTAATTGTCTTATACAAATAGGGGGTTCACTTGGTGGAAAACTCAAATACATATACCTGCATGAAATTATTCAACCAATTAAAAGGAAACTCTTGTCCTATTCTTATTTATAGTAGTTTCAAATAGTGTAAGCAAGTCAATCCAAGGTAAGCAAGGTGTGAAGCATAGGAGTTGAAGAGATTTTTAACCAGTCCCTTGAAACATAGGTACCTTAGAATACCTAATGTAGTTGGGATTCCACACCCATGATTATCCCTAGAGAGTTCCCCATCTCTTCAGTAGTGTGTGGCCTATCTAGGCCACCATATGATGGGTACCCAATAGGGAAGGGGCTAAGAATTGCCCCCACAACCTCCTAGTACAAAAACGTAGCAAAAATGGGAGGCCAACCCACCTATATGAACCAATGAGATGATACTAGGAACACCACCTTTATGAATATGCTTATTCTCTCTTAAACATACTCATGCTCTTATGTGATGCAAGATAAACCAAGAGGGATATTCGACCCCAAGATAACTAAGACCCAATGAACTCAACAAGTGCAAGGAAACCCTTTAGATAGGTTATTAAGAGGATGTTGGTTGCAATACCTTAATGAAGATGCATGTCCTCTTTTACACCTTCACATGCTTTCTTGCAATGCAAAATAACCCAAAGGATTTGATCTTGTAACCATTTGCACCTAAAAGATATGACCAAAAGGAAGATGTTAATTTGCCTAGAGAGAAAAAGACCATACTTCTTGATGTGTATATCCTCTCTCTATGAATACTTCAAATACCATTTTCCTATTAGCACATGCACGACCCAGAACGAAGGGTGGAGGGACATCATATAACCAAAAAAATGCACTCAAAATTTCAACTTTTCTAAAACTTTCCTTCAAGCCTTGAATTCCAATTTTAAAGTCAAAAGCAAAAACAAAAATTTGATAAGACCCATTGAATTGAATTACCCTTAAATTATAAATAAAATCTCAAAAGATGTTTATTTTACAAGAATTTATTATTGAAAACCTTTATCTTCTAATTGTATGAAAAACTAAAGTCTATGACAAAAATGTTGATTTATCATTTAAAAAAAAATTTGTTATCATTTGTAATACTTTATAATTTGATTCATGATTTTTTAATGTATTAAACTACTCAAAAAAATTGAACAAAGAATATTATAAAAAGTCAAAACCTGATTCGTTTACTACTTTATTTTGTAGTAACTTTAAAAACCCTAGACAAATTAATTTATGTTTTTAAAATCTAAAACCTTTATACAACCAAATAATGGTGGTTAATACACACTTTAATACTATATTAAAATTCATAATCTATTGAAAAGACTAATAAATAATTACATTGATAATTTATAATTAAAAAAATAAAAAATAAAAATGAGATAGGTGCCTTTAGACACCCATCGCTAATAATGAACAAATAATCACATTCATCACAATGGATGAATGAAAGGATGAATGAAAGTAAGATAGAGATACTTTTATAATTACATATCTCAATAAATTTCAACTATACAAAATAAGTCAAAGACTGTAAATTTATACAATAAACCTAATTACATTAATAAAAAATAACACATTGCAACATTATTTAAATTCAAATAATGATTAAAAAGTACACTAAAGATCTACACTACTACCTTACTAGTAAATCAATATCAATTGATAAAACTAGAAAAACAAACTATGTACTATGCATCAAAGATATAAAAGTATGAAATTTAAAATAATATTTAAATAGCAAGTAATAAACAATCTTAATTTAAATTAATTTTTTATTTACTTTTTAAAAATTAAATGTAAAAGAAAGTTGATTACAACTGAAGTATCGTATTACTATGGACACCATGAAAATTGTAAGTCATATTTCTGAATCAAATTTCAAACTTATGCATAAAATTAAATACATGGAATTAAAAAAAACCCGAACTGAAATAAGCGCAGCCCATCTATATATCGTGATAGTTTAAAAAAACAACTTAAAATTTCACGACTGTGCTCTAACCGTGCAATCATACAGAAATCATGGGGTTACACCCATCGTCATTTTAAAAACGAGATTTCCACGATGCTTTACGGAACACGATATGCTTCAGAAATAGAGGAAGAGGAAAAGAAGGCGGCCACGATTTCTGTGAAAGAAATCCCCGTTTTGCCACGGCACACCTTCGAGAATTAATTTTCGTTTGCATACCCGCATCATAATGAAAGTGAGTTCAAATCATGAGATCATACATATATTTTGTTTTTTGAATTATGTGTCACACTTAACTAACCTATTCCCTTTTCCTTGTGGCGAATCAAAAGACCATTGGACTGTGGAGGGCAAGCCCTCCAATCAATCTACCTATCCATCTGTCCTATTCACAATGACGTTCAAGTAGTCTAATCCTTTTCTTCGGCATCGGGTCGGGCCTCTTTTTAAAAGCAACGGATAGAGAGCGTTCCTTATTTTTTAGGTAGCTTTTGATTTTAAGGTGAAAGCAACTTCCTCTTTAGCCCCACCGACAGTAGTAGACTTAATTGGTTCATCCAAACCCTATAAAGAGGCGGAGGTCCAAGGTTCAAATCTCGGGCCTCGTCTGACTGGACGCTTGTCCTTTCCTGGTGCTTTCAGCGGCGTAAAAGGTTTAAAATGATTGTGGCATGGTGGTTATAGGACCGGGGCGGACAGCGCAGAATACCGCCAATAAAAGCTGGACAGCCTGTCCGGGTTCGTGGCTGCTACCGATTCCACCATAAATTAAAAAAAATGGGGTGACGAAGGTTCGAATCTGCAGAAAATGGTGTTAAAAAAAAAAAAAATTGGGTAGACCACGGTTCGAATCTGCAGAAAATGGTGTTGAAGTTATCCATCGAGACAAGAAAACCAAGCGAAGGCCCTCGGAACGGCGTCTAAAGGCTGGAATGATGCCGTGGCTGTACGTGTGCACATCCGAAGATTTTTTATATGCATTCCACTTTACGATCCTCATTCATACAGACACGGGGATTGCAAGTCTGCTCCCATCATTTTTTAGAGTAAAAGTCAAGTCTGCTCCCATCTTTTTTTAGAGTAAAAGTCAATGCATATGAAAAATCTTCAAATGTGCACACGTACAGCCACGGCATCGTCCCTGTATTTCACACCCAGTATCCTTTCGGTAATGTCTGTGGCAAAACCTACTCCGTGAATGATCTTACTTTAAAAAAAGCCCATATCCCTATGCCCAAGATGCTAACACAGTGTGGGCTATGTACGACTGAATCCAATGCCCAATATTGGGACTGTTCAATCCAATCTATATTGGGAGTCGTTGAATCGTAGAGATAAAAATAAAAATAAAATAGGAATTGCGTGTTTGTAAAGGACTCCTTCCAGTCATATTTTGAATTCCATTGTAAACTTTGGGGGATGGGTAAACAATAAACGTGAAGCAAATTACGGAAATATGGTTGGTTAATATGCATTTTCCTTCCAATCATATTTATGGCTGGTTAATATCAAGAATATAGTTTTATCATCTGTAAAGGACTAGTATGGTCTTGTGGTCATGTTAGTGCACTTCTGCAGTTGATCACCTTTATTTCTTAGATGTTTGTATATATTGGTGTAGTTGAACTTTAATAAAAACCAGAGGTACTGTTGGTTGGCCAAGTAGTTTCATCCATAATCATGATTTTTAAATTCCAAGCGGTGAAGATTTGAAACCAATCTTAAACAATGCCCGATTATTAATGTCATAATGTGCATAATAAAGCTGATGCAATGATCTCCACTGGATTATCAAAGGTTGGATATGAATATGTAAACATAGGTAATATGCATTCCCTTTCTTCGATGCTGCATTTCTAACCATGGACAATGTGTGTTTCTACTTAATCCAATGGCTAATAATTATGTTAAAATTGTTTTTGTCAATGAACTCCCAGATGATTGCTGGGGAGAGAAACACCGAGATGCTTAGGTATTGATGTAGGTAAATCAAAAAATTATGAAGATTCGACAGATGTGTACTCCATATAAACTAGCAGTTTAGTCATTTTTCAATTGCACTTGTTAGTCAGTTCTTAAGTTTCTTATGCAATATTTCACTTTTTGATTAATGAAAGTAAACTTCCAGAACAACTCAAAACTTTCTTTTATATTAGCAGGGCAATCTGCTTGCTAAAGCTAAAACATTTCCCTCTGGCATAAAGGCTTTGGCAGATCATGTACATTCTTTGGGACTCAAACTTGGAATACATGCTGATGCAGGGTAAGCATATTATGCTATGATCAACTAAAACTATATTTCTATATAGAAAACACCTTTACTAATACTGGCATTTTTGTTTTATTTTTTTCACAAGAACCCATACATGTACACAAAGGATGGAAGGTTCCCTTGGACATGAGGAACAAGATGCCAAAACATTCGCTTCATGGGTAACCTATTCTTAGTACCAGTCCTTTGACCTATGTTGTTCTGACTCTTTTGCATTTCAGATGAATCTATCTTGTCCGTGAAATAAAAAAGTGCAAAGATCTTAAAACTTAAAAACACATCTAGTTACAGCACTATAAGAAAACAGAATTGGTTTTTACTAATCATTGCTATAATACTATAATATTAAAGAGCTAATTGTCAATTGAGCAGGGTATAGACTACCTGAAATATGATCACTGCTACTGTAAGGTGTCTACCCCTCGTGAGAGGTACCTTGATCGACACCTGTATTTTGTATTTTGGTTAAGGGTCTAACTCCATATCATATCTGCTGCAGGCACCTTTGCTAATTGGCTGTGACATAAGGAATATGAGCAAGGAAACTCTAGAAATTCTGAGCAACAAAGAAGTCATTGATGTCAATCAAGGTCAGATACATGTACATTTCTTTGAATTCAATTATTTCGGTATATAAATTTCAGGTTGGACTTCTATCTTAATCCCCAAGATCATCTGCCTGTGTCCAGATTCCTTAGGTGTTCAGGGGAAAAAAGTGAACAAGCAGGGGGAACTTGAGGTATGAGATTTTTGAGGGCCAATAATTAAATTATACATAGCCTGATTTAAATCATGTAATGCAACCTTTTGTTGTAAAATTTCCAAGATTTTTGTATGTCTAATACATGTATATGTGACCAATTGTAGGTGTGGGCCGGGCCTCTGTCAAAGAAAAGATTGGCTGTAATCCTGTGGAACAGAAGTAATCCCACAGATTCTGTAACTGCCAAATGGAAAGATATTGGTCTTTCATCCAATGCTGTTGTTCAAGCTAGAGACCTGTGGGCTGTAAGACTTATAGCCTTCCTCTGTACTATGTGCTTTCTATAAAAACACAAAGTGCAAATAGCACATACTGATCTGTTTTTTAAGAGATGCCTACGTATCTTTTTTGGTTTCTGTTTTAGGAAATTTATTGGAGCTCTGATTATGGTTTTTTTTGTGTTGATCTTGATATTGCAGGATTCATACCTATCAACACATTTAAAGGGCAACTTGACATCAAGTGTTAATTCACATGCTTGCAAAATGTATGTTCTTTCACCAGTATCTGGCTAAGTCCTGCAGTCACGCTCCTTGCCAGCTAGAAATATCATTATGCATAATGATATAAATGTCATAATAAATAAGCAAGAACATAGCTTGCAGTCTGCAACAATACCACTTGCAAAAGATCTCCCTTATGTAAAGTCCATAATTAGTGAAAATATAAATGACAGAGAGTGGCTGGTATACATATATTTGTGGGGACCCTGTTACTGTCTATATATATTAAGGATAAGGCTGGTTATGTATGTATATAGGGGTGGGGTTGATGGAGATGGTAGGCACTTATTCGAGAATTAACGTTTGATTTTTTTTTTTTTAAATGATGCAAATACGTTTTTGAGTGGGTTCCCGTCACATTTATATAAATGAGGTTGAGGTTGGTGGCAGTTTTACACCATGCCACATTGAAGTTTTGATAAAATTTTGTAGAAGAATTTATGATTGTAAAAGCGGCATATATTAATTTATGATGCAGTATTTGCGGTTCGTTTGTATAATGGGATACAGTGTTTCGTATTAATTTGCTTTCTTATTTTTATAAATTTTTTGACAACAAAAGCACTACATTGAAGTTCAAAATTTACAGGGGATTATGGCAGCCTTTTCGCCTGAACGAAGAGAGAAAATCTAACGCTTTCCCTCGTAGCAAAATGTTTTTTCAAAAATCGGGATATTGAGTAAGAAGAAAGGAAAATCCGCGTTTGCCTTTAACTTAGGGCGACTGACGTGTTCGCCTTATTCTGGGGCGAAAGTAATGTTTTTTAAAGAAATAAGTCAAAAGAAAATAAGTTAAAGTTCAGAGGGAACACTTTCGCCCCGAATATGAGGCGAAAGTCCCTTTTGCCTCATTGAGGGGCGAAAGGACATTGAAGTGAGCGTGCTTGAAGTTGGAACGAAAAGTCAAAGTGATGAAGGTGCGTTCGCCCCAAAGTTGAGGCGAAAGCATCGTTTGCCCCACTTTGGGGCGAATGTTATTTAAAGTAGAAGTGTTGACAAGTCAAGGATGCTTTCGCCCCATGTGAGGGGCGAACGTCCCATTCATCCCTCCTTGAGGTGAAAGCACATCAAAGGAAGAGTTCGGACGAAGCTAAAGGAAGGTAACCAGCACTAAAGCAACGTTGAAAAGTCAACTATGCTTTTGCCCCATGTGGAGCGAAAGTCCCATTCACCCCATGTGGAGTGAAAGTCCAATTCGCCCCTCCTTGGGGCGAAGCAACATGAAGATGACCTTACCCATTCGGCAAAGTTTTGTTTTTGCTTCAAGTAAATGTATAAACAGGGATAGCGTTGAAGAATTGAAGCTACGTTCACCCAAGGGGAAGGGTGACAGTGCCTTTCGCCTCCTTTTGGGGCGAACGTATGTTTTAGGATGAAAGGTGTCCTATGTGAAGCGCTTCCACTAGGAAGGAATGCAAAGTTCCCAACCGCCTTTTTTAGTGGCAAAGCATCGAATGTAAAATCAGAAGGGTACATGGAACTTTTTGCCCGAATTTTCTCCAAGAAGGTGAATACAATATTGAAGTCGAGGAGAAGCTGCCCATGGATCACAATGGCATAAGTATTAAAAGAGGAAGCTTGGATAAGGAAGAAATAATAAGAATTTAAAGACAACACTTTCGCTCATGTCTCTGTTTTGAGCGAATTCGAGTTCAAGCATCAATGCAATTTTTTTAAAGGCGCTTGAAACAGGTGAATGAAAGGCATTTAATGATTGGGGCGAGAAGTAGCCAAAGTTGTGAGTTTCAATGTAAAGGAGCTACGATTTTTAAATCATCAGATGATTTTTGTAAGTTCTGAAACATTCCGAACGAATGTGAATTTTTGAGGGATGATGAAGGCTCCAAGTCAACGACCAGGTTTTGCAGTTTTCGGTGCACCGACATTAAGTATGCTGATTTCTTGGAGGTTTCTCCTTAAAAGTTGGATCGCTGCCTCAGGTGGGAGATGTTTAAAGATTTCAAGAAAGAAATTCTTCGCAAAGATCCAGGGACATTTTGTCTTCTATGTATTAAATGGTAAGAGGCGAAATTCTTCTATAAATACTAATCAATTTCCATTTTAAAAGGGGTTAGATATTCTGCAGAAAAACTACTCAAGTTCTCTGCATCAATAGAAGATACTTGGCTTCTGAATTTGCAAGCGATCTTTGTGTGTGATTTCTTTCTATTTTATGCTCATATTCATTGTTTGCTGTTAAGTTTAAATGTTGCATCTGCATTTGAACATTGCTAGTGAGAGAGTGAGTTCTGGAATGCGATCCTGGAGGTTGTCTCTGCAAGGTTGTAAGTAAATCCTACTGCCTTCTTTTATTACATGTTGCTTCATTGCTTGGGTGGAATTCCTGCTGCTAGTCTGTCCTCAATCCTACACCTTCAGCCCGCGGCCATATTTCTCATTTCTTTCAGTTGTTTTCTATTCCTTTCCCACAACTCTAGCCTTAAATCAATGTAAGATTTAGTAAGGGAGACAACCCTCTCTAGAGATTGGCACGAAGGACATCTCTTTTCTCTGGCATTTCAATGTTGGCCATGTCTAGAGCGCACAAATGCATGTTTTTATAATTAGGTAGATATTTGACCAATAGTTTTTGGCACACCCGGTGGGACATCGAAAGTTCCACTTTCAACAGTAGATGTTTTATGTTTACCTTTATGTTGTATGATTAGAACATCTAGCGACTTAATTATACCCAGAAGCCTTTGAACGTGAAGGCAGCAAAATCTATGCTTCATGATCACAAGATCAAAGGCAAAAAATCTTGAAGATCCTATTGAATTCTATGAACTTAACATCGCAAGATTAAGTGAACACCCTAGGTTAGTCCCTTCACCTTTCATGTCAGCCGCAACATCCTCATAAATAGCTGGTGTGTTTTCCATTTGTTCAAGTTCAGCTAGTACTACTACTAGTGTTCCACCGCCTCAACCCCACACACCAGTCTAGATGGCTCAGAACCCACCACAATAGCCACAACCACCAAGGCAATTTCTAGCATGGAATAGCTCAGGATCCCTGAATCTACAAGCATAAAATCCAGTTCCCCAAGAAACTTTAAAGGCTTTGCATACCTATGACGGAACTGACAAAACTACTTATGAGCATATTCAAGATGTGTCTTCCTTGGCAACAATCCATGGTGTCACGGATGAAGACATTATGGTAAGGTTACTGGTGTTATCACTTAGAGGAAAGTTGTTATATTAGTATTGGTTGTTGTCGCTCGTCACTATTGCCACATGGGACTTGTTGGCAGAATTGCTAATCAAGAATTTTTATGAGCAACTGATCCATCCTCCTTGCTGCATTAATTTACAACGATCCAAAGAAAACCGTAGGAGGAGATAGTGGACTTCAATTTTATATTCTCCCGAAGCTGGAAGAGAGTTCCTAACGGTATTCAACCCACCCATGAACAAGCTGCATTTTATTATCTTAGAGCCTTCAACTCTGACATTGGCATGGCAGTCCGACATGCCAATGTAAATACAGTCCTAGATCTGTACACGCAAGTGCAAAAGACCAAAGCAGACTTGATCGCCATAGGTAAGCTTCCTCTAAAGGTCACTATGCCTATCCTTCTCGATCTTCCACAACATTTATATTCAAGAGCGTTTTTGCAGCCCATGCCTTCTATGTACCTAGTTTCCTCATAGAGCTCGAGTCCGCCTCAAGTCGCCCTGATTCTTGTCCCACAACTTCCTACTCCAATATTTCCACAGTTACCTGCACCAGTAATACCATAGTTTCCAGCACCCATTCCTTTCCTAGCATTACCAGCACCACCTATTCCACTGTCATTGCGTGTCCCATCAGCGCCCCTACGTATACCGACACCTCTTGTGCCCTCGAATCCTGATCCTCATATGAATTTGTTACAAGAGGTGCAATCTATTAATTCAACCGTAAGAACGATGTCAAATGAAATCACCATAGTAAGGAAGAAATAAGAAGAAGCTAATTTTCGGTCAAGGATATTTCAAACACCATTGATTACCTGAGAGCAAGCAACCACTAGCAAGGACCCTAAAAGGAACACAACTGTGTTGACAAATAAAGAAACCAATACATCAGAGAGAGCATACTAGTGCTCCACCTGTAATGATCCTCATGGAGAAGACACGTGTATGGTGCATTTGAACTATGTATAGACGTTAGCAAAAAGTTCTACTGGTGGACAAGTTAATATGATAATGGAGGTTGATCATTATTTTATGGTCCCATCTTTGGAGCAAGTTTCAGTTCTTACGAGGGCCGAAAAGAAACCAGTGACTATAGATCCGACAAAAATGGAACCTCTGAAAGTCCTCATTGAGCAAAAGGTGTAGAATGAAAAAGTGCAACTGCTAATGAAAGTGTCTAGTGTGACAACAAAGCAACATGATTATGTCCTGTTGAAAGATATACTACCTAAGCAAGCTCAAGAGAAGTCACAGACTAAGGCGTCAGCTTCACAGCCTGCAGCTGCTCAAACGCAAAGTGAGGTGAAAGAGCAAGCCAAAGAATACCTTAGGTACCCATCGTTGACAAAGAGACAAAGGGTGGAGTCTACTCAGCAATATCGAAATAAGTATGAGCAGGTTGTAGAAGAAAAGGTTCCTGGTAATTTCGGTTATAACATTGTGGAAGAAATGAAGAAAATTCTTGCGAAAGTAAGCTTATATGATGCTTTGCAGTTACCTGGGCAGGTTGATCTACTACAAGAGTCTCTCAAATCAGCAAAAGACCCAAAGAAAAGTCATTCCCAGATAGTGTTAGCACAAATATTGCCAACTTCTACCACTGGAAAGAATAGACCACCTTTGTTCTATTTGTTTAGAATGGAAGGGTGGATAGTGCATAATTGTATGATTGACTCCAGTGTCGCAACTACTATCATGCCAAAGGCAGTGTGTGAAGTAATGGGAATGGAATATTCAAGTAGTCAAAGAGTGTCACAGTTGGACGAGACCCCAGTCAAAATAGTGGGAGTAATCATAGATATTCCTATTGTTTTGCACAACATGCCTCAAATCATTGTCATTCAGGAAGTAGTGGTGGTTGACTTGGAACCATACTTTAGCATGTGCCTTTCAAGGGAGTTCACAGCTAAACTATGAGGATATATTTCATTGGAATACTCTCATCTAAAAATTCCATTCAAGGGAAGAAGAATTTGCATTTATAATGAAAATCCATCCACTTTCCATATAGAAAAATTGGAAGAGGAGGAAAAATCTATAGGTGCAATCAACATGATGACTGAAGAATTACAAGAAGCTGATTTGATGGAAGAAGCGTTTGGTGAGCTCCATCTTGAAGATAAATTCTCACTCATGGATTTCAATGCTATGGTCAAAACTGACATCAGTGTTATATTGTAACCAAACCTGAGCAGATTAAAGAAAAAGTCCCTGATTCCCCAGACCCTATTGCATATCAATTATGGAAGCTGTATTTCAATGGCGCAAGGTGCAAGAACAATGCAGGGGATGGTATTGTTCTTGTTTCTCCTATGAAGTTGCAGAAAACTTATTCATATCGGTTAACCTAGTGTTGCACAAACAATGTTGTCGAATATGAAGCACTAGGCCTTGGTTTGAAGAAAGCCGAGAAATTGGGCATAAAATAGCTGTAAATTTTTGGATATTCTAAGGTCATCATCAACCTTTTTGGATATTCTAAGGTCATCATCAACCAAACTATAAACAAGTGTGTGTCAAAGCAACACTACTTGAAGGCCTATCACAACAAGGTATGGGATTTGTTTTATTTATTTATAACCTTGAACATTAAGGCGATTTCGTAGGAGTAAAACATGCAAATATTTTAGCTTCCCTTGGTGCTAATTACTCTCTCATGGAGCAAGTAGTCAGGAAAACCAATACTATTAGGGTAATTTATAGACCCTCAATCCTTGATAAGAATATCTATTGGCAAGTGTTCGACAACAATGAGAAAATAGTCAATTTTTTTATTAAGGAAGTTGTGAGTGCAGATGATAGAGTACTTGTCAAAGAGGAAATGGAAGGAATGATTCAACTAAAGAATAATCACATTCCCAGGGAACTGATTTTGCTAGAAAGTTTGTTTGACTAAAATGACAGGGTTGAGAAGCATAAAATCAAGGTAGATGAAAAGGAATATAAGGAGTTGCAGTTGGAGCTTGAGAAGATCATAAAATTTGGAACAAAATGTACTTCAACAGAATTATAAGATATCAAGAGCCTGTGTTACGAATTCCTCGATATCATTGCATGGAGCTATCATGATTTGAAGGCATATGACAAGAATGTAATCTAGCATACTATTGAACTACATGAGGGAGTAAAATATTTTCAGCAAAAATAACGACCTGTCAATCCTAAAATTGAGGTGCTCATGAAGGAATAATTGTTAAATATGCTAGAAGCAAAAATAATATATCCAATTAAGCACTCAACATGGGTGCCGAACCTGGTGCCAGTTTAGAAGAAGAATGGAGATATCTGGTTGTGCATAGATTTTCAAAATCTAAACCAGGCATTGTTAAAATATCATTACCCCTACCATAGATTGATAAAATCCTCCATGTGGTCACTGGGACACAAATATTTTCATTGCTTGATGGTTTCTCCGATTATAACCATATTTGGGTAAAGGATGAGGACCAACTGTAGGTAGCAAATCCACCTCCCAAAAGAAGAGAAAGTGATAAATTGTATTTGCTCAATTTTAATAGTTAGTACAAGTTTTGCAAATCGTACATTTAGGAGTAAACCATACAACCAGGAGGGCAAATTGTACAACTAGGATGGTAAACCATACAAGGCGAAGATAAACCATACAAGGTACACTAAAATGCAATGAAATGCATGAAAAATGTAATTTCAGGTTGAAATGGTGCATAAGTTTGATAATTAAAGTGTTAGACTTAGTAAAAGCCTTAATTAATGTATTTTGTTATGTATGGGTAGTTTTAAAATAACTAATTACCTCAGGAACCACTTTGGAACAGCCTAGGCAACATTATATAAGGCCCCATTTTCAATTTCGTAGGTTTGGATGTTTGCTGGGTAATTGTTGGTTGTAATTCGATTGAGTATGCTATTATGTTCTGAGTTTAGCCATAATTGTTATAGAATCAACCATGTTGTAAGTGAATTGATGATAAAATAATATACACATGAGCATAGTTATGTTTTCCAGGTTGTGTACAATTTTTGGCATGGATGAATGATAATTGATGGCTTACTGATGTTGCATGTACTTTCTAGTGATTGATTTGGTTAGTTTATGCCTTGTTGTGATAGAATGGATTAATCCAACACTGATGAAACTTTGTAGAATGATCTATGATTATGGTAATATCACTAAAGATGTTGTGAAACGTTTTGTACAGTTTCTATATGTAGACTTGGGATTTGCATCTCTCTCAAGCCCTATTGATATGTTTTGCATATTGTAGGAAAAGAATTGACTGGCATATTAAAACCTTACAAAACCTATATGAGAGAGATTGGACCATTAGAATATCAAATTTAGCATTTGTATGCACTTTATTTTCATACATATTGTACACCAGAGTTCGTACAAATCACACAAATACAATTTACCTGATTTGGCAATTCAAGCAATAGAAGGAAACTTACCCGATTTGGCAGTTTTGGAGAAATCGACTATTAGTTATAAAAATGTGTACGACAACTTGTAAAATGGAATCTGAAGAATTGGTTGAGTGGATAATCATATAAGCCATGTCATTGTAATATTTTGGATCATATAGTGTGTCGAACTGAATTCCGTACAAGTTGTTCATTGGGCATTTAAGGGTAGTTTTAGGGATTGTACGGTCGTACGATTTGGTAGACAAGTTAGAGATAATACATTTATCATTATAAGCACTATAAAATCACATCCCCACTGAGAATACTACACCCCTATGCTACATTTTGCTTCGTTGCCTTATCGAATTTGTCTTTTTTGTTAAGACGGGTCAAATTGACAAAGAAAGAACACTACAAAACTAGAGGTGAATGAAAAACACAAGTGTACAAAGGCGTAGGAGATGGGAAGTACGAGAGAAAATTCTAGTAAAAAGGAGCACAAGGATTTATCATAGAGAAAATGCAAGCAACTCAGACCATAGTACACATGAACCAAAAAATAGAGCAAGTTTGGACAACTGAAGAACGAGACTTTGAGGCATTGTTGATAGAGACAGAAGATGAGGAAATAGAACCACCAAGCGTAGAAGTGAGAGTTGATAGAGAGACAATGCAAGAGGACAGAGAGTGGATGGTGACACTTGAGAAAGTGACGAAAGGGTTGTAAGGGAGTGCAGAGGATGAGATTCAGGCACCAGAGCAGCAAGGCGCGAGGTCTCATGAGGAAAGACCAAGACCATCTCCCTCACATCAGCGAAGGAGGTTGCAGAGTGAAGACGCATGAGATTTTGGTCAATGAGTGGTGGGACATAACAAGATACCTCAAATAGAAACTTCTAATAATAACGGTAGCGAGACACCCCCAAGGAGGAATCAGACATAATTTTCATGGGAGACCTCAAGTGATAGTGATGATTATTTGAAGATGGCTAACAAGTCAGCCAAACATAGATGTCCACCATTTTTAGGTGAGGGTAAGGAAGACCCCATAAGACACATTGGAATTTGTATAACCATTTGGAGAGAAAATGGTGTAGATAGACCAGATGACTGGGTAACTTTATTTCCTGCTACTTTGAGAGGATTGGCAATTGATTGGTATTTGAAGAGAGAAAATATCATAGATTTTCAGACTTGGAATTAGATAAAGGAGAAGTTCATTGAAGAATTTTGATCTTTGAAGGATGATGGAGATATTGTTACCGAACTTTGTGTAATAAAGCAAAAATCTGATGAAGATGTGAAATCATACAATTGTAGACTAAAGTAATTAGTTGATAAGATGCAGATACCTTTGGAAGATTTCTTGATAAAGCGGTGGTTTGTTGATGGATTACTACCAAAATATAAGAAACATATGAAGGCAGTCCCATCAAAAACGTATGAAGAAGCTTTAAAACATCAAATAATTTTGAATATGAATTAAAACAAACGTATATAGGAATTTTGTCTCACCTCATGTCTAATGATTTGGACAGTGGAAAATATGACACTATACAGAGGATAGTAGCATCATTTCATTAGGAGTTCGACAAGATAATGAAAGAACAAAGGAGCAAACCTGACAGGAATGACATTTGGTGCATGAAATGCAAGACGAAAGGTCATACAAATGTGAAGTGTCCATGCAATGATTATTGCCACATCTGTAATGTGATGGGACATGAGGTAATATTATGTCCGTATAATGCAAGAGTACATCCATAGGTCCTATCAATCCAAGAGCGAGAAGATAAACCAAAGGCCCAAGGGAGTGGGCAACAAGCAATAAGTGGCGGTTATAGAAATAGTAGACGAGGTGGAAGACCAAACCAGGGCAATCAACAAGGAGGCCAGGACCGTTTGTAGTATGACTCGAAAGGAAGTCTGATCATACAGTATCGCAATTACCAAGAATGGAGGTATTTTGTGAAAAATTATCCTTCACCTCAGAGGCAGGATACACCACAAGCAAGTACTACACATGTGTATATGGTGTGGTTCGAGGAACCACAAAGAAGAGAATTGCCCAAAGTAGGCAAGTGCAAGTAACCCACAAAATGTTAATTATTTAGACATTGAGGTTCCTCAAGTTAAGGAGGAAACCCAAGAAGTATTAGCTATGATGAGGAATCAGGCTAAAAAGGATAAGTATCCAAAGCTAGCAAAGGAAAAGTAGCATTAGCAAGTAGAAAATAAAATACTACAGTATGAAGCATAAAAAGCTAAACAAGTGAAGTTAGCTAAAGGAAAGTGTATCGCTCCAAATTTTTCACATCCTTACCCTCAGGCTATAGGATTCGCGCCCAGAAGGAGGATGCGAGAAGGATGGGACAATACCTCGGACTGAGAGGCCCTTTGAAGGTCCCGCCTCTCGGGGGAGGAGTATAAGGGTGAATTTTCGATGGATGGTGGGTTCACCAAGAAAATTTTGAGTGGCAGTTTCCACGCCTAGGTTGGGAATGGGTTTGATGTGTTCATTTTTATACTCAATCATTCAACTCCTAGGTTTGGCCAAGATGAATCTAAACTATTCTATATGCCAATACTGATTTAAATGGATACAAAAAATAGAAATGAGTGCTAAACACAGAGAATATGCAAATTAGGATAGATCATACCTGATTTTGGATGTTTGATGAAGGTTCTGAGTCTTGTAGTAGTCCGAATCATCTCAAACTGTACGTAATCGTCTAAAATGAGACAGAATCGTCTCAGATCACAGTCGATCATCTGAGATCAGACGAGATCATCGTGGATCTGATGAATTCGTTAGAAACCTGCAATCACAGAAACAGATACAAAATACCAAAATACGAGTGCCAAAACACAGGGGAAATGATAAAAGTAATGGTAAATTTACCTAAATGATAAATCCAAATAGAAATCAAAGAAGAAATGCATCAACTTAACAATGTATTTTGATTTTACCATGCATTTACATTAAATGAGGTGAACTCCAAGATGCATAAACATAATAACCTAATATAATGCAGAATTATAATGGAAAAATGCAAAAAAGTTAAGAAAATGCAAACTCTGGGCTCGGATTTCCCCCAATCTAGACTACAATCAGGATCGCCTCCAATCGTACGAGATCGTCTACGCTCCTCGACAGGATCATCCGAAATAATCTGAAATCGCTTGCGACGATCCGATCTTGCTCCAACAGAAAAATAGTAGAGTTCCTGCAAGAAAATGTGAAATACAGAATGCAGACAACAGTGCGAGGATGCAGGGAAATCCGTCAGCTAGGGGGTTCAGAGTCAGGGGGAATCAGGGGGATAAACTAGAAAAATCCTAGTTTATATAGGATTAGGGGGAGGTTAGGAGGTTGGGGATTATCCCAATCTGGGAGATCTCCAACGGGGGAATCTCCAACTGCGCATACGCGCTTCTGCCAAAGTTGGAGAGGCTGTTGAAACAGGAGCTAATTATGAACATTCGATTTTAGGACGAATTTGTCAGATCGGGGATGATTTCGTCTGATCTGCGACGATATCGTCCAACGGTCAAAACAAATCCTAAAAATGGCACGAAAAAGGAGGGAAACGGGTAACAAGTGGTTTTGGGGTTAAAATTTAAATTTTTATCTTTTATATTTTACTAAGGGTTTAACTGCGCCAATTTTAGGGTGCTACATTTTGCCCCCTCTTTAGCGAATTTTTCGAAGAAAATGCGTTAAAGACGAGTTTTTCCCGTTTTACGAGAAAGCAAAAATTTACTCAATTTTTTAGATGACGATTCTAGGTCGAATCGTATGACTGCTGACTATGGTGCCCCCTCCGTGTTTTTACCCAAATCGAACGTTTGAGGTAAAAACGTGGAAAAGCAAAAATTAAAATGTTGTTGGTTTTGCATAAAATTAAGAAAAATAGGGAAAACCCTAATTCATTTTTACTGTTTCAGAGCTCTACAGAGAGAAACAATGGTGGAGACAGTGCACAGGGCAACAGAGGTCCGACGTGGGCTATGGGTAAGGATCTAATCCTAGTAGATTATGTTTAATTTTAAGTTGTGCAATTTTTTGTTTTAAATTTGGACTGTTTGGGGCATCGCGGCCATTTTTAGGCCGTCGACGACGTCGGGACGAAATCGTCCCGATTTCGTCGGAATCGTCCCTAGATCGTCGATTTCATCGGAGGGCGAAATCAGCGAACTAGGGGCGATCCCGTTCAACAAGGGGCGATCCCCAAGTTGTGAAATCGAAGACGAATTCATCCTAAAAAGGATGATTTTGCCAAATTTGGGATGATATAATCCAATGGTGGATGATATCATCGCTTTTAAGAAATTAAGCTTGATTAAAATGTTTTTAATTTTATTTTAATGATTGGTTGATTAATGAATTTTTGTTGTTATTGTTTGTATTGCGAGGGGATTACTAAAGAGCCGAGAATGGAAATACGACGGGCTGAGAGACGACTTGGCCGCTCTCGACCAAGCAGAGCGCGATCGACTAGCACAGGTCGGGCTACGGCATGTGGCAGAGATGCCACAAGTATCGACTGACATAGGGCTTCTGACAGCCCTAGCAGAGAGATGGTATCCGGGGTCATCCTGTTTTTGGTTACCGACAGGGGAGATGGCTCCCACACTAGAGGACGTATGGAGGATCATGAGGATCCCCATACAGGGACGGCTCATGACGCCTGCGGCCAATCAGGGCCAGGCGATGATGAGACTGACCGGAGACCCGAGCTTCACCTTGGAGAAGGGCGGAGTGAACATCGAGTCTCTAAGGCAGATGCCTGGGGCATCTAGGTTGACTCGAGTTTTGGTAGGAGTAGTAGGTGGCTTACTGCTGTGCCACCAGAGCGGGTGTAGATTACCCTGGCTCCTGTCAGATGTGGTCTACGACATGAGAGACCACGGCTACAGATTTGCATGGGGTAGCTTTGTACTATGTCGCTTGTATAGGATCCTGCATGGGGTCGTATACAAGGGAGGTCGATGTCTGGTCTTGACATCGCTGCTACAGATTTGGTGTTGGGAGCACATCACGGTGCAGAGGTCGGTAGGGCTCCCATTGATAGGGGTTGACCGGGAGAGGCCCCGGGTTTACTATTGGTGGCTACAGAGAGGGTCACAGCGGCGGATAGATCTATCGATGTCACGGAGGTTGCTGGATGACCTCATCCCAGAACAGATCACCTGGAGGCCATGGAGAGAGCATCCCGGGTGGGCAGAGGATGGGCAGGAGCTGGCTCGCATCAGGCGAGTTTGCTGGCTGAGGATGGAGCGGGGAGAGGTAGAGCTCCACCGCTACGACCGGGTACTATGGTAGTTTGGTCTTCAACAGGGGATCCCTTCTCTCAGAGATTACGAGTACTCCCAGACTATTCGAGATAATACTACGCTGAGCGGGGCTCCAGACATGCAGTGATTCTGGAGTCAGGATGCAGATGATGCCCCCATCCAGCCAGTGGATGGTGACGATGCTAGGGTTGCAGACGGCTACGATGCCTGGTACATAGGCATCCACCCTCCTCGGATGATGAGGGCATAGGGTCCGGTGCACGCGGTTGTGCGACGGATGGGGAGGCGATGCCAGGCTGCCATTGAGGCAGCATGGGGTCACGACGGGAGAGAGCAGCGGCGGTCCCCATAGGAGAGACGCCAACGGATGGGTCAGGCTCCACAGAGGCCACAGGAGACAGGGCGGAGGGAGGAGAGATTCCCTTCGCAGCAGGGGGAGAGACCACCATCGCCTGATAAGGGCAAGGGTGTCGAGGTAGGGGAGAGCAACGAGACGGTGGCTCTCCGGGCTGAGGTTGCTCACCTCCGAGCTTAGGTGCAGTCACTGCAGGATGAGGCTACATGGCTCAGGGCTCAGGTACAGACACTACAGGATGAGACTATTAGGACGTAGAGCAGAGGGGCGAGCAGGGATGAGCTAGTGCGGTCTATGATGTAGACCACATTCTACCAGGGAGTATACTTTCAGCTGGCTCCAGAGGGTCAGAGGGTACCGCTGCCAGCCAACATTGCGGAACCAATCCGGATGGGATCGACGAGGACATCCTCACGATCGACAACGAGGACCGGAGACACAACACGGACTGCTATGGGACCACCTCCTCCACGTCAGGGCGGGGGAGGAGATGAGGCTGAGAGCTCGAGGGCTTCTCAGGGATAGTTGACTATAGACTGCACAGAGATTGTGGAGATTTTTGAGAGGATTGAGTATGCCAGGGTATAGATTGTGGCATACCAATCCAGTTTTGATATGATGTACATAATTTGATATATATATATGGTCTTGTTTTTGATGATATGACTTGTGTATATGTTGTATGATGCTTTAATTTGTGATTGAATATTCATGTAATTATGTCATTTTGAAATATTATATGTTGATATCATGGCATAAAATTGTAAATGAAATAATCTGATGTAAACAAATTGGTTGTTGTGATGTAATTTGATGAAAAATAAAAGGGACTTCTAACAATAATTTCAAAGGACATTGTCGTTGTTATAGACCATTTCATGGAGTCGCCACTCACTAGGTCGTCAAGCTAATCCCAGGATAGAAATATTGTGAAAAGTAAAAGAGTGCTTAAGAGACTGTCTTAAGACTTTGTGTTGTGATGATGAAAATGATGATGGTGGTGATTTGTTTTCAGATTTTCATAAAAATATTATGCATGACATATAAAAGGAATATGAATTTTGCTAGGCATAAATTCCTAAGTGTGATAAAAATTGTGCATAAGTTCCTAGGAACTATACCATCATTGCAAAATTGAATGTTGACATAATGACCTGAAATAAGATAAGTGTGCGTTCATTTTAAAGCTTAGTTATGTAACATAATGATGTAAGCCATATGGGTTTTTATTAAAATGAATGGGAAAATAAAACTAGAACAATGGTTTGCGCTAGGCATAGACTTATAGGTATAGACTTATACCATCATCGCGAAATCCAAAGAAATTGACATTTTAGTTTTATTGCATGATTAATTCTTGACTTTTGATAAACAGAAAAATAATATGATGAACATGTTGTTTGAAATCATTTTGTGATTTTGTGAAACAATGTATATAATTGTTTTTATACAAAACAAAAATTCTGAAATAAGAGGATAAAACTATTCCGAAAATAATTACAAAAATATTTTAAATTATCTCAAAGACAAATGTAGGTTTATAAGGGATCCTCATGTGCAAATGTGAGTTCATTACCGATCTTGATTTATCATAATGATACAAAATCTCTCAAATACAAATGTGTGTGCAATTGTATTGTTCATTCACCAATTTTGAGCAAGATAATTTGATACAAGCAATTTGCCTTAACCAAATGAGTGTTCCTTAACCATGATTTATATGCATATAACCGTACCAGACTACTATGTAAGTCGGGTTATCAAGAGCTAGCTAATCCATAAGCTGACATAGGTCTGTACAAAAGAAGGTCGCTAATGTGACAGACATATCACCACGCTAGGAATTACCCAAGGCCAAGCGGGTTGGGCACAAACCACCTGTTATGGGGCTTACCTCACAGTTTTCGAATAATTGAGAATTCCAGGGATTCAAGCTCATTCACCCTTATTTTCTTTTCAAGGGGTAGGGAAAGGGATTTTATTGCATTTTGCTTTTTCGTTTCACTTTTGCTTTTCTTTTCTCTTCTTTTTTTTTCTTCCTATGCTAGGGATACTTGCTCGGATTGGCTGTAGAGCAAGGGATTTTTATTCTGGGTAGGGGTGAGCTTGTCCTTTTGTCAATTCTCAAAGATTCTAGACCATGTGCATGATAGGATAGCAGGGGAAAACTTTTCGCTCAAGAAACCACTTCTACTATGTAGCATCATATTGAATTTGCAATGAAATCATTTTAATGTGAAAAGATATACTTGGTTCAAGTAAAATAACAAGATCAGTTCTCTATGCTCAAAACTTTATTTAATGCCAATGTGGACTTTGATATAAGAGAGATTAATAATCATACTAAATAAAATCAAGATATTTATTCATGTGAGTGTGAAAGTGCGGGATTCCAAATAAATGCTCATTTATCCAAAATAATTGAAAATATAACTGCAAACTCCAAGAATTGACAAGTACAAAATAAAAGATGTTTTTGAAGATTTTGATGATTTTGATGTTTTTGTATTTTGATTTTAATTGATGAATTGAAAGAAATACAATGTGATTGTTTTTGAAAATTTTTATATAAGTGACTAAAAGGAATAATATGCAAAACAAATATATACAATGATGAAATGGCCAAATTTTATGCATAGTAGCGTTTGAGATGCATAATGTTCATAGGTTCTTTAAGTTCTTTACCATCTAAGGTAGATAATTTGTATGCTCCCGATCCAAATTTAGCAGTAATAATATACGGTCCAAGCCAGTTGGGCTCGAATTTTCCTTTAAGGTCTTTAGTTGCATTAGTATTTTTTTGATTTTCTTTTAAAACAAGGTCGCCGATCTCAAGGGATCGATGATGAACTTTCTTGAGATATGCTCGCTTAAGCTTGTTTTGGTAGGCACGAAGATGCTCCAAAGCATTGATGCGCTTTTCATCTAAAAGTTCCAGCTGACTAAATATGCCAGCACGATATTCATCCCCTACTTCAGTATCTTGAAGTAGTAGAGCCAAAGAAGGAACTTCTAATTCAAAGGGAAAAACAGCTTCAGCGCCATAAACCAAAACGAAAGGTGAAGTTCCAGTGGGGGTGCGAACACTAGTTCGATAGGCCCACAAAGCAGGATATAATTGGATGTGCCAATCTCGACCAGATTTATTGACCAGTCTCTTGAGAATTTTGATTAATGTTTTATTAGATGCTTCTGCTTGGCCATTACCCCGAGGATAATAGGGAGTGGACCAACGATGTTGAATTTTATATTTTTGACATAATTTTTTGACATCTTTATTTTTGAAACAAGTTCCATTATCTGAGATGAGATTTGCAGGAATTCCGAACCTACAAATAATTTGATTGAAGATAAACTTAGAAACTTGGGTTCCAGTACAAGAAGCTAAAGGCATAGCTTCAACCCATTTTGTAAAATACTCGGTAGCGGTTATGATAAATTTGTGTCCATCAGATGACACAGGGTTGATTTTTCCAATGATATCTAAGCCCCATTTTGAAAAGGGCCAAGGAGATGAAATAGCCTACAGCTCTTGTGCAAGCGCATGGACAAGGTCAGCATGTTTTTGGCACTTGTCGCAGTGGCGCACATAATCATGTGCATCATTCTCCATGGTAGGCCAAAAATATCCTATCCGAAGGAGCTTCTTAGCAATGGCGTTACCACTAAAGTGTCCTCCACAAGATCCATCGTGGGCTTCACTCAAAGCTGATCTAGATTCTTCTAGATTCAAACATCTCAATAATATGCCTTCAAAAGATCTCCTATACAAGGTATTACCAATAATCACGAAGCGACTTGCTCGTCTACGTAATAATCGGCGCTGGTTGCTAGTATAACCATCAGGGAAGGTCCCATTTTGCAAAAAATTAAATATATCAATGTACCATGGTTCGGGAGTAGTTTCGTTGATTAGAAACACATCCAAAGGTTCTAAGCATGATTTGCTTGAAGCGGGTTCCTGGAGTCGATGAATAATGATGGTAGCATATTCATCATCTAACTCCAAGGGCAAAAGAGATGCAGCTGCAGCCATAGCGTCAGCCGCACGATTGCTAGTTCGAGGAATAGCTTCCAAAGTAACTTGATCAAATAAAGATAATAATTGCAAAACATATGTTTTATATGGGCGTAATTTATCATCTCTGGTCTGATAAACATCATTGATTTGATTTATGACAAGTTGAGAATCACCAAAAACTAACAAATTTTTAATTTTTAGGGCCAAAGCTGCTCGTAATCCAAGGATTAGAGCCTCATATTCAGTAGTATTATTAGTGCAAGCAAACGTTAATTTAAAGGACAGAGGTATAAGATGTTTTTGTGGAGATATTAAAATAATACCCGCACCAGCCCCACTCATGCATCGGGCTCCGTCAAAGTATAGGGACCATTGTTTAGGATGGTCTGCCTCTAATTTAAGGCATTCATCGAGAAACTCAATGATGAGGGGATGGGTAGACTCTAAGGGTGCAACAACTAATTGATCTGCTATGATTTGACCTTTAACAGACTTTTGTCCTATAAACGTGAGTTCAAACTCGCTTAGCGCAAGAACCCACTTGGTTGTGCGACCAGATAAGTATGGTCGACTCATGAGATATCGCAAAGGGTCGAATTTGGCAATAACATACATTTTCTGACTGAGCATATAATGTCGTAGTTTCTGTGTAGAAAATACGACTGCAAGACATAACTTCTCTAATATGGTATAGCGAGTTTCATAACTGATCAAGGTTCTACTGATGTAATAATTAGCACGTTCTTTCTTCTCATCGTCAAGTTGAGCTAACATAGCTCCTAAGGCAAAATCGAAAGCAAAAATGTACAAAATAAATGGCCGATCAGATCTAGGTGGTGAAAGTACTGGGGGTTTAAGGAGATATTGTTTAAGGAGGTCGAATGCTTCCTGGCATTCGTCGTCCCAATGAAAAGAGACATCTTTCTTAAGAAGTTTAAGAAAGGGTCCGGTTTTATCTGCCAACTTATCAATAAAGCGGCGAATAGCTTGAAGCTTACCTTGTAAACTTCGTAATTCAGATATATTTGTGGGCACGGGCATATCAGTGATAGCCATGATCTTGAGAGGGTCAATTTCAATGCCACGTAAAGAAACGATAACCCCCAATAATTTACCGGACTTAACTCCGAATATACATTTGGCTGGATTCAATCGGATAAGATACTCCCTTAACCGATCAAATACTTTTCTCAAGTCATTTAAATGATCATCTTCTTTGATGGAACGAGCTATAATATCATCTACATAATCATGTAGAATATCATGCATCATATCGTGAAAGATATAAGTCATTGCTCGTTGATATGTTGCACCTGCATTCTTTAAACCGAATGGCATGACTTTCCAACAAAAGGTTCCCCAAGGGGTAATAAAGGTTGTCTTAGCCTGATCTTCAGGAGCTATCCTGATCTGATTATAACCAGAGAATCCATCCATTAAGGATATCATTCCACTCCCAGCAGTAAAATCAATGATTTGATCCATGTTGGGAAGAGGAAAATCATCTTTAGGGCATGCAACATTAATATCTCTAAAGTCAGTACAAACCCTAACTTTGGTAGCTTCTTTCTTGGTTACTGGAACTACATTTGAGATCCACTCAGCATAATCAATGGCTTGTATAAAAATAACCTTCAACAGTTTTTCTAGTTCTCCTTTGACTAGTAAGGCCACTTTAGGATGCATTTTTCTAAGTTTCTGTTTAACAGGTTTAGCATCTGGATGGACTACTAGATGATGCATAACTACAGAAGGGTCCAAACCTGGCATGTCTTCATATGTCCAAGCAAAGACATCTTCATAGTCTTGAAGGAATGAAATGTATTTATCTTGTTTTTCTTGACTTAATTCTGATCCAATATTGATTATGTGGGGGTGATCTTCGGTTCCAATGTTAATTTTTATAACGTTTTCAACTTCCATATGTAAATCTCTCTCAAAATTAGGTGGGGCGGGTGAAACGCCTAATTCTTGTAATTCTTCCAAGGTTAGCTTGGATAATTCATCTTGAGGAGTCGAGGCCTCAAGTTGGGCTATACTAGGTATAGAGCCATCAAAATAAAATCCGTTATGTAACAATTCATCAACGGAGACATCATGGAAGATATCCCCTTCCAACTCATCGTCGGATTCGGCAATCATCTCAGGGTAAGCTATGGATAGCATATTACAAGTAAAGGGATTATTCTTTGAACGCAAAGAATCTTGTTTATCCAGATAATCTTGGTAACATGTAAGATGGTCATCCTCCTCAAATGGGAAGGGTTGACCTTTACTAGGAAATAGGCCCACACCGCATCGGGCAGGCCACGGTTCTACCTCAATAGGTTCTTTCATACCATTCTGGAAAGGTCCCAAACCTTTCCCTTTATAGCCCAATTTAAGCATTATATGTTTAGCTTTAATATACTCATTAGCGAAATAGCATCTAGCATATCCATCACAATATGTCTTGATGTTTCTAGGTATTTTTCCCAGTCATATCCCTTATAAATAAAAGCACAACTCCCGACTTGGTAAATACTTCCCATCGGCTGTGGGAGGCCCAAGGTACGAGGAGAGGGTGGGAGTTTATTTAAAATAAGGGCATCTTGCATGGCAGTGTTTGTTTTTTTTTATATAAGAATTTTAGATAAATCGGGTAAGAGCTCATCAGTAAGAGCGTAAGAGGTAGAAGGATCATTTCCTATGTTTTTGGATGCAAAAATCATGTCTTTGATAGGCGTAGATGTTGTAGAGATGTTGATGGAAGGATCTAAAGGTATGGAAGTTATAGGAGTAAAACAAGAAGCATTGGTTGTGGGTTTAGGATCCTTTTGAGGTCCTAATGTGGTTTGTTCGGAAGATGGTTGAGCTATATGTAGAGGTGTAGTTGATGGGGAAAAGGTAGATGATGTTATGGGTGAGTGTTTCACACGTTTAGACGGTTGATGAGAATTAGGATGTGTGGATGACAGAGCAGGGCAAAATTGAACTCCAACCGGTTCTGCCAAAGCACACATATCAAAGGGTCTAGGGTCACCATGAATGGTAACCAACTAATTTTTAAATTCGAATTTAACACACTGATGTAAAGTTGAGGGGACAGCTCGCATTGCGTTAATCCAAGGGTGACCCAAAAGTATATTGTATGATGCAGGGCAATGTACAATAAACACGGTCGTGTCTAAGGTCCTAGGACCAACTTGCAAGGGGATAGTAATAACTCCACACGTTTCTTGTGTTTCGTCATTAAAGGCTTTTATGATCATATCAGTTCTTTTCATTTCGTCACTTCTAAAGCCAAATCTTTGGTAGAAGTCAAAAGTGCATATGTTTAAAGATGAACCATTATCAATCAAGACGCGTTTAACGACTACATCCCCAATTAGGGCAGTAATGTATAAGGGGTTATCCTTATGTAAACTATGTTGTGGTATATCTCTATCTCGGAAGTCAATACAATCGACTTCTCGAGTTATGATAGTATTGGACATGGCTTCAAGTTGAATATTTTGTGGTACCATCATTTGGCTTAATGTGAGCATTAATTCATCCCTATGGGTAGGAGAAGATCTTAAAAGGTCCAAAAGGGAAATTCTAGCTATAGTATTGGATAATTGTTCATTAATATTATACGGAGGCTTAGGTTGAACATTAGGCATATGATTCCCTTTATTGGGATTTTTCAAAACAAATGGAGCTGATCCATCATTTTGAGTTTGATCCTGTTGAGAGTTTTGAGCCTGTTGTCGAGTAACGACTCCGATGGTACCTACAATATTATTTTGAGGATGATGAATTGGTCTCGGTCTAGCATTTATGGCTTGTTCATTAGAAAGTAACTGATGAGAAGATGGTCGAGTAGTGACTCTTCTAGGAAATGGTTCTTTCGGAACCATAGAATTTGTGATGGGTTGAATAGGATCTGATTCATCTTCAGAACTATTCGATTGATTTGAGGTGATTTCCATGTCACTTTCAGTATCAGATTCTACATCACTAAGATCAGGTGTTCGAGTATTATATAGAGGTCTGGACGTGACCATGGATAAAGTTGTGTCAAATATTTCTAAATCATGAATAGGTAAATGTCCACTAATGGCTCCTACATATCGGGTAGGAGGGGGAACATTATGATGTTCAATTTGATTAGCCACCTCTTTACCATGCTTTGGTAAAGGATGTTGAAATATGTCCAATGATTGATTGGCATTCCGATTCTGACTTTGAGGGGTGTTCTTTTGAGCATTATTAGGAGGATTTTGTTTAGGTTGAAAGGCTTGCACCTCCATCTCATTGTTATCAATTAAATCTTGTATTTTATGTTTTAACCATTTACAAGAGTTGGTAGCATGTCCAGGTCCTCTATGGAAATCACAATGTAAATCAGCTCTATATCCGGGTATAGTTGGATCAGGTTCCCGGATATTGGGTAATTGAATCAAACCTCGGGCTAATAGTTGTGGGAGAATGGTTGATAAAGATTGATTTAACCTAGTAAATTCTCGGGGTGGTTTATCAGGAGGTTTCAATATGAACTTCTCTATTGTTTTCGTAGTATTAACATTGGCAATGTTTCTGCTATCAGTGACTCCATCACCCACAACTTGTTTATTTTTATATTGATTTCTGGATGTTTTCTCATCATCTTTCTTTTTGAGCTGACCTCTTCTAATGAGAGCATCTTCCACTCTTCGGGCTAAGTCTATAGCTTGATCGAAGGTGGTCAAGGTAGCAGTTGATAATTCATAGGATAGTTGTTCTTGTAAATTATTGATAAAAATATCCAACATTTCCCGATAAGGTAACACAAAGTGTAATTTTCCTATCAACTGCCTCCATCGAGCTAAGAAGTCAGCGAAACACTCATCTTTGTCTTGTTTTAGGTTGTACAAATCTTTAATGGTTACATGCCTTTCAATATAGGCACTAAATTGATGCACAAAAGACTCAGCGGTCTCTTCGAAATTTCTCAAAGAATGAGTGGGCAATTGATAATACCACTCCAATGCCATCCCTCCTAAACTTTTTGGGAACATCTTTAGTAATAACAAGTCATCATGTGATATATCATGACATGCTATCCTAAACATTCGAAGATGCTCTATGGGATCCTCAGTTCCTTTATATATAGGTAGGACAGGCATGGGAAAGTGTTTAGGATATGGTTGTGCTACAACTATAGGATCTAGAGGTTGACTACACATCTCTCGATAATTGTACGAGGGACGGTAGGGATCTATTTGGTCCATACGGGAGACTAACTGTTTCACCATGGCTTCCAGATTACCAGTTTGTCCACCATATTGGTTCGGTGGTACATGAGTATGGGATTTGTGAGCGTAGGAAGGCGGGACATAAGGATTAGATGCTATATTGTTGTTATGTAAATGGTTGGTAGGAAGAGTATTATGAAGAAGATTTGTTGTAGCATTATGTTGTATCCCAGATTGTTGGAAATTGGTATTTGGTTTTGTTTTAGGCTTTTGTTGATTTGAGGTATATTGATCAATAGCTTGGCAAAATAGAGCGGTGAATGAAGGTTTCTTTTGTGTGGGAATAACCCTAGGCTTGATAACTAGCACTCTAGGTGGTTGGGTAACCTGTTGTTGTCGCGTGTTCTGGATTATAGCGGCCATGTCCAAATTGGATGGTCCAGCTTGATCACTTTCTTGATCAACAAAGGACAAAGGATTAGTGCGTGTGTGATATATGTCTTCTAGGGTTGCTTGAGTGTCACTAATTTGATCTTTGTCCATATGGATTGCTCTATTAAGGGTGCCCATATTATTATGGAGGAACTTCCAGAAATGTTCCATGTTCTCAAAAGTAACAGCTCCTTCTGGAGATATTTTAGGAGATGAGGATTCTTCCTCTCTAACAATTTCTCTTTGTTCATTTGCATCAACATACTCTTCTTCTTGTTGGTCTAGAATTCCTTCTTCCTGAATTGGGTCTTCAGGAAGGACATCTGGGTTATTTTCTGTTTTCCTTAACCAATCTTCTTCTACTTCAATTTGTTTTCCATTCCTGAGTTTAGTCATTATGTCTAAATTTAGATTTTAGCAAATATATATATTAATATATTTGCAACAAATTTGGGAGGTATATGTTTTAATTATATACCTACTATAATGCTTAAAAGGAAATGTTTTGATTTTTGTTATAACTTTGTTTTGTTTTGTTTTTTTTTTTTTTTTTTTTTTTTTATGTTTATAAAGACAACAAATAGCACACTGAATGCAAGAAATAACAATAATAAATAAATGGCTTAGTTTTCTATAAATAGTTTATAGATGTCATTGATAGGATCAAGTTCATCGGGAGTCATGAAATGCTCCTCTTCAAATTGGAAATGATTTTTCAAGAACTTGATAAAATGTGCTATAGTGATGTTATCTACTTCGACTCCGATTTGTAAAAATAAATTTCATGGCAATACTCTCGATATAACACAGCTCTAGGAACTCTATACCATATTTTTCTATCCGTAAGAACAACCTCTTGATCCTCTATATGAGATAGAAATTTATGTACTACAACTGCATTCTCGAGGTATTCCTCAAAGGTGTATAACTCTAAAGACACATGGGCTCTTTTATCTGCTAACCACCTATGGCAAGCTCTCTGAAGTTCATGATATAAGGTCACTTGATCAGGATCCAGGATTCTATCTAGGACAAACCTCTTAATTTGCCTAAGTTCTGTTGCCCTAGATCCAATGATACCCAATCTCCTATCAAGTTCATCCCACAAAGGTTGAACCCTATTTGTTTGAGGTACTCTAAGCACAGAAGTAATCTCTATAGTTGTTAATTGATTCTCAACATTAATGGTGACAACTCGTCTTTTATTATAATCTACCATCTAAATGTGATATGCAATCTTTGATTCTAAATGCATTTATGTTTTGTTTTTTTGGATTGTTTTCAAAAGGTTTTTAGTTTTCACGTCGGGTTCACCAAAATGTATCGCTCCAAATTTTTTGCATCCTTACCCTCAGGCCATAGGATCCACGCCCGGAAGGAGGATGCGAGAAGGATGGGACAATACCTCGGACTGAGAGGCCCTTTGAAGGTCCCGCCTCTCGGGGGAGGAGTATAAGGGTGAATTTTTGACGGATGGTGGGTTCACCAGGAAACTTTTGAGTGGCAGTTTCCACGCCTAGGTTGGGAATGGGTTTGATGTGTTCATTTTTATACTCAATCATTCAACTCCTAGGTTTGGCCAAGATGAATCTAAACTATTCTATATGCCAATACTGATTTAAATGGATACAAAAAATAGAAATGAGTGCTAAACATAGAGAATATGCAAATTAGGACAGATCATACCTGATTCCGGATGTCTGATGAAGGTTCTGAGTCTTGTAGTAGTCCGAATCATCTCAAACTATACGTAATCATCTGAAATGAGACAGAATCATCTCAGATCACAGTCGATCATCTAAGATCAGACGAGATCATCGTGGATCTGACGAATTCGTCAAAAACCTGCAATCACAAAAATAGATACAAAATACCAAAATACGAGTGCCAAAACACAGGGGAAATGATAAAAGTAATGGTAAATTTACCTAAATGATAAATCCAAATAGAAATCAAAGAAGAAATGCATCAACTTAACAATGTATTTTGATTTTATCATGCATTTACATTAAATGAGGTGAACTCCAAGATGCATAAACATAATAACCTAATATAATGCAGAATTATAATGGAAAAATGCAGAAAAGTTAAGAAAATGCAAACTCTGGGCTCGGATTGCCCCCAATCTAGACTACAGTCAGGATCGCCTCCAATCGTACGAGATCGTCTGCGCTCCTCGACAGGATCATCCAAAATAATTTTGAAATCGCTTGCGACGATCCGATCTTGCTCCAATAGAAAAATAGTAGAGTTCCTGCAAGAAAATGTGAAATACAGAATGCAGACAACAGTGCGAGGATGCAGGGAAATCCATCAGCTAGGGGGTTCAGAGCAGGGGGAATCAGGGGGATAAACTAGAAAAATCCTAGTTTATATAGGATTAGGGGGAGGTTAGGAGGTTGGGGATTATCCCAATCTGGGAGATCTCCAATGGGGGAATCTCCAACTGTGCAGACATGCTTCTGCCAAAGTTGGAGAGGCTGTTGAAATAGGAGCTAATTATGAACATTCGGTTTTAGGACGAAATCGTCTGGACGCTCTGTTCCAGATGAATTCGTCAGATCGGGGATGATTTCGTCTGATATGCGACGATATCGTCCAACGGTCAAAACAAATCCTAAAAATGGCATGGAAAAGGAGGGAAACGGGTAACAAGCGGTTTTGGGGTTAAAATTTAAATTTTTATCTTTTATCTTTTACTAAGGGTTTAACTGCGCCAATTTTAGGGTGCTACAAAAAGGAACTGGAAAATCCATCAGAAGAGAAGGCAATTGTGCAAAGTATGGTAGCACAGGTTCTGGACACCATAGTAGAGATTAAAGTGTTGCACCTGTTGGAAGCTATTCCAACATTGCAAAAAGCAATTATGGAAGAAATACAACTGCATAAGGTGATGGAAGTGTAGAGCCAACCAATTCAAGAAAATTAAAGGAAAGATTAATTCATGGATCCAACTATATTGATGATTGATGTGGGAAAGAAACCCGCATTAGTTCATATGGATATCCTAGGGCACAAATTAACACAAGTGATTATGGATGAAGGATCCAACATTAATGTGCTACCTGAAAGAACTTGGCTAGAACTAGGTACTCCATCTCTATAGGCATCGAGATTCCGATTATATGGTGCTGACTAGTATGGTATCAAGACAAAGGGAGTCTTGATAGCACACCAAGTGGTGATAGTTGACCAAGAGTTTGTCTTGGATTTCATTGTGATTACAATGTAAAAGCTTGCATACGACACTCTCTTGGGAAGAGGATGGTTATGAGTAGCCAAAGTTAATCACAACTTGGGAAAGAATCAGATCGCTTTTAATAAGGGACAACATAAATATATGATTAATCTAGCTTTTAAAAAATTCAGTGAGGATGTAGCTACGATGGATGAATCAAAAAATTCCTTAAGATATGAAGGGTATGAACATGATGGAGAAGGAATGTTGTACCTAGACGAATGTAGTGAATACAAAGCTAGATCTGATAGTGGAATTATTCATTGGTAAATGGAGGAGTATAAATATTTTTAGCCCACCTACTTCTATATTGAGTCAGAGGAGATCAATGAAAAATAAGACAAACCAAAAGTCAGTCAAGAACCTAAGAAGGAGGCAGAAGAAAAATGGATATTCCCAAAAAGTTTTGCAGAGTATATGGTAGGAGATGTAGAGATTGATACAAGGCCAGAACACCCAAAGAATGTAGAGAAAGCAACGAGTGAACTAAAAAATATCAAATATAAAGGACCTCGAATAGTTGACATCAATATAGGAATGAAGCAAGAACCTAGGATGATTCACTGCAGTGATGATTGGAACCCTGTACTGAAAGCGGTGACTTTTAAGATATTATTGGTATATGAGGATGTATTTACATGGAAATATAAGAATTTGAAGGGATTACCACCAAATTTATGTGTCCACAAGATTACGCTAATGCCTGGAGCTCAATCTGTAAGGAGGATGCCATATAGAATGAATGCAAAGTATGCATCATTAGTAAATGCAGAGATAGAAAATATGTTGGAAGCAGGAATCATATTCAGGGTGACAACCAATGAATTGGTATCATTCATAGTGATCACCTTGAATAAGTGGACAAGATCAGAATATGCGTAGACTTTAGGAGTTTGAAAGCAGTAACTATTAAGGACCCCGTCCCTATTACCTTCACAGATTCCATCCTGGAAGTCGTAGGACACGAGATCTACTCATTTTTGGATGGTTTTTTGGGGTAAAATCAAATAAGTATAGTTGAGGAGGATAATTTGAAGACCATATTTATCATGGAGAATGGCATATATGTATACAATCGAATGCCATTCAGGCTCTATAATGCCCTAGATACATTTTAGCGTATCATAATATATATATTTGATTAATTGACAACAGGGAATTTTAAAGCATTTTTGGATGATTGGTCCATTTATGGGAAGATCAAGGAGCATCTTCCTACCCTCAGTGAATGTATGAGTAGGTGCAAAAATGCACAAATATCATTAAATCCTAGGAAATGCTACCTGATGGTACCATATGGGAAATTGTTAGGACACATAGTGTGCAGTGAAGGATTAAAAATAGATCTTGATAAGATCCATGTGATATTGCACATGGAAGAACCATATGATGTGAGTTCACTTAAAAACTTCTTGGGATCGACGGGATATTATCGAAGGTTTATCAGGAATTATGCACATGTATCCTACCCATTGGATTCGTTGACAAAGAAGAACATTCCTTTTATATGGACAGAGGAGCACCAAGGAGCCTTTGAGGAGCTGAAGGCTAAGCTTGTGAGTAGTCCAATTTTGGTGTTCCCAAACTGGGATAAGGAGTTCCATGTCCATATTGATGCTTCAAATTTTGCAATTGGATGTGCTTTGGCACAAGAAGGGCAGTTTAGGCTAGATCAACCTATTTTCTTTGCTAGTCACATTTTGTCGAGGCCAGAGAGAAATTATAGTACAACAAAAGGAGAAGCTTTGGGAATGGTATATGCAGTCCAAAAGTTTAGGCATTACCTATTGGTAAATATCTTTGCCTTCTACGTCGATCACCAAGCTCTGTTGTACTTGATAAATAAGCCGGTGATACAAGGATGGGTTAGTAGGTGGCTCATCACCCTACAGGAGTTCGTATTTTGAGTAGTAGTGATACCTAGTAAGAAGCATGTCATTGCAGACCAGTTGTCTCAGATACGATCAGGAGAGCCTATAGGAACAGGAGTTTCAGATGAATTCCTAGATGCACAATTATTCACCATCAATGTTGTTCCATCATGGTACAAGTTGATTGGCTAGTACCTATCCATAGGTGAGTTACCACAAGAAATGATGGCAACCAAGAAAAAGAAAGTGATCATGAAGTCAACAACCTTCCAGTTGATAGCAAGATTGTTGTATAAGATGAGAAGAGATAGTATCCTACAAAGATGTGTGATGGAAGAACTCAAAGCATCATTGAAAGAAGCTCATGAATGCTTAGTAGGAGGGCACATGGGACCAGATGCGACAACTAGAAAGATATTACTATCTAGACTATGGTGGCTCACCCTGTATAATGATGCGAAAGAGTACATGAAAGCATGCGATACTTTCCAAAGGGTAGGAAAGCCGATAAAGAGGGACTTTATGCCTTTTCATCCATCGTAATCCCAAGAATTATTTGAGAGATGGGGGTTAGACTTTGTTTGACTATTGAAAATATCTCGACGAAGGAAGTGCAAATACATCGTAGTCGCAATGAAATACTTAACAAAATGGGTCGAAGCAAGAGCATTACCTGACAACTCGAAAAAAAGTACAACAAGATTTTTGTATGAGTAGGTAATCACAATATTTGGTATTTCGCTATAGATAACAAGTGATCGAGGAGGACACTTTGTCAATGAAATTATCAAAACGTTGACGACGGAGTTCAAGATTTTACACTCATTTTCTAGTCCGTATTATCCTAGAGCTAATGGGCAGGTGGAAGCAACAAATAAAGTCCTGGTATCTACTCTGTATAAAACCTATGGAATAGAGGGAGCAGATTGGGAGGAAAGGCTACCATCTATTTTGTGGGTATATAGAACAACTTTTAAACCTACAATAGAACATACACCTTTCCAATTAATGTATGGATAAGAAGTAGTGGTGCTAGTTGAATTCTTGATACCAAGTTTGAGAGTCGCGATAGAGCATCGCTTGGGTGATCAAGAAAGTTTGGAAGAGCAACTAAAAACACTGATCAAATTATATGAAATAAGAGTCATGGCACAATGGGCGATTGAGGTAGCTCAAAAAATATGGAAGGCATGGCATGACAAACATTTGAGGAAGTTAGAACTTAGTCCGGGTGACTTGGTTCTAAAGTTTAACGGGAAGCGAGAAATCAAGCCCGATAAGTTGAAGACGTTATGGCTTGGTCCCTATAAAGTAGTTGAAGTAATGAATAATGGAGTAGTCAAGTTATAGAACTTGAATGGGATGGAGGTGCCTGACACTGTAAATGGCTCAAAGTTGAAGCCTTACAAGGTACAATGCTTATTCATTTCTTTAGAAGAGATTGAATGACGAAGACGAGCAGAAGCTCAAAGGGGAGCTCAGAGTGAGCCAGGTCCATCACAGGAGGAGCCTGACATAGGACTCACACACTTATTTGTAGAAGGGGAGGAGACACAACCAACCATAGAACAGCAAGAGTTGGCACCTCAACCTAGAGAAAGAAGAAGATTACGAGTACATGTCAGATTTGTGGATGGGACCGAACGAGTAGAGGAAGAAGATGAATATTGGATTCCTCCAAATGAGAGAGGACATCAAGAGATAGTACTATTACCCAAGAATAGGGGAAGGCAAGAAGAAGCACCCCTAGTAAGTAGAAATATGATGTATCCTCAGGTAGAACGGAGGGAACTACCCCAACAAGTGGAAGGACGAAGAAGGATACAATTAACAGTACGATATGAGGATAGAGTGGACACCTTTGAAATGGAAGTTCCAGAGGAAGATAGGAATGAGACCATCGATCAAGAATTGGTTGGACTTACTCCATTGGCTCAGATAGGGCTATTACAATAGAGAATGCAGTTACAGACTCAACAACTGCAAGAAGAATACCAGACGTTGCGAGGTCATAATGCAAGGTTGAGAGAACAAATCATCCAAGAATTGGATAGTACAATACGAAGGCTGGATGAGCAAAGAATAGCTAGGCTACAAGAGCTAGAAGGAGAACCTGAGGATGATGAGGGGATAACTCCAAGGAGTAGTGTAAGAAATGATGGAGCGAGCACAAGTTTGCAAGTACCACCAAGTGATCCGCCAATGATGAATGAAGATGCAAAAATGTTATGGTGAGACATTGAGGAAGCAACCACATCACCTGAATCACAAGGTAATGTACGACTAGATTTGAGTGACTCCAGCAATGAAGGAATGCCTTGGCTAGTAATGGAACCTAGTACAGAAAGTAGTGATGAGGATGATTGCCTAGGGAACCCCTAGAATCCTCAAGATAATCGTGATCCCCCAACATGTACAACAACACAACGACAACTAGGGAGATCACAGGGATGTCAAACCAACCTTGACCCACAAGCATACATAATAGCCTATCGAAAGTTGAGAAGACAAAGGAGAGAAGTACGGAGATTGGAGAGATTGATGAATTTACCAACATATTGGGTGGAATAGAGAGAAGAGAATCAGAATAACTCAAGTTCTGAGACAAAATTTTCTGATGCATATAGAGAGGTCTTGGCAACCTCATCTCCACAAAGAAGCTTCGAGGAGAGAAGATGGAGACATCACCTAGCACGTGCGGATCATAGAATTAGAGCACTACGACAATTATCACCAAGCACAAGAAGAAGTAGAAGTCCACTAGCCAACATTGAGTTGGTAGAGATAACTCCTGATAACCAAGCAATGGGAGGAAGGAACAGAGAAGGACCCCTAAGGCTTTAGCCAGGAAGGGGAGGAGGTATTCGACTATGAAGTGAGCAAGGACAAGGTGATGTTACAATCAAAGGAGGAAGAGGATGAGGAAGGTTTCGACCCCCTACTCCTAGATGGCTAGGAGATACACCTTTAGCTTGTATGAACTGGACAAGGAATCTATGAGGGTTACCACAGATGAGAGGAATCTTACCTAGCCCCGTAAGGCAATATCCATTAGGATGACCACCACTAATCTTATGAGGATCTCAAATAGTGGTAGGTGGCAGAGGATTACTCCAAGAAAGGGAGGAATCACCATTGGCGCAGAGAAACCCGATGTCAAGAGGAATAGGATGGGGAAGACACTCATGCGGAGAGGCCTTGCTGGTAGAGGAAGAGTGCATTTTGTAGATGAAAGAAACCAGGGACAACTAAGGATCCGATCGCCAAGTCTAGAGCCAGAATTGATCCGAGGGGATAGGCAAAGAAGTCACTCGAATGATAGTAGAGTAGTAAGGACACCGCTACCAAGGGATCAATCACTTGTGTGACAAGGAGAAAGGACACCAGGTGAAGATACTCTAGCTTGCAATTGTATAATTCCAAATTGTACACATGGTAGGGGAAGGCCAGGAAATTCAGTAACATCACAAGTGGAGATGAATCGGCCTAGGGAGCAAGTATCGACAGGTGACACAACCACTCAAAATGTCATAGTCGAACCTCCAAGAGAAGAATCCGATGGGATCGTACAAGTGAATGTCACTATACGATTTCCACGATGATAAGTGTAAATAGGCTAGGAATGAAAAAAAAGAAAAAAAGAAAAATAAAAAAGAAAAAGAAAAAAAAAAGAAAAGAAAAAGAAAAAGAAGAAGAAAAAGAAAATAAAATGCCTTAATTGTGAAAATCCCTCGGGACGCAATTAAGAAGGAAGTGGGTTGAAAACCAAAAACGATGGCCTCTTCATAGAGAGAGAAAAATAGAAAAATTTCTCTAAGTGATAGATTGTACAAATCAAAGATGGAAAAGCACAAGTACTAGATCATACAAAGCCAGTTTTTGAAGTCAAAAAGTACAAAAGAGAGATCGTACAAGGGAAATTGGAAAAAGCACATTGGAAATCATACAAGAGAACATGTTGTATGATTTAGGTCATACAATGTACGATTTTAGGTGCAATGTACGATTTTCAACCATCGCATTAAATGTCGCATGTGTGAAATAAGAGGTGGTTGGAGAAAAAGCGGGAAAAAGACAAAAATTTCAAATAAAATGCTGAGTTGTCAATCATCACACCAAGAGGATGGAAAATATGCAAAGTGGTGCAATTTTGAAAATAAAGCAGTTAGGGTTCAGATTAGGGTTTGATGAACAATTTAAATAGAGGGTAAATTGGCAATTTCTTTAAACCGTACAAAGGAGAATTCAAAATTTTTAGGAGGATGAAGGTGAAAAGCGTGCAACCGAATGAAGAGGACCACATGGGCATTAAAACTCATCAGTAACCTACAATAAATTTGTGACCCATTTTTGAATTCGCACCAAGGAGAACTTTTTGCATTCAAAAAAATCAAACTAGAGAAGAAAAGGGAGAAAAAGCTAGGGTTTGACTCCATTGAAGGGAGAATTCAAATTTTTACCGGAAATAAGGGAGGATTAGTAGTAGAAGGCATCCAAGCAAGAACCGGGTGGTGGAGAAACACATCTTAGGGTTCAAAGAAGTGACAACTTGGAGCCAAAGTGGAGAAATTACAAAGAAAAGGAAGTACAAACCCTAAATCAAACAAAAACGACCAAAAGCACAAGGGAGAAGATGGAGGAAAGGAAGGAGTAATCCGTACAACCATAATTGATAGCCAAAATTTCATTTTTGAGGATAAATTGTGCCAAGGGTGGAAAAAGTGGAAAATTGCTTCTGAAAAGCATTAAAAAGAGAGATCGGGGCAATCCGACAACTAGGTTGGTGAAGAATTCGGTAAAGGAAGTGAAAATCATGAATTTTTGACAACCTAGGGTTTGAAAAGATGTATTGTATGATTTTTGTGGTGGAGTGTATGGTCTCAGGGAAAAGTTTGTGCAATTTCGGGCAGTTGTTGGGCTGTTTTTAGCCATTTTTGAGCAAATCATATGAAATCATAGAATCATATGGATTCGATGAAGGGGAGCAGTTGGAGAGGAAGATTGTATGGAGTAGAATGGGCTTGTACAATTTCATGTAGTAATTGTACGATTTGAGGGAGATGGAGCAGTTTTAAGACCGAACAACGATAATTTGAAGGATTGTACGATCTAGAAGGGTTGCCCTAAGGAAACCGTACAAGAGTGAGAAGAAGAGTAGATTGTACAATTTGTAGTAGTTGTATGATTTCCAACACACTTCCAATTATGGAAGTGATGATGTTCAAGTAGCAAGACAACCGGAGGTATGGCAAGAAAATGATCTCAGCAGAAGAGTTTGGATACCGGTTGAGAAGGATTGCAGCCAATAGGGTGGAATGATCACCAGGACCTCTACACAAGAGAGAGTCACGACCACGGTAGTACCAAGGGTGATAGTCTCAGTCCCATGATTGGCATGGTACTCATCCTTGGAGAAGAGGAGGATACAGGTCATGGAGAGGTCAGAGGTATTGGAGGGCTAACAGAAGAACACCACCAAGATATCGAGAGGAGAGAATGGCACAAGAAAGGGTCCCGAGAAGGGAATTGAGGAGTGAGGTACATATTCCAGATCAAAATGAGGATCTGAGTAGTGGACCTGAGGAAGGTTAGGTGGAGATAACAAATATTTCATTCATACAACATGGAGGAGAAACATGCAGGTGATGGTGGAATGATAAACGAAACAAGAACCATCCCTGGAGGAAATAGTTTGAGGAGGCTAGTGTAGCTATAATAGCGCAAGTGCCACCACACCAGAAAACCTTCTTCTACAATTATCTATTGCAGATGGTTCAGGTGTATAATCCTGCGACCAAAACTACCTTTGTCAATGTGGACAAGAGGTCGATGAGAATAGAAGTTACGATGGATGCATTCAGGAAGACATTCATATTGCCAGCATACAACACAAAGATAGTTAAGAAGTTGGTTGATCCGATTGAGTCATATCATATCATCACTTTGTTAACTGATGTGAAGTCACCGACTACTGCAAAGATCTCGGGTGCAGGGACTCGAGGAATTAAATAGAGCCAGTTGAAAGGGGACGATTGGCCATGTGCTATGAATATAGTAATGGCTCGACTGTCAGGGGATACATGAGCTACGGAGATGCCAATATGGATGGCTCAGTATGTAGAAGGTATCACCCAAGGAATCAAGTATGATTGGGGTACCTATCTAGAAATAAAAATGCATGAAGTACTAACAAAAAGACCAAAGAATTTTGGAATGAATTTCCATGCCATTGGACTGTTATTAAATGCTATCACAGAGTTGGGAATCCACTTTCTAGGTTTGATAGAACCTCAGGAATGTGGAGGGAAGGACAACCAACCATTTTGAGGTGGGCAAAGTCAGTACCCATTAAGAAGGAGACTCCAGAGAAGCCTCGAACAAGGAGGGAGTAGCAGGCCATGGAGGTACCAGAGGATACTCCTTTGGATGATGAGGATGTACATCCCTCGAAGGAAAAGGCCAAGGAGATTAGAACCTAAACTGGAACAACAAGCAATGCAACAATGGTATAAGGAGCAACCATCAGTTTAGGAAAGGGAGGAAAATATGGAGAGACAAGTAAGCCCAATACGAATAAGAATGAGATGACAATGGGAAAGAATGGCAAAGAATCCCATCCCAAAAAACAAGATGAGCCTACACAGAAGGATCAACAGGAGGAAGAACAATCAGATTCAGAGAAGACGAATCTAGATGACTAGAGTTGGGCAGAAGCAGAGAAGATGGTGGTATCTCCACAAATTTTCCAACGTGATGAATTTGAAATCCTGGATGCTTCAAAATTTTTGAAGGATATAGAGATGGGAGATAGCACAGGAAGTGGTAGCCACCACTCAGGAGGAAAAAGAGGAAACTGAAGTGAGAGTGGAAGCCTCAGAGGAAGAGTCTAGGAAAAAGAAGAAGCCCCATTTCAAATTTGTGATGGGGGAAGTTCAAAGTAAAATAACCCAAGTGATGCGCAAGAAGAGGCAAAAGCATCACAAGAATAGGAAGAACCTATTGTTGAGAAAGTCACAACAATGGAGACACAATAGAATCAAGAGGAAGAATAGGTGATTGAAGAGCAACAGGTGGGCTCCACAAAAAAGGAAGAAGCCTAGGAACAGATGGAGCAGCAACAATCTCAATAGGATATTATGAATATAGAAGATAATGAGGAGGAGGAGAAGATTGTAGAATAGACTCCACCTTGGGAAAAGATAGACACAAAGAGAGCACTTTGAGAGCTTGGGGGAAGCTCTAGCCACCACATGGAGGAAGAGGAAGAACGAACTCCTACAGAAGAGGAACGACAGAGAATGAGAACAAGCTACCTTTTGAAGGTACCGTAGTTTGGCAAGATTGAAACTAAAGAGGAGGCGAAAGGAGTAGAAGATGATGTGGAACATTTCTTCTCACAGATAGGCGATGCCATAGCTAGTGCCAAATTATAGTTTTGTATTGGATGCATGGGAGAATTGAAGCTGTGGGAGGAACAAGTGTCTCTCGAATTGGAGAAAATAATAGAATGGGTGAGTAATGAGGAGCATACAAGGAGAATCATAGATATTCATGTACAACACCCATGGAAGTTACCTAGGGAAGAGGTAACCACAATGTTGGGAAGAGATGACTTGCCAGAAGGAGTGATAACCAACTACAGGCAACATTCGAGGTTGTACTTGGATAGAACCAATCACCCGACTTGTCCAATGAACATAGGAGAATTGGAGCACAAGAGGGTCACTATAGATTTGGCTATCACTATGAGGAAGTTGAACTTTCTCACACATTGGATAGAGTGGTTGAGCATCGGATTGGAGCAGATTTATCAGCTCAAGGAAGCTCAGAAGGAGGATACGGAAGCCACTCAGATGGAAATTATTGCAATGGAGGGAGAATTGCAAAAGTGTAAGGCTACAATAGAGGAGAAAATAAAGAAACTAGAGGAAGATCTAACAAGCATAAAGGCTGAGTCTGAAACTAGACTTAATTTGCTTGAAGAAGAGAAGTGACAGATCTCACAGATAACAGAAGACAAGATTAAGGAGTTGGAGGCACAACTCAAGGCAAAGGATGAATAGATGACAACACAGTTGGCTAAGAAAAATGAGCAAGTGGCGACACAGGCCAAGCAGATAGAAGAACTTCAAAAGGACAACAAAAGATATAATGAATTGGTCCTGGAGAAACAAGCACAATTGAAGGCCAGGGAAGATATTATTCATGCCTTGGAGGCTGATATTAATCACCACCTGGAGACCATTGCTGAGAAGAATGAAGAGCTTCAGGTGGCAACTCGAATAGAAGCTCACTTGCAAGAGAGGTTGAAGAGGAGTGCCACTGATCGAGAAAAGCAAATGATGGAATTCCTGAAGACTATTGAAGAGAAGGCTAATTTCCATGGGGCGAAAGCAGTGGAAATGGGAAGCTATGCAGCCAAGTTGAAGAATGAACGTGCAATTATTCAAACCAAAGTGATTGACTTGCAAGAGTTAGTTGCGGACTACGAGGTACAACTAAAGTAGAAAGGTCAGTCGGTGAGGACACCAACCAAAGTAAAGGGGAGGGCAGATGTAGGCATCAAATCCACCTCCCAGAAGAAGAGAAAGTGACAAAATGGATTTGCTCAATTTTGATAATTTTGATAGTTTGTACAAGTTTTACAAATCATACAGGTAGGAGTAAACCGTACAACCAAGAGGTCAAATCATACAACTAGGAGGATAAACTATACAAGGCAAATAAAAACCATACAAGGTGCATTGAAATGCAATGAAATGCATGGGAAATATAATTTCGGGTTGAAATGGCGCATAGGTTTGATAATTAAGGTGTTAGACTTAGTAAAAGCCTTAATTAATGCATTATGTTATGCATGGGTGGTTGTAAAATAACTAATTTCCTCAGGAACCACTTTGGAACGGCCTGGGTCAACGTTATATAAGGCCCCATTTTCAATTTTATAGGTCTGGATGTTTGCTAGTTGTAATTTGACTAAGTTATGCTATTATATTCTGAGTTCTAGCTATAATTGTTGTAGATCAGCCATGTTGTAAGTGAAATCATGATAGAATAATATACACATGAGCACAGTTATGTTTTCCAAGTTGTGTATGATTTTGGCATGGATGAATGACAATTGATGGCTTACTGATGTTGCATGTACTTTCTAGTGATTGTTTTGGTTAGTTTATGCCTTGTTGTGATAGAATGGATTAATATAGAATTGGTGAAGCTTTGTGGAATGATATATGATTATGGAAGTATTACTAAGGATGTTGTGAACCCTGTTGTATAATTTTTGGATGTAGCCCTTGGATTTGCATCTCTCTCAAGCCCCGTTGATATGTTTTGCATGTTGTAGGAAAAGGATTAATTGGCATATTAAAACCTTACAAAACCTATCTGAGAGAGATTGGTCCATTAGAATATCCAATTTAGCACTTGTATGCACTTTATTTTTGTACAGATCGTACACCAGAGTTCGTACAAATTGTACAAATACGATTTACCCGATTTGGCAATTCAGGCGATAGAAGGAAACTTACCCGATTTGGCAGTTTTGGAGAAATCGACTTATTAGTTACAAAACTGTGTACGACGACCTGCAAAATATAATATGAAGGATTGGTTGAGTGGAGAATCATACAAGCCATGTCACTGTATGATTTTGGATCGTACAATGTGTCGAATTGACTTCCGTACAAGTTGTTCATTAGGCGTAAAATGGTAGTTTTAGGGACTGTACGATCGTATGATTTGGTAGACAAGTTAGAGATAATACATTGATCATTCTAAGCACTAGAAAATCACCTCCCCACTAGGAATATTGCACCCCTGTGCTACACCAACATAAGACAACATTCACTACAAAATGGGGCACTTTCACCTATCAGAGAATACCATTTGGTTTATCCAATGTTGGTGCTGCATTCCAGAGAGCTATGGATATTGCTTTCAGTGAGTTGTTTAATAGAGTTATTATGATTTATCTTGATGATATGATTATTTTCTCACATCGTAGGGAAGAGCATGTCGTTCATTTGAGGCAAGTGTCAATAAATATCGAGAATTTAGAATTTCCATTGACCTAAAAAAGTTCATATTCGTTTAAAAGAAGGAAAATTTTTAGGTCATGTGATATCTCAGGATGGAATGGCGATTGATATTGAAAGGGATGAGGCTCTCTTGAAATTGCCATTATCGATTAGTAAGAAAGATCTGCAATCATTATTTGGCCATATCAACTTTATTCGAAAGTTCATTGCTGATTTCGCTCAAATTTTAAAGCCAATGATTAAGCTTCTGAAGAAGAATGCAGATTTCAAATGGACCGATGTAAGAAGACAGGATTTTTGAGAAATCAAAGAAATGATCACTCAAGCACCTGTATTGATCAATCCAGATTACTCAAAATATTTCATTCTCTATGAATTTGGTGAGTAGGAGAGTTATGCCACTGTTCTCACTCAGAAGTAAGAATATGGAGAGGAAAAGTCAATTGTCTTTTTGAGCAAAGTAATTTTACCACATCAGGAGAAGTATAATTTTATTGAAAAATAGGTGTATGTGATTATGAAATCCTTAAAAATGTTTTAACATTTTGTTTCACAAATTAATATGATAGTCTATGTTATTCATCCAGATGTCTAAAACTTCATTCTCCAAGGAGAATTAGGCAACAAAAGAGCAGGTTGGGTCTCAAAAATTTAGGAATATGATGTGGAGATCCATCCAACTAAGTTGGTTCATGGACGAGCTCTCTACTAAGAATTGGCCAAAAGTGCAACTTTAGAATCATTGGCTCCAGTACATAATGAAAAGCTTAGTAAAAGCGTTTGTGCAAATCGTGCCATAGGCGATCATGATTGGACAAAGGACCTTGTTGAATTTTTTATATCTGAAAGGTGTCCATCACACCTAGATGATTCACAGTGGTGAAGATTCAGACTGTAAGAGCTTAAGTATGTCTTGTTGCCAAGTGGATTTTTCTATAAAAATATCGATGGAGTGCTCCTCAGGTGTGTGAAGGAGTTAGAGAGGGAGAAAATATTGGAGGAATTCCATTATGGCTTATCCAGTGGACATTATGCAGGAAGGCCTATGGCATTAAAAATAATTCAAGCTAGGTACTTTTGGCCTACTCTTTTCACAGATGCACATAAAGTGAGCCAAAGTTACAATAATTATCAGTGGTATGTTGGCAGGACTAGGAAAGGATAATTACCTCCACATCTGATTCAAGTTGAAGCACCCTTATAGTGGTGGGAACTGGACTTCATTAGAGTTATTGATCCACATTATTTCATTGAGCATAAATATATTTTAACGACGATGGGTTATTTCACCAGGTGGACCGAGACCATCCCAACCAAAAAGGTTGATCAGGCGATAATTATCTCCTTTTTGGAAGGACTAATCACCCATTTCAGTGTTCCATATGCGATTGTAATAGATAATGGAACTCCATTCATAGGGGTTAATATCATCGTATTTGCGAGCAAGTATGGTATCTATCTCAAAATATCTTCCAATGATTATTTGTAAGGAAACGAGTTGGTCAAATCCACAAATAAAAACTTGTTGTGGATCTTAAAGAGAATGCTAAGAAACAACAAAAGAAGCTGGCACCTACTATTGAACTAGGCTCTATGGGAAAATCGGATAACAATAAAGAAATCTATTAAATTCTCTCCTCACTATTTTTTGTATGAGAAAGAAGCGGTACTACCCACTCACATTGAGCTTCCCGTCCTCTAGACCTTACAGTTATTCAAAGATGAAGATGATGAGTTTGACCCAATGAGTGCAAGGTTAGCTTAATTGTTGCAACTAGAGGAGGAGAGAGAAAATATGTATCAGGTTTTTACTAAGCATGCAAAGATGACACAAATATGGTTTGGGAAGAAGGCAATAGAATGCAAATTCCAGGTGGGATATTTAGTCCTCAAGTGGAATGAAAATAAAGCCAAGCCTGGAAAGCATCACAAGTTCGATACAATTTGGGAAGGTCCATTTTATATTTCTACTATGAATTTGTATAAATGCATACTATCTTCGAGATATAGATGGTGGGGATCTTCTAATTCCAGTAAACGGTCTTCATTTGAAGGCCTATGTTCAATGATGAGCTCAAGAGGTACCAATTTGTAAATATGTACATATTTCTATTTGCAAGAAATATTTATTGTTTCTTTGATACTATCTTCTATATATATATGCTTCATCTCTATTACATAATCACTTTCACCCCAAAATGGTCCAATGAAGACACATTATGATTCTAGACAAAATTAATTGTTATACTAAAAACATAAAATCCTGAGAAGTCGAAATTGCTCTAAAAAGTTTTAACATGTTGTTTTATTTTGCAAGTTCAAAGTTTAAATGTTTTAGAAAAGTGAAATATCAATATTTGGGAGTGCAAGTCTAATGCCCAATTAAATATTTCAAGCATAATGCCCCAATTTTAGAAGTATGGGAAGCAACGAACCAAAAACGCTTTCACCTTAGAGAAAGGGCGAAAGTCTTGTTCGCCTTCCACTGGGGCAAACACGTCCTGGAATTAAGAGAATACCAAATATTGTGATTAATGATCATTGCAATCAAAGGGTAAAAATCAAAGTTGAAAATATTCAATAGTGCTTTCGCTAAGCAAAAGGGACGAAATCCCCATTTGCCTACGACGAGAGGCAAACATGTATTACAAGTAAAAAGAATGAAAAAGCAAGGTCAAAGAAAAAAAGGGGAGTCAAAAGGGGTTTCGCCCCAAAATATGGGTGAAACTCCCATTCGCCTCTCATTGGGGCGAAGATGTAGATGATATTTATAACCTACACCAAAAGTGCTTTCGCGCTGGTGAATGAAATAAGAAATGCTTTACCACATGAAAAGAGCACGCACCCGTATTTTCAAGAAAACGTATTATAACTTTAATGCAAAGCGCAAACCAAAAAAAAGAGAAAAAGAAGAAGAGGGGAACGCAAAAGAATGAGTTGTATAATTTTTTTTGGCATGCAAGTAAAATTATAAAAAGAAAAAGAAATCAAAAGAGAAAAAGCCCTAAAAACAATTAAGTTATTTTAAGAAAATTTGCCTTTTTTCTAAATTTGGGCAAAGGGTAAATCAGAACATGTTTTAAAAGAAGGACATTCACCATGAATTTACATCAAGCAAGTAAAGAGAGTTTTAGGAGTGAAGAAAAATAAGAATGAACGTGCCTCCATAATATTTTTGCTCCTGTTGCTTTTCGGAGCACTACAATTTTGTAAGAGTGCCTTTTGAAGCATTTTTGCTCCTCGACATGTGGCAAATCTTGGTAAGTGTGCATGAAAGCTTAGATGCAGTTTTGAAGTAGTTAATTTAAAATATGTGCCTGGATTACATGGGAGGAGATTTGGTATTCCCAAAGAGAAATATTTCCCACCGATAGAATAGGAGTGCTCATTGGTCCCTGGGCGGTGGATTTATTTTTCCAAGATAATTTCAATGGCTAGGGCACACTTTTCAAAGACGTAACACAACAAGTAGGGCACATTTTTCTCAAGTGATTTCGCAACAAATTTTATTCAGTTACCATTTAATTCGAGGATTAGTGCTAATTACGGGAAACAAAGCGCACGTCCTCCCGAAATCACCAAGGAAATTTAATGCATTTAATCCGGTGGGTGGCGTGCGTTCTATAAATAGAGCACACGTAAATTTGCTCGAAAGTTAAATTTATTTTAAATTTTCCACTAGTGTGTTTTCAAGCTTTGGTTGCAGAAATTGCAGAGTGCTTTCAGAGTTGTCAAGATTGAAAAAATGAGTAAGATAAGCAAGGAGGTAAAAGAGGCTACAGAACCTAAACAATCAAAAATAAAAATAGAAGGTGTGTCGAAGTCCAAGAAGGCCCGAAGAAACGAAAATGTGGACTTGGATCCATACTTCAACACTATGGCAGAAGTTGGGAATTGTGTTATTACTAATAAAGGCATGGAAAAACTCCGACAAGATGTAGAGTTTGTGGTGAACCAGGGATTGATAGTAGAAAGCCCTCTGACTTTACCTTTTCATGTGCATTTAGTTTGGTATTTGTGTACACTCGTACACCCTTGCCCAGAGGTGGTAAAATTATTTGCCAGATATTATAACACAGTAACCAGGTCAGTTTGGAAGGCCAATGGGGAGGTACTTTTCTCCATCACCACGATCGAAGTAGGGGAGGTGTTTGCTTGTGGGTTAAAGCCCTCGCCAAATATTATTTTTAAGAAGCTACACATTAATGAGCAAGAAGAAAGATATGTCTCTACAGTGATGATGCGATAGTTTATGGAGACATAGTTGATCAAGGAGCCACAGTTAGGGCAACTTCCAAATTTTCCGAAGCCCTTGTCGGAGTTCAAGATCCCTTATTTATTTTCTATGTTGGCATGGGTCACTGGTCTTCCAACAGATTATGCTATGCACAAGTGGTAAGTGGTGATGGTGTAGTGCATATCTCAAAGGGAGTTTTTCCAAGGGCCATGAGGAGGGATATAAATATGATATTTTTCAATTGGGCCGAATTCATTTATCGAAAGATGCACATTCAATTGGAGAAGATGCATACGGGATAAGAGATGTCGTTCAAGCACACATCCTTCCTTGTTTGGTATTTTTATTTCATTTATACCAATATTTTTCATTTATTGCAGTAATATAGGTTGATAAAAGAGATGAGCTACTGCATGTCTATATGTGTACTCCCACTCTGTTAAGGAGGGAGTCATACTACAGTTTCAATTGATTATTTTTGGGGCCCGTAATCAAGTTGACTTGTGGCCAAAGTGAATGACAACTGTGAGCAATGAAGGAGGTTTTTGTCATAGCATAGAAGGGTGACATATTCTTGTTAATGCAGGGTATCGTGGTAAGAATTTATGGCTTCATAGGTAAGCCATTCCTTCTCCCATACTTCACCATCGAACATGTTTTTTCCATGGAGGTGGTGCCCCAAATCGAATACACGAACGATGTGTATGGAGTAGGGAATAACAAAAGAATGACTTGCACAATACCGTTCAAATTTAGTAGCATAGAAGTGAACCAGGTCAGGAAAAAATGGCTACTCACAGTAGTAATTTAGGACTTGGGTTTGATAGAACTACCACAACGATGGAGGTATGACCCATTGGGAAAATTTATAAAAATAATCAAGGCCAAGACCTTTCACTATTGCCCATGGCCCAAAATTGAGAAAAAGCATAATAATTTTGATGGGCATGATTTAGAGTGGCATATTGAGGACATGACAACGCTTCCTCCATGGCACAATTTTTATGAACAGGAGGTTGAGTACAACCCAATAGTATATAGAGATCATATTCCTCCGTCGGGGCTATTTGACCAGTTGAAGGAACAACTACCTTGGATTGAAGAGAAGATTATGAATTGGTGGATAATGCGGGTCCACAGAGGAAATATTACATCACCCTATGGGTTGAAAATGGATCAAGCAATTTTGGATGCCTACAATGAGTATGTTGATGCTTATCAACCCATCACTTTCACTAAAATTTTGCCTCAAAGCTTTAAAAAATATGACAACAGTGAAAGCGTGGTGAGGGAAGAACGTACAACAACCAAAGAAGAGACACCTAAGGAGTAGGAGCATCAATATGTGTTTCAACGAAGGTTGTTGTGGGTAAAGCAAAAATTTGATGAGATACCTGCATCAAAGAAGTAGTCTTTTCGAGAAGCACTCCCCTTTCTGAAGGCTATAAAAAAGCCAAGGACCTATGCTACTTCATCCTCCACTATGGTAGTTTTGGCTGTTGTAGTTTCTATAGTTGTAGTTTTTATGGTGATTGCTAATTCCTCTCCACTAGTGATAGAGGCTCCTATGAGTGTTGCTCAAATGTTTCCAATGATTCATGAACAATCAAAGGACTAGTAGGAGGAGGTTGTTAACTTAGAGGTGGAAGTATAGGATCCCAAAGAGGAGATTATTATGCAGCCACCCCTATCACCAAAAAACATGGTGCCTGCATCCAAAGGTATATTTTATTTTCCATCTTATTCTACTTTGGAGCATGTAGTAACTGTTAGTTCATCACCATTGGTTTCTATGTCAGTCACTCTCCCTTTCTGCATGTCATTTATATCCATTTTGCTCCCTTCCTCTGATTCTCAAGTCACTACTGCTCCTTCTATTCCCATTTCTTTAGCCTCTATTTCTTTCAACTCATTTGCATTGGGATCAAATCTATTTTTGCATCCTTCCCCTTCCTTTGCTACCACCATTTTCACTGAGGCTGTAAGTACACAAGCTCCTCCAAGGGTGAGCGTAACTACAGCCAAACCTGGTTCCTCCACTCATTCTACTATTTTTGTCCCTCCCCTCCTAGCCATCTCCTTTGCTTCCTTTGAGCCTGAACACTCATAGATTTTGATACATTTCATACCATTTTTGGAGGTACAAGTACTGCTCAAAGTTGAAGTGGTGTTGAAGCAACCTAATGTAGAGAAAATCAATCAGGCACACCTCAGTTCATCACAATGGTTTAAAATCTATAGACAAAAAGAAGCACTGGCTCCAGCCTGGCCGTTCAAGGAGGATACTTTTGATATGGTTTTCATAGATATTCATACAATCAAGATCACTCCATTGGTCCAGAAGCCACAAGCAGAAATGACGCCGAGAAACTATGCTTGTGAGACTATAACAAAGGACCTGACCAAAATTGATCCCACAAAAAAAATGGGTAATATATAGGTTGATATGAGTTCGGTCTACTTGCATGGTGAATATTATAAGGTAAGATATTTTTACAATGAAAATAAAATTTTGAACTCGAAGATGCCTTGGCAACAAGTAGAGCGTAGCAAAAAAAAATAGCCACGAAGAATGAATACTTGCATCAATATGTGGGAGTGCATCTAAAATAAAGGGATGCAACACGACTGGAGATGCAAGCACTCAGAGGGCAACTGGAGGCCATACAAAATCAACTAGCAGAGAAAGCCATGCAGGCTACAATATTCTCTCCAAAAATAATTAAGGAGACCCACCTTTGTTTGGCTCAAAATTACGAGAAGCTAGCAACGTAGGCACTATAGGTTTTGCATTATATATGGGCAACTCGAATTCATATTCAGATGGGACAACAATTTATAGATAATACCGAGGAGATGTTGGAACCCTACATGGAGATGGAAGTGAAAATTCAGGCCCTAGCTCATTCCAGTATGCATATTCACCCCTTGAGTGAAATGGATCACGCTTGGTCTGCTACTAAGGTCATGTTGCATAGCTACTTTTAGCGAATGGACCTGGTGAGAGAAGGCCAAAAAATCCTTAATGCAATTGAGCGAGAGCATACTATTTCAATGACTCATTTTTATGCTCAATTGAAATGGGATTTCTAAATTTTACAGATGAATGGGGTGAACCTCTGCAAATGGAGCATTTAGAAGCAACTTGGAAGAAGTTTGAGGAAGACACCTCAAATATTGATAAAAGGAAAGATCCCATAACACAAGAACAGGTGCTGCCACTTATGCATAAGTATACTCATATGGAGCTTTTGCTATTTGAGCTAGCTCAGCGAGCAAAGTACCTCAGCCTAGAAGACATCCAAAATATGTGATTTATTTATGAGTCATTGATTATTCCCTGCTTTTTCACCACTCATACTTGGGATGCGGTAGTTACAGTCTATGGAGTGACCTATGAAATATTCAAGGATTAGGAGGAACGAGCTGCAATAGAGAAGGCCACGACAAAAAAAACAATAGAAGAAGCAAAGAGGGTGGAAGTACTCTGAGTAGCAATAGCGGTTGAAGCCACTAAGAAGGCAAAAGAACAGGTGCAAAGAAAAGCATCCACATCAGGAGCACCCAAAGCACCCGATAAAAATACTCCATAGAAGCCCAATGGATAAAGGCCAGGGATCACTTGCATCTATGCAAGCTGGATACCCCATGAGCCACTAGAAATATTAACAGTTTTACACCATGCCACATTGAAGTTTTGATAAAATTTTGTAGAAGAATTTATGATTGTAAAAGTGACATATATATTAATTTATGATGTAGTATTTTTGGCTTGTATGATGGGATACAATGTTTCATGTTAATTTGCTTTCTTGTTTTTATAAATTTTCTGCTTAATGAGTGTTGCAAGTCAAATTGTTCATAAAGAATCCATAGAGGTCACCCGATGGCGGTAATGAAAGCACTGCATTGAAGTTCAAAATTTACAGGGGATTATGGCAGCCCTTTCACCTGAATGAAGAGAGAAAATCCAACGCCCTTCCTCGTAGCAAAATTTTTATTTAAAAATCGGGATATTGAGTAAGAAGAAAGGAAAAATCGCATTCACCGTTAACTTAGGGCAACTAATGAATTCGCATCATTATGGGATGAATGTACTATTTTTTAAAGAAAGAATTCGAAAGAAAATAAGTTAAAGTTCAGGCAAAACACTTTCACCCCAAATATGAGGTGCAAGTCCCTTTTACCTCACTAAGGGGTGAAAGGGCATTGAAGTGAGTGCGTCTGAAGTTGGAATGAAAAGTCAAAGTGATGAAGGTGCATTCATTTCAAAGTTGGGGCAAAAACATCGTTCGCCCCACTTTGGGGTGAACATTATTTAAAGTAGAAGCATTGACAATTCAAGGATGCTTTCGCCCCATGTGAGGGGCGAATGTCCCATTCGCCCCTCCTTGGGGTGAAAGCACATCAAAGGAAGAGTTTGGGAAAAGCTAAAGGAAGGTGACCAACACTAAAGCAATGTTGAAAATTCAACTATGCTTTCACCCCATGTGAGGGGTGAAAGTCCCATTCAACCCTCCTTGGGGTGAAGTAGCATGAAGACAACCTTACCCATTTGGTAGAGTTTTGTTTTTTCTTCAACTAAATGTTTAAATAAGGATAACATCGAAGAATTGAAGCTGTGTTCATCCAAGGGGAAGGGTGATAACACCTTTCGCCTCCTTTTAGGGTGAACATATGTTTTAGGATTAAAGGTGTCCTATGTGAAGTGCTTCCACTAGGGAGGAAATGTGAAGTTCCCAACCACCATTTTCAGTGGTGAAGAATTGAATGTAAAATCAAAAGGGTATAGGGAACTATTTGCCCGAATTTTCTCCAAGAAGGCAAATACAATATTGAAGTCAGGGAGAATATGCCCATGTATTGTAGTGGTGTAAGTATTAAAAGAGGAAGCTTGGATAAGGAAAAAACAATAAAAATTTAAAGACAACACTTTCGCTCATGGCTCCATTTTGAGAGAATTTAGGTTCAAGCATCAATGCAATTTTTTTAAAGGTGCTTGAAACAGGTGAATGAAAGACACTTAATGATTGGGGCAAGAAGTAGCCAAAGTTGTGAGTTTCAATGTAAAGGAGCTATTATTTTTAAATCATCAAATAATTTTTGTAAGTTTTGAAAAATTTTGAACGAATATTAATTTGTAAGGGATGATGAAGGTTCCAAGTCAACGACCAGGTTTGCAGTTTTTCATGCACTAAAATTAAGTATGCTGATTTCCTAGAGGTTTCTCCTTAAAAGCTAGATCGTTGCCTCAAGTGGGAGATGTTTAAATATTTCAAGGAGGAAATTCTTCGCAAAGGTTCCTAATCCGGGGACATTTTGTCTTCTATGTATTAAATGATAAGAGGTGAAATTCCTCTATAAATACTAATCAATTTCCATTGTAAAAGGGGTTAGATATTCTGTAGAAAAACTTTCAAGTTCTTTGCATCAATAGAATATACTTGACTTCTAAATTTACAAGCGATTTGTGTGTGATTTACTTCTATTTTATGCTCATATTAATTATTTACTAGTTAATTTTAAATGTTGCATTTGCATTTGAACATTGCTGGTGAGAGAGTGAGTTATGGAATGCGATCCTGGAGGTTGTCTTTGCAAGATTGTAAGTAAATCCGGCTACCTTATTTTATTACATGTTGCTTCAATTCTTGGGTGGAATTCCTGGTGCTAGTCTATCCCCAATCCTACACCTTTGGCCCGTGGCCATATTTCCAATTTATTTTAGTTATTTTCTATTCCTTTCCCGCAACTCTAGCCTTAAACCAATGTAGGATTTAGTAAGAAAGCCAACCCTCTCTAGATATTGGCATAGAGGATATCTCTTTTCTACGACCTTTCAATGTTGGCCATGTCTAGGGTGCACAAATGCATGTTTGTATAATTAGGTAGATATTTGACCAACAGAGGCATCAAAATTAAAATTTAGGTATTTATAAACTAAAATTATATAAGTTAAAGTTCCAACAAAAATTTTAGGTATCTACAAACTAAAATTATATTGTCAAATTTGTAATAATTTTTTTTTTGCACTTTCAAAATTGAATTTAACACTTCAGATATATAGTAATAAATAAAAAATATAAAATAAACATAGATCATCACGCTAATCATCATCATCATCAGAGTTGGGTTCAAAGCCAATAAGGATCATATCCTCCATCAACTTATCTACCATGAAATTGCTCCCCTAGATATGTTGGTGTCAATATCCACCAAGCATGAAAGCCCCTCATTAAGGATTTCCTCCTCTCCCTTCCTTCTAAATATTCTCATCATTGGGATGTGGGTTGGCTATTCAATCTAGAAAGATCTAGGGAAATTTGTTGCTGGTCTCAAGCCATATCCTCTTTACTAATTATTCCTTTGTTGCCCAATAAGCCAAATTATTACCTTCCCTATAAATATAGGAGTACTCTACCTCCTCAAAATGAATTAGGAACCTTTTGGTTTCACCAATAATATCTTGAAGAAAAACCCCTAAAGAGTTTTTCCCTTTGAGTCTACTAATGACAACCAATAAGTCACATTCCACATGGATTCGGTTAAAACCAAGTGATTGAGATTTCTTAATTATGACCAGAACTATCCTTGTCTCTACCACCATATTAGTTGTGGTCCCTTTAAACTTAGCATAAATACCAAGGATAATCCTCTTATTGACACAAATAACCCCTCTTCCTCCAACTCACGTTGGGTTACCGTTTGAGGCCCCATAATTCAATTTGACCTTGCTTTCTTTTGGTGGGTTCCATTTTATTGTATCCCTATTGTTCCTTTTATTTCTAAACCCTTTAATAGGGATTGATTCCAGGTTCTAGTTTTTATCTACAATATTATTTATCCTCTTTTCTACCCCATCCCTTCAGTTACGCCTTTAAACTATTTCTTTGATGTTCAAACTAATTCGCTCCACCATTCTATTGACATTCCATATTTTCCCTCTAAAATTTCTTTTGTTCCTTTCCAACTAGACATTCCAAATCATGTAGGCTAAGATTAAATGCCAAAGTAACTAAAGTCTTCTAATTTGATAAGTTCATTTCCACTACATCACCCTGTCCTTAAAAATACTTGCAAAAATAAAAAAAATGGTTTTGACTAAAACTTTATCCCTTATTTATACCACTTATCGGTAGTGGATAAATATATGATCATGAGTCTCTTCTTCATCTAAGTAGAGCTCACATTTGGAAGGTCATTCAAAGCTATTTTTGTGAAGGTTATCCATAGTTAACACTTTCCCTTGCACATCTATCCAATGGAGAAGATTATTTTCATAACCCCTTTCCTAATCCAAATATTCAACCAAGGAAAATTTGGAACTTCTGTCCCTTTTGCCACCTAATAACTAGACTTTACTTGGTATTATCCATATTTGGACCATGACCACCACAATTGATCACTTGTTGTTAATTGAGGAATATTATAAGCTCTCAACATTTCCTCTAGAGTGTACATTGCCTCCCTAAATTGATTCTCCACTACTAGAGATCTCCAAAGGAGGAAGCCATTCCTATCATGGATGTAGTCACTCATCTTTTATCCATATACTCTTCTATGAATAGAATGTAATTCAAAGACACTCTCCTCTTGATTTAGAGGTTGGAGACCAATCATATATCATCTCAAAAATTGACCTTGGTTCTATCTCCAATATTCTAAATGATACCTTTATTTGTTATCTCTGAGCTCTTAATTGTATGACTCCATATCTTTGATCATGTGTTAATAGGTTGTGTTCTTTCTTCATATTACCTCCAGTTTTTCCATATCCAAATATTAACTCAAAAAGTGATCTCTTGCCCAAAATTCCACCAGAGTTTACCCTCAAGGCCTCATTTATGTCTTTCAAACTCTTTATCCCTAGTTCCCATTATTTTATTGGTCTGCATACTTTATCACAATGAACAAGAGGGATTTGTATTTTTCTTCTATCCCTATCTATAAGAAAGAGTATTGTCTCCTTTCTAAAGCATGTTACACTTTGGCCAACATTCTTAGGGCTACCATCAAGTAGATGGGAAATGCTTGAAGTATGGATTTCAATAGTTATAGCTTTCTTGCTTGCAAAAGAAGCTTGCCTTTCCAACTAGCCAACTTCCTTATAAAAATTTCCATTAAAGGATTCCATAAGTTTGTGGTCATTATTTTTTCAAAGAGGGGAACTCCCAAATAAGTAGAAGGTAATTTACCCACTTGCCATCCTAGAATATCCAATATCATCATTTTCCTCCTATGAGGGGAAAATCTCGCTCTTATCATTATTGATTTTTTTGCCTGATGCTATTTTGTATAAATCAATAACTTGCTTGAGGATCTTAGCCTCCTTAATTGAGGCTTTTACCTAAAGTATTGTGTTATCCATAATTTATTAATGGGTAACTGACCTTAAGTCATGAGTGACTATCAAACCTATTAGATCCTCATTCTATTTGTGGTTCACTATGATTCTCTCCAAAAATTTCTCTAAGATGATAAACACATAAGGGGAAAGAGGATCCCCTTGGTAGAGACTTCTAGAGCTATTGAAAAAACCTTGAGGGGATCCATTTAGTAGGACTAAGAATATTTGCAAAGTGACATTATCTATAACCCAATTTCTCCACTTTCTATCAAAACTAGACCTATCCAAGAACCTATTAAGAAAGTCCCAAATATTTTATTATAGGCTTTTAACATGTCCAATTTAGCAACCATACCTACTTAATTGATTATAGAAATAGAATGGATTGTTTCATGCACTATAATCATACCATCCACAATTTTATTTTGTGAATAAAACCTCTATGGTCATTAGAATTGATGTGGGGAAAAATTTATTGTCCATAATTTTGGTAATGAATTTATACACTGAGTTACAAATATTTATAGGTCTGAAGTCAACACATGTGTGAGGATCTTGATTCTTAGGAATCAAGGCAATGAAGGTTTTATTTAATTCTCTCAACATACTCCTCCTCCTTTGGGATTCCTTAATTGCTTGGATCACGTCCTTCCCCACAATGTCCTAATATTCTTGGAAGAAACCTACAAGAAAGCCATCAAGCCCTTAATTTTTATCCCTCCCCAAGGAAGAAATTGCTTTCTTAATTTCCTTCTCATATATAGGGTCATTTAAGCTTTCATTCCTCGGTTTATTGAATAGCTTGGGTATGAACTCTAAAATATCCTAAACCTCTTCATCTTCCCCTACACCTTTTTTGTACAAAAGGTGTTTAAAGTAATCCACATTCTCTCCATTGATCTCCTCCTCTTGTTGGAGATTTTGACCTTGCCTATTCTCAATTTGTTTTATGGTATTCTTGTTACTATGGATCAAGGTTGTAATGTGAAAAAAATTAGTATTATGATCCCCTTCCTTCAACTACGTAACCCTAGATTTTTACCTCCAATAAGCTCTTTTTTACCAAGATATTATGGTACTTTATAAGGATATGCTTCTCTTTTACTAGTAGATATTGAATATGATTTTCCATCTCCATATACCATTGAAGGTCTTCTATTTTATTTTTTTGACCATTTATTTTATTCAAACATGTTGCAAAAATGATACATATTTCACATTACTAACTATTTTTTTATTAGTTTGAGTTTCATATCTAGCTTGAACATATTGGTTCCCTATACTTGATTGTTCCACCAATCCTTTAAAAGATATTTGAAGTCTAGATGTTGTAACCACATTAGCTCAAATCTAAATGGACCAAATCTATAGCACGAGTGGCAGTATTCCTAGTAAGGGGGTAGCAACAGATTCATGAGTGGAACATACTATAGTATAACATGACATCAACTACATGATTCCAAATCATAAGACCAAATCTATCAAATGATAATAACAATCATACAATTCTCAATTGTATGATGGATCTATCATACAATCATCCCTAGTCATACAACTCATTTAGTTGCACTCATGTATAATATTGCCTTTGCACCAATTTATCCTTTTGTACTATTATCTATTGTATAATATAGTGTAAGAATTAATAACAAGGTTCATGCAATGATGTCTTCGTATGTTATCTCACGCAAGTCACTTAATATATAAATCCAGTATGCTTCTATAGTCCCTTGTATGATTCTCAATCGTATGTCCTATAACTACTAGAAACAATTAACTTGCTATTGTTGCTACCAATTGTATGATATTATGCATGCAACAAATCCTGCAACTCCATCTATCACCTACAAGTAATCTAACCCTACTGCACTACACATCTATAATTCTATCTAATATGACAATGCTTTGTATACATCTATATTACCAAATGGAACACAACAGATGACAAAATAACAATCACACACATGCATGGAAAAGACTGCGAATATGGTAATAACAACAATATACGATTGATTTACTTGCTGTAAACAAAAAGTGATAGTGCAATTACAATGGCTTCCATAGCCTATAATAATAGATAATCATTCTACAATTGACTACATCCTTCTCATACTGCAATTACATATTTTGCATTAATGCATATGCCTCTCTCTTAGGATCAACAACAAAAAAAATAAAGGAAAGAGGTCTTATGAAGCCTACCCCACATCATTCCAAGCGGTTCCCAAGATAACGCATCATTTACAACCACTACCCTATAACCTTTAAATGTACTTTGATTAATTGCACTTCTCTAAGGTTCTTATTTTAATTTTTATCAAACTCTAATTTCATTTAATTTAAATTTGAATCATTTTTTACTTTATTTACATCTAATTTGATGTGCATTTCATTTCACATCTCACTTTATCAAAATTACAAACAAAAACTTGTTCAAAATTCAAACAAAACTTGCCAAAATTGCAAATCAATTTCTATACAATTTTTTCACGTCTTCTAAGAAGCAAAATGTTTGCCTACAAAGTCTCTTTTTGTCCATCTCCAGCTTGACTACTATAGGGAAATGTTCAGATCCTATCCTAGCCAAAGACATCAAGAATGGATTAAAACCTTTGAAGAACCAATAGGTAAAGCACAAAGCTCTAACTTCACCTGGATTTTTTGATTTCCCACTCTCTTATTTGTCTATGTGAACTTAGATCCTTTTAGATCTAGGTCTACTAAACCTACCTTAGTAATAAAGTACCCAAACTCATTCATAGAATCTAAAATTCTAGCTATTCCTCATGATATGGAAATACAAACATGAAACATGATTATTTAACCTTAGAAACACGATTAATTTTTCTATGTTTATCTACCTGCAACTTGTGTGGTCGTTCTACATGTTTTGCAAGTTTGAGCTGAGTGTTGCAAGAAATGGGGGATGCTCCATGTTGTTGCGGTGCAGTGGGGTAGCCCATGGATGTTCGATCATTGATCGGCTGAGAGCCTGGTCGTGTGGGTCTATGCGTCAACCGGCTACGGTCGGTCTATGGGCTGTCAAGTAGGCACCATGCAAGAAGAAAGGGAAGGCCAATGGAGGGATAAGGAGGTGTGAGTGGAATGGAGGAATAAGGGAATGAAGGGATAATGGGAGAGGGAGGGCAAGGGTTTCCCAACTCTATTGATCGACAAGCAACTAGTTTATAGGTTCGTTGATCGATAAAAATAGCCTATCCATTAGGGAGAAAGGAGGGGAAGTGAAGGAAAATAGGAAAAAGAAATTGAGAGAAGAAATTGTTCTTCTTCCTCTAGCCTTCCACAAAAACCCTGGTGAACCTTGCTATCTCCAAAATTTGTGCACTAAGATTTTACCTGTGCACCTTTCAGCAACTTCGATGCTCTCTCGGTAGGGACTGCCAATGGCTTCTCTTGGCCACAAATTGTCCTTAAAATTAGTGCATATGATCTTCCAAAAAACACAAATTTTTCTTCATTCTTCAATATCTAAACAGGATAACATTTTCTTGCCTACACAGGGTAAGTTTGGTTACCCTCTGATCTTTTGTCAAGGGTATTCGGTGTAGGGGTAATATTCACCCTCTGCCACCTCTGGAGCTTCACAAAATGGATACTACGGGTTGGTCTAAGCCAAATCCTTGCAACACAACATCCGTGCTGGTCTAAATCAAATCCTCGCAACACGTAGCCTAGGAACTGATGCACTAACTAAACTTATGTACTAAAAAATCCTGTAGAAACTGATATAAGTTTGAATTTTTATTAAGAAATATTTGACGTTCATTTTCATAACCAGAACTTAAAAATTTGGGTATCACGAAGTGGTCATGACTCGTAGTAATATGATATAGTGGTAATCAACTTTTTTATATTTAATTTTTAAGAAGTAAATAAAAAACCAATTTAAACGAAGATTCTTATCTTTATTGATGCTATTTAAATATTATTTTATGTTTCATCACTTTCTTTTATATTTAATTTTTAAGAAGTAAATAAAAAATCAATTTCAACGAATATTGTTATCTTTATTAATACTATTTAAATATTATTTTATGATTGTAATCATACTTTCTTTTATATTTAATTTTTTAGAAGTAAAAAAAAACAATTTTAACAAAAATTGTTATTGATGCTATTTAAATATTATTTTATGTTTTCATCACTTTTATATTTTTGATGCAGGGTTGTAATCAATTTTTTTTCATTTTTAAAAAATAAATAAAATATTAATTTAAACAAAGATTGTTATCTCTATTAATGCTATTTAAATATTATTTTATGTTTCATCACTTTTCTATTTTTGAAGCATGGCACATAGTTTATTTTTCTAGTTTTATCGATTGGCATTGATTTACTAGTAAGGTAGTAATGTAGATTTTTACGATACTTTTTAATTATTATTTGAATGTAAACAATGTTGAAATGTGTAGTGTAAATTTTCATTGTTTTATTAAATAATATTTTTTTATGATGGAATTCGTAGTAGTTATGAAATCGGATAGGTTGTTTGGCTTTTTATGGTCACTACAGTATTTTGCGTTGTCCGTCCCAAAAGTTGTCACACATATTTCTGCGTCCGCTCTTATAACCACCATGCTACAATTATTTAAAACCTTTTATGCCGTTAAAAGCACTAGGAAAAGGATAAGCGTTCAATCCGACGAAACTCTAGATTTGGAATGTAAACAACGTTGAAATGTGTAATCTTTTATTTATTGGTGAATGTTATTATATAATGTCATATAGGTTTATTGTATAAGTCTACAATCCCTTGAATTACTTTGTATAATCAATATTATTTTAGTTTGAAATTTATTGAGATATGTGTAATTATATTAGTACATGCATTTTATTTTTATCCATCAATCAACTTTGATCAATGTGATTATTTGTTCATTTAGTGATGGGTGTTTAAGGGCAACTATTTAGATACCTACTCTTTTTTTATTCCTCTTAGGTTATGATTTTTTAATTGGTTGATAAAAGCGTTTTGAAAGGTCATGAAACCTTTTACACAGATGCAACAAAGAAAGCTTGCTAACAGTGAACTAACTGAACTAAAAATAAAGAACCCCAAAGGGGAAAGAAACAATCAACTTTAAACCATAAATACGTCATAGATAGAAACAAAAAAGAACAAGGGTACAAACTATGTTGACACCCATATCATAAAAACCATGTCCAGCCACTAGGCCCCAATTCAGCCATATCAGCAACAATAACCAGCTAAAGATTAAGATTTCCATTTGCATCAATGTGGGCCACAATACATTAAGGGAAATTGTCATACCAGACTTGGAGGTTATCCTATTCAACTCCTTGATTGGCAAGGAGGTTAGAAACTTTGTTTCCCTCCCGGTAAACATGCTAAATTGTAACATGTCTTATGCCTTCAAATCTTCAAGCTTTATAGGACAACGTTGAACATGCTCCATGCAGGAAGTTGACACTTTTGGATGCATCGAATGACATTCATAGAATCACACTCTATGATAATTCTTTCAAACTGAAGCCACTTGCAAATGAGGAGGCCAAGGTATAACACATGACCTTCAACAAAATTGTTGGTTTGACTATCCATAGACTTAGAAAATGCACATAGGACTTTACCTTGACTATTTCTGAAGAAACCACCTCCTCCAACCCTACCGGGGTTTCCCTTTGAGGCCCCATCAACATTAAGCTTAATCCATCCACAAGGCGGGGGAATCCATTTTACCAGTGACCTGTCAGCTTTTGGAGGATCTCGGGGGGGTGTCAATATGAAATTTGAGAGTATTGAAAATGGATAATTCCCATTGGTTCTTGGGCTTATCATATTGGATGAGACTAGCATTCTCGATGACAAACGATAAAGCTCAGGAGCACTGATTTTACATATTTTGCAGCAGTGCCAAAATTTTTGTTGTTTCTCTCCAACCATACCTACCACAAAAGTGAGGAAAAAAACACGACCAAAAAACATGGATTTTTTTATTCAGAAACGAATTTGGCCATTGATGACAAGTGTCAACAAGAGTTTTTGGGTATACCTAGAACAAGTTGGCCAGCTTGAGAAAGGAAGACAGTAGAGAAGGGGCACTCAAGAAAGATATGGATCAACTTAGGCTATGATTTTAACAATGTAATTATTTTTATTTGTTTAATTCCTTGATTTGAATAATATAATTATTATGTTAGTTTTTAATATATTATGAATTTCAACAAAGTATTAGAGTGTGTATTAGGTTTTGACTTTTTATAATATCTTTTATTCAATTTTTGAGCAATCCAATGCATTAAAAAATCATGAATCAAATTATAAAGCACTAAAGATGATAACATTCTTTTTCTAAATGATAAATCAATATTTTTGTCATAGACTTTAGTTTTTCATACAATTAGAAGATGAAGGTTTTCAATAATGAATCATTGTCAAATAAACATCTTTTGGGATTTTATTTACAATTTAAGGGCAATTCAATTCAATGGGTTTTACCAAATTATTGTTTTTGATTTTTACTTTAAAATTGGAATTCAAGGTTTGAAGGAAAGTTTTTAAAAACTTAAATAAAAAAGTTGAAATTTTGAGTGTTTTTGGGTGCCATATGATGTCCCTCCACCCTTCATTGTGGGGCATGTATGTACCAATAGGCAAATGGTGTTTGAAGAATTCATAGAGGGAGGATATACACATAAAAAAGTATGGTGTTTTTCTCTCTTGACATATTGCATAAGCAAATTAACATCTTCCTTTTCGTCATATCTTTTGGATGTGAATGGTTACAAGATAAAATCCCTTGGGTTGTTTTTCATAGCAAGAAAGCATGTGAAGGTGTAGAAGAGGACATAAATCTTCATTAAGGTGTTGCAACCAACATCCTCTTAATAACCTATGTAGGGGGTTTCCTTGCACTTGCTGAGTTCATTGGGTCTTAGTTGTCTTAGGGTCGAATCTCTCTCTTGGTTTGTCTTGGATTACATAAGGAGAGTATAAACATACTCATCAAGGTGGTTTTCCTAGTATCCTCTCATACATATAGGTGGATTGGACTCCCATTTTTGCTAAGTTTTCTTGGACTAGGAGGTTTTGGGATCAATTCTCAACCCCTTCCCTTTTGAGAACCCATCGTATGGTGGCCTTGATAAGCCATACTCCATTGAAGAGATGGAAAACTATCTGGGTATAATCATGGGTTTGGTATCCCAACTACATTAGGTATTCCAAGATGCCAATGTGTCAAGGAACTACTTTAAAATCCCTTCAAATCCTATGCTTCACACAGTGCTTACCTTGGATTGACTTAGAGTCTAGTATGTTAACTAAGTTGGTAGTCAACATGACAACTTGTTGGAAAACTCAAATACATATACATACATGAAATTATTCAACCAATTAAAAGAAAATTATTTTCCTATTCTTATTTATAGTAGTTGCAAATGAAAAATTACAATGCCTACAGGGTCAAGGCATGATAAGATCACCAATAAGATATGGTAAATTCCTTATGAATTAATATAAGAGATATTTTTGTTTACACTATAAACTTATACATTAATAAAAATAGGGGTGGTAATGTAAAAGAGGGTCTACAAAATAAGAGGAGGTGGTAAATTTTAGAATTAGGGGGGAATGTTTAGAACCTTTCAAATACAAGTGTTTTAGATATGTTTTACCAAGTGAGCCCCATATTTGTATAAGACAATTAATGAATCAAATTATGCCAAGTGGAAGATTTAATAACGATAAGGAAATTATAACGTTTAATTTTAATTAATATTTATTTCTAAAAGATATTATTAATGAAAATATTTTTAAGACCTAATTTATTTATACAAAAGCATTTTGAGCCTCTTTTCCCTATATTAGTCATTCAAGGTGTGATGTACTCAAAAGAAAGTCATTTGATTGAATGGACAAAACCATAGCACATGGTCCAATTAAATGACCAAATTATTATAGAGTAAAATTTTTTGGTACATTTTTAAATAAGGGATAATAGTGGTCCTTGATGCAAAAAAATATTTAGCTTAAGTAAAAAGTTCTTGGTTTATTCTCCCTTTTTAATGGACTAGACTTACTTTTCCATATTACATAAAAGATAAAACCAATTAAAGCGTGTACTAAAGTATATGAATTATTTAGTAGGATGAACACTACAACAGTTAGTCATTTGTAGCTAGAGCCTACCACTCTTAAGATGACAAATTTTTATCATCTTAAGGATTAAATTTATAGATTTAGGCATTAAGATTATTAACTTCTAGAGGCACAACGAAAATGAATCTAGAGCATGTTAAATATTTCTAATATTTCTTTGTCATATTATATGCTTGGACTAATAATTTATGTTGTATCTATATTTTTAAGGAGGATAAAATTCTAACCTTTCATGAGATTCTATATTTTCTAATTCATTTATGGACAATTCTAAGAATCTAAAATGAATCTCCTTAGAACATGTTCATGCAAAAGAATTCAAATCTATGAATACTAAGACCAAGTGACATAATGGTGAGGAGTATCCTCCAAAAAAGAAGAATATCACTTGCAAATATTGTAAAAGGAAAGGTCATTCTACCAAGTATTTGTGATATTATAGAATATTGAAGCCAAGTTTAATAAAGTTGGTTGTAATGGATGTTGGAATATGTTGACTTTTGTATTCTATTTATTTGTATAGCTCCATGGTCATTTGTACACCTTGTATAGGTGGGTTTATTATAAAATTTTAATAAGAAACCTTACAATTAGTTTTTTGACCTTGAATTAAGGGCACATGTTGTTTGGGTATTTATACCCCTTGAGACCAACCATAAGCATGATCTATTCTTTCTTTTTTAGTAATGTGTTGATTCTATTTATTTATATAAAGTATTATTAAATCTAACATGGTATCAAACCAAGTGTGAATATCCATTACTTAAATATTGATAACTCTCTTCTATGGTAGTTTTAGAAGCGATATATTTTTTTGAAGCAGTTTGTAGAAGCTTCCAATGTTGTTGGTAGTTTTTTAGGGATTTATGCTAAAACCCTAGTTGGACCTAGATAACAAGGACTTTTCTATGCCACAACAAATCTATTGTTTTGAGGGAAATATTTATCGACAAGTTCACTGTTTTTTTTCCTCTATTGACATTTAATTTAATTTATTGACTAACTAGATGGATGTACTAGTTGCTTTCCAAAAAATAATAGATTAAAGTTTTTGAGGTTGCTTGAAACCCTTGTTTATCTTTTACCAAATTAAAAAAAAAAATTGTTTCTTCTCTACTTTATATTCTTTGGCCTTAATGTAACACAAATTATTGGGGAGTGTAGGCAATATGTTGTGCTGGCTGAAACCCTAGATCCCTTTCCAATGGGGACCTAAAATCACACTTGTTGGTCTACCTCTATATGTCTATGTATATGTACAAGTATATGTTTCAAGCCAATATTTTATGTGTAAATTTATCAAATCATCTAAGGTTATGTCACCTGGCCTTAATGATGAGTGTCGTTAATGCTCTCACCTTAATTCATTTTTCAAAACTAGGGTGACATATTAAGGTTATATGCGATAGAGGTCTTGGAATTACAACTTAGATATCAAGATTTTAGACTAAAACTGTAATGAAATCAGATTTTTTTTTGCTTGTGGAAAATACCCCTTTTAGGATGCCACTTTCGGGTAATTTTCAAGGAGGTAGGGGTATATATTTCACCAAAATTTGCCCAAGGATCGCACCTGGCCTGCCCCCTTCGACATACTAAAGAACATGCCTAAAAACACACAAAAAGAAATAAAAATAAATCAGAAACATCAATAAACACAACAAAATAAATGAGAAAAAACTAAAAAAAATACACGAGAAAATAAATAGACGATACAAAAAAATATCACAAGAGAAAATAAATAGACGAGACAAAAAAAACATGAGAAAATAAACAGAGAAAACAAAAAAAACTAAAGCAACAATTAGAAATCGTAAGGCTTTCTACATCCTGCTTTCACCATAGTACCACCAACACCCTCCTTATATTTACTTATCAAAGAAATAATTATATGCTTGATGTCCTCAGGAGCATTTATATCATTAGAATTTATATTATTATACTGGTTGATTTAGGTGGTCTCTCTCATACCTCTATCCACTCCCCAATTAGCAATAACATTAGCAACCTTGTTTGTAGATCTTAGCACATGATAGAATTCCAAGGACTAAAATGAGTTACAAAATTATTTAATAGTCTAAATAATATCTTCTTACCTCTAGTTAGAGGGAGTGGAGGATCATTCCTGATCTTTTAATTGGTTGATGATCATCTCAAAATCCCCTTCAACACAAATATTCTACCAATTTTGTTTAAGGGCCCACAACAGTCCTTCCAAGAGGACCTAAGCCTTAGCATGATTATTAGTGGTATCTTCAAGGGTGAAGAAAAAATAGCCTCTCACATTCCCATGGTAATCACAAAAAATACCTTCCCCACCAACTTTTTTGGGGTTCCCCCTGGACACACCATCAAAGTTGAGCTTAACAAACCCTTTATGGGGAGCTTGCCATATGATATTTGTATGATTCTTGTACCATGCAAAATACTAACACCTAATGCTATAATCATTGAACATTATGTAAAATTGGGTATGCACATATGAATTGACAAGAAATGACACAAAAGTAAAATAAATGCTTCTCTTATTAATATTTTGAATCAATCCAAATTACATATCCATCCCTCTTAGGGATACCCTTTTGATACAACAATTACAACATGATAAATTCCCCTCCAGGGTAGGTGTAATCCAAATGTCTTCCACAAAGACACGAACTGCTCCAAGGTTTTAGACCTTCTTCTCCATGATTAGAGGCATTTGTTGCCTTGCATCCCAAAACCCTGTTGATCCTGCGTGCAATAAACAACAAGAAACATTAGATACAAAGGAGGCCTCTCTTGATGAGGCTTTTAAGAGAATCTTGCATAAAGGATGATGTAATTAACATGAAATCAAGAAAGTGCAAGAAACATATTAAACCTATGTTAAGCATGAAATAGCACCATACAACATGTAAAGGAAAAGCAATTGCATCTATCTAATGGCCTAATTATGGAATTGAAAGCATGGAAGCATGAAAAGATCCATTAGTAGCATAATTGCAATAATGAAAGGAAATGACTAAAAACCCTAATTGCACCGGTCAAAGTCCCTAATAAAGCTAATTAACATGAGATATAACTAATCTAGTAACAATAAGCAAATCCTATGGCTAAAGAACAGGGAAATCAGTGATACTGCCCTGACCATGGCTCTGAAGCGTGGTGAGCACTGTTAGCCATGGCTGATAGTCGCAATGGAGCTTGAAGTGAGTTTGTACTCCAATTCAGGGGTTGAATCTCTGAATCTCTCCATCAAATTGATGGTCAAGGGTCGCCTCTGTGTCCTCTCGACAGATTTGGTGGTTGAATTGCTCAGTTTGGTGATGGAATGGGCTCAATTGGTTTTCTTGATTCTTACTAGCCCTCCATAGCCTCCTTGACTCCAAATGCCATGTGATCTCCAATTGGGCAGCCAAAGTGTTCCTCTCAATGCACCTAGGTGAGTATGCAATTTGATAGGGCTTCACTGCATTTCAATTCGAGATTCATCTATATATTTCCCCAATTTGAAGGGGGGTTAAATAGCATTTGCCCAGGGCTAGGGGTAGCTTCATGAGGAAGCCAAGAACAATATTGGGTAGTTGAGTTTGTTGAATGGAAGGATCCAGGACCTTCCTCGCTCAAACCACTCCAATCCGTAACCATTGAAACCGATTTTGGGTCGGATGAAGGCCAACTGATTTTGAGTATTGACCGTGACTGACAAGCGCGGTCAGCTCTACTAACCATGGGTGTCAGCAGTGGCTAGCACTGACTAGGCAAAGGTGCCCAAATTGAGTGGTAAAAACCACTGCTATACCTTGGAATCTATCCAAGGTCTTCCATATGGTCTTCTAGCATGTCCCATATGAGTAGTCACCTCGGCATGATGCATTTTAGGTGTCTACAGATGCCCCTTTTGAGATGCATTGTGAGATCGAACAACGTTGAGCAAAAATAGACCTCCTAAAATGATGTCATAGGTTGCATGATGATCATTAGTCTGATCAACATTAGATGCCCGAGGTCCTGCAAAGAGGATGCACATCCTAGAATCATTGCTTCCAACTAGATGGAAGGCTTAAATTTGAAAGAGTTTGCACTCATCATCAGACATTCGGGTAGCTTTGGTGCTACAATAGGAGTTAGGCCTATATAACCGAAAGGAAGAGAGCTACAAACTAACTATCATATTTGCTTTTTGCCCCTAGCAAAAGGGTAAGCTTATGATAGTCTTTGGCAATGATTCATAAGATGAATGCAATTTTGACAAGATCAAGGGATCTACGATCAAGGGATATTCTATTGACTTTGATTATGATTTGATATTATGACTACCCCCTCAAGCGATGAGTCGATGAGGGTAATGACAATTAAATGAAGTGACGAGGTCGCTTGACCACTATGAAATATTTGAACAAATTAAGATTTAGCATTTGAATATTGGCAAGGCCTAATCAGCTATGATTGCAACTATTAATAGTAATTGCCTATTTCTATCCCATGGAGCGGTCCAGCCATGAAGGCCTTCTTAGGGAATCAAAATGAAAGCAATTCCAATTAGGCATGTGTTGAATCATATTATCGATGATCTGCTGAGAGGATCATAGAAGAATTGACATGAACACTTCATTCCCATGGAGCAGTTCGATCATCTGGGCCTTCTTAGGGATTGAACATAAGCATATCAATTCCATGATGATGAATTTTACCCCAAATGTCCTTATGGTAATTTACTCATCTTTCCAGATTGCATGGAGTGCAAGTCGTTGCAACCACTAAGTGTATAGGGTAAATAACTGGATACAAGGTGCATTTGGCTTTTAATGTTATCTGATTTTTTTGTTATTTTGTTAATTTTTTAATTTTTTTGCATTTTTTGATCTGGTTGGTACTTAGAATTTACCATTTTGGAACTCCACACGGTGGGATTTAAGAGCATTTATTGCATATTTCTAACCGTGTTTGACAATAATAGTTAAAAATATCAAATTTCTTAGCCATGGGTGACAACAGTGGTTGACAAACCCTAATTCTATGCCCGTGGTTGTCAGCCATGGTCAAGAAGAAAATAGGAAATATTTAAAAATTTTCCTATCACTTTCAACGTCATTGTCACCTGACAACTTTTGCAACTTGAGAGCTCTGAGAGGGAAGAGGAAAAAACTGATATGGAATGCTATCGCATTTTCATCTTACCCTCATCCACACCGATGGCGGATCAACCTAGAGGAGCCGGTGCTATGAAGGTAACACGCAAACTCTTGACCTTTGTTATTTTATCGGTTTAAAAATTAACCACATTAATTAATGAGGTAAATTAACCTAATTAAACTATCGGTAATGAACCTCACCTTAGTTAGGTTTAGCTTAGGTTAGCGTAGAGGGGAGGGCTTTAATTTTTGGGGTGCCTCAAGATAAGGAATGACCCTGAAAAGGTCATCCTTGCTAGCCGTGGCTGGTAGACGTGGTCCCCAATTGGAAAATTGGGGGCCATGGCTGTCAGCCATGGTGGGATTTAAAATCCAATGGTCAAAATTTTGACCGCCATCCCGACCATGGGTCTGAACCGTGGTTCGACCACTTTAGGAAAAAATTTAATTTTTTCAATTTTTTTAGTTTTGAAGTGTTGTTTTTCATATTTTTGTTGATACTTTTGACATTTTTTTTACTTTATTTTTCATTTTGAAATTGTTTTTAAATGTTTTTGCTCATTTTTTATTGTTTTTATTATTTTTATTAATTTTTGGCCTCATTTTGCTTTATGTTAGACCCTGACTATGAGGGTGAGGGAGTCTGAGATCCTTCGCAACCTACATGGTGCCCTTGATCCGATTGATCAGGCTTGGTTCGATGTCATGGGGTTTGGCTACGTACTATGCCTCCCCACCATCAGGGCCGACCAGGCCTACATGACTACATTGGCCCACCATTGGGATGCGTGGACCAATACCTTTCACCTACCCATAGGTGAGATGATAGTGACCTTGGAGGATGTCTACCACATCTTCTACATTCCTCTAGATGGTGAGCCCATCACATCTTCACCGATCGAGGTGAAGAAGGTCATATTTGCATAGATTTTTAGTCGATGCAGTGCGGAGGTAGAGCATGACTCGGACCACGGAGGGGTCCACATTGAGGACTGGTACATGATGAGGGTCTTCGATGAGTGCACAATCATATTCATGCACTTGATCATGCAGGTTGTCCTCCTTGATTCTTTTGGAGTGAGGTTCCCTTGGAACCTCCTAGCTAGGACTAGGGATGTCCTCATGAGTCCTACTGATCATCCACTGATCCTATCCTAGGGTAGTGCACTATTAGTGCAACTCTATAATGAGTTGTATCAGATCACCTATAGGAGCAGAGTTGGTATTGGGTGCAGCCTATTGCTATAGATCTAGGGGTGGCAGCATATCAAGATCGAGCATCCCATTGAGTTACCTCTGAGGATTGAGACTATTGCGGTGGTGCGCTAGTGTTACGCTGCATGTTGGCCTCATGATCAGGAGGGCTTTAAGAGTAGGTCTCATATAGGAGATCTAGATCATTACATTGCATGATTCTTGAGGCTACAACTAGCTCAGATTGATTGGTACCCCTACCTAGACTACCCTCCATGGGTGGAGGCTACTGATAGGTTGCATCGGGCATATAGAGATAGATGGCTCCTCAAATGGAAGTCCATGGTATGAGAGTTCTTTTACTTCTCTCACATCACCTGATAGTTTAGGATTAGGTAGGACATTCTAGAGCTACCTACCATCTACCATCACCTCACTTTAGAGAGGGACTTGACCTAGCCTAGGGTGACTCCACTAGGTGAGGAGGATGATGAATTTTAGGAGTCAGGGTTGACTAATGTAGGGACCACAACTGATTATGATACATGGTGGACACTCAGGGTATGGTAGGGCTTTGAGGGTCCCTTGGGTAGGGTCCTAGATGATGCAATAGAGGGCAATGAGGGTGTAGAGGTAGATCCTCATGGTCATCGAGTCCGTCAGAGGACTGAGGGTGGATGGGGTGAGGCAGCTATAGAGGAGGCACCACCAGCTGATGAGGAGGGTGATGCTCTTGAGGAGGGTGAGGCACCACCAGACAATAATATTGGAGAGCTCAGGGCTCAGGTTGCTAGCCTACAGACTCAGGTAGGCTCTCTATAGACACAGATGCTACAATGAGATACCACCATTGCCACTCTAGAGGCAAAGGTGAAGGATATCCAATCTAGACTAACATCAGGGTAGGACCAGTGGTGAGACTATGAGGAGGAGAAGACTACTCTATAGGCCAAGATCACTACAACTGATGCAGAGATACATAAGCTCATAGGGTAGTGCACTCTACTTTAGTCTCAGCTAGATGCTTTGATAATACTTCTCACCACCTACCAGGCTAGGGTATCAACTCCCTCATCTTCACAGGTTGTTCTAGCACCCCTAACTATTCTAGTAGTACCAATAGCAGCAGGGAGTAGCAAGCTTGGATCAGGGGGCAGAGATCAAGAGACTTCAAGCTCTAGTTGAGTAGCACATTGAGGAGGCCTCACTCAGATCTACCTACATTACCACTCTGAGAGGGTGGATTGGACTACTCGAGGGTGAGATTCTAGAGATACCCATAACTTCAAGGTCTCAGAGGACTCACACTCGGGAGACAGGTCAATCATCAGCTAGCTCCAACCATAGGACTCATAGGTCTAAGAGGACTTCTAGTGCTAGCTCATAGAGGACCCACAGGGAGGGTGGAGGTGATGATGATGCCTCATAGACTAGGGGTATAGGCCCTGGCTAGTATAGATCTTAGAGATGTCATTGTACCATTTTTGAGTGTAAGGTCGAGGACCTACACATATGTAGCCTACGGGTATTTTTGACCATGTCGATGTACTATTGCCTATTTATTTTGATACACACACACACACACACACACACACACACATATATATATATGATATGACATTGAGACTCATTATATGTGTAATTTATTATGATTTTTTATTGTTTATGTTTTATGAGATGCATATGGATGCAATGCTATTATTTTATGCTATATGATGTGATGTATGGATGACATGCACTAGATAGCTATGTGATAGATGATTTGATGCTATGAGTTATGTATATATATGTACTACTTATGATGGATGCATATGAATGCCATATTTTTTATGTTAAATGCATGTATAATTTGCTTCACTTGTATGCATTTAATTTGTGTTGCTACGACATAGTCTATGCCATGTATGTATTGCATATTTTTCTTTGTTTCTTTGATAATGTGTTTGTGAAATGGACATGTATGCTTTAATCACTTAAAACATAATGTATGCAATATGATTTTTAACAATCTAATGGATGACACCACCGAATGTATAACAATCATGGATTGTAGTTGCTTTATCTTCTTGTGAAAGATAGTACACCCATATGTGAGATGCAATTATATATGGTTTCTATTCATGGGCTTTTGTAAATTAAAAGAATATGGCTAACATAGTCAGTGGCCATCTAAACATCATTTCTGACATCCATCCGATATCTAACATATATTACAAATAGTTCTAATAAACAAACTCTCATAAAATAAATTGATGTTTTGATGATTGCATTGAAAATTGGTTGTTGCTATTTGGGAATTTTTGAGGTTTTCCATGAGACTCAAACACCCTAGTTGACTTATCAAAAGTTGTATACTAACCATACTAGACTTCTGAAACATAAGGCTTTCACTAGGATAGGCCCTAACTGTTCATTATCCCTATGTGTGCAAATGAGTATATTTAGATAAGGCATAAGCATACCCCGATGTCAGGCGGGATTCTTTCAGCCCATTGCTAATATTGGGGATCCTCAAATGTCTATCCAATCCTAGGTTTAGATTTTAGTTGGACTAGACTACTAGGCGATACAGGACACCTGAAGCTAGCTCTTCCACATTCAAACATTGGTCTGCACACAAGAAAAATGCTAATGTATCATACATATCATCATGCATAAGGTACAATAGTGCTGACAATTCCAAGGATTCAAGTTTACTCCCTTCTTTTCTTCAATTTATTGGGATACTTGCTCATATATAGTGACAAAAATCACTATTTATTTTGTATATACTATTTTTTTTCTCTCTTTTTCTTTTTTTTATTTATTTATTTTTTTCTCTTGAGCAAGGGATTTGATACTGATTTGATTTTACTTTGAAAACTTGATCTTGATTTGACTTGAATTTCTGGGATTTACATTTTGTAATTTGATTCAAAAACTTCCTTTGGGGATTTTGCTTTGGGGAACTATTTCTAGGATATCGATCTTAGGGTATCAATATGAAGGATTGATCTGGGATATCACTCTGGGATATTGCTCATTTTAATGTAAGCAAGGGATTTTGGGTAGGGAATAAACTTGTCCTTTTTCCAATTGCCAACATTTCTTAGACCATCCGCATAGGGGGATAAGCAAGAATAAACTTTTCACCTCAGGATACCTGGTCTTACTTCGTAGCTTTTATATTCCCCTAGTCCTTATTAGGATTGTTTAATTTGTTGATTAGTGATAGAATTCTGATATGCTAAGGGCTATACACACTAGACCTCATCTACAAAAGCAAAGCAAGCTTTCTATCAACTCTTGAGAAGACCTCTAGGTATGGTTGAATGACCGAAAAACCCTAGTATATTCTTCATAGCAACAATAGGGGTTGTGTTGAAAAACACAATTACTCACAAGGGTGATAAATGATGAAAATGCAATGATGCATGATTGAAACACAAACGTGGTGTCATTTGTAAGATTGTAAACACAATATATTCTAATGCAAGTGTGATGGATGGATATGCCTAATGCAATGCAAAAATGAAATGCATGTGGAAAATGAAATGCATGATGCAAGATGCAATGCAATGATGCAAATGAAATGCAATGTTTTTGGATTTTGATATTTTTCCAAATTTTTATGGATTTTACATTTTGACCAAGGGATTTTAAAAACCATTGGAGCCTTTTGTGCTTTGACCAAAGGGATTACAGATGCCTTTGGGGCCTTTTTGGAGTTGACCAAAGGGCTTACAGATGCCTTTGGAGCCTTTTATAAATGACCAAAGGGCTTACAAATGCCTTTGGAGCCTTTTTTGAATGACCAAAGGGCTTATAGATGCCTTTGGAGCCTTTTTATGGTTTTAGGCATAAAATACTTTAAGATGAAGGATATTGAGAGGTTCAGGCTCTTCAACTCCTTCGAGCGATGTCAAGCGATATGTCCTAGGTCCAATCTTCTCAAAGATCATATAAGGACCTAACCAGTTAGCCATAAATTTATCTCATAGTTTTAGCAGTAAATTTGAGTTTTTTTGGTTCTCTTTCAGCACAAGATCACCAACCTCAAAGTCTCTCAGATGGACTTTATTATTGTAAGCTCATTTTAAGCGCTCTTGATAAATGTGGAGGTGCTCAAGGGCATTCACATGATGTTCATCAAGTAGCATCAATTGATCTAGGTGAGCTTGCCGTGCGATGTCATCATCAATGAACTCTTTCAATGCGATGTGCAATATTGGAATCTCCAACTCTAAGGGCATAATGGCCTCAGTGCCATATACTAATGAAAATGGAGTTGCCCCAATGGGTGTCCGAATACTAGTCCTATAAGCCCATAATGCAAGGGGTAGCTGGATGTGCCAATCTTTGTGGTGCTCTTGTACCATATTTTTCAAGATGGAGACCATTATCTTATTTGAAGCTTTAGCTTACCCATTTGCTTGTGGATAATATGGAGTCACAAAACTATGTTTGATTCTATACTTAGACGTCAAAGCTCTCATAGTTTTGTTCTTAAATGATGTTCCATTATCCAAAATTATCTTGGATGGTATCCCAAAATGACTTATGATATTAGTGAGTATAAACTCAGCAATATGCACTCTAGTTGTCATTGTTAAGGGAATGGCTTCCACCCATTTAGTAAAATACTCAGTAGCCATAATAATGAATGTATGTCGACCCGATGATGGAGGAGAGATCTTACCAATGAGATCAAATCCCCACTGAGAAAATGGCCAAGCCACTTGAATGGGTTGTAAGGCCTGTGATGGCAGGTGTGTAATATTAGCATGATGCTAGCATTTAATGCATTTCTTGACATACACATTGCAATCCTTCTCCATAGTGGGCCAATAATAACCCATGTGAAGGATGCACTTGATGATAGCCATACCACTAAAATGGCCACCGCATGTACCATCATGAGCTTGAAAAATTACCCAAGATGACTCTTGGGGCTCAAGACAATGAAGGAGAACTCCATCATAGCTTCTACGGTATAGGATGTCTGCTAACAAGACATACTTTGTCACTTTCTATTTAAATGTGCGCTTCATGACACATGATAATCCCTGAGGGATTACACCAAGTCTAAGGAAGTCATGTATCTATGACATCCAGTTATGATAAGCTTTGACTTTGATCAACAAGACAACATGTTCCCCCTATGGTTCTACATTTGCAAATGTAGACTGGGAAATAACCTTGTGGTGAATGGTAGTACCACTCCCTATCGGATCCTACGAGATCAAAGACCCCTAGGATGCTCTCTTGAGAAAGTCTTTGGCTCTATAGAACCATTCATGGTTTGGTTCTACATGAATCATGTTGATTGAATCTTTGTTATCCAATGCTTCACGCTGCACAGTAGAGTGTGACAATATTTTTACATGGATGGTAGTGAAATCAGTAGATAGATTCTGAGGGATTAGAGATCCCAAAGATGCCATTGTGTCTACAAATCTATTGGATGAATGAGGGATTGCCTCGATGTCATACCATTCTAGTTGAGCTAGATAAATGTCAACAAGATCCTTGTAAGCTTTCAATACCGAACATCGACATTGAAATAATCCCTTAACTTGGTTAACAATGAGAAGGGAATCACCAAAGATATTTAGCCTTTTTATCTTCATGGTGATAGATATTTGGAGACCCAAAATTAGGGCTTCATATTCAGCATTATTGTTAGTGCAAGGAAAGTCCAACTTGAATGACAAGGGCATTGGAGCTCCTTGTGGTGTGAACAACACTATTCCTGCACCACCCCCTTGCTCACACTTCGAACCATCGAAGAACAAGGTCATATCAGCTTTGTTATCCAGTTCCTCGGGTTTGGGTGCTTTTGATAAGGCAAATACTGCATCATCAGGAAGCTCTATGGTGAGGGGCCTACTATTTTTGAGAGGCACCTCAGCCAGTTGATCAACTATGACTTATCCCTTAATGGACTTTTGGCTTATGAATTCTAGATCAAATTCTATCAATAGCATGATCCACTTCATAGTACATGTATTATGATATGTCTTGCTCATCATATACTACAAAGGATTTTGTTTGGATATGACATATGTCGTATGACTCAACATATAGTGTCACAATTTCTTGGTAGCAAACACTACTGCTAAACACAACTTTTCAACGTATGCATATCCTAGCTCATAACTCACCAAGGTTTAGCTAATATAATATATGGCTTGTTCTTTATCTTGCACATTCTTTTGGGCTAACATAGTTCCCAATGCAAAGTTAGTCATCGATATATACAACAAGAATGGTACATATAGCCTTGGTGGAGCTAGTACTAGCAATGTTACCAGGTATTGCTTAATCTCAACAAAGGCTACTTGATAGTCCTCATCCTAATTGAATGGGACCCCCTTGTGTAGCAGTTGATTCATGGGTCGACATTTATCTGATAATTATGTGATAAATCACTTTATGGATGCTACTTTGCCCTATAGGCTTCTTAATTCCTTGATATTTATGGGGGGATGCATTTCTAAAATAGCCTTGACCTTTGTTGGGTCAACTTCGATGCCTCATTTTGAAATGATGAATCCTAAGAGCTTTCCTAAAGTTACGCCAAATATGCACTTCTTAGGATTCAACCTGACATTATGCTCTATCAGGTGATCGAAGACCTTCCTCAGGACCTCAACATGCTCTGAATGTAGCAATGACTTTGCCAATAAGTCATCGATATAATCTTCTAAGATCTTATGCATGTAGTCATGAAAGATATATGTCATAGCCCGCTGATATGTAGCACCAACATTCTTCAGGATGAATGGCATAACCTTGTAACAGAATGTCCCCCATGGCATTATGAATGTGGTTTTATGTTGGTCTTCGAGCTTAATCCAAATTTGATTGTAACCAAAAAAACCATCCATTAAGGAGAGCATCTCATGACCCGTAGTTGCATCTACGAGAGCATCTATGTTTGGCAATGAAAATGAATCCTTTGGTGTTGCCCTATTTAGGTCTCTAAAATCCGTACAGATACGGATCCTTCCATCAGGTTTTCCTATAGGCACCATGTTTGATACCCATTTTAGATAGTCGATGGAAATGACAAACTCTACATCCAACAACTTTTGCAATTCATCCTTAACCATTAAGGCTACTATTGGATGCATCTTCCTGAGTTTCTGCTTGACTGGCTTCTTTGATAGATCTAGCGAAAGGTTATGAGTAACCAATTTTGGATCTAGACCTGACATGTCCTTATAAGTCCAAGCAAAGAGATCAGGTCTCTCTCTCAGTAGAGGGATGAGGTTGGCATGCTCATCAAGAGTCAAAATTTCTCCAAATTTAACCTTCTTAGGATTAGTGGGATCATTACTGATATCCACTTCAAAGGTTTCCTCTATTGACATATGGGATCCCTCCTCAAGCTGGTGAGGTGTAGGAATCAAGTGGATGTCATCTACTAGGTTTATAGGTTCCTCATTGGAAGCATCCTCAGCATGATAGACATCATGTGCATAGCCTGGTGCAAAATGGAAAGGTTGCAACATTTCTTCATTAGGGAAGAAATCTTCAGGCTCTAGAGGTGAATCAATGTGATCCCAATCAATAGCATCTACATTAAGACACAATGGCTTGGAAGGATCGGCTGGATTATGGAGTGGAGTGGTCAAATAAATGGAGATCATATTGATGGAATGGATCATGTCTCCAGGACCACGTGCACGTGACTCAACATTAGCAAAACTTCCATCCCCGAGATGTGGTTCTAGGGGTATGGGGATCTCTGGATCCGGTCCATGAATAGACTATCGGATGGGATCATTGGGCTCAAGGAGCTCCATGTACATTGGTGGATCAGGAAACACCATGTGATAAATCACATTAAGATTCGGTGGCCTTCCCCTAAGGTGAGGATGGAGATTGATCTCTCTGTACATCTCCTCAATAGTATATGGTGCATTACGATGGTGCAAGTAGGGAGGTCCTAAATAGGCTCTCTCTATTTCATCTTCATCATCACTATCATAATAAAGACCCTCACCTCTACCTAATGGAATCGGGCGATGCTCCACATGAGGCCCCATGTAGGCTATGTCTTGATAGCCATCATCATTGTCGAAGGGCTCTTCACTCATATTTATTGATTCCAAAGGTAAAATATGATGCAAGAGCATAGGGCCCAAGTAGGCCAACTTGGTTTCATCCTCAGATTGCTCATTGTTTGAGGATAACTCAGCATCATCTATTCCAAAATCATAGTCTGGTCCATCACTTTTGATGATGGATACTGCATGAACGTCCTCAGAAGCAACTTTTGATTTGGTGTCTATAGTTGTGTCTAGATTCTAGATGTGTATACCAATATCATCGGTAGCTCCATGAATTTGATTGTCCAAGTTGGCTCTTGGAATGGGTTTTGGATCGGTCTCCACCAAGATGTTCGCATGATATCTCTTGGGTGGCTCCATAGTGACATAAGTCACTAGCCGGTTATCCCTCTGAAACATGAAAGGATTAGGGTGATAAGGATTGAAGTCAACTTCACCCCCAGATTGAGGTACAGGTGGTCTAAATATGTCATGAGAAGTTCATCCTGACCTCGAATATAGTATCCTAACCTGAACCTATCAGTTGGCAACTGATACTATGGTTCATATGGCCTTCTATGCCCTTGCTCGAATAGTTTGAGACCGTAACCATGCCAATGGTAATGCTCGAAGTATCGCATGGCATATTCTAGGTTAGAGAGATAATGAACATTCATGGTGAATGGTTCATTATCATCCTCATCCATGGGTGTGGGAGATGCAAATTGGTCTAGCCCTCCATAGATGAAGTTGGTTTGGTTAGGTGGTACCCCTAATGGTTCCACCATCCCTACGGGAAGGTGATGGGCTCATGGTCGGCCCATGTCCTATGCAGTCTTGATAATCGGTGTGAACATCACATTCTACATGATATATTCCCCTAATCTAGGATTAACCAAATGGATGGTCACCTACGGTGCAGATGACCCTGCTGAAGATGCAGGTGAAGCAGGTTGAGGTGCCTCTTCGACTTCTCCTTGAATTTCCTCTACTTCCATGGGAGTAGGGGCTTCAATGATAATTAGCTTGGGTATTTGCTTTTTATCTCTATTTTACCCATATTTGCTTTCAACTTCCTATCATCCCGATGCATCATAGATGTAGATGGTCTAGTAGAAGCAGATGTCATGTGCTCCGATCATTGAGATGCAGATATTGTAGGCTTAGCACACACATCTTTTATTTTACCTCCTAGATATTTGATTGGTGATGCTGGCCACACATCCAGGTGCATTGAGGGGAGCATGAATTCCCTTGAAAAATCTGCTAGATTCACGTATTTAAAGGGTTCTTCATCTGAAGGCACCACATGAACCTATCCCTCATGAACGTATTTGATACATTGATGTAGAATAGAAGGGATACAATATATTTCTATGATACAAGGCCTCCCTAGAAGTATGTTATATTGCATAGCACCTTCGATTACATGACACATCATCAGGATGGTCTTCAGTCCTACCTGGATAGGTAAAACTATAGTACCAATCATTGAGCATAATGCATCATTGAAAGCTCTCAACGTGAAGGTAGAAGGGATGATATGCATCTTGGGAAACTTCAAGTGAGTTAACACCTTGGTAGTTATGATATTGATTGATGACCCCATGTCAATAAAAACCTGCTTGAATGGTTTGTGATTCACACATGCAATGATATGCAATGGTGGGTCTGCTATAATAGTGGAAACCATCTTGACTTCATGATCATGAAATTGTATGACCAGTTCTTGAAACTATTGTACATGCCCCATAAAGTGTGTAAATACTTTAGGATCTTGAGGCTGCACTTCTATGGACCTTAAGATGTCCATAAGTATCTCCCTATGCTTGGGAGACTATTGGATCAGCTCATAAATCGACAACTTTGTTGGAGTCATCTATAGGTTTTGGACCAACCTACTTTTGATGGTCACCACCGGTCTAGTTGGTGGGCCTGGCACATGTTGGGATGGCCTTGGAGGAGGTGCAACTTGGACTCTAATGGGCATTGGAGGTTGATTTGGTCATTCATACCTCACATTCCTTGTGACAACGTTGACCATTTCGATGAACCCCTGGGTTGGTGGTTCGATGCGTACTTGGTTGACTTGGCCAACATTATTCTTTGGTACCTCATGATTTGGTAGAGGATTTTTGTAAATCCTCATATTTTTATTATCAGGTGCTTGTGGGTTTTCGACAAGAAGCGTACCTCTTTCGATCATATTTTGCACAAGATGTTTGAAATACCAACATACCTCGATGTCGTGGCCTTTCGATCGATGAAAGATGCAATATTGATCATCCTTGTAGCCCTTAGGCTTAGGCTGATTAGGGTCCATTAACTTGACTTTGGGTAAGTGTATAGCCTTCACCTCACATAACTGATGAAAAATTGAAGCCAAAGACTTTGATAACTGAGTGAATACGTGAGGTGGGCATTGTTCCTTATTTTTACCCCTATAATTATTGTTGCATTGCTCATATTGCATAGGAGGAGGTTGGGCTTGATAGTTTCATTATTGTTACCCCTTATCCCCTTTCTGGAGGTTCAACACCACCTGATTAACATGGGTCAGCTTGGCCTATTGTCTCTCAATACTTTTCTTGTGCCACTCCTTCTTATTTTTGAGCTTCAAGTTACCCTCCTATAACTTGATGTCCTCTATCACCTTGGCTTGCACCAAAGCCTCTTCGAATGTCTGGTACTACTGCAACTATAGCAATAATAAAATATGCTTGGCACAACTCTTCATGAACATTCAAGTTAATTCAGAGGATGGGATGGAGAATGGCAGCTTTGCCATCATTTTCCTCCATAATTTTCCATAATCCATCACTGGCTCATCATCATGTTGTGTTAAAGTAGCCAGGTCGGATAAGTTTACCTTTTTCTTGACGTCGAAGGAAAAGTGTTCAAGAAATGCATCAGCTAGTTGTTTGAAACTAGTGATGTTGTGCCTCTTTAATTGGTTGAACCACTCCTGAGATGGGCCTGAGAGGGTGGTAATGAAGGTGCATAGGAGCAAAGCATCATTGCTCTCAATCTGAAAGCACATATCTAGGAAACTCATTACATGCTCCTGTGCGTCTTCCTCTCCTTGAAACTTTTCCAGTCTAGGCATCTTGAAATGCTCAGGATAGGCTGGAATAGGCACTGACGTGCATAGAGGTTCATTATAGATTTTGTTCAAGGTAGGCTTTTGATAAGTCATTCCTTGCTTCTCTATGGCTTGGACCTTCTCTGCTAAGGCCTTATAGGCCTACGAGGAAAGGAACTCCTCTTCTCGAGATTGCCTTGGAGGCACCTTCAGAGGTAGATTCTTCCTCTATCGAGGTGGCGTACTAGGCTCACCCTCCTCCTCGAATTGGGAGATTTCTGGATATTCTTGTTCTAATTCCTCTCCCACTTCTTCCTCATACTACCTATGCTCATGTTGTTTGGATGTTGGATGCCGATCTCTATGTTGAGTCGTACGATGAGTATGTGTGTCTATGTACTCAGGGTATAGCTCAGGCTGTGAAGCCACTCGTCTATCGACACGCTCCCTGGTCTCACTATGAGGAGGTAAACCAATGCTAGCCAATCGATCCTCTCTCTCTACATACTCCTTATGATCGAGGATGCATTGTTCATGCATGCATTGTTCATATAATTTTTGTCTTATGAACCTCTGCCTCTGAGAGTTCTCATTTTTGAGGTGCTCTTTCTCTACATGAACATCCTCCAATTGGTCTTGGAGAATCTGTTATCTCTACTTCTGACACCAGTCTATGAGATCTATCAACATGATCGATCATCTGAGGCCTCTGGTGTATGCGCTCTGTTCGAGCGACTTTATGGGTATGTCCTCCAATGGACTGATTTGCCACACTCTTGCCTCTGTCTATAAATATGACATTCATGTCAGGCTGTCTCCTATACTCTATGCCTGCATGAGATGTAGGAGCATGTATGTCATGAGAACTCTTGGAGCACTCTCTAGGTTCTCGAGTGGTCCTAATGGTGCTTTCGCTACACTCACTCGTAGGTCGAGAGTTTGCATGGGCCTATGCTCGAAAGTGGTCCCATCTACTTGCCCTTGAATGGGTGGATCTCAAGCTTGTCTATACTCGGATGGTGGAGGTCATGAGCCTCCCTTAGATACAAGTCGAAGGGGTACCAATCTGGATCCCTCAATGACATATTCTTTAGTAGAACCCATGGATGCCCATGGAATGCGGTCATGATAAATGCTACCATGTGTGGAACCCCCATGTTGGGAAGTCCCATGCTTTGATCTATGTCTAGAGGGATGTCTAGTACTTCCTCTAATCGGGGTATTCTCAATGGAATCCCCTCATGTGGAATTATCCCCTCTAATACTCACTGAATGATATCTAGGAGGATTCTATGATTGAGGGTGTTCTACATCATGTTGTGCATTAGGTGGAGCTTGGGCTTCGATCTCGAGTCTATTCCTGGATCGACCTCTCCGTGTTTGCACCATTATGTATCCTATGTCTAGATTTAACTTTTATTAACACGCAAAGAATACAATGATGATTATCTCATTTTAAAGTTTTAAAATGAGCCCTAAACTATTTGATGTGTTTTTCAAATTTTTTGTATCAGTAAAGTAACTCTTATCATGTTTTGCAATATGTTGATGATTTTCTCAATTATTTAAAAGGCTTTCACCTATATGCTCATAGCTCGACAACCTGACGATGAACTCCAGGTCATGTAATCCCCCCAAAATGTGGTGATGAGGTCCACACTCGGGAAGGGAGCACAGGTCCTCCCAGATCCTCACCCAATTTCACCCAATCAATGTTATACCCTCCGAAGAGAAGTACATGCAAATTTTTTGGGCTACGAAAGGTTCTTGGATCCGGTATTGGTCTAGTAACAAAAGGTACAAGGGAGTTGGGCCAATAGATGGAAATCACTACCACCATCATTGAAACCCTACTAGTGGTTGGATGTGACTTCCAACTCACTAGCATTTACAATGTGTCATGGTGTGTGTGGTTCCTTTTACTTTGCATGAAATAAAAATGCATAAAACAACACTCAAATGATTCTACATGCTTTTCAAAAGAATGTTTCACTTTTAAGAAAATGTATGACCATGCTAAATGATATTCAGAGAATGCAACTATCTATGACATAAATGGCCACTGATTGGGCCTCATGCATGCAAACTCTAAACAAGCAATGTCCTAGACCGCTGGAGACTAGGGCGGACTACAATCAGAGGCCCGCTATTCCTAGCAGTGACTAGTAGAAAACTAAGAAAACATCTAGGATTTTCCTTTTTACTTTTTGCTATGTTTTCCTAATTAGCATCCATCTATTGCATTATGCTTCTATAAAAACATAGACAAAAAAATACAGAGAGGAGAAAATGACCCTACCTCAGATCCAAGTCTGTTGATGGTGTCTGATATCTATTTTTTTCTATTTTCTACTGATCGCATTTGTCAAGTGCGGCTATGACTGTTGCCCACGGGTGTCATCTGCGACACCAACTGTTAACCATAGTTAGCACCTACAACAAAAACACAGAGAAAAAACATTAGTGATCACAAAATTTTTGGGGTTTCCACCATGATCACATTTTGTACCATGCAAAATACTAACACCTAATGCTATAATCATTGAACATTATGTAAAATTGGGTATGCACATATGAATTGACAAGAAATGACACAAAAGTAAAAGAAATGCTTCTCTTATTAATATTTCGAATCAATCCAAATTACATATCCATCCCTCTTAGGGATACCCTTTTGATACAACAATTACAACATGATAAATTCCCCTCTAGGGTAGGTGTAATCCAAATGTCTTCCACAAAGACACGAACTGCTCCAAGGTTTTAGACCTTCTTCTCCATGATTAGAGGTATTTGTTGCCTTGCATCCCAAAACCCTGTTGATCCTACGTGCAATAAACAACAAGAAACATTAGATACAAAGGAGGCCTCTCTTGATGAGGCTTTTAAGAGAATCTTGCATAAAGGATGATGTAATTAACATGAAATCAAGAAAGTGCAAGAAACATATTAAACCTATGTTAAGCATGAAATAATGACATACAACATGTTAAGGAAAAGCAATTGCATCTATCTAATGGCCTAATTACGAAATTGAAAGCATGGAAGCATGAAAAGATCCATTAGTAGCATAATTGCAATAATGAAAGGAAATGACTAAAAACCCTAATTGCACTGGTCAAAGTCCCTAATAAAGCTAATTAACATGAGATATAACTAATCTAGTAACAATAAGCAAATCCTACGACTAAAGAATAGGGAAATCAGTGATACTACCCTGACCACGGCTCTGAAGCACGGTGAGCACTATTAGCCATGGCTGATAGCCACGATGGAGCTTGAAGTGAGTTTGTACTCCAATTCAAGGGTTGAATCTCTGAATATCTCCATAAATTTGATGTTCAAGGATCACCTTTGTGTCCTCTAATATATTTGGTGGTTGAATTGCTCAGTTTGGTGATGGAATGGGCTCAATTGGTTTTCTTGATTCTTACTAACCCTCCATAGCCTCCTTGACTCCAAATGCCATGTGATCTCCAATTGGGCAGCCAAAGTGTTCCTCTCAATGCACCTAGGTGAGTATGCAATTTGACAGGGCTTCGCTATATTTCAATTCGAGATTCATCTATATATTTCCCCAATTTGAAGGGGGGTTAAATAGCATTTGCCTAGGGCTAGGGGTAGCTTCATGAGGAAGCCAAGAACAATATTGGGTAGTTGAGTTTGTTGAATGGAAGGATCCAGAACCTTCCTCACTCAAACCACTCCAATCCACAACCAATTGGCCGTTGCAACCGATTTTGGGTCGGATGAAGGCCAACTAATTTTGAGTACTAACTGGGGCTGATAAGCATGGTCAGCTCTGCTAACCGTGGGTGTCAACAGTGGCTAGCACTGACTAGGCAAAGGTGCCCAAATTGAGTGGTAAAAACCACTGCTATACCTTGGAATCTATCCAAGGTCTTCCATATGGTCTTCTAGCATGTCCCATATGAGTAGTCACCTCGGCATGACGCGTTTTAGGTGTCTATAATTCCTAATATTTTTATTGTCCTTGATTGGCCACCAAAAAATTTTATCATATAAATGTTGGTCCAACCATTGATTTTTGATATCTCTAATATTGTTATCCAAGGGTTTATCCCAATCCTCCCATTTATTGACTAAAATAGATTCAACTACCACATTTTTAATAGAAAGCCAGGTTTGAGATTTAGACATTCTTTCTTCATTAAAAATATTTCTTCGAATCTAGATCATCCATATAATGTAAGTAAGGGTCCACTCCCAAATGGCTCTCATATAATCAGGATCATATTTTTATCCAACCCACTCCACTATCTGATCCCTAATATATTGAAAATTATGGAGGGGTTTTCTCTAGGAGTTTGCAAAGTCTTTCCAGAGAGACTAAGAAAAGGGGCACAAGATGAAGATATGGTTGGTGGTTTTAGAATCAACTTCACAATTAGGGCATCTAAAGGGGCCAAAATAACCTCTCTTAATCAAGTTATGACTAGTTAAGATTTTATATTGCACCACCAACCAAACAAAAATAGAGATCTTGGGCTACACTCCTTACCTCCAATTTTTTACCAAATTCTATTCCAATCCCCATTGAAGTTAACATCTATAAGGAAATTATAAGCTTTCTTGGTAGTAAAGTTTCCATATCTACTACTCCTCCAACACAACACGTTTAGATCCTTATAAAAGGAAAGCTTCCTTCCAAAGATGATTCCCCAGAGATTACATTTATCAACATCCATGATTTGATCAAGCCAGGAGCGAAGATATTTTCAAACACGCAACATGATCCTACCAATCTCATGGGAATGGAATGGTCTTGAAAATAGTTCATAACTTGGATCCAACCCTCCTCTTCATAGGCCTCTTTAAAAATAGATAGGGATTTATCTTCTCTTAAAAGAACATATTGTTTCCACGCATCCTCCTAAAAGAGAGCTTGGCTACCATACACGATCTTCCAAAAGGTAGTAGAATGCATCCATGTGCTATGGGACATCAAGCTAGACCAAAGAGAAGACCCTAGAGGAAAATTTTCAAGCCTAATCTATTGGAATATTTTCAACATTGTCTCCTTAGTCCTAAGTATTAATTCCTAGTATTTAGTTTTAGTTTAATGTTTTGATTTACATATTTCTAGTTAATTTGATTAGCATACATTGAGGTTTTGGCTTGGTTGATCAATGTTTGACCATAGTCCAAGATTAGCATGTTGTTAGGATAAGAGCTATCTTTAAGTTAGTTTGTTGTAATAAGTTTAAGAGGATTTCTCTCAACTACCGTGTCTATTTTTAGTTCTTTCAAGAACTATAAAACTATGTAATGCATTGTTGATCAATAGAACAATTTCACCATTATTTCTTATTTGGTATTAGAGCAGGTTTGCTCAGATAGATCAAAACATGTGGAGAGTGGCGTGAAGAGATCTGAAGCACGCACTTTGTCAAAGAAACTCAAGTGGCTAGCACTCAACAGAGTTGCAAGGAATATCTTGAGTAAATCATTAATATATCATGAATACTGAGGTATTTTATTATGAAATTTTGAGGGTTGTTAGATAATTGTATCAAGAGGATGCTATCAAAATTTTAGGTGATTTGGAGCTAATTTACGAATTTTATTAGCATTTTAAGTTTTTCAATAAAATGGTTGTATAAGGTGGAATACAGGGTATTTGCTTCTCAAATTTTGGGAGAAATATTATTTAGATAAAATCATAATTTATAAAAAAATTTAGGTCATTTGGATCTGTATTGATTAATGTATATGAATATTTATTTTTCCTTCAACAATCCTAGATTCGAAATTGTGATAGAAAGGGAAAAAGTAAATTGATCACATATTTCTCATTTGTGAATTTGGATATGAAATTTAGTGGATTTTTAGATAAGTATATCAGAATTCTACAGGAAAAATTTTAGTTTGTTTCAATTAGTATTGGCCGATTTATGATAAATTGGGTGCTTGAGACTTTGGTAAATAAAAGGAAGCCATGTATGCAAACTTGGTTGTACCAAAATTTGATGGAGATAATTATGCTATCTGGAGCATAATTATGAAGACCTTCTTGAAGGCTCAAGACTTATGGGATATAGTTCAAGAAGGCTATGAGGAGCCTTATTGGAGCAAGCTACAAGGTGTGGAGAGAAAAGAGAAGAAGGAGTAGCAATATGCAAATTGCTTAGCTCTTATGGATTTGAGGAGAGGAATGGAAAAGAATGTTTTTCCTCTCATAGAAAATTGTAGATCAGCTACAATGGCATGGAAAGTGTTGAAGGATGCTTATGGGTTTGATGAGGACACCCATAAAGCCATGTGTGATAATCATGAATATTGTTTAAGCAAGGAGGAGCCTTGTTTCCTTGAAGAAAATTTTGAATTAGATCCTTTTGAAGGAGTTTTTGAAGAGTCTTTTCAAGACTCATATGAAGACATACATTCTTATGATGGTGAATTCTTCCTTGAAGAGGAAGACATGTTTGAAGAAAAGAGTGATGATGAAATTCTTGAAGAGAAGAGATATGAATATGAGGAATCCCTTCATGGAGAAGAGGATGAGAAGGCGAAGAAGCCTTGTATAGCTCTCATTGGAGAGAGTTATTGTGAGACACCCTATTGTGGCTGATCCACAACACACCCCAAAATTGGGGACCCACATTTTTTGCATGCTTTCCAAGAAAATTGCAGTGGCACAGATGCTCAAAATCAAAGAAAAAAGCAAAATTTCACAAAAGGGAAAAGTTGTCGCGATATCGCGACATGTTGCTCCATCGCGGCCGAAATTGAAAAGTTGTCGCGATATCGCGACATGTCGCTCCGTCACGGCCAAAATTGAAAAGTTGTGATATCGCGACATGTCGCTTCGTCGTGGCTGAAATTGAAAAGTTGTCGTGATTTCACGATGTGTTGCACTGTCGCTGCCCAGAAGTGAAAGTTGTCACGATTTCATGACATGTTGCACTGTCGCTGCCAAGAAATGAAAGTTGTCATGATTTCACGATGTGTTGCTCTGTCGCGGCTTAGACAAGCAAAATGCAGAGAAAGAAAGAAACGTCATGATTTTGCGACATGTCACGTTTTTGCGGCTATGAGCAGCAGAATGCATCATGAAGAGAAAATGTCGTGATATCGTGACGTGTCATAAAATCATGGTCAAACCAGTCAAATAGGGCAAGGCACTAAAGTTGTCGCGATATCGCGACATGTCACGTTTTTGCGACCTGAAGCCGCAAGACAGCTCCAAATGAAGGGCATCATGATTTTGCGACATGAAGCAGTGAGACAGCCTGAAAGAGAAAAGCATCGCGATTTCACGATAGAAAGCAGCCAAGTGGTACGGAATGAAAAATTGTCACGATTTCATGACAGAAAGCAGAAGATGGTGCAAAAGAAAAAAGTGTCGCGATTTCGTGACATGTCGCATTTTCGTTGTGCATGATGGCGGACAAGGCTATTGGCCAAAAAACGTCACGATTTCGTGACATGTCTCATTTTTGTTGTGCAGGCAGAGGAACAAAGTTGCATGCAAAAAAACGTCGCGATATCACGACATGCTATTTTTTTTCATGATTTACAAGGGGGAGGTTATGAAACATGCAGAGAAGCATGGAACATGTGGCGTACATGTGTAAGGGTTACAGAAGCGTTACAATTCACCGAGAATATTAAACGTTTAAGACATCGAACAAAAAGTCAAAGATAACGATGAGATGAGGAATACGAAATGATGCAATCTGGGAAATGAAACGAACCATTGTGGAAGGAGAAGCAATTTGCCATCAAGTATAAAGCGCAGAGGCACAAATTGGTATAGGGGTTGGAAATCGCTACGGGCAGAGTTGCAGAGACAAAGGCGATAGGCCATTCTGGGCCTGTTTTTGGAGCGTTTTCCTCCACTTTTCTTTCTGGTTTTGTTAAAACTAGAAATATTCTATCATTTGTAAACTGAAACACTATTTTAATACAGAATTATAGAGAGTTGCATCTCATTGTCAAGAAAGGAGTCATTTTCTGCATGCAAGATTTAATGTTTTATTTTCCCCTTTCAGATTTCTAGGCTTATAGGTGAAGTTTAATGCAAGTGCTCTTGGTTGCTTCATGCAAATGTCTAAATCTGAAATCACAGTGAAAACCCCAGAAACCAGCACCTAGCTTATCTGGATTGTGCATGTTTGCAGGTTCAATAGGTTAGGTTGTATGCAGAAAACCTCATATCTTCGATTTTGTCAAGTAGGATTGTAGCACTCTGAATATATTTTAATTTCAGTTTTTGCATTTCATTTTTTTTATTTTTTGCTTTTTATATTTTTCCAGAGGCTTTAAATTTCAAGGCATTAAAATAAATATCTAAAAAATATCAAAATCTAAAAAGCAATGAACAATCACTAAAGTCTCATGGTGAAATAAACCATAGTGCCCCTTGTTAACAGTTACTTGCAATCACTAAGGTGTTCCAAGCATTTAAATTGAATATCTTTATTTAAGATTATTGATACACATATACCAAATGCTAACATAGTGGAACCTTGGAGAAATTGTTTCTTTGCAAGAGAGGATTTAGAACCCAAATCCTATCGGAGAGTGTGTTTTCACAATCGGGTGAAAATACCACTCAACAGATTGGCGCTAGAAGGAGGGATGGATGGGTTTATTTTAGTGAGATTTTAATTTTTTTTTATATTTCATGCCCTACTGATTGTTATCTTTAGTCTTCTAACACCACTCAACAGATTGGCGCTAGAAGGAGGGCATGAACGGGTTTATTTCAGTGTGATTTAAATGCTATAGGGGTTTAAATTTTGAATATTTCATGCCCTATTGGTTATTATCTTTAGCCCTATTTTAACAATACAACCTTGTACTGTTAAAAGGAGGACATGAATTGCTATGCATTTTCCTAACGCTTTGATTGTTCATTCAGGAATAATGTGATTTGATTTGATTTAAAAAATAAATAAATAAATAAAAAAAAAGAATTTTTGGGTATTAAAGTTATATTCTTTAAGATTCACTAATGGCTATGTTTACACCGTGGATGACAGGTAGCCCATTGAACATACCGGGAGTTCAACATTATTTGCCCGTTGGTTTTGAGAGATGTCTTCCTCGATTTTTGTCTAATGGGACAAATACTGCAAAAGAACATATTCAAGCATTCAAATTTGTTGTGAATCACTTAACAATTTGGTATGATGATGTTGCTTGTAAAATGTTCCCTTACACCTTGGAAAAAGTGGCATATGATTGGTTTACAAGTCTGCCTTTAGGGTCTATCACTTCTTGGGCTCAGCTAGAGGCAAAATTTCTCAATCAATTCAACAAAAAGCGAGTTGACCCAATCCTCATGTACAATCAGTTGGTCTATATTAGAAAAGGACCAAGTGAAAATGTGAAGTCATTTTCTGAAAGGTTCTTTGGATTATATACTCAATTAGTGACATTTTATGTTCTTCAAGAAGAAGTGGCTCTCCAAATATACATCAATGCTCTTGACTCACCCATTTCCACATATTTGCGAGGGATGCCTCAAATCACATCTTTGTCACAAGCCTATACTCAAGCAATGGCAATTGAGCAACAATTGAGTTATCAAAATTATGGTGTGGGTTTTGGATCATGTAATCTTCAATCATTTAATACCTCCCTTACCCACCCAATGATTTATCCACCTCAACCAAGTTCAAGTGTGAATCAATTTTAGAATCAACAATCGTTCCCAAGCTTCAATCAATTTCAAAATCCTCAACCTACTATGCAAGATCAACCATCTTTCTTAAGTATGAATCAACTTCAAGATACTCATCTTGATTCAAAAGATGTTTCTAAAATCAATTTCAATGATTTTCATAAGAATATGATTTTAGGCAAGGGAGGAGTACTAGATCCAACTAGTATGGAAACATGTGACAGATTGGAAACCCTTGACTCACCAAAAGATGAATTCTATGAGGATGAATCTGATTCGGATGGCACATTGGATGACATTGTTGAAAGTAATGGCCCAGAAAATTCACACCTTCCAAATTATGTTAAACGTGAATCATGGGTTACACATGTGGATTATGATAACCTTATCAATTTGAATACAAGCAATAACCCAATTTTGGAAGTAATTGAACCATCTAAGGAAGGAGAAGATAAATTTGATGAGAAACATGTTGATGAATTAAAATATGATGAAGAAATAGTTGAGCATCACAATTTGATTTTGAAAGATGATCATTATGATTCTTGGGAAGAGTATGCTCACCCCAAACCTTCTCGATGAAATTTGTGTGCCTATTGATATGCAGGATAATACAATTGCCCTTTCATATGAGGATATTACAAGTCCTGTACAATCTGAGAATGTTTTGGAAGAAGGGTTGGAATCTCATCAAAGGTTGGAGAAGGATAATGATTCTACTACCATGGATGAAGAAGGAGAATCAATTGTTTTTGTTCCCCTTGAGGGGCAAGAAATCGAAAATCTTGATCCACCTATTGTTTCTACAATGTCTATGCCATATCAAAATGAGGAAATTACGAAACCTAAGTGGTGTGGGTTTGATACTATTGATGATCCTAATGAAAATATGGATTTTAAGGCAACTCAAGCCATTGATCATGGAAAGGTGTCACGAGACACATATCTTGAAAAACTAGGCTCTTGTTTTGAAAAATATGGACGCATGTTTGATTGGGTGCCTAACTTTGGTGTTTTTGAACAGGTATTGGATGATGAAGAAGACAATGAGAAAAAAGAAAAAGTTACTAACACTCATCAAGTTGTGGTAAATTCTAACCATGATGGGTTGAGTATGGATGACAAGGTGAAATCTCTACCTTTGGTAGTAGCTACAAAGATTTCAAGTGACAGGTTACATGATGTCCCTTTGGATGCTAACATCATTAATGAGGAAATGCCAAATTTTGTTGATGCTTGTCAAGTTTGGAATGATTTTGATTGCTTTAAAATCTTGGAAAATGATTTGAATTCAAGACTTTTAGAAATAGGCTCTTGTTTGCAACATCTCACATTTGAAAAGGAAAGCCTACTTCTAAATCATCAATGGAATGATGAAACTTGCACTCTAAAGAATAGACAAGATAAAATTGAATACCAACCATTGTCTAATCAATGTGATTTGAATCTCACCTATGATGTTGGTAATAGAACTAAATCAAATTGGTATGGTGAGCATGGCAAGTTGAAATTTGTTGCATTGCTTGGTTTGATCTTATTATTGTTGGATTCCTACAAAATTTGGCATGTGTATTGTGTCATATGTTTTTTGAATTGTTCTAATCATGTTTGGGATCCAGGAAAGTGATAATCCAAGCTTTGCATCATCTTGTATTATATTGTACATTTGTATATAGATTTTGGTTTTTGGGTTTTGGTTTGTGTTTTCAAATTTTCATTTTTGGATTGCGTTTGGTTTTGGATTGAATAAGTTTTAATTTAAAGTTATGTGTTGGATTCCTATGGACATGCTTGGTTTTTATATATATATTTTAAAAAAAAAAAAAAAAAGGAAAAATTTGAGATGTCAACTTATGCCTAAGATTAGGAGAATATGAAACATTGGAATTGTGTTGTAGAAGCTCCACAAGTAACACAAACATTTTAAGTAATATCATTTGAATCTTGTGATGCATGAAGTTGTCAGTTTTGCACATTATGGTAAAGTAGATGATATATTCCAAAAGAAGCAGTGCATTCACATCTCATGTCACATTCCACATTGCATATACATGTCATCTCAAGTTACATTTTCATTTCATGTGCAATCATTGAGAAGGTGTCGAATCCTCTTAGGGTTATTCTATAACATAAAACATAAAAAATCCTAAGGTTGGGAACTGTTGCCCGAGCTATCTTGAACCAAGCACATTCCATGCACATTAAAAAGAATCTTGAGCAAAATGGTCAAAACCATACTTGGATGAAAAGGTGGGGTGAAAAGAATATTTCATGTTTGTCCTATCATGCAACATAATCCTTAAAACAATGGTTTTTACCACTTCCATGAAGCTTAAAGTCTAAAATCAGAGTAGTAAGGATAGGATTAAATCCTCATCAAACTTAGGTTGAGGATCCAACTCCCCAAAGCTCTGATTTGACCTACATGGAGTAGTAAGGATAGGACATAATTCTCATCTCACTTAGGTTGAGAATCCGATTCCCCAAAGCTTCCATTTTTTCCCATTTCATCATAAAGCTTGGATTGGAAGGATCGTACTACATGTCCTCTACAAAGGATGGGTAGTCATCCCAAAGGTCCAAGCAATAAAAAGTAAAACTAATTTTTCCCATTTCATCTCAATCTTGGATTGGAAGGATTGTACTACATGTCCTCTGCAAAGGAGGGGTAGTCATCCCCAAGGTCCAAGAGATAAAAGATAATATTTTCCATTTCATCTTAATATTTGATTGGAGGGATCATACTACATGTCCCTAGAAAGGATGGGTAGTCATCCCAAAGGTCCAAGAAATAAAAAAAAAAAGAATGAATGAAAGCCAAGTCATGGATTATGGGTTGAGTATGCTCATGCGTGGCAACATGTCTTGTCTAAAAGCAAGACCACTGATTGCTCATATGGATAGACTAGCTTGACCATTTCATCCATAACAGGTTAAATCATTTTGTTCAAGATGAGGTAATGAACTCCAAATTAGAATAGTAATGATAGGGTTAAATTCCCATCTCGTTTAGGTTGGGAATCCTATTCCCCAAAGTTCTGATTTCACTCACACTTGCACATGGGTTCAAGATGGTAGTGACACATGACCAACTTTGGGATCTAATGAATTAATTCAATATACATATATTTATTTGGCCTTAAGAGGGTTTGGCAGTTTTGATATGTTTGATCATGATATTAGAAGGTTTGAGCCTTTGCAATGCAGGTTGTTATATCTTTAGCATCTTCATCATGCATTAAAATCCTGCACAAATTTTTCATGGCCTTGCATACAAATCATAAGTGAAACTGACAATGGAATGTTGATCAAGTTTAAGCGATAGGGAATGAAACACATTGCACACACCGAGCTGATACTTAATGATTATGATGTTTCATGTATTTCTGATCTATCGGTATTTGTTTATCTTTCATGTGCTGACGCCTGTATCTAAGCTTGTATATTTCAAGTTGGGTTCTCACCAAAATGCTCAGGAGCATTTGATAGCAGAGTCACCATTTGTTGTGGCTGATCCACAACACACCCCAAAATTGGGGACCCACATTTTTTGCATGCTTTCCAAGAAAACTGCAGTGGCCCAGATGCTCAAAATCAAAGAAAAAAGCAAAATTTCACAAAAGGGAAAAGTTGTCGCGATATTGCGACATGTTGCTCCATCGCGGCCGAAATTAAGAAGTTGTCGTGATATCGCGACATGTCGCTCCGTCATGGCTGAAATTGAAAAGTTGTCATGATATCGCGACATGTCGCTCCGTCGCGACCAAAATTAAAAAGTTGTCGCGATATCGCGACATGTTGCTCCGTCGCGGCAGAAAATAAAAGTTGTGATTTCGCTACGTGTTGCGCTGTCGCTGCCCAGAAGTGAAAGTTGTCACGATTTTGCGACGTGTTGTGCTATCACTGCCAAGAAATGAAAGTTGTCATGATTTCGCGACGTGTTGCTCTGTCGCGGCTCAGACAAGCAAAATGCAGAGAAAGAAAGAAACATCGTGATTTTGTGACATGTCGCATTTTTGCGGCTATGAGCAACATAATGCATCATGAAGAGAAAATGTCGTGATATCACGACGTGTCATAAAATCACAGTCAAACCAGTCAAACAGGGCAAGGCACTAAAGTTGTGATATCGCGACATGTCATGTTTTCGTGACAGAAGTCGCAAGACAGCTCCAAATGAAAGGCGTCGTGATTTCGTGACATGAAGCAGCAAGACAGCCTGAAAGAGAAAAGCGTCGCGATTTCACAATAGAAAGTAGCCAAGTGGTACAAAACAAAAAATTATCATGATTTCACGACAGAAAGCGGAATATGGTGCAAAAGAAAAAAGTGTCACGATTTCGCGACATGTCGCATTTTCGCTGTGCATGATGGCGGACAAGGCTGTTGGCCGAAAAACGTCACGATTTCGTGACATGTCTCATTTTCGCTGTGCAGGCAGAGGAACAGAGTTGCATGCAAAAAAACGTCGCGATATCACGACATGCTATTTTTTGTCATGATTTACAAGGGGGCAGTTACGAAACATGCAGAGAAGCGCGAAACACGTGGCATACATGTGTAAGGGTTACAGAGGCGTTACAGTTCATCGAGAATATTAAACGTTTAAGACATCGAACAGAAAGTCAAAGATAACGATGAGATGAGGAATACGAAACGATGCAATCTGGGAAATGAAACGAACCATCGTGGAAGGAGAAGCAATTTTCCAGCAAGTATAAAATGCAGAGGCATAGATTGGTACAGGGGTCGGAAACCGCTACTGGTAGAGTTGTAGAGACAAAGGCGATAGGCCATTCTGGGCCTGTTTTTGGAGCGTTTTCCTCCACTTTTCTTTTTGGTTTTGTTAAAACTGGAAATATTTTATCATTTGTAAACTGAAACACTCTTTTAATACAGAATTACAGAGAGTTGCATCTCATTGGCAAGAAAGAAGGAGTCATTTTCTGCATGCAAGATTTAATGTTTTATTTTCCCCTTTCAGATTTCTAGGCTTATAGGTGAAGTTTAATGCAAGTGCTCTTGGTTGCTTCATGCAAATGTCTAAATCTGAAATCACAGTAAAAACCCCAGAAACTAGCACCTAGCTTATCTAGATTGTGCATGTTTGTAGGTTCAATAGGTTAGGTTGTATGCAGAAAACCTCATATCTTCGATTTTTTCAAGTAGGATCGTAGCACTCTGAATGCATTTTAATTTTAGTTTTTGCATTTCATTTTTTCTATTTTTTGCTTTTTATATTTTTCCAGAGGCTTTAAATTTCAAGGCATTAAAATAAATATCTAAAAATATCAAAATCTAAAAAGCAATGAACAATCACTAAAGTCTCATGGTGAAATAAACCACAGTGCCCCTTGTTAATAGTTACTTGCAATCACTAAGGTGTTCCAAGCATTTAAATTGAATATCTTTATTTAAGATTATTGATACACATATACCAAATGCTAACATAGCGGAACCTTGGAGAAATTGTTTCTTTGCAAGAGAGGATTTAGAACCCAAATCCTATCGAAGAGTGTGTTTTCACAATCGGGTGAAAATACCACTTAACACACCCATAGTTGCAGACATGTCTTGTAATGGTATGGAAAATTCTAATAGTCAATTATTTCTTTTAGGAGGAGAAAAATATGAAAAGAAAAATTGTACTAATAATTTTTTTGTAGGAATGGCATGCTTGGAAAGCATTCACATTGATAACAAAGAGGATGGATGTCTCAATGGAGATACAATTGCTCAAGGATCTTGTAGTGAAGACCACTCAAAAGTGGAAGAAGACTTTGAAGATGAAGGAAGAGAAACACTCACATTGAAGTGTTCCTTGCTTGAAGACGATCAAAGTGAAATGTATGATGAAGAATGTCTCATGAAGGAGATAAATGAAGAGTGTATTATGGAGAATGCATCTACAATTATCATGAAGGAGAATAAAGAATATGATGATGGAGAAGCAATGTTCATGGATGATCATTGGTTTGAAGACCATTCAATTGGAATGGATGCGTGCTCTCTTGAAAGAATAAATAAAGTAATGTGGGATGATCCACAAGAAAATTTTTATGAAGAGGAAATGGAAGCTATAAGATTCTTGTTAGAAGATCACTCATCAAGGGTGAAGGATGTGTTGGGTGAAGAAAAGACCCCACAAGACTCCCTCATTTGGGAGATGGAAAGTGAAAAAGAAAATGGGATAGAAACAAAAAATGAAAATGAGATTACTGATTTTCTTGTTGTAATGGCAATGAAAACATTACTCATAGATGATGATCACTCACTTGGAGTGATTACATTGCAGAAAGAGAGTTTTATTGAAAAGGCAACAATGTATGATTGCTTGAATGAATGGTGTTTCAACACACCAACATGGATTGAACAAAGGAGGAGAACTCTTAGTGAAGAGTTGATGGTTGATCTTGAAGCACCATACAATGAAGGAGAACTGCTACAAAATAGCTTTATGGGAAGCACCAAATCTACTCATACTAAAGGTAATGTTTTTATGATTAATGTTTTGTTTTTTGTGAGTAGGAATGAAAATAAAGACGATTGTCTCATTGAGACAACTTTTATGAAGAATATTCTTGGAGAGAATACAGTGATGGAGAACTTGGGTCACATGGATCAAAATGATGTGTTCAAAATTCCTTGGGAGAAGGATTCTTGTAAAGTCAGTGTTGTGAGAGAATATTTGTGTGAGGAGAAACTTTATGTTGCATATGTAGTTGGTCGTTATATGGCCATATTTATTGTGATATTTTGTGTGGAAATATGTGAAAGAGTTGTATGGTATAATCATCTATGTGAGATGATTAATTGTAAATACTCATGTGGAGTATTATTTAGTGTTGAAGATGTAAAAGAAGATCAAAATGTGAGAGCATGGTTTAAATACCATAATGATAAAGATGTAAGAGAGTGGTTGCTGAAAACCACAAGAGGAGATACTTTTGTTGAAGGGGGAGCTAATCAACAAAAGAAGGCACTCAAGCATTTGCAGAAAATTCCACATGAAGAGTGGAAGGAGTGCCACCATAAGTATTTTATAAATTCTGATTTCTTGATTCAAGATTGGAGGAAACGTAAGAGAAATATTTTCTTCCAATTCTGTGATGCTTAAAGAACTCTTGCATGAGTGTCTTTAGCATCAAGGGGGAGAATGTTGGAATATTTTCAACATTGCCTCCTTAGTCCTAAGTATTAAGTCCTAGTATTTAGTTTTAGTTTAATGTTTTGATTTACATATTTCTAGTTAATTTTATTAGCATATATTGAGGTTTTGGCTTGGTTGATCAATGTTTGACCATAGTCCAAGATTAGCATGTTGTTAAGATAAGAGCTATCTTTAAGTTAGTTTGTTGTAATAAGTTTAAGAGGATTTCTCTCAACTACCATGTCTATTTTTAGTTCTTTCAAGAACTATAAAACTATGTAATGCATTGTTGATCAATAGAACAATTTCATCATTGTTTCTCATAATCACCTCTTTTTATTCCACCTCAGGGATATATTTTTGTCTAAGAATTCTGTATGAAAAGAGGTTCTCTTCATTTCAAAATCTCCAAAATAGTTTTCCATTAAGGTTTTTGTTAAATATTTCAATATCTTTAATACCAAGGCCCCCCTCCTGGAGAGGTTTCCAAATTTATTTCCAAGTAATAAGAGGCTATTTCCATTCAAGATAGGGAACACCCCAAAAAAAGTCCTTTAAAGTTTTTTGAGCTGGTTTAAAACCTTTGAAGATGCTAATAAAGTAGAAAAGAAGTAGATTGGGAGTGCCTGAAGAGCAAACTTGAGAAGGGTTAATCTACCTGCTGAGAAAATCCATTTAAAAGTCCATCCCTGCAACCTCTTTCTAAATTTGGAGAGAATTTCATTCCAATCCAATATTTTAGGATTATAGTCAGATAAAGGAAATTCTAGGTACTTAAACGAAAGATATGACCTCTCATAGTTGAAAAACCTGGAAATATTAGCTTAGAAATGAATGGGGATATTGAAGAAAAACACTTTCATCTTCTACACATTGATGGATATTCTAGAGGCATATAGATAATCCTATAAATTTTTCTTAAATATACGAGCCTACCTAAGAGTGGATTCCCCCATAATAAAAGTATCATCCATGAACTCGAGATGGGAAATCACCTGCTTATCCCTTGCAACAAAAACACCCTTCAAGAGACCAAGGCTCTTATCTCTTTGGATCAGTATCCCAATAACTTCTACCAAAATAATAAAGAGATAAGGAGAGAGATGATATCCCTATATTAGGCCTCTATATAGAGCAAAGAAAATGGTAGGAGAACCATTAACCAAAAATGCAACTATGATCAAGGAGATACAAGCTTTCACCCACTCAATCCAATCAATGCTAGAAACCAAAGCTTTCCAAAATATTTAAAAGGAAGGTTCGATTAACTCGATAATAAGATTTATCCATATCTAGATTAATAAGCATCCTCATATATCTATTTAACTTCAAGGAGTGGATAGTTTATTGAAAAATGAGGATGTTATCTAGGATTTGTCTGCCTTGTACAAATCCACCTTGCTCCCAAGAAATGATAGAGTCAAGGATCTTCTTCAGTCTATTAGCCATTAATTTAGCAATAATTTTATAAGAAATATTACACAAGGATATGGATCTAAATTTATCCATATGAGTAGCATGATGGGTCTTAGGGATAAGAGTTAGGAAAGTGGAGTTAAGGGTTATCAATATCTGCTTAGAGTGACGAGCCTCCTCCACCACTTGATGGATGTAATTCTTAATGATGTCCCAATAGCATTGGTAGAAATCAATGGGAAATCCATAAAGCCTAGGATATTTCCATTTCTTAAAGCTAAATATAACATATTCCACTTTTTCCAAATGAACAATCTTAGTAAGACTTTCATTTTGCTCATGGAAAACCTTCAGGGGAATGGTAGACAAGACTCTTTCTCTAGTTTAAACTCTATCAATCAGAGGTTCAGTTAGGATGCTTTTGAAATAGTTTTCTACCAACAAGCCAATATCTTGATGATCCTCAATAGTATCTCCCTCTAAGTTAGTCAATCTAGAAATTCTATTCAAATTCCTATGATGGATAGTGGTTCTATGAAAAAAGGTAGAGTTCCTATCTCCTTCCTTCAACCAGATAATCCTTGATTTTTTTTCCAAAATATTTCTTCCTTCAACTCTTGTTCAAACACTTATCTACTAAGATCCTTCTCATAGCTAAGAAGGACCTCTATAAGCCCTTGGTACTCCACCCGACGTTGAAGAATAATGACATCCTTGTCTAGGACTTCTCTTTGTTTGAAGATATCCCCAAAGACTTGCTTGTTCTAGATACAAATTTTTATCTTGATAAAATTGAGTCTTTTTGTTAGTAGATACATGTGAGATCCCCACTTTGGCTTCCCTTCCCTCCACCAGAACCTAAATTTATCTTCTAGGTCAGGGTGAAGAAACCACATGCTCTCAAATTTAAAGGGAGACTATCTCAGATGAGTAGAAATATGTAAACTTATAGAAATGGGCCAATGGTTTGAGAGAGAGAGACTGATAAGATAAAGGATGCAGTGACAAAGGATACCTCAAGGTAACTCTTCGTAACAAAAAATCTATCCAATCTCTCAACCACAAAGGTCTTCATAACACTTTTATTATTCTAGGTGAACTACCTTCCTTTTGGGATCACATCAGTTAATTTGAGACTGGAAATTAAAAAGTCAAATTCTTCACTACTTCTATCCAGTTTTCTAATCCCCCCTTCTTCTCACTAAGGTTATGAATAGGATTGAAATCCCCTCTAGTGATCCATTTATCATTTCTATATTGATCATGAGAAGAGATAATATTATTCCAACAATCAAATTTACTTCAAGCAACAGTAGGACCATAAATATTTTTAGAGGGGATGAAACTTATTTTAAGGTAATAGGGATCCACCACTCGTATGAAAGAGAATCCATAACCAAATATTTTCTATGATTCCACAATATCACCAAACCCACTGCTCGACCCTTAGCTGCAATAGCTAAATATTATGCACCCTTCCAAATTTGATTAGTTTTGAGAGCCATCTCTACTAGATTCAGCTTGGTTTCTTGAATAAAAATAATGTCGGGGCTCTCCAGGCAAATTCTTCTCTTAAGGATTTTACTTTTACTTAGAAAGTGTAACCCACAAATATTTCAAGAGAGGATCTTTATTGTAAACCACTTATGAAGGTTTTCCCTACCAAAAAATCTATAGTCAAGGGTACCATCAGTCCATAATCCATGAGGATATATCCTGTATCTTCCAAGAGCTTCACAAAAGGTTTCCTTCCTTTCCTAAGATGATTAAATTTGTGAGTCTTACTTTTGGTATAAGAGGCAGTCTTTAGTCCCATATGACAAGTTTTAGGGGAAAATTTCCCCAAGTATTTTGATTTTTTCCTCCTCTTAACTTTTTCCTTTACCTTTGCTTTATTTCCTTCAATATTCAAGGACTTTGAGAGACTATAGTTGAAGGGGATAGAAGAAAGGTCATTAAAATTAAGAGTTAAAGAAAGATTGACATAAGAGGATACTACAATTTCATGACTAGGTCATTGTTGCAGGATGGTTTGACCACTCTCATCCCTCTCTGGTTGACAAGGCCCCTTCAAGGGAGGGTCTTGGGGTTTTTCTTCCAAAATATTATTGTGTTGAATCGACTCACTAGCATCCATGGGGGTATCTTCAAGGCTCAAAATTTGCTGGGGATTCCTCTAGATTAAATCCCCTTCATCTAGGTTTTTTGGACCTTTCATAGATTGCTCAGCAAGAATTTCCACTACATTTTCCTCTTACTCCCTTTCTGGTTAGTTTTTGCATGTTCCTCTATGGGGATATCTACATTTTTCTCCATCTCTTGGTTTGTCTATTGTAGAATTTCAAATGTATTAGTTTGTATTATTTTTGTTCCTCTTTCTTCTTCCACTATTGTTTATCATTTTTGTTAGATAGTTTGGGACGTTGTCACTCTTCTTTCTTGTTGTATCCTTCTTATCTAAATACTCCACTTATTGCTTAAGGGTAGGGAATTTTTGAAGGATATGACCATGAGCACGGCAAATATGTAACAAAAGGGTACATTCTCATTATCTAGGTCTTGGGTCCATTTATAATTCCCTACATTAAGAATAATAGCCTCCAAAAGAGGATATGATAGGTCAACATGGATACAGATATGGGAAAATGTTGTAACACGAGCCTCTTTAGTTATTTGGGGTATTCCTACATATTCTCCTATCATATTTCCAATTCCTTTCAGGGTTTCCTTATTCTAGAAATTCTAGAGGGAGATCATATATTCAGACCCATATCGGGGGCATTGGTTGGATTTTATTTGTTGGGATCAAATCCTATGGTCCAATTTTACATAAAGAGACCTACCCTTGCCATGAAATAAGGATCCCCATCTTGAATCCTCTCTTTATCCTTCATGTAGCTAAAAATGACTATGAAGAAACCTTTAGGACAAAGTTTAAGTTCTACTCATCCCTTTGGATTCCAGACTTTCCTTATATAATTTAATAGAACCTGCTCCCTCAACCAGAAACTAGTGAAATGACAAATTAATGCCCGCTCAGAGAAATAGGTAATTTTTATTTAAAGGAAGCAAGTTTGACACAGAAGTAGGGTAACTCTAAATTTTTATCCAAGTATTTGTTGAAGGCTATGGGTCAAGAAACCTATTGATTTTTCCCTCTTTAGAAGCTTCATACTTAAGACCTCTCGATGAAATCCCAATTTTGATTGAAGAACCTTTTTTTAGCGCCACATATCAAAAAGAGATTGATGGTAAGCCTCTCAAAGAGGCTGCCATCGAAAGGAGAGAAACCACACATAGAAAAAAAGAAAAAAAACTGGAGCAAACAAATACTAAAAGTATCAAAAGAGAGAAAACTACAAGATCATGAGTACGAGACCCTTCCCTCACTTTCCCAAGGTAGTTTTTTTTTTTGCAAAGATAGGGATGCTTCCAAAGGCAAATGGATACAACTAGGGTTTCAACAGACCCGTAATTTGCTTCCTTTTGTAATTTTTTTTATGTTGCACTGATCACACACTATTTTAAATTCTCCTTAAATAGAATTGTAAATCAATATAGTTCCTTTGCTGACATTAAGTTTCAACTTGTTACACAATTATAAATCTGTAGAGCTCTGCAATGAAGATCCCTAAATTTAGAGCCCTAGTGAAATAACAAAAACTGTTATAGACACAGACTTCTGGTATTCCTCCTATTACTTGCACTTCAATCATTCAAAATGCTATTGTAATATAGTAAACCTCCAATATTCCTCCTCTAAAACCCTCATTGAAATCAAATTTATTCTATCAGAAATACAAAATTTAAATGTTGAATCAAAACTAGTTTAGTAGAATGGAAAGTATATAAATTTAACTAAACTAACAGGCTAAAATAAAAATAGAACATAATAGAATTAAAAATAGGAGGAAAATAGAATTTAGAAGTAAGGGAGAACATAATTTATGCTAAAACAATTGAATGAATGGGAAGAATGCTAAGAATAATAAGAATTGATAAGAGTGACATGCCTTTGTAGTAAGATAGAAGAAACTAAACTCTAGGGAAAACATGAAATAACATAAACAAAAACTGCAGTAAATAAATCTAATTCTATGTTGCTAAAAAATAAATAACATGAAAGAAATTACAATAAATAAATTTTATTCTATGTTGCTAAAAAATAAATAACATGAAATAAATACTAAAAGAGAAACTATAACTAATTTTAGTAGACCTTTCGTTGATCCTAAGAGTGGGCCCAAGCTCTAAGGTTCAACAGAAGGTGGAAAGATTCAACATAAAATAAATTAGCTTATGAAGTCAATAATTTCATGCAATAAAATAGTCAATTTTAAGACAAAATATCAATTATTACATTCTTTATTGAATTCTTCCAATGTTCATACTTTTCTACTATATTTTCCCAATGGGCATACAATAGTATTTTAATTAGATTTCTAACCTACTTACCTATGAATAGGGGTTAAATTTTAGAAAAATAATTTGAAAAAATGTGTGTTAAAACAAATATCATTTACAAGTTGGGATGAAACTTCTCCCAGTCTTAGCCAAAGAGAGCACATGTTTACAACAGTAAAAGAATATTTGCATTGGAGCAAATATCTTAAACCATATTTCTAGAATGGTTGTTCACCTATTTACAATTGTAAAAGAAGATCTACATTGGAGCACAAATATCCTAAACCATATTTTTGGAATGGTTGTGCAAATTAGCTAAACATTGGATTTGCTCACCAACTTGCTTAATCATCTCATCCGCAATAGCCATGTCACTGTGCCACTAAACCCCTACCTCCTTCTCAATGATATTAGCCAAGAAGTCTACCACTTTATTTAGATCTCTACTCACATAAACTGGAATCACATCATCTAATTCCCTCCACAATTCCTTAATTTGAATGACAAGAATCCTCAACCTCCATGTCTTCAAATAAAAGTTCCTCATGCAATCTAGAGCTCCAATAATTATTTGAGAACTACCACACTAAGGATCTATTACCATCCAAAGGGAAATAACCCACATAATTTGGGTTTACCTATCCCAAATATTTACTAGTTAAAATTCTACTGAATAAAGAAGTTGGTTGGGAAATCCACCTCCAATAAATATTTCCAGCCAAAGCTTTATTATTTAAATTTGATATTATTAGTCCCAAACCTGTTTTACCTTGGTTTAGCTTACTTTATCCCAACCTACTAAGGCCCATTTCCTCTCTCCTTTTACTCCTTCCCATAAAAAATTTCTAACCATCTTGTCCAACTATTTCCATATGGTATGTGGGGCAGCAAGGATAGAAAATTTATAAATTGGTATGGCCTAAATGACTAACTGTAAAAAAGTTAATCTACCTCCATAGCTTAACCATTTGTGAGACCAATGATTAATTATTTCCTTGATACAGTCCAAAATATTCCTCCATATATATATTTTTAGTTTTTTTTAAATGCAAAGGGACCCCCAAGTATACCATTGGGAGAGAAGTCCTTGTGAATCCCAAGATCTTTAAAATTTTGTCCTGAAACCTTTGATCAAGATTGAAAAAGACCACTTTGGATTTTTTATCATTGATGAATTGGTTTGTAGCCCTAAGGTAGACATTACGTGTATCTCTAATCACTCTTGCTCCCCTGAAGTTGGCCACTCCCACCAATCTTGTGTCATCCACAAACTATAGGTGAGTCAAAAATTCCTCACCCACCTTGATACTTGTTAGCAAACCTTGTTGTCTTCTCCTCAATATGAGTCTACCCAAGCCTTCAACCAATATGAGAAAAAGATAGGGGGAACAAGGATCTCCTTGATGAAGGCCTCAAGTAGCTCCAAATAGTTTCAAGGGAAGAACCTTGATTAACACTAAGTATGTCAGAGTAGAAACATAACTCATGACCCATTATATCCAATCCTGAGAGAAACCAAAATCTACCATCATCTTTGAAAAGAAGATCCGCTCCATCCTATCATAAACCTTTGACATATCCAATTTTATGATCATTCCTCTATTACCAGATGTTTGCATTGATTGTATTGCCTCTTGAGATAGAACCACACCATCCAAGATCTACCTACCCTTTACAAAATCCCCTTGCTCCAAGGAGATAATGCTATGTAGAAGAGGTTTTAGCCGTTCAATCATTACCTTTGTGATTATTTTATATATGAAATTACATAAGGCAATAGGTCTATAATCTAAAATATGCACCCCCTCCTCCCCTTTTGAAATTAAGGTAATGAAAGTATGATTTAATGCTTTAAGAATTATTTTACTACCTTTGGAATCCTCTATAAAAACCATTACATTCTCCTCCAAGTTGTCCCAGAAGGTCTAAAAAAAATCAACTGGAAAGCCATCTGGACCTGGTGTTTTTTCGGTGCTCATTCCAAAGACTACATTATTCAGTTCCTCTATATCAATGGGTTTAAGTAGGGCCTAATTTTCTTCTACAGAGATAATAGAGGGTATGACAGGAAGAACTTCTTTTTGAGCCTCTTCATCTTGCACCATACTTTCCTTAAATAGTTTAGAAAAATAATCCACTGAATGGAAATGCATACCTAGAATTGTATCAAAGTATCCATTCTAATCTTGAATAGATTCCATGTTGTTCGTCTGTCTCCTAGAATAGGTAGCCTCACGGAAAATTTGATATTTTTATCATATTCTAATAACCAAGAGGTTCTTGCTCTCTATTTCTAGTAGGTCTCCTCTTGGTTGTCAATGTCCTCAAATGCTTTACGCAATGCATCATCCTCTTTTTTGAGCTGCTCTGTAATTGTTCCTTCCCTAAAGTGTTTTTGAACCTCATCCTATTTGGACACAAATGGAGCTCTTTGGACCTGGAATTCTGACTTGTTAGTTCACCTCCGTTGTTTCAATTTATCTTTGGCATAATGAAGTTGTTTGTGGAATCTAAATATTGTTGTCCCATATGCTAGACGACCTTCTTCCCACCACTATGGAATTTTATTTTGAAGTTCCTCTTTTTGTAACCAAAAGTTTTCAAATTTAAATGGTTTGTGATGTTACACTGTCTTGATCCCCCCTTCCAACAAAATGGGAAAGTGATCTGAAATTGGACCCTCCAAAATCTAAAATTTTTATATTCCATTTTATAAATGCCTTATCTAAAATAAAAAAATTATCTAACTTCACCTTACTGCTATGTGGCTCCCTCCTCTTATTAGTCCAAGTATAGTTGGTTCCAAAGCATTTAATATCCACCAAGTGTAATGCCTGGACTTGGGCAATCATAAGTTGATCCTATGGGTCTAAAATTGGGGTTCCCCCTTCTTGATCTCTAGAGGATAATTTAGAATTAAAATCGCCAACAATAATCTAGTCTAACTCTTCTCTTGAGACTTATGTTATGCAAAACTTTCCATTGATGCATATGACCATCTAGGTTTTGAGCCCCATAAAAATTTGTGATTAAAACATGTTCAACTATGACATTGTTCCTAAAATATGATGTGAGGACACCCCTCAAAGCTATATGTTCTATTGCAGTCCATTCAAATAGTTCCAAAAAGTAAATATCCCCCTTAGGTCCCTTGGGCAACCACTTCCATACGACCAACACCCCTCCAAATTCTATTTACTATTTTACACATAAGTTCCAATGACATTTTTGTCTCTTGGATAACCAAAAAATTTGTTTTAAATTTTTCTAAGAGTATTTGAATAGCATATTGATGGGTTCTACTATTTAAACCTCTAACATTCCATGATTGTATAATCATTGGTTACCTTGAGAGCAATACAAATATATTGGCCTCATCGATCCTCTAGTGATCAGTTTTTATTCTTGAAATTCTATTAATTTCTTATTTGATTTTCTACCCACTCCTTGAGAGCTACTATTTTTTGATCTCTTTTCCACTTGATTTATCCCTAGAGTTAGCCTTTCTCTGTTCTTTTTTGATATGCCCATGATGAAATCCCTAATTATTGGTTGATCTTGTTTATGCACTATAAATGCCCCTGCACTCTCTGATTGCGATAAATCACTGCACTCAAGTACCTACTCTATGATGGGAGGAGGTGAAAGAGGGGCTTGAACATGGTTGTTATTGTTTTCATTATTCCCATCCACTCCTTCCATGAATTGTTCTTCTTCTTGGTCCATTAGTGTCTTAAATATCTCATACCTATTGGAGGGCTTGAGTTGGGTTTGCTCTTGTAGGCACCAAATCCCGGCCATTTGCCTTCCCACCATTTCCACCACCAAATCCTAGCCAATTTTCCCACTATTCCTATTTTCCCACCTTTTTTTATCATTATTCACATTTATTTATATATTTTTATTTTTTATATATTTAAATATAATATTTATATTATATTTAATATATATTTAATAAATATGTATTTATTTAAGTGAATTAATCTCAACCATCCAAATCCATTTAATCTCAACCACCCATTTACATCAATCCATGCCACACCCTAGATTTATTATCTACCCTTAGATATGCTTTAATCTCAACCGCACGATTAGTGTCATTAAAACCCTAGCATGCCCTAGGCTAGATTATAAATAGGAGCCATTTTGATGGCTCAATACCTAATTTTTCCTAAATTTTATATGCCCTAAGTATTTGGTTAACCCTAAGTCCTGGATTTCCCTAAGTTCTTTAAGCATTTCATCAAGCCTTTTGTGCTCTAACCCTATTACATCCATCACATTTCACTTCCCTCACTCACCATAACCGCAATTGCAACCTGTGCCCTCACTTGATCTAATTCTGCAAAATTCTCTATTAGTCTCCAAGTGCCTCCAGGTACTTTATATCAACACCAGACGCCCATGGGCACCTCCTCACCAGTACCAGGTGCCCCTAGGTGTTTCCTGTAGTTGCCAGGTACCCATGGGTATTTTACGTCCTCACTCCTAAAGTATCCCTAGCCTTCAGGTGATGTTGGGGCATCGCTGCACCAGCTTCCTACATCATACATCACACATCATAAGACAACAAGAACATAAAATAGATCAACCCAAAATTTATTTATTTCATTGCATGTGTTTATGTTTCTATCCATTTTATTTACATCACTTAGTATTTCATTATTACTTATAGAGGACCTCATGTTGTGGAGCCCTCGCATATACTACTAACTATTTTTTGTGTCATTGTGTGCAGATCTGGAGCACTACCTCAGCATCTGGAGTGGCCCAACCTTGGATATCCAAAAATCCCACTCAACCTTGTTGGGATAAAGAATTTGAAGACACTACGACCTTGATTTTTAGGGTTTTGGAGAACCCTAAATTGTTGTATTATTGTATCAAAAGGATTCAAGGATCCAATCTTGAAACAATGGAGTTTCTAGGCTCCCCCATCAATAAAGAATCTATTTTATTGTACAAACTTGTATTATCTTGCATTTTACTTTTTTTAAAGCATTGTATCTGTGTTGCATTTTGCATATTTCAAATGCTGATCATGGTGGGACCCCCTAAGGGTTCCTATTTATGATTTGTTTTACTAATTTATTTTTTATTTTCTGTCATCTTGCAGGTTTTTCAGAAGCACAAATTTTATAGTTCGCTAGATCTAGGGTTTTTTAAGGCTACATAAGTTTGCAGAAGGTGTACGAAGCACCCAGTGGCATTTGAAGGAATAAAAAAATATGCAAAGGTATTTCAAGCCATCCATAAGTGTCTGCGGGCATCTCAGCAGCATTCAAAAGTACCCAAAGGTGTTTATGGAGAGTTAGGAGCAAAAACGTAGGCTTTCCAGTAAGTCGACTGCTTAAAATCCTAGTGTTTTGTCTTACGTATTTTGGTTATTTTATATATTTTTTAGATTTTAAACAATAAAACGAATCATCATTAAGAAATATGGGAATGAATGCATATTAGTTTGTATTTTTAGATCTGCATTCATTTAAACATTCAGATTAGGGTTTTTGTTTTTTGGGTGTAAACTGTTGCATTTTGCCTACATTTGAACTAAAACTTACATAATATAGTGTTGCATCTTAGGGTTAAAGACATTTTATTTTTTATATCTAAGTTGGAAAAATATTATATTTCCAAAAGCATCCCTGCTAGTTGGGTGATTCTAGGTAGAGAGGTGGAAGAATCCTCGGGTTGTTATTTACATAGGGGGTCTTAAGTGGTGTACTTCACACCCTTTGGAGAACTTGGCAATATTTTGTTGGCTTCTTATTTAGGTTTATGAAATTAATTATTTTTAACATTGTTTGTACACAATAAAAAACATAAAACTTAAAAAGAATCCACACACAACATGATTCGTGCAAAATAGTAGTGGTTGGATTTCATCACCAACCATTGCTTGAGATTTGGTGACAGTGGCATTCATATCCATCCACCAATATCTACCCTTAGACACCTTAGGAATACCCCCGAGCAAAATTTTTGGATTTCATCACCAACAAGAATCTCGTTGCCCTACCTTAGCCATAGTTTTTCACCTTTGTTTCATTAATAAATATTAGAAAATCAAAACACACAAAATTGGCACATAAAATTAACACACACTAAAAGGAGATAATTAATGAACAAGGTAAGCCATAATTGGTTGAGCCTTAGCATTTTTTATTTATTTCCTTAAGCATTTCAATTTTGTATTAAATTTGGTATTTTAATTTGCATCTTGATTTACTTTACTTATGGTATTAACTCGAAATCAAAAGAAAGCAATAAGTCAAAAAAAATTAATGGAACCTTCATCCACCTTCCCCACCACTTCAGTGGTAGATACCCTGAATGTGATATAGGAAGATTTATCTGTAGGTTCCTCACATTATTTACCTTCTATATCCTATCATATGGCCATGCCCCAAGAGGAGTAAAACTCCCCTATAATCAACCACCACATCATCTATATAGACATGGCAAAAGTAGAAGCCTTCATGAAGTCTTCTAGTTATGTCTTAGAGTCCATCCTCAACTCGCCTAGACAAGATGTTGCTTTACAACAAGAGCCTATCTATTTCCAACCTCCATCCACATTTACCCAAGTGTATATTAACCCTCTTTTTGAGGAATCAAGTGCACCTTCATCCCATACATCCATTCCTCAAACTTTAGGTGCTCCTAGCTCTTCATATACTTCCACCTATAACAATCATTTGTATTAAGCACAAGTCAATGCTGCTTCACAAGTCCCAGCATCACAAGTTGCCATACCTATTGTAACTTGTATCCCAACCACATATTCCATAAAATATATCTCCATACCCCTATCATTTGATAGAGATATTAGTGAAGCATGGGAACAACTTAAAAAATTTCTTAGACAACATCAAAATGCTCAAAAAAAAGTACAGGTTAACCCTACACCTTTACATATCTCTACTTAGACTCCCCTTGTCAACCAGGGTCCATCATGGGCACCTCAGTATTTAGTGGTTTCTATCTTGATTCCCCATCAAGCCATACCATTACCCATCCTATTCCCATTGGCCAGCCTAGCCATACCTTTCATCCATCAACACCATTTCATAATTCTCAATATTTTCATCAAGAATACCCCATTCATCATATTCAATCCAATTCACCTCATCATTGATACCAATCTCCTAATTATTTGGTCACTCCACAACATCTTTCTACACCTCCACAAACCCATCAGGTAATTTAGGGTTTCTACATTCCTAAGGAAGACCCTTGAATTGAGGCCATGTAGAAACAAATATATCGATTGATGTAATTCACTCCTAGATTTTTAAATTAAAAATCAACTTTATGACAATTGATCAAACAACCAATTCATCCTTCAATACCAATCCCACCATATTCGATAGATTTTACGGAACCCAAGTTTGACAAGTTTAAGGGAACTAAGGATCCCAAAGAACATGTAAGAACCTTTGTTTATGAATGCTTCAAAATTCAATATGATAATGCTCTCATGCTTTGAAATTTTACTCAAACATTAGGAGGGGATGCCATAGAATGGTACAATCAATTGCCAAGCCATAGTATCTATACTTTTGACCAATTTATTGAGCAATTCTTTGACTACTTCATCCTAAATGTTAAAAATAAAATTTCATTATCTGATGTCTATACCTTAAGATAACATGATGATGAATCTATCTATGATTTCAAAAACCATTGGAGGGTCATCATCACAAAATTGGTATTTACCCTACCAATGGATGAACTAATTAAGCTATTCACCAAGAGTTGCTTAAAACCCATCTCTTGGATGCTCCAACTAAGAACTTATCAAACTTTTGAAGAAGCTTTAGCTCAGGATAGTGTCATTGAGGATGTCAAAATTCAAGAAGGCATAATTAAGCCCAAAAATAAAGAATGACAAAATAAGGGCCAATACAAAAGTAATTATCCAGGCCAAAAAAAATCAACTCAGGCTATCCTAGACACCCAATCCAATAAATTCAATCAAGTAGTGATGATGTAGCTCCAATAGAATATACCCTTCTTGTTTAAGAGATAACAGTCTTACTGTGTATGATGATGTAGCTCCTTCGTCAAATCTTTCTAAAAAAGAGGTAGTGAATTTTCTCCAATTAATAGTAGCTCCTTTCTCTCGTTTAAGCCATACAAACCATTGGTAGGCCTCAGTGCCTAGTTTTGATGCAGCGAAAGGGACTTTGTCAATTTCCTTAATTTGATATAAGTCAAGAATGCCCTCCATTTTGGCTATCCAACCACGAGGATCATGACCTTCAAAAGTGGGCATATCAATTCATGGAAAATTAGTATTATTAGGACCTCTCGGTTGGTGATAACCCGTGTCCCTTTCTTGATTTTGGTTATACCACTGTCTTTGATAGCGATCCTTGTAATTATCCGAATCACCTTGTTTTTGTTCCCAATCATCATTAGGATCGACATTTTCTTCATTCCTTTGGGCATGGGAGTGATTTTGGGGATTAGGATTGGGATTAGGCTGGTTTTGTGCTTTCACAAGGTCTTTTAGGAGGAGACCAATTTCGTTCATACCATCTAGTAAGAGTCGAAGAGAATCCCTATCGAAACGACTGAGTTACTTGAGTTTCCTTGTGTGATGTTTTCGTGAGTTGGGGAAGGATTAGTAGCCATAGGATCTACTAGTGGCTGATGTGGATTATAACTACCAATTTTAAAAGGAGAAAGAGAATTTTTAGTACCTGGGCTATGATTAGGTCTTCTTGTGTTGGTATTGGTCGTTTTCGAGCTTGATAATCGACCGTCAGGCCCTTTGATCCAACTTTTACTCATGCACTGCTCAAAATTGTTTGCTTAGTAGTTCTTATAATTCAAAATTTCTTGCTTAGTTGTGTCCTTGAACGTTAATTTCTACAAAATTGAGCTATGGCAAAAAGAAAAAAAATTTGTTGTCCACCTTACTGCCACTCCAACTGTGGCGCAGAACAGGATGTTGTGGGCTCCGTGAGAACAACTTCAGATGCGATGGACATGACGCGACCCGACTAGATACGGACAATGAGACATGTGACAATGACAACCTGACACGATACAACACGGACCAACGTTAGATGCGACGGACACGACGTGACCCTACTAGACACGGACAATGAGACACGTGACAGCGACAACCTGACACGATACAACACGGACCAATGAATGCAAAATCCACCTAATGAAACACAACGACCAGACACTTGGAAATGAAATACTATGACACGACACCAAATGAGCACCCCAACAACATGACACGGACACTCAATACTTGGAACGAAAGACTACGACATGACACCAAACGAGCACCCCAAGCGAACGGAATGAAAACTCTAAACGACACGACACACAAAAAACCCGAACACGCGAACGAAGCGGAACCGAAGACCACGATACGTGAAAAAGACACAACTGGCGACTGGAGAGATGATCATACTAGGCATGAAGTAACACCACCGTGTGACCAAAGTCACACCGTAGAAGGTGTGACTTGTGCCTTTTAAATCGGTAAACCGAACTACTGCACCGAATGTGGGATAAACAATTAAGCCCACCCGCAAAAACAATAGTATCTGACGTCAGCAATTAATTTCCCGCAAACGACCTTAGGCTAATCATTTAATTAAAACACTTCCTTGAATTCTGATTGGACGACACGTTTGCCCTGGTGTATGCCTGTTTCGGAGGTGTTTGTAGGCGACGATGGTTTCATAGGCCGCGGCGTGAGATCGAAATGGGACACGAACTTAGATTTGGCCGATTGCTTTTAAAATTTTGAATGTAAGCCTGCAATCGTGCACTGTGAAGAATGTAAAACAGAACGCAAAAACCAGTGTGAACGCCAATTTCTCTTCCATGAAGACGCCACTTGCCCTGTAGTCTGGTGCCCGGATATGTGTGAGGAAAGAGCAGCAATGGAAGTCCCGAGGCTTCGAAAGATGGATAGCTGATACCACTTGCAAGGATAATTATATCCTCTGCTTAATGAACTTACAAAGATAATTATACTGCCGAACCGAAAGATGAAGTAAATATTGAATAAAGAAAATACAGTGAACGAATGGAATAAACAAGCCACTCAAGGTGGGCACACCCTCGCCAATAGGCAGTTGCGATTAACGCCAATGAAGATTTTAAAACAAAGATGATAGATCCAAATAAACTATTGGATCAATATATATATTAAATGTTAAACTCTTGGAAGCGTCGGCTGTCGGCTATGTTTGGACTGCAACATGGTCATGATCCAGATGGTAATGGCTCAACAACAACAACATGTGCAACAAGTACTGCAACAAATTTCCTATCATGCGGTCCCCTCAATAATGCAAGATCCAATAGTTCAAAATATAGTGCCACCTGTGGAAAACCATCCTTGATGATAGTCTATCCGATAGAATCTCCAATATACTCCACTAGATGAGTCATATGCCTCTCTATTTAGAAGGTTGTATGAGGCAAACAAACTTGGTTTGTCCAACATTAGACCGAATGATTCCACCAAACATAGTAAAAATTATCGAGAATACTTATTTTACCCCTATCATAGGTAAAATGGGCATGACATCAACAACTACCATATATTTAAAAATGTAGTCCAAGATCTCATTGATTTGGGGGAAATTAAAGTTAATAGTCCCCTTTCTCAACAAAACCAAGACCTTGGTATATTTCAGACGCCACTTCCTCACCATGAGGAGGTGCAGCCAAATGTAGAGGGAGCTAACACCAAAACTCCACCTAACCAAGTCAACCATATTCAACAATACCAAGGGTTTGTAGGGGCCATTCATGAGGTCACTAAAGGTCAGTGGAATAACCAAAAAAGGCAACAACCTCAAGCAAGTGTCTCACAACCTTCTACATTGCCACCCATCCAAGTGTCCCCTAATCCATCATAACCTATTCATATATCGAGTCAATTGAATCCATCAAATCTGCCTATCAATCATCCACCACGACAAGTCATCTCATTGAGTAGCCGGTTAACCACAAGTTTGAAAATGGAATCCACCAAATTATCAAAATATGAGCTAATCCAACAATCTCCCCCACATCGGGAGGCATTAATGGACATTTTGAAATCCATCGAATTGCAATCATAAGATCCTAATGCATTCAATAACTTTATTGGGAGCATTCAAACTTGCATGGAGCCTTCTATAATATTTTATGACTTTGATATTAAGCCAATATCATCGGGATCAGTAAACCCTCCATTGCATATCATGGCTCTAATTGACAAGAAATATTTTAGGAGAGTCCTCATTGATACCAGTTTCTCTATCAACATTATCACCACATACACTCTCCATCATTTGAATCTTCCTTCATCTCATATCACCAAATCATCCTTCACCCTCAAAGCATTCAATGATGCTTTGTGTTCCATAGTTGGAACTATTGTTTTGCCCATCGAAGTAGGGACTAAAAAATTGCATACAATGTTCTAAATTTTGGAAGGGTCCATGGCGTAGAATATACTCCTTGGAAGACCTTGCATAAGGGACATAAAATGTGTTCCCTCCATTTTACATCAATGCTTTAAATATATTCATGAAGGATAGGTATGTTGCATACTAGCAAATGTTGAGCCATTTAAGTATTGCAATCTCATCTCAAATCCTTATGAGTCCATGCTCCATTCCACTCATCTATTCCTATCACCATCATCCAATCCATCCGCCACTCCACCAACCTCTTTATCAAAGGATCCCATTCCTGAGGAGCTCCCCATCACCAAAAATCATCAAACCTCCATAATCTCATCATTGTCGTCAATGAATACATGCATATATGGTCATGGTCCATCCACATCATCAACATCATTGTTTTCCAATTCATCTTGTTCCATCCCACAACTTTCCCAATATGATCCATCTCCTTCACCTAATGTCTCACAAGTCGAATTGACATATTGTGAGATACTTCAATTTCCACCCTTTTTTGATTCATCGCCCAACCATGATCCTCCCATATCATCCCAAGTAGAAGTCCATCTCACCAATCCTGATATTGGTTAATATGTGGTCAACAACATCACCATCACACCCCTCACTATCCCTAGTGCTAAGGATTTTGGTTGCCCATGTGACCAATATTTAGCAATAGGAGCAGTTTACAAAATGGGTTCAGCTCTAAATAACATTAACTTTGTATATGGGGGAATTGAATCTTCATCAAGTCCAACACCCATAGAAGAACCCAAAGAACCAAAACTTACCAATATTTCAAACATGTTAGGATTTCCATCTCGATACTCCCACATTGTCAATTGGAAAGGCCATGGCCTAGGATTACATGAACAGGGCATGCATCAACCTATCGATGTTTTATATCAAGAGGTGCATGACCGTTTAGGTCTAGGTTTCCACCCACTTCCTACCATATCTTCTTTTGAACAAGCCTTCCAAAGGCTTAACCTCAATTCAAGAGAAGAAGCCCTCCATCCCAATAATTCTAATGAAGAAATCTATGAAGAGTTCAAACTTATGTCTATAATTTTGGATGAATCTGAAGAGAATCGAAGCCCATCATTCCCCATACCAAACAAGATGAGTTTTATCTCAACATGTTCCCCATCCATGAACCCATATTTCACTTACTTCTTCCACAAGAATGAGCTAACCCTACCAGTGAAGCACCACCTCCATTCCATTAAGCCATTCCATAAGACAATTTGTAACATATGTACATAATTCAAAATAGTGGTTATCACCACTAAAAAAAAAATCAATCAAAAATCAAAAACATGTTTGTTTTCTTTACATCACATATGTAAATAACCATTTAGTAAAATATATTTTGTTTTGCTTGCTACTGTTTGTTGGTTCAACTTTTATACACACCCTGTGAAGAATGAGCATAAAATACCGATAACACTTATACGGGATAAATCCCACTCACTTTAGGATCTTGTTGGATATCCAAGGTGTGAGTTACAGAGTTGGGTCGAATGTCTATTTACTCTTTTCCACTTCTAGAATAGTTTCAAGTGGACTATCTGTTACCTTACAACGAGCTCGGGACTTCAGTTCAGTAATGTTTTTGGAGTTGGTTATCTTTGTCGATAATCAGATTTACAATCAGTTCTTTGATCTAGCTCTTTATGCTTTAGCAAATTTAAATAAAAGACAAATTTTAAGAAAAATAAAAATGGTGGAACAGAGAGAGTAGGGTAGGGCAGAAAGAGAAGTTTATTTAACTTAGCTGCAAAACCAAAACTACCAATTTTAGTTATACCGGTTAGCTTCACAATAGAACAAATCAAAGAGGAAAGTGTCCAGCTTTCTAAGATCACTTTCAACTAAGAGCATAAGACAAAGATGAAACAGATCTAACAAAAAATTATAAACAGAAGGGAAGTTAGTTAAAATTGGTATCTCTCACTAGCAGCCTAGCTTGCACAGTGAGGATAGAGCAATTAGAACAGGCTTGAACCTTAAATCTGTAATTTTCCCTAACATACAATAAAGAAAATGAAGCCTAACAACATATCCAATCCTGGTAACACAGATCTATAGCATAAATTAAATAAACCTTAATGAAACGAAAACAAAAGATGAACTTATCATAATCTGAAACAGATTAGGCTCCTGGCCATGCTATCACAGAAAAAGAAAAATCACACCAACTCTAAGTCCAAAACAAAGCATTCAAACAAGATTTGCAGGAAATTGCTCCAATAGCTTTTATTTCTAAGTCTCCGCCTCTCGTGATTTACATTCAAAAGAAGTATTTATAGACCTAGGACAGACCCTGATCTTTTAGAAATATCTTCTTCTCAAACCCTAAATTCTATCCTCTTAACCTTACTACCGAAGTTTTACAATATAAGGCCCTTTAGAAATAGAGTTTTTTTATAAACCCTAACCACTTGGCAAATCCGAGTGCAGTTACTTGCCATAAATGGAAAAGGCATGATCTGATGTTATACTCATCCATCTGTAATTGCAAGTAAATATCTTCATCTTTCTGGTGCATTTTCCAGGAGGGTCTCATTAATTCCTTAGAGAAATCCGGATGAGTCACCGGTTTCTCTGACACTTTATCTTTGCAGAGCTACTTCTGAGTTGAAATTATCCGCATGCCATTACTTTCATCATAAATTCTTTTGTTAAATGCGTCCATCAGCAAATTTCGATAACTATGTGTATATATTTTCATTTTTCGACCAATTTTTGACATACTCCATTAAATGGGCAGCTGCTTAGTCACTGTAAAGTCTCTTTGCAGCCAGATCTGTAAAATCTGGATGAACCAGCGATTCTCGACATCTCCAATTTCCATCTGACGGCCTTCATTTAATCTGTGCTTATTTTGTCTTTTTCGTCATTACTTTCGTTAGTATGCAACTGCCAGATGGCTTTCTACAAAAGACATGCAAGAATTAGTATTTAATATTATTAAATTAAAACCTTAATTATTAAATCAAAACCTTAATGTTCATTATATGTCGGCTTCGTTTGCTTTTGACACGTGTCGTGATAACTCAATGCTTTCCTCCAGTTGTTTTCTATTTTTTTGTTTTGTCTTTTTCTACCGCAAAAATGCGACATGTCGCGATTTCGCGACATGTTGCGAAATCGTGAAATTCCCCTTGACTCTGCTGCCTTTTGTTTTTCCTGTCGCAAAACTGTGACATGTCACGATTTCGTGACATGTCACAAAATCGTGACCTTCCCTGCGCCTTGCGTCCATTGCTGCCTCTAAGCCGTGAAACTGCGACATGTCACGATTTCGTGACATGTCGCGAAATCATGACCTTCCCTGCGCCTTGCGTCCATTGTTGCCTCTAAGCCACGAAATCGCAACATTCCCTGCGCCTTGCATCCATTGTTGCCTCTAAGCCGCGAAATCGCGACATGTCGCGATTTTGCGACATGTCACGAAATCGCGACCTTCCCTGCGCCTTGCGTCCATTGTTGCCTCTAAGTCGCGAAATTGTGACATGTCACAAAATCGTGACCTTCCTTCGCCCTTGCGCTGCCTTTCGCCGACTGTGTCGCGATTTCGTGACGTCGCGAAATCGCGATGTCGCGATTTCGCGACACCTTTGCCCTTGCGCTGCCTTTCGCCGAAAATGTCATGATTTCACAACGCCTTATGCTTTAGTCTTTCTGCTTCGAACCTTGTCGCAATTTCACGACGCTTCCATGCCTTAACCATTTTTTTTGCTCCTTTTGCCGTGAAACCGCGACATGTCACAATTTCACGACATGTCGCAAAATCGTGCCCTTTTCATCAAGACTTGCATTCATCCAAAATGTGTCGCGATATCGCGACGTTTTTATCACTTGCACCTTTCTTCCAAAATATGTCGCGATTTCGCTACGTTTTCACTACTTGGCACTTTCTTTCCAAATATGTCGTGATATCGCGACGTTTTCATCACTTGGTCTTTTCTTCCAAAATATGTCGCGATATCGCGACGTTCCCGAAACTTGGCTTTCTCTTCCAAAACCCGTCACGATTTTGTGACATTTCCAAAAATGGAAAGTTTCACGATATCGCGACTTTTCCAAAAATGGTAGGTTTCACGATATCGCGACTTTTCCAAAAATGGTAGGTTTCACGATATCGCGACTTTTCCAAAAATGAAAGTGTCATGATTTTGCTATGTTTCCAGCACTCTGCAAAATTTTCCAAGACCCGTTGCGATTTCGTGACATTTCCAAAAATGGAAAGTGTCGCGATATCACGACTTTTTCAAAAATGGAAGTGTCGCGATTTCGCGACGTCTCCAGTACTTAGCAAAATTTTTCGAATTTATAGTTTGACTTTAATGAATTCATTCATCTGTATTTTGCATTTTTACATATCTGTGAAAGATATTTTTACTCAGAATGTTTCTATCTTTTAAAGAAGTGAATTCTAACTTGAAATTAAAGTCACATGCAAGACTACTTAGATACTTTGATATAGGCAAAACTTGAAGAAGGAGGCAAGCAAAAATTTGGAAATAAAACCTGAAAAACATCAAGAGGGTCCTTACTGCAAAATGAAAGCTCAATATTTTCAAAGGATGGAAATTCATTTTTCAGTGGGGGTGTGTTGCTTCTCAACACCTGTTCAGGTTACCCAAGCTCCTAGCATCTATTCTTAAGTTCCATACAAACCATCCTAGCCTTGTCCACCTTTCCCATAAGTCAATATGAATCCTATTGATTTATTCACCTTGCTCCACAACCCATATGATCTGGCTAAATCAATTCCAATTAATATAAGCCTTATTGATATGGATTGAATTTCATCACCTCCAAAATTTTCTAAATTTATCCTGTCTGAGGAACTGTTAAGGACTTCCACCAACTACATCCCTCCCTCACCTCTGCCTTCACCTTCACCTTCACCTTCAGATCCTGAGGTTTTCCAGGTAGATTTAGATGAGGATAGATCATAAGAGTTTGATGATATTCATCTTATCCCTATACCCCATAAAATTAAGGAAGGTTACCACATGTCTATTGAAGATACTATCGATGTGGACCTTAGTTTAGACAAAGAAAATCCCCAAATTGTCAATCTTGGAAAAATCTTATCACCCAATGAACAAGAGCAATTAATCACTCTCCTCAAGAGGAAAAAGGGTATATTTGCATGGTCATACAAGGACATACCTGGTCTTGAACATAGTCTAGTGGTTCACAATCTTACCTTATAGCCTGATGCTAAGCCGATCAAGAAAAAAATTAGGAGAATGCATCCTATTGTGTCCCTCATGGTAAAAATAGAGCTTCAAAAACTCTTAGATGTGAGCTTCATAGTTCCTATTGACTATCTTGAGTGGCTCTCAAACATGGTATTCATTCATAAGCCTAATGGGGTGATACACGTATGCACTAACTTTCAAGATATTAACAAAGCGTGTCCTAAGGATGACTTTCCTCTCCAAAATATTGATACTCTTATCAATACCTATGCTGGCCATGAAATGCTTTCACTCATGGACAATTTTTTAGGATATAACCAGATTCGAATAAATCCTAATGACCAACATAAAACAACATTACTACACCTTGGGGAAATTTTTGTTACAAGGTGATGCCCTTTGGATTCAAAAATGTAGGTGCCACTTATCAATGTGCCATGACATACATTTTCTATGATTACATGCATAAGATTATCGAAGACTATGTGGATGATATCTTGGCTAAATCCAAAACTCAACAAGAACATATTGGTGTATTGGAGAAAGTTTTTGACCAACTCCTAGAGCATAATGTAAGGTTGAATCCCAAGAAATGTGTCTTTGGTGTTACCTCCTGGAAAACTTCTAGGATTGATTATCTCCAATGAGATGGACCCTAAAAAGGTGAAGGCTATCTTAGAGATGCCTCCCCCAACTAACTTAAAGAAATTGCATAGTTTACAAGGAAATATTCAATCAATCCATCATTTTATTGTGCAAATTTTTGATAAATGTAGGTCATTCAATCACCTACTATAAAATGGGGTGCCATTCTCTTGGACAGATGAATATAAAAAAGCCTTCAATGAAATTAAGAAATACCTAGCTTCTCTGCCAGTATTATCTCCTCCTCATTCGGGGGTCCTATTTTATTTTTATATCTCAAAAACAAACTTTGCCTTAGGAACAATGCTTGCACAAAAGAATGAATACAATTGAGAGCAAGTTGTTTACTACATTAGTCGAACATTGGTAAGCTATGAAACTAAATACGCTTATGTAGAAAAATTGTGCTTAGCAGTGGTTTTCACCACTAAGAAAATTTGACGTTATATGCTTAGCCACACAACTTATGTCATAGCTAGAGAAAATCCTCTATGTTACATGATGTCTCGCACTTACAATAATACCCGCATCGCTAAATGGATAATGCTACTCATTGAATTTGACCTAGAATTCATTAGCCAAAAATCCATTAAAGGGCAGGTAATAGCCGATCAACTTGTGGAAGCTCCACTACCTAGTGATCATCCCTTGATTATTGAGCTCCTAGATAATTTGGTATTTGCTATCACTGAACAAGAAGAAGATGTCATTTCAGAGGAATATATCGATATCACACTATTATTTGATGGCTCTAAGTGCATGAAAGATCAAGGTTTTAGAGTCGTATATCACACACCACAGGGGTACCTATCCCCTTATCATTCAAACTAAACTTCCAATGCACAAACAACACTGTAGAGTATGAAGCCTTAATCCTAGGTCTTCAATCAACTATATATATGAGCATTAAGAATATAAGGATATTTGGTGATTCTCAACTTGTTGTAAAGCAAATCAACAAAGAATACCAATGCAAATAACCTACCATTAAGCTTTATTACGAAGTAGCAATGAAGTTGCTCTCTAAGTTTTATTGGTATGAAATCAATAGCTTACCACATTTGACTAACAGATTTTCGGATGCAATGGCCTCTCTCGGATCCTTGATTCCAAAAGGCTCCTTTGGAGAGGTACAACACCTTATCATTTCAATGGTCTCTAAATTTGTAATTTTTCGTGTTGAGTCAAAATACGAAAAGGAGGTTTGCTTTATCCAATTAGATTCATATGAGCCTTGGTCAAGCCAAAGAGTAGCCTTTCTCAAGTTTGGAACACTCCCATCTGATATGTCTCAAAATACCAAGCATAATTTCAAGAAAAAGGTAGCTTGTTTCGTTCTTGTGGGGGACATGTTGTATAAACATGGTTATGATGGAATCGTCCTTTGTTGTCTCGAGGCTAGTAAAGCTCAAAGAGTCATAGTTGAAACCCATAATGGTACTTGTGGTGGTCATTTTAGTGGAATGTCCATCACAAAGCGTATTCTACACATGGGTTATTATTGGCCCATAATAGAACATGATTGTTGCACATATGTCAAACATTGCAAAAAGTGCCAAGAACATGCTAATCTTGTTGGACAATTTGAGTCCCTAAGTCAATGTTGTCATTGATGTCACCAGATGAAGTCATCATTAATAATCAAAGATTTCAACAGGAAACAAAGGGGATAAAAATGGTTATTTGATATCCAGGAAGAAGGCCAAAGATCAAGTGAATAAGTGCAAAATTTAAGAGTTCAAAAGGAGATATAATATTTATTTTTATAAATTATTTAAATTCAGTGAGAATTTAAATTTTATAAATAAATATTATTTACGACATGGAATACAGTGAGAAGGAGATATTTTATCAAAGGTATAATATTATAATAATGGTTATTATAATATTAGAGCTGATATGGTGAAAATCCAAATAAAATATTTGTAATTCTTATTATAATATTTTATAATGCAAAAGTGGGTTTTATAAAGTCTAAATATATTTTATAAACCCAAAGGTTGGGTTTAAGACAAAAGGCATTCGAAGCATTTATAATATTTGCTGACGTCATGGAAGATAACATGGAGAGCACCAATGTCTTCAAAAAAATGGAGGAAGCATAACGCCCAAAGTTCAATTAATTATTCTTGCTCGAAAATTAAAAATATTGCATGCAAAGAAAAGAGCTCGTGAGTTTTTGTGAAAGTCATGACAGATAAGCATTTAAGGGAGGAAGATTTAATCCTCAAATTTGCATAGGACTGCATGGCCTAGTGGTATTTTGGGAAGAGCAAAGCGCTGGCTTGCAAGAGGGTTTGCGTTTGAATCTCAGCGGGTGAATCGTGAGTTGTGTTGGTTAAGGCGCCCAAGGCGCATGTTATTTTGCCCAAAGCGAAAGGTGTGAGGAGATTAAGAAGCACGTGGTGCTTTGTGAATCTCAGAAGAGCGCTTGGCTCATGCGACAACTTTAGCCATGGCTAAGGCACACATTGGGGGCAACGTTGAGGGTTCGATTCCCTCTGAAGATGAGGTAATATTTTTTGGTTTTAATTTTAATTAAATGCCTAAGTTGGAGGTATAAGGTTGTTTAGTGGTTTGTGTTTGGAAAGGTTGCTTTGTAATAAATTTGTGGTAGTTGAGAATTATCATTAGGAGTTATAAGGAGTTTATATTTTAAAATTTTAATAAAGTCTTAAATTGCTATAGTGGTATATTGGAGGATTAAGACTTTGTGGGTATTGTGTTATTTTGAATTAAGGGTTTTTGTGATTATTGTGAGGGTGTTGATTATTAATCAAGTAGGAGTGATAAGGTGTAAATTTGTTTTTTTTCTTTTTCTTGTTATGTTTTTTTGAGAAAATTATCCTCTAACCCTTATTGAGATTGGAAAAGACGTAATTGTGAGTGTGGCAGATTTGTGAGATCAACTACTTGTCAAACAAAAAGGTATGGGTAAATTATTCTTTGGTTGAATTGATTGAATGGCTTATTAGATAATAAATTTTGGAGTGAAAAGGATTTGATTAGGGTTTCCTTTTAGAAAGTGTTGAGTTAATGCTTCAAGGTTTTCTGAAATTAAGAGTTGTGATTAAAACCTTGTTTTATAAGCGTTGTTGTTGGAGCCATTGGTTGTGTGAAGAACTTGGGTTAGGGTTTGAAAAGATCATGAGTTTCATTGTTATGTGAAGAATATTTTATAAGTATGGTTTTTGAAGTGAGTTGTTATGCAAAGAACTTGAACTAGGGTTTGAAAATATCATGAGTATCATTGTTATGTGATATTTGTTGTTGAGCATTGTTGGAAACATTTTGAGTTGGATGATACATGCTTGGACTAGGGTTTGTGAGCAAGAGTTTTTTCTTGAGTGATTGGTTGAGTAATTTTATTGAGCCTAGTCAAGTGGATGTATGAAGTGATTGTTCAAGTTCCATAAAATAAACTATTCTATATTATGATTTGAGTTGTGAAAGATATTGAGTTGTGAGAATAGAACATATTGAGTCTCTAACAATTATATTTATTCTTCTATGAGATTGAGTTGAGAAAGTGATTGAGTGTTGAGTATAAAACATATTGAGTCTCTAAAAATTCTCTTTATGCTTATATGAGATTGATTTGAGTTTAGAAAGTGATTGAGATTTGAGTGTAGAACATATTGAGTCTCTAACAATTCTCTTTATGGTTCTATGAGATTGGACAAGTTCTGTGTAGACTTATTAAGCAGATTTGAGGTAAGTCTTTGAGAAAACTTGTGGACTGATTTTGTGTGAGCGTTTGTGGAGGCTTACAATATAGATTTGGTTAAGTCCTAGAGAGGACTTATTGAGAAAATTTGGATAACTTATGTGTAAGCTTGTTGACCAGATTTGAGAAGGTTCTGAGTGGACCTATTGAGCAGATTTGAGGAGGTTCTAAGTGGACCTGTTGAGCAGATTTGAGTAGGTTTTGAGTGGACCTATTGAGAATATTTGAGTAGGTTCTGAGTGGAACTATTGAGCAGATTTGAGAAGGTTTTGAGTGGACCTATTGAGCATATTTGAGTTGGTTCTGAGTGGATATGTTGAGCATATTTGAGTAGGTTCTAAGTGGACTTGTTGCGCAAATTTGAGTAGGTTTTGAGTGGACCTATTGAGCATATTTGTGCTAGATCGACTGGACTATGTTTAGTGCAAATTTGAGTGGACTTGTACTAGATCGACTGGACTATGTTTAGTACAAGAGTTGAGCATATTTGTACTAGACCGAATGAACTATGTTTAGTATAAATTTGAATGAGCTTGTTGAGCATACTTGTGCTAGACCGACTGGACTATGTTTAGTACAAGATATGAGTAGACCTATGCTAGACCGATTGGATTGTGTTTAGTACAAAATCGAGACAAATATTTGGAGGTGATAGAGCAGAGAGGACAATAGTCTCCAGTGGATGAAGATCCATCAACCAGGGCAGTGAGGATAGGTCTTCTGAGTGGGGATAAGAGTCTTCATTGGAGAGAGATCCACAAGCTAGTGCAATGGAGGCAGTAGTATTCTAGAGGATCACCAACCAGAGCAGAGGAGAAGTATTTCTCCTATGGATAGAGATTCACAAACCAAATTTAGGGGATCAGCATCTCCTTTGAACAGAGGTCCATAAACATTGAAATTGGGAAGGATTCCCAAGAAATTGATTGAGAAAATTTAGTGAAATATTTTCTCCGTGGAAGTAGCCATCTTTGGGTGAACCACGTTAAATTTGTGTCTCTATTGTGTATGGTGTTTTATGCATTGATTTTATTACTGCTATTGATATTGCTATCTATACACTACATAATATTGATTTGGAAATAAAAGTAAAAAGTGCTCTTATACTGTTCACCCCCCTCTCAGTATAAGCTTATGTTTTTCAAATCTAACTTGTGTACCATCACAAGCCTATTCAAAGCCTTTGGTCCTTTTCAAAATGGGGCCTAGATCTTATTTGAAAAAAATTCACCTCCTTCCTTGGGACAACATACTTTCATCCTCACAGCTACTGAATACTTCACAAAGTGGGTTGAGGCAATTCCTCTAACTAGTATGACATGACCTAGAATTATGGAGCTTATACTTCACCACATCATTTATCGTTTTGGTATCCCCTAAAAAATCATTTTATACAATGACAAGTATATCAAGAACAAGGATGTGCAAGCAATTTATGAGAAATATAACATTCAACATAGTTTCTCTGTTAGAAAAATGATTAGCTTGTTTATTGAATCGTGCAGGTTATATAACACTGCAATAATACCGGAGGCTACCAAACCAACCAGCGACAATAGCATTTTGTTATAACAAGATAAAAAATGCATAAAAAGACAAATAATGAAATAACAATAGCATAACTACGCTAACATCCCCCCTTATTACATTATTTGGGTAATAGGATGACTACTAGCTATACTAACATCCCCCCTGATTACATCATTTTGCAATACAAAGAGAGCTGCGAAACAACTCAAATTTGACACGTCCAAGTGCCTTAGTGAAAATATTTGCAACTTGAGCATTGGTGGGAATGTGCTGAAGCTGAATTCGGTGCTTTGGAACTTCATCTTGAATGAAATGACATTGTGTGTCAATGTGCTTTGTTCTTCCATGATGGAATGGATTCTTGACGAGGTTCAGAACACCCTGATTGTCGCAAAACAAGTGTATTGGAGATTTTGATGGATGGCCCATACTTGTCAGAATGCGATGTAACCATATCACTTCGCACATAGCTTCATGTGCGGTGCGATACTCTGCCTCTATTGATGAAATAGCAACCACCTGTTGCTTCTTGCTGTGCCAAGAGACAGGACCGGATCCTAGATGAAAAATGTATCCAGAAGTTGACTTGCGATCATCAAATGATCCGGCATAGTCGAGTCCGTGTATCCTTGCAAGAAGAATTTTTGTTCCTCTTGTATTCTAGGCCATATTCCATAGTACCATGGACATAGTGAAGAACACGTTTTGCTGCTTTCCAATGAGTGGTCTTAGGCTCCTGCATGAACCTCGAAAGATAGTTGACAGCAAATACGAGATCTAGCCTAGTATTGGTCAGATATATGAGACTCCCAATCAACTGTCGATAGAGAGTACCATATACCTAAGGTGAATCATCATATCGTGATAACTGAAGTCCGTTCTCCATCGGAGTTGCCATTGTCTTGCAATCAGTCATGCGATATTTTTCCAGCAATGTCTTGGCATATTTTTTTTGAGACACTTTGATGGAGTACTCCTTCTGGCTGAATTCCAAACCAAGACAGTAATGGAGAAGTCCGAGATCTGTCATCTCAAAAGATTTGCACAAGTTTCTTTTGACAGTAGAGATTATAGTTTCTGAACTCCCTGTAATGAGCGGATCATCCACATAGAGTACAAGCAACACTATCTCGAAACCCTGTTTCTTGAAATAGAGGTTTGCATCCGACGGACATCTCTTAAATCCATGTCGCATAAGGTGATTGTCCATTTTTATATACCAAGCTCGAGGAGCTTGTTTCGTACCATATAAGGATTTGACCAATTTGCAAACCTTCTCGCTCTTGGCCTTCTACTTCAAATCCTTCAGGCTGAGTCATGTAGACTTCTTCTTGGAGATCACCATTTAGAAAGGCACTTTTGATATCCATCTGGTGAACTTTCCACCCATATTGTGCTGCCATAGCACACATAACCCGAATTGTAGTCATCCGAGTAGTAGGTGCAAAAGTTTCCTCGTAGTCAATGCCTTCCTTTTGAGCATAGCCCTTTACAACAAGACGGGCCTTATGCTTATCAATTGTTCCATCTGCCTTGTACTTGAATTTATATACCCATTTGCAGCCAATGGGTTTCTTTCCATGTGGCAAATCAACAAGCTTCCAAGTTTTATTTTTCATCAAAGACTCATACTCTGTATCCATAGCGGCCTTCCACTGAGGCTCACTGAGAGTATCTTGCACTGATGCAGGTTCAAGATCATCTATGGTAGACATGAACGCCCTGTCATCATCAATATCCACATCCTCTACTTCTGTACATGGAGTTACATAAAGTTCCTCAAAAGATTGACAAAGATCATCAACCTCACCAGTTTCTTTGGCTTCTTTTTCCTTTTGAGCCATACTGCGTGTACGAGGTCTATCCAAGTTCAAATTGGGAGGAGTGGATAAATTTGCGTCTCTAATTGTATTTGTACACCATTTTGGATTCTTCTTCGATGGTGTTGAAGAAGATGTAGAAGGACCTCCTGTCTGTGTTGACGAAGGAATCTTCTCTTCCTTAGATTCCATAATATCTAGGTGTACTTTAGATGTGCTCTGTGATGTGAAAGCTTCATCAAAGACAACATCTCTGTTGACATGAATTTTCTTGGTCAAAGGATCTATCAAACGATATCCTTTAGAGTGCTCATCATACCCAAGAAAAATACATCTCAGTGTTTTCTCATCTAGCTTCTTCCTTTTCTCTTTCGGTATGTGCATGAAAGCGTGACATCCAAAAATACGTAGATGAGATATGGAGGGTTTTTGACCACTCCATGCTTCCTATGGAGTCATTCCTTTTAGGGCCTTTGTGGGTGCCCTATTCAATAGATATACTGCAGTGGTGATAGCTTTTGCCCAATATTGTTGCCCAAGAGTAGCTCCTGTGAGCATACAACGAACCATTTCCATGATAGAACGGTTCCTTCTCTTAGCAACTCCATTTTGCTGAGGAGTATAGGAAGTTGTTAACTGTCTCTTGATTCCATGCTTATCTAAGAATGTAGAAAATTCATTAGAGGTAAAATCCCCCCCTCGATCTGAGCGGAGGGTTTTAATAGAATCTCCTGACTCCTCAACGGATTTCTTGAACTGCTGGAAGAATGCGAAAGCTTCATATTTTAGTTGGAGAAAGAAAACCCACATCTTTCATGAGTAGTCATCTACGAATAACTGAAAGTACCTCTTCCCTCCACAACTATTGGGTGTGAAAGGACCGCACAGATCGGTGTGAATTAACTCCAGAGGTTTTCGTGCTCTTGTTGAGCTCTTCTCAAATGGTACTCTATGCTGCTTTCCTGCCAAGCAGTCAGAGCACACTAGCAATGTGGCAGAAAGGGAAGGAAGACCCTTTACCATCTCATACTTATTGAGCTCAAGTAAGTAGCCAGAACTAAGATGCCCATATCTCTTGTGCCATAGGGAAGTTGCCTCCTTGGTAGAGACAATCATGGCAACATGTGGAGTAGAGATAGCATCTAGGGCAAATAAGTCGTGCTTATATGAAGCTGTTACAATTTGCTTACCCTTCCTGGTAATAGTACAACACTTCTTTCCATTCTCAACACGAAAGTTGACAACCATATTTCTATCCAAGATTAGTGTGACTGACAGCAAATTGTTAGCCAATCCCGAAACATAGAGGACTTTGTCAATCTGACACTTGCCATCAGGAAGAGTGACTAAAACTATACCCTCTCCTTGAACCCTGTAGGTTTTATCATCAGCAATGGTGACAGGTTTGCCCTCTTTGGCCACAAATGATTCAAACCACGATCTATCACCAGTCATATGTTTGCTAGCTCTAGAATCGACATACCAAACAGGATCCCTCTGTGTGGAATCTGTGGTAGTCATGAGCACCTTGTGTGCCCATTTAGAATCTGAGTCAGATTCTTCAACAACAACATTCACCTGGGGTTGCTTGTTTTTATTTTGTGGTTTGTTTTGGCCTTTCTGCTTGTTCTTATGCCAACACCTGTTGGTGTCATGGTTGTCTTTCTCACAGATCTTGCACCACCTCTTCTTCTGTTGAGGTTGTTTTCCTTTTCCTTTCGTATCCTGTTGAGAATTTCCTCCTTTCTAAAAGTTGCCTCCTTTTTGCCCATTACCTTTCTTCCTAGAACCCTGCCTATTGGTGTATAGGGTTGTATTGGAAGAATCATCCTTGTGAAGTTGGCGTGCCTCCTGTTGTTGAAGCAGATTGACCAACTCGATGTAGGTAATTTGTCGTTGAGACACCTGGATGGAGGTGATAAACATATCAAATGAAGAAGGCAAAGCTCTCATCACAAGTGAAATGAGAAGCTTTTCGTCCACATAATCTCCCAAAGAATTCAATTTCTCTTTCAATTCAGACACTCTGCATAGAAAGAGTTCAACTATTTCACCCTGTCTCAAACTCAGGTTATGAAGTTTTTGTTGAAGATGAAGAATGGTGGAATCATTCTTTCCATCATAGATGGTTCTAAGGGCATCCCATGCCTCTTTACCACTTGCTTTGTCAGCTATATGAGGTTGCACTTCATCTGAAACAACAAACAAAATGAGCACCTTTGCTCGACTGTCTTTCTTGTCAAAAGCTATCTGATTTGCTGAAGGACCTGTGGATCCTGATGCTGGTGAAGGCCTAGGTGTTACTCCAGTAATAATATCCCATAAATCTTCCATTTGGAGAATTGCCTTCATCTTATGTTTCCATGGTGTATAATTTGGACCTTTCAATAACTGATGAGGATCAGTCATCAATTTTGCAACAACGGCCATAGTGAAGGTTCCTTATATCACCAATTGGTCCCCCTTTCGATATACCTTTTGCTAGGCCATTATACCATACAAAATACCTGCCCTTACATGAGGGAAACTATAGGTATTTAGAAAGATCAACAAAAATCACCCACCCTTACGTGAGGGAGACTATAGGTGAGTTTTAGAGATCATACGATACATGGAACATAAGCAAGGTATTGAAAGGGAATCGCCTTGTTGATGGCACCTACCATAGAAGATTCTTCTCATGCGTGGGGCGTAACTTCCCCTAAACACTATGAAGAATACTTCGTCAGGATTTATGCCTAAACACAAGTGCGATTAAGGGTAGTGGATGGAGTAAAAAAATGCAAAAATTGCGTACTTATTCCTCCCCGACGATTTATAGAGAACAAGTTCAGACGTCGTTGTTGCAGCTATATTAGGCGATAGATACAGTAGCCCAAAGCATGACAAATTTACTTGTAAGTGTGGGCCAGAGGTACCATTTTTACCGAACGCTGTGATGCAAATAAATTGCACAAATGGGTTTTTAATTATTCCGAGGACTTAGGGAGTGATTTATATTTTAATGAAGTAGTGCATAGAAATGAAAATGCATCATACATCAAAAAAAATGCCCACAAGAATAACCCACTAGGTGTCGGGCACAGCCGAAAATGCACCTTTTACAATTCGCCAAATTGCTTTTTCAGAAAATTACTCACATTCCCCCTTTGATTTTTTGAAAAAAAATATCCCCCCTTAAAAAAATCTCTTTAACAAAGCATTTTAATAATTATTATATATTTAAAGTTAAAATAAATAATTTTAATTTATATAGTTTTTAAAACTTATGAAAAAATAAATTAAAAATAAATTTTAATTTATAAAGTTTTAAAACTATAAAAAAATAAATTAAAATTAAAAATTTTAACTAAAAAAAATAATAATTAAAAAACCTTTGCAAATTTTTTTTTTTACCTTTGAAAGGGGGGAGTCGGCGGGATTTGAACCCTCGACCTGCAGGCTCCCAGAGCCTTACCGCATGGCTCACGACCACGTGAGCCAGCGGGCTGATCCGAAAGGATCAGTGGAGCTCCTCCTTTTTGCCTCCTCCTCTGCAGCAGCCTCCGACTGAACGCTGGCCTCACTGCTGCTTCGTCATGCGCCGAGGATTTCTTCTTTAAAAAAAAAAAAACTGCGCGTTCCTCGGTGCGTATTTTAGCACTCCGCAGGGGGGGGAGCTTCCGTCGTTTTTTTTTTTTTTTTTATTTTCGAGGCGGGGGAGGGGCCGAGTAGCCGAGCGGACGTGACGTCCGCTCAATGGGGGGGGGCATTCCCTCCTGTCGCGACCTGCGTGCGGACGTCTACGCGTTCGCCTGTACGTATGCGCGCGGGGGGGGGGGGGTTCCCTCCTGTCGTGACCTGCGCGTGGACGTCTAGGCATCTGCACTTGGGGGGGATCCCTCCTCTGCGTCGCGACGCTCTGCACGTGGATGTCTAGGGGAGCGGACCTCCTATGTCCCTCCTCTACGTCTGCTCAATGGGCGTCCCTCCTGTGCGACGTCCGTTGCGTTTGCAACACTTCCAGCGCGTGCGACGTCCTGCAGGGATGCCTGCGCTGCGTCTTGGGAATTTTTTTTTTTTTTTTCTTCTAAAAATCTTCGCCTGGCAATCTCGGAGAAATTCTCTGCCTAGGAAACCCATAGAAAAAAAATCTCCGGCTGGCAATTTCAGAGAAAAAAAATTCTCTGCCTGGCAATTTCAAAAAAAAATCTCCGCCTTCCAATCCCCTGCGTTTCTCAACTTCCGCTTCCAGTTTCCTCTCACTGCTCCCTGCAATTTGGCTCTGATGCCATGTTAGAAAAATTATTAGCTTTTTTATTGAATCGTGCAGGTTATATAACACTGCAATAACAATAATGCTGGAGGTTGCCAAACCAACCAACGACAATAGCATTTTGTTATAACAAGATAACAAATGCATAAAAAGACAAATAATGAAATAACAATAGCATAACTACGCTAACATTCTCGACTCCTTATTACCCACATGCAAATGGACAAGATGAAGCTTCCAACAAGAATTTAATTTCTATTCTCAACAAACTTGTCAAAGAAAATCATAGAGATTGGCATACACAAATTCTCTTGGCATTATGGGCTTATCAAGCAAGCATTCACACGCCTATAGGGACAACACCATTTTAATTGGTATATGGAACCGAAGCAATCATGCCTCTTGAGCTCGATATGCCTTCCTTGCAAATTTATTTGTAGGAATTCATAGATGATGACATTGCTAGACAAGAACATCTTGACCAACTCACACCTCTTGATGAAAGGCGAGTCAATGCTTTAGAGCACTTACGAGTTTATCAAGATCACCTCAAGTGTGCTTACAATGCTAAAGTTCATCTACATGAATTCTAAGTAGGAGATCTTATCCTTAAAGAGAATAAACAAAATACCAATGCATTATCGCATCTTCATGATAAATTTATGCCCAATTGGTTAGGTCCATACATAGTTACATAGAGAGTGGGTAACGATACTTATAGGCTTGCTAATATAAAGGGAGAGGAAGAATCTGAACCACTTAATGTTATACACTTGAGATAATTCTATGCATTATTTGATTATTATATACATGGCTAATACACAAAAATAGTTGCATACACACTCAAAAAACAATGCATTGGCCCAAATTTCACATTACATTTCACAAAAAAAAACTGTACATCATACATTGCATTCACATCCAAATTTTGCATTTCATATTTAGGGATCATTTATTCAGTTCAAGGTCTTAATTGGTCCTACAAAATTCATGTTGCCTTAATCAGGGGCACCTTCACAAAGTCATCCACATCATTCCATAAAGTCAAATTGCCATTCAACACAAACCACATTCACAAAATTCTAGGTGTTTTCGATCACTCAACCACCCCTAGTGTTTTAAGCAATCTCCAACATACATGTCGAGTTCTTTTAGGACCATATCACATATAAACTAAGAAAAATATTGATTTTGGGAACTGATTTCAAAAATATTCTTTAACCAAGCACAAATTTCACATCTTAAACATATCTTGGGTCAAAAAGGGATAACACCATACTTGGTATAAACCTTGAAGTGAAAAGGGTCATCCTTGCTAATACCATCACGCAACATAGTCCATAAAAATAGTGGTTCTCACCACTATCACAATTACAAAAATAAAAGAAAGAGTAGGGACAAAATCCCTGACAAAAACTCTAAATATTTTTATCACACACCACTGATCAATTGGGTTGTAAGGATTGTACTGTATTTCTAGTCATATGGTTAGGTAGTCATCCCAAAAACTTAAGATATAAAAAATAAAAGTCATGGACTATGGAGTTAGCCTCCACCGGAGCTATAGATGCTTGACTGGCAGTGGAGTATGCTCATGCATGGTGACATGTATCTTTTAAAAGAGACCTCAGACTGCTCATACAAACAAACTAGCTTCTTGGTTTCATCTATACCAGGTTTACCTAATATACTCAAGATGAGTTAATGACCTCACTTGCACACACACATTGGTTCTTTATTATCTAGGGTCATTACCTTACTCTTTATTTGGTAACTAAATTTAATGCACACACATTTGGTCCTAGAAGAATTAGGTAGTTTTAGTGAGTTTGTTTGATACCACTAGGATGTTTGAGTCTCTATAAAAACAGTAGTACTCCATTTCAACATCCATATCTTCTTCCATTTCAACACCATATCTTCATCCATGTCAACATCCATATCTTCATCCATGTCAACATCCATGTCACTTCATGAGTCAGTCATCCTATATGCCACCAATTTTGGTGCCCCTGATTAAACAACAATGCTAGAAAATGGCCAAAACAAAGATCTAAACTATAAATAAGCATTAGCACAAGCCATATTGCATTAATAATCCATATATTTCATAACATATCATATGCATCCATCATAAACATAAACATGCATTCCACAAAAAGCATTCACACAAACATATAACACAAAAGAAAAAAGTAATGTATATATATCTATATATATATATCAATGAATGCCAAAAGGCTACATACAATGGAGCACTAAGGATCATATACAAAAAATGCATCTAAGCACTAGCTACATCCTCCAAGAAGACCACTGTGACCTAGCAGGAATCTGTGACCTAGTAGGAGCTCTAGACCTAGACTAACTATGCCTAGCACCCTCAGTTGTAGGAGATGTTGAAGGATCTGGGAGTGGAATATGATGTTCCATCAACCTATCCTCCAATGCCTCAATGTATCTATTCCAAGAGTTAAGGCATCATATATTGATCTCGTGACATCGCTCCCTCTCTACTAGCTCTGCTTGGAGAGCCACAATCCTCGCATCCAAATCTACCACCTATTGCTCTAGCTTTATCCACTCCTCCTTGCTCCAACCTAGGGTACATCTAGAACCTCATTCATATCCTCCCCATATCCACCATCTCCCTCAACCTTAGGTGCTTGTTGTATCACATCCTTCACCTTTCACCTCTAACTATCAGAGTGAAGGTGCCATTACCTCTTGTGGGTATCCTGAGTTTCCTTGCCTTGTGTCTCTGGGGAACTCTCATCTTGAGTCCCCTGGGTAGCCTCATCCCTAGCCTCTTGACCACCACCCACATCAGTTGCTCCTCGAGGTGGTATCCATGGTGACTACATAGAAAACCATGCATCATACTTCATGATCATCCCTGCATCCTCCACATATGGGATATCCATATCCTCATCATCCTCTAAGGCTACCCTCCATGGCTCCATGCATGGTAGCCCTACCTCCTCTTGATGCCTCTTATACCGCATCGGCTCATCAAGAACATCCTACCTCAGCCCAAATTGACAGAGTACTTGGGTAAACTAGAAGTACTCTACCTTGCTCCTTTGCCTCCCAATAACCCATCTATCATACCACATCCATCGTAGATGCTCTATATCTCCTATCCATTGGGCACCCAACCATGGCCTCCATACCACTTGGACAGATGTCAATCATACCCATAAGTCCCTGTACCATTGACTCGTTCTCATGGGATGAATCGGCTACACCTCCTCTACCAAAGCCCATCATCTAGCGTAGGGATGATCCCTACCAAACTCCTCCATAGGTAGCCCCTCTGATCAAGCAACTCTGAAGTGCTCCCATCCTTAGAATTATAGCAGTAGGCTACACCCAATCCCTTCTGCCCTTGTCTCATCACCTCTTACAGCTCTTGGTACACCTACACCAATAAAGTGGGAGCCCATGCATACACCTGCGTCATGGTGAGCATATCACTTGCCACCCTATCAGGTTCCAAGGAAACCTGCACCTAGTGCTATTCTAGGCCACAATGTTGGCCAAAACGAACATTACTAAAGCTCAGAGGGGATCCAACTCCTTGTCCACATACATGGAAAATAGGGGATCCCTCTGCTCTCCATATTCACCCCCTCCCAAGCATCCCTAAATATCCTCATCATCTCCGTATTCTGGTTGAGGCCAAACTCAACCCAGAGACCCTCCACTGGCACCTTAAGGATGCGATAGACATCCTCAAAGATCATAGTAACTTCACCCATGGGGAGCTGAAACATCCCCCTATCAACATCCCACCTCTCTGCCAAGGTATACAGGTACCCCATCATCTACCCTAACCACATCTACTTGGGCTATCTCCACTAGCCCCACATCCCTAAGTGGCTCCCACTCATCACCCATAATTGCCTTCCTTATCTCGAGGATGTAAGGAAAAAAATGGTGTCGAGCCTACAAAAATCTAAGCTACAGCACAACACAAAACATTTATCCAAAAAAAAACAACAAAAATTTTACACAAAAAATCAATGCCTTACCTCAACAATTCGTGCCCCAGTAGCTGCCTTAGCCTCCACACCAGCTCCCTCTACCGCCATAGCTTTCGTGCTCCAAACGTCTCACCTCACTTCTTCTCACTCATCCTCCACTCCTTAGACGCAACTTCTCAAACTCCATAGACACACAAATGAGCTTCAATTTCACCTAGTAAGCTATTTATAGCTGTTTCAGGCACTTTGAGGTTCCCATGGGTGTTTCCTAGTGCACTGAAGCACCTGCGGGCGTTATTGTGAACAGTAAAAGCCCACAAGCATTTTAAGTTAGCATTGAAAAAATTTAAATCAGCCCAAAATAGTAGTTACCCCAAATAAAATTATTCCAAATTTCACTCACCAGTGCATTCCATCATTATATTAGGTTTTGTGAAGATTATAATTGATTTGGATGCATAAATCTCATTTGCGACCACATTGACACCAATTCACCAAAACAATTTCAAAAGCACCAAAAACGGCCCAAATATTCACAAAATGACCATCACCAACATTTTTCATCATTCATACATCATCTTCACCTCATTTCACATCATCATTTCCATATTTGCCAAGTTTACATAACATGCAAGTGAATCTTGTATCTAGTGGGTTATTCTACACACTTGGTGATTGCAATGATTTGGGTCCATGCAATTTGGTAAGATGAATAGCTTACAATAAGAACACTTGATCATGATCATCATCACTTATCTCCTTGCTCGAAATAACAATCATATTTGGTATTTCCTCATATTTAGAGTGAAACATTGCCAAGAATAATTTGCACAACCATTGTCATTGATGGCCTAGTTCATGAGGCTTAACACATGGACAAAAACTCAAAATTCATCATTCAAAATCTCCTTAACACCTTAGAGATAGGTACTAGCTAGGCTGATTGGTTCCATTTTGGGAATTATGTGAAGAGTTTTCCACAGTCACTAGCAGACCATCCAAGGTTGATTCTTTTCATTTTGCATATCAATGATGCTAAAAAGGCAAAGTGTTTCAAAAACATCGAATCACCCCAAATTTGGGGACAACCATTTTTGGTTATGAATTTCCTACAATGGGATACATATTACATGATCATGGCATATACACTTGGCAAAAACCCCCTTCCCACTGTTGGGGCAAAAACGGTATCAAATTTTACATCATTTATATCATCCTCATCACATCACATTTGCACAAAACCCTTCATCTATTGGGGCAAAAATAGACACATCATATCACATTTTTCACCAACCCCATTCCCACCATTAGGGAAAAAATGGTATCACATTATCCATCATTCATTTGCACAAATTTTTCAATTGGCTTATGAGATTCATTCGTAACCTCATTCGCCAATTGAGGGGGTAAGCTATGCAAAACTTTGAATTCTTTTATTATTTTATCTTCAAGCTCGTATTCCAACAAGAGAGAGAAGTTGCTTCTACACTTGGCCAAAACAGGTGTCTCATGTTTTTGCACTGCATTGTGTTTCACGCAACACAGTATAAAAAGGGGCATCTATAGATACCAAATCCTAACCATTTGCCTTCCATATTTGCCTTCTTGCCATTTACACCACCAAATCCTAGCCAATTTTCCCACTATTCCTATTTTCTTGCCTTTTTTTATCATTATTCACATTTATTTATATATATTTATTTTATTTTATTTAAATATAATATTTTATATTATATTTTAATATATATTTAATAAATATGTATTTATTTAAGTGAAATAATCTCAGCCATCCAAATCCATTTAATTATGACCATGATATTAATTTCCTCTTTTTAATGGTACTAAACTTATAGGATTATAGATGTCAATTTCACCCAAAAATAGTAGTTTACTATAGCAACTTGGGAACTTTAAAATATCATATCTCATGAACCATGATAAATTTTTGGATGATCTCAACAATTTTGAGCATCCTTTTGGCCTATTTAGATGCATAAATGTTTTTATTAAAATGTAAGAACTTTGAATTTTGACTCAGTTTTGGGCAAAAGGAAAGTTACAAAGGAAAATAAATAATAAATAAAATAAAGGTTGGCTTTGTCTTAATATTATGATGAATATGTTATTACATAGGTAGTACAAGGGTTGAAAAGAATAGTTATGAAATTTGTTTCAAAAATAGTTATAAAACTGAACAACAGAAGAGATTATTATGTTATAAATAACCATTGAGATCCAAGAATAAAGGTCCGAAAGAATTTGGAGCGAGTGGAAGAGAAGATAGAATTTTGCCATTGCCAAAGGTTTCCTCCCAGGTTGCTTGTCAGAGAAGATTTCATCTTTGTAATTGATTGACAAAGGTATTATGAAGAAAAGCATTAATAGAAGATTTCATTCATAATATATTCATTTCATTGTGGTGAAAAGTATGCATGCGGATGGTATTTTCATTTTAAATGATTGAATATATTAATCAATTTCCTTGAATATTGCACCTAGTTTAATTTGAACTGTGTTAATTCTAGTTGGATTAAATCAGGTTATGTTTCAGATTATCTTTGTTTGCAGATTCTGGATGGAGTTCTAAAATTTTTGTAACCTGTGTTTTATTTTCATTTCATTTTTTTTTATTTTTCTAACCTTAAGCCCTTTTTATTTTATTTAATTTCATTGCACAAGAAAAATAAAAACCCTAAAGTTTATGCAAAGTTTTAATTTTTAATATTAGGGTAAATGTTTATTTCATTTTAATAAATTCCTCAAATATTATACATTTGAAATAGACATTAGGGTTTTAATTAATTATATTTTCCAAATAATAATAATTAAAGTTCAAACATTAACTATTTGGATAAATTTAATTAAAATCATTCTTTAAGGTTAAAATTCAAATATTTGCATTCAACAAGTTTTATTATTTGCAATATTTGATTATTAATCGTACACTTTGGCAATTAATCTCATGAACAACAATATTTTCACAATTTAAATCAAATACCAAACCATAGGCCCCTTGTTAATAGTTACTTGCACCTTTGAGGTATTCAACAACATTTTCACATTTTACAAGCATACAAGCACATTTTGAGAAATTAAGCAAACAAAACCTTGGAGAAACTAACTATTTCTTTTCAGGAGAGGATAACTTTGACAGGATCCTAACTGTGAGCATGTTTTTGTAATCGGGAGAAAATATCACTCAACACATTATTCCTGCAATTATGTTTTATTTTGGTATAGAAATAATAGGGACAAATTTTGGAATAAGTGATATGTCAACTCCCTTTTTAAACACATAAACACATGTTCATGCATATACTAGTTAGTTGAATTTTTTAGTCAAACACATGACTCATACTTTGACCAAGTGTTGCCAGGGTAATTTGACCACTCTGGTTGTCATTTTTTGTGTATTCTGCCCTATTTTTCTTACACTTTTTTAAGCTTATTGATCTAAAGCATTCTCCATTATTTTTTGCACTTTTTTGTAGGCATGTGATGATTTGGAGAATTTTCTGAAATTCTTATAATGTTATTTTCAACCTTGTGATGATCTGGAACATTTCATATATTTTTTACAATTATGTTTGTAGTCATGTGATGATCTGGAGTATTTATTGCATTTCTTGCAATTATGTTTGCAAGCTTGTGATGATTTGGAGCATTTCCTGCATTTCTTGAAATTCTGTTTGTATAACTGTGATGATAAATTGTTGAAGTTTCCAACACACCTTTTCTAGCCCTTGACTAGCTTGGAATAAGTCTACAATAAACATAAAACAAATCTAAAATTTTCAACATACTTCTTTAGCTCTATTTTTCTTGCAATTATGTTATGTTTTAGTGCAGAAATAATAGGGATAACTCTTGAAATAAATCTGAAATAAATTTAAAATAAATCTAAAACTTCTAGCATGCTCTTTCATCTCCATTGTTTCTGCAATTATGTTATGTTTTGGTGTAGAAATAATAGGGACAACTTTTAGAATAAATGATAGGTCAACTTCCATTTTATGCACATAAATATATATTCATGCATATGCTAATTAGTTGATTTTTTAGTCAAACACATGACTTATAATTTTGACTAGGTGTTGCCAAGGTAGTTTGACCACTCAATTTGTCATTTTTTCTACATGTGTTCTACCCTATTTTATTGCACTTTTTTAGGCTTATTGATTTGAAGCATTTTGCATTATTTTTTTACACTTTTTTGTAGGCCAATGATGATATAGAGCATTTTCTGTAAATCTTGTAATTTTGTTTGTAGGCATGTGATGATTTGGAGCATTTCCTCCATTTTTTGCAATTATGTTTGTAGGCCTGTGATGATTTGGAGCATTTACTCCATTTTTTACAATTTTGTTTGCATGCCTGTGATGATTTGGAGCATTTCATATATTTCTTGCAAATTTTTTTATAGGCTTGTGATGATATGGAATATTTCATGCATTTTTTGTATTTCCTACAGTTTTGTTTGCATACCTGTGATGATGCGGAGCCTGTGCACATATTTTTTTTCCATATTACTACAAAAACGTAGCAAATAGACTGAAAAATGTTTAAACACATCAATCCACTAGATTTTCATATCTACAATATTATCCTAAATTTTTATGCATTTATTTCTCACTTTATTCTATGCTTTTTCAAGCTGAAATCATGCAAATTAATCTTAAAAATGCACAAAAATTAGTCCAAACAACATTTAAAATATTTTTACCAATTTACTATATTAATATTAATATTAGCACAAATAATAATCAATATACTTAGCAAATACTATAGTATTTAAATAAAAGTGGCAAAAATATTTGAAATATTTTTGAAATAATGAGACATTTTATGGTCTCATCACTTAATATCTTCTAAACAAGACCACAATAAACTAAAATAAAGGATAAAAGAATGCAAAAATACAAGTATGCAAGCAAACATAGTCCTAGACTATGTGCTCTTTTTTATTTTGATGAATGCTAAAAAGTAAAGGAGTATTTTCTTCAAGGGAAAACAAAGAGATGGTGTAAACAAACGAACTAGCCTAAATGCAACTAGATGCTTTTATGATTCCTTGCCTAAAGCGTTTTAGCAAAATAGAGTAACTTAGGTTTTATATTTTTCATTTGATATTTAAAATATTAGAAACAAAAAGCAAAATACTATGACAAAGATAAAAATAATAATCAAATCATAGACAATAGACAAAATGCAACCAAAGTTAGAAATTACTTGATTTCGATACTTGAGTAGTAGCATTGACCTTGGTGTTATCATGAACTCCTAGTGCTATTGTGGCTACACCTGTAAAAATAAATAAAAAGGTAACAAGGATTATGTTTAGGGGGTTTGTTTGATCATAGAGAAGTAGATGACTATTTGGCCAAACTAATCAAATCTCATTCTCTTATGACAATAAAAAATTATACCTAAAATGGAAGAAGCATCCAATCTCTACAATATTCATTGGTTTTCAACAATACTAATAATAGTAGCACTATCACAAAAATAATTATGGAGATTCTATAGGATTTTCAATGTTATTGCTCTTGCAACTCAAAAAATGAATCCTAAGATAGAGAAAAGTTTATAAAATAGACCTAGAGATTGAATACAGTAAATAAGTTTCAAGATGAACTGCCTAAAGGTGATTGAGATGCAAGTTGATTAGCCCAAGTAATGAAAATGCTTAAAATCCAACAATGCAATGAAAGGAGAAGCAATGAGAGTCATATGGAACTATGTTTTGAATATAAATACCCCAAGATAGATAAGACTAAGGAAAATCCTAGTAAACTAGTCTAAATGAGAATGGATTCAAATGTATAAATAAGAAATAGAAACAAACCTACAATAATTGGATTAGAAAGGTCAATGAGATAGAGAGAGTAAAAGCACTTGTAAAGAGCCAAGATAACTATGATTTGGTTAGCAGTTGCAAAGGAAAACTAAATGCTCTTGATTACTACAAGAGAGTAAGAATATCAAATTAAAATTTGAATATCGACCTAAATATGGGTCTAAAGATAAGGACTTTGAAATTGACAATAGAATATTTAAGGTTCAAATTTAAAACAATATCTTCCAATTTAGTATTTCACATATTATATTTTATAAAACCAACTTTCTATGCCTTATATATTGCTTTCTATAGATTTTATAAGCTTAATCATAATAACTATGATCCTCCACATAAGTCTTAGATTAGAAAAATACCTTCCAATTTAGTATTTTACATATTAAGTTTTATAAAAACTACTTTCTATGCATTACATACTACTTTATATAGCTTGTATTAGCTTAGTTATAATAGCTATGATCATCTACATAAGAGGTTTCAAGTTTGAATATACATTTAATTACCAAAAAAAAAATGAAAAAAAACTTTACTCAAGTTTGAAAAATTACTTATAATTAGATATTTTATTAACATGAAACCAAAAAAACCCAAAAAAAATGGCAAAAAATCTCAATAGTTAAAATGAAGAAGTGCCAAGGAATTTTTCTTTCAGAATAAGTTTTGATATCAAAGATTTTGCAATGCACAATGAAGCACCAAAAACAAAAATCCTGACCAGTCTAGAAGATGCCCTACACTACACCAAAAAAAGGATAAGAGGGTAGCTAAAATAAGGTGGATTTTTATGATAGTAAAAGAACACCCTAATAGACCCTAAGAGGGTAGATTAAAACCACCCTCTTAGGGTCACCCTCAGAGGGTGGTTTTAAATTGCCCTCTTAGGAATAAGAGGGCGGTTTAAAATCATCATCTTAGGGTTGCCTAAGAGGGTGGTTTAAAACCATCCTCTTAGCCCTAAGAGGGTGGTTTAAAACCAACCTCTTATTCCTAAGAGGGTGGTTCATCATCCTAAGACAATTATTTTAAAATGTCGTCTTAGGGTGACCTAAGAGGGTGGTTTTAAACTACCCTCTTAGGGATAAGAGGGCAGTTTTTAACCGCCCTCTTAGGGTCTCACCTAAAAAAAATATAAAGGACGTGGGAAAATCCTCATAGGAAAATCCCTTGTATTTATCTTCTCTTTTCTACCATTGTAATTTCTAACCTACATTAACAGTCATGATTCCATCCTGTTGAATCTTTCTCCTCCCGTTGAAGGGTCTAAATTCGGTGAAACGAAGTTGGGAATAGGGGTGAATTCTGGAAGAGGGGGAAATTCACAACTTTTCAATAACTTGAACAACTTGAGAGGGGCATATATCAATTCAAATATCATGTGCATTCTCTCTATTTTCAAATTATCTGCCATTGCATTCATTCGGGGCCTGTATTTATCTTCTCTTTTTTGCCCTTGTAATTTTTTCCCTACATTAACAATAATTGTGTAAAAAATTCATCTCTTCATACTCTCATTCATCATTTCATTTTATAATGTCGTATTATCGTTTCTTCGTTCAGGATTTTGTGAGACTTTCTTTTTAGGTATGTGTTCCTTTTATTTTATTTTGTGTTTATTTTCCATAGAGTAATTCATTGATTTTCTAGGGTTCATTCGATTAGTTTGTGTTTATTGAATAATGTATTGCATTAAGTTAAACATTTGTATGTAATCAACTATCGGAATGGTAGCAACTCATTGTAGTTGAAGAGTTCAATATTCTTAGAATTTATTTAAATAAAGAAAAATAATTATAAACCTTAAACAAGAGGACTTCTAATAGTGAAGGAGAGAACTGGTGGATACTTAAATATTTAATTGAAAATCATGTTTTTCATTGCACCTTGGTTTTTGGGATAGAAAGAACACTTTTAGATATTTGTGAGCAAACTACAACTAAAATTGTCCGTCAAAGAGTAGTCAGTTGTATTAAATTGAGAGTTTATGTATATAATATTTTGTGAATTGAGGATATTTTTGGTAAAATTATTTGAGAGCTCCATTATCCTATTGGGATGAAAATTAATTGGGTTTCTTTAACTATGTCAAGACCCTAGTAAAGCATTTGAAAACCTATGGAACAACTATCACAATTAGATAGAAACCTTTGGCTTCAAAAAATTTATTGAGAGGGTTTGTTCTATTGTTTTAAGAAGAATGATTATTATTTAATTGAAGTGATCTTTATGATTATATATTTCATAACAGAAAAATAGATTACATGCTAATGCAAGATAGGAGTGAGTGCAAGGTAGGAGAGAGTTCAATCTTGGAGCAAGTGCAAGCCGAGAGGGAGTGTGATTCAAGAGGGAGTGAAAGCCAAGAGTGAACCCCATTAGCTAGTATAGAAGGAAAGTCATATTTGAAAGCCCTAATGGAAGTCAGGATGCCCTAGTTGTTAGTATGGATACTCAAGTTGGAGATAAGTGAAAGAGTGAATACATGGCAAGTTTGATCTAGGTAGAAAATGTTACAATGAGAATAAGTATCAAGGATGAGATGATTGAGCATGATATAATGGTTTTTAAAATGAAAGGGTTAGTATGTAAGTTACATTGATCATGGCTAGGGTTATTGGAGATTCAAAATTGGATCAAGTGGAAGTGGGGATTAAATTTAAATTACTTTGTGACTTTTTTTTCTAAAGATTTTTTCCTTATCATCTTTTACTATTAAAAAATTAGGGATAAATAATGGTTGATAGCCCATGGTTTAGTGGAAGAGATGCACTTTATTTGACACCATGGAACACAATTTTTTCTATTGAGGTAGAAACTATTAATAAGCTTCTAGTGTGGGTTAGGATTTTTGGACTTCCATATCAACTTATAAATAAGGATCTTTTGAAGAATATTGTAAATACCCTAGGGAATTCATCAAGGAAGGACTAACTTCTAAGGAGTAAAATCATGCTATATATACTTGAATATGTGTTGCTATGGATATTTCAAAACCTTTTCCACAATCCATTAAGTTTGAATCAATAGAATAGGATCACCAAGTAGATTATGAAAATATTGCATTTCATTGCCACAATATTTATGATATTGGACACATGGCAAGAGTTTACAAAGTGAAAACTATGAAGAAAGAGAAAAAAAATTCTAGTCATGAGATAAAATTTAAGATGAAGCAAGGAAATCATATAGTAATAGAAGATATCTCGGATCAAGGATATTCCACTCCAAAATAAGGGGTAAAAAAGCCTATCTATAATATCACTTGGCAAGTTCAAAAGGAATTAAAGGTGCAAAATAAGATGTGGAGAGAAATCCTAAAATAAATAAAATAAAAGAGTTCAAGTTTATTCTAGGTAAATTATCTTCATTTTCCTCAAGTAGTATAGAATCCTCTCTAGGTAATAAAAGTGAAAGGGGTGAAGATGTTATCCCTTGAACTTTAAGATTTCAAGAGAAGAATAATAAATTAATGAGGATGGAGGAAACCCATAATAATTTTGGGTTTTTAGGGTAGAATAAGAAGGTGATTGCTACAAAAGAGTATCCTTGCACTTTAGGATTTCTATGGCAACATAAAGAATATTATGCTTTTGAGGTTATTCCTTGCACTTCAGATCCTTCAAAACAAGGCAAACATAAAGATGATAAGTATTACTATGAATAATATGAGAAGATTGAAGATATTGATAAACCTGAACGTATTGTTGGGAATGAAAAAAAGAGAGGAAGACATAAGGAGCAAAAATAAAGAGAAAAAGAAACCCAGAGGGATATTGATATGGGAAACCAAAAGCAAATATCACGAGTGCTAAGAAGAAGTGGGGTTAAACCCAAAAATAAAAATAAAAAATAACAATTAAAATAATATATTGGAATATTAGAGGAATGAATAATAACCCTAAGAAAAGGTATTAAGAAATTGTAAGGTTGTTATAGAAAATATATTTTGGGAAGAAAATATTTTAGCTATTCATGGCATTGAAGTTGACCAAAACTTAAATTTTAAAAGGAATATGATTTAAAAGGAGTTAATTGTGGAAACTTAGCAATTTGAGGAAGATGGAGAATATATTTTATAGAAAAGGCAAATGAGGAATATCTTTGATAGAAAGGAAAATATGGATATGCTTTAATTAACTTTTTAGAAATATAATGAGTGCAATGTAATATTTTATTTTTGTAATGGGAGTGGCCCCCAATAGAAGCCATACAACTTATTTAAAAAAAATATATTTCTTTTGGATAGAAAATATGGACCTACATAGGTACAATATACTATGTCTAATAAGGGTAATTTTTTTCTAAAAATATCTCATCTTTTAGGAGACATATCTTCACAATAGGGTAACCAATTTAGTTTATTCTTGGATCACTTTGTGTGGAATTTTAAGAGCTTTAAAATGAGTGGTCATATGAAGGAATCCAAGCAATATTTAGAGATATCTGACCCTATGAAATCATCCATACAAAACAATGGTAGTGATAACTTTTCAAGTTGCAATAAACAAAATTGCAAATATCTATCAATTAGGGTTTAGATGATAAGAGTTGTAATGGAGGGCTAGGTCTTTAGTGAGGCAAGATATTTTGTTATGGTATAGAAGTTTTTAGCTAATTTTCTTTTTCCTTCTTTTTGCTTGTAAATTATAAAAAAAATTATCAATTTTTATATTTGCTATAGGACATTTTGGTAAGTTTCAATAGATTTTGAGCTTTAGTTTACTTCCCATGGACTGATTTATAGCTAAATCCTTAGAATCATCTCTAGTAGTATATTTTAGTGAGAAACCATGGAGGGTTGATCCTTGTTGATCAAAGATAAGGCTATTTTTGGTAAATTTAATTGGCATTGGCCAAGGACTTAAGCTTTGAGAAAATAGATTGATAGAAGTTGGAAGACTCTAGAAGTGATTCTATCCTTTCTTTCCAAAGGTTTCTTTCTAGATATTTTTTGTTCTAGGGAAGAAAGAGATAGAATACTAAAAGGGAGTCCTTGGTTTATGGGAAGAGCAAGACTCTTCCTTACCTGTTGATATGAAGGTTTTTTGCCTAAAAATATAAATCTATTCCTACTATCAGCTTGGGTTAAAATATATGTTTTTATCATTGAATTTTTAGAAATGGATGCCTTCAATGCAATAGGAAACAATTTGGGAGAATTCCTTGGGATTTCAGAAACTACAAAATATGGATTCTTGGTTATTTATGCTCAAATATTGGTCATGATTGATATAAGTAAACCTTTACCAAAATAAATAACTCTTAAGTATGGAGATAAGATATGGACCCAAATCATAGATTATGAAAACATATCTTTTAAATGTATAATATGTCATGAGGTGGGTCATATTGAGAGATAATACCCTAAGAAGAGTCCAGTGGAATCATATGTAGAAAAGCATAAGAGAAAGTTAAAAATAGATATGGATGAGGATGGTTTTCAACTTCCAAAAAATAGAAATAGAAAAATACAAATAAATAAACAATGGAGACTAGTAAGGAAGGATATTTGAAGAAATACCAAATCTATTAAGGGTATAACCTATGAAGAAAACATAAATCAAAGCTAAAAGGACATATTACAATGGGTTCAACATATTATAAGGAATCATATATTCAGTATGATCTTGATTTAGGGATGAAGATTCTCAATGAACCTAAGGAATTTTTCAAAATAGACTTTGAAGACTCTCTTGAAGTAATATGCACCATTCAGGAGAAAAAAAATTGGTAAATAAAATGTAGTGTTAGATGTTAATACCTCTACCATTATAAGGAAATACTAGAAAATGAGCAAGACAAGTGAAAATATTCCATAGTAGATCCAGGAGAGGATAAATCTGAGGAAAAACAAAGTTGTGAAAGAATATTAAGGATTAGAATAATAATACCTAATGCAAGGAAAAAATAGCAAAAACCCTCAAATTATTAAGTGATTATCCAAGGAAGTAAGAGCAAACATAGATAAATGAACACAAACTAAGTTGGTTGAACTTCTCTTTACCAAACAACAAAATGATATTGGTAATTCATAAGTGGGGCCAGTAGCCCCTAATGAGATATGATTACCATATAATGGAATATAAGGGATGCTAATGCCCCCTCAAAGCAAAGGTGTATCAAGGACCTCTTTAAGTAATAAACTTGATATTATTTTTATCCAAAAAACTAAAATGACAAAATAAGAAATTTTCAAAACTATGAAAACAGTATTTACGAGATGTGAAATGAATGCTCTATATTTTTGAGGAGAGGTAGGGGGGATTATAACTTGTGCGTGGTCCCCAAGTCCAGATATATTGGTGGGAAAGGCTCCTTATCAAAGTGGGGGTGGGGGTGGGTCGTCTTGCGACTTCTTCTTTCCCTCTCCCAGGGCAGGGCTCTTAAGGGTGCTATATGGCGATGGCGCTTTACGGCAGCGAACCTTTAAAGCTTAGAGCCCCTTCGCTTTGCTCCTTTCTTCATCAGAGGGGAGAGGAGAGAATTGGAATCCTATTATAACCTCCTATGTAACCATTCATAAAATAAGGCATTGGATAGACTCTTTAGTCACATGCTTCTTCATAGATATTTGATTCATCCTTATCAATATCTATGGACCTACAACTTAGTAAGGTAGATTAGAAATTTTTAGGAGCATTGGAGCCTTTATGAGAATTAAATACCAAGAAACCCGGTTCACGTTCATAGAAGATTTTAATGCTATAACCAAGCTAGATGAAAATTTTGGGGGAATTAGGATACTAACCCAAAGCATGAGAGATTTTTTAGCTTTTATTCAAAACAATAATCTATGGAAGGTTGAGTTTGAAGAAGATAACCATACAAGGACCAACAATATGGGAGGCCAAAACCTAATAGCAAATAAGTTAAATAGATGCATTCTCTTAGATAATTGTCTAGATGAAGTGACTTGTGCTATAATTAATACCTTAAAAAGGATTGGTTCAAATCACTAGCCAATAAAAGTTAAAATGATGGTAAGTGAATTCAAAAAAGATAATATTTTAAATATGAGCATATGTGGGAAGACCATCTTCAATTTGTTGATATGATAGCACAAACATGGAATTATTTAGGAAATAGTGGGTTGTATACACTTCTAAAATAAATTAATCTATGACTTCAAGATTAAAAGAATGGAACAATAACACTTTTGGAAATATTTTTGAGAATAAAGAACTACAAGATAAAATTTCAAAATTCTAAAAAGGTGAACATAATAATCCAAGCTCGAGGGAAAAGGAGTTAGTGAATATAATAATATTTTGAAAAGGAAGAGAAATTTTGGAGATTAGAATCAAGATAGACTTGGTTAAAAGAAGATAAAAAAACAAAGTTTTTTCATAGGATGACTATAGTACAAATATCAACATCCAAAATTAGTAGAATTAAATTAGTAGTAGGAGTTTGGATTGAAGACCAAAGTGAAATAAAAAGGAGGTAAGGTATTTTTATCAGAATATTCTAGGATCAAAGGAGTTTGAAGTTCTTAATGATAAACTTATACAAGAATTTCCTTGAGTTATAATAGATGAATACAATAGGAAACTGATGGAGTTTATTACTATGGAAGAAGTTCATCTAGCTCTTTTCTATTTTCATAAGGATAAAACCCCAGGTCTATATGGGCTCTCTATAACATTATATCAATATAATTGGGATATAGTGAAGGATTATTTATTGGTGGTAGTGGAAAAATCTAGATTAAAACAATACATACCTTATAAAAATAAATGCAACATATCTTACCCTAATTCCAAAAAAGAAGGATGTAAAGTTATTTGACTCATTTTGACCCATAAGCCTATGTAATATGGAATATAAGATTATTTCCAGAGTGATGGCAAATTGGTTAAGACAACTGTTAGACAAATATATTCAAAAGAGAAAGGAATTTTTTTGAAAGGGAGACAGACTCTAGATGAGATCATAGTAGCTCATGAAGTTATGAATTTAGCAGTTTTAAGAAAAGAGAAAGAAATGATCTCAAAACTTGGTATGAGTAAGGCCTAAGATAGGGTTAAATGGGATTTTCTCTTTGCAACATTAGAAAATCTTAGATTTAGAAAGAAATGAGTTAGATGGATTAAATATTGTGTCTACAATTTCATATTCAGTGTTGGTCAAAGGGTAATAATAGAATCATGTAAAGCCAAGAGAGACCTTAGATAGGAAGATCATCTATCACTATATTTTTTCATTATTATGGTAGAGGTTTTGGGTAGGAACTTGAAGAAGGATTACATATATGAGCTTATAAGTGGACTTAAGGCTAGTAATAACAACGACAATATCACCCATTAATAGTTTTGTAGATGATACAACCCTTTTTGGGAGGGCAAGGATAAATGAGGTCAAAGATTTGAATAACATAGTAAAAAATATAAAAGAGCATCAAGGAAAAATTTAATATGATAGAATCTAAAATTACTTCCTAAACACCTCAACTAAAATCAAAGCAAGGATATGTAGGTTACATCAAATTGAGGATGCAAATTTACTAGCAACTTATCTAGGGATGCCCTTATTTGAGGGGATAATGATGATAGAAATATGAAATCCAGCTATAAGTAAAGTTCAAAATAAACTATAAGCATGGAAATATATATGGTTATCATTAGTAGGAAGAGTGTATCTAATTAAATTAGTCTTATAGGCCATTCCAACTTATTATATGTCCCTGTATACTATACCAAAATCAATAGAAACAAGTTTAATCTTTATTATGTAGTCATTTTTGTGGTCATGATTACATGAAAAAGGGAAATTTACTTTGGTGAAATGGAGCAAGGTGTGTGATGATAACACTAGGGGAAGTATCGAATTTTTTTTTTTTTAGCGAAAAACCCCATATGGGGCCGCCTTGGTCTGAGATACCACAAACAGGGGGTTCTATACTGTCAAAGTCACCCGAGAGTCGCACCCAGCCCTACCCGCACCAACATTATCAATTGGATTTTGGGTACCCAATTCAGCTTTTTGGTAGGGTGGAGATTTGAACCTGGGACCTGCCTTGGAGGATTGCCCTCTCCTCTCCAACTCATCTACAACACCTGGGTAGGGGAAGTATCGACTTAAGAGTTTATACAAATGCAAAATTAGCTCTTAGGGGAAAAGTAATTTGGAGATTGTACAAAGACAGTCAAAGACAATGGGTAAAAATTCTTCTATGTATGTTGAGATCAATGACCCAAGATTAATATTTATTACATTCTATCTACCAATTGGTTCTACACTATGTAATAAATAAAATAAAATAAATTGATCTAATGATTAAAGGTTTAATATGGGTGGTGGGAACTAGAGAAAAAAATTCTATTTGTATGGATACTTGGTGTGATAAAAAACCATTCAATCTATATCCAAGTTTGAAACCATGGATGATATTACTTCAATATAAATATGGTGATAGGGTTTCAAACATTTTTTACAAGGATCATGAAAGAAGATACAAATGGAAAAAATAATTTTTAAAAGCATACAAGACATTGATGCTAGGAGGCAATTGAGTAGAAATATAACAAATTTGATTATTTTGAGGGGAGATAAGGATAAGTTGATTTAGGATTTGAATAGATCAAGAGAATACACAACAATAAGTGGATGTAATATAAAGCACCATCAAACTAGGAATATAGCAAGAATATGGAGAGATATTTGGGATAGCCCAAGCATTCCTAAAGTTAAAATGTTTGTTTGGCTAGTAGATCATAGAAGAATTTTATCCTAGGATAACCTTATGAAAATGGGTTTTCATGGCCCCTCAAAATTTTTTCTTTTAAAATGGAGGAGGAGAGTATAGGCCATCTCTTGGGATATTTCTCAATAGTATGAAAATTATGGCTATGGATTCTTAATATATTTGGTAAATGCATGATGACGAATGGAAGAATTGAAGAATGGTTAGAGCAATGGCATGGAACTTTTAACAGTGACACTTTATAGATGATATGAGATCTATCAAAAAATAGAATACTTTGGATTATATGGCTATAAAGAAATAGAAGAATATTTACAGAAAGGAAATTGGTTTAGAGGTAATGAAAAAGAAGATTTGTTTAGCCATGGAGGAGTCTAAACCAACCCTATCAACTCACCCAATATCTAATTTGGAAGTATAGAGCCTTGATAGATGGAGTCATGTCATAAAAGGGATTATGATGTTGGGGAAATAAAAATAAGGTAATTAAAATAAAGTGGAAACCACTAGGTGTGGAGTTGGTCAAATTGAATTTTTATGGAACATCTAAAGGAAATTCAGGACCAGGAGGAGGAGGAGGAATAATTAAAAATAATAGGAGAGTGATTTCGTCTCATTACACTTTCAATAGTGGATTTAAGATAAATAATGAAGCTAAAGCTTGGGTAGCTTTAAAAGGGTTAAAAATATGCAAACAAATGAAACGGAACAAAGTATGGATGGAAGGTGATTCACTCATAGTAATAAATACAATTTTGAGGAAAGCAAAATCTCCATGGAACATACAAGAGATAATTGTGAAAATTCAATACCTTGTTATAGATTTTGAAGGAATTAGGTTTACACTTACATAAAATGAAGGAAACAAATGTGCAAATAGGCTAGCCAATATAGGGGTCTTGATTGAGGATGATGAAGTTAAATTATCTTTTTTTTGTTAGAGGAAGTAGTAAGTTTAGTTGAAGCTGACAAGAAAATATTGACTGCTTGAATCAAATAATGATTAGTATTTAATTTAAAGTTTTTAATTGATATTATCTACTTTATTTTATAACATTAATGTGCTTTCATATAAACTACGTATTACAATTTTTGTGGTTGCACTTGTTCTTCAAGAAGGAAACTAGCAATCAAGATTTGGTAAAGCCGGCTATGATACTACGATGTTTTTTGAAATATTACTCTATTAAGATGCAATGAATATATAGTAGACGTTAAGTTTTGGTATTGTGAAGGCTGGTATAGAAAAATATCAAGAAGGTTGCTGAATTCTAGAATATTTGTATTCACATAGGAAATTGAAAAAGTTCTAGAAAATGAAAATCAAGAAATCAGATATCTTATGTAAAATGATGTAGGTTTCTAGCTATAGCAATTCAATTGAGATGAGAATTGAATATGTTTGTAAACTCCCATGCTCTAAAGAAGAGATTTGTGATTTGTAAAAGTTGGGAGATGTGAGTACAAATCCTTGTATAGTTATATATATATATATATATATATATATATATATATATATATATATATATATATATATATATATATATATATATATATATATATATATATATTGAGTCCATCAAATATTTTGCATGGTAAAAAAACATTATAGAATAAATATATTTGTTGAAATGAGATAACATGATCACTATCCTTAGCATGAGAGGTAGGATAAAGGTAGTAATATTTAGTTGAATATAATATTTAGGAAGGATAAATGATACAAGCAAGCTAAGGATAGGATAATTTATTGAATATTTTAGACTTCTTGAGACATTCCCATTCTTCAAAAGGAAATTAAAATTAAAGAAATTGGTGATGACAATAAAGATCATATAGAATATAAGCATCCATTATCATCAACACCTATGAATCTATAGTATTCATCGTATGGATAATTGCAAATGCATAGATGAAAAGATTATATAAGGTAGATATATAGAGCAAAATTAAATTCAGGTGATGGTTGTAATAAGAAGATATCTTAGGATTGATTTTGAGGATAAAAGCTTATATTCCATACAAAGGCTATACTAGTTGTAAAATAAATAGATATCAAAAGAGAATGAAGAGACCCAAAAGTAACCCAATCACACAATGATATCCACTCTCACCTACCTCTTAGCAAGAATAGAAAATAACTAAGATGCTAGCTAGAATCATTTTTTACTATCCTCCTAGATATTATTGCTATATAAATGATAATTATTGAAATTTGTATTATGTATAATTGTGATAACACCATTATGACCCACCCTACATTAGATGAAAGGGCTTAAAAACCTATCAATCTTCAAAGCAGGTTAATTCCTTTCTAATCTAATAACCTAGTCTAAATATTTAGGAAAATAGTTGTAAGAGATAAAATATAATTGAATGAAAATAAATATGTCCATACAATTGTTGCAATTTAAATTTGACCCACAATCAACATTTTTGAAAAGATAAAATAGCTTCTATTAATCAACACCATTGTTTTAAATCTTGCAACTTGGGAAAACTTGGCAAAAAAGAAGAAGCCAAAAAACCTTTTTTAATAAACAAAAAAAACCAAAAAATAGAGAGTCGATTTTGGATTAAATATTCATTGCAATGAGTACAATTATAGTTTATGAAACAAAAATTCAACCCAAATAGCAAATATAACATAAAAATACAACATTTTGAAATGTAAAGCAATTTTTAACAAACTCCAAATTAACCTTTTATATCTAATAGTGCTCAACATATAAATATCTAATTTTTTTTATCTTCAATTCAAGATAATACAATTTTATTATAGTAGGCAATAATACCATTACAAGCATTTTTCAAAACCTTCCTTTTCCTTGTGAAGTAGATATTCTCCCACTTGTGATATTAATTTCCCTTTAGGGGCATTCAACTTTCTTAAACTATCCAACATGCTTATAGCTTACATTTCATTGATACATACATTTAAACTATAAGGTTCAGTAAACTTGTATGATATAACTTGAGTGGACCCAACATAGAAGGCTTGGGTGTTCCAGATAGAAAATCCAAGGGCTTGGATCCAAAGGAGGCAGATAGCATAGTGGACTTAAAAATAGTCTAGGTGGTCTAATATATATGTAAATATATGTAATGGTCATGGGTTGTAAAATTAATTTACTTAATTAACTTGAAACCTTATTGAGTTTACACAAGTTTTTATGAGAGGTCTTGGTCCCCTCATAGTTTTAACCTTGGACCTCTCAAAGAGAGGCCAAAGCCCTTACCACTGCAGTAAGATTGCAATTCTTTTTAATTTTAGATATAATTATTATTGTTATATATAAAAGAAATAATATAAGTTTGTATTCACCAATAATTGTAGATTTATTGTAGTGGTAAGGTATTTGACCTCTCTTTGACATGTCCAAGGTTTGAATCCCACTCAGTATCAGGGGGCTGGACTCCTCATAAAAACTTATGTAAACTCATTGAAAAATGTTTTTTTTTTTATTAATAAAAATATTTATGTATAAAACAAGTTTTACTATTTAAACTAATGTATGTTTTTATACTTTTATTTTAAAATGAACTTTTTAAAATTAAACTTAAAATAAAAAAACATATTTAAAAGTAAAAAATTAATCTTTCCACCTAGTTAAATTATATTATAGTTTTAAAAAAATAATTCCTTGTATGATATAACTTGAGTTTGGGTGCTGTAGATAGGAAATCTAAGGCTTTAATCCAAAGGAGGCAGATAGCACATGCAGTGGACTTAAAATAGTTTAAGTGGTCTAATATATGTAATGTTCATGGGTTGTAAAAATTATTTTGCACTTTTTAAAATTAAACTTAAAATAAATAAATATATTTAAAAGTAAAAAATTGTATCGGGGGGACATTGCAATAGTTTGGGTTTTGGTTCTTCTTCAGGAGATCTAAGGTTCAAACCGTGGCATGAGTGAGTGTGTGAGGGGGTGGGTGTGTGATCATAAAAAAATAAATTAATATTTTCACCTAATTAAAATATATTATAGTTTTAAAAAAATATTTCGTTGTATGGTATAACTTGACTGGGCCTAATACTAAAGGTTTGGGTGCTCTACATAGAAAATCAAGGGCTTGAATCCAAAGAAGGTAGATAGCACATGCAGTGGACTTAAAATAATTTAAGTAGTCTTTAATGTCCATGGATTGAAAAAATTACTTTGCACTTTTTAAAATTAGACTTAAAATAAAGAAACATATTTACAAGTAAAAATTTAATCTTTCCACCTAGTTAAAATATATTACATTTAAAAAATAATAATTTCTTTGTATGATATAACTTGAGTGGGCCTAACACTGAGTCTTGGGTGCTCTACATAAGAAATCCAAGGGCTTGAATCCAAAGGAGGCATATAACACAAGGCATATAACACATGCAATAGACTTAAAATAGTCTAAGTAGTATAATATATGTAATGTGCATGGTTTGTAACAATTAATTTGCTTAATTACCTTAATTAACTTGAAAGCTTTTTAATTTTAAATGTAATTATTATTGTTTTCAACTTTTTATAAAACAAATTAATACCTAGAAATTTATTTAAAAATAATATAAGTTTATAGTTTGTATTAAAAATATTTATTTATTAAACAAGTTTTACTATTTAAACTAATGTATGCTTTATACCTTTAATTAATTATATTAAAAAATTAAATTAAACTAGAAAATTTTAAACTAAGTTAAAATAAAGTAACATATTTAAAAGTAAAAAGTTGATATTTTCATCTGGTTAAAATAATTATAGTTGTTCTAGGGGGGCAGTAGGAGGTCGAAGGTTCAAACTGTGACATGGACAAGTGTGTGAGAAGTGCGTGAGGGGATGGATGTGTGGTGGCTACTTGTTAAATTTCCTATTGATAAGCATATCTCTTGGCTTTATGAGGGATCATGGCATAATTCCTCTATTAATAAGCATATCTCTCGGCTTTATGAGGGGTATGGTTGGGAGGAGACTTCTCAACCCTGTGTGTTGGTCGTAGGGGTTTCTCACACTAACCAAATAAAATAAATAAATAAATTATAGTTTAAAAAATAATTAATTAATAAATTTTTTATTATCTTAGTGTGAGAAACCCCTACAACCGACACTCAGGGCTGGACATCCCCATCCCAACCATAACCTTTCATAAGGGGGGAGATATGAACTTATCCACAGATACCAACACATAGCCATACATACACCCACCCCCTTACACACTCGTCCATGTCATGGTTTGAACCTTGGATCTCATGAAGAAGAGCCAAAGCTCAAACCAATGCATTGTTCTCGGGACCTCAATCCTTTAAGGCATTGAACTAGAACAACTAACAAATATTAAAATGCTACTATTCAGTCTATCCCCTTGTTTGAACCTTAGACCTCTCCAAAGAGATGCCAAAACCCTAACCACTATTCTATCCTAGAGAGACAATAATTAATTAATAAAATTATATCCCTATAAGATTTAATCCTCTTATTAATTGTCTTATAATTTACAATCTTAAATTTAATTTAATTTTTATAGATCTTAATATATATTTAAAAATTATTAAATTTAAACTCATCTTCAATATGTTTTTTTATACATAGGGGATTCGGTTACATCCACACTATTTTTTGTAACTACCAAGTGCAGGGATCAAACCATAGGGGTTTCCCCCAACAAGCCTATACTACCTTGTTATTTTATAATCTGGTGTGAATAGGACCACCTATCGCTCGGGATTCATACCATCATCGTTGATCTAGTGCACACTCAAAGGATTTAAATTAGACTACTAACTTTGCAAACATGTATTCCCCAAAGGTTTGAATCTAGGTCTCTTCTAGGTAAAAGCATGGCCAAATAGACAATTACCAATCCACCTAGCCCTAGGGGTACTCATATTCAATATGTTGATATGATAACACATATATGGAATTCTTTAGGAAATAATTGGTTGTATGCACTTCCAAAACAAATTAAACTAATGACATCTAAATTAAAATAATGGAACAAGAATGCTTTTGGAACCATTTTTTAGAAGAAAGAACTAAAAGATAAACTTTCAATCCTTGAGGGCTAGGTGGATTGGTAAGACGTTGGGCACTTACCAAGAGGAGACCTAGGTTCAAACCTCGGGGACATGCCTAATTTGGGTAAAGGTAGTAGTTTAGCCTGAGTTCATTGAGTGTGCATCAGCTTGATGATAGCGGTACCAATCCCAAGCCACCTAGTGTCTCCCTTACTCTAGGTAATGATTGTCGTGGTGAGATAGGGGTTATAGTGGTAGCACCATGATTTTATGCTATGATTGGATGCAATGTAGCTTGATCTTATGACCAGTTGTTCAAAAATGAAAGGTAATTGTTGATTCCTCTATGTATAAAAAAAGATAAAATTTCAAAATTCCAAAAAGGTGATTATAATAATCCAAGCTTAGAGGAAAGGGAGTTGCTTAGTGAATATCATAATATTTTTAATAAAGAAGAGAAATTTTGGAGATTAAAATTAAGATGAACTTGGTTAAAAGGAGATACAAATACAAAGTTTTTCATAGGATGGTTATAGTATAGAGATCAATAACTAGAATTAGTAGAATTAAATCAGTAGAAGGCATTTGGATTAAAGACCAAAGTGAATTTAGAAAAAAGGTAAGGTTTTTTCATCACAATATTCTAGGATTAGAGGAGTCTAAAGTTATTAATGATAAAATTCTATAAGAAGTATCTTCAACTATAACAAATGAAGACAATAGAAAACTGATGAAGTCTATTACTCTAGAAGAAGTTTATTTTTTATTTTTTCTTTTAATAAGGATAAATCCCTATGTCCAAATGGGATCTCTATAAGATTTTAACAACATAATTGGGATATAGTGAAGGATTCTTTATTGGTGGCAGTGGAACAATCTAGGTAAAATAATACATACATTATAAAATAAATGCAACATATCTTATCCTGATTCCAAAAAAATGGATGTTGAATTGTTTGATTCATTTAGACCCATAAGCCTATGTAATATGACATATAATATTATCTTCATAGTGATACTAACCAATTAAGGCCATTTTTAGAAAAAAATATTTCTAAATAACAAGGAGGATTTATGAAAGGGAGATATATTCTGGATGGGATCATAGTAGCTCCTGAAGTTATACATTCTACACCTTCAAGAAAAGAGAAAGCAATGATCTTAAAAATTGATATGAGTAAAGCCTATGATAGGGTTAAATGGAATTTTCTTTTTGTAGTATTAGAAAAGTTTATATTTGGGAATAAATGGGTTAGATGGATTAAAGCTTATGTCTCTATCATTTCATAATCAGTGTTGGTAAATGGGTTAGTAACTTAATCATTTAAAGCCAAAAGAGGTCTTAGATAGGTAGATCCTTTATCACCATATTTGTTCATTATTATGGTAGACGTTTTGGGTAGGAAATTGAATAAATCTAACAAATATGGGCTTATAAATGGAATTAAGGCTAATAATAACATCGAAAACATCATCTATCAATTGTTTGTAGATGATATAGATTTTTTGGGGCAGGTAAGGATAAACGAGGCCAAAGATTTGAATAAATTATTAAAAGAATACAAAAGAGCATCAGGATAAAAATTTAATAGGAAAAAATCTAGAATTTACTTTCCAAATTCTCTAGCTAAAATTAAAGCAGAGATTTGTAGGTTACTTCAAATGGAGATAAATTTATCAGCAACATATCTAGGGATGTCCTTATTTGAGGGGAGAATGAGGATAAAAATTATGAAATCTAGTTATAAGTAAAGTTTAGAATAAACTATCGATATGGAAAGGTAGATGGTTATCATTAACATGAATAGTAGCTAATTAAGTTAGTCTTATAGGCCATTCCAACATATTATATCGCATTGTATACTATGCCAAAATCAATAGAAAAAATTTAATCTATAGTACATGATCCTTTTTTTGTTAGGATTACATAATGAAAGGAAATTTCTTTTGGTGAAATGGAGTAAGGTGTGTGATGATAAAACTAGAAGAGGTATCGGTTTAAGAGTTATTATAGATGCAAACTTAACTCTTAGGGGAAAAGTAATTTGGGGATTATATAAAGAGAGTGAAATACAATGGGCAAGAATTCTTCTAAGTATTTTGAGCCCAATTATCCAAGCTTAATATTTACCACATTCTCTCTACCAAATTTTTATGCACTTTGAAATGGATTAAAGAAATATATTTATCTAGTAATTAACAGTTTAATACGGGTGGTAGGAATTTGAGAAAAAGATTCTATTTGGATGGATATTTGGTTTGATAAAAAAACCACTCAATCTAGATCCAATTCTGAAATCTTGGATGAGATTACTTCATGAAAAATATGGTGATAAGGTTTCAAACATTTTGTACAAGGGTTAGGAAGGAAGATACAAATGAAAAGAAGAATTTTTTACAAGTATACAAGACATTGATACTAGGAGGTAGTTGAGTAGAAAGATAACAACAATGATTATTCCGAGTGGAGCCAAGGATAAATTGATTTAGGAGTTTAATAGCTTAGGAGAATACACAACAAGAAGTGGATATAATGTAAAGCACCAACAAATAGGAATATCCCAAGAATATGGAGATATTTGGGATAGCCCAAGCATTCCTAAAGTTAAAATTTTTATTTGGCTAGTAGTTCATGTAAGAATTTTAACCTAGGATAACCTTATAAAAAGCGGTTTTCACTGCCCCTCAAAATGTATTCTTTGTAAAATGGAGGTGGAGAGTATAGACCATCTCTTTGGATAGTGCTCAATAGTTTGGAAACTATGGCAATGGATTCTTAATATGTTTGGTAAATGTATGGTGATGAATGGTAGAATTGAAGAATGGTTAAAGCAATGGTAGAGCACTTTTAAAAGTGAGGCTTTATAGACAATCTAGGATATATCAAAAGATATAATAATTTGGATTGTATGGCTAGAAAGGAATAGAAGAATATTTAAAGTAAAGGAAAGAAATTTAGAGGTAATGAAAAGGAAGATATGTTTAACCATAGAGGAATATAATCCAACCCTATCAACTCACCCAATTCTTAATATGAAAGCAAAGAACCTTGATAGATGGAGTCAAGTCATCAAATAGAATTTTTCTTCTCATGTACCCAATATCATAATTCCATTTGATGACTTGGCTCCATCTATCAAGGCTTTTTGATTCCATATTAGGAATTGGGTGAGTTGATAGAGTTGGATTAGATTCCTCTATGGCTAAACATATCTTAATTTTCATTATGATATTGGGTACATGAGAAGCAAAAAGAAGGAAAAGAATATAAAGTGGAAACCACCATATGTGGAGTTGGTCAAATTTAATTTTGATGGAGCATCTAAAGGAAATTCAGGACAAGAGGAGGAGGAATAATTAGAAATAATAGAGAAGATATTTTGTCTCATTACACTTTTAATAGTGGATTTTAAACAAATAATGAAGTTGAAGCTTGAGCGACTTTAGAAGGGTTAAAAATATACAAACAAATTAAATGGAATAAAGTATGGATGGAAGGCGATTCACTCATAGTGAAAGCAAAAGGTTCATGGAGCATTTAAGAGATAATTGTGAGCATTCAAGATCTTGCTAAAGAGTTTGGAGAAATTAGGTTTACACATATGTTAAGGGAAGAAAACAAATGTGCAGATAGGCTAGCCAATGGAGAGGTTTTAATTGAGGAAGTAGTAATTTTAGCTGAAGCTAACAAGAAAATGTTGACTACCTAAATCAAATAATGATTAAGATTTACTTTAATGTTTTCCATTGGTAATATATACTTTATTTTATAACATTAATGTGTTTTCATATAAACTATTTATTATAATTTTTGTGGTTGCACTTGTGCTTCAGGAAGGAAACTAGCAATCCATATTTGGTAAAGCCGACTATGATAGTGCTATGTTTTGGAAATATTACTCTACTAAGATACAATGCATAGATAGTAGAGGTGAAGTTTTGGTATTATGAAGGTTGCTATAGAAAAATGTTGAGAAGGATGCTGAATTCTGAAATACTTGTATGAAAAAAAAATCTAAATAATGAAAATAAAAAATTCAGACATTTTATGTAAAATGATGTAAACTTCTAACTATAGCATCTCAATTGAGATGAAAAGTATATCTATTTGTAAACTCTCAAACTCTAAAGAAGAAGGTTATGATTTATCAAAGATAGAGGACCCAAATACAATCCCTTATTCTCCAACAAAAAAAATTAAATTAAATTTAAACTTAATTTTATCAAATTTTAACTACATTTATTAAAATCTCTAACTTTAAAACCAAAATTCTCTTAATCATGTCATATAAGATCTATTTAGGTATCATTATTATTAGAAACTAATAAAATACACTCCTCAACAAACATACTAAAAATATATATTCTTAAAAATAAGACAACATAAGTAAGATTTTTTATATATATTTTAAGAGATTTAAAATTCAAACTACAACTTCTTGATACTAAACTGGTTGTCTATCTAATTTGATGCGTAGAGTATCCGAACTCATTGACTTGCAAGCTAAGAGTGATCGGCTGTCTAGTTTGAAGTGCGTTTAACTTTGGCTTCCCTATCAAGATAGATATTTCTAAGTCTATTCGTATTCCCTCTTTTTTGACTGCCAAATAGGAGCCACTCAAATGTAGACAACTTACGATGTAATAGTAGCGTAAGCTTTCATGCGTGCTGGGCCTGCCAGCTTTTCCTTTTCTCAATGTTTGCAGTGGCAAAGGGCTGGTCATAGTTCTAGACCCACTCACTGACAAGAGGAGGACGTGATCCCTCCACCTTAAAAGAAAATCCAATTTGATTCTACCAAGCCATCATTATTATATCACGATAATACAATATTTTAAATATAATATATTCGCCCCAGAAATTCCTGTCCCCCATGAACTCATGATTGTCCTGGTTGAATCACAGTTCTGAGATTGCGTGGAGAAACGAAAGAGGAATTTCCACTCAGATTTCGTTGGCCATCAAATGATGAAGCTTTTCAGTGGGATGAACTTAACCCATGAGACGATGATAACTCATGGAACCCTAATCAACAATAACAAATCCACAACTGCGTTAAACGCGCCCGCTTCACAGCAAGCAGACAATGATGTCTCATGGAACCCTAATCAAGAATAACAAAAATAAAACAAATAATCCAGCTTTCGTCCAACAATTTCTAAAACTTGTTTACTGAAGGGACATTCGCAAAAGTTATTGGGCTCTCTTAACAGAAATCTAATAGGGTGGTCCCTAATATGCCATGCTTTTCAAACCCTTAAAAAAAAACATATAGGATGGTCCATTCATTATGATAATGTTATTAAGTAGGTCTCCTTGGTTTTTTTGGGGAAGTCCAAGGTTCAAATCGCGGGTGGGCGAGTGTGTGAGGGGGTGGATTTTACGAGGGGTCATGGTTGAGAGGAGACTGCTCGGCCCTGTTTGTAGGAGTTTTTCACACTAACCAAATAAAAAAAAAGTAGGTCTAATTCAAAGAAGGAGAGTAGTCTCTAACATTTGTCAAAAGGATCATTACAAATAAGCACTTGGCTCAAATTTATAATAATTAAATTGAATCTAAACTTTTAATGGAGTAAAAGGAAGTTTACCTGTAATTAACATGAAATAAGAACCAAATGAAAAAATGACAACTCATCTAGCTAGTTTTAACATTACACATATTCAAATTGCACTTTAGCAATGTTTTTCTTCTTTCAAGTTAATTTAGTGAACAATGTGACTTAACTAGGTAGCTATAGTGGATCCCATGTCATATTGACCCTTCAAATGGTCATGTCCATAAATTTTTAGACCTTGAATCAATGAATTAGTATCATATTATCTACATTTTATCAAATTTGTCCCTTGGAAGACCATTATGCAACAAACTATTGTTCTTTGGTTCAATAGTTGACAACAAGTCAATGTTTATTTAGCAATTCAATATGCATCAACAAATCAGTCTAGCAAGACAGTGTCATGTCAATCAATCGGTGTAACTTCATCTAATGTGTGGCCACTTATGGTCTTGAAATCCTTACCCTCCTTGCATGGCACCCCTTCATGTGGTAGCAAATGATTAGTCAATGGTCTATTCTCTAACACATTTGATGTATCTTTTTTACTCTTCTTTGTCTTCCTTGTTGACACTATGATAGAGGGACCTACTTTAGACAAACTTATTTTTAGTTGATCATTCTCTATTTATTCAACACCAAATTAATATGGACTTACCACTGCATTAGATGGACCACCTATTTTAACTATCATTCAATGGTTGATAGGAATGGTAAGTGTTATAGAAGATAGGATTTTAAGGGTTGAGTCACTGGTTACTTGTAACTAAGTTTACATATTTCCTACCTATTGGAGCAGACTGTTGTGTTGAAATTTCAAAGTCACCTATTACTCTCATTAATAAAAAAATCAATGGCTTTGGCCCTTATATTGTAAATATGTAACAAAAGTATTCTAGTTGATGAATTAATGCCTTACTTTAGTGGATCAGTGGATGACATTAACCTATAACTTTCTTAGTGAATTAACAATATGTTCAAGTTATTGGTGTCAAGAGATTGATGGCTTTGGGACTTATTATATGTCTCTTCTTTTCTTCTCTTTCTTACTTTCCTTGTAGTCAATTGATGTGTTGTTTGGTATCTCGATTATTTCCATTACTTAGACAACTTATATTCCCTTTCTTCTCATTGCCTTAGACAACTACATTAGAATAAACACTCATCAAGAGTGATCCTCCTCTAGGGCCTTGATATTTGCAAATCTAATTTAGATTGCTTTGGAATTCTTGGGCTTTTGAATATATCCATAACTTTAAGCTTCCTATGTTTGTAGTCAAACTAGGCCTAACAATACTGTGACACTTTTAATTCGAATGATCACTAATCACTTCAATCATGGCTCTGCTTTTTTCTCAACTTACTATTTTGCTTTAGTAGAAGTTAATAATTGGGTCTCCCAAGATTTAAAGTCCTACTAGTCCTAACATTAGATTGCTAAATCCATTGGATATAGAGATTAATTCAATAAATTGAGGTTGTGCGTGATTCCCCTTACAATTTTTGTACATTTAACAACTGCTTGTGTGGGAACTCTAATGTGCTTTGGTTTATTTGTCATCTAGAAAATAGTGTGTGTGTTCTTTATATGATTTAGTGAGTACTTAAATCCTTCCTCCACCATTTAAATAAATTTCACCAACATGTTTGTTGTGCATGCATGCCTTCTCAAATCACCTACCATCATAAATTTATGTTGGGTAAATTTTAAAATGCTCTTCTTCAAATGCTTTCTTGACAATATTAATGCTAGATTCTCTACACATTGACATCAAATTATGATTGGAATGTGATTTTTTAATTATCATTTATAATCCACCCATTCAAATTTGAACTCATCGATTTTGATATGTCAATGCCATCATGCCACATGGTAGAGTGTCTAAATTTGAATAGCTCAAGAGAATACACAACAAGAAGCGGATATAATGTAAAGTACCAACAAAATAGGAATATCCCAAGAATATGGAGATATTTGGGATAGCCCAAGCATTCTTAAAGTTAAAATGTTTGTTTGGGTAGTAGGTCATAGAAGAATTTTATCCTAGGATAACCTTATGAAAAGGGGTTTTCATGGTCCCTCACAATATGTTCTTTATAAAAAAGAGGAGGAGATTATAGACCATCTCTTGGGAGAGTGCTCAATAGTCTAGAAACTATAGCAATGGATTCTTAATATGTTTGGTAATTGCATGGTGATGAATGACAGAATTGAAGAAAGGTTAAAGCAATGGTAGAGCACTTTTAAAAGTGGGGCTTTACAAACAATCTAGGATATATAAAAAAAATATAAGATTGTATGGCTAAAAAGGAATAGAAGAATATTTAAAGGAAAGGAAAGCAGCTTTAAAGTTAATGGAAAGGAAGATATGTTTAGCCATAGAGGAATCTAATCCAATCCTATCAACTCACACAATTCCTAATATGGAAGCAAAGATCCTTGATAGATGGAGTCAAGTCATTGAATGGAATTTGCTTCTCATGTACCCAATATCATAATTCCATTTGATGACTTGACTCCATCTATCAAGGCTCTTTGCTTCTAGATTAGGAATTGGGTGAGTTGATAGGATTGGATTAGATTCCTCTATGGCTAAACATATCTTCCTTTTCATTATGATATTGGGTACATGAGAAGCACAAAGAAGACAAAGAATATAACATGGAAACCACCAAATGTGGAGTTGGTCAAAATGAATTTTGATGGAGCATCTAAAGAAAATCCAGGGCCAATAGGAGGAGGAGTAATTAGAAATAATAGAGGAGATATTTTATCTCATTACACTTTCAATAGTGGATTTAAAACAAATAATGAAGTTGAAGCTTGAGCGGCTTTAGAAGGGTTAAAAATATACAAAAACAAATTAAATGGAATAGAGTATGGATGGAAGGCCATTCACTGATAGTAATAAATGTAATTTTAAGAAAAGCAAAGGCTCCATGGAACATATAAGAGATAATTGTGAAAATTCAAGATCTTGCTAAAGAGTTTAAAGAAATTAGGTTTACACATACATTAAGGGAAGGAAACAAATGTGCGATTGGCTAGCCAATAGAGGGGTTTTAATTGAGGATCATGAAGTTGAGTTCTTTTCTATGGTTAGAGGAAATAGTAAGTTTAGCTAAAGCTAACAAGAAAATGTTGGAATCAAATAATGATTAAAAGTTACTTTAATGTTTTCCATTGGTAATATTTGCTTTATTTTATGACATTAATGTGTTTTCATATAAATTTTTTATTATAATTTTTATGGTTGCACTTGTCTTTAAGTAGGAAACTAGCAATCCAGATTTGGTAAAGCCGACTATGATAGTGTTATGTCTTGGAAATATTGCTCTACTAAGATGCAATGCATAGATAATAGAGGTGAAATTTTGGTATTATGAAGGTTGCTCTAGGAAAATGTTAAGAAGGATGTTGAATCCTAGAATATTTGTATTCACATAGAAAATTTTAAAAAAATCTAAAAAAATAAAAATCAAGAATTCAAAAATTTTATGTAAAATGACGTAAGCTTCTAATTATAACGTTTCAATTGATATGAGAAGTGAATATATTTATAAACTCTCTGTGATTCATCGTGAACAAGCTCTTATTCTCCAACAAAAAAAAATATTTTATCAAAATTTCAAGTGCATTTATTAAACATTAAAGTTAAGTGAATCTCTAACCTTAAAACCAAAATTCTTTTAATCATGTTCAAGTACATTTATTAAACATTAAAGTTAAGTGAATCTCTAACCTTAAAACCAAAATTATTTTAGTCATACCATATAAGGTCCATTTAGGTAAAGAAACTAATAAAAGACACTCCTCAACAAACATACTAAAAAGATATATTGATAGAGACAACATAATTAAGGTTTTATGTTTATAACCACAATTGATTGATACCAACTAATAAGCTAGTTGTCTGCATAATTTGATGCCCTAGAAGATCCGAATTTATTGACTTGCAAGCTAAAATTGATAGGCTGTCGAGTTTGAAGATTGATCAGCTGTCTAATTTGAAATCCGTTTAACTTTATCTTCTCTATAAAGATAGATAGAGTTTATAATGACAAGTGTGATGGGTGATTGATTCTTTATGTATAATGAAAGAAAAGGTATATCCCACACATCTTACACGCAGTTGTAATATTTCTAAGTCTCTTACACGCAGTTATAATATTTCTAACTCTATTCGTATCCCCTCTTTTTTGACTGTCAAATAGCACCCACTCAAATGTAGACAACTTACGATGTAATAGTAGCGTAAGCCTTCATGCATGCTGGGCCTGCCAGCTTTTCCTTTTCTCAATGTTTGCAGTGGCAGTGGGCTGGTCATAGTTCTAGACCCTCTCGCTGACAAGAGGAGGACATGATCCCTCCACCTTAGAAGAAAATCCAATTTGATCCAAGTAAGCCATCGTTATTATATCACGATAATACAATATTTTATATATATATTATGTTGGCCCCAAAAATTCCTGTCCCCCATGAACTCCTGATTGTCCTGGTTGAATCAGTGTTCTGAGGTTGCGTGGAGAAACGAAAGAGGAATTTCCACTCCAGATTTCGTTGGCCATCAAATGATGAACCCTCTCAGTGGGATGAACTTGATCCCAGAACAAGTATTCGCCTGGATCTTTGCACAGAAACGCTTTGCATTTGCCGAACGCTCATGGAACCCTAATCAACAATAACAAAAACAAAACAAATAACCAGCTTTCTGCCAAGAATTTCTTAAACTTGCCAACTGCCTTTACCCGTGCTAGTCTCAGCGAGTGATTTCTGAGCAATGGGTAGGCAAGTTGTCCAGGCAAAAGTTTTTTTTCGGTTATATAGGAGAGTTATCACAATCACACTATTTTTAGTAATTGATAAGTGCAGGGTTTAAACCACAGGGCTGCTTCCACCAAATCTATTCCGCTTCTCGTATTGTCAATCTGGTGACCACTCAGAGGATTCAGATACACCATCATCGTCGGTGTCCACTCAGAGGTGTATACACTGATGCGCGCTCAAAGGATTAAGATACGCCACAATGACAAAAGTTACTCGGCTCTTTTAACATAGATCTAATTCATGGGAAGGGTGGTCCCTAATATGCCCTTACTTTGCAATTTTAAAAAAGAAAAAGAAAAAATTACTTTGCAATTCTTAAAAATAAAAAGAAAAAGAAAATAGATAGGGTGGTCCATTCATTATGATAATGTTGTTAAGTATAGGTCTAATTCAAAAAACATAGTAGTCTCTAATATTTGTCAAAAGGATCCTTACAAATAAACCCTTGGCTTATATTTATTGTAATCAAATTGAACCCAAACTTTAAATGGAGTAAAGGAAGTTTATCTTTAATTAACATGAAATAAGAATCAAATGAAAAAATAATTATTCATCTAGTTAGTTTTAACATTATATATATATATATATATATATATATATATATATTTTACATGGGTTGAATCGATAGCTGCCATCAATCGAGCACGCATTAGATGAAGTTACACCAATTGACTTGCTAGATTGATTTGTTGATGCACATTGAATTGCTAAATAAAAATGGACTTGCCATTACCTATTGAACCAAAGAATAATAGTTTGTTGCATAATGGTCTTTCAAAAACACAAAGTGCACTTTAGCAATGTTTTTCTTCTTCCAAGTTGATTTAGTGAACAATATGACTTAACTAGGTAGCTATAGTGGATCCCATGTCACATTGACCCTTCAAATGGTCATGTCCATATATTTGTAGGCCTTGAATCAATGAATTAGTGTCATATTATGTACATTTTATCAAATCAGTCCCTTGGAAGACCATTATGCAACAAACTATTGTTCTTTGGTTCAATAGTTGATGGTAAGTCAATGTTTATTTAGCAATTCAATATGCATCAACAAATCAGTCTAGCAAGACAGTGTCATGTCAATCAATCGGTGTAACTTCATCTAATGTGTGGCCACTTATGGTCTTGAAATCCTTACCCTACTTGCATGGCACCCCTTCATGTGGTAGCAAATGATTAGTGTCTATTCTCTAACACATTTGATGTATCTTTTTTACTCTTCTTTGTCTTCCTTGTTGACACTATGATAGAGGGACCTACTTTAGACAAACTTATTTTTAGTTGATCATTCTCTATTTATTCAACACCAAATTAATATGGACTTACCACTGCCTTAGATGGACCACCTATTTTAACTATCATTCAATGGTTGATAGGAATGGTAAGTGTTATAGAAGATAGGATTTTAAGGGTTGAGTCACTGGTTACTTGTAACTAAGTTTACATATTTCCTACCTATTGGAGCAGACTGTTGTGTTGAAATTTCAAAGTCACCTATTACTCTCATTAATAAAAAAATCAATGGCTTTGGCCCTTATATTGTAAATATGTAACAAAAGTATTCTAGTTGATGAATTAATGCCTTACTTTAGTGGATCAGTGGATGACATTAACCTATAACTTTCTTAGTGAATTAACAATATGTTCAAGTTATTGGTGTCAGGAGATTGATGGCTTTGGGACTTATTATATGTCTCTTCTTTTCTTCTCTTTCTTACTTTCCTTGTAGTCAATTGATGTGTTGTTTGGTATCTCGATTATTTCCATTACTTAGACAACTTATATTCCCTTTCTTCTCATTGCCTTAGACAACTACATTAGAATAAACACTCATCAAGAGTGATCCTCCTCTAGGGCCTTGATATTTGCAAATCTAATTTAGATTGCTTTGGAATTCTTGGGCTTTTGAATATATCCATAACTTTAAGCTTCCTATGTTTGTAGTCAAACTAGGCCTAACAATACTATGACACTTTTAATTCGAATGATCACTAATCACTTCAATCATGGCTCTGCTTTTTTCTCAACTTACTATTTTTCTTTAGTAGAAGTTAATAATTGGGTCTCCCAAGATTTAAAGTCCTACTAGTCCTAACATTAGATTGCTAAATCCATTGGATATAGAGATTAATTCAATAAATTGAGGTTGTGCGTGATTCCCCTTACAATTTTTGTACATTTAACAACTGCTTGTGTGGGAACTCTAATGTGCTTTGGTTTATTTGTCATCTAGAAAATAGTGTGTGTGTTATTTATATGATTTAGTGAGTACTTAAATCCTTCCTCCACCATTTAAATAAATTTCACCAACATGTTTGTTGTGCATGCATGCCTTCTCAAATCACCTACCATCATAAATTTATGTTGGGTAAATTTTAAAATGCTCTTCTTCAAATGCTTTCTTGACAATATTAATGCTATATTCTCTACACATTGACATCAAATTATGATTGGAATGTGATTTTTTAATTATCATTTATAATCCACCCATTCAAATTTGAACTCATCGATTTTGATATGTCAATGCCATCATGCCACATGGTAGAGTGTCTAAATTTGAATAGCTCAAGAGAATACACAACAAGAAGCGGATATAATGTAAAGTACCAACAAAATAGGAATATCCCAAGAATATGGAGATATTTGGGATAGCCCAAGCATTCTTAAAGTTAAAATGTTTGTTTGGCTAGTAGGTCATAGAAGAATTTTATCCTAGGATAACCTTATGAAAAGGGGTTTTCATGGTCCCTCACAATATGTTCTTTATAAAAAAGAGGAGGAGAGTATAGACCATCTCTTGGGAGAGTGCTCAATAGTCTAGAAACTATAGCAATGGATTCTTAATATGTTTGGTAATTGCATGGTGATGAATGACAGAATTGAAGAAAGGTTAAAGCAATGGTAGAGCACTTTTAAAAGTGGGGCTTTACAAACAATCTAGGATATATAAAAAAAATATAAGATTGTATGGCTAAAAAGGAATAGAAGAATATTTAAAGGAAAGGAAAGCAGTTTAAAGTTAATGGAAAGGAAGATATGTTTAGCCATAGAGGAATCTAATCCAATCCTATCAACTCACACAATTCCTAATATGGAAGCAAAGATCCTTGATAGATGGAGTCAAGTCATTGAATGGAATTTGCTTCTCATGTACCCAATATCATAATTCCATTTGATGACTTGACTCCATCTATCAAGGCTCTTTGCTTCTAGATTAGGAATTGGGTGAGTTGATAGGATTGGATTAGATTCCTCTATGGCTAAACATATCTTCCTTTTCATTATGATATTGGGTACATGAGAAGCACAAAGAAGACAAAGAATATAACATGGAAACCACCAAATGTGGAGTTGGTCAAAATGAATTTTGATGGAGCATCTAAAGAAAATCCAGGGCCAATAGGAGGAGGAGTAATTAGAAATAATAGAGGAGATATTTTATCTCATTACACTTTCAATAGTGGATTCAAAACAAATAATGAAGTTGAAGCTTGAGCGGCTTTAGAAGGGTTAAAAATATACAAAAACAAATTAAATGGAATAGAGTATGGATGGAAGGCCATTCACTGATAGTAATAAATGTAATTTTAAGAAAAGCAAAGGCTCCATGGAACATATAAGAGATAATTGTGAAAATTCAAGATCTTGCTAAAGAGTTTAAAGATATTAGGTTTACACATACATTAAGGGAAGGAAACAAATGTGCAGATTGGCTAGCCAATAGAGGGGTTTTAATTGAGGATCATGAAGTTGAGTTCTTTTCTATGGTTAGAGGAAATAGTAAGTTTAGCTAAAGCTAACAAGAAAATGTTGGAATCAAATAATGATTAAAAGTTACTTTAATGTTTTCCATTGGTAATATTTGCTTTATTTTATGACATTAATGTGTTTTCATATAAATTTTTTATTATAATTTTTATGGTTGCACTTGTCTTTAAGTAGGAAACTAGCAATCCAGATTTGGTAAAGCCGACTATGATAGTGTTATGTCTTGGAAATATTGCTCTACTAAGATGCAATGCATAGATAATAGAGGTGAAATTTTGGTATTATGAAGGTTGCTCTAGGAAAATGTTATGAAGGATGTTGAATCCTAGAATATTTGTATTCGCATAGAAAATTTTAAAAAAATCTAAAAAAATAAAAATCAAGAATTCAAAAATTTTATGTAAAATGACATAAGCTTCTAATTATAACGTTTCAATTGATATGAGAAGTGAATATATTTATAAACTCTCTGTGATTCATCATGAACAAGCTCTTATTCTCCAACAAAAAAAAATATTTTATCAAAATTTCAAGTGCATTTATTAAACATTAAAGTTAAGTGAATCTCTAACCTTAAAACCAAAATTCTTTTAATCATGTTCAAGTGCATTTATTAAACATTAAAGTTAAGTGAATCTCTAACCTTACAACCAAAATTATTTTAATCATACCATATAAGGTCCATTTAGGTAAAGAAACTAATAAAAGACACTCCTCAACAAACATACTAAAAAGATATATTGATAGAGACAACATAATTAAGGTTTTATGTTTTTAACCACAATTGATTGATAACAACTAATAAGGTGGTTGTCTGCATAATTTGATGCCCTAGAAGATCCGAATTTATTGACTTGCAAGCTAAAATTGATAGGCTGTCTCGTTTGAAGATCGATCAGCTGTCTAATTTGAAATCCGTTTAACTTTATCAAGATAGATAGAGTTTATAATGACAAGTGTGATGAGTGATTGATTCTTTATGTATAATGAAAGAAAAGGTATATCCCCACACATCTTACACGCAGTTATAATATTTCTAACTCTATTCGTATCCCCTCTTTTTTGACTGTCAAATAGCACCCACTCAAATGTAGACAACTTACGATGTAATAGTAGCGTAAGCCTTCATGCATGCTGGGCCTGCCAGCTTTTCCTTTTCTCAATGTTTGCAGTGGCAGTGGGCTGGTCATAGTTCTAGACCCTCTCGCTGACAAGAGGAGGACATGATCCCTCCACCTTAGAAGAAAATCCAATTTGATCCAAGTAAGCCATCGTTATTATATCACGATAATACAATATTTTATATATATATTATGTTGGCCCCAAAAATTCCTGTCCCCCATGAACTCCTGATTGTCCTGGTTGAATCAGTGTTCTGAGGTTGCGTGGAGAAACGAAAGAGGAATTTCCACTCAGATTTCGTTGGCCATCAAATGATGAACCTTTTCAGTGGGATGAACTTGATCCCAGAACAAGTATTCGCCTGGATCTTTGCACAGAAACGCTTTGCATTTGCCGAACGCTCATGGAACCCTAATCAACAATAACAAAAACAAAACAAATAACCAGCTTTCTGCCAAGAATTTCTTAAACTTGCCAACTGCCTTTACCCGTGCTAGTCTCAGCGAGTGATTTCTGAGCAATGGGTAGGCAAGTTGTCCAGGCAAAAGTTTTTTTTCGGTTATATAGGAGAGTTATCACAATCACACTATTTTTAGTAATTGATAAGTGCAGGGTTTAAACCACAGGGCTGCTTCCACCAAATCTATTCCGCTTCTCGTATTGTCAATCTGGTGACCACTCAGAGGATTCAGATACACCATCATCGTCGGTGTCCACTCAGAGGTGTATACACTGATGCGCGCTCAAAGGATTAAGATACGCCACAATGACAAAAGTTACTCGGCTCTTTTAACATAGATCTAATTCATGGGAAGGGTGGTCCCTAATATGCCCTTACTTTGCAATTTTAAAAAAGAAAAAGAAAAAATTACTTTGCAATTCTTAAAAATAAAAAGAAAAAGAAAATAGATAGGGTGGTCCATTCATTATGATAATGTTGTTAAGTATAGGTCTAATTCAAAAAACATAGTAGTCTCTAATATTTGTCAAAAGGATCCTTACAAATAAACCCTTGGCTTATATTTATTGTAATCAAATTGAACCCAAACTTTAAATGGAGTAAAGGAAGTTTATCTTTAATTAACATGAAATAAGAATCAAATGAAAAAATAATTATTCATCTAGTTAGTTTTAACATTATATATATATATATATATATATATATATATATATATTTACATGGGTTGAATCGATAGCTGCCATCAATCGAGCACGCATTAGATGAAGTTACACCAATTGACTTGCTAGATTGATTTGTTGATGCACATTGAATTGCTAAATAAAAATGGACTTGCCATTACCTATTGAACCAAAGAATAATAGTTTGTTGCATAATGGTCTTTCAAAAACACAAAGTGCACTTTAGCAATGTTTTTCTTCTTCCAAGTTGATTTAGTGAACAATATGACTTAACTAGGTAGCTATAGTGGATCCCATGTCACATTGACCCTTCAAATGGTCATGTCCATATATTTGTAGGCCTTGAATCAATGAATTAGTGTCATATTATGTACATTTTATCAAATCAGTCCCTTGGAAGACCATTATGCAACAAACTATTGTTCTTTGGTTCAATAGTTGATGGTAAGTCAATGTTTATTTAGCAATTCAATATGCATCAACAAATCAGTCTAGCGAGTCAGTGTCATGTCAATCAATCGGTGTAACTTCATCTAATGTGTGGCCACTTATGGTCTTGAAATCCTTACCCTACTTGCATGGCACCCCTTCATGTGGTAGCAAATGATTAGTGTCTATTCTCTAACACATTTGATGTATCTTTTTTACTCTTCTTTGTCTTCCTTGTTGACACTATGATAGAGGGACCTACTTTAGACAAACTTATTTTTAGTTGATCATTCTCTATTTATTCAACACCAAATTAATATGGACTTACCACTGCCTTAGATGGACCACCTATTTTAACTATCATTCAATGGTTGATAGGAATGGTAAGTGTTATAGAAGATAGGATTTTAAGGGTTGAGTCACTGGTTACTTGTAACTAAGTTTACATATTTCCTACCTATTGGAGCAGACTGTTGTGTTGAAATTTCAAAGTCACCTATTACTCTCATTAATAAAAAAATCAATGGCTTTGGCCCTTATATTGTAAATATGTAACAAAAGTATTCTAGTTGATGAATTAATGCCTTACTTTAGTGGATCAGTGGATGACATTAACCTATAACTTTCTTAGTGAATTAACAATATGTTCAAGTTATTGGTGTCAGGAGATTGATGGCTTTGGGACTTATTATATGTCTCTTCTTTTCTTCTCTTTCTTACTTTCCTTGTAGTCAATTGATGTGTTGTTTGGTATCTCGATTATTTCCATTACTTAGACAACTTATATTCCCTTTCTTCTCATTGCCTTAGACAACTACATTAGAATAAACACTCATCAAGAGTGATCCTCCTCTAGGGCCTTGATATTTGCAAATCTAATTTAGATTGCTTTGGAATTCTTGGGCTTTTGAATATATCCATAACTTTAAGCTTCCTATGTTTGTAGTCAAACTAGGCCTAACAATACTATGACACTTTTAATTCGAATGATCACTAATCACTTCAATCATGGCTCTGCTTTTTTCTCAACTTACTATTTTTCTTTAGTAGAAGTTAATAATTGGGTCTCCCAAGATTTAAAGTCCTACTAGTCCTAACATTAGATTGCTAAATCCATTGGATATAGAGATTAATTCAATAAATTGAGGTTGTGCGTGATTCCCCTTACAATTTTTGTACATTTAACAACTGCTTGTGTGGGAACTCTAATGTGCTTTGGTTTATTTGTCATCTAGAAAATAGTGTGTGTGTTATTTATATGATTTAGTGAGTACTTAAATCCTTCCTCCACCATTTAAATAAATTTCACCAACATGTTTGTTGTGCATGCATGCCTTCTCAAATCACCTACCATCATAAATTTATGTTGGGTAAATTTTAAAATGCTCTTCTTCAAATGCTTTCTTGACAATATTAATGCTATATTCTCTACACATTGACATCAAATTATGATTGGAATGTGATTTTTTAATTATCATTTATAATCCACCCATTCAAATTTGAACTCATCGATTTTGATATGTCAATGCCATCATGCCACATGGTAGAGTGTCTAAATTTGAATAGCTCAAGAGAATACACAACAAGAAGCGGATATAATGTAAAGTACCAACAAAATAGGAATATCCCAAGAATATGGAGATATTTGGGATAGCCCAAGCATTCTTAAAGTTAAAATGTTTGTTTGGGTAGTAGGTCATAGAAGAATTTTATCCTAGGATAACCTTATGAAAAGGGGTTTTCATGGTCCCTCACAATATGTTCTTTATAAAAAAGAGGAGGAGAGTATAGACCATCTCTTGGGAGAGTGCTCAATAGTCTAGAAACTATAGCAATGGATTCTTAATATGTTTGGTAATTGCATGGTGATGAATGACAGAATTGAAGAAAGGTTAAAGCAATGGTAGAGCACTTTTAAAAGTGGGGCTTTACAAACAATCTAGGATATATAAAAAAAATATAAGATTGTATGGCTAAAAAGGAATAGAAGAATATTTAAAGGAAAGGAAAGCAGTTTAAAGTTAATGGAAAGGAAGATATGTTTAGCCATAGAGGAATCTAATCCAATCCTATCAACTCACACAATTCCTAATATGGAAGCAAAGATCCTTGATAGATGGAGTCAAGTCATTGAATGGAATTTGCTTCTCATGTACCCAATATCATAATTCCATTTGATGACTTGACTCCATCTATCAAGGCTCTTTGCTTCTAGATTAGGAATTGGGTGAGTTGATAGGATTGGATTAGATTCCTCTATGGCTAAACATATCTTCCTTTTCATTATGATATTGGGTACATGAGAAGCACAAAGAAGACAAAGAATATAACATGGAAACCACCAAATGTGGAGTTGGTCAAAATGAATTTTGATGGAGCATCTAAAGAAAATCCAGGGCCAATAGGAGGAGGAGTAATTAGAAATAATAGAGGAGATATTTTATCTCATTACACTTTCAATAGTGGATTCAAAACAAATAATGAAGTTGAAGCTTGAGCGGCTTTAGAAGGGTTAAAAATATACAAAAACAAATTAAATGGAATAGAGTATGGATGGAAGGCCATTCACTGATAGTAATAAATGTAATTTTAAGAAAAGCAAAGGCTCCATGGAACATATAAGAGATAATTGTGAAAATTCAAGATCTTGCTAAAGAGTTTAAAGATATTAGGTTTACACATACATTAAGGGAAGGAAACAAATGTGCAGATTGGCTAGCCAATAGAGGGGTTTTAATTGAGGATCATGAAGTTGAGTTCTTTTCTATGGTTAGAGGAAATAGTAAGTTTAGCTAAAGCTAACAAGAAAATGTTGGAATCAAATAATGATTAAAAGTTACTTTAATGTTTTCCATTGGTAATATTTGCTTTATTTTATGACATTAATGTGTTTTCATATAAATTTTTTATTATAATTTTTATGGTTGCACTTGTCTTTAAGTAGGAAACTAGCAATCCAGATTTGGTAAAGCCGACTATGATAGTGTTATGTCTTGGAAATATTGCTCTACTAAGATGCAATGCATAGATAATAGAGGTGAAATTTTGGTATTATGAAGGTTGCTCTAGGAAAATGTTATGAAGGATGTTGAATCCTAGAATATTTGTATTCGCATAGAAAATTTTAAAAAAATCTAAAAAAATAAAAATCAAGAATTCAAAAATTTTATGTAAAATGACATAAGCTTCTAATTATAACGTTTCAATTGATATGAGAAGTGAATATATTTATAAACTCTCTGTGATTCATCATGAACAAGCTCTTATTCTCCAACAAAAAAAAATATTTTATCAAAATTTCAAGTGCATTTATTAAACATTAAAGTTAAGTGAATCTCTAACCTTAAAACCAAAATTCTTTTAATCATGTTCAAGTGCATTTATTAAACATTAAAGTTAAGTGAATCTCTAACCTTACAACCAAAATTATTTTAATCATACCATATAAGGTCCATTTAGGTAAAGAAACTAATAAAAGACACTCCTCAACAAACATACTAAAAAGATATATTGATAGAGACAACATAATTAAGGTTTTATGTTTTTAACCACAATTGATTGATAACAACTAATAAGGTGGTTGTCTGCATAATTTGATGCCCTAGAAGATCCGAATTTATTGACTTGCAAGCTAAAATTGATAGGCTGTCTCGTTTGAAGATCGATCAGCTGTCTAATTTGAAATCCGTTTAACTTTATCAAGATAGATAGAGTTTATAATGACAAGTGTGATGAGTGATTGATTCTTTATGTATAATGAAAGAAAAGGTATATCCCCACACATCTTACACGCAGTTATAATATTTCTAACTCTATTCGTATCCCCTCTTTTTTGACTGTCAAATAGCACCCACTCAAATGTAGACAACTTACGATGTAATAGTAGCGTAAGCCTTCATGCATGCTGGGCCTGCCAGCTTTTCCTTTTCTCAATGTTTGCAGTGGCAGTGGGCTGGTCATAGTTCTAGACCCTCTCGCTGACAAGAGGAGGACATGATCCCTCCACCTTAGAAGAAAATCCAATTTGATCCAAGTAAGCCATCGTTATTATATCACGATAATACAATATTTTATATATATATTATGTTGGCCCCAAAAATTCCTGTCCCCCATGAACTCCTGATTGTCCTGGTTGAATCAGTGTTCTGAGGTTGCGTGGAGAAACGAAAGAGGAATTTCCACTCAGATTTCGTTGGCCATCAAATGATGAACCTTTTCAGTGGGATGAACTTGATCCCAGAACAAGTATTCGCCTGGATCTTTGCACAGAAACGCTTTGCATTTGCCGAACGCTCATGGAACCCTAATCAACAATAACAAAAACAAAACAAATAACCAGCTTTCTGCCAAGAATTTCTTAAACTTGCCAACTGCCTTTACCCGTGCTAGTCTCAGCGAGTGATTTCTGAGTAATGGGTAGGCAAGTTGTCCAGGCAAAAGTTTTTTTCGGTTATATAGGAGAGTTATCACAATCACACTATTTTTAGTAATTGATAAGTGCAGGGTTTAAACCACAGGGCTGCTTCCACCAAATCTATTCCGCTTCTCGTATTGTCAATCTGGTGACCACTCAGAGGATTCAGATACACCATCATCGTCGGTGTCCACTCAGAGGTGTATACACTGATGCGCACTCAAAGGATTAAGATACGCCACAATGACAAAAGTTACTCGGCTCTTTTAACATAGATCTAATTCATGGGAAGGGTGGTCCCTAATATGCCCTTACTTTGCAATTTTTAAAAAGAAAAAGAAAAAATTACTTTGCAATTCTTAAAAAGAAAAAGAAAAAAAAACAGATAGGGTGGTCCATTCATTATGATAATGTTGTTAAGTATAGGTCTAATTCAAAAAACATAGTAGTCTCTAATATTTGTCAAAAGGATCCTTACAAATAAACCCTTGGCTTATATTTATTGTAATCAAATTGAACCCAAACTTTAAATGGAGTAAAGGAAGTTTATCTTTAATTAACATGAAATAAGAATCAAATGAAAAAATAATTATTCATCTAGTTAGTTTTAACATTATATATATATATATATATATATATATATATATATATATATATATTACATGGGTTGAATCGATAGCTGCCATCAATCGAGCACGCATTAGATGAAGTTACACCAATTGACTTGCTAGATTGATTTGTTGATGCACATTGAATTGCTAAATAAACATGGACTTGCCATTACCTATTGAACCAAAGAATAATAGTATGTTGCATAATGGTCTTTCAAAAACACAAAGTGCACTTTAGCAATGTTTTTCTTCTTCCAAGTTTATTTAGTGAACAATATGACTTAACTAGGTAGCTATAGTGGATCCCATGTCACATTGACCCTTCAAATGGTCATGTCCATATATTTGTAGGCCTTGAATCAATGAATTAGTGTCATATTATGTACATTTTATCAAATCAGTCCCTTGGAAGACCATTATGCAACAACCTATTGTTCTTTGGTTCAATAGTTGATGGTAAGTCAATGTTTATTTAGCAATTCAATATGCATCAACAAATCAGTCTAGCGAGTCAGTGTCATGTCAATCAATCGGTGTAACTTCATCTAATGTGTGGCCACTTATGGTCTTGAAATCCTTACCCTACTTGCATGGTACCCCTCCATGTGGTAGAAAATGATTAGTCAATGGTCTATTCTCTAACACATTTGATGTATCTTTTTTACCCTTCTTTGTCTTCCTTGTTGACACTATGATAGAGGGACCTACTTTAGGTGAGCTTACTTCTAGTTGATCATTCTCTATTTATTCAACACCAATTTAATATGGACTTGCCACTGCCTTAGATGGGCCACCTATTTTAGTTATCATTCAATGGTTGATAAGAATGGTAAGTGTTATAGAAGATAGGATTTTAAGGGTTGAATCACTAGTTACTGGTAACTAAGTTTACATATTTCCTACGTATTGGAGCAAACTATTGTGTTGAAATTTCAAAGTCACCTATTACTCTCATTAATAAAAAATTAATGGCTTTGGCCCTTATATTGTAAATATGTAACAAAAGTACTCTAGCTGATGAATTGATGTCTTACTTTAGTGGATCAAATGATGACTTTAGCCTATAACTTTCTTGGTGAATTAATAATATGTTCAACTTATTGGTGTCAATAGATTTATGGCTTTGGGACTTATTATATTTCACTTTTTTTCTTCACTTTCTTACTTTCCTTGTAGTCAATTGATGTGTTGTTTGGTATCTCGATGCTTTCCATTACTTAGATAACTTATATTCCCTTTCTTCTCATTGCCTCAGCCAGCTACATTAGAATAAAACCTCATCAAGAGCTATCCTCCTATAAGGCCTTGATATTTGCTAATCTACTTTATATTGCTTTGGACTTCTTGGGCTTTTGAATATATCCAAAAAAGTAAGCATCATACGTTTGCAATCAAACTATGGCTAACATTACCATGACACTTTTAGTTCAAATGACCACTAATCACTTCAATCATGGCTTTACTTATTTCTCAACTTACTATTTTTCTTTTGTAGAAGTTAATAATTGGGCCTCCCAAGCTTTAAAGTCCTACTAGTCCTAACATTAGATTGCTAATTCCATTGGATATAGGAATTAATTAATTAAATTGAGGTTTTGGGTGATTCCCCTTACAATTTTTGGACATTTAGTAATTGCTTAAGTGGGAACTTTGATGTGCATTGGCTTCTTTTCCATCTATGAAATAGTGTGTGTGCTCTTTATATGATTTAGTAAGTACTTAAATCCTTCCTCCACCCTTTAAATAAATTTCAACATGTTTGTTGCGCATGCATGCCTTCTTGGATCACCTACCATCATAAATTTATGTTGGATAAATTTAAGATGTTCTGGTAGGGCACCTAGGAATAGATATTTGGGGATATATTATTATATTGTATAAGGGTTGGCATGGGCCACCCATAACCCAAGGTTGATTGTATTATAATATAATATAATATTATAATACAATCAACCTTGGGTTATAGGTGGCACATGCCAACGCTTACAATATAATAATATATCTACAAATATATATTCCTAGTTATAATATAATATAATATTATAATACAATCAACCTTGGGTTATGGGTGGCCCATGCCAACCCTTATACAATATAATAATATATCCCCAAATATCTATTCCCAGGTGCCCTACCACGCTCTTCTTAAAATGCTTCCTTAATAATTTTAATGCTAAGTTTATCTACACATATTGACATCAAATTATGATTGGAATGTGACTTTTTGAATCATCATTTATAATCAACCCATTTAGATTTGGACTCATCGATTTTGACATGTAATGTCATCATGCCACATGGTAGGGTGTCTAACTAGTTGATAGATTGACATATTTTTCAATCTCTTCCTTCCTTTGCAACTTGTCCTCTTGATGATATTAACAATAGATAGATGGCAATAGAACATGGTGAATTAGCATTCTTGAATAATTATCTTATCCTTCCCCTTATCCATCATTGGTTAGATTTTTTACTTAGTCCATGTTGTTAAAAGTGATGTGATAGTGATATATCTGCTCTTTTTCAATCCTTTAATCTACCTTGTAAGAAAATGGTAGATTTAGTTCAACCTCAACAAATCAAAGAGTTAGTCATTTAGGTATCTTATCAATGAATAAACATCTAAGTTGATATATTGGCAATTTGGTGACTTAGACAACTTTTGCTTTATCAACCCTACCTTTCACATCACTAACTTTTGGAGTAATTCTTTCTAATTTTGAGAAGGGAAACTAAAGGGTTCATTAAATTTGTTTGTTCAATGAGAAGGATTTATTTCTTATAAATTATTGAAAAGGAAGGTAAAAAATGGGATAAATATAGAAGAAAAAATGTTTACATACTGTACAAGTTGGGGCTTCTATCTCAATCTAATTATAGACATTTAAGATATTGTCCATTTATATAAATGAATAATCATTGACCATCCAACATCTCAACTCATACACATTCATTCCTTGGATATTAATGGTTTTATATGTACCAATCCATAAGGAATCAAATTTGACATGTCTACCTAGTTTTGCTTGATCTTCATCGCATTTAAGCACTAGATCCCTAACCTTAAAAGTAAACTTGAGAAATCTTCTTATTGAAATAATGCTTGATTGTTTCTTGGGGCCACTAAACCATTGAATTTACTATCTCTTTCTTCATCTAATACTTGTAGTTCATTCAACATTTCCTACATGATATCTATACTAATGTCTTCCAATTCCAACTTCCTTATGAGTTGTAATGATAGAACTTAGAATTTGATGACAGTACTACCACTTTCCTAAATGCTAGCTTACATGGAGAATTATTAATTAAATATTTAGGATTTATTCTATCTACCCATAGTGCCTTAGTTGATTATGTTAGTCCCTTTGTAATTTTAGTAATTTTCTATTGTACATCCAGACCATATCCTTTTTTGATAGTTTATCCAAGCCATGCATCATACTCAAAAGCAAACTAAGTTAATTTTAAGCCTAAAAAAACTAGTGCATTATCTATAATTATCACCAAAGGAATCCAAATATTGTGATAATATCTTCGAAGAGCTAGATTGTTGAGTCTTGAATGGTGCTCTTTACTAGAATAACTTCTACCTACCTTGCAAAGTAATCATTGGCTATCAAGAGTCAATGGTGTCATGCACTTCACATTAGATTGATCTTCCCAATAATTTATAGCCCCCATTATTGAAATGGTTTTACTACAAATATAGATTGTAAGTTTAGTAATGCCTTATCTTTCCAATGTATATATAGTAAGATATATTTTGTTTCACCCATTGGAAAGTGTTGGATATGATCATGAACCAGAAATATCCAACTTTTAAAATTTTATTAGAGGTGGTGAATGTTGAATAATGGTCATTTTCTCATGATATTCCTAAAATTTATCGGGTACCTTCTTCTTTTCCATTCATCTCAAGATCATGTTGTCATATCCATTAAATATAGGATTTGATCTATTAATCTATAGTTGACAAGTTTTGTCTAAATCACTCCATATGCATATACGTGAGACCTCATTATATATTATTGTTTTACATATACTTAATAAATTCTTGAATTTATCTCAAATATTCTTGGGTTTTCCACTCTTATGTCCGTTCTTATTCATAAGTGAAACTAACTTGCCAATTTTTTGCATGCAAATCTATTTTAGATACAATTGATTGTCTTAATTTTAATGATAAACTTTTTAATTTTATAAATTCATCTAGATCACTTCTCTCCTAGTCTCCTTGAAGTAACAAAGCTTTGAGTCCATATGCATAATGAAAATAGTCATCCTACTTTAGGAAGAATAGTGCTTAAATTTCCTAAGTGTCTTCATCATTGTATAGACTTATTTTGATGAAATTGTATCTCTTCTCATAGTTTTATTGTTATATTTTAAAATAGATTGTTTCATAGGTCCTTTTATAAAGGATCAAATATTAATCACAATACGATATTCACTCACATAATCACAATAATAATTCACAATAATATGCACACAAAATATAGAAATATCATTGAATAAAGGTCTACTAATGCATACATTAAGTTGTGTGATTGATGCTTATTACAATGCTTTATCATAGATATATAATCACATGTGACTCCTCATATGCTACGCTCTTGATGTTATCTCTTACATAACTCTTTGCTTGCCTACTTGACACCTACCACTATGACTCTTAACATATTTACATGACACATGCACACTCTCACACATTACACACTTGCACACTTTATTACATGATACTTGTGCACACCTCACATATTGACACATACATTAGCTAAATATTTAACACACTTCCTAAACTAATAATCACACCCTAAACTATTACATGATCAAATAATGTAATATATCCAATATTTATAATTTTTAGATCATGAAAAAAATTGAGTGTTCTTACTTATGGTAATTTTTCTAAGTTAGCAAAATAAGAATGTTTTCACCCATCTCAAACATATATATAATAAAGTCTCTATTATATTCTTGGTTGAAATGTACTATATATTTTGTAATATCCTCAATATTTTGGAATACCTCCCTCCCTTCTTATGGTAAGGCAAAGTAGCATCCTTCTTTAGCATCTTGGTGATAAGCCTAACAATTTTAGTAAGCTAGTGATGAAATTTCAATGATATTAATTTATCCCATGAAAGATCTAATGCCTTTATTTGAAGAGGGTAATCATAGGTCCAATATGAACTTCATGCAATACCAATAAATGATTAATCTATCCCTTGAAACCCTAAAATTTTTCCTTATTGTACATAAAAATCTAACTTTTATAGATTCAATGGAATGTTAAACTTTCTATAACTTTTGAGTATTACTTGAAGATGGTCTAGATGTTGGCTTTGATCCTTTCAGAATACTTCCATATATATGATATATATTAGGATAATCTCATTGGTCAAGCACTCAAATTATATGTTCATTACTCTTTAAAATTTTGAACATATGTTTAACAAACTAAAAGACATTTTTTGATATGTAAATTTCCCTCCACTTAGTAATGGAAGTTGTCTTATGATAATCTATATCTTCCATCCAAATATGTTTGTGTCCTAAAAATCCATCCAATAGTGAATTTGTTTTACTTGGAAATTATTTGTAATAATTGGTCCAAAGAGGGTAATGATTTTTTATTCTTAATACTTTGTTTAAATTCCTAAAGTCCATATAAAGCCTAATATCACCATTTTTCTTGTGTACAAGTACAAAAATGGCCACCCTTATGGAGTTCTTGATTGAGTATGTAATTTATATCTACAACAAAGTCAACACCTCCTTTCTCATTATTGTTTCGATTTTTGGGTTGATTATTCATTATTTGTGGAAGGGACTTGCTCCTATGATAAATTTTGTCGTGTTCTCTATCACTTTCTTATTATATACTTTAAGGTCTTCATAGCTCTAGGTAACGATATCATTGTGCTTAGCACATATATATTTAAAACTATGGATCTCTTTGTCTATGAATTCTCTCCTTAGTAGAAAACATTTTTCATTAGAAACATCTATAGGTTGGTAATCAAAGAATTTTATGTGAAAACTCTTTTTTCACATTATTATCTAGTTTGAATAGGATCTTTAGTGTAATAAGTCCCTTAGCTAGTTGGTTTGGTTTTATTTGTATGAATCCATATTCGATATCATTCCCATACTCATTATGTTCTATATACTTTAAATTTCATTTATTAAAATATTTATAATCTAATCTTGTTAGGCCAGGCCAAGAGTGATGAAGTACCTACAAATGATATTTATGTGAGCCTACTAGAAAGTGGTATATAAGCCTCCATGCATCTTCATGTAATCCTATAGGGTTATTGATGTAAGCCTAGGAACTTCTTTATGAAAGCCTACAAGAATATTTCTATGTAAACCCATGGGCATTATTTTATATAAGCCTATGTGCATCTATATGTAAGCCTATGGGATTCTTCATGTAATCCTAAGTGCACTCTCATGTATTCACCCTTAGCAGTATTGGTTAATCGACATTTATGGATATCCTTGTTTAAAGGGTAATTTATTATTATTATTATATTTTAAGGTTAACCTCAAGGTTAGGTTAACGTTATCATGAGGTTTTGTTGGCAGTTTTACAATATGCCACATTAAGTTTTTTGATGAATTTTATCGGCGGATATATATGCTATGATGTTGTGTTTTCGGCCTATATGGTATGTTATAGCTTTGTACATATTAAACTTTTATTTTCATGCATCTCTTGCCTAAAAATAATGTTTATGAATAATAGTGTGAGAAAAGATTCAGTGAAAATCATCAGGTGTGGTCACAAAAAGTGTTGCTTCAGAAGTTCATAATTAATCAAAAATGATTTCTTTGCTTTAAAAATTGGTATTTTTATGAACAAGAGTACAAGGTTGCATTCACCTCTCAGTAATTACAACTGATGTGTTCGCCTAATTTTGGGGTAAACATATTCTTTCTACAAAGCAAAAGAAAAGAAAAGGACTAAGTTTCGAATCAGGGTGCTTTCACTCCAAACGAGGGGCAAAAATCCCTTTCACCCCACTTTGGGGCAAAAAGCCATTTTTAAAATAATTATTGAGGGCGCTCGAAGTCAATGTGCAAATAAAATAGAATAAAGTACGTTTTCCTCAAGGTAGGGGCGACAACTTCGTTCGCCCCACTTTGGGATGAACGTCATCTAAAGAATTGCTAAAGGAAACATTGACCAATCAATAGCGCATTCACCTTGGTTGAGGGTTGAACGTTTCATTCGCTTCTCCCACAGGAAAAAGCACAACCAAAGAAATTTGCAAAGCACCAATGGGGATGTTGAAAATTCAATAAGACGTTCACCCCACTTTGGGGCGAACGTCACATTCACCTTCCTTTTGGGGTGAAACTACATGAAAGTGACTTCACCCATTTTTGAGATTTCATTTGCGCTAGGGGATGCAAGCTACGTTCACCCGAAGCAATGAGCGACAGTGCCTTTCACCTCCTTTTGGGGTGAACACGCATTTATAAAAGCTAAATGTTTTATGAAGGAATATGAAGTTTTGACTTACCGTTTTCGAAGATGAAGCATTAGAAGGCGAATATGAAGGTAAGGTTGAAGAAGGGGGTTGTCTATGGATTGCAATGGTCTAAGTATTTAAAGGCAACATTTTTACCCATTTTTTGAGTGAATTCAACTTAAGTGCCGACATAGTTTTTTCAAAGGTGCCCAATATTGGTGAATGCAAGGCATTCAATTATTGGGGCAAAAAGTAGCCAAAATGTGAGTTTCAAGGTGAAGAAGCTACTATTTTTTAAATCACCCGATGATTTTTATAAGTTCCAAAGTATTACAAACAAAGTTGAATTTCCAAATAAAGAATAAGGCCTCGATTCAACAACCAGATTTGTAGTTTTCATGCACCGACATTAGGATACAACTGATTTCCTAGAAATTTCACCCTTAAAAACTAGATCATTGCCTCCAAGGAAATATTTTCAAGGATTTCAAGGAGGAATTGTCTCACCAATGTAGCTGATATATAAAAATTTTGTCTTCATGTGAATTTAATGAAAGAGGTGAAATCCTCTATAAATACTAATCAAATTCGATTGTAAAAGGAAGTTAGATATTTTGCAGAAAAACTATTCAAGTTCTCTACATCAATAGAAGATACTTGGGTTCTGAATTTGCAAGTGATTTTTGTGTGTGATTTCCTTATATTTTATGTATTTCTATTTTATGCTCATATTCATTATCTGTTGTTAAGTTTAAATTATGCATTTGAGTTTGAACATTGTTGGTGAGGGAGTGAGTTCTGGAATGCGATCCTGGAGGTTATCTCTGCAAGGTTGTAAGTAAATCCTGCTACCTTCTTTTATTACATGCTACTTCAATTCTTGGGTGAAATTCCTGCTGCTAGTCTATCCCCAATCCTACACCTTCGACCTGTGGCTATATTTCCATCTCTTTTCGTCATTTCCAATTTCTTTCTTGCAACTCTAGTCTTAACCAGTGTAGGATTTAGTAAGGGAGCCAACCCTATCTGGATATTGAAACGGAGGACATCTCTTTCCCTCATCCTTTCAATGTTAGCCATGTCTAGGGTGCACAAACGTATGTTTGTATAATTAGGCAGATATTTGACCAACATTTTTTGGCACGCCCGATGGGACCTCAAAAGTTCTACTTTCAATAGTATTGAGGTTTAATGTTTACCTTCATGTTGTATAGTTAGAACATCTTGTGACTCAATTATACCCAGAAGCCTCCGAACGTGAAGGCAATGAAAGTTGTGCTTCATGATTACAAGATCAAAGACCAAAAATATTAAATATCCCATTGATTTTTACGAACTTTATAATGAAATATTAGGTGAACACCCCAGGTTAATTCCTTCACTTTATACATGCTTCGAAACATCCTCACAAATAGCATGTGTATTTTCTATTCCATCAAGTCCAACTAGTACTACTACTAGTATCCCACTCCCATAACCTGATACACCAGTTCAAATGGCTCAGAATCCACCACCACAGTAGCCACAACCACCAAGGTAGTTTCTAACATGGAATAGCTTAGGAGCCTTGAACCTACAAGCACAAAATCTAGTTTCCCGAGCAGATTTGAAGGCTTTGCCTACCTATGATGGAACTAGAAAAATGGCTTGTGAGCATATTCAAGATGTGGCTTCTTTGTTGAAAATTCATGACATCACAGACAAAGACATTAAAATTGTTGTACTGGTATCAATATTTACCACCCGCCACTATTGCCACATGGGATCAGCTGGCAGAATTGCTAATCAAGAATTTTCATGAGCAAGTTGATCCATTCTCCTTACTATATCAATTTATAATGATCCAACATTCACAAGAAGAGATAATGGACTTCAATGTTAGATTCACTCAAAGCTAGCAAAGAGGTCTTGATGGTCTTCAGCCTATGCATGAACAAGCTGCATTTTATTACCTCTAAGTATTCAACTCTGACATTGGCATGGATGTTCGGTAGGCCAATGTGAACACGTTCCCAAAACTATACACGCAAGCATAGAATGCCAAATCAAATTTGATCACCATAGGTAACATTCCCCTGAAAGTGACCATGCCCATTCTTCCCAACCTTATACAACATTTGTATTCAAGTGCGTTCTCACAACCTATGTCTTCTATGTACCCAGTTCCCTCATGGAGCTTGGGTTCACCTCAAATAACTCTGATTCCTATCCCACAACTTCCTGATCCAAGCTTTCCATAGTTACCCACACCAGCAACACCATAATTGCCAACACCCGTTCCTTTCCTAGTATTACCAGCACAACCATTTCCACTGTCATTTCCTACCCCATCAACATCTCTACCTTTACTGGTACCTCCTACACCCTCGAATCTTGATCCCTACATGAATTTGTTACAAGAGGTGCAATATGATAATTTAGCCATAAGAACAATGTCAAACGAGCTTACAACAATAAGGAAGAAGCAATCTGAAGCTGATTTTTGGTCAAGAAGATTTCAAACACCACCTATTACCCGAGAGCAAGTAACCACTAGCAAGGGACCTAAAAGGAACACAACTTTTTTAACAAACTAAGAAACCAGTACGTCAGAGAGAGCATACTAGTGCTCCACCTGTAATGATCCTCATGGAGAAGACACGTGTATGGTGCATTTGAACTATGTATAGATGTTAGCTGAAATTTTTGTTGGTGGACAAGTTAATATGATAATGGAAGCTGATCATAATTTTATAGTCCCATATTTGGAGTAAGTTTTATTTCTTACAAGGATGGAAAAAAGCTAGTGACTATAGATCCAGTAGAATTGAAGCCCCTAAAGGTCCCTGCTGAGCAGAAGATACAAAATCAAAAAGTTCAATCGCCAGTGAAAGCACTCGGTCTGATGAAAAAGCAACATTATTCTATCATATTGAAATATTTACTACCCAAGCAAGGACAAGAGAAGATGAAGGCATCAACTTCAATGACCAGTGCAATCGCCAGTGAAAGCACTCGGTCTGATGACAAAGCAACATTATTCTATCATATTGAAATATTTACTACCCAAGCAACGACAAGAGAAGATGAATATGGCACACTTCCTAAGGTGGCACAATAGGTATGGAAGTGACTCATTTTTTGAGGTGGCACAAGATGTGGAGGATGTAGGTGAGTGAATAACGCAACCCAAGATGGGCTCTCTTCCTAAGGTGAAGTAGTTTCTTTTTATAGGTGATAGTTTAGTAGCTGGACACGTGATGTAGCACTGACATGGTAGGAGATATGAGGCGGCTAACTAGGCACAGTGTGATGTGGCACTGACTAAGGGGTTGACTAGGACACATGGCAAGTGGTAGCTGATATGGCAGAGACAGTGTGATGTGGAGGTCTGACTCGACAAGGGTGATGTGGCAGAAGTCAGTTTGTGATCAGGGCGGACGTGGCAGCCATTGGTTCATGATTAGTTTGCAAAATGCTAGCAAGGGGCTTGATTACGTGAAGACAATCAAATACTTATTATCCCTATTCTGTTTAAAAATCCCCATAGTGCAGCCACAAGATGCATGTGGGATAAATATTTTTTTCCCACCTCACCCAATGGGAGGAGATAAAGAGCACCATGCTCTTTATCCTTCTCATCCACTGTGGTAGCCTGGTTGCTTGCCCAACGCTAGGAACTAACATGGACAAGGTCCACATTTCGAATCCCGCAGAGTGATTCAGAGCACAATAATTTTGTTGATGCACCCCCCATCACCATTTGATGATCCTCAACCAATTTTGATGCCCGTAAACCAATTTTGACACTCGAAAAGCAATTTTGATGCCCGACAAGAACTTTTGATGCCTGACAATAAAATGACAATTTTTTTGTCAATTTTTGCAATTTTTGATAGCTTTTGCCTAACCATTTTTTTCTCAAGGAGGGTCATTTTTATGCACACCATGGGTATTTTTTTGTCATAGGAGGGCACAAGCGTATTTTTTTTGCCACAAACTAGAGGAGACACATTTTTCAAGGTATTCTTTCATACATCAATTTTTTTCCTTTCTAAGCATTTTTTTGGAGGGATAAGTTGTTTTTTTTTTGGGAATTCGAAAGGGTCCACATACAATTTTTTCATCCTTTTTAATTTTGAAACAAAAAATGGGGATCTCTAGCATTTCTTTTTGCAAAATATTAAGACATAGGGGGGAAGAAAAATTATTGATTTATGCAAAGTGAATATTGTTCATTGTAAAACTGGCATTGTAATAGGTGCATTTTCGATGGAAACCGACACCTAGAGTAGTTAAATTTATGGGCATTTGTGGTTGTATTGTGCATTTAAATTTTATTTTTTCTTGCATTATCAATCATAAAATAAATAAAAATAAAAGACCCCAAATTTATACACCTATTTGTGAAATTTATTGCACAATAGTGTTCGATATCTATGATACCTCTAGCCCACACTTACAGGTAATGTTGTCATGCTTTGGGCTACTGTATCTGCCACCTAACATAGCTGCAACAACGATGTCTGAGATTGTTCTCTATCAATCATCGAGGAGAAATAAGGTAAACCAATTTTGATATTCACTTCATTTTATACCCTAATTCTTTCTCATTGATTGGCTTAAACTCCTCCAACTCATTATCCTTTTCCTGAGGGTTTTGAGGTAGGTGCCATCAATCTGATTGAATTCTCTTTCAGTATCGCCTAAGTTCCACATATCGTTCTACTCTTATATATACTTATAGTCTCCCTCATGTAAGGATGGGTATATATAGAGGATTTTTGGTATAAAGTCCTGACAGGTATAAAGAAAGGGGGACCATTTGATGTTATAAGGAACCTTCACAATGGCCACTATTCACAAATATCTCTCTAATTCACACCATGGAAGAATAAGATGCATGCTATTATTCAAGTGGAATATTTGTGGGATGTAGTGACTGGCACTACAAAATGACCTGGAACAACAGGATCCAATCAAGATGCTTTTGATAAGAAGGACAAAATATATCTCATGTTTATTATGCTTACTACAACAGATGAGGTCCAGCCTCATATTTGTGATGCCAAAACTAGTAAGGAAGCTTGGGATGCTTTGATTACTATTTATGAAGGTAATAATTAATCCATTATTCTACACCTTTAAACTTAACTACATACACTCAGTATGAAATCTGGTGAGACAAATGACCTATTTCTATGCAGAATGGTAGAATTGAAAGCCAAATTGAATTCTATGGGATAACCAGTGGATGATACTCTCTTGACCTCTATCATCTTGAGAGCATTGCTAGAGTCCTATAAGATGTTGATAACCTCTCTTAATGTATCTGGTAGACAAGTATCTTTTGTAGAATTGGTGAATTTTCTTCAAAATGAGGAGGCAAATTAGTTTCAAAAGGATGAAGTGCCAGATAATACCCTCTACACAAAACAAGGGGGTAAGAAACAAGGTCAATTTCAAAAAGGAGGATCTTCATCTAAGGGAAAAAGGAAAAAACATTAGCATCTTGACAAACTATATTGCAAGATTTGTGATATGAATAACCATGACACCAACAGGTGTTGGTTTAAGAACAAGCAACAGAATGATCATGATCATAAGAAGAAGGGCAAAGAGAAATACAAACCATAGAAAAATAATAAGCAACCCAAGGGGCATGTTGCTTATGCCAAATCAAATTCATCCTTAGATTCTATAGAATTTGACTTGGACTCAAAATCTGAGCGAGCACACAAGGTGCTCATGAATCATACTTCATCTCCACAGATAGATGTTGTATGGTATATTGATTCAGGTGCTAGTAAGCACATGACTGGCGATAAATTGTGGTTTGAGACATTTGAGGAGAAAGAAGGTAATCCAATAAAAATTGCTAATAATTAAGTCTACCAAGTGAAGGGTGAAGGTAATGTTTCTGTCACTCTTCCCGATGGTAAATGTCATATTGAGAAGGTACTCTATGTTCCTAGATTGGCTAATAATTTATTGTTAGTCCCTCAGATGTTGGATCGAGATATGGATGTTGTGTTTCATGTTGTGAAAGGAAAGAAGAGTTGTTTTATCACCAAAAAAGGAAAAAATATAGCAACCAGATCAAACAAGTATGGCTTATTCATTTTAGATACCATTTCCACACCTCGTTTTGCCCTGGTAGCAACTACAAAGGAGGTTACTTCTGTATGGCATAAGATATATAGCCATATAAGTTCAGGATATTTGCTCGAGTTGAGAAAATATGAGATGGTGAGAGGACTTCCCAACCTTTCATCCACATTGTCAGTTTGCTCGGATTGCTTAGCAAGGAAGCAACACCGGGTATAGTTTGAAGTTAGCTCTTCCAGAGCTAAGAAACCCTTGGAGTTGGTACACATCGATCTATGTGGTCCTATGCCAACCAACTATGGTGGAAAGAGGTATTTTCAATTGTTTGTAGATGATCACTCATGAAATATGTGGGTTTTCTTTCTTCAATTGAAGTCAGAGGTATTTTTGTACTTTCAACAGTTCAAGAAGCTTGTTGATAAGGAGTCAATATGTTCCATCAAAACCCTTCACTCAGATCGATGGGGGGAATATACCTCCAAGGAATTTTTATCATTTCTAAATGAACATGGGATTAAGAGACAACTGACTACAACCTATACTCCATAGCAAAATAGAGTTGTTGAAATGAGGAATCATTCTATTGTAGAAATGGTTCAATGTATGCTTATAGGATCACACCTTGAGAATAAATATTGGGCAAAATCTATAAACACAACATCATACCTCCTGAATAGAGCTTCCACAAAAGATATATAGGGTAAAAATCCACAATAAGCATGGAGTGGTAAGAAACCCTCCATTTCTCATCTAAGGGTTTTTTGATATAAGGCATTCATGCACATACCAAAATAGAAAAGGAAGAAGTTATATGAGAAGACCCTACAATGTATTTTTCTTGGTTATGATGAGCATTCAAAGGGATATATATTGATAGATCCTATGACCAAGAAGACACATATAAGTCAAGATATGTTATTTGATGAATCTTTCACATAAAATAACACTTCTATAGTTGTATACCTTGAGGACGATGAGCCTAAGAAAGAGGTTCCTCCCCCACAAAACAAGATTCCAAAATGGTATACAAGTACATTGAGATATTCCAAGTTAACATCACTTCCATATCTAACTCTAGATTGATCTTGTACTTGTAGTATGACTCAATAGATGAGAGCAAAAGCATCAACTTCAGAGGTTGACGAGCTTTACCAAAAATTTGATGATCTATCTGTAGATGTAGAGGAAGATAGGGAAACAAATATGGAGGATGAGAGGTTTTATATGATAGCATTGGATGAAAATGAACCCACAACAGTTTAGGATGCACTTAGTGAGCCTTAGTGGAAGGCTGCTATGGAAGCAGAACATATATCTCTCATGAAAAATCATACATGGAAGCTAGTAAATCTGCCTTTAGGAAAGAAGCCCATTGGCTGCAAATGGATGTTCAAAGTGAAGTATAAGGTAGATGGTACTATTGATAAGCATAAAGCTTGTCTTGTTGCAAAGGGCTATGCTCAAAAAGAAGGCATATACTATGAAGAGACTTTTGCCCCTACTGCCAAAATGACTACTATTCGATTAATTTATGCCATGGTAGCTTATTTTGGGTGGAAGTTACATCATATGGATGTAAAAAGTGCTTTCTTGAATGGTGACCTACAAGAAGAAGTGTACATGACCCAAACAGAAGAATTTGTTATTGAAGGGCAAGAACAGAAAGTTTGTAAGTTGATCAAATCCTTATATGGGATGAAACAAGCTCCTCGAGCTTGGTACATCAAAATAGATAGTCACCTAGTGCAACATGGTTTTCAAAGAAGTCCATCAGATGCAAATCTCTATATCAAGAACAATGGTTCTGACATAGTTGTTTTGGTGCTATATGTAGATGATATGATCATAACATGGAGCTTAGAGAGTATGATTGATGTAGTAAAATATGATTTAAAATAATATTTTGAAATGCAAGATCTAGGACTTCTTCACTATTGTCTTGATTTGGAAGTGACTCATAAAAATCATCATATCAGAGTAACACAAACTAAGTATGGCAAGACATTGATTGGTAAATATCGCATGACAAAATTTAATTCCAAGGCAACTCCAATGGATTCTGGACTCAAGCTATCTTGATATGATCAATCACCATAGGTATATGGCACTCTCTATTGTTTACTGATTAGGAGTCTCATATATCTAACAAATACTAGGTCAGATCTCAGTTTTATTGTGGGTTAACTTTCAAGGTTCGTGCAGGAACCAAAGGTGAGTCATTGGAAAGTAGCAAAGAGAGTTCTTCATTATATTTGTGGTACTACAGATTTTGGCTTGGAGTACAAAAAGAATAGCAAGTTCTATCTATAGGGATACATGAACTCAGACTATGTTGGATCCATTGATGATCAAAATTTGACCTCTGGATACATTTTTCATCTTGTATTTGGTCCTGTCTCTTGGCATAGTAAGAAGCAGCAGGTTGTTGCTATATCTTCTATAGAGGTATAATATCATGCAACTAGTGGATCAGTCTATGAGATAATATGGTTAAGTCACATTCTTACGAACATGGAACTTCCAAAGAATCTTCCACTTTATTTGTTTTGCAATAATCAAGGTGTTTTAAATATCATCAAGAACCTTATTTTTCATGATCGAACCAAGCACATTGACACTCGATGTCATTTCATTCGTGATGAAGTTCCAAAGCATCATATACAACTCCAATACATTCCCACTGATGCGCAAGTTGCAGATATTTTCACCAAGGCACTTGCACATGTCAAGTTTGAATTATTTCACAATACTCTTTGTATTTGCCAATAATGTAATAAGGGGGGATGTTAGCATATTAAATATTACATTATCTAATTCAAGTGCTTGGGCGGGTAGTTCACCAACCATTGGTTGGTTGGTTGGTTGGTTCACCAAACCGAACAACCAAGGCATATGTATTTAATTCAATATCAATTAAATCAAATTCTACTACTTGACATTTTTTTTCTACTTTGTGAATTTAATTGTTTTACGCTTCGTTAGCCATGAAGTAGGGCACCAATCCAATTTTATTTTATTGGGATGATTTTATATCTCAAAAATTTCAATTCTATCTAGAAAGGTTACATACTAGAGAAGATATGTCATTCAAGCATACTTCCTTTCTGGTCTGGTATTTATTTTTCCATCTACACCAAGATTTTTTATTTATCATCATAAGGTAAATGGATGAGAAAGATGAGCTTCTATCGGTATATATGTGGAATTTTGCTCTGTCAAACCAAGAGTTATTTTATAGTTTTAATCATTTATTTTTGGGGCCTGCAAAAGAGTTGCTTTGTGGTGCATGTGAAAGAGTGTCATGGGAGATGAGAGAAGCAGTGGCTACGACTAAAAAGGATGATGTATTTTTACTGACTTAGGGCATGGTCGTAAGAATCTATGGCTTATTCCTACTCCCATAATTTACCACCAAACACATTTTCACCATGGAGGTGGTGCATCAAACAGACTATGGTAATGATGTATATGGATCAGGGCATAGTAAGAGGATAACTTGCAATATGCCTTTCAAGTTTGGTAGTATAGAAGTAAGCTAGGTAGGGCATAATAGGGTACTCATAGTGACACTTCAAGACCTGGGGTTGATAGAACTACCACAATAGTGGAGGGATGATCCATTGGGTAAATTTATAGAAATAATCAGGGCCAAGACATTTCATTGTTGCCCACAACCTAATATTGAAAAGAGGTACAATAATTTTGATAGACCTGACTTAGAATGACATGTCAAAAATATGATGTCACTATCACCCTGGCATGACTGTTATGAACAAGAGGCTAAGTATAATATAACAAGGTATAAAAATTAGATTCATCCACATGGACTATTTAGTTAGGTAAAAGAAAGCCAACCCCTTTGGACCGAGAAAAAATTATGAACTGGTGGATAATGCGAATTCAAACAGGGAAAATTATATCACCTTTTGGGTTGAATATGGATGAGGCATTTTTGAACACCTATGATGAGTTTTTTGGCACCTATCGACCCATAAATTTCACCAAGATCTTGCCCCAAATTTTTCAACATTTTTATAGTGGTGAAAATGAGACAAAAGAAAAGCACCCAATGGTTGAATAAGAGACCCTTGAAGAGGAGGAACATCAGTATGTGTTTCAACAGATATCGTAGCATAAAAAGCATAAATTTGATGAGGCACATTTTGTGGAGAAGCAAACTATCCGAGATGTGCCCCCATTTACAAAAGCTATAAAGAAGCCAAGGACTGGTGCCACTTCCTCCTCTACTATTGCAATTTTGGATATTATGGTTCCCATAGTTCTAGTTGTTTAGGTGACTATTATTTCCCCTCCACTGGTGATAGATGCTCTGATGAGGGTCGCACAAATGTTTCCAATAATGACCAGTAGATAGAGGACCCGCAGGTGGAGGTCATGAACGTTGATGAGGAAATGGAGGAGTAACATGAAGAAATTATTTTGCAGCCACTTCCATTACTGGAACACACGGTGCCTACACCTTAAGGTACATCTATTTTTCTCTTTCCTTCTTATTCAAAGCATGTAGTGACTATAAATTTTATTTTCTTTAATTTTTGCATTAGTATCTCCCCCTTTCGGTATGCCTTCCATGCCCAATTTTACTTCCCTCTTCTTCCCCTTTGCAGGTCACTACTTCTCCTTCTTCTATTCCCCTTTCTTTGGCATCCCTTTATTTCAGTTTGTTTGCATCAGGGTCAAACCCATTTTCATGCCCTTCCCCTCCATTGTCGCTACCACTTTCACCAAAGTTGTAAGTACACAAGCTCCTCCTAGAGTTAGTGTAACTATAACCACACCTAGTTCCTCCACTTACTCTGTCGTGTCGATACCTCCACTTCTCACCATCTCTTCCACTTCCTTTGAGACCAACTGCTCAAAAATTTTGATACCTTTCACACCATTTTTTAAGTTATAAATACTGCCAAAATTTGAGGTGGCATTGAAGCAACCTGACATAGATATAATCAATCGGGTGCACCATAGTTCATCATAGTGGTTGAAAAGTTTTAGATAAAAAGAAGCATTGGCTCCAGAATGGCTACTCAAGAAGGTTGATTTTGATCCATTTGCCATGGAAGCTCACACAACTAAAATAACTCCCCTACTACAAAATCCACAAGGAGAAATGACACCGAGTGATTATGTTTGGGAGGCTATAACAAAATATTTGACCAGGATTGATCCCACGGAAAAAATGGGCAACATATAGGTTGATATGAGTTCGGTATACTTGCATGGCGAGTGTTATAAGTAGATATATTTGATCATGAGAATAAAATTATCAAACTCGAAAGTGCCTTAGCCAAAATTAGAGTGCAAGAGGAGAATACAACCATGAATAATGAATACTTGTGCCAATAGGTAGCAGTGCACTTGAAAGAAAGGGACGCAACAAGAATAGAGATGCAAGCACTTAGAACATAGTTGGAGGCCATACAAAATAAACTAGATGAAAAGGCCACATAGGCTACATGCTTCTTCTAAAAAATAATTGAAGAGGCTCACCTTTGCTCAGCTCAAAATTGCAAAAATTTTGTCGTACAAGCAATCCAGGTTTTGCACTATTTGTGTGCATCCCAAATACAAATTCAAATGGGTCAGTAGCTGATTGACAACACAGAAGAGATGTTGGAACCTTACATGGAGAGCGAAATGGATCACTCTTGTTTAGCTGCAAAGGTCACCTTGTGTAGTTATTTTTAGAGAATTGACCTAGTGAGGGAAGATACGAAAATCCTCAATGCCATAGAGCGAGAGAACACTGTTTCCATAGTTCATTTTGATGCTCTTGTTGATATGGGTTTTCTATTTTTTATCAATGAATGGGGTGAACCTCTACCAAAGGAACAATTGGAAGTAGCCTAGAAGAATTTTATAGAGGACACCTCAAAAATTGATACATGGGAGGAGCCCATCACAGAAGCACAAGTATTACCGCTTATGTAGACTTTTACTCACATGGAGCTAGAATTGTTTGAGTTAGCCCAACGAGTGAAGTACCTTAGCTTGGAGGATGTATAGAACCTACGATATGTGTATGAGTCACTAAGTGTCCCTTATTTACTACATATTCTTGAGATAAAGTAGTTACAGTATATGAGGTTACTTGTGAGAGCTTGAAGGAGCAGGATGAGTGGTTAGCAGTAGAGTAAGTAGCAGTTAAAAAAGTGGTAGAAGAAGCAGAAAGGGCAAAAGTACTCCAAGTAGAAGTAGAGGCTGAAGCCATTGTGAAAGTAGAGGAACAGGCTCAAGCAAAATTGTATTCATCAAAATCACTAGCCAAATCCACTGACAAGAAGACTCAGTAGAAACCCAATGGATAAGGCCTGGGATCGCTTGCATCCATGTGAGTTGGATACCCCGTGAGTTGCTAGAAATATTGGCAATTTTGCAATATGCCACATTAAATTTTTTGATGAATTTTATTGATGTAAGATCGGTGGATATATATATGCTATGATGTTGTGTTTTCGGTCTATATGGTATGTTATAGCTTTGTACATATTAAACTTTTGTTTTCATGCATCTCTTTCCTGGAAATAATATTTATAAATAATAGTGTGAGAAAAGATTCAGTGAAAATCATCAAGTGTGGTCACAGAAAGCGCTACTTCAGAAGTTCATCATTAATAAAAAATGATTTCTTTGCTTTAAAAATTGGTATTGTTATGAACAAGAGTGCAAGGGTGCGTTCGCCTCTCAGTAATGGCGACTGATGTGTTCGCCCGATTTCGGGACGAACATAATCTTTCTACAAAGCAAAAGAAAAATAAAAGGGCTAAGTTTTGAATTAGGGTGCTTTCACCCCAAATGAGGGGTAAAAATCCCTTTCGCCCCACTTTGGGGCAAAAAGCCATTTTTAAAATAATTATTGAGGGCACCCAAAGTCAATGTGCAAAGAAAATAAAATAAAGTACGTTCACCCCAAGGTAGGGGCGACAGCTTCATTCACCCCACTTTGGGGTGAACATCATCTAAAGAATGGCTAAAGGAAATATTGACCAATCAATAGCACATTCGTATCGGTTGAGGGGTGAATGTTTCATTTGTGGGCGAAAGCACAACCAAATAAAATTGTAAAGCACTAATGGGGACGTTGAAAATTCAATAAGACATTTGCCCCACTTTAGGGTGAACGTCACATTCACCTTCCTTTTGGAGCGAAACTACATGAAAGTGACTTCGACCATTTTGAGATTTCATTTGCACCAGGGGATGGAAGCTACATTCACCCGAAGCAATGAGTGACAATGCCTCTCGCCTCATTTTGGGGTGAATGCACATTTATAAAAGCTAAATATTTTATGAAGGAATATGAAGTTTTGACTTGCTATTTTCGAAGATGAAGCATTAGAAGGCAAATATGACAGTAAGATCGAAGAAGGGGCTATCTATGGATTGCAATGGTCTAAGTATTTAAATGTAGCATTTTTTCCAATTTTTTGAGTGAATTCGACTTAAGTGCCGACATAGTTTTTCAAAGGCGCTCAATATTGGTGAATGCAGGGAATTTAGTGATTGGGGTGGAAAGTAGCCAAAATGTGAGTTTCAAGGTGAAGAAGCTACTATTTTTAAGTCACCCGATGATTTTTATAAGTTCCAAAGTATTACAAACAAAGTTGAATTTCCAAATAAAGAAGAAGACCCCGAGTCAACGACCAGGTTTGTAGTTTTCATGCACCGACATCAGGATACGACTGATTTCCTAGAAATTTCACCCTTAAAAAATTGAATCGCTACCTCTAGGGAAATATTTTCAAGGATTTCAAGTAGAAATTGTCTCACCAATGTTCCTGATCTATGAATATTTTGTCTTCATGTGAATCTAATGAAAGAGTAAAATCCTCTATAAATACTAATCAAATTCCATTGTAAAAGGAGGTTAGACATTCTACAGAAAAACAATTCAAGTTATCTGTATAAATAGAAGATACTTGGCTTCTGAATTTGCAAGCGATCTTTGTGTGTGATTTCCTTCTATTTTATGCATTTCTATTTTATGATCATATTCATTGTATGCTTTTAAGTTTAAATTTTGCACCTAAGTTTGAACATTGCTGGTGAGGGAGTGAGTTCTGGAATGCGATCCTGGAGGTTATCTCTACAAGGTTGTAAGTAAATTTTGCTATATTCTTTTATTATATGTTTCTTCAATGCTTGGGTGAAATTCCTACTACTAATCTGTCCCCAATCCTACACATTTGGCTTGTGGCCATATTTCCCATTTGTTTCCATCATTTCCAATTTCTTTCTTGCAACTCTAGTCTTAACCAGTGTAGGATTTAGTAAGGGAGACAACCATATTTGGAGATTTGCATGGAGGACATATCTTTCCCTCGGTATTTAAATGTTGGTCTAGGGTGCACAAATGCATGTTTGTATAATTAGGTAGATATTTGACCAACAGGTTTATTTCTTATTGGGATTTTGGTATTGTTATAAATACCCCTTAATGAGCAGTCTTTTGTAACATACTGTGATATATGAAAATAATTTAGGGATGCCCACAAACACCCACCCCTTTTCTCTCATATCATGTCATTTATATCTCTCTAACTTCTTATCTATATGCTCTTATTTTTTCTTCTTCTTCTTTTTTGTATATCATTATGGTGAATGGATGTTTCAAGTTGTTTCTATAAAATATTACAAATTCCAACATAGTATCTAAGTCAAAATAAAGCAACTTTGCTCAATCATTAAAAAGGTTGTATAGGTAAATTCATGGTAGATATGGATGAACCCTTACTTCCATTGGATTCTTTGTAAAATTCAAGGGGTTCTAGTTTATAAATTTGGAGATTTCATCATTTTGATGACTATTTTAGAGTCCAAAAAATATGCTATTTTTTCCAAAAATTCAAAATTTGAAATTTTTAAAATGAAATATTTTACTTTGTTGTGGGAAGAATGAGAGATGTGTGTAAATATATTTTAGCATATTTTAGGGTGCATACAATTATTTTGGTTATATTTAGTGTGCATACAATTGTTCTAGCCATTTTTTTGGTGTGTGTGTCTGTTTGTGGGGTGTACAATGTGCATTAACTATTGCATGAGTTTGTGGCACACACACAATGCATGTTTATAGCATGCATAGGGATTATGATAATACACATATGGTGTGCACATGTGTGCATGGGGAATGCATATAGGTGATTTTGAAGGCCCAATGCTACATTGTTCTTACACTAAATTTTTCAAAAAATCAAATAAAAAATAATATAAATAAAAAATATGTGCTCTATTGCTTTTTCAAGGGGGAACATGTTCATATGCACTAGTGGTATTATGGCTACTAGAAGGGGGTCATAAAATGTTTATGCCTCATTAATCTAGGTTCAAACCTCATTATTGACATGGGGTCATTTTTACATATAAAATGATTTTTTTCATATGTATATGGAGGACAACCAATCAATTCATACCAAGTGTTGACATCTGCTTCACTAATGCCAACTGAATTAGCAGACGTATCAATGAGTGATGGTAGCAGAGGAAGCATATAGATTTGAAAAGTGATGACTTATGATTGGTCAACTTTTCTTCCAAGGTTTGTGATTTAGGTTTTTTCTCCTCTTTTAGCATTAATATGTCCAAACTTCTGAAGGCCATAAGTTTTGCGTATGGAAGTATTTTGGGCTAACTTTTTAAAAATCACACAATTATTTTAGTTTTAAAATTTAATGACATCAGTTCAAGCACCTAAGACTATATTTTATAGTATTTTTATTTTATAAGTTCTTCATATTGAGATCATGTATAATTCTTCTCTTTTCCAAAATGGATATTTCATTTAGCTCCAATAACCCTTTGGTGCAGTAATTGGTAGTCTTTTGGGATATATGAGGAGTAGGATTTATATGATCAATGCAAGGTATACCTTGTGTCCATAGGAAATTTCTAACCATTTGGATCAATTATTCAAAGACCTACCTCTTGCTTCATGATTCAATTGCCTTCTCTTAAGGTTTGAAGATAAATTATGGTCATCATAGTGCATGCTAAATATCTTCTTACAGAAATATCGACATATTGATCTAGGAGATAGAGTTACAACTCCATGTTTAGGAGAGACTGATCCAATTTATGTACCTTTGGAAAAGAGAAGATAGCAAGATCCAAGGGCACATACGAGCATTCATTGTGGGGGGAGATGTGTCATCTATAGTGTCTTCTCTCTTTGGCCCCTCAATTTAGATTATGGGAGTGTTGAAATATTTGTAATCTAACCTTATTAGACCAAGGTCAAAATGGTGAAGTACCTATAGGTATTGTTAATGTAAACCTTTGGTCATATTGATGCAAGCCTATGGGCAACTTCATATAAGCCTTCGAGAAAGTGCTATGTAAGCTTTTGGACATATTGATGCAAGCCTATAGGCATCTTAATGTAAGCCTATAGGCATATTTCTATGTAAACCTATGGAAATTCTTCTATGTAATATTATAAGTAGATATATGTAAGCCGACAATCATCTTTATGTAAGCATAAGGGAACTCTAATGTACTCAACCTTACTAGTATTTATTTATCCACCTTTATCGTAAACCTTGATTAAAAATTTATCATTATTTTATTGTAAGGTTAACCTCAATTTTAAGTTAATGTGGCCTAAGGTTAACCTCTTATTGGGGTTTTGGTATTACTATAAATACCCCTCAATGAGTTATAATTTGTAACTTATTGTGAGATATACAAATATTGTGGAGGTGGCCATAGGTACCATTTCCTTATACCTACTCTCATGTCATGTCATGTCATTTATCTCTTTCTCTCTTTTCATCTATATGCTCTTATTTTTTCCTATTCTTCATTTGTTTCATATTTTGGTGTATGGATGTTTCAAGATGTTTTTAAAAAATATTATAATTTCCAACATCTTTGACCAAGGAAATTGTGATCTACTTGTCACTATGAAATACCTACTAATAGTCAATAATATCATGGAGTACAAGTTTAAAAATGATCTTTATTTTAGCTAGTTTGGTCCATATATCTATTGTAGGATCAAAATTTATAACCTCGGTAGATAGATGGTTAGACTCATAATTTTTTTCATATGGGACTATGTCAATATGGATGCCATTGAAGGTTTCACTTAAATTGGTGATCCTATCACCTAAAGAAGTGCCTACATCAATATTATGGATGTGATACTATTAATATATGATTAATATTATGAGGTATTGGGTTTGAAACCTGTCGCATCATTCTCTATTTTTGTTGTCATTTCTAGGATTTGAAAAAACTTCTCCATCTGTGCTATGTTAAATGGTAATACTACAATGGAAAAGGAAAACCATTTTTGCACTAAAGTATGTGGGATAAATTACTTGAGGTTGAACTACTATAAGTGCATTTTCTTGATCCATTTGTAGACATACATGCTAATTTAATGTGGTTGCAACTATTCTCCAAGTATGATGGTTTGGTATAATGGATTGATCTCTTACTTGCTTAGAAGAGGTCTCTAGTTTGAGACTTGCAAAATTTCTTTTGTGGATATTGTTGTCAACTTCAATTACCCCAACCCAGAATAATCATGGCTTGCATTGGAGCAATATAGTAGGCCACAACCAAGAGCATGGGATTTGGCTTAATTAGGGGTCTTTGAGATTTTTTACAAGGTTGGCTCCTTGTTAATATGTGACATTTAATGCACTCGTTGTTCATGTTGCAAGTGTGAACATGTCTACGTTCTAAGTGGCTTAGAAAAACCTTGTAGGTGTGAATGAATTTGTAAAATGTCGACAAAAAATTTTTTGTCGGCAAGATTTTTTATTTCTCCCCCTCGAATATTTCCTGTCCCCTTCTATCTCCCCTTATTCCTCCTACTCTTCCTCCACTTATTCCTCCTATTTTCCCACCTATTATTCTTCCCTTATCCCTCCATTTCCCTTATCCTCACTGACTTCCTCCTATATATATATGTTGTAAGGTTTTTGAAAGTGTATAAGAATTAATTTTTAATTTTTTTTTTTGGTTGCTCGTCTAAGATTTCTTCTGCAACTCCATACTCCGTCTCATACTGGTATCAGAGCTAGTGTGTGCAAGGGTCAAGGAGCGCCAGGAGAGCACAAAATTCGAGGTAGGGCCAAGAGCATGAATTTTGAGGTTAGCTAGGAGCGATATTCTGAGGGCACGGATCTTGAGGACCTACTGACACATGGTGAGTGCAGAGCTAGAGCTGACAATACAGATTTTGAGGTGTTAAGCTGAGCTGGCAACATGCACTTTGAAGAGCTGAGGTGGTAGTGCAAATGTGGCACGTGGTAGAGTGGCGTTGAGTTGGCATTTGGCATGGCGCTGAGTTGCTGAGTTGTGATGTGGCAATGTCATCTTCGACAGGCGTTAAAAGGTGAGTAGCACAATTGCCCAAGGGTAATCAATAACAAAGGTGCTCACTCACATATTAAAATCCTGCTTGCACCTTTATCCATGTGCATGTGGGATAAAAGGACTTTGTTTTTTTTTTAAAATTATGAATGTATTGATAGTAGACCTGTTTGTGCTCCCTTTGCTACCCTTCGGACAGCGTAGCAAGGTCAGAAAAAGTTCTTCATTGCAAACAAGAGGTCTGAGGTTTGAAACTTGTCAGGGACACGGCGAAAAACTTTTATATTTTTTTTAATATCTCCAGTCATGCAGATTAAAGAAAGTGTTGGGCGTTGTTTGTTTTGAAAGGTACCGCGTGGTGTAGCGGCAGTTAGTCCCGCTTGGAAGCAAGGGATCGCGAGTTTGATCCTCTCTACGCCAAAAATTATAAAGGTTTTTATTAAATTATTTCTTTTAAAGTTTCATTAAAATTTTTTTAAAGCTTTTTAAATATTAATTTAATAATTTAATAAGTGCTTTTAATTATTTAAAAAAAAAGTTTTTTTTTTTTAATTTTTAAAAGCATATTTGATTATTAAATTAAAACCTTTTTAAAAGGCTTTATAAAGATTTAATTGTAAACTTTAGAGAAATTGTGACAAATTGTAAATCGCCCAAGGGGCTTGAAAAGCTTGATTTTTTAAAAACTTTAAAAGGGCAATCTTTGTAAAAAGGGGGAGCATAAAAGTGACGGGAAGCTTTTCGAAAAGCCCATTTAGCGCTTCCAAAAAATTTTGGACTCCCCGTTCAAGGCTAAAATATTTTGTAATAGCCTCAACGACTGTAAAAGGGTGAAAATTTTAACCTCAGAAGCTCTAATGAAGTTTTATTTTGCATTGATGAGTAGATGATCAGGTCTACCAGGTGCTACCATGCTTTATGCTCTCTACTGCAAAGAGAGACAGCCAAATCATTTGATGAACGAGTTCGGAGAAACGGATTGCACATTGTGTTCAGTCAGTTGCAGAATGTTGTTATAGCCCACCAAAGGAATCCAGATTCTGGTTACGAGGCTGACTCAGAAGACAATATTTTTGGACAACGAGTGGAGGAGTCCGATACAATTGAAGTTGCACCTATAGATCAAGCCAGTGATAGCTACTCTCCAGTTGAGCTAGAGCAACAATCCAGTGAAAGTTATACCCCATGCTCTCTAGAGCCTGAGCCAGCAGAGGCTGAGCCAACATAGGTCGAGCCAACGATAGCTCCTGAAATAGTTGTCATCAGTGATGACGAGGATTCCATTGCAGATAATTTTGGACCTCCAGTACTGGACAATCCACAAGAAGAAGAAGAAATCAGTGAGAGAGTTAAGAAATATAGATTTGATTTGAACTTGTAATTGCTTTGTACTTCCTATTTTTAGTCAAATCAAAAGTTTGCTTTCAAGTAGTAGAAATGGCTTCAAATTCAAATCTTCCAATTCCAGAATTCAATGGTAGTGATTATGAATACTGGTCAATAAAGATGAAAACCTTGTTGATAGGTAAAGGTTTATGGGATGTAGTTGAAGAGGGTTACACAGAACCCTCTCCTACTGACTGGACTGCTTTAAGTGTTGCTGATAGAAAAGCTAGGAAAGAAGCACAGAAAAATAATTCCTCTGCCCTGTATCATTTGCAAGAAGCCCTAGATAAAAGCATCTTTCCTAGAATAGCATCCTGTGTAACAGCTCAAGATGCTTGGAATGCTTTAAAGGAAAGTTTTCAAGGGAGTGATCAAGTGAAGCAGGTCAGGCTTCAAACTCGAAAAGAGATTTTGAAAATCTCAGAATGCAAGAGAATGAGAAAGTAGGAGACTACTCCGTGCGAGTCAAAGCCGTAGTAGATAAAATGGTCACTCTAGGTGAAGAGATTAAACCAGAAGTTGTGGTGAAGAAAGTGTTGCGAACACTTCTTCCTAAGTGGAATCATGTAGCAATCATTATTGAAGAGTCAAAATATTTGACTGCACTTTCCTTTGATGCACTAATTGGTTCTCTTCTTTCACATGAAGAGAGATTGCAGGAATCTCCTTCCACTAGCCACGGAGGCGATGACAAAGCCTTCGCTTCACAAGAAGGAAAAGGACAAGGCAGAAGTCAAGGCAGAGGTCAGCACAGAGGAAGAGGTAGGAATAGTCCACGAGGTGGAACTCCTAATAGAGGAGGATCTTCAAACAGAGGTGGAGGTCAGAATAGAGGTGGACAACAGAACAGAGGGAAGCATCCAGGACGAGGAAAAGGAAGTGATAAGTCAAAACAAGCTTGCTACAATTGTGGAAAACTTGGCCACTTTGCTCGTGACTGTTGGTCAAAATCTTCTCAAGGGAGCAACAATCAGAGCAGTCAGTATGGCAATTTTGGAGAAGAGGAAGGGACCTCAAATCTCTTTCTCTCATATGGCAAGTCAGATCAGAACCTGAATGATACCTGGATCTTGGACACTAGGTGTTCAAATCATATGAGTGGCAAAGAAGAACTCTTTGCTACCCTAGATTCTTCCTACAAATCCAGCATCAAGTTGGGGGACGACAAGTCATTGGCGATTGAAGGCATTGGAGCCATGGAGGTTCCAACAAAAGAGGGCGTTAAACAAGTGAATGATATTTATTATACCCCTCATCTCCAACATAATCTTTTGAGTGTTGGTCAAATGTTGGAGAAAAATTATAAGTTGCTATTTGATGAGGGTAAATGTATCATTTTTGATAAGAGTAATAGTGATAGAGTCATTACTCAAGTGCCAATGACAAGAAATAGGTTATTTCCTTTAAATTTTGGCCAACCAGGAGGAGATCAATTAGTAAATGTTGCTATTGCAAACCCAAGTGTGTTGTGGCACTTGAGATACGGTCATTTGAATTCAGCCAGTTTGAAGTTGTTAACTTCTCAAGCGATGGTGACCGGACTTCCTAAAGTTCAGGACAATAAGGAAGTCTGTGAAGGTTGTGCCTTGGGCAAGCATGCTAGAACAAAATTTCCCCATGGATAAGCATGGCGGGCCAGTTATCCACTCCAACTAGTGCATTCAGACATCTGTGGTCCGATGCAGACCAAGAGCATTGGTAACAACTCTTACTTTCTTCTTTTCATTGATGATTTTTCAAGAATGTGTTGGATATATTTTTTGAAGCATAAGGATGAAGCATTTGATTGCTTTGTAGATTTTAAAACAAGAGTTGAAAATGAGAGTGGATATTTTGTTAAGTGTCTCAGATCAGATAGGGGAGGAGAATACTCCTCTAATAAATTTTTGAATTTTTGTAAAGAACATGGAATAAAGAGGCAGTTCACTATTGCCTACACTCCACACAGAATGGTGTGGCTGAGAGAAAGAACCACACCATTGTAGAGATGGCAAGATCTATGCTTCAAATGAAGCATTTAAGCAATATGTATTGGGCAGATGCAGCCAGGACCAGTGTGTATATTTTGAATAGGAGTCCTACTTCAAGTTTGAAAGGGAAAACTCCTTACCAAGCATGGTATGGTAAGAAACCGAATGTCAAGCATTTCAGAGTGTTTGGTTCACTGGCTTACTCACACATTCCTGATGAACAGAGGAAGAAGCTCGATCCTAAGAGTCAAGCATGCATTTTTGTAGGGTATTGTGAGAACACAAAAGCTTACAGACTCTACAATCCTAGGACTCGAAAGATAATACTTTCCAGGGATGTGATTTTTGATGAAGGGGGAGAATGGGGAAATCCCCAAATTTATAGTGATGTTGAATCTCATGATGCAGGTTCTACACAGGTGCAGCAGATAGCACCAAAGAAAGGCAAGAATACTCCTCCTCCTCCAAGCCCAAGTAGACATTCGACTTCCAGTTCATTATCATCATCACCAAGTCCTTCTCCACAAAGGTTAGTTAGTTCCTCACCAATGGATATTGATTCTCCATCTAGAGGTAAGAGAACTCTCCAACATCATCCATCTTATCAGATGTTGGATACAAATTTTCAAAGACGATATACTAGAAGTCAAGCAAGTGAAATGGGTTCAGTTTTGCAAAGACTTGAAAATATGCATTTGTATGGAGATGATGACTCCCAAGAACCTCGGGGAGATGTAGTTAACTATGCCTTGTTAACTAGTGCACAACTTGAACCTTCTAGTTATGAGAAGGCTTGTACTCAGAAGATTTGGCAAGATGCCATGAAAGAGGAGATAACCTCTATAAAAAACAATGATACTTGGGAGCTGGTAGAGCTTCCTAAAGGAAAGAAGTGTGTTGGATGTAAATGGGTCTTCAAGACCAAATACAATGTTGATGGAAGCATTGAAAGGCATAAAGCAAGATTGGTTGCAAAAGGATTTACACAAAAGTATGGTATTGATTATGAGGAGACATTTGCTCCTGTAGCCAGACAGGAGACCATCAGAATAGTTCTTGCTTTAGCTGCACACAAGGGATGGAAAGTCCAACACATGGATGTGAAGAGTGCCTTTCTCAATGGGTACTTAACAGAGGAAGTGTATGTTGAGCAACCGCAAGGATTTCAAGAGCAAGGTAAGGAGCACCTTGTTTATAGACTAAAAAAGGCACTCTATGGCCTCAAGCAGGCACCACGAGCTTGGTACTCACGCATTGATGGGTACTTCAAAGATTTTGGGTTCACCAGAAGTAGAAATGAACCCACACTTTACTACCTGAAGCAAGGTAATGACATCCTCATAGTTTGCTTGTATGTGGATGATCTCATTTTCATGGGTAGTAATGAAAAAGTGAATATGGAGTTCAAACGCTCCATGATGAAGTAGTTTGAGATGAAGGATCTTGGCTTAATGCATTACTTCCTTGGAATGGAAGTCCATCAATCAGATACAGGGATCTTCATCTGTCAACATAAGTATGCTCGGGACATGATCAAGAAGTTTGCTATGGAGCATTGCAAACCAGTTGCAACTCCAGTTGGACATGGGATCCAATTAAGCAAAGATGATGGAGCACCAAAAGTTGACGTGACCACTTTCAGAAGCATGGTTGGGAGTTTGATGTTTCTCGCCAACACCAGACCAGATATTCAATATGTTGTTTCTCTTGTCTCTCGATTTATGGCTAGCCCATCTGAACTGCATTTGCAGGCAGCTAAGAGAATTCTTAGATATGTGAAGGGTACATTGGATTTTGGAATCCAGTACCATAAATGTAACACTATCAAGCTTGTAGGCTTTAGTGATAGTGATTGGGGCAGCAACATTGATGACAAAAAATCAACTTCAGGGAACTGTTTTAGTCTGGGATCAGGACTAATAACATGGAGTTCTAAAAAGCAAACTGTGGTAGCTTTGTCTTCTATAGAAGCTGAATATATAGCAGTCACCTATGCTAGTACTCAAGCCTTGTGGCTAAGAAAAGTGTTGGAAGAGATTGGAGAGCAACAAAGTGGTCCAACCAGAATCTACTGTGATAACATCAGTGCCATTCAGTTGGCATATAATCCAATCCACCATAGCAGAACAAAATTTTTTGATATGAAGTATCACTTCATCCGAGACATGGTGGAGCAAGAGATTGTTGAGCTTAAATTTTGCCGCACTTTGGAGAACGTTGTAGATATCTTCACCAAAGCGATGGCTAAAGCTCAATTTATAAATCTGAGAGACTGTATAGTCAGTCCTCTCAACTTTAAGGGGGAGAGTGTTGCAAGTGTGAACATGTCTACGTTCTAAGTGGCTTAGAAAAACCTTGCAGGTGTGAATGAATTTGTAAAATGTCGGCAACAAATTTTTTGTCGGCAAGATTTTTTATTTCTCCCCCTCGAATATTTCCTGTCCCCTTCTATCTCCCCTTATTCCTCCTACTCTTCCTCCACTTATTCCTCCTATTTTCCTGCCTATTATTCTTCCCTTATCCCTCCATTTCCCTTATCCTCACCGACTTCCTCCTATATATATATATGTTGTAAGGTTTTTGAAAGTGTATAAGAATTAATTTTAATATTTTTTTTTGGTTGCTCGTCTAAGATTTCTTCTGCAACTCCATACTCCATCTCATAGTTCAACAAAGGAAAATGGTGCAAGAAAGTAAACAAACTCAACAAAGAAAAGAAAAAGGGGGTAATGCACCAAGAGATCTACTAAGATCTTCCTACAAAAATAATTCAAAATGTTATGTGCTAGTGGTGAAAACTTCCTCTCCTTGATACAATGAAGTGTAATCAAGATCTACCAGTTATTTTCATACATAAAAATATGAGTCCCATAGGAGAGCCATGCTAGTAAGTGACTCAATTCAAAAAAAGATGCAAGCTCCTCACACACACATACACTTAGAAAAATTTGATATTCAGGAAAAATATCACAAATAGATACACATACACAACAACAGGTCTGCAAGTAAATACCAAAATAGACACAGGCTCCCATGTATATATAATGCAAGCAAAATCCTATAAATATTATGCTAGAAGCGAGGGCTTGAAATTACCCACAAGATGCTCAATAACCACTACTATTTTTATAGAGAGAAATTAAAGGAAAGCCTACAAATACATACAATTGAAAATTCATAGATCCTTTACAAAGCTAATGCTATTGCTATTTATATATTACAAAAGGAGATTTTTCCCTCCAAAAATTGCAGGATGATCTAACTTTTTGTCTAACCTTCTCTTGGGGATTTTAAATATTTAATGAAGTAGCCCTTGATTATCATTCCTATTATTCTATAGTTTTCATGGTTGCAAGTCCCCATTCCTTTTCCCTTAATAGTTTACCTACCTTCGTTTGATTTGCAAAGCCAAAGTATTCTTGGTAGATAGCCATATTTTCTTAGTAATGATGTAGTATTTTTCTTCTTCTTGGGGAACTGTGCACTCACCTACCTTCCCCTTGGTCTTAGTGACCTCGTCCACCTTTAGAGTTGTCCACTATTTCAAAAAAATTCTTGTATCCTTCGTCTGTATGATCAAAATCTTCTTAATAGAGACTTTTTCTTGGTTTATTCATTCAACACTTTAGAAGTTTCAACAAGTCGTTCTATCAAGCCTTTTTCATTGAACCTTCTTCATTGAATCTCATCAAAACTCTAGATTTATTTTATATTTTTATTATTTCTCCCTTTATTATATTTTACACTCCCTTCTTCCTCTTTGTTCATGCTAACATTTTTCTTAAGATGTTTCCATGTGTGCCAACTTTACGAGTGACTAAGTTGGTTATATTTATTGCTACAGAGAGGATTTCACCTTAGTGGCATTTCTTATGAATGTAGGGAATTTTATGTATTTTACCTTCCATTATTATATAGTAATCACAAGGATCCTTCTTCTTCCCCACTTGTTGGTTTTCCCATTTCCATCTCCCATCATCAAGGATATCTTTGCATGTCTAGTGGCAAGATGATGCATGAGTTGCCAAAGGTCACTTACCCAAATTGATGTAGACTATAATGAGCTCTATTGATTCTTCCATGGATGATGTTTGGGTTGATCCTTCTATAATGGATTCTTTTTATTATAATTGAAAAGTCTCATCAACTTTTGTTAGGAATGAGGTCTAACTCAAATATCATCAAAAAGGCTCTAGAATACTCATTGTGGACCATATTCTTATCAGTTGGTTAGATTTCCCACATAGAAGGAGAGTTTCCACTCCTGTATCTACCCTTTGGAGATATCTATTTGATGAAATATAACATGGAATATTTTTAGGTTGGCATGGATTGTGCTCCCCTAGTTTTAGGTTCAAGATCCTCATCTTCTTCTAGGGCACAATATTTCAAAGTTGTGATTTATCACTATAGTTTTGTAGACACCTAAAATGTGTCATGTCGAGGTGACTACTCATATGGGAAATTCTAGAAGACCATATGAAAGATCTTGGATAGATTCCAAGGTATAGCAGTGGTTCTAACCACTCATTTAGGCAGTTTGGCCTAATCAGTGTTGGTTGCAACTGACACCCATGGTTAACAAAGCTGGTTGTGTCTCAAATCCATCACTAGCCTCAAGAATCACTTGGACCTTAGCAGACCCAAAATCAATTTCAACGTCCAATTGGTTGTGGGATCAGAGCTATTTGAGAGTGGAAAGTTTCAAAAAATTTCCTTCGAATGCCTCAACTACTCTTTTTTTATCTTGGCTTCTCCATGAATCTAAGACATGGCCTTCCAAAATGCTATAAGAACCCCCTCTAAATTGGGAAATAAAATAGATGAATCTTGTGTTGAGAAGTGGGGAAGCCCTATCAAATTGCATACTCACTTGCATTCATTTATAGGAACACTTTTGCTGCTCAATTGGAGATCACAGGAAACATGGAACCAAGAAGACTATGGAGGGCTATGAGGAATCAAGAAATGCAATCGATCCCATTCCATCATTAATCTGAGCAATTCAACCACAAAATATATTAGAGGACATAATGGTGACCCTTTATCATCAATTCATCGAAGTGAATTGAGGAATCAAACCTTGATTTGGATAACAAGGACATTTACGTCTCAACCGTAGCTGTCAATCATGACTAACAGTGCCAACCGTGTGATAGACCAACGGTCAAAGAATCCTCATTTTTGTCGGTTTTAGCATTATATTTACTTTTATATTTGTTCATTTAGGCATAATGAATATAGATTTATTTTGTGTTATCATTAGATTTTTAGAATCATTAATCTTAGGTAAATTTCTTTCATTTTCAAGTGTTAGGTAATTCTAGATTAGATGTCATTATTTCATGTATTTATGCTCTCAATTTCTAGTTAGGGTATTAGAGGATTTGATCTATGCTTCTTTTACATTTCTTTATGGTCAATTATCATGTTTAGTGTAGTTTACTATGTTTCTTGCACTTTCTTGATTTTAATATTTCATGGCACATTTCTTATAATTTCCTCCAAAAGCCTCATCAAGAGAGGCCTCCTTTGCTTCTAATTATTTTTTTTGTTTCTTGGATGCAATATTAACAGGGTTTTGCCATTCAACACAACAAATGCTTCTGATCGTGGAGAAAAATGCTACATTTGCCTTGGAATAGTTCATGATAATCTAGGAAGTCTTTAAATTACACCTACCCTTTCATGGGCATTTTCCTATTATTGTAATAACTGTATCACATTGGGTATCCCTAAGAGGGATGAATTTGTAACCGATTTTCAATGGAAATTTAATAAATGAAACCCTTATTTATGTTCATTTGTAAATTCGTCTATATTTCATGCATTATGTTGATTTTCAGTTATTATTAGCTTAGGTGTATGCTTTCCAGGTTGTCATAGAAGGCGATCACCGTGGAACCCCATAATTTATGTGATTTAAAAGATAACCTGATTTTTTTTTTGATGTCAGTGCTTAGCCACAGTTGACAACCATAGTTAATAGTTGTTGTCACACCACAGAGCTATGGGAAACAGTTGCAACCGCGCCTGATAAATGTAGTCAGCAGAAAATATAATAGACATCAAGCAGCTAGATCTTCATAGGACATGGATTTGAGGTAGGAGCATTTTTCTATATCCGTAATATCCTATCTATATATTTTTTTGGTAGAACACAAAAATGTTAGGTTAAGTAGAAAACATAGCAAAAGGTATAATGGAAAATTCGTAGATGCTTTATTAGTTTTCTACTAGCCATTGCTAGGAATAGCAGATCTCTGATTGCAGTCTTCCCTAGTCTCCAACAGTCTAGGATATTTTGTATTTTAGAGTTTTCATGCTTGAGGCCCAATCAATGGCCATTCCTTCATAGATAATTGCATTCTATGAAAAATCATATAGCATAGTCATGCATTCTTGTAAAGTGAAATGCTCTTTTGAAAAGCATGTAGCAAAATCATTTGAGTGTTGCTTTATGCATTTTTATTTCATGTAAAGTAAAAAGAACCCCTCACACCATGATATACTTTAAATTCTAGTGAGTTTGTGATGCAAGAGCATCCAACGAAATTGTCGGGGCCATAACTTCTCAACCGTAGCTCCAATTGACGTGAAATTTGATAGGGAGCTAGTTGGGAGAGTTCTAAACAAATACGAATTCATAGAGTCCTATTTTTCTAAAAAAAATAGTTTTCGGGGCCAAATTCCATCATCTAGTGCCCCAAAATTAGGTTTTAAAATTTCTTACCTACTTTTTTATGCTTTTTGAGCTGTTCGGAGGTTAATATCTCCTAATGTATTTAGAGTTAGGACGTGAAACTTTATTTTTGGCTTGTCTATTGTAAGAGGGATGTGAACCCTAATTTTGGGCCCCATCTGACTCATTTCAATTTTTAGGGTTTTTTGGCTATATAGCCACAGAATGAGGGTTTGTGAGGGATCTTTTTCCAAGTTTTTGAATGAGAATTGGTTTGAGAAAGTTTGGATCTCCATCAAGTGGTATTGAGAAAGTTTGGCTCTCCATCAAGTGGTATCAGAGCTTAAGGTTCCTGAGTTTGTGAGCATATCACCGAAAGTGAGGTAGTTTGCACCAGGATCTGTGGAAGGGTTATGAGAAAAGAGTGAGGAAGAATGCCTCCACGAAGAAACCATGGTGGTGGGAGAAATGTGGTACCTGAAGGAGATTTTAGAGCTTTGCATAGGCAAGTGCAAGCCCTGCAAGAGGATTTGCGAAGAGGGGTTGAGCTAAGGAGAGAAGACCGTAGTGAAGATGAAGCTTGGGAGGTTGATGATCCATCAGATGAAGAAGAAGCAATGGATCCTACAGAAGCTAGATTATTTAGGGCTATATCTCTGATCGGGAAGATGCCAAAGTTTGATGTCTCCACGTATTCTAAGAATCTCAATCCAGAGGAGTTGATTGATTGGATCAATGATATGGAGGAGTATTTTGAGTATGAGGAGGTTGTAGATCCAGATCGGATCAAGTTTGCAAAAACAAAGTTGAAAGGCCATGCTAGTATATGGTGGAAAGAAGTGCAGCTAGAAATAAATAAAAGAGGAAAGGAAAAGATAACCAGATGGGATCGAATGGTAGAGAAGTTGAAGAGACAGTTTATTATTGTAGATTACGAATTGGATCTGTTGAGGAAAATGTAGATTTTGAGACAGTCAAGCAAATCTGTCAAAGAATATACAGAGGAGTTTTACAAGATCTCAATCAAAAATGGACATTCAGAGGCTAATAAGGAGAAAGTAGCTTGTTACATAAATGGGTTAAGAATGAATATCCAAGAAGAACTTAGTTTGGTTAGGATGACCACCATTGAGGATGCATATCAGTTTGCCTTGAAGGTTGAAGAGAAGCTGAACAAAAGATTTGAAAGCAAACAAAGAGGAAGAGGTCGTGGTGAAAGAATTGGTGGAAGAACCAGTGGAGAAAAATATGAAGATCAAAATAAGACTGGTGAAACAAGTAATAACCAGGATCAGAAAGAGGAGAATACCTGTCGCCCCCATGATCAGAACAATGGTTACCAAAGAGGAAGAGGTAGATCTAGATGTGGGTATGGAAGAGGAGGATTTTTTGGAACCTGTTTCCATTATGGGGAAGAGGGACATCGGGCATATGAGTGTCCCCAACACCAAGATAGGATGAATAAGAGACATGAGGGTCATGCCAGAGCTGCTGTAGTAGATGAAGGTGCTAAATCAAAATATTCTAAAGAAGCAGGAGGAGAAGTGTTGATGACAAGAAGAGCATTGATGAATGGAGGGAAAGATGTGGACCAGAGGAAGAGCTTATTTCGCACAAGATGCAAATGTGTAGGTAAGGTCTGTAATGTTATCATAGATAATGGTAGCACATATAATTTAGTTTCAGGAGAAATGGTTGCTAAGTTGAAATTGGAGAAGAGGAAGCACCCGCATCCATATCGGATTGCATGGTTGCAGAAAGATCATAGATCATTAGTCAGTGAGAAGTGTTTAGTTAAATTTCATATTGGAAATTATCAAGATGAGGTTCGTGTGATGTTTTGCCTATGGATGCTTGCCATTTGTTGTTGGGGATGCCATGTCAATTTGACAGACGTGCAGTGCATGATGGGCATGTGAATACTTACTCTCTGATGAAAGATGGAGTGCGTCACAAGTTGAAGCCATTGAAGGAAGTGGATGAAAAGGTATGTAGTAGTGCTAGAATCTGTTTGGTAGATGGTAGAAAATTTTTGGATGGCCTAAATAGGGATTTTATGTGTTATGCATTAATTCCTACTGTTAAGGAACAATGTATGGATATTCCAGTAGAAGTTGAAAGTCTGTTAGAAGAGTTTCCTAATATTGTGTCAGATAATGTGCCTAAGGGTTTGCCACTAGTGAGAAAGATTAGCCATCAAATTGATTTGATTCCAAGAGCTAGTTTACCCAATAAGGCAGCCCATATAATGTCTCCCATGGAGAGTGAAGAGTTGAACAGACAGGTTCAAGAGTTGTTGAGGAAGGGGTTGATTAGAGAGAGTTTGAGCCCCTATGCAGTACCTACAGTACTAGCACCGAAGAAGGATGGATAATGAAGAATGTGTACTGATTCTAGAGCCATAAATAAGATTAACATTAAGTATAGATTTCCATTACCTATAATGGATGATATAATGGAATGTTTGAGTGGAGCTAAATACTTCACAAAGATTGATTTAAAGAGTGGGTATCATTAGATTCGCATCAAAGAGGGTGATGAGTGGAAGACTGCCTTCAAAACCAAAGAGGGTTTGTATGAGTGGTTGGTTATGCTATTTGGGTTAACCAATGCACCTAGTACATTCATGATGCTGATGAATGAGGTGTTGAGAGAATTCCTAGAGAAGTTTGTTATTGTTTATCTGGATGATATTTTGATTTTTAGTAAGACATTGGAAGAGCATTTGATGCAAGTTTGGATAGTTTTTGAAAAGCTGAGGGAGGAGCAGTTGTTGATTAATTTGAAGAAGTGCAGTTTTGTGAAGGAGTTGGTGTATCTAGGATTTGTCATCTCATATGAGGGTCTAAAAATGGATCCAGAGAAGGTGAAGGCTATCATTGAGTGGCCTACTCCAAGGAACATAATAGAGGTAAGATCATTCCATGGTCTTGCAAGTTTCTACAAAAAGTTCATTAGAAACTTTAGCAGTATTTGTGCACCCCTAACAGAAACCATGAGAGGGGATAAGGAGTTTAAGTGGACTGTAAAGGCAGGTGCAAGTTTTGAGATGTTGAAAAAGAAGGTGACAGAATAACCCATTTTGGTACTTCCAGATTTTAATAAAGTATTTCAAGTTGATTGTGATGCTAGTGGCAGTGCCATCGGAGCTATGTTGAGTCAGGAAGGTAAACCTGTTGCATATTTTAGTGAGAAGTTAAATGATGCTAGGAAGAAATATTATGTTTATGATCAAGAATTTTATGTTATAGTTTAGGCTCTTAAGAAATGGAGACACTATTTGTTAGAAAAAGAGTTTGTTTTATTTACTGATCATCAAGCTTTGTAGTATATTAATAGTCAGGGAAAACTAAATCAGAGACATTTGAAGTGGGTTGAATTCCTACAAAGTTATACCTTTGTTTTGAAGCATAGGAGTGGGAAGTCTAATAGGGTTGCAGATGCCTTCAGTAGAAGGCAAAATTTGTTGATGGAGATGAAAGTGGAAGTCGTTGGGTTTGAAGAACTCAAGAGTTTGTATCTAGAGGATCCAGATTTTGTAGAGGCTTGGAAGGCATGTTTGTCTCCTACTACTTTGGATAGAACTAAGTGGTTGGATTTTATAATCCAATATGGGATGCTATTCAGAAGGAACCAATTGTGCATTCCTAGAAGTTTAATTAGGGAGAATCGATAAAGGAGAAGCATAGTGGAGGACTAGTTGGACATTTTGATCGAGATAAGACCATTGCCCTTGTTAGTGAAAACTACCATTGGCCACGGTTGCAGCAGGATGTGAAGAAATTTGTGCGGGGTTGTAGAGTGTGTCAGATGGCTAAGGGAGTGAGACAGAATACATGATTGTATTAGCCATTACCTGTATTGGAGAGACCATGGGAGGACATCAGTATGGATTTTGTTCTTGGCCTACCAAGGACACAACGATGGAATGACTCCATTTTTTTTGTGGTTGACAGGTTTTCGAAGATGGCGTATTTTATTCCATGTCAGAAAATGAGTGATGCAGTTCATGTTGCAGGCTTGTTTTTCAAGGAGGTGGTATGCCTTCATGGTCTACCCAAGAGTATAGTATCTAACAGAGATACCAAATTTATGGGTTATTTCTAGAGGACTTTGTGGAAGAAGCTAAAAATATATTTGAAGTTCAGTTCTGCATACCACCCACAGAATGATGGAAAAATAGAGGTGGTGAACAGAAGTTTGGGTAATCTTCTAAGATGCTTGGTAGGAGATAATCCCAAGGGATGGGATTTGATTTTGCCATAGGCGGAATTTGCTTACAACAATTCTATCAACATAAGTATTGGTAAATCACCATTCCATATTGTGTATGGGAACAACCCAAGGAATGCTTCTAAGTTGAGAATGATGGGTAAAGGAGAAAAGAGCAGTGCTGAGGCTAAAGATTTTGCAGAGCACATAAAGAGTTTACATGAAGAGGTACAACAACATATCAGTAAGATGAATACTTAGTACAAGGCCAAAATAGATCAGAAGAGGCATTTCAAGGAGTTCCAAGTGGGAGATGAGGTCATGGTTCATTTGAGAAAGGAAAGGTTTCCTAGAAAAACCTACAACAAGTTGAAGATGAAGAGGTTTGGACCATGCAGGATCATAGGTAAAAGAGATTCAGGAAATGCCTATGAAGTGGAACTGCCAAGTGAGCTGAATATATCACCTATTTTTAATATTTTTGACTTGGAAGAATACCATGAAGGAGGTAGTAGTGAGACACCAAGTATAGATTTGTGGAGTATTCCAGTGTCTACTCCAGCCACAGATGAGATAGAGGAAATACTAGGCACTCGAGAAGGAAAAAGTACCAGGAACAGGCAGTATTCAGAATATTTGGTCAAGTGGAAGTGCAGACCTATAGAAGATGCAACTTGGTTATCCAAAACAAAGGTTGACCACCTAGGTTTTCCTCTAATAGTACATAAGTGATGGTCACTTCTCAATCCACCCCAGGTGTCTGATGCAGGAGCATCCAACGAAATTGTCGGGGCCATAACTTCTCAATCGTAGCTCTAATTGACGTGAAATTTGATAGGGAGATAGTTGGGAGAGTTCTAAACAAATATGACTCTATAGAGTCATATTTGTACAAAAAAATCAGTTTTTAGGGCCAAATTCCATCATCTAGTGCCTCAAAATTAGGTTTTAAAATTTCTTACCTACTTTTTTATGCTTTTTGAGTTGTTCGGAGGTTAATATATCCTAATGTATTGAGATTTAGGACGTGAAACTTTATTTTACGACTTGTCTATTGTAAGAGGGATGTGCACCCCAATTTTAGGCCCCATCCAATTCATTTCAGTTTTTAGGGTTTTTTGGCTATATAGCCACAAAATGAGGGTTTGTGAGGGATCTTTTTCCAAGTTTTTGAATGAGAATTGGTTTGAGAAAGTTTGGCTCTCCATAAAGTTGTATTGAGAAAATTTGGCTCTTCATCAGTTGGAAGTCACATCCAACCACTAGTAGGGTTCAATGATGGTGGCAGTGATTTCCATCCGTTGGCCCAACTCCCTCGATCCTTTTGTTACTAGACCAATACCGGATCCAATAGCGTTCATAGCCCATGGAAAATTTGCATGTATCTCTCCTCGGAGAGGTATATAGCTGACTATGGGTGAACAGGGTGAGGACCGGGAGGACCTGTGCTCCCTGACCATGTGTGGACTTCATTACCACACATTATAGGTGGGATTACGTGGCCTAGAGTTCATTGCCAGGTTGTCGAGCTACGAGTATACAGGTGAAAGCCCTTTAACAATTGAGTATATCATCAACATTTTGAAAACACGATGAGAGTTACTTTCTGATACAACAAATTTCAAAACACATCAAAATAGTTTAGGGCTCACAAAAAAAATTTAAAAGAGATAATCATCATTGTATTCCCTTTGTTTGCTTTAAAACTTACATACGAGATAATATAATATCATGGTGGTTACACGGAGAGGCCGATCTGGGCATAGACCCGAGGTCGAGGCCGAAGCTCCACCCAATGCACATCAAGACATGTAGAACCCTCAACCACAGAATCCTCCCAAACATCATTCGATGAGTATTAGAGGGGATAATTCTACGCATGGGGATCCTGTTGAGAATACCCCGATTAGAGGAGCCACTAGACACTCCTCGAGACATAGATCAGAGCATGGGGCTTCCTAGCATGGGGGTCCTAAACATGGTAGCATTTACCATGATCGCACTCCACGTGCATCCATGGGATCTGCTGAAGAGTATGTCATAGAGGGATCCAGATTGGTACCCCTTCGACCTATGGCTAGGGGAGGCTTGAAGCCCCCACCATCTGAGTATAGACGAGTTCAAGATCCACCCATTTAGGGGTAAGTAGATAGGGCCGCTTCTAAGCGTAGGCCCATGCAAACTCCCAATAGAAGTGAGCCTTGTAGGATCACCATAGACATGTCTAAAGTGGGAGCAAATGGTACGCCACCTCATGAGCCATGGCGTAGTAGACAGTTAGATGGTCTAGATAGAGTCTTAGGATAGCTAGGTTATAAGCCTACTCCTACGCCTTCTCATTCTATGAGCGTGCATAGCGGTAGTACCATTAGGACCATCAGAGAACCTGGAGAGTGCTCCAAATGTTCTCATGATATGCATGCCCCTGCATCCCATGCGGGCACAGAGTATAGGCAACAGCTAGACATGAATGCCATCTTCACAGACAAGGGCAAGAGCGTAGCAAATCAGTCCATTGGGGGACACACCCACAAAGCCGCTCGAATAGAGTGCACACACCAGAGGCCTCATACGACTGATCACATAGATAGATCTCACAAGCTGGTGTCAGAGCAGAGATGTTAGATTCTCCAAGACCAATTGGAGGATGTTCATGTAGAGTGGGAATACCTCAAAAATGAGAACACTCAGAGGCAAAGGTTCATAAGACAATGCTTATACGAGCAATGCATGCATGAGCAATGCATCCTTGATCAAAAGGAGCATGTTGAGAGGGAGGACCGATTGGCCAGTGTCAGTTTACCTCCTCATAGTGAGTACAGGGAGAGCATTGATAGATGAGCTACTTCATAGCCTGATTTGCACCCTGACTATATAGACACCCATACTCACCATACGACCCAACATAGAGATCGGTACCTTGCATTCAAATATCATGGGCATAGGTAGTATGAAGAAGAAGTGGGAGAGGAATTAGATCAAGAATATCCTAAAATATCCCAAGTCAAAGTGGATGATGAGCCTAGTCCTCCACCTCGATCGAAGAGGAACATGCCTCCAAAGGTGCCTCCAAGGCAATCCAGAGAAGAGGAGTTCCTATCTTCGTAGGCCTATAAGGCCTTGGTAGAAAAGGTCAGAGCTATCGAGAAGCAAGGGATGACTTATCAAAAGCCTACCTTGAATAAGATTCATAATGAACCTTTATGCCCATCAGTGCCTATTCTGGCCTATCCTGAGCATTTTGAGATGCCTAGGCTAGAAAAGTTTAAAGGAGAGGAGGATGCTCAGGAGCATGTTACAAGTTTTCTAGACATGTGCTTTCAGATCGAAAGCAATGATGCCTTGCTCCTATGGACCTTCATTACAACCCTCTCAGGCCCAGCCTGTGAGTGGTTTAATCAACTCAAGAGGCACAACATCACTAGTTTTGAGCAACTGGCTGATGCATTTCTTGAACGCTTCTCCTTTGGCATCAAGAAAAAGGTGAACCTATCCGATCTGGCTGCTTTAATGCAACATGATGATGAGCTAGTTATGGATTATGGGAAATGATGGAGAAATATGATGGCAAAGCTACCATTCTCCATCCCATCCTTCTGAATTAACTTGAATGTTCACAAAAAGTTACACCAAGCACATTTCATTATTATTGCAGTTAGCAATATAAACCTTTGAGGAGGCTTTGGTGCAAGCCAAAGTGATAGAGGATATCAAGTTACAGGAGGGTAACTTGAAGCTCAGGAACAAGAAGGAATGGAATAAGAAGAGCACTGAGAAACAACAGGCCAAGCCAGCCCACGTTAATCAGGTGGTTTTAAACCTTCAGAAAGGGGATAAGGGGCAACAACAATGAAATTATCAAGCCCAACCTCCTCCTATGCAATATGAGCAGTGCAACAACAACCAGAAGGGTAAGGATAAAGAAATACACCCTCCTCGCATATTCACTCAATTATCAGAATCATTGACATTGATTTTCCATCAATTATGCGAGGCAAAGGCAATAAACTTACCAGAAATCAAATTAGTGGACCCTAATCAACCCAAGCCTAAGGGGTATAAGGATGATCAATATTGCATATTTCATCAAATGAAAGGTCATGACATAGAGGTATGTTGGTCTTTCAAACATTTAGTGTAAAATATGATCGAAAGAGGTACGCTTCTTGTGGACAATCCACAAGCGCTAGATAATCAGAATATGGGGATTTACAAAAATCCTCTACCCAACCATGAGGTACCAAGGAATAATGTTGGCCAAGTCAATCAAGTACGCATCGAACCACCAACCCATGGGTTCATCAGAATGGTCAATATCATCACAAGACATGCGAGGTATGAAAGACCAAATCAACCTCCATCTCCCATTAGAGTCCAAGATGTGCCTCCTCCAAGGCCAACCCAGAATGTGCCAGGCCCACCAACTAGACCGATGGTGACAATCAGAAGTAGGTTAGTTCAAAACCTATAGATGACTCCAACAAAGTTGTCTATTTATGAGCTGATTCAGTAGTCCCCCAAGCATAGGGAGATGCTTATGGACATTCTAAGGTCCATAGAAGTGCAGTCCTAGGATCCTAAAGCATTCACACACTTCATGGGACACGTGCAATAGTGTCAAGAACCGATTATACAATTTTATGATCATGAAATCAAGATGGTTTCCACTATCATAATGGACCCACCACTTCATATCATTGCATGTGTAAACCACAAACCTTTCAAGTAGGTTTTTATTGATACAGGATCATCAATCAATATAATCATGACCAAGGCATTGACATACCTAAAGTTACCAAAGATGCATATCATACCTTCTACCTTCACGTTGAGAGCTTTTAATGATGCATTATGCTCAACTATCGATACTATAGTCTTACCCATTCAGGTGGGACTAAAGACCATCCTGGTGATGTGTCATGTGATTGAAGGTGCTATGTAGTATAATATACTTCTAGGATGGCCTTGGATAAGAGAAATGCATTGTGTCCCTTCCATTCTCCATCAATGTATTAAATACATGCATGAGGGATAGGTTCACGTGGTGCCTTCAGATGAAGAACCATTCAAATACGTGAATCTAGAAGATTTGTTGAGGGACTTCATGCTCCCCTCAATGCACCTGGACATATGACCAGTGTCGTCGATCAAAGAGCCAAGAGGTAAAATGAAAGAAGTGTGTGCCAAACCTACAACATCTGTATCTCAATGATCGGAGCACACGATAGCTGCTTCTACTAAACCGTCTACATCCATAATGCATCGGGATGATAGGAAGCTAAAAGTAAATATGGGTGAAAAAGAGATAAAGCAAGCACCCAAACCAGTTGTTATCGAGGTCCCTACTCCCATGGAAGTAGAGGATGCTCAAGGAGAAGTCGAAGAGGCACCTCAACCTACTTCACCTGCATCTTCAGTAGGGTCATCTGCACCATAGGTGACCATTCATTTGGTTAATCCTAGATTAGGGGAATATATTGTGTAGAATGTGACATTTACGTCGATCATCGAGACTACATAGGACATGGGCCGACCACAAGCCCATCACCTTCCCATAGGGATGGTGGTACCACTAGGGGTACCTCCTAACCAAACCAATTTCATCTATGGAGGGCTCGACCAGCTTGCATCTCGCACTTCCATGGATGAGGATGATGATGAACCATTCACTATGAATGTTCATTATCTCTCTAACCTAGAATACACCTTACGATATTTTGAGCGTTACCATTGGCATGGTTACGGTCTCAGATTATTCGAGTAGGGGCGTAGGAGGCCTTATGAACCATAGTATCAGTTGCCTACTGATAGGTTTAGGTTAGGATATTATATTGGAGGATAGGATGAACTCCTCATGGCATCTTTAGACCACTTGTACCTCAGTCTAGGGGGTGAAGTCGACTTCAATCCTTATCACCCCAATCCCTCCACCTTTCGAAGGGATAACCGGTTAGTGTCTTACGTCACTATAGAACCACCCGAGATATATCATGAAGACATCTTGGTGGAGACCAGTCCAGAGCACATCCCAAGAGACAACTTGGATGAACAAATCTATGAGGTAGCCGATGACACAGGCCTGCAAGTTCAGATCGCTAGCATAGAGATAGATTCTAAGTCAGAAGATCATTCTGATGAAGATAGAGTAGAGTCCATATTTGAGATAGGTGGACCGAGTTGCATATATGAGAGTGATGATGATGAGTCCTTGAACAATGAGCAATCTGAGGATGAGACTGAGTTGGCTTACTTGGGCCCTCTTAATTTACATCATATGTTACCTTTGGAGACAATCATCGAGGATGAGCAATCCTCCATGGATGATAGAATTATCGAGAGTGGGCTTTCATGGGGCCCCATATTCCTGATCTCCTAATTCTAGTAGGTAGTGATGAAGGTTTCTATTATGATAGTGATGATGAAGATGAAATAGAGAGAGCCTATTTAGGGCCTCCCTACTTACATCATCATAATGCACCATACACTATAGAGGATATGTACAGAGATATCAATCTCCACCCACACCTCAAAGGAAGAGCTCCTAACTTGGATAGGATTTATCATATGGTCTTCCCTGATCCATCAACATTCATAGAGCTCCTTGAGCCTAGAGATCCTATTTTTGAGTCTATCCATAGATCATCCCAGTCGAGATCCCCATACCCCTAGAACCACATCTCGGGGATGGAAGTTATATAAATTTAGAGTCACATGCATGTGGTCCTAGAGACATAATCCATTCCATAAATATGATCTCCATTGATTTGACCACTCCACTTCACAACCCAACCGATCCCTCCAAACCATTGTATCTTGATATAGATGCTATTGATTGGGATCATGCTGACTCACCACTAGAGCCTGAAGATTTCTTCCCTAACGAAGAAATGTTGCAACCTTTTCATTTTGTACTAGGCTATGCACATGATGTTTATCATGCTGAGGATGCTTCCAATGTGGAACCCATAAACCCAGCAGATGACATCCACTTGATCCCTACGCCTCACCAGCTTGAGGAGGGATCCCACATGTCAGTAGAGGAAACCTTTGAAGTGGATATCAATGATGATCCCACGAATCCTAGGAAGGTTAAATTTGGAGAAATTTTATCTCCTGATGAGCGTGCCAACCTCATCCCTCTACTGAAAGAGAGACCTGATCTCTTTGCTTGGACTTATAAGGACATGTCGGGTCTAGATCCAAAATTGGTTACTCATAACCTTTCGCTAGATCTCTCAAAAAATCCAGTCAAGCAGAAACTTAGGAAGATGCATCCAACAGTAGCCTTAATGGTTAAATATGAATTGCAAAAGCTGTTGGATGTAGAGTTTGTCATTTCCATCGACTATCCAGAATGGGTATCAAACATGGTGCCTATAGGAAAACCTGATGGAAGGATCCATATCTGTATGGATTTTAGAGACCTCAATAAGGCAACACCAAAAGATTCATTTCCATTGCCGAACATAGATGCTCTCGTAGATGCAACTACGGGTCATGAAATGCTCTCCCTAATGGATGGTTTTTCTGGTTACAACCAAATTTGGATTAAGCCTGAAGACCAACATAAGACCACATTCATAATGCCATGGGGGACATTTTGCTATAAGGTTATGCCATTTGGCCTTAAGAATGTTGGTGCTACATATCAGCGGGCTATGACATATATCTTTCATGACTACATGCATAAGATCTTGGAAGATTATATCGATGACTTATTGGCAAAGTCATTGTTGTATTCAGAGCATGCAGAGGTCCTGAGAAAGGTCTTCGATCACCTGATAGAGCATAATGTCAGGTTGAATCCTAAGAAGTGTGTATTTGGTATAACTTCAGGAAAGCTCTTGGGATTCATCATTTCAAAATGAGGGATCGAAGTTGACCCAACAAAGGTCAAGGCTATTTTAGAAATGCATCCTCCCATGAATATCAAGGAATTAAGAAGCCTGTAGGGCAAAGTAGCATCCATAAAGTGATTTATCACACAATTATCAAATAAATGTCGACCCATGAATCGATTGCTACACAAGGGGTCCCATTCAATTGGGATGAGGACTATCAAGCAGCCTTTGCTGAGATTAAGCACTACCTAGCAATACCACTAGTACTAGCTCCACCAAGACCAGAGGTACCATTCTTGCTATATATATCGACAACTAAATTTGCATTGGGAACCATGTTAGCCCAAAAGAATGTGCAAGACAAAGAGCAAGCCATATATTACATTAGCCAAACCTTGGTGAGTTACGAGCTAGGATATGCCTACATGGAAAAGTTATGTTTAGCAGTAGTGTTCACTACAAAGAAATTATGATATTATATGTTAAGTCATACGATGTATGTCATATCAAAACAAAATCCTTTGTAGTATATGATGAGCAAGACATATCATAATACACGTACTACAAAGTGGATCATGCTATTGATAGAATTTAATTTGGAATTCATTAGCCAAAATTCCATTAAGGGATAGGTCATAGCTGATCAACTAGTTGAGGTACCTCTAGAGAATAGTAGGCCCCTCACCATAGAGCTACTTGATGATGTAGTTTTCACATTATCAGAAGCACCTAAACTCGAAGAACCAGATAACAAAGCTGATATGACCTTGTTCTTCGATGGTTCGAAGTGTGAGCAAGGGGTGGTGCAGGAATAGTGTTGTTCATACCGCAAGGTGCTCCCATGCCCTTGTCATTCAAGTTAGACTTTCCTTGCACTAACAATAATTCTGAATATGAAGCCCTAATCTTGGGCCTCCAAACAACTATCACCATGAAGATTAAAAGGTTAAATATCTTTGGTGATTCCCTTCTCATTGTCAACCAAGTGAAGGGACTTTTTCAATGTAGGTGTCCTATCTTGAAGGCCTACAAAGATCTTGTTGATACTTATCTAGCTCAGTTGGAGTGGTATGACATCGAGGCAATCCCTCATTCATCGAATAGATTCATAGACACTATGGCATCTTTGGGATCCTTAATCCCTCAGAATCCATCTACCGATTTTACTACCATCCATGTAAAAATATTGTCACACTCTACTATGCAGCATGAAGCTTTGGATAACAAAGAGTCAATCAACATGATTCATATAGAACCAAACCATGAGTGGTTCTACAGAGCCAGAGACTTTCTCAAGAGAGTGCCCTGGGGGTCATTGATCTCGTAGAGTCCTACGGGGAATGGTACTACCATTCACCATAAGGTTGTTTCCCAATCTGCATTTGCAAATGTTAAACCATAGGGGGAACATGTTGTCTTGTCAGTTGAGGCTGAGGTCTATCAGAACTGGATGTCACAGATACATGACTTCCTAAAGCTTGGTGTAATCCCTCAGGGATTATCACGTGCCGTGAAATACACATTTAAATAGAAAGTGACAAAGTATGTCTTGTTAGGAGATATTTTATATCATCGAAGCTACGATGGAGTTCTCCTTCATTGTCTTGAGCCCCAAGAATCATCTTGGGCAATTTCACAAGCTCACGATGGTACATGTGGTGGCCATTTTAGTGGCATGGCTATCATCAAGTGCATCCTTCGCATGGGCTATTATTGGCCTACTATGGAGAAGGATTGCAATGTGTATGTCAGGAAATGCGTTAAATGTCAACATCATGCTAATCTTGCACACTTGCCATCATAGGCCTTACAACCCATTCAAGTGGCTTGGCCATTTGCTCAGTGGGGTTTGGATCTAATCGGTAAGATCTCTCCTCCATCATCAGGTCGACATACATTCATTATTATGGCTACTGAGTATTTTACTAAGTGGGTGGAAGCAATCCCATTAACAATGACAACTGGAGCGCGTATTGCTGAGTTCATACTCACCAATATCATAAGTCATTTTGGGATACCATCCAAGATAATTTTGGATAATGGAACATCATTCAAAAACAAAACTATGAGGGCTTTGACGTCCAAGTACAGGATCAAACATAGTTTTGTGACTCCATACTATCCATAAGCAAATGGGTAAGTTGAGGCTTCAAACAAGATAGTGGTATCCATATTGAAAAATATGGTACAAGAGCACCATAAATATTGGCACATCCAATTACCCCTTGCATTATGGGCTTATAGGACTAGCATTCAGACACCCACTAGGGCAACTCCATTTTCACTAGTATATGGCACTGAGGCCATTATGCCCCTAGAGTTGGAGATTCCAATGCTACTTGTCACATTGAAAGAGTTCATCGATGATGACAGTGTGACAAGCTCACCTAGATCAATTGATGCTACTTGATGAACATCGCATGAATGCTCTTGAGCATCTCCACATTTATCAAGAGTGCCTAAAATGAGCTTACAATAACAAAGTCCATCTGAGAGACTTTGAGGTTGGTGATCTTGTGCTGAAAGAGAACCAACAGAATTCAAATCTACCACCAAAACTATGAGATAAATTTATGGCTAATTGGTTAGGTCCTTATATCATCTCTGAGAAGATTGGACCTGGGACATATCGCTTAACATCGCTTGAAGGTGTTGAAGAGCCTGAACCTCTCAACATCCTTCATATTAAAGTGTTCTATGCCTAAAACCATTAAAAGGCTCCAAAGGCATATGTAAGCCCTTTGGTCATCCAGTAAAAAGCTCCAAAGGCATCTGTAAGCCCTTTGGTCAAATCAAAATTTAAAAAATCCATAAAAATTAAACAATAAAATCTAAAAAAATTGAAAAATATCAAAAATTCAAAAACATTACATTTCATTTGCATCATTGCATTCCATTTACTTGCATTTCATTTTTGCACATGCATTTCATTTTGCATTGCATTAGGCATTTCCATCCATCACACTTGCATTTAGAATAAGTTGTGTTTACAATATTACAAATGACACCATGTTTGTGTTTCAATCATGCATCTATGCATTATCATTTTCATTCATCACCCTTGTGAGTAATTGTGTTTTTCAACACAACCCTTCCTATTGCTATGAAGAATATACTAAGGTTTTTCGATCATTCAACCATACCTAGAGGTCTTCTCAAGAGTTGGTAGAAAGCTTGCTTTGCTTTTGTAGATGAGGTCTAGTTTTGATAGCACTTAGCATATCAGAATCCTATCACTAATTTACAAATTAAACAATCCTAATTAGGACAAGGGAAATATGAAAGCTACGAAGTGGGACCAGGTATCCTGAGGTGAAAATTTTATCTTGCTTATCCCCCTATGCGGACGGTCCGAGAAATGTTGACAATTGGCAAAAGGACAAGTTTCCCCTACCCATATGAATCCCTTGCTTACGTCAAAAGAAGCAAAATCCCAAAAGAAATTCTTGAATCAAATCCCAGAATGAAATCCCAAAATCAAGTCAAATCAAGTTCAAGTTTACAAAAAATCAAATTAGTATCAAATCCCTTGCTCAAAGAAAAAGAGAAAAAAAATAAATAGTGGTTTTATCACTAAAAGAAAAGTATAAAATAAACAGTGATTCTTATCACTTTATATGAGCAAGTATCCCGATAAATTGAAGAAAATAAGGGAGTGAACTTGAATCCCTGGAATTGTCAGTACTACCGCACCTTACACATGATGATATATCTGATACATTAGCATCTTGCTTTTGTGTAGACCAATGTTTGAATGTGGAAGAGCTAGCTTCAGGTGTCCTGTATCACCTAGTGGTCTAATCCAACTGAAATCCAAACCTAGGATTGGATAGACATTTGAGGATCCCCAATACAGCAATGGGCTGAATGAATCCCGCCTAGCACTGGGGTATGCTTATGCCTTATCTAATATACTCATTTGCACACACAGGGGTAATGAATAGTTGGGTCTATCCTAGCGAAAGCCTTATGTTTCAGAAGTCTAGTATGGTCAGTATACAACTTTTGATAAGTCAACTAGGGTGTTTGAGTCTCATGGAAAACCTCAAAAATTCCCAAATAGCAACAATCAATCAAATTGCAATCATCAAATATCAATTTCTTTTATGAGAGTTTGTTTATTAGAAATATTCATAATATAGGTTAGATACCGGATGGATGTCAGAAATGATATTTAAATGACCACTGACTATGTTATCCATATTATTTTAATTTATAAAAGCTTATGAACAGAAACAATACATCATTTCATATCACATATGGGTGTCCAATTGATTAATTCTTATAATAAGATATATCAATTACAGTTCATGATTATTATACATTATATGGTGTCATCCATTAGATTGTCAAACTCATATTGCATTCATACATTATGTTTTAAGCAATTAAAGCATACATGTCCATTTCCAATAAAATATCATCATAAAATTATGCAATACATACATAGCATGAATTATGTCATAACATCATAAGGTAAATGCATACAAGTACTATAAATTGAACATGCAGTTAACATCCAATATTGCATTCATATACATTCATCATAAGTAGACCATCCACACATATATATTACTGCATCTAATCATACATCGCATAGCTATCTAGTGCATGTCATACATACATCACATCATATAGCATAAAATAAACATAACATCAACATTGCATCCATATGCATCTCATAAACATAAAACAAATAAAAATTACACATATAATAAGTCTCAAAAGTTTGATCATATATATGTATGTGTATCAAAAAATAGAGAGTATATCGACATATGTCCAAAATACCCGTAGGCTACAACTATGTAGGTCCTCGACCTTACACTCAAAAATGGTACAAAAGCATCTAGCATAGATCTATACTAAGCAAGGCCTACACCCCTAGTCTGAGAGGCTCCACCATCACCTCCACCCTCCCTATGAGTCCATCTAGAGCTGGCACCTGAGGTCCTCTCTGATCTATGTGACCTATGACTAGAGCGAGATGAGGACTGACCTATCTCCCTGGTCTACATCCTCTGAGATCCTGAAGCTATGGTCCTCTCAAAAACCTCACCCTCAAGTAGCTCAATCTCTCCCCTCAAGGTAGAGATGTATGCAACATCTGATGATCTATCATTGATGTGTTACTACACTAGAGCCCATAGTCTCCTGATATCTACCATCGGGTCCATCACTACTATAATCCCTATATTGGCACTACTAGATGGCTACTAGAGTAGCTAGAGCCACTAGTACAACCTATGAAGCTAAGGGGTCCTCCCTCATAGCCCTGAGTGAGTCACACTCTATAGTCATAGCATCTAGCTATGACTATACAAGGATACACTACCCTATAACCCTCTGGATCTCAGTATGTTATAGTGATCTATGCCTAGAGAGCAGCCTTCTCCTCCACATACTCATACCACTAAGACTACCCTACTATGAGTTGTACCTGGAGGTCCTTAACCCATGCCTCTAAAGTAGCTATGGAAGTGTCTCTCCCTAGCATCTACATCTAGAGTGTGCCTACCTGAGTCTGTAGGCTAGCAACCTGAGCCCTGAGCTACCCAATCTCACTATCAAGTGGTGCCTCACCCTCCTCAAGAGCATCACCCTCCTCCTCAGCTAGGGGTGCCTCCTCTATGGCTCCCTCACCCCATCCACCCTCAGTCCTCTAATAGACCCGATGATCATGAGGATCAACCTCTATGCCCTCTACACCCTCTACTATAGTGCCATCTATTGGTCTACCCAAGGGGCCCTCCATGCCTCACCATACCCTAGTAGTCCACCAAGTATCATAGTCAGGTGTAGTCCCTACATCTGTCAGGCTTAACTCCTAGAAATCATCATCCTCATCACCTAGTGGAGTCACCCTAGGCCATGTCAAGTCTCTCTCTAAAGTGAGGTGATGGTAGATGGTAGGAAGCTCTAGAATGTCCTACCTAATGCCGAACTATCTGGCAACATGAGAGAAGTAGAAGAACTCATGTACCTTAAACTTGCATCCGAGGAGCCATCTATCTCTACGTGCTCGATGCAGGTATCTATCAACCTCCATCCATGGAGGGCAATCTAGATAAGAGTACCACTCAATCTGATCCACCTATAGTCATGCAAATCACCCAATGTAATAGTCTAGGTCCCCTACATGAGACCTACTCTAGAAGCCCTCCTGCTCGTGAGGCCAACATGTTGCATAGCACTGGTGCACTACCTCAATGGTGCCGATCTTGAGTGGTAGGCCAGTAGGGTGCTCAATATTAATGTGCTACCACCCCAGATCTGAAGAAGTAAGCTACAACGATGCCCACTCTGCTCCTCTAAGTGATCTGGTACAACTCATTATAGAGCTACGCTAGTAGGGCACTCCCCTAGGATAGGATCAAGGGTTGATCAGTGCTACTCGCTAGGACATCCTACATCCTAGCCAGGAGGTTCCAAGGGAACCTCACTCTAGAAGTGTTAGGGAGCACGATCTGCATAATCAGATGCATGAAGATGGCCACTCATTGAGAGAAAACCTATTGTGTGTACCAGTGCTCAATATGGACCCCTCCATGGTCCAAGTGTCATTGTGCCTCATCACTACGATCATCAAAGATATGATCAAATACTACCTTCTTCACATTGATCAATGAATATGTGATGGCCTCACCATCTAGAGGGATAAAAACTAAAGTCATATCATTTCACCCATAGGTAGGTGAAATATATTGGTCCATGCATCCCAGCATCGAGCCAATGTAGTCATGTAGGCCTGATCGACCTGGATGGTGGGAAGGACATAGTCTAAATCCCATGACCCAAACCAATCCTACTCTACCTGAGTCAAGGCACCATGCAAGTTACGAAGGATCTCTGATTCCCTCACCCTCATAGTCAGAGTCTGGTCGAAAGCAAAATAATAAGGGAAAAATAATTAAAAATCAATCAAAAACATCAAAAAAGCCTTAAAAATGACAAACAAAATCATAAAATCCAAAAGCACATAAAAATAAAAATGCACTCAAAAAATTCAAAAAAAATGGATAAAGTACTTTAAAAATAAAAAAATCAATTAATTGCTTTTAAAACTCAAAAAAATTGAAAATTTTTAAAATTTTTCCTAAAGTGGTCGAACCATGGTTCAGACCCACGATCGGGATGGCAGTCAATTTACTGACCATTGGGATTTGAATCCCATCATTGATATCTGTGGCCCCCAATTTTCCAATTGGGACCGTGCCAACATGACTAAGAAATAAGACCTTTTTAAGGTCATTTATTATCCGAGACACCCAAAAAATTAAAAACCCTCCCCTTAATCTAACCTAAGCTAAACCTAACTAGGGTGAGGTTAATTACTGATAGTTTAATGATGTTCATTTAACCCATTACTTAGTGAGGTTAATTTTTAAATTGGTAAAAGTAAATAATGGTCAAGGGTTTCGTGTGCTTCTACCTTAGTCGCATCGGCTCCTCTAGGTTGGTCTGCCATCAGTTCAGGTGGTAGTGAGGTCGAGTTTGCAATAGCATTTCACATCAAATTTGATAACTCACCTCTTAGAGCACTCAGGTTTGCAAGCTATCAGTTGGAAAATGACGTCAAAATGATAAATTTTTTAAATATTTCCTATTTTTCTCCTGATCATAGCTGACACCCATAGGCACAGAATTAGGGTTTTTCGACCATGGGTCAGAGCCGTGACTAAGGAAATTTGCAAAATTAGTTATGTTTTCCAAGCATGGCTAGCAACCTACAATAAATGCTCCAAAATCCTACCATGAGGAGTTTCAAAATGCTAAATTAAAAATACCCATCTGACCAGAATTGTCAAAAATATTAAAAATAACAAAAAAATTAGATAAATCAAAAACCAAATGTGCCTCGTACCTAGTGATTTACCCTATACACTTGGTGGTTGCAGTGACTTGCATTCCATGCAATCCGAAAAGATGAGTAAATTACCATAAGGACATTTGGGGTAAACTTCATCATCATGGAATTGATATGCTTCATTTCAATCCCGAAGAAGGCCTTGACGGTCGGACTGCTCCATGGGAATGAAGCAATCATCTCAATTCTTCTATGACATTTTTAGTAGATCATCGATAATATGATTCAACACATGCCTAATTGGAATTGTTATCATTTTGATTCCCTAAGAAAGCCTTCATGGCTGGACCGCTCCATGGGATAGAAATATACAATTACTATTAATAGTTGCAATCATAGCTGATTAGGCCTAATCAAGTATCAAATGCTAAATCTTAATTTGTTCAAGTCATTCATAGTGGTCAAGTGACTCATCGCTTCATTTAATTGTCATTACCCTCATCGACTCATCGCTTGAGGGGGTAGTCATAATATCATAATCATAATCAAAGTCAATAGAAGATCCCTTGATCTTGTCAAAATTGCGTTCATCTTACGAATCATTGCCAACGACTATCATAAGCTTACCCTTTGTTGGGGAAAAAGCAAATATGATAGTTTAGTTTGTAGCTCTCTTCCTTTCGGATACATAGGCTCGAAAACCTATAGTAGCACTGAAGCTACCCGAATGTCTGATGATGAGTGCAAGCTCTTTCAATTTAAGCCTTCCATCCAGTTGGAAGCAATGATTCTAGGATGCGCATCCTTTTGCTGGACCTTGGGCATCTAATGTTGATCAGACTAATGATCATCATCCAACCTACGACATCATTTTAGGAGGTCTATTTTTTCTCAGCGTTGTTCGATCTCACAATGCATCTCAAAAGGGGCATCTGTAGACACCTAAAATACGTCATGTCGAGGTGACTACTCATATGGGACATGCTAGAAGACCATATGGAAGATCTTGGATAGATTCCAAGGTATAGCAGTGGTTCTAACCACTCATTTAGGTAGTTTGGCCTAATCAGTGTTGGCCATGGCTGACACCCATGGTTAACAGAGCTGACCGTGCCTCAGAGCCATGGCTAGCCTCAAAAATTAGTTGGACCTTGGCCGACCCAAAATCGGTTTCAACGGCCAATTGGTTGCAGATCAGAGTGGTTTGAGAGTGGAAAGTTTTAGAAACTTCCCTCCAACTGCCTCAACTACCCTTTCTTGATCTTGGCTTCTCCATGAAGCTAAGACATGGCCTTCCCAAATGCTATAAGAACCCCTCTAAATTGGGAAATAGAGAGATGAATCTTGAGTTGAGAAGCGATGAAGCCCTATCGAATTGCATACTCACTTGCATACATTGAGAGGAACACTTTTGCTGCCCAATTGGAGATCAAATGGCATTTGGAACCAAGAAGGCTATGGAGGGCTAGGAGGAATCAAGAAACACAATCGAGCCCATTCCATCACCGATCTGAGCAATTCAACCACCAAATCTATCAGAGGACATCATGGTGACCCTTGATCATCAATTCATCGGAGTGAATTGAGGAATCAAGCCTTGATTTGGAGAACAAGGACATTCACGCCTCAGTCATGGTTATCAGCCATGGCTAATAGTGCCAACCGCACGACAGACCCATGGTCAAGGTTTAATCCTCAATTTAGCTGGTTTTAGCGATAGATTTCCATTTTTATTTGTTCATTTAGGTATAGTTAATATAGATTGATTTTCTATGTTATCATTAGATTGTTAGAATCATTAATCTTAGGTAGATTCCTTTCATTTTCAAGTGTTAGGCAATTCTAGATTAGATGTCATTATTTCATGCATTTATGCTTTCAATTGTTTAATTAGGATATTAGAGGATTTGATCTATGCTTCCTTTACATTTCTTGATGGTCAATTATCATGTTTAGAGTAGATTTCTATGTTTTATGTACTTTCTTGATTTCAAGCTTTCATGATAATATTTTGTATAATTTCCTCTAAAAGCCTCATCAAGAGAGGCCTCCTTTGCTTCTAATTGCTTCTTGTTGTTTCTTGAATGTAGGGTTAACAGGGTCTTGACATTCAAAGCAACAAATGCCTCTAATCATGGAGAAGAAGGCTACATTTGCCTTAGAGCAGTTCGTGTCAACCTAGGAAGCTTGTGAATTACACCTACCCTTGCGTGGGGATTTTTCTATTATTGTAATAATTGTATCACATTGGGTATCCCTAAGAGGGATGGATTTGTAACCGAGTTTCAATGGAAATTTAATAAAGGAAACCCTTATTTATGTTCATTTGCAAATTTGTCTATCTTTCATGCATTATGTTGATTTTCAATTATTATTAGCTTAGGTGTATGCTTTCCAGGTTGCCACAAGTTTTGGTGAAAAAAAACTAAGAAGCTAAAATTCCATTATCAATTTGGCATAGAGTTGTAGAGGAATAGCTTTTTGGAGGACGTTGATTTTATTTTATGGCCTTCATTTGTGGTTGGTGAGGCTCATTCTCCAGTTCACCTTAATTTGGTTAGCACCCTCTCTCGTTTATCCTATATTTTCATTGGGGTGAGCTTCTTCTTTCATACCCAAAGTGACATGGTGAAAAATCTAGCTTGCTTTTATCTTATGTGCATTCATTTCAACTAATGCAAGCCTATCAACTCACTTGTTTTGATCATTACATTTGGTGTTGATTTTGAGAATGGCTTTATTGACGACTTTTGTGGCTCTCTCCCGTTTTGAAAAATTATCCTGCAAAATGAAAAAAAATAAAGCAAAAAATTTAAATTTTGTTTTTGATATATACATGACACAAGAGTTGGGTCTCATTTCAAGGTATCCCTAGCCCATGCCTATTTTTCCATATTCCTTCAGGGGATCAAAATTCCAATTTTTTGTTACCCCATGTCTAGTTGGCCATGATTCTTCATTTATTTTGTAGGTTTTTGGCCATTCTTCTTTGATTGCTAATATCTAATCACTACTCCATTTGAATAGTGGTAATGACTCTATATGATGACGATGCAATAACTCAATTGGAAATTTGATCAGGGTCCCATATTTTTGGATATTTTGAGTCAAATTTGTCAATGATGTCAAGGAATGAAGTTGTCATTGATGTCAAGGAATAAGCTACCGTTGATGTCAAAAGGTCAAGAGGAACAATGCAAAGGTTAAAGGCAAAAGGGCTTCATAATATTTTTAATATTATGTGGAAGCATAAGTTAGAAGGGTTTTTATTAAAACCAATGGTGAGAAAAAATAAAAGGTTTTTCATAAAAACCCAAGGAAGCTTATTGAAAAGCTAAAGGAGGTTTTAATATTTATTTTATAAAATATTTAAATTCAAATTGAATTTAAATTTTATAAATAAATATTATTTATACAAAGTTGTAAAATGAGAGAAGGCTTTAATAAAGCCAAAGGGATGTAAAAATTAATTTATAAAATTTAAATTCTAAAGAATTTAAATAATTTATAAATTAATAAGTTAAAAATCGAAGTGTCGACGTTTAAGTTTGAAGAAAAATCGAAGCGCCGATGTTTATGTGTGAAGGAGGAAATCGATATAAAAACACTATGCCTTAGAGGTATTTAATCATCCTTTTGCTCGAATGATAATGCGTGCAATCGTGTGTTGAGAACTCGTGCGAAAAAGAGAAGAGAACATTGTTTTGAGTGCCAATGAATAAGGATAAATCGATGAGCACCAAATTGCAAGAGCCATCTAGGTAGTGTGGCCTAGTGGCAAGTGGACAGTGGCTAGAGTGTTTGGGCGCGGAGTGACCTGCGATCGAATCGTGGCGGCAACATTGTTTTGTTGGTTGTGCTTGTGTTGGAAGCGCCAAAGGAAGCGGCGCACATTTTTGCATAGGCGAGTTGGGGAGGGTTATAGAGCACGTGGTGCTCTTTACTCCCCAAGCGAGCGCCTAGCTCGCATGGCGGTTGGAGCCACGGCTAGGGCATTGGTTGAGGCTGCATCGTGAGATCGAATCCCACCAAGGCAAAGGTAATAAATTTTGAATATAATTTTTATGTTGCCTAAGGTTTGACATGAGGTCTTAGGGAGTTAAAAGGGTTGTTTTAAAAAGGTTTTTAATTGATCATTATTTTTGGTAAATTGGAGGAATAAGGAGTTAGCTTTATTATTGAATAAAGTATTTGTGTCACATTGGTGTATTGGAAATTTAAAGTGTTGAGAGGACTTCTTGCCATTGAGTTATTTTGAAAAGGAGATTGCATTGATATTATTCTTGGTATTGAATATTATTTTTATTGGGAGATTATAAGGTGTATTTGGTCAATTATTTTTGTATATGTTGATGGATGCTTTCTTTAAGATGGAGTGATAAGGTGTATGTGTGTTTTGATATTTGCATTGTATCTTTGAGAGAGCTTAGTGTCTTCTAACTCCTTTGAGCTTGGCAAAGAGGTGTTTGTGGTTGTGGCAGATTTTAGAGGTTCCTTCATCATCAAGAAAAAGGTATGAGCACATTCTTCCATAGTTGAGTTGATTGGTTGGTTTTCTGGAAAATAAGTTTGGAGTGAAAAGGACTTGATTAGGGTTTCCTTATTGAGTGTGTTGAGTTAATGCTTCAAGGTTTTTGGAATAAAGAGTTGTTGTTAAAACCTTGTTTTATAAGCATTGTTGTGAAAGCCATTGGTTGAGTGAAGAACTTGAACTAGGGTTTGAGTATCATTGTTATGTGAGAGTTGTTTTATAAGCATTGTTGTTGAAGCCATTGGTTGTGTGAAGAACTTGAACTAGGGTTTGAGTATCATTGTTATGTGAGAGTTGTTTTATAAGCATTGTTGTTGAAGCCATTGGTTGTGTGAAGAACTTGAACTAGGGTTTGAAAAGAACATGAGTATCATTGTTATGTGAGAGTGGTTGATAAGCATTGTTGGAAACATTTTGAGTAAAGGATCATATGCTTGGACTAGGGTTTGTAAGCAAGGATTGTTTCATTGAGTGTTTGGTTGAGTAGAGTTGGTTGAGCCTAGTCAAGTGGATGTGTGAAGTGATTGTTCAAGTTCCATAAAACAAACTATTCTATATTCTGAATTGATTTGAGAAAGTGATTGAGTATTGAGTTGAAGCATATTGAGTCTCTAACAATTCTCTGTATGTTTCTAAAAGAGTGATTGAAAGTGATTGAGCATTGAGGTGAATGTGAAGCATATTGAGTCTCTAACAATTCTTTGTATGTTTCTAAAAGAGTGATTGAAAGTGATTGAGCATTGTGATGAGTATAGAGCATATTGAGTCTCTAACAATTCTCTTTATGTTTCTATGAGATTGGACAAGTTCTAGTGTGGACTTGTTGAGCAGATTTGAGGTAAGTCTTTGAGAAGACTTGTGGATAGATTTGGGTAAGCTTTTGTGGAAGCTTACAATACATATTGAGAGTATATTTGGATAAGTTCTTGTGAGAACTTATTGAGAAGATTGGACAAGTTCTAGAGAGGACTTGAGGACAGATTAGTGTGAGCTTTTGTGGAAGCTTACAAGGTAGATTTGAGATAAGTCTTTGAGAAGACTTGAGAGCAGAGTTGATTGATTTGTTCAAACCTTGAGTTAAGGTTTGGGGCAGATCCAACAGAGTTGATTTGAGATTGAGTCAAGATTTGAGTTAAGGCTTGAGGATAGATATTGAGGATAGATTTGTGCTAGACCGAAGGACTATGTTTAGTATAGATTCGAGGATAGATTTTGGTGCAGATTTGAGGATAGGTTTATGCTAGACCAGAGATAGAGATTGAGGATAGATTTGTGCTAGATCGATGGACTATGTTTAGTATAAATTTTAGATAGATCTTTGGAGGTGATAGAGTTGAGGACAGAGATCTCCAACCAGAGCAGGGAAGACAGGTGTCTTCTATGGATAGAGTTCCATTTGCTAAGGGTAGTGGAGGTAGAGGTCTTCTAGAGGATCACCAACTAGAGCAGAGATTAGGAGATTGGTGTCTCCTATGGATAGAGATCCATAAACTTGATTTAGGGGATTGGTGTCTCCTTTGGACAGAGGTCCATAAACATTGTAATAGGGAAAGGATTCCCAAGAGATTGATTGAGAAAATTTTAGTGAAATATTTTCTCCGTGGAGTAGCCCACATTGGGTGAACCACGTAAATTATGGTGTCTCTATTGTGTGTGGTGATTTATGCATTGCTTTGATTACTACTATTGATATTGCTATCTATACATTGCATAATATTGATTGGGAAAGAAAAGTAAAAAGTGGTCTTATACTGTTCACCCCCCTCTCAGTATAAGCTTGTGTTCTTCAATTGGTATCAGAGTGGGTTCCTTCGGAAGAGTTTAATAGCTTGAAGGAAAATCTTACAAGAACACAATGGATTCTAAGAATGGATCATCAGATAATACAACACCAATATTTGATGGGAGTGACTATGTATATTGGAGTTTGAGAATGAAGATCTACCTGAAGGCACTTGGCAATGAGATTTGGGAAGCAGTTGAAAATGGATACGAACCCTCAGTTGATCCACCTATAGATAAGGAAGGTAAGCTTCTACAACATTACAATTCAAAAGCAATGAATGCACTTTTGAGAGGTTTGCATAGAACAGAGTCCATAAAAGTTATGCATTGTCAAAATGCAAAAGAAATGTGGGATAAATTGCAAAATATATATGAAGGAGATAAAGGTGTCAAGAAAGCAAAGATACGAAATCTCAAAGGACAATTTGAAGAGTTAAGAATGAAGGATGAGGAAAACATTAGTACTTATCTACTTTGAATTGATGAGGTTGTTAATGCTATGCAAGGACTTGGAATGAAGGTTGATGAATCAGATGTTTGTGATAAGGTCTTAAGATCTCTTCCAAAAATATTTAGTGAAAATATTTATGCTATAGAAGAGTCAAAGGATGGTGATTCTTTGACAAGAGATATGTTGCTTGGTATTCTTATAGATTTTGAGTTAAGAACAAAAGAGCCTATTCCCCAGAAGGAAGCAACCTTCAAAGCAATCAAGAAGACAAAGGGTAAGAAGTCAGAATCAAGCAATGAGTCATCCAGTGATGAAGAAGCTAATTATGGCAGAAGGAATAAGGATTCAAGAAGATCTAGAGATACAAAATATGTTAGATGTTTCAATTATGGAAAGTATGGTCATTATGCAACTGATTGTCAAGAAGCAAAGAATAACAATGATGAAGAAAAATAGGATCACAAGAATAGGGAATCAGAAAGATACAAGCACCAAAAGAAAAGCAAGGATGGACAAAGTAGACAAGGAAAGAAGTTCTTTCAAAGGCAAAAGAGGAGCTACTATGCGGATAAGGCAAGTAAGTACTCAAGTGATAGTGATGCTAGTTTTTCAGATAATGATAGAGATGAAGTCCTATTTATGATTGAAGAAAAAGAAGTCCAAAAAAGGGCACCAATGATTCTCAAGTGTTTTAGATGTGGTAACTTTGGACATCTTGAAGATAGTTGTACAAGGAATGGTTATAGTTTCAGTGATGATGAATATGAGGATGCACTTGAAGGACCAGATGAAAATATTCTAATGGCATTAGAAGAAGGAGAAGGTGATCCTATAGAAGACAAGTCAAAAGAAAATGAAGATGTGGACAAAGGCAAAAAAATAGAGGAAGAATCAGATAAAGAAGGTTATGATCTCAAGGGAGAACTTATTTATGCTCTTGAAACAGTAAAGAAGGTAAGAAAGCAAAACTCTAAATTAGAATCTCAGTTTCAAGAATGTGATGAAGAGAGAAGAATGCTTATAGAGGATCTAGAAAAATCAAAGGCTAAGACAAAGAAGTTCAAGGATAAGCTAGAAGCAAAGGTCTTAGAATGTGAAAAGTTAGCACAAGAAGTGGTTCTACTAAAGGAAGATTTAGAAAACTCCAAGAGTAAGCTACAAAAGTTTGGAAAGAGTTCAAATATTGTGGATAAGATGATCAAGGTACAAAGAAGGTCAACAAACAAAATAGGTCTTGGTTTTGAATAGGATCAAAAGAAATAAGAAGAGAGGTCAACCTCAAGTTCTGAAGGAACTTTAGAAGAAGATAGTGTAAGAGAAAGTGAGACATCTGAGGATGAGTTGGACAACAAAAAGTTCAACAAGAACAGGAACAATGCACAAAGAAGATACAGATGGAACAACAATCAGAATAGGTCAAGAGAGACTAAGAGACCAATGAGGTCAAGACAAGGAAACTTCAATGGAAGATGTTTTTCATGTCATAGGTTTGGGCACATGGCTTCACAGTGCAAGACACATGAAAGATAGGAATATGGGAACAGACAACTTTTCCATGGGTATTGCTACTCATGTAATCAGTTTGGTCACAAGGCAATGAATTGCAGGGTTCATGACAGAAAAGGATATGGCTTCACTAGGAGAAGTCCTAAGACATTTGCACCTCCAAGGAATAATAACATTAAGTGTTATAAGTGCAATAATGATGGACACACAACAAAATGGTGTAGAGCAGACATTCCAAAATCAAGCATGAATAGGAACAGGAACAGGAACAGGAAAAGGGATATGGATATGAATAGGAACAAGAATAGGAACGGAAAAGGAATATGGATATGAATAGGAACAAGAACAAGAACATGAATAGGAACAAGAATAGGAACAGGAACAAAAATATGGACATGGACAGGAACATGGACATGGAAAGGAACAATCAGAGGAATCAGAAGGATCAGATAAGAAGAAAAGAGGATAAAGGTAAAGAATAGTGCTTGATGGGAGTAGAAATACTCCCACCCTAGAATTAACCACCTCAAGAGGAGGTGGGGGAGGGGCTAAGCTAAGAGGCTCATTCTTAGCCCCGAGCCCCAAAGGTGACCCTTTGCCATTGATGTCAAAGGGGGAGAGATTTGAGTAAGGGGGAGAGATTTGGTATTTGAGTAAAGAGGAGAGATTTGAAAAGAGCATTGAGCCAGGGGGAGCAATGTCCTAGGGGAGCAGAACAAAGAAAAGGTTAAGTTTTTTGGTAAAAATAATTTGGGTTGCCATCAATGACAAAGGGGGAGATTGTTGGACATTTTGAGTCAAAGTTGTCATTGATGTCAAGGAACGAAGTTGTCATTGATGTCAAGGAATAAGCTACCGTTGATGTCAAAAGGTCAAGAGGAACAATGCAAAGGTTAAAGGCAAAAGGGCTTCATAATATTTTTAATATTATGTGGAAGCATAAGTTAGAAGGGTTTTTATTAAAACCAATGGTGAGCAAAAATAAAAGGTTTTTCATAAAAACCCAAGGAAGCTTATTGAAAAGCTAAAGGAGGTTTTAATATTTATTTTATAAAATATTTAAATTCAAATTGAATTTAAATTTTATAAATAAATATTATTTATACAAAGTTGTAAAATGAGAGAAGGCTTTAATAAAGCCAAAGGGATGTAAAAATTAATTTATAAAATTTAAATTCTAAAGAATTTAAATAATTTATAAATTAATAAATTAAAAATCGAAGTGCCGACGTTTAAGTTTGAAGAAAAATCGAAGCGCCGACGTTTATGTGTGAAGGAGGAAATCAATATAAAAACACTATGCCTTAGAGGTATTTAATCATCCTTTTGCTCGAATGATAATGCGTGCAATCGTGTGTTGAGAACTCATGCGAAAAAGAGAAGAGAACATTGTTTTGAGCACCAACGAATAAGGATAAATCGATGAGCACCAAATTGCAAGAGCCATCTGGGCAGCGTGGCCTAGTGGCAAGTGGACAACGGCTAGAGTGTTTGGGCGCGGAGTGACCTACGATCGAATCATGGTGGCAGCATTGTTTTGTTGGTTGTGCTTGTGTTGGAAGCGCCAAAGGAAGTGGCACACATTTTTGCATAGGTGAGTCGAGGAGGGTTATAGAGCACATGGTGCTCTTTACTCCCCAAGCGAGCGCCTAGCTCGCATGGTGGTTGGAGCCATGGCTAGGGTGCTAGTTGAGGCTGCGTCATGAGATCGAATCCCACCAAGGCAAAGGTAATAAATTTTGAATATAATTTTTATATTGCCTAAGGTTTGACATGAGGTCTTAGGGAGTTAAAAGGGTTGTTTTAAAAAGGTTTTTAATTGATCATTATTTTTGGTAAATTGGAGGAATAAGGAGTTAGCTTTATTATTGAATAAAGTATTTGTGTCACATTGGTGTATTGGAAATTTAAAGTGTTGAGAGGACTTCTTGCCATTGAGTTATTTTTGAAAAGGAGATTGCATTGATATTATTCTTGGTATTGAATATTATTGGGAGATTATAAGGTGTATTTGGTTAATTATTTTTGTATATGTTGATGGATGCTTTCTTTAAGATGGAGTGATAAGGTGTATGTGTGTTTTGATATTTGCATTGTATCTTTGAGAGAGCTTAGTGTCTTCTAACTCCTTTGAGCTTGGCAAAGAGGTGTTTGTGGTTGTGGCAGATTTTAGAGGTTCCTTCATCATCAAGAAAAAGGTATGAGCACATTCTTCCATAGTTGAGTTGATTGGTTGGTTTTCTGGAAAATAAGTTTGGAGTGAAAAGGACTTGATTAGGGTTTCCTTATTGAGTGTGTTGAGTTAATGCTTCAAGGTTTTCTAGAATAAAGAGTTGTTGTTAAAACCTTGTTTTATAAGCATTGTTGTGAAAGCCATTGGTTGAGTGAAGAACTTGAACTAGGGTTTGAGTATCATTGTTATGTGAGAGTTGTTTTATAAGCATTGTTGTTGAAGCCATTGGTTGTGTGAAGAACTTGAACTAGGGTTTGAAAAGAACATGAGTATCATTGTTATGTGAGAGTGGTTGATAAGCATTGTTGGAAACATTTTGAGTAAAGGATCATATGCTTGGACTAGGGTTTGTAAGCAAGGATTGTTTCATTGAGTGTTTGGTTGAGTAGAGTTGGTTGAGCCTAGTCAAGTGGATGTGTGAAGTGATTGTTCAAGTTCCATAAAACAAACTATTCTATATTCTGAATTGATTTGAGAAAGTGATTGAGTATTGAGTTGAAGCATATTGAGTCTCTAACAATTCTCTGTATGTTTCTGAAAGAGTGATTGAAAGTGATTGAGCATTGAGGTGAATGTGAAGCATATTGAGTCTCTAACAATTCTTTGTATGTTTCTAAAAGAGTGATTGAAAGTGATTGAGCATTGTGATGAGTATAGAGCATATTGAGTCTCTAACAATTCTCTTTATGTTTCTATGAGATTGGACAAGTTCTAGTGTGGACTTGTTGAGCAGATTTGAGGTAAGTCTTTGAGAAGACTTGTGGACAGATTTGGGTAAGCTTTTGTGGAAGCTTACAATACATATTGAGAGCATATTTGGATAAGTTCTTGTGAGAACTTATTGAGCAGATTGGACAAGTTCTAGAGAGGACTTGAGGACAGATTAGTGTGAGATTTTGTGGAAGCTTACAAGGCAGATTTGAGACAAGTCTTTGAGAAGACTTGAGAGCAGAGTTGATTGATTTGTTCAAACCTTGAGTTAAGGTTTGGGGCAGATCCAACAGAGTTGATTTGAGATTGAGTCAAGCTTTGAGTTAAGGCTTGAGGATAGAGATTGAGGATAGATTTGTGCTAGACCGAAGGACTATGTTTAGTACAGATTCGAGGATAGATTTTGGTGTAGATTTGAGGATAGGTTTGTGCCAGACCAGAGATAGAGATTGAGGATAGATTTGTGCTAGATCGATGGACTGTGTTTAGTACATATTTTAGATAGATCTTTGGAGGTGACAGAGTTGAGGACAAAGATCTCCATCCAGAGCAGGGAAGACAGGTGTCTTCTATGGATAGAGTTCCATTTGCTAAGGGTAGTGGAGGCAGAGGTCTTCTAGAGGATCACCAACCAGAGCAGAGATTAGGATATTGGTGTCTCCTATGGATAGAGATCCATGAACTTGATTTAGGGGATTGGTGTCTCCTTTGGACAGAGGTCCATAAACATTGTAATAGGGAAAGGATTCCCAAGATATTGATTGAGAAAATTTTAGTGAAATATTTTCTCCATGGAGTAGCCCACATTGGGTGAACCACGTAAATTATGGTGTCTCTATTGTGTGTGGTGATTTGTGCATTGCTTTGATTATTGCTATTGATATTGCTATCTATACATTGCATAATATTGATTGGGAAAGAAAAGTAAAAAGTGGTCTTATACTGTTCACCCCCCTCTCAATATAAGCTTGTGTTCTTCACATATATTCGCTTACCACCATAAAATACCAATCTAGATATATATGCCCTCCCAATATGACAATGAAATATTTGGATAGGCAAATGTCAAAATAATGAGGAAGATCAATTATTGATACATATTGAAAGACTACCTGATTCAGACACGTATATGGGGAAAGAAATTTTTTTTTTTGCAACCCCTAATATCTAAACTGCATTGTTGTCCAACTATACCACTCTTTTATTTATTGATTGATATATTAATCCTAGTGCATCCACCATTTCTTTTGGCATAATGGATGTGCTAACCCAGAGTCTATAATACAATTATGGATTAATTTTTCTTTATAGGTCAAATTAAGATAAAATGAGGGTCTTAGGTCTATTAGATCCTGGGAATAAGATTTGCAACATAGTCATAGGGACTTTTACAAATGCTCTTTCTACCCTAGGATAGATAACATTTCCCAAAATAGGACTGGTAAAATGGACGTTTTCAAGTGATTCACTATGTTGAAAGATCCTAGAGATGTCACTTTTTGAGGAAAAAATCATGGTTTCTCTTGGATTAGCTTATTCTAGTGGCACTAATTGCTACCTTGGGATTGTTGGAGTATTATGTTTAATAAATGCCAAAGTTTTTGGTGGTAAAATTGTTGATAGTTCTAAGTCATTTTTTACTACTTTTTTCTAACTACCTAGGGACCTTAGACCATTTGGTTGAGGGATGGCAAGGGGAACAAAATTCATTGACCATTAAGATATTAGATTCAAAGGTTGTTATTTTGATTGGGTTAACTTGTGCTAGTTGCCATGAGTTGGTGGATTGTCTACATCCTTTTCCTCGATTACCTTCTTCTTGGACCTCATTATATAATTTGACTATACTTGAGATATTTTACCCATTACATTGCCCATTTGGTTAGATATTGCATATATCTCTTCCTCATCCCAAAGCCACTAGGATTTGGTCTTGAGAAACATGACCAGTTTTGTGGTGGTGGTTTGAGAATTATTTTTTGGCATATGGATTTTAGCTTTTAAATATGAACTAGATGGCATCATCTCCTATACTAAAATTTCCAAAAGCTATGATGTTTCTCCTAGGTTGATTTGGCTCAAGGAATTTTCAATAGGTAGGTAGTACCATGTGGTGGGTTTCTCTATATAATTATTCTATATAGGATATAATTCCCTAGCATGATTGGGTACTACCATTTGTATATGGGTTGCCATCAAGACTATTTTGGATTGACCATTTTTCTAAGTATTTTGGATCTACGATCTAGGATTTCCTGTAGGTGGGTTCATGTATCCATATTCCTTGTGGGGAAGAAGGCTTGTAGTTGTTTTTATAGGGATATATCAAGGTATTTTTCTCTCTTCTCATGGTCAAAATTTGGTTAGCTATAAATGCAAGAAGCTTGTGGGATGAGTCTTGCTCAAGATCCCTGGGATTTTATGGAGTTGGAACTTGTGTGGATATAGCAATTGAGTGTGAATGAGAGGATGACTAAGAGGTCGTTGGTTGAGTAATAGGAACTAGAGTTTGCACATTGGAGTATAGAGGTATGGGAAGCCTAGGGGCTAGTCTTCAAATCTAAATTAAGTCATACTCAACATGGATGTCCAACTCATATGCTTTTGATAGGGAGTTTCCTCCTCTAGATTTAATCATCATTGAAATCTTAGAATCCAAGGCTTTTAAATAGTATATAAGTGCCATACCTAATGAGGGACACATTTCATTTAGTATTCTATGCCAAGATTTATGAAATCTAAGGTTGAAATATTTCATTGCCTCCATGGGAACTCTTTTGATTGTTGCTAACTATTATAGGAGAGACACCCCATCCATATTCTCTCTAAATATTTTAATGAAAATATTGTTGATTTGGTCCCAACTGGTGATCAAACTAGGATGTAGTGTGATGTACCATACTTGGGATTTTTGTCTAAAATATGTTACCAACAACCTTAAAACCATATTTTATTTTGAAATATTGTGGATCATGCACAAGATTACCATATGGTAAAGGTGCTCAATGGGGGTAGTGATATCTTCACCTATAAAATAGAAGAGGGACTTCAAATTTTATTGGGGTATCTCCTCCCATATTTCAATTTGATGTTGGTGGTGCTAGTGGACCTTTGTCATTCTAAGCAAGATATGTTCTAGAGGGAAAAAGTGGGGGCAGAGTAGCCATATTATGGACTACGGATCTTCTTTGAAAAATTATTGTAGACAATGACAACAACTCTTATCATATCTTATGAATGCAAAATTCCAAACACAAGGTTTTTGTCTAGTTATATTTGGGTTATTTATTCAGGATGGATTCACTAGGTGAATGTAGCTTCTCAAAACTAGGTAGACTAAGGTCTTCACCCAAACCTTGATCTAGTATATTCAAAAATTACTTCTTCTAGTGTTTGTTCTAGAGTAGAGTTTCTAGGTGAGAAAATAGGTACTCTAGCAAGTGAGAACATACTAATACCCTCACCAAGTCTCATCCCTACTCCTTTTTGTGATTTTGAGACCAAATATGTGTCACTAAGGTCCCACTAGGCATGTCATTAAACTATTATCATCTTAAATTATCCTAGCTTGAGATAATCACACCTCACATTGGAGTGACATAGCAAGCTGCAATCGAGACCATAGGTTTTTTCTTAATCAAGGACCTCTGAGAGTTTTTACAAGGCCAAATCCTTGTTAAGATATGATCTAGTACCAATTTCTCAATAAATTAAAAGGGTGTGAGAAATTAAACAAACTCAACAAAGAAAATAAAAATGGGTAATGCACCAAGAGGTCCACTAAGATATTCCTACAAAAATAGGCCTAAACACTATGTGCTAGTGGTGAACACTTCCTCTCCTTGATACTGTGAAGTGTAATCAAGATCTACCAGTTATAAGCATGCATAAGAAAGCGGGTCCTTCAAGAGAGCCAAGCTAGTAAGTGAATCAATACAAAAATAAATGTAGACCCCTCACATGCAAATGCACTTAGAAAACTATGATATTTAGGCAAAAGATCATAAACACAAACACATACACAACAATGGATCTGTAGGAAAATGCTAAAACATAAACACAATATTCCATGTATATATATATATTGCAAGCAAACTCTGACAAAGATTGTGCCATAAACAAGGTTTTGATATTTCCCACAAGATGCTCAGGAACCACTACTATTTTACAAAGAGAAATGAAAGGAAATCATACAAATGTATACAATTGCAAACTCATCGATCCTTTACAAAGCTAATACTACTGCTATTTATATATTACAAAAGGAGAATTTTCCCTCCAAAATTTGTAGGATGATATAATTTTTTGTCTACCTATCTCTTGAGGATTTTGAATATTTAATGGATTATCCCTTAGTTATAATTTCTATCAATTTGTAGTTTTCATGGTTGTAGGTACCCATTCCTTTGCCTTTAGTGGTTTACCTACCTTCATTTAATTTGCAGAGCTAAAGTATTCTTGGTAAATAGCCATATTTTCTTAGTATTGGTGTATTGTCTTTCTTATTCTTAGGGAACTGTGTAGTCACCTACCCCTCCCTTTGTATTGGCGCCCTTGTCCACCTTCAAAGTTTGTTATATTAAAACTTTTCTATCATCCTTAATCTACATGATCAGGATCTTCTTAATCAAGACTTTTGCTTGGTTTCTTCCTTCGATATTTTAGAAGTTTTGACAAATTGTTCTATCAAGCCTTTTTCATTAGACCTTCCTTCTTATTTGAATCTCATAAAAACTCTCGATTGCTTTTATACTTTTCCAATTTCTCTCTTTGTTTGGTTTTATGCTCCATTTTTCCTATTTATTCATGTCAACCATTTTTTTAGGATTTTTCCATGTCTACCAACTCTGCTAGTGACTCAGGTGGTTCTTTTTATTGTTGTAGAGAGAATTTCACCTTAGCGACCTTTATTATGAATGTGGGGAAGTTATGTCTTTTAGTTTCTATTATTATAGAGTAATCACAAGGATCCCTCTTCTTCCACCACTTGTTGGTTTCTCCCTTGCCATCTCCCATCATCAAGGGTATACTTACATGTTTTATGGCAAGATGATATTGTCAAATGTGGTAGTCCAGGTGCGAGCCCTGGGCAATTTTGGCGTAAGATATACCCCTGCCTCTTTGGATCTTACCCAAAAGTGGCATCCCTTCTGGGATGTTTTCCACAAAAAAAAAAGTATGGAGGGTCTATTTCAACATTTCCATGCACCCTAGGTTTGTGATCTAGGTGCACCACAAAATAAATGATATTTTATTAGGAGCATTGGTGGAAGAAATTTGGGAGCATCCTTGAGATTATGGTAACAAGTGTCACATGTTACAATTTAGGTGCCTAATTGAAAAACATAAATATTCTATATGAATATAGTTTATGAAGTTAGGACATAACCTCTATATACTAGTATATATTTGTGGTTCAAGTTCCCCATTAGATGGACATACAATCTATTGGATTTTTAGGAGATAAAAGGTGTGATGAAACCTCATTAAGTGTAGTATCAATATTGGTAGTGATAACTTATTCATATTTTTTACTTGTTGGTATTGATTTATTAGTGATTATTTTTAAATTTCTATGACCATGGCATGTGTATTTTATTTAATACTTGATATAGATGTATAGTACTTGATTGATGATGTCATCTCAAGTATGAGATGAAAACCCTAAATACATGTTAAGCTATTGACTTGTTTGCCTATAAGTAGTGGACTAGATGGTCCATGTGGAGACATAGGAAGGGGCATGTTGAACTCAGTGATTGGGTGGTTGGTCATCCACTATATAATTATTTATTTTTAATTGTGTTGTTTTAAAATTGGTAATTTCACCTAATGGTGCAAGAAGGTCCTAATAGGGGATAATTAAAATTTGTTTAGTAGTAAAAATAATCATGGAGAAGACATCTTGAAGAAATACATGTAAAAGAGAAAAGTGTTATTATTGTTTTGTGAACTATTATTAATTTAGTAATGATTAAAATTATATACTGTACTTTTTTAATTTCATGATAATAAAATTGAAAACAAATTCTTTAAAGAGTGTTATTTTATTTTGTAGTTAAATATGCACATCTCAATATCATTTGAGTATAATTTTATTGAAAAATAGGTCTTGAAAAAAGAACTTCAAAAATATTTTGTATGGACGTGATAAACAAGAAAATAACTTTGGACATGCTAATTTTTTTTGTAAGAATTGAAAATTAGTTTGAAAGACCTTCCAACATGGTGAGTAAACACTTGAAACCATAATAGAAGAGAAAATTTGTGTTTCTTGAACTTTTAAAGCCATAAGGTCACTTTTTACAACATCAATAAAATATATAACACGGAAAAAAAAATTAATACTTGTGGTTAGAATACCTTTTAAGGTTGGTATGGATTGTATATCAGTCTCACTTGTGATGGATACTAATAATTTAAGGTAGAGTATTCAATAGTTCAACAAACCAATATTTGTGATAGTAGCTAATGAAATGAAGTTCAATATTTAATTATTTTTCATATATACCTAAATGGAAAAACACTATTAAATTAAAAAACAAAGAAAAGAGTTTATCATGTACATTAGAGCAAGTAAATAATTTAACAAAAGTAAATATATTAGTTAGTATTTCATTGAATGATAATAAGAGAATGCAAAAACATATTCATGAAAATATCTCTAAAAAATAGAGATGCCTCAACCAATTTTTATTTGAAATTAGGTTAATATTGTATTAAAGGCTAAAATTGTATGCTTGAACATAAAACTACTTTATAAAATGACTAATAAATTGGAGTGGAGCCTCCTAAAGTAAGTGTACTGAAAATCATTACAACTTTGATAGATTGTGCCCCAGAAGAATATGAGGAGCCTGAAACTAACACCAAAGGAGCGCAATCCATGCTAACCTAAAAGGATTCCATGTTAGATTTCAACAAATAGATATATCCAAAGGGTAGATATATGAGCAGAAAATCTCCTTTTATGTGGGCAAGCTGACCACTTGATAAGAAAATGGATCATAATGATTAATCTAAAGTTGTTTTAATGATATCATAGTCAGACCTCACTTTTGACAAAATTTGATGAGCCTTTTTGATGATAATTGAACAAACTCCATTATAGAAGGATCAACCCAAACATCATCCATGGAAAAATTAGTAGAGCTCATCATCATCTGCATCATTTTAGATAAATAACCTCTGGTAACTCATGCATCATCTCGTCATTGGACAAGTAGGGATATTATTGGTGATGGGATATGGCAAGAAGAAAACTAACAAGTGGGGAAAGAAGAGGGATCCTTGTGATCACTCTATAATAATGGAAATTAAAAGACATAAACTTCCCCATATTCATAAGAAAGGTCACTAAGGTGAAATCCTCTCTACAACAATCAAGGAACTACTTTAATTACTGGAAGATTTGGCATACATAGAAATATCCTAAAGCAAAGGTTGGCATGAATAAGGAGGAAGAAAGAAGCATAAAATAATACAAATAAAAAATAGCAAAAATACAAAAGTGATCAAGAATTTTAATGAGATTCAATGAAGGAGGAAGATCCGATGAAAAAGGCTCGATGGAATGACTTGTTGAAACTTCTAAAGTCTCTAAGGAAATGACCAGGCAAGAGTCCCAATTAAGAATATCCCGATCAGGTAGACAAAGAGTGCTAGAAAAGTTTTTAAATAGAGAAAAACTTTGAAAGTGGATGAATGCACAAAAACCAAGGGGGTTAGGTGAGTGCATAGATCCCTAGAAAGAAAAATTATAGTATACCATTATTGAGAAATAATGGGCCATCTACCAGAATTATTTTGGTTCTACAAGTCAAATAAGGTAGGTGAACCATTGAAGGTAAAATAATGGGGACCTACAACCACAAAAACTATAAATTAACAACAAAAATGATCGAGGGCTACTCCATGAAATATTTAGAATCCTGAGGAGATAGGTAGATGGAAAGTTAGATCATCCTACAAAATTTTGGAGGGAAAACTCCTCTTTTGTAATCTATAAATAGTAGTAGTATTAGCTTTGTAAAGGATCAATGAGTTTGCAATTGTATACATTTGTAGGTTTTCCTTTCATTTCTCTCTATAAAAATAGTTTTAGTTCCTAAGTAGTTTGTGGGTAATCTCGAACCCCCACTTTTGGCATAATATTTGTAAGAGTTTTCTTGCATTTATATACATGGGAGCCTGTCTATTTTTTAGCATTTGCTTATAGACTTGTTGTTGTGTATGTGTTTGTATTTGTGATCTTTTGCATGAATATCAGTTTTTGCTAAGTGTGTATATGAGGGGCCTATATCTATTTTCATACTGAATCACTTACTAGCTTGGCTCTCCTGCAGGACCCACCTTCTTATGCATGCATATAACTGGTAGATCTCAATCACACTTCATTTTTTCAAGAAGAGGAAGTGTTCATCATTTGCACATAGCGTTCAAGCCTATTTTTGTAGGAAGATCTTAGCGAATCTCTTGGCACATCGTCTCTTTTTCTTTTTTTTGTTGAGTTTTGTTTATTTTCTTGCACCCTTTCCTTTTTTTTAGCAACTAGCACCTTGAAGATCACATCTTAACAATGAATTGACCTTGTAAAAACTCTCAAAGGCCCCCGATTGAGCCAAACCTTGTGCTCTCGGCTATGGCCCATTGTGTCACTCCAACATGAGGTATGATTTTCCTAAGCAGGGATAATCATAGATGATAATAGTAATTTTATATATATATATATATATATATATATATATATATATATATATATATATATATATATATATATATATATATTACAATGATTTATTATTAAGATATCCGTATTGAAGTTCCTTTAAGGATAAGGATGCAATAACCATGTCTATGGTGGTTTACTATAAAATCCATGCCCAAACAATATTAGAACTTAGCCTTCAAGTTAAAAAATAGATACTAAAATATTTTTTTCTTAGATGAAACAACATATATTGTATCTCCTTATAATCTTATACGTCCATGAAGTATAACTTATAAAATATGTATCTATACCTTGTATTATTGAGTGCATTTTCTATTGTCCACCTTAGCATGGTAAATGCTATAGAGATGTCCTAGCTAATTTGAAAAATTAGAAAATTTAATAAAAGTAATGAAATTTGAAAATGTATTCTAAATGAGGAGGTCTAATGAAATATGACCTCTTCTAGCAGCTCAAATATCTCACAAGTTCACAAACCAAAAAATGAACAACAATAAATTAATTGCATTCAATTTTTTTTTATTGGCTGAAAATCGTTCAACATCTAAAAGTGAGACACTACAAATCACAATCCAAATCAAAATAAGACACTCAAAGACAAAAACATTATTGTATTACAATTGGCCTTAATGAATCAAAGAAGAAATCTTAATTTTTTAACTGTGAATGAGCACTTATTCTACCCAAAATGACTTGGCTTCCTCCTTCATCATTGGAGTCTCTTCCTTTACTCCTCAAATATCTCACTCTTATTGGCCAGGTCATTGCAACTCCTCATCAACCCAAAACATCACACTTTTGATCTACCAAATCGCTTCAATTTGGAGTCTCTTCATATGCTAGATCATCCTTTAACTGATTTTTTAGTTTACTTCAATTATTGCTTATGAGTTGGCTGCATGTGATGCTGATAAAACTAAGTGTTTAACAAAATTTCTATGACTACCAAGTGTTTGATGTATGTGCTATAGTTTTAAATCTTTTTGATTAATCAAGATTACTCGTCGAACTCGTGAGATTTCCTAAGCACTGAGTTCTTTAAATTTTCTCAATGCTAAGAAACTCATCAAATTGCTACACTTTTTTTACCACTTTCTTGTCAATTTATCAGTGATTTCTCAGCCACCAAAGCAAAAGTAGATGAGAAATGCCAAATTTAGAGTGGTTAAAAAAAAATTAATGTAAAGGACTTAAATTTTGTCTAATATTATTCAATAATTCTCAAAACAAAAAAAATACACGTGTACTCAGTCAATCCATATCAGTTGGCATATTTCTGAGAACACCATTTACAAGAAGAGTTGATTTTTTATTTTTTTAAATTTAATCAACATCACCTCTATTAAATGAGTTATCACAACATTATCAATTGTTATCTCAAATTATTTGTATGCAAATATTTTTCTACAATCACTCTGTAGTTGTGTACAAATATTAATTCAGTCTATTGCATCCATATTTATTGATAGGAAGTGGTTAGATAACACTATATGCAAATTGGCTATCTCAGACGGTTGGAAAATCCATCCTAATTAAATTTCAGGTATAATAAGCTCTAACCTCTTTAAGGTAAATCTTTTTTAATTTTGCATAAAGTACTTAACTTTATTTTATATCTCATTATATTTCAAGTGTAGTAGATATTTTTGAATCGTTAATAATAATCCTTCAAAGGATAATTTTTTTGAAAAATTTATCCTCTTGGAGTCCCAAATCAAAGGACGTAATTAAATTTCAAATATAACAAGCTTTGATGTTAAGATACATTTTTTTGAATTTAAAAGTCATGTTGCATTTTTATGTTGTATTTGGGTTGAATCATTGATTCATAAATTGTAATTGTACTCTTTGTAATGAATATCTAATATAAAATCAACTTTTTGTCTCTCCAATTGTTGCATACAATATATTTTTTGATTATTGAATAATTTCTTCGGTTTTTATTTTGATTTTTACCAAGTTGTTGAAAAAACCTCCAAAATTAGGCTACCAAGTTTGGTAAGTTATGTTAGAGTATATTTACATCATTTGGGTCATGTAAATGTACCACCCTTGGTACATAACTAGAGTAGTAGATTACTTTAGGGGGTAGTTAGCTAGTTATTTCAAGTAATATAATAAATGCACAAGTGCCTATGTGCAAGTTGTAAATGTGAAAGGTGTCTCCTTGTACAACTAGGTAGAGTGTTATCCAAGCAACCCATATTTCTATATAAATGACCTCATAGTGAGTTATTATATATCATTTTAGGTAGTAGTAAGTATACTGGGTAGATCACAATATATATTGGTGATGGATACAATATAGTTCTTTAGCATCCATTCTGGAGTGTCCATTTCCTCCATTCGTCATTGTATCATTTTTGTCACTTTCCATTAATAGCATATTCCAACATCTTACATTTATGCATATTTTATATCCTATGATTGTATTCTCCCTTGGCATACACCATTGAAAAGGATTGAAAATCCAACTAAGTGTTCTATTATTTACAATTCAATATATAGGCACTAATGGCCCAAAATACATAACCAAACCCATCAAATCATGGATTTGATCCAATATGCTTAACCATAAGCTACAAAAGTGCAAAGGAGAATGCACGTAAACTTCTAAGTTAAGAGAAAGGAATATTGCTAACTAGAAGATCCATTTTAGCTATCTTGAAGTACACACTTCCTACTTTGAGTTCACACTTACTAACTAACACTCTAAATGACAACTAGAAGATAACTAGTGCCCACAAGTGCATGTGAGAAGGAGACTCACTTACAATTATTAATTTGCAAGAAATAAACTATGCAAACCTAGCTAGGAACTACTAGAGGGGTCATATGAAAGATCTAACATCAATCCTCATCATGCCTCCCCACAATAGAAGCATTGGACTCCAATGCTTTCAGAAGAATAGGAAAGTCACGGGACATCTGATGAAAAGAAATCCAACGAGCCTGATGCGGCAGTTGTCCTCGTCGAGCCACAAGATATGAGGTGGTAGACCCCCGGCGAGTCTGTCGAGTCTTCGTGTCATAGATCTGATCTGCATCCAATGGTAACTGAGCATCAGGAACCACGTCCACGGGATGACCGATAGGCTGGTGCAGTCTCCAATGTAGAGTCAAAGTACAACTTCAAAAGATCTACATTGACGACGTCATGAATTCCCAAGTGTGCGGGAAGATCAAGGCGAAAAGCATTCTCGGACACCTGCTGAAGAATAGTATAAGGCCCATAGCGAATTGGTTTGATTTTGCTATGAGTCTTATCAATGAAACGCCGCTTGTCAAGATGCAACCAAACTTTGTCACCAACCTGAAATGGATGAGGAATTCGATGTCGATCCATGGCCTTTTTTTGTTGTTGTTGTGTCTTTTGCAAAATCTCAACCACCTTTGATTGAAGATTGTGCAAGTGTTGAATAAATGAGTGTGCCTTGTCTTGCTCCTTCTGAAGATGTGAAGTGACAGGAGAAGGCAAAGACAAAGGTAACTCATAAGGTGCCAAGGGCTGAAATCCCATACAAACCTCAAAGGGTGAATGACCTGTAGAAGAATGTAGGGCCCTATTGTAGGCATGTTCAATATGAGTGAGACTCAAGTCCCACTTTGTTGGTGAAGCGTGATGATAGATTCGTAAACTTTGCACAAGTGTACGGTTTACCACTTGAGTCTGCCCATCGGATCTGCGGATGATAGGCGATGGAAAAGTTAAGGGAAACTCCCAAAATCTTCCACAAAGAATGCCAAAAGTGACCCACAAAGCGTGAATCACGATCCGAGATAATGCTGGTAGGTAGACCAAAGGAACGCCAAATGCTGTCAAAGAAAAATTGGGCTAAGTCTGATGCAGAACTTGTCTTGCGGCATGGAATAAACTTAGCCATTTTACTGAATCTGTCAACCACCACGAACACACAATCATGTTGGCGCACTGTCATAGGAAAACCACTAACCAAATCCATGGAAATGCTTTCCCAAGGACGGGAAGGAATGGGCAAAGGCATGCCTAAGCCAAACTTCCTATTAGCTGGTTTTGAGCGACAACAAACTGCACACTGTTTGAGAAATCTCAACACATCCCTCTGCATTTTAGGCCAATAGAAAAATCTTTGCAAATGATGAAGTGTTTTATGCTTCCCAAAGTGACCACCATAAAGTGTAGAATGAGCTTCCTTAAGAAGTGACACTCTAGGCTCACAAGGAACACAAACCTTGTCCAATTTGTAAAGAAGTCCTTCTTTGATGTAGAAATCTTGGAAAGGACGCAAATTGGAAGAAGAAGGCTTACTCACTTGCTCAAATATTTTTCCAAAATCGGGATCTTGTGAATACTGATTAGGCCAAGTCTGAAATCCCAAGTGTGAAGTGGACATAACTGTTAAGGCAAGAGCGGTAGGAGGCCTACTCAAACAATCAGCAACAGTATTACTCTTCCCCTTTTTGTACTTGATCACCAAGTGAAATTGTTGGAGGTAAGAGGCCCACTTCATATGTCTTGATTCTTCAATTTTACTTTGAGATTGTAAAAACTTGAGAGGCATATGATCAGTGTGTACTACTGTATCTTTTCCCAAAAGATAATGTCTCCAATACTTAATAGCTTGAACTAATGCATACAACTCCTTGTCATATGTAGAATAGTTCAACTTAGCAGCAGAAAAAGTTTCTGAATGATAAGCAACTGGATGACCATTCTGTTTGAGCACAGCTCCTAAGGCAACTTTAGAGGCATCCGTTTCAATCTCAAAAGGTTGAGAGAGGTCGGGTAAAGTTAACACAGGTGTTGTACAAAGTTTCTTTTTGAGTTTCTCAAAGGCAACTTCTTGGCTTTTCTCCCAATGAAATGGAATTTTGGACTTAGTGAGATAATGCAATGGAGCTGCAAGGGTGGAATATTGAGGAATGAACTTGCGATAAAAATTCGCAAGTCCTAGAAAACTCCTTAACTCAGTGAGAGTTGTAGGAGGGGACCACTTAAGTAAAACATCAACTTTTATGGGATCTACCTGAATTCCACTTTCACTAATCACATAGCCAAGGTAAGAAACTGAAGTATTGCCAAAAGAACACTTGGAAGAATTGGCATATAATTGATTCTTCGCAAGAAGATCAAGGGTTTGCTAGATATGCCTAAGGTGTTCCTCCCAAGTTTTTGAGAAAATCAATATATCATCAAGATATATTATTACAAATTTGTCAAGTACATCACGAAATACATCATTCATCAACCTCATGAAGGTTGCGGGAGCATTAGTAAGACCGAAGGGCATGACCAACCATTCAAAGAGGCCCATCTTCGTCTTAAAAGTTGTCTTCCATGTATCCTCGGCTTGGATACGCACTTGATGATATCCACTTTTGAGATCTATTTTTGAAAAGAACTTAGCTCCTTGAAGCTGATCTAATAAATCATCAATGCGTGGTAATGGATATCTATTCTTTACAAGAAATTCTGTTCAAAGCACGAAAATCAATGCACAATCTCCAAGTGCCATCTTTTTTAAGAACCAACAAAATAGGTGAGGCACAAGCAGAAGTACTTTCCTTAATGAAACCCTTAGACAACAAATCTTCTATTTGCCTTTTTATTTCTTCATTTTGCAAAATAGATTGTCTATACATGGGTGCATTAGGTAGTGAAGAACCAGGAATGATTTCAATGCTGTGATTAATTGTGCGAATTGGAGGAAGAGACTTTGGCTCCTGAAATATGTGTGAATAACTTTGCAATATTTTATCCATTGAAGAGTGTTGCTTTGTAATGGATGTGGATGTAGAAGTGTTTTGAGAGCGAATGAAAATTAGAGCAACATCACCACCTTTTTTAATTACTCTTTTCGTTTGCTTGGAACTTAGAATGATGTTAGGAGTGTTGGTGCTTTTAATGAGAAAGACCTTACCATATTTTTGAAGTGTGTAGGTTCTTTTGAAAGCATCATAAACAGCTCTCCTATCATATTGAAAAGGTTGTCCAAGCAAAATCCCACAACAATCCATAGGAGTCACATCACAAGTGACTTGATCTATGAAATGTGGGCCAAGTGCAAATTTTAATGTGCAAGTGTGAGTGATTTCTGAGCCTCTTCCACTATCCTTCCAACCCAAAGAATAAGGTTGAGGATGAGGCTCCATAGGTAACTTCAAACGCTCGACAATGGACCTCGCAATTAGATTTTTCTGCGAGCCATTATCCACTATACAATCAGTTGCAAAATTATGAAGCAAATGGGCTCGAGTGATGAACAAAGCATCACGAGCCCCTTCTGATGAACTTACATTTACCAAGGTAACTTCATTAAGCTTACCTCGTAATTCCGTGTATACTCTACTCTCTCCTACAGACTCAAGGGGACCTTTGGGAGCATCCTCCTCTTGAGTAGTAATTACTAAACTCTTCTTTTTAAGCTTAAAGCAATCAACTTTCTCATGGCCTTTCTTCTTACAATAATTGCAAAATTTTTTAGAAGAAGAAGAAGATTTAGAAGAAGAAGAAGAAGAAGGAGTAGAAGCGGAAGGGGAAGGAGAAGAAGGAGATGGAGAAGACACATTCTTCTTTTGAGCAAAATTCTTCTTTTGTGAGAAAGAATTATTCCCTTTTGATGAGTTTGCAACCACTTGAGTAACAAGTGCGCGGAATGCCTGCGAATGCGCCTTAAACTTGTCCTCCGCAAGTTGCGCCTGGTTGAAAACTGAATCCAATGTTTCCATAGAAACAAACATTAGTTCCCTATACAAATGCTCTAACAAGCCACTTTGAAATTTGAGAATCAAACCTGGAACATCATCCTCCACATTCACAAGTATCCTGAACCTGTTAAACTGGAAAATATATTCTTGTACAGACATATTAGTACCTTGTCGAAAATGAAACCATTTAATAACCAATTCCCTAGAATAATTTGAAGGATAAAAATTGGTCTTAAGACAATGTACAAGCTCATCCCATGTAGTGAGTGCATCCTGTCCTCTTTTTCGTTCAACAAGTACTTTGGCTAAACCAGAAAGTTTTAGCTTAGCATAAGGCACTACATCGTCTTCTGAAAGTTGAGAGTAAGAAAACCAAGAACTCATGTCAAGAATCCAACTATTCAAGACATCAGGGTTCCTGGATCCATCATAAAATGGAACTTCACAACGAACTCTCAGACGAGAATCATGAGCAGAAGTTGAAGCATTATGCAAAGAAATGTCATTTACCTTCATGGCAAGATTGCCAAGGACTTCTGCCATGGTAGTGTCATTAGCTTTATCTGCTAAAGCATTTACAACATGGGCAAGTTCTGCCACTTGGGCAGCCAAGTCAGAAGCCATGTGAACCCGGGTATAAGCCAGGAGTAAAAATGAGAAAGCACTAAATCAAGGAAAGAAAATGGAAATTTTCCTTGTTACAATGGAGTGCTTCTGAATTTGAAAATTTTACTCCTAAGGCTGAAAATTTTGAAATTTTAAACTAATCTAAGGTGCAATTTAGCATTTATTAATTTAAAAATAACTTAATTAAAAATTAAATTTCAATTAATCAAAGATTAATGAATTTAATCAAGTTATTAAAAATTAAATTAATAAACACAAAATTTAACATGCAACCTTAAATAGTAAAAATTAAAAATTACAATAAATTACCCTTCAAGATGACTTACAAGTGCATGAAATTCTGCTGCTACTGTGGCACACTTCCCGAGGCAGACTTCACAAAACTCCTGTTGCACGCTTCCCGAGCAAATAAACCAACAACAAATTCCAGTTACAGTGCAGAAAGAATTACAATGGGCACAAATCATGCAAAATTTTGTGCACTAATTTTTGTGCACATCTGTCATGCACAAACTCCTGTGCACAAAGTTTCATGCACAAAAATTTGGGCTCCAAGCACGTAGCCCGCCCTTGGCCGATGCATGCTGGCCACAGCGCTGTCGGCCGCGAGCCCGACGAGACGTCCGACAAGACATGTCGACGACTGTCGTAGCGGCACTCGCGGACCGCGAGCCCTACGATCGCTGACAAGCTTGTCAGGCGCTGCGTCGTAGGCAACCAAGCCTGCAGATGCCTGACAATGCTGTCAGGCGCTATGGCGATTGAGCCTACCGCACCGGAGCCGAAGCCTGACAAGCTGTCAGGCTGTCAGGCCGGCGGACAATGCAAACTGCCACCGGCTCGACACTGGGCACTGCGCTATCGACGGACAGCGAAGGCCGAGGCTATCATGCTTGGCGCTGTCAGTCTGACAGTAGGCTCAGATCTACTGTCAGACTTGACAAATGCGTCAGGCAACAGCCGCAATCACTGTCACTGCGAACAGTGATTACCGTCGGCTTGCTGCCCAACGGCAGACGACCGACAGGCAATGGCGGATAGGCGTCGTGAGCTGCTGAAAGCCACCGTGGCCTGGCCGGTGTTTCCGAATGCAGCTGAAGCCTACTACAAGGCCTTCGACTGCCAAAAAAATATACTATTTTTTTTTTTTTACAATGCAAAAAAAATTAATATATTAAAAAAATAATATATTAATAAAAATTAAAGCTTTTCTAATACAAACTAAAATTTTTTAAAAATTAACCAGGGGGGTTAATTCCAAAATTTGAAAAACTTAATTTGTAAAAATGCGAGCAACCAGATCCCTCCAGTAGCTCTCCTTTCAAGATCCGGTCGACACACGACCAACGTTTGAAAGGCAACCAGATCTAAGTCGACACACGACCTAGTTTTGATGACCTCCTGGAGCTCTTCAGTACTCAAAAATGGGGGGGCGACAGGGTCAAATGGCTCCCTAATCCTAATTGGACCGTAGCTACGATCCAATCCCTTCCAAGGATCACAATACGAAGAACTCTGAGGCAAACTTTTCCTATACCTCTTGAGCATAAGCAAAAAGTTGGAACGAGGAGTTTGTCGTCGAAGGAACTTCCTTCTCCGAATGGTTTTCAAGCTACCCTTGAGCTTAAACCGAGTCCTCAATGAGAAAATATTTCTCATAACAAAATTCTCTCCTATCCTCTCACCTCACAAGCCCTAGTGCAAACATGAACTAGGCTCTGATACCAATGAAAAGGATTGAAAATCCAACTAAGTGTTCTATTATTTACAATTCAATATATAGGCACTAATGGCCCAAAATACATAACCAAACCCATCAAATCATGGATTTGATCCAATATGCTTAACCATAAGCTACAAAAGTGCAAAGGAGAATGCACGTAAACTTCTAAGTTAAGAGAAAGGAATATTGCTAACTAGAAGATCCATTTTAGCTATCTTGAAGTACACACTTCCTACTTTGAGTTCACACTTACTAACTAACACTCTAAATGACAACTAGAAGATAACTAGTGCCCACAAGTGCATGTGAGAAGGAGACTCACTTACAATTATTAATTTGCAAGAAATAAACTATGCAAACCTAGCTAGGAACTACTAGAGGGGTCATATGAAAGATCTAACATCAATCCTCATCAACCATCAAAAGCTAATAGTGGTATCAGATCTATGAAAGGCATATAGGATTAGGGAGAGCCACAAGGGATCACTATTGATATAAGCCTAAACTTTGTTGCGTCTTTGCAAATTGGATCTACCACAGTGCACTGATGCATGCAAACATCATCACAAGAGAGATAGAGAGGAGAAGAAAATATCAGTTCTAAAATTTATGAGATTGCATTTGACTAGAGTCTTTTCACAAAGTTCTAGAAAACTCATGAAGACTAGGACTCAACATTCGTTCCACAAAATTGACAAATCAACTAGTGAAGATTCGTCATTGATAAGATTTATAATCATCTTACTAATATCTTGTTGTAGAATAAGGAAATTGAACGAAGCCTTGTTGCAGACATACACATTGCAAAATAAAATGCCTCAGAAGCCTTATTGTAGAATAAAATGCTATAGAAGCCTTATTGCAGAAGAAAAGGCCACAAAAGCCTTGATCCAGAAGAAAATGCTACATAAGCCTTGAACCTAAAGAAGACTCCAGAGAAGAGTTCATGAAATATAGGATATTGGTGATCTCCTTCGTTGATTAAAGACTTCCTCTAGAAGAAGATAAAGAGACCCATCAACTATCTCATTGAAGAAATTCCATTCTTGAAAGAGATAGAGAAGGACTATCAAAAGTCTTGTTCTAGAGATCCATGAAGTAGTTGAAATTTGAAGGAAAGGTCTCATCAAGAAGACCAGAGAAGTTGCACGACTAAAGACCTTGAAGAGGTCTCAAGGAGAAATAAGGAGAAGGTTTGTAGATCCTCATTGCAAAAACTGGAGAAGCCATCAAAGAAGTTCCTAGGAAAACTCATTGGAAAAAAATAATTACAAAAGATAGTTGAAGAACTTGGTACAATTGTTGCAATCCGAAAACAAGCCCAAAGGAGAAATATTTGGCAAACAACTTGTCAAAATTTAGAGAGAAGATTCATGAAGACCTTAAGACCTTCATATTCTTGAGAAGAAAATCTTGTTTGAAGTCAAAACCTGATAAAGAGGTTGAAGAAGAACTCAAAAAAATAAACCTACCAAATCCAAGAAGATTTGGAAATAGTCCTTCATAGCTAAAGAAGGCACATTTCAAAGGTATAGATTTTCTAGATTCACAAAAAAATACTGAAAGGTTTCTAGGACAACATTTCAGTGAATAGATTGATTTCTAAAGAGCAACAATCAAAATAGCATTACTAGCTACAAGACTTTATATTTCTAGGCCAGATCCTGAAGTAGAAGTTGAAATCATCTACTAAAATTACAGAGTAGTAGATTAGAAGCATTCACAACTATGAGCAACCACCATTTCAAACAAGAAATTTGGTAAATCAACTCATCAATATATTCATCATCAAAGGTAAGCAACTTAGGTGCAAAAGGTTCATTACTTGAACACTTAATTCGGATTACTACTTAACTTCATTAAGCACTTTTTTTTTTTGGTAGATAAGATGCTATAGCATTTATACCAGGTTTTATAGGTTGACCCAAAACCTTTTACAAAAATTAGCCTAGAGTTGTTGATGAACATATCCTTACTAAGGAGCCTATATATGTAAAACTACATGTCGCCAAAGCCATTACATACGGTAAGGCACATAGCCTATTATCAAAAAGAAACTTCCCATACAAAATTTTGGGTATACCCCAAGAAAACACACATGCATCATAATTACAAAAAAGAAACAAACACGGATCCCTTCCTTGAGACAATGGAGAAACAAAAATCTACAGACACACATAGCAGAGTACTAAAAAAACTCCCACAAGCTCTGTATTGACAGTTACTCTTAATAAATCTTTGGTAATTGATTTCTTCTATATATTACATGCTTTGGTACCACATACTATCTTGGCCAATCAACCTTGGAGAAGTGAACCTACTAGCTATATTTATGGCGATGGCTATCTGGTGGTCCACATGGATCTGGTTTGAAGTCTTATATTATTGTTTCTTTCCTTCCCTATGATTATCAACCAACCTCAAATTACTAAGACAACTAGTAGCCATGTTATCTGACATGTGACTATCCCCATTAGTCTTTGTGGTATTTCCAAGCAGCATCCACGAAGACTGACAACTCAGATAATTTTTATTGTGATTCCAATTCAAAAAAGATACGGGAATACTCCTAGCCTTCAAACTTACAGTGCCTTCCCTATTGATAAATTCGACTATCATTATTGACATGCTTGTTGAATAAGCTCCTCTACTTCACTGGGGACACCGTGTTCCCATTTGAAAAGTCTGTCACCATCAACACCCAAATTGGCCAGCTTATCAGTAATTTTTTTAGCTTCTCGAAAGACATGTTGGGCTTTTCTGTCTTATCTTCCATGGAAAAGGATCCTAGCCTCTTCAAAAATTGTTTTAATCCTCCAAGGAGGTGTTTTCAAATTATTGAGGAGATTTATAACATGCATAGAGTCTCCTTCTACGATCAAATTTCCTTCTAAGTCTTGAGTCATTTGAAGGCCTCTCCACATAGCTCTAGCTTCAGCTTCATTGTTCGTCCTTGTTCCCAAATATTTAGAAAATGCAAGCATCATATTCCTATTATGATCTCACACAATGCCACCAGTGCCTACTCTGCTAGGATTTTCCTTAGTCGCTCCATAAAAATTAAGCTTAAACCAACCCGTAGGATGTGGATACCACTTAACATTGGCTATGGGGTAGACTACCCTAGGCACATACTCATATAACAAGGTTAAGCTTAAATATTAAGCAATCATGGTCTCCTGCAGATGAGGTTTACAACTATCAAAAGGGATAAGGTTCACATTCTTGTTGGAAAAGGATAGGATCCTGGCAATGATAGTTTGATGATCATGGATAGAATCATTAAAGACTCTATGGTTCCTTTCTAACCACACCTGCCAAAGATAGTGATTGAGAAAAATTTTCCACATGTATCGAAGTCTTTGTCTTGAAAAGGGGCACAGGGACTTCATTAAGCACCTTATTAGAATTCAAAAGTTACAAAATAGATGGTTGCATTTTAAGTTCTCAAATAAAGTGCAGAATATATTTTATGTTAAGTTTTATTACCTATATATTAATAGGAGTTAGATACATTCTTCCTATTATATAATTATTGAGAAGAGGACTACATTAAGAAATTTGCAGTGATCATTAGTGCATTTGAAACTACTTTGAGATATTATTAAGTGTAATAAGGTGAGATTATTAAAGTGCATTAAGTTGGAAATATTATTGGTTCATTACACTATACTAGTTGTTTATTATACTAGTTACTCTCAAAGAGTTATTTTATGTATTGATTGTTAAGATCAAGAGCACAAAAATCTATGAATAATCAAAGTATCTAAAGATACTATTAAGAACTCAATATCTACAAGGTATTATGGCCTATAGAAGCCACCAAGCAGATCGAAATTCCTCCAAGGAGTGAAGAATAAGAAGGCAGCCATTAAATCAATGATAGAAACCAAAAATTGATACTTGGTGAGTCTCAGATTCAAGGTGCACTAAGAGCTCATTATAGGTAAAATATTAGTGCAGAAATTACTCCTTCAAGTGCATACTACCTACATGATTATTAGCTCGGGTTTATTACTAGATTAACCAAGCGAAGAAGATAGTTGTATAGAAGATAATACAACATAAATCAACCCTTGCCTACAAGAAACAATATAGATAAGCCACCATTAAGACTAGTAAAAGAAGCTTGCAAAAGAGAAGGTGCAAAATCAAGGTATTGTATTACAAATCTATTTACATTATTCTGCACCATAAATCTTGTCCTATATATTAAAGAGGATAAAATTTGAGTGTCTTAATGACACATCCTCCACAAGTGAGGAACATAATACAAGTGGTCATAGAGGAGTATTATCTAAAGCAAGAGAGAAGAGCTAACAAAGAGATCTCATTACGATGTTTAAAAACATCCTACAACCACGAAAGAAAATAGTCTAAACAATCAACCTAAAGTACAAGATATCATAAAAGGGTCATTGTCCATCTATGTTGGCCATCATCTATTATACATTACAAAGGGATCATTCAAACCAACATATTGAAAGCAAAATCATAGAGCAAAAGAAGCAATACCCAAGATCTTTCTTTGAGAATATGTTCATAAAGAAGCAACATTCAAACTAGCCCTTGGATAATTATAGAACCATCTCTAAGCTCCTAAGACCTCCATTAAATCAAGATCCAACCTATGCTTGCTTGGAAGAAGTGTTGAAGAACAAGAAACAATTGGATTTATATTGGCAAGGGGAGTATATAGAAGAAGAGAAAGCATTGGAGGGAAAATACATGCAATCTACCACTTGTCACCACTGACAAGAAATGCTCATCTCATAAGCAAACACCTAAATGTTAGAAGGTTATGAAGCATATTTGATAGGAAGGAGCATTACAGTAGTTTCATCTACAATCGGAGATCATAAGCCACTTGGCCATGAATGTTACTCAAGAAGGCATTGAAACTAGCCTCAAGTGTTATGTAAATAAATCCCTTGTATATATCTCAAGTGAGAATTAAAAACTACCTTAGAAATTACTCAAGGCATACGTGCCACGTATCTATATAAGCATTCAACTCCAAGGTAAATAAGTGAAGTGAAATTAGAGTGAAATTACAATGTTCGAGTGACTAAGAGCACATTGAAATCAGAGTAAAAGGAGGTAGTGAGGACTATCATAAACCAAAATTAAATTCTCATGGTGATAAGCACCCATTAAGGAGAATACCAAGTCAAAATAAGCATTGTAGAAGCGTAGAGTTCAAATAAATAGCATGCAGGCCCTTCATGGGACAGCAAGGTCAAAGTAACATTAATACAACATTGAAGATACATACCAACAAGCCATCAAAGTACATGGAGCTACTCAAGGATACGTAGAGAACCAAAACTTACTAAGGTAAAGATTAAATTTTATTTATTTAATTAAAATCAAAGTTATAAGGTGATATAGACTATTGCATTAAACATATCAAGCATTAGTCATTATCAATCAAGCTTATTTCAAGGTATTGAATATTCATATTTGCAATTAACCAAGTAGGAGATATAAGGTTGTCAAATTTTATTAAATCATTATTAAATTGCAAATACCATTATTTTCTAATATTTCAAAAAGTAGGGAGATATAAGGCATACTACTTCAAACTATATACATATAATTGGAATTTATAAAATCAATCTATTGGAAAGAGAAGCAAATCAATCACCTACATATAAAGTTGGAATTAATTGGTAAATATTGTCTTATACTCATTCTAAGGAGACAAAAAGAAATCCAACCATTAAAGCATACTTCATTGGGAAAGATAAGGTAAAATTAAAAGGTTGACTATTCTCAAAATATTGCAAAATCAACTTAGAAGATGAACTAAGCATATTCTAATTATTAATGAGATATAAGGAATCCTACAAAACCTAATTCTAAGAAAGGTGTTATCAAATTAGTTCACATCTCTTAACTAGGGAGATATAAGAAATTCTACAAAATCTAAAGCCAAGAAAGGTTTTATACCTAGAGAGTCATCATGACCACAAACAAATTCATCCTTACAAAATCTCAACTACTTAAGGGTCCAAATTACTTCTTATGGAAAAACAAAGTGAGAGTTATTTTGATGTTTGAAAAACTTTGGGATATTGTTAAAGGAGCAAGAACTAAACCAACTCAAGGAGAAACAGAGATTCAAAAGTTTGAAGAAAGTGATGCTAAGGCATTAATGATAATAACCTTTGCCATCATAGATGAGATACAATATTACATTAGCTCAGTAGGGACATCTATAGATGCTTGGAAAATATTAGAGAAAATATTTGAAGGGAAAAATAAAGCCACTATCTTAAATCTTCAAACTCAATTACATTCCCTAAAAATGAATAGTGGTGAAAGCATAGAACTATTCTTAAGGAAGATAGCATATATCAAAGAAAATTACTAACCCTAGGAGAAAATGTTGAAGATAAATTCCTTGTTCATGTAACCTTGAGAGCACTTCCAGATAGCTACAAGCATCTAGTTACATCTTTATAGGTTCTAAGCAAATATACAGAGTTTGATGAAATAATCAAAATTCTTCAATATAGTGAAAGATGAAATGACTAGCAATGCATTGGTCCTAAAAGATAATCCACAGAGAAACATTACTTCATCATCAAAATATCGAATACCATGGAATAACTGATATTTTCATATATGCAGGAGAAAATGGCATAACACCAGCTACTGTAGATTCAATAAGAAATAAAAATCAAGGAAATCATATGAACTATGGAAGCCAAAAAAATAGGGTATTCCAACCAAGGTAATATCAAAATAATCCCTGACAGTAATAATCTTAGCATCAGTTTTACTATCCACAATTGGAATATCAAAAAGGGAATCAAAACGGACATCTAGCTTAGAATATTGAAGAAATTGAAGAATTGGAAGATACGACAGATGATCAATAAGTCAAAGCTCTTACAACAAGGTCAATATGGTATGAAGACACTAACTACTTGCCTGAACATGATACAAGAAATAGATAAGAAGATCCATATTGAATACTAAAGTCTTCAATACCCAAATAATGTAATACAGGGGGTGTTAGAGTATATTACATCATTTGGGTCATGTAAATGTACCACCCTTGATACATAACTAGAGTAGTAGATTACTTTAGGGGGTAATTAGCTAGTTACTTTCAAGTAATATAATAAATGCACAAATGTCTATGTGCAAGTTGTAAATGTGCAAGGTGTCCCCTTGTACAACTAGGTAGAGTGTTGGCCAAGCAATCCATCTTTCTATATAAAATACCTCGTAGTGAGTGATTATACATCACTGTAGGCAGTATTAGGTATACTGGATAGATCACCATATAGATTGGTGATGGATATAATGTAGTTCTTTAGCATCAGTTATGGAGTGTTCATTTCCTCCATTCTATATGTATCATTTTTGTCATTTTCCATTAATATCATATTATAGCATCTTACACTTTTGCATATTTTATATCCTGTGATTGTATTCTCCCTTGGCATACACCATCAAAAGCTAAAAAGTTGTAAATTTTAAAACTATGGTTTGTGCTCTAAATATAGGTGGAATATTTATTCATCTAATCGTGTCAACCTCTAGAAACACGTGTAACAAAAAATAAAGTTCTTATTAGTCTGCATTTATTACTATTATTATATATTTGGAGATGCAATATTGCGCATGAACCTGGATGCTCCTACATCATACATGTTGGGTAAGATAAATGTACCATGAGCTTCAAATTATGCACATTTTGTGAACTCTAAAATTGAAGCTTCATACTTAGCAACTTCAAATACTCTCATTTATGTTGCTTCTTTAGTTGTTTTCTATTTTATTTTACCAACTATTCATTGTACTCTTTGCCTCTTGTATTCTTAATTACTTGTAAATCTATCACCATTTCTACCTTATCTCATTCTTTCTCTATCAACTACTATACCCACTCTTCCATTAAATGATCTAAAGTTGTATTATTTTTTTATATGTTGATCCCTTATAGTAAGGGCACAAATTTGCCACACTAAAAATTGGAGATATATCCGCACCTTCTAGAAGTTCTATCTCATAATAATTTCCTACAAATTTCTTCAAAACCTTACAAGCCCCAATCATTTTCCATTTTAATTTATTAGAAGTTCATTGTGGGAACCTTTCCTTCCTCAACTGATCTAAAACTAGCTCTCCAACTCTAAATTATTGTTATCTCCTCTTGAGATCAACTTGTTCGTATCTCATTGTAACCCTTCCCAAGTTTCCTTTCACGTCTTGATGTAACTCATGCATGTACTCAAAACAATCTTCTACTACAACACTTAGTCTTCCTAAATCAACTATACTTATCAATTCATCAACCCCTTTGGGGTTGTATCCATACACAATCTAAAAAGAACTCTTTGTTGTACTCCTATTAACTGAGTTATTATAAGAAAACTCAACTTATGCCAATGTAGTATTCCATAGTCTGGGATTCCTTCCAACCAAACATCTTAGCAAGGTTTTGAGGCTCCTATTGATAACCTTTATTTGCCCATCAGTTTGTGGATGATAGGCCAAACTTAAACTCAACTTAGTGTCCAAATTTTTTCACAAGTAACACCTTAATTAATGGTCCACAAATTTTGTATCTCTATCCAAAATAATGTTTTTTGGAAATCCATGCAATCTTACCACTTCCCTAAAAACTAGTGTAGCAATGTAAGTGATATTACTTGACTTCTTACAAGGTATAAAGTGTATCATTTTTTAAACTCTATCTACAACGACAAAAAAGGAGTCATTAATTTATTGAGTTCTTGGTATCCCAAGTATGAAATCCATACTCACATCTTCCCAAGATCTCTCTAATATAGGCAATGGCTGATATAAACCTATATTTTAGCTCTTTTCCTTGGCATATTTGTGAACTCTACAACACTGTATAGATTTCTTCACATTTTCACTCATCATTGGCCAATAATAACTCTTATACAGTTGTGCCAATATTTTATCCACCCCAAAATGTCTAACTAAACCTTTACTATGTTTTTCTCTCACCAAATTCTCCCTAAATGAACCATAAGGTATGCATAAATCTTACCCCTTAAACAACAAATTATCTTGAATGATATAATTTAACAATGGAGTTCCATCGCTTTTGGTTGGGCTATTACATGCTTCCCAATCCTCCTTAAAATCCATTCCATCCTCATATAACTCTCTCATGGAGTTAAATCCAACAAACTCCACTCTTATTTCATTCAATAAGAGACATCTTATACTCAATACATTATCTACCCTATTCAATCATCCACTCCTATGCTTAAAAAAATGAGTAATTTTAAACAAAATGAACCCACTTTATATGCCTTTGGTTCAACTTACCTTAGCTATTAATAAATTGAAGTGCTTGATGATCCATGAATTTGAAAATTTCATTTGGTAGCAAATAGTATCTCCAATTCTTGAGTGATTGAACAATCACATGAAACTCCTAGTCATAAAATTAATATTTCTTCTTATCTTCACTAAATTCTCATTGAAGTATAAAATTGGCTTACCTTCGTGACTCAAAATTCAAATATCACTATCCCGCTTGCATCACAATCCACTTGAAAGACCTTGTTGGAATTTGACAATGCTAGAACTAGCTACTCTATAACTTTTTCCTTCAAAAGCTAAAAAATATTATTTATTTCAACTGTCTAATTGAATTTATTTCTACCACCCTTCATTGTTTCCATGATAAGTGCAAAAATATAACTAAATTTTTTATTAATTTCCTATAAAAGCTTATCATGTCATGGAAACTCCTTACCTCAAACATATTTTTTGGCGATGGCCACTCCACAATGGCTTTCACTTTTTTGGGATCCATCCACAAACCTTCTTGGGAGATTCTTAAATCTAAGTACACTAATTCCCCCTTTATAAAATTGCACTTTTTCAAATTAATCAACTTATCCTCCCTTAATATTTGTAAAATAAGCCTCAAATACATCAAGTATTTGTCTTTACTTTTTCTAAATATCAAAATATCATCCAAGTAAACAATTACAAACTTACCAATAAATTATATTAGCACTTTATTTATCAATATCATGAATATGCTTGGTGCATTCGTCAATCCAAATGGTATAACAAGCCACTCATACAATCCATACTTTGTCTTGAATGTGGTCTTCCACTCATCCCATTTTTTATCTGAATTTTGTGATATCCTCTCTCAAATCTATCATCATGAAATACTTAGATCCACTAAAGCAATCCATCAAGTCATCCATGTGTGGCAATGCAAATTTTTATTTTATGGTTATCTTGTTAATGGCTCATGAATATGGCTTATATGCCATTCTTCATCCTTCTTGGGTGCTAGTACAACTAGTACAAAAAATAGGTTCAAAATCTCTAATCAAACTCTTGTCCAATAGCTCTTGGAATTGCCTCTTCATCTCCTCAATCTATATAGGTGTCATTCTATATGTTACCTTGTTTTATAAACTTGATCTAGAAATGAAATAAACGGTGGTTGATGCTTCTAATGGGTGGCAATCCATTCAGCAACTCCTTTGATAGGATATTAATATACTCCCCTAGCATACTTTTTACTTCATGTGGAATTTCATACACTTTTTCTTCTACCCCAACTTCTATGGATTTAGCTATGAAACCAAAGCAAGATTTATTTTTTTTCATCTCTCTTAGAAACTATTTTCTAAAGATTAAACACACTTTAGGACTATTTTAAACTTCCTCCCATCTATCTTTCAATGGACTCAATATGTATTTCTTTCCACCCTTCATAATGGTGTAAGTATTCATTCTACCATCATGCACAACCTTTCTATAAAATTATCAAGGCCTTGCCAACAAAATATGCTAAGCATCCATGGACATAATATCACATAAAATATCATTTTTGTATGAACCAATCTAAATATTTACCAAACACTGCTCACTTACCAAAATTTGATGTCCCTTTTGTAACCATAAAACTCTATATGGATTTGAGTGTTCAATTCTTTTCAGCCCAAGCTTCTCTACCTTCTTATTAGACACTAAATTATTTATACTTTTGTTTTTTACAATGACCTTGCAACATTTACCTTCTAATTGACATATAGTTGTAAACAAGCTCTTTATTTGTATTGTCTTATGCTCCACCTTGGCTGGTTTCAACAACACTCTCTTCATCATGAGAGATTATCCTTGCTCTAGTTCCTCTATGTATTTTTATGAAGCAACACTCTCTTCCTCTTCTTGAGCAATATGATTTATCACTTGATTTCTTTTAGCATTGTTTTACTATACTTATGGACACTAAAATACCCTATGATCATTTTCTCCACACCTTTAACAAGCTCAATTGAATCCTCTATTTCTTTCTCTACCATAGTATCCTCTTCCTCTTGTTTTTTTTTACTGAAATTACTATTTTGAAAAGTGTTGGCTTCTCCTTCTCACATATGCTTACCTTTACCACTATTTTATTGTCCTCTTCCTATAGAATTATTTTGTTGTCTTTGATACAACTTCTACTCTACCTTCAAAGTACATCTATAGACTTCTTTTATTGAACTCAATTTTATCATACTAAAATCATCTTGAATAGATATGTAGATTCCATTAACATACCTTGAATTTTTCTTCATCATCCTCTAGATGGCTAGCCCGAGTAGTGATCTTGTAAAATTCCTTTGTTTAGTATTTCATATTCATCTCATTTTGCTTTAGGTTTAAGAACTTCTTGAACAAAATCATAGACTAATATGATAGCAAGAGTTTGACCTTCAATTTTGGCAATGATTCTATCCCAAGATTTAATTTTCTCCTTGCTTTTTCTTTGTCTCTTTATTTGGACATGATCCCACCACAAGGATGCATGACCCTTTAGCCTAGTGCAAGCAAAATTCACTTTTTTTGGATCCTCCCTCAACTCATAGTCAAAATATTTATATATGTCTATGACCCGGTCTATAAGATCCTTAGGGTTTAGACTTCTAATATAGCAAGGAATGTCCAACTTTTGTTTACTTTCAATATTTAAAATTACCTTCAAGTATATACTCTTAGGCTCATCCATTTGGTCTTCTTCTTCAGGCTCTTTTCCTTCAACATCATCATCACTTACATCCTCAACATGTACTCACTTTCTTTTTCTTATATCTATTGCATCAAATCTAGTTGTAATACCTCTCAACATCTCAGCTATATCAGCATTTCTAGGTGTCATTGGTCTTCCTCAATGCGCCATGTATTCTCATAACTAGGTTTTGATACCAAATGATATAGTCTAGATAAGGAGGTCTAATGAAATATGGTCTCCCCTAGCAATCTAAATATCTCACATCAAGTTCATAAACCAAAAAATGAACAACAACATTGTATTAAAAAAAATTCTAAAAATTTGGTGGTAACTATTCACCATCTAAATGTTAGATATTATGGCTCACAATCTAAATCAAAATTAGACTCCCAAAATCATGTATTCCAATCAACCTTTATGAATTAAAGAAAACAACTTTTTTCCAGTTGTGAATGATCACTTATTGTATCCAAAATGATTTGACTTCCTTTTTTATCATTGGCATCTCTTCCTTTACTCCTAAAATATCTCACTCTAATCAGCGAGGTCATTCCAACTCCTTATCTACCCAAAAATGTCACACTTATAATCTGCCAAATTGCTTTAATCTAGAGTATTTTCTTCTACCACATCGTCCCTTAGCTAAAATTGTTTTAGATATTAAAAATTTTAAATTATAAAAGTTTATAGATATATCTGAGAGTTAAGTTGAAAAGAAAACATGTTATTTTAAAGTGGCACGAAAATTCTGAACACCGTAAACATACAATGGTGAAAATACAAGGCTTGCAAATAAAAGACATAATATAATTCAAAATTTCTCCTAACCTAAAAATCACTAACACAACTCAATAATAAGATCTAGAATAAATAGCTATGAAATCTCACTATAAAAATTTTGAAGTTTATAATATTTTAAATTTAACCTAGAAGAACTCATACACATGATTAAAATATTTAGCCTCATACTAACAAGGATAATCTATTTACCAAGCATTATTATTATAAATATGTGGGGGATATATTTTTTGTCGACTCTAATATTCAAGTTCTAAATGGATCCAAAATTAGGAAGTTATATATAACATCCTCATTTATTTTGATATTTCATAGAAATCATTTAGATTTATTGACACTCATTTTAATTATTATAAGATATTAAATATGATTTTCACTAGGAATTGAAAAGAAAAACAAGTTTCTTTACCAAAATGCATGCATTCAATTTAATAGCTAAACATATAGATTGCCATATCAATGCAAGCATATTATTCTAGAATCTACCAATCATGTGAATTATAAAAATACAACCATTGTGTTAATAAATATGGTTATAATAGATTTGATTGCCACAATTTTTTTTACATGTTTCAAAAGGGGCAATAATTATGAGTGGTTATACATTTGTGCTCAATATTTTTATTTAGAGATAAAATATATAGCATTAACATTACCAACTTATACAAGTACAACAATAATATACTTCCCTTATAGAGGTGAAGTATATTTGTGAATAGACCTAACTTCAATTGGTGGCACAATTCGTATGGTACATATATTTCCATCAACACATTGCAAATGAATAGATTAGAAAAACTACAATCAAGTAAGCCTACTGTAAACTCAAAAATTCAATACAAATTTAATTATAACACTCAATTAAGAAAAGTAATGATAACAAATATTTCATTTTACTTATGGTGATTTTTTTACTATTTAATATACAAGCAACACCATCTCTCATTATTTTGTTGTATTTATAAGGATTTGTATATGCCATAGATGATTTTAAAAAGCATGTCTAAAAATTGTATTTCATCAATGTCAAAATATTATTTTGTAATTCAACATATTCCATGTGGAACAACCTAATTGAGAAGAATAGTTCATAAAAATGATATATGCATGCAACATCTTCTAAGAGATTATTCTACCATAAATAGTGAATATCCTTGTTTGATGAGACACAATCAACCATTTTTTTGTTCAACTAAATTTTGTGAAGGATAAAGTGATAAATTTTCCTTCACATATACTACCTCAAATTCATCAAGACTAGTGATATTAACTGCGATGTTTGTTGACTTTTACTTTGTTGCTTGTTTCTTGATACACTTGAATCTGATGATGTTTTTGCTTGTAAATGATGAAATAGATGGCAACACATTGAGATAACAAATAATTGATCTACAAAGTAGATGCCTTCTCACAACTAATTGATCATCATGATCTCCACAATAATTTATCAAAACTAGTCTTGGATTCCTTGGGTGTATCAATCATCTCTTATCATTTATATAAAGTATTAGAAATACTACAACATACCTTCTTATATGGGAAAGAAGCTAAAGAAATTTGAAACAAAAGGATTATTTCTTGCCATTCACCTCTTTCATAGCTACTATTCACATAAAAATAACCTTGTTAGGTTTCAAATTTTAACATATTATTCATATATAAAATTAAATTAGTCCTTTGGTGCTTAAGTATTTATGAAAGATTATATGCAAACTTATTCTCCAAAATGAGTCTATTTAAAAAATTCCTATTTTTTAAATATAATATTTAATTTTTTATTCAATTGTGTCACATTGGATCAATTGGTGAACTCCAAAATAAAAGTGAGGAACTAGAGCAAGTAGTCAATACTCTTAAATAACATGTATAGGCATTGGTATAGGATAAAACTTTGGATGCAGAAAAGTTGAACTCCATCCAAAATCAATATTAGAATCTTCAAGTGTCTAATGAAGCTTTGGGAAGGTAAAAAATTCCTTATATAAGTAATTATGATTTATGCTCCAAATTTTATTCCATAGTTTAAAACATTGTTGTAAAGGAAAATATATTCCATTTCTTTTTTATCTAATTAATCATTCCAAAATATATCTGATCTACACATATTTGTTATTATATTTATCTATGGTTTATGCTTAAAGACCTTTGGTTTGGTTCATAGTGGATTAATTACTGAACTCCAACATAATAAGAGAGGACCTAGAGCAAGTATTCAAAATTCTTAAAGAATATGTCTAAGAAATCATATAGGATAAAACTTGGCATGCAAAACAGTTCAATTCCATCCAAAACTAGTTATAATATCTTTAAGTGTTTACTCATACTTTGGAAAGGTAAAAAAAATCCTTCTATAAGGAATCATGCTTTATGCTCTAAGACTTTTTTATAGTTTAAAATTATTACCAAGAATAATTACTCCATTTCTTTAAAAGACATTTGATCTAAGGTTTGAGGTGTAGACCAATTGATTCCTCTAAACCCCATAATTGGGGAGGAGGTCCAAGGTTCAAATCTCAAGCTTCGTCGGACTAAACACTTATCTCTTTCCTGGTGATTTTAGCGGTGTAAAAGGTCTAAAATGATCATGAAATGGTGGTTATAGAGGCGGACTATGCGGAGATCTGTATGGTGGATTTTGAGGCGAACAACGCAGAATACTGTGGCAGCCATAAAAATTTGGACAACCTATCCAGATTCGTGGTAGCTACTGATTCCACCATGTAAAATAAAAATAAAAAAGATATATGATCTATGTATTTTCATTATCTATGGTTCATAATAATATACCTTTTAGGTTGATTTTCTTTTAAAGGTATATGAGGCTTTTATTGGGGCCACTCCCATCAAAGAACCAAAATATTACATTTGTTGTTAGGTCAATTAAACCATATCTAGCTTACATTTTTATCATAGATATTTTTCTTTTCTTTCTTTATCAAATATATTCTTCATGTTTCTTAATGTGTTATTTTTCAGTAATCAGCTTCTTGACATCTTTAAGAGATAACTTGGCTAGTTGCATTCTAAATTTTGAATTTTACCAAGACAAAGATTAACAATACATTTGGCTAAATTATTTGTTTCTTGATTTCCTTCTCTATAGATATGCTCACATTTCTAAGAGATTACCTCCAATAATAGATGATAAGCGTAAACAATAATACTAATTTTTATCTAATCCCTGCTCCATTTTTTATAACAAAATGATAATTTTTGAATCCCCCTTAATTGAAATATGTTTTCATCCTTTTCAATTCCAATTTATCTTTGTAATAAGTTCCCTAAATTCTACATAGTTGTTATTTGGAGTTCCATATGATTCTAAGTGAGGAGATTTTTGAAAACACCACCTCTAAGGGCTTTACCCAGATTCAAGCACCATCAAAATTAATTTTGATAATGCCAATTCTTGAAATTTCCATTTTAGTCTAGATTGAAATAAATCCTTTGTTTTAATGCCATTTTCACATATGACTCTTCCATGTATGTTCAAATCATGTAACCAAGTTGTTACCATATCTTTTCCACACTTGAAACTTTTTGTGATAAGCACCACATCTATAAACATTCTACAAGAGAGGCAATATTATAATTCTAAACTTGGTCATGATTTTGAGATTTATTTTTAGAAATTATATTATTCCTTTCAAGCCATAAATTCCAATAAATAGTGGCTAGAACAACCCTCCATAGAATACATAATGCTTTAGCTTTGAAATAATTAATCCAATATTTCATCAACTATTTCAATGTTGATGGATCTATCCAATATATTCTCATATTTTTTTAAAAGTAATCCCAAATGATGTGAGCAAAGGGATGATAAATAAGTAAATGGTTTGATGTTTTTAAATCCTTCTCATACAAGGTACAACTAAAAGGTCCATAATATACTCTTCTTTGTAGACTCTCTCCTATGAGAATCTTAAATTGAATTACTAATTAAAAGAATTGTGAGGCCTTAAGGAGAGCCTCTATTGACTAAACATTTTTTCAAAGGAAATATTTGGGGGTAGGAAATTTTAATTGATGTAAATTATCATATTTTAACTTGATTGAGTATACACCATATTTTAATAGATTGCAAACCAACTCATCCTTTTGTGTAAAATTTTTGAAGCTCATCTACAATTTGTTTGAGTTCCTCTCCTTCAACCAGGTAACTAATAGAAATCCATCATTTTAAGCTATTTCTCATATTAATATAATATTTGACATTTGGACCTTTATAAGCTAATTCTTGAGCTAAGTATTGCTATTTTGAATTAGAGATAAGAGGATAAGACTACAACTAAGAATCAGATCAAATATTTACATATTTCCCCTCATTGGCTGACCATCTAATATATTTTTAATCATTTAAAAACCACTTGATATGAAGTTCCAAGTTGGTGATCATTTGGGTATGGTTCTATTTCTAAATAGTTTCATTGCATCAAGAGAACCTATATATTTTTGAAGTAACATTTTTGCCCAATTATTTCCTTAATATCCACATAATCTCCACCCAAGTTTTTCCCTTAAGGGCAAACTCATAAGTTTGTAATTCTTGAAGCTTGCTCCTCCAATATATTTTCCTTTGTAAACCCTATCCCACATACAAATATAAAACCTAGATTTTACCTCACATCCTTTCCAAAGAAAATCTCTTCGAATTTCACCAAATTCTCTAATATACCTCTAGGCAATCTTGAAAGTGACAACATATAACTAAGGATGGATTACAATATTTTATTTTTGAATTGTAACCTTCCTACCATGGTTAAGAAGTTATATTTGCAATCAGACAAACAAGTTTTCATTCTATCCAAATAAGAGACCCAAATATCCTTTTTTATTTTCCTTATGAGACAAAGGAATACCCACGTAGATTAATGGAAAAATTTCAACTTTAAACACTATTGTAAATCTAAGGCAATGTTAACTAAATATCCTATATTTTTTAGTATTAACCAACTATCTAGTAGCCTTCCCATAGCATGATAATATTAATTTGAATTCCATGATATCACTAATTGAGGGATGACCTAAAAGAAAAATACTATCAACAAATTGGATATGAGATTCAAAGGGACCATTTTTTGCAACCTAAATATCTTTGATTTTTCCTTCCATTTTTACCTTTGATAAATCTCTCCTAATGACTCTCCAAGAATAATGAATAGATAAAGAGTTAGTGGATCACCTTGGTGGAGTCCATAAGATGACCTAAAATAACCAGTAGGAACAACTTTTAATCCATTCACCCCAACCATGATCAAAACACAATGTTTTTGGAATATCATGTAGAAAACTCCAGGAAACCCTAGCATATGATTTATTCATATGTAATTTCATAAGAATACCTTATTTTTTAATGGAATGAAGAGAATGTATGGCCTCTTGTGCAATGATTACACCATTAAGAATTTGTTTACCATGAACAAAACCACCTTGTTCCTATGAGATAACACAATCTAGAATACCTTTCAACTTGTTTTCCATAATTTTTTAAATAATCTTATAAATCATATTACAAAGGCTTGTTGGATGAAAATTATCAAAATATTTTGTCTTGCCTTTCTTGGAAACTAATATAATAAATGTGGTATTGATCTCAATTATTGTAGCCTTCCTTTTTTCAGACCTCTTCAATTACAAGTGACATATCACTCTTCAATAAATCCCAAAATTATTGAAATAAATTTGTAGGAAATCCATCGTGGATAGGTGCCTTATTAATATGGAAAGAAAAACTACTTCATGTAGCTCCTACATAGATATTTTTTTCATAAATATTTTACTTTTTCCCTATGTGATAGTTGATGGAATATTTTGCAAAAGATTACCTTGTGGCTCCTTATCTTAGCCAGTATTTTACAAAATATTTTTTTGATAATTATTTAATTTCTTCCTAATATATTCTTCTTCCTCAATATTTCTTCCCTTTGGATTTGAGATGTTTTTGATACAACAAAAAGAAACAAAATTGCCATAGCATGAAAATTGTTTGTATTTCTATTTCCTTCCTTGAGAAATTTCTCCCTACATTTTTCAAACCTATTTCACTCCTTTTTCAATACATTATGATAAGTATAAAGTAATTATTTTTCCTTTGCATAAGAATCTTGTTCCATTCCATTGATTTCTACTATCTCTTGTAAATTTGATCTTAGATTCAATTTCCTTCTTTTCTTTAAATATGTTACCAAAATATTTTGCATTCTAAAACTTCATTTGCTCTTTTAGATATTTAATCTTTTCAACAAACCTATATATACATGATCCATCAAAATCTGCTTCATCCCACTATAACATAACCTTTTAGAAGAAATTAGGGTCTTGAAGCCACATACCCTAGAAGTGAAATGGCTTTGGATGACCATTGTTGGGTAATTCACAAGTCAAAAAAATGGTTTTGTGATCTGATCCTTCTCACAATAAAATATTTAAAGAGATTGTATATTTTTTTGCGACCATGTGTTGGATAATAAGAATCAATACAATATTTATTTTACATGAGTTTGCCTAGATATTATCCCATGTATATTAAAAATTTGAAGGAATAACATCCAAAAGTTGATTTGAATTGATAAATGTAAGTACAATTTTACATTTATTTGGACCATCCCAAAGTAACACCCTTCTTTTCTAGAGGAGATAGAACTATTTTGAAGTCATCCCCAAGAATCCATAGATCACAATTATGAATCATCATTCTATTTAACAAAAATATGCTAAGCTTCTTCCATCATCTTTCACGAGGAGTAAATGTAGCTAGAGCATATTTATTTATAACCACAACTTTGGTGTTTTCCTCTTTCCTAAAAAATAATCCAACACAACTACTTTTTGTTTCAAACAATTATCCATCCCATTTGCATTTGTCCCACATTATTACAATACTACTTGAAGCTCCTATAAAATAAACTAGTGGATAATCATGCATATTCCAAATATCTATAAAATCATCCTTACATTCATCATTACTTAATTCTATTTCTCCTATTAAAATAAACTAAGGACTATAGCAACCTATTAAATCCTTAATAACTATTGTTTTAGAGATTTTATTCATACCAATAATATTCCATGATATAATTTTCATAATCACGTTTTATTTTTATTAGTGGGTTTAGCCCCATTTCTTTTTAACTCCTATGATATTTTTATTTGGATTCTGAAATTGATATCCCTTTGATTTTATTTTTCTCTTTGTTCATGCTTTGATGACCTTCCTCTCCTTTTTTAATTCCCACCAACATTTTCATCTTCATCAAGCTCTTCTATTTTTTTATATTATTCATAATGGGACTTGAGTTTATTTTTCTCTTTGTTCATGCTTTGATGACCTTCCACTCTTTTTTTAATTCCCATCACCATTTTCATCTTCATCAAGCTCTTCTATTTTTTTATATTATTCATAATGGGACTTATCTTCTAAATATTTATGTTGTCCTAAAGAATTTAAATTGCAAGGAATAGCCTAGTAAACACTTTTCTCATTATGTTGCCTCAAAATCCCTAAAGTACAAGGATGACCCTTTGTAGTAATTACTTTCTCATGATACCTTGGAAACCCTAAATTTTCATGGATATCCTCCATATGCACTTCTTTATTTTGTTGCTTTTGAAACCCTAAAGTGCAACAAATGCAATGTGTACTTCTTTCACTTTCATTGCAAGGAGAAGATTTTATTCTACTTGAGGAAAATGAAGATGATTTACGTGGATTAAATTTAACCTCCTCTACCTTATTCACTTTAAAATTTGCTTTCCCATCTTTCTTCACACCTTTAACTTCTTCTATATTTGAACTTGTGCATTGTACTTCCTCATCCCTTGTGTCATTTGTTTCTTCTAATGGTTGATTCAAATGAATTGTAATGGCCTTTATCATTTCATAATATAAAGGAGCTTTTCTTACCACTTAATAGGAATGGAAAATCCTTGATTTAACCTAGCTTCTACTATGATATGAACTCCTTATTTCATATTAAAGTTTGTCTCATGCCTAAAAAATTTATCTCTTTCTCCATTATTTTCACTTTGTAAGTTTTTACAATGTGTTTGGTATCATAACATTTGCAATATCAAAATGCAATGTTTTCATTGTCCACATGTTGATCTCATTCTCTTAATCTAGATTTTAATCCTAATGGACTACAGTAAAGATTTTGAAATATCTATGGCAACACATATTAGAATGTATACAACATGTCTTCTCTCCTTAGTAATTAGTCCCTCATGGATGAACTCCCCTAGAGTATTACCAATATTCTTCAAAATCTCTTCATTGATGAGTTAATAAAGAAGTCCAAAAAAACTAATCCACACCAAAAGCCTTTTAATAGTCTTTGTCTCCATAAAAAAGTTCTCACTCTATGGTCTTAAATATAATGCATCTTTGTTCGTAAACTAAGGGTCACCATCCATTATTTCTAAAATGGAAAAGAAAATGAAAAAAATCCTTTTGGAAGAAAATTCATGGAATAATTTGAATTCAATCCCTGATCCAATCTTAAACATTAGAAAAAACTAGCCAGTATCCATGGAACTTGCATATTAACCCTCTACTTTTAAGAATAATTATATCATGCTTGATCATCTCATCCTTGATAATCACTTTTGGTGTAATACCTGCTACTTGGATAGGGTTTGCAATAGGTTCACTCTTCCTCTTATTGCTAACTAGGGCATCTATACTTCCAATCAAATCATTTTTACTTCCAATAAGGACTTTCAAAAATAACTTCCCTGCCATGTTACATAGATTTTATTCATATGAATCCTTTAACTTTTGAGATTCTCCTAAGATTTGGAACAAGAAGTGACACTCACTCCTACTTGGATAGGATTTGCCATAGGTTCACTCTTCCTCTTATGGCTAATTAGGGCATCTATACTTCCAATTAAAGCATTATCACTTCCAATAAGGACTTTCAAAAATGACTTCCCTATCATGCTACATAGATTTTCTTCATATGAATCCTTTAACTTTTAAGATTCTCCTAAGATCTGGAATAAGAAGAAGTGACACTCGCTCCTTGCTTGCATTTTACTTCTTGGTCATGCTTCCTCCATGCTCTTAGCTTACACTACCTCTTGGTTCTTATCTCTAGATTAATTTGGTTCCTAATATTTTTTATTATTTTTTTATTGAGGTTAGTGTGAGAAACCTATGAATTTTTTAAATTTTGAGATTCTCCTAAGATTTGGAACAAGAAGAAGTGACACTCCCTCCTTGCTCGTATTTTACTTCTTGGTCATGCTTCCTCCATGCTCTTAGCTTACACTAGCTCTTGGTTATTATCTCTAGATTAATTTGGTTCCTAATAGTTTTAATTATTTCTTTTATTGAGGTTAGTGTGAGAAACCCCTATGATCGATGCTCAAGGCTAGGCATATCCATCCAACCATGACCTCTAATAAGAGTGAGAGCCGAGCTTATCAATAGGGGCCAAACACACAACCATATACACACCCCCTCACACACTTGTCCAACCTTGAACTTCCCAAAGAAGAGCCAAAACTTGAATCGTTGCACTATCCTCCAAAAGCCTAATATTTTTAATTATTACAATAGTATACTCTACTTATAAAAAAAATATTCTATTTTTTAATCAAACCAAAAATTTCAAAAGACATTTAATTTACATATTTTATTTATCCATTGTTTATGCTAATAAACCTCTGAGTTGATTTGATTCCTAACCTTTTTAGTTATAACAATAGTATTGACCCACTAGTGAGCCATCTAAGATTATTTTATACCACTATGATTTATTTTCTTGTTATCGGTTATATTTATAATGTGATTGTGTAATATTAATTTTAAAAATATCTTTAGTATAAAAATAATTAAAATTCATAGGTAAACGTTACAAGACCTTTAAATCTTGTCCTATGAAGTGTCTTTGACTTGGGTATCACATTAATTTTATCTGTTCACAAGGCACACATATATATGTTATATGCCAGTGCTGCATGTGGGTGAATAGACTAATTATAAGCATTGAATATCTTTCCATAAATAAACAAAATAAAATGAAAAGAAAAAAAAAACCAATGAAACTTATGTGATTTTATGTAGACATGGAATTATTCTAAATACTTAATTGGACAAAATCACATACATCTATATCGAAATAAACTGCATCAAGTGGTAATGCCCTTATCTCATTTTCCCAAATAATTCCATGGTGTACCTGAGAGTCCAAATCGAGTGGACATCTTGCTTAAACATATTTCATAATGTGCACGTCTCATTTACATATTTAATAATGTGCACGTTTCATTTTTTAAGTTGGATGGAGAATAGGTATCACTTTATTTTTTTTGGATGTCTTTTGTTAGATGGATACAGAGTATGATTTTAGATATAAAAATAATAGACTTAAACTGTTCAAGGAATCAAAATAAATAATTTATCAGTAAGTATTTTATCTCTTTTGAATTAAAGTTTTTAAATAGAAGACATATTTCTAAAAAAACTCTATCTTTAATATATTAATTTAAACCTAAAATTTCAAGCTTTAAACCATACCATTATAATATTTCAATAAAGTATATGTGGACGTCTCCTTTAATGCTGTTGGTCATGCAATTTCTGAGGAACAAATTAAAATATAGTACAGGAAAAGCCTACCACATTCTTCCTGTGTGGTTTCTTTCCGTCCACGGCCACTAAATCTTTGTATCCTTCTTATAAGAAATACATTGGTCCACATTATACAATTCCAAGGATAGGCACAATGTCCACTTCTAATCCAATTAGATAGTGAACAACTATCCCAAAGAAACAACATTCAAGTTGGATAGTTAACTAATCAAATAAACTTGATGAAGTATAATGTCCCCTTCAAATCCATTTAAGTTGCCTAGAATCTATCCAAACATATGAAACTTCTTTTCATGAAATATACTATCCTTCAAATCCATTGATGAAGTATAATATCCCCTTCAAATCCATTTAGGATGCCTAGAAACTATCAAAACATATTTCTAATTTTGTGCCCTTCCATCCTTTCTAAAATAATGGTGGTTTGACTTTAAATTTTCTTTAAAATATATATATTTAAATCACGATAAAATATGTATATATTTATAAAAATAAATATATTAAATTTAAAAAATTATTATTTTCATGACTGTGGTCTAGTGGTAAAGAGAAATATTACTTAAAAAAATCATTTTAATTTCATTTGATATAATAAAATCCTTATTTCATGATTGGAATTTAATTTTATGTTAATACTTTTTTTTTTTTTAAGTATTCTATGTTAATACCTATCTATCTATCTTATCACATTAAATAGTTAGAAACCATCCAAACATGTGGTACATTAATGTTCTTCAATCAAATCTATTTTGTTTTTTCTTTACCACTAGTCCCCACAAAAATAGTATTCAAAATCAACTTCAGTTTTTAGAATAACTTCTTAAAAAAAATTGTAAGAACATCTTAATAATATGTAGTTAAACTGTTATTTAAACTATGCAAATTCAAATTACAAAAAAGAAGGTCCATTATACTTTCTAAAAGTGTGGTCCCATTATATTATCTATTATACTTTAAAAAAAACTTTTCTCACAAAAAAATCATTTAAAAACAACCTTTGTTTAACCTTTCCTTTGAAGATATGATAAATCATTTTCTTATAAATGGGAATTGCTATCAACCATAATAAGTACATGGCAGTTATTCTAATCTTAAGTAAACTTTGATATGCCAGAAGTGAGAACATGGCTATGGACATTGCAACCTGCTACTAGTGGTCCAAACAATAATCATTTAAAAATGAATAAAAGTGGGTGGTTCACCGACTTTCCACTGGACAAAGAATAACATGGAAGAATTTTCCCTCACATTTTTCACACATAAATCTGAAAAGCTTTTAAGAACCAGATTTGTGATCGTCCCACTAAGGAAAGGAAATTCATGTGTTACATGATTTGGTTCCCAATGTGAAAACTGAAAAGACTTCACAATGAGGCCATATTCTCGATTTCCAGCTCTGCTTAGCACCGTCTAGCCACTAACTTCTTTCCCAATCATGGATGAGTGTTCATGCTTATCACCACTTAAGAATTTGGCTCCCATTGAACTTTATCCTAAAATGTTCTACGTGGGCATGGGTGGACATGGGCTTCTTATCCATTAAGAAGGCTATCCTCTTCAAGTGAAGACAATATTTTCCATGCAAGATCTTAAATCCATATAGTCTTACTTACATGGCATGCAGAATGTGAATAAGGGTACAAAGACACCAAGTAGAGAGAGTCATTGGAATTTTAGAGCACTGCAGCTTTCAGGCCAGGACCATTTTGAGAATAATTTAAATCTAACTATTGAGGTTATTCAAGTTTAATTTACTATTCGTATGATGTGGTTTACCCGATGTGATCTGGGTTCAATCCCTACTACGTATATATAAAGTTTAAAAAAAAAATTAATTTACTAAAAATTTATTATTAGATTAAATAATGAATGTTCTTTTATGTCATTGCCAAACGTAATCACATTGATCACTATATTTAAGGCCTCTGTTTTTTTTGGGTCAATCAATGTAAACTGAACAACTTTGGATGTAAAAAAAGCTAATTCTTTGATGTTGTAATTGAAACTTTTATTATTATATTTATAAGGAATATGGTTCGATTATATAAAATAATGCATGTTCTTTTATGACATTGCCAAACGTAGTCACATTGATCACTATATTTAAGGCCTCTGTTTTTTTTTTTTGTCAATCAATGTAAACTAAACAACTTTGGCTGTAAAAAAAGCTAATTCTTTGATGTTGTAATTTTCCTTCCTTTGTACGTATGTTTATATAAAAAAAAATTTTGGATGTCAAACTATTTCCAAAAAAACAAGGCGATAGATTCCAAGTTGCAAAGAAAGCTTGATGACAAATCAAGTCAACTCCAGAAACAACATGTGAATCTGCTTGGCATCCCAATCCGAACAGTTTTTTTTTTTTATGACGCTTATCTGGGTTTCTTGTTTTTTTTTAATTGCCTAAGAAATCGGTTGTGTGAACGAATATTTCTCTAAGATCTCTCATGTTGTTGTGGACGTTGCAACCAGCTTACCTGTCATGAACTCTTTGTCTAGAAATGGAAAAGGCTGGGTAAGTGTCCACGCCGGCCGACACGTTTATTAGATGCTGGAGAAGTTAAAAAAGAATCCATTTGAAAAGGTGAGTGGGTAATAGAGTTGGTGCGAAGCAGTCAGTTATTGTGTTGGTGTGAGGAAGTTAGCTGAGGGGTCCATTCAACTCCGATACAAGTTACATTGGCTACCATAAACTTATTTCCGTTCAAATCACTTTAGTTATCATAAACCCTTTTCATAAGATTACGGGATTTTCTTAAAAATCTGAAAAAAAAAAAAACAAACCCATTGCTGATGGGTCATCCACTACCTCATTCCTAGAAGAATCATCTCTCATCCAACCCAATAGCTGAGTTTGTTGCAAAAGTTAGTGCAACCCCCACCTGTAATAGAACTTAAAAATGATTTGATATTATTATATTTATTGTGTGGTGAAAGAGATGGTAGAAATGAGCAGGTTTTGAAATTTTATATAAAACAATGTTGCATATGGACTTGGGTCCCTTCAGTGGCAAGTCTATCTCATTGGCTCTTAGTACTGTATCTGTTAAAATAAATAAATAAATAAATGAGTAGCTTAGTGTTGTAGTCATAGAGAGTCTATATATACAGGGAGACTAAGTGCTATAGGCAGCATTGTTTTTTTTTGTTTTTTCTTGGTCTGTACTTTGGAGGTTGTAAAATCAAGCAAAATATGTCTGTATGGCTTGTAACTCTTTTGGCTCTGGCCCTTTGCCAGCAGAGTACTGGACTTTCAAATGGGGTTGGGCGAAGGCCTCAAATGGGGTATGTTTTTCTATTGCCAAATACCAAAATGAATGAGAAAAAAAAAGTGTATAATTTTTTTTAGAATTCACCCATTGATTTCTAAGCATCCAATGGCAGTACTACTCTGTTTAGAGTTTAGACAGTGGAAAATATTTGACACTTTATCGAACCTGTAAACTTTGCCTCACTGAATGGATATAAGTTGCTTCAAACTGTTGAAATATGAGGGGGATAAATTGTCTCAAAAGTTTCTAAACTTACTTCGTATAGATATTATTCTAAGCAAAGTGATTTTATGTTTTGGCAAAATGGGATATAGAATAAATAATTGACCATATATTCAAACTAATCCTCCTATGAATGTGATTGTTTCCTGCATTCAGATGGAACAGTTGGAATCATTTCTATTGCCAAATTGATGAAAAGGTTATCCGTGAAACAGGTATCCTTCAAACTTTGTTTGTCATCCATCAGCTATTCTATAGGAGAATAGTTTTTGGCTAGTTCATATGCAGTAAGCCTTCACAACATAGAGCCTGCATTGAAGTTGATCATCTATCAGAGATTAGCATTTTTTCTTGTGTTTATAGTACAACAGTTGTATAGTTAATCAGCTTTATTTCTGAAATGTATACACACCGCTCAAATTTAGGACTACGATAAAGTTCTGGTTTTTCTGGTTGGTCAAGTTGTTTTATCTATGTCCATGCTTTCTAATTTGATGTAGTCTAAATATCAAATAAGTATTTTTACATTGTTCCATTTTTAATGTGCATAACACAGCTGATGCACTCATATCCACTGGGTTATCCAAGGTCGGATATGAATATGTAAATATAGGTAAGACATATTCAATTTCTTCTGTGGCTGTATTTCTACCATGAATAATATTTCGTTTCCCCTTTTTAGTCCGATTGCTTATATTGATATTAACATGATCTGATCTTATCTATAAACTACCAGATGATTGTTGGGCTGAGCAAAACCGGGATGCTCAGGTATTTATCTTTATAATTCAATAGACAAACTTAGCATAAGATCTTTTTTATGCATTTGCTCTATGCTATTGCAATACACTGATCTGTCCATGAATGAACTCAGAACCTTCTATGTTTCACTGACGCTATTTTAAATAAGTAGTATGTACACTAATGGTTCCATCAATTTTGAATCGATGCTTGTATTTGGAAAGCTTTTACCAAAGATGCTTTATGTATTACTGAACTTTCTGAAAAATGAGAGCAAGTTTTCAGATGAGCTCATAACTTTCTCTATGCTGGCAGGGTAATTTGGTTCCTCGAGCTTCAACATTTCCTTCTGGCATTAAGGCTTTGGCAGATTATGTTCACTCTAAGGGACTCAAACTTGGAATATATTCCGATGCTGGGTGAGCATAATATTATAAGATCAACCAAACATGTGTTAGCCTGAGATAGGTTACAATATTAGGAAACCATGTTTTCTAATACTGATTTTTGTTTTGGTCTCTTCCATTAGATCTTATACATGCAGCAAAACCATGCCAGGTTCCCTTGGACATGAAGAACAAGATGCCAAAACATTTGCTTCATGGGTAATATGCTCTTACTATCATTCTCTAATATACTAACCAGATTCCTTTCTGCTTTAGATAAATCTATTCTGTCTCTGACACAAGTTTTCAGAATAAACCTAGATGGTGTAACATGAAAAACTAGGATTGTTTTTTCCTCTTATCGCCCTCGTAATACTAAACGTTATTGTTGATTGCTCAATGAACAGGGAATAGATTACTTAAAATATGATAACTGCTACAATGATGGCACAAAACCTCAGCAAAGGTGCCTAATATTCATGCCATATTTGGTCAATATGTTGTCTATATGCACATTTGGACTTCACATTGGCAAAATGTAATGAATTCATAAAAATGCACAGGTACCCAGTGATGAGTGCAGCTCTCCTGAAATCAGGCCGCCCTATATTCTATTCAATGTGTGAATGGTAAGAGGGCTTTTGTAAACAATAATCTCTATATTCAATGAAGGGCACTCACAAGCTTGGCTTGATGTCACTGAAAATTGATTGTGGTGGCTTCTGTTTTGATGAGCAGGGGTCAACAGGATCCTGCTACATGGGGACCTAAGCTTGCAAATAGCTGGAGAACTACAGGAGACATACAAGATAAATGGGAGAGGTGATAAATCGGATTTATTCATGGACAAAATGCATTATTTCATAAGAATTAGACTGAAACTGATATTCCTATATATCTTTTCTTTGCTGCAGCATCACATCTCTCGCCGACCAGAATGATAAGTGGGCAGCTTATGCAGGCCCTGGTGGATGGAATGGTTAGAGCTCTGCTCCTTCGATAATACTGCTATTAATTTCTACTCTAATTTCCAAATTGAATTTTAAGTAGTTTTTGTCCTTGCCTTTTGAAAACCAGATCCTGACATGTTGGAGGTTGGAAATGGTGGGATGACAACTGAAGAATATCGAGCACACTTCAGTATATGGGCTTTAATGAAGGTAACAAACATAGGCTGCTGCTGCCAGCATGGATAAATGGATGCCTTGTGAAATGCTCGTATTTGATCTTTGGGTTAAGGATCTATATCCATGTTTAAGTATTCTCCTGTAATGGACTATAAGCCTACAAACCTTGGATTTTTAAGCTATATAAGCATCTACATTGTTAAACTAATTGAACCGGATGCCTCGCTGGCCCAATTCTATGTTTTTTTCAAGGATTCATTTCCATGGTTATGATATCTGATGTTCTGTGTTGAATATCTTCTGCCTCTGACTATGCCTGTTTTGTATCTGTTGCAGGCACCCTTGTTGATTGGGTGTGACGTAAGGTCTGCTAGCAAGGAAACTTTGGAAATTGTGGGCAACAAGGAAGTCATTAATGTCAATCAAGGTCAGTTACCTGAATTTCATGAATCTAAACTACTTGGGTACAGACTCTTCAAATTCATCCATCTAAATTTTCAACCCCTTTTGTCTGCTTCCAGATCCATTGGGTGTGCAAGGGAAGAAAATCAGCTTCCAGGGGGACCTTGAGGTATGAGATTAAGTATAAACTGACTGATTTGATCTAACATAATTTTTCTTGGAACAGGACCTCACTATCTATGCCTGCTAAATTGTAGGTGTGGGCTGGACCACTCTCCAACAAAAGAAAGGCTGTCATATTATGGAACAGGAGTAGTTCCACAGCTTCTATCACTGCAAATTTGGAAGACCTGGGCTTATCCTCTAATACTCTTGTTCAAGTTAGAGACTTGTGGGCTGTAAGACATTCTCTCCTCCCCTGTTCTATGTTATCTACACCCAAACAAAAATTACATTACTTTTTTAATATGTGAATAGGATTTGAATTTCATTCATCTGATGATGAATATTGATGTTGCAGCATTCCAACCTTCCAGCAAAATTACAGGGCAGCCTCACATCCAGTGTTGAGTCACATGCTTGCAAAATGTTTATTCTCACGCCAGTGTCTCCCTAAACTCAGACCCAAGGACAGACAGATGTTTATGTTTTAATTTTACCACTGTTCAAAATTAATAGGTCAGGTCAATAATTTAAATTTAATATTTACAGGTTCTGTCAAAGTGCAGGACTATAATTTTCTTTCAAAACCAAAATAAATGACAATGAAGGCCACAACAAAAGTTCAACGTGGTCGGTGAATTGTACAAGCAAAAGTTTGATGCTATGTTTATGGGCATTAAAAGTAGGCAGGAATGGGAGGAAGTCGGTGGGAAAAATGTAGTGGTTAAATTATAGGTGTGCTGTTTCATGCCAGTTGCTATTGTATCGACAATAAAGTCTTGCAGATGGCCATAAATAATGGGCAGTGCATAAAATTATTATTTCTTAAACCTGCTCGAAAAATTGTGAAGTTGTAATAAAAAAGAAAATATTGTACATAAGAGAATCTTTTATATTTGTAATATTTTTTTATTAAACATGTTTGGAGCTGTGTTCTATAATTTTTATTTTCAATATTTTTTATTATCAAATATGTTTGGGGTTGTGTTCTATAATTTCTATGCTACCTCATAGTTGTTGATTCGCATGGAATCATGGATTACTCAAATACTGGCATATCCATAAAAAAAAACATAAATTACTTAAATATTGCTATCCTCAAACTGAGGCAGAATCAAGTCAGAGATAATTATGATGTTGTAAAATTATGGTGACCAACACTGCACAGTACATTAATACAATTACGAAAATCTCAACTGCAAGTCACGGGTTAATAACGTAGATAGTTCACATGTGATCCAGAGAACACGTTAAAAAGCATAGATAGTACATGTGATTAAGAGTACAACAACGAGATTCATTGCATCTGGCACAACCGCTAATGTTATTTTTTATTTACAGACTGCGTTAATGTGCTAACTAATTATGAGCTGTGATTTTTTAATAATTTTTTTTTTTTTAACTTGAGATAAACAGATAAATTTGGAGTTAAAAGGTGAAACTAATAAAAAGTTGTCTAAAAAGATATACTGATGATCAAGGTTAGAGTTTTGTTGACTTCGTTTTTATTTAATAGACTAAGGATTATAGAGGTTTCCTAAAAATAAATAAATAATTAAAAAAAAGAATATAAATGAAAAATTTATAAATTATTGATGTATAAAGACAAGATTTTGTTGCTTGCCAAAGAAGTATAGAGCGTTGTGGAACATGAATACAACGGGATTAGAGTATTTTATCAACTACATATAGATAGAGAAAACTTGATAAAATGAGAAAACTCTATAAAATGAGATGAATGTAAAACATTAAAGTTTTTTGAGTCAATTAAGAGGCATTTTATTGTGTATAATTATATTGAAGTTGTATGTATAGATTTGAAGAATAAGAGTTTTTTTATGTACAAATTAATTTTATGTTTTTTTTTTTTTTTATGTTGTATTAATATATAATTTAGAGTATAGTCACATCTACATATTGATATCAAAATTTAGAGCTTGGAGATTGGAGAAGTGGAGATCTTGAGGATTTGATTGTTTTTAATCAAAAAATTCAAAATTTAATTTTGTGGAGGAAAATTTCATACATTATTGTTATAGTGCTTCATTGTCCATCTATAAATTATTGGTGCATAAAGATGAAGATTTTGTTGCCTGCCAAAGAAGTATAGAGCATTGTGGAACATGAATACAACGAACCAACAAATTAGGGTATTTTATCAACCACATATAGATGGAAAAAACTCAAAGAAAAGATATCTCAATTTTATATCACATACAAGCAACTCTTTATGCAACCATTTTGTTGGATTTCATAGTAGTTTCCAAGAACAAATAAAATTAGCACATTACCCAATATTGTTGAAAAGAAATACACAAAAAACAATACACATGATATAAAGGGGTGTTTGTAGACACGAAATAATCTCATTATATCAAAATAGAATACAGTCCAATCAATAATAAAATAATTGATGTGTTGGGGTATTTATCCCTAGTTATATGTTACCTTTAGATCAAGGTTAAGTAACTAACCTTTAGGTTTAAATAATCAAATATTATAAAAATACTTTTTACAATATTTACAAAGGCTCAAAGGGCTTATACATACAATACAATACAAATTTGGTTGTGGCCTCAACTAAAGCTTAAACATCATATTTCAACATCCCTCTTTTAGTTAAACAAGGGACACAAAGAAGGACCCTTACTATTCATCCCCTCTTAATGAACACTATCACATGCCATGTAGCTCCTACATGTGCACAAAAGTAACTTCAAGCATAACCTTGGTCAGAATATTAATTGTTTGTATCATTGACGGCATAAATATTGGATCAAGTATTCCACAAGCATAAACCATCTCACATAGTACATCAAAATCTCAATGTGCTTGGTCCACTAGTGAAATATTGAATTTCAAATAAGTTGGATGATGCTTTGATTGCCACATTGAAGAGTGACAGGTAGGTTTGAGGAATACACATCTGCTCTAAAATTATAAGTATCCATCGAAGGTGCTTAGTTGCCTTATTGACAACATAATACTTAACTTCCATGGAAAACTAAGAGCTAGTAGACAATCGTCTAAAGCACCATGAAACAAGGCCAAAACCCAGACAAAAACAAAACATGTGGAGTGCTACTCATACAAATCATCGACCTAATATGCATATGGAAATCCTATCAAAGTTGAAGATGAACCAACTAAATAATGAATACCCATTTGATAAGTGTCTCTAATATATTTGAGGATCCTTTTGACCACTATCTATTGACTCTCTCGAGGGGTTTGCATGTACCTAGAAGAATAATTGACAACAAAAGCAATATCAGGTTGCTTGTGGGTAAGGTAGAGGATACCCCCCACACGGGACTGATATAAAGAGACATCCACCATGGTATTCATACAATCAACTCAAAGATTTAATATTGAAATAAAAGTAATCTAAGTAGACCCATAATCCTCCATCCCAAAGCATTTAAGGAGATTCAAGACATACTTGTGTTGTGAAATAGTGATCCCAAATGTAGTTTGATCAATATGAATGCCCAAGAAAGAGTGTAGGAGCCTCAAATCTATCATCTCAAAGGAAGTATGAAGTCATGACTTCATGTCTTGAATCAAGGTATGAGACCTACCCCTAATGAGAAGATCGTCCATATACAAAATAATCACCATGGTCTCCCCATCCTAATGTTTGATGTAAACATTAGGTTTGACCTTACATCATCAAAAACCATAACTAAGGAAGAAAGAGTGGATCTTATCATACTAAGTATGTAGGACCTGCTTAAGTCCATACAATAACCTAATCAACAAATAATCCAAGGGAGCTACAAACTTATTGTACTGGTAAGGGCATTGACCACTCTTCGAGAGGTCCAAGGTTCAAACCCCACTCAGTATAAAGGGATCAGGACCCGTCATAAAAATCTTGTGTAAACTCATTGAAAAAATAAACAAACCAAGGGAGTTAGGCCCTCAAAATAAAAAGTAGTTCGTTGTATGTAGATCTCCTCCTAAAGCTCACCATGGAAGAAGATGTTGTTCACATCCATCTAATGTACCTTCCAACCATAATAAGTAGCTATAGAAAGAATCATCTTGATAGTTTCCATCCTAACAATTGGGATAAATGTCTTTGAATAATCAACTCCTTCCTATTGAGATAATCCCTTAGGCATACCTTGTGCTTCTCTGCTTGACCATCTGAAGTGTACTTAGTCTTATAAACCCATATGTATCCAACCACACTCTTCCCTTCTATAAGAGGAACACAATCCAATGTATGATTCTTAGTCAAGGACTCATAAATTACAACCATGACATCTTCCCACTTTGGTCAACACTTATCCTATATTTGAGAGAATCTTTAGAATGATCAACCTTCAAGAGCATTAGTTGAGAGGGGGATTTCAAGTATCGCTTGAAAGACAAAATACGTTGAGCATCCTATTAAAGTATCCAAATTTACTTAGTTGTTGGACAAACAATGGAATAACTAGGCACATCATGAGGAAAAGTAACAACAAAAGCCAAATCTAAAGAATCCAAATCAAATTCACCATTCATCTCATCATCCAAGACTATAACTAATAGAACTACTATTTCAAGCTCATTATTCCATGAAAATGATACTAAAGGTATTAAAGGTGGTGTTTCCTGAGAAGGGATCAATTATGGCATAAGGCCTTCATTAGAAGATGAAGAAAAAGACCTAATAGAAACAAAGCCTACAAGAATCCTTGGATAATGTTCTGGAGCAATGGGACAAATAGGATTATCTTCTGCTAAAATCTTGGGTGGTAGACTGGATGGAACCCCTACAAGAACCTCATCCAAAATCACATCTCTCCAAATGAGGATCTCATACCTTTGAGCATCATAGAGATGGTATGTCCTAGAGGTATTTGAATACCCTACATAAATGCATTTGTGACTCTTTGATGCCTGATTTTTCTTAAGATATTTGGGTATGTGAGCCCATGCTAAAGACCTAAAGATATGAAACTGAGACACATTAGGCTTATCACTTGTCAACATCTCAAGCGACATCATAACTTGGACTACTCTAGTGGGAAACCTATTAATGATACATGTTGTATAAGTGATGACCTCACCTCAAAACTTGTGCTCTGTTCCTTTGGCATGAATCATACAATGAGCCATGTCCATGATTACCCTATTCTTCCTCTCAATTATCTAATTCTACTCTAGGGTATAGTGAATAGTATTCTACAATTCTATATCATGAAGAGTCAAAAAACCATGAAAGGCATTGCTCATATACTCACCTCCCATGTTTGACTTGAGACACTTGATCTTACTCTTTAGTTTGTTCTCTACTAGTGCTTTGAATACCTTGACTTTATCAAAGGCATCATCCTTGGTGTAAATATTATATAACCACATGTATCAAGATATATCATCAATAAAGAGAAGGAAGTACCTATTTCTAGACATGGAGTATATACCCATGGGTCCATATATATCACTATATATATCTTGAAGGAATAAGTAACATGTATTAGTATATCTTTTGAAAATGTCTCCTTGTGCTTATTCCCTAAAATACATCCCTCACATACACCATTTGAAGGAGGAATGGAAATTCCAATGACCATATGATGATGACTCATGTATCTCAATTATTCATAACTAAGATGTCCAAGTCTATGGTTCCATCATTGACTCTCACATCTACATGATCCATCATGGCCACAAAATATTTCTTCCAAGAGGAAAGAACAAAAAAAGCTAGTCTTTACCCTTGCTTATACATTTGATATGACTCATCACAATAATTAGAAACAACTATATTGAATCCATTTTCTATATCCTTGATTACCTAATTATCAGACCATGATTCTACCTTTTATTTATATGAATAATGTGATAGATAGACAAAATATTGGGGTCAACACTAGGAACATGAAGAATTTTATCAAAGGAAGAAGGTTCAATACTAACCTCTCCATAAATTGCCATCTATAAAGAAGAATCATCTTCAATGACAACACACTCTCTTGAATAAAATCTATTATAACCTTAGAAAAGATGTTTGTGCTTTGTCATGTGCCTTATTGACCCTAAATCCACAATCCATTCATTCTAAGAGGTGTACGTTCAATATGTTCCATGAACTACGTGATCCTATTAGGTTTCACCATCATAATTGTCCTTAGAAAGTAGCATCAACACCCATTTTTTGTTGCTTCCTCAAGCTTTTTGATGTGAATTTGAAAAAATTCTACTTCGTGTCCTTCCTTCTTATGAAAATCATATATTATATTTTTGAAGGTCTTCTTGTACTTCTTTTTATTTTGCTTCATCTTCTTATCATTTTGAGCTTCGATCACTTATTTTGGATGAGTCTAATTGATGAAAGAACTACCCATGTTCATCTATCTTTGAGCTTGATGACAAAGAAGGTAAGTAAACAACTCATCAATTGGTGACAAAGGAGAAATTAGAAAGTAGACATGAAACATCTCAAACATAATAACAACTATCACATGTATTTAAAACATTGTTGAAGATAATGTTCAGCAATTCAATAGTTTTCTCTTTGTTCACAACCTCTTGTACTTCTTCTATTACCTTTAGAATACCTCTAACAGTATATATATCAACTTGTAACTTTTTAAATTGATTGATATAATGCATCGATAGTATAAAAAGAGTTTATATTCAAAGTAGAAAGCTCTTCTTCCAACCTACTGCTTTATGTAGAATCAATGCGATCACACAAATCCTAAAATTTCCCAAGCAACTTCTTAGGATTTGTGGTGTTGCTAAATAGGTGTCATAGATCTTGTCAACATGAAGAGCTATTACACCGATAGCCTCATCCTTATTATCCCTATATGACTACTTTCTCTCTTTAGAATTAGTCTCCCAAGGTTCCTCATTCACATATTTGAGCAAACCCTTGCTCCAGAGCAAAGTTTTAATCTTGATTTTCAAAGGGCACATGTTGGTCCATAACTTTCCTACCAAAATACAAAATTGTGTGTATAGTTTTGACCAGAAACAAGACTACCAATGCAAAGATTTTAAAAAACTATGTGATTTAAAAAATGATCAAAATGCTTATGCATGCAAAAGTTATGGCCCCAAAAAAATTGGCCCAAAACTCATACCAAATATTGCCAAAACCTTTAAAAATTTGATTTTTTTTTCTATACCTATAGTGAATGGGAGGCTGTCATATGTCATTGTATGAGGTTGGGGGGGTTCCAATTGTGTGCTAACTAGAAAAAATACTAACAAATAAAGTGATATCACTTGTCACAATCTAAAATAGGGGGTTGCCAATTAGGTGTTAGTTTTGCAGGCTACTAGCTAGTGCACCAATGAACCAGACCAAGCAACTTGTCATGCCTTGATTTTCTCTACAACTTATGAACCACATTGTGCCACTTGTCATATTTTTAATTCACTCTAAATTTTGTGCTTCACCAAACTTCTTGTTGTTTATGCAATTGTATGATCATTGGATTTGATGATTTGGTGCAATGTGTTTGGTCGAACCTATATGTATACCCATAATATTGTAATCTTCCTACCACATCGACTACTAACACAAGGGTCCCTCTCATGTAAGCATTCATTGTCATTCTACACCACATCATCATTTGAAACAGTATAGACAGAAGCACCATTTGAAACAATAGGTGCTTGCCATAATTTTAACATGATTACATTTGCAAAGTACTTCCACCAATTTTCAATTACAACTACATGGTACAAAAATTGTCATAATGATTCACATGCATTTCTTTGAATTTCTTTGCCCACCATACCAAGGAATATTATCTAAAATATTCTATGGATTTGAATTTGAATATTTTAAAATTTAAGGGAAACTAAAAAAATCAACTTAGTAAAAATGATACTTGGAGGAGAAATGGAAAACGTGTTGAATTGAAACCCCTTTTGAATTTTGCAAAGAATCCAATAACATCGACAATTCATTTGTATTGTTATAGTTTTCCCTACATGATATTTTTGTTGAATGCAACCAATGAAGACATTCTCTCATGTATATACAACATAAAATATGTTGGACCGTGTTAGCAACCTTGTCAAGTGACTTGGAGGTATTTTCCATGCACTGGAAGTCTACCATGACTTCTTTGGAACCAAGGCTCTATCAACAATTATTCAACCTCTTATTTTCATTTATTATGACATCCAAGTAGTCTGTTCTCTCATCAATATTGTTAATCAACACAAAATGTTGAAAGGGAAAAGGAAATAATCTTTTTGAGAAAATCTATAAAATAAAAATAAAGGTTTTCAAAAACCTCAAGAGACTCAATTCTAAAACTAGGGCATCCATCTAGTCAAAAGTCAAGAAATTAAATAAAAATATTGAATTCCAAGAGGAATAAAGGAATATATCAATGAATATTTCTCCTAAAGCAAATATGTTAAATCTAATGAGATCCTTGTGATACAACTCCTCCTAGGGTTTTATTAGAAAATCTTTTTTATAAAATATCAATGATTAATACAAAATCTTCTAGATGCTCCAAGCATTATTTCCCTCAGAAGATGTCATAGGAGCTAATTTTCCAAGGAAAAGCAATTGAGTAAATGATATCCATACCCACTCTGATACCATGTTGGATTTCACATTGGTTTCTATGAACAAATAAAATCAACACATTACCCAGTATTGTTGAGAAGAAATATATAGATAGAAAATGAACATGATATAAGTGGGTGTCCATAGAAACAGAATAATCTTAAGAATACACTCCAACCAATGATTAAATGGTCAGAATGATCAGGTATTTATACCCAATTAGAAGTTACCTTTAGGTCAAGGTTAAGTAACTGATCTTTAAATTTAGACAATAAAATATTACAAAAAATATCTTTTACAAAGTCTACAAAGGCCCAAAGGGGTTATACATATAATGCGATACAAAGTTTCTTGTGGCCTCATGTGAGGCTTGGACACCAAATATTTCAAAATATTTTTCCAAGAATTAGAAGCGTCAATTCTATCAAAGGAGCTTGGGACACCTTGAAGACAATCTATAAAGCTTTGAACAAGAGAAATTATTGTAGTTATGATTATTAAAGAAAAAATATGAAAAATTGAGATAGGAAATCATTGTAAGTGTGTATAACATTTTTCAAAAAATGAATATCTATGGTGAAAAACCAACATAGGAAGAAATTGTCAAAAAGGTTTTGAGAACATTGATACCAAAGTGGAATAATTATACAATAATTATTGACAAGAGAAAATATTTGAAGAATTTGGAGTTTGATGAATTGATGGAAACACTTATATCCCCATAAAGAAAGAACTCAAAATAGTAAATAAGAAAACATGGAGTAAGCTTTTGCTTCCAAGGCTAGAGTCTCAAACCATAATGGGGTTAACTTAAGCTTCAATTCTTAGGGATAAAGAGGGGGGTAACAAAATCAGCATTCTATAAGTGGAAGAGGCCAAACTAGAAGAGGAACCTTCGGTGGAAGAGGTAGAGGCATATTTGTGGATAAGAAAAATGTTCAATGTCACTATTGCAAAAGATGTGACCACTTAAAACAAGAATGTAGAATAAAGACAACCAATGAAGAAGAAAAAAAATAAGATTTTCACATGAAGAAGGTTAAAGCTCAAGAAACATGTTCTTATTAGTAATGTGGTAGAAGACTCAACTAAAGAGACATGGTATTTATGATCTTGTTGTTCAAATCATTTGACCACTAATAAAGAGTTGTTTATGAAGTTGGATGACTCATACAAGAGCAGCGTAAAATTTAGATTTAGTAAATCATCAGAGGCTGAAGGAAAAGAAATCTTAACAAGTTAACATAAAATATGAAAGAAAAATATCCAAAATTATTAGTTCACACTAGGTTTATAATAAAATTTGATGAGTGTGCATCAACTTCTAAAATCAGGTAAATAAAACAAAATGCCAATATTGAGATACACTACAAAGTGATGTTTGGTAATAAGGAGTACATTATCTATGACAAAACAAATGAGAATCAAGCTATGGATATTGTACCTATGACAAAGAACAAACTATTTCCTTTGAAGCTTGGAGGAGAAGAGATCAATTTGTCTCATACAACCTTTAAGAACAAGAGCTGGTCATGGAATCAAGGTAAGATCACCTAATGTTTTGAAGCTTGTATTTGTTAAATGCTAAAGGAATGGTCAATGGAATTCCTTATATAGAAGAAATAAGTGCAGTATGTGAAGTTTGCACAGTCAACAAATAGCATTGAGAGAGATTTCCAAAAGGAAGAGCATGGAGAGCATCATATCCATTGTAATTGATTTAGATGTTTATCATCTAATATACATAACAAATATTAGTAAATTCTCTTTTTTTTTATCATTTTCATTGATAATCATACTAGAAAAAACTTGGGTATATTTTTTGAAGAATATGATCCTCACAAGGCATTGTCGAAAATAAGATTTTGACAAGTTAGTTGAGAGTGTTTTTTTGTTTGGATTATGTTCATGTTGAAGATAATAAAAAGAAAAAGTTATATCCAAAGAGTCAAGCATGTATTTTTGTTAGTTATTTTGAAGAAAGAAATACATATAGATGTTATGAACCTAATTATAGACAATGCATTGTGTCTAGATATGTGATTTTTTATGAAATGAGAGTATATGGACAATGACTAGAAATAATAAAAAGAAAATATTAATTGAAGATGTTGGTGTTTTATAAGCATAAATTGGAGAGATAAGAATTTCTCCAAAGACAAGTATAGAAGGGAAGAGAAAGTTATAATCACATCCAAGTTGTTAAATATTGAATCAAAATTTTGGTAGGAGGTTCACAAGAAACTAAACACAATCCCAAGAATGAAGTAAAAACATATTAAAATATAATATGGTGAACTATGCACTATTGTCCAAGACTAAAGTGGATCCCTCAAGTTTTAAAGAAACAACCTCAAGCAAGATATAAATGAAATCCATGAAAATATAGTTGTATACAATTAAAAAGAATGACACTTTGAAGTGATGTAAACTTTCAAAGAATAATGAGTTAATTAGAAGGAAAAGGTTATAAAGACCAAGTATAATACCTAAAGATTAATCGAAAGGTACATAGCAAGGCTAGTGGAAAATATATATGCATAACAAATTGAGATAGATTATGATGAGACATATGCAATTGTTGCAAAGTAAGGCATAATAAAAATGGTCTAAGCCTTGCTACCCCTAAAAGGATAGAGTATGCATATACTTGATGTAAATAACACATTCATGAATGCAAATATTAAACATAAATTGTATGCAAAATGATCAAAAGGATTTGAAGGGAAAGGTAAAGAAGGACATGCCTATAAGTTGAAAAAATATTTTATAGACTCACACAAGCACCAAGGGAATGCTATTCAAGAAATGATACTTATTTCTTAAATGTAGATTTGTAATAATTAATAACAAGCACACATTGTACTATAAAAAGGAAGGTGGTGAGTTTGATTGTTTGTTTGTATGTTGATGATCTATTTTTTCAAAGGAAGTTCATCAAGAATGAAGACAAAGTTCAAGTAATCCATGATGTAAGAATTTGAAAAGAGTGACTTGAGACTTATACATAATTTTCTTAGCATGAAGATGCATCAAATACATGATGGTATCTTTATTTTCAATTATAAATATGTACATTATATGTTGAAAATTTTTGGAATGGAAAGTCGCAAAGGTGTTGCTACCCCACTTGAATAAGGTGAAATAATGTTCAAGGCTAATGGAAGTGGTAGAGCATTTGAGAGGAAATATAGAACTTTAATTGACATCCTTCTATAGTTAACTATAAAAGATCTAGATATTGCATATATATTATCTTTGGGTTTAATATTCATTAGTGAGCCATCAAAATATCATATGAGAGAATTTAAGATAATTTTAAAGCATATGAAAGGAAGTTTAAATTATGCAATCCATTATACTTACAAAATATAAAATAATTTTAGAACAGAGTGTGCAAACATTTTTTGGATAATATTTCAACTCTAACTTCAAGATCCCTCATTTCTTCATTTATTTATCTACAATGATCTTGTCTATTTTGATGGCTTTTGAAGCCTTAATATTAATATAAAACTCACAAGATAAATTTCATAGGATCAAATATAAGATAGCCATAATATAACAAGATCAAGATAATTATGCAAGTAAAACAATATGAAAAAACTAATATGTATATTAAGGATTATAATATATCAACTAACATTTATTAATAAGCAATAATATGAATGTAAATAGCCTGAATCATACATGTACAAAGCATGTAGCACAACTTACAATATTAGTTGCTCAAAATGTATGCAAACTTTATTACTCCTCTTTCTCTTACAAATATAGCACTTGCCTCTCTACATTTGATGTTCAATGTTCTATGATGATATATACTTATCTATGGAGTACTATATAGCCATAGTAGAATAACTCTTTGTATATTTGACTATTCCTTTCCATATGCCAAGTCTTGACTTCTCTACTTGACACTTGCTTACACACGACTCTATCTTGTATGCACACCTAGACATGACTCTTAACTTAGCATACTCTAATCTAAAGATACTTGTGCACTCTTACATATAAGACACTTGTGCACATAGAATCACATTATACTTGCACACTCACTCACATGACACTTGCGCGTTTCCTACACATACACACATAACACTTATGCATTTCCTATATATTATTACATTACATAGAATAGTACTCACACTCTAAACATAGACTCAACCCTAGTCTACTATTTAGAAGATGTACCATGAAGGTACCATGGGGGTACCTTAGCATGTACCAAATAATGTAATATACTCCAGCATATTTCTACAAATGGAGTCATTATTCTATATTAAATTTGATCTAATAAGGGTTCTTAAAGATAAAGCCAAAATTTCATTCAAAAATCTTTTGTACCTTATGTTCTATATTTATTTTGTGTTGTAAATATGTCTAGTGAAAGTCTCGGACCTTTAATATGTTATACTTCAGCCAAAAAAATTGAGTTCGTTGAATGCAATAATTCAAACTAGGGAGGCACAATTGATGATAGGAGATCTACATCAAAAAATTCTCTCATTGGGAAATTTAATAGTAAATTGTATTTCAAAGAAATAAGCAACACTCTCAATAGAAGAAGTAGTGTATATAGTAGTTGCATAGACAAGCATGCAAATGGTATGGTTGAGGCAGATCCTAAAAGACTTGGATGAAAAATAAGAAATACTAACTACCATTTTTATGACAATATGAGTGTAATCCAAATGACTAAAAATCTTGTTTTTTATACATTATCAAAACATATTGAGTTGAGGCATTATTTTAATTAGAAAACTATATTTTAGAAGATCAATATATAAATACTTTTACAAAGTTAATGGTGAAGAATCAATTTGTATCACTTAGACATAGAATGAAAAATTTCATGTTTAATATCAAAGGGAAGAATGTTGGAAGATGTAATATGTGACAAAAAAAGAGAGAGACAAGAATAGAATAAAAACTAGAGTTGTAAGTGAAAATATTTATTAAAAAAATATTCTCGCCTATATTTTGAGAAAATGTGAAGCATCAAGAGTCTCTTAAGACAACCAAGAGATATTCCATTATATTTATATAAGTATGTTGAATTATATTAAAGTTGCATACATACATACATACATATATATACATATATATATACACCTTCTACTCTTGAAGGTGTGTGTATATATATATATATATATATATATACACACCTTCAAGAGTAGAAGTATTTTTCAAGTTTTTTTGTACAAATTTATTTTCTATTCATTCTTTCTTTCTTCATATGTTATGTTAATATTTGATTTATAATATCAACATATCTCATGACATATTAGACATGTATATACACCTTAAGAAAAAATTAAAAGTTCGATTATATAAAGTTTAAAATATTTAACATATAATATTTTTTAATTGTTTATATGGGATTGAAATGGGCCCCACCTATATTACATCATCTTCAAGTATCTTTTGGCAATATTTGAACCTTGGTCTCCTTTTTAAATGTTGAGGAATTTAACCGGTTGAGCTAATGCCACTTGATATTTAACATATAAATTAATGTGTAGTAAGTTATTTTATTTTAAATTATCAAAAATAATAAATTCATTTAACAAAATACTTTAGAATTTAGAAAGGAGTCATGATAGACTTTATTACATTATTTGTTGTTATGTAAATGTAATTATTACATTATGTAATAATTAGGGGATGATTGATGATTTTCACCTCATATGAGGTTGGATAGTCACATTTCTAATGAGAAATAAAGAGAGAAGTTGAAAAGATAAAGTTGAAGGTGAAACATTGAAGGGTCTCTTGAAACTAAGAGACATCATAGAGCATACATATGCATGATGTACATAGATGTTGGATGGAGCATTTGTATAAATTGTAAATAAAATATGTTTTATAAATAGTTGATGAGATATAACGTAATGTTTAATATTGTTCTTGCATAATATTGTTGTAGATTTTATTGTTTGTCTTTTCCCATTACCAACATGTGGTATCAGAGCCACTGTGAGTTTGTGTAGGGAAGATGGTGTACTGAAGGGACAACCATCACTATTTGATTGCATACCCTCTATGAATGAATTTAATTATGTTAAAATGTCTTGTTAACAGGTCAAGATAGCTTGAGATGACCCTAAATTCTAAAGAATCTCGCATACTTTTGTTTACGCCCGAAATGTTAGCCTTTTTTCTCATCTTCTATCTGAGTTAAACTTTATTTCATTTCTTTTCGTATTAATGTTTTCAAAACTAAAGAATTTTCTATGAATGTCCAAATCTAATTTAGTCCTATGTGAGAGCATCAAAATAATATACTGTGCACCCCAATAAATTTTTTCATGTTTAAGTCTAATTTTATCTCATTTGAGATCACCAAAGTAATTTGTTTCATACCTGAATGCATATCATTTTTTCCTAGATTAATAGCTATGAAATGTAATTATTTGAAGTAACATTGAAGATGAAGTCCTTGATTAGAGGTTTGATTAAAATGTTCAAGTATTGTCAAATTATCCCAAGCAGTGTCATATTGGTGGGCATTTAAAAAAAACAAAGACTTGATGGGAAGTTCGAGTCAATTTCAAATTGCCCAATATGAGGCATGATATCTAAAAGCATTTGTTTTTCAATTATATATTGTATCATGCATGGTGGGGACTTGGCACTTGAAAGAAAAACTATCTTTTAGAAAGAGGTTGAGGGATCTATTCTCAATGGGGATATAGTTTGAAAGGGAAGCTTGTTATTATATTTTTTTATAAGGGAAAAATAAAATTTTAAATATGCTAATTATAGAAAAATTTTGCAAGATAGAAAAAAATGCATTTAGAGAGGCAAAAGGTGTAAAGGTGGATTATATTATTTTGTTAAGTGGACAATTTTTTTTTGTGAAAGCGAGAAGTTGTTATTTAAAAAAAAATGGGGAAAATATATTTTTTAAAGAGAATTGAAAGTTTTTAAATTTTTAAAGTTAGGGTTCCATAGTAATTTTTTTTTAAGGAGAATTGTAATTTTTGTAAAAAGTGCATTTTTGGCAATGATCGACATCTTATTTTTTCAAACAAAATTTTGCATTTGAAATAATTTTTGTAAACACACATCAAAACACGTGCTTTGCATAATCATAGAATTCAGTATAAACAATACCTCTCACTTGCATTTACAGGTCATACTATCGTATTTACTATGTCTAAAGCCTAATATAACTACCATAATGACATCTGGGTATAAGCCTATAAATCATCAAGGAGGAATAAGGACACATTTTTATGATATTTTGTTTCACTCCATTTTTTACCCCATTCATTACTATTGTTAGACATAAATCCTAAAATTGAGAAAATCCAAGTATATAGGGAAGTTACACCCATGTATGAGGATTTCTCTTTAAGTAGGTGTCATTGATAGGAAAAATGCTTTTCAGTACTACCTTGGTACCATGTACCAATATCTTTCACATACAACCATATATAGCAAGAGGACTAGCCTCTTCTACGTACTTATAGGTATATCAAAATGGTAGGTATGTCGAAAGGATTGGTATATAGGACTAGTGGTATATAGAAAAGGGACCATTTTAGTTGTTAAAGGGTTCAGATTTTGCACCATGAAAAAAAAAATGAGGATAATAATTGTGGTCAAATAACTCTAGGATATAGTTTAGTGATGGAACTTATCCTGAGGAGATAGAAGATAATCAACAAAATGGTGAAATAGATATAAGGGCATTTATGCTCATTACTTTTGGAGTGGATAATGAAATAAAACCACATATAAGTGAAGCAAAAACATTAAAATATGCATGGGATAAACATTTTACAGTATTTGAAGAAAATAATGAAGCCACGATCCTTCATCTTTAGTCATAAATTCATACATTAAGGGTCCATGATGGAGAGAGTATTAGACAATTTCTTTGAAGAATTGTAATGTTAAAATCAAAGTTGAACACCATGGGAGAAAAGGTGGAAGATAAGTTCCTAGTCTTAGTTGTACTTAAAGCTCTCCTTGAATCATTCAAGACATCAAGCTCTCCTTGAATCATTCAAGACATCAGTGACTCTCTCCAAGTATCAAATAGAAGCGTTTCATTTGAATAATTGGTAAACATCAATCAATAATATGAACTAGAAAAATTGTTGAGATACGAGTTATCCAATAATGCCTTTATCTCAATAAAGAAATATCAAAAGGGTTCAAAGGGTCCTTATGCCCCATATTCATCATAAAATTAATCTCAATGGAGAAAGAGGTATTGCCATATTTGTGAAAAAGAGATACATGACAACAAGTTCTATAAATATAACTCAGTGAACCAAAGGAATCAATTTTGAAGACCCCCTCAAAGGAATTAAAAGTATCAATCACAACATCAACAATGGCAACAAGGACAAGGACAATGTTAAAGAGGGTAATCTCATCAAAGTCCATAATAGCAAGGTATATTGCAGAGGGTGAATCAAAATTAGACTATGAAGAAGAGTGTAAAACAACACATAAGGCCCTCATGGTCAAGGAAGTGTCAAAACCAAAACATAAAGAAGATAGCAAACAAGACAAGAAACAACATAAAATTCAAAAGTGTATGTCATCGAAAGATAATGACGATGGTGAGTTTTAAAGACTTGGGTCTTATTTACAAGCAACACTTAGAAATTTTAATATTCTTTAGGTGCAATGTAGAAAGCAAATTAAAATTATTGAGAAGTTGAAAGATAAGTCCATGATGAAAGAAATTTATTGTGACATAAGTGATCTTCTCCAAAGGACATATGTTAGTTGTGATATAGGTGATTTGAGATCCATAATTGCATATGATTGGTATGATACAAGTGATTTGAGACCCATGATGGCATATGGTTGTGGTGACCGTGATAAAAGTGATGGTATTTTAGCTAGATTTAATCACAAGTCCTAATGTCTAAGATCTTAATCAATGGATTCATATTATGAAAGTAAGTAATGAGTATGGAAAATCTCTCTTCCAATATTTCCTCTTTTATTAAAGCCTTCAATAATATTTTATGCCACTCCTATCAGCAACCTTTTAATCAATTTGAGCCACCAAATCTATTCTTCTTTTCAAACTCTTAAATTTCAGAATGATGTTTTGATACCATTGATGGATTTTTAGCCAGATTTAACCACAAGTCCCATTATCCAAGATCCTAATGAATCACAATATAAAATATTATAATTCTCTAACCAATATGAATCAATATAACATTCATAAAATAACAATATATTATGATATAAAACTCACAATATTATTCATGAATAAGACATACAACTTCAATTTTTTTCTTTGATACAATACATGGAGTTTTATCTCCATAATATAACCTTAGAAGGTGACTTTTCAATACTTGACTATTGCTCTCCTCACATATCCAAGAGATGCATCCTTTCCTATTCCTCAAAGCTCTCATGACTCTTGACTTTACATCTTACCACATACCATGTGACTCTTCACTTGTATATTTGACACCTACACACATGACTCTTGACTTATATGATACATTGCACACTCTTACACTTTACACACTTGCACACTTTATTACTTGACACTTTGCATACTCTTACATTTTACACACCATGACACTTGGACTCTTCACACATTCACATACTTTAGGAGCAATATAAATTACACTCACCAATCTAATAAATCACTCCCTAATCTAATATTTACAAATGTACAATTGTACCATGGGGGTACATTAACATCTACTAGGTAATGTAATATTTCCCAAAAAAGCTATATTATCATAGTTTATAGTGATAATTATTGTTTATATTGTGTTGAAGGTCATTGTGTTGATGATGTGTGGAATTTGAATGTTAATAGTGACAAAAATTAAAGTTATTATAAAGAATTTGGATGCTTTGAAAAACATACAAAAGGAATTAGTTAAAAAATAATAAAGAAAATGGGATATATTGCTAAAGGTTTAGAAATATATGGGCAACTTATGAAAATATCCATAATGCCAGGTATAAGGCCAAGGAATTAAGGCCTTGGTTACGATAGTCCAATAGGAAGAAGTGATATCAAATTTGTGAGAAGTAGCAATAATACAAAATTTGTGAAGAAAGAATCATATGCAAAAGTTTCTAGATTGGGTTGTTGCAGTCATTGTGGAAGAAGTGGACAAGTGATAATTGGATGTTGGAACTTACATTCTTGTGAGATTTGTGTAAGTAATAATCACTCCAAAATAAAGTTTTGGCACAAAGAAAAAATGTCCAACAAAATGCATTTGAATTGTGGATGGATGAATGTGTTACAATGGGATAAAGCAAGAGGAATATTAAATGGTTTCTATAGAAGAAGACCAATTTTGATGGTTGAAAAACATCACTATTTGTTGAATTTGAAAAATAATGTAAGTTTTCCCATAGAGATATCATGGGAAACTTGAGATAAATGATTTAAGTATTAGAATAATATGACCCAAGCAATGCTTGAAAGACCTATAGAGATAGGACCTATAGATGAAACATTATATGGAAGATTTCATAGATATGGAATATTATAATAATATATTTTAGTAGTAAGTTCCCAAAAGCAAAGGATCTAGAGGTGACCTAGAGGTTATGATGACCTAAAGGAAACCCAAAGGAAAGGACCCAGGGCAAATACCCAAAGGTAGAACCAATGACTAACCAAAGAGGCAGACCTAGTGGAGATTACTTATGAGGCCAACATAGCTAGAGCTAAAGCCAGAGCTAGAGCCAGAACCATAGCATAGTTCCAACGTACCACCCATGGAATCATGGGTGGGTAATGACCCTTATACCAAATAATGTAATAAGAGAGGGTGTTATACTTTATTATGTTATTTTTTTTTATGTAAATATAATTATTATATTATGTAATAATTAGGGGATGGTGGATGATTTTCACCTCATATGAGGTTTGTGAGAAATAATGAGATAAGTGAAAAAGATAAAGTTGAAGGTGAAACACTGAAGGGTCTCTTGAAACTTAGAGACACCATAGAGCATAAATAGGTATGATGTACATAGATGCTAGTTGGTATATTTGTATAGTAGATTGTGATTTAAATATATGTTGAAAATATTTGATGAGATATATCTTTGTGTTTAATATTGTTCTTGCATAATATTTTTGTAAATTTTATTGCTTGTCTTCCCCCATTGCCAACAAGACCTAGGTTCATATCTTGTCAATTGATAATGCATAATTACCAAAATATTATAGTACCACTATGTGGTCCTGATGCAATATGAGTAGGGGTTGTTTTAGTCTCATATAACCAAATAAAGAAGTTATCTTATTTTAAATTATATAGTATTTTAATTAAATATTGTATAAAACATTAATAATATAATAGTAATTATTAAAAAAATAAAAATAAAAATATCTTATAATAAAACTTGTATCTTATTCAAATAGAGCAGGGAGCAAGTGCAAATGTGAGTAGAGATTGAGTCCAAGTAAAAATTGAGCCTCACCTTCAAAATTCCTAGTCTATATATTTGAAGAAATTCTAATAATAAAGGAATCTCATGAGAAACAAATTGGGTGATAAGGAAGAAAATCCATTTAAGGAATCCTATAATAAAAGTGAGAATTTCATAGAAGGGAACATACCTTTTTTCTCATCAAAAAATAAAAAAGGTGAATTTATGGAAATCCTTACCAAGATATCAAGTGATTCACTAAAATAATTAAGGATAAGATGATCAAGCATGATATGATTATTTTTAAAATTAAAGGATTAAAATGTAAGTTCAAGGAATATTAGTTAGGTTTCTTATTCATAGGTGAATTGAAAGAAAGCAGGAATTGAGTTCATATTATTTGGTTACTTTTATTTTGAAAGAATTTTTCTCATCACCTTTTATTATTTAGATGTTAGAGATGAAATAATGGGTGGCAACCAATAATTTATTAAAGATCTATCTTATTTTCAAGACCATGAAGAGAGACATTTTCTTTGAAAATAAAAAATACTAAAAGGCTTCTAGTAGGAGTTAGGCTTTTTGGACTTTTGAATTAGCTTATTAATAAAAATATTTTAAAGAATATTGGTAATAATCTAGGAGAATTCATCTAAGAGATACTTCTATGCAATGATATATGTAAGATTATGAGGTGCCATTAATATTTGAAAATATTTTTAATATGTGATTATGATTAGATCTAAATCAAGGCATTGAGTTTGATAAATAGACTATGAAAATATTGTATTTTGTTACTATTATTACTCATGTAATTACTTAAATTCCTACACTAGCTATTGGATGTGTCTCATCCTTTACCGAGGAAATATTGTACGACAGGCACGAGAGGGTAAGAGGAGTAGAGCTCCTCACAATGAGGGTGAAGCCCTCCACGGGGGTGCCCGGGGGGGTCCGGGGGGGCGGTAGCCCTCCCCCGGCCATGCCGAAGGCATAATCTGAAGGCGGATTTCAGCAACGCTGAAAAAAAATTTCCCCCTTTTTTCGGAGTGATTGGCGGAGTGATTTTCGAGATTCCCACGGTTGGTGGGTGGTTGGTGGGTGTGGGTGGTTTAGCCCATGGTATTGTGCCCATTGTATTCTAATACCACATAGTGGTTTAGGGTTGTGAGAGTTTCCTTTATATTTTATTGTAATGTCCCATTTTCGAGCAAGAAAAGAAAATAATAATATCAAGGAGTGGCTCTTGTTTTGTTGGAGTAGCCCACATCGGGTGAACCAGGGTAAATCTCATGTGTCATATGTGCATTGTGTGGTGTCATTTCTTCTAAGTTATTTATTTCTGCATTATTTCTGGAATAAGTTTCTATAGATCTCTTTACTAGCTTCCTTGAAATTGGAAAAATATATAAAGAATCTAGAACTAGTGAAAAATGAGGAGGATTACAAGATGAAAATTCCATACCAAGTTGTACAAAGTATAGGAGACTCAATAAGAAGTAGCTTAAATTCTATAAAAAATTCATTCATAACTTCCCATTACAAAGGCTTCTAGATCTTCAAAGTTCATTGATATTATTCAAATTCCTTAGACATAACATCCACCATCAAACATCAGCCTATGTTCTTCTAGTAGTTCCTCATATCATTCATGTTGTTCTCCTCCCATAGTCACTATCTCCATAGTAATGTCATTTCATCTACTTTAATTCAAGTAATGGATATTTCTTCTAATATGTTTTCTATATTTCTTTCCCCTACATTACTCCCAAGTCAATTACTAATGGATAATGCATGATTTTCAACGTAAAAAATCAAAATAGAATTCATCCATTAAGTATAGGTCCTTATACAATAAATCCATTCATACCACAATATTAGAATATAGTTTGAGGATAAATTTGAATTAGCTCCTTATTTTGGTATAATGTGATTCAATTCCATGAAGGATCATTTCAATGTATATGTGGCAATGAATTCAATGAAAAATATTTTAGTTCGTGAAAAATTTAGAGAAATATTTAGTAGTTGCATTAGTTAAAGGTATGGATTCAACCTATTTAGTGAAATACTCGGTGATAGTGATGATATACTTATGACTATTAGATGAAACAAGTTATACATGACTAACATGATCAAGGGACCATAGATTAAATGGCTGAGGGGAATATATGGGATGAAGTCTATGAAGTATCATGAATATCATATTTATTAAATTAACGCATGTAACTTACAAACACAAAAACATTAACATCAGTTTCCAAGGCTATAAAATAATATCCCATTCATAAGAGCTTACATAAAGTGGTTTGACCATGGAAATGACCTCCTTATTTCATTGACCATGTAATTTTTTAGTCACTTTAGATTGATGTAGACATTTACAAAGGACCCTGTTAATATTTTCTATAATACAATAAACAACCCATAACCACACACTTAAATACTAAATGATGAAGATGGGGTCTATAATAAATTGTCACAGGTACGATAAGTTTTATTATTTAAAAACCTCAAAATGTATCCATGTTATGGATCATATTCAAACATTTAGTAGTGTAATATGCTAATATGTATTTAATCCTCCACAAAGGATATAGTTGTTTCATCATTGACTTTGATTATAAACACACTTTAGAAAATGTTTTTATGAGGCATAAAATTGAAGGCCAAAGAAGCTAAGTAATTTGCCTCAACATTATCACCTTTAGAAAAGAAACAAATGATAAATGATGTAAAGGCATTATGCAATTTACATAATTAAATGGTAAAGAATAAGATTGTCAAGTTCTAATGTATATATATTATAGACTTGGTTGACCATAATTTGAAAGTCACCTAAGATCTCAATGTTGCACATCCATATGTTGGGCCATTGTGAGTCCTAATATAATGATCTTTTATTCTACAATGTTGTTGGTATATATGAAATTTAAGTGGAACATCATAGGAATAGTAAACCTAGTTGAACTTTTGAGGAAAATTTTTGCCTTAACCCCATGTTGATTTTTAGCACCATAAAAATGTAAAATCTAGGTGTCAAGATGAAGGTTCTCATATTTATATACTTTGTTAATGATTTTGAGTTTTTAATCCTTATATTTTAACTCATAAAAAATAGGAGCTTCATGGGACTATAAAAGAGCTTGTTCTTGTTTCATAGAAGTATATGCATCAAACTATTGAAATGAAATTATAAAATCTTACTTGATATTCTAACAAGTTATTAAAAATAACAAATATGCAATAGAATAAAAATTTCAAAAAATAAGGCATAATTTCAATGGAGGAATTTCCAACAATAGATCTATTAATAATTCAAAAAAAATAATAAACCAAAAGGTTTCGAAAATATAAAAATCTAGAGACCTAATATCTAACAATAATAAAATAAAGTTGCTTGCAAATAATTTTAGACATTGAAGTACAACAATAGGAATCACATTCCTAATAAATTATAAAGGCTTGTTAGTTTTTTGGTGCACATAACATAATTTGTATAAAAGTAATGAGGCTATTCAAAATGTGTGTAGGTAAGAAGGATATTTGGGATGATTTATAGCATTGTCTATTTGACAACCTATAATCACTTAGTGAAGCACCTCAAATCTGCCAATGGATGATATTGAAATAGCTCAAGGAGAATGTTATGTCTATGTAAGTGGTGGAGTGTTCTTATATCAATAGCAAAAGGTATTGATGTATTGGAGAAACTAAGATCATTCTCAAATTATTTAGGGTCCTTTTTATAATTGATTAAAAATGATGGCAAAAATAATATTGGGTGCAAAACATAGGCTTGATATTGAATTAGCAAACACATTGTGAGAATTGTCTAGACTATAACTAATTTTAATGGATTCAATCATAAAAACTTAAAAATGAATCAACCATGTGTAAACAACCACTTAAGAAACATCTACACTATCATTAGTTCAATCACCCATCCATTTCCATATTCCATATTTGAACACATCCTATTTGTCTAATATGTCATCTTAACCCTAAAGCATATCACAATATATAAACCCCCTTCAAGAGGTATTTTGTGGTAGCCATTGATCCATTGACACGTTTGACCTATGATCAAAATGTATGCACTTTACACTTACATAAATTTTAATATCACCTAAGGTATAGGTTCTATCCATTGGATGTCCCACTTAATACAAGGTAAAGTGACTTAATCAACTCAAAAGGTGATATGTAGAGGAAGAAGGACAAAAAATGTAAGCATGCATTCTAAACTACCTATTTCAATGAAATCCTACTTAAGGATTAACCAATTTAGTCCATCCTTATCCTTTATAAAGAGGAAAAGCTATCTTCATTGGTTGCACTTAAAATGTTTGTATTATTTATTAAATAATATAGTGCTAACTACACAATGTTACGAGACAAGAATTTTACTGACAAATGTATATGTATTCATTTTCTTTCAATCCACTTTTGAAACCTAGGTAATTTTAACTATAATCCACTAAATCTACAAAATAAACTTCTATCTATAAGAACCATTATGCCATAATCCTTGATAATAATTTTTCATGAACACGCACTGCTTTGATAGGCTCTTTCATAGATTCCTCTCATTTTTTTTAATGGGTTATATGGGATTGAAACAAGCCCCATCTCGTATTACATCATGACCACATGGTGGTATTACAACAAGCTTGGAAATTATGCATGTATCATTTGGCAAGATTTAAAGCTTGATATCATTCTTGAATATTGAAGACTCTAACTAGTTGAGTTAATGAAATTTGATTTCGTCCTCTCATTTTCAATGATAAGCCAAACTCATTAAGGTATTTTATTTTCTAATTAAAAATTCCTTAAATTATTTTTCTCTATTGGTACCTAACTTATTCTAATGGATTTCTTCCTTTTTTAACATTTTTGAAGATATAAACCTAAATTTAAGATTCCTTTCCCACATACACTCACTACTAATATGCAATAATATATAAATGTATGTATATGTGAAAATAGACAATACAAATAAAAGGAAGACATGTTTACAAAATAAATCTCATTACTTTTTTTCACTTTTATTACATAGATCCTAATTTGAAAAAACATTAAGAAAAGTGTGCCATTATACTATTCATTTGAGATAATATATATTTTCTCACATGTACAACATACCATCAAGTTATTTATCCTAATTTATATTTTATTCTTAGTATCTCTATTAACTATTGAATCAGAATCAAGTATATTTTAAAGCATGTAATTGAAATAAGAATTTATAATTTCAAATTTTCATATTCAATGTTCATAATGTCATATAATTAAAAAAAAACACCAAGAAATAAAAGATTTAATAACAATTTTTAAAAAAATTATGTTTAATTATATTTTATAATAAACATTAAATATTATCACATGCATTAATAAAATCATTATAATAATATTATATATAATTTATGTTTAGTTATATTTAATAATAATAATATTGTTATGAGCATACCCAACTAACCAATGTCCAAAAAACACATTATAAACATACAAAATCAATTTATTACATAAGTTTTTATACCAAGTAACAATCATGCTACCAACATTCGATTCAATTAGGGACCACTCCCATCAAGATATCAAAAATATTACATCTACTATTAGGTCATATTAAACTTGCCTTGCTAGTAAATATTAATTTTTATCTCCCTTAAAATGCTATTTTTCTCTATTAAATATTTCATGTCATTTTCATTAAAAGAGAAAAATTTCCTCAATTAGTTATATTCTAAAATTTATATTCTTCCAATATGGATCAACTTTGTGATTTGCTAAACTATTTGCTACCATGTTTCCTTCTTTATACATCCACATAATAATTTGTTAAATTGTTTACCTTCATCAATAATTTATGGATACAAATATAATTTTATAGCCACATCCATTTTAGCTAAATTGTTTACCTTAATTGAAATATATTTCAATCATTTTTATGACAAACATGATATGTATAAGAATTTTCCTAGCCTTGCATAGTTATTTGTTGAAGTTTCATATGATTCTAAGTAGATGAGAAAATTTTACCTTTGTTATTGTGAGAAATACTATCTTCACTAGGTTTCTAGGGTTTCCTTCGAAAGCACCATGAAAATTAAGTTTGATAAACCCTAGAATTCTTTTTTTGCTAATCAACATAGATCTTTTGCATTAACTCCATTGGCATAAATAACCATATATGTATATTTAAATCCTATAACCAAAGTCTAGCACATATTTTTCATACTTGACACTTCCTATGATGAGCACCATGCCCATAAACATTCTTTAGGAAAGGCAACAATATAATTATAGACTTTGATACGATTATGATATTTGTTTTAAAAAATGTTATTGCTTTCAAACCACATATTCCAACAAATAATAAGACCAATCAACCTCCTCCCTCTTTAATATGCTTATTTTTTTAAACTTTGAAATAACTAATCCAAACATTTAATCAACTATAATGTCAATGGAGTCTCTTTCTCTCTAAATTAGTCAAAAAAATGGAATGACATGATCTAACATTTCTATATCCTCCTTACAAAAAGCACATCTAAGAGGTCTATGGCATTCTCTTTTTTGAAAAACTAATGCTTGTAAGAATATTCATTTAGACCTCTAACTAAATGAAGATATAGCCTTAGGGAAGACTTCAAGTGACCAAATATTCTTCCAACGGAAGTCCCTAGGAAGAGGAAATTTTATTTTTGAACCTTTAGAAGCTAAAAAGTCCTAATCCAAAGGTTGTCATTTTGGATTAGAAACAAGATTATAAGGCATAAACCAATCATCAAACTAAAAAATTGTAGTATCATCACCATTTATTTACCATCTAATATGTTTCTTGATTGATTATAAACCCTTTGATATGAAATTCCATGCTACCATACTGCTAGGTAAGACTCATTTCCTTAATGATATTGTTACATTGATCAAATATATATATCTTCAAAATAATATTTTTTCCAACTTTTTTCTTGATTTTTGAATAATCTCCTACCAAAATTTTCTCCTAATTCCAAACTCATAAGTGCACAATTTTACAATCCCACCCCTTCAAAATTATTCCCTCTACAAAGATTATCTCATTCATAAAGAGAAAACCTAAATTTCTCCTTTACGTCCTCTTTAAAGAAAGTAACATTGAATTTTATAAAAATTGAACAATATACCTATATTTAATCTTGAAAGTGACATTATATATAGGGATAGATTGCAATATAGCCTTTACAAGTTGCACTCTTTCATCCATAGTTAAGAACATACCTTTCCAACTAGTCAAATAAAACTTCATTACTCCAAAATTAATTCCCAAGGCTCCTTTTTTTATTAGCTAAGGGAATACCTAGTGATTTACAACTTTAAAACTTAATATCTCTACAATAATCCACTAAAAAACAATGGAAGTGTTGATAGAAAAAGTCATAGATTTTATCATATTAACTAATTATCAAGTATCCTTCCCATAGCATGATAGTATTGATTTAAATTACATTGACTTTTTAAACAAGGGATGACCTTAAAGAAGAGTGTCAATAACAAATTAGAGATTATATTTAAAGGGACCATTTGTCACAACTTGAATATCTTTGACTATGCATTTTTTCCATTGAGAGATCTTCCTCCTGCCTCAACAAGAATATGAAAAGATAAGGAGATAGTGGATCACCCTAGTAGAGCCCATGGGATGATTCAAAATATCCATCAAGAAATACATTAATCAAAATAGAATATTTTGGATTGCTATAACAATATCTAATTCACACCAATCTTGATCAAAGTCATTTTCTTGAGAATATTATATAGAAAACATAAATAAACCCTATCATATGCTTTGAGTATACTAGGTTTTTTCATGGATTGAAGAGTGTATGGCCTCTTATACAATGATTATATCCTCAAGATTTTTTTAACATGAATAACTCCATCTTGTTTCTCTAAGATAACACAATCTAAAATATTTTTTGACATATTTGCATAATTTAGGTCCGAGGTGTGGACCAATTGGTTTGACCAAATCCTTGTAAGGGGGTGGATGTCCAGGGTTCAAATCTCAGGCCTCATTGGACTGAATGCTTGTCCCTTTCTTGGTGCTTTCAATGGTGTTAAAGATTTAAAATGATTGTGGTATGGTTGTTATAGGGACAGATTATGAGAAGTATTGTGTGGTAGTTTTTGAGGTGGATAGCGCAGAATACTATGGTGGCCATAAAATACGGATAGCATACCCACATCATCATGACAGTGTATTTTAAAACCGACTACTAGGTTTTTATAGAGTATCCGAGTAAGGGGTAAATAATGTAATCCAAGATGGAATGACCATGTTGTTGGCATATCATCTAAGTTTACCCTTGGTTTGCACATGACCTTATGGATCGGTCTCATATTTTTCTTATCATGCCTTTTGATGTAGAAAGGATGCAATCCTTGATTTGGAATAATGGTGACTTTTCCAACAAATGGGATTAACATTTGATCAATGCTCCCAAATTATACATCTCTCCATGTGTTTTAAAAAATCAAGGGATAAACATATCCTAAACAATGGGGATGCATCCACAACTTCTATATCATGGGTAATAGGAAAACTCGGGTGTCCACCTATCAATATTGGGATATTGTACAGTGTTCCTACCCTCTTTAAGTACTTTCCCCTAAATAGAAAAACTTTTGGCTTTTGTAGTTATGGATTTAGTCCCAAACTTCTACATATTTCCACAGACATGATTGAGACCTAGGCCCTTGGGTCCAACATACAATTGTGCAACAAGTATTTTTCCAAAGCAAGAGATAGGTAGAATGGAGGAGAATGGTCCTCTAGAGGGTTGATAAGGGATATTTTCATGGATGCATGAGCATCATTAGCATTTGATGTATTTTCAAGGGAGATATTGATCATGTTGACCTTTTAAAATGCCAATAAATATTCTCTCAACCCTGTTGGCATAGGCACATAGTCTTTGAATAAGCTTTAGAACTGTTCCATCCTTTATGTTATTTTTCCAACATCGACAACTGGAAAGTATAGCTTCTTGCATGCCTCCAACCTTTGCTGGTTCAGAGGTGGGCCTTGTGGAAGAGGATTTTTTGAAGGCATTCAGTCCCCTGTGCCAATGTTCTATGCTAGTGGGAGTGAGGTATTATCCTTTGTTTGTCATCCATAATGAGAGGTCACCAGACTTACATATTTTTTAGTTTTCACACCCTTGTAGTGAACTACAAGCAATATTGTTATCGACTGAAGGGAATATATTCATTTGCTTAGGATAATTGCCACTTTTGTCAATTTTAAGCTTATTATGGTACAAAGGCATAATTGGACTTGAATTTTGATTACATTTCCATTATGCATTTCCATACTACAACAATTTTTATTATGCAATGGTTCTTGCATTTATCATAAATTGCAAATGATACTATTGCAAAAATGATCCCATACTATTAGTATCTTGGCCTCTATTTTTGGAGAGCTCTCTTTCCATACTTCTGACCTCCTCTACCAATCTCTAAATCTTTATTTTCAAGTCTTGCTCTATTCGATGTTTGCCTATATGATGATTGGTAAGAAAATGGTCCTCCATTATTTGATACGAGCTTGGCATTAGTTTTGCAAGGAATGGGGTGTGAAATGGATTTTGAAGGGTTGAATAGGCTAGGAAATTTCCCTAGGGGGCATTTTTCTTGCTTGGATTAGCATATTTTCAGCTCAGATAGCCTCCTTGAATATTTGTGGTAATCTCCTTTCTCTAGATTGTTGAATGAGGATGCTTATATTAGAGTGGAAAGCTTGGATATAGTACATGTATGATTGGGCAAGGGATGATTGATATTCAGGGTAAATTCTCCTCCAAGTTCTATTGAATCGAACATTGAAGTTCATAACACTTTCATGAGGGACCCATTTGATAAACGAGAATTGGGTAAGCAATAAGGTGTCTCTAAAATTATTAAACATATCAATGAATACCTCCACTAGGTTATCTCTATTGGAATATATTCCATCATTTGGTGATCACGCCAAGTGTCACATAAGATGTACCAAGTTTCAAAGGAAGAGTAAGGTCCAAGAAACCTCTCCTCCTATATAATGGACTCATAGTTCCATTTGGATTGTAAATTCTATTCAAATAACAATATATGTTGAAGTTTAACTCTTTATGTTCTTGAATAGATGGTATAGTACTAAAACCATCATTTATATCAGAGACACAGTAGATCTATAGTAATAGGGAGAGCCATAAGAGATTCCATTGCTACTATCAGCCTAAAATTCATTGCACTTTTGCAAAATGGACTCGCCACCGTGCATGACAACTTGCAAACACCGCCATAAGGGAAGCCAGGTTTGAGGGGTCTAAAAAGAATAAAAAGAAGAAGCAACTCTTACAATAAGTTTTTGGGACAATTATCACCATCCAATAACAAGCCCAAAAACAAGGAATATTGTTGGATTCTACAACAAAATACTAGAAAGGTTCATAGCTACAAGAAACCTCTATTCCAGATAGAAACTTGGTGAATCATATCATTAAGATACTCATCATCAAAGGTAAGCAACTTGGGTGAAAGGGTTTCATTACTAGAACACTTATTTGGATTACTACTTAGCTTCATTAAGCACCTTATTAAGATTCATAAAGTTGCAAAATAAAAGGTTGCATATTAAGTCTTAAAAGGAAGTGCAGAAGATAGTTTTTGTTAAGGGTTATTACCTGCAAATTAATAGGAGTTAGATACATTCTTCCTATCATATACTTACATAAAAATGAATTACATTAAGTTGCAAAAAATATTGAGCATCCTTTAAGAGTTAGTATTAGTGCATATTACGAAGTTCCTTAAGGAGTAATAAGGTGATTTGAGTTGCACTATATTAGTTTCTCTTAAATCTTAGTAGAAGGGCACTAAATGTTACAATGAAGGTTAGTGCAAATATTAATCTCTCTAGCATATTACTTATATAATCATTAGCTTGGATTCATTGTTACTAAACTATCTAAGTGAAAAAGTGAGATTCTAGTGTTGTATAAAAGAGAGGCAACAATACATTGCTCTCAAAAGAATAGAGCAAGTAGCTACCATATCCAAGAATCCAAAGGAAAGCTTCATATTATCTTACATAAGTCCTCAAGCTATACAATGAGGAGCAAATCTATCTACACATCATTGAAGCCATCAAATCAAATAAATAGCATCAAAAGAGACAAGAAGTAAACTAAGATTTGGTGCAAAATAGAGACTATTTTTCATACTACATTGGAGCACCATAATACCTCTAAAATAGGATATAGTATCAAGTGTCTTGAAGACACTAACACTGTAGAAATCCTATGTCTACTCTTGGTGAAACAAGTGAGGTAGAAAAGGAGCAAATCTAGGGTTCACAAGCATCGGGTTTTAGGTGTCCAAAAATACCATTCAAATCATTCAAGAAACACCCTCAATTGAATCTAATATATAGTCAAATCAGAGGTATTACAACCATAACAAAGCAAGCTCGAGTAGCAGCTTGGAAATTTACGTATAATCCAAGGAAAAGCCACAAAAAATTGCAAGGGAAGACCACAAAAAATTACCTCATTCAAGCGCCTAACAACTAGCAAAGAAGAGAGCCATCAAAGCATCCAAAAGCTGTAATAAAAAGGTGCCATATCATCCACCTAGAAGCTACATCAGAGTCAAAATTGGAAGGAGATCATCATTGGAGGTGCAAGCTAGCATTCACTAGCAAAGCGTTGGAGAAAATAAGTGAACAACTTGCATTCACTGAAGGAGTTATAGGGTTTCAAGAAGGACGTTGAGAGTTGAGCATGCAATTGCCACTTGGCACATAAAAAAGGGACATTACACCTCTCATGTAAGATCCCAACAAGAATATAACACTCTTCTTGAAGCATCCAAGCACCTAGAAAAGAGTAACACCCATATTGGAGTAATAGGAAAGGAATGCAAGCTAAGAAGTAACACCATATTCATCATTACACCTTGAATATTGAAACTAAATGTGCAACCACCACCAATCTAATTGCCACTTATCCGAAGCATGAAGAAGAGCATAACGCCTCAAGGAATCAACATTGAAGGAGATCTCTATTAATACATTTTTAGTAAATACCTCTTACATATTGGAAGCACAAACAACAAATTTCAAGAGAAGAGTATAAGCAAGATTGAAGAAGGAGCACATGTGTAATTAAGACTATCATAAACCAACACTTTAATAGGAATTCCAATGCCAACCAAAGCATTGCATATTTAGAGAGAAAGAAAACATTGAATGCTCATTCCTACCTAGCCACATGGATAACGTAAGAAAGGTTATGTTGAAGTCAAGCCACATAGATAACATAAGAGAAGAGACATTGAAGTCAAGCCACATAGAGAAATTAAATGAGGAGCACGTTAAGCAACGTCGAGAAATCTAGTGGAGATACATTGAGTCTCTAGCCACATCACAAGCTACAAGCTATGTACTACAAGTGCTAAGGTAAATCCATTATTGCTTGCTTTCATTAAGGTAATGTTGGAGTTATAAGGTGATATATTCAAGCATTCTATTGCATTGGAATAACCAACATTAAACCAAGCTTTAGTAATCTATCAAGCAAGCTCATTCCAAAATATTATTATTGAAGGATATTTGTAAATAAAGTAGGAGATATAAGGTTGACAACATTAGTAAACTCAAATATTAATTTGCAAATACAATTACCATTATTTTCTAATACTCTAAGAGTAGGGAGTTATAATGCATACTAGTTGAAACTATATGTGATTGAGATTCAAAAAATTAATCTATTTGCTTACATATAGAGTTAGAACTAATATCCATTAGGGAGGCACAAGGGGTTCTACAAGACTCAAGCTTGAATTTTTTTATCAAAATAGATCATGGATTATTGGTATATAGATTCAGGAGCAAGCAAACACATGACAGGAAACATACACTTGTTTAATTTTTTGTAAAAGGTAAATGAGAAACCAATTGCTATAGTAGATAGCAAAATATATGAAGTAAAGGGAATAGGAAACATTCTAGTAGATCTAATAAATGGAAAAGGGATGATCAAAAATGTATTATATGTCCCAGGTTTAACTACTAATCTTCTTTCAGTGTCTCAACTCATGGATCAAAACATGACTATAGAATTCAAAGTTTCTATTGGAAGAAAACAATGCCACATTCTTAAACAAGGAAAAAAATAGCATTAGGATCCTATAAAAGTGGTTTATTTGTTTTAGATATTACCACTCACTCAACTCTTTCAGTCAAAGCTTCAGTTCTACGGCACAAACATCTAGGACATACTAGTGAATCTTCTATGAAATAATTACTCAAATATCAAATGGTTGAAGGAATACCTAATTTATCTCCATAATATACCATATGTATAGAATGCTTAGCAGGTAAGAAACATAGAATTAAGAGCTTCGTCAACATAGGACTCAACAACCACTAGAAATAATATATACAGATTTATGTGGACCAATGAAGATCAATAGTATTGGAGGACATAAGTATTTTTAATTATTTGTTGATGATCACACTAGGAAGATGTGGGTATATTTTATGAAATATAAATCAGAAGCATTTGGTTGTTTTAAACAATTCAAACTACAAGTTGAAAAAGAGTCAGGAAAGACTATAAAAGCACTTCATTCAGACAGAGGAGGTGAATTTGTATCTAAATAATTTGACTCATTCTTAGAAGAAAATGGAATCAAAATACAACTTACTACAACTTATTCTCCACAATAAAATGGAATTGCAGAAAGAAGAAATGGGTCAATAATGAAAATGGTAAGATGTATGCTAAAAGAGGCTCATCTTGATCATCAATATTGGGTAGAAGCAGTCCAAATAGTAGTCTTCATACAAAATAGATTACCAACAAGAGTACTCAGACATATTACACCAGAAGAAGCATGGTTAGGATAAAAACCAAATAGAGAAAAACTAAGGGTTTTTGGATGCACAACTTACATGCATATCCCAAAACAAAAAAGGACAAAATTAGATGATAAAACTATGGTAGGAATATTTGTTGGATATGACAATGAATCTACTGGATACAGAATACTTGACCCAAATACAAAGAAATTCTACATTAGTAGGGATGTAATCTTTGATAAAAAGGTAGAAATTGACACAAAAAACCTAGTAATGATACAAAAATTCTTCTAGATTACTCTAAAGAAGACACAACAAGTGAAGAATCAGAGTCAGAATCTCAAGAAGGAGATATAGAAACATCTACAATTCCTAGAAAGGAACCAATATGGCTCAAAGATACTCTCAAAGAATCTAACCTAGAAAGAATGCCAAATCTTACTTCTACTAGACCTCAAACTTGCAGTCAAACCAGAATAAACAGAGGATTACTAAGCAATACAATAGAACCAACATCAACACTTCAGGCACTAAATGACTCACATTGGAAAAAAGTGATGGAATCTGAATATGCATCACTCCAAAAGAATAAGACATGGAATCTAGTGAAACTATCTCCAAGAAAGAAAATAATGGGTTGCAAATGGGTTTACAAGACCAAATATAAAGCAGATGGAACTCTTGATAAATACAAAGCTTGATTAGTAGCAAAAGGATATACTCAGACTGAAGGAATTGACTATGAATAAAAATTTGCTCCAACAGCTAGAATGACTACTATCGAGATAGTTTGCGCACTAGCAACTCATCAGGGTTGGAAACTTCATCAAATGGATGTAAAAAGTATCTTTCTTAATGGTGATTTAGAAGAGGAAGTCTATATGTCACAACCAAAAGGATTCATTATTAAAGGATAAGAGAATAAAGTGTGTAGACTAAAAAAATCTCTATATGGTCTGAAGCAAGCTCCCAGAGCATGGAATATAAAGATCAAAAATCACTTATTACAACATGGCTTCAAAAGAAGTACATCCGACCCAAGTTTGTATACAAAGAAAACTGGAGATCACATACTAATTCTCATTGTTTATGTTGATGACATAGTAATCACTGGAAGTTCTGGAAAACTAATAAGTGATATTAAAAGGGATCTAGAAAAGGTATTTGAAATGATAGATCTAGGATTAATGAACTATTTTTTAGTTTTAGAAATTCATCAAAGTGAAGATAAGATTACCATTACTCAATCCAAATATGCAAAAGCTCTACTTGAAAAATATATAATGAAGGATTGTAAACCAAAAGATACACCAATGGAACAAGGGATTCAATTATCTAAGAATGATGAAACACCACTGGTCTCAACAACCATGTATCATCAATTAATTGGAATTATTTTGTACTTGACAAACAACCGACCTGATCTAGCATTTGTAGTAAACTATATTTCATGATTCATGCAGGAACCTAGAGAAAGTCATTGGAAAGCTATAAAAAGAATATTGCAATATATCAAAAAGACTACTAATTATGGACTAACTTATATGAGGGATGTGAAATATTTTTTCCTACAAGGGTACTCAGATTCATATTATGTCAGCTCCATTGATGATAGAAAGTCTACTTTAGGCTATGTCTTCTATCTTGGGTCAGGACCCGTATTTTGGCATAGTAAGAAACAACATGCAGTGGCACAATCATCAACTAAAGCAGAATATCGAGCAACAAGAGATACAACCTATGAAGCATTATGGTTACAATACATATTATCAGACATGGGCATCATACGAACTCCAACCATGATATTTTATGATAATCAAGGAGTACTCAATCTGATCAAAAATCCAATTATACATGAAAGAACTAAACATATTGAAGCACAATGTCACTTCATAAGAGATCACTTCTAGAACCATCATATCATCCTCAAGCATGTTTCTATAGAATATCAGTTGGCAGATATCTTCACAAAAGCTCTTGGGAAAACCAAGTTTCAAACATTTAGAGAATATCTATGCAATTCAAGGGAACTTCACACCAAATAATGTAATACAAGGGGATGTTGGAATATATTCCATCATTTGGTGATCACGCCAAGTGTCATGTAAGAAATACCATGTCATAGGAAGAGTAAGGTCCAAGAAACCTCTCCTCCTATATAATGGACTCATAGTTCCATCCGGATGTACAATCAATCTTTCATACAATAATATATGTTGAAGTTCTACTCGTCATGTTCTTGAATAGATGGTATAGTGCTAAAACCATTAGGCCCATGCACATATGCATCCTTGCTTCAAATACATACCATAATGATGCTCTTACTTTGAGATATAGAGTGAAAAACCTGATCATCACATCCTCAAATGCAATGTTATGAATGGTAGCCAAGGCAGCTACATCCTTACAGTGCTCATATGAAGTTTTCTTTGTACCATAAAAATAGGGCAAAGTCTTTAGAGCTTCTTTGGGTATTTCATACTGGTTTAGGATATTCATAGGATCTACATCATTATAATAGGGATAATATTATTGAGCCGTAATTCCCCTTATGACACAGATCCTTCAAAACTTTTGGGTTCTTCCTTCAGGTGGGAGTCACCAAATGAGCATAATTTCTTCGCCAATAAGGTCAAGACTACTCATAAAGCCTTGAGTCCTCTAGGAAAAGTAATATCTAATATGACATTGAAGGTAATGGATCATGGAATTTGAATTCAGACTAGAAGTAGAGTCACCAGGTGAATTAAAATGAAAATATCACAAAACAAAGTATCATCGGGCTCTATTTAATAAAGATGATGCGACCTTTAGGTCTCATTGGGTATGCCAAAAACTGTTGGTCTTGAAATATACCTAATGGAAAGGATTGTGCATCCATGGATCCCAACCAACTTTGAATGATCTTGAAGTCATGAGGCTCTTTGGTCAATCTTCGAAGGAGACTTGTTACTTGTGAATCCCTAGCTACTCATCCCTAAAAAAAATGGGGAAAGGGTGATGAAAGAAATAAATAGAGCCAAAGCTAGATCTTATAGTAGTGAAAATTAGGCCGTATCAAAACACATGTAAGAGATAATACCATAACACATGTAAGAGATAATACCATAACACAAGCAAAGTGCCTAACAAACCAACTTATTTCTCATAAATTGTAGAAAATTTTACTTACATCTAGATGTATCTTATCGAACTACAAATTATAGAACAAGCGAATGTGTCATGAGTGTGAATCCAGAAAGTAAAATAGACACCATTAACTTTATACAAGCTAAAATTAGAAACAAGCAGTCACTCATACATACACATTCCATAATTAAATTTAACCAGAGGTCAAACAACAATTCCTTTGTATTAATGTGCAAAACCCTTGCTTACATGCAAATTGTAAAAGCCTAAGAGCTAACCATTTGAATACCTTGCATTCTAGTATATATAGCCTTTACAATGAGTTTTGTTACAAAGGGTCATGATGTTTAGTCAAATAATGCAACTGAATTAAGGGAGTGGCCACGCTACAAATCCCTTCTACCCCTCTACACCTTGCAGTCGAAGGATGTTGCCAGGTGGGAGTGGGCCTTGATAGATTCATTTGAACCTTTGATCCCACTGACTCATTTGACAATTATGTTGGTTCATGATCTGTCTACATGTGCCTACAGGTAGAGGATCATTAATATGTGTGAGTCGACTTTTGAGGTTGACTTCTCCCATGAGGCTATTTTTCATCCACTGCATATTGGAGAAGTATTAGGCTTCTCTTTTCCAACCAGTTGCTGCAAGCCTGTGACTCATTTCTGCTCGATGTAATTCTCATGTTTTTGCGATGGATAGATATTTTAACACTACCAAAATTTTAGGATTCATTCGAAGTCTGATCGCGACCTGAAATCCTACCAAATGCCCCTTCACTCTTTTGTGATGAGATTTTGGGATTCGTACTGATCTATAGGTATTGACGGGCTTTTGGGGTTCCTCTAGGGTCTGACAGGTACCATTTTTCCACCAAGTATTACACTTAGGCAATATTTTACTTGAAGGATAGGTTTTTAGGACTCTTCCAGAGTCCGTTAGCAACCCATTTTTTGACAAGCATGACACTTAGTCATTTTGCACTAATTTTTGAGGTGGGCTTTTGGGATTCCTTTGAAATATGATGGTAACCCAATTTTACACTAGTGTTCTACGATCAGGCTTTTGAGACCTGCTTGGAATTCCCAATTACCCATTTTCTACCAGGCTTGTCCATCACTTCTCACATATTTTGGTGGTGGAATTTTGGGACTCACTTGGAGACTGATATCACCCATTTTTTTTCTAGGCGTGGTATTCGGCCAACCTTTTTTCCCTTTTTGCTATCTTCCAAGGTGAACTTTTGAGACTCCTATGGAGTCTGTTAGCAACCCAATTTTTTGCCACATCCAATACTTAGCCATTTTCATGCATCATTAAACTTTCTCCTCTACTTGGATGTAAAAAACTGGTGGGGCGAAGGATGCTACCACTTACTACCAAGTTCCAACTGACCATCTTATGCCTTGCAAAGCCCCTAGGAGACTCTTCATTGCCTTTGATCGGTATTAGTTGTTCTTTTCTGGTAAAAGTCACCCGTCGCTTACTAAGCTTGACCCAAAAATTCTACTTCTCTATTATTCATCATATTGTTTATCAAAAAATTACAAGTAGGTGAATGCAATCAAAATTTCACCCACAATTATATATAGTGTTGGTATTTTTTTGTATGTAACATGGTCTTCTTCCCTAGTATTTTGTTTGTTATTTATGAAATGGGTAAAAAATATGTTTTGTGATGAGATCTACATATGTGTTTTTAGTTGGAGCTTCTTTTATAGATTATTTATGAATAATAGTACATGGTGTCTTAGAGTTTCTATAGTGTTAAACATTTTTTCATACTTTTGTAAGCATTGATGTAGATATTTTAATTGAAAGGCATATATTGATGCCTAATTAAATTAGTGAAAAGTAATTTAATTATATTAATAACTTTTCCAAGTATTTTCTATTTAATGTTTTAAAGTGGGATATGGTGCTAATAAGTTTGAAGAATTTGTAGTTCCTCTACTACCACAAATCCCATGAAGAAGGCAAGGGTACTTGATACCAAAATAAGAGTTTTATCTAAATCCATGGCTTTTAGTTTGAAATAACACATCCTTTTTTAGGAGCCACCACTGTCATCAAAATATATATTGTCACCATCATAAATCAATGGAATCTGATCTATTTATAGACCTCTTCATACTAATTACATCTTAGGTTAGTGTGTTTAGTCTTACAATGTAAAATTTAGTTAGGAAACATCTTCTTGGAATTGCCTATATTTATTCTTGTATGTAGATCTTATAGGTAGGAGGTCATATGTGTATATATATAGTTAGAAATGTAACCTTTAGTTGTATTTGAGACTAACGGGTTAAGTATAATTATTTGATAAGTTATATTTTAAGTTTTCATTTGTTTAGACTTTAGATATTGTGATTTAGATAGGCAAAAATATTTTAGAAGCATTTGAAAGAGTCAATAACCATGTGGTGACTTACATATCTCATCCAAGTCTTCCTATTTGGGAATATTATTTATACTATGTTAAATCCTATTGTCAATGATCTTTTATGAAGTTGAATCAAATAACTTTTTTCCTTTTCTCATTTTGTTGCAAAGCTTCATAATAATGAAGAAACACAAAAAGGAAATGTACCGAGGAACAAGTTCTTTCTAATAGCTGTAATACACGATTTTGCTTATTATATGCTTCTTGGTTATCTATTTCAAATGTTGACATCACTTTCATGGTTGTGCTAGAACTTTCCTATGTATGTTTTTTCACAACATATTAGTTCTACCCTTCATGAACTAGGAGTTGGTGTTCTTAGATTAGATTAGTCAATTAGTTCCATGGTTATGCACAGTGGCGAATTTCACAATTTAGCGTGAATATTCAGATTTCCACAATGTTAATTTTACAAATTTTGGGACCTTATAGGTTGGCCCATTCACCCAAAAATTTCAAGATCCAATTTTTTTAAGGGTAAATTCGCCAAGTTATCATAAGGTTTCCCACCTAATTTTTGCCTTAAATTTATTAAAAATAAAAAATATCCCGCCTAATTCGCCTCTTGTACCCCATTATATATAGCTAACCCTAACAATGACTCTCATACAATTACAATATTAATTTTTTTGGATAGCGAGCGATATAAAGCAAATGACTGACAAAATACGAGTCCACGACTAACAAAAGATGACTGGCAGAAGGTGATTGGTGGAAGGCGACTGGCAGAAGGCGACTGGAAAAAGGCAACTAACATAAGACGACTGACATAAGGTGACTGGAATAAGGTGAGTGGCATATGGTGAGTGGCAAAAGGTGAGTGGCAGAAGGTAAGTGATAAATGGCGAGTGGCAAAAGGTGAGTGGTACAAGGCAAATGGTAGAAGGTGAGTGGTAGAAGGTGAGTGGCATATGGCGAGTGGCACAAGGCGAGTTGCAGATGGCGAGTGGTACAAGGTAGGTGGCACAAGGCAAGTGGCACAAGGTGAGTTGCAGAAGGCGAGTGGCAGATGGCGAGTGGAAGATGGTGAGTGGTAGATGGCAAGTGATAGAAGGCGACTGGCAGATGGCAAGTGGTAGAAGGCAACTGGCAGAAGGTGATTGGTAAATGGTGACTGCTAATTATTGCCTAGTTTTAGGCATCAATATATATCTAAACATAGGCATATTTGTACTCATTGGAAATATCTTTTCAAGTCTTATATAATGGTGGTATTTTTATGAAGTTTGAAGATGATTTAATAGGTCCCAAAAATGGTGGTGATGAGGTAATATCATTTTGAGGTAAATTTTCACCTACTAAATCATCTCAAAACTTCATAAAATCACCACCATTAGATCAGGATTGAAAAGATATTTCCAACGAGTAAAAATATGCCTAGTTTGGATTTATATTAATACCTAAAAATATGAAATAATTATCAGTCACCCTCTGTTAGTCACCTTCTGCCAGTCGCCATGTGGCAACTAGTAGAAGGCAATTGGCATAAGGTGAGTGGCATAAGGTGACTGGTAGATGGTGAGTGGTAGAAGGTGGGTGGCACAAGGCGAGTGGTAGATGGTGAGTGGCAGAAGGCGAGTGGCAGATGGTGAGTGGCAAAAGGTGACTGGCAGATGACGACTGAAAGATGGCAACTGATAGTCATTTCATAGTTTTAGGCATCAAAATATATCTAAACATAGGCATATTTGTACTTGTTGGAAAGCTCTTTTCAAGACCGATCTAATGGTGGTATTTTTATAAAGTTTTAAGATGATTTAATAGGTCAAAATGGTTACAAATATGGTGGTGAGGAGGTAATATCATTTTGAGGTAGATTTTTACCTACTAAATCATCTCAAAACTTCATAAAAACACCACCATTAGATCGGGATCAAAAAGGGCTTTCCAACGATTATAGAAATACATATGTTTAGATTTATATTGATGCCTAAAAATATGAAATTATTATCTATCACCCTTTGCCAGTCACCCTCTGCCAATCGCCACAAAATATGAAATTATTATCTATCACCCTTTGCCCTTCGCCATGTGGCAACTAACAAAAGGCAACTGGTAGAAAGTGACTGGCAAAAGGTGACTGGCATAAGGTGACTGACAATAATTTCATAGTTTTAGGCATTAATATATATCCAAACATAGACATATTTGTACTCGTTGGAAAGCTCTTTTCGAGCCTGATCTAATGGTGGTATTTTTATAAATTTTTAGGATGATTTAATAGGTCAAAAGTACCCAAAAAATATTTATAATTTATGTGCAAAATTTTTGAAAATTTGCCATATTTTGATAAATATTTTGCAAAATTTTGAAAAATTTGTCCCACAGTTTATACATGATTCACCTCGAATTTATAATTACTTTTTCAGTACTATCCCTTATGCATAACCCTAATTAGTTCAATTTAGAAAGTCCACTAGCCATAACTTAGATTATTATAACTGATGTTGTAGATTATGTGCTCGTTATGTATGTAATTATGCCATTGGCATATTTATTTAATGTTTATGATGCTCGATTGAGAAGGCAATCATGTCATTTAGAATGGATGAAGTTTTTTATAGTAGAGAAGTAAAACTATTGATAAAACTAAAATTCTATTGATAAATAAGTTTATCATCATTTTTAATCTTTATTTAATTTTTAAAGTACCATTTGATTTTGTTAAGTTTGGACTAAAAGGGTAAAAGATAATTCTTAGATCAAAAGTCTAGTGAATACTTGCATGGTATAATGTAATCATCATTATTCAACTTTCAAGAAAGATTAGGAGGCTCAAGAAAGAGTTATCACTCTTTATCCACTGAGTAACTATAATATCTTCATTTATTGCGGGTATACTTTGATTTCAAGGTGAGTTGTACTATAAAATACATAGTTCTCCATATCCTTTCATATTTATCTACATTCATGTAAGTGATGTGTTGATCCTATTGTATTTTGTAAGTTACATATATGTCCTAAGGGTGAGTATATAATGTGGCAACAAGTTGTAGGTATGCTTTTATTTTTTTTTAAATTAGATATGTGATTGAAAGGGCCCCACTCATATTACATCATGCCCATATAGTAATATTACAACAAATTGAAAATTATACACATTTTGTTTGGAAATATTCAAACCTAAAAATCCTCCTTACAAATTGAAAACCTTAACTAATTAAGATCATGTCATTTGATATATTCTTACCATTTTTGTTACATATAAATTTTCCATTTAAAATGGTAATTAAAAAATTATGTGATGACTAATGGTATTTATTTCCTTTGATGGTCATATTTTTAATAGTTTTTTGGTTGTAAAGTGCTTTGTATTATATATTGGGTTTTTTTATTAAATATTACAAGTTCACATTTCCTTTGGGTCACTAAAAAACTTATGTCTATGATGTATTGGGTACTAAATTATAGAGAGTTTGGACGAGGAGTTTTATTTCATGTTTTTATTTAATTATATTTATAGATATTATTTGGGTAACGACGGTAGATTGTGTGACATGCCTTTGTTTAAACTAAAAAAATTATTCTAAAAGGCTACTAAAAAAATTCATTGTTAGTTATATGTAAAGAAGAATTGCATATAAGTATGCTTAATGTGGGAATGTGTCCCTAGTAACAAACAAAAGAGACTAAATGGTATCTATTTTGAAAGACAATGTTAGGTATTCTTGCAAAGAGACTGTAATTGGTGGAGATATTATTCCTTCCCTTGATAATTGAAGGGATATGGAATTGAGAAAAATAAATCTCTATATTCATTTTTAACTCCTAGTGTCAAGCCTATCAAGTCTATTCATGTGAGCTACCACACTATGCATTTAAACAAACTCTAGAACTTATAAATAAATTAAATTATAAATAAATTAAATTATGTAAATTTGAAAAAAACGTAAAACAAGTGCATTTAGTTAGGTATTCCTTTGTTATTACGTTACCTTATCCTTAGTGATATGGTTCCATATAATTTGGATATTATGGTTTTATAGTTTTTCTTTGGTATATTTTTTTTTTTTTTTTTTTGGTGGTGGCCACAAGGGGTAAACAGACTGTGACCACGAGGGAACCATTACATAACATATCCGCAACATGTGAGGCGAGAGATTTGAACCTGGGCCTCTCAGCAACTAGAGAGGTTTAACTACCCACTTGCTCTCCAACTCCTCTACATGGTTTTATAGTTTTTCTTTGGTATATTTTAATTATTATTAGTCTTCATTATTTTTAATTTGTAATGGTTATTTTCATAAATGACTTATGTGATAGAATATTCCTACTATGGTGTAACTTTTCACTTGAGTACACACATGACTTATGGGTGAATTCTTTCATTGATTGATTATGAATAATATATTCGAAGAAGAAAACCTACCATTATTTTGTCTATTTTAATAGAAACTTGGGACCTCATTATTTCTAAAATTCTAAGTCCTTTTTATGAACCATTTTATTGCTACTCTTTCCAATTCTTGATATAAAATGAAGATTCTTTTATGTAGGTCAAAACTTAATATGCAAATTGCTATTTGGGACTTAAGTTTCTATGAAATTTTATTTTTGCTTTTGTTTTTTGAATTTATTTTGTAGCTTTTTATTCCTTTGTATAGTTATGGAATACTTCTTCCCCTACAACTTTAGAATGAATCATTAGTATCTAGATCTATTTGGTCATTTGTTTGTTACAATTTTTAACTATGATATCTTTGGCAGGGACTGACAACTATGTGGTACTTATTTTATTACTATCAACAACATCCTTTTTGTATGTAAACTTGGGACCTCGTTATTCCTAGAATTCCAAGTCCTTTTCATGAACCATATTATTGCTACTCTTTCTAAGTCTTAATATAAAATGAGTATTCTTTTATGCAAGCCAAAACTTAATAAGCAAAATGCAATTTGGGACTAAAGTTTCTCTGAGCTTTTTTTTTGCTTTTGTTTTTTGACTCCATTTTGTAACTTTTCATTCCTTTGTATATTTATGGAAGACTTCTTCCTCTACAACTACAACTTTGGAATGAATCATTAGTATCTAGATCTATTTGCTCATTTGTTTGTTACAATTTTTAACTGACATCTTTGGCAAGGGACTGGCACCTATCTGACACTTGTTTTATTACTACCAACAAAATCATTTTTGTATGTAAATGTAAATCATTTATTTTATACATGAATTTTTTGCAGATAAATTACTATTGCTATTGTAGCATTGGCATCAAATATTTAATAAAAATTAATGGAAATACTTCATACAACACTTAATTGATTACAGATTACGGAATCAAATAATGTTACTAAGACATTTCACTTATCAAGCTCCCATACCTTCAATATATAACTGACAACCCTTAACACTTGTGTTCTTTAAGGAGTTGCATGTGGTTATAATGCAAAAAATAAGTAGATCACTAATAATCTTGGTGTAATAGAGGTAAAACCTAACTATAGTGTGCCAATTGGAATCTAAGACAATGAGGCTTGTTACTGTTGGATTGAGTTTGATTAAATACTAACTTTTTTTAAATTACTAACTTTTTAACATTTACTAGCTAAATCACCTTTATAATGGAAACCACCTTATATCACTCAAGTGCACTATTTTTAGATGAATATCTACAAGAATTTTAAGAGGATGATTAACAAACTCCAATATTTATAAATCTTCTTGTCAGATTTCTCATAGGATTTCAATTTTAGGTTACTCATATTCTTACAATAAATACAAAAAACAATTAAATTTTAATCATTAGTTAGTATGAAATTTTAGAAACTATGATAAGGCTATTATTGGGATACTTAAAATGAAATTTTAGAAGATATGATAAGGCTATTATTGGGATACTTAAAGAAACTATAAAGAATGAAAAATAACAATCTGCCAAAATAAGTTATCAAGGAAATATTGAATAGAAAAAAACACATGGATGAAATAAAACAACAAATGGAGTATTAAATTTCATAAGGTGTTAAGTTCCAACAAAGGAATTAAACAATATGTGAGGGAAAAATTCACACTGTGATGTGGACTGAAAAATTCAAGAAAGAAAAAATGGTTATACATCAACGAATTCAACACAAATTCAAGGAAAAAATAGTTATACATCAACAAATTCAACACAAACAACCCATGAAGAAGATTCAATTTTTGTGAACGTTATTTTCAAAAGTCTAATGGTGTAATGCAAGGAAGGTTCATCAAAAGCTGATCTTTGTGCAATACCTAGAACTAAGCTGCATTTTTTCAAGTACTAAGCTTTAACAATCATTGTGACACAAGCTTTAGGCTTAAACAAGGTTCCTCTATTCGAAGTTGTACAGTACAAGTAACGCTTCTAATGAAACAAGCGTTACAAAACAAACCACACATGAATGATTAGTTTATGTTTGATGACGGCACCGACTCACTGTCATGAATTCTTCGTTTTACAATAGAAAAACACCGTGAATGCCCATGTCTACACGTTTATCAGACTCTGTGAGAAGTTACAAGAGCACCCATTTCCTCACTCATGTTGTTTGCGTTCTCATCTAATTGTTATTCTACCTACCTGATACTCTAAAAACGTGTATCTTGGGTTCAACAAAATAGCTGGATTACAGCATTCCCTACTTGAAATAAAACTGACTATATGATTTGTTATCATAGATTCGTTCATAAAGATAATAGCAATAAGGAGCCGTTGAACTCTATATAAAATAATATGCCTGGGTATCACGTTTTTTCTTGGCATCACGTTTTTTTCTTGGGAAGTCTCTCTAATTTGTAGTTTTCAGAAAATACCTACCTCATAATGGAGTAGCTATAGAAAGCCAATATAATTGGAAAATGTAATGATTAATGTGAACAAACATATGAAAGTGTTTTTGTCTTAAAAAATAAAATAAAGGTAGTATTTTATTAATTGGTTGAGTATATAGATTTATTGTAATGACTTTTTTTAATTAAGAAATTATATATTTTTATTTATAGATTTATTGTTTTTATCTCTAAATTTTTCTTAAACAAAACTATTGATTTCTTGAATACTTTTTCATTATCCCATACACCTTTATCTTTAACCCATACTCATTCAACTTCCATTGTTGAATAACTTGCTTGATCATCATTCAATTGTTGACTTCTTTTCTTTTCCAACATGGGTGTGATATGGTAACCTTCTCATCCTATAGGATTGCATAGATAACCAGTTGTTGCAATGACTAGTTGTAATAATGTATATTACTGCTTGCGAGGTTCATTTTATTATTTATGCAAATCTTCATCTTTCTTCTCTCATATGTGGGACCTTCTTACAACAACAAGATATAATAGAGTAGATCACTACTTATGTGGTTCACTCCGTTATTTTCGTATAAAATATTTATCTTTCTTCTCTCATGTGTAGGAACTTGCTTCTACCACACCTAACCATCATCCAAAGATTCTCATCACTCCCCTTTCTCTTTTGGGGATACTCCTACTGCTTTCCTTTCTCTTTTGGAGCTTCTCTTGCTACTGTTTTGTTCTTCAAATTTATTACTTTGGCTTTCATACCTTGTTAAAGGTATGAACTAGCTAAGGCTCAAATCTAGGATCTTCATATGTTGAGGTTGCTCTACAAATGAGCTTTTGGCTCCTCTTTAAACCAGTATAATTTGAATGTAGGGTTGCTTCTATTTTTTACTCCAACAACTCTCCTAAGCCACTCCATGAGTACTTAGGGCTTCTAGCTTCAACACCAACTTTGATGCCAATATCAAGATTAAATATTTTGATATTCAAATTGTTGTTATATCAAATGTTGTGGAAGTATACAAATTTATTTACATACTTCCATCATTTCTATAACAAAGTACACATAATATTTGCACAAACAATTTACATACTTAATCTAGGTGAAATTGCATTGCTCAACTATTCCAATGAATCAACAATCATTGAGGCAAATTTGCTGCCATTCAACTCCATATAATATTCTTCACTACTTAAGAGGCTATAGATTGGATGATCCACCCAAGTAAGAATGGATGAATATATTCAGCTAGAGGGGATACAATAATATATGGAATCATGACAATGCTAATAATAATTTTTTCAAGTTATTTTTTTTTATATTTTTAGAACTGTATTTTTTTACTTTTGCTTGCACTTTTCTACTTTCCAATTGCCTTCTAGCTTTAGAATTGCTTTTCTTATTTTCTCCAACTCTTTTTCCATATTAAGTATTACTATTTTCAACAATCTCCCCCTAATTGCTTAATATTTCAAACTTCAATTTCTTGAATAAAACTATGAATTTCTTGAACAAGACTCCTTTATTATCTTGTGCACATGCATCTTCACTATTACCTATACACATGCATATATCTTCTAACACTATTATATATTTTTATATTTTAATGAAATAAATTTAAAATTTTATATTTTTTTAAGTTAATATAAAATATAAATAAATCCATATTAATCTAATTACAAGATTTAAGTTAACCCCATCATTTTTGAGTTATTGGTGTAGCTTAGAATATGAAGTAGGTGAAGATAGCTTAAACTCTCAATAGTACAAATGTTTTTGGCTAGTTAATATTAAGAACTTATAGTAAGCCTTTAGGACAAACAACTTCAACAATGTTAATCAATTATAAATCATTTTTATGGTATTGTGTTCATAATCTTATAATTGTATGGTTGGTAAGAACTATTTCATATGTTTGATTTTGAAATTAATAAAAAAAATGGATCGATTTGATTCATCAATTGTGTTATCATATTTTAAGAAAAAAACTAGGTCTTGCTTAAACCCATTGATAGAGAGGAATTGAAGAACGTAGTCTTTGAAATAAGTATAGGAAAAATGCCAAGTCCAAACGACTTACTAATTGAGTTTTTTAGACCTTTTGGGACAACCTAGAGAATTATGTAATTATTGTCATAGAAGCGTTTAGGGGTAGTAAAATAACGCTTCAAGCATTAAATTAGACCTTCATTGTCTTACTTCTAAAAGGGGAGGAGGAGGTACATATTTTAGACTATAGACATATCACCTTATGCAATGTCATATACAAAATAATCACAAAGATAATGGTTGAGTGGTTAAAACCTCTCCTAGACAACATTATCTCCTTGAAAATAAGGTTTTTTAGATGGTAAGAAGATCTTGGATGGTGTGGATCTAGCTCAAGAGGTAATCCATTGAATGCAAAAATCTGGTAATAAAGGAATGTTTATAAAAATGGATATGTCAAAGGCTTATGATAGGGTGGAGTGGAGATTCTTGTCAAGGATGATGATAACATTTGGATGTTGAGCAAGGTGTTGCAAGAGTTTTGTCATTGTTGTCAACACAGGTAGTTAGATCTAATGATGCAGTGGATAGGCAGTTCAGAAGTCATTCAGATGTAGAGGACAAAAGTTCAAAGGTTATTCAGAGCATGGACAGTGAGTTTACAAGAAGACCATAGTTGCCTAGTTGCAAAAGATCAAAGAAAAAGACAAGTAAGAAAAGTGTCGCGATATCGTGAAATTTTTAGCAGGCAAGAAAAATTATCGCGATTTCGCGACATGTTAGAGGAGAGAGAAAGCGCAAACAAAATTGTCGCGATTTCGCGACATGGTCGAGGAGAGAGAAGGCGCAAAGAAAACTATCGCGATTTCGTGACATGTTTGGAGAAAAAGTGCTAAGGCAGAAAACTGTAGCGATTTCGTGACATGTTTGGAGAAAAAGCGCTAAGGCAGAAAATTGTAGCGATTTCGTGACATGTTTGGAGAAAAAGCACTAAGGAAGAAAACTGTCGCGATTTCGTGACATGTTTGGTGAAAAAGCGCTAAGGAAGAAAACTGTCGCGATTTCGCGACATGTTCGGAGAAAAAGCGCTAAGGAAGAAAATAGTCGCGATTTCGTGACATGTTCGGAGAAAAAGCGCCAAGGAGGAAAAGTGTCGCGATATCGCGACACGTCGGGTTTTCGCGACCCGAAGAGGAGAGAGAAATCTCGGAGGCAAAAGTGTCACGATTTTGCGACATGTTCTGGTTTCGTTGGTGCAAGCCGAGAAAAGGTTGAGAAAGCGAGGAACGTCATGATTTCGCGACAGAAGTAAGGATGACGTCAGCAATAGTTCGAAGTGTCGTGATTTTGCGACAAAAACGTTGTCAAAGCTAACAAAGGCCAAAAGTGTCACAATTTCGTGACAGTAGGGACAAGAAGGCGTACAGATGTAAAAGGTGTCGCAATATCACTACATGTTGTAGTTTCACGAGGAAAGCTACAGAACCAGAGAGGCGGTTGAAGCCGATAGAGTTAAATCTGGGCCAACGAAGATTAGGGTTTTGGAGCCGACATTCATTAGGGTTTTGGAGCCGACATTCATTAGGGTTTTGCAACTAAGATTCTTTAGGGTTAAAGCCGACTACAGTTTAATATTTGTTCTTGAAATTTCATCTATAAAAGGAGGGTTGTTTCGAGTTTGAATGTGGTGATTTTTGTGAAGGAACTTTGTGCATGTGAAGTTCATGGTGAGCAGAGAGCGAGTCGTATCGATTCGAGCTGAGTGCGAAGCGATAGTTCATTTGTGTCAAAGCGAAGTGTGCAAAGTAGTTGCATAGAAGCAGACTAGAGAGCGAAGCATAAGCGCATAGGAGCAGAAGCCGTAACTCGGGTGTGTCGAAGCGAAGTGTGCGAAGCAGTTACACAGAAGCAGACTGGAGTGTGAAGCCTAAGCGCACAAGAGCAGAAGCCATAACTCGGGTGTGTCAAAGTGAAGTGTGCAAAGCAGTTGCACAGAAGTCGACTGGTGGTGTGAAGCTTTTATAGCAGAAGCTAGAGTACATAGAAACAGTAGACAGTGTGCAAACAGTGTGAAGGTATTTTTGTTATTTTTCTTGAAGTCTGAGTTGCAGCTTGGCATAAGGGGTTGGTGCTCCTTCCAGTAGGTGTTGTTGAATTAGGGGTTGGTCCTCCTTTCTGTTGGTGCAGAAAAATTTGAGGAGTTGGTGCTCCTTCTAGTTGGTGCTGGTAAATAAGTTGTAAAGTTGTTGCTTTGCAAAGGCTAGATTTGGATGGTAGTCCAAGCAGTCATTTTTGAGGAGTAGCCACATTGGTGAACCTCGTTAAAATTTTGTGTTGTGTGATGCTCTCTTATTAACTTGCTATTTCTGGTTTAAGTTTGCTTTATTTCATTGCAAGTTTAAAGTTTTAAAAGATCACACTGATTCACCCCCTTCTCAGTGTCACTATAAGTATAACAATTGGTATCAGAGCAAGGTTTCTGAACAGGCTCAATCAGCTAGGGTGATCTTGGAAGTGACGCAATGGCAGGTGGTGAAGGGTTCTCTTCAAACAAAGCACCATTGTTTGATGAAACTAATTATGCGTTTTGGAAGATCAAAATGTAGACATATCTCCATGCTTTGGAATTTGATATCTGGAGTGCAGTAGCTAATGGTTACATAGCTCCCAACATAGCTCCAATCAACAGCACTGGTAAAAAGGCATTTGAAAATGACTCTAAGGCAAAAAATGCCATCATGTGTGGATTAGTTGATAGTGAGTTGGTCAAGGTCATAAATTGTGAATCAGCAACAGATGTATGGGACAAACTAGAAAATATTTATGATGGAGATGACAAGATCAAGGAAGCCAAGCTTCAAACACATCGAGCTCAATTTGAATCATTAAAAATGACCAACGATGAGAACATAGAAGCCTTTATGCAGAGAGTTAATGGAATCACTAATTCAATCAGAGGTCTCGACAAAGATTTGGAGGATGCAACTATCGTGAAAAAGGTATTAAGATCGCTTCTCCAAATATTTGATTCTAAAGTCTCAGCCATAGAAGAAGCTAAAGATCTAAATCACTTCAGTATGGATGAGATGCATGGTTCCCTTACTGCTTATGAAATGAGAATAGGAAGATCTAATCCCACAGACAGAGAAGCAGCATTTAAAGCCCTAAAAGGTAAAGACACAAAACAAGAGTCTGAAGAAGAAGAAACTTCAGATGAAATGGAAGCAAATTTTGTCAAAAATTTGAGAAAGGGAAAAGGAAAATACAAAGGAAAGCTTCCTTTCAAATGTTTCAACTATGGGGGCATTGGACACTTTGCTACCAAATGTCCTCTCAATGAGAAGAACAAAGGTGAGGAAGCATCTCATCAAGAAAGAAGTGAATGGAAAAAGAAAACAAACTTCAAAAAAGGAAACTTCAAAAAGAAAAGTTTCATCTCCAGGAATGCAAATTCTTCAAAGGACAGCTCTAGTGAGGATTCTGAAGAAGGAACAGGTGAAGCTTTATTCATGGCTTTTGAAATAGAGAAATTAGAAGAGGTAGAAAAATCAGAGAAGAGAGAAGGAATGAACTCTAAAGCATGTGTTGAAAAACCTGAGGCAAAAGTCGATCTAGAAGGTGAACTGGTTTTTGCTCTTGAAGAATGGAAATCTGAGAAAAGAAAGAATTATAAACTTTCAAGAAAGCTTGAGGATGCAAACGATATTATAACCAGTTTAAAAATAAAGGCAGAAGAATGCAAGAAAATGTTCGAAGATCTTGAAGTTCACATAACTATGAAGATAGATTACTGTTGTAAACTAGAAGAATAAAATCTTGGCCTTCGAATGCAGATACAAGAGCTAGATCGAAAAATTAGCTATCATCACAAACGTGAAGAAAGTTCGAAGAAGCTGGATAAAATCTTAAGTGATCAACGACCTGTAGGCATCAAATTCGATCTGGGCTTCATTGAATGAGAATCTTCAAATGGACCAAAATCCAGAAATGTTGAAACTATAAGGAGTGAAGATGAGAAATAGGCTGATGAAAGAAAAACAAATCATGCAAAAAAAAGCAGTAATGCCAGGCCCAAAAGGAGAACTGACAATGATGGCTTTACCAAGGTCACAAATCAAATAAGAAGAAGATCTATGGTTCCTACAACAACCTAGAAAAGACCATTCTTCAGGTTTAATGATTACTTTTTTGGTTTCTGTTTCAAATGTAATGGTTATGGGCACAAAATTGCAGACTGCAAGTATAATGTAGGACCAAGAAGCTTTGTTAGTAGAAATATTTTTGCACCTCTAACAAATTATGCAGTAGAATGTTTTAGTTGTCACAACTATGGGCATATTGCAAGAAATTGTCATAGTACCTCTGTTTTAAATCAACCTCAGAAAAGAAAGTTCCAACCTCATAGGACAAGACAAAATATAAATTTTTTTGAAAGATATACAAAATATATTGAAAAAGAAAAGTCCAAACTAGAGCCCAATACCACAGTCAAAACAGAGTGGAAACAGAAAGAACAGCTTAGGGAAGAAAAGGAATCCTTAATAGTACAGACAGCTTTCAAGGCTCAGAATAAATGTGTACCATGGATTCTTGACAGTGGATGCTCAAGTCACATGATAGGTGATAAACAAAAATTTGAAAAACTACAGAAATATGAGGGTGGCTTTGTGAAGTTTGGAAATAATGATGGAGCCAAAATAATAGGAAAAGGATCTGTCAAAATTAGTGATGGGAAAATCAAGTCAGAAGAAGTTTTATTTGTGGATGGTTTGAAACACAACCTGTTAAGTTTCGATCAAATCTGTGATAAAGGACATGAAGTAGTCTTCAAGAAGCAGGGTTGTGAAGTCAGAAAAATAAATAGTGGGAAATTGATAGCAACTGGTTCAAGGACGTCTGGAAACCTGTACACACTTTCAAAAACTTTATAAGGTACATGTTTCATTGGACAAGAAGAAGAGAACCCGGTTGTGGCACAAGAGGCTTGGACACATAAGTTTCGATAATTTGGTGAAAATCAGCTCGAAACAAGCAAGTGAGAGATATTCCAACCATTAGAAAACCTTAAAACAAGATTCGTGCTTCATGTCAGAAAGGAAAGCAAACCAGAGTCTCATTCAAAACAAAAGAGTACCACACTAGCAAGCCTTTGGAACTTATACATACAGACTTATGTGGACCCATGAGAACACAAATCATAAATGGTGACAAATACTTTTTGTTGTGTATCGATGATTATTCCAGAATGACATGGATATTTTTCTTAAAAGATAAAATAGAAGCTTTTGAAATGTTTAGATCTTTCAAACATCTAGTTGAGAATGAAACAAGAAAAAGGATCAAATGTTTACGATCATATAGAGGAGGAGAATTCATTTCGAATGAATTTACAGAATACTATGAAAAACATGGTATCAGGAGACAATATTCAGCAACTAGAACTCCCCAATGAGAATGGTGTAGTAGAAAGAAAGAACAGAACTGTACAGGAAATGGCACGCACTATGCTGGTAGAAAACAAAATAGCAAACAGATTTTGGAAAGAAGTAGTTCACACTGCAATATACATCCAAAACAGATATATGTTAAGAACTCATGAAAGCAAAACACCTTATGAGTTGTGGTTTGGTAGAAAAGCAACAGCAAAACATCTCAAAGTATTTGGTTGTAAGTGTTACATCAGAAAAAATTATGACAACCTTGGAAAGTTTGAAAATAGAGCAGATGAAGGTGTTTTTGTTGGGTATTCATCAAAAAGCAAAGCTTACAAATGCTACAACAAGAGACTCAATAAAATTGTGGACAATGCAGATGTTAAATTCGATGAAGGTGGGAAACGAATAGCTAACTTTGAAGAAAACTACCCAATCTATGAAGAAGTCATTGAAGGAGACGAGGTGAATGAAACAGAAAATAAATCTACGTTTGATTCAGATGACTTAATCGATGACTCAGTGGTGCAAGAAAACAAGAAATTCAAAATAGGTAGCTAGCAAAAAAATCATCCAAGAGACCAAATAATTGGAAATCCCATTGCTAGTGTTCAGACAAGAAGGAAAGTAATAAGTAATTACTCTCTTTTATCCAGCATTGAGCCCAAAAACATAGATGAAGCAAGCAAAGATGATAGCTGGATGAAGGCAATAAATGAAGAGTTAGATCATATTGAAAAAAATAGAACTTGGAAATTAGTACCTAGACCTGCGAATAAGAATGTAATCGACACCAAATGGATATTTCAAAACAAATTAAATGAAGACGGACAGGTCATTAGGAACAAAGCAAGACTGGTTTGTAAAGTCTATGCACAGGACGAAGGCATTGATTTTGAAGAGACTTTTGCACCAGTGGCCAGACTAGAAGCAATTAGAATGTTTCTGGCCTTAGCAGTCCATAAGAACTTCAGAGTTTATCAGATGGATGTAAAATCTATCTTTTTAAATGGGAAACTTGAAGAAGAGGTCTATATTGAACAACCAGATGGTTTTCAAATTAGTGAAGATCCCAACCTTGTCTGCAAATTAAAGAAAGCTTTATATGGATTAAAACAAGCACCACGGGCATGGTATGCAAGGCTAGACAACTATCTCTCTCAACAAGGATTCAAGAAAGGTTTGGTGGACAATGAATCTGTATGTCAAAACAGAAGGTGGGAATCTAATTGTTCTTGTTGTTTATGTAGATGATATCATATTTGGCAGCAGCAAAGATGAATCTTGTAAAGACTTAGCGAATAATATGCAAAAATAATTTGAAATGTCTATGATTGGTGAACTATCTTACTTTCTTGAGTTACAAGTTAATCAAAATGAGAAAGGCATATTCATTTCTCAAATTAAATATGTGAAAGAGATGCTAAAAAGGTTCACAATGGAGGATTGTAAGCCGATCAGTACTCCCATGACAACAGGCTGCAAGTTGAGCAAAGAAGACAAATCTCCACCTGTAGATCAAACCATGTACAGATCAATGATTGGAAGCTTACTATACTTAACAGCTACCAGACCTGATATTCTACGAGCAGTTTGCATGGTAGCAATATTTCAGGCCAGTCCCAAAGAGACTCATGTTACAACAGTAAAAAGGATTCTCCGGTATCCCAAGGGTACCATGGAGTATGGGTTGTGGTATCCAAAAGGTAAAGACTTCACTCTTATATCATATTCAAATGCAGATTGGGCTGGATGCATAGATGACAGAAAGAGTACTAGTGAAGGTGCGTTCTATCTGGGAGACAAATTGGTTGCATGGCACAGTAAGAAACAAGAGTCAGTTTCTTTATCTACAGCTGAAGCAGAATATATTACAGCAACAATATGTTGTACACAAGTTTTGTGGATGAAACAAACTCTGAAAGATCTTGGCATTAATTTTAGTGAGCCAATATCAGTAAAGAGTGATAACACCAGTGCAATTAACATCTCCAAGAATCCAATTATGCACTCACGCACAAAGCACATTGCCATCTGATATCATTTTTTGAAGGAGAAAGTTGCAGAAGGAGAAGTTAAATTGGATTTTGTCCCAACCACAGAACAAGTAGTAGATATTTTCACAAAACCATTGCCCAAGGAAGTGTTTGAGTACCTTCGAAACAAATTGGGAGTGGTCACACTTCCCAAGAAGTGACTCGCTATAGGAATCACCTTCTCAGGGGGAGCAATTGAGTATTTGACTATTCTTTTGCTCATGATCATAATTTGTGCTAAGTGCAACAAATTGTGCCTGAGAATTATGTGTATGGACTCAAGGGGAGTCTACAGTAGCCCTTTGGTATTATTGACAAAGGGGGAAAAGAGTTACAGGAATTTACACAGGTGTTGCCAACAATTCCAAAGGGGGAGATTATTGAGCAAGGTGTTGCAAGAGTTTTGTCATTGTTGTCAACACAAGCGTTAGATCTAATGATGCGGTGGACGAGCGGTTCAAAAGTCATTCAGATGCAGAGGACAGAAGTTCAAAGGTTATTCAGAGCATGGACAGTGAGTTTACAAGAAGACCATAGTTGCCTAGTTGCAAAATATCAAAGAAAAAGACAAGTAAGAAAAGTGTCGCGATATCGCGACATTTTTAGCAGGAAAGAAAAACTATCACGATTTCGCGACATGTTAGAGGAGAGAGAAAGCACAAACAAAATTGTCACGATTTCATGACATGGCCGAGGAGAGAGAAGGCGCAAAGAAAACTGTCACGATTTCACGACATGTTTGGAGAAAAAGCGCTAAGACAAAAAACTGTCGTGATTTCGCAACATGTTTGGAGAAAAAGCGCTAAAGAAGAAAACTGTCGCGATTTCGTGACATGTTTGGAGAAAAAGCACTAAGGAAGAAAACTGTCACGATTTCATGACATATTTGGTGAAAAAGCGCTAAGGAAGAAAACTGTCACAATTTCGCGACATGTTCGGAGAAAAAGCTCTAAGGAAGAAAACAGTCGCGATTTCGCGACATGTTCGGAGAAAAAGCGCCAAGGAGGAAAAGTGTCGCGATATCATGACACGTCGGGTTTTTGTGACCCGAAGAGGAGAGAGAAATCTCGGAGGTAAAAGTGTCACGATTTTGTGACATGTTCTAGTTTCGCTGGTGCAAGCCGAGAAAAGGTTGAGAAAGCGAGGAACGTCACGATTTTGCGACAAAAGTAAGGATGACGTCAGCAATAGTTCGAAGTGTCACGATTTCGCAACAAAAATGTTGTCAAACCTAACAAAGGCCAAAAGTGTCACGATTTGACGATAGCAGGGATAAGAAGGCGTACGGATGTAAAAGGTGTCACGATATCGTGACATGTAGTTTCGCGAGGAAAGCTACAGAACCAGAGAGGCGGTTGAAGCCGACAGAGTTAAATCTGGGCCGATGAAGATTAGGATTTTGGAGCGGACATTCATTAGGGTTTTGGAGCCAAAATTCATTAGGGTTTTGCAGTCGACGTTCTTTAGGGTTAAAGCCGACTACAGTTTAAGATTTGTTCTTGAAATTTCATCTATAAAAGGAGGGTTATTACGAGTTTGAATGTGGTGATTTTTGTGAAGGAACTTTGCGCATGTGAAGTTCGCGATGAGCAGAGAGCGAGTCATATCGATTCGAGCTGAGTGTGAAGTGATAGTTTGTTTGTGTTAAAGTGAAGTGTGTGAAGCAGTTGCGCAGAAGCAGACTGGAGTGCGAAGCATAAGTGCACAGGAGTAGAAGTCGTAACTCAGATGTGTCGAAGCAAAGTGTGCAAAGCAGTTACGCAGAAGCAGACTGGAATGTGAAGCATAAGCGCACAGGAGCAGAAGCCATAACTCGAGTGTGTCAAAGCGAAGTGTGCAAATCAGTTGCACAAAAGTCGACTGGTGGTGCGAAGCTTTTGCAGCAGAAGCTAGAGTACACAGAAACAGCAAATAGTGTGCAAATAGTGTGAAGGTATTTTTGTTATTTTTCTTGAAGTCCGAGTTGCAACTTGGCATAAGGGATTGGTGCTCCTTCTACTAGGTGCTGGTGAATTAGGGGTTGGTGCTCCTTTCTATTGGTGCAAAAAAATTTGAGGGGTTGGTGCTCCTTCCAGTTGGTGCTGGTAAATAAGTTGTAAAGTTGTTGCTTTGCAAAGGCTGGATTTGGATGGTAGTCCAAGCAGTCATTTTTGAGGAGTAGCCACATTGGTGAACCTCATTAAAATTTTGTGTTGTGTGATGCTCTCTTATTAACTTGCTATTTTTGGTTTAAGTTTGCTTTATTTCATTGCAAGTTTAAAGTTTTAAAAGATCACACTGATTCACCCCCCTCTCAGTGTCACTATAAGTATAACATTGGATTCTCTTAAGATTGGATAAAGTGTATAATGAAGGGCATCTCTACTCTTATATAATAGTATTTTCTTATAACCATTTGGATCCACAAAAGACCGCCATCAAGAAGATCCTTATTTTCCTCATATTTTTCTCATACTAGCTGAAGGCTTGGGTAGACTTATCTTGAGGATAAGACAACAAGGCTTGCTCATAGGTATCAATGTGGGTGAGAAGATTTTGACTCACCCACATTTTGTAGATGACACATTATTAATGGGAGTGGCCAACCCTAGGGAACTAATAATGATCAGAGACACTCAACATTTATCGTAGGGCGACAAATCAAGTCATCAACGACCAAAAATCTAAATTGGTATTCTTCAATCTTGACTAGAGGATTTAGGTTAAGATCTTGGGATTTATGAGAACTCTCCTAGTGGTCTATTTAAAAATCCCTCTACATTTTAAAATTTTCAAAATAGTTGTTTGGAGGAATATTTTGGATAGTATTAAATATAGAATTAACCATTGGTATCACAAATGGTTAAACTTTAGGGGTAGTTTAACTCTCTTGCATTTAATCATTCAATTCATGTACATCTACAAAAAATTGTATCATTGTTTCACCGCATACCATATGAAAAGGGTTGGACAAGATGACCATTTTTTTTTTATGTGGAGCAAAAGGAGATAGAAAATGGGTATTATTAGATTAGAATAAAGTAATTCAACCCAAGGGGAAGGGAAAATTGGGTTTGAGGATATTGGATCTAAATAATAAAGCTTTAATTGGAAAGCTTTACTAGAGGTGGATCTCCCAACCAACATCTTTATTCAATAGAGTTTTAACTAGTAAATGTTTGGGATAGGTGAACTCGAATGATATGAGTCATTTCTCTTTGGATGGCAACAAGTCCCTAGTGTGGTAGGCACTAAAGCTATGAACTTAGGTAGTGAAAGATGGGTTATTTTGAAATTTGGGGAGAGAGAAGAAGGAATAATTTTGGATAGATTTTTGGGATCAATTCCCACCTGTCATTGCTAAGTTCATGGAATTATAATTGGTAAAATAGCCATGGAAAGCAGGGGTTGGATCAAGATTAAAGTTATTTCAATACCATCTAACTTAGAGACTATACATTTAAATAACTCACAAAGTTGATAGAGTGGCCAATTCCATTCACTCTAAAATTGGCACTCATCATGACTAAAATCTTGGCAAAAATATTTCTCATAAATAGGGATGAGGAGAATGGATTAGCTTGGGGCCATTGGAGCCATGGGTTCTACATGATGAAGGATGGAAATAAAGAGATCCTTCTAGAACCTTCTCTTACTGCATATTAGGTTGAGCATTGGAGAAATATTTGGCCAAAAGTAAACTTCTTTACCTCATAGTTCATGCACAATGGAATTCTTACCTTTTACTATCTAAGATTTAGGGGAATTGTTAGCTAATCCTGATGTGTGTTATGTATAGAGAGAAAAATGATCCATTTGCATTTAATTCACAAAAGAAATTACAAACTTATTATCCTTTCACAAAAATGTCATTGTGGGGTTACAAAATGGGGATTTCTAGAGAGGAAAGATATCTCTTTACAAAATATAATAAATTGTATCCAAATATTTTCCAAGTTACCTCAAAGTGTGGATGGGTTTTTATTGCTTGCTTGAATATTGGACCACCCAAATTGCATGCACTCTTGCGAGCCTCTACACACAATCAAATGGAACAAATCAATAGCATAAAATGGGCTTATCGTGGTTAAGCCCAAGTTCATAAAATATGAAAAACATTAACAATATGATAATGCTTGATCAAAGCATAAACATAACTTAAATTGATGCACAACCAAAAAAACTTACCTTGTTCACCTTCTGGTGACTATATACTACTAGTTGGTGATGATTCTATGATAGTTACAGTTTCTAGAATGAAGCCCTTAGATGTTTGACAGTCTTGGATGCAGGTCATTAGGGGGCAAACAACCTCAATTGTAAATTAACAAGGGGGCAGATGACGGCCTTTGACGCTCAGATCTTGATGAAACTTGCCAAGGATCTTCAACATGATAAAAATGGTGTTCTATAGTAGTCTATGGTTGATCTGATATTTTACTATGAACAATAATCTAAATGATGTTCATGCATAGGGAGGTCTTAAGTATTTTCTATAACTGATTTAATATGTGAAAAAATATGATAGCAAAAGGGAATAGATAAATATAGGTGGTTTTTATCATAATTTTGGTAAAGTCTTGGTTTGGTCTGATTCATCTCCTTAAGTGGAGGGAGGGGGATTTTTATAGACTTTATGGTAGGTAGAGAGGTTTGGTGAGATGGATATGACTTGGAATGGTGTGACAACCAAGTGGTAGGAGTAGGTGGATGGAGGATCTAAAGTGCTCTACTTGAATCAGTCAGAGAAGAGGTGGTAAGTGAGGGTAGATGTAATTAGGATAAGGTGTTGAAGTGGTCAAGAGAGATGTGTCAAGTAAGAGTAGGCTAGGTGAGGGTGAGGTGTTCACCTAATATAGGGTAGAAAGGAAAGTTACATGGAGGCTAAGTATTTAGTATAGAAAAGTGCTTAGTGGGGGTGAGGAGGAAAGGGAGCTAGGACAAATTGTTTTTTTTATTTTGTAAGTTTTTATGTTGATTTTGGAAATGTTAGGGCTAATTTGGGAATTATTTGGGGATTTGGAAAATGTTATTAAAAGGATTTTAGGTAAACATAAATTTGAAACTTTTTAGGTATCTACATTTTTCCCTTTTTGTACCATGTTGTGTGCTAACATAATGCAATGCAAAAACAAATAACACTTATTAGTTGGATTGGATATGGAGTATGGTAATGAGATGGATGACTATGACCTTTGGCACACTATAATGATAGGTTGAGGAGGGAGATGTAATATTTCTTCCAATTAGGTATAACTTAGGATACCCCAATCATGGAATGGATAAATGCTTTTGAAACTTTTGCCTTTGGTATATTTATGAGACCATTTGATGTGGTAAGCTAACCAACCATTAGTAGGTGTCCTCACGATACTTCAATTGACTTTCCAAAGCATGATGTGTGAGTAACCTTAAAATCATAGGCATGAGGCACACCAAGTTGAGTGGGTTGGATTTTGAGTTGAGAAGAGAAGTTCTACTTTTGTCTAAGCAAAGGAGGGTTAATTATGGCTTCCAACAAAGACTCTTGGATAAATGCAATTCCAAGATTGATTATTTGCGTATTGGACCTATTTGAGATAAAAATTTATGGGTAAGATCTACCCCTAAAGTGATGAGTATGAAGGAATAAATATATGACAATGATGAAACACTTGACAAAAAGTTTATGAGCAACATCAAAATGGAGAGGAATGTGGCAAGAGAAAAAGAGGGGCAAAATTTGAAGGAAAATTTATGCAAACAGTGAGGTAATTTGAGGGTTTATGACTAATTCTATAGCAACCACAAGTCATTGGGGATGGTCATACGTCATCGATTGGCTTTCCTAGATGACCACAAGTCATTGGGGATGGTCATACGTGCTTAGGCTTAAATAGTGCATTGTGAGGTATGATCATTCATTTGTGTCATGCATCGCAGGAGAGGAGAGGGAGAGGTGTGATAAAATTTATGAAGTAGAGCACTTGTAGTTTAATGATGTGAGAGGATGAGATGGCATCAAGTGGTGCAACTACGAGAGTTGGAGGGGATGTAGGGAAGGTAAGTCTATGTTTGACCCCATTTTCCTTTCATGTTGTATTGAATGGTAAAATAAACCCTAGGTTGTTATTGTTTGTTAGTTTTTTTTGTAGAGAAATAAAACTCTAGAAAAACATAGACTAGCATAGGAAAAATTTATTGTGTTTGGAATGTGTGGGGTGAGGTTTTGAGTGTTGTGCTGATTTTGTCGATTTATATGTTTTTTTATTTGGGAATTTTGGGATAATGGGTATCTTGAAACACTTTCAATTTGACAATCATATGGGTTCGTATAGATTTCCAGACCGTATGAATCCATACAATTGACTTGTTTTCTTTGGGGGGAATTTCACGTTTTTGGACTAGTTTAGTCTAGTCATCATGGATTTGGTGGCCATGTAGGCTACTTGTTAGGGGTCAAATGGATAAGCCATATAGATTTGTACAGCTTTACAAACCGTATAATTTTATTTTATTTTTGTGAGTAAATTATGGATTTGGACTGAGGGTGTGGGGCATAATTACAACTATAATACCTGAGATAAAGACATAGCTATCGAAAGGTATTCTATCAAGTGAAATAATTATTGACACCTATTTATTGGGATTGGTTGAGGGATATCAGGTTGGAGGGGGTGATGTGAATAGAGCTAGTACACTCAGACCACTAGTATATATCAACATTACCAAAGAGATGAGATCCTGACATAAGGATATTTCACTTGTCGATAGAAGAGATGACTATCACCTTAGAGGATATATATGTCCCATATTTTGTTTGTTAGTGGAGGGTATTCCTATCCATGTTGTGAAAACATCGTAAAAGGATGCAATGATGAAGAGAGTATATGGGGATGGATATAAGAAAATTAAGAGCAAGAGTGGCAGGGTACTTTATGAGTTATATTATGAGTTAAGGATCTTTACACAATGACATATAATCTTGATGGCAATGATTTCTAATGTCATCTTACCATATTCATCAAGCGCATGGTTCCCATGGAACCTATTGGGATTGGTGATGGACTTAGTAGAGAGATCGATAATATACTTGTGGACCTCAACTTTATTGGTCTAAACTTATAAAGAGCTCTATGAGGTACGAAGGCAAGGGTGAGTGGGGATGGGTTGCAATTTGCTACTATAGGTATGGGTGTGGGAGCATTTCCTGGTGGGTAGAGCTCGAGGCTTAACCTTTGATGCACACAAAGATATGAGGCTAGATCTACCATATGTTATGAGATAATGCCATGATATATAGGGTCAAGCGAGTAGGTTGTATACATGATATGGAGAGTATTACTAGGCAATGTGGATGGGGTTGAGGCTAGAGGACATCATTTGGAGGTCATAGAGAGGTGGGTTAGTATGGGATGAGTATAGAGAGAAATTAGTATGTTTGGAATGATCTAGATGGTTGGTAGGGAGGCAAAGAACATAGTGTAAGTACTTTTAGTACTCATAGGTATTAAGGCAGTTTGAGATTAGATAGAATGTATCTCACTTTTCGATGATCTATAGGAGGAGAGAGGATGAGATAAAAACAACACCACAAGTATATCTAATGAGTCCCAAGGTATATAAGGTGATCATAGTTCCATATGTAGAGGATGTTGACACCGTGCTAGAGTATAATGCATGGTGTGTGATGTAGTAGGGGCAACTAGTTTGGGGTGCAAGTGAGACTAGATGTGGATATGGGATTGGTGTCAAGGTAGGCAAATAGAGAGAGGTAACTAGAGAAGGAGATGAAGAGCAGTAGAAGGAGTATGAGACATGATTAAGGTAATGTGTGTGATATCGAGGCTAGAGGTGGAGATGGGACTGGTGTCAAGGTAGGCAAAGAGAGAGATACAACTGGAGAAGGATATGAAGAGCAGTAGGAGGAGTATGAGACATTATTGATGCAATGTATGTGGCATTAATTAGATTGTAGAGAAATTCCATCATAGAAAATTATGACATACACTTCAAAGGTAGATATGGGTGGTGACAAGGGATGATATGTGAATGATAGTTTTGATTATGGGGACTTAATGGACAACATGAGTCAGACAAATTTTTTGGAGGGGCAGGTATGGATATTGGAGATCCAAAGGATAGAGTGGGATAATGCCTTCATGGTGGAGAGGGATGGGTGGCAGGAAAAGAGGTAAAGTTGGTAGGAGAGGGATATCCTGTAGGTCCAAAGGGAGAGTCTACAAGAGGATAGGGATATCATGGTTATAAAGTAGGCTAGAATTTTGGTTGAGATAACTTAGGAGGAAAGGCAATTGGATAGAGAGATCTTAGCGATAGGGGTAGCTTGAGGCATTGATTTTAGAGAGGGATAAGCTTCTTCAAGACATGGAGTAACTAAGGGCATGATATCTAGCAATAGAGAGTGGTGTCGAGGTGGTAGCCTTATGGGTGAAGATAGTAGAGGTGTGATAGAGGGAGGAATGAATTATGATGATTTAGCTATAGGAGTGAGATAGGGTGTGTGTATTGGAGGAGGTAATATTGAGAGCATGTGTACCTATTCTAGCACTTTTAATATTATAATCTAGGTAGAGTTAAAGGAGTACTCCATAAGTCGTTCCATCCATTCCCTAGTTTGAGGTATTGATGGCATCATAGATATCAATGGCAGGACCCTCTCAAGGTAGTGAGAGATAGGATAAGAGTGGAGGTGTTGGGCATAGCATATAGGAGAGGATCAAAGGAGATGGTTGACATGACGATATAGAGGTGAATGGTGAGACAATAAGGAGGCAATAATAGTGAGTGAATGTTTTTGAATATGGATGAGGGCCACCTTTTTGTATATTGAGTATGTATGATAGGATATGCTTGTGAGCACTCTGGGTGTAGCCTACAAGCATGTATTCTTGTATATGATGAGATATTCAGGATATGAGATGTATATATATGCATACATGCTTTTATGATCATATGATGAATATGATGTGTATGATGGATGATTGAAATTATTATAGATGTATGTGATTGATTATTGTTGATTGGATGCATTTGATTAGATGTATATGATATATGGGATGATAAATATACTTAGATTGATGATGATGTAATGAATGATATAGATGATTTCGTAATGGATATTTATAGGTTCTTATGTGATTGCATTTTGAAAATGTGTTTAGGCATATCACTAATCACAATTAGTTTAATTAATCCCTGACATGCATAGGCACACAGAGATGGTAACAGGACATAAAAGAAAAGGAAGATCATATAACTTTGAGATATAATGAACAATGGCACATAATGCATGGGATGAGTGTAAACACTATGATAGGTATACAATGAATGAATGGGAACTAACGCGGGGGTGTCTTATATGCCTTAGGATTTTTAGATCCTAAAAGTATTTTAGGAAATTCAAGTGCTTTAATAATACCAATCAATATCATCTAATAGCCAATCAGTATCCCGTAGACACATAGACCATCCTAGAAAATATCAAGCCAATCAAGGAATAATGTGTGTGGGATGAGATCCATTTTTGAATTTTGAGTGAGATTGGACTAACCAATTATAGTACAAGCCAATATAAGCTAGCTCATCCATAAGCGTTCATAGGTATATATAAAAGTAGGTTGCTAATATGACAGACACGTCACCATGCAGAGGTTATACTCCACTACTAGTCAAGTGTCTATAGCCTTGATGTAAGCTATCCCCAAAATCCTTCAATGTTGCTTCATTATCAACCAGGCATCTATGGCCCTAGTGAAGATGTCTAAAAACCTTGAGGAACCACTATTTTTATTTATTTTTTACATGTACTTTGGATACATAGGTTCAAATTATGCACATAATAGGATGAGTAGGAGAAACCATTTGTTTTATGGTAAAAAATATGCATGGTGTTGTCTTTCCTAAACTCAAAATTTAATTAATATGTTGAGATGTGTATGATCCTAGAGAGAGCTCTAGTTAGCTAGGGGAAGCCAACATATCCTTAGAACATGAAAATATTTGATAAAGGTTGATTGGCATAGTAGGTATGGTTAACTGAAATGACCTCTATGTCCAAACAATCTAATGATAGGAGGAAAATTGAGACAAAAAATATATGGTGAATATATACAATAGGCATGCCATATGACAAACACAATGTGGGGATGCACAAGGGAATAATCATAATGGATAAAGGAGGAATACACAAATTGTGACATACACAGATGGAGATCTGCTGGACTAATATGTACAACTACGTAATGTCATTGATTAAGTAAACCAATCAAGAGTAATATATGCATATCCATAAATTTGAAAGGAAATCAAATGAGTATACTATGAGCCTTATGTAGAAGTGCAAATATGAAAGAAGGAAGAAAATATGAGATGAGAAAATGTGGGACGAAGGGAAAGAAGAAAACAAATAAGATGGAAAGGGAGTCAAAAGAGGGGGGGAAGGAAAGAAGAAGAGAAGAAAAATGAAGAGAAATTATAAGCATGAAATGAAATAAAAGGGGAATGGGAAGGAGGAGAAGAAAAAAGAAAATATAGAAGCAAGAAAAACAAAGAAGGATGGAGAAGACAAGAAAATAAATGATGTGAAAGTAAAAATACGAGTAATAATTCAAAGTTGTTGACGTGGATTTTGATTAATATTTAATGATTATGATTTTTTTTATTGTATAAGTATATACAAAAATAAATAACCAATGACAATATCAGCTAGGCCTAAAATGCATGTAGGTGGAGGATATTTATGGGTTTGGGTTCTTCTATCCCTTCAATATTGGCCAGATTGTATGCATAAAAACTAAACTTTTGTTTGATGATGTAAGGGCCCAACCAATTGGTATCAAATGTCATGTAAATGGCTAGGGAGATTGTAATTATGCTAGTTCTCCTTTAGCACAAGGTCATCAACTTGGAATTCATGTTGATGGACCTTGTTTTCATAGGTACTCTTAATGAGATCTTGATAAATGTAAAGATGCTTGATAGCATTGATTCGATATTCATCCTAAAGGGTGAGTTTATCCAATCGAGTTTGATGCATAATATCATCTATGAATTCTTGAAGCAATATTCCTAGTGATGGGATTTCAAGCTCAAGGAGCATAATGGACTTAGCACCATAAACAAGGGAAAATAGTATTTCCCCAGTAGGAGTGTGAAAGCTTGTGCAATAGGCCCAAATTGCTAAATATGGTTGAATATGGAAATCCTTATGATTGTATTTCACCATTTTTTGCAATATTGCACAAATAATTTTATTTGTAGCTTCAGCTTGGCCATTGCCTTGAGGATATTAGGGAGTAAAAAATTTATGTTGAATATGATATTTGTTGCAAAGATCTTGGACATCCTTAGTATTGAATGGTAGACCATTATAAAATATAATCTTGGAAGGGATTCCAAAATGATAAATAATGTTATGGAGAATAAACTCTACAATTTTAAGACCTGACATTTTTATTGGAGGAAGTGCTTCAACCCACTTGGTGAAATATTTGATGGCAGTTATGATGAAATTATGTTGACCAGATGAGAGAGGAGATATTTTGCCTATGAGGTCAAGACCCCACTACAAGAAGGACCACACAGGTTGGCAGGTTGTAGGGCTTGTGAGGACACATGGGATAAGTTGGCTTGATGTTGGTATTTAAGGAATTTCTTGATATAAGCACAAAAATCACATTCCATGGTGGGACAACAATACCCCATATACAAAATGCACTTGGTGATGGCTATCCCACTAAAATTACCACCACAAATACCATCATGAGACTGATAGATGACCTAGTTAGCTTCATGCGGTTCAAGGTATTGGAGAAGGATACCATTATAATTGTGATGATATAGAGCATCCCCCAAAGAGTATACCTTACAACTTTCTATTTGAAAGTACCTTTGATAACCAATGGTAAATCAACATTGAGAACACCAAGTTTTAGATAATACTTGACCTACAAAAACTCAGGATTGTAAGGCTCTTCATGGATAATATTGACAACTAGTTCATCCTTGGACAATTAGCTGATCCAATTGATAAAGAGTACTGACATATACATGGGTGAAATTGTCAAAGGGGTTTCTTAGAATTTAAGAACCAAGATAATCCATGGTATCAACAAAGTAATTAGCTAACCTTGGAGAGGCTTCAGTGTCACACCACTTAGAATGTGTCAATAAGTCATCATTAATTTGTTTGTACACCTTGAGAATAAAGAACTTGCATTAATAGACCCCCTTGACTTGATTAACAATGAGGAGGGAATCACCAATAATTTTAATGCATATAGCAATAGTAGTTTTTAAGATGAGGATAAGGGATTCATATTTGGAATTATTATTAGTGCAAGGGAAGTTGAGTTTAAATGAGTAGGGGATAGGATCTCCCTTGCACTGTAAAGAACACAACTCCAATGCCTCCCCTTTGTTCACATTTGGAATTATCATAATAGAGTGTAAGGTCCACTTGGTCTTGAGATTCAATAGATTCTTCGAGCTTAGTGATATTGAAGATAGAGTGAAAGCTCAATGACAAGAGGTTTACCATTGATGATAGGTGCTTATACAAGTTGGTCTACAATGACTTGACCTTTAATGGATTTTTGGCTAATGAATTCAAGATCAAATTCTATGAGAAACATAATCCATTTGGTGGTTTAGATGTTATTATAGGTATGACCCATCATATAATGCAATAAGTTTTCCCTTGCAATAATGTAGGTGGTATGATGAAGCATGCAGTGGCAAAGCTTTTTAGTATCAAAAACTACTGCTAGACCAAGCTTCTCCACATAGATATATTTTGTTTCATAAGTGACCAAGGTACAACTGATATAATAGATTACTTGCTTTTGGTCATTATTTTGGGCTAACATGGTCTTGATGATAAATTTAGTGGTAGATATATACAAATGGAATGGGATGTCTGGCCTAGGTAGAGCCAAGACTAGTGGGGAAGTGAGATATCACTTGAAGGTCTCAAAAGCCTCTTGAAATTCAATGGTCTAGTTAAAAGTGACCCCCTTTTGTAAAATATGGTTGAAAGGCTTGCACTTATTTGATAGTTGGACAATGAAGAAATGAATTTCTTGGATCTTACCCTGCAATCTCCTCAACTCCTTTAGATTGCATGGAGGAGGAATTTCAATAATGACCTTTACTTTGTTGGGGTCCACTTTGATACCCATTTGAGAGACAATGAGCCCAAAAAATTTTCTTAAGGTGACACCAAAGATGCATTTCTTGGGATAAAGACTACCATTATGCTCTAAAATCTAGTCAAAGACTTGGTGTAAAAAAACATCATGCTCATGTCACTTTTTAGACTTGGCCAATAAATTCTCAACATAGTCTTCAAACATTTTATGCATGTAATCATGGAAGATATAGGTCATTGCACAAAGGTATGTAGCTCCTATGTTTTTGAGGCCAAACAACATGACTCTGTAACAAAATGTTCCTCATGGTGTTATGAAGGATGTCTTATGTTGGTGATTGGGATTAATGTGAATTTGGTTATATCCAAAAAAACCATCCATGAGGGAAAGCATTTCATAGACAATGGTAGAATCCATGAGAGTGTCAATGTTTGGAAGCAAAAAAATCATCCTTAGGACATGCTTTGCTAAGGTCTCAAAATTTAGTGGAAATGTGTATCCTCCATTGGGATTTTTGATAGGACCATATTGGATATCCACTCTGAATAGTCTATGGGTTAGATGAATCTAACATCTAAAAGTTTTTGCAGATGTTTTACCATCAATTCAATTATGGGATGGAGTTCTCATAATTTTTGTTTAACTGACTTGGCATTAGGACTAAGGGTAAGGTTGTGGACCATGAGTTTTGGATCCAAGCCTGGCATATCATTATAGGACCATGCAAAGACAACTTTACATTCAGTCAATAGGGTAGTAAAACACTCTATTTCTTTAGGAGACAAACATTTTTTAATTTTAAGGATATGGGGATCAGTTGGTTATTGTTGGAATATATTATATTATTTGGTACATGTCAATATACCACCTTGGGTACATAACTAGAGTAGAATTTTATCTTAAATTGAGGGTTGAATAGGTACTTCATGCAATGTAAAAAATGCACAAGTGTTAGAATGTGCAATGATGTAAATGTGCATGTAGCCCACATGTACATGAGTCACAGGATAGGTAGTTGAAGAGTCATAGGTAGATGAAAGGTCAAGGATATATGTGTGTTTGATAGTGTTGGATTAGAAGCTAGAGAGTGAGGAAGTATAGTGAGTTTAGTAGGTACAATGTAGATCATGTATTATTCATGGAGTGTTTGAGTCCTCTATTATATTACATTGTACTATTTTTGTGGAATTTCATTAATGGCTATTTTCTAAGTTATTCCAAAATTTTCTCATATACTTTTCCTGCATATTATATTGCCATTATCATATAGTTAACATTGCTTGCTTATTTTATATCTTGTGGTTGCATTTCCTTCAATATAGATCCTCAAAAGCTAATAATGGTATCAGATCACAAGGTATATTGATAGAAAATAGAGAGATCCACAAGAGAGATAGAGAAGAGATAGGAAATCTTATTTTTAGAATTTTTGAAATTGCAATTGGCTAGAGTCTTTCCACAGAGTTGCAAAAAACTTGTGAAGACTAGGACTCAAGCATTGATTCCACTAGATTGACAAATTAACTAGTGAAGGTTCATTATCTCTACATTTAGAGTTTTTTTCCATTACAGTTTCTCTAATACTTTATTGCAGAAAAAAGAGATTCAAAGAAATTTTTGAAGCTTCCTACAATGAGCTAGGAATAATATATTCTTTGGAATCAATCCAGTACTTGAAGTAAGAAGTTGAAGATTGAAGATTTTTGAGGCCTAAGGAAAATATCCCATTGCAGGATTTGTAGATTGAAGACTTCATAGTTGGAGATTGAGAAGAAATGAGGAGGACAAAGAAGCCACATTGAATATTGTAGATCAAGGAGGAGATCCTAGAATGAAGACCTTGTTGAAGGAAGAAGAGACTCAAGGAAAAGAGTCCAAGCAAAGATTGGAGATTGGAGATCTCCATTGAAGATTGAAAACTTCACATTGAAGAAGTTGAAGAGACCCACTGAAGGTCGCACTGAAGAACTTTTAGTTTTGGAAGGTTGAAGATACATAAGGACTATCAAAGTTCCTATTCCAAATTTCAAAAGCAATAGAATTAGGATATCCAAGAAAGAGATATCATTGAAAAATTTCCATAGTTGAAGATTAGAGAGATCAAGGAAAGGTCTCATTGAAGTTTTGAGAAGACTAGAGAAGTTGCAAAAATTAAAGACCCAAGAGAAGAGGTCTCAAGAAATATTGAAAGAAGAAAGAAGGAGAAGGCTAGGAAAACCTCATTGAAGGAGACTTGAAGAAGTTCATTGGAGAAGACTTGAGGATAAATTAAGTGAGAAGATTGCTAACAAGGAAAAGTTCTTGATAGAGAAGAATTTGGGACAATTTTTGTCATCCGACAACAAGCCCAAGGGAGAAGGATTTGGAAATATGTTTGCCAAATTTTGGAGGAAATTAGTGAATACCTCAAGACATTCAGATTCTTGATAAGGAGGCCAAATTTAAAGTCAAATTTTGGCAAGGAGATTGAAGGAGAAAGGAGCTAGAAGAAACCACCAAACTTGAGAAGTTTGAAGATTACCTTTGGAGTTTTTTAAGGCTGATTTGGAGAAATGAGCTTGTTGATTTTATAACTTAAAATTGAAGGTTTCTAGGAGACAAGATTGAGCTGTAATTTGAAGGATTTTCCTACCAAATTTGGGATATTCAAGGACAACATTTCAGAGGATAAATTGACTACATTATAATCTAAAATTTTCAGATTTGAGGACAGAAAGAAAGCAGCAATTTGGGAAGCATTAATAGTGTTGGACATTTTTGAGTCCTCAAGTCAAAGTTATCATTGATGTCAAGAAATGAAGTCATCATTAATATCTAGGAATTTTTCAAGAAACAAGTTATCAAAGTTGTCATTGATATTTAGGAAGAAGCTTTTGATAAAGTCAAAGGTGAAGAGGAATAATGCAAAGGTTAAAGGAAAAGGGCTCCATAATATTTTTAATATTATGTGGAAGCATAAGACAGTTTATTGCAAAGCTAAAGGAAGGTTTAATATTTATTTGATAAATTATTTAAATTAAAAATGAATTTAAATTTTATAAATAAATATTATTTATACCAAGGTGCAAAGTGAAAGATGGTTTAAATAAACCAAAGGGTTTTAAAAATAATTAATTTCTAAAATTTAAATTCAAAAGAATTTAAATATTTTATAAATTAATAAAGCTCCAAAGGAAATTCGAGCGTCGATGTCCAAAGATTGTTGAAGTAAATTCGAGCGTCGACGTCATGCATGGAGGAAGGAAATTTGGTATATAAGATAATGCTTGAGAGGTATTTTAATTCATCCTTTTGCTCGATGATCAAAAGCGTGCAATCATGTTTGAATCCATGAGGAAGAAAGTGCAGCGACCAATCTGTTTAAGCACCAGCGAATAACGTCAAAGGGATTTGTGCCAAAAGTCTAAGCACTAATGAGACAAGTGGCCTAGTGGCAAAGAGGACAGCGTTGGGGTGTTATGCGCAAGGAGGTATGTGTTCGATACATTGTGGCAACATTTTTATGGTAGTTTATTTGGTGTTGGAGAGCGCCAAACTAAGGTGCAGGTTTTGCACAAGGGGAGTGGGGAAGCTTTTTGGAGCACATGGTGCTCGTTAGTCCCCAAGAAAGTGCCTAGATTGCATGACATTGAGAGCCATGGCTAGGGCGTCGATTGAGGTTGCGTGGTGTGTTCGAATCTCCTCCAAGGAAAAGTAATTAATTTTGAGTTTGATTTTTGTGTGTTGCCTAAATTTTGGAGTTAAAATGGTGCATGAAATGTTTATTAGTTGGAAATGATTTTTTGATAAGTTGGAGGAATAAGGTGTTTAGTTTTATTTTAATAAAGTGTTTTGGAATATTGATTTATTGAAATATTAAAAGGATAGAGGGAGCTTCTTGTCTTAGGTAATTTTGAAAAAAATAGTGCATTGAATATTATTGGGAGATTATAAGGTGTAAGTGGTAATTTACTTTTTTTAAATGTTGATGAATATTTTCTTAAATATGGAGTGATAAGGTGTATGTGTGTTTTGATTTTTACATTGTATTTTTAGGAAGTTAATCACCTTATAATTTCTTTGAGCTTGGCAAGAAGTGTTTGAGATTTTTGGAAGATTTAGAAGATTCCTTCATCATCAAGAAAAAGGTATGAGCACATTTTCCAAAGTTTAATTTTATTGGTTGGTTTTTTGGAAAATAAGTTTGGAGTGAAAAGGACTTGATTAGGGTTTCCTTTTGAGAGTGTTTGAGTTAATGCATCAAGGTTTTTTGGAATAAAGAGTTGTGATTAAAACCTTGTTTAATAAGCATTGTTGTTGAAGCCATTGGTTGTGTGAAGAACTTGAGTTAGGGTTTTAAAAGAACATGAGTATCATTGGTATGTGAGAGTTGTTTTATAAGCATTGTTTTTGAAGTGGGTTGTTATGCAAAGAACTTGAACTAGGGTTTGAAAAGAACATGAGTATCATTGTTATGTGAGAGTTGTTTTATAAGCATTGTTGTTGAAGTGGGTTGTTATGCAAAGAACTTGAACTAGGGTTTGAAAAGAACATGAGTATCATTGTTATGTGAGATTTGTTGTTGAGCATTGTTGGAAATATTTTGAGTTGATGTTTACATGCTTGGACTAGGGTTTGTGAAAAAGAGGTGTTTCATTGAGTGATTGGTTGAGTAGAGTTGGTTGAGCGTAGTCAAGTGGATATGTGAAGTGATTGTTCAAGTTCCATAAAATAAAATATTCTATATTTTGATTTGAGTTGATGAGCTTTAAGTTGAAACATATTGGGTCTCTAACAATTCTCTCTATGTTTCTATGAGATTGTACAAGTTTTGAGTGGACTTGTTAAGCATATTTGGACAAGTTCTAAGTGGACTTGTTGAGCAGTTTTGAGCAAGTTCTAAGTGGACTTGTTGAGCAGTTTTGAGCAAGTTCTGTGTGAGCTTGTTGAGCATATTTGAGCAAGTTCTAAGTGGACTTGTTGAGCATATTTGAGCAAGTTCTGGGTGGACTTGTTGAGCAGTTTTGAGCAAGTTCTATGTGAGCTTGTTGAGCATATTTGAGCAAGTTTTGAGTGGACTTATTGAGCAAATTTGAGCAAGTTTTGTGTGAGCTTGTTTAGTAGATTTGAGCAAGTTCTATGTGAGATTTTTAAGTAGATTTGAGCAAGTTCTGTGTGGAATTATTGAGCATATTTGAGCAAGTTCTGAGTGGAATGTTGAGCAGATTTGAGCAAGTTCTGAGTGGACTTGTTGAGAATATTTGAGCAAGTTCTGAGTGGACTTGTTGAGCATGTTTGAGCAAGTTCTGAGTGGACTTGTTGAGCAGAGTTTGGTGCAGATTTGAGGATAAGTTTGTGCCATACCAAAGGTAGAGATTGAGCAAATTTGTGCTAGACTGAAGGATTGAGTTTAGTGCAGATTTGAGATAGAGCTTTGGAGGTGACAGAGTAGAGAGGACAATAGTCTCCAGTGGATAGATATCCATTAGCCAAGGTAATGAGGATAGGTCTTCTAAGTGGGGACAAGAGTCTTCAATGGAGAGATATCCACAAGCCAGTGCATTGGAGGTAGTTGTCTTCAAGAGGATCACCAACCAGATCAAAGTAGAAGGAGTTCTCCTATGGATAGTGATCCACAAACACTATTTAGGGGATTGGTGTCTCCTTTGGACAGAGGTCCATAAATATTGTAATAAGGAAAGGATTCCCAAGATATTGATTGATAAAATTTTAGTGAAATATTTTCTCCGTGGAGTAGCCCACATTGGGTGAACCACGTTAAATTAGTGTCTCTATTGTATGTGATGATTTATGCATTACTTTGGTCATTGATATTGATATTGCCATTTATTATATTGATTAATAATGTTTGGGAAAGAAAATTAAAAAGTGATCTTATACTGTTCACCCCCCTCTAAGTATAAGCTTGTGTTCTTCAAATAGCTGCTAATTTTTAGAATTTTAGAGAGCTTCTTGGAGGATATTTGAAGTTACCAAATCATAGTTTTAGTAGCAAGTTAGAGGAGTTTCAAGGCTGCAATATAGTCAAGTTTCAAGTAGCAAAGTAATCAGGATTAAAGCTACAAATTGGTGATGTAAAGAGCCATTTTGAATAGCAAGGAAGAGTGGAAATTTCATCAAAAACAAGGTAGCATTTAGGTGATCCAAATCACCAAGAAAATCCATCACCATACTGAGGTTAAAAGATATGTAAATTTGGTGCAAAAGGTTCATTATTTGAACAATTATATTTGGTTAATTATTAAGTTTATTAAACACCATATTCAAGGTTGAAAAGTTGCATGAGAATGTTTCAAATTTAAGTCTTCAAGAAAGTGTAGAAGACAGTTTTCTACAAGGTTAAAAAACATGCACATAAAGAATAGGAGTTAGATATATTTCAAGAGAAAGAAAAATATCAACTTCCTATTATCTTTTGGAAGACATTATTTTTAAAGTAAAGGTTACATAGACTATAGTGCATAATACAAGTTATTAATAAAAGGTATTAAAGTGCATTAAATATTAAGCAATAAATGAAACTCAGTGCACAAAACAAGGTTGAGTTGAAGTGTCAAAAGACACCATTGAGATCAAAATAATTGTAGCAAGTCTTGGTGAAAACAAGCCACAAAAAGGAGCATTATAACCACCAAATATTAAACCGGGTGCTGCCATACTTGAATCAAGAAAGAACACTACATAAAGAGACTAAGAAGGTCTTAAAATCTAGGTGTAACTAAAGTATTCTATCTTAGTTTATTACTAAGTTATTTTAAGTTTTAAATAGCACAAAAAGGTAGAAAAAGGTACACCAATGTAGCCCAAAATTACAATCATCAAGAGGTGGGATTTATTAAGATTTAAGCACAAGCTATGAAGCAAAGGATATAGAGTCATCAAAGGGCTCAATATCTTTCCATTCAATGTGTCTAAAGACACCAAATACAGTGTCATAGTCCCATGAAAGTAGTGCTTATAGTGCAAAAAAAACCTACAACAAGAAGAAGAATAATCCTGAATGACACAAGGCAACAAAGATACAAGTTGTAATAAAAATAGCACAAGGTGAATAACGTAAGGCAAAGTGAAAATAGCAAGGAATAACAGTAAATAATTACCAATGTAGAAGTGGAGAAGATATTGGATGAACGACCACCTAGAAGAAAGTATTCAAATTCCATAGGAGGAGCCACCTCCATTGGAGAGGATCCACCATACATTGAACATCAAGAAAGCTTATTGTTACAAGAGAAGTGAAGTAACTTGCAAAGAAAGTTGGCAAGAATAGGTAATAAGGTACATTGAAGAGTTTGGTTGCATGCAAGGGAAGGAGCCTCCACTTACCACACCAACCAAAGGAATCTTGTGCCACTTGGCACAAAGGAAGAAGAGCACCTACATATCCTCATTGACATAACATCTGCACAAATGAGAAAGAGCACCCAAGTTTGGAGTAACACTCCATTCAATCCAAGAAGGAATAACAATCATTATTGCAATGCTCAAAGCATATTACAAGGCCTACACCACCTAAATTAATGCCTTCAAAATGTTGTAACCTCCCAATGCCACCTAACAAGGAGTCCTACATTCTAGTGCAATGTAAAGCACCATGTGGCATGCATTTCAAAGGGAGAAAGAGTGTATTAATAGCCTAGTCTAAAGAGAGTGTAGATAGTAAGATTACATAGGTCAAAGTGCATTGAAGGGAGAAGAAGATCGTCTTAAGAGCACGTGAAGATCACTGCATAGAATGAAGAGGATAGAGGATAGAGCATCATGAAGAATTTAATGTAGTCAAACACCATTAAATGAGCAAGAGACCATGTTTATTACAGTCTAATTCGAGCATAGAGTACAATGGTATTGCATGTAAAATTTTAGCACCTTGAAGGTAAGATTTATCCTCATAACCTTTGCAAAGTACAAAGGAGAAATAAGGCATATATTAAAGTTACAATCAATCAAGTTTTATGCTCTAGGGTTATTTAAATAATAGGAGTAATAAGGTGATAAAGAATAACCTTGAAAAGCATATTGAATGCCTTAGAAGGAAGTAGAAGATAGAAGCATTGAAACTATTGCTCATATTGCATTAAATATTTGCAATTCATTAAACAAGGAAACATAAGGTTTTTACAAATTAAAGTAAAATTGAAATTGCAAATATATGGTTCTTCTAAATTTCTAAATTAGGGAGATATAAGGAGTACTACATCAAAATTTAGTTCATTGAAATTTAGAAAAACTAAACCATTGAGAATTAAAGGGTAAAAGAAGTTTTCATAGCATTGCTTAAAAGTTGGAAATTATTAGTTATACTTGTCTCTTATACAAATTGAAGGGACAAAAGGAATCCAACTATAGAGTCTTGAAAAATAGATAATATTATCAAATTGAAAGTGCATATATCAATAGGGAGAAATAAGGTGAGAAATAGGAGTTGGACATTATATTAAAATTATCTTCAAAACATTAGGGATTCAACTCAAAAGGATATCTAAAGGAAGCTAAGCACTTTATCAAGACTATAGTACACTCAAATACTTGGGAGATATAAGGGGTTCTACAAAACTTGAGAATTAGAAAACTCTTATCAAGTTTGATCACATACTTAAAACTAGGGAGTCATAAGGTAGACAACTTCAAAGGTTTTGAAATACAAAACTTCTATCAAAACTATTCTAAATACTTGGGAATTAAAGGGTATTCTGCCTAGAGATTTGGAAAACTAAATTCTTATCAAAACCATTTATTCTCAAAACACTAGGGAGACATAAGGTAGCCAACCTCAAAGGTTCAAAATTAAAAGGCTTACTACTTAAAGAAATATGGATGAAATAATTAAGAATACATTTAATGAAAATAGTGAAGAGCTATTTCATGAACTTGGGTTTTATTCACAAAATCTAATAGAAACCTTTGATGGATTTAAACACTTGCCTATAGATTTGAAAGAAATATTCTCTTTGTTTTTGAAGGAAGCAAAGGAAGAGAACTTTACAACATTAATTGGTTATCTTCATGAAGTACTTTTCAAAGCCTGGTGGAATACTCAAAATATAGTTGTATTCACATCAGAAGAATACTTGATGATATATCTATCATTAATTGTTTTGAACTCTTTCAAAACATGAAAATAGCAATCTTAGTTAATATTATTGTGAAGATATACTAAATCATCATGAAGAAGATATTACTCTAGTAAAAATACAGAAACAAAGAAGATGAGGAATAAGGAGGAAGAGGAAGCATTATAGGAAGGAACAATATGAAGATACTCCTCAGGATACAAACATAAAGTACAATGAATAAAGCAAAAATATTGAACCAAAAGAAGAAGGACCACATCAAGTTGAAGAATATTCAAAATATGAAGATCTATATTGAAGACTAAAGTCTTCAATACCCAAATAATATAATATAGGGGGTGCTAGAAATATTACATTATTTGGTACATATTAATATACTACCTTGGGTACATAACTAGAGTATGAGTTTATCTTAGTTTAAGGGTTGAGTAGTTACTTCATGCAATGTAATAAATGCACAAGTGTTAGAATGTGCAATGATGTAAATGTGCATGTAGTCCACATGTACATGATTCATAGGATAGGTAGTTGAAGAGTCATAGGTAGATGAAAGGCCAAGGGACATATCTCCCTATATATATGCCTTTGATAGTGCTATATTAGAAGCTAGAGAGTGAGGAAGTATAGTGATTTTAGTAGGTACAATGTAGATCATGCATTATTCATGGAGTGTTCAAGTCCTCCATTATATTACATTGTACTATTTTTGTGAGTTTTCATTAATGGATATTTTTTGAGTTATTTCAGAAGTATCTCATATATTTTTCCTGCATATTATATTGTCATTATCATATAATTAACATTGCTTGCTTATTTTATGTTTTGTGGTTGCATTTTATTCAATATAGATCCTCAAAAGCTAACATTGATATCACAGCACAAGGTAGAATGATAAGAAATAGAGATATCCAAAAAAGAGATAAAGAGGAGATATGAAATCTTATTTTTAGAATTTTTGAAATTGCATTTGGCTAGTCTTTCCACAGAGTTGTAGGAAAACTTGTGAAGACTAGGATTCAAACATTGATTCCACTAGATTGACAAATCAACTAGTGAAGATTCATTATCTCTAGATTTATATTTTTGTTTCATTATAGTTTCTAATACTTTGTTGTAGAAAAAGGAGATTCAAAGAAATTTTGGAAGCTTCCTACAAATATCTAGGAAAAATATCTTATTTAGAATCAATCTAGTACATGAAGCAATAAGTTGAAGATTGAATATTTTTGACGCCTAAGGAAAATGTCCCATTGCAGGATTTGCAAATTGAAGACTTCATAGTTGGATATTGAGAAGAAATGAGGAGGTCAAAGAAGCCATATTGAATATTGCAGATCAAGGAGTTCCTAGAATTAAGACCCCATTGAAGGAAGAAGAGACTCAAGGAAAATAGTCTAGGTGAATATTGGAGATTGGATATCTCCATTGAAGATTGAAAAAATTATGTTGAAGAAGTTTAAGAGACCCACATAAGGTCCCATTGAAGAACTTTTAGTTTTGGAAGTTTAAATATAGAGAAGGACTATCAAAGGTCCTATTCCAAATTTTACAAGCAGCAAAATTAGGAGATCCAAGAAAGAGATCTCATTGCAAAACTTCCATAGTTGAATATTAGAGAGATCAAGAAAAGGTCTCATTGAAGTTTTGAGAATATTAGATAAGTTGCAAACATTAAATACCCAAGAGAATAGGTCTTAAGAAATATTGAAAGGATAAAGAATGAGAAGGCGAGGAAAGCCTCATCGAAGGAGACTTGAAGAAATCCATTGGAGAAGACTTGAGGGGAACTCAAGTGAGAAGATTTCTAGTAAGGATAAGTTCCTGATAGAGAAGAATTTGGGACAATTATTGCCATTCAACAACAAGCCCAAGGGAGAAGGATTTGGCAAGAAGTTTGTCACATTTTGAAGGAAATTAGTGAAGACCTAAAGACATTCATATTATTGAGAAGGAGGCAAAATTTGAAGTCAAATTTTGGCAAGGATATTGAAATAGAAATGAGATAGAAGAAACCACCAAACTTGAGAGTTTTGAAGATTGCCTTTGGAGTTTTTGAAGGCTGATTTCGAGAAAGGAGCTTGCTGATTTTACAGCAGAAAATTGAAGGTTTCTAGGAGACAAGATTGAGCCACAATTTGGAGGAGTTTTCTACCAAATTTGGGAGATTCAAGGACAGTATTTTGAAGGAGAAATTGACTGTGTTATAATATAAAAACTTCAGATTGAGGACAGCAAGAAAGCAGCAATTTGGGCAGCATTAATAGCTGCTAATTTCCAGAATTTTAGAGAGCTTCTTGGAGGAGAGTTGAAGCCATCAAATCACAGTTTCGGGCAGCAAGTTAGAGGAGTTTCAAAGCTGCAATATTGATAAGCTTTGACCAGAAAATTAATCAGGATTAAAGCTGCAAATTGGTAAGGTAAAGAGATGTTTTTAACAGCAAGGAAGAGCTGCAATTTCATAAAAAACAAGACAGCATTCAGGTGATCCAAATCACCAATAAATCCATCACCATATTGAGGTTAAAATGTATGCAAATTTTGTGCAAAAGGTTCATTATTTGAACACTTATATTTGGTTCATTATTAATTTTACTAAGCACCAAATTCAAGGTTTAAAAGTTGCATGAGAAGGTTTCAAATTTAAGTCTTCAAGGAAGTGTAAAAGATAGTTTTCTACAAGGTTAAAAACCTGCACATAAAGAATAGGAGTTAGATATATTTCAAGAGAAAGAAAAATATCAAATTCCTATTATCTTTTGGAATACATTATTCTAAAGTAAAGGTTGCATAGACTATAGTGCATAATACAAGTTATTTCTAAGAGCTATTAAAGTGCATTAAGTATTAAGCAATAAAGGAAGATTAGTGCACAAAACAAGGTTGAGTTGAAGTGTCAAAAGACACCATTGAGTGCAAAATAACTGTAGCAAGTCTTGGTGAAGAGAAGCCACTAAAAGGAGCATTATAACCATCAAATATTAGACCAGGTGGCACCATACTAGAATAAAGAAATAAATATACATAAATAGAATAAGAAGGTCTCAAAATCCATGTGTGACTAAGGTATTCTATCTTAGTTTATTACTGAATTATTTCAGGTTTTAAATAGCACCAAAAGGTAGACAAAGGTACACCAACGTAGCACAAAATTACAGTCATCAAGAGGTGGGTTTTATTAAATTTTAAGCACACGCTATGATGCAAAAGAGATAGATATCATCATGGATATACTTAACTCAATAATGTAGAGTACTTGACACACACTACATGTCCTGGATTCATTGTCGCTTGAGAAGCAAATTATATTATATTTATATTGCATCTCACCCTCAATGACATGATATAAAGTGTGGATGGTTTTCATGCCCACTTGGATTGGGAGGATGATTGTACCAAGCATGGAGCATAACGTATCATTGAAAGCCTACAAGGTGAGGCTTGAAGTGGTAATGTGGGATGAAGGTTGAGGTGTTTAAGAGAAGCAGATGAAATGATATTGATGGAAGAGTCTATGTCGATAAGAATGTGCTTTAATATTTTTCCATCCACACATGCTAAATTGTGCATTAGGGGATCAGGTCTCTCCATTGGAAAATTCTTAATATCATATTCATAAAATGTGATGGAAGGTGATATACATGTCCTCATATTATCCATGAAATTGGAAGAGGTATTAGGATCATTAGTTTGCTATTCTATGGACCTCAAAATATCCATGCGAGCCTCCTGATATGGGGAAGATTGTTGGATGAGTTCATAGATTGATAATTTAGCAGATGTCATTTTGAGATTATGGGTAGTTTTACTTTTTAAATGTAGGATAGGGCACGTTGGAGGAGGTACAATTTGCACTGGTGGTGGTGACATAGTCAACATTGAAGGTGTGCTTTGGGGATCATTTTATTGAGTTTGTCAACTAGGGTAGCATTGGTTCCTCGTGATGATACTTGTCATGCCCACAAAACCTTAATAATATGGAATATTATTAAAATGATTGTTTTAATTAGGTGCAATTATAGAAGTCAATGCACCAGTATATATTTGGGTAGTCCTATGCTATGGTAAATGATTTTGATATATGCCAATATTTTGGTTAGGAGGGTTCAAAGGGTTGTCAACTATAATGTACCTTCAATTGATCATATCTTGCACCAAGTTCTAAAATTTTAAACAATCATGAATATCATGACCCTTTTGTCAATGGTATACAAAAAATGATGTGCCTTGTACCATTTTGGTTTTTGTTTATTGGGATCTTTAATTTAAATTTTTGGCAATGAAATCATTTGTGCCTCATACAAATTTTAAAATATTATGGACAAAGGCTCTAAAAGAGAAGTGTAATTATGGGGAGGATGATGAGGGATATGAGTGGAAGGTTGAGAAGAAGAGGGGATATTGGTGGGATAAGAGGGTGGCAGTTGATCCTAATAAGTAAGTTGCAAGGGTTGAGTATTAGGTTGTATAGGAATTGTAGGGGTGCTCAATATGACTTGGTACACTTAGGGTGACTTGGATTGGTTGTTGTTATTTATTTTGTTAGACTTGTTGGGGTACTCTATTCTTTTATTTTTATTTCCCCTTCTTGCACTTTAATGTCTTTTATTATCTTAGCCTGAGCCATAACTCCTTGAAGGTGAGAGGTTTTTGAATTTGTAATGGTGTCAAGATATGCTTGGCACATCTTCGAGCATGTGACATAATCATTGATTGGTTCATCCTTGAATTGGAAAAAACTATAGAGGTCTGACAAATAAGTCCTCTTCTTAATATTATTGAAAAGTTCTCCAAGAAGAGGTTTTCTAGGTGCTTGAAGGAGTCAAGGCTATGTTGTGGAAAATGATTATACCAATTTAAAGCTTGTCAACCAAGGGATAGAAGAAAAATGTATAACATGATAATATCATTTTCATTGATAAGATAACATGCATGAATGCAATTTTGCAAGTGCTCTTTAGGATCCTCTTTTCCCTTAAATTTTTCAAACCTAGACATCTCAAAACAAAAGGGATAAGGAAGGACATAGACTAATGGATGTATGGGTTGATGTACAATTGGCTAAGGGTAGGTTTTTGATGATCCAAAACACTTGATTATTATTCTCAACTATGGAAGCAATTCATCAATCTATGAATCTCATTTTATGGATCTAGGGATGCCTAAGGAGTCTCATTCGATGGGGCAAAATGGGCAGCATTAGGAGTGTAATGGTATGGAGATGCATAAGTATAGTAGGGATGAGAGGAATAAGATGAGTGAGGGGGTTGTGTGATGTAAGCCATATGTGAGAAGGAGGTGGATATGTTGATGGCATGTTCATCAAATGGGTTTGAGGAGGAGTGAATAAGTGGTATGCATGGCTGGTATAAGCTAGTATTTAGGATTGCATAGATTACCATTAATGAGAAGTTGGTGGAGGTGGTGATGGTGCTATAGGTTGAGTGGAAGCCCAATAATGTGGTTGCATGAAGAATAAATTATGTTTGGAAGAATGAGAGGGAAGAGGAGGAATAGAAATAAGAGGTTGATACAGAGGGTGAGAGGTAATATAAAAATGGAAAGGAGAAGGTTGTGTAGAAGTGCTAGTGTATGCATGTTGCAAGGAAGCATAATGATAAGGATATTAAAGAGTAGAAGTTTCTTGAAGATGAGTAGAAGGGTAAGAAGTATGTTGAAAGAGAGAAGTAGAATAATGAGGGGGATGAGGATAAGGAATAGTAGAAGGAACATGTGTGCCAGTAGGAGGAATATTGGTAAGAGAAGGGAAATTTGTGAAAGAGGGAGTGGTAGTGGGAGGTGTGGACCCCTAAGGTGGGGTAGGGAGATGGAATGGTATTTGAGAAGTAGGTGAAATAGAATGTAAAATAACATTTAGTCAAGAATTAAGGAAGGGGGTGGACTCAAAAATATATATAAAGGAGGTGTAGAAACGAGAGGATTTTGAGAGGAAGAAGCAAAGTTAGAAGAAGAAAGGTGGTTAAGATCAATGGAAATCAACACAGTGCCCATAATCTATGTGGTAGTAGGATAAGTGTACAAGGATGGGATATGGTAGGAAGATTGAGTTTATTCTTAGGATAGTGGAGGGAATTATAGTTTTGGAATGAGAACAAAAGGTAAGTAGACTCACAATTAATCAGGTAGGGAAGAATACAATAATAGTAGGTGGCATGAATTAAGGGATGTAGAAGGTGAAGGTTGAATAATATGGGTATAATAGGTATGATAAGTATATGATGAGGAAGCCTAAATAGGAGTCTCGGGTGGAAAGGTATTGGTTACTAGGCCATAAGCATCATATTGATGGTGTAAATTACTTGAAATGAGGTTATGATAGAGAATGGATAGGTTACTAGGTGATGTGCATGGGGTCTCCTCCAAATGGGTTGGACAAGTAGTCGATGGATGAGAGATTTGTCTAGGATGCTCCATGGAATTATGATCTTGAGTGTGAGCTTGGATTCAGGTGATAACCATATGTAGATAAAGATAGCAAATAATGTGAAATATCTAACAAAGGAGAGGATAATATTGTAACCCAATTTTGGTGGTAATCATCTGGGGTCAGATGACTTAGATTGTGAATTATCTTGGGTCAAACAACTATGATTATTAACCATCTAGGGGTAGATAATCACTTCTAAAGACTAATTATAGGACTATGTTTTTGGTGTTTTATGATTTTTATAACTATTTTTGAAAGTTTTGTGATAAAATACTAAATATACAAGCAAACAAACAATTATCAAATAAATATGATGCAAGTGTTCAAGTATGTTTTATTTTGGTGACTTGTGATGCTAAATTTTTTTGGGAGTTTTGCATGATTTTGTAGATTTTTGTGTGTTTTGATTTAGTCTATCCCTAATATCTACAAAGAGGTGGATGGGAGGTAACTAAAAGATATGTCTATGAGCATTCCCTGATATGCCCAAAAATATGTGAGGAGAAACAATGCATAAATGACCAAAAGAGCTTCTTATGGTGGGGTTGGCTCAAGGTATCCTAAGGGGTAAAATACCTATAATACCCTTTTAAGGGGCATAAGAGGTGATATTTTCTAAGACCTACAATGGACTAGCCAACTTTTGCTTCACCCATGATCAAGCTCAATCAATAATGATAGTTGTGCACCCACTAATATTTTAGCCCCATGAGAAAGGGTGTCTAAGCTTTAGACTACCCTGAGCTAGTCCCAAGGGTAATAAGTCTCCCAGTGATGAACTCCAAGAAACTATGCAATCTAACTATGGTGTCTATGGGATCAACCTATGGTTGAGGATGAATTCCAATGTCACAGATTGGTTTATTTGCAAAATTTCATGCAATTTGAAAGTGTGTGTAATTTTAGGTTTTTATTTGGTTTTTCTTCTTTTTAAAATATTCCTTTCTAGAATTCACAAACAAAAACTATTCAAACTGTATAAAATGTAATGCATGCCTATATTAAATGTAAATAAAATTAACCTAAATTTATCTTTTGCTATCTAATATGCAAAAAAAAAAACTTATTGAAGGAATAATATATGACTAATCTAAACAAAGATTAAAAGAAATGGTACTACCTAGGCAAGGAAATGAAACCCAATCTAGAGAGCAAACAAGATACAAGATCTCTAAACTTATGAATCAAGGGAGATACCTAAGCTAGAGGTAGAGAAAGAAGGATCCTATGCTAAAGAAGGAAAATAAAAGAAGTAATTTATACAATAGAGGGAAAGAAGAAGAGATCTAGGCTAATTTACACTAAGGAAATACTATTTTATAAGAATAATTCAATGCAAGGAACAAGGAAATAATCAACTAACCTATTTAAATATGAATTACAAAGAAATAAGATTTATTGCTAATAAAAAGCAATTAGAAAACAGAAGAGAGGAATCTAGGCTAATGAAAACCAAAAGATAATGCAAAAAAGAAATCTAGGAAAATAGTCTAAAAGAGCAATGAAATATTTTAAAATAAAGCTAATCTATGAAAGAAAGAAAAGGCATGAAATAAAAATCCAATCTATGAAAGCGATTAAATACTAGAAGTAAAACTAATTTATGAAAATAGGAAATAACATGAAAGGAAACTACTTTTATGAAAGCTATAAAAGTAATAAATAAAACCAATATAGGAAAGAGATGAACAATATGAAAGCAAACTAATGACAATGGACAAGAAAGCAAATTATAAGCTATTTCTAAAAGCAAAAACCTAACTACTTGTAAAGAAAGCAAAAATGAAAAAAAATAAAATAAAATAAAACTAAAAGGGGAAGGTGATTTACGTTAGATGCCCTCAAATCCGATTGTTGATGAATGGGTACACACTTTGATGCTACTATGATGTGTTGTGGAATGTTAGAACTTGATTGTTGGGTTTGACTCAGAGTGACAGTAGGATAAATTAGAAATCATCTTGGGGTAGATAGTTAGGATCTAGAAGTCATCTAGGCCCTGATGACTCAAAATATAAATCGTCAAGGTTCATATGATCGAGTTGGATTACTAATAACCAGAGACCAGAGTTGATAGATCTTAGTCTAGTTGATTCTAGGACTACTTCTACCTAATTTTAGACCTACAAGATAGACATAATATAAAGAGTGAGTAAAATGTGCAAAATATGTAAAGATAACATAAGTCAAATAACAAAAATGAAGAATAGTAAAAGAAAAGACTAATTCTACTAACTAAAAAGCTAAAAATGCCAAGTGTGGTCAAGGTTTAGGTTCCACCATAATCGCTAAAATATAGAGAGGAAAATGAACCATTTGGGTTTGATTCTTTAAATAAATTAAAAAATTGATTATCTTTTCATAAAAATGACATTGTGGGATTACAAAATGGAGATTTATAGAGAGGAAAGAAATCTCTTTACAAAATACAATAAATGATGCCAAAATATTTTCCAAGCCACCTCAAAGTGTGGGTGGGTTTTTGTTGCTTGCTTGTAAGATATTAAAAATATGATAAAGCATGTTCAAAGCATAAACACAGCTTAAATAGATGCAAAACCAAAAACAATTACTTTGCTCACCTTCTAATGACTGTTTGTTTGAATAGTGTTGATTCTATGACTGTTGTAGTTTCTAGAATGGAGCCTTAAAGGGTCTAGTGGCCTTGACTATAGTTTTTCAAAGGGAAAATGACCTCACATATAATTCATCAGGAGGTAGATGACTAGGGCCTCCAATGCTTATATCTTGATGAAACTTGCCAAGGATCTCCAACAATATATGAATGGTGTCCAGTAGCAGTTTGGGGCTAATCTAATATTTCAACTATGAACAATCACCTAAATGATATGCATGTGTAGGGAGGTCTTAATTACTTGCTATAGCTGATTTAGTAAGAAAAAATGGGTGACAGCAAAATGGAATGGATAAACACAGGTGGCTTCAATCAGGATTTCGATAGAGTTTTGGCATGGTCCAATTTATCTCCTTAAGTGAAGGAGGGAGGAGGTTTTTTATAGAATTTGTGGTAGGTAGAGATGGTTGGTGAGATGGATATGACTTAGAATGGTGTGGAATTCAAGTGGAAGAAGTAAGTGGGATGGATGATCTGAAGTGATCCACTTGGATCAATTAGAGAAGATGTGGCAAGTGAAGGTAGATGTGACTAGCATGAGGTGTTGGAGTGGTCAAGGAAGATGTGTCAAGTCAGAGTAGGTTAGGTGAGGTTGAGGTGTGCACCTAGGACAAGGAAGAAAGGGAATTCACATGGAGGTTAAGAATCTAATGTAGAAAAGTACTTAGTGGGGGGAGGGGGCTAGGACATTTTTTTTAATTTTTGTAAGGTTTTATGTTGATTTTGAAAATTTTAGGGATTATTTGGGGATTTGGGAAATGTAATTAAAAATTTTTTAGGAAAACATAAAGTTGATACTTTTTAGGTATTCACATTATGCTACGAAATCAAGGAAGCATCTGACTATTAGAGAATATTACATTGTTTGGTACATGCAAATATACCCCCATGGTACCTTCATGGTACAAACGTAAATATGTAATGAATTATGGTTTGTGTCTTTAGTTTCGGTGAATAATTTATATTTCCTCTTTATGTAAGTGTCCATGTGTAGGATATGCATAAGTTTCATGTAATATGTAGGATATGCACAGGTGTCATGTAAGAGTGCAATGTGCAAGAAATGCATAAGTGTTATATAAGTAAGAGTGCAAGTGTATACTGAGAGAATGTGCATAAGTTTCATGTATAAAAGTGTGCAAATATATAAATTGAGGATGTGCATAAGTGTTTTGGTATTTTATTCTTCTTATTAAAAGGTATTCATATGTGAGTGCTAGCAGAGCACTACTATTTAGAGGTATTTAGATATGAGAGAATAGCAGCATAAAATATGCATTCAACCAAGTGTCATTCAGAGATATTAGTAGCATAAAGAAGTGCATACACCTAAACACCTCTCTAAGTGCCATTCAGAGATGTCTCCATCAGATACATTCCTACTAGGGAACTTTGTCACTTGAAATATCTCCATCTGAGATGTTGCACCAGAGACATTTCCACCAAGGAACATTGGCACCTAAAATGTCTCCATGTGAGACATTACCACTAGAGACATTGCCACCAGGGGACATTGACACCTGAAATGTCTCCACCTAAGACGTCACACCTAAGATATTATCGCTAGAAATATTGGCACTCAAGAGAGCAATAGCAAAAAAAGTAATTCCACCATTTGTACAAGCGATCAATAACAAAGGAGAGAATTACCACCATTTGGGTGAGCTAATAATATCAAAGGAGTGCATCACCACTATTTAGACAAGTGAGAGAGTAGAGCGAATGGACAAGCAAAGAAAACTCCAAGCATTTTGTGTCTTGGAAACCTAAACACTTGCTTGGTGCATGGATATAAATGATTAGTTGGCATGCTATCTAGTAGAGAAATTACAACACAAATATAGTTGAATCGCACACGTAACGTTCAATGTTACTTACTCCAAAATTGATGCACCATTTAAATATTTGGGGGGAAAAAATATTTGATTTTTTTTTTAAATTATAAAGTGGAGTTATAAGGTTTTCCACTTTGATATTTATGCACTTTAATTATTTGATATTTGAATTTATTTATAAGGTATGGAGTGAAAAGGATTTCAACTAGGATTTAAATATTTGTAAATTTGAAATTTTTTTTTGAAGGTTTCAAGTTTTTAGTGATGATTAAAATATTTAAGCTTTAGTGTGATTTAATTTTTTGAAGAATTGAAGAATTTTTTTTTAAGTTCTGGGCACTTAAAAGGTTTTAATATTTAAAGAAATTTATATTTGAAGTTATTTTTAAAAGTTTTTGAAGATTTAATAACTTATATATTTGAAATTTTTGAAATTTTTTGAAATTTGCAAATTTGCAAATTTAACTTAGTAGGGAGTTAAAAGGATTTATACATCAAAGGATTAGAAGAAATTAAAAATTTACAAATTTATTATTTGATTTATTATTCAAATTTTGGTAGATATAAGGTTTACAACATCAAAGGACTTGAATTGTAAACTTTGCAAATCATGGAAGAAATGATTAGAAATGCAAATAGTGAAGAAATGGTGAACATGTTTTATTCTCAAAACTTTATAGATGTTTTTGATAAGAATATTAAAATACTAAAATGGCTTAAAGATACACTTGAGGACTCAAATCTAGATCTTATTACTACAAAATCACAAACTGGTAGAATTAATTTTATGATAGAATATACTACTTAGAGTGTCATGGATTCCAAAACATGCAACTTATTTATAAAGAAAATAAAGGAAGAATGGCCTTAATAGTGCATTGATGGTTACGTTGTTTTCTTAAGAAAATAGATGAACACAAAGTATTAGCATGGAAGCATAGATCAAAGAAAGGACATTGTACTCAATTGAAGTGTAATTATTGCAATAGAATTGGGCATGAAGAAACTAATTTTTGGAATATTTATTCATGTAAATTCTATGGAAGGAAATATCATTCTCTAGTATTTTTTTGGTAAAAAATAAATTATTATGAGATATTTGAGATAATGCTATTCTTCAGACTAGACAAATTTCTTCAAAAAAATATTTTTGAAGCAACTCCTAACAATAGAGCAAAATGTTCTATTTCAAAAATACAAGACAAAGAACAATTCAAAGAAAAATAGTTAATATTATTAATGATGAAGTTTTTGATGTTTCAAAAAGCAAGAAATAGGAAAATAGATCAAATATGGTTCAAATTTATCTTGTAGATTAATCAACAAAGTTGTACATGAACTAGAGACCAAAGAAAAAAAAAAGTTCAATCTATTCAAGAATCAGAGGTACATGAACCAGAAGCCAAAGAAGAAGCTCAACCAGTTTGTAAATTAGTTAATACAAAGTTTGAAGAACTCAAGAATGAAGCTAAAGAAAATTCTCAAATAGAGGATCATGAGCAATGCAAGGTCACATGCAGATTGAATATTGAAAATTAAAGTCTTCAATAACCAAATAATGTAATTTAGGGGGGTGTTGAAGAATATTATATTATTTGGTACATGCAAATACACCTTCATGGTACAAATGTAAATATGTAATAGATTAGGATTTGTATCTTTATTTTAGATGAGTAATTTATATTTCCTTTTTATGTAAGTGTCCATGTGTAGGATATGCATAAGTGTCATGTAAGCGTGTAATGTACATGAGATGCACAAGTGTCATGTAAGAGTGTAATATGCAATAAATGCACAAGTGTCATGTAAGTATGGAATATGGCCACATCAAGACACACACATTCAATATCACCAACACAAACAACAACATACCACCTAACATATCAACTCATCTCATCCTCACCTATTGTTTGGCATAGTAGGCAAGGGCAAATTCTAGAACCAGCGAGAGGGTGCATGAAATATAGATAGTAGAATTAGAGTGTTCCCACCCAATCGGATTTAACAAAAATAAAACCCTGATGCTCAGGAATAGATGCAAATTCCATAATCGCCCAATCAGACTCACAAAATCTAGATAGCAAAATTAAGTGAACAAGCTCAGATGGCTATCATAGAAATAAACATCTATACTTAAGTGAAAATAGAAGTTAAGATAAATTGAGAGACCAAAGTGCAGCAAACAGTATTGTCATTGTTGTCAACACAGTCAGACAGATTTATTGATGCAATGGACAAGAGTTTATTGAACAGCAAGGTGCAGCCAAAGTACAATGGATAGGAGTTCAATGTTGAGCAAGGTGTTGCAGGAGGATTGTCATTGTTGTCAATACAGTCAATTAGATCTAATGATGCAATGGATAGGCAGTTCAGAATTCACTCAGATGCAGAGGATAAAGTTCAAAAGTTAGTCAGATCATGAGTCCTTAAATGATAGATGCACAGAAACAGAAAACATAATTCAAAATGAGAAGTCTTCAGAACCTGAGATGTCAAGAAGCGAAAAGGTTTTTTGTGAAAACCAAGGCAGTCAAAATAAAAAGTTTTATTTAAAATCATGGATATTAGATTTGAAATGGGTTTTTCTTAAAACCCAATTTGGCTCTTCGTTTCGTTGAAAAAGATGCCCCGGTGATGAAGATATTTAATTTTAAATATTTAGTTTAAATTTTATTTAAAATTTAAATTAAAATATTAAATTAAATTAAAAGGGCCGATGTGTTACTATTTCGCGGCAATAAGCTACAGGAAAGTGACGAAGGTGGAAGAAGATTTTGAGGTCGACAAAGTTAAATCTGGGCCGATGGATTTTAGGGTTTGGCAGCTAACAAATTCTAGGGTTTCTCAACCGACATCCTTTTAGGGTTTGTTCCTAAAAATTATTCTATAAAAGCAAGGGTACTTCGAGTTTGAATGGGGGAGTGAAAAGATAAAGTGCGAATGCGAGCATAGTGTTTTTGAAAGTGAAGTTCGTGTTGAGCAGAGAGAAGAATGTGAAACGACACAGAGTGTGCGAAGCGTGTGCGTAGAGAAAGCAGAGTATGCAGAGAAGCGCGAAGGGCAAAGTTGATTGCAAAGTCTGGCTGTAGTAGTGCAGCAAATTGTGTGAAGTGATTGTGCAAGAGAGAGCAGAGTGCATAGAGATTGCAAAGGTGATGTAGACCAGTTAGAGTCTTGCAATAACAAAGGTATATGTCAAACATTTTTTTATTCAATATTGAAGTCCAGTTTGGTCTTTGGCAAATTAAGGGGTTGGTGCCTCTTTCCAGCTTGGTCGTTGGTAAACAATTTGTCCGATTGGTGCTTGGAAAATTAAGGGGTTGGTGCCTCATTCCAGTAGAGTGTCTGGTAAAATAGGAGTTGGTGCTCCATTCCGTTGAAGCAGATAAAGTTAAGGGGTTGGTGCTCCTTCCGGTTGGTGCTTGGTAAAGGATTATGTAAAGTTGTAGCTTTGCATTGATCGGATTTGGATGGTAGTCCAAGCAGTCTTTTTGAGGAGTAGCCACATTGGTGAACCTCGTTAAAATGTTGTGTTATGTGTGATGCTTTCTTGATGCATTTAGTATATCTTTTATCTGCTTTAAACTGCTGCTGGTTTTATAATCTAATTGTTTTAGAAGTTTTTAAAGAACACACTGATTCACCCCCCCTCTCAGTGTCATTGTGATTACAACAAAACACTGATATACTATTATTTACAAGGTGTAGAAGAATTACATATGAATTATAATTGCCATAGAACCACCCTTTGGAATGGCGAGCATTCCCTAAAGAACACAAGCTTATACTGAGAGGGGGGGTGAATAGTATAAGACCACTTTTTACTTTTCTTTCCCAAATAATATTATCCAATATAATCAATGGCAATATCAATAGCAATAACCAAAGCAATGCACAAATCATCACACACAATAGAGACACCAATTTAACGTGGTTCACCCAATGTGGGCTACTCCACGGAGAAAATATTTCACTAAAATTTTCTCAATACAATCTCTTGGGAATCCTTTCCCTATTACAATGTTTATGGACCTCTATCCAAAGGAGACACCAATCCCCTAATCAAGTTCATGGATCTCTATCCATAGGAGAACTCCTTTCTCCTTAGCTCTGACTGGTGATCTTCTAGAAGAACTATTACCCCCACTACTTTGGCTAATGGATCTCTATCCACTGAAGACACATGTCCTCACTACCCTGGCTAATGGATCTCTATCCACTGGAGACTATCATCCTCTATACTCTGTCACCTTCAAAGCTCTATCTCAAATCTGTACTAAACATAGTCCTTCGATCTAGCACAAATCTTCTCAATATCTATCTCTAATCTAGCACAAACTTATCCTCAAATATACACCAAACTCTATCCTCAAATCTGTACTAAACATAGTCCTTCGATCTAGCACAAATATATCCTCAATATCTATCCTCTTATCTTGCACTAAACATAGTCCTTCGATCTAGCACAAGTCTATCCTCAATATCTATCCTCAAGCCTTAACTCAAAGCTTGACTCAATCTCAAATCAACTCTGCTAGATCTGCCCCAAACCTTAACTCAAGGTTTGAACAAATCAATCAATCAACTCTGCTCACAAGTCTTCTCAAAGACTTATCTCAAATCTGCCTTGTAAGCTTCCACAAAATCTCACACTAATCTGTCCACAAGTCCTCTCTAGAACTTGTCCAAATCTGCTCAATAAGTCCTCACAAGAACTTATCCAAATCTGCTCTCAATCTGTATTGTAAGCTTCCACAAAAGCTTACCCAAATCTATCCACAAGTCTTCTCAAAGACTTACCTCAAATCTGCTCAACAAGTCCACACTAGAACTTGTCCAATCTCATAGAAACATAAAGAGAATTGTTAGAGACTCAATATGCTCTACACTCATCACAATGCTCAATCACTTTCAATCACTCTCTTAGAAACATATAGAGAATTAAAAAATTTAGAGACTCAATATGCTTCACATTCACCTCAATACTCAATCACTTTCAATCACTCTCTTAGAAACATATAGAGAATTGTTAGAGACTCAATATGCTTCACATTCACCTCAATACTCAATCACTTTCAATCACTCTCTTAGAAACATATAGAGAATTTTTAGAGACTCAATATGTTTCACACTCATCAATACTCAACCTCTTTCTCAAATCAATTCAAAATATAGAATAATTTGTTTCATAGAACTTGAACAATCACTTCACACATTCACTTGACTAGGCTCAACCAACTCTACTCAACCAATCACTCAATGAAATGATCCTTGCTCACAAACCCTAGTCCAAGCATATGAATACTCACTCAAATATTTCCAACAATGCTTTATCAACCAATCTCACATAACAATGATACTCATGTTCTTTCCAAACCCTAGTTCAAGTTCTTCACTCAACAACTCACTTCAACAACAATGCTTATAAGACAATATTCACATAACAATGATACTCATGTTCTTTGCAAACCCTAGTTCAAGTTCTTCACTCAACTCAAACACTTCAACAACAATGCTTATAAAACAAGGTTTTATCAACAACTCTTAATTCTAGAAAACCTTGAAGCATTAATTCAAAACACTCTCAACAATGCAAACCAAACAATCCTTTTCACTCCAAATTTTCATTCACAATTTTCAACAATCACTCACTAGGAAGAATATGCCCATACCTTTTGTTGGATGTAGAAGTGCCTTTAGAAAACCTGTCTTAATCACAATTTTCTTCTTTCCAATTCCAATGGTTAGACACAACAATATTACTTCAACACTTTCCAAAAATATTCCTTGGACATAAAACAATCACAACTCAATTTATGCCTTATTGCTCCCTTTTAAAATAACACTCATCATACCATACATAAAGATAATTTCCTTGATACACCTTATAAACTCCAACTTAAAATAATATCCAACACCATAAAAATATCAACCAAACACCTTACAATATTTTCAAAACATTTGAGCAAACAACATTAAAAATTTAATTTTGCAAAAACCCTTATAACTCCTTTAGCAACCTTAGAACCAATTTAAATATGCAAAAATTAATTTTTAAATGCCCAAACTATATTCCCAAAAATTTTGATGACCAATTTCCAAGCATACCTTATACTTCCCACAAAAGGGGATTCGACGAGATTCGATCCGTCATCTCCTCTAGCCTAAGCACCTTAGCGCTTGGGAGCCCACCGCATGGGCTACTAATACCCACGTGAAGGAAGGTATAGCACCTTCCTCTTATGCCTTCACTCACCATCTATTCCTTTCAAAATGTGCACACTCCTCCTTCGCTTTGGATGCAACGCAATTCGTATAGCTCACAATTCTTAAAGCTCACATTAATTTTCGAAGGCATGGTAAGTTTGGTAGGGTGGGAGTTCCCCCTTTTATACACGCTTTTAATTTCTCCTCACGTCAACGATGCTTTATTCAAAATCAAATTTCAAATTTTAAATTTGATAACCCACCTTAGGGTTATTTAACCTTAGCTTAAATTAATTTATAATTAATAATTAAATTAATTAATAATTAATTTAAATAACTTTATAAGTTAAGTAAATTAACTAATAAATTAATTTATAATTAATTTTAAACTTCCTTTGCATAATATTATAAAATAATATTATAATATTATTTATTTGGGCTTTTTCTTGCACTTTGGACCTCATATGACTTCCTTGAACTGGGTCTTGAAACTGAAACCAAAATGGATGCTACCAACTGAAACTGCCACTGACTGGTGTTGAAATTTCGACATCAATGACCACTCACTCTTGACATCAATGACAACTTATCACTCAAAATATCCAACAATCTCCCCCTTTGTCATTGATGGCAACCCAAATTATTTTTACCAAATACTTGACCTTTTTCTTATTCTACTCCCCCTGACTCAATGCTTTCTCCTTAAACCAAATATCTCCCCCTTACTCAAATATCTCCCCCTTTGACATCAATGGCAAAGGGTCACCTTTGGGGCTCGGGGCTAAGAATGAATCTCTTAGCTTAGCCCCTCCCCCACCTCCTCTTGAGGTGGTTAATTTTGGGGTGGGAGTATTTCTACTCCCAACAAGCATTGGTCTTTACCTTTATCCTCTTTCCTTATCATTTGATCCTTCTAATTTCTTTGACTATTCTTGTTCATATTTGTCCTTTCCATCATTCCATATTCTCCTATTTATATCCATATCCATATTCATGTTCTATTCATGTTCCTATTCATATCCATATTCTTGTTCCTATTCTTGTTCATGTCCATATTCTTGTTCCTATTCGTTCCTGTTCTTATTCATGCTTGATTATGGAATGTCTGCTCTACACCACTTTGTTGTATGTCCATAATTATTGCACTTATAACACTTAATGTTATTATTCCTTGGAGGTGCAAATGTCTTAGGATTTCTCCTAGTGAAGCCATATCCTTTTCTATCATGAACCCTGCAATTCATTGCCTTGTGACCAAACTGATTACATGAGTAGCAATACCCATGGAAAAGTTGTATGTTTCTAAAATTCCCATATTCCTGTATTTCATGTGTCCTGCACTGTGAAGCCATGTGCCCAAATCTATGACATGAGAAACATCTTCCATTGAAAATTCCTTGTCTTGACCTCATTGGTCTCTTAGTCTCTTCTAACCTATCTTGATTCTTGTTCCATCTGTTCCTTATTTGTGCATTGTTCCTTTCCTTGTTGAAATTTCTATTGTCCAACTTATCCTTAGAAGTCTCACTCTTTCTTTTACTTTCTTCTTTTGATGCTTCTTCTTCTTTGGTGCTTGAGCTTGACTCTCCTTTTTTGCTTCCTATTTCCCTTGTTCTTCTTCAAAACTAAGTCCTATTTTGGTGACTAATGATCTTTGTGCATTGATAATCTTGTCCAAAGTCTTTGAATTTTTCTCAAACTTGTGTAGCTTGTCCTTAGAGTCTTTCACTTCCATCCTTAGTGAAACTATCTCATGTTCTAATCTTTCACACTCTAGATCTTTTATCTTTAATTTTTTAGTCATACCTTCTTCAATTTTTCTTACCTCTTCAACCTTGATTTTGAAGTTGGTGAGATCTTGTAGAAACTTTGCTTTTGCTTTCTCATCTTCTTGAGCTTGAACCCTTAATCCTGAGTTCTCCCTTTTTAATTCTTCAAGATCAACACTAAGTCTTTCACATTCTATCTCTTTTACCTTTGATTGTTCAACCATACCTTTTTCAACTTTCCTTACCTTTTCAACCTTATCTTTCAAGTCAGAGAGATCTTGTAGAAGATTTGTCTTACATTTCTCATCCTCTTGTATTTGAGCCTTTAATTCTAAGTTCTCCCTTTTCAACTCAACAAGTTCCTTAAGAGTGGCTTCCTCATTTTATTTTTCTAAATCTTCTCTCTTTTATTTGATCTTCAATAGGAGCCTTTTCTTCTATTATCCAAAGTAGAGTTTCTTCTTCATACCTATTTTGATTGTCCTTATTATCCTTTTTGAACCATCCTCTAGGACTTCATTTCCTAAAGTATCATCTTCATCTTCACCACTACTAAACCCATTGCAATATCTTGCATCATGACCGAGTTGACCATAAACAAAATATTCTTCACCTTCTTGTGAACAATAAGCTGCAAGGTGACCTATCTTCCTACATCTAGTACAAAAATTTATCAATCTGGTTATCTCTCCATTGCTTGATTCATATCTTGAATCTATTTCCATTCTTCCTCCCAAAACAACAATATTAAATTCATATTCCTTTTCTTTCATGACCATGTGTGTTCTTTTCTTCTTGTGTCTCATGGTTCTACTTTTGCCTTTCTTTGCCATTTGTGTTCTTGTAAGATCTTCCTTCAAGTTGTTAAACCTTTTTCGAAGGAACCAACTCTGATACCAATTGAAGAACACAAGCTTATACTGAGAGGGGGGGTGAACAATATAAGATCACTTTTTACTTTTCTTTCCCAAACAATATTATCCAATATAATCAATGGCAATATCAATAGCAATAACCAAAGTAATGCATAAATCATCACACACAATAGAGACACCAATTTAACGTGGTTCACCCAATGTGGGCTACTCCACGGAGAAAATATTTCACTAAAATTTTCTCAATCAATCTCTTGGGAATCCTTTCCCTATTACAATGTTTATGGATCTCTATCCAAAGGAGACACCAATCCCCTAATCAAGTTCATGGATCTCTATCCATAGGAGAACTCCTTTCTCCTAAGCTCTGAATGGTGATCTTCTAGAAGAACTATTACCCCCACTACTCTAGCTAATGGATCTCTATCCACTGAAGACACATGTCCTCACTACCCTAGCTAATGGATCTCTATCCACTGGAGACTATCATCCTCTATACTCTGTCACCTTCAAATCTCTATCTCAAATCTACACTAAACATAGTCCTTCGATCTAGCACAAATCTATCTCAATATCTATCTCTACACAAACCTATCCTCAAATCTACCAAAATCTATCCTCAAATCTATACTAAACACAGTCCTTCTCTAGCACAAATTTATCCTCAATATCTATCACTAAACATAATCCTTCATCTAGCACAAATCTATCCTCAATATCTATCCTCAAGCCTTAACACAAAGCTTGAATCAATCTCAAATCAACTCTACTAGATCTGCCCCAAACCTTAACTCAAGGTTTGAAAAAATCAATCAATCAACTCTACTCTCAAGTCTTCTCAAAGACTTATCTCAAATCTACCTTGTAAGCTTCCACAAAAGCTCACACTAATCTATCCACAAGTCCTCTCTAGAACTTGTCCAATATACTCAATAAGTCCTCACAAGAACTTATCCAAATCTACTCTCAATATATATTGTAAGCTTCCACAAAAGCTTACCCAAATCTATCCACAAGTCTTCTCAAAGACTTACCTCAAATCTGCTCAACAAGTCCACACTAGAACTTGTCCAATCTCATAGAAACATAAAGAGAATTGTTAGAGACTCAATATGCTCTACATTCATCACAATGCTCAATCACTTTCAATCACTCTCTTAGAAACATATAGAGAATTTTAGAGACTCAATATGCTTCACATTCACCTCAATACTCAATCACTTTCAATCGCTCTCTTAGAAACATATAGAGATTTTCTAGAGACTCAATATGCTTCACATTCACCTCAATACTCAATCACTTTCAATCACTCTCTTAAAACATATAGAGAATTGTTAGAGACTCAATATGTTTCACACTCATCAATACTCAACCTCTTTCTCAAATCAATTTAGAATATAGAATAATTTGTTTCACAAAACTTGAACAATCACTTCACACATTCACTTGACTAGGCTCAACCAACTCTACTCAACCAATCACTCAATGAAATGATCCTTGCTCACAAACCCTAGTCCAAGCATATGAATACTCACTCAAATATTTCCAACAATGCTTTATCAACCAATCTCACATAACAATGATACTCATGTTCTTTCCAAACCCTAGTTCAAGTTCTTCACTCAACAACTCACTTCAACAACAATGCTTATAAGACAATCTTCACATAACAATGATACTCATGTTCTTTGCAAACCCTAGTTCAAGTTCTTCATTCAACTCAAACACTTCAACAACAATGCTTATAAAACAAGGTTTTATCAACAACTCTTAATTCCAGAAAACCTTGAAGCATTAATTCAAAACACTCTCAACAATGCAAACCAAACAATCCTTTTCACTCCAACTTTTCATTCACAATTTTCAACAATCACTCACTAGGAAGAATATGCCCATACCTTTTGTTGGATGTAGAAGTGCCTTTAGAAAACCTGTCTTAATCACAATTTTCTTCTTTCCAATTCCAATGGTTAGACACAACAATATTACTTCAACACTTTCCAAAATATTCCTTGGACATAAAACAATCACAACTCAATTTATGCCTTATTGCTCCCTTTTAAAATAACACTCATCATACCATACATAAAGATAATTTCCTTGATACACCTTATAAACTCCAACTTAAAATAATATCCAACACCATAAAAATATCAACCAAACACCTTACAATCTTTTCAAAACATTTGAGCACACAACATTAAAAATTTAATTTTGCAAAAACCCTTATAACTCCTTTAGCAACCTTAGAACCAATTTAAATATGCAAAAATTAATTTTTAAATGCCCAAACTATATTTCCAAAAATTTTGGTGACCAATTTACAAGCATACCTTATACTTCCCACAAAAGGGGATTCGACGAGATTCGATCCGTCGTCTCCTCTAGCCTAAGTGCCTTAGCGCTTGGGAGCCCACCACGTGGGCTACTAATGCCCACGTGAAGGAAGGTATAGTACCTTCCTCTTATGCCTTCACTCACCATCTATTCCTCTTGAAACGTGCACACTCCTCCTTCGCTTTGGACGTAGCACAATTCGTATAGCTCACAATTCTTAAAGCTCGCATTAATTTTCGAAGGCATGGTAAGTTTGGTAGGGTGGGAGTTCCCCCTTTTATACACATTTTTAATTTCTCCTCACGTCGATGGCACTTTATTCGAAATCAAATTTCGAATTTTAAATTTGATAACCCACCTTAGGGTTATTTAACCTTAGCTTAAATTAATTTATAATTAATAATTAAATTAATTAATAATTAATTTAAATAACTTTATAAGTTAAGTAAATTAACTAATAAATTAATTTATAATTAATTTTAAACTTCCTTTGCATAATATTATAAAAGAATATTATAATATTATTTATTTGGGCTTTTTCTTGCACTTTGGACCTCATCTGACTTCCTTGAACTGGGTCTTGAAACTGAAACCGAGATGGATGCTGCCAACTAAAACTACCACTGACTGGTGCTGAAAGTTCGACATCAATGACCACTCACTCTTGACATCAATGACAACTTATCACTCAAAATGTCCAACATTCCCCTATTTATAGAAGATTTTACAATACATTCAAATTCAAGCACTAATGGCGCTTGGTAGGAAGAATTACACTGGAATGGTTAGAAGATCTATTGATGTGCTACTTTTTAGAGGGATGGTGACTGTTCAAAATAATTTAGGTGCTACTGCATAGATCTGGACCCTTGATTGTTTTTTTTGGACATGTTTAAGCAATAAATTTATATCTTCTTTGTCCTTTTGAGAATCTGGAAAGTCTGGTTAATTGCTTCAGGCCTCTTGTACTTCAAATTGCCCTTCATCAGCTTGTACCAAGGTAGTTGTGATCATTAATAGCCCTATTTGATTCTTTTAAGGTCTCCCTTTTGACATCAGCTACAGATAGTAATGTTCCTTCATGCACCATCCTCCCAGTCTTTTGTCCATCATATCTTCATGGGGGGATGAATGATTGGGCTCAGACCTTTAATGTTGCCTTCCCAAAGTTCCATCCAAATTTGGGAATGAAAAATTGGGACTTATGATCGCTAATTCATGATTTGATTCTTCCATCCTAGGATTTGGGATCCCAATATTCCACCCAAATTCGGGGTGGGGATATAGGGTCTTCTTTTGAGCATGCCCCTATCCAATCTTTCGTTCGATCTCGGACTTGGAGATTTGCTCTGTTGTTCGTCCACTTGTCTTCTGAGATCCACCTCAACCTTTAATACCTCAAAATTTGATCGGCCCTAAGATGTCATCATCCTCAAAAAATAAGAGTGGGTGAGGAGGCACAAAATTTCACCCACAAGAGACAAAAGGAATTCATAAGGAACATTTTAAATTATAAATTTTTAAAGAGAAAAAGAAAAGTTTGTGAAGAATTAAATTCAAGAAATTATTAAAATCCATTTGAAAATCTCTTTTAAAGGAAATTGATGAATGAAAATATTGGTCCATAAGAATTTTTAATGGACAATCTTTAGAATTAAAAGGAGAAGGAAAAAATCAACAAAGTTGAAAAATATATTAGAGATTCTACATTCATTTGAAAGATCGAAAAAAACAACAAAAGGGTTTTTTTTTAATTTGAGGAAGAGAAATTTCAAAGGAAAATATTGAATTAGGGAGTTAAAAATATTTTTACTTGATAATTAAAAATAAAATTTTAAATTTCCCCTCTTCCAAGCAAATTATAGAAGAATTGAGATAAAGGAAAAAATGACATTAACTAAAGGATTTTAAATCTAATAAAAGATTGGAAAAATGCATTTGAAAAAAAAAAATTAAGAATCCAATTATGTCTTCATCAATATTTCCTCTCTCAAAGTCTCATTTATACAAAGATCAAAGTTTTATTAGAATAGGATCTCAAAAACATAGAAAATTTTGTCTCAAAGAAGAACATGGTCAAATGGTTCAAGCCAATTCATTCTTTAAAAAAAATGGGAAATCAAATTTAGAAAAAAAGTTTAAAATGACCCATGATATAAGTAAATCAATGGATAATTATTGGTACATTGATTTAGGGACAAGAAATCACATGAATGGTAATTTGCATTGGTTTTATTCTATTCAAGTAAAACAAAGCATACTTATTAAAATTTTAGATGGCAAAATCTACCAGGTTCAAGGAGTAGGTAATGTTTTATTGAAACTTCCATTTATTGAATGCATACTTGAAAATGTATTTAATGTTCCTAGTTTATACAACAACTTGGTATCAATGTCATAATTGTTAGACAAGTGTAGAACAATTGAATTCAATGTAGGCAATGAAAGGTAGGGTGGTTGTTGATGTAATTTGTAAACGTTCTCCTAAAAAAAAATATCAAGGTAGGCAATGAAAATAAAATATATTTCATTAAAAGACAAAAAGAGATTGAAGTTATTGGTTCTATAAAAATGAGATCTAAAAGCTTAATTCAGAGTAAAATTTTAGCAAACATAAATCAACCATGCAGTCATTATGTATTAAAATGAGCTCATTTATTTAATTTGCTATGAAAAAATGTGTTGTGTGGGGGTCTCTCTTAACTACTTGCTTCTAGTGGATCTGTCAGTCTCTTTCGAAGGGTGGCCTATCAACAGTGCCCTAAGATATGACACTAGTTTCTAATAAACACTTGAACCAACTACTACCACAAGATAAATATAAATCTTAAATGCAATATGAAATAAGTATAAATAATTAAAGAGATAACATAGTACACATGGCTTTCATGATGAAAGAAATGAATCAAGTAAGAGAAGAATTATCAAACAATAGTTTCATTTTAGTAAAGTGATCACTAAGTAACAAAGGAAATACTTTTACCTTATAGAATCAGCCAAAATGGATAATAGAAACTCTCCTTATGGAAAAATAAATGCAAGAACAAGATGAATTATTGAGTAATAAACTCAAAATGATGAGTGAAAAACATGATACATGTGACCTAATTCAGTGTGACACTAGTAATCTTCATAAAAAAAAAAAAATGAATTATAATACATGTGATTTGAAACTCATGATGACTTGTTGTGATACAAGTAATTTGGAGCCCATGAAGGCTCATGTGAATTGTGGTACTTATGATTTAAGACCCATGACAACAAATGTATGTTGTGTTACAAGTGACCTTGTTTAGGGAACATATATAGCATATGATAAAAGGAATTTAAGCATTGACAAAGAGTGTAAAAAAGGTATATGTGTTTATTATTTTTGTTTTGGTTATAGTAATTGTATTACATGTGATGGTCCTCCAATAAAAAGACACTAATGGTTTGAGCATTATTTTTGATACAAAAATGTTTGTGAATCAAAATTTTTTGATCATGCAATAATTGTCTATGGGATAATCAATATGTGTAATAGTCATGGTAAAAATCATATTGCTAGAGTTGTTGAGGGTGATAGTTCATTTTTTGATGAACATTCACATAGTGTTGATTTTATACGAGATACTTGTGATGGTCATATTGATAACTCTAGACGGTTGTCTCTAGAGAATAATGTTTTGAGGCTTTCTAAGTTCGATAGTGATAGTTTCAGATGTGTTCATGAGATTTCTTGTATAGGAAATGCTTGCATTGATTATGCAAAATGTTTTGGTCAAAATAAAGGCCAAATTGTCAGTATTTATGGAGAGTATGTTTATAATGTTTTAAAGTCTTCAAATAGTGATAGGGATTATAATAGTATAAGTCATACAAGATTTTTTAGTAATGGTCTAAATTATGATAAATACTATTGTGATGACTTGTTACCTTTAGAAGGTTATAGAAATTAGGGTAATGATGAATTTGAAAGGCACACAAAAATAGTTGGTACTAAACAAGGATATGATGAAATAGGGAAAGGAATAAAAGAATCTATTGTATCTAAATATAAAGGCTTCATATTTATAGGACAAGTTGTTGAAAGTACTTTAGTGACAAGGAACACTGATATTGATTTTGCAACAAGAAATGTTGTGACAAGAAACAAAGAAGCCAAAGTTATGATAGGTACCAATTACAACTATTATGACAAATTCACACATATGAAAGATAAATGTTTACGAAAGATAAATCTACAAAGTAAGATAAATACTCAATGCCTAAACCAAAGCTTGAAAGTCAAAATTAGAGTGAGATATTGAGATTATACCAAATAATTTAATGTAGAGGTGTTGGATTTTATTACATTATTTGATACCTTGTATGTACATTGTAAATAATTAGTAAATATGTGGTGTGGAGTCTTTTAAATATTTTTAATTTAGTAATCATTAGGTGTTTATCATTATTATGGAATCAATAAATACATTTTTCCCATAAAAATATTAATAGTTGTGCCTCTCGTAAGTTTGATGGGATGAAGAGTTAGTTGAAATTGAAATGTCAAGAGCCTTCTTGTAAAGGCTATTTGTAGGAGTAGCATATGTGAGATCTTGTAATGTGAATTACAGTACATTATTTTGTACTGTAGAGTATTGTATTTTTTCCATCAAAGTGAATATAGTGTGTGTGTTCATTTTATGAGTTGAATATATTTTAATGCATCCTGGTATATTGTGAGAGTTATTTGATTATTGTATTCATTGTTGAATATTGAAATAAGCACAATTGCTAATATTTCTTTGAGATCATTTCTCAATCAATGAGGTCTTGAAGTTTAAATCAATATTATCATGCTATGAGAAGGCTATTGGATAGTTGATTGTGTAGAGAGGGAAAAACTGCCCTACCACATACGATTCTCGGCTAGATCCACTGGGAGCCGAGGTGACTATGGGGGTATGTTATATCCTCTACACTCGAGGGCTTGGGGGATCGAAGGGTTCACCAAGAATGGTTTAAGGACTCACTCCAAGTCTAGGGTGGAAATATTTGATGTGTTTATTTGAACAAGCACCTATGTTTGGCCTTACTAAGATCTAAACTAGGAAGAATTAAAGAACAATGTAGGGAAAATAATGATGCAATCAAACAAAGAACTATCCCTAGAATGATTTTTTTATTTTCAATGAGAACTAAAACCCTAGTTTTGCAAATAAATGAATCTTTTTCTTTTCAACAAGGGTTCAAGAGAATGCACAAACAGATTTAACCTAAGATGCAAACTATATGCTTTTTCTCTTTCAAATACCTAGAAATAAAGTCAAATATTTTTCTTTTTATTTATGATCTAAATTTAGAATAGAAATGGACAGAAAGCAAACAACAAACAACCTAAGAAGTCTATTTAGAGCACTTACTTGATCTGGTGGTTGATCCTAGCTTTTAACTTTCATCCTAATATATCCAACAGCTTCAAAACCTGCAAAACAACTTCAAAACCCTTGGAAAAATTGATCAATGTTTGGGGGCCTACTTAGGCCACTATGTGACTAAGCTTGGAGGCGTAACAGTCAAGCCCCCTTGGTCCTTTTAGCTGACCATTTGAAAATAAAAGTGATTGTTGACCTTTGGAAGTGAATGAGACAAAATGTAATAACATGAAACAATGCAAAAAATAGAGTGCAATACAGATATTATGACCTAAATACAACATGCAAGAGCAACCTAGGGTTTTGGGAGTGAAATCCTACCCCCAAGCCCTAGAGAACCAAATTTATGCCCCATAAGGGGTGATCACAAATTTAGTCCTTCCAAATTTATGCCTTGTATGAAACCAACATGAATTCATGAGAGAGACTTTAAATGACCTAATAAACACAAAAATTCAATGCAAGATAAAAATGTAATGATCTAAGTAGACTAGTAAATGCAAGGAAAACTTGGTGGGAGCGAAGAAATAACAAAAGGATGGGGTATCAACCAAGATGGTAGAGTCCTCCTCAAGGCTTCCACACTTGTCCATTAAAAGTAATAGATCATAAAGCAAAGCAGTAGTAGAAGAACACTTGATGGCATTCAAAACTTGTTGTCTCACTCTCTCTTGAACTTGCTTGAATTTTTGCTCTAGAACTTATTAGGAGAAAAGGGGATCCAAAATCCCACTATTTATAGAGGGTTTCAGAGGGCAAAAGGGTAGGAAAATAAAAATAAAACCTAGGGGAGAGTCGACATCCATAGAGGTCGAACCCAAAATTAGGGTTTTTGAGAGAAAAATCCAAAATTGCTAAATTCGTACCCCATAATTACGGGTGACCATGAATTCAGCAAAGCTAGAGAAAAAAGTAAAACAAGAGGGAAAGAAAGGCTCAAACTTGCACTTGGTAAATTTGAGGGACTTCCTTAGGGATACTAAGGAAAATGACTCATTTTGGTGGGTCAATTTTCCATGTCTACATTTTACCCCCTCTTTGATGCATTTATGGCCTAGTAAATGCATCAAAGAAAGATGTAGACACCTATGGGCGAAGAATGATGAACACAAAAAGGGGTGGCTAGTTTAGAAGAAGGGGTGGTGCAAAAATGGTGTCATTCTAGACACTTTAAAATTTTACATGCAAAATGAGGCATTAATGACATTAATGCCTCTTAGGCTAAGGTGCCCCCTCGAGTTTCAGAAGGAATGCAATATTCTTGAAGAAACTCAAAAAAGGTAGATGCAGAAGAAAAGAGAGCAACAAAAAAGAGAAGAGCAAAAAGAAAATAGGAGAGAGAAAAATAAGGGAGTAATAAAGGGGAGGATAAAAATGAATTTATTTTCACCACACAAGAAAAATACAAAGGACATCTAGAGAAAAAGGAGAAATGGTGCTTCCCACACATCGTTCAGCAATTACGAGAGGCGAGGTTGGTGCAGCAGTGGACTAATAATGGGTAAGCACCAAATGTAAACCCTAAGAATTCAAAATTTTCAATTTACATTGAATTTTTTTATTTTTGTAGGGTTTTAGGTGAGAATCACTGTGTGGGATCCCAATGTAAATTTAGAGGCCACTCACAAATTCAATGCAGACCTAACAATAATCAAATTCCTGCCCCATCCTTACAGGGCACACATGTCCTAGAAATAAGGGGCACAAATTTGGAAAAGAGGAAGAAAAAAGAGAGGCAAGGGGAGAAAGAGATAGAAGAAAGAAAAAAGAAAAGAGAGAAAGATACTCATGCATATATATATATATATATATATATATATATATATATATTATATATTTTATAACTAAAATGATGAAATTTTATTTAATGTTTTTGGTTGTAGCATGAGGTACTAGAGAGTAGGGAGTGGTAGTCAAGCTCCTTAGAGGAGGTACTATGATAGCTCACAATAGTAGAGTGAGACACACTATGGATAGTGGGGCTACTATATCTAGTAGAGATGCCTTGGGTGGAGGTAGATAGAGTGCTACTAACGATGTTAGTAGAGAGGTGGTATCTAGAGTCATCCACATTTTAGTTATCCATAAGGGAGATGACCATCACATTAGAGGATGTGTGGTGCATCTTGTGCATCCCCATCAAGGGGAGAGTAATTTATAGAGCATAGGTGTGATAGATAACATTACAGATATTATCAAGGGATTGGACCCATGAGATCCAGCAGAGTGGGATTCATGTGGATGAGTTGCCAGAGTGATATGGAGTAGATGCCTTGATGACTATACTCTATGGGATAGTGGTTGGGTTCCTAGTGTGCCATACTAGTAGGTGACACCTACCATGGGTGCTAGTGGGAGTAGTGGTAGACATGTAAGACCAACAGGTGTGATTTGCATGGGGTCCATATGTGTTGGCCCATTTATATAAGATATTGTACAATATCATGTACAAATGACATATAGGGCTAGTGTGTATGACATTGCTCTAGGTGTGGTGTTGGGAGCACATAGTTGTCTAGATACCACATGCACTTCCAAGGCCATTGCCCAACCTAGAGTGACCAATAGTATACAGATGGGTCCATCACTTTGAGTGAGTCCAGAGGACATATGTAAGTATCCTACCACTAGGGAGGTAGGTAATAGATGAGCTATAAGACCACATGATCATATGGTGACCATGGTGTCTACACCCTAGATAGGCTAAGGATGGGGTGGAGCTAGCTAGGGTTAGGAGGATCAGATGGGTCTCTATAGAGAAGGGGAGTTAGAGCTATATCAGTTTGATCGAGTCCAATGATAGTTTGACATCCTATAAGAGATACCAAACTTAGGAGACTACTAGTTTAGATAGGTGTAGAGGGACCCATCAAGAGTCAGAGGGGACCCTGATGTGGGTAGATGGGTAGAGGAGGACCTAGATGATCCCACTATATATCGATCTAGGGGTGGATGATATCAGGTAGCACTCTGGTATAAGAGATGGTATAGGAGTTATACCCTAAGGATCTCCCCATCTAGTGCTAGTGTAGATATTCTAGGTCATGACCCGATGAGTGTATCTAGCCTTACAAGAGGCTACCCGATGCACCACAGAGTGATGATAGAAGGGTCTAAACCCTAGGATAGGGGGTACAAGTCAAGATAGATATAGTGATAACCATGAGGATGACCATCACCCTCTTAGCTTAGGGTGAGGGGGGACAATAGGAGTTTCCCCCATAATGATAGAGGTTAGGCCAAGCAGGATAGTAGGGGGTGCCTCTACATTGACAATGATGGGGCCTAGCAGGACTATGGGTCAAGAGGATCCAATGAGGGAGATAGAGGTACTATAGGCATATATGATAGCCATGTAGAGGGAGATGGACCTACTCTAAGAGGATAGGCCAAGAGGATAGAGGGGCTATGAGTGCCTTGAGCATGACACTCATAGAGTGAGATACAATGAGGGCTAAGGTAGACTACCTTAGGGGGAGATGAGTCAGCTAGAGTAGAAGTAATAATAGGCTTAGGATGAGGGGATGGCTATCATCATCAATAGCCAATAGGGTGAGGGGATCCACCTACTATAGGAAGAGCTATAGAGGGAGGGAGAGGCTGGAGGTATCTATATAAAGGGAGACCTTCTACCAAACCTTATACTTCTAGGTAGTTCCAATAGAGCAGAGGGTACCTCTATCATCCTCCCTTTAGACATAAGGTCAATCATGGTCTAGATCATAGACTATTTCATGATCTATGAACATACCCCCACTAAGACCACCTTCGATAGGTAAAGTAGAGGAGATAGGCTCATAGAGCTAGGGCTAGGATCGAGGTGACATGCCAATTTTGATTATGGTATGCATCCTTAGGGATGGTCAAGTGTGTCAAGCTTGGACTATGGCACACCAACCAAATTGATGTACTCTCTATTCAAGTAATACCATACTATTTGATATATATGTATTTTTTTATGTGTGCTTATTTTTTTATGTTTAGTGCTTTTATGTTTGATTATGCATGAATGAGTAAAATGAACTTAACTATTGAATGCATGAATGAACTAAACTAATGCAATGCATGATGTGATGAAGCTAACTAATGAATGAAATGCATGAGTAGATGAGGATATGGAAAGAAAAAGGTGATGGAAGAAAGAAAAAAAAAAAAGAAAAACAAAGCTAAAATTACAAAAATTCACCCCATATGGATAGGGCAAATTAAAAAAAAAAAAAAAAGAAGAAGAAGAAGAGAAGAAGGTCATAAAGAAAAATAAAACAAAAGGGTGCTTAGAATATGAAATTTGAGTCAACATAGACCACAAAGGGTCAATGTGATCAAATGAACATAAACTAAGAAAAAAAGGGTGGAGTGAAACCCTGTAAGGATGTATGCTCACAAATGGCTGAATGGAGGCTACCCCTTACTAGTGACCATGAAGCTATCCCATAAGGGTGTAATGCTCACTAAAATAACAAGTGTGGAGTGATACCCACTATGGGTGTGATGCTCACTAATGGTTATGGTTGGAGAGATACCCGCTAGGATGTATGCTCACAAATGGTCGAATGGAGGCTACCCCTCATTAGTGACCATGAAGCTATCCTTATATGGGGTGAAATATTTGATTGATTTTCCAAAAGGAGTGTAACCCAATAGGGGTGTGGTGTGTACAAAATATGAGTGAGCAAAGCAAAGCACAATAAAAAATGTGTGTGTGCATATGTTAGATAGAAGAAGATAGAAGAATGAGAGAAGCAAGAAGTAAATATATTTGTGTGTGTGTCCTTTTGAAATTTCAATAGCTAAGATATGTGCATAAGATAGTTAGTGGTCATATGAACACCATAAATGATATTCATGTGGTATCTACCCTATCCCATGAGGATCCCTTAACAATTAAAATATCAAGAAGGAAAAAGTGTGAGCAAAACAAGATGCATAGATAGAAGAAGGAACATATATCCTTTATCTTGGAGAAAAGAAGAAATGATTGAAAAATTTCAAAGGGAAAAGGATATACAAGAGATGAAGAACTATATCCCTTGACTTGGAGAAATTTAAAAATTATTGAAACTTTCAAGGTCAAGGAATATATGAGAAGAGAAAAGAAGAGAATAAATGAGCAAAATGCAATGATGAAAATGCATGGAGATGTGCCCTAGGTTGGGGATTCACTAAGCATCAATGACCTAGTATGAGTGCAATGCATGTGAGCTAGAACCTAACTAGGTTTCATCACTTGCCTCATCATGAAGTCCCCAAGAATCTATATGATCAAGCAGTCATGCAAGTATGATCAAGCAACAAAGTAACTATATGACAAGCAAAGATGCAGAATGGAACAGAATTTCAAGCAATTCATGCAAAATATGATAGGTAATCATGCAATATGAGCAAGCAAACCAAATGCAGGATGAAGAATGAAGATGTGAAATCATGCATAATATCATTTTAGGTGCATTATGTTCATTGGTTCTTTAAGTTCTTTACCATCTAACGATACTAAATGATAGGCTCCTAAGCCAAACTTGGTCATTATGACAAAGGGGCCTACCCAATTGGGTTAAAACTTACCTTTCAGATCTGATCGAGCATTAGTGTTCTTTTGGTTTTCCTTGAGAACAAGGTCCCCAACCTCAAAAGAATGATTGTAAAATTTCTTAGAGTAAGATCACTTGAGCCTATTCTGATAGGCTCGAAGATGCTCTAAGGCATGGATGTACTTCTCATCTAATAACTCCAATTGGTTTAAATGATCTAAATGATACTCATCATCGATCGAGGCATCTTGCAACAAGATACACAATGAAGGAACCTCTAACTCAAATAAAAAACTACCTTAATGTCATAGACCAAGACATACGAAGATGCACCTATAGGAGTATGCACGCTAGTACGATAGGCCCACAAGGTAGGATAAAGTTGGATATGCTAGTCATAATTCTTACTAACCAACTTCTTGAGGATCTTAACTAAAGACTTATTGGATGCTTTAACTTGACCATTACCCTGAGGGTAATATGGAGTTGACCACTTGTGTTAAATATTGTACTTAGCATAAATCTTATGGACATCCTTGTTCTTGAAAGGAGTGTCATTATTAAAAATAATCATCGAAGGAATCTTATACCTACAAAGGATCTAGTTGAAGATGAACTTAGAGACTTGAGCTCTAATCACCATAGCTAAGGGTATGGCTTTGACCCACTTAGTGAAGTACTTCATTGTCATGATGATAAACTTATGACCATCAGATGATATTGGGTTAATATTCCCTATAATGTCCAATCCCCACATGGAGAATGGCCAAGGAGAAGAAATAACCTAAAGGTTTTGAGGAGCATGAACAAGGTTGTCATGGCATTGACACTTGTCATAACATCGAACATAGTCACATGCATCTTTCTCCATGGAAGGCCAATAATAGCCAATCTGAAGGAGCTTCTTAGCAATAGCATTACCACTAAAATGACCTCCACATGATCCTTCATGAGCTTCACTAAGGGCTAGCTAGGCTTCATCAGAGTTAAGGCATCATAAGAGGATACCCTCAAAAGAATATTGATATAAAGTATTGCCAATTATGATGAATTGACACGCTCTTTTTGTAAAAGATTTTATTGGTTGTGATCTAAACCATCAAGCATTGAACCATCCTTAAGGAAGTTAAATATGTCAGTGTACCAAGGCTCAGATTGAGAAACTTTAATGTTTAGGACATCTAACAAAATGAGACTAGAACTAAGGGATGTAGGCTCTCAGAGTTGATAAATAATAATCATTACTTGATCATCTTCTAACTCCAAGGGGATCAAGGATGCAATAATGGCCATGGCATCCACATGGTGGTTGGAAGATCTAGGGATAGACTCTATGGTTACCCTATCGAAGGTGGACAAAAGCTTGGTGATAATCTCCTTGTAAGGTTTTAGCTTATCATCTCTAGTTTGATAAACATCATTGATCTGATTAACCACAAGTTGAGAATCACCAAAGATAGAAAGACTCTAACCTTCAAGGCTAAGGTAACTCTAAGACCTAGGATCAAAGCTTCATACTCTATAATATTATTAGTGCAAGAGAAATGAAGCTTGAAGGAAAGGGGGATGAGCTATTTTTATGGGGTAACTAGAATAATTCTAGCACCAACACCCTTCAAGCAATAGGCTCCATCAAAAAATAAAGTCCAAGACTCTTGCTCTTCTACATCTAAGCTAAAACACTCATCAAGAAACTCAATGACTAAGGGATGGGTGGATTCTAAGGGAGCAATGGCTAGCTGGTCAACAATCACCTAACCTTTTATAGCCTTCTAACCTATAAAGGTTAAGTCAAACTCACTAAGGGCTAGAACCCACTTAGTAGCTTGACCTAAAAGGTGGGGCTTCAACATTAAGTAGTAGAGAGGATCAAACTTTATGACTACCAATATCTTATGGCTAAGCATGTAGTGTCTCAAATTTTGAGAAGCAAACACTACAATAAGGCAAAGCTTCTCTAAGGGAGTATACCAGGTTTCATAGCTAACCAAAGTTCTACTAATATAGTAGATAGCTCACTCTTTATTTTGATCATCATGTTGAGCCAGCATGGCTCCCAAAGCATGAGTTATGGTTGCTATGTAAAGCATCAAATGCTTATCCAATCTAGGGGGAACTAAGATAGGTGAGGAAGTGAGATACTTCTTGAGTTCATCAAAGGCTCTTTGACACTCAATATCCCACTTGAACACTACATATTTCTTAAGAAGCTTAAGAAAGGGCTGACACTTATCAACTAACTAAGCTATGAACCGATGAATAGCTTGAAGTTTACCTTGCAAGCTATGCAACTCAGTTAAGTTATAAGGAGGAGGCATGTTAATAATAGTCACTATCTTAGTAAGATCCACTTCAATGCCTCACCTAGACACTATGAAACCTAAAATCTTACTAGATGTGACTCCAAACACACACTTAGAGGGCTTAAGATAAACCTTGTATTATCAAAGTCTTTCAAAGATCCATCTTAAATCATGAACATGAGTTTCTCGATTTATGGAATGACCAAGAAGATCATCCACATAGTCCTCAACAATATCATGCATCATGTCATGAAAGATATAAGTCATGGCCCTTTGATATGTGGCACCAATATTCTTCAAGCCAAAAGGCATGACTTTATAACAAAAGGTACCCCATGGAGTGATGAAAGTTATCTTGGCCTAGTCCTCAAGGGTAATCATGATTTGATTGTATCCCGAAAAACCATCCATGAGCGAAAGCATTCCACATATGGCAAAAAAATCTATGATCATATCTATGTTGGGGAGAGGAAAATCATCCTTGGGACATGCTAAGTTAATGTCCCAAAATTTAATACATATTCTGATTGTTCCTTCCTTCTTAGCTATAGGAACGATGTTGGAGATCCAATCAGAATAGTCGATAGCTTTGATAAATCTGATATCAAGGAGTTTTTGGAGCTCCTCCTTGACTAAAAGGGTGACCTTAGGATGCATCTTCCTAAGTTTCTACTTAATAAGCTTGGCATTGGGTCTAACTACCAAATGATGCATAACAAGGGAGGGATCAAGCCCTAGCATGTCAACATATGACCAAGCAAAAATATCTTGAAATTATTTTAACAAATTGGTCAACTACTCCTACTCATCCATGGACAAGGCTTTGCCTAACTTAAGGATTCTAGGGATTTCCTCAGAACCTATATCTACATCTATGGTCTCCTCTATGAGGATGTGGGATTCATCATCATAATGAGGAGGGGTAGGGATCACACCTAGTTGCTCAAGGTCTTTAGGAGACATAGGAATAGAATCCACTTGAGAACTAGAAGACTCAACATGGGTGACACAAGGGACTAACCCATCAAAGAAGAAGCTATTTTAAAGGATATCTTCATGATCCATATCACAAAGAGTATCCCCTTCAACATACTCCCCTAGGGTCACAACTAACTCAAGGTGCACCAAATTTATCACATTGCAAAATAAAATGTTAGAGGGAGAAGGTGGTCCCTCATCCTCATTACTCCACTCTAAGCCATGATGATCCAAAAATTTAGCATAAGTGATAAGTTGATCATCATCAATTGGTAAGGGTTGGTTTTATTGGGGATGTAGCCTATGCCACATCTCCCAAGCCAAATCTCAACTTCCAAAGGCTCTTGAATACCTTTCTATTGTGGCCCCAAACCCTTACCTACATATCCCATACTAGATAGGATCTACTTAGGAAGTGGGTAATCATTGGATAGATAACAATGGGCAAAGGCTCACTCTACAAGAAAGGGGTTGCTACCATAAATATTTTCTTTGAGGGATATACCCACATAGATAAAGGTACACATACTGATGTGTACTACTTCACCTTTTTATGGGGTAAACCCATAGTTCGAGGTGAAGGTGGTAGCTTTGCTAGATCTAGAAGAGGACTTTCATCAAGCAGATTGATTTGATCCTATGATGATATTATGGTTGATGGTTCCTCATTTATTTTAAAATTTTCAAACTCCTTGATGATGTTAGATAAGTAGAAGAAATTTTATGGAGAGAAATAGATGGATAGAAATTGAGATTAGATTGAGCTTGCTCAACCATTGAACAATATTGAAATGGATGAGGGTCACCTTAAATGGTGATAAGTTGATATTTGAATTCATACTTTAAACATTGATGAAGAGTAGAAGGGACAACCCTCATTGCATGAATCCAAGGGCATCCAAGAAGAATATTGAAATATGTTGGGAAAGATACCACATAAAACAAGGTATCTAAGATCTTGGGTCCTACCTTAAGGGGAAGGGATAAAATACCATAGGCCTCTTGGGACTCATTGTTGAAAGATTTTATGATGACATCATATTTGGTTAAATCTTCCTCCTTTAATCCAAGATTTTAGAAAAAATTATAAGTGCATAGATTGAGGGAGGAACCATTGTCCACCAAGATTCTCTTGATAAACTTATCCCCAATATATGCAGTGATGTAAAGGGGAGAATCCCCTTGTAAATTTGAGGAAGGAAGATCATCATCATAAAAAGATATATGATTAATCCCAAGAGAACCTACAACATTAGCTAGGTTACTAGGGGGAAGATCTTGAAGGATAGATTATTGACTTAGAAGCTTCAACAAGGCTTCCCTATGAATAGGAGAAGTTTATAAAAGCTCTAAGAGGGAAATCTTGGTAGGTGTGTTACTTAACTATTGTTGAATGTCGAAGGAGACTTTTGGTTGTGGCTTCAACACTAAGGTTGGTTTTTCTACACTTGTGCTCCTTTTTTGGGTACTCTTCAAAACTAAAGGTGGTCTAGAAGGTTGGTTGGATGTAGAACTTATCTCCTACTGAGATTGTTGAGTTGATTGAGCTTGAGCTTGTTGCCTTGTAGTAGCTGCTATCATACCAACCATGTTGTTGTAGGGAGGTGGCACATTATGATAAGACACCTGGTTGGTTGTCTATTATTGATGATTGGGTAGGGGATTTTGGAAGATCCCCATATCTTGATTAGTTATAGGTGTCTATTGAGTAGGAGGTTGATTAGTTGGAGGTTTGTGGTTAGGAGTAGGTTGGGAGTCCTCTATAACAAGATGAACCTCATCTATTAAGTCCTAAACCACATGTTTCAACCTCTTACATGAATGTGTCATGTGCCCATCCACTCTATGATACTCACAATGTTGATCAAGCTTATACCAATTTATTGTGGTATCAAGTTGCCTTATGGGAGGTAACTCAATCATCTTAGCTTCCAAGAGTTTCTTAAGGACCACCATCATAGGTATGTTGAGTCTAGTAAAATTCCTTGGTGGGGGTTTTTGAGGTCTACTAAGTACCATATTTTGCAAGGTACTAGCAACATTAACATTATTGGTTTACTTATTATCTATTACCCCATCACCAACTACATGCTTATTATTATATTGAATTTTCATGGTCCTATCCTCTTATTTTCTTAATTTAAGTTGACCTCTTCGAATAAGAGCCTTCTCTACTCTCCTTGCCAAATCTATTGCTTGTTCAAAAGAGGTAATAATTGTTATTTCCAATTCATATGAGATATATTCTTGTAAATTTCCAATAAATATCTCTAACATGTCTCGAGGAGGTAAGGTGTATCTTAATCATCCAACTAAACTTCTCCATCAAGACAAAAAATTTGAGAAACTTTCATCTTTACCTTGCTTTAAAAGATATAAATCTTGCATAGTCACATTTTTCTCAATACAAGCTCCAAATTGTTGAATGAATAACCCAATTGTCTCTTCAAAATTCCTTAAAGAATGATGAGGTAGTTGATAATACCATTCCAATGCCATACCACCAAGGCTCTTAGGGAATATTTTTAGCAACAACATGTCATCATATATAATATCATGGCATGTTGTTCTAAACATCCTTAAATGTTCAATTGGGTCCTTTATTCCCTTATAAATAGGTAAGACCAACATTGGGAAATGCTTAGGGTAGGGCCTAGTGGTGACCATAGGGTCTAGAGGTTGATTGCACATTTCCTTATAGTCATAAGTGAAACTTGGAGGTTGAAGCATATCCATTCTTAACACCAATTATTTCACTACACTTGTTAAACTTTGCATATCGAGATTGTTGTTGTGCAATACCCCTAGATTCCCTAGAGGGTTATAGGTGGATTGTTGAAAAGGGGTTTGGTTAATGTTAGAAATATTAACACTATTATGATATGTTATGATATGGGATGTTTTGTGTGGTATCTTGTTGTGGAGGATAACTCACATTTGGTGGAACAGAAGAAATGTTATAAGGAGGAATAGAATGAGGAGGAAATTGAACATGATTTTGAGATGCACTACTAGTTGGAAGAACTTGTAGAATTCCCCCAATATTGGTGGTTATAGTAGTGGCATATGTAGGTTTATGAAATGGATTAACATTATGAGAAGATTCAAACAAAGGATTGATTCAAATATTTTGAGGAGAAATGGTTTGATGATGAGATATCCTAACCTCTTCGAGTTGGGCTTCTTCATCCATAGCCTTATTCAAAGCATCCCTATGATGCTTAAATAAATTCTAGATATGATCAAATGATTTAAAGGTGAGGTGTCCATTAGACCCCTCAATAGGATCAAGGTCATTACCAGTCTCTATGTCCTCTTTCACATCTAGATTGGGATTCTCCCTATCAATATGATCATCCTCTTGAGGATTCTCATCAGATTCTAAAAGCTTTCACTTACTCCTAAGGTTGGGAGCCATTAGGATTAAGGGAAAGGATAGGAGAGATAAAGGGAGATCTAAAACTAATAAAAGATACACAAAATATTTTATTAAGATATTTTTATATTTTTCTAATCTAAACAAACAAATTTTAATGGTCTTATTTATGGTTTAAAACAAAAACAAAGAAGAGAAGAAAGAAAAGGCTTCCTAGATGGCCACTAAGGATGTGTTTCATATTGGGTTCACCAAAGATGTAGAGGGGGAAAACTACCCTACCACGTATGATTCTTGATTAGATCCATTGGGAGTCGAGGTGACCATGGGGGTATGTTATATCCTCTACACTCAAGGGTTAGGGGATCAAAGGGTTCACCAAGAATAGTTTAAGGACTCACTCCAAGTCTAGGGTGGAAATGTTTGATGTGTTTATTTGAACAAGCACCTATGTTTGGCCTTTCTAAGATCTAAGCTATGAAGAATTAAAGAACAATGCAAGGCAAACAATGATGCAATCAAACAAAGAGCTATCCCTAGAATGATTTTTTATTTTCAATGAGAACTAAAACCCTAATTTTGCAAATAAGTAAATATTTTTCTTTTCAACAAGGGTTCAAGAGAATGCACAAATAAATTTAACCTAAGATGCAAACTATATGCTTTTTCTCTTTCAAATGCCTAGAAATAAAGTCAAATATTTTTCTTTTTATTTATGATTTAAATCTAGAATAAAAATGGATAGAAAGCAAACAACAAATAGCCTAAGAAGTCTATTTAGAGCACTTACTTGATCCGGTGGTTGATCCTAGCTTTTAACTTTCATCCCGATATATCCAACAACTTCAAAACCTACAAAATAACTTCAAAACCCTTGGAAAAATTGATCAGTGTTTAGGGGTCTGCTTAGGCCGCTATGTGACTGAGCTTGGAGGTGCAACAATCAAGCCCCCTTGGTCCTTTTAGCTGACCATTTAAAAATAAAAGTGATTGTTGACCTTTGGAAGTGAATGAGACAAAATGCAATAACATGAAATAGTGCAAAAATAGAGTGCAAACAAAGAGATTATGACCTAAATGCAGCATGCAAGAGCAACCTAGGGTTTTGGGAGTGAAATCCTACCCCCAAGCCCTAGAGAACCAAATTCACACCCTATAAGGGGTAACTACGAATTTGGTCCTGCCAAATTCATGCCATATATGAAATAGGCATGAATTCATGATAGAGACTTTAAAATGATCTAATAATATAAAAATGAAATGCAAGATGGAAAATTAATGATCTAAGAAGACTAAAAATGCAAGAAGAAACCTGGTGGTAGTGAAAGAACAACCAAAGGATGGAGACCTCAACCGAAATGGTAGACCCCTCCTCAAGGCTCCCACACTTGTCCACCAAGAGTAGCAAATCACAAAATAAAGTAGCAACAAAAGAACACTTGATGGCATTCAAAACTTGTTGTCTCACTCTCCCTTAAACTTGCTTGAATTTTTTTCTCTAGAACTTGTTAGGAGAAAAGGGGATCCAAAATCCTCAGGGTTTGATAGGGAAAATATGGGGAAACAAAAAAATAACTTTGGCCAAGCCGAAACCATAGAGGTTGACATTAAAATTAGGGCCTTAGAGAGAAAAACCCAAATTTTATCAAATTCATGCCCCATAATTATGGGGTGCGAATTTGGTAAAGCCAAGCAAAAAGGAAAAACGAGAGGGAAAGAAAGGGTCCAACTTGTACTTGATAATTTTGGATGCCTTCCTTAGGGATCCTAAGGAAAAGTGACTCATTTAGGTGGGTCAATTTTCCATGTCTACATATTGATACTACAAATTCTAGGATATTTCTCATTAACACTATCCTATATTTATAATAGATTACTATAGATGTTTTAGGGTTTAAAATTAAATAAAAAACATTAATATGTTTGGGCATTGCTTTGTCTCATAAAGGAAAGAAGGAACTTTGGGACTTAATTTTGGATAAAATGAAATCTTATTTGGTAGGTTGGAAATATAAGTTCTTAACCATGGCTAGAAGGCTACAACTCATAAACACTACATTGTTGTCCATTCATATATATATTATGTTACTTTCAAGATTTCCAGTAGGCATAGCATCTAAAGTTGATAAAGTTTAGAGGGATTTTCTTTGGAAATGATGTGAGAAAATTTTATATTTTCTCTTTATAAGTGGAATAGGGTTTGCAAGGAAGGAATATTGGATGGGTAGAATTATGAAATTATAGACTTATGAGTCTAGCATTAGGGTCAAATATTGAATAGAGATTATTCAAAAATTAAATAAATAGTTATACAAAATTATTACTTCAAAAATATATAGGTTCTCTTGATGTAATAAAATTATTTAAGAAATAATTCTCATCGTAAGGATCACCAACTTGGAACTTCATATTAGATAGTTTGTAATTGATGAAGAAAATATTAGATGATCACTTAGTGAGTGGGATTCTACAAACTTTTGGTTTTATGCTTGATTAAAGCCTTAGCCTCTTATTTGCATTCTAAATGGTAACATTTTTCTTGAGCATGTCTATCTTGTAAATGTCCAAAGGTCAAATATTGTATTAATGTGATGAACAAATCTAGACCATGTATTTCTATTAGTAACCTAGTTGAAGTAGAGTAACTCAAACAAATAGTGGATGACCTTTAGAAGATGTTTCAATAGATCTAGTCACCTATTTTATGTGGAAGGATGAGATGATTTGAAATCTATCAAAATATGGTGGATACATAGTTAAGTTGGAATATGAAGACTTATAGTAATCAAAATTTTCTACTCCTAATGATTTCCATTGGAACAATTTTTGGTCATTGGATGCCCTCCCTAAGGCCTCAATATTTATTTGAGTAGTAGTTCAAAGCAAGATTATTACATGAGAGAGTCTACAAAGAAGATGATATTATGAACCTTTCAAGTGTGCCTTGTGTGAGAAGGATCTAGAAATATAATATCATTACTTCTTCATCGTCCCTTTCCTTACATATTTTTGGATTGTTTTTTTTTTAATATGAGAATATATTAGGTAGCTACATCAACATTGAAAGAGTTGATGAAATGTTAGATTAATTATTTCAAAGCTAAAGCATTATGTATCATGTGGAGGACTCATCCTTCATTGAAAGAGTTGATAAAATGTTGGATTAATTATTTCAAATCTAAAGCATTATATATCCTATGGAGGATTGATACTTTCATTTATATTGGAATTTAGAATTGAAAGGATAATCAGTTTTTTTTTTAATCTCAAAATCATTTTAAGGTTTAGAATTGTATTATGGCCTCTCTTGCAAAATGTTTATAGACATGGTGCTCATCACGAAAAGTATCAAGTGTGAAAAAATACTTAATATCATCTTGGTTATAGGATTTGAATATACATGATAGGGTCATCTATGACAATGGAGTTAATACAAAGGATTTGCTTCAATCTCGAGTAAAATAAAAATATCTATAAATTGGGTTTATCAAAATTAATTTTTATGTTGCTTCTAGAGAAATTCTAGGAAAAGTTGGTGGATGTGATATTTCTCAAAATAATGAAGGAAATCTCCTCACTAAAAATTATAAGAACTTCAACTAACAACTACGCAGAGGTTAGGGAACTCTTTCAATAGTCAAAATTGCAATTGAAAATATACGAAAATATATTTCAATTGAGAGAGATTCATAAATTATCATCAATGATATAAAAAAATAGATGTGGAGATTGAAAAAAAAAAATAATTTTTTGTTAATTTTCATCAATTATTATTGGAAGCAATATCTTGAAAATGTGAGCATATCTATAGAGAAGGAAATCAAGTAGTAGATAATTTAACAAATCATTGTATTGATATTGGTCTTAGTAAAATTCAAGTTTTAGAAGACAATCGACCAAGAGAGATTATATATCTTAATGAAAATGATGTCAAGGATCTAATTGCAGAAACATAACAACCTAAGAAAGATGAAAAAATATTTCAATTGAGAGAGGTTCATAAATTATCATCAATGATATAAAAAAATGGATGTGGAGATTGAATAAAAAATAACTTTTTTGTTAATGCTCATCAATTATTAGTGGAAGCAATATCTTGAAAATGTAAGCATATCTATAGAGAAGGAAATCAGGTAATAGATAATTTAGCTAATCATGGTATTGATCTTGGTCTTAATTAAATTCAATTTTTAGAAGGCAATCAACCAATTGAGATTATATATCTTAATATAAATGATGTGAGGGTCTAATTGTAGCAACATAACAACCTAAGAAAGATGAAAAAATTATTTAATAGAAAAGGAAATAAAATACATCTATAACATAAAAAATTTAAGTTGGATGTGGTTTAATTTTTTTTTGGATGAAAGACCATTTTAATTATAAAAATAAAAGTCCTTTACAGCCCAAAAAAAGTGTGGGTGGAGAAAAAATCACACCTCGAGTGTCATTAAATTTATCCTAATAGCGGATAAAGAAAAATAAATTGCACCACACGGGCACCATGGTCATCAACAAAAAACTAGAAATATTCTACAACTAGAAAGGATTTAAAGAAGGGGTCCCTTAGCGGGCAGAGCCTTATCCATTTGAAGTGGGTGGTTCCCCCACCCATCAAAGCGCTTCTCACCCCAGCCTGAAGCATGAGTAAATGGAGAAGAAGGACGGAACCATCCAAAAATATGCTCATGGTTGCCTGAAGCCCCCCAACCATCATTAGGCACAAGCATAGATTTCGAAGTGATCACAGGCACAAAATGCTGGGAGGTGTACACATCCGGATATTGCAACAGATCTCCATAGTCATGGGATCTACTCTAAGGAGGTTGATGTCATGCACGATCAGGGCATCGGTGCGAACGGGATCTATCTATGTGAGGAATCAAATGATCAAGGGTCTCCCTGCTGATGGTAGGGGTCTCCCTATTGCTTTTTCTTTTGTTATTGGTGATTGAAGGAAGTCCTTGTGAGAAGAAAAGGTACTTTCTCACTAAATATGGTTGTGGCAAGTTGGCTAGCATGTTGTTCCTTACATTGAATAGACCATGATATGAGCCCCTCCCATGATTTATGCTTATATTATGAAAAAGAATGTATATTTGGTCAACGTGGTATAACACCATGAATAACAATTTTATATATGTTTATACCCCTTGCACTACTAAAAAGGCACCATTTGTTATAATTGCACTAGAACAAGGATACCAAGGTGGTAAAAAATAAGTGGACACCAACAAAACATGCAATTCCAACTAGCAACGAGTGATTAGATTCTACTTTTCTAAACTTTGGGGGTTTCATTTTTGCTATTTTGAGGTCTATTAGGGTAAAACTTCTAGAGGCCATAACTTTTGCATATGGAAGCATTTCAACCATTTTTTCAAATCACATATTTGTTTTATCTCTACACACTAGTAGCATCAATTCAAGAATTTATTATAGTATTAGGGGTTTAATTGTATAATATGGATCATAAAACTACAATTGCTTGCCTTAATGAACAAAATTATAGTATTTGGTCAACCCAAATGATTGACCTTCTACACAACAAGAACCTATGGTGCATCTTTTAAGAAGCTAAAGCATTAACCCTTGATAAATAAACTTTCCAACATAAGGTAGAGGAAACTCTTGGCCTATTCTCCTTGTTGATTGAACCAGAATTGCTTTTCCATTTCAAAGAGGAAAGTGAACCTATCAACGTATGTTAAAAATTGCATGAGCTATTTGGAAAAATAAATACAACTAAATTAACTTGCTTAGAATTAGGGCTTTCTTTTACCAATTAGTTTATTTTTATAACATTGATAACTATATTGGAATTAGAGCTTTCTTTAACCAATTAATTGAGTTTGATGATGTTGAGAACTATATTGTGAGATTTAAGGTATTGAGCATAAATATTGCATTTTTTGAAGACAAAAAGAAAAATGACGTAAAATATCTGAGGATTACCCTTGCTAATCTCTTTCCTTCTTTCCAAATATTGAACCTTATGGTTCATACGTTTCCTATGTGCTTAGAATCTCAATAAACTCTTACTCTTAATCAACGTTTCTCTCTCCTAGTTCATTTCTATATGGCAATGAGGAATTGTGGTGGTACTTCATTAATACAAGCTCATGCAAAGAATTCAATCCTAAGGAGGGTAATACATAGGGGTCCAAGGGCTAGGTAAATTCTTCAAAGAATTCAAATACTATCTACAAAAATTGTAAAGGGGAAGGAAATCCAACAAAGAATTGTTTGTTGAAATTGTAAAGGATTGAATTTGAGTTTTTGAAGATTGGTAGATGTCTTCCAGATGATGAGGAGGATTTAGAAGGACCTACCTCAATAATAGAGGCCCACTAGAGCATTCATTATGAGGGGAAGATATTATTGTCACTAACATCTTCTCTCCTTGACCCCTTAGATCAAATTATGAGGGGATGTTGAAACTATAATCTAAGTAATGACCAAGGCCGATATTATCGAATGCAACCTCGTATATCCCTAAGGACAATCATTGTACGATTCATTTAATTTATTGTAATATTTTATTACGTAAGCCTTATGAACCGTGATTAACCTTGTTATGATTAAACCCATCTTATAACTTGTAATTAACCTTAAAGTCTTCTTATTATATCAGCTTAGGTTAAACCTATTTATTTAATTTAAATTGGGAATCAAGTATTTATATAAATACTCCCCAATAACTCCATCCATTGCATCATAATATAGTGATTTTTATAAATGGATAATACAATGATTATTTATGGTTTCTATGGACACTCCACTTTTGTGTCTTTTTTAAATATATATATATATATATATCTATAGATATTACAATGATTATTTATGGTGTCCATGAACATCCCACAATTTTTGTCTTCTTTATTTTTTGCCCTTTTACATTTTTGTATAAGATTTTAATAAATACATTACTTATGTTTGTTTCCTATTAAATATTGTGAATTCCACCTCTTTCAATCCTATATGACCAATTAAAAATAATTGTTATAATTGCATTCATGTTATTGTTTAGCATTGTTAAAATGATAAATAAATACCATCTAATTGTAAAAAGATAATGTGATAAAATTTAGTTAAATCTTTATTATATTTTAAAAATATAACCAACTTCATCTTATCCATTATTACAATTAAAAAACTTTTTTTAATAAGCTATGTGTGGCTTCTATTGGGGGCCACTCCCATTACGAAAACAAAACATTACATTGCTCTCATTACATTTCTAACAAGTTAATTAAAGCATATCCAACTTTGTCTTTCTATCGGAGATATTCTTCATTTACCCTTCTATCAAAGATATTCTTCATCTTCCTCAAACTGCTAAGTTTCCACAATCAACTCCTTTTATATCAAATGCCTTCAAAAATTTAAATTTTGTCAAGATGAAATTCAACACTGCGAATGGCTAAAATATTTGTTGCCCAACTTCTATATCCAAAAATATCTTGTCTATAACAACCTCACAATTTCTTAATACCTTTTTTTAGGGTTCTTATTCATTCCCCTAATATTCCAAGATATTATTTTCATTGTTATTTTTTTATTTTATTTGTGGGTTTAGCCCCACTTCTTGTTAACACTTGTGATATTTGCTTTTGTTTTCCCATATCAATATCCCTTTGTGTTTCTTTTTCTCTTTGTTTTTGCTTCTTGGGTCTTCCTCTCTTTTTTTCATTCTCAACAATACTTTCATCTTCATCAATCTCTTCAATCTTCTCACACTGCTCATAGTAAGACTTATCATCTTTAGGTTTACCTTGTTCTGAAGGATCTGAAGTGCAAGGAATAACCTCAAAAGCACAATCTTCTTTATATTTCCCTAGAGACCCTAAAGTGCAAGGATGCTCTTCTGTAGCAATTACCTTCTTATTCTGCCCTAAAAACCCTAAATTGTTATGGGTTTCCTCCAACCTCATTTCTATATTATTCTGCTCTTGAAACCTTAAAGTGCAAGGGATAACATCTTCACCACTTTCACTTTTATTACCTGAAGAGGATTCTATACTACTTGAGGAAAATGAAGATGATTTACCTAGAATAAACTTGACCTTTTTTGTTGTCTTTGTTTTGGGTTTTATCTCCACATCTTCTTTTGCACCTTTAATTCCTTCTAAACTTGCCAATTGATATTGTCGATAGGATTTATTTACCTCTTCTTTTGGAGTGGAATATCCTTGATCTGATCTAGCTTCTATTATTGAATGATTTCCTTGCTTCATCTTGAAGTTTATCTCATGGCTAGAATTTTTTTTCTCTTTCTTCATAGTTTTTACTTTGCAAACTCTTGCCATGTGTCCAATCTCAAAATAATTGTGGCAACGAAATGCAATATTTTCATAATCTACTTGTTGATCCCATTCTCTTGATTCAGATTTAATCTTAATGGATTGTGGCAAAGGTTTTGAAATATCCATAGCAACACATATTCGAGTATATATAGCATGCTTTCACTCCTTAGTTGTTGGTCCTTCCTTGATGAATTCCCCTAGGGTATTTCCAATATTTTTCAAAACATCCTTATTTATAAGTTGATATGGAAGTCCAAAAAGCCTAACCCACACTGGAAGCTTCTTAATAGTTTCTGACTCAATGGAAAAATTTTTATTCCATGGTCTCAAATAAAGTGCATCTCTTCCCCTAAACCATGGGCCACCAACCATTATTTTATCCCTAATTTTTGAACTGGAAAAGATGATGAGAAGAAAACCTTTAGGAAGAAAAGTCACAGAATAATTTGAATTCAATCCCCACTTCCACTTGATCCAATTTTGAATCTCCAAAAACCTCGGCCATGATCTATGGAACTTACATATTAGCCCTCTACTTTTAAGAACCATTATATCATGCTCAATCATCTCATCCTTGATACTTACTTCTACCTGGATCGAACTTGCCATGTATTCGCTCTTTCGCTTATCTCCAACTTGGGCCTTCATACTTCCAACTAGGGCATTTTGATTTCTAGCTAGGGCATCTTGACTTCCCATTAGGGCTTTCAAAAATGACTTTCCTTCCACAATAGCTAATGGGGCTTGCTCTTGGCTTGCACTCCCTCTTGGTTCGCACTCCCTCTCTGCTCGCACTCGCTCTTGCTCCCAACTTGCACTCTCTCTTGCCTCACACTTGCTCTCGACTTGCACTCCCTCCTGGCTCACAATTGCTCGTGTCTCTTCTTTTTCTTGGCGTTCCTTCACTTCAACAATTTTTTGGAAATAATGTTCCACGCATTCGTGGTAAGGGTTTGAAGCATTGATGCACTCTGGATGAACCTGCCACTCTTTTGCCATGATTGAATCTCAGCTTGCACTCCCTCTTAGTTTGCACTCCCTTTTGGTTTGCACTCTCTCCTGCCTCGCACTCACTCCTAGCTTGCACTCCCTCTTGGCTCACAATTGCCCTTGTCTCTTCTTTTTCTTGACGTTCCTTGGCTTCAACAATTTTTTGGAAATAATGTTCCACACATTCATGGTAAGGGTTTGAAGCATTGATGCACTCTGGATGAACCTGTCGCTCTTCTGCCATGACTGAATCTCGGCTCGCACTCCCTCTTGGTTCACACTCCCTCTCTGATCTCATTCACTCCCGACTTGCACACTCACTCCTAGCTCTAGATTGTGCTTGTACTCACTTTTAGTTGCACTTACTCACACTTGATTTTGGCTACACTTACTCCTAGATCACGCTCCCACTCATTGCTGCACTTGTCAATCTGGTGCACACTCAGAGCATTCAAAACAGACGAATTCAAAATAGACTACTACCATGTCTTACAACGTGTAGTTGGCCATACTGTTGGCAACTAAGAAGAGCAAATCTATGTTCATTATGTTGTCTATTATCACCAGGAATCGATCTGGCGATCCCTTGAGAGGGTTGTCCCAGGAGCGTGTGCACCCAACTTTTTTTTTGAAATGAGCAGAGAGCATCACGGCGGCGTTGCAGAGTGGGGCCAGGTAAGAAGAAATTTTGGTGTTGATGTAGGCGTTGCCTAAGGAGCAAAATATTATGAAGTCGATGTCATGGGATCGATTCCAGGTCTGGATGGAGAACAGGGCTTGTTGGGCTATTTGGGCATGTTCTTTCCATGTGGCGGTGGTGGCAGTTGAGGAGAGAGTGGAGATGTACCAGAAGGTGCCTGCCATGAAGCCCGAAGTCCACTGTCTTCTTGTGGACCACCAGGTATCATTGGTGGCCAGGCTCGAGAACAAGTACACGTGGGGATCTTTCGATGGCTGGTGCATAAGGGGATCTGTTTCCTGACAAGTGTTGCGTGTTGCTTTTCTATCGAAGGGTAATATAGAACTCATGAGTTTTGTATTTGAATCAGATGCGGCCATGGAGATCCATCAGTAGAGCAGTAATATTATAAGATTAGTTATCTCAGGGGTGAACTGCTTAAACAATTTTCAATAGGCTTGTAATTGTTAGAAATATTAATCCAGATTTCATGCCTTCGCCCAACTGTGCTTCGAACTTGGGCGAAGCCGGACTGTGCTCTGAACTTGGGTGAAGTCGAACTATGCTCATGAAGTCAGGGATCCTATCAAAACTTTTGACTTGACATCGCATGTGCCCTTTGATAGATGTGACATCTGACAGATCCAATCGTCGTAGAAGTTAATGCCAGTTCAGCGATTTAATGCCAGTTCGACGATTGGTCAAAAACCCTAGTTGAGGGTCTGTCAGAACCTGTCAGAGGACAACCCCTATATTCCTCTCCCCGTGGCTATATAAGGTTGTTTGGGTCTTCATACAAAGGTGTGGAAAGAGAGCGAAGAGAGAGGAGAGTGGGGGAAACTTGGAAAAATAGTCATTCGTAGAGTAGCGAATGAGATTGTTTCAATGAGCAGTGTAGCTCATCTGTTTAATGTCCGAGCAGCAGACTCGACATTTGTTTTCCCTTTCAGTTTATCCTACATCTTTAGTCTGTAGATGTTTTTTTTCCTCAGTTGAGGACTTTTGTAACCCTCATCTTATATGAATAAAATTTGTTTTTGTTTAAGGCATTTGTAGGGTTTGCGGTTATCTTTGAATCAGTTGTTGTCTGTATAATCACCTCAGAGCATTTTCTTTTGGGTTCTATAAGTTTGTGCTCATATCTAAAATATTGCATTCAGATTCGGTGTTTCTCTCCACTCATCAATTTCTTTCCAATCCAGGCAAAACATCGTTGTAGCCACGTAAGCCTTCGAACAGGAAATTGTTTGCAAGGAAAAAATTTGCCTAAGTCTGGAGCTGTCCTCCTGACTTCGCAGCGAAGTCAGACTTTGTCTCCTTTTACCAGCGCAGTCGAGCGTTGACCAGTGCTGTCGAGTGTTAACCAGTTGCTCCCCAAAAATTTGGCTAAGTTTGGAGCTGTCCTCCCAACTTCGCAACGAAGTCGGACTTTGATGCCTTTGACCAGCCGCTCCCCAAAAATTTGGCTAAGTTTGGAGCTATCCTCTCGACTTCATAGCGAAGTTGGACTTCGTTGCCTTTGACCAACGCAGTCGGGCATTGACCAGTGCATTCAGGTTTGACCAGCATAGTCGGGCATTGACCAGTCGCTCCCCGACTTAGCACTCTTTTACATGTGCAGCCTGATTATGCACATATTTCGTGCATAACCTGATTGCGCACTTTCCTCTGAGCATAACCCAATTGTGCCAGTTTTGGGAGCACAACCTGATTGTGGCTATGCATGCCAAATTCAGGCTCTCTCTCATTCGCATTGCACTCCCAGACTTTAGCATCACTCCTGATGGCAAAACAAAAAATTAAAAATTAAAATTTCTTCAAATTGGTATCAGAGCCACTGATCCCTTGACATAGAGACCAAAGCAGAATGGCTTCCAGTAGCAACAACTTGCAGTTGCAGATCTCACGCTTCAACGGGAAGAATTACGATTACTGGAGCATCCATATGAAGATCCTGTTTGGATCTCAGGAGCTATGGGAGTTAGTCAAGAACGGCTACCCAAAATCGACAGATGTAGCAGCATTGGCCGCCCTCTCTCAAGCAGACAAGGACCTATTGAAAGAGAACATGAAGAAGGACCAGAAGGCCCTCTTCTACATCATGCAAGTGATCGAGGAGTCCATCTTCCCATGGATCGCATCAGCCACCAAGGCGAAGCAAGCCTAGGAGATTCTGGCCAGCTCATACCAGGGCACCAATAAGGTAAAGTTGGTGAAGCTACAGATGCTCAGGAGGGAGTTTGAAAATCTGCAGATGAGTGAGTCCGAGTCCATGAGTGATTTCTTCACCCGGACGATGGACATTATCAACTAGATGCGGTTGAATGGAGAAATTATGCAGAGCTAGAGAATCATGGAGAAAATTCTCAGAAGTCTGCCTACCAAGTTTGACTCGGTTGTGATAGCAATCGAAGAGTCGAGGGATCTGACAACCCTCTCAATAGATGAGCTCATGGGTTCATTGTAGACACATGAACAGAGGTTGAGTTGTTCATCTCAGACCTCTCTGGAGCAAGCATTCAAGGCTCAGGTCTCATTTCGAGACAACGACAGACAAGATTCCCACCATGGCGCCTCTAGTTCTCATGGAGGAAGAGGCAGAGGTAGATGTGGGAAAGGCAACAAGCAAGGAGGATGGTCAAACCCTAGCGAGGGAGAGACCAACTATAATTTCCATCAGCAAGGTGGAAGAGGCAGATCAAAAAATTAGCAAGCTAGATCTGGTCAGAAGAAGGACATGTCAAAGGTCCAGTGCTATTTTTGCAAGAAGTTCGGCCATTACATCTCATAGTGTAGAAAATGGATGGCCAAGGAGAACCAGCAGCAAGCCCATTACACGGATGAAACCAAAAATATGGTAGGAGGAAATGTGTTGTTGACTTGCAACATTGAGGAGGAGTGCCAGAAGAATATCTAGTATTTAGACAATGGGTGCAGCAACCACATGACGGGGAACAAGGAGATGTTCTCCCAACTAGATGAAATAGTCCAGTCTGAGGTGAATATGGGGAACAACAACAAGGTTCCCATAATGGGGAAAGGAAATATCCTCATCCACACCAGGCATGGTGAACGAAAGTAGATCTATGATGTCTACTATGTGCCTGGCCTGAAGCACAACCTGTTGAGCGTTGGACAGCTCATGCAGAAGGGACATATGGTCCAGTTCAAAGATGAAGCTTGCACCATTAGAGACAAGTCGCATGGGAAGATTGCTACAGTGTCCATGACAAAGAATAAAATGTTTCTATTGCAGATTCAGAATGAATCATTGATGTCTCTAAGTGCAGTTGTGAAAGATGCTACCTGGTTGTGGCATCTCAGATTTGGTCACCTGAACTTCAGTGGCCTGAATCAACTGCACAAGAAGCATATGGTGAAGGGTTTACCCCTGATAGAGCAGCAAAATCAAGTTTGTGAGGGCTGCTTAGTCGGAAAACAACATAGGGATTCGTTCCCTTCCGGTCAGTCTTGGAGAGCATCATAGCCACTGGAGCTGGTGCACTCAGACATTTGTGGTCCGATGCAGACCAACACGTTTGTCGACAACAAATACTTCTTAATGTTCATAGATGACTTCAGCCGAAAGACTTGGATCTATGCCATCAAGCTGAAGTCAGAAGCATTTGCCAGATTCAAGGAGTTCAAGGCTCTAGTGGAGAAACAGAGCGGATATCAGATCAAGACTCTTAGGATAGATGGCGGAGGTGAATACATCTCCAATGAATTCCATAACTACTGCAAGCAACACGAAATTCAAAGGCAGTTCACTACCAGATACATGCCACAGCAGAATGGCGTAGCTGAGAGGAAGAACCGGACCATCATGGAGATGGCACGAAGCATGATGAAGGCGAAGGGATTGTTGCATGAATTTTGGGTAGAGGTTGTAACATGTGTAGTCTACCTATTGAACAGATGTCCCACCAAAAGCATGAAGGAAAAAATCCCTCAGGAGGCTTGGAGCGGTGTGAAGCCAAGTGTGGCTCACTTGCATGTGTTCGGGTGCATTGCATATGCACATGTTCCAGAAGAGAAGCGGCAGAAGTTGGATGATAGAGCTGAGAAGTGCATTTTCATAGGGTACAGTGAGTAGGCGAAGGCATATAGGTTGTACAACCCTGTGACGAAGAAGCTCATCATCAGCCGTGATGTGAAGTTTCTTGAAGATGAAGCCTAGAACTAGAAGTCGAAGACTGGCGATCAGAGCCGACAGTGGTAGAGTCTGTTGACTTGGAAGAAGGTAGTGTGCAGCCACCTACAACCTCCAACGACGAGGCAGTGATGCCGATAAGTAGCACAACCACTCCATCTCGGTCACCTCCATGTGCAAGTAGAATCCGGAACCTGGTGACGCCAACGAAGACAAGGAGCTTGCAAGAAATCTACGAGGCAACCCAAACCCATGTAGATGAAGAGTACTCTGACTTTGCATTCTTTACTGAAGTTGATCTAGTAGAGTTTGAAGACGCAAGTCAGAATCAGAAGTGGGTGTAGGCGATGGACGAGGAGATTGAAGCCATTGAAAAGAATGATACATGGCAACTGATAGATCTTCCAGTAGGGAAGAAGACCATTGGGGTCAAGTGGGTGTATAAGACAAAGTTCAACGCCCAAGGAGACGTTGACAAGCATAAGGCTATATTGGTGGCGAAGGGCTACAAGCAAAAGTCAGGCATCGATTACCATGAGGTATATGCGCCTATAGCCCGACTTGACATAGTCAGGATGATCCTGGCATTGGCAGCCCAACAGGGTTGGAAGATGTACCCGATGGATGTCAAGTCAGCCTTCCTCAACGGAGTGTTGGAGGAAGAGGTCTACATAGACCAGCCACCAGGTTACGAAATTGAAGGCCAGGAGGGCAAAGTCCTGAAGTTGAAGAAGGCCCTGTACGGTTTGAAGCAGGTGCCCGGGCTTGGTACAACCAGATTGATAGTTATTTTTAGGAAAATGGGTTTGTAAAATGCCCATATGAGCACACCCTGTACATGAAGACAAATGATGCAGGTGAGCTCATTATCGTCTACCTGTATGTGGATGATTTGATTTACACTGGCAACAACACAATCTCCTGTTTGACCCAGTTCATAACAACCATGAAGAAGGAGTTCGAGATGACGGACTTAGGGTTGATGAAGTATTTTCTCGGCATTGAAGTTGACCAATCGACAGATGGCATCTTCATTTCTCAAGGCAAGTATGCGAAGGATGTCCTGAAGCGGTTCAAGATGGAGGACAACAAACCTACCATCACACCTGTAGCCATAGGTTTGAAGCTGAGCAAGCTGGATTCAGGGAGGAATGTAGATCCAACATTGTTCAAGAGGCTAGTTGGCAGTCTGATGTATTTGATTGCAACTCGACCAGATATGATGTTCGGAGTCAGTCTAATCAGTCATTTTATGGAGACTCCAAAGGACACGCACTGGCAAGTAGGCAAGAGGATCTTGCGCTATGTCAACGGGACGCGAAACAATGGCCTATTTTATGCCAGATAGGACCAGTTGGAACTGGTGGGCTTCACAGACAGTGACTAGGCTAGCAGCATCGATGATCGAAAGAGCACCTCCGGGTATGCTTTCCATCTCGGATCAGGGGTAGTCTCATGGGCATCCAAGAAGCAACCCATCGTTGTATTGTCCATAGCTGAAGCAGAATATGTCACCACCACGTCAGCCGCATGCCAGGCAGTTTGGTTGCGAAGAGTTTTGAGTGAACTGAACTATCCTCCGAAGGTGCGACAATAATTTTTTGTGATAACAATTCGGCCATTGCACTGTCAAAGGATCCCGTGTTCCATGGCCGAATGAAGCACATCGATATTTGTTATCACTTCATCAGAGAGTTGGTGAAGTTCGAAGAAATTCAACTATAGTTTTGCAGATCCAAGGAGCAGTTGGCAGATATTTTCATGAAGCCTTTGAAGGAGGAAGACTTCAGCAGATTGTGAGAGCAGCTTGGAGTCAAAGCGCTCATGAAATCAGGCTTAAAGGAGGGTGTTAGAAATATTAATCCAGATTTCACGCCTCCGCCCAACTGCGCTCCGAACTTGGGCGAAGTCAGACTGTGCTCCGAACTTGGGTGAAGTCGGACTACGCTTGTGAAGTCGGGGATCTCGATAAAACTTTTGACTTGACGTCACATGTGCCCTCTGATAGATGTGACATCTGACAGATCCAATCGTTGCAAAATTTAATGCTAGTTCGGTGATTTAATGTCAGTTCAACAATTGGTCAGAAAACCTAGTTGAGGGTCTTTCAGAACCTGTCAGAGGACAACCCCTATCTTCCTCTCCCCGTGGCTATATAAGGCAGTTCGGGTCTTCAAAAAAAGGTGTGGAAAGAGAGCGGAGAGAGAGGAGAGTGGGGGAAACTTGGAAAAATAGTCATTCGCAGAGTAGCGAATGAGATTGTTTCAGTGAGCAGTGTAGCTCATCTATTTAATGTTCGAGCAGCAGACTCAACATTTGTTTTCCCCTTCAGTTTATCCTGTAGCTTTAGTCTGTAGATGTTTGTTTTTCCTTAGTTGAGGACTTTTGTAACCCTCGTCTTATATGAATAAAATTTGCTATTGTTTAAGGCATCTGTAGGGTTTGCGGTTATCTTTGTCGACACAAAATCTATTGTTGTCTGTATAATCACCTTAGAGCATTTTCTTTCGGGTTCTATAAGTTTGAGCTCAGATCTAAAATATTGCATTCAGATTCGGTGTTTCTCTCCTCTCGTCAATTTCTTGCCAAGCCAGGCAAAACATCGCTATAGCCGTGCAAGCCTCCGGATAGGAAATTTTTTGCAAGGCAAAAATTTTCCTAAGTCTGGAGCTGTCCTCTCCACTTCGCAGCGAAGTCGGACTTCACTGCCTTTGACCAGCGCAGTTGGGTGTTGACCAACCGCTCCCCAAAAATTTGGCTAATTCTGGAGCTGTCCTCTTGACTTCGCTACCTTTGACCAGCGCAGTCAGGCGTTGACCAGCTGCTCCCCAAAAATTTGGCTAAGCCTGGAGCTGTCCTCCCGACTTCGCAGCAAAGTCGAACTTCATTGCCTTTGACCAGCACAGTCGAGCGTTGACCAATGCAGTCAGGCGTTGACCAGTCGCTCCCTGACTTAGCACTATTTTCCATGCATAGCCTAATTGCGCACATATTTCGTGCGCAACCTGACTGTGCACTTTCCTTTGAGTGCAACCCGATTGCACCAGTTTTGGGAGCACAACCCGATTACGACTGCGCACCCCGAATTCAGGCCCTCCCTTCTTCACATTGTGCTACCAAACTCCGGCATCACTCCTAACGGTAAAACAAAAAAAAAAAAAATCTTCAGTAATTGGAGTGCGCTTTGAATAGTCAGAGAAGATGATTTGGTTGGAGCCTCTGCATATATCCAGCAGACGTCGTAAGGTCAAGATATAGCCTACGAAATAATTGAATACCAAAACCTCTTTCCCATCAATCTTATCTAATTTTTTTCTTTTCTTTGTGTTTTTTGCTGATTTGTGTGATACCACTATTAAAAAAAAATTCTGCCTACCACAATGGTATGTAGTTGATATTTTTAATGGTTTTTGTGGGGAAATTAGTTGATTTTTTGGGAACATGATATGTTGTAAGACCACCACAATGATATGTAGTTCATATTTTTTTAGTGATTATTGTAAGAACATAATGATATGTAATTGATATTTTTTTAAGTAATTTTTGTAAAGACACCACAATAATATATAATTGATATATATTTTAATAAAGAAATTCAAAAAAATTCATCATGCCACAAATAGGTGAGACTTTATATAATCCCCTTGAATAGTTACAATATTTTCATCTATTTTTTTTTATAGAACCTCTAAGACATCACACCTGAAGCACTCAACTTCTGGTTGTGTCTTTTTCTTAAAAAGAAAAATAAAAGGATTCATAAAGTTTCATGAAATATAGCTGCCACAAATAGGTGGGACTTTACCTAATCTTCTTTGAATAGTTAAAAAAATGATTCAGAATTTTTCATGAAACATAGTTGCCACAAATAGGTGGGATTTTACCTAATATTTTTTTAATAGTTAAAATATCTTCATCTTTTTTTTAGTATGAACCTTTAGAATCCAGAAATCACATCTGCAAGCATTTTACGATTAGTTTATTCATTTTTGGATTTTTTTTTAATAAAATGATAATTTTATTGAATATATAAAATTTTCAATTACAATAGTTCTTTTCTTTTTATTATTTTCAGTAGTAAAGATAGGTAGGTTATTCTCAATAGCAATTTTAATCCTTCTAAAGACAAAGTATTAATCCTTAACAATATTCTTGAAATTATTTTTGTTCTTCTCCCACCAGATACCCCATAAAAATTAAGGAAGAACTAGGCCCCACACCCTAGTGAGGATGTGACTAATGAAGGGGGATTTCCATTGAGTGAAAATTTTCTTGAAAGTTTAAGGTAACGTCCACTTGATAAAAAAATAATCCAGTAAAGCATTGAGAACCTTATTTGAGAAATCACAATGGATGAAAATATGATCCATAGATTCAACATCCTTAGAACACAAGAGACAAATATTGAGAAGATGGAAGTCTTTCTTACATAAATTATCAATAGTCAAAATTTTGTTTTGCAAACACAACCACAAAAAAATATAATCTTGGGGATAAAATGAGGATACCAAACCCTTTCCACTGAAAAAGATGCTCCCTTGGACAACGTTTAGGCCTCATATGCAGTCTTGACAGAAAAGGTCTTTAGGAGAATGAGTTCATAAAAGGAAGTCCCTGTCATTCTATGGAGGAAGAAAGTATTGTTATAGTAACATGTTCAAATTTTCCAAACTTTGAAGGATCCAAAGATCAGTTGAATATAAATTTAGATGTTTCCAAATCCTATTGTCATTAGTGATGGTTAAAATTTCCATTACTTTTTCTCCATATTTTAGTGACAAAGGAGCCTTCAACTCATAAACCTTAGGATTAAGAAAGAGGGGTTCAAAAAGAATCCAAGTATCCTCCTAGAATAACAATCCTTGTCATTCCCAATCTTCCACTACATCCCCTCTGTAACCAAACTTCTAACCCCTAACAAACCATTCCAAATCACAGAGCCCCTAGGAGGAGCAACACTTCTATAAAAAGGAATGTAATTTTCTAGATACTTACCTCTCATAATATATCGCCAGAGTTGGTCCTCCTCAACACATAATCTCCAAGCTATTTTTGCAATCAACGTCTTATTGAACAACAAAAAAATTCTAATCCCAAGATCACCTTATTTCTTGAGAAGACCCTATCCCAAGATACAAAGGACACCCTCTGTTTATCCTCCACCCTTGCCCACAAAACTCTCCTAAAGATTTTATCAATCCTCCTCCTAACTTTAAAGGGTATTATGAAAAAAGACATATAAGAGACGAGAATGATTTGGAGGGTGTCTTGAAGCAATTGCAACTTACCTGCTTGACTCAGGAGATTACCTTTCCACCCAGATAACTTATGTTGAATCCTATCCAACATAGGATACCACAACTCCTCCTTCATCCTACTAGTGAAAAATGATATACCTAGATATAAAGAAGGAAGGTTAGCAATGCCACAACCAAAAATCCCTACAATTCTATGCTAAAGCTACCTCCTAGTATTCACAAAAAATATTTGAATTTTATGAAAGTTAATTTGTTGGCTGGAAGCTTTCTCATACAACTATAAAATATTTATGAATTCCTTAACCTCTCTCACAGTAGCCTCACCAATAAGTACAATGTCATCTACAAACTATTGATAAGAAACTACTTCTGCAAAACCAGCAAGCCTAATACCTTTAATCTTAGAGGACAAGGTAGCAGTAAGAATCGATCTTCCTAAAGCTTCAACCATCAAAATGAAAATATATAGATACAAGGGATCACCTTGCCTAATAGCTCTTTGACCTACAAAAAAACACTCAAAATTCTAATGATGATGATAGAAAATATAGCAAAGGAAATACAAACTTTAATCCACTTCCTCCATAGATCCCCAAAGCCAAAGTTTTACAACTCCTTGTCAAGGAACTCCTAGGAGACCCTGACATAAGCCTTATGCATATCAAATTTAAGAAGTATTCCAACCAACCCACTTTTTAACATAAAATGTAAAGTCTCATGAATCGTAATGATCTCATCTGTAATCTGCCTACCATGGACAAAACCACCTTGAAGAGGAGAAATCAATATGGGGAGAAGCCTTTTCAAATTATTGGCAAATGTCTTAGTAAGCAACTTATATACGGTATTGCATAAGCTGATAGGTCTAAAATTCCTTAGAGATGAGGCACCACATTTCTTTAGAACCAAAATAATAAAGGTAGTATTCCATACCTATAGCAAAGAGGAAGAAAATTGGAATTCTCTTAAGACTTCCAAAATATCAAAACCAAGAAGGTGCCAAAACCTAAAAAAAAAATAGCAAGGAACCTATCCGACCCAGGCACTTTATCCTTATTCATATAAAATAGGTTGATCTTAATCTCATCATTAGAAAAAGGAGCATTCAAAGCATTATTCATATCAGTCGTCACCACCTGGAGAATGTTCCTAAGAAGTTCCTCTGAAGCATCCCCATCTTCCTCCCTATCTCTAGAAAATAAATCCTAAAAGAAGGATATTGTGGCAGTAGCAATTTCTTCTTTATATTTAAGGCATTCACCAATATCCAATATAATTTCTCTTATTTTATTAGCACTCTTATGTTTCAAGGTTGAGAGGTGGAAAAACTTGATATTCTTATACCCCTCCTTAAACCACGTAGCTTGAGATTTTTGCCTCCAAAAAGACTCCTTACTGGTAAGAATATTATAAAATTTTGTAAGAATAATTTGCTCTTTGCTAGCCAGCTCCTCTGACCAACCTTCACTTTGGCCTTTCTTCTCGATTTTCTATAATTCTTGAAATATTTTTAGATTCCTATGGAAGAGGTTCCCAAAAACCTCTCGATCCCACCTCTTCAAGTTAGCTTTGATGATTTTCAGCTTCTTGGCCACTTGAAACATCTTAGTGCCATAGACATTCAAATTCCACCAAGCCTTAATCAAGCCTTCAAGATCCCAATGAGAAAGCCACATTGTCTCAAACTTGAAAGGATAAACTTTTGAACATTTATCCTCCATAAATTCTAACAATAATAGATTGTGGTCAGAAGCAATTCTCGGTAAAGTCCTCAAAGAGCAATGCTAAACCATGGTGATCCAACTCACCGAAGCAAGGGCCCTATCAATCCTAGATTGAATTAGATGCCCTCCCTTTCTTCTATTGGACCAAGTAAATTTAGAACCTTGTAAATCGATATCTACTATTCCCATGGAGGTCAAGAACTCACCAAACTCCTCCATGCTATCCAAAAAAATAATCGAGCCTCCAAGTTTCTCACAAGGGAGCATAATGGAATTAAAGTCACCAAAAAGCAACCATGGAAGGTCAAATGAAGAACCAAGGGCTTTTAAGTCAATCCAAAGTTTCCTTCTATCCACAACAATAGTGGAAGCATAAACATTGGTAGAAATCCAAGAAAAATTAATCTTTTTACAGTAGAATAAAAAAGAAGAGAACCTATCAACCTGATGAATGAGCTTACCCTTCATAGAATCAGGATTCCAAAGTTTCCATAACCCTCCAAAAGAACCATGAGAAACCCTACTCACACCTTCACACCCCTTCCAAACAAACCTTTGTAATCTATCAAAATACTCATCACCCATCTTAGTTTCTTGTAAGAAAAGAATATCAGGATTGAAACTTTTTTTGAAATATTTTAGCACTCTTTGTTTAGTCGAGGTATGTAAACCTTGAATATTCTACTAGACAATATTCATTACTTCAAGGATTGTATAGCCTTTCCTTTGCTCAAAGGTAATGTTTGTTGGGAGCCATTAGCCACATCTTGATTCATTTTCTTTAAGAGCACCTCAAATATTTTTGGTCTTCCTAGTCCCTTCCCACTACTTAGATTCATTATTTTTTGGGTGTTTTTGATGGGTTGCATAGAGCCAATCATTCCCTTCTTACTTGATTCTACTGATTGAGGAAGGAGTTACTACTACTGAGATATTTTCTTTAGTTTCATATTTCACCTATTTAGAACTTCTTGAAAGCCATCTTCCTCTGAGGAAGACCAGACCTCCTCTGATTCCCTATCCAATGTATTTGTAGAAATATCTCCTGCTTCTACATTCCAAAGAGACTTCATGATAGCTTCATATTTTTCTTTATCAATAAGGGCAACAGTCCTCTCATCATACAAAACAGGGACAACTACTCCCAAAAACACCTCAACATGAGCCTCCTAAATGAGGAACAAAGGAACTTGAGCAGAAGGCAATTGATCCCCTTGAAGATCTAGAATCTCAACTCCCTTATCCGGAATAGCGTCCAACCCAACCTCAAGACCAAAAGGTAGCAACTCTCCTAATACAAAAAAATTATTTGGATTCACCTCTGCACCCTTGGAATGCCCACCAACTTCTAGAAAAATCCCAACAACTTTAGAGTAGTTTTATTTTTTCTTTCTCCAAATTTGGACCTCTTATTTCTAAGGATGTTTCTTCTCAAGACACTTAGTATGTAAATGATCAACCCTTTTATAGTCAAGGGCATAGAGGTTTCATATTCTATATTTTGGATCCAAACTCCAGAATCTAAAACCAACTTAATAGAAGAAGGAAGAAACTTAGGGAGATCAATATTAACACAAAACATGGCAAAAACCATCCTTGTTTTTCAAGTTGTTCATTGATTTAGTAATATCCTTAAGGATGTCATCATCCAAAAGACCATAGGTAACCCATTGATTTTTTTCTTTTTAATAAAACATATTTTTATTTTATTTTTGGGCTTTGAAAGTGTTACATGTTCCCTTTTACATTGACTTAGTCACATTGAGCTATTTGGTACCATCAAGATTTGAACCTTAGTATAAGCTACATCAACAATTTGTCCCAACTGTTGAACCAAGGACCCATTTGTAAACATATTTTTATTTTTACAAAATAAAATTTGATTAATTTAATTATTGATAATGTTTGTATCATTTATTTATGCAATGTAATATTTTAAAAATTTATGAAAATAAATCTTGCAAAAGAATAATTTTCAACGAATTTTTGCAGGTTTTTATGAGGGATCCATGTTTGAGGTTTGAACCTTGGACCCCTCAAAGAAAGGCCAAAGCCCTTACCACAGTAGTAAGCTTACAACTACTTTGTAAAAGAATAATTATATAAATAACAGGTCATGGATCCTTTCAAATATTTATGCCCTGACTTCAATTCAAGGGAGGTCTCTATTGTGGGAGTACTTAGGTAATCTAAGTGAAATCTTCCATAATGTCCCCTGGATTTTGGTTGAGGATTTTAACGCTCCTCTTTACCCTTTAGACAAAATGGATGGAAATGGACCACCTATCAGGAGCATGGATGAGTTCAATGACTTTGTGAACTTCAACATGTTGATGGATGTAAAACTTAGAGGAGTGAATTATACCTTAAGCAATCGGCGGATAGGGTGTCATCTCATTCAAGAAAGGCTTGACAGATTTTTTCTCTCAAAGGAGGCTACAACTCTGTTCGGTGATTCTACCCTGCAAGCCCTTCCTAAAATTACCTCTAATCATAATCCCATTTTGTTGAAGATCCATAACTCTTTGTCCTTCAAGAAACCTTTCAGATTTCAATCTATGTGGATCAAAAATTCCAGTTTCACAGATAACTTAATTCAGTGGTGGCAGTAGTCTGTCAAGGGTAGTGCAGCTTTTAAACTTGCTGGCAAATTAAATTTTGTTAAGGAAAAGCTTAGAACTTGGAACAAAGAGGTCTTTGGGAACCTCTTTGAAAATAAAAAATAGGTTGTTGAAATTTTAAAGATAATTGATCAGAGGATTCAACATGGTGATGCTAATGAAACTACTAGGCAGGAGGAACGGACAAAACTAGTAGAGTTTCATAACATTTTGGCCTTTGAGGAAATTTATTGGAGGCAAAATTCAAGGGCACTTTGGTTGAAATATGGAGATTCAAATTCCAAGTTTTTTCACATCACCACGCTTAGAAATAGAAGCAATAACAAGATAAAAATTTTAAAAAAGTAGATGGTTCTATTACTCAGGACTTAACAGAAATCAGAAAGGAGGCAGTAACTTATTTCAATTCTATCCTTGGTCAGGAATCGTAGTGCAATGAGGAGGCCAAAGATATTCTCTTGCAATCCATTCCTAGCATAATAAATGAGGATATAAACCTTAAGCTTATAGCTCCCTTTTCTGATGAGGAAATTAAGGAAGCCTTGTTTAGCATGGAGCAAGAAAAAGCCCCGGGACCCGATGGCTTTCCTCCTCGTTTCTATCAAGCTTTTTGGGACATTGTAAGTGAGGATGTAATTCCAAGCCAGCAGTCATATCCCAAAAAGTCTCAACTATACTTTTATTTCTCTAAATCCTAAGAAGCAAACCCATGAATCTATGGTTGACTTCAGGCCAATCAATATGTGCAATGTTTCTTACAAGATCCTAACTAAAGCCATTGCAAATAGAATGAGAGATGTTCTGCCCTGCATCATAGATCTATGCCAGGGAAGCTTTGTCCAGAGTAAGTCAATCTTAGATGAAGTTATCATAGTTCATGAAGCTCTACACTCTACTCATAAGACTAACATGTTTGTTTTTGCCCTCAAGCTTGATATGAACAAAGCATTTGACAGGATAAATTGGGACTTTTTGATTGTTGTCCTCCTTAAGTTTGGTTTTCACCACCAATGGATTAATTTGATCAAATAATGCATTTCTAAAGCATGGTTCTTGATTCTGGTTAATGGAACAACTGTTGGTTACTTTCAAAGTTGCAGAGGAATTCGGAAGGGGGACCCTATCAGCCCCATGTTATTCATCATTGTGGTAGAATCTTTAGGAAAAAATATAAAAAATGCTTGCAGTTCAAGGCTAATATTAGGAATCAAGGTAACATCTCTCACTAGGGCTATTTCTCACCAATAATTCATCGATGATACCCTTCTATTGACTAAGGCATCAATGGTTGAGGTCTAAATAATTAAATGCATCCTGCAACACTACGAGGACGTTGTTGGTCAGCAAGTTAATTTCAGTAAAAGCAAGTTATATTTATTTAACACCCCCATTCAAATGCAATGAAGGATTGCAAAAATTTTAGGGTGTGATATAGCAAACCTCCCCACTTCATATCTTGGTCTCCCTCTTTTCATGGTTCTCCGAGAGAGTCAATGTGGGACAGGGTTATTGAAAGAATTCAAAAAAAACTTGTTGGATGGAAAGGTCATCTTCTATCTCAAGCAGGAAAGTTGACCCTCACTAAGGCCTCTCTTAAGAGCATTCTAGTCTATTTCCTCTTCATTTTCAAAGCCCTTGTGAAGGTTTTCCAAAAAATTTAGAAACACCAAAAAGAATTTTTATGGACTGGATCAAAGGAGAAAAAAAAGGATACACCTTGTAGGATGGACCAAAGTGTGCAGACCCAAGGAAAATGAGGGCTTAGGTCTGAGAAGAATTGCTCATATAAATTTAGCTTTACTAGCTAAGCAGGCATGGCGCCTTATTTCTGGTGAAGAAAATGAATGGACAACTATCATCAAATGAAAGTATCTTCAAAATATGGAATTTCTAAGTGACTCAGTTTCAATCAGAGGTTTTGCTTTTTGGAAAGCAATTCTCAATTGTAAGGAAATCATAAAAAATAGTTTAATATGGGTTTTAGGCAATGGTGAGAGGATAAATTGTTGGAATGACAGGTGGGCTAAGGACGAACCATTGATGCAATATCCTAACTTAGATAGAATCAGATATATCACGAAAGAACTCATTGGCAGAAAAGTCTCCGATTATATGGTTGAGGACAGAGGCAGAATGAAGTGGAAACAAATAAGGATTCAGGGATTTCAAGCAAAATCAAATGATCTTTGTAACATTATCGAGCAATAGTTTATCCCCATGAGACCCAAGGAAGATCAAGTGACCTGGGCTCCTATGGAAAACGGGCAGTTCACTATTAAATCATCTTACAAGCTTCTACTTGATGACGAGGATTTTGTCCTCCAAAAGGACTTAGTTTGGATAAAAAATTTAATTCCAAAAATTGTAGTCTTTTCATGGCTGGTTATCCAAGGAAAAATTCTAACCATTGATAATATTATGCGTAAAGGTATTTGTATCACTAATCGTTGTTATCTATGCAGGGCTAATTGGGATACCATTTATCACATTTTCCTTGAGTGCCCTTTTTCCTTGACTGTCCTAAGTGGGGTTTTTCAGGCCTTTAATATTTCCTGGGTTAAACCAACCATCGTACTTGATTTGTTTGTCTAGTGGCCTTACCCCTTTTCAATCCAAATACTTAGATACATGTGGAAAATTTGTCTCAATCACTATCTTTGGTAGGTGTGGTTAGAAAGGAACCATAGAGTCTTTAATGAGTCTATCCATGATCATAAAACTATCATTGTTAGGATCCTATCCTTTGCCAACAAGAATGTGAACCTTATCCCTTTTGATAGTCATAAACCTCATCTACAGGAGACCACAATTGCTCAATATTTAAGCTTAACCTTGTTAGATGAGTTTGTGCCTAGGTTAGTCAACCCCAAAGCCAATGTTAAGTGGTCTCCACCTCCTACGGGTTGGTTTAAGCTTAATTTTTATGGAGCGGCTAAGGACAACCCTGGCAGAGCAAGAGTTGGCGGCATTGTGCGAGATCATAATAGGAATATGATGCTTGCATTTTTTGAATATTTAGTAACAAGGATGAACAACGAAGCTAAAGCTAGAGCTATGTGGAGAGGCCTTCAAATGACTCAAGACTTAGAAGGCAATTTGATCGTAGAATGAGACTCTATGCATGTTATAAATCTCCTCAATAATTAGAAAACACCTCCTTGGAGGATTAAAACAATTATTGAAGAGGCTAGAATCCTTTTCCAGGGAAGGCAGGACAAAAAATTCCAACATGTCTTTCAAGAAGCTAACAAAGTTGTTGATAAGTTGTCCAATTTGGGTGTCAATGGTGACGAACTTTTCAAATGGGAACACGGTGTCCCGAGCGAAGTAGAGGAGCTTATTCAACAAGAATGCCAAGAATGATAATCAAATTTACCAACAAGAAAAGCACTGTAAGTTCAAAGGCTATGAGTATTCCCGTCTCTTTTTTGAAATGGAATCACAATAAAAATTATCCGAGCCATCAGTCTTGGTGGATGCTGCTTGGAAATACCATAAAGACTAATGGGGACAGTCAAATGTTAGATAACATGGCTCCTAGTCATCTTAGTAATTTGAGGTCGGTTGATAATCACAGGACAGGAAAGAAACAACAATATAAGACTTCGAACCAGAGCCATGTGGACCACCATATAGCCACCGCCATAAATCTAGCCAGCAGGTTCACTTCTCCAAGGCTGATTGGCCAAGACGGGATGTGGTCCCAAAGCATGTCATATACGAAAGAAAGCAATTACCAAAGAATTATTAAGAGTAACTATTAATACAGAGCTTGTGGGAGTTTTTTTTCAATACTCTGCTATGTGTGTCTGCAGCTTTTTGTTTCTCCACTGTTTCAAGGAAGGGATCTGTGTCTATTTTTTTTTTGTAATTATGATGCAGGTGTGTTTTCTCGGGGTATACCCAAAATGTTGTATGGGAAGTTTCTTTTTGACAACAGGCTATGTGCCTTACCGAATGTAATGGCTTTGGCGGCATGTAGATTTTACATATATAGGATCCTTAGTAAAGACATGTTCATCAACAACCCTGGGCTGATTTTTGTAAAAGGTTTTGGGTCAACCTGTAAAACCCGATATTAATGCTATAGTATCTTATCTACCAAACAAAAAAAAAAAAATTATATTTAGTTGCACAATATAATTTTATTGATATTATTTTATGATCTCCTTTTATGTATCTCAAAAAAATTGTATTTAGTGTTGAAAATAGGGAAGAGAAGGCCTTCCCTTTTTCATATATTTTCATTTTAAAGAGAATAAAAAGGATTGATCCCCTCCTTCAACTCTCTTTATCTTTTAAATAGTAAAATAGATAATTATTTTGAAATAAAGGGAAGTCTTTCCGTTCTCTTTATATGAATAGACTAGAAAATACCTAATAAATTATTTTAAAAAAGAAAATTAAAAAATATTTTTTTTTTACATATTATTTTGTTTTTTTGGAATTTGTAAGTAACAATTTTTAAATTTAAAATTTTTGTTTTTGGAAATATTATTTTTTTAAAATAAAATTTTTAAAACAAAATTAGAAAATATCTCTTTACTTGATCAGTCAAAATTTTTTGATACAAATTCAAGGGAAAAATCACAAAACATGAGAATTTGTAAAAGGAATCCCTACTTGAAGTGGCAACAATATACCAAACCTAATTATGAAGCAAAATTAATCCCTCTAAGGAAATATTAATTTTTTAAAATCAAATTTGTAGAACAAAATTAGGAAATATCTCTTCAATTGATTAGTCAAAATCTTTTGATACAAATTCAAAGGCAAAAGCACAAAACACAAGAAGTTGTAAAAGGAATCCCTACCTAAAGGGGCAACAATATACCAAACATAATTAGAGGGGCTAGATATGAAGCAAAGTTTATGATTATTATATTTTCTTTTATCAACTTAATTTATTTGCATTTACTACTCAAATCCATTGGATCGGTTTACCATAATACATTTACTTTCCATTTAAATAAACATAAAATAAAAAATAAAATATATAATGCCCCAAGAGCTAGGTGGATTGGTAGTTGTATGTCTAGCCATGAATTTACCAAGAAGAGACCTAGGTTCAAACCTTAAGGGCATGTCTGTTGCAAAGTAGTAGTCTGTTATAAATCCTCTAAGTGCGCACCAAACTAACGATAATTGTACGAATCTTAAGCAATTGATGGTCCCTCTCATGTCGGATCAATAGTAACGAGGTGGTATAATCTTGTTGGAAGCAGGCCATGGTTTTAACCTTGCATCTGACAGGAATCTTAAGCAATCAATGGTCCCCCTCATGTCGGATCAACAATAACAAGGTGGTATAAGCTTGTTGGGAGCAAGCCCTGGTTTGAACCTTGCATATGAAAGTTACTAAAAATAGTGTGGATGTAACCAACTCCCCTATGTATCCAAAAAAATAACTGGTAACTCCATGAATGGGTTATCTCTATAAACCCTAAGCCCCCTGGGTAAAGCATAGTCAACGGACCCCCGATCCTTGGAGGTAGCCAACCAGCAATCACTCGACCACTACCATCCAACCTATCCCCTTCTAGGTATGCAATGGTTTGAACCTTGGACCTCCCCAAAGAGAAGCCAGAGCCCTAACCGCTACACCATCCTTGAGGACAGTACCTTTTGTCCTTTAAATCCATTGTATATGGACAATGAGATCTTGGTAGAGCAATTGGGACACTTGTTGTGACAAGGTCAAGGATTCAACCCTTATGGTCTCAAGTTCTCAAGTATGTGCTTAAAATCTTGAATAAAAAATACATTGTGTGTATTAAACTCTCATATTAAAACTCCTATACTAAATAAAACTATATGTATATAATGGTAAAAAATATTAAGAAGAGTACATTCCATTCTATTGAACATAGAAAGCAAAATATTTCTTATATAGGAAGAGAAGTAATTTTTTAATTTTACCATATCAAAATTGCCTTATTCAAACATCTTCAATGAATACATTAGGTGTATTAGACTCTCATACTAAAACTTCTATACTAAATAAAATGTAAAAAATATTAAAGAGTGCCTTCCACTCTATTAAACATGGAAAGCAAAATATTTATTATTTAAAAACAGTTTTTTAATTTTTCCATCTTAAAATTGCCTTGTTTAATGGCCATTTCTAACCAAAGAAGGAAAAAAAGTTAGATGTATCTTTTGAAAAAAATAAAATTACAAATATATTTTTTTAGAATCATGGTTTAATTTTTCTATATGCATATGTATGATCTTTCTATGTACATGTGAGCATTCACAATTACAATTTGCATGGTGGCATGAGAGTGACTTTAGTTCAAAGTTTTAAACATAATAAGTTATATGGTGCCATAACATTAAGTTTGGTTAAAAATTCAAACTTTAGTCTATTAGACTAATGTTTAAAGTTTGCTTTGATTGGCCCCATAGAAGTCAGTTGGGAGGCTTAACCCTATTTCTCCATATTGAACAATACCCTAAGCTTACCAATTAACTCTTAAAAATATATATATATATATATATATATATATATATATATATATATATATATATATGTATAATTTACATCTCACGTAAAAAAATATGTATATATAATTTACATGATCTTAAATTTTTTTATTGAGTAAATACTTCTTATACATATACATATGATGTGACCTTAAATATTTTTGTTTAGTTAATATAAAGAATATATAAATATGTATAAGATGAGTGGTTTAAGAAACCTAACAACAAATTGATGGTTTTATATAAATTTTGCACATGTTTTATGATATAGAAAGTGAAGGTATTATGACTTATGCCCATCTTTTAAGATGTCAAAAAAAAAAAACCTTTTAAAAGTTGAAAGTGTGCATGATGGCCATTTACCTATCAAATTTTAAGCTTATCTAAATCATAGTTAAATGCTATATACTATATAATAAATTTTATATTTATTTTATAATTACAAACTCTTGAAAATAGCAACCACCCTACTAATTATTCTTTTGATGATATTTTCATATTTTAAATTTTCACATTAAAAAACATTGATCAATAAGCTTTATAATTTAAAATTGGATTGAAATAATACATACATCTTATTGTACTATGGCCAATACTAAGAACTCAATTATGATTATATATTCTAACAAGGGCCTTTATAAAGTAATACTCCTTGAATATAAGCACATGATCACAGTCTTGCTTGTTGTAATTGAATTCTCTATCAATCTAAGTTGTAGGAATCTATAATAATCCCAATATAGCCACCTCAAATCTCCTTATTTATTTGGATCAACTCCTTAGGTCAAGATGATAGGGCCATTGATAATTAGGCCTAGGGTTTGTTACTTTTGTAGTCTATATAGTATAGGAGATATGTAGTAGTTGGATCATCATTACTTTAACCTCTCTTATATTTTCTTAGTGTGCATATGAAACTTAGCCTTCTCTAAGTAGCTAAGAAAATTCAACCTCTCTTAATGGATAGGATTTGTTTTCATGCTTTGGATTTGAATTTGTTGAAATATTATTGTTATAATTTCTTTATTATGTTTTCTATTATAAAATCTTGGTGGACATTGCAAAAAAATATTGTTTATTAAATTTTTATAGTTACAAATGGTATCATAACAATGACTTTGAATTCTTGTGCGAGCAAAACATAAATTAAATCTCTTGAATACTAGTATTATACTTTTTCCAAGAAATGTAGCATCAATTAATCAAGTAATTATCATCCTTTTTTTTTCTTTTGTTGTCATTATTTTAGCACAAACATCTTCCATATTATTGATATTTAAGTAAAATAATCTAGATCCCTATCTAGTGTTTGGTAACATTATTGAAGACATGTCCTTCTTGATTCTCTTTGAGTGAATCAAAATAACATTATTTTTGCAACGATTTTTTAAGTAGCTTTGACTTTTTTTATGGATTGTGATTTCAATCAATTAAACATGTTAGAACCCTCTTATTCCAAAGGCTAGAAACATATTTATTGCAATCTAAGAAGGTCAACTTACATTAGTAAAAAAATTATGATCCATAAGAAGCATTCTTCAAGGAATTAACATAAGCAACACAATTTACTAAAAGGTATCAATAGTTTCAATCCTCATAGCCTTCAACTCTATTTCATGGTGAGTTTCTCCTCTACTCTGTAAGCATCCCTTTAAAGAAAAAATTTTAGATGCACCCTATATAATTGAGGATACAAACACATAATATGATTAATGAAACACATGGAATATTTGCTATTATGTTTAAGATAGTATGAAACATAAGCAATGGTATTAATGGCATGCAATGATGATTGATCTAATAACTTAGTCTTACTACTAAGGTTAAAATTATATGAAACATGGTGCCAATGACATGCAATAATCCTCAAATTGTATTTATATTGATACATATTAAGTTATAATCATAAATGTAATCTTTGAACTCTATAGACTATTATTGATATAGTTTAACACTAATCTAATTTATAGCGCTTTAGAATAATGGTTTATCAAGGACGTGTGCAAAGGCTTGATGACATAGTAATTCACCTTTACATAATGTTTGGGTACAACTAATAGTTACTTTATTTAAATCTATTACCATAAGTACCTTTCTTACTCTTACTTGCATCATGCCCCAAATCCTATTGATTGATTTTTTTAGTATAATCCCTAACAACACATGGCACCCCATACTTATACTCTTTGTAAATACTAGTAAATTCAAAAGAGATATTGTCAAATCTATCATTAATATAGAAAATGAGCTTCCAATTTCTCATATTTACATCCTACTCATAGATGTTAATCTCATTTATGTTTTTGGGACCAAAATCTATCAAATATACCAATAAAAATTTATCATAATTATACACAAACACCATACATTTGGAGTGGGTTTTATTTTCTACAAGAGCAACATGATTGATTTTTATTGACTGTTATTAGCATAACACCAGTTAGAGTGGCACGCTTAAAATTACAAATTATTTAATAAAGAAGGAATTCACTTGTAAATAATTGTTTTAGGTCTAAGTAAAGCATCAATTTGCTTGCACACCAAAAATTAAAGAGCATTTAAAACTTGTTAATATGGATATCAAACATATATATTATTATGTATTCTCTTCTCCTCCATAATGAGTGGATACACCAAAAGCAATAATCTTAGCTCTCCACCTTTATTCAAAGCTACAAATAGCCATTAGGTCAAGAGAAATGCTTAAATAAAATTGAATGCATTAAAAAGTTTTGAAAAGATGTTAAAAATAAATATAACCTAAATCACTATTTGAGGAGGATAAGAAGTCTATAATCCTGCAAACTATTTTTGTAGATTTGATTTTTAAAAATAACATGTATTCAATTTGTATTCATATTTATCTTCAAAATTTGAATGTATGAAATAAATGGGTTATAAGTAATGAATAAAAACTCACACATTAAAGACAACAAAGAACAAATTGTTGAAATAGGAAAAACAAAACCAAGACATTCAAAAGTCAAGAAAACCTGGGTATTATCATGAAGATAAAAAAGGAAAAGTATTTAAAGATAGTCATGGTGGAGATAGATTACAATTTGTACCTGAGTTAATGCATTTATAAATCAAATTGAGTGCTCAAAGCATTAAGAAACTCAAATAAATCCTTGAAAAGTTTTTCAAATCATCACTAAAACTGGTATTTAAGCATAAATAACTAAATTATTGTATTGGATATTATCCTTTTTCTTTGGAAAAATGAAATCAACAAATCACCATTTCACCCATTGACCAAAAATCTATGTAAAATTTATTTGAAGAAAACAGATTGTAAAATTATGAGATAAGATCAATTCTTCTATCTCTTACTCGTAATGTATTTTACCTGTATCCCCATCATCCCTTTTCCTTTTTAATTACTTTTCTAATACCCGTTATCTCCAACTACATTTAAAATCATGTAGGCAATAATAAGCATAAGTTACATGCCTTGACTCATGCATGTTATTGGCTTCCAAAGCATGCATTCAAAAAAATCAAAGCTTTCAATGCTATCAATAGTAAGATCATGTATATGATAATTACTTCTTTTGTTAGAATATGTAAGATACAATGTGAGAAAATGTGTAATTGAAGTAATTCAACCTTAAATACTTAAGAGGATATTCAATGAATGTATTGCCATTCTTTAGAGCTTCAACATAATATTAGTTTCAACACATTTAACTAAGTATAATTTGGAAAGACATGAAAGGCAAATGATCAGGGCTATTTTATTCTAAAAAATATCTCATCTTTTAGGATCCATATCTTTGTGAAGGGTTGTCTAATTCAGCTGATTCTTGGACTACTTTATGTGGAATTTGAAAAGCTTTAAAATGAGTGGTCTTATGAAGGAATTCAAGTGATATTAAAGGAGATAAAACCCTATGAATTCAAACATCAAAAACAAAGGCAATGGCAATTTTTCAAGTCACGAAAAACAAAAATTACAATTATCTATCAGTTAGGATTTGGATGATAGGAAGTAATGGAGGGCTAGGGTTTCATTGAGATAGGATATTCTATCTAGGAATATAAGTTATTAGCTAAGTTTATTTTTCCCTTCGTTATCTTAGAAATTTTACTTCCAAATTATTATAAAATTTTAATCAAATATTATATTTGCTATAGGATATTTTGGTAAATTTCAGTAGATTTTGACTTTTAGTTTTCTTCCCATGGACCAATTTATAGATAAATTCTTAGAATCATCTCTAGTATTATAGGTTAGTGAGAAAACCATATAGGATCAATCCTTGCTACTCAAATATAGGGCTATTTTTTGTAATTCTAATGGGTAATGGCCAAGGGCTTCAGCCTTCAGAAAATGGATTGATAGGATTTGGAAGTCTCCAAGAGTTATTTTATCCTTTCTTCCCACAGGTTTCTTCCTAGCCATTTTTTTTAAGGAAGAAATATATAGAATACTAAAATTGGGTCATTGGTTTACGGTAAGAGCAAGACTCTTCCTTACCCCCTGGAATGAAGGTTTTTCACCTAAAAATGTAAATCTATCCCTAGTACCAATCTGGGTTAGGATGTATGGATTTACCATTGATTTTTAGGAAATGGATACCTTTAATGCAATAGGAAAAACTTTGGAAGAATTCAATGAGATTTGAGAAACTACAAAAGATGGATTCTTGGCTATTTATGCTCGAATATTGGTCATGATTGATATAAGTAAACCTTTACTAGAATCAATAATTCTTAAGTATGGGGATAAGATGTGAATCCAAACTAAAGATTATTAAAACATATCTTTTAGATATATGTAATGAGGTGGGTCATATTGAGATATTATGCCCTAAGAAGATTTTAGCAGAATTATATGTAGAAAACAACAAGAGAAACTTAAAAATGGATATGGATGAGGATGGTTTTCAACTTCTAAAAAATAGAAATAGACAAATGAAAGCAAATAAATAGTGGAGACCTGTAAGGAAGGATATTGGAAGAAAATACCAACTCTTTTGAGGCTTTAGCCTATGAAGAAAAAATAGATCAAAGCTTAGAGGACATATAGTACAACAACTTCATCATATTTACAAGGAATCGTCTATTCCTAAATCAGATTTTGAAGACTCTCTTGAAGTACCATGCACCTTTTAGAAAAATAAATTGGTAAATAAAATATAATGTTATATGTTAATACCTCTACCATTAATAAGGAAATACTAGAAAATGAGCAAGACAAGTCAAAAGCTTCCACAGTAGAGCCAAAAGAGGATAAATCTGAGGAAAGAGAAAGTTGTGAAAGAATATTGAGGAATATAATAATAATACCTACTCTTGATACAAACAAGGAAAAAAGAGAAAAATCCTCAAATTATCAAGCAATATCTAGGGAATCAAGAGCAAAATTTGAGAAAGGAGCACAAACTAATTTGGTTGAACATCTCTTTACCAAACAACATAATGATATTGGTAATTTGTAGGTGGGACCAATAGTTCCTAATGAGACATGATTACTATATCATGGAATATAATGGGTGATAATGCCCCCTCAAAGTAGAGGTGTATCAAGGACCTTTGTCTAAGTAATATGCTTGATATTATTTTTATCCAAGAAACTACAGTGACAAAAGAAGAACTTTACGAAACTATGAAAGGAGTATGGGTGATATGTGAATAGGATGCCATAGATTGGTAGGGGAAATTCTAACTTGTTGGAATCTTATTATAACCTCCTATATATTCTTTGCAGATATTTACTTCATCATTATCAATGTTTATGGACCTACAACTCAATCAGGTAGATTAGAAGTTTAGAGTGGGATTGAATCCTTTATGATAAGTAAAGACCAAGAAACTCGATTCATGATCATAGGATATTTTAATACCATAACCAAGCTAGATGAAAAAATTAGTGGAATTATGAAACTAACCCAAAGTATGAGAAATTTCTTAGCTTTTATTCAAAATAATAATCTATTGGACATTGAGTTTGAAGAAGACAACTATACATGGATCAACAAAATGAGAGGCCAGAACCTAATACCAAAAAAATGAGACAGATGCATTCTCCCAAATCATTGGCTAGATGCAAGGATTTGTACTAAAATTAATACCTTGATCAGGATTAAAATGGTGGTAAGTGAATTAAAAAAAATATCATATTTTAAATATAAGCATATGTGGGAATACCATCCTTAATTTATTGATAAACTTGTGCACAAATGTGGAATTCTTTAGGAAATAGTGAATTGTATACACTTCCAAAATAAATTAAATCAATTACTTCTAGATTAAAATAATGGAACAAGAATACTTTTGGAATTTGAGAAGAAATAACTAAAAGATAAACTTTCAAAATTCCAAAAAGGTGATCATAATATTCCAAGCTCGGAGGAAAGGGAGTTAGTGAATATCATAATATTTTGAGTAAGGAAGAGAACATTTGAAGATTAAATCAAGAGAGACTTGGTTAGAAGGAGATAAAAATACTTTTTTCATAGGATGACAATAGTAGAGAGATCAACTCCTAGAATTAGTAGAATTAAATTAGTAGAAGGGGTTTTGATTGAATATTAGAGTGAAATAAGAAAGGAGGTAAGGTATTTTTAATAAAATATTCTAGGATCAAAGGAGTTTGAAGTTCTTAATGATAAACTTCTACAAGAAGTTCCTTAAGTTATAACAAATTAAGACAATAGGAAACTGATGGAGCCTATTACTCTGGAAGAAGTTCATCTAGCTATTTTCTCTTTTAATAAGGATAAATCCCCAAGTCTACATGGGCTCTCTGTAAAATTCTATAAACATAATTGGGATATAGTGAAGGATTATTTATTGGTGGAGTGGAACTGTCTAGGGTAAAACAATACATATCTTATAAAATAAGTGCAAAATATCTTACCCTCATTCCAAAAAATAAGGATGCAGAATTGTTTGATTCATTTCAATCGATAAGCCAATGTAATATGACATATAAGATTATTTCCAAAGTGATGGTGAATCAGTTAAGACCACTATTAGACAAAATTATTTCAAAAGAGCAAGGAGGATTTGTGAAAGGGAGACACATTCTAGATGGGATAATAGTAGCTCATGAATTTATGCATTCAATAACTTCAAGAAAAGAGAAAGAAATGATCTAAAAACTTGATATGAGTAAGGTCTATGATAGGGTTAAATAGAATTTTGTTTTTATAGGATTAGATAAGTTTGGATTTGGTAAGAAATGGATCAAATGGATTAAATATTATGTCTTTATAGTTTCATATTTAGTGCTAGTCAATGGGTTATTAACATAATCATTTAAATCCAAGAGAGGCCTTAGACAGGGAGATCCTCAATCATCATATTTGTTCATTATTATGGAAGAGGTTTTGGGTAGGAACTTAAATAAGCCTTGCAAATATGGGCTTATAAGTGGACTTAAGGCTAGTAATAACATCTACAACATCACACGTCAATAGTTTTTAGATGATACAACCCTTTTTGGGAGGACAAAGACAAATAAGGCCAAAGCTTTAAATAACTTATTAAAGGAATACAAAAGAGCATCAAGGCAAAAATTTAATAGGACAAAATCCAAAATTTACTTCCTAAACATCCCAACTAAAATCAAAGTAAGGATATGCATGTTACTTCAAATGGAGGAGGCAAATTTACCAACAACTTATTTAGGGATGCCCTTATTTTAGGGGAGAATGAGGATATAATTATGGAATCTAGTTATAAGTAAAGTTCAGAATAAACTATCGGTATGGAAAGGTAGATGGTTATCATTAGAAGGAAGCGTGAATCTAATTAAATAAGTCTTATAGACCATTTCAACTTATTATATGTCCTTGTATACTATCTCAAAATCAATAGAAAAAAGTTTAATTTTTATTATGTGGTCATTTATGTGGTCAATATTACATGCTAAAAGAAAATTTCCTTTGGTGAAATGGAGAAAGGTATGTAATGATAAAACTAGGAGAGATATCAATTTAAGAGTTCTTACAGATGCAAACTTATCTCTTAGGCCAATAAAGATCTAGATGAGCAATGACCAGTTAGGACCTAAATAAAAAACAATAGTTAAGGCCTATATGAACAAGATGGTAAGTGGCCAATGAAGGCCTACATGAACATTGGCCAGTTGAGTTCTATATAGTATATATATGTAATATAGTATAATAGCTATGTATAATGGTTGATGGCTAGTGAAGGTCTAAGATGTATAATGACCAGTTAAAGCCTAAAATAATGTATATATAGTGTAGTATAATAACTATGTACAACAACCAGTGAAGGCCTATATGAACAAGATGATCAACAACCAGTTAAGGTCTCACTGAATAAGATGGTCAATGGCCAGTTAAGGCCTAATTATATGGTGATTGCTTATATAACATGATATTTTTTTGACATGTTTGAATGATGTTATATATTGTATCTTCTTAAAATTTGATAATAAATTGATGGTTAAGAAAATCGATGTTAAGAAGCAATGGACATGTTTTGGGGTATAAAGTCATATGTGAATTGGTAATTGGTTTTGGGATTAATTTAATATTTTTGTTAAATTCATTTGATTTGGAAAATTTTAGGTATAGATGGTTTTATGTGACTTTGGCAAAGTTTTCAAAATGATTTTCATGCTAAGGGAAAGTATGAAATGTAGATGGAATTGGTTTAATAAATACGTTTGTGGTAATTTGGAAGGGTTGGACAATGTGTATCATGATCTTGGGTTAAGAGGATTTTGATTGGCAAGTTGAGGGTGAAGTGTTGCTTTTGGGATAATTTAATTAGGAATGGTTTATTTTTATATTTTTAGATATGGATCCTATTTTTGGATATGTTTGAATGTCCTAGGGATGGTTTTCCTAAGGTTAGGAAGAGGAGAATAATTTTTTGTAAATTTATTTTGTTTGCAAAAAATAAGGTATTTTCTATAGGGTTTTGAGAGGTGTGAGATGAGTAGCTTTGGTAAGGGAGTCTACATGTATGGTTTTTTGAGTATAAATATGAAAGGGGAGTAATTCAAAGCGAACGGTGACCTAATGATTGGAAGGAACCTAGTTAACATTTTGGCAATTGAGGGATAGTCATAGAATAACCACTGACTTATCAAATATAACATTTTTTAGGTATCTAGCCTATTCTATGCCCATTCATAAAAATATAAAAAGGCTAACAAGGTTGATTGGGATAAGAGAGAGAGATGAGAAAGTGGAATCGAACATATTTATAAGCTAAGAAAAATATAGGAATGAAAACACAAGTGTATATCCATTGACTTGTGGAGGGAACAATTGTAAAACTTGCATAATGAAGGGATATACATTCCTAGAGGATGAGAAGTGAGTGGAGGATGAAAATGGGTAAAATTAGATGTTGTCATTGGATGGTCCAATTCTAAGGTTCAATTTTGACATGCACCAAGGTTTGTCTAGTGTTATTGGCCTCTTAAGCAAGGTGCTTAAAAGGTTAAATCTAGGATCATTGAAGAGTACAAAATTGTAATGTGCTTAGTGTGTACAAAAAGCTTTAATGTGGAACACCTCTTTTGTGAGAGTAGGCAAAAAACCTTGACAACTTATGTTTATAATAATTTGGGTTTATTTAAGAGTTCTAAATGTGTTGTTGATCAAAATTGTGGGCTTATTTAAGAGCACCAAACATGCTGATGAGAAAAATTATGGGCTCATTTAAGAGCATGAGCCATATTAATGAGTAAAATTATGGTCTCATTTAAGTGTCAGACAAAGAGATGAGAAAAATTATGGGTTCATTTAAGAGCACTAGATATATTGATGAGAAAATGTGTGGGCTTATTTTTGGGCACCAGACAAAGAGATGAGCAAAATTGTAGGCTCATTTAAGAGAACCAAATAGAGAGATGAGAAAAAATGTGGAATCATTTAAGAGTGCCAAATATTTTGATGAGCAAAATTATGAGATCATTTAAGAACACTATATAGAGAGATGAGAAGAAGTATGGGCTCGTTTAAGAGTGCTAGACAAAGATATGAGCCTCAAGGTGACAATGGCTTGGTTAAGAGCATGCACAAAAGACCTTGATAGCTGCTTGGAGCCCTAGCATGTGCATTTTTAGTGTGAAAACACATGGAGAATGTATAACTATAGTTAGGGATTTCGAAGTAGAATAATATATTAAATATGCTTCTTGAACTTGAAATTGATGTCTTTAAATAAGAGGCTTAAAGGGTTGCATGCTTTAACCAATTGGATTTGGAGCATTAGAAATTGGTGTTGATGAAGTGTTGGAAATAGGAGATGATTTTGTGATGTATATGGCAAGTTGTTCCTTAGAAGAATTTATGATTTATCATCAAAAAGGACAAGTTGGCCCTTTTGCATAAGGTCGTGGATATGATTTTAAAGTGTTTTGCATCGATTGGTTGAATGGCCATGTCCTTGATGAAAAGAAAAATATTTGTGTGAAGATTATTTTTGAGATGTTACAAGTTTTCAAGAAGGGATATTAATTATTTTGGCTTCTAGTAACTTGGTCAAAATTAGAGTAGGGGGGAGGCCTTGTTGTGCATGAAAGTATTTAGGCAAGGGTGAGTTATGATTGTCTTGTTTAAGGAAAGGGGAATTTATATATTTCGCTACTCTTAATCATTTTCTCTTCTTAAGGGTAGTCTCCATGCATGTGGATAAGTCAATCGTACCTTAGAGAGACCATGCCCTAGATTTTTCTATAGGGTAGGCTAGTTGGTAATTGAAGCTTTTAATGAAGATATTAATAAGTTCATATTGAGGAGGGATATAATTGAATTTTCCTATAATAGTATTCCATCTAACAAGAAAATATTTGAAGGATTCATGTTCAAATTATTTTAGTTTTAATAGATCAATGAGGTTAACTTTTCTTTTAATAAAAATGGTGAAGTGTTGTATAAATATGTCAACAAGCTCACTACAATTTTTAAGGGAATTTTTTGGTAATTGATAATACCACTCTAGTGCACTACCCTTAAGGCTTCTAGAGAATATCTTGAGTAATAAAATCTCATCATGTGCAATGTCATCACAAGTCAAAATAAAATCTCTAAGGTGTTGATTAGGGTCTTTATCACCTTCATATATTTGGAAGTTAGGTGTCATATATAGGAGGAAATGGATAGTTGAGGACAAATAGATCTAAAAATTGATTGAATAATTTTTTATAATATTAATTATAATGAAAGGAAAGGTTATTGAAAGAGTTTATTTGATATTCTAATTATTTTACTTAAGCGATGAGGTTTTGAATTTGAGAAGGTTATTGATTGGATGATTCAAGAAGTGTATGTGAAAGAGGAGTATTTGGATGATAATTATGACTGAAGAGCTTATTTGTATTAAGGGGATGAATGAAGGGGGAATAGATAGGTTTGTGAATAATATACGTTTGTGAAGGTAAATAATATCTTATATTATTCTTAATTAATATATTATGATGGATGTATTGATACTTAATGTTCTTAGAAGTATTAAAGGTAGAAGGATGAAAGTTAGGACTAATGACCGATTATGATTTGTTAATGATGGAGGGTAAAGAAGTAGTTTGTTCTTTATTTTCAAGATTAGGTGTAATGAGGTTATATTTCATGGAGTCTTCTTGTGGAGAGTAATTAGTTTTATTACTAATATGATAAGTATATTCTTGCATATTATCTTCATGTGAAAAGGATGATTCAAAAGTATTATTATCAAGATTATTAAGGATTTTTTGAATAATTTCTTCTTGTTCTTTCATATATTCTAAGGTTGGAAAATTTTGAAGAAGATCAAGAAATTCATTGATAAGATCCTCATGTTCTTTATTAAAATCATCATGGGTAATAATAAGGGTTTCTTTATTGTTATCACGGTTTTTGTGAATGGAACATTCTTCATAATATTTTGTTAATGGTTTTGTGTAAGTTGCTTTGTGATTTGTGTGGTATTTTTATATACTAGTAGGATTTAAACAGGGAAAAGAATGAATTTTAATATGGTAAGAATTTTTATAAATATGGCCATTGAATAAGGTTGTAAAATAGAATTGACTAATTAATTAATTATTGATTAATAAAGGTAGCAAAAGCTATGAATATCAATCAAATGGAAAATATACCTTAGGAGGATCTCCCAATATACTTGAACCTACCCGATATATTTTCCCTTCCAATATACCCATCAATATTGGAAGTGACTTGGTTCCCTCGATATATGTGGTCATATGTGAGGGAAAACCTTGAGGTACTAGACTAGGAATGGTATGAGGATCAATCACACCTAGATATATAACTCAGCATTGATATTGCCATGATGACTGGAGGGACCAATTGTTAATGTTGATTAAGTGATTTAATCTACACAATAAAAATTAAGTGTTCTTGTTTATATTTAAAAAATATATCTTTTAATTAGGTGAAGGTTTTAAAATGCAAGGAGGTGCTCATATTGGGTTCACCAAAATGTGAGAATGGAAATTTAGTGGTTCTATAAGGTTAATCCCTTGAGGTTATCGCCTCAAATGTGGTGTATGTGGTCTATGTTGAGGGTTCACCATGAGTGTTTTATGGATTCACTCTAAATCCTATGTTTGGTGTGTATATTGGAAAACACCTAAGTTTTTTTTTTTCTAAATATTTGTTCTAATTGTGACAAAGACTTAAACTTAACTAAACACATCAAACAAAGTATTCAACATACAAATTCTATCCTAGAATGATTCTTTTCTTTGAATGATAACAAGAAAATAAAAATTTCCTTTTTCTTTTCAAGCAAGGGACAAGAGAATGCACATACAAGGTTTATCCTAATGCAAACTACATGCAATTTAGAAGTTCAATGTTAGGAGACAAATAAATTAATTAATATAGACTAAAGATTTCTTTTGATTCCTTCTTTTCCTTCAAATATTCCTTAAAACAAAATAAATTAAAAATTAACTTGAAGATTTTTTTATTTTTTCCTTTTAAGTGTCCTAAAATAGAAATAACAAGAAACAAACAACAAGTTGCAAGAACATGAAAGAAATAAAATGTAAATTGCAAAGGGAGGTTACCTAATTTTTTTCTTGAAGGAAAATCACACTTGGTATCTACAACCTATGATTCTGCGATATTGTGCCTCTCTGAGTTAGATCGTGATTATGTCATACCTACAAAACAAAAAAGAAACATGGAAAAATGATTAGTTTTTTGGGTATCTGCTATGGAAAGGAATAATAGGATTATTTGGTTGAGTAGTTATAACCTCAATGTCCCTTACATTCCCTTAGATGATTGATAATAAATGTGAAAAAGTGACCAAAATGCATGGAAATCAAAACCGTGGCCTGGAATTTATAGGGTGCAATTTTGCTCCGTGGGCATATATATGTGAATTCAAATACAAAATATTAAGCGTTAAGGTATGCTATAAGTATGGAACACTTTACAATGGGATAATATGACAAAAAATATGACTAAAATACACCAAAAATATGATAGAAATGCGATTTTTTAATAAAAGTAGGTGGTGTGATGATATGCAATGGCATAATAGAAAATACTTAGAATAAAAATAAGATGAATTAAGCAATCAAGGTTAGTTGTGGAATGAATATATTAGATTAAAATAGCTATGAAATAAAAATACTTAGCAATATCTAAACAAATGCTAATGAGAAAAATAAATGATAAGAAAATGAGGAGGGGTGAAAGAGCACAACCCTTGAAGATGAGTTACCTTCCTCTTGGTTGGAGCTTGATGGTGGCCTCATCATTATGCTTGGATGCTTAATAATTTGGTGATGATGCCCCTTGAGACATTTTCTTGAGAACTTGAATGCTTGCTAAGTGCTTGAGAGAAGCTTGTTTGAATAAGAAAGCTAAGAGCCTAGAGAAAAAGTAGCAAAATGATGGTTGGAGCTTGATGGTGGCCTTTATAAGTTGTTTGAGAGTTGGTTGGAGCTTGATTTTGGTCTCCTCACTATACTTGGATACTTGAGGATTTGATGGTGATACCCCCTTGAGACCTTTACTTGAGAACTTGAATTCTTGTTAAGTTCTTGAGAAAAGTTTCCTTGAATAAGAGAGACAAGAGCCTAGAGAAAAAGTAGTAGAATGTTGATATTTGATAATTCTTGATGAAAAGGCTATCCCAAGGGTCTAATTTATATATTATTCATGGCCTTGATAGAGAGAGGGAAAATATTTGAAATTTGAAATTGAGAGGGAAATGCATAGATCTTGCTGAGATTGCTTAGGGATTTTCAATTAAAAGATTGCATAAGATTTCATGTTGTATTTTTAATTCTTGTACTTTGTGGGGTGAATGTTGTATAGGCCTACAATTCTATCATTCCATTAATGATACAAGGGTCAAGAAGGGTGGATAAATCCAAGAATTTGAAACTTTGAATTGATAGGTTAAAATCATGGGTTGGCTTTTGACACCATGATTTTGATGATTTAACCATTCCAAGTTGGCAAGGTAGGAGGGATTAAAATTTGAATTTGCAAAATTATTCTAGGGGTGCAAAATTACACCTTGCAAAATTACACCTTTATTGATTAATGCATGATTCTATGATAGTTGTACACAGATAAGGTTTTTTTGCATTTTGAAGCACTAATTGTTATCAAAATATAGACACATCTATATTCATTGGAAATAACTATTTGAGACCATTCTAATGGTGGTATTTTTGTGAAATTTTTATAATATTTTATAGGGTAAAATATACCTCAAATATGACCTTACTTTTTGGAGTGATAAATGCTCAAATTTGGGTCTACGAAAAGTAGATTTGGCTTGGTTGATTAGAGGGATGATGCATGCATATTAATGGATGGAATTGATGAAAATGTGGGTTAATTTTAGGTGTCTATAGTACCAGTACCATGAATTACTACTATAATATTTATATTAGGAAGTGTGTATGTCAAAAGTATGTGTGAATATTTAAAGGGTATTATGTGTGAAAGATGTCAAGTGTGCAAGTGTGAGTTGTAAGTGTGCAAGGTGTCAAGTGTGAAAGTGAGGATTCATAAGTGATAGGTATCAAGTTTGGAAGTGAAGAGTCATATATGATGTGTCAAGGTGTGAAGTAGGAGGTTATGTAATCATGAGAAGCTTTATCATAATGTAAGGCATGTGAAAGGTTGCATCTCCTATGAGTTTGAGGAGAGCAATAGTCAAGAATATTGAAGAGTCTATGTAAAGTTATATATTGGAGATAAAGCCCCATGTTACATAACATAGTAATGTAATATTCTTTTAAAGTGAGAAATTCTTATTTATGAATATAATCGTGAAGTTTTTGTTGAATAATATTTTTGTTATAATTGAATGTGATTTTGTATAACTCATACTGTAACCCTAGACCTATGAAATATTTGGGCTCACTTGCTAACATGAATCATAAATGAATGAACCTTAGAAATATGATACAAGACCCAATTTATAAAGGTTAAGTTATTCTCAATTACTATGATTCTCAATCTTCCTCTAATCAAGACCTTAGAATTTTTCAAAATTTATTACCTAGTCATAATGAGAATCAAAATGCAGTGAATAACATTCACTATAGAAATGTCCCACAACCAAAATCAAGGGATGGTTAATATTTTCCATTATTCTAATCATATCTCTTGCATTTGTATTGTATCCAAACAACAACACAAAAGTACATCATCCAATCAACCTATAAGACCTCCTTTGGTCCTTTGTACAAAAATAATTTATCCCCTCAAAGGACCTTCTTTCCAATAAAGAGCCAAGGCTAAGAGTGATTTTGACTTGACTAATAAAATTTAGAGTATCTCATCCAAAAATATCCCTTCTTGATCTTCTTAGGACTTCTCCAACTCATAGAGATATCTTACTCAAATATTTGAAGGAAGAAGTCATTCCTCAAGACCTCAACTCAAATGATCACACTTTCATAGTAGGATCCATTGGGATTAATCATGCAACTATATTATTCCATGAGTATGATATCCCTCAATCCTATATACTTGGATATATCCCATTATATATCATAGACAATATCACAAGTTCATCAAGAAAATATTAGTTGGTAATAGTTATGGTCTCAATATCTATACCTTGAGATTCATTAGCCTTTTTGAACAAACCAAACAAGACTTGGAGATGTCTAATATTATCATTAAGGACTTTACTAATAGTAAATGTGAGGCTAGTGGCACTATATCCTTACTCCTCATAGTTGGACCCCTCACTCTCTTCTATGTCATTCCTTGTGACTTAACTTAAAATATTCTTCTTACAAGGTCATGGATCCACAAGATGTAGACCATCCCTTTGACTATTCATTAGTTCCTTAAATATGAATATAAGGATAAGGCTTATCACATTCTAGTTTATTATCAACCCTTCATATATTACTAGGAGATCAAGATCGAGAATCCTAAAGCTCATATTTACCCTTCTCTCAATTCATATCTTGAATCACCTTCTTCTTTTCCTTGAATTATAATCATTGATGCATTAAGGTCCCTTACCTTAAATAATTCACCTAAAAATGAAACTAATGGTCAAATATCTAATACAATCAACTTGTCTTAGACCTATCCAATATTCCTCTATACCTTTAACTATAGGTTTTTTTTCTAGCAATAAGGGTAAAATAGTGCAAATTGAAAGTTTCTCCTTTGTTTGTGATGGTACCACTAACAATGAGAAAACCCATGGTAGTAACCCTTTCTCACATGAACAAAAATATGATTAGTTCTTATTGTTGAATTTGTATTCCATCCCTATAATAACCCTCCTTGGCAGGACTTATTCTTGACAATGAACTATGTATTAAAATGTGGATGTCTAATGCATAGCCTTATTTTATGTCAATAAGAATAGGTAGTTGTACTTTATGTTTTGAATCCATTCTTGGAATATGGTACTACTAATGCATCTAATTACTCTCATAAACGGATTAATATGGGATAACCACTTGATATGGGAGAAATTTTGGGAAATTATGGTGATGACTTGTTCATCGATAGCTCTAAGGTAAAGATTACCTTCATGTAGGTGCATTGCAATTATGCTTGTTGATAAATACAAAAATGGGTTAGGGTATCAATTTGGCAAAGGAGTCATCTTTAGTATGATGGGGATAACATTCTAGTTATCTTAAAAATCCATCTACTTAAAGATAAAGCAACATTGTATAATATTGAATTCCAAATATTTGTTTTGCTTGTATTGGAGATTTTGGTTTGAGTAGATAGCTCAATAAAAGTATTAATAAGGATAATACCTTTAATGCTTTAATATTAATATTAGTGTTAATAATTCATATTGACATATGGTATTAATTAGCAAGTAATTAATCCTTTCACTATGTAAAAGCAATGGTATCTTGGTTTTATTATTGTAATTAATTAACTATTATTTTGATTGCTTTTATAACCATGCTTAATGAGAAAGGAGTGAAATAATAATTAAAAGAATTCCTAAGGTTGGAATTATAATATTAAATTAAAGATTAAAACTTGCTTAATTAAGTGCACGTTCAACAACTTTCAACTTGGCCTCAACGTGTCTGAGTGGCACCCACTAAATGTTACCATCGGGGCTAGAGCACAATGGCAAATATGGTTAATGAATCCAAGAAGGTATGGGAAGGGACTCCCACCTATTACAAGGATTCATATGAGCTATTTGAAGAGCTTAATGGGTTGTTTTGGGGATCACTAGCAAAAGGAAGAAAGCAAGGAAGCTTTGGAAAAATAGGATCGATGTCAGAGACTTTGTGATAAGAGGTAGATCATGGTTTTGATTTCATCGTAGTATTGATTATGCTTATTCTCTATATCATTATTTTCCTTTACTACTTGGATGTGGATGGTTGCTCCCTTTCCCTGCTTGTTGAACTGATATTTTGTGTCTTTGTTTGTAAGTTTAGCAACTATGTAGTTTCACTATTGTTACTATATAGGCAGTTTTCCTTCCTTAGTATGTTGCTTGTAGGTAAGGTTTGGTAAATTTTATCCATAAAAAAGTTGTTGGTGGTAGGATTAACTTGGTTGATGTCCATATTTGAGCACCTAGTTATTGTGTTGAGTTTACTGTTGGTGGTTATTGCCTAAGATTGAATTATTATATACTTTATAATCTTCTACTTTCTTCATGGATATCATAGAAGTCCTCCTTATTTTAGGGCTTGCAGGTCTATGTTGGTTTGGGTGATTGGTGAGATACTTACATTATAGAAATGCCTTCCTATTTGGATTATGTTAGTAAATTGTGTTCCCTTATGTTTGATCTAAGTTTGGATGAAGTCAATGTTCGAATGAGTGTCTTATCTCCACCTTAGTTTGCATGGTGTTCTGAGCCATTTGCTTGCGATTTTCTGGAAGTTTTTCTTTTAGTAGAAGCTTTATGGAAAACTTTTAAGTGGAATCAATTTATATCTTTATTCAAGAGTTGCTTGCTAGGCATTTGGATTGAAGTAGAAGTAATGTGTTTTGTTGGATTCATTACTGTTGTGAATGCTTAGATTTTGGAAATCATTACTATGTTAAGATAATGGTTAATGGAAGATAATAGATGTTATAGTTATAATGTTCTATTGGAAATCATTATTATGGTTAATGAAAGATAATAGATGTTATAGTTATAATGTTCTATTGGAAATCATTATTATGGTTAATGGAAGTTAATAGATGTTATAGTTATAATGTTCTTGTGGAAATCATTATTATGTTAGGATAATGGTTAAAGGATATTAAAAAGGAGTTATAATATTCTTTTGGTAGGCATTATTGTTGTGATATTAGTTAATGGAAATTAAAGAAATTATAGTTGTATTATTCATTTGGAAATCATTATTGTGTTAGGATAATGATGTTATAGTGGTCTCCTAAGACTTGTGTAGGTAAAGGGGGCCATTATAGAGAGAAGTATGAGATTATCTCCTTGATATTTTCAATTTGTATGCTTGCATCTCCTTGGAGCATGTTTAAAGTTTTGGGATTTGAAAATTATAGTGGTCTCCTGAGACTTGAGTAGGTAAAGGGGCCACTATAAAGAGAAGAATGAAATTCTCTTCTTGTTGCTTGTTTACAATGATTGAATGCATGGTTGCTTGTATCATTCTTAGAGCATGTTAAATTGCATTGCATAAAAGAGTTGTCATGATCCCTAAGTATTCCTCCAAATGGTGGGAAAACTCTCTTCATGAAGATGATCATGAAAGGAAGATGGTGCAAAAAACACTTAGGCGGAATGACCTTAATGTATCTTGGATTAAAAATTTGTTTTGTAAATGAGAAATTGCTTTGTGTTTCTTAGATAAACTTTCAAGTTATTTAAAAACATGGTAGTTTTTGTAAGATGTAGAAATATCCAAGGATGATTTGGATTTGTAATCTTGTCTTGCATAATGTGTTCTTTTGTTGAAAGAGAATAAATGTTATCTAGAGATATTTTTATGATGAAAAGGTTTAATGAATTCAATATATGATGATGCTAGCATTGTGAATAATCATTTTTATTTTCTAGAGGAATTCTTCTTTACATAGTTTAACTTTAGCACATTGATCAATTTATCTAAGGCGTTTAAAATTGTTGAGATGCTTTTAGTGGTATCTATGTTGAAGCTAATGCTAGATTTATGATTGAATATTTTGGTTAAGATTTAATATTATGTTATATTATTGGGCACATTGTTTTCAATTGAAGCATTTATATCTAGAGAGAGTTGTTTTATATTGCTTTAATGCTATCTTAGGTTAGGGAAGAGTTCTTGGGATGGATCTAGAACTTCTTTAGAATTTGAGTCATAGACAATAGCCCAATCCTAGGAGGAGTTGTAATGATGCAATAACCAAGTAGATGTTAGTCTTGGAAGGAGTTACGAAGATGCAATAGTTAGGAACTCGTAATTCTAGAAGGAGTTGTGTTGATGCAATAGCCATATTCTTGTGAAATTATACACCTTGAACGTTGAGGATTGGGTGTTCCATATCTAGGAAGTTATTGGAATCATTCATAAGACAATAGTGGTGGTCCCTTGAACATGTAGGTTTGGGTGATCATGTTCATTTCCAAATGAGTGGTAATGACCTTAGTTAGCCCATGGAGGTGTGGTAACTAAGCACCAAGGCTTTACGCTTGATTAACCTACCTAGATGGACTTAGGGTAAGGTTAGGGAATAGATATTTCCCTTTAAGTGTATGGGCTTTAAAGGATAATCCCTACAATATGGTCATATTATCCTATACCGATGAGGGTATAGGAAATATGGGGGGACCACTTTGGCATCCTTCTAAACAATAAGGTTTAGTAAGGTGAACCCCAAAAATTATGGGATGTTCATCACTCTTGTCCACTGAGTGTTATCTATAGTGACATAGAACTAAAATATGGTAAAGCCTTGAGAATGCTGAAAATAAATATATTGGGATCCCTTTGATGAACCTTGTAAAAAAATAAATTTCTATCTCTCAGGTTGGTATTTTTTGGTTGCTATAGTTGGTATTAGAGCTCTAGGTCATAGGACTAGTAGCTTCCATGGAGTGTGCCTAGTATAAGCCTTGACTTGATGTGCTAATTTGGGGAGACTTAATATTTTAGGGGCCTTAATGTGATCTAAGATACAACAGGTTTTGCATGTCATTGGGACCAGTCAAACCAAGGAGTAAAAATCCTAGAGGGTATATTTTCTTATGGGGAATGACACCTTGTAGTGAGGCAAGCATGACCATGATCATTATCTAATGAGAGATAATGGTCTAAGTTATTTCATGAGGAAAAATGACACTAACTAATTGTAAGTACAATTGAGGAAAATTATCACTTACCCTACTTTGTGTGATTAGGAGATGACACTTATTTTAAGAGGGGTATGATCCAAGAAAGTAGGACTAATTGCATAATAGGAAACTGTGATGCATAACTAGAAGAAGTCTAGATAAACCATGGACTCCAATAAGAGAATTCAGAATTCAGTGGATCCTAGGAGAAAGTTTGGGAGGGCAACAAATCCTAGCAGGAAAACCAGAGGAATGACAGGTTCTAATGAGAGAGTGAAATATATCTCATCTATAGTGAAGTTGCTTTAGGAATATATGGAACATCAATGGAAATTAGTAGAAATCTTAATCCATAAGGAAACTAGTACCAGAGATTTAGAGGATAGATAAGAAGAGAACCCTACTAGAAGAAGCCATAAGAGAAGATCTTGGAAAAAGGCTAAGCTAGATAAAGATCTTAAGAATTTCAAAGTAGCCAAATTTAATGGGATAGAAGGAGGAGATGTAGTAGATTCATGGTTGAATGAGTTGGAAACCTTATTTTCCATGAAGAGCTACTCTTCTAAAACCTAGACTGTGTGGGCTACCCTTCATCTTCAAGATGTAGCCCTAGAATGGTGGAACACATTCAAGGCTAGAAAAAAAATCCAAGCTATGTATCCTAAGTGGGACAATTTTATCAGGAAAAAAAATTCCTTTCTAATCCGTTTTATGTAAAGAAGTTTAAGGAATTATCTGCCCTCCAACAGGGTTCACTATCGGTAGAGGTGTATTTTCAAAGATATGTGAAACTATTAAAGTATGTTTTGGAGTATGAGGATAATGAGCAACTAAAGGTATATAAGTTCATCTTAGGGGTAGATACTAAGATTAGGACATTAATTAATCTACTCAAACCTAAGACTCTACAAAATTATTATGATTTAGCTAGACAAGAAGAGACTAATATCAAACTAAAAAGTCTTTGAACTATTCAAGGCTGACAAAGACAAAGAGGTAGAAGCTCAAAAAAATAAAGAGTGTAGTGTTTATGAAGTGGGATAAGGAACAAAACAAGAAGAGCAAAGGAAACCCTAAGTTTAGTAATAGGAACAATGGGAACCAAGGACAAACTAAGAAGAAATTAAAAAAAAGGATAGTTCCAATCCTCATCCTCAAAAGCCAAATAAATTAGCACAGAAAGAGGAAATATGGGAGAAGAGACAGGAGAAATATTAGAAGAAAAGGCAAGGGATTAGGAATTGTAATTTGCAAGTTCAAATTTTATAAGGAACTAAAGGTGTGAAGGAAGATGCAGAATAAATTTTAAAATGAAAGTGGAAGTGGTCGAGTGTAATATGGGTAAAACATCTCTTTCCAATAAAAATTAAAGTAGTATAGAATTTATCCCTTGCACTTTAGGGTTCCAATGGTAACCCATTAAAGAAAGTCGATATCCGTTGTAAAGAAAGTACTATCTATGGAGGATGATCATTGCACTTTAGGGTTTTATAGGGTAGTATAAATAAAAATATTGGTTTTTGAAATTACTCTCTATAATTTAGGTTCTCTAAGAAAACATAAACCTATAAATGATAAATCAATTGCAAACAATATAGAAAAATGGAAGAGATTGATGAGCATGAAAATATAAAAGGAAACTTGGATGAATATTAATTTGGAAAACCAAAAATAAATATAACAAGTATTAACAAGATGTGGTTTTAAACCCTCAAATAGGAATAAAATGAGGATGAAGATGTTATAATGGAATAATCAAGTTATAAATAAAAATAAAAATATAACTATTATCAAATTGTTATAATTCCAAGTTTATTTTAATGCATGAAATTAAAATAAATAGTAAGGAATGTAAGGATGCATTAAAAAAAATCGAAATATAGAAGATTGTGTAGTAGTCTTTGCCATGGGATCTTCAAAAGGTGTTACAACAATATGGGACAATAGCAAATTGGATGGACAATTGCTAGAAATGATAAGCTACTAGAAGGGTGACATTCTTTTTCTAAAAATAACATATTAGATAGCACCATTAACATTAGAAAAATTGACAAAATATTGGATTAATTGTTCTAAAGCTAAAGCAGTGTGCTATATGGAAGATTGATATTCCTAGTATTTGGTGGAATCTATGGCTTCAAAAGAACAATAAAAGTTTCAAAAAGAAAACTTAGAATCATATCCAAATTTGAAATTATTTTTTTACCTCTTGTGAAGTGTTTATAGGTATGAAATTCATCGAGAGAAGTCTTATGTGTGGATAAATAGGTAGTGAATTTTTTGTTACAAAATTTTGAATATATTAATACCAAGGATCTGCATTTTTCTATGATAAAATAGAAATGTCTAGAAACTTGTTTCATCAAAATTAACTTTTATGGTGCTTCTAAAAGAAATCATAAAGGTGGCAAAAATGGTGTTTTGTTAGAGTAATGAAGGTAATATTGTTCTTGCTTGCTCGAACCATATGGAACTTCAACTAGTAACTATGTAAAGGCTAAGGCACTTTTTATATGAATCAAAATTGTTACTGAAAAAGAATGGAAATATATTTCAATTAAGGGAGATTCACAAATTATTCTTGATATTGTCAAGGAAAATAGATTTTAATTTGATTGACAATAGCATATTTTTATTGTTCACCAATTATTAAAGGAAATGGGATGGAGGTAGTAGACCGGGTCTCCGCTGATTGTTTGTCAACTTAAGATCAAAAACTCCAATCTCGAGCTCGTATAGGGTCTCCCTCACTTGGAGTAAAAATCTTATTGATGTGGGGCAGGGGTTTTAGTAGTAGCTTTCCGAATTTGAACCATGCTCGCAAGGATAATATGACAGAGACTGTTGTACATTCCCCTATCTCTTAAAAAAAATATTGAAGGAAGTAGCATCTTAGAAATGTTAGCATATCTACACACAAGGAAATAAGGTAGAAAAAAATTTAGCCAATGGTCACCTTGATAAAATTTAAATTTTTAAATTTTTGGTACGAACTTGAAAATCTTAGGGGTTGCCCCATAAGGGGCATGACAAATGTTCTAGTGCTTTAACAATCAACAAATCTGAAGGTTGAAGGAGCGTGGAAGGTTGGAGGTTGAAGGAGCATGGAAGGTTGAATGATGAGTTGATATTTGGAGTGTCAAGGCTAAAGAAGCATGGAAGGTTGGGTTGGCTAAAGGAGCATGGAAGGCTAGGTTGGTTGAAGGAGCTACAGTGAAAGGTTGGGATGTTGGGTGGAAGGCTAGGATGGCTGAAGGAACGTGAAAGGCTAATAAGGTTGAAGAAGCTGTAATGGAAGGCTAGGATGCTGAGTGGAAGGTTGGGAAGGCTGAAGGAGTGTGGAAGTCTGCTTACAATGAGAAAAATGAAATTGCAAAGTGCAAAGGGTTAGGGTTTTTTTTGTTTAATATTTCATCTTTTAGAAGCCATATCTTCACGAAGAGTTATCTGACTCAACTGATTCTTAAATCAACTTGTGTAGAATTTAAATAGTTTTAAAATGAGTGGTCATATGAAAAAATCCAAGCAATATTGAGGGAGATAGACCCTGTGAAGTCAACCATTTGGAACAAGGGCAATGATGATTTTTCAAGTTGCAAAAAATGAAATTGCAAAGTGTGAAGGATTAGGGTTTTTCTTGAAAAACATCTCATCTTTTAGGAGCCATATCTTCACAAAGAGTTATCCTATTCAGTTGATTCTTGGACCAACTTGTGCAAAATTTGAATAGCTTTAAAATGAGTGGTCATATGCAAAAATCAGAGCGATATTAACGGAGATACAACACTGTGAAGTCAACCATTCAAAACAAGGATAGTGACAATTTTTCAAGTTGCAAAAAACAAAATTGCAAATATTTGCCAACTAGGGTTCAAATGATAGGAAGAGCAATGAAGGGCTATGACTTCAACAAGGAAGGAAACTAGCAATTCAGATTTGGTAAAGCGAACTATGATAGTGCAATATTTTAGAAATAATACTCTACTAAGATGCAAGGCATAGATAGTAGAGGTGAAGTTTTGGCATTGTGAAGGCTTAGAAAAATGTCACGAAAGATGCTAAATTCTGAAGTAATTGTATTCGTATAAAAATTTGAAAAGATTCAAAAAAATAAAAAATAAAAAATTCAAACATTTAATGTAAAATGATGTAGGTTTCTAGCTATAGCATCTCAATTGAGATGAGAAGTGTATATATTTGTAAACTCTCAAGCTCTAAATAAAAAAAATGTAATTTGTTAAGGGTGGGGACTCGAATACAACCCCTTATTATCTAAGAAATAAATAAATAAATTTTAAAAGGTAATTGATGGAAGACTCTAATTATTAATAAAAACAATACCAAAAAAGTTGATAAGAAACACCACCAGTTGAAGGAAATGAAAAATAAATAAAAGGAATGCAAGATAAGGTGTACTTGACCTATGAATATAACCTATTAAAGTGAAAACATTTTTTTTACAATTATAAATATTATTGTTAAAAATTATTTAAAAATAAAAAATAAAAACAAAAGGGAAAAAAAGTTTATGCAATAACGTGATCATTTAAATATGTGTTATGCATGGAAAGCATACTGATCTTGTTATAATTAAATCAAAATGATCTTGGTCTGGAGCTTGCAAAACATTTGTATCTAATGTGTATAGAATTTCCAAGAGAATCATTCAATTATGACACGGATAAGGGTGGTTGTTTTATTTTTATTTTTAAGTAGACTATTAACAACTTCATAAGATAAATTGCAATATTATGATAGGGACTAGCACCAAGAATTTTCCTGTGTCATCTACAATCTTGACATTATCCAACCTTCAATTTCCTTCACAAAAATGAGAAGGGCTGCTTCTGAATGAATGAATCAAATCTATGGCTTGATCAATCACAATGCCAGATAGATAAATATTTTCTTCAAGAGTTTAATCCTCATGAATCCAGGACATATGTTAGCACTCTAAGAAAGACTTCAGCTGCAGACTCGTGACTTTCGTACATAGCTTAGGCAGTTATTGGTGATAAAATATACATTTTGCAAGCATGTGGCCCAACTGTGGATGTCAGGCTGCCCCGTAAACTTTTTGGAAGGTTTGAGTGCTGCAATCACAAAGTCATAATCATATTCAGAAATTTAAGAAAAACATAACATTAATGTTTGATCATCTCTATTTTCCAGCCAAATGTATGTAGTAGTGATTTTTGTTTTTGGCTAAGAGTATATTACACAGACAAAGAGGTAGTAATTCTTACAGCCCACAAGTTTCTAGCTCGAACAACCGCATTGGGGGAAAGACCAATGCTTTCCCACTTGGCAGTGATATTTGCTGTGTAGTTACTTCTGTTCCACAAGACTACAGCCACTCTTTTGTTGGACAGTGGCCCAGCCCACACCTACAGTTTCTCAAAAAAATTACATTGTATACGTTGACTTAATTTGATTACATCATTAACCCACAAAAAATTTATACCTCGAGCTCCCCTTGTATGCTGACTTTTCGCCCTTGAACACCCATTGAATCTGAATGCAGCCAACATGGTTAAGAACACCATATGACTCTGGAATTTATATGTTAAAATGACTGAATTTGAAGAGATACACACAGCTGACCTTGATTGACATTAATGACTTCTTTGTTGCCCAGAATCTCTAGAGTTTCCTTGCTCATACTCCTTACATCACATCCAATCAGCAAGGGTGCCTGCCAGTGATAGAATCTGTTGTCATTTAACAACAGTAAGGGACAGGAGATACTAAAAAACAGAACACCAAACTTTCTTAACCAAAACCCAAATTGGGTTCAGCAAATACTTATTTCCTAAGCCTAGTGTTTTCTACAAGCATTCTTGCACGGTCTAAAGAGTCTGGAGTTTACATGGAAAGAATAGAGAGTTTGGTTGGATTGTAGAGTCTCTCTAGTTCAAATAGATTGCTAAGATTAACTTACACGAGCTTAGTCAAACTGTTCAACCCAAAGAGGTCCACAATTGAATTAATACATATAAAGTGAAAAATCTTTGTGCCTTAACAAGCCGTCTCATAAGCGTAAGAGGAATGGTGGCTTAGTTGTTACCCAAAGAAATCACCTTTACTGTATGTTTAGGCTTGTAGATTTACAGCCCACTAGAACGAAATTGTAGAACATCTTAATAATGGATGTAGGTCCTTAACCAAAAGTCTGCCAAAATCACACTTGACATTTATACATCATTACATGCAGAAGACTATGTTACCTTCATTAAAGCCCATATGCTGAAATGTGACCGATATTCTTCAGTTGTCATCCCACCATTTCCAACCTCCAACATGTCAGGATCTGGTTTATACAATTCAAGCATAAAATTATTTTAAACACAATTCACAATAGCACTTAACAGTAGTATCATATCAAAGAAGAAGAAAATCTACCATTCCATCCACCATGGCCTGCATAAACAGCCCATTCATTATTCAGGTCAGCTCTAGATGTCATACTGCAACAAAGGAAAAATGTAAGTCTGTATTTTTATTCAATCTAAAACTTATGAAAATATGTACTTTGTCCATAAATATGTCCAGCATATTACCTATCCCAATTGTCTACAAGGTCTGTTGTAGTTCTCCAGCTATTTGCAATTCTACGTGCCCATGTTGCAGGATTGTCTTGGCCCCTGCCCATCAGAGCAGATGCTGAGTATCATTTTTTTCAGTTATATACAATAAAAATTGCCCCCATGTATTCAAGGTATATGAAGGCTAGTTTTAAAACAAACAATGCTTCTGCATAAAACCTTTTTAGTCTTACCATTCACACATTGAAAAGAAAATAGGACGTCCTGATCTCAGAAGAGCAGCACTCATCCTTGTGTACCTGTGTAGGTTTATACAAATTCAATGCATTCTTCCAAATCCAACTTTAAATTCACATATATTGAATTTCTTTGGCAAATAAGGCACCAATACGATGTACCTATACTGAGCTGTTAACTTGTTGCCATTATAGCAGTTGTCATATTTCAAGTAGTCTATTCCCTGTTCACTCATCAAACGACAGAAGCATTTTAACGTACAATAATGATAACAGTAAAAAACAATGCTGCTTTCCATGTTCCCTTAGTAGTTTCATGAAGAAGGTCTAACTAAAATCTCTTAGTCAGTGTTACTCGACAATTATAATAACTGTCATGAGCAAAAATGGTCCCCTGCATTTTTTTTTGTATTAAAAAAAAAAAAAAAAAGGTGTTCTTAGAAATCAAGGATGATAACATATTTAAACCAATATCAAATTGCCATTTTGAAGGGAAGGATGCAGGGAAAAAAGGAATGTGCAGGAAACTTCCCATCCCCACTCCCAAACACTCAATGTATCCTGAGTAATACAAACAAAATGACTACTACTACATCTGAAGATAACTTTATCAATTTTCCTTTTGCCATAATTTTTTGATTTGATAAATCCACCTATGGAGTGGAAACAGAAGCAATAAACCCTCTCCATGGGATTCTGCCCTTAAGCTTCGTCCAGTTTGAAAACTCTGCATTTTCTTCGAGCATAAGATTACAGTCACCCAATTTACTTTGAAACATCTGAGAACTATATTAAAAATAGGTTACCCATGAAGCAAATGTTCTGGCATCTTGAGTCTCATATCCAAGGGAACCTGGCATCGTATGGCTGCATGTGTAATATCTGGTAAAGCAGTAAAATACAAACATAAATATGAGTAAAGAGTATAATGGCATAAACTTTCACCTAGCTCAGTCTAAAGCATTCTTTCATTTTTGGATGCCTAGTATCACATGCTTACCCGGCATCAGAATATATTCCAAGTTTGAGTCCCTTAGAGTGAACATAATCTGCCAAAGCCTTGATGCCAGAAGGAAATGTTGAAGCTCGAGAAACCAAATTACCCTGCCAGCATACAAGAACATTCTGAGTTCCTTAGGAAATCTGCTTTCTTTATGAATAAGTTCAATATCTCATAAGCATCTCTAGGAAGAACTTACAAAAGCATCAGCTCAAAACTATTGAACTACCACGGTATATAGAAATCGATATCATCATATCAGTGAAACATAGATAAGAAGTAGAATTTGAATTTAGATCATTATTGATTTATGTATTGTACCTGGGCATCTCTGTATTGTTCAGCCCAACCATCGTCTAGTAGTTCAATGATTAAACCAATTTATCATTAGTAAAAGCTATTAGATTAGAATGAAATGCATATTGCTTATTTGAAACACAACAGAAAAAATGAAGAAGATCTTACCTATATTCACATATTCATATCCAATCTTGGATAATCCAGTGGAGACCAATGCATCAGCTGCATCAGTACATTAATAATTGATCAAATTTAACGATTTGTTTCAATTTTCACCACACTAAATAAAGTTAATTAACATACATAAAACATGAATGAAACGAGGGGATCAACCACCAAAACTTAAAGTTTTCTGTCTTAAAATTCAAGTGAAACAGTCTGCGTATATCTATAATCTAAGAAACAAAGCTGATCAGCTGTGCAGATGTACTACTTTGAACACAAGACCATTCTAATGGTCGAACTTCGATACAAAATTTATGTCTTTCAGAGTTACTCTGATAATTAGCCAAAAACTATTTTAGCATTCTAATTAATTCATTGATTGATAACAAGTAAGATTTACAGGTTACCTGTTTCACGGAAAAGATTTTCATCAATTGCCCACCCAAAATGATTGTAATTGTTCCATCTAAATTCGCAACACAACCACATAAAAATATGAATATATGGTTTATAGTTATGTCAAATCTCATATTTTTCTCTAGTAAAAACACTTGTCCTCTTTAATATTTTCAGCCTTTTTTATGGTATCTTATAATTGGGCCTCCTTCAAAAATATAGAGGAACTTATATCCATTCAATGCAGAAAGTTTGCAGGGTGATAAACTTTGCCACTGGACTAATGCATCCATTTACTTAATTTAAAATTACTATCTTCCTATTTTGGTATTGCCAATCAAAATCATACCCCATTTGAGGCCTCCTGCCAAGTCCATTAGGAAGTGCATTGTTCTGATTGCACAGCCCAAAAAGTAAAAGAGCTATAAACAAAACATACATCATTTTCATGTTTAAAAAACAGAAAGAATCATGAACAAGTAGACTGCTCTTTATAGTTTATTTGTCCTTTTCCTTTCCTTATTCCAAACTTGGGTGTTGAGCCCTTGCTAAACAACGTGTCACAGGAATGAGAATATATATTTTTTAAATGCACGAGACCTAAAAGCAAAAAGAAGACTAAAAAAATAAATAAAATTATATAAATTGTAAAACTTCAAACTGCGTTTGTCTCTATAGGTTAAATATTCTCATGGTTGCTTTACTTGTACAAGTGATGGAATATAATTGCATGTTTTAGGGTGATTTGCATAGGATGCTATCCTTTACAGGTTGTAGTATACCAAAATTGACTGTTGGTTCTAGTTAAACTGATGTATTGGTTGCGTTGTTGGTGGAAGATAATAGTTTTCTTTATGCCTTAACAAATTTGATGCCAATTGCCCTATTTGGCTTGCCATTTACAAGACATTTAACAGATTCTTCTTCCATAGATACACAGGTCCGTTAGACAACTAAAATATTTATTTTTAAAATATATATTTATAAAAAAATAATATAAGGGAACTGAATAAGATTTAGGTTTTGATTTTTTTTCTAAAGTTTTAAGATTTAAACCGTGACATGAATGAATATGTGAAAGATGAATGTAATCAAAAAAATAATAATAATTAAATAAATATATTTATCTAAAATAATATTGTGTGCTACTTTAATATCTATATGAAAATGTTTAGGTGGTTGAAGTTCTGTAGGTAAAAATGCATTATATACAGAGAAGGGTATACTACTTTAAGTAAATTGTTTTTTGGTTGCTTGTTTGTGCGTGGATAACGAAGATCTGTAAAATTGATTTTGATTTATTATAATGTTAAGTTTAATTTTTTTTGTTTATTATTTATTTGAAAAGATAATAATAATAATAAATGTTTATTGAGTTTGAATTTAATTGATTGAGATAATTTAAAATATAATTTTTCATGAAGGAAGTAAGAAAAATTAAGTTTATGTTCCGATAAACTCATTTTAAATCATTGAAAGAGTTATTAAAAATAAAAATTTAAGTTTGAGTCTCAACCAACTCCAAGACTTCATATAAAGAAGGTTGCACTTGACAGAAAAGAGGAAAAGATTTAGGTTGAAGTTTAGTAAGCTAATTTCAAATTATTAAGATAAATCATCTCACATTAAAAAGACACTTTCAAATCTCAAGACTGCATAAAAGGGCAAATAAGTTATCTCAATTCATTATAGAAGACAAATTAATTAATTTGATTGGTTAAAATAATTGTATAATGAATAGTTATCAATTAAAAAGGACATGACTAAATATATTATTTAAAAATATATCGCGCATTATAAAAAAACATGGTTAAAATTAAAAAGAAAAATAGATATTCAACTTGAAATGATAAGTAATTATATAACCTAAATTATGATTATTTTATTCATAGAGAGTTTAATGCACACGAGTTTTTAATAGTTGATTTTTAAAATAGAAGAAGAGGTATTAAATTGGAATGAAATCAACATGCCATTCGAAATAAATTTTTCATAAATAATTTATTTTTTTTAAGAATATTGTTTGATAAAATATATAAATGAATTGTTTCATATTAATAATTATTATTATGTAGTGTAAAATCTTTTAAATTTTAGGTCACAAGTTAGAACAATTAGATCTTTAGAGATAAAGTTCTTTGCACTTTTCTTTGATGGAACCTTTAAATCAAATTCAAGTCGTGTAACAATGGTGGAGTGATTATAGTGGTATCACACCACGAAATGCTTTAATTCAAAATCATTTTGGGATAACAACTAATAATGTTATAGAATTGATAAGCTATGAAATGGAATAAAAATTGGCTTAGAAACAAGGTTTTAAACAACTCCATGTGTATGGTGATTTAGACTTGTGATATTTCTTCTATTTAAATGGAAGGAATTCTCATCAATCCAACTTTGAATAATTCAGAGAAGACTAAGAGAACTGGAATAAAAATTGAGTATATACAATACTCCCATATTGGAAGGAAGCACAATATGGTTGTTGATAGGGTTATGCATAAGGGGTCGGACCAAAAATATCTTTGTAAAAAAATTGTGAATCCATTGAAAATCCTTGGCAAATCCAGGTCAACCTCATGTCGGAGGACATGGCGAATTATTTTAATTTTTGAAAAAAAATTGGAAAAAATTGGCGAACATAGGGAAAACACAAACCGAGAACGGACTGGGCGAAACACATTATGATTACGTAACGGGTAATATACAAAGCCGAAAAATGGACCGAGTGCAAACATAGACCGGTGAACGATCGGGTGGAAAGCAAGAAATGGTGATACGGGCCGGGTGAAAATCAAAGTACGACCAACAACCCAAGTGGAAATTGAGGACGGGTAATGACCTGGATGGAAAACCTCAACTGGCCAACGACTCGGGTGGAATTCAAGAATTGGCTAACGAGTCAGGTTAAAATAGAGGTCTGATTTGCGAAGCAGATGTAAGTCATTGACCAGCAGCGACCCGGATGGAAAACATAGTCTGACTGACGAACTGGGTGATTTTCAAGGTCCAAAAAACGGACCGGGTCAAAACAAAGTCCGACATATGATCAAGTGGAAAAGATCCTTCACTGAACCAACGTTTACTCTGCCACGTGTCAGTCAATCAATCAGGATCAATGCATACCGAATGACATTTTGCCACGTATCCAAATCCTATCATTTGTATCTACAAATAAACATCGAGAAATCATTTTTTCAGTTACATTTATGCGATCTCTCGAACTCCTAATATATCGTCACCCCACACTCTTTGCAATCCACTTTCTCCTTTTACTTTATCGAACAATGGCCAATCCTACCACATCTACTCAAACTGCCATTGGAAATTTGGTGTTCAAGAACGCTACTTGCATCGCCATGATAGATTTGTCAACCACCCCTGGTTATGACAATATGTGGTTCTCTGCATCTAGTTTGCAACACTTGCTAAAAATGTTGTAGCTCAAGACTGACAAGCACCTTTTGCAGAGTATCATTGATGGTTACGACCATGACCGTGCAACAGTGAATGTCACGTTTCAGAATAAACAAGTGTCATTCACCGTCACACCTTCGGACATCTAGAGGTTAACAGAACTTCCACACAAGAGTTTCCCTATCATGTCTCTAAGGTTCACAATGGGTAAGCGTGACAAAAAATACTTGGAGGATGAATTTGATCTTCCCTAGAAAGTGGTTGAAGGTATAATTCCTGTCAATTATTTCTATTATTGTTTGAAATTTAATTTTCAACATGTTTTTTCATCTAATTTTTTTGATGCAGCTTCCGTGGCTAAGTCTAAGAGAGGCTTAACTTACAGCTGCATTGAAAATAAAAATCTGAAGGTCATTATTGAGTTCTTCTAAGCAAGACTATTTTTGCTTGGAAGAACAAAACTTTCATTATGGGCATTGACCTATATCGTTCACACTGTTCAAGGCACATAGTTCGACTGGTGCACGTACATTTCAGAACGTATTAGAACAGAGTTGCACGACGTCAAAACAGAAGAAGTCAAAACGGTGGTGACCGTTAATTTTATTTTAGTTTTTTTTATGAAAGTTTTTATGATTTAAAAAAATTGAAGTACCAACAACATTGCATCCCACACTGCTAAACTTGGGTATGAGTTCAAAGGAATTGAAGGTAAGTCCATGTTTCAAATCAGGGTTATGCATAAGAGGTAGGACCCGAAAGGTACTTATAAAAAATGACGAAACTGTTTCGAAACGACGATGAAACCTGTTGAACTGCATGTATGATGGCATGGCAAATGACCTTAATTTTTCCCAAAAAATTGGTAAAAAAGGGCGAATTTCAAAGTTTTGTTGGACTAGGTCAAAAAGAGGTCGGCGACGTTTAAAATCGTGGCAAAGGCTCGAATGCGAAATTTGGCCCGATCATGGACCGGATGCATAATATGGTCCGGCCTCGAACCGGATGCATAATATGGTCCGACCTCGAATCGGATGCATAATATGGTCCGAAATCGAACCGGATGCATAATATGGTCCGACCTCGAATCGGATGCATAATATGGACGGGCCTGGGATCGGGTGCAAAATATGTAACGGTCTCAGACCGGGTGCATAATAAGTACTGGTCTCAAACCGAATGCATAATTATGATCGACAACGTTCAAAATTTGGATATTCGAGAAAGAGATCCGATATGACGTCTAGTAAAGATAAGGATTGTAGCACGTTATCGCTATTGGCATTGTTAGGGGAAAACCCATGCAATATTGGCACACTTGATCCCACATAACTATTTATCCCACATGATTAAGTGCACACTTATTTCAAAGGCTTTAATAAGAAACTTTCTTCTTTAGTAAAGTGGGCCAAGATTTAGGATAAGAAGGGTGGCCTCTTTCTGAAGGTTGTAGTAGGCAAGAATTCAACTATACTCGTCAGGGAAAATACCTACTCGTCTTATCCTGGATCTTCGTCTTTTTACCTAACAATCTAACTAAAATGTTATGAAATATTTGGACATAAACCCCAGGAAAACTACAATGACATCTCCTCCTCCTTTCTTGCCAGATTTTTCAATTAAATGAGGTCCGGTGCAAACGAGAACCCGGTTAAAAGTGCTCCGGTTGCAAAAAATTTACTGGTCTATCACGTACCGGTTACATATTATGGCCCGGTCATGAACCGAATGCATATCATGATCTGAACAACGACCGGATGCATATTATGGTTTCGGTGGTGACCCGAATGCATAATAAAATTCGACAGTGACCCGGATGCATAATACGATCTGAGGGCGGCCTGGATGCATATTACGATCTAGACGACAACCAAATGCATAAAATGATCCGAACGACGATCAGATGCATAATATGATTCGGAGGTGACCCGAATACATATTATAATCTAGATGACGATCGGATGCATAAAATGATTCAGATGATGACCAGATGCATAATATGGTCCAACGATGACCTAGATGCATAATATGATCCGATAGTGGCTCGGATGCATAATATGATCCGGGGACAGTCTGGATGCATAATATAGTTCGGTGGTGACCCAAATGCATAATATGATCCTATGTCAATCCGAATACATCTTATGATCCGATGGCGGCTCGAATGCATATTATGATTCGATCACGGAACGAATGCACAGTTTGGTCCAGTTGTCACCCGAAAACATACTAGAATCCGACGTGTCCAGTATGATGCTCCCACGTGTCCAATACTGCATGTCAGTACGATGTTGCCACGTGTCCATTATCTTTCTCCATCTATATAAGGGCATCAACTATCATTTTCTCATTTTGTTCTACGACTACTACAACCAGACCTAACCTTTCTGATCGACCTTTCGATTCCAATCCTTTTTCTTCCACTTCCAACTACTTGCAATGGATACTTGTTGAGGTGTGATTTTGTCCAGTCATAAAGCCACCTGACAAACTCGGAATTATGATTCTCTCTTGAAAAGAATATTATATATCTCCAAGGTTCTTATGTTATATCTAACATTTCATATGTATATACATCAATGAGTACTTGAATAACTCTTGGATTTGTGAACTACTATTTACAAGGGGCCTGGAATTAGGTAAATGATTTCAAGTTTATCATGTATAACATGCTTTGATATCAATTCAACAAAATAAAATTTGTTTTATGATCTTAGGTTAAAGTATACCAAATTTTATTTCCTCTCTTCAATTTAATGTCTCAAAATGCTTTAAATGAAATTAGCATAAAAAGAATCTAGCATTTTATATTAAATTTCAATTTAACTTTAATAAAAATCAAAGTAAATGAAATTTTATAAACTTGATAAACCTTTGGAACATAATAGATTTATAATCAATTCACTTCCCAAATGTTTATTTGATAAAGCAATCATTTATTCAAACTCCCTTATGAAATTATAAATCAAACCCAGAAGAGGTGAATAAATGAAATAATGTCTTGCCCAATTTATAAGGTTCCAAAACCTTGTCAATGATAAAATATTAGGGCTTAATATGAAACTAATCTATAAACTTTGGATTTTATGATAAAATAAAGTTTATAAATTAGATTTTCTTATAATATTTATCTTTTGAAATATTTATGAAATTAAATATTCAAAAGAGTAAATGTGATCTCTGGTTTGAAATTTGGATTTCTAAAATAGATAGAACTATATTATAAATCAAATCCAAATTGAATTTTAGAGATATCAATCCGAGTTCCTCAACCTTATGAAATTAAGGTGAGGAATAGAATATTCATTTATCCCTTCTTAAATTTATTAATTCGAATATTAATTAATGTAATATCCGAATTATAAATTTAATTATAACTTAGTCATATAATTTTACTTTATAAAATTATACTAAGTTATAATATATAGTTTTCAGAATGAAAATAAAATAATAAAATATTTAAGCTTTAGAAATTAAACTAATGTCTCGACAAATTCAACAGAACAAATTTCCATTTACAGAATTCTAAAACCAATCCAATGTTCACCAATATTCACACAGTGAAATCAAATAAATTGATGCAATCTTCTAAGGTATACAAACTATTAAGAAATTGCAATAAGCACTTTATTAATTCCAAATACAATCTATGCACAAATCTGGATCCAAAATGCTTAAAACAATTTATAAAATCTTACAATAATTTCCATTGTTCTGCAAATGGCCTTCTCTATTTTCCTCCAACGAATGTGTAGCTTTGCTCCTTCCAATCGTTCCTCTCCTTCTCTGTATAAAATGTCCGACCTTTTCCATGAATCTCAATGATTTATTTATAATTTGAAAAGTTTAGTTATTCAGTTTCATCACCGGAACGGATTTTATAACGATCTTCTTCAAACCCTTGCCCTTGTATTACCTGCATAATGAAACAATAATCATAATATCAAAACAAAACCAAACTTTACTTTCTCGTAACTTTCCTTTTTTTCAAAAGTATTTCAAAGTTCTCATATTGCTAAATTAACCCGCTATTTTTTTGGTGAAATTGACATCTGGAATCTTGCAAGTTTGGTATCATTAGAAAGAGAAAATCCATATCTTTTTACCAAGTTTTGAATGAGATCAAACGGAGTTCTCTACCTCAAGATATGTTCATTTCAATTTTGCACTAATTTTAGGGTTAACCCTAAAATAAAATTTAATTATTTAAATGAAAATTAATCATTTAAACCTTTGAAAATGATTTTAATCAAATTATTTTCATTTAAACCTTTGAAAATGATTTTAATCAAATTATTTGATTTGAAATAATGCAATTAATATGCAAATAATCAAAATATTCAGTTTTGAAGCATTGCAACTACATTCAAACCTTCAAAATGCAAATATGTCAACAATTCCAAAGTGAAAGCAAATTTTCCAAGACCTTGATGCGAGCAAAATCAGATAAACAAAAATTTCCCAAAATCACAAAATTTAAGGTGGGTCCCCAATTTTGGGGTCATTGTGAAGGACGTCACAACATTGGCGACTCTACTGGTAAATGTCCCTGGACATTTCTGACTAAAAACCAAACTCGAAAACACACAAAACATGAATATTAGAATCACAAGCATTGATAAGCATCGAGAGAATGAGAATAGACCAATACAAATATGAATTACTGGAATCATAGATGATTTATGCAGAATGTGATGTATTACTGGTTGGGATCATGTGATATGTATTAATGATCATTTTCAATATAAATATTTGCTTTGGCCATGCTTGTCATCGTACTTTAATCAGGGGCCCTAAAAATGACCTTTCATGACCAATAAGATGATATGGAAAATAATATGATATGAGCTAAAAGAATGTATTGAAATGAACGACCTGTCTTATAGAGACTCAAACATTCTAGTACAATAAACAAACACACTAAAACTTATCTAACCCTCTTAGGACCAATGTGTGTGCCGTGAATTCCTTTACCAGATCAAGAGCTCAGTTATGACCTTACTATCATCCAGAACCAGTGTGTGCGCAAGTGAGTTCATTACCTCATTTTGACCAAAATGGTTAAACCTGTTATGAAAGAAATACAAGGCTAGCCTGCCCATTTGAAATGATCATAGGTCTCACTTTTCAATGAGACATATCGCCACGCATGAGCGTACTCCACTGCCAGTCAAGCGTCTATAGCCCCGGTGGAGGTTAACCCCATAGTCCATGATTTTGGCTTTAGATTGCTTGAATCTTGGGGATGACTACCCATCCTCTGAGGGACAAGTAGTACGAATCCTTACGATCCAATAGTAAATGATATGTTTAGCTTTTGATTTCTTGAACCTTGGGGATGACTACCCTTCCTTCTGACGGACGAGTAGTACGAATCCTTACGATCCATTGATGAATGATGCGAATAGACTTAGAGCTTTGGGGAATTGGATTCTCAACTGAAGTATGATGAGAATTTAACCCTATCCTTACTACTCTGACTTTGTTTGGATTTTCAAATATTTATGATAAAACAATGAATTTTATGGACTATGTTGCATGATAGGACTGACAAGGATGCCCCTTTTCACCTTACACTTTCTTCCAAAGATGGTTTTGACCATTTTACCCAAAATGTTTTTAATATGTGTAAACTGTGCTTGGTTCCAGATAATTTCAACATCAGTTCTCGATCTCAAGATCTTTTTAGTGTATATTGTGCAATGATCCTAAGAAAATATGACATGCTTTTCGATGGTTGCCTACTACACTAGAAATGGTTGAGTGACTGAAAACATTTAGGGATTTGGAAACTATGGTGTGTAAACATGAAGCTTTCTTTTATAGTTTTGTACAAAATGCCTTTGTGAAAGTGCCCCTGATTAAAGCAAGATGACTTTTGCTAAAACCAATTAAAACTTTTGAATTTGATAAATGATATTTCTATGGGATGTGAAATGTGGAATGCGAGGGTGATGTATGCAATGTTATGAAATGCAAGTGTATGCAAGTGTATTTTTCATACTTGTGGAATTTTTGCAATATAATTCCAATTTTTCATATTTGCCTTATCTTAGTTCACATTCATGAGGACATAAACCAATATCTCGCTTTTCCTTTTCTCCAGGTTTCACAGGTTTTCAAACCAGGTAATCTCATCCTATGCGGTCCAGGATCAAAAACCAAACACAACCAACAAATGACCAATATCTCAATCATAACTACCTTACTTTTGAAAAACCCACTTTGAAATTATATCAACTTGAATCACACGTCAAAATCATGAAGCTCCAAAACTAGAAAAGTTAATTTATCATTGTACTCAACAAAACACAACAAAATGTGACAACACTTAACAACAAAACAACAAAACATCAACAACATCGCACATTAACACATCAAAAAAATAACTAACTAACAAACTCACAAAACAACCAACTAAACAAAACACAAAAACAAGAAAACAAAATCCAAAAGACTATTTACAAAAATATACATTATGTACAAGACACTGCAAAATTTTTGCCATCATTTCCCTGGATCCCAAACACGATAGGCACACCTTAAAAGACATATATCATTATATGCATGCCAAAATTTACATAGTTTTAACCAAATGAGGATTAGGCCAAACCATATAACAAATTTCATTTTGCCTTTCACACCCCACTGATTTGCTTCAAACTTATAAACAATTCCATGTTTAAGATTTAATTCCTCTATGATCTTATGCTTATTCAACAAGATGGGAATTTCAAACCTTGATTCATCACTTTGACTTAAATTCTCATTTTCACAAGCATATAGGATTTCTCTCAAATAGAAAGCTATTTCTGAAAGTTTTAACGTAAGATCATCATCTATGTTTTTAGGCCAATCATATTCAAATAACAATTTACAAAAATCTAGGATATTTACAAAATAAGAATCATTATAGTTTTGTATCCTAGATTGAATTGTTAATTGTTGTTGAACTTGGTTCAATGATTCAAGCATGTTTTCTTTTTTATTTAGCAATACAGTCCTTTTGGTGGTGGGAATAAGAATCTCTTCTATTTTTTCATCAACCTCTAATGACATCTCATCATAAATAACAATGGAAACCAATAAATGATTATGCAAAAATTTACCTGATTCTTGAATGTTTGAATACAAAGGATAAGAGTCTACCTTTTGTGCACTTTCATTTACCACTATTTGATGAGACCTTATAGTCTTTTCTTTTTCTCCATGATCTCTATCATCACCACCATCATTTCGTATTCCTTCATCAATAACCTCTTTTCAAAACATCAAAATTTGACCCCCCAAAAAATGTGTCCATCTATTCCACACCATAAATATTGTAGATCAAACAAAGTTTCTTTAGGATGAGTAGGAACTTCTAATTCTTTGCTAGCCATACATGAAGTTTCTCCATTTGAGTATTCAATACAAATTGAAAATTTTCACTCAAACCTTCAACATTCAAGAATGAAAGAAAAGAATTTACCTCTTCTTCATCTAAAATAGATGAATCATATAAAGGTTTTACCATTTCTTCCCTTTCTACTATAGAAGAATGTTCTACAAACTCATGTTCAGAATGATCAACTCTTGGAACCTGTTCTATTTCTGAAATTGGCATATCACTTTCTGATTGCATAGGAATTACGAAACCTTCTTTTGAACTAGAAGTTTCAACATCCTGCATAGCAAGTGAAACAAAAATTTTATCATTAGGAGTGTGAGAAAACAATGATTCACCATACATACCCCATCCATTGTAATAATTATCTTCAAAATCTAAAGGGTAAGATTCAACCATATCTTCACATTTTGTAAATTTAACAATCGAATGCTCTTCAAATTCACTTTCTTCACCTTCGAAAAACCTATCCTCAATAAGAAACTCATCTTCCTCAAGTAATAAACTTTTATGATCGATCATAATGAAACTGCCTCTAGAATATTTTAATTCTGGAGCTTCAATTGTTTCATTCAACTCTATGGAAGATTCTATTCTATCATATGTTTCAAAGCTAGTTAAATCTAAAACTCCTCCAATATCTGAAGACTCATGCATTTCTGCATTTTGATAAACTTGATTACTACAATCCTCATCAATGGATATTGGCTTTGAAACTTTCACTTCCTCTTGGATAATATCGAAAGTGGTTGAAAAACTAGGACATTCAATTTCGTTCAATGGTGTCGAGAAATGCATATCATGACTCATAGGTGATACTTGATTTGAAACCTTAGGGTGATGTAATGATAATCTACCCACATCTATTCCTCTTGAAATCAGCCATTGCTCTACAACTACTGCACCACCATACACGCTAGATAAGGATAAATCCTTAGGAAACATTTCTAAACACTTAACCGTAAAAGGATCTAAAGCTTCCAAATAAATTTGAACAACTTCTTCTTCTGAAATGATAAAGTGTATCTCCATTTCCGTATACAACTTATGAAACCTATCATTAAATTGATTCATGGATTCATTAGGCCTTTTACGAATAGAGGCAAATTGATTTGATAACAAATCTGTGTCGACCAATTTTCTAAAGTGTTCAAGGAACATTGTTTCAAGTTGATTCCAAGAAGCGGTAGAACCTGCAGGTAAATTGATAAACCAATCTTTAGCAACTTCATCCAATGTGTATGGAAACATTCTACAGAAAACATCTTCATGCATAATTTGAAAACTAAGCATAATATTTTTATATGCCTGAATATGTTCTTCTAGCGTAATCGTTCCATCATGCTTATAAAATGGTAAATCATTTTCTGCCATTGAACCAACTTTAATATGCAAGGCTATGTATGAAAATTCACAAAAATTGCATCATAACCTAATTTTTGAATTTATGATAGATTAACGTTAATGCAACATAAATTGAAAATTTCAAACAATTTTATTTCTTTTTATAACAAATTGCACATGCTAAAATTAAAATCATTACCTTTCATGCCCTCCTTCTAGCGCCAATTTGTTGAGGTGTGATTTTGTCCAGTCACAAAGCCACCCGACAAACTCAGAATTATGATTCTCTCTTGAAAAGAATATTATATATCTCCAAGGTTCTTATGTTATATCTAACATTTCATATGTATATACATCAATGAGTACTTGAATAACTCTTGGATTTGTGAACTACTATTTACAAGGGGCCTGGAATTAGGTAAATGATTTCAAGTTTATCATGTATAACATGCTTTGATATCAATTCAACAAAATAAAATTCGTTTTATGATCTTAGGTTAAAGTATACCAAATTTTATTTCCTCTCTTCAATTTAATGTCTCAAAATGCTTTAAATGAAATTAGCATAAAAAGAATCTAGCATTTTATATTAAATTTCAATTTAACTTTAATAAAAATCAAAGTAAATGAAATTTTATAAACTTGATAAACCTTTGGAACATAATAGATTTATAATCAATTCACTTCCCAAATGTTTATTTGATAAAGCAATCATTTATTCAAACTCCCTTATGAAATTATAAATCAAACCCAGAAGAGGTGAATAAATGAAATAATGTCTTGCCCAATTTATAAGGTTCCAAAACCTTGTCAATGATAAAATCTTAGGGCTTAATATGAAACTAATCTATAAACTTTGGATTTTATGATAAAATAAAGTTTATAAATTAGATTTGCTTATAATATTTATCTTTTGAAATATTTATGAAATTAAATATTCAAAAGAGTAAATGTGATCTCTGGTTTGAAATTTGGATTTCTGAAATAGATAGAACTATATTATAAATCAAATCCAAATTGAATTTTAGAGATATCAATCCGAGTTCCTCAACCTTATGAAATTAAGGTGAGGAATAGAATATTCATTTATCCCTTCTTAAATTTATTAATTCGAATATTAATTAATGTAATATCCAAATTATAAATTTAATTATAACTTAGTCATATAATTTTACTTTATAAAATTATACTAAGTTATAATATATAGTTTTAGAATGAAAATAAAATAATAAAATATTTAAGCTTTAGAAATTAAACTAATGTCTCGGACAAATTCAACAGAACAAATTTCCATTTACAGAATTCTAAAACCAATCCAATGTTCACCAGTATTCACACAGTGAAATCAAATAAATTGATGCAATCTTCTAAGGTATACAAACTATTAAGAAATTGCAATAAGCACTTTATTAATTCCAAATACATCTATGCACAAATCTGGATCCAAAATGCTTAAAACAATTTATAAAATCTTACAATAATTTCCATTGTTCTGCAAATGGCCTTCTCTATTTTCCTCCAACGAATGTGTAGCTTTGCTCCTTCCAATCGTTCCTCTCCTTCTCTGTATAAAATGTCCGACCTTTTCCATGAATCTCAATGATTTATTTATAATTTGAAAAGTTTAGTTATTCAGTTTCATCATCGAGAACGGATTTTATAACGATCTTCTTCAAACCCTTGCCCTTGTATTACCTCATAATGAAACAATAATCATAATATCAAAACAAAACCAAACTTTACTTTCCCTTAACTTTCCTTTTTTTCAAAAGTATTTCAAAGTTCTCATATTGCTAAATTAACCCACTATTTTTTTGGTGAAATTGACATCTGGAATCTTGCAAGTTTGGTATCATTAGAAAGAGAAAATCCATATCTTTTTACCAAGTTTTGAATGAGATCAAACGGAGTTCTCTGCCTCAAGATATGTTCATTTCAATTTTGCACTAATTTTAGGGTTAACCCTAAAATAAAATTTAATTATTTAAATGAAAATTAATCATTTAAACCTTTGAAAATGATTTTAATCAAATTATTTCATTTAAACCTTTGAAAATGATTTTAATCAAATTATTTGATTTGAAATAATGCAATTAATATGCAAATAATCAAAATATTCAGTTTTGAAGCATTGCAACTACATTCAAACCTTCAAAATGCAAATATGTCAGCAATTCCAAAGTGAAAGCAAATTTTCCAAGACCTTGATGCGAGCAAAATCAGATAAACAAAAATTTCCTGAAATCACAAAATTTAAGGTGGGTCCCCAATTTTGGGGTCGTTGTGAAGGACGTCACAACAATACCCCTTCCACAACCACACCAAAATTCAAGAATTTGTCATGCACTTTGATATCAGATCTGATAACAACTCCAAGGATGGATTTTTAGTGGCTCAATAACGTAGGTTTATCAACCCTCATTTCCATGCCACATTTTAGAATAGATAAAGTTCTCCTACAACATATTATCTCTGGTTATGACCATGACAAGGGTACAATGAACATTAAACTACGAACTAGAAATCTGGTTTTCAGCATCACCCCTGGAGATATTCACAGATTGACAACTCTTCCATTCATTGGTTTTAATCAAGTGTCGACGAGGATGCAACTTTCTCCAAATTACAAAGCATACCTCAACTACGGTCTTCCATCAAAATATTTGGTAGGTATAAATCTTGTGAGTTATATTTTATTAATTTTCAATGTTTCAAATTTGTAAATTGACATCTAATTTTTTTATGCAGCTTCTTTCGCCAAATCAAAAAGAGGTTTATCGATAAGCGATGTTAACCATCAAACTCTGAAGGCCATCATCGAATTTTTCTAGGCCAGACTTATTCTGACGAGAAGACCAAAAATTCCATTTTGGGCACTTGCTTATATTGTTCAGTCTGAGAAAAGTCACAAGTTCGATTGGTGTACTTATATTTCAGATCGAATCAGGACCGAGTTGCACATGGTCCAAGTGAAAACCGCCAAGACTCAACGCATTGTGGGCACTGTAAATTATCTTTTAGCTTTATATTTTGAGTGTTTTCATAATTTGTTAGCTACTCCTATACCAACTGTAGTGCATGCAACACTACAGTCTATTGCCATGACACCAGAGGAATTGCAGGTAATAACTACATCATTGGCCTTGACATACTATTTTATAGCTTACCACATTCCATTTTTTAATTTTTCTTTTCATCTATATGCAGGTGAAGGCAAAAATTTCAAGGAGTAAACAGATGGCTGCCAATAGGGGTCACAGGCCAGAACAAATAGGTGATTCTGAAGACATGGGCTCTGAAGCAACACCTGTTGCTATGTAGAGGTCACACAAACATTCCAGGCAAGCAACTACTCCTGGGGTTTCTCGTACACCTAGGTATGCACAAAATGTGCAAGCCGAATCTAGTGTGGCCAACCCCTCCCCCGACCCCATTGCAGGACAATGTCAACACATTTCTTCATCTTCAGGTAAATCTATGTGTAGTTAATTTAAATAAAAATATTTTTTATTTTATGAAGAATTCCAACAAAATGTTTTTGACTATTTTTAGTTGATTCACAAGTTCAACAAGTAACATCACAAGTTAGAGGGCATATGCCACCACCGCCTCCACATGCATCACAGTCACCGGTTTCACGATAACAACAAGTTCCACCAAATCAGCGATAGGCACCGGCACAACCTTCGACAATGCCTATGCGAGGGCAAGTCAGTGTTGGAAAATGATTGTTTTCACAGAGATCATAGGGCACTACACGAGGTTCTGGGCATGGGTTTTCACACCCACAGAGATCACAAATGCCAGCAGCAAGTTCTGGGCATGGATGGTCTCAATTTACATTTTCTACAAATTCACAGGCACCAGAATGCTCTAGGCAGAGATTGGATAATATTCCACTTGATGATGATTTCATGCTTCAGGGCAACATTGTAGGCTTCAGGGCAACATAAGTGCTTAAAGTTATAGCACAAGAAGAAGCCCCTACATCTGAACAGACATCAGTACCACCCGCTCGGGGTCCTCAAACTGAGGATGATGTTAATTTTAATGAAAATATTTCATTGGCTGAAAGTACTGAGTCAACAATTAAGGAGTTTGTGTTGAAATATTTGCACGAGTTGAAAGAATGGGAATATCGGGCAAAGGTCCTTATTAGGGAAATTAATGCCCGATATAAAATTTTTGAAAAAAGGGAATCTATTTATTCTTTGGTCAAATTTGAACCTGAAAAGCTTGATGGCCTGCTAGAACAGGCTACATCAGGAATTGTTAAATCTGATTTTATATATGATGATGATGTGTTAAATGTTGTTGTTAGTAGATTGGAGAATGTTAATGTTGAAGCCCAAGCATTTTACAACCAATGGGCTTCTGATAAGGACAAGGTTGCAGTTGCTGAGACTGCAAGAGAATTGGCTGAGGTAAAAAAGTTATATGTATTTCAATTTTCTATTGCAGTTAAATTTTTATTTTTCTTGAAAATTTGTAATAATTTCAATATATCCCTTTTAAATTAAGTTTTCAATTTGGTTTTGCAGTCAAACTTTGAAAATCTGAAAACACAGGTTAAGAGCATGGATGTCAATATTCTTACAACAAAGTCATGTTTGATGAAATCAATGGAAATGAAAAAAAAATGCAGGCAAAGGTTTCAGAAAACAATCGTTTGAAAAAATACATCAGAGAGAAGCTGCAAGAAGATCCGGATAAGGTGCTTGACAAAATGAAAGAATCACTTCCAACAATACTTGAAGATCCAAACAAAGAAGAAGCAGCATGTGTGGCAAGTATTGTTAAAGTACGTGACAACCTTGTTAGAGTTGGAGCACTGCAAGAAGAGAGTGTCACAGAAGCTAGTAAAGGAAAAGAAACGACAACTCCAACCACTAGTGAAGCATCCATGCACCAATCAAATGATTGAAAATGTTGAAAATATTTTTAAAATACTGCAATATGTAATTTCTCTTTGAAATTGGTATGTAATATTTGAGACTTGAGTTGGAAAATGTTTTAAAAAACTGCAATATATTTATTTCTGTTTGAAAATGTTATGTTATATTTGGGTTTACAAATGTTTGAACGATGTATTATGTTTCTTTTTGAACTAGTTAATATGAAATTTTCTGTTTGAAAATGTCATGTAATTTCTGTTTGAAATATTGAGTAAAGCTTTCATATGCTTGAACTAGGGTTTGTGCAAAGAACATGAGTGTCATTGTTATGTGAAGTTGTGAAAGAACATGAGTACCATTGTTATGTGAAGTGGTGAGCTATCTTAAACTAGGGTTTGCAAAGATCAAGAGTATCATTGTTATGTGAGGATTGTTTGATTGACATTGTTGTTGAAGTGATTGGTTGAGTGAAGAACTTGAACTAGGGTTTGAAAAGATCATGAGTATGATTGTTATGTGAGGATTACTTGATAAGCATTGTTGTTGAAGTGATTGATTGAGTGGAAGTGATTGAGCTTAGTTGAGTGGATGTGTTGAAGTGATAGTTCAAGTTCTGTGAAACAAATTGTTCCATATTCTAAATTGATTTGAGAAAGAGGTTGAGTATTTGGGTTCAAAAATGTTTGAACGATATATTTCTTTTTGAACTAGTTAATATATTTCTTTTTAAAATAGTTAATTTGTAGTTATGATGCACATAATTTGGGTTTGAAAATGTTATGTAATATTTGAGTTTGAAAATGTTATGTAATATTTGGGTTTACAAATGTTTGAATGATGTAATATATTTCTTTTTGAACTACTTAATATGAAATTTTCTGTTTGAAAATGCTTTAAACAGACTGCAATATGTAATTTTGGTTTGAAAATGTTATGTAATATTTGAGTTTGAAAATGTAATGTAATAAAAATCTTCTTTTATAAGCATTGTTGGAAATATTGAGTAAAGCTTTCATATGCTTGAACTAGAGTTTGTGCAAAGAACATGAGTGTCATTGTTATGTGAAGTTGTGAAAGAACATGAGTACCATTGTTATGTGAAGTGGTGAGCTATCTTAAACTAGGGTTTGCAAAGATCAAGAGTATCATTGTTATGTGAGGATTGTTTGATTGGCATTGTTGTTGAAGTGATTGGTTGAGTGAAGAACTTGAACTAGGGTTTGAAAAGGTCATGAGTATCATTGTTATGTGAGGATTACTTGATAAGCATTGTTGTTGAAGTGATTGATTGAGTGGAAGTGATTGAGCTTAGTTGAGTGGATGTGTTGAAGTGATAGTTCAAGTTCTATGAAACAAATTGTTCCATATTCTAAATTGATTTGAGAAAGAGGTTGAGTATTTGGATTCAAAAATGTTTGAATGATGTAATATATTTCTTTTTGAACTAGCTAATTTGTAGTTATGATGCACATAATTTGGGTTTGAAAATGTTATGTAAAATTTGAGTTTGAAAATGTTATGTAATATTTGGGTTTATCATTGTCAATGAAATGAGGGTTGAGACACCAAGACACAAACATACAATTTTACAATCTACAAAAATGATATAAGCCATGTAATTTTAAAACAATAATGTCATTTAAAACAACAATTCATTGAAATCATATAAATCTGGAACCATATTGAGAAATCTGCTATCAAATCAATTCGTGTTTATCATTGTCAATGAAATGAGAGTTGAGACACTAAGACACAAACATACAATTTTACAATCTACAAAAATGATATATGCCATGTAATTTTAAAACAATAATGTGATTTAAAACAACAATTCATTGAAATCATATAAATCTGGAACAATATTGAGAAATCTGCTATCAAATCAGTTCGTGTTTATTATTGTCAATGAAATCATGGAAAATTATCACTATGGAAGCTGAAACATATCAGCTTGTCCAGAATCATTATGAAGCATAGCAAAAATTTGTGTCTCCACCATCTGATCACTAAAAGCATCATCATCATCGTTATCGATCGTATTCAACGTTCCTCTTCTATCTACCAAGGAACTCCAGTATTCCAACGCTCTATCATACGAAAATGTATCCAACTGATATGAAGACACATAAATTCTTAAACAATTTTCTAAATTCTTGTCGAGTCTATTATGGATTTTAGATTTAACAAAAGCAAGTGCACTGAAAACTCTTTCATCTTTGACTGACCCCAAAATCATTGTTTCACATAATTCATATAAACGAAAGTATTCACTTATAGTATCTTTTAAGACTGTGCTTGGATATAATTTTTGCCACAAACGTGTAGTGGAACCAATCTCATGGACACTTGTCATAAGTGATGTTTGCAAAACCATTGTTCTTCCAAAATGCGATGACTGTTCTTTCAAAAGATCACTGTTGAGTATACCATTAATTTCAACACCATTGACTTCCACACTCTTACTGAAATGGTCAATGAGATTACCCATATATTTAATAAACAACTCATTTGCAGAATTGTATTCAGTACAAGGTCCCCAAAACATGGGGTTAACAACACCCATGGACTCAAGCAACTCATCTCTCTGAAACCGTTCTCTTATCTCACCTGTCAAAGTTTTTGCTATATTTGACAAATTACTCTTTGTTTTCTGTATTACAACATGAAATCTATTATGTGTTACAAGAACTTCTTCAAAATCTTCCACAACAATACTTGATTGCCTTTCAAAACAATAAACAGGTATCATCTTTTCATGAACATTAATACAAAGATGATCATTGATGTCAAACTTCAAGAAGCTTTTTGGATTGTTCACGTTTATCAATGTATTCCAACTATCAAATACAGGTTCTGTAAAATCTGCATTAGACACATATAATGTATCAAGAAGCATGCATATTTGTTTTCTCATCCTCATAAAATCAATGATATAGATGGATCTCTCTTGTGCAAAATTAATTAATCTATTCATTTCTTTTAACATTGGAAGAATACCACATAATGTCAAAAGTGTTTCCAAGTCAGTCAAATGGAACAACATATCTTTTGCCTTATCAACTATTCTACGATTTGCATGCATAAACCCTGTCAATGATTGATATTCTACCAAAACTCTCTGAGCAGGTTGATACAATGAAATCCATCTTGTATCCACATATTTTAACAATTTTTTCCTTCTGTAACTCCTAGTGCAAATTGTTGAAACTCTGCAAATATTTTTAGACTTAATGAGAAATAAGAATGAATATCACGAACAAGGTTTTCTACTTTAGCAACATTTGAAAATGTGCTCACAATTTTATATGCAAGATTTACTCTATGAGCCATACAGTGAATGGGGATCATATATGGGGCAACTGTGGTTTGGAGTCGAACACACAGACCAGACCTGTGACCTTGCATAATAGCAGCTCCATCAGCTCCAACGCAAATTAACTTTGTTGCTATGTCTATATCATTCATTCCCGTAATATTCTTTAAACTTTTAACAACAACATTATAAATATTTTTTGCATTTGAACTTTCCAACATCTTATGTATTCCCAAAAAAATAGGCCTTCTAACATGATTTTGAAATGTGTACACATGCATGCAAATCCAAGAAGTGTTATCCACAATTGTTACCTCATCAATAGAAAGTGAAATGAATTTGGCAAGTTTTACTTGCTCCCTTAGGTCTTCTTTCTCAACCAAAGATAAACATTTTACCATTTCCCAACCACTTCGGTCTGACCAATGAGAACTAGGAAGGTTTTGCACATTAAAAAGGCATAATAGCTGCTTATAATCAATAAAATCGGACATTGGTCTACCTTTCTTGAGAATATTGTAAACAATGGCAAACTGCTTACTTTTTGAAGCAAAAATAGTCTTCTATAATTTGTGAAATTGGGCTCCAATTGTTCCACCTTTCTCAACAAGAGATTGTTGTTGCTTTAAGTGATTGTCATATTCTATAGCATATCTTAAATGCATACATTCTGATGCATCCTTCCACTTAACTTCTTTACTAACTTCACCATTACTTTTTATAACTTTTACATAAGATTTGCCAGCATGTTTTTCAATTGTATCAATCTTGTTTTGAAGCCTATGATCCTTACCAAGTCTCCAACTGCAAATTTTGCATCTACATTATTTTTCATCAATTTGGTTATCCTCAATCATGACAGGCTCAAGCCAGGGAAATATTTCTACCCATTCTTTCCTAAATCCCCTTCCAAGTATCCAGAGAGATGCTTTTCTTTTTTGGAATTTTTGGTTGAAGATTCAATTGAAGCTTGTAATGATTTTGATTTATCACTTTCATTTTCAATTGTGATGTCATTTTGCGTGTTGTCTTCAGGTGTTTGTTGGATGTCATTTCTAAGGGGATTTTCAATGAAAGGCATCTCTTCTTGGGGAATATCTTCAAGTGGAGGCATATCAGGATCGACAGGGTATTCTGCATAGTAGCATACCATAATATTTTTTATCACTATTGGATGAAAAAATTTACAAAAAAATATTCAAATCGTCAATCAAGCACATACTGGGAAGTCAAAAATCATTTGTACCTTGAATTTGCACAGATGTCATTGGCTCATCGCATTTCGAAGTTTGGCTAAAATATTTGAGGATACTCTTTTCAACAGAAGATTTGGTGCCCTTCTTTCCATCACTGGGTGACATTTTACTAGTGACAAAAAAAAGTTAAAGAGGGTGTATTTTCTAGAGGCCTTGAGATAATATTGTAAATAGAATAAACAATGTTTGGGTGGTAAATTATACATACTTTTTTCCAGCCATTCTTTATTGTGATTTTATCAGTTTATGCCACTAGTTGTTTTCTGGTGAAAGCACTCTAACAGAGAAAAAGAGCATCAATATGTCAATAGAGAACCAAAGCATTTACTCATGTATAATCTTAGCAAGGAAAAAAATATCTGAATTAAAACTAAGAATCAAAGAGTTTTAAAACATTCAGAACATGGCAAAATAGAGAAAAATAAGGGAACAGAGCAATGACATTCCAGATGTCGAAGAGGGCTCCGATATTGGTGTGGTGCAAAAAATCATTAAATAAAGAAGAAAATGCAGAACCAGGAAAAATAACAAGCAGAACATGGCAAAATAAAGAAAAACATGGCAAGCAGAGAAGTGATAGAGAACCTGGTGCGAAAAGACGTTTCGATCGTATGTAGAGAAACTGGTTTCGACCGTATGCAGGAAAATATCCTAGTAAACATAGTCTCATCTGGTTGCACGATAGTCTCTGGATGCAGGATGGAATCATCTGATTGCACGATAGGTTTTGGGTATAGGAATGTTCCATCCGATTGCACGACAGGTCCCGAATGTAAAAAATATTTTGATCAGTTGCACGATAGGTTTTGGATGTAGGGATGATCCCGTCCGGATGCACGACAGGTTCCGAATTTGGGGGTGATTCTGATCGGTTGCACGATAGGTTTTGATTTCAGGATTGGTTTTGTTTGGTTGCAGAACAAGACATAGTTTCATTCGGTTGCTGAATTTGTTACGCCCGATAGCAGAAAAGGTTTCGATATTGGTGTGGTAAAAATATTAAAAAAAAAGAAAAAAAAAAAAAAAAAAAAAGGAAGAGAGAAGACAGAACGGTGTGAAAGGACGTTTCGACTATATGCAAAGAAATTGGTCCTGACGTATGCAGGAAAATATCCTGGTAAACATAGTCTCATTCGGTTACACGACAGTATCTGAATGTAGGAATGGATTCGCCCGGTTGCACGGTAGGTTTCGGTTACAGGAATGTTTCATATGGTTGCATAGTAGGTTTCGGATGTGGGGATGATTTCGATCGGTTGCACGCCAGGTTTCGGTTTTAGAATTAGTTTTGTCCGGTTGCAGAAAAGGACATGGTTCTATTCGGTTGTTGAATTTGTTACGGTCGATCATAGAAAAGGTTTCGATGTTGTGAAGAATTGTGTCGGTATTTTCCCTGGGGTGTTAATTATATATAGAGGTATACTTGGCGAGTTTGGTGGGATAATTTAGAAATTCTAAAATTTTAGGGTGAAAAGGGTACTTTATTTAGGTGGGATTACTTGCGAATTTTTTAAAATATTCATGATACTCTCATCAAAGGATGACTAACCGACACCGAAAATTTATTTTTTCTCGAAAATTCTAGCTACATGGCCGACGTCCGGGTCTCAAAAATTTCGTAAATTTGAATTTTCGAAAATGGGTTTTTTCGTCCCAATGGTGAAGTTTCGCCGCTATGCATAACCCTGTTTCAAATCCAATTTTTAATATATTTTAGCTCTGTTTTCAGTTTTCATTTTTTTTGCACATGATTGCAGAGAAAGTCAGTGACCAAAACTAAAAAATAGGATGTTGGTGTAAGGGGTCACATGCATGAGGCATGTGGTGATTCTGAAGAAAATGAATCAGAATCATCACCATTGTCGAGGCCAACAAAATGTACACGGTAGGTTACAGTTACTACTCCTCATCACCCTGAAATTGAATCTAGTCAGATCAACCATCCTGCACGTAAGTTTCACTTTCAATATTTTATCATTATACTTCTTAGTGCATTACATAAAATTATATTAAGTTTTTTTTTAATTTTCATGTTTTCATAAATGTGCACAACCCCCATCCGCAACTTTGTACATGAGATTCAATCGTCGTCAGGTAAATCATTCTATTTACTTGAAATTAAAGTTTTTTTTGTTTTTGGAAAATAATTTTGGCAATTTCTTATTTGAATGTCAGGTGGCTCTCAAGATCAAATCGTGAGAAGCCCAGAAAAGAAGGGGGGGGGGCCCCCCCCGACAAAAAAAACCCGGGGGGAAATGAGGGGGCAAGTCAATATGGCCCGTGGAAGGGGAAAAATACTTTTGCAGCCAAGATCGTAGGGTGTTTTCCCCACTTTTTCATTTAACACAAGTCAAGTACCAGAGGTGTCAACCGCAAATGTTGGATTAGATAATATTCAGCTTGATGATGAATTTTTCTTGCAAGGAAACATTGAGGGCTTTCAGGCCATAGAGGTGCTTGAAGATGCACATGTAGAGGTAGAAGAAACAACACCCCCAATAACTGATCAACCAGTATCCGCTCCTACGATGGAAGCCCACTATCATCCTCAATCCGAGGATGACAAAGTTAAATTTGATATTCAGTCTTCTATGTGTGATGGTATTGAAGCAACCCTCCAAGAGAGGGTGCTTAAAGATTTACAAGTTATGAAACAATGGGAAATTCAGGCTAAAGTGCTTATCAAGCAAATAAATACCCATTACAAAAATTTTAATAAAAGGGAGAATATTTTTTCTCGATATGAGAATGAACCAGAGAAGCTTAATGGTCTGCTACAGCAGGCCACATCAGGATTAGTGACGTGCAGGACTTCATCCGATGATGAAGTTTTAAATATTATGTTGAATAGAATTGAGAACATCAATGTTGAAGCCCAAGCGTACTATAACCAATGGGCTTTCAACAAGAAAACTGTTGATGTTGCTTTAGCCGCTAGAGATGTGGCCGAGGTGAGAATTTAGATGCATGTTTTTCTTTTGCCAACTCTACTAACTTATGTCTTAAAACTGTTGAAGTTGCTTAAATTATGTCATATAACTACTAACTTATTTTTTTCTTTTGCAGTCAAACTTTGAAAATTTGAAATTACAGGTTCAGAGCATGCAAGTCAACATAGAGGCTGCAAAGAAATTTTTGGAAATATCCATTATTATGAAGAGAACAACCCAATAGAAAGTAAGAGATAACAACATTCTAAAAAAATATTTGTGGGAAAAACTAAAAGTGGATCCGGATCTCCTGATAAGGGAAGGACTGGAGAAAAATCCTGCTTTGAAAGAGCTTCAAGATCCCGCCAAAGAAGATGTTGGGCTGTTGGAAAATTTCAAGAAAGGACAAGAAAGTTTAGTCAGATCCAGAGCACTGCCAAAGCCTGGTGTAGAAGAAGTAGAAAAAGTAATAGAACAGGCAGCTCCAGGAGAAACTTCAGTAGAACAAACATCGATAGAACATCCGGAATGTCAAACATAGTTTGAGAAATTTCTGTGTTGAGTGGAAGTTTGTGTTGTTTTTCAACACAGTTAAAACTTTAAAGACATCTTATATATTTTAAATCTATATATGAAAAAGATAATTTACAAATTTATTATCCTCTTTAATTTTGTTGTTCTTCCTATTTATAATATTTTGATGCATTTTTCGTCTATGGCAATATGAATATGAATATGAGTATTGTTGTTTTTGAAATGATTTTAACTATTTCTAATCTCAATATGAATATGAATGCAGTTAAAATCAATATGAATGCAGTTAAAATCAGTATGAATGCTCTTCTTGTCCAAAATGATAAATATGAATGTTGTTCTTGTGTCAATATGAATGCTCTTCTTGTGTCAGATAAAATCAATATGAATGCTCTTCTTGTGTGAATATGAATGCTCTTCTTGTTTTTGAAATGATTTTAACTATTTATAATCTCAATATGAATATGAATGCAGTTAAAATCAATATGAATGCAGTTAAAATTAGTATGAATGCTCTTCTTGTCCAAAATGATAAATATGAATGTTGTTCTTGTATCAATATGAATGCTCTTCTAGTGTCAGATAAAATCAATATGAATGCTCTTCTTGTGTCAATATGAATGCACTTCTTGTTTTTGAAATGATTTTAATTGTTTGTAATCTCAATATGAATATGAATGCAGTTAAAATCAATATGAATGCAATTAAATTCAGTATGAATGCTCTTCTTGTCCAAAATGATAAATATGAATGATGTTCTTGTGTCAATATGAATGCTCTTCTTGTGTCAGATAAAATCAAAATGAATGCTCTTCTTGTGTCAGATAAAATCAATATGAATGCTCTTCTTGTGTCAATATGAATGCACTTCTTTTTTGAAATGATTTTAACTATTTATAATCTCAATATGAATATGAATGCAGTTAAAAAATCAATGTTGTAAATTCACATGAATATGATAACTAATAAATTCATATTGATCAATGTTGTAAATACTTATAAAAAATTTACAGATGAAAATGATAACTAACAAATTCATATTGATCAATGTTGTAAATACTTGAAAAAAATTACAATTAATGTAATTGAAACAAACAAATACTATGATATAAAGGCAATTAAAACTATTTCAAAAACAACAAAGGGCAGAACATGAAAACTTCTTAATAATCAAATTTTGTGAAATCTAACAAATCTGATAAAATATTGTAAAATTTGATATCAAATCAATTCCAATTTATTGTGAAATACTGGAAAAATCACAAAACCGGTTAAATACCAAATCAGGTAGCTGAAACATACAATGCTCAGCTTGTCAAATCTATTGTCAAATGAATTCAAATTGTGAAATACTTGAAAAAATGTAATACTAAAAAAATCACAAATCAGGTAGCTTGAACAAATAATTTTTTGCTTGTTCTGCATCACTATGAAGCATAGTGGATATCTGTGTCTCCACATTCTGATCACTGAATGCATCATCATCTTCCACATCGGTCATATTCAACACACTCCTTCTGCCTGCAAGGGAATTCCAAATTGCAATTGCTCTGTCATAGGGAAAATTTTCCAACTGATAGGATGATACATATATTCTCAAACAATTTTCTAAATTTTTGTCCAACCTATTGCGAAGCTTAGATTTCACAAAATATAGTGCACTGAAAACCCTCTCGTCTTCCACTGATCCCAAAATCATTGTTTGACATAATTCATATAAACAGAAGTATTCACTTATAGTATCTTGTAGGATAGTACTTGGATACAATTTTTGCCACAAACGTGCAATGGATCCAGTCTCATGGATGTTACTCAAAAGTGATGTTTGCCCAAGCATTGTTCTTCCAAAATGTGTTGACTATTCTTTCAAAATATTTTTGTTGAGTATACCATTGATTGTAACACCATTAATTTCCACAATTTTACTGAAATGCTCAATAAGTTTCATCATATATTTAACAAACAACTCATTTGTCGAATTGAAGTCACTATTAGAACCCCAAAACATGGGGTTAACCACACCCATGGCCTCAAGCAACTCATCTCTCTAAAACCAATCTCTTATCTCACTTGTCAAAGATTTTGCTATATTGGACAAATTTGTTCTAGTTTTCTGTAATACAACATGAAATCTATTGTGTGTTACAAGAACTTGTTCAACACCATCCACACCTATACTTGATTGCCTTTCAAAACAATAAAGAGGTATCAACTTTCCATGATTGTTAATACAAAGATGATCATTGATGTCAAACTTCAAATAGCTTGTTGGATCGTTCACGTTTGTCAATGTATTCCAACTATGAAACAAGGGATCTTTAAAATCTGCTTTGAACACATAAATTTTCAATAACAACACATATTTGTTTTCTCATCCTTATGAAATCAACGATATAGATGGATCTCTCTTGTGCAAATTTTATCAATCTACTCATTTCTTGTAACATTGGAAGAATACCACATAACGTCAATAGGGTTTCAAAGTTAGTCAAACGAAACAACAAATATTTTGCCTTATCAACTCCTCGACTACTTGCGTACATAAACCCTATTAATGACTGATATTCTATAAAAACTTTGAGTGCAGGTTGATACAATGAAATCCACCTTGTATCTACATCTTTTAACATTTTTTTCCCTTTTGTAACTCCTAGTGCAAACTGTTGAAACTCTGAAAACCTTTTTGGACTGCAAGAAAAATAAGAATGTATTTCATGAATGAGGTCTTCCACTCTCACAACATTTTCAAAAGTGCTCATGATTTTATATGCAAGATTCACTCTATGAGCCATGCAATGAATGGGTATCATATATGGTGCAATTGTGGTTTGCAATCGAACACAGAGACCACTCCTATGCCCTTGCATTATAGCAACTCCATCAGCTCCAACACATATTAACTTTGAGGCTATGTCTATGTCATTCATTCCTACAATATCTTTTAAACTAGTCACAACCACATTATAAATATTTTTTGCATTTGAATTTTCAACCATCTTATGTAATCCTAGCAAACTAGGTTGCCTGACATTGTTTTGAAAAGTATACACATGCATACAAATCCAGGATGTGTTGTCCACAACCGTCACCTCATCAATAGATAGTGAAATGAATCTGGAAAGTTTTACTCTCTCCCTTAGGTCCTCCTTCTCTACTAATGATATACATTTTACCATTTCCCAACCACTTCGATCAGACCAATGGCAACTCAGAATTTTTTGCAAACCAACCAGTAGAAATAGGTGCTTATAATCAAAAAAATCGGACATGGGTCTACCCTTCTTGAGAATACTAAGTACAATAGCAAACTGTAAACCTTTTACCCCTAAGTTGATCTTTTTCATTTTTTCAAAATGGGCTTCAATTGTTGCACCTTTCTCAACAAGAGATTGTTGTTCCTTTAAGTGATTGTCATATTCTATTGCATATCTGACATGCATACATTCTGATGCATCCTTCCACCTAACTATTTTAATAATTTCACCATCACTTCCTTTAACTTTTACATAAACTTTGCCAACATGTTTTTCTATTGTATCTATCTTATTTTGCAACCTATGCTCCTTGCCCAGTTTCCAACTACAAATTTTGCATCTACATACTTTATCATCGACTTGGTTATCATTAGTTAGGATAGGCTCTATCCATGGAAATTTTTTTGCCCATTCATTCTTAAATGCCCTTCCAATAGCCCAGTTAGATGCCTTCCACTTTTTATTTTTCTCGCTTGTAGATTCAAAAGAAGTTTGTAATGTATTTGATTTATCGCTTTCATTTTCAACTATGTTATTTTGAGGATTATCTTCAATTGCTTGTTGGATGTCATTGTTAAGAGAATTTTCATTAGAAGTCATCTCTTGGTGATGAATATCTTCAAGCGGATGCATATCAGGGTCCACATGGTATTCTGCATAGTAGCATACAATACTATTCTTAATTATTTTTAATTTAACAAAATAAACTAACAAACAGAAATATGGTTTATATCATCATGCAATATGGCTAGAGGCACTCTAACCATTTGAGGAAGAAAGCATTATTTAAACTAACAAATACACCTAAATGTTAAGTAGTCAAAAATCATTTGTACCTTGAATTTGCATAGATGTCGATGGCTCGCTCGATTTCAACGTATGGCTAAAATAATTCAGGATACTCTTTTCAGATTTGGCCCCCTTATTTGCATCGCCAGTAGGTGACATTTTACTTGTAAAGAAAATATTTTTAAATTTAGAAAAGTAATAAAATGTTGAAGACATCTTACTTCTGTGAAGCATTAAGATAATATTGTAATTAGAATAAAAGTAAAGATGGTTGGAAGAAAATAAATACCTATTTCCAGTCATTCTTTATTGTGATTTTTTTAGGGTATTCAAATACTCTATTTTCTGGAGATAGTACCTGTAACTAATAAGAGCAAAAAACCAATCAATATAAATTTGAAATACAATTTAATCATAGATACAATCAGAGATACAAAATGTTGAAAAATATAAAATTCTAGTACAAATTGGACAAGAAGCAGAGCATCACTTTGTCCATAGAGAACCACAATATTTACCTATTTAAAAATCTTGTAACAGAAAAGGGGATCTTAATGGAAATAGAGAATCAAAGAGTTTTAATATAGATAGAAAATAGGAGGAAAAATGGAGAACAGAGCATTGATTTATTTTCAGTAAATGATAAAAACACAGCTAAAGAAAAACCAAAAATTAGATGATAAAAAAATAGATCTTTTATTACAAGTGCTACAATTATTCTCTGTAAAACCAAAAAACACAGGATCATAGATTCAAATGTCTAAAGAGAAACAGAGTACCTATTGTAGGAAAAGGTCCATCTGAAAAGAGACCCACCGGGCGGTTGGTGTAGGAAACGGGTTGTCGATCCGGGCGAACGGTCGATCCGGACTACGGTTCGGGTGGAACTGGAAGACCGGTATTCGATCCGGGCAGAAATTATATGTCGGCCATCGAACTATGATTAACAAGAAGTCCAACAACTGGTTCGGGTGGAATTAGCTCACCGGCTAACGGTCCGGGTGGAATATGTAGTCCGACAGATGACCCGGTTGGAACTAGCTGTCCGGGTGGAACAAGTAGACCGACTACCGATCCGGGTGGATATAACGTTCGGTCGTCGTGCCGGGTGGAGAACTATGTCGTGTCGATCCGTGTACAATGCACAACGCTGAAGTTCGATGGAATCTGCAATAGATCGAATGTTTCAGTTCATATTTTCGCTTTAGAGTTTTACTTTTCGAATGTTATAAATGAAAACTATCTCTGGCTTGTTACTTATATATATAGTGGTATAGTTAGCGAATTTGGTGGGATAATTTAAAATTTAAAAAAAATTTGGCGAAAATGCTCCACGACTTAGGCGGGAGTGTCGGCGAATTTTAAAAAAATACCTAATACTATTATCAACGCACGATGAATCGACCCTTCAAAAAAAATTTGACCCAAAAATTTTGGGCGAAATGGCCGACGTCCAGGGTCCCCCAAAATCGCAAATTGGCATTTTTGAAAATGCTAATATTCGCCCAATTTGTGAATATTCACCACTAAGCAAAATGCTGCATGTTGGTCTCTAAAGCACCAAGAGTCTCTTAAGATTCGAAGAGACGTCTCATTGTATATATATTTGTACAACTTGATGCATTGAATTAATGAATGATCTCCTTTCCTTGTTTGATCTATCAAATTGCTTTTCATGTGAAATTCCATCAAATTATATTAAATTTTTAGAGACATTTTAAGTTAAATGAAAAAGATATGTGATTCAGCTTTGATCTTTTATGTTCATGTACAACATTACTTGTATAAGATCTTAACATGTTTTACAAGACTTTAATTTAAATGATAATTTAGTTTCATATACATGGATTTTTATTATAGGTTTAAAATATAACTTACAAGACTAGTCAAGGGGTGATTCCAAGAAGATAGAGCTTGTAGAGTCTAATGTGAGTACTAATGAATTCATGGATAAAATTTGTAAATGAATTTATCCTTTCATCAAGCATGCACATGGTTTTTGTTGGTAAACCAATTATTGATTTTCCAAGATGATCTTCCCACTTAGAATAATTTTATCCATTGTTGACATTGTTTTAAATTATATATTTACATCCCAAAATAGATCCAAAACTACCACTATCATTCTAACAAAGTCTTGATCATGGTGAATGTTATTTTACACATGATGAGTGATTAGTTGATGGGAGTAAATCTTACACAAATAAGAATCATGTCATCAAATAAATTTTTATATGGATGATGGGTATTGCCTTGTAATCCCATATCAAATGTTCTTAGTGCATCCTCCACATGTTCACAAAATGATCTCTATTCCATTTTTAATTTTGTAAACTTCATTTTTATGTACTTATCAAATCTATGTATTTAAATACAAACCATGAGGTTCTTCAATTTACAGAAAAGAATATAACTTTTAGAAAATGATATTTACAATAAAACCAAGAATTAAATTTACTTTTCATATTGGATTAACATCTATAAATTAAAACACCGTCTATATAGCATAAACAATATTTCAATATTAAAATAAAAACATAAAAATCATCAACTTATCTAAGATAAAAATTTAAGAACAATATAATAATCATAATATCAACAACAACCAATTATAACCCTTGTAATTGTTGACATTGTTGATCATCATTATGGGATCATTAGAATTTGAAGACATGACAAAAGAAAAAAGAAGAAATAAATGAAGGCATAAACAAAACTTAAAATGTTCTAAAATATAATCAATAATGTATAAGATTATTTCCCATGGGAGTTAGAGCAATTAGTTTGGATGAGGAGTTTTACATCCTAAACCAAGGTTCAAATATCATAGGTGAACCTTAACATTTAATCAAATGACATTAGCTCAACCGGTTATATTCCTCAACTTTTAAGGAGGAGATCTAGGTTTGAGTCTTGCCAAGCAATACACATATTTGTAAGGCTATTGCAATACCACTATGTGGTCATGATGTGATACGAGTGGGACCCATTTCAATAAAAAAATATCTAAGGTTATTACTCAATAAATTTTTAAGAAGGTGGAATGTAGATATATTTTAGAGGCCTTATCTAGTTAAGATGTCTAGACTAATACCGAAGACAAGGTTATATCATAAAAAATGATAGGATCAAAGCCTCATTTATTCTAAACTCCCCATGCATAAGTGATGCCATTTTAGTTTTATAAAAAAACATGAGAGTAAGGTGTGATCATGAGATAATTTTGATGGCATATATACCAGCTCTGCAAGGAACCTTATGTCAAATAGGATAGGCTTTATGATTATCCAAAATATAGATCTAGGGATTGTTATTAGCACTTAGAAAGATATAATTAAAGATATATAGTTTGAGTATATCTACAATAAAAAAGAGTTCTCTATCTCAAAAATAAAACCTCAATAACCACTTGGACTAGCCTACAAAATGCATATTAAAAACATTAAAAATAATCCAAAACGTAGACCTATGTAATTGCTCAAAAGTATCAAGTGGTATTAGCTGAATTGATTAGATTCTTTAATGTTTGAGGAGGAGACCTAGGTTCGAATCTTGCCAAAAAACGATACATGGATAAGATCCAAGCTTTGTTGTAATACCACTATGTGGTGATGATGTAATATGGGTGGGGCCTGTTTCAATCCCATATAGCTCAAAACTGTTATATCACTTCAATGGAAGAATTCTCTAAATATAATTTTCCTACAAGTTCCTTTGAAATTCAAAATGCTCAATTATATTTTTGAAGGTATATTTGTTCATATATACCCAAATGAGAGGTTGTTTAAACTAATTTAAGGGATTTAAATAAATTTATATAGGATCTCAAATATAACTTAGCATGGTTAAGGCTATATAATTTGAAAGAGAATGAACATGATTTTATTAAAATAATTATTTTGTTCTCAAATGTAATTTATCATAAGTCAAAGTGAGATAAGGGATTTAAATAAATTTATATAGGATCTCAAATATAACTTAGCATGGTTAAGGCTACATAATTTGAAAGAGAATTAACATGATTTTATTAAAATAATTATTTTGTTCTCAAATGTAATTTATCATAAATCAAAGTGAAAAAGTCGAGAACATTCAATTGTTACTAATACAATATATTCAAAACTTCAAACTTTTTACTATTGGATTTTGAAATGTAGGTATGATAAGTTTCAATCATGTGATGCGCATTCTAAGGTATATTGCACATATATTATTAAACATATTGCCCTCAAGATGATGCAATATTCATATATTGAAGTTATTATTTATATCTTTATTAGTGAGTCTTATAATTAAAATAAAAACTCAAAACTATTTATTCAACTACCTTAGTCAATTCAAAGTAATATGTATGCAATAAAATCTATTAATGCCATTCATTTTAATCACAATAATAAGAAAAGTGTTTTACATGTGACCATAACCTTACGTACTTTAAACAACATGTTTATAAAAAATTAAAGACAACTCACTGCAAGATTTATTTCAATTTCATTTATGGATTGCTTCAATCCTCAATGACTTCAGCAACAAAGAAAAACAAATCATATAAACAAACACATACTTCACACACTCTTATATCTACCAACCCTTTAATAAAAAGAAAATACTTCACACACTCTTATATCTACCAACCCTTTAATAAAAAGAAAATACTTCACACACTCTTACATCTACCAACTCTTTAATAAAAGAACGTGGTGGAGCCGAATGACATTTGGTGTAATGGCAGTTGCTTAGTTATTATCATCCATGTGGTTGTGAGGTCGTTTCCTCTTGTGTTTGCTGGAACAAGTGCTTATATTTGCAAATATTTATATAAGATGTTCAATATATAAAAAAAAGAACATAGTGATTAGTGATTAATGTTTACCCACTAATATCAGACCTAAGGATTTCAAACAAAAATTAGTTAACAAGTAGAGGAAATTATGTAGGAATATACTACAACTCTTTAATAAAAGAACATGGTGGTTAATGATTAATGTTTACCCAGTAATATTAGACCTAAGGACTTCAAACAAAAATTAGTTAACAAGTAGAAGAAATTACGTAGGAATATACTTCCAAGATTCAACTGGCTATCAAGAATTTGTGTGGAAGACAAACTAGAGTTAAGGCCATTTTGTTTGTACATGTTTGAGGTCTTCAACAAAATAACATATTTAGAATTGTTTTACATGAATAACAAAATACCTAAAGTTTTAAATTATTTTTTTCATTCTTCATAATTCTAATAGATTTTTAAATGTATAATTTATTTTAAAAGGTTTCAAAAATAAATTTTATAATATATTTTAAAAGATTAAAAAAATAATTTTAATAAAAAATAAATAAAAATGTTTATATCTCCTCCCATTTGTTTCCTTTTAAACTGTCACTAAAAAATTATCAAATAATATAGCTAGGAAAAATGTTTTAAAAACAACAAAGTCATCAAATAATATTAACTCTTTCCATTCAAACTTTGATAATAATTGTGGGTGAAACATACGACGCATGGATAAAGATCACCATATTCCATATTCCCGAGAGCATCTTTGTTTTCAGCTAGGTATCCTTATTTTCATTTGGATCTTTATTAATGATTTTTTTTAATTTATATGTTTTGAATTTTTTTTATAGGGAACAATAATTATTGATTAAAGTTTGGTTTTGAGAGAACAATGCAACTTTTCAAATTGTTATGTGAGACTATGTTAATCTTCTATTAATAAGTTTTAAAGAATTTGTTATCGACTTATAAAATGTTAACATCCACTCATACTCAAACCTTTATCTACAATGTAAAAAATAAAATATTCAAAACTTTTTAATAGGTTGACTAAAACATCTATTTTTATTTTATACAATACAAATTATTATATTTAAAAAGTATTACAATTTGGTTGACTAGTTTACGAACTATTCAAATAAAAAATTTAAAATTTTATAAACAAGAGTATATTCTAACTCTAAATGTTAGAGTATTAAAAATAATTAAAAGAGTATATTCTTACTCTAAATGTTACTATATTAAAAATATTAAAATAAGCTCCAGTGGGGTGGCTTGGTGGTGAAGGCTTGGCTCCAGTGGGGTGGCCTAGTGGTGAAGGCTTGGGGTTGGTCTTAGGTTCCAATCCAGTTACAGGTGTATGTGAGTGGTGACAAATAGATGGGTGTGCGTACAAAAAAAATAAAAATATATTTTTGTTACAGGTGTATGTGAGTGGTGACAAATAGATGGATGTGCGTACAAAAAATTAAAAAAATATTTTTGTTGCAGGTGTATGCGAGTGATGACAAATAGATGGGTGTGCGTACAAAAAAATAAAAATATGTTTTTGTTTTTAATTTACAACTAAACAAAATGTTTGATGACGAACATAAATACAACTTGTGGTTTGTGGTCTGTGTTTTCTTTAGTTTAGGATAAACAGAAAACGGCGGGGAACGTCTTCAAACGAGACTGAAGCAAGAGGAAAACACACCCATAAGTCGACTTGCTCAATTGGAAGATCAAGTGCTCTCACTAATTCTTTGACAACCAAAGTAAGGAGAGAAAAATATCAACCTAGCCATGGAAAATTGCATTTTAATGCACAGATGTGGATTTCAGCCACGTAAGAATTATCCAGCTCTCAGTAGGCCTTCATTTCATGTCAATTCTTTAAAGATCCCACTACACCTATCTGGGAAAAAACATCCCCAGATAACCCAATTTCTCCATGCAAAATTCCACAAGCAAAACTGGCCTCAGCTGCATTCAATTGCCGGTAGAAAGCTCACTATTCGATGCAAGAGAAGCAATTCAGAGATGCCCAAAAGCCCACCAGCAACAAAAGCTGCTGAAGACTTAAAGATGGGGTGTTCAGCAGACATGGACTATATTGGGACGGGACTCGATGTGGAAAGTGTTATTCCTGCCACCAGTGGAGATGATGATGAGACTGTCAGACCCACTAATTCTGAAGGTGAAAAATTGTTGCCCACCTCATCCAGCTTTGCAATAGCAGAGGAACAGGAATTTAGTGGGATGATGAATGTGGTTTTGGACACCCTTTTGTTGATATCCCCATTCTTTTTCTGGGGCACTGCTATGGTGGCCATGAAGGAGGTTATTCCAAAAACTGGTCCTTTCTTTGTGGCTGCTGTGAGGCTTATTCCATCTGGGCTTCTCTTGATTACTTTTGCGCAATACAGCGGTAAGAAACAGCCCTCTGGTTTCATGTCATGGTTGGCTATTGCACTCTTCGGTCTGGTGGATGCTGCATGCTTCCAGGTGGGCACTCTTGTTTCTCTTCTATTTGGCCCTTTCAATCTTGCATTGGAAACCTCCTTGGGTATAATTGACATTGAACTCGGAGACTATGGAGACTTCAAGCCAATGCCCAATTGGCCAGGGCAAACCCTTTTGCGAGGTATATAGAGATAAAACTATTAGGCTTTTACAGATGATAGGACTACGGTCATTCTTTGTTTCCGGCACTGCCTATCATTTTTGGGTAGCCATGAGAAATCTGCTCTTTTGCACAATTTTTTTTTTAAAGCCAAACACGCATTACAATCTCTTTTGGTGAATAAGCAAAGTTACAGTTTTTACTTCCCTTCAGTTACAAATTCCACTAGGCAAAGTTACAGTTTTTACTTCCCTTCAGTTACAAATTCCACTACCTAACTGACATGACAGAGAATATGCTCAGCTACAGTTTTTTCTCAGCATCACAATTCCAACATTCTCCCCTTGACACTCAGAGGTCTCACAAGACTGTCTCTAAGTTTAAAAACTTAACTTTGACAACTCCTTTTGTGAACACATTACCAAGCTGCTCTTGAGTGCTACAGCACTTCAATTCTATTAGTTTCTTTTGTACCATATTCCTGATAAAATGATACTTGAAATCAAAGTGTTTAGACCTGTTATGATGGATGAGATTTTTTGCCAATTGAATTGTACCCATATTATTACAAACAATGACTGTAGGATGACGATGCTTCTCACCAATCTCCTCTAGAACCTTCCTAGCCACAAGGCTTGTGCACTAGCTGAAGTGATTGCAAGATTCTCAGCTTCTGTGGAGGAAAGAACAACTGGTCCTTGCTTCTTTTCTCAGCTTCTGTGGAGGAAAGAACAACTGATCCTTGCTTCTTTGAGCTCCACGTGATTAGTCCAGAACCAAGAGAAAAACAATTGCCAAAAGTAGGCTTCCGGTCATCCAAACTGCTGCCCTAATCACTATCACTAAAACCAACAAGCCAAAAGTAGGCTTCCCGTCATCCAAACTGCTGCCCTAATCACTATCACTAAAGCCAACAAGCTCCACCTCCTTAGTTGCATAATAATGAATGCCAAAATTCAAGGGTACCTTTCATGTACCTCAAGATTCTCTTTGCAGCCTTCAAATGAATTTGAGATGGTTCATTCATGTACCTTGAAACAAAAGAAACAACATAAGCAATGTTTGGTCTAGTGTAAGAAACATCAAACTTCCCACAATATTCCTATAACCTGTCACATTTACTTTCTCAGCTCCATTGTCCTTGCACAACACTACTTCATGAGCAATCGAATTGGGAACTGGTTTACATTTGTCGATACAAAACTTCTTCAACATATCTTTAGCATACCTTCATTGGCAAATAAAAATTTCATCTTCACGTTAATGAACCTCCATTCCAAGGAAGTAATGCGTCAACCCCAAATCTTTCATTTCAGACTCATTCATCATAGCATTTTGAACTCATATTTCATTTTTGAACTGCTGTCCATATAAATCAGATCATCTACAAACAAATATACAAGATTAATATCATTACCTTCTTTCTTGTAGTTAAGGGTAGGCTCACTCTTGCTCCTTTTGAAGCCACTTTGTTGAAAGTATCATTTTATCCGAGCATACCAAGCCCTTGGTGCTAGCTTGAGGCCATACAAGGCCTTCTTCAACTTGTATATAAAGTCTTCTTTACCTTTAACCTCAAAACCTTGTGGTTGTTGTACATACACTTCTTCTTCTAAATACCCATTCAAGAAGGCACTTTTCACATCCAAGTGATGCACACTTTATAGACACTAGTACTAGACAAAAGCCGAAATACATTGTCCATAGGAGTCTAAGTGCAAAATGCACCAAGTTTTGTAATGTAAATAAATGTAAATTCAAATGTGAGTCAGATGCTAGTGAAATGTCAATGTAATGCAATTTGGTCATGAGTTTGATAAATTGCAATAAACTATAATGTGCATTAAGGTTGTCATGTGTATGTCTGAAGGGGGAGGCGGTTGACTAGTGAGAGGTCCTAGAAGCCATTGTTGGCAACAGCTAGAACCAAAGCATAAATAGTGACCTCCCTTCATTGTTCATATCATTATGCTAGTAGAGGAGTGTGTGCATTGTATGTACGAGGAAGCATGGTGCAGGATAGTACAAGGATTCCATATTGCTAACTAGAGTGAAGCTTGTCATCAGATTCAACTGTACCATATGAGTGGAAGTGTTGTACAAGTAACTGTGTCGTTCAAGTGCTGATGATGTGTGATGTTGGACCAGCAATGACTGTAGTCTTAGTTGGCTCCTAGAATCTGTTATTCCAATTGTTCCTCCAACCATCAGAATACCCATTGCTATGCTACACACTCCATCTCTTTTGGGATGCCATAGCAATGACCATTCTAATTGTTTCTTGCCTTGCTACAGGTGCAAATGTTTCTTCATAATCAATTCCATACCTTTGTGTGAATCCTATAGCAACAAATCTAGCCTTGTGTCTTTTGGTACTGCCATCACCGTTATATTTGGTCTTGTATATGCACTTGGAACCCACACATTTCTTACCATTGGGAAGTCTCATAAGCTCCCAAGTATCATTATTTTGAATGGAATTGATCTCTTTTTGCATTACTTGCACCGACACATCATTAGTACAAGCATCTTCAAAACAAGAAGGTTCAATCTCAGCTTGAGAAATCAAAGCATAATTAACCGACTCACTTTTAGGATCTTCTTCATCATCTCCATAGATGTGCAGCCAATTCAATCTTGAAACAACTTGATCAACTTCTTGAGCTTGGCCTCTTGTAAATCTCCTTTCAAAATTGCTATCAAGCATTTGACTTGGTGGGTGAGCTTGAAGAGTTCTCTTCCCCTTCTTAGTCTTCATAAGATCAATAATGGGTGATAGGAGGTGAAGTCAATATTCAGATCTCCGATGTTCTTCAGCAGAGTGGTGCAGCTTATAGCGATCCTTTCTCGCATGTGGGACCCTCGCAATTAATGAATGCGGCAATTAATTAAACGTAGTTGTTAATGAATGCGACAATTAATTAAACGTGGTTGTTAATGAACGCGGCAATTAATTAAATGCGGTTGTTAATGAACACGGCAATTAATTAAACGCGGTTGTTAATGAACGCGGCAATTAATTAAACGCGGTTGTTAATGAATGCGTTTTGGATGTACCTCGACTTTTCTGGAATCTTCTCTTGTTTTCCTATAAAAAGGAATGACCCCTTTCATTTGTAAATAGAGAAAAAAGGGTGCGAATGTAAAAAAGTTCCTTGAGATTAATAAAAGATAATAGCTGCCATTGCCCCGTGGTTTTACTTGCACATAGCAAGGTTTCCACGTAAATCTTGTGTATTGTTTTATTGTTGTTTTAGCTTGCTTGCTCCTAATTTTTCTAATAGAATTACTTGAGAACTTGATGAACTCGCCTTAGGAATGCTTGAAGAACTACTTAAAGGACTACTTGGCGGACTTAATGGAGTAGGCACACTAGTGGGTTGTTCACCACCAACACTACCATTACTAACATTGATGGTCTTACTAGCTTGGCCTCTTTGATGACCATATACTCCCCCTCATTAAAAATCAAATCTCTAGGAACCACCACTTTGTTAGTCTTTAGATTGTAGAACCTGTAAGCTTTTCTATTTTCACAATATCCAACAAAAATATAAGGCTTACTTTTTGGACCAAGCTTCTTCCTTTTCTCATCAACAACATGAATATAGGCTAAACAACCAAAAACTTTATAATGATTAACATTGGGTTTCTTCTCATACCATGCTTTATAAGTAGTCATATTATCAAGAGCACTTGTGGGACTCCTATTAAGAATGTATATTGTTGTAGCAACCGCATTACCCAAAAAGAATTGATCAGCCCCTTGGTTTGGAGCATGCTTCGTGCCATTTCAACTACAGTCCGGTTCTTTCTTCCACCCACCCCATTTTGTTGAGTGTAGGCAATTGTGAGCTGCCTCTTGATTCCATTCTTATTACAAAATTGTGTGAACAGCCTTGAACAATACTCACCACTACGATCAGTCCTTAAACACTTAATTCTATATTTGCTTTCATTTTCTACAAAGGCTTTAAAGCTCTTGAAATCATCTAAAGCCTCATCTTTATTCTTTAAAAAATATACCCAACATTTTATGGAAAAATCATCAATAAAAGTAATAAAATAAAATGACTTACCCAAGCTTTTGGTTTGCATTAGGCCACAAATATCAGAATGAACTAATTGGAGTGGATGTTGGGCCCTCCACACTTTTCCTCTTGAAAACCTTTCTCTAGCATGCTTGCCTTTGGCACATCCCTCACAAACTTCTTTCTGATATTCACTTTGGGCAAACCAAAAACCAACTCTTGAGAAGTCAACAACTTCAAACTTTGAAAGTTTAAGTGGCCATACCTCAAATGCCACAACCAGCTCTTATCGTCAATAACAACGTTTGACAAGCTGCTGCCATTACCTCCAAACTTCAAAGGAAACATTCAATTGCTTGACATGGGAACAATAGTGACAACTTTGTTCCCACGGTTCTTGTCATATATGATACATTGCTTATCATAAAAAACAACTCTATAATTCTTTTCACAAAGCTGCCCAACACTGCACAAATTATGCTTAAGATTAGGAGTGTAATAAATATCATGAATTTGCTTTTTACCTTCCTTAGTATTTATGTCCATTACGCCTTTTGCTACCACCTCCAAAAACTTGTTATCACCAAGCTTAATCTTGGTCTTGAATTTCTCATCCATAGTAGCAAACAACTCCTTGTTGCCCGTCACGTGGTTGGAACATCCAGAATTTAGATACCAAGTCTCTTGAAGAGTCTTTCAACCTTGTCATAGGATAAGAAGAAGTTGTTTGAAACTTCCTCATTCTCATTTGCATTATTTACTCTTTTTCCTTCATTTGCAGATGTTACTCTACATTCTTTTTCAAAATGTCCATACCTTTTACAGTGGTTGCATTGGACATTTCTCTTGTCAAGTCTTCCATTTCCTCTAGTAGTAGGTCTGCCTCTTGTTCCTCCTCTTCCTCTTGAAAAATATTGATATTGCCCTCTACCTTGCCCTTGTCCTTGGTTGCTTGTACTAGCACCATCACTCTTTGAGATTCTTAACTTTGAGGCAAAATCCTTCTCTTCACCTTCACCAAATATGTCTCTTAGACTTTCTTCATGTGACATAAGAGAACCAACAAGGTGATCAAACTCTAATGTTGTCAAATCTTTACTTTCTTCAATGATGATGATAATATTTTTCCAAGATAGTGTTAGAGTTCTTAACACTTTCTTCGTAACAACTTCATTCTCCATTGTTTCTCCAACAATGGCCATTTTATTAATCACATCTTTTACTTTAACACAATATTCATTTACAGCTTCGAGGTGTAGACCAATTGGTGCGGCCAAACCCTATAAGGGGGACGAACGTCCAGGGTAAATCTTGGGCCTCACCAGGCTGAATGCTTGTCCCTTTCCTGGTGCTTTCAATGGCGTAAAATATTTAAAATGATTGCGGCATGGTGGTTATAGGGGCGGACTGCGCGGAGTACTATTTGGCAGCTTCCGGGGCGGACAGCGCATAATACTGTGGCAGCCATAAAAGACGGATAGTGCGCTTGGATCATCGTGGCGGCTATCGAATGCCCCATGTAAAAAAAAAAGAAAAAAAACACAATATTTATTTACACTTTCAGAATCTTGCATCCTCAAGTTCTCAAACTCTCTCTTCAAGGTTTGCAACTTGACCACTTTCACTTGGTCACTGCCTTGGTAAACCTCTTGTAGAGCCTTCTAAGCATCCTTTGCTGATTTTGCATTTGCAATCCTCGGAAACAAGCTCTTGTCTAGAGCTGACTGAATGTGATATAGTGCCAAAGAATTCTTCTTCTTGGCCTCCTCCTTTGCTTGTTTGTCATTATATGGGATAATAGACCAATCTGCTGGATCATTATAACCAGCCTCAACAATATTCCAAAGATCTTTCCCAGTCAACAACGTCCTCATATTAATGCTCTAGTAGTCATAATCTTGCCCACTAAACTCTGGAATAGGAAGGGAGTTATTGTTGGCCATGATCAATGGTTAGAAAGATCAAGTACTCAACCTCACTTCAACCCAAGACCAGCAATGGCTCTGATACCAAATGTGAAATCTGCTCTTTTACACAGCACATTTTTTTTAAAGCCAAACACACACATATGCTGCAATCATTACAATCTCTTTTGGTGAATATCCATAGCTGCAATTTTTACTTCCCTTTAGTCACAAATTCCACTACCTAACTGATGTGAAAGAGAATATGAATAGCTACAATCTTCAGTTACAAATTCGACTACCTAATTGACATGACAGAGAATATGCACAACTACAGTCTTCATTTACAAATTCCACTATCTAATTGACATGACAGAGAATATGCATAGCTACAGTTTTTGCTCATCATTATATTTCCAACAAGCCGGACAGCTATGGACAGAAAATACCCAATAGTTATTTTTTGATGTGTATCTTTGAAACTTGTCAAAATGATCTCAGGTTGGTATTTATTTTCAAAGTACATGTAAATGTAGTGCTAAGCATGCCTATATGTGCAAGAAAGGTGTTACGATCAATTCTTAGAGGCTGCTCAATTGTAGTGGTAAGAATGACTACATGTACAACAAAGATGGTGGCATCAGTTCTTAGGGGCTGTTCAGCTGAGTAAACTCTTTTTAACAAATGATTATTTCCCTCTATTTCTGGACAACGGGACTCCCAGAAACATGTGTGCTAGCTAAGCCCAGTTTGCCTAGAAATGATTGCCATGCCATTGGTGCTGCCTGTCCTTGGTGCTATTAGAGAAAAATTTAAATAAGATACACTTCGAATCCGAATATCCTATTAAGCACAGGGTAGCAATCTAAGCCCTAAACCTAACCAGCTCAAAGTTGAAAAAAAAAGTTAGTTCTTTTGTTTTCAGATATTTTATTTTATAGAGTTTCAACTGTGTAATATTTAATACTTGAGTTCTTTGAGTACCTTTTTGGTCATGGAGAATGGTAGTAATTACAGCATTCAGGACCCACAAAGCCTAAAAATGCCTTTAAACTAAACCATTTAATAATATTCTCTTGCATTTGTTATAAAACATCACAGTAAAAGTGGTTCCATTGGATGAACCGTACTTAAGGATCCTTAAACTCATCCATGTGACATTTCATATAATACACTTGGGGGAGCTTGAATTTGTTTACATGTGTGGGTTTTGGAAGTATATGATTCCTGCTGCTATGTGTAATGATGATGAATTTGAATTAATATCTGACAAAGCAGTTTTGATAATCTTGTAGGGCTTTTTAGCAGAAGGTTTGAAGAGGACTAGTGCCGGCCTGGGAAGTGTAAGTGGAATTTACAATTTTTTGTTACCTTGATTTCTTTTTTTTCTGTAGTTTTTTTTAATGTTTATATGGGATTGAGATGGGTTCCATCCCTATTACATCATGACCAGATAATGGTATTACAACAGCTTGGTTTTTATGCATCTATCACTTGGCAAGCTTCGAACCTGGATCCCCTTCTTAAAAGTTGAGGAATTTAACTGGTTGAGCTAATGCCATTTTGATTCTTTTTCCTCTGTAGTTGTCAATCATACATATGGGTATTTTGTCAAATAAAAAGAGGCATCTGGTTTTGAACTACGACATTAAAAGTTCAATTATCTCCATTTTTGCACCCTCACTGAAGTTATTATGTGCAAAATCCATGAGTCAATATATTTCATTGTGCTATTTATAATGCCTATTTAATTTTAGAAGTGTCCACGTTTTGATGACGTCAAAAATTCTACTATTGTGTGCTGTTACTGGAAATTTCTAAATTTTGTTTTGCATATATTTGTTTCTCAAGTGATTACCATGACCTATAAATGCTTTATTCTTTTAGTTTGGTTTTGATTATCTCACATTAGACTTCATGGAGGTTCTGTGGAAGAAAGTGTAAGACACATGCAATGCACTAGGAGTTTGGCTTCCTTTCACATTGGTTCTTTTGAAATCACAACACATACATTGCAGTCTTGTTTGGCATGGATGTTGGTCTCTATTGTAAGAGTACATTTTTATTGTTCATATTGCAGTGGCCTAGGCAATTATGCTATGTTTCCAACAACTGTCAGTGTATCGCCACTTTAAAGAATTGTATATAAGTGTGAATCAAAGCAATTTTGACATGTACTTTATGTAAACAATTCCATTATGTATAAGAGGGAGCCTGCTGCTACATTATGAGTGAAAGCTTAATCAGGAAAGAGTGTGTCTTTCAATGCCCCAATAATAATTTAACTGGTTAAAAGTGCAATGTGATTAACAAGGTGCTTAAGGATGTTAATGGGGGTGTCTAGTCCCTTTTCAAAAAACTTCTTTTGCTACATAATTTTACTATTATTTGAATGGTATTATTGCCATTCTCATGTCCTTTCTTTTCTTCATTTATAATGTGGAAATGCATAGAGCTACTTTTATGTGCACTTTTATCTTATTACAGGTAGGAGAGGGTTTAATGCTACTCTGTCCAAAGAGTATGTAGTTTTTACAAACTAGTGTTGCTCACCTGAAAAATTGCATAAATGTGTATATTGAAAGCCTACATACACTGTAGTGACATAACAATCATTATCATGAACATGCATACCTACTCAAATCTAAGTTTTAGATGTATAAAGATTGTACTGAACATCTAGGGTGAGTATTGGAGTATGATCATCATCACAACCCTATCATAGATGGCATTTGACATTCATTGCCGTCATTCCATTGGAAATGAGGCTAATAAATTTGTTGGTCCAACTAACGTGCCATATCTACCAATCCATTCAAAATAAAAGGCCATCATCCATCTCACACAATTATGATTAGAGGGGATACACAATAGACTCTCAAGCCAATCATCACTTTGAAGGGTACACAATGGACCCTCTTAGGTTGGATATAATACCTCTAAAGGTGATACGTGTAGTATCCCGCTATTACCAACGCACTTTGAATGGAAATTCATCGAACTAGCTAAGGCAAAAGACAAAGCAATGAATAAATCAATGAAAATTGGCTGAGTGTTAAGCAGTGCACTCTGCCTGGTGCAAGGGCACCAGGAAGTAGTGCACCCAGTTCTTGTTTTGTGTGTCCTATTCAACTTGAGTGGGCTAACGGTGGAGACTTTGGAAGTCTGAATAGAGATCTAAGGTTCGAATCCTACGGGGGTTTGGGTTGTATGCCATGCTTTGGTAATCGGAGTATGGTTGGATAACCATATATTGGGTAAACAACATCCTCTATGAGGGTCGTCTCATATAGCCTATGGCCTCACGGACGTAACTAACTACTTTACCCTTTTACCAATTCCTATTTTGTGCACCCTGATCCAGTCCAATGCACCTCGTTCTTGTTCTAATGTACCCCATTTGCCAAAAATGCATGCTGATCCAGTCTAGTGTGCCCCCTTCCTGTTATGATGCACCACGCTTGCAAGAAATCCACCCTGTTTGTCATAATGGCCTTTTTTTGTACTATAGTGTTGGACTTCATCTATAAGTAAGAGCAATGGGCTCATTTGCAAAGTCCTTTGACAATTTCAAGAGAGCTAAAGCTACTCTTTGCTATCAACGGTGATTTGTACTCTATTTTTACAGTTAATGAGAAACTGAACATGGTGCTCATGAATCAACTGTGTTATGCAACCTCTTTATTCATGAGTGTGTGGTGTTAGTGTCTAAACTCTTTTACTTTTGCTGGTCCCTTTTCTCATTTATTGCAAGTATTCTAAGGCTAATTCACTGAACTTATTTGACCAACAATCACTAGGCCATTGCTGATCTCGCTACGGCTTTGACCATATGAATTTTCTCGCATTTGCTTATTTTCTCACATCCTTTACCTCAACAATAGTAGATCAAATTTATTTATTTTGCTTTGCTTAGATTCTTTTTATCGTTTCAATTAAATTAGTGGGAACCCAACCCAAATTTGGAGGTTGGGAAGAGGAAACCCTTTTCTTCTATTTGTTGAAATGTGGTCACGGACACAAATTTCATTCGACGATTTCCATGTTCAACAATTCTTGGTATGCCGAGTGGGATAATCCACGTTTTTTCAGCAAAGACATTTGACTGATCCCACAAAGAAATAGGCATTGTGCATGCTTCAACAGTTTTATCATGGTTGGTGGGGACACACAAGTGTGATTTCTACACGAAATTGATCTTATTCCACTCGCATCCAAATTTCATATCTACAAAAATATACTTTGAATTTCTTTAAATCCGTAAAAGGGTTTGTTTATCTCATCGAAACACACAAAACCCACAAATCATTTGATCAAATTTGTGTGTTTGGCCTTGATTGATTAGTGTTGAACTTTACAAATTGTGATTTTTCTTGCCTTAAGATATATTTCGATTCTAATGTTCATGCAATGGCAACTCCGTTTTCCAAACTAACCCAAAATTTTTCCTAACATGATCTAAAGATCGAAATAGTTGTTTGGCAGATTCATTTTTGCTTTTTGAAATTTGTGTTTTTAGGATTGATCGAGATTGAGACTTTGCAACGAAAAATTGCTAAGCGTTTGGTGCGCCCTGCTCCATAGCAGTGTACCTCATTTGTTTGTGCTTTATTTTTTGGCTAAGTGTGGAAGTGTACCTCATTACTTAAAATCAGCCATTAAAAATTTGTCTAAGGCAAAAGTGTGCCCTGTCTGACAAGCAATGTGCTTCGCTCTACCAGTAGTTTACCTTGCATTGAAATCCCTCTTCTTAATCTATTTTTTGAAATCTCTCGTTTTCATCTATGGGTATGAGATAAAACCTTTGATGGATACATGTTTTGCCAGCGATATGACCACACCGCTAGGAGGAAACGCTCCAATGATGATGGGTATTTCCTTGGTTCCGAATCACCAAATCCTTCAAGAACCAACTTATATTTGTGTAGAAACGCCTGTATACCAAATGTCACATGTGCAAGGGCAACCCATACAGAATGGGCAAGTACCGGAATTGTCTCAATTCATTCCCCAACAAAGCCTTGTAATGTTCACTTAGCAAGAATTCCTTGCCCATACAACCCAAACACTCATCCTACAATTTCAACACCCTTCCCCACAACAATTAACCCAATATCCATAGTTTCCCCAAGCTCAATAGTGTCAACAATTTCTGTAGAACTAGAAAGACATCGAGACACAACTAGATGAACTAAAGTACATGGTTTCAATACTTCAGTCATTCTATACACAAGAGTATGAACTCGATGAGGGAAATTGGTCGGTGCCCCAATAGGGAAATTTTTTGATGGCTGATCAAGCACAAAACTATATGGTGAATCAACTCACTCAAGTTGGTTAACCAATGGCTGATCAACTCATGATGAAGCAAGCAACAATAAGTCAGGTGGTTGTACCTCAGACTATTATGATGCAAGTCTATGCGATGCCTAAAACATCCTCAATCTATTGAAATTGTTCAACTTCCTAAGGTGTTGCCATGTAAAACAATCATTCTGATGGGTTGCTAATTCCTCCAAAGAATCCCCCATCCTCTTACCAAGCGTCAAATTCCTTAACAAGCGATAGAAGTCAAGGTAGTAAATGAAGATTCTAAAGATGGAGGGCAGAACTCATAAAGGAGTGTGAGGTATTTGTTTTCCCAGATAGGCGAGGAGGACCTATAAAGTAGATAGAGATGAGTCTGTGATTGGGGCATGAGGCGGTTATACCGGGGCTTGTGGAAACAATGCAAAAAGAAGGAAAGTCGACAAGACTGAAAGAGTTATTAGATGAGCCCCCATTTGTGGATGTGTTTCACTTCCTCAAAGAAGAAATTCCAAAACAAGACTACCAAATTTGTGGAACACCTTGTGAACCAAAAAGAGAATTTGAAGTGGAAAGCGAAGATTTGGAGGATTAAGATTCAAAAGTTGAAGTAGGAATATGTGGCATTCATGTCTCCACTAGAGGAAAAAGATCCTATAGAAGCAATAGAGCCAATTTTACACCCAAAATATGAAACATTCAACTTTGTCTCAGAGGGAAAAGAATCCATGAGTTCTGAATAATTCACGACAAAAGGACCTCTTATAGAAGGGTTCTACCTCCTTGAAGAGGAAATTTCGGAAGTATACATTGTCTAACTGATGGGGAAGGATTCACCTTCAAATCCCAAAGTTGTTTGGGTTTGTTTAGATGAATGGACCACACTAAGCAACAGAGAGGTCATTATTATAAAAATGATGCAATTACCTACAAATTTTGGGGGTATAGCTGAGGTAGGGCTTACATTCCAACAATTTAGCATCGTGGAGGATGATAGTGAGTTTGTCGAGGAGCAATAGTAGAAAGAATCTTCATTACCAAGTAATGACTTGTCATTCAATTACAAAAGGATAGGAGTCTGGACTAGTTGTCGAAATCAAAGTTCACCATGGGATGAGATAAAGGTGAGGAAGCTATCACAGTTGTGAAAATCCTAGCACCCACACATGCTCTTGTCCATATTTTGGGTAAAGAGGAGTATCTTTCCCAAGGTGGTTTGCATCAAGAGTCAGATCAGAAAGGAATAATGAGAGAGAAAGTTGTTCCAATGGCTCAGACTTTGACATTCACCAATAGTCCTTCTTACTCTTTTGATGAAGAAACATATTACCTTCCAAAGTGCATCTATGAAGCTCTAGAATGGGAAAGACCCCTTGGCAAGGACCCTCCTTATGCACCATTGATGCTATTTGACTTGTTGTGTTTGCATCGGTGTTGGAAGATCCTAAGTTGGAATATTGACATTAAGAGAAAAGGCAACTATTTTCTGGAGCCTATATATGGAATCGACTCGCTCAATGAGATAGTTGTCAATGAGCATATGAAAAGTGATTTGTGACGTACATAGTTTGCAAAGAAATTGGGGAATTTTTTTTTTGCTAAGTATGGAATGCACTTCATCCGGTACAAGTGCACCTTGCTCGAGCCTAGTGCACCCCATTTAACTTGGCAAAAAAAGGGGAAGAAAACTTTTGGCCAAGTGTAGAATGCAACCATTGGGTGCAAGTGCGACTTGTCGGGTGCAAGTGCGCCCTTCTTGTTGCGAGGTGTGCCCTACCCAAACCTAGCATGCCCCATTCAACTTGGCTGAAAAAGAAAAATGAATCCTGTCCGATCAAACAAAAATCCTAATTGGGACTTCGATTTCCCACTTCTTTCAATTCGTTTCGACATTTTTCTTGGCCACTTGTTCTAGATTGTTTGCACCAAAAAAAAAAAAAAAAAAATAGCCTTGCTTGACTGAATGAAAATCCATATAGAGATGCTTGACTTTTTTTATTTTCTCTCTTCCTATTTTTGCATTTTCTCTTATAGTCTGTTTCCAAGCTTGTTTAAAAAAAATTGTCTTGCTTGAGCAAAAATCTCGCAAGAGACACTCAAGTTCCCATTTCTTCTCATCCCTGTCTTTCAAAGATTGGTTGAAGATCTCTTCAAGATAAAATGATGCACCAACCTACGAAAATGATGACAACAAGTCACAAAAACAATAGACAACACAAGAGTTGGTGAATGTGAATCATTCTTGGATACCATGGTGGGCAATAAAAAGGAGAATGAGGTCGTTAGACCTTTAACGACTTAGGGAAAAGGATTAAAAAAGATAGAAAAATGATGGAAAACCTTGAAAAGAAGGGCTTAAGGGAAAAAGACAGATCACCTACTAGGAAAAGAGCAATAAAGACAAAAGCTGCTTATTTAGAAGAACAAATTACTTCCACCATCTGCCCCATGATCACTTCACCTCCGCCCCCTTTGTTTCTTCTTTTGTCACTATTCCTTCTACCCTTCTTATTTCTTCTATTCTCGCTTCTCAAACCCCCTCACATCTTCTAGTGTGCCAATCTCACCTCCAATAAGCACAACCTTAGTCCAAGGGTCACCCGCAAGTTTGCCTTCTCTAGTTTAAGAGCCATCACATTTGCCATTACCAACTTACAACATCCCATCTTAATTTGTCACACATCATCAACTATTCCACCGCCATCCATGCTTCCTTTGGTCCCCCATATTGCAAGCATTGTTGTGTCACCTCATGTGTCCTCACCTCAACCCTTATTATCACCCATCATCACCTAGTTCACGCCATTGTCTATGTCATCACATCAAACTTGTATCTTCACCCTCATTGGTCCAAAGGTTGTAGGTATAATGACACTCTTCCCTCCAACAACATCGGGTGTGTTCAAGGCAATATGTATTCCAGATTCATTTTGTAATGCAAATTAGCAGGTACTTGTAAACTGTTGCCTTAGAGCTAAACAAACTTTTTTGTTGTGAGATGGCCTCAATTTTGACTCAATGTCCAAGAATAAGGCACAATCTGGGATCTTCAAGCAATCGGGATTAACGTCCTCATGAGCCACCAGAATTGTAGTAGCCCGCTACTACCATCATGCTCTGAACAAAGATCGGCCGCACAAGCTGAGGCAAAAGACAATGTAGTGAAAAAATCAACAAAAATTGGCTAAGTGTTAAAGAATGTGCCATGCCGAGTGCAAGTGTGCCCCTCTTAAAAGTAGTGTGTCCCATTCCTGTTATGTGCATCCTATTCCTGTTTTGCGTGCCCTGATCCATTCCAGTGCACCTTGTTCTTGTACTAATGCACCCTATTTGCCAAAAATGCGCCTCAATCTAGTCCAACGTGCCTTGCTCCTCTTCTAATGCGCCTCCTTCCCTAGAAATGTGCCCCGCTTGTCATAATGGTGTTTTTTGTCATTTTGTGCTAGACTTCATCTATAAATAAGAGCGATGGGCTCATTTGTAAAGGTCCTTTGGAGTTTCAAGAAAGCTAGAGTTCCTCTATACAGATTTGCCTTGTGGGATTTGACCTTTGAACCTTTTGCTCCTAAAGCACCTTTGCTGACCAATATGGCATCCATTATACAACTGACTTCAATGCCTCCTTGAAGGCCACAATTCATCTTGACAATAACAACGCCAATGCAAAAGGGGTAGATATGGGTGTCAAACTAATGACCTTTCATTCCCTATGCCCAAGCAAGGGACCCTGCTAACCAGGATGCCACGCTTTCATGTTGGACATAGTTGAGAAGTAATGCCAAGAACCTCTGTGAAGTAAGAACAAGGAGCAAAAATGATCTCGAGATTCGAACCTCGGATCCATCCGAATAGCAAACCTAAAACTCGCTACATTGTCCACTTTAGTCAATCCTCTTGATGTGTTGCATTGTTGGAACCGTCGTCTGATGACATGTTTGGGAAAAACCAAAGGAGTGAAAAGCACGCGAATTCGTACCTTTTTCTTGCCATGGCGGTGGCGAGAAACAAATTCAAATTTGAAAAAATTTCTGCCCTCTCTGCCAAGAACCAAAAACAAGCATTTGAATTCGAAAAGAGTCATCAATGATAATGAAGGAGGAGATAGTAGGTTTTTCCCAAAGAATGAAAGACAAAATAATGAAAGAAAGAATAGACAGATTTCATTGGTTCTTATGCCAAAAATAGTTATGAAACCTGGAGAAACAATTCGCCTTGTTATTTGGAAGATGAATCGAAGGCTTTGAATTGCACTTCTATTTGATCAAATGAGGCAGCTCCATTCCTGCTTTGACACCATGTTGGAATTCACAGTATTTTCCAGAAACAAACAAAAATAATCCATCCACTCAAATCTTATACAAAAAGCAAAAAGGAGGACGAAAAAGAGAGATATGGTGGGTACCCGTAGGCAGCATAAATAATCACTATATTTATAGATAATATTACACAACATGCCAATAATCAAATGAAGAGTGGAAGGGGGGTATTTATATCAATACCAAAACCCCAAACACATAATAAAGTTTAACCTAAGCCGTAATAGCAAGAGGGCTTAAGGTTAACTACAAGTTATAAAGTGGGTTCAACCATAACAAGGTCTACTTCGGGCCATAGGGATTACATAATAAAATATTACAATAAATTAACACATTGTACAATGAATGCCCTTAGGCCTATCAATATTACATCATACAATGTCGGCCTTGACCATGAATCAGATTATAATTTCAACAATTTGAAACATAACATTTCCAAATAAACTAGAGCCAATGCGCATTAGGATGTTACATCCCCACATTCTCAAAGTCAAATCTTTAAATTTGATGTCATTTAAAGAAAATCAGAAGCATGTATTTAATATCTGAAAGATGCAATCTGGAAAAATAGGGGTTAAATTTCACATAACTGTGATTTGCAATTATTATTCATAAGTCCAGAATTTACTCTTTCAGCCATGGTGGGGGCAATTAATAACAAGAATTCAACTTGTGTAGAGTTGAAACATGTCTGGGTTAAATTGACAGTTTAAGAATATATCAAAATAAGGAATTTGAAGTCCATTAATGTAGAAATAACCAACAAAGAGAGAGCACAAAGTCAGAACTGCCATGAAGTTACTGGGTTACTGAAATAAGTTGCTGTACTTTTAGGAGTAAAATAACACACAAAAGCAAGTTAATCATAGCTGTCATTGGCTAATTCAGAGTTGTTTCTAGCTTGAAATAATTCAATGGCTGTCTTTCCTGGAATAATTTGCTGTAGATGCAGTAGAATCTCTCTCTAAACAGTTGTTCAAAATGATGCTTTTAGTTTGTATCTAAATATGTTCTTTTTTTTTTTAAATTGGCTATATGGGATTGAAATGACTTGCACCTGTATTACATCATGAACTTGTTGCCATGGTATATCAACCAACTGCATAGTCATATTACAACAAATCACATTATCGTGGTACCCATGGGGATTGAACCCTAGTAGGCTCTCTATCAGCCAAATATTCTAACCAGTCGGACTTCAACCCCATGGGCTAGTATCTGTACATTTTAATTAATATCCAATTTCTCTGTTTAAATTTGCGTACTGAACAGAATTCTTGAACATATCATGACATCATATTCCTTCTCTTCAAGTCAGCCTCCTTACTTGATCTTTTCATCTTTTGATATGTTAGTTTCATGTAGTCATTTTGGGTTTGAGGTGATTAAGGTGGTCCTTTAGGTTTCCCTAACTGACCTAGGGGTTAGATTGGCTTCTATACATATTACATCATTGTTGATGTCTTGAATATTTCAGTGGTCTTATTGGCAGTCATGATTTTCTTGATTCTTCCTTCCATTAATGTTCCGAATCTTTATTTTTTCTTTCATAATTGAAGATGTATGTGGCTGCTTATATGATACAATGCATTTATTTGGGGCTGTAATAGTCATCTTGCCTGGTAGATGTTCATGACAAGAGCCTTTCTCACGTTTTCTGCTTGTTTCTGTTGGGCCAATAGGTGAGCCTAGGAAGTAGACAAGGTCTGGTAAATAATCTTTACATGGGGTGATAGAATACATGCAATTGAGTAGGAACAAATCTTTCTTTCTTGTGCTAATTGTCAGCAAGGAGTAGACTTTATTGTAGCAGGAAAGACTTCTTATCTTGGATATTTTTCGTGCTTGAGAATGTCGATGTCTTCTGAAAGGTGTTTCGGTTGGCTCTTAGTGTTGACAGTTAGCTTTTGATGCCATACCACATCCTTTCTTGAGCTTGGGATCAACTTTGCATATAGAGAAGTGTGATCAGGTTGGGTGGAATGCAATCCCTTCTCAACTTACTGTTCTAATTGCTGATAAGATTTTGGTGAAAGGCCACATGCTCTTATTTCTATCTGTTGTACTTTACAGTGATTTGTGGAAATTTATATGGGAGCGGATGGGCCTTCATGTTTTCTACTGTATATGATGGAACGCAAACATTGTAATCAACATACTAATTTATATCTAAATTCTGGTACTAATAGTATTAGAGCATGAGATGCCTAAGAATCATATGATAAAGTGTGTTGATCTCTAAGGAGAGGTTTGTGGCTCCCAAAAATGCTTTCATCTAACTCCTAAAATCTATCAATTCCATGTATGCATGCAAATGGGGACATTAATAATAGGATAGAAAATGCATTAAAGCAAGCATAATGCCTGGCAAAGGCGATGCTGTCATGAATATTTATTCTGACAATAAAGATGCATGTCTGTTTCTGTTTAGTGACTATTTAGATTTCTCAACTTTTCATGTTGAATATTTCCCTCTATAGGTAAGAATTGGGGAGGGTATTTTCAGTGGACCTTTAAATGCCACAATGAGGAAATGTTCAAAAATCTCTCATTTTTAGTATCTATTTCATATATAGATTTCTAGCAATAGATTATTTTGATTTCTAGCTTATTCATGTTTAATTTCTAGCAATAGCTGTATTGTCTTGTCACATCCTATTCTAAACAATTTTCACAAGAAATTGTGTCGTATCCTTCTCTTGTATTTATTAAATTTGACCAATTAATAATTATTTGAGCTTAAACATAAATATAATAATATTTACAAGTAGATAAAGTTTTTAGTTATAATAATTGATAACTAGAAATTAAACATGAATATAATGATATTCTATATAAGAGATAGGAGGTTTATATCTAAACAATTGGGTAGCTATATCAAAGATCTTTTGCAATATCACATAATGAACACAGACAAGTCTTACATGATTTTGAGCAATAGCCTTTAAGCTAAGATCCAAAAACATGTCTTCATTTCTCATCTTTAAAACCTATAGCTCAAAAGTAAAGCTTCAGCTCGAAATATGAGAATAATAGTTTCCAAAGTTATTTTATAGTCTTACGCTTTAATTACAGAATCTTTTCAAATGGTATTTTGTAGGGCGCTTTCTGCTTTAAACATCCATGTAGAAGGTGCACTCTTTGATGATAAAAGGCTACATACACTATTAAGATGACTTGCAAATGTGGAAAGTTTGATAGTTATCTTCTCGACTAAAATCAGTGTCATCTGTATCAAATGGCATTAGCTCAAGTGGTTCAAAATATGGGCTCCCAATGGGGAGACTAACCACTATGTGGTTCTTTGAAATACCAGGGTGACATGATGATGATATAATACAGTGATGCCCATTTCACTCCCATATAACCTATAAAAAAAAAAAATCAGTGTCATCCATGTTTTGAAGATGCTCATGAAGGTAAATGCAGAGTCATTCTGGTGTTATTAAGAGGTTGTATTGATGTTACAATTGACTGATTTCATGCACAATTGGACAGACTGTTTCATCTGATATTAAGCTTGTAAAATCCTATCTTGTAGTCAATTAATCCCTCTCCAATATTATCTGGTGCAGGTTATTATTGATTCTCAGCCTTTGACCGTTGCCATACTCGCAGCAATCTTGTTTGGGGAATCCATTGGCCCAGTTGGTGCTGCAGGCCTTGCACTTGGTGTTATAGGCCTCTTGCTTCTGGAGGTCAGTTTAATATATATTTATAATCTCCAAACTGCATTAGGCTTCAACTGGTTGGATATATATATTTATATTTGATATCTGGAAGTGTTTTGCTATTTCTTTTTTAGATGAGTTATAAATTTAATGTTTTTCTTGAAGTGCATGTTACTTACAATTGAATTTCAACATATATTATATAATTCAAATATGAGAATTAATGAGTTTGGTAGATCAAGAAAGGAATACCTTTTTTGGATGAACATTTTAGCCAGAGAAACCACCCCCTCTTATGCGGTGTCGATTGAACAACAAATTCAATATAGAACGTGCTGTTTGTGACATGGATTTTTATATGAAGCCATCATGTATTTTCAAAGTTAATTTCAGGTTTTTATTGTGCAAATGCACTATTGTAGTCACTGTACTTGTAGATTAAATTAGTAGTTGAGCATGGATTAGGTTAATATCTGAGATAATTATGTATAGGCTTATAATAGACTATAGTTATGGTTCCCCCACCTAGCTTCAAGTGCTTGTTGATTTATACCCAACTAAATCATGGTCATGAGAAAATAGCGTGAAAGACAAATACATGGAACCATGCATGGTGCCATTCAATTGTTGCCAAACATGGAAGCACAATTGATCAAATTAGAATCATCACAAAGCTTTCATATTCCTGATAGATCTGAATTGTGATTCCTTGCATTGTAGCAAATGACTGCATCATCTGGCCATCACAGAGTATGGGAACTCCAATCATCTGGTATTATAGGCATTATTCTTTATGTTTATTCTTTAGTAGTGTCATTCAGGCTATTTAATTTTTTTTGTTTTTGTGTGATATTAGTCAATTATCAAGTTTTAGTGTTCTATTTTCACATTTATCATTTGGATGAAGTGTATTATGACTTTCAAGTTAAGGTATAAGCACATGAATTCGGTTCTAGACCAAGCAATTACACAACTCAGTATTAAGGCTTTTAAAGTCTCATTAATGTCTTCTCTCACATTTTGAATAACGTTAATCTGTTGAGCTTATTAATTCATCTACACATCTCATAACAAAAACTCTTAAGCATTCTTATATTTGTTTTATATGTATTATAGTGACTGGGAGACTCGTCTCCTCCTACTTGATACTTGTCTTGTAGCCTTTGTTGGGTACTTGGAGATGTCTCTTGAGGCTTGTTAGAAACACAGATTGGCTGCAATCAAAATTTACATTGATTTGATAGAAGAATATAGACATGCATGACCAAGAGTGGATAGGTCGAGAGTTACAACCAACTTTGCAACTACCAGTAACCCTCGTAACCGTTTATATGAATACGCCATCTGGGCATAATATTCATAACATTCCCCCCATTATTACATCAATGCTCAATTAATGTACATACAAGAAAATTTCAAGTTTTTTCAAATTAAACTCGTGCACGATACTTTGTCAAAATGTCTGCTCGTTGCTCCTCAGTTGGACAAAATTGAAGCTATATGTTTTGTTCTTGAACTTGTTTGTGAATGAAATGTCACTGAACTTTAATGTGTTTCGTGCGCTCATGAAAATTTGGCGAACAATATTTAGAACTCCTTGGTTGTCATAGCTCAGGATCGTTGGTTGTTTCTGTGGAAAGACCTTTCCTAACAAGATGCAACATAGCCATATCGTCTCTTAGACAGCTCCTCCTGCATCACGATATTCAACCTCATTGGAATATTGGGCAACATGTTGCTTCTTACTTCCCCAAGAAATCAGATTGGATCCCAGAAAGAATACATACCCAAAAGTGTATCTCCTGTCATCAATGGATCTTGCATAGTTTGTATCCATGAAACCTGACAAAAAGAGTACTCCATACAGTACTTAGTTGTAGCACAAATATACTTGAGTACTTGCTTTGTTGCTTTCCAATGACACACTGGTTCTTGCATGAACCGTGAAAAATAGTTAATAGCATAGCTGATGTTTGGTTTGGTGTATGTCAAATAAATGAGACTCCCAATCAACTAGCGATAGAGAGTTCCATTCACCTGTGAGATGGATCAGTTAATGATGGTTTCAACCATCTCCATTGGAGTTGTCATGGGCTTGCAATTTGTCGTCTAAAACTTCTAGAGTAATGTCCTGACATACTTCATTTGTGCCATGAACACATGGTTCTCAGTTTGCTACATGTCCCAGCCAAGACAATAATGCATTAACCCGAGATTAATCATGTCGAATGATTGCTTCAAAGATTTCTTGGTTTCTTCAATTAGCTTCACTGAACTCCAAGTGATAACCAAGTTGTCGACATACACAATCATGATCATGACCTTTCCTTACCGTTTGAAATAAAGGTTTGGATCATAAGGATTGTGATAGAATCCATGCCGCAGAAGATGCTCATCGATCTTCACATACCAAGTTTTGGGAGCATGCTTCAACCCATAGAGAGATTTGATGAGCTTTCGTGAGCTTGCATACCTTCTTCTCCTAACTAGGTATGATGAATCCCTTTGGTTGTGACATGTAGACTTCTTTGCTGAGGTCATAATTGAGAAATGCACTCTTCACATCCATTTGATGCAACTTCCAACCAAATTGTGCAGCCATTGCAGAAACCATCTAAATGGTCTTGATCTTTGTTGTTGGTGCAAAAGTTTCATCATAATCGATTCCTTCCTTTTGTGCATAACCCTTTGCAACAAGCCTTGCTTTGTATTTGTTAATGCTTCCATCAGCTTTGTACTGGTCTTGAATACCCACTTGCAAGATTTCTTTCTAGGTGGAAGATCAACAAGTTACCACGTCTTGTTCTTCATTAGTGCTTGATATTCGATGTTCATGGCATTCTTCCACTCCTTCTACGTAAGAGTTTCATGAACTGTTGAAGGTTCATAGGTTTGCACCACCGTTCTCATCTAGGCTAGGTTGGCCCCATTTCAAACTGTGCTCTGATTTCTTGACCCTGAACTAGATGTGTTTGGAACACCATCTGAGTTTGCATCACGAACTGTGCTGAGATACCATTTGGGCCTATGAGTGGTACTCCAAGTGCATGGTCCTACATCATCAGCTCTATGAGCTTCAACAAGATCATCTCTATCCAAATCAATATCCTCTCTCTCAGAGGCATCATCATCATCAGACAGACAAAAAAAAAAAGGTGCTTTTTCAACAACTCATGGCTTAGAAGAAGAGGTACACCTGTTCTTCTCATCAAACATGACATCTTGATTGATATACAACTTCGTGGTGTGAGGGTACATGAGCCAATATCCTTTTGACTCACTACTGTATCCAATCAAGATACATCACTTGGATTTCTCGTCTAGCTTTATCTGCTTCTACTTCGGAATGTGCATGAATGCAATGCATCCAAACATGTGGATATGTGACACGGTAGGTTTGATACCTGTCCATGCCTTGTCAGGTGTAATACCATTCACTAGAAGTGTGGGCACACAATTCGACAAGTAAATTGAAGTAGGAATAGCTTCCACCCAACATATTGGCTCCAAATTGGCATCACTCAACATCCATTGTATTGCACTACCTCCCAGATAGTATGATTTCCCCTATCTACAACTCCAGTTTGTTGACGCGTGTAGGTAGTTGTCAACTGTCGTTTGATGCCATGTTGCTTCAAGAAACCAAAAAATTCATTATTCATTGTATTGCCTACCTCGATCTCAGTGGAGTATGAGAATCGAATGACCAAAAATCTTTTTCACATGAGCTATGAACTCCTGATAATAATGGAAGGCTTCATCCTTCATCTTTAGGCAATACACCCACATATGTCATGTATGATCATCAACAAACAATTGAAAATAGCGGCAACCATTGAAAATCGGATCCATGGGTTCGCATAGATCGGTAAGCACTAGGTAGAACGGACCAGGTGCTCTGCGATTGTTTGAGGCTTTGAGCTAAATGGGGCTCAATGCTGCTTTTCGACCAAACAACTCATACAACTGTCATGAGGCTATTTCAATGACGGGAGATCATGTACCAATTCATGATTGATGAGTGATTTGAGGTAGTCAAAAGTGAGATGTCCAAATTGCCTGTGCCATAGTGTGGCAGATTCATCTGCCTTGGCTGCCAAAGCTAAAACATCTTGCCTATGCTAGTTGCACGAGCAATGATTGTGGAACCTCTTGATATTTCTTGAATAAGACATTTTCTTTGCATCTGTTTTGAGAAATGCAACTCTAAAATTATGATCAAGCAACTTATTCATAGAGTAAGTTCTCCACAAGGCCAAGTATGTAAAGAACTTGAGTTAGGCAACGCGCTTCACAATGCAAACGAACATCACCGAGACCAGCAATAGTGTATGTTGAATTGTTGCCAAGAGTAAGCTGCCCATGGTAAGACTAATGGTCAAGGCTCACAAACCATTCCTTCTGGCCTGTCATGTGTCTAGTAACTCCTGAATCAACATACTAAACTAGGCTAGGTTTTGAAATAGCATCAGGAGATTGCATGGAGTAGACAGTCTTGTCCTTCAATATCAGAATTGGCATCCTTGGCTACATTGCCATGTTGGCATTGAGGTGCATTTCTCTTCTGCCAGTGAGAACCCTTCTGCTTACCTCGATGAATTCTTTTGTTGGTTCTTCTCAGCCACAACGCCTCTTCTTCAATGGAAAAATGGCCCCTCTTTTGGCCTTCCTTGAGCATGGTGGCACACCTCCCTTTCACACATAGGTGGACAACAAGTTAATGACATTTCAATCAGTCAACAAACATTTCCAATTAGCAAAACAATGCCATGTCTTTCAAAATGTGAATGTCTTCAACTTGTGTCTTCCTTCAAACGCTTTAATGCCATGTCCAACACAATGTCTCACACCCTTTGCTAGGATTTATTGTGTCCAACGTCAAACGACGCCCATTATCTCAATTAGATGACAGTGTATCTGCAAGACGATTGCTTGATCTAGATGACTTGTGGCAATGCTTCAAACGACCCTCTCATGATCATATGCATGCATCGGATGATAGACTTCCACTGGACAGACTCTACTTGTGAATTCTTCTTCGACCAAGAAAAAAAAAAGGCGAAGGTTATAGGTAGTTGCAAAGTTGATTGTAAATCTCAACCTATTGCTCTTGATCATGCATCTATATTTTAGTCTATCATAAAAATTCATCACAATCAATCTGCGTTTCTAACATTTGGTTTCAGAGCTATGACAGTGTGAATGTGAACCAGTGCTATAGAGCGGAGACACCTCTCAAAGTTTGTGTATGTTGCCTTGGCTAATCCAGAAGTTGTATATGCAAGCAATTGTTGAGTTCGTGCAAGGAGGATTTTTGCCAATGCAATTGCAAAAGACGATGTTGAATGTTGCTTTTTTCTGTTTGATTTGCCAGGTTTGAAGGCAGTATTTTTAATCTGGAGATGTTTGATTTTGCCAATGTCTAAAGTTGAATGGTCATCTTGAATTTATAATTCAGGACGTCATAAATTGCAGAAGCTTGTCCTGTCTTTTAAGCGAGGAGCAACTCAAAGACAGCAAATTTGATGTCATATTTTAATACGAGCCATTGAGTTGAGGTCGTCGAACGTATAGTTGGGCCATCACAAACTTTTCAAGGCTGTTTGAAGATTACGTATTGTCATGCAAAGATTAAGTTGCTTTCTCATAATTTAATGGGTCATCTCATAATTCAAGAGGCTGTCTAACATATTTTTTATGTGCTTTGTTTGCCATTTAAATGTTTGCATGGGCTGTCTAAGAAGTTGAAGTCATCTTATGTGATGATGCATTTGGAGGGTCATCTGAAGTTTAGAATGCCATCTCAAGAAATGTCGAAGGGCCATTAGTTGTCATTGTGTGTCCTCCATAATAGCATTGGTCTTGAGCCATCTAAAAAATTTTGGAAGGAGGCTGTCCGAAGTTGAGAGCCGTCTGAAGTCATTTTTGGGAGGCCGTTAGGAGTTCCAAAACAAAACATCATCTTACAAGACTGAGGGCCATCATACATTGTGCAAGGATTGTCTTGGCTGTGTGGAGCAGAAGTGAGACATCCATCCAATCTGTTATTGAGTGCAAGCAAGTACCATTCGAAACCCAGTATTGTGCGCTTGTTTTTTTAGCTCACATGAAGTTGTCTTTAGCCATTATGTTGGATGTAATATGCATGAAAAGTCTTGTTGGCGTGCGTGAATGTGTTCAAAGGAATCTGCTTTGTATTCTATTGGAAAGAGATGTCTATGTGAGGCATAGAGAGCTATCGTCATTTGCTGAAGAGAGACGCTTGTTGACATCTTGCTGCATCAATTAACTACTATGCTGTCCAAACATCTGCATTACTGAGGGTGCCATAGCTTTTTGGAAAAAGCAAATCTTTAAATTTAATCCCTAGCGCTAGAGAATATGAATCGTTTGATCATGTAGATCAACAACAGATTAGAGCTTTCAATCATCTTTCATTTGCACCATTCAATTGAACATTCAAGGGCCACAATATGTTCTGTTTTATTTGACTTGCCGTGACATCGAGGGGTTGATGTCATTGTGTGGAGTACACTTTTGATTGCGAGGTTGAGATATAGAACCGAATGTGTGCTTGTTTGAAAGCAAAGAAAGCTTTGTATTAGCCCACATGCATAGTGGGAGGACATTTTGAGTCCTTAAAATGTCATTTTCTTTCCTTTATTCATTTGAAGACGGGTGGAGAAGGTGGGCCACCTTATTCTTTTGACTACTAGAACATTGACCAGAGTATTCCTTGGAGATACTGTTTGGAGGGAAATTGGTATTAATTACCCATACCTATTTTTTTGCCTAGCGAGACCATGTTATTTTCTCATGATTTGAGGCATCTATCTTTCTACGAGTAGAGGCATATATACAATTGTTGGAAAGTTATTTTCAATCCCGTTCTAGTGAAAGTGAAGCTTTTGAGTTTTTTGAAGATTTGCATGGCTACTAACACCACAAATATGTTGTTGCACAATTCTCAGTTGTTGCAAGGTGACAACTATTCTAGATGGAAGATGAAGATTCACCTTGAATTTGAAGATTTGTGGAGAGTGGTATCTATCACTGTGGAAAGGCATGCCGCTCACCCTAATGAACAAAAAAAGTTCAATAAAGCTGACTAGTAAGCCCGATTGATCACAATGTTCGGCGGGGTTGATGAGATCCAGCCACACATTTGTGATGTAGTGACCGCCAAGGATGCATGGAACAACTCAGTATGGTGTTCGAATCCAAGAACTAGAACCAAATTCGAGACCTACAGAGTCAATTGCATTGCTTGAAGATGAAGAGCAGTGAGAAGCTAGAGGGATTTCTATGACAAATTGTTGAGATGCAAGCCTTGCTACAAGAATTAGGTGAAGCCGTCAATGATGATGTGCTTGTTCCAATAGCATTGCGAGCATTGCCACTTGCATTCAGTATTTTGGTAACAACTTTGAATGGGACTAATCAGAGTCCCACTTTTGAGACTCTTATGAATTTGCTTCAAAAAGAGGTAGCAATTCGAGAGATGAAGAATGAAGATGAATGTGCTCTAGTCATGCATCAAAAAGGTAAGAAGCTGATGCAGTCAAAAAAAGGTCACAAACCCCTAATAAGCACTAGAACTAGTAAAAAGGCAAAGGGCAAAATCAACAACACCATCAAGGACAAAGGAACTATTCATGTTCCAACATCACATGTTTCATTATTCTCCAACATCACTTCAACAAGAGGTAGCAATTCGAAAGATGAAGAATGAAGATGAATGTGCTCTAGTCATGCATCAAAAAGGTCACAAACCCCTAATAAGCACTAGAAATAGTAAAAAGGCAAAGGGCAAAATCAACAACACCATCAAGGACAAAGGAACTATTCATGTTCCAACATCACATGTTTCATTATTCTCCAACATCACTTCAACAAGAGGTAGCAATTCGAAAGATGAAGAATGAAGATGAATGTGCTCTAGTCATGCATCAAAAAGGTCACAAACCCCTAATAAGCACTAGAACTAGTAAAAAGGCAAAGGGCAAAATCAACAACACCATCAAGGACAAAGGAACTATTCATGTTCCAACATCACATGTTTCATTATTCTCCAACATCACATGTTTCATTTGTGGAAAACCAGGTGATGTACTTTAGGAAAACAAGTACAACCTATTCTCACAAAGTTCTTCCAAGAACCAACTTTGCAACTACCCGTAACATGTAACCCTTGTAATCGTTTACATGAATACATCATCAGGATGTAATATTCAGAACAAGACTGTATGTCCCCAACATATCTCACTTTAAAGTCCACGTCCTTGTTGAGAAAATCGCCAAAAAATCGCAAAAATCACGAGTGAATCGTGACTCATTCGACAAATGAGTAAATCGGCAAACGTGCGTGTCATTGCCGACTCATTGGCGATTTTTTCAAAAAATCGGCTGCAGCCGCACAGGTAGAAATTGCGGCCGATAAAAGGGAAAAAGCAATTGTTTTTTCTCATTTTCTCTCCTGACCTCTTGCAAATAGAAAAAAACACTCTCCTACCTTGCTACCACTCGGACCAACTACGCCAAGGCATCCTAGGAGCGCGAGTGATTGCGGTGTGAAGGAATCCGGCAGCCAACAACATCCAGCCAAAAGATTCATTCAAGGTCAGAATTTTTTTAAAACTCTTTTTTTTTTTTTAAAATAGTTTAGGGCTTGTTTGAAATTAGATTAGGGATGTTTGAAATTAGGTTAGGGTTATTCTCAAATTAAAAAGTTAAAACCCAAAACCCTAGTCTAGGGTTTTTTTTTTCCTCCTTTTAAATAGATACTAAATTGATATATGCAAGCCAAATTGTTAGCTATCCTATCAATATTTGTTAAACATTAAACGGGTTTGGGGTTTTTTTATTAGGGTTTTTTAAAGTTTTTTTTTTTTAAGGGTTTAGGTCCTTAGGATTTTTTTTTTCCTCTTTTTAACTTTTAAGTACTTAGTAAATATTGATGCCTATCAATATATGTTAAACATTAATGATTTAGGATTTAGGGTTTAGGATTTTTTTTCTTTTTAAGTAAATATTGCTGCCTATCAATATTTGTAATTTTGTTGCTTCTAGTTGTTTGCGCCTCTTTTTGTGCTAAGACCTATTGAGGCCTTTTGACACATTTTGTAATTTGTACCTTTTCATATTATAAACAATACATGATGTGTTTTGTCACTTTCATGTGTACTTAAAGCTTTTCTTGTATAATGTCTTGACTTGAATTGTTGCTTTTATTGCAATATTTGATTTGCATAATGTTAATTCATTGTAATATGCATGAAAAAAAAAAAAAAATTGTTTTCTTTGGTTTTTCTTTGTCGCCGATTCTGGTTTTTTCCCGATTGACTCCCGATTCCAATTTTCTCAACTATGGTCCATTCAAAACTCTAAAGTGCCAACCTGATAGATCATGCTTCAAAATTAAGCCTTATAAAATTGACTATATCTAACTAATGACATTTCCTTTCCTGCAAATAACACTGTTAGGGTATTTACAACTGGCCCTAAGCAACGTCACAATATTAAAGGGCTCCTTGAGCGGCCCTAAACAATTACATTTGCAGTAAGCAAAGCCCTACAAAGGACATAGGTGCTCAAGAAAGTCTATTATGGCTCTTTTAGAGGCCCTACACTTGTGAAATTGACAAATAAATACTATACCGTAACACGTACTTGAGGATTTTTGGTTATTTATTAAAAAGCCTGTAGGATGGTTTATGGCTCTAATAATTATGAGTTTACTTTATTCACGTAGATTACTTAAAACTTTCGTCCATTTTATGTTTAAATTTTATTTTCTATTTTGTATTTGGTATATTTTACTCTTAAAATTGTAAATATTATAATTTTATTTATTTATTATTTTTGCATTTCCAAGTACCCCTGTACCCATTGTCTGGAAATTGATGTCCCTCTGTACTTGTACCCGTACCCCACTCCTGTGTGACCTATGTTACGAGAGATTTACCGAATTTTTTCTATGAAGTTTAAACTTTGTCCCTTAAATTCGTCTCAATATGGTCACAAGAATTTACAATGCAAATGACTCGATTGCCAGAGGCATTTACAACATAGACGGTAATGGTAGAGGGAAAGGCATTTCTGTCTACAGGTTCACAGTGATTCAATCTCCAAGGGGCCGAGACGATGAGAGACGATGAGAGATTTAAAAGTATTTGCGAGGGCTGTTCAAGGCTTGTCCAAAAGTCTGCCATTTTCAGAGGACCAAATAAAAATCATTCCAATTCACGTTCTTTCGTCATCCTGTCCAGAGTGGAAAAAATAGAAAACACGTAAGGAAAAGATTTGAGGCTTTCAACTATTAATTTTTTTTTTTTGTTAATCCCGCTATGTTTTGCTTGTAGAAATGGAATGCTACTTGCATTCTTAAAAAAATTAAAAATCAAACTTAAATAAAAAGAAATAGGTCAATCTGTGTTTTACTTTAAAATTTCTTCCTATGTAGTAGTTAGGGCTTTGGGCTCTCTTCGGCCCGGCATACTCAGAAAGGGATAGACCGGAAAATAGGGATCAAGTGTTTGTTAGATCAGGGTTCCAATGAACTAGGATTTATAATAACAACATCCCGTGCAATTCCAACGATTCCAAATCCTACCCTGGCGTCTGAGTTATTGTCCCCTATGGGACCAAAGATAACTTGATAACTTGATAACTTGTAGTCTTGTGCCCATTAGGTATTGCATAGGATTTTTTAAGATATTATTTATATATGTTTGTGCCCAAAATATACGAGGAAGCCACCTAGAGTAATATTTACTTACTATTGTTTTTTAATTTTGTAAGGTAGTTTATGCATAGACCTTTTTTTTTTAATATATATAATTTTATTAAAGACTAAAAATAAGAATGTTTTTTTTTAATTTAGTGAAAAACTTTTTGTGGGGTCGCTTTGGTCTGAGAAACCACGACCAATGGGTTCTACACCATCAAAATCACCCGCGAGTTGCGCCTGGCCCTGACGGCACCAGCATTATCAACTGGATTTTGGGTACCCGATATGCGTTTAGTAGGGTGGAGATTCGAACCAGAGACCTCCCTTGGAGGATTGCCCTACCCTCCCTAACTCACCTACACCTCGTGGGTATAAAAATAAGAATGTTAAAAAAAATAATTAATTTAAAATAAAATTATGACGTTGAATATATAAGTCCTTTTTGAAATTCGTGTATATTGTTATATTTAAAGATAAAATATTACAAATACTAAGCCTTTTTTACTATAGATTATTTTTTTATATTTATAATATTTCCAACTTTATATCAATTTTTTTCTCAAATTTTTTGCTTGTCAAAATTATTTTGAATTTCAGTACTGTTAAACTGGAATACGAACACAAATCTAGTAACACAGTTGGTGACTATATTATGTGTATAGTTATAAGGGCATGTGGATTTTTTTCCAGCCATTTTGACAAATATTTGGTATGCATCTACTCCAAATGGATTATCACTATATCTGGCTTTCACAAATTGTTTATGTCCTTCATTTCTTTGGCTTCTGTTTAGTTTTAGAAACTGTGGAACCATCTAGTATTTAAATTGTTATAAAATGACAATTCATCTATTGTTTGACTTCTTTTTTTTAATAAGTTTTATGAGTTTACACAGGTTTTTATGAGGGGTCCTGGTCCCCTCATACTGAGTAGGATTTGAACTTTGGACCTCTCAAAAAGAAGCCAAAGTCCTTACCACTGCAGTAAGCTTGCAGCTCAATTGTTTGGCTTCTTATAGTAATAAGATTTTATCTATTGTCTGAATTGTCACAATAATATTAACCATGTATCTGAATCAATAATCTTTTATCTTTCTTGTTTGCAGTTCATTTCTGTTAGAACATATTGAAACAAGATTATTACAAAAAAGATGCCCTACTAAAATATTTCATGCATCTAGTACAATTGGAAATCCAGTAAATACATAATACAAGCACACTACCTGGAGTTGGAGTTGGAGTTTGAAATGCAAAAACCTTCAAGTAATTGTGGCAATCGTGACAGTCCATCACTGGTATGGCAAGGGTTTGTTTCAATGACTAAATATAAATGAGCACAAGGATTGGTCCTAAAAGTGCTATTTACCACACATCTCCTTCTTCCATTATTAGAATTATAGAAAAATAATTGGAATTCTTCTTACATTATTAGAATTATAGAAAAATTATTGGAATTCTAGTTCATGTCTGTTCCACTTGCTAATCAATGATGTGGAAATATAGTTTGTGAACTTTTAAAAAATGCACCTTGAGTCTCATCTTTGAACAAATGTGCGGTGACTCATTTTTCTTATATTTTCCTCTTTCAAAGTATTGCCACAAAGGAACTGTAGAGATGCTTCGGGCATCTTGAGTAGACAGAAAGTGTTCAAGCCTAGACAAAGCCCACACTTCACTGGCATAGAAATCAGACAAAATGTTCAGAGCAGAGGGAGGAAATAGTGAAATCACTTATGACGCCATTGAAATTCATTCGTGACAATTATGAATTATCATATGATATCCCACTGTGGTTCTGATCTTATGATTATAAACTTATTACTTCCTGTTTCTAGGCTGACCTCGCATTAGTCATAGCATTTCTGGACCTACATAACATTATTCACAGCATATAATATATGTATGTTTCTGACTAAGCTGACTGGCAGTCATGTCAATCCTATTAGATACGTTAAACCATTACAAATACCCTTTTCTCTTTTCATTAAATGCATTGTACCGCCATTAATGTACTTGTGGATCCTCAAACAGGACTGAGGGCAGAGAAGGGATTACTTTGGAATTTAGAATCTGTGATTTTGATGTTATCGAGCAAGAGTCAGACCTGTTGATTGCTGCGTTGACCTAGTTTGACAATTGACTGTTCCAAGGTACATTCTGAGATTCATGAAGATATGTTTCACTGCTGTTTGACTGTTTTCATAGGTAGTTTTGCCGATGTTGGCTAGCAATTAATCTTTCTGACTTTGGAAATCTGACTGTGCACTATCATAACTGCTTCATATCTGCTAGCTTAATCACTGTTGTAATCTGAAGTGACTAATTTTGACAGTTTTCTGGTTGGGTTTGCCTGCTGTAATACATTGAGCAGAATGTACTGGTGTTGACTAGATAAATCTGAATATTAATTGTCATAAATGCTGGCAAATTTGCTGTAATTATCACTGCTGGATTTTGTGAGGATATACTTCTATTACTGCCGTACTCTTCTGGCGCTATATGAAAACAACTTCCATTTTCTACAGAAAGAATCAAAACATTAGAGATTGAGTCCAAATAGAGGCATTTGTACCCAAAATCATTAGATTAATGTTGTAATTACAATAAATATTCATTCAGGAGTATTTTCATAAATATTGCGAGCATACACATAACAAAGGGTAGCAAAATCAGGTATAACACAATCAAAACAAGGCATAGGGTGGTGCATACGAAGGGTCACACATACTCCAATTCTAGCAACGAAACTCCAACCATGTCGCTTTCTTCTACATGTTCTTCTATGTCAACAAGTTGTTCTTCTAGCACGTCAACACTTTATTCATCATGCACTTGCACTTCACCAAGTTGCCCATCATGTACTTCATCGTCACATACTTATCATGCTCGTTGTTGCACAAGTATCTGACTTCTTTGCATTGGGTTTTCCCTCGTCCTCCTGCTCGTTTGTCCATGTCCATGTCTTCCACGACTGTGCATTGGTTATTAGTCGTTCACATCTTCACTCTTTAGTTGTCACTGCAATCATTGGTTCAAACTTAAAACGTCAACGTTGCCAAATGTATCATAGTGAGAGTTTTCCATCTTTGAAGGAACAATAAAGACTAAATGACAACAAATGTTAACAACATTCACCATTGAACATAATATGCAAGAAAAGAGATCAAAGACAAAAGATCAAGTAAAACTACACATTGCCATTGATATATTCAACTATGAACAACAAAACATGTCATGAATACACAGTGAACAACAAGTCTATACACAAATAAGCATCACAACATGTATCAGTTTTACTGCAGCAATATCTCAACATCATCCAACATGTCTACAACTTGTCTATGGTACCCTTGTTGAAATGTAAGGGGCCTATAATGCGTTGGGCAGGGGAGGTAGTTGCGTAATTTGCACAACTTCCTCATACTTGTCTTTTAACTACCCACCAAGACCCTTACATGACAAATGATTATCTCTAACGTATGTGTACATATTGACAACATTTTGCCATCTAACACAACATGGCAACACATCTACCATTTAACACAATTATAGAAATGAAATTTAATGCATTGAAACTCAATTACATTTCTACTTAATAAATCTACAAATCTGCAGCAATTAGCAGTGACAATACAAACAGGAAACATACAATAACAACAGCAATAGCAGATGATAAATAAATGTGAGCAGATTTTATATTAACAATAGTTTGTATGGTACAACATCTTACAATACACAGTCTGCAACCTTGTGCAGAATTTCCTTCATACCAGCCACACCTTGGGCCAACAATGCCCACAACCTCACACGTCGGCCAACTCCATGACCATACGGCATAATCAACCTTACATGACCCGACTACCATACGAATCCATGAATGAATGAGGGAAGGGTCTTATTTATACAACTAAAAATTAGTTGCACCCTCCAACTACCTAACACCTCATCATTTTCCTAAATTACATTTCACATGCATTTGAGTCATAGTTACATTTCATTTCCTAACTCACTTATGACTTTGTTGTACATACTAACATTGCATGAAATATTAAATTGCCACTTTATAACCATATTAAACATAAGGATGCACATTTTGTCAAACATTTTGTGTACAAACTCCTAAATAACACAAAATGACAAAACTTATTCACTAAACGCAGACATATCAATTTGCCTTCCTACATCTATCCCCTCCTCAAAACTTGTCGACATCCTTGATGACACATGAGCTGAACATTGGGGATAGAAACACGAAACAACGTACTGGAATCTCTTGTCATGCTCGTTCTGCTTTCTTCTATTCTATACATCTTCTGCAATAGACTTCACTTCAAACTGCTTCCAACCATACATTGTGTTTTGATTGCTCACTCCACTTTCTACAATTAGCAGCATCATCAACTGATCAACATGACCTTCATAATGAACATGACTAACATGACAGGCAAGGCCCATTGCCACCTATGTTCGATGTCAAGGGGCAGCGCCCCTTTTGGCGTCGAGGGGCAGCACCCTTCGCGCATACCTCACTCGATCCACTTAAAAAGCTTTCCCTCAACCCACTTAAAAAGCTTTGCCTCAACCCACTTAAAAAGCTTTCCCTTGACTCCATGTTATTGTTCTCTTGCTTCAATCGACTGCTTCTTGGCGCTTGACTTAGCCTTTGATGGCACTCATTGGCATGGTATGCACTGGTATGACACTCATTGGTATGGCGTGCACTGGTACAATACTCGTTGGTATGGCGTGCACTGGTACAATACTCGTTGGTATGGCATGCATTGGTACGACACTCGGTACGACATGCACTGGTATGACACTCGGTACAACATGCACTGGTATGACACTCGTTGGTACAACACTCATTGGTATGGCATGCCTCAAATGACTCTTCCTTCGACAACAACTCCTCAAACGACACTCCTTTGATGATAGCTCCTCATACAACACTTCCTCCAACGGTAGCTCCTCAAACGACACTTCCTTCGATGGCAACTCCTACGATGGCACTTCCTTCGATGGCAGCTCCTTAGATGACACTTCCTCCTTCGATAGCTCCTCATATGGCACTTCCTCTGACAGCAGCTCCTCAAACAACATTTTTGTTACTTGCACAACTTCAACTACTTGTTGAATTTTTGCCTCCTCAATTCCAATCAAGTTCATCAAGTTTACCTCCTCAATCAAGTTCACCTCCTCTGCTTCCTGGCAAGGGTTGTGACTCTAGCTTTTCAAACTCTCTATGCATCATTGGTTTATCTCAACTTGTAGCACTTTGACAGTCACGTGCGAAGTGCCCCCACAAATGGCATCGCCAACATTGTACAATGGGTCTGCCCTTAGTATCATATTCAATTTTGCATCTTCTAGTTCTTTGACGATTGTCATAGATTGTATTACCAATGGCATCCCCCCTTGGTACAAGCTCCCTTTGTACTGCATATTCCTGAAGTGATGTTCTTGCACTCTCCAAGTCACACTCATCCTCGAAGTCATTTTCCGTTTCTTCAGAGATGCTTTCTTGACTTCTCAAACCCCACACTTTAACAATGAACTATTCTCATGCCCAAAATCATTACTCTCACTGTCTGAGTCACTTTCATCATCAAAATCACTATCATCTTTAGGGTCACTCTCGTCTGCATTAACATGACCCCAACACTTTAGTGATGTCTTTGCATCACTTTCCAAGTTCAAGGCTCACTCTAATGCCTCTTGATATGATGGCAGAGGGACCATTTTGATCTTCTTTCTGTATGTAGGAAGAAGTCCTTGTAGATAGGGGTGAGTACTTTCCTGGGACAAGGGAATGACAGGAGTCAGGAAGGATTAACTGTCTTTGACATAATACTCAGCGGGTAAAATTAGGTAGACGTCTAGGCTAGATGGGTAGATTAGACATCACAGGTATGTAGACGTCTAGGACAGTAGACATCTAGGCTAGACGGGTAGATTAGACGTCACAGATATGTAAACGTCTAGAATAGTAGACGTCTAAGTCGTACAGGTAGATGTCTAGATAGTAGACGTCTAGGACAATAGGATAGACGTCTAGACAGTAGACGTCTAAGGCAAATAGGTAGACGTTAGACGTCTAGGACAACAGGATAGACGTCTAGACAATAGACGTCTAGAGCAAACAGGTAGACAGTGCAGATGGGTGGATGTCTCAACAGGTTTAGACGGATAGGCCTAGAATTCTAAGAGATAGGCTTATACGGGTAGGCCTAGAAGTCTACAGTTCGTGTGTTCATCCTTCAGTCTGCAACCTCTCCTGTTTGCTGTTTCCTGCAACTACACAAACACAGACACAACACAACCTAGCGATGCTCTATCTCGTACCAAGCATTGATCAATACCTGCAACAGAACAATATGCTCACGAAGTATTCACACATGACACATGCATTTCAGAATAACGCTTGTTGCACAACAAATCTGCATTTATAAACAAGTATGGATATATTACAAAATGAAATAGAAGGGGAATTTATAGGCAAGTCTAGGTGGTTATTGCAACCAACCTGGCTCAACCGTCCCAACTTCCCTATTGTTAACACTTAACATTGTTGTTTAAAGCGTAACAACTTGTCTTAGACGCCTAACTCAGCCAGTCTAGACATCTAACTAATTCTAGACATCTTAACTAATCCAGACGTCTAACAAATCAGGACGTCTAAACAAATGATGACTATGTTTGTCCTTTTGTGCAGTTAAACTAATCAGTCCGTATTCATTAGATCGACTGATTTTACATTGCAAAACATTTCATCAAATGACTCATACATTATCAAAATTGCTGTACATAATCAAAATTATGGTTCTCTAGTAGATGTTCCGTCACACAGTTCGATATGTTATGTCTTCTTCGAACTACTGTCTACAGTCCCTCTATGAACCACCTCCTCTTCAATGCATTTGATGGGTCTTTCTCCATATGGGTAAACAACCCACTCAACCTCCAATTGTACAAACAAACTCGTTCTTACCCTGTTCCATTTGATAAATTTTAGCAATGACCACATTATCATCGTGGAACAATCGAAATTCTTTCACAAACGCATTATGCAACTCTTCCCATGTCTAGTACTTGCCCTTTAGCAATCTCATGTACCAATCCATTGTGACTCTAGAATGTCGCAGGGAATAACCTCCTCCAATTTGTGTCATTATTCACCTTAGTCACCTTCCACATCGTGAGGCAAATTCTCCAATGCTTGACTGGGTCTTTTGTTGCTCCTCCATGAAATAGTGGACACTTACACGATATGCCCAAATTGGTCTTCGGTTTGATAGGTTGGCTTGTCATTGGTAGCAGTTTGCGTATCTCTCCCTCATGCACAACATTAGGCACACCACCCTACAATTGCTCTTCCATTGGACTCTCGTTCTTCTCACTATGCAACGTTCCAACTTGCAGTTGCTTTGATGTAGGACTCCCATCTCGCTCACCATCGAGCACACTAATCTACAGTTGCTCTAGTGCTGGACTCCCATCTTGCGCACTGTTGGACACGCCATCTTTCATTTGCACCAATGGCGGACTCCTGTCTTGCACACCATTGGGCACCTCCATTTGCAATTGCTCCAGTGCCAAACATTCTTTGTCAACATGCCACTCCTCACCAAACCCTTCCGGCAACTCCTGTTGAACCTAGTGCCTACCATTTGTATGACATACTCCAATTGTATGATGCCCTCCATTCGTACATCAGACTTCTCCATTTGAACATCGTCCTCCATTTGTACAACAAACTTCTCCATTGGAACGACAAACTCCATTGGAACAATAGACTCAATCGGAACTGCAGACTCAAGTGGAACTATAGATGCACTTAGAACTGCACACACACTTGGAACTGTAGACGTACTTGGAATTGTAGACATACTTGGAACTATAGATGCACTTGGAACGACAAACTTACTTTGAACTGTAGTTGCTCTTGGAATGGTAGAGTCACTTGGAACTGCAGACACACTTGGAACTGTAGATGCGCTTGGAAAGGCAGACTCACTTGGAACTACAGAGTTACTTGTAACTGTAGACTTATTTGCAATTGTAGATGCCTCCATTTGAATTGCAACCTACTGTTCTTCATTGTTTGTTTCAACCACTTTAGCAGTCTGTTGTGTTCCTCCCTTATGCGTGTCTGCCATACACGTCCCGCTGGACAATCCTTCGTTAGTGTCAACAAACAGTTCTACTTCTTTTTTGTTTTTGAGTAATACTTCTTATACACATCCACCATGGGGATTGAACCCGGGTCACATCAGCGATAATGCACAGTTCTACTTCTTTGGCTGCCTTCCATCACTGTTAATCTACACCTTCCCAAGTGGTTTGCTTCTCACAGCTACATGTCATCAGGATTGACCCAAACTCGTATAGGCAACAACACCAAAATTTAGAAATGAAATTTAATGTATAGAAACTCAATTTCTTTTTTACTTAATAAATCTAAAGATCTGAGGCAATTAGCAGTGACAATACAAACAGGAAACATACAATAAGCAACAATAGCAAATGATTTCACCCTCCAACAGCAATAGCAAAGGGTCTTATTTATACAACTAAAAATTAGTTGCAACCTCAAACTACCTAACACCTCATCATTTTCCATAATTACATTTCACATGCATTTGAGTCATATTTACATTTCATTTCCTAACTCACTTTATGATTTTGCCATACATACTAACATTGCATGAAATATTACATTGCCACTTTATAACCTTATTAAACATATGTACGTACATTTCGTCAAACACTTTGCATACAAATTCCTAAATAACACAAAATTACAAAACTTATTCACTAAATGAAGACATCAGTTTTCCTGCCAACAACAATATGGCGGCATAATGACAAACACTTTATGCGCTATCTACTATTATGTGCAAAATGACAAAAACAAATATACAATCAAAATTGCTTGCGTACTCATTTAAGTATGCATCCTTCTACACTCGAGGTGGCCACTTGAGATGGCGCCACATTGGAACCAGTTGCTACAACCAGTAGTTGGTTGAGAACCACCTAACTACTTCTAAACTATTCGTATATGAAAGACATTGAAATATAACCCATAAGACACTACATTTATTACATACACATAACACATATTGCCTCATGCACATATTCTAACACATATGACAACTCTATTTACATGTACCACTCAAATGTGGCACATACATCCAAGTGTGCATGTGCTCATACAATGGTTTGTTCATGTAGACGTGACACTCATTCATATGTTAGATTGTTTGCATACATGTATTGATTCCAAGGGATTCATTGTATCTATGTTATGTGGGGACACGTTCTTGGGGAAAAGTGTCCCTCTAGAAAGAAATAGGTAAAGTCAATGCACTCTTTGATGACCTAATCTGTGAGACCCTAATTGGCAACCTTTGAGCAAACTCTTTGACGATGACTAAGAGGACTGAGAGACGATGACGATGACTAAGAGGACTGAGAGATGACAATGACAATATGAGAACTCAACTGAGACTTGATTTAGGGCCAACAACATTTGTGAGAAGAGGACTCATTCATGCCAATGATCCACTTTGAGAAGATGGCAAAAAGAGTCCTTTGGTTCTGTGTTGGCCACTGCTATGTCTGCCAGCAACTCCAACGTTTGTCTTGCCCTTTGCGGCATCGACTGTGAACGTATGCTGCTTATGACCTACCCTCTATTGCATCTACCATGAAGTTTTGTTGCATTTGCCCTACCGTCTTCAGCTACATCAGTTGGCCACTAGTAAGTGTTTTGTTTACATAAATTTCATTGGTTTTTACTTCTTTTATTAAAATTAATATTAGGCAAAGACTCTGTTGTTGCCTCTACTTTAGGCTTGGCTGTGACCGACCACTTACCATTGCCCTGGTAAGTGGGATTTCAAAAAATAAAATATTGATCTTTGGAACTAATGGTGAAGACTTTGGAAGTCCAAATAGGAGGTCCAAGTTTTGAATCCTGCAAGGGGGTGGGGTTGTACACCATGCTTTGTCACTAGTGATGGTATTTGAACTAAATGGAGCATGGTTGGAGACCAGATCATAACGGAGGATTGTCCTATATGGACTATGGCCTATTGTTCATTAAAAACAACTTTCCAACTTTCTTATGTATTTCTTGTTCTCTTCTTAGGGATCAAGCAATCTTTGCTCTTTTCATCTACAACTGCCTGGTAACCAATTTCTTAATTTTTAAAAAAATCCCTTTTTAAAAAAAAGGAAAAAAGAAAAAAATTAAAATTAGCCTTTTTTAATAGTATTCTTTGAAAGCTATATTATAATTTCTTTTAAAAAATTTAAGTTTTATTTTTTGGTTCTGCTTGTATTTGAAAAAAAGGAGCTTTTTTTTTCTGTTAAATTCTAATTTGTAATTTAAACATTTTAATTATGAATTTTATTTTTCATTTTCTTTAGCAGAATCAGAATGAGTACCTCTAATAGTTGCAATCATAGTTGAGAAAATCTGCAAAAAATCCCGATTTTTTCCCGATTCACAGGCTAGCCGATTTTTTGCCGATTTTGTCGATTTTTTCCTGAAAAATTCTGATATGCATGAAAAAAGTTTTTTTCAATGAAAAATTACATTTTCTTCGGTTTTTTCAATAAAAAATGCCAATTTTTTGCCGATTTTTAAACCAGCCGATTTACTACCCGATTCCGATTTTCTCAACTATGGTTGCAATGATAAATCCTTCTATAGAGGGCACTTCCACTGAGCTTTCTACAACTCAAAGCAACCATGAAACAACTCCCCTTCAAACTCAATGAAATCTTAGTGCTGTTCATGATCTAGAAAAGCTACTGCTCAAATTTGTAATCAGATTGAGCAAGCCAAAAATAAAAAACCAGTAGCACCTTTGTCATTTCTGCAATGAAATGTTTAAGGGAAGTTATTCAAGGGTAAAGTAGCACCTTCTTGCAATTACAGGAAAAGGAGTCAAAATATGCAAGAAGATGACCCTTGAAGAATCAAACACATAACCTTGTACTTGTGGATATGGGTCCTTAACCAAAAGCCCAAACCAGGGGCCATGGCAAGGTACCCACTTTCCAAGTTATTTAAACAACTTGTTAATAGACTTACAATGGCATGGCAATGCCAAGAATAGAGGGAATCAAACACATAACCTTGTACTTGTTGATATACCAAAAGCCCAAATCAAGGACCATGGCAAAATACCCACTTTTCTAAGTTATTTAAACAAGTTGATACTAGACTTGCAATGGCATAGCAACCATGAGAATAGAAGGAATCCAACACACAACCTTGTGGAAATTTGAGACTTCTAGGATGCAAGCATGTGCAAACAAAAAAATGGAAAGAAAGACGAACACCTTTAAATTGCCAGAATTTAAAGTTCTAGGTCCAATGAAAACTTCGAGGGTTCTAGGATCTATAGAGCAAACCGGGGGAGTTGGAGGAACTATAAGTACTGAGGGAAGGAGTTCTAGGAAACAAACTATTTCAGGGCAAATTTCAGAAATATAGAATATACAACTCATAGAAATTGCAGATGAAGGGGTTGGTCATTTTTTTATGTCAACAATCTCTCATTTAACATCACTTGTTCTCCTTACTACAAAAAGAAGTTTAGGAAGGTTTTCGTTGTTGGACCCTTATATTGCCTCCTAGTGACATCGAAATAAAGACAAGACTGTTGGACAAGAAGGTCTCACTAATTGAATTGCAAAAGTCTGATATGAAACAAACTTGGACAAGAGCAAGTTGTAAAATTATAATGGATGGAGGGACAAAGATGTCAACGTCCATTGGTTAACATCTTTTCTCCTCTTCAGCAGGTCAATTTTTCCTTGGACTAGTTGATTGTACCGGTAAGCTCAAGGATATGTCTTTCCAATTTGAGCTTCTTTGGGATGCGATAGAGGAGTTTGGACCCTCAAATGTAGTGCAGGTGGTTGCAGATGCAGCACAAGTTTGCCATGCAGATGGACAAATGATTGGATCAAGGTCCAAACACATCTATTGGACCCCTTGTTGCTTGCATGCCCTCAACAACATGCTCAAGGACATAGGAAAAATTGTTTAGATCTCTCAATTGATTTTAGCAATTTGAGATGTGCAAATGTTTATTCGTAAGTATCATCCATTCCTAGCTATTTTTCTAAAGGCATGCAACAAAAACAGTTTCTTAATTCATTATGTGAGTTACTTCGTTTTATTGTATGTTGAAGGTCCAAGATGCCTTGCAAATTACAGTTGTATACAATGATTGGGCACAGTGGAAATTGTCAAAAATTGATTAAGGAAAACAGGTAAAGTTGAAGGTATTGGAAGATTTTTGATGGGTTGATTGAAGTATGGTTTCATTCATGACTCCTTTGGTGGAGATCATTCAATATGCAAACTTAGACATCCCTAGTTCAGGGGAGATATATGAGATGTTTGGTAGCAATTTAGGCCATGTGAAGGCTACCATTTGTGAGAGGGATCCCACTTTCATTTTTTATAAGGATCTCCAAGGAATTATACAAAAAAGGTGGGACAAGATAAATATTTCTCTCCATATGGCAGCATACTAATTCAATCTGGAATAGTAGATGCAAAGACCTAGTAGAGTGCAGCCCATTAATGATATTGTGGTGAAGGAGGTATTCTGAATTGACATCGTAAAGATTCTTACAATAGAGGAGGCTAGTTTGATTCAGCAACAATTCTTAGATTTTGCAGAGTTGACTAGCTCCCCAAAAAAGAAAACAATAGGATTTGGGAGGTAGCATGGGGATGGAACTCCACAAATTAAGGGGCTTTCCATTTGCCTCTTGTCACAAGTTGCTATTTCTTCAATGGCATATAGGAATTGGTCAACCTATGAGTTCATTCATTCCATTAAAAGAAATAGATTGACATCCAAGAGTGTAGAGAATCTTGATGTTGTCCATAGTAGTCTTGGAATTCAAATTTGAAAAATTCCATAGCATAAATCAATACCAGCAGCAAAATGGGATGTAGATCCAGAGGATACAACACAAATTAATGAGAAGGATCATGGAGAGGGACACACGGGTTTGGTTGAAGTGCCATTGCATATTTATTGAACAGACCAAGTACAATAATAGTGTGACATTGATGGGGTCAAAGCATTGTTGGAGTGTATAGAGACAGAGGACCAAGGAGCTACAAGAACCATCTGACCCTAATTTAATAGATTATTTGTTTTTTTAGTTTCTTGTTCTACTTTTAGTCTTGACTCTTTTCATAATGTAGTAACTCTCACTGTATGTTGTCTATAATATTGCTTTTAAATTCAGGACTATATGCTGTATTGTATCATTGTATATTCATTTTGTAATGGGAATATCAATGATTAAGTCTTACTTATTAATGTTTTATTTTTAAATTCTGCTTAAATTTATGCATTTTTTAATCCTCTTTCATTGGCAATTTTTTTTTAAATATTTTATAAATTGTTGCCCTCTCCCCATATCTTTTTTTGCCAAAATTTCGGAATGTCTTGTAGTTGTCGTCTTTTTGCATCCTCATGTTTCCCTGTCCACACCAAAATAAAAAATAGATTCCATGTTCCATTCATAGACAATATTCTGGACGAACTTCATGGGGTATTTTATTTATTTATTTTAATACGACCTTAGACAAGGGTATCATGAAAGGAGAATTAGACAGGAGGATATGCTTAAAGTTGCATTTTGAACTCATGAAGGTCACTATGAGTTCAAGGCAATGTTGATTGGGTTTACTATTGCCCTAGCAACCTTTCAAGTAGTAGTGAATAAAGCATTCCATTTGTATTTACAAAATTCATCCTATAATATTTTTTGATGAGATTCTATCCTATGGTAAAACCTTGAAGGACCACCTCAAACACATGGATATGGTTTTATCAATTCTGTAGGAAAATAAGTATGCAAAGATATCTAAATGCAGTTATGGAGATAAGAAGTGCAAATCTTTAGGCCATGTCATCTTTGAGGAAGGTGTTAAAGTTAATTCTATTAATGTCAGGGCCATAATTGAATGGGCAACCCCACAAAACCTTTCAAAACTAAGGGAGCTTTTGTCATTGGGAGGATGTTTTCAGAGATTTATAAATTACTATGCATACATCACAACCTTAATAGATATATTGAAAAACGATTCCTTCATATGGATAGTGGAGCAGAGCTTTCTAGATTGAAGGAAGCCTTATTGTCAACCATGTTTCAGTGACTTGACATTTCCAAACCGTTCACCATTAAGTGTAATGCTTCTAGGCAAGGACTTAGAAAAATACTCGTGCTGGACAGTCACCTGCTAGCATATGAAAGTTGGAAACTCAAGCTGTGCGAGAAATTACAATCAATCTGCAATCAGGAAATGTGAGCTATCATGTACACCATAGCAAAGTGGAGGCAATATTTCTTAGGTGGTAAGCTTCAGTCTGAACAGACCATGATAATCTTAAGAATCTCCTGCAACAACAAACTTTGACCACAGAACAACAACAATGGGTAGCTTAAATTCAGTCCTTTGTTTTTGAAGTTCTACACAAGAAAGGGAAGAATAACTCAGTTGTAGAGATGTTACCTAGGAAGGATGAAGAGGTTGTTGTCTATGTCATATTAGTAGTCATTCCAAATTGGATCACAGAAAGTGAAATTGAGTACATCACAAGTGATGAATGACAAAGAATCATAAATATAAAATTGATGCACACCCTTGATTTACATGACAAAGCGATGCTTTATGGTTTAAGAATTGAGGTCATCTGCCTCAGAATTTAATTTCATAACATAAATATTTGCAGATAGTCATGATTCTCATAGTTCTAACTATTTGGGGTTCTTGAAAACCTACCATAGCACTCACCAGTTCTCTTATTGGAGGGAGACTGAAAAGGATATGTAAAAGGATTTGGCAGAATGTGATACCTAATGGTGTAACAAAAATGAACATGTTACATATCCAAGGTTACTTCAATCTTTACATGTTCCTAACCAAAAGTGGAAAGAAATTTTCATGGATTTTATTATATGGTGTACCTATCTAAATGGCTATGCTTGAATTTTTGTGTTTGCGGATCATCTCACTAAATTTTTCCATTTTATTCCCCTAAACTATCCTTCCAATTACATTAGACAATTGAAAAGGCTCTCCTTTACTTGGATATGATGCGCGTTATGAATCTGCATCAGATTAAGGTTTAAAAGGGTGCTTCTCCTTCCACTGTTCTTATAATCCATTTACAGATCTGTTATCATTTTTTCCAATTGGTTATATGGGATTGAAACGGGCCCCACCCGTATTACATCACTACATAGTGGTATTACAACAAAGATTGGATATTATCCATATATTGCTTGGCAAGATTTGAACCTTGGTCTCCTCTTTAAATATTTCGGAATCTAACCGGTTGAGCTAATGCCACTTGATTCAGATCTGTTATTATCAAGCATCATTAGTAAATAAATTAAAAAGTAAAACGTATGGCATTATTTTGGAGTCTTGGTGTTAGGTGTTGTATAACTTTAATTTTTCGGTTATGTTGTGGTTGTTCACAGGATGTCCATGAGGTTGTTTTTGCTAATCAATACATTCGTCACGCCTGGTTCTAGATTTCATAGGCCGATGAGGAATGCTCTTATATTAAAGATGCTATACATTGCAGATAAATGAAAATATGCAATTTCCATATATTTTTTGTTTGAGACTTATGGGTTTGTCTTCTCATCCATGTTCGACTCATTTGAACGAGATAGAGAAAAAAGGTCCATGGTCTCATTAACATTTGTTTCTCTAGTGTTCCTGACTAACTTTTGACTTTTGGCATTTGGTCATTCTTGACTTTTTGTGAAACATTGACCTTTCATTGATGACATTCGACATTAGTCAATACTGAAGAGTCATCATATTTCTAAATCCTTTCTGACAGCCTTCTATGAGGACAACCCAAGGAACTTAGATTTTCTACAAAACGGAACACCTCGTTATGATGCTTGAACCAACCAAATCTATGAGGACACTACACAAGTCTTCTTACGTGGAGGTTTAATTGTAGAGAATCTAAAAGGAAATAGATGGGATACAACCAGGATATTTTGCCTGAGGACACATATCCTCAAGGAAATCTAGATCTCTTTAACTATAGACTAATATATACATTAGAATGTCCTTAACAAGGAACTTCACTCCAGAAATCCTTTTTGTAGAACTCCTTTGTGAACAGTAAAGAATATGTTTTCTTTGATTCTTCAATGAAAGTAGTAATTGTAGATTGAGAAAAGCCTCCTATGCATTTTTATGTTATATTTTATGTAATATGGAAAATAAGGCACCCATGGATGTGTTTTAAGTATTAAATAATTTATGAACATAGGCTAAAACATATTAAAGAACCTACATTGTTATAGGCCAAAATTTATTACACTTTAAAACCCCTGGGGAAAAGTTGCCCAAATGCAAATCAAACAATTGCATTTGCCCCCCTACATTACTTCATTGCACACTAAAATAGGATAGTGGTTTGCTATAATCAACTGATTCTGATCTAATTATTAACATTTTCTTTTTATTGTCAGGTACCTGCACTTCAGGGTACAGATATTTCTGAAACAATGGCATCTCAAAATGAAGCTTTTCAGCAAAATGTTACATCACTTTGGGGAAGTGGAGAGTGGTGGATGCTTCTTGCAGCTCAAAGCATGGCAGTTGGAACGGTCATGGTCCGTTGGGTGAGCAAGTATTCTGATCCTATTATGGCGACAGGATGGGTATGTTTAAAAGCTGCATTGACAAACATCTGAATGTTAGTTCTGTTGTTCTATTTTTCTCTATATAACTTCCATCTAAAAAAAATTGTGCTTCCAAAATTTGTGAATCTGTATACAAACTGAATTTCTTCAATACCTTAACCCAACAAGATATAAGTGCAACCACATAATTGTAGAGGAGCTCTTTCATTTTTTGGACAATATAGTTTGACAAATTTTTAATAATAAGACAGCTGAAATTTCTTTCCAAGTATGGTACCGCATGTGTGTTAGCAGGTGCTAGGCACAAGTGGACTAACAATTTAAAAAGAATAGAAGATTTCTGTTCCATGTCATTAATGGAAGTTTGCAATACAATCAACAATCAGAATTAGAGAAAACAAGTAATAAATACCCAACCAACTTTCATTTGGGAAAAAAGGCAAGTCTATTGCAATGTAGATAGAATATTTATCCAACTCTTGCTACAAGATGGTGTGCCCTGAGTAAGATCACTTCTGCGGGAAGGAGCAGCAGTCTGGAACTTCGCACCACATCTCTTCTTATTCAGCACAATGCTTTTTAATACGTTATTGGCAGTTCAACTGCTTTTAACCATTTGGCATCTAACTCTCAATTAACTTAAACAAAAACATTTTTAGTGAATGGATATACTAATACTTGCACTTGTAAATATACATGTGATTCCAACTATTTTAATGAGATATAAGGTCTATGATTCTATAAAATACATAAGCTTTAGTACCAGGAGTGGTAACTGGTAACAATATCATGCCAATCCGCATATAACTAGGAAGTCCTGTGCCAACACAAATGAATCTGGCCCCAAGTGGTAAGTCTGATGCAAATGCTATTGGCTAGCACATGCTAACATCCGTCTATACTTATCTTTTTGCCAGTCCTAGGGCTTAGAACTGCTGTCTACATTCTCCAGTCTTCCTCTAACAGCCTGATGCCAATCTCAAAGTATGCTAGTATCACAAAATTCTGACTACGAAGGGATTAGTCTAGGATATTCAACAGCAAAACCTGCCTTTCCTTACATGTTGTTGTAGGTAGGCAAATTGATATGTCTGTGTAATTAATAAATAAATTTTGCTATTTTGTGTTATTTTGTAGCTCGTACACAAACTATTTGATGAAATGTGCGTATGTATAATAAATAAACTCAGTGTAATATTTCATATGATAATGTGTAATGTTAAGTTTTGTACGGATAAGCTATAAAGTGACTCACAAAATGAAATGTAGATGTAAGTCAAATGCATGTCAGATGTAATTTAAGAAAATGATGTGGTTTTGGGTAGCTAGAGGATGCAACTACCTTTTAATTGTATAAATAAGACCCTTTCCTTATTCATTTGGGTGATGGTTGGAATGGTGATTGTCGGGTCATGTGGTTGTTGGCTAAAGCATTTAGGTGTTGGAAGGAGATACTTCACACAAATCTATATGTGAGAAGATGTTGTATGTAGTTAACCATACAGACCACCGTTAATACAAGTTCTACTCATAATCATTTATCATCTGCTATTGTTATTGTATGTATATTGCATGTGTTGTCATTGATGCTTGTTGCAATAAATAGGTTTTGTATTGTTTCTTTCAAGTTTTGAATGCAAGGTGAAAGTCGTAGACCAAGTGTTGTAGTACAAATGATGTTATCGTACAAGCAGCTATTGTGATTGCAGTACGAGTGAAGAGGCCTAGCTGATTATTCAATTTGTCATTCAAATTGTTCCTCCAATACAAACTATTGTTCTACATTTGGTGCCATTGCCTATTCAAAGTTGGGTCACGTTCTATATTTGGCGCCGTTGTCATTGTAGTTTAAGAACGAACCAACATTACGTGAAACTTGGAAAGGTGGATGATAGATAATTTACTGCCAAGATGTGGAAAAGTATGTTGTATTCCATTTCTACATCCTGGTGTCGTTGTCTATACAAAGTTAGGTCAAGCCTGGTGACATGGAGTTGTGAGAAGCAAATCACCTGGGAAGGTGCACAATGACAACGATGGAATGCGGCCAAAGATGCAGATGAAGAAGTAGACTTGTTTGTTGATGCGGACAAAGGGCCGTATAGTGGGGATGTGTAAGACAGGTGCATAGAAGGGAGGAGGCAGGACAGATTGTCGTACAAGTGAAGGAAGGACAAGTCATCATACAAATGGCACTTGTATGGAAAATCACCATACAAACAAAAGGCATTGTCGTACAAATGGGACTTGTACGAGAAAATGTTGTACAAATAAGGCTTTTTGTACAAGTGAGGAGGCTTGTAAGGTAGAATGTATTACAAACACAACATGTACGACACATCCCCATACAAGTGCACAACATTGGACAACAAGATGCCATACAGGACAATGGTGTGTACGGCACATTGTCGTACAAGCAGAGGGTGTATATGACAGAATGTTAGAACGCCATACAAGCAAGGTACGATAGGAGTTGTTGGAAGGTGTTAGTGAGGAATTGCATGCTGACAAAGAATGTTTGGTGCTGGAGCAATTTCAAGTTGATGTGTTCAATGGTGAGCGAGACGAGAGTTTGACATTGGTGCAAATGCGAGATGGTGTTAGATAGTGTGCAAGACAGGAATTTGGCACTAGATCAATTGCAGGTTGGTGTGCTCCATGGTGAGCAGAACGGGAGTCCAACATCGGAGCAATTGTAGGTTGTTGTGCTCAATGGTGAGAAAGACGGGAGTTCGACATCAAAGCAACTACAGGTTGGTATGCTCGATGGTGAGAGGGACAAGAGTCCGATATCGGAGCAACTACAAGATGGCATGTTTCATGGTGCGTCAGATGGGAGTCCTACACAAGAGCAATTGTAGGGGATATGCATGATAAAGGAGAGATGTGTGAACAACCACTACCAAGGTTAAGTCAACCTATCACAACAAAGGCCAATTTGGGCATATCGTGTAAGTGTCCAATATTTCATGGAAGAGAAAAAGAAGACCCAGTTAGGCATTGGGAAATTTGCCTCATGATGTGGAAGGCGAATGAGGTGAATAATGACACAGATTGGAGGATGTTATTCCTTGCAACATTTTGTGGAATCGTAATGGATTGGTACATGAGATTGCCAAAGGGCGAGTACCAGACTTGGGAAGAGTTGCATGATGCATTTGTGAAGGAATTTCGGTTGTTCCACAATGATAATGCGGTCATTGCTAAAATTTATATAATGGAATAAGGTGAGAAAGAGCTTATTCGTTCATACAACCAGAGCTTGCTTGGATTGTTTACCCATCTAGAGGAAGACCCATTAGACACATTGAAGAGGTGGTTCACAAAGTAACGTCTTCCTACATATAGAAAGAAGATCAGGGTGGTCACTCCAACGTCATACCAAGAGGCCTTGGAATGGACCTTGAACTTGGAAAGTGATGCAAAGAGATCACTAAAGTATTGGGGTCATGATAATGTAGATGAAAGTGACCCTTGATTCAGAGGTTGAGAGCGATGATTTTGGGCATGAGAGTAGTTCATCGTTCAAATGTTGGGGTCAAGAAGTCAAGGAAGTGACTTTGAAGAGAAGAATGATGACTCCGAAGATGAGTGTGACTCAGAGAGTGCAAGATCATTGCTATAGGAGTATGTAGCACAAAGGGAGATTATACCAAGAGGGGATGCCACTAGTAATATAGTTTGTGACAACTGTCAAAGAACTAGAAGATACAAAATTAAGAATGATATTGATGACAGACCCATGGCACAATGTTGGCGATGCCATTTGTGGGGGCCCTTTGCATGTGAATGTCAAAGTGTTGCGAGTTAAGACAAGCTAGTGATGCGTAGAAAGTTTGAAGCATCAAAGAAGAGCCACAACCCCAATTGGAAAGTAAAAGTAAACTTGAACTTGATTGCAATTGAGGAGGTGAACTTGATTGCAATCGAAGAGGCAAAAATATAGCAAGTAGTTGAAGCTGCGTTGGAAGAAGTGTCGCCTGAGGAACTACCGTTCAAGTTGTCACGAAGCTATCGTACAAGTTGAGTGTTACAGAGTTGTTGTACAAGTTGAGTGTTACAGAGTTGTCATACAAGTTGAGTGTTACAGAGCTATCGTACAATTTGAGTGTTACAGAGCTGTCATACAATTTGAGTGTCATGGAACCATCGTACAAGCATTGCAAATGAGAGTTATCGTACAAGCATTACCAATGAGAGTGGCCATATAAGCGCTTGTTGTACAAGAGCTTACCGTGCAATGCCTACTGTACAAATGTTGTCCATACAAATGCTTACTGTACAAATGTCTATTATACAAGAACTTGTCATTCAAGGAGATGTCATTCAAGGAGCTGTCGTTCAAGGAGTTGTATGAGGTGTTGTTCAAGGAGAGGGATGTTTGTCAGAGGCTAAGGCAGGGTTGTCAGAGGCCAAGAAGTAATTATTTGCAACAAGAGAATTTGGAGCCAAGGGGAAGCTGTTTAAGTGGGTCGAGCGAAGGCTACCAAAATGCAGATGAAGAGCAAAATTCAGTTTAGACAGATGAAAGGTATGTGTGAAGTTTTGGGAGTTATTACGTCATAGACAATGTGAGAAGGCAAGTGGTATAACCACACCTCACAAGGTACATGCATGTAGTATAAGACAAGATAGTTGCAAGTTGTTTGAGGATTTGTTATGTCTAAAATAGGCATGCTATGTACTTAAATACCCTTCACTATCATAATACAATCATTCGAAGCATTAAGATCTAACATGTGGTATCAGAGCAAGTAGAAGGAAGAAAGAATTCTCCTTCTGAGCCTCCTCTAAGCTTCGACACAGAGAAAGCCGAATTGCATTATGTTTTAGTAAAATTTCAAGTTTGAGATAAGAAGTTTCAAGGGTAAAATTACCTTGTGCTAAATTATCACCATGAAGAAAATTCCATGGTAGAATTAAAAAATTTCAAGGTAAAACATCCTTGCCAAAGGTGAAAGCCTGCAAGTAAACAACCGGGCCAATTGAGGCAAGAAAAGGAAGCTATTGAGAAGCTCCATAAAGATTTACAAAGGAAGCTATTGAAAGATTCATAAAATATTACGAAGGAAACTATTGAAAGCTCCAAACGAAGTTATCAAGAAGCTCCATAAAAAAATCTACAAAGGAAGCTATTGAAAAGCTCCATAAATATTACAAGAAGAGGAAGTATAAGAGATTACAAGTTCAAAAGAGCTCACAAGAAAGTAAAAAATAAAGTTCTTGTATCTAGTATTGAAGGTGCTAATTACTAGTTGAAAGTAGAACAAAAAAAAAATATATATATATATATATATTCAAAAGAAGCACCCAAAGCTTGCTACACAAATGTTCCTTGAGGAACGAAAGAAATCTTGGGAACCAAAAGAGAAAACAAAACTATATATATATATATATATATATATATATATTCAAAAGAAGCACACAAAGCTTGCTACACAAATGTTCCTTGAGGAACGAAAGAAATCTTGGGAACCAAAAGAGAAAACAAAACACTGTCTCAACTACAACTAATGACAAGGTACCAGCCTTTGTCTTCATCCAGAAAAATGCAACATTCTAAAATTAGAACGAAGTAGCAAGGAATGCATGTTATCACCAACAATCTACATTAACTAGCAAGAACTCTTAGCGCCACTCATCGGGTCCGAAGTAGCAAGGAATGCATGTTATCACCAACAATCTACATTAACTAGCAAGAACTCTTAGCGCCACTCATCGGGTCCAAAAGAAAGGAGCTCGTGAAAGAAGAATTATAAATGCCCGTGTAACAAAAGGGATCGAAGGACCTCGTGAAAGAAGCATTATAAACGACCGTGTAACAAAAGGGATCTAAGGACCCCATGCAAGAAGCAGGCGAACTCTATCCAAAAGATATATATGCAAAAGAAGCATTCGAAAGGCAAGAGAAAAAAATTAAAGACTGAAGACATTGCTCCAAAGGGAGATAAAGAAGAAAAGAAATACTTGCACCAGTTGAACGAAGGTAGAAAAGAAAATAGAATGCTTGCACCAGTCAAAACAAAGGCACTAGAGACGCTTGCACCGGAAAACGAAGGTAGAGAAGAGAAGAAATGCTTGGACTAGTCAAAATGAAGGCAGAGAATAAATTAGGGATGATTGCACCAGTAAAAATAAAAGGAACCAACTCCACCAGTCAAGAGAGACTAAGAAGAAGATCGCACAAAGCTCCGAACGTCACTTGAGATGTCCAACTGGCAATCTCGTGCACATTGCCGAGTAAAAAAGTAAAAGAAAAATATTAAAAGAAACCCTATGAAGCACTCGGAAGACGAACGTGCACTCGAAAGAAAAGTATGCACACCCAGTGAAGAGAAACACTCGCGTAAGTACACAAAAAAGTTTTTCAAGGCAAGACATTCATTGGTCGACAAATGTTGAGCACAAGAAAGGCTTTTGAGATTAGTTGCTCAGAAGGATCCAACTGCTAGTTTGAGATATTGCTCGATAAAATAGTGTTATCAAAGGTTTTGAAAAGCACAAAGTTCAGCCAACACATTTTCCAAAAGAAAGAAACATGTACAAATATAGACACAAGAAAAGGAGCTTGTGGTGATTGTTATTAAGACAATCAAGAAGTTGAATACCACCTCACATCAATAGTGAGAAGAAAAACAAGTATAAAAGTCGTTTGAAAAGTACAAAAAATTTTGAAAAATTCTTTTTGATTAGAAGAGCATATTACAAAAGAAAAAAATATTATTTTAAAATATGTGAAAAGAAAAAATATTATTTGGAAGAAAGAAAATATTTTCACCTCCATAGTTTATACTTAGTAAAACATTTTCCTTGAAATTTGAAGTATCAATAAGAATCTGATTATAGGCATACATATGCTCATCGAAAAGAGTTTTTCGAAGCTAACTTGATAAAAGAAGAAAATTTGAAATTTGTAAAAGTTTACTATGGCTAGTGAAGTATCAAAGTTCTTGTTGCCAGATCCCCAATTGTTGAGGGGGAACAATTATGTCGCTTGGAAGACCAAACTAATGACACAACTTGAGTTTGAAGTAGTATGGCAAGTAGTAGACGGAAGCACTTCTCGTCCTACTATAGAAGGATAAGATCAAACAATGTTTGACAAGGTAGACAGAAAGGCAAGACTAATCATCATGTTTGGAGTAGCATATGAGGTCCAAGCATACATTAGAGATACAACCACAACCAAAGATGCATGGGAGAAATTGATGAAGAGTGGATAAAAGCTGGAATCATTCATAAGGAAAATTGCAGAGTTGTGAGCATCATTGCAAGTGTTAGGAACTCATATATCTAATGAAATGTTAGTTCCTATTATTTTGAAATTACTCCCATCTAAGCACAATGTTTTTGTGACTACATCAAATATTACTGAGCAAACACCAAGCTTTGAGAAGTTGGTGAACCTACTTCAAAAAGTAGAGGCCTCGCATACTACAAAAGAACAATTACTAGTTACAAGTCAAAGAGGGAAGCAACCATTCAAAAGAGGCATGAGACCTCCATAGCGCTTCCAACAAAGAAACAATTTTCAAAGATATCAGAATCAAAGAAATGATTCTCAAAGGAGTACTTTTCACACGCAAAGGACTTGTGAACATTGTGGAAGAAATGGACACACCGTGAGGGAATGTTGGCATATTCCATTCAAAAATGGATCACCTTCATAAGAGATGAACCAACAACAAAACAGGTCATCTTCAGAATAGCAAAATCAAAATTGGAGAAAGGCGCATCATAGTAATGTAATCGAAGAGAATCAAGTCAAAGAAGAAAAAGAAGTTTAAGAACATGTGTTTGTCACACAAGCAGAGATAAGACAACACAACAATGTTTGGTATGATTCCAAACATATGACAGGTCAAGAAACTTGGATGCATTCAAATCATCCAAATTATTATTTTACAATGCAACCAGAAATATCAGGAATCAAACACCTAAGAGAGAATATGTACAATGTGATTCTTCACCATCAATAGAAGTTTTTGAAGATAGCAAAGAGAATGAAGAATCAATGCAACAAGCATTGAAGATTCAACCATCAATCACAATTCACACACCAAGAAAGTGAGAATACATTGCTTATTACAAATAATGTCTTCTCCATATGAACAATGCCAAAAATAAGCGGAAGATGATTGATCTCAATCCAAGAGACAATCAAAGCTTGAAATGGAAACTAGTTCAAACAAAAGATATGACAACACACAAAAAGTATTGGAAACCAGTCAATTATATGATTGACATAGGATGCATGATAGCACGTCACACTAAAGACCAAAGGAAGCAAGAATACATCACGCTACAAACATATGAAGCCATTGCAAAGAAGAGACAAGAGATAATTTATATTACCATAGCAGAAGATTTTGATCAAGACAAGATTTGGGAACAAGTATACGCAACAGAACACCTGATCTCATCAACACCAAACATTTAATGCAAATCCTCCACATTAAGGAAACATATGGTTCACTTGAAGACATTGAAGAAACAAACTTCAAGCATTAAATAAGTATGGTATTATAAATTTATTTGGGGTGCATGATCACTAGAACCTAACACTCCTAAGTATCTAAGTAGTGAGTCTACATTAAGGGGGAGGGTTTTCTCTCTAAAATTGCAGTCATCCTAGACATTGTTCTTTGGTCAGAAACAAAATAGAGCTTTTGACATTGATGTAATAAGGGGAGGTATGTTAGGAGTTGCTACATCATACACCATGTGAGAAGTCAAGTGGTATAACCACCCCTCACAAGGTACATGTATGTATTATAGGACAAGATAGTTGCAAGTTTGTTTGAGGGTTTGTTATGCCTGAAATAGGCATGTTATGTACTTAAATACCCTTCACTACCATAATACCATTATTCGAAGCATTAAGAACTCCCGTACCTCACATGGGGCACTACCTCTTGACCCCTGACAAAGGTGGCGACAGACGCTGCCCGTCATGTTGGTTATGTTGATCATGCTGGACATGTTGATATAGTTGATTGCAAAAATTGGAGTGAGAAATTGAAGAACAATGTATGGTTGGAAGCAGTTTGAAGTGATGCCAGTTGCAGAGGACATTTGGAATAGAAGAAAGTGGAAGGAGTGCGATAAGAAATTACAATAGGCTGTTTAGCGCTTCTATCCCCAGTGTTCAGCTCATGCGTTGTAGACAGGCACATTGAGATATCCTTATTTGCTGAACCAGTTTTGATATTATGGGTTATATTGTAAATGCATGCAAAGTGTTTGACGAAATGCACGTGCATATATTTTAATGTTGTAAAGTGCAATTTAATATTGCACGTCATAATAAAATCATGTATGTCGGCTAAATTAGAATTAGAAGATATTTTGTCATGTAGTGGAAATGAAATGTAATGCAAAGCAAATGCACATGAAATGTAATTTGAGGGTAGTTGCAAGGTAGTTGGAGAACATAACTACTTGGTGGGTGTATAAATAAACCCCCCCTCATTCATTAGAGTTGCTCCAGATTGGTACGGGTGAGGATTGATGCCTATGTGCAGAATACAGTCCAGTATTATATGCAGCCATGAAGGATGTTCAGCCTAGGGTTGAATGGTTGATACGTAGAAGAGGTATTGCAGGGCAGTCATGCAGATTGATGGATTAGTGCAGTCCAGTCCTGTGTACAGTCATGAAGAATATGCTGGCTGTAGATTGTATTGCTGAAACTGTAATGCTGTATCACTCATGCCATTATTAATATAAACTGTTATTGCTGTATTTCTGCCATTACTGCTGTTATTAATGCTGTTGCAGGATTTCTGCGTATTATTATTGCTATACTACAATGCTTGCAGATCTGTAGTCTATTTAAGTGGAAATGGAACTGTTGTTAATATGTCAAATCCCTTTCTACATGCGTCGTCGAGGATGCTGACAAGTTTAGAAGAGGGGATAGATGTAGGCAAGCAAATTGACATGTCTATGTAATTTTTTAAAAGTTCTGCCATTTTGTGCTATTTTGTAGTTCGTAAGCAAAGTGTTTGACAAATTGTATGTACTTATAATTAATAGTGTCATAATGTAATATTTCGTATGATAATGTGTAATGTTATGTACGGTTAAGTCATAAAGTGACTCACGAAATGAAATGTATATGTAAATCAAATTCATTATCAGATGTAATTTAAGAAATTGATGAGGTGTCGTGTAGTTGGAGGGTGCAACTACCTTTTAGTTGTATAAACAAGACCCTTTGCTCATTCATTTGGGTGATGGTTGGAATGATGGTTGTCGGGTCATGTGGTTGTTGTCGGGAGGCTGGCTAGTGGTTGTTGGCTAAAGTGTGTAGGTGTTGGAAGGAGATATTCCACACAAATGTATATGTAAGAAGATGCTGTATGTAGTTATCTGTACAGACTATTGTTAATACAAGATCTGCTCATATTCATTTATCATCTGCTATTGTTATTGTATGTATACTGCATGTGTTGTCATTGTTGATTGCTGCAGTAGATAGGTTCTGTATTGTTCCTTTCAAGTTTCGGATGCAGGGTGAAAGTCACAGACCAAGTGTTGCCGTTCAAGTGATGCTGTTGTACAAGGTGATATTGCCATACAAGCAGCTGTTGTGATTGCAGTACAAGTGAAGAGTCCTGGCTGATTATTAAATATGTCATTCAAATTGTTCCTTCAAGAGTTGGAATACAAACTGCTGTTCTACAGTTGTATCCTTGTCATGAGATCCAACCTTGTACATCAATTTTTTCTCTATCAATGGCACCATTAAGAAAATGCTTCTCTTTCTCCAACACCTATATCAAGGTCCTCACATCAAGTACACCTTCTGATCTTATCATCCATCAGTATGCAATCAAGTGGTTGAGATGCATGATACAGATAGTTGGTGCTATCATTTCCATTCTCCAATAAGCCTTGTCTTATAATCATAGCTCTAGATTCAATACAATCCCATTGTTGATCAACCATCGTTCTCTATGGGGTTTGTGTTAGATAATTGCCTTTCATGGAAATGTTTTTCAGCTTCTTCTGGTCATCATCAATAAAAAAGTTCAATTCATTATTAGGCTTAATGTATTTGCTGGGTAGATGAAGGGTACTTGAAATGATGCTCAACATACTCATCAGATTTCGAATTTCTGTTCCTGTAAATAGAGTTACTGCATCTGAAACTCCTTTTGCCTGGAGACCCCTATCCATATCAGATATGGATATCGATGATACTTCCCAGATACAATGTCCAACATATCCAAATAAATGAATGCTGTATCAAAATGTGTTTGAATACACGTGTATTTGGTCTATATCTCATAATCTGTAGTGGATGTAAAGTAGAAGCTAATGGAAGGCATTTTGAGTCCTTGAGATTCATTTTTTTCTAAGATGATTTATCTAGGGAGCACTTGACTAATATCCATATTAATACAAAGGTGGGCATAGAAACCCAAGGAATTTGATGAAGTAATTTGCTACAAAAATTGAAATATCCAAGAGCATTATCGGTGACCTATTTTCAGTCCATTATTCAAGGAGATATTGCAGGCAAAGTGGGATTGGGAATTTAGAGAAAAGAGTGGAATTTGTGATACCACTTGCCCATAAAGAACTTCACATCTTAAAAAATCCATGATCCGCTAGAGAAAATTTTATCTTTAAAGAGGTTGAAGGTGACAACGAAGAAGCCCTTTTGTAGAGAGGTCATCTGGCACCTGCTATTCAACTCCTTTTCTTCGAATTCCACTTTTGGAGGTTTGGAAGGAAGGGTCATATTTCTTTGAATCTATATGTAAGGTCAAAAACAATTATATATTTGGCCATAGTTTTTACCTTTTGCTTGTTGATTGCGTCCTAATGTCCAGAGTGGCAGCCGGAGCTACATGGACCGTATGCTAGCTGCATTAAAGAGGGGAATAGCTCCATGGGGCTTCCCCTCCTCCCTAGGTCAGGGATCATGACTATTGAGGGGTTTAAAGAATTTTGCTTCATTTTTTGGAACAGCTAAGCTCTTCAGATCAGCAGGTTGTGATGATATCAAAACATTACCAAATTTTTTGATCGTTTATGAATATGTCAAATATCAATAGTGCAATCAGTTGGTGTATACTTGGCATTCTGTTCTCTTTTTAAGTTATATGAATGCTTCTCAAAGCTACTAAGTTAAGAATTAATAACTTAGATTTCAACTATTATAAATCAAGGACAAGTAGTTGTGATGCTCCCAAATTTGGGTTGTTATTTTTCATTCAAGGGATACTTTTCAGAAGAAACTCCTTGTGAACAAGCTTGTGTTTTAATTAACAAAAGACAATGAAAATCCTCAAAATACATACATTATTTTCCTTTAAAATCTCCTAGAACTTGAGGTTTGTCATATACACTTTGGGTATCCCGGACCTTATATAATCATTCTACTCAATATTTTGTTACACTATGTTGGTTGAATTGGATACAATGGTTTTGAATTTTTAGCTTGTTAAGCGTGGAAAACTTCCAAAAATAGTAATGCATCATCCATTTTCTGCTCAACTGAGTGTTTGTATCCTGTCTACTAATATTTTTCCTGCACTATGCCTTGAACTAGGCAAAACTTAAGCAGTGGAATTATTATCATTATTTTGTTTGGGGGGAATTGAGAATATGCATGTTTCTACAAATACTTTAGTTTGGTGAATGTGATAAATTCAGGTACGTTCTTTAATAAAAGTTAGTCAGTGCTTTGGAAAAAGTTATTAATTAGGTGATTTGTTTTCAAGAAAAAAATTTAAGAAACAATCTGACTGTTGAAAAAAGAAAGTCTATAAAGATTTCCCTCCTTTGCAGTTCTCATTCAATGATCATTTACAACTACACTTCATTCCTAACCAATTTGGAAATGTGACATAAATATACCCTTAATTTCTCCTCTTTTGTCTTTTAGGTCATTTCTGTTTTGATGTAATTGCCTTCTCGGAAAATGTAATTATCGTTAAACAAACTCTACATATATACATTCGGTTGATTCATTTTAACTCTGACTTGCAGCACATGATTATAGGAGGGATTCCTTTGTTGGCATTATCAGTGATTCAACATGATCCTGCCTTTACAGAAAGCATTCATGAACTTGACCCTCGTGATTGGTTGGCTCTCACATACACCTCTATATTTGGAAGTGCCATAAGCTATGGTGTTTACTTTTATAATGCAACTAGAGGTATCTACTCATCCTTACATTTTTTTGCATGCATAAATTCTTACCACACTTTTGCCAGTGTTAATATTTATTGTGCATAAATTTAAAAAGATTATGCAAAATAAACACATTGTATAGAAATATATTGTCAACTAATCCGTCAAAGATTGATGGTTCTCAAAAATAAGACCCAACCACACACACATATGCACACAATCATGAAGCTTTTACAAAATAACATCACTGTTAATATGTTTGACCTTAGAGGTCTGATACTATATGTTATGTGATGATGATGATCATAAAACTATTAATTATTAAGGGTCACAAATAAATAGTCATCTTTGCTACACTTTAAATATAGTTACCTAGTGTCTAGTTCAAAAATACAAATTATCGAATTATCAGGCACTTGTACTTGATCCAGCCCCTATCTTGTTATGCTTTCTATAATGTTTTATGTTATATTTATTACTTTATAGTTTATATAATTCTAATGAATACATCCTCGTTTATTAATACCTTTTAAAAATGTTATTTCTTAAAGGGTTGGTAGGATAAGTCATGAGTCCTCTTGGATTCCCTCAATTTGGTGGAAAGTGATGATCAGCGTGGTGCTGGACAAGTTTCATTAAACAAAATAGATATATTTATAAAAAGAAAATGGGGTTGGTTTTAGTAATGGTTTTCCAACCATGAACGTAACTCCCTAACGAACCTACATCATGTAATATTTCTAACATGCCAAGGGCATCCATTCATCTCTCTTTTATACGTTATTACGTTGTATTATATAAAAATTTAAAATCCTTTGTGGATTTCATGTAAGAGACCTACTGATCCCTTACACCACTACAATTAGTATCAGGGTTAAATTGACAGGTGCTCTTGTATTGTCATGGAGTTTGTTTGTTTTTTTTGAATAATACTTCTTATACACATCCACCATGGGGAATGAACCCGGGTCACATCACCGATAATGCAAGTGGCATCCTTGCCGGTAGACCACACTCACGGGGAGTTTGTTTGTTGTTACAACTTAGTGTGTCTCATTCATGAATTGTATGTTTTCCTCTTTTAGTTTATGTTCATATTTCCATTAGGATTTTGTTCAGTCATTACCAATTGAATCATCAAATACTGTTTTCTAGTCTTCTAAGCATCATCAACATTAGCCTATGTTTTTGTTGTGGCTTTCTATCAAAGCTGAGTGTCAATAAAAATGAACAGCCAGTCCATCTTTACATGGGGAAGAAACTTATTTTAATTTTTTTGCGTTCTTAGAATACAAACATGCAGAACAACGAGAGGATTTGGTATCTTTTTCCTTAAAAGAGGTGCAAGAGTTTTATATATAATTTCTAAGTTTATTTGACGCACTATAATTTTTTATTCATATGATATCTACAAGCTTGCTGTGGGTTTTGTAGTCTTTGACTTCTTTTCAATCATGAATATTAGGAAATTTAACTTCATAGTCATGATGAGATTTCACCCTTTGGGCGAGTGTGAATGCTTCACTTCTTAGTGGGATCTTTCTCCAATGCACATTTTACATGGACAAACCAAAATTGTTGTCTTTGAATAACCACAGATGACTTCTGTTCATATCAATAAACTATCCTTAATCTCTAATTTTAAGCTTTCTTCTGACCTCTGAGCTAGTATTTTCAATGAAGTCATAGTAATTGCTGAATTGGCTAGTAAGAATAGATGCATAGATTCCAAATCTCAGAAAGCTGGTTTAACTAACAACCGGCCAAACAATATGTTCTCTGTCATCAGATGATGCTTATCCATGGTCTCATTGTAATTGATAGGCAACAAACAAGTGTCAACCAAAGTGCATCATGCGACTGGCATCTTTCTCAAACCTTCATTAAGAACCATTTGCTTTGAGTTCTTTGCATGTTGCATCCATTTCATGTATGTGATATAGGACTGAGTGTAAAGTCTTAGGATGTGACAAACATGCTTGCAAATGTCATGGGTAGCATATAATGGCTGGGCTATGATGAAAATAGATGCAGATTGCCTTAAGATGAAACTGCATGTAGATAAATGAAACCTCCATCGGGTGGACACATGTTCAATGTTTCCCTTGAGTTAATGAATGGGCACAATTTTGGCTTAAGTTGTTAATATATACTTTTAGAAGGACAATTGCACTGGAAAAATAAAACCAGTTGTAGTTGTTTATCTCTTGAGATTATGATGAGATCTTACTATTTACTTTCAACTTCCTGCCTTGCATTCATTTCTGAAAATTCTATGCACATCCAACATTGTTGTAGCAATTTGCTCATTTATGCTTGTAGACTCTACTGACTTTGAATGGACACAATGCACATAGAGTTTGTAGGATATGCACTTGCAGTCATGTCCATATGCAGATATCTTTTTTGACACACATGTATCAAGTCTATTGTTTTATATCTCTATTTTTTGTTTTATTGTAGGAGTCTGATTCATGATGCTGCATGTTGGTATGTCTGCAATTCTAACACATGGGTCTTTTTGCTAGTTTATCAACATCAAAATCTATTTGTGTTATTCATCTTTAGTTGTTTACTATTGCAAATTATTTGGGAAATACCATCATGTTTACAAGTAATACACCTATTATACTGTCTTACGATTTAATAACAAGAAAATGTCTCTATTATCAAGGGCCAAACTAATTGTGTGCCTTCTATTTTGCAAAAAACTTGTGAAGGATGTAGCACAGCGGGTTTGGTCTTTTGTATGCAAGTAAATAGCAGAAAGTGTAAGAAAGGAACTAACTCAAATGCAAATGCTAACATTAATAACAACGATCAAGTCATACCCAAATCCATGATTGCAGACTACCAGAAGATAGTAGAGTGCATCTAATGTTTGCAACAACTTGGTACAATCAAGATGATACTCACAATCACAACAATACGATACCATATGATACTCTCCAAATGATGTGCTCCAAAACGATACGATACCCACGTTGGAAGCAAGGTATGTATATATACAAAGGGATGTAAGGAAGGCAATTGCTAACTGTCCAACTGCCTGCTTGTATACATACACACAAAACAAACATTCAATCCCTTTATAAAAAGTGGTGTCATGCACCTGCATGTGACAACCTACACAAAATCAACTTATAAAAATAGACTCCATAAAACTCAAAATGCTTTTAATATGTCAGGGACATGTATTTGACAACTCATTGCTGATGTCACGCTTGAGCTGGTGCCACATCAGATCTGCCACCTACAAAGGACAGAATGAATTGACATCTCTGAACTGCATACTTGTGGACAAGAGAAACTTGACATACATGTAATGGATGTCATGGGCATGTAAAAATGGCAGCCATGAATGAAGAATGAATGTTTGATCAGATAAAGAGTTGGTCCCCCCTAAAAATCAAATAGATGCCAATATACGGTCTTTGTTTGAGATTTATCAACCATCCAAATGCCTCTCATCCAATTGACATAGCTTTCTTGGTTGTTCCACAGGTGGATTAGATTTGTTGATGTCTATAATATGAAATAATGGTCCCTCTTGGTTGTATATCACCTAGTTGAGAAAATCGGAATCGGATCAGAATCGACATGGAAAAGAATCGGGAAAATTTGGGAATTGGTAAAAAATTGGGGGCAATTCCTTTCTAGCCAAACATTTCTGTATGGAAGGGGGCAATAATGTTGTCTTTTTACGATTCATGCATGGTCATTTCATACTGAATATAATTTTTGCTTGGGTGTGGCTGTCACAGGTTGTTCTATGATTTGGTGTTATCTATGAATAACATTTATCATTGGACTTTTTCCTTTAAATAATATCCAATTTTGAGTTCATAAAATAAAAAAGTACATCCATAGAATTCAATTTTTGATAGCCTTTACTTTTATTATAAAGCAGGTAAATTATTTGGCTAAAAAAGTTTGTTATTATATTACAACATATGATGCTTTTGTGCTCTTGATTTAATGATTGTCTCTTTGGTGTTTGTAATCTTCTATTTGTTTTATTGTTCTATTATGTTCAATTTTGGGCTTCTACTAGAAGAATACCCATCCTGTCATGTTGTGATGTCATATAAATTTTATTAAGACAGGGTAAGAGAGAGTGACATGGGGTTTTATAATATCTTCAGCAGGCAAAATAAACAGCTACCAGGAAGGCAATAAAACAATAATGTAGATATATATATAACTATCATTTGAATACATGAAGATTCATGTAAATAGGGAGAAGTGGGTAGGTGTGGTAGTTGTATCTACTACCACCTAATCTATCATAATAATATCATGATTCATACGTGTACATAGCGTATAAAATCACTTATATGTGTTATGCCTCTATACACACATGCACATGTACATATGACATGGGAATGTGTGCTAGGAACTTGTTTTTCTCTTCCAATGTAGACTGCCTTTTCTTCAAGGGTGCTTTAATAAAGTCAAAGAATCTTAGACTCCTTTGCAAAGTACCTGGCACGATCTTGCATGTTATATAACAAAACCAAACATTATGGGTTTCCAGATAAATGATTCATCATAAAAGAAGGCATTAGTGGATATTTATATACTGACATTCAAGAAAATGGCATAATTAGAATGATTTCAAGTGCAAAATACTTTGTTGAGCTACAAGATCAGGCTAATATCATTTTACAAAGAGCAATGACACATAATATCAATAATAAAACGAAAAAGAGAAACTGCAAAAATATCAAATTAACTAGAGAACTGTAGTGAAATCTGAAAAAACAATTGATGAACATTTTTACAAAAACAGTGGTCAACCTGTCAATTTAAATAGAGATAAAGATTTCAATCTAGCTATTATAATGTTGCCAGAGGCTGCTAAAGCAACTCTTGCAACATGTCAAAAACTGGAAAAATTATTTAAATTAGACATTCACCACTATGTTATCACAGTCACTCGTCACAATCTGCATTAATTTTGAGCCATTTGACAAGTTCATTTGTTACATGCATTGAATCAATACTTATTACCAATATATTTTGTATAGGGATGTTCCGATCACACATACTCTTCCTTCATTCCTATTTACATGAGTCTATGATTATTTATCTATATTATGTAATGACCTAAACTAGGGAAAAACCCTAACTATGCAATTTATTTCAAATCATCCCAAAATTAATTTTTCAAACCCTTGCTGTAGATATGGTAATATTCCTTACTAAAATTCTGAACCATGCAAATAAAAATCAGATCTGTAAATAACCCAGAAAAATGCACCATAAAACCCTAAGATTGTCACAAACAAACCACAATATTTTATATTATTTTTCTGAACCACAATTACATAGATCACACCTAAAACATTAATATAAACCCTGGATGCTGAATAAAACAACACAATCATTGCAAAATCATTGAATGAATGTCAAATCTGAAAACCCCAATCTGAAGAAGCTCCGTTAACTCTTCCAAACAACTCACAAATGCCCTTCTAGGCTGGATAAATCCTGAATGCTCCTTAATATGATCTTTAATGCCCAAATGTAAACCCTAGGTAGGTTTACCCTCACAAAACACAAGGGTTTTCGTCCTTGGCCTTGAAAACCAAGAAGGTTTTCATCCTCAATGTTGGCTCTTGCAGGTTTTCGTCCACAAGAGTTGTTCTCTCATAGGGTTTCGTCCACCAGAGAAAATGGTATCAGCTTTCAGCCAATTACACAAAATAGAAGAGATAAAAATGATCCAAGATGATCCAAATGTGCCCCTTCTCTTCTTTATATAGCCAATTCTTCTAATTCTTCATTAAGGTGGCACTTTATTATTTCTCATTAATGGACCCTTATAACATAATAAAATAACATTAGTTTTCTCATAATGTGACATTACCCCTTATTACTCCTAAATGAACTACATTGCAATTGCACATCCCTAGAGGAAGGACGTCATACTCCAAGGGACCAATTTGGAGAAACTTGTGGATTTCCGCGCGCACGCACGATACTGGAAATGTGGTTTGACAGGCAAACTTCCAAATGCCATAACTCCTTCGTTTCTTGACGAAACCATGTCGTGTAACCTGTCAAAACAAATGCCAGAAGATGCTCTATCCGTTTTTGAAGGTGAATCGGCAATCCTTGGTTTGTGGAAGACGAAATTCCCCGAAAACCATAAATAAGACAAACTCCCAAAAATGGGGACATTACAATACCGCCCCTCCCAAAATTGCTTGTCCTCAAGCAATGCCAACACAATCTCATCATCATCAACCTGAAACTAACTGTGATCCCAGGGTCCCAAATCTTCACAAAAACAATCATGAGTGCTGCCCTACTCATCATGCAAAAGTAGGTTCCCCAATTGTGATGCCATGCAAGGATACCCAAAAATACCATGAAAGATGAGTGCTGCCCTATACATATGCTCCAATGGCTGCCCCAAGATTGTCTCAGCCCCAAGTACAACCTCCAGTGGACATCCCAAAACTGTCCCATGTATGCTCCTATTACCTCAAACCAAACAGTCCCTGAAAATGTGCAAAACCGTCTTCCACCCAATAGTATGAATGCAGCCTTGAACCTCAACAAAACAGTCCTCTTCAGTAAGAAGAGTGCAGCCTCAGAACCAACAAGTGTACATCCTTCAAACTCATGGTAAACGTGGCTATAACAGTCATGGCAGATGCAGCTCCAATCAGCCTTGTCACAACAGCAGTGACAGTCTCTCTTCTTTCCCAAATAGCAGCCCATAAGGTCAATCAAAATACAACAGTAGCAGCCTTTGTTTTTGCCTAAACAACAGCCCCCAAACTCATCCAACATGCAGCTCAAAGTAGTGGCAAAAGTGCAGTCCATATAGGCCCTACGAGGGCAGCAATGATAGCTACCCCATTTCTCAAATCTTTCTCCTCCAAGATTTATCCTTTCTTTTTCTTGATCACCTTCAGCACTATATATCAGTAACTCTGATTTGCCAAAATCAGTCCTCTCAATGTCATTACCATTGCATGATTCCTGATATGAAGTTGGGGGCTCCCTTTTCAAGAGGAAAATCATCCCAAACCACTCCATCATATCTAATACCTTGATCCCATGCATCTAAGGGCAGAAATTTTTTATTTGAAGATTGATGCTCATGTTCACTCTCCAAAACAAAGAGGCTGAAATAACTATCATTACTGAAATCTAATTTGAAGATTCCCATGTATTCACCTTCATCATACCTTGGTACCAAAACACCTGGATCCCAAGGAACTAAAAGCTGATCTGAAAGAGTATGGTGATCCTTATGAGGAATTGATTCCTCCCACACATCATTCTTCAAAACAAAAGGGCTGGAACTAGTGTGTATGCTTCTATTTGAGTATTTGGTTTGGTTATCTATCTCATATTCATCATTACCACAAACTGATTTGGAAACCTCAACACACTCATCTACATTATGCTCCTTTACAACAACCTTGTCAGCTTTATTAACTACATCCTCAACATATGTAGGTGTATGCACAAAGGAAACATTTTGTGATTCTACTAAACATACCTCATGTGACAAGACAACAATTGCTGATTGAGATTCTTCTCCCTTAGGCTGCTCTTTGTCTTCTGCTATTTTCTTCATTTCTTCAAATTTCTGATTTGCTTTGCTTGGTCTAGGAACATCACCAAAATTCTTCTTCATGAAGAGAATTTCAACACTTGCACGTTCAGCTCCATCAACTAAATTCCCATCAATCTCTTGTGCCTTCTCCATAGAGCAGTCAAAAATCTGATCTGAAACAACAATGTTTTCTACCTCTTCTTTATCATTAAGCTCTTGAACCAAATCATTCTCATGTGGCCGTAATTCTGATTTATCTTCAAAGCTTGCCATGACATTTCCTTCATCATTTTCTTTATACATGCTTAACCTCCCAGTCTTTGAAAGCCATGTAGCAAGATTTGTCTTTCTTTTAAGCTCCAAGAATGTTTGGAAATCTACAACCTTCCTGTATTGTTCGTTCCTCTGTATATATTCAAGGAATAAGATATCTGCATGTTTTTGGAGTTTTCTTTGATTGCTCTCCCTTATCCTTTCCATCAATTCAGCCCATGTATTTGCCATCTCACAGTCAAGTAACCCAACTCTGTTCAGGATAAAAATTTCAGATCTGAATTTTCCGCAGCAAACCCTAACTTCTGAAAAATGAAACCCTCAAATCACAAAACCCTTTCAGAAAATCAGATCTGCAATTTATGCAGAAAATAATGCCAGAAACCCTCAAAGTTGCTAGATCTAACCATAGAATTTTTATAAAAAAAAATTGAAAGTGGAAATACAAAATAGGGCTTAATGGGTACTCAAATCAACCTTTAAAAGTGCCCAGAAAAATTCTCAATACTGATCTACTCAAGACTGCTGAATTTTTTTTCCACACAAAACCCTCCATAGGCTGGCAAGATCACAGCTTTGATACCACTGTAATGACCTAAACTAGGGAAAAACCTTAACTATGCAATTTATTTCAAATCATCCCAAAATGAATTTTCAAACCCTTGTTGTAGATATGGTAATATTCCTTACTAAATTTCTGAACCATGCAAATAAAAATCAGATCTGTAAATAACCTAGAAAAATACACCATAAAACCCTAAGATTGTCACAAACACACCACAATATTTTATATTATTTTTTCTGGAACCACAATTACATAGATCACACCTGAAACATTAATATAAACCTTGGATGCTGAATAAAACAACACAATCACTGCAAAATTATTGAATGAATGTCAAATCTAAAAACCTCAATCTGAAGAAGCTCCCTTAACTCTTCCAAACAACTCACAAATGCCCTTCTAGGCTGGATAAATCCTGAATGCTCCTTAATATGATCTTTAATGCCCAAATGTAAACCCTAGGTAGGTTTAGCCTCACAAAACACAAGGGTTTTCGTCCTTGGCCTTGAAAACCAAGAGGGTTTGTCATAACATATATGCTATCGTCATAGATATAATTTAGTGCTTCCTTGGACAAATTGTATGCCTAGATTATAAGACTCTAGTACATTCTCTTGTTTTGTGGCCCATATTTCCTTGGCTTGTGATCATTTACTTATATGGGTCTATAACCATTTCTTCAACATTGGCATGTGGCCTATATGTGGGCTTGTGACCAACAAAAAAATTATTAGAGGTTTGTGACATATGTACATTTTCTATTCGGAAAATTTGAAATAATTGGGGTCATTTTGCAATATGATACCTTCTACAATGAAATAGTTGTTTAGAATGATCCACTTTGGAACTATTGCTCTTTTTTTTTTTTCTTTTAAATAATTACTTTTTGTTTTTTTTGAAAAGAAAGAGTGTCATAGCATCATGCTTTGATAAGCGAGCCTTTTTAAGCAAGGATAACATGTTATATACCTTAAATCACCACTTATTGTCGATTATTATCACATGGGGGTGTGCCCATTTCACACATCCTTTAATATTGTATCTTTATTTCTGTTTTATATAAGGCTATGTGAGCAAAAAGGGGGTTGCTTAGGGTCCCAAAAAGGATGATGTGAGAGCCTTTACAGTTTGCAGACCTTGGCACCTATTTGGACTCTTCACTAAACAGGCTAGTGTAAAGCCGCATTGTGGCATCATGACTTCTTTAGGGCCAACTTTAGTGGCATCAATGCCTATGGATTCCACATGTCATCATCTGATGAGAGAATTATAGAGAACCTTATAATGCTAAAGGTTAGACACCATTTTTCATAGGACCAATTCAACTACCTATTCATCCAATGACTAGCACCACATGTAGAGGAAGTTGAAGAGGCCATTCATGAACTACTTCTAATACTGCTTTTTAATCAGTTGGAAACTAAAGGTTTGACCTTCCAACTACTTTGTAACTATTGTACATATCTTGTATAATGTTTATTGTAGGAACTCCTTTCTACTCTCTTGGTTTTCTTGTTCCTCTTCAATTACCTGTTCCCCCTTTTTCCCTTTTCACTTCAGATTGTTCCTACTGCCACGACAGAATTGAGTGCCCTACATCCTGCAACATCACACCCTTGTATTAAGCTATTGTATAGTTTTTTTATGTAATACACGACTCTTGTATTCTGAAGTATATTTCTGCATTTGCAACATCTCCTAAGAATGTTAATTTGTATGAGGTGCAATTTTTCATTGTTTTGTTGTGCCCAACCTCTTTTTGCACAACTTTGAACATAACTTCCATGCGCTACAAGCTTGTTTTGGGAATGTTCATCCGCACCACCTCATCTTGGGCCCTATAGTGTGGATCAAGTGGTCTTAGAGCTTGTGGACACTAGTTTTGGACATAAGCAACAAAAACAGAAATAATATTGTCTACAAGAGTGTTTGAGTGCAAAGTAGCTGCAAGCTTACTACAGTGGTAAGGGCTTCGGCCTCTCTTTGAGAGGTCATGGTTGAAAACCCACTCAGTATGAGGGGACCGTGACCCCTCATAAAAACCTGTGTAAACTCATTGAAAAAAGAGTGTTTGAGTGCAATATGCACTAAGTGTTGGCCGAAGTGCAATGTAATGAAATGATTGGTCAAACAATAATGAAATGTAATTGAAATGAAATGCAAAAGTTATATTTTAGCCATCATAAGTTAAAATGTCTAATATTTTGCATAATGTAAAGTTGGTGCATATGTATCATGTACGTAGGAAGGGGGAAATTAGTTATGAGCCATCTGTCCTAGAAGCCATTGCCAACAACAGCCAAGACTGCGTTATAAAAGGGCAACCCCCCTTCATTGTTGCATACAATCCAGAGCCGTTAGGATATGAGAGCATACGCTATATACCTAGGTGGACCATACACGCATATGTGCAAGTGCGAGCATCTTGTGAGTCTAAGTACAATTGTTGTAATTTGTAAATGTTGTACAGGCAGTTCATCAATGCAAATCCATTCTCCATTTATGTGTTGGATGTTTGTGTGTTGTGATTACTATGCTAGATCATTAGACTTGTGCATTTTCAAGGTATTATGGTTGCAAGTTGGAAGATGTAGACAGGTGTTGTAAGTTGAAGGTCAGAGTCAGGAGTGCAAATCACAGTCAGACGTTGTCAATAATAGTTGTTGAGGATAACCGTCTTGCCAGAACTACTGTCCTATTGAGTGTGGTTGTCGTTAAGGAGTTGTCGTCTGAATATTGATGTTCGGAGATCATGTCGTTATGTCGTCATGTCGTCATATTGATGGTGACCTATTGATGTTGTCACGTTGATGTCGTTTGGAGGCTACCATTAGGTTGATGCCATCACACTAATTGAGGTCCAACTTGCCATCTGGGCAGATGATCAAGGTGATATTGCTCAAGTGTGCTGACTAGTGACTATAGACTTGTTGGCTCCTAAACCTCGTCATTCTATCTTTATTGTTGGGAACCTCACCACTGTGCTACATTTGGCATTGTTGCCTAACCGAAGTACGGGTCAGCTTGTTCATTGATGTTGTCGTTTGAAATATCGAACCTAGCATGCGTGAAGATTGGAAAGGTGAATGACAAATTCCTTGTTGCAAGGACGTAGGAGACGTAATCATGGAAGAAATCAAGAACAGCCTGTGAGAAGAAGTCTACGAGTTGCCAACCGGGGATTGCGGTCAAGAACGAAACTTGAACAACCAGAGGTTGAATGCGTTTGAATCCTCAGGAGGATAGCTCTAGTGATGAGAATGAAAGGACAAATGCAAAGTGAGTTGCAACTTGCAACAAACAGCTGAAAAAGATGTTTCCCTAAGTCAAGATACCGACTTCAAGGGTGCATGAGTTGACGATGAGTGGATGCCGACGTTGGAGCAAGCGGGGAGGAGTTTGCCAAAGGGTGTAGAGGACAAGAGTCAAGCATCATGGCAATTGCACATGAGCGGTTGGGTGAGTAGGCCAGATCCAACGTATGTGTATTCGTGAAGGTCACGAAGTGAAGGTGCACCAGAGTTTAGTCAAAGAATATATACGAGATATTGGGGCATGCAATCAACGAATGTCCGTTCAAATGAAGAGGCGCAAGGCACCAAACAATGGTGGTGCAAGGCGAAGAGGAAGAAAAACCAAATACCTCTAGGAATGGGCAAGGCATGACCTGTGGTGGTTACAAGAATACTTGCCGAGGTGGCAGACAATACCAACAAGGCAATTGGTAGGGTGGCCAAAATCGATTACAATGTAATTTGGATGGAAGACCAATCATTCAGTGCAGAAATTTTCAAGAATGGGGACATTTTGCTAAGAATTGTCCCAGTCCTTAGGCAAGAGCAGTTGGAAATAATGTGCCACAAATGTGTCGATGGTGTGGTCCGAGCAATCATAAGGAGGTGAATTGTCCGAAGAAGGCAAGTACAAGTAACTGCAAAATGTCAATTTTCTTGACATTGGGGAGCCTCCTATGGAGAAGAAAAAGGAAAAGGAGGATATACTTGTGGTCACCAGGGGACAAGCAAGGAAGGATCAGTAACCTGATCTTGCCATAGAAAAAGGAAGATGGCAGGAAGTGCAGAAAGCAATAGAAGAAGAGATAGAGAAGGCTAAGCAAGAGAGGCTAGCTGAACAGAAGAAGCTAAAGAAGCCATTGAGCTTAGAGGGAAAGACATCAACTCACGAATTGGCAACACAAGTTTTGAATCTTACTGTATAAGTGAAGGTGGCAAGTTTATTTAGCGCCATTTTGATGCTACATGTAGTTATAGGAGAGGAACTGCAGCCACAAAGGGTGATGGAACTGCAAATCCAGTCCAAAGAAGAAGTCAAGAGGAAGGATCAATTTATTGATTCAACTGTGTTAATGATTGACATTGGGAAAAAGCCAGCATTGATTCATATTTAAATATTGGATAAATAGTTGACATAGGTCATTGTAGATGGAGGTTCAAGTGTGACCGCGCTCCTAGAAAATACATGGAAGGAGATCAGGGCTCCATTTTTGTGGTTGCTGAATTTTAGGTTATACGATGCAGATCAATATGGTATTGAGATGAAGGGAGTCTTAACGGCTCAGAAGGTGAAGATTGCAGATCAAGAGTTCATCAAGGATTTCATTGTGATAATAATGCAAAAGCCAGCATATGATGCATTGTTGGCTAAAGATGGCCAAAGTTAATCACAACTGGAAAAAGGACTGACTTACATTCAAGAAAGGACAACATAAATATATGTTTAATCTGAAAAATCAGACTGTGAGAGAAGATCTTGCGATGACGGATGAGTCAGGTAGTTCTTCGGAGGAAGATAAGACACATGAGCCAAATGAAGAAGGAATGTTGTACCTAGAGGAATGCAGTGAAGATGAAAACCGATCAGATAGTGGGCTCCTTCATTGGCAAATGGAAGAGTACAAGATATTCTGCCCACTTGCCTTTGTATACAAGCACACCCAATTGATGAACAAGGTCAAGACAATGAGAAGCACCAAGACACGAAATATGATGAGGACAACCAGGAAGAAGACGAGGAATGTCAAAATTTGGGGAATAATGAAGAATGCCAAAATTTTAGGAGAGAATGAGAATCACCAAGATTGAGAGGACGATATGGGATTGAGAGGATTATTTACGGAAGATAGATAAGTGCAACCTATATTAGAACAACAAGAATTTGTACCTCATCCAAATGAACAAAGAAGAATATGGGTGCACGTACGATTCCCACATAGAACAGAGGTATATGTGCAAGACATGCGGATTCCCGAGAATGGAGGAAGAATTGAGAATGAGGAGTTGGTAGGGTTAAGCCTATTAGCTCAAATTGGACTTGTACAACAAAGAATCCAAGAAGAAATGCAGTGGTTGCAACAAGAGTATAAAACTTTGCGCGGATATAATGCAAGAATGAGAACGCAAATCATCTAGGAGCTGGATCACACGATACAAAGTTTGGATGAACAAGAAACTAGAAGACGACAAGAACATGAAGCTGAATTAGAACAACAAAGGATGGCCAAGGAAAGACCGCAGCAAAATCAAGAGGACAACTAGGGACAAGAAGAATCTATTGAACCAGTAGAATATTGGCTAAGTAGGGAAGAAGTGGTCGAGATATTGTGGAGAGATGTCATGGAAGCACCATCTTCGAAAGATGAAGTAATTAGGTGACAAATTCAAGTAGTGATGGCATTCCTCTTATCCAGATAGAAATCAGTAGTTGAAGTTCGGGCTTTGACTTCTCGAGGCGGTATACAGAGACACTAACTCATTATGAAGAACAAAGATGTTTGGAGGAAGGTAGACAGATTAGAAGGTTGTTAAATGTTAACAAAATATTGAAATGATCGAGGGAATTGTCCCTAGGAAACCAAAATAGAGGAGAACCTAGTAGACCTCAAGAACAGGAACAAAGAGGTAACTTAGGCAACGCGAGGAGATTGTTAGGTGTTCCTGGTGGTCTAAGGAAACTTGGCCATGGGAGGAGTTTGGTTGGTCTCCCTCCTCATGGCTTGAGGGGAAGAAATTTCCCTCTTGCTACCCTTAGGCCACAAGATTGATGAAGTGGGCTGCAAGGACCATTTGTTGATCCGACATGAAACAATCAACTTGTGCATGATCGATAGATTGGGCCATCAAGACCACCTCAAGGGCCACAACAAAACCGAAAACATCATCCAAAACAACCGAGGAACCGGATGGATCTTGGACAACCCGAAGTCGGGAGAAGGCAGTCCCAAAACAGAGGGATTGATTCGATAATCAGCGGAAAGGGCATGGCACGAATGCATGGCCAATGAAGGAATCAACAAAGGAATTAGAAAGTACAAGTCCAAGAATGAGTTCAACAAGTTTAGCAAGTTCGAGCATTAATACCTTCACTATTTGAACTGAATTTTTCATTATACAAGCATACAAACATATCATTTGTGGTTTTAAATATTACTCCTATATACAAGTGTATTGAGCAATAAGTTTGGATTGATAGTTCAACATCTTTTTATGGAGAATTTCATCAGTTAATAATGTATAGCATTGTCATTGGTGGTTGTCGGATTCCTTTAAACCACAATTTGCTCGTTGTTAGGATGCCCTAGCATGTTTGAGTTGGGGTGGTAGTAGGTAGGCACTCATTTTTTCCTTTGCAAGAGGTAAAATGAAAGAAATAAAAAAAATTCCTCTTTTTATCTAAATCGGCTGCAACCTCTACGCATGCGATTATGACTGATTTTTTTAAAAAATCGCCTAATTGGTGATTTGACTTGGCAAATGATAAAATCGGGAAAAAATCGGAGAATTGACGATTTTTTCGCGATTTTCGCTATTATGTGTCTGCTAGATAGCCATCCACTAGATAGTGAAATTACGTTGCCAGATAGTATAGTGTAGAGTGATGACCATGAAGTGGAAGATTGGCTTAGAAGCATTTTTTACAACAAGGAAGCATATGCAACATGGTGAGCAAGTAGACACAAAACAAGGGCAATCAAGCTAAATTGGAGATTGTTGGTCTAAAATCCGCCTAGTCGGTAATGTGCGCCTTAGACTTTAGCCAATGTTGGGTGACTAGGATTTCTCCCAAGGTCAACCTCTAGAGTAGGCCGGTTCCTTGTAATGCTTACAAAATTAAAACAGGGTTTTAAGAGTAGAGAGAGAAATGGAAGGGTTAGAAAGGGGTAAGGGTCTAGAAATCACTTGAATATGGACGGGATATAGCGTAACAACAAAGAATATGCATGGCATAAAAGCCATACACAATCAATTGCCAATGAAACTTAACAGACTAGTTATTTACAAGAACATGATAGAGTTCATTCAATTCCGGTTATATGCTTTAAACATTCCAAATACTTTGAAAAGCAATCCAAATAGCGATCCAATAAGCAGACTTCGCTTTAACAAAATAAACTAATCATAAAGTACAATAGAAATTAATTTAAAGCATAACATTCACTCATAAAAACCTGAACATGCAATCGTGATGGAGGCCAAACAACTTTCACTTTTCATTAATCGGCAGTAGTGATTACACAACATATATTCAAGCAAGTGCTATAGAGCCGACCATCACTATGCAGTGCATTGAACTATTTATAAGCTGCTTATGAATCTTGCAGCGTAATATTTTGAAGAGTTTGTTATAGGTCTATTAGAAACAACCTGGCAAGGAACGCTCGTGGGAGTGGAGGTCATCTTCATGCCTTGCGCTACTTAGTTTACATGGCAGGTTCAGATTTCTTCATCTTGCTTCAGCTCTGGTTTGCCTTCAGCAGGTCCGTTTATCTTCAACTACCCCCCTCTGCAATTTGCTTAGCCATTGCAATGGTTTGTCACTTTCAGCTCCAACTACATTAGTTCGGAGAGCTGGCAAGCATTTAGACGGCTGCAGCCTTTGATCGGGGTGAGCTGAGTGAAAGGGACATTCTTAGACAGGCTTAATTCAATGTCGGAACATATAGCGATGTTGGGCTCTCTTAACTACTTTGCAGGCATTTTGAACCAAATCCAAACCTTGGGAGTGGATTTGCTGACATCGTCCTTATGGAAGGCACGTTTTCTCGTTTTTTTGGACTTTGCTTTCTAGATTTGCACATTTCCAGGCCCTTCTGGTACTTTCACTTTGCAAGCCTGACTTCGTCCCATCTTGGCATTTGAGCACATTTTTTGACACTCGTAATGCTTATGCTAACGTAAGCACTTGCAAAGTCTGGTTTTGCTTCATTCTGACTTTATGCATACTTCAACTTTATCAATGATTGGGCCACACCACTGGGAAGACCCAACTTTGTTCCATTTAGGATTTGCACAAGGTCGGAATTGCATTGCTCCGACTTCCTTGATTTTGGACTTTGTTATATCTTTTACCGACATCACCCTTGCGAAAGTCCGGAATTGATCAATTCCGGGTTTGCAAATTATTGGAATTCTTTGAGACTTAATTTTTCTTTTGGCTAAAATGTATCATGTTTAATTGCTTCTCATGATTCTGCATCTACTGAAGTGCTTTGACTGCTTTGGAACATAGCCCGATTTTGATGCATTTGAGACTTTGCTTCCTTTTCTTATGCTGCTTAGATTGATCTCTGAGTCAATTGCCTTCACAAAATTTGACCAAAATTTCGGCGACATGGTAGGTTGTGGCCTGATTTGCAAGGACTTACAATGTGGTCATCATTTTGACCTACAAAGCCCAGGCTCACGAAGGAGCAAACAGATAAAAAATTGACCAAATGTCGAAAAGATGGTACTGGGACAAGTGATGACAATTGTTGACCACCAAATTTGAACAATTCCTTAGGCAGTTTGAGAAGGCCATCAAGCCCCCCAAGCTGTCAAGGGTATGCTTGTGAAATAGAATGCCTAGGTCGTTTGGGCCCCCCAAGCCATATGGGACAACACAATCAAGAGGGGACGTCGTCAAGGCTTTTCCACGGTTGTCTAGGAGAAGTAGGCCATCAAGCCACCCAAGCTGTTTGAGGTATGCTTGTGAAATAGAATGTTTGGGTCGTTTGGCCCCCCCAAGCCATTTGGGACAACACAACCAAGAGGGGAGGTCATCAAGGCTTTTCCAAGGTCATCTAGGAGAGAGGACTCGACCCTAGACGACCCCTAACCATCTAACTATGGGGGTGGCTATCAATATCACCCCTTGGCCATCTAGAAGGGGCAAGAGGCCCCCCAGACAGCCCGTGAGCCATCAGGCCTGGGGGGCCATCTGGGCCCCTCCGTAGTCATCTAGAAAGGTCATTTGGCCACTAGACAACCCACAGGCCGTCTAGTAGTAAGAGGGTTGTGAGGATGCCTAGGGAGGTCGTTTGTCTTCCTAGGTTGTTTAGGCCATGATGAAAGATAATCGCTTGGATGGCCAGGGAGGGTGTCCAGCTCCTAGGATGTCTTGGCCATGAAGGCAGTTCATCAAGATTGCCAAGAGGTTGTACTGACTAAGAAGAAAACACACTCATGCCAAGGCAAAAGTGAAGTGCACTTACACACTAGGCAAGCTAGTCGACCGTTAAGACTAAGGAGGAGATGAGTGCATGTAAGACAAAGAAAACATGCACATTGAGCAGTTGCACGGATGATTGGAGGTGTTGGAGCGATGGTTGGGAGTGGTGCCAAACTTGGCACATGCAAGCCAAGTGTCATGCTACGTCTCCATTCCAGTAGGAGAGTTTTCCCACCACCCCATTGCGGCAATATGAGGAGGAAGCAAAGCGTGTTGTTCACTTCCATTGGATGACAAGGAGCGAATTGAAATCACCTCGGCCACTACACAAACCACAATGCAGAAAGATAAAGGGAAGGGTCTTGAATTAACACCTATTTTGTTGTAGGTAGGCCAAAGCAGTAGAGCGGTGGAAGACGAGATGGATGAATAAAAAATTCAATCAGCATAACAGCCACAGTCGTAGGAGAAGCTCAAGGGAGAAGCATCCAAAGGAGAAGTTTGTTAGGAACCTACTATTAAAATAAACTCACGCACACAAAATACTGTAAATAAACAGAAATTCACCAATTAACAAAATAACACTATGCAAAAAGTAATTGCAGAATTGAAACAATCTCACAAAATAACTCAATATCGTGGGCCTCTTCGAAGGGGCAACCTCCTTCAATATTTCATTAACTTGCAAAAAGATACATTTGTACATGGCTCCATGTCTTTTAAAGAAAAGCTTCATGCAACCCTACCCTAAGATCAAGAGTTGGCTTACATGCAAAATGCCACTGGAGCTAGAATCTTCTACCAAATATCAGTTACATTCTTGATAATGGTTACATGAAATGTCCCCACTTGTCTAGGCACCTTACTTGCCACATACCATTACAAAAGTATTACAAAATAACATTATAAGGGGGTCCCCACGTTGGACGTGGTTCATTACATAATCAATTGAGAAATACAAAACTAATGTTAGGATGGGGTTCTAACATGTCCTTCCCCTTCAAAAAGCTTGTGGAGACTCCCATGAGCATCTTTCGGTTGTAGACCACGCCATTGAACAAGGACCTCAGTAATGGCTCGGTTGTGAAGAGTGTGCATCCTATGATCCAACAATTGTTCTGGCTCGAGCAAGATAGAACCTTCTTCATCCAATTATGGGAGGGCAAATTGAACCTGTACCTGATTTCCCACAACCTTCTTGAGAGAGGATACATGAAAAATAGGGTGGAGCTTGGATGTCAATGGTAGAGCCAATTTGTAGGCCATGGCACCAATCCGTTGTAAAACTTGGTAGGGCCCATAGTACTTGGATACAAGTTTTTGGCACCTGCGAAGCTGGAGGGATGACTATTTGTATGGCTGCAAGCAAAGGAAGACCATATCACCAACATCAAAGCTATGCTCAGAATGGTGTTGATCAGCTTGTTGGCTCATCTGGTTCTGGGCTTCTTCCAAATTCATCTTCAGTTGACAGAGGACTTCAGCATGTTGACTAAGTGTAGTGTTGACTGCATGGACCTTAGAGCTACCTGGAATGTAGGAGGGCGTGAGCGGAGGTTGGCCATAAACTGCTTCAAAAGGGATGACCTTGGTCGCTGTGTGATAGGAAGTATTATACCACCACTCAGCCAAGGGAAGCCACTTCACCCATTGTGTAGGATGATCAGAGGCAAAGCAACGAAGGTAGTTCTCCAAACATTTGTTGACAATCTCAATTTGGCCATCCATTTGCGGATGGTAAGATGAACTTATTTTGAGTTGAGTTCCCTGCAACTTAAACAATTCTTGCCAGAAATTACTAGTGAACGTAGGGTCATAATCAGACACAATGGAGGCAGGCATGCCATGGAGGTGGAAGATAGAATCGACAAAAATTTGGACAACTGTGGAGGCAGTGTAAGGATGGGAGAGGGAACAAAAATGAGCATACTTCGAAAGACGATCCACTACCACAAAAATAACCAATTTGCCTTTGGACTTAGTTAACCCTTCAATAAAGTCCATGGAAATATCTGTCCAAACCTGTTCAGGAATAAGCAAGGGTTGTAGAGTTCCTGGAGAATGTACTGTTCGGCCTTTTATCCGTTGACAGGTATCACATGTTGCCATAAAATTGTGTATGTCCTTCTTCATACCCTTCCAAGAAAAGGTACACTTAATCCTTTCATATGTTTTGAGGAACCCTGAATGGCCTGCAATGTGGGAAGCATGCATTTCCTTCATGAAAAGTTCCCGGAGTGGAGATGTGTGAGGAACAACAAGGCGCTAGTGGTAGCGTAGATCTTGGCCATCCCAAGTGTATCTGGGACATGAGGTAGGCTCTATTTGAAGGGAGGCAACCAAAGTTTGCAAGCCTGAATTCTTAAGCACCTCCTCACGAAGAGAATTTATCCATTGGGGAATGGGTGAAGAAATGGCACATAGCATACTGTGAGCCTCAAATTGGCGAGAGAGGGCATCTACCACAATGTTCTCCTTGCCCTTTTTATAAGTAATATCATAATCATAGCCCATGAGCTTAGAGACCCACTTCTGTTGTTCGGGGGTGGCAACCCGTTGCTCTATGAAATATTTGAAACTTTGCTGATTTGTTTTAATGGAGAAATGACGCCCAATGAGATAAGGTCTCCAATGAGTGACCGTAGCAAAATGGCAAGCATTTCCTTAGCATAATTTGATAGGAAAGCCTATTCAGCTAGACTAGTCCAAGTAAAAGAATCCTTTTAAAATATGGATGTTAAGGGAGCGGTAATTTTTCCATAGTTGCAGACAAATTTGCGGTAATAGCCTGTAAGCCCCAAAAAACCACGAAGACCTTTTAGAGTGTGAGGTTGTGACCACTCTTGAAACGCTTGAATCTTCCTAGGGTCAACTTTAACGCCATCTTTGGTGACAATGTGTCCCAAATATTCCACTTCCGTCAACCCAAAAGAACACTTGGACCGCTTAGCATAAAGTTGATGTTGTGCCAAAAGTTGTAGAGTCTAATCCACATGGGAGAGGTGCTCTTCCCAAGAGTTACTATAAACCAAAATGTCATCAAAGAAAACCAGAATGAATTTACGAAGAAAGGGACGAAAAATGTTGTTCATGAGGCTTTGAAATGTGGAAGGTGCATTGGTCAAGCCAAATGGCATCACCCAGAATTCATAATGACCCTCATGAGTACAGAATGCGGTTTTGGGAATATCTTCATCCTTGAGCCTGATTTGATGGTACCTAGAGCAAAGATCTAATTTGGAGAAAAACAGTCCCATGCAGCTTATCCAGTAATTCATCCACCATCGGAATAGGAAACTTATCCTTAATGGTGAGCTTATTGAGCTCACAAAAATCAATACATAATCGCCATGATCCATCTTTCTTTTGCACCAATAAGGTAGGAGAAGAGTAAGGGTTGTCAGGCGAATGACTCCAGCTTTTAACAACACTAACTTATCTTTGACTTAAGGGCACGAGGGTATCGGTACATCTTGATGTTAGGCGGTACACTACCAGGTACCAATGGAATGGCATGGTCATGGGAGCGACTTGGTGGCAATTATGTTGGTTCGGCAAAAACTGCATTGTGCTTTGTCAAAACAAGTTGCAAATCTTCAAGAATTTGGTCCACTTCTGTAGGAGGTGGCTGAATTGCAAATATCTGCATGATGACCCCACGAGAAGATTTTTTAATATCTTCTCCATACAGTTTGAGCTGATAATCTGAGGAGGTCTGCTTTTGAACCCTGAAGAGTGTAAGATTGTCCATTTTGTGAAAACTGCATCCATAATTTTGCAGAATTCCATGCGATGGTGCCCAAGGTACCCAACCACTGAGCTCTTAACACAATGTCACATCCCCCTAATTGAAGAGCAAACATATTTTGTTTGAGCTCATAATCCCCTATTTTCAATTTAACATTATGACATATACCTTTGCAAGGTAAGGTCCCTTCATTTGCCACCATAACCTATGCCATCTAACATATTTTTCATCACAATTGTAGCACAACCCTTGGGCTCATCGAGCCATTTCCTCGGTGGTCAAGCTTTTTGAGGGGATAGATTTATTTTCATTATTGCTTGTGAACTTGGGAGAAAAAAAGGGTTTGGTTGGTTGAAATTTAGGTGTCCTGCTTTGAGCTAAAAATTTGGATTCGGCCAACCATGCTAGGCTTATGGCTTGCATCATTGTTTGCGGTTTAAACATCATAACCTTGGCTTGGAGATCATCTTTCAAGCCACTAATGAAACAACTTATAAAAAATCCTTCATTCAACCCTTTGGTTTTGTTAGCCAAATTTTCAAATTGGGCCTGGTAGTCTTGAACTATAGAAGTTTGTCTCAGCTTGGTTGGTGCTCCTTGAAAATCATCATATTCACTAGGACCAAAGTGAGTGAGTAGTTGTGATTCAAAAACTTCCCAAGAAGGATCGGTAAAGGTATGTTGGAACCATTGGTACCACTGTAAAGCTTCTGATTCAAGATTGAAAGAAGCCATCTTGAACCAGTAATATTTTGGGACATTGTGGAGTTGGAAGAATTGATCAACGTGACATAACCACCCATCCACGTCTTTCCCATTGAACTTAGGAAAGTCCAATTTAGGCATCTTGAAGTAGGATCACGGTCAAAATTAGCGTGAAAACCTTCTTTTTCCTTATGGGGTCCTTTTCCTTGCCCTGATTGTTTTGTATCCTAATACTCAAATACTTGTGGCCCGCTTTGAAGCTTAGACTCAACCTCTAGAATTTGTTCGTGAAGTTCAGTTTTGGAGGTAATGTATTCATTTCTTAAGCGTTGGATGCCATCCCGTATTGATTAATTGTCTTGGATAATGGCACTAAGTTGTTTGGTGATGGTTTCCAACGTTAAGGCAGTTTGTTCCATCTCTTTTTGGTGTCCTAGTACTAGCAGCCATTTTGGTCTGATTTGAACGACTACTAGTGACTTACTAAAACTAGAAGTGTGATTTTAAGGGTTACTACTTTTAGTAATAAGTCCAAAAAGTGCTTGGGTGCTATATATCAAAATGATCAGCTCGAAAAGATGGTCACAATGAGCTATATCCCACAACACTGGTTTTGGGCACCCCAGATTTATTTTTTACAGTTTTGACAAGTCTATTGGTGAGGTTGGTTTTCCCTCCGAAGATTGGGTGGTATTATGTCAACCGACTCTGTCCTATCTGTTTTGACTACTGACCACTTTTGACACTGTCCTATCACCTGTACTGCGGCCACTGACATTGTTCAATCACCGACTCTGGGATTCTCTGTACTATGCAGTTACTGACACTGTTTGTTCTGTTCTGTCATTGACTACCCTGTATTTACTGACTGTTATAGACAACTGTTGTTGCCATTGTCAATCCGACTGTTATTGCCACTGACCCAATTGTTATTGCCACTAACCTGACTGTTACTGCCACTAACCTGAATGTTACTGAAATATTTCCTGACTGTCACAGACACTTGCAGACTCTGCCTTGACTGTTTAGTGCATGCAATTTTTTCGTGATAGGGAAGTCTCCTCATGCTCAATCTTGTGGGAAAAATTACAGGTTTAGCAGAACAGGAAGGCTTTGTTTTTGCAGGTTGAATTTTTTGACAGAAATAGGGTACGCTAAATAAAGGAGTATGTAATACCCATAGGCCCTCTGTTATACCGCAGTGACGAACAATAGTGCTTGGACCAATATTTCAGGCCACTACCCAAGGAGGATTCCACACATACCCTTGAGCACACTATCTGCCTCTCTGACAATACGAGAGGGTAATATTTCGGGATGTTGTGTCTCGTGTACTATGGATAATACAAGGCCAAAAAGCTTCTTAATGGATAAAAGTTTGTTTAAACCTAGATGGTCTCCCTAAATACCCGAAGATATGTGGGAGCTCGATTTTGTGCGTGGGTGTTGTCTGAGGCCTGGGTATTGGAGCTTGATCGCCCCTCACTTCACTAGATGCTTTATGGGCTATCTAGCTTAGCCAATAACGACAACTCCTCCACGTTATTTTAAAACCCCTGGCACAGGGTTTCTAACCTACTCAACTATTGTATGAAAGAAAGGACTGTATTTTTTTTGCTGTTTTTTAAAAAAAAAAGGATAACAGAAAAAGAAAAACACAAGAAAACTATACCTAACAATTGGAATGGATGGGCAAGAATTGTCGTAGTCGTAGTAGAACTCGGCCCTTGAAAGCGCTCTAATACCACTTGGTTAGGAACCTACTAATAAAATAAACTCGGTCACACAAAATACTATAAATAAACATAAATTCATTAATTAACAGAATAACACTATGCAAAAAGTAATTACAAAATTGAAACAATCTCACAAAATAACTTAGTATAGCGGGCCTCTTTGAGGGGGCAACCTCCAATATTTCATTAACTTGCAAAAAGATACATTTGTACATGGCTCCATGTCTTTTAAAGAAAAGCTTCATGCAACCCTAACCCTAAGCTCAAGAATTGGATTACACACAAAATGCCACTCGAGCTAGAATCTTCTACGAGACATTGGTTACATTCTTGATAACGGTTACATGAAATGGCCCCACTTGTCTAGGCGTCTTACTTGCCACATACCATTACAAACAAAAGTATTACAAAATAACATTATAAGGGGATCGCCACGTTGGACGTGGTTCATTACATAATCAATTGAGAAATACAAAAATAATGTTAGGATGGGGTCCTAACAAAGTTGGTGGGGAGGACGAATCGAGGGTAGATAGTGATGCTAATGACGTGCCTAATTTAAGGCAACCCCTTGTCTATGACAAAAGAATCATTGATCAGGTTGGTAGCTTCTTTGAGAAGCTAGGCGCCATGATAAAAAGTGTGCAATGAATTCCAAACAAGTGCCCTTAAAGAGTGGAGACAATGGCAAATGAGAGTAGATGTAGAACTGGGCAGATTGATAAGTTGAGCCCAGGCTGAAGCAAGGACGAAGAAATTCGCTAAGTTGCACCAAATTCAGCCATGGAAGCTTGATGGAGGCAACAATTTGCAAAACATGCTTGGAGTGAAGGAGCTGCCAGAAGGCATTGGAGTCCTGTATTGCCACCAACCTAGAATATACATTGGTAAGGATAAATTTGATAATTATCTTGTATTAGATGCAATGAAGAAAGTCAAATTGGCATCGGAGTTGGAGTCTTTGTATGCCAAGATGAATTACTTGGCCTATCTCATATGGTGGTTGACAGATGGATTGGAGACGCTCTAGAAGATGGCAAGTAGGTATGAAGATGAAGGTGGAACAAGAGATAATCCAACTGAGAGAGACAAAGGAACAACTTCAATGAGTGGACTGGCACAGATGCGGCGGGAGGTAGAAGGGCTGAGAAAGAAACGTTAGGAGCAAGATGAACTAATCAAGTAGATAAAGTCACAATGTTTGGTGTGAGAGCAGGCACTTGAATACAAGACTCAGGAAGTTTCACATCGTGATCAATTAATTTCAGCTAGAGATTAGCAACTTGAAGAGGCAAAAAAAGGATAAAGCCGTGTTGCGAGCTAGGCCAATGAGTTAGAGAAGAAATTGCAATGCTATGGTTTCCAATGGGCATGATACTGAGCTTATGCTAAGAGGTCGAAGCAAGAAACTGAAGCTCTAAAGGCACAAGTTCAAGGATTGGGAGCTAAACCTGCCCAATTACAACCCATTCTATAGTCGTGACAAAGCAACAATAGTTGTTGATGAGGACGTCGACCAATTTAGAGGGGAGGGCAAGCCAGTCTTGACTTGGCACCACCTCCAGCATGAACGAGCACGTATGGAGACAATTATGCATAAGCAATTTTGTTGTACATATGTTTTGTCATTTTGGATAGAATAATAGTTTGTACACTAAGTGTTTGTTAGAATGTCACCATATTGTGTTAAATGGCAGAGATTTGTTATTACGTGTGCAATAAGATAACGTCATGCAAAGATAGTTGGAGAATAGGTAGGAGGTAGTTGCACAAGTTAAACATCTACCTCCCTCGGCCGAAGAAGTATATATAGCCCCTTCCAATTTGCAGTTCATCATCTCTGTGGAGAACACATGCTATGAATAATATTATGGTATTCCTACTATATATTGATATGTATATCTTGTTCATACCTGAAGACAATGGCTGTTAAGTTTTGCATCATTTGTCTTTGAATATTTTTTCTCATATTTTATGTTGAATGTTGTAAGTATCTGTTGTCATTTACTCTTTCGTGTTCCTTCAAATGTATAAAACTCTCACTATGCTACATGTCGCACATGAATGTCTTATTGGACCAACTCTTGGGGGTTGGATACTTTAGCAAGACCGACCTTGAATTATCATCAGGTACTAGTCAGCCCCACGGACATTTGGAAGACAACCTTCAAGACCTTAGAAGGACAATATGAGTGGTTAGTTATGCCTTTCGGCTTGACCAACTCCTCAACAACATTCATGCGCTTGATAAACAAAATCCTGCGTTTGTTCGTGTGTTTTTCATAATTGTCTACTTGGATGACATTCTCGTGTTCAAGAGGACATGGGAAGAGCATTGCAGCCTATACGCCAAGTTCTAGCTACACCAACACGAGCTTCAAGCTAACCTAGGCAAGTATACCTTTGGTGTCACACAAATCTTTTACCTAAACTACATCATTGACTAGTAGGGGATACATGTAGATCCAGAGAAGATATGTTATTTGAGAGTGGCCAACACCCAAGAACCTAACAAAGCTTAGAAGTTTCCTTGGCATTTCCAAATTTTACCACAGGTTTGTCTTGGGATTCTCATATGTCTCATGGCTTCTAAACTAGGTCATGCGTTGGAAGGTGAAGTTCCACTAGACTTCATAGTAGCAACAAGCATTTGAAGAACTAAAGAAGCACCTTTGTTCAGCGCCAATGTTAGCCATGCCATTCTAAGATCCTCTCTAACACAACTCAACACGACTCTACATGCAAGGAGTTGTACGACATTGTTCAAGTTGCACAACAGTGGCTCCACTACATGGGTAAGGAAACCATTTTACACTCTAATCATAGGACTTTGCAATTTCTTCATTCATAAAGCAAACTAAAAAGTGCTAAGCATATGAAATGGATAACTTACTAGTAACAGTTCCACCTTGTGATCAAACATTGCAAGGGAAAGGAGAATCAAGCAGCAGATTGCCTAAGCCGCCCATTGATACAAACTCTTTTGTTAGTTCTTGACGACAGGGTGGATGGTTCCAGTGACTAGCAGGTGCTATAGCCCTTAAACGTTGACTTTGTCAATATCCATTGTTAATTGATAAGGAAAACAATGCTTGACCATCATCTCTAGGACAGGTTGTACCGTCACACAAAGCTATGTGTGCCATCTAGTACACCACGCCAACTATTGATTTGGGAGGTGCACCACTCTAAAGTAGTTGGTCACTTTGGCATTAGAAAAACACTGTTCTTTCGTTGTCCACATCTCCCAAGAGGTGGAGTTCTATGTCCATTCCTATGCACCCTGCAACATTACCAACCATAGAACATAAAGATAGGGCTCTACACATCATTGAAGGTTCCTTCCAGGCCTTGGGAATCCACTAGAATCGTTTTCTCTCAGGGTTGTCCACCAAATGCCAACATGATTGTACTTTTATGATCTTGGACAGCAACAAGATGGGTATCATAGCACCTTGTAGCAAAAACATAGATGTTGTGGAAACTACCCATCTTTTTTTTCAACAAATATAGGTTCACTTCGGCTCCTTGGCTCGATAGGTTCAAACAGGGACTCAGTTTCTCAACAACATTTGGCACCATCCCTAGGACTTACTAGACACCAAGCTTTGGCATTCCACATCCTTCCACTGCAGATAGATGGATAAATAGAGGTGGTCAACAAAATGTCAATGCATCTTCTTCTGATGTAGAACCACAACCGCCCTCCGACATGGGATGAGAGTCTGCCTTATGTCCGACATTCCTACAATAGGGCTATTCACACCTCCACAAGTCACATTCCATTTTAGGCATGTCTAGGTTTCCATCCTAGCACCCTAGCGACCATTGCCTTCCGCATTTCGACTGACACCATGATGCTAGCACAAATCAAGGAGGCAGATAAGGCTAAGAAGTTTCTACAACAAATGTAGAACATTTAGTCTCAAGTTTAGGAGATCCTACAAAGCCAACAACATAAGTACAAAGAGCTCTATGATCACCATAGGACCCCAAATACTTTTTAACTTAGAGAGAAGGTTTCACTTCATTTGAAAAAGGAACATTTCTCTAGCCCACACTGGAAGATCAAACCTTTGCATTATGGTCCTTACACCATCTAGCATCAGGCAAGTGAGAATGCCTTCGTCCTTGACTTGTTGCCTTACATAGGGATGCATCCAATTTTGCATGCAAAACTCCTCAATCCATACCTTCCTCACTTGTCAAAGCCAGTAGCAGTACAACAGCCAATAGACCTAGATCCAACTCATTTAGAACCTATTGCATTAGACCAGTTGATCGAGCTGATCAATAAGAGTACTCGCCAAGGGACACACAAACTATAAAGGGTTGCAATATAGGGCTAGTTTCCTTCATAGTCTAAGTGGTACATGCTTGAACGACTCCAATGCCTTTTCTAGAGTTGGAGACCAACACAATGGGGAACATTGCCTCCCAAGGGGGGACAAATGATCAGAGCAAAGCAGGGGTTGCTCAAGGTCCCAAGGAGGAGTATTCATAGCCTTTATAGCTTTCGTACATTGGCACCTATATGGACTCTTTGCCAAACAACTTGGTGCCAAGTTGCATTATGGCATCATGATTTCTCTAGTGCCAACCCCAATGGCGTCAATGCTCAAAAGTTGGCAAGCCTATGGCATGGACGCCATGTATAATTGTCCAACAAGAGATTGACAGAGGACCTTGTAGTGCTAGATGTCAAACATGATTTTGCGTAGGACTAGTTCATCCAACGACTGGCGCCACACAAAGAGGCAGTTCATGAATTATTTTTGGAATTGCTTCTTGATCAGTTGGATGCAGAAGTGTTTCACCTTCCAACTATTTTTTAACTGTTGTACATATCTTGTATAAAGTTAAGTTTAGGAACTCCTTTCTACTCACTTGGTTTTCTAGTTCCTCTTATGTTCCTTCCCCCCACCCAGGCTAGGCTCATGCCTAGTAATTAAGGTTCAATATTTCCCAACGGCATTGAGGGCAGATCAGGTTCAACTACGTGGTGTTCATCTAGACAAAGTGGGAGAGTTGATTGTACTGTCGATTCAATGGAAGGATGATCTATCATCTTTGTTGACACTTCTTTCAGGAAACCTTATTCTACACTGGGCGCTGCTACTGATGCACTTTGTGTAGTCACATATTGGATGAACCGATATCTTCTCTAATTTTGCTGTACTAGCCTTCAATTTTGTCAGTCATGTATGCTGATTTCTAAGAGTGTTTCTTTTCCATTGTTTCATAAAAATCTTTACACTATGCATTCATATGTACCCAATAAAATGAGACTTTGCTTCAACTTTTATATTCTCTTGTTCATGGAATCCAGTTCCTGAGTTTTTGCCACACTTTCACTTTTGTACCTACTTTCCATAGCTGTGCATAGTTGACAAGATTGCTTGCCTTATCGACTAATTTGTCCAATTTGAGAACAGCATGAATTTTTTACTTTCCTTCAATATTGTTGATCAAAGTATTGCTAAACTTGGTTTTTCTATTGTTTTGGTGGCAAATAAACCCTGGCTACTCCTCCCACTGCAATCTCCTATACGTCATTTGACAAGTCCTCAAACCTACATTTTTAATGGGAAGGAAACAACTGAAGCACCGTTGAGCTTAGACTTCCTTTCAACTTGAGAAGCCATGGACAAAGGGAAAATCTATGCTATCAAAGTCACTTGGGGCTTGCACCTAGCTCCAACCATTTCTGACATTGAATAATTGGTGTTGACATAGTTGTGTGGAGGTTAGCCTTGGCAACTCGAATGCTGGTCTTCTTGGTGATAGCATGTCCTCTTTGCTTCTCGACCAGGCCTGCCAAATTGAAGTGTTGCTAAGCTTGTTATATGTGAGCCCAAAGACTAGTTCTTCTATTATTTGAGTAGAGTACATCAAGCTATGTGCCATACAATAGTAGTCACATATGTCCAGGGCCTTCAATATACTTTTCCACATTTGTGCATAGTTGACATGCCATATATGCTAATTTTTCCAATATAAGGACATAGTCATGAATCTTTAACTTTCCTCCAATCTTGTTGATCAAATTGGCAATAAATACGCCATATTTGAGCCTAAAAATCTAGTTCTTCCATTTGAGTATAGTACTTTGAGCTTTGAACTGCGTCATGTCGATCGCATAGGCCTTTGGCCTTAAATAAGTGGTTGAATTCGTTGTTGTTAGGAGGTGAAGTCACTATACAGAGGGTTTAAGCCTGCAAAGGCTGTTGCTAGATGTCTAGGCAGCAGTACTAGACGTCTGCAGCAATACTATACGTCTAGGTTGCTAGACGTCTAGGCAGCAATACTAGACGTTGGCAGCAATACTAGACGTCGGTACCAGTAAGAGACGTCGGCAGCAATACTAGACGTTGGCAGTAGTACGAGACGTGTGTAGCAGTACAAGACGTCGGCAACAGTACGAGACGTCTGCAGCAATATGAGACGTCTAGTCTACTAGACGTCTAGGCAGAAGTACTAGACGTCTAGGCAGCAGACATCTGGGATAGATGTCAGAATGCGGAAGACGAACAGTCTTGAGGAGTGGAAACGAACAGTTTTGGAGGCTTCCTTTTGGGAGAGGAAACGAACAGTTTGGAGTCTTCCTTATGCTCTATAAAAGGGACTTGATCCCTTGCATATGTATGTGAGAAATGTTGTGAATGTGAATGTAAAGTTTTGCTGAAAATAATAAAAGAAGAAGTTGCCATTGCCCCGTGGTTTTTCCTGCACATTGCAGGTTTCCACGTAAATCTCTGTGTCACTTGATTTGCTGTTTTCTATTCTCTGTTATTCTGTTTCTACTTGCAGGTATAAAATCTTGAAAATAATCTAACATCTGGTATCAGAGCTTAAGGTTTCGTGCGAGTGGGAGCTGCAACAATGACAGGTGTAACCAAGTTTGAGATTGAGAAATTTCATGGCAGGAACTTCGCTCTATGGAAGATGAAGGTGGAGGATTTGCTGGTTCAGAATAACCAAGCTCTAGCCTTGAAAGGGGCTGCCAGTAAATCGAGTAGCATGAAAAATGGGGAGTGGGCAACGCTGGACAGGAAGGCGGTTTCTACAATCCGTCTTTGCCTAGCGGACTCTGTCTTGTTCAATGTAGCTGAAGAGAAGACCGCAGAAGCCCTTTGGCAAAAGCTTGAAAAGTTGTATGAGACAAAATCAACCACAAACAAGGCTTTTTTGAAAAAGCAGCTTTATAGCTTGAGGATGAAGGAAAGTTCATCCGTGGCAGATCAATTGAATGAGTTTAATACTCTTATCAGTAAATTGGTTTCAGTTAATGTGAAGATGGAGGATGATGATAGAGCTATCACCCTAATTTGTTCCCTCTCGGACACCTGGGATCATATGGTGATGGCCATCAGTAATGCATCATTAGGAACTCTAAAATTTGATGATGTGGTAGCCGCTTTGTTGGCAGAAGAGTTGAGGCGGAAATCGTCTCTGGAACCCTCAACCAATGAAGCCCTATCTGTGAGAGGTCGATCTTTTGAGAGGAGTAAACAAGGTAGAAAACAGTCCAGATCCAAGTCTAAAGAACATAAGCAGAAAGGGAAGTGCTAACATTGTGGGAAGCCAGGACACTCAAAGGACTGTTGGAAATTAAAGAATGGTGAAAAGCAAAATCAGCCATCAGTTGAGGCCAGTGCAGCAGATTCAGGAGAGACGGCAACATATGAAGCCTTTTGTATCAGTATACCTGGGTTTTGGACTCAGGTGCATCTTCCACATGTCTTCCCACAGAATATCAGCCAAACTGTGGTGGAAAGGTCTATTTGGGTGATGATCACCCTTTAGAAATTGTGGAAAGAGGGGATAGAAGGATCAGGCTGGACGATGGTAGAGAGAGGATGTTATGTGATGTACGACATGTGCCCGATTTGCGGAAGAATTTGCTCTCAATCAAAATGATGGATAAGCTAGGGTATTCAGTCACTTTCAGTAACAACTACTACAAAATTACCAGAGGAGCTCTTGTAGTAGCTAAAGGAGAGTCTTATGGGACCTTATATTGTTTATGCGGTGATACGGTGACAAACCATGCAGCAACAACAACTTTTGTTCAGGATGTAGTAATGCTATGACATCAACGCCTAGGCCACATGAGTGAAAAAGGTCTGAAACTTTTGCATGACAAAGGTATGCTTTCTGGGATTAAGTCTTGCAATTTAGACTTATGTGAGCACTGTATTTTTGGTAAACAAAAGAGGGTTCGGTTTACTGCGAGCCCTGGCAAGAGTTCTGATTTTCTGCAACTTATACATTCGGATATATTTGGACCAGTCCCCACTCAGTCCTTAAATGGTGCCATCTATTTTCTGACTTTTATAGATGATTATTCTAGGAGAGTGTGGGTTTATTTTCTGAAGAAGAAGTCGGAAGCTTTGCAGAAATTTAAAGAGTTCAAAGCACGGGTAGAGAAGAGTTTGGGCAAGTCGATTTTATGTCTTAGGTCAGATAATGGGGGTGAATATTGCTCCAAGGAATTTGATAGATTTTGTGCGCAGGAAGGTATTAAGCGCCAAAATACTGTACCATATACTCCACAGCAAAATGGGGTGGCTGAGCGGATGAATCGCACAATCATGGAACGTGCAAGAAGCATGCTTAGCGCAGCCATGTTGGAGAAAAAGTTCTGTGCAAAGGCTATTAATACAGCTGTTTATCTTATTAACAAGTCACCTACAGTTGGTTTGGATGGACAGATTCCGGAGGAGGTTTGGTGTTGTAAGCTAGTTTATTACTCTCATTTGTGTACCTTTGGCTATGACGCGTTTGCCCATGTACCCAAAGAAAAAAGGTCCAAGCTTGACCCAAAGTCAAGCAAGTGTGTTTTTCTCAGCTATGGAGATACAGTGAAGGGGTATAGACTATGGGATCCTACTGCCCACAAGGTAATTATTAGCCGGAATGTCATTGTTGATGAAAAATCCATGCAAAGGAAGGAGGTACAGGAAACTCCTAATGTTGTACCAGTTAAAGTAGAAATGAATGAAGATGAATTTGAAAATCAACATGCTGAAGTTTTTGATCAGCATGCAGAATAGCAAGTAGAACAAGTAGAGCAGCCACAACGAGTCACAAGACCAAGAGCCACAATTAACAGATCATTGGGTTAGAAGATCTACACGTCCACAAAAGTGTCCAAAAAGGTTTTCTCAAGTATATCAGTCATCTTTTGTTTTGTTAACTGATGATGGTGAGCCTAGTTCATTTCAGGAAGCTAGAGAGTCTGAGAATGCAGAAAAGTGGAGGAAATCCATGGAGGAGGAAATCGAGGCACTTCGCAAGAATAAAACGTGGGAACTTGTGGATCTCCCACCTGGAAGAAATACTGTTGGAAACAAGTGGGTGTACAAAGTGAAGAAGAACAACGATGGGTTGTTGGAACGCTATAAAGCTTGCTTGGTGGCAAAAGGCTATTGCACAGGATTTAGAACTGGAGCAACTTGATGTAAAGACTGCTTTCCTGCATGGTGATCTCGAGGAAGAGATTTATATGGATCAGCTTGAGGGCTATGAAGAAAGAGGCAAAGAGAATTTGGTTTGCAGACTGAAGAAATCACTGTACGGGTTGAAACAGGCGCCAAGGATGTGGTACAAGAAATTTGACACCTTCATGAAGAGCCAAGGTTTTAGCAGGAGTGAAGCTGACCATTGTGGATACTATAAGAGGTTTGATGATGGTAGTTTTATTATTTTGTTGTTGTATGTTGATGATATGCTGGTTGCAGGCCCCAACATGAAGAAAATCATTGAACTTAAGGCTTAGTTGGCTAGGACATTTGAAATGAAGGATTTAGGAGCAGCAAACCAAATTTTAGGGATGAAGATACACAGGGACAGAAAAGGAAGAAAGATCTGGTTAAGTCAAAAGTCATATATAGAGAAGATTCAGCAACGCTTTCTGCAAAACCAGTTAGTACCCCACTTCTTTCACACTTAAATTTGTCTTACAATCACTGTCCTAGAACGGAAGCAGAGAAGACAAGCATGTGTCGTGTACTGTATTCATCAGCAGTAGGAAGCCTCATGTATGCCATGGTAAGCACCAGATTGGATATTGCCCAAGCAGTGGGAGTAGTCAATCGGTACATGGCAAATCCTGGTAAGGAGCATTGGAATGCGGTGAAGTGGATTCTTAGGTATTTAAGAGGCACTTCAGATGCTGCCATTTACTTTGGATCGGCAGATTTGCAAGTTAAAGGTTTTGTGGATTTTGATTATGGTGGAGATAGAGATGGGAGAAAGTCCACTACAGGATATACTTTCACTCTTGTTGGTGGAGCGGTGAGTTGGACTTCTAAGTTGCAGTCTGTTGTGGCCTTATCAACCACTGAAGCAGAATACATTGCAGCGACTGAGGCCAGCAAAGAGGCAATTTGGCTAGAGCGACTGTTGGGTGATTTCAAGATAATGTAGGAAAACATTACGTTGCATTGTGATAGCCAAAGTGCTATTCAGCTAGTAAAGAACCCAACATTCCATGAACGCACGAAACACATTGACGTCAAGTACCACTTTATAAGAAATGTGGTGGAAGAAGGTAGGATCTTGTTGCAGACAATCGACACTAAAGTGAATCCTGTAGATATGCTTACAGAGCTGGTCAAGGTAGAGAAGTTTGAGTGGTGCAGAACTTCTCTAGGCTTGTTGAAAAAGTAACAAGGGCAGCATTGGGCAATTGGCACTGGATGAAAATCTTTGGCAGAAAAATTCCTGAATACTGACTTCAAGTGGGAGAATGTTAGGAGGTGAAGTCACTATACAGAGGGTTTAAGCCTGCAAAGACTGCTGCTAGACGTCTAGGCAGCAGTACGAGACGTCTAGGCTGCTAGACATCTAGGCAGTAGTACGAGACGTCGGTATTAGTACGAGATGTCGGCAGCAATACTAGACGTTGGCAGCAGTACGAGACATCTAGGCAGCAGTACTAGACGTCTGCAGCAGTACGAGAAGTTGGCAGCAGTATAAGACGTCTAGGCAGAAGTACTAGACGTCTAGGCAACAGTTGTAGACGTCTAGGCAGCAGACGTCTGGGATAGACGTCAGAATGCGGAAGACGAACAATCTTGAGGAGTGGAAATGAACAGTTTTGGAGGCTTCCTTTTGGGAGAGGAAACGAACAGTTTGGAGTCTTCCTTCTGCTCTATAAAAGGGACTTGATCCCTTGCATATGCATGTGAGAAATGCTGTGAAGGTGAATGTAAAGTTTTGCTGAAAATAATAAAAGAAGAAGTTGCCATTGCCCCGTGGTTTTTCCTGCACATTGCAGGTTTCCACGTAAATCTCTGTGTCACTTGTGTTGTTGTTTTCTATTCTCTGTTATTGTGTTTCTACTTGCAGGTATAAAATCTGGAAATTAAATTAACAGTTGTCCTGTATCAGTATTTTTGTTTTAATGAAAGCCATTTGGCCCATGACATTTTCTCTTTTGCCCAACAAATCAGATTCTATTGGATGCTGAAATGCACTTGTTTTTCCTTTATCAATGTTCATTTCAGCATCTTCTATTGGTGCGCTTTCTGGCTGTCCTACAAATTCTTGCAAAGAATCTGGAATACAAGGAATACTTGGTCTCTTTCTAACAGTATTTCAATATTATTAAAATGGGATCAGGTGGGATCTGGTCCTACTCATAGCAATGACCAAAACATAGGAAGTAAAGGAGCTACTCCTGAAGATATTGGCCAAAATGATGAAGGCATTGTAGTGTTAGTTGCTAGTTGAAATGGAGAGTATGTCTCCATTCTCCCAACTCCATAGATTGCATCTTCCTTATTGTGCACCTCATGTCTTTTCACGTTATGTTTTCTTCTATGAGTGAGTGTCTATGAATCTTTTTCATCTGAATGTTCAATAATACTCTACTCAATTGCCTCCAAATTTTTATCATTCAACATTTTTGGTTGATTTATCACCCTTCTATCATAAATATCCTTGAGTTCAGCCCGAGTTATGGGAAAAAGGCAAAGTAATAATGGAAAGTGGATTCCTGGTGGTTTCCTCTTGAAGTATTGATTTTCAGCAATTTCCATGCTCTGCATCTAGCAAAAACAGGTAGACGTACAAACTATAAGGGCATTAAAGCATGTGGTTTTCCTACCTGAGCTAACCATTCCTTAAATTTTGAGGACAAAAATTCGGCCCAGTTATATATTATGCCTTGTCTGATCCCACCAATGAAGGGGAGGTGCGATGTGGTGCTTCGTTAATCCTATCCCTTCAAAATACGCAAGATAGGACAAATTCAGCTAATGTGGTTGTATAATAATTTTTAATGTCCTTCATCATGATGTCTTTTGATTGCTTATTCTTTGATTCTTTGTATGATTTACCAGAAAATTGTTGTACAGAATTCCTTCTCAGATTCTAGTCAATTTATCTATGGTTTCTATACAATATCTCCTAGGCAGATTGTGTAGTCTGTTGAGGTCTTTCAGCTCTAGAGTGAGACTATATGTGGGTGATGACCACTTTGCATGGTAGCTGAGCGTGTGTGTGTTAGGAATATATGCTTCTAGGAATCCATAATCAACATTGCCATTTCCAAGACATTTGTAACACTGGACCTTCTCAAACACTTTGCCTTAACCAAGTGATTGTTTGTCTGGCACTGATCCTTAATCAAGGATAGTCCACCATCTGCAAATAACATGCACATAGGTTTCCTTATGGATGTAGAAAAATGGGTGGGTGCATCCTCCAGCCTAAGATGCATCTTTTCTCTCCTACAAGGAGCCATGTCTACAAGATTGGAAGTATTCCCAATGATGCAATACAATATTATCTTACAATGTACAATGCAATATAAGACTATGCAAGACAATTAAAATATCAACTCAATGAACATACACAATGCACAACCAAAAATATACCAAGGCCCAAGTTTCATTAAAATCTCCAATCAAATAAACAATACAAATCATGGAGAATCCAAGAAAATGCTTGTGACTAACTAGTACCAAGACAATGCTAACTAGGGTACATATGTAAGTAGATGTAAGATGCACTCCTTTGCAATTCCTTCCATGTTGGACTCCAGTCCAATGCACTCCCCCTTGCTTTTGTGCTAGACTTGTTTGCACACTACCTTACCCACCATCCATGGCACCCATGACTGTTATTCCTAGGGCAATCTTGGCTATTTGCACTTACGCTTGTGCTCAAATTCCCGTTATTGTTTTTTTGTGGTTAATAGCAGTCTTTCCAACTAAATCAGGTTCAGTCTATAAGTACTCACATTCCTTGTCAAAGAAAGTATTATACTCTGGTCTTGTCTTGTGAGGGGCATAGCTTCTTTGCTTTCGCCTTTGCGTCTTTGTTTGCCAACTATTACTTATGGGTCAGTGGTTTGGGGTCCTAGTCTTGGCCCGACTGAGTGGTTACAGGTTGAATGAGTCCAGACACTCTTTCTTTGATGATTCATTCGTTGCAAGGGCACAGTCCCCCTCTCTATTATTCTGGCAGAGTTTGGGGCTTCTCCTTTCCAACTTGAGATTATTTTCTTGATTATCGGTTATCTTCACAGGATCCGTGCTTTAGGAGATACCCTTACGGGTTGCAGGCAGTACCCTTACCTCGCCCTTCGCTTCTCGATGGAACTCTCGCCGAGTTCTCGAGGAGGCCGAAGGATCTGGTATTTTCAGGTTTCTACCCTCCTGGCCAGCTCCCCCCTTATTCTTTGGGGTTTCTCCCCCCTCTTGGCTTAGTAAGGAGAAGATGCTCCACGAGATCCGGAAGGATGTTAGTCTCCAGTACACCAAATGCACATGGATCTCTCTTGTTGCCCCTCATTTTCCCAAGCTATCTTTCTACCATGAGCACTTCTTACATATATAGGAGGGCAGAATAGTTCCTCCACAATACCTTCAACAACACATAATGCAGTCTTCGGATCACTATTGGGAAACTCAAGGTGTGTTCTCACCAACTCCGGATTGAGTCAGATCACCATCTTTTGACAGAGGAGCGGATTTTCTTGTTTTGCTCCTTGGGTGAAGTTGAAACCCTTCATCACTTTATTTTTTGTTGTCCCATTATTATGAGAGTCAGGGTAGATTCCATTGCGTTTTCAGGGACAACTCTCGATCTGTTTCTACCTTCTTCAGATACTTGGACCAACAGTGTCTCACACTCTTTCTAAGGGAGATAACTCAACTTCGACGACATAAAAGTTCTCCAAATGGATCTCACCCTCATCAACATCGGCTCATCACAACATACTTCACCAACTCCGACGGACCAGGTGACTCCGGTCGGAAATGCCACAAATCATCCAGTTCGGACAGAAGCAGGGTCACTAGACAGCACACCCATAGTTTGTCAGGGTTCCGAACTAGCAATGGGCAGAGACATATCATGGACTTCTTTAGCTTCGATACTTCGGCCTCGACTGTTAGGAGAGATTAGTTTTTAGGGGGTTCTTGGAGCTTGACCCTCTTGGGCTGCTCCCTCCTCCCTCCTCTCTCTCCTTTCTGCTTGGCATGCACTCCTCTCTTTTGTATTGCAGCCCTCCCCTCCTCTACTTTCTTTTCCCTTTCTCTTTGGCTTGGTTGTCAGGTTTCATCTTGTATTTATCTTAGTTATTTTCTTTGTTGGGCTTTTTAGCCTGCGAGCTGACAGTCATTATTGTCCTTCTTATAGTCCCTTGGGTCTTATTTTGACCCACTATGGACATTAATAATATTTCATTTCATTTCTCCTTGAATGGACAGAAGTGTTTGCACACACTTTCTTCCCTGGTAATGAGAGAGCACTGTGGAAGTTCTGCCTTCTACACTTCCTGTTGTTGGGGAAGTAGCTAGTATCATGGCATGCTCCAACTTCTTCCTGGGAGCTCCAAAAGCGCTTAGTGTTCAATCATACATTCTTCATTGTTGGCCACATTGCATGCTGTATGTGCAATCCTTTTTTAATATTTGAGGGGGAGTCACTCTGCCATCGTTGTTGTCTTTGTCCTTGAGCAATCTTCGGGTTCTTGCTCATCAATTCCTTAGATCATCAACCCAACTTTGCAACGTCAACAACTCAAAAATCTGTTAAAAAAAAATATTCTTTGCCATGCACAATACAACATATACAATGCAGTAAACTCATACTTGATGTAAACTGCAATGCTACAATAAAGTAGAAATCACTCAAAACCAGTATGTGCAACATAGAGCATATAATCAAGCAATATGATCATCAAGTTCGCGATACATCTGATCACTTGTTTGAGTGTGCAACACACAACATGCTTCTACAATATATTATAACTACGGGCATGTCTTTATGATATGCCCAAGATCAAGATAGGGTATACAAGTATTCCTTGTAGATGGAGTTTGGAAGAAGACCATTGTGCTACCCTCTCAACTGCCCAACTACCTACATAGTCACAAAATAATAGAAGTACCCCTACCAGTATATACATCACATGCTCTTCTTGCATCAATTATTCTCAAAACGTAACAAAACACATACATGACTATGTACAAGTCATATGAACTCATTTGGCTCATGTTGACCAATTTGTATGCCTACATTTTTGTAAACCCACAACATGGTAGCAGCTAATTCTATGACTCTATAGTATAAGTCCCCTAACATTAAAGGTTTTATTCTTTACTAGGACAATGTCATGATCATAATACAGTAATAATCTTAAAATGAGTTGAAAAAGATAACAGTCACTCCTATATCCAATAAAGAATATCTTTTTTTTTGTTAATTTTTCAGAGTGGAAGGGGGATTATACTCTTTGTCTAGGAATCTACACCATGCCATAGGAGGAATGAATATGGTAACAAGGGTGCAATGTGTGTAACATGTACCATGACCCAGGAAGAATTCTTCCTTAGAACCTATTTTGAAGGAAGGAACTACTGTTTGAAAGATTTCACACCTCCATAATGGATAGTTAATTCACAGAATGGAAAAACTGAATAAAAAAGAGTTACTGGACTTTTTGCTATATCCCATGCCATTACATAAATTGAAAATATTACACAAAATTATTGGAGTCATAAAAAATGAAGTGAACCCACTAGTCAACAAATAATACTTAAACCGAAAAAAAAAGGAATCACTAAATAGACAATGGCAAAGAACTACTATCTAAGCTTTTAGTTGATAGTGCAAGATCACAATTCCAAACAACAAACGAGTTTGGAAAGCCAACAAAAATGTATGGTACAAGATAGTTAGTGATTAAAAGCATAGCTATTAATTCCTCTTATTCAAAGCAACTTAACATTCAGTGGAAAATCCCAAAACAGTTATTTTCGACTCACAAGCCAACAGAAGCAAGAGATTCTTATGGGAAATCCAACATAGATTGAATAGAACTTAGGACTTCATTAATATTAGGATTAAATTGCAATCTACTTCATGCAACAAAACAAAAACAATTAGATGAGAAAGAATTAAAGTTTAATGTGGAACATACCACCCAGGTGTTGTAGGTGAGTTGGAGAGGAGAGGGCAATCCTCCAAGGGAGGTCCCAGGTTCAAATCTCCACCCTACCAAAAAGCTGAATTGGGTATCCAAAATGCAATTGATAATGTTGGTGCGGGCAGGGTCGGGTGCGACTCCCGGGTGACTTTGACGGTGTAGAACCCCCTGTTCGTGGTCTCTCAGACCAAGGCGGCCCCACAAGGAGTTTTTCGCTTAAAAAAAAAAAAAAAAAAATTGGAACATACCAAAATATTTCAATATAGCTCAATTACAACCACAATACCACAAATTTATTGTAGGGGGTTCCTTCCACAAATATAAAGTTAAAGTTGCTTTTATAAGATCCCAACCTAGCAAATATGTCTAATTGGCATATTTGTCTCCCTTGTGGCAACAAGAAATGTGCCCACTCTACCTTAAACTGTGTTGTTTCAGAATTTTACATCCTCGGGTTTAAACCTAGTTATAAATCTCATATATAAATTGGACATCGCTAAGCTTCCTAATTCCTTGGCAAATCTTAACAATAACAAGCTATGACATGATATTTAATGGCTAATGTAGTCAGTCATGAAGATTTCACCAAGGAAATACAACAGTAGCACATTCCTATAATATTTACTTGTAAACACTATTAAGACAAGGTGTAGCAATATTAACATCCCTTCTTAATAACAATTATTTTAAGCCCCAACTAATATCTTAACTTGACAAATTTTGTTTCAATCAAGCCCTGGCTAAAAATTGTTTGCCATTTGGTTGGTCTTGTAGTTGTGCAATAGAAAAACATTATTGAAGATAAGCAGTTCAATACAACAATGATGAACCTCAACATGCCTAGTTCTAGCATTTTTGTATGAGATTCTTTCAGCTAAATAACACTTTTAATTTTACATCTGAATGTTGTAGGCTGCTCTTGTCAAAGTCACAACTCACGATATACTTCTTAATCTACATTCCTGCTATCCAACTATCATATGCCATTAGAATCTGCCTTTTGTAGTGGAAAGCACAAAAATTGGTTGCTGGTTATCATATGAGAAACAACACTTAAAACCAAGGTGATAAACAAATACAAAGGTGGACTTCTTGTCATCATGATCTCTTGCCCACTCAAAATTATTTTGTGCAAGCAAACTAATGTCATTTGTATTTGGGCACCATTTGCACACATCAATCTACACAAGCATAATAAAAAGGCCAATTGAATAAGCAATGACAGTTCTTCATATTTGCATGTGTTCGTGGGTATACATTAATATTTTTAATGTGAATAGATGACTATAAGGAAGTTGGTGGATGTTTGTCAGCTGTCACACCATGGCATCAGTAGTTATGCTTTGATAGAACTTTTCCCTACCTTTATGACCATACCAGTATATTCAAGACTTAAATGCTTAAGTCTTGCTTCAATCTCAGTTCTCTTATTCCTCGGCTTTCTCTAGAAGTGTGCCATTGTATTTCTGATCTGGGATTGATCGATATAATGCTATGAAATCTGTTCACCTAAGCTTGAGGAAGAAATGATGGGCACTACCTCATCAGCCAGCATGGCAAAATAAGAGACAGTGTTTAGAAATTAACTTCATTATATAGCATGGAAATGAGCGAAAAATCCATGGGGGATTGCTCCCATACCAATGCACCCACGTTAGAAGTTTCAACTCTGAATTCTTTTATTTGATCTTCCAATCATGCAGCAGAATTGTCGAGCCCAACCCACCAGATGTTGCCTACAAATTGATCATACAAGTGGAAATTGAGCAATTCAAATGGGATATGAACCTAGATTCAAGACTATCTATCCATCAATTTCACTTGAATAAAATTCATTTATTTGACCCCTCAAATAGGCGAAAAATAGTTTGTAATATTTTGACTATAGATTTGGTTAAATGAAATCAAAATGAAGCAAAACTGGAATTGCAGCATCTTAACATGTATTTACACGAGCCAACCAAAATCAGGTTGTAATTCATCCGTTTGATCCTTTAAAATGCCAAAAGAACAGTTGATGTCTGCTCATATGTGTGGTCTACTGAACATGTAAATGGCCTGTAATGTTAGGCACAGTATCAGAATTATTGATTGATAAGAATAGTTTTGCTAAAAGATTGATAACTATGCTTGCTATTATGTTACAGTTTATGTTTAACATCTTGGATAACATTTTAACATTGGAATGCTTTTCAACCGTGCAGGTAGCTTGACAAAACTAAGCTCTTTGACATTTCTTACACCAATGTTTGCATCTATTTTTGGGTAAGCTGACCTTTTGTACCCCATGGGGTTACTATTATTTTGTGTGATTTTGTGCTTCATTAGCAGTTGCACTCCACTCTTCTATTAAATAGATTTGACTATTCTTTTTAAGTGTAGTGGGGATCATAAGTGACCCATCTTTAGTAATATGAAGATAAACATCAATGATACTGGTACATTTGTAATATCTTAGTGGATAAACACCTTAAGTTTTCATTTGTAAAACTCTTCCATTCACCTTTTGTGGATTGTGCAATTTCAAATAGGGATTGTTTTTAAGGTAGCCTGACAATGTACAAATGTCCATTGTTTGCGTTGAGTCACAGCTTATGGTCTTCTTGTATGAAAATTTCCTAAATTAGCATGTTTTAATTTAAAAAGCTAGATGTTGGTTCTTTTGTTTTTCTTCCTAAACTAAATTTAGTGCATGCTTGAGGTTATATCACAACTGTTTAAAGGCCTAGAAACATAAACTGGAATAACTACCTCAGAATTTCAGGTAACTATCTATAATTATTCAAAACGTGAAACGATAAAATTGCTGACCAGGCTATCCCATTCCAAATAATTTTCACTTTATTGACATCCAGTCTTTCAGAGCATTTAGACCACCTGCTACCTTTTTGTGTGGTTCTATTCTGCTGTTCTTTTTTGCTCTCCCTCTTGCCCCCTATTTGATTTTGTTCTAAATTTTCCATTGTAAAATATAGGAATAAATTAAAAACTTACATTATTTGTCTTGCCAAAAGCTCAACTGAAATGCTTCATTCTGATTGACTTTTACTATATTGTGATTACAGATATTTCTTCTTGGATGAGACATTTTCACCGGTTCAATTGCTAGGAGCCCTGATAACAGTTGTTGCCATCTACATGGTTAATTCACGGGCCACAGTTCAAGCAGAAAGCGACTGACCAACACTTCCTCTTTTACAAGCTTCAGTACCGGTCATCATCTCTTGGGTCACATTTTTTCCACATTGAGAAAATGTGAATTCATGATAGAATTTGAGCATGTATGACTGAATTGCAGCTTTGAAGTATACAAAGAGGCAAGAAGCGGTTATGTTTATCACACAGCATCTTATGCTTGAGTAATACAGACATAAATCTTTTGAATCCAAATGCAGAACAATTAGACAACACTATTGGTAATTTGAGTTTACAAGGTACTATGTCTTTATAAGCAGGCAGAGAGTATGCTTCTACTTTCAAAGGGCACAAGCATTTGTTTGGTCTACCAAATTGGAGTACAACATGTTCATGAAATCCTCTTCTGCTAGTGCTTACATGTTAAATTTTCTTGAAGTAAAGGTCATTCAGTTGTACTGTAGGGAACAATGCAGAAATAGGAGTTGAAATTGAGACATTTTGGGTGAACTCATTAAGCTATTCTCAAGAGAAAAGGTCATGCAGTGAGGAATTATGGATTTCCCTGAAAGTCACAAATATAATTTGATATTTGTTTGGAGCCATATGTATCCAATGAGATTCAAAGTTTAATTTAGGGTTAAACCTATGGAAAACTACTCTTCTTGTTAATAATGCATTCATATTATCTTCCTTTTTAGCATTCTTCCAAATGTCCAAACCTTATGATGGTTGATAAGCAATGTTAATCCTTGAGCTGGTTAGTCTAACCAGTGGCATAGGAGCAACTATGACTTCTTGGTGTAGTTGAATATGTTATGCAAGTTCTGAGTGGGATTCACTTCTCATGTTGATAACTATGAGGTGGAAAGGGATCCAACATGGTGGTTAAATAGGTTTGGATGCTAATCTCCTCGTTGATGACTAGAGTCATGAAGTGGAAAGGGATCCAACATGGTCGTTAAATATGTTTGGATGCTAATCTCCTACCCATTGTAAAGCCAAATTGGATTAGCTTGTATCATGTTTTTGATGAATAAAGCATTGTACTAAGTCTATGCCAAGTAAAGTAAGCATATGTTTAAAAGTTTGATATGTAAGACTTGTAACTGATTAATAATCATGTTACAAAGCTTGGATTGAGTGCTCAAAGCTGTGCACTCTTAATTTCTAAGAAGAGGTGCTTACTTTTGGAATTCAATGATAATTTTTTTTACGAAAAAAAAAAAAGTTCATAATTTTATTTCAAGAGTGAAAGAAAATTACACTTCTTGGGTGCCTTGGCACAAACAAAAACCCAAATCAAATTACAGTCGGATAGATCAAATAAGAAACCCCATCTTCAAAACAACATGGGGATAATAAGGATAAAGATCATTATATATCAATCCCTAATCAACAAAATAACCTCCATGTCCATAGTCAGGATAGAAACCAATGAAAAAGAAACCAACCAAAAGAAAAGAAACAATTAAAATTTGCCATAAAGATTTAATCAATTGACAAACCCAAAGCTAGAATAGAAACTAGGGGTATGATGTGTGAGTGAAAGACGAAACTCCATCCTTGATCTTTTCCATTTGCAAGAAACTTTTTGGAACCTATTGACCTTATTTTGATAACCTATTTGCTTCCTGATTTAATTCCTTGTAAACATGAGTAAAAGAGATATTTTCAAGAAAGGAAATTGCTTCTAGCAATTCATATCCCACTAGTCTAATCAAATTATTTTGTAATTGAGTAGATCCATTCATCCAGCTGATGACCTGAGTAGAATCTCCAAAATTTTGTAGTTTTTTCACATTTCTCTTCGAAGCACACTTCATTAGTAATCTCAACGTCTAAAACTCAGCAAAATTGTTGGAACCTGTCCCAAGACTTGCTTTAAATTTGATATAGTGGGTATTTGAGAAGTACATAATGCCTCCCACGCTACTAAAAGCCGATTGTCTGTAATTGACCCCATCCAAAAAACCTCATGGTTGAGACTTCTCAATGAACAAATTATCTACTTGTTGAGGTTTTTTACGTTTGCAAGGATCTTTTTTGATTGAGACAAAAGTCCATCTAAAATATGACCTGAAACAAGGGTATACACTTCCCTTAAAAAATAGTTGCATTTTGGGCCAACCATATACCCCAACATATAAGACATGGTAAAGAAAGAAACCGTTTCATCTCTTTTTTCAAAAACCACTATCTTAAGCATACCTCCACTATTTCTCCTTCCTAAGTATCTTGAATTCCAGTTATTTGTTCAACTTCTAACCAAACCTGTTGAGAAAAAGGGCATTTTACTAACAAATGTGTGATGTTTTCCTCCTTTGATCGACACAACATACAAATACTTGGACTTTGTTTGCTCCTCCTCTAAAACTTCCCAAGTCAAAGCCTTATTTCTCAAAGCTAACCACATGAAAATAATTATATTGTTTAGGGCCGACAATTTCCAAATTTGCTTCCACCATCAAGCAGGCCCTTAGAGATCAGGGTCAAAATTTGCTTTGTAGCCAAGCCTAGCCTTCATCCTGACCCCCAAATTTGTTGTATGCCCAAGCAATAATATATGGTTCAATTCTCAACTTGATATGACTCTTATTAAGACTATCAATGCAAGTGTAGATAACAATTCTAAGAAAAAATAACATGTTTGTAAAAAGGTCTATGCACTAAAATGTTTGTAAAAATGATTAGGAATAAGTGGCATGAGATTTAGTCAAATGACACATAACACAATCAAATGTAATGTCATGATACAATAATTAATGTAATGCAATGTAATGAAACGCAATGTAAAGAAGTCATTTGCAAAATAGTTAACGGGTGTGTTATTTAGCATTTGTTAAGGTTGTGTTAGGGAAGTAGTTTTGGTAGTTTGGCTTGGTTGGTTGTAGTAACTACCAGAGCCACAAGTATAAATAGACCCCCCTTACATTTCAATTGATATCCATTGCATGAGGAGAGCAAGCTATTGTATGAGAGAGACACTAGATTGGTAATGTTGAGCGTGGGATTGCTGCAGTCATAAGACTGAACTGTATTCATCTCCATGATAATGCAAGATCACTCTTTTGTGCCAAGTATGTCTCTATGGATGCTTGTAGTATGTTCGATCTTTGGTTTGTGTTATAGTTGTTGGTAGGAAGGAGCGCTCAGAGGGATCGCACGCGAAGCTAGCGAGTTACGGGAACCTCGATGTCGTCTAGACCGACTAGGGGGAAGCCGACACTTACGTCTTCGTCACACCTGGTGCCGACATGGGAAGAGTCATCATGTCGTCATGTTGATCTATCGTCAATCAAGTGTCGTCACACGAGGGAGCCAACATGCTGTCATGACCAAGCCGACATCAGACAATTGTCGTCACGAGCAAGTGTCGTCTTGGAGCCAGCCATCGGGGTTGAGTTGTCATCAAGTGGTGTCGTCTTGAGCTAGCCGACATCACACTTGTCGTCTGAGTCGTGCAACCGAAGGAACCTTGAGCCAACATAGATGTATTCCTTTATGATCCATTGTCAATTTCCCTCCCCCTAAACTGTCATTCCCTCATCTCGAGAAGTCCTCACCACTGTCTACATTTGGCGTCGTTGCCTAGATCAAGTTCGGGTCAAGAGAAGAAGTGAGCGTGATAAGACAAGGAGGTGAATGACAGATTCAAGGTTGCAAGGACGACGACGAAGGAATCAAACACAAATTGCGGAGCAACCAGTAAGGAGAAGTGCAAGACTGGCAAACCAAGGAACACAAAGTAGAGACAAATTTACGCAACTGGAAGTGGAGAGGGTGTGGAACCCCTTGGACGACGAAAGTCCAAGAGCTGAGAGAGAAAGGTGGCAGACGTTGTTGTTGACAACGGAGAATGAGGTGCAAAACCCAATAGTCAAAGAAGACATTAGTGTAGCAAAGGAAGCTAACGTAGCAAGTGAAGAGCGGATGGTAACACCTGAGCCAGCGGAGAGGAGTTTGCCAACGGGTGCGGAAGACGGGAGTTTGGCACCAGAGCAACCATGCGTGGACACTTGGGGAGGAAGACCAGAACCACATATTGTTTACTCGCGAAGGAGGTCGCGAAGTAGTGACGCACAGGAGTTTGGATGAAGACTATTTGAACAAGAAGCACCAGAACAAGAAGTTGAACCACCTACAATCGGAAGAGAGTGGAATAGAATTCCACAAGCATCATCATCAAGTGACAAGGAGGTCAAGAGAGACCCGATGGCACATGTTGCTAATAGAGCGGGCAAACAGAAATGCCCACCCTTTACTGGAGAGGGGAAAGAAGATCCAACATGACACATTGGTACTTGCACTACAATTTGGAAAGCAAATGGAGTAACGCAACCTGTTGAATGGTTGCAATTGTTTCCTGCTACCCTGCGAGGAATGGCAATTGATTGGTACTTGAAGAGAGAAAGTACACAACCTTTCGAACAATGGGAGACTATGCAGGATGAATTTATAAATGAATTTCGACCACTACATGATGATATTGAAATCATAACAGAGATTTATGCTACAAAACAAAAGCCAGAGAGGATGTCAAAAATTACAATAGAAGATTGAAACAATTAGCCGATAAAATGCAGATGCCACCAACTAATGGACTAGTAAAGAGATGGTTCATAGATGGACTTCTACCCAAATACAGGAAGAAGATGAAGGTTGTGCCATCTTCCACATACGCTGAAGCCTTGGAGAAAGCAAAGAACTTCGAGAGCGAAGCAAAGCAAACAACAACTGGAATTGTGGGGCATCCGAGGAATGAAGAATCAGATAGTGATACTGATGACAAAGTGCAAAGCGCTATCTACTCTTTTAGGAAAGAGTTTGATAAAATAATGAAAGAAGTAAAAGGAGAAGCACGAAAAGATAGAAAGGACATCTAGTGTTTGGATTGTAAATCAGGACATACAAACGTCAATTGCCCAAAGAATGCATATTGTAATATATGCGATATAGCAGGACACCTAGTCTCGGATTGTCCATTCAACTTGAAGGGAGCAAGGCACCAAACCATGATGGTGCAGCAAGAAGAGCAGACAAACACTTCAAGAAATGGACAAGGTGCAACAAGTGGCGGATATAGGAACAACCACCGAGGAGGAAGGCAAGGAGGTCAAAGTCGACTTCAGTATGATTCAGATGGAAGACCTATCATACAATGTCGAAATTGCCAAGAATGGGGACATTTTGCGAAAAGTTGTCCCAAGCCACAGACTAGAGGAAACCCAAATGGAAACAATGTTACTCATATGTGTAGATGGTGTGGACCGGGTAACCACAAGGAAGCAAATTGCCCGAATAAAGCAAGTACCAGTGGAACACAGAATGTCAATCTAATTGACATTGGTGAAGTAAGTGACAACCAAGAAAAAGAAAAGCAAGTGCTAGCAGTGACAAGAGCTCACGCTCGAAAAATGGAGCAGTATCCGAACCCTGCCAAAGAAAAGGAGCGATGGCAGGAAGCTCACGATATGGTAAAGGAGGAGCTTGAGAAGGACAAGCAAGAGAAACTACTTCAAGAAAAAGCTTTGAAGAAGCATGAGGTAATAACAAGTAAACAATCATCAATGGAACACTTGGCAACACAAGTACTAAGCACGACCATGGAAGTAAAAGTATCCAATTTGCTTAGTGCAATACCCAAATTATACACCACGATAGGCGAGATGATGAAGACGAAGAAAAGGGAAGAAGTATGGGAAGTGGCCAATGTTAAACAAGAACAATTTATTGACCCTACAATATTGATGATTGAAGCCGGAAAGAAACCAGCTTTGGTTCACATGGAGATATTGGACCATAAGCTGACTCAAGTAATTGTAGATGGGGGATCAAGCATCAATGTGATGCCTGAAAAGAGGTGGAAAAGCATTGGGGCACCAACATTACAATCTCCAAATTTTAGGTTGTATGTTGCTAATCAGTATGGAATAGAGACGAGAGGCGTACTGAAAAATCAGAAATTCCGAATAGTGAAACAAGACTTCACCTTGGACTTCGTGGTAATAGCAATGCAAAAACCTGCTTATGAGGCATTGCTCGGACTTGGATGGCTGCGGATGGCGAAAGTAAACCATAATTGGGAGAAAGAACACCTTACTTTCAAGAAGGGGCAGCATAAGTACATGATTAACCTCAAGAATCAATCCGTAAGTCAAGACATTGCAACCTCAGATGAATCAGGAAGTTCATCATCAGACGGTGAAACAAGATACGAGCCTGATGAAGGAGTGTTGCAGTTAGAGTGCACAGAAGATGAAAGGGACAATGATAAAGGATTACTTCATTGGCAAATGGAAGACTATGAAGTATTCACACCACAATGCTTATGCATCCACACGAAGGATGAAAACCAAGATGAAGAAAAGAAGGAACCAGAAAAAGGTCAGAGTAGTCAGAAGAGATCAGCAATAAAGGACCAAGAGAACGAGAAGTGGACATTTCCAAAGAATTTTGTAGAGTATACTATGGGTGACGTGGTGATTGAAGACAAACCAGCCCATCCCATTGATGTACTCAAGGCGGTTGAAGAACCCAAATCAATCAAATACAAAGGACCAAAGATGGTGCAGGTAAACCTTGGCGAGGAAGGTGAAGAAAAGATGATCAAATGTGGAGATGATTGGGATCCTGTGCTCAAAGCAGCAACTTTCAAGATCTTTATGGAGTACAAAGATGTGTTTGCATGGACCTACAAGGATTTGAAGGGAATACCACCAGAACTGTGTGTACACAAGATTCCTTTGATCGAGGGTGCACAACCAGTAAGGAGACGCCCATACAAAATGAATCCAAAGTATGCAACTCTGGTGAATGCCGAGATAGAGAAAATGTTGGATGCAGGCATCATTTTCAAAGTTACGACAAGTGAGTGGGTGTCACCTATAGTGATTACCCTAAAAAGAGAAGCAAACAAGATCCGGATTTGTGTGGATTTCCAGAGTTTGAATGCCATAACTATAAAAGATCCCTTCCCAATCCCATTCACAGACTCTATACTAGAAGAAGTAGTCGGGCATGAAATCTATTCATTTTTTGATGGATTTTTGGGCTATAATCAAATTTGTATTGCGGAGGAGGATAAGTTGAAGACCACCTTCATAGTGGAAAATGGCATATACGCGTACAACCGAATGCCATTCGGATTATGTAACGCATCGACTACCTTTCAAAGGATTATCTTATATATTTTTGATAAAATGTCCACAAGAAACTTTAAAGCCTTTCTGGATGATTGGTCCCTGTATGGTCGAGCAATAGAGCATTTAAAGGCGTTGGATGAATGTATGAGTTTGTGTCAAAGAGCTTGAATAGCACTAAACCCAGGGAAGTGTGTATTGTTGGTGCCTTATGGGAAATTACTAGGACATATTGTGTGTCAAGAAGGCTTGAAGCTAGATCCAGACAAGATACATGTCTATTAAGACCCCATATCAACACTGATGTAATACTCCTTGTTGAATGTGGGGGGGCCATCCATGATAATATGTTGTATTTTTTTGTAAATGTGGGGAACACCCATGATAATTTTTTGTAATACTTGTGGCTCTAGAAGCACCTAGACATGTGGTGCCATTATATCTAACTATTTTTGTAGGTAGGAGATTCTAGCTCAGGTGGCATTTTGCATGTAAGCAACCTTAAGAGTTAGGTGGTAGATGAAGTCTTTAAAATTGTGATGAGCATGAATGTATGTATCTTTTTGCATAATTGAATGAAAGTATTGAAGGAGGTTGCCCTCTTGAAGTGGCCTGCGATTCTATGTTACTTTGTGAGATTGTTCCTTTCTGCATTTATATTTCGTATTGCAATAGTTTGTGTTTTGAGCATTTATGTTTATTTGCAATATTTGTGTGAGTTTATTTTTAATAGTAGGTTCCTAAAAAGTGGTATCAAAGCACTTTCCAGGGTCGTGTTCTACTGCAACTATGACAATTTTTGTCATTCTGACTATTAGATATAAGATTTTGTGTTTCTATTTTTCGCTAGTTTTCTTATAAAAAAATTTAGCCTCTATTTATTTTATATTAGTTATTTAGGTTAGAAAGCCTATGCTTGTGGTTTTAAAATATCATGGATTTGTTATTGGCTAAGCTAGATTACCCATAAAACGTCTAGTGAAGTGAGGGGCGATACCTAGGCCTCAGACAACACCTGTCTACGAAATTAAGCTCCTACATATCTTTAGGTATATCGGGAGACCCCCTAGGATTAGGAGAGACCTTTAGCCCTTAGGAATATTTTTGGCCTTGTATTCTCCATAGTACATTGAACACAACATACAAGAATATTACCCTCCTATACTAACAGAGAGGCAGTGTGCTCAAGGGTATGTATGGAATCCTCCTTGAGTAGTGGCCTAAAATATTGGTCCGAGCACTATCGTTCATCACTGCGGTATAACAAAGGGCCTATGAGCAGTACATACACCTTGGCTTAGTATACCCTATTATGTTGAATATCAAACCTGCAACAAAAATATCTACAACAAAAAATCTTTTTCTGTGACTTTCGAACCTGTTACCATAACCTTATTAGAAAAATTGAGCATATGAAGAAATCCCTATTCCATAATTCCTGCATAAAAACAATCAAAATAAATTACAGAAGAATATAATAGGTGGGACAAAAACCACTAGAGTCAAAAATAGTGAGAATGGGGGTCAATAATAGTCAGTACAAGGTCGTGATTTGTCAGTATCAGTAACAATTACCTGTGATAGTCAGAATTGAAAATAGACAGGGAAGATCTGCGATAGAGTTTGACTAGGTAGGTGACATCATAGTGTTAGGAGTGGTCAATAGATAGACATGACATATCATAAGGGGTTGGTTGACATAGAAGCTAACTTTTGAACCAAGCCTCCAAATGAAAAACCGACCACACCAACCTTAACAACAAAGAAATATAAAAAAAGTTGTGGGTGTCCAAAACCAGTGTTGTGGTATATAGCTCATTGTAATTGTCTTCTCAAGCTGATAATTTTGGTATATAGCACCCAAACCACTTTTTGGGCTTCTTACTAAAAATAGTAACCCTTGAAATCACATTTATATTTTTAGTAAGTTTCACCAACAAGTCTTCACTCTTAGAACATGGTTTCAAGTACTCGACAATAATAATTAGAGGTACAAATTGCTAAGCATGTGGATCATTTGGGCAACAAGTTAGAGTCTCAATTCAACAACTTAGGCAAGATAAGGACAACTATCAAAAATTTCCATGAATCCATGAATTTGGTTACCAAGACACAAAGGGAAATGAAGGTAGAATTGGATAGTCATCTCTCTATTGATTCCTTCTCACAAGATAGGTTGGGTCATCAAGATCAATAGGATACAGGTACAAGTCACCACCAACAAACATACCAGATAACAATGGATTTAAGTTTCCCAAATTAGACTTCCCAAAATTTGATGGAAAAGATCTTGAGGGGTGGATCTGTAAGACAAAAATATTTCAGTGTTCATAATATCCTAAGATGCATGTGTTTGATAATTTCCTCTTTCAATTTTGAATTAGATGCACTACATTGGTTTTAGTGGCTTAGGAAGGTCGAACTTGACCTCTCTTTGTAGGACTTTGAAAAGTATCCACTCACTCGCTTTGGTCTTAATGAGTTTGAATATTTTACAAGAGCACCCTTACAAAACTTAGACATAATTCAATTGTTCAAGAGTACCAAACTCAATTTGAGAAACTTGCCAATCATACCATTGGTTTAAGTATCGACTTCTTCCAAATTTGTTTTGTGAGTGGGTTGAAGGATGACATTAAGGCTGAGGTTAAAATGTTGAGGCCCTAAACATTACAACAGACCATACAATTGGCTAAATTGGAGAATAAAAATTCAAGGCTAAAGGACACACCTAAAATATCTCAATCCTGGTCACCTTTTTCCTCCAAACCTATGACAAGTCCTCCCACTAAATCCCCAACTATAAAAAAATAGACTCATAAAGATATGGAGAATAGAAGGGCCCAAGGGCTATGTTATATTTGTGATGCAAAGTATTTCTCAGGGTACAAGTGTGAGCATCAAAAATTATATTTTCTAGATATGGATGAGGCATCAGACACAAAATCTTCAAAGGATGAGAAGTAGCCCCAAGAGGAAGAAACCACAGATCATGTAGTAGATTTAGAGGACTCCCAACTGGAAATCTATGTGCACGCTATAGCAGGAGTATCCACTTCCCAAAAAATAAAAGTGATTGGCTACTTCAAAGGACAACTGGTCATCATTCTTATTGACTCTGGTAGTACACAACTTTATATATCCACGTGTGGCCAAACAGGAAAATTGTTACATTACTACATGCAATTCCTTTGAAGCCATGATTGCTAATGGAGGCACCCTACCATGCAAAGGAAAATATTGTAATTTCAAACTTCAAATTAGGGACTATAATCTCAATATGTGCATGTTTAGACTACCTTTAGGTGGGTGTGATATAGTTTTGGGAGCACAATGGTTACAGATGTTAGGACCAATTAATTCAAGTTATGGAATTTTGTTGAGTTTTGGATAAAGTTTAGTCAAGAAGGGAAGGAATATAATTTACATGGCAATAAGGCCGGTTCGGTTCAATTTATTTCTACCCATAATATGGAAAAGTTGTTAAAAAGTCCTCTCATGGAGTGGTGGCATAACTTTTTGCTATCAATGCCCCCAAGGATGGGGAACAAAACCATCCAATGCAATTACAAGGCTTATTAAACAAATATGCTCAAGTTTTTGAGGAACCCAAGGGAATCCCTTCTCATTGCTCACATGACCATGTAATAAAACTTATTCCTGGTAGTATTCCCCCAATTGTTTCTCCATACAGATACCGTTATGCTCAAAAATTAATATTGAGAAAATTGTGCAAGAGCTTCGTGTTACTGGGGTTATCCATTCTAGTGTAGTCCCTATTCTTTGTTGGTGTTATTAGTACGGAAAAAATATGGCACTTAACGCCTGCATGTGGATTATCGAGACCTCAACAAGATCACTATTAAAGATAAATTTCCTATTTTGGTGATTGATGATTTTGTTAGGAACCTATTAAAAATAAACACACACTCACACAAATACGAAAAATAAACATGTATTCTCACAACACACTATGGAAATAAAATGCACACTAAGAAAATAAATTGCAGAAAGGAACAATCTCACAATAGCACTAAATCACAAGCTTCAAGGGGAAAACCTCCTTCACTACTTCATTAAATTATGCAAAAATATACATACAATATTGCCCCTTGTAGTTTTAAGGAATTCCTCTAGCACCTAACTCCCAAGGTTGGATTACATGCAAAATGCCACCCGAGCTAGAATATCCTACCTACAATCAAATACATTCTTAAAAACGATTACATAGAAGGACGTCATTTGGCTAGATGCTTCTTAATTCAAAACTATAACAAAATATTACAAAATATTAACATGGGTGTTACCCACATTCCACAAGGACTATTACATCAAGGTGTTAGGATGGGGTCCTAACATGCCCTTCCCCTTCAAAAATATTTTTCCTCAAAGTTGAAGGTGAGGAAACTATTGTTGGAGTTGTTTAAGAGGTTCCCATGTCACATATTTTGGTTGTAAGCCATGCCATTGGACCAAGACATGTGATAACATGTCGACAAAGGGTACGTGATGTTTGATCAAGAATACCTTCAGGTTCAAGAATGATGGACCCTTCCTTGTCCAACTCTGGAAGTGTATACTGCACTTGCACCCTATTGCCAATAACCTTCTTGAGATAAGACACATGGAAGGTTGGATGAAGTTTAGAACTAGCCGAAAGGGCTAGTTTAGATGCTATCGTACCAAGCCTTTACAACACCTGATAATGGCCATAGTATTTGGTAGTAAGTTTTTGAATACCACACAACTGGAGAGATGATTTTTTGTATGGTTGTAAGCAAAGAAAGACCATCTTACCAACAACAAAACTATGTTCTGTATGATCTTGATCTGCTTGTTGTTCATATGATTTTGAGCCATGTCCAAGTTGAGCTTAAGTTGGAAAAGAACGGAGTCACATTGCCGAATAGTGGAATCCATATCCTGAACCTTGGATTCCTATAATGTAAGAAGTTGGAGTTGGTGGAAGCTGACCATAGACTGCTTCAAATGGAATCACCTTAGTGGCAGAGTGATAGGTGGTGCTATACCACCATTTGATCAAAGTAATCCACTTAGCCCAATGAGTAGGATATTCATAAGTAAAGCACCGAAGGTAGGTTTCCAAGCATTTATTAAAAATCTTAGTTTTTCCATCGATTTGAGGATGGTGGACCGAACTCATATTGAGTTGTATCCCCTGCAAATTGAACAATTCCTACCAAAAATGACTGGTGAAGGTAGGATCCTGAGTAAAGACAATGAGTTTAGGCATCCCATGGAGGCAAAATATAGAATAAAGGAAGAGTTGGGCGATAATGGATGCAATATAAGGATGGGATAGGGAACATAAGTGTGCATATTTCAAAATATGATTCACTATCACCAGAATAACCAATTTACATAAGTCCATAGATATATCTATCCAAATATACTCAGTAATGGGCAAAGGTTGAAATGTCCCTAGAGAACTCAATTTCACCTTTCATGTGCTGGCAATGATCACATTTCACCACAAACATCTAGATGTCCTTTTTCATTCCCCTCTAGAAAAAAGTACATTTGGTGCAGGTTATATTTTGAGAAAACACGAATGACCAATTGTGGGAGAAGCATGCATTTCTTGAAGGAGGAGGTCCTTGATTTGAGACTAAGACCATATAACCAAATGATCATGAAACCATAAATCCTAACCATCCCAAGCATAGAGAAGTTGGGAATGAGGATCCTCTTGGACATTGCATATAAGAGTTTACAGTGAGGAATCCTTGACCAGATCCTCACGAAGTTGATGAATCCATTGTGGAATGGGAGTGGAGATAGCATGTAACATGGCCTGATATTCATGGATATGAGATGAGGTATATGCCACCACATTTTATTTACCTTTCTTATAAGAGCCACCCATTTTTGTTCTAAGAAATATTTTAGACTCTGATGATCAGTTTTAATGAAAAATGTTGACCAATGAGATATGGACACCAATGGGTCATTGCCTGTAAAATGGTAAATATTTCCTTCTCATAAGTGGAGGGGAGATTTCCTTGCTAGTGAAGGCCAATGGTCGAACCTCATCCATTAGAACTACCTTAATGCTCATGCCTGATGCATCACTCTCAGTGACAAAGGGTTTAGAAAAATCTGGCATTGCCAAAACAAGGGTGGTGGTCATAACATACTTTAAATCAAAAAATCCTTATCATACAATTCAATCCACACAAAATAATTTTTCCTCAACATGGCCGTCAGGGGAGCTACTATCTTGCCATATTTTTTTACAAATTTCTTGTAATATCCTGTAAGACCCAAGAATCCATGAAGTTCCTTCAACGTATAAGGTTTAAGCCACTCTTGAATCGCCTAGATTTTCTTAGGATCAATTTGAACTCATTCCTTAGTGACTATGTGCCCCAAATATTCAACCTCCCATTGTCCAAAGGAATATTTTGAGTGCTTTGAATAAAGCTAATGATCAGAAAACAGATTGAGGGTTTCATCTTAGTGGCGAAGATGATCCTCCCATGTGTGACTATAAATCAATATGTCATCAAAAAAGACATAAATTTGCAAAGATGAGGACAAAAATAGAATTCATAAAACTCTGAAATATGGAAAGTGAATTGGTCAAACCAAAAGGTATAACCAAAAACCCATAATTCCATTCATAATTTTGAAAAGGGGTTTTGGGAATATCTTCATTCCTAATGCAAATTTGGTGATAGCCCAATCGCAAATCCAACTTGGAAAAATATTGAGCCCCATGCAACTCATCAAGTAGTTCATCAATGACAAAAATAGATAACTTATCCTTAATAGTGATTTTGTTAAGTCCCAATAATCCACACACAAGCCCCAAGTGCCATCCTTCTTTCTTACTAGAAACACTGGTGAAGAATAGGGACTAACACTAGAACAGATAATTCCAGAAGCTCAAAGTTCCTACATAATTTTCTCAATTTTTGTTTTTTGAGCATAAGCATACCAATATGGAAAAAAATTAGGAGGTATAATTCCAATAAAAATTTATATTGCATAATCATGTAAGTGCTAAGGAAGTCCCTTGGGTTCCTCAAAGACATGAGCATACCTGTTTAATATACCTTGTAATTTTTGTGGGTGATTAGACTCCCCTTGCTCGGGGGTGGTGATAGCAAAAAACTGAGCTACCATGCCATGGGAATATTTCTTTAACAAATTTTCCATCTTATGAGAAGAAATAAACGGAAGTGCTCCCACCTTTGTGCCACGAAAAGTATATTCTCACTCATCCTGATTAAATTTCATTCATAATTCCTCAAAATCCCATAAGACTGGTCCTAACATTCTCAACCATTGCGCTCCTAAAACTATATCACACTCTCCTAAGGGTAAGGTAAATATGTCGAACTTGAGATTATAATCATCAATTTTGAGTTTAACATTACGATATTTGCCTTTGCAAGGTAGGGTGCCACCATTAACAATTATGACTTTGAAGGAATTGCATGTAGTGATGTAACAATTTCTCTGTTTGGCTACATGTGGATCAATAAAATTATGTGTACTATCAAAGTCAATCAAAATGATGACCCTTTGTACCTTGAAATTGCCAATAACCTTCATAGTTTTTGGGGCAAACACTCTCACTAAAGCAAGTACAAAAATATTTGATTAGGTTTCCTCTTGCTCGATCGTTTGGTCTGTGGTTTCTATTTCTTGAAGATCCTCATCCTCAAAAGATTTTATAGTGGGAACTTTGTCCATATAAAGCAAGTATAATTTTTGTTGCACACACCTGTGCCCTCTAGAATATTTTTCATCACAATTGTAACATAACCCTTGTGCCTTCCTATTTTCCATCTCCTCATGATCCAATATTTATATAGGTGGGGATTTAGTAGTAGGACTTGGCATTGGCTTGGCCAAAAAAAATGGCTTAAATTGAGGAAATTTGGAAGTTCGACTGAGAGCCTTGAATTTATCTTCTACCAATTTGGTCAATTGTATGGCTTGTGGTAGTTATTGAGGTTGGAAAAATTTAACCTCAACCATGATGTCATCCTTCAGTCCACTCACAAAACAACTTTGGAAATAGTTAGCACTTAAACCAGTGGTTCATTTGGCAAGTTTTTCAAATTGTGTTTGGTATTCTCAAATGGTTGAGGTTTGTTTGAGTTTAAAAAGGGCTCTTATAAAATATTCAAACTCGCTAGGACCAAAGTGAGTGAATAGGTGTTGCCTAAATTCAAACCAAGAAAGCTCAGGTTTGACCTTTCTAAGCCATAAAAACCAATGGAGTGCATCTGATTCAAAATTAAAAGAAGCAATAGTCAAAATGATCAATATTATGGAGAGTGAAATATTGTTCTACCTTACAAAACCACCCCTTAGGATCTTTTATGTCAAACTTGGAAAAGTCTAATTTTGGTAATATCATGCATTATAAGTTAGTATAATTTCTTGGCGGTTGTTTGTGCCAATTTCTTCTTGGTCATGTTGATTTGCAAAACCAGCAAGGACACGACTATCCAATTCAATATTCATTTCTTTTTATGTAAGGGAGAGGTCACCCATAATTTATTGGAAATGTTGGAGTTGTGTTTGTATTGCTTGTAGGTTTTTGTTATATCCCACAGTTTATTGCCCATAGCATTCATTTTGGATTGAATTTCCCTGTCTAATTCTTGTTTTCGAGTACCCCCTACCATATTTAAAGGTTTGTATTTCTTTTTGTGGAACTTACTAAAAATAAAAATGTGGTTTTAGGAGTTACTATTTTTAGTAAGGGTCCAAAAAATGGTTTGGGTGTGGTATATCAAAATGATCAGCTCAAAAAACAATCACAATAAGCTATTTACCACAACACTAATTTTGGGCACCCCAAACTTTTTTTATTATTGTTTTGACGAGTCTATTGGTGTGGTCGGTTTTTCTTTGGAGGTTTGGTTCAAAAATTGAGTTGTGTCAAACACCTTTTTTTGACTAATCTGACTACTGAATAATTCCTAACACTATTCTATCCCTTGTCTTATTCTGACTCTGTCACAAATATTCCTTGTTTGTTTTTGTTCTAACTATCAAAGATAATTGTTCTAACTGTTCAGGTAACTGTTTTGACTGTCATAGGTATCTGTTATGACATTGATATCCTAACAATCCTGTAATTATTGTTACTGACAAAATTTATTTACTATAACTGACTTTGACCCCTCTGTTACCCTTGTGTTAGACTCTAAATTTATTTGTGTTATACTATTTTGTGATTGTGTATTGTCTATTTTGCATGCAAGAACTATAGAATAGGAATATCTTATTTGTATGGTCAACTTCCATGAAGAATATGGTAACAAGTTTGAATTTTTGGTTGCAAGTTCAGCAAAATAGAAAGACTTGGATGAATAGACTTGTTTGCAGGTTTAAACAAAACCAAGATATGCTAGGTAAAGGTTTATGTAATACCCATAAGTCCTCTGTTATACTGCAGTGATGAACAATAGTTCTCATACCAATATTTTAGACCATTACCCAAGGGGGATTCCACTCATACCCTTGAGCACACTATATGCATATTTGACAATACGAGAGGGTAATCTTCTCGGATTTTGTGTCTAGTGTACTATGGATAATACAAGGCTGAAAATATTCCTAAGAATAAAATTTTATTTAATCCTAGATGGTCTCCTAATATACCTGAAGATATGTGGGAGCTTAAATCCATGCATGAGTGTTGTCTGAGGCCTGGGTATTAGAGCTTGATTATCCCTCACTTCACTAGATGCTTTATGGGCTATCTATCTTAGCCAATAACGACAAATCCTTCACGATATTTTAAAACCCTCGACATAGGGTTTCTAACCTACTCAGCTATTGTGGATAAAAAGGATTGTATAATTTTTTGCTATTTTTTTGTTTTTTTAATAATAAGAAAAAACTGGTGAAAAGAAAAACACATAAATCTTATACCTAATAGTCGAAATGACATAAACTATCACAGTCACAACAAAACATGATCCTTGAAAGCACTCTAATAACACTTGTTATAAACCTACTGTTAAAAATAAACACACACACAAATGTAAAAAATAAACATATATGCTCACAACACTATGGAAATAAAATGGCCACCAAGGAAATAATTGCATAAAGGAACAATCTCACAATAGCACTGAATTGTCAGCCTCTTCATGTTAGAGTATATTACATTATTTAGGTACATGTCAATGTACCACCTTGGGTACATTATTAGATTAGGAGTTACTTGGGGTAGAATCAATAAATGCACAAGTGTCAATGTGCAATATTGTAAATGTGCAAGGAGTCCACTTGTACATGAGTCATAGGAATGGTAGTTAGGAAGATTAAGGGCCATGTTACCTATTTTCTATATAAATTCCCATAGTGAATAGAGTGAGAGAGGGTGTGAGTGCATTGCTCTAAGCATGCACTGGTAGAGTAGGTTTCTATCTATTGTATCAGTTCCATATTTTTGTGAGTTCCATTAATAGCATATTTTTGTGTCATTCCTAAACTTCATTATCTTTCTGCATCTTGTGATTTCCATCTCCCATAACATACTTAATAAAAAGCTAATAGTGGTATCAGAGCACATGGTAGATCTAGATAGGAATAGGGAGAGCCACAAGAGAGATAGAGAGAAGAAGAAAATCTCAATTCCAAAAATTTTGAGATTGCATTTGGCTAGAGTATTTCCACAGAGTTATAAAAACTCATGAAGACTAGGACTCAATATTCATTCCACTATATTGATAAATCAACTAGTGAAGATTCATCATTGATAGATTTAGAATTTTTTCCTAATACTTTTTTGTTGAAAATAAGTATTTCAAGAACATGAAGAAAGTCTTGTTGCAGACTTGCATGTTCTAGTAGAAAAGGCCATAGAAGCCTTGTTCCATATTCGAGGAAGAGACTCCAGAGAATACTCCTATAAGACTGGATGTTAGTGATCTTCATACAAGACTAAAGACCTACAGATTGTAGAATACAAGAAAAAGGTCATAGTAGCCTTATTGTAGATTGAAGACTTCTTTCAAAAGAAGCTGAAAAGACCCACAAAGATCTCATTGAAAAAATTCCAGTCTTGGAAGAGATAAAGAGGGACTATCAAGGTCTTGTTCCAAATTTTAGAGATCCATGAAGGAGATCTCATTGCCAACACTTCTATAGTAGAATTTTGAAGGAAAGGTCTCATTAATAAGGCCAAAGAAGCTATGAGGAGAATACTCTGGAGAGTTCTCAATAAGAAACAAGGAGAAGACCTTGGAGAGGTCTCAAGGAGAAACAAGGAGAAGACCTTGGAGAGGTCTCAAGGAAAAAAGGCTTGGAGAGCCTTATTATAGAATTTGAAGAAATCATTAAAAGAGTTCCTAGAAGAACTCATTGGAGAAATTCACTACCAAGGAGAAGCTCCTGATAGTGAAATAATTGGGACAATTGTCACCATCCGACAACAAGCCCAAAGGAAAAGGATTTTGAAAACAAGTTATCAAATTCCAGAAGAGAAAAGTGAAGACCTCAAGACTTTTATATTCTTGAGAAGAAAAGCCCACCAAATCCAATATATTTGGAGATTACCTTTCACAACTAAGAAGGCACATTTCGGAGATAGGGATTTGTTGAATTCATAGTAAAATACTAAAAGGGTTCTTGAAGGATAACATTTCAGTGAATAAATTATCTACTAAAGGGCAATAATCAAGACAACATTACTAGTAGTAGAACTTTAGAAGTTCTAGGCTACATCTTGAAGGAGAAGTTGAATCCATCTACTACAGTTTCAAGAAAAGAAACCAGAAGGGTTCATAGCTATGAGCAACCACCATTCTAGACAAGAGACTTGGTGAATCAAATCATCAAGATATTCATCATATTCAAAGGACATCAAAGGTAAGCAACTTAAGGTGCAAAAGGGTTCATTACTTGAACACTTATTTGGATTACTACTTAGGTTCATTAAGCATCTTATTAGAATTCAAAAGTTGCAAAATAAAAGGTTGCATATTGAGTCTTCAAAGGAAGTGTAGAAGATAGTTTCTATTAAGGGTTATTACCTGCACATTAATAGGAGTTAGATACATTCTTCCTATCATCTACTTACAAAAAATGGATTACATTAAGTTGCAAAAATTATTGAGCATTCTTTAAGAGTTAGTATTAGTGCATATTACAAAGTTCCTTAAGGAGTAATAAGGTGATTTGAGTTGCACTATATTAATTTCTCTTAAATCTTATTAGAAGTGCACTAAATGTTATAGTGAATTTTAGTGCAAATATTAATCTCTCTAGCATATTTCTTATATGATTATTAGCTTGGATTCATTGTTACTAAACTATCCAAGTGAAAAAGTGAGATTCTAGTGTTGTCTAAAAGAGAGGCAACAATACATTGCTCTCAAAATAATAGAGCAAGTAGTGGCCATATCCAAGAAGCCAAAGGAAAGCTTCAGATCACTCTACATAAGTCCTCAAGCTATACAACAAGGAGCCTTCATATCAAATAAGGAAATAGCATCTAAAAGAGACAAGTAACACACTAAAAATTTGGTGCAAAATAAAGTCTATTATTCATACTACATTGGAGCACCATAATACCTCTAAAAATAGGATAGATTATCAAGTGTTTTCAAGAAACTAACACTATGGGGATCCTATGTCTATTACTAGTGCATCAAAGAAGGTAGAAAAGGAGCCAATCTAGGGTTCACAAGCGTCAGTTTTTAGGTGTCCAGAAACACCATTAAAATCACCCAAGCAAGGCCCTCAAATGACGTCAATTTGTAGTTAAATTGGAAGTATTACAACCGTTATATCTCTATTGAAAAGCAAGGAATAATAGCAGTGAAAAATCTGCATATAAGCCAAGGGAAAGCTATGAAGCATTACCCCATTCAATCACCTAACAATAAGTAAAGAAGAGAGTCATCACAACATCCAAAAGCTACAATCAAGAGACATCACTTCACCATCTAGAAGCTATGTCGAAGTCAATGTTGGAAGGAGATCATCGTTGGAGGTGCAAGCTAGCATTCACTAGCAAAGTATTGGAGAAAAGAAGTGAACAACTTGCATTCACTGGAGGAGTTATAGGGTTTCAAGAAGGATGTTGAGATTTGAGCATGCAATTGCCACTTGGAACATAGAAAAGGGATGTTACACCTCTCACGTAAGAGCCTAGCAAGAATATAATGCTTTTCTTGAAGTGTCCAAGCACCTAGCAAAGAGTAACGCCCATCTTGGAGTATTAAGAAAGGAATGCAAGCTAAGAAGTAACACCATATTCATCACTGCACCTTGAACATTGAAACTAAAGGTGCAACCACCACCAATCTAATTGCCACTTATCCAAAGCATGAAGAAGAGCATAACGCCTCAAGAAATCGATGTTGAAGGAGATATCTATTAATACATTTGCATTAAATACTTCACACATATACATACGAATACACATATTGGAAGCACGAACAATGAATTTCAAGTGAGGAGTGTAAGCAAGATTGAAGGAGGAGCGCAAGAGTAATTAAGGCTATCATAAACCAGCACTTTTATAGGAATTCCAATGTCAACCAAGCATTGTACATTTGGAGAGAGAGCATTGAATGCTCATTCCTACCCAACCAATAGAGACATTGAAGCATCAATCAACTCAAGCCAATGCATAACCATTACCTCCAGTAAATCAGTCATTCAAAGACTTATCAATGAATTATCCATTTTTAGAAGGAGGTCAAACATTGATTTGACCATAGCTATTGCATAATCGCATGTTGGAAGCAAATATTAATACTTCATTAGAATCATTATGAACTCAAGTGAGTTCAATTCTCTTAGCCATCGTGCACATAAGAGACCCATCATCGAGAGAGGTTGAGGAGAAGACACCAATCAGTGAAGCCACTAGTCATTAAGACCACAAGCAATTCGAAGCACAAAGGAGATCCATGTAAGGGAGAAGCATGTTGAGTGATGTCAAGAAATCCATTGGAGACACATTGAGTCTCCAGTCACATCGTAAGCTACAAGCTATGTACTACAAGTACTAAGGTAAAGCCATTATTTCTTGCTTTCATTAAGGTAATGTTGGAGTTATAAGGTGATATATTCAAACATTCTATTGCATTGGAATAACCAACATTAAACCAAGATTTAGTAATCTATCAAGCAATATCATTCCAAAATATTATTATTGAAGGATATTTGCAAATAAAGTAGGAGATATAAGGTTGACAACCTTAGTAAATTCAAATATTAATTTGCAAATACAATTATTTTCTAATATTCCAAGAGTAGGGAGTTATAAGGCTTTCTACACCAAAACCATAGATATTTGGAATTTAGAAAATCAAACTACTTAAGGTAGAAGAAAGAAGCTCATTAAGCATCATTGAAAGTTGGAATTAAGTGATAACAATTGTCTCACATCCATACTAAGGAGACAAAATAAATCCAATCATTAGAGCATACTTCATTAGGAGAAATAAGGTAAAATTGAAGGTTGATTATTATTCTAAAAAAATTACAAAATCAACCCAAAAGGTGAACTAAATATTGCTAAGATTTCTATTGAAGCTCATAGCATATCCTAAATTACTAGGGAGTTATAAGGAAGCCTACAAAACCTAATTCTAAGAAAGGTTTCATCAAATTAGTTCACAATCCTTAAACTAGGGAGAAATAAGGGATTCTACAAAATCTAAATTTAATACTCTTATCTAAGGAGTTATAAGGTAAGATTACTCAGAAGACTCTATCTCATACAGGTACTACCAAAGCACTTTAATAAAAATGACTCTATCTAAACTAGGGAGTCATAAGGTAGTCTACTACAAAGGATCTAACAAAAGTGTTCTTAAAATAGAAAAAACTAAAACTAAGAGAGATGTCTACCTCAAGGAATATAGTGAACAATGATATGAATAACTATCTTAGAAAAGAAAGAGCAAGTGCCATAAAAATTGGGATCATGAACCTACTTATAAAGTCTAAAGAAATTTTAGATCTTACTTCAAAGGTGATTCATAGTGAAGCCTTAGAAGATAACTTTAATACTATGGAACACTATCTACATGCATGACTTAATGAAGCGATTGATAATGGGAAAAGTGACATTCCACTTTCCTTAGACTTTATAAGCATATTGTATCTAGAATTACTTATAAACAAATATTACAAGGATGAGAATGTAGACCTAAAAGTATTGATAGAATCTCTTAAAAAGAAAATAAAATTGAGTGAATCATACTTAGAAAAGATATTTCAATCCTCATGCAGTATTGGTACTCCAACTTCTACTAATTCAAGATATTATAATGATGCTTTGAGTGTTTGTTCGGAAGCCTCTATACACATCAGGGACAAAGAAGGAAAAATACCTTTGCAGGAATCAAGTAGCAATAAAACAACTTATGAAAGTGTAGAAACTAGATCCAAAGGCAAGGCTAAAGAACAAGAAGAAGAAGAACCCGACCATGGAGGAATACAGTGCAATGTGAATTAAAAGATAATACAAAGAATCAAATCAAGCTAAAAAGAAATAGTAAGGAATGAAGAATCTTATGAAACAAAAGACCATTCAAGAGAAGAAGATCCATATTGAAGACTAAAGTCTTCAATACCCAAATAATGTAATACAATGGGGTTTTAGAGTATATTACATTATTTAGGTACATGTCAATGTACCACCTTGGGTACATTATTAGATTAGGAGTTACTTGGGGTAGAATCAATAAATGCATAAGTGTCAATGTGCAATAATGTAAATGTGCAAGGAGTCCACTTGTACATGAGTCATAGGAATGGTAGTTAGGAAGAGTAAGGGCCAAGTTACCTATTTTTTATATAAAGGTCCATAGTGAATAGAGTGAGGAAGAGGGTGAGTGCATTGCTCTAAGCATGCACTAGTAGAGTAGGTTTCTATCTATTGTATTAGTTCCATATTTTTGTGAGTTCCATTAATAGCATATTTTTGTGTCATTCCTGAACTTCATTATCTTTCTGCATCTTGTGATTGTTATCTCCCATAGCATACTTAATCAAAATCTAACACTTCGAGGGGGCAACCACCTTCAATACTTCATTCAATTATGTCAAAATATACATACAATACTACCCCTCATAGTTTTAAGGAATTCCTCTAGAACCTAACTCCCAAGGTTGGCTTACATGCAAAATGTCACTCAAGCTAGAATATCCTACTTACAATCAGTTACATTCTTGAAAAATGGTTACATAGAAGGGTGTCATTTGGCTAGATGCTTCTTAATTCAAAAATATAAAAAATATTACACATTATTAACATGGGTGCTACCCATGTTCCACAAGGACTATTACATCAAGGTGTTAGGATGGGGTCCTAACAAAATTACTTGATGAGTTGCATGGGGCTCAATATTTTTCCAAGTTGGATTTATGGTTAGGGTATCATCAAATCAACATCAAGGATGAGGATATTCCAAAAACAGCATTCAAAAATCATGAAGGGTATTATGAATTCTTGGTTATGCCATTCAGACTGACCAATGCACCTTCTACCTTCTAGAGTTTGATGAATTTTGTTTTTTGCCCTTTCCTTCACAAATTCATTTTGGTCATTTTTTATGATATATTGGTTTATAGTCATTCATCGAAAGAACATCTTCAACACTTAGATAAAACACTCAAATTTTTTTCTGACCATCAACTCTATGCAAAGAGGTCCAAATGTTATTTTTTCCAACACGAGGTTGAATACTTGGGACACATTGTCGCTAAGAATGGAGTTTAGGTTGATCCCAAGAAAATCCAGGTTGTTCACGATTGGCCTAAGCCTCGTATCTTAAAAGGAATTCATGGCTTCTTAGGGCTCATAGGATATTACAAGAAATTTGTAAAAAATTATAGCAAGATAATGGCTCCCTTGATAGAAATGCTAAGGAATAATTCTTTTATGTGGACTGAACTAGCCAAAAAGGCTTTTGTTTATTTGAATTATGCCATAACCACTACCCCTATATTAGCAATGTTAAACTTCTCTAAATATTTTATCATTGAAAGTGATGCATCAAGAACTGGCATTGGGGTGGTTTTAATGCAATAAGGTAGACCTTTGTCTTTCACTTCCAAGGCACTCTCAAGTCAAAAATTTGACAAGTCAAATTATGAGAAGAAAATGCTTACTATATACGGTCAATAATTGGTGTCTGTATCCGTAAACATTTTTCCATCAAAACTAATCATCAAAGTCTCAAATATTTCTTATAATAGAGGGTGGCCACCTCAGAACAAAATGGATTTTAAAATTGTTGGATTATGATTACATCACCTATAAGAAGGGTAAGATAACATGGTGGTGGATGCTTTGTCCTAACTATATGAAGAATCGGCTATACTACATGTTATATCCACACCACATACTTAGTGGATTCATAAATTCCATGAGAAACTGATCAAGGACTCCTCTTTACAAACTCTCATCTATAAATTTCAAGTAGATCCTCATTCATGTCCCAATTATACTTGGGATGGTCATCATTTATGGTACCATGATCATATTTTTGTACCCAATCAGTCACAAATAAAGGATCTCATCCTTCAGGAGATGCATGCTTCCCCAACACCTGGCTATTTTAGGTTTCTCAAAACTTATACAAGGACCAAGCGTACCTTTTTTGAAAAGAAATGAAAAAATATATTCATAATTTTGTGGTTGAATGTGATCTCTATCAATGTATGAAAGGTGAAACTATTTGTTCCTCTGGTACGCTTCCCTTGCTAATTTTTGAGCAATTTTGGACAAATATCTCTATGGATTTCTTTGAAGGATTTTCCAAATTCTGGAGGCAAATCGATTATTTTGGTGATAGTGGATTATCTTACAAAGTATACCCATTTATTTTCCCTATCCCACCCATGCACTACATCCATCATCACTCAAAAGTTCCTAGAATTTATCTTTCGTCTCCATGGAATGTCTAAATCCGTTGTCTCTAATAGGGATCCTACCTTCACCAATAATTTTTGGAAATATTTATTCAAGTTACAAAGAACACTTTTCAATATGAATTTGGTCTATCATCCTCAAATTGATGGCCAAATTGAAATTATGAATAAATGCTTGGAAACATACCTTCATTGCTTCACCTCTGAACGTCCTACACACTAGGCCAAGTGGTTTCCTTTGGCAAAATTGTGGTATAACACAACATATCACATTGCCACTAAGGTGAGTCCATTTGAAGTAATCTATTGTTAGCCTCCACCAGCACCATATTATTACATTCTACAAAATTCCAAAGTTCAAGTTGTGGATTTCACTATCTACTAGCATGATTCTATTCTTTGCTAACTCAAGGTTAATCTAAACTAGGCTTATAATTGTATGAAACAACAAGTTGATCAACACTGCACTAAGCATATCTTTGACATTGGAGACATGGTTTTTATTTGATTATAGTCGTACAAAAAATCCCCTCTCTAGCTTCATGGTTATCCAAAACTTGTAAAATATTATAGTTGTTATTAGGTGTTGCAAATGATCGAGTAGACAATATACAAACTAGACCTTCTAGCTAGTTCTAAAATTCATCCAATCTTGCATGTATCTTCTCTCAAGCAAGTTGTTGGCAATAGGATCTAGGTGTAGTCTACACTTCCAGATTTGGATGAAGAAGGTTCCATCATCCTTGAACCTAAAAGCATTCTCAATTATAGATCACGTACCCTTTTTCGACATGTCATCACTGATGTTCTTGTCCAATGGCATGGATTACAACCTAGAGATGTTATGTGGGAACCTCTTCAAAAAATCCATTAGTAGTTTCCTCATCTTCAGCTTTGAGGACAAATATTTATGGAGGATAAGGGTATGTTAGGACCTCATCCTAACACTATGATGTAATGCTCCTTGTTGAACGTGGGGGGGACACCCATGATAATATTTTGTAAATGTGGGGAACACCCATGATAATATTTTGTAATAGTTATAGATTTAGAAGCACCTAGACAAGCAATTGCATTATATATAATTGTTATTAAAAATATAATTGTTTTGTAGGTAGGAGATTCTATCTCGGGTGGTATTTTGCATGTAATCCAACCTTGAGAGTTATGTGGTAGATGAAGTCTTTAAAAATGCAAGGAACATGAATGCATGTATCTTTTTACATAATTAAATGAAATTATTGAAGGATATTTCCCCCTTGAATTGGCCTGTGATTTTGTGTTACTTTATGAGATTGTTCCTTTTTGCATTTATATTCCATATTGCAATTGTTTTTGTTTTGATCATTTATGTTTATTTGCAATATTTGTGTGAGTTTATTTTTAATAGTAGGTTCCTAACAGGGTCATATTGGTGATGGAGGAACCTCATTATGTGACTTTTGTGAAAACCTTCTTAGTTGCAATGGGCTACTACAAGAGGTTTATCAGGAACTATGCACAAATTGCCTACCTGCTAGACACTCTCATGCGTAAGAGTGTTCCTTTCAAGTGGGTAGAGTAAAACCAAGAGGATTTCGAAGGACTCATGGCACACTTGGCAAAAGTACCCTTTTGGTATATCTACATTTGGAGAAGGATTTCCATGTTCATGTTGATGCTTAAAATTTTGCGATCATATGTGCCTTAACCCAAGAAGGACAATTTGGATTGGATTAGCCCATCTATTTTGCAAGTCAATTTTTATCTAGGGTAGAGAAGAATTATAACATGATGGAACAAGAAGCATTGGAAATCATCTATGCAATACCAAATTTTAGACACTACCTACTAGCCAAACTGTTTGTTATTTATGTAGATCATCAAACATTAGTATTCTTAATCAACAAACTGATGATATATGGACAAGTGAGCAGGTGGCTCATCACATTGTATGAGTTTGTGTTTTGAGTGGTAGTAAGGCCAAGGAAGAAGCATGTAATAGCAGATCAACTATAAAGGATTCGCTCTAGAGAACCTGTAGAAGGAGGTATACAAGATGAATTCCTTGATGCACAATTATTCATGATAAGTGTGGTACCATCATGGTATAAACACATCAAGAAATACTTGTTGACATGAGATTTTCCAAAGTAGATGATGAAAATAGAATAAATATTATTTTAAAATAAACACCATTCACATTGGTTATAGGCTTGTTATACAAGATGGGAAAAAATCACATCTTGAGAAGATGTGTAATGGAGGATGAAGTACATCAAATGTTGAAGGAAGCACATGAGGGATTTGTTGGAGGTCACATGGGGTCAAATGCAATAGCAAGAAAAGTGTTGTTAGAAGGGATGTGGTGGTCTACCTTCTATCATGATGCCAAAGTATATATGAAGGCATATGATACTTGTCTAAGAATGGGGAAGTTGTTAAAGAGGGATTTCATGCCATTGCATCCTCTCAACATCAAGAAATTTTTGAAATGTGGGGATTGAATTTTGTAGGACCACTTTGAACAAGCCAAAAATGAAAATTTCAATACATTGTAGTGGTTATCAATACTTGAAAAAATGGGTATAAGCAAGGGCTTTATCGAATAACTTTGCAAGAAGCACTGCTCACTTCTTATATGAGCAAGTTATCACGAGGTTTGGAATTTCCTTGCAATTCACAAGTGATAGGGGAGGTCATTTCATCAACAAAAGTATTCAAATTTTGACTAAGGAATTCAGGATCTTTCATTCATTGTCTAACCCATATTATCCCAGGGAAAAGGACAAGCAAAGGCAACATACAAGGTATTAGTTTCCATAATATATTAGACTTGCAGCATGGAGGGTATTGATTGGAAATAATGGTTGCCAATAGTCCTATGGATGTACAGGACAAATTTCAAGCCAAAAAAAAGTATACACCCTTCCAATTAATGTACAGATAGGAGGTAGTTGTGCTAGTTGAGTTCCTGGTACCTAGTTTGTAGGTAGCAGTGGAGAACTGCTTGAGTGACGAGGAGATCATGGAAGAAAGGATCATAAAACTCATACAACTAGAAGAGAAGAGGGTGATGGTATAATGGGTGATAAAAATTTCTAAATGATGATAAAAAATTTAGCACAATAAAAATTTACAAAATATGGACTTAAAGACTAACGATTTGGTGCTAAAATTTAATGGGAAAAGAGAAATCAAGACAAGTAAATTGAAGACCTTATGTCTTGGACCCTTCTAAGTGGAAGAAGTATTGGACAATGGGGATATTAGACAGAAGAAATTGGATGGTACAATCTACCTCAAAACAGTGAATAGTTCTAAGTTATATGTGTATAAGGTAAAGGTATAGGTGAATGTGGTCCACTTATAATCATCACAGGGAGAAAATTTTGGAAGGATGACATAAGTACCACAACCAAGAATGTGATTTTACAAAGGGGAGATTCTAGTAGAATAGCTAGAGAAGAGGAAAAAATGAACCAGGAGTGGCTATTCAGAATAAAAGGAGAATCTATAATCGAACAAAGGGATTTGGAACCTCAACCTAGGGAATGTAGAAGATACAAGTTCATGTGAGATTTTTGGATAATGAAGGTGAAGATAGAATTTGAACTATATTGAATGTTGTATTACAAGAGACAGAACCTAATATAGGAATAGAAAGGGATGAGATCCCAAATGAAGAATCAATAATTTTGCAATAAATGATCAGGGAGACACATCAATTATAGGAAGAATATGAGACCTTGAGAATTTACAATATGCACCTAAGAGAAAAAATGGTTCACGAGTTAGATGAAATAATGCAATGTATAAATGAAAGAGAAAAATTATGAAGAACAAAATTGGATGAATTTGACCAAGAACTAGAAAGACAAAGGGAAGAGTTAAGGGAAAGCACTAATGGCAATGAAGAAACACCATTAGAGAGTAGTCTCTTCTCTTTAGACTCTAGTAATTCATCTTTAGAGACACTAAGAATTCAATTGAACACTGAATATTCTTCTAGTACTACCTCCATTGAAAAGGAGGTCTAGAATATAAAGGAACATGATTCCACAAGAACAAGATGAGATCATTTAATTATGAAGGAGTGAGGATAGACCACAACAATGTCTTGTTTATTCTTCAAAACATCGGGTGAGTAGAGAACAAATTGCTACAATTTTATGGATAGATGTTAGAGAAGTGCTAGAACAACCTAGGAATGGAGGATGGATTAAGGACTCAAGTAGCAATGAGAATCTTCATAGGGACCCCAATAATCCATACCCAAGTTCCAATTAGGCAAGAAGAGGGTAAAGGGATGAAGCTCAAAGTTAGCAAGCGGGGGTATGATTCCTCAAAATGGTCTAAGTAATTTGAAACAATGAACCAAGAAAGAATGGAAGAGAATTAAAGTACTGATTATGAACCAATAAGAGAACCACAAGGGAGAACGAAAGTGCAAGAATACCAAGTTGCTACAAGATAATTGAGAAGATAAACAAGACAAGTAAGGATATTGTAAAGAATAGTATAGAAAATATCTAGATGGTCTATGAATATAGCAATAAAATAAAATGATTCAAGCATTGACTCTGCCTTCTCATATCAGTATAGGAATGCACTAGAATAATGTGAACCATAGAGACATTTCAAAGAGGCAAGGTGGTGTAGACGATTGCTATGAGCAGATTGAAGGTTGATAATTCTAAGGAAATTATCATCAAGAACTCAAAATCATAAAGATAAACCTACGAGAGTAGAACCAATCCATGAAGCAATAAATAGAGGTAACTTGAGTAATCCAAGGAGTTCAATAGGAATTCTATGCAACTCAAGTATACCTGACCAAGGGGGGTTGATCTCCTTCCCAATAGCTTGAGGGGGAGAAATTTCCTTCTTGCTACCCATAGGTTGACTAATCAACAAAATAGGTTGCAAGGACTATTTTTTTATATAGTACAAAATAATCAACAACCATGAGTTTGTTAGGATGGTCCATCGAGTCTACCCCATTGAACTTGTAGGAACCGAAGATATCATCTTAAATTACTGAGTAACCAGATGAATTCTGAATAGTTGGGAGTTCGATAATCCAACACAAGAGAGATACAATAAAAATTGAGGGGAACACATTTTGAAATATTTTAGGGAAGAAAAGAATTTTGAAATAGATGTCAAGTATCATCAAGGACTCCAATACCAAGTTCGATATGCCAAGGAGAAGAAGAAATCAGGATAGATGATGGCAGCCATAGAGGAAGGAGATAGCCTGTACACTGGATGATAGTCTATCATCAAGATAATGGTATAATAGGTAATCATCATGATGATAATAAGGTAGGAAGTCATCATGTTGATGATAGAACAATTAGTCATCATGATGATGATAAGACCATCAATCATCATGTTGAAAACATGATATATGTTCAACATAATAATGATAGACAATGCATCCATCAAGATGATGATAATAGGTCAATATATTAATTTTATCATTTGCTAATGAACGCAAGATATCAAAAATAATAGGAATACAATATGCCTACCATTCACCCAGGTGTTGTAGGTGAGTTGGAGAGGAGAGGCCAATCCTCCAAGGGAGGTCCCAGGTTCAAATCTCCACCCTACCAAAATGCTAAATTGGGTATCTAAAATCCAATTGATAATGTTGGTGCGAGCAGGGTTGGGTGTGACCCCCGGGTGACTTTGACGGTGTATAACCCCTTGTTCGTGGTCTCTCATACCAAGGCGGCTCCGCAAGGGGTTTTTCACTTACAAAAAAAATAGGAAAACAATATGGTTTGGCATATTATGAGGAGAATTGGATGTAGTCAATGGGAGGAATAGTATCTAGAAACACCTCAAAGTTGAGGGAATCATCAAAATAGGAAGTAGACATAATCGATCTATGAAGATGATGTTATAGCGAGGAAAGTCACAGTCATAGACAGAAGGCATTGATGGAAATGTTGGAAGCATTACCATGTGCTTCACATGATAGTTACACATGGCATGGATTAAAAAAAACAAAAAAAGCATAAAAAAGATAAAATTAGAAAAGGATGACAATTGCATGCTAGGTGGCGAGGTGACGCACATGCGGTAATTTGAGCATGTAGTGGAAATTTTTGGATAGTTGCATGGATGGAAATAGCAACAACTAAAGGGTTATAAATAGGATGACCAAGGAGGAGAATGCTTATTATATGTAGCACAGATTGAAGCATTCATAGGAGTTGAAGATTCACTAGCAAAAGACTACCTATACATCAACAATTTTCACACCAGATAAAGAATGCCATAAGTTGCAGGAAATCGATAGATAGTAAGGCTTCAAGAATATTTACAATAGTTAATAATGCAATCAAAGGTAATTTATGATAACACATTTGCAATTGAATGAACCTTAGGATGATTGCAACTAAAACAAAAGAGCATAGCCTATAGGGGAAAAAGACAAGGGATATAAGGACTATCAAAAACAAATTGGTAAAAGTCCATAACTATGAATAATCATTAGTCATCATCATTATCTTTGCCACCAACTATCAAACTTTCCATCGAAGAAGTTAGCAACAATAGATCATCATCAAACACGTCAACTAGGGAGACTACCGTCAGACAGGTTGGCTAAGGAATTGTCATTAGGAAGACTATTGTCAGGCAATTCGGCTAAGGAATTTTCATCAGGGAGACTATTTTTAGGCACATCAACTGGGAGACTACCATTAAACACATCGATTGAAGGAGATTTTTTTTAGACATGTCATCTAAGGGGACCTACCGATAGGCTAATCAGTTGAGGGACGTTGTTGTTATACAAGTCAACAGTAGAGGTTTCATCATACATTGGGAGTCACACATTGTGTATTATAAAATGTTGGATAGAGTGCAAGTCTTGGTGTGAAGGAGAATCTGATTTGAGTCTCGTTGAGATCATTTGGCACCCTTTTGCTCACAAGGTGTAATTCAGGCTAATTTTTTGGCTAACATGTACTCTATTGGTGACACAAAAAAATTTAATATTTAATATCTCTCTCTAATCATAAATAGCCACAATTCATAGTCAAAATGGTTCAAGAGCACTAAGGTGATAAAATATTAGTGAATGACTTCAATGAATCATGGATTACCAAGTGGCAGTAGGATGTTGGTCATTTTTTGGATATTTAATTATTATGTTTTGAGGGTCCATTAGGGAAAATATTTTGGAGGTCATAAATTCTGTATATAAAAGTATTTGAAGCCTATTTTTTCAAATTGCATAATTTTTCAAGATCTATGCATAGATAGAATTAGTTCACATACCTACTATGGTGTTTAAAGTTAGATTGTGTAAGATGGACCACAAAAACCTAGTTATCCACTTTAATACATAAAAATACAATGTTTGGTCAACTCAAATGATTGGCCTACTATGAAGTAAGAATCTATGGTGCATCTTTCATAAGGATAAAGTAGCTATTCTTGATGATGAAACTTAGCAACAAAAAGCAAAAGAGGCTCTAGGTTTGATTTCCTTGTTGATTAAACCAGAGTTGCTTTCCATATCAAAGAGGAGATTGGCCCTATCAATGTATGATCAAAGTTGCATGAACCTTTTGGAAAGGTTAACACTACTAAAGTAAGTTGCTTGGAATTAGAGCTTTCTTCTCTTAAGCTAGCTGAGTTTGATAACATTAAGGACTATATTACAAGATTCAAGATTTTAAGAGTAGATATTGCATATTTTAGAGGCAAAAAGAAAGATGATGTAGAATGCATTAAGATTTTCCTTGATAATCTCTCCCCCTCATTTTGATGTTGAACCTCATGTTTCATATGATTCTTATATTTTTGGAATATTAAAAGACTCTTACTCTCAATTAGTTGTTTTCTCTTCTAGTTCACTTTTAGCTTGTAATGTAGAATTGTGGTGGTAGGACTCCATAAATATAGGCTTGCACAAAGGAATTCAATTCTAAGGAGGCTAAGGCCCAAGGACCTAAGGGATAGGCTAAGTATTCAAATAAATTGAATACCATTTATGAATACTACAAAAGGGAGGGACATCCAACAAAGAATTATTTGTTGAAGTTACAAAGGATTGGAGCTAAGTGTTTGAAGTTCAATAGACGTATTCCAAATGATGAGGGAAATTTGGATGGATCTACCTCAAAGGCCCACTAGAGCATCCATTATGGGGGGGAAGATATTACTGTCACTAGTTTCTTCTCTTCTTGACCTTTTAGTTTAGATTATGAGGGGGTGTTGAAATTATGATCTGCTTCATGGCCAAGAGTTGATATTATGTAATGTATTGGATAGACCTAAGGGGATTTCATTGTGCAATATATTTATTATTTTGTAATAACTTATTATGTAATTTCAATGTGCCTTGGTTAACCTTGCTATAGTTAAAACTTATTTATTATTTTTAATTAACATAAATTTCACTTATTATGTTAGCTTAGATTAAACTTTGTGATATATTTGGGATTTTGAAATTGCAAAAAATACCCCCTTGTACCGATTATTAATGGTGCATATAGATGCCCACCAAATTCTTCTTTGATTCTTCTTTTATTCTATGTATAAGATTTGAGTGCATGGCTTGCTTTAGTTTGTTTATGGAAAATATTATAAATTCCAATAGATTAGTCATGTTTAGAGTTGTAACCAGAACATTGAAAACTAGTGGTAGTGCATGCAACACTATTGTAATAAACACATCACATCATCATTAATAATTTTATTTAACACTTGTAGTGAGGCTTATAGTTGAGAAATCCATTGTAGAAATCCTTTTAGCTTCTCACTACTCTTCATATTTAAACAATACAATTGGATTTGATTTTGGTTATTGGACTTTAATATCATACTAAATTTATCCCATGCATCCTTTATGGTTACAACATCATGATTATATGACTATAACTCGACAGTCACACCAAAAATTATGACCACTCTAGATTTTTTATTAGCTTTATCGAATTTTCTTTTTTTAGTTTAATTAATGATATCTTTGCACATCACTAGATACCAATCCCTATAAGTATTTAAACTTTAGGTGAATCTCCAATTTTGTCATACAAGCATAATAGTTATCATCATTAAGTAATTAGAACCTCTTGTGTAACCATTCATAAAACTAAGCATTGGATAGCCTCTTTAGTCACTTGCTACTTTGCAAATATTTGTTTCATCTTTCTCAATTTTTATGGACCTACAACTCAGTCAGGTAGATTAGAATTTTGGAGTGGGATTTAAGCCTTTACGATAAGTAAAGACCAAGAAACCCGATTCATGATCATAGGATATTTTAATGCCATAACCAAGTTGGAGGAAAAATTTGGGGGAATTAGGAGATTCACCCAAAGTATGAGAGATTTCTCGACTTTTATTCAAACAAAATCTATGGGAGTTTGAGTTTAAAAAATATAACTATACATGGACTAACAATATGAGGGGCCAAAACCTAATTGTAGAAAATTACACAGATGCATTCTCTCAGATAATTCGCTAGATGAAGGAACTTGTGCTAAAATTCATACCTTAACAAGGATTGGTTCATATCACTGGCCAATAAGAATTAAAATGGTGGTAAATGAATTTAAAAAATTTCATATTTTAAATATGAGCAAATGTGGGAAGGCCATCCTAAATTTGTTGATATGATAGCTCAAACGTGGAATTCTTCAAGTAATGGTGGGTTGTATGCTCTTCCAAATAAAATTAAATTTATGACATCTATATTAAAAGAATGGAATAAGAACACTTTTGAAAATATTTTTGAGAAGAAAGAAGAACTAAAAGATAAACTTTCAAAATTTTAAAAAAGTGATCACAATAATCCAAGCTTAGAGGAAAGGGAGTTGCTTAGTGAATATCATAATATTTTGAGTAAGGAAGAGAAATTTTGGAGATTAAAATCAAGACAAACTTGGTTAAAAGGAGATAAAAATACAAAGTTTTTCATAGGATGGATATAGTACATAGATCAACATCTAGAATTAGTAGAATTAAATAAATAGAAGGGGTTTGGATTGAAGATCATAGTGAAATTAGAAAAGAGGTAAAGTCTTTTTATAAAAATATTCTAGGATCATAGGATAGTGAAGTTCTTAATGATAAACTTATTCAAGATGTTTCTTCAGTTAAAAAAAATAGACAATAGAAAACTAGTGGATCCTCTAGAAGAAGTTCATTTAGCTCTTTTCTCTTTTAATAAGGGTAAATCCCTAGGTCCAAATGGGCTCTATGTACCTTTTTAGCAATATAATTGGGATATAGTGAAGGATTCTTTATTGGTTGCAGTGGAACAGTCTAGGATAAAACAATACATACCTTATAAAATAAATAAACATATCTTACCCTGATTCCAAAAAAATAAGGATGATGAATTATTGGATTCGTTTAGACCCATAAGCCTATGTAATATGGCATATAAGATTATATCCAAAGTGATGGTGAATAAATTAAGGCCATTGTTAGACAAAATTATTTTAGAAGAGCAAGGAGGATTTGTGAAAGGGAGACAAATTTTGGATGGGATCAAAGTAGCTGATGAAGTTATACATTCAATAGCTTCAAGAAACAAGAAAGCAATGATCTTAAAACTTGATTTGAGTAAAGTCTATGATAGGGTAAATTGGGATTTTTTTTGCAGTTTTAGAAAATTTTAGGTTCGAGAAGAAATGGGTTAGATGGATTAAAGATTGTGTCTCTACGGTTTCCTATTCAGTGTTGGTCAATGAGCTAGTTATAGAATCTTTTAAATCCAAGAGAGGCATTAAACAAGGAGATCATCTATCTCCTTATTTATTCATTATTATGGTAGAGGTTTTGAGTAGGAACTTAAAGAAGGCTTACATAAATGGGCTTATAAGTAGACTTAAGGTTAGTAATAACATCGATAACATCACCCATCAATAGTGTGTAGATGATACAACCCTTTTTGGAAGGGCAAGGATAAATGAAGCTAGAACTTTGAATATTTTTTTAAAGGATTATGAAAGAGAAAAAAATTGTTAGTTCTATGAATAGGTTAGCTTATAGAAAGTTCTATCCAAGATATAAAAATAAATCAAATCAATGCTAGTAACAATGAAACTCAATTGAACATATAAAAAAAGGAGGGCTCTGGCGATTTGGCGGGAAAATTTCTGTGACGGCGTCTGGTGTTGCTCGAGGGATTCTGGACCGAAGATTTTGCCTGGGGCATTGGGGGGTTGATTTTGAATTCGTCTGAAGGTTCATTCATGGTCCCGGGAGGGCCCGATGGGGTCTCCTCCAGTTTCTCCTACTGGGAGAAAGACTTCATATGCTGAGAAGTTGAAATATAATCCCTCGCCTTCCACTGATGGTGCTCAGCAGAATGCTTTTCAAACGATACTCAAGAATGTTGGCAATGGCCCAAATGCTCACCGCGTTAATGGATGCCTCCCGCAATCCACTTCCAGGCCTAAGATTGTAATAGAACCAATGCTGGTCGAAGATACAATCGTCTACCGAGCTAATCACGACTTGATCTGCAAATTCATGGGCATCCGACCCACACTGAATTTTTTGCATACCTGGGTTCGCCAGAACTGGGAGCCACATGGTGAGTACTCTTTATGGCCTATAAGTAATGGGTATTTCATCATAAGTTTCTCTTCTTTAGCAGATAGAAACAGAGCATTTGAATTAGAAAAGAGAAACCACGGACCAGCAGGGTTATTTGTCCAACCCTGGAGAGTGGGTTTCGACCCCCGCATCGAACCCACGGCTGTCTCGGTCTGGATTCGGCTGTACGCTCTCCCGATGGAGTTCTGGGGTGAGCAGGTGTTGGAACTAATAGGTAATTCCCTAGGCAGATTTTTGGGAGTCTCCAAAGATACCATAGAGGGAAATACTGCTGTCTTTGCTAGAATATGTGTAGAGATGGACATTAGTCAGCCTCTACCAGCTGAGGTGGAACTTGAGCTAGCAGGAGTACCCTGGATCCAGCAGCTAGACTATGAGGCCCTACCTTTCAGGTGCCGAGTATGCCATAAGCATGGACATTTGGCAAGGTTCTGCCCAAACATATTGAGCACAAAAATGGAGGCTTCGAGCGGAATGTCAAACCGCCCTAGAGAGGGTAAGTCCGATCCGTCAATGAACCTTCTAGCAATTCTCCAGTCCCGATGCTCGCAGGATGGCTTTGAACAGTGAAACGAAAGAGAAACAAAAAGAAAAATTGCAAGGAGCGAGTGCGACTCAAGCCAAACAATCGGTATGAAATTTTTAAGTCATTAGTGGATCGAGAGGACCATTCTATGGAGGGAGTGGATGGGAATGGTGTGAATGACAACACTCCACCTCTTGTTTCTCCTTCCTTCACTCCTGTAGTAGAACAGTGATTGTGCACGTGAGAATCTGCGATCGGAGAATCCAGGGGCATTGGTTATACACTCCCCAGCACAACCGGCTATCAAAGATGTCACCATGGGAAATGCAGATAAAAACAAAGAAAGGCCTGCTTTAGGGATTACCCGGTAGAGAAGAGATCTAGAAACAATAACTCTCAAGGAGCGGGAATAAAATCCAATAAGGAACTACTAACAACCCAAGGAGATAAGCTAATCAATGGAGGATTGGTGAGGACCATTGATTCTTACTGCTCTCAAGGTTTTCAATGATTATTCAATCTTGGAATGTTAGGGGTTTAAACAGTAGAACCCATCAATCTGCTATTCAAAGACTCTTAGAAAACCGTAAAACAGACTTTTTGCTTCTTCAGGAGACCAAAATGTCTTTAGATAATATGAGTAAAACTGCTACTAAAATCTGGCGGGGAGCTGGGCATATGGATGTGGCTGCCCAAGGAGCTTCAGGTGGAATTGTTACCCTTTGGAACCCTCTGGTCTGGACTGCTTTAGAACATATAGCTTGCAGGGGTGTTCTTACTTCTCTCTTCAGAAATAACTTCAATTCTGAGCAGGTCCTAATCACCAACTTTTATGGGGCCCAAGACCTAGATGGCCAGAGGCTCCAATGGGACGCTGTTCACAATATGAGGGCATTCAGGGAGTGTTATGACTGGATTATTGCAGGGGATTTTAATGCAAAATTATCTGTTCGTGACCAGGAAGGTGGCACCCCTGTTTTGGATCCAGGGGACCGGCTTTTGATTGCCCAAGTTCAGGCCTTTCATTTAGTGGACGTTCAAGGCCCTAGTGTTTTTTTCACTTGGACAAACAAGAGAAAGGAGCCACATAGCAGGAAGGTCAAGTTAGATCGCTTTTTGGTCTCGGAGGAGGCTTTTGTTAAATGGAATTTTAAGTTCCAGATTTTGGAGGGCCCTATTTCGGATCATTTTCCCATTTTGCTTGAGGGAGGGACTTCGAGAGGGCAGCACCATAGGCCTTTTAAATTTGAGAATTTTTGGTTACAAAAGGAGGACCTTCGGCAGAAAATTACTCAATGGTGGACAGAAGGCCGTCCACCTTTTGGGACAACAATGTTCAAATTTCATAACATGACTTCAATTTGTCAAAATTCAATTGAAACGGTGGAGGAAAGGAAACAAGTCGGATTTCCAGTCCCAAAGGGCCCCCTTGGTGGCTAGATGGGAGGAGGTTCAGAAACTTTTTAGGGAAGGATCAATTACTGAGCAACTCAAATTTGAAGATGATGAAGCTGCGTAAAGCGGTTGAGGACATTGACAACCAAGAGGAGATATACTTGGAAATAGAGGGCTAGGAATACTTGGTTATTAGAGGGGGACGAAATACCAAATTTTTTCATCGGTCAGCTTGTGCTAGGAGACAGATGAACAATATGGAAGTTCTCAAAGATGAACATGGAAATGTCTTCGATACTCTTCCTGGCATGCATTCCCATGCTATCGATTACTTTTCTAAACTTTTTAAGGAAAGTATGCGACAAGATGTTGAGGCTTAGAATGAAGTTCTTAATGTTATTCCTTCTATTATCTCTGAAGAAGACAATCAGAGCCCTCGCTTAGACCCATTGAAAGGGATGAACTGAGAAATGTGGTCTTTGGTATGAGTACTGGAAAATCTCCTGGTCCAGATGGCTTTCCTATTGAATTTTTTCAGGCTTTCTAGGACACCTTGGGGGAGGATGTTCTGGCTGTTACTGAGGAATCCAGATCCAATCGACGAATGCTCAGGGCGTTCAATCACACCTTCATAGCTTTAATTCCAAAAGGGGAAGCGGGGACTCATGTCTCAGACTTTAGGCCTATTGCTTTATGCAATGTGATTTACAAAATCATCACTAAGATAATGGCTGAGAGGCTTAAACCCCTTCTTCACAACATCATTTCTCCTGAACAAGGGGGCTTTGTTGAGGGAAGACAAATCTTGGATGGGGTGGTTTTGGCCCGGGAGGCCATCCATTCAATGCAAACTTCGGGCAATAAAGGAATTTTCATTAAACTCGGATATGTCCAAGGCTTATGACCGGGTGGAGTGGTGCTTCTTGTCGAAAATGATGGCTGCCTTTGGCTTTTTCTCGAGGAATGGATTGATTGGGTTATGAGTTGTGTTTCTTCTCCCTATTTTTCTGTTCTCATCAAGGGCCTTCCCTCGCATCCTTTCGGCGCCACTCGTGGTCTCCGCCAGGGAGACCCTTGTTCTCCCTATCTCTTCCTTCTCTTGACTGAAGGTTTGGGCAAACTGTTTCTGAGGAGAAGGCAACAAGGTCTGCTTTCTGGTATCAAGGTTGGGGAGGAAACTCTGACTCACTTGCAATTTGTGGATGATACTGGCCTGGTTGGTGCGGCCACTCTTCGGGAAGCTAGAGGAATCAGAGATACGTTGAATTTCTACCTAAGGGCTTCAAATCAGGTTCTAAATGATAGGAAGTCCAAAGTGGTCTTTTTCAATCTTGACCAATGGCTACAGGAGCATGTTATTGAGATCCTGGGCTTCTCAAGGACTTCTCTTCCAATTGTTTATCTGGGCGTTCCCCTTCATTTCAAAAAGTTAAAAATTGACATCTGGAAGAATCTGTTGGCAGGCATCAAAGACAGAATGAATCATTGGGCCCATAAATGGCTAAGCTACGGGGGTAGATTAACCTTCCTGAAGTCTGTTATACAGGCTTTGTCGATCTATAAATTCTCAATTCTGGCTGCCCCTCATACCATCTGGAAAGAGCTGGACAAAATGGCTAGAAGATTCTTATGGGAAGGCACAAAAGGGAAGAAAAAATGGGCCTTGGTTGGGTGGGACAAAGTTATCCAGCCTAAGGACAAAGGAGGGCTGGGCTTAAGAAGTTATATGCTTAATAACAGAGCTTTGGCTGGAAAACTGTATTGGAGGTGGATTTCTCAGCCAACCTCCCTCTTCAGCAGAATTCTTTCCAGTAAATATTTGGGGCATGTTCATCCCAATGAGGTGGGTCGCTTTCCCTTGGAAGGTACTGGATCCTTAGTGTGGCAGACTCTCAAGCTTGGGTCCCAGATTATCAAAGATCAATTATTCTGGAAAGTGGGGAGAGGAGACAAGGCTCGTTTCTGGATTGACTCTTGGGACCAACATCCGCCCATTATTGTCATGTTCCCTGAGCTACAACCAATCATGACCGCCTTAGAAGCCCAGGGCTGGATCCATATTGATAATTATCTTATTACCAGTCAATTGGGTGGGTATAAATTTAAAAATTTTAAGAGGTGGGAGGAGTGGCCAATTACTGTCTCTCCGGAGTTGGCGCCCATCCTACAAAAAATCTTGTCAGAAAGGTTCCTCACGGGGAGGGATGAGGAAGATGAATTAGCCTGGGGCTATGGAATCCTTGGGGTCTACTTAGTTAAGGCTGGATATGAAGAGATCCTCCCTGAGCCTCCCCCACACTCTTTTTCGGTTCAGCATTGGAGAAGGATTTGGCATTCAAAGGGTTGGCCGAAAGTGAATTTCTTTTCTTGGCAACTTATGCATAATGGTCTTCTCACCTTCGACAATCTCAGACGTAGGGGTTTCAATGGCCCCTCTCAATGTGCTTTATGCCTCCAACATGAGGAAACTCGAGATCATTTGTTTTTTGAGTGCCCTTTTACTCATTAGATTTGGGAACGCTGGTTCTCTCAATTTAAACTCCAGGCTAATGGTGTTTTCAATCGTACCAATATTTGCAAAAAATGGAAAAGGGGCAGGTTCAATTCCATAGCTCTCCGAACTGGCTGGCAGTTAGGCTTTCTCTTCATTTGGTGGCAAGTTTGGTTGGAGAGAAACGCCCGGATCTTTAGAAACACTTTCTCCTCGATTGACGGCGTGTGGCAGGTCATCTGGAGCAAAGTCACAGAAACTGTTGCTATTTTTGTTGATGAAGAGAATCAGGCTGCTCTTGGGCATCTTGAAGAGGGGGTTGAGGGACTTGAAAGGCAATGCAGAGCATGCTGGAAACCTCCCCATGTTGGCTGGATCAAGATCAATACTGATGGGGCTGCAAAAGGCAACCCGAGCAGCGCTGGAATTGGTGTTGTTTGTCGGGATCACTCGAGTGTGGTTCTTTACTGGGAATTGCAGGGATTGGGCAGAGCCACGAACAATGAAGCCAAAGCCTTTGCCATTAAGTCAGCGTCTATCTGGGCTGTTAAGCAGGGTTTTCGAAGGATAATTCTTGAAACAGATTCTCAAGTCCTGATCGGCGCTCTAGATTGCTTGCGGAATTTCTCATTAAAAGCCTGGAGACTGCGGATTTTGATATCCCAAATCAAGGAGTTATGGAGGGAGTTAGACGATGTTATCCCTGTGTATGTGAGTAGAAATTTGAACACGGTAGCTGACTTCCTTGCGAAGATGGGTGCTGAGAAAGAGGTAGGTGTTCAACTGCACAGTGATATGCCTATGATAGATGAAGAGATTCGGAGTGGTCTGGAACGATCCCTACATCCATGAGCTCAAAAATGGCTAAGGTTAGTTTTTGTCGCGATATCGCGACATATTGCGCCATCGCGACCTTGTTTGGAAATCTGTCGCGATTTCGTGACATGTTGCTCTATCGCGACCTTTCCTGGACAACTGTAGCGATTTCGCTACCCTTTTTTTTGCCGTGGCCTTGGGAGGAAAATTGTAGCGATTTCGTGACTTGTTGCATCGTCGCGGTCTTTGATGAGAAGGTGTCGCGATGTCGCAACCTTTTTTGTTGGTTCTACTGCTGGAGGAAAAGTGTCGCGATATCGCGACGCTTTGAGAAAAATTGCGTGAAGGGGAAAAACCGTCGCAATATCGCGATAATTTTTGTGAAAAGCTACTCAAAGGAAAATTTGTCACGATTTCGTGCCTTTTTTGAGGAAAGGAAGCAAAGGGGCATACCTGTAGCGATTTCGCGACGCTTTGAGCAAAATTGCGTTAAGTGGAAAAACCGTCGCGATATCGCGACATTTTTTGTGAAAAGCTTCTCAAAGGATAACATGTCGCGATTTCGCGACATTTTTAAGGAAAGGAAGCAAAGGGGCAAACTTGTAGCGATTTCGCGACAGTTCTGGAGAATAAACTGCATGAAGGATAAACGTCGCGATTTCGCGACTAGTTTAAGAAAAGGGCACCATGGGGGAGAACATGTCGCGATTTCGTGACACTTTTGCGGAAGGGGCGCCCATTGGAATTCTTGTCGCGATTTCGCTACACTTTCGGCCAACTGGGGCTTTAAGGAAAAGCCGTCGCGATATCGCGACACTTTCTCAAAGTTGCTGTTAAAAGGAGAACTCGTCGCGATTTCGCGACAATTTTGGGCAACAGGTGCCTTCTGGCTTTCTCGTCGCGATTTCGCGACGTTTTTGGCGTTTGGGTGCTTTGGTGCTGTGCTGTCGCGATTTCGTGACATTTTTTGAGTGTTGTGGCCTCGGCGCTTTTTTGTCGCGATGTCGCGACATGTCGCGATTTCGCGACTGGTTGTTGTGGCGCGGAGGTTGTTAGGTTTGGTGTCGCGTTTTCGCGACTTGTCGCGTTTTCGCGCCCTTTTTTCTTCTAGTCTCTTTGCTCTTGGTTGGGATGCCCTTTCTCCCTCTTGTAACTGTAATTTGTTTTAATGCAAGCTTTTTTCAATTTTTTCAAAAAAAAAACAATGAAACTCAATAATGATTTTACAACAATATCTCATAGAATATAACTCAAATGAACACAATATACAACAATTACATGTATGATTTAGATTAATTACATTACATGGAGCTTTACCTCCAATATATCATTTTTCATGAATTTTCAATTCTTTAACTGTTGCTTTCCTCTTTCATCTAGGAAATGCAATATGTCATAATCCTCTCATAAAGACAAATATCTCATCTTACCACATATCATGTGACTCTTAATTTTCTCTTAACACTTTGCACTTTATTTCATATTGACACATTATAAATATATAGGTCATCTACCAAACTAATATTACAAAGGGGCCAAATAATGTAATATCTCCAACACCCCATATTACTTTGTTTGGTAGGAAGACCTTGTGTCTTTATTATTTGATTATTTTTCAATATTATTTCTTCAACCATGACTCTATCATGGATGGATGTACACAATATTTATTAGGTATTCCTTTATAAACTATATGTATCTTCTTCTAGATCAATTTATCTGAGTTACCTCAGGGTCTCTATCTCTAGGTCACTACCTATGGGTCACTGCCAATGGATCTGCCTCTAGATCACTACATCTGGAACTCTACCTCTAGGTCATCCATTCTTACTTAATGTTGTCCTCTTTTCTTTAATGATGCCCTTGTGGCATTTAAATTTCTTTAATGTTGTACTTGTGACATTCAAACACTTTCAATACTGCCCTTGTGGTATTCACTCACTTTCAATACTGCCCTTGTGGCATTCACTCTTTCTTTCCAAATATTTCCTTACTCTTTTGTTGTCCTGAATTCTTTGATTTTGTTATCCAATGTGGACTTCTAATATGTTATCTTCTATGTGTAATGTGTTGTTGTTTAACTAGGATTATCCTTAAGACTTTCTATTGTCTTGAAGTCTTCTTGCTACCTTCAAGTTTTCCTTAATGGTCTCTTTTCTTACTAAGGACTAACTTTTCCTTGATTTGGTGCTTTCTCAAAAAAAATAAAATTTATTCTTCATTGGTTGTTCTTCAACCTAGTGATATTAATCTTTATATTTTGCAACTTTCAAGTTCTATGTAAACAAAATTTGATTATAATTGGTTTCCTTCTATAGAAACCATACAAAAATTATTTCATTTTATCTGATTCATCTATGTTTATCCATCCATAATCTATTTTTACTTTGTAGTCTTTCTTTTCTTTTTGTAGATAAAACGTTTGTAAATGATTATGTCCACAAATTTTACAACTATGGAGATTCCAACATCTCTATATTATGTCCATATCTATCACAATGACTACATCTATTTTTTGTTACAAAATTCCTTTGACCATTTTTTTCTTTATTGCAATTGATTCTATCAGTTCTTGTCACAAATTTGATGTCACTATTTCCTGTTACAAATTTAGTTCTTGATTCCTTGTTGCTCATATGTCCTGTATATCCAAGACCTTCATATTTTGGTCTTATTTCTAGTAAAATTGGTTCTTTAATTCCTTGTTTATGTTTACTCAAACCTATATCTTTATATCCCGTTTTATTCAACAACTTTGGACCAATTCCCTTTGTATGCTTTTCAAAATAACCAAAGATATTATTAGACTGATATTTATCAATATCAATACAACTATGAACATCACTATTTTTGTCATCGTTTGAATCTATTTCAACAACATAGCATCTATTTTTGTAATAGGTTCTTCTATCTCTAAATCACAAGTATCATTGCTTGCATCACAATATTTCCTTTTATTTTGATAAGAATCATGATTTGCATTTTTTTTTTTATGAAGATCGCTAGTATCATAACATGCATCTATCATAAATGGTTTTAATTCTATAGTATCACAATATTAATCTATCATGATGGGCCTTAAATCATTGTATCACAAGAGACATATTTCATCATTGATTTTTTTCTAATTCGTCAAGATTTTCTTGTTTTCTCATCTTAGAAATATTTAGGGTGATTATTCTCTTATATATTATTCTCCACAAACTAACAAGTATAGAAATAAAATATTCATAACAATCATTAGCATCATCAAGTATACTTTGCATGCATTGTTGATGTATTGAAAATTCTCCTTTTTTGCTTCATTGGTAATATCAACAAGCCTATTCTTCAAATTATTTGTTTCATCAATAAATTTGTTCTTCAAATATTTAATCATTTACTCTTGATTTCTATTATTGTATTTAAGTATTTCATTATAGAAATACCATATATCATTTTCCTATATTACTATGTAATATAGAGACACTTTTAGAATCTATATATACTTGTAGACATGGAAAATTGACCCACCAAAGTGAGTCAATATTCCTAGAACCCTTGGGAGGACCCTCAAACTTTTCTAGGCATAATTTTAGGCCTCTATTTCCCTCCCCATTTCTTTTTTTCCTAGTTTTACCGAAATTGTGATCATCCCTTACGGGACAGGATATTGGCAAGTTAGGGTTTTCTCTTAGAAAACCCTATTTTTAGGTCAATCCTTAGGAAGTCGGCCCTCCCTTAGGTTTTCCTACTCTTTTTACTTCCAAACATCTTATAAATAGAGGTTTGGATCCTCTTTTTCGCCCCAAAAGGTTTTTTTAACCTAAGAAAATTTTCACTAGATTTTTCTAAGCAATTTTCATGAAGTGAGATTTCAAGTGCTCTTTAGTGTTATGTTATTGCTCTATTGTTGATTTTGCTTCTCTTGGTGGAAAAGTGTTGGAGCCTTAAGAAGGAATCTATCATTTTTTGGAGTACTTTATCCTTTTATCTGTTCTTTCATTGTCACCAGGTTTATTCTTTCATTTTGTTGCTTCTAAAAATAATTTATTCTGCATTTTGTGTTTAAAATTTGCATCCATTCATCATTCTACTCCTCTATCCCAAAATCACAATCACACCTTACAAGGCATAATTTTGAAAAAATATAAAATCACGATCATCCCTTATGGGGTACGATTTTGGTTTTACCAGGTTTGAGGGCAAGATTTCGCTCCCAAACCCTCATCTCCACTTACATGCTCTATTCAGGCCATAATATTGTTATTTGAATTCTATTTTTTGTATTGTTACATTTCATTGCATCTTGTCTTATTTATTTCTAAAAATATAAAAAATCACTTTTGCTTTCAAATGGTCAACTAAAAATACCAAGGGGGCTTAACTATTGCACCTCCAAGCTCAATACTATAGCATCCTAAGCAGGCCTCCAAATGCTGATAAAATTTTCTAGGGTTTTGTGAAACTATTTTTCAGGTTTGAAGTTGCTTGGATATTTTGGACACAAGAAAAAGATGAGGTTATTCATCGAATTAGATAAGTGTTCTATGTTAAATCTCTTAGGTTTTTTGTTGTTTTTTTTCTCCTTTTTTGTTCCAAACTTAGATCTTAGATAGAAGAGAATATTTTGATTTTATTCTAGGCATTTAAAAGAGAAACACATATAGTTTGCATTCTAGGGTTAATTATGTTTGTGCATTATTTTTAAACCCTTACTAAAAATAAAATGATCTATTTTATAAGTTAGGGTTTTAGTGATTATTCAAAATTGAGAATCATTCTAGGGTTAGTCCTTGAGTGTTTGCCTTGCATTATCCTTTCACTTCTTAGCTTAGATTATAGAGAGACCAAATGTAGGTGATTGCTTTAATATATACATCAAACATCTCCACCCTGAACTTGGAATGAGCTCTAAAACTATTTCTATTGAACCCTTCGATCCCCAAGCCCCTGAGTGTAGAGAATATAACACACCCCCACGATCACCTTATCTCCTAGCAGATCCAGTCAAGAATCGTATGTGATAGGGCAGTTTTCTCCGTCTACAAGACCTCATAAAGCTTTGAACTTAGATAATTACCAAGTATTGAAAATGTTTCACCTTTGACTTCTCTCATAATTGATTGTAAGGTACTCTTTTCAATTATTGATATATCCTTTTGTTCTTCAATTTGTTCTATCATGTGTTGAGTATCGCATTTTAATATTTCTAACCTTTCTGAAATATATTGAATGTCTATTTATTTATCTTGGAAATATAGATTTTCCACTTTAATTATTTTTTATGACATATATTTTTGGTTTTTGTGTTTCTATATGAAACCATGCAAAAATTCTACAACCTTCATTCAAAATTATAGAATCCACTACTTTTGTTATTGAAATAAAAGGGGTTTACAGAGTAAAATCCTTTTACAGCTCTTCCCCTAAAGGCTAAAATTGGGTCTTCCCTATGAAACCCCTTTCAGATGTGTTCAAAGGTAGCAGGATCCATCTTCTTGATGTTCCTCATTGTAGGTTGGCTTCTTGCTTGTGGGCCACCACTGATTTGATGTGTTCTTTGTACCTGTTAGGCCTGCAAAATCTAGTTAGAATATTTAGGGGCTTGCCTCAGTCAAACCCCATGTTTATGAAGATAAAAGACTCCTTAATCAAGCTTAAAACATGAATAAAATGATGTAAAACCCTAAACTAAGGTATAATTACCTATTCTGTAAATCTTGTTTTACTGTAGCAGAAGTTTGCATGGGTAGGTGTAAACTTTTTTGGGCCTAGAATTTTGCATAGGGGCATGAAAACTAGATTGCCTCTAACAGAATTCATAGAATAAGCTTTTTGAGTGATGCTAATGTTGTTGTTCCTTTGCTCCTTTGTCGGGTCACCTTCGAAAGTTGCCTTCATTGTTGATAACCTATCTCAGTCACAAAAGGATATTGTAGACACCAAAACCTAGCCACTTGTCATCCATCCAGGTCTTCCCACCATTTCTACCCATTTATTTATATATATTTAGGCATATTTGTTAAATATATGTTTAATATTAATATTTTAATATTATATTTTATATATATTTAATAAATATAAATATTATATATGTAAATAAATCCCAGCCATCCGATTTGACTTAATCCTAGCCATCCATCTACATCAATCCATGCCACACACCCAAAATTAATATCCACCCTCCGATGTGTTTTAATCTGAGCCACACAATTCGTGTCGTTCAAACCCTAACATACCCTAGTGTGGATTATTAATAGGAGCCATTTTGATGGCTCAACCCCTAAGTATTCCTAAGTTTTCTCTAAGTAATTCCAAAGTCTTTGACCCTAAGTAGTCCGAGTTCATCCAAGCATCCTCGCTATCCATCCTCGCTCACCCTCACCTCTGCATCCATCGCCACCCATTTCTCTCAGCCAGATCTACTTCTGTAGATCTTCACCTCAGCTCTCAAACGCCTCTAGTGCTCCCTATCACCATCGAGCACCTCCAGGCGCTTTCTTCTACTCGCAAAGCACCGTTGGGCGCTTCCCGCCATCCCCAAGCACCCACGGGTATTTCTTGCTACTCCGAGCACCCATGGGTATCTCAGAACCTACTATTGAAGACTAGCAAAGCCCTCGGGTGATGCTAGGGCATCATCGCACCAACTTCCTACAACAACTATCATAGATCAAAAAATGACAAGTTCAACAAGGTAAATATTTCATTGTTATACTACTTTCATTATTTCCATATTTTATATGCAGGTTATTAATTGTCATTTAGGGTTTGCATTCATTTCTGAGGGTCTCACACAATGGAGCCCTCATAGTTACTACTAATCCTATTTTATCATTCTCTATGTGTAGGTTTTGGAGATACATAAGCATTGTGTAATTGCTTAAGCTAGAGTGGCCTAGTATTGGATAACACGAAGCCCACTCACCCCTATTGGGATCAGAAGTGATATTGAAGACACCACCAACATTGTTCACTAGGGTTTTAGAGAACCCTAGTTATTGTAAACATTTGTATCAAAGAAATCAATTCTTTCATTGTAACATTGGAGATTTGAGGCTCCCCCATATTAATAAAATCATCTCTTTTGGTGCAATATTGGGTCTTGATTTCAATTTATCTTGTTATATATTTTGGTGTTTCACTTTTGCATCTACAAATGGTGATCACGGTGGGACCCCCTAAGGGTTTCTCATTTTGATTTACCTTGTTGACTAATTTGTTATTTTTTATCTCATCTTGCAAGATTTTTAGAAGCACAGATTTCATAATTTTCATTGGATTAGGGTTTTTGAGGATTCATAGAAGGTTGCAGAAGGTGCATGAATACCCTACGATGCTCGAGGGACATCCAAAAATACCCAGAGGTATTTTATAGAGAGTTAAAGCAAAAATGTAGGCTTTTAGGTAAGTTTACTATCAAACCCTAACTTTCTATTTTTACGTATTCTAGCACTTTTACATTTTTTTTAGATTTTTGGATTAAAATGAACATCATTAATAAATCTGGTAAAAACAAATCATTTTAGTTGCATTTTAGGCATTAGATTAATCATTGCATTCATCAACACATTTTTGCTTAAATATTTCTTAATTTTTTGGTGTGTTGCATTATTGTTTGCATTTGAACTATTAAGCGCATACATTAGTTTGCATCCTAGGGTTAGAGATTTCTATTTTTGTAAGTCTAAATAGGAACAGTGTCAAGATACCAAAAGTATCCCCGCATTTGGGTGATTCCAGATAGAGGAGTAGATGAACCCTCCTCTGTTTAGAGAGCGGTCTTAAGCGGTGTACTTTACATCCTTTGGAGAAATTGGTATTTTGGATATTGGATTCTAATTTAGACTATCAAAAGTAGTTATTTTTCTAACATTGTATGCACACAATAGAAAATTGGAAACCTTTAAAAATAATCACACACTTCACGCTTCACATTAAATAGTAATGGTTGGATTTCATCACCAACCATTGCTTGAGATTTGGTGATGGTGGCTTTCATCTCCATCCACCAATCTCTACCCCTAGACACCTTAGATTACCCCTGAGCAAACTTGCTAGATTTCATCACCAACAAGAATCTTGTTACCCCATCCAAGCCATAGGATTCACCCATTTAATTCAGACTAGCACATTGAAACACATGAAATCAAAATCTAAAAAAATGAATTCACATTAAAATGAGATAATCAATGAATGAGGTAAGACACATTTGTTGAACAAACTTAGCATTGATTTATCTCTATTTGATTTTTGTGGAGTTTCAATTCTGCATTACATTTTACTGCACAATTTGTATTTGGTTTAGTTGCTTATGGTATTAACAAGAAATCAACAGAAAGCATTAAATCAAAATAATTCCATGGAAAATTCATCCACCTTCCCCACCACTTCTATGGTAGATTCCCCAAATGTGACATAGATAGATTTATCTATAGGTCCCTCACATTCCATGTCACCCATAATATTTCATATGGTTGTTCCCCAAATAGAGTCAACCTCACCAACCATTGATCACCACATTACCCACATAGACATGGCACAAGTAGAAGCTCTTATGAAGTCTGCTAACTATGTCTTACAGTCAATCCCCAACTCACCTAGACAAGATCCTACTTTACAATAGGAACTTGCTCATTCCCAACCATCCAACTTTACCTAGGTGTACACTAACCCTCTTTTTGAGGCCTCGATTGCACCTTCCTCTCATGTACCCATTTCCCAATACCCAAGTGCTCCTAGCACTTCTATCCCATATTCATACACATCCACCTACACCAACCCCTTGTATGAAGCACATGTAAATGTTGCTTCACAAGTTTTTACCTCCCAAGTTACCATGCCAAGTGTAACTTATCCCTTAGCCACATCTTCCATGCCATCTACCTCCATACCTTCCACTATTGATAGAGAAATTCATGAAGCATGGGAACATTTGAACAAATTGCTTAAGCAACATCAAGATGCTCAACAACAAGTGCAAGTGAACCCTAAGCCTCTACCAATTTCTACTCAGCCCACCCTCATTAACCAAGGTCCATCATGGGTACCACAATATTCTATGGTTTCCATCCCTACTCCTCCACCAAATCATACCAATTCCATTCCCATTGGCCAACCCAACCATAGCCCCCATGCATTATCCCCATTCCAACATTCTCCACATCTTCATCATCAATCTCCTCTTCATCAATTTCCATCAACCTCACCTAGTCATCATCATCAATCCCATCATCATCTAGTTACCCCACAACATTTTTCCACCATGCCTTCTCATCAGGTGATTCAAGGCTTCCACATTCCTAGGGAAGACCCTAGAATCAAGGCCATGCAACAACAAATAGATCAGTTGATACAACATACTCCTGGTATGACAAACCAGAAGCCAACCTTACATCAATTGATCAACCAACCCATTCATCCTTTGGTACCATCACCACCATATCCGATAGATTTCATGATACCAAAGTTTGATAAATTCAAGGGGACTGAGGACCCCAAAGAGCATGTAAGCACATTTGTACACTCATGCTTTAGAATTCAAAATGACAATGCTCTCATGCTTAGAACATTTCCTCAGACATTAGGAGGAGATGCCATAGAGTGGTACAACCAATTGCCTAGTCATAGTATTTATACTTTTGAACAATTGGTTGACCTATTATTTGAATGCTTTATCCTAAATGTTAGAAAGAAAGTCTCATTGTCCGATGTTTATGCTTTAAGACAACATGACGATGAGTCTATCTATGATTTTAGAAACCATTGGAGGGTCATCATTACCAAGTTGCCATTCACCCTACCAATGGAAGAGCTTATCAAACTATTTACCAAGAGTTGTTTAAAACCCATCTCTTGGATGCTTCAATTATAGACATATCATTCATTTGAAGAAGCTCTAGCACAAGCTAGTGTCATCGAGGAAATAAAAATCCAAGAGGGCATACTTAAGCCTAGAAAAAAGGAATGGAAAAACAAGGGCCAATATAAAAGTAATTATTTTGGCCAATCAAAATCAACATAGGCCACTCCAACCAATCAACCTAATCATGTTAATCAAGTGGTCATGAGCCAATCGATAATGGCTCAACAACAATCAGTGCAACAACCACCGCAACAAATTTCTTATCATGTGGTACCCTCAGTAACTCAAGCTATGCAAAACATAGTGCCAACTATAGAGAACCATCCCTGATGATAGTCTGTCTGATAGAATCACCAATACACCCCCTTGGTTGAGTCATATGCTTCCCTCTTTTGAAGGTTGTATGACACAAATAAACTTGCATTACCTAAAATCAGACCAGATGATCCCGCTAAACATGGAAAACATTATCGAGAATATTTATTTTGTCCTTACCATAGGAAAAATGGGCATGATATCAATAATTGCCATGTATTCAAAGACATAGTTCAAGACCTTATTGACTTGGGGGCCATCAAGCTTGACAACCCCCTTGCTCAACAAAACCAAAATCTTGGTATTTTTCAAACACCACTTCCTCATCATGAGGAGGTGCAACCAACTATGGGAGGGGCTAACACCAAAACTCCTCCTAATCAAGTTAACCATGTCCAACAATACCAAGGTTTTGTAGGTGCCATTCATGTGGTCACTAGAGGTCAATGAAATAATCAACAAAATGCAAGGCAACAACCTCAAGCAAGTGTGTCACAACCTACCACATCACCTCCCATCCAAATTTCCCCTAATCCTTCATCACCAATTCATATTCCTAGCCAACCAAATCCCCCCATTCATCCCATCAATCATCCTCCATGACCAGTCATCTCATTGAGTAGTCAGTTAACCACAAGCCTAAAGATGGCTTCCACCAAATTGTCAATATATGAGCTAATTCAACAATCTCCCCCACATCATGAGGCATTAATGGATATTCTAAAATCCATTGAATTACAATCTCAAGATCCTAATGCCTTCAACAACTTTGTAGGGAGCATTCAAACATGCATGGAGCCTTCCATTACATTTTATGACTTTGAGATTAAGCCAATCTCATCAAAATCAGTAGATCCTCCATTGCATATCATGGCTCTAATTGACAAGAAGCCATTCAAAAGAGTTCTAATTGATACCGATTCCTCCATCAATATCATCACCACATCTACCCTTCATCATCTAAACCTTCCTCCATCTCATATCACCAAGTCATCCTTCACCCTAAAAGCATTCAACGATGCTTTATGTTCCATAATTGGCACTATTGTTTTGCCCATCGAAGTGGGGGTCAAAATATTGCACACTATGTTCCACATCTTGGAAGGATCCATGGCATACAATGTACTCCTTGGAAGACCTTGGATGAGGGAAATGAGATGTGTCCCTTCAATTCTACATCAATGCTTGAAATACATTCATGAGGGACAAGTACATTGCATACCAATGGATGTCAAACCATTTAAGTATTGCAATTTCATTTCAAATCCTTATGAATCCATGCTTCCTTCCACCCACATTTTCCTATCACCATCAACCAATCCATCTACCACTCCACCCATTTCTTCATCAAAATCTCCCATTCCTGAGGAGCCCCTTATCACCAATCCCTCATCATCTTCATCATTGACTACATGCACATGTGGTCAAAGTCAATCCACATCTTTGCCTTCCACATCATCATCATCCATCCAACAACCTTCCCAATCCAATCCATCACCATCAACCAATATTTCACAAGTCGAGTTGATGGATTGTGAGACATCTTCATCTCCACCATTCCTCGAGCCATTATCCAATCATGGTCCTTCCACATCATCCCAAGTCGAGGTCCACCTCACTAATCCTGGTATTGGTGAATATGTGGTCCAAGACATCACAATCACACCACTCACCATTCCAAATACTAAGGATTTTGATCACCCACGTGACCCACCTTTATCCATAGGAGTGGTATATGACATGGGTTCAGCTCCCAACAACATAAATTTTGTATATGGGGGGATTGATTCTTCATCAAATCTAGCTCCCCTAGAAGAACCCAAAGAACCAACACCTACCAACATACACAACATGTTAAGATTTCCATCCCATTATTTTCACATAGTTAATTGGTAGGGTCATGGCCTAGGATTGCATGAATAGGGAATGCATGACATTATTGATGTTCCATATCGAGAAATGCATGACCATTCAGGCCTAGGTTACACTCCACTTTCCACCACCTCTTCTCTTGAACAAGCCTTCCAAAGGCTTAATCTAAATTCAGGAGAAGAAGCCCTCCACCCCGATGACTCTGACGATGAAATATATGAAGAATTCAAACTCATGTCGATAATTTTGGATGAATCTGAAGAGGAATCGGAGCCCATCATTCCCCATACCGAACAAGATGAGTTTTATCTCAGAATGTTCCCCATCCATGAGCCCATATTTCACTTGCTTCTTCCACAAGAATGAGCCTCCCCTACCGGTGAACCACCACCTCCATATCATTAATCCATTTCATAAGCCAAAATTGTAATATATGTACATAAAACAAAAATAGTGGTTTTCACCACTACAAAAAATAAAAAAATCAAACAAAAATATTTTCTTTTTTACATTGCATGTATATATCAGTTAAGTGCATTTATTTGTGTTGCTTGTTGCTATCTAGGTTTACCAAGCTCCTAGCATCGGTTCTTAGGCTCCATTCATCCCATCCAACCTCATCCATTTTCCCTTAAGTCAACATGAATCCTGTTGACTTATTCACCCCACTCCATAATCCATACGATTTGGCAAAGCCAATTCCAATTGACATGAGTCTTATTGATATGGACCAGATCTCTTCACCTCCATCCTTTTTAAGTTTGTCTTATTCAAGGAATTGTTAAGGGCTTCCACCAACTACATTCCTCCATCCCCTTCACCTTCACCTTCACCTTCAAACCTTGAGGTTTTCTAGGAAGACGTAGATGAGGAAAAGTTAGAAGAGTTTGATGACATCTTAGATGACATTCATCTGATCCCTATACCCCATCAACTTGAGGAAGGTTCCCATATGTCCATTGAAGATACCATCGATGTGGACCTTAGTTCAGATAAAGACAATCCCCAAATTGTCAAGCTTGGCAAAAGCTTATCCAATGATGAACAAGAGCAATTAATTGCTCTCCTCAAGAGGAAGAAGGGCATTTTTGCATGGTCCTATAAAGACATGCCTGGTCTTGACCCTAGCTTGGTTGTCCATAATCTCACCTTACATCCTGATGCTAAGTCGATCAAACAAAAACTTAGAAGGATGCATCCTACCATTGCCCTCTTGGTCAAAGAAGAGCTCCAAAAGCTACTAGATGTGGGTTTCATCGTACCCATTGATTATCCTGAGTGGCTCTCAAATATGGTACCCATTCATAAGCCTAACGGGGTGATACATGTTTGCACTAACTTTCGAGATCTTAACAAAGCGTGTCCTAAGGATGACTTTCCTCTTCCAAACATTGATACTCTTGTCGACACTTATGCTGGCCATGAAATGCTTTCTCTCATGGATGGTTTTTTAGGATACAACCAAATTTGAATAAATCTTGATGACCAACACAAAACAACATTCACTACACCTTGGGGAACTTTTTGTTACAAGGTGATGCCCTTTGGCCTTAAAAATGTAGGTGCCACTTATCAACGTGCCATGACATACATTTTCCATGACTATATGCATAAGATTATCAAAGACTATGTGGATGATCTCTTGGAAAAATCTAAAACTCGACAAGAGCACATTGGTGTATTGGAGAAAGTTTTTGACCAACTACTAGAGCATAATGTAAGGTTGAACCCCAAGAAATGTGTCTTTGGTGTTACCTCTAGAAAACTATTAGGGTTCATTATCTCCAAAAGAGGCATTGAGGTGGACCCAAACAAGGTCAAGGTCATCTTAGAGATGCCTCCCCCAAAAAATTTAAAAGAATTGCATAGTTTACAAGGAAATATCCAATCAATCCATCATTTCATTGTGCAACTTTCTGACAAATGCAGGCCATTCAATCACCTGCTACAAAAGGGGGTGCCATTTTCTTGGATAGATGAGTGTCAAAAAGCCTTTGATGACATTAAGCAATACCTAGCTTCTCCGCTAGTCTTAGCTCCTCCTCATCTAGGGGTCCCATTCTATCTTTATGTTTTAGCAATGGACTTTGCATTAGGGACAATGCTTGCACAAAAGAATGAAGAAAATCGAGAGCAAGTTATCTATTACATTAGTCGAACATTGGTAAGCTATGAAACTAGATACGCTTATGTAGAAAAATTGTGCTTAGCAAGTGGTTTTTACCACTAAGAAACTTTGACATTACATGCTTAGTCACACAACATATGTCATAGCTAGAGAAAATCCTCTACGTTATATGATATCTCGCACTTACAATAACACCCGCACCGCTAAATGGATAATGCTTCTTACTGAATTTGACCTTGAATTCATTAGCCAAAAATCCATTAAAGGTCAGGTCATAGTCGATCAACTTGTGGAAGCTCCACTACCTAGTGATCATCCTTTGATTATTGAGCTCCCAGATGATTTGGTATTTGTTGTCATCGAACAAGAAGAAGATGTCATTCTAGAGGAAGATGTCGATATCACATTATTCTTTGATGGCTCTAAGTGCGAGAAAGGTCAAGGTGTTGGAGTCATGTTTCATACACCCCAGGGGGTACCTATCCCTTTATCATTCAAACTTGACTTCCAATGCACAAACAACACAATAGAGTATGAAGCCTTAATCTTAGGTCTTCAATCAACTATAGCTATGGGCATTAAGCGTATCAAGATATTTGGTGATTCTCAACTTGTTGTCAAGCAAATCAATGGAGAATACCAATGCAAAGAACCTACCATTAAACTTTACCATGAAGTAGCAATGAAATTGCTCTCTAAATTTGAATGGTATGAAATCAATAGTTTGCCATGTTCGACTAATAGATTTGTAGATGCAATGGCCTCTCTTGGATCATTGATTCCAAAAGACTCCTTAGGAGAGGTACAACCCCTTATCATTTCAACGATCTCTAAATCTGCAATTGTCCATGCTAAATCTAAGGATGAAAAGGATGTTTGCTTTATCCAATCAGATCCATATGAGCCTTGGTCAAGCCAAATAGTAGCCTTTCTCAAGTTTGGAACACTCCCATATGACATGTCTCGAACTGCTAAATGCACTTTCAAGAAAAAAGTAGCTCATTTTGTTCTCTTGGGGGACGTGTTGTATAAACATGGTTATGATGGAGTCCTCCTTCAATATCTCGAGTCTAGTGAGGCACAAAGAGCCATAGCTGAAGCTCATGATGGTACTTGTGGTGGTCATTTTAGTGGGATGGCCATCACAAAGCGTATTCTATGCATGGGTTATTATTGGCCCACCATGGAACGTGATTGTTGCACATATGTTAAACATTGTAAGAAATGTCAAGAACATGCTAATTTAACTCATGTGCCATCACAAGCTTTACAACCTATTCAAAGCCTTTGGCCCTTTTCACAATGGGGTCTAGATTTAATTGGAAAAATTTCACCTCCTTCCTTGAGACAACATACATTCATCATCACAACCATTGAATACTTCACAAAGTGGGTTGAGGTAATTCCTCTAACCAATACGATAGGACCTAGAATTGTGGAGTTCATACTTCACCATATCATTTGTCATTTTGGTATCCCCTCAAAAATCATCTCTGACAATGGTAAGTCTTTCAAGAACAAGGATGTTCGAGCACTTTGCGAGAAATATAACATCCAACATAGTTTCTTGACTCCTTATTACCCACAAGCAAATGGACAAGTTGAGGCTACCAACAAGACCTTAATTGCTATTCTCAAGAAACTTGTTAACGAAAATCATAGAGATTGGCATACCAAAATCCCCTTGGCTTTATGGGCTTATCGAACAAGCATCCACACACCTACTAGGGCAACACCATTTTCATTGGTCTATGGAGCCGAAGCAATCATACCTCTTGAGCTTGAGATTCCCTCCTTACAAATTTCTTTGTAAGAATTCATAGATGACGATACTGCTAGACAAGCACATCTTGACCAACTCACACTTCTTGATGAGAGGTGAGTCAATGCTTTAGAGCATTTACGAGTTTATCAAGACCACCTAAAGCATGCTTACAATGCCAAAGTTCATCTACATGAATTCCAAGTAGGAGATCTTGTCCTTAAAGAGAATCAACAAAACACCAATGCACTTCCGCATCTTCATGATAAATTCATGGCTAATTGGTTGGGTCCATACATTATCACTCAAAGAGTGGGTAACGGTACTTATAGGCTTGCCAGTCTAGAGGGAGAGGAAGAACCCGAACCACTTAATGTTATACACTTGAGAGCATTCTATGCATAATGAGATTGATATATATGTATATATACATGGCTAATACACAAAAACATTGCACTTCATTTGCATACATTTCATTCAAAAACATTGCATTTCATTCCAAAACATTGCATTCACACACATTTCATTTTGCATTTCATACATTGCATTCACATCCACATTTCACATTTCATATTAGGGATCATTTATTAAGTTCAAGGTTTTGAATTGGTCCAATAAAGTCATGTTGCCTTAATCAGGGGCACCTTCACAACATCATCCACACAATTCCACCAAGTCAAATTGTCATTTGCCTCCATACATCCATAATTCCTAGGTGTTTTTGGTCACTCAACCACTCCTAGTGTTTTAAGAAAACTCCAAATACATGTCGAGTTCCTTTTAGGACCATTACACATCTTCACTAAGAAAATCTTGAGTTTTGGGAATTGAATCCAAAACATTCTTGAACCAAACACAATTTCACATCTTAAAAACATCTTGTGTCAAAGAGGGATAACACCATACTTGGTTTGAACCTTGAAGTGAAAAGGGTAATCCTCGCTTGTCCCATCATGCAACATAGTCCACAAAAATAGTGGTTTTCACCACTATCACAATTTCCAAATTCAAAATATAAAGTAGTAAGGATAGGGTAAAATTCTCATCACACTTAGTTAAAATCATATTCCCAAAACTCTAAATATTTTACATCACACACCACTAATCATTGGGTTGTAAGGATCGTACTACATTTCCAGTCAGACGGTTAGGTAGTCATCCCCAAAACTTAAGAGATCAAAATTCTTGGACTATGGAGTTAGCCTCCACTAGAGCTATAGATGCTTGACTAGAAGTGGAGTACGCTCATGCATGGTGACACATCTCTTTTAAAGAGACCTATGACCGCACATACAGACAAGCTAGCTTCTTGGTCTCATCCATAATAGGTCACACCCAATTTACTCAAGATGAGTTAATGAACTCACTTGCACACACATTGGTTCTTGATTACCTCGAGTCATTACCATGCTCATGATTCGGTAAATGAATTCATTGCACACACATTTGGTCCTAGAGGGATTAGGCAGTTTTAGTGAGTTTGTTTGATGCCACTAGTATGTCTGAGTCTCTGCAAAATAGTAGTTTTCCATATCAACATCCATATCTTCTTCCATATCAACATCCATATCTTCTTCCATGTCAACATCCATGTCACTTCATGAGTCATTCACCCCATATGCCACCAAGTTTGGTGCCCCTGATTAAACAACAATGCTAGAACATGGCCAAGAAAAATCTAAACTATAAATGATCATTAGAACATTTGCATTCCATACCTTGCATTAATCATCCATATAAACAAAGCATTCCACAAAAGCATTCACACAAAAACATAACACAAAAGTAAAATCCATATTATATATATGTATAAATATCACATATACAATGAGTGCCAAAAGGCTACATACAATGGAGCACCAAGGCTCATATACAAAAAGTGCATCTAAGCACTAGCTATGTCCTCCAAGAGGACCCCTATGACCTAGCAGGAGTCTTAGACCTAGCACTATGCCTAGACTCGCTCTGCCTAGCAGCCTTGAATACAGATGAGGTTGGAGGATCTAGAAGAGGAATATGATGCTCTATCAACTTATCCTCCAAAGCCTCGATATATCTCTATCGAGACCGAAGGTATGCTATGTCAACATTATGATGATGCTCCCTCTCTAACAGCTCTACCTAGAGCCTCATGACCCTCTCATCTCGAGCCATCACCATCACATCCTACTCTACCACCTACTACTCCAACCTCACCCAATCCTCCTCACTCTAACCTAGAGGTCCATCCAAAGTCTCCTCCACATCATCCCCATCTCCACCATCTCCCCCACTCCTTAGAGCCTACCAAGCCACACCCTTAGTCCTCCTCCTTCAACTATCAGATCGAAGGTACCTCTACCACTTGGGAGCCTCATGGGTCCCCTCAACCTCACCCTCATCTCCATCTAGCTACTACTAGAGTCAATGCCCATGGTGGCTACATAGTGAACCATACATCATACTCCATAGTAGTCCCTACATCATCCACATAAAGGAGATCTATCTCCTCATCATCCTCATAAGCCACCCTCCATGGCTTCACACATGGTAGCCCTATCTCCTCTTGATACCTCCTATAGAGCACCGACTCATCAGAAACCCCTACCTCAAGCCAAACTATCAGAGCACCCAAGAGAACTAAATATACTCAACCTCACTCTAATACCTCCCAACCACCCACCTAGCCTACCTCACCCACCATAGATGCTCTCCATATCCTATCCACCTAGTACCCCACCAGGGCCTCCATATCACTTGGGTGGATGTCAATCTAACCCATAAATCCTTGTACCACTCACTCATCCACATAGGATGACTTGATTGTACCTCCTCTACCACTACCCATCTCCTAGCATAGGGTTGCTCCCTACCCAAGCCTACCACTGGTAAGCCCTCCGATCGAGCCATACTAAAGTGCTCCCATCCCCAACACTATAGTAGCAAGCTGCATCCCAATCCCTTCCTCCCCTACCTCCTCACCTCATAAAGCTCCCAGTATGCCTACACCAATAAGGTAGGAGCCCATGCATACACCTACTACATAGTGAGCATATCACTCACCAACCCTATCAGGTTCCAAGGGAACCTACAGCCAATATTATTTGAGGCCATGATGTTGGCCAACATGAACATCACCAAAGCCTAAAGGGCATCCAACTCCTTGTCCACATACATGGACAAGTAGGGAATTCCACCACACTCCACCTTCACACTCTACCAACTATCTCCAAACATATTCTTCATATCTACTCCCCGATCATATCCAACCTCGATGTGAATCCCCTCCACTAGCACCTTGAGGATGTGATATACATCCTCAAGTGTGAGGGTCACCTCTCCTATGGGGAGCTAAAAGGTGCCCCTATCTAGATCCCACCTCTCTACCAAGGTAGAGAGGTATCCCTCATCCACCCTCACCACATCAATTTAGGCTACCTCCACTAGCCCCACAACCTCCAGAAAATCCCACTCCTCCTCCACTAATGCCTTCCTCATCCTAGGGATGTAAGGTGAGAACCAATGTCGAGCCTCCAAAATCCTAAGCTACAACACAACACAAAACATTTGTCATTAACACATGTTCAAAAAAATCACAAAAACATAAATTTTTTGCACAAAACAAGGGACTTACCTCAGTAACTCACACTCCAACCCTAGCTCTAGCCCTCGCATCTACTCCTTCCACTACCATAGCTTCCGCACCCAAATCACTTCACCTCACTCCACTCCACTCCACCCAACTCTCCCAGATGCAGCTTCTCAAACTCACAAATGCACAAATGAGCTCAAATTCCACCCAACAAGCTATTTATAGCTACTTCAGGCACCTTGAGATGCCCATGGGTATTCCTTAGTGCACTGAAGCGCACTAGGGTATTTACAAAATACCCAAACATCGACAGGCATCTATGCATGCTAAAAGCGCCAACTGGCATTTGGCATCAAAATTGACAAAAGATCAAATCATTGCAAAATAGTGGCTTACCCCCACCAAATCTCTCCATATTACATCCATACATCATTTTCATCATATTAACAGGTTTTGTGAAGGTTCCAACTGATTTGGATGCATAATTTTCATTTACGACCAAAAGTCATAAAATCGCATAACAAGTTACAAAATGCTCCAAAATGGTCCAAATTTTCACAAAATGACCATAATCATCATCCTCATCATCAATAATGCATTTCCATATCATTTTCCATCATCAATCATAACATTTGCATATTTTCCAAGTTCAAACAAATATTCAAGTGAACCTTGTATCTAGTGGGTTATTCTATATACTTGGTGATTGCAATGATTTGCATCCATGCAATTCGGTAAGATGAATAACCTACCATAAGGAAACTTGGTCATTTTCATCATTCCATATCTCCTTGTTCAAAATCACAATCACATTTGGTACTTCACATTTTGCATGAAACCTTGCCAAGAACAATTTGCACAAAAGCAGTCATTGATGGCCTAGTTCATGGGGCTTAACACATGGACAAAATCACATTTCATCATTTCACATTTCCTTGACAGTCATCATGGTGACTGGCCTTAGCTAGGGTGATTGGTTCCGATCATAGGAATTATCTGACAGTCACTAGTTGGCCCTCCGAAGTTGACTATTTTTCATCTTTGCATATCAATGATGCCTAAAGGCACATTCTTCAATAGCATCGAATCACCCCAAATTTGGGGCAACCACATTTGGTTTTGACTTTCCCACAATGGGATACATCTTACATGATCATGACATCCTACACTTGGCAAAAATCCCTTCATCTATTGGGGCAAAAATAGACACATCTTCATCATATTTTTACAAAACCCTTCATCTATTGGGGCAAAAATAGATGCAATCATTTCACATTATCCACCAATCCCTTTCCAACCATTGGGGCAAAAATGGTATCACATTTACATCATTCATATCATCCACATTTCATTTGCACACATTTTTTTCAATTGGCTCATGAGATTCATCCGCAAACTCATTCACCAATTGAGGGGGTAAGCTACGCAAATCCAAATTCTTTAATTCTTTTATCTTCAAGCTCATCTATCACATCCCAAGAGAAAGTTGCTTCTACACCTAGCCCAAGTAGGTGTCTTATATTTTTGCACTACATTGTGTTTCACGCAATGCAATACAAAAAGGGGCATCTATAGACACCAAAATCTAGCCACTTGTCATCCATCCAGGTCTTCCCACCATTTCTACCCATTTATTTATATATATTTAGGTATATTTGTTAAATATATGTTTAATATTAATATTTTAATATTATATTATATATATATTTAATAAATATTTATATATGTAAATAAATCCCAACCATCCGATTTAACTTAATCCTAGCCATCCATCTACATCAATCCATGCCACACACCCAAAATTAATATCCACCCTTCGATGTGTTTTAATCTGAGCCACACAATTCATGTCACTCAAACCCTAACATACCCTAGTGTGGATTATTAATAGGAGCCATTTTGATGGCTCAACCCCTAAGTAATTCATCCTAAGTTTTCCTAAGTAATTCACAAAGTCTTTGGTCCTAAGCAATCTGAGTTCATCCAAGCATCCTCACTATCCATCCTCGCTCACCCTCACCTCTGCATCCATCACCACCCATTTCGCTTAGCCAGATCTACTTCTACAGATCTTCACCTCAGCTCTTGAATACCTCTAGGCACTCTCTATCATCATTGAGCATCTCCAATCGCCAAGTGCCCATGGGAATTTCTTGCTACTGTCAAGCACCTATGGGTATCTCAAAACCTACTATTGAAGACTACTGAAGCCCTCGGGTGATGCTAGGGCATCACCACACCAACTTCCTACAACAACTATCACAGATAAAAAAATGGTAAGTTCAACAAGGTAAATATTTCTATTGTTATACTAATTTCATTATTTCTATATTTTGTATGCAGTTTATTAATTGGAATTTAGGGTTTTTATTGATTTCTAAGGGTCTCACACAATGGAGCCCTCATAGTTACTACTAATCCTATTATATCATTCTCTATGTGTAGGTTTTGGAGATACATAAGCATTGTGTAATTGCTTAAGCTGGAGTGGCCCAGTATTGGATAAGCACGAAGCCCACTCACCCTTGTTGGGATTAGAAGCGAGATTGAAGACACCACCAACATTGTTCACTAGGGTTTTAGAGAACCCTAGTTATTGTAAATATTTGTATCAAAGAAATCAATTCTTTCATTGTAACATTGGAGATTTGAGGCTCCCCCCATATTAATAAAATCATCTCTTTTTGTGCAATATTGGGTCTTGATTTCAATTTATCTTGTTATATATTTTGGTGTTTCGCTTTTGCATCTACAAGATATTATGAATATGATAAAAATCCTATTGCTATGTGGATGTGTTTGATGTGTGATTGATGGTGGATGTTGGAGTGATTTTTGTAGAGTTTCTATAAGCTAAAGTTGGAATCCCTAAAATGGTGAAAATGGCCTTCTACTTATAGACTTGGCCAAGGCTAGGGGAGGGGCTAAGGTGTCCCATGAGGTGTCCCCTGTGAGGTGTGTGTGGTGAGGTGTCCTCCTAAGAGGTGTCCCTTGAGGTGTTCTGGATCATAAATGAGATTGGGTGAGAGAATCCCTCACCCATATACAAATCATGATGACCTAGAGGAAAGTCTCCAAATGGTATTTATTGAAACCAAATTAGAAATATCTCCAAATTTAAAGTTACCTTTTTGGTGCAAAAGTCTTCATTTTTCAATTATGGCCCAGGAGAGTGTGAGATGGAAAAATATCTAGGTGAGAGATGGCAAGACTAGACTAGGTGAGATGGAAAGGCTAGGTTAGTCAAAGTAGACTAGGTGAGGTGGAGGATTAAGATTAAGCATGATTAGCCTAATTAATCATAGGATTAGCCATAAAGCAAGTTTTAACCAAAATTGTTGACTTTTTGAGCATAAAGTACTTTTTGACCATGGTGGAGAATTCAACCTTGGTTGAGTTAGGATGGAGGTCACATGAGGACCTATAGTTAAGCGTATAAAATGGCTTGGTTAGCCCAAGGGGGCTAAGGATGATGAATAGTGCTTTTAATAAATGAATAGTGCTTCAAAGCCAATTTATGAAAATTTTTAGGGTTTTACAGATTGATTGACCGTGATGATGAGGAGAGGGACAATGTGCGACTTTTGGGTGTCTACATTTTACCCCTTTTTCAATTGGATTATGTGAATACATGGTTTAGTACAAAAACTGATGATGTGAATTGATGGAAAGATTTGGAAGGCAAATAATTTGTGATTGATGACTTGTGGATGATTGTGAGAGAGATGCATTGATAAAAAAAGAAATATGATTTGTGATTGAGTATAACACTTTGTGGTATCATAATGATTACTTTTGAGAAAAAGCGTAATATTACCTTGTTTTGTGATCAATGTAAGATGTTCCAATTGTGGAAGGAACAAATGCCTTTGCTAATTTTTGCTTCTGATTGATTGATGAGTTCTGTTGACAATATTTGATAAACCATTGGAGTCGTAGGGTAGAGCTTAGTCAAGTGATTTATTCACAAATGGTCTTACAATTACCAATATGAAGAAGGGAATCCATGAGCTATCTACAGTCAAAGGTATTTTGAGGTCTATCAAATATTGTTTTGATTTGAATTAGAATTTTGATTGAGAAGAGAAATTTTGTTAGATTAGGACTTGAGATAATTGTTAGCAAAAATTTTCTTAGGCATTTATTTTATCCGTGATTGGATGTTTTGGTTGTTTGATCATGTGCAAGGTAGCTTTTGATGTGTTTGAATGACTACCCCCTCAAGCAATGAATTGGCAATGGAGGAGATGAAGATCGATGATGAAGTGATTGATAATGAAGAAGATGATAAGAAAAATGATGGAAAATACTGGAAAATGATAAGTCTAAGCAAGATCATGGAATTAAATATGAAAAATGGCAAAATTTGGTTTGAAAAGAAAATTCATACGAGGGCGTGGGAATTTCATGTTCATACGTGCGGGTGTGAACCTACAAAAATGTAGGTATAAAATCAAAACGGGTTGCATGAATCATTATTTTGCGATGTGCGAACGAGGGAGAGAGTGGTGAGGAAGGAATTGTGAAGTAGAGCACTGTCGTAGTGTCAAATAGGCAGTGGGATGGTGAGTGGAGGGGCGAGCATGAGTGTAGGCAGATGCATTCCAGAGGTAAGTGGACTATACCCATATTGGAATATGTGCAATGTATTTAAATATTAAAGAATATTTAATGTGCTTATGTATGGAAATGCGTGCATGTGTGAATGAATGTGTTTAGGGTGTATGAATAAAATTTTTATTGAAAATGTGTGCACTATGTGTGAAATTTTCCAAATGGGTATCCCGATATGTAACCTGTTTTTGCATTGACTTTATGACCTTGAGAAACATGCTTGGAAAGATGTGACTATTTGGGACTTTTGATGCATGCGTGATAAGATGTTTTTTTTACAGTCATGCTATTGGGGCAAATGGGTACCTAGATCTATGTTTAATTGACATTTTTGAATTATTGTTGACAACCTTTTTTTACATGGGCTCTAGCTTTATTAGCATAGGTCTATAGAGAGCTACATGGAGTAGTGAGGACAAAGCAGAGAGGTATCAGTTTCAATCCTCTACTATAGGTGTGGGCATGGGAGCATATTATGATATTATGACTATAATTGCTATTGTATGATGCACATACATTATATAATTATGATGTGCCCTTTACAATGAGGTGGAGGATAGATATGGAGAAGAATATCAAGAGGGAGCAAGAGGGTGATTTGATGCACTACCACATTCAACAGGGAAGGTGAATATGACATATATTAGATGGAGGCCATGGTGAGGGGCACCTAGTTAGGACAAGGATGTGGTGCACCTCATTCACATTAAACAAGGTTAGTGGATGATGGGAGAGTATGAGAGACAGGTAGAGTATTTCCCATTCTCACGGGTGATGCACCAGTTTGGGTTGCAATAGGGGTGTGGCCAGATCCATAGGTTGTGATTTATAGGGTGGTAGGTGATATATGGCTAGAGCTAGTTGTACCACCACTAGATTTGAATATGGATGAGCTGATTGTTATCCCAGATGTGGACAATGTGGGGATAACTAAGGAGTATGATGTGTGGTGGTTGAGGTAGCGATGTGATCCTATCATTGAGGTGATCGATGGGTGGGGTGAGGCAGCAGGTGTATTGCCAAGGAGTCAACAACAGTAGCACCAAGGCATGGGAGAGTTCTTGAGATAGCAAGATCTTCCTAATATGGAATATCACTAGAGCCTGAGGAGGAGGAGGAGGTGGATCTAGATCAATTGATTTGACATGTGCATCCATAGAGAGATGATCAGGATATATTGGTGAGCGATGACACCTTCAAAAATTTGAAGGAGAGTGAGGGATTGCCCAATGAGAGTATAGTGATGATGGAGGAAATACCCACAATGGAAGAGATTCCCACAATGGAGGAGATACCCATGATGGAGGTGGATGAAGGAGTAACTGGTGGAGTAGTGCAACCACATCCTACATTTGATTTTATGATTGGATTGTAGGTGATGATAGCAGTGCAAAAGGAGGTGAGACTACTGCAAAATAAGAGATGAGAGCTGAAGGAGAAGCTAATAGAGATTGATCTTGATTGGGTGATATATCACACTACAATGGAGGAGGAGAGGCTAGGGATAGCATTGAGAGAGAATTATGAGGTGAGAGCGAGGATGGAGCAATTAGCCATTGAGAGAGAGGCTCTCATTGGTGAGTAGAACGCTTCTCAAGTGGAGAGGGATGAGATGATTGAGACAGCTGAGCGATTGTAGCAGCTATTGGATGAGGCTAGGGTGGAGGTATAGGTTGAGAAGGCTAGCTGAGAGAGGCATGTAGAGGAGTTGCAACAAGATGTGGTTGAGGCTCTATCTATAGAGATGCGGGTGTCACATCCCACCTCAACCTGAACCCTTGAGCATGGCAAAGATAAATACAAATTAATGTAGATATAGAGAATATTTTTAAATTGTCTAAGCATTGAAAATTCATTTATTTATTTTCTAAAAGAAATATAACCAAGAAAAGAAAAACATATATTTTAAATAGAAAATAGGAGTTCTCATGTGAACTCAACTATTAGTATGCTTGCAAACTAATATGTTGATACAATACCTTAGAAAGGTATTTAGGGCCTAAAATGCCATTAAGGGACTATGAGAAAAAGGAATTTGTACCCCAATATTCTAGGTAGAATTTAAAAATAGTATTAGTCATTCAAAGGTTATCTAAAACACTATTGGCTACCTTTGATGTGCATCATGTCCTTGAAGATGCAGCTGAAAATACTATGCCACCAAAATGCCTACATCATCATCCTCATGACCTCTCCAACAAGTCATCACCTAGGCTACCATTCACCCTTTGGAAAAGCACCCCCTTGAATGCTATAAATAGCCACCATGGGTTAAAAATTAGGGAGGAATGCTAGAGAAGGAATTTGAGAAGTTAGTAGAAGAGCTTTGGCTTAGGGATTATGCTCTTCACCTTTTGGTGAATCAAAAACCAAATAGCCTTAAGCCTTAGAGACATTTGGTCAAAATTGGTTGATAGGTAAGCTTGGGCTTAGGGATTATGCTCTTCACCCTTGGGTGAATTAGAAACCAAATAGCCCTAAGTTTAGAGATCTTTGGTCAAGGCATCCATAGAAGAGAAACCAAGGAAGAAGGAACTGACAGAGATAATATTCAAGGAGCTGGAAATACCCAGGTCATATCATACCTCATAGCCATGCTACTTGTTCTAAATATGCATTTGATTATTATTGAATGCACATCTAATTTTTTATGTTAGTATGCTTTGTATGATTTAACTTATTGGAGATGACTAAATCTATTCTTGGTCAATTGGTTTAATATGGTCCATGAATGCATTCATTTAATTAATTAGTTTGGACCCTTGTTAATTGGATATTTTGACTTTTTTTAATTAATTTGATTGGACCATTGTTATTGGTCATGGTCAATTGGTTTAATATGGTGCATGACTGTATTTTGCATTTGTTAAATTAATTAGTTTGGACCCTTGTTAATCGGATAGTTGGGTATCCATTTAATTAATTTATTTGGATCATTGTGATTGGGATAAATGGCCATTAAAGGTTAATCGGATTTCTTATAGAATAGGCCACAAAAATCAGCTTTCTTATAGAGTGGACCATGTCTTTTAAAATGGTTGCTAAATCCAATTGAAGAAACCTCTCAACCAAGCTAAACCTAACCATACTCCTAGCAAGCTAAGTATCTCTGCGTAGTTGAAACAACACTACTAGCAAAGCCACCACTTTGTGGTTACCAAGCTAATAGTGTGTGAGCACTTTTAAAGAAGATCATAACTCACACCATCTTGGGTGTGGGATATTCCCCTTTTGAGTTATTCTCTTTAAAATAATAGAGAACCCCTACCTCAACATAGAGGATTTAGCTCAACGAAAGGATTTTCACCCACCATGGAGGATTCTCACCCAATCTATGTTCCTCCCAATGAGAGCAATCCAAGATGCTCACGCCAAAAAGAAAATGATAAAATCAATGAAATCATATATGATGTACCCATCCGTAGATAAAATCCCACTGTGTAGTCTCCCTTTGAAATGAGTTTAAGGTCTGGTTATATTTCATTAAGTATGTGACCCTTTGGTTGAAATCATTTGTTGTATAGGGACCCATGGAGTTCTATCTCATACATAACCCTATGGTGCTATACTCCTAACCAGAGCACACTACCAAATGGTGAGCTATGATGATGACAGGTCCAGTCCTGATACCACTATGAAGCACGTAGGAGATGAGTTCCATCGACGTAGTGTTGCAATGATTCCTTAGGAGGGATATAGCAAAACATGTGTGGTTGGGAAATCATATCCATAATCAAATAAGCGATTGATCCATTGAAGTATGATAGGCATCTTCAAGAAGTGGTTTCTAGTTGAATTCATAAAAAAGATTAATACCCTTTGTTCTGAGAGTTCTCACAGTTCAAGGTTAGTCTATTCCACACTAAACATGCAGTTCCATGAGCAGAAGACACTGCTTCTACCCGTATTCCCACCTGGAGAGTACAAAGGCCATCGAATAGTGAAATACATTATTTGGGTACCCTAAAATTAGTATGGATACACTATAAAAGGGATACATTATATTGGACCTTATGATAGTCAAATGATAGCATCGTGATGAAATTAGGTTGGAAAAATAATCTATTCGTAGAAAAATCAATTTCCCTACATTTGGACGTAATATACGTGAACCAAAATTTGTAGCAGGTTAAATGAATCCCATGTCAATCATATGCTTTATGTTGGTGTTACACTGTGTGAGGTAACTCGTCAAGTGTATGGAAATCACTTAAGCGGGTGGAGAAACACCGATTGGTAGAATTGGTATCCCCTCATAATAAAACTTGTCAAGCACCTTGTGTAACAAAAGAAAAACATTAAATATGTTGTTGGCTATGGAACTTTAGGGTTAAAATTTGTACACCTTGAAAAAAAAGTACATCTTGAAAATATTGAGGGAGTGAATTTGTACAATTTGTGTGAATCTCATAGAAAACAAATGATATTATTGTGGAAAGTTTATATGAACCATAAATCCTTGTTTAAGGATTTTTGGATAAACTTTCAGAGGATTTGTAATAGTCCCATTGATGGACTATGTGACATATTTAATATGAACTATATTTCAACCTTGATGAAAGAAGGGTTATGTAAAAACACATTGGTTAAAATGAGTACCTATAATACCTGCCCAAAACAAATTAAGGGCCAAGTGAATAATGCTATAGTGTAATATTGTGTGATAGATTACAAATGGATTTGTGGATAATTTTGAGTAATATGGATGGAAGATTGCAAGAGAGATTATAGCCAAACTCATAGAACTATAGTGTGATCTTGTGATAGATATTGAGACAACTTGATAGCCAAATTTGTGGGAGGACTATAGACTACAAGTATGAATTTTTTAATGTTATTTCTGTTTGAAGAAATATTAAATACTTGTGAAAGTATGATGTGTTTTAGTACTATTTATGTTTGAGGAAATAGGAGATACTTGTGAAAGTATGAATTGTTTGATTTTATTTCTGTCTAAAAAATATGAAATACTTGTAAAAGTATGATGTGTTTTAATGCTATTTCTGTTTGAGGAAATAGGAGATACTTGTGAAAGTATGAATTGTTTGATGTTATTTTTGTTTGAGGAAATAGGAAATACTTGTGATAGTATGAATTGTTTAATGCTATTTCTGTTTGAGGAAATAGGAAATACTTGTGAAAGTATGAATTGTTTAATGCTATTTCTGTTTGAGGAAATAGGAGATACTTGTGAAAGTATGAATTGTTTGATGCTATTTTTGTTTGAAGAAATATGAGATACTTGTGAAAGTATGAATTGTTCGATGCTATTTTTGTTTGAAGAAATATGAGATACTTGTGAAAGTATGAATTATTCAATGCTATTTGTGTTTGATGAAATATGAGATACTTGTGATAGTATGAATTATTTAAAGCTATTTTTGTTTGGAGAAACATAAGAAACTTAAGTATGAATTGTTTGAGAGATATCATTGATCAATGAATTTATAGCATTATTTTAGCAATAGTTGATTGCCATAATACTTGTTTCTGTGACCACCAAAACGGCCTCACACCTATGCTTCCTATTGCGTAAAATAAAATAAGAGAAACAAAGTAGATGCATGTGAAATTGACAACAAATGGGAAGAAGAAAAACACTTTTATTCCATTATAAAGAAGCCAATTCCATTTACAATTACGTCCCTCTTAGGGATACCATTTTGATACTCTTATTACAATAGGAAAAGCAATGTTCCCTCTCAAGGGTAAATGTGAGTTTTAGGCCCTTCGGGGTGACACAAACTACTCTAGGGTGGATTTGACCCTCTTTTCACATTGAGGAAGGAATTGGATGGTTGATTCTCCTTCGAATCTACTTCCTACGGTCAATAAACAACATAAAAGCATTAATAGCATAGGCAACCTCTCATGATGAGGCCCTTTAGAGAATATGAACATAAAGATGCCATAACACTAATAAAATCAAGAAAATGAATAAAGCATGTTAAGCCTATGCAACACTTGAAAATATTAATTGAAACATATAACTGGAAAGTACAGCTATCTATCTAGTGGATTGATTGCAAGAAATGAAGCATGATAACATGAAAATGATATAATTATGTCCTATTTGCCATAATGAAGTAAACTTGGTGAAATTCGTAATTCTATCAGTTATAGTCTCTAAGATGCTAAATAAACCACTAAGATGCTTAATCTAACCTAGTGAAATACAATGCAAAAAAAATAGTAAGGAGATCTTTCACCGATTGCAAACCGTAGCTAAAATGAGTGATCTGCACTATACACCGTGGCTTTCAGCCACGATTGGCAACAAAGTAGTTTTGCCCTCCAAATCCAAGGTTGTGGGCTTGATCCTCCTTGTCAAATTGATGGTCAAGGGTCACCTTGATGTCCTCTGACTATTTTGGTGGTTGAATTACACAATTGGGCCTCTGTTTGCCCGAATTTGCGTTTCTTGGCGTTCTAGATCCTTAGGGCATCCATGGCACAAATTGACATGATGCTTGATGAATTAGTAAATGAATGGCAACAAAACTCTCTCAGTAAAATCAGGTGAGTCTACAATCCAATAGGGATTTGCTACTTTAATCTCCAATGCACACTTGATTGTTTGCCCTAATTTTGAGGGGTACTTATATGATTACCTAAGGGCTAGGGGTGGCTTCATGGAGAATCCAATATCAAGAAGATGTGGTTGGGACAGTTGGATTGGAAGCCTCTGGAATCTTCCATCCTTCAACTACCTTCTTCTAGAACAAATGGCCATTCAAACCGATTTGGCTTGGATGAAGGCCAACTAAACTTCAGTTCTAAACCATGGGTGATAGATGCGGCCTAGAATGTGAACCACGGGTGTTAGCAGCGGTTCAGACTGTAGACCGTAGGTATTAACATTGGTTTGAGCTGATTAGGCCAAGGAGCCCAAATTGAAGGGTTAAAACCATAGCTTTTGCCTTGGAGCTATCCAAGATCATTCATATGGTTTGTTAGCATGCCCCATATGAGTAGTCCCCTACACATGACGTGTTTTAGGTGTCTACAAATGCCCCTTTTGTGATGTGTTGTGAATTTGCACAACATGTGAGCAAAAATAGACCTCCTAAAATGATGTCGTAGTTTGCATGATGATCATTAGTCTGATCAACATTAGATGCCCCAGGTCCTACAAAAGGATGTGCATCCTATAATCATTGCTTTCAACTAGGTGAAAGGCTTAAATTTGCTTCCAACTGGATGGAAGGCTTACATTTGGTGCTTTGGCATTTTTGGGTATAATCGGATAGGACCGATAGATGGAGTGACAAAGGCTTAACTCATAATTTTTCTTTTTTCCCAAAGAAAGGGTAAGCTTATGATAATTGTTGGCAATGATTCGTAAGACAAACACAATTTGACAAGATCTAGGGATCTACAATCAAGGGATATTCTGTTGACTTTGATTATGATTATGATATTATGACTACCCCCTCAAGCAACGAGTCGATGAGGGTAATGACAATTAAATGAAGCGACGAGGTCGCTTGACCACTTATGAAATATTTGAATAAATTAAGATTTAGCATTTGAATACTTGGAAAGGCCTAATAAGATATGATTGCAACTGTTAATGGTAATTGCCTATTTCCATCCCATGGAGCTATCCATCCATGAAGGCCTTCTCAGGGAATTGAAATGAAAACAATTCCAATTAGGCATGTGTTGAATCATATTGTTGATGATCTGCTGAAAATATCATAGAAGAATTGACATGAATATCTCATTCCCATGGAGCAGTCCGAACGTCTAGACCTTCTTAGGGTTTGAAATGAAGCATAGCAATTCTATGATGATGAATTTGCCCCAAATGTCCTTATGGTAATTTACTCATCTTGCCGGATTGCATGGAGGGCAAGTCACTGCAACCGCCAAGTGTATAGGGTAAATAACTAGGTGCGAGGCACATTTGGCTTTTAAGTTATTTTATTTTTTTGTTATTTTTACATTTTTGAGATGCACGTGGATGCAATGCTTATATTGATTTGATGCTATATGATGTGATGTATGGATGACATGCACTAATTAGATGATGGTTGTATGATTTTAGAATGCAATGATATACATGTGTAGGTATACTACTTATGATGATTGTATATGAATGCAATATTTTTATGCTAAATTCATGTATACTTTGCTTCACTTGTATGCATTTAATTTATACTGCTATGACATAATCTATGCCATGTATATACTGCATATGTTTTTTTTGTTTCTTTGAGAATGCTTTTTTGAAATGGACATGTATGCTTTAATCACTTAAAACATAATGTATGAATGCAAGATGAGTTTGAAAATCTAATGGATGACACCACTGAATGTATAACAATCATGGATTGTAGTTGCTTTTTCTTTTTATGAAGATAGTACACCCATATGTGAGATGCAATTATATATGGTTTCTATTCATGAGCTTTTGTAAATTAAAATAATATGGATAACATAGTCAGTGGTCGTTTAAATATCATTTCTGACATACATCCGGTATCTAACCTATATTAAAAATAATTCTAATAAACAAATTCTCATAAAAGAAATTTATGTTTGATAATTTGCATTGAAAATTGTTTGTTGCTATTTGGGAATTTTTGAGGTTTTCCATGAGACTCAAACACCCTAGTTGACTTATCAAAAGTTGTATACTGACCATACTAGAATTTTGAAACATAAGGCTTTCGCTAGGATAAGCCCTAAATATTCATTATCCATGTGTGTGCAAATGAATATATTAATATAAGGCATAAGCATACCCCGATGTTAGGTGGGATTCTTTCAGCCCATTGACAAAATTTAGGGTCCACACATGTCTATCCAATCCTAGGTTTAAATTTCAGTTGGACTAGACCACTAGGCAATACATGACACCTAAAGCTAGCTCCTCCATATTAAAATATTGGTTTGCACACAAGCAAAATGCTAATGGATCAGACATATCATCGTGTGTAAGGTACAATAGTGCTAAAAATTCTAGGGATTCAGGTTTTCTCTCTTCTTTTCTTCAATTTTTTGGGATACTTGCTCATATAAAGTGATAAAAATCATTGTTTATTTTGTATGATAGTGATAAAAATCATAGTTTATTTTGTACTTTCTCTTTTTTCTTTTGAGCAAGAAATTTGATACTGATTTGATTTTTTTTACAATTTTGTCTTTAATTGACTTGTCTTTCTAGAATTGACATTTGATAATTTTCTTCAAAAACTTCCTTTGGGGAATTTTTTTTGGGATATCGAGTAAGGATATCGATCTTATGATATCAATATGGGATATCAATCTGGGATATTGCTCATTTTATCGTAAGCAAGGGATTCTGGGTAGGGAATAAAATTGTCCTTTTGCCAATTTTTCAACATTTCCCATACCGTTCGCACAAGGGGATAAGCAAGAATAACTCTTTTCACCTCAGGATACCTGGTCTTGCTTCGTGGCTTTCATCTTACCCTAGTACTTATTAAGATTGTTTAATTTGTTGATTAGTGATAGGATTCTGATATGCTAAGGGCTATACTAACTAGACCTCAACTGCAAAAGCAAAGCAAGCTTTCTATCAACTCTTGAGAAGACCTCTAGGTATGGTTGAATGATCAAAAAACTCTAGTATATTCTTCATAGCAACAATATGGGTTGTGTTGAAAAACACAATTACTCACAAGGGTGATAAATAGATGAAAAAGATAGTGCATAGATGCATGATTGAAAACATGGGACCTAGAGCTAGCCATTTCTTTAGAGGGTTTGAGATATGGGTACTAAGCTTTGAGGTGACCTTGAGTTTGGCACTCAATACAAAAATTGAGCTTATTCTCATATTCAATAGCTTGGCATCTACGATATGAGTCATAGACCAGGTTAATATGGGTCGGTAGTTGAGAATCCAAATTTACGTTAAAGTAGATTCTTGCATGAATCATGCGAGTTCGAGCTTTAGTGATAGGATCAATAGCTACTAATTCTCCAATGGATTTAGCAATGCCATGCAAGATATCTTTGTGCCATAACTGGATAGACAGATCTAGAAGACGAACCCATATAGGAGCATAGTTAATACTTTGAGTTTTTGGGTTGAAATATTCACCCCACTTCCACAAAAAAAGACTTTTTTGACCATAAAACCAAGGCCCACCTGTGAGAATTAGGGATACATCATCCTTGTTACTAAAGTGGATTAGAAAAAAACCATGAGATAGGGAAACCATCTCCATGTTACCTAGGGTTCTCTACTTAGAAAAATTCCACCACAATATGGACTCCATGTCAGGTCTACCTCTAATAAATTTCCCAATTAGAGTGTGGGACTCAAGAAAAATATATTCAGTCATGGTCTCGTCAGGGATAACCAGATCTTCACCGTTGGGAAGTAAGGTGTTGATATATTTTTTTGAAAATAGATTTCTCCTACCCTTTCACTTTTTTAACAAAGGTGGCCAAGGGGGAAACAATATCTTTGGGGTCCCCTCTTTGTTTTTCTATAGGGCCTTTTCCTTGAAAAGGTTTTGCATTCCCTAAAAATCCCATGCCATCTAGTTCTGAATCGGGGCCCGCTTTCTCATCGTTGCATGCATTGCCTATCTCTGATGAGTTTTGAGGGGTAGATCCACCTATAGAGATTTAAAAATTCATATTCCCATATTACCCTTGCTCCCCTAAAGCTGTTCGATCACCTGAAACTGCTCGTTCGCTCACCATCATCTCCACTATTGCTCAATATAGATGAAACCCTCGCACAGTCCCTTGCCAAAAATCTCATTCACACATAGGGATGCACTATGACCTGTTAACCATTATGAATGATCCAAAAAAACTTCTTTTTATCAAATATTCACTAGTCCTAAGAACAACAAAAATGGAAGAACCTCTCGTAGAAAGTTGATAGCGAATAAGGTATTTAGGACTTTTGTTTTCATCATATTTAGCACAAAGATTATTTCCCTATAGGGCATTGGGGTTATTCAAAATCCTCCAATACAACTTTGTAGCTAAAGACTTTTTTATAGCAGACTAGAATCCTAACCCCCTTCATGCTTGGGAAGGCATAAAGTATCTCATTCTACCAAGGCCCATTTTCTTTTCTCCTTAGCACCACTCTAGAGGAACCGTTGATTGATTTGATCCAATTCTCAAATAATTGTCTTTGGGATATTCGACACAACAAAAACATAAATAGGTATAGCTTGAAGGACTTATTTTACCAAGGTGATTATGCCCCTAGATGAAATACACCTATTGGTCCACTTTCCAGTTTTATCCTCTACTCTGTCCAACAACCAAATATAATATTTTTTTTTATCTTTAGATGTTGATAGAAATTCCTAGATAAGTGATTGAAAGGGAGGTCTTATTATATCTAATTTTTTCTAGAACCATGGATTCCTATATGGAAGAGTAGTGAAAGAAGATCACTTTTGATTTGTCTTCATTGATCAATTGCCTCGTAGCATTAGAGAAACAACATGCCAAAAGTTAGTTTATAGGTAAAAACTTGGTAATTCGTTCACTTCTAAGCTTTAATTTTCCACCTTTGGCAAGTTCAACTATGCAGTTGCAATCTCAAGACAAGGCAATGGATCATCTATACAGTTAAGTTGACTAACTATACGTTTTTTGCAAACCCTTGTTGCAATTATCCCATTACAAATTTATCCAATTATACACCCAATTTGACAAGGCAATGAATTTGCTAACCCTTAGTGTAGAATTGTCAAACTAGTCTTCTAACATGCAACTTCATTAACATTGCTTACTATCCATTTATATAAATTGTACAATGTATACAAAATATGCCAATTACCACTTACAACATGAGTTATTTGAACATACATACATTCACCATGATCACATAGGGTTGGAATCAATCAACATTGTATTTTCATTATGAATTTATCCAATTACACATCAATCTATGAGCATGAACAACCATGATCTTCCACAATGAACCACAATAATTATCAACATTCATGAACAATGATGAACAACTTAAAAAATTGAATGGGGATCTTTATAATGCTTGTCTAGGTCATTCCAAAACAGTTCCTAAGACAACGCATCATTCACAACTGCCTTCTCGCAATATCTTAAAATAATTAATGCACTAAGGTTTTACTAAGTCCTAATTTGATTTTTATCAAATTACCTTTCATGTGCATTTCACTTTATTTCATTTAACTTCTAATTGTATGTTTATGACCAATTGTATAATTACACAATTGTACATTTACAACCCTACATTGTACAATTAGAAAAAATTGTGCAAATCCAAGTATTATCATTTCTTCTTCTTCTGGGAGGTGGATTTGTTGCCTACATCTGCCCTCCTCTTTAAATCATGTGACGTCCTCATCGACTCGTTCATCTTGGCCTTGGCCTATTGGTCTTGTTGAAGATCCTAAAGTTGTACCCAAAGAATAGCATGATTGTTTTGTAACTTGGTTGCATAGTTACTGAGTTCTACAACCTTCAACCTATACTTGTTGGCTACCTCCTTTGTATTAGCCAAAATCTACAAATAACTCCTTCACCCTCTCTAATGCACCCTTGTGTAGTTTTTCCTTCAACTTTGTCTCAATTCGAGCTGATATGGCAAGCTCCTCATCCTTATTTACAATGACACGATCTCTTTGTTGTAACTTAGCCTTATGGGTAAGCTAAAGTTCTTCCTTAACCTGAAGCATCACCTTATGATCCATCATTATTTTAGTATAGTGTTTAGCATCCTTTATAATTTTCTCAATATTGCAATCCTTAAGTTGTAGTTTTTCTTCGGATATCTTCAACTAATCCTCATTCTTTATCAATTGCTCTTTTTGGATTGCCAATTGTTCTTCCCACTACACGAGTTGTTGGCTATTCAAACTCAATTGCTCCTCCTACTATTCTATCTATGCAGCATATCATTGTAATAGCTCCTCTTGTTTCTTCAATCGCTTCTTTTGCTCCATTACTTGTTGGATCATAAGTTGTTTCTCTTCCTCTTGTGTTCATAACTTCCCTTCATAGGTGTGCTTCATGAACTTCATGTTAACTTCAACCTTCTAAAGCTTCTCCTTGGACTCATTTTTGTGATACTCTAATTCCCCTTCAATTGTAGCCATCTCTTTTTGAGTTGCTTCCACTTCTTCCCCTTGCGATCCCTTGGCCTGATATATCTGTTCAAGACCCACACTCAGCCACTCAATTCAATGTGTTAGGAAATTAAATTTTTGAAAGACAAAAGTTAGTTCTAGATATGCCCTTTGATAATCTATGACTCTTATCGATATCTAGGTACATTCATGGGTATGCTCGATAGTTTGTCCTCACTCCTTCCAAAAAATCATCAATTTCTAACATGCTCATTACCTCTTCTCTTGGTAATTGCTATGGGTGTTGTGCATGAATCTGAGCTATTCTTCTCATTCAATCCTCACTACACACCCACTCCATAACCTTCTCCATTTAAATGAATATTTTCTCCTTCCATTGTTTTAGCTATCCAATACAATCTATGTGGAACTGCAACCACGTACGAGAAAATATGTCACTGATATATTTTAGGAAATTGTCCACTTGCTCATCTGAATCATCTCCATATCCATTTGAGACATCAAACTATGGTACTTCAAGCATAAAGCTTGTATGAAGCCTTCTATCCATTTCTTGTAATGGGGTCCTTTCCTCTTCTTTCTCCTATGGGCATGAACTTCCTCCAACTTCCTTATGACCCACTGTAATCTCCTCCTATAACATACTTTGGGCTACAGTTTTACTTGCTTTTTCTTGTGAGATCTCAATATTAATAATCTCCTGAGTCAATTGTTGACCTTTCACATGTACCTAAACTTCCTCTTATGGCTTTGGAAACTCTTCCTAATGTAGTTTATACAATCCCTCCTCCTATAAGGTCAATTGTTCTTCTACCACTACTATAGATACAGGTATTGAATCAAATCATTCTAGTGTTGGCATCGTGTTCTCCTCCCTTGGCTGACCATTTCCATTTCTCATCACAATCCTTATTTTTGGCTTCTTCTCCTTCATCTCCTTCGATGGGATTACCAACACCTTTTTTGATTTTGTCCTTGGTGGTGATATTTTTCTATCCAACCAATGTTTAAATGCCTCAAATAGTTCAAATTCATCAGCCTCGATAATGTAGGAGATCGTACCACTGCTTCTAATTGGTATGCCCCTACTGACACACTGATGTCTATCAGGTCCAAGTCCTCCAGTCTTAAGTGCATACCAACTAGGTCTATGAGCAATGGTTGTAGTCACTCACTCTGTATAGGATATTTCTCTCGTGTTTGCCTCTCTCATTGCGTACATGTTCTAGTTCATACTAGATTGGTTGTTGGTGCTACTACCTCCTCCTCATGAGATAGTGGCTACTCTTGCAGCCATTGGATAAGTATTTACTACTTTTGATCAGAATCCAAGTCCAGCTATCAGCATCTCTTCCTTTGCGGGTGAACTTCTGCCTCTGATGAAGTCCCCTTTTCATCAATCAAAGGTGGTTTTGGTTTCTTGGTATTCTTCTTCGATCATGACTTCTATGGGATAGCTTTTCGAATTATTAATATCTTTGCCCACTGCAGTATGGTAGGTTGATCTTGTGGTAGATTGTGAGGTGTTGTTAGCCCATGGAATGGAATACCAGCTTGAGATATTGCATTCAACATTACCGTGATTGCATGGAAAGTCATCGAAAAGTTCTTCCTATTCCTCTACAATAACCATTGTATCCTTTGAGTCAAATATGTTCCCCAGTCATATTACATCCCCTTAGTGATACCTTCTACATATTATGCCATCCAAATTGGCATCTCAAAAGACTGTGCTTCACCTAACAGTCGAGACATACCACGTTCATGGAACACATAAGATCCTTCATTTTTAGCATGTTTTACTTGATTTCCCATCCTCCTAGACCAAAATCCTTAGTAGTTGATAGATATTGAAGCTTTGTTAATGTGGTGATTAATCGATGAATCTCTATGGTGTCTACAATTTTTTCTTAATTGGGAGCCTTTCTTTTGGCAACCCAAATGTTCATAAAAAATCTACAACCAAGAATTCCTCCTTGAGATGACGATTTTTGATTCGTACAAAGGTGCAATTCTTGCTTGAGTCGTACAACTGCACTATTTGCAACAAGTATTCATAAAAAATACTTGATAAGGTCAAGAATTACCTCATTCATGACATATTTTGGGTTATTACAAACTACCATATAAATATTATGTGATGTATTTTTATGCTAATTAGATGGTTTTAATGCATTATATATTAATGTTTGCATGATTAAACTGTAGAGGAGCATATTACTCTGTTTTGACTATTTTTGGCATTTTTGCATTGTTTCAGTTTGATTATTTAGTAAATAAAATATGCATTTCAAATAGCAAAATGTTGTATGCTGATTTCTATCACTTCACAATGATGTTTGAAATTTTTTCCCGCCCTTCAATCTGTTTGAAATCCAAATTGGCGCTAAATTCCTAAAATTGTACAGAAACTAGAAAATGCAGAATGACAGCCATACAAATTCTAGCCAGCTATCAATAAATAGCATGGCTTGGAATTTGTTAGCATGAGCGTGTAAAACTTATTGGAACCAAATTATGAGAGATAGAGCAAATGTCTTATTCGGTTGGAACTACTTTACTGATAGTTTTAATTGCAGCTGAGTGTAAAGTATATTTCATTGTTGGATATTCTGAAGAAGCTCTAGAATGAAAGGAAAAAAACTAGTTTAGCCCAAACAAGGAGGATGGCGCCAATTCGATCGGGTAAAGGTATTTTTAGATGGGGATAGATGTAAAAGATTACTTCGAACCTTTGCTACCTCATTTCCATTGTTGTGGATGCATCAAAGGACCAAGAGTGTTCACTGCAACTGTTTTTGTCTTGATTTAGACTAAGTCAATTTTAGAGCTGATAACAAATCACTACCTTACAACATTGTAATTGATATTGTGCACGAGGTATATGTAATAAGATAGTATAAATAATAGAGCTCCCTTATTGGTTAAAAAAATATAGCTAATAGGAAAAATAGATGCAGATAGGGATTTGTAATAGGTTTGTAGCCAATAGCAGGATTTTTCACGTAGCATTGTAATGTATTATGATAGCCAATAAAGTGTAGTCTTTTTGGTCATATTTTGTTCATGAGTAAGTGTGAGTTCTAAGTAGCTAGCAATACTTCCTTACCTTCTTATAGATCAAAAATCAAGGGCCACTTTTAGGCCTGGAAGGAGGGCTAATTGATGACAGTTTTTCTGATAACTTTGTTATAGCAGGTTTAACAAAATGCTTGTCAATTCTCATTTCTTGTTGATTGAATGTACTAACCCTTGTTTTGAGTGAATGTAATGATTTCATGTTTTCAATTGTGATTTTATGCAGCATGTGTGTGTGTCAGCTAACAAGTAGCATAGACTTGTAGTTTACCTATTTTCATGTTCTTACAATTTGATGAATAGCATAAATTTGTAGTTACTCTGTTTTCCCATGTTTTAGCAAAGTTACCATGTTTTTAGTAACTTTATTTTATTTTCAGCCACTACAGTAGAAGTTTGACAACCTCTTGCAGAAGGACATTGACAATTGTTTTTAGCATGTGTGTTTCCTTTTTAAGCATCATTTCAATTCTGCAAGTGTAAACTAGGTTTCAATTTAGCAACATTTATATTTCTACAATTTCATTTCTCTCAACTATGGTTAGATTTCAATTTTAGGTCTTAGAAGCAGGTTTTCAATTCTTGCAAATAGATAGTTTCAATTTATGCTCAATATGATTATAAGTGACCTAAAACCCCCAATAAAATTTGTTTCACCAATAAAGCATGTTGTCTAAATGAGTTGATATTCAACCTGCTTGAACCTTCTTTCATATATAGCCTTGGATATCACCCTGGATTGAAAAATCATAAATATTAAATGATGACATTGATAACACTCATCAATACTTTATCATGTAGTGGTATATGTGTCAATATACTCACTCTAGCTCAAGTCAAAGCGATCTTCATCGGGTGAGTATCCTCATGCTCACTCCACCATTTCCAACATAATTCACCTACCAGTTATGTGAAGATGATATCCTTCAACTTAACCTACCCTCCTTCATCCTCACTGAGCAGGTTCACTTGTTCTTTTAGGGTAGCCTCTTTATGCACCTCACTGCAAAGCTCCCCTCGATGTGCTTTGGGTGGTTCCATTTGAGGCTCTTGATGCAATTGCGGTTGTGCTCCTCCTTTATTGCCATGCCAATTTTTGTGTCCTCTCCACAACCTATAACCTCTTCCCCTCCAAGGATGGTAGTTGTGCCCTCATGGCTAAAACCCTTGTCCTTAATTTTGTGTAGGGTAATTTTCATTGATGTGCCTAGGCCACGAATCTCTTTGATGTAGTGTTCCCGATGAGCATTCCATCCTTGTCATAGTTCATTGTAAATGAGCCTATAATTCTTGATATGTGCTTATTCTTCACAAAACCTCATTTTGGGACCACTTTACACCAATCTTATTCAATTCGGTAATTTTAGGATAATTGCATCAAAAACTTACAACTTTCCCTCAAACCGTACAACTGCACCAAAAAATGTATAGTTGCTTCTAAAAATCGTACAACTGCTCCTCACAATCATAAAGGTGCTTTTGGAATTGTAAAACTACCTCCAAAATCTTACATTTGTGTTTGAAATCGTACAATTGCACTCGAATTTTGTACAATTCACCCAAATTGTACAATTGGTGTTCCAAATCACAATTTCACCCTAAAATCGTATAATTACACCTCTCTTTCATACAATTGTGCCTGGAATCGTACAACAGCATTTGAAATCGTATAATTGCACTCAAATTGCATAATTCAGGTTCTAATTCGTATAATTCAACCTCAAAATTATACAACTGCCCTCAAATAATAAAATCTCCTTCCAAAATCATATAATTTTTTATTCAGGTCTGCACTTTCCCTAAAATCCACATTTTTGTTGAATTTGTATAATTTGTTTTGCATCCTTTTGCCACCATTGTGCAATTTCTTTTTTCGATGCAATATTCGGTTCACTTATGTAATTTTCTCTTTTGATTGTGCAATTCTTTAGATGTACGATTTCCTCTATGAAAAATTCCTATATGACCTTCTTCTTTTAACTTTCCTCATGCAATGGCTAAATCATTTTCCTCTTTCTTGGCAAATATTACATGCAAATTAGGGTTTCCAGTTTTACTTCGTCTCAATTTTTTTTAAAAGCAAAACCCCAGCAATTTCTCACCACTCTAGAGAAAACTACTTCAAACCCTAGCCTTTTAGAAAAGCTTCACAAATGAGGGTTTGTTTCTAGATAATTCCCATAATCTTTAATTATTTCTGGAGAAATCAACCTTGTTTTTTTAGAATAAAACCCTAGCTTTTTTTTAACTAGCACCCCACTACAACTTGTTTTTTGAAATCAAGGAAGTCCCTTGGTGCAAATTCTTAAATGGGTCATAAAAATTAGTGTACTTGTGTTATTTGCATGCCCATATGATGGAAAAAACTATTTGCTGCATGTTCCTTGCTCCCGAAATCACCTATTTCCACCTGCAATTCGTACAATCTTGTGAAAAAAATATGCATGGTGCCTTCTTTTTATAAGAAAAATGTCCTGGTGCATGAAAATTTTCCACTTTAGCCCCTTTGCATGTGTTTTTATCTTTTTGTATGAATGACTTCCAACTCATCCCTTTGTGCATTGATTTTTTGTCCTTTTTCTTGCTTTTTGAATATTTTATTATAACTTTTTGCTTTTCTTTTGTTTTTGTTTTTTTCTTTTTATTTTAGAACCATGTATTGGTATCACTTGTCATTCTCCTTTCACTTATACCTATTCCAAAGGTCCGTTGCAACTAGCATCACTTCAATTTGTAGCTCACACCACCTTGTGGCCTTGATCAAGATGAACAACATCATCAACATGATGGGCAACACCAGTTGCCACCTGTGTCGAGGGTCAAGGAGGTAGGAGTCCCATTGCAAGGTCAAATGACAATGTCCCTTTTGAGCTCAAGGGGCAACACTCTTCACGCATAACAATAAAACTATTAAAACCATCACTATCAAAGCTTTTTCTCTTTGTCGATACTTTGGTGGCCTTTGTTTGACCCACTTAAATAGCTCACCGTCAACTCCATTTTGCTTATCTTAGGCTCTAGGTGACTAAATCTTCGCTTTCAACTGCCCTATCTTAACCATTGCTAGACATTCTTCTCCTTGTATGGTAGCACCTTGTGCGGTTTTGCTTTGTATGATTTTGCATTGTACGATTTGCACTTGTAAGATTTGCACTTGCATGGTTTGCACTTGTATGATTTCATATTGTACAGTTTGACTTACAATCATATAATCTCTATCAATTGTATGATTTCACTCATTAGTTGTACTATTTGTACTAATTGTATGATCACACTCTTCAATTGTACGATTTGTGCTAATTGTACAATTTCACCTAACCTTTGTACAGTTCCTTCTTACACAATTGTACAGTCCCATTATTTGTTGGAAAGTTTTGATTGTATGATTGGTTGTTCTATTTGAACAACATCTTCCAACTGTGCAATTGATTATCCTCCAATTATATAATTGACTATTCCACTTTAACAATATATTTCAATTGTACAATTGAATTTTCCACTTGAACATCATACTCTAGTTGTACACTTAACTGTTCTTCTTGAACAACATCCTCCAATTGTACAATTAATTATTCCTCTTGAACAATATCCTCTATTAGTACAATTGATTGTTCCACTTAAATAGTATCATGATGCCAATTATTCAATGATGTATTTTCATTACTTTCCCAAATCAAGGTATAATCCAAAGCCTTTTGGTATGATCTTGGAGCAAATATCTTCATCTTTCTTTGATATATAGGAATAATTCCATCTATGAACCATATCTTTGTCAATGCCTCTAATTGGTCTTTCTCCAAATAGTCAAGCAACCCACTCAACCTTCGATTGTAAGAACAAACAAACTCATTCTCTCCTTGTATTCTATAAATTCCATCATTATTGTATGATAAAAATTCTTCCACAAATGCATCACACATTTTTTTCCTGTGTCCTCTAGTAATTCAATAGACCAATACATTATAAATTCTTGAAATATTGTAGGAAATAACAATCTCTAGTTTACCTCATTGGTTTGCCCAGTCGCTTTCCACACCATGCAATAAAATATTTAATGCCAAATTGGGTCTTCCTTCCCTTCTCTTGTGAAAATTGGATACCTTTGCTTCCTTGCTATGTTGGTTATGTTAGCCATCGATTGGGTTACTTCTTCTTCATCACTTTGATGAAGAGTCCCCTGGAATCTTTGATTGATTCTTCCTTTGTGTGGGTGGTCTGCTATGCTACTCCTCGTTAGATGTTTCTATCCTTGGTACCTTATTTTTACCAAACAGTCATCTCTCGACCTCCTGTGCATCCTTACTTAGCGACTTTATTTGTTGGTATGTCGATTGTGGCCCTAGTCCTACTTCATGAGACCTCATGTGTTGTTGCTCTAGTGCTCGACTCTCATCCTCTACACTCCTTTGCAACTTTCCCATCACTTGTTCAGGTGTTACCATCCACTCGACGTATCCTCGCACAATTTCTTCATCAACATCTTCTCTTATACCAACATTCTCCTTGACTCTTGGTGAATCTTGTACGTCTTCTATTTCTATCAACAATGTATCCCACCTTTCAATGTCTCCTTCATTCGAAGTCCATACTTGTTCTATCATTGGTTCATTTGAATTTTATGTGGAGTTGTTCATATTTCCTCTTTGAACAATTCTAGTACTTCTTACTGGAACTTTCTCCTCTCCTTGATCTCATATCTCATGGCTTCAAAAACTTGTATTTGTAATTCACCTCCAATTGGTTCCTACTCAAAATTGTCAATCGCATGTCTATTACGATAATTTGACCCAATTCGATAGGCAACAATGCCAAATGTAACACAAGTGGGGGTGTTCTCAGAAGGGGAGGTGAAATGAGAGGTTTTGAGCCATTGGATCATAGATTTTTGCTTCCATAATAGCTCCTCTTTTTTCCCATTCCTCCAACTACGTTGTGAGTCTAATTTCATTAATACTTCTATTTTGAGGCCATATAAATAGATTTGATCATTCAAATCTTCAAACTGAGGAATCACTTCTTGTTTCTTTTGCCTAATGTCTCCAAACTCCTTCCAATTCCAAATCTTGATTTTGGATTTGATGTATTACAACCTTTTTGTGAAACAAAAAATCCTAGTTACATTCCTTAGTTTACCTTCTTGCCACCATTGTCACACTCAAGGTTTGAAGGAACTATAGTTGAGCCACATTAACTAAAATTGAAATGGCAAAAAATTGACCTTAGTTTTCCACATTTCAACCATGATTGGCCAATAATCCGAACCAACATTGTTAAGAGTTTTCATCTTAGGAATGTGACCATGGATTAAGAAATTGTTAGAGAACAAGAACCTATCCAATATTTCCATGATAAAAGCAAAGCCTTGCCTTATTTTAGACCAAGTCATGAGGCCATTATCTGGTTGGATGTCCACAAGGTGAAGGTTTGCAATATATTCACTCATGAGGTCTGAGCTCCCATCTAGATTCCTATTTCCCCCTCTCTTATATTCCAAAGAGAGGATGGTATTGAAGTCTCCTCTAATCAAGACCCAAGCTTAAGAAAAATGGGAGATAATATAAGTTATATCCTTCCATTGTCTCTGCTTTTCCTCCAAAGTAATTGGAGCATAAATAGTCAAGCATAGCATAATTTGGTTAGATTATCTACTTTGTGCAACCACAACCAAGAGATCCCAACTACCAACCATATGGTGAATAATGATCTCTTTTAGGTCCTAGAGGTAAGCAATGTTGCTAGAAGCCCCATGGGAGCTTAGTGAAACCACTTTTCTTGTTGGCCATATTTTATTTGCAATAGACTCTATTTCCCCTATAGACATCTTTGTTTCCTGAAGGAAAACCAGGTGTGATTGGTTTGTACGAATAATTCTTCTAATTTCGTTTTGTTTTGAAAGACTCCCTTTGAGCCCTATAATATTCCAATTGATGATATTCATTAATAAAAGGGCTAAATATGTTGGTAAGGGCATTAATATTACCTTCATCTACAAGCTTTTCACCTTGTTTTACCTTATTATGTTGATTAGTCTTGTAACCTACCTTTTGGTTAGTGTCCATCTTCATTTTTTTTTCCTATTTCTTATCTTACCCCAATTGAATATGGAATAGATTCTAACATTGAAGTATGAGTATAAACAACCAAAGCGTTATTGGAAGGTTCATCAAATTTTATCTCAGGGTTTTAATTATTTGAAGTTTTAGCATTTAAAATATTGTTCTTGTCTATATTTTCTCCCTTATTTTTCTATTGAAAACCTTTGATTTCCTAGTTTGTCTTTGATTCCTTCCATACATATTTAAACTGAGTTTCTGAGATTTTTGTATCCATTATGTTCTCTTCCTCACATGTGAGGTTATTTGTGGAAAGAATTCCAAACATGTTAGTTGAAAACATTGCTTGATCCTTCATAACTAGTTTTTTTGTGTTCTTCTTCTCAGGCATTTGGAAATCTTCTAAGTTTGTGTCCTATTTCTTTTGATCTAAAATCTTATTTGGATAGACACTAGCCAAATGACCATATTCATGGCATATTCTACAAATAAAAGGAACGTTCTCATAGTCCACCACTTGCTCCCAAGTGTTCTCTCCAAATTGTAATGAGATTTTTTATGGAAGGGTTTGTTGAAATCTATTAAGACACAAATTTAAGCATAAATAATATGTTCAAATTTATGTGTACATTTAGCAGTCATAATGAAAGTTCCAAGGGAGTTTCCAATTGTAGAAAATACAACTAGATTCAAAAAATCAATTGGGAGTTCAAAGATTCTAACCCACATAGATCTTGTAGAATACATCTCTTCTTCGGCTTTACATTTAGTGTGCCAAGGCTTCATGAAAAGCCCTACTCTTCCAAAGAGCTAGGGACCCTCTTGAAACATTTTCTCTATCTTTATCAATAGCAAAAATAAGTAGAGAATAGCCATTGGGATAAACATATATTTGTAATTCACCTTGTGTTTTCGTATTTTGTAGTCCACACTTTGAAAGCAGATAGGCTCGAACAAAAACCCAATAAATGACAAAACAGTCCTCTTCTTTCTATATCTTCTATGCCATCCTGAATGTCATCCATTTTTAGCTTAACAATTGGGGTTCCATCAACTACTCTTATACATCTCAACTCAATTTTTATGGGATCAATATTAGGCATTCTTAAAGGTCTACGAGGTGCCTTAACATTAATGTTAGGATTAGTCTAGGATTGTCCACCATGAAGGGCATCCTTAAAATTCATTTTTGGGGTTGAATCTCCAAAATATTTACTCTTTAAAGGGGTTTCCAAAGTGGATTTATTTTGTAGGGGTTCCTTAGCAGCGGGATTGCTTGAGTTCTAAACCATTTTTTCTTTTTCTAAGTAGGCTTCTCTTATTTGATCTACAACTTGAAACTTATTTATGGGTCTCTTTAATCCATGCCTTGGATGCCGAGGAAAGGTGTGATTTTAGTTTCTTTCTTAGGTAGCAAGTTGGAAGTAATTTTCAATCAAGTTTATAGCATGAAGAATTTTTGAATGATTTTTTTTTAACCTATCATGGGTCTCCTGCAACATATCCTATGTTTATCTTGGGCAAATACAACAAAAAAAACAATCTAGCTACTAGGGCCCGTAGGCTTCGAAAAATAGCCTTTGCCTCCACCTTCACTCGATCCACAAATGAAACCCTCACACAACTACGTTTGAAACCCTCATCGCTCTTCCAACATTTTCAAAACTATCATCGGTTTTGGTATTTGAGATTTGAGGATTTTTTTTTTTTGGGAAATTTCAATTTATTGAATTGTAGTTGCTTTGGGGATTTTTTTGGGTTGAGGTCATGGAGTTGCCAATATTCACTAGAAAGGATGATATTGATGCTAGGAAATGGTGGAAATTTTTAATCTTTAAATTATCCTAATTTTGCATGGAAATGTAAGCTTAGTGATTCTTTACAAGAGGAAGCTTTATCTTGGTATGTGAACTTTGTTTGTGCCCATAATTTTACATACACACGAGAAGAATTTGAAGCCACATTCTTAAGCAAATGGAAATTTGAGAAAAAGGATAAAAATATAGTTATTTTGATGGATACACTTAAAGACTATGAAGAAGAAATCAAATGTCTTAAGGAAGAGAAAAAATGAATAAATTTGGATGATAGTTTGAAGGTTGAGAGAACCATATATTTGGTGTCAAAAAATATTTTTTTTGAATCTAAAGAATCTATTTTGAAAGTTCATGTCTACGTTCAAAGCAAAAAGGTTATTATTTCCATAAATCCCAGCAGTAGGTATAATTTCATTATATTATTTTGACTAAGAGGTTGTAGGTTCAAGCAACAAAAATTAAGGACATACAAATCGAGGGTGTGAACGTTCATATTTTTTAATATTTGAAGATTACCATGGACAAATATGTTTTACATTCAAATTTTTATGTTATTGAAATGGATGATGTGGATATTATTCTGGGGTACCCTTGGTTGGATTCTTTGGGTACTATTAACATTAATGCGTAAAAGGAGTTCATGAAGTTAAGGTACAAGAAAAATAAGATATAATTGTAGGATATTCCTCAACTTAAGAAGCAAGTATCCAAAAAGAAATAAGAAGAAATTATTGTATGAGAACAAGTTAAAGAACTAGTAGAAGAATCAAAAGCTAAGTCTACAACATAGGTAGTAGCAGAGTCCAAAGAAGAAGCAACAACAAAATCCAAGGAAGCTCTATTAAAAAAGCACATAGATGCACCAAAAGAAGGGCACATGAGAGAAAAGTTTGAAGAAGAATTTAAAATAGTAAAACAAAATGTTGAAGAATCAAAGGGAACAAAACATTAGGTTAAGATTACAATGTATTGCCACCCACACCACCATGAGTGACAATAACCTTAGAGGTAAGGCTTAGCACATAATTATTATTAAGGATTTATATGAAGTTAAAAAGACATCCATTATGATAATATTTGACAAAAAAATGTAGTAATTCTAGATCTCAGAGTGGTGTAACAACATCATAGAATAATAGGACCAACCATTCAAAATATTAGAGTAGAGCAACAAAAGCATGTAGCCAATAGAGAAATTATGGATATTCAAGTGGTTCAAGGGTAGCTTGGCATCATTGCAAATCACCACCAGTCAAGATTTCACTTGGATAAAGGGAATCTCAAAATTGGTACCAATTGTCAACATTGCTTAGCAAATAATATTGTCTAGTTTCTTCTCATGTTTCGAGGACAACATTTGCAAGTGGGTGGAATGTTATGGTACCTACAGATAGGAATATGGGGATATGATATTATATTGTGTATGGGTAATATGAATAGCTGACATGGGCCATACATAACCCAAGGATGATTATACGATAATAATAAGTGTGCTAATGGTTTATGAGTTATCTACACAAAGTAGCATTAGAAGATGGGTATATAAAGAAGGGATATTGCCATTATAATCATAATCAATCATATCAAGTATTCTCTTATAATAGTCTTGGCTCATGGAGCAGATCTCATTTGCAAAGATATCGTGGAGTGGTTCCTTCTTTAAGGAATAACACTAGTGTTGCCTTGAAGGGTATTATCACATCTTGTATTGTGTGAACTAATTATTGTGGTTGAATTAGATTATATTTAGCATACTGTGGATGATTTTATGTTTATGAGAAGCAAATGTTCATTATAAAAGCTTAAAGCTACAATGCCAAGGAAGAACAAAACATTGTTGGCTTTTTAAGCCTTACTACCATAGAATATCACAGATCCCAATATAAAATAGCCACAATATTAAAAATCAAAATAATAATATAAGAGTAGAATATATACTCGACCACTCACTTTATATACATTATTATTGATGGATTGATTTTCGAAGTTTTCTCAAACCGACCCAAGGCCTATATAATAAAACAAATAACATTAATTTATACACTAAAATATGAATTTAAATGATACGAGTCATTCATGAACTATGCATGAAGAAAAACTTACGTCATAAAATGATCGAAAATCTATATACAAGATTTATTCCTTTCCTTCTTGTAATCTGATGTTCATGTTTTTTATCATGGAGTATTGTCTCCATAATATAGCCACATTAATGTGACTCTTCAAGTACTTGACTAATGCTCTCCTTATAAAAAGTACTATGACCTTTGGCTTATCATCTTGTCACTTACATACTAGACTCTTCAAGTTCTTTTACATCGACACTTGACTCTACAACACGTGTACATGAATTTTAAACTTCTACATGCACTCTTACTCTAAGACACTTGTGCACATTACATATTTACATACTTACATATATGACACTTGTTCACAATCTCTCAATCTACTCTTGCACTCTAATTTACATGACACTTGTGCATTTCCTGCATATTACACTTTTACATGATACTTGTGCATTTCCTGCACATTACATTTTTACATGACACTTGTGCATTTCCATCATATTACACTTTTACGTGACACTCGTGCATTTCCTGCACATTACATTTTTACATGACACTTGTGCATTTCCATCATATTACTTACATAAAAGGGAAAATATAAATCATACTTATAAATTAAAGACTCAACCCTAATCTATTACATATTTACAATTGTACCATGAAGGTACCATGAGAGTGCATTAGCATGCACCAAATAATGCAATATTCGTCCACAAAAAAAAAAAAAAGGGGAAAGAGCACAACCTAAGACGTAAGATTGTTTTCCCCTTGTTGGTGGAAGCTTGGTAGCTTGCTTATTGTTGGCACTTGAATGTTTGAGCTTGTGGGCTTGGATTCTTTATGCTTGAGGACTTGATGATTGCTTGATTTGAGACTTCCTTGCTCAAAGAAAAACTTGGATGCTTAGATGCTTGCAAGAACATGAGCTTGAGTATGTACGAGGATGACGTTCACAAGAGTGTGACAATATTTTAGCATAATCTTGCTATATATAATGATAAATTCCTATGATTCTAGAAATATTATGGTAGAATTTTATTATTTTTAAAAGACCATGGATTGATGTCTCTCAAGTGTTGGCTTTATACAAAGCCATGGATCCGTGGGGAAAGAATTGCATTGAAGGTGACAAGATTGAAGATGGTAAGAATTTGAAAATAGGGTCAAGAAGCCATTGATAGAAGAAGATGAGAATGTCAATTATTGTATTTGAGATTCCTTGCAAGAGTTGTGGATCAGATTTTAGGGATTTATTTTATTGATGGTGGGATAGAAAGTCCAATCTCTTGATTTTAGTGCATGACAGTCAAAAGTGTCAAAAAACAATAGCATTGGTAACGCTTTCACCTCATGATTGTTGGAGGTAAAAATGAATAAAAAAGATCAAAATTAAAAGGTTTTATATAAGTGTTGTTGATGCTATCACTTGTGCCCTAATGCTTTCACTTTTGGAGCAATAAATACTCTAAATTTAGGCACAAGGAGGTTAATTCAATTTGACTAATTGAAAGGCTAATTAATGAAGGGGTTGTTAAACTTGAAGATTAGTCTTGTATACAAAATTGGGTGTCTATAGGTAGTAACGATTTTTTTCATGTAAAGATGTTGTGACAATGCATTTTTAAAACATTCATCTGGCTTTGAAGCAACAAAGTTGAGCAAACAACCGTTATGAGGAGAGCATCTCCCATTGCTAGTGCATAGGCTTACATAGCCATATGATTTTCAAGCCACCTTGTTGATAAAGTTCATGAGTACAAACATATTAATTAAGAGAAAGAGCTATCAATTATTAAAAAATAAAAATTGTTCTATTGTTTAATTATATAAGATTAATTTATCTTAAAAACTTATAATTTTTTTTAATCTTTTATATAAGAGATAAGAATGCAAATTAAGTTTTATTAAAAAACTATCTTTTGATATCCCGTAGGGGTAGCACAACTGTTCAAGCTTTGGCTCTTCTCCGGGACGTCCAAGGCCCAAACCATGGCATGGGTGAGTGTGTGAGAGGGTGGGTGTGTGGCGGTTTTGTGTAAAATTTCCTATTGATAAGTATAGTTATGGGCTTTACAAGAGGTCATGGTTGAGAGGAGACTGCTCAACCTTATACATAATTTTTCACAATAACTAAATCAATAATTTTTTTTTTATAAATAGTTATATCTTTAAAAAAACATAAATATAAAATAAAAAAACAATTAAAATTGATTTGTAAATTTCAGTTTGAATGCAATAATGCGTTATGGGCTATGAAAGCAAGAATCCACATATATATATATATATATATATATATATATATATATATATATGGGGTCAGTGAGATGATATATATAACAAATATGTAGGGGTCTAGGTTTTATTTCTAATTGTAATATTATAAAAAAGAATATACCATGGTGACATATACGAGATTAAAGAGAAACCAACGAAACTATGAGACACCTATATATGCATGTGTTTTTCTTTTTAATTTATTACTATAATAGTCTAATAAATAATTGTTTATTTTTGATTTTTTTTTAATTTAAATTGTAATATATGTAATATCGAATGTTAATTTTTTTATTAATAAACTTAACTTTTAATAAAAATAATAAAAAAATTATCTACCAACCAAATCTTAATTTTTCTTAAATTGTAATATTATAAAAAGAATATCTGGTGGGATATACGATATTAAGTAGAAACCAACAAAAACAATGAGATACCTATATATATATGGGATTTATGTTTTTTATTTATATTTATTATTATTAATTAATAAACTACACGAAGAGAAACCGCTAGTGAAGCAACATTTCTAACTAGCAAGCTGAGTACCCCTCTATGAATAGGAAGGCATTGTGTTTAACAACAGAAGCATCTGACGAGGATGTCTTCATTCAGTCTCCTTCATTCTCAGTGCCTTTCATATTCACATTGCAGGAGCAGAGCTAGGCCTGGAAGCTTGATACCCAGAACGATTCTTGTGGATGTGGGTCACACTCCCAGTGGTCTTGGATTCATTTCTGGGCACCCATGTGTTGCAAACAAGGGCATCAGCATCAGGCAGAGATTTAATAACAGGAGAGGAATAGTTTCGAGAGCAAAGAAGCAATCAGAGGAGAATGTCCTTCCTGTTGAGGAGGGCAAGGACATTGAGGAGGAGGTGGTGGAAGAGGAAAGAGAGGTGTCATGGATTCAAGAGAAGGCAGAGGACCTTGTTGAGTTCACAGGAACAGTCACCCAGGCCATCCCTGGGCCCAGAGTAGGCCAGACTAAAATGCCCTGGTTATTGGCTGTGCCATTGGCCTACATGGGTCTCACGTTTGTCATTGCAGTAATTAAGACCGTAAGAAAATTGAACTCTCCGAAGGCAAAGAAGCGAAGATTGGTAAGTTATAATGCTCTTTATATATCATCCTTTCTTTTTAAGATACACCATTTTTTCAGTGCATTGGAGATTCAGTTGGGGCCCTCATGGTGTTGGAAACTCTACCTTCCTAAGGAAAGGATTTTATTCCCTATGTTTACATGGTCACCTAGAGCATATGATGCCATGCCATTTATAAAAGATTAAAGGAAGCATGCTTGTTTTATTTGAACAAGATGTGTGGCTTCTATTGGAGCCACTAGTACCACAATAACAAAAACATCATTGTTCTTAATTACATTGTTATCTCTTTAATTATATCTAAATAGTTTTTTATTAAATATATTTTTCATTTTTTTTATTAAAGATATTTTTCATGTATTTTTTATAAAAGATATTTGTCATCTCCCATAATTTTCTAGGATTCACCAATTAAGTCCTTATATTTATTAAGAGATAAAATCTTATGCCTCTAATCACGATTCTGCAATTAAGTCCTATATATGTACGAAGAGATAAAATCTTACTCTTCCAATTATCTTTTAAAATTTGAATTTTGCCAAGATGAAAATCAACACCACTAATGACTAAAATATTTGCTACCCTGTTTCCATATCTATAAATATGTTGTTTATAACAACCTATCAATTTCCTAATATATATATATATATATATATATATATATAAAGGGGTCTTATTCATGTCCATAATATCCCAAGATATCATTTCATCATCACTAATTATTTTTGGGTTTAGTCCCACTTCTTGTTAATACTGGAGATCTTTGCTTCTGCTTTCCCAGATCAATCTCCCTTAAAGTTTGTTTTTCTCTTTGTTTTTGCTTTTTGGGTTTTCCTCATTTTTTTTTACTCCCACCAACACTTTCATCTTCATTAATCTCTTCTACTTTTTCACAACTTATTATCTATAAGTTTGTTTTGCTCTAAAGGATTTGAAGTGCAACTAACAACTTCAAAAACACTTTCTTATCTTCTTATGCTGCCCTAAAATCCCTAAATTGCTATGGTTTTTTTCCAATTTCATTTCCTTATTATGCTGCTCTTTACCTCTAAACTACTTTTATTTCTATTGTTAGAAGAGGATTCTATACTAGACAAAAATAAAGAGGACTTATCTGAAATAATCTTGATCTTTTCTGTTATCTTTCATTTAAAATTTTCTGCCACATCTTCCTTTGCACCTTAATTCCTTTCAGATTTGGTCTTGCATATTGTACTTTCTCATCCCTTGTATCCTTCTTTGTTTCTTCTAACTGTTAGTTCGAGTAAACTATGACAGCCTTTTTCATATGATGTTGTAGATAGGCTTTCTTTGCTTCTTAGTTTGGAATGGAATATCCTTGATCTAATCCAGCTTTAGTATGATTTCTTTGCTTTGTCTTGAAGTCTGTCTCATGTCCAAAATTTTCTGTCTCTCTTTATTGTTTTCACTTTGCAATGTCTTGCCATGTGTCCAGTCTCTGAACATTTGCAATATTGGAATGCAATGTCTTCATAATCCATTGGTTGATCCCATTCTCTTGATTCAGATTTAATCTTAATGGAATGTGGCAAAGGATTTGAAATATCCATAGCAACACATATCCGGGTATAGATAGCATGCTTTCGCTCCTTAGTAGTTGGTACCTCCTTGATAAATTCCCTAGGGTATTTCCATTATTCTTCAAAGCATCCTTATTGATAAGCTGATATGGAAGTCCAAAAAGCCTAACCACATACCGGAAGCTTTTTAGTAGTTTCTGTCTCTGCAGAAAAATTCTCTCTCCATGGTCTTAAATAAAGGACATCTCTCCCCCCTAAACCATGGGCCACCACCCATTATTTTATCCCTGATTTCTAAACTGAAAAAGATGACGAGGAAAAAACCTTTAGAAAGAAAAGTCATAAAGTAATTTGAATTCAATCCCCACTTCCACTTGATCCAATTTTAAATCTTTGACCAATATCCGTGGAACTTACATATTAACCCTCTATTTTTAAGAACCATCCTACCATGCTCGATCGTCTCATCCTTGATAATCACTTCTAGTATAGCATATGCTCCCTGGATCGGACTTGCCATATATTTGCTCTTCCTCTTATATTTAACTTGGGCATCCATACTTCCAACTAGGGCACCCCTGACTTCCCTCTAGGCTTTCAAATATGTCTTTCCTTCCATGTTGCTTAGTGGGGCTTGCTTCTGGCTTGCAGTCGCTCCCAGTTCGCACTCCCAGCTCGCACTCCTTCTCTGGCTCTTGTCATGATTAATTTTCATATTGATTTTTTTTATTATCATTTTTTAGTATGTAAAAGAAATATAAAAAATAGAGAACTTTTCTTGACAATTACATCTCTAATATTTGTGTATTTTTATTAAAAACTGAATAATTCAACGGTGCTTCAAAATTTACCAGTATGTAGAGTGCAGTATACATATATTATAATTGATTTCTGAAACTTTTTAAAAGAAACTATCTATTTATCTGTCTATATAGTTTACATAGCATTTCATGCTAACATGTATGGATAACATTTCTTGATGCTTAAGACACTGGAGTTTTTAAGGTCAAGTATGTTAAAAAATCAGTCTTAAGTACATCCAGTACCATCATAATTACTGGTGCCCGGCACAGGTACTGAGTCCTTTTCCCTAGTAGACCAAAAATTGGAGCTCGATTTTACTATCGGACTAAAAACGGGCAGATCTAAACCATCCTTTTGTTTTCTAAAATCTATAATCAGTTGTTTAATGAATAGTATTTTAGTATCATCCTGGTGGTGAGTACTTCACCTCATTGGATGACCAAAAGCCATAGACCTAAGCCATACAGTTTATACTACTTTCACAAATACCATCCAGGAAAAGAGTTAAACATAAAACTATAGTACTTAGGAAAACACTACAAAGTTAAAGAGTTACAAGAAAATGCCATTTTCTATTTCAAAGCAGCCATAATTTTTTGTAAGCAATGTCTCTTATTACCATGGAGATTTGGACTTGGGCCAACATGGTGGTGAGTGCTCCACCTTCCAACTAGATCAAAAAGGGGCAGAGCTAAACCATGCATATTATATGACTTTAAAAAATATCAAACAAGAAGATTGTTGCATATGAAACAACATTTAATGTCTTGGATATTCCCATTTTTTTCTATTGCAATGGCTCTTATTACAATATGGATTTTAAGTCGGGCTATCATGGTGGTTACTACGAGACCAAAAGGCAGATTTAATGCATAGATATTATATTCCTTTTAAAAATGTTACTCAAGCAAAGTGTTACATATAAAACACCTTTTATTATATTCCTTTCAAAATGTTACTCAAGAAAAGTGTTAAATATAAAACACCTTTTTTTCAAAAGCATCTAAAACCATTGTTATGCATGTCTCTTATTATCATAGGGATTTGAGCACGGGTCATCACAGTGGTGGGTGTTCCACCTTACTACTAATGGAAAACCTGCAGACCAAAACCTTACATCTTATATTACTTTCAATGTCTCTTATTATCATAGGGATTTGAGCACGGGTCATCACAGTGGTGGGTGTTCCACCTTACTACTAATGGAAAACCTGCAGGCCAAAACCTTACATCTTATATTACTTTCAAAACCATGAAACGAGTAAGTTTTTTCTTTTTGATCAATACTTCTTGTACACATCTGCCGTGGGGTGGGGTTGAACCGTAAAGGTCTTACCTTGTGAGATTTTCTCCTCATCAAGGGCAAGGAGAGCTAGCATCTCTGTATTTGCACCCCATTGTCCTCTTGTTGTAATGGGGATTGAAAATTGAGCAATCTTGCTGCTAGACCTAAAGTTAGTATGCCTAAAATGCGCATCTTATATTAGTTTCAAAAACATCACAAAGCAAACGAGTTACATAAAGGTCATGCCTTGGGAAATTCTGTCCTCATTAAGGGCAGGGAGACCCAGCATCTATGCTTTTGCAGCTGCTTGTAAAGGGTCAACATCTTTTCCAAAGCGTGGATTGTAAAAATAGAGTTCAGCTCTCCTAACACCAAGAGATACTGTTCTCACAAAGTTCAACGAGAGCATCTTGTCTTCGGCATCTGCTTGCAAAGAGTTAACAATTCTTCAAAGAGCCTGGATTCTAGACATAACATAATCTGCCGAGAACATTCTCCAAGAGTTGACCTCTTTTAACACCAATGGATAGCAATTGAAAAATGTTTTTGCTGGGTGCTTCTGTTAGCATGTGGTACTAGTTTATCTTTTGCAGTAGCGACAACATCACAACGGTACATGCACCCCTGTAATGTGATGGTTTTATTCACAGCTGCTATGGAAATTAGGGGCTTAGCACGGAGATCCAATTTGAAGACTTCACTGTATTTGAAAGGCTTCCATTTTTCATATAAGGTATTTTGAATGGCTTGCCCTTCAAGAGGAAAGCTTAATGAAACTCTAATAATGCCTTTCTTTTTTTGCACTCACTGTGCAAATTAGGGCCATACCAGTCCAAACACTCATTTGAAGACTTTGTTGTTCTTAAAAGTCTGTTGCATTTGTCAAATAAGTGGTTATGAATGGCTTGCCCTTCAAGAGAAAAGCCCAGTGAAACTTTAGAGTTATAAAAAATATAGAAAAATGGAAAAAAAAGAAAAAAAGACAAGTCAGTCTCCAAGAACATTGTTTTTTAGTTTATTTAGTTGAATTGGCTGCAAAGTGTTTATCATTTCCATCCATAATTCTTTGTCAAGTAGTATGCTATTCTTCTGAGTCACAACAATAAATGTGCTTGTATTATAGAAATTAGGACCTATGCAGTCGAAATACATTTGAAGACTTCAGTGCCTCTTAAAGGCTATTGCAGTTATCACATAAGAGGTTTTGAACGGCCTGAGCTTCAATGGGAAAGCACAATGAAGCTTTACATTCAAGATGTTAGTCTTCAATATCAGTTTTAAGATATTTTTTTTAAATTTAAATTTATTTTTAAATTGACTTTTGTTGTACAGCGATTATGGTTACCATCTATTGATTGCATATTCTCTGAAAAACAATGTGCCCACATGATGCCATTTTTTTAGGCATCCACCCTAGAAATTAGGGCCTTAGTAGTCTAAACTTAAAGACTCACTTTGAAGACTTCAGTGCCCCGCTAAGGCTGTTCAACTTTTTATAGAATGGGTTTTGAATGGTTTGTCTTTTCAGAAAATTCTATTAATATCCATGGATGACCAAAGTAGGCCAATGGAATTTTAGAAAAGTCCAAAGAATTTTTGGTAGTCAAAAAAGGAGATTTTTAAAGGACATTGCCTTTCAGTTTGTTTAATTAACTTTGGATGTGTAATGGTTATCTTTTCCAACCTTTCAAATCCCTCCACTTTTGGGATTTGTGAGTTTATGCTGGTCTCTTGCTTATAGACAAAATCCTTTTTTCATACTTCTATTATTTGGTGGATAAGAAAAGCCTGCACCAGGCTTTCAGCTCTCTTAGGTGCATTCTTGAGTAAGATATTATGATCATATCATGCATGACTTATACAACATGTACTTAGCTTGCTATTTCGTATGTGTTGTTTTTGGTTATTGTAGAAATGGAATACAACACACTGCAATACAATTCCATTACCACTTAGATAAACAAAATATACAATGGGAATAACTTACAATTACAAATGGATACATTGTGCACACAACATGTATCCTGCACAACAACTATCTGCAATACATCATACTTCGACGAACCATCAACAACACGCTTCAGACAACAACATTCACACACACTCCTAGATACAAACAAGTAGATGGATGATAGATCATCATCATCATGTATTCAGGAAATGTAAGGAATCTACTTATACTTTTCCTGGGAAGAGGGAGGTAGTTTCCAACTTCCTCAACTTCTTCGTACCTAACCTAACTACCCTTGCATAACACGTCTAATTACCCGACATCGTAATTACATGATATTTGAATTACATGTACATCCAAATTACATATACATTCTAATTACACGAACATTTGAATTACATACACTCATTTTGTCAAATACTTGGCGTACAAACTACAAAATGACAAAACTTCATTCATTGATTATGCAAACATGTCAATTTGCCTGCCTACATCTATCCCCTCCTCTAGACTTGTTGGCGTCTTCAATGACACATGAGCTGAACATTGGGATAAAATCATTGAACATTGTACTGGAATCTCGTCACATTCCTTCTATTTTATCTTGTTCTAGACATCTTTTGCAACTAGCTTTTCTTCAAATTGCTTCCAGGCACACATTGTTCTCCGATTGCTTAGTCCATTTACTGCAATTGGCTGCATCACCAACATGATAGGCAATGTACATCACCACCTTTGTCGGGGGTCAAGGGGCAATGCCCTTTGCACTTAGCCTTCACTCGACCCTCTTAAACAAATTCCCTTCAACTTCGAATGACCTCTTCTTGGCTCTAGATGACCTCTTCTTAGCCTTAGATGGCCCTACCTTAGTCTTTGGCAGACATCCCTAGGCCTCAGACGACCTTGTGTTAGTCTTTGATGCACATACCTTGGCCTTAGACGACCCTCCTCGTGGGCCAGACGACCCTTCTCTTGGGCTAGATGACCCACTTCTTGGCCCGGACGACTCAACTCTTTGGCCAAATGACCCACCTTTTGGGTTAGATGGCCCTGGGCCTAACGACTCAAATTGTCGGTATAATTTTCCTGATGGCCCAATGGAATTGTTTGACAACCCGACTTTGTTAGAAAAACTTCCTCATTCCTTAGACGACCCATCTTAGCTTCCAGACTACCTACCTCTGCAGTCAAATAGTTTGGCACCAGCTCTAGGTGGCCTGACTTCATTAGATTGTTTGCCTTCTTCCTCAGGCGGCCCATGTTTGCTTTTGGACGACTTGCTTTTGCAGCAAGACGACCCATATGGACTTTCGTACATTTTAGGGTACCTAGGAATAGATATTTGGGGATATATTATTATATTGTATAAGGGTTGGCATGGGCCACACATAACCCAAGGTTGATTATATTATATTATAATATAATATTATATTAGTAGTAGGCTCCCCAAAGTAGAATTAGAAGATGGATATATAAAGAAGAGATATTTGTCATTGTAATCATCATGGAGATCAATCATATGTAATTGTATTTGCCCACAAAGTGGCTTATGGGACTTTGCCCTCCTTAAGTGGCTCTCTCATCTTGGGAGATCTTGTGGAGTTATTCCTTCCTTAAGGATAGCTTTAAAATGAGTGGTCATATGAAGGAATCCGAGCAGTATTGAGGGAGATATGACCTTCAGCTGTTTGGAACAAGGGCAGTGACAAATTTTCAAATCGCGAATTTTTTGGAAGACAAAATTTGTTAGTTCGGGTAAGCAAATCAGTTGCAATTTATTTTTTTTGGAAGAAAAAAATTGCAGATCTAGTTGTTTATGGGAATTTTAGCTTTAAATAAGTGGAGAGAAATATATTTTTATAAAACCCTAGTTTGCATTGGGGCATGATATATATTTTCATGAAACCCTAGTTTGCATTATCTTGGGGTGTGAACTTATGGAGATACAAAAATTTTCTGGAGAAGATGATATTGATGTTAGAGAATGGTGGAAACTATTTAAATCCTTGTATTATAATAATTATCTTACTTGGAGCCTCATGCTTCCTCACTATCTTAGAGGAGCAACTCTCTCTTGGTTTAATAGTTCTAATAAATATAACTTCACTTGGGATGAAATGGAGCATGCATTCTTGAGTAAATGGGACCCATATAAAAAGATAGCTAGTTTGAAGGTCACCATCAAGGGATATGAAGAAGAAATAAACATGCTTTATAAAGAACAAAAGGAAATAAAAAGAGAGCTATCAAATTTCAAAGAAATGGTAGAAGATAAAAAAGATGTCAGTATGCAGACAGACGAAACCATACCTTTGGTAGCAGATAAGTTAAAAAGTGGACAAAGGGATTTGTTTGAATCTAAAAGGTCTATTTTGTAGGTTCATGGATGCATTCAGAAGGAAAAGGTTATTGTTTCCATTAACCCTAGCAACAAATATAATTTTATTAATATTGCTTTGGCTAAAAGGTTGCAGGTTCAAGCAACAAAAATATAGGACATACAACTTGAGGGTGAGAATGTTCAGATTTTTGAAGATTTGAAGATCACCATGGATAAATATGTTTTACATTCAAATTTTTATGCTATTGAGATGGATGATGTAGATATTGTCCTTGGTTATCCTTGGTTGGATTCTTTGGGTACTGTTAACATTAATGTGCAAAAGAAGTTTATGAAGTTATGGTACACGAAAAAGAAGATAACATTGCAAGATATTTCTCAGCTTAAGGAGCAAGGATCCAAGGAAGACCAAGAAGTGGTCACAGAGAAACAAATAGAAGAACTTGAAACAAAATCCAAGAAGGCAGTAGCAGCAATAGATTCCATGAAAGAAGCAAAAGCAATCGAGCCCATGGATATAATAGTAGCAGAGTCCAAGGAAGCTTTAATAGAAGAGCACAAGGACACACCAAACAAAGGGAACATGAAAGAACAATGTGTAGAAGATTTTAAAATAATGGAGCCAAATGTTGAGGAATCAAAGAAGGTAGAAAATCAAGTTAAGGTTTCACCATTTTGCCATCCACACCACTATGAGCGGCAACAATCTTGGAGGCATGGCTCAAGGCAGCAATATTATGGTTCTACATGGAATCAGAAAGGCATCAAGTATGGCAGTGTTTGGCAGAGAAAGCATAGTGATCCTAGTTTTCAGAGTGGTTCATCAACATCAAGGAACAAGTGGACCCATCATTCAAATTATCAAAATACAACAGCAAAAGCATGGAGCCAACGAAGCAGATTTGGATACTCAAGTGGCAAAATGGCATACCAGCATCAACGTGTTTCACTAGGATGGATAGATGATCGAGATTGTTACTAGTTGCTAACATTGCTTGGCAAATCATTGTAGACAACAGTTCTAAGCCCTAGGACTGGCTAGAACATCTCGTCCATCAATTTTGAATTGTACATAGCAATTTTGGTATGATGATGTTTTGATTTGATAGGAAAAACAACCAATGAAATGAAGGCTGAAATGTAATCACATATGGCATAAAAGGACAAAAACAACCACCTTTGTTAATGCTGTAGTTAAGGCTCTAGACGGGTTGTTAGACGTCTAGTTAAGACGTCAAGTTGTTAGACGTCTAAGCATTGTGTTAAGGCAAGTATTAAGGAGACGGTTGGGGTGGTTTGGAAATTGGTTGGGGAACCAATTTACCCCTTCCTATTTAAACCCCCCTCTTCAAACATTGTAAGGCCTATGCGATGGATGTTGTAGAAGCTATTGATGCTATTCATTCTACGTAATATCAATGTTGTTATATTGTTTCCATGTTCTGCGTGTATGGTGATTGTGTTGTGAGTTGCAGGTTGTAAGCCATTAATGGAGTGATTGCAGGTTGTTCTGTGCTAATCAATATTGCAGGTTCTGTCATTAAAGATTGCAGAAGACAAGCACTGAAGCAGGAACCAGTTCTGTGTTTTGCAGGTTTACTAGACGAGAGGATGAACCAGACGTCTGACGTCTGGTAGCCCCAGACGGCTAGCCGTCAACCCACCAGCCTGACGTCTGGACCTAGACTAGACGTCTAGAACCTGCCCGACGTCTGACCACCCCTGACGTCTAGTGCCTTGACGTCTGCCCCTACAAGCCTGACGTCTAGCACCCTGACGTCTAGACCTGCTGATCCGACGTCTAGACTCCTGACGTCTAGACCCAGCCGTCAACTAGCAGAGTTAGAATATTGACTGATAAACTGGTATAACCTTTGCTTGGAGCCTGATACTGACTTGTCATCACCCCATCCCGGGAATGTACTCACCCCTGTCTACATTTGGCGTCGTTGCCTAATTAAAAAAAAAAACCCGGAGTTTAGGTGAATGACTGGTTTCAGGTCACAGAATAAAGAGCAAATACCGGTAAGAAGAAGCACACGATTGGCAAACTTAAGGACACACGAGGCCATAGAGGTGTCTCACCCTGAGGTGGAGAGAGTGTGGAACATTGAAGAAGAGAATAACACAAGCATTGAGACATTGTTGGTGACTGCAGAAAACGAGGGAGAACAAATAGCTGAGGAAGAGCCCATCATTGAGAACTGGACGACAACACCAAAACCAGCGAGGGAAGGGTGGCCAGAGGATACTGAAGGAGAGAACCTTGTATCAAGGCACCTACGCGGAGGTTCGTGGGGAGGAAGGCCGGAGCCACGTTTGGTATATTCGCGAAGGAGGTCGCGAAGCAGAGACCAATTGGAGACGGGAAGAAGGCTATTTGAGTACAACTTTGCACCACCAACAGTAGATAGACAACCGAATCAACCACTACAACCACCAACACCAGGAAGTCAGAATATCATGGCGAATCCCGCCAATAGAACGATACAGCAAAAATGCCCACCCTTCTCAGGTGAAGGGAAGGAGGATCCATCACGACATGTGGGAACTTGCATTACCATTTGGGGAGCAAATGGGGTCACATAGGACACACAATGGTTGCAACTGTTCCCAGCCACATTGCGAGGCATGGCAATAGACTGGTACTTGAAGAGACAAAGTACGCGAGCATTTACACAATGGGATGAGTTGAAGAATGCATTCATAGAAGAATTCCAACCCATGAGGGATGACACTGACATAATTACCGAAATATGCATTACAAAGCAAAAGACGGATGAGGATGTCAAAAGCTACAATAGAAGATTGAAACAATTGACAGACAAAATGGAGATGACACCTGCCGACGGTATGATAAAGCGGTGGTTTTTGGATGGGCTACTACCAAGGTTCAAGAAGAAAATGAAGGCAATACCATCCTCAACGTATGAAGAAGCACTGGAGAAGGCTAAAAACTTCGAAAGTGAAGGCAAACAAACGACCGCAGGTATCGGAGGATACTTAAAGCATACCGAAGATTCGGACAGTGAAGCTGAAGACAAAGTACAGAGCACGATTCACACCTTCCGGAGGGAATTTGACAAAATTCTAAAAGAAGCAAAAGGAGAAGGTCGAAAGGATCGAAAAGAAATTTGGTGTTCAGACTGCAAGGCAGAGGGACATTCAAATGTAAACTGTCCAAAGAAAGCATATTGTAACATATGTGAAATTGTAGGACATCCTGTCATCGACTGTCCATTTAACTTAAAAAGTACGAGGCATCAGACATTGGCAATACAACAGGAAGAGCAGCCAAATGCACAAAGAAATGGACAAGGAGCTACTAGCGGAGGATATCGGAATAGTCGTCGAGGAGGAAGACAAGGAGGCCAGAGTCGATTACAATACGACTTTGATGGGCGGTCGATTATCCAATGTCGGAATTGTCAAGAATGGGGCCACTTTGCGAAGAATTGTTCCAAACCCCAGAATGCAGGTAACAATAGTGGCAACAATACCACTCAAATGTGTAAATGGTGTGGGCCAGGAAACCACAAGGAGGTTAATTGCCCGAACAAGGCAAGTACCAGTGGAACCTAGAATATCAACCTCATAGGTATTGGAGAGGTGACAGAGGTAGACAAAGAAGTCTTGGCTGTAACAAGAGCACAGACCAAGAAAACGGAACAGTATCCAAACCCTGCCAAGGAAAAGGAACGATGGCAGGAAGCCCAAAAATTAATTGAAACAGAACTAGCAAAGGAGAAACAAGGACAACTAGTTCTGGAAAAAGTGTTAAAGAGACCGGAGATCACGAAAAAGGCATCAGTAGAAGGCTTGGTAACAGAGGTACTAAACACGAAGGTGGAGATGAAGGTCGCCAACCTGTTTAGTGTAATACCTGAGTTGTATGCTACGATCGGGGAAGTCATCAAGAAGAAGGATGAAACTCGACAGGTAGCAACTATCAAGCAAGGACAATTCATCGATCCAACAATCCTGATGATTGAAGCCGGGAGAAGGCCAACTATTGTCCAAATGGAGATTTTGGACCATAGGCTGAATCAAGTGATTGTAGATGGAGGGTCTAGTGTGAATGTGATGCCAGAGAAGACATGGCGGATTCTGGGGCAACCCGCCTTACGGTCTCCAAATTTCAAACTATATGGTGCTGATCAATATGGCATTGAAACAATAGGCGTTTTGATGAATCAGAAGGTACGCATAGCAGAGCAAGACTTCATCTTGGATTTTGTTGTCATTGCTATGAAAAAACCCGCATATGATGCACTGCTGGGACGAGGATGGTTGAGAACAACAAAAGTCAACCACAATTGGGAGAAAGAACGTCTATCTTTCAAACAAGGGCAACACAAGTACATAATTAATCTGAAGAACCAAACAGTAAGTCAGGACATAGCTACTTCAGATGATTCGGGGTCCTCTTCGTCAGATGGTGAAACGGGATATGAACCAGATGAGGAGGGAGTGTTGCACCTTGACGACTGCACAGAAGATGAGTATGACCAAGATAAAGGGTTACTACACTGGCAGTTGGAAGATTATGAGATCTTCCCTCCCCAATGTCTTTGCATAGATGCGGGAAAAGAGATTCAAGAGGATGAGATGCAGGAACCAGAAAAAGAAACCAGCAACAAAAGACAGACAACAGCAGAGAAGGACAAGGAAAGGGAAAAGTGGACATTTCCCAAGAATTTTGCAGAATTCACGATGGGGGAGGCAGTCATAGAAGACAAACCAGCACACCCCATCGCTGCACTAAAGGCAGCAAATGAACCTGAGTCAATCAAATATGAAGGTCCAAGAATGATTCAGGTAAACTTGGGAGAAAAAGGCGAGGAAAAGATGATCAAATGTGGAGATGATTGGGATCCAGTCCTGAAAGCAGCAACATTCAAGATTTTTATGGACTATAAGGATGTTTTTGCTTGGACATATAAAGATTTGAAGGGAGTACCACCCGAACTCTGCGTACACAAGATTCCTCTGATAGAAGGTGCGCAACCAGTAAGAAGGCGTCCTTACAGAATGAATCCCAAATATGCAGCAAAGGTGAATGCCGAAATCGAAAAGATGCTAGATGCAGGCATTATATTCAAAGTTACGACAAGCGAGTGGGTCTCACCAATTGTGATCACTCTAAAACGAGAAGTAGATAAAATCCGAATCTGTGTGGATTTTAGAAGTTTGAATGCCGTAACCGTAAAAGATCCCTTCCCAATCCCATTCACAGACTCCATATTGGAAGAGGTAGCCGGCCACGAGATATATTCATTTTTGGATGGATTCTCGGGGTACAATCAGATTAGCATAGCAGAAGAAGACAAGTTGAAGACTACTTTTGTGGTAGAAAATGGAATATATGCATACAATCGCATGCCATTTGGACTATGCAATGCGCCCGCTACTTTCTAGAGGATCATATTGTATATTTTTGATAAGATGTCCACAGGAAATTTTAAAGCCTTTCCTAGATGATTGGTCACTGTATGGGAAGACACAGGAACATTTAAAGGCTTTGGAGGAATGCATGGGTTTATGCAGGAAGGCACGAATATCACTTAACCCAAGCAAATGCGTATTATTGGTACCATACGGGAAGTTGTTGGGGCATATAGTATGCCAAGAGGGTTTGAAGCCCGACCCAGATAAAATAAGGGTAGTATTGCTGATGGAGGAGCCACATGATGTGAGCTCGGTTAAGACCTTTCTGGGAACTGTCGGATATTACAGGAGGTTTATCCGGAATTATGCATTAACATCTCATCCACTAGACGCGCTTACACGTAAGGGTGTTCCATTCAGATGGACAGAGGAACACCAGGGGGCATTTGAGGGATTGAAAGGGCACTTGGTGAAAGCACCTATCCTGGTTTACCCAAACTGGGAGAAAGAATTCCATGTGCATGTGGATGCCTCAAATTTTGCCATTGGATGTGCCTTGGCACAAGAAGGCCAATACGGGTTGGATCAACCCATATACTTTGCAAGTCGGCTCACCGTCCGAGCCGAGAAGAATTATAGCACAACGGAGCGGGAAGCACTAGGAATGGTGTATGCAGTACAGAAGTATAGACACTACCTACTAGCTAACCCCTTTGATTTTTATGTGGATCATCAGGATTTGTTGTACTTGATCAACAAACCAACGATCTACGGATGAGTGAGTCGATGGCTCGTCACTCTACATAAATTCGTGTTTAGAGTGGTAGTCAAGCCGGGAAAGAAACACGTAATAGCGGACCAATTGTCAAGGATTTGCTTAGGAGAACCTGCAGAGGGAGGAATACCAGATGAATTCCCCGATGCACAATTGTTCATGATTAATGCCATACCAGGATGGTATAAGCATATAGGGGAATATTTGTCGACAGGGCAGCTGCCAGAAGAGTTAACGGCAATTGAGCGGCGAAAAGTAATCATGAAATCGACACCCTTCATCTTGATTGCAGGATTGCTTTACAAGATGGGGGAGGACCATGTATTGCGAAGATGTATAATGGAAAATGAAGTACAACAAACCCTGAAGGAGACACATGAGGGATTGGCAGGAGGACACATGGGACCAGATGCGACAACCAGGAAAGTGTTGTTGGCAGGTCTATGGTGGCCCACCCTCTTTATACAAACCACGTGCTCAGGTGAATATGATCAACTTGGGACAAACAGGAACTTCCAGAACAGAAGAGGAAGATCCGGGTAGACAACCTTCTGGAAACAACGAGCAGGGTAGCACTGTTCGAGAGGAGGAAACTCATAACTTGGATTGGTTTTTTGGGAGTGAAGAAAGGCAAGCAATGGAACTCTCAAATAACAGTGAAGAAGACCGACTCCAAATTCCGACGAAAGACGCACAACAGGAAGTTTTGGGAGAAGAAGAAGAAGATGAGGAAGAGGGAGTTAGACTTCTGCAACGAATGAGATCGGAAACACATAGGTTGCAAGAAGAATATGAAACTCTGCGACAGTATAATAGTCAGCTACGGAAACAGGTAATCCAGGAGTTGGACACAACCATGCAACGAGTAAACGAAAGGCAAGAAGCTCGCCTCGCAGAATGGGCAGAGCTAGAACAGGATGAACTCAGAAGAAGTGCAACAAGGAACTCTTTAGAAAGTAGTTTATTTTCCTTACCAGAAGAAGAACAGGAAGATACTATCAGTCCAGTTGAAAGTAGAAGAGGAAAGGCCTTGGCAATAGATGCACGTTCCAGAAGTTCCTCACCTACATTAAAAATTGTGCTAAATTCGGAAGAATCCTCAAGCGCGGAATCAGTGAACCATAAGGAGATGGGAGAGTCTCCAGAAAGACCCAGGATATGGGAAGCAGGACAAAGCTCGTGCTAAATATCAGAAAAGCAGAGAGGAAATGGCAACCATATTATGGAAAGATATCAAGACGGTACCAGAGAAACCAAAAACTGGAGGATGGTTGGAAGAAACAAGCAGTGACGACAATCTACCCCAGAATTCAGATATTCCATATGCCAGTCCTAACCCAGACTGTAGGAGACAAAGGGATGAAGATCGCAGTCGGCAAGCAGGTGTCAGATTTATGGAAACTGCACAGATAATTGAGGATGATGCTTCACTGAGTCCACAAGACGAATACAATGGAGGATTAAACGAGGACGTGATACCAGAATTACCCCCACCTCGTGCATGGAGAACACCATATGTGGGAGCCATGAGACGTCCAACTGAGCGGGAGGAGGTAGCCAGGTATCGGATGGCTGCACTTGACTTACGACAACATAGGAGAGAAGTGAGAAGATTGTAGCAACGGGTGCAAAGAAACCTCAGAATGGCCATTAATCACGACAGGAGAAGGAAACGATTCCAGTACGGATTCGGTCTTTTCAGAAGAGTACCAGGAAAACCTAACTCACTGTGCCATGCAAATACACTTTGAGGAAAGCAGATGGAGACGAAGACTGATAAGGGCCGATAGGAGATTGAGGATTTTACACCAATTAACACCCTCACATTTACACCACCCACCAGAGACGAGCACAACTAATAAACGAGGCTCGTAGCAGAGACAACTTAGGTATTCTCGGAAGATCGCAAGGATTTCCGAGAGCACTTGACTAAGGTAGGAGCGTGGTTGACCTTCGTCTTGGTAGCTTGAGAGGAAGAAATTCCCCTCCGGCTACCAATAGGTCCACTGGTTCTCAGTTTGGACCGCAAGGGCCACCTGAGAACTTAGTCCAAGCCAACCCATTACTACGTGCTCTTGAGAACGGTCCATCTCAACGAGCTCGTAGGAACCGAAAGCGTCGTCAGGAATGACTAAGGGACTGATCGAATCTCCGGCAGTTGGGAGTCCAGCAGCCCAACATTAGAGAGATTTGATCGGAAAGAGGCCGAGGACGCGGTAACCAGGTCCGCAGAAGGAGAGATTGGGATAGAAACCCCAATCTAGAACATAGAGATCAAGCGCAGGCAGTTGCAGGAAACGATAGAGGTCGAGGACTAGATCTAAGAACTAGACGACCCCACCAAAACAGGGAACATCAAGGACGACAACAGCCTAGGCAACATGAACTTGATCAACAGACACAAGAAGAGATGTTGAATTATTTGGATGACTGTATAATAATCCGGCGTAATGATGGAAGTACTGAATGAATTCCACTGGTGCCCGCCCATCCACAACGCCCAAATAACAACCACCGGGAAGAAGTAGCAGAACACCTGGATAATATTGCAAATCCAGAGGAAGGAGAAGTTCGCATGGCGGAAGAATGGATGGAACAACTATGTCTGGTAGCGGAAAGAAATGAACAAGATACTAATAATGTCAGACGATGGCCGAGCATAAATCATTCCCGTGAGCCAGAAATAAGGCAGTAGACGGAAGAAACAGAACAACAAGACTGGCGCATTATGCCACTGGACAGGACAAGACATCAGCAACAGTCACGCCTGGAAACTCCCCCAAGACGAAATAATCGCCGAAGACGTTAGGCGACGGAGGAAATAAACAGTGACAGTGATGATGATTTTAGCAATTTCGGAGAAAATAGCCGTCATCATCAAAATGAGACACCAGATGCATGGGAACTGTGTATTGGCTTGGCCATACGGTTCACCCGTTGACGTTAAAAAGGAGACGTCACATGCAGTTTTGAAAAAAATATGAGAAAAATAAATAAAAAATAAGAAAAATTGAAAAGTCAAATTAAAAGTCAAAAGAGAATAAGACAAAATAGGAATAAGACGAAACAGGGACACCTAGACGTCTAGCTAGCCGACGTGTCGCGCATGCACAAAGTTAGTTGCAAGGTGGCGGTTGCATAACGGTTTTAGGATGGAGGAGCAACTATAAAAGGAGAGGAGGCCATTCATTTGCAACATCACTCTCACTCAAGCAGGAGAAGGAGAAAGAAGGCGCGGTGGTGGAGAAGTACAGTGGCTAGAGAGTAGCAGGCGAAGAAGAGGTAGCAAACGGTTGGTGACCTGACGGTGGCAGCGCACCTAACGCCTAGCACCCTGACCCGATGGCCACCTGACGGCTGCAGGCCACCCGACGGCTGCAAGCCACCCGACGGCTGCACCCGACACTTAATGGCTGCACCTCTCTGACGGCTGCACCAGGCCATCTGACGGTTGGTCACCTGACGGATACCCACCTGACGACATCTGCTCGAACGACTACATCAGCTTACCTGACGGATGCACTGGACTTGACGGTTGCTCTACCCGACGACAGGCACCACTCGATGGCTGCGCAACCTGACGTCTGACAGCACCGGACGACTGCACAACCGGACGGCTAGCGCCCCTGACGGCTGGCAACATTGGACGGTTGCAGCACCCGATGTTAAGATGACGGCTGAGAAAACTGGATGGCTAGGAGGCAGATTGGACAGGGAGCAGAAGTCCACAGCTTGGAAGAGGGTAAAGTAAGACTGATGGCACATCAGAGGTCAGGAAAGATTCTAGTCCGCAGTGAGCCCGAACCAGAATCAGTGGTTGCCAAGAGATTAAGGCACCAACAGGAGATTGAGATGAAAGGGCATGGCAAAAGCTCAAAAGGAGGATAGAGTTGGAGTAGAAGAGAAGCGGTAGAAGTAGCAACCCACAAGAATAAGGAGATTCATCCAAGCGGCAAGGCACCCGTACCAGTGGAGGAAATCACTCGGGTATGCCCAACAGGAGAATATTTCCGCCAATGGTGGGCAGATGCACCAGCTAGCCACCCAATCAAGAAAAAGCTGAAGGAGGCGGGAGTGCACTTCATCCTATCGGCTCCTCATTTTGAGAAGGGAATTTTCGAGGAATACCTGCTACAAATGTTGGAAACATATGATGCTGGGAGGCACAACAGTCTTGTGGAAATAGACGATACTGCACTAGTAATAGATTTTTCTCCCGGGGTTTTCCAGAGCACTTTTGGACTCCCACGGAAAGGCAATCCGGTGGTGAACGAAAGGGTGGATCCGAAGAGGTCACCAGAATTAATCACGGATGTCACCACTCTGACAAGGGAAGAGGCGGAAGCTATGTTGAGTGTCCATGGGGGAAGAGGAATTAAGCAGGGACAACTCCGAAATGACGGATTGGAAGTGAGCATGAATGTAATAATGGCAAGGTTGTCAGGAGAGCAACGAAGCTTAGACTTGCCCATATGGTTGATTTCGTATGTGCAAGGGATAGTACAAGGTATACAGTATGATTGGTCAACATATCTGTCAACGCGGATACAGGCTTTTCTAATGAGAACAACCAAGAATTTTTCGATGACTTTTCATGCTATTGGCTTGATCTTGGATGCGGCAGGGAAAGCAGAGATCTTGATCCCGGATTTCGGTGCTCCAAGAGAACTCCTACCCTTAGCACCATCTATTTGCAGGTGGATGGGAGCCCAACAAGCTAAGAAAACAACACTAGCAAAGAAAGTACGGGTTAAACAGATTTCACACAGATCAAGTCAGGAGAAGCTGGTGGCGGGATTAGAAGGGGAGGATAGGAGAGCAACACAAGCTCGGGAGGAGGAACCATAGAAACAGAAAGAGGCTCAATCTCCAGAAGAGCCTAAACGGAAGAAGGGGCGATTTGACATACCACCCCCAACTTTCTCACAGGAAGTACTACAAAAGATAGCTGAAAATCTGGAGACAATTCGGAGTCGGGAGTAGCATCATCCAGACGCAGATTTTTCTATATCGTCAACCCTTCATAATCTAGCAGCGGGGACCAGTGCGGCTGAACGGTTTGGACCCACTGAATATCTGGCGAAGGCTGAGCATATAACCCGCATTGGGTCACCGGATTTGACAGAGATAGATTTGGCAAGATCGACTTCACTAGCAGCTACTTTGAGCACATTCTCGATAGATGCTATGTTTGACGAAGCAGCTAGGGAAACAGGCACAGTAGAAGCTCCAAAAATCAGCAGTAACCCTGGAGTAGAGGAAATCCTACCATCACAGGTTACACAGGAAGAAAAACCAAGGATGGAGAAAGCAACGGGGAGTACAGAGGAAGAAATTTCCACAGATAAAGGAAAACAGCCCCCGGAGGTAATAGACTTAGAAAAGTTGGAGGAACAAGAAGGACAGGGCAGCAAGAGTCTTGTACAGGAGATAGCAATAAGAAGACCACCTGTTCACCATGAGGAGAGAGGCAAAGGGATTGCACAAGAAGAAGAACAAACGGACCCTTGGTCTCAAGAAGTTCTCCTCAAAATACTGAATTTCATGGACCCTTCGGATGAAATGGATGAGCAAGCAGCAGTATGTTTTGATAGATTGGGCAAAGTCATGAATAGTCTTAGCTTGCAGTTCAGTAGTGCGTGTATGGGACAGTGGAAAAAGTGGCAATGCATGGTGGAGGAGGAATTGGACCGATTGGTCAAGTGGGCAGCCCAAGGTCCATGGAGGAAAGACATCTCGGACATTTATGCGAGGCAGCCTTGGTTATTACCCACTAGCCAGGTGCAAACAATGGAGGGTATTGAAATGTTACCAGAAAAGACACCTAGTATTTATCTGGAAACAGAGCAAGTATATGTTTGCGGCCATGGCAAAAACCCCTCGCAACATTCTAGGGAGCATGGCACACAGGTGGAAGTAGTGCCAGAATTACTGCCACAATACACACAGCTGAACTTCCTCGCACATCTGTTGATTTGGCTGGGCGAAGGAATCAAACATGTAAATTCAGCTAAGGATATCATGGAACGAGAAGTCACAGAGGCTTTGTTAGCCAAGGACAAGCTCTTAGTTGAAGGAATGGCCCGAATGGAAAGAGTTCAAGAAGAAACGCGGAAGTTGGGACAAGCTATGGGAGAACTGAAAGCTGATTTGGAGCAAAAGGCCAAGCGGTTAACTGAATCAACAACATAAATAGCCCAACTGAAAAGTGCGAAGGAACTTTTGATTAACCAAGCGGAAGCATTTTTAGTCACTAGGAGTCAGCAGGAACGGACTTGGGCTCAAGAAAGGGAGAACTGGTAGAAAGAAAAGCAGCCTTACAAGAAGAACTGCGGTTGGCAAAACAACAAAAGGGTGCAACAGCTGCACCAGTTTCAGAACAACGGTTGAAAGATATCTTCCAAACAAGAGAAACAAAACTGCTGACCAGCCTAAAGCCGACAAAAGACAAAGCTAATACCTTAGGAGTGGAGTGGGCCAAGTACTTTAACTATTCGAAGAGGCTCAAGGACGAACGAGACCACTACCGGGAACAACTCCAAGAGTATACAGGGGCATTACAGGCTGCTAACCCACAAAGCTCAACACCTACAAATGCTGGAACCTCGGGAGCGGAGCGGAGAAAGTCGCTGAGGACATTGACTTCTTCGAAGGGGAGGATAGATGTAGACAACAGTTCTAAGCCCTAGGACTAGCTGGAACATCTCGTCCATGAATTTTGAATTGTACATAGCAATTTTGGTATGATTATGTTTTGATTTGATAAGAAAAACAGCCAATGAAATGAAGGCTGAAATGTAATCACATATGGCATAAAAGGACAAAAACAACCGCCTTTGTTAATGCTGTAGTTAAGGCTCTAGACGGGTTGTTAGACGTCTACTTAAGACGTCAAGTTGTTAGACGTCTAAGCATTGTGTTAAGGCAAGTATTAAGGAGACGGTTGGGGTGGTTTGGACATTTGGGGAACCAATTACCCCTTCCTATTTAAACCCCCCTCTTCAAACATTGTAAGGCCTATGCGATGGATGCTGTAGAAGCTATTGATGCCATTCATTCTACGTAATATCAATGCTGTTATACTGTTTCCATGTTCTGCATGTATGGTGATTGTGTTGTGAGTTGCAAGTTCTAAGCCATTAATGAAGAGAATGCAGGTTATTCTGTGTTAACCAATATTGCAGGTTCTGCCATTAAAGACTGTAGAAGACAAGCATTGAAGCCGGGAACCAGTTCTGTGTTTTGCAGGTTTACTAGACGAGAGGATGAACCAGACGTCTGACGTCTAGCCCTGACGTCTGATAGCCCCAGATGGCTAGCCGTTAGCCCACCAGCCTGACGTCTGGACCTAGACTAGACGTCTAGAACCTGCCCGATGTCTGACCACCCCTGACGTTTGCCCCTGCAGGCCTGATGTCTAGCACCCAGCCGTCAACTAGCGGAGTTAGAATATTGACTGATAAACTGGTATAACCTTTGCTTGGAGCTTGATGTTGATTTGTCATCACCCCCTCCCGGGAATGTACTCACCCCTGTCTACAATCATATTATCTTGTTTCTTCATATGTTTCGAGGACTAAACATTTGTAAGGAGGGTGGCATGGTAGGGTACCTAGGAATATATAATAGTATATTAGTAGTAGGCACCCCAAAGTAGAATTAGAAGATGGATATATAAAGAAGAGATATTTGTCATTGTAATCATCATGGAGACCAATCATATGTAATCGTCTTTGCCCACGAAGTGGCTTATGGGACTTTGCCCTCCTTAAGTGGCTTTCTCATCTTGGGAGACCTTGTGGAGTTATTCCTTCCTTAAGGATTGTTATTGGTGTTTCCCCCTACCTTAAGTGTATTATCTATCTCTCTCTCATTTATGGATTGTTATTGTGGATGAATGATTTGATATTTCTGCATATTGGTGAATGATTTTTTTATGAAAATGAAGTTTTGTAACAGTACAACCTCCTTCTCTTGTTAGAAGACCCTCTAAACTGTCCGTACAATGTGCTCATCCAATCAGACGACCTAATCCTTGCCTCAAACATTGTGCCGCTTTGCCTTGATTGTCTTCTTGTTTCGGATGACGCTCTGTATGGTTAGCACGACGTTGCGCAAGCTTTGGACAAGCCTCTCTAGCCCTTGGATGGCCTAACTCCTCTTGTGTAAGTTTCTCCTTCGTGAAACACGTCCTTGTTGTCACACATCCCTTCTTTCGTCTCTCTGCACTTCCATGGCTTTTGACATGCAAATTATGTCGAAACCCCAACTGGTTTTGTTGACAAGGGTTTGGAATTTCAACTCTCCTTCCAACAATTGCGTTTCCCCATTGCAAATTTCTCACTTGCACATAAATTTGAAATTTTTTGGCTACTAGAAAAGGTTTTTTAGCAACACCGTTGTTTTTGCTGCTGTACCAGCGTGCCCTAGCATCAATGCTCTAGTGAAACCTTCTCCTTTGTAGCTGGTTTGCCCTTCTCCTTTGTCATATTTGAGTTCTACATGGTGAAATGTGATTTTTTCGGCTTCGAGACGTCCCAGTGCATGCATGCCCTAGGCCGTGTCCTAGTTGCTTCAAGTTCAACCAAATGGTGCGTTCTCTTGTGCCTCCTCCTTTCTACTCCATGGCTCCATACAGGAGAATGAGTGAGAGCGTTTTACCTCTTTATAAGTTGAGGGAGGTAGGGGGACACTTGGCTTACATGCAGCAAGTACCCCCTCCACTCTCGTAGCTGCTACTTCAAGACCAGTAATCGCTTTACATGCAACTATTTGTTCCACGTTTCATTTTCTTCTTATATGGCTTCGACTCCTTGTTCCTCCTTGCACATGGCAAGCCCATGGAAAGGTGTGTGCACCTTGTTCTAGACTACATTGGCACTTTGGCCCGAATGACCCAGGTGGCCAAACGACTTGCTTGAATGTCCATACGACCTTGTACACCCTTGGCTCGAATGGTCCCGGGGGCTAGATGGCCCATGTGGCTGTCTAGATGCCTTGATTTGACTGCTCCTTATGCTGGCATGGATCCCAAATGGATCATCTCTTCCTTTAGACGACCCCACTTGTTCACCTGACAGCTTGTGCTCATATTGGACTTCAGAAGGCTCATCCTGTTTTGGATGACCCTGCATGTTCACCAAACGACCTTCCAAAGGTGGGCTGCAGATGGCCTTTTATGATTGTAGGACGGTTTTGGTTTGTCTTTGGACGACCCGAGAGTTCATATGATGACCTGAACATGGAGGACGGTCTTGGTTTGTCTTTGGAATTGGGAAGGCTCATCCTCTTTTGGATGACCCTGCATGTTCACCAAATGGCACAACCTCATCATCCTTTCAAACTTGGGTTGCAGATGGCCTTGTATGATTGTAGGATGGTCTTGGTTTATCTTTGGATGACCCGAGAGTTCATATGACGACCTGAGTGTAGTATGAGGCTCAGTCGGTTGGGGCGGGGCCCAAACAACCTCCTTCTTAGGCCTAATGGCCCAAGGGCCTTCGGGAGTCTCTTGCTTCTTCCATACGACTAGGGGGTGGCTTTGATGGCCTTCTCCCTTGGCTAGACGTCCCGTGGGTTGTTTGGGAGCCTCTTGCTCCTTTAGACAATGAGGGGGTGGCCCCGACGACCCTCTCCCTTGGGTAGATGTCTAGTGGGCCATCTGGGGTTGAGTTCTGCCCCCTAAATGGTTGGGAAGAAGCCTTGACAACCTCCCCCCTAGGCTTTGCCATCCTAGACGACCTGGGTCCCAACTCAGATGACCTAGGACCTGATGGCCTAAGCATTGACAATTGAGGCTTGGGTCCAGATGACCCAAGTCCAGATGACTTGATGGCCCTAACAGATAGTCAGATATTGAACGTCCATTCACTTCTTCAACCTCCTATTCTTGCACAAATTTAACTATCTGCTCAATCTCTGTCTCCTCAATCAAGGTCACCTCCTCAATTGCAATTAGGTTTATCAAGTTTAGCTCCTTTGCTTCCTGGCTAGGGTTGTGATGCTTCTCTGGCCCTTCGAACCCTTTACACATCATTGGTTCATCTCGACTCATAGCACTTTGACATTCACATGCGAAGTGCCCCCACAAATGGCATTGCCAACATTGCACAATGGGTCTGTCCTCAATATCATACTTAATTCGACATCTTCTAGTTTTTTGGCAGTTGTCATAGACCGCACCATCGATGACATTCTTCTTTGGAACAATCTCCCTTTTAGTTGCATATACCTGTAGCAACGATCTTGTGCTCTTCGAGTCACACATATTCTCAAAGTCTTTATTCTTCTCTTTAGAGTCACTTTCTTCATTGACTTCTCGACCTCAACACTTGGACAATAAACTACTCTCATCTCAAAATCATCACTCTCACTGTTAGAGTCACTCTGAACATCACAATTCCTTTCATCTTTAGCCTCACTCTCATTTGCATTAACATGACCCCAACATTTTAATGTTGTCTTTGCATCTCTTTCCAAGTTCAAGACCCGCTCCAAGGCCTCTTGATATGACGTCCAAGGGACCACCCTGATCTTCTTCCAGTGCATAGGAAGAAGTCCCTCCACGAACAACCTCTTGTTTTTAGTTCATCTGATGGATCTCTTCCAATGGGTAAACAACCCACTCAACCTTCGGTTGTAGGACCGAACAAACTCTCTCTGACCTTGTTTTATTTTATAAATTTCAGCAATGTCCTCATCGTTATTGTGGAACAACCAAATTCCTTCACGAATGCTTCGCACAACTCATCCTAAGTTTGGTACTCCTCCTTTGGTAATCTCATGTACCAATCCATTGCGATTCCATGAAATGTTGCAAGGAATAACGTTCTCCAATCTACGTTATCTTCTGCCCATTCGCTTTCCACATCATGAGGTAGATTTTCCAATGCCTAACTGGGTCCTTTGTTTCCCCACCATGAAACATGGGACACTTACATGATATGCCAAAATTGGTCTTTGTCGTGATAGGTTGATTTGACATGGCAGTGGCTATTTGTGTGTCTCGTACATCTTCACACTCAACAGTACATCAATTGCTCTCTTGCCAGACTCCCATCCCACACACCATGAAAAATGCCGACCTACAGTTGCTTCGATGTTGGACTCCCGCGAGCACATCAACTTGCAATTGCTCTAGTGTCGAAATCCCATCTCTTGCACTATCGGACATGCCATCTTGCATTTGCACAGATGTTGGACTCTCATCCTACTCACTATTGAACACATCAACTTGCAATTGCTCTAGCGCCATACATTTGTCATGCATTCTTTCTACCACACAACTTGCTCCAACCACTCCTAGCCTTTCCTACCAAACCAGGTTTTCTCTTCCATCAAATTTGTTGTTAGCTTCATCACGTCCAACTTCATCGACGTGAACACGAATTGCCATATTCGCATGCATGTCTTCACCTGCACAAGCTTGTCTATCTGCACGTACATCTTTGCTTGTGCGAACTCATCCGCTTGTGCGAACTCGTCCTCTTGTGCACCCGTCTTCGTCGCCTCCGCATATGTTATCCTGCACTTTTCTATCTTTGTCAATGTGTACTTCCATGTCAACAAGCACATCTTTACTTGTGTAGTCTTCTTCATTGGCACACACATTTGGTTCCTGCTCGAATGCTTGCATGTCACCATTATGCATGAACACTTGTGTGTCTCCCTTATGTGTGAACACTTGCGCTTCTCCCTCATGTGCAAACACTTGTACATTGTGGACTTTGCCATCATGGTTGTTGTCATGTAACCCTCTGCTGTCACGTAACTCTCCGACGTCAAGTAACTCACCATCGTCACGTAAATCTCTGCGCACAGACCCTTGCACTTCTCCTTTGTGCGTGTTTGCTTGTGCGTTTGGTTATGCATCCACTTGCACATCTGCCTCGTGCATCGGCCCTTTGTCAACATCAATAAACAAGTCTGCGTCTTCTTCAATTGCAACTTCCAATCTTCCCTCCTCCCAAGAGAAACTACTTCATTTGTCAGTTGCATCCCGTTGTTGTCATTGCGTCCCTTCCCAAGTGATTTGCTTGTCACAACTCCATGTCACTAAACTCGACCCAACTTTGAATAGGCAATGGCTCTAGAATGTAGTACAGACTGCAATACAATTCCATTAGTACTTAGATAAATAAAATATATAATGTGAATAACTTACAATTACAAATGGATAGATTGCGCACACATGTATTCTACATAGCAACTATCTACAATTTATCATACTTCGATGAACCATCAACAACACACTTCGGACAACAACATGCACACACACTCTTAGATACAAACAGGTAGATGGATGATAGATCATCATGTATTTGGGAAATGTAAGGGGTCTACTTATACTTTTCCTGGGAAGGGGGAGGTAGTTGCCAACCTCTGCAACTACCGCACACACACTCCTAGATACAAACAGGTAGATGGATGATAGATTGTCATCATCACGAATTTGGGAAATGCAAGGGGTCTACTTTTGGTTTTCCTTGGAAGGGGGAGGTAGTTGCCAACTTCCGCAACTTCCTCATACCTAATCTAACTACCCTTACATGACACTTATTATTACCCAACATTGTAATTAAATGACATTTGAATTACATGTACACTTTAATCACATGAACATCCGAATTACACATATGCTCATTTTGTCAAACACTTAGTGTACAAACTACAAAATGACAAAACTTCATTCATTGATTATGCAGACATGTCAATTTGCCTGCCAACAGTTATCTAATAATAATATAGAACCACAATATTAAATTGAAGACAATCTTTGCTGATACCCATACATATATTTCCACCCTCCATGATATCCTTTGAACAATGATTACATACACCAGTAAGCCTGTTTATAAGTATTCCTCTGAAGTTATATGCAGAAGAAATTTTTCATAAGTGAGCTTCTTTAGATGTTTTGTTTCCAAATGTTTTACTTAAACTAATTTGAGTTCATTCATATGTGTGTCACTTGTTCCTCGCTGCTTCTAACTTGCATTCCTGGGTTTTGCTTCTGCATCAGAAGTCAGGAAATGGTGGCTGATCTAGATTTGGCTGTTAGCAAACAAAATTCTTTCTGGTCTTTCTTACTCTTTTCTTTAAAAACTTTGCATCAAGTTTTATTATTTAGTTTGCAATGCAGTCATAATATTTTGTTTGTTTTGCTGATGCTTTATACTACAAAACAAATTGTCTTGCAGGTGAACAAAAATGCAATGTTATGCAGGACATTGGACGAATTAATATTGAAGCAAGATGAGTTAGACTATGCGGCACTGGAGAAGCTTATGCGCAAGGTTGTTCAGTCAGTTAAAATGCCTATCAATATATATTCACCTTTTCCTTGCTCCCTCTTGCAAATGTTTTTTTCTTTTTAAAGTTCAATTGCCTATTAATATATATTCACCTTGTCCTTATTCCCTCTTGCAAATGTTCTTTTTCTGTTAAAGGAAATGTTTAACGTTAATTATTATTATTTTTTTAATAAATAAAATTAGCCTGTGTAAGTCGGGTTACACTATGACAATGCAGTAATAAAATCCTAATTTATACTGTGCAGGCTGAAAATGAAACTTAAACACCTCTCAACTCCTAGGGTTTGACATACCAACCCCATGTTACATGAAAGAACAAAGACAAAAACAAATCTGGATAACATTAAGTCATTCTTAATAGTAAATACTTTCCAACATTTTTGTGTCACAAGGCTGGCTTGTTGTTCCATTGGCAGAGGCCCAACTGCACATGGCACTGGTATCTGTCTGCATTCATGGACACAAACTATGCTTTACCCCTCTTGATGCCTACTCTTGTGACCAGACACCAGGTCACCATGCAGTGGAAGATGTAGCACAGGTGGTGGTATTCCCAGTAGGGGAGGTGGTGACAGATTCAGGCATGAAAGCTTAAATCCTTCATCTTAGCAAACGTACAATGGATGCTGCCAAAACGTACAATGACTGAAATCGTACGATGTATGATTGTACGGTTTCACAATTGAACGATCACAAAACTTACAGTCCACAATCGTACAATTTAGTGAAAACGTACAGTTCCATGTAATCGTACACTCTGGGTAATCGTATGATTCATGCGGAATCCTTCAATTGTTCAGTTGTATGATTTAGCCAATCGTACAAGGTGTAGAAACTGTTTGTCAAATGTACGGTTTTGGCAAAGTGACAATTTATCTTAACCAGTATTTATGCTTCTGTACGATTATCATCCGACAATCTGCATGGCTGACTCAATCGTCCAATTACATGTATTTCCAATACGCAATGTACAAGGGTTTAATCTTCACGGCACAATTTCTGCAACATCGTTGTCCATGCTAAATACTCCATTTGGTTACAGCAACCATTCGTACGATCTCTGGTAGCACCCTGTTCGTCCAGACCTGCAATGACTAATTATTCTAACAGAGATTTCTACCTGCAACCATCCAATATATATTACATAGAACAATACAAACCATCATATCACCATAGAAGCATCTAGTGATCACCACATGCACACATAGTTGTACTCAGAAATGGATTTGTATTGATAATGACTGCAGAATGCATCATGAACATGCAATACAAACTAACAGGTCCAATGACCCTGGTAACAGTCCAATTACACATGCAATGATATCTCGTACTCTGTACCCTGGTTTCCTACATACACAGCAAAAAGGATATCGCTCAAAAATGAAGGGGGGCTATATAATGCCTGTCCAGGCCGTTCCAAGCGGTTCCTGGGACAACGCATTATTCACAACTGCCACCTTGCAACCGTCATATAACATGTACCTTTAATTTTTCCTAAGGTTACTTTTAATTTTTATTAAACTCAATATCACTTCCTTGCCCCTCATTTTGGCTAATTTGGTGTCTAATTTCATTTAAGCCTAATTTGCATTTCATATTAATTACACATCATTTCATTTACATTTTGTTTTACAAAACTTTGTCAAAATTGTACAAAACTTTGTCAAAATTTGTACAAAACTAATCAAAAAATTCGCAATTTATACACTTTATTTCTTTTTCTTTTGAGAGGCATAGTTACGGCCTACAGAAGATTTTACTCTAAATGCTCAAGGTTGCACAACACACAAAGGTTTCTGAGTATTTTTCTTTCCTATGGCCCGTCGATACCGACCTATACCAGCATTGAATGCCCAAGGTACTTTCCTTCCCTTGGTGATAGCATCTCCACACCCCATTTGATCTAAGCATCTCATGTGCCAACCAGGTGAGACACCATCTTGAGGATGAGACACCATCTTGGTCCTCATTCCAATTGAATGACGCCTCCGAGGCTGCCCAAGATGGGTCACAAGTGTGACCCTAAACAAAATGCTCCTTGTGGCTGGGGACATCTTTCTAGTGTGGCGAGTACATTGTTGAAGGTACTTGGAACCACTCATTCCCTCGAAATGTGCAAGGATGTCCTCAAACCTCATTCTCTTGGATGTTTAGAACTGCCCCGTGTAGCACAACAGTGGTAGTCTGCAATTGAAGGAACAGAGAATGAAGGATGACAAGGAAAATCAGCAACACATAACATCAACATGCAAATATGAAAACAGCCAAAAAGTCTTGAATTCTCCCTTAGACGGCCCTACACAACACAACACACAACATGCCTTGACGGCCCTACACACATGACATAGGTTAGACGGCCTTGTTTATGATCAAATGACTCGGGTCAGCAGTGTAGACGACTTAGTATATCAGCTCAGATGGCTTGGTCTAGAGTCAGACGACCTTGCTTATCTATCTACAGAAAGCATTCAACAATGGAAATAGTCCAAACGGTCATCTACAATATTGCTTAACTACTATAACAATTCACAGGAACATGCACAATGATCACATAAGTCTGCACAACAATGGCTGAATGGAAGTATTCTTATTGTTTGCAAGAATACATGTCTGGTTACACCTTCGTACAATGCATACACTTCTACATATATCTCCTGATGCACACACACATGAATGAATAAAATGAATGAGGGGCCTTATTTATACAACCTGGGAGGTATTTGCTCCCTCAACTTCCTCCAACTAACTACCCAACACCTCATCATTTTCTTGAATTACATTTGACTTACATTTATATTTCATGACATATTGCATGACTTATTAATTATATGTACAACATTTTATCAAACACTTCATGTACGTATAACAAAACAACTCAAAATGTCAAAACTATTACATAACAAAATTTCTTGTGCATGTACTTGACTTCCGATGCACTGCATTAAGTCCTAGGCCCTACACCCTGGGCCCTCCTTGGCAGCTGAACAGACCCTGATCTTGCAATCATGGTGGTGAGGAGGGAGTCCCTTTACATTCCCCCACACTAAAAGTGGGTGATAGCCTTGGTGCCCTTCGCATTGGTCCGAGTCAACGTTGTACTGCTCCACTCCTTGAAGACAAGAAGATTGGACAGCCACTCCCTTGGCTGGCCAAAATATCCAAGACACCTAGCCACTGGGTCTAGCACAATGCCTACTTCCATGCTTTTGTACTTCATAGTGTCAAGGCCTAGTCCGACTTCCTGCTCCATCTTGGCCATATTCACGTCTGAACTTGCTCTCTATCCTTTGAGGAGCAAAACTCTGTGTGTGTGGTCATCGTTATCTTCTCAAATCGGGAGTAGCTGACCTGTAAGCTTTGGCTGTTTTGTTTATTGGTTGTAAGCAGAACAGATTTCTGTTGTTATTTAGTCAGAAGTTCATTCAAAGATCTGTTTGTTGTCTACTTCACAGTTAATATTTCAGTAGTCATAAGATAATTTCTGTTCTGGTCTCTTCTGATTTCAATCCAGATTTTAAATTTCTAAATTATTATCAGTTAATGAGTTTCAATTCAGATCTACTTAGGTTCACAACAATGGTATTAGAGCCACCAATTCTATTCACTTGTCCATTCAGAAAGATCAAGAGCTGCGAAAGCAAGGTGATGCATGGCAAGTATTTACTGAGTGTAGGTGAGGGTGTACAACCAATGGTGGAAAGTGTAAGGGAGATATTTCAAGTGATTCAAGAATTGTTGCAACATGCAGCCATTCTTGTAGTGAAGCTGAATCATGTCGTAGGGTTTGACCCTCACCATCTCCATCTCCCCATTGGAACCTCTGTAGGCCAGCATATGATGCATATCCTCCACCACATTGGAATCCTCAACTTGATCCTAAGACTTCAGTGATGATCCCATTAGAAGGCTTTGCAGGCATCATAGTTGGAAAAATCGCAAATTGGGAATAACTCGACAACCGGTTTTAGTGGGTTCTTGGCAACTAAGCAAAAACTGGAGAAAAAATATTGAAAAAAATAATTTAATTCACAAAAATAATACTTAAAACAAAAATTAGAGAGCTAGAAAGTCAAATTTGTATTAGATTCTCATAACAGAATACAATCACAAATTATTATCATCAAAACCAAAAAAATACAACATACTAAAGCAGTTTTAAAGTGCTCGATGCTTTCCCTTCCTTTACCCCAAACTGGATGATTGGGTAGGTGTCTGAGGCTCCCCAAGCATTGGATCTTCCATTTCCTCCAATGCTTGAGCATGTTTTGCTGCCAACAACGTCTCAATATCATTCTTAGTGAACACAATATCCTTTGCACCATTGACAACCTAATCTGAAAGTGGATCCTTTTCATCCAAGTCAATCACAGTCAAAGTTTTTTAATCCTTTCACTTGTTTGATGTGAATCCGGGAGATTGTACTGTACAAAGACAAGGTCATTAAGGTGCTCCTAGGTCAATATGTTGCATTTCTTTGGTGTGTATGGCCACAAATAGAGACCAATTGCATTGAAAAGGTTAACTCAAAATACGGATGGCAATCCTTTGAAGATTTGATGTTCTAGCACCATAATCTTCCCATTGCAAATCTGCAAAAAACAAATTTAAATTTACATTTGTAATTTCATAAATTGCAAGTGAAGTTAAACTAGAAAGTTAAAATTTTTTACCTGGCCGCATGGACTTCCCTGATTCAATACAAAAAAGGGATGAAAACAACCTCCCCTGAGCTGTTTCATATGCTTGCACTCAGTTACAAATTGGACAACGAGAATCAATCATTAAAAAATAATAGTAATTGGTAAATAAACTTAGTTAAAAATTACATATCTGCATTTGTAATTTTTAATTAACTTCAGAAATCTAGAAAATTACTAAAACTAAAAATTTAAATTCTAGAAAGCCAAATAATTACCTTAATCATTTCCTGCATGTGCATCCAAAATGGCTCATCAAAGATTTGGTAGAATACCCTTTGCGTCACCTCCTCTACAGAAAATGACAAGGCATACCATTCCTTATTGACAAATAGCCTTTTAAGAGAAGGCAATACAACTTTAAGGCTTTGCAGGGTGATAAAGTTGGAGGCAAATTGGGTGACACTTGGTACCCCTCTCATCATTGTGCTCTCATCAAGCTGAGCACCTCTATGTCGTTGTAGATGTATCTGGTGATGTTCTTTGCCTCACCAATCGCGGTCTTCACCCATGACATTTTGCCAATGTCTTCAAGGATGAGGTCAATGCAATGGGCTACACATGGGCTTCAAAAAAGAGAGGGGTACTTCTCCTCGAAAAGTTTGCCTGCAGATACATAGGCCGCAATGTTGTCTGTCACTACTTGGACAACGTTCTTGATTCCCACTTTGAGCACAACCTCTTCCAACAAACAGAACAAGAGCTGTGCATTCTTCACCTCTTGAGAGGCATCAATAGACCTCAAGAAGACCATGGATCCACTTGAAGCCGCTAAGAAATTGGGAAGGGTGTAGTTCCTGGCATTTGTCCATCCATTGGATAAAATACTGCACCCTTTTTCACTCCACAATGGCCTTTGCTCGTCTATAAGAGCATGTGTGTTTTTGACACATTCTTCCAATAAAGGCCCATTGAAATCTTTTGTAGTAGGGGGCTTAATCCCTTTGTCAACTTCGCCTAGTGTCCTCACCAAAGCTTCTCAATAAGGGTTGTTTGCAACATTAGAAGGAATGTTGCAGTACTACCAAAATTGTCTCTGTGGTTTGAGCTTCCTTTGTCTTCTCCTTCCCCCATGTGGTATTCCCAAGGGTTGTCTGCCACATACTTGAGGGACGAAACTAAAACCTTCCTCTATGTGTACTTTGACTCTCCCTAGAAGAGTGCAGGACAAGTGCCAAGAATGGACTTTGATGTGGTACTAGGAACTTCCTCATATTCAGGCTTATTCTCATAAACAAAACCCCTAAGCTCTACCCCAACACCAATTGCAAGCATTGTTCTTTTGGCCTCTAACTTCTGCTTTTTGGTGCACATTCAAGCTTTGACCTCTTTTCAAATTGTTTTGTCCACTACTGGACAGTTCTCTACATCACGGCCTCCAACCCCAACAAGGTGAAATTTGAAGTGATGGATGTGTCCTGTCATGTCTTTGCTACGATACTTGCAAAAGACCTGATTCGGCAAAGTCCCTTCTCTCCCATGCTTAGACATTGGGTCCCTCCCTGGACTTGGAGTTGGGGGCTTTTGGATTTGGTTTATTGTTTTGCCCTGGCCCATTCTGTGGTCTTCACCTGAAGATTCCATCTGAGAAAGGAGTTAGCATTAAGAGTCTAAGACGTGGCTTTAGAGGCATTAGGAATAACAAAGAAGAGAGGAAACAAAGCAAAAAAACCTAAAAAATGCTTAAAATTAATGAAACCCTACCTCTGAAAATTTGGCTCAAGATATGAGATCTTCAAACAATGGTGTTACATCTATCAAACCCTTGTCCAAATGAAAAAAGCGCAAAAACGAGCAATTTACTTCTTTTAAGGTCATTTTCTGCGTTCTGCCTGTACCCATGTGAATTTTTGCAAGAAAGCCATGAGAAATTGACGATTGTTTTGGCAATTTCTCATCAAAAAATTTCCTATTTCTCAGCTCTGATGAAATGGTACGATTCAATTGCGAAGCCCAAAGCCCCCTTAAAAAACTGAGAAATCGTGATTAATCGACGATTTTTCTAACTATGGAAGGGATTACATGGCCAACCATGCAAACTTTCATACAATGTATGATTTTAATGCCTACAGGCTAATGACAGTTGGTGCCGGTGGACAAGACCATACCAAATTGGAGTCACAACTGTCCGTGCCAAAGACCAGGGTTTCGCATTATGATTGTATGCTGAAAATTCTTCCAGAGGAATTGCATAAACTAGAAGTGTATTTCTTAATGCACCTCATGAATGATGTGGACAATATTCAGTTTGATTCAATTCATCTTGAGGGAGATGCCTAAGAATGGTGGCATCACTATGTCCTGGATGAGTGGGATGGTCAACACGATGAGTTATTCACCTGGTAGGAATTTACTGAAGTGATTACCACTGTTTTCAGCAAAAATACAGCTGATAAGAACTTTCTGAAACTTTGTAATCTTCATCATACACAACAAGAGTCCATGGAGGAAAATAGCGCATAGTTCTGAATTATGAGTGTGAGTTTGAGGTATGTCAACACTTGTAAGGGGTACTTGTTTGTGGATGGACTACAGGAAGAATTTAAGAGTCATGTGGAAGCTCTTCAAACCAACAGACCTCGACAAAGCCATCTCACAAGCGCAGGCTTATGAAAGAATGCTCAGAAGCCGGAGCAAAAGAGGAGTTGTCTTTGCTGCTCCAAAAGAACAAAATACTCCTTTAAAGGTAGCCACATTAAATCAGGGGAAACATTCCATGGTGAGCATCCCTAATCCAAATAAGGCAACCCAAAATGAACTTTGTAAGCAAGGACATTGCTTTTCATGTAAGGAATCGTGGTCCTGAGGCCATAGATGTGCTAATAAAAGCCTGATTCAATTGACTGAAGTGGTGGATGATTCCCCACACTTCAAAGACGAGGAAGAATCAATAGATTCCGACATACCACCATTGGAGGATGTGCCTGTAAAGGACAACTCTAAGCAACCATTCGCAGCTATGAAAGGTATATCTGTTTACTCTACCTTATGTGTCGAAGGCTTTATAAAAGGTAGAAAGGTCATAGTATTGGTTGCTTCTGGAAGTACTCATAACTACCTAGATTATTAACTATATCTCCCCTTGGATTTATCAACTACAAAATGTCATCCCTTGACATAGTATTGCTGATGGTTTCCAACTCCAATCTAATTTATGCATTAAAGACCCACCCTTCAGATGGGAACCTATTTTGTGAAATCTGATTTTTATATTTTGGCATCGGGTGGTGTTGATGTAATTTGAGGAACATAGTGGATGAGACTACTTGGCAATATTAACATGAATTTTCAGGAGCTAACCCATGAAGTTCATGTAGGGTTTAAAAGAGCATGAAATTCAAGGGTTCAGACCTTCAAAACGTAAGCTGATTTTAGGGCATAAAGTGTAAAAAGAGATCAGAAGAGGGACTCTTGTGGTAGCTTTAGGGGGCTACATCAATCAGGTTATTTGATAGCTTTAAGGGGCTACATCAATCAGGTTATATGGTCCAATGCGATAGCTTTAAGGGGCTACATCAATCAGGTTATATGGTCCAATGCGATAGCTTTAAGGGGCTACATCAATCAGGTTATATGGTCCAATGCGATAGCTTTAAGGGGATACAACAATCAAACAAATCAACAGAGCTTTTGCATGCACAGCCTGTACGTGACATGTTATGTCAATTTGTAGATGTGTTTGGAGAACTTCCTTAAAGACTACCATTGGATTCTGGTCATGAACACATCAGAGTGCTCGGGAAGGGCACTAAACTGATCATGATTCCGTCCTACTGACACCTGAAGTATTCAAGGATGAAATCAGAAAGGTGATTCAAGAGCTTTTTAAAAAGGGGCACATCATGCCAAGTAAAAGCCTAGTTACTGCTCTGTAGTACCAGTATGCAAAAAAGATGGATCCTTGTGTGTGCATTGACTACAACTTGCTTAACAAGCACACAATTAAGAATGGGTTTCCAATTCCCCGAGTTGAATAGTTGATTGATGAACTGTGGTGCAATTATCTTATCCAAAATTATGTGAGGTTGGGGTACTGTCAAATTTGCATGCAGACAAAGGACATGCACAAGACAAACGCATGCATCATGTTCATTCTGACTTCTTAGTCATGCCATCTGGGAATAAGTTACAATTACAATGGATACACTGCACACACAACATATATTAGATGGCCTACTCCAACAGACAGACAGCCTTGCACAGCAGTTTAGATGACCTTGCATAATAGTCAGATGACCTAACACAAGTATCTTACTAGTTCATGTCTGATTACACCCAACTTCTACTTTGATGTGCAATACTAATGTACAAATGAATGAGGGAGGGGTCTTATTTTATACAACTAAGGAGGTAGTTGCACCTTCAACCTTCAACTAACTACCCCGACACCTCATGACTTCTTGAATTACATTTCACATACATTTATATTCATTTACATTTCATGAACTTTGTTAAATTACACGTATGCACATTTTGTCAAACACTGCGTACAAACTACAAAATAACACAAATTGATAGAATTTATTCATTGCTTATGAAGACATGTCCATTCGCCTGCCTACAACCAGCCCCTCCCTAGACTTGTTGGCATCCTTGATGTCACATGAGCTGAACACCGGGGATAGAAGCATTGAACATTGAACTGGAATCTCTTGTTGCATTCCTTCCGCTTTCTCCTGTTCCAGATATCTGCAATTGACTTCACTTAAAATTGTTGCTAGCTACACATTATTCTTCTATTGCTAACTCCACTTCCTACAATCGGCCATATCACCAACATGACGGGCAACGCCCGTTGCCACCTTTGTTGGGGGTTAAGGGGCAGCGAAACCATTGAAACCTCAACACCGTAACCTTTGAAAGCCTCATCTGCATTTTGATAGCCTACAATTGACCTTTTCAAATAGCTTCCCCTCAACTCCAAATGACTTCTCTCTGGCTCTAGACGATTTCTTCTTGGCTTCAAACAACCAACCTCTTGGGTTAGATGGACCTGGGCCAGACAATCCACTTCCTGTGTCAGATGGCTTGGCTCCAAACAATCTCGCTTCAGACGGCCCAACTCTAGACAACCTTGCTCTAGACGTCCCTAATCACGCTGCCTTGGATAACCTGCTTCTAGACATCACTGCTCCGGATGGCCAGGCTCCTCTAAAGTCAGACAACCTATACGATGTACTCTTAAACTTAGACAACCTGTACGAACTTCTGTAAAAACCTTCTCTTGAATGTTAGAGGGATGTCGATCCCCTCTCGTTGCAGTATAGTTGCCAATTTTTTGAGGTCAGTTGATGCGGATGTGGCTTGCCTTCAGGAGGTTAAAGCCTTTGGTTTTGATCTTCGGTGTTACATGCATAGCTCTTGGGCTGGTAAGTGGTGGTGTTCTCCTCATACTCAGGTTGCGGGTGGCACTATTCTGGTGGTACGCTCCTGGCTTGAGACTCTTCTGTTGAATTGGGGTTCTGATCCGGAGGGGAGAATTGTTTGGGCTACCTTTGCTACTATGGGACAAATAATAGGCATATGCTCGATATATGCCCCTTCTATTTCCAATGACAGGTCTTGTCTGTGGGATTGGATGTATGATTCTCTTCCTGATGCGAATTGGATTTTTGCGGGGGACTTTAACATGGTTGAATGGGATGGGGATAGACAAGGAGGGAGTGGTAGCAGCATTGCGGGTGAGGAAAAAGATAGTTGGTTTAATTTGAAAGGTAATTTGCAGATTTTTGATATTAACTTTAAGTAGAAGCATTTGGAATCAGGAGGCTGGTTCACCTGGTCTAATCGAAGATCTGGTATGGATAGAATTTTCGCGCGTTTGGACAGATTTTATGCTGTTTCTCTTTTTACTTGTGTTGGCAAAGGAAAGAGGGCTGTAGATGTTGATCTTGGTGTCACAGGATCTGATCACTCTCCTATTCATACTTGTGTTCATGTTGGTAAGCCTTTGGTTGACAAACGTGAGCTTCCTTTTAAGCTCAACGTCTCGCATCTTGGAGCAGAAGATTGTCAGGAGCTTATTTGTCGTGTCTGGAACTTGGAGCCTAAACCATTTAGTACTGGATGGATTCACTGGTGGGAAGCTGCGATTAAAAGGGTGGTCAAATTTCTTAGAGGATGGGGGAGATTGATGGCTAGACAGAGGAAAAGAAAGATGAAATCTCTCAGGCAGACGTTAGAAGAGGGAAGGCGCACATTAGAAGTTGATCCTTACAATGTTCCTCTCCAGGAAAAGGTTGCTGGTGTTGAAGGGGAAATAAGGCAATTGGAAGACTATATTTGTAGAGGCGCCAAGGTTCGTAGTAGAATTAATTGGATTAAAGACGGGGATGCCCTTTCTCCTTTTTTCTTTAGTCACTTGAAGAAAAAACATGCCTGCGAACGGATTTTGTCTTTACAGAAGGAGGATGGCTCTGCCACCCAGGATGAAGAGGAAATTAGGAACATCTTTGTTAACCACTTCTCCTCTATTTTTGCCTCCTATCCTACAGATGCGAATGTTCAACGGGCTCGGGAAGATATTCGGAAGTGTATTCCTAAGAAAGTTACTTCTTTTGAGAGTGATGCTTTAGCTTCAAATTTTTCGGAAGAAGAGCTTCCCTTTGCTCTCCAGAAGATGAAGAATGGTAAATCACCAGGTCCGGATGGTCTTCCAGCTGAATTTTATAAAAGTATGTGGTTTTGTATTGGGGCTGATTATACAAAAATGATTAATGAAGTCTTTGGAGGTTCGGGTTTCTCTCTGTGGCTCAATCAAGGTGTTATTAAGCTCATCCCTAAAGGAACCAATAAAGATAAAATTAGTGGATGGAGGCCCATAACTTTGCTGAATGTGTCTTATAAAATTGGTGCTAAAGCCCTTGCCCTGAGAATGGCAAATATTGTTTCTCGTATCGTTCGGAGTGAACAGATAGGCTTTGTCAGAGGAAGATTTATTCTTGATACTGTGTTATCTGTCTGGGAGGCTATGGAGTGGGCGGAGGAATCTGGGCAGCAAAGCCTCTTCTTGAAGATTGGTACCCTTTTCTCTTCAACTTCTGCTAGAGTTGTTATCAATGGCAAGCTTTCCTCGGATATCCATCTTTTTCGATCCATTCGACAGGGTTGTCCACCCCGTTACTTTTTGTGTTGTCCGCTGATGCTTTAGGCTACTTGTTGGAATATAGGAGCCAGACTGGGTGCCTCAAAGGAATCTCTCTTTCGGATTGTCAGCTCATCAATAGCCATTTTGCGGATGATTCTTTTCTCTTGGTTCAATTGGGCAGAGATTCTATTCTTGAACTGCAAGCGGGGCTGAATCAATTTTGTTTAGCGTCTGGAGCTCTGATTAGCGAAACAAAATCTGATTATTGGGTTATTGGTGCTGATGATCTTCCTGATGGTATTCAGAATCTTTGGCATCGGGTGAGAGATGGAGAAATTGTTCGATATTTGGGCATCCCCTTTGGCAGGCGTGTCTCCTTGAAAGCTATGTGGGAATGGTGTATGGAGAAGTTTGATAGAAAAATTCAGTTTTGGAATTCCAAGTGGCTCTCCTTTACGGGTAAACTTACGGTTGTCAGCAAGATATTACAGGCATGTCATATGTATTATTCTGCTTGTTGGCTTCCCAATGATTCTCAATATGGGAGACTTGAACGCTGCATTCGAAGATTCCTGTGGTCTAATGTGGATGGCTCCAGGAGAGTCCCCTTAGTTGCTTGGCGCTATTGCTCTACACCTAAGGAGGAGGGAGGCTTAGGATTGTTGGATATCAGAACGCAGGGGAGAGTTTTGGCAGCCAAATGGATTCCCAGATGCTTGGAGGGTGATAGAGCTTGGCAGAAGATGTTAAGATTCAGGCTTCTTTCTGCAGTTCAGATTGATGGATTTCGTAATGTCTTTCATCTTGAAGACATTGTGGGCCATCCTTCAAAATTTAAAGTCAGAGGAAGCATTTTGGTGCAACGCATTTGGGAAGCGTGGAAGGTGGTTTCTAATACTTTAAGTTGGAATTATCTGGATGTTCGAAGGGGATTGACTCTTGCCTCGAAAGCCATTTGTTTGTGGAAAGAGAATGGTCAGTATGTCTCTGATATTCCTCATTTCCAATGTAGAAGAATGAGCAAGAAAGGCATTTTCAGATGGAGTCATCTTTGGGACAATCAGCTGAACCAATGGCTTCCTTGGCGGCAGCTCCAGACTCAGTTTAAACTTAAGGCTTCTGATAAATTTGCCATACAGCAGATGCAGGGTCTTATTCCCGTGGAGCAGCAGTATAAGCTTTCAAATGGCCTGCAAGGGCCTGTTTGGAGGGATTGGAGGTGGGTTTATGATAAACCTATTTGGTGTTACAAGTCTGCTAAGATTTATAAGTCCCTTGCTCCTCGATTTAGCTTGGGAGACACTTTGAATAGGAGGTGGGATATTCGCTGCTCCAATAAGAAATGGAAGAAGAGGTTGTCTGCGGTGTGGAAGTTACGGACTTCTATGCAGTTCAAGGTTTTTGCATGGCTTATCATTATGCAGGGGCTCCAGTGTAATGCGCGGCTTGCTAAATGGCTTCTTGCTTCTGATCAGTGTGCTCATTGTGGCAATTCTGAGTTGATTAAACATATTTTTTGGGATTGTCCTCGTTCTAAGAGGATTTGGAAAGATCTCAGGTGGCTTTATGAGGACATTCTTCAGCATGGCATATGGTGGCAGCTAGTTCTTTTTGGAGATCGTCCCAACTGTTCGCTCCCCAGAATTTTATGTTGGCATATTGTTAGAGTCTCTATTTTGTTTATTATTTGGAAAGATAGGTGTGCTCTAGTTTTTAATAAGGAGGTTGTGCCGAAGAGCACTGTCTACAGTAGAGTGTCTAAGTTAGTTTCGGAGCAAGTTGTTGCTTTTAAAATTGAGATTCTTAAAGATTGTACTAGGGCTGATACAAACTTGAGATCTGAATGCTTGTTGTTGTTAAGAGCTTTGATGTGAGCTAGAGGTTTGCTCTTTCGACTGCTATTTGTAATTCTTTATTCTTTAAGTAATAAGAAGTATTATTTCAATAAAAAAAAAAAAAAACCTTCTCTTGTTAAATGACCCTCCAAATGGTTCGTACAACATGCTCTATTGATCAAATGACCTCCTTACCTCGAATTTTGTGGTGCATGGGACCTACAATCTTCTCCTCACTCTAGATGACACTTCTTATGATTTATATGACATTGCTCAAGCTTTAGATAGCCCTTTCTAGTCCTTGTATTACTCAACTCCTCTTGTGAAAGTTTCTCCTTCACAAAACACATCCTCATTGTGATGCGTCCCATCCTTTGTTTCTTTGTGCTTCCACTGCTTCGGGAATGCAAATTCCTTTTAAACCCTAGTTGGTTTTTCTAACAAGGGTTTGGAATAGTAGCTTCCTCGGCAACTATGTTTCTATGTTGCAAATGCCTTACTTGCACACAAACGTAAAATCTTTGAGTTGCTGGACAAGGTTTTTCAGCAAAACCCTTGATTTTAATGCTATCCCGTTGTGCTCTAGCTCCAACGCTCTAGTGCAATCCTCTCCTTTGTAGTTGGTTTGCCCTTCTCCTTTGTTTTCTTTAATTTTTGCATGGTGAAATGTGATTTATTCACCTACTAGATGTCTTGGTTTATGCCCTAGGCCATACTCTAGCTGATTCAAGTTCAGTTAACGAGTGTGCTCTCCTTCGGCTCCTCCTTGTTGCTCCTTGGCTTTGTGCATGAGAATGAGCAAGTGAGAGATTTTTACCTCTTTTTATAAGTTGAGGAAGGTAGGGAGACACTTGGCTTGCATGCGGCAAGTGCCCCTCCACTCCCTTAACTACCACTTCAACATCCATAACTACTTTACATTGAATTGCTCGTTCCTTGTGCCATTTTCGCTTTTTCCTCGTAGTTTGACTCCTTGCTTCGTGCACATGGTAGGGCCACTTGGAAAGTGTGCATGCCTCGTCTCGGATTGTGTCAACACTTTGGCCTAGATGACCTAGGGGGCCAGAAGCATGCCTGGACGTCTAGATGGCCTAGGTGGCCAGATGGCTTGCTTGGTTGTCTAGATGACTTTGTCCCTTGTCCTATTACGTTGTCATGAATTCCACCCTTCTCATATCTTTCTTTAGACAACCCCACCTGTTCTCCTGACAACCCATCTTCATTTTGAACTCTGGATGGCTCATCCTCTTCCTCGGACAGATTTGCATGTTCTCCAGATCTTCCTCCCAAACTTGGGCTGTAGAGGACCTTGCATGACTATCGGATAATCGTGATGTCTTTAGATGGCTTGGGATATTTGTTTGATGGCTAGGGCATAGTCTAAGGCTTATAAGGCCTTCTGAAACGACCTAGGGAGGGTCCAGACGACCCAAGAGCTATCTGGGGACATGTCCTTGCTATACAACCAAGGTCTCAACTCAGACGACCTACGACCTGACAAATGATGCTTGAGTTCAGATGGCCTAAGCACTGACAATCAAGGCTTGGTCTAGACAACCTAAGTCCAAATGACCCTAGTAAATGATCAAACGCCGAACAACTAGTCTCTTCATTGTTTGCCACATTCAGTTTGTTTGCATCACTAACTTTGCCTTCTTTATCACTCATACAACTTCAGCTATTTGCTCAATCTCGTCCTTGATTGTAATAAAGTTCATCTCCTCGGTTTCTGTCAAGTTCATCAAGTTGACCTACTTTGCTTCTTGGCGAGGGTAGTGAGTCTTCTTTGATGCTTCGAACTCTCTACACATCATTGGTTTGTCTCAACTTGCAACATTTTGACATTCACGTGCAAAGTGCCCCCACAAATGGCATTGCTAACATTGCATAATGGGCTTGCCTTCAGTATCATACTCAATTTGGCGTCTTCTAATTCTCTGGTGGTTGTTACAGACCACATCACCAATGGCATCGCCCCTTGGAATCTCCCTTTGTGTTACACTCTCCGAGTTGTGTTCATCCCTAGAGTCATTGCACTTCTCTTTAGAGTCACTTCTCGACCCCAACAATTGGACAATGAACTATGTTTATTCTCAAAATCATCACTCTCACTATCAAAGTCACTCTCATCCGCATTAACATGCCCCCAACATTTTGATGACATCTTTGCATCACTTTTCAAGTTCAAGGCTTCCTCCAAGGCCTCTTGATATGATGTTGGGATCTTCTTCTTGTACGTAGGAAGAAGTCCCTCTAGGAACCACCTCTTCTTCAATGCATCTGACGGATCTTCCTCTAGACCAGTAAACAATCCACTCAATCTCTGGTTGGAAGAATGGACAAACTCTTTCTTACCCTATTCCATTCTATAAATTTCAACAATGACCTCATCATCATTATGGAACAACTGAAATTCATTCATGAATGCTTCACGCAACTCATTTTAAGTTTGGTATTTGTCCTTTGGCAATCCCATGCACCAGTCTATTGCGATTCCACAAAATGTTGTAGGGAATAACCTCATCCGATCTGCATCATTATTTTACTCGTTTGCTTTCCATACCATGAGGCAGATTTTCCAATGCCTGATTGGGTCCTCTATTTTTCCACCATGAAACATGGAACACTTACACGATATGCCAAAATTGGTCTTTGTAATGATAGGTTGACTTGACATTGGTAGTGGTGGTTTGCGTGTCTCACCCTCTTCATGCATATCATCAGGCACGCCCCACTACAATTGCTCTCTTGTCGGACTCTCGGCCTGCGGACCATCAAACGTGGTAAACTGCAGTTGCTCTTATGTTGGACTCCTGTCTCACTCACCATTGAGCACATCAACCTGTAGTTGCTCTAGTGTTGGACTCCTGTCTTTCACACACACCATCTTGTATTGGCATCGATGTTGGACTCCTGTCCCGCTCACCATCGGATACACCAACTTGCAATTGCTCTAGCACCATACATTTATCATGCATTCTTTCTAATGCACAACTTGCTCCAACCACTCCTAATATTTCCTGCTAACTCAGGTTTTGTCCTCCAACCTTGTTGTCAGCTTTGTCACAACCCATTTCATCAATGTGAACTCGAACTACCATATTTACGTGCATGTCTTTGCCTACACAAGCTTGTATGTCTGCACATACGTCTTTGATTGCATCGTCTATGCATGTGTCTTCGTCGCCTTCACATATGTTATCGTGCACTTGTCTGTCTTCGTCAATGCGTATACTTCCATGTCGACATGCATATTTGCTTCATGCTCAAACACTTGCATGTCACCATCTTGCACAGACACATGCGCTTCCTCATGCGCAAGCACTTGGACATCGACAACTTTGCCATCATGGTTGTTGTCACGAATTTCTCCATTGTCACTTATTTCTTTGCCGAGAAGTCCACTCAACATGCTCGTATTTTGTATGTTGCCAACTTTGTCATCGTGCAATTTCTTGTTGTGTAACTTGTTGTGGCGTGACTCTTTGCCGTTGTCACACTACTCTTCATCGCCGACATGCAACTCATCGACGTCACACTACTCTCCATCGCCGACATGCAATTCACCGTCATCACACTACTCTCCATCGCCGACATGCAATTCACCGTCATCACACTACTCTCCATCGCCGACATGTAACTCACAGTCCTCACAGTCGTCGATGTGCAACTCTTCGCCGTTGTCATGCTACTCATTGCCGTTGTCACGCAACTCTTCTCGCACAAACCCTTCTGCATCTCCTCCATGCATGTTTGCTTGCGCATCCGCTTGCACGTCTAGATTGTGCATCGGCTCTTTGTCAACATCAACAAACAAGTCTACATCTTCCTCTACTATGACCTCCAATACGCACTCCTATTGAGGAAAACTAAATTGTTTGTCGGTGCATTGTAATCATTCCATTGTTGTCATTGTGCACCTTCTTGAGCAATTTGCTAGTCACAACTCCATGTCACCAAGCCTGACCCAACTTTGAACAGGTAATGGTGCTAAAATGTAGAAAGGGAATACAATACACAACAACATAATTCCATTACCACTTAAATAAACAAAAGATACAATGGGCATAACTTACAATTGCAATGGATGCATTGCGCACACAACATATATCAGACGACTTGGTCCAACAGTCAGGTGACCTTGCACAACAGTTTAGATGACCTTGCGCATTAGTCAGATGGCTTGACACAAGTATCTCATGAGTACATGTCTGATTACACCCAACTTCTACTACCATGTGCAATACCAACGTACGAATGAATGAGGGAGGGGTCTTATTTATACAACCAAGGAGGTAGTTGCATCCTCAACTTCCTCCAACTAACTACCCTGACACCTCATTACTTCTTGAATTACATTTCACATACATTTATCTTCATTTACATTTCATGAACTTTATTAATTACACAAACTCACATTTTGTCAAACAGTTTGCGTACAAACTACAAAATAACACAAATTGATAAAACTTATTGTTTATGCAGACATGTCAATTTGCCTGCCTACAAAAGGGTGCCTGACCTTAACTTTGGAACTTTTGGAAGTATAATGTAATCAATTCAGTATTTCTGGTGTACCTTTGAAGTGCTCTATGTAGTCGACTTTTGAAGAAGACTCTTCTGGTTGGGGTAGTGGAAGAAAGGAGTGAGTGAGCTTCCCTAAGTCTCTGGTGCAAACAATAATAAGTCTCTCATATTTCATAGTAGATGGGGCATCAAAAGATAAGGTCATCCTCATCCGTTTTCTCCTTGATAGAGCAAAGACAAGTCCTGTTTTCTTGAGGAATGTAATGATCAGTCTCAACACAACCAATAAGAGTGGCCTCTTAGTTGGCCAAGGTGGAATCTAAATCCATGAGACTAGTGATGCCAAAGATATTTTGGTTGAGTGATGATTCCATCCAAAACGTGGAGGAAGTGTAGCGTACCATGTTCGAGGAATTCAGCTGGGCTTTACTATTGCACAATTTTCATTTAGCTCTATGGATATCCCAAGGTGAAAAGATGTAGCATGAGGGAGGAGGGGGAAGTTAAATAGTGGGATAGCCAGGAATATCGTATAGGGAGCTAGCATAGAAGACCTATGCTTTAGGAGCAATGTTAGAGGGTGGGGGGTGGGTTTCCTTGTGAACAAATACTGGAGAGGGGTATAAATACATGTGTCTGTTCATTATTTATTGTTGAAGATTATTTCTACTACTTGCATTTTTGGTATATTATTCCATGTGGAAATGAAATTTAACATGCTTACACACAATTCCATTTCTACTTATATAATTCTACAAATTTGCAGTCATTGTAGTACAGCAATAAAAATGCACAGAACCTGTAACAACAATAATGACAGCAGCAATAACAGCAATAGAAGCAGCAATAACAGCAATAGAAGCAGCAATGGTAGATAACAGTAAATACAAGCAGTTTTATATTAACAATGGCATTTACAGTACAACATTACAATCTGCAGTCTGCAAACCCTAGGCAGAATATTCTTCATGGCTGCATACAAGACTGGACTGCATCATGCCCTACGCACATATGCATCAACTCTCACACGTACCAATGCTGTTCCATTAATCCACCAACCTGCATGACTGCCTTCAATGCCCTGGCTGAATGAATGAATGAACCCCTGAACCACTTCAATGAATGAACAACTTGAATGAATGAGGGGAGGGCTTATTTATACACCCAAAAAGTAGTTACCCTCCAACTACCTCATAACTTCCCCAAATTACATTTCATATGCATTTGATCTTTGCATTTACATGACATTTCCCACTAGAGGACAAACTAGTTTATAACTTGTAATTTAGCCGACATAATTGACTTACATCACTTTATTATTACGTACAATATTAAATTGCACTTTATAACATAATTAAATGTATGTACGCACATTTTTTCAAACACTTTGCGTACAATTACAAAATAACACATAATACCAAAACTGATTTAGGAAATAAAGACATCAATTTGCCTGTCTACATCTATCCTTCCTCTAAATTGGTCGGCGTCCTCGACAACGTGAGCTAAACATTGAGAATAGAAGTATTGAACAATGTAACAAAATCTCTTGTCACGCTCCTTTCGTTTCCTCCTATTCCATATATCTATTGCAACAACCTGCACTTGAAAATGCGGCTCACACCATCTTGTTTTCTAATTGTGCACTCCACTGGCTGCAAGCAGTTGTAACATCAACATGACCAGTATTCTCTGAATAGGCACTTCACTTTTTGCAATAAGCCATATTAGCAGCATGAGCAACATCATCAACATCATGAACATGACGGGCAACGCTCGTCGCCACCTGTGTCGGGGGTCAAGGGGGCAAAAGCCCCCTTGCAAGATCAAGGGACAACGTCACTTGCAGGGTCGAGGGGCAGCGTCCCTCGCGCGTCCCCTTAACTCCAATTCACTCAATTGCAACCATTTGGAAGCTTTCACTCAACTCATTAAAACAACTTCCCCTCAACTCCAATTCACTGCTTTTGTGATCCCACTGACTTCTTATCAACCTCTGATAGACATCTCCCTTGTCGGATTGTACTTCCGACAATTGCTCTGACTTCATTGCCTTAGACAACATTTCTGACGATAATGTCCATGATGACAATCCTTGACGGCTTAGTCTTTGACGAACAGGTAGACGTCTAAATAGTAGACGTCTAGGACAACAGGGTAGACGTTTGGACAATAGATGTTTAGGACAACAGGGTAAACGTTTGGATAGTAGATGTCTAGGACAAACAAGTAGCGTCTAGAGAGTGGATGTCGAGGACGATAGGGTAGACATCTAGACAATAGATGTCTAGGACAAACAAGTAGACGTCTAGACAGTAGACATATAGGACGACAGGGTAGACGTCTCGGACGGGTTGCACACAGGTCTAGACGGGTAAGTGTAGACGTCTCAGACGGGTAAGTGCAGACGTCATTGACGGGTTGCTACAGATGGATAGTGGTTGTAGATGGGTATACTTCCTCAGAACGTGTAAGTTCCTCAGATGGGTATCTTGGTAGAAATGTAGGTTCCTCAGACGGGTATCTTGCCAGACTTCTAATTTCCTTAGACGTGTAACTGCCAGATGTGTATGCCTTAGACAGGTAGCCTACTAGACGTCGAACTTCCTCAGACGGGTAACTTTCCAGATGTTTGACTCTCTCAGACATGTAAGTGCCAGACGTGTACGCCTCAGATGTGTGGCCTCTAGACAGGTAGCCTTCAGACGTGTACCCTCTAGATGACACCTTTTCAGACGGCTTCGCCTCAGACAGGTTCTCCTTAGATGGGTCCTCCTCAGACGGCTTCGCCTCAGATGTCTTCACCTCAGACGGGTCCTTCTTAGACGGTTCCTTTGCCATCTGACTGCATTCTCTAGCCGTTCGAGCCTCATTCATTCATCGGATCATCCTCCTGACAAAGCCCTGTCGTTTGGCTTCTTTCCTGACTGCACTTTGTCGTATGGTCTTCTTGCTGAAAGTCTTCGTCATCAATTGAAATCAGATTCACATGCTCAATGTGAATCAAGCTCATCAAGTTAACCATCTCAAGTAGGTTCTCTTCCTCCAATGCAATTGGCTTCACCACCTCTTCTTCCTGGCAAGGGTTGTAACTCTCCTCTGACTTTTCAAACTCTTGATGAATAATTGGTTCATATTGCTTTGCAGTACTTTGAAAATCATGTGCAAAATGCCCCCACAATTGGCATTGCCAACGTTGCACAATAGGTCTTCCCTCGCTATCATACTAAATTCTTCGTCTGCGAGTTCTCTGATGGTTGTTATAGACTGGTTCATTAGTGGTATCTCTTCGTTGTACCATCTCCCTTGGTGTTGCATATACTTATAGTGAGGGTCTTGCACTCTCTGAGTCATACTCGTCCTCAGAGTCAACATTCTTTTCTTTGGAGTCATTTTCTTCCCTAACTTCTTGACTCCAACACTTCTCTTGTCCAAAATCATCACTCTCATTGTCTAAGTTATCCTCAATATTAGAATCACTTTCCTCTGTAGAGTTACTCTCATATGCATTAACATGATGCCCATTCATCGATGAGGTTTTTGCATCACTTTCCCAAGTCAAGGCATAATCCAAAGCCTCTTGGTATGATCTTGGAGGAAATGTCTTCATCTTCCTTTGATACATAGGGAGAAGTCCATCTATGAACCACATACTCTTTGATTCCTCTGAGTGGTCTTTCTCCACATGGTCAAACAACCTACTCAACCTTCGATTGTAAGAACGAACAGACTCATTCTCTCCTTGTATGCTATAAATTTCGTCATTATCGTATGATCGAAATTCTTCCACAAATGCATCACGCAATGCTTCCCATGTCTAGAACTTATCCTTTGGTAATGCTATATACCAGCCTATTGCAAATTCTCGAAACGTTGCAGGAAATAACCATCTCCAGTCTGCCTCATTGTTCTGCCCAATCGCTTTCCACACCATGCGACAAATTCTGCAATGCCTAATCGGGTCTTCCTTCCCTTCTCCTGTGAAAATTGGACACCTTTGTTTCCTTGCTCTGGTGGCTACGTTAGCCATTGGTGGGGTTCCTTCTTCTTCGTCACTTTGATGAAGAGTCCCCTGGAATCCTTGACTGATTCCTACTTCCTATGGGTGATCTGCTATGTTGCTCGTCGGATGTTTCTATCCTAGGTACCTTATTCTCACCAAACAGTCATCTCTCGACTTCTTGTGCGTCCTTCGCTGGAATGTTGGTTGTGGCCCTGGTCTTTCTTCCTCAGACCTCATGCGCTATTGCTCTGGTGCCTGACTCCCGTCCTTTGCACTCCTCTGCAACCTTCCTGCTGCTTGTTCAGGTGTTACCATCCACTCACCATATCCTCGCACAGTTTCTGCATCAACGTCTTCCCTTACATCAACGTTTTCCTTGACTCTTGGTGGTCCTTGTACCCCTTCTTCCGTTCCTATCAGCAATGTTTCCCCTCTTTCTTGCTCTGCTCTTGGACTCTCATCTTCCAAAGGGTTCCACACTTGTTCCACCGCTGGTCTTGAATTCGTATCCTTTGCACTTCGTCGTAGCGGTATCTAGTTCCTTCCTTGATTGCCTTGTGTCCTCGAATCTGTCATTCACCTCTTTGCCTTATCACATATGCCTCTTGACCGAAAGTTAGTTTAGGCAATGGCGCCAGAATGTAGAAATGAAATTTAACATGCTTACACACAATTCCATTTCTACTTAAATAATTCTACAGATTTGCAGTCATTGTAGTACAACAATAATAATGCACAGAACCTGTAACAGCAATAATGACAGCAGCAATAACAGCAATAGAAGCAGCAATGGTAGATAACAGTAAATACAGGCAGTTTTATATTAACAATGGCATTTACAGTACAGCATTACAGTTTCAGCATTACAATCTGCAGCCTGCAAACCCTAGGCAGAATATCCTTCATGGCTGCATACAAGACATGACTGCATCATGCCCTATGCACATATGCATCAACTCTCACACGTACCAATGCTGTTCCATTAATCCACCAACCTGCATGACTGCCTTCAATGCCCTGGCTGAATGAATGAACCCCTGAACCACTTCAATGCATGAACAACTTGAATGAATGAGGGGAGGGCTTATTTATACACCCAAAAAGTAGTTACCCTCCAACTACCTCAGAACTTCCCCAAATTACATTTCATATGCATTTGATCTTTGCATTAAATGACATTTCCCACTAGAGGACAAACTAGTTTATAACTTGTAATTTAGCCAACATAATTGACTTACATCACTTTATTATTATGTACAATATTAAATTGCACTTTATAACATAATTAAATGTATGTATGCACATTTTGTCAAACACTTTGCGTACAATTACAAAATAACACATAATACCAAAACTGATTCAGCAAATAAATATATATCAATTTGCCTGTCTACATTCCACACCCTGGCTATCCTCCTCCCTTTCAGGTATACTGAATATTTTCATCATGGTAACTATGAATTTCAATTTAATTCTTGTTCGGAAAATGCATTTCTTTAAACTAGTTCAGCTCATGAAATTAAATTTGTTTCAAGACTTTAAGCATGGGCATTTCATTAGTCATTGAAATGCATTAACCAATGTTTCTAGTCTTAGAGTGAGATACTTTCCATACCATGGAATCTGTAAAATTAGATTTCTCACTGACTGTGATGACATTGTTATACACAATACAATAGCTCTAGCAATTACTGAACATTGTGTTTGGGATAGTGATGCCAAACTATCATCTTTAGGTGCTGTCTACACCATAGAAGGCAGGTGATGATGCCATAATATGTATTATATTTCAAAACAATGAAGGCTACAGTTGTAATTGACTACTTCCTTCTTTTTCGCTTTCATACATATATGTAGCTGAGATTCCTCTGGAAGCTTTTGTCATGATCACAGAATGGTTTTGTCACCAATCACAAGCTAGGAGTCACAATCTGTTGGCTTGGTATAAATGATCGTCCATAAAATTTCATTTAATACATTACAGTCCTAAGACTTGTTTACATAATATAGGAGGTTATGCACATAAAAAATGGATGGATTTCAGTTCTTCACTGAATTAAGCTAGAAAAATAAGCTCAAATGAAATTCTCTTAGGTTTGTGATTTCTTTTGATGTGTTTACCTTTTTCATATGCAGACTGGTTTTAGCATGGAAGAGATTCTAAGAAAGTATATTCGTTATGCATTGAATGAGAAGCCATTTAATCCTGATTTGGTAGCAAACCTTATTCACCTAAGAAAATCTTCAATGCTAGAAGATGACAAAGTTGCAGAGGTTTTAAATGAGGTCTCAAGGCGCATTGTAAAGGACAAAGGTAAGATACTGTTTTTTTCACCCTAGCTATTGATTACTGCAAGTGCAACCAAAAGTATTTCCAGGATCATTTTTAGGAAAACCTGTGGTTCAATATAATAGAATTCTAGATGGCTTTATGAACAGGTGTCTTGATCAAGTTAGCAGTTTGAAATAATGTTTGTTGTCTATTATTTTAGGATCATTTGAGAGGTACTATTTATAATAATGGAGATGTAAACAACAGAAGGGTGGATGCTAAAGTGAGTTGCAAAAGCATGATACTAAAGCGAGTTACAAAGGCATGAGATAATGCTAGCAGTGCATAGTAAATAAGTCAAATGCTCAATTGTTTACTGCTTGTAGTTATGTTTAGCTAGACTGGTGTGGACCTATTGTACATAATTGCCTTGATGATATATTAGATGTTTATAATAATCCTTTGTATATTTAGTACCGTAGGTAGATGATATGTCCACTTATTCTACTGGATTCCTTATTCATTCCATTTTTGTTGAACTTTAGAAAGATGCCAAATATCAAGGCACTCTAAACTTTGCTAATGTTGTTAATCAAAAGGTTTGATGCTTATTTATTTTTGTGGTTTTATCCAGGATGCCAATGGCTTGTTGTCAATGAGTTGAATGATACCCATATAATTGTCAGAGTTCTGTGTTGTTATTGTTTAAGAGGATTGTTTTGAAGACAGGCAAAGGATGTCCATGAGGTTTGGGACAATCGGTTGGAAGTGAAAAATTTCACACCATACACCAAGGTCTCAACCCCCTGGGTGCCTATGGGGTTTGGAGCAAATGATGAGGAGTAAAGAGTTTCACACCATAAGCTAAGGTTCAAATCTCATGGGTGAACATTAAATTTTTTAGCTCATGGAGTTTGAGGCAATTGGTTGGGTGTGAAGAATTTCATACCTTAAACCAAGGTTCCAATCCAATGGTTGAACCTTAACATTTGTGAATGGGATTTAGAACAAGTGGTTGGGAGTGAAGAGTTTCACAGCATAAGCCAAGGTTCAAATCTTATGGGTGAACCTTAACATTAAGGCTCATGGAGTTTTTGGAAAGTAGTAGGGAGTGAGGTGTTTCACACCATAGATCAAGGTTCCAATCCTATGGGTGAACCTTAATATATATCAAATGACATGAGCTCAACTAGTTAAATACCTTGAATTTCAAGTAGGAGACCCAGGTTTAAATATTGATAAGCAATGCGTGCATAATTGCCAAAATATTGTAACATGGTTATGATGTAATACAAGTGGGGCTTATTTCAATCCCATATAAACAATTAAAAAAAAGAACAGGCAAAGGACAAAAATCAAAATGCAATACAAAAAGTAGATGTAATCACTTGCTCTCAATGTTCTTGTCAGTTCTTCCGTTACCGTGCTGGACAGGTTTTTCCGTTTGACTTTTGTCCCGGGCTACCACAAGCCGGGTGTTTTAATTGAGTTTTTAATTTTCGTTTGTTCCAGGCTCCCATAAGCCGAGTTTCCCTTTTGTGCTGTCGGGATGGTCCTGCTTTTCGTTTTTGCGAGAATGCCCTGTTCTGTGTTCGCTTTGTGGAGACCTCTCTCCGGAGATCCTCTCCCTGACCTATTTGAAAAAGGTTTGGGGACCCTTTCAAAACCTCATTATCAATAAAAAAACAATAAAAAAAAAGAACAGGCAAAGGACAAAAATGCAATACAAAAAGTAGATGTAACCACTTGCACTCACACTTTCATTTAATAAACTACAAAAGATCGATAAAAAATCAAGAAAATGATTTATTAATAAGCCATAGCATACCATGCAAAGAGGTGGGTGCTGTAATGCACAATTAATGTTAGGAAACTCTTGTCGAAATCTACTCAAATTTCTCTCACAATTGTATGAGAGCAGATTTGAATCTATTCTTTTATACTCTCGAGATATAAAGAGAGCCTCCACAGAATCCAAATACAAAGTTGTATTGTTGTTTGGACTTTTCCTTGAGAAGTCCAGAAGATTTTTGTATATCAAGTTACTTCTTTAGGTATATCCATGGGGTCTTTTGTCAATTAACACGTGTCCTCTAAGCATCTCTTATCATATTTAATGCTCACATTATAATAGCATATAGCATGAGGATTTCCACTAAAATATATGGCAGATTGGATCATGATGTAGAACCAATATGCATGCATAACATCTATCTGTTGATTTCAGGGAAGGAAAGTGGACCCTAAAAATATGCTGAGTGTGATGAATTTGAATTCAAGATGCAGCCCAAGAACCTTCATAAAACTTAGATGATTTATGCACCATTGTAATGTACATTCCAAGGGCTTTCTTATGATGTATTACAAGCCTATGTTTGACATGAAATATTATATGGATTCAATCATAGTTGGAAAACTCACAACTCGGGATAGACTCGACACCCCAATTATGGAGATTTTATAGGTAACTTGGGAAAACTGGGCAAAAACTCGACAAAAAAAAAAATAAGAAGAAAAATTTTCAATTAAAAAAAAACAAAAACAATTAGGGAGCCAGAAAGCTACTTTTATATTAGATATGAAAAGAGTACAATTGCAGTTCTTGATAATCAAATCCAATCAAATACATCATGCAAATGCAAAAATTCAAAATACAAAGCAATTTTTAAACTGTTTTTGTTTTCCCCTCCTCCCTCTTGAACTAGATGGTTGGCCTTGGCTCTGAACAGGTGGTTGAATTGGAGGCTCCTTAGGTATGGGATCATCATGGTATATCTCCTCCAATCCTCTCAAATGTTTCACTTCCTCCTCAAGTGCCTTAATGTCCTTTATAGTAAACCCGATATTCGACGGACTCTTGACAATCCAATAAGATAGTGGATCTGTTGCCACATTTGGCACGGGGTGCCATGTTTTCAGTTTTTGTAAGTAACCTGCTCTTTTCCTTCCTTCCTCTCTTTCCCTTTCTTCATCTCTCCCTTTCTCCCTCTTCCTTACAGTTTAATTCCTCCCTCTTCCCCTTGAACTTTCCCCCCAGTAAGTTTTCAGAACAGAGGTGTTCCCCGAAAATTTCTAAGTGTTGGGGCGACACCCGACTTCGCAGCGAAGTCGGGGTGCGCCCCTCAGTTGGAGCGCAGTAGGGACAGTGCGAAGTGTGACAAAACAGGAAAATGAGCGAAATCTGACTGTCAGGGGGTGACACCCGACTTCGCAGCGAAGTCGGAGTGCGTCCCTCTTCCTGGGCGCACTAGGGAAACACTGTCAGAAAATCGGCTAAGTGCTGGGGGCGACGTCCGACTTCGCAGCGAAGTCGGAGTGCGCCCCTCTTCCAGTGCGAAGTCCGAGCAGCGAAAGGAGACAGGCACCGGTGCGACACCCGACTTCGCAGCGAAGTCGGAGTGCGCCCTTTGACCGGTGCGCAGTTGGATAAAGACAACTCAGAAAATGCTAAGGCAAGAAGACCTCCCAACTGCGCTGTTTTCAGCCTGCGCAACCCGATAGCGCCCGAATTCCTGGCGAAGTTGGATGAATTGCCTTTCAAGGCAGACACGTGTCACACATCAGCATCAGACAAGTGTCCATCTCCGGGATTCGAGCCAAGACTCGACCGCACAAGGACAAAGCATGGGCTACACTACCGGCGCCATCTATCACCATTTAAGCCGATGTGAAGTGCCATATGCCGCACCTACCCGCATTCCTGCTGACCAAAGGTTTGACCCAACGCGCTGCCACGTAGCTGTCACTGTCTTCAGGGACACCATGCCGCAAGTACAGTCCGGCCCGACAAGTCAGCATCAGCAGCTCCTCAGCCGCTCGTGTCAGCTACTGTCTTGTCTGGGACTTCGTGCCCATGAATGTAATCGGGGGGAATTTTGGGCTATAAATACCCACTACGTTTTGATTGTAAGTGGTGGAAGGGGAATATATTGCTAGGGAACAATTGTAGCTGTGCGTTTGCCTCAAATACAGACATATAGTTGGCTCTGCTTACTGTCTTTTATCTTGCATGCTGCCTCTCCTTGTCATTTCTGCCTCATGTTTCTTGTGTCATTGCTTGTCTGTTGTCTTGAACTTTGGACTCCAAGCATTTGGTGGCCGGTATTCCTGGAATGCATAGATAGAGGATACATGAGATCGCTGATAGCTGTAGTTTCAATGTATGTTTGTAGATGAATGTCGTTAGTAGTGGTGATTGATTCGTTGCCGTGCTGCTTATTCTCCCCACCCAACTCCAATCACATTTGGAATCCCTTTCTGCACTTTTATCTCTTTCTGCATTTTTATCTCTTTCCCTGCACTCTTATCTAAACAAAACCCCACAAGAAGCCGGCCTTCTCCGGAGATTGGCACGGAAGGCATTCCTTCCTTCCGGCCTTTCAATCTGGTGGGCGAATCTGGGCGCAATAACAACAAATCCTTTCCTCATGGCAGATTCGTAACCAACAGGATCTAGCTCATCCAAGTCAATCACCTCATAGGATTCACTAGTCTCCACTTGTTTGGTGCGAAGCCGATGTAGACAGGCATATTGAGATATCCTTAATTGCAGAACCATTTTTGATATTATGTGTTTTATTGTAAATGCACGCAAAGTGTTTGACGAAACACCCGTGCATATATTTTAATGTTGTAAAGTGCAATTTAATATTGTACGTAAATAATAAAGTCATGTAAAGTCATATTAAATCATGTAAGTCGGCTAAATAAGCTATTTCGTCCTGTAGTGCAAATGAAATGTAAATGCAAAGCAAATGCACATAAAATGTAATTTGAGGGTAGTTGCAAGGTAGTTGGAGAGCATAACTACTTGGTGGGTGTATAAATAAACCCCCCCTCATTCATTAGAGTTGCGGAAGATTGGTATGTGAGCAGATTGAAGTCTATGGGCAGAATGCAGTCTAGCATGATGTGCAACCATGAGGGATGTTCAGCCTAGGGTTGAATGGTTGATACGTGGAAGAAGTATTGCAGGGAATTCATGCAGATTGATGGCAAAGTGTAGCCCAGTCCTGTGTACAGCCATGGTTATGCTGGCTGTAGATTGTATTGATGAAACTGTAATGCTGTATCACACCTAACATTACTAATACAAACTGCTGTAATTACTGTTAACTGTTATTACTGTATTTTGGCCATTACTGCTGTTATTTAATGCTGTTGCAGAATTTCTGCATATTATTATTGCTATACTACAATGCTTGCAGATCTGTAGATTACTTACGTGGAAAGGGAACTGTTGGGATATGTAAAAACCCTTTCTACAGCCGAAGATTGTATTGTACGAACACAAGGTCATTGAGGCACTTTTGGGTCAACCTATTGCACTTCTTGGTGTGTACGACCTCAAATAGAGATCAATTGCATTCATGCCCAAAAGTGCTACAAGGATGACTCAAGATGTGAAGAGCCATCCTCTTCAAATTAGGTGTTTTTGAACCATAATCTTCCCACCATAAATCAACAAAAAATATTATTTTCAAAGTATTAATAATCCTCACCATAAATCTACAAAAATATTTATTTTCAAAATATTTAAATGTAAACTATAAGAAAAATTCAAAAAATGTTAAAACTTTATAGGTTTAAATATTGTACTTAGTCCCAAGGTCATCCTTGATTCTTTAGCGAAGGAGGATGCAAACAAGCTCCCATGAACAACCTTATAAAGTTGCAACTCGACAGCGATGAGGCAATGTATGGTAAGGTCATCTATCAAACTCTCTACGCCAGTATAGAACCCCCCAGACCTCTTCATCACCGCTAAGACTGCCAGTGTAAAGAATTTGGGGTTCAAGAAGCACTCAACTGCATGAATAGGTCAATTTGTTGGCGGATCTCAACTTCTCCAATTCATCTGCCTTCTTGCTTGGAAGATGTTTCGGTTTTGAGGTACTTGTTGCTTCTCCACATTCGACAATAAGTTTACATTGCCTACCGGTTGGGCAACTTGTTGCCTTGGTGTTCCCCTCCTCACTCTTCTAAGTTCCAAGCCTAAAATGGCATTGCTCCAGTCTTCCTCATCATTGCTTGAACTTGTCAAGGATACGCTGTTGGACATGTCTCAAGTTCCCAACTTCTACTTTGCTTGGCAGTGATTGCCAAGGTACTTCATGGATATCATGCCATTCCACTTCTACTTGCTGAATTGGTAGTCCGTCTCCAGAAACTCAACTTCCTATGCACAATCATTTGCAATTCCCAACACTTGTTTGCTATGCACCTTTGGGGGTCTCCTCTGAACTTGTCCTGTTTTCGGAAAAACTTCTACCAATTGCAAGGATACCCAATCGCGATCCTCAATAACTCTTGTGCATGCTGTCTTCGTAACTTTGCTATGTAATTATTGAGTTGTTCACTTTGTTCATGCAACTATTGTGTTTCCTCACGCATCCTTTGTTGTGCATGTCCAATGGATGCAAGCAAACTCATCCCCTTATACTTGCTACGTTCACTTTGAGGTTCTCGTGTTGGTGGTTCTCCTTGTCCAACATACATCGCCACCATTTGCTATATGTTCACCGCATCTAGTGATGTCAACTTCTCTTCTTCCTCAACATCCGTGAATCTAACATGCACACAAATCCGTCTATGCTTTGTAGTTTGAGGTTGCAATTCCTTGTGTTCTCTAATTGATTGCATGTCCATTTCCTGCTTACTTGCGCTCTCTTCCTCATACAACCATGCTAGTTGTTCTGCAAGTTCATTGTCATCTGAGTCACAATCACTCATTGCATTATCATCCTCTTTAGTAAGACTTCATTCTCCTACCTCTTGGATCGAGGTTCCTTGGAAAGATCTTGAAGACTGACTTGGTGCAACTGTCAGCCTGCTGGTACTTGTTCCTTCATCCATTGGTTCGAAATTCACCTTGTTTGCTTGTGCTTGCATCTTGTATGACTCTAACGTCGAACCATTAACTGTCTCGAGACACAATGTCTCGTTCAGTTTCTTCAACCTTATAGTGTCATTGATCATCACCTCTACTTGAAAGGGTCCAAACCATAAAGTCTTTAGCTTTCCTGGCTTTCTTGTTGTCTTGCCATTAAACTCCAACACTAAGTCACCTGCCTTCAAATTCATCTTCTTTAGGTGCTTATCGTGCCATAAATTTTGATAGCGTTGGGCAACCTTCGTGACCCATTGTGCTATCACTCTCTCCTTGTCCGACTTGTTGAGTGCTACTAGCCTCTTCTTCAGGCTCCTTTGGTCACCAAGACAGTTCTTTACCACCACTCTTAGACTAGGTATGAGAAACTTCATAGGCATGATTGCCTCTTGTTTGAACATCAATTGGAACAGAGTATGGTTAGTTAGCTTAAACGTAGTCCTGTACACCCACAGGACCGCTAGCAAATTTTCCTCCCGATCAACATCTTCAGTCTTGCACATCTTATACATTATGGAAACTAAGACCTTATTTGTTGCTTCTGCTTGCCCATTTACTTTGGGGTAATATGGGCTAGACAAGGAATGCAAGATCTTGAACTCCGTTGTTAGCTTATGAATGATTTTATTGACAAAGTGTTCTTTACAATTATTTGTCAATTGAAGAGGTATGCCGAATCTTGTAATAACTTGCTCATACAAGAATCACGTAGTGCTCTTTGTAGAATTATCAGGCAACGCTCTTGCCTCTACCTACTTTGTCAAATATTCAGTAGCTACCCCAATCTATATACATTTTTCGTCACTAGTCTTCAATAGTCCAACAAAACCGAGACCCACCTCTTGAAGAATTCTTGTAGTTGTGATGAGTGTAATGGCATGAAATTCCTCCTCAGTGGCTTCCTAGTTATCTGGCACGTATCACATGCAGTCATGAACTCCTTTGCATTGCAATAGAGGGTGGGTTACCACAACCCTGCCAAAGCACCTTCCTCACGGTTGCAGCAGGTCCCATATGCCCTCTTGCTAGCCCTTCATGAGCTTCCTTCAACGTTGAATTCACTTCTTCGTCCATTACACATATCCGCAATACTCCATTAGGTTTGATCTTGTATGGTAAACCAGCTAACAATTGAAACACCACTGTTTTGATGATGATCTTTCTCTTCTCTCTTGCCACCAACTCTTTTGGCAGATCTCTCGTCAACAAGTATTCACCCATGTACTTGTACCATGATGGTAGCATAGTGATTGAGAAGTATGTAGTGTCCCACCCCAACTAAGACAACTGTAAAACTGCTCCCCTTATGTAATTGTTTGTGTTTGCACTTTAATATTTGTTGATTTGGAATATTCTGAGTTTTGTTGGTGTGAAATACATATAATCATTCAATCTACAAACCCCTACCTTCAAAGGATCTCATTCACTTAAGATTTTCAATAAGTTATGCTGACAAACACTTGTCATGCATACTCAGAAAAGATAGTGCAGCAGGCTGTAAATGATCCATAACTTACAAACCACTATTCCAAACGCTATGAAATTCAGATACAATCATGATACCAACATTAACTACAAACCCAATGAAGGAATAGAGCTGGAAATGAAAATACCCGGATTTATTGATGACTGATATAAAGCTGGAAACACATATCAACTACAGAAAATCCAGGTTTAAGCTCATAACTTTTGAAATACAAAGTTCCTAAACTTCACGTCCTTCCTTAAAGCATACGTTCAGCTTGGTACTGTAAGGCCAACATCATATTAACCAAAATCTGCTTCAATGTTCACTCAAATCTCTTGGTAATGGTACAGTAGGGCTATAGGAAACCTCCCAAGGTAATGCTCTCCAAAGCAAACAAGTATTCACTGAAGAATCGAGGTCTTTGCACTCCCAAATGGTGCGGCACTGTGGTGGAAAGGAGCTACAAGTAATGTCTTCTGAAAATGGTCTTCAACTCATCACCAAGTTACAAAAAAACTGAAAATATGTATCCCAATCTGCTCAAGTCATTCCCATAGATTGAGAATGCAACTGCCAAAGTGAGGAGGTCTTTCACTCCCGACAATGGCGTCCTCTGCTGTGGTTTTTCGTCACAAGCAAAGCTGGAAATTGGAAGATCTTGCAAACCTGCAAGCTCTCCTCAAGACAAAGAGAACTCAATAGCAAAAAGATGTCTCCTTATGCCTCCTCAACACCCTTTTATTCTTTCTTCAAGTTGGGTGATCCTCATGTTTGATGAATGTGGAATAAAAGAAATACATAAATTTCATAACTTAAGAGCCAAAATGAGCGTCCCACTTCCCAAGGTGACAAAAGTAATTAAAAATGATAAAATAATCTTTCAATCTTTATTTCTTCCCCTTTAAAATGAGTACTCACAAGGCCCCTTTTAATCAAAAATATAAGCCCAACTTTAATATATTTAAATATTACATTTAAATATAATATTAATTAACTTCGGGCATTAAAATAATCAGGCTTCCAACATCCAATCACCAATCAAATGGTAGAAATGGATACCCTTTTCGCCGTAGATAACAAATGTACCTTTTCCGTTTCCCAAAATTGCCAACCCTAACTGACTTACTAAAAATAGTAAGTCTCCTTCTTCAGTGTCCAACGGACTCAAAACTAACAACTGAAGATACATCTGGATACCCAATTCTGCATAGAACACCAATCCACTGTCTGCATGGTCAAAAACCCTAGCCACTGACTTACTAAAAATAGTAAGTCCATCATCAAAGTACAAAATGACTTTCGGAAACTAGCATCTAAAAACAATCAGCATTTCTGCAATGTCCAAACAACACTGGAGTGCATCCACACTGCCGACAAGCCAAAATGGGGACATTACAGAAGTAACGAGTGTCCAAAAATTCATTTGACACTTCTCTCTCTGCATGCTCTCTCGAGCAAATCCTCGATAATTGATCCGCTATTACATGTTTCTTTCCTGATTTCACTACCACTTGAAACATGAACTCTTGCAACGTGAAGAGTCGACTTGTTGATCAGGTACAACAATGCCTGATGATCTGCATAGAAAGTGAAAGGGTTGGTGAGTAGGTAATGTTTGAAATTTTTGACTGCATACACCATCACCAATGCTTCTTGCTATGTAGTGCTGTAATTTTTCTTTGCATGAGACAACAACCAACTAGAAAATATATGGGTTGATCCAACTAATATTGCCTCTTCGAGGCCAACCTGCATTCAACCGCAAAAATGGATGCATCCAGATGGACATGAAACTCCTTTTCCCAAACTGGAAATACCAAAATGGGTGTGCAATCCAACTTTTCCTTTATCTCCTCAAAGGCCTTGTGGTGCTCCTCCCTTCACTTGAAAGGAACTCTTTTGCACGTTTACACATCGAGAGGGTTTGAAACTTATGCGAAGTTTTTGATGAAACATCGATAGTACCCGACATGCCGTCAAAAAGGGCTTCAAGGAACTCACATCGTATGGCTTTTCCATTCTCATCACAACTCGTATTTTGTTAGGATCGGTTTTCAAACCCTCTTTACACACCACATGCCCTAGCAACTTTCTGTACAACACCAACAACTTACACTTTTTTGGATTCAAGGATAGTCGAGCATTCATACACAGTTGCATACATTCCTCCAATGTCTTCGGATGCCTTCCTTACAATGACCAATCATCCAAGAACACTTTGAAGTTGCCCGTTGACATTTGTTCAAAGATGTACAAAGTTATCCATTGAAATGTGGTAGGGGCATTGCACAAACCGAAAGGCATTTGGTTATATGCATTTATGTCGTTCCCAACAACGAAAGTGGTCTTCAGCCTGTCCTCTTTGGCGATACCGCTTTGATTGTAGCCCGAGAATCCATCCAAAAATGAATAGATCTCAGGCCTTGCTACTTCCTCTAGAACTGAATCAGTAAATTGTATGGGAAAAGGATCCTTGATGGTCAAGCGTTCAAGCTTTGAAAATCCACACAAATGTAGATCTGGTTACTCTCTTTCTTCAAACTGATGACGATCGATGATACCCACTTGCTTATCGTCACCTCAAAGATTATTCTTGCATCTAACATCTTTTCAATCTCTTCATTGACCAATGTCGCTTATTTTGGGTTTGTTCTATACGATCTTCTCCTCACAGGTTGCATGCCCATAACCAATGAAATTTGATGCATGCACAATTCAGCTAGAATCCCTTGTGTGTATCCATGCAAAGGCCTCCTTGTACTATAATTTTTTTTTAAAAGTTGTTGCTTTTAAAACTGGGTCCCACTTGTCCTTGCAATGGATCATCTTCTCCTCTCCTTCGTTGAGATTCGTCTACAACATATTTTGTCCTTCGTACTTTATGGTGTCAGGTTTTGTTGCCACTTTTGCCACATCAAAAGGGTGTGCTGGATTTTCATCAACCCAAACATCCCCAACATTGCACTCCACAAAATTTCGTGGAAAGGTCTACTTATCTTCTTTGACTTTTGCTGCTGGCTTGGCATTGTGACTACACTCACTGACCTCATACACACTTCGTGATGATCTGGGTATCTTATTTTGCATTGATACACATGCAGATTGGTTGTAAAACTTCGTAATCTTCCATTTGCCAATGTAGAAGTCCGTTATCCGAGTGTCTTGTGCACTCTTCTAATTGCAACACTCCTTTGTTCTACTCTTGTCCGTTTGCACGATCTTCTACCTCTGACGAGGATCTTCCAGATTTGTTGAATGTTGCCAACTCCTTGCTTACGATGTAATTCTTCAAATTGATTACATATTTGTGTTGGCCTTTCTTGAAATCCAGGCGGTCCTCCCAATTGTGGTTTACTTTCGTCGTGCGTAGCCACCCATGTCCGAACAATGCATCGTAGGCTGGTTTCTGCATAGTGATCACCACAAAATCCATGATGAACATTTGATCATCAATATTTACCTTTCGTGCAGTCAACACTCCTTTCATCTCTGTCATTGATTTACACCATACAATTGAAAGTTGGGAGACCACAAGAATGGTGTCCCCTAGTCCTTCAACGTCTTTTCAGGTAATACATTTATGCTCGATCCTCCATCAACGCTACTTGTGTAAACTTATGACTCAATAACTCAATATGGATCAGTGCCGGTTTCTTCCCAACATCAATTATCAAGATTATTGGGTCAATGTACTAATATCTTACTATTCTTCTTGTTTCCAATTGGTGTTGTGGCTCCTCCACTCCTCTTGTCCGCACCGTTTGTCCTTACCATTGTGTACAACTCTGGTATTGTGCACAACAAGCTAGATACCTTCAGTTTGACACTCGTATTCAGCACTTATGCTGCCAACTATTGTGTTGATGTGTCATCATCTTCAATCATGATGGGTTTCTTCAACTTCTCTTGATTGGTCTTTTGCATTTTTGCTTCAATTTGTACATGTGCTTCCTGCCATTTCTCCTCCTTGGTAGGATTCAGGTACTGCTCCATTTTCCTTGCTTGTGCTTGAGTTACTATTAACACATGCTTCTCCTTTTGTTGCTGGTCCTGTTGAGGCTTGTCAATGTCAATGACATTGACATTCTACGAGTTACTCAAACTCACCTTCTTTGGACAATTTGCCTTCTTATGGTTGCTAGGTCCGCACCATCATCATTGCATTATTATTCCCATTGTCCCCTCTTGTTGGAGCGTTTGTGTAGACAACAGTTCTAAACCCTAGGACTGGCTGGAACATTGTGTCCATCAATTTTGAATTGTATATAAGCAATTTTGGTATGTTAATGTTTTGATTTGATTGGAAAAACAACCAATGAAATGAAGGCTAAAATGTAAACACATATGGCATAAACGAACAAGAACAACCGTCATTGTTAGTGTTTTGATTAAGGTTCTAGATGACTAGTTAGACGTCTAGTTAGAAGACGTCAAGTAGTTAGACGTCTTAAGCAAAGTGTTAGAAGGCGCTTAAGGATAGAGGTTGGGGTGGTTCAGGAATTGGTTGGGGAACCACTTTGCCCCTCCTATTTAAACCCCCCTTTCAAACATTGTATCATCATGAATCATTCTATTGCAATGCCAATGTTGTTATGCTGTTTACGTATTCTGCATGTATGGTGAACTGGTGATTGTGTTGCAAGGTTGTGATGCATTAATGGATAAGTTGCAGGTTGTGTGTACTAACTATATTGCAGGTTTTTCCCCTTGAAGAGTGTCAAGGACCAGTTGCAGCAGCAAGGAACAGGAGTTGTGATGTTATTGCAGGTATATGGAAGGAGAACGAAAACCAACATAGACGTCTAGCCCTGATGTCTGTTAGCCGTCAGACGGCTAGCCGTCCACCCTAGATACCTGACGTCTAGTTTACCCTGTGACATATGAAGCCCTGACGTCTAGACCAGTCCTAACGTCTAGGACCTTGACGTCTACCCCTGCAGTCCTGACGTCTAGACTGGTGATGTCTAGGCTTGTACACCTGACGTCTAGACTCCTGACGTCTAAACCTTGACGTCTACCTGCACTGTTAGAGAATTGGACTGGTAGCCTAGATACTCATTGCCAATAGCCTGAAATTGATTTGTCATCACCCCATCTCGGGAATGTACTCACCCGTCTACAATTTGTACAATTGCATGTAAAGTGTCCCCACTCTTGACATCTTTGATACTATAAGATTGGCCTTCCATCCGAGTCATATTACAATTGACCCTCTTTGCCTGGGGATCTATTCCCTTGTTGTGGCTATCTTCTTCCTTGGTGGTTATTCCAGTATCCATGGCTTGTTGCTCCTTGTCCACATTTCGAAGTGCTCGATTTTTCGTCTTTCACCTCCTTCTGCACTATCAACGTTTGGTGTCTTGCACTTGTCAAAATAAACGGGCAGTATACAACATGTCCCACAACTTCCCACAACTTCATAAATATTGCAAAATGCCTACTTCAGACAATTGACATTGGTGTGTCCTAATTTACAATCAAAACACCAAATGCCCTTCTTTTCTGCCTTCACGTCATTTGTCACGCGTTCCAAGTCCTTTTGCATGGCCTGGATCGTGGTGCTCAAGTCATCACAGTCACCATCTGAATCGTCATCTCGATCATGACAAGTACTTGCTCCTCTAGCTGCTGTCGTCTTCATTTTTCTTTCTAGATTCAAGACTCTATCAAAAGTTTCTTGATAAGTGGTTGGCGGAACCACCTTCTTCTTCTTATAACGTGGTAGCAGTCCATCTAGCAAACATCGCTTTTGCAGCCCATTCGTCGGCTTGGCCTCCATCTTGCTGATGAGTTCCTTCAAATGACAATTATATGACTTGATATTCTCATCTTTCTTTTGCTTTGTCGAGTAGATCTTATTGGTGATCTTTGTATCGTCTTGAAGCAGTCTTAATTCCTTATTGAATTAATCTTCAACTTAGTCCAGTCTATGAAGGGTTCTTCTCTTTTCAAATTCCAATCTATTGCTAATCCACACAATGTTGTTGATAATAATCTCAACCATGTATCTTTGTTCGTCACAACATTCGCCCTCCATAACATCTCACACGTTTCGATATGGCATTTGGGATCTTTCCCGTCTCTCGTGAACTTCAGGCACTTCTACTTGCTCGCCACTGTATCAATGATTGCCATGGGTAGTTGTTTGTCTATACTCAATGAACCTTCGTTTTTTGATTGGTCTTTTGCAAACAATCTTTGGCCGTTTCCTTTTGCACGTACACTTTGCGATCTCCTTCACAAATACATGAGCGTTGGTTTTGGTCTTTCGAGCACACTCTCTCGTGGTTGCCCTTGTGCTTGACTCTCGTCCTCCGCATGTCTAGGCATTCTCTCTCGCGCTTGTGCTGGCATCACCAATTGCTCCACCTCGTCTTGTGTAGGATCCATGTTGGTGCTTCCTTCACCACTCACGCGAACATCCTTGGCTCGATCCTCGTTTGCATGTTGCACCTCCACTTGCGTGTTGTCCTTCATTGTTAAAAAGAATGTTGGCCACCGTCCACGTTTTTCATTTGAACTTCCCTCCACCTGAGGGTTCCACACTCGCTCAACTTTTGGCTCTCGTATCTCCTCACCAGCAAACTCTGTCAGCATTCCATTGTCATGCAAGTTTTATTCGCCAACAAGCAAGTTGTTGCCGTGCTCAACATGTCCATGCTCTCCTCACTCTTGCTGTTGTGCGATCCACAAACTTCATCCTATTGGCTGTTCTCTTGTCCATTTGCATCCACATCTCACACGTCTTTGTGTTAGGTTATCTGTCATTCACTTCTCCTATCTCCAAGCTCCACATTGTTATTGGTTCAAACTAAAAATGACAATGGCACCAAATGTAGCATGATGGTTGTATTCCACATTTGGAGGAACAATTGTGAATGACAGAGTAGGTTGACCAAACAACTCATCAACATGCAATCTAGATGGCTTGCAGCACAATATCTTTGACAACCCTGCACAACATAGTAGTCGGATGACCCAATCTGGAGTCTAAATGGCTTGGCATAGTAGTTAGACGGCTTACCGCTCTAGTCAGATGAATCAAGCTTTCATAGGATGACCTGGATTTAGATCCATATGGATCTATATGGAGTTAGTACAAGTAATAGCTGAATGGAAATAGTTCAAAATATCTATGTACGACAATAACTTTCAGATTCAAACACATGCAACAAACATACACAATGACGATGTCTAAATGGTGTTATTGATATTAACAAAGATACATTTGTGTATTACACTTATGCCTGTATGGATGCAGTCCCCAACATCTCCTCTGTGTACAACATCTACAATGTATGCACATACAACTCTCTCTAGCATGCACGTCTCCAATGTTTATGTACTATAGACACGCTCAAATGTATGAGAGGTTCTTTCTAAACTTAGGGGAAGGTAGTTATTCCCAACTACCACCCCAACACCTCACCAACTTACATTACATTTGTCATGCATTTACATTTCATTTCATTTCCGACTCCATGATAAACTGCATGACAACTAAACAACTAATGACTCATTCATACATAACTAACACACTACTCAACAATATGCATTATTGCATGAATTTATTACATCACAACTTTATAACATCAAATTATATCAAAACTATATTGTGTGTGTACTTGACTTCCAATGCACTTATTCCTACTTCTGGTGTTGGGGTAGCAAGTCAAAATTGGTGTCTACAAGGGATGGCATGAACGACATTTTTAATAGAAGAATCCTTGGGGATGGTCGTCATTGTGGTTAGTGAAGTAAGGCCGTTGAGGTTTGAGATCACGCTGTGGTTAGGAACAAGACGATTGGAGCTTCTTTTTTGCTGCTAGAGCCACATGTTCAGCATCCTTAAGGGTGTATGGATCATGCATGTCAACTTCCTGCCTGATTTCGTACTTACGACCATGGTGTAAGGCTGAGGCCACCACCACTAGATCCAATTGATAGGTATAGGTGAGCAGTCTTGTGAACTCTACACAATAATCGTCAACCGATCTTGTTTGCTTGGTTTCCATCAAGTGGACCACATACAAAGTAGAAGATCCTTTGTCGAACTTACAGAGGAACGATGCCTTGAACTCGGGCCACATAAGAGAGGTCCTGAGTTGGTGGAGCTCCCATAAAAACCATTGAAGAGCATGGCTTCCCAACTTAGTAGCAGCCAATATGACATGACCTTCAGGCACATGGTGTAAACAAATGATGCTATCCATCTTGGCTATCCAACCACATGGATCCGTACCTTTAAAGGTCGAGATGTTGATGCATTGAACAAGGACATCATGAGGCCAAGAAAGGAAATTAAGAGCATCTCTTGCAGAGGGATCAATATCAGAAGCAAAAGCTAAGTTAACATCACCCATACCTAGAAGAGTACCCCTAGTAGCATAGGGACCCATGTGACTCCCCTGCGATCTTAGAGGTATGTGAACAAACAATGGTTGCTAATAGATGTCAGTGTTCGGATATTGGTGTCCCTTAGGATCTGGTGCTTGTTGCATGCCTTGTGGCTGCTACTTTGTGTTGAGGAATATTACATTATTTGGTACATGCTTATGTACCCCCATGGTACCTTTATGGTACAATTGTAAATATGTAATAGATTAGGGTTGAGTCTTTAGTTTAGGTGAGTGATTTATATTTCCTCTTTTATGTAAGTGTCAATGTGCAGGAAATGCACAAGTGTCATGTAAGAGTGCAATGTGTAGGAAATGCACAAGTGTCATGTAAGTTAGAGTGCAAGAGTAGATTGAGAGAATGTGCACAAGTGTCATGTATGTAAGAGTGCAAATATGTAATGTGAGGATGTGCACAAGTGTCTTAGATTAGGAGTGCATGTAGAAGTGTAAGAGTCATGTTTATGTGTGCAAGTGTCTTAGGGTCAAGTGTCCATGTAAAAAGAAAGTGAAGAGTCTAGTATGCAAGTGGCAAGATGATAAGCCAAAGGTCATAGTACTTGTCATATGGAGAGCAATAGTCAAGTATTTGAAGAGTCACATTACTATGGCTATATTATGGAGACAATACTCCATGAGAATGTAATCCGAATATCAGATTATAGAGTTGTAACAGGAAGAAAAGGAATAAAGCTTGTATACACATTTTTGAGTAATTAATATTGTAAGTTTTCTTCATGATAATTCATAAATGACTTAGGCCATTTACATTCATATTTGATTATATAAATGAATGTTATTTGCTTTATTATATAGGCCTTGATATACATATTAATTTGCTCATATATTATTCTACTCTTATATTATTATTTTGACCTTTAATATTGTGGCTATTTTATATTGGGACCTGTGATATTTTGTGGTAGTAAGGCTTAAAAAGCCAAAACTCTGCGACTTGTTGAAACTCTTGGCCAAGGGAACGCTTTGTAGGGACATGATTGAAACCACTTTGGATGGACTCTAAGGTCTTCTGCATTTTTCTTTGAAAGTCAGCAATGGAGGAAACCGATTTCTCTAAGCTAGAGTGTTGGTTTGCCTAAGACTCAAGATAGGCATAAAGTTTGATGTCAATTGTGTTGGGCAGAGTAATACCAATGGGAGAAATGGTGGGAGGAGGTGAAGCTATGGTGCCTAAAGAAGAAAGGACACACAAATTAAAGATATAGATACCTCTAGGGATGTTGTTATGCTTACTGAGATTTCTGGGTTGACGCTTCTTTTTGTTCATGCTTATAGATATAAATGAATGTTATTTGCTTTATTATATAGGCATTGATATACATACTAATTTGCTCATATATTATTCTACTCTTATATTTTTATTTTGACCTTTAATATTATGGCTATTTTATATTGGGACCGGTGATATTTTGTGGTAGTAAGGCTTAAAAAGCCAAAACTTTGCGACTTGTTGAAACTCTTGGCCAAGGGAACGCTTTGTAGGGACATGATTGAAACCACTTTGGATGGACTCTAAGGTCTTCTGCATTTTTCTTTGAAAGTCAGCAATGGCGGAAACCGGTTTCTCTAAGCTAGAGTGTTGGTTTGCCTAAGACTCAAGATAGGCATAAAGTTTGATGTCAATTGTGTTGGGCAGAGTAATACCAATTGGAGAAATGGTGGGAGGAGGTGAAGCTATGGTGCCTAAAGAAGAAAGGACACACAAATTAAAGATATAGATACCTCTAGGGATGTTGTTATGCTTACTGAGATTTCTGGGTTGACGCTTCTTTCTATTCATGCTCACATCCTTTGGATGACTAGTGCGTTGCAAATGACCGTTAATTCGCACCCAACTAGAAGTGGCAGGTTTATTCATACACTAGGAGCAAAAGCAAAACCCGAAAGAATCCTTTGGAGCACTTCCAAAAAGTTGTTGAGAGAAATACCCCTTACTTTGATTGGTTCGAAGAAACAATAGCAATGATATGGGTCTCTTGCAAGGGTCTTGGTACACTCGAAAGTGTTGCTAGAGATATCCCTTATTGTGACCGTCTCGAAGAGATGATCACAATGAGGTGGGTCTTTTTTGTTTTTTGTTTTTAAAATCGGGTTTGGAAAAAGAAAACGACGACTATTACAGAAGAAAAATGCACTGGAAGATGGAGCCAAAAAAATTGACAAAACTTACTTGGATGACAGTAAGTAGACCTAATCGTTAAAGGGTTTGGAATGGTTCACACATTCTTCTACCGCTTTTTTGCTCCGCTAAAGGGAGCCAAGATTGTTGCTCTGATACCACTTGTAATAAAACAAATTCCATGATTACAGCAATAGCAGTAACAATTCAATAATGCGCAAAAGTAAATCATATTCAATGTCAGAAAATTAGTAATGTATATAACAGAATTCCAAATTCCAAATCAATACAAATCCTAGCCACTTAAAGGACAAAGTCTCCTAGCCACTTGGAGAGGGCGAAGTCTCATATGCGCAAGTATGAAATCCCAACTACAACATAACTCTTCTTATTTATAGACTAATCAACAATAACCCTAACCGTAATGCTCAAGAGCCAACTACCTTATCCTAGGGCCCAATCTAACTGTAGAAATTTGGAATGCAGAAAATGAAAATTATATTCATCAAGGAGAGGTTACATATTTATAGGTGTGAAATAAACACTATTTCACCAAACTATAGAAAGCAATTCAAACACACTCACTCTAGGAAATCTGATCCTATCTGAGAAAGAAAGCAAATTGAATACAAAGACTGTAAAGTCTAATCTCAAAAAGAGAGAGAGAAGACAAATTGACTTAGCCTACCTTGCCTACATAGTTTGACTATAATGATTTTAAAACATTATTTCTAACACTAACAATAATAAAGATAGCTAATGTGGCTATATTGGAGCCATTACAGTCTCCACATACACATAGAGAATGTGGTTTGTAATATTGTATGTAGGTGGTCCTCAAGGAATGGAAATGCCTAAGAATTGTGCTCTTTATGTTCCCAGTATTATTATTGCACATAATTGTTACACATGATTCTCTAATTGTCTCTTTTATTCTGAGATTAATTTCTATGCACATCTTCCCCACGGACAAAGGTTGCTACTGGCTGATCTGCATGTAATTTTGAGCATTCCTTAGAATGTTGTTGGTGCAACTTTTAGATGTGGACACAGCCATCGATAAGCAGCACTACAATGATTGTGATTGTCCTTAACTTGTTTTGTCTATTTCACGCTACGTGGTTATCCAGTGAAAAGTGAATATCAGTTCTTAGTGCCTCAAGGTCTGCTTATTGGTTTATGAATTTAGGTTTACTTTGACTAAGAATGGACCAGAAAGCCAACATATTTACAATGTTTAACATCCATAGCAATGAATTGATAAGCAATCTTGTATGTAGTTTGAAATTGATCACTGTGAATGTTCAAGGCTTTTTGTCTAGTTTAAAGTTAAACCCTGTTTTGCTATCATTGTGAATGCCAAGGGAGGAATGAAAACATTTCAAAGAGCTGGGGATCTCTCTGTTGGTAGAATCTTTGCCTGCCGTTCTGCAATGTTCTTTCATATTATATGCAATATAACACTACTAATTCTCTCTTACAGGTCCAGTCGTGATGGATACGACAGGTTTTACTGAGAGAGGGATAAAGCGAAAGGTTGCTGTACAAGCTCTGTTTTCTAAACTCCTTTATCTAGCTGAGGTATTACCATGCATTATGTAAATTTTTACTTGCATCTTCTAATCATATGCTTCCCCAGTCAAAATCTGTATGTATTAATCAGCTAAAATCACTTGGAATAGATTTTTAAGACTTACATGCTGTGATATATGGATAAATGATTCTGAAAGTATATGCATGATAAGGAAGCCTTCCAATGCTTATTTTTAATGTTTTAAATAATGTCTTGATTAAGTTAATCATGGTTTCTACTGATAGATCAATCAACAGATGCACTAATATTGATTAAATTTTGCTGGAAAGGTTGTCCAAACCTTAATAATATGCACTTGGTGCGAGAAGATGCTTCTGTCAGAAGGGTTGTAACAACCCTCCCCAATCTGGCTAAAATATTTTTAAATTTTTTTTTGCAAATATGTACTTTTTTTGTATTTTTTCAAATTAATAAAAACTCAGATAAATGCTAAATCAGTCCACTTGCAACTGTCACAACTTTGTAACTATGCAACCAAATCAAACGAAACTTGAGATGCAGATTTTACATATGTAATGCTAGAAACCCAGTGAAGGAATCGAGGAAACACACAAATACCACAAAGATATATCGATATGGAATTTTCAGTCTGTATTATTTGATCAGCAACTCTGTACATACCACTTATTCACTTAGCTCCAGAAATGCAACTTTCTTCACCCAGAAAATGATGTACTAGCAGCTCGCAATCCTTGGGAACCAATGAAGGAGGAGATAGGGGTTTATGGACTGATCGCCCAATTCCCCAAAGATATCATGCCTGGCTGGTAATTGTACGGCCTGTGCTATACGGCCAACAATCAGCAACTTCGCCCAGCACCTCTGAAAACACTTTTGTATAATCTTTCGAAAAAACTTTGCAAATCTCTCCACAATCAGCACTTGAGCAATCTCTGTATGAAATCGCCACCCTAATCCACCAGGGGTAATCTCTCATACCCAAAGAGGATGTCCCTATTGGAGGTTGCCGTCCCCAATAAGCTCGAAATCTTGCAAAGATTCTCTGCAAGCTTATTCACCAAATGCCAAAGCAAACATATAAACACCTGGATGCCTGAAATGAATGACCAAATCTCCTTTTATAGAGCTCACAAGGGGTTGATGGCTTTTTGGAGGGAAAAAGCAATTTTAAAATGTCTTCTAGAAATTATTTTTCCTCATTATAAATGGCGTTCCCCTTTGCAATTCTAATAGTCACTTTATAAAATAATTTTAACTTAAGTGACTCTTTAATCCTCCCCCTTTATTATAAAGTCATAACTTAAATAAAATTAAATTTATAATTTAATTTTATATAAATAATCTTCGGGCATTAAAATTTCTAAGCTCCGCAAAACCAACCTTCCAACTGATCATGGATTTGGATACCCATTTCGACGAACAATTCAAAGGTACCATCCGCTTTGATTGAAACCCTAGAATCCCATCTCCTTTGCCCAAATAAGCCACATAAACTGGCAACTGAAAGCTGAGAGTGGCCTGATTAAGATCACCATGGGTTCCCACACATCCAATTTAGTCTACGGGAACCCGTGACTAGGCTAATCACAACTGCGAAGTTGACTGGCTAGAAAGGGGACATTACAGTTTACCCTCCCCGAAATTGCTTGAGACAAGCAATTTCAACTCTGGATGCTGTAATACCTCTTCATTCTCCCAAGTCGCATCCTTTGCGGGTAAGTGCTTCCACTTAACTAAATACTCCGTAATCACCTTCCCCCTCATAGTTCTTTCCCTAAAGTTAATGATGGCCTCGAGTACCAGGATTAATTTCCCTTCCTCATCTAATGGTGGTAACTCTATGGAAGGAACAACATTTTTCCCGATCGCCTTTTTGAGGCGAGAAACGTGGAAGACATTGTGGATTCTGCTGTCCGCTGGTAGATCCAACTCATAAGCTACCTCTCCTACCCATCTGGTTACCCTGAAGGGTCCATAGAATCTCGGCTTCAACTTCTCCTTTCCACTCTTCTTGAGAGTGGATTGCCTGTATGGCTGTAGCCTGAGGTAAACCAGATCTCCGACCTCGAAGCTATGCTCTATCTAGTGCTGATCAGCATACATTTTTTGTCGATTCTGTGCCTGGTGTATGTTGTCCCTCAAAGCCCTCATAATATCCTGGCTGTCCTGCAACAAGTCCTTGGCTCTGGGTACTCTGCTATCACCAAGCAGTAAGTCTATGAAGCTGGGAACTTCATATCCATACAAGGCCATAAATGGAGTCATCTCGATGGTCATATGATGTGTGGTATTATAACAGAACTCACTTAGATGTAGCCACCTGATCCAAGCCCTTTGCTGATCTGAGACATAGTTCCGAAGGTAACCCTCCAACCATTTGTTCACTATCTCCGTCTGTCCGTCGGTTGAGGGTGATAGTTGGTGCTGGGAGTAAGCTCAGTCCCCCCTAATCTGAATAGCTCCTGCTAGAACATACTCATGAACCTGCTATCTTGGTCACTGACAATCGTCTTGGGCATACCATGTAATCTGAATATCTCCCTGAAAAACAATTCGGCCACCTGAGCTGTTGTATAAGTTGCTGAGATAGCAAGGAAGTGTGCAAACTTCGTGAGCTTGTGGACTATCACGTATATACAATCCTTGCCCTGAATCGAGGGCAGCCCGGTGATGTAATCCATGGATATTCCTTCCCATTTCTGGTTAGGAACAGGTAATGGCTGCAACAATCCTGCTGGGTAGGTGTGCTCATCCTTATTCTGCTGGTAGGTGGCACATTCCCGTAGATACTGAAGGACTTCATTCTTGAGTCCTTTCCAAGTGAATCGCTCCCTGATGCTCCTGTATGTTTTGAAGAATCCAACGTGCCCTGCTGTAGGATCATCATGAAAGCACTGAAGAACCCTCCTCTTGAAATTGTGCGGTAGGAAGATACGGTCCTTATACAATATCCACCCCTGAACCACTGAAAACCTGTCATCAAGTGTAGTCCCATCAATCAAGCCAGATGTCCAAGGGTCCTTAGCATACTCAGCTGAGATCTCATCCCTTCATGCTGCAGAAACATCTGTCATAGCACCCAAGTAAGGTCTCCTGGATAAGGCATCTGCTACGACATTCTTCTTACCTTTGACATAGACGATGTCAAAGTCGTAAGCTTGCGGCTTACTAACCCACTCTCGCTGTCGTTCGTTGAGATCTCTCTGGTTGAGGAAGTATCAAAGACTGTTGTGAGCAGTCTTCACTGTGAACCTGCCCCCGACTAAATACTGCCTGAATTTGGCCAACGCGTGCATGATGGCCAACATTTCCTTGTCGTATATCGAATAACTCTGCTCAGCGCCATGAAGTTTCCGACGCTCAAAAGCTATGGGATGTTTGTTTTGCGTTAGCACTGATCCAATTCTCTCCCCCGAAGCATCACACTACCACTCAAATGGCTGAGAGAAATCTGGTATGGCGAGCACTGGGCAGGCGCACATAACCTTTTTGAAGTGTTCGAAACACTTCTGTGCAGTGTCAGACTAGGAGAACGCCCCCTTTATTAAATCTGTGAGTGGGGCTGCAAGCTGCGAAAATCCCTTAACAAACCTTCGGTAAAACCCGCACAATCCGAAGAACCCCTTGAGCTGAGTAAGGTTCGTAGGAGTATTCCACTCCATAATGGCCTTGATCTTCTTAGGATCCATGCACACACCCTCAACGCTGATGATGTGGCCTAAATAAAGAAGCTCGGTCATACCGAAGTCACACTTCGACTCCTTGGCATAGAAAGACTCCTGTTCGAATATGCTCAGCACCTCATCTAAATGCTGCAGGTGCTCCTCCCAAGAACGATTGTAGACCAGGATGTTGTCAAAGAAAATCAAAACATATCTCCTCAACTGTCTGCTGAATGTCTTGTTCATACAGGACTGGAAAGTGGCAGGGGCGTTGGTTAAGCCGAAAGGCATAACCAAGAACTTGAAATGGCCGAAGTGGCATCTGAAGGCCGTCTTCTCGATATCCTGCTCCCTCATTCTAATCTGGTGATAACCTGACCTTAGATCAATCTTCGAGAAGTAACAGGCGCTGTGTAGCTCATCGATCAACTCATCTATGCGGGGAATAGAATACTTGTTTTTTATAGTCCTCTTGTTCAGCTCCTTGTAATCCACGCACATTCTCCAAGTACCATCTTTTTTGCGGAGGCAAAAGGACTATTACTTGGACGGATGTGTCCCATATTCAGCAGCTCCTGTATTGCCTTCTCGATCTCGTCCTTATGCCGTTTATGATGCCTGTAGGGAGTAGTGATAACGGTCTTCGCCCCATCCTCTAACTCAATGATATGCTCAATGCCCCGCTCTGGAGGTCTCCCTGGAGGTATGTCATTGAAGACCTTGGCATGCTTGGTCGAAATCTTTTGGATCTCTAGATGGTAAGTGTCCTTCTATGTCTCCACATTTGCTGGCATGATAAGGCACTCTGCTGCCCACTCGACCTCATCATGTCTAAATAACCTCTCCATGCGTTTGAGGGAAACCACTCTCGGACCACCATCAGATATGCCTCTCAATACAACCCTCTTACCTGCTGATTTAAACTTCATTTACATAACATTCAAGTTCATTGTGAATTCGCCAAGGGATTGCATCCAATGCATTCCCAAAATCACATGAGTGTCTCTGATGTTAACCACATAAAATTCATCATTGAGCTCGTATTCTCCCAACCTTATCTGCAAATTGGAGATTTTGTGGGTGCATTGGATAGATGAACCATCTGCTATCATAACCCGAAATCCCCCAAACTCCTCTGTCTTGAGTCCTCGCTTATTGACCAACCCTTTATCAATAAAGTTATGGGTCTCACCTGTGTCAATAAGAGTGATGACTCGTTGTCCTTCTATGATGCCCCGAACCTTGAATGAACTCCCCTTCTGGAAACTGTATAGTTGAGCCATTGTTACATATTTTTCTGGCTCTTCTTCTGAACTATCATCATCACTTGTGTCCGAATTAGTTTGCTGGTATGATTTTTCAGAGTCGGACTCCTCCACTTCAAAATAATCCTTATGCTCCATTTGCCTTGCGTGACCCTTTTGTGAACACTTGTGTGACAAATCCCATGGCTTCCTGTAATGGAAACTTAACTTATTCTTTTTGAGCTCATTAAGCTCATCATCTCCTAATCTTTTTGATTCATGCTTCTCGTGCGGAAGACCTTTGTGCATAATCTTCTTATCTTTGTCCCTGCTGTCCTGGAATGGTTTGAATGTTGATTTATTCTTCGGAACAACGAACTCCATACTTCGGGCCTTCTTCATGGCCTCCTGCAATGTCTGTGGTTCAAAAGCCTTCACCCATCCACGAAGTGGCTCAGTCAATCCCTCAACGAAAAGAATTACCAACCTCCTTTCAGATATGTCTCGAACCTTGACTGATAGCCCCTGAAATTCTGCAATGTAGGCATCAACTGAACCAATTGCCTCAACTGAGCTAGCTCTCTAAAGTGCAATTCTGGATCTTTCTTGTTGAACCGATCGATGAGTTTGTTGGTGAACTCATCATATGTGTTAATGGCTCCGTGGCCCAAAGTGTTGAGACCGTGGAACCACCAATCATGAGCTGCTCCCTCTAAGTGAAGAGTGGCAAATTTAATTGCCTCTTCCTCCTGCATAGGCCTCAGTGATAAGAAGTTGTCCAGCTTTTCCACCCACGCCCTTGTTGTGCTCTTACCACTCCCATCAAATTGAGGAATGGTTATCTTACTCAAGGCATGCTGCAAGTCCTTCTGAGTTGATTGCTTCTTCTGTTCATGATGACGTCCCTGCTTTTGTGCACAATAATTTTCAAAAGACCAACTAGCCTTAAGTTCCTTTGGAAGTGCTTGATACTAAGTCCGCCATGCTTATTGTATCATCTGACAGGCCATGTGCTTACTCCTCCTGCTCAATAAGCTTCTCTCTGGGAACGAAAGTGGGCTGTGTCGGTCTAGGAACATTACTGCTTCCTCTTGTAAAAACCGGATGGTTGGTGGTGCTAGCCTCCCCATTATGGCCAACAATATGAGTTCGCCTCAACTATCAGATACTACTCTTAGAACTCCGGTCATCTCCTGGTGATTACGTTTCAGTGCAACCTGCATATCCACCTGTGCTCTGGTTAGAGCATTAAGAATGTGTCTGAGACTTGGTTCTTCATCACTTCTTTCGCCCATGTTGTTACTGTGTTCCTTCTCTTTACCACCGTGACCTTGTTCTGTTTTTTTTCTTCTCCCTTTCAGCTGCTCTTCTATCCCTGTCACTCATGAAAGCTCAACTTCCCATAGGATGGCAATGTTGAGCCTTGCTCTGATACCATGTAACAACCCTCCCCAATCTGGCTAAAATATTTTTTAGTTTTTTTTGCAAATATGTACTTTTTTTGTATTTTTTCAAATTAATAAAAACTCAGATAAATGCTAAATCAGTCCACTTGCAACTGTCACAACTTTCTAACTATGCAACCAAATCAAACGAAACTTGAGATGCAGATTTAACATATGTAATGCTAGAAACCCAGTGAAGGAATCGAGGAAACACACAAAATACCACAAAGATATATCGATCTGGAATTTTCAGTCTGTATTATTTGATCAGCAAATCTGTACATACCACTTATTCACTTAGCTCCAGAAATGCAACTTTCTTCACCCACGAAATGATGCACTAGCAGCTCGCAATACTTGGGCACCAATGAAGGAGGAGATAGGGGTTTATGGACTGATCGCCCAATTCCCCAAAGATATCACGCCTAGCTGGTAATTGTACGACCTGTGCTGTATGGCCAGCAATCAAGAACTTTCGCCCAACACCTTTGAAAACACTTCTGTATAATCTTTCGAAAAAACTTTGCAAATCTCTCCACAATCAGCACTAGAGCAATCTCTGTATGAAATCGCCACCCTAATCCACCAGGGGTAATCTCTCATACCCGAAGAGGATGTCTCGATTGGAGGTTGCCGTCCCCAATAAGCTCGAAACCCTGCAATGATTCTCTGCAAGCTTCTTCACCAAATGCCAAAGCAAACATATAAACCTGGATGCCTGAAATGAATGACCAAATCTCCTTTTATAGAGCTCACAAGGGGTTGATGGCTTTTTGGAGGGAAAAGGCAATTTAAAATGTCTTCTAGAAATTATTTTTCCTCATTATAAATGGCGTCCCCTTTTTGCAATTCTAATAGTCACTCTATAAAATAATTTTAACTTAAGTGACTCTTTAATCCCCCCCCCTTTTATTATACAGTCATAACTTATATAAAATTAAATTATTATTAATTTAATTTTATATAAACAATCTTCGGGCATTAAAATTTCCAAGCTCCGCAAAACCAACCTTCCAACTGATCATGGATTTGGATACCCATTTCGACGAACAATCCAAAGGTACCATCCGCTTTGACTGAAACCCCATAATTGACTTACTATAAATAGTAAGTCCCATCTCCTTTGCCCAAATAAGCCACAGAAACTGGCAACTGAAAGCTGAGAGTGGCCTGATTAAGATCACCATGGGTTCCCACACATCCAATTTAGCCTACGGGAACCCATGAGTAGGCTAATCACAACTGCGAAGCTGACTGGCTAGAAAGGGGACATTACAAGGGTGATGATCTTGTTTTTTTTTTTAATGTTATTAATTACCAAAGAGTCTCGGTTGGCTCACTCCTTTCTAAAGCTATATCGGTAAATGGTCTCAATCAGCACTTTCCTTTGCAAGCAAACCCTTCATTAAACTAATAACTGTAGAACAGCTGTTTGTATTCCAACTTTTGGAGGAACAATTTGAATGACAGATTTAATAATCAGCCAGGAGTCTTCACTTGTACTGCAACCCTTGGTCTGCAACATTCACCCTGCATACAGAACTTGGAAGAAACAACACAGAACTATTTACTGCAGCAATATCACACAGAACACATCTCACACATAGATTCAAGGATGAATGATTATTACATTATTATGCCTGTACGACAATAGCATTACAGGGCTGTCTGCACATATAGCATTACATAGACTCAAATGATTACAACAATGCACTCTTGTACCAATGTACTCTTCAGCCTCTAGTACTCTCCTGCTATGGTACCAATATGTATTATATTGTATATGGGTATTATGGATAGTTGGCATGGGCCACACATAACCATGGGTTGATTATATTATAATATAATAATAAGTGGGATGAGGGTTTATAAGATGGGTATATAAAGAAGGGATATTGTCATTGTAATCATCATCACTCATATGAAGTATTACTTGTAATCGTCTTTGCCCATAAAGTGGCTTATGAGACTTTGTCCTCTCTAAGTGGCACTCTCATCTTGGGAGATCTTGTGGAGTTATTCATTCCTTAAGGAGTATTGTTGGTGTTGCCCTACCCTAAGGGTATTATCTGTCTCCATCTCATTGTAAGGATTTTTATCGTGGATAATTATTTATGGATGATTGATTTGATATTTCTGCATATTGGTGAATGATTTATGTTTATGAGAATAAAGTTTAATGACAATATTCGAGCGGCAATTTTGGGCAAGGTGGGGTTTGTGTTTTTTGGTGGATTGCAAAACTAGGGCAGATTTTTTCTAGAAAACATCTCATTTTGTGGAAGCCATATCTTTGCAAAAAGTTATCCAATTCAGATGATTTTTGTGCCACATTGTGTGGAATTTGAAGAGCTTTGAAATGAGTTCATACAAAAGAATCCAAGTAATATTGAGGGAGATACGACCATGTGAATATGGCCGTCCGAAACAAGGGCATTGTTAGGGCAGATTTTTCTAGAAAACGTCTCATCTTTCAGGAGCCATATCCTTGTGAAGGTTTGTCCAATTCAAATGATCGTTGGACCATTTTGTGCGGAATTTGAAGAGCTTTAAAATGAGTGGTCATATGAAGGAATCCAAATTGTATTGAGGGAGATACGACCTTGTGAAGTCAGCCGTTTGGAACAAGGGTAGTGAGGATTTTTCAAATTGCAAAAAATGAAGTTGTAGATATACCTGTCAGTCGGGTTAAGCAAATCAGTTGTAGTTTAATTAGTTTTTGAAAAAAATCTGTAGAATTAATGGTTGATAGGAAGGAATATAGAGGAGAATTGAGATTTTGTTTTTGAAAAACCCTAGTTTTTTTCAAAACTCTGGTTGCTTTGGAAAGTTTTTTTGGGGTTGAGGTCATGGAGTTAGAAGAGTGTTCTAAGGAAGAAGAGAGACTAGGTGAACAAACGAGAGAATTAAATGAAAAGTTGAGTGTCATGTTACAGTCCACCCAAGTCTGTGTTGAAAATTGTGAAAATATGAAGAAATTGATAGAAGAAAAAAAAAGATAATAATGTGCAGGTAGAAGAAAGCTCATCTTTTTTGTCAAATAAGCTAAGCAGTGATCAAGAAAATTTCTTTGTATCAAAAAAATCTATTTTGTAGGTTTATGGCCGCATACAAAGGGAAAAGGTTGTTATTTCTATAAACCCTAGCAGCATATGTAAGTTTATTAATATTGCTTTGGCTAAGAGGTTGTAGGTTCAAGCAAAGAAAATCAAAGATATAAAGCTTGAGGGTAAGAATGTTAAGATTTTTCAAGATTTGAAAATTACTGTGGATAAAGATATCTTACACTTTATTATGCCACTGAGATGGATGATATGGATATTGTTTTGGGTTATCTTTGGTTAAATTCATTGGGTACTGTTAATATTAATGTTCAAAAGAAGTTCATGAAGTTTTGGTACAGGAAAAAGAAAATAACAATACAAGATATTTCTCAATGTAAGGAGCAAGGATCCGAGAAAAGACAGGAAGTTGGTGCTGGGAAACAAATTGAAGAAGCAGCAGAACCTGAAACTGAATCCAAGAAAGAAGTAGCAATAATAGAGTCCATGGAAGAAGAAACACAGTAAAGTCCATGGAAAAAAACAGTAGCAAAGCCCAAGGAAGCTCTAATAGATGAACACAAGGACATACCAAACGAAGGGCACATGAGAGAACAACGTGCAAAATAATTTAAATCAAAAGGGCATAAAGTTGAGGAGTCAAAGAAGGTAGAACATCAATTTAAGGTTGCAAAATATTGCCATCCACACTACCAAGAGCGGAAAAAATCTTGGAGGCACGACATAGGGCAACAAAATTATGGTTGTACATGGAATCACAAGGGCACCAAGTATGGTAGTGTTTGGCAGAGAAGCATAGTGATTCTAGTTTTTAGAGTTGTGTAGCAACATCAAGGAACAAATGGACCCATCATTTGAATTATCAGAGTAGAGCAACAGAAGCATGGAGCCAACAACACAATTATGGATATTCAAGTGGCACAACGACAACCACCACCAATTAAAATTTCCCTTGGACAGATGGATGATCAAGATTGGTGCTCTATGTCAGCATAAATTAGAAGATCATATTATTTAGTTTCTATTCATGTTTCAAGGACGAAACATTTGTAAGAAGGGTGGAATGCTATGGTACCTAGGAATAGGTATATGAGGATATGATATTATTTTTTTATATGTAGGCACTGGTTCTAGAAATAAGCAAAAACAAAAGTAAATAGTTTGCAAAAGTGTTTTAGTGTTTAGGCACTAAGTTTTGGTCTAAATGAAATGGCTGGTTAATGCCAATGAAATGTAAATGTAATTGAAATGAAACACATGTAATAGCCGTTATAAGTCAAGCACCTAAATATTTCATATATTGTAAAATTGACGTTATGTCCTAGGTATGTAGGAACCCCCTCCTCCCCTCCCCTTCATTGTTGCATATGTGAGGATACGTGTACACAAAGCATATGGATGTATATGTCTAGCATGAGCATATGATGATATAGAGAAACCATTGTTATTGACGGAGCATATTGCGAGTCTGAGTATCAATGCTGTAATCTGTAAATGCCATCTTGGCAGATTATCAATACAAAACCATTCTCCATTCATGTGTTGGATGCATGTGTGTTGATTTCAATTTACTAGATTATTATATTGTGCATTGTCAAGGTAGTTGGTTGTAGGTTGGAAGACGTAGTCGGATTTCGCTAGTTGTAGGTCGCAGTCAAGGGCTTGTTGGAGTGTAGTTGCATTTTGGAGATCATGCCATCATGCCATCACATGGGTGCTGTCATGTTGTCATGCTGATGTACCTGTTAGTGCCATCTAGAGGATGCTATCATACCGACTGAAGGCTAAGGCCCAATCTGCCGTCATGTGTGTGTGTTGTTGTCTGAGTAGATGGTGATGATGATGATGACCTTGTTCTAGGGTGCTGCATGCAGATGTGTTGGCCCTTAAACCCTATCACTCTATCTCATTATTGGGAAATATCACTGCTGTGTTACATTTGGCGTCGCTGCCTAATCAAAGCACGAATCAACTTGTTCATTGATGTTGCCGTTGGAAAGTTCAAGTTTAGCATGCTTGAAGAGTAAAGAGGTGGATGACAGATTCTTGGTTGCACGGACGTAAGAGATGAAATTGTGGGAGAGCTTCAGAGCAACCTATGAGAAGTATAAGAATTGCCAACTGTTGACTGCAATCAAGGACAAAACTTGAGCAACCAGAGGTGGAATATGTTTGGAATCCTCAGGAGGAGGATAGCTCTAATGACGAGAGCGAAAGGTGGCAGACATTAATAACAATGAAAGACAAAGTGCAAAGGGAGTTGCATTAAACAGTTGAAGAAAACATTCATGTAAATCAACGCCAACATGGAGCGTGCACGAGGAGACTAGTGGATGCTAACACTGGAGCAAGCAAGGAATATGTCAAGGGGTGCAGAGGACTGGAGTCAGGCACCAAAGCAACCGCACATGAGTGGTTAGGCAAGTAGGCCAAATCCAATATTCGTGTATTTGCGGAGGTCGTGAAGTGAAGGTGCACTAGAGTTTAGTCGAAGGCTATTTGAAACCAACCTAGAAGGTGAAGAAGCACCGAGAGTTGAGAAGTGCCAAGAATAGAGGCATCAAGTGAAGACTTGCCACAAACAGAAGCACGTAAAGAGGAAGTGTTGTCTAAGCAATCATTGAGTGGGGACAAATCAGGAGAAGAAAATCCACCACCAATGGTGAATATTGCAAACTAGGTAGGAAAATAGAAATGTCCACCTTTTATGGGAGAAGGGAAAGAAGACCCTATATGTCACATAGGGACGTGTACTATGATTTGGAAAGCCAATGGAATACGAGACCCAGATGCATGGTTACAATTGTTTCCAACAACATTGTGAGGAATCACAATTGATTGGCATTTGAAGAGAGAAGCAATGAAACCTTTCACAACATGGGAAGATTTAGTGGATGAATTTAAGAAGGAATTCAAACCTTTGAGGGATGATACAAAAATTATAACAAAAATTTATTCCACTAAACAAAGGAAGGATGAGGACATGAAGTGCTATAATTAAAGATTGAAGCAACTCCTGGATAATATGGAGATGCAATCGATGAATGGAATGCTAAAGAGATGGTTCATTGATGGATTGTTGCCAAGATACAAGAAGAAAGTGAAGATGATACCAGTGTTACACGGGATGCGGGACGTGTCCCCCCCGTCTCCGCCATCCCCAGAACAGGGGGACAACAACGAAGAAGTGGGTAGGGCGTCCTGGGTGATCCAATCCACTTGTCAATTTCCACTTGTAAGAATTGTGTATGTCTTATCAGGCCCGGATTATTATTATAAAGACGCTTACCCTTTTTCTAAAGAGCGGGAAGGAGTGTGGGAACTTCAAGATTGCATACAGGACGAGGAAGACTCTAACAATGGATTGTTTCATTGGAAGATAGAGGACTATGAGGTGTTCCTATCACATTGTTTTGCATCCGTGCGGAAGAGGAGGAAAACCATGATGGAAGGAAGAATATTGTGCAAGAGGTTGGTGAGTGTAGTCACAAAAAGAAATCTACACCTAAGAAGGACAAAGGAAGAGAAAAATGGACATTTCCATGGAACTTTGTGGAGTACATGGTGGGAGATGCGATGATTGATGAGAAACCAACCCATTCGATAGACGTACTCAAGGCAACAGAAGAACCTGACACCATAAAGTATGAAGGACCGAAGATGGTGCAGGTGAACCTTGACGAGGAAGGAGAAGAGAAGATTATTCACTGTGGAGATGAATGGGACCCAGTGTTGAAAGTGACAACTTTCAGAATTTTCTTGCAATTCAAGGATGCATTTGCATGGACATACAAAGATCTGAAAGGGATACTACCATAGTTGTGTGTGCACTGAATTTTATTAATTCAAGGTGTGCAGCCAGTGCAAAGACGACCATATGGGATGAATCCAAAGTATGCAGACTTGGTGAATGCTGAAATTGGGATGTTGGACATAGGCATTATCTTCAAAGTGATGGTTAGTGAGTGGGTGTCACCTTTAGTGATCACTTTGAAGGAGGCAAATTGGATTCGTATGTGTAGATTTCGGAAGCCTAAATGTCGTAACTATAAAAGATCCCTTTCCCATTCCTTTCACATACTCCATATTAGAAGTGGTAGGACGAGATCTATTCATTTTTTGGATGGATTCTCGGGATATAATCAAATTAGTATCACCGAAGAAGATAAGCTTAAGAAAACCTTTGTAGTAGAGAACGACATCTATGCATAAAACCGAATGCCTTTTGGTTTATGTAACATGCTTGCCACTTTTCAAAATATAATCTTGTATGCCTTTGATCAAATGTCCATAAGGAAGTTTAAGGCTTTCCTCGATGACTGGTCCTTATATGGAAAGACAAACGAGCACTTAAAAGCATTGGAAGAATGCATGAGCCTATTTAGGCCAGCTCGTTTGGCATTGAATCCAAGAAAGTGTATGTTGTTGGTTCGTTACAACAAATTACTAGGACACATTATCTGTAAGGAAGGTTTAAAGACCGACCCTGACAAAATATGAGCCGTAGTGAGCATGGACGAGCCATACAATGTTAGCTCTATGAACACATTTTTAGGTACTGTTGGCTATTAATGAAGGTTCATTAGGAACTATTTGCAAGTGTCCTATCCATTGGATGCTCTTATGTGCAAGAATGTTCCTTTTAAGCGGACGAAGGAACATTTGAAGGCCTTTGAACGGCTAAAGGCGACGTTGGTATGTGCGTCCATTCTAGTATTCCTAGATTGGGACAAGGAATTTCACGTCCACGTTGATGGATTGAATTTTGCGATTGGATGCGCATTGGCCCAGGAGGGGCAGTTTTGGCTTGACTAGCCCATTTGTTTTGCAAGTCGGCTATTATCAAGAGTAGAAAAGAATTACAACAATATGGAGAGGGAAGCTTTGGGGACAGTGTATGCAGTACAATAATTTAGACATTATTTGCTTGTCAATCCCTTTGCTTTCTATGTGGACCATTAGGCATTGTTGTATTTGATCAACAAACCAATGATATACGAATGAGTGAGCAAGTGGCTTGTCATGTTGCAAGAATTCATGTTTTGGGTAGTGGTGAGACTTGGAAAGAAGCACGTAATAGCGGATCAACTTCAAGGATTTGCTGGGGAGAACTTGTTCGAGGAGGTACACTAGATGAATTTCCCGATGCCCAAATGTTCATGGTGAACGCAGTACCTATGTGGTACAAGTACATTGGGGAATACTTGTTGAAAGGGGAGCTACCAAAGGAGATGAAGGCAATAGAAAGACGTCGAATTACCATAAAATTGACACCATTTCAAGTGATTGCAGGCTTGTTATACAAAATTGGACCCGACGGGATCTTGTGGTGATGTCTAATGGAGAAGGAAATCCATATGACATTGAAGGAAGCACACGAAGGACTGGCTGGAGGGCACATGGGGCCAAACGCAATGGCAAGAAAAGTATCGTTGGCAGGGCTATGGTGGCCCACTTTATAACATGATGCTAAGGAGTACGTGAAGGCTTGTGATACCTACAACAAATGGGTAAGCCGCTAAAGAGGGTTTTTATGCCGCTTCACCCTTCACAGCTGCAAGAATTGTTCGAAAGATGGTGTCTGGATTTTGTTGGACCGTTAAACACAAGCAAAGGAAGGAAATGCTGATATATAGTAGTAGCAACCAAGTACCTAACAAAGTGGGTAGAGGCACGGGCTCTACCAAACAATTTTGTAAGAAGTACAACCCGTTTCTTGTATGAACAAGTGATTATGAGATTCGGAATCCCCTTGCAATTGAAAATTGATAGAGGACACTTTTTCAACGAGATTTTCCAAAACTTGACCACTGAGTTTAGGATCTTTCATTCTTTGTCTAGTCCATACTATCCTAGAGCAAATGGGCAGGTGTAAGCAATGAATAAGGTCCTAGTATCGATTATATACAAGACGTGGAGTGGAAGGAGTCGATTGGGAAGAAAGATTGCCAACGATCCTGTGGGCGTATAGGACAACCTTTAAGCCTATGACGAATCATATGCCATTTTAGTTGATGTATGGACAGGAGATCTTAGTGTTTGTAGAGTTCTTGGTACCCAGTTTGAGGATGGCTGTAGAGAACCGTTTGGATGACCAAGAGAGCCTAGAGGAGAGGCTCACGACACTTGTACAACTAGACGAGAGGCGGTTGATGGGTCAATGGGCAATAGAGATTTCCCAACGACAGAGGAAGTTGTGGCATGATAAGCACTTGAGGAAGATGAAATTGAAGACAGGTGACTTAGTGCTTAAGTTTAATGGCAAGTGAGAGATTAAGCCAGGAAAGCTGAAGATCCTATGGCTTGGCCCTTACAAGTGGTAGAAGTGATTGATAATGGCGTGATAAGGTTGTAGAAATTAGACAGGACAAAGTGTCCTGAGATGGTCAATGGTGCGAAGTTAAAACCATATAAAGTAAAAGCACAAGTAAACGTGGTTGATTTTGGATCATCAGAGGACGAGACTGTAGGAAGATTGGTTGAAGTACCGCAACAGTCTTCATATAGCTTTGAAGGAATTCAGGTCCAAGAATGACGAGAACCAAGTGGAATTGCGTATAATCATGGTGCAATTCAAGATGAAGAACTAAATCTAGGATGGTTGTACGAGACAAAAGGTGGAGAGCAACATGTTATTGAACAGAGAAAGTTGGAGCCGAGACCAACTGAACAAAGAAGAGTACAGGTACACGTAAGGTTCCTGAACACAGAAGAAGATAGAAGACTCCAATCGTTGACAGATGCAGATTTGCGAAGGATGGAGTTTGTATTGAGAGAAAGAATTGATTGAGAACCTCAAAGTGAAGAGAGTGAGCAAGAGGAGGCAGGGCAGTCAATACAATTTGATATCTAACAACAAATGATACGACAGGAGACACAAATGTTGGAGGAATATGAGACTCTGCGAAGATACAACACAAGAATGAGGGAATAGATTGTTCAAGAACTGGATGAGACAATGCAAAGGCTCAATGAAAGAGAAGCACAGAGACAAGATGAGCTAAATGATCTTGAACAACAAAGGTTGACAAGAGAACAACATATGTATTGTGGAGAGATGTCTATGAAGTACCTTCATCCTAGGAAGGGGAAGGTAGGCAAATAAAAAGTAGTAGTTTATTCTCCACAAGCTCAAGTAGTTCCTCCATGAGCTCATATGCAATTAATATAAACAGTAGTAGCAATAACAGTTCAAGCTCACCGTTGACGAGGAGATCTAGGAGGAACTTGACAAGAGTTCAATCGGTTCCCCAAGCAGAAGAAAAAAGGGATGCTCAAGATGACTCCGAGGAGGGAAGACAGACCAGAAGAAGACTAGAAGATACACCAACACCCATTGCTAAAGGAAAAGGTGAACCTAGTAGTTCGCAAGGACTACTAGGTACTCTAATAGTACAAGAACGAGGTAACTTAGGCAACTTGGGGAGACCATCAGGTCTTTCGATGGTCTAAGGTTACCGGGCCAAGGGAGGAGTTTGGTTGGCCTTCCTCTTGATAGCTCAAGGGGAAGAATTTTCCCTCTCGCTACCCCTAGGTTGTAGGGTTGACAGGATGAGCCGCAAGGGCCATTCTTTGATCAAGCACAAAACAACCAATTTTCATGTGACCATTAGGCTGGCCCATCAGGACTGCCTCGTGGCCCTTGTCGAAACCGAAGATGCCATAATAGACGACCAAGGACTCATACAAACCCCAAACAACGTGGAGTTGGAAATAGGCAGTCCCACATTATGGAGGTTCGCTCGATAGAAAGAATAGAAGGGAATCATCACGAGGAAGACGACAAAGACAAAACAAGATTGTAGGAGAATGGAACTGGATAAGAAAGAATATGACAAAATAGGGAAGTGTTGCGAAGAACGGGCTATCCCATAGGTCCACCCAAGCAAACAAGTAGTAGCCAAACAAAACAAGTGCCTAAGTGTCAACAGTAGGTGGCTAGGATTGTAGGGTGTAGTCTACAGGTTGATAGGATGGCAAGATGCGGTCTGCAGGCTGATATGACAGATGAAGGCTGTCAGCAGGATGAAAGGACATTAGAGTGCTATCAAGAAGGTCATCAAATGGTAGGACATCGTTAGGAAGCAGGCTAGGAATGACGTTGTTAGCAAGAAGCCCAAACTAAACATCATGGTCAGGGAGAAGGGTAGACAATAGGAACCCACAATCATGAGACGGAGCAAGAGGGAAATCACCGTTAGAGGGAATATGTGAGTGTCTCATCAACATAAGACATAGTAGAGATTCAAGTCTTCATTGCCATACAGATTGTATGAAGATGACACGTGGATGACATCATGTGTAAAATATATAAATAGAAATTTGAAAAATATAAAAATAACAAAAAATATAAAAGCAAGAAAAAGACAAACAAAAAGAGCGGGAGAAGCACCGTCATTTGCATGCAAGGTGGTGATCATTCGACAGTTTGGATTGAACGAAGTGCAAGTTACACAATCATTTTTCATGGGTGACAACCAACTTCAACAATTATAAATAGAGCCAAGTCGAGGAGGCATAGCATATTAACAATCACTTGATTTGTAGAGAGGAGGATGCAGAAGGGATTCTAGGCAGGAGAAAGACGTAGAAGACCACTGACATTGCTAAAGCAAGGAACGACATTGCTGAAGTAGAGGACTTTGGAGAACCGAAGTATAGAGACGAGGGTTTCCTAGACAAAGGTGAAGTGGTTGAACTGACAACAAAAAGGGGAGGTAGGTGGCTATGCATGGAAACAAGGCCAGACAAGACTGTCGTACAAAAGGTTGGAAGGGCCGTCTAAAGTCGAAGAAACGACCAAATTGAAAAAAATACCATCATCGTACTGGTTTATTGCATAGAGATAGTGTCGTCTAGGACTGTAGTCAAACAAAGACTTAGTCAAAGAAGTCGCAGTTGGGAGCAGTTTCGTCTGGAGCCATAGTGTTGTGTAAGCTGCAGTTAGAGGCAATATCGTTTGAAGCTCGTTGTCTGTGCTACAGTCAGAGGTAGTGCCGTCTGAAGCTCGTTGTTCAAAGGGCTGTAGCCAACAAAGCGTGATGTGTGGGAAATGTGTCGATTGAGCAGTGTTGTTTGAGAACATACCGTCCGAGAAACTGTTGTTTGAGAACATACCGTCCGAGAAACTGTTGTTTGAAAGGTGGGCAGTTTGAGAAATTGCTGTCAAGCAAGGGAAAACAAAATTGCCAATATGTAGAGAAGGCCAAATATTCTCGAGAGAATTCGACAAGTGGAGCAGCAGAGAAGAGCTCCACTCGATTTAATGTTGAAAGGACGAGCAAAGCATAGTCATGAAGGACGCTCACAGGTAAGTGAGAGAGACTATGGCTCAGATATAGGGAGACGTAGTGAAAGGCAACTACAACAGAGAGCAAGTGCTAGCATTCCAAAAGAAAGGGAGATGGATGCTAGACACCAGGAGAGAGAAAAATAAAGAAAAGGAGAAGGCACCTTTAAAAGATATTGCTTGGGTACACTCAACAGGAGAATACTGTCAGACATGGTGGGAGAAGGCTCCAAAGAAGCATCCGTTGCGGACTAGGTTGTAGAATGCAAGAGTTAACTTCATTTTGCAGGTTCCAAATTTTGACAAAGAATTTTTTAAGGATTATCTATTGCAAATGTTGGACACGTATAATTCGCAACAAAATGCCAGCAAAGTGCGAGTGGGCGGCCGAGAGCTGATTGTTGTCTTCTCAGCAAGCAACTTTAGGAGGACATTTGGGTTGCTGAATCAAAGGAAAACTAGTGGTGAAAGATTTAGTCAGTGGATTCCAGCCGGAGCAGACAATTGATTCATGAAGTAATGGACCTCACCCAAATGAATTGCAGACATTAATGTCACATGGGAGCCGAGGAGTCAAGTAGCAACAGTTGAGGAATGAAAAGCGGTAATGCACCATGGATGTCATAATGGCGAGACTGTCTGGTGAGCAGAGAGCTTTAGAGTTACCCATCTAGCTCATATCGTACATGCATAGGGTAGAAGATGGCGAAGCCTATGATTGGGCATCCTACCTCTCATACTGCATTAAGATTTTCTTGAAGTGGAGGATGAAGAAATTTTCAATGGTATTTCATGCTATTGGCTTGCCGTTGAATGCTGTGACACAGTCAAATGTGCATATCCCAGGATTAGATCCTCCTAGAGATTCATCGGAGTTGGCATCGATAGTTTTGAGGTGGATGGATACAAAGCCATAGACAAAGGGAGGCACTCTGACAAAAACATCAAGAATGAAGAACATATTGAGGAGGAATTTGCTAGATGATTTATGTAGTGAAGATTTGGAGGATGCACCCCATCAAGGCCAGAGTCAGGCCAAAAGTAGAAGTGCAAGAGGTTGGAATTGGAAGAGCAACCTCAGCTCCCACAACAGGCCACAATGGACGTAGGTGGTAGGATGGAGTAGGTTGTGGAAGGACAACAACAAGAGGTTGGAGAGAAAACTATAGTTGAACAACAGCCAGAGATGGAGGCTCAGCAAAGGAACAACCTAACTACAGTTTCCAGAGATTGTGCCTATGGATAGGGATACTGAGGAAGCAGTGGATGTGATTGGAGATTCACAAGTTGGAGCACCTAAATTTCTAGCAGAAGTTCAACAACTTGATCCAAGTGCATCACCTCCAATGCAAGGGGAGCCGCTCTTTGAAATGACTTCCTTGGTAGAAGAGGAACGAGCAAGGAAACAAACTAAGCCAGCTAAAACACCAGAAAAGGGGAAAGAGTTGGCAAAGGAGGATACAGTGCCAATGCAACCAGAACCTGAAGTAGACTCAGATGACAGTGAACCCTCAAGAAAGTATATGTTGCTTAACAGGGGAGGAAGCAATCGAAGGATGGAGTAAGTGGTTGCTACGATAGAAAAACTGGTAAAAGAGGGAAAAGTAGCTAAGAAAACCATCAATTTGCCAGGACAAGGAGAGAATTTGATGGGGACAATCACAGATGTTGACACGAATAATGACCTGAGCGATCATGTACTGATAGAAGTGCTGAATTTCAGGAAACCACCAGAGTTGGGGGAGCATATTGATGCATAGGTAGATGCTTGTAGAAACTATCTAGAGTCATTGACAGATTGAGATTAGAGTTTGAAGTGGGCTGTGTGGGGCAATGAAAAAATGACAACTGATGATAGAGCATGAGCTGGGCAAGTTAGTGAACCGGATCCATGATGAAGAATGGATGACGAGATTTGCTAACATTCATCAGATTCAGCCTTAGGAGTTGGAGATTGGCAATATTAGAATCATAGTTGTGGTGCAAGAATTGTGTAACGGTCCCAATATAGCCATGTCGGCTAATTATGTTTATCTCGGGTCATAGATTTAGTTAGTCGGCCCTTGAGAATCAGGTTAGGGTTATTATTGATTTCATCTATAAATAGGAAGAAACTTTTATTAGTTTGGATCATCGAATAATTTGGATTTAAGTCACCTCGGTGTGCAAAGAGACTTTGCCCTCTCAAAGTGGCTATGAGACTTTGCCCTCTCCGAGTGGCTGTGGATTTACATTGATTTGATTTTTGGAATTTGATTTAATTTATTTGATTTGTTGGCAAGTGGAATTGAATTATTATTTCATTAAGTGAGTTTATTGTGTGTTACTGAATTGCTGTTGATTAAATTGCCAAATATTAATGTTACTGCGTAACAAGTGGTATCAAAGCAACGCTCTTGGTGAAGTGAGGATTATTTTTTCAGACTGCAGAATTTTGACATATTGTTTTAGATGTCAAGACGTTTTGTGGTTGAGTGTGAGGTATGTCAAGGTAACAAAGGAGAAACAGTTAAATCTCTTGGATTGTTGCAACCCTTGCCTATCCCTAACCACCAATGGGAGCACATACCCATGGATTTCATTGAGGGCCTTCCCAAATTAGAGGGCAAAACAGTGATCTTTGTGGTAGATCGCCTTTCCAAGTATGCTCATTTATGTGCATTAAAGCATCTCTATTCGACAATTAAGGTGGCCAAGGTATTTCTTGATTATGTTTATAAGTTGCATGGTATGTCCAAAACCATTGTGAGTGATCGTGACCCTATCTTCACTAACTTCTGGAAGGAATTGTTTCATCTTAGTGGTACCAAGTTGACTATGTCTTTGTCATATCACCGTTAGTTTGATGGTCAAACATAGATTGTTAATAAATTTTTGGGTTCTTACCTTCATTGTTTTGCTCAAGACAAGTAGTATCACTGGGTCCAGTGGATTTTGTTAGCAGAATGGTGGTACAATACTTCTTACCATTTTCCCCTGAAGATGTCACCATTTGAAAAATTGTATGATCAAAAACCTCCATCAATCACAGACTATGTTCCAACATCTTCCAAAGTTACCCAAGTTGTCCAGTGGCTTTTGTTAGCAGAATGGTGGTACAATACTTCTTACCATTTTCCCCTTAATATGTCACCATTTGAAGCATTGTATGGTCAAAAACCTTTATCAATCATAGACTATGTTCCAGGATCTTCCAATTACAGATTTGTTACAAAAACAATGAATTCAGCTTCAGCTTCTTAAGGATAATTTGACCTAGGCCCAAAACTGTATGAAGCAACAAGATTCACACCGTTTTGAACAACAGTTCAATATAGGAGATATGGTCTTTTTATGCCTACAACCTTACAAGCAATTGACCCTAAAGACAAAGTCTAGTCGGAAGAAGTTGGCTCCTTTTATGGTCCCTACAAGGTGGTTTGTCGCATTGGTGAAGTAGCATACCAGTTGGACCTTCCATTGTCTTCCCACATGAATCCGATTTTTCATGTATCTTGACTCAAATAGGTTGTTGGCCAAAAGGTGTAGTCCTAGACAGAGCTTCCATTACTTGATGAAGAAGGTCGAATCACTCTTCAACCTAAAGCAGTATTGCAGTCCAGAGTTCATCATCTTCGATCTTGACAAATTTAGAAGTTTCTCATCAAGTGGCAGGAACCTTAAGAAGAAGATGCTACATGGGAGCCTGAGGGCATTTTCTAGTATTTTCCAACTTTGAGGACAAAGCTTTCTGAAGGGGGGATCCATGTAACGGTCCCAATATAGCCATGTCAGCTAATTATTTTTATCTCAGGCCATAGGTTTAATTAATTAGCCCTTGAGAATTAGGTTTAGGTTATTATTGATTTCATCTATAAACAAGAAGAATCTTTTATTAGTTTGGATCATCGAATAATTTGGATTTAAGTTGCCTTGATGCGCAAAGAGACTTTGCCCTCTCAAAGTGGCTATGAGACTTTGCCCTCTCTGAGTGGCTGTGGATTTATATTGATTTGATTTCTGAAATTTGATTCAATTTATTTGATTTTCTGTTTTTCTTTTTTGCTCTTCTCCCCTTCTCCCCGTTCGCCAACCTTCTTTTACACAGTGAAGTCATGGCAACATGCTAGGCACATCAGCATTGAGGATGGACTGTTAACTGAACACTATGGCAAATTCTGGAGACACTTTGCCCTTCTTGGGCTTTTGTGGTTGGATCCAATACAACAAAAGATGTGTCGCAATTTAATCTTGAGCCATGCTTGGATCAAGCTTCCGGTCTAGCAAAGATTTCTATACCCAAAGAGTTGATTGAGCAGGAAACATGCATGAGGAAGAATTTGCTGATCGGCAAATTCGTTGGGGTGCGTCCCAACATTGACTTAATTTGCAAATGGGCTTGTGAAAAATGGAGACTAAAAGGTCAATTGGAGATCGTCGCACTTCCAAAAGATTTCTTGCTCTTCAATTTCACTCACGAATCTGATACGCAAAAGGTTCTGGAGTTCGAGCCCTGGTTTTTTGGAAGGAAAGGTTTGTTCTTGAAAAAATGGTATGGAGGCTTTAGGTCGAAGACCGAAAACATTCATCTTGCTCTCATATGGGTCCTACTGTTGGACCTCCTCATCGAGTTTTGTAATTCAAATGTAATAGCTGGGATCGCTAAGGCAATTGGTTTGCTTGTTGCAATAGATTCGGCCACAAGAGCAAAAAGTAGGATGATGGTAGCGAGGTTTTGTGTTAATGCGGATCTCTACAAAAATCTTCCATCGAAAATCTTGCTCGACTTTGATGGGGGTGCGGAACAAAGGATTGAGTTTGAGAACCTACCGACAAGGTGTAATGTTTTCAAGGTAGTTAGGCACACAACAAGATAACGTCTGGAAAGGAGGCCCAACCGTTAGAAAGAAAGCTAAGTCCCCCGCAGAAAGGAGAACGAATGATAAACAAGACTGGAGAAAGAAAGCAAAGTCCCGCGCACAAAATAAGGACAATAACAATAGAAACAAAAACTCCTTTGGCACATTAGATACAATGGTTGACAATGAGATTGAAGAAGGCGAGTTCGGAGAAGATGAAGTTCATAATGAGACAGTCGTAGCAAAGTCTCAACCTGTAGAAAAAGCATTGGAAAGTGCCAATCCAGAACTGACAGCATCAGTAGACATAACAGCCAGGATAGAATTGATGGAACTAGAGAAAAGTATTACCATTGTCTCACAAGAGCAGACCAAGCCTCCCCTCAGGACAACTAGGAGCTCAAAGAAAATGACAGATCTTGGAAAGGATCCCATTAGAAGGCCTATTGACTCTACAATTAGAACTAGGGAAACAACAAAGGATATTGCGAATGACACATAGCACACTCTGGAGCGGAGTAGGGGTGTTATCACCCCAAGAGTAGGTAAATGAAGATCCTAAGTTGGAACATCGGGGGTGCAACTCCCCCACTAAGCAAAGAATTCTCAAAAATCTTTGCTTAGACAACAAACCAGATATCCTCTTTGTGCAAGAAACTAAAACCAATCAAGGAAAAGCTTAAGCCATCAAAAGAAGTGTGTGGAGATAGGCTGAGATGGAGGCAAAAGAAGTAGAGGGCACAAGAGGGGGACTATGGATCATCTGGAACCCAATAGTTCTTAAGGGCTAAGTACCGTTCATATGCTGTCTACATCAGTTGTACTCCTTTTGTTTGTGCTATGTCCTTGCTATGTTTGTGCTGTGACTTTGTTGTAACTCGGCTGTAACTATGCATATGAAAAGCTATAGGTAGCTATAGATGCAGTTTTGCAATATCTTTGCAGCAAATTTGTAAGAACTTTTGTAAATACAGGTTTTGGGACCCTGTTTAAAAAACCCCCTTTTTTAACCTTATAAAAAAAAATTATTTGATTTGCTAGCAAGTGGAATTGAATTATTATTTCATCGAGTTTATTGTGTGTTACTGAATTACTTTTTACCAAGGTTCCATGAGCCTGGGAGACGGGTTTCCGGGGACGGCGGGGGACGGCAGGCCGATTTTAGGGGACGGCTTAGGGACGGCTGGTATAATACTATATAAAATGAAATTTTTTAGAAATTTAGAATAATCTACACATTCAAAATTCTACACCCAACAAAAATGATATTTCATATTACTAATCAATTATGTAAGTGCAGCCATTCATATTCAGATTAGTTACTAACACATAAGTGCAGCCATAATTGAGTCATTTAACATTTTCATGTTCATATTAGTTACTAATTTGCAGCCAGTTAATTGTTTCAAGTTCAACAACTATAACTTGAAGGTTCAGCCAAGGATATCAAGTGCAAACAATGTTCAAACAGTCATCATTTTAAGTAATAACAGTCATCATTTTTTCAGCCACCAATGTTCAAACAAAGACTCATGTTTAAAAATTTTCAGTCACTAACTGTTCAAATATGACAGCAATAAGAAATCTGAAATAGTCATAGTATCAATGCTCATTTACAACAAAAAGACTCAAAACTAAAATAGTAAAAGAGTATACAATGTAATAGAACTCCTATGGAACTTCTGTTGGGCTATCACTATCAAAATCTGTATCACTATTTGATGAGCTGCCCCCATCATCTAAGTGAAGATCCTCCAATGAAACTTCAAACAACCCCTCATGACTCTCATCCTCATCAATCTGTCCTGCATCCTCTGGATCAACATCCCATCGTGTAGCTGGAGATTGCTTGTACTCTGGCTTAACTCTCTCACGAAGACGAAGAGAGCTATGCACTGCAACTAGCTTCTCCGCTCTTCGAGAGGTAAGCCTATTCCTCCTCACATTGTGGATAAAGTTGTATGTAGACCAATTCCTCTCAACAGCAGAGGAACTAGCAACCTGTGAAAGAACCTTAATTGCAAAATGTTTCAAGCTAGGTGTGCTGTCCCCATATAGCTGCCACCATCCAATGGGATTTCTTTGGGCAATGGTAGCCCTATCCTCCCTACACCTTGGGTGGCTGAAGCGAGGGCCCTCGAGATTAGAAAATTTGAGCCACTCATCTCTAAGATTTGAGCTCTCCTCCCTCGCATATATCTTTCTAATGGCCTCCAAAAACCCTTCTCTCACCTCTGGATCCTCATGGGGAGACACTTTCCCAGGCCTAGGCTCATACCACTTTGGGTTTACTGAATATGCTGCCATATGAAGGGGGGTGTTCATCCTATCCCACCTCCTCTGTATAATAGGCCTGATGTAGGCCTCATAGAATAATAGGGATGGATCTCTAGCAGAAATGACTTTTTTAATCTCCCCCAACATGCTGTCAAAAGTCTCATATATTTCTCCTAGACTAGGAGCATCTGTGTCAGCATATCTGATGACAGCAACAATAGGGGCAACAAAAGACACAATATACCTACAAGAAATCAAAAACAAAATTTAGAAACTTATGTCACATTGTCATATGAGCACTCCAATTTGAAACAAACAATGAAAATTGAAAAATCATAAATGACATTTTGGTTTTTTACTTGGCTTGAGACCACCAACTATCATCCAATGTTTTGTCTCTAATTTTTTTGCCCTCCTCTGCCCTTGATTCCGGCCACCTCTTCCACTTCGTGCATACTACCATGGATTGTAGAGCATCTTGCACCTCAATCATCCTCTCCAATAAAATGAAGTAGGTGGCGTATCTAGTGTCTCCCAGTTTTATGAACTCCTCCTTTGAGAAGGACCTAAAGAGGGCTAATGAAGTGTGATGGTTGCAAATGAACATTTGCATATCTCTGGCTTGTGCAACCATCTCCTTCACCCAATCTATCCTCCCAATGTCCTTCAATGCATTGTTCAATGCATGAACACAACACTGGGTCCAAAAAATATGTTTATATTCTTGTTCTATCATTTTGCCTGGATGCTGGCAAACAGGGGCTGCATCTGTAACTACCTGTAGTGTACAACAAAAAATTAAAATGGTCTCATTTAAGTTTTTAACAGCCATTTAGAATCTAGATTTGTAATTTTAAAATTTAAAGATTCTGATTTTCATAAAAAAAATCTGAAAAACAAACAGAAATTATCGAATTAATTACCTGTACAACATTGGAGGCTCCAACCTCCTCAATAGTCTCCTTCAATTGAAGGAACTGGAACTCAGCATCATTTTTTTTTTCCATGCAATCAATGGCTTTGAGAAATTAGGGACCTGCTTTACATGTGACAATGATATTGATGAGTGGACGTTGACGAATGTCAGTCCACCCATCCATGATGATAGAACATCCATGAGTCAACCAGGTGTTTCTCATCTGGTCCATAACCACACTGCATTTGGAATAGTGTTTTTCTAAAAGAGAGGTACACAGCCTAATTTCTCCAGGCGGTAGATATGAAGTCCCTGCCTTGGCTATTTCTCTTACTGCATCCTTGAAGTAGGGGGAGCGTGCAATATGGAAAGGCAACCCATGTGCAAAAAATAATTTTGCTATAGCATCATTTGCTGATTCTCTTCCTTGCACATTAAACATTTCATTTTCAGTTCCCCTTTTCTTTGAGGGCAGCGGTGGCACACTGGATGTTTGGGTTAATTCTTGTGGCTGTTCTGAGGAGGCCCCAATGTCCTTTCTAAATGATGGGCTGCCTGTAGGTAAAGACAAACCAAAATTTTTAAATTTAGACTCTTGCACAATCTTATGGACTTCATTAACTTGTGCCCGGGTCATTTTTTGGCAAGCCCTAACCTCTGTTCTTGCCTTATCCGTGAGATGAGACTCAGCCCTAGTATAGCTGCCCTTAAATGAAGTTTTGCAAAAATTACACAGCCATGTTCTTGAGCCCCGAGAAATTTTTTTCCCTTGGTCACAGTTAGTTACAAATTGCAGCAGTGGTTTTTTTATATTAAATGGACCCCTGGCATATTATTTAAGTAACAAAGATGGGCAGTCAAAACTAGGTTGAGAAGCAGTGCTATCCCCTTTGGAAGTTTGGGGTTGGATGGTAGAGGATGAATCCCTAACAACAGCAGTATTAATGTTTATGTTTAGATTTTCAGTTTGGTTTTCCTCCAAATCAACCTCAAAAGAACGTGATGCACTGCTGGCCATGTTTTGTGTTGAAATTAAAATATAAAATTTCAATTTGAAAACACTAACAGCTTGGAAGAGGTAAAAAAGTTTGAAAACCTAGTGCTGTTGCTGTTGTTTTTTCTGTTGTTTTTTGCTGCCTACTGCTGCTGCCCTTGCTGCCTACTGCTGCTGCTATGCTGCCCTTGCTGCCTTTGCTGCCTACTGCTGCTGCTATGCTGCCCTTGTTGCCCTTGCTGCCTACTGCTGCTTTTTCCTTTTGCTCTCCAACTCTCTTTTTCTTCTTCTCTCTTGAAAAATGAAAGATGAGTGTAAGTGTTTTTTTGTTTTCACTTTATATAACATACTTTTAGGTTTAGGGTTTGGGGCGGGGTGGTGAGACTCAAAATGGGTCCCACCCCTTACCTTTTAAAAAGTAAATTTTTTTTTTTTGGTTTTCCCCTTTGGTGGGGACGCCCAGCCTTCCCCGGGGACGGCTGGGCCCCATGGGGGACGCCCAGACTGTCCCTAGGGACGGTTGGGCGTCCCCAAGGACGGCCCGAGCGGCCTCCCCGGGGACGGCTGGGCGTCCCCAAGGACGGCCCAAAAAGGGGGACGTCCCAGGGACGGGAGGCCACACAGGCCTCAGTCGTCCTGGGGATGTTTCCCAACCGTCCCCCAAAAAGGGGGACGGGGGGAAACGTCCCCCTTGTCGTCCCCCGTGCTGGGGGACGCGGGAAACGGGGGGACGCGCAGGGGGGGCACGTGTCCCCATGGAACACTGCTTTTGACTAAATTGCCGAATAGTAAAGTTGTTGCATAACAAATTGCTAGAAGGTACTTGTAGACAAGCACATTGAGATATCCTTATTTGCTGAACCAGTTTTGATATTATGTGTTATATTGTAAATGCACGCAAAGTGTTTGACGAAATGCACGTGCATATATTTTAATGTTGTAAAGTGCAATTTAATATTGTACGTAAAGAATAAAGTCATGTAAAGTCAAATATGTCGGCTAAATTATAAGCCATAGGGTATTTTGTCATGTAGTGGAAATGAAATGTAATGCAAAGCAAATGCACATGAAATGTAATTTGAGGGTAGTTGCAAGGTAGTTGGAAATATAACTACTTTGTGGGTGTATAAATAAACCCCCCCTCATTCATTAGAGTGGCTTCAGACTGGTACATGTGAGGATTGATGCCTATGTGCAGAATACAGTCCTGTTATATGCAGCCATGAAGGATGTGTTGGCTGTAGATTGTATTGCTGAAACTGTAATGCTGTATCACTCATGCCATTATTAATACAAACTGTTATTACTGTTATTTCTGCCATTATTGCTGTTATTATTACTGTTGCAGATTTCTATGCCCTATTATTGCTATACTACAATGCTTGCAGATCTGTAGTTTATTACGTGGAAAGGGAACTGTTGGGAATATGTAAAATTATTTTCTACATTCTGGCATCGTTGTTATTACGAAATTGGGTCTAAATTGGTGACATAGGGTTTGAAGAAGTGAAACCCTTGGGAAGACGGGCAAACGAAGATCAACCCAGTGCGAAGACGGAGGGGAAGACGTACCGGAATTTTTTGTGTTTGCAGATTAAAAGACGGGCACGCCAATCGGAGGGAAAAATCTAAGTGAGATTTTGCAGGTGGGAAGTCGCAGAAGTCTGCAGATTTGACGTCTTGAGGCCTGACGTCTGCAGGTCTGACGTCTCAGGTCTGACGTCTGCAGGCCTTACGTCTGCTGCCTGACGTCTGCAGCCCGAGATCTGCCGGCTAAGACGTCTGCAGTGGAACGACACATTGCTGATAGGAACGACAGAACGGGTACAAGGATCACCAAGAGTCGAGGAAAACATTGATGTAAGGAAGACATTGAGATGTTGAGTGGATGGTAATACCTGAACACGCGACAGGAAGGTTGCAAAGGAGTGCAGAGGACGAGAGTCAGGCACCAGAGCAACAACACCGGAGGGATCAAGAAGGAAGACCAAGGCCACAATCAACATCCCAGCGAAGGAAGTCGCGAAGTAAGGATACACAGGAAGTTGAGAGATGACTGTTTGGTGAAAATAAGATACCTAAGACTAAAAACACCCGACGAGGAGCAGCATAGCAGAAACCCCACCAATGGATAACATAGACACCCAAGCATTGGAGAATTTGCCACTGACCCGATTAGGCATTGGAGAATTTGCCGTATGGAGTGGAAAGCGATTGGGCAGAACAATGAAGAAGATTGGAGGAGGTGGTTTCCTGCAACGTTTCGAGAATCTGCAATAGACTGGTACATATACTTACCGCAAGTCAAGTTCCAGACATGGGGAGAGTTACGTGATGCATTTGTGGAAGAATTTCGATCATATGATACTGACGAAAATTATAACACTCAAGGAGAGAAGGAGCCGGTTTGTTATTACAATCGAAGGGTGAGTAGATTGTTTGACTATGTGGAGAAAGGCCACTCAGAGGAATCAAAGATTATGTGGTTCATAGATGGACTTCTCCCCATGTATGAAAGGAAGATGAAGGTATTCCCTCCAAGATCATACCAAGAGACTTTGGATTATGCCTTGACTTGGGAAAGAGATGCAAAAACCTCACCGATGAAGGAGACTCGGACAACTAGAGAATGCAGTCAAATGGCAACGAAGGAGATGTCTGAGGTGCATACATTTGAGCAAGAGTCATCTGAGCAAGAGCCGTCTGATGTGGAGATGTCTAAGGTGCAAACATCTGAGCAAGAACCGTTTGAGGTAGAAAAGTCTGAAGTGCATCTGTCGGAGGAGTCGTCTGAAGAGAACCCGTCTGGAGGCTACACGTCTGAAATCTACCCGTTTGAAGGAGTTAGACGTCTGGCAAACCACTCATTTGGCAATCCGTCAGCCCAGACGTTTGGCTGTCCAACCTAGACGTCTGGCAGTTCGTCAGCCCAGATGTCTGGCCGTCCAACCCAGACGTCTGGCAGTCCGTCAACCCAGATGTCTGGCCATCCGTCAGTCCAGACGTCTAGCCGTCCGTCAGTACATCCAGCCCAGACGTCTGGCCGTCTGTCAGTCCAGACGTTTGGTCATCCAGCCTAGACGTCTGGCCATCCGTCAGTCTAGACGTATGGCCGTCTGTCAGTCCAGACGTCTGGTCATCCAGCCCAGACGTCTGGCCGTCCGTCAGTCTAGACGTCTGGCCATCCAGCCCAAACGTCTGGCCGTCCAGCCCAAACGTCTGGCAATTTTTCAGTCCAGACGTCTAGCCGTCTGACCCAGACGTCTAGCCGTCTGACCCAGACGTCTGGCCATCTGTTTGGTCGTTCGTCTGGCCACTCGTCCCAGACGTCTAGCAACCTGTCCAGACGTCTAGCCCATCTGTTTGCGACGTCTACTCTTGTCTGAGATGTCTACCTGTGTGCAATCCGTCCGAGACGTCTATCCGTCTGAGCCGTCTAACCCGTTGTCCTAGACGTCTAGACATGGTACCTGTCAGACTTATCAATCCGTCTAAGGTAGAGTAGTCAGAGCAGTTGCCGTCAGAAGTACAATCCGACAAGGGGGATGTCTATCAGAGATTGATAAGAAGCCAGTTGGATCAGGAAAGTAGTGAATTAGAGCTGAGAGGAAGCAATTTCAATGAGTTGAGTGAAAGCTCCCAAATGGTTGATGAGAAGAAAAATTTAGTTTGGACAGTGATGCTGCCCCTCGACCCTGCAAGGGACGCTGTCCCTTGACCTTGCAAGGGGGCTCCCGCCCCCTTGACCCCCGACACAGATGGCGGCGGGTGTTACCTGTCATGTTCATGATGCTGATGGCATTGCTCATGCTAATAATATGGCTTATTGCAAAAAGTGAAGTGCCTATTCAGAGAATGTTGATCATGTTGATGTTAAACATACTTACAGCAAAGGGAGTGCACAATCAGAGAATCAAATGTTGTGAGCAGTCTCCAGTGAAGTCTACTGCCAAAGATGTATGGAACAGGAACAATAGGAAGGAGCGTGATAAGAGATCCTATTATATTGCTCAGTACTTCTATTCCCAGTGTTTAGTTCGTGTTGTTGAGGACAACGACCAGTTTGGAGGAGGGGATAGATGTAGACAAGCACATTGAGATATCCTTATTTGTTGAACCAGTTTTGATATTAGGTGTTATATTGTAAATGCACACAAAGTGTTTGATGAAAAGCACGTGCATATATTTTAATGTTGTAAAGTGCAATTTAATATTGTACGTAAAAAATAAAGTCATGTTAAGTCAAATATGTTGGCTAAATTATAAGCCATAGGGTATTTTGTCATGTAGTGGAAATGAAATGTAATGCAAAGCAAATGCACATGAAATGTAATTTGAGGGTAGTTGCAAGGTGGTTGGAAATATAACTACTTTGTGGGTGTATAAATAAACCCCCCCCCATTCATTAGAGTGGCTCCAAACTGGTACATGTGAGGATTGATGCCTATGTGCAGAATACAGTCCAGTATTATATGCAGCCATGAAGGATGTGCTGGTTGTAGATTGTATTGCTGAAACTGTAATGCTGTATCACTCATGCCATTATTAATACAAACTGTTATTACTGTTATTTCTGCCATTACTGCTGTTATTATTACTGTTGCAGATTTCTATGCCCTATTATTGCTATACTACAATGCTTGCAGATTTGTTGTTTATTACGTGGAAAGGGAACTGTTGAGAATATGTAAAATTCCTTTCTACAGTACTCAAATGTTGTATAGGTCAGCCCATATTTATATTAATGGAAGTCACAACGTACTTTGCCGACCAAATGAAACAGATATTCAGTACATGGAATTGGCACCAGCGTTAGTACCGACCTATGCCAGGATCAACTTTTTGACATACTTGGTGCGATGGTTAGCTACAGGTTTTGAGAAGATTCAGTGTAGGTGAAGAAAAAGCTAACTAGTTGCAGAAAATAGAAGCCAAACTTTAGAAGACAACAAATGATACTGTTTTTGATTGTAGCTTAGATGGCAAGCTTCAGACAGTATTGCCTCTGACTGCAACTTAGACAACATTGTGGCTCCAGACGACGTTGCTTTTGACAACTTTTTTGATTGTTGTCTTCTTCGACTGCAATCGTAGACAACACTATCTCTGTGCAATAAACCAATGCGGTAATGGTTTTTTTTTTCCAATTTGGTTGTTTCTCCAACTTCAGACGATCCTTCCACCCTTCCGTATGGTAGTCTCCTCCATAGTTGAGAAAATCGGAAACGGATCAGAATTGACATGGAAAAGAATCGGGAAAATCGAGAATCAACAAAAAATTGGGGAAAAAATCGACAAAAAATCGGCATTTTTTCCTTGAAAAAACTGAAGAAAATGCAAATTTTCATTGAAAAAAATCTTTTTCTTGCATATTAGAAATTTTCGAGAACAAATCGGCTAGCCTATGAATCAGGAAAATTCGGATCGAATCGGGATTTTTTGAAGATTTTCTCAACTATGGTCTCGTCTGCCCTTGTTTCCATGCACAACCACTTGCCTCCCCTTTTTGTCGTCGGTTCAACCACTTCACCATCGTTTGGGAACCCTTGCCTCTATACTTAGTTTCTTCGGTAATCGTCCTCTGCTTCAACAATGTCGTTCTCTACTTCAACAATGTCGACTATCTTCTACGGCTTTCTTCTGCACTGTATCTTGTGCTTGCAATCCCGTTTTCATCGTCGTCTCTGCAGATCGAGTGATTGCTAATATGCTATGCCTCCTCAACTTGCCTCTATTTATAATCGCTGAAGTTGGTTGCTAGTTGCTACCCATGTAGAACGATTGTGTAGCTACCACTTCGTTTAGTCTAAATCGTAGGATGATCGCCACCTTGCCACCTTGCATGCAAGTGACGATGCTTTTCCCGCTCTCTTTTTGTTTGTCTTTTTCTTGTTTTTTATATATTTTTATTTATTTTATATTTTTCAAATTTTTATTTACATATTTTACAAGTGATGACATCCATGTGTCATCTTCTTCGTACGATGTACGATGATAGAGACTTGAATCTCTATTGTGCCTTCCACAGACGAATCACGCGCATCTTCTCTCTAACGATGATTTCCCTCTTGCTTCATCTCGTAACTGCGGGTCTTGATGGCGATCTTTAGTTTGGGCTTCTTCCTGCATCATTCTTGGCCTGCTTCCTGATGACGTCCTGCCATTTGATGACCTTCCTGACGACACTCTACCGTCCTGTGATCTTGTTGATGACCTTCTTCCATATTGTTGGCCTGACAACTGCATCTTGCTATCTTATCAACCTATAGACTGCACTCTGCTGCCCTAGGCACTTGTTGACGACACTCAAGCACTTGCCTTGTTTGGCTACCACTTGTCTACTTGGTTGGACATATGGGATAGCCCATTCTTCACAACTCTTCCCTATTTTGTTGGATTCTTTCTTGTCTTATCTGGTTTCGTTCTCCTGCAGTCCTATTTCGTCTTTGCCATCTTCCTCGTGACGGTTCCCTTCTATTATTTCTATCAAGCAAATCTCCATAATGTGGGATTGCCTATTTCCAACTCCAGGCTGTTTGGGGTTTGTTCGAATCCTCAGCCGTTTATTACAGCGTCTTCGGTTTTGAAAAGGGTTCTAGAAATAATAAAATTCACAAATATATAGAAATTTAAGTGCGAAGAATAATCACAAAATTTAATTATATGATTAAGACAATGATGATGACTTTTAATGCCCTTTCAGCCAATTTGGTCATAGGGCACATTAAAGTTATCTATCTGGATATAATATGGATTCTACTAGTGTTGAGACTCTCCCCAAGGTGGTGAGCACTTAAGAGTCCATGAGTTGGGTGACCCCTCTTTCTGTAAACTCTGTTGTAGTTTATTATAGATCATGTTTTTCTTATTTTCCGGGTCATTGTTGAGTTTTGCCTTGAGCCTGAGTCTAGGTCAAAAAATAGGCTTCCTGAGTCCAAGTCCCAATACTATGGTTTTTACGAGTGTTAGATTTTATAATAAGTTCTCCAAGCTTTTTATTATTGTCTTATCTAGGAATTTATGCACTAGTTTATGCTTGCAAATATTTATGTAACTATGCCTTGGGTGAAAGCATGATAATGATGCTCAGTTTTGTACTGTGATTTGCCAAGAATATCATGAAAATCACATTCTCTATCTTTGAATATTGAAAATAATACTTTCTTTAAAATTGGAAGATGGTCTATCAAATGGCATTATCTCAACTGGTTAGATTCCTCAACTTTCAAGGAGGAGACCAAGGTTTGAATCTTGCCAAGCGATACATGCATAATTGCTAAGCTTGTTGTAATACCACCATGTGGTCATCATCATGATATAATACGGATGGGTCCCATTTCAATCCCATATAACCAGTTCAAAAAAGAAAAATTGGAAGATGTTCTAAATTAATGTATGTAGACCAAGGTTTGAATCTTGCCAAGCGATACATGCATAATTGCTAAGCTTGTTGTAATACCACCATGTGGTCATCATCATGATATAATACGGATGGGTCCCATTTCAATCCCATATAACCAGTTCAAAAAAGAAAAATTGGAAGATGTTCTAAATTAATGTATGTAGCATATCGAGTATAGAATATAATGGATTTTTTAAAAGTGGTTTTGGTAAATTATTTTGTCAATGACTGCTTTTGCTTATTGTTTCTACAAGAGAGAGAGAGACCTCATACAGGAAATTTGTTTTCATATGGGTCCATACCTTGGTATTTGAGAAACTTGATTAAGGGAATAACCTTTACTATAGTCTTGTATTTGTGGATATGGGCCCTTCATCAAAAGCATAAGCTGAGGGCATTGGCAAGGTATCCAATTACCAAGTTTCACACAGACATCCACACTCAACAACTTTTAAATGTATCCTATCATTTGCTACTATGACCCAATTTTTTTGGAATTGTTTAGTGGAAGTGGAGCCTGCTTTCCTAGCATTGACGCATTGGAGTATTGTGATGATGAAGGTCAAGTGTCTTCCTTGTTTACTTATTAATATGGGTAACCAATCGGGTTGATCCTTTTATACAAGATTGCTTTGTTTGATTTTTTTTTTTCACGTACTAACTTCCTGGTAAGTGCAAGTTATTGTCATGTGCCAGTCGGATCAAATTGGCTGCCATGCAGATATTGAACTGCTAACTGTTACCTCAATTTGCACAGTAGATTATATGATGGGACCATTGAAGTCATAGTTGGGGCAATCTCTATAGCACTAATTCTTCTGGTCATCTCTCATGGAAGAGACAAAACATTCGACTTATTGGATTTCTTTTAAATTGCATAAAGCTGAAACTAATAATACAAGAATCATTCTTGATACTAGGTTGCTGACTTTTTACAATTAGTGGCACAAGAGCAGGGATGGTGATATAATTTTGGTTATGGTTGTAATGAACCGTGTCATAGAACTGAAATGTTTTGCAAGAGGCACTAGCATTCATGAATGTGATTATTTTATGAACTACATAATGTTAGGATTGGTGACGAGTCTTCCTAATAAAAATGTTTTAAGTTTTTCCTGTGAGAAATGATTTGAAATTGTAAAATGTAAATTGTAGATGTTTAGGGCTCAAAACTACAAAAATTTATGAGTGGTGTTTTACGACTGTTGGGATTCCCTGAAACATTGCATATATTTTGCATAGTGTAAAATCTGAACCTTACAGAGCTGTTCAACTCTGAACTTTTGAGAAGCAGCTTGATATCAAGCCAGTTAACCTTCAAGTTTATTGTGCATTTTTAAAAGTGTCATGGGTAGCCTTCTGGAAGAATACAACTCATTTTTTTTTGAGAATAAACAAAATTTGTGATCCTATTAAGCATTGCTATGATAATAATATTGTTCAATGCATTAAAAGCCAGTTTTTTGGACCAATCTTCTTATATTTATAGTTTCATGTGTTAAAAATTCAGCGTATTGTTTTAAGAAATGTTCAAATCTCACGTCTTTCTGTTTTCATGTCCTAGCAAGGAACATGGATGCTTTTGGATTTTCCACCTTGCTTATATTATAATTCTCTCGTGTATTTTACCTTAGCTTAAAAACAAACATTGGGCATAAAGTGCCAAGTATAAATGGAAATATTAATGCTTAGAAAAAGTGGTAATTGGACATTTTCAAGTGTCATCTAATCTTGTCTAGTCTAATTATACTGAACTTGTTATGATTTTGGTTCATTCTTCCAACATTTTTTTGGGTACGCAGCTTGATGAATTTTGTTCAACATCTCGGAGTTCACTTAATGTCAAAGAATTCTTTGGAGTAACTGAGTAAGTGCCCTTTTTACTCAAATTTAGACAATTTTAATTTATCTTAGTTGTCTGTTTATCTTGTTCAATCTTGTCTTTTCCTTTTCCTGGATTTTATGTTTTGACTCTCTATCTGTATATTTCCAGTGAGGACGCAAATGCTCTTAGAATCGAGACACTATCTGAGGTACCTGACGTGGATTCTCTTGAGAAGATGGTAGAATCATCCTTTGAATCAGATTCAGAGGAAGCTGAAAAATAAAATTAATAATAGTATTCACATACAAAATCAGGTGTCTTTTTCTAGTTGATTCATTTTACAGTGTAAAGAATGCCATTTCCATGGAAGCAAAACATGAATTGGAGCAAGACTTCTAAATCCAGAAATACGTGTTTTCTGTTTATTTTTTATTTATTTTTATTTGTTTCCCTTTTTGATGGGTTTCTAGGAAGCATGGAAACATCCAATCCAGGGCATGGAAGGTTATATAGGAACTGAAGCATATTTGCAACTTCTACACTGCAGTTATGTCATTGAGGTATTTGCTGTATCAAGCAAGAGAAGCATGACTATTCAACCTGATTTTCTTTGTAAACGGGAAAAAGTCATGATTCATCAGTTCCAAAAAAATTGATTTTTTTTCTTTTTTCTCTTGGGATATGACTATTTTCTTTTGGCCCACATTATAATAAGACTATAATCCACTGTTCAAGAATGTTACTCATATATGCCACTGTGAAATTCTAATAGATATGAAGCTAAATATTAAGTGTGAATACCAATATCCCTTCCTCTGTTGTGTTTGCTAGTTCATTATGATACCTTCACAGCGAAATCTGGAAGAATCAACCACAAAGAAAACAAATTCAGAAATGATCTAAACAGGTTCAAGCCTGCTCGAAACTAACAGAATGGTAAAATGAGATTCATTGTGTAATGGTTCCTGTGAGCCAATATTGGTTGGGAAGGTGAGATGGCTACCCCAAACTTTTTATTTGGAGAGACGTAGTTGTTTTCTATGTCAAATTTGCTGAGCTTTATAGTGGTCTGCAATAATAAAGACTGATACCCATGGATTGGTGTATTGTAGGCCTCCACAACTGACAATTTACCGTACTAGATGACATATCTCAAAGTTTGTCAATGTATGAATGAGACCAAGTAATAGATTACTATTCAGTGCCCAAGTCACAAGCTATACTCTGTTAACATACAATTAACTGCAATCTACTATTGCCAAAGCTACACATAGCTTCAAAAGAATAAAATCGACACAGAAAAAACAAGCCCTAAGAGATAGCAACGTTGGGTGCCCTATGTTGTCATTGTCTATTGGGACAAGGTTCTATCTCAGCTCACCAAAATAGATGATTAGGATGTCATTAATGTTAGCATGGCATACATGTGATCTTCCTGGTATTAGGCTATATGAGACGACTTTGTTAACTTTTGTAGAAAATATCAATAATGGATATAAATGTCAATTATATTAATGGGTAGTCATGTATCTTATCTTGAGGGTTCATGGTACCATGTAAGTGAAGAACAAAATGCCTCGATAAACTAAATCTAGAAAAACAGTAAATACAAAAAAAGAAGATAACAGATACACAACCCAGTATTTCACTTGGAAATCCCTTATGGGAAAAAACCCAGCATAGTAATATATCCTTATTGTATAAACTTAACCATCTCCAATACAATAATGTTCATCTCATCTCTCTTCAAACCCTGAAGCAAGTGCAATTAAATAACAACACAAGAATGAATTTTACAATACCTTGGGCAAAAAACCATGGGTTCAATTATTTAACCTTAAACAACCCATATGGGTCTAAAAATAGCTTAAGAAACCCTAAAACTTCAAACCCTCGTTTTTTGGGGGTTGTCGCATACAAACCCTTGCTCGGGGTTCAACTCGACCTAGAATCTCGACGAGGATACATGGATAGTGTCCAATACCTTTTAGAGTTAAATAACATGGAAAATATTCAACATGTGTCCAACATTCTCTCACTTGTTGAATACTTTCCATAGAGGCCAAAAACTGCCATTGTCAACTGTCAAGGGCAACCATGCCCATAGATCTTCTGAGCAGGTATAGCCTTTGTTAATGAATCAACAACATTATTCTTTGCCCTTCAACCATCTCTCTTATAAAATGGTACTTGATATCAATATGTTTTGACCGATCATGAAAACCAAGATTGTTGGCCAAAATATTGCACTCTGACTATCACTATTAATTCTCACAACCTTTTGCTTAAGACCAAATGTTGAACACAACCTTTGTAGCCACACTGCTTTTTTATATGCATGAGTTGTTGCAATGTGCTTTGCCTCTGTTATGGACAACTAATTGCTTTTCACACATCCAACTTACTACCCCTCCAAATAGTTTGAACATAAGCACTCGTGGATCTTGTCTTGTTTAGATCTCCAACCTAGTCAACATCCACAAAACCTTGTAGATTTACAACATTACTATCTCCAAATTTTCCTTGGTAACATATAACATAGTCTAAAATTTCATGCAAGTATCTAGAGATTCTCTTCACAATAGTCCAATGTTCCTTTCTTGGATTGGACATATATGTGCTAATTACTCCCACTGCATGTGCAATATCAGATCTGGTATAGACCATTGCATACATTAGACTACCAACAACGCTATCATAAGGAACATGATGAATTTTTTCAATTTTCTATTCTATTTTAAGACGGTGTCCATGTTAGGATTCTCCATCCTAACATTATTAGTTAGTATTATTAATCATTAATTATTATATTATTAACTCATAAAGTGAACCATCACATCTCTTCATAACGTGAACCATCACGTCTCTTCACCAACGTAGCTTTAGGGTATATATATATATATATATATATATATATATATATATATATATATATATTAGGTTGGCCATTCACACAAATCATTCATGAAGAAGAATGTATAACTGTTTATTGAATGCATTGGAGGGACCTTCCTACCAGTGAAACAGTGACTCTTTATAAAAGCAATTCTTGTTAATGTTATTTTATTTATTCATTTATTAAATATTAACGAGAACCTTCATGTGCTAATTACAAAAGTCCAATGTTCTTTTTTTTATTTATAAAAGCAATTCTCTTCACAATAGTCCAATGTTCCTTTCTTGGATTGGACATATATGTGCTAATTACTCCCACTGCATGTGCAATATCAGATCTGGTATAGACCATTGCATACATTAGACTACCAACAACGCTATCATAAGGAACATGATGAATTTTTTCAATTTTCTATTATGTTTTAAGACGGTGTCCATATTAGGATTCTCCATCCTAACATTATTAGTTAGTATTATTAATAATTACTTATTATATTATTAACTCATAAAGTGAACCATCACATCTCTTCATAACGTGAACCATCACGTTTCTTCATCAGCGTAGCTTTAGGGTATATATATATATATATATATATATATATATATATATTAGGTTGGCCATTCACACATCATCCATGAAGAAGAATATATAACTTTTTATTGAATGCATTGGAGGGACCTTCCTACCAGTGAAATAGTGATTTTTTATAAAAGCAATTCTTTTTAATGTTGTTTTATTTATTTATTCATTCAGGGTTCTACCATTTGGTAACAAAGCCATGTGGGACCCAGTCATGTGGGAATTGCTCAGAGATTTTTCTCAAAACACGACCTTCTGTGAGTAGAAAATTCGATTTAAGGATATCACCAAACACAACATAGGGTGGGGTGAAACATTTCTCATATATTGCTTCATCAAAGGATTGAAAGAAGAAATTAAAATAGAGGTGACAAAGTTCAAACCCTATACCATGATGCAGACTATTGGATTGGCCAAATTAGCCGAAGACAAAATCAATGCACAATGTCGATTAGGGAAACCACCTATGGGGAAATCTCAAACCACTTACATTGCCCCCAAACCTACGCATAATGGAAAGGCACAAAGCACTTACACAACCCCCAAACTTAACCCAACCCTACCAATTAAACATCTTAGTTTTGAAGAAATGAAAGAACGACAAGCAAAAGGTCTCTGCTATCATTGCGATGAGAAATTTATTTGCAATCATCAATGTATTACACCTGCACTATATATTTCGGATGCAACTATTCCTTGTAGTTCTCCCAACGATGAAAATGCGATTGAGGTAGACATAGTGATAGATACACCTGAAGATAGCACTAAATATGGAAACGATGAGGAAGGTAAGGAAGATGAGGAAGCCACAAAATATAGGAAAGAGGAGGAAGATGTGGAAAACAAGGACAATGAGCAAGAAATATCCCAAACACCTAATCACAACGATAAAGGCAATACGATTGATATGCCAGAAGTGATCGATGCATCAAGTAAGGATGAGGTAGACATTCTCGAAATGACCCATTATGGCCAAACTTACACTCTACAAGAACTACACTCAAATTTCCCCCCAATTGTGAGTTCTTGCCATATAACCAAACCTATTCGAAAACAACACAGAAAGGTGATTACACACTCATTCACTGTTGGCTCTCCTAGGGAACAACAAAAGGATATGGAAGCGTTACCACCACTTTTGATGCATCCTTCTAAAGTGTTTGAGGAACCCCAAGGGTTGCCCTCCCATCATCATCATGATTCTCCTAAGGAAGATTCTACTATTGTTCTTGGAAACCCCCCACTAACACTTCGACCTTCAAGATATCCCTGCCTTCGAAAAAGTGACATTAAAATAGTACAAGAACTTGCAAAAATTTTGCTTGGAAAACAAAAGACAAAGCTCCTCACTTTGAGCTTTGAGGAAAAAGCTCTTTTTAAGGAGGGTGGCATGTTAGGATCCTCCATCCTAACATTATTAGTTAGTATTATTAATCATTTAATTATTATATTATTAACTCATAAAATGAACCATCACATCTCTTCATAACGTGAACCATCACGTCTCTTCCTAACGTGAACCATCACGTCTTTTCACCAACGTAGCTTTAGGGTTATATATATATATATATATATATATATATATTAGGTTGGCCATTCACACAAATCATCCATGAAGAAGAATATATAATTGTTTATTGAATGCATTGGAGGGACCTTCCTACCAGTGAAACAGTGATACTTTATAAAAGCAATTCTTTTTAATGTTATTTTATTTATTCTTTTATTAAATATTAGCTATAAACTTCAGGGTTCTACCAGTCCAACAGATAACTATTGACTAGCTATGAAGTACATACTGGTTTACAATCATGCATCCTAAACCTCTGTAGTATCAAATCAACATATTTCCTTTGATTTAACCACAAATTTCTATTTGCATGATTCCTTATTATTTCTATATCCAAAATAAATTTTGCAGCACCCAAATCCTTCATATCAAATTAAGAAGATAACTGAGATTTTAGCAACTTTATCATCTCATTATTGTTACCAATTAACTTGTCATCCACATACAAAACATTGATAACAAAATTTCCAACTTATTGTTTAAAATACACACACGGATTTGCTTTGCTTTTTCCAAGCCCAAGTGTCAAAACAAACCTATCAAAATTTTGGTTCCACATTCTTAGAGATTGCTTCAAGTTGTAAATAGACTTTTTCAACTTTCATACCAAGTCCTTACCTTTTACCCTAAAACATTCTAGTTGTGACATATATATGTCTTCATCAAGTTCACCATGTAGAAATGTTGTCTTTACATCCATCTACTCTATTTCAATATCAAAAGCAACAAAAATAGCCAACAAAAATCTAATTGAAGTTAGTTTAGTCACAGAAGAAAAAATCTCATCAAAGTCAATTCCCTCAACTTGAGAAAATCCTTTTGCTACCAGGCAAGATTTGTATTTATTCAACTTTCTTTCTACATTGTATTTCTTCTTGAATACCCACGTACAACCAACTGGTTTTCTTCCAGGGGTAATTTCACCTAGTCCCACATCTTATTTTTATCAAGGGACTTTGTTTCTTCCTCCATAGCCCTTTTGCAAGACTTATTCTCACTTGACTGAAGTGCCTCCTTTACAGTCTTGGGTTCTTCATCAGTAACTGACATATTAAATGCATAACAAAGATTTGAAGGGCTATACCATTATGAGAGTCTTTTCATTCAATATGATCTCTTCAAACTTGGAGTTCTAGGTTCGGCATTTTCTAGCTTCCTCCTCACCTTCTTCCTTTGAATTTTCCTCTTCAGACTCTCTCTGTAGTTCATCTTCTTCTGTAGCATTAGGTTCTATCACATGTTCTTCCTCCTGTTTCAATTTTACTTGAACTATTTCAGGTTCTTTGCTTGGTTGCATTTCCTGTTTCGAAATCCCTTTTGTTTCTCTAAATATCACATTACAAATGTAAAAAATATTTTGTGTTTATGGGTTTCACAACTTATATCCTTTAACACAAATATTATAATCCACAAATATGCATTTTTCAGATTTATAGTCTTAGTCCTTTTCTATTTTGGAACATACATATAAGCATCACAACCAAAAAACCTTATATGAATGAGAGAGGGTTTCTAGTCCATACTTCCTGTGGAGTCTTGTCCACCAAAGTTGAGGTAGGAGATCTATTGATGAGGTAACAAGCAGTTAAAACGACTTCTACCCAAAATTTCCTAACCCTACACCGCTTAGCATGCTTCTAGCCTTATCCTTCAATGTTTTGTTCATTTGTTTTGCAACTCCATTATGTTGTGGAGTATACGAAGTTGTTTTCTATCTTTCTATTTCGCAATCCTTGCAAAATTGCTCAAATTCATTAGAGCAATACACACCACAACTGACACTTTTCAAAACCTTTATATTTTTCTCTATCTGATTTTCTACAAGAGCCATCATCTCTTTAAATTTATTGAAAACATCAAATTTGTTTCGTAAAATATATACCCAGGTATTTCTTGAAAAGTCATTTATAAGTGTAATAAATTAGATAGATTTATGTAACGATGGTACTTTTGTAGGTCCAAACACATCACCGTGAACTAGATGCAAAATTCCTTCAGATCTTGTAGCACTACTAGGAAACATGACTTGGGTTTGCTTTCCAAAAACACAGTGTTCACAAAAATTAAAATTTAATGGGCGATTAGAAATTCCTTTAGCAATACCTTTCATTTTTAATGTTCGAAGGCCTTTCTCACCAATATGCCCCATGCGTTGATGCCACAACATTGTCTTCGCTACATGAATACTCGAAGTTACTTCGAACTTGTTATTCTCCTCTACAGTTGAAGAGTTATTGCAATCAATACTTACAGTGCTAGTCTCAAGTCTGAACAAAGTTCCTGTACAAACTCCTCTTGCCAACACCAAGACTCCACAAACCATCTTGCAACTATCCTTATTAAATACCACAATCACACCTGTGTCATTCATCTTACTCATGGATATCAGATTCCGTGTCAAACCTAGAATATGCAACACACTAGGAAAGGTTTTAATTCTTTCATATTTTAACCTCAACTTGACTCTTTCTCGACCTATTATTTTATATGTCGAATTGTCTCCCAAGAAGACTTCAACTCATTTCCTCCATGAGTCACATTCACATAACCCCTCCCTATGAGTCATATGAAAAGAAGCACCCGAGTCAATCAACCATGAGTCATGACATTCACTTGAGCACGCTGCAGCTAGGAATAAGTTATCTGAATCTTTATTTATGGTTTTTGTTTATGCAAAAGTTCATTCAACAATTGATCGGCTGTTATCAACCTTTTTAGATATGTAGTCTCTTTTATAATGTCTTGTTTTACCACACTTTCAACATTTTCTCTTTTTTTGGTGCAGCAGATTTACCCCTACATATCGATTTCCATTCTCTTGATTTCTTTTTGCTTCTTTCTTGAGAACGACCTCTCACAACCAAGGCATCCTTATGATGATAATCTTAAGAAGATTTTTGTCTCATTTCATCAGATAACAATGTTCCTACTATATCCTCTACTTTCAATGTAGAAATAGAATTTGTGATAGCCATAACTAGATTATCACATGAGTCAAAGTAAAGTAATACACTTTTTCTCTTCATCCATTTTTACTTCAACAAAGTTTAATTGACTTACCACAATGTTAAAAGCATTCAAATGTTTAGCCATAGAGTCACCATCATTCATCTGAAGCGAATACAACTTCTTTCGGAGAAAGTTTATTTATTAGTGACTTTTTCTGATACAAAGTTCTTAGCTTATCCCATAACAACTTTGCCATGGACTCTGCTGATACATTCAACAATATCGAATCATATAAGCACAATATGATAGAACTCCTTGCCTTCCTATCAATATTCAACCAATTCTCATCTGTCGTTGATGTTGGTTTTATTCTTGAGATTGTAATCCATTGATCTCTATCAACCAACAAATCCTCCATATTGAGTTTCCATAACTCAAAATTTTATCCATTAAAATTTTCAATCTCTACCCGTGTGCTTCCCATCATTTTCCTTTGTCGAGATTATTTCACGTACAACTTCCACTCAAGAATTAATTTATCCCAGGGTTGAAACCCTTACTAAAACAAAGCTAAAAAACCTAGCTCTGAAACCAAATGAAGAGCAAAAGGCTTCGATAAATTAAATCTAGAAAAACAGTAAATACAAAATCAAAGGAAAAAAGAAGATAACAGATACACACATAACATTTACATATAACGCAATATTTCACATGGGAAACCCTTATGAAAAAAACCCAGCACAATAATATCTCCGTACTGTATAAACTTAACCGTCTTCAATACAATAATGTTAATCTCTCATCTCTCTTCAAACCTTGATGCAAGTGCAATTAAATAACAACACAAGGACGAATTTTACAATACCATGAGCGAAAAACCTTGGGTTCAAATATTTAACCCTAAACAACCCATATGGGTCTAAAAATAACTTAAAACCCTAAATTTTTTGTCAGGGGTTGTCGCCCTCGAACACTTTCTTGAGGCTCGAACTGACCCCGATCCTCGATGAGGATACATGGAGAGTGTCTAGTACCTTTTAGAGTTAACCCCACCAGAAAAATATGGAAATTATTCGACATATTTCCAATAGTAAGTGCAACATTGGCAACTTAGAAGGGTTCAAGGTACCATGTAAGTACTACATTGGCACCTCGAAATTCACCTTTGGGTAGAGTGGCATGTTGTCATGTCATGCACTTCTTTTAGATGTCCCTCAATATATGTACCAACTGTTGTGGATAAACTTTCTCACAATGGTAGATTATTTGGACAAACTTTGTCATAGTGGTAGACCATTGAGATGCCTTTGGTAAAAATTTGGAACGTTTTCAAGAGGAACAAATGAAATAAAAAGCTATCAAAAATTGTTTAAAGAAAAATAAAGGATCCCAAAAGAGATACACAAAAGATGTACATGGTTCCCTTAGACATCAACATTTTCACTAATGAATGAATGATCTCCAATTTGTATACAAATAAATGGGTGATGGGGGATATGAAGCATGCATCTTGATAATTAGTTTGACATATTATTGGATCACAACATAATACATGGATTACCTCAACGAATGAATGATATCCAATTAATATACAAATAAATGGGTGATAGGGAATATAAGGCATGCATCCTAATAATTAGTCTGACATATTACTGGATCAAAACATAATACATGGATCATCCTTTAAGGTGAACATGGGTTTGTAGGCCAATTAATAATATATCTTACATACAATTTTAGCTGGGACCAATAAATGAAAGATTAATACATTTCAACATCCCCTTTAAGTTGAATGGTGGCTATGGAGAGAAGACATTATTGAACATCCCCTTTAATGGATGCTTTTCCATGCCAAGACACTTCCACAATCTAATAAACATAACATGAGGTATGACCTTTATGAATATGCCTACAAGTTGATTTGTTGAAGCCATATATCAACCCAAATTGGCCTTGAGAATAAAGTTGTCAATTGTAATGCATCAATAGCTCAATATCTTTGGTCGGTTGATTCTCCACTGGATTATGAACCAAGTGAATAATACTTTGATTGTCACAATGCAAAGTATTGGGGAATTTATAAGGAAGACCTAATAGCAAAATAAATCTCAATATGAACATTGTGTCACTAATATAACATAAAATTTGCTTGGTAGCCTTCCTATGACTTATGAGGCACTTGCATATATCTAGAACAAAAATTGACAACAAAGGTGATGTTTAGTCGAGTGTGGGTAGAGTAAAGAAGAAGAGGCACCAAAGATGATAAACATAAGCATTTACCAAAGGATGACCATTATCCTCAAGCTTCAACTTTGAAGCAAATGAGGTACGAGTTAACTTATAATAATCCATCCACGATTAAAGGATGAAAGGACATCCTGCAATGAGATTGAATAGTACGAACAACTAAAAATTAGTATGGTAGGCCCAAATTTGTTATATCAAATGAATTGAAGCTATAAATTCATTTCTTGAATCATAAAATATAAAACTCTCAATGATGATTAGGTCATCAATATAAAACATATTGTGGACGAAAGGAGATCCTTCAATGAGATTGAATAATATGAATGTCAAATGAATCAAAGCTATAACTTCATTTCTTGAATCATCAAATACAAACTCCCAATGTTGATTAGGTAATCATCATAAAGCAGAACAATAAGAACTTGTCCATAATGACGTTTAACATTAGTATCATGATCCACTTTGATGTAGGAGAAGATAAATTGGTAAATATTTCTTGAATCTTTTCATACAATGTCTAAGTTGCTTGCTTAAGCCCATACAAGAACTTGTCAAGAAAATAAAGGTGTAAGACCATTTTAAGTAAAACTTGATGATTGTTGCATATTGATCTCTTCTTGAAAGTCCTTATGAAGAAATGATCTTTTGACATCCATATGGTGAACCTTCCATGACAAAAAAATAATAAACAAAATCATCTTAATGGAGTTCATACAAGCACTAGGGAAAAATGTCTTGTTATAATCAACTTCCTCCAAATAATATCCCTTAACAATAAGATGAGCTTTATAAATCTCAATCCCATCTTCAACATCAAGTTTGGTCTTATAGACCTATTTACAACCAACATCTTTCTTTTCCTTAGGCAAGGAAGCCAACAACCAAGAGTAATTCCTTATGGGATAATGATAATGTGCCTCCATTACTACCTCCTATTCAAGACATCCATTAGCCTAACCATATAATGTAGGATCCCCATCTACATCCATCTTAGTGACAAGATCACAAAGTGAAGGTGGCATTTGAAGGAATTTCAATTTTTGGAAGTCTATAAAGTATTGCAAACCTATCATATAGAGGCATAGGCCTTGTCACACCTAGAGGGATACCCAAGGGGGGAACTCATCCATGAAAACCACATCATGTATAAAAGAAGAAACTAGATCATCAAAATATGAGAAGATATCCATAATTGAAGTAGTGGAAGGAGGAACAATCTCTATAATAGAAGAATCATTATGACTAGAAGATTAATCAATATAATTTTGTTGAACACTAGTAAATGAGGGACCAACATCGTAAAGAATGTAGGGGGTATCTAAAGGATCCACGAGAAGGGATCTCATCAAACTAGATATCTCTTGATGATCACCTTATTTGTAGTAGGATTATAAAATTAATGTACCTTCGGATCCTTTTTGTAGCTAATAGAGATGCACCAATGGTATTAGATTGGAGATTATTTTGCTACTCAATTAGAATAAGGGCTTAATCAATGTACCCAAAATGATAATGCCTCTCTCAAAGAGGGCCATGCCCTTGATGGAATGTATGCTTTCTTGTCCCCCTCTCAAAGGGCTCATGCCCTTGATAGAATGGGTGGGCCTCTTGTTGATGATGTAAACAATATGAGACACTACTTCCCCTAGAGCTTAAGATCCATTTTTTTGGAGTGAATTATAAAATGAACCATTTGCACAAGAGTTCTATTCTTCTGCTCAAATAACCCATTTTATTGTGGGGTATTTTGAACAATTTGCTATCAACAAATACCATGAGAAGTAAGAAATCCTTGAAACTCATTGCAAAGTCTTCTCAATATGTCCTAAAGGTACTTGATTTTATTTACTTTGATTCTCCACTAATACCTTGAAAGCTTGTTCTTGCATATATAAATTATCAATGTTGTGATAAAATTTATGTTATCTCCAATAGATGGGATATACACATAATCACAAATGTCATTATGAATCGACTTTAAAGGCCAAGTAGCATGCCATGACTTGTCCTTAGGAAAGAATTATTGTTCATGTTTTTCCAAAACACATCTCTCACACACAAGTAGGTGGATCAAACGTAGAAAGATATTGAACCATGTGAGGACAACTCATGTGCCTCAAGGATCCAAATTGGTATACCCCAAGCATTGATACCATAACCCACTAGTATTATCAACCTTAGCCACCATAGCAACAAACACTTATTGATTTCAAAATGAGGAAACATCACCACACTTATGCATATGATGTGAGCATAATATTTTGAAGTAACAATCTTGAGTACATTATCCATGTCCTTAATAAGCTATCTATTAGGCCAAAACTCACCTTGTTTGTATGAGTAATGTAAGATACACAAGAGTAGGTTAAACTCAAATATGAAAAACTTCTCCAAATTTGACTTCACCAACAATAATATCACCGTAACTTGAAACTTGCAAGGATGAATAATCATCAATAACAACTTGTTCTTTGTCATGCAACTCACTAGAATTGAAAAAGATATGACAAGTCTTAGTCATTGTCTCATAACTCTCAAATAATCAATCAACTCCTAATATGAAGCAAAAAATCAATAGGTAGAGTGCACCACCATATGTACACTATGTGACTCACCTACATCAAAATATTATCAAGTATCAAGAAATTTTGGATCACACACACACTTGGTAAATTCCTCAAGCCTTTGAATTTAGATTGAACATATCTTGGATTTTTGACCTTGTAGGATCCACAAATCAACATTTTTGAAATTTTCTTCAATGAACTCAAACTATCATTTTTGGGCTTCTTCATCTTCGTAGTTGAAGGCTTTGGAAGTCCCCTCATGTTGCTTAGATAAATTTGATGTTGGATAAGACTGGAAACTATTTTATCAAAACAATGGCTACTTGTACACCTCTATAAGAAATAAAAGGTTGTGAATGACCCCTTTCAACTTGGAAATTATGAGAAAAAGCATATTTGGTTATTTAATAAAAATTTCTTTCAAGCAAGTAGACTAGGGAAAAATAGGTTCTACTATGGCAAATATATTGAGAAATTGTTCAATCTAAAAAAATGGCTAAAAAGGCTTTTGTATGATAAATTTATGGGTCTTGAAAATAAAGCCCTATCAATACACTCAAAGCAAGCAGATTTAAAAATTTCAAACCTTATAATTTCCGTAGATATTCTAAATCTATGACATGGCATATTGCTACTACGTATATTGCATAAAACTTGCCACTGATCTTGCTTTGCTTCTTGTGAACAAATGATGGGAAGACATGGTCGTATTTTATTGTGTAATCTCACATACACATACAAAAATATTTATCTCCACATCTTTATGGCAATCATTTTCACATAGTCTAATACAAACACATAACAAAACTAAGCCCCATAAGCTACCACAACAACCACATAGGCCAATCAACAATAAGTCCATGATTCCAAAGGGTCAAACAAGATATAATCCATGATCCCTAGGTTGAAACAAGATATTATCCATGACCCTAGGTTGTGGGAAACCTAGGCTAGAACTTCTTGTCAAGCACTCATGGTCATGTTTAAGCTTAGAAGTGGTGCTCCCACCATCTAAGTGGGAAGCATCCATACCCCAAGCACTAAAAAAGACAAACACAAATCAAATCAATGATTGGAACTTGTGACCCTTCGGATCTGAATGACTTGAAGTAACTAGGTTGATTGAGTTTCCCAAGGGCACCTTTAGGTAAGGAGAAGAGGTGTATTCCTATGAATAAACATTCTCTTCCCAAAGCACACAATCATTATTCCAAGGGTTATACAAGCTACACTAAACACACCAAGAACATGCAAAGAAGCTAGGGGTGTTTAATTTTTTTTTTTTTACTTGTAAATCTTAAATAATAGCTTTGATCGGAATCATGAATCTTAGACCCAAAGAGAGAATGTTCGTGTTGACATTATACTTTTTGATAAATTCAAAAAACTAGATCTTTCTCCATTATTCTTGATATTTCATTTTTATTCTTGCATATTAAATTTTGGAATATTAGATGATCCTCCAATTGACAAAATGGATGGAGAAAATGAGTATGTACAATGCTTACTATCAAATATTCTCATCTTCATAGCCCAATATTATAAGTAATCTATGGTGTGTAAGGTTTTACCCAAGAACATATCTATGCACTAAGACCATCTATACACTTGATAATCCAAAGTTGTGCAACCTATGCACATTGTGACTACAAAATTAGATAAAAAATGGGTGAAGATAAACCTTAAAAATGTTAATTTAAAATCCTAATTTTGCAATTGTAATCTTGGAAGCTCTGTTACAAGAGAGCCACAAACCCTAAAAAAATGGATCCAAAAACTATGACATTGAAGATAGACCTTGGAAATTATTATCCTAAACGATCCACAAAAATTTATAGGAAAATCCGACTTGATACTTTGTTGGCACTTGCTCTAGAACATTAATATGAAGCATCTCCACAAAATTTCCATAAACTAATAAATGAATTTTGAAAAAAATACTCAAAAAAGCCACCCAATACTTGGCTACCACTTGATTTGGAACACAAATATAATACATAGTGATACCACAAAAGATCCATAGATGAAAAATTCTAATAGATCAAGTGAAAAAGATTTACATATGATACCATGAAGACATTTCCAATATTTCTAAAAGGAATGAACACAATCAAAGAATTCACATAAAAATTGCATAAAGGAGAATAAAGGAACATAAAAGGGAATGACACAAAAGTTGTATATGTTTGCCTTAGATATAAAAAATTCATTACCCACAAATGAAATGATTTCCAACCAACATATAAATGAACGAACAAGTAGGAGTATAATATTCATTATGATACAATGCACATATCCTAATAATAGTCAAATCAACATATTATTAGGTCATAATAACAAATAGATTGTCATTAATGTTGAATATGGGCTTGTAGGTCAAAAAATAACACATCATACACATAAAGTTGGTTGTGGTAGTGTAGTACAAGGTACTACCTTTGATGCACAAGAAGTGACTTGATAGGAGAGGCTAGGCACAAGAAGCATGGGGCTCCAGGTTGAGTAAGGAGGAGTCAACAATCTTGAAATTTTGAGGCAATATATAATAAAGAAAAAATTAAGTGATGAAATTGATGATTTATTGAATTGCGATTTATTGAGCCTTGATTTATCAAAATTTTAGTGAATTGTTGACACAAAGACCTACCAAAGGGAATTTGGATTGAAAGCAATGTTTTTGTCTTCATGCTATAATTTAAAAATATAACATTTTTTTTACTCAGTAAATATGGCAAGTCCCTTACTATAAATAAGAGCCAAAGTCTCATTGTAAACATATTTTATATATTTTGGGAAAGGGTAGAGTTACACTCACGGAATGTACTCTCATACTCTTCAACTAATGGAAAACTATGCATGGCCTTTATACATGACTATGTCTTGATTTGTTGGACCTCTCTTTGTGTGTGCATGAGTGGTGATACCTTACATGTGTATGTTCGTCCTCTTTTCCAATTATGTTTTCATGTGATGGATTTTTATTGCTGTTATCCGATCTTCTTGATATAGCACAATTGATGACACACTATCCTCACTAAGATCTCTAGCTATATTTGTTGTTTTTATCATCATTTTTATTCTCTTGTAATTTTGCCTTGAAACATTTTATTTTCTTGCATTTACTTTTTGATTTAGAGTAGGATTTGATTAGAATAATGAAGGATAATGGAGAGGCAACTTGAATCTAAAGGTCAAGGGGATTGAAAACATCCTTTTTATAGGTGTTGGATGTAGGGTATAGGTGTGATCCAAGATTAGTTAGCCCTATGGATCAACAATTTCTTTTTAGGTATGCTTGATGAGACTCGTCCCAACTTTATTCTAATTCATTCAGTTCTAGATCTATTCCAGTCCAAGGCAAAATTTATTAGATTTGCTAGAGGGTTTATTCTATTTAACATGATCCATCAAGCATATCCTCTATCTAAGAAATAATTGTTCATAGTGGCCTAGATCCAAGTTTTTATTTTTACCCACAACTAAAGAAATCTATATAGAATTTGACAAAATAGATAAATGGTGACTCTGCTTCAAAAGTGAACTCAATTAATTTTGCTAAGTCTAAAATTCAATGGTTTGCTTGGATCATCTGGTGATTTGTCAAAAATATCCTTTACTCTTACCATGCAAGAAATATTTTTAATCCCAAGTTCAAAATCCTACGATTTGCTAGAACTAGCCAATGGTTAATTGAAATGAGCACTTGAGTCATCTTCACGTTACCTTCTTTTTTCACAAATCTTGTTTGTGTTGGGACCAAGTCCCACATCCAAAAATTTGTTAGATTGGTTGAGAAACTCACTAGATAAAACCCCTTATATTAGTGACATCATTATTCTACCCAAATTTTGATAGTCTAATTGGTTGCTTTAATTTATCGCTTTCCAACAGGTTGAAACATCCAATAATTCATTAGAGTTGCCATGTATCACTTGTTTCCATAGAACTGATCTATTTGATTGGATACCTCAATTCTTATGAATATAAGGTATAAAACATGATATATGTTTAAAGAGCTATAACATGTGAAATTGATCAAGTACAAATGAAAGGGGAATAAAGAAAATAATGAGTGGGCCTAACAATGGAGACTTTGGAACTATGAGTAGAGGTCCAAGGTTCAAATCCTATGGAGGATAAGGTTGTAAACCATGCTTTGGTAATTAGATTATGGTTGTATAATCATTTATTAGGTAAACAACATCCTCCATGAAGGTTGTCTCATATGGCCTATGGCCTTGCAAATGTTAAAAAATTCTTTACCTTCACCTTTATCCCTCATTGTTTGGATAGAAGAAGACTTTGTAGATCATATTGAACAAGATTCAATGACTAGTTTCAATGTTCTTGAAAATATGTTTCTCTATTACCAGGGTAAAGATAGACCTCCCCGACCATACACATGTGGGTCACCAATATCATGTGTAAGGAGTTAATCAAGCTTGGGCTATGACCCCTCCAACTGTCCCAAATAACATCAATACTATTTTATTTAGCACAAGTTAGGTCTTTCAAGCCCTTCCAAATCAAACAAACATTTCACTATCTAGTTCTTATTGTTTGGTGTCTCAAGGCAATATTATAACTTCCACTCTTGCTATACAAATGGCGGATTCATGAATATCACAACCAAATTAGAACTTCTAGGCTGGATCTAGTAGTAAGTGAATATTAACTCATTCTAAGCTAGTACCAACAATACCACCAATGTAGACCAACAAGTGGTCCACTCCAATCAAGTAACTACTCCTATAATATCAACTCAATACCCGAGTGCCACCACTCAACCACTCACATTCTGCCAAATTAAGGATCCCAAAGTCTTTCAATTCTCCTCCATCAATAGGTTCTCTAGATTCAACCAAATCCAAGGATATCCTTGTTAGATTTTGATGAAATATGCTATGGGAGATAGCAATCACAAGATGTAGAAAGATAATGAAGTTCAAGAATGACACTAAAATATGCTATTAATGGAACTCACAAAAATAAGAAACTGAATACAATAGATGAAACTCTACTTTACTAGTGCATGCTATGAGCAATGCAGACTCCCACACTGATAACTCACTATGAGGTCCTTTATATAGGAAGATGGATTCCTTGGCCAAAACTCTACCTAGCTGGGCAAGGGGACACCTTGCACATTTACAACTTTCACACTGACACTTGTGCATTTATTACAATATTTGAAGTAACTAGCTAACTTCCCCCTAAAGTAATATCCTACTCTAGTTATGTACCAAAGGTGGTACATTTACATGATCCAAATGATGTAATATACTCTAGCACCCCCTCTGTATTACATTATTTAGGTATTGAAGGTTTTTAGTCTTCAATATTGATCTTTGTCTTGATCTTGGAATTTGAGCTCTTCTTTGATTCCTTCATGTTTTTTTATCTGGATTTGGATGAGTTCATCTTGTTTATATTCTTCATCTTTGTTTGGTTCATTCTTCAATTTATTTTTGGAGCTCATGTGTCTTTTCTCCTTGCTCCAATCTGCTACCTTCCTGTATGCTTGATCAAATGAATGGTTAGTATAATTCAATCTTTGTGGCTTCAGGATTACAAGTCTCTTGAGCTCTTTCATAGTCATCAAATCCTTGTATACGAATTTTCCCTTTAGAATCATGTTGTCCTTTGTTTTCTTGTCTAGAGAATTTTGCTTCAACACTTTCATGTACCACCTTTGGTACCACCTTTGGGTAACGAGCCACTCACTCCCAACCTAACACACATACTACAACCATGAAGAAACACTGCAAATTCAACATTGTCTATTTGCCTATAACGCTGGCTGAATTTAATTTTGAAGCATTATATCTTTTAATTTCCTCCTCACTTGATGACGTTATACCAAAAAATTTCAATTTTATGCTACAAAATAGTTAGTTGCACACTTCGCTTCCATTACGCATAGCCTGGTGAAGAGAATATGACCACTTGCTAACTTTCTGAAATGTTACCACTTGTTTTGCATCGTCTTGCTGCGAATAGCTTTTACTGCCTTGCGAAATGAAACTCCACCTTCAATGCTTGACTCCTTGATGCTATTGACAAGTGGCATATGCGTCAGGGCTAGTTGATGAGTGCTCAATTCCTCCTGCAATGATGAATATTCCTTGTAACTTATGAAATAGTCTTCAACACTTAAAGATAAGCGTAACTTCCACTTGAGCCTTTCTCTAACTTGCATAGGTGTTGGAGAAAATGTAAGAACATCTTGGTTGAATGTGCCAAGTGGCACTATACTCTCATGCATGCAAGGCACTTTCTTAACATCTATTTCTTGTTAGCAAATGCCTTCTTGTAGCTTGTCTTCAGCGCTTTCCTTCTTTCCAACGTATGCTTCTTTCTTCTTGCAAGCTGTTCTTGGCTCCAATTGTTAATGATTCTTGGGTGCTTCGATGATGGTGCTCCTCTAGCTGGAAATACCTCCATGATATACCTTAGTAATGTGCCTTGTATTTGCTCCTTTTGTACTTGCAAAATGCTGTGTTGGAATGCTTAGTGTAGACCTTGTAATTCCTTCCTTCTTATGTGGATGATGAGTTGGCTTTGGTGCTTTGTTGATAGCTTCTAGCTTATGCAACAAATATTGTAGATTGCTCGCTGTGGCTGTCCGAATCCATGGTTGATGGAGGTGTTTTTGGACATTGTAATATGAGCTTCTTGAAGGCTCTTCAACCTTGCATGGATAGTGCTCCTCTATGACCACTTGTGTGACGTTCCTTGCTTGTAAAGGATGTGTCCTTGTGATACTAAAATTCTATCCTTTTTGCTATGTAGGACAAGATGTTATGGGTGTAGAATAATGTAAATAGATTTGTAATTTAATACCTTGATTTTGCACCTTCTCTTTTGCAAGTTTTTTTTGTTGGTTTTAATGGCGGCTTCTCTTTATTGATCCTTGTAGGCAAGGGCTGATTCCATGTTTTCTTTTTTGTTAGACAACTTTCTCCTTTGCTTGGTTAATATAGTAATGAATCCAAGCTAATAATCATGCAGATAGTATGTCTTTGAAAGAATAATTTTTGCACTAAATTTTACCTTTAATGAAACCCTTAGTGCACCTTAAATCTAAGACTCTCCAAGTCTCGATTTGTAACTTCTTTCAATGACTTAATGGTGGCTTCATTCTCCACTTCTAAGAGGAATATTGATATGTTTGGTGGCTACTTTTGACCATAATAGATTGCAGGTTTTGTACACTGAACAATATATTTAAACATTTTGATAGTATTCCGGTTTTTGTGCCTTTGATCCTAACAATCAATACACAAAATAACCCTTTGAGAGTAACTAGTTTAATGAAAAACTAGTATAGTGCAATGAACCACACTTTGATAGTATGCTGGTTTTTATGCCCTTGATATTAACAATAAATAAACAAAATAACCCTTTGAGAGTAACTAGTTTAATGAACAACTAGTATAGTGCAATGAACCAATAATATCTCCAACTTAATGCACTTTAAAGGTAACAATAATCTCACCTTATTGCTCCTGTAAATAAGCTCTCAAAGTAGTTTCAAATGCACTAATAATCACTAAAAATTTCTTAAGAGTAATTATAGAGAACTTGCACTATAATCAATGTTGTAGGATATAGTCTTCTTAGTTTCTAGATAATCAATAGATAGATGATATTTTTTTTGTTTTGAAATATATCAAAATCCTATTTAATGTGCAAATATATCCTTTAAAAAAATATCTTTTGCACTCTCTTTAAGATTGTAATATGATCCCTTCTCTTTGCAACTTTAATCCAAATATGGTGCTTTAATGAAACTTGATAATAAACCCAATTTAAATTTCAACTAATGAACCTAATTGCACCCAAGTTTCTTACCTTTAATGGCTTCTATAAATGTTGTGGATCTTGGTAGTTTGATTCACCAAGTTGTTGCCTTGTGATAAATGAATTCCACAACTTCTTGTTGGTTGTCCAAAACAGCTTCTTGCTTCACCAGATTGTAGCTTCGAACCTTGTATCTTGAAACTAGAGTTTTAATTCTTCGAGTGATCTTCAATTTTTTACTATAGTTTCAGGAAACCCTTGTCTCTAAAATGTGCCTTCTCCTTGTTTCTCCTTAAGACCTCTCCAAGGTCTTCAATCTTGTAGTCTCCAAGGTCTTTAATCTTGCAGATTCTCTGGTCTTCCAAATGAGACCTTTCCTTCAATGCTACTTCTAGATGAACTCTTATGGATCAAAGGCTTCCATGGCATTTTATTTTGCAACTTGTAGGTCTGCAATAAGACTTCCTTTAGGTTCCTGAAATATCCTCTCCTGCAACAAAGTATTAGGGAAAAAATTCTAAATTTGAAAATGATGAATCTTCACTAGATGAGTTGTCAATATAGTGGGATGAATGCTGAGTCCTAGTCTTCACGTCCTAGTATTCAAGAGTTTTTTGCAAAAAAGTATTAGGGAAAAAATTCTAAATTTGAAAATGATGAATCTTCACTAGATGATTTGTCAATATAGTGGGATGAATGCTGAGTCCTAGTCTTCATGTCCTAGTATTCAAGAGTTTTTTTGCAACTCTGTGGAAAGACTCTAGCCAAATGTAATCTCAAATTTTTTAGAGCTAAGATTTTCTTCTGTCCTTACTTGTGACTTTACATAATCCTATTGACCTACTGTAACTCTTTCTATCAAATAAATTCTAGTGGTGGTATTTGCATGCATCGGTACACAATGGTAGTTCGGTTTGCAAAGACATAGGCTTATAGTAGCAATAGTGATTCCTAGTGGATCTCCCTATTCGTATCTAGATTCACCATGGCTCTGATACCACTATTAACTTTTGATGATACCACTATTAAATTTTTATGAAATATGCTATGGGAGATAGCAATCACAAGATACCGAAAGATAATGAAGTTCAAGAATGACACTGAAATATGCTATTAATGGAACTCACAAAAATAAGGAACTAAATACAAAAGATGAAACTCTACTTTACTAGTGCATGCTACGAGCACTGTACACTCCCACACGAAGTTCAAGAATGAAACTGAAATATGCTATTAATAGAACTCACAAAAAGAAGGAACTGAATACAATAGATGGAACTCTACTTTACTAGTGCATGCTATGAAGATTGCACACTCCCACATTGATCACTCACTATGAGGACCTTTATAGAACTCTACTTTACTAGTGCATGCTACGAGAAATGCACACTCCCACATTGATCACTCAGTATGAGGACCTTTATATAGGAAGATGGATTCTTTGGCCAACACTCTACCTAGTTGTACAAGAGGACACCTTGCACACTGACATGTGTGCATTTATTACAATACTTGAAGTAACTAGCTAACTTCCCCCTAAAGTAAATATCCTACTCGAGTTATGTACCAAAGGTGGTACATTTACAAGACCCAAATGATGTAATATACTGTAACAATCCTTAGGAAAATAAAACTAACTTATACCTAATCCCTCACCCACATGTTGCTCAAAATGAATAGAATCCACATATGGAAGCATAAGCTAATCCACCATTGGTCTCTAGAGGCTATTCCACTTAATATTTTCCACCTCCTCTTGTCAATTGATAAAATTCCCAATAAATCCCTATAGGAATGAACTACCAAGCTCCACCTGACCCGTTTCCATTATAAAACCGTAATCCCTATAACCCACCATTGTTCTCTACAGGCTATTTCACTCAACATTTTCCACATCCTCTTGCTAATTGATAAATTTACCAATAAATCCCTATAGGAATGAACTATTTAGCTCCAAAAAACTTGTTTCCATCGTAAAACCTTAATACCTATAATATGATGATGCTAAATCCTCCTCCAATGATAAATCATAATCATCAACAAGTCTTCCCTCAACAACAAAAGTATATTATACATAACAAACTCAAGGGTATGTTGTTCCACCACAATAACAAATGCTTTATTATCCTTAAATATCATAATATTATTGTCCATAAAATCATCAAGCACAAGTGCCTCCTAGAACTCAACAACAATTGCCCAATTGTATGTATCAAGGACATTTGAACTCGATGATTTATTCTCCTATACCAACATTTGCTATAAAGGCATTGACAAATTTTGATGTTAATAAGAATAGAACTTCCTTGGATAACTTGAGCAAGTCATCTACTCTAAAATAAATGCATAGCATCCAAGAAGATATCATGGTCTGATTACTGATCTATTGATTGAGGGAGAAAATTGCTATTTGATATTGAAGCCTATCTAATAATTGTGACTAGTTGGAATTTTATAATTGAACTATACTTGAGAAGATTTGGTAGCCTTGGTAATTGATATTTAGTTCTATTTCAATTGAATGCAATGCAAAGATACCCTCAAGAGAACATCCATGATTACAACACTAGGTTCATGAGGACCCTATATATGATACCTCTCAACATTAGGGTTTCAAATGAACAAGCACTTCTCTATTACATTAAATGCCTACAATCCAACCTGGTTCTAATGGTTTTAATTCCAATACTTACACCTTGTATTGAACTTGCAAAGAGGATGCTTATGTTGAAGATATGTTGATCCAAGTAGGGAATTTGTCACCTGCCCCACCTATGGCCTATGTCACATAGGTAAACCCAACCACCAAACCATTAGTACCAATAAATCTACCTAACATTAAATCCTATTCCCAACACCCAAGTTTAGCATAATGTACCCATATATCCTTGAGATAGTTCTCCTTTCCTTTTCACACATATAAGCCAAAACTCACCATCAACTATCAACCTCTAGCCACAAGTACCAACCTTACCTAATCTTTCACAATTAATGATGACATCAAAGCCATTATGAAAAAAATAAAGTTATGATGTGAAATAAATGAAAGAGATGTTGAATGTAGTAAAGACTTTGATAAATAAAATAATACTAAAAATAGGTAGTGGCAACAAAACTATGGGTATAAACAACAACAAAATTGACTAGCTAGGAAGATACCTTGCCTCACCAAGGATCAAGTACCTCAATAAAATAATGGCCATTTTGCTAATTAGGTGTATAATAACATGGTCAACACCAATGTAGATATAAATACCTTATGGTATCTCATATGCAATGCTAGACACAATCCACTAGATCGCACTATGCTGATAAGAAATGCTCAAAGCCTAATATATAATCAATTTTATTAGGTACAAAAGAAAACGATGACAAGTCAAGCAGTAAATTCTCCTACACAAGTGGCTGAGTAAAACCTAAACTAGAATCCAAATGGAGTAGACTCATCAGAAATGGTCCAATAGTGGATTGTGAACCTACCCAATACAAAGAATGCTATCTTAGTACACTTTGGTGATTGCAACAATGAGGTTGAGATTCTTGAAGAACAAACAATCTTTTTAATCAATATAATGAGGTTGTGACAATGAGTAAAAGAAAATTAGTGGAAGAACAAATTGGCTCCTAAAATAACTAGACTAAACCGCCTAGGCCACCTGACCCCAATGTAAAAACTATTTAAAAAAAAGGGTGACCTCTTAAAATCAAGAATAAAGGTACTATGGCTATGAACCAAGAGGTATTATATTAGAAAATATTATTAAACAATTATCCATAGGTACCTAGGGAAGAAGGACAAAATTTAGGTTCATAGGAAGTTGGGGTAGATTTATAAGGATTTGAAGAAGATAATGATAATAATAGAAGATAAAACAAACAAGTTATGAAATCAAGTGGAAAAAAACTTAAGATATCATTCTTTAATCAGTCAAGATTGATTGACAACCAATAGAAAATATAAGAAATTTGTACCAAGGAATGAAGGTGATCCAGCGATTATGAGGTTTAACATTGCTAAAGAGTTGAAGAAGGCACCAATAAAAGTAAACATGTTGAAGGCCTTAGTATTACTAGATCATAGGGTTTTACTTCAATATGCACTAAAGGAACACGAGCAAAGTTATGCTAGAGGTAAAAATCCTGTCGCTAAAAATTAACGCAATGCATCTACACAACAAAAATTGATGGTACAAAACCCTTAAGATATACAAGTAAATGCTATAGATGTCTTAAATGCTTCCAAACCAAATACAATGAAACAATCTCCATTTTATATCAATTTGAAGATTAAAAATTACATTTTGAGGTATTGCATCATTGATTTAGGAGCAATAGTAATTGTTATGCAAAAATACATCTATGAGAAGATGTCATACACAACAATGATCAGAAGACCAATTTAGATGGATATGACACAATTCAATGCCATAGGCATACTAAAGAATATAGTAATGACTATGGTAAAACATCTAGATTTAATCGTATTTCAAGAAGTGATCATGGTTGATATCTTACATTATTTTGATATGCTATGGTCTATAGAATGGACCAAGAAGTATTTAAAAAATAGATAATTTGCAATGGAATACACTCATGAATTTTCCTCAAGATGGTAATATGATTCATATAGAGAATGAATCTCCTTGTAATTATCTCTTACATAAGCTAGTTGATGATGGGGTGGTTAATTGGAAAGAGATTCCTAAGTTTATAAATGACAAGTGTATCAAAGGAGAAGGAAATATCAAAATACATATGATTATTGGTATACTATAATATGAAGGCGATCAAGAAGTGGAGGATAAGTTCAAAGAAATAAGTTTGGAAAACTATCTAGTGTTGAAAAACTCATTAAGGTCCAACATTAACATATTAGAAATCCTAGAGGTCAGACCAAACATGAGTCATATACTTTGAAAGTGCGAGGATCATAGATGGAATTGGCACTAGGTTTGAAATTATTAGCCCATATGGTAAAATCATGAATTATACATGTTACCTTTTGTTAAACTGTACTAACAACATAACAAAATATGAAACCTTGTGTATAGGATTTCAAAAAGCTAAAAAACTAGGTGTTAAAAAATTGAAGGTTTTTGGTGATTCTGAACTTGTTATAAATTAGGTTAATTCAACCTATGCCTCCAAGAAGTAACAATTGAATTCATATAGGCATATAATTTAGGATCTACTAGAAATATTTAACACCCATGATATTATTGCAATACCAAGAGAAGAAAAATCAAAGAAAATAAATGATCAACATTAGCTACAAAATTTAATCCTAACAAAAATATTTAGGACATGCCTAAGGAGTTGAAAGTGGTGTTTTGACCTGCACTCAAAAATAATTTAGATAAATGATAAATGTTTAATAATAATGAATATATAATCTAATTATTGGTCATAGAAGCATAATATGTCTAAATATGAACTTGCTATTGATCCTAATCACATCAAGGTCATCCAAGAATTACCATTTATATCTTCAATTAAAGGCATCAAATCCTTTTTGTGCCAAATTCAATTCATATCAAGATTTATCACCAACCTTGCACAATCGGTCAAGCATATCACTAAAATACTAAATAAATATGCCACCTTAATTTGGATCTCAGAAGGATAAAAGGGTATTTTAAGAAATCAAGGAGGCTATTACGAAAGCACTGGTCCTAATTAATCTTGATTTCACAAAGGACTTTCAAGTATATGTACTTATCATTTATAAATGTGTACCTATAGTATTTACTCAAAAGGATGATAAAGATGAAGAACAACCTATTTTATTCATAAGTCAAGTGCTCTATAATTATAAAGAGAGATACACTTTCATAGAAAAGCAAGTATTTTTCATGATGAAGGTGTTGATGAATTTTAAGTATTACTTATCTCAAAGCAAGACCATCATCTTTATCGTACATCCATTTGTTAGCTCCGTGGTCTCTCATGGTTTATTAGGAGAGAAAAGGGTTGGGTGGATTAATAAAATTCAATATTTTTGACATAGAAATAAAACCAAATAAGATAGTAAGGGGTAGGCCCCTATGCAAAATGCCTAACCATAACTTGTATAGGTGAAAAAGTGGCACTAATTAAAGAATTTAATCTAGGATACTTGGATGGAGGCGTGATATCAATTAGTACATGCTAATAGAAGATTTTCCCAAAGGGTAGATAGTGAAATAAAAATATAGGTTCAAATAAAAAGTCATGGAATATGTATGGTTGGATAGTAATTTCTTCAGAAGGGGCTTTGATAGAGTGTTTCTAAGGTTTATAAAGGGAGGAAAGGTTAAATATCTCTTGTTTGAATAATTATGGAGGTCACTATTCTACTCAAACCATGATTCATATAATTATGAGGGTAGTATATATTGGCAAACTATACTTATGGACTACTTTTAGTGATAAGTAATTGTAAGGCATGCCATATTTATATTAATAAAATGAGGAAAGACCCTATGCCATTGAAGCCTATTGTGGTAAAAAAATATTTTTAGCAATGGGGGCTAGATTTTATTGAAGAGATAAATCTTTTGTAGTGTGTGGTACAACTAGAAAATAATTAATTCTTTTACCAGATGGGTGGAATCCATTCTAGTTAAAGCTACAAACCAAGAGGTTTTCATTTAGCTAATGGAAGACATAATAACCAAATTTAGAGTACCTTCAATGATCATCATAGATAATACCACTTCCTTTACTAGGGTAAAGTTGCTTCAGTTTTTGCTAGAATATGGATTTATCCTTAAGATCTCGAATTATTACACACAAGGAAATGAATTATCCGAGTCTACAAGTAAAAAATATTTAGAATCCTAAATAGGACAATTAATTAGTATAAAGGATATTGACACAATAAGTTGAGGGAAGTAATGTGATATGATAGAGTTATCCCTAAAGCATCAACTAGGACCTCTCGCTAAAAGTTGGTGTTTGGGAAAGTAGTGCTACTCATAAACATAGTGCTCTCTTCACTCCAAATATCCAAATAATTGGAGCTTGAAGACAATATCATTCCACCTATACAAGTTTGTCTTAATGCATTACTATAGTTGGAAGAAGAAAGGGAGAAATCCTTCCAAAAATTTGTATATCATCAATAGATTGTCAAAAAATGGTTTGATAGGAAGGTAATAGATATGCAATTCAAAGAAGATGACTTGGTAATGAAGTGGAATGAGGATAGAACCAAGCCAAGATAACATCAAAGTTTAATCATAATGAATTGGAACTTACTAGATTTTCAAGGTTCAAGAACCTACTACTTATAAGTTGGTGACAATGGAAGGGAGGATGTTATCTATCTCAGTTAATGGTGTGAGGTTCCCATGAATATCTCAGTGGATTTGCAAGGGCTGAAATCCCTGTAAGGGTTGTACTCAACTCAGGGTTGGTGGTTATGGGAGTTTATGGGTTTACCAAGAGTGTTTTAAAGATACACTCCAAGTCTTGTAGGAGTGATGTGTAAATTGCACAATCACTTTAGATTTGGCCTAAAAAAAGGAAAAATAGGATAACTAATTGAAATACTGTAAAATGCAAGAAGAAAACTATGCAACAAACAAGAGCTATTCCTAAAAATGATTATTGCATGAACAACTCATCCTAGGGTACAAAAAATAAATTCTTTTCTCTTTTGAGTAGGGGACAAGGAAAGTGCGCAAACAAGCTAGCCTAATGAACAAATACATGCAATTCAATTTTGAATGCCTAGGAGATAAAGCAAGACAAATTTGTTGAATTATTTGATATTAAATACCTAAGATTACTTTTAAACTTTAAATAAAGTAAAAATAAGATTATTGTAGACTTTAATTACTAAAATGAAACTAAAATTGTTTTTCTTTTTATGAATGACAAAAAATAGAAGAAAAAAACACAAGACAACAAAAAACAATATTCAAAAAAATATCTAAAATATTTATCCAGGACACTTAATTTTTTTTGATGGTTGTCCCTACACTAATTTCACATCTTGTAGAGAATTACTGTGAATCTGATTTCACACCTCATGAACAATGATTGCAAATTCAAGCAAATACATACAAGTATGTCACTCAAGCCCCCTTACTCCTTTAGATGACCATAAATGCACATAGAATTTTGACCTTTATGGAATCAAAACCGAATTCGTGCATAGTAATGCATGAGCATGAAATTGAAAAGAGATGCAAAACAAAAAGTAGAAAGAAGAGGATTTGAAGAGAATAGGGAATAGAGACCACGACCAATTTTGTGGTTCATAAGTATGGACCAAAAATTCACACTATAAGGAAGGACACACAAAAAAAATGAAGAAAAGTTGCCCCCAAGTCACCACATCTGATTTTGTGGTCCTTATGTAGAGGCTGTGAAATCATAGTAACTAAGAGGAAGGCTAAGGAGGTCCAAAAAATGCTATGAAAATCATTTCTACCAAATTCACATCCTGTAAGAGGTGACCACCAATTCATGACAAAGACATAACTAAGATAAGAAGTGGAGTAGGAGGAAAGGGTTTTTGTTAAATTTGTGTCTCGTAAGAATGGACTGCAAATTTATAATATAAGTAGAGTTAAAGCTAGGAAGAAGCAAAAAGAATTAAAAGGCTATTTATAGCTACACATAGATGCAACTAGATCTAATGAAGCAAAGTAAAATGCACAAAACAAAAAATAAGAAAATGCAATAAAAAACTAATCTAGAAATCAAAACTAGCTATAATGATAAAAAATATACCAAAGCTAGGAGTCTAAATAAAATGCACTAGAATGATGAATGAGAAACTAAAACAAAAAAACAAAAGAGAAGAGAAAGAAAGACAACAAACAATAGGGGAATGGTACCCTAGGATGAGCCTAACTATCCCTCTTACAAGCCTTTATAAATGGTGAAGAGCACTTGAGAAGCAAAGATCAAGTAAGCATAAATCTATCAAAAAGCAATTTGATCACAAATTTGTTCATTTGTTTGCATTTAGTTGCTAGTTACTAATTCATCGTTTGCTAATTATCCAAAAATGGAGCTCAATACCCCTATTTATAGGAGCTTCGAGGGTGATGCGAGAAAAGGTTTAGGTCAAAAACTAGGGTTAGGGTTTAAAAAGGGTAAGGTTGGCTTAAGGGTTCGGGTTTTGAGAACAAAACTCTAAAATCATGATTTTATGGTCAATCAGGGCCAATAATGAATTTGTGAAATCTGATCCTTGGAGGTCAGATTGACCAACGACGATGCCTTAGCAAGCTACATAAATTCACAATCAGTATGAGATGACTACAAATTTGGCAAGGCTAGAAAAGGCTCAAAAATGAGGGGTGGGGGTATCAAAAATTACCCTTAGCAACTTTGAGAGGATTCCTAGACAGCTAAGGGAAAATTGACTCATTTGGCTTGGTCAATTTTTGGTGTCTACATTTTTTGATGCATTTATATTGCAATAAATGCATCAAATAAAGCTACAGACACATTCTTGCTAAAAAAATTGGTACTAAAAGGGGTAGTAGGTTTAGGCAAAGGGACGGTGCAAAAATAATGTAATTTCAAACATTTAAAAATTTTAATGCTTTATGGGGCAGTGATGATACCAATACCCCTAAGGCTAGGGTGCTCCCTCAAGTTTCAGAGGGAGGGTGAACTTCTTGAAGAAACTCAATACAGTAGAGGGAGATAGATAGAGAAGAAAATAAGAATGAAAGAAAAATAGGAGAGAGAAAGGAAGGATAAAAAGAAGGGGAGGGTGAAAGAGTAATTCATTTCATCGTGCGAATAAGGAGAAAAAGAGCTTTGGAGAAAATGAGAGAGACAAGGCACGACTAGTCCACCGTTTGGAAATTGTGAGGGGCGAGGTTGACACAATAGTAGAGTGAGCATGTGTAAGCATCAAAATCTACCTACTAGACTAGAATTAGGGTTAGATTTAGGTTAGATTTTTCTTTTTTGAAATTTTTAGATTTTTAGAGTAAAATCACCTTGCAAAGAGCTGCATAAAATCATAGGTCCCTCTACAAATTTGATAAAATATGAATTCATGGTCTAGGATCTACAAAATCATGACAAATCATGTCAAGTGAATTTGTGGCTCATGAAAACTGACATCAAATTCATGATTTCATGCCTAAAAAATAGAGGGCACAAAATTATGAAAGAGGAGGGAAGAAAAAAAGAGAAAGAAAGAAAGGAAAGAGGAAAAAATTGATGCAAAACTTGATTAGATTGATTTTATTATTTTGATTTTAGGATTGTTATTTTGGATAATAATGAAATATATTATTTAATTTGGTGTTACAACTAGATGTGCTAGAGAGCAGAGAGTGACAACTAGGGACACTGGATGATTCTCTGAGGGAATTCACAACAAGAGATAGGTCAATTATATGGATGATGGGGTTATTGCATTTAGTAGAGATGCCCTAGGTGGAGTGCAATAGAGCACTCCTAATAAATCTGATTGATATATGGTATTCAAAGTCCTCTATGTTCTAGCTATGACAAGAGAGATGTTGTCACACTAGAGGATGTGTGATAGATTATAAGGATCCATATTAGGAGGAAAGTGTACAGGGTGAAGGTGCCTTGCACAACATTACAATTATTATGGGGGGATCCAACACATGAGATCTAATAGAGTGGAATTCATGTTAATGATATGCCAAAGTGCTATAGAGTGGATGCATTGACTAGTGTACTTTGGGGGTGGTGGCTAGGCTCTTTGTATACCACACGAGCAGGCAACACATGCCATGGGAATTGGTGGGGGTAGTTGTAGACATGAAGGACCTGCATGCATATTGAGATGGAATTGCTTTGAGAAAATAAGGCCAAGAGGCTAGAGGGACTGAGGGTGTCACAACCATCCCTTGGCAAGTCCTATTGATGATGTAGACTATCATATTTTTTAGAGACAAATATGACCAGTAACTATTTATCATTGATGTTTTGAGTATGGTTTTGCTAATGATTTGTTGATTCCAGGTATTTTTGATGGTGGCAAGGAAAACAACCACCAAAGATCGAAAGGCTTACTCAAATAAGCAAAAGGTCCATCAAAGAAGGAGGATATCAATAATTGATATTTATTTTAGTTTTAAATTAACCTAATTGTTTTAATACCTAGATGGTATTTATTTTATCATTTTTTTGTTACAAAAATGAAATAAAAAGAAATTAGGAAAAAGGACTTCTAGAAGGAAAAGAAAAATAGGGCTAATTTCTACGAGTAGAAAATTGAGCCAAGTTCTAGAAAGGAAGAAAATGGAGCCAAAATTGGGACTGATTTCTAGAAAAAGAAAACCATGGGTATTTTAGTCTTCCTATGGTTGAAATTTCCTACTCATGGATCCTTCCTTCTACCTTCTTCCAAGTATGACTTTTGAATAATAAGCATTCCAAAAGTCTATAAATACCTCCATTTATTTAACTAAAATGTAAGCAACCTTGGAGGGGAAAGAGGTAATGGAGAAGGTGGAAGGCACACATGACAAGCATGGGAGTTTGGAGAAAATTAGTTTTGAAAGAATCCCCTCAAGTCGAAACTCATCCTAATGAATGTTTGATATACGTTTTCATAAAGGATGCTTGTAATTTCATCAATCATTGTTTGGTGCTTGTGTTTTTTATTAAATATGGTTTGGATGTCTTGATTATCATTATTGGCTACAAGTGGTGTATATTTATTATCTTTAATAGAACCCCTTGGGAGCATGGTGTATGCTTATTATTAGAAGGTCTTCGTGGATCTATTATGAAAAAGAGGGAAAATTCAAGAGTCATGCCTCAAATACAAGTTATTTAACCGTCTATCAAACCATTGATAAACCAATGATGGTTGGTCAAACCACCACCACCATCACACCAGTGGAGCACCGACGACCACCACTTGGTGGTTATTACTTTTAATTTGTGATAGTGTTTTAATATAGCATCTGGCCCACCACATTATAGATGTGGGATAATAGTTTATCATGTTGTAAATATGTTATACAATGATGCATGTCTATTGCATAATATTTTTTTCTCCTTTTATTAAAAATGGCTTTTGAATCTAACTAACGATAATGTTGGTGTTTTGGTAAGCAGTTTTATTACCATTTTTGTTGTCTAATTATCTTGCTTGGGTATGGTCATTTGATTTAATACAAGTTGACCTAGAAGAGGTTGTTATTATACTCTCTGCTTAGCTTTGAATTAGGTGTATACCATAAGGAAGGTATCTTCAATCATTGTCATTAGACGTTATCTTTCACCTAAACTTGTACCATGCATTAAAAGGGTTTTGGTATCTTATTCTAGGAGTAAATTACTGCTATATTCATAGTAGATAGACTCTTTGTCACATGCCTATAACAACCATACTATCTGTAATTTGTGAACCCAAATAGCTTGCTATAGATGGATTCTATAAGACGTCTTGTACCAGATGAATACGTCATTGGTAGTGGCTAATTATCCAATATTACCTTCCATTAACATCTATCCTTGACACCTTAGAATATTTTCAACAATGCTTTCAATGCAGATTGAGAAACTGATTGCATAATTTTTTTGAAGAATGCTATTGGAAGATTCCAATTATCAATTTTGTGTTTCATTCACCTATTATATACTATAACTCTCTTTAATACTTTAAGATGTTATTTTTGTGGGTATTAACTCGATTAACCCAGACTCAGACTAGATATTTGATCTCATAGGGTGAAACCATCCATATCAACAATAATAGTGTGTTTTAGTCATTCGCTATACCCTCAACCTACAAATTTTGTGATTGATTAAGGCTGATTTTTTAAGAAAAGAGGGTTTAGGGCCATAATCGCTTGGAATTTGTACTATGTATGGTGATCTTGAAGGGTAAGCTTATATTTTTACTAAAAATATTTGTCCCACATACACAATGTGGTGCAAGAAAGCCCAGTTAAAAGAAGTTTCACATGGAAGAGGATGTAGCCTAGCACCTTGGCACTTGGTTAAAATTATTGTATAGTCTTCATTACCCATGGTTTGTAACCACCACCTACGAAACCATCTACATTCACCTCGTGGGTTTTGGTTGAATAGAGATGACCTTCGTGGGTTATATGCCAGGTGTCCTAAGAGGCAAATAGAACAAACATTTTATTTTAAACTTATGTGACTTATCCCACATTGCTCTTGTAGGAGTAATCATAGGATATAAGTAGGGAATACCTCCCCTACTAAGGTGACCACTTGATGGTGGTCATCCTAGCTAAGGAAGCTAGCGCACTAGTTGGAAGGTGCTGATGGAAGTTTGACCAATCTAGAATTAGTTGACTATGGTTGAATAGTTTGGAGAATCGGCTCGACGTGGGTGTTGATTATGATTCATTAATCTTAATATTAACCCCCATTTTGACTATTTGAACCAAACCATAAAATTTTAGAGTTACTTTCTTATAAAAATTTTATAGGTTTAAATCCTTGATTCTGGATGCTTAAAGCATTAATTTTTAGTGAAACCAAAGTAACATGCTACTAAATAAAAGGGTTGGAGCACAGATTGGAATTATCAAAATAGGTCAATATTATATCCTTGAGTTTTAAGCTTCAATAACCTTGGTCTATGTGCAACCCAAGCAAACTATGAATCAATGAATAGATCAAATTAGGTTAAGTCTATATCTTTGATTGTGGAAGATTTGGATTTATCAAAACCAAAGTAAACTAGGGACTAAGGGATTAATCAAATTAAGTGAAGTGTGAAACAAGCTCCTTTGTGGAAAAATCATGTTGTAACTATGGTACAAACTAGAAAACCATAGTGAGATTTTGTGATGCATAACTAGATCAAATTTGGGAGGAAAATTTGATAGACAATCCAAGAAGAATTGAATGATTTGAACCTTATGGTTTGTGATTATATTATGGTACAAATTGAAATTTTTTTAAGAACTATAGTGTAATCTTGGGTAAATATTATGGTACAAATTGGGAAAATTTGTAAGAAGTATATTTTAATCTTGGGTAAGGATTATGGTACAAATTGAGGCAATTTTTAAGAACTATAGTGTAATCTTGGGAAAGATTATATTATAAAATTTATGAAAATTTTGTAGAAGAATTGGGATTGCAATATTAAACAAATTATGTTATTTTATTCTTTAATTAAATAAGAATCAATGAAAGTTGAATTATGAAAGCACCTTCTAGATTCATTGGGAAAGAATGGATAGGGAATCCATTCTTGAGGAAATTATGGGGTTTCCTCTTAGTATGTACTTATGAAGCTGAAATAAAAAACTACATGGTGCTTTAGAAATGTGTTTGATGATGATTGCATGTGGGCACTAGTGAATTCATTTTGGGGAAAATGAATGTATTTAGAAAGAATATATGAGGAGTCTATTCTTGAAGAGATTATGGGGTCTGTTTTGGTATTACAAGACTTTTAGATAACTTTCATTCCATGCTGGATTGACCATTTTGAAGAATGAATATAAGATTCATTCTTGAGGGAACTACGAGGTTTCCTTCATCTCAATTTATATGCATCCAGTGAGCATTTCATTTATTTGTTTCAATTGTAATGATGACCTACAATAAGGAATGTATGAGAATTCTCATATATCAATGTATTTAATGATGGCTCAAAAAAGGATCTTTAGGATTCTTTGTATCATTGTAAATTGAGACAAAAAGGATTAATGAAATATGAGGATGCATATTTTGAGGTTGGGTTGTTTCCCTTCGGGGTTTTTCCTAGGATAAAATATTGTGTTATGGATATTTATTGTGTGGATTGACACTTTTTGTTTGTTATCTTATAATATGGATGATACATGAAATGATTACCAAGGTAATATATGATGTAATGATTTTTGTTAATAGTCAATGTTCAATTTGTATAAGCATTATGCTGCAATGGAAAGATGATATTTGCACTTGATGATTTATAAGCTAATAGTAGATGTTGCATTTACTTTTCCATGGAATGGATATCTAATTATGATGCAATGGTTTATGCTTTGATTCAAGTAATTGTCTTGAAATGAATGAAGCAATATTTATGCTTTGATTAATAATGTATGTATGGTTTTTGTTGCAATAGATATGATTGCTTATTCAAATAGGAAGTAAGTTTATGATTGAATTAAAATTAATTAATTAAGTAATTAAACTTCCTAATTGAAAGAGAGAAAGAAAAAATTAAATGATAGAATAAACATCATGAAGGTACGTAAGGTTAGATAGGAGTTGGTCACTCCTATCACAAGAGTTGACACTGACCATGTCGTAAATCTCTTGGCTACTTACTACCCTTGATTGATGTTAGCTTAAACATACTTAGCTATGAACTCTACATTGATGATAGACATATTATGATAAAAAATTACTCTCTCGAGATGGTTTGAAAATGAAGGTTGTTATAGAGGGAAGCCATTGATGACATCATCGTAGAGCATGACTAGGTCACAACCGAGCAAGACACAATGATAAGGAAGGCAAAGAACCTCAAGGAAGAGATGGCTAGGCCAAAGTAGGAGTGATAGTAGACATGCTAAAAGAGAGATGCAATGAGGGATGAGGTATAATACCTTATGGAGGGGATGGGCATGCTAAAATGGGAGAGACAATAGGCTCGCTTAGAGGGAATGGCCATCATAGCATGTGGTCAATAGGACCAGGCATTCTGACTGCTATAGGAGGAGCTTTAGATGGTGACAGAGGATATTCAGGCATCAATGCAAAGAGAGAAATTCTACTAGAAAAGGTACTATCAAGTCATCTTGGTGGATTAGCAGGTGCCTTCATTATCCTCATAACAATCCTAGAGTAGATTCTAGTCTTGAACATAGGCCATATTATGGTCTATGAATATGCCTCCACTGGAACCACCACCAACAAGTAGAGTAGGTGAGTCTAGTTCATAGAATTAAGGAGAGAGTATGATGACATACCAATTTTGAGTTTGGCATGCATCCCAGGAGAAGATGATCAAGTGTGCTAAGCTTTTTATTGTGGCACATCTATCCAATGGATGACATGTACTCTCTACCATTTTGTAATAAAATATAGATATTGGTTATGTTTATGTTTATTAATTATGATTGTTAAATTTACATACATTCTTTGATGAGTGATAAAAAATAATGAATTTAAATTATATATGATGATTAGTTGATTATATTGAGATAAGAAAATTGATGGAAGAAAAGTGAGAAAATTGATGAAAGAAGAATAAGAAGAAGCTACCAAATGTCAAAGAAAGAGAGGAGGTACTTATATCATGTCATTTGAATCTGCGTAGATCAAGAGATATTAGTGTGAAAGAAAAGATATAAGTTCAAGCAAAATATTGGTGAACAAAGAATTTAAGGTGGAGCGATACTCGAGAAGGATGTGTGCTTGCAAATGACCAAGGATGGAGTAATACCTGCTATGGGTGTGTGCTTGTAAATAGTAAAAAAAGGAGCAATATGCTATAGGGGTGTAAGCTCATAGATGGTTAAGAATGGTGGAGCGATGCTCGCTATGGGTGTGTGCTCGCTAGTGACCAAGGATGGAGCGATACCCACTATGGGTGTGTGCTTGCTAATGACCAAAGGTGAAGCGATACCCATTAAGGATGTGTGCTCACAAATGATGAAAGGTGGATAAATACCCATTATGGGTGTGCTCGCTAATGGTCAAATATTTGAGCAATATTATATAAGGCTGTGGTTCTCATAGATGGTCAATAGTGGAGCAACACCTAGTAGGGATATGGTGCTCGCAGAAAGATAATTGATTGAGCAAAGTAAAAATGTGTATGTGCATGTGATAGATACAAGAAATATAAAAGAGAATAAATTATCCTTGTTGATATTTTGATGGATAAGAGACAGTCATAAAATAGCTAGTGATCAAATAACATCATAAATGATATTCATGAGATATCTATCCTTTCCTACAAGTATTCCTTGACTACTAAAAGGTCAATAAGGGAGGCATGAAAAGTGTAAAATAATAAAAGGTGTATATCCTTTGAATTGGTGAAAAAAAAAATATTGAATACTTTCAAAGGAAAAAGGATATATAAGATATGAAAAATTAATATATCCCTTGACTTGGGAAAATTTAGATGAGTTATTTTACTCACAAGGTCAAGGAACTTATGAGATGGAAGAAAATATTTCTTTGTGCCAATGGATGTAGTTATATGAAAATGCATAAAACAAACTTCCCACTAGCACAAAATTATCCATGTATATAAATAAGAGAGGTAATCGTTAGCATCCTAATGGGTAAAGTAAAATATATGCCCTAGGTTGAGGATTTGCTAAGCATTAGTGACCTAGTACAAGTGCAATACATATGAGCTAATCTTGATTAGATGTCATCATTGCCTCATTACAAAGTCCCTGAGAATCTATATGAACAAGCAATCAGATTCAAGTATGATCAAGAAGTGAAGTAACTACATGTAAAGCATAAGTACAAAAAGGAGAAGTATGTCAAGCAATTCATGCAAAGTATGACAAGAAATCATGCAATATGAGTAAGCAAACCAATGCAAGTTGGCACAAAATAAGCGAAAGAAGTGAGATAAGATGATTAAGAAGAAATATGGAAGAATAGGAGAATAGAGATAAATGAGAAGAAGAGAAAAGAAGGCAAATGTGAAGTTATGCATAGTATCTTTTTAAGTGCATAATGTTCATTGATTCTTTGAGATCTTTACCATCTAGGGTTGCTAGACAATAGGCTTCTGAGCCAAATTTGGCTGCTATAACAAAGAGCCCTATCCAATTGGGCTAAAATTTATCCTTTAGATATGTTTGAGCATTAGTGATATTTTGATTTTATTTTAAAGGTTCCTTAATACCTTGTTGTTGAGGCCCTAAATCCTTACCTTGATATCCCATAGTAGTTAGGATTTTATTAGACAATGGGTAATCATTGGAGAGGTAACAAGCGACAAATAATTTTTTTATAGTTAAGGGGTTATTACCATGGATCTTTTATTTATGAGAAGTTATCACATAAGTAAAGGTACACATACTTATGTGTACTACTTCACCCTTATTGTGGGGAAAACCCACAGTTTGTGGTGAAGGTGGTAGTGTGTTGATGTCTGTAGGAAGATTTTGAACCAAATAATTAATTTGATCCTTAGAAGAATTGATGATTGAAGTCTCACTATTTTTTAAGTTTTTGAATTTCTTAGTGATTTTGGGAGAGAAGATAGAAGAAGAAGAAGAAATAGGAAATTCATTGAGAGAAATTTTGGAACAAAAATCGACTTTGGATTGGGCTTGCTCAACCATTGAATAACATTGAAATAGATGAGGGTTACTTGGGATGGTTATGATTTGATTCTAAAATTCATATTTAAGACATCGATGAAGAGTTGAAGGGATAACCTTCATGGCATGAATCCAAGGGCATCCAAGAAGAATATTGAAAGAAGTTGGACAAGATACTACATAAAAGAGAGTGTCAAGGATTTTGGGTCCCACATTAAGGGAAAGGGAGATAATATCATAGGACTCTTGGGATTCATTATTGAAGGCTTTAATGATTACATCAGATTGTTTTAGGTCTTCCTCTATTAATCCAAATTTTTGGATGAATTTATAGGTGCATATATTGAGGGATGAACCATTGTCTACCAAGATTCTCTTGATAAAATTATCCCTAATATAACCGGTGATAGAAAGGAGGAATTCCCTTTTAAGGTCATGGGAGGAAGATAATATTTATAGAATGATATATGATTGAACCCAATAGTACCAATGATATTAGCTAGATTATTAGGTGGGAGATTTTGTGAGATAGAATGTTGATTTAAAGCTTGATTAAGGATTATCTATGGATAGGGAAAGTCTAGAGAAGTTCTAAGAGGGAAATCTTGGTTGGTGTACTAGCTAGTTGTTGTTTTATATCAAAGGAGGTTTTTAGTTAAGGTTTTAAAACTAATGGTGGTCTATTAGTACCTATGTTCTTCTTTTAATTGGTCCTCAAAATCAATGGTGGTCTAGAGGGTTGACTAGAAGTTGGAGTTTCTTGTGTCTAAAGTTGCTAGGATTGTTATGTTTGAGCTTGTTGTCTAGTTTTTACCACTTTCATACCAACCATGTGATCATATGGAAGTGGTATGATATGATAGGAAAATTGGTTTCTTGTTACTCATGGTTGGATAGAGGATTTTGAAATATCCCCATATCTTGGTTAGTGGATGGAACGGGTTGGGAATCACCTAAAACAAGATGAATCTCATCTATTAAGTCTTGTACTACATGCTTACATATCTTGAATTTATTAGTAAGATGTTCATCCACTCTATGGTAGTCACAATTTTGATCTAGTTTATACCAAGTAGCCATTGTATTTAGTTGTCTTATATTGGATAACTTGATTATCTTAGCTTTTAAAAGTTGTTTGAGGACAAATGATAAAGGTTGGTTGAGTTTTGTAAAATTTCTTGGTGGAGGTCTTTGAGTTTTGTTAAGAATAAGTTTTTTCAAGGTACTTCTGTTTACATTGTTGGTTTTTCTATCGTGAATAACTCCATCATCTACCACATGCTTGTTCTTACATTGTGGTTTCATTGTTATTTCATATTTTTCCTAAGTTTCAGTTATCCCCTTCTAATAAGGCCCTTTTCTAATCTTCTAGCTAAGTCTATTGCTTGGTCAAAAGATGTTATGGTTGCAATTTCTAACTCATAAGAGAGTTGATCTTGTAAATTGTTGATAAAAATTTCTAACATATCCCTAGGAGGTGGGGTATATTATAGTCTTCCAACTAGTCCTCTCCATTGGGATAGAAAATATGAAAACTCTCATCTTTGGTTTTTTTAAAATATATAGATCTTGGAGAATTAATATCTTTTCCACATAGGCACTAAAATGATGGACAAACATTTTTGCAGTTTCCTCAAAATTACCTAGAGAGTGGCAAGGTAGTTGATAATACCACTCTAAAGCTACTTCTCCAAGACTTTTAGGGAAGGTTTTCAGTAACAACATGTCATCATAAGTGATGTCATAACAAGCTATTCTAAATATCCTTATATTTTTGATTGGGGATTTCATTCTCTTATAATTGGTAATATAGGCGCAAGAAAATTCTTGGGGTATGGCCTAGATGCCATGATAGGGTCTAAGTGCTGGTTGCACATTTATCTATAAGAATAAGTAAAACTAGGTGCTTGTAATGTATCCATTCTTTGATCTAATTGTTTCACTAAAGATGTTAAGTTCTAAATTTTGGGGTTACTATTGTGTAATGCTAAAGGTTGTGTTTGTTAACTTTTAATAGCAAATACTTAATGTAAAATTACCACAAGATCTAGAATAAAGATGTTATATCAAATATAAGATAATGGTAATATTTTGAACATATAAAACTCTTAAATCACTTTCAAATACTCATAAAAATACCATTAACAAATGCTCACGAAAATAGTACTTTCATATAAAATAGAGATCTCAAATGCTCCATACTTCTACACACTCTTTCCCTCTACATTATGTCACTCTCTCAATACTCACCTCAACATTCCTTTATATTTTGAGCAAGGTGATAAGGAAAGTGCACAAACAAGCTAGCCTAATGCACAAGTACATGCAATTCAATTTTGAATGCCTAAGAGATAAAACAAAGTAGATTTGTTGAATTTTTTGATATTAAATACCTAAGATTCCATTCAAACTTTGAATAAAATAAAACTAAGATTATTTTAGACTTTATTTATTGAAATTAAACTAAAATTATTTTTCCTTTTATGAATGATATAAAATAGAAGAAAATAGGAATCCAAGAAAACAAAAAATAAAATTCAAATAGATATCTAGATATCCAGAAAACTTATTTTTTTTATAGTTGTTTCTGCACCAATTTTGCATCCTATAGAGAATGACCATGAAAAATGATCACAAATTTGAGCAAATACTTGCAAAAATGGATAACTTGAAAATTTAAAATTAGTGTTTTGGGGCCTACTTAAGACATTATGGATGCTAAGCTTGTAGGTGTTGTAGGCAATCCCCCTTGGTTATTTAGATGATCATAAATGTACATAAAATTTTGACCTTTATGGAAGTAGAACCAAATTTTCGTACAATAATGCATGAGCTTAAATATAGAAGAAATGTAGAACAAAAAATATAAAGAAGAGGATTTGAAGAGAACAAGAAACAAAGACCACAATCACTTTTGCTGTCCCTAAGTATGGACCACAAATTTGCACTACAGGGAAGGAAACATAGAAAGCAAGGAAGAAACAAAGAATGGAAGAAATATTTGCTCCCAAGTTATTGCAGTCGATTTTGTAGTCCTTATGTAGAGGTTGTAAAATAATTATAACTAAGAGGAGGGCTAAGGAGGTCCAAAAAATGCTACGAAAAGTATTTCTACTAAAATAATGCCCTTTAAGAGGCAATCATGAATTCACGATAGAGATAAAAATGAGATAAGAAATGAAGTAGAGGGAGGAAAGGGTTTTTGTCGAATTTGTGTGTAGTAAGAATGGACCACAAATTCATGATAGAAGTAGATTTAAGGCTAGGAAGAAGCATAAATAATTAAAAATCTATCTACAACTACACGTAGATGCAACTAGAGCTAATGAAGCTAAGTAAAATACACTACAATGAAAAACAAGGATGCAACAAAACAATAATATAGAAAACATAACTAACTACAATAATAAAAAGTAAACTAAAGCTAGGAGCCTAAAAAAATGAACTAGAATGATGAATGAGAAACTACAATAGGAAAGTAGAAGAGAAAATAATGTTAGAGTATATTACATTTTTGGGTACATGCTAATGTATAGCCTTGGGCATATTACTAGAGTAGGAGTTTAGTTTAGAGTAAAGTTAAGTAGTTACTTCAAGCAATGTAATAAATGCACACATTTTAGAATGTGCAATACTGTAAACATGCATGTAGTCCACATGTACATGAGTCATAGGATAGAGTCAAAGGTAGAGTAAGGTCCAAGGAACTTATCTTCCTATATATAGGCCTTATAGTGAGTGAAATCAGAGGGAGTAGAGAATATAGAGAGTGCATAGTATATATTGGTAGAGTAGTACAATGTAGTTCCTTAAAAAAAATTTATGGAGTGTTCATGTCCTCCATTATACTATATTGTACTATTTTTGTGAGATTTCATTAATGGCATATTTTTGAGTTATTATAGGAGTTTATCTCTTTATTTTCTTCCATATTATAGTGCCATTATCATACAGTAATCTTAGATTACTTATATTACATCTTGTGGTTGCATTTACTATATCATATACTCATCAAAAACTAACAGTGGTATCAGAGCACACGATAGATCGATAGGAAATAGGGAGAGCCACAAATGAGATTGAGAGGAATATAAAAATCTCATTTTCAAAATTTTAGAGATTACATTTGGCTAGAGTCTTTCCATAGGGTTGTAGAAAAACTCATGAATACTAGGACTCAACATTGATTCCACTAGATTGACAAATCAACTAGTGAAGATTGATCATCTCTAGATTTAGAATTTCTTCCATTACAGTCCTAATACTTTGTTGCAGGAAAAGGAGATTCAAAGAAAGTTGGGAAGCTTCATACATAGATCTAGGAAGAATATATTATTTGGAATAAATCTAGTATTAGAATTAACAAATGGAATATCAAATATTTGAAGAAAATGTCACATTTCTAGAGATTGCAGACCTACAGATTGTAGAAGCGAAAAAAAAGCCACAAGAGCCTTGTTGTAGATTCAATGGAGATGAGACTCAAGGAGAAGAGTCTCGGTGAAGATTGGAGGTTGATGATCTCCATTGATGATTGAATATTTCACCTTGAAGGAGTAGAAGAAATCATCTTGAGAAGCTGAAGAGACTTAAAATAGGTCTCATTGAAGAACTTTTAGTTTTGGAAGAGATAGAGAAGGACTAGCAAAAGTCCTATTCCTAAAGCAATATATTTCAAAGATCCAATAACCTTCGGGTTATTTCTTCTCCTTGGCCATTTTACACTTGGGGATTGGACATCATAGGGAATATTAACCCAACATCATCCAATGGTCACAAGTTTATCATAACAATGACTGAGTACTTCAATAAATAGGTCAAAGCCATAACCCTAGCCATGATGACTAGAGCTCAAGTCTCCAAGTTCATCTTCAACCAGATCCTTTAGTGTTTGTTTCTAAAAATGACATGCCTTTAAAGAAAAATGATGTCCATAAGCTTTGTGCTAAGTACAAGATTTAGCATAGGTGGTCAACTTTGTATTACCCCTAGGGTAATGGATCGACTAAAGCATCCTATAAGTATTTGATCAAGATCCTAAAGAATTTGGTTAGTAAGACTATCACGACTGGCATATCTAGATTTATCCTATCTTGTGGGCCTATCATACTAGTGTGTGAACTTATACTGATGCTTCTCTGTATATCTTGGTCTATAGGACTAATGTGGTTTTTCTATTTGAGTTAGAGGTTCCTTCATTGCTCAACTTGCTACAAGATATCTCGATTGGTGATGAGTATCGCTTTAATTGTTTGCACCAATTGGAGCTATTGGATGAAAAGTGCATTCGTACCTTATAACATCTACGAATAGGCTCAAGAAAACTTATTCCAATAAAGTTTGCAATCATTATTTTTAGGTTGGGGACCTTGTCCTCTAGGAAAACCAAAAGAACACCAATGCTTGTTTAATGTAAAAGGTATGTTCTGGATCAATTGGTTAGGTACTTTTGTTATAATAGGAAGTTTGGTTCTAGGGTCTATCATTTAGCTTATTTATATGGTAAAAAACTTAGAAAACCAATGAACATAATGCATCTAAAGAGATACTATGCATAACTTGGCACTCTACATTTTTATATTACATTTAGCTTAGTTTTCATATTACATCTAGTTTACTTGTTCATACTGCATGACAACCTGTCATATCTTGCATGGTTTGCCTAACATTTTGTTCCATTTTGCATTTTACTTGTCATATAATTTCATGGTTACTTGATCATATTTGCATGACTGCTTGATCATATATGTTTTTGGAATTTCATGAGGATGTCAAGTTATGAAACCTAGTTAGGTTAGCTCACATGCATTGCACTAATACTAGGGCTCTGATTCCTAGTGAATCTCCAACCTAGGGCTCAAGTTTACACATTTTCATATTTTCATTTCATCCATATCTTCTTCTCTTTTCTTCTCTTATTTTCCTTGACCTTTAAAGTCTAAAATGATCATAATATTTCTCTTCAAGTAAAGGTATATAGTTCTTCTTCTCTCGTATTATTTGTCCTTGAATCATTTCATATCCTCTCTAAGACAAAAGATATACATTCATTCTTCTATTTTCACACCTATTGGTATTTTTATTGTTAAGTGATTCTCATGAGATAGGGTAGATACCATATGGATATCATTTATGGTATTCATACAACCACTAAATATATTATGTATATATCTTAGCTCTTGATATTTCACTAGGGATGCGAACACACACACACACAATATTTTTCTTGTTTCTTATTGCTTTATTTTGTCTTCTTTCACCTTATGATTCACTCTACTTATTCAAATTTTACACGCACCATACCCCTATCAGGTAGTACTAATTTTGGTAAATCAATCTCATATTTTACCCCATACAAAATAGCTTCATGGCCACACATGAGGGGAAGTATCTAATTTAGCCATTTGCAAGCATACATCCTAGTGATTACCTCTTCATCTGTAACCATCAGTGAAAAGTACACCCATAGTGGGTATCGCTCCACACTTGACCATTTTATGAGCACAACACCCTTATAGGATAGCTTCATGGCCACACATGATGGGAACTCTCTATTTTAGCCATTTGCAAGCATACATCCTAGTGATTACCTCTTCATCTCTGACCATCAGTGAACATTACACCCATAGTGGGTATCGCTCCACACTTGACCATTTTATGAGTACAAAACCCTCTTGGTCATTTGTGAGCATACATCCTTACTAGATCCTCTATTTATTGCATTTATCCATCAATCCATGCATTTCACTCAATTACTTAAGCTTAATTTCATCATACATTGCATTACCTTAAGTTCATTCATGCATTCCATAAGTTAAGTTCATTCATTCATGCATAATCAAACATAAAAACACAAAAAATAACAATCACATAAATGCACACAATTTAATTAAAGTAATATGGTATTAGTCAAGATAGAAAGGGTACATAGGTTTGTCTGGCCAATGTGACATAGTTTGAGCCTGGCACACTCAACCCTTCCCAAGGATGCATAACACACTCAAAATTGAAATGTCACCTCAATCCTAATCCTAGATCTAGGAGTCTATATCCTCTACCCCACCTACCAGAGGTGGTGTTAGTGGAGGCATGTTCATGGATAGTGAAACAGTTCATGACCTGGATGTCGATTGACTCTATGTCTAAAGGGAGACTAGTGGAGGTACCCTTTGATCCACCAACACCACCTAAAAATATAGAGTCTGGTAGAAGGTCTCTCTCTATACTGATACCTATCACCTCTCCTATATCCTCATATCACATAGATGACTACTCATAACTATAGCCATATCCTCTACTTGAACCTGCTACTATTCTTGGTCCAACTGACTCACCTTACCCTTGAAGTAATCTACCTTAGACCACACCATGTATTGCTCTATGAGTGTCATGCTCAAGGCACTCTATAGCCCCTCAATCATCTTGGATATATCTTCTCAGATTAGGTTTATATATCTTTTCATGGCCACTATTTGTTCTTGTAGTACCTCTATCTCTCTCGTTAGGTCCCCGTCACCCATGGTCCCACTCAACCTAGTTTCTACTGATGTATATGCCTCTTTGGCCACTCTTCTTGGCCCAATACCTACCACCATGGGGGTACCTACTACAGTACCCCTACCCCTAAGATAGATATGGTGATCATCCCCCTCATGGATATCACTATATCCATAAAAACCTATGCCTAAGCTAATATCAATGGGACTATACCCATTTGCTACTACTCTATGATGCATTGAGTGGTATTTTGAAGTTCTAGTTGCACTCACCAAATCATAACCTAGCATATTTTCACTAGCACTAGTGGGGAGATCCTTGGGGGTATAACACCACTTTACCATATTTGGTACTCAAAAGCCACCTTGACATCATCCACCCCTGGATCCACATAGAGTAGGTCATCTAGGTTCTTTTCCCATATCCTCATATTAGGGTCCCCTCTAACTCCTGATGGGTCTCTCCATATGTACCTATACTAGCAGTCACCCAGGTTTGGTATCTCTTGGAAGATACTAAACTACCATTAGACTTGATCAAATCTAAAGAGTTCTAACTCTCCACTCTCTATAGAGACCCATATGACCATCCTCACCCAAGATAGCTCCTATGCATCCCATATCCATCCTAAGCATAGATACCATGTTTGCTAGATGATCCTCTACTCCCTTAGCTCATCTATCACCTACCTCCCTAATGTCAAGTTCCCAATGTATGTCCTCTAGACTTTCTCAAAGCTCCTAGACCATATGTATGTTGTTGGAAACTCTAGGTTAGGCAATGGACTTGGTAGTACATATGGTCTTCTAACTGCTATGTGCTCCCAACACCACACTTGGAGAAAAGTCATATATACTAGTCAAGTATACCCTTTATACATGACATTCTACAATGTCTTGTACAATTAGTCCAACACATACGGACTCCATGCGAACCATAAGCACTTGTCTCACATGTCTATCACTATTTCCACTAGCACCCATGGTAGGTATCTCCTACTCATGTGGTATACCAAGAATCCTATCACCACCCCACAGAGCATGATCTTTAGAGCATCAACACCATAGTGCCCCACCAATTTATTGATCAAGATCCAACTCTCTTAGACCTGGTGGATCCAACTACCTAATAGTCTCTATAGTATCACCTACTATCCTCGATCTCTATAAACTACCCTCCCCTAATGAGGATGCATAGGATGTGTCACACATCCTCTAGTGTGATTGTCATCTCCCATATTAGTAACCAAAATGTCGATGACTCTGGATACTACCTCTCTACTAGTGATATTAGTAGCACTTTATCCATCTTAACCCAAGGCATCTGCTCTAGGTGATGTAGCCCCACTGCATATAGAATGCCCCTCTTTGCCTATGAGAGAACCTCCATTTCCTCCTCCATGGAACTCGATTTCCACTCTTGGCTCTCAAGTACGTCATTCTACAATAAAAAACATAACCAAATTTAAATTAGTTTTGCATAATAAAAAGTATAAAAACAAAAAAATAAAATTTATATAATCAAAATGTAAAACATAAGCTAACTTCATTACATAACAACAAAGAGCAACATATCAACACCTAAGTTTTCTTGTCTTGGCCTCTTCTTTTTCTTTCTTCTCTATTTGTCTCCTTTGTTATTTGTTTTCTCTTTACCAAAATCATGCCTTGTCCTCCTAGGGTGTGATTTCACCTTTTTCTTCTTCTAAAATTGTGCCCCATACTTGTGAGGCATGATTCACAAAATCATGCCTTGCATTTTTGAGGCACGAATTCAGCCACCATGATGAACAAACCAAAATGACGATCAACCCTTAAAATCATGCTAGGGTCATGCATGGTGATTTCTTTCAAAAGATAAATATTTTGGAAAATGCACTAAAAACCGTAATATAGCTTAGTTTAGAGGAAGGATTTTAGTCCTTACCCTTGCTTTCTCCACTACTGCATTGGCTTCGTCCCTTGTAATGACTGAACGGTGTGTAGGTAGTTCCATTTATATTTTTTCTCTAGAGCTCTTCTTCTCTTCTCCATGCAATGAAAATGAATTAGAATTTTCACCACTTTTACATTTTATTCTCCTTTGCGCTTTCTTTCTCTCATCTTTGACACTCTTTTTGGTTGTATTCCACTCTATTTTCCTCTGGGTTAGCCATTTCAATTTTTCTTAGGAATTTGAAATTCCTTTCAAAAAATGAAGGGGCATCCCTACCTGAGAGGCATTAATGTTCCCAATACCTCATTTTACTTGCAATAATATTCAATTGTATGGAATGACACCATTTTTCACCACCCATTTTTTCATCGTTCTTCACCCATAGGTGTCTACATATTTCTTTGATGCATTTATTAGGACATAAATGCATAAAAGAAGGGGCAACATGTAGACATGGAAAATTGATCCACCTAAGTGAGTCATTTTACCTAGAACTCTTGAGAAGGTCCTCAAACTTGTCTAAGCACAAGTTTGGGCCTCCTTCCCCCTTGTTTCTTTTTTTTTCTAGCTTTGCCAAAATCATGGTTGCTCCTTACGGGGCATGATTTCAACAAGTTAGGATTTTCTCTTAGAAAACCTTATTTTTTTGGACCAACCCTTAGGATTTCGATCCTGCCCTAAGTTAAATTTTCATTTTCCTACCATTTTACCCTCCAATCCTCTTATAAATAGAGCGTTTGGATCATATTTCTCTCCTAGAATTTTCTCCTAAGTATTTTGACAAGAGAAGTACTACAAGTTTTCCAAGTTCTGAAGGGTGATTGTCTTCTAACAAGATCAAGTGTTCTATTGTTGCTCTATTGTTGATCTATTGCTCTTGGTGGATAAGTGTGGGAGCCTTGAGGAGGAATCTACCATTTTTGTGGAGGTCTTCATCCTTTTGTCTATTATTCCATTGCCATTAGGTTTATTCTTACATTTTGGTGTTTCTAAAATAATTTATTTTGTATTTTACATTCAACTTCATATCCATTTACCATTTTTGCACTTCTTTTGTGAAATCGTACCCCTTCCATACAAGGCATGATTTTGATAGAACCCAAAATCATGGTTGCCCCTTACAGGGTGCAATTTTGGTTTTTCCAAGCTTAGGGGTAAGGATCACTCCTAAACCCTCATTTTTTACTTGCATGTTCTATTTAGGCCATAACATTGTTGTCTATATTGTATTATTTTGCACTATTTCATTTCATTGCATCTTGTCTTGTTTGTTTCCAAAAAGGTCAACAATCACTTTTTCTTTTGAATGGTCAGCTAAAAGGATCAATAGGGCTTGACTATTGTACCTTCAAGCTCAATATTACAATAGCCTAAGGAGATCCCCAAATGTTGATCAAATTTTCTAGTGTTTTGTGAAGTTTTTTTAAAGGATTCAAAGATCCTAATGGATCTAACCAAGAATAATACATTGCAGGGAAGTTTTCCCCATCTACAGTAGAATATTTTAGCTGGTCAAAGAGGTCATTTATTTGTGGTAAGGATACTTATTCTTAATGGTTGAATTATTCTACATTCTAAAATATTTGCATAGCCTCAAGGAATCATCATTTTTACAAAAAATACCCAAGCACCCAAGGCGACACACTAGGTTTGATCAAAGTATTTTCTAACAAGTATTGTAGTTGCACCTTTAGATCTTCCAACTAAATTGAGGTCATCCTCTAAGGTTTCATTGAAATAGGTTAAGCCCCTAGTATTAACTCAATAGTAAATTCAAATTCCTGTCGAGGGGGTAAACCTGGAAGATATTCAAGAAATACATCCTAAAACTCATGGAGAATTGGATGCTTCTTGAATACTTCTTCATCTCTCATTTCCCTAATATTCCCATTGATATTTACTACATATAGCATACCACCTCTTTTAATGGCTTTCTTTAACTACATAGCTAAAAGAAAGTGAGGTTGAAAAGAACCTTACCCACTTTGTACCCTCACTCTCCTCTTATCCTTGTCGGTGTAATCCATCCACATATCTTGGAAGTTGATTAAGGCTCCATGAACCTTCAACAAACCCATCCCTAGGATAATATCAAAAGCATGAAGGTGAAACATTTCTTTGTATAGTGAGGACCCCCACATATGTAGCAACCTTTCCTAGGTTCCCGTGGCCTCTCTTGACTTTTCTCCCTTGTTTTGAATTTTTGGTTGGTTCAATTTGCTTAAGGGGATGAGGATTGGAATTGTCCTTCTTTTAAAATTCCTTCTTGTTTTACCCTTGATTTTTATTTTTCCTTTTATTGAAATTTTGGTTGCCCCTATTTCTTTTGTTTTGTTCCTTATCACACTTCATAAATATTGCACTCTTTCTTTTCTTGAGTTCTAGTCTCTCTATCTATGTCAAGCCTAAATAGTTGAAGAAAGACTTTTTAGTTTGAATATTAGTTTCTTCTTGTCTATCCAGATCATAGACCTCTTACAAAGTTTTAGGTTTGAACAGATTAATCACTATCCTTATCTTGGCATCTATCCCTAGAATGAACTTATGCACCTTAAGGATTTTATTATTCTCGTACTCTAGAACATCAAAAGTTTCATATATCTCTAGAAATACACCTTTATTGATAGTGATCCTTGTTGAAGTATAGAGAATTCCTCATATTTCTCTACATAAAATTACTTTGAAATAAACCTTTTCTTGAAAGCCCCAACTAAATCATCACACTTAAGTTTTTTATCTTGGATATTTTTACCTGTACTCAATGTGTCCCACCATTCTAGGGTTGCATATAGGAGATGAAGGGTAGAACACATAGTCTTAGTATTAGATGAGCAACATTTTATGAAAAATAAAGTTTCCAAATATTTCAGCCATGACTCAACCACACCTTCTTTCCTATTAAATTTTATTACTTTAACATTCTTGAGATCTCTTTCTAACACAACCTTTATCCACACTCTGCCTTCTTGGATTATTTTGATAGGGTTCTCTTCCTACCTATCCTCTATATTTCTAGTATTGTATTCTTTATTGATCAGGGTTTTTATCAATTTTTGTTGTTGCTCTTGTCACTCTTGAAGCAACTTAACTATAGAGGAAGGATATTCTACTCTCTTAGATCTTATTGTTTCTTGGATGTTCCTGTCGATGTTTACTGCTATTTTATGCCCCTTACAAGGAGTCGTTTTTATCCCAATTTTCTTACTAGGATCCCTAGTTCATCTAGACTTTTATACGACACTTTCACCTTGTGCAACCATTTTTGTTTTGTTTAGAAAACTTCCTTTTTGAACAGGTTTCATCCCTATCCACAAAAAGGGAGTTAGGTAAGTTATAATTCTTCCTCAATTGTACTTACAATTTGTTAGCTTCATTCTCCTCATGAACTAACATAAATATTATTACTCAATTGATAATGTTCAGGGTCACACTTGCCTTCTTGCAAGGTCCTAACCCAAAGTTGCACATCAAGTCAAGGCTCAACCTAGTCACACTCCACAAAATATTCTAGCCCTATGACCTAGAGCTTTGATACCAACTGTAACAACCCAAATCTACCAACTGATTTTTTTTAAAAGAATGATTACAAGAAAAGGTTTACAAGGGATATAACCTTTTCCTTTTATATATCTCAACATTCAAGTCTTCACAAGATCTAAGTTTCTAGTCGCTCTAGATGACACTCAATGGACAAGAGTGGCCAACTGCTATATTTTTTGGGGTTCATCTTACTAAACCTACATGTTTAGAAGGATGCCAAAAGTTGTCCCCCCATCTTTTCCATACCCTTAGTGGCATAGGACCATGTGACCATGGCAAAGGAATTATTCTTTAAGGTCCTGTTGGAACAAAATATGCCTGTGGTTGTTATTTATGCCTTGATTTTGTCAACATTGAATAAACGAAACTGATCGTTAGATCTTTCATCTAATCTCCAAAGGAGGCTGGTGCCTTAATTATTTTTTATGGGAAAAGGGAACTAAAAGAGGGAAAAATATAGCCGAGGCTAGAGCTTGAATATGGTATAGATTAAACAACAACTAAGATGAACACATATACTTCACTTGTTTAAAGAATTTAATATTATCTCCATGCAGAAATCATGAATTTTACAATGTGATTTAGATCTCTATCTAACACATGTATATATCAGATTTCAACTTCAACAATATGATTTATGTTTTATGTAAGTCCAGATTTTAGAACAAACATAATCTATATTTCAATAATGTGAATAGAAGTGAGAAATGTTTAACACATACATTTGCACACTGTGAACCAGAAGCTGAATAGAAGCGTAATTGTATTGCTTGTATTCAAAGTACATACATCTAGTCTTGTAAACGTCTAAGAGCCGACCTCTTTTCAGAGTACGTTCACTCTTATATATACCCTATGGGAAATCTCTATAATTAGTACATTGTGACCTATAATCAATTACAAGCAATCAGAATATAATCATGCTTCCATATTATTTGCATGGCTTCCAACAAACACACTCTAATAGCAAGAATCTAGGAATTGATTTACTCTACTATCTACTTCCAATTACTGACACGGGCTCTTGAAGGCATATTATTTATTACTAAATATATTTATGTCGGCAAAAGCTGATCATGTCGTGAAATCGCAACATTTTTTCTTTATGGCCCTTTCAGACTACTTCATGAGTGAAAACTTGCCATGCCATGAAATCACGACACCTTCTCCTTTTGGGCTTCTTCGGGCTGCATGGTGGGCAAAAATTTTCCAAGTCGTGAAATCACGACATCTTCTTGTACTTCATCCTTTTCGAGCAACATGTTGACGAAAACCTCCCTTGTCATGAAATCGCGACACTTCTTTCCTATTTTCTCCTTCAATCAGTTTTATGGGTGAAACCCATCATGTCGGGAAATCATGATGCTTTCTTGCTTTCTAATCTCTTTAAGCCACATGCTGACAAAAAATTGACATGTCATGAAATCATGACCTTCTTCATGACAGCAAATTATTTGCCTCATGTCTCAAAAAAGAAATGTTGATATTTCTATGCAAAAAATATGCTATCTACTCGAGGTAGTTTTTTTAGATTAACATTCTTGGCGCCTGATGGGAAAATTTTACTAGCAAAAAGGTTAGAATCTAGGACCTTCATCCATTGGAAAACAAAGTTAAAATATAAAATAATACAGGAGAGAAGATTTTTTTTTGGGAAAGAATATTCAAGAAGAAATGCAAAATAAAGCATTACCTTTACAAAATATCTTTTGTAGCTTATGGATTTTTTACTAAAAATACATTAACAACTTAAGATAATTTGAAACAAATCTCATGACTGGCTGCTAGTCCCTCCTTCTGTTAGCTGATTTTGACTATCCTGTTTGGATTTCTTCAGTTTTTATATTGTATTAACCACCTCATTGTAGGTAAGGCAAACCTGCTTCCAGTATTCATCTTCAAGATCTGAAGAATCTATAAAAAACTGATTTATATACTACAACTCTTCCACTTTATCATGGGCCATTATTTTGTTTCTCAAAATTAATTCTTGTAAGCAAGCCTTGATCCATGTAAGGTTCTGCACCATGGTGAATATCAACATTTCCTCTACAGGCTCTTCCCAATTTTCTATCTCTGACTCATCTTCTGTGAAAGCTTTAAGGGATAGTGTTAGTGCATCTTCATTCAACACTTTTGAATTATCATCCCATAAATAGGGAAGTCCACATTTATTAGCCAAATTTAAATGCTTCACTAATCCTTTTGCTTCAGCCTCCAATTCTTGAAGTAGTTTATCACCCTGAGTCACCAGTTTAAGTCTCCTAAAGAAACTTTTCGCTACAATTTTTTCTTGAGACCATGCTTCACTACGAATTTTAGCAACAACACTCTTGGGCATATTTTCTGATAACACTTGAATTTTTGTGGCCGCTTTTCATATTTATTGAAGAAATGTTACTGAAGCTCTTAATTCTTCACTGACTACTTCAATTACTTTCTTCACTTTGGCTAGGTATAATAACATGGGCCTTGATTTAAGGCTCAATGCCAATATGTCTTCAAGCATTTCTCTTCTTACCGCCTTGGAATTTTCTTTGGAAAAACTAGATGGAGTGTTCTGCTTCTCAACTAACTACTGCTGGAGTTGCTAAACCTATAGAGTCAGAGAGTGAATCTATTCATCAGATTCTTAAAATTTTTCTTTAAATGCAGTTGCTTCATTAGCAACTTCAACAAATCTATCCTTCCACTTCTTATCTTCGAGATTTAGAGCCTTTTCAGTCAGTTTCTGCTCTTGCAAGACGAACTCTAACTCCCTCTTGGTTTCTTGCTCCTTGACAAAATTTTCTTTGAAAAATTCTCCATGTAAGTAAATAGTCCCAAAATGGCCCTGAGATTTTTCCCACTCATTTGACATATGTAGCTGTGTAATATCTTCAGTTGTGTCTTCTTCTTGATAATCCTCAATGGTCATATCCCTCTTTGATTTTTGGGAAACTAGTGTTAACTTTGCCTTTTTCCTCTGCATTGTGGTAGAATCTAGGGAGATTATCTCTTGAATATGAGTTGGGGTTTTAGAATCTTCAACAGAATGAGATGCCCACCAATCTAAAAAATTCTTGTTTGCTTTTCTCAAATATTTCAATTTTGAAAGAGTGGGATGATTTTTATCATTTGGAGAAGATATTGACTTAATAGCTAGAATACTCACGCTAGAGAGGAATGGATTGGGGATCAAATCAACATCAACTTCAGATTGAATTTGAGAAAATAATTCTGGTTTTGAGGAAGAAAAAATGAATCCAAGGTGAACATTATATCTTTCTTTGAACAAGAAATGGAAGGAAAATCACCGCAGGAATAAGTAGAGAGAAAATATTTAAGGAAAAGTGAAATCATACCTTTGTCTGTTTGAAGCACTTGTTGACGTTGATCTCCTTCTCCATGGTCTTGGTCCCTTTCACTCATCATCTGATCTGTATTTTCACTTTGTGTAGGGACTTCAACATTTCTACTATTATCAATTCTGTCTTCACCATCAGTAATTCCTTCAAGATTTATAATTTCAACATTTGGAGGAATTCCTCCAGGCTATCTTTTCTTATGTTCCACATTTTCTTGTTGTACAATAATTTTCTTAGAAATATTTATATTTTGATCCTCCTGAGCAAAGTCATTTTGTTTCAGGTATCCTTCCTCCATTAGGTGTATTTCTCAACTGTGTATAAATAAAACTCTTGATTTTTTTAGAAGGAACAAAATATTTTTCCTGGTCTACTGGGTCAAAAGCTTTGGGCTCAAGAGCGGTTACATACCTAGCGACAAAAGAAAAAATAAAAGCATCTAGTTTTAGAGCAAAAAGCACTCTCCCAATATTATTTATAATCACCCTTTTCTTTTCATCATAGAAATTTACAATTGCTTTAACTAGTTCGGGGTAAGGGTGCACAGGTTTATGCACATACCAGTATAGCAACAAATGAAAAGCAAAAGTAGTAGGAGAAGTTGCAAAAAACCCAGTCGTCATTCTATCTTCAATGTATTTTTAAATTTTTATTGGGTCCTTCCATGTCACCACTGTATCTCCAATTCTAGCATATCTATCAACAAAATTTTTGCTCACTTCTTCTCCATGTCTTGCTATTGAAGGCGAAGTAGACAAACCTGCCATTGCTATTTTATGAGCGTTCTTTTTTGGAGCCATGATATATTGTCACACCAAACCTTTCTTTCTAAACTGAAATTGAACTAGGAAAAGCAGGAATGTGGATTTTACTCAGGAGTAAAATTAGGGTTTTTACGTCAATTAGAAACATATGCATGGTGTGCATTAATTGTGGTTGGTGGGTTGGATTTGATCAGATCCCCTTGTGCATTGTTTTTGCCACCCTTTCGAATGTTTCAAAAACTTGACCAATGATTATTTGTTGTGCAAATTAAGGTTACACTTACCAAAGCTTTCCCATTTACAAAGGTGGTTCCTTTATGCAATTACTGAAAGGCCATGTGGCAAATTTTAAATTCCTGTCGACAAACGATCATTCACCATTTTTAATAAAAGGAGTGCATATCAAAGTTCTTTGAAAATGGTTTTCTCCCACCAACAGTTGGAAAACCACATGGTAATTTTGAATTTGAACCGCTATATCTGACAATATCACCCTTTCTAATTTCATATTTTCTTTTGCTAGTGACTTTTGATTGGTCGTAGGATGCTGACAAAAATTCTCTAAACTAGAAATAAGTTTTTTAGAAATATTTACAAACTTACTATAATATACATTATATACATAAGTTTTATCCATTTTCTTATTTGAAATAGAGCTTTAAGTGAAAAGCATTCATTGTGATGGGTAAGACCATACCCTTCTGATCCTATATTTGGAAAGAATTAAATTACCTTTCAATAATTATCTCGAAAGGGCCTTCCCAGAAAGCATTGAATTTGTCATGATTACCTGACTTTGCTTTTTTCACATTTTATTTCAAAACCAGATCTCCCACTTTAAATTTTCTATAGGTTGTCCTTTTGATAAACCATCCTTCTGTGTCTGCCATATGTTTCTAGTGATGATTATATGTCTGTTCTCTCTGTTCTAATTGTAGAAGTTGCATTAATTGGTCATCCATAGGTTGACCTACTTCTTCATTTATTTGATTTAGCAACTTTAGTGTTGGTATCTCCATATGTATAGGCAAAATAGCTTCCTTACCATAGACTAAAGAATAAGGTGATGTATTGATGGACTTTTTTATTGAAATCCTGTCAGCCCATAGTGCTTGATTAATCAAGGAATGCCAATTCCTCTTATTATCTTCTAGCGTTCTTTTCATAATTTTGAGGAGATTTTTATTTGTAGACTCAGCTAAACCATTACCTTGTGGGTAATAATTGGAATAAGTATTCAAATATATGCCATATATGCTAGTAAACTCAATCATTTTTACTTCGATGAAGGCTGATCCATTATCTGTAATTAGTGAATTTGGTACACCAAACCTTGTAATCAAGCTTTCCACAAATTCAATCACCACCTCCTGATCAACTTTTTTAGTAGGGATAGCTTCAACCCACTTAGTAAAATAATCTATGGTAGTAAGTATATACTTATGGCCAACTGATGAATTAGGTTCTATTATCCCAATAAAGTCTAACCCCCACTACTGGAAAGGTTCTTTGACTTGGATAGGTTTTAAGGGCATAGGAGCATTTCTATTTCTCCCTACATATCTCTGACATTGCTCGCAACTTTTGGTAACCTTGTAAGTGTCTGAAAAAATGGAAGGCCAATAACAACCTGCTCGGAGTATCTTCAAAGTAGTGGATCTTCCTGAATAATGTCCTCCTAAGAGACCTCCATGGAATTCATTTAACACCTTTTGTTTCTCATCTTCTCTTATACATTTCAAAAGTACACCATCTATATTTTTTCTGTACAACCCTTCTGATTGAAGGGTGTACTTCAAAGCTTGTGCTCTAAATATTCTTCTTTGTGAAGCATTCAAACTTTGAGGACACATCCCAGTATGAAAATACTCCACAAGGTCATCAATCCAATCAGTGTTTCTCGAACTTGGATTTGATTTTGTATTAGCCATCACACCTTGGGGTTTCACATGCTCATCTGCAACTTGTTTGGCCAATTCTTGACACAGGGCTCTACCTCTCACTATCTTTGTTGGATGTATCTCTACATCATATTCCTGTATCTTAGTCACCCAACCAGATCTTTTTTCACCAAGTTCTCCTTGTATTATAAAGTTTCTGACATCAAGATGAATCACATAAACAATGATTTTGCTCTATGATAGAAAATGCTTAAATTTTTTCAAGGATTTCATGACAACATAAACTTGTTTTTCAATAAAATTATATCTCTCCTCGTGATCGTGCATGGTGGAACTCAGAAAAGCTATGGGTCTCTCTTCATTATCTATCCCCTTCTGTGTAAGAACTGCAACATAACTTTTTGGTTCACCAACAACATATAGAATAAAATCCCGTGAGTAATCAGGATTAACCAGTACAGGTGCTTGTGCTATCTCTTCTAGGATTTTCTTGAAAGCATTCTTCCTTGTATCGGTCCATTTGAAAGGTGCATATTTTTTCAATAATTCAGTCATTGGTTTAACAATCTGTGCAAAATCTGCAACAAATTTTTGCACAAAGTTTATTTATCCAAAGAAATATTGTAAGCCTTTCTTATTAACTAGTAGGGACAGTTCCAGAAGTGCTTTCACTCTATCAAGATCAATTGCTAATCCAACTTTAGAGATGACATGACCAAGTAAGATACCTTCTTCTATAGTAAATATGGATTTCTTTGGGTTCAAAGATATTCCAAATTCTCTGCATTTCTCAAATACTTGTTCAAGGTGTGTTATATGATCTCGCTCATGATGAGAAAAGATAGTCATATCATCTAAATAAATAACTATAATTTTGCTAGCAAGTTCACCAAAGGCTACATCCATTGCTCTTTGGAAAGTTGCTTCGACATTAGACAAACCAAAAGGTATTCTCTGATAGGCAAATGTACCCCATTTTGTGGTAAAAGTGGTCTTGAATTGATCTTCATCTCTGACCCATACCTGGTTATACCCTGAAAAACCATCTAGTAAAGAAAACCTTTCTTCCCCTACAACCGTGTGTAAAATTTGATCAATATGAGGAAGGGGGTAATGGTCTTTGAGTGATGCTCTGTTTAAATTCTTGAAGTCTACACACAATATAATGTCCCCATTTTTCTTCCTAACTGGTACCAAGTTTGCCACCTAGGTAGAATGTTTAATAGGATACACTATTTTAGCTTGAAGAAGTTTTAGCAATTCCTGCTTCATCAAAGACTCTATCTTTGGGTTTATTGGTCTCTGCTTTTGCCTAAAAGGCTTGGATCCTTCTTATAATTCAATAGTGTGCTGGATAATCTCTTTTATGTACACCTTTAGATCACTGTACACCCAAGCTATGATATCAGGGAATTTCTTGCATAATTTCCTGATTTGGTTCAATTCTTCTTCTGTACAACTAACCCCTACTTTAATCATCTTTCCCGGTTCTAAATCCACTTCTTTATACCGATGTTTATCAAATTTTATTTTATGGCCTATAGCCCTATAATTGTTATCAAACAAACTCTCAAGGGTGATAAGTCCCTTAGGGATATGATTATTTTTTAACTAAATCATATCTTCTTCTTCTTCATCTTGCAGATTCCTATCACTCGAACAGTTCATTTCATAGATTAAAAAATCTAATATTTGCTCATCATTTTCAAAAACTTGCCAGAAGATATTCTTATCTGGCACTAAGGGTCTATATATGAGTCTAACCATCTTGGATTTCTGAATAACATTATTGACAGGACATAAATTAGCTCCCACTGATGCCAATAAATCTGTGTGGGTATTCTGTTCTCTAGGAATAGACTTCATATTTAGAGCTTCAAAGGCTTCTAAGAGATCCCATACTTTATTTCTATAAGCCTTTAAATAATGTTGTTTACTGATACATTTCTTTGTGACTTGATTCACAATAAGTTTTGAGTCTCCATAAATGAGTAGCTATTTCACTCCCAGTTTTTCAGCTTTCCTCAGTCCTAAACAAAGTGCCTCATACTCTGTTGCATTATTGGTGCAGCTCCATGTCAACCTGTAAGAGAAATCTCTTTCCTTACCTATAGGAAAAATCAAAACTATTCTAGCACCAACTTCATTCTTACACCTAGCTCCATAAAAGAAAAGCTTCCACATCTGATTAGTAGAGTTATTTTCTTCGATAGCAGGTGTCAATTGTTTTTTTGGTTTTTCAATGGAATAACTTCCTATTTCTATCTCTACCATGGCATTGAAATCCTGTAGAGAAAACTGATCTTCTGCTTGAAGATCTTCTAAGGTCTCTTCCATTAGATCCACTTCTTTAATTTCTTCTATCATTATATTCACGGTGTTAGCATCCCCTATCTTTTCTACATGAAAAGTAGATGGTTTATCATTAAAGATCTTAATCCTCCTACCTTTGAAAGGTATTTCTAAATGTGAGTAATTCAGAGATAGGTATCCTCCTATTTTTGCAGTGAATTCTCTAGATAAGCACATACCAAAGTATGGTGCCAAATCTACCACTACTACTTCTTGTATAACCACCATTTGGGGCATCTTGTGAAGTTGTATGGGAATGTATTTAATTACCCCTACAATTTTTACTAGAGTACCATCCAACTGTAGGACACCTGGATTGCTCCTAGTGTATTCCATTCCCATAATGTCACATACTACTTTGGGTATTACTATAGTAGCAACACCTGAATCTATCATACAATTGTGAACCACCCATCCTTCCATTTGAAGAGATAAATAAAAAGGAGGAGGTTTATTCTTTCCAGTAGTAGATGTTAGATTTTCCTGGACTGTATTTGAAGGGGAAATATTTTTACCTTTACCTTTCATTGTCTTTAGATATTCTTGCAGGAGATCAATTTGACCAGGGAATTGAAGAGCATCATACATACTCGCCTTTGAGGGAGTCTTCTTCATTTCTTCAACTATGTTGAATGTAGGAGATTGACAATTTTTTCTCTTTCCTTGGTGAAGGTATCATACCTATTTCTGTATCCCTGGGTAGCTTCGATCCTTTACCTTTTTGTTAATGAAGGGAATCTCAACCTCTCCTTAGCTTGGTCTTGAGTCTCAGTTTCTTTTCATGGAGTAAATTCTTTATGTATTTCTTGCCCTTGGCTTTGGGCTAGAATCTGAGATTTCTCATAAGGAAAATTTCCTTTGGGAGCTATTTTGGGAGCTGGGGAAAACTTAAAGGTTGAAGTTCCTTAGGATCTACCTGCAGAGGTTTTTTACCCGATCTGGTTAGAACTACAACTTGTTCTACCATAGGCATCATGAAGTTGTGGTCATTTTCTCTAATCATATTTACATGACCTTTCATGCTTTTCTCTACTTTCTCAACAACTATACTTTGTACATAATGTTGATGGATCATACACGAACTCTCTCCATGTGGATCATTACACGTGGTGCACCAGTAATCAAAATTTGCAGAAGGCTCAGCAACATCTTCTGTTTCATTTGTATAAACGACATTTGATCTTTCCTATCCCCTGTTACTTGACTGCGCTGCATCTCTTGTTATTTGAGGAAACCTTCTTGGTTGAAAATTCCTCTCAACTTCTCTTTTCTTCATTGAAGTCATATCATTTGCTAGATTCTTCATTGTATCTAGTATAAGAGTGAGCTGATTATCAGGGACTGACTGAGGTGGTGGTGTAGGTAATGCAGGGATTGTAGGAATAGGAGGTAATGTCAAAGAGTTATGAGGCATTTGTATGGTAGGAATGGAAGGTGGCCCATTCCATTTTTGGAGATCTACATTTGGAAAATGAGAAGTACTAGAAGAAGTAGCATTGGGAGCTTGGGGAATATCGAGAAAAATAGGCATTATTGCTTTAGGCAGATATCTTCCTGTGGCAATAAGATCTCTTTCTGCTATAGAAGCTTGTTGATAAATGGTAGGGAAAGTGAATATTCGTGACTGTCATATTCTCATACTGATATCTGTATCAAAAGCTCTTAAGTAATAATATACTGCTTGCTCCATGGTTGGTTTCAATCCCACGGGAACTCTCTCCCAGGTGTGACTGAATCAAATATTAAAATCAAAAATCTCCTCCTGAGGATGTTTTCTTATAATGGTGAACTGGTGAGTAGGGAGAATGGATCTGCATGTTGATTGAACTCATCAACAAGTTTACCAGCGAGCTCTGCCCAGGTCGTGATTGTTTGAGGAGGGAGTGCTCTATACCAATAGAGCATTTTTCCTTTTAAGGAAATCACTAGCAATCTGATCATCACATCTTCCTGAGTGATGTTATAAGTTGCCACCAAAGTTGTAATATCTAAACAATGTTCATATGCCATTTTACCTATTCCGTCATATGAAGGCAACGCCTTCAACGTTGCTGCAAGAATCAAATTTTGGGCCACCAAATTTAGTGGACCCACGTGGTTCCATGTGAGATAAGTTGGTGGAGGAGCAACCATTGTAGCAACTATACTTACCTGTATTATAGAACTATTGGTAGTCGCTAAAAATGGATTAATACTAGAAATAGGTAAAATAGAGGGTACAAGGGTGGTAATACTAGTAGTAGGTGGATTGGATCTAGAAAATAAAATTGGATGCACCTTTAGGCTACTAAGATGTAACTCAAAGAACTCAATGGGTTCTTCTGAGTTTCTTGCTTTAGATCTGGTTATCATATAAGTAAATAATCATGAGTTTTTAACCAGATAAATAGATAAGGTATTTCTTGGGTCTATACCTTCGGATGGAGTCACCAGGTGATTTGATTTAGATTTTAAAGATCAAAGGCAAACACCAAACCTTATAAAATACTGTGGGATTTAGGGTCCCACCGAGCGTGCCAAAAACTGTTGGAACAAAATATGCCTGTGGTTGTTATTTGTGCCTTGATTTTGTCAACATTGAATAGACAAAATTGATCGTTAGATCTTTCGTCTAATCTCTAGAGGAGGCTGGTTCCTTAATGATTTTTTATGGGAAAAGGGAACTGAAAGAGGGGGAAATATAGCCGAGGCTAGAGCTTGAATATGGTATAAATTAAACAACAACTAAGATGAACACATATACTTCACTTGTTAAAGCATTTAATATTATCTCCATGCAAAAATCATGAATTTTCCAATGTGATTTAGATCTCTTTCTAACACATGTATATATCAGATTTCAACTCCAACAATATGATTTATGTTTTACGTAAGTCCAGATTTTAGAACAAACATAATCTATATTTCAATAATGTGAATAGAAGTGAGAAATGTTAACACATACATTTGCACACTATGAACCAGAAGCCAAATAGAAGCGTAATTGTATTGCTTGTATTCAAAGTACATACATCCAGTCTTGTAAATGTCTAAGAGCCGACCTCTTTTTAGAGTACGTTTACTCTTATATATACCCTATGGGGAATCTCTATAATTAGTACATTTTGACCTATAATCAATTACAAGCAATCAAAATATAATCATGCTTCCATATCCTTTGCATGGCTTCCAACAAACAAACTCTAATAGCAAGAATCTAGGAATTGATTTACTCTACTATCTACTTCCAGTTACTGACACGGGCTCTTGAAGGCATCTTATTTATTACTAAATATATTTATGTCGACAAAAGCTAGTCATGTCATGAAATTGTGACACTTTTTCCTTTATGGCCCTTTCAGACTACTTCATGAGCGAAAACTTGCCATGTCGTGAAATCGTGACACCTTCTCCTTTTGGGCTCCTTCGGGCTACGTTGTGGGTGAAAATCTGCCAAGTCACGAAATCATGACATCTTCTTGTACTTCATCCTTTTCGAGCAACATGCTGGCGAAAACTTGCCCTATCGTGAAATCGTGACACTCCTTTCCTCTTTTCTCCTTTGGTCAGTTTTATGGGTGAAAACCCGTCATATCGCAAAATCGTGACGCTTTCTTGCTTTCGGACCTCTTTGAGCCACATGCTGACAAAAAACTGACATGTTGCAAAATCATGACCTTCTTCATGCCTTAGCCAATTCTTTGCCTCATGTCTCAAAAATGAAATGCTGGTCTTTCTATGCAAAAAATCTACTATCTATTGGAGGTAGTCTTTTTAGACTAACAGGTCCATAACACTTAAAGGGAGATACTTATTCCCTAACCCAACTATAAGTCCGTCTAGGTAGGTTAATCAAGCATAGTTCCTTGGTGCTTAGTTACCACACCTCTATGGGCTAACTAGGGTTATTGCCTTTTTATCGGTAACTAACATGATCATCCAATCCTACATGTTCAAGGGATCACCACTACTAACTTGTGAATGGTTCCATAAACTTCTAGTTGGGATACACCTGATCCTACTCGTTCAAGGTACAAATATTCACAAGATATCTAGCTATTGTATTCACATATTTTATGAGTTCTTAGCTATTGCATCCTTGCAAATCCTTCTAAAACTCATATTTACTTGGTTATTGCATCCACACAACTCCTCCTAGGATTGGGATTTACTATGTTTTAATTTACAAGATTATTTCTATCCACCCCTTCCCAAGGTAACAAATATTGCATTGAAACATAATTCTAAAATAAATCATTACATATTACATAATATGAAAGCAACTTCATAATCCAACATGCTACAATTGATAATAAATATTCATCTTGAAACAAATCCAAATTGCACATAATACAAATTCTTATCATAAAACTTCAAGGATCCTTTTTGCTAACATACATCCTTTAACACAAGATATCCAATTATCATAATGATGCATTCTAGCAATTGAAAGAACTCCTTACTATCTGTCCATGGAAAATATTGCGAAATACACCTTAATGTACAAACCCTATAACATCATTAACAATTTAAAAATTTCTTTAATGATTTTATAGGGTTTGTGAAAGGAAAAATAGTAAGGAATTAAATTTCTTTAATATGTTGTAAATAGATATGTCTTAGGGGTTGATTTATATGCTATTTAAATCATCACTACTAACTTGTGAATGGTTCCATAAACTTCTAGTTGGGATACACTTGATCCTACTCGTTCAAGGTACAAATATTCACAAGATATCTAGCTATTGTATTCACATATTTTATGAGTTCTTAGCTATTGCATCCTTGCAAATACTTCTAAAACTCATATTTACTTGGTTATTGCATCCACACAACTACTCCTAGGATTGGGATTTACTATGTTTTAATTTACAAGATTATTTCTATCCACCCCTTCCCAAGGTAACAAATATTGCATTGAAACATAATTCTAAAATAAATAATTACATATTATATAATATGAAAGCAACTTCGTAGTCCAACATACTGCAATTGATAATAAAGATTTATCTTGAAACAAATCCAAATTGTACATAATACAAATTCTTATCATAAAACTTCAAAGATCCTTTTTGGTAACATACATCCTTTAACACAAGATATCCAATTATCATAATGATGCATTCTAGCAATTGAAAGAACTCCTTACTATTTGTCCATGGAAAATATTGCTAAATACACCTTAATGTACAAACCCTATAACATCATTAACAATTTAAAAATTTCTTTAATGATGTTATAGGGTTTGTGAAAGGACAAATAGTAAGGAATTAAATTTCTTTAATATTTTGTAAATAGATATGTCTTAGGGGTTGATTTATATGCTATTTAAATCATCACTACTAACTTGTGAATGGTTCCATAAACTTCTAGTTGGGATACAACTGATCCTACTCGTTCAAGGTACAAATATTCACAAGATATCTAGCTATTGTATTCACATATTTTATGAGTTCTTAGCTATTGCATCCTTGGAAATACTTCTAAAACTCATATTTACTTGGTTATTGCATCCACACAACTCCTCCTAGGATTGGGATTTACTATGTTTTAATTTACAAGATTATTTCTATCCACCCCTTCCCAAGGTAACAAATATTGCATTGAAACATAATTCTAAAATAAATAATTACATATTACATAATATGAAAGCAACTTCGTAATCCAACATACTGCAATTGATAATAAAGATTCATCTTGAAACAAATCCAAATTGCACATAATACAAATTCTTATCATAAAACTTCAAGGATCCTTTTTGCTAACATACATACTTTAACACAAGATATCCAATTATCATAATGATGCATTCTAGCAATTGAAAGAACTCATTACTATTTGTCCATGGAAAATATTGCTAAATACACCTTAATGTACAAACCCTATAACATCATTAAAAATAACATAATCTTTCAATTTGTACAATAATCAAGTTTACAATTTTTTTTGAACAAAGAATTCCCTTGCATAGCCTTTGATTTTTTTCAGCAGCTAAACATTTCTAGAGCTTATGAAGCCATCCCTAAACGATCTCCAAGCCTTTTAAAGATCTGCAACATCCTCTTGATAGGGACTCCACCCATGACTTATGAGAGATACTTAAGGATTAAGAAAACTTTAAATGTAATGCAACTTAAATCATGCATTTTCTACTATGCAAACAACCATGCATAAAACATAATAAGAACAAGCCAACATGAAGATAATCCCATACTTCTCTTTATAATGATCCTTTAACTCACACAAGTCTCAAGAATAATTATAATGGTCTCTCTTTCAAATGAAACATACAATTCTCCATATAACCAAAGATAATTCCATACTTCTCTTTATAATGACCCCTTAATCCACAAAGATCTCAAGAATCCCTATAATAGGTTCTCTTTCAAAATATAAAAAAATCAATCAACAAAACACATTAAGAATAACTACTAATAAGTTACACTTAAGGTTCTTTTCTCTAAATATAATGGCACAAGATAATAATAATAAAACAAGGTATTATTAAAATACCATTTTAGCACCAAATATTATTAAATTACTTATTAAGAAAGATTTTATCAAAGCTCTTTATTAAGAAAAATATTATCAAAGTACTTTACTAAACAAGATAATATCAAAGCACTTTATTAATCAAAATACCATCAAAGTACTTTATTAATCAAAATACCATCAAAGTACTTTATTGAATAAAATACTATCAAAGTACTTTATTAATCAAATACTATCAAAGCAATTTATTAATCAAATACTATCAAAGAACTTTATTAATCAAATACTATCAAAACACTTTATATAATGGTCTCACAAATCTTAGGATATAACACAAAAATCAAAATCTCATACACGGATGCGGCTCACTTGAAAGCATAAATCTGATTTCAAGATAAAGGATCCACCCTTAGTCTAAGAGGGCCATGATAAACCACACCTAAGGAGGTACCTACACTGGTGAAGGAACAATGAGGTATGTCTCTTAATGGTAATAATGGGGACGTATCTTAAGGCACTGGACAAGGACATAGTCACAAAGAAATATAAGGATCGATTTCACAAGCAAGCAAAGAATGATCACACATGCAAAAATAGAACTATCTCACAAGAAAACATATAAATATGTTAGCTAAAGAAATAGCACCATCAAGATGAGTGCTTTAGAAAAGCTAAGGAACTGATGCTAAAGAGAGAGGCTATGAATAAAGTATGGTTAAAGAACAATCAACAAAATAGGTGTTAGCTTCACAGGTTATAGTAGGTCAAATAAACCATGTGCTAAGCATAAAAACGAGTATAAAAACTTTAAATAAAACAAAGATATCACTCCAAAATAAAAAAATTTAGAGACTACCTAAAAATAAAGCTTAATTGACATCCCACTGATTTGCTACTTCTTTCCAAGCTTGCTGCCTCACCTTACATCCAAAATCAACCAAAAAAAGCCCTCCCAAAACCACCTTCTTAAACATAAAGTATTGGGCACTCTTTTGCATGGCGATGGTAACGTTCATTTTCCAAGAAGTGTTACCCTCTATTGCCATCTCTTGAGAATTAAAGCACCACCCATGCACAACAAGGGAGAGGGATTTCATTTAATTTAATTAAGTCTTATTCCAATCATTAAGAGCAATAATGAATTAAGCATTCCTAAGATTTAACCAACTCTATTGCAATCTATTGAGAATTAAAGTGCCACCCATGCATGCCAAGGGATATGACTTTCATTTAATTTAATTTTCTCATTCCAATCATTAAGAGCAATAATGAATTAAGCATTCCTAATATTTAACCAATATTTTATTAAATTAAGTTCTACTATGGTCTTAATTGATTTTTCTTTCCAAATTATAATTGCCACCCAGCTAACTAATGTTTCTAAAGCATTAAAACCAATATTTAGTTAGCTTAATAAATCAAAAGCAATAATATTATCAACTAATGATTCTAAATTATTAATGCTGCCAAATAATACTTAATAAAACTTGCACACCAAGAACCAACATATACTCCTGCAAATAATGTTTCACACCATTGTTTTATCCCTAAGTAGGTGGTCTCCTTTAATATAGTCTAGTGCTATCACCAACATATTAATAAGACTCATTGCACAAGCAACTTCCTTGTCCAATGGTGTGAACATAAAAACAAGAAAAATGTAATGCATCTACATGAAGGGCAGTTTTCCTTGTTACATTGAGTTGCTGATGAACAAGTTATCATCATCATTTCTCAAAATATCTCTCATTATAGTTGGTTTACCCATAGTTACCACTAGAGAGAGAGTTCTTGGTCTTGCACCCACAAATACATCAGTAGTACGATATTTCATGCTCAAAAGAATGTAATCATTCCATCACATAGACATCATAAAAGAAGATATGCCATTAAACATTCACAACAATACATAGTTAATTGTCTATAGAGTTTTTACAAGGAGGGGTTGTTACACTTATGAATGGTTGTGTGTGTCCATATTCACAAGCAAATTTTTGTACTTATGATTGGTTGAGTGTGTCCCTATTCATAGATATTTTAAGATAGATCAATGTGTCCTTGTTTGTAACTATGTAAATAAGTAACATGTGTGTCCCTATCCACTTATGATGTAAAATATTGTATAGTTGTGTCTACCCCTATCCTTGATTGAGTCTAGTATGGTTAGTCCCATTGTGGTGATCAGCTAAGTTTATCCCTATTCATGATGATATAAATCATGGACAAATATGTGTGTCCTAGACAATGATATTTTTAAACTATGTAAATTGTTGATTCCTTTCCTTGTTTAAAATATGATGTAATAATATGGAAAATATTAGGAATTTATTACATCATGTAATATAGTTAGGGTAGATATTTAGGAGTTGCATTAAAATATGTGGTTGATAGTTAGTTATCTAAACGAACCACCTCACCTTCATTGTATGCATTCATATTTTTACTAATGAAACTCTATCTAGCACCCTATTGGTCAAACAATATTTTACCAATAAAATGCACACATCCTCATAAGTCTTAGAGATTTTTTGCATCTCAGATTTTAATTTTCTCATATTGGTGTCAATTGAATGTGTTGGATAAATTTTGAAGCTCTAAAATTATTTCTTAGATGGGTTTTATATATTTTATCTATATAACAACTCACTTGAAGATGACCACCATTTCTTCACAACTAGTGGGGCTTAATTTCCTTCTAAAATTACAAGGTGTTTTGGCCACTTCTTCCAATTCCACATTTAGCCAAATTTTGGGGCTTGCAAAATTTTGAGCATCCATTTTCATTTATGGGTCAAAAAGAAGGTAGTGAATAACATTCACTATAGTACCAAAGTTGAAGATGGTGCTATGTGTCTTAGCACCAAGTCTAGCACTAGCAACATATAAGATGATGCCATGGTAATATAGCACAAAGATTAGATAGAAGGCTTGGAGTCAACATAAGTATGTTGGTATTGGTGATAACTTTAGATGATAAAATGAAACTCTAGAATCAATATTTGGGTGCTGATAATATTTGTTTTAGATCACCTCTATAAGTCTTATAAAGTAAGTTAGAAAATGCATGATACATGAAATGGATGACTTACCTATATCAATTTAGACTTGTGATCATACATATAATGGAAAGACAAGCCAATAGAAGGTTTTATAAGTCATACATCAATACAAACTTTATTGTATGTTCATAATGATAAAGTGCATGACACTAATAACTAGAAGGTATTGTACCCTAAAAAAAAGAACTTTTTCAAAATTCACCAACAACTAGCATAATTTAGAAAACTAACTTCAATATGGGTTGTTATACTATCTTGAGAATATTTGTATGCCATCTAGTATACCATGTTATCTACTAATCTAGGAAGCATAGGACTCCAAGGTAGCTAGACACTTTGGCCTTAGCAGGATACCTGTAATTCTATAAAAATAATTTTATGGCCTCACATACTAAGAAGTGGAGCTCCACATTTAGTCCTCTACACTACAATATTACCAAAATAAAAATGAGGAAGCTAAGGCTCTATGTACCTATACTAATTTATTTTAAGCCTTGGAAATCCATCAATATGGATCATATCTTAAGGTTTTTACACACAAGACATCAACATGATTTCATTATCATGGTTATAGATAGATTTAATAAGATGGAAATCATGGTAACTTTTGAGAAGAGTGTAGATACAATAGAGATCACCTATCTAATTTTTATTATATTTGGGTCTATTTTAATCTCCCAAACTTGATTGTATTATACAAGAATTCTAGATTCATCAAAAACTTCTAATACCATAGAATAGATTGGATACCAAGCTCTATCATTCCATTACCTTAAATATATAGACAAATGGAAAAATTGAGTTTGTCAATAGAATGCTAATGCATCTGCCTAAATAATTATAACCATTGACATAATCAAACATAGGATGAAATTCTATCTTGCATTCAATAGGTCATAGTCTATTTCAAGCATATTTTGTATTTTATCCTAGAATCCCATGGATGATACCTTCCATATCCCACTTGGCACCATAATGTCAACATAGGTAATGGAAGTTGACAATTACTAAACAATTTCTATAATATGTGTAGAACATATAAATTTAAGTCTAGGTGATCCTCCAATGCAAATAGCAGAAGTATAGAGAGCCACCATGATGATCATAGGACTCTCCATCTATTTTAGGTTGGAGATAAGTTTTGGATCCATACATAGAAGTAATGCTTTTCAACCCACACTCAAAGATCAAACCACTACATTATGATGTTTACACCATCTAGCACATGACAAGAGAGAATGCTTTTATTCTTTATTTATCATCTTACTTGAGTATACATCTAATATGTTTTGCAAAAGCGCTCAAGCCATACCATTCTAATCCACTAGAGCTTATGGTATTACAACATCCAACATATCTAAACTTGGTATATTTTGAACTTATAATAGTAGACCATAGTCAATCAATATTCTAACATGTGTATTAGATAAGGGGTACATACTTGAATACCTTAAGAATTCTTTTTTATATTTGGAGGATATAATGGGGATAATTTATTCTCAAGGGGAAAATAATTTTAGAGTAATAAGGATGATGATGCCAAATCACTTTTAGCTTGTAGGATTTGATTCCTATTTGAACTCTATTAAATAGACTAGCACCATAACTTTTTATAACAATATACTTCTTCGTGGTGCTAACTCAACTTATAGCATCATGACCTCTATGGTTCCAAAAAACCTTTGGCACAAACCTTAGTGATGATAATGCTCATAGATAAACAAAATTCTGGCAACAAGCTCACATGTGATTGCCAAATTCTATAATTTTTGGAGGGAACCTTCCTAGTGATAGGTGTTGGAGATATATATGTACATATCCAATATTTCCACTTGGTATATCATGAACTAGTGCTACTTGTAAGGGAAGACAAATGGATAGTTCTATAACTGCTCCTAAAACTACTTCTTGAAACCATTTTACCTTCCAATTGCTTGGAACTATGGTATTTTAGTACAAGGTTCTATATTTTATGTAATTTTTTTGAGTTGATGGCCAAACAAAATATGTTAAGAAATAGAGATGAAGAATTTCAACAAATAAAGGTAGAAGTCAAAATGTTGTAGGCCGTAGGAACCTAATCCTTTTCCTATTTGTAATCATTAGGTAGTGAAACATAGGGGAATCTAAAGATTAGCTAGGTTTAGGATGTATAATCCATCAACTAATGATACATCGACCAAATTATGATTTGTCAACTAACCAACAAATCATTTAACTACAAATGAAGCAACAAAGAATATTGACTCAAAAATTATATTTTTGTCTTTTACCTATAATTGTACATGTGAAACATTTTTACTTAAAGAAAGGTTAATTACTTCTTATAAATAGGATCCTAGGTTCATTTATAATTTCTTTTGTCCATTTTTAGAAAGACTAGAGCTATTCTCCATAACTATAATTCTACAAAATTGTGCTGGCATTTGTATCTCAACTGAGTCTCTATATATAACCTCTTGATGCATGCAAGAATGGTGTTTGTGGGGATGCCTTCTCACCTTCATATTGATCTTATTTTTTATTAATTTATATGATAAATAAATGAAGATTATGCTTCATTATTAAGTTGCTCCTTCATGGCCCAACTAATCACACACTAGCCTCACTAAGGTCTTGACTCTTTATTTTTTTGTATTTTATTTTAATCCATTACATCCTTAATATCATCAATTTTATTTTATATATTTAAATGAATTAGATTAACCTAAGTTAGTGGAGATGCAACCCTTTCAAATTAGTTACGCAAGGAAGTTTATAATAATAATAATAATAATAATAAAAATAATAAAGAGGGAGGGATTTTATCCTCGTTGAAGTTGATAAACTTATGCACTTAAGTTCCTTACATCTATACACATAAATAGTAAGAAGACATTCTATTAGAAAAGGCTTCTGTAAATCTAAATGATGCTTTTTAATTTCTACTTATTTAATAGATATCTTGTTCAATCTCCATCTGGGTATGATCCTTTCTATTTACCTATTGGAACTCCTATTCACGTTTCATTCTTTGGAGTTTCATTGATGTGAAAGCGTTGCCATTAAATCAAACTATTGAATGGATCCCATGCTCCCAGTGTCTGTGGGGATTATACTATCCTCCTCCTCGTTCTTATAATACTAAGAACAAAACATATGAATATCAATCAAACTAGAAAATAGAACATTAATAGGATAAACTACATTTCATGCCCTTGTGGTTAAATGCCAGTGATGTACCAATCCTCTCAACTTTTCAAACATAAAAAGGTTGGTGTAGTTAATAGTTTGGTTACGAATGGTTTATCTATATTGATAGCAACTATAAGCTTTTCCCTTCTAACCAGTGAATTGAATAGGCAAGTGGGTTAATCATATATTATCATGATAATGAAGATGCTAATAGCCGACATGAAAGGATAGCTACTACAATGTCAATTTCAAGTACTTATAATTATGTAAAATTATTTTGATTCAACTGAGAGACACTCAATTAAGAGCAACAAGTTTCAATCCAAGAAGTTGGCACGAGAAGTGAAAAACATTAGCTGAGTTGTAAGATTTCTTTTAATTAGATTATGGATGCTAAATATCATTTGTACAATTACTTTTTGCAGAAACAAGCTGAATATGATCAACAACAAACTGCTTCACCTCTGGATAAACAATCCACAAACAATTTAACAAGTAGTAGGAGTAGTGGTGAAAACAATTTAGTAGTGTTCAACCAATCTCCAAACCTCGAGGAGGAAAACAATGGCATTGAAGCTGCTGAACACAAGAGTTTTAGATGCTCAACTTGTGAGCAATCCTTTAAATCTGGGAGGGCTTTAGGTGGACATAGCAGAGCATGCCGTAAGAGAAAATGTGGAAGCGATTGGGAAACATGTGCTAAAAGTGTTAAGAAAAGTAAGAATAATGATGACAGTGGACGAAAGGAAGATTCGAAGGTTTTCAAATGTAACTTTTGTGAGAGTCTGTTCGCTTCGTATCATGCTCTTGGTGGACATTGCAAATCTTGCTCTCTGCGATGGCCAAGAAGTGCAGCGTATGAATCCAAAGGAATATGATGAACCTGAGATCATGGGGATTTAAACCTTTAACATTTTCATGTCAGATCTCGTCGGTCACCATTCTGTCAATAGTCACCCTATTAAAGTTTTGAAGAATTTACTTCCAAGAAACATGTTATATGTAAATAAAAGCCCGCAATTACTATTCCAGTTTCATAAACTTTATATAATTCTAGGGGAAAAAACTGCTAGATTTATTATTGTTTTTTTTTTTTCAAAAACATATTTTAAAAACACTTTTGTTTTTATTTAAATGTAATTTGTTATAATATATATATATATATATATATATATATATATATATATATATATATATATATATATATGAATTATAATAAATTTAATAATGATAATTTAGTGGATTATTGTGTATATTACTCATAAAATTTAATCTTTTAGCAGTCTATTTGTTTGAGCAATTGATTGTATGTTATTTGTAAAAAGTAGAATATTACTATGTTAGTATCTAGAGAATATAATAAAAGGTTTTTCAATAAAAGCTTTTTTAGGTGAGGTAGGTCAAAAGTAGTTTATTGGAAAACAATTTTATAATATTATATTTTTGTTAATTATATAATTTAATTTAATTATTATTTTTATGTAAATTAAAAGTTGTATAATTGTTTTATGTTTATGTTATATTTAATTTAATTATTAATAAAATATTAAAAAAGAGATTTTTTTTTTTTATAAATAATATTTCTTATACACATCTACTATGAGGATTAAACTCGAGTCACATCATTGATAAAGTTTATAAAAAAGAGAGTTTTATAAAAAATTATATAAGGGAAAATAAAAAAATTATGTTTTATAAATTTTTTATGTTATCTATTTTTTTTTCCTTTCCTTGAAAAAATTAGTACTTGTATTTTAGAGTTTGAAAAACATACAATGAGATGGGTATTTAATAATTGCTCCCTTGCTCAGACCCCTTGTATAATTATTCCATTGCTTAGCTTAATTTACTTCCAAAAGTAATTCTTCTACTAAAATCCACCCTTAATTCCACTTATTAGTTTTGTTCATAGAAGTTGTATCTGTCAAACCCCTATCTATTTAGATGTTCTATTAAATTTTGAGTCAACTAGTAATCTCTTACACTCCCTATCTAGGGATCTTTTCCTAGCCTCACGTTCTTTCCATTTCCTATTTTCTAAACCAAATTTACCCACTAATGGAAAATCCTTCACTAATGCTTTTCAAATGATAGTTGAGTTAGTCACTAGCTTGAGAGGAATTTTGTTGACAGAACAAATGGATTTTTTGATAAATATTTTTATTGTAACAAAAATGGACATACAACATATGAGTTTCTACATTTCTCTTAGAATGACAACGCACAAGAAGATTCAAGGTATTATGAAGTACACAACCATGTTACACAAAATGATGAGGAATGCACATATTCTGATGCACAAGTTGAAGGACCAAAGTATGGTGAATATTTGTTGTTGAAGCACATTTTGTTGAAACTTGCAAAGGTCGAAGAACCCATTCAATGCCACAATTTGTTTTGAACTATTTGCAAATTTAGCAAAAAATGATATAAGATTATCATTGATAGTGGAAACACTGATAACCTTATCACATAAGAGATGGTGGAGAAGTTAGGATTGCACAGACTTACGCATCCCACTCCCTACAAAGTTTCCTGGTTGTTGAAAGGCCACCAAGTGTTGGTTAATGAGCAATGTTTGGTCAATTTTCATATTGGCACATACAAGGATGAAGTTCTTTGTGACATCATGCCCATGGATGTCTATCACTTTTTGGGACGTACTTGGTAGTTTGATAGACAAGCTATGCATTATGGTATGGAGAATACCTATAATATTGGTACACGATATATTTTACTACCTTTGAAGGGTGTAGATGATGAAGAAATACGTGCAAGCGCATATGCAATGATGGTTTCTATTAAAAATTTCATCAAGGTGACAAAAACAAAACCTTATTTGGTGCTTGTTGCCAAGCTAGTGGATAATATCCTTAATGTGCAGATGGATGAACTTCTTGTCGAAGTCCAATACATATTGATAGAGTATCAAGATATCATTTCAGGTGATATACAAGATGGATTACCCCTAGTTAGAAGTAGTAGTCATCATATGGACTTAGTACCAAGATCAAGTTTACCCAAAAAATTGGTATACCACTTGACACCCAAGGAAAATAAAGAAATTAAGGTGCAAGTGCGAGAGTTGTTGGACCATGGCTTGATTCGTGAGAGTATAAGACCATGCACGGTTCCTATTGTGTTGGCACCAAAGAAGGATGGTAGTTGGTGCATGTGATCAACAAGATAACCATCAAATATAAATTTACTTTACCAAGAATAAACGATCTCATTAATTGTCTGAGTGGTGCAAAGTATTTCACAAAGATTGATCTCAAGAGTGGTTATCACCAAATTTGGATCAGAGAAGGTGATGAATGGAAGACTACTTTCAAGATAATAAATGGTTTGTATGAGTGGCTTGTTATACCATTTGGTCTATCGAATGCACCAAGTACCTTCATGCACTTGATGAATGAGGTTCTCAAACCATTCATAGAAAAGTTTGTAATTATCTATTTAGATGACATTTTAATTTTTAGCCAAACACACGAGGAACATTTGACACATATCAAGTTGGTTTTGGACTGATTACGCATAGAGAAACTATTGATCCATCTAAAGAAGTGTACTTTCATGCATGAAGAATTGGTTTAATTGGGTTTGTTGTCTCAAGGGATGGTTTAAAGATGAATCCAAAAAAGGTAAAGGTAATTATTTATTGACCCTCTCCCAAAAGTACGTTTGAGATGCAAAGCTTTCATGGTTTGGCAAGTTTTTATCGTAAGTTCATAAAGGACTTCAACACAATTTATGTACCCATCATTGAGACAATGTGTAGTGATAAGAAGCAATTTGTATGGATGCACATGACGAAAGAAATTTTTTAATACTTGAAGTGCACTATGATGACACAACCTATGTTGGCGCTACCTAATTTTTCTCAAGTATTCCAGGTAGTTTGTGATGTTAGTGGTGTAGCCATTGACACAATTATTAGCCAAGGAGGATGCTTGATTGCATACTCAATGAGAAGCTAAGTGATGCAAAGCAAAAATATTTTGTGTATGACCAAGAGTTCTACGTGATGGTTCAGGTGCTCAAGAAATGGAGACACTATTTGTTGCCAAAGGAATTTGTGCTCTTCACAGATAATCATGCTCTACAATTCATTAATAGTTAAGGCAAATTAAATCAGAGATATATGAAATGGGTTGAATTCTTACAAATTTACACCTTTTTTCTAAAGCACCAAAGTGGTAAATCCAATAAGGTCACAAATGTGCTCAGTAGACGTGCGTTAGTTGTGTAAGAAATGCATGTGAAAGTTGTTGGCTTTGATGCGCTAAAAAAACTTTATGTCGAGGACTTAGATTTTCATAAAGCTTGGAAGGTATGCATGGAATCTGTATGCATGGTTCACACTTTGTGGCTAGATTATATGATATAGGATGGTTACTTATTTAGAGGAAATCAATTGTGCATCCTGAGGGGCTCAATGCATGAAATTTTTCTCAAGGAAAAACATAGTGGTAGATTAGCTGGTCATTTTGGGTTTGACAAGACATTGGTGCAAATTAATGAACATTATTTTTGGCCTCGCATAAGTATGGATGTGTGTAAATTTGTTCAACAATGCCAATTTTTTTAACGTAAAAAATAAAGAAGTTAGAATACGGGTTTGTATCACCCTTTGCCTATTCCAAATCAACCATGGGATGTGCTCAGTATAAATTTTGTTTTGGGATTACCCCAAACTTAGTATAAAAATGATTCTATTTTTGTGGTGGTTGATCGATTCTCCAAGATGGCACACTTCATTGCTTGCAAGAAGAAAAATGATGCCACTCACATTACACATTTTTTTTAAGGAAGTTATCCACTTGCATGGATTACCTACAAGCATTATTTTAGATCGTAACACCAAGTTTGTTGATCAATTTTGGTGCATATTATGGAAAAATTTGGGTGTGCAACTCAAATTTAGTTCGACATACCATACACCAAAAAATGGTTAGACAAAAGTTGTTAACCAAAATTTGGGAAACCTACTCAGATTTTTTGTTGGTTAAAAATCTAAGTAGTGGGATCAAATGTTGGTGCAAGTCTACAATAATTCTATCAATCATAGCACCAGGCACACCCCATTCCAAATTTCATATGGGATTAGCACATAAGGCATATGTATATTATATAGTGTGAAGATTTTGGATAAGTGTGGTGCTAAAGAAGAAGATTTTGTTCAAACAATGAAGGCTATGCATGAAGAAGTTAAGTCCTAGTTAGCACACAATGCTAAAAGTTACAAGCAATGCGTAGATACCATAAGATGTGAATTTCACTATGAGTCAGTGATATTGTCATGGCATATTTGCATAAGGAAATATTTCCTAAGGGTATGTATCACAAATTGGAGATGAAGAAAATTGGTCCTTGTTGAGTGTTGAATAAATTCTCAGCCAATGCTTATGAGATTGAATTGCTTGATGTTATTGGCATTTATCCAACTTTAAATGTCAAAAATATCTATCCTTATGTGGTGTAAACATTTGATTCTTTTGATAATGCACCCGAGTTGGATTAGAATGCACAATTACCACACACACCACTTGAAGAAATTGACTACATCATTGATGCATGCGTAAGCAAGAAAATGCATGGACATGAATACCAAGAATACTTAGTCCAATGGAAAGGCCAAACTCTAAAATATGCAACCTAGATGAGTGCAGCTCAAGTTGCCAAGCATGGAAAAACAATTAAAGAGCTCATGAGTGGGAGCTCATGAAATTTTAAAGCATGGGAGTCTAATGTAGGAGCATCACATTCTAACCCTCTTTCTCTTAAATTCATAATAGTCATATTTTCTATCGATTAGTTTTATGTAATAATTCTCTTGTAATGATTAAATTTATCTTTGCAACAGTCGTATTGTAACGGTTGGTCATATTGTAATGATCAAAGTTTTCAGAGCCTATATATGCTTGATTCAATTAGTGGTTAGGGGGGTTGTTGTCAACATCAATGGGTTTGTAATTTCAATGTTGTAAATATGAATACTTGTAATTTCAAATTTGTGATTTAATAAAAAACATTTGTTTTTTTTATCTACATCATGTCTACATGTGTTGGTTGGCTTCATATGTGGTGCTACTGACATCATATAGTCTATGAACATACTCCCATGAGGACCACCTTTGATAGATATCTAGAGCAGAGGAGACAGACTCATAAAGTTAGGGCTAGTATTTGGGTGATATGCTAACTTTTGATTGTGGCATGCATCCTTAGGGAGGGCCAAATGTGTCAGGACTAGACTATGGTACATTGACCCAACTGACATATACTCTCTACTATCAATTAATATCACGTTGTTATTTATTTATGGTGTGCAAATGTGTGTTCATTGTATGTGCTTAGATATTTATTTTTTTAATTAATGCATGATAATTGTAAACATAATGAATGCGATGCTTGTTGGTCCTGACTATATGGATGCAAAATGAGAATGAATCTAACTAATAAAATATATGCATAAAAACTAAGTAAAAATTAATGCAAACAAGATGAAGAAATGAGCAAATAGAAAGAAGAAAGGAGAGGAAATAAAAGAATAAGAAGAAAACAAACAACGAGAGGAGAAAGAGAAAGATAGAAAAAATAAGAAATAAGCAAAGTTTCAAAAAATGTCAAGAAATAAATCAAAAGAAAGAGAAAAGAAGTAGAACCTTGTAAGGATGTATGTATTCTTGTAAATGGATGGATGTGGAGGTTGCCCATTGCTAGTGGCTATGAAGCTATCCCATAAGGATGTTATGCTAGAAAATATGGTCAAGAGAGAAGCAGTACTTGCTATGGATGTGGTTATCACTAATGTTCATAGTTGAAGAGATACCTATAAGGATGTATACTCATAAATGGTTGAATGGAGGTTACCCCTCACTGGTGACCATGAAGCTATCTTGTATGGGGTGTAAATGAAATGATTGATTTCCAAAAGGAGTGCAACCTGATAGAGGTGTGGTGTGTGCAAAAGATGAGTAAGCAAAGTAAAGCATAGTATAAAAATGTGTGTGTGTTCCTTTTTGAAATTCCAATAACTAAGAGATGTGTGTAAGATAGTTAGTGGCTATATGAACACCATAAATTATATTCATTTGGTATCTACCCTATCCCACGAGGATCCCTTAACAATTGAAATATCAAGAAGTAAAAGTGTAATAAAAAAATATGCACAAATTAGAAGAAGGAATGTATATCCTTTATCTTGGAGAAAAAAATAAATGATTGAAAACTTTCAAGGATAAAAGATATACAAGAAATGAAATATATCCCTTGACTTGGGGAAATTTTAAAATTATTGAAACTTTCAAGATCAAGAAATATATGATAAGAGAAAATTAGAGAAGGAATGAGCAAATTCAATACTGAAAAATTTAGATATGACCTAGGTTGGGGATTATCTAAGCATAAGAGCTCTAGTATGAGTGCAATGCATGTTAGCTAGAAACTAACTATATTTCATCACTTTCCATGCTCATAAAGTCCCTAATAATATATATGATCAAACAATAATGCAAGTATGATCAAGCAATAATGCAATTTATATGACAAGAAAAGATGCAGATGGAACAAAATTCTAGGAAAATCATGTAGTATGAGTAAGCAAACCAAATGCACAATGAAGAATGAAGATGTAGAGTCATGCATAATATATTTTAAAATGTATTGTGCTCATTGGTCCTTTTAAATATTTACCATCTAGTGTTACCAAATGATGGGCACCAAAGATAAACTTAGCCGTTATGACAAAGTGGTCTACCAAATTGGGTTGAAACTTACCTTTTAGATATGAATAAGCATTAAAATCATTATGATTTTCCTTGAGGACAAGGTCCCCAACTTAAAAAGAAAAATTGCAGACTCTATTGGAATAAGATTGCTTGAGCCTATTTTGATAGGCTCAAAGATACTAAGGCATGAATGAACTTTTTATCTAGTGGTTCCAATTAGTTTAAATGATATAAATAATACTTATAACCAACCAAGGCATCTTGCAGCAATATGTGCAATGAAAGGACCTCTAATTCAAACAAAAAACTGCCTTAGTCCCATAGACCAAAACATATGGAGAAGCACTTGTAGGAGTTTGCACACTGGTATGATAGACCCACAAGGCAGGGTAAAGTTGGATATACCAATATTGATCAGTATTACTAACCAAATTCTTAATAATATTGACTAAAAAATTATTGGATGCTTTTTATTGACCATTACCGTAGGGGTAATATGGAGTTAACCATTTATGTTGAATCTTGTACTTAACACAAAGCTTATAGGTATCCTTATTCTTGAAAGGAGTTTCATTGTTAGAAAGAATAACCACAGGAATCCAAATGGGAATTAAGGTTATAATATTACAAAATAATATGATTGAGGGATAAGGGGGTCCCTCCTCATCATCACTCCTCTCCAATCCATGATAATCCAAATTTTAGCATAAGTGACAAGTTGATCATCATTAGTTGATAAGAGCTAGTTTTTATTGAGAATGTAGCCTATGTCACATCTCCCAAGACAAATCTCAACTTCCAAAGGTTCTTGAATACATTTTTTCTTTGGCCCCAAACCTTACCTATATATCCCATACTAGACAAAATTTTCTTAGGAAGTGGGTAATCATTGGATAGATAACAATGGGTAAAAGATCTCTCAACAGGAGGAGGGTTGTTACCATGGATATTTTTTTTATGGATATATCTACATAGATAAAGGTACAAATGTCGATGTGTACTACTTCACCTTCTTATGAGGAAGAGCCATAGTCTAAGGTGAAGGTGGTAGATTAGATAAATCTAAAAGAGTCTCTTGAAAAAAAGGATTGACTTGATCTTGTGATGAAATATTTATTAGTGGTTTCTTACTTATATTTAAATTTTTAAGTTGCTTGGTGATGTGAGATGAGGAAACTGATGGACATAAATGAAGACTCGATTGAGCTTGCTCAACCATTGAATAATATTGGAATGGATGAGGGTCACCCAAAATGGTAACTAATTGATTCTTGAGTTCAAACTTTAAACACTGATGAAGAGTAGAAGGGAAATACCTCATCGCATAAATCCAAAGGCATCTAAGAAGGAGATTAAAATATGTGGGAAAATATAACACATAAAACAAGGTATCTAAGATCCTAGGTCCAACCCTAAGGGGGAGGGATATAAAACCATAGATATCTTGGGACTCATTATTGAAATATTTTATGATGACATTAGATTTAATTAAATATTCATCTTTTAATCCAAAATTTTGGAAAAATTAAAATGTGCATAGATTGAGGGAGGAACCATCATCCACCAAGATGCTCTTGATAAAATTATCCTTAATATATGTAGTGATGTAGAGGGAAGAATTACCTTGTAAAATTGAGGAAGGAATATCATCATCCAAAAATATCATATGATGTATCCTAAGGGAACCTAAAACATTAGCTATATTACTAGGGCAAATGTCTTGAGAAACAAATTATTGATTTAAAAGCTGCAACAAGGCTTCCCTATGAATAGAAGAAGTTTACAAAATATAAGAGGGAAATATTGGCTAGGGTACTAGCTAACTATTGTTGAATGTCGAAGGAGGTTTTTTTTTGTGGTTTCAATACTAAGGGTGGGTTTTCTACTCTTGAGCTCCTTTTTGGGTACTCTTAAAAACTAAGAGTGGACTAGAAGGTTGGTTGGATGTATAACTCATCTTCTACTAATATTGTTGAGTTATTTAATTTTGAGCTTGTTCCCTTATAGTTATTGCTATCAAACCAACCATATTATTATAGGGAGGTGGCACATTATTAAATGACACCTGATTAGATACCTATTGCCCATGACTAGGTAGAGGAAATTGGAATATCCTCATATCTTGATTAGTTGTGGGTGCTTGTTGTGTAGGATGTTGATTATTTATTCGAGGATTTTGGTTAAGAATAGGTTGATGATCCTCTATAACAAGATAACCTGCATCAATTAATTCCTAAACCACATGTTTCAACCTCTTACACAAATGTGTCATGTGCCCCTCCACTCTATGATACTCACAATGTAGACCAGGCTTATACCAATCAGTCGTGGTATCAGGTGGTCTTATAGGTAGAAACTCAATCATATTAGCCTCCAAGAGTTTCTTTAGGACCGAAAAAATAGGTTTATTGAGTCTTGTGAAGTTTCTTGGTGGGGGTATTTGAGGTTTTCTAACCACCATATTTTGTAAGGTATTAGCAACATTATTAACAAGTCTACTATCCATTACCCCATAAACTACTCCATGCTTGTTCTTATACTAGGTTTTTGTGGTCCTATATTATTATTTCCTTGATTTAAGTTGACCTCTTTGAATAAGTGCTTGCCCTACCCTTCTTAATAGATCTATTGCTTGTTCAAAATAGGTAATAGTTGTTGTTTCTAATTCATATGATATTTGCTCTTGTAAATTTCCAATAAAGATCTCTAGCTTATTTTGGGGAGACAAGGTGTATCTTAATTGTCCAACTAAACCTCTCCAATGAGACAAGATTTTTGAATTTTTATATTTACCTTCAATAGATAAACATCTTTTATAGTTACACTTTTCTCAACATAAGATCCAAATTTTTGAACAAAAAAACCCTCTATCTCCTCAAAATTCCTCAAAGGATGATTAGGCAGTTGATAATACCATTCTAATGCCATACCACCAAGGATCTTAGGGAGAATATTTAGCAACAACATGTCATCATATATAATATCATGGCATGCTATTCTAAACATCCTTAAATGTTTAATTGGGACCTTTGTTTCCTTATAAATAGGAAAAACTAGAATTAGAAAATGCTTAGGGTAGGGCCTAGAGGTGACTATAGGGTTTAAGGTCTAATTAAACATTTACTTATAGTTGTAAGTGAAACTTGGAGGTTGAATAGAATCCATTATTAAAGCCAATTGTTTCATTGCATTTGTTAAGCTTTGCATATCAGAATTATTGTTGTGCAATACTCTTAGATTATCTAGGGGAGGGTTATAGGTAGGTTGCTAAAATAAAACTTGACTAATGTTGGAGGTATTAACACTATTAAATAATGGGTTATGGAAGGGAAATTTTTTGCATGGTATCTTGTTGTGATAAACAATTCATATTTTGTGGAACAATAGAAGCAATAGAATGAGGATGCAATAGAACAAATTTTTGAGATGCACTATTAGTTGGAGGAGCTTGTGGAATTCCACCAATATTGGTGGTTATAGTAGTAGCATATGTTTGTTTATGAAATAAATTAACATTATGAGAATATTCAAACAAGGGTTGGTACAAATATTTTGAGGAGAAATGATTTGATGATTAGATGGCCCAACCTCTTCAAGTTGAGATTCATCAAGTTTAAGGATTGTCTGTGATGTTTGAAGAAATTCTAAATATGATCAAATGATTTGAAGGTGAGGTGTCCATTAGATCCCTCAATAGGATGAAGGTCATTACTAGTTTCAACATTTTCTTCCGCTTCTATATTAGGATTCTACCTATCAATATGGTCATCTTCTTGAATAATCTCATCAAATTCTAAAAGCCTTTTCTTACTCTTAAGGAAAGGAGCCATTGAAGAAAGAGAAAGGATAGACGAGAAAAGGAGGATCTAGAAACTAGCAAAAGACACACAAAAGAAAATTTTAAGATGTTTTTAATGTTTTTTTATTCTAAGAAAACAAATTTAATAGTCTTGCTTAAAGTTTTAAAAAAGAAAAATAAAGTAAAAGGCTTCCTAATTTGGCCACTAAAGACATGCTTTCATGTTAGGTTCACCAAAGATGTATAGGGGGAAAAATGCCCTAGCACATATGATTCTTGACTAAATTCATTGGAAGCTGAGGTGACCATAGGGGTATGTTGAGACTCTACACTCGAGGTCTAGGGGATCAAAGGGGTTCACCAGGAATGGTTTTAGGACCCAATCTAAATCCATAGATGAAATGTTTGATGTGTATATTGAACAAGTGCCTATGTTTGGCCTTTCTAAAATCTAATATAAAAGGAATTAAAGAACAATGCAGGACAAACAATGATGCAAGAAAACAAGAAGTTATTTCTAAAATAATTTTTGATTTTCAATGAGGACTAAAATCCTAACTTGTAATACATTATATCCTTTCCTTTTCAAGGAAGGGACCAAAAGAATGCAAAAATGGATTTAACCTAGATGTAGACTATATGATTTTCTCTTTAGTAATATCTAGAAATAAAATCAAATATTTTTTATTGTATTTTATCATGAGTTAAATTAAAAAATATAAATAGATAAAAAACAAACAACAAAAAACCTAATAATTCTACATAGAAAACTTACTTGATACGATGGTTGACCCTAGCTTTTAACTTACATCTCGATATATCCAACAAATTCAAAAACTGTAAAATAACTTCAAAACCCTAGGGAAAATTGATCAATATTTAGGCTTCTATATGAATGAGCTTTGGGGCACAACAGTCAAGCCTCCTTGATCCTTTTATATGACTTTTCAAAAACCAAAATGATTATTGACCTTTGGAAGTAGACACAATGAGATATGACAACATGGCACAATAAAAACTAATTCTAATAGAATGAATGTAATGACATGTAGCTATGTAGTTGTAAATCTAAGGTTTTGGAGATAGAATTTTACCCCCAAACTATTATAATCAAATTGGTACCTTGAAATTACTGGTTGCAGTTTCAGTAACAAGAAGTAAGATTGACAAAAAAGCAGAATTAACAATTTTTTTTTTGCCAAATCCATTTCTTGTAGTGGATGAGGCACAAATTTGTACTAGAGGACCTAAAACTAAAAATCAAGACGCAAAATGCAAATTTAACACTAAATTGAATTATTTAAGAACTAATGAATGCAAAGAGACAACTTGATAAGCCTATAGAGGAATCAAGAGAAAATGTGGAAGACCTCTCCTCCTTCTAGAAGATAATTTGCAACCAAGGCTTCTCCATTTGCTTATATTCAAGAGTGAAATCACCAAAACACACCAAGAGCACAAAATCATTCCGAGAGCATCAAGAGCACCAAATGAAAACAAGATCAAGATTGTGTATATATTTACTTATGATAAAAAGGGGATCCAATATTCTTATTTAAAGGAGGTTTGGAGGGCTAAAAAGATAGAAAAAAAACAACCTTGGACAAGCTGATGCCATAGAGATCAGCCTCAAAATTTAATATTTTTTAAAATAAGAAAGTCCAAATTTATCAAATCCATGCCCTATAATTTACCAGGTGTGTATTTGGTCAAGGTTAAGAAAAATAAAGCAAAACAAAAAAAAGGAGGGTTTAAACTTGCACTTAGCAATTTTGAGAGCCTCTCTAGGGATTTTAAAGAAAAATGACTCATTTGGATCTGTCAATTTCCATGTATATATCACCCATAAAATATTTATTTAAATTATTTTCAAACTCTACTCTCTTTTAGGTTTGAACCTTGTATATACTGTTTAGAACACCAAGATATTTAATATTAGGTTTATTCAAGTTGCATTTGGCATCTTTGGAAAGATACTAAATCACACCATTACATCAAACTATACATTTATATCAGATTAACCAACCATATGTAGCTTATCTTTTATCAAAGATATTTTTTAAAAATATTTTTCTCAACATTTTATATTATCTCAATTAGCTCCTTGAAACCATTTTATTAAGAGATTTAGTATTTATTGATTAGTTACCCTCTCCAATTTGAATTTTATCAAGATTAAGATTAATACTATGATTAAATAAGATACCCTATGTTATTTTCTATAGGAACACCATCATTCTCAAGATTCTATAATCAACACTAGTTGACAAGATTAAAAAGATTAATTTTATAAACAAATCACCACTTCAATTTTTTTCTTATAATTAATAATAAAAATTGTTAAAGTTTGACATTGAGAAAAGCTTACAGAGAACATGAAGTTGGACTAATAATATCAACACACTCAATCCAATATTTATGAATAGTTTCCTTTGGATTATACATACCTATAAGTTTATCCCTACCTGCAGGTGTCTTTAGGGTTGTACATGTTACTCACTAGGGGATTAGAATCTAATATTATAATGTGGAATTCCTTGGTGTACGTTTCTTGCCTCAAACCCTTTTAAATTAATAAATATCATGTTTGATAATAAAATTATTCTTTTTGATATTTGAAATTATTATGAGCATTGAAATGCTTCACTATTTCCATTTTCAAATTTAATAATGCAAATAGTTAAAAATTTTAATAATTTTTTTGAATTCTACATAGATTACATATATTGGCATGCTATTTGTAACCTATAAATTTTAACTTTAAGATGCATTTAATGCATTTTATCTTACATATAATACATCTATTTTTCAAATGAATGTTAGAAATATTCAACATTATCAATTTTTGGGAAGTGTTATTCTATTTTTATATGTTTAAATTTATCTATTTTAATTATGGATTATTTCCAAACATTTAATAGGTTTAGACCTTATACGATTCTTGGAATCTTTAAATTGAATTTCATTTTGATTTGATACTACACAAACACCATTTTCACTTTTACCTCCTATATTCTTGGCACTTTAAAAGTATCATTAACTAAAAACTGCTTATATTCAATCATCTTTATAGTAAATATGTATGCTTATGTGCATGACAAAACTAAGTAGCTCCATATTCAACTTTCATGAGTGTGTCTTATTTTTATGTTAAGCCATAATGGTTCAATATATAAGACATGTGCATGATATAAAATAATATAAATCATTAGAGAAATCATAAAATCTTATTCACATTATCAAGAGTTCCCATTATGAGGATATATATACATGCAATGATAATATTTATATAAAAAAATAAAGTACCATCCAATGTGTTTTCCTTAATAAATGTATATACCCCTAAAATATGAACACAACATTATCTATGACAATGTTGGCCATAGTAGTCATATCGATTTTATGTTTTATTATTGTTAGTAATATAAGCCATAAATGAAATAGTATTTTATTTTTTTTGTAATATGTGAAAAATAAAATATGCATTAATAATGATTTATATGAACTAAAGGAATATTGTAAAATTAATTTGTTACAACCAATTTCTTACATTTTTACTAAGATAAGTTCTACTTGACATATATTTGATTAAAACAATTAGAGGATATGCCACAACTTGTGTTGCTTCCAATTTCTTATGGTCATGCCCTAGTTCCACATGAGATACAATATCTTATTTTGTAAATGCTTTTAGAAGGTCAAATTTGCTTTCACAAATATCTTTTAAGATAAATTACAAATTTTTAAAATTGAAATTTATTTATTTTTAAATGATAATATCTTTTTTAGCATATTTTTAAAATGATAATGTACACTAAACATGTGTAAATTTTTATATCATTTATATATGGGATTAAAAAGAGTCTTTATTGTAATATATCATGATTATATTCTTATGAAATTTTGATAAATCATATTATTGAAATTACAACTTGAGTGGGCCTAATAATAATGACATTAGAACTCTGAGGTTTTTGGAGACCTTCCGCTCTAGCCTAGGAGTGGGAGGACATCTCTCTAGGTATTTCATGCTTCTGCATTAGGACAGTGAGATCCTTTGTGTAGTTCCCTTTGGATGATTCTCTTTTGAGGTCATTTTTAGAGCTTTTTTGATGGAGTTCCTCTTGCTTTATCACTCTCTTAGCTCTGGTAGGATTGAAGGGTTTCCTACTTTGCTGTGGCTATTAGTTACCTTTGGGGAGAGCCATGTATTTTATTTTCATCTGGCATGGGAGGATTTCCCATCGGTATTTTCTTTTTTAACTTTTTCTATGGTTTTATCTGGGCTTTAGGGGGTGCTAGCAGATCCATGGATGCCTTAAAGGAGGGGTTATGATGGTGTTTCTCCTAGTTAGTATTTATTCTATGGACTTGATTGGTCTTTGGGGGTGCCAAGAGGGTTCATGGTGGCCATGATGGAGGGTTTGATTATGATAATTTCCCGTCAAGTTGGTTCCTTTAGGCTAGTTTCCTTTATGAGGGAGGGCATGAGGGTCCATGGAAACCTTATAGGAAGCATTCAAGAGGTATTGTTAGTTTCTTGGATAGCTTCGTAAGGGGCTAGATAGGGATGGAAGAGGTTTGGTGGTATCCATTCTTGGAGAACTTTGGGAGGAACTAGATGGGCATCAGGTATGTCATGGTGGTGGTATTTTGGAGGTTCTACTAGTGCCTTGATTGGATTGGGAGGGCAAATGGGGTGTTTGTAGGTTAATCTAGCGGTGTTGGTTATTGAGGTTTTATGGGTCTGTATTCTTTTTAATGAGGCTTTCTCTATTTTTACTTGTCCAAATTGATGGGATCCTGGAGGTGAATTCTAGTTTTCTTCGGGATGAGCCAACACTTTTTTTCCTTTTTCCTTCATGGGAGAGCCTCATAGAGGGAATTATTTTTAATTTTTAAATTATGTTAGCAGTATCAAAGGGCTAAGGGGCCCTTGTATTTCCTTTCTTATGTGATATTTCTTTGATTGTGTGCTCTCCCAAAGAGCTAGTTTTATTTTGATGAATCTCTTCTCTTGGTGATTTTTTTTAGATTTGGGCTACCTAAAGTGGGAGGCATTCTTCTAAGGTTCCCTTTGGGTGGATCTCTTTCAAGATAGTTTTAGATATGAGCATCTAGGGATCAAGAGACCTTATTTCATGCTTATGTTAAAGCAATTTTCTCCCTACATTTTTTACTGGTCCATGAAACATTATTCGGGTCTCTTGGAAGCTAGATCAAACAGTTTCTCTTGGGTGGAAAAATTTGGTTTCAGATCTAAATCTTTGACTTTGGTTTCAATTTTAAATTGTGAGCAAGAATCTTTGTTTTCAAATTTGAATTTCAAAGTGGGAAACTCTTTTTAAAATTTGATTTTAAAACAACCCATTTTGAATTATTTAGGTCTTTGTAGACCTTTTGGTGGCTTTCCAGCTAGGAGCCCTCCTTGTAGAGGGCTTCTTTTATTTTGAGTTTTTCATTTTAAGGGATGGTGGTGTCCTCCCATTTTATTGTGCTCTTGTATTTTTTGTGGGAATATATTCCAGGATTGTCTTTAAGAATATTTTTTCTCTTGTAAAAGGTTTGAAGACTCTTTCAAAACCTCTTCTTCCAACCAATCAAAAAAACATAAGGTCTAAGGTTTGAATCTAGTGAGGGGTAGGATTGTACACAATGATTCAATAATGATAGTCTAGTTGGATAAATACATAGTGGATGCACTATAGTTGGTCAAAATCTATATCTAGGGGATTAAAATGCTCTAGTTAAAGCAAGCATAGATAAAGCAACTTTTTCAAAAAATCTCAAAAGTTAGCAATTTAAAGGATACTGTTTGATAAATTGGGAAATGCCTAAGGTTAGAACTTAGCATGATAGAGACAACTAATTATGATGTATAAATGACCTAATTTTTAGGTCACTATTGAAATTTTGAAGAAATGTCAAAGAGGCATATGAAGAATGTAATTTAATATTTACTTAATATAGAATTACGACTTTTTTTCGAGGAAAAAAAAGCATAGTGGATAAACATCCTCCATAAAGATTGCTCCATATGACCTATAGCCTCTTGGATATTAAAAACTATAGTACCTTTCTTTTACAAAAATTTCTACTATAATCATACCAATGGAAGATAATATGGTGGAATCTTCATAATTTAAATACTCATTAATTAGTCTCAAACTCTAAAGGTCATTTACAAATATTATTTATATGTTTTAAAAAAATTATTGTCTGGTTTACTTATTAATTAAATAAAGTGTAGTTTTCAAAATAGTGAAATGCATCCCTACAAATAAGCTTTGACTCATTTTTATAGTGAATAGCTCTTGCCTTTAAGTCTCAACTATAATATAATGAAACCCTAGTATCTAGTTTAACATAAACTAAAAAGTTCTTAGTTTTAATGACAAATAGCTTCCAATCTAGCCAAATTTACCTCTAGATGGTCCTTGTGAGTAGCATCCACTATTTTTATTGAATAGTAGTTTTTTCCCTTTTTTATTTGCTATAGTGGGTCCCATTTAACCCACATCATCTTCCTAATAAAAATCATGTCATTGACAATTAAATCAACATATTTGGATTGATTTCTATATTTTTTACACCATATGTGTTGATTGAATAAATAATTAGAGAAAGAATATTTGTAAGTAGATCAATCACTTTTTATAGTTCTCTAGTAGTGAGTCACTATCATCCATGCAATTTGACCTTATTCAAAAAAATAGTTATATTTATTCATTACTTCATGTGCTTAGCTAAACTATTACACAAAATCCTATATCTTTATCTTTCTTCATGCTATCATGACATAACATATATGGCACTTAGCAATTGGTCATCCTTTTTTATTTATTGGGCAACTTAGGCCCTTTAAAACTCTTTCTTTGATTGGATTGATTGTTAATTAATCATGACATTCGAATTGGTGGGACTAACATCATATGATAAATTCCATTTAGTGACTGAGATAGATCTAGTGCAAATGGGATAGGATGAGCAAAATAAATCATCTTAAGTGAAATAATTATTGTTTCTTTTTTTACTAGTGAATCAATAAATGCATAAAAAATAAATCCCTTTGAGTTAGGTGGCTTGTATCAATGCATTCTTGAATTGGATAAATTTCTTTAAATCCATAAAATTTCTTATTTTATTCTTTGGTCCCTAGTAATTTGAATTTTCTCTTAATATCTTCAAATCTACACCATATCCCTTATTGGACATATTTAATTTATTTTTATTTTGTATTCATGAAAAAATTAGTATCTATTTGATCTAGCCATGTGAAAGTTTTTAGTATGGTTTTATGTTTAAAAATACTCAAAAATATATATTGTTATCCTAATCATAATATTAGGGGCATAACATTTTTATTAGGACTATGTTTTGATCTCATTTGAGAGAGAACAACAATTTCTCTAACAAAATCTATCATAGATAGACTTATCAACAACTTTATGGAGAATATGCTCTAGAGCCTCCCATAAATAGAAGATAAAACTGTTGGAAATATTGAGTTGTCATTGATGTCAAAGGGTGCATGGTATTCAAGGCATAAATATTATTCAAGGATGAGAAGGTTACAAGGTTGGACAATATATCAATTATATCAAAAATGGACTTGGTGAATAGCAAAAAATGGATAATTATTCAAGGTAAGGTATATCTCAAAACAAAGGATTATAATATTTAAATATCAAATTTAAATATTATAGAGAGAAGGACAAAGGTTTTAAAGTTGCATGGGATAAAAGATTTAAATATTACCAGAGAAGGACAAAGATTTAAAAAGTTGCTTGGAACAAAGGTATAAATATTGCAAGAGAGGGATAAAGGTTTAAATATTAAAGTGAATGGTTTATAAAAGGTTTAAAAGAGGTGGAAGATTTATAAAAGGTTTAAAAGATGTGGAAGGTTTATAAAAGGTTTAAAATAAGTGGAAGTGTTATAAAAGGTTTTGGAAGGTTATATTTAATAAATTTAAATATATATTGCATGGGCCAACATCCCTTGGGCACACCATATAAAGGTAAGGTTTAAATTTAAAATTTTAAATATGACAACTGACCTCGTTGAGCGCTAAAGTCAAAAGCCTATTAAAAGTCTATTAAATAACTATGCTAAGGTGTAACAAAAATTTAAAAAATCCTTTGCATGAAGTTCGTTCAGTAGGCAGACAACAAGGGAGAGAAGAGCACATGTTTTAGAGGTAGAAATCGAAAGGAGATCTTAAGTTAATAATTGTGCACCTTGGTTTTCATTTGGGTGGCTAGCTCAGATGGTAGCCTAGCCCTGTGTAGAATGCTGCTTAGCAGGAGGTCGAGGTGTCAAATCATGTCGACACCAAATTTTTGTTAGAAGCAGAAATCAAGTTATGAAGGAATCAAAACTGTTTTTGCACCAGTCTAATCTCATGTGTTGCATTAGCACAGCTGGTTAAAAGCACTTAGGAAAGTATTATGATTCTTGAGGTCAGTGGATCAATTCATAGCAGTGTAAGGTATTAATTTTTATTTTATTAAATTCAATAAAGTTGGATAGGAGAAATAAGGGTCATTGGTATAATTTTAAGGTTATAATTTTTGTATGTGAATCTAAGGGTGAAATAAGGCTTTTTTAAGTTAGTGTGAGACTTCCTTGTTGGAAATAAATAGGAGTTATAAGGGTTTTATGTTAGTATGATATTTCATTGTTGAAAATAAATAGGAGTTATAAGGGTTTTTATGTTAGTGTGATATTTTATTATTGGAAATTAATAAAAGGAGTTATAAAGGTTTAAGTTTTCTTAATAAAACTTTATAGTGTGAGGGAGGTATAAGATATTATTTTTAAGATTTATTGTGCATATCTTTGATAAGGGTTTTTAATGTGATTTATTTGTTATCTTATCAAGAAAAGAAAAAGAGATATGCTAACCTGTTTTTGAGTGGCAAAATAAAGGAAAATTAATTTTGGTAAGATAGGTTTGGAAACCACATGCAAAAGAATATTATCATCATTGTGGAAAATTTAGAGGTATGGTGATTTAATTACTTTCTCAAGATGGTTTTGTTTAAGGAAAATATTTTTTTATCATAAGGTTGGAGGTATAAGGCATTATTGGATGTGAATTTTTTTGCTTGAAATTGGGAATAAATTGATAAGAGTTATAGATCAGTTTTGAGAGCAAAGTTGTGCATGAGTTTTGATTGAAATTGGAAATAAATTAATAAGAGTTATAGATCAATTTTAAGAGCAAAGTTGTCAATTGGTTTTTATTGAAATTGGGAATAAATTTATAAGAGTTATAGATCAGTTTTGAGAGTAAATTTATGCATTATTCATGATTGATTTTGGAAGTAGATGAAAAGGACAGACTTGTGCATTATGATTGGTTTTGAAGTGAATGTACAAATCATCAATTACTAGACCAGTTATCTAGTGCTAGAATAATTCTACCTTTTGATGTAATATATGTGAGACATGTGAAAGCGACAGACTTAATGAATGTGAAGAAAATATTGGGTATTTTTTCAATGCATATCATTCTCTATATGTTCATGAAGATAAAAAAATTTTAGGTAGAACATATTTCAATTGCTTTAGTTGAGGAAAACACATTGAAGAATAGGTGAAGAACTTGATGACATCATTATGCAATATTTGGGAATAGATGAACATTGTTTTGTATGCAAGATTTGGAAATAGATGAGCATTGTTTGGATCATATTTGAGAAGTATCTAGAGCAAATTTGAGCAGAGTTTTATGAGCAGCTTTGAGCAGGTTTTGTAAGTAGATTTGAGTAGGTGTTATGAAAATATTTGTGAGCAAGTTATGGAGCTGATTTGAGTAGGTGTTGTGAGCAAATTTGTAAATAGGTTATGGAGCTAAATTGAGCAGGTTTAGTAAGAATATTTGAGTAGGTTTTATGAGCAAGTTATGGAGTTGTTTTGTGCAGAGTTGAAGATAAATTTTGAGTTGAGTTGAAGACAGAGTTTGAGAAAAGTTGAAGATAAAGTTTGAGTCGAGTTGAAGATAGAGTTTGAGAAAAATTGAAGATAGAGTTTGAGTAGAGTGGAGTGGTGTCCATAGAACTAGAACAGAATGGAGTGGTGTCCACAAAACCAAAATATAGTGGAGTGGTGTCCAAAGAACCAGAATAGAGTGGAGTGGTATCCACAGAACCAGAGTAGAGGGGATTGGTGTCTTCTGTGGAGTGGTTTCCATAAAACCAGAACAAAGTGGAGTGGTATACAAAGAACTTGAGAGGGGATTGGTATATCATATGGATTGGTGTCCATGGATATTGTAATAGGGGATTGGTGTCTCCTGTGGGTTTGTGCCTACAAAATTTGTTGATAAATTTATATGAATTTTTTCTCTATGGATGTAGCCCAAATTGGGTCAACCACGTTAAATTTGTGTCTCTCATATGTATGATTATTTATGCATTGTTTCATTTACTGCAGTGATATTATTTTTGTTATCATTTGAATTGAAAAGTAAAATGTTTTATCTTATACTGTTCACCCCCCCTCTCAGTATAATATTATGTTCTTCAATTGGTATCAGAGCGGGTTCCTTCATGAAAGCCTAAAAAATTGAAGAAAGATATTATAGGAATACAAATGGTAAATAATAAAGAACCAAAATCAAGTAAAGAATCAAGTAGTGGAGAAATAACTTTGAGAGAAGAAATAAGAAGGATTAAAGAAAACACAAATGTTTTAGTTGTGGTAACATTGGTCACTATGCAACTTATTGTCCACAAGCTCGAAGTAGCAGCAATGATGAAAGTCTATCAGATAGTGAAAAATAAGATGATGCTATTGTTGAAGACCAAGAAGAAGAGAAAGTTTCAAAAAAATAAAAGAAAACCACATTTGATATAGAAAAGGAACTTGTTGTTGATATTGAAGAATTGAAAAGGGATAACTCAATATAAGAGGATAAGAAAACAAAGGCAAAGCTTCTACAAGATCTCATCGACTTAAAATTTAAAATTGAAGAGGAAAGGAGAGTTGAAGAAGGTATGGCTGAGAAGTTAAAGGTAAAATAGCTAGAATGTGAAATATTAGAACATGAAGTGGTTTCTCTAAGGATGTAAGTGAAAGATTCAAATGATAAGCTACATAGGTTTGGGAAAAGCACAAAAATTGTGGGTGATATTATCCAAACACAAAGATATTCATCTATAAAGATTGGACTTGGTTTTGAATAAGGTCAAAAGAAACAAAAGGGGGAGTCAAGCTCAAAAGAAAAAAAACATCAAAGAAAGTAATTTAAGAAGAGCCTAAGACCTATGTTGATGTGTTGAGAAGTGGAAGCATCAATGAGGAAGAAAATAATGCACCATAAAGGAATAGGGACCATCACAGAAATGGCAATGTGAGAACCATGCAGTCATATCCTCCAAGGCAATCAAACAGGTTTCAATATTTCTTCAATGGTTATTTTTTTTATGAAATCAATTTGGTCATAAATCTATAAATTGTAGGGTCCATGCTAAGAATTATTATGGCTTCACCAAGAGGAACTTCAATTCATTTACATATTTCATTGACTATAACATCATTTGCTACAAATATGATAATTTTGGACACAAACCTAAATGGTGTAGAATAGTGCTCCTTAATTTCCAAAGATAGGAAAGAAAAAGGATACTCAAAATTTTCAAAGAGGTATGATCTCCAAAGTTTGGAGAAATAAAATGAAACAAGAAGAGGAGCATAGTAATTTGGGAGTTTCACTCCCATCCCATAATTGATCACCTCAAGAAAATGAGGTGGTGAGGGGACTGTGCTAAATGTCATACGTTTAGCCCCAAGGAGCCCTTTGCCATTGACATAAAAGGGGGAGAATTTAGTTAGGGGGAACAACATGCTAGGGGGAGTAGATTGGTAATCCAATTGTAGAAAAAGAAAATGTTTTTTGCATGGTTATCATCAATGACAAAGGGGGAGATTTTTGGAAATATTGAGTTGCCATTGATGCCAAAGGGTGTATGGTATTCAAGGAAAAAATATTCTTCAAGGATGAGAAGGTTACAAGGTTGGAAAATATATCAATTATATAAAAAATATAATTGGTGAATAACAAACAATGAAAAATTATTCAAGGCAAGGTATATATAAAAAAAAGGATTATAATATTTAAATATCAAATTTAAATATTATAGAGAGAAGGACAAAGGTTTAAAAGTTGCATGGGATAAAATATTTAAATATTACCAAAGAAGGACAAAGATTTAAAAATTTTCTTGGAACAAAGGTTTAAAGATTGCAAGAGAGGGACAAAGGTTTAAATATTAAAGTGAATGGTTTATCAAAGGTTTAAAAGAGGTGGAAGGTTTATCAAAGGTTTAAAAGAACTAGAAGGGTTATAAAAGGTTTTGGAAAGTTATATTTAATAAATTTAAATATATATTGCATGGAGCAACATCCCTTGGGTGCACCATACAAAGGAAGGGTTTAAATTTTAAAATTTGAATATGATAGCCGGCCTCGTTGAGCGCTAAAGTCAAAAGCCTATTAAAATGCTATCAAATCACTCTGCTAAGGTGTGAGAAAAAATTAAAAAATCCTTTGCATGAAGTTTGTGTAGTGGGCATACGACAAGGAAGAGAAGAGCACCAGTTTTAGAGGCAGAAATTGAAAGGAGATATTAAGTTAATAATTATGCACGTTGGTTTTCGTTTAGGTGGCTAGCTCAGATGGTAGCCTAGCCCTGTGTAGAACGCTACTTGGTAGGAGGTCGAGGTGTCGAATCTTGTCAATGCTGAATTTTTTTTGGAACTAGAAATCAAGTTACGAAGGAGTCAAAATTGTTTTTGTGCTAGTCTAATCTCACGTGCTGTGTCAGTGCAACTGGTTACAAGTTCTTGGAAAAGTGTCATGACCCTCCCTAGCTGACTTTATGGCACAAGAAAACAATGTATTAACCTATGATGTGGTGATACCTAGTTTGAACAATTGAACCAACTATATGATGTTTAGTTGATTTATAAGGGCGTGTTATCGCTAACATATTGCCAAGTGTGCAGGATCAGGTACACTCGTAGGTGGAACAGGCAGAGTCACCCACCAAAAATGAGGGTACCAAAGATCAGGGGAAATGATGATTAAGGTACTCGGAGGTAACATGGATAGATACCTTCATATAGGCATGCATTGATGGAAGGGATAATCATCGATGGCTGATCACCTTGAGCTTTAGTTGATAGCCTAGTAGCTATCATAAAATATCTAGCTAAGATAGGTGATTGGGTTGATGGAAAGATTCCCTCTTTGTTGTTGTATAAATTTGTTTGCTCTTTACTGCATCATGGCTTGAGTAGTTTAATGTTGGGTTTTCTATATGAGAACAACTGCAAGATGTATATAGATGCATAAGGTAAACTGTCATGTTGAAGTGAAAGTAAAGCATCATCCTTATGAAAGAAAGCAAATTAAATTTATATGCTGAATGAAGATTCCTTTAAACTAATTAATGAAGTTTAAGTAAATAATGTTTGGCTCATTGGAGCTCATTAGTAAACTTCATTTGCAATTAATAAATGAGTTTTCATTTAAATTAATTAAAAGTGTTCATTTTAATGATAATAGAGAATTCATTAAAAGACTTTAATTAATTGAATTAAATGAAAGAGAATTCATTTAAAAATATAAAAAAATATATATATAATAATAGATATATTTTATTTAAAAGCAATAATGAAATTGTGTAAATAAAAGTAATATATTTTAATGTTGATAAATATCATGAGAATGATATTTTAATTAAAGGAGTCATTCTTCATTTTTAAAATAAAATGTAATCATCCCTTTCCTATACAATGAAACCTATGAAATAGCCTATGAGGCTACTAATTTCCAAAGGTGGAAAATATGGGAAGAATGCATAGAGGATAGGGGACGGTGCATTGAAGAACGAAGGCTCAAGATAGGGGCTCGAGGTTTGAGAGGATGATGGACGGGCCACCTGGGCGGACAGACACGTAAGGAGGAAGGCAAGGAAAAGAGAGGGGATGAAAGGAAGAGAGAGCATAGGGAGCAGAGAAAATGAAGATGAGAGACAGGGAGAATAGGAAGAATGCACCAGAAGCTAAGAGGAAGGGCAGCTAGACGTCACCAGCTTTCCATCTCCATAGGAGTTTAAGGTTGGGTTGCTTTAATCTTGAATTTAGTTTTAAATTGCATTGGTTTACTTTGTAAGCATTGTGTTGTTTGAAAGAAACCACCATATGCTTTGTAAGCACTGTGTTGTTTGAAAGAAACCACCATATATTTGTAAGCATTATGTTTTTTGAAAGAAACCACCATTTGCTATAAGCATTGTGTTGTTTGAAAGAAACCACCATATGCTATGTAAGAACTGTCTTATTTGAAAAAAACCACCATATATTTGTAAATTATGTTGTTTGAAAGAAACCACCATTTTATTTGTAAGCATTGTGTTGTTTGAAAGAAACCACCATAAGCTTTGTAAGCGTTGTGTTGTTTGAAAGAAACCACCATTTTCTTTGTAAGCACTGTGTTGTTTGAAAGAAACCACCATTTGCTTTGTAAGCATTATGTTGTTTCAAAAAAACCACCATTTGATTTGAAAGCACTATGTGCTATGAGCATTCAGGGAGTGTTTTAGTGAGTGGTTATGAGCTAGATTAGAACCAATGAGCTTAGTGTTTTTGATTAGAGTATTAAAACCTAGTTAGTGTTTTATTAAGTTAGAACAATGAGGTTTTTTTAGTGAGTTTTAGTGAGTTTTTTAGTGAGCGTAGGCTTTAGAGGAAGCCAATGAGCATTAGCAGTGAGTGTTGTGCATGTTCGAAGGCCACATCATGTCGAAGGGAGGCACTGTGAGGGTTGCCTAGTTCTAGTTTGCTTAGATGCTAGGTTTCACCATGGTTGCTCAACATCCACCTTGGAAGGCGTTGACCTCTAGTTGTAGACCCTACATTAGGGAAGGTGTTGTGTAACTGGTTTTAATTAAAAGAAACCTTGTTCTATGAGAAATATAATTAAGGGTTTTAATTAAAAGAAACCTTAGTTTCATATAAAATATAATTAAGGTTTTTAATTAAAAGGAACCTTTGATTTATATGAGATTTATTTAAGGTTTTTAATTAAAAGGAACCTTTGATTTTATGAAATGTATTTAAGGTTTTTAATTAAAAGGAACCTTTGATTTATATGAGATTTATTTAAGGTTTTTAATTAAAAGGAACCTTTGATTTTATGAAATGTATTTAAGGTTTTTAATTAAAAGGAACCTTTGATTTATATGAAATTTATTTAAGGTTTTTAATTAAAAGAAACCTTTGATTTATATGAAATATATTTAAGGTTTTTAATTAAAAGGAACCTTTGATATATGAGATTTATTTAAGGTTTTTAATTAAAAGAAACCTTTGATTTATATGAATTAATTAGTTTTAATTTAGGAAATTAAGATTTTTAAATTAAAAAAACCCCTTAATTTAAAGAATTGATTATTAGAGAATTAAATTAAAGAGATGTGGATTTATTCATGAATTGAAGTTATGGGGCTTCAATTTAGGGAATGAATGAATGATTGTTTTAAAGGTTAAAGGTATGGGACTTTAATGCTTTAAAAAGTAATTGATTGATTGGAAATGGTGAATTAAAAAGGATGTAGATTTATTCTTTGAATTGAAGTTATGGGGCTTTGATTTAGGGAATGAAAAGAAAGGGATTGTTTTAAAGGTTAAGGGTATGAGACTTTAATGCTTTAAGACATGAATGAATTTGATTTAAGTTAGACCTAGATCTAAGTGGTACATGTTGGATGACTCTCTAAGGGAACTTGAGAGGTGAAAATAAAAGTAAGGGTTCTTTTATGATATCCATTATGCATTAGATGGTTAGAAACTTAATTGAATTTTGTATAGTTGCAATTTGGCAAAGTAAATGAATAGATGCATTTAAAGGTATGCCTATCCTGAACCATGAGTATCCTGATCCCCTACTACCCTCAAAGAACCAATGGGAAGCAAGGAGAAGCAAGGAGTTCCATGGAAACAAAGAATAGGTAATTGTATCTTACGTTGATTTACTTATGATCAAATAGACTAGAATTGTGGGGAGATATCCCCAATGCAGATAATGTGATATTATTTAAAGTAAGAAGGATTTATCATGTAAGAATTAATGAGATAATTGTTTATTGGTTTAGTGAAGGTACTTTTCCTTTATTTCTGTATCTGGTTATATTATGTAGTTGATTCTCTTTTAGTGTTAAGCTTGCTTTATTTTCTCTATCATTGTTTGATTGCTTTATGATGTTATAGTAATTAGATGTATCATTGTTTGGTTGCTTGATGATAGAAATCTAAGTGTAGAGTTCTAGGGTGAACTCAGAGGTGACCTAAGGGAATTAAGAACCCCTTAGGGTGAACATAGGTAACCTAAGGGAATTGAGAACCCCTTAGGGTGAACATAGGAGACCTAAGGGAATTGAGACCCCCTTAGGGAGATAAAGGACTAAGTTGTGAAGAGATTACATCCGAGTTAAGATAGCTCATCATGGAGATGAGATAGATAGCTTAACTCATAATACTCATAGCATACCTACACATAAGGATTTGTGTATGGTATGGAGATGTGTGTATACCTTCGATGGACTGAGGGTGATAGGTCTAGCTCATCAAGAATGATGGGACAGATGGACTTATCTATAGTAACACATGTTACGCCTACACAGATGGACTTGTGATAGGGTACTTCATGAGATGTAGCTTCCAAGAAAACTTAGGTGATTGAAACTTTAGGTTATACTAGTTGGGTTAGGGGTTCATGAAGGGTTCATGTATCCCTCTCCTTAGTAAAAAAAAAACTTTTCTATTTTTGTATTTTTCTGTTTGTGTGTTTTTTGGGTCATTACATTTGGTATCAGAGCTCTAGGTACGAGGGTATAGAGCTTCTATGTGTGCTAAAGGGAAATTAGATGTATCCAATGAAGGCTTGCTTAAGGTAAAGGCTAAAGCTGGAATGATCTAGGATACCCTATTTGCTAGAATCTAATGGGAATTAACCCCAAGGGAGCGTGGATGTCAGGATACCTTAGTATGGGCTTTGGTATCAGTGATACATCCTAGCCTGGGATATTACCCTAGTTAGGTTGTTAATGCATATAGCAAGAGAACTCTATATTATGGCTTGATTAGAGATACAACTTAAGATGAAACTATAATCTAATATTCTTTCTTGGATGGAATCAGGTTAAGATGCCACCTAAGACCAGAAGAGGGAGGCCTACACCTAGACAAACTTAAAAAAGTAATGTCAAAGAAGAAAACCAGGATGGGGGACCAACAAGCCCCAATAGGGAGGTAGAAGACCTCACCACTATGGTCACTGCTATGTAGGATCAGATAAGATAGTTGCTAGAAATGGTTGCAAATCAAAATTTGCAAGTTTGAGGCTCAAATATTGGTCTAGATAGTGGATTAACTATAGAACAAGTGCAAGCCAGAGCCTTAGCAGAAAAGGAAATAACTAGGGACATGAAAAACATTAGTATCTCCAAGTTTGATGGAGAGGGTGATGGGGATGCAATGGAAGCATGGTTGAGAGAAGCAGAGGTTCACTTTATGATAAAAGGCTACTCATCAAGAACCCAAACACTTTGGGCTATGATTAACCTGGAAGGGGCTGCTATGGAGTGGTGGGAAACCCACTATGAGGAAACTAAGATTGAACCCATTGATACTCCATGGGAGGAATTTATAAATATATTTAAGAAGAGATTCCTAACAGAGCATTTCTATGCCTTAAAGTTTGAAGAATTTGCTAGTCTGAGACAAGGAACCAACATAGTAGAGGTGTACTATAAGAAGCTGGTAAGGTTGTTCAAATATGTACCTATTTATAATGAGAAAATGTGGGTTCATAAGTTCACTCTTGGATTGGAATCTAGGTTAAAGCATGATGTAGACATGCAGGAGCCTAAATCACTACAAAAGGTATATGACCTAGCAAAGAAAGTAGAGTCACACTTCTATTATAAATATGACACTCTACCCGAGCAAGCTCGGCAAGAGTAAAAGAAGAGGAATAGTAATGGGTTTGTAAAATGGGAGGTGGAACAAGAGCGAAAGGCTAAGAATCCCCAAAATCTTGAGAAGAAGCCTTATGGGAATCAGAAGAAGTTCAAGAAGAACTTTTGTAAGAAGGATAACAAACCCAACAACATGAAACCTCAACCATAGAAGTTGCAAGCTCCAACTCCAATAGTTAAGAGTGGGAATGAGAAACCTAAAAAATAGCAAGGACCCAAGGAAGGGTGCTACAATTGTCGAGGATCTCATTACTATAATCAGTGTCCATATCGAGCAGGGACTAGCACAGCTAATGCAAAAGGGAAGGAACCAGAACATCGGATCTATGCCGCAATCGAGAAGTAGAAGCTAGAGGGACAAGCCACCCCATTACTTGTGAAAGGTAAGGTTTTCAATAAGCAAGTAAACATTTTGATAGATAGTGGAGCCATTAATAGTTTTATTTCATCTAGTCTAGCAAGGACTATGTCGAAAAGGCCTAGATATTTGGCTCAAGGGTGGAAGGTTGAGTATGGTTCTGGGTAGACCTACTCGGTGAACCAGTGTTATCCTATGGCAGAAGTCACTCTATCTAAAGGGACTACAGATTATTATTTATATGTATCTCCCTTACATGCCTTTGATGTGGTCCTAGGGATGGATTGGCTACAGGATCATAAAGCCTTAGTCAATTTCCAAGACCGATGGATTGAGTATTCAGAGGAAGGCAGAGAGAGACTAAGAATTCATAGCAAACAAGGGGTGTTTGAACCTCAAATGTTGTCCGCTATGCAATTGAAAAAGGCCCTAAAGAGAGGAGGGATAGTGTATGTGGTAAAACTCAATGAAGTGGAGGACCATGAGAAAGGAGAAATACTAAGACAACATCCAATTTTATAGGATTTTTAGGATGTATTTCCAGAGGACCTACCTGGACTACCTCCTATATGGGAATTTGACTTCACAATTGAACTTATGATGGGAGTCGAACCTATTCATAGATCCCCGTATAGGATGAATCCTACTGAAATGTGAGAACTAAAGGTTCAATTGCAAGGATTATTGGAAAAGGGTTTGATAAAACCAAGTGTGTCACCGTGGGGTGCACCAGTTTTGTTCATGAAAAAGAAGGATGGTTCACTAAGATTGTGTATTGATTATAGGATGCTAAATAAGGCTACAATCAAGAACCGATATCCTTTACCTAGGATTGAAGATTTATTTGATCAACTAAAGGATGCCAAGGTGTTTACTAAGATCGATCTGAGGTCAGGGTATCACCAGTTAAGGATTCATGAGGAAGACACTCACAAAATGATATTTAAGACTAGGTATGGGCATTATGAGTTTACGGTTCTACCCTTTGGACTGACTAATGCCCCAGATGCTTTCATGAACTTAATGAATAGTGTGTTCCAAAGACACTTGGACCAGTTTGTCCTGGTATTCCTAGATGATATCCTTATATACTCTCGAGATAAAGAAGAACATGATAAACATCTTAGGATCATGTTGGAATTGTTAAGGAAGAATCAACTTTATGGGAATATGGCTAAGAGTGAATTCTATGTTCTAGAGGTACGATATCTTGGACACGTTATATCAAAAAAGGGGATTGTTGTGGATCCAAAAAAGATAGAGGCTATTCTGAATTGGCCACCCCCTACTAATGTGACTGAAGTACGAAGTTTCATGGGGTTAACAAGCTATTATAGATGTTATATAAAGGACTACTCCAAGATTGTTGGACCCATAACAAACCTTCAGAAGAAGGGGAAAGAATTCAAGTGGTCAGAGAAGTGTGAGGCTACCTTCATACTACTAAAGCATAAGCTTACTACTGCACCGATACTAAAGGTTCTCGATCCTCAAGGGGACTTTTTAGTGTGCATTGATGCATCAATAGAGGGGTTGGGTGGGGTACTCTCACAAGAGGATTCAATAGTGGCATATACTTCAAGGAAGCTCAAAAAGCATGAAGTTAATTATGCTATGCATGATTTGGAGCTAGTTATAGTAGTGCATGCTTTAAAGGTTTGGTACCACTACTTGGTGGGAAGGCCCTTTGAATTAAAAATAGACCATCAAAGTCTACGGTATATATTCACCCAACCAATACTCAATGCGAGACAGAGAAGATGGGTGGAATTTCTCATTGAGTATGATTTTGAGATTGAGTACATAAAGGGAAAAGAGAATAAAGTAGTTGATGCTTTGAGTAGAAGGAAATATATAGCAGCCATAACTAGAATTCACATGGACCTGATGGATCGAGTGAGATAGGAGCAATCTCAGGATGAGTATTGCCAAGGAATTCGAGTCAAGATGGATAGATATCCTAAAGGAAATAAGGAATTTAGTGTGAAATATGACTTTATATGTTATAAGGGAAGGGTCATCATACCAAATTTGGGTGATTTGAGGAACTTGATAATGCAAGAAGCTCATAGATCTCCTTATTATGCTCATCCGGGAGGAGCCAAAATGTGAGAAAACATGAAAAGAGCCTTCTTTTGGGTAGGAATGAAGAAGGATATCATAGATTTTATCGCTCGATGCCTCGAATGTCAGAAAGTTAAGGTAGAATGCTAGCATCCTATAGGAAAACTTCATCTGCATGATATACCTACGCAAAAATGGTAGGTTATATCTATGGATTTTATCGTGGGTTTACCCAAGACTCGGTACCAACATGATGCCATCTTTGTAGTGGTCAAAAAATTGACTAAGGTTACCCACTTCATACCGGGAAATACCAAGGATGATGCTCAGGTAGTGGCTAGAAGATTCATCAAAGAGGTATTCCGATTGCATGGGTTTCCTGAGGTAATTATCTCAGATAGAGACTCCAAATTCACTTCTAAATTTTGGAAATCCCTTCATAGTGCAGTTGGTACGAAATTGAATATGAGTTCAGCATACCACCCTGAAACCGATGGTCAAACGGAGTGGGTAAACCAAGTTTTGGAAGACATGCTCCGCATGTACTGCATGGATCACAAATATCAATGGGAAGATTATCTACCTTTGGTAGAGTTTACCTACAATAATGGACATCACTCCTTGCTAGGAATGGCACCTTTCGATGCCTTGTATGGGTGAAAGTGTAGAACACCATTATCTTGGGATAACCTAGAGGATCGAGTTGTGATTGGGCCAAAAATGGTTAGGGTAATGGAAGAGCAGCTAAAAGAAATTAGGCAAAGGCTTAAGGAAGTTATGGATAGGCAGAAGAGTTATGCAGATCTAAAAAGGACTCCAAGAGAGTATTCTATTGGAGATAAGGTGTTCTTAAGGGTTAAGCCAAAGAAAAGTGCTATCAAATCCATGAAGTTGGATCCACATTTTGTGGGGCCCTTTGAGATCATGGAAAATATCAGTCCGATTGCATACCGACTTGCATTACCACCTAATCTATCCAAAATCCATGACACCTTCCACATATCCTTGCTTAGGAAATATGTTGTTGACCCTGAACATGTGTGGGATGTTTCTAAATTGTAGATGGTAAATCTGGAGGCCATTGAAGTACTACCGATGAAGATTCTTGAGTTTCATTCTAAATATCTATGGAATCGGACTCTCGAATAGTGTAAGGTCCAGTGGGACCAGTTCTCTGAGAAGAATGCCACTTGGGAGAAAGTGGAGGTTATGCAAAAATATTTTCCCTTTTTGTTTGAAGCTATATGATGTAATAATTTTACTTTCTATTAAAAACAAAAGGAAAACTAGAAACACCGAGGATGATGTTTAATCCTAGTGGGGGAGGATGTCATGACCCTCCCTAGCTGACTTTATGGCACAAGAAAACAATGTATTAACCTATGATGTGGTGATACCTAGTTTGAACAATTGAACCAACTATATGATGTTTAGTTGATTTATAAGGGTGTGTTATCGCTAACATATTGCCAAGTGTGCAGGATCAGGTACACTCATAGGTGGAACAGGTAGAGTCACCCACCAGAAATGAGGGTACCAAAGATCAGGGGAAATGATGATTAAGGTACTCGAAGGTAACATGGATAGATACCTTCATATAGGCATGCATTGATGGAAGGGATAATCATCGATGGCTGATCACCTTGAGCTTTAGTTGATAGCCTAGTAGCTATCATAAAATATCTAGCTAAGATAGGTGATTGGGTTGATGGAAAGATTCCCTCTTTGTTGTTGTATAAATTTGTTTGCTCTTTACTGCATCATGGCTTGAGTAGTTTAATGTTGGGTTTTCTATATGAGAACAACTGCAAGATGTATATAGATGCATAAGGTAAACTGTCATGTTGAAGTGAAAGTAGAGCATCATCCTTATGAAAGAAAGCAAATTAAATTTATATGTTGAATGAAGATTCCTTTAAACTAATTAATGAAGTTTAAGTAAATAATGTTTGGCTCATTGGAGCTCATTAGTAAACTTCATTGCAATTAATAAATGAGTTTTCATTTAAATTAATTAAAAGTGTTCATTTTAATGATAATAGAGAATTCATTAAAAGACTTTAATTAATTGAATTAAATGAAAGAGAATTCATTTTAAGAAAAAAATATATGTATAATAATAGATATATTTTATTTAAAAGCAATAATGAAATTGTGTAAATAAAAGTAATATATTTTAATGTTGATAAATATCATGAGAATGATATTTTAATTAAAAGAGTCATTCTTCATTTTTAAAATAAAATGTAATCATCCCTTTCCTATACAATGAAACCTATGAAATAGCCTACGAGGCTACTAATTTCCAAAGGTGGAAAATATGGGAAGAATGCATAGAGGATAGGGGATAGTGCATTGAAGAAATGAGGCTCAAGACAGGGGCTCGAGGTTTGAGAGGATGATGGATGGGCCACCTGGGTGGACAGACACGTAAGGAGGAAGGTAAGGAAAAGAGGGGGGATGAAAGGAAGAGAGAGCATGGGGAGCAGAGTAGACACAGATGAGAGATGGGGAGAATGGGAAGAATGCACCAGAAGCTAAGAGGAGAGGTAGCTAGATATCACCAGCTTTCCATATCCATAGGAGTTTAAGGTTGGGTTGCTTTAAACTTGGAATCTAGTTTTAAATTGCATTGGGTTGTTGTATGTAAGCATTGTGTTTTTTGAAAGAAACCACCATTTTATTTGTAAGCATTGTGTTGTTTGAAAGAAACCACCATATGCTTTGTAAGCGCTATGTTGTTTGAAAGAAACCACCATATGCTATGTAAGCATTGTGTTGTTTGAAAGAAACCACCATATGCTTTGTAAGCACTATGTTGTTTGAAAGAAACCACCATTTTCTTTGTAAGCATTGTGTTGTTTGAAAGAAACCACCATATGCTTTGTAAGCATTGTGTTGTTTGAAAGAAACCACCATATTTGTAAGCGTTGTGTTTTTTAAAGAAACCACCATATGTTGTAAGCACTGTGTTTTTGAAAGAAACCACCATATGCTTTGTAAGCACTATGTTGTTTGAAAGAAACCACCATATGCTTTGAAAGCATTGTGTGTTGTGAGTTCATGGAGTGTTTTAGTGAGTGTTATGAGCATGTTAAGGAGATACTTGTTTTGAGGATAATGTTATATTAGAGAAGCATTTTTGTTTATAGCGTTTAGTGAGTGTAGCTTTAGAGGAAGCCAATGAGCATTAGCAATGAGTGTTGTGCATGTTTGAAGGCCACGTCATGTCGAAGGGAGCACCGTGAGGGTTTTGGTTCTAGTTTGCTTAGATGCTAGGTTTTGTCATGGTTGCTCAGCATCCACCTTGGAAGGCGTTGACCTCTAGTTGTAGACCCTGCATTAGGGAAGGTGTTGTGTAACTGGTTCTAATTAAAATGAAACCTTGTTCTATGAGAAATATAATGAAGGGTTTTAATTAAAGAAACCTTAGTTTCATATAAAATATAATGAAGGCTTTTAATTAAAAGGAACCTTTGATTTATATGAGATTTATTTAAGGTTTTTAATTAAAAGGAACCTTTGATTTATATGAAATTTATTTAAGGTTTTTAATTAAAAGGAACCTTTGATTTATATGAGATTTATTTAAGGTTTTTAATTAAAAGGAACCTTTGATTTATATGAAATTTATTTAAGGTTTTTAATTAAAAGGAACCTTTGATTTATATGAAATTTATTTAAGGTTTTTAATTAAAAGGAACCTTTGATTTATATGAGATTTATTTAAGGTTTTTAATTAAAAAGAACCTTTGATTCATATGAATTTATTTAAGGTTTTAAATTAAAGAACCTTTGATTTATAAGAATTAATTAAGTTTTAATTAGGAATGAATGAATGATTTTTTTAATAGAGGACCCTTTGATTAAGGTTGATTATATTAGGAGTTTTAAATTAAAGAGATGTGGATTTATTCATGAATTGAAGTTATGGGGCTTCAATTTAGGGAATGAATGAATGATTGTTTTAAAGGTTAAAGGTATGGGACTTTAATGCTTTAAAAAGTAATTGATTGATTGGAAATGGTGAATTAAAAAGGATGTAGATTTATTATTTAAATTGAAGTTATGGGGCTTTGATTTAGGGAATGAAAAGAAAGGGATTGTTTTAAAGGTTAAGGGTATGAGACTTTAATGCTTTAAGACATGAATGAATTTGATTTAAGTTAGACCTTGATCTAAGTGGTACATGTTGGATGACTCTCTAAGGGAACTTGAGAGGTGAAAATAAAAGTAAGGGTTCTTTTATGATATCCATTATGCATTAGATGGTTAGAAACTTAATTGAATTTTGTATAGTTGCAATTTGGTAAAGTAAATGAATAGATGCATTTAAAGGCATGCCTATCCTGAACCATGAGTATCCTGATCCCCTACTACCCTCAAAGAACCAATGGGAAGCAAGGAGAAGCAAGGAGTTCCATGGAAACAAAGAATAGGTAATTGTATCTTACGTTGATTTACTTATGATCAAATAGACTAGAATTGTGGGGAGATATCCCCAATGCAGATAATGTGATATTCTTTAAAGTAAGAAGGATTTATCATGTATGATTTAATGTGATAATTATTTATTGGTTTAGTGAAGGTACTTTTACTTTATTTTTGTATCTGGTTATATTATGTAGTTGATTCTCTTTTAGTGTTAAGCTTGCTTTATTTTCTCTATCATTGTTTGATTGCTTTCTGATGTTATAGTAATTAGATGTATCATTGTTTGGTTGCTTGATGATAGAAATCTAAGTGTAGAGTTCTAGGGTGAACTCAGAGGTGACCTAAGGGAATTAAGAACCCCTTAGGGTGAACATAGGTGACCTAAGGGAATTGAGAACCCCTTAGGGTGAACATAGGAGACCTAAGGGAATTGAGACCCCCTTAGGGAGATAAAGGACTAAGTTGTGAAGAGATTACATCTGAGTTAAGATAGCTCATCATGGAGATGAGATAGATAGCTTAACTCGTAATACTCATAGCATACCTACACATAAGGATTTGTGTATGGTATGGAGATGCGTGTATACCTTCGATGGACTGAGGGTGATAGGTCTAGCTCATCAAGAATGATGGGACAGATGGACTTATCTACAGTAACACATGTTACGCCTACACAGACGGACTTGTGATAGGGTACTTCATGAGATGTAGCTTCCAATAAAACTTTAGGTTAATACTAGTTGGGTTAGGGGTTCATGAAGGGTTCATGTATCCCTCTCCTTAGTTAAAAAAAAAAACTTTTCTATTTTTGTATTTTTTTGTTTGTGTGTTTTTTGGGTCATTATAGAAAGTACTGTGATTCTTGAGGTCAGTGGATCGATTTGCGACAGTGAAAGGTATTAATTTTAATTTTATTAAATTTGAAAATGGCAGATAGGAGAAATAAGGTCATTGGTATAAGTTTAAGGTTATAATTTTTGTATGTGAATAAAAGGGTGAAATAAGATATTTTAAGTTACTGTGAGTCTTCATTGTTGGAAATAAATACGAGTTATAAGGGTTTTATGTTAGTGTGATATTTCATTGTTGAAAATAAATAGGATTTATAAGGGTTTTTATGTTAGTGTGAGATTTTATTGTTGGAAATTAATAAAATGAGTTATAAGGGTTTGAGTTTTCTTAATAAAGCTTTATACTATGAGGGAGGTATAAGATATTATTTTTAAGCTTTTTTATGCATATATTTGATAAGGGTTTTTAATGTGACTTATTTGATATCTTATCAGGAAAAGAAAAGAGATATGCTAACCTATTTTTGAGTGGAAAAAGAAAGAAAAATTAATTCTGGTAAGACAGGTTTGGAAACAATATGCAAAAGAAGATTATCATCATTGTGGTAGATTTAGAGGTATGGTGATTTAATTCCTTTCTCAAGATGGTTTTGTTTAAGGAAAATATTTTTATTTTCATAAGGTTGGAGGTATAAGGAATTATTGGATGTGCATTGTTTTTGCTTGAAATTGGGAATAAATTGATAAGAGTTATAGATCAGTTTTGAGAGCAAAGTTGTGCATTAGTTTTGATTGAAATTGGGAATAAATTGATAAGAGTTATAGATCAGTTTTGAGAGTAAAGTTGTGCATTGGTTTTGATTGAAATTGGGAATAAATTGATAAGAGTTATAGATTAGTTTTGAGAGAAAATTTGTGCATTATTCATGATTGATTTTGGGAGTAGATGAAAAGGAAAGACTTTTGCATTGCGATTGGTTTTGCAATGAATGTGCAAATCATCAATTACTAGGTCAGTTATCTAGTGCTAGACTAAAGATACCTTTTTATGTAATAACTGAGACATGTGAAAGCGATAGACTTAATGAATGTGAAGAACATATTGGGTATTTTTCATTGCATATCATTCTCTATATATTCATGAAGTTAAAATAATTCTAGGTAGAATATCTTTAAGTTTCTTTAGTTGAGGAAAACACATTGAAGAATAGGTGAAGAACTTGATGACATCATTATGCAAGATTTGGTAATAGATGAGCATTTTTTTGCATGTAAGATTTAGAAATAGATGAGCATTGATTGGATTAGATTTGAGTAGTATCTAGAGTAGATTGAAGCAAGTTTTTGTGAGTAGGTTTGAGCAGGTTTTGTAAGCAGATTTAAGCAGGTGTTGTGAGTAAATTTATGAGCAGGTTATGGAGCTGATTTGAGCAGGTGTTGTCAATAAATTTTGAAGCAGGTTATGGAGTTAAATGGAGTAGGTTTAGTAAGCATATTTGAGTAGGTTTTATGAGTAGGTTATGGAGTTGTTTTAGGTAGAGTTGAAGATAAAGTTTGACCTGAGTTGAAGATAGAGTTTGAGAAAAGTTGAAGATAAATTTTGAGATGAGTTGAAGATAGAGTTTGAGAAAAATTGAAGATAGAGTTTGATCAGAGTGGAGTGGTGTACACAGAACCAGAATAGAATAGAGTGGTGTCCATAGAACCAGAATAGAGTGGAGTGGTGTCCATTGAACTAGAGAAGAAGGTATTGGTGTCTCCTGTGGAGTGGTGTCCATAAAACCAGAATAGAGTGAAGTGGTGTCCATAGAACTTGTGATGGGGAGTCTACAAATCGCTCACAACAGATTCTCAATTCTCATTCATTACACTTGGAAAAATTTACAATAATGGCAGCAGTCTGCCAAATAAACTCCTTTATCCTGAAAGATAGTTTATTTTCTTTTCTATTACAGCATCTTTCGCCCAGGAAGAAAAATAGCCTAAACTAGTCCAGAATGGCCCTCTTGCCTTCACGTCTGCAACTATGTCTCAGCAGTTTTTTGACCATCGTGCATGCCTTCGCTTCCCCTTTTAAAATCTCTGGCGTGACTCTCCATTTCATTTCCCGTGCCTCTTCATTGTCTTGGCTTTCGAAACGCCTTTCTTTTCGACTCTTGATCTTCGTCTGCTTTCACTGCACCTTGGTGCCACGTGTTGTTCAGTGCTGCCACTGTAGACTCTGTCCACCTGTCAACCAATGATGACGTTCGGTATACCACCGCTCGGTAATTTCCTCTGTAACGGCCCCTGTAACCGCCTGCCCTTTCTTTTCTTTTGTTTGGTCATGAAAATGCGACATGTCACGATATCGCGACACTTTTGGCTTCTTTGCCTTCCTGCCCTCTTCGAGTCACGAAAATGCGACATGTCACGATATCGCGACACTTTTGCTTCTCTGCCTTCCTACCCTCTTTGAGTCACGAAAATGCGACATGTCGCGATATCGTGACACTTCTTCTCCCTTGTGCCTTCTCTCGTCCTTGGGTCACGAAAATGCGACATGTCGCGATATCGTGACACTTTTTCTCCTTTGTGCCTTCTCTCGTCCTTTGGTCATGAAAATGTGACATGTCGCGATATCGTGACACTTTTTCTCCTTTGCGCTTTCTCTCGTCCTTTGGTCGCGATAATGCGACATGTCGCGATATCGTGACATCTTTCCTTTTCGACTCTTCTTTCTCCTTTTCGGTCATAAAATCATGACATGTCACGATATCGCGACATCTTTCCTTTCTGCCTTCTCCTCGCCTCTCGGGTCACGAAATCGTGACATGTCGCGATATCATGATAGTTTCCTTCCTTGCTTTCTTTCTGCTCTTTCGGTCATGAAATTGTGACATGTCACGAAATCGTGACATTTTCTTCTCTGGCCTTTCCTGTCTTCTTTCGGTCATGATTTCATGACATGTCGTGAAATCATGACATTTTCTTCTCCGTGCCTTTCCTATCTTCTTTCGGTCATGATTTCATGACATGTCGTGAAATCATGACATTTTTGCTCCGTGCCTTCTCTCTCCTTCTTGAGTCATGAAAACGTGACATGTCATGATATCGTGACACTTTTCTCTGTCGCGATATCGCGACATCAAGGCAAACACTTAGAAATTTTTTTGTCGATGCAAGATTGCTCTGCTGCCATCGGATGCTCCTGCATCAGACACCGGGGTGGATTGAGAAGTGTCCTTTACTTATGTACTATTGGAGGAAGACCCAGGCGGTCGACCTCTATTTTTGACAACCAAGTTGCATCTTCGATAGGCCTGCCCTTCCACTTGACCAGATATTCAGAATACTGCCTGTTCCTGGTACTTCTGCTTGCTCGAGTGTCTAGTATTTCCTCGATCTCGTCTGTTGTGGGAGTAGATGTTGGAATACTCCACAATTCTGTACTTGGTGTCTCGCTACTGCCTCCTTCATGATATTCTACCAAATCTGCAATGTTAAAAATAGGTGATATGTTAAGGCCACTTGGCAATTCCACTTCATACGCATTGCCTGAATCCCATTTTCCTATAATTCGGCATGGTCCAAACTTCTTCATCTTCAGCTTGTTATAGGTTTTAGCAAGAAATCTCTCTTTTCTCAAATGGACCATGACTTCATCTCCCACTGTGAATTCCTTGAACCGTCGCTTCTGGTCTGCCCTTGTCTTATATTGGTTATTCATGTTAGTAATGTGCTTCTTCACTTCTTCATGCACACTCTTCAGATGCTCTGCAAAGTCCTCAGCCTCGGCACTGCACTTTTCCCCTGTATCCATCTTCCTCAACTCAGAAGCATTCCTTGGACTGCTCCCATATACTATCTGGAATGGAGATTTGTTAGTACTCCTATTGATAGAATTGTTGTATGCAAATTTTGCCTGTGGCAAAACCAAATCCCATCCCGTGGGCTTATCTCCTATCAAGCATCTCAATAGATTTCCCAGACTTCTATTCACCACCTCCGTTTGGCCATCGGTCTGTGGGTGGTATGCAGAACTGAATTTCAAATCTGTCTTCAATTTCTTCCACAAGGTCCTCCAGAAATGCCCAACAAACTTGGTATCTCTGTCAGAAACGATACTCTTTGGTAGACCATGAAGTCGTACCACCTCTTTGAAAAATAAACCTGCAACATGAACTGCGTCACTAGTTTTTTGGCAGGGGATAAAATGTGCCATCTTTGAAAACCTATCAACCACCACGAATATGGAATCATTTCCCCGTTGCGTCCTTGGTAGACCAAGAATGAAATCCATACTGACGTCCTCCCATGGTCTCTCTGGTACAGGTAATGGCTGATATAATCCAGTGTTCTGGCTCACACCTTTCGCCATCTGGCATACTCTACAGCTTTGCACAAACCTCTTCACATCTTGCTGCAGTTGCGGCCAATAGTAGTTCTCACTAACCAGGGCAATGGTCTTATCCTGACCAAAATGTCCAGCCGACCCTCCACTGTGTTTCTCCTTGACCAGATTTTCCCTCATTGAACTCCTTGGAATGCATAATTGACTTCCTCTAAACAACATTCCATCTTGGATCAGAAAATCCAACCACTTGGTCCTGTCCAAAGTGACAGGTGCCAAGCAAGCCTTCCAGGCTTCTACAAAATCAGGATCTTCAGGGTACAAACCCTTCAGTTCATCAAATCCTACCACTTCCACCTTCATTTCTGTCAACAAACACTGCCTTCTACTTAAGGCATCTGCAACTCTGTTTGACCTTCCGCTCCTGTGCTTCAACACAAAGGTATAACTCTGTAGAAACTCAACCCACTTCAGGTGCCTCTGATTTAGCTTCCCTTGGCTATTAATATACTTGTAAGGCCTGATGATCAGTATATAGAACAAACTCTTTTGGCAACAAGTAATGTCGCCACTTCTTTAGAGCCTGAACTATAGCATAAAACTCTTGATCATAAACTGAATACTTCTTCCTAGCATCATTGAGTTTCTCACTAAAGTAAGCAACAAGTTTACCTTCTTGACTCAAAACAGCTCCTATGGCACTACCACTAGCATCACAATCTACCTGAAATACCTTATTAAAATCTGGAAGTGCCAAAATAGGTTGCTCTGTAACCTTCTTCTTCATCATATCAAAGCTCTTATCTGCTCCTAAGGTCCACTTAAATTCTTTCTTATCCCCTCTCATTGTTTCTGTAAGGGGTGCACAAATACTAGCTGAAATTCCTAATGAATTTCCTGTAAAAACTTGCTAGACCATGAAATGATCTTACCTCGGTCGTGCTTCTCGGAGTAGGCCATTCAATGATAGCTCTCACTTTTTTTGGGTCCATTTTTAGACCTTCGGCTGAGATGACAAATCCCAGGTACACTAACTCCTTCTTCACGAAATTACACTTCTTCAGATTAATTAACAACTGCTCCTCCTGCAGCTTCTCAAAAACCCTTCTGACATGCATCAGATGCTCTTCCAGGGTTCTGCTAAATATTAAAATATCATCCAAATAGACAATGATGAATTTGCCTAAAAATTCTTTCAATACCTCATTCATCAACCGCATGAATGTGCTTGGTGCATTGGTTAGCCCAAATGGCATGACCAACCATTCATACAAACCTTCTCTGGTCTTGAAGGTTGTCTTCCATTCATCTCCTTCTCTCGACACGAATCCGATGATAACCACTCTTCGGATCAATCTTTGTGAAGTACTTGGCTCCACTCAAACAGTCCATAATGTCATCCATCCTTGGCAATGGAAATCTGTACTTTATGGTGATCTTGTTAATGGCTCGAGAGTCTGTACACATTCTCCACTCTCCATATTTCTTTGGTGCTAGTACTGTAGGTACTGCACATGGACTCAAGCTCTCCCGAATCAGTCCCTTCTCCAACAACTCTTGGACTTGCCTGTTCAGCTCTTCAGTTTTTGTAGGAGTCATTCTATGTGTTGCCTTATTGGGTAAACTAGATCCTGGTACCAAATCTATATGGTGACTGATCTTCCTCACTGGTGGTAAACCCTCAGGCACATTATCGGATACAATGTCTGGAAATTCTTCTAACGAGTCCTAAGACTTCTACAGGGGTATCCTTGCATTCTTCCTTCCTAACTCTAGGAATTAATGCATAGCACATATGCTCATGCTTTAAACTATCCAAAAATCTTCCCCCTTCAACTAAACAGATTCTAGCGCTGCTACATACCTTTTCGCCCGCCTCCTTCAAGGGCTTCAACTTATGGCGCACTCCATTCTTCGTCACTGAGTAAGTGTTGGCGCGACCATCATGCACTGCACACCGATCAAACTGCCATGGCCTTCCCAACAACAAATGGCAAGCATCCATAGGCAGGATGTCACACAGGACCTCATCACAGTAATTCCCAATATTAAATTTCATCGAGCATTGCTCACTGACCAAAGCCCTATGGTCCTTCTGTAACCACGCAATCCGATATGGATGCGGGTGTCTCCTCCTCTTTAACTGTAACTTAGTAACCATTTCTTCTGAGACCAAGTTATCAGTACTACCATTATCTATAATAATATTACAGACCTTACCCAAACTTCTGCACCTTGTGCGGAACAGGCTCCTTCTCTGGTCTGATCCTTTCTCCTCATTCAACAGGGTCCTCCTTGTGACCATAACTTCTCCTCCCTCTGCCTCCTTAGAATGTTTTGATTCAGCACCTTCATCGGCTACAATAGCTCTGGCAGGACCCTCAGGTCTCTTATTCGTCCCTTCTCGGTGTTGTGGACACTCGTATGCTCGATGTCCTTCTTCGCCACAGTGGAAACAGGTTCCACGAAATCCTCCCCTTCCAAATCCATGTCCAGATCTACCTCTCCCTCTTGGGTAACCATTGTTATGATTACGGGGTTGGTAGGTGTTCCCCTCTTCTTGATCCTGGGTATTACTGGTTTCACTAGCCTTCTTTTGATCCTTATATTTTTCTCCACTGGTCCTTCCACCAGTTCTTCCACCATGACCTCTTCCTCTTTGCTTACCCTCAAACCGTCTGTTCAGCTTCTCTTCGACTTTGAGGGCAAACGAGTAAGCATCCTCAATGGTGCTCATCCTAACCAGACTCAACTCTTCTTGAATACTGGTTCTCAACCCATTGATGTAACGGGCCACCTTCTCCCTGTTAGCCTCTGAATGGCCAGTTCTGATTGAGATCTGGTAAAACTCCTCTGTATATTCTTTGACAGATTTGTTTGACTGTCTCAAACTCTGCATTTTTCTCAACAGGTCCAATTCGTAATCTACAGGAATAAACTGTCTCTTCAACTTCTCTACCATTCGATCCCATCTGGTTATCTTTTCCTTTCCGCCTCTATTTCTTTCTAGTTGCACTTCTTTCCACCATATGCAAGCATGGCCTTTCAACTTTGTTTTTGCAAACTTGATCCGATCTGGATCTACAACCTCCTCATACTCAAAATATTCCTCCATATCATTGATCCAATCAATCAACTCCTCTGGATTGAGATTCCCAGAATACGTGGAGACATCAAACTTTGTCTTCTTCCCGATCCGAGATATGGCCTTAATTAATCTAGCTTTTGTAGGATCCGTTGCTTCTTCTTCAACCGATGGATCATCAACCTCCCAAGCTTCATCTTCACTACGGTCTTCTCTCCTTGGTTCAACCCCTCTTCGCAACTCCTCTTGTAGGGCTTGCACTTGCCTCTGCAAAGCTCTAAAATCTTCTTCAGGTACCACATTTCTTCCACCACCATGGTTTCTTCGTGGAGGCATTCTTCCTCACTCTCTTCTCACAACCCTTCCACAGATCCTGGTGCAAACTGCCTCACTTTCGGTGATCTGCTCACACACTCAGGAACTCCCGCTCTGATACCACTTGATGGGGGTCTACAAATCGCTCACAATAAATTCTCAATTCTCATTCATTACACTTGGAAAAATTTACAATAATGGTAGCAGTCTGCCAAATAAACTCCTTTATCCTGAAAGATAGTTTATTTTTTTTCTATTACAACATCTTCCGCCCAGGAAGAAAAATAGCCTAAACTGGTCCAGAATGGCCCTCTTGCCTTCACGTCTGCAACTATGTCTCAGCAGTTTTTTGACCATTGTGCATGCCTTCGCTTCCCCTTTTAAAATCTCTGGCGTGACTCTCTGTTTCATTTCCCGTGCCTCTTCGTTGTCTTGGCTTTCGAAATGTCTTTCTTTTCGACTCTTGATCTTCGTCTGCTTTCACTGCACCTTGGTGCCACGTGTTGTTCAGTGCTGCCACTGTAGACTCTGTCCACCTGTCAACCAATGATGACGTTCGGTATACCACCGCTCGGTAATTTCCTCTGTAACGGCCCCTGTAACCGCCTGCCCTTTCTTTTCTTTTGTTTGGTCACGAAAATGTGACATGTCGCGATATCGCGACACTTTTGGCTTCTCTGCCTTCCTGCCCTCTTCGAGTCACGAAAATGCGACATGTCGCGATATCGTGACACTTTTGGCTTCTCTGCCTTCCTGCCCTCTTTGAGTCACGAAAATGTGACATGTCGCGATATCGTGACACTTTTCTCTCTTGCGCCTTCTCTCGTCTTTTGGTCACGAAAATGTGACATGTCGCGATATCGTGACACTTTTCCTCCCTTGCACCTTCTCTCGTCCTTGGGTCACGAAAATGTGACATGTCACGATATCGTGACACTTTTTCTCCCTTGCGCCTTCTCTCGTCCTTTGGTCACGAAAATGCGACATGTCGCGATATCGTGACACTTTTTCTCCTTTGTGCTTTCTCTCGTCCTTTGGTCGTGATAATGCGACATGTCGTGATATCGCGACATCTTTCCTTTCTGGCTCTTCTTTCTCCTTTTCGGTCGTGAAATCGTGACATGTCGCGATATCGCGACATCTTTCCTTTCTGCCTTCTCCTCGCCTCTCGGGTCGTGAAATCGTGACATGTCGCGATATCGCGACAATTTCCTTCCTTGCTTTCTTTCTGCTCCTTCGGTCGCGATTTCGTGACATGTCGCGAAATCGTGACATTTTCTTCTCTGGCCTTTCCTGTCTTCTTTCGGTCGTGATTTCGCGACATGTCACGAAATCGTGACATTTTTGCTCCGCGCCTTTCCTGTCTTCTTTCGGTCGTGATTTCGCGACATGTCATGAAATCGTGACATTTTTGCTCCGCGCCTTCTCTCTCCTTCTTGAGTCACGAAAACGCGACATGTCACGATATCGCGACACTTTTCTCTGTCGCGATATCGCGACATCAAGGCAAACACTTAGAAATTTTTTTGTCGATGCAAGATTGCTCTGCTGCCACCGGATGCTCTTGCATCAACTTGAGAAGAGATTAGTATCTTCTATGGATTGGTGTCCACGAAAATTGTAATATGGGATTTGTATCTTCTATGGGTTGGTGCCCATAAAATTTGTTGAGAAATTTATAAGAAATATTTCTCTATGGATGTAGCCCACATTGGGTGAACCATGTTAAATATGTGTCTCTCATATGTGTGATGATTTGTGCATTTTTCATTTACTACATTGATATTATTACTGTTATCCTTTGGATTGAAAAGTGAAAAGTTTTATCTTATACTATCCAACCCCCATCTTAGTATAATCTTGTGTTCTTCAATTGGTATCAGAGTGGGTTCCTTCATGAAATCCTAACAACTTGAAGGAATATCTTATAGGAATACAAATGGCAAAGAATAAAGAACCAAAATCAAGTAAAGAATCAAGCAGTGGAGAAGAGACTAACTTTGAGAGAATAAATAAGAAGGATTAAAAAAAACACAAATGTTTTAGTTGTGGTAACATTGGTCACTATGCAACTTATTGTACAAAAGATCAAAGTAGAAGTAGTCATGAAAGTCTCTTTGATAGTGAAAAAGAAGATGATCCTATTGTTGAAGACCAAGAAGAGAAATTTTTAGAAAAATAAAAGAAATCTATAGCTGATATAGAAAAGGAACTTGTTGTTGATATTGAAGAATTGAAAAGGAATAACTCAAGATTGAAGTCTCAAGTACAAGAGGATGAGAAAACAAAGGTAAATCTTCTACAAGATCTCACTAACTTAAAATTTAAAATTGAAGAGGTAGGGAGAGTTGAAGAAGGTATGGCTCAGCCGTTAAAGGTAAAATATCTAGAATGTGAAAGATTAGAACATGAAGTGGTTTCTCTAAGGATGGAAGTGAAAGATTCTAATGATAAGCTACATAGGTTTGGGAAAAGCACAAAAATTGTGGATGATATTATCCAAGCACAAATATCTTCATCTATAAATACTGGACTTGGTTTCAAAGAAGGTCAAAAGAAAAAAGGGGGAGTCAAGATCAAAAGAAACAAAAACATCAAAGAAAGTAATTGAAGAAGAGCCTAAGACCTATACTGATGTGTTGATAAGTGGAAGCATCAATGAGGAAGAAAATAATGCACTATAAAGGAACAAGGACCATCACAAAAATGGTAATAAGAGAACCATGCGGTCATATCACCGAAGGCAATCAAACAGGTTTCAATATTTCTTCAATGGTTATTTTTTTTCATGCAATCAATTTGGTCATAAAGCTATAAATTGTAGGGTCCATGCTAAGAATGATTATGGCTTCACTAAGAGGAAATTTAATTCATTTGCACCTTTCATGGACTACAACATCATTTTCTATAAATATGATAATTTTGGGCACAAATATAAATGGTGTAGAATAGTGTTCCATGAATTTCCAAAGACATGCAAGAAAAAAGATGCTCAAAATATTTAAAGAGGTATGATCTCCAAAGTTTGGAGAAATAAAATAAAACAAGAAGAGGAGCATATTAATTTGAGATTTTCACTGCCATCCCATAATTGATCACCTCAAGAAAAGAAGGTGGTGAGGGGGCTATGCTAAATGTCTTATTTTTAGCCCCAAGGAGCCCTTTTCCATTGATGTCAAAGGGGTAGAATTCAGTGAGGGGGAGAAGCTTATCAGGGGGAGCAGATTGGGAATTCAATTGCAAAAAAAAGAAAATGTTTTTTGTGAGGTTACCATAAATGACAAAGGGGGAGATTGTTGGAAATATTGAGCTGTCATTGATGTCAAAGGGTGCATGGTTTCAAGGTAGAAAAATTATTCAAGGATGAGAAGGTTTCAAGGTTGGAAAATATATAAATTATTTCAAAAATGGACTCAGTGAATAGAAAACAATGGATAATTATTCAATGGAAGGTATATCTCAAAACAAAGGATTATAATATTTAAGTATAAATTTTAAATATTATAGAGAGAAGGACAAAGGTTTAAAAGTTGCATGGGACAAAAGATTTAAATATTACCACATAAGGACAAATATTTAAAAAGTTGCTTGGAACAAAGGTTTAAATATTGCAAGAGAGGGACACAGGTTTAATATTTTGTGAATGGTTTATCAAAGGTTTAAAAGAGGTGGAAGGTTTATCAAATGTTTAAAATAAGTGGAAGGGTTATAAAAGGTTTTGGAAGGTTATAATTAATAAATTTAAATATATATTGCATGGGCCAACATCCCTTGGGTGCACCATATAAAGGTAAGGTTTAAATTTAAAATTTTAAATATGACAACTGACCTCGTTGAGCGCTAAAGTCAAAAGCCTATTAAAAGTCTATCAAATAACTATGCTAAGGTTTTATAAGTTAGTGTGAGACTTCATTATTGGAAATAAAATGGTGAAATAAGGTTTTTTAAGTTAGTGTGAAACTTCATTATTGGAAATAAATACGAGTTATAAGGGTTTTATATTAGTGTGATATTTCATTGTTGAAAATAAATAGGAGTTATAAGGGTTTTCATGTTAGTGTGAGATTTTATTGTTGGAAATTAATAAAAGGAGTTATAAGGGTTTGAGTTTTCTTAATAAAGCTTTATATTGTGAGGGAGGTATAAGATATTATTTTTAAGCTTTATTGTGCATATATTTGATAAGGGTTTTTAATGTGATTTATTTGTTATCTTATCAAGAAAAGAAAAAGAGATATGCTAACCTGTTTTTGAGTGGCAAAAGAAAGGAAAATTAATTTTGGTAAGATAGGTTTGGAAACCACATGCAAAAGAAGATTATCATCATTGTGGCAGATTTAGAGGTATGGTGATTTAATTCCTTTCTCAATATGGTTTTGTTTAAGGAAAATATTTTTGTTGTCATAAGGTTGGAGGTATAAGGAATTATTGGATGTGCATTGTTTTTGCTTGAAATTGGGAATAAATTGATAAGAGTTATAGATCAACTTTGAGAGAAAATTTGTGCATTGGTTTTGATTGAAATTGGAAATAAATTGATAAGAGTTATAGATCAGTTTTGAGAGCAATTTTATGTATTATTCATGATTGATTTTGGGAGTAGATGAAAAGGATAGACTTGTGCATTGTGATTGGTTTTGATTTGAATGTGCAAATCAACAATTACCAGGTCAATTATCTAGTGCTAGACTAAAGCTACATTTTGATGTAATAAATGTGAGACATGTGAAAGCGATAAAATTAATAAATGTGAAGAACATATTGGGATTTTTTTTAGTGCATAGAATTCTCTATATGTTAATGAAGATAAAATAATTCTAGGTAGAATATGTATGAATTGCTTTAGTTGAGGAAAGCACATTGAAGAATAGATGAAGAACTTGATGACATCATTATGCAATATTTGGGAATAGATGAGCATTGTTTTGTATGTAATATTTGGAAATAGATGAGCATTGTTTGAATCATATTTGAGCAGTATCTAGAGCAAATTTGAGCAGGGTTTTGTGAGCAGGTTTGAGCAAGTTTTGTAAGAAGATTTGAGCAGGTGTTGTGAGCAGATTATGGAGATGATTTGAGCAGGCGTTGTGAGTAAATTTATAACTATGTTATGGCGATGAATGGAGTAGGTTTAGTAAGAAGATTGAGTAGGTTATGGAGTTATTTTGTGTGGAGTTGAAAATAGTGTTTTAGCTGAGTTGAAGACAATGTTTGAGCAAAGTTCAAGATAAAGTTTGAGCTAAGTTGAAGATAGAGTTTGAGAAAAATTGAAGATAAAGTTTGAGAAGAGTGGAGTGGTGTCCACAAAACCAGAACAAAGTGGAGTGGTGTCCACAGAACCAGAACAAAGTGGAGTGGTGTCCACAAAACTAGAATAGAGTGGAGTGGTGTCCACATAACTAGAACATAGTGGAGTGGTTTCCACATAACTAGAACAAAGTGGAGTGGTTTCCACATAACTAGAGCAGAGGGGATTGGTGTCTCCTATGGAGTGGTATCCAAAAAACTAGAAAAGAGTGGAGTGGTGTCCACAAAACTTGAGAGGGGATTGGTATCTCCTATGGATTGGTGTCCACAAACATTGTAAAATGGGATTGGTATCTTGTATGGGTTGGTGCCCATGAAATATGTTGAGAAATTTATAAGTAATATTTCTTCGTGGATGTATCCCACATTGGTTGAACCACGTTAAATATATGTCTCTCATACGTGTGATTATTTGTGCAATGTTTCATTTATTGCATTGATATTATTGTTGTTATCATTTGGATTGAAAAGTAAATTTTTTTATCTTATACTATTCACCCCCCTTCTCAGTATAAGCTTGTGTTCTTCAAAAACATAAAATAATAAGTTAGATGTATATAAATTTTACCTCCCTTGTCATTCTAAAAGATATTAGTAAAGAAATAGAATGGACAAAATTGAGATAATCAATCCTTTCGAGATGTTAAATGAAGCCCTTGTGAAACAAAGGAATAATATAGTTGATGATTTTATTCAAATTCTTTAGTGATACCCTACTTCCAATTCTCAACCTCCTCTACATAGCCTCTCATTATACTAGCACCGTTCAATTATCCCAAACCTTTTAAGCTGTTGATGAATTTTGATATTCCTAATTTTAAAATAAAAATGAATGTTTATGTCTCAAAAAATTGATTGTATTAGTTATCTAAATACTCTATAAATAAAATTATAAACAATGAGAAAATCATGTTTTCACTCTTGAAAGCTTCATCACCTATTAAAAATTGGTGGGAAGCATATTATAATATGGTTATGAAAGAGAATGAAGATAAAATAGCATTCACATGGGATAATTTCATGGAGGACATCAAGGAAGAATATTATCCTATGGGAGCCTATGACGACCAATACATATGATGGAAATGATTACATCAAGGTAAAGACCATTCTAATTAAAATATTATATTTATGCTTTCCACTCCATGGTAGCAAATCTAGGTATTAAATATGTTGAAAGGAATCAAGTCTTCAAGTACCACAATGGGCTATAACGGTACAATAAAGAGGAAATGAGCCTCTTTGAATTTAAGACAATGGGAGAGACTTATAAACTTGTTGTCAAATTATAATATAAGAACAAAAAAATAGAAAGGAAGGATGATCAAAAATCACTCTATTAAAAATTTCTTAGTTTAAAATCTATTAAAAATAGTACAATTGACAATATTTAGAGTGATACTATGATTATATATACTAATACAATGTCAATCAATAAATGAGCATCTTCAAAATCATGACTATTTAAAATAGTAACCTCATTTTTTTTTACTGGATAATATGGGGTTGTACTTGGGTCCTCCACCCTTGAAAAATTACAACTCTCTTTTTTAGATCTTGAGAGTTTACAAATAGATACACATATCATCTCAATTGAGATGCTATAGCTAGAAACCTACATCATTTTGCATAAATTAATTCTTGATTTTCATTTTCAAGATCTTTTCAGTTTTCTATATGAATACCAAAACTTCACATCTACTATCTATGCATTACATCTTAGTAGAATAATATTTCCAAAACATCACACTATCATAGTCCACTTTACTAAATTTGGATTGTTAGTTTCCTTCAATCATCCATTTTGACTATTTTTCTTCTGCAACATAGGTTCTTCCTCCTGTAGAGTGGCAAGATCTGAGAATGCATTTTTGCACTTTAAGATCCTAAGGTAATATCTAGTCGTAACACATTTTTTAGGATATTCATTTATAGAAAATTGACCATCATCGATTGTTTCATAATTAAATTCAAAATACCATCTGAGGTGATAATATTTTTCATGGAACCATCTGGATGGTCTTTAGTAACTGTTTGGATTTCATGAATGATCTACTTAAAATTATCCTATTGGAGTTGAGTCTTCTATTGTTCACCTGATCCTTATTGGATAATTGGTGCTTTTGAATTGGAACATTTGAATATTTTGAATCATTCACATGCAAGGCCTTCTCCACCATGGAGGAATCAAAGCATGATCGAATGTTTGTGCATCTATTTTTCATGTGGCCATATTTATAGCAACCATAAAATATTAGGTTGAAGTTTTCATATTCAATATTTTGGATCCATTACCCTTTTCTCAAGGAGATAGTAATGGATTGAGGTCTAGGAACTGAAACATCCATCCAAACAACCAATATTGCTTTACTCATATTAATTTTACTAGATAAATTTTCCTCTTTTTGGGTATCCATTTATTAGAATGCACCAATGGCATTACCAATTTTGATGAATATCTTCTCTCCCCAAAACTCCATAGGGAGAGCATAAATATTTACCCAAACTGGGAATCCATTAACTTTTTCTGTAAAGGGGTTGAAACTAGGAGTCCAAGGTCTTATATAGACACCCCTTTGTCCAAAAAACCAATTATATTTATAGTCCATTACCTCATATCTATCCACTAAATTAGAAAAAGAAACAAAAAATAAATTTTTGGGTAGGAGAGTTACTTGGAATTATATAGTCCACCAAAAATTAATGTATTTTTTGAGCTCCTCCAAGTCTGGTCTTTTGTCTTTGAGTTTGCAAATAATTGTTTGGGCTTCATAATCAATCAGATCCAACCCAAATTCATCCTCTAAAATCTTGATAGAGGGTAGAGTTTCATCCACCCGAGAACCCAAAGATCCTTCAGAGATATTTCTTCTAACCGAAGACCTAGGGTTTACACATGACAAATGGTTCATCCAACCCACATCATGGTAACTCGTGCTTCTTATAATCCTTTGGTTTCTTGTGAATTTTGTCCTCACCTTCCTCTACATCTTCACAAAAATCTTCTTGCCCATGTCCATTGTTGTGCTTTCCATAGCCTTTGCATTCGTCATAGCTCATGGTATGCTACCCATGTACATTTTTATGTTTACCCTAGCCTCTACATTTTCCTTAGCTCATCGACCCATATCTATTCTTGTACTGGTCACAACCTCCATGATATCCATAGCTAGTCGTAGCCTCCTCACATCCATGATCTCCATAGCTGGTCGTAGCCTCCTCACATCCATGATATCCATAGCTGGCCACAACCTCCTTACATATATGATTTTCATAGCTAGCTGTAGCTTCCTCACCTCCATGATCTTTGTAGCTAGTTGTAGCCTTCTTGTGTCTACGATCTCCATAGCTGGCCACATCCTCCAATAACCTCAAAATTATCAACATGAATTGCCTTAAATTTTTTTTTTAATACAAGTTGTAAGAGTGAAAAGTATGACACTAATGTATTACCTTTCTAATAGGATTTTATTCATAAAAATCCTCATAAGAAAAATAATTATTGAATAAACCATGTTATTGTATGATAACTTCAAAGGCCAATACATATATTATGTTGATATCATTTTTTGGCTCATATTGTTTGATATTTTAAATTTATATACACATAGCATAATCAAAAGCCTAAATTAAGTTGATAAAAAAGGATTAACCTTTTTGCGGTATTTTGTGTTAAGCTTAATTTGAGGTCATTGTTGGATTTTGTATTGTATTATATTATAGCACTTTAAACCTTTGTACACCTTGTATAGGTGGAATTATTATAAAATTATAATAATAAATCATAAAGTCGGTTCCTTAAATCTAACCTAAAGGTCATATGTAATTGTGTATAAATACCCCTTGAGACCAACCATTTATTTACAAAGTAGAGTAATTTTATTTCCATTAGTAAGATTTTTTTTGTTGTATGTAATGTGATAATTCCATTTGTTTCTAAAAGGTATTGTGAAACATAACATAGTATCAAAGTAGGGTTGAATATCTATAACTTGAACTCATGTCTCTCAACAATATCTCTTCTACAATAGTTCTCAAAATAATATGGTGTAAAAGTGTTCTATGAAAGCTGTAAGTCGGTAGAAAATGTTTTGTTGGGATTATACTTTACAAAAGTAAGAGGACTAGTAAATTTTAGTGATAAATTCTTCTTTCCTCTCTTGATATAAAATAAATTTTCTTTTGACTAGATGGATGCCTCAACTACTAGATTGAGTTTTCTACACTTATTGAAACCCTCAAATGTGTTTTATGGATTTACAACAAAAATTCATTTCATTTTATTCTATAGATTTTTGGTTTAAATGTAGTATAGATGGGAGAACAATTTGCATGGATGTCAAATGAGAAAATTATAAGCTAAGCACTTTTGACAACCCATATATAGAAGACATGGATAAAATTTTGTGCATGGAAAGAACCTACATGCCACTTGATAAAGTTGTTAATATGGTCTAAAAAACTATTTTGTTGCATTGGAAAGAGATAATAACTTAATAGGTTGTATTAAATGAAAATGTTGTGTAGCAAATTGTCACATTCATGGACAAGGTATCAATATTTCTATATTTTTTAAAAATTTTGAGGTTTACATGGTACTACTTTTCATTATTTCAACACTAGGTGCTTATTTGTTTAGATTAATTTTTAACATTTTTATCTATTTTAGAAATTTCAATTTTAGAAAAAATGATTATTCTTGTAAATATTCTATCATATGGTGGAAAAAATGTGAGTATCACTTTTTGAATAGGATTATCCTAATTATGTTGTAGATATGGCCTTAGAACAAACCACTTTTAAATCAATGGACACCACAAAATGTTGGATACTGGAATCCATGCCAATTATTGGATACATGATATCCATGAATTAAGTTTACTGTGTTGTATTGGATCTCATAGGGGTATGGTAGAACACATGCTCACTTCCTAGTTTGATGCATTGATATTTCCAATAAAAGAATTAGTTATGCTTGATTCAATGATTGGTGTGGTGGTTGGGATGCCTTGGTCTAGTAAATAGTGCACCTTGGGTGTGGGTTCAAATTGCACAACCTTCTTTTTGATATAATAGGGTACTTCAATTATGTGTATGATAGAGTTTTATATAATAAAGGAATAATAGTTCCAAGACACTATGGTGCAATCATAACTAGAGGAAAGGGTCTCAAAACTTAGGACAATATGTTTCCATGGCTCAAATTGCTTAGTCATTATTTTCAACCCCCCACACCCCCTCCCCCTAAAAAAATACAACATATGGTAGTTTTTGGTTCACCAATACTCTGTCTACTGGCTTGCATAGTCAATGTCCCAATGACATATCCTCATATAGTTTAGATACATTTTGTGACATGTGATTTGAAAATAGACTACCTAGTTAGTAGAGAAGACAATCCATAATTGAAATCCCTCAAGAATTCAATAAATGACATATAACACCACCTCATTTATTGAAGAAAATTTTAATTTTTTGTATTATTTAAAAGGTTTTAATGGAAATTTATGATTTTTTTGGCCAAAACTCTAGGGGATATAACTTTTGCATATGGAATTATTTTAAGACTTTATTTCAAACCACATATTTGTTTGAGATCTTTACACATGCAATATTGTTTCTAGTCATAATTACATGTATGAAGATATATATTGATAGGGATTCCATAGATCAACATGTGTATACTTAGTGAACTCTAACTATGCCACCTAGATTAATCCAAATTGAGTCTCTACTCCAAAGTAATACACTCCTCAAATATGTGAATAAAGACCCTCTAGATACTAAGTCGAATAATAAAATGTAGTTGTACAAGAATAGGGAATAGGAAGGTCATGGTTTCATTAATATTCACATTGATAATATCTATGATGTCCACATTAATAACATTTTGAATCCAAGTGAGCCACTAGCAAAATTCTAGTAGATATGTAACCATATTGACTCTATATAGATTAGTACATTGAAGGTAAAGTTTTGATAATCATGTGAAGAGTTTTGATATTGTTGATTAGCACATTAGTTTCATAAAGAAACTAAAACAAGACATTTACATTTTCAAAAGGTGGAATGACAACTATTGGTCTTTTCATTATTATGTTTAACAATGTATTTAAATCTTTTAAGATGTTTTGCATTGTATTTTAGACACTTGAGTATAGTTTCATAAGATTCCTACACTATATATTAATGACATATTCAAATATATTTTCTACCATTAGGATTGATGATAATGGTGTATGATTCATTATCTAACAATCCATGCTCATGCAAAGGAAGTGATTAAAATAGATTTTAATAAGGAGTCGAAACAAGAAGAAAAAATCCAAGAATACCTTCAAGAAGCTAGTATATATCTTTGAAAGAAAGAAGGATATAAAGAAGAGTTTTACATATTATAGATTAAAAAGATTTAATAATTACTATCTTCTATGTCTAGGGTTAGGATGATTATGATTGTGAGAACTCATGTAGATGCAATTGGTCATTCAACATATTGGACATACACTTCCTCCTAAGCTAGATTGTAGATTTAGGGTTAACATAACAAATTATTAAGTATTGTCATGTCTTGCATGACTATAGTAGTCATTATTTAGATAATGTGTGGTTATTGTGGGTGATTCCTCCTTGTTTATGGTTGGATTTTGTGAAGTGATAGTTTGTTCCTCCTAATTTAATGAAGTTTTTCATGATATAGGTGTGGAACTTAATATTAATTCTATTTATCATATCACTCATACTAATAATAAGGTTGAATTTTGGATAGATTGATATGTGATTAAGGACATTGGTGATGTATTCAAGATGATTGTATTAGAATATTATGATGAGTTTGATTAGATGTATATGCTTGGTAATATTTAATATTCTTCTTATTCCTCTAAAAAAAAAGAATTTATGGCTATGATCATGTTGGAATATAATATTATGAAGTGATGGCTACACAAACTTAATAACATTGGTTATATATACTTTAGATACACAAGTCAATATAAGTTTGTTGTTGGTATTGATCTTATTTCTTCTCCTAGTTGTGTTTGTAAGGGATGTATATTAGAGAACCATCATGGAGAATCTAACCTAAAATAGATTTATTGGGATATGATATAATAGTTTGAGTTCATCCGTAGTTGTATTTGTGAATCCATAGGCACACTGTATATTTCTAATAATAAGAAAATTCTTATATATTTTATAATTCTTCTATGAATATATGGTTATACATAATTTAAACTAATGATGCATCCTTTCATAAGTTCAAGGATCATATGGAGAATAAAATTAATATGAATAATAAATGCTTATGAACAAATAGAGTGTGAATTTTAATCATGCTTTTATTGATTTCATAGATCTTCATGACATTTTTTCTTAGAGGACTATTTGCCATACCTTGGAATAGAATGGGATAACTCAAGAAAATAATAAGCTTATCATCAACATTGCTAGATATATGTTGCATTCAATGTAGGTTGATCCCATGTATTTTTTAATTAGTTATATGGGATTGAAATGACCCCACCTATATTACATCATCACCACATAGTGGTATTACAACAAATCTTGGATATTATCCATGTATCATTTGGCAAGATTCAAACTTGGGTCTCCTCCTTAAATATTGAGAAATCTAATCGGTTGAGCTAATTCCACTTGATGGTTGATCCCATATATTATAATGAAAATAAATTATAAAAAATATATCATCAATTGGGGTTTGATTTGGAGTATTCAATTTATGATTCATTTGAAGGGATTGATATATGATATGCTTAATATGTCTATATTTCATAGTTTTGAATCCACTACATGGGTCCATATTTGAAATGATATAAAGAAGAAGGTGGATATAAAAATCCATAATTACATCCTTGTTGGGTATTGTTGCTCCTCAAAGGCTTAGAATTTGTATGATCCTATAAAAGGGGATATTATTATTTTGAGAGATATGGTGTTGTATGACGTTGTTCTATCTAATCATTCAAACACTCTCATTATTTTGGTTGATGATTCTCCTCTCATAGATCCTCTAATGATTCTTGTTACCCTATGATATTCTCATTATAAAAATTATCATTCTTCTAGTTTTTCCATCTCTAAGTGAGGGCCTATAAATAATTTCTCCTTCTTTTAACTCTCTCTAGCTCTTACAATTTTGGATCCTAGAATAGATGAGACTAATCCTTTCATGCCTTGTGCAATTTTATTGGATGTTGAGTTTGATCGTACACTTGGGTTTAATTATCTACTATAGGATTCTAATTCTACTTCCCTACAGGGTGTGCCAAAGTCTTCTATAGCATGTCTAGTACCCATGTGGAATTGAAATATCCTTCAAGATACTAAAATTATATGGATTCCTATTGAGATGTAATATCAAGGGTTAATGAGTATGAATATTCTCTCATTTATTCATAGTCCAAGTTTTGATAAAAAATAGATGATTATGTGCTTATCAAATATACGTTATTGATTAATAATTAGACTTGGGAGTTTGTTCCTCTTTTATAAGGGAAGAATATTGTTGGTTATAAAGGATTCTATAAAATCAAGTACACATATGATGATTAGGTAGATAAGTATAAGGAAAAATTTATTGCCAAGGGATTCTATTATAAGGAGGGAATTTAATATTTAGATACATTTACTTTGGTTCCATGATGTCCCATTCTATTATTACCTCTTTTGATTGGGAGGTACATCATATGGATGTAAAGAGTACCTTTATTCATAGTGAGTTCTAGAAGGACATTTACATGGGAAACCACCTAGTTTTGATGTTGATTTATCTAATTGGATAAAAATATTCTTATATGGTATTAAACAAGCTCATCATGCTTGGTATGATAATATTCATTCCTTCTATATTTTGGAGCAATTGGGTATACCCCAAAAATTTCCAATCACTCTTTATTGTTACAATTAGAATTCCATAAGACTTGTCTAAATTCTATTATTTTATCAAGAGGATAAGCATATCTAGGTTTAGATGCACTTTCTTTAATGTATTTATGTGTTGAAATATTTTTAATATCACCTTATTAGGGTAAGGTCAAAAATGATGAAGTACCTATGGGCGTTCTTGATGTAATCCTATGGGAATGTGCTATGCAATCCTTTGGGTATCCTGATGTAAGCCTACAAGCATATTTATATAAGCCTATAGAAATATTTTTATGTAAAACTATGGAAAATATTATATTTAATCATATGAGCATCTTCACGTAAGCTAAATAGCACCCTCATGTATTCATCCTAAGTGATATTGGTTAATCCACCTTTATGGATAACCTTGATTAAAGGGTGTAATTTATTATTATTTTATTATAAATTAACATCAAGGTAAAGTTAATATTAGATTGAGGTTAATTACTCATTAAATATCACTATAAATTTCCTCAATGGGAATCATTTTTACTATAGTGTGATGTATGAAAATAGTATGGGAGTTCCTATAGGTACCCACTCCTTATTTATATTAAATAATATTATTATATCTCTCTCTCTTTATATTTTCATATATATGCTCTTATAATTATATATTCTTCCTTTTTCTACATATGATTATAGTGAATGGATGTTTTAGGATGGTTTTGAAAAATACTGTAAATTCCAACACCTTTTCAGAGCCAAGATGAAGCCACTTTGCTCAATAACACAAAATCTTGTACAAGGCTAAATATGATGGATACACATAAACCTTCTATTCTATTGAATTATTTGAAAAAAATTAAGGGAGGTACCAATTCAACACTTTGGATTTTTTTGTTTTTATGCCTATCTTTGCCTCAAAAAATATTTCTTACTTTTTCCCCCAAAATTATTCTACAAACTATTTTGTTGTGTGGAAAGAAAATTTAGGGAGGGGTTCATAACTCTTTTGTGCTAGATTTTATGCAGGTTTTTAATTTCTTTCATCCACCTTGAGGCACTCTCAAGTGATAACACAATGGTAACATGATGGAATTAGAAATGAAATGTATTGATTTTGAGTTTATGTCACATGTTTTTGGTTTCAAAGTGTAGATACTCATATTTTGATAGATAATATTTTATTCTCATCTATGTTGCTAATATCTTGGTCAAAAAAGCTTCTTTAGAGTATAAGCACATAGGTTAAAATCCCACAAACATCTTCCATGGTTTATATTATCCTGTTTAGTTGCAAAGGTCATACATATTTTTTATCTATGAGGTGACTTTGGTTCCATCTATAAGCATGGAAATAGTGGGTAGGGTATTGTGTATAAATCCTTTGTGATTGCCACATCTTAGGTTTGAATATTTGATCACCCATACAAGGATAAGTACCTCTTTTTTAGGTATGTGCATGTCGTTGATGCAATGCTTTGGCTTTCTACATCATGAGAGTAAGGTCTCAAGTTCCATTTTTATTGTAGACATTTCCTAGGCCTTCGAAATTATCATATATATATATATATGTATGTATGTATGTATATATATAGATATATATAGTGTCCACTAATCTCGTTATGCCAAATATCAATATTTTGATTCACTATCACTAACCTAATTGGTAGTCTTGTTAATTAATGATGTAAATAAAGGAGGCATTAGAGCTGAAAAGTGGTGGAATTTGATTGGTTAGATTTTTAATCTATATAGATTGGAGATATTAGTTCATGAACCTATTACTATTTTCTATGGGATTTTTTCTATGCAAAATGGACCTAGTTGGCAATGTTTGTCATACCAAGATCATGTATGATTTAAAATTATTCTTTTACATGAAGGTAAATGATTTAATTATATTTTAATTTTACTTATTTTATAACAAATTTTTTGGTGTATTCATGAAACACCAAACATCTAACTCAAACTAAACTTGATGGTCTAGTAGTTGGTTAGTTGTATTGTATTTGATAGATTTTAAAAATCTTGTGCTTATCCTTCTTTCTTATCATAGTGGATGTTTGCTCTAAATACAATGACCCTTTAATGTGGTAACTAGTAATATTTTAGGTTGCAAGAGTAGTATATTTTGGATGATCAATACAAGCTATGCCTTATTTATATAGGCCCTTTCTAGCCATTAGGGTTGATTATTTAGAGACCATCCTATTGTGTCATAATTTAGTTATCTTCTCCTAAGATTGGAGGATAGATTATGATACCTATTATGTATTTTGAAGATATTTCAATGAAAATCTCAACATATTGATTAAGGAGGTGGAGTTATGACATTATGTCCAAGAGAGGTTGATCTAGTTCATGATCTTTTGAAAAGAGAAGACAATAGGATCCATTGAACCATTGGAGAATTTATTATGGGGATATATGTGTCATATCTAATGTATTATCTCATTGGACCATTAGTTTAGATCATAGGAGGTGCTAATATATTTTTAATCTAACCTTATTATGTTACAAAAATTTATTATCATTAACAAAAAATCATTCACCAATATGTAGAAATATCAAATCATTCATCCAAAAATAATTATCCACAATAAAAATCCACAAATTTTAGAGAGATAGATAATACCCTTAAGGTAGGGAAACACCAATAATACTCCTTAAGGAAGGAATAACTCCATAAGATCTCCCAAGATGAGAGCACCACTTAGAGAGGGAAAATTACCATAATCCACTTTGTGGGTAAAGATGATTACATATTATTGATCTCCATGATGATTACAATGACAAATATCCCTTCTTTATATATCCATATTCTAATTCTACTTTGGGGAGTCGACTACTAATATAATATAATACTATAATATAATCAACCTTGGGTTATGTGTGGCCCATACCAACCCTTATACAATATAATATCATATCCCCATATACTTATTCCTAGGTACCCTAAAATTCCACACTCCTTACAATTATTTCATCCTTGAAATATATGAAGAAACAAGATAATATAATTTGCTAAGCAATGTTAGCAACTGGTATCAATCTTGATCATCCATCCATATTAGTGAAACTCTGGTTGGTGGTGGTCTTTGTTGATGTTGGTATGTTATTTTACCACTTGAGTATCCAAAACTGCTTTGTTGGCTCCATGCTTCTATTGTTCTATTATGATAATTTAAATGATGGGTCCATTTTTTCCTTTATGCTATTGCACCACTCTAAAAACTAAGATTACTATGATTTCTCTGCCAAAAACTGCCATACTTGGTACCCTTTTGATTCCATGTAGAACCATAATATTGTTTTCCTAAGTCATGCCTCCAATATTGTTTCCACTCTTGGTGGTGTGTATGGTGATATGCTACAATCTTAACTTGAAATTCTACCTTATTTGACTCAACATTTGGCTCTACTATTTTAAATTCTTCTACATGATGTTATTTCATGTTCCCTTTGTTTGGTATGTCCTTGTGGTCCTCTATCAAAACTTCCTTGGACTCTACTATTGTTATGTCCATGTAATTTGTTGTTGTTTCTTCTTCCATGAAATCTATTGCTACTATGTCCTTCAATTTTGTTTCAATTTCTTCAAATTATTTATTTGCAATCACTTCTTGTTCTCTTACCATAACTAATCACTTCTTGTTCTCTTACCATAACTACTTCTTATTTCTCCTTTGGATCTTTGCTCTATTAGATAAGAAATATCTTGAAATATTATCTTCTTTTTCCTATACCATAACTTCATAAACTTCTTTTACACATTAATGTTAACCATACCCAAATAATCCAACCAAGGATAACCTAGAATAATATCTACACCATCCATATCAATAGCATGAAAATATGAATGCACAAATATTTGTCCACGGTGATCTTCAAATCTTCAAATATCTGAACATTCTCACCCTCAAGCTGTATGTCCTTAATTTTTATTGCTTGAACCTACAACCTCTTATACAAAGCACTATTTATTAAATTATAACTACTGCTAGAATTAATGGAAAAAAAATACCTTTTCCTTTTGAATGCATCCATGAACCTGTAAAACATAATTTTTAGATGAATTTATATCCTTCTCTTACTTTTATAAATCCAAAGATGTGGCTTCATTTTTCTCTCTATCTTCCTTAACATTTTCCTCTTTCTCCTTCTTGAGTAATTTTATTTGTTTTTTATAGTTTGCATTTTGTTTCTTGAAAAATTCCCACTCTCCTTTCATTTCACTCCATTCATTTTTAATCTCTTGTAGTTTATTTTCAAGGTCTTTGATGACATCCATCAGGCTATCTATATTTTTATTCCTTCCCTCAAGATATCTCTTACAACTATCTAACTTTCTTTATAATTGAATAGGTTCCCATTTAATCAAGAATATTGGTTCCATTTCTTTCCAAGTGCACCAGGGATTGTTCCTAACAAATATTTTTGTCCATTGTAAAGCTTACTCCCCCAAAACCATGAAAACCAAAGCATATTATGCTTTCTTCATATTGAGATTTTATTATTCATCCACTCTCTCACGTCAATATCATTTTCTTCAAAAAAACCTTTGAAGTGCCATGAGTTCACATCCATAAAAATGATAATGTAAACTAGGGTTTTACAAAAATATATATATCCCCACTAATTTGAAGCTAAAATTCCACATAAAAATTAGATCTATATTTTTTCTTCAAAACAAAATAAACTGCAATTGATTTGCTTACCCCGACTAACAAATTTTGTGTTCCAAAAAACCTGGTGATTTAAAAATTTATTTCTATCCTTGTTTTAGATGACTAACTTCACAGGTTTGTATATCCCTTAATACTACTTAGGTTCCTTCATATGACCACTCATTTTAACGCTCTTTAATTTTTAAACAAAATGATCCAATAATCACTTGAATCAGGTAAACTTCCATAGAGATTTTCTTTTTTTTGGTTGAATGAAGGGATTTTAAAATGGTCCCCAAACCTTTTACAATTAAATAAGAGCCTAAAAAATAGGACTATAGTAAAACCCAAAAGAACTATAGTGAAAGGAGAAACTAGGATCCACCTGCAAGAGGAGGATCCTAAAAATTGATAAAAGAAACAAAAAAAGAACAAACAACAAGAGGGTCAAAACTAGTAGGGGGAATGGGAGAAAGAAATCCTCCCAAGATCATCCATAGACAACTACTACTATAGGGGTATCCATTACTTCTCTAGAAATAGGAATACTGACCTTCTTCATGAAGTCCTCTAAGAGGAGGGCAACTCCCTCTACAAGGGTGAAATTCACAACCTATACAGAGAGTTGATGATGCTTAGAGATTGAATATAGCTCTTGTGAATAGGAAAGAGCCTCACAAGGGGGAAGGATCCTCTCATTATAGGAATGGATCTTCATTTATGACGGTGGGGTTTATTTTTATTCCCCTTACCTAGGGCTAAGGAGAGTTTGGTTCTATACCCTTGCTTTATGGTTTTTATTTCCATCCAACACTAGGATAGATTGAGTTCCATTGACAAGTTTTGGTTTTGTTTCTCTCTTTTTGAGGTCTTAGTTTGAGGTTTTACCAACATTTCTATTATTACCTACATCTGATCCATCTCTCTTTTGGTTTCTAAAAATAGGGAATGATGGGAATTAATTATTTTCATCTTTTGGATCTAAAAAAATAGGATTCAATATCTCATTTCTATTTGAGAGTAGGTTCTCCTTTGGTTTACTATAAATGGTAATAAGGGGTTCCTTTCCAACTAAGTCCTCATCTTGATTATTACCATATTTTGGATCTATAACAATAGAATTTGAAATATCAATTCTATCTAAGAGCAAGATCTTCTTTGATTTACCAGAGATGACAATTAGGGGAACCTCTTCAACTAAATCTCTTTCATGAGAGATTAACATACCCTTTATGGCTAGTTGTATTTCTCCTTCTAAACATGCGAAAGGGTTTTCCTAAAGAGGTACATGATAAGAATTACAAAGGAGAGGTTTGGGTAGCTTACCAAGGTAGGGGTCCTTAATATTCCTCCTCACTTGGCTTTTGAAGATCATTGGAGGCTGAAATAGGTTCTCAAGGAACCTTTGAGGTGCTATATGTCTTCTTAGAATCCTTGTGAAGCCAATCTTTCTTGGGTCCTAGTTGGGTGTTCTTGGAAAGGCACTAGGAAGAAATATGGCCTTGCATATTGGAGGAGGGGTAGAAAGAAGGTGTGTTCTCATAATCAATTTCTTATACCTAGGAAGAGACATTGGAGATAAGCTTAATGGATTTAGGTAGCTTAGCTTTCAAATTTACATTGATGCATAATATGGCATGAACCATCCTTGATTTTGCTTTAGTGGTAAGGTCAAGTGAAACAAGATCACTTATGGCTCTTGTTAGAGTTACTATAGTAATTCTATATTACTTTATTTATGTTGTTAGGGTAGTTAGTTAACTACCTAGGTTAGTTATGCTATAGTTAGCGTATATAATATTGAGTCTATATTATTATTTTATTTTAGATCTAAGTTGTTGATTAGATCCTATGATTACGAGCTAATCTGGGCTCTACAATGTATTATTTATACTGGTTCTAATCAATGGAATATTGTTCATTTTCTTTTACATGGCATCAGAGCCTGGCTGGAGATTGAAAAAAAAAATTTCACTGAAGAACTGACGGAAGCAGCCTGGCTGGAGATTGAGAAATTTTTTTTTCTGCCATTGGAGAGCTGTAGAGCAGCAAAGGCTGGACTCTTTTTTTTTTAAAAAACACTCCGAGGCTGGACTAGAGCCTGCACAACAGTAGAGGCTGAATTTTAAAAAAAAATTCCAGCGGCTGGACTGGAGCCTGCACAACAACAAAGGTTGGCTTGGAGTCTGTCACCCCGTGCAACCCCTGCTCCCGCGTGCCATGGATGCCCCCCCTCACGTGCTGCCTGTGGTGTGACCTCCGTGCAACTCCTACGCAACGTCGTGGTCCCTCCACCCCCTGTCGCATGACTCATGCACAAAGTTATGGACCCCCCAATGCACGTCATGTGACCCTCGTGCGACGTTGTGGCTCCCCCATCCCTACCATCACTGTAGCAGAGGCAGTCGTGACCTCCCCCTACCACTTGCAGTAGCAGCAACCATGGCCTCCCCCTACTGCCTGTAGCAGTAGCAGTTGTGACCTACTGTCATCGCCAATAACAGCGGAAGAACTCGTGGCCACGCGGTCGCGAGGCGGACGGGCCCGACAGGACCCTCCTCAAATAGGAGGGGGTTTCTGATCCTGTCGGATCAACCCACTAGTCCACCTGGTGGTGGACTGTGTGGTAAGGCTCAGGGAGCCTTCAGGTCGTGGGTTCCAATCCCGCAGACCCGCCCCCCCCGCATGAAAAAAAACAGGTAAAATTTTTTTATAAAGTTTTTTTTAATTATTATGTTTTTTAGTTAAATTAATTTTTTTTTATTTTAATTTATTTTACATAGTTTTAAAACTATATAAATTAAAATTTAATTTTAATTTATTTTTTAATAGTTTTTTCAACTATATAAATTAAAATTATTATTATTTTTTTAACTTTAAAACTATATAATAATTATAAAAATGCTTTGTTAAAAGATATTTTTTTAAGGGGGGTATTTTTTTTCAAAAATCAAAGGGGAAAAGTGAGTAATTTTTTGAAAAGCAAATTTGGCATTATTGTAAAGGTGCATTTTCGGTTGCGCTCGACACCTAGTGGGTCATTCTTGTGGGCACTTTTATGTTGTAGGTTGCATTTTTTTCTATTTTGCACTACTTCATTAAAAGTTAAAAAAAATCAAATTCACTCCCTAAGTCCCCAGAATAATTAAAACCCATCCGTGCAATTTATTGCACTACAGCGTTCGGTATTTGTGATACCTCTGGCCAGCACTTACAGGTAAAGTTGTCATGATTGCGCTACTATATCCGCCACCTAATATAGCTGCCAAAACGATGTCTGAGCTTGTTCTCTATAAATCGTCGGGGAGAGATAAGTTTGCCATTTTGCATTTTTTTACTCCATCCATTACCCTAATAGTTCTTGTGTTTAGGCATAAATCCTGACGAAAGTTTTGAAATCCAAAGTTTTTAGGGGAAGTTACGCCCCACGCATGAGGATTGCAGACTTTCTATGGTAGGTGCCATCAACAAGACTATTCCCTTTCAGTACTGCTTAAGTACCACGTATCGTATGATCTCTAAAAATTACCTATAGTTTCCCTCACGTAAGGGCGGGTGATTTTTTTTGATATTTCTAAATACCTATAGTTTCCCTCACGTAAGGGCGGGTATTTTTTATGGTATAATGACCTAGAAAAAGGTATATCGAAAGGGGGACCAATTGGTGTTATAAGGAACCTTCACCATGTCTGCAAAATTAATGACTGATTCTCATCAGTTGTTGAAAGGTCCTAATTACACACCATGGAAAAACAAGATGAAGGCAATCCTAGTCATGGATGACTTATGGGATGTTGTATCTGGAGCAACAATAAGACCTTCATCTGCTACTAGTGCTACAGCTCCATCTACTGCTCAAAAAGACTTTGACAAGAAAGACAACAAAGCAAAAGTGCTCATTTTTCTTGTTGTGTCTGATGAAGTTCAACCCCATATTGCTGACTATGAACATAGTAAAGAGGCATGGGATGCCATTAATACTATATATGAGGGAAAGAATGATTCCACTATTCTATTTCTTCAATCTCAATTACACAGTCTAAGCATGAAGCAGGGGGAGACAGTTGAATTTTTTCTTTGTAGAGTGTCTGAATTGAAAGCAAAGTTGAATTCTTTAGGAGAACCAGTTGATGACAAGCTCCTTACCTCAATTGTATTGAGAGCTTTACCTAATTCTTATCGGGTGTTGATCACTTCCCTTTAGGTATCGCAACGAAAAGTTACTTTTGTAGAATTGGTTAATATGCTTCAAGAGGAGGAGGCACGCCAACTACAATGAGATGATTCTTCTAACACTACCCTCTACATCAACAAGAAAGGGCAGAACCAGAAGAAGGGTAATTTTTAGAAGGGAGGGAATTCACAAAAGGATTCAAAAGGGAAACAAACTCAACAACCTCAACAAAAAAAGCGATATTGCAAGATCTATGACAAAGAAGGTCATGATACAAACAAATGTTGGCATAAGAATAAACAATCAAAATAGAAATGCCGAAACAAACCACAAAAGAACAAACAACAAGTGAATGTTGTTGTTGAAGAATATGACATGGATTCTAAGAGAGCCCACAAAGTTCTCATGACTACCATAGTGTCCAAGCAGATGGATCCTATCTGGTATGTTGATTCTGGAGCCAGTAAGCACATGACTGGTGACAAATCATGGTTTGAGTCTTTTGAGGCCAAAGAGGGCAAACCTGTCACTATTGTTGATGATAAAACCTACAAGGTTTAGGGAGAAGGTACTATTTTAGTCACTCTTCCTGATGGCAAGTGTCAGATTGAAAAATTTCTCTATGTTCCAGGATTGGCAAATAATTTGTTGTCAGTCACACAAATTCTGGACAAAGATATGGTTGTGAACTTTAGTGTTGAGGGAGGCAAGAAGTGTTGTTCTATTACCAAGAGGGGTAAGAAAATTGCAACTGCTTCATATAAGCATGGCTTATTTTCCTTAGATGCTATCTCTACTCCACATGTAGCCATGCTAGTATCTACAAAGGAGGCAACTTCCCTATGGCACAAGAGATATGGACCTTTGAGTTTTGGTTACTTACTTGAGTTAAGTAAGTATGAAATGGTAAAAGGTCTTCCTTCCCTTTCTACCACTTTACTAGTTTGCTCTGACTGCTTGGCAGGAAAGCAACATAGAGTGCCTTTTGAAAGGAGCTCTACAAGAGCAAAGAAACCTCTGGAGTTGATTCACACCGATATGTGCGGTCCCTTAACTCCCAACAATTGTGGGGGTAAGAGGTATTTTCAGTTATTCATGGATGATTACTCACGAAAGATGTGGGTATTCTTTCTTCAACTGAAATCTGAAGCATTTGGCTTCTTTTAGCAATTCAAGAAATCTATTGAAAAGGAGTCAGGGACTTCTATAAAGACCCTCCACTCAGATCGAGGGGGGGAGTTCACCTCTAAATAATTCTCTGAGTTCTTGAAAGAAAATGGGATCACACGATAGTTAACTACTACTTATACTCCTCAAAAAAATGGAGTTGTTGAAAGGAGGAATCGTTCCATCATGGAAATGGTTCATTGCATGCTCACAAGAGCTAGTCTTGAGCAACTATATTGGGTAGAAGCTGTCACCATAGTAGTATATCTATTGAATAGGGCACCCACAAAGGCTCTACAAGGAATGAATCCACAGGAAGCATGGAGTGGTAGGAAACCCTCCATTTCTCATCTACGCATTTTTGGATGTAAAGCTTTCATGCACATACCAAAAGAGAAAAGGAAGAAGCTAGATGAGAAGACATTGAAGTGTATTCTTCTTGGGTATGATGAGCACTCTAAGGGTTATTGTTTGATTGATCCCTTGACCAAGAAGATACACATTAGTAGAGATGTAGTTTTTGATGAGGCTTTCACATCAGAAAACACATCAGATGTATACCTAGACCTTGTGGAAACTAAGGTTGATAAATCTCCTTCATCAAAGGTTGGAGGTCCGTCTTCATATTCTTCAACACCTTAGAAGAAGAATCCAAAGTGGTATACAAATACAATCAAAGACTCTAAGCTATCCACTCCACCATATTTGACATTGGATAGGCCTCGTACTCGCAGCATGGCTCGACAGGAGAAAGTTGCAACAGAGAATACTGGGGTTGATGATCTGTGTCAATATTTTGAGGAACTTTTTGTAGATCCAGAGAGATACAGAAGATATGGATATTGATAATGATAGGGTGTTTATGTCTTCCATAGATGATCTTGAACCCACATCAATGCAATATGCTCTTGGTGAGCCTCAGTGGAAGGCCGCTATGGATGCAAAGTATAAGTCTTTGATGAAAAACAAAACTTGGAAGCTTGTCGATCTGCCATACGGAAAGAAGCCCATAGGCTACAAATGGGTGTATAAAGTTAAGTATAAGGTAGATGGGACAATAGATAAGCATAAGGCCCGAATTGTTGCAAAGGGCTATGCTCAAAGAGAAGGCATTGACTACAAGGAAACTTTTGCACCTACTACTCGGATGACAACCATTCGAGTTCTTTGTGCTATGGCAGCACAATATGGGTGGAAAGTACACCAAATGGATGTCAAGAGTGCTTTTCTAAATGGTGATCTCCAAGAAGAAGTCTACATGACTCAACCGGAAGGATTTGAAGTGGAAGGCCAACAACAAAAAGTTTACAAATTGGTAAAATCCTTATATGGTTTGAAACAGGCCCCTCGGGCTTGGTATATAAAAATGGATAATCACCTTCTATAGCATGGATTTAAGAGATGTCCGTCAGATGCAAACCTCTATTTTAAGAAACAAGGTTCTGAAATAGTGTTGCTTGTACTCTATGTTGATGATCTGCTCATTACAGGGAGTTCAAAAACTATGATTTCTACTATCAAAAGAGACTTGTGTCAATATTTTGAGATGTTAGATCTCGGACTTCTCCATTATTGTCTTGGTATGGAAGTCAGCCAGAAGGAGCACTACATCAAAGTGTCTCAAAAAAAATATGCCAAGACCCTATTGGAAAAATATCGCATGATTGATTGCAAGCCAATGTCAACTTCGATGGAAATAGGAATTCAGTTATCATGATATGATGATTCACCTCAGGTAGATGGTACTCTCTATCGATAGTTGATTGGGAGTCTCATATATCTGACCAACACTAGGCCAGATATCGTATTTGTTGTCAACTATCTTTCGAGGTTCATGCAGGAGCCTAAGACTACACATTGGAAAGCAGCAAAGCATGTTCTTCACTATGTCCATGGCACAATGGAATATGGCCTAGAATATAAGAGGAACAACAAATTCTTCTTACAGGGATACACGGACTCCAACTATGCTGGATCATATGATGATCGTAAATCAACTTCAAGATATTTGTTTCATCTTGGATCTAGTCCTGTCTCTTGGCACAACAAGAAGCAACAGGTGGTTGCTATTTCATCAACAGAGGCAGAATATCACATCGCACGTGAAGCTATGTGCGAAGTGATATGGTTGCGTCGCATCCTAACAAGTATGGGTCTTCCATAAAAATCTCCAATACACTTGTTCTACGACAACATGGGTGTTTTGAATCTTGTCAAGAATCCAGTACATCATGAAAGAACCAAGCACATTGACACACAATGTCACTTCATTCGAGACGAAGTTCCAAGGCATCGAATTTAGCTTCAGTACATTCCCACCAATGCTCAAGTTGTAGATATTTTCACTAAGGCACTTGCACGTGTCAAATTTGAATTGTTTCGCAGATCTCTTTGTATTATATTTTTCGTTTTCTTTTACAGCTCTTGCAATCCCTAGAAGGATATCTTCATTCTAAAAATAGATAGGAATATCCAAGAGTCTAACACATAATGGTGTAGAGTTGATACATTGGATGTTCAGGTTAAATTTTAGACCCCATTTCCTTAGGAAGAGATTATGTCTGCCATAGAACCAAGGACCACCTTCAAGGATTTGATTTAAATCTTTAGCATAGATCAACTTGATAAGTAAGAACCCTTTAGGAAGTGCCACTAGCTCCATGGAGCCTTGCAACTTTCATTTGGTGAAGGCCCATTTGTGGATGTAGTCAATATCATAGAGATATGGCTCTTGAGAGATGAAAATTTTTCTAAAAAAATCTACCCTAATTCAACAATCTATTAATCTTAATTTCTTCTAGATATTTCTTGGAACGAGCGAGCAGGAGGGAAGCGATGAACTAGGGTTTCTAGAGCTAGGGAAAATCTAGGGCATCAGGTGGGTTGCCGAAGTGTTTTTCTGGTTACTGTGGATCTGAAGGCAAGTTTGCTGCCCCAGGAGGGTCCAATGGGGACTCCTCCGGATCCTCTTACAGGGAGAAATAGCTCTTATGCAGATTTGTTAAAAGATAAATCTCCATCCAATACTGACGAAGCACAAAGAAATGCTCTTAAAATGCTCTTTAAGGATGCTGGAAAGAGATCAACAGCCCAACGAGTTAATGGATGCCTTCCGCAGTCCGAATCAAGGCCCAAGATTGTCATTGAGCCAAGGATGGTCGAAGAAACAGTCTTATACAGAGCCAATCACGATCTGATCTATAAATTCATGGGTATTCACCCTACCCTAAATTTCTTGCATTCTTGGGTCCGGAAAACCGGGAGCCTCATGGTGAGTACTCTTTATGGTTTATTAGCAATGGGTATTTTATTGTTAGTTTTTCTTCTCTGGCCGATAGAAATAGGGCTTTCGAATCAAAAAAGAGGAATCATGGTCCGGCAGGATTATTTGTTCAACCCTGGAGAGTGGGTTTCGATCCTCGAATTGAACCCACTGTTGTCCCGGTTTGGATCCGTTTGTATGCTCTTCCAATGGAGTTTTGGAGTGAGCAGGTTTTGGAAATTATCGGTAATTCCCTTGGAAGACATTTGGGTGTCTCCAAAGACACAATAGAAGGAAACACAGCTGTTTATGCAAGAATATGTGTGGAAATGGATCTTAGCCAGCCTCTACCGATAGAGGTGGAACTTGAACTGGCAGGACTATCTTGGATTCAACAGCTGGATTATGAGGCTCTGCCCTTCAGATGTAGAGTTTGCCACAAATACGGGCATTTGGCCCGATTTTGCCCAAATAATATGAACACAAAAATGGAGGCTCCGCTAGGAATGTCAAATCTTCCTAGGGAGGGTAAGTCAACACTAAACAAAGAACCAACCAATACTTCTCAGGGTAAAGAAGCTCAGAGAGATGGTTTTGAACAGCCCAAAAGAAGGAGAAGGCAAAAGAAAAATGGTAAAGAGCAAACCCAACTCAAGCCCGCCAATAGGTATGAGATATTTAAGACACTAGTGGACCAAGAGGATCAAGTCATGGAAGGAGTGGATGGGAATAGTGAAAATAATAACATCCACGTTCAAGCTCCTCTTTCATCTCCCACCGTCATAGAACAGGTAATTGAGTACACTGAGTTACCGTAGTCAGAGAGTGCAGGGGCATTGATAGTGCATAACCAAGAGCAACCAATAATTAAGGATGTCAGCATGGGAATAGCAGAAAAGAATAGAGAAAGGCCAACTTTAGGGATAACTCAGGTGGAAAAGAGATAAAAAAATAGCAACTCTCAAGGAGTGGGTAGAAAATCAAATAAGGAATTGCTAGCAGTTCAAGGAGACAAACTGATCACTTGGAGGATCGGTGAGGCCAATAGATTCTTACTGCTCTCAAGGTAACCAATGATTATACAATCATGGAATGTTAGGGGTTTAAACAGTAGAACCCATCAATATGCTGTTCAAAGACTCTTAGAAAAATGTAAAACAGATTTTTTGCTTATCCAGGAGACAAAAATGTCGTTAGATCTTATGTGTAAAATAGTTAACAGAATTTGGAGGGGTGCTGGTCATATGGAAGTGGCTGCCCAAGGTGCCTCAAGGGGGGATTGTTACTCTTTGGAACTCTCTGGAATGGACTGCAATAGAACATATAGCTTGGAGGGGTGTTCTCACATCACATTTTAGGAATAATGTCACAGTTGAACATGTTTTAATCACAAATTTTTATGGGGCTCAAAACCTTGATGGTCAGAGGCTTCAATGGAAAGTTGTGCATAACATGAGAATCTCAAGGGAAGATTTAGACTGGATTATTGTCTGGGGATTTTAATGCTAAATTATCTTCTAGAGATCAGGAAGGGGGAACCCCAATTTTGGACCCAGGGGATCGACTTATGATTGCCCAAGTCCAGGCTTTTCACTTAGTGGATATTAAATGCCCTGGAACCAACTATACTTGGACTAACAAGAGGAGGGAGCCACATAGCAGGAAGGTAAAGCTAGACCATTTTTTGGTTTCAGAGGAGGCATTTGTAAAATGGAATACAAAATTTCAGATTTTGGAGGGTCCAGTTTCAGATCACTTTCCCATTTTGTTGGAAGGAGGGATTAAGACAGGGCAGCATCACAAACCTTTTAAATTTGAGAATTTTTGGTTACAAAAAGAGGAACTTCGAAAGAAAATTCCACAGTGGTGGGAAGAAGGTCGCCCAGCATATGGGACAACAATGTTTAGATTCCACAAACAACTTCATTATGTCAAAGCTCAACTGAAACATTGGAGGCGAGCTAACAAGACAGACTTCCGAGTCCAAAGAGCTCCTTTGGTGGCTAGATGGGATGAGGTTCAAAAACACTTTAGGGAAGGAACAATTACGAGAGCAGCTCAAAGCCGAGGATGATGCCTTGCGTAAAGCGGTTGAGGACATTGACAACCAAGAGGAGACCTACTGGAAACAGAGAGCAAGAACCACTTGGTTATTAGAAGGTGATAGAAATACCAAATTTTTCCATCGGATTGTCTGTGCTAGGAGACAGATGAATAACATGGAAGCTCTTCAAGATGAGAATGGACACTCCTTTGATACACTTCCTGGTATGCATTCCCATTCAATGGATTATTTTTCTAAACTATTTAAGGAAAGTATGGTGCAAGATGAAGAGGCTCAAAATGACGTTATTGATGTCATACCTTCCGTTATCTCTGAAGAAGAAAATCAGACCCTTCTTAAACCCATTGATAGAGAGGAACTGAAGAATGTGGTCTTTGGAATGAGCACCAGAAAAACTCCAGGTCCAGATGGCTTTCCAATTGAGTTTTTTCAGGCCTTTTGGGATATCTTGGAGGAGGATGTATTGGTTGTTATAGAGGAGTCCAGAGGTAATAAAAGAATGCTTAAAGCATTAAATCATACCTTCATTACTTTAATTCCAAAAGGGGAGGAGGGGGTACATATTTCAGATTATAGACCTATTGCCTTATGCAATGTGATATATAAAATAATCACAAAGGTAATGGTTGAGCGGCTAAAACCTCTTTTACATAACATTATCTCCTCAGAGCAAGGGGGTTTTGTAGAGGGTAGGCAGATCTTGGATGGGGTGGTTCTTGCTCAGGAGGCAATCCATACAATGCAAACATCTGGTAATAAAGGAATGTTCATAAAATTAGATATGTCAAAGGCTTATGATAGGGTGGAGTGGAGTTTCTTGTCAAAGATGATGGCAGCCTTTGGTTTCTCTCAGGATTGGATAGAATGGGTCATGAGTTGTGTTTCTACTCCGACTTACTCAGTGTTAATCAAGGGTCTTCCCTCGCAACCTTTTGGAGCCACTCGAGGCCTTCGTCAAGGGGATCCTTGCTCTCCCTATATTTTCCTCATTTTGGCTGAAGGATTAGGTAGACTTTTCTTGAGGAGAAGACAACAAGGTTTGCTAACAGGTATCAAGGTGGGTGAGGAAGTTTTGACTCACCTACAGTTTGTGGATGATACAGGATTGGTGGGAGTGGCCAACTTCAGGGAAGCAAGAATGATGAGAGATACTCTTAATGTCTACCTTAGGGCTTCAAACCAAGTCATCAATGATAAAAAATCCAAAGTGGTCTTTCTCAATCTTGATCAAAGGCTTCAGGACAGAGTTCTAGAGATCTTGGGATTCACAAGGACTTCTCTCCCGGTGGTTTACTTGGGGGTCCCTTTGCATTTTAAAAAACTAAAAATAGATATCCGGAGGAATATTTTGGATTGTATCAAGGATAGAATGAATCATTGGTCTCACAAATGGTTAAGCTATGGGGGTAGATTAACTTTTTTACAGTCGATCATTCGAGGCCATGCCAATTTATAAATTCTCTATCCTGGCTGCCCCACATACTATATGGAAAGAGTTGGACAAGATGGCTAGAAAATTTTTATGGGAAGGAGTAAAAGGAGAGAGGAAATGGGCCTTAGTTGGTTGGGACAAAGTAACCTAGCCCAAGGTAAAAGGAGGGTTGGGACTGAGAAGATCCAAGATAAATAATAAAGCTTTGGCTGGAAAGCTTTACTGGAGGTGGATTTCCCAACCAACTTCCTTATTCAGTAGAATCCTAACTAGTAAATATTTGGGACATGTTAACCCCAATGAGGTGGGCCGTTTCCCTTTGGATGGTACTGGATCCTTAGTGTGGCGAGGCTCTCAAGTTAGGATCTCAGGTAGTAAAAGATCGATTATTTTGGAAAGTGGGGAGAGGGGAGAAGGCACGATTTTGGACAGATTCATGGGATCAATACCCACCTATCATTGTTGAATTTCTTGAATTGCAACCAATAAAAATAGCCATAGAAACCAAGGGATGGGTCCAAATTGAAAGTTATTTCACCACTAGTCAGCTGGGGGAGTATAAGTTTAAGCAGTTTAAGAAGTTGGATGAGTGGCCAATTTCAATCCCTCCGGATTTGGCACCCATCATGACTAAAATCTTGACAGAAAGATTTCTCACAGGTAGAGACGAGGAGGATGAATTAGCTTGGGGCTATGGGAGCCTTGGTGTCTACACAGTGAAGGACGGATATGACAAGATCCTTCCAGAGCCTCCCCCCCATTCATATCAGGTAGAGGATTGGAGAAAGATTTGGCACTCCAAGGGCTGGCTGAAAGTAAACTTTTTTGCCTGGCAGTTCATGCACAACGAAATTCTCACTTTTGATAATCTCAGATGTAGAGGAATCATCGGTCCATCTCAATGTGTATTATGCTACAAGAGCGAGGAAACAGCTGATCACTTGATGTTTGAGTGCCCTTTCACGCGCCAGATTTGGAAGAGATGGTTTTTATATTATAAAATTCAAGTTAATGGTGACTTGAATCGGACTAATATCTGGGAAAGATGGAAGAGGGGTAGATTTAAATCTAAAGCTCTTCGTATTGGTTGGGAGCTTGGATTAAACTTCATTTGGTGGCAAGTGTGGTTGGAGAGAAATGCTAGAATTTTTAGAGAAACTTTTTCCTCGTTAGATGGAGTTTGGCAGGTCATCTGGAGCAAAGTCACAGAAACTGTGGCCGTCTATGCTAAAGAGGAAACTCAGGTTGTTATTGGGCCAATGGAAGAGGGAGTTGAAGTGCAAGAGGGACAGGACAGAGCTAGTTGGAAACCACCCCTAGAAGGTTGGATTAAAATTAATACTGATGGAGCTGCAAAAGGCAATTCGGGTAGTGCCGAAATTGGAGTGGTTTGCCGAAATCATGTTGGAACAGTGCTCTATTGGGAACTGCAAGGCTTGGGAAGAGCCACAAACAATGAAGCAGAAGCCATAGCTATCAAATCTGCTTCTATTTGGGCAGTTAAACAGGGCCACAGGAGGATAATTCTTGAATCAGATTCTCAAATAATGGTTGGAGCTCTAGATTGCATGAGGAACTTTGCCTTGAAAGCATGGAGGTTGAGGATTCTTGTCACTCAAATTAAGGAATTATGGAGGGAATTAGATGATGTGATTCCAGTTTATGTGAGTAGAGATTTAAACAAAGCGGTCGACTTCCTGGCTAAGATGGGTGCTGAGAAGGAGGTAGGGGTTCAGTTGCACAGTGACATGGCTATTGAGGATGAGGCGATTAGGCAGGGTCTTGAAAGGTCCCTGAGCTAATGATCAAAGAAAAAGCTAAGGGAGGGAAGGTGTCGCGATATCGCGACATGTTGCTTCATCGCGGCCAAGGGAGGAAAGGTGTCACGATTTCATGACATGTTGCTCCATCGCGGCCAAGGGTGGAAAGGGGTCACGATTTCGTGACATGTTGCTTCGTCATGGCCAAGGGAGGAAAGGTGTCACGATTTCATGACATGTTGCTTCATCACGGCCAAGGGAGGAAAGGTGTCATGATTTCGTGACATGTTGCTTCGTCACGGCCAAGGGAGGAAAGGTGTCACGATTTCATGACATGTTGCTTCATCACGGCCAAGGGAGGAAAGGTGTCATGATTTCATGACATGTTGCTTCATCGCGGCCAAGGGAGGAAAGGTGTCACGATTTTGTGACATGTTGCTTCGTCACGGCCAAGGGAGGAAAGGTGTCATGATTTCATGACATGTTGCTTCGTCGCGGCCAAGGGAGGAAAGGTGTCATGATTTCATGACATGTTGCTTCATCACGGCCAAGGGAGGAAAGGTGTCATGATTTCATGACATGTTGCTTCATCGTGGCCAAGGGAGGAAAGGTGTCACGATTTCGTGACATGTTGCTTCATCGTGGCCAAGGGAGGAAAGGTGTCATGATTTCATGACATGTTGCTTCATCACGGCCAAGGGAGGAAAGGTGTCATGATATCGTGACATGTTGCATCATCGTGGTCAATGGAGGAAAGATGTCATGATATCGTGACATGTTGCATCATCACGGCCAAGGGAGGAAAGGTGTCGTGATATCATGACATGTTGCATCATCACGGCCAAAGGAGAAAAAGTGTCACGATATCGCGACATGTTGCATCATCACGGCCAAAGGAGAAAAGTGTCACGATATCACGACATGTTGCATCATCACGACCAAGAGAGAAAAAGTGTCACGATATCGTGACATGTTTCATCGTCATGGCCAAGAGAGAAAAGTGTCGCGATATCGTGACATGTTTCATCATCACGGCCAAAGGAGAAAAAGTGTCACGATATCGTGACAAGTTGCTTCGTCATGGCCAAAGGAGAAAAATGTCATGATTTCATGACATGTTGCTTCGTCGCGGCCGAAAGGGAAAAAGTGTCACGATTTCGTGACATGTTGCAACATCGCGGCCAAGAGAGGAAAAGTGTCACGATATCGTGACATGTTGCATCATCACGGCCAAAAGAGAAAAGTGTCACGATATCGTGACATGTTGCTTCGTCACGGTCAAAAGAGGAAAAGGTGTCACGATTTCGTGACATGTTGCAACATCGTGGCCAAGTGAGAAAAAGTGTCACGATATCGTGACATGTTGCTTCGTCACGGCCAAAGGAGGAAAAGTGTCGCGATTTCGTGACATGTTGCAACGTCATGGCCCAAGGAGAAAAGTGTCGCGATATCGCGACATGTTGCATTTTCGCGGCCAAAGGAGAAAAGTGTCGCGATATCGTGACATGTTGCAATTTCACGGCCAAAGGAGAAAAGTGTCGCGATATCGCGACATGTTGCATTTTCGCGGCCAGAGGAGAAAAGTGTCGCGATATCGTGACATGTTGCATTTTCACGGCCAAAGGAGAAGAAGGAAAGAGTGTCGCGATATCGCGACAAGTTGCATCAACAGACCAAACCGATCCCCCTGTTAGCTAGTTATTGGTTCAAGAGATTTGGCTCCATTGCAAATCTTCTTTTACTATTGTAAGCATGTGCTCTCTCTGATTTCGGCTGGGAAGTGTCTCTTCCCAAATTGTAATTGATCTTTGTTTTAATACAAGTTTTTTCAAAATTTTCAAAAAAAAAACAATCTATTAATCTTCACTTTTCTAGAATCATTGTTCTGATACCCTTTGTTACAAAAATTTATTCTCATTAACAAAAAAAACATACACCAATATGCAAAAATATCAAATCATTCATCTATAAAAAATTATCCAAAGCAAAAGAGATAGAGATAGATAATACCCTTAAGGTAGGGCAATACCAATTATACTCTTTAAGAAAGGAATAAATCAACAAGATCTCCCAAGATGAGAGTACAACTTAGAGAGGGCAAAGTCCCATAAGTCACTTTGTGGGAAAATATGATTAGATATTATTGATTTCCATGATAATTACAATGACAATTACCCCTTCTTTATATATCTATCTTCTAATTCTACTTTGGGGAGTCGATTACTAATATAATATTATATTATAATATAATCAACCTTAGGTTACGTATGGACGATGCCAACCCTTATACAATATAATTTCATATTCCCATATACTTAGGTACCCTAACAAATTAGGCCATGACCAACAATTATGAAGTACCTATGAGTGATTTTGATGTAAACCTTTAGGTAAGTGTTATGTAAGCCTTCGAGTGTCTTGATGTAATCATGTGAGTATCTTCATGTTAGCCTATGTATCTCTTTCTATGTAATCCTATGGGTATTCTTCTATATAAGCCTATGGGAATCTTCATGTAAACCTAAGGGCACCCTTATGTGTTCACCCTTAGTGAAATTGGTTAATCCACTTTTATGGATAACGTTGATTAAAGGATGTAATTTATTATTATTATATTGTAAGTTAATCTCAAGTTCAAGTTAATGTCGGCTCAATGTTAACCATTCACTGGGTTTTTGGTATCACTATAAATACCCCTTAATAAGCAATCATTTGTATTATAGTATAATATATAAAAATATTGTTGGAGTGCCTATAGGGACCCATGCCCTTTTCCTTCTCTCAAATCATTTTGCTATCCCTCTCATTTATTTTTCATCTATATGCTCTTGTTTTTCACTTTTCATCCTTTTTTGCATATGGTTGTGGTGAATGGATATTTTGGGATGTTTATGCAAATATTTTAAATTCCAATATTTTACGTGTAGATGCTTTATCCGTTTTATATATTATTAATGGATTAGACAATAGATATGTTTACCAAGTCATGCCTAAGGTGCCTTTTGTGTGATTATAGAAACATCTTAGGGTAGGAGATTGTCCCTTAAGTAGAAATTATTGATAAGGGAATCTCTCATTCATCTTAAGTTGATATGTTGGACTATGTGCCCTTAGGATTCACTTAAGACTATGAACAACTTTTATGCCATATATATTATATATCAGTTTTTACCTTCATATACCTTTTATAGGTGGATTTATTATAATATTTTATTAATAAAGCTTAAGATTTGTGTTTTAACCTTAACAAAAAAAATCACATATATTAATATATATAACCCCTTGAAGCTAACTATTTTTTTATTGGTTGGAGTTTTGTTATTTTCTTTAGTAAAATTATATTGGTGGTTGTAAACACTTTTCATATTGCTTTGTATTTTTCATGAGTTGTGTTATTTTTTAGATTATATATTAACTCAATTTATTTCCAAAAAAATTGTAAAATCCAAAACTCTAAAATTAAATTAGATGATTTCTTTCTAACATATTCTAATACCTTATAAATATGACAGATGGAAAAAGCTAATATCAAAAAATTATATGTTTAATTTTTAAGCATGTCAATAGAATAAAAAACAGTTTGATGTATTTAAGAACTACATTCCTACGCTACATTGATCACTAAGGGAAATAGTATTCTTAATTAAAAACACCAATATGATGGAAAAAAAATAACTCGATAAAAATATGAGGTTCATTTATTATTTTGACCAATTTAGACTCACCAAATATTTCGAATTTTTATTGTTCTTATCTATATATATTCTTGCATATTAGAAAATTTTAATGCAATATGTGGTGACTAAAAGAATACAAGATAAGTCCGTGTCTTTAAAAGAATACAAGATAAGTCCGTGTCTTTATCATTCTAATAGATGAAAAAAGACTTCCTTAGCCCATTTATCTTAATCCAATTATTAATTAATGTGTATGTAAAATAAAAAATCCCAATCAGTTTAAGCTTTACTTCATATATGTGGTTAAGTTTAATCGTGTCCTCTTTTAGGAAGATGGTGGAACAGATGTTTCATTTACATCCTTTGCCTATAAATTTCAAAATTCATCATTCAAAATTACTTATTAATGGTAAAGATTATCGGGTGATTATTTATTTGGTTAAATATTTATTAAGAAGATATTTAGTTCATTGTAAAGGTAATAGTATCTGAATCCTTTGAGTGTTTGTTACTATGATATATAAATTTTGATGTTTGCTTCTTTCATCGGGTCAACAAGGTAATATAAACTTGTTAGAAGCAGCAATATGGTTTGGAACCCTGCAAAGTAATATAAACTTGTTAAGAACAGCAATGTGGTTTTAACTTTATAATAACAATTACTATAAATGTGAATGTAACCAATTTTTTGATATATTCAAGAAAAATAAAAAAAATAAAAAAACTCCTTGTATTTTGATAAAACATTTTTAATAAAACTCAAATTTAAACCCAAAAAAATCTAAACATTTTCAATAAAACTAGGGTTTAAACCCATAGGCAAAAAAAACTACTCGCTCATTGCTTTCTTGAATTTTAATCTTAGGGTTGCTTCCAATTGCATGAATGTATGAGTAAATGTTAGCATTCATATCGCCACCAAAATTCAAAGCACAATAAGAAGAAACAATAGTTAAACCATCAAAAGGATGTCATAGGGAGCCAAATTGAATTGATTATTTATTCATAAACCCATGATGGCACAAATAATCATTGCGAGGTTATATTTGAGATGTTTGAGTAGAGTGGATTATGCGTCCACTCACCATATGTGCAATAACTATCCTTTCAATATAATGCCACCATACCCACCAAGAAATATCGTATATCTTAATTAAAAAATATATACATAATTGAATGAAAAACGCAAAGAACAAGGGAAACAAAAATCAGGTGGGTTTCTTATGGGAATTTATTTAGATAAGAAGAAAGGTCAATCAACCATTGAAACCAGCTTTGATTTTGTGTGCGTGTGAATAATTTAATTAGAAATTTATTAACAAAAGATTGATATATAACCATTTTAACTTAGATTTAAAAAAAAAAAAGTTAAACTTGTTCCCTCTAACAAAAATATTCAATTTTATGAATTGTTGATAAATTTTAATTTAAAATAAGTTGCAAGTTTATTGTAGTGGTAAGATCTTTGGTTTTCTTTAGGAGGTTCAAGGTTCAAACCACACTTAAGTATGAGGGACCGGGATCCCTCATAAGAACCTCATTGAAAAGGTTGTAAGTTTATTACAGGGGTAAGGGCTTTGGCCTCTCTTTGAGACTTCCAAGGTTCAAGCCACAGTTAATACGAGGGACTAGATTTTTTTTTTTCTTTTGGGAGGTTTAAGGTTCAAACCACACTTAGTATGAGGGATCGAGATCCCTCATAAAAACCTCAATGAAAAAGTTGTAAGTTTATTACAGGGGTAAGGGCTTTGAGACTTCCAAGGTTCAAATCTCACTCAATAATAGACCCAAATGCTTTGGTATCTCTTTTAAAATTTCAATATTTAAACCCCACTCAATATAAGGAACCTAAATCCTTTTCTAATACCAATAAATAGGATCTCTCGTAAAAACCTCAATAAAAAAGTTGTAAGTTCATTACACTATTAAGGACTTTGGCCTCTCTTTGAGACTTCCAATGTTCAAATCCCACTCAACTATTGATCACTGTATCACACTCAGACACATAGTGGAAAAAATATGGGACAAAAAAGAAGAGGCTTTCTGTTGTTTTGTAGAATTCAAAAAGGCATTTGACACAGTGCCTAGGAAAAAATTATGGAGCAAAATGGAAGACCTAGAGGCTCCAATTTCACTACAGGGCAACAATTCACAAATTATATGAGAATGTAAAAGCTAGAATTAGAACACATGAAGGGTTATCTGAATGTTTTGGTAGTGACATAGATGTCAAACAAGGTTGCCCTCTATCTCCTACGTTATTTGGGTTGTACATTGACAAGTTAAAAGAATAGATAAACAAATTTTGGGAAGAGGGTGTACACTTAGCCAAATATGTGGTAAAACTCCTCATGTATGCAGAGGATGTAATTCATGTGGCCAAAACAGCCAAAGATCTAGAATATCACCTTAGAGCTCTAGAACTCTTTTGTAAGGAAGTTGGGATGCAGGTAAACACAAGCAAAACAAAAATCATGATTTTTTCAGCAAAATGGAAGATGCAACAGCTCAAATTTTAGTTTGTAGGAGAACCACTTGAGGTAGTAGTAGAATACAAATACCTGGGCATAGAATTTCATGACAAACTCAATTGGAATACATGTAAGATGAAAATAAATCAAAGCGGTTGGAGAGCACTGTATGCACTTCAAAATAGGTGTAGGAATGCCAAGCTGTGGGACTGGAAGACCACCAGGGTTTTATTTGGCTTACTTGTTACACGGTTTTGTTGTATGGTTGTGAGGTGTGGGCTAATGGCACAACAAAAGCAAAATGGAGGCAAATAGAAAGAATTCAAAAATATCTAATCACAAATTTTCTCAAAATTAAGGCCACAACCCCTTATGAAATTATTCTAGCTGAAACTGGAATGTTTCCTTTAGAAGCAATTGCTATGACCAAGCTATTATGTTACTTGAAAAAAACAAAAAACATGAAAAACTACATATGGCCAAGGGCAGCTAAGGATGAAGAGTTGCATAGGCGAAAGAACACATGGATGAAACAATATCAGATATGGATGAAACGTTGGGAAATCAACATAAATGAATGCCCAAATTTCAACAAAGACATCAAAAGCTATGTGAATGAAAAGTTTAGAAGTGGAATGTGGAAAAATGCAAGCAAGAAAAGACAATATTAAATTGCAAAGTTTAACCCAACATGATCACAAGGAAAAAGCATATATAGACGCTGAAATCAAGTGTAAGAAAAAAATTCGCATTGCTCAAATAAGGACTAGCTCTCATAGGCTTAGATGTGAAACATGGAGATGGACAACACCCAAAGAACAATGGGAAGAAAGGATATGTACTTTATGCAGCATAGATAGAGGAACACTTCATCTATAAATGTGCTCGAGTTTTCCAGACATCCGTGGCAAATACAAAGAACAAAGAAACACTTGGAAACGGGTCTATGCCAGAGTTGACAGAGATATTTGAAGACAATTTTCTCTACTTTATCACCCACTTTTATTTTACGTTTTTGTGAAATATATACATGGACTTCTTCCGTATAATAACCGTGGTTATCTTTTTTACGGATCCATCTCGCATCGATAACTCGACCTCTTACACCTATTGGTACTTTAAGACAATTTTCTCTTGTATTCCCATCCTATACCATAGAAATATCCCTTGCCATATATATACCTATTGATATCACATTTCTCTTTAATTTAATAAGTATAGTCTATGAAATGATGAGAAATCCAAAGTAAAAATCAAACGAAATGTTGATTTCTCATTTATTTTTCAACAAAGAGGTACTATTTGTTCCAATCCAAATAGTCTGGGACGGAAGGATTCGAACCCTCGAAATAACAGGACCAAAACCTGCTGCCTTACCGCTTGGCCACGCCCCATTCCATTTGATACTCATTCATCATAATAACCCCTTTTGATCATTATGTCAATCTATAGAGATTCCAGATTTGTTCTTTTGATCTTGCCCATTCGGTCTAGAAAAACTGGAGAGATCATTTGATATATATTCTTGAGAGAATCGGACATACACTATAGGATAGGGGGAACGGAAAAAGAAACAAGAATAACCATTCATTGGTCATTCTCTAGCAGATCGGGTAAAATATTGTATGAAGGAATGATCCTTTCTAACCCAAAGACTAAAAGTCTAATCTTGCCAAAAGCTTCGATTGATTGGCAAAAGACTTTTGGATGGGGCTTTACATCATTTTTATTCATTGGAGAATCAAAATGCCAGTTATGCTCATATAATGCCTTGCTTATATAATGCAATTTTTTCGCTAATGAAAATACTTTGGTGGGCATGAACACAAATTTTCTAGATCCATTTTGATGTAATCATCGCCCTGACCGAAGGTTAATGACGATCCAATGTGCCTATTCGAGGGACGGAGAAGTATGATGAAGATTGCTCCGATGGATTATATCCACTGATTAATTTAATCATTTTTATAAGATCCACTAATAGGGAAAACTTACATTCATTAGAGGGAGTAGTCTCGTAGTACTATACATCGAGAATCGATCCTACTGATATAGTAAATGAACAAGAACCAGATAATTCTGGCTCTCTTGATTCAAGTGAGAGAGATGCCCGAGCTTGCCCCTGATCTTCCATGAAAAATAAAAGAAGAGTTCGGGGTAACTGGAACTAGAAAGGGGGACAAAGTCCCAGTGATGTTGTTGATATGGGTCGTCCGAGTGATTCAATCAATACGGACGTATTGATTTTTATTTTTTCATAGAAGAAAAGGTTCTTTTCATTCAGACTTTAGAATGAACCTTTACCACTTCTCTGATCAAATGGTATCTTAATTAGCATTATAAGACATTTCAACACACGCCTGTATGATGTCATTTTTTTGGAACGAACAAGGTTAAATTCGTACGAATAAGAACCTTCTACTTGCTATTCTGGAAGACGCAGGATCCCAAAACAAAAATGATGGCAACTAAACACAAGGGTTGCGCTCGTTGCGGGACTTAACCCAACACCTTACGGCACGAGCTGACGACAGCCATGCACCACCTGTGTCCGCGTTCCCGCAGGCACTCCCCTCTTTCAAGGGGATTCGCGGCATGTCAAGCCCTGGTAAGGTTCTTCGCTTTGCATCGAATTAAACCACATGCTCCACCGCTTGTGCGGGCCCCCGTCAATTCCTTTGAGTTTCATTCTTGCGAACGTACTCCCCAGGCGGGATACTTAACGCGTTAGCTACAGCACTGCGCGGGTCGATACGCACAACACCTAGTATCCATTGTTTACGGCTAGGACTACTGGGGTCTAGAGATTCTTTCATTTCCCCGATTCGTACCAAATAACGAGCTAATGAATCTCCTTCTTTTTGCCATTGGATCTCCCAATCAAATTCATCGTAACATTCATAATGATCCACTTTACGAAGATCCCATTGGATTCCGGAAGCTCGTAACATGGGTCCTGATAAACTCCAATCTATTGCTTCTTCTCTACCAATAATGCCTACTCCCTCAACTCGTTTCAAAAATATAGGATTGTGTGTAATAAGTCTTTCAAGTCTTTTACTGATCATTAGATATATATTTATCTATCTATATATGGAATGGATTAATAATTTATGATGATCTCTCCAAACAAGCACAAGCTTATCGACAAATGTCTCTTCTATTAAGAAGACCACCTGGCCGGGAAGCTTATTCATTATGGCAGTTCCAAAGAAGCGTACTTCTAAATCCAGAAAAAAAATTCGTAGAAATATTTGGAAGGGAAAAGCATATCGAGCTGCAGTAAAAGCTTTTTCTTTAGCTGAGTCCATCTCGACCGGTCATTCAAAAAGTTTTTATTGCACGGCAAATGATGAGCCCTCTGGATCACCCAAATAAAATAGAAATCCATCAATGAATTGGATGATTCGTAACACCATAATATCTTCTGTTTCATAAGGATCTAGTAATTGTGAATCCATAATAATGAATATGACCATAATTCAAAATTTTATTTATGAAAGTATTTCCTCCCTCTTTTTCTCTGGAAATGCATAAAGAGATCCATCCTCTATTCTTGGATTTTCTTCTGAAAAAGAGGATTTTCCCTCACTCTTTTTTAATAAGATCAGCGACTCTTCCCTAGAATAAGTCGATAATCTTATTCTACTCAATGAAGAACGATCTTTTTTACAAGAATATCAGTACTAAATGGTCGGTTGAATTTACTTTTGCCCAGATTCATGGGTTTGCCAATGCGAGGGATGTACTTGAATTGGTTACCCGACCTTTACGATGTCAGAAAAATTTAGAAGACTTGGGTCGGACGACCCTTGTGAGAAAAAACAAGTAATGTCCCAGTACTTCTAGATCTTAATCTAGAGAATTTCGGCCGATTGATCTTCCAATATGCTAGTTTCAACAACTCCCGTTCTCTACATTTCTTTTTAGCTGCTTGGCCTGTAGTAGGTATCTGGTTTACTGCTCTGGGCATCAGCACTATGGCTTTCAACTTAAATGGATTCAATAAATTATATTTAAGGTCTGGCCGCAATTCAAAAGATCCAATTCAAGTAAATTGGATAGAAAATGAAAGTTTTAATAATGTAATGCAAAATACAATTAACCAGCATTCATCAAGTTGGAGAAAAGGTCAGAAAGAATGGTTTAATCACTCTATTCTTCGAACTGATAAATATATCAATCGGAATTTAATTTTGTACAATTGGTCCACTCAAACCAAATACTTGAAAAACGGTTTGAAACATCTCATTTATAGCTCTTATTTTAGTTCTAATTTTACACGGAACTATTTTATTCCATGAATAATAAATCTATATTATGATCACATATATATATATGTGTATCATATATAATATATGGCAAAAATGGAGTATTCAAGTATTCTTATCGATCGGTCGCATAGGCCCAGGTCTAATATATCCTATTATGCAATTCTTTTTTTTTTTTCCAGTTGTACTTCCATATTTGAGGTCCCATTGACCATATTTGGGTCTAGTCGACGTAATTAAAATCTTTCATTTCATTTCAAAGACCCAAGAGCTTTAACCTCTCTTTAAGACTTTCAAGATTTGAACTCCAATCAATATAAAAAACCTAAATTGTTTTCAAATACCTATAAACAAAAATCCGGGAACGACCCTCCCCGGTTCTTTCTGTTTCCAGGCGGTCCATGGCTTCTTTTCTCGCTTGAGATCGTTTTGGTCGAGAGGCTTTGCGTCGTTACAAAGTGCGTAGGGGGCTATCCTGAGGAAGGACGTCCTCGAGCGGCCTTACAATGGAGGTGGCCGCGTGCATGGCGCATTCACGATTACTCCAAGCAACGTGAATCCCTTCATAAACATCTAAATTATTAAAAAAAACAAAATTTAGTTTAAAATGTGTATTAAATACATTAAAAATATTATTTATAATTATAACTATAATTATAATTTTAATGTTTGTTAAGAAAATATTTTAAAAATAAATAATCAATAATCACTAAAAAATAGATAAAGGAAAAATCTATTATATATATATATATATATATGGAAATTGGTAATGTTTCTTTTTATTTTTAATTATTGGTCATAGGTTGAAATCCTTGGAGATGATGTGGGAAGACAATAATACTTAAGTTCATAGTATTATGCATCCATAAATTAGTGTGGTGTTTAACATATTTTGTACTATATAAAAATACTGGATATTTTTATCATATTATACAATATATGTGTGTGAAATACGATTATGTGAGTTTGCCTATTAAAATTATATAAAAAAAAAATTCTTATGTTGTTCAAAGAGAAGCTATTTTAAGGTGCAAGCTTAATGTAGTGGTAAGGGTTTTGGCTTCTCTTTGAGAGGTCCAAGGTTCAAAAGAGAAGCTATTTCATATTTTAGGAGTGAGTGTAAGCTAGGAGAGAGTGCAAGTTAGGATTCAATCATAGCAGAACAACAACAAGTTCATCTGTAGTGCATAAATGCTTCAAACCCTTACGACACATGCATTAAACATTATTTTTAAAACATTGTTGAAGTGAAGGAACATCAAGAGAAACAAGAGACATACGCAAGTGCAAGTAGAGAGGGAGTGTAGGCTAGGAGCAATTGTGAGCTAAAAGGGGGTGCAAGCTAAGAGGGAGTGTAATCCATGAGTGAGTCTCACTAGCTAGTATGGAAGGAAAGTAATATTTGAAATCTATAATGGAAATTCAAGATACCCTAGCTATAAATTAAAATGCCCTAGCTAGAGATAAGCAAAGAGTAAATACATGGTAAGTTCAATTGAGGTAGTATATGTTACACTAGAAATGACTATCAAAGATGAGATGATTGAACATGATACAATGATTCTTAAAAGTGGAGGATTAATATTTAAGTTTAGGTAGTATATATTACACTAGAAGTGACTATCAAGGATGAGATGATTGAGCATGATACAATTATTCTTAAAAGTAGAGGATTAATATTTAAGTTTCATAGATCATGGCTAGGGACTTGGAGATTCGAAATTGGATTAAGTGGAAGTGAGGATTAAACTTAAATTACTCTTATGGTTTTTCTTCCTAAAGGTTTTTTCCTCATCATCTTTTTTAGTTCATAAACAAGGGATAAAATAATGGGTAGTGGTCATTGGTTTTGGGGGAGAGATGCCCTTTATTTGAGACCATGGAATGAATTTTTTTTTTGAGACACAAACAATTAATAAGCTTTTGGTGTGGGTTAGGGTTTTTGGACTTCCATTTCAGCTTATCAATAAGGATGTTTTGAAGAATATTGGAAATACCCTAGTGGAATTAATCAAGGAAGGACTAACTATTAAGGAGTGAAAGCATGCTATATATATACTCAAATATGTGTGGCTAGGGGTTTTTCAAAATGTTTTTCATAATCTATTAAGATTAAATTTAAATCAAGAGAATATGATCAACAAGTGAAGTATGTAAATATTGCATTTTGATGCCACAAATGTTATAAGACTAGACACATGACAAGAGTTTACAAAGTGAAACTATAAAAAAAAAGATAAAAACTTTTGATTATGAGATAAAATTCAAGATAAAGCAAGGAAATTATGAGGTAGAATCCTATCTATGATATCCTCCGGTAGAGGCCAACCTAACTCACTTAGATCAACTGTTAGAAGAAATAAATACAAAAATACAACGTGTGAGTTGTTTATAAGGAATTAATTGTGGAAAGGAAGATGTGGAGGAAAATCCTAAAACAAAGATGATAGAAGAGGTCAAGTTTATTCTAGGTAAATCATCTTCATTTTTCTCAAGTAGTATAGAATCCTCTCTTGGTAATAAAAATGAAAGTGGTGTAGAGGTTATCCCTTGCACTTTAGGGTTTCAAGAGTAGCATAATAAAGAAATGAGGATGGAGGAAATAAATAACAATTTAGGGTTTTTAGAACAAAATAAGAATGTAATTGTCATGGAAGAGCATCCTTTCACAATTGAGTTTAGGACAACATAAAGAAGAATGTGCTTTTGAGGTTATTTCTTGCATTTTAGATTCTTCAAAGCAAGACAAACCTAAATATAATAAGTTTTACCATAAATAATGAGAGAAGATTGATGAAGCTGAAAATATTAGTGGGAATGAAAAAAAGAAAGGAAGATCCAAGAAGCAAAAACAAAGAGAAAAAACAACCAGAGAAATATTGAATGAAAAAACAAAAACAGATATTACAAGTGTTACCAAGAAGTGGGGCTAGACCCACAAATAAAAACAAAAAATAACAATGAAAATAATCTTGAAACATTAGGGGTATGAATAAATGGTATTCAGAAATTGTCAAGTTGTTATAGACAAAATATTTATATATATGAAAACTAGACAACAAATTTGTGATGTTGAATTTCATCTTGACAAAATTTAAATTTCAAAAGGCATCTATAAGCATGAGATTTTATCTCTTAATATAAATAATATAGAGGAGATGATTGTAAAAAATTAATAGTTTGAGGAAGGTAAAAAATATTTTTAATAAAAAAAATGATTGAATATGATTTAATTAACTTAACAAAAATGTAATAAAAATAACATAATATTTTATTTTTATAATAAAAATGGTTCCCAATAAAAATTATACATTAAAAAAATATATACCAACTATAAAATTAAGAATTTTTGAATACTTTTATTATATAAAAATTGCAAACCAAAAAATTATTCACATTAATTAACAATATAATTCAAATAAATAAATAAATAAATACAACTAAAATAGCGTTAGAAAATTTTAAGAATGTTTACTTTACAGAATCACTTCAAAGGAGACAAAACATCAACCCAAAATGTGGTAGCTTCCACCCCACTGCTTTAATAGGAACTTAAAGGAACCCCACTGCTTTAATAGGAACTTCAATCTTTTAAAAGCTATCCATAGGAACATTTGACAATGTCTCAATGTAATTAATGGAAAGAAGAATGAAATGTAAAAGTTTTGCAGGCATACTATTATTTGTATAGTAAATAATATAAAAATGTTTTGATTATTAAAGAGTTGTTTACAGTTTTTAAGTAATTAACAAGTTTAGGGTTCAAGTCATATGGATTGTTTTTATTAAACTTATTCTGGTCCAGTATGAAGGGGACCACCAGTCAATTAGTACTTTATCCCATTCAAATCAGATGGGTTGTTTCCATCAAACCTACTCTACCTCCTTATTGCTGAAACCACCCCTCAATTCATACAGTTATCCTCGATCTAACACACTAAAAAAATTCAAATCAAACACAAAAATTTACAAAAATAAACAAAAACATCCTAGCTTCCACCCCACTGCTTTTATATAGGAACTTCCATTCTTTAAGAGCTATACATACGAACATTTGACAATGTCTCAATGTAATCACTGGAAAGACGAATGAAATGTAAAACTTTTGCAATTATTTGCAAAAAGTAGATTTAAAAAACCTAATGAGGTAGATTTAAAAAACCTAACAACTATTTGCATAGCAAATAATACAAAAAAATGTTGTCTTCCACCTGTAGATTTTGGTAGATATCATTCAAACTCTTTGAATGAAGCCCAAAGCTTATTCCTCCATGCACCTCGACGACGACCTGGACCACCAGGACCATGAGAAGAACCACCATCAGTTCTTTGTGTGCAAGGATGAGAAGAACCACCATCACTTCTTTGTCTGCAAGGATGACATTCGTAGTCAATATTTTGAGTCTGTTTTAGATCAATATTGACACAAACACAATGATACCATGTATTGCATATATCACATTGAATCAAAGTCACTCACCTGTCAAACGTATTGTATTCTCCACAAACTGCAGAGACTACATTACTATCTTCTACTGCATAGCTTGTAGAGACTGCATTTTTATCTTCTACTGCATAGCTTGCATCGGGATATCTTATACCTTCTCTGCAGATATCATCATGGCTGTCTTCTTCCTCTTCATAGCCATCACCAGAATCTTGTTTCTTCTTTGCCCTTGCCTTGCTTCTAGGTCTCCTTTTGAGTGGTTCTCCTGTGCTTCCCACCACAATCTCATCTGGAAGTCTGTCATCATGGCTTTCTTCTTCTCTATAGCCATCACCAAAATATTCTTTCCTCTTTGCCCTTGCCTTGCTTCTAGATCTCCTTTTGAGTGGTTCTCCTATGCTTTGGACCACAAGGTCATCTGACCTTGGAAGACTGTTATCATGGTTGTCTTCTTCTTCTCCATAGCCATCACCAAAATCTTCTTTCCTCTTTGCCCTTGCCTTGTTTCTAGACCTTCATTTCAGTGGTTCTCCTAGGCTTCTGCCCTGGGAAGACTATTAATCTTCTTGAGTGGTTTTTCCACCACAATTTCATCTAATATTGGAAGACTGCTAATCTTCAGGAGTGGTTTTCCTATGCTTCCTACCACAATTTCATCTAACCCTGTAAGACTATTAATCTTCTTGGAAAGAAGGTCATTCTCATATTTATTCAATCCAGCATTTCTAGCGAAAAATAAAGCTACTGAACCCAGCCATATATCACTATTTTCTGCCACAAACATGACCCATTTCGTTTCATTTGTGCATCCTTTGAGATTGTTGATTCCAAACAGAGGTTGTGGAAACTCTGGAAGTGCCTTTCGAATTGAATATAATTTCCATGATCCATCTGCAAATCCATATAAGGATAGCCTCTTTTTTGCGAAATGCAACAAAATTCCTTGAATTCTGTGGTAAGGGCTTTTAGTATTCCTGATCTGCGCCTCTTGAAATCTTCAAATATTTCTTCAATAACCTTAACCCTGTGTGACCCAGTGATCGAAGGGCTTTCCATAGCAGCGAAATTGCAGAATGAAGATTAGAGCTCAAGTCAATTTTGCTCATGGAATAGGCAAACCTTACCAGATTTTATACTACTTCGTAGCATGCCCACCGATAACTATCATGGGACCTGCCCTAAGTGTAATGGGATGAAATTTGTGATCTTTACTATTTAATGCTCCTTATTATTTTGTTTGAATAAAATAATGTTTGGGCGATGATTAAAATTTGAGATTTTTTTGTTAGCGAAATTTTTTAAATCTTGATTTGTTAAATAAAAATAAAGTTAATTGATCTTTTATTTATTTAAAAATTAAATTAAAGTAATCTTCAACAAACACTCAACCTAAAATTAATTGATCTTTTAATTATTTAAAAATTAAATTAGAGCAATCTTCAACAAACTCATCAAAAACACTCAACCTTTTTAAGGACATCACCAATTTAAACCTATGAACAATAATTAAAAATAAAAAAATATTCAAAATTTTTTTATTAAAAAAAATTAAAAAATTAATGGAAGTTTAACACTATTTGCAAGATTATGCACATAGAGTTGTAAGGTTAGTGCAAGCTTTTATGTTATATATGGTTCTCTAGGTTTAAGTCATTATATACGCTTGTCAAATCAGTTTTTCAATTTTAAAATAGTTAATTTAAAAAAAAAATTGGGTTTAAATTTTTTATAATTATTTATAATATATAATGTTTTTTTTTATTTGGTAAAAGAATGGGTTTTGAGGTTCCCAAAATTATTACAATAGGCTGATATAGGGCATAAGAATGCACTAAAATACAACACTAAATCAAAACCAGTCAATGGGCAGGAATACCAGGCCACCGTCAACAAGGTAAAATCGAGAGAGCCCCATACAAACAACATACCATAAAATCCGGGTAACAATAGCTAAAGGAACCTCAGTAAAAAAAACATAGAGGGTCCCATACAACCAACATAAAATATAACCTAATATCAACTGCTAAAAGAACATCATAGTAGGTTGCCATATCCATCTCCTTGTTAACCATGTCTTGAATCTCATTGACAAAGGAGACCACAACTTGCAATGTACCTAGAAGAGCAAACTACTTTTCCTCCAGTTCAGATAAACACATCACCATATCACCACAAGAGCAGAAAATATCTCCATATTATCAGAAGAGCATACAACGAGGACACCATTGTGACCGAGGCAAAGAAAATTCTGATCAACATCCACACAAATATGCCCAACTGATGATAGTCAGCTAAAAAATGTTAGGAGACTTGTGAAGATCACCAATTAAGATGGCCCACTCAATCAAGCATAAAATAAAACATCTATCCAACAGTCCACATTGAACTCCCATACCAAGCCTCATGCATAACCATTAGCCTCATGGACAACCAATAGCTAACCGTGATCATCGAAAACAAGAGATTCAAGGTCTCGGAGGAAATTATCCAACCATACCATCAGACCTTGTTGAGAAAGACCCAAGTTGCCCATATAATCCACCACATTTTTGCCTTCCCGATAAATATGCTGAACTTTAAACTCCTCTCTTCATTTTAGAATTCTAAAAATCTCTCCTAAAATATTCGAAATGCTCTAGTGAGGCTTGCTAATAGAGTTGACAATATTTACTAGATCTAAAGACTCCCCTTCTACAATGATTTTTTGATATTTAAGTGTTTCTACCATTAGTACCCTTTGAAGGAGACCCCTGGCTTCAGCAAAATGAGAGGTTTGAATAGAAATATTTTTTGTGTATGCACCAATGAGCTCACCTTTAGAATTTCTAATTACCCTACCAACAACCACAAAACTCGAATTTGCTTTCGAGACACCATAAAAATTCAATTTAAACCATCCCTAAGGAGGAGGGCACCATGAGGTGGTTAAACCTCAGGCAATTTAGATGAGACATAATGTTAAAAAGTCATACAAATATTATTAAGTGGTATTATTTCAATCACATAGATTTTTCAACATTTAAGGAGGAGATTAAGGTTTAAATCTTGCCAAGTACTAAATAAATAATATTCAAGCTTTGCTGTAATACCACTATGTGGTGATGACGAAATAAAGGTGAGACACATTTTAATCCCATATAATCAATTGAAAGAAAAATAAATCAAAATTTTTTTTCTTAATAAAATAGGTTATTTTATAATCATTAATATATAAAGAGTGAGCTCAATTGATTAAAGTTGTTATCTTTTAAATAATAGAGCAAGGTTTGCCTATTCCATAAACAAGAAAAAATGTTTTTTTATTGAGTGAATACTTCCGTGATCGCATCACCAATAATGCAAGTGGTGTCCTTGTCGATAAACTACACTCACGGGGATAAATATTGTTAATAAAAAATAAAATAAATTATTGACATTGTTAAATTATAACTATTGTATTTTTATATATATTACAATTTTTAATAAATATAAAATCATCACAACTCACATAGAGATCAACAAATTTTTATTGATACTCATAGTACCTTTATACTTATCAAAACTTAAAACTTGTTTAATCAAATTTTACATTTAAGCACATCTTTCATCTTGCTTCACTTGTTAAATAGTATGTGCTTTACTAGTAAGAATTATCTTATATATCTATTTCATAAATAAGAGTCTTCCTTAAAGATACTCATTTTTTAGATTTCAACCTAACCTTCCTTTTTTAAAATCTATTTTTTTAGAGTTTTACTTAATTTAGATTAGCACTAGTGTTTTGCTTATGATGTATAGCTTTTTAGGAGGCTTATTCAAATTAAGTAAAATAAATTAATACTTAAAATGAGTTAATTATGAGAATATGAGATTATTTTATCATATAAATTAATATATAATAATATTCAATAAAAAATATAATAGTTATATTTTACATTGTTTTTATTATATTATAATATTGTGTAGCTTACATTAAAATATTTTACCCGCTCAAAAATAATATCACAAAAAATAATATGTTTACTATTGAAGTACATCCATACAAAGTACACATGATATTATAAAATATAAAGAAACAAACCATTATCAATTTTTTCGATTCTAAATAAAAATTATATTGAAATATTAGGGGTATGGATAAAAGGTATTAAGAAATTCGCAAGTTGTTATAGACAACATATTTATAGATATAGGAACTAGACAACAAATTCATGGTGTTAATTTTATCTTGATAAAATTTAAGTTTAAGGCATCTATAAGAGTGAGATTTTATGAAAAATTAATAATTTAAAGAATATGAAGAACATCTTAGATAAAAATATGGTTGAATATAATTTAATTAACTTAACATAATAAAAATAATATAATATTTACCCAGGTGTTGTAGGTGAGTTGGAGAGGAGAGGGCAATCCTCCAAGGGAGGTCCCAGGTTCGAATCTCCACCCTACCAAAAAGCTGAATTGGGTACCCAAAATCCAATTGATAATGTTGGTGTGGGCAGGGCTGAGTGCGACCCCGGGTGACTTTGACGGTGTAGAACCCCCTGTTCTTGGTCTCTTAGACCAAATTTTTGGATTAATATATATATATATATATATATATATATATATATAATATTTTATTTTTATAATAAAAATGATCTTAACAAAAAAAACCTATACCAACTATTAGAGAATTAAGAATTTTTTTAATTTTATTATATAAAAGTTTGGAACCAAAAAATATCCACATTAATCAACAATATAATTTAAAAATATTAAATAAATATAATTAAAATAACATTAAAAATTGTTATGTAAACTTTACAAAACAAAACATCAACCCAAAGAAAATGTTAAGCATGTAAACTTTACAAAATAACTTCATAGGATTAAACATCAACCCAAAATGTGGTAGCTTCCACCGCTGCTTTTATAGGAACTTCCATCCTTTAAAAGCTATAAAAAAAAACCGGGTAGATTTAAAAAGAAACCTGACAACTATTTGCATAGCAAATAATATGGAAAAATGGTGTCTTCCAACCGTAGATTTTGGTAGATATCATTGAAACGTTTTTGAAGATCAAAGGTTTTTTTTATAAGAGAGTTGTTAACAATTATATTTTTTTAATTAATAAAGATAAGACCTTTTATTATTAATAATCCGGTGTGGAAAAAAACACTGATCGCTCGAAAATTCCATATAATATACATTAAAAAAATCAAATAAGAAACCAAAATTTAGAGAATAACTTCAAAGGAGACAAAAACATCAACCCAAAATGTGTAGCTTCCACCCCACTGCTTTTACAGGAACTTCCATTCTTTAAAAGCTATCCATAGGAACATTTGACAATGTCTCAATGTAATTAATGGAAACACGAATGAAATGTAAAAGTTTTGCAACTATACCTATTTTAAAAAAAAAATTGCAGGTAGATTTAAAAAGAAACCTAACAACTATTTGCATAGCAAATAAAAAATGTTGTTTTCCACCAAAAGATTTTGGTAGATATCATTCAAAATCTTTGAATGAAGCCCAAAGCTTATTCTTCCATTCACGTCGACGACCTGGACCACCAGGACCATGAGAAGAACCGCCATCAGTTCTTTGTCTGCAAGGATGACATTAGTAGTCAATGTTTTGAGCCTGTTTTAGATCAATATTGACACAAACACAATGATACCATCTATTGCATATATCACATTGAATCAAAGTCACTAACCTCTCAGACGTATTGTATTCTCCACAAACTGCAGAGACAACATTACTATCTTCTACTGCATAGCTTGCAGAGACTACATTACTATCTTCTACTGCATAGCTTGCATCAGGATCTCTTATACCCTCTCTGTAGATATCATCATGCCTGTCTTCTTCTTCTTCTCCATAGGCATCACCAAAATCTTGTTTCTTCTTTGCCCTTGCCTTGCTTCTAGGTTTCCTTTTGAGTCTTTTGAGTGTTTCTCCTATGCTTCCCGCCACAATCTCATCTGGAATACTGTCATCATGGTTTTCTTCTTCTACATAGCCATCACCAAAATCTTCTTTCCTTTTTGCCCTTGCCTTGCTTCTAGATCTCCTTTTGAGTGGTTCTCCTATGCTTTGAACCACAAGGTCATCTGACCTTGGAAGACTGTTATCATGGTTGTCTTCTTCTTCTCCACAGCCATCACCAAAATCTTCTTTCCTCTTTGCCCTTGCCTTGCTTCTAGACCTTTTGAGTGGTTCTCCTACGTTACTGACCATAACCTCATTTGCCCTTGGAAGACTATTAATATTTTTTAGTGGTTTTCCCACCACAATGTCATCTAATTTTGGAAGATTGTTAATCTTCTGGAGTGGTTCTCCTATGCTTCCCACCACAATCTCATCCAACCCTGGAAGACTATTAATCTTCTTGGAAAGGAGGTCATTCTCATCTTTATTCAATCCAGCATTTCTAGCCAAAAATAAAGCTACTGAACCCAACCATATATCACTGTTTTCTGCCACAGACATGATCCATTTCGCTTCATTTGTGCATCCTTTGAGATTGTTGATTCCAAACAGAGGTTGTGGAAACTCCGGAGGTGCCTCTCGAATTGAATATAATTTCCATGATCCATCTGCAAGTCCATATAAGGATAGCCTCTTTTTTTGCGAATCACACTGCTGACAAAATTCCTTGAATTCTGTGGTAAGGGCTTTTAGTATCCCTGATCTGCGTCTCTTGAAATCTTCAAATATTTCTTCAATAACCCTATCCCTGTGTGACCCAGTACTCGAAAGGTTTTCCATGGCAGCGAAATTGCAGAATGAAGATTAGAGCTCAAGTAAATTTTGTTCATGGAATAGGCAAACCTTACTGGATTTTAAACTATCATAGGACCCGTCCCAGGGTGGACCAATAACCTAACTAAATAGATTAATGCTTAATTAAGAAGTGAGTTAATTATGAAAATGTTAGATTATTTTATTATATAAATGATAATATAATAATATTTAAGTTAAGATAAAAAAATATAATGATTGTATTTTATATTGATTTTATATTATAATACTGTATAGCTTGCATTTGAATATTTTACCGCTCAAAAATAATATAACAAAAAATATAAGTTTACTATTGAAGTACATCCCCTAAAAAGTACACGGTGATATTATAAAATATTAAGAAACAAACCTGGCACACTAAAACAAATGGATTATTGTTCACTTATTTTAGATTACGTTGTTGTTGTTGTTGTTTACATTCCTTGAAGGGACTTTAAGTTAAAAAATCATTGGGCATGGAAGCCCACCATGTGCGATGGGTTATGGTAGCACTTCATAATTAATTATGATGTTCTAGCATTAAAATACATAATCGATTTAAAATAAAATGAATTATAATAATTTTAAAAAATTGATATATAACGATCTTATAAAGTGAGTTATTTAATAAGGGTAGTGATGATTTAAAAAAAAAAATGAAATTGCAAATAATTGTTGGTTTAGGAAAGTGTTTAAATGATTGGAGGGATAACGAAGGGTTAGAGCTTCAATGAAGCAAGACATTTTATTTGGGCATAGAATCTTTGAGTTAAGTTTTTTTTCCTTTTTTATTTTAGAAATTTTGCAGGTAAATTATTATAATTTCTTTTTATTAGATATTACATTCTAGTAAATTTCAATAGATTTTGAGTTTTAGTTTATTTTCAATTTATAGCTAAATCTTTAGAATTATCTCTAGTGGTAGAGATTAGTGAGTCCACCACAAAGGATCAATCCTTATTACTCTAAGATAAGGTAGTTTTTGGTAAATTTAATGGGTATTGGCCAAGGGCTTTAGTCTTGAGAAACTGGATTGATAGGAGGAAGAAGCCTCTAGGAGTGATTCTATTATTTCTTCCAAAAGGTTTCTTCCTAGCCATTTTTAATTCTAGGGAAGAAAGAGATATAATCCTAAAAGAGGGTCCTTGGTTTATGAAAAGAGAAAGACTCGTCCTCACCCCCTGGTATGAAGGTTTTTCACCTGAAAACGTAAATATATCTATACTACAAGTTTGGGTTAGGATGTATGGATTACCTATTTAATTTTGGATAATATATTCCTTCAAGGCAATAGGCAACACTCTTAGAGAATTATTTAAGTTTTTAGATACTAAAAAATATGGATGCTTGGCTATTTATGCACAGATATTGGTCATGATTGATATAAGTAAAGCTTTACTAGAATCAATAATCCTTAAGTATGGGAATAAGATGTGGATCCAAACCATAGATTATGAAAACATATCTTTTAGATGTAGAAGATGTCATGAGGTGGGACATATTGAAAGATCATGCCCTAAGAAGAGCCCAACAAAATCATATGTAGAAAATCACAAGAGAAACTTACAAATGGATATGGTTTTCAACTTTCAAAAAATAGATCTAGAAAAATGAAAGAAAATAAACAATGGAGATCGGTAAGGAAGGATATTGGAAGATATACCAACTCTTTTGAGGCTTTAGGTTATGAAGAAAAAGTAGATCAAAGCTTAGAGGATATAGTACAACAAGTTCAACATATTAACAAATAACCATCTATTTAGTATCCTGATTTAGGGAAGAACATTCTTCATGAACCTAAAGAATATGTCACAGTAGATTTTGAAGACTCTTGAAGTACCATGCACTATTCAAGAGAAAAAATTGGTAAATAAAATGTAGTGCTAGATGTTAATACCTCTACCACTAATAAGAAAATACCAAAAAATGAGTAGGAAAAGTCAAAATCTTTTGTAGTAGAGCTACGAGAGGATAAATATGATGAAAAACAAAGTTGTGAAATAATACTAAGAAATAGAATAATAAGATCTACTCCTGATATAGGTAAGGCAAAAAGAGAAAAAACCTTATACCTATCAAGCAAGATCCAAGAAAGCAAGAGCAAACATAGAGAAAGGCACACAAACAAAGTTGGTTGAACTTCTCTTTACCAAACAACAAAATGATATTGGTAATTCACAGGTGGGGCAAATAACCCCTAATGAGATATTATTATCATATCATGAAATATAAGGGGTGCTAATGTCCTCCCAAAGCAAAGGTGTATCAAGAAACTTTGTTTGAGTAATAATCTTGAAATTATTTGTATCCAAGAAACTAAAATGACAAAACAAAAGTTTTAAAAATTATGAAAGTAGTATGGGCAACATGTGAATGGGATGCTATGGATTTTGAAGGAGTGGTAGGGGGATTCTAACTTGTTGGAATCCTACTAGAACCCCCTATGTAACAATTCATAAAACTAGACATTGGATAGCCTCTTTAATCACATGCTACTTTACAGATATTTGTTTCATCCTTATCAATATCTATGGACCTACAACTCAGTCAGGTAGATTAGATGTTTGGAGTGGTATTGAAGAATTTATGAGAAGTAAAGACCAAGAAACCCAATTCAAGATCATAGAATATTTTAATGCCATAACCAAGCTAGATAAAAAATATGAGGGAATTAGAAAATTAACCCAAAGTATGAGATATTTCTTATTTTTTTTACTTAGAATAATAATCTATGGGAGGTTGATTTTGAAGAAGATAACTATACATGGACCAACAATAGGAGAGGCAAAAACCTAATAGCAAAAATATTAGATAGATGCATGCTCTTAGATCATTGGCTAGATGAAGGGACTTGTACTAAATCTAATATCGTAACAAGTATTGGTTCGGATCACTGGCCAATAAGAGTTAAAATGGTGGTAAGTGAATTAAAAAAATATCATATTTTAAATATGAGAAGGTGTGGGAAGACTATTCTCAATTTGTTGATATGAGATAAAAATATGAAATTCTTCAAGAAATGGTGGGTCGTATGCACTTCCAAAATAAATTAAATCAATGACATCTAGATTAAAAGCATGGAACAAGAACACTTTTAGAAATATTTTTGAGAAGAAATAAGAAGTAAGAGATAAAATTTCAAATTCCAAAAAGGTTATAATAATAATCAAATATTAGAGGAAAGGGATTTGCTTAGTGATTATCATAATATTTTGAGTAAGGAAGAGAAATTTTGGAGATTAAAATTTAGATAGACTTGGTTAAAAGGAGATAAAAATACAAGTTTTTCATAGGCTGGCTATAGTACATAGATTAACATCCAAAATTAGTAGAATAAAATTAGTAGAAGGGGTTTGGATTGAATACCAAAGTGAAATTGATACCCCTACCTTCTTGGGTCTTACTCGAAAGTGGCATCCCTTTTGGGATGTTTTCCACCAAAAAAAAAAAAAAAAACCAAAGTGAAATTATAAAAGAGGTAAGGTATTTTTTATCAAAATATTCTAGGATTAGAGGAGTTTGAAGTTCTTAATGATAAACTTCTATAAGAAGTACCTTTAGTTATAATGAATGAAGATAATAGCAAATTGATGAAGCCTATTACTCTAGAAGAAGTTCATTTAGTTGTTTTATCTTTTAATAATGATAATATCTCTATAATGTTTTACCAACATAATTGGGATATAGTGATATGTTATTTATTGTTGGCAACAGAACAACCTATGGTAAAATAATACATACCTTATAAAATAAATGCAACATATCTTACCCTAATTTCAAAAAAGAAGGATGCTAAATTGTTTAATTCATTTAGACCCATAAGCCTATGTAATATGGCATATAATATTATCTTCAAAGTGATAGAGAATCGATTAATTCCATTGTTAGATAAAATTATTTTAGAAGAACAAGGAGGATTTGTGAAAGGGAGACAAATTTTGGATGATAGCATAGTAGATCTTGAAGTTATATATACTTTTGAGGGGAATGCCATTTCCTCCTTTTTTATCCGAAGGATAGAGGAAGGTATTGAAATCCCCCACCAAAATTCAAGGGATATTAGAAAAAAATTATTCAGGTTGCTCAAAGTCTCCCATAGAGAAGCTTTGTTCCCTAGTGTGTTTGGGGCATAAATGTTGGAAAGGATCCATGAGGTGTCATGGTACTTATCATGGAACAAGACACTTGTTATTATTTCAGTTGAATGAATTAGTATACCTTTAAGCCTGATCGAGTCCCATATACATATTAGACCTCCTGAAGAACCTTGAGCATGACTAAAAATAGCTTCTCCCTTCTTCCAAATTTTCTTTGCAACTTTTATGGATGCTTCTTTGTCAATATTGGTTTCTTGCATGATGAAAATCGTGGGTCTTAGTTCTCTCCTTAATGAACTAGCAAGTCTCTATTTGGCTAGTCCATTAAGTCCTCTCACATTCCATGAGAGGAATTTCATTTGGAATATTTAGAATTTTTTTTCCCCCTTCCTTGTGATTGGGGAGGTTTGGTGCTTTTACTTTCATCCTTTGGTTGTCTTAGCACTAAGGGGAAAATATTTTTTTGAATTCCATTTGCAATATCCTTCTCTATTTCCCTTCTCTTTTGTTTAGTTACTACAATAATGCCTCTCTTTTTGCCACTACTAAAATCTAGAGGGGAATTTTTGGAACTTCTTATTTGTTTAAGATAAAACTTATTAGGAATAATCTATTGTATTATAGGGCTAGAGCTCTCTGTGATAATTTATTCAGCTATAGGGTTAGGACTCCCTATTTGATATTCCTTATGGTGCTTAAATGGAGCCTCTAACGTAGGATGAGATGACCTAGACCTTGATGGAGAGTCATTATTATTGGGGCTCCTATGACTAGGAGGTTCAAAATATTAGATTTAGGAAATGGAAGACCATCCTCATCTTCCTTATTAGGAATGTTTGAATCAGAGAGAATTTAAAACTTGTTGGGAAAGGTAAAAAGTGAGCATACCTTATCCTGGTCAGAAGCTGAGGGAGATGTGGTAATCTATTTCCTTTTGTTAGTGGAAGGATGAGGCACCTGATTCTTCTCTCCTGTAGGATATTGATGAGGTTTATTCCCTTTGTGGTTGAGATGTTGTCCATTCTTGAACTGTCTGATAAACCCTTTAGAAGTTGAGTTTTTATTTCCCTAATTTTTATTAGGAGGTGCTCCCCTCTTGGGAGGATATGATCCTATCCACATGTTGAGGTCAAAGTATCTCCTATCAATATTCAAAGACTTAAGAGTAGGGCACTGATTCCTGAGATACCCCTGGGTGTGGCATTCCATGCAAAATATGTGTTTGTTCTCTTACTCAAGAGGTTGGTGATTGCAGTAGGAACTCAACTTGAGATTAACAAATATGGGGATCTCAAGTATAGGTTTGCATTGACACAAATTCGAGCATAGATAATTCGAGTGTGAGGTAAAGTAATGTGGTCAATAGCAACCAAATCTCCAACTACTCTAGCGGTCTCTTTTAATATATCCTCATTCCACATGTGGAATGGGAGGTCTAGGATCCAAAACCAAATGTGAGTAAAATTATACTCTAAATATTAGGATTGAAATCTTCAACCCATATACGAAGGAAAATGCTTCTTCTACCAAGAAACCATGAGCCTCCAGTTAGGATGTGGCTAACATCATCGTGGTTGCTTAATATGATGGCAAATAAATCTTTGGAAAGGTCCACAATCTCCATGTTGCCAAGGGTTTCCCACTTTGAAAAATCCCACTATTGGATGGTCTCCATGTCAGGTCTCCCTTCGATAAATTTCCTGACAAGTAAAAATATCTCCATAGAGAGATAATTAGAAACTATGCTCTCAAGAATAGTTAAATCCCTACCTTCAAGAAGAACGGTTGAGGAAGGTTCCTTCGTGCGATTCGTGCTACTACCGACTGATTCAACGAAGGAAAGTTCCTTGGGTTTCTTAGGAACAGATCCCCTAATATTGCATTAGGGAAAGGCTACTTTATCAGGTGGTTCTTACCCCTAGAGACCCTCAACATGTTCAAATACCTTTTCCTTACCATCTCATCCATCCTATGAATTCGTTGGGGTCTTCCCTGAACCAAGTTTCTCATGACCATCTTTCCCACCTTCGAATATTTAAATTTTAGAGATCCCACTTGAACTATTCTTATTCCTATCCATCCCACTTGATCTTGAACCATATGAAATGATAATGAAAAACTAGTAAGATTCAATGCTCTAGAATATTTGTGCTTTTCATCTCATCCCCTATACAAAAAGTATTGTAAACCATATGTCAATGTCAATTATCTTCATCTTGGTATTAAAATTATAGTAGAATATATTATTATATTATCTTGATCGAGTATGGACCCATAAATTAGTGTGGTGTTTAACATATTTTCTACCATATAAAAATATTGGATATTTTTATCATATTATACAATATATGTGTGTAAAATATGGTTATGTGAGTTTGCATGTTAAAATTAAAAAATATATATATTTTCTTATGTTGTTCAAAGAGAAGCTATATTGTATTTGAGGAGTGAGTGTAAGCTAAGAGAGAGTGCAAGTTGGTATTTTATCATGGTAAAACAATAACAGGTTCATCTAAAGTACATAAATGCTTCAAACCCTTACAATGTATGCATTAAACATTAAGTTTAAAATATTGTTGAAGTGAAGGAACATCAAGAGAAACAAGATACAAGAGTAAGGGCAAGTAGTGAGGGAGTGTAGACCAATAGCAAGTGTGATCCAAGAGGGAGTGCAATCCATGAGTGAGTCTCATTGGTTAGTATGGAAGGAAATTAATATTTGAAATCCATAATGGAAATTCTAGATACCTTAGCTAGAAATTAAGATGCCCTAGTTGGATGTATGGAGGCCCAAGTTGGATATAAACAAAAGAACAAATCCATGGAAAGTTCAATCCAAGTAGTATATGTTACACTAGAAGTGACTATCAAGGATGATATGATTGAGCATTATATGCTGGTTCTTAAAAGTAGAGGATTAATATTTAAGTTTCATAGATCATGGCTAGGGATTTTGGAGATTCAAAAATGAATTAAATGGAAGTGAGGATTAAACTTAAATTACTCTATGAATTTTCTTCTTGGTTTTTGGGGAGATATGCCCTTTATTTAAGACCATGGAATATTTTTTTTTGTTGAGACAAAAACTATTAATAAGCTTCTAGTGCGGGTTAGGGTTTTTGGACTTCCATTTCAACTTATCAAAAAGGATGTTTTGAAGAATATTGAAAATACCCTAGGGGAATTCATCAAGGAATGATTGACTATTAAGGAGTGAAAGCATGCTATATATACTCAAATATGTGTTGCTATAGATTTTTAAAAATATTTTCCGCAATCCATTAAGATTAAATTTAAATCAAGAGAATATGATCAACAAGTGGAGTATGTAAAATTTTGATGCCACAATTGTTATGAGATCAACAAGAGTTTACAAAGTGAAAACTATGAAGAAAAAGATAAAAACTTTTGGTCATGAGATAAACTTCAAGATAAAGCAAAGGGAATTATATAGTATTCCACTCCAAAATAAGAGATAAATAAAACCTATCTATAACATCATTTGGTAGAGGCCATCATAAATCACCTGGATCAACTCTTAGAAAAAATAAATGATAAAATACAATGTGTAAGTTGCTTAGAACGAATTAATTGTGCAAAGGAAGATGTGGAGGAAAATTCTAAAAAAAATATGAAGAGGTCAAGTTTATTCCTTGTAATAAAAGTGAATGTGGTGTAGAGGTTATCCCTTGCACTTTAAGGTTTCGAGAGTATCCTCATAAATAAATGATGATGGAGCAAATCCATAACAATTAAAGGGTTTTAGAACAAAATAAGAAGGTAATTATTATGAAAGAGCATCTTTGCACATTAGGGTTTAGGACAATATAAAGAAGAATGTGCTTTTAAGGTTATTTCTTGCATTTTAGGTCCTTTAAAGCAATACAAACCTAAATATGATAAGTTTTACCATGAGTAGTGTGAGAAGATTGAAGAGATTGATGAAGATGAAAATATTGGTGGGAACGATAAAAAGAAAGCAAGATCCAAAAAAACAGAAACAAAGAGAAAAAACAACCACAGGGATATTGATATGAGAAAATAAAAATAGATATTGTAAGTGTTAACAAGAAGTGGGGCTAAATCCACAAATAAAAACAAAAAATAACAATGAAAATTATCTTGAAATATTAGGGGTATGGATAAAAGGTATTAAAAAATTGACAAATTGTTATAAATAAAATATTTATAGATATAGAAACTAGACAACAAATTCATGGTGTTGAAATCCATAACAAAATTTAAGTTACAAAAGGCATCTATAAACGTGAGATTTTATCTCTTAATATAAATAATATAGAAAAGATGAGTGTGAAAAATTAATAGTTTAAAAAAGATGAATAACATCTTCCATAAAAAATTGTCGAATATGATTTAATTAACTTAACAAAAATGTAATAAAAACAATATAATGTTTTATTTTTATAATAAAAATAAATCCAATAAAAATTATATTGAAAAAAAAATATACCAACCATAATTTTTGAGTACTTTTATTATTTCAAACTAAAAAATTATCCACATTAATCAACAACTAAATAAATAAATACAATTAAATAACATTAAAAAAATATTAAGTATGTAAACTTTACATAATAACTTCAAAGGAGACAAAACATCAACCCAAAGAAAATGTTAAGTATGTAAAATTTAAAAAATAACTTCAAAGGGAGAGTAAACATCAACCCAAAATGTGGTAGCTTCCACTGCACTGCTTTTTTAGGAACTTCCATCTTAAAAGCTATCCATAGGAACATTTGACAATGTCTCAATGTAATTAGTGGAAAGACGAATGAAATGTAAAAGTTTTGCAGGTATACCTATTAAAAAAACTTAGAGGTAGATTTAAAAAAAAAAACTAACTATTTGCGTAGCAAATAAAACAAAAAAAAATTGTTTTTTTTAATTAAGTGTTGGTTTTTTTAATAATTAACAAGGATAGAATTAAAATCAGGTTACTTCTATCAAATTTGTTTCGCCAAAAAAACATTAATTACTTAAGTTCACTTAAAATTCATGTTATTATCGTCCATCTAATACACAATAAAAAAAATTTAAATAAAACACAAAAGTTAAAAGACAACATCAACCCAAATGCTTCCACTAAGAACTTCCATCCTTTAAAAGTTATCCATAGGAACATTTGACAATGTCTCAATGTAATCAATGGAAAGGCGAATGAAATGTAAAACTTTTGCATTATACCTATTAAAAAAAACGAGGTAGATTTAAAAATAAACCTAACAACTATTTGCATAGCAAATAATATAAAAAAATGTTGTCTTCCACCTGTAGATTTTGGTAGATATCATTCAAACTCTTTGAATGAAGCCCAAAGCTTATTCTTCCATGCACGTCGACGACCTGGACCACCATGACCATGAGAAGAACCGCCATCAGTTCTTTGTTTGCAAGGATGAGAAGAACCACCATCAATTTCTTTGTCTGCAAGGATGACATTCGTAGTAAATGTTTGGAGCTTGTTTTGGATCAATATTGACACAAACACAATGATACCATCTATTGCATATATCACATTGAATCAAAGTCACTCACCTGTCAGACTTATTGTATTCTCCACAAACTGCAGAGACTACATTACTATCTTCTACTGCATAGCTTGCAGAGACTACATTACTATCTTCTACTTCATAGCTTGCATCAGGATCTCTTATACCCTCTCTGCAGATATCATCATGCCTGTCTTCTTCTTCTCCTTAGCCATCACCAAAATCTTGTTTCTTCTTTGCCCTTTCTAGGTCTCCTTTTGAGTGGTTCTCCTATGCTTCCCACCGCAATCTCATCTGGAAGACTGCCATCATGGTTGTCTTCTTCTTCTCCATAGCCATCACCAAAATCTTCTTTCCTCTTTGCCCTTGCCTTGCTTTTGAATCTCTTTTTGAGTGGTTCTCCTATGCTTCCCACCACAATCTCATCTGGAAGACTGTTATTATGGTTGTCTTCTTCTTCTCCATAGCCATCATCAAAATCTTCTTTCCTCTTTGCCCTTGCCTTGCTTCTAGGCCTCCTTTTGAGTGGTTCTCCTACACTTCTGACCACACTCTCATCAAGACTATTAATCTTTTTGGGTGGTTTTTCCATGCTTCGGACCACAATTGCATCTAATCTTGGAGGACTGTTAATCTTCTGGAATGGTTCTCCTATGCTTCCCGCCACAATCTCATCTAACCTTAGAAGACTATTAATCTTTTTGGAAAGGAGGTCATTCTCATCTTTATTCAATCCAGCATTCCTAGCCAAAAATAAAGCTACTGAACCCAACCATATATCACTATTTTCTGCCATCCATTAAAATTTCGCTTCATTTGTGCATCCTTTGAAATTGTTGATTCCAAACAGAGGTTGTGGAAACTCTGGAGGTGCCTCTCGAATTGAATATAATTTCCATGACTCATCTTGAATTCTGTGGTAAGGGCTTTTAATATCCCTGATTTGCGTCTCTTGAAATCTTCAAATGTTTCTTCAATAACCCTATCCCTGTGTGCCCAGTACTGGAAAGGTTTTCCATGGCAGCGAAATTGCAGAATGAAGATTAGAACTCAAAATCAATTTTATTCATGGAATAGGCAAACCTTACTAGATTTTAAACTATCATGGGATCCGTCCCAGGGCGGACCAATAACCTAACTAGATAGATTAATGTTCAATTAAGAAGTGAGTTAATTATGAAAATATTAGATTATTTTATTATATAAATAAACATAAATATAATATAATAATATTTAAATTAAGATGAAAAAATATAATGATTGTATTTTATATTGTAGCTTGCATTAGAATATTTTACCGCTCAAAAATAATATAACAAACAAATATATGTTTACGATTGAAGTGCATCCCATAAAAAGTACACGATGATATTATAAAATATAAAGAAACAAACCTGGCACACTAAAACAAATGGGTTATTGTTCACTTATTTTAGATTGTGTTGTTGCTGTTCGTTACATTCCGTGAAGACTGGGGACTTTAAGTTAAAAAATCATTGGGCATCGAAGCCCATCATGTGCGATGGGTTATGGTTGCACTTCATAATTAATTATGATGTTCTAGCATTAAAATATATAATCGGTTTAAAATAAAATAAATTATAATTATTAAAAAAATTGATATATAACGATCTTATGAAGTGAGTTATTTAATAAGGGTAGTGATGATTAGAAGAAAAAAAATATGAAATTATAAATAATTGTTGGGTTAGGAAGGGGTTCAAATGATTGGAGGAATAATGAAGGGTTAGGGTTTTAATGGAGCAAGATATTTTATTGAGGCATCGAATTTCCATCTTTATCTCAGAAATTTTGTAGGTAAATTATTATAATTTCTTTTAATCAGATATTATATTCTAGTAAATTTCAATAGATTTCGAGTTTTAGTTTATTTTCAATGGACCAATTTATAGCTAAATCTTTAGAATCATCTCTAGTAGTAGAGGTTAGTGAGTCCACCACAAAGGATCAATCCTCGTTACTCCAAGATAGGGTAGTTTTTGGTAAATTTAATGGTTATTGGCCAAGGGCTTTAGCCTTGAGAAAATGAATTGATAGGAGGAAGAAACCTCTAGGAGTGATTGTATCATTTCTTCTCAAAGGTTTCTTCTTAGCCATATTTTGTTCTAGGGGAGAAAGAGATATAATCCTAAAAGAGGGTCCTTGGTTTATGAAAAGAGAAAGACTCGTCCTCATCCACTGGTATGAAGGTTTTTCACCTGAAAATATAAATATATCCATACTACAAGTTTGGGTTAGGATGTATGTGTTACCTATTTAATTTTGGATAATAGATACCTTCAAGGCAATAGGCAACACTCTAGGAGAATTCCTTGAGATTTTAGATACTACAAAAGATGGATTCTTGGCTATTTATGCATGGATATTGGTCATGATTGATATAAGTAAAGCTTTACTAAAATCAATCATTCTTAAGTATGGGGATAAGATATGGATCCAAACCATAAACTATGAAAACATATCTTTTAGATGTAGAATATGTCATGAAGTGGGGCATATTGAGAGATCATGCCCTAAGAAGAGCCCAAAAAAATCATATGTAGAAAATCACAAGAGAAACTTACAAATGGATATGGATGAAGATGGTTTTCAACTTCCAAAAAATAGATCTAGAAAAATGAAAGAAAATAAAAAATGGAGATCGGTAAGGAAGGATATTGGAAGGAATATCAACTCTTTTGAGGCTTTAGCTTATGAAGAAAAAGTAGATCAAAGCTTAGAGGATATAGTACAACAAGTTCAACATATTAACAAATAACCATCTATTTAGTATCCTGATTTAGGGATGAACATTCTTCATGAACCTAAAGAATATGTCACAATAGATTTTGAAGACTCTTGAAGTACCATGCACTATTCAAGAGAAAAAAATTGGTAAATAAAATGTAGTGTTAGATGTTAATACCTCTACCACTAATAAGAAAATACCAAAAAATGAGGAGGACAAGTCAAAATATTCTATAGTAAAGCTAGGCGAGGATAAATATGATGAAAAACAAAGTTGTGAAAGAATACTAAGAAATAGAATAATAAGACCTACTCTTGATATAGGTAAGGCAAAAAGAGAAAAAACCCTATACCTATCAAGCAAGATCCAAGAAAGCAAGAGCAAACATGGAGAAAGGTACACAAACAAAGTTGGTTGAACTTCTCTTTACCAAACAAAAAAATGATATTGGTAATTCACAAGTGGGGCAAATAACCCCTAATGAGATATGATTATCATATCATGGAATATAAGGGGTGCTAATATCCTCCCAAATCAAAGGTGTATCAAGGACCTTTGTTTAAGTAATAAGCTTGAAATTATTTGTATCCAAGAAACTAAAATGAAAAAAAAAATTTAAAAAATTATGAAAGTAGTATGGGCAACATGTGAAAGGAATGTTATGGATTTTGAAGGAGTGGTAGGGGGATTATAAATTGTTGTAATCTACTAGAACCTCCTGTGTAACCATTCATAAAACTAGACATTGGATTGCCTCTTTAGTCACATACTACTTTGTAAATATTTGTTTCATCCTTATCAATATCTATGGACCTACAACTCAGTAAAGTAGATTAGATGTTTGGAGTGGTATTTAAGCCTTTATGAGAAGTAAAGACCATGAAACCCGATTAAATATCATAGGAGATTTTAATGCCATAACCAAGTTGGATAAAAAATCTAAGGGAATTAGAAAATTAACCCAAAGTATGAGAAATTTCTTAGCTTTTTTACTTAGAATAATAATCTATGGGAGGTTGATTTTGGAGAAGATAACTATACATGGACCAATAATAGGAGAGGCCAAAACCTAATAGCAAAAATATTAGATAGATGCATGCTCTCAGATCATTGGCTAGATGAAGGGACTTGTAGTAAATTTAATATCTTAACAAGTATTGGTTTGGATCACTGGCCAATAAGAGTTAAAATGGTGGTAAGTAAATTGAAAAAATATCATATTTTAAATATGAGCAGATGTGGGAAGACTATTCTCAATTTGTTGATATGAGAGAAAAATGTAAAATTCTTCAAGAAATGGTGGGTCGTATGCACTTACAAAATAAATTAAATCAATGACATCTAGATTAAAAGCATGGAACAAGAACACTTTTAGAAATATTTTTGAGAAGAAATAAGAAGTAAGAGATAAAATTTCAAATTCCAAAAAAGGTGATAATAATAATCAAAGATTAGAGGAAATGGAATTGATTAGTGAATATCATAATATTTTGGGGAAGAAAGAGAAATTTTGGATATTAAAATCAAGATAGACTTGGTTAAAAGGAGATAAAAATACAATTTTTTTAAAGGCTGGCTATAGTACAAAGGTTAACATACAAAATTAGTAGAACTAAATCAGTAGAAGGGGTTTGGATTGAAGACCAAAGTGAAATTAGAAAAGAGGTAAGGTATTTTTTATTAGAATATTCTAGGATTAGAGGAGTTTGAAGTTCTTAATGATAAACTTCTACAAGAAGTACCTTTAGTTATAACGAATGAAGATAATAGAAAATTGATGAAACCTATTACTCTAGAAGAATTTTATTTAGTTGTTTTATCTTTTAATAATGACAAGTCTTCGAGTCTAGATGGGATCTCTACAATGTTTTACCAACATAATTGGGATATAGTGAAGGATTCTTTATTGGTGGCAATGGAACAACCTATGGTAAAATAATACATACCTTATAAAATAAATGCAACATATCTTACCCTAATTTCAAAAAAGAAGGATATATATTTTTTAAATTCATTTAGACCCATAAGCCTATGTAATATGGCATAAAATATTATCTTCAAAGTGATGGAGAATTAATTCCATTGTTAGATAAAATTATTTTAGAAGAACAAGGACGATTTGTGAATGGGAGATAAATTTTGGATGATATCATAGTAGCTCTTGAAGTTATATATTCAGTAGCTTCAAGAAAAAATAAAGCAATGATATTAAAACTTGATATGAGTAAAGCCTATGATAGGGTTAAATGGGATTTTATTTTTGTATTATTAGAAAATTTTAGATTTAGGAATAAATGGGTTAGATGGATTAAATATTATGTCTCTACAATTTCATATTCAATGTTTGTCAATGGGTTAATAACATAATCATTTAAAGCCAAGCGAGGTCTTAGATATGGAGATCCTCTATCATCATATCTATTCATTATTATGGAAGAGGTTTTGGGTAGGAACTTGAATAACACTAACAATTATGGACTTATAAGTGGAATTAGGTATAGTAATAACATTACCAACATCATCCATAAACAGGTCATATATTTGAATAATTTAGTAAAGGAATATGAAAGAGCATCAGGGCAAAATTTTTATAGGACACAATCAAAATTTTACTTCCTAAACACTCCAACTAAAATCAAAGCAAGAATTTATAGGTTACTTTAAATAGATGAAGTAAATTTTCTAACACCTTATCTAGGGATGTCTTTATTTGAGATGAGAATGAGGATAGACTTATGAAATTCAATTATAAGTAAAGTTTGGAATAAACTACCAGTATGGAAAGGTAGATTATTATCATTAGTAGGACAAGTGCAACTAATTAAGTTAGTCTTACAAGCCATTCCAACATATTATATGTCATTTTATACTATGCCAAAATCAAAAGAAAAGTTTAACCTATATTATGCAATATTTTTATGATTAGGATTTTATCATAAAAGGAAATTTCTTTTGGTGAAATGGAGCAAGGCATGTGATGATAAAACTAGGGGAGGTCTTAGTTTAAGAGTTCTTACAAATGCAAACTTAGCTCTTATGGAAAATTCATATGGAGATTGTACAAATAGATTCAAAGACAATGGGCAAGAATTATTCAAAGTATGTTGAGCCCAATGACACAAGCTTAATATTTACTAAATGTTATCTACAAAATGTTTTTACACTTTGGAATGGTCTAAAAACCGCTATTGATCTAGTGATTAAAGGTTTAATATGGGTGGTGGAAATTGGAGAAAAAACATCTATTTGGATGGATACTTGGTGTGATAAAAGACCACTCAATCTAGATCCAATTTTGAAACATTGGATGAGATTACTTTAAGATAAATATGGTGATAATATTTCAAACATTTTGTACAAGGATCAAGAAGAAATATAAAATGGAAAGAATATATTTATAAGTTTATAAGACAATTATTCTAGGAGGCAATTGATTACAAAGATAACAATATTGATTTTTCCAAGGCGAGCCAAGGATAAATTGATTTGGGAGTTGAATAGCTTAGGAGAATACACAACAAGAAGTGGATATAATGTAAAGCACCAAAAAAATAAAAATATCGTAAGAATATGGAGAGATATTTGGGATAGCCTAAACATTCCTAAAGTCAAAATGTTTGTATGGCTAATAGGTCATAGAGGAATTTTATTTTGAGATAACCTTATGAAAAGGGGTTTTTATGGTCCCTCACAATGTGTTTTTTATAAAGATGAGATTATATACCTTCTCTTGGGACATTGCTTAGTACTATAGAAACTATGGCAATGGATTCCAAATATGTTTGTAAAATGCATGGTGATGAATGAAAGAATTGAAAATGGTTAAAGCAATGGCATATTACTTTTGAAAGTTAGGATTTACAAACAATATAGGATTTATCAAAAGATATAATACTTTAAAATATATGGCTATAAAGTAATAGAAGAATATTTAAAGAAAAAAAAGTAGTTTAGAGGTAATGAAAAGGAATATATGTTTAGCCATAGAGAAGTCTAGTCCAACCCTATCAACTCACCCAATACCTAATGTAGAAGTAGAGAGCCTTGATAGATGGATTCAAGTCATTAAATAGAATTATGATGTTGGGTACAAAAGAAACAAAAATAAGACAAAAAAATATAAAGTGGAAACCACTAGATGTAGAGCTGGTCAAATTAAATTTTGATAGGGCATATAAAGAAAATCTAGGACCAAGAGGAGGAGGAATAATTAGAAATAATAGAGGAGATATTTTACGTCATTACACTTTCAATATTGGATTTAAGACAAACAATGAAGATGAAGCTTGGGTGGCTTTAGAAGGGTTAAAAATATGCAGATAAATAAAATGGAATAGAGTATGGATGGAAGGTGATCTACTCATAGTAATAAATGCAATTTTAAGGAAATAAAAGGCTCCATGGAACATACAATCCTCCTTTTGCTACCATAGAGTCTTAAGCCTGAGACCTCCCCTATGTTGAAACTTAGTGCCCAAGCCAATCACCGTCTGGTCTAGCCGCTCAGATGGTGCTACGAATTCTATGTCACTCCCTTTTATACCTTCCTCTCCTCGGTGTTAGCACTACAAACATTTTTTATCCCTTCCGTGTTCCATCGATGAACATAGCAAGTAATTCATGATTTTGAATTACAACCTTAAGCCTTTGATTTAGGCTTTATTAATATACCTTTCAAGGTATTTACCTTCACGTCGGTGGATAGGAAAATTGGACTTTTGCATTTTGAAAATAATATTTTAATTATAATTATTTAAATTCAAAATGAATTTAAATATTATAATTAAATATTTAAATGTCCTTTAGGCATTTTTAAATAGAATAAAATATAGACTTCCTTAGGCCTTTAGAGGAACCTTTTGCCATTGTCACCTTAGAAAAATAACCTTATTATTTTATTTCAACCACCATGGAATGGAGATATCTTTTCAACCATTTTATTTTTCCCAAATATTATAATATTGTTCTCCTTCTTGCTTCTCTTTTGATGCTTTGGCCATATAATATTTAAATTAAATATTATATCCTTGCCTCTTAGAAAATCAACCATGAACCATTTGCTTAACATTATTTTGCCATTTTCTTAGTATTCCTTTGACATCAATGACAACAAATTTTGCTTATATTTCCAACATTAGCAATCATAAATTTGAAGGAATTGTGAGTGATAATGTAATAATTTCTTCATTGGGAGACACATGGATCAATAAAATTATGTGTGTTCCTAGAGTCAATAAAAAAGATGACCCTTTGTCCCTTGAAATGGCCAATCACCTTCATGGTTTGGGTGTGGATACTCCTGCTAGAGCATGTACAAAAAAAATTGGTTAGGCTTCCTCTTTATCGATCAACTGGTCTATGGTTTTTGTTTCTTGAGTATCCTCCTCATCCTTAGAATATTATTTAATTGGAACTTCATCCATATCGAGCAAGTACAATTTTTTTTCACACACCTATGCCTTCTGGTATAATTTTCATCACAATTGTGACATAATCCTTGTGCCTTTCTATGCTCCATCTCCTTGTGATTCAATATTTTTATAGATGGATATTTATTAGTCATACTTCACATTGACTTAGTCAAAAATATGGCTTAGAGGGAGGAAATCTAGAAGTTCAACCAAGAGCCTTGAATTTATTTTCTACCAATTTGGCCAATTGTGTGGCCTATGGTAGTGATTGAGGTTACAATAATTAAATCTCTGTGCTGATATCATCCTTCAGTCCACTCATAAAATAAATTTGAAAAGAATCAACACTTAGTCCTGTGGTTCGATTGGCAAGTTTTTCAAACTAAGTTTGGTATTATTGAATGGTTGAAGTTTTCTTGAGTTTGAAAAGGACTCTTGTAAAATATTCAATCTCACTAGGACCAAAGTGAGTGAGTAGGCATTGCCTATTTTTGGACCATGAAATTTTAGGTTCAGCCTTCCTAAACCACAAAAGCCAATGTAGTTCATTTAATTCAAAATCAAAAGAAGTAATGGTCAACCATATGAAACAATCAACATTATGAAGAGTGAAACATTGTTATGCCTTACAAATCCAATCCTCAAGATATTTTCCATCAAACTTGGGAAATTCTAATTTTGGTAATATCATTCCATTGTTGGTTGGTATAGCTCATTGGTGATGGCTTGTACCAACTTCGTCTTGGTCATGTTGATCTACAGAACCAGTAAAGACTCTACTATCTAATTCATCCTTCATTTATTTTTGTGCAAGGGAGAGGTCAATCATAGATTCTTGGAAGGAATGGAGTTGTGTCTATATTGCCTATAGTTTTTTAATTTTATCCCATAGTGTATTTCCCATAGCATCCAATTTGGATCTAATGCTTGTTGGCAAGTACTTTCAACCATAATTGAAGGTTTATATCATTTTTGTGGGACTTACTGAAAATAGATAGGTGGATGTAGGAGTTATTATTTTTAGTAAGGGTTCAAAAATTGCTTTGGGTATGTTATATCAAAATGATCAGCTTGAAAAAATAATCACAATGAGCTATTTACCACAACACTGATTTTGGAAGTCCTTGAATTTTTTATATTGTTTTTTTGATGAGTCTATTGGTGTGGTTGATTTCTTCTCTGGAGTTCTGGTACAAAAATGAGTTCTGATTTGAAACCATTTTTTGATGATTTATTCTAACCAATATGACCACTGACTGATTCCTAACACTATTCTGTCCACTATCTGAATTTGACTCTATCATAACTATTCCTTGTCTATTTTCATTTTGATTGTCACAAGTAACTATTTTGATTACCTAGGTAATTGTTCTAACTATCATAGGTAACTAATATTCTAAAAACCCTATAATGACTGTTATTGACAAAATGTTTTTACTATAACTGACTCTTACCCCCTTATTGCCTTTGTTTTAGTCTCTAAAGTTTATGTTCACCTGATATATTTTTTTGTAATTTTGTATTTATCCATTTTTGATGTAGAAATTCTGGAGTAGGGATGTCTTCTTCGTATTATCAACTTCTATGAAGTATATGGTAATAGGTTCAATTCTTTTTTTATTGCAGGTTGAGGAAAAATAGAAAGACTTGGAGAATAAACTTTGTTTGCAGGTTTAAACAAACATAGGGTACAATAGGCAAAGGTGTCTATAATACCCATTATACCGTAGTGATGAACAATAGTTTTCGGACCAATATTTTAGACCACTACTCAAGGAGGATTCCACACATACCCTTGAGCATACTATCTACTTCTCTAATAGTACAAGAGGGTAGTTTCTAAGATGCAGTGTCCCATGCACTATGGACAATACAAGGCCAAAAAATCATCTTAGGGATAAAATTTTGTTCAAACTTAGATGGTCTCCTGATATACCTGAATATATGTGGAAGCTCAAATCCATGTGTGAGTGTTATCTGAGGCTTGTGTATTGGAGCCTAATTACCCCTCACTTCACTAGATGTTGTATGGACTATCTAGCTTAGACAATAATGATAACTCCTTTGCAATATTTTAAAACCCTCGAAATAGGGTTTTTAACCTACTTAACTACTATAAAAAAGAAAGACTATTTGTTTCTGGAACATATATATATAAGGAAAACTGGTAAACAAAAAATTGGACATAGAAATTGTATACCTAACTGTAGACACAAAAATCTAGGCATTTATAATTCATCACATAATTCTGCATGATAAAATATATGCCTAGGTCTAAACTTAGGTATATTAATTTATGTACACTTAACCCACATTGCACACCATAATTCTACATAATAATATATGCCTAAGTCTGGAATTAGGTATAAAAATCTTGCACATTATCCTATTTTCTAGATTTTAATAAATTTGGAAAATCCCCCTAGGATACCCTACCTACCCATTAGACATGTGTCATAGCCGCCTCACTACCCCACCTTGCCACATATCATACACCCTTGTCCCCTTTTTCCCTTCACATGGGATAACCCTTACACCTCACTCCACTTGCACCCACATCACCCCAGTTAAGTGAGACACCTTGGGTGACTCACTCTAACTGCCCCCTCCATTTGGTAGCCCAGGATTACCACTTGGCAGCCCTGGCTTGCCACCTCTCATTTCCCTCCAAAATATAAAATTACCTATAAAAGAAACACCATTCCATCAACTAGAGGAGGCTAGAAAATACGTCGTTACGTTGTCAAAATCACTACAGGGAATCATCAACGACCGTGGAGTTTGAGCCATCGAGGTCCCAGATCCGAGTTTTCAAGGTTTTCTGCCATCTCTGCACAACCGCACATCCACGGTTACACAATCACAACCACAGTACCATAGTTTCTAAACCACATACCCACAATTACACAATCACAACCACAATCCTATGGTTTCTAAATTGCACACCCACGGTTACACAGTCCAACTACGGACCTACAGTTCTGTAGAAATGACCAAAATTGTTTTGGACATATCTCCCTCATCCGGACTCGGATCGAGATGAAATTTTGAGGGTAGGTTCCTGACATCCCATAGAAAATCTCCACCAATGTTTAGGCCATTTATAGTAGCAGAGATTATTAAGTTATTAATTTTTTATCAAGGTAATTTTAATTAGTATTTCTATGTTTCCTGCAAGCATTCCTTTCAAGGGTTTTCATTTGCATTGTTTTGCAATCATTTATACAGGTGCTATTAACCCTTTTTTTATTTCCATGTGTGCAAGAGATAGGTATTTGAAGAGCTATTGAAGTTGTAGATGAGGAATGGATAACACACAAGCTCATTAAATATTTGGAAGACCCCTTTCCTATAAAAATAATTATATTTCAAAAGAGATGCAGATAAAGCATTGTAACATTACCCCCAACACATTTGGGGTAATTCAAAATATTTGTAAAATTGTATGAAATATCAATATAAATATTCATTTGTGGCAATATCTCTTTTCTATATTGTATCTTTGTTTGTGTTTAGTTCTTTTGGTCAATTTAAAATCCAAAAGGCTCCAAAGGAACCAAATCCCTTTGGTCAAATCAAATCAAAATGCTCCAAAGGAACCAAAACCCTTTTGGTCAAATCAAATCAAAATGATCCAAAGGAACAAAACCCATTTGGTCAAATCAAATCAAAAGGCTCCAAAGGAACCAAATCCCTTTGGTTAAATCAATCAAAAATACCCCAAAGGAACTTAACCCCTTTGGTCAAATTTCATTTCAAAATTCTCCAAGGGAAACACCCCTTTGGTCAATTCAAAAAGTCCCCAAAGGAACCTAACCCCTTTGGTCAAATTTCATTTCAAAATGCTCCAAGGGTGCCTACATCCCGCTTGGTCAACCTAAAATGCTCCTAGGTGGTCAAAAACCGTCTAGGTCAACCAAAAAGCCCCAAAGGCATCCATAAGCCCTTTGGTCCCCCCCAAATGCCCCAATGGCCCCAAATAAGCCCGTTGGTCACATGTACATACATATATAAAAATACAAAAACATTGCATCACATTGCATTTCAAAAATCATCAAAACATCAAAATACAAAAACATTGCATCACATTGCATTTCAAAAATCATCAAAAAAACAAAATACAAAAACATTGCATCACATTGCATTTCAAAAATCATCAAAACATCAAAATACAAAAACATCGCATCACATTGCATTTCAAAAATCATCAAAACAACAAAATAAAAAAACATTGTAACACATTGCATTTTTCGTACATATAAATCAATCAAAAATTCAAAAACATTATCAAAATATCAAAAATCTAAAAAAATCACATCAAATCACATTGCATCCCATTGCATTCTATCATCGCTTGCATTTAGACATACTCATCATTAGCACTTTAAATTTTTAGAGTTTCTCATATGTGTCTAGCACCATGATGGTACACCACTTACCGTTCAAAATCAATGTAGTGAAAATAATCATAGTTCAATGTTATACTTATCATTTCCACCCACATTTTTTTACATTCCATATTTGTGTCCACCGCTTCACCTAATCATTTGTTGTAGAATGTCATTAGGGGTTTTGGTCACTCAACCATTTCTAGCTTCTCTTCAGGTTTCGTAGAAAACTATCTTGATTTTTAGGAGGTAGAGTCTTGCTTAGATTATGCCTTGTGTACATCATATCCCAAACACATTTTAACATTAAAAATCCAAGTTTTGCACAAATACAGATGAAATCCGTGAAGTGGTCTAGGTTACCTTATACGAAAAAGTCATCCTGCTCATCCCCCTGTGCGAATCGTTCAAGAATGCTGAGAGTTGGCAAAAGGACAAGTATCTTCCCTACCTAATTCCCAAAAATAAACAGTGGTGTTCACCACTATCAGAAATCCCAAATTCTCAAAAAGTTGGAAACATAAAAAAATTGTAAAAGTCAAAGTACAAACTCCAAAGTTCGACATCAAAACCCTCAAAGTGCACACATAAAAAAACACAAGAAATAGTGATCCCCATCACTCAAAATTCAAATACCTTGCTTAAAAAAAAAAAAAACTCAAAATAAACAGATATTATTGTCACTAAAAAAAGAGAGAAAAATAAACAATGATTTTTATCACTATATATGAGAGCAAGTATCCCAATAAAATTGAAGAAAAGAAGGGAATCAAACTTGAATCCCTAGAACTCTCAACATTTGGAAAACCATAAGGTGATCCTCAGTACAGGTTTGGTTGATAGCCTACTTGGCACTAGCGGTATCCTTACACATGATGATATGTCTGTCATATCAGCTTCGACGTGTGTGTAGACAAATGTTTACATGTGTACAAGCTAGCTTTGGTAACCTAGATTGCCTAGTGGTCTAGTCATACTTATTACAAAACCTAGGATGGTGGCATTCATTTGGTGATACTTAGTACAAGTTTGGTTGAGAGCCTGCTTGGCACTGTTAGTATCTTTATGCATCTCATAGGAATGAACTCACTTGCACACACAGGGATATGATGTACCTTGGTCGTCATAGCAAGATTCATACCTTGTCAAAAAGTCTTGAAAAGTTAGTATACAAACATTGATAAAAAAATCTAGAATGTTTGAGTCTCATAAAAACCTCACCTATATTCGTTGCACATCTCATTTCATTTAATCCATTTTACAAAATCACAATAATGGTCTCAAATTTCCATTTACAAAAACAATACAAAAAAAAAAACAAAGCAAATAAAAATAGAACAACGATCAATAAAGAAACATCATTCATTCAAATAGTTCAAAATCTCTTTGAAAAATGATCAATAAAGCAACATCATTCATTAAAATGGTTCAAAATATCTTTGAACAATGATCAATAAAACAACACCATTCATTCAAATAGTTCAAAATCTCTTTGAACAACAATCAATAAAGCAACATCATTCATTAAAATGGTTCAAAATCTCTTTGAACAATGATCAATAAAGAAACACCATTCATTCAAATGGTTCAAAATCTCTTTGAACAATGATTAATAAAGCAACACCTTTCATTCATTTGCATTCATTCATAACATATTCATTTCATAACGTATAAAAAAAAAAAAATTGAACAATCAATCATTACACATATACATAAACAATCACAAAGCAACTTGGGGAGGTTCAAGGTCTCACACCTTCCCCATAAATCACATAAAACAATCAATCAAACAACTTGGGGGGATTCAAGGTCTCACACCTACCCCAATAATCACATTAAACATTAACATTTCAAATAATCAAATTCAAAAATCTCCAAAGGAATCAACCCCTTTGGTCACATTCAACTCAAAAAAAAAAAGCTCCAAAGGTAACACAATTTCTTTGGTCAAATTCAATCTTAACAAGGCTTTCAAAAATTGAAATGCTATTATTTCAACTCCCTAAGAAAGCCATGTTGCTAGACTGCTCCATGGGATAGAGATGCGCATTTCCTTCTTTCACTCAACCTTAAGTGATCCTTGTATCTAGTGATTTACTCTAGCACCCTAGCGGTTGTAGCGATTGGCTATCCATACAATCCGGTAGGAGGAGTAGATTACCATAAGGACAATTATCATTAACACATTCAAAAAGTCCCAAAGGCATAAACCCCTTTGGTCAAATCAATCCAAAATGCTCCAAAGGTACTCAAATTCCTTTGGTCAAAAAAAAAAAATCAATCATCAAAACATAAAAAAAAAAAACATCTATTTCTATACATATTTTGTCTTACAAAAGCATAAAAAAAAAAAAACATTGCCATGAATATTTTGTCATATAAAACATAAAACATCAAAAACATTTCCATACATCTTTTGTCTTACAAAAAACAAACACACACACACACACACACACAAAACAATCATGCATTCTAAAAAAAAAAAACAACAAACAAAATACAAAGAAAAACTCCAAAGATATCTCAATTCCTTTGGTCAAAAACAAATTCAACATGCTCTTGAAAGAATAGAAGTGTTCTCATCTCAACTCCCTAAGAAAGCCATGAGTCTGGACTGCTCCAAGGGATAGAGGTGTACATTTCCTTCTTCCACTTAGCCTCAAGTGATCCTCATATACAGTAACTTATCCTATATACTTAGTGCTTGCAGCGACTAGCAATCCATGCAATCCGGTAGGATGGATAAATTACCATAAGGCCCTTGAAAAGTGATTCACCTCATGCAAAAACTGAATTTTTATCATCTCAATTCCCTAAGAAAGCCATACGATTGGACTGCTCCAAGGGATAGAAGTGCACAATTATCAACAAAGGTCAAAATCACAATTGAAACAAAAACAAAAACATTTATTTCATTCCAACCATTATCATTTGTTTCATTGCTTTCATCATTTCATATCTTCTCCATCGAATCATCGCTTGAAGGGAAAGACAAAATCAATAAATTCAGTTTCATAATCAAAGTCAACACTCAAAACACTCAATCATGCAAATTACGCTCATTAAAATGAGCATATTTTTCATGATTGGGGCAACACAAATTGACTTTTATTTGTGACCATCTTACACAACTCCCCTTCAAATGCAAATGGCTACAAAAATATTGTAAAACCCTCCAAATAATCATCTCACATCATCATCATCTCAAGTGAACCTTCTACCTAGTGATTTACTCTAGACACCTGGCGGTTGCAGCGATTGGTTGTCCATGCAATATGGTAGGATGAATAAATTACCATAAGGACACTTATTCAAAATCATTTCACATCATCACATTTGAAATCAAATCAGGTTGATCCTTCAATTTTTGAGTGACTTGTGTTCAAGCAGATTTGTCCAAGGTTGTCATTGATGCCTACTCCGTGGGGTTACAAAACATGGAAAACTTATACTTCATCATTTTGCATTAAGGAATTGCTAACAATCACTAGGACAATGAGCTCCTAGGGTGATTGGTTCCTTTACTTCATCATATTGCATGTCAATCAAACCAAAAGGTAAATTTACGACAACATAAGTCCACCTCAAACTTGGGGCATCCAACTTGATATTGATTTCCAATATTTATATCAATCACATCATGCATTTCCACAAAAATCTTCATCATCATCATCATCATCACATCATATAGTGAACCTTGTATTAGTGGATTACCCTATAAACCTGGCGGTTGCAGCGACTAGCAATCCATGCAATCCGGTCGGATGGGTAGTTCACCATAAGGAAACTCATTCAAACATTCAACATCAAATCACTATGGCATTAAATCAGTTAGGTCCCTAAATATTGGAGCTTAGATGTGTCCAAAACATATTTGCACAAGGTTATCCTTCAACCCCTTCCATTGGGTCAAAAGTGGAAAACAACCAAACACAATTTGGTAATAATCAGAAATCACTTGAGTATCAAATTCTCGAATGACTGGTTCCTTGAACCCATTATTTGGAAGGAATTGCTAAATTCATAGTGGAACAAGAACTCTAAATGTGGTCAAAGATTTTACCACACATTTTGCACATCAATGAAACCAAAGGCAAATTTGTAAGAACACAAATAATCCCAAACTTGGGGAATCAAGTTGGTCAAAATGACATACATTTGCATCACATCCACATCATTCAATCAACCACCTCCTTTCATCATCCACATTTGGTCAATTGGCTCATGGGTTTCATCCTTTACCCATTCGCCAATTGAGGGGGCAAGCAAACAAATAAAAATAAAATTAAAAAAAAAAATCATTCATTTTGTGCGTCGAGAAGATTTGAGTCCATTCCTCCATCAAATAAAACCAAGTGTCTTTTGTTTTTGCACCATATTGTGTTTCACACAATGCAGTACAAAAAGGGGCATCTATAGACACCAAAATCTAGGCATTTACAATTCACCACATAATTTTGCATGATAAAATATATGCCTAGGTCTAAACTTAGGTATATTAATTCATGTACACTTCACCCACATTGCACACCATAATTATGCATAATAATATATGCCTAAGTCTAAAATTAGGCATAAAAATCTTGCACATTATCCTATTTTCTAGATTTTAATAAATCTGGAAAATCCCCCTAGGATACCCTACCTACCCATTAGACATGTGTCCTAGCCACCTCACTACCCCACCTTGCCACATCTCATACACCCTTGTCCCCTTTGTCCCTTCACATGGGACAACCCTTACACCTCACTCCACTTACACCCACATCACCCAGTTAAGTGAGACACCCTGGGTGACTCACTCTAACTGCCTCCCTCCATTTGGTAGCCCAGGATTACCACTTGGCAACCCTGGCTTGCCACCTCTCATTTCCCTCCAAAACCTAAAATTACCTATAAAAGAAACACCATTCCATAAACCAGATGAGGCTAGAAAATACGTCGTTACGTTGTCAAAATCACTGCAGGGAATCATCAACGATCGTGGAGTTTGAGCCATCAAGGTCCCGGATCCGAGTTTTCAAGGGTTTCTGCCATCTCTGCACAACCGTGCATCCGCGGTTACGCAGTCCCAATCGTAGTCTTGCGGTTTCTAAACCAAACATCTACAGTTACATAGTCACAACCAAAGTCCCATGGTTCCTAAACCACACACCCATGGTTACATAGTCACAATCACAGTCCCACGGTTCCTAAATCACACACCCGTGGTTACACAGTCACAACCACGGACCCGCGGTTCTACAAAAAATACCAAACTTTTTTTGGTCATATCTCGCTCGTCCGGAATCGGATTGAGCTGAATTTTTAGGGTAGTTTCCTAACATCCTCAAGAATATCTCCACAAAGGTTCAGGATATTTGGAGTAGCAGATATTAGTAAATTATGCATTTGTATTTCTATGTTTTCGGAAAGCATTCCTTTCAAGGGTTTTCATTTGCATTGTTTTGCAATCATTTATACAGGTGCTATTAACCCTTGTTTGATTTCCATGTGTGCAGGAGATAGGTATTTGAAGAGCTATTGAAGTTGGAGTGGTCCCTACATTGGATACCAAAGCCCACTCACCCCTTGAAGTTGTAGCTGAGGAATGGAGAACACACAAGCTCATTAAATATTTGGAAGACCCCTTTCCTATCAAAATCATTGTATTTCAGAAGAGAGGTAGATAAAGCATTGTAACATTGCCCCCAACACATTTGGGGCAATTCAAAATCTTTGTAAAATTATATCAAATATCAATATAAATATTCATTTGTGGCAATCTCTTTTCTATATTGTATCTTTGTTTGTGTTTAGTTCTTTTGGTTACACTAATAGTCAAATTAGTAGAAACCATCGTAGTCACAGTAGAACATGGCCCTAGAAAGCACTTTGATACCACTTGTTAGAAACCTACTATAAAAATTAACTCTCACACAAATACTAAAAATAAATATATATGCTCACAACACACTTGGAAATTAAATGCACAATATGAAAGTAAAATGTAGAAAAATAAACAATCTCACAATAGCATTGAATCATAAACCTCTTCAAGGGGGCAACCTCATTTAATAATTCATTCAATTATGCAAAAATATACATACAATACTACCCCCGATAGATTTAAGGAATTCCTCTAGCACCTAACTCCCAAGATTGGCTTACATACAAAATACCATCTAGGCTAGAATCTCCTACCTACAATCAGTTACATTCTTGAAGAATGGTTACATAGAAGGACACCATTTGGCATAGGTGCTTCTTAATACAAAACTATAATAAAACTTTACAAAATATTAACATGGGTGCTACCCGCATTCCACAAGGACTATTACGTCAATATTTAGGATGGGGTCCTAATAGTTTTCATAATCAACTCATATATATCATTTCTTACATACGCTTTCCAAACTCTAAATTTTGTCAAGATAAAATTCAGCACCATGAATGGCTTAAATATTTGCTACCCAGTTTTCATATCTATAAATATAAATATATTCTCTATAAAAATATGAGAGTTTGTTAATACTTTTTTTAGGATTCTTATTCATTCCCCTAATTTTCCAATATATTATTTTCATTGTATTTTTTTTGTTTTTATTTGTGAGTTTAGCCCCACTTATTGTTAACACTTATGATATTTGTTTTTGTTTTTCCATATCAATATCTCTTTGGGCTTATTTTACTCTTTGTTTTTGCTTCTTGGGTTTTCCTATTTTTTTCATTCCCACCAATACTTTCATATTCATCAATCTCTTAAATCTTCTCACACTGCTCAAAATAAGACTTATCATCTATATGTTTATCTTGTTGTGAAGGACCTGTAGAGCAAGAATTAACATCAAAAGCACATTCTTCTTTATATGACCTTGGAAACCCTAAAGTGCAAGGACACTCTTCCAAATCAATTACCTCCTTGTTCTTCCCTAAAACCCATAAATTGTTACAAATTTCCTCCATCATCATTTTTTTATTATGTTGTTCTTGAAACCTTAAAGTGTGAGAAATAACCTTTATACCACTTCACTTTTATTACTAGGAGAGGATTCTATACTACTTGAGGAAAATGAAGATGATTTACCTAGAAATATCTTGACTTCTTTTGGCATATTAGTGTTACAATTTCTCCACATCTTCCTTTACACCTATAATTTATTTTTAACTTAAACTTACATATTGTACTTTCTTATCCATGATATCCTTCTTTGTTTCTTCTAACAATTGATCCAAGTGAGTTATGGTGGTATTTTCTATAAGATGTTGTAAATAGGATTTATTTGCCTATTCTTTAGAAGTGAAATATCCTTGATATAATATACCTTCTAATAATGTATGATTTTATTACTTTGCCTTGAATTTATCTCATGACAAAAATATTTTATCTTTCTTCATAGTTTTCACTTTGTAAACTCTTGCCAAGTGGCCAAACTCATAACAATTGTAAAAATAAAATGCAATGTTTTCATAATCCACTTGTTGATCCCATTCTCTTGATTTAGATTTAATCTATATGGATTGTGGAAAATGTTTTAAAATATCCATAGCAACACATATTATGGTACAAATAGCTTACTTTCACTTCTTAAAAGTTAGTCCTTCCTTGATGAATTGTCCTAGGGTATTTATAATATTCTTCAAAGTATTCTTATTGATAAGCTCATATGGAAGTCTAAAAAGCCTAATCCAAACTAGAACCTTCTTAATAATATTTGTTTTATTTTTATTTTTATTCCATGGTATTAAATAAAGGATATATCTCCCTCTAAACCATGGACCACCACTCAATATTTTATTCCTAATTTTTGAATTATAAAATATGACAAAGAAAAACCTTTAGGAATAAAATTCAGAGTAATTTGAATTCAATCCTCACTTCCACTTGATCCAATATTGAATCTCCAAAAAAATTATCCAAGTTCTATGGAAATTACATATTAAACCTCTACTTTTTAAAACCATTATATCATGCTCAATCATCTCATCCTTGATAGTCATTTATGGTGTAGCATATGCTACCTAGATCAAACTTACCATATATTTGCTCTTCCACTTATCTTCAACTTGGGCATCCATCCTTATTCCTGAGGCATCATGACTTCCCATTAGGACTTTCATATATGGCTTGAATTTCATTCCATACTAGCTACTAGGGCTCTCTCATGGCTTACACTCTTTCTTGGATCACACTCACTCTTGATTTACACTTCCTTCTAGTTCACACTTCCTCCCAACTTGCACTCCCTCTCTACTCACACTCACTCATGTCTCTTCTTTCTCATGTTCCTTTGATATACCAATATTTTAGAAATAATATTTATTGTATTCATGGTAAGGATTTGAGGTATTGATACACTCTCACTTCCTCCCAAATTGCACTCCCTCCCTTCTCACACTCACTCATGTCTTCTTTCTCTCGATATTCCTTTGATTTACCATTTGTTTTGGAAATAATATTTACCATACTCATGGTAAGGGTTTGAGGTATTGATACACTCTCGATGAACTTGCTACTCTTTTTCCATATTTTAAGATCTAAATATTACAAAAAAATTGAATCCTCCTCCACTCTAAGTAGTGCAAAATCCTCCCACCGTAATCTATAGCTCCTAGGGTTTGTTGTTAGTGAATTCTCAACTTTTAGCTCTTTGCATGATATTTTGTATTTCTAGGTGACCTTCAAATAACTAGGCTCTCCAATTTATGCATCATGGATCCAAATTCACCCATAGTACTCCTAACAAAAATTGCACAACTTTACATTTTCATTCTTTGCATCAATGCAAACACTTCTTCCAACACCAAGATTTAATGGTGCATAGAGGTAAAGGCTATTTAAAAAAATTAAACACAAGTTTCTCTTTCTCTACCCCAGATGACCAGACTCTAGCTTCACCTGCAATTCCCACCCCATAAACATAATTAATTTATTAAGAACTAAAATATACATTAAATCAATCAAAAAATTATTTATAAACGTAATAATATGTAATAGGCTGAAATTCTATTTGATCATAAAAAAATTAGAAAAAAAATTATCATTCTTACAATATTTTAGCAATAAACCATAAAGGATACATTTTTATTAACATTTATTGACTTTATCTAACATATAATTTTACATATAACAATAATTAAAATATGTTTTATATAAATATTTAAACTATAATATAAATAAATATTTTATAATTCACATGTATATATCAAAATATAGCATAACAACTAGCCATGTCTAGTTTTCTTCCCTAGAAAGTATTTTTATTTAAAATATTTTTATGAGTCTAGCCATTAATAGGATTTTATAGGACAATTGAACGAACTTTAATCCATGTCATAATCCAACATTGAAATACATGTACTAATAATCTTATGTAAGACTTACTCAATCATAATATGCATATAATCATTTTATTGTATTGCAAATACTTTTAAAGTAAGAAGTAGATATTAGTATACTAGATGAGCATAAAAATTCATTGTCTAATAAATAGTATCATCTATGTTTATATCCAAATAATTTCAAATTCAAAACCCACTATTTCATGAGGGATATAGGCTTCATCCTCTACAAATACTTAGAGTTCAAAGAGTTAGATCAAATGTGACAAACCCCATTTTTTCTAAGCAATTATTCCTTTCACCATTGATTTTATTTTCATACCAATTTTACTTGGTCTATAACTTCAACCTATTGCATAACATGATGAATCTACTCAACATTTATAAACTATAACATTCCTAAAAAATAATATTACCCAATTATTGTTTTTTAGACTATATATAAAGTTTTTGGAAAGTACTTTTACACATATTTCAATTTATTGCATAAATATTTATTTTATTAAAACATAAGTTAATAACAAGTACATCTAACAAAATTTTGAACATGAATTACATCATACTAAATTTTGTTTTTCCCTTAGGATTTTAATCTCTGCCCTATATTTTTGAGGTCAATATGCATCCAATTTATTGAATGAAACCTTGAATGTTATTTAATATGAGAAAATATCTATGAAATTTATACATAAAATGTAAAATATATTAAACTTAAGGTTTAACAAGAGTATAACATCCACTAGGATCTATCTAGTCAAGGTTCTAGGAAAATCTAGTTGTTTAATTCAACTCTAAGAACTTTAGATTATCATTATCTTTAATAAAATGTGTTGAATTCCGATCATGTTATGTATATTAGAGCATGACTAAATTATCACAATATTTCAACAAGACACATAGTTGTTAGCAATTAAGTATATATTATTGAAAATGGTTGAAGGTGGGTCTACACCTTGAAATTTCATAACTGTAATCATTTGATATCATGTCATTTGATAAGAATTTTTAAGTTGACCCAAGGGATTCAAACCTTGGTTTATGGTTTGAAATTTTCTTATGACCCATCACTTGTCCAAACAAATTGAAATTATTGTTAAAGTTCTATAGACACCTAAAAAATGTCATGTTGAGGAGGCTACTCATATGGACACCTTTTCAAGCCATATGACTCACCTTGGGCCTTCCCAAGACCTAATAGTGGTTCTAACCACTCAAACAGGGCAATTTGACCCTTTACAGCCTGGGCCACTATCACCCTTAATGAACACCTTGCGACCACTGGACCCAATGACAACCCACAAATTGATTTGCACCCCTCGAGGATGTCCTTTCTTGTAACAAACTTGGGCTCTCCGAGTCGAGCCAAATATGTTATAAAGAAGTTGTTCACAATGACTAACCGCAAGAATATTCCAGAAGTGATGCTTGGGTTTCTTGATCCTAATAAAATCTTGATCTTGGCTTCCCTTGCAAGCCAAGATGCCAATTGGAAGAATCTATAAAATGTGCCCAAAAACTTCATAAAATATAGAGAATAAATCATCAATTATCCACAATGAAGTGCTACCAGTTTGAGTAATAGAGAGAACCTTATCTCATATGCACTGAGGTGCTATCCAAATCACATCATGAAGCTTGCATGTCCACCAATGGAGTTTTTGAGAGTTTGAAGGCCAAATCCCACCATTGTGCATCCTAATTCATCTTGAATTTGAGCTAATTTTTGTGATTTAGTTGTGTTTCAAAGAGATAAACCCTTGAACATGAATTTTATATTTAAATCAAATGTCACCCCACAATGAGCACAAAGAAAGATCTTTCTGTTCAATGGTCGTTGTGCCCAACAGTGGCCTGCAGGCGAAGCCATTGTACCTGATGATGGCTAACAGAGCTAGTCATTTTATCCAATAACGACCTTGTGTTGACATTCTATTTTAGATATTTTCTTAGTTATATTAGCATACAATTTTATTTCTAACCCATTTTAGCATAATTTCATTCAGTTTTACCTGCATTTCCTTACTATTTTACACATTTTCTTTTCATTCGCATACTATGGGAAATGGAATTCATCTTGAGAGGTTCCAAATTTACTACTAATTTCTTGTAAGTACTTTTGTGTGTAGTTCTCAGGTTTCTACAGGAGCAAATAATCATAAGGATTCCTAAATCTTGGCATCATCAAGTGGAGGTCTCTAATAAACTCTCATTAATTCTTTGATTTAATTCATATCAAATTGTTGTAATCCCTAAGAGGGATATGTTGTAACCTCTTTGTAAAGACAATTTTCAAATATGAATAAATAAGGGCACCATTTCTTTTATATCTTTTGCTTTATATTGGTTACATGATGTTATCTTGTCAATTTGATTTCATAATTCTTTAGGTGTTAGATATTTTGTACATCTTACAATGGCGATCACCATGGGACTTTTCCCACAATCTCCTAATTTATATCAAATATTTTATTTTCTTGGATTTCTTGAATTGTAGGTACCACTGTTTTGAGCTAGAACGGCTCACAGACGTAGTCATCCTACCCTATGATGACTAGTAGAGCCATTGCTTTACCCTTTGATGATCTTAGAACAATATCAAAAACTCAAACAAGATAAAGGTAAGAAATAAATGAATCATAACACACAAGCCAACTTAGGAAACACAAAGAATCCTTAAAAGAGATAATAATCCTATTTACTTAGTTTATTTCCTTACTGAATGCCTAATAAAGATAAAATGGTCACAATACGAAGTCATGCCTAATCCCAGACTAAGGCTACCAACTATGCACAATAAGGTCTAGAACACCTTTGATACAGTCTAGTAGACTTACTTTTACCTGAACAACACTCTAATAGCCATTGTGGAGACAATTCCTCACATGGGAGATCCGAGCATCGAGATACCCCCATTAGAAGAACTCCTATGGGACCTCCCCATGACATAGAAGAATGTATTTTTAGACCTCATTCATCACATGCTACATTTAGACAATATCCATCCATTGAGGGGCCTAGTAGAGGGATTGCACATATTCGTGTACCTAACTGATCCATAAATCCCTCTGAACTCAGAGTGGAATACATGCCATTACCTAGGATAGGTGAGCAACGTACTCCTCTTGATCACCCTTATTTGACTCACAAGCTAGATTTTATACACAAATATGGACCTAATGTAGCTTGTAGAGCCCCTTCTTCCTCTCATCTCATTCTGAGGGTGTTTGCGATGAAGATGTAGTTCGTTCTACCTATATGCGAAGAGTGATCCAAGTGAACACACCACACACTCATGCCATCCTTACACGGGGACATCACCCCTAGGTTCGAACACAGAGTAAATGTAACTTCAATTGATCAAGTTAATAGAATTGCCACACCCACTATGTGAACTAAAATAGCTAAAATCCCTTGTATCAATATAAGAAGTCATAGGCCACACACAAAAAATCACACATATCAGCTTCCTAGGCCCAACACTAGTCATAGAGAGTAATCGATCCAATTCTAATTGGATGATTTGTGCCATGAGCGAGAATGATTAGATCATGAGCATGTAGAACAATAGAGGTTACATCATTAGTGGTTGTACAAACATAGACTACGTGAGAAGAATATTAGAACAAGGATTGCACAAATGGCAACACGTAGGTTAGCTCAGGAAGAAATACCCATACCTAGTACTTATCAATAATAACTCACCATGAGGTGCATTGTGCATCATCAGGAGTTGTATCCTAGGCAGAAAGACAACCATCCTCTTCACTTCTCTATTCATAATTCTCAGCAAAGACATCATCAAGCACCAAATCCACCAAAATATGAGGTCTATGAGGAAATATAATTAGATGACCAGGATCAAACATATCCTGAGCCATATTACAAGGGTGTGGTAGATGATTACAATCCACCATCTCGAGCCAATAAAAACCTTCCACCACATCCTCCCAAGATATCTCTTTAGAAGAATGAGATAATATCATCTCAAGCATATAAAGTCTTCACAGAGTGAATCCAATATCTTGAGAAGTAGGGAGCGGGTTATAAAAAATCCACATTGCGCAAGTTGCACAATCAATACCTTGATCCATTAGTTCCTTCTCTGGATTACCTATATCATTTCAAAATACCTAAGTTGGATAAATTTAGAGGGGAAAAAGATGCCAAGGAACATGTCACAAGTTTCATGAACTTATGTTTTCAGCTCCAAAATAATGAAGCTTTGTTATTACAAACATTTGTGATAGCCCTCTCTGGTGCAACCTTAGAGTGGTATAACCAATCATCCAGAAATATCATATCTAGCTTTTAACAACTAGTGAATGCCTTCCTTGAATGCTTCTCCTTTGGAGTAAAAAAGAAGGTAAACCTAACAAACTTTTTGAAATTACAACAAATATGATGATGAGCCAGTTATGGATAATGGAAATAGGTGGTGTAAGATATTGTTGAAACTACCTTCCACCATCCTTGTTTTAGAAACTAACCTGAATATTTACCAAGAGCTGCTTGAAACACATATTGCTTCTATCACAATTACAACAATACCAAACATTTGAAGAGGCTTTGGTGTAAGCCAAAGTTATTGAGGATATTAAGGCCCATGAGAAATATATAAAGCTTCATAAGAAAGAGTGGAACAAAAATACACATAATAATACTCATCAGGTGAAACCAACACCTGTGAATCAGATTATTTTAAACATTCCAAAAGCAAAAAAATCATAACAACAACCTAATTATCAAGCTCAACCCCCTTCAGCACAATACATAAAACAATACCAAAAAAATCAAGGGCAAGATAAACAACATCATTTTCCTTGCACATACACACCACTGCTTGAGTATTTGATGTTTGTCTTCAATAGATTATGTGAGGCCAAGGTGATTATTTTACCAAAACATTTCTTGCTAGATCCAACCCACCCAAATCCTAAAGGGTACAAAGAGGATCAATATTATTTTTATCATAGGTATAATGAACATGACATACAGACATGTTACGATTTCAAAAAGCTAGTACAAAATATGCTTTATAAGAACCAATTACAGACAGACAATCCTCTAGCCCTAGATAATCAATAGATGGAAATCTTCAAATATCCCTTGCCTACCCATGAGGTCAAGGGTAATCAAATGGGGTATGTTAACGATATTCATATATATCCACCCGTACATGGTTTCATAGGTATGATCAATATTGTAACACGTAATAGAAGGTGCAACTAATCTGAGCGATATGTGGCACCCATTCAAATACCTATTGCACTCAAACAAGGGCCAGTTCAAAATTTGTTGCTAGGTCCATCGACACAACCAATAATTACTATTATAAATAGGCTTACTCAAAGCCTACAAATGGCCTCGACCAAGATCTCAATGTATGAGCTTATTATACAATCACCTATACATAGAGAAGAACTCATTGATATTCTCAAATATATTGAGCTTCAACCCCAAAAACCTAATGTTTTCACTTATTTTGTGGGACACATTCAAAAATACAAAGAACCTATGGTCACCTTCTATGACCATGAAATCAAAAAAGTTCCAACCAATGTAGCAGATCCTTCGTTGCACATAATCGCTTGCATAAACTGAATACCTTACAAGCGAGTGTTGATCAATACAGGTTCATCGATCAACATAATAATAATGACTACTTTAGAGCATCTCATACTTTCAACATCACACATAGTGGTATCCACTTTTACATTTTAAGAATTTAAGGATGCATTATTCTTTATGGTTGGCACCATAGTCTTGCCCATTTAGGTGAGACTAAAAACCATTTTTGTTTTATGCCATGTGTTGGAAGGATCGATGCAATATAACATATTGCTCAGTAATCCTTAGATTAGAGATATGAAATGTATCCCTTCTATATTACATCAATGTATTAAACATGTTCATGAAGGATAGGTTCATGTCATCCCATCAGATAATGAATCCTTTAAGTACGTTAATTAGGTTACCAGTCTGGGGGAGTTTGTTTTACTGTCAATGCATCTAGATATCAGACCTAGTTATCCCATTAAGCATCCATAGTGCAAACCTAAACTAGTGCATGTTGATCCATCCACCTCAGTGCCATCACAATCACCCAAACCAGTAGCTACTTCTAATAAACCTTCATCATATGATCCGAAGATCAAATAGAAGTTGAAAGCACATATGGTAGATAATCCTAAAATCATCCCCAACATTACTATGATGAAGATTCTAACTCCCATGGAGGAGGAATATTACCTAATATGATGGATGATGTGCCTCAACCTGCATCTCCTACTTCATCTATGGGGTCATTTGCACCTCAAGTGACTGTCCATTTAGTCAACCCCAAGCTTGCAAAATACTTGGTATAGAATGTAACTTTCATGCCAATTATTGAGTTTGTTCAAGACATGGGCAGACCTCATGATCCTCCCTTTCTTATTGGAATGGTGATACCCTTAGGCATGTTTCTCAACCAAATTTTTATATATATGGGGGTTTTGACTCAGCCATAGATCAACCTCTAGTTATCCATAAATACAATGAACCATTTGCTTGCAACACCTACTATATGTCAAACCCTAATTTTTCTCTCAGATACTTTGATTGTTGCCATGGGCATGGTAGTGGTTTAGGTATTTATGAATAGAGTATCAAAACACCCTATATATCACATTACCAACTGTGTACTGATAAGTTTGGTTTAGGGTATTCCATCTGCATGTCGAATGAGTTGTTAGAAAGTTATCTAGAGCACCTAAGACTAGTATTTAGGATGGACATTGATTGGAGTGAATACACTAAAACCCCAACCCTTATCATTTATGGAGGGATCATCACCTAGTCACCATGGTTACCATAGAACATCCTATAGTATATTATGAGACCATTCCAAAAGAGGAATCTGAAACAGATGATATTCCTAAAAATTATTGGGTTAATGTAGACGAGGAGTATGAGGATGCAACAAAAATTGCATACTTAGGTCCTACCCACCTTCATCATATCAATAATAATAAAAGATATATTGATCTTGCTATCCCCATGGTAGATACATATGATATCTTTGATATGGTATTTTCTCATATTCCTAACTTAAGGTAGCTACTTTCTCCTGAGAACCCAGTTATCCTACCTACTCCTAGAGCAGACTTAGAGATCCCAATGCCTCCTAGTCCACACATGAAGAATCTAGAACACCCAATAATCAACAGGTCCTACCCATGCGATCATGGAGATAATCTTCCATCTATCAATATTATTTCCATTTATTTAACCACATCCCTCGACAATCCAAGAAATCCTTCAAATCCATTGCACATCAACCTTGAGGCCATTGACTTTAATCATGTCACATAACCTCCATCACCTGAGGAGTTCTTAACATGTCAATAAATGTTGTAACCTTTCCATTTTGCTCTAGGATGTGCTCATGATTTCTATAATGGTAAGGTCAAATATGATATAATAGATCATCCAAACCCAATAGATGACATCCATTTGATCCCTATGCCTCACTAGCTTGAGGAGGGATCCCATATGTCAATTGAGGAGACTTTTGATGTGGATATTGGAAATGATCCTAACAATCCTAAGAAAGTCAAATTCAGAGAAAGTCTATCTCTTGAGGAGCATGCCATCCTCATTCCTCTTTTGAAAAATAAGTCTAAATTTTTTGCTTTTCCATACAAAGACATTTTGGGTCTTGATCCAAAGTTGGTTACACAACCTTTTATTGGACCCCACTATGAAACTAATCAAGAAAAATCTAAGAAAGATGCACCTAAAAATTATCTTAATAGTGAAGAAAAAATTATAGAAGTTGTTGGATGTAGAGTTTATTTATCCCATCGACTATCCAATGTAGGTATCGAATATGGTACTTGTAGGTAAACCTGATGGGAGAATCCGTATTTACATGAATTTTAGATACCTTAATAATGCAACACCCAAGGATACATTTTCATTATCTAACATAGACACTCTCATAGATTCAACTATAGGTCATGAGATGTTTTTCCTTATGGATGTATTTTTAGGCTATAATCAAATGTTGGTCAAACCCGAAGATCAATGTAAGACAACCTTTACCACTCCATGGGAAACATTCCATTATAAATTTATACCACTTGGACTCAAAAATGCTGGTGCCACCTATAAGTGGGCCATGACATATATATTTCATGACTACATGCATAAGATACTAGAGGATTACATAGATGATTTTCTCACCAAATCCTTATTACATGAATAGTTTGCAGAAGTTCTATGTAAAGTCTTTGATCACTTGATAGAGCATAACATCAAGCTGAATCCTAATAAATGTATTTTTCATATCACATCAGGAAAACTCTTGGGATTCATATTATCTAAATGAGGTATTAAAGTTGATCCTAAAAATGTCAAGCAATTCTAGAAATTCTTCCCCCAATGAACATCAAAGAGCTTCACAACTTACAAGGAAAAGTAGCATCCATCAAGCACTTCATAACATAGTTGGATAAATGTTGACCCATGAATCAACTGTTATACAAGAGGGTCCCATTCAATTGGGGTGCATAATTTCAAAATATCTTTGATGAGATCAAATAGTACCTGGAAACACCATCAGTATTAGTTCCACCTTGACTAGGTGTGCCTTTCTTATTATACATTTTAGCCATAGACTTTGCTCTTGAAACCATGTTAGCCTAGAACAACCAAAAATATAGAACAAGATATCTATTATATTAGTCACACCTTGGTCAATTACGAGTTGAAGTATACATACATTGAAAATTTCTATTTAGTAGTGGTTTTTGCTACCAAAAATCTATGCCACTACATGCTAAGTCATACCACATATGTCATATCAAAAGAGAATCATTTGTGGTACATGATGAATCATATGTATCACAATACATGAATCATAAAGTGGATCATACTATTGATAAATTTAATCTTGAATTCATTATTCAAAAATCTATTAAAGGTCAAGTCATAACTAATCAATTAGTAGAGGCACCTCTTCAGGATGACAAGCCTCTCATCATAGAACTACCTAATGATGTAGTGTTTGCATTATTAGAGTCACCCAAACCTGAAGAACTAGATAATAAAGCATAAATGAATTTTTCTTTGATGGTTCCAAATGCGATCAAGGGGGTGGTGTTGGGATCATGTTTTTCATCCCATAAGGATCTCCTATGCCCTTGTATTTTAAACTCGATTTCTCTTGCACAAACAATAACACTAAATACAAGGCTCTAATCTTGGGTCTCCAAATAGCTATTGTCATGAAGAATGAAAAGCTTAATATCTTTGGTGACTCCTTGCTCATTGTAAACCAAGTTAAAGAAATTTTTCAATGTATGTCCCATATTGAAATATTACAAAGAGATTATGGATACATATTTAGCCCAACTATATTAGTATGACATCAAGGTAGTCCCTCGTATATCTAATTTATTTGTGAACACAATGGTATATTTGGTATCCTTAATCCCTTAGAATCCTTTCACTTTATTACTATCCATGTCAAAATGCTCTCATAATCCATGATGTTGCATGAGGCTTCAAACAAGAAATAATCAGTCCATATAATTCATATAGAACCAAATCACGAGTGGTTCTACAAAGCTCAAGATTTTCTGAAATAGGCATCCTGGGAGTCTTTGATCTCATAGGGTCCTTCAAAAAATAGTACTACCATTCATCATAAGGTTATTTTATAATCAATATTTGTGCATAATGAATCGCAATGGGACCAAGTTATTCAGACAATTGAAGCTTAATATTATCAATATTGGCTCGTCCAATTAAACGATTACCTAAAACTTGGTAGTATCCCTCAAGAATTATCACATGCTTCAAAATGAGAATTTAAATAGAAAATTACTAGGTATGTCTTGCTAGGAGATATTATGTATCATAGAAGCTATGATGGACTTCTCATTCGTTTTCTCAAGCCCCAATAATCTACTTGGGTAATCTTGTAAGATCACGATGGTACTTGCGGTGGCCATTTCAATAGTACGAGTATCCTTAAGTGCATCCTTATAATGGGCTATTATTGACCCATAATGGAGAAGAATTTTTGCTCATATGTCAGGAAGTGCGTAAAATGTCAGCATCATGCTAATCTATCACACCTACCATCTTAGACATTGTAATCAATCCAATTGAATTAACATTTTTCTCAGAGGGGATTTGATATAATTAGGAAGATATCTCTTCCATATTTGGGTCATAACACATTCATTATCATGACCACTGATTATTTTATACAATGGGTGGAATTAATCCCTTTGACCATGATGACTAGAGCTTGTATTACAGAGTTCATACTCTATAATATTATATGTCATTTTGGTATTCCATCCAAAATAATATCAGATAATAGAACATCATTGAAGAACAAATATGTGTAGGATTTAATTGAAGAACACAAGCTTATACTGAGAGGGGGGTGAACAGTATAAGACCACTTTTTACTTTTCTTTCCCAAAACAATATTATCCAATATTATCAATGGCAATATCAACTACAGTAATCAAAGCAATGCACAAATCATCACACACAATAGAGACACCAATTTAACGTGGTTCACCCAATGTGGGCTACATCCACGGAGAAAATATTTCACTAAAATTTTCTCAACAAATATCTTGGGAATCCTTCCCTATTACAATGTTTATGGACCTCTGTCCAAAGGAGATACCAATCCCCTAATCAAGTTCATGGATATCTATCCATAGGAGAACTCCTTCTCCTATGCTCTGGTTGGTGATCCTCTTAGAAGACTTACTGCCTCCACTACACTAGCTTGTGGATCTCTCTCCATAGAAGACTCTATCCTCACTCATAAGACCTTTGTCCTCACTACCCTGGCTAATGGATCTCTATCCACTGGAGACTACTATCCTCTACTCTATCACCTCCAAAGCTTACTCTCATATCTATCTCAAATCTGCACTAAACACTATCCTTTAGTCTAGCACAAATCTACTCAATCTCTATCTCAAATATATACTAAACATTATCCTTCGATCTAGCACAAATATGCTCAATATATATCTCAAATCTACACTAAACACTATCCTTAAATCTAGCACAAATCTGCTCAATCTCTATCTCAAATCTGCACTAAACACTATCCTTCGATCTAGCACAAATCTGCTCAATCTCTATCTCAAATCTACACTAAAAACTATCCTTCAGTCTAGCACAAATCTGCTCAATATCTATCTCAAATCTGCACTAAACACTATCCTTCGATCTAGCACAAATCTACTCAATCTTTGTCTCAAATATGCACTAAAATTTATCCTTTGGTCTAGCACAAATCTACTCTCAAGTCTTCTCAAAGACTTACCTCAAATCTATCCAACAAGTCTTCACCAAGACTTACCTCAAATCTACTCAACAAGTCCTCACTAGAACTTGTTCAATATTCTCAACAAGTCTTCACAAAAGCTTGCTCAAATATGTCCTTAAGTCCCCTTTAGGACTTACTCAAATCTTTCCACTAGCTTTCACAAAAGCTTATTCAAATCAATTGCAAAAATTGCATATACAAACTCAACTTAATCTTTTCAGAAAACCTCTTCAATCACACAAACAAGTTTCACTCAGAATCTTGTTTAACCATAGAAACATATAGAGAATGGTAAGAGACTCAATATGTTTCACACTCACAAATCACTCTATCACTTTCAAACTCACTTTCAAATCAATTCAGAAATAAAGAATAATTTGTTTCACAAAAATTGAACTATCACTCCAATGCTTTCAATCACTAATGCTCAATCAACTTCACTCAAAGCATCCACTCAATGAAACACAACTTGCTTACAAACCCTAACCAAGTGTTTCAGAAAACTTCCAACAACTCACTTATGGAACTCAACCCTTGACTCAAGATGATTCCAGTTTCACATAACAATGATACTCATGTTCTTTCACAAACCTAGTTCAAGATAGTTCTCAATTTCACATAACAATGATACTCATGATATTTCACAAACCCTAATCATGCACATGAAGGCTCACTCAAATATTTCCAACAATGCTTATCAAACAATCTCACATAACAATGATACTCATGATCTTTCACAAACCCTAACCATGCACATGAATGCTCACTCAATTATTTCCAACAATGCTTATCAAACAATCCTTTTCACTCCAACTTTGCATTTCATAATATTTCACTCATAAGGAAGATGTGCCCATACCTTTTGTTTTGATGGAGATATATCTTCAAAACCTGTCTCAATCACAATCAAATCCTCTTTGCCAATTTCAAGGTTAGGTAGCAACAATCTATCTCAAAATCTCAACTCAAAATTCTCCTCAATATTTATTTCACCATACACAAATACCAAGTCTCAAGTACACCTTATAATCTCCAAACTAACAAAGGTTCAATCAACTCAATTTCACAATAATCCACTTCAAAATTTTAATGCATAAAACAATCAAAATAACTCCCTTATATCTCCCTACTCAAAAATGCATTATCAAATAATCAACACACCTTTCTAGAAATAATTCAATTCACTTTTAAGCCAAAATTAAATCTTCCTCAATCTTCAACTTAAGACAAAAATAAAATATATCTTAACCACCTTATATCTCCCAACTTAAAATTGCATTTCAAAATAATTAACACCTCTTATCCAGAAATAATGCAATTCACTTTTAAACAATAATTAAATTCTTCACAACCTTTAATTAAAATAAAAACCTCTTTAATCACCTTATATCTCCCTAGGCGCTCAACATACAACTTTAGACCACATGCACATATAACAAAAATAAAGTACCTTTGCACACTCCTCGGTGGGATTCGATCCCAGGTCAAGCCACCACCTGTGCCCTAGCCGTGACCTAGCTATCATGTGAGCTAGGCGCTCACGTGGGAGGCAAAAGTGCTTTGAGCGCTTTGTTTCTTCCACCAGCGCCAAAGCCAACAAAAGGCTTTGTCCCTTCGCAGCCATCGAGACTCGAACACGGGTCCCCCGCGTACCCTACGCCTTACACACCAACAACTTGCCACTAGCCCAACTGCTTGGTTGGTGTCAAGGCTTTATGCCTTGGTCAATTTGACCTTCACATTTTTGGCTGCAAAATAAAAAATGATTTCCTCTTGTCTTGTTTTGCTCACGAATTTTTGCATTCCACAATAATCGCATGTGCTCTAAAATATTCGGAGACTTAATATTTTGGTTGGCAAACCATATGGTATTTATACCATATGCCAATCTTATCGAACGTCGGTGGGGAGGAGAATAAATTAAAATGAATTTGTGCCCACCCTAACTTTAGGGTTTAAATAATATTATTTTATAAATTAATTTATAATATAAATATTATAAATAATTTATAAACTACCTTAGGCTTTAATTTTAACCTTTAATATTATAATAAAAATATTATAATATTATTTCCATTTGGCCTAGGTATTTTTCTCTTTCACCCTTAGACCTTTTATGACCTCCTTTTAATATTATAATAATAAATATTATAATATTATTTTCCTTTAGGTCTTTTCTTTAGATTTAACCATCCTTTTGACCAATCATGTGAAACTCTTAAACCAAATCTCTTGGGCTTAAAATACAAATATTTTAATCCTCCTTTTGCCAAGTCCTGCACTGACTCTTGACATCAATGACAACACAACTAACTCAAAATTTCCAACAATATCCCCCTTTGTCATTGATGGCAACCCCTTTTTTGTAACCATTCCTTTTTCCTTTTTCCAAAACTGCTCCCCTTGAGAAACTGCTCCCCTGACTGAATGCTCTCCCCTTAACTCAAATCTCTCCCCCTTTGTCATCAATGGCAAAGGGCCACCTATGGGGCTTGGGGCTAAGAATAAGACTCTTAGCTCAGCCCCTCCCCCACCTCCTCTCTTTGAGGTGGTTAATTTTGGGGTGGGAGTATCTCTACTCCCAACATACATTGATCTTTACCTTTGTCCACCTTCTTCCTCAATTGATCCTTTTGATTCCTCTGAATATTCTTGTTCCTGCTTGTCTCTGGAAATTCTGCTCTACACCACTTAGCCATATGCCCAATATTATTGCACTTATAACACTTAATATTGTGATTCCTTGAAGGTGCAAATATTTTGTAGTTCCTCCTGGTGAAGCCATATCCATTCCTATCATGAACCCTAATTTATTGCCTTATGACCAAACTGATTACAAGAGTAGCAATACCCTTGAAATAGATGCCCATTTCTGAGATTCCTTTTAGTGAAACCATATCCCTATTTTTCATGTGTCCTGCACTGTGAAGCCTTGTGACCAAACCTATGATATGAGAAGCAACGTCCATTGAAGAACCCTTGCCTTGACCCCATTGGTCTCTTAGTCTCTTCTTCCTTGTGTTGTTTCCTATTCCATCTATTCCTCATTTGTGCATTTTTCTTTTCCTTGTTGAACCTTCTATTTTCCAACTTATCCTTAGAAGTTTCACTCTCCCATACACTTTCTTCTTCTGAAGCTTCTTCTTCTTTGGAGCTTGAGATTGACTCCTCTCCTTGTCCTCTATGTTCTTCTTCAAAGCCAAGTCCTGTCTTGTTTGATGAAGATCTTTGTACCTTGATAATCTTATCCAAGTTCTTTGAGCTTCTCCCAAACCTGTGTAGCTTGTCTCTAGACTCTTTTACTTCCTTCCTTAGTGAAGCTACTTCATGCTCTAACTTTTCACATTCTAAAATCTTTACCTCTAACCTCTCTTTAAATCTCCTTGTCTTAGCTATTGAGTTGGTTAGATCTTCTATAATCTTTCCTTTCTCTTCATCATATTCTTGAAATTGAAGCTTGAGTTTTGAGTTCTACTTTCTTACCTTTCTTAATGCATTGAGAGCAGAAATAAGCTCACCCTCAAGATCAACTTCTCCTTCCTCTTATTTTTCTGATTCTTCCTCTATTATTTTATCTTCAAGATCATATTTATTCTTTTCTGATTCATTTCCACTAGAAGCACTTCCTTCTTCTTCTATTGCCATAAGAAGACTTTCTTCTTTTGGACCTTCAAGAGCATCTTCATATTCATATTCACTGAAACTGAACCCATTCCTTGTACAACTATCTTCAAGATGACCAAAGTTTCCACACCTAAAACACTTGAGAATTATTGGTGCCCTTTTTACCTTTTTCTTATCATCTTCTTTTTCTACTGTCAAAAATAGAATTTCTTCTTCTTCATTATCTGAGGACCTGTCATCACTATCACTTGAACTCTTGCTTGCTTTATCTGCATAAAAACTTTTCTTATGCCTTTGGAAAAACTTCTTTTCATGCTTGTTTTGTCCATACCTATTTTTCTTTTGGTACCTGAATTTTCTTGCTTCCTTGTTCTTATGATCTTGTTTCTCATCACCACTGCTATTTCCAGCTTCTGGAAAATCAGATGCATAGTGACCATATTTACCACATTTGAAACACTTAACTGATTTCGTACCTTTGTGCTTTCTTGTGTCCTTGTTCCTTCTGCCATAGTTTGCTTCTTCATCACTAGATGACTCATTACTTGAATCCAACTTCTTACCCTTTGTCTTCTTTGTAACTTTGAAAGTTACTTCTTTCTAGGGAATAGACTCCTCTTTTATTCTCATCTCAAAAGCTGTGAGAGTTCCATGTAACTCATCCCTTGTCAAAGTTTCTATATCTCTTGTTTCTTCTATGGCTGAAATATTTTCACTATACCTCTTAGGAAGTGATCTTAAAACCTTTTGACAAACATATGATTCTTCCACTTTAAACCCAAGTCCTTGCATGGAGTTAACAACCTCATCCACATGAAGTAAGTATGTAGCAATGTCTTCCTCATCCTTCATCTTTAGGTCTTCAAATGTTTTCTTGTGATTTTGCAATTTTTCCATCTTGACCTTTTTGTCTCCCTCATATATATTTTTCAGCTTATCCCAAATCTCTTTTGTTGATGTGCAATGCATAACTTTTACAAACTTTGTTTCACATAAACCATTTAAGATTCCATTCATTGCCTTTGAATTATTCAGTTGTAGGAGCTTACCATATTTATCTGTAGGTGGAGTAGCTGGCGGTATGTACCCATCCTCAACTGCTTGCCATATATCATTTCCTAGTGCCATTAGGAAAATCTTCATTCTCACACTCCAAAAAGCATAATTGTTCCCATCAAACAATGGTGCCTTATTCCTTGAAGATCCACTCTAAGAATCCATATGTGTTCTTATAAGATTTTCCTTCAAGTTGTTAAACTCTTTCAAAGGAACCCACTTTGATACCAATTGAAGAACACAAGCTTATACTGAGAGGGGGTGAACAGTATAAGATCACTTTTTACTTTTCTTTCCCAAACAATATTATCCAATATTATCAATGGCAATATCAACTACAGTAATCAAAGCAATGCACAAATCATCACACACAATAGAGACACCAATTTAACGTGGTTCACCCAATGTGGGCTACGTCCACGGAGAAAATATTTCACTAAAATTTTCTCAACAAATCTCTTGGGAATCCTTCCCTATTACAATGTTTATGGACCTCTATCCAAAGGAGATACCAATCCCCTAATCAAGTTCATGGATCCCTATCCATAGGAGAACTCTTTCCCTTATGCTTTGGTTGGTGATCCTCTTAGAAGACTACTACCTCCACTACACTAGCTTGTGGATCTCTCTCCATAGAAGACCTATGTCCTCACTCAGAAGACCTTTGTCCTCACTACCCTGGCTAATGGATCTCTATCCACTAGAGACTACTATCCTCTGCTCTATCACCTCCAAAGCTTATTCTCAGCTCTATCTCAAATATGCACTAAACAATGTCCTTCGATCTAGCACAAATCTACTCAATATCTATCTCAAATTTGTACTAAACACTATCCTTCGATCTAGCACAAATCTACTCAATATCTATCTCAAATATACACTAAACACAGTCCTTCGATCTAGCACAAATATGCTCAATATCTATCTCAAATATGCACTAAACATTATCCTTCGATCTAGCACAAATATGCTCAATATCTATCTCAAATCTACACTAAACAATGTCCTTAGATCTAGCACAAATATACTCAATCTCTATCTCAAATATACACTAAACACTATCCTTAGTCTAGCACAAATTTTCTCAATCCCTATCTCAAATCTGCACTCAACTTTATCCTTTGATCTATCATCAAATCTGATCTCAAGTCTTCTCAAAGACTTACCTCAAATATTTCCAACAAGTCTTCACCAAGACTTACCTCAAATCTGCTCAACAAGTCCTCACTAGAACTTGTTCAATATGCTCAACAAGTCTTCACAAAAGCTTACCTCAAATCTATCCTTAAGTCCCCTCTAGGACTTACTCAAATCTGTCCACTAGCTTTCACAAAAGCTTATTCAAATCAATTGCAAAACTTGCATACAAAAACTCAACTTAATCTCTTTTAGAAAACCTCTTCAATCACACAAACAAGTTTCACTCAGAATCTTGTTTAACCATAGAAACATATAGAGAATGGTAAGAGACTCAATATGTTTCACACTCACAAATCACTCTATCACTTTCAAACTCACTTTCAAATCAATTCAGAAATAAAGAATAATTTGTTTCACAGAAATTGAACTATCACTCCAATGCTTTCAATCACTAATGCTCAATCAACTTCACTCAAAGCATCCACTCAATGAAACACAACTTGCTTACAAACCCTAACCAAGTGTTTCTAAAACTTCCAACAACTCACTTATGGAATACAACCCTTGACTCAAGATGATTCTAGTTTTCACATAACAATGATACTCATGTTCTTTCACAAACCCTAGTTCAAGATAGTTCTCAATTTCACATAACAATGATACTCATGATCTTTCACAAACCCTAATCATGCACATGAAGGCTCACTCAAATATTTCCAACAATGCTTATCAAACAATCTCACATAACAATGATACTCATGTTCTTTCACAAACCCTAACCATGCACATGAATGCTCACTCAATTATTTCCAACAATGCTTATCAAACAATCCTTTTCACTCCAACTTTGCATTTCACAACATTCAACCCAACAATATTTCACTCATAAGGAAGATGTGCCCATACCTTTTGTTTTGATGGAGATATATCTTCAAAACCTGTCTCAATCACAATCAAATCCTCTTTGCCAATTTCAAGGTTAGGTAGCAACAATCTATCTCAAAATCTCCACTCAAAATTCTCCTCAATATTTATTTCACCATACACAAATAACAAGTCTCAAGTACACCTTATAATCTCCAAACTAACAAAGGTTCAATCAACTCAATTTCACAATAATCCACTTCAGAATTTTAATGCATAAAACAATCAAAATAACTCCCTTATATCTCCCTACTCAAAAATGCATTATCAAATAATCAACACACCTTTCCAGAAATAATTCAATTCACTTTTAAGCCAAAATTAAATCTTCCTCAATATTCAACTAAGTAAAAAATAAAATATATCTTAACCACCTTATATCTCCCAACTTAAAATTGCATTTCAAAATAATTAACACCTCTTATCCAGAAATAATGCAATTCACTTTTAAACAATAATTAAATTCTTCACAACCTTTAATTAAAATAAAAACCTCTTTAATCACCTTATATCTCCCAAGGCGCTCACAATACAACTTTAGACCACATGCACATACAACAAAAAATAAAGTACCTTTGCACTCCTCGATGGGATTCGATCCCATGCAAAGTCACCCCCTACGTCCTCGTGGCCTAGCTACCATGTGAGCTAGGCGCTCACGTGGGAGGCAAAAGTGCTTTGAGCGCTTTGTCTCTTCCACCAGTACCAAAGCCACCAAATGGCTTTGTCCCTTCACAGTCGTTGAGACTCGAACATGGGTCTCCCATGTACCCTACACCTTACACACCAACAACTTGCCACTAGCCCAACCGCTTGGTTGGTGTTGACCTTCAAGTTTTTAGCTGCAAAATAAAAAATTATTTCCTCTTGTCTTGTTTTGCTCATGAATTTTTTGCATTCCACAATAATCGCATGTGCTCTAAAATATTCGAAGACTTAATCTTTTGGTTGGCAAACCATATGGTATTTATACCATATGCCAATCTTATCAAACGTCGACGGGGAGGAGAATAAATTAAAATGAATTTGTGCCCACCCTAACTTTAGGGTTTAAATAATATTATTTTATAAATTAATTTATAATATAAATATTATAAATAATTTATAAACTACCTTAGGCTTTAATTTTAACCTTTAATATTATAATATTATTTCCATTTGGCCTAGGTATTTTTCTCTTAGACCTTTTCTGACCTCCTTTTAATATTATAATAATAAATATTATAATATTATTTTCCTTTAGGTCTTTTCTTCAGATTTAACCATCCTTTTGACCAATCATGTGAAACTCTTAAACCAAATCTCTTGGGCTTAAAATACAAATATTTTAATCCTTCTTTTGCCAAGTCCTGCACTGACTCTTGACATCAATGACAACACAACTAACTCAAAATTTCCAACATTAACGTCCAAATATAACATTCAACATATATTTGCAACACCTTATTATTCGCAAGCAAATGGGCAAGTAGAGGCCTCTAATAAAACTATAGTTGCCATATTGAAGAAAACCATCAAGAAAAATCATAAGGATTGACACCTTCAATTACCTCTAGCTTTATGGGCTTATTGAACTAGCATACGAACACCCACTAGGGTAACCCCATTTTTGCTAGTATATGGTGCTGAGGCCATTATACCCTTGGAATTAGAAATTCCATCATTGTGAGTCTCATTGAAAGAGTTCATAGATGATGACACTTCGTGACAAGCTTACCTCGATCAATTTAACCTTCTTGATGAATGATGAGTTAATGCTCTTAAGAATCTGTATGTTTATCAAGATCATATTAAACGAGATTATTCATTGGACTGAACGCTTGTCCCTTTCCTAGTGCTTTTAGCGGCGTAAAAGGTTTAAAATGATTGTGGCATGGTGGTTATAGGGGCGGACTGCATGAAGATCTATGTGGCGGCTTCGGGGTGGATAGTGCAAAATACTATGGCGGCCATAAAAGCTAGATAGCCTGCCCGGATTCATGGCGGCTACCGATTCGACCATGTAAAATATATATATATATATATATATATATATATATATATTAAACGAGCTTATGATACTAAATTCCATCCAAGATACTTTAAGTTTGGGGATCTTGTGCTTAAAGAGAACCAATAGAACTCAAACTTGCTACCTCATTTGAGAGATAAATTTATGGTCAATTTGTTAGGTCCCTTCATCATAACAGAGAAGATAGGACCCGGTACTTACCACCTGACATTGCTAGAAGGTGTTGAGGAGCTTGATCCTCTCAACATTCTTAACTTACGGGTATTTTATACTTCAATTATAAAACAATCAAAATCACAAAAACAACAAAAATCAGCAAAATACCAAACAAATCAGAAAACATAATAAAAAACATCACAAAACATTAAAATACAAAAAAAACATTTGCATTATGCTTTCACGCATTTCATTATATGCACTCATTAGTTGCATTGCATTAGGCATCTTCATCCATTGCACTTGCATTAGAATAGGTTGTTTTTACATTCTTACGAATGACACCATGTTTGTATGTCAATCATAAATCCACATATCATCATCATTCATATTTTTCTTATGAGTAATTATGTTTTTCAACATAACTTATGAGTTTCTATAGGGAGTATACTAGGTTTTTTTATCATTCAGCCATCCTTAGTGATCTTTTTAGATTTGTAGAAAGTTATCTTGTCTTTTAGAAGGTAAGGTCTATTTTTAATAGTACCTTGCATATGTTAAAATCCCAACACAATTTTAATATTTTAACAATCCGAGTTTTAACAAGGAAATATGACACTACAAAGTGGTACTAGTCACTTGAAGCAAAAGGTTTTCCTTGCTCATATTATTATGTGCATGGTCTAGGATGTTGATCATTGACAAAAGGACAAGCTCCCCCTACCCAAATAATCCCTTTATATTACACAAAATGAGAAAATTTCCAAAAGCAATGCAAAATAAAAAGTGATTTTCATCACTAAGAAAATTCCTTGCTAAAAAAAAACAAAAATACAAAATAAATAGTGGTTTTCACCACTAAGCACAAGCAAGTATTCCAAGTAATCAAAATAAAATAAGGGGGTAATGAGCTTGAATCTCTAGAATTAACAGTATTCAAACACCATGGGGTGATCTCCATTACAACAATGGGTTGCATGAAACCCACCTGGCAATGAAGTAGCCTTACGCATGGCGATATGTCTATCACATTAGAGACCTTATTTTGTATAGACCAATGTCATCTTACATATGAGTTGGCTTTAGGTGATTTGTATTGCCTAGTAGTCTAGTCTAATTATGTCCAAAATCAAGATCAGTATGACCATAGGGTGATCCTCATTACAGTAATGGGTTGCATGAAACCCACCTGATAATGAGGTAGTCTTATGTCTCATCTAATATATTCACTTTGCACACATAGGCATAGTGAATATCTAAGTCTTCTTAACATGTTTGTATATTTGAGGAGTATTTTGTAGTCATTATACAAATTTTTATCAATCAAATAGGGTGTTTGAGTCTCATGGAAAACCTCAAAAATCCCCTAATAGCAACAAATCATCTCATCTAATCAATCACGGTTTTCCTTATGAACTTTTGTTTAATAAGGGTGTTCATAAAATAGGATAGATACTGTATGGATATTAGCAATGATAATTATACACCCACTGACTATTTTATGCATATATTTTAGTTTACAAAATCTTATAGGGAAAGCCCCTACATCTCAAATTATTTCATCTCACATATGGATGTATAAATGATTAATTCTTATGATAAGGATTCACATTTTTCATTCATTATTTTTATACATTCTGTGGCATCTACCATTAGTTTGTTAAACACAAATTAGATTCATTCAACATGTTTTAAGTGATTAAAGCATACATGTATATTTGCATTAGACCATCCACATGAAATTAATGTATTACATACACATTATATCCACCATATCATATAATAGAAATTAAATGCATAAATAATTAAAAAAATAAAAACATGCATTTAACATTCACTATTGCATCCATATAAGCATACACAGTAGTACATCCACACATCTAGATCACAAAATCTAATCATACGTTAATCATCTAACTATTGCATGTCATTCGCACATTGCATATATAGAATAACATATCATCACATAGGCATTACATCGATTATGCATCCATGAACATAAATCAAAACCATAACACATAATGAGCCATAAAAGGATATCATATATATATATATATATATATATATATATATATGTGTGTGTGTGTGTGTGTGTGTGTGTGTGTGTGTGTGTGTGTGTGTGTGTGTGTGTGTGTGTGTGAATAATAAAGTACATCATGGTACAAAATTACTCGTAGGCTACAACTATGTAGATCCTTAGACCTTACACTTAAAATTATAAATATAGGATGGTACATCAAGTGGGGCGTGCATCCCTAGAGTTGCATCCACCCTCAAACCCATCTCTATGGGCTTCTTGGAACCATTGGTAACTGATATCTTTGGGCAAGATGATGATCTCTGACTAGGTTGCATTGAGGACTATCTAGACTCATCACACCAAGTCCTCTGATATCATTCTACGGTGGACCAATCTAGTAGAGTACCATTGAGCATCACCACCCACTCCTCTAGCTATAAAATGTATGCCCTATTAGACTAGCATCAAGCATCATACTAATAAACTAGAGTCTATATACTTGCTATGGCCTATCTTGAACCCATAGCCACAAAAACCAGCTAAACTTGTAGAGCATATTGCTCTATTATCCTAGCATCCCTCTTGGCTATCTTGGAATCACTCATGGCTATTATGTCTATCAATAGAGTTTGGAAAGCATCCTTCTCCATAGTCACTATATCAATCACTGCCTAAGATGTAGTCACATGAACCTTGAGGATATTTCTCTCCTTAGAATACCTCTACCATAAATACTATCCAACTTTTAGCTAGCTCTAGGGGGATCCTCTATCTACTCGCTAACTTACTTGCACTCACCCTCTATCTATGATGCACTCATCATCCACCATCATCACCACCCTTCTTCACTTTTGTTACTATAGTTCTGCCCATAAGACCACCACCATGCCATAGTCAAGTGACCCACCAAGTGTCATACTCTACACTGGTCCTTGGATCCACTAAGCTAGTCTTTGTCATTGTAGGATCTACCTCATTTGATAGCCCTCTAGTAGAGGTAACTTAAACTGTATCTTGTTATTACAATGATGATAGAGGACTGGATCCTCTAGCACATCCTAAGTAATCCCAAACTATCGAGTCACTTGAGAGTAATGCAAGTACTCTTGTTTAGTCCCATGGTGCCTAATGAGCCATATGCCATGCCTCACCCTAGCCAGGTACCTCGTCACCTCAGGCCATTCAAGGTAATCCAAGTAGGGTCTTCATATAACCTAATCATGCTACAATCACTACAATGACTTAGTGTAATGTTCTAGAATACCTCCATGTGGCTGAATCTGAACATCCTGGTCATCCCACGACCACAAAGCTGCATACCCAATATCATCATCCCCTAGATCTACTCAGGTTATTAGCAAACCAATGGGTTTATCTACCTAAATGTGCTCCCATCCTTAGATTTGAAGTATTATATTGTAGTCCAGTCTCATCCACATTCGATTTTGTATCTCATACAACTCATCATAGAGATGCAACAGTAGTGTGCTCCTCCATTCCATAATAATAGGATGCTCATGGTCGTACTCCAATAGGTCCTACAACATATCCAGGAGGTTTCAAGTGAATCTCACTCCTAAGGAATTTTGCAATAGTACATTAGAAATAATTTACATAGCCACAACCTATCATCTAGAGAATATGAACCTCTCATACCACCTGCTAATAAGGACCCCATCGTGGTATATATCTGCCAGAGTCACATCTACCATGGCACCAAAAATTCATTGTAAAACCCTTGGACACTCCTAAATAAAGGAATAAGTGATGGCTAATATCTCAATGGGAATCTTGTACATATCCTCCAATGTGAAATTTATCTCTCTAGTCGAGAGATGGAATGTATTGGTCCTACTATCCCAAATATAAGATAGGGCTATAAGATAAGCTTGATACAACATCACTGTCGATAGGTGCACTACCTGTCTGAGGTTGAGTGCCCCAAACCATATCCATTAATCTCTTTTGAGCTCCCCTCATAAATTTATGAATAGAGCGGGCTATCTATCTTGATCCATCAAAGTCTTATGCCTAGCAACACAAAAATCAATAATGCAATCAACAAAAAAACATCAAAAACATAAAAAAAATCAATCAAAATCCAAAAACATCAAAAAAGTTAATCAAAATCCAAAAAAATAAAAAAAATCAATCCGAATCCAAAACAAATCAAACAAAAATAAAAAATTTCTCCTAATTTGGAGGTCGCTCTGGGCCTCGATGGCTTCTAGGCGCTACCATCAGACCCAGGGATGGCCACCCTCAATGGTCAATTTTTTTACTATTGGAATTCAACCACTACCGCCATGCCATTTTATGGCCCCCTTCCCGCAAAAGGGGAGCCACTCCTACCAAGGATGGTCTCGTAGTGACACCTAATTGGGGTATGAATCCATCCTAAAAATGCACAAAAAACTTATAACCTACCCTTAAGCTAACCTAAGCTACATTTATAAAATAGGGTGAGGTTCATTGCCTACAATTTAATGAGGTTCATTTAACTCATTACTTAGTGAGGTTAATTTTAAATTTCACAATTTACGAGAAACAAATTGAGAGTTCTACCTTACTAGCTCTGGATCCTCCTCTCGTTGATACCTCTTTTTGAACTATCTCATTTTGCTTCTAAGGTTGAGGTTTGGAATTATTCATTTTCTAGAATTTTTTTGAAGAACATGGACTTATACTGAGAGGGGGGGTGAATAGTATAAGACTTAACCAATTAATAATTTTAACTTTAGATAGCAGTGGCATCAACACAACATTAATCAAGATAGAAAGCATCACACATTGAAGACCCATTTTTAACGTGGTTCACCCAAAATGGCTGGGCTACGTCCACAAAACTTTTCTCTAAAAATTTCCTCAAAGTTATTTGGGAATCCTTCCCAATTACAATATTTATGAGCCTCGGCCCAAAGGAGATACCTTCCCCTAATCAAAATTTATGAGCCTTTGCTCAAAGGAGATACCTTCCCCTCTGCTCTGGAAATGATCCCTCAAAAGATCAACTGCCTCTACCTCTTGCCAGCACATGGAACTCCTTTCCACCGAAGACTTCCTATCCTCAATGCTTAGCCTAAGAGACCTCTATCCTCTATGATCATGTCCACAACAACTCAACAATATCTGCACACAAGTCTTCTCAAAGACTTGCTAACTCTGTCCTCAGGTTCTTCTCTAAGAACCACTACAACTATGTCCACAAGTTCTCTGATAGAACTATCAAACTCAGCTCACAAGTCCTCTACTAGGACCTGTCCAAATCTGCTCACAAGTCCCCACCGAAACCTGTCCAAGACTGCTCACAAGTCCCCACCAGAACCTGTCCAAAACTCAACAAGCTCACCAAGAAAAAACTTTCTTAGTAGGAAATCACAAGGTGAATTGTTAGAGACCCAATGTGATTTTTCAAACTCATAGAAGCATAGAGAGAATTGTTAGAGACTCAATATGTTCTATACTCAACTCCCAATCTCAAAACTCAACTCAAATCAACTCAGCTCAAACTCAATCTCAAATCTGAAAACTCAACTCAATATCTAAAATGGATAGGATAGAATGCTTTATTTCAAGAACATGAAACCCCAACAATTCCTAACTATGCAAAGAATCACATAACAATTATACTCATGTTCTTTTCACCATCAATTAGGGCTTCAACAACAATGCTCATCAAGCAAGGTTCAATCAACACCATTCAGCTCAAAACACAACCTTGAAGCATTTCACAATCAACATTAGAAAAGGAAACAAGTAGAACTCATTTTCTCTCCAATATTGTTTGAAAAAAAAGCATCCACCAACTCAAATCACAATAGCACAAAACAACTTTTCAAATCATCAACAAAGGAGTAAGCCCAACACTTTAACCAAGTAAAGAATAGCTTGATTATTACCAATTTAATGAAAGCAAATGTCAATCTCAAAGTTGCCCACTTAAGGTTTCTCAACTTCACACAAGAAGTAATTTTAACCTTAAAACATCATGCTTTCATTTCCATAATCGGCCAAAAGCACTCTCAACATTACAAGAAAAGTTTATCCCTTATACACCTTATTTCTCCCTTATAGTCTTATCAAAAATAAAATTTATCTCTCATAAGAATGCAATAAGATATTTCAAACAACACCTTCAAAAGAATCTTTTATCAAAAATAAAACAAGCTTTTAAACTCCTTATAACTCCTAAGTTGTTTTGCCCTCTAATAAACTTCCTCCATCCGCAAAATACACTTAGCAAAAATTAATTTCGAAAGTACCTTGGCCAACATAAAAAATCGTGCTATGGAGAAATTGCGCACAAATTCTAACACCACCCGCTGCGTCCACTTCACGATGTAAAACCCTTTCGCGTTATTCAAACGTGGAACCTCCCATTCGGGTAGCACGCCAACAGCCTAGCCGCTACCGGTGTGCCAAGGTGCCTGATGAGGTTTAAACCTCACGCTGTTAGCCTTTTTCCTTCTGCGCCAGGGATTAAATAAAACAACAGTGCCTCCCTTTCTTCTGATGTGAACACGAAGAGGAAAACCTTATAGTGGATTTACGACAAATGGCGAGTACAAAAAAAATGAACAACGGATTCACGAAAACGGTGAAGACATAGTCGAATAGTAGGTTTACAAAAATGGCGAAGACACAATCGAACGATGGGTTTACGAAAATGGCGAAGACACAATCGGAGAAGAAATCCGAATAGCGGATCACGAAATCACAACGAGGAAGAAATCGAACAACAGATCACGAATTCACAGCGAGCAACTCTTTTCAAAATGCGGATGGGATAATTCTTGATTTTCATCGAGGGAGATTTATATGCATTTTTACCATAAGCTCTTGACGTCGGTGAGGAGTTTAACACGTCGGCGAAGGTCTAGCACCCACAATCTTAAAACATAGCTCCATGGGTTAGGATAACCCATTGCAAACAATAATTTAATATTTATTTAAAAATAATTAAAGGGAACCTTAACAAGGTTTTTAATTATTTAAATAAATACTTCCTCCTGGACCCAAATGCATTAAACTAATGCATCCACCAGTAATCTTTAAACCTGCCAACTTGGGGTTTACAAAAGACCTTTGAAACTGTCATGTCGTAACCTTCATCAAAACAAATTATTTGACATCAAATCAAATTCCTTCAAGAGCTTCTTGACATCAATGAAAAATTATACACTTGAGCAAAGGCAATGTACCCAAAGTACCCAAAATTGCCAACAATCTCCCCCTTTGTCATTGATGGCAAACCTTTACTGAAAACACTTCTCAAGAGCCAAAACTGAAACCAACTATGCTAACAACTGACCAACTGTGCCCACAACTAAGAATCTTCCTTTGAAGTTTTGCTCCCCCTGACTTGAAGCTCTCCTCTTCACTTTGAAGGTCCCCCACTTACTCATATCTCTCCCCCTTTGTCATCAATGGCAAAGGGTCATATTTGGGGCTCGGGACTAAGAATGAGCCTCTTAGCTTAGTCCCTCCCCCACCTCCTGATGAGGTGATTAATTTTGGGGTGGGAGTACAACTCCCAATTTCTCCCTTAGATACTCAAACGTATCTCTTGGAAGAGGTTTGGTGAAGATATCTGCAATCTGCTCTTTAGTAGACACATACTCTACCTTGACCTACTTGTCTTGCACTTTCTCTCTTAGAAAGTGATGCTTTATGGAAATATGCTTTGTCCTTGAGTGCATTACCGGATTTTTGGAAATACTTATGGCACTTGTATTATCACAAAGTATGGAGATGGGTTGTTCATGCTTGACTTTGAAATCCTCCAAGGTGGTTTTCATCCATAAAACCTGTGTACACCCAGCCACTACTACTATGTATTCAGCCTCTGCTGTAGATAAGGAAACTAAAGGTTGTTTCTTACTTAGCCAAGAAACCAAACTCTTTCCCAGAAAGAATGCTCCACCACTAGTGCTTTTCCTGTCATCAATACTGCTTGCCCAATCTGCATCTGTATAAGCTGTGAGAGTGAAATCATCACCTTTGGGATACCAAAGTCCAAAGTCCATAGTGCCCTTTAGATATCTGAATATCCTCTTAACTGCCATAACATGAGAATCTTTAGGAGCTGCCTAAAATCTTGCTACTAACCCAACTGCATGCATGATATCTGGTCTGGTAGCTGTAACATATAATAAACTGCCAATAATTTATCTATACAACCTCTGATCTGCCACTGGAGATTCATCATCTTTACTCATCTTACACCCTGTAATCATTGGAGTACACACTGGTTTGCTGTCCATCATCCCAAATTTCTTCAAAATTTCTTTGATATAATTTCCTTGAGAGAGAAATATACCATATTTTGATTGAGCAATCTAAAGACCTAAAAAGAATGACAACTCTCCAATCATAGACATCTCAAATTCCTTTTGCATGGTGTTAGCAAAATTTTTGCACATCTGAGTATTATTTCCCCCAAAAATAATATCATCAACATAGACAACCACAATCAACATATCATCACCTTCATTCTTAATATACAAATTGCTATCTGCCACACCTTTCCTGAAGCCTTGCTCATGAAGATACCTGTCAAGTCTTGAGTACCAAGCCCTAGGTGCTTGCTTTAACCCATACAAGGCCTTTTTCAGTTTACACACATAGTCTGACTGTTCTGAGAGAGACACTCCTTCTGGATGTTCTATGTAGACTTCTTCTTCCAACACCCCATTTAGAAAATCTGACTTTACATCCATTTGATATACCTTGAATGATTTGAAGCTTGAAAGGGCCAAAAACATTCTAATAGCTTCAAGACGAGCAACAGGAGCAAACGTCTCTTAGAAATCAACACCTTCTACTTGAGCATAACCTTTGCAGACTAACCTTTCTTTGTTTCTCACAATCTTTCCATCTTCATCGAGTTTATTTCTGAATATCTATTTTGTGCCAATGACATTCTTGTCCTTAGGTCTTGGAACCAATTCCCAAGTTTCACTTTTCTCTATTTGATTTAGCTCTTCATCCATTGCTTTTACCCAAAACTTATCTACACATGCTTCACTAAAATATTTTGGCTCAATCTGAGATAATAATGAAACATTTGTAGAATCATGTGAGGGAATGACTCTTCTTCTTGTTTGCCTGCTATTTGGATCACCAATGATCAAATATTTGGGATGATGTTTCTGAACATACCGTGAAGGAGTTTTGGGAAGCAGTTGTTGTCTTTCCTCTTCTTCATCTGAAACCTCTCTGAATTCTTCTTCACAAATTTCATCACTTAGTTCCTGGACTGGTTCTCTTATTCTTGTCTTTTCATCAACTATTACATTTATGCTCTCTACAACTGAATGAGTTCTTTTGTTGAAGCATCTGTAGGCCTTGCTTCTGCTGGAATACCCAAGAAATATTTCCTCATCACATCTAGGATCAAACTTACCCAAATTCTGATCTTCCCTTCTGATGAAGCACTTACTCCCAAACACTTTGAAGTATTTTATCGTAGTCGGTCTTCCTTTCCACAACTCATAAGGAGTTTTATGGTGATTGACTCTAATTTGGGCCCCGGTGATAATGTAGATCGCTGTACTGATTGCCTCTTTCCAAAAGCCATCTAAAAGTTTTGACTCATTTAACATAGCTCTAGCCATATTTTCAATAGTTCTATTTTTCCTTTCAACTACTCCATTTTGTTGAGGAGTTCTTGCTGTTGAATATTCTCTTTTGATTCCTTGTTGCTCACAGTATTCCACAAATTCATTTGAAGTGAACTCTCCTCCCCTATATGATCTTAAGCATTTGATTCTCTTGTCAGTCTCATTTTCAATCATTTCTTTGAAAGCTTTAAATTTTTCAAAAGCTTCAAATTTTTCTTTGAGAAAAGTAACCCAAGTCATTCTAGAATAATCATCTATAAACAACATGAAGTAGCTTTCTCCCTGAATGCTCTGAGTTCTAGTAGGGCCACATAAATCAATATTAATAAGATCCAATGGTTTTGAAGAAGTATACCCTTTTGATTTGAAACTGGTTCTGGTCTGTTTTCCTTGTTGACAAGGACCGCAAATGATGTTATGGGGCCTTTTTATTTTGGGCAAGTCTCTAATCGCTTCCTTTGTTACTAATATTGACAAGATTATCAAAGCTCAAATGCCCCAATATTTTATGCCATAACCAACTCTCATCTTCTTGAGTTAGAAAACACTTTTCCTTTTTTATCTCACTTAGCATGTAAAGATTGTTTGGAGTCCTTGTAGCACTAGCAATGAGTTTTCCATTTTTTTCTTTACTTATCTCACATCTATTCAAAAAGAAAGATACTATGTGCCCTTGATCACAAAGTTGACTCACACTTAGAAGATTATGTCTTAGGCATTCTACATAAAGCACATTTTTTGTTTTGGATTTCCCATCCAAACTAAGAGTCCCTTTACCATAGATTTTAGCTGACCTATTATCTCCAAAACTGACTATTCCTCTGTTTGTTTCTTTTAAGACCAAAAACTTTTCCTTTTCACCAGTAACATGTTTTGAACAACCACTATCAAGATACCATTTCTGTACTTTGTCTTGAGCATGAAAAGCAGTTTGAATATCGTTGACTTAGATTTGATATCATTTCTATTTTTAGTGAACTCAAGGCTAGATCTATCCAAACTGCACATCCTTGCTATATGCCCAAAATTATTGCACCTGTTTTGATGCCTTAGATGATTGTTCTTCTTGTGACCAACTGGAATCCACCGCTCTTCAGGATGAAGATTGATCTTGCTCGAAGCCCCTATTTCTTGAATGGTGATACCATCCTTATTTTGCTTTTTACACGAAGTATTCTATTTGAGAGCCAACTGTTCCAACTTCACTCTAAGAGACATAACCTCTTCTTCTAGTTTCTCGCAATCAACTTCCTTTCCTTTGAGAACCTGTTCAACCTTCTTCCCTTCTTCAGCTAGAATTTTGAAGTCTATGACACTTTGAGACAATTCTGATCTTGCTATCTCTTCTTCCTGAAATTGATGCTTGGGAACAAAATTCTCTTCCCTAAATTTCTCAAGCTTTGTTAAATCCAAGAAGAATCCACCTTTGAGATCGAACTCAACCTCTTCATCTCTTTCTGAATTTGTATGTTCCTTTGATAGATCCTTCTCCAAGCTGTTAGGCTCTTTCTGGAGAGACCTACTCTGATACCAATTGAAGAACATGGACTTATACTGAGAGGGGGGGTGAATAGTATAAGACTTAACCAATTAATAATTTTAACTTTAGATAGCAGTGGCATCAACACAACATTAATCAAGACAGAAAGAATCACACATTGAAGACCCATTTTTAACGTGGTTCACCCAAAATGGTTGGGCTACGTCCACAAAACTTTTCTCTAAAAATTTCCTCAAAGTTCTTTGGGAATCCTTCCCAATTACAATATTTATGAGCCTCGGACCAAAGGAGATACCTTCCCCTAATCAAAATTTATGAGCCTCTGCTCAAAGGAGATACCTTCCCCTCTGCTCTGGAAATGATCCCTCAAAAGATCAACCGCATCTACCTCTTGCCAGCATGTGGAACTCCTTTCCACCGAAGACCTCTTGTCCTCAATGCTTAGCCTAAGAGACCTCTGTCCTCTATGATCACGTCCACAACAACTCAGCAATCTCTACACACAAGTCTTCTCAAAGACTTGCTAACTCTGTCCTCAGGTTCTTCTCTAAGAACCACTGCAACTCTGTCCACAAGTTCTCTGATAGAACTATCAAACTCAGCTCACAAGTCCTCTACTAGGACCTATCCAAATCTGCTCACAAGTCCCCATCGAAACCTGTCCAAGACTGCTCACAAGTCCCCATCGAAACCTGTCCAAAACTTAGCAAGATCACCAAGAAAAAAACTTTCTTAGTAGGAAATCACAAGGTGAATTGTTAGAGACCTAATGTGATTTGTCAAACTCATAGAAGCATAGAGAGAATTGTTAGAGACTCAATATGTTCTATACTCAACTCCCAATCTCAAAAATCAACTCAAATCAACTCAGCTCAAACTCAATCTCAAATCTGAAAACTCAACTCAATATCTAAAATGGATAGGATAGAATGCTTTCTTTCAAGAACATGAAACCCCAACAATTGCAAACTATGCAAAGAATCACATAACAATGATACTCATGTTCTTTTCAGCATCAATTAGGGCTTCAACAACAATGCTCATCAAACAAGGTTCAATCAACACCATTCAAGTCAAAACACAACCTTGAAGCATTTCACAATCAACATTAGAAAAGGAAACAAGTAGAACTCCTTTTCTCTCCAATATTGTTTGAACAAAAAGCATCCACCAACTCAAATCACAATAGCACAAAACAAATTTTCAAATCATCAACAAAGGAGTAAGCCCAACACTTTAACCAAGTAAAGAATAGCTTGATTATTACTAGTTTAATGAAAGCAAATGTCAATCTCAAAGCTGCCCACTTAAGGTTTCTCAACTTCACACAAGAAGCAATTTTAACCTTAAAACATCATGCTTTCATTTCCATAATCAGCCAAAAGCACTCTCAACATTACAAGAAAATTTTATCCCTTATACACCTTATTTCTCCCTTATAGTCTTATCAAAAATAAAATTTATCTCTCATAAGAATGCAATAAGATATTTCAAACAACACCTTCAAAAGAATCTTTTATCAAAAATAAAACAAGCTTTTAAACTCCTTATAACTCCTAAGCTGTTTTGCCCTCTAATAAAATTCCTCCATCCACAAAATACACTTAGCAAAAATTAATTTTGAAAGTACCTTGGCCAACATCAAAAATCATGCTATGGAGAAATTGCGCACAAATTCTAACACCACCCGCTATGTCCACTTCACGATGTAAAACCCTTTTGCGTTATTCAAACGTAGAACCTCCCATTTGGGTAGCGCGCCAAAAGCCTAGCCGCTACCGGTGTGCCAAGGCATCCGGTGAGGTTTAAACCTCATGTTGTTAGCCTTGTTCCTTCTACGCCAAGGATTAAATAAAATAACAGTGCCTCCCTTTCTTCTGACGCGAACACGAAGACAAAAACCTTACGATGGATTTACGACAAACGGCGAGTACAAAAAAAATGAACAGCGAATTCATGAAAACGACGAAGACATAGTCAAACAACAGGTTTACAAAAACGGTGAAGACACAATCGAATGACGGGTTTACAAAAATGGCGAAGACACAATCGGAGAAGAAATCCGAACAACGGATCACGAAATCACAGCGAGGAAGAAATCGAACAGCAGATCACGAATTCACAATGAGCAACTCTTTTCAAAATGTGGATGGGATAATTCTTGATTTTCATTGAGGGAGATTTATATGCATTTTTACCATAAGCTCTTGACGTCGGCGAGGAGTTTAACACGTCGACGGAGGTCTTGGCTAGCGCCCACAATCTTAAAACATAGCACCATGGGTTAGGAGAACCCATTGCAAACAATAATTTAATATTTATTTAAAAATAATTAAAGGGAACCTTAACAAGGTTTTTAATTATTTAAATAAATACTTCCTCCTAGACCCAAATTCATTAAACTAATGCATCCACCTATAATCTTTAAACCTTCCAACTTGGGGTTTACAAAAGACCTTTGAAACTGTCATGTCGTAACCTTCATCAAAAAAAATTATTTGACATCAAATCAAATTCCTTCAAGAGCTTCTTGACATCAATGACAACTTATACACTTGAGCAAAGGCAATGTACCCAAAGTACCCAAAATTTCCAACATTTTTATTATAATTCCCTTGGTTTCCATTGTTCTTATTCCTAAAATTTTGGTTACCTTTACTTTTCTTATTTTTCTCTTTGTCCCATTTCATAAACCCAACACTCTTCATGTTTCTAAGTTCTTATTTATCTCCTTTTGTCAACCTTACATAGATGAAATTATGGAATTTTAATTGTTTATTTTGTCAACCTTACATAGTTGAAGAAGGTCTTCTTAGGATCCACTCCTAAGATGAAATTATGGAATTTTAATTGTTTATTTACCTCATACTCAGAAATATATTTCAAGAGTATCACAAATCTTTGGTAATACAACTCCACAGTCATTGTACCATGTTGGAGTGTAGAGAACTCTTCAAAATTCTCTGCATAAAATTGATCCGATAAGAATATTTTCTTAAATGCTCTAACAAAATTATCCCATTGAATATTCACTACTTGGATATTTCTACCAACCTTGAATGTGTTCCACCATTCCAAAGTTGTGTCTTGTAGATGAAGGGTAGCCCAAATTATTTAGGTTTCTAAAGAATAATTCTTCATGGAAAAATATGTTTCTAGTTCATTTAACAAATATTCTATCGAATCACCTCCTTCTTTACCATTAAAATTGGGTACCTTGATATTTTTAAGGTCTTTGGCAAGCTCATCCTTAATTCGAAAGGTTTTATCTAGCAATATTCTCTTCCTATATTCCCTTAAAATTCATATTATTGGATTCTTGATTAACAAGTATTTCCAATAATTTTTTTTCTTGCTTCATCTAGTCTTGTAGCAAATAAAGTATGGTTATAAGGTTTTCCACATCCCTATTGGAATTCTCAAAACTTCTAGTTTGTATTTCCCCTCAAGGTCTAGCTTCAACTTCTTATTACCTAGATTGCTTTGGGTTCTTAGAAGATCCTCTTCTTCCTCTCCTCAACATAGGTGTCATTCTTCCTGGCTATAAAATGAGTTGGATTAGGTTATAATTTTTTCAAAATTGTACTTCTAACTTTAGTTAGTTTTATCACCCCCATGAACTAACTTAGATCATTATCACTCACCTGATAATGATCATGGTCACACTTACCTCATCACATGGTACCATTCCCAATAAGAGACTATACTCTCTAGCATTTTTATTCTTTGGTTTGACTAGTCAAAAGGGCATGAAATACATGTCTTATCCTAAATCAATTGAAGGTCCCTATAGGAGTAAGTCTCCCTAAAGTAGCACACCATGACAGATATTCTCCGTTAAGTCTATTCTATAAATTAAGGGATGTCATTTATCTAACCCTACATAAGTTCATCTATGTGGGATTACTTTGGTGTAGTTTCTTAGTGCTTAGTTACCACACCTTTGTAGTAGGCTAACTAAGGCCATTACCACTCACCTAGTAATAAGCATGGTCATTTTATCCTCACCGTTTAAGGTTCCATCACTATATTATCTTATGAATGATTCCTAGACCTCATCACTAGGAATAAGTCCAAGCCTCACCACTTAAGACTTATCAAAAGCTTCATATTTTTTGGTACATCCAAGCCTCACTATTCAAGATGTATCATTTATAATAACCTTGATGTTGCCTCACCATAAGTCCTACCAAGACTTGGGTTTCATCATGACTAAAAGGTTTTATCTATGTGGGATTACTTTGGTGTAATTTCTTAGTGCTTAGTTACCATACCTTAGTAGTAGGCTAAATAAGGCCATTACCACTCACCTAGTAATAAGCATGGTCATTTGATCCTCACCGTTCAAGGTTCCATCACTATATTATCTTATTAATGATTCCTAGACCTCACCATTGGGAATAAGTCCAAGCCTCACCACTTAAGACTTATCAAAAGCCTCATAGTTTTTGGTACATAGAATCCTCACTGTTCAAGATGTATCATTTACAATAACCTCGGTGTTGCCTCACCATAAGTCCTACCAAGACTTGGGTTTCACCATGACTCAAAGGTTTTCAATATGGTTCTAATTCTATACCCTTATGGAATTTAAGATTCATTATAAATGTACATCTCTTAAAAATTAAGTAAAGTACTAATATAAAACATCATATTACACCAAATAAAACCAAATACTACAGTATTTAATATTTCATTTGTCATTAAATGAGGAATGAAATATTATCTAAGGAATTAAATCCATCAATTAGATTACTGTATTCATTCATTTCCTCATATTTAAGCATTCAAATATTTTTAAGAAAGAATTGATAACATTTCATCTTCCATTCTTCAACTAAGCTTCAACAATAAATAGAATATCAACAAGGTATTACATGACACAATTGTAAATTTCCATAACTTTACATACTTGCTACAAATATTTCCAAGAATAATTTCATCTTCAAAAAAACATTGATATAATCACTAATAATGGTTTGTATCTCCATATTTACCTTTCAAGGTTCACATTTGAATAATTTTTTTTTGATAAGTTAAAACATTTCATTTCTTCCAGGTTTTAAAAGGCTGACCCCAAAACCTATTTACAAAAATAGCATATGCTGAAAAATTTCAAAGAGAAAAATAGGGGAATGCATCCCCGAGTGAGACCCAATCAAAAGGAGAAGGGGGACATAGCCCCTCTTGGGATCCACCACAAGAAAAAACTGGCACCACACAAGGAAGAATCATAAACATAAAAATAATACAAGAAATCTAATCCTCCTTAAAATCCTCTTCGTCCTCCTTAACCAGGCCGAATGATTAATATCTGACATTCTGTACATATTCTTGGTCCACGATATCCTTAACCACTTGGGGAAGTCCAACCATCCATGTGATTAGACTATTAGCCATAACCCCTTGATTCTGTACACTATCTGCAGCCCTATTAGATTCCATGAAGGTGTACTAAAATATGGTTTCTTGTTGACCGAGGATAAGGATCCTCACATCCTCAATACAATCCTTAAACCTCCATAAAGACCTCTTATTTTTCCTTAGATAATTGATGATAATAAGTGAATCTCCCTCAAATTTCACCCTACCAAGATAATATTTTGCAAGGACTAAGCCTCGCCATATGACTTTGGCTTCAACAATATTATTTGTCTAGATTCTTAGGTACTCAATAAAGGTAAAAATGACCTTCCCATTGTGATCCCTAAGGATGCCCCCTACACCAGCTTTTCTAGGATTAACTTTGGAAGCTCCATAAAGATTTAATTTATACCATCCACTCACTTGAGGTATCCACTTAAAAAACTCTGCTATTTGATGGAGATTGATTTGGTTTTTCCTCCAAAGGAAATTTCAAGGAGTACCCTAAGGAAATGTCAAATTTGGAGTTAGGGCAAGTGGAGGGAGTTAAAAGAAGAGAATTTTATTTTGCAAAGCATATAATATTATTGGTGATTGAGGTGAGATTCAAATTGATATTGGAGAATTCTCTACGGTTCCTCTCAAGCCATATTTACCATAGGAAATGGTGGAGGTAGGCTTGGAAGAGAAGGTTTCCTTTTCATCCAGCTAATTTTTTATGGATCCTCTCGATGACATTATTCCACATTTAATCCGAAGGATTACCAATGAACAGAGGTAGACCCAAGTAAGTCGAAGAGAGGGAGGACACAAAGAATTCCAAAATTCTAGCTATTTTGGTTTACCTCTGAATAGGGGTATTAAAAATGTATATCTTGCCTTTGTTAAAATTTACTTTTTGACCTCTTATTTTTTCATATAAAAGAAAATTATATTTGATTACCTTGGCTTCAAAATTTGAGGCAAAAGTATAAATGAGAGTGTCATCTACAAATTTATGATGGATAATAGGATTCATCTGGGATGCTGCTCTTATTCTTGATATGAGACCTATCCTACATGCAGCCTTTATGGTTCTTCCAAGCAATTTAAAGACTATGATAAATAGCATAGGGGAGATGGGATCTCCCTGTCTTAATACCCTGTTGCTATGGAAATATCATGTAGTAGATCCATTGATGAGGATAGAAAACCAAGGTTTGACAATGCATATTTTTTATCAAATTAACCCAATCAAGCAGGAATCTAAATTTGAGAAGGATAGCAATTAGAAATTCCCAATTGATGTGATCATAGGCTTTGTTCATGTCAAGATTGAGGGCAAAAGTAGGATTATTATTCTGAGAGATATAATGCAAATATTCGTGAATTGTGATGAATCCATCAAGAATGGATCTTCCTTGAACATAGATCCCTTGGCACAAATCAATGAAACTAGGTAGAACTTCTTTCATCCTATTGGCAATAGCTTTGGTGAGGATTTTTTAGATCACATTGTAGAGGCTTATAGATCTAAAATCAGTCATGGAAGTGGAAGTAGTACCTTTTGGTATGAGGGCTATGAAAGTGGAATTATAACTTTATGGGATAAACTTGAAGGATTGGAATTCTTTATTGGTAGAACAAATATCTTGCCCAACAATATCCCAAAATATTTGGAAGAATTGTAGTGGAAATCCATTGATAATAGGATCTTTATTAGGATTTATAGAGAACATGGCCATTCTAATTTCCTCATAAATTAAGGGTACCACAATCTTGAGTTTGACTTCATCTAGAATGGAGTGAGGAATGTGATGAAGCATGGAATTTTTTACTGAAGTAGAACAAGGATTGTAGTGGATCTGAAATATGATATCACTTCTTTTCTTATTTCAGTGATGTTATAAGTGGAAGACCCATCCCATCTCATAAGTTATTTACTTCTATTGTTACTTCCATTTCTCAGTGTTGATGCATGGAAAAATTTTGTATTTACATCCCTATCCTTGAGCCATAGAGCTATTGATTTCTATCTCCAGAACGTTTCCTCACAAGTAAGGATATTGTGATATTCTGCAAGGGTGTTTCTTTCCTCTATCCTAATTTGTTCATCATTATATCCATTATAAATTCTAATATCTATGATGACTAATCTATATAAAATTGCTTTCTTGTTCTCGAATAAATTCCTAAATATTTTTTTGTTCTAGACTTTGAGGTTTTCTTTGACATGTCTGAGTTTTTGGGCTAATCTGGATGATGCACTTATTTGTCCAATATATTTCCACCATTGAGAAATTTTGATTTTGAGGTCAATATGGTGAATCCACATAGCTTCAAATATAAAATACCTTTTGAAAGTATGGGTAGTCTCCAATTCTAACATGAGTGGATTGTGATCAGATCTTATCTTAGGCAGGGAGTGGAGGTTGGCATATCCAAATATTTGAATATATTCCTATGAAATAAAGAACCTATAAAATTTAACTTGAATGAGCTGATTGCCTAATATTCTATTTCTCCAAGTGTATTTGGCATCCTTAAGTTTCACATCCATGAGATTGTTTGCATCGATAAACTCAATGAAATCTTCCATACTTATGATAGGTAAACCTGATCCTCCATTTTTTTCTGAGGGGTAAAGGGGTGTGTTGAAGTTTCCTACTACAATCCATAGAATATTATGAAAGGTATATTTTATTCTACCTAAGGTGTCCCATAGAAAATCCCTTCCTGGTAGGGAATTTGGAGAATAAACATTGGATAGGATCCATGAATTATTGTTGTCTTTTTCTTGAAATAGAGAACTTGTAACTCTATCACTTGACTGTAACACTCTTCCTTCAATTTTTCTAGGGTCCCATAAGCACATTAGACCTCCAGAAGTACCTCTATATTGGCAAAAATCTGCTTCTCTTTTTTTCTAAATTTTCAATGCTACTCTAATAGACACACTTTCATCAAGCTTTGTTTCTTGCATTATGAAAATCGTAGGTTTAATCTCTCTTTTTAATGAACTGACTAATATCTATTTAGTTATGCCATTTAGGCCTCTCACATTCCATGAGATGCTATTCATTTGGAATATTTGGAATTTTTCTTGCTCCTATTTCCTTCAGGTTGGTGGGGTTTGGTGTTTTTGCTATCATATTTGAGTTGATTAATAACTGAAGGAAAAAGAGTTTTTTGGATTCCATTCGCTATATATTCCTTGAATTCCTATTTCCACTATTCAATTGCTAATATTATTCCTCTCTTATTTTCACTTCCATAGTCTATTGGTGATTTCATTGAGCTTTGTGTTTGTTTGGGGCTAAATTTGTGTGGGATGATATTTTCTGAGATAGGTTTATATGGGATGATCTATTCTAAGAAAGGACAATAACATCTGGCCTTGGTTTGGTTTTTATCAGATCTAGTGATTTCAGTCATTAACAGGTCTCTTAAGCGGCTCTACCTTCCTTCCTTCCTTAATAGGATTAGGTATATCAAGAGGAAACTCTAAAGGGATATGAGATGACCCTGACCTTGAAGGGAAATATAAACTATTAGGGAAAGCAGTAATAGGGCAAATACCCTCTTCTCTATCCTTTTCCTAAAGAAGTGAATCATCCCAAAGTATCTAAAATTTATTGATGTCAGTGAATGGAGAGCATACCTTTTCCTCATATGAATGAGAGTTGGTGAGCTGCTTTCCTTTGTTTAGAGGAGTCTGCATTGCTTTATCTATTCTAGATTGATGAGGTCCATTTCATTTGACTAGATTGTATTGATCATTATTGAATTTTTTGAATAACCCTTTGTGCATTGGGTTTTTGTTGCCTTGATTCATGTTGGATGGAGCACCTCAAAAATTAGGATTTTCCTTCATTGTATTATTTTGCTTCAGAATTGGGCACTAAATTTTGAGATGGCCTTGGGTGTGGCATTCCATGCAAAATGTAGGTTTGTTTTCATAGTTTAGAGCTTGGCATCATAGATAGTAACCATACCCTAGTTCAATAAACATAGGGAGTTCAGAGTCTAGATTTGCATTCATGCATATGTTGACATGAGTCATCCTAGTACGAGCCAGAGTTGCATGGTAAATAGAAATGAGATCTCCAATAATTCTTGCAATGCTTTTGAGAATTTCCTCATGCCAAAACTAAAAAAGGAATATTTGGCATACAGGACCATATAGGGTTTGAATAATTCATTCCCTTGAACTTGAATAGAATTTATGAAGGATCAAAATAGCTCATGATTATGTAAATGCAACTTAACATGCATTATAACTAAAATAGAATTTAAACATGCAAACCATGCATTTTACTAGACAAATTCCATACAACAAGCTTCTGAGAGAATCCCATACTTCTATCAAGAATACATTTCTCATCCATTCTTTTTAAGACTAACAAATATATTTTCTCAATTAAATACCAAAATTCATTACAATGCCCATTTTAATATTTAGTTTCTTTGAACATAAGAATAAACTTGTTTTTCAAAGAAAAAAATTAGATAAATAACCCACCCTCTAATGCTTAAAAGAAAAGCAAATACTTTCATTTATAGAAAAGAAACTAATATTTAATATTTTAGAAGACCATGATTTAGGAATCTAATATTAAGGAATAGTACAAGTATAATTTATGGATCAGGAGAAAATATGATATATTTACTAAATAGAACAAATCTTTATTTAATAAATCTCGTAGAGCTATTCCAATGTTAAACCTAATTATGGAAAAATTCATCTAATTTATATAAATGGAGGAAGTCGAAGGAGAAGATGAAGGGAGGTTGGAGGAATAAGGGGAAGGGAGGTTGGATTGATAAGGGGGAAGAGTGAATAAAGGAGAGAATGGAGGGATAAATGATATTCAACTAAAACTTTGAGAATTTGCCGACAACTAACCTAGTCTAGCCACTTAATTATCTAGAAATTAGAGAGGATGTTCACACTTGCTACATTCTCCCCCTTAAAGATGAGAGGACTGACAAGACAATCTCTCAGCTTTACAAATTGAGATTTAGCCAGCGCCTTGGTGAAGATGTCCGCAACATTATCCAAATTGGGGCAATAGTGAAGCTCAACAGTTTTAGTTTCCACCATATCTCTGATGAAGTGGTACTTCATATCAAAATCCTTTGATCTACTATGGTGGACAGGATTTTACGCCAACTGAATGGTACTAATGTTTTCACATAATATCCTTGTTGGACCACTTTGTTGCTCTCTAATTTCTTCTAATACCTTTCGTATCCATAGAGCTTGAGTACTAGCATGAGTGACCGATATATACTCAGCTTCTATTGAAGATAGTGCTACTACTGTCTGCTTCTTGGAACTCCAAGTTATTAGCCCCGATCCCAGACTAAAACAGTTCCTTGAGGTTGATTTTCTGTCATCAATGTTGCTATCCCAATCACTATCACTGAAGCCTACAAGCTTGATAGTGTTACATTTATGGTAATGGATTCCAAAATCCCATGTACTCTTTACATATCTAAGAATTCTCTTAGCTGCATGCAAATGCAACTCATAAGGGTTAGACATAAATCGAGAGACAAGAGAAACAACATACTGAATATCAGGTCTGGTGTTGGTGAGAAACATCAAACTCCCAACCATGCTTCTAAAAGTGGTCATGTCAACTTTTGATGCTCCATCATCTTTGCTTAATTGGATCCCATTTCCAACTGGAGTTGCAACTGGTTTGCAATGCTTCATAGCAAACTTCTTAAGCATTTCCCGAGCATACTTATGTTGACATATGAAGATCCCTGTATCTGACTGATGAAATTCCATTCCAAGGAAGTAGTGCATTAAGCCAAGATCCTTCATCTCAAATCGCTTCATCATGGAGTGTTTGAACTCCATATTCATTTTTTCATTACTACCCATGAATATGAGATCATCCACATACAAGCAAACTATGAGGATATCATTTCCTTGCTGTAGGTAGTAAAGGGTGGGTTCATTTCTACTTTTGGTGAACCCAAATTCTTTGAAGTACCCATCATTGCGTGAGTACCAAGCTCGTGGTGCCTGCTTGAGGCCATAAAGTGCCTTCTTCAGTTTGTAAACAAGATGTTCCTTGTATTTCTCTTCAAATCCTTGTGGTTGCTCAACATACACTTCTTCTATCAAGTAACCATTTAGAAATGCACTTTTCACATCCATGTGTTGGACTTTCCATCCCTTATGTGTAGCTAAGGCAAGAACTATTCTAATAGTCTCCTGTCTGGCTATAGGAGCAAAAGTCTCTTCATAATCAACTCCATATTTCTGAGTGAATCCCTTTGCAACTAGTCTCACCTTGTGCCTTTCAATGCTACCATAAGCATTAAACTTGGTATTGTAGACCCACTTACATCCAACACATTTCTTGCCTTTAGGAAGCTTTACCAGCTCCCAAGTGTCGTTGTTTTTTATAGAGGTTATCTCCTCTTTCATGGCATCTTGCCAAATTTTTTGAGTACATGCCTTCTCATAACTAGAAGGTTCAACTTGTGCAATAGTTAACAAAGCATAGTTAACTTGATCTCCCCTAGGTTCCTGCTTGGAGACATAATCACCATATAGGTGCATACTTTCTAATCTGTGTAAAATACAATCCATTTCACTAGCTTGACTCCTAGTGTATCTTCTTGAAAAAATTTTATCCAACATATGATATGATGGATGATATTGTAGAGTTATATTACCTCTGGATGGAGAATAAATGTCCATTGGTGAGGAACTTACGGATCACTGTGGAGAAGGATTTGGTGAAGAAGTGGAATCAGAAGATGAACTTGAATAGGGAGGAGACTGCTTTCCTTTCTATGGTGTCTATTGTTGCACCTGCTTAGAAACTACATCAGTGGATTCAACATCACTGAATATTTGGGGCTTATTCCATTCTCCCCCTTCATCAAAAATCATATCCCTGGAAATCACAAACTTTATAGTCCGGGGATTATAGAGTCTGTAAGCTTTTGTATTCTCATAGTATCCTACAAAGATGCATGCCTGACTCTTTGGATCGAGCTTCTTCCTAAGCTCATCAGGAATGTGAGAATAGGCCAGCGAGCCAAACAATTTGAAATGCTTAACATTTGGCTTTTTACCATACCAAGCTTGGTAAGGTGTCTGCCCTTCCAAAATTGAAGTAGGACTTCTGTTCAAGATATATACGTTGGTCCTGGCTGCATTTGCCCAATATGAATTAGTCAAATGCTTCGTCTAAAGCATAGACCTTGCCATCTCCACAATGGTGCAATTCTTCCTCTCTGCGACAACATTCTGCTGTGGAGTGTAGGCAGCAGTGAATTGCCTCTTAATGCCATGTTGCTTACAGAAATTCACAAAATCATTAGAGTATTCTCCTCCCCTATCTGATCGAAAACATTTTACAAAATATCTACTCTCACTTTCAACTCTTGTTTTGAAATCGATAAAGCATTCATATGCTTCATCCTTATGTTTCAAAAAATATATCCAGCACATTCTAGTATAATCATCAATAAAGAGTAGAAAGTAAGAGTTGTTACCAGACTCTATGTCTGCATCGGACCACAGATGTCGGTATGCACTAGCTAGAGTGGATAGCTGGCCCGCCATGCTTATCCATGAGGAAAATTTGATCTGGCATGCTTCCCAAGAGCACACCCTTCACAAACTTCTTTACTATCCTGAACTTTACGAAGTCCAGTGACCATGGCTTGGGAAGTTAGCATTTTCAAACTAGCAGAATTCAAATGGCCATATCTCAAGTGCCATAGAACACTTGGATTGGAAATAGCAACACTTGCTAACTTATCTCCCCCTGGTTGGCCAAAATTTAAAGGAAACTATCTATTCTTTTTCATTGGCACTTGAGTAATGATTCTATTATTGTTATTTTTATCAAAAATAGTGCATTTACCCTCATCAAAAAGCAACTTGTAGTTCTTTTCTAACATTTGACCAACACTTAAAATATTATGTTGGAGATGGGGTGTATAATAGATATCACTTACTTGTTTGACACCTTCTTTAGTTGGAATTGCCATAGCTCCAATGCCTTCAACTGCCAATCATTTATCATCTCTCAATTTGATGCTGGATTTGTAGGAGGAGTTTAGAGTAGCAAAGAACTCTTCTTTGCCACTCATATGGTTTGAACACCCAATGTCCAAGATCCATGTATCATTCATGTTCTGATTTGCTTGACCATATGAGAGAAAGAGATTTGTGGCCTCTTCCTCTTCTCCAAAGTTTCCAAACTGATTGCTCTGGCTGCTACTAGCTCCTTGTGAAGTCTTAGTCCAATAGTCACGAGCATAATGGCCAAGTTTGCCACAATTGTAGCAAGATTGTTTTGACTTATCTCCTCCTTTGCCTCTGCCTGATTATTTCCCTCTATTTTGCTATCCTCCTCTATTATGTTGTTCACTATTGTTTGAAAATCCTCCTCTGTTCTAATTTCCTCCTCTGTTAGGAGTTCCACCTCTCTAATTATTTTTGCCTCTTCCTCTATACCTTCATCTGCCACGACCTCTACCTCTACCTTCTTGAGAAGCAAAGGCTTTATCATCTCCTCCATAACTTGTGGAAGGAGTTGGTTGTAATCTCTCCTCATGTGAGAGAAGTGAGCCAATGAGGGTTTCAAAAGACAGAGAAGTTAGGTCTTTAGATTCCTCTATAATTATTGCAATTGAATTCCACTTAGGAAGAAGTGTCCTCAACACTTTCTTCACTATAACTTCAGGCTTTACATCATCTCCTAAAGTGACCATCTTATCGACTACGGCTTTCACTCACACGCAATAATCACCAACCTTTTCATTTTCTTGCATTTTAAGAGTTTCAAACTCTCTTTTCAAGTTTTGGAGTTTAACTTGTTTGACTTGGTCCCTTATAACTTTCTTTTAAAGCATTCCAAGCAGATTCAGCTGTTGTAAAAGAAGCTATTCTAGGGAAAATACTTCTATCAAGGGTGGCTTGAATGTGATAAAGGGTAGAAGAATTATTCTTCTGAGCTTCCTTTTTAGCCCTTTTATTAGTAACACTCAAAACTGCCCACTCAGTAGATGAAGGTTCAGTATATCCCTCTTCAATCACATCCCAAAGACCTTTACCAATCAATAGAGTTTTCATTTTAATTGACCAATACTCGTAATCACCACAATTGAACTCAGGGATTGGTAAACTAGTATTGGAAGCCATTTTAGAAAGCAAATTTTATTTCAACTTCAAACAAGTTGTACAAAGTACAAAATAGATCACTGATTTAAATCAAATCTAGCTTTCGTAAAATGCTCACTAATTTGGCATTCTTCTTCTTGAGGATTTCTCAAGACTGGAAAGGTGAAATTGTCTGCTTCGTCATCACTAATTATAATGACTTCTTTTGCTGCTGTTGCTGGCTTAAGATGACTTTTGAGAATAACTCGTTCTTCAATTGTTGGTTTCACCTCCACTGGTTCTTTATCCTTTGCTTCTGCTTCTGCTTCTTCTGGTTCTGAATCAGGAGAGCGAGGTGTATAGCTCTCACTCGTTTCAACTTTAGGAACTGTAGGAGTATAACTATCACTTGATTGTCCTTCAGGTACTGTTTCAACCGTCTCGGATTCAACTACTCTTTGCCCGAAGATATTATCTTCAGAATCAGCCTCGTATCCAGAATCTGGTTTTCTCTTATGTGCTATCACTTGGTTTTCCAATTGACAAAACATTGTATGAAGTCCACTTTGCTAGACTTTCCTATCAAAGGAATCAGGAGTCTCTATTCTCAATAGAGGGAGCAATGCATAATAGCATCCAGTTGATCTGATCATCTACTCATCAATGCAAAAAACAACTTCATTAGAGTCTCTATGGTTAAAAATTTTCACCCTTTTATAGCCGCTGAGGCTATTACAAAACAAATATTTAACCTTGAATGGGGTTCCAAGGGGCAGCGCCCACTGGCATGCTAAACGGGCATTCCAAAAGACTTCCCGTCACTTTTTTACAATACTTGCCTCCTAGGCTATTACACAATTTTGCAAGGTTTTTTTTTAAACCCCTTGGGCGATTATACAACTTGCCTCTAGGACAATAGGTTCAATTTTTTTCTAAAGTTTTAAAAATCAATCTTTATAAATTATTTTAATACTTTTTAATTTAATAATTAAAAAAGATTGCTTTAAAAACTATTTTAAAATTTTTAAAAAGAATTATAAAGCAATATGTTTTTTTTAATTATTAAATTAATATTAAATACTTTAATAAAGTTGAAATTAACTTTAAAAAACAAATTAAAAAAAAAATGAACCTTTAATCAACCGAGCGAGTCGAACTCGCAACCTCCTTCAGCCTAGCCAAGAGTCTTGACCAATGCGCCCCCGCGGCTTCTTTGAAACAACAAATGCACCCACAGCCTTTATCCTGCAATATTGACGATTTAAAAAAAAATAAATTAAACCTTGCGCCAGGCATCCCCGATGGGTTTCGAACCCGGGACCTCAGCCTTGAAACTCAATCGCCCTCACCGCTCGCACTATGCCCACTGGCATGCTTACAAAGGAATGCATAGTTATATTTATTAGATATCGCGATCACGTTTTTATTAAAAAACAAAAAATAATGCCTTTGTCCCACATGGACTAGGATGAAAACTTTTTGGGCATTTATATATGTGAAGGCTCACGTTAAACAACGATTGCCTTCGGGCAATCATTCTTGCCCTCCTTTTTATGGAGACCTCCAACCCTCGGATGCCACCGTAGCACCCCTGCACGTAGACACCCACGTGTCGCAGTTGGCTCATTTTGCCACCTCAACGTGCCTCTGTGCCACCTCAACGTCCGCGCCACCTCAGCCAGCCACTTCAGCACCTACTTCGGATTGCATGTCGCATCTCAGTGCTCCACCTCAGCGTCATCTCTTAGCTCCACCTCAAAAAATATGTCCCACTCTGCCACATCCTCGATCTGCTTGCCCAACTCCTCGATCATGATGCGCCCTTGGGACGCATGCCCAGCACGCTCGCCAGCTAATCACCATGCCACCTTGAGATTCATGCCCAACATGAACTCGCCTACCAAGCTTTGATACCAAATATAATTTATGGATCAGGAGAAAATATGATATATTTACTAAATAAAACAAATCTTTATTTAATAAATCTCGCAGAGCTATTCCAATGTTCAACCTAATTATGGAAAAACTCATCTAATTTATTTAAAGGGAGGAAGTCGGAGGAGAAGATGAAGGGAGGTTGGAGGAATAAGGGGAAGGGATGTTGGAGTGATAAGGTGGAAGAGGGAATAAAGGAGAGAATGGAGGGATAAGGGATATTCAACTAAAACTTTGAGAATTTGTCGACAAGAATTTGCCGACAACTAACCTAATCTAGCCACTTAATTATCTAGAAATTAGAGAGGATGTTCACACTTGCTACAACAAGGACTTATAATGTCTCCTTGACATTTACAAAATTATTCTTATTAAAATTATAACAACTTGCTTTTTACAATAACAATTAAGTTTTCAAATTATGAAAAACTTATTGAGCAACTACTTTTATTTCCAATCATAACATAAAAGTAGCATCATAAATAACTAAATATACAAGGACTCATGGTTTTATTTAAACCCAAGTCCCAAAAAATTCCTTTCATTACATATTTTAAATAAAGCTAAGTTTCTAGAATTATGAATTAATAAATCTTCTAGATTAAATAAAAGCTTCGAGCTTTCTAGTCATTCAACTTAGACTAATGATTTATGAGGAAAACACTAATTGACTAGTGGTAAACCTCCAGATCGTGCTCTTGAAAATCAATTTAAGCACTTTGGAAACTTATGGGCACATCCTTTAAATAATTACTTGTAAGGGATTTAAATAGTTCACAACATCATCTATGTGCTATTAGATAAAAAACCAATTTGAAAGGTGTAAACCCTACATAATTCAATTAATGCTATAATAATAGTTTCAACCTTTGTCTTGGTCATTAGTTTTATATGACATGGAAGCTTTAGGGAGTCCAAAATATCTACTCAAATAAACCATACTTAGTTTCAATTTATTCTCCAATAAGTAGGTTCTACAAAGATGTTTGGCATTATACCTATTTCGATTTCACTCAAACTAAAGTGGAAAGTTTTAAAAATCCACAATCCAAAATTCTAACACCATTGGCAAAGCTTTAAATCAAACATTTTTTTAAAAGTTTTAAACTCCCCTTTTTTTTTGTAACTTTGTTGATCTACATTACTATAGTAATGCTAAAAGAAGAAGAAGCACAAAAAAGCTAGAAATAAAACCAAAATTGTGTTTATGTAGGAAAGATCTCCTTTTAGATTTAAAGGTATTTTTCTTAAATAATATTAATAATAATGAGAAAATTTAACCAAAGGAATACCTTTTTCCCTATCGAAGATATCAAGAATCACTTCCCTTGCTCTTCTAATCTCTTTGTTCTCCCTTCCTGCTCACTCCTTCAATTCCCATTCTTCAATGCCCATTTTTCCTCTCATTTCTTTCCTAATATCCCTTATTTATCTTTACTGGCCCATTATGATCAAAACAATAGTTTTTCCTTCTCAAGTTTTACATTGCATGAACCACCAATGTTACCCATTTATTTAATTAATAATTATTTCCCTTTTTGTTTTAAAATAAATGGACCTCCACCTTTTGAAAGGTTTAAAAGTGCTTATATTGATTTCTCTATCATTCATAAGCCTAATATTTCCAATAAATCACTTATTGTTTTAACTTCAAATACTTTTCTAAAGTTAATGTAAAAATTAACATGAAGAAAACATAATAATTAAATTAATTATCCACCAAATTAATTTAATTAATATCTAATGTTAATATTATCTATTAACATTGATATTAAAATATATATATATATATATATATATATATATATATATATATATATATATATATATATATATATATATATATATATATGGAAAACATCCCAGAAGGGATGCCATTTTCAGGTAAGACCCAAGGAGACAAGGGTATCTCTTCCACCAAAATTGCCCAGGGCTCGTACCTGGCCTATCACCTTTGACATACTCAAGGAGCAAAACCTGAAACAACAACAAATAATAATAATAATAAAATAAAAAAACATGCTCCTTGAGTGTGTCAAAAATATAAAGCACAACCAAACACACACAATAATAAAAAAAAAACACAACACGAACCACACAGAAAAAACACAATAACAACATAACAAAACACAAACATGACAAAAACAACAGAACGCTACAAGGAAATAACCAACAAAAATATGAAAAAAACAACCAAAACTTAAAAAATTAAAAATTAAAAATAAAAATAAAAGAAAAATAAAAACAACCAACAACAGATAATAAACAAAAAAAAAACATAGAAAACATTCAACACAAAAACATGATTTAACACAAACATACAAAAACACATGAACAAGAAAAACAAAAACACAATAACAATAACAAAAAACATAAAAAAAAAAAAACATAAAACAACAAAAACACAAGAACAACCAAAAACAACACACAAAAAAAACAAAAAAAAAAAAAACACACACCTCAAAAAACTAAACAAAAATAAAAATAAAAAATTTGAACACAACAATGACCTTTCTAGACCAAAATACTTTTAAGGCAAAAAACAACAAAGGAAACAAAAGAAAGAATAGTTTGAGCTAGGGAACTAAAATACCCTGACTGAACCAAAGAGAAGTAAAAATAAAGTAAGAAGAAACTAGGTACCTCAAGAACTGGAGCCATACAAAGAAATTATAGAAAGAAGATCTTCTCTTATTTGTGAAGCCCACCATCTAGGAGGGTGGCCATAGTAAGTAAGATCACCTTTTTCCAAATCCCAATTAGCTAAAGCATCAACACTCTTGTTCTGATCTTTGACCACATGATTGTAATCAACTTTCAAAAATCCCATCTGGATTAATTGAATATTCTCAATAATTCTTTTTTTCTCCAATCAACCTTATGATTCTTAGGAGTCTTTAAAATATTAATCATGAGTTTATAGTCAAACTCAGCCAACAACTTTTCCCATCCAACATTAGTAGCCTCTTGAAGGCCTCTAAGGATACCATACCCCTTAGCAAGGTTATTGGAAAGAATACCCAAATTCTCAACAAAAGTAAAAACCAGGGATCCATCTAAAAGTCTACCAATTCCTCCCGCACTAGCTTTTCCAGGGTTCCCTCTAGAGGCTCCATCAGTATTGATTTTTCCAAAATCCTTAGGAGGAGGTTGCCAATTTCTTATTCTATCCATCTTACAATTACTCACATTCCCTTTAATATGGTTACCCTTAGAAGAGTTAATATTCAATCTTTGCATCACTTGATACCATATTTTATGGGAGTTTTGTGGGTGATTAAGGAGTTGTTGGACTGATTCAACTAAGTTGGCAATGGTTTTTTGCCAAATATAGTGAATATCCTTCCTATATTGATTAAAAATTTGGTTGTTCCTTTCATTCCAGATATTCCAAAGAAGAATGATAGAACCCATACAAACTAACTACCTAATAAATTGATCAACACCCTCTTGTTTAGGCCAATTCCTCCGAAGTTGTTCAAAAGTAAAAAAAATGGACCACTGTTAGCCAAGTAAAATGGCATTCTCCTCCATAGCTTAGAGTCTAAAGTACACTCAATAAAAACATGGTTGAGAGTTTCCACATTCTCTCCACACATTTCACATCTAAAATGGCTATGAAAACCATGCTTCATATGTTGTTCATCAGTAAGTACCCTACGATGCAATAAAAGCCAAGTAAAGAATCTCACCTTAAGCCAGAGCTTTTGAGACCACAACTGAGAAAATATGTTAGATGATTGGTTGGGATTATTATGGCATAAGGCCAGATAACCTTGAGCAACTGAATACTCACCTTAGCAGTGTTGTTACATCCAAAAAAATATTTTTCATGGGACCAAGAGAGATATCTCATATGAAGGATGCCTTGGATATCTTATATTTACCTTTATGGAATTTGAATAGGTCATTCCTCAATATGAATTCAATATCTACAAACCTTTGAATTACCAGTATGGTACCAATAGTAATTAGTCACCTTTATCCAGTTAGCTTGGTGAAGCTCCTCCATCCAAGGCCTCCAATCAAGAAATTGAATAATCAAAGGCTTGTAACCATCCTAAGAATCTATCCAAAAATTTACCTGTTGACCATAATGAATGATCCAAAATAATTTTTTCTTTATCAAATCCTCACCAATCTTAAGAACTGCTAAAATGGGATAACCTTTGGTAGGTAATTAATAGCGAACAAGGTCTTCAGGACTTTTGTTCTCAATATATTTAGCACGAAGATTACTAGACCAAAGAGCATTGGGATTATGCAACATCCTCCAATATAATTTAGCAGCTAAAGCTTTGTTGTTATTAATAGAAGACCAAAATCCTAACCACCCTTCATTCTTAGGAAGATATAAAGTGTCCCATTTAACCAAGGCCCATTTTATTTTCTCCTTAGTACCACTCCATAGGAACCAATGACTGATTTGATCCATTTCTTTAAGAAAAGCCTTTGGGAAATTCAACATGGTAGAAACATAAATAGGAATAGCTCGAAGGACTACTTTTACCAAGGTGATTCTACCCCTAGAAGAAAGCCATCTATTGGTCCACTTTCTAATTTTCTTCTTGAATTTGTCCAACAACCAATTCTAATATTTTTTTTTTTGCTTTTTAATATTGATGGGAATACCTAAATAAGTGATCGGAAGGGAGGTCTTCTTATATATTAATTTATCCAAGACCATTAATTCCTATCTGGAAGAGCAGTGAAAGAAAATGACTTTAGATTTGTCTTCATTGATTAATTACCTAGTAGTCTTAGAAAAACAACTAATGATTTGCTTAATATTAGAAGCTTCCTTAAGTGTAGCTTTATCTAAAAGAGTAGAGTCATCAACAAATTAAATATGAGAGATAGGTCTCGCTCCATGAGCAAAGTTAAATCCCTCAAGGGTTTTGATTTCTCTCTTTTTGGTTATAATCCTACCCAAGCATTCAGCAAGAATGATGAATAAATAAGGGGATAGGGGGTCACCTTGCCTTAAATATTTGGAAGCTAGGAATATCTGAGAAGGTCTGCCATTGATAAGAAATAAGTATGAAATTGAAGAGGTACATCCTATAATCCAATCCATCCAATCTTGAGAAAAACCAAATTGCCTCAAAATTTTGATAAGGAAGTGCCAATCCACTTTGTCATAAGCTTTGGATAAGTCTAACCGAATGAACATGGAAGAATATTTTTGCATATCCATGGAATGGATGGCTTCTTGAGCAAGAACTGTCTCATATACTATTTGATGTCCTTCCACATAACCCCCTTGTTCAGGGGAAATAATCTTATGCAAAAGAGGCTTCAACCTTTTTACCATGATCTTGGTGATGATTTTGAGAAGAAAATTACATAAAGCAATAGTTCTAAAAGCTAAGATATGATCAACCTTTTGAGCTTTTCGAACAAGAGTAATATAAGTTTTATTGATAAACTTCAAAATTTCTTTGGCTTTCCTGGCTTCTTCCACCACCTCTAATAAATCAGCATGAAGGATATCCCAAAACTCTTGGTAGAACTCGATGGGAAAACCATCAGGACCTGGGATTTTTCCTTTTTGTATTTTAAAAAATACCTATTGAAGCTCATTGATAGTAACATGAGTAGTTAATATAGAGTTCTCCTTAGAAGTGATAAGAGAAGGGATTGCTTGAAGAACATTTTATTGAGAATCTGAGTCAAGAGGAGTAGTAGCAAAAAGATTAGAAAAGTAATCAATAACAATAGAGTTCATGCCATCCCAAGTGCAGACAACATCTCTAGAATCTAATTTTAGAGAATAAATAAAGTTGTGAGATCTTAGAGCTAGAAGAGATTTGTGGAATAAATTTGTGTTTCGACATCCTTCTTTAAGCCATCAAATTCTAAATTTTTTTTTTGATTGGTAGAAAGGGTGTTGAAAGGTCCTTGAACCTTGTACAAGAGAGATTACAAGAAATCCATATCGACCGAGGTGGTCCAAGAAGAAAAGAATAGAGAGCTGGCAAACCTCCACACTAGGGAAGGTGTCACGAAATCGCGACCAAAATGGTGATGTCGCGAAATCGCGACAAGTTGCATCGTTGATGCCAATAGAAGAAAGGAAGTCATGAAATCACGACAAGAAGTGCCATCGGAGCTGAAGAAGGGAAGAAGTCACGATATCGTGACATGTTGCAAAGTGTCACGATATCGTGACAAGTTGCTAGGTTGGAGCCGGACGAGAAGAAGAGTCACGAAATCGCGACAAGAAAGAAGACCGAGCCCGGGAAAGAAAGGAGTCGCAAAATCGCTACAAGAAGTAAGAACGCTGCCGAAGAGAAAGGGTGTCACGAAATCGCGACAGGAAAGAAGACCGCAGTCGAGATAGAAAATGGGTCACGAAATCACGACGAAGATGGAAGCCTGCTGCCAAGAAGAAAATGTGTCGCGAAATCGCGACAAGAAGGAAGACCGCTGCCGAAGAGGAAAATTGTCGCGATATCGCGACAAATTGGAAGACCGCTGCCAAGACGAAAAAGTGTCGCGAAATCGCAACAATATGAAGGACCGCAGCCGAAGATAAAAAGTGTCACGATATCACGACAAAAAGGAAGACCGCCGTTGGAGAGAAAAAATGTCGCGATATCGCGACAAAAAGGAAGACCACCGTTGGAGAGAAAAAAGGTCGCGATATCGCGACAAAATGGAAGACCGCCGTTGGAGGGGAAAAATGTCGCGATATCGCGACAGAATGGAAGACCACCATTGGAGAGAGAAAAAGGGTCGCGATATCGTGACAAAGTGGAAGACCGCCGTTGGAGAGAAAAAATGTCGCGATATCGCGACAGAATGGAAGACCGCCGTTGGAGAGAGAAAAAATGTCACGATATCGTGACAAAAAGGAAGACCGCCGTTGGAGAGAAAAAATGTCGTGATATTGTGACATGAAGCAAGAAAGCGCCTGAAGGCCAAAAAGTGTTGCAATATCACGACAAGTTTGCAAAAAAGCACCCGGAGAGAAAAAGTGTCGCAATATCACGACAGAATGGAAGACCGTCGTTTGGAGAGAAAAAATGTCGCGATATCGTGACAAAATGGAAGACCGCCATTGGAGAGAAAAAAGGTCATGAAATCGCGACAGAATGGAAGACCGCCATTGGAGAGAGAAAAATGTCACGATATCGCGACGTGAAAACGCTCCAAGATACCAAAACACTGCCAAAGGGGAAAAACCCGGAGCCCAGTAACCCACTCACATTGTGCAAACATTGGGACTTGAAGAAGCGTCCCTTAGGCCGATTGGGAAGGAATCTCTCCAAACCTGAAAGTCTGTTGTGTCAACTCCCTTGTTAGCAAGCCAGTTCACAGCTTTGTTTCCTTCCCGGTATTGATGTTGAATGATTAATTCTGGGTAAAATCCAATTAGTGCCTTGCATTCTTCGAAGATGGAAACAAGGGCCCAGGGAGGTACAGAGGTTCCTTTGAGCCAGTTGATGCAATGCAATGAGTCTCCTTCTATGATGATTTTATTGATGTTCAAGCCTTCCAAGAGAATCAAGCTTTGGAGCAAGGCTCGAGCCTCGGCCATATTGTTAGATTGAATTCCTAAGTTCTAAGCAAAGGCCAAAATTATTTCTCCTCTATGATTTCTAAGAATTCCACCTCCGCCAGCCGCTCCAGGGTTGCCTTTGGCCGTGCCATCGAAGTTAAGCTTATGCCACCCAAAAGGAGGTAAGACCCACTTGATAACAGACCTGTCAACAGAAGTACGAGGAGTTGCAGAAAAATTGAAAATATTGAAATGATTTGTTAGATCCAATTCAAGGCCAGGAGGGGGGGTTTGGAAGATGAGACAAGAGAGGCATTCTCCACAGCAAGGGCCAAGATTTTGGCAACAACAATCTTCTTATCCGTGGCAAGGTTTTTGAAAATTTTGGCATTTCTCTTGAGCCAAATCTGCCACATGAAAATGTGAAGGCAAGCTTGCCACATGAATTTGAGTTGACTGCTCTTGAAAGGTTAGGGCCATTGTTGAAAAATGAGGGGAATGGAATGAGGGAGGGCTACAGAGATGGCAAAGGTGTTGAAAATCTGGTTGAGCACTACAAGGGAGAAGGGACATTCCAGAAAAACATGCACAGTAGACTCACAGGCATTTTTACATAGGATGCACCAATTGGGAATGAGAAGCCCTCTGGTTATCAAATTGTTAGTGGTAAGGATTATATTTTGGATGGCCAACCAGCAAAATAATTTGACCTTGGGAATGATCTTGGGAATTAGATAAGTCACGGCCATCACTGGGAACTTCTTGGCTGTAGTAGGCAGATTTAACAGTAAAATGCCCTGAATCTTCAAGGTTCCAAACCATGGAGTCTTCTTTGTGAGAGCTAGGGATTAAGTAGCTCCTCAGTAAGTTTTGTAACCGCCTAAGTGCCTCGGTGATATGTATAGGCCCATTCAGATCCAGGTGTTTCCATTCGGGTCTTGTAATACCTGGGTTAATGAAATGACACACCTTATCTCCAAAGGTGGCTTCGGTCACCGTCTTGAGCACAGCAAGATGAGGATATTGGCTGAGAGGTTTGTCGCGGATCCAAGGGTCGTCCTAGAAACGAATGGTCAATCCATTTCCAAGACACCACCTTAAGCATTCCATGATGATCTTCCTTGTTTTAGTGACACCATTCCATAAATGAGATCCGCTAGGAAGGTTGTGCTCTCCAAGAAAGGGAACCTAATGAAGGTACTTAGCTTTGATGATGTCAATCTAGGTGGCTTTTTCATTGATGGTAAGTCTCCAGGACTGCTTGGCAATGAGAGCCATGTTCATCCGCTTGATGTCCCTGAAGCCGAGACCTCCATCCTTTTTCTTGGAACAAACCTTGTCCCAGGCAACAAGGGAAAATTTGTTATTGTTTTCGTTTCCCGCCCAAAGGAATCTGCGTTGAATTTGCTCAATTCTTTGGCGGATGGAAGTCGGAGCTTTGAAGATAGATAAGAAAAAAATAGGAATACTTTGCGAGCAAGCCCGGACCGGAGTGGCTTTGGCTCGCTCTGGTCGAGCAATGAACTTTTCCAGCCTACAAGTTTCTTGTTGAGACGATCTAGAACAGGGTTCCACATAGCCGAGACCGATTTGCCATGGAAAAGAGATAGTCTGAGATAAGTAGTTGGAAGGCTCCCAATGATACACCCAAGGATCTCAGCAATCCTGTTTTGCCTATGGATGGGAGTATTGAGGAAGTATAGCTTGCTTTTGCGGTAATTGACTTTCTGGCCAGCCACCTCTTCATAAGAGTCAAGGATGCTCTTAATGATTTTTTCTTCGGGGACAGAAGCATGAGAGGAAAGAATAGTATCATCCACAAACTGTTGATGGGAAATGGCATTGGTTGTTGAGGCTGGTTTGATCCCAGATATGAGACAACTGTTGCAAGCAGCAGTAAGGGTTCTTCCAAGGGTTTTGGCCAAAATGATGAAAAGGAAGGGTGACAGAGGGTCCCCTTGGCGAATGCCTTTAAAACTTGGAAAAAAGCCAGCAGAAGAACCATTGATAAGAATAGAGAACCAAGCAATTCTATATTTTTGCTTCCATAATAGTTCTCTTTTTCCCGTTCCTCTAACTGAGTTGTGAGTGTAATTTCATCTACACTTCTCTCTATGAGGCCATCTAAATGGATTTTATTATTCAAATTTTCAAGCTAAGCAATAACTTCATGTTTTTTTATGAACATACCCAAACTCCTTCTAGTCCCAAGTCTTGATTTTGGATTTAATTTATTGCAGTATTTTGGCAAAACAGAACATCTTAGTCCTATACCTAGGCTTACCTTCCTTCCACCATTGTTGCACACAAGGTCTAAAGGAACTATCTTTGAGCCATATTAAATGAAAATGAAAAGGAAAGAAACTCGCATTGGTTTTCTACATTTCCAACATGACTGGCCAGTGATCCGAACCAACATTGTTAAGAGTATTCACTTTAGGAATGTGACCATGGATTAAGAAATTTTTAGAGAGGAAGAACCTATCCAATATCTCCATTATACAAGCTAAGCCTTACATTCAGTTATACCAAGTTATAAGGCCATTATCTGGTTGGATGTCCACATATGGAGGTTTGCAATATATTTACTCATGAGGTCAGTGCTTCTGTCCAAATTTCTATTTCCCCTCATTTTATCATCTAGAGAGAGGATGATATTGAAATATCCTCCGATGAAGATCCAAGCTTCAGGAAAATAAGAGATAATATAAGTTATATCCTTCCATTGTCTTCTTTTTTACTCCAAAGTAGTTAGAGCATAAACAGTAATCCAGAGCATAATTTGGTTGGAATGTCTACTTTGAATAGTTATAGCCAAAAGATCCCAAATACCAACCATATGGTGAATAACTACCTCTTTTTGGTCCCAAAGACAAGCAATGCCACCAGAAGCCCCCTAGGAACTGAGGGAAACAAATTTTCTAGCTGGCCAAATTTTACGAGCAATTGAGTCCATATCCTCTATTGACATCTTCATTTCTTGAAGGAAAACAAGATGTCGATGATTTATCTGAATCATTCTTATAACTTCATTTTGTTTTGAAAGACTCCCTTTGAGTCCTCTAATATTCCAAGTTATGATCTTCATTAATACTAGGGCTAAAAAAGTTGGGAAGGACATTAATATTACCTTCCTCTACAATATTTTCACCTTATTTTACCATATGATATTGATTGGTCTTGCGACCTACCTTTTGATTAGAATCCATCTTCAATTTTTTTTCCTATTTCTTGACTTACTCCAATTGAATCTGAGATGGCTTCTAACCTTGAAGAATGCTTGTACACGGCCAAAATGTTACTAGAAGGTTCAACAGAGTCTATATTAGGATTTGTATTATTTAAAGTTACATTTAAAAGATTGTTTATCTCATGTAAATTTTCTCACTTTTTTGTTGAAAACCTTTGATTTGATGGTTTATCTCCGAGTTATTTCCTTCATCTTTAAATTGTGTTTTTAAGATTTATATTTCCAATATTTCCTCTTCCTCAATTGGGACATCATTTTTGGAAAGAATTTCAAACATATTAGCAGATGACTTTGATTGATCCTTCATAACTAGTTTTTTTTTAGTGTTCTTCTTCTTAGGCATTTGGAAACCTGTTGAGTTTATATATTCTTTCTTTTGATCAGGAATTTTATTTGGGAAAACACTAGCCAAATGACCATATTCATGGTAAATTCTACAATGAAAAGGAATGTTCTCATAGTCCAATGCTTGCTCCCAAGTGTCTTTCTTAAATTTTAATGTGATATTTTTAGGTAGGGGTTTGTAAAAATCCATTAAAACATAAATTTGAGCATAAATAATATGTTCAAAATTTCTCAAAAACCATAGAGGAGAAATAATTTTGGCCTTTGCCCAAAACCTGGGAATTCAATCCAACAATATGATAGAGGCGCGGGCTTTGCTCCAAAGTTTGATCCTCATGGAAGGGTTGACCATCAATAAACTTATCATCAAAGGAGACTCGTTGCACTGTATCAAATGGCTCAATGGCACTGCTAAGCCTCCCTTAACCCTTGCTTCGATTTTAAAAGAATGCAAGGCCCTAATTGGAAATTACCCGAAATTAGTCATTAAGCATCAATACCGGGAAGGAAACAAAGCTACGGACTGGCTTGCTAACAAGGGAGTCGACGAATCTGACATTCAAGTGTGGAGAGACTCCTTCCCCATTGGCCTAAGGAATGATCCTACAAGTTTCAATGTTTGCACAATGTGAGATGTTGCCAAGGGATTGGTTTGGTATGCTGATGAAACTTGTCGTGATATCGTGACACTTTTTCCTTCTTCTCCTTTGGTAGAAAAAATGCAACATGTCATGTTATCGTGAAACTTTTCACCTTTGGCCGCGAAAATGCAACATGTCATGATATCGCGACATTTCTTTCTCCTTTGGCTGCGACGTTGCAACATGTCACGATATTGTGACACTTTTTTCTCCTTTGGTCACAGCGTTACATCATGTCATGATTTCGTGACATTTTTTCTCTTTTGGCCACGACATTGCAACATGTCGCGATATCACGACACATTTTCTCTTTGGCCACGACGTTACAACATGTCGCGATATCACGACACCTTTTCTCTTTGGCCACGATGATGCAACATGTCATGATATCGTGACACTTTTTCTCTTTGGCCGCGATGATGCAACATGTCACGATATCGTGACACATTTTCCTTCTTTGGCCATGACGTTGCAACATGTCACGATATCACGACATTTTTTTCTCCTTTGGTCACGGCGTTACATCATGTCGTGATATCGCGACACTTTTTCTCTTTTGGCCACGACGTTGCAACATGTCGCGATATCGCGACACCTTTTCTCTTTGGCCGCGATGATGCAACATGTCGTGATTTCGTGACACTTTTTCTCTTTTAGTCATGATGATGCAACATGTCTTGATATTGCGACACTTTTCTCTTTGGTCATAATGATGCAACATATCGTGATATTGCGACACTTTTTCCTCCTTTGGCAGCTGCAATGCAACATGTCGTGATATCATAACACTTTTTCTCTTTTGGCCACGATGTTGCAACATGTCACGATATCGCAACACCTTTTCTCTTTGGCCGCGATGATGCAACATGTCGTGATATCATGACACTTTTTCTCTTTTACCATGATGAAGAAACATTTCGCAATATCACGACACCTTTTCCTTCCTTGGCCACGACAATGCAACATGTCGCGATATCATGAAATTTTTTATATTTTTGCCGAGACGATGCAACATGTGATTTCATGACATTTTTTCTCCCTTGGCCACGATGCTACAACATGTCGCGATATCATGACACTTTTTTTCCTCTATCCGCAAGAATGCAACATGTCACGATATCACGACATTTTTTCTCCTTAGGCCGCGATGATACAACATGTCGCGATATCGTGACACTTTTTCTCTTTTGGCCGCGACATTGCAACATGTCGCGATATCATGACACTTTTCCTCCTTTGGCCGTGACAATGCAACATGTCGCAATATCACAACACCTTTTCTCTTGTGGCCATGACGGTACAACATGTCGTGATATCGCGACATATTTTCTTCTTTGGCCTCGACGATGCAACATGTCGTGATATCATGACATATTTTATTCTTTGACCTTGATGATGCAACATGTCACGATATCGTGACACCTTTTATCCTCTGGTCGTGATGACGCAACTTATCGCGATATCGTGACACTTCTTCTCTTCTGGCAGTGACGTTGCAACATGTTGCGATATCGCAACACTTTCTCTCCTTCGGTCGTGATGCTACATCTTGTCGCGATATCTTTTCCTCCTTTGGCCACAACGGTGCAACATGTCACGATATCACGACACCTTTTCCTCCTTGCCTTTTCCCTATGCTTTGGACTACGAAAATGCAACATATCATGATATCGTGACACCTTTCTTCTTGTGGTGTTTTGCTTTTCTTTGATATTTAGCTCTTGGGCCTCTTTGGCCGGTTTGGAAAACATGTAAAAAATACTTGTACAAGGTTCAGGGACCTTTCAACACCCTTTCAACCAATAAAAAATATATATTTTCAAAATTTTAAGTACAATAAAAAACCATCATAAAAGTTCCTAAAGAGTTTCCAATTGAAGAAAAAATAGTAGGATTCTAGATTTCATTAGGAAGTTCAAATATTCTAACCCACACAGGAGATGTAGAAGGCATATCTTCTTTGGATTTAAATTTAGTATGCCAGGGCTTCATGAAAAGCCCTACCCTTCCAAAAAATTAGGGACCCCCTTGAAAAGTTTTATCTCTGTCTTCATTATTAGAAAATAAAACAAGAAAATAATCATTTGGATAATTAAATATTTGTAAGTCACCTTTAGTTTTTTATCTTTTTGTAGCCCAAACTTTGAAAGCAAATAGGCTTGGACGAAAACCCACAAACTGATAAATTAGTCCTCTTTTTTCCAAATCTTCAATGCCAGTCTGAATGTTACCCATATCAAGCTTAACAATAGAAGTTCCATATGCTGCTTTAATACATACAGACTCTATTATCCTGGGATCAATATTAGATATTATTAGAGGTTTATGAGAAGCCCTAATGTTAATAGTAGTATTGGGCTGAGGCTATCCACCATGGAAGGCATTCCTAAAATTTATTTTTGGGGCTACATCTTCAAAATTCTTACCCTTTATAGGGGTTTTCACAGTAGATTTATTTTGTAGGTACACCTTAGCACCAGATTCACTTGATATTTGAGCCATTTTTTGATCAACTATTTCAAACTTATTTCTTGATCTCTTTAATCCATGCCCTAGACATCGTGGAAAGGTATGGTTTTCACTTTTATTTTGTACAACAAATTGGAAGCCATTGTCACTCAATTTTATAGTATGGCCTATTGAAAGATAATTTTCTAATCCATATTGGATCCCCTACAACATATCTTACTAAAATCTTGAGTAGAAACCACAAAAATATTGGCCACTAGGGCCCGAAGACCCCTAAAAACCAACCTTTGGATATGCTTGCACTCAACCCATATGAAACCCTCACACAACCACTTGCCAAAAATATCATTCACACATAGGGATGTGCTAGGATATGTGTTGCACCAAATAATATGAAAATTGGTGATGAAATTCTAGGATTTTTTAGGTATCTACCCTCACAATTTTAGCTCATTCCAAATCTAGATGAGTGAAATATGACCAACACAAGTTCGATAGTTTGGGTAGTACTACAAAAAACGTCCCTCCACCTCTTCAATGCCCAATTAGCTAAAGCATCATCGCTCCTATTTTGTTATCTAACCACATGATTGTAATCCTGATATTTAATATTTTAGGTATTAATAATTTCTTTATAATTATTAATACGCCTTTTATGAAACCATGCACCAAACACATTTTATGCATCAAAAATATGCACGCTTATGACAAATATTCACCAAAAAAATACACTATAATACCTTTGTCCTTAAGCATAAGGTTTAATGATGATCGTAATGTCATGACCTATCTACTAAGGATGACTTCTTTTTTTAAGCAATATCCTAGTCGATGGTGCAATTTAACCAAGCAAAAAATTATGCAATACACCTTCATGAGGGTACTCTTTTATCCTAAAGTTGTCAATGAGTTTGTCATCAACCATTATTTTCCTTTTTGTTTCTCAATTTTGGTGGTTGTCCCATACCAATCCACCCATGAGAGTATTTGGTCCTACAACCATAAATTCCATCAATAGTACCATATTCTAAATATAATATAATCAAAGCATAAAATACAGCTAAATCACATATCTTGATAATAAAATGAGATTATACATTTGATATCCACACATCTGTTGGAATATATTACATTATTTAGTACATGCTAATGTGCCACCTTGGGTACATATTTAGATTAGGAAAGAGCATCCTAGTTTAGAAGTTGAGTATTTACTTTATCATACCAATCCACCCATGAGAGTATTTGATCCTGTAACCATAAATTTCATCAAAAGTACCATATCCTAAATATAATATAATAAAAGCATAAAATACATCTAAATCACATATCTTGATAATATAATGATATTATACATTTTATATCCACACATATGTTGGAATATATTACATTATTTGGTACATGCTAATGTGCCACCTTGGGTACATCTTTAGATTAGGAATGAGTGTCCTAGTTTAGAAGTTGGATATTTACTTTATGCAATGTAATAAATGCACAAGTATTATTAAAATGTGCAAAGCATTTTGGTATTGTAAATGTGCATAATAGTCCATTTGCACGTGTCCATAGAATAGGAAGTTGAAGAGTATCTAGAAGAGTAAAGGTCAAGAGTGCTCCATATGAAGAGTCACACCATATTATATATGTACCTATGTGTGTGTGAGTACCATGACTTGACACTTACATGCTACTTTCAAAGATATTTTACTATTTTCATGAGCATTTGTTAATGGTAATTTTTTGAGTAATTGTTGAAGTTAAAACTAATTTTTATACATCTAGAATATTGTTATTATCATATATATTGTATTGCAACTTTATTTTAGATCTTTTGGTGAATTTTATCTTATTTATTTAGCTTCAAAATCTAACACTGGTATCATAGCCACAACAAGGTTTTGACTTGCATAGGTTTTAAAGTTACAAAGGATATTTCCAATAATTAAGGAGAAAACAATGTAGTTAAAGGAATTACCTCTGGAAATGAAAACTAAGAAAGTTTGAATATTTACCTATTCCAAAAGCAAATTCAAAATAGAATAATATTACAGGCCTTGAATATTGACCTTGACATTAAGGAGATTGAGAGGCCCAAGAAGGAGGTCCTACTAGAGAATTTAATATATTGAAGGAGATTCCAAATTACAAGTTGGCTAGTCTTTCCACAAGGTTGAAAGAGAACTTGTGAAGACTATGAATCAACATAGAATTCTTTCCACTAGTTTTGAGAATAACTAGTGAATTTTATTCATTTTATAATTCTAAAAATTTAATGCATTTGGTCAAAGGAATTTGCTGTAAAAAAATTAGTTCTTAGAAGTTGAGAAGCTTCTTGCAAAATATAGAAAAAAAATTGTTAGAAATAGATCAGATTTCATTATTTGGGTCATGTAAATGTATCTACCAAGATACACGCTTAGGATATTAGATTACTTTAGGGGGAAGTTACTTAGTTTATTCATGAAATGTAATAAATGCACAAGTATCAATGTGCAAGAAGTACATGTGCAAGTTATCACTTGCATAGCTAGATAGAATGTTGGCTAAGGAACCTATCTTCCTATATAATGGCATTATTTTCATAGCCATAGATATAGATAATACATATATCATAGTTTCATAGAGAGCAATTCATAGTGCATCATAGGGCATAGATAAATTCATCCACATTGGAGATGGATGAAATGTAGTCTTGTAGCATTATTCATGGAGTGTTCATTTCCTCCACAGTTATATTATATTCATTTTCATAATTTATATTTATAGTATATTTTTAGTCATATCATAGATTTACTTTCTTTCATATTATTATTTATGCATCTTGTGATTGCTATCCTCCATTGCATATAACATCAAAATCTAACAGTGGTATTAGAGCTATTGTAGATCTAGCCATAGGAAAGCCACCATTATCAATAAGTCTAAGTTTATTTATCAACCTGACATGCCTTTGGACCTATCACTATAAAAAAACTCTTATAAGAGTCTAGGTGATAGAAATATGAAGAGCCAGAAGTGAGGACTAAAAGAAATCTTAGTTTCAAAAATACTGAAATTACTTTTTGGCTAGAGTCTTTCCATAGAGTTGCAGGAAAAACTCCTGAAGACTAGGACTTAGCATTCAATCCACTTGATTGAAAAATCAACTAGTTAATTCATGATATTTAGAATTTCTTAACTATTATCCATAGTTTCTTTTTTTTGTAGAAATCTAATTCTTAGAATATTGGGATTCCTCCTACAACAAAAAGCTAGGATACTTCAACTTCGTTACCCGAAGGTCGACGTATATTCATGCTACAAAGGTTAGTTTCTTGTCCAAGAAAAGAATACTATAGAAGAAAATTTTTGGAAAAGAGTTGTGGTGAAGTTAGGAGATAGGAGATATCCATTAATAAATTGAAAAATTCACATAAGAAGAAAGGCCATAGGATCCTTGATTTAGAAGAAAAAGGCCATAGTAGCCTTGATATTGAAAAAGGCCACAAAAACCTTGATATTTAATTAGGCCATAGTAACCTTGGTCTTGAATAAGACTCTAGAAGAAAGTATCTGATTTAGAGATTAAGATTTTAGTGCTAATACTTTTTTGTAGGGAACGTAGATTGATTGAGTTAGAAAAAATTCCTACAAGAAATTTAGAAAGAGTATCTTCTTCAAAATCAATCTAGAACCTACATGCAAAGATATCAAGATAAGAACTTCAAATATTGTAATAAGAAGGACCAGGAGAGTCTATCTCAAATTCAAAAGCAACAAAAGTAAATATCTAGAGGAATATCTCACCACCAACACTTCCAAGAGTATAAGGTTGAATAAAAGGTCTCAAGGAATACCAAAAGCAACTATGAGATCAAAGACCTTGGGGAGGTCTCAAAGAGCATTCAATAAAAGGATTGGAGAGACTTACTAAAGAAATTATCAAAGAATAACTTATTGGAGAAATACACTATCAAGGAGAAGCTCCTAATAGTGAAGGACTTGGGACAATTATCACCATCCAACAACAAGCCCAAGAGGAGAATAATTTAGTAAGGAGTGTCAAATCCTAGAATAAGAATCCAATGAAGACCTCAAGACACTTAGAACCTTGAGAAGAGGATCCTATTTGAAGTTATAATTTTATAAGAAGCTTGAAGGAAGATTCAAATAGAAGAAACCTACCAAATATAGGAGATTTGGAGATTGCCTCTCACAGCAAGAAGGCACCACTTCATAAATGAAAAACTTTTAAAATATATATCAAAATGAGGAGACTACAAGAGGAGAACAAGCTACAAAAATCCTAGGCTCGTGAAAGAAATTTTGAGACCATATTTTGGTGAAGATGAAGTTGTTCAAGGTAGCCTACAAAGAGCTGCAACATCCTACACAAGGAAACAACTTGGTGATATTAGACACCAAGATCTACATCCTCTATAGAAGCAACAAAATATCTTTCAAAAAAAGGCATGCAAATTTTGGTGCAAGTAGATTTATTAATTGGATTACTTATCAGATTTTTTTAAGGACCTTAATTTGAATTGAAGTTGCAAATAGGAGAATTGAATTAAAATATTCAAAAGTGCAAAAAATAGAAAGGTTCATTTGCACTTGAGGAGTTGATTAGATTTAGAATTCCAACTATCTATAAACTACCTATCATCTACTTTGGAAAGCAAAAGAATACTAGCTCTTATTACCTTTGATTATAACAAAATTGCATAATAAGTCTTGAAGATTCATTCTAGATTATTATTGATGAGTTGCAGTAAATTGATTGAGTGCATTAATGTTTTAGAGTTAATTGGAGTGATAAGGTGAAATTGTTAGTGCATTAAAAGTGAAAATTTATTATATTTATTTGCACTATTATATTGCTCTCAAAATATTGTTATTTGTGTTGTTGAGAAAGGCACAAAAACAACATTTGTTAGAGTTTCTAAATACACTATTACTGCATAGATACCTTGAAAATTTGAGTGGTCTAAGGAAGCCAAAAAATCAGCTCAATCCTCCAAGCATTTGAGAAGAAAGTAACCACCAAAAGAGCAGCAAAGGAAGCCTCGAATGAGACTTGGTGAGTCTTAAGCTTAAAGAACATTAAGTTTTCTACAAAAGAAATAGTGCATAAAAAAAAAGAGCTTCTATAAAGTGGTTACAAGCTTGGATCTATGCATAAATTATCCAAGAAAAAGAGAGGTGTCTAATCAAAGAGACAACCTCAGATCCCCCTCATATTATCTTCAAAATTCTTCCAAAAATAATAAAATTAGACCATGAAAAAGAGGTGTAAAAGAAGGTGCAACAAGACCTGTTTTATACATTAATATGTTACATTTCATTGCACTATCCTAATATGGTTTATAAAAAAATGAGGCAGATTTGAAGGTGTCTCAAGGGCTCAATACCCTTTGGAAAAGACAACCAAAGGTGGTTGTTCACTAACATTCGTACAAGCACATCAACAGAGGTAGATTTAAAGGAGTCTCAAGGTCTCAACATACGCTAGAAAAACTAGTCGAAGGTGGTCGTTCACTATCTTCCCTCCAAGAACGTCAAGGGAGTCATCCTAAAGACTCTTACTCCCTCATATTGGATGTCCGAACCTACAAGAGACGAGACAAAGTATTAAAGGGATAAAATGGCATTATAATATAGAGCAACGTTGTTTACAAGGAGGACGTAAAATAGGTGAGTTAAGAGTAAATAGAAGCACCATTGGAGCATTAAAGTATCGACATATTTGAAGCAAAAATTTAGTGTTAAAACCTTTAGATCGATGTTCCTCAACTCAGCCTGAAACAACCTACAAGCAAGTGCAATTGATCAAAATAGAATTTGTGTATATCACGAGGTTTAAAGAACCTCCAACAAGGATACGGTGAAGGAGAATTATAGAATATGACCATGCACAAGGAGTAAGTGACATTTGTCACTTGAAACAATATGCTAACGCTCCTCACTTGAGTTCTCATCATCAACTGCAAGGGGATTACAAGCTATCGGTTGGTGCAATTATCATATGAAGAACACTTTTTCTAAGGGAAGCCAAGCACTATGTTAAAATAAAGTAACGTCTAAATGTTACTAAGTATTCTCAAGCATCTTCAAACTTCTCAATAACTCATGAAGTAATGGGCGTGCCACTTGGAAATCACATCAATATTCTCCTCCAAATTTAAAATCATCAACGATCAATGCATTGAATAGAAGAGAATTTACATTTGAAGTCTACAATCATAGGGTGCAATGGTAGCATGGAAGCAAGGCATGGAAGAGCCTTCAATACTTTAAATAAGGAAGGTAAAATATCAGATGTAAGGAGTGCCTCATTTGGAATGTCTAAGATTTGAAGCATATCATTGAAGGAAGGGCCACATTTGGAACGTCTATTTCCACTAAGGTTCCAAGAAAATTGTTGAACAAAGGGCCACATTTGGAACATCTATTTGCCACCAAGGTTCCAAGAAAATCATTGAAATAAGAGCCACAAAATCAACGTCCATATTGCAGCACATGCATAGTGAATACAACATCAAATATTGAATGATATAAGGTAAGCTTTATTCCACCATAATATGCTTTCTTTTACTTGGGAGTCATAAGGTTGAAATTAAAATAATTCAACTACATTGAAAGCATTATTCAAAAAGGGGAATAATATATCATATCAATAAAATATTTGCAATATTAACATAGGAGCAATAAGGACTAAAACTGGAATTTATTTAAAATATTTTAAAATATTATTGTGATCTAATTTTCCAACATTTGGAAGTTATAAGGGTTACTACTTCAAATTAACTTATTGGAAGTTAGATTCACTTCAATCAAAACATAAGGGATATTTAAAAAGAGGTTATTAAAATCTTTAGGGTAAGGTTGGAAACTTATATATATATATATATATATATATATATATACTTGTCTCAAATACATTAAAAAGGGACAAAAGAAATCCAACATAAAAACTCTACATATTAAGAAAAAGTGCTTAGTTCACTAGGAGTAATAAGGAATAGATAAAAGTTGATTTTTGATATTTACAAAGCCTTACAAAATCAACTAAAAATTGAACTATCTTTTCAAAAGCACTATATTATATCCCTAGGAAGATAGAAGAATTGATATTAGGAAAATAGTATAAAACAAATTCTTTTCTTGTAGAATCTCAATTAATCAAAGGTCCTAATTATTTCTCTTGGAATAATAAAGTGAAAGCAATCTTGGTATATGAAAAACTTTGGTATATTGTTAAAGGAAACTCATAGAGACATTCCTCAGGTGATACTGAAATGCTAAAATTTGAGAAAAATTATTCAAAAGCTCTAATGATAATAACCTATGCTATCACTGATGAGATACAACCCTATATCATTTCAACAAAATCATCCTCAAATGCATGGACAAGACTAGAGAAAATATTTGAAGGAAAGAACAAGGTAACCATTCTACATATTCAGACTCAACTTCACTCATTGAAAATGAATAGTGGATAAGGCATAGAACTATTTCTAATAAAGGTAGAAAATATTAAAGGAAAAATATTAACCTTGGGAGAAATAGTTAAGGATGAACTTCCTACTCAAGTAACCATGAGAGCACTTCCAGAAAGCTACAAGTATTTGGTAACATATTTATAAGTTCTGAGTAAAGATACTTCTTTTGATGACCTAGTCAATATTTTATAGGAATATAAGGTGGAAAATACAATCAAAGATGAAATTACTAACAGTGCATTGTCATCTAAAGATAATCCACAGGGAAATATTACCTCATCATCATCAAAAGTATGAACACCATGGTACAATAGGTATTTTCATATATGCAGGAAGAAAGGTCATAGTACCAGCTATTGTAGATTTAATCCCAAAAATTAGAATCAAGGAAATTAGACGAACAATGGGAATCAATCTTAGCCACAATAATATCAGAATCCTCATCAGTAACATTTTTAGTGTCCAACCAATTATCTCCAATTGGAGTATCATAGGAGAAAACAAAAAGGACATCTAGCTCAAAGGATAAAAGGAATTGAAGAACTGGAAGGATCCACAAATAATTATGAAGTCAAATATCTTTCAGTAAGAATGACAGGTTATGAAGACACTAACTAATTTCTTGAATAGGTTACAAAAAATAGAGAAGAAGAATATGAAGTTCAAGATCATTCATTGGACGAAGATCCACATTGAAGACTAAAAACCTTCAATACCCAAATATTGTAATACAGGGGGTGTTAGAAATAGATCATATTACATTATTTGGGTCATGTAAATTTATCTACCAAGATACATAATTAGGACATTATATTACTTTAGGGGGAATCTACTTAGTTTCTTCATGCAATGTAATAAATGCACAAGTGTCAATGTGCAAGTTTTCCCTTACACAACTAGATAGAATTCTGGAAAAGGAGCCTATCTTCCTATATAATGGCCTTATTATCATAGTCATAGATATATAGAATACATATAGCATAGTGTCATAGAGATCATATCATAGTGCATCATAGGGCATAGATAAAGCCACCAATATTGGAGATGGGTGCAATGTAGTCCAGTAGCATTATTCATGGAGTGTTCATTTCCTCTAGAGCTACATTGTATTCATTTCCATTATTTCTATTTATAGTATATTTTAGTCATCTCGTAGATATAATTTCCTTCATATTATTATTTTTGCATCTTGTGATTGCTATCTCCCATTGCATATTACATCAAAATCTAATAGAATTTCACCTTCGATTGCTTGAAATTCTATATGCTTTCCTCGTGCAAGGATTAGTTTTGAGTTACAGTAAAATAATAGACACTAAATATGTCCAAGAAAGGATCCATTGGATATTTAAGGAAGAATATTGAGGAGAACCAATAAGGAGGTCTCATAGAATATTAACAATTGAAGGCTGCAAATTGAAGAAGTTGAAGAGACGTGAAAGAGGTCACATTGAAAAAATTTCAGATTTGAAATATTGGATATAGAAGAGGACTAAGAAAATGTTCTATTGTAGAATTGAGAAGCACCATATTTTGGAGATCCAAGAAGGAGATCTCATTGCAGAATTTCCATGGTTAGAAGATTGAAGAGACCAAGGAAAGGTCTCATTGAATTTTTGAGAAAAGAAGTTCAGTAGCTAATGAATTAGAAGACCCAAGAGAAGAGGTATCAAGAGAATTTGGATAATTTGAGAAGAAAGCTAGAGGAAGAAGAAATTTAAGCAAGGAGAAGTTTCTTATAGGAAGGATTTGGGATAATTGTTGCCATCCAAAAACAAGCCCATAAGGAAGAAGGTTTTGGTTGTTAGCTTTTGAGGATGTATATTAAAGGAAATGCAACCACAAGATGTAAAATAAGTAAGCTATGATAACTATATGATAATGGCACTTTAATATGTAGGAAAATAATGAGATAAAATTATGCAATAACTCAATAATATACCATTAATAAAAGCTCACAAAAATATTATAATTCAATATAATGGAGGACATGAACACTCAATAATTTTCAATGAAGAACTACATTGTACCTACTCACTACTATGGCATCATTCCTATCACTCTATTCAATATCTCCTATCTATCTATACTCTCAAGACCTATATATAAGAATATATTCTCCTTGGCCTTTACTATACCAAAGACTCTGCATCTACCTATTCTATGACTCATGTACATGTGGACTACATGCACATTTACATCTTTGCACACTTGTGCATTTATTACTTGCTTGAAGTATTTACTCAAACCTTAATCTAAGATAAACTCCTAATCTAGAAATATATCCAAGTTGGTACATTGACATGTACCAAATAATGTAATATACTCTAACATCTCCTTGTATTACATTATTTGGGTATTGAAGACTTTAGTCTTCAATATGGATCCTCATATTTCAAATAGTATTCATATTGATCAAGTCCTTCTTATTATTCCTTAGTTTGTAGATGGCCAAGTATTCCATAGTTTTATTGTCTTCTCATATTTTAATTTTTGCATCTTCTATTTCCTCATTTTATTTTATGATATATGGATTCTTCATTTTCTGCAATCTGCTCATAAAAAGCATTAGTATTGTTTTGAAATACAACAATATCTTGTGAGGCCTGAATTGAATCTAGAGCATATATATCTCTATGAATTGATCCAATAGATTCTATCTCATTTTGATTCACGATGTGATGCATATTAACTCTATTTATGTATCTAAAATTTACTATCCTTTTGCTTTCCACTTGCTTGGCTACTGAAATAAGATTAGATGTTAATTCGGGAACATACATCACATTATGTAACAAAAAAATTGGAAATTATTTACTAGGTGTTACACACCCATATCCATGTATAAGATAGTTTTTTCCATATACATTTTTCAACCTATAATTATTAGTGATTTCAAGACAATTAAATCATTGTAGATTTCCTATCATGTGATGACTAGCACCATAATCAATATACCAAATGTTAGTTTCAATTTGACTTGTAGAATTGTTTGTTCTAGAATTAATTTTACATATTTGATATGGTATGTTGTATGTATCTTGATATTTAATCCTTTTGTAGTGTGCCTTGTGATGATATGTCCCTCTTGCTAATTTATCCATTTAAGAAATTATCATATTTCTTATGTCTTTCAATCCTTTTAACTTTTGGATTTTGATCTTCAACCTTTGTATTATATGATCAATCAATAGAAATATTTGTAGTAGTCTACCTTATGACTCCCTAGTTTTAAATATATGCTCAACCTTGCTAAGAAATTTTTAATTTTACAAGTTTTTATAAAATGCTTTTTATCTTGCAAGTGTTTGAATGTATTATGAATCTTGATAGTATGCTTAACTTTCCTAGTTTAAGTTGAATTCCTTTTTTCTTCCAAATATTCAACTTTAATTTCTTCCCTTATTTCTCCCTAATAATTAGTAAGTAGAAAGCTAAAGATAAATTATGATGTACTACCAAGTTTTTAGTAAGGTTCTTTTCCTTCAAGACCTTTTAGTTGGATTAATGTCTCATAAACTAGTGTAAGAGACTAATGTAAAATGCAATTTCCAACATTCAAGTAATTAATGGTTTTGCTTACTTTACCTTCAATTTTTTAATGGTTCAATTTTCTAAATTCCAAGAAACTAAAGTTTGATGTAGTATTCCTTATATCTCCCTAATTTTGAAATTTAGAAATTAATAATATTTGCAAACTAGTATTTTAATTTTTCCAATGTTGAAAGTCTATATCTTCTACTTAATTTATTGCAAGTATTTTAATGTTTCAATATCATTCAATTTGTAATATATTTTAAGATATATTCCCTTTACTTTAATTTCCTTCCAACTCTCTATGGTTGGTATAAGCTTCAACCTTATATTAAGCACCTTGAAATCCTTTGGTTTACTTGCTTTCTATTCTAATGTTATAATCAATGATACCCTTATATTGACTAAGGCGTTGGTGGTTGAGGCCAAAATAATTAAATACATCCTATAACTCTACGAGGATGCTACTGGTCAGAAAGTTAATTTTAGTAAAAGCAAGCTATATTTCATGAACACCCCCATTCAGAGGCAAGGAATTATTGCAGAAATTTTAGGGTGTGATATAGCAAACGTCCCCACTTTGTATCTTGGTCTCCCTCTTTTCATTGGTTCTCCGAGAGAGTCAATGTGGGACAGGGTTATTGAAAGAATTTAAAAAAAAAACTTGTTGGATGGAAAGGTCATATTATATCTCAAGCAGGAAAGTTGACCCTCATTAAGGCCTCTCTTCAGAGAATTCTAGTATATTTACTCTCCTTTTTCAAAGCCCTTGTGAAGGTTTTTCAAAAAATTGAGAAACTCCAAAAATAATTTCTATGGACTGGATCAAATGAGAAAAAAAGGATACACCTTGTAGGATGGACCAAAGTGTGCAGACCCAATGAAAATGGGGGCTTAGGTCTGAGGAGAATTTCTCATATGAATTTAGCTTTACTAGCTAAGCAGGCGTTGCGCCTCATTTCTGGTGAAGAAAATGAATGGAAAGCTATTATAAAATGAAATTATCTTCAAAATATGGAATTTCTAAGTGACTCAGTTCCAATAAGAGGTTTTGCTTTTTGGAAAGCAATTCTCAATTGTAAGGAAATCATAAAAAAAGGTTTAAGATGGGTTTTAGGCAATGGTGAGAGGATAAATTTATGGAATGACAAGTGGGCTAAGGATGAACCACTGACACAGTATCCTAACTTATCCCAAATTAGAGATATCATAGAAGAAATCATTGGTAGACAAGTCTCTGATTATATGGTTGAGGATAGAGGCTGAATGAAGTGGAAACAAATAAGGATTAAGGGATTTCAAGCAGAATCAGATGATATTTGTAGCATTCTTGGGCAACAATTTATCTCCATGAGACCCAATGAAGATCAAGTGACCTGGGCTCCTACGAAAAATGGGCAGTTCATTGTTAAATCATCTTACAAGCTTATGCTTGATGACGAGGATTTTGTCCTCCAAAAGGACTTAGTTTGGATAAAAAATTTAATTCCAAAAATTGTAGTATTTTCATGGTTGGTTATCCAAGGAATAATTCTAACCATTGATAATATGATGCGTAAAGGTATTTGTATTACTAATTATTGTTATCTGTGCATGGCTAATTGGGAGACCATTTATAACATTTTCCTTAAGTGCCCTTTTTCCTTGATTGTCTGGGGTTTTTCAGGCCTTCAATATTTCCTGGGTTAAACCAACCATCGTACTTGATTTGTTCGTCCAGTGACCTTGCCCCTTTTCAAGCTAAATACTTAGATACATGTGGAAAATTTGTCTCGATCACTATCTTTGGTAGGTGTGGTTAGAAAGGAACCATAGAGTCTTTAATGAGTCTATCCATGATCATAAAAATATCATTTCCAGGATCCTATCCTTTGCCAATGAGAATATGAACCTTATCCCTTTTGATAACCGTAAACCTCATCTGTAGGAGACCATGATTGCTCAATATTTAAGCTTAACCCTGTTATATGAGTCTGTGCCTAGGGTATTCAACCCCAGAGCCAATGTTAAGTGGTCCCAACCTCCTACAGGTTGGTTTAAGATTTATTTTGATGGAGTGACTAAGGAAAATCTTGGAAGAGTAGGAATTGGTGGAATTGTATGATATCATAATGGGAATATGATGCTTGCATTTTTTGAATATTTGGGAACAAGGACGAACAACGAAGTTGAAGCTAGAGCTATGTGGAGAGGCCTTCAAATGACTCAAGACTTAGAAGGCAATTTGATCATATAAGGAGACTCTATGCATGTTATAAATCTCCTCAATAATTGGAAAAAACCTCCTTGGAGGATTAAAACAATTGTTGAAGAGGCTGTGATCCTTTTCCAAGGAAGAAAGGACAGAAAATCCCAACATGTCTTTCGAGAAGCTAACAAAATTGTTGATAAGCTAGCCAATTTGGGTGTCGATGGTGATAGACTTTTCAAATGGGAACACGGTGTCCCGAGCGAAGTAGAGGAGCTTATTCAAAAAGAATGCCAAGAATGATAGTCAAATTTACCAACAAGGAAGACACTGTAAGTTTGAATGCTAGGAGTATTTCCACCTCTTTTTTGAAATGGAATCACAATATCAATTATCCGAGTTGTCTGTCTTCATGAATGCTGCTTGGAAATACCACAAAGACTAATGGGGACAGTCGCCTATCAGATAGCATGGATCCTAGTCATCTTAGTAATTTGAGGTTGGTTGATAATCATAGGGTAGGAAAGAAACGACAATATAAGACTTCGAACCAGTAGGTTCAATTCTCCAAGGCTGATTGACCAAGACAAGATGTGGTACCAAAGCATGTCATATATGTAAGAAAGTAATTACAAAAGAATTATTAAGAGTAACTATCAATACAAAGCTTGTGGGAGTTTTTTTTAGTACTTTGCTATGTGTGTCTGCAGCTTTTTGTTTCTCCACTGTTTGAAGGAAGGGATCCTTGTCTGTTTCTTTTTTGTAATTATGATGCAGGTGTGTTTTCTCGGGGTATACCCAAAATTTTGTATGGGAAGTTTCTTTTTGATAACATGCTATGTGCCTTACCGAATGTAATGGCTTTGGCGGCATGTAGATTTTACATATATATGATCCTTAGTAAGGGCATGTTCATCAACAACCCTGGGCTGATTTTTGTAAAAGGTTTTGGGTCAATCTGTAAAACCCGGTATTAATGCTATAGTATCTTATCTACCAAAAAAAAAATCTCCAATGCAATGTAAATTAAACCTTAGATATATAAAATTCCTTATACCTCATTTTGCACTTTAATGAAAGCAAATGTCAACATAAATATACCTTTTATATTAATGTGCACTGATTGGCTTCAATACTGGCTTCACTGTGCAAATTTGGGGTGCTAAAAAATTCTCTGTCTTCACCTTATGAAATTGAGCATTCAATACTCTCCTTTGAATGAAAATCCCCTATGGTGGTCTCTTTTTCTTTTAATGCACTTTAACCTCTTCTTTACACACTACTTGTTGGAGATATACTTTCACTGTATATGCACTCTTACCTGTGGTGACTATTAATATGCTTCTCTTATCTTGAAATAAGTGTCAAGTGGTGCTATAAATTTCTCAATATCTTGTCTTCTCCTTAGATGGAACAACACTATTATTGACCTTGTAAGGCGTTACTCCATGTGGTGCATGCCTAAGAATAGTTCTTGGGTATTGGCTATGATTTTTGAGCATTGAATATGCTCTTTCATGAGTTTTGAAGCAATGATGAGGATGTTACTCCTTTTGAGCATCCTTTGAATTCATTTGCAAGTGTTATAATATGAATATGCTTCTTTTAACTTTGTGCCAAGTGGTACAATATGTCTTTATCTATTAGGACAAGTAGATGTTCTCCTTTGCATGCACTCGAGCCCCTAAATTCCTCTTATCATCTTAGTGTCCTTTGACTTCCTTTGTAAGTTATATCAAATTTTTTCTAGTGTGCACAAACTCCTTTCTTCTTAATGTATGGTGGTTATTCCACTAATGTGATGTGGTATAAATCCAGCTACAAGAGGTTAGAACAAGAACCTTCAATCACACAAAAACTATGATAAATAGAAATAAAGTAGTAAATCCCCCAATCACATAAGAATTGCAATGGAAATAAACCAAAACATACTTTATTTTTACATTGCTATATTTCACCCCCTCTTATAATACTATACCAAGGGAATCATATCCCAAAACAAACCCTAAATATTAAAGCCTTAAATATAAGAAATTACAATATTTTTTTTGGAGGGTGTGGCAATTTCATATTTTAGTGTCAACCAAAAAAATCTTAGATAGCCCCATAAATTAACACACATCATCATATAATCTATATTTAATCCTCCTAGAAGATATCAACATCTACCCAATGCCTAAATAAGAAGTTATTCCAAATATGTTTTCTTCCAAATTTTTAAAAAATACTAAATCTAATTTTTAGGGCACTAGATGAAGGAATTAGGGCCTAATAACACATTGAAAAATCTTCAAGGCTTCCATAGAATCCTTGCCATGACATTTTCCACTCATTATCCAACTCCTCATAAAATTTCAAGCTGATCCAATGGTCATATCAAAAACTATGTCCTCTGGAATATAGGCTCCTACATCACGATGGCTCCTCCTTGATGGTGATGGCTCTTGCTATGGTAGATAGTAGTTTTTTTTAGTGAATGTGACTCATCCAAGCTCTTTTCTATGTATTATTAGGTAATATTTTATGGTAGTACTCACCTTGCACTTTGATTTTGGTTGTTTATGTAAATGTTGTGTTCTTATTTTTACTTGCACTCCTTGCAATAGTGCTATATTATGTAGACTCTAACCATTGTAGGTTCATTCCTTATGCACTGCACATGTAGCTTTGGCACTATTTTGGGTGTCTTTAGACACCTCAAATGAATGAATATTAAGTCTTTGGATGGATTTATCTTTTGCTTGTCGAAACTTTCTCTTTAATCTTTGTAGAATTTCATTTAAACTTGATGATTTAGCCCCTTGTAGACTGTAGTATGCTTGTTGTTGTAGTGTCTTTAGACACTCCATATTTTCCCCTTATTTTTCTATGTATAATATGGTGCAATATTGTAAGTAAACTTACCTTGAGATGCATTGAAAACTTGAAGCTTTACTTCCTTCTTTAATATGACAACTTCCTTCTCCAATATTTGGAGGTGATATTACTATTTTTGGTGGATTATCTTGATACAAAATATTGTAAGATTTTTGTGCTTGATAATGTATTTTTACACTTCTCTTTTACCAAGTTTTGTGTACTTAAACTTTCTCTTATGATGAATCCTTAATGCACTTTTAAAACATTTCAAGGATAACTAGTATAAGGCACTATTAATAATTCCTTATTTCTCCTTTAAACGAACTTAAAATATGCACTATAATATATGCAAATCTCACTTAAGAGTAATGTCTTTTTTGCTTGTAATAGATAATAGGAAAATAATATTCTTTTTCTTGAAAAAAATATAACTCCTATTTTTTATGTGCAGGTTATAACCTTTGTAAGAAACTCTCTTCTTCATTCCCTTCAAGAATTAATGTGCAATATTATCCTTGCAACTTTTAAAATCTAATATGGTGATTAATGAAACTTAATAATGAACCAAGTAACTAATTTCAAGTAATAAACATTTGCACCAAAGTTTCTTACCTTAATGACTTCTATAGATGATGTAGTTCTTAGTGATTAGATTCACCAAATTTATGCCTTGTACTAGATGAAATCATAACTCTTCCTTGCCGTATGAAATAGTTATTTAACTCACCAAATTTGTAGCTCTAAAAACCCTCTAACTTGCTACTCAAAAATGTAGTTTGGTGGTTTTGATTATCCTTCAGGATGCTCTCTTGAGATCTAAAACTTAGTAGCTAGTAATGCTGCCCTTTTGCAATTAATTTCTCCTTCAAAGTGTTGTTCTTGAATCTCACAAATTTGGTAGGGAACTCCTCCAAATCATAGCTGAGATTTTCCTTAAATATACCTTCACTTTTCCATGGTAAAACTTGCAATATCCCTTCTCCGAAATAGCCTTCAATGGCAATCCCTAAATCTCACAGATTTGGTGGTTTTTCTAACACCTTTCTCATTCAACCTCCTTGTCAAATTCTGAATTCAATTTTGGCCTATCTAGTGGCCTTCTTCTCAATATTTTTATTGTCTTGAGGTCTTCACTATTCTCCTCCAAAATTTGACAAACTCCTTACCAAATCCTTCTCCTTTTGGGCTTGTTTTTGGATGGCGATAATTGTTCCAAAAAATTTCTTTATCGAGAAATTTATCTTGCTGATAAATTTCTCCAATGAGTTCTCCTAAACTCTTCTCCAATGAGGCTTTCCTAGCCTTCTTCTTGTTTCTCCTTTCAAGTAGCTTGAGGTATTCTCCTAGGACATTCAAAAAAATTTGGCTTCTCTAGTCTTCTCAATGAGACTTTTTCTTCAATCTTCAATTGTGGAAGTTTTACAATGAGATATCCCTCTTGGATCTCTAAAATTTATTGCTCATAAAATCTAGAATTGGACCTTTACTAGTTCTTATCTATATTCAATCTTTCAAAATTTTAAGTCCTTCAATGGGACCTCTTGTGGGTCTCTTTAGATTCTTGAGTTGTTTTCTAATCATTCTTCAATATGTAGTCTATAGTATTTAATGGAGATCACCAACCTCCAATATTCTCCTGGACTCTTTTCTTAAGTCTAGTATTCTTCAATCTGCAATAAGGCTCCTCTGTACTTTTTCTCTCTTCTACAATCTGTAGGTCTGCAACTCTAGAAATGGGACCTTTTCTTAGTCCTCCAAATATTTAATCTCCAATTTTTTGCTTTAGTTATTGGATTGATTCCAAAGAATATATTCTTCCTAGCTCTTTGTAGGAATCTTTCCAACTTTATTTGAACCCCATTTTTCTACAACAAATATTAGAATCTGCAATGGAGAAAACTTTAAATCTAGAGATAATGAATCTTCGCTAGTTGATTTGTCAATATAGTGGAATCAATGTTGATTTCTAGTCTTCATGAGTTTTTCTACAACTCTATGGAAAGACTATTGCCAAATATATTTTTAGATATTCTAAGAATGATATTTTTGATCTCATATCTATATCTCTTGTGGCTTTCCCTATTTCATATCAATCTATCATGGCTCTAATACAACTGTTAGCTTTTGAGGATGTACATTAAATAAATGCAGCCACAAGATGTAAAATAAGTAAGCTATGGTAACTATAATATAATGGAACTATAATATGCTGAGAAATAATGAGAAAAATTTGCAATAACTTAGTAATATGCCATTAAAAAAATCTCACACAAATAGTACAATGCAATATAATGGAGGATACGAACACCCAAAAATTTTCAGCAAAGAACTACATTGTACCTACTCACTACTATGAACTAATTCCTCTCACTCTATTCAATTTCTCCTCTATCTCTATACTCTCAAGGCCTATATATAGAAAGATACGTTCCTTGGCCTTTACTCTACCAAGACTCTTCATCTACATTTCCTATGACTCACGTACATGTTGACTACATGCACATGTACACACTTGTATATTTATTACTTGCTTGAAGTATTTAATAAAACCCTAATCTAGCATAAAATCCTAATCTAGAAATTTACCGAAGGCGGTACATTGACATGTACCAAATAATGTAATATACTCTAACATTAGAAAAAATATTGCCAAATTTTGGAGAAGGTTTTTGAATACCTCAAGATATTTAGATTCTTGAGGAATAATAAGACAACAAAGGAGATATGATTTGAAGCCAAATTTTGACAAGATTGAGGGAGAAGAGAATATTGAAGAGGTCATAGTTTTGGAAAATTTAAGGACAATCACAATATTTTTGAAGGTTGATTTAAAAGGAGAAGTTTACTAATTTTTGAAGAATAAATTGAAGGGTTGCAGGATAGTAAATTGAAGAAAGTATTGAGCTATGGTTTTGAATACTTTTGCGCATATTTTGTAGTGTCCTTGAATAATATATTGAAGGAGGTTGTGACGATGCAAGAAGGTAGTAAATTGGAAGATTATTGGACAACAAACAATCAAATTTTCTAAGTAGTAATTTGAGTGGTTTGAGCTATGATTTTGGGCAACATTAGAAAGAGAAAAGTGAGCTGAATTTTGAAGGATTTTAGGGATAGATTTGACAGAGATTTGGGCAGCAAGAAGGTAGCATTTGGAAAACATTAATAGCTATCAGTAAATTTTAGAGTTCAAAGGAACATATTTGGAGCCACAAAATCAGATTTTATGGACAACATTAGAAGAAGGAAAAGAGCTGTGATTTTGGAGAACTTATAGATAAATTTGAAAGAGTTTTTTGGCAGCAATTTAAAAGGTTCGAGGTAGAAATTTTTGGGCAGAAATTAGAGCTAAAAATTGATGATTTTAGAGCAGAAAAATATAAAGGAGTGAAGATACAAAAATACATAAATATAGGGCAACAAACTACCAAGAAGACTAGTTACAAAGGAGACCATAAGAGGTGTGTAATATTAATGCTATAAAATATTTCTTATACAAGCATTAAAATTAGTTATTTCAATTTTTTGGAAGAATCATATTAAAGTTGTCAAAATCTAGCAAAAGAAAGTCTAAGTTAAGTGTCTTCAAGCCAAGTAAGAAAATATCATTATCATTCTAAGATCTGTAAATTATAATAGCAAGTATTAGAGTTAAGAGTGCTAAAAGGGAGCGAAAAGAAAGAATATTATATGCTATTTTTATAACAAAATAAGTGAATATATATTCTAAATTCTATTATCTAAGATAAATGTTGAATAGTGCTCAGAGTTGAGGCAGATTTAAGGTGTCTAAAGACACCAAAAGGAGAACCAAAGTTGTAGAATACGTTGGTGAAGAAGAGCGATAAAATAAAGCACCACTGAATAACAAGTCTAAGCACCATAGAAGCACAGGGAGGCAAGCATCTAAATAGTGCAAATTTATTAGAGTAAAGGAAAACAAAGTAAGAGTATTTATCTAAGAAATTTGAATATTGAGCAAGGATTATAAAATAAAGAAGATTTTTTAATGTCTAAAGACACTAAGAAGCTACAATCCAAAGGAGAAGTAAAAGCATCCATTTGGAATAGAGAGTGCCACTATTGCTCAAGGAAGAGACACCACCATTCAAAGGAGATCCACCACCATACAAGGAAGCACCATCATAATCCAAGAGAGCACCACTATTGCTCAAGGAAGAGCCACCACCATTAAAGGGAGAGCCACCACCATCAAAGGAAGAGCCACCATCAAAAAAATGTAGATCAATCTATCAATTTTTTCCTAAGTATTCCAAATGAATATGTTTTAGCAAAACAGTGCAAAAGAATACTTAGATAAGATAGAAGGACTGAATATTAGGTCAAGTTCCATGTGTTGAGGATTGGTGGATACATTACATGTAATGGATATGTGTTAGAGAAGACAAAAAACAAGCTAGAAAATTTTTTAGGTATCAAATAAATGCCAAGGCTAAAATAAGGTGTTAAATATTTATTTGGAAGCAAGACACTTGTAACATCCAAAGTGTCATACTATCATCCACCTAGGCAATAATAGGTTATATGAGCTTAAGGATAATAAAGAATGAAAATTTATAGCATTGGAAGAGTCTAAGTGTCATGTGGCACATATAAAGTGGAAGGTCAAAATTTTTGAAGAATTTCAAGCAATTATCTCAAGGAGAGAACATATTTTAAGGAGCTAAAGTTAGAAAAGTGCAAGTGCATTTGTTGGGAAGAGCTAAAAATAGGAGAAGGTGTAAGAGAGGTCATTAGTTGAAGTTTGAGTGGGATTAAGAAGAGATACACCACTTGGTATTATAAGGGAGACATTCAAGCTACATGCATCAAGGAAGTCAAAGGGTCAAAGACTAGATAAGTTGTAGAGAATCTGTGTAAAGTTTAAATTCACTTAACCAATAAAAGGGAAGGCAAAATAATTTTTCCAAAGAAAGCAAAAGCATAGCAAAGTTTCCATAGAAGGAAGAGCGCCTATTAGGAGATAGTCAACCACTATTGACCAAAGAGAATTACCACGTTCAAGGCTAAAGGTAATTCATTTTATTCAAGTTTATTTATATGCTCATAATAGGAGGTATAAGGGATATATATAATTATTATTTTCTATGGAAAAAATTGAAACTATTTATTTTGGAGGGGTAAGAACTAATATTTTAAATCTTAGAAATAAGATTAATGCTATTTGAGAATTTTATGAAGAATTTAAATTTGGTTTGAAGGAGTTGAAGGACTAAATTTTATTTTTTGTAATTTGATTATTTGAATTTACAAAACATTTTTGAAAATATTTGCAATTTTATTAGATTGGAGTAATAAGGTTTTCTACAACAAATTAAGTTTATAAAATTTGCAGATATTTTTTATGGTATTTCTAAATTTCTAAGTTTGGTGTTATAAGGAATTCAACATCAACATAGGATTAAGAAATTTAGAATTTAAAGAAATTATATTCTTGATATTAGGGATTCAATCTCAAAATTTTTGAAGAATTAAAAAGGTTGAATTCAAGATTGATTTTTAGTTTAATACTCAAATATTAGGGAGATATAAAGAAGCCTACAAAATTTAATGATGACAACACATAAAATATTCCTTTCATAATCTCAACTACTTAAAGGGCCTAATTATACCTCATGGAAAAATAAAGTGAGATTGATATTGATAGTATAAATGAAGAACACAAGCTTATACTGAGAGGGGGGGTGAACAGTATAAGACCACTTTTTACTTTTCTTTCCCAATCAATATTATGCAATGTATAGATAGCAATATCAATAGTAGTAATCAAAGCAATGCACAAATCACCACACACAATAGAGACACCAATTTAACGTGGTTCACCCAATGTGGGCTACTCCACAGAGAAAATATTTCACTAAAATTTTCTCAATCAATCTCTTGGGAATCCTTTCCCTATTACAATGTTTATGGACCTCTATCCAAAGGAGACACCAATCCCCTAATCAAGTTCATGGATCTCTATCCATAGGAGAACTCCTTTCTCCTTAGCTCTGGTTGGTGATCTTCTAGAAGAACTGTTGCCCCCACTACTCTAGCTAATGGATCTCTATCCACTGAAGACACCTATCCTCACTACCCTGGCTAATGGATCTCTATCCACTGGAGACTATCATCCTCTATACTCTATCACCTCCAAAGCTTACTCTCAGCTCTATCTCAAATCTGCACTAAACATAGTCCTTCGATCTAGCACAAATTTGCTCAATCTCTATCTCTAGTCTAGCACAAACCTATCCTCAAATCTGCACCAAAATCTATCCTCAAATATACACTAAACATAGTCCTTATCTAGCACAAATATATCCTCAATATCTATCCTTATTAAAATCCTTTGTCTAGCATAAATCTATCCTCAATATTTGTCCTCTATATATACTAAACATAGTCCTTTAGTCTAGCACAAATCTATCCTCAATATCTATCCTCTGATATATACTAAACATAGTCCTTCGATCTAGCACAAATATATCCTCAATATCTATCCTCAAGCCTTAACACAAAGCTTGATCCAATCACAAATCAACACTACTAGGATCTGCCCCAAACCTTAACTCAAGGTTTGAACAAATCAATCAATCAACTCTGCTCTCAAGTCTTCTCAAAGACTTATCTCAAATCTACCTTGTAAGCTTCCACAAAAGCTCACACTAATCTATCCACAAGTCCTCTCTAGAACTTGTCCAATATGCTCAACAAGTCCTCACTAGAACTTGTCCAATCTGCTCAACTATCTCTGTCCTCAAACTCTATATTGTAAGCTTCCACAAAAGCTCACACAAATCTATCCACAAGTCTTCTCAAAGACTTACCTCAAATCTGCTCAACAAGTCCTCACTAGAACTTGTCCAATCTCATAGAAACATAAAGAGAATTGTTAGAGACTCAATATGCTTCACATTCACCACAATACTCAATTACTTTCAATTTCTCTTTTTACCATAGAAACATATAGAGAATTGTTAGAGACTCAATATGCTTCACACTCACAAACTCTCAATCACTTTCAATATCTCTTTTATCACATAAACATATAGAGAATTTTTAGAGACTCAATATGTTTCACATTCATCAACACTCAACCTCTTTCTCAAATCAATTCAGAATATAGAACAATTTGTTTCACAAAACTTGAACTATCACATCAACACATCCACTTGACTAGGCTCAACCAACTCTACTCAATCACTCACTCAATGAATTAATCCTTGCTCACAAACCCTAGTCCAAACTTATGAACTTTCACTCAAATGTTCCAACAATGCTTATCAACCAATCTCACATAACAATGATACTCATGATCTTTGTAAACCCTAGTTCAAGTTCTTCACTCAACCAATCACTTCAACAACAATGCTTATAAAACAATCTTCACATAACAATGATACTCATGATATTTGCAAACCCTAGTTCAAGTTCTTCACTCAACCAATCACTTCAACAACAATGCTTATCAAACAAGGTTACTTTCCTTAACCTCTATTCTAGAAAACCTTGAAGCATTAATTCAAAACACACTCAACAAGGAAAACTTAACAAAGTCCTTTTCACTCCAATCTTATTTTCAGAAAACCTCAATCAATCATTTCAACCAAAGAAGAATATGCCCATACCTTTTATTTGATGTAGAAGTGACCTTAGAAAACCTGTCTCAATCACAATTTTCTCTTTTGCCAATTTCAATAGTTAGATGATAAAATATCACACTAACCTCTTCACAAAATAATTCTCAATTACAAAAATTAATCAAACTTAATTACACCTTATTTCTCCTTCTTAAAATAATATCCAACACCACAAATATTTAATCAAAACACTTCTTCCAAAACTCTAACTCATCAAAAGAACATCTTAACAATTCAATTTCATCATAACCCTTTTTAGAAAGATATCTCAAAAATAATCCAAACTCTACTTATGACTCCCTACTTAATATTGCATTAATTAAATAAATCACTTTATAAAATAATGCAATAAGTCAATCTCTCACTTTTCTAAGGTAAAACAATTTTACTTTAGCAACAATTAACCCTTCATATATCAAAAAAATATTTCCTCAACACACAACTTAACTTCCACCTTATCCCTCCTTAAACCTTAGCAAAGCAAATTAAAATAATTTCCAAAAATTAATGTTACCACTTTTCGCAATCCATGGGGCTCAAAACTTGGTGCAATACTCCCACAATACCTTGGTCATGGCTTCCACGTCGTGTGAGCCACGTGCTCCACTTGGAGCCTCAAAGCACAATGTGTGCTTTGACTCCTTCAAACCCTTAAGAGCCCTTGGCTCTTCCTTCGACGTCGATGGAAACACACTACGCTATTCGGGAGGCACACATTTAAAAATTGCATGAGATTTTTCACTTAAGGTGGATGCAATTCGAAAAGGATGCCAAACCTTAGGAATGGCTATGGTATTTATACCATATGCCTTCCTTGTCACACACGTCGACGGAGAGGAAATTCATTGGGGAAACAATGTTGCATCGGCGCTTCCAACTTTACCTTCTAAATATATTTATTTATAATTATTTAAATTCAAAAGAATTTAAATATTATAAATTAAATATTTAAATCTCCTTTGGGATTTTTAAAATAAAAGCCTCCTTAGGTTTTAGAAAACCTTTTTGATTTTACTTATAATTATTTAAATTCAAAAGAATTTAAATATTATAAATTAAATATTTAAATCTTCTTTGGGCATTTTTAAAATAAAAGCCTCCTTAGGTTTTAGAAAACCTTTTTGATTTGCCCAACCATGGTTTTAATAAAAACCTTTTATTTTGCCCAACCATGGTTTTAATAAAACCTTTTATTTTGTGCTTCACATAATATTTAAAAATAAACATTATGAAGCTCTTTTGCCACCAACCTTTTGCATTACTCAATTTATCCTTTTGACATCAATGACAATTCATCCTTGACATCAATGACAACTTCATCTACTCAAAATGTCCAACAATCTCCCCCTTTGTCATTGATGGCAACCCAATTATCTTTTCAAATTTTCTTAACCTATTTCTATCCTGCTCCCCCTGACTCAAATCTCTCTTCTTAAATTAAATATCTCCCCCTTACTTAAATCTCTCCCCCTTTGACATCAATGGCAAAGGGTCACCTTTGGGGCTCGGGGCTAAGAATGAGTCTCTTAGCTTAGCCCCTCCCCCACCTCCTCTTGAGGTGGTTAATTCTGGGGTGGGAGTATTTCTACTCCCAGCAAGCACTGGTCTTTACCTTTGTCCTCTTTCCTTCTCATCTGATCCTTCTGATTCCTTTGACTATTCTTGTTCATATCCATGTTCCTGTTCCTATCCCTATTCCTATTTTTATTCATGTCCATATTCATGTTTCTATTCTTGTTCCTATTCATGCTTGATTCTGGAATATCTGCTCTACACCACTTTGTTGTATGTCCATCATTATTGCACTTATAACACTTAATGTTATTATTCCTTGTAGGTGCAAATATCTTGGGATTTCTTCTGGTGAAGCCATATCTATTCCTGTCATGGACCCTGCAATTCATTGCCTTGTGACCAAATTGATTACATGAGTAGCAATACCCATGAAAAGGTTATCTGCTTCTGAAATTCCCATATTCCTATCTTTCATGTGTCCTGCATTCTGAAGCCTTGTGCCCAAATCTATGACATGAGAAACATCATCCATTGAAGTTTCCTTGTCTTGACCTCATTGGTCTCTTAGTCTCTCTTACCCTATGCTGGTTCTTGTTCCATATGTTTCTCCTTTGTGCATTGTTTCTTTCCTTGTTGAAATTTTTATTGTCCAACTCATCCTCAGAAGTCTCACTTTCTCTTACACTATCTTCTTCTAAAGTTTCTTCTTCTTCAGAACTTGAGGTTGACTTTTCTTCTTATTTCTTTTGAGCCTGTTCAAAACCAAGACCTATTTTGCTTGATGTAGGCTTTTGTGACTTGATAATCTTATCCAAATTCTTTGAACTTCTTCCAAACTTGTGTAGCTTATCCTTAGACTTCTCTACTTCTTCCCTTAGTAGGGCTACTTCTTGTTCTAAATTTTCACATTCTAAGACCTTTGCTTCTAACTTATCCTTGAACTTCTTTGTCTTAGCCATTGACTTGTTTAGATCCTCTATAAGATTTCCTCTCTCTTCATCACATTCTTGAAACTGAATCTCAAGTTGGGAGTTTTGCTTTCTTACCTTCTTTAAAGTTTTAAGAGCATAAATAAGCTCTCCCTCAAGATCAACTCCTCCTTTTTCTGATTCTTCCTCTATTTGTTTGCCTTTGAGAACATCTTCATTCTTTTCTGACTTGTCTTCTATAGGATCACCTCCTTCTTCTTCTAGTGCCATTAGAATATTCTCTTCTGGTCCTTCAAGTGTATCCTCATATTCATCATCACTAAAACTGAAACCATTCTTTGTACAACTATCTTCAAGATGTCCAAAATTACCACATCTAAAACACTTGAGAATTATTGGTGACCTTTTCTTAACTTCTTCTTTTTCTTCTATCAAAAATAGGACTTCATATTTATCATTATCTGAGAAACTATTATCACTATCACTTGAGTACTTACTTGCCTTGTCTGCATAGTAGCTCTTCTTTTGTCTTTGAAAGAACTTCTTCCCTTGTCTGCCTTGTCCATCCTTACCTTTCTTTTGGTACCTGTATTTTTCTGATTCCCTGTTCTTATGATCCTGTTTTTCTTCATCATTGTTATTTTTAGCTTCTTGACAATCAGTTGCATAGTGACCATACTTTCCACAATTGAAACATCTAACAGATTTTGCATCTTTAAATCTTCTTGAATCCTTATTCCTTCTGCCATAATTTGCTTCTTCATCACTGGATGACTCATTGCTTGAATATGACTTCTTGCCCTTTGTCTTCTTAGTAGCTTTGAAGGTTGCTTCCTTCCAGATATTAGGTTCCTCTTTTGTTCTTAACTCAAAAGTTGTAAGAATACCAAGTAACATATCTCTTGTCAAAATATCACCATATTTTGATTCCTCTATAGCAGAGATATTTTCACTAAACCTTTTTGGAAGAGATCTTAAGATCTTATCACAAATATCAGATTCTTCAATCTCAAGTCCAAGTCCTTGCATGGCGTTAACAACTTCATCTACCCAAAGTAGATAAGTACTAATGTTTTCCTCATCCTTCATTTTTAAATCTTCAAATTATCCCTTGAGATTTTGTATCTTTGCCTTCTTGACACTTTTATCTCCTTCATATATGCTTTGTAACTTATCCCAAATTCCTTTTGCATCTTTACAATGCATAACCTTTATGAACTTTGTTCTATGCAAACCTCTCAAAATTGCATTCATTGCTTTTGAATTGTAATGTTGTAGAAGCTTACCTTCCTTATCTGTAGGTGGATCAACTGGTGGTATGTATCCATTTTCAACTACTTCCCAAATTTCATTGCCAAGTGCCTTCAGGTGAATCTTCATTCTCATACTCCAAAATATATAATCACTTCCATCAAATATTGGTGTTGAATTATCTGAGGACCCATTCTTAGAATCCATTATGTTCTTGAAAGCTTTTCCTTCAAGCTGTTAAACTCTTTCGAAGGAACCCTCTATGATACCAATTGAAGAACACAAGCTTATACTGAGAGGGGGTGAACAATATAAGACCACTTTTTACTTTTCTTTCCCAATCAATATTATGCAATGTAAAGATAGCAATATCAATAGTAGTAATCAAAGCAATGCATAAATCACCACACACAATAGAGACACCAATTTAACGTGGTTCACCCAATGTGGGCTACTCCACGGAGAAAATATTTCACTAAAATTTTCTCAATCAATATCTTGGGAATCCTTTCCCTATTACAATGTTTATGGACCTCTATCCAAAGGAGACACCAATCCCCTAATCAAGTTCATGGATCTCTATCCATAGGAGAACTCCTTTCTCCTTAGCTCTGGATGGTGATCTTCTAGAAGAACTATTGTCCCCACTACTCTGGCTAATGGATCTCTATCCACTGAAGACACATATCCTCACTACCCTAGCTAATGGATCTCTATCCACTAGAGACTATCATCCTCTATACTCTATCACCTCCAAATCTTACTCTCAGCTCTATCTCAAATCTACACTAAACATAGTCCTTCGATCTAGCACAAATCTGCTCAATCTCTATCTCTGATCTAGCACAAACCTATCCTCAAATCTGCACCAAAATCTATCCTCAAATCTGCACTAAACACAGTCCTTCAATCTAGCACAAATATATCCTCAATATCTATCCTTATTAAATATAAACTCTTCTATCTAGCACAAATCTATCCTCAATATCTATCCTCTGATCTATACTAAACATAGTCCTTCGGTCTAGCACAAATATATCCTCAATATCTATCCTCAAGCCTTAACACAAAGCTTGATCCAATCACAAATCAACACTATTAGATCTACCCCAAACCTTAACTCAAGGTTTGAACAAATCAATCAATCAAATCTGCTCACAAGTCTTCTCAAAGACTTATCTCAAATCTACCTTGTAAGCTTCCACAAAATCTCACACTAATCTATCCACAAGTCCTCTCTAGAACTTGTCCAATATACTCAACAAGTCCTCACTAGAACTTGTCCAATCTACTCAACTATCTCTATCCTCAAACTCTATATTGTAAGCTTCCACAAAAGCTCACACAAATCTATCCACAAGTCTTCTCAAAGACTTACCTCAAATCTCCTCAACAAGTCCTCACTAGAACTTGTCCAATCTCATAGAAACATAAAGAGAATTGTTAGAGACTCAATATGCTTCACATTCACCACAATACTCAATTACTTTCAATTTCTCTTTTTACCATAGAAACATATAGAGAATTGTTAGAGACTCAATATGCTTCACACTCACAAACTCTCAATCACTTTCAATCTCTCTTTTATCACAGAAACATATAGAGAATTGTTAGAGACTCAATATGTTTCACATTCATCAACACTCAACCTCTTTCTCAAATCAATTCAGAATATAGAACAATTTGTTTCACAAAACTTGAACTATCACATCAACACATCCACTTGACTAGGCTCAACCAACTCTACTCAATCACTCACTCAATGAATTAATCCTTGCTCACAAACCCTAGTCCAAACTTATGAACTTTCACTCAAATGTTCCAACAATGCTTATCAACCAATCTCACATAACAATGATACTCATGATCTTTGTAAACCCTAGTTCAAGTTCTTCACTCAACCAATCACTTCAACAACAATGCTTATAAAACAATCTTCACATAACAATGATACTCATGATCTTTGCAAACCCTAGTTCAAGTTCTTCACTCAACCAATCACTTCAACAACAATGCTTATCAAACAAGGTTACTTTCCTTAACCTCTATTCCAGAAAACCTTGAAGCATTAATTCAAAACACACTCAACAAGGAAAACTTAACAAAGTCCTTTTCACTCCAATATTGTTTTCAGAAAACCTCAATCAATCATTTCAACCAAAGAAGAATATGCCCATACCTTTTATTTGATGTAGAAGTGACCTTAGAAAACCTGTCTCAATCACAATTTTCTCTTTTGCCAATTTCAATAGTTAGATGATAAAATATCACACTAACCTCTTCACAAAATAATTCTCAATTACAAAAATTAATCAAACTTAATTACACCTTATTTCTCCTTCTTAAAATAATATCCAACACCACAAATATTCAATCAAAACACTTCTTCCAAAACTCTAACTCATCAAAAGAACATCTTAACAATTCAATTTCATCATAACCCTTTTCAGAAAAATATCTCAAAAATAATCCAAACTCTACTTATGACTCCCTACTTAATATTGCATTAATTAAATAAATCACTTTATAAAATAATGCAATAAGTCAATCTCTCACTTTTCTAAGGTAAAACAATTTTACTTTAGCAACAATTAACCCTTCATATATCAAAACAATATTTCCTCAACACACAACTTAACTTCCACCTTATCCCTCCTTAAACCTTAGCAAAGCAAATTAAAATAATTTCCAAAAATTAATGTTACCACTTTTCGCAATCCACAGGGCTCGAAACTTGGCGCAATACTCCCACAATGCCTTGGCCATGGCTTCCATGCCGTGTGAGCCACGTGCTCCACTTGGAGCCTCAAAGCACAACATGTGCTTTGACTCCTTCAAACCCTTAAGAGCCCTTGGCTCTTCCTTCGACATCGGTGGAAACACACTATGCTATTCGGGAGGCACACGTTTTAAAAATTGCACGAGATTTTTTACTTAAGGTGGATGCAATTCAAAAAGGATGCCAAACCTTAGGAATGGCTATGGTATTTATACCATATGCCTTCCTTGTCACACACGTCGACGGAGAGGAAATTCATCGGGGAAACAATGTTGTCGTCGATGCTTCCAACTTTACCTTCGAAATATATTTATTTATAATTATTTAAATTCAAAAGAATTTAAATATTATAAATTAAATATTTAAATCTCCTTTGGGATTTTTAAAATAAAAGCCTCCTTAGGTTTTAGAAAACCTTTTTGATTTTATTTATAATTATTTAAATTCAAAAGAATTTAAATATTATAAATTAAATATTTAAATCTTCTTTGGGCCTTTTTAAAATAAAAGCCTCCTTAGGTTTTAGAAAACCTTTTTGATTTGCCCAACCATGGTTTTAATAAAAACCTTTTATTTTGCCCAACCATGGTTTTAATAAAACCTTTTATTTTGTGCTTCACATAATATTTAAAAATAAACATTATGAAGCTCTTTTGCCACCAACCTTTTGCATTACTCCTTTTGACCTTTTGACATCAATGACAATTCATCCTTGACATCAATGACAACTTCATCTACTCAAAATGTCCAACAATAAATGCTTTGGAATATAGTTAAAGAATACACAACTAAATCTACTGAAGATGCTAGGGAAATTCAAAAATATGAAGAATATGAGGTAAAAGCACTCATGATAATAAATTTTGAAATTACAGATGAGATACAACCATAAATTAGTTCAGCACTAACTTCTATAGGATATTGGAATAATCTATCCAAAATATTTGAAGGAAAGAATAAAGCCACCATTTTGAATCTCTAGACTCAATTGTATTATTTAAAGGTTAATAGTGGTGAAAGTATAGAGTTGTTTTTAAGAAAAGTGGTAGATATCAAAGGAAAGTTATTAACCTTAGGAGAAAATATAGAAGACAAATTTATTTTTCAAGTAATTCTAAGAGCACTTCCTAAAAGTTATAAGCACCTAGTTACATTTTCACAAATTCTAAGTAAAGATATATCATTTGATGATTTAGTCAATATACTACATGAATATGAAGTAGATAATTCAATAAAATATGAAATTACTAACAATGCTTTAGTCTCAAAAGATAATACACAAGGGAATGTTGCTTCATTTTCAAGAAATAAAATAAAATGGAATGATAGATATTATCAAGTTTGTAGAAAGATGTCATAGTACAAATTAATGTAGATACAATCCAAGGAATTAGTACCAAGGGAATCAAACAAATTTAGGAAGCCAATCAAATAGGTTATTTCAACCAAAACAATATCAAAATTACTATAGACGACATCAACAACAATTCTAGCATCAATACAATCCACTTCAGCTTCAATATAGGAAAGGAAATCAAAAGGGATACTTAGTCCAAGAGATACAGGAGATGCAAGAATTAGAAGAGACTAGAAAATAACATGAAGCTAAAGCACGTTCAATAAAAGTAATATTTTGTGAAGATACTAATCATTTTCTTGATCAAAATACAAACAAGGAGCAGAATGAAGAAAGCAAAAAAGAAGAGCACAAGTTCCAGCAAAAGGACAAAGACCATATTGAAGACTAAAGTCTTCAATAACCAAATCATGTAATACATGGGGGTTTTGGAATATATTACATTATTTGGTACATGCTAATGTACCACCTTGGGTACATCTTTAGATAAGGAAAGAGTGTCCTAGTTTAAAATCTGAGTATTTACTTTATGCAATGTAATAAATGCACAAGTATTATTAAAGTGTGCAAAGTATTTTGGTATTGTAAATGTGCATAATAGTCCATGTGCACATGTGTCCATAGAATAGGAATTTGAAGAGTCTCTAGAATAGTGAAGGCCAAGAGTGCTTCATATGAAGATTCACACCACATTATATATACCTATGTGTGTGTGACATGACTTGACACTTACTTGATACTTCCAAAGCTATTGTACTATTTTTGTGACCATTTGTTAATGGTAATTTTATGAGTAATTTATGAAGTTATTTATGAGTTTTATACATCTAGAATATTGCTATTATCATATATATTGTATTGCAAATTTATTTTAGATCTTTTGGTGAATTTTATATTAAGTATTTAGCTTCAAAATATATCAACATAAATATATAAATCAAATATCAAGAATAAGTCCTTCCAAGGAGGGTCGTTATAGTGCATGGAGTGATAGCAATAGAGGTAGAATTTTGAGAGTAAAGTTAGGATAATGTTAGAGTTACTATGGTAATTCTATTTATTACCTCATTTGGTTACTAGGGTAGTTAGTTATCTACCTAGATTAGATATTTGATAAATATTTCTATTTATCGAATATTATATTGTTAGTACATTAGTTGTTAGCATACAATAGTTAGAGTTAATTATTGTTATTTGTTAACGCTCTTAGCTCATCTGTTAGAGCTATTGTCAGCCTAGGATATTGTATATAACTATTACAATCATATCAATAAATTGTTGTTTTACAACCTAATATGGTATCAGAGCAGGCGGATCTCGGTTGACCTCAACATCTCGGTTTTCAAGACACAAACATGTTTCCCGAGGCAGGGCTGGACCTGCTCAGGCACACATCTTGAGATGACTACAGACTAGTTTTATTTTGACTAGGCACATCTCTTGAGGTTGAGGATTTGACGTGGTTCCATCGAACTGGACATGGATCCCGAGGTCAATCCAAACTAGATTTGACTTGACACATTTCTCGAGGTCAGATCAACTGACGAAACCCTGGATCCGACTCAGAATGAAACCCAAGGTTGTGATGCAGGAGCATCCGGAGGCAGTAAAGCAATCTTGCATCTTAAAAATTTCTTTTCTAAGTCATTTGCACTTTCTTCGATTTATTTCAGTATTGAGGAAGGTTTTTGTGGAGAAGTTTTCGGTTTGAGGAAGTTTTAAGGCAAAGGGAGAGGGGTCCCGAAATCGTGACCCCAAAAGCTTCTTTGTACCTTTGGCGGGTTTCGTCGTGATATCGTGATGTCACGATATCGCGATCGTTTTGAGAAGTAGAGGAAGGGAGCGTAAGTCGTCGCGACATTGCGATATCGCAACGTCGCGATATCGCGACGTCGTGATATCGCGACCATTTTAAAAGGTAGAGGAGAGGGTCTTCAAGCGTCGCGATATCGCGATGTCGTGATATCACGACCGTTTTACAAAGCAAAGGGAAGGAGCTTCGGACGTCGTGATATGCCTATGAAGAAAGGCAGAGAAGTTAGAGTTATGTCGTGATATCACGACCAGTTAAGGACTGACACATGGTCGGTCTTCCGACGGCTACGAAATTTGAAGGGAGATAGAGAACCAGACCAAGGGTGAATAGCGATCGACTGGGCAAGGCCAAACCGAACACGTGGCAGTTGTGAAGGACATGTGGGTCAAGTGTGTTGCAACAAGGGGGAAGCTTGGATGGTTGTACACGCAGTCGACCACGTGTATGCAAACTAATCTGAGGGTCACGTAAACTGTTAAGGAAGGTGTTGACTGCGTTCCTTTTCCTTCTCAAAATTTTTGGCATTGAAGCATTTACAGGCAATGGTTTAATGGAAGAGACCACAGTGCAAAGGACAGTCAGAATAATGCGGCCGGTGCAGGGAGGATCGAGGCCTCGTTAAAAACTCGAGGAAAATATTTGTAGGGGATGGTGAAGTTTGGGATTGGGGAAGAAGTTGTATGCCTGGGAATTACTGCTGTATAGTTGCACTGGACATTTTAATGAAAATTACTATGAATTTACTGTAAAACTGTTTGTGTGAATCCCGGCTTGCCATCAAGTGGTATCAGAGCGGGAGCTCCTGAGCGTGTAACAGATCACCGAAAAGAGGCAGTTACACCAGGATCTGTGGGAGGAATTTAAAAAAAAAAAAAAAAAATTATAATGCCTCCACGAAGGAACCGTGGCGGGGTAGGAAATGTGGTGTCGGCCGAAGACTTCCGGGCCTTGCAGAGACAAGTTCAAGCCCTGCAAGCAGAATTACGCAGAAGGCACGAACCCGGAAGGGATGAGGACAGTGAGGATGAAGTTGAAGAGGAAGACCAATCTGAGGAGGAGGAAGAGGCTATGGACCCTGCGCAAGCTCGGTTATACAAGGCCATCTCTCGGATTGGAAAGCAACCAAAAATGGAGGTTTCCACGTACTCGGGTAACTTGAATCCAGAAGAAGTAATTGACTGGATAAATGATTTAGAGGAGTATTTCGAGTACGAGGAGGTTGAGGACCCTAATCGGGTCAGATTTTCTAATACCAAGTTGAAGGGTCATGCCAGCATTTGGTGGAGGGGGATACAGTTGGAGAGAAACAAACGAGGGAAAGAGAGAATAACCAGGTGGGACAAAATGGTGGAGAAGCTGAAAAGACAGTTCATCCCGGTAGACTACGAGTTGGATCTATTAAGAAAGATGCAGAGTTTGAGACAGGCGAACAGAACTGTCCAAGAGTACACCGAAGAATTTTACAAAATTTCCATTAGAACTGGGCATTTAGAGGTGAACAAAGAGAAGGTAGCCCATTATATCAATGGGTTGAGACTCGGCATCCAGGAAGATCTGAGCCTAGTTTGGGTAAGCACCATTGAGGATGCTTACCAGTTTGCCTTAAAGGTAGAAGAAAAATTGAATAGGCGGTTTGAAGGCAAGCAAAGAGGAAGGGGCCGTGGTGGAAGAACTGGTGGGAGGACCAGTGGAGAAAATTATAAGGACCCAAAGAAGACTGGTGAAGCTAGTGGTAGCCCAGATCGAGGGGAGGAGGATGCTCATCAGCCCCGAGACTAGAACAGCTACCCAAGGGGACGGGGTGGATCTGGACGGGGATTTGGAAGGGGAGTATTCCGTGGAACATGTTTCCACTATGGTGAAGAAGGGCATCGTGCATTCGAGTGTCCACAACACCGGGAAAGAACGAACAAGAGGCCTGAGGGTCCGGCCAGAGCTGCTGTGGCAGAGGAAGATGCTGAGTCTGAGCATTTCGAAGAAGCAGAGAGAGGAGAAACAATGATTGTAAGAAGAGTCCTATTGAATGAGGAGAAGGACACAGACCAGAGAAAAAGTTTATTCTACACCATATGCAAATGTGCAGGCAAGGTTTGCAATATCATTATTGATAATGGTAGCACGGATAACCTGGTTTCTGAGGAAATGGTTACAAAGCTACAGTTAGAAAGGAAGAAGCACCCACACCCATACCGGGTCGCATGGTTATAGAAAGACCACAGAGCTTTGGTCAATGAGCAGTGTTCCGTTAAATTCAACATTGGAAATTATTGTGATGAGGTCCTGTGTGACATCCTGCCCATGGATGCTTGCCACATGTTGCTGGGGAGGCCCTGGCAGTCTGATCGGAGTGCAGTGCATGATGGTCGTGCCAACACCTACTCATTGACAAAGAATGGTGTACGCCATAAACTAAAGCCCTTGAAGGATGCGGATGAAAAGGTATGTAACCATTCCAGAGTCTGTTTAGTTGAGGGGAGAAAGTTCCTGAATGGGTTGAAGCATGAACATTTATGTTATGCAATAATCCCTAGAGTTAGGGGGAAGGAATGCCAGGATACCCCAGCAGAAGTCCAAAATCTGCTGGAGGAATTTCCAGATATTGTGTCAGACAATGTGCCTGAGGGTTTACCCCCAGTAAGAAAAATTAGCCATCATATAGATTTAGTACCGGGATCAAGCTTGCCAAATAAAGCTGCACACAGGATGACGCCTGTAGAGACTGAGGAGTTAAATAGACAGGTCCAGGAATTGTTAGAAAAGGGATTGATTCGGGAAAGTTTGAGTCCATGCGTAGTACCTACAGTACTGGCGCCAAAGAAGGATGGGGAATGGAGGATGTGTACAGATTCACGGGCCATCAACAAAATCACTATTAAGTACAGGTTCCCGTTGCCAAGAATGGATGATATCATGGACTGTTTAAGTGGGGCTGAATATTTCACAAAGATTGACCTGAAAAGTGGCTATCATCAGATCCGTATCCGAGAGGGAGATGAATGGAAGACAGACCTTCAAAACAAGAGAAGGTTTGTATGAGTGGTTGGTCATGCCATTTGGGCTATCCAATGCACCAAGTACTTTCATGCGATTGATGAATGAAGTACTGAAGGAATTCTTGGGAAAGTTTGTAATTGTTTATTTAGATGATATCTTGATATTCAGCAGGACCCTGGAGGAACACCTGATGCACATCAGGAAAGTTTTTGAGAAGCTACGGGAAGAGCAGTTGTTAATAAATTTGAAAAAGTGTAATTTTGTCAAAAGGGAGTTAGTATACCTGGGGTTTGTAATCTCAGCAGAAGGCCTAAAAATGGACCCAGAGAAGGTAAGAGCCATCATTGAATGGCCTACCCCAAGAAGCACAACAGAAGTAAGATCCTTTCATGGTTTGGCCAGCTTTTACAGGAAGTTCATAAAGAACTTCAGCAGCATCTGTGCACCTCTCACGGAAACAATGAGGGGGGATAAAAAGGAGTTCAAGTGGAAATCAGGGGCTGAAAGGAGCTTTGATGCATTAAAGAGAAAATTTATAGAACATCTTGTTTTGGCACTTCCAGACTTTAACAAGGTATTTCAGGTGGACTGTGATGCCAGTGGCAGTGCAATAGGGGTTGTACTGAGTCAAGGGGGCAAACCAGTTGCTTATTTCAATGAGAAGCTAAATGACGCTCGAAAAAGTATTCAGTTTATGACCAAGAATTTTATGCTATAGTTCAGGCTATGAAAAAGTGGAGACACTATTTATTGCCAAAGGAGTTTGTTCTATTTACTGACCATCAAGCTTTGCAATACATTAACAGTCAGACAAAACTGAATCAAAGGCACATGAAATGGGTGGAGTTCCTCCAAAGTTATACCTTTGTGCTGAAGCACAGAAGTGGGAAGTCAAATAGACTTGCAGATGCCTTGAGCAGAAGGCAGACTTTACTGATTAAACTGACAATGGAAGTAGTGGGTTTTGAAGAACTAAAGGGTTTGTACCCTGCAGATCCAAATTTTGCAAAAGCTTGGAAGGCTTGCTTAACACCTGTTACGGTGGACCGAACGAAGTGGTTGGATTTCCTGATCCAAGATGGAATGTTGTTCAAGGGAAGCAAATTATGCATTCCAAGGAGCTCTATGCGGGAGAACTTGATCAAGGAAAAGCACAGCGGAGGATTGGCTGGACACTTTGGTAGGGATAAGACTATTGCCCTAGTGGATGAAAATTATTACTGGCCACAACTTCAGCAGGATGTGAGGAAGTTTGTGCAAGGATGCAGAATATGTCAGATGGCAAAGGGGATAAGGCAAAACACAGGATTATACCAGCCATTACCTGTACCTGAGAGGCCATGGGAGGACATAAGCATGGATTTTATTCTTGGCTTGCCGAGAACACAGAGGGGAAATGACTCAGTATTTGTGGTGGTTGACCGATTCTCCAAAATGGCACATTTTATTCCCTGCCAGAAGACAAGTGATGCAGTTCACATTGCTGGGTTGTTCTTCAAGGAAGTGGTACGACTTCACGGTCTACCAAGAAGCATAATTTTTGACAGAGATACCAAGTTTGTTGGGTATTTCTGGAGGACTCTGTGGAAGAAGTTGAAGACAGACCTGAAATTCAGTTCAACATACCACCCACAGACTGACGTACAGAGGTGGTGAACAGAAGCCTAGGTAATTTATTGAGATGTTTGATAGCAGATCAGCCCAAGGGATGGGATTTAGTCTTACCACAGGCTGAATTTGCTTATAACAGTTCAGTTAATAAGAGCACCAACAAATCCCCATTCCAGATAATCTACGGGAACAGCCCGAGGAATGTGTCTGAACTGAGGAAGTTGGACAGAAGAGAAAAGTGTAGTGCCGAGGCAGAAGAATTCGCAGAACATATGAAAAGTCTGCATGAGGAAGTGAGAAAACAAATTATAAAAATGAATAGTCAATATAAGGCAAGGGCAGACCAAAAGCGACGGTTCAAGGAGTTCAAAGTAGGAGATGAGGTTATGGTGCATCTCAAGAAGGAGAGATTTCCCGCCAAGACTTATAATAAATTGAAGATGAAAAAGTTTGGGCCATGCAAAATACTGGGAAAGCGAGAGTTAAGAAATGCGTATGAAGTGGAATTGCCGAGTTGGCTTGATATTTCACCTATTTTTAATATTTTAGATTTAGTGGAATATCATGAGGGAGAAGGTACAGAAATGCAAAGTCCATAATTATGGCAAATTCTAGCAGCTACTCCAAGCACAGATGAGGCCGAGGAAATATTAGATACCCGTGAAGGCAGGAGCACCAGAAATAGACAGTATTTTGAATACTTGGTCAAGTGGAAGGGCAGGCCTGTTGAAGATGCAACTTGGCTATCGAAAGTGGAGGTTGACCGCCTGGGTCTTTCCCCAACAAAACGGAAGTGAGGATCACTTCTAATCTACCCCGGGTGTCTGATGCAGGAGCATCCGGAGATAGTAAAGCAATCTTGCATCTTACAAATTTCTTTTCTAAGTCATTTGCACTTTGTTCGATTTATTTCAGTATTGAGGAAGGTTTTTGTGGAGAAGTTTTCGGTTTGAGGAAGTTTTAAGGCAAAAGGGAGAGGGGTCGTGAAATCGCGACATGTCGCGATTTCGTGACATGTCACGAAATTGTGACCCCAGAAGCTGCTTTGTACCTTTGGCGGGTTTCGTCGCGATATCACGACCGTTTTGAGAAGCAGAGGAAGGGAGCGTAAGTCGTCGCGATATCGTGACATCACGATATTGCGACGTCGCGATATCGTGACCATTTTAAAAGGCAGAGGAGAGGGTCTTCAAGCGTCGCGATATCGCGATGTCGCGATATCGCGACGTCGCAATATCGTGACCGTTTTACAAAGCAAAGGGAAGGAGCTTCGAACGTCACGATATCGCGACGTCGCATTATCGCGATGTCGTGATATCGCGATGTCGTGTTATCACGGTGGCCTATGAAGAAAGGCAGAGAAGTTAGAGTTCTGTCATGATATCGTGACCTGTCGCGATATCGCGGCCAGTTAAGGACCGACACGTGGCCGGTCTTCCGATGGCTACGAAAGTTGAAGGGAGATAGAGAACCAGACCAAGGGTGAATAGCGATCGGTCGGGCAAGGCCAAGCCGAACACGTGGCAGTTGTGAAGGACACGTGGGTCAAGTGTGTTGCAACAAGGGGGAAGCTTGGATGGTTGTACATGCAGCCGACCACATGTACGCAAACTAATCTGAGGGTCACATAAACTGTTAAGGAAGGTGTCGACCGCGTTCCTTTTCCTTCTCGACATTTCTGGCATTGAAGCATTTACAGGCGATGGTTTAATGGAAGAGACCACAGTGCAAAGGACGGTCAGAATAATGCGGCCGGTGCAGGGAGGCCATCAATGCCGGTACCATGATAGAGCGGGCAGATCGACATTTAAGACTGAAATTTCAAAAATCCAGGAAGGGGGAAATTTGAATTTGAAATTTTTGTTAGGTGGAGGCATTGAATGCCTGGAGGATCGAGGCCTCGTTAAAAACTCGAGGAAAATATTTGTAGGGGATGGTGAAGTTCGGGATTGGGGAAGAAGTTGTATGCCTGGGAATTACTGTTGTATAGTTGCACTGGACATTTTAATGGAAATTAATGTGAATTTACTGTAAAACTATTTGTGTGAATCCCGGCTTGCCATCAGGTTCCTAATCAGATCGCTGACTGGGCTCACTGGATTTGGTGTTGACATGCAGACCAAGATGGATCGTTGATAGACTAATGTCATCTAGCATCGGTACATTTCTTGAGGTCAAAGCGATGTTGGACTGAAGTGACCTGACAGACCCTAGATCTGGCACGAAGCTCAAGGTGGCTGAATTGGGCACAGACTGACACGTGGTGATGACCTGGATTGACATGTGGAACCACCTAGACTAGACTGATGTGGCAGCTGACTGGACCTAGACTGACGTGGCTGCCACGTGGACTAACGTGGCAGCTGACTGGACCTGACACGGACCTGACCCCTACTGCATGGCACCACAAAAGGGGTGTCATGATTGCCCGAAGGCAATCACATTTAAAGGGGGGAATCTTCCCTTTTATTCCCCCTCATGCACCCTGCTAGAGCAATGTGGGACTAAAGTCCCACAATTTTTTTTGCTCCCCACGAGGGTTGCAAGGGGAGAAAGGGAAAATCTTCCCTTCTCCCTCTCATCGGGTGGGCTAGCCCAGCTGGCAAGAGCGCCAGGCTAGCGCCTGTGAGGTTGGGGGATCAAAACCCGTCAACCCCCCCCCAAACAAAGGTAATACAATTTTTTTTTTTAAGTTATTTTTTAATATTTTTTTCTAAAGTTAAAATTAAAATTTTTAAATTATTTCTTTTATATAGTTACATTTTTTTTTTTTTTTTAAATATAATTTTTTTTGCTATAAGGAATAATAATTTTTTTTTAACTTTAGAATATAAAATGTTTTAAAATGCTTTATAAAGGAAAATTTTAAAGGGGGAAGTTATTTTTTTTCAAGGGGGGATAGATTTTTTTTCTCTCCACCATCAAAGCAATTAAAGAGGCATAAAATCATCAAACCTCCAAACTTGTTTTTTAGACTTCATAAATAGCAATTTTTTGTTTGAAGTACTTCACACGAGGGGGATTTTTTTTGGTGATATATTGTGCTAATCTGCCTACAGGGAAATCTTTGTAAGAGCCTTTTTTTAGGTTGAATTGTTGCATTTTTCTTGCACAAAAGGGGGGGACAACATTTTTTTTCCTCCATATCCTCTCTTGCAATAAGGGGGATACATTATAATTTTGCAAACAAAATGGGGGAAGACTTATAAGGGTGCATTTTCGGTAGTGACCGACACCTTAGTCAAATTATTTTGCAAAATTTTATTGTAAAAGGTGCATTTTTGGCAGAGATCAACACCTTAAGAATGGGTAGATCAAAGAAAAAGATAGCCCTAAAAACTGATGTTGCTAAATCAGTTAAAGACCCATACTTTCTGAAAGCACGAGATTCCGAAAGTTTTTGAAAGAAAAAATATTTGCGATACATTCAAAATACAAATAAACGCCTAAGACCTAAAGAGTGCAAACCATGAAATGAAAGAAGCCAATCGAACGGAGACAAAAGAAATTAGAGAAATCACAACCCTTTTTATTGAATTCTTTTAACCTCGGTTACAAAGATGCCTCCTTCCTTTTTAGGGGTTAGGAGCGTTTAAATGAGTTTTTGGATTACAATCACGACTTAGTCTTCCCTCTTCCACATGCCCACATTTAAAATGGGCGGGCCAAAGTGTTGTTGTCACTTGCGATAATGAATCCTTGATGTTTGTTGCTTCTCCTGCGATCAAAGAAACACAAAGGCGTTAGTAGCACCTGTAACAAAAGGATAAAGCATTTAAATTTAGAAATCAATGAGAAATTCATGCAAAAGATTGATTAAACTAGTGAATAAAATAACTCTAATCAACCTGCAACTCTGACAGAGACCAAAAAACATCATCGAAAGGCTACTGCCAGCAAAATAGTCGATGAAAGTCTACCGATTTGAGTTTGACTGTAATTCGTCCTTGGTCAGGACAAATTCTATTGTAATTCGTCCCTAGGTGAGACGACTTTGCCTGTGATGAAAAGCTGAAATGTTGCCACTCAAATGTCACACCTCCATCAGCGGGAATTTGGCGTCGATACCTGCAAGTCAGTGGGACGACAAAAAGCAACAAAAACGACAAACATATGATGAAATCTGATTAAAATATTATGAAATTGAATACATGAACTATCTGGTCAGCATAGAATGGAATGAGGAATGAATAAATGATAGAAAATGAATTAAAATGAAATTTAAAAGGTGCGGGGTGCCCGAGTGGGCCACCCACCGTTGGAACATGATTTCGGCACCAATCCACTAGGGATAGGCCAAAAAACTCTTAGGTTGAATTGTCAGCAAATTGATGGATTAATGTGGTCAAATGTCGGGTTCTAAGGTCCGGATTCACCCTTCCAATATCCACCCAATAACCTCTCTTGCGAAAGATATTAAGGATGTAAAAGAGATGAATCGAAAAGAGGTGCAATAGGGTGTTCAATTTGGTAGCACTTCGTTGCTTGAAAAATGTCTACCCCCTTGGTTTTTTTGGGTGGGAAAAGTCCACCATTTTATAGACCCATGGGGTCTCTTTGGAGGGGCATGCAGGGATGCCATGTGGTGGCCATGCCTTCCCAAGAGGGAGGAGACTCCTCCCTGACTTGGGCTTACATGACTGCCCTTGTGACAGTCCTCTAACTACCAATCTGCCCACCTACGTGTGCATGCACGGTAGGAGGCAATAATTGACTGTCTTCAGCTGCCACTTGTTTAATGTACATTTTTGTATTTTTTTAATGTCTACTTTTATTGGTTTAAATTCCGCCTTCGATTGGTTTAAAGTCCGCCTTTATTGGTTAAAGTCCGCCTTTATTGGTTAATGTCTGCCCAGGCGTAAAGACGGGAGTTTGTCGTAATATCGTGATGTCGCGATATCACGACACCTAAGCCTTAGGTTTCCTTTTGGCCTTTAGTGTCACGATTTTGCAACGTTGCAAAATCGTGACGTGATTTCGTGACACTTCTAGCAAAGGCTCTCTTTTGGCCTTTGGTGTCGCGATTTCACGACATCGCGATTTCACGACACTTTTGGCAAAGGCTCTCTTTTGGCCTTTGGTGTCGCAAAATCGCGACGTCGTGATTTCGTGACACTTCTGGAAAAGGCTCTCTTTTGGCCTTTGGTGTCGCGATTTCGTGACGTCGCAAAATCGTGATGTCGCGATTTCATGACACTTCTGGCAAAGGCTCTCTTTTGGCCTTTGGTGTCGTAATTTTGCGACGTCGTGAAATTGCGACGTCGCGATTTCGTGACACTTTTGGCAAAGGCTTTCTTTTGATTTTTGCCTTGTTTAAAATGACCAACTTCTATCTGGAAATAAAACAATATTGTGACACCAAGAAGAAGCCAGGGTGCAAAGGCGAATTTGAAGCAGAATGTCTGGAGGTGCCAAATTACTTTTTGACCTTCTAAAACTGCTCTGAAAGTGGCTAGGACCACTGTTTGACCTCTGAGGGCTGCCCTAAAGGCTGTGTGTGTCAATGCGATCAGTGTTTGTAATCAAATAATCATATTGGTGTTGTTTTGGTGTCTACACTTTCCACCAGAGATGGATGGGTTGGATTTTTATGAGGAGGGCACATTCCTCACACTAAAAAATGGTTTAGTAGCTCTCCTCGATGATTCTGAGTCTTGTATAGACCTTCAGACAAATGGTGCTCAAGTTCCTATTGGTGTTCTAAGGGGCATATACCTGGTTTTTGTTGCACTTGACCGTGCCCAACGTAAATTGGAAATAAATAAGGAAAGCGAGGTCCTAAAGGTGAACGCTTGTTGTGACACAAGTGACCTTCAGCCCATTGTGGTGAATGCTTGTTGTGACACGAGTGACCTTCAACCCATTGTGGCACATGCTTGTTATGATACAGGTGACCTCATACCTTCTATGGTAGATATCAGTTGTAGCACAAGTGATCTCATTTCAGTAGCAGATTTTGCTTGTGACACTAGTGACTTAACAACTTGAACCTCCTCAAAAAGAGCTCCATAATCTCATCAATAGCGACAAATATAATATTGTTAAAAGCATTGATGAAGATATTGAAATTAGGTGTTTTGAAAAACACACCAAAGGATTTGGTTCCAAAATGATGAAGAAAATGGGATTCAATGGTGAGAGATTAGGTAAACAAGAACAAGGCATTAAATCTCCAATAATGCTAAGTGTCAGGGCAAAGCATGAAGGCCTTGGCTATACTGGACATGCAAGTACCAGTAATTCTATGTTTGTAAAACCTAAATCTCCTACAACTCCTAAAAAGCATTGTTGTAGTCACTGTGGAAAGACAGGACATGTTGCAGCTAAGTGTTGGAGATTACATCCTTGTGATTCTTGTGGATGTATGAATCACTCTTCTTCAAGATGTTGGTACAAAGTGAAAATGACCAACAAGGTTCATATTGATTATGGATGGACAGATCTCACACAATGGACCATGATGAAATAAATGTTGTATGGATTCTACCAAAAAGGTAAAACCTATGGTAGACCCCAAGGCAAATCCAAAGTGATGTGACAGACCAAGTGGTAGTCCCAGAGATAATGACCCAAATATAGACCTAAAGATAGACCCAGAGACAAATTTCCAAAGGTAGATCTACAGGAATATCTAGAGGTAATTATCTAGAGGCAGTTTCATAGGTAGATCTTGAGATAGACCCAGAGGTACAATTCCAGAGGTATGCTTAGAGCTAGAGCCAGAGCCATGAGCCCGAGCCAAAGCCGAATACAAAGCATGAGCCACCATTCTTTCATTTCTCTTATTCTTCTTCTTCACTATATTGGGGCAGTTATATTATTACCCAAATAATGTAATAAGGGGGGGATGTTAGAGTTACTATGGTAATTCTATTTATTACCTCATTTGGTTACTAGGGTAGTTAGTTATCTACCTAGATTAGATATTCGATAAATCTTTCTATTTATCGAATATTATATTGTTAGTACATTAGTTGTTAGCATACAATAGTTAGAGTTAATTATTGTTATTTGTTAGCGCTCTTAGCTCATCTGTTAGAGCTATTGTCAGCCTAGGATATTGTATATAACTATTACAATCCTATCAATAAATTGTTGTTTTACAACCTAATAGATAAAAACATTTTATAAATGTTTTGTGAGATTTTGGTTAGAAAATGATGAATTGAAAGGGGTATTTATATAATATGACTCCCCCTTTAGAATCAACAACTAATATTTTTATTTTTTATGGTCATAAAATCATAATCATTAATCCAAACAATGCATCAAAAATCCTAAAAATAATTAGATGACCAAGATCCTCATATAAAGTTCCAATATTGACACTATCAATTTTTAGGATATATGCTTTGGGGGATGTGTTTCAAAATATCTCTTAATCATGTATCTATGCTTATTTCTAGGTTTTTGAAAATTTGGGAGGAAACAAGATCATGAAATATGATAGAACAATGATAATTGGGTGAAGTTAACCAAAATTTATGGACAACATGGCTCACTATCATCCTATCCAATCACTAATAAATTTAATCCACCCATATCTTATAAATAGAAGGATGATATTCTCCACCACCTATAAAGTCAAATGTTAGTGCTCTTTTTACAAATACATATTTCCCCTATCTAAGGACTATGGGTGACACTACAAGGGATATCCAACCATGAGTCCTTCGGTAGCAATATGTGATAGCCAAATCAGCAGAAATAAAAATTCTATTCTACAAAACAAAAATAAAACATATAGATATGATTTTTCCTACTATCTACACAAAAATACAAAATTTTAAAATATATAGTATAAAATGTTAGCCAAAAATATGAGAGTACAAGAAAATATACGTTATCATTACCTATATGTATCCCTAATAATTTTGGCCAAAAGGAATTTAATTTTACTTGCCTCAAGTGGCTAGAAATAAATTTACCTATTCAAGTACCCAAAGAGCTAAACAAATGCTAGTTGGGTGTAAAATTTGCAAAAATAAAGTGCATAGGTGAGTCTGATGCATGCCAAAACCCATAGAAGCACCTCCTTATTACTATGCCAAAATAACTATACAAAAAGTTAATTTTATGTAGTAAAACATTCAAAATATTCAAAAATAAAGCATATACAAGCTCGAGCAAATGCATAAAAATGAGCACAAACCAAAAATATGTATTTTGAACCTACCAAAATAAATATTGAATAACCAAAAATAATTATAGATGTATCAATTAGATAAGAAGCAAAGGTAAGGGTATGAAGAGAAAGAAAATTATAACCCCACATAAACAATGCTTATATGGGTATTAGAATTTTATGTGAAATAATTGATAATATTAAGGAGTAGATTGGAATGCATGGAAACTTGTAAGTAGGAGAATAATCATAAAATCCAAGGATTTATAATAATAAATCAAAATATAGATGAGGATAGTATAGTACATAAGGAATATGTAATAATACTCCAAGATGCATCATAGTTTTATGTGGAATATTCAATGAGCTTCATGAGTAGATTGGAATGCTTGGAAACTAGGTAGCATGATAAAAATCATAACCTCTAAGGAATTAGAGGGAAAATTAAAATCTAGAGGAGGATAGTAGAATAATAAAGTAACAAGTAGAAATTCTAAAAGATTCTTTGAAAGGAGACAATCAAGAATGGAAATTCAAATAAAATATGTAAACCAATCAATTAGTACAACGATCGGTAGAAAAGAAGAAAAATATGGATAAAAAAATGGAATACATGCAAGAGAAAATGAAGAAATATGATAGATCAACAAATATTATTAGAGAGGTAAAAAATTATGGAGAAGATAAAGACATAATCGGTCTTACAATAGGCTTTCTTAAATATAAACTATAATGAACAACACAAATTTGCCAAGTGAGGAGGATGGGAAAAATAAGAGAAAAACGATGTAGGTTTATCATAGTTACCATGATAAAAAAAAAATTAGGATAAGAACCAAATTATAACAAAAAATATACTTTTAAAAGGTTTATAATTTCTCATATATGAAGTATTAACCCCAATGTAAGGATGGAGAAGATAATTATAAATATAAGGATAATAAGGAACGAAGGCAAATGAGCATAGTTAAAAAATGGAAAGACTTACATCATTAGTCAAAATTTTGTAGACATCAATACAACATGAAGAAATAATTTGGGATTAAAATAATGTACAAACAATGAGGAATGAAGGTAAATGGACATGGGTGAAAATGGAAAGGATTCCAAAGGTTAAAAAATAAATAGGAAAATAGGGCCCCAATAATATTTAAATATGGTATGTTGGAATTGTAGGGATTACTCTTAGAATAGAGGATATAAGTCAGGTCCCATTATAAAAGTAATAAACATAATTTATCTCAATCAAAAACATGAACATGATGGGTGCACTACCTCAAAATTTGAATGTTATTGGAAGATTGCAGTACAGAATGAAATAATAGGAAGTAACATGAAATATGGAGGAATAATGGTTTTGATAAAGGATACCTAGGGAAATAATATTAATTTGGAGAAATAAAACTCAAATAAATAATATATTTGGATTAATGTTAGGAACATTTTAACTAAAATAAGCACATCCACATATATATTGCAATAAAAGTAATAACTTCATGAAAGAATAAAATATTGTAATATGAAATGTAAATGTAGAAATATCATAAATCATAATATATAATTGTGGTCCTCTTCGAGGGGGAAATCTCCTTCAATTTGATTCAATTATGCAAAATATACACCCATTCCTACCCTTCTCATTTTTTAAGACTTTTCATAATCCTACCTAATGCTCAAGGTTGGGTTACATGCAAAATGCCACCCAAGCTAGAATCTTATTTTAAACAAAATAATTATATTCTTTATAAAAATTACATAAAATGGTGCCACTTGTCCAAGAGCCTCTAGTTCCATAAATTATTACAAAACAGTACATAATATCATTACAAAACTATTAAAAAACATCATAATGGTATCCCCATGTTAAGAAAAGGGTTAGTACATAATAGTGTTAGGATGCAGTTTTAACATGTCCTTCCCCTTTCAAAACCTTTATCCTCAAAGTTAAAGATGAGAAAATTGCTACAAAAGTTTTTGGAGGGACTCCCAAGTGGCATCTTTAGATTGTAATCCTTACCATTGAACAATAACATCAATGATCGCATGGTGATGAAGGTTTAACCATATCCTATCTAAAATTCATTCAAGACCAAGAATTATGGATCCTTCTTCATCCAACTCAGGTACTATGGAGTGTACCTATACCTTATTTTCAATAACCTCCTTGAGAGAGGAGACATAAGAGATTAGGTGAATCTTAGAAGTAGCTAGAAGGGCTAGTTTGTAGGATGTTTATCCAATCCATTATAATACCTGGTAGGGACCATAGCATTTGGTTGTAAGTTTTTGGCATCCACAATGTTGGAGATATGACTATTTATAGGGTTGTAGGTGAAGAAAAATCATGTTCTCAACTTCAAATATATGATCAAAGTGATGTTGACCAACTTGTTGATGCATACGGTTTTGGGCAAATTCAAGAGTGACCTTATATTATTAGATAAGGATAACATGTTGGTTGAGGGTGGAATCCATATATTAAACTCTAGAGCTTCCTTGAATGTAAGAGGAGAGTTTTGGTGGAGGAATACCATATATAGCTTCAAATGGGGTAACCTTATTAGTAGTATGGTATGAAATATTATACCACCATTCAGCCAAAGGAAGATACTTAGCTCATTATTTAGGATGTTCTAAGGTATAGCAATAGAGGTATGTTTCCAAGAACTTATTGAAAATTTTAGTTTGGCCATCAGTTTGAGGGTGATAAGTTGAAATCATTTTGAGTTAAGTTCCCTACAACTTGAATAATTCCTGCTAAAAGCAATTGGTAAAAGTAGGGTCCCTATCTAACAAAATTGATTAGCACATTCTATGAAGATAAAATATGGAGCCTAAAATTATTTGGGTAATAATAGAGTGATGTAGGAGTGGGGCAAGGAACATAAATAAGCATACTTTGTGATGAGACCCACTACCACCCGAATAACTAATTTTCCTCCTGATTTGGGTAACCCTTCAATAAAATTCATAGAAATATCTTCCCATACTTGTTCTCGAATTAGCATGGGATGAAGGGTTATAGGGGAACACAAATTTTCTCCTTTCATGCATTGGTACTTGTCACATTCTACCAAAAAAATTTGAATATTTATTTTCATTATCCTCTAAAAAAAGTATGTTTAGTCCTTTCATAGGTTTCTAGAAACCTAGAGTGCCCGACTATTTGTGATGCATGCATTTCCTGTAATATGATTTTCTATATTTTTGACTTTTGGGAAATGATAATTCAATCATGATATCTCAAGTCTTGACCATCCCAATTGTATCTAGGATATGAGTTAGGTTCTAATTAGAGTTTGGTCACCAAAGTTTGCCAACTAGAATCCTTGGTCATTTCTTCCCTAAAATTATGGATTCATTATGGAAGTGGTGTAGATCTAGCATGTAGTATCCCTTGATATTCATATTATCATGATAAGGCATCAACCACCACATTCTCCTTTCCTTTATTATAGTTGATTTTATAATCATAGCTTAATAATTTAGAAATCCAATGTTTTTTGTTTTGGTGTGGCCACCATTTATTCCAAGAATTATTTTAGACTTTGATGGACAATCTTGATGGAAAAATTATGCCCAATGAGATATGACCTCCAATGATTTAAAACATGTAAAATGGCTAGCATATCCTTTTCATAAGTAGATTTGCTCAAATTTCATCCAAAAAGTGCTATGGTGGTGAATGTCAATGGTCTTCCTTATTGCACCAAAAATGTCCCAATTCCATTGTCAGAAGCATCATTTTCATTTATAAAAGGTTTAGATAAATTGGACATTGCTAACACATGGGTGGTCATCATAGCTTTCTTTAATTATTTGAAATCCTTCTCTACTGGTTCTGACCACATAAAAGAATTATTTCTCAACATGGCTATCAAGGGAGCTATTATATTTCCATAATTTTGCATAAATTTATAGTAATATCCAATGAGTCCTAGAAATCCTTGAAGACCCTTCAAGGTTTAAGTCTTTGACCATTCTTAAACATCCTAAATATTTTTAGGGTTAATTTTAACTTCATATTTGGTGACAATGTGACCCAAATATTTGACTTATTACAACCCAAAATAATGCTTTAACCTCTTGGTATAAAGTTTATTCTTTGATAAAATTTGTAGCATCTGATCCAAATGTTGGATATGCTCCTCCCATGTACAACTATAAATCAAAATATCATCCAAGAAGACTAGAATTAATTTGTGAAGGAAGGGCCAAAAATGGAATTCATAAAAATTTGAAAAGTAGAAGTGCATTTGTCAACCCAAATGGCATAAACAAAAATTTATAAAGTCCTTCATGAGTCTTAAAAGTAGTTTCAAGAATGTCCTCATCATTGATTCAAATTTGATGATATCCCAATCACAAATCCAATTTTGAAAAAGTTGGGCACTATGCAACTCATCTAACAACTCATCAATTAGTGGAATGAGTAATTTATATTTAATAATTATTTTATTAAGTTTCATGAAATACAAATATAAACACCAATATCCATCCTTATTTCATACCAACAACACTAGAGAAGAACAAGGACTAACACTAGGATGAATAACCCTTGAGCACGAAGTTCCTCTACCATTGTCTCAATTTTTTATTTCTAGGCATATGGATACCTATAAGGGAAAATATTTAGAGGAATACTACTAGGAATAAGCTAAGTCACATGGTCATGAGTACAATGAGGGGGTAGTCCTTTGGGTTCCTCTTGATGGTTCTTATCACCTTCATTGGAAACTTGTATATCAAATAGGTGAGCCACAACTCAATGGCATAACTTTTGCAATATTTTTTTCCATCTTACGGGTTGAAAACAATTGAGAAACCCTATCCTTCATTCCCAATAATATTTACTTGGTTTCTTTTTGGCTAAATTTCATCCATAGCTCAAAAAAATCCCACAATATTGGACCTAACATTTGTAGCCACTATGCTCCCAAAACATCACACCCACCTAGGGGTAAGGTAAACATATCCATCTTAAGATTATAATTTCATATTTTTATTTTGACATTATGACACTTCATTTTACATGTTAAGGTATATTAAATTATTTGGTACATGCTATTTTACCACCTTGGGTCATCTTTATATTAGGAGAGTTTCTTAGATTAGAGTGCGAGTATTTACTTTATGCAATTTAATAAATGCACAATTATTATTAGAGTGTGTGGAGTATTTAATAATGTAAATGTGCATATCTATCCATAGAGTAGGAAAGTGAAGAGTCTCAATAATATTGAAGGCCAAGAGTAATACTTATGAAGAATCACAATCCATTATATATGTGTCTATGTGTGTGTGAGAGAGAGACACAATGTAGAGTAAGAGTGTGGAAGTATGGTGTATTTGAGATCTTTATTCTATATCAAGATACCATTTTCATGAGAATTTATTAATGGTAATTTTATGAGCCGTTATAGAATTTATTATGAGTTTTATATGATTAGAATATTATAATTATCTTATATTTCATATACTTGGATCTTGTAGTTATGTTGCTTTAAGTATTAAGCATCAAATGCTAACAGTGGCATCAGATTCATAATGGATATTGATAGGAGATAGGGAGATCCACAATGAAAATTGATAGGAGATAGGGAGAATTCATTTACAGAATTTGAAAGTTGATATTTAGCTAGAGTCTTTCCATAGGGTTGCAAAAACACTCGTGAAGACTAGGACTCAACATAGATTTCTTTTCACTAGTTTGAAGAATAACTAGTGAATTTTATTGATTTTAGAATTATGATATTTGGATGTGTTTGATTTATATTGTATAATTTTTTGTTGTAGAATAATTAGTTCTCAAAAGTTGAGAAGCTTCCTACAATAGATAGAGAATAATTTCACCTTTTATTACCTAAAATTCTATGTGCTTTCCTCGTGTAGGAATTAGTTTTGGAGTTGCAACAAAAGAGTAGATATTGAATATTGAGGAGACCCAAGAAAGAGGTCCACATTGAATATTGAAGATTGAATATTGAGAAGCATCAATATTTTTGAAGAAGAAGATTACAGATTTTTAGGGTAAAATTTGAAGAGCTTTAGTATAGCAAGCTAGAGGAGGAGAAATCTAATTTTTTGAGCAGCATTTGAAGAGTTTTGGACTACGAATTTGGGAAAATTTAGAAGGAGATAGAAAAATTTTGAATTGAATAAGTTTTGGGCAGTTTTGGAAGTGCTTTTGGATAGTTATTTGAAGGAGGAATTGACTACAATTTTAAGGCAGAAAATTGAAGGATATAAGGTCATTTTTGGACAGCAAAAGATAACATATTGGCAGCATTTGGAGCTTTAAAATTATAGAGGTTTTGGAAAGAATTTGGACAAAGAAAAGTGCTGTAAATTTCAAAAGTTGGAGGCAGAAATTTGGTAGGAGAAAAGAAATTTTGAAGGCAACATATTGGGTAGTGTTAGGAGCTTCAAATTTTGAAAGATTTGGTAGTAATTTTAAATGGAGAAAAAGAAGCTTTGGACAACATATTTTGGAGAAATAAAAAGTTAATTTTTTATAGCATAATTGAAATGAGGAAGAAATATTTTGAAGAATAAGTTGAAGAAGAGGAGAAAGAAGAATTTGGGTAGGAACTAAAGCAAATAAATTACAACATATTTGAAAGTTTTGTGCATTGAAATCGTGAAGGAAATAAGCAAGTAAAATGCATCAAATGGAGGAGATGAAGTTTTGTATTTTTAAGGAGGAAGTTTAAAATAATGATATCACAAATAAACCTGCATCATACCTATAAAACAATAGCAATTTAGTAATAATTATAAGCTTATTATTATCTTTATAAGGAGCAAGAATAAATAAATAACAAGGCTATTAAGTTGTAGAGAAGATAAGGTAGCAAGGAAGGAGAAGAACAAGTTGGTTGAAAGATAAAATTGCAAGATAGAGTTGTAGCCATAGCACAAGGGGGCAAGCATCAAATATTTTCCAAGCTTGAGATCCAAGCCACTGAGTGAGAAAAGGAGGAGCCACCGATTATTAGAAGCATAGCCACCTAGTTGAGGAGTGAAGCCATCGAGTAGAGAAGTGAAACCACTAAACGAGTTGACGAGGTGGTGCATTTTTTTAGTTAGCCACAAAAGGTTAGAGTAATAAAAGGACACCATTCCAATAAAAATACGCATCGTTGATTTACATAGGATAGTAATAATTGAATAAACTTTGGTTAGATGTCAAAAGGGCATAGAGGAGACAACCAAATCATCCAGAATTATAATAGTCATAAGGAAGCAAACATTGACTTCCATAACCACCAACAAGCTGAAGACCGTGCATTATTTGGTGGATGATAAGGTAGATGAATCACATTGAAAAATTAACATTAGGTTTTGGAATAGAATTTAGAAACTTGAGTGCAAATTGAATGTCATCAAAAAGCAAACATTTGAATAAAGAAAATCACCATTTGAAAATCCTATTGAGAAGACTTCTACCACTTTGCACGTTGAAGGAGGAATGTAAAATGTCATTGGAGGAAGGGATAACATCTTTAAATAGTATTAAATACATTGGAGAAATAAAATATTTACATTTAAAGCTTGAGGAATTGGTCTTTGGAGAAGAGCACCTAAAACAAAGCATAGGTTACAGAGTTGAGGAAGCCTCACATGGATAAAGTTGAATTTTTCGTGCATCCATTTGGAGGTACAAGCTATTTAAAATTTAATTTCCCTAAATTAAATATTTGGAGGAATAAGGTCAAGATAATTTGATTGATTAATTATATAATTGAGGAATTAATTATTTTAAAGGAGAGATAAAGCATCTTGAAGAAGAATTAAAACCTTAGAATCATTATATACTATTTTTGAAAGTCTAGAAAATATTTGAAGCCTTATTTTATATTTTTGGGAATTTTTTATAAAGTTTTGTAATTGAATTAATATTTGCAAGTATTTTTGAGTTTTGGATAAATAAGGTTTCCTACATCAAATTAGGAACAAAAGTTTTACAAATACATTTTATAGAATTTCTAAATTCCTAATTTTGGATTTATAAGGAATTCAACACCAACGTAGGGTTTTGAAATTTAGAAACCATATTATTGAAATTTGGGAGATAAAAGGAATTTCACCTAGAGATTTGAAATTTTGAAATCTTTGTCAAAATTGTTGATTAGGAAGAAATAAGGTATTTTCCTTAAAGAGTAGAAGTTGAATATTATATTGAAATTGTTATTTAAAACATTAGGGAGATATAAGGTAGTCTACAAGTGTTATCATGACAACAAAAAAATTCTTTCTTTTAGAATCCCAACTTCTTAAAGGTCCTAATTACACTTCATGGAAAAACAAAGTGAGGTCAATATTGATAGTAGAAAAAATTTGATTTTTTTTTTAAGGAGGAAAAAGTAAACCTACTAAAGATGCTAGAGAAATTCAAAAGTATGAAGAAAATGAAGCAAAAGCAATCATGATAATAACATTTGCAATTACAAATGATATACAAGCATACATTATTTTAGTAGTAACTTCTACAGAATCCTGGAATACTTTAGCCAAGATATTCAAAAGAAACAATAAAGCCACTATCTTGAATCTTCAAACTCAATTGCATTCTCTAAAAGTTAATAGTGGTGAAAGTATAGAATTATTTCTAAGAAAATTGGAACATATAAAAGTAAAATCATTAACCTTATGAGAAAATGTAGAAGATGAGTTTCTTTTTAAAGTAATTCTAAGAGCACTTCCAAAAAAATTCAAGCATCTAGTCACATTTTTACAAATTCTAATTAAATATACTTCATTTGATGAGTTAGTCAATATACTACAAGAGTATGAGGTAGAGAATTCAGTTAAAGTTGAAATGACTAACAATGCCTTAGTCTCAAAAGATAACCCACAAGGAAATGTTGCTTCATTCTTAAGGGATAAATCAAAATGGAATAATTAATATTGTCATATATGTAGAAAGAGATGGCATAGTACAAATTATTGTAGATTCAAATCAAGAAATCAATATTAAGAGAATAAAACAAATTTTGGAATCCAATAAAATAGGTCATTTCAACCAAGATAATATTAGAATCAATATAGGATGAAATGTTGGGTGGGATGTCCTGCTCTACCTCCCTCCCTCCCCTCCCCTAGTTTTACCTCAATCTCTTGGTACATCCTAGGCCCTTCTATCTAGGCTTGCTACCATTGCAGACAATCTCCTTATGGTGGGAGGTCCCTGACCCACTTGTATGCTCCTTGCCCAACCTGTTTGAGGGTTTCCTGCATGTGCCCCTAACTTGGGGTATCATTGGGTTCTCCCTTGGGTCTCCTACTAATATTTCAAGATCCTTTCCTAGTTGCTCTCAGATCCTTCCCAGGTTTTTTATAGGTTTTCTACTTGGTGTAGGATCCTTGTTTTCCTCGACTACGAAATGTGGTGGTTTCGAGTTGGGGGATCTTCATCTGGTTTTATTGTAGTTCAACCTCATGTGCAAGGGTATTTTATGGCCTATGGATATCCCTAGAATTGCTTATCCATTTTACAAGCCCTGTGTGGGATGCTACATTTTGGAATGCCTTCCTAGGCCATTCTTGGGCGGGATCTTGGTTTTATTTTCTAGTTCCTGTTGTTCTCGAATTGTGCAAGGGGATTTCATAGCCTGTGGAGATCCTTAGAATTTTTGATCCAATTTCCAATCTCTATGAGGGATGATGCTTCTTGTACAACCTTCCCTGGTCATCCTTGGGTCGGATCCTGGTGTCATTTTTGAAGTTCTAGTTGTTCCTAGTTTTTGGTTTTCCTACGTAGGATTCCATTTTTTTTAGTTTACTTGTATTTATCCTGACCCTGCTTGGGTGGTATGGCCCTTCCTAGTTTGACTAGTGACTTTATCTAGTCCATATGCCTTCTTGGGTTGAATTTTCTCTCTAGGTGGATTTGGCTTCTGGTTTCTCCATGGCAGGATTCTAGTTTCTAGTTTTTCCCTTTGGCGGGATTTTCAATTTGGTTTTTTCCTACCATGGGTAGGATTTTTCATATTTCCTGCTTTGGGTGGGATTTTTCATTTGGTTTTTTCCTGCCTTGGGTGGGATTTTTCAAATTTCCTGCTTTGGGTGGGATTTTTCAAATTTCCTACTTTGGGCAAGATTTTTTAAATTTCCTGCTTGAGGTGGGATTTTTCAAATTTCCTAGTTTAAATTTCTTGCTTGGGCAGGATTTTTTAAAATTTCCTGCTTTGGGTGGGATTTTTAATGTGTTTTTCAATTGGCCTATCCTTTGGCCTTATGTTTAGTCTGTTGACCTTATGTAAAAAGGTTTTGGGGCCCCTTTCAAAACCCACTTTTAATGAAATATTTTACCAATAAAAAAAATATATTAGAATCAATATAGAACACATCAACAACAATTCTAGTGTTAGAATAAATACACTCAACCTTAGCTACAATATAAAGAAGGAAATCAAAAGGGGCACTTAGCTCAAGAAATTCAAGAAATTCAAGAACTAGAAGAATATGTAGAACATGAAGTTAAAGCTCTTTCAATAATGATAGTATTTTATAAAGATGCTAATTATTTACTTGATCAAGATACATATAGGGAACAAAAAAAAAATAAGAGCACAAGTTCTAGAACTAAGACGAAGACCATATTGGAAATTAAATTCTTCAATATCCAAATAATGTAATACAAGGGGGTGTTAGAGTAAATTACATTATTTGGTACATGCTAATGTACCACCTTGGGTACATCTTTATATTAGGAGTGTATCTTATATTAGAGTGTGAGTATTTGTTTTATGCAATGTAATGAATGTATAAGTATTATTAGGGTGTGCAAAGTATTTAATAATGTAAATGTGCATAATAGTCCATGTGCATATGTGTTGATAGAGTAGGAAAATGAAGAGTCTCAAGTAGAGTGAAGGCCAAGAGTACTCCATATGAAGAGTCACATTCCATTATATATGTGTCTATGTGTGTGTGTGTGAGACACAATGTAGAGTAAGAGTGTGTGGAAGTATGGTGTATTTGAGATCTTTATTCTATATCAAGATACTATTTTCATGAGCATATTTTATTGGTAATTTTATGAGTTGTTGTAGAAGTCATTTATGAGTTTTATATGATTATAATACTGTCATTATATTATAATTCATATAGCAACTTTTTTTCTTTTTCTTTTTTGAATTTACATTGTGGAATCAGTAGCTACTATGAATTCAGGCAGACTATTCAGTTTTTATGGCCACCACAGTATTCTACACTATCCATCCTAGAAGTTGTCGCATAGTTCTTCGTGTAGTATGCCCCTATAATGACCATGCCACAATAATTTTAAACCTTTTACTCCACTAAAAGCACTAGGAAATGGACAAGCGTTCAGTTTGATGAGACCCAAGATTTGAACCTTGGACCTCTACCCCCTTATAGGGTTTGGTCAAACCAATTGGTCTACACCTCGAACCTAATATAGCAATTTTATTTTAGATATTGTGGTTATTTTGATTTAATTATTAAACATCAAAAGCTAACATTACACAATAGGGTACCACCATTGGTAGTCATGACTTCAAAGGAATTACAAGTATTAATGTAATAGTTCCCCTATTTTCCACCTGTGGGTTAATAAAGTTATGTGTGCATCATGAATCAATGAGAATTATTACTCATCATGCTTTATTGTGTCCTATCACTTTCATCATTTGAGGATTTGATATACCTTCTAAGGCATGCATCAAAATTTTTAATTGAGATTCAGTTGGGACATTTGGTTGTTTTGTGTGTTGCTCCTCCTGATGATCCTCTTCCACCTCTAAATATTATGTGGTTGTTGCCTCATGCACCTCAAGCACATATAATTTATTGTGCACACAATTATGTCCTAGGAATACTTTTCATCATGGTTATAACATAGCCCATGGGCTCTTTTAGATTCCATATTTTATCATGTCAACGCTTTGATGGTAAGATATTTGTTAGCAATATTTGGTGTTTGCTTGGACAAAAAATATGTTTGAGATTGAGAAAAAATGGGGGTGCATCGTTGATCCTTAAATTTTTATTCTTCCAACCTATCTAAGGCTATTGCCTATTGTGCATAAAATTTTTAGAATATGCCCCCACTCATCCTTTATCAATTATCAATATGATGGATAATTGGATAAATAAAGTATTGGAATTAGGCTTATGAGCATCGGGTGGTGGTGGCTGAGAAAAAGCCTCTAGTTTGTGGTAACATTGTGGTGAAGTCTTCTAAAGGATGTACATGCTATAATACAGATCATCTTAATGTTATTGAAGCAATACCCAAAAGTCCCACCAATAAAAATTACAAAGTGTGTCTAAGCAAAGAAGTGGGTGAATAAATGGGTACACATGAACTACGGATGGGTTCCAAAAGCCCACCATAATCATAGCAAGAAGAAGAATGGGATCTCGTAACTCTGCCCATTATGGAAGCAATGGGTGAAGAAATAGGATGCCAGTGGACTGTGATCTAATATTGAAATTATGTCTTGCAAGTGGTTTAGTTCTAAAATAATTGTAGTGAGCCTGAAAGCCCATCCTAAAGGAGGTAAACTATGCTGGGTAGAATTTTGGATGATAAAAAAACAATGGGTAGACCCAAAAAATTTGACCATGCTAAAAACCCCATCCATTCCAAGTATGTTAGATAAGCCTCCTGGAAAAGAGAGTAATGGACTTGTTTTTGGGTATGAATGGCAAATAGCTGAGGAGGGAGAAATCATTGCCTACCCAACAGGCAATGGGTCGAACATCAGGTCTATAAGAATAGTCAATTTCAATAAGTCTATTCACATAGTAAATGGTCAATTTTCTTTAGGTATAGGTGGGTAGAGATTATGATCCACCAAGATTATTAAACGAGTTATACTAATCAAGGGCTCATATTTATATAGATCCACCTACCTCCTTCTGATAGCTACCTTCAACCGCATTCCTCAGAGAGTTAGAGTATTTGTAGCATGGCTATTTCTCTAACATGACCACACTACCAAAACTAATATTGTTAATGCTTGTAATAGAACTTATTGTAAAAGCTATTTATATTGGGATGATGGGCATTCTAGGGCATCACCTCTTTATCCATTACAACTCATATGTAAAGCTTTTGCTATTCAAGAAATACAAGTATATTATTGTTTGATCTCCAAACAATATTTTAAATATGTGACTATTGAATGCTTATTTTTGCTAAAGCTAGTTGCATGAAGATGCTTTAATTCTACAATCTAGATTTCATGTATTTCATTTGGTAGTTCTAGAATTTACTTTCAATTAGGTGTGATAGATGCTAAATAAGAGTCGTGTTGGCTGATTTGTTAGGTAGTTCATATGTGTTTCTCATAGTGGTCTAAGTTTATTATGCATATATTTTGATGTGGTTGAATCCATCCACATTAAATTCTATCTTTAGCTCCATTTGCTTTCTTTTGGCCCCCCTTTTCCTTGGCATAGTTAGCTAGGACCCATGTAGTTTTCTAACCTCATGGTCACTCAATTTTCGTCAAGGTTTGTGGGCATGCAAACCTTTTAATTAGGTGGAATTTTGACCAAAATTTTTAGGTATGCTTAGTGGTACATTTAGGTCATACCCTCCTTATTGCGCATAACCCTCCTTATTGCATAGATCCTGGTGATAGTCTATTTTGTAATATCTACATTTTTTTCACCTGGTGACTCTGCTAAGGATAAACTAGTCTCCATGACTAGTTGTCCTATTATATTGTTCTAAAATCCTATTTTTCTAGAGGACTCAAGGTTTGGTAAGTAGACTTGACCTCATTAGTATGGAAGCTATACTCATATGGTGACTTCACTAGGGAGGAAGAACCCATAAGTTGTGAATGACCCATGTCACTTATGGCTCAATAGGGCTATCCTTGTGGGAATTATGCAAGCCCTCTAAATATACTAAACCAATATGACATACCTGAGGTAGCTTTGAAGACCCTACAAGACTTTAATGGTACAAAAAAACTTTATATCAGCACTACCAGGATGTGGCCATCCTGGCTGTCATTCACAATATTATATCAGAAGATGTCATGTTAAGGCTCCTTGCCTTTTCTCTCAAAGAGAAGGTACTATTGTGATATAGATATCTCAAAAATGGAAGTATTTACATATGGGTATATTTGGTGGAGGTCCTCGTTGGCACATTTAATATCTCAAGAGATCCATTTTCATTGCTCACCTAGTTCTCATTTATCAAGCGGATGCCTTACGAAAATATTTCAAACTTAAATATCTGATTCAAAAGTACTTGGACAAGAATTCCTCATGAATATCAACCATCTCATTCTCAGGCCTACTTGTTCTATATTTGGGCCTTCAACCCTGATATGAGCATCCTCATGCAGTAGTCAGGAGAAAGGAGATTTTCCCAAATATTCAAGGAAGCCTTTCAAGTTGAACGTATCTTGATTTAAATAGGAAAAATTCCACTTGGGGAACTTATCTATCCATTGCAAATTTTTGTAAGTGTATTTACTACAGAGGTCATGCTTGTTCAATATCAATCAATGTAGGATGATTTTCTTGTCTATCCCCATAGGAACATGCACCAAATATAGTAAGAACTACGAGTGGAAATCTAATGGCTGGTTGTAGAGGTCAAAATAATGAAAAGGAAACTCTCAGCAATAGAAAGGGAAGAGCTTAGTAATTGGAAATTTTCTATGCAACAACCTTGTGTGTAGTCTACTACAAGTAGAAGGGTTGTTTCAAAGCAAAGGGTGCTGCCATATGAAGATAGAGGATGGAAAAAGGATTAGATTCCTAGCTCATGTAGAAAAAATGTTTGTACATTCCTTATGATGAACAAATTTTTTTCCTTTAGTTATCTGCAAGGATATGAGAGGTGGGAGAATGAATTCTTGGAAACCTCTCTTATGGAGCAGTATATGCACAAAAACACCTTGATCCTACCTACGCAAAGCATAATGGTGGAAGTACAAAGCCTTATAGCACTTCTTCCCCAACAAGACTCAATACTCAGTCATTAAAGGATAGAGTGTGCCCAAAATCCCATGTGTAATCTTGGGATAGTTTCAAATGATGAGATAGTATCATGTTCATTCTAGCATGGATCGTATTAATCATCCTCCATCGAGCTACTCTATAGAAACTAGACTAATAGTCACCAGATCCAAGGGGACCTAAAAGAACATAATTGTGATGATTGGATCATGTTTGAGATAATTGTTGCTACTCAAGGGGATGAGGTATGGGTGATGATCCAATATTATCCCAAGAAAGTACGATGTTGGTATCCACCCGTGGATGAGTCAGCAATGGGGGCCTATGCTAAGGTGGTAAGAGAATTTTTTGCATAGATGATTGGAAGTCAAAGTATGAGAATTTTGAGGTAAAATGTAATATTTTATTGAAGCTCCATTACAATTAATAATGACTACAGAATATTCCAATATGAGCATGAAGAACTTCTCAAGTTTGATGCCATTTTTTCTAGGTAGAAGGATCTCTATCTTAGGCATGTGAAGCACACCATAAATTTGTGTAAGATAGCCAACAATTAAATAAGAAAGTGAGACATGTACAAGACCATGTAGTTGGTGGTATCATCTTTAGTTGGGGTTAATTGGAGGTTAATTCCATTAAGTTTCTACCATCTAGCTAAATTTCCAAGATATTCAAAGTCAAAAATGCAATGGGATTCCTAGGTGTCATATTTTCTTAAAAGGCACTTCCTCCCATATTTGTGTTTTTTTCTTCCTTGTTTATTTTTGTTTTTTGTTGTGTGTTGTGACTCCGTAGCCCAATGGATAATTCTCCTAAAAATCCACAATCGCATAAAGCAGTACTGCCAAGACTCATGTAAAAAGATAAGATTTGGATGTACCATCATATGATCCATGTCAAACCAAATATTTCAAGGGCGGCATCCATGATATGGTTAGCTAGATAAGTATCCTATATAAGATGCTTCATATACAACATTTTTTATTTGTTAAAGGATGATTTTAAGAGCACATATAAGTGTTCCCATGATGAATTATAATGGGTATAATAGGTTCTTATTGGACTACGTGAGAAATAAATGTTGTAGCAAGATGGGAAAATATCCTTAGTATTCTATATGTTCTTGAAGTAGTAGTGTGCTAATGGGAATATAGTTTGTGGGAGTGTTCTATGGACTAGGCAATTCATCATGACATTACCATGGGATAACCCTAAGGTTGCCTTCCCTTTTATTTCTTTGTTTTTTTGTCACTAGCTCCTTCCTTTGTCCTCCCTCTGTGCTTGTTGTCACTAACTCCCTAGTGGAACCTATAGTCTTCCTACTGCTACCTCATATCCTCCTACCTTCCCTTTTATTTATTATTTTTCTTATTTCCTAGGCCTCCCTCTCCTTTTATCCTTTATTCTCTTCTTATACCCTTCTTTTGATCATTTTCTCCAGTTTTTTTACCTTGTTGTATGTGTAGTTTTGACCCCATTTTCCATCACCCTCCTTTGTCTTGTAGCCTCCCCTGGTTGTATTTGTTTGTGCTTTTTCTATCCCAAATATGGTCATATAGGTTGTTGTTCCCACAAGTGGAAATTCTCTCTGACCCACCAAGAATGTGGGTCAAATTTTGAGCATATACCCTCACTCATCCTTTATCAATTATCAAGATGATGGATAATGGAGAAATAAAGTTTTAGAATTAGGCTTATGAGCATCGAGTGGTGATGGCTGAGAAAAAATCTCTAGTGTGTGATAAATATATGGTGAAATCTTTTGAAGGATGCATAGGATACAATACATAGAGGTGATATTTTATTGAAGCAATCCCTAAAAGTCCTACAAATAAAAATTGTAAAGTGTGGCTAAGTGAAGTAGTGGACAGAGAAATGAGCATACATGAATTATAGGTGGATCCCAAAATTCTATCACAATCATAGTGGGTGTAATAATGGGATCTCATAACTCCACCCATCACAAAAGTAATAGGTGAAAAAATAGGATGTTGGTGAACCATGATCTAATCCTAAAATGTTGCCTTGCAAGTAGTTTAGTGCTAAAATAATGGTAGTGAGCCCAAAATCCCACCCTAAAGGAGGTAAACTATGCTGGGTAGAATTTTGGATGATCAGCTAGCGATGGGTGGACCCCAAAAGTCCACCCATTCCAAGGACATCAAATAGGCCTTGAAAAAATGAGAGTAATGGGATCGATTTTTGGGATGAATGGTGAATAGCTACGGAGGAATAGATTATTGCTTACCTAGTAGGAAATGGGTCGAACCTCACGTCCATAAGAGCAGTCTGTTGGATAATATTACATTATTTGGTACATGTTTAGATTAGGATTTACTTTATGCAATGGAATAAATGCACAATAATGTGTAATGATGTAAATGTGCATGTTGTCCACAATTACATGAGTCCTGTAGAATTGGAAGAACAAGTGTCCTAGTTAGGTATGCATGTGTACAGATGTTTGTCATGCATAGGAATATGAAGAGTCATAGGAAGAGTAAGGGCCAAGAAACACCATATGAAGAGTCACATTCCATCCTATATATGGATGTGCAATCGTAATAGAATAGTATCACAAAGCGAAGTTCAAGAGATGGGAAATCACCCTTGGAGGTGATTTAATATGATGTATATGACGTCTTTTATTCAATAAGAGTTTATTGTATTTTTTAACATTTACCATTAGCAATGTTTGAGTTATTTCATATTTTGAATATAATATTATTTGCTTAGCATTATTATTTCCTTCATATTGACTTTATTATTATTGATTTAGTGGCCATATTATTGAGTGGTTATTCATAAAAAGCTAACACAATTAATCTCAAGGAGTCTATTTACACAGTAAATGGTCAATTTTCCCCATATATAGGTGGGAAAATATTACAATCCACTAGGATTATTAAACGAGTCATACTGATTAAGGACTCAGATTTATATAGAACCACCTACCTCCTAATAACTAACTTCAGCTACATTCCTTAGAGAGTCAGAGGATTTGTAGCATGGCTATTCCTTTGACACAGTCACGCTATCTGACCTAACATTATTAATGCTTGTAATAGAACTTATTGTAAAATTTATTTGTACTAGAATGTTGGGCATTCTAGAGTGTTGGCTCTTTAGCCATTACAACTCATATTTAAATCTTTTGTTATTCAATAAATACAAGTGTATTGTTTGGTCTTCAAATAATATTTTAAAATGTTACTATTGAATGCTTATTTTTTCTAAATCTAGTTGAGTGAAGATGCTTTAATTCTGCAATCTAGATTTTATGCATTTCATTTGGTAGTTTTAAAATTTACTTTCAATCTGGTGTGATAGATGCTAAATAAAATTAGTGTTGGTTGATCTATTAGGTAGTTCATTTGTGCTTCCCATAGTGGTCTAACTTTATTGTGCATATATTTTGATGTGGTTGAATCCATCCCCATTTAATTTCTATCTTTAGATTTGTTTTCTTTCTTTTAGCCTCCCTTTTTCCAGGTATGGTTAGCTAGGATTCTTGGAAGCCAATATTCTTTAGATATTGACCTACGTAGCCACCTGACCTCATGGTCACTCAATGTTGGTCAAGGTCTGTGGGTGTGCAAACCTTTCCATTATGTGAACTTTCGACCAACACCTACTATAATGATTGTGACCTCAATATTTTAATTTCAACTTTAATATCATATTTTAAACCACTCATAAAATAACTATGGAAGAATTCAAGACTCAAACTAGTGGGAAATTTGGCCAATTTTTCAAACTGAGTTTGATAATCTCAAGTGGTTGAAGTTTTTTAAGTTTAGAAAGGGCTCCTATAAAATCTTCAAAGTCACTAGGACCAAATTGAGTGAGTAGTTGTTTCTCAAATTATAGCCAAATAATATCAAGGTTTGCTTTCCAAGGCCATTAAAACCAATGCAAGCCATCTAATTCAAAAAATAAAGAGTAAATTGTGAGGCACATATAGTGTGAAAAATTATGAAGACTAAAATATTGTTTTGCTTGACACAACCATCCTTTTAGATCATTTTCATCAAACTTAGGAAAATCTAATTTGGGAAGTTTAACTCCATTGTTATTGGGGTCTTACCATTGTTGATGGTTATCCTTATGGTCATGAGAACCAATAAACCATATGTGTGGGTGTTATTATTTAAACGACTTTTGAAGCCTATAATTTTTCCATTCAATTCCTCTTTAATTTTCTTTATCCCCTTACCACATAGGTTAAGGAGTCGTGTAGAGATTTCATATCCACCCTCAACTAATTTAAACCATTTGTTAACTAATCTCCCAATGCTTCCCCCAAGACTACATGAACGACAATTTTTTTTATTTATTGTACCTTTTATTGTTCTCTAGTACTTGTAGCCATGCTTTATGATTTTTGATATTCTAATGATACTTACTAAAAATAGGAATACTATTTTGATAGTTACTATTTTTAGTAATGATCCCAAAAATTGTTTAGGTGTTATTTATCAAAACTATCACCTCAAAAAAATTATTAGGATGGGTTAGGTCTCAAAATGGCTTTTTCAACACTCTAGACTTTTTTTTTTAGAGGAGTGTTGTCTTCAAGTATTGTTGGTTTTTCTCCTGGATTTTTGGTTCACTTAGAAAAATAAATTTTGTTTGACAACTCTTTATTAGTCATTATACTATTTTTTATTGACATATTCTATTACTATCATTGTAGCTCATTATCTCTAATAATTATCTTGGTAGAATCTATTACTAACAATTTTCCTATCTATTATGATTCCCAACTGTCATAGACAACTATTATTGATGTTGAAATAATTTGTCTTGACTATTACTAAATATAACTAAATTCATATCCAACTATTAATAACTACTTCTCTTTATAGCACCTTTCTTAACAGTTACTTTTACCACCAATTATTTTGGTTGTTTAATATAGTTGATTCTAGGATAGTGTAGTCTCTTCAATATGCTCAATTTTTATGGTAGGATTTTTTATTTTAGGTCGAGCATTTAATAGAAATAGGGTACTCTAGGCTAGGGTATATGTATTTTCCATATCCATTTGTTATAACACAATGACAAACAATAGTAATTTTACCAATATTTCAGGCCATTACTCGAGGATTCCACGTATACCCTTGAGCACACTACCCACCTCTCTAACAGTGTGAGAGGGTGGTATTCTTGAATGCTCTGTTTAATACACTATAAAAATACATGGTAAAAAATATTCCTAGGGATAAACATTTCTCCTAATCCTAGGTGGTATCTCGATATACCCAAAGATATAGGGGAGCTCAACTTCACATAAAGGTGTTGTATGAGGTCTAGATATTAGAGTTTGATCACCCCTCACTTTACTAGATACTTTATGGGTAATATAACTTAGCCAATAACCATAGATCTTTCATAATATTTTAAAATCCCTAATACAAGGCTTCTAAGCTATTAAACCAAAATAGGAAATAAGGGCTCAAATTTTTATAGGATACTATGCAAAAAAATAAAAACACAAGAATTTAATACTTAACAGTCAAAATAGCAAAGTAGAAACTATCACAATCGTAGTAGAGCATGGTTTTGGAAAGTTCTATTATACCAGTTGTTAAGAACCTTCTAAGAACATCCACAAATATTACAATAAAAGCAAAAAATTCATGAAAGAACAAAATATTGCAATACAAAATGTAAATGTAGAAATCTCACAAATCACAATACAAATCATGGGCCTCTTTGAGGGGGAAACCTCCTTAATACTTTGATTTAATTATGTAAAAAAGATACATCCATTCCTATCCCTCATATTTTTAAGGACTCTTCATAACCCTACCTAATGCTCAAGATTGGCTTACATGCAAAATGTTAGCCAAGCTAGAATATTCTACCAAATAAAATAGTTACATTCTTTATAATAGTTACATAAAATGATGCCACTTGTCTAGGTACCTCTAGTGCCACAAAATATTATAAAATATTACATAATATCATTACAAAACTATTACAAAACATTATAATGGGGTCCCCATGTTAAGAAATGGATTATTACATAATAGTGTTAGGATGAAGTACCAACAATTAAAATAATGAAAAGGAGGAGAACTATTAAAATTATAGATTTTTAGTTTGCTCCTTGAACATCTAAAACTTACAAATAAAACATGGGATGGACTATGAGAATCCATATGTAGATGTAAAAAAAGGACATCTTATCATAATCTAAACTTAGAGAGATAATTTTAATAGGGAATTTTAATACAAGAACAATATGTGAAAAAACTAGCATGCTAAGTAACAAGGAATATCTAGGTATTAATCCATTTGGATATTAGAAGAGGGAAACCAATAATGGACAAGATGCTTAGAGGATAGAGGGTCCATTACTAATTTTGGTGAAGAATATTGATCCTTTGTGGCATACATGGATTGATCATTTGCAATGGTAGGAGTATATGGAAGAAATATAAAAAGTATACATGTGTAAATTATAATGGGATAAGTATTATTGACTATGTCATTTACTCACAAAATATAATAGAGAAGAAAATAAAAGTAGATATTGAAGTCTCCCCAATAGAATTAAAATCGGGTTAAACCCAATGTGTATAAAACTATCATGACAAGAAATAAATTAACAAATAGAAAAAGTGTAGCCTAATCAACAATCATCAACAGAGGAAAGATCCTCATAACCCAAGAGATCTAATTAATCTTTAAGGAAGTAATAAAGACATATTTTATAGAGAGAATAAAATAAACAATGGAGCAAGGAATCAATAACCATGATTTAACATATACAATTCAAAAGTATTAAATGTGTACAAAAGATTTATATTTAGGAAGAATAAAATTAGTTTTCTAACTAATGCATCATAATATGAAGAAGATATAAAATCAAAGATATCTCTAAAATAACTAGGTTAAGAGAAAAAAAAAATGTACAAATGGATAGTGAAAGCAAAAAAAAAGAGTATGTGAGTACATTACTAGAAGAACTAGTCTATGGAAGAGTAACCCAATGTTATTCTAGAAGGAAATTCAATAGAAAACATTAAAAAAAAATAACATTATAGAATTTCAATAGTTAAAATATGCAAAATAATTATATGAATGATAGCAAGTATAAGAGGTCTCTTCCATAATCATAAAAACAAAGAATATATTTGCCTTAATGGAGGCCAAGCGAGGTGTTAAAAATCTAGGAAAAGGAAAGGCTTATGACATGGAAAAAATGAATATTGAATACTTAAAATAGGTAGTAGAGGCCCCTTCCATAATCATCACAACAAAAAATATATTTACCTTAAGGGAGGCCAAGGTATTAAAAACCTAGGAACATGCAAGCCTTATAACATGGATGGAATGAAGACTGAATACTTGAAATAGGGAGTAGAGGACTTAGCACCAAGTGGGTATTCTACAACACCATCGACATGGATTTCTAAGGAATTAAACAATAATTTTAAAAATACCTCTCTCCAATAGTGGATACATTCACAATACTCAAATTACCAAAGCATTATGGTTAATTCCCTCTTTGCAAAGTTGTTTGGAAGTATGATTAAGAGTAGAATTAGTGAGTGGGTGGAATAATGAGGAAAGAGGGTAAAATGACAAGCATGATTTATACCAATAACTTGAAGATAGACCATGTCATCACTTTGGAAAATTATTGAAAAATATGGAATGAAAATAGTGAACCCTATTATTGTTTGTGGATTTCATTGCTTTTTTGACATAGTGCCTAAAATTAAACTATGGAGCAGAATGAAATATATAGGCATACTAAAAATGTATAGAATAATCATTCATAGATTCTATAAGGAGGTCCTAGCTAAAAATAGAATGCAAGAAAATATTTCAAAATTCCTTAGAAGTGGCATAAAATTTAAACATGGATGCTCATTATCCACTAATTTATTTAGTGTGTGTATTGGCAAATTAGAAGAGTGGTTATATTTGAGTAGAGAGGATGGTGCTCATTTGGGAAGATATGTGGAAATACTTTTTTCTCTATGTAGATTATCTCACTCTAATTACAAGTCCAAAACACTATTTAAAAAATACTGTAAAGTCCTTAGAGTACTATTACAATGATATAGGCATGCAAGTAAATACCAAGAAGACCAAGATCATGATCTTCTCTATTCAAAAGAAAATAAATAGTGAAACTTTTATTATGTAGAGCATCTTCTTGAATAATCAATGAAGTACACATACACTACACCAAAAAAGGGCTTTAATGACAGTTGAATTACGATGGTTTTTTTTTGGTAAAAAACCACCCTAAGAGGGTAGTTTTAAACTGCCCTCTTAGATTCATCCTAAGAGGGTGGTTTTAAACTGCCCTCTTAGGACTAATATGATGATTATAAACTATAATATTTTGTTTCCCCTAAGATGACAGTTATAAATCACCCTCTTATCCCTAACAGGGTGGTTATATAATCGCCCTCTTAGGGATAAGAGGGTGATTTATAACCACCCTCTTAGGGGAAACAGTTTATAATCACCATATTAGAAGAGTTAGAAATTAAAAGAATTAAAATATGATGATTATAAACCACCATCTTAAAAGAAGAATTAAAATATGATGGTTATTAACCGTCTTCTTAAAGGAATTAAAAATGATATAATAGGTATAGGTTAAAATTAAGACGTATCCTACTAGGGGATAGATTAAAATTAAGATGTGCATGTCTAGCGGTTATTCTGATATTTACTAGGGTGGTTTATCTTCACCATTGTGGGATGTGATTATATTGGGGGATATTTGTGCGTTGTTCTTCTATTTTCTAGGGTAGTTTATCTTTTCCATTGTGGGATGCAATTCTGCTAGGGGATGATTGTGTGAGAGAGCCAAAATAGTTTACCTGTTGTACTTTATCCTTCATAACCAAAGAGATTCCCCTACAATTTGATAAAATAGTTGAACAAGACCCCAAACCCCTCTCATGGATTCCAGGTACGTTCATTTTATATAAATACATGGGTTCATTCCTTTGATATAAATACTTTCATGTTGTTGGTTGGGGTTTGCCCTAAAATTTCTTGTGACACCTACTACTTTACCCTTGGTTCTTCACTTCGTTGAATAAAATGGTGAGATATGAGGGCCAAAGTAGAAGTTGAAGGTATAGAATGGGGCATGAAGATGAATTTAATATTAGAAGAGATGAGGTTAGTTAGGTTAAGTTAATTTTAAATTATTTTTGGTATTTACTATAACTTTTTCAACCTCGTGTCCTTTTAGGGTTTAAAATTTTTTTGTTTGTAAAGTTTAAAACCTATATTACCTTAATACTACCAAGAAACAAATATTGAAACCCTAGGGTTATTGTATGATCTAAAATTTAAACCTTAGGGCTTAACTTTTGTGAACCCATGTCCTTTTAGGGTTTTAGTATTTCACATTGAAGATGCAACTTGCTTGAAATATGTTGGTTAGTAGGATTGAGTGTTCATAGGTGTTTTCTTGGTTCAGTTGGTTGTGCCTATTCTTAAATAATTAGATTCTTATAACTTTATCTTTACCTAAAAATTATAATTTTTAATAAACACAATTTTGAGCCAACATTTTTGTTGCTTTTTCCACAAGTAGTCTTGTTTTTTTTTTTTGAAAAAAATTGAAAATCTTGTATTAAAACAAAGAGCAAGTACAAGAGGGAGCAAGAACATCCCAACCAAGAACCCAGAGACACAAGACCTCAGCAAAGAGCGAGAGGGCAGCACAAACCAACACTAAGCACTAGAGACAAATAAGGCGCGAAATCGTGACAGACAAGATGGCCGAGGTCACAACCGCACAACCGGTCGTGAAAACGCGACATGTCGCGAATTCGCGACAGCCAAAGCCAGTAGCCCCCGATCGCAAAAAATGTCACGATATCGCGATGGAACCAACACAAAGCAGTCAGTCCACAGAATTGTCGTGATATCGCGACACATCAACCAATTGCCACCAATGCGCCAGAAGTGTCGCGATTTGGCGACATGTCGCGAATTCGCGACATGTCGCAAAATCGTGACGGCCAAAGCCAGCAGCCCCCGACCACGAAAGATGTCGCGATATCGCGACAAAAACATCACAAAGCAGTCAATCCTCAGAATTGTCGCGATATCGCGACGCATTTTCCAGTTGCCACCTTTGCACCAAAAGTGTCACGATTTCGTGACATGTCGCAAAATCGTGACATGTCGCAAAATCGTGATGGCCAAGTCCAGCTGCTCCCGACTACAAAAGATGTCGTGATATCGCGACGGAAACATCACAAAGCAAACAGTCCTCAGAATTGTCGCGATATCGCGACGCAAATTCCAAATGCCACCAATGCGCCAGAAGTGTCGCGAGATCGCGACAAGAAGAACCTTCAGCATCCAAACCTCCCAAGTGTCATGAAAATGCGACAGGTTGACCACTCGGCGACCAATCATCATAAAAGTCGCAAGATCGTGACTGATGTCTTCCGTGTTGCCCCAGCAACCAAAGTGACGCGAAAACCAAGCAACATCGAGCCAATGGTCCCAATGACATAACATGGCACGAAAAGGAGACATCTTCCACTCGTTAGTTGCGACCACACAATCGGTCATGAAATTGTGACAACAACTAGCCAAAGAACGCGACATCGCTGAATGTCGTGATATCGCGACAGGAAGTCTCCAAAGGCCGTGGCGACAAAACCTGTCGCGATATCGCGACAGGTTGCCACCGAGGGTCGCGATAACACAGCAGGTCACGAAAACGCGACGAAAAACTCCCAAGACACAGAATTTTTTCATTTGCTCAAAAATTTTGCAAGACCTTGTCTAATCACAGCATCTTCCACAGGCATGTTACTGTGCAGCTGAACTCCAACCTCCTTTTTCGCACCCAACTTGGCAAGGAAATCGGCCGCCGAATTTGAATCCCGATTCACATGGATAGGGATCACATCCTCAAGTTCCCTCCAAAGGACCTTGATTTGAGAGACTAAGATCTGAATCCTCCACGCTTTCAAAGCAAAATTTCTCATACAATCAAGAGCGCCAACCAAAATTTGAGAATCAGTCTCAAGGATTATCTTTCTGTATCCCTGAGTGACAGCCCAGAAAGAAGCAACTTTGATGGCAAAAGCTTCAGCTTCGTTATTGGTGGCTCTTCCCATACCTTGGAGTTCCCAATAAAGAACAGTTCCAGTATGATCACGGCACACAACACCGATTCCAGCATTGCCCGAATTGCCCTTTGCAGCTCCGTCCGTGTTAATTTTGATCCAGCCAATCGGGGGGGTTTCCAACTAACCATGTTTTCTCTAATGTGAGCAGCAACTCTCTCTTCCTATGGACCCAGCTCAACCAGAATATCTTCTTCAGCATGTAAGGCAACCGTCTCAGTGACTTTGCTCCAGATAACCTGCCAAATTCCATCAAGAGAGGAGAAGGTCTCTCTAAAGATTCGAGCATTCCTTTCCAGCCACACTTGCCACCAGATGAAGAAGAGACCAAGCTCCCACCCCAATCGAAGGGCTTTTGATTTAAATCTAGATTTCTTCCATCTTTGCCAGATATTATTTCGAGTCAGGGCACCATTACCCTGGAGATTAAAAAGAGAGAACCATCGATTCCAGATCTGACCTATGAAGGAACATTCGAACATCAAATGGTCAGTAGTCTCTTCATGCTTATGACACAAAATACACTAAGAAGGACCAATAATTCCTTTGCTTCTGAGGTTATCATAGGTGAGGATGCCATTATGCATAAACTGCCAGACAAAGAAGTTCACTTTCGGCCAGCACTTGGAATGCCAGATTTTCTTCCGATCATGAACCGGAAATAAATGCGGGGGAGGCTCTGGGAGAAGCTGATCATAACCAGCCTTCACAGTGTAAATTCCAAGATTCCCATGGCCCCAAGCTAACTCGTCTTCTTCATCTCTGCCCGTCATAAATCTTGCTGACAAGATGTTGGTCAGAGTGGTTGCCAGCTTCGGAGGGATAGTGACAGGCCACTCCTCAAGTCACTTAAATTTCTTGAATTTATACTCACCCAATTGACTAGTGATGAAATAGTTCTCAATAGTGACCCAGCCCTTGGATTCTATGGCAGTTTTAATTGGAAGCAGTTCAGGATACTCCGTAATGATGGGTGGAAACTGGTCCCATGAGTCAGTCCAGAAACGTGCTTTCTCCCCTCTTCCCACTTTCCAGAACAATTGATTTTTAATTACTTGAGAGCCCAACTTGAGAGCTTGCCAAACTAGGGAACCATTACCATCCAGAGGGAAACGAAAAACTTCAAAGGGGTGGATGTTACCCAAATATTTGCTGGTCAAAATTCTCATCGAATAAATATGATGGTCGGGAGATCCATCTCCAATACAATTTACCCGCAAGGGCTTTGTTGTTGAGATTAGAGCTTCTCAAACCCAGACCCTCCTTTTTCTTTGGGTCGAGTAACTTTGTCCCGACCAACCAAGGCCCATTTCTTCCCACCTTTTGCTCCTTCCCATAAGAATCGCCTAGCCAGTTTGTCCAACTCTTTCCAAATAGAGTGAGGAGCAGCCAAGATTGAAAATTTATAGATAGGCATGACCTGAATAACTGACTGTAAGAAAGTTAAACGGCCACCTTAGCTTAACCATTTGTGAGACCAGTGGTTCATTCTATCTTTGATGCCATCCAGAAGATCTTTCCAAATGTCATTTTTCAATTTCTTGAAGTGCAAAGGAACCCCCAGATAGACTATAGGAAGAGATGATCTAGAGAAGCCCAAAATCTCTAAGATTTTGTCCTGCATCCGTTGGTCAAGATTGAAAAAGACAACTTTAGATTTGTTGTCATTGATAACTTGATTGGAGGCCCAAGTAGTCTTGTTTTTGCCTTATTGGATTTGGAACATTATTTTCCTTATTGTATTCTTGGACAAGAAAGGCTTTAAAATGAAGTAAGTTGCATTTAATTTTTTTTAAACAAAAATATAGGGGAATTATTTTTGTGGGATATATAGGTTTTTCACTTGGTTCGGTAAAAAATTACTATTTGGAACCATTATCTAGAAGAACTGATTTAACTAGACCAATCCACCTATCCTATTGGTAATGATGCATATATTTCTCATCCCATCAATACTCTATACATACTATCCTCAATAGATGTGTATTATTACATTGTTTTGCATTCAGTAATGCTCTATCAAAATAGATACATGGGGTATCGTCTAGTAACAGGCTTGTTCTTGAGTAGAGTCTCAAAACCTTAGAAGTTGTCCTATAGATACAATTTTAATATATTTGGATGGGACTGGGGAGTACCTTGAAACCACTGAAAGTATTAGCAATATTGGTTAGTTAAAGTTTCAATATTTTTATCCAAAGTTAAGTTATTCCCAATTTCATAAAATTGTTATTTCTTGACCTTTTTAGGTTGTGCCCATAAGCATATTGCATGCTAATAACCCATGTCAAATTATTATGGGTGTTTCTTGGTTTGAATCTATTTTCAAGTTCAACAAAGGTAAGAAGTGGGAAAAGAAGAAGAAGATATATATCATCGAGAAAACTACCTATAAATTTACCGTTAAGTTCAAAAAATAGAAATTAATATTTACTATTAATTTAATGTCTAAATTGAAAATTAAAAATTTCACACAAAAAAAAAAGTTGAGTTGCAAACATATCCATGAATGAGTTGCTATAAAATATTTTTTCCTTCTTTAGATCATTTTAAATTTTTCTCTGGTTTGCTTCAGCCTTCAGTAGATACTAACACAACACAGAAGAGAGCAAACAAATATGGCAATGAATTTTATAGATAGTGAAACAAAAATTTTAAACTCCTAGTTTTATTTTTATCCAATTTGTAACTAACTATTGTTTGTTCAATTATGTTTGTCATTCTCATAGGGTAAATATCCGCATAATTCAAACATTTTTTTATAAACTTCAATGAATAAGGTAACTACAAGTGTTTCTAACACCAACATTTGTTGAATATAAAACTGGTTTTTGGCATAATTATTATGATCATTATGATTTCTAATTTCCATTCTTCCTTTTCTCATTTTCTTTATGAGACTTTCAGATTTGGCACTTCACTACTTCTACATATGTTGCCATTATCAAACATCACTCAACCTCATATTGATGTCATGAGTTGTATACTAGTGAGTGCTTATAACCAGTAATAATTCTTGATATGTGTGAATGTCAAAGATGTAAAATCCTACCCTAGAGATGGCCATCAACTTCAACATATTTTCTTGCATAAATTTCTTCTTAGCAAGAGAAGAATGCATCTCTATGCAGTTTATTGTACCTTTTATGCTCAGTATTATGTTTGTGTAATGTTCATAAAATAAATGAAGTGTCATTTTCTATCTATGAATGAGTTGTTGTAAGATATTTTTTCCTTCTTTAGATCATTTTAAATTTTTCTCTAATGGTTTTGCTTCAACCTTCAGTAGATACAAACACAGAAGAAAGCAAACAAATGTGGAAATGAATTCTATAGATAGTGAAACAACAATTATAAACTCCTAATCTTTTTTATCCAATTTGCCACTTACTGCTATTTTTTCACTTATGTTTGTCATTATCATAGGGTAAAAAGCCCCAAAATTCAAATATTTTTTTATAAACTTCAGCAAATAAGGCAACTACAGGTGTTTCTAACACCAATATTTGTTGAATATAAAACTGATTTTTGGAGAAAAAATTATGATCATTATGATTTTTAATTTTCATTCTTCCTTTTCTCATTTTCTTTATGAGATTTTCAGATTTGGAACTTTATTACTTCTACATATGTTGCCATTATCAAACATCACTCAGCCTCATATTGATGTCTTGAGTTGTATACTAATGTGTGCTTATAACCAGTAATAATTCATGATACGTGTGAATGTCGAAGATGTAAAATGCCTAACTTGGACATGGCCATAAACTTCAACATATCTTCTTGCATAAATTTCTTCTTAGCAAGAGAAGCATGTAGCTTTGTGCACTTTATTGTCGTTACGTTCAGTATTATGTTTGTGTAATATTCATAAAATAAATGAAGTGTTATTTTCTATCTATGAATGATTTGTTGTAAGATATTTTTTTCTTCTTTAGATCATTTTAAATTTTCTCTGATGACTTTGCTTCAGCCTTCAATAGATACAGATATAGAATAGAGCAAACAAATGTGGCAATAAATTCTGCAGATAGTGAAACAATAATTTTAAACTCCTAGTTTTATTTTTATCCAATTTGCCACTGACTACTATTTGTTCAATTTTGTTTGTCATTCTCATAGGCTAAAAATCCTCAAAATTCAAATATTTTTTTATAAAATTCAACAAATAAGGCAACTACATGTGTTTCTAACTCCAACATTTGTTGAATATAAAACTAGTCTTTGGCACAATTATTATAATCATTATGATTTCTAATTTTTTTTCCTTTTCTCATTTTCTTCATTAGACTTTCATATTTGGCACTTCACTACTTATAGATATGTTGCCATTATCGAACATCACTCAACCTCATATTAATGTTATGAGTTATATACTAGTGAGTGCTTACTACCCTGGAGATTGCCATCAACTTCAACATATTTTCTTGCATAAATTTCTTCTTAGCAAGAGAAGCATGCAACTCTATGCACTTTTTTTTTTTTTTCAGCGAAAAACCCCTTGCAGTGCCGCCTTGGTCTAAGAGACCATGAATAGGAGGTTCTACACCGTCAAATTCACCTGGGGGTTGCACCCAGCTTTGCTTGCACCAACATTATCAATTGGATTTTGGATACCCAATTCAGCTTTTTGGTAGGGTGGAGATTCGAACCTGGGACCTCCCTTGGAGGATTTCCCACTCCTCTCCAACTCACCTACAACACCTGGGTTCAACTCTATGCACTTTAATGTATTTTTTATGTTCAGTATTATGTTTGTGTGATGTTCATAAAATAAATGAAGTATCATTTTCTATATATGGAAATAAACTTGTCTAGTCCACTCCAACTGACCACTGCAACACTGAGTTTATTTGAAAAAATTACATGCAAAAAATTCTATAGAACTCTTGAAATTAATTCCAAGTTTCAATAGAATCAAGTTGTACTTCAACCCTTTAGAAATCACCCTATATGTCCCATATTCTGCATGACTAGTCCTTAAAATCCATACAAAGAAAGTTTATATTTTATTCTTGTCATAGTTCCATTTACCATTCCATCACACTATCAACACTAAGCTCCAAAAATGGAACTTTCCATGTATTGAGATAATGAGGCTATGGGGCTTACCAACATCCAAATAATCTATGGTTGGGTCTCCAGGGATCCAAACCCCATAGACATAATTGTTGGGTGTGACCATATTAAAGTAACATTATATAAATTAAAATTTATGTGACATATCAGTTTCACAAGCTACAAGCACTCAATTACTGGTTATGTTTTTTTTTTTTTTTTTAATTTACATGGTGGAATCGGTAGCCACCATGAATGCAGGCTTTCCATCTTTTATGGCCACCACAATATTCTGTGTTGTTCGTCCCAGAAGCCACCACACATATCTTCGTGCAATCCACCCCTATAACCACCATGCCACAATCATTTTAAACCTTTTACACCGCTGAAAGCACAATTACTGGTTATGTGTTAGTGTGAATATTTTATGTAATAGGTACATCCTGGACATGGCTATGTTCTCTAACCCATTTCCTTACGTAAATATACTTTTAAAAGACAAATATACATATTGTATGTTGAGCAATGAGCTGATGATATATATATATATTCTCTCTTAAGTGTGTCTTGATGTATGATGGAAGTACATCCTTGTAAAATAGTTGCAAATAGAGAAAGGAAAATTTCTACACGATTTTCACCAGTTATCCTCATTATAAATGCTTAGTAAAATCTTAATCGACATATGAGATTTTATAGATTTATGACTTCATTCTAACATGTAGAATTATCAATCCATTATGCTCATATCATGATTTAGTTTATTCTTGACAGTGAAGAGCATAAAACCTGGATTAAATATGTTGCCCTACAACAAGCAACATTTATTGCAAGTGCAATCACAAGGAAAAAAATGATAATAACATAGATTTTTTTAATATGGGATCTAGTTATTAACTTGAGGTAATAAAATGATGTTGAAGGATCCTAACAAATGGATTTTGGTAGGCTTTGGGAGGATATACCTCTATTTATGTTCTAGACTTCCAAAAAAACAAAGAACATGACTACATTTTAACTTGAAGATATTGACTATTCACAATGGAAAGATCCACAGAAAGAAATAAGAAAACATAATTCATAATTAGGTTATTTCTAGGTTCTTTTCTAAGGTAAGCACACATACCGAATCAATGGCAGAACACAAGCCATACACATTCTCAATATTTTCCACTGCAACATATTCTCCTTGTGAAATTTTAAATATATTCTTCTTTCTATCAATGATTTTTAGTGCTTCATCCTTCTGCCACTCTCCAATATCACCTAGAATAATAATTGGTAATGTTATATTTTAGATAAAATTTAGGAGGTGATCCATAACATAAATGAATCCGATGGTGAGAATACTTGAAATAATATTGATAATACTTTGACTAACAAAGAAGGTACATAGATCGCACAAGAAATTTTCTTGTGATGTTAGTTACTCATTGTTGTCATACTATATGGTATAATGATGTTTGGATGGTGTTGATATTATAGGTGTTGATACCAGGTCATCACACACTTCAAACACTAAATATCATAAAAGAGAGGTCCGACAAGATGTATAGTAGAGTCAAGTAGGATAGATAAGGTGGAGATCATTTGCAATCTAAACGGATAGTCCATAGAATTTTTTTTTTAAGTTTACATCTTACTTGAGGGTGATTAGTAGGGAGATTGTCCCTATCACCCATACAGACTGGAGAGTAGTCCTAGTGGAACTTACAAATTAGTTATGGGTACTCATTATGGTAATTTTCTAGCCAATGGAGTTTATAGTGTTCATTTTTAATAATTATATAAATGTTGCATCTCATAAGATACTGGTTTGATGCAGCAAAAATATATCATTCTAGATGCAATGAAGAAGTGGATCTTCACAATATTGAATGCACAATAGCATGATCATAAGCATGGACTTGTGAAAAAACACTATGATAAGTATGATAATGATGTATATAGAATTGCTAATCCCCCATATCATGTATCACAAAAATATTGGGAAAACTTTGTGAATGGCAGGAGCAGCACTAACTTTAAGGAAAGCACCAGCTAATTTGCTATGGTAGTTCATATCATTGTTATGTTCATTAGAATTTTTCTGACCTTACTCTCCCTAATTAATTTATATATTGGTTTCTTCATTGTGTTTTAGGCAATGAGGCAAAGGAAAAAACAAAATATATATCACCAATCCATCATGCACACTTACAGTCAAAGAGGATATGCTTGACAGGATAATAAAGTTGTAATCTATCATACTTATCCATTATATGTGATAAATATAGCTATATTGTTTTATCGTATGACTTATCCCCATGTCTCTCCAACTATATATTGCATATGAATATCCAACCAAATGTGAAAACACCACTACCTAGGGCAATTATGTGGATAGAAGCTCATAAAAAAGGATGGGAATCCTATTTCACCAAAATTTGTGGAGACAATCGTGATATTCCCTTATAAATAGCAATGCGTTGAACTTCAAACCATTGTTATATTGATTATTTTTTTAACATATTACCAATAAACTATGCATGTAATTTTCCCAAAAAAAATGGATGATGCAATGTCATTTGCAAGCTTTGTATATCAATATATTAAGGATGATGCCCTCTCCAAGGTTTTAGGATCCAAAATATTGGGTCAGGTTTGGGGTATCGGTAAAGGAGTATCACCAACTGATATTTTTGTTGGTAAGGGTTACATACAGAAGTTGCACCAGATGCAAGAACATACGGTAGATAAATAGCAATAGTGGGAAGAGAAGCTTGTAGAGAGAAAAAATATGGAAGAGAAGCTTGTAGAGAGAAAAAATATGGAAGAGAAGCTTGCAAAGAAATATAAAAATATTGAAGAGATTATGGCATGACTTTCATAGATAGAGGTGTGTTAGTTTTTTTATGATTTCATATTGGAAATGTTTACATGTTAATACCCTAAAGTTGTAATGATCCCTTGCATATAATTCCATAGGAAACATCACTATGTGCTACCCCTACAATTGGACACAACATTGTTGGTGGTGATCAAGGCACAAGCAACTACTCAATACCTTCTAGGCTAGAGTCATCAATGGTACAAATATTATTTCAAATATAAAACAAGTGACTTAGTTTGTGTATACATTATGCAGTGAATTTATTTGGGCTATTGATTCCATGTAGGGACTGAAAATGATACTAATCACAAAAACTAAGAGAAGTAAATTCTACTTGACTCATAATGATAACGTAGTGGTTGAGTGCACAGTGATTAGTACTGACCCTAAAGACCTTATACATGGTCAATATTTGGGTGATGGTTATTGCAAAGTCAATGTGCATGTCACCCATAAAGAGGAAACAATATTGTATAGAAGAAATGAAGAGATGGCCATGATGAAGGATATTGTGGGCTCCTTCATTGCTTGACCTATATCATACATTGTTTACAAATAAATTATACCATGTTTTAGCAATATTGTATGATGCTTTGAATTAACATCTAACATCAATGATTACAAAATATATTGTCTTTTCTCCATTTACTTCTCCCTTAGTGGTCTATCTGTATAAATTTTATTTGTTTTTTATTTAAGCTTGCATTGAATTGAGTGTTTTTTTAGTTGATTTTGGTTTATGTAGTTTTTTATTAGTATTTTTGTCTTCCCTTTTCAAAAGGTTTTATATTCTATTTATGAATAAAAACACTTCTACTCTATATTTGGTGTTACCTCTTTTAGTTGTTGATATTTATCTTTATGAGTGACTCGTTCATAGCCCTTGTGTTCTCTTATGTTGCTTAAAATAAATGGAAAGAGAGAGCATGCACCTATTGTACTTTAGAGGTAGTGGAAACAAGAAAACACTATACCTTCAAATGCAAAGTTTATAATAACACTTGGGATAGTTATGTTGCTATATTAACATTGGATTATCTGTTTGAATTGTTTGAAGAAATAAGAATAGAGAAGCTAGAAGAATCTATCAACAAGATCAGTAACAAAATATTAGCTCTTCAAAAATAAAGAATGATGGCTTAGCCTTTGACCTTTTAGAAAAAAACATGATTCCTTTTAAGGAAACAAGTAAAACAACATACTGATAACAAAAAAATAATAATTCCATAGGTTGTTTTATCCTCACATATATATATATATATATATATATATATATATCATATATATTTGAAACACCAATAATTATATATTTTCAAAGAAAATAAAACATGTTATCCACATCGAGTCACATATCCCTATGTTTATCATGAATTTTAATGGTACTATAAAATGTTGATTGATCTAGAATCAATATATCTTGTAATTAAAAAAATATATTACAGGAACATGATAAAATGCATCAATCATTTCGTGCCAGTTCAGGAAACAATACAAATATATAGATTCCACTACATGGCCAAATCCGTGAGGTCATGGATGATTGCAATGACTTCAAAAATGTAAAAACCACATTACTTTACAGTTCAAATTAAAATCCATATGTTTTTCATCCATTCGATATAGATAGACAACATTAAGGTCATGAATAAATTAATTTGGCTCTAGTTTGTCTTATTAGATGTGCTATTGACAAACATGTGTCACATCATCATTTTAGTCTAACATCCTTATCATTGTAGGAAGTGAAAACGTGTGTTACCATCGTTAGATTATAATAGAATGCAAAGTTGTAATGTAGCTGCCATTGTCAATAGTTATTTTAAAAGAACAACATAATATTTGATAATTCTCCTAGTTGAACGGCTTTACTGAGTAGTCCTAAGGGATATGAAGGAGTAGTGTTGGTACACAATCTAGCCTAATAGAAATAGTAGGGGATTTGTGTGCTCACGAACCTGCACCAACATTGAATGACCATGAAGCCTAGGAAGTTTGGGCGGTCGGTCTCTAGAGAAGATCGATTCCCTGGGGAAGTCCTATATAACTATACCTAGGGTAAAATGGAAAGGGAAACAAAGCAAACAAAAATAGGCCATAATCAAAACTCACAAGGATATATTTAGTCGCATCAATACATACACACAAAAAACTCACACTGTATCGACAAACACAAACAGACCACCTAACAAATCAACCAATCATACTCTTACTCAATGTTTGAAGTACTTCATATTGAAAGTGAATTCTAGAACCACTTGAATGAAATGCATAAATCTAGGATGCAGAATTACAATTCATTCACCCAACTACCTTTAACAAAAATAAACCTTCAATATTCACCTACATATATATAAGAGCCAATTTGGAGACCAAACAGTGGATTACTTGCATTTACAAAATAATGAAAGTTTTACATATAAATTGTAATGGCTAAAGAGTCACCCTCTAGAATGCTTTGCATTCCAGCATATATAAACCTTACAATAAATGTTATATTAAATACATTAGGTGGTGGATGGGACCATTGGGAAGCACCAATAGGGGAGGCCATGTTGTGAATCCCCTAAATATTTTATAGGCTACGATAGGTGTAGATACTAGGAGTACGCTAGCTAGATTGTATGAATCTGGTCTTTCCTTCACCTAAAACTTCTAACAGGCAATCAATTTCATTTACCTATATTTTTGGGTATTAATGGCATGAGGGGACAAGTTGAGGCTAACCATTTTGATTGATGGTGGTTCAATCAACCATCGTACATTGAGTGAGGCACATACCCTCTTTAATACCAACTACCCATCATGCATCTCCTTAAATGAGATAATACACCCTTCTAGAGAATTTTCTTGAATTTTAGCAAGAATTCTATGATGGGTAGAACTTTGGGATCCTTCTGCTACCTAATACTAACCCAAAACTTTGTCTGCTATGCTTCATGTCCTCCAAGGTGGGCTTTTCGACTTTCGTCTTAGCTTCCATATTGGGAATAATTATGGGATCCTTTGTAGAGGATACGAGTGCTCATTTATTTACTCGACCCCATTTTGTTATTCCTAGGGTGATGCTTTGGGGTCGACCCTAATTTGAAGTTGTCCTACCTTTCCACACATTGCATGGGGTAGACTCATGGGATCTTGTTTCTCTGCTTGTATTATGGGCAAGATTTTGGGCCTTATCAACAGAGCTTGCCTACCTAATTATCCACCCAATACCTTACTTATTCGTATTTAGTATTTCAAATAGGTGAATCATTAGGTGTTTTTTTGTAGCCCCCAACACCCATCTTTGGCGATCCTCCTTCGAGTGGATATTCGAGAACTACTCAATGTTAGAAGCCATTCAATTTCGTTGCCCACCTTTTTATCACCTTAAATTTTTGCCACCCTTGCTACAACCAACTTTAGTATTTTAATTGCATCTATGAAGCTCATTCCACAAAAAGTAGGCCTCAAAACTTAGCCATCTCTAAGGATCATCATCTAGCTTATTGAAAAGGAAAGAGTGGGTGAAAGGGTATAAAATTTTACCCACACTTCTGGCGACTCACATGGGTTTTCCACATTGTGTAAAAGGGAAACCTAGATGGTCATATTATAAAAAAAAACACTATTAATAGGGGAGAATGAGGACCGAGATAGAAAGAATAAAATGGAGGAAGATATAGCTAGGGTAAACTGCAAAACAAAGGAGGATAGCAGGTGGTGGGATGGGAATTATATGAATAAAAAAGTGGAACACAATGGAGAATAGGAGTAGAATTAGGGTGCAAGAGGTGAATAAGGGACACAAGGGAAGAAAGACCCAAGAAACATGAACAATAATGGACATAAAGTAAGGGAGGAGAGAAAGAGGCAATTATAGGAAGAATTCAAGGACCACTAACTAGAGCGGTTAGTAACAACAAGTACATAGGGAAGATAAGGGGAAGTACTAGTGATAACAAAATAAATAAATGAAATGTAAGGTGACCTTGGGGTTATCCCATGGCATAATCAAATCAAATTTCCCAATCCATAGGACATCCCTATAGACCACATTCCCATCGACAAACTCCACTACAACCCAAGGCTGATTCAAGGGTAGACAGAATACCGAGGTTATCCATTGTTATTGCTATAGCCTTTCCTTTCCATGCAATCCATAAAGAATTTATTTAGTCAATAAAAACTCATCGTGCTAGCCCTCAACTATAGTCTTAGACTCATGCTCTAATTAATCATCCATGTTGTGCATGAGACCCCTTATATATATTGATTCTAAGCCAATTTTGATCTCAGCACCACCATGATGTGGATATTTCTAAGTAGTACATCTAAATATTGCCTTTTGGGTACTCCTTTGTAAATTTATAATTTCATATCTATGGCAAGGTGATGCATTGTATGATTCTTGGGAACATTGCTTCGTATGATTGCAGATTTTTAAGAGCTTTATCCATTAGGATATAGAGTCACAACACCAAATAGAAGATAAAACACACAAACAAGCAAGGAAGGAAGAAGGCATGATAATAGAAATGAAGTGCTTATAAATAAAGAGGTGTCAACTAGAAACCTTTCATGTTTTCATATCCTAAAGATTCTAGAAACCTGGTCAATTGGCAACAACCTACTAGAATTGGTCTCCTTGCATCCTAGGCTCAAGAGGATATCACTTACTACACGACCTTGCACATGTCGTATCCTTTATTTAGATATCAACATATTTACACAAAATTATAACGTGGTTCACATGCCCAGGCTAGAGATCCTTCTATAGCCTATCTAGCGAACCTGTAGTGTGCTAACAAAATGATGCTAAACTTGAGCTACTCCTCATGCTCAAATTGGTACTACCTACTATCATCATTAATTACATTGAGCTTGATCCAAATCTCATGCTTGGTCTTAGCACACTCATACTTTGCTCGTGTACCACCTGTTTGAAGATTACCCTTACTACCTTGGTCCATGTTCCAATTGGTGACCCCTCTAGGGGTTGGCATAAAAATCATACTTTGTATGGTTTGGTTTGCACCATCACCCATACCTCATCCCTTTTTGTAGAAATGATAGTCTCAACCATGATTTAATCTTTATAATTTTACCTTTTTGGGCTTCCTTGGATCCAAAGCTTTTTAACTAGGTTGTGGAAAGGAGTTGCATTGTACAATCTAGGTTGGACCATTCTTACTGCCACCAATTCATTTGAATCCAACTCATGCTTACTCATGAATCCTTTAGCAAGCTTCATCCCTAGCTGGAGGAGAGGTGATTCTTGTTTGGGAGGTAGCACTACATGGGCCACTTCCTACATCATTATAGTTGGCACATATAGGGGTAAGGTATTGATGTGCCTTTGCTCCCTCATACGAGGGATTGTCCATTGTTAATTCTCCTATTTTTGTAGTCCTTGTAAAGAGCTACAAGCAAAAATGCTTTCCAACATAGGGAATGAACAATCATATCCTCTGCATGGGTTGAAATATTGATCTCTTTCACATCCCCTGCTTTGATGTGGCTTCATATTGGGTCGTTGCACATTAGATTCCCAACCACTAACCTCTCATTCTTTATCGATAGAAAGCTTCCTCTTCATGTTGTTGTTGACCTCCTCGATCAGCCGATGAATTTTTATCCTTAGCTCCTAATGCATCTGTTGTGCATCTTCATGGGGATATAATGGGTAGTTACCTAATATAGATTGATATTGCACATGCATGAATTATGTGAGAAACAAGCTCTAAATTGAGGATGTGTATGATGGAAGAGGTTGGATATTTTCTCTATGGGAAATATTTCAAGCTTGGATCAACATTATTTTAGCCTAGGATGTCTCTTTAAATATTTGCAATAATATCTTCTCTCCTAATTTTTGAATGAGGAGGCTTATATCAAGATTAAATGCACAGACATAGTATATATATACCTGAGCATATGATGGCCTAGCTTCATGGGGTATTCTCCTACATGTTCTTGTGAAGCGAACATTGAAATAAATCATGCTTTCATAATGATCCACTTGATGAATGTGAGTTGGGTAAGCAACATGAAAGGATTTGCAGAGTTATTAAAAGTATTAATAAGAGCTTCCATGAGATCTGCCCATGTATGGATACTTCCATGTTCTAGAGATCTATACCTTAGTAACGCTCTTCCTTTGAGAGAACAAATAAGAATTTTTAGCATGACATCATTAGGTACAATATTGTGGATAGTTTCCAAGGAGGCTACATCTTCATAATGTTTATATGTAGCACCTTCTATGCCATCGTAACTTGATAAGGTCTTTAGAGCTACCTTAGGAATCTCATGCTAGTCTGGTATGTTCAACAGGCCTATGTCATTCCAATTGGGATAACATTATTGAGCCATTATAGCACTAATGTCTTCATAGTTTCTAGGTTATTCCTTTAGATTATAGTCACCATATGAGCATCAATTCCATGCTAGTGAGGTCAAATATGCTCATAAAACCTTGAGTACTCTAGGAAAGTAATATTTATGAATTATACAGAGGAACAACCAATCCTGAATCATGGTTAGTCCCAATAAGGTTTACCAAATTATGTTTGATTTCAAAGGCAACAGATTATGCAACTCGATTCTTTGTGTAGGGGAGTCACTAGGTGAACAAATAGATATTGCATAGTAGAGTTTCATCAGATTCTTTATACAAAGGAAGTGGTACCTCAAGGTCCCATCGGGTATGCCAAAAACTATTGGTGCAAAATCTGACCTAATGGAAAGGGGATGGGATTTGCGTGCTCATAGAACTACACCAACATTGAATGATTATGAAGCTAGGCGATCAATCTTCAGAGAAGGTCAGTTCCTTGGGGAAGTCCTAGCTGACTATGCCTAGGGTAAAAAGGAAAGGGAAAGAAAGCAAAGTAAAATAGGTCATAGATAGAAGTCATAATGATATATTTAGTTGCATCAATACATATGCACAACAAACTCATGATGTATCGACAAACATAAACAGACCACCTAACAAATCAACCAACCTTACTCTTACTTAACATTTGAAGCACTTCGTATTGAAAGTGAATTCTAGAACAACTTGAACGAAATACATAAATCCAGAATGCAGAATTACAACACATTCACCCAACTAGATTTAATAGAAATAAACCTTCAATATTCACCTACACATATATAAGAGCCAATTTGAATATCAAATAGCGAATTACTTGCATTTACAAAACAATTAAATTTTTATATATGAATTGTAATAGCTAAAGAGCCACACTCTAGAATGCCTTGCATTCTAGCATATATAGACCTTACAATAAATGTTGTATTGAATATAGTAGGTGGTGTATGGGACCATTGGGCAACACCAATAGGGGGTCCATGCTGTGAATCCCCTAAATCTTTTGCAGATTGTGGTAGGTGCAACTGTTGGGAATATGCTAGTCAGATCGCATGAATCTGGTCTTTCCTTCACCTAAAATTTTTTATAGTCAATCAATTTTATTCACCTAAATTTATGAGCATTAATGGTATGAGGGGATAGGTTGAGGCTAACCATTTTGATTGATGGTGGTTCGATCAACCATCGTACACTAATCGAGGCACAAACTCTCTTTAATACTAGCTACCCATCATGCATCTCCTTACATGAGAGTGTGTGCCCTTCTAGAGAAGTCCCTTGAATTTTGGCAAGAATTCTATGGTGGGCAAAACTTTAGGATCTTTTTGCTACCTAATACTGACCCAAAAATTTGCCCTTTATGCTTCATGTCCTCCAAGGAAGGCTTTCGGTCTTCCGTTTCAACTTTCATCTTGGGCTCAATTATAGGATCCTTTGTAGAGAATATGAGTGCTCATTTCTCTACCCAACCCCATTTGGTTATTCCTAGGGTAGTGTTTTTGGGTTGACCCTTATTTGAAGTTGTCCTACCTTTCAACCCATTGCATGGGGCGGGCTCATGGGATCTCGTTTCTCCACCCATATGACGAGCGAGGTTTTGGGTCTTATCAGTGGAGCTTGCCTACCTAATTATCTTCTCAACACCTTACTTAGCCATATTTGATATTTTGAATAGGTGAAGCCTTATGCATTGTTTTATAGCCCCTAGAGCCCGTATTTGGTGATCAACCTTCTTCGTTTGGACCTTCAATAACTGCTCGATGTTAGAAGCCAACAAATTTTTCACCCACCTTGTTATCACCTTAAATTTTTATTGCCCCTGTTGCAACCAAATTTAGTATCTTCATTGCATCTATGAAGCTCATTCCACAAAATGTAGGTCTCAAAACTTATCCATCTCTAAGGATCATCATCTAGCTTATCCAAAAGGAAAGAATTGGCGAAAGGGTACAAAATTTTACCCACAAGTAGTGTCTTTTAAGTTTAAATGCATGAAGCAAAATGTTGGCAATTTTGGGTACTTTGGGTACATTGCCTTTGCTCAAGTGTATAAGTTGTCATTGATGTCAAGAAGCTCTTGAAGGAATTTGTTTGATGTCAAAAGTTTTGCTTTGATAAAAGGTTTCTTGAAGGTTCCGACATGGCAGTTTCAAAGGTCTTTTGTAAACCCCAAGTCGACAGGTTTAAATACTACAGGTGGATGCATTAGTTTAATGCATTTGGGTCCAGGAGGAAGTATTTATTTAAATAATTAAAACCTTGTTAAGGTTCCCTTTAATTATTTTTAAATAAATATTAAAATATTGTTTGCAATGGGTTCTCCTAACCCATGGCGCAAATGTCTTAACTATGTGGGCGCTATGTTTTAAGATTGTGGGCGCTAGCCAAGACCTCCGCCGATGTGTTAAACTCCTCACCGACATCAAGAGCTTATGGTAAAAATGCATATAAATCTCCCTCGATGAAAATCAATAATTATCCCATCCGCATTTTGAAAAGAGTTGCTCGCTGTGAATTCGTGATCTATTGTTCGATTTCTTCCTTGTTGTGATTTCGTGATCTATTGTTCGAATTTCTTCTTCGATTGTGTCTTCGTCATTTTTGTAAACCCGTCGTTCGATTGTGTCTTCGCCATTTTCGTGAATCCACTGTTCATTTTTTGTACTCATCGTTTGTCGTAAATCCGTCGTAAGGTTTTCGTCTTCGTGTTCACGTCAGAAGAAATGGAGGCACTATTGTTTTATTTAATCCCTAGCACGGAAGGAACAAGGCTAACAGCATGAGGTTTAAACCTCACCGGGCGCCTTTGGTGCATCGGTAGCGGCTAGGCTTTTGGCGCGCTACCTAAACGGGAGGTTCCGCGTTCAAATAACACGAAAGGGTTTTTCATCATGAAGTGGACGCAGCGGGTGGTGTTAGAATTCATGCGCAATTTCTCCATAGCACGATTTTTGATGTTGGCCAAGGTATTTTCGAAATTAATTTTTGCTAAGTGTATTTTGCGGATGGAGGAAGTTTATTAGAGGGAAAAACAACTTAGGAGTTATAAGGAGTTTAAAGCTTGTTTTATTTTAATAAAAGATTATTTTGAAAGTTTTGTTTGAAATATCTTATTGAATTCTTATGAGAGATAAATTTTATTTTTGATAAGACTATAAGGGAGAAATAAGGTGTATAAGGGATAAATTTTTCTTGTAATGTTGAGAGTGCTTTTGGTTGATTATGGTAATGAAAGCATGATGTTTTAAGGTTAAAATTGCTTCTTGTGTGAAGTTGTGAAACCTTAAGTGGGCAGCTTTGAGATTGACATTTGCTTTCATTAAATTGGTAATAATCAAGTTATTCTTTACTTGGTTAAAGTGTTGGGCTTACTCCTTTGTTGATGATTTGAAAAGTTGTTTTGTGCTATTGTGATTTGAGTTGGTGGATGCTTTTTGTTCAAAAAATATTGGAGAGAAAAGGAGTTCTACTTGTTTCCTTTTCTAATGTTGATTGTGAAATGCTTCAAGGTTGTGTTTTGAGCTGAATGGTGTTGATTGAACCTTGTTTGATGAGCATTGTTGTTGAAGCCCTAATTGATGGTGAAAATAACATGAGTATCATTGTTATGTGATTCTTTGCATAGTTTGCAATTGTTGAGGTTTCATGTTCTTGAAAGAAAGTCTATCCTATCCATTTCAGATATTGAGTTGAGTTTTCAGATTTGAGATTGAGTTTGAGCTGAGTTGAGTTTTGAGATTGGGAGTTGAGTATAGAACATATTGAGTCTCTAACAATTCTCTTTATGCTTCTATGAGTTTGACAAATCACATTGGGTCTCTAACAATTCACCTTGTGATTTCCTACTAAGAAAGTTTTTTTTCTTGGTGAGCTTGTTGAGTTTTGGACAAGTTTCGGTGGGGACTTGTGAGCAGTTTTGGACAGGTTCTGGTGGGGACTTGTGAGCAGATTTGGACAGGTCCTAGGAAAGGACTTGTGAGCTGAGTTTGATAGTTCTATCAGAGAACTTGAGGACGGAGGTGCACTGGTTCTTTGAGAATAACCTGAGGACATATTTGGCAAGTCTTTGAGAGGGCTTGTGTGCAGAGGATTGATTTGTTCAAGCTTAAGCGTTGGATAGATCTGACAGACAGAGGAATACTTGTACTAGATCGACTGACTGTGTTTGGTACAGGTTGCTGAGCTGCTGTGGACGTGATCATAGAAGGCAGAGGTATCTTAGGCTAAGCATTGAGGACAAGAGGTCTTCGATGGAAAGGATTTCCACGTGCTGGCAAGATTTAGAGGTAGTTGATCTTCTGAGGGATCATTTCCAGAGCGAGAGGGAAGGTATCTCCTTTGAGAAGAGGCTCATAAATTCTGATTGGGGGAAGGTATCTCCTTTGGGCCGAGGCTCATAAACATTGTAATTGGGAAGGATTCCCAAAGAACTTTGAGATAAATTTTAGAGAAAAGTTTTGTGGACGTAGCCCAACCATTTTGGGTGAACCACGTTAAAATTGGTGTCACTTTGTGGATGATATTGTGCATTGCTTTGATATTGTTTTGGGTATATTGCTTTACTATTTTGAAGTATAAAGGAAAAAATAAAAAGAGGTCTTATACTGTTCACCCCTTCCCTCTCATTATAAGCTTGTGTTCTTCACAAAACTTCAATCCCTACCACCACGGGATTGTTAGACAAGGAGAAACACAAGACAAGCAACAAGATGAAGAACATTACCATCCACACTAGTCTGTATAGGCTCATCAAAATCATATTATGGTACATCTCCAAAATAACATACAAGTGCATGCTTAATAAAACCATCCTCATTAGAATGGATAAAATTACATTTATTACTCAGTCCATAGAGTCATAGACCCAATTTTCCTTCACAAATGCAACATTTTCCACTAATGTAGTTCCTTTCTTATATCCTCACAACAGTTAATAGCAAGACTATGAGAGATAACACTCTTACCAATATTACCAAGCTTCACTTCCAGACTATATATTTTGAACATTAGTTCCATCTTATATGTTTTGAACAGTGGCCCTGAAGAGTGATACCAGATGTAAACTATGAATATTTGACCATTTCCCACCTATGAAAAGACTTTTGATGAAACATTTCATCTTGTCCACATCATAACATCAATGAAGCTCATTATCAACAACTTTAGGTCAAACATCTTTATCAACATCATACTCTATTTGAGATTGTGAAGAATATGGTTTTTCATTCTAACTTTTCCTACCAATATTTACTATAACATGTGTGGTATGAATTCTTGAAATGCCTCTTTGCTATGTCCACAAGGTTTTATAAAAATTATAGGTTCTTGAGTCCAATTACCTTCTTATATTGTCTTTATGAATCATTGATACACATGCCACCTATGAAACAGAGTGGAAGAATGTGAATTCACTACATAAACCATGATCACTCATAAACAGTCATTAATAAAATGATTATCCCACATCCAAGGAACAAAAATAATAATTTATTTATATCAATATGATGGTTTTTAGATGCCATCTTAGGTACCTAATATGGTGGTTATAGACTATCATCTTAGACCCGTAATATGGTAGCTAAAATTGTCGTCTTAGGCCTCGAATATGGTGGATAAAAATTGCCATCTTAGTCCCCTAACATAGTGGCTACAAACCACCGTATTAGGGTTCTAATACAGTGACTAAAAACTATCATCTTAGGCACCTAATACGACAGTTTGTAGCCACCATCTTAGGGACCTAAGATGACGGTTCAAACCACCCTCTGAGGTTTTACTACGATGGCTAAAAAACACCATCTTAGGTCCCTAATACTGTGGTTTGTAACCATCGTCTTAGGGGCCTAAAACAACGGTTAAAACCACCCTCTTAGGTTCTAATATGATGGTTAAAAATTACCATATTCGAACCTAAGAGGGCAATTTTTTGAGGCAATGTTGAACTATCGTCATATAACTTGGAATTTTTACAATACCCTTAAATACGACGGCTTGAAAACCACCCTTAAAGGTATTTAAGGGTATTTTATAACTGTTGTTAAAGCCCTTTTTTGGTGTAGTGATATTTTAGGATAGACTTCAATGATAAGTTTAGTTAGAAAAATATAGAATGAAGAGAACATTAGGAAGATGGAGAGCACTTTTTTCATTATAAAATAGAAGTAGATAGGTTCAATTATGGTATTGGAAGGCTATACAAGTTTTGTGTGGGATACTAGTAGTATTAATGATGTTAGATAGATGCAAGTGTGAGCCAAAAACGCATCAAACTCAAAATGAAGGTAAATAGAAAGGATTCAAAAATATTTTATTACAAACAAATTTAAAATTAAAAAAAAAAAAATCAAATCACACATGAGATTCCTCTAGTAGAAACAAGTACCTTCCCTATAGAGGTATTTAATATGCTTCATCTTCTAGGATATTTAAAAAAATCAAACAAATGGATTCAAATAAATGGGCAAGAGTTGTACTAGAAGAAGCCCTAAAGAAAAGAAAGAAAACATGGATGAAGCAAATTAAGTGGAAGAAAAAATAGAATATCAACTTGGATGAATGCCCAAATAATAACAAACACATAAAGGCATTTATTAGAGAAAAATTCAAAGCATATATATGGAAAAATAAGTTAGGAAGAAAGAAAGAATATCATATTTTTGAATTTAACCCCACATATAATCATCACTAAAAGGTCTACATAAGGTAAAATATCAATTGGAAAGCAAAAACACTCATGATCCGACTGAGGACCAACTCTCACCAACTTAGATGTCAAAACTCTCACCAACATAGGTGTCAAACATATAGATGGAAGAGACCAAAAGAAAAATTCAAACATATAGATGGAAGAGACAAAAAGAGGAATAACTGTTTGGAGTTATTACTATCATAGTTTAGTGGTGTGAGGTTGAGAAGTAGTTCCAACTACCACTCACAAGGATCATAAGTCCAAGTTAGTTAAGTTTAGTTATTGTCCTCACATGGAAACTACCTTCCTCACATGAAAGATGCTTATGTTATATTGAGCAAGGCAAAGTGGTATATAATAATTATCGAAGCATTTAAGCATTAGTAGTATCAATGGTACCAAAGCAAGTTGAGGGCAAAACCATGGGCTAGCGAGGTTATCCTCCCACCCAATTATGTGAAACACATTATGAATTTTCTTTTGTAGAACAAAATACAACCATGGTTAAGAGTAAATGGGTGAAAGTCCCTTAAAATCCTCTTATTGTTCCAAACTACCAAATCAATATGAGCTCTTTCAAATATCCCACTAGTGCTTGGATTGGTCTTAATTGGAAATGGAGAATCCTTGTGGGCAAAAATGAAGATGAGGAACACAAGGGAATGACTTTGCTTTACATAAGTAAATACTTCATTTAATGGAAGAAGATTAGACATCATCTACACTCATCAATATTGACTAGAATGTGGGAGTATCTTGATTTTTATCCAACTCTTTTTACTCCATTTCTCATAATGGCTATTGAATTATCTAGTAAACGCATCTTTCTATTAGGAATTCATGATGAAATAATGGCAATTGTAGTAGCTAGTTATTCATGCAATCTGATAATATGAGAATGTTACCATAAAGACACTAGTGGGTGAAGAAGCAAAGAAAGCCACCAATTGACAAGTGAAGGCCCATGGTTATCTCCATTCACAAGAAGACAAAAAATTAGTCAAGAACAATTTGATTGATTATCTATGATTGGGTGTATCAATTTCAATCCTTGGACCATGGATAAAAGAATTTATACCTATCCTTGGTCAAATGTTGATTGAGGTCATTCTCATTGAAGAAGCATAGAGAGGTCACTCTCATTGAGGTCATTCTCCATTCCCATGTTTGGTCTCATGATGTATTAAGGGAGGAATTTACCTTTGCTCAAGAGCTAGAGCCACAAACCAGAGTGAGAGATAAAACCAATAGCCAAAAGCCAAATTGCCAAAGCCAAAACCAAGAGTTAGAGCTAGAGCCAAAACTCAAACCTTGCCCTACTTAGGAACAACATGCAAACATCTTCATCAAGCCACATGGATGAATCAAGTTTGAAACATTCCAAAATTTCCTCTCCAAGAAATTTTAAACTATGATGTAATAAGAGGGGAATCGTTGAAGTTATTACAGTCATAGTTTAATGTCATGAGGTGTAGCATGAGGTTGAGAAGTAGTTCCAACTACCACTCACAAGGATCATAAGTCCAAGTTAGTTAAATTTAGTTATTATCCTCACATGGAATATACTTATACTATAGTGAACAAGGCAAATTGGTATATAATGTAACCTAATCCAACAATGTAATTATCAAAGCATATAAGCATTAGCAGTATCAATAAGAAAAGAAGATATATATCTTTCGTGAAGCATTTTATTTTGGATTTTAAGACATATATTGATATTTGAGCTAGTTATATCGATGCTTTAGCAATAAATAATTATAAGCATTCTTTAAAGAGAAGAAAATATAAAAATATAAAAAATTATCATCAAAGTTAATAATAAAATATCAATATTATAAAAAAATAATTAAATTTTGAAAATTTATAACTACATATAACATATTTTAAATTTAATTTTATATATATATATATATATATATATAAATAAGTAAGGTGAAGTACAACGGGTGGCAGGACTGAGCCACACTCCCTAGGGGCATAGCAACAGGGGATCTTCCTCTATCTTTGAACTACGGTGAAATGCCAATGACATATAGTTGAAGTGTACCCACAAAAACAATTTATTAATATATTAGTTTTTGTAGTGCCTCCAAGGGCTAGGTAAATATATATATATATATATATATATAAGTAAGGTGAAGTACAACGGGTGGCAGGACTGAGCCACACTCCCTAGGGGCATAGCAACAGGGGATCTTCCTCTATCTTTGAACTACGGTGAAATGCCAATGACATATAGTTGAAGTGTACCCACAAAAACAATTTATTAATATATTAGTTTTTGTAGTGCCTCCAAGGGCTAGGTAAATTGGTATTGGTATGTGTTTGTTTCGTCAACCACTTACCAAGAAGAAACCTAGGTTCAAACCTTAGGGGATGCCAATTTGCAAAGATGATCTGAATTCTCTAAATGCATGCTAACTAACAATAGTGTGACTGTAACCAAATCCCTTATGTACCTACAAAATAAAAATAAATATATGAAATTGTACCTAAAAAATAAAAATAAATATATTAGTTTATGTAGTGATTAATAAAAAAATATTCGAAGGCTAATCTGCAACATTTAATGCATCAACTACTGGTCCTGGTCCATTATTCGTTCTTTCTTCGAGTGGTGATTTTTAATAAGCCAAACAACCAGCAATTTATGGGCATGTGATTTTTTCACGTGCCATATTTCACCTATCCCCTAAGGCCAGCACGTTGATGATTGCATCACGTTTTGTAGCCACCATTGGGGATATGATAGAGCTTTTCGCCAAAGAGAAAGTACTGCGATTTATTATCAATAAAAACGGATTTTCAAGAGTTCTATAACAAGCTACAATAGATTCCAAAATCTCTGTCAAAGGCCCCACCATCTTCATCCTTTCCAAAAAATTTCCACTGTTTCCATTTATCACACATAATACTTCCAAAACACTTGAAACAAAAGCAAAAGGCTATTTCAACTAGACTGCAGATATACAGGGAAGGTGGTTCTTAATATATTTAGTTGTATATTTGGAAAGGGGTTCTAGATATATTTTAATTATATATTTAGAAAGTGCTCTTTGATGTATTTTAATTATATATTTGAAAAATGGTCTTTGATTTTATTTTAATATGTTTGTCTGTTTGTAAATATATATTGTATATTTAAAAGTATTCTTTTGATGTTTTTTAAGTTATATAGGAGAGTTGTTACAACCACATTATTTTTTTAGTAATTGACAAGTGCAGGGTCCAAGGTTGTTCCCACAAACTTATTCCATCTTGTTATTGTTGTTAATAATGCATAAATATAATCAAAGGATTCAGATCAAACTACTACTTTTACAAACATCATATCCTGAAGTTTGAACCTATGTATCTTCTTGATAATCCTTGATATTACCCCAATATGATTGTGTTTGTTTGTAATATATATATATATATATATATATATATATATATATATATATATATATAAAAGGTGAACATACTACTCAAAGTTTATTCTCCAAACTCACCTTCCAATCCTTAAAAGATAAATGAAAACATATTACTCCAACTCACCTTCCAATCCTTAAAAGATAAATGAAAACATACTACTCCAAATTTTGAACCTGAATATCTTCATGATATACTGACAAACACTTACCAATCTACTAACTTTGGAATACAACTACAATTTTGTAACTCTATCTACCAATATATAATAAGGCTTGCAAAGCAGATTAACATACTAGTCAAACTCTATTCTCCAAACCCACCTGAGAATTTATAATCCTCAAACGACAAATCGAAGACCACTTTCTACATCTGTTGAACTCTGAAACGAAAGAAAGTTGGAATGGTGGATGAGAACTTACACACCTAACTCAAAATGTGAAACGTCAACCATGACATTACGAACTGTAAAACTAGTTGGACTGGTTGTTGAAAGCTCACACATCCCACCTACAAGAGGGGAACCTCTAATTTGTTTTCTACAATTATTCTTTTGATTATGTAAAAAAACCTGGGTGTGGATAAGAGAATTATAGGGATTCATGGAGGGAAACCTGTTGCTACTAACATTAGGCTTATGGGGCTTATTCCTGCGGCCCTGGATGATGCAGGTTGCCGGCGAAATGCTTGAATTTCTTCGTGGAGCCTTCCACAGACTGGTACACCGCCGTTCCAGGGCGTGAGTTTTTTCTTTTCTTTTATACACAATGATTTACTGTGTGTTTGTTCTATTCATAGTGAATTTTTTTTAACTAATATGAAATATATACACAGAATTTGAGACCATGAAGAATATTGTGGAAAGGGAATTGAAACCCTTCAGACTGAAGGCTCCTCGCCACTGGACGAGACTTTAGCAGGTCGCCGTCGCATATTTTTAACGGCAAGTTTTTTTCAAAGTGGTATCCAAGATTTTGGAGATTAATAATAAATAATTTACCGAACTGTATTTTTATACTCTGGTAATCGAGGTTGAGTGGATATGGCAGTATAACTTAGTTTGTTAGTAGAAGTTACTGGTTCTACTGGTGGCGTATTCATGCTAGGGCATTGATACTTTAAGTCTGTCAAGTATTGTTATGCTTGTTATGGTACTTGAAGTTCAAAATTGATGCTGAGTTCAAGCATTACTGAGGATTTGTAAAGGAATTATTTATCAATATCAAAGTGATTTTTGTTGTCTGGTGAACGATTTCTGTTTTGAAAACGTATGAAGAATGAGTATGCAGTGGAGTGTACCTTCATATATATATATATATATATATATTTTGGGAAAAAGGTTGTATTCAATTTTCCTACAAGTTTATAAATAGATTTAATTTTTATTTCTTGAGTTGTAATAACTAGATCCTGTGAAGGTTTTAAAGAAAAATGTATTCAGTTTTCTTATTTTTGATAATTTTCAAGTTTATAAATAGATTTAATTCTTATTTCAATTGAGTTCTAATATTTAGATCATATAGGTTTTGAAGAAAAATAAAAACCAAATACAACAGTTAAAAATTAAACTTAATAAAAATATTAATTGTGTAATAAAAATATATTTTACAAGCATAATAACATAAATCTAAAATAAGTAAATTTATAAGAATTTAAAGTTTAGATCAAGATCACTCACTGAAGGAAAAAATCACAGCTAAAAGTATCTCCTCTTTGTGTTCTTCTCAGTTCCTTTTCTCACAGTTGAAACTTCAATGACCTTTTCAACAAAGACAACAATATCCAACTATTTCCAACAATCTCCAACAATTTTCAACAATAGTAAAAGCAAGGAGTTTAGCCCAAATATATAATTTGGGCTATCTTTCCATTGGAAGCCACATGTATCATGAAACTTCACTTCTATTCCACCACTCAAGGTTGAAGCCATATGTTCTCATCCAAACCTTTGTGTGTGCCACCACACTTATGTCACATGCCACCACTTTATACCACATGTCATTATGTGCCCAACACATGCCACCACACTCAAGTCTCATGCCATGTCACTTTTGACCTTGAGTTGACTAGAATAATATATATATATATATATATATATATATATATATATATATATATATATATTGGAACCAACAATTATATTCAATAAAAAATAAGAGAGGTTACAATAAAAAATGGAGCTAGAAAAATTACAACTTGGGGCGCAAGGCCACCCAAACAATCAACATTGTAGAGACTCGAGGCCAAAAACAAAATCAGCCTCTAAAAGGGTGAATAAACAAAATAACTAAACAAAGGGAGCCACTCCAAGAGGAGACTAAGCCCTATTATGGGCACTGACAGAACAACCTAATGCTATAAAATGTCACCCCCTCAACCTGTTATGCCAAGACCTCAAAGAAATAGAGGGATCTTAAGGTGGAAGGAGGTTAGGCAAAGTTATGTTGATAGTGCACGGAGCCTCGCATCAGAACTTGACAAGATTTATCAAATGCTCCAACTCATGAGTCAACTTGGAAGCCTACAAATGGAACTGAGTAGTAACAACATAAAATACTGTAATCTTTTCATGCTAGGAAAACTGACTAGAAATTGAATCTCTAGAATAGACAACATCATTCCTAGATTTCCAAAGTTGAAACAAAATAATAGCACGGAAGAAATTCCACAAAGCAACAATATAGGCAGGCCAACAACTATTATCTCCAAAAAATATCATTTGCCATCTGAAAAATTTAGGATGAAATGGCTTGAACAATGAGTGAATTCAAGACCAAACAGATTGAGCACGAAGGCAAAACCAAAATAGATGTTTGAAAGTCTCAAAACGACCACAAGTTGGATACTTAGGATTAGGAAGACCAACCCTACTAAGTCTCTCTCCCATAGGAAGCCCTTGATAAATAAGAGACCAGAGAAAAAAGGTAATCTTGGGTTCAAGGTTAGACTACCAGATATGGTTCAGATGAGCAATCCAAGTATAGGAGGTAGAATGAGTGTCATCTCTCATTAAGTTTATCAACACATGGGGAAATATGACTAAAAAGCTGATAAAGTAAGGAATAAGGGTAGTTCTTGAAAGGAGTATCCACATTCCGGCTCCAATCCCTCCACAAAGCACTTGGGGGTTGAAGGTCGAGCTTATGAAGTATGACATCGGGTATGAGCTCTTGGAATGCCTCACTTTTAAAAGTGCTCATGAAGGTTGATTATTTTATCTTTTGATGTGTTCCATATTATTTGTAATGCCTCATTTTTAAAAGTGTTTTACATTGCTTTAACCATTCTTTAATTCTGTCATTCATCACCATGCATTTACAAAACATATCAAAAATCCATTATCATAGTTGATAGACAAAAACGATGTTTTCTAAATTGGTTAAGTCCTATCTACTCATGTCAATCCAGAGAATCGTAAGCTTGTGAGGTGCCATGCATAGTATATGCCTGTAGTGTGGAGGATGAGTCCTTCTACACCTAATGTTTTGATGGGGGAATGCTTGTTTATTTGAAATAATTTGAATTAATCTAATGATTTACTCAAAATAAATGATAAAAATGCAGAGAAAATAAATGTACATAAATTAAATATTAACTAACACACTTGTAGATAAAAATAATTGAAATGATAATTGAATTAAAATTATAGAAATAAATAAACTACATATAAAAAGAAATAAAGCACATTCACTCAAAACTAGAAATAAAAATAATAAAGAAAAAAGAAGAAGGATTACTACCTAGAGTGGGCCCAAGCTCCCATAGACAATCCGCCCACTATCGCGACGTCGCGATATCGCGACGTCGCGATGTCGCGACGTCGCGATGTCGCGACGTCGCGATGTCGCGACGTCGCGATGTCGCGACGTCGCGATGTCGCGATGAAAAGTCAGCGTGAGGGCAGAGAAGCGAGGACGTCACGATATCGCGACGTCGCGATATCGCGACAAGAAATGGAAAAGAAGGTGCCGAGGCAAAATGGTCGCGATATCGCGACATGTCGCGATATCGCGACCAGAATGGGCAGAGGGCACGGAGGAGCAAAACCGTCGTGATATCGCGACATGTCACGATATCGTGACGGAGAGAGAAGAAGGCGCGGGAGGAAGAGAAAAAGATGGCGGGAACGGTGTTTTCGAGGACTATTCGAAATGGACACGTGGACTGCCACATGTATCCTCGAAGTTGTAAAGGGCACGTGCCTTGAAGATTGCGCATTAAGGAGAGGGCAAGCCGAATTTAAACACGTGGTTAGCTATGTGAATCTGGTTAAAGTTGGAGGCCACGTATCACGAAATGAAATTTTACAGCCGCATGCATTAAAGAAAGAGAACCACCTTTTAGAGGGATTTTATTTTTCGACAAAATAGCAGTGCAGAGTACGTTCTGAGCAAAGCGGGCGATGCAGGGTAAGGGAGGCCATCAATGCAAGTGTTTGGTGGATCGGCAATGGCCCATTAATGCCAGAAATTTTGAATTCCCGGGGGGGAAAAGGAAAATTTGAATTTTTTATTTTAGGTGGGGGGCATTAATTGCGTGAGAGGGTCGGGGCCTCTATAAAAACCCATTTTATTGTTTTAATCGGGACGGTGGACCCGAGAATACCTGGAGAGCTTAGGAGTGAAGAAGCGGAGAACCGAGCCGAGGGCCGGTGATTGTAAGCCTGCGGGCTGTGATTTTTTTTTTGCATGTATATTTTTACTTGTTTTTAATGAAAAGGCAGGGTTTGTGCAGAAGGGTGTCTTCGGTGCCCCGTCAGTGGTATCAGAGCGGGAGTTCCTGAGTGTGCAGCAGATCCGCCAAAAGTGAGGCAGTTGCACCAGGACCTACGGGAGAGTTGAGAGAGAAGGAGAGTTGAGGATTCCCGAGCGTGTTAGCAGACCGTCGGACGTGAGGCAGCTACACCGGGATCAGTTAAGTTTGTGAGAAAAGCAAGCAAAAAGAATGCATTCCCGAAGAAGATGGGATAACCAGGAGGATGTGGTTTCAGAAGAAGAGTATTTAGCCTTGAAGCGGCAATTAAAATCATTGCAAAAGGAGTGGCTTGCAATGAAGTTACGGGAGAAGGAAGAACGACAAAAAATGCGGGAAGAGAGACGGAGAAAGAAAGAAGAGAAGATGAAAGAGGTTGTAGAGGAGTATAGCAGTACCGGGACCTACCCGGAAGAAAGCATAGATTTTTCTATGCAAGAAGAGGAAATACCGCAGGCTGCAGTAGAAGTTTGCAGCAGTGAAGAAATTTGTCCGGTTGAAGACAAAAGTGTGGGCCGGGAGCCGAGGTCGAAGAAGTTTGCAGAGACAGAGATGAGTCCGAAAGTGTTGCGGGAGGCAGCAACCGGACCCAGTAGAAGTGAAGATCACTTCTTCACTTACCCCGGGTGTCTGATGCAGGAGCATCCGGCAGCACCAGCAGCAGAAGCAGCAAAGTTCAGGAAAAACCATGCTGAAGAGTTGGCACAGGAGGAAAAAGCGGCAAAGACAGAAAACAGTCGTGATTTCATGATGTGTCGCGAAATCACGACAGAAATTGGCAAGGAGGAAGTGCAGCAGAAGGGGCCGCGATTTTGTGACGTGTCGCGAAATCGTGACCCGCGATTTCGTGACATGTCACGAAATCGCGATAGTTTTCCGGAGAGGGACGAAGGCGCAGAAGGGGGCGCGATTTCGCGACATGTCACGAAATCGTGACTCGCAATTTTGCAACATGTCGTGAAATCACGACAGGTTGCAGAGCAGAGGAGAGAACGAGAAAACGATCACGATATCACGACGTCGCGATATAGCGACGTTGCGAAATCGTGACATGAAGCAAAGCAGAGCAGATGGCAGGGTGTCGAGAAATCGCGACATGTCACGATTTCACGACACAAAGGCGCAGCCAGAGTGGAGCAGTGGGTTTTGTCACGATTTTGTGACATGTCGCGAAATCGCGACATCAGAATGGCAGTAGAGTGGAAGCAGCGGAGGTGTCACGATTTCGCGACACGTCACGAAATCATGACTGTCACGAAATCGTGACTGTCACGAAATCATGACTGTCGTGAAATCACGACATAGGGACGAAGCCGAAGTAAAGCAGAGGAGAGAACAGTGGAGTGGTCGCGAAATCGCGACGTCGCGATGTCGCGATGAAAAGTCAGCGTGAGGGCAGAGAAGCGAGGACGTCGCGATATCGCGACAAGAAATGGAAAAGAAGGTGCCGAGGCAAAATGGTCGCGATATCGCGACATGTCGCGATATCGTGACCAGAATGGGCAGAGGGCGTGGAGGAGCAAAACCGTCGCGATATCGCGACATGTCGCGATATTGCGACGGAGAGAGAAGAAGGCGCGGGAGGAAGAGAAAAATATGGCGGGAACGGTGTTTTCGAGGACTGTTCGAAATGGACACGTGGACTGCCACGTGTATCCTCGAAGTTGTAAAGGGCACGTGCCTTGAAGATTGCGCATTAAGGAGAGGGCAAGCCGAATTTAAACACGTGGTTAGCTATGTGAATCTGGTTAAAGATGGAGGCCACGTATCACGGAATGAAATTTTACAGCCGCATGCATTAAAGAAAGAGAACCACCTTTTAGAGGGATTTTATTTTTTGACAAAACAGCAGTGCAGAGTACGGTCTGAGAAAAGCGGGCGGTGCAGGGTAAGGGAGGCCATCAATGCAAGCGTTTGGTGGATCGGGCAGTGGCCCATTAATGCCAAAAATTTTGAATTCCCGAGGGGGGAAAAGGAAAATTTGAATTTTTTGTTTTAGGTGGGGAGCATTAATTGCATGAGAGGGTCGGGGCCTCTATAAAAACCCATTTTATTGTTTTAATCGGGACGGTGGACCCGAGAATACCCGGGAGAGCTTAGGAGTGAAGAAGCGGAGAACCGAGCCGAGGGCCGGTGATTGTAAGCCTGCGGGCTGTGATTTTTTTTTTTGCATGTATATTTTTACTTGTTTTTAATGAAAAGGCAGGGTTTGTGCAGAAGGGTGTCTTCGATGCCCCATCAAATTGCATATTGGTGGTCTTATTACAACAACTACAAGTGCAACTACAATATTCACCAAGAATGGTTGGTTGTTCTCAAAAATTGAACGTCGATGGTTGAGAACAACGCTCCTCTAAAAATTACAATAGCTTCTATCATTTTCTTGGAAATCATGTGGTCAATGTTCAACATCCAATAGTCAAGGCGTAAGCATCCTCTACTAGAGAGTATGCAATGTTATTCCTGTTAAAGTTAGGCACCACATTGATGGGATGTGGGCGTCATTTCTTTCAATTGGGTGCATGCACGTACTATATTATGTGGGATGTAGGTGCTACATTTTAGTAGAGTATAAGCACCTTCCACAGTCAGTGGGGTGTAGGTGCCTTCCTAAGCTCAGGGTGTAGGCACCAATTCCTTATGAGAAGTAGGTGCCCTACCCTAGGAAGGATGTAGGCACCTCCTACACTCATCATAATAACCTTTATAACATATTCATTCCTTAAAAATAATATCCTTTCGCATAATGCGAGGTCCGTATAGGACCTCAACTCAAAAATGCAAAGGAATTAACAAAAACCTATAACTACACACACATACAACTAAAAACACCAATCAAGTATAAGTACCACATTTTCTCATTAATTATATGTAATAGTCATACAAAAATGCATTTCTAATGTTAAGTAAGCCAGTGCAATGCCCTCACAAATGTAAATAAAATAAGTATTTTTAGTGGTCATCATACTCCCATGTCTAACCGTTGCATATCCTCATGTCATAGGTTGTGATTACTACCCTAGTCCAATTGTGCTACTTTTGGGCTTGAGCATTACCCCTTGCTTTGTTTCCTATGCATCTCCTATCTTTGTTTGATCGCTTGGGTGATTTTAGTAATGGGAGCTAAGCAAGGGTAGCCACTCCTCATTGAAGCTCTAGCTCTACCTATTGTCATAGGAAATGATTCTTATCCAAGAGCACTACATCTTTGATAGTCAAACTATCCCATGGTATCATTTGTGGCATATTGGTAATTTGTGCCTTTGGCAAGACTAGTGACTGGGGGTCCTCCATGGGTTCTCCCTCTTCTTTGGCCTCTTCTTCAGGCTCCTCAATATTTAGGGATAGATTTCGTTCTACATTTTTTAGGGGTACCCATATGGGCTTTCTTTCGAATAGTCCCATTTGAAAGAAATATTTAATTATGGGTGGTGGTATTGGAAACAAAAGAGGATACCCATCAACAAGAATATATAGTATTATTGTATGTTCCTTGGTTGCTAGTTTGACATTGATGGCTAGTGCTCTCTTCATATATTTTATAGCCTTTCTTGTGGATTTGGTTTGCATTAGATTCTCCTTGATCTCGACCACTTGTTGTTGGTGATCTTAAAAAACTTTCATTGATGTGGCCCATTCTTCATCAAAGTCTAATTCATGCTAAGCCGTTCACTTTAGCTTATGATATTATGTTGGGGTTGTCTTACTTTTTCTCTTTCCCTTTCCCTTCTGATTATTCTATGTTGATAGGTTCTTCAAGAGTGGACACAAGATGTTCCTCTTGAGGTGATGACTACTGGTCACTCCTTATTGTCTACTCAAAGGGCTCTATTATATGTTGATCTTGCATATTATGTCCTATCAACTAATTTGAGGTAGGTTGTTCTTACTCAATATGTTATACTTCCATAGACTATTTTGTAGACCAATCATCCATAGAGGGTTCTTCTTCGTGTTGGGTACTCTGACTCTTAGAGACATATCTTATCATTAGCCCCTATTGATATATAAGGCTTTCTTGTCCTCCAATATCCCTCAAAAGCATCTATTATCATTAACCTCTATTGAGCTATAAGGGTTTCCTATCCCTCTAATGTCCCTATATTCCCTACTTCAGATTGTTGGGCATTTGATGGGGACTACCTAGCATTAGATCGGTATTCTCCTATAGAATCAACTTCCTCATCTAAGGACTTGGAATATATTTATAGGCCCATGGACTAGTCTATTTATATAACAACATCCACTCTATTCTCCTTCTCAATAAGTAGTTGTCGTAATTTGTGTATGGTGTTCTCTAATTTGTTGATGTTTAGCAATACTTGTTTGCTTGTATTCCTCAAATTATACCTACATAGCTCTATATTTCTCTTTCTAGTCAGTGGATTTTTCTTATGCTTATAATAATTGGCCATAAAAGTCCTCCCTAGGTGATCTATCATAGGGTATTGCAACAGAGGCCAAATCCTGCAAAACCTAGACAACTTGTTCGTTGGCTAGGGCACAACCTTCTCCCATCATTTATGTAGATGTGCCTACATCATTTACTGACTTGGAGGTGGGTGGTAAAATTAACCCTCTTGGACTCATTATTTGTTGCTCTACCTCCTCACACTGTGATGAGTGATTATTTGGCATATATTTTTTGTATTAAGTTGTCTCATTTTTCTATTTAAATTGTGGATATAATATATTTTAAGTAAGTTATTTTTGCTTATTTTTGTGATTTATCAGTTAAAAATATGGATGTAGTTAATCTAACAAATGTGTGCATTTCATGTAAAATACGTCCAAGTTGTGAGTGATTATATAGGAAAATGATAGACTATTTTACGGGCATATGACACATCAGTACAAGCTTTGGGATACACCTCAAACGTAAGAAGATGGACGTAAGAACAAAGGATTAACGAATCCCTAGGCACGGTGACAAAATAGTGGCTAAAGACTATTATAGAATATGGTAGTTGAAGTATGTTACGGAAGACATTTATTGAAGTATGTTGCAGAAGGTAGCTGCTAAAGACTATTACTAAATAGAACTTTTACCAATAGTTATAGAAGAAATTTAACCAAGTAAATTGACTGACACTGCATGCCACATCAGTGACAACATGGTGCTCTTACATGGCAACAGAGGATTATATTTAGCATAGTTGGTTGACTTATCAAATATTATTCATGAGGATATTGTAATTAATAAAGTTGTTATAACTTTATCATATAAAGTTGTATAGTTGGAATATTGTTTAGGTTGATTAGATTCCCACACAAGATTGTTATGTCCTTCCCTTGATTTAAGGGGTATATAGTTATGTGTTATATCTTGCAAAATATCTAAGTTAGTATTATGTTGTTATGTTAGCTCATAAAGTGCCACTTGGACCACTTAGGTTGTTTGTTGAGTCCAAGCAAGATTAATAATTATGTTAGTTTAGATTGTTTTCGTTAAAACATAGTTGTTGCATTATGAAGTCCACAACACCATATGGAAAAATATGTGGAAGAGTTATATTTGAAATTGTCCAAGTTATATTATATATTACATAGGGAGACCTTTAAAGAGGTCTAATGGAGAAAATGTCTAATCTATGACCATTTCTAATGTAATATTTTGTATACAATTTCTGAAAGTTGGATGCGCAACCATGTACGTTTGAATTTCCAGTAATAAATCAACATCACTTTTGCATATGGTAACTGTGTCATCATTGTATTTTTTCTACAACCATGAAATAATTAGCATTAGATTAGTTAAATGAGAGTAGATTACTGAAGTTAAAGTAGAGTAGAAAAATGGAAAGGGGTTAACACTAACCTTCCAAAGGTAGGGCTCACTCTGAAAGGTTAGTCCTTAAATCTTTTCCCTCCACTAACATGGTAGATAAAATTAGGACATAGAGTAAAATTAGAACATAAACTTTATTAAAATTGCATATCATAAAACTATAGAAACATTAGATAAATGATGTATTAGTAAATCATACGTGGATCCACATATACTCATATAGACTAAGTCATAGATTGCATTTCTTTAATTTAAGCATAATTTTCTTTTATTTCAATTTCCTGTAAACTTTAATTTTTGCAAAACCCGAGACAAAAAGGGATCAGAATCAAGCTTACGAATTAATTACTATGGTATAATCTATACTGGATTGCTACTCTTTAAATCTAACCTAGATTAACATGGATTGACAAAATTAAATGTAAGCTATTACATCTGATCATTTTGGCACCATTATCGGGGAGAGTAGTGTTGTAGTGGTTAATCATAAAAGTTGTTTGACAGTTCAAAAAGGTGAGGCTTACTTCTTGCAAATTTTCTAGCTTTGGGTGATTATTATTATTTAGTTTGACTTAGTACCTATGAGAAAAATAGGAAGTAGGTATGACTGAGTGGCACAGTCATAGTGAAACACCCTTGAATATTTAGGACCTGTAAGAAGCATGAAGTAGGTATGGTTGAGTGACACAACCATAGTGAAACCCTCCTAAACAATCAAACAAACAGTAATAGTTTAAAATTCTATTTTCAGCAAATTTTACTTTTCCAACAATATTTTATTTTACTCCTAGTGTGCTAAGATTAGTTGTATAAATATTCGTAGGAACGTCAGTCGCACCTAATTTTAGAAAAGCATTAGGACTGTTAAATTTTACTTTTTCAGCAACATTTCATTTTACTCCTAGTGTGCTAATATTGGTTGTATAAAGATTAGTAGGAATACAAGTAACATTTTATTTTAACAAAAGATTAGGATTATTTTGAAATTTTATTTCAATTCTTCCCTATTGTATTAAGGATAGTTATATATTCATTTGTTGTGATTTGTATCTAAACGTGACAACAGTAGGATTAAAACATAAAACCAAAATCAGAAACCAAACAAAACCAAAATCAAAGAGAGAGAAAGGAGAATAAAATATAGGTTGCTAGATGGTGGAAAATAATCTACTACAATAAACCTCTAGAAATTATTACAAAAAAAATATTATTATTAGAAATGATAATAAAAATAATAATAAATATATATATATAATAAAAATAAAATATATTTATATATCTATATATATTAATAATAAAATAAAAATAATAATAATGAAATAAAATAGAGGTATTATACAGGACTGAACCAATGAAACTATAAAGTGGTAGGACAAACATATTGTATCATGCAAATTTGAATTAAAAATGTTTAAAAATGGTGCAGTAAAACTCAAAGCCTATTGATAACTCAACTAGAAAATTACTACTTAAGGGGCAAAGGTTTAAGCTATACAAGAAGCCACTATCTAAAGAAAAAAAATCATACACCACCCTAAGAAACAAGTTGATCTACAGTGTATTTTTGCACTGCAAATAGAAACTATTGAATAAAAACTTCTCTCTCACAAAAAAATATTATGCTTCCTTTGTTTCATAATGGAGTTCCTATATTTGCAATATTTATATCTTATTTTCATCAATTTTCAGTCTCAATGTTTCAAAAATAGCCTAAAAGGATATTTATTTAAAAAGCTTGTATGAAAATGACTACCACATGTTGCATGACACCTTCTTTGCTAAATAAAATCTAGATGTTTTTAATTACTCAACCACCACTAGTGTTTTGAGCAAATTTCCATTGAAAGTCAAGCAATATTTTGATGTTGTAAGATATTCCTAGTCAATCAAGTTTTCTCTTGGACTACGCACATTATAACATATAAAAATATTGTGAGAATTGGAAGGATTAACTCATAAGTCACTATTTCCATTGAGTAAAAGGTTTCCCCTGCTTATCCATCTATGCACATGGTCTAGAGTACTAATGAATTGGCAAAAGGACAAGCTCGCCCTTCACCCTTGAAAAAAAAAGATAAAAATAGTAAGGATAGGATCAAATTCCCATCAAGAATTTGATAGAGTGGTTGGGAATCCGACTCCCCAAAGTTCTTACTCAAAAAAAAATTCCCTTGCTCCTCATCTAATCAAGTGTCTCAAAAGTATATTCTTTCTTCCCCTAAAAATAAGCAAGAATCCCAAAAAGGCAATAAAATCCCTTGCTCCTCACAAAATGAGCAAGTACCCCAAGAAAATTCAAATAAGGGTAAAAGATCTTGAATCCCTGGAATTCTTAGTATCTTGAAAACCATAGGGTGATCCTCATTACAGTAATAGGTTGAATGAAACCTGCCTGGCAATAAGGTATCCCTACACTATAGCGCTAAGTGTAGAGAAGACGTATGGACACTCACAAATAAGCTAGATTATTGGCAGAAGTGACCATTTTTTTACTCAATCCTTGCTCATAATGGGAAATGAACATTCACTACACACACAGTTGGTCCTTGAGAGGCTTGAAAACATTAGGCTAACTTTAACATCATATTGATTTGTGAAATAAGTATATGAATTTTTTAAATATCACCAGGATGCTTGAGTCCTTGTGAAACAACCATAGAATATCATAAGCAAGGAAAAGTTAAAAGCAAATTCCTATGAAGGTACTATAGTTCATTTTCATCCTACATAAATGTGGCTTGTATCTCCCAAAAATTTGCACCCTTTAGCAAAAGCCATCAAGATAATATCAGAATATCTATTCCACTTTTTCTAAGTGTTGAAATTATCCAAGCCTTTGATAGAAATCTATTTTTGCATATATTGATGACTGATATCAAGCTTTATAATCATTACTTTTCTCTCACTTAGAAACTCCTTAATGAAATTCAGGAAGCACAATCACAAAAATAATTATAATAATCCCCCATAAATAAAACTCATTACTATATCATTCACCATAATATAAATAAAACACCCTCCATCTTGTTTTGGCTATATAGCCAAAACTACAGTTTGGGGGGGGTAAAAAAAGGCACATGGAGTTCAAAATACATTTTAGGAGGAAAGAATCAAGTAAAGTATTTTCTCAACTTTAACAATTATAGTTTTCATAGATGTCTTCCATAGTTATCTTCTATAGATGCCTTCCGTATATACATTTCGTCGATATCTTTTGTAGAATTCTTCCATAGAGGTCTTTCGTAGATGTCTTCTATAGATGTCTTCTATAGAGGTCTTCCGTAGATGTCTTTCATAGATATCTTTTGTAATAATCTTCTATAATAATCTTCTGTAACAATATTATGTAGTAATCTTCTATAAGCACCATCCATAGATGACATCCGTAACACATACCATGAAATATTCTTAAGTATCAAAACTTAAATTGGCCTAGGTATAAGAGACACGTGGCAATTCAAAAAATGACAAGATGAGTAATAAAGGCATGTCAACAAATATTATAAGGAAAATGTGGCAGTAATATTTTAGGAAGAATAAAAGGAAACAAAATAAATATATATATATATATATATATATATATATATTAATGAAACCCTTTTAAAGCGTGTCCACGAAGGCGTAAATGAGAAGCCCTCTTATGATGTTATATATATATATATATATATATATATATATATATATATATATATATTAATGAAACCCTTTTTAAAGCGTGTCCACGAAGGCGTAAATGAGAAGCCCTCTTATGATGTGTACACCCAAAATGGTGCCACGTGCCACTAATTTTTAAACCCTCTCTTGAAAGCACAAATGTTCTTAGGGGTTGAAAATAGAAGTTTCAAAGATGATGGTCTATTGGAACACGTGCACGCAAAAACAAACAAGCTAGTATGTAGACCAATCTAATTTATTGTAAAACTTAGGCATCGACGATGAGCACCACTTGGATAAAACATGGGTATGAAGATGACGTGGGCTAGTGACACGCTAGAGGATAAAAGACATGTCATAGATGTGGTAAAATATTAAATATTATTTTTTAGCCATTGGGGTGATCAAAAGGTATTATAACACTTTATGATTAAAAGGTTACCCTTGCTATGCAAGGTGGTAGCTAAGTTTTGTGCCAAAGAAAAATTGACCACCCTAGAGCCTATGTCGATGAATGACAAGTGGACTCTTGCACCAATCATAGGAGATGTCACGAATGGACAACATTAGTCGTTGATCAAACCTCAAACGAAAGGTTGCGATGGAAGGGAAGAAACTCACAATGAGTCCAAAAAATTCACCATGACAACAACAAATGAAGATGATCGTCGATGCATGTTTTTACAGGCCAATCATACAGTAGTGACATGGATTTAAATCTTAAACCATCGATTAAATTAAAATCGATGGACGTGATTCATTGAGCCGTGGTATTTTTCTTCACCATCGATTAAAGTCATGTGATCGCTATCATCGATGAGAATTAAGTAGTTACTACCATTGGATAAGGGTAATTGGACAGTTTATAACCTTTGCATGGCTAAAACTCCATGCAAATGAAAATAAAACCCTAAAAATTGTCTTTCCTTCTGTACAAGGCCGTAAAAAAAACATTGGAAATCCTCTCCAAATTGAAACAAAGCTAAAATTCTACGGATTTTATTAGTTAAGCAAGATTGAGACTCGAAATTGTAAGAGAAAATGTAGGTGAGAAAGAGATTTCAAAGAATAACATCGTAGGGTGAGAGAAGTTTAGAAAGGCAAACAGCGAAGCGATAGGTAACTTTTTTTTTTACTATTTCAATTTTTTTTAGTCGTAGACCAGATATTTTAATACCCTAATCATTCTACTACATATGCAATTAACGAATATTTTTTAGAAGTTACGTAGAAGGTTAGGTTAGAATTAAAATTGTTTATGCTGATAAAAGAACCTATCAATATTTTATGAAAATTAATGTTAAACTATTTATGGAAATTACTCCTAAATCTTACGTTTTTGCATAATATTTTATGGAAATAATGAATTATTCTATTTTGCAAAAATTGTAAGATGTGTTTTTTCTGTGTGCGATTGAAATACCTTTTGCAATTCTCTTAGCTACTGAAAACAAAATTTGAAATTTCTTATCAAATTCCTATCTACCCTTTACCTTAAAGCCATGCCCCATTCCATGTTTCAAAAATGAAGTGAACCCCCATATGTTGAAACACATAATCCTAGTGATTCTGTAAGAGAGTTGTTTCAAAGAGCTATGTGGCGAGATGCCCTCACGAAATTCAAAGGGCATGGCCAAGGAATGGCCAAACAAATTATTTTAAATTGTAACCTTGGAAGGATGACCACTCGAGTGGAAGATATCTAGTTTGACCTAAGCTTGAGTGTTTTCTAAAGTACTAGGTTTTTTTAAAGTAGGGCTTTCGTATTATAAAAAACCCTCTAAAAGCATCGCCTAGCTAGTAGCAAAATTCGATGAAAAATGCACCATTGTTCAAAATAAAGAGGGATGGATTAAGGGTGTTGCTACTTCTTAACTAAATCTTATGTGATAGGAATTCATCATCCTAATTATTAAAATTTTCACTCTGGAAGGATGAATTTCTACTTGTGTAGCTTACCATCTTCGAATGTTGATGAAATTGAAATTCTCAAAAAACAACGATTATGTCATCAACCTACCGTATTTTCTATTTCAGTCTCTAAAATCCACTATTGTTTGTATTCAGCCTAAAAAATCTCAAGAAAAACCTAAAATGCATTTAATTGCACACCATGGTCTAATCAAATTAATAGTCTTAAAAAAAGCACATGAAGTAAAAGTAGCCTAGAACAGAAAAGTCAAAGAGTCTAACCTGCTAGAATATTCTGAGTCTATCGAAAATGATCTTGAAGAAGAAAGTCTGTCTGAGGAAGATCATGAGTCAAATAGTCAAGAGGAGGAACCTGAGTCCCCAAAATGTAAACATCGATCCACCAAAATTGCTAAATCAACCCAGCCTGTGCAAAAGACTCGGTGTCAAAAACACACTTCTGAAACTCATGAGAAAGGAGATATATTAGGGCATGAATCTAATTTACCCACACCTAAACCAACTACTGAAACCTTATCTCACCTTTGGGCACAAAATATTGTTTTACAAATAAAATTTGATAAACTGAGAGAGGATTTTGTAAAGCATTCAAAATTGATCCAATGAGCTCTTACCCTCCAGATAGACATGATTAAACAAATTTCAATGGATAAGGTGATGAAATTTGTTGATTTCATCAACCAACTGCCACCTATCGATGCTTCTTCCAATAAAAGCTCCACAACTGGTCTAAAGTAGAAATGTTTTTGTTAATTTCAGTAAAGAGACCTACACCAACAAGCCCTTTGACTTTTCTAAGATTCTTGAGGAAGAAATATCCCAATCGTTCGCTAGTCTAACACAACAAAATCAATAAAAAAAAATGGATCCTTCCACCAAGATAAGAACCACACCAGGGAATCTTGTCTTAAATATTGGGATGCATCCGGATATTAACGCAATAATCGATAACATATTTGCATCAGTTGAGAAACCTCTGCCTTCTCAAATGCAAGATACAGTCCTTTCTAGCCATACAATCCCAAGTATTTTATCTCTTGATGTGTTCCATATTGTCTGTAATACCTCACTTTTAAAATTGATTTGCATTGTCTTAACCATTCTTTAATTATGTCATTCATCACCATGCATTTAAAAAATATATTAAGAATGCATTGTCATAGTTCCTAGACTATTGAGTAGTGTCCCAAGAGATGGTCTATATTCTATTCCTTTTTACATAGAACACATTGTGAAGGGCCATGAAAACCCCTTTTTATTATGTTATTCTAGGATAAAATTTTCTTGAGACCTACTATCCATACAAAAATTTAAATTTTGGAATGCTTGGGCTATCTCAAATATCTCTCCATATTCTTACGATATTCTTAATTTGTGCTTTACATTATATCCACTTCTTGCTATGTATTCTTATGAGTTATTCAACTCTCAAATTAGTTTATCCTTGGCTCCCCTTAGAACAATCATTGTTGTTATATTTATGCTCAACTAGCTTCTATAAACAATGTTTGGTATACTTGAAAAAATATTCTTTCCGTTTGTATCTTCCTTCCTAATCCTTTTACATAATGTTTGAAACCTTATCACCATATTTATCTTGAAGTAATTTCATCCATGGTTTCAAAATTGGATCTAAATTGAATGATATTTTATCATTCCAAGTATCCATCCAAATAGAATATTTTTCTCCAATTCCCACCACCCATATTAAACTTTTAATCATTAGATTACTTAATTTTTTAAACTATTCCATAGTGCAAAACCATATGGTAGTGAGAATGTAGTAAATATTAAACTTGGGTCATTGGGCTCAATGTACTTAGAATAATTCTTGCCCATTGTGTTTGAATCTCTTTGTATAATCTCCAAATTACAATTTACCTTGGAGCTAATTTTGCATCTCTAAGAACTCTTAAGCCAAGACCTCCCCTAGTTTTATCATCACATACCTTGATCCATTTCACCAAAGAAATCTTTCTTTTATCGTGTAGTCCTAACTGCAAAAATGATCACATAATATAAATTAAAAAAAAAATCTCTAGATTTTGGCATAATATACAAGGACATATAATATGTTGGTGTAGACACGGAAAATTGACCCACCCAAATGAGTCATTTTTTCTTGGGTTCCTTTGAGAGGTTCTCAAACTTGATAGGAGTAATTTTGGCATCTTTTTCTTACGTTTTCCTTGCTTTTATTGACCTTGATCGAATCCATACCCGGTATTTTATGGGGCACAAATTAAGCAAATTTAGGGTTTTTGTTCAAAAATTAAAATTTTAAGTCAATCCTTTTGGGGCATCAACCTAATCAAGGTTAAGTTTTGTTTTCTCACCTTTTAGGCCTCCAAGACCTTTATAAATAAAGTGATTGGATCCCCTTTTTCTCCCCAGTTACTTAAGAGTTCCTTTCGCAATCAAGCTATCAAAGTTCATGCAAAATAAGAATTCTTCTACTCTCTTGTGCAATCTTCTAGTATCCTTGGTGCTTTGTTTTTATACTATTGGTGTGTTTCTTATAATTTTGCAAGTGGAGAAAGCCTTAATGATAATTTGTCTTCTTGAAGAGGGAGAGGTCTTCCACATTTGCTCTTGCTTCTTCCACGATATCAATAGGTTGTTTCTTTACATTCATTAGTTTACATATTCATCTTAGTTTATGTTTTATTATGTTTTGATCTCTATTTTAGGGTTTTAAACTCTCTTGTGTGGATTCATGCCCCATTTGCTATAAGGCATGGATTCAGTGAAAGCCCTACATTTTCTTATCAGACGTTCTACATTTATTTTGACTCTATTACTGAAACCATGCTTGGTATCTCATAGCGTGTAGATTCATTCCAATTAGGTTTTGGGATGACCATTCATCCCAAAACTCTAGGGTTTCATTTTGCATGCCCTTTAAATTTTTTTCATCTTTATTTGTGTTCTTTTATGGCTATTATCATTCTGTTTCACTTACATTTTGTAAGAAATGAAGATACACCCAAAAAATATAATAAATAAACAAGCGATTTGCAATGAAATAAAATGCTTTTGTATTGAACTTTTGGGAGCCTTAGTCTCCTCTTTTTTACAATAGTGATTTATCCCAAATCGTAGGGGTCTTATTCCAAAAGAATCTTACTTTTTTATCTTCAGATTATAATTGGCACAAAGGAGTGAAGTCCCTTTGGTAGATCCAGTTGAATGGTGGGTGTATATTCTCTTCCTTTCTCCATTAGATTGTAGGATGGGATTAAATATCCCTACGGGTCATCCTTACTTTAGCAACTACTCAAGAACCTATCACCTACACACACATCCTGCTAAAAGAAATTCAATAGAATATTAAGGGCCTCCATTGTATGAGGTCCCTTTTGATATAACAGAAAGCTATTGAAACCCTAATATAAATGGTTGTTAAATATGATAATAAAGTGTAGAGGACATAAAATAATGAAATATAGAACATTGTTGTATTTTTACCTTTTTGATCCATACCTACAATTAACTAATCTTCTCTTACACAAACATGGGTTCACATTTTGGTATGGTCATATGTGGGGCTTTGTTTAGCTCTCTATTGCTCCAAATAACTTGAAATTTGGTGGAGATATTCTAGGGAATTTCAGTAACCTACCCTTAACATTTTAGCTCAATCTAAGTTTGGATGAGTGATATATGGCCAAAACAAATTTTGAATTCCTGTGTAAATGCGAGGTCGCATTTGGAAAACACGAAGTCACGTTTGTGATTGTGTAAATGCAGGATGGAGTTTGAGAAAATGACCTATCACATTTGAGACTATGTAAACACCCACCAATGTTTGTGACTGATTTGTAGAAGTGTTGGGACTTGATCCAAAGCTTCGATGAATCGACCTCTATGAGCATTGATGACCTCCTACAGAAATTGCGATAGAGTGATGATATATTTTTCAGACCCTTTATTTGATGGAATAATTACATAGTTGTAGTACCTTTTGGGGTTTTGGAGGGAAATTATAGGTGGCAAGCCAAGGCTACCAAGTGGTAAGGATTGGTAAATCACCTATCCTGGGCAGTTGCAGTGAGTCACTTTGAGTGTCCCCCTTAGGTGGAGTGGTGGCATGTGGGTAGGTGAGAGTGGAGTGAGGTGTAAGATGTGGAAAATTGAGGGGAAGTGGTGGCTAGGACACATGTCGAATGGGAAGATAGGGTATCCTAGGGATATTTTCCAGATTTATTAAAATCTATAAAATAGGATAATGTGTAGAATTTTTATACCTAAGTTTAGACTTAGACATATTTTATTATGCAGAATTGTGGGATGGATGGGGTTTTACAAATGACTAGGTTTTGGTGTCACCTCTTTTTGTATCGTGTTTCATAAAATACAATGTGGTGCAAAAGCAAGAGACACCTAGCTTTATTGGATGAAGAAATTAATTTTTTTCCCCATCAAAAGGATTGAATGACTTTTTAAAAAATTTAGTTTTGGCTTATCCCCTCAATTGATGAATGGGTGAAGAATGAAACCCACGAGTCAATTGACTAAATGTTGATGATGAAATGTAATGGATGTGATGAATGAAAATTTTGAAAATCAAGATCAAGTTGGATACCCCAAGTTTGGGGTGGATTTGTGTTGTCAAAAATTTGCCTTTGGTAACAATGAAGTGCAAAATGATGTGGTAAAAGAACCAACCACCCTGGGAGCTTGAGGACCCTAGTGATTGTAGCAATTCCTACCAAGAATGATGTGGTAAAGGAACCAGTCACCCTAGGAGCTCGAGGACCCTAGTGATTGTAGCAATTCCTACCAAATTAAGATTTGTGAGAGTTTTCCACGTTTGTAACCCCATGAAGAGGGCTTAATGACAACCTTGGGCAAATTTGCTTGAACATAGTCACACTCAAAAATTGAGGGACCAAATTGATCTGATTTCTAGTGTGATGATTTATTGGATGTATTGATGGAGTGATTTGATGATTTTGTGGTGTTTGATTGTTTGGGGGCTTTTGAAGCCATTTGCATTTGAAGGAGAGTTGTGTAATATGGTCACAAATAAAAGTCAATGTGGGTTACCCCAATCATGGAAAATATGCACATTGTTGAATCATTACTTTCAACAAATTGATGAACTTAATTTTGGCAAACCTTCCATTCGTGGGTAGACAGGCTTTAGTCTATGCTTTAGGCTTTAGGTATACCAAGTGTTTGTTTGATTGAGATTTTTTCTTGTGATATACCCCAGCAAAAAGGGTGTATGATAGTCTTTGGTAATGATTCTTGAACGAATGCAATTTCCAATATTGAGTGTTTTGAGTATTTACTTAATTTGATGTTAGGATTTTCAAACATTGTTTATCCCCTCAAGCAATGAGTTGATGGAGAAGAGGTGAAATGATGAAAGTGATAAAATAGATGACAAAGGTGAAAATGATTAGAATGAAGTGGATGTTTTTTTTGAACAAGTTTCCTTATGGTGAGCTACCCATCCTACCGGATTGCATAAATAACCAATCGTTGCAACCGTTAGGTGTCTAGAGTAAATCACTAGATACAAGGTTCACTAGAAGACCTTTTGACCAATAAGGTTTGATGCCTTTGGAGCTTTTAAAATGATTTAATCAAAGGGTTGTGGTGCCTTTAGAGATTTTAAAATAATTTTACCAAAGGGGTGTGTTTCCTTTGGAGTATTTGAAATGAAATTTGACCAAAGGGATTAGGTTCCTTTCGAGCCTTTTGAACTGATGTGACCAAAGGGATGTGTTTTCTTTGGAGCATTTGAAATGAAATTTGACCAAAGGGGTTAGGTTCCTTTGGATCCTTTTGAACTGATTTGACCAAAGGGATGTGTCCCCTCTAGGGCATTTTGAACCAATTTGACCAAAGGGGTGTGTACATTGGAGCCTTTGAAATAAATTTTGACCAAAGCGGTTAGGTTCCTTTAGAGTCTTTTGGATTGGATTGATCAAAGGAGTGTGGTTATTTTGGAGCCTTTTGAGTTGAAATTTGACCAAAGGTGTTAGGTTCCTTTAAAACCTTTTAAATGATTTTTCCAAAGGGGTTAGGTTCCTTTGGAGCCTTTTGAACTGATTTTACCAAAGGGGTGTGTTCCCTCTGGGGTATTTTGAACCAATTTGACCAAAGGGGTGTGTCCCTTGGAGCCTTTGAAATGAAATTTGACCAAAGGGGTTAGGTTCCTTTGGAGCCTTTTGGATTGGATTGATCAAAGGAGTGTGGTTCCTTTGGAGCCTTTTCAATTGAGATTTGACCAAAGGGGTAGGTTCCTTTGGATCCTTTAAAATGATTTGACAAAATGAGTATGGTGCCTTTGGAGATTTTAAAATGATTTGACCAAAGAGGTGTGGTACCTTTGGATCTTTTTAAATTATTTGACCAAAGGGGTGTGCTTCCTTTGGAGCATTTGAAATAAAATTTGACCAAAAGGGTTAGGTTCCTTTGGAGCATTTTGAACTGATTTGACCAAATGGGTGTGTTTCCTTTGGAGCATTTGAAATGAAATTTGACCAAAGGGGTTAGGTTCATTTAGATCCTTTTGAACTAATTTTACCAAAGGGGTGTGTTCCCTAGGAACATTTGAAATAAAATTTGACCAAAGGTGTTAGGTTCCTTTGGAGCCTTTTGGATTGGATTGACCAAAGGAGTGTGGTTCCTTCGAAGCCTTTTTTTGTTTTTATTTTTAATTTCGGTATGCATGTAATGAAATGGATGTGTTATGAATGGATGCAATTGGTGGCGATGTATGCAAGTGAATATATGGTGTTGATTTATTAATTATTGTTGAAGAGGTTATGGATCATTGTTTATCATATTTTGCCTTTATTACTTAATCAGGGGCACCAATACAGTAGTATTGGTTTGACCATATGTTGTAGGATAAAATGGACTATGATACATGTGTGACAATGCAATGGTGGTATGGAATGTAAGATTGCTCATGACTTTATTTGCCTTAGGGATAAAGGATATAGAGTTGTTTTACAAAGACTCAAACATCCTAGTGATATCAAACAAACTCATCTATTCATCTCTTAAATCCATAAGATGCTAAGGGTATCCTAGTGTAGTCAAATTTCTCAAGGACCAATTGTGTGTGCAATGAATTTTCATTTCCAATCATGAGCTAGGTCAAACTAATCAATTGTAACTTATGCCAATAATCTAGCTCATCTGAGAGCGATATAGGTTTGTACAAAATAAGGTCGCTAATGTGATAGACATGTCGTCACACATAAGGATACCCCATTTTTAGGCTGGCTCTTATAATCCATTATAGGGATCACCCCAAGGTTTTCAAGATACTAATAATTCCAGGGATTCAATCTCCTTTCCCTTATTTTATTGCATTTGGATTTTTGGATTTTATTTTGGATTTTTTCTCATTTTTGTAGAGGATCAAAGGGTATTTTTATTACTATTGGAACTTTCTCATTTTGAATAAGATCAAGGGGATTTTTTTGGGGTGGATGCTTTTTGGGATACTTGCTCATTTCATGGAAGAGCAAGAGATTTTTTTTTGGGGGGGATGTTTTTTGGGATACTTGCTCGTTTTGTGGAAGAGCAAGGGATTTTCTTTTTTTTTTTAGAGGAGAAGGGGGAGCTTTTCATTTTGTCAAATATCATATTTCTAGACCATGCACATAATTGGATGAGCAGGGGAAACCATTTTATTTATGGAAATAGTTACTCATGACTTCATCATTTCTAGACTTCAAAATGTTTTAATATGTTTCTATGTGTGTGGTCCAAGATTAAACTTGATTTGACTAGGAGCAACCTATGACACCTCAATATTGTTTGACATTGAATTGAGGTTGCTTAAAAAACTAGGAGTGGTTGAGTGATAGAAAACACCTAGGTATTATGCAAGATGTAGCTATACTTTTCTTATGAGCTTTTCAAAATAGTCAATGGCTGCATAATCATCATTGATGATGGTCATACGGTATCTATCCTATCTTACGAGCTCCCCTTAATGATCAAAATACCACAAAGAAAGTTGTGAAGGATTTCAACTGATGGATTTGTGACTAATATTAGACCGAAGGTGCCCTTGATTAAGGGAACAAGATGTAGTTTACTAACAATTATTCAAACTTATAGAATGATGACCAATATGGTAGGTGATGTGAATGGATGTAAATGATATGAATGGATGTATGCAGTGTAAGTGGAATGCATGAATGGATGTTTGAAATGTAATGTAACACCCATATATTGCATAGTTATCTATAAATATGTGTTAAAAACAAATCATTTTATATAATCAAATGATAACTATGCACTAAAGCACCAAAAAATAAAATTTACATAACACTTATTAGATTTAAAATATAAATAACATTTGATAAATAGTGTGTCTTTAAACATAAAAATTAATTTCATATTTAGGCAAGTCTTATGGGTCATACTACCTTAATGCTTATAGTCCAAAATATTACCAAATTCTACTAATCTTATCCAAGATTTTCATTATATATACAAGTCACATAAAAAATCAAATAGGGCTAAATGCCCACTTAAAAGGTTAGAAATACGTAGTTGAAAAAACTTACGAGATTAGAGTATATGTATACAAACTATTTTTAAAATATCCTTTTTCTATAATTTGTTGAATGTTGAGTTATCCTATTGGATGCTAGCTTATATAGTTCAAATATTAGATGTTAAGCATGTCTATATAATATTATATAAAATTTAACAGTATCACACATGTTAGATATGTGGACAATAAATAGACTTTAGTTGTTTATTTTTAAGTCTAGCATATTAAGTGAATTATCTTTATTATTTCATTTTATTTTTTGTATCTTTTGTTTAACATTATTAATTTTCTATAGTTATTTTCCTTCCCTTAGACCTCCATATTAGATGTTTAGCTAATGCAATCATCTAATTTTTCTAGTTATAGTCTTATTGTGTGTATTTTGAGTTGAAAACCTTCATCATTGCTAATTTATAAAATTTCATGTCTAGACACCTATAGGTTCACTCAAAACCACTCACCATCTTGGTTGCTACATGATGTTGTACCTCTATTTTAATCCTCTATGTCTTTTATGCTTCTTTAAATTTACATAGTTCTATCAATAACTTGTATTCTCTTTCTACATGTCTTAGGATTCTAGTTTCCTAAAGCTTTGAGTGTGGTGCTTGATTCTAGTTTTTATTATGTATATATTTATACAAATTAATATCTTACTTTTTTGTGTGTATTTTTAAAATATATTTTGATGCTTCAATATTTTAAGAAACTCTAAAAATTAAGAATACACAAACTTCTTTTAAGTTGATCAAGTTAATATTTCATGGAGAATCACTTTCTAACAGTAGTTCTACTCTTTTTGAAATGAAGAACAAACATTCTATGTTTCTACAAGTGAAATCTTACTTAATCATTTAACAAGACCTTAAGTTAAGATAAATTAAAATATAAGATGAAATACTTTGAATGAAATTTTAGGACATATAAATCATCTTCTTTTTTTAGCGAAAAACCCCTTGCAGGGTTGCCTTGGTCTGAGAGACCATGACCAAGGGGTTCTACACCGTCAAATTCACCTGGGAGTCGCACCCAGTCCTACCTGCACCAACATTATAAATTGGATTTTGGATACCCAATTCAAATTTTTGGTAGGGTGGATATTCGTACTTGGGACCTCCCTTAGAGGATTGCCCTATCCTCTCCAACTCACCTACAACACCTAGGTCCATATAAATCATATTTTAATACCTATAAACCACAATATATTTGTGAATGGTAAGTTGGTTGAATCCACATGAATACAATATGTGTATTATCAAATAGTTTATGTCCCACCCAAATTATGAAATGTTTGTCACTAGAATTTCTTGTGGTTTGATGGAGAGAAACTAGAAACCTCAAAACCAAAGTCATTTAGTTATTAATTCAATCCTTCTTAATATTAAGGTATATTTGATTGCATAAGATCAAAGCAATATCAATCATGATATCAGAACATTTAACCTCATGGAGATATTAATACCAAAAATAATATAGAGGACACATTGAGTTCATATCCTATGCATACACATGGACATCCACATCTAAACATGGCTATTCTTCATTGGAAAATTTTAATACTATTATGGTGTCCTCTATAACTGAATATGAAAAATCAATGTATATTTATACAACTTATAAAAATACTCTAGTTATTATGCAACCCAACACCTTCATCGGAAGAAAAAAACTATAAAAGCTCAAAGAATGCATAAAATAATAGGAAGAATTAGTTGACATCATCTATATCTAATATTTAATTATAAAATTGTATGTATTATTGTTGAAAATATAAGTAATATATCATTATTAATTAAATAAGTTTTAGGAGCTTCACAATTTAATGTCAATTGTTCAAAATCTATCAACAAAAAATTTTACTTATGGAATTTGCATTTTTATAGAAATGCCAACTAGTTCTTATTTTTAGTTGGGATAGCCTCCAACTACTTTATTATTAAATGGTATTGATTACTCAATCACTATTCAATGATTGAATGGTGATAACTAGTTAGGGATAATGATTAAGAAATTGCTCGTGTTAATCCATAATTATGGCAATTGAATATTAAATAAATATATATAGTTCAAACAGGTCAAATTGTTTTCTCATAATACATATGATATATCCTTCAATTAAAATATTCTTCTCTCAATTATTATTTTAGTAATAATTGTAATGGAACATATATAAAAATTTAGGACCATGTTATTATGAAAAAAAATATTCTATTTTTAGTACACATCTTTTAATATAATTTTATTTAAAAAATAAATACATTTTAGTGTTTCGTGAAGACACCATTATATAATCTTGTGATGAGGTTGTAGCTACAATCTTCACAAAAGGGATGAAAACCCTAGGTACAATCAAACAATGGAACAAAGCGATAAATTTGGCTATAGTCTTCATGAAAGGGATGCAAACCCTAGGTGCATTCAAGCAATGAAGGGAAAAAGTTATTTGTAGACTATCTCCTTAGTCTGTGAGAAAGCCTCTTCAGTCAGAAGAAATATCTCTAAAGGATGTTTGGGTTCACATGTGGATGAACCTCTACCCTCTATCAAGATTTTGAAGGATAAATTTGGGTTGGATTTGATTGATCATGAATCCCAAAAAATTATATGCAAAATCAAGGGCAAAAGACTAGGCATGGAGGAGCTCAAAGGATACATTAAAGATTGATGGACTAGTATAAAATTCCAAGTAACTCTCCTACCCAAAAATTTCTTTTATGTTTCCTTTTCTAATTTAGTGGATAGAGATAAGGTAATGGATTATAGATATAATTAGTTTTTTGAACAAAGGGGTGTCTATATAAGATCTTGGACTCCTAGTTTCAACCCCTTTACAGAAGAAGTTAATGGCTTCCCAGTAGAGGTGAATCTTTATTCTCTCCCTATGGAGTTTAGGGGAGAGAAGATATTCACCAGAATTGATAATGTCATTAGTGCATTCCAGTATATGGATGCCTAAACAGAGGAAAATTTGTCTAGTAAAATTAATATGAGTAAAGCAAGATTAGCTATTTGGATGGATGTTTTAGTTCTTGGACCTCAATCCATTACTATCTCCTCAATAAAAGGGGAATGGATTCAAAATATTGAATATGAAAACTTATCCCTAAGATGTTATGGTTGTCAGCAATATTACCACCTAAAGAAGATATTTTTGATCATTCGATCATGCTCTGATTTATCCTTGGTGGAGGAGAAGGTATAGCATGTAATGATTCAAAACCTTCAAATGTCCCAGTTCAAAAAAATAAGCTCATCCTCCAAATGCACCAATTTTCCAACAGGAATCATGCAAAAAACATTATACTCAACCCCAAAAGGAGAATGTGAATTAGATCATTGATAAAATACAAATGGTTACTAAAGACCATCGAGATGGTTCCATGGAAAATATTAGCATCTCAAATGATATTCTTGAATCTAATTATGAAAAAATCGATGATGATCAGTTTTTTTAAAATTAAGATCCTATAAATGTGTTACAAATAGATATTACCTTATGAGCTTGAAGTACAAAAATGCATTCTTAGATCTTACCACTCTAAAGGAGGAAGAACCTTTACTATAGAATAAAAATAATTGAACTAATTTCCTCTTTTATGGATGATTGCTATGTTTGTTTTCCTTCTATTTTTTGGAGTTATGTTTCATGTAAATGTTGTTTTTGTTGTTAGTTCCTTCAAAAAAAAAAAAAAAGAGTTGATTATGGAAACTTAGCAGTTTGAGGAAGATGGATAATATCTTTAATAGAAAGGCAAATATGGGTATGTTTTAATTAACTTGTTATAAATGTAATGATAGAAATATAATATTTTGTTTTTTTAATGGGAATGACCCCTAATAGAATCCACACATAGCTTATTAAAAAACACCATTATATAATTTTGAAGCAAGCTCAAATTGGCCACTAAAGCCATAAAGTTTACTACCAAAGAACACAACCTTTTTACTACCACACATATTACACTAATGCACCAAATTAATTAAATTTGCATAAGGGTCATCAATAGGGTGTTATGGCTACTAGAATAAGAGAGAGGAAAAAGGGCTACCCATTTCTTGGTTTAGCATTCATGGCATCCTTTTTAATAGCTTCTTGATCTTGTAATATTTGATTATTCTATCACTAAAGTTGGTAAATATTTTTCAAGAGTGTCCATTGATAGTTGTTTTATGAAATAAATGAGTGTCCCTCTTCCCTTCACCCATTTCAATTTGGATTTCAATATATTTCTTATCTCTTGCAGTTATTTGATGAAATAAATGAGTGTTACTATCACCTTCATCAATTTCACTTTGGTTTTCAATGGATTCCTATTAGTATTTTTTTTGCAATAACCCATATGTTAGCCTATTTAATTGCATCCTTCTCATTAAGTTTTTTTAATTTTTTCTTTTTCTTAAAAGTGTTTGTAAATATTTCCCTATTCCAATGTCGAAGGTACTCAAATTATCAATAAATACAAACATCTTTATACCAATAATTTGGAGTATATATTCCCACCAATCAATACTTATATCATTATACCAATCCACTTCATATCACATCTTTCCAAATCTAAAGGAAAAACTTTTACAAGGTTCCTTCCTATCCTTAGGTTGATGTCTCAATGATTAGGGACCTTGTGTTTTAATAGATTTAACTTTAAAATAACCTACTCTTCCATATATAATAAACTATTAAGAAACGATCAAGTCCTTCTACAAAAAGGAATTCCCTTTTCTTTTATTACTCCATACATCATACTTCTAACTAATATGAGGATGCACCATAGTTGTACTTTGGAGATGATCTATGAGGAACTATCTCTAATTATAAGGGTTTCATTCTTTCTTTTTAGTTGGTGATATAATAATATTTATATGTCCTCCAATAACCCACTTGTGATCAATATCATTACCATATTATCTTTCAAAGGTAAGTAAAAAATATTTATTATCAACCATATGATTAGGACCACAAACACTAGTAATAAAAAAGTATAGTTGAGGCTATTGATATTGAATCTCCAATCAACCAATACTATGTAAGCTTGACATATTGACATTCCATCCTCTTTGGATTCCAAAGTATAACTAGTCCTCCTATCATATCCTATTCTACAACACTTATAATTTCTACAGCTCTACAAAAGACAAAGACTAACTTGATTACACTATCAACTTTTGATCTAGTTTTTTGCATCAATACTATCTTTAGATCTTACTCCTTGATAAGTATTTTGAATAGTATTCTCTTTGATGGACTAATTATTACCCTCATGTTCCATGATATGATATTCATAATAAGGAACGTGTTTTTTTATTTTCTTTGTAACTATCCTATAAAACTATTATATAGATATATAGATAGATACATAGATAGACAAATATATCTATATAATTAATATTGCTTGCTCCCTCTCCTTTTTTCCCTATCCCAATATAACTTAGTTTTTTGAACTTATATATTTTGGTGTCTTATCATCATGTCCCAGGTTCAAGACTATACTATTAGATAAAATAAAATCGATTTATGTACTTATGATTGTTATAGTTGCTTAGAATTTTAGATATTCATTTGATTATGAACTTATAAAAAAATTCTACATCTTATTAGGTTTGTCCTCTAGGAGCTTCTCTAAAATATATTGAATACACAATTCTTAGTATTAGTGGTATTATCATGATAGAATTTATTTGGATGAGTTTTCAAAAGTACTTTTTCCTTATCATGGGAAATTTTTACCTTGGTTTTCACTTCTTTTTCATATTGTGTATACTTATTTTGGTCTTTACCAAGTGGTTTTTTTTTTTTTTTGTTTCTAGAACTCATCTGAGTTCTCCTTCTATAGATGTTTTATTTATCTAGGTTTCTATATTTGGTCATCCTCTAAATAAATGATCATATTCATGGTATAGTGTTATATTTTACATCTTTTCATCGTGGAGGTATCCTATTGTGTTATATTTAGAGTATATTACATTATTTAGGTACATGTCAATGTACCACCTTAGATACATTATTATATTAGGAGTTACTTGAGGAAGAAGTAACATATGCACACGTGTAAGAATGTGCAATGATGTAAAAGGATATGTGTCCTTAAGGTATATAGGAATAGTAATGGCCAAGTAATTCATATTTTTATATGTAGGGCCCATTGTAATGAAGGAAGTATCCTCTACATCATTCACTAGTAGAGTGAGCTCCATGTTATGTATCCATCTTCCATTTTTGTGAGCCTTCATTAATGGTTGTTGCATGTGTTATTCTTGAAGCTTCTCATGTTATTCTCATGCTTATTAGTTAACCATTATCATAGTTTTATCTTAGCTTACTTATTTTATTACTTGTGGTTGCATTTCCATTTAGTTTATATATTCAAAAGTTATCATGGTATCAGAGCACATGGTAGATCCATAGAAAATAGGAAAGCCACAAGAAATATTTTGAGGCAATAAAAGAGGAGCACACTCTTGGGAACAAAACATTTGATGCATTTGTCTTACATCCAATGAGTTGTTACAACATCAAGAAGAGATGTTCATTTTGGAGCCCGTTTATAAGAGTAATATATTGCCTCTTCATAGCCAAAAGAAACAAGATTAGTAGTTTTAGTTGTTCAGATATTTTAACCTATCATACAATTTGCCACTATTACAAGATTGAGTGAATGGATATTTCTATCCATAGTTGGTAACTATAAAAATTCACACGTTAGAGTTGTTGCAAGCATTACAGTTTCAGGAGAAGACAAGAGTTATACACATATGATGTGCTAAATCATTAGTCTTTCATTAAATGCCTTGGATTAAATATGTTGGAAGTGCCACCTAATCAGAGGTCTAGACTTGGAGGACTACACAATGTGTTGTTACCAATGATCAGTTGAACTAGTTTTGCGAGTGAGCAAAGGCTATTATTTTTTTGAGGAGAAGATATGACATCGTTGTGTGTCGAGGAGAGTATATGCACCCCTCAAAAGGAGGATCCAAGATATCCAATATTTAACTATTATACAACCTACTTAAAGAGCACCATCTAATCAGAATACCAGAGCTTGGAGGACCATATACATTCAATGACCATTGCTACTGTTTGACAATTTCCAGAAGATCACAAATGCATTTCACCTCTATAACTATTGCATAGTGGACCACCAATTTTTATGTCAAAGAACACAAATATCTATTAGCTATCATGCTAAGCACAACTATTACACCGCGAGGACAAACTAGATAGCCAAGTCATTAGTTACCTTGAAAACTGAAGCACACTTTCATAGTCAAAAGAAATATTTTACCTAATAATGTTATCTACACTATCCCCACTTGAGTATCACACAAGGAAGAGATACTATTATTTATCGCCATAGATAGTACATCATTTTTCATCATTAAAATATAGTTGTACGCATGAAATCATCATATAGACTACATGGTGTTAACATGGCCATAAGGAGGTTTCCCTATTAAAGAATGCAGAAGCTATTGTTCGTAGACCATCCGTAAGACTATGTCATTGAGGAGATAAACTATCTCTAAGAGCACAATTACTATTATTTTTGGAAGCCTCCATAGTGATGAGAGAGGGTATCGATACACACATATTTGAACAAGGTGGATAAATTATTTTGGTAGTCATCATCTAACTGCATCGGAAAACTACTTATCGCATCCATGAAAAGGATATCCTAAGAGTTTTACCTGAGACCATCAAACCTATCTATGGATCTCATACCTTTTACATCTTGAATAATTGTTATATTTGGAGTGTTCACGACCCATGAAGCCCTGGTGCATAGCATTCTAATACCAATAACATCATAGAAAGAAGGATCAAATGTTACTAGCCAGTTGAAAGTGATGTTTAAATCCAACACATAGCCATTAAATGTTAAAAACATCCATATTTAACCACGTGTTACACTCCACCACATTATCGTTACAACTTCATAGCATCATCACATCATTGAGAAAGAAAGAGCCATTACAACATGTGGAAGTTGGATGTTACCCGGTGCTCTAAGATGTTACAACCTTGACCATTGCATTAGAGCAACTTGCACTTAAATGTTACATTCAAGGAGGAGGTGTTACCAACATTTCCATTACACATATCACCAGTGAGGGGTGCACACAAAAGAGACAAAATCTCACTAAGGTATTATATGATTTGATTAATTTGCTTTCATAAGGATTGATAAGGGATAGAGTATAATATTTAAATTATTATCATGCAAAATTAACCTTGGAAATAGATTATTAGTATTTCAAGTCACATTAATTGAAATACAATTACTTCAATATTTGCAATTAATACTAGTGGAGATATAAGGGTTTCAATTGGAAAAATAACATTATTATTGTAAATATTATTACTATTGTCTAATATTCAAAATTAGGGAGTTATAAGGTATACTACATCAAACATAGTTTATTGGAATTTTAGAAAAACTAAACTATTCAATATTAAGGGTTTTTTACATTTGAAAATCGAAATATTATTTTTTAAACATTAGGAAGTCATAAGGTAGTCAACTTCTAAGGAAATGACTTATTCAAGAATATTCTTTTTTGAATCCCAACTATTAAAAGGGCCTAATTTTGCTCCATGGAAAAATAAAATGAGGTTAGTACTTATTGTTGACAAAATTTGGGATGTAGTAAATGGAGAAAGAAAAATTCAAGTAGCAAATACAAGAATTCAAAAATGGTGATGCTAAAGCCTTAATTTTAATTATATTTTCCATATCTAATGAAATTCAAGCACACATTAGTGAAGCAGAAACTTCAAAAATAGAATGGAAAAAATTGTATATGGTATTTGAAGGAAAGAATAAGTCAACCATTCTACATCTACAATAACAACCGCATACAATAAAATTTCATGATGGAGAAACCATAGATCAATTTCTTCGAATAATATCAAAATTAAAATCAAAATTGCATGCTCTAGGGAAAAGGTTGAATATGAAGTTTTGGTTTTGATTTTACTTAGAGCACTTCCTGAATCATTCAAAGCATTGGTCACACCTCTTCTAGTATCAAATAAAAAGGTGTCATTTGAGGAATTAATAAATATTCTTCAGCAATATGAACTTGAAAATCAGTTGAGATATGAGTCATCCAATAAGGTTCATACATTATAAAAAGGGTTGTGCACTTTGTCACAAAAACAAAAATAAAAATATTGTTATATTTGTGAGAAATAGGGTCATAATACAAAATCTTGCAAGTATAATCCATTGACAAGGAAAGGTCAAGATAAAGAATATCCTAACAAGGAAACTCTTAAAGAGAAGCAAAGTGATCATAATAATAAACTAGAGCATGATGCGCAATCAGAATCTATACACAAAACTCTTATGAAAAATAATATATGTTTATTAGCAAGTAATGAGAAATCCAATGAAGATTTATAATTTATGATAGCAAATGCAAAATATATAGATTCTAGCTCAAATGATTTGAGTTCAGTTCATGATTGGTTAGAAAAAGCTTATACTATTAGCATTGATGATGATAAAGATTCAAATGATGATAGGGATAGTGATGGTCAGAATTGTATTGATATTGATATATCTCAGTCTAATGATGCTTTTGGTCATTTTGAAAAATATACTAAAGGAATTGGTTCAAAATTGATGAAGAAAATGGGATATAAGGATACAGGTTTAGGAAAACATGAACAGGGAATAAAAGAACCAATTGTACCAAAAATAAGACCAAAATATGAAGGTCTTGGATATACAAGTTAGACTAGCAGTAATGAACAAGGAACTAAGTTCATAACAAAAAATAGTACCATCAAATTAGTGATAGGGATTGATAGAATAAACTGCAGTAAAGGATAAAATGATAAGAGGAATCTTGTAAACAAATGCAATCATTGTAGTAGACATGGACATATAGTAGAAATATGTTAGAATTTACATAGTTGTAAGACTTGTGGAGGACATAATCATTCTTAGAAAACTTGTCTATATAAAGAGAATGAAAGTAAAACATTGAAAATGGATTACAGATGGATGAACATAGATGATGGAATAAAGTGAAAGAAATGTTGTATATGTTCTACAAAAGAACATCAAGTGTGATAAAAAATCACAAACCATTCAATGAACATAATGATATTAATCTTATTCTGAAGAAACAATAAATAAATGATCATAATCCAAGCATAGCTTGTGAGGTAACTAGTAGTAAAATCAGTGGAAGCATTTGTAGTGATGATCCTATAGAGGCAATAGCCTTATGAGTATTCTAGTGGAATACCCAGGGATAATTATTATCTAGAGGTGATCTAGAGGTAGATTTCTAGATGCAGTGACCCAAAGGTAGTGATCGAGTGGCAGTGATCTAGAGGTAGTGACCTAGAGAACAAAATCCAGAGGTAACTCAAATACATTGATCCATAGGTAAACATAAATTACTTATCTAGCCATGATAGAGTCAGAACTGATGATTGAAGACTAAACCAAATGAAGCTCCATATTGAAGACTAAATTATTCAATACCTAAATAATATAATGTAGGGGGGTGTTAGAGTTAGAGTATATTACATTATTTAGGTACATGTCAATGTACCACCTTAGGTACATTATTAGATTAGGAGTTACTTGGGGAAGAAGTAACATATGCACAAGTGTAAGAATGTGCAATGATGTAAAAGGACATGTGTCCTTAAGGTAGATAGGAAGAGTAAGGGCCAAGTAACTCATCTTCTTATATATAGGGCTCATTGTAATGAAGGAAGTATCCTCTACATCATTCACTAGTAGAGTGAGCTCCATATTATGTATCCATATTCTATTTTCGTAAGTATTCATTAATGTTCATTGCATGTTTTATTCATGAAGTTATTTATGTTATTTGTATGCTTATTAGTTAGCAATTATCATATTTATATCTTAGCTTACTCATTTCATTACTTGTGGCTTCATTTCCTTTTAGTTTATAACTTCAAAAGCTAACATGGTATCAGAGCACATGGTAGATCCATAGAAAACATGAAACCTAAAAGAAAGGTTTTGAGGTAGCAAAATAGGAACACACTCCTAGGCAAAGAATATTTAGCACATTTGTCTTACTTCCAATGAGTTATTACAAAATCGAGGAGAGATGTTCATTTTGGAGCATGTTCGTAAGAGCAAGATGTTACCTCTTCATAACCAAAAGAGAAAATATCAGCAACTTTAATCGTTCTAATATTTTTAACTATCATACCATTTACCACTGTTACAAGATTGAGTGAATGGGGATTTCTACCCATAGTTGGTAACTGTGAAAATTCACACATAAGAGTTGTTGCAAGCATTATCGTTTCAGGAGACAAGAGCCATACACATATGATGTGCTAAATCAATAGTCTTTCATCAAAAATCTTGGATGAAACATGTTGAAAGTGCCACCTAATTAGAGGTCTAAACTTGGAGGACTACACAATGCATTGTTTTCAGTTGAACCAGTTCTATGAGCAAGCGAAGGCTATTATTTTTTGGAGTAGAAGGGAGGATGTTGTTGCATGTAGAGGAGAGTACATGCATCCCATAAAAGTAGGAGCCCAGATATCCAAGAACTAACTATTATACAACCCATATAATGAGCACCATCAAATCATAAGGCCAAAGCTTGGAGGATTGTATGCATTCAATAACCATTGCTATTGTTTGATGAGTTATAGAATATTGCATATGCATTTCAACCATGTAACTATTGTGTAGTTGATCGTAAATATTTACATTAAAGAACATAAATATTTGCAGGTTATCATTCTAGTCATAGTTGTTACACCGTGAGGATAAACTAGATAGCCAAGTCATCAATTACCTTGATAGCTAAAGCATGCTATCATACGCAGAAGAAATATGTTACCTAATAGCATCATATACACTATCACCACTTGAGTAACACACAAGGAAGAGATACTGTTGTTTACCACCATAGATAGTACATCGTTTTGTATCCTCGAAAGATAGTTGTATGTGTGAAATTATCATCTAGACTATGTGATATTAACCTAGATGTGAGGATTTTTCCCTATTAAAGAACATGAAAACTATTATTCGTAGACCATATGCAAGCTTATGTCATTGAGGAGATAGGCTATCTCAAAGAGCATGATTATTGTTGTTTGTGGAAGCTCTTGTAGTGAGGATAAAGTGCATCGATACACAGATTCGACCAAGGTGGACAAATCAGTTTGATAGTTGTTGACTAATTGCATCGAAGAACTACTTATCACATGCATGTAAAGGAGATCCTAAGAGTTTTACCTGAGATCATCAAATATGTTTATGGATTCCATGCCTATTACATCTTGAAGAATCATTAAATTTGGAGTGTTCACGACCCATGTAGCCCTAGTGCACAACATTCTAAGGCCAATAGTATTGTAGAAAAGAATGAGCAACCATTACTAGCTAGTCGAAAGTGACGTTGAAAGCTAGTGCATAGCCATTACTCATTACAAACCTCCACATCGAACCATGTGTTACACTCCACCACATTGTTATTACAGCTTCATAGCATCATCACATCATTGAGAAAGAAAGAGTCGTTACAACATGTGGAAGTTGGATGTTACCTAGCACTCTAAGTTGTTACAGCCTTGACCGTTGCATTAGAGCATCTTGCGCCCAAATATTACATTCAAGGAGGAGGCGTTACCAACATTTTTGTTATGCATATCACTAGCGAGGGGTGCGCACAAAAGAGACAAGATCTCATTAAGGTATTATATGCTTTGATTAATTTGATTTCATCACAAGTGATAAGGGATAGATTATAAGATTTAAATTATTATCATGCAAAATTAACCTTGGAAGTAGATGATTAGTATTTCAAATCGCATTAGTTACAATACAATTATTTCAATATTTGCAATTAATATTATTGGAGATATAAGGGTTTCAACTAGAAAAACAACATTATTATTGCAAATATTATTATTAATTTCTAATATTCAAAATTAGGGAGTTATAAGGTATACTACACCAAACATGGTTTATTGGAATTTTAGAAAAACTAAACTATTCAATATTAAGGTTTTTTTACATTCAAAAATTGAAATATTATTTTCTAAACATTAGGGAGTCATAAGGTAGTCAAATTCTAAGGAAATGAATTTTTCAAGAATATTCTTTTTCGAATCCCAATTATTAAAAGGACCTAATTTTGCTCCATGGAAAAATAAAATGAGGTCAATACTTATTGTTGAAAAACTTTGGGATGTAGTAAATGGAGAAAGGAAAATTCTAGTAGCAAAAATAGGAATTCAAAAATTCAAAAATGGTGATGCTAAAGCCTTAATGTTAATTATGTTTGCCATATCTTATGAAATTCAAGCACACATTAGTGAAGCAAAAACTTCAAAAATAAAATGGGAAAAATTGTGTATGATATTTGAAATAAAGAATAAGGCAACCATTCTACATCTACAATCACAACTGCATACAATAAAATTTCATTATGGAGAAATCATAGAACAATTTTTTCAAAGAATATCAAATTAAAATCAAAACTACATACTCTAGAGAAAAAGGTTGAATATGAAGTTTTGGTTTTGGTTTTGGTTTTGGTTGTACTTAGAGCACTTATTGAATCATTCAAATCATTGGTCACATATCTTCTAGTATCAAATCAAAAGGTGTCATTTGATGAATTAGTAAATATTCTTTAGCAATATGAACTTGAAAATCAGTTGAGAATTGAGTCATCCAATAAGGTTCATGCATTAGAAAAATGGTTGTGCACTTCATCACAAAAACAAAAACAAAAGAAGTATTGTTATATTTGTGAGAAAGAGGGCCATAATACAAAATCTTGTAAGTATAATGCATTGACAAGGAAAGGTCAAGATAAAAAATATCCTAACAAGGAATCTCCTAAAGGGAATCAAAGTGATCAGAATAATCAACTAGATTATGATGCACAATCATAATCTGTACACAAAAATCTTATGGAAAATTATATATGTTTATTATCAAGTAATGAGAAATCCAATGAAGATATAGAATCTAATATAGAAAATGCAAAAGATATAGATTCCAGCTCAAATTATTTGAGTTCAGTTCATGATTGGTTTAAAAAAACTTATACTATTAGCATTGATGATGATAAAGATTCAAATGATGATAGGGATAGTGATGGTCATAGTTGTATTGATATTGATAGATCTTAGTCTAATGATGCTTTTGGTCATTTTGAAAAATATACTAAAGGAATTGGTTCAAAATTGATGAAGAAAATAGGATATAAGGATACAGTTTTAGGAAAACATGAACAGGGAATAAAATAACCAATTATACCAAAAAAAAGACCAAAATATGAATGTCTTGGATATACAGGTCAGACTAGTAGTAATGAACAAGGAACTAAATTCATAACAAAAAATAGTGTCATCAAATAAGTGACAGTTATTGATATAATCAACTGCAATAAAGGATAAAATAATAAGAGGAATCTTGTAAATAGATGCAATCATTGTGGTAGACATGGACATACAGTAGAGAGATGTTGGAATCTACATAGTTGTAAGACTTGTGGAGGACATAATCATTCTTAGAAAACTTGTCTATATAAATAGAAGGAAAGTAAAAAATTAAAAATGTATTGTGGATGGATGAACATAGATGAATGGAATAAGATGAAAGAAATGTTGTATATGTTCTATAAAAGAAAACCAAGTGTGGTGAAAAATCACAAACCATTGAAAGAATAGAATGATACTAATATTATCATGAAGAAACAAGAAATAAATGATCATGATCCAGGTATAGCTTGGTAGGTAACCAGAATTAAAAGTAGTGGAAGCATTTGTAGTGATGATCCTATAGAGGCAATAGCCTTATGAGTATTCTAGTGGATGACCCAAAGACAATGATTATCTAGAGGTGACCCAAAGGTAGATTTCTAGAGGTAGTGATCCAGTGGTAGTGACCCAGAGGTAGTAACCTAGAGGTAGTAACGTAGAGGTAGATACCTAGAGGTAATGACCTAGAGGTAGAAGCAGTGGCAATGACCCAGAGAACAAAACCCAGAGGTAACTCAAATATATTGATCCAGAGGTAGACGCAAATTACTTATCCAACCATGATAAAGTTAGAGCTGAAGATTGAAGACTGAACTAGATGAAGATCCATATTGAAGACTAAAATAGTCAATACCTATATAATGTAATACAAGGGGGTATTAGAGTTAGAGTATATTATGTCGTTTAGGTACATGTCAATCTACCACCTTAGGTACATTATTATATTAAGAGTTACTTGGGGAAGAAGTAACATATGCACAAGTGTAAGAATGTGCAATGATGTAAAAGGATATGTGTCATTAAGGTAGATAGGAAGAGAAAGGGTCAAGTAACTCATATTCTTATATATAGGGCCCATTGTAATGAAGGAAATGTCCTCTACATCATTCACTAGTAGACTGAACTCCATATTATGTATCCATCTTCCATTTTCGTGAGTCTTCATTAATGGGGGTTTCATGTATTATTCTTGAAGCCTCTCATGTTATTCACATGCTTATTAGTTAGTCATTATCATAGTTATCTTAGCTTTATTATTTCATTACTTGTGGCTGCATTTCCATTTAGTTTATAGCTTCAAAATCTAACATATTGATCTTGGAATTAGATATTAATTAAAATTTTATATAATACATATGGTTATTTACATTTCCTTGCTTTAGAATTTATATTTATATTTATAATATATGGACTTGAATCTACCTTATGAATGATAATACCATATGGTTTTATTTGATATATTTTCATGGTTTAATATATTAGTCAAATAAAATAGATAATGTTTACTTGTGTTTCGAGGAACATCATAGTTTATTAAAGGAACCATATTTTGGTCATGCTTAAACCTATTTTATTTGATTGATGTCACTAAGGTGTTTAATTAGTTAATGATATTAATTAATTATGGTCATTCTTTAGTTATTAATAGTGTATCACTTCAAAAGTAAATTAAATTAAAAGTTAGATTTATTAAAATAAAGATGAGTATATTTCCATTCCCCTTTCTAAAGAGATATCCAAAGATACTAGTGTAAAGACACTATTAGGTAGATCTCTATTTTAATTATGAAATATTTGTATAAGAGAAAAAATAAAGGAGTAAGGTATTTATTCATGATTGGTTGGACGAAGAAGAGAAAATGCTATAGGAGAAGAAGGGGAAGTATTGCAATGGAGAGAAGCTTCAACAAGTGCACCATTATCTATACAGTTGAAGATAGGTTATTAGACCCATTTCTATTTTATATATGTTAGTGGATACAATAAATCTTGGGATAAGAAGAGAAAATTCAATTGGGAGGCTTGTACACTCTATACTTGTTGGTAAATAGTAATATATATGGTATTGCATGCTTAGATGTTGTGTTTGTTATTAAAAAATGGAGTTTAAAGGATCCCTTTTTGAAATATATTCTTTGACATGATGGATTCTCTTATGAGAGTTGGCAGATTATTATTTTAAGAAGTTTTAGAGAAATTCGGAGGAAGTACCTCTACATTTAGCTGGGAAAATCATAGATTGGTAGAAATGGAGTGGATCCCTTACCAAGGCTTAATTCCTCTATTATTTTATTTTGATTTTCTCATATAGGTGTATGAGCCTAGGGTTATGTAGTCCATGAAAATAGTGACTGGTCTAGTCGATCCTCGAGAGATGGTGCTATGATTCACTTCCTATTTATCCTTAGGATAGGATTATAATTTTGTTCCCCTCAAGGTGTTGGGTTATAAGGAGTTTCAAATTTAGAGGTATGCAAGGGTCTCCTATATTTTATAAAACCATGGCCATAAGCATTACACATGTTAAGAATGGATTCCAATTTTAATATATAATTGAATACCTTGGGTATAATCTGTTTGGAGAAAAGGAGGATGGATGAAGTGGGTTTGGCGGCTTGATGCAAGGAGCATGAGGGATGGGCAAGAAACAACCATGTGATCAAAAAAGTCACCCACTTTAGAATTACACTATAATTTTATAAGATATGGCATCTCCCTCTTTAGTGGTTGATGTGGGTTAAATTCTAGTTTTGATATAATTGATTTATATTATTATAAAAAGGGGCGTTTGAGTATATCTTAGATTCTATGCTAATTTTTTGTGTTATTATTATTGTAATTATATTATTTTAATAAGATATGTGTAGCTTCTATTGGGGGTCACTCCCATTACAAAAATAAAACATTACATTGTTGTCATTACATTTCTAACAAGTTAATTAAAGCATACTCATATTTGCCTTTCTATAAAAGATATTCTCCATCTTTATCAAATTTATGAGTTTCCATAATCAACTCTTAAAAAAAAAACTAACAATAAGAACAACCCTTGCATGACACATAACTCCAATAGATAGAAGAAAAACAAACATAACAGTCATCCATCAAAGAGGAAATTAGCTTGATTATTTTTCTTTTGTAGCAGAGGTTCTTCCTCCTTTAGAGTGGCAAGACCTGAGAATGCATTTTTGCACTTCAAGCTCCTGAGGTAATATCTAGTTGTAACACATTTTGTAGGATCTTCATTTTCAAAAACTTACCATCATAATTTGTTTCATAATTAGCTTCAAGAATAACATTTGAGGTGCTAATATTTTCCATGGAAATGTTGGATGGTCTTTAGTAACCATTTGGCTTTTACCAACGATACGATTCAAATTATCCTTTTGGGGTTGAATATTTTGTTGCTCACATGATTCCTACTAGATAATTGATTCATATGGAGAATGAGCTTCTTTAATTTGAACTGGGACATTTGAAGGTTTCAAATCATTCACATGTAGGTCCTTCTCCTCCAACGAGGAATCAAAGCATGATCGAATGATCAAACATCTCTTATTTAGGTGGTCATATTGCTAACAACCATAACATCTTAGGAAGAAGTTTTCATATTCAATATTTTGGATTCATTCCCCTTTGTTTGAGGAGATAGTAATGGATTGAGGTCCAAGAACTGAAACATCCATCCAAACAATCAATATTGCTTTAATCATATTAATTTCACTAGATAAATTTTCCTCTATTTGGGCATCCATATACTAGAATGCACCAATGACATTATCAATTTTATAGAACACTTCCCCCCAAAACTCCATAGGAAGAGCATAAAAATTCACCCAGACTGGAAGCCTTTAACTTCTTCTATAAAGGGGTTGAAACTAGGAGTCTAACGTCTGACATAGACACCCCTTTGTCCAAAAAACCAATTATATCTATAATACATTACCCTATCTCTATCCACTAAATCAAAAAAAGAAACAAAAAAAAATTGGGTAGAAGAGTTACTTAAAATTTTGTGTTGGTCCACCAGTCTTTAATGTATCCTTTGAGCTCCTCTAGGCTTGGTATTTTGCCCTTGAGTTTGCAAATAATTGTTCGGGCTTCATGATAAATTAGATCCAAACCAAACTAACCCTTGGAAATCCTGATAGAGGGTAGAGGTTCATCCACCCACAAACCCAAATATCCCTAAGAGATATTTCTTCTGACCGAAGAGGCTTTCCCACAAAATGAAGAGATTGTCTACAAACAACCCTCTTCCTTCAATGCTTGACTGGACCTAGGGTTTACATCCCTTTCATGAATATCATAGCCAAATTTATTGCTTTGTTCTATCTCTTGACTGCACCTAGGGTTTACACCCCTTTCACCAATTGTTTGTGTTATTATTAAGCAAAGGGTAATTATCATTTTTTAATAGTGTTTTCTTTGATGGGCTACTAATTTTCCTCATGTTCCATGCTGTGAGCTTGATCATGAGGAACATATTTTTTTGCTGCTTAGTAACTATTGGAGTCTTGCATCTTTTTTTTTAAACAATTAATCATGTTTGGTCCCCTTTCCCTATTTTATTGTCCTTGTGTCATTTGTTTTTTAAACTTTTCATTTGTTGTATCTTATCCTCATGTCCTATTTTCAAGGCTATGTTATTAAACAAAACAACATAATTTTAAAAAAATTATGCCTTTTGTAGTTGATTATAATTTTGTATATCCATTTGGTTCTAAATATATACATTTTATTTTATTATCTTATTAGGTTTGTATTTTAGGATCTACTCTAAATCATGATTGAACATACATATGTTAGTATTAGTAGCATTATCGTAACATAATTTCTTTGAATTAGTTTTAATTTTAACACCACTGTATATTTATTCGGGAAATATATTTCCATGGTTTTCATTGTCATTGCATATTGTGTTGGCATGCTAGACTTACCTATTTTGGTCTTCACCAAGTGGTCTTAGTCCAATGTTTTTTCCCTTGTTTTTTGTTTTTAGAACTCGTCTAAATTATCCCCCTATCATGTGTTTCTCTGGGTGTCTACATACTCTTTAGGGATTTTGGACAATCATTAAATAAATGATTGTATTCATTTAATGATCTGTAGCTAAATATTATAAACTCATAGTCCACTTGTTGATGTCATGTGAAATCCTTAGATTCAAGAATGATTGATTAAGGGGTCAATCCAAATCTAGATGTATACAAATTCTCACATAGTTTGTAATGGATCTACCTAGGGCGATTTTCTCTATGTCTAGTAATGATCCTGTGAAGTTTCTTATCAATTCAATGACATTCTTTGTCTTGAAGTCCTATATCAATTTATGAAGACAAATCCATATAAGGTCCCTAAGAGAATTTTCTCTTTTGATTTCAATCCTATGTGCTAATATTTCATGAAAAGTCTCACATTCTTCAAAAAGAGGGAACTCTTTGGAAACTCACATTTAATCCTTTGTAACCTACAGGTCACAATCATTTCACACAGATCCGTAATTCATAAATTCATCTTGTTTTCCATATATTGAAAGCCCATCTCTTTAGGTCTCAAAACTTGGGTCCCTAGAAGGTGGTAAATCAATGCTTTCTCTTATAATCTATCATTGTTTTCATCCAATCTATTATCAAGCCTAAGATTGGACTTCTTTCAACTTGTTGCCACTTATATCATGTTATTTTTCATTTTTCACAATCTACTGAACAATCAAATGATTGATTATATTCATTTTACATTCTTTTCCTTCTTATCCTTAACTAAGAAATCTTTATAGAATTGAATTTGGAGGAAATTATCCTCTTTTCCTCTCTACATATCTAATAACCTGCTAGAACATACACTAATAAAAAAATCTGGAAAAAATGAAACATGCACATTGAAACCTTAGTAAAACCAATGCAAATTTTATTATAAACCTGCTTTATCTTATACTTATTATCAATGTGAATATCAAAAACCCTATTCATATATATTATAGTAAGACTTCTTTGGATTATCAAGTATTAAATAAACAGATTCTAATTCTTCTTAAAATGATGTCATCTTACTCTATCCTAGTACTACACTACTCTATGAGGGGCTTGTTGAGTACACAGCCTAAGTACCTCTTCCTATGTGTAATGGATGAAAAGAAATCCAATGTGATTTGATATGCATAATACTCATAGACCTTAGGACCTTAAAAATTATTTATTTATTTATTTCGTAAATTAAATTAAAAAAACAAAAGTTGGGAATCCTTTAACCTACTTAAAATTGAGATGATTTATAAAAGTTTGAGAAAACGCTGGACCAAACATGAATTGCTATGTGCTGCCATAATGGCTCTCAAATGGCTTTAATCCTCCAGCCCATTGAAGGTTTTTTATCTCATGAAATCCATGCACAGTCTATTGAGAGCCGTCCCTCTAAATGCTTTTAAGAGAGTAATTGCTCTTTTCGGCAGGTAATACTAATACTAAAATAATGATCAAAATCTCTGTAAGTTCCGCTTTGTTGGCAGCTTTCGAATAGTAAAGGTTTCATGGTGGGAAGACACTTTGTGACAATGCTTCATGGCCCTTACAAACGTAACACTTCCCAAACCAGCAATCCACTCAAACTAAACTGCCTCCACATTCACGATATTGTTCATGCAGGTCACCATGACAACATTCCAGCAGAACCCCAGACGCTGGTAACCCTCGTTAAAGCCTGTGCGGGCAAAAAGACGCTCATACAAGCTAAGGAGATTCATGACCATATTATTTTATCCGGTATTCCGCTAAAGTTTTTCCTTGCTTCCAACCTTGTGTCCATGTACGCCAACTGCGGCAGCATCATGGATGCGTGCAAAGTGTTTGACAAAATGCCTGAACGAAACACCCTCATGTGGAATGCCATGATCAGAGCATATGCCATGCATGGACACTGTGAAGAAGCTCTTGGGCTTTATTACGAGATGCAAGAATCCGGCATTCATCCGGATGGTTATACCTTTCCCTGCGTTCTCAAGGCTTGTGCTGGATTACAAGCTCTGCAAGAGGGAAAACATATTCATGAATTTATCCGCAGAAGTAGGTTTGAATCTGTTGTTTATGTAGGAAATGCCCTTGTTGATATGTATGCTAAATGTGGGAGCATGGAGGATGCACGCCAAGTGTTTGACAGAATGCCTTGTAGAGACGTGGTGTCGTGGAACGCCATGATTGGGGGTTATGCTCAGAATGGGTATTTTGATGAGGCCTTGAGGTTGTTTAGGCAAATGCAAGAGGCAGGAAAGAGGGCTGATGCTGTGACTGTTGCGAGTATGCTTCGGGCTTGCATTCAATCAGGAGCTCTTCAATGGTGTAGGGAGATTCATAGTTACATTGTTAGAAATAGTTTTGAGTCAAATGTTGCTTTGGGGAATTCTCTTGTTGCCATGTATGGAAAGAACAGGTGTATAGAGACTGCACGCCAAGTATTTGACAGAATTTGCGAAAAAACTGTTGTTTCATGGAATGTGATGATCGCAGGCTACGCTCAGAATGGGCAGTTTAATGAGGCTGTAAATTTGTTTTGCCAAATGCAAGTTTCTGGAATGAGACCTGACCGGATAAGTGTCGTGGGTGTTCTCCAGGCATGTGCCCTTGGAGGATCACTGGAACAGGGTAAAGAGGTACATGGTCACATTATTAAGTGTAAGTCTGATTCAGATATCACTGTAACGAGTGCTATTGTAGACATGTATGTTAAGTGTGGGAGTATGGAAAATGCACGCCAAGTGTTTGAGAAAATGCTTCAGAAAGACGTTGTCTCCTGGACTGCAATGATTGCAGGCTATGCTGAGAATGGGCATGGAGATCAGGCCTTGAAACTTTTCCATCAAATGCAAGTGACCGGCCAGAAACCTGACGCTGTTACCATTGCAAGTGTTCTTCCGGCTTGCGCAAGCTTAGCAGTCCTGCAACAGGGTAAGGAGATCCATGGTTACATAAGTAGGAATGGGCTTGCCTCAAATGGCTATGTATGTAGTGCTCTTATAGACATGTATGCCAAATGTGGAAACATAAAAGATGCCCGGTTGGTGTTTGATAGGATGTCCCACAGAGATGTGACCTTGTGGACGGCCATGATTGCAGGCTATGCTGCCCATGGATATGGGCATGATGCCCTCACACTTTTTCGCCAAATGCAGAAAATATCCATGAAGCCAGATTATGTCACTTTTATTGCTATTTTGTCTGCATGCAACCATGCGGGCCTAGTGGATGAAGGTTTCAAATACTTTTATTGCATGAGTCGAGATTATAAGATTGAACCCAATATGGAGCACTACGCCTGCATGGTTGACCTTCTTGGCAGACTAGGGCATTTAAATGATGCATATGACTTCGTCAAAAACATGCCAATGAAACCTAATGTTAGTATATGGGGAGCCTTACTTGGTGCCTGCAGAATTCACGAAAACATAGAATTAGGCAAATGTGTGGCAAAGCACCTACTTGAGATAGAGCCTGCAAACAGTTCAAATTATGTGTTGCTGTCGAACATATATGCTGCAACAGGCAGGTGGGAAGAAGCAGAACAAGTTAGATATGTGTTGAAAGATAGGGGTTTAAAAAAGAGACGTGGTTGTAGTTGGATTGAGATCAAGTATAGGATACATACATTCCATGCAGGGGACTGGTCACCGCCACAAATCGAAGAGAATTGCACATTAATAGAATGCCTGGCTGTGTAGATGGTGGAATTTCTTAGAGCTCATGGAATCCTATTGTGAGAGTTCTCTCACATCTCAAAGTAGTCTTGTTATCTCTTGCTAGACGAGTAACCTCAAGGTTTCTTGCTATAGCAGTTTCAATTTCAAGAGAGCCGAGAAAAGTGAAATTTATCTCCATCATATTAGATTTTGATTCAACTTACTAGGCCAATTAAAATGAGACATGGCACCAGGTATTAGAAACAGGTACCTGGAAATTTCGGAAATGCAAGTATCAGAAACAAGGATGGCCAGGTCACAAAACAAAGGAGATATGGAGACAAATGGCAGGAAGCAGAGAATCTGTAGGAAATGGTTTTGGGAATGACAGCAGAAACTTAAGCTGTAAAAAAAATCATCTCAATTTAAATGCAGCAGAGTTCATGTTAGAACAACAAATATTATTTCAAGCATTACATACTTCCTGAACACAATAACTTTGACAATGAGTTTCATGCCACAAATGATCAAAAATTTGTGGGGACAGGACAGTTGTGTGTACGAAGAATAGCTCTGGTATGCCAGTGTATCCAAACCTTGAATAGCCAAAAGCCGTGCTGGTTCAGGTTCCTGTGGTTCTATCTTCGAGCATGCTATCCTTTGTCTTTTGATGGATATTTCCTAATAACCTTAAGATGATGATGCAATAATAGTTTTGTTTTGTCAGCTTTTGTTGTTTGCTCTTTACACTTCACTTTAGCTGTTTCCATGATCCAAAATTTTGAAAGGCACACTTTCTTCCTTCTTTCTTTTTTTAGAGTAAAACAAAGTACAGGTTATAGGGGACCTTCTCCCTATGATTCCTATGATTTCAACTGAGACCATCCAGATGAAACCCCCACAACAATACACAGTTAAAGTGTTGAAAAGGAAAAGCACACTTTAGATTGAGTGTATGCAAAAATATGATTTAGGCTTCAGAACGTGGTTCTAATAACAGTGCCTATGCCTTAATAGTTATGGACCACAACAGGTTCGTATTCACTCTTTACCCCAAAGTTGTCTCGGTTGAGGTTAATGTTGCATGTAGTGAATTCATTAGACTTCTTTGCAAGATTCTCCGTGCTCAAAACATCAAAAGGATTTGTACTGATAAGGATTTTTAGAGTGAAATCCCTGATAGACTTTGTGTGGATCGCGGCACCTCCTTTTGCATACAATGGGCAGGCCCTCTTAAATGACTCATGACGTTATGCCTCTTCCTCGCTTGAACACTGTGATTAAAATCCTCTCTCTTTATATGCACTGTGTCTGTATTTGGGTTTCACATCATAGTTGTTCTGGGCCGAGGTGAGGGGCACGAACTTGATGTGAAATAGACCGAAAATCATCGGGGCCATCGGCTTGGAAGTCGGGACACTTCAATTTTTTTTTTTATTTGATTCTTTTGAAAGAGAGTCTAAAATCCAGGACAACCATGTTTCAATTTAATGTGTGGCCAAGAAGAAAATTTTAAGTTCAAGCGACACACAGAACAGCCACAGGAGAGGGACGCTTCAATTTAAATGTTTGGCCAAGAAGAAAGTTTTAAGTTCAAGCGACACACAGAACAGCCACAGGACAGGGACGCTTCAATCTAATGTTTGGCCAATAAGAAAGTTTTAAGTTCAAGGGACACACAGAACAGTCTCGCGCCAATGAATCTGGCTGAGATGATTCCAGTAACAAATCTATTAATGGTTTCGACCTACGCTTTGAGTCGCCTCTTTGAGCAGACTCCCGAAAGCATCATGGCCTTCCACACGCTACACGCTGCAGGAGATGATGAATCAGGAAATCGTGGAGTCAAGAGCCTCCTCCATAGCGTGCTCAATGTCGAGCCTGACGACAGTCAATTCCATCCATCCAACAAAATGATAAGATTCAACAACAGAAGAAAATATGCAAGAAACTATTATTGAACTAAACAAAATAACGAAAAGGGCAACCTCATTCAGACTAATATTCAATACAAAAATAATTGTTGGGGATAAGAATAATGTGAGGAACTTATTATAAAAAATAAACTTATTTATAAAAATAATGAAAACAAAACAAAAAATTATTAAACAAGAGATTATCACAATGCAAAAAGTAATTGTAGAATTAATAATTTCACAAATAACAGAGAATTGTGGGCCTCTTTGAGGGGCAACCACCTTTAATATTTTTATTAATTTACGAAAAAAACATTCATACATGGATCTATGTCTTTTAAAAACACATTTCATGCAAGTTTAAGAGTTGGTTTACATGTATAATGCCACTTGAGCTAAAATCTTTTATTAAATATTAGTTACATTCTTGATAACGGTTACATAAAATGGCCCTACTTGTCTAGGCGTTTTACTTTCTACATACCACTACAAAATAACATTATAAAAGGATCCTCAAGTTAGAAGTGGGTCATTACAATAATCAAATGAGAATTACAAAATGGTGTTAGGATGGGGTTTTAACATGTCTTTCCCAACAATCGTACCCCAATTTCTCCTCTAGAGAACTAGGATCCCAAATCCAATCCCTTCCCCCAACCAAGGAAGTCCCTTAGTTCCAAGTATCATTCCAAATTGATACCAGCCGTGAATCCTGAGGACTAAGGTCCTTCTCTTAGCTGAAAGGAAGGAGGGTCCAAGGGGGCTGAGTGAAGACAAAGCTTTGAGGACATGGATTTCATGAATAGTTACATATTCTCATTAGCATGAACTTCGAGTTACATATATGCAGGGGAAAGAGGTTTGGAAACTCCCGAGTGGGCCACACAATGCTTGAGCTAGGACGAGACATAAGAGAGAATGAAAGAAGAGAACCCCTTAGGAGAATGAGTGGATTTTTAATGATTTACAATGAGAAGAAGGGAGATATTTATAAGAAATGGGGGAAAATCCCTCCAAAATTTCATGTAGGATTTCAAAATTTGAATTCAAAACTTTGCCTAGGTTGTTTGATGTCAATAATGCTTTGGAAGCTTTGGAGATCCGTAGCTAGATGTCGATGTATAAAATTGCCTTGATTATACCTTCAAGATCATTTGTCATTAATGCTTTCGCTTGTGTGTTGCCCTTTGGGTTGTCCTCCCTATCACCACTTTAATGCTTTAACTATCAGCTAGGGAATTGTGTCTGGTTGTGGGATTCTAGGACCAAGACTAGATCATCATCCCTTCTCTCATGTTTTGTCACTTTGGGCTGGTCTAGTGGTTCTAATGATCCATGCCTATCTTATCCATGCTCTTGGAAGGTTTGCTATGGTGAAGGTGTCCTTCAACGCACCCTGAGGAGGTGATGGTTGCCACCTTCTGAGTTGTTCTACTTCTGAGGACTCCTCTTCCACCATGTACCATGAGGGGGATTTTGAGGAGAGATAAGACCTAAAGGTTTAGGGAGGACATTGCAGCCAAGAATATTTCGGGATGCTCTAGTCTTCCTTAACCTTTGGGTATCAAATTTTCCCTAGGGAGATGGGGAGACTTATCTTGATGCCTCTTCACTCAACCCCCTTGGACCCTCCTTCCTCTCAGCTAAGGGAAGGGCCTTAGTGCTTAGGATTCACTGGTGGTATCAATTTGGAATAATACTTGGGACTAAAGGACGTCCTTGGTTCGGGGAAGGGATCGGATTTGGGGTCCTAGTTCTCTAGAAGAAAAAAATGGGTGTGAATGTTGGTCAAAGCAGGTCTTGCTATACATGGTTCCCCTTTTGCCATCATCAAAATGGCTCAGGGGTTCTATTCTTGGGACCTACTTTAGTCGCCACTAGAAAGGCTATTGCTTGATGTTATTCCAATGGTCAGGATAAGGTTCATGGGGAAGGAAGCTTCAGATTTAGGATCAATCCGCGGTAGTTCTTCCTTTTGGGCTGCATTCTAGATGACTTTTTGGCTTCACCTACTTCATAGGCAGTAGATGTGACTCTCTTCATATTAGCTTTAGGTAGACACTCTTGATCAAAATTACTTTTCGAGGTAGTATTTTTCCATTGTAGTGAATCTTCACTATAGTTATGGACACTCGTAGGGGAACTCCTTTTAGCAGGAGTTAAGGAACCTAGAAAAATGTGCCTTATCCATTGGGCGTAGAGTTTGATTGGGGAAAATCTTGAGGCTTCTACAGTAATGGAATGTACTCAAAGAGGAAAGATGTTGGAGATAATTTTGCTCAAGACCTTGTGAAGACTAGGAGTGAGGTGTAAACGAATCCTGAGGCTCATATTCATTCTTCTAATGAGATGACACTAGACGGTCACATAAAGACTCATTACCTTATGCCTAGGATTTGGGGACGTCATCATCTTCTAATTTTTCTTCTACTTTGGCATGTTAGTTGTCCTTCAACTAACCAAAAGGGTCTCTATTGATCTTGAGGGGTTGTTAGACATGTCTTGATTCCAACAACTTGGTCCTTCAAGCTCATGCAGTTTTAATCCCCTTGTTATGGGTTTGAATTCACTTGTATCTTGCATTGGTTTGGTAGGCTTATGATAAGACATCATTTTTTTGTATGTACAAGGGTCTATTGGGTTGGTATGTCCTCCTTTGCATCGAGTGTTTATCCCATATCGATTTGGTTGAAAGCTCTTACCAGATCAACTTCCTAGAATTCCATGTTGCATCTCTTCTTCTAGTGGACCAGGTGCATCCTTCATTTGATATGATACCTCTTTTATTCCTCCATCAAGGCCTTGGTGGTGGGCTCCCCTTTGTCCTTAATGTGTTGATTTTTGAGGATACATTCCCTCTTCAATTCGGGTCTATCAATATCTTAGATTTTTCTCAACTCTTTGTCCTCCTTTCAGTGTTTAATGAGGAACTTAGGAGAAGCCATAGTGGTATTTTGTGGGAGGTCAATCACTAGGTTGGGTTCTTCACCCACTTGTTTGGCATCTTCCCTGGATAGTCGTCAAGAAAAATTTAATTTCGAAGCCACTACCTTAGGTAAGGAGGAGGGGGTAGGAACAATATCCACTTGACAACTTTAGAATGACTCCCTTTTGTACAATAGGGTCAAACAAAATGATCCCATTTCTATCCACATAGGTTGCTCTATGTTTCCTCCCTCTATTTCCCATCAGTATTCTTTTGTTATGCACTCCAATTGAGGCATGAGGGCTTTTGGAAAAGCTTGATTATTGACACCAATTCCAGTCAGGAGGTCTAATGGTTATCTTTTCAATGCTCTTGTGATAGCTGACACCTTCATTGTTCCATTTGGTTCTCTTCCCCAAAATCTTTGACAAGCCCGGTTTTGGTTTTTGGTCATGCCTAGTTTGGTATCAACTCTAAAATCGTATAGCAATTCATCACTAGGTCTCCTTAGGGAGAAATCTCTTTTGATAGATAGTGAGGGGGGTTGAATTTGGATGGGGATGGGAAGGGGGTGGTTTGAGCTTAAAGGGGGTAGAGGCTTTAGGGAAATCCTACCTATTAGTATGAGGTCATTTTTTGTTTCAAGGGTGATCTAATATGCAACAAGGAAATAATTTTCCCCTGGTTCTAATCATTATGGAAATCTTTGGGTGTAAATCTCTAAGGTAAAAAATGAGTGCCATACCTGGGGGTGGTTGGATCTCCTTTGGGATCCTTTACCAGGTTTTATGGAACCAAGCATGGAAGTCCTCCATTGCCTCTTAAAAATTTTATCTGATGTTAATAAGATAATCTAATAGTAGTGTTCCTTCCTCCTCTTTGGACCATTCCATTAGCTAGGTAGTTAGCTATTACCATTCCTTTATCGATTGTGTGGGTAGGTAGACATACCACTTCTATGCTTTCCTTTTCAAATATGTGACCATCAGCTTGAGGGATATATCTTGAATTTTTACATTGTGCATAACATAGTGTATAGCCATAAAGCATAAGTGCTCCAATACGATGACTGCACCTTCTTTGATGAATTTTGGTAAGGAATCTAAAGCCTCTATGGGAACTAAATCCCATGAATGAGATGGGACGGAAATAGTCAAGGGACTCTTATTATTCCATGTTGAGATCCTTCCATCCATATACCTTTGATTGATTTCTTTGTTTGCTTGGTCAAGTAGTGAATAAAGGCTTCCACGAGGGCCTTAACTTTGATATTTGTGGCTGATTTTGGTAGCTAAGGGAACGATGGGTTCACCCAATGAATATGTTGGTTGCTCTTTGGAAGTAGATGGATCAAGATCTTCATCAAAAATTTGATCTTGTATTTTGTTGATGGCTTATTTAGGTTCTCCTTCTTTGCAATAGATTCACCAGGTGAATTTCTTAAGGGTTTCAAAAATTTGATAACCATGGCCTTCATAAAAATCATGACATGACTTCTAAATTAGGGACAATATTTTTATAGTTCGTGTCCCACTAGGTGTTCCAGTTTGAATTGTTGGGGGTCAAGAGTGATCCCTATCACCCCCAAGCATCATGACCCCTTGATATTATGGTATAACTCAATATTTTCGAGTGAGTGTGTTTGACACCTTGTGCCTCATGAGCGGGGTGCCAGTCCTGGGAAGTTTGAGGAAGCATGGGATGCGACTCCCACAAAATGACCTTCAATGTTTTTTACCCAAGGTTGGATCCTTAATTTTGGATGTGATATTTGATGCTCATCTATCCTAGTGCTATGCTAGCCTATCCTAACTAACTACTTTAGGGAAAAGGAAAAAGAAAAAAAGAAGGAAATCATGAAACAATGTGGAAAGCAACTTGTAGAATATAAAATTTGCAAAATTTAAAGCCTACCTAGCCTATCTAAGGGTGGTAATGAACCAAATACCTAATAAAATCCTCCCATGCCCCAACAGGTTAAGTGAACACATGCATAGCGATTGACAGTGCACAAGGAACACAGGTTCCCCTAATACCATGCAATAAAATAGAACCACACAAGAACCAAGATAAGGATTTAATGAATAGTTAGACTCTCAGATTTAAAATGCAAGGGAAATGGATGCATTTTCATACTATGAAAAGCAAAGTATAAGTAATATGTTATTTATTATGGTACACTATTACCCGGATCTCACGGAGCCCTTCCTAATTTGGATTTGATCATAGAAATAACTCTCTTGGAACAGAACAAATCAACCGATGCCTTTTACCCAGGTTCTAGACTTCCTATTTCTGATAAGAAAATTGGGGCAGAGACACTTTTATTTTTATAAGGCAGATTGAAGAATGTATCTGCACGGCCTGAGCAATAGTTCAAGTCACACACTCCCATAATCCATCTTCTCCGTCTGAGCTGAGGATCTACTTCAATTGTTTGTATTGGATGGATAATACTTCAGAATTGAAAGGAGAAATCCGAGGAACTCCGAGGAGCATGGTTTCTTATTTCCATATTTCCAATATGAAATATTCCCGGCAATGATATATTGTCATTACTCAACAAAAGGATGGGTTATGAATACTCATTGATACTCATTCAAAATCTATCTTTTCTCTCTATAAAGGACCTAAAAAACCCTGCTTATGAATCATTAGAAAGTGCATTGACATAAATACAAAAGTAAGGAGGGATAATATGAAAGTATAAAAACTATAAAAATGAGTCATTTCAAAGAAGGTCAGGAAAAAGCTAGAAAATTTCATTATATCTAAAGGAAAATATAAAAAGGCCTTAGATCTTAGTATTTATGCTCTTTTTGATGAGGCTAGGAATTGCCTCATTCATGGACTATTTTGGATATTTTACAAATTGCTTTATAAACCTTATGCTATGTTTTTTATGCTAATTTTGATGGTTGAATGCATTATGTATTAATGTTTACATGTTTGAATGTTCAGGAGCACAATACTCTGTTTTGTCCATTTTCTGAATTTATTTACTCTGTTTCAGTTGATTTACCTAGCAAATAAAAGTTTACTTGAAATATGTAATAATGAGTGTTGATGTGTATTCCATTCTAGGAGCATTTCATTTGTTTTCCTTGCCTTCTAACCAGTTCAAATTGCAAAAAGGTGCCAAACTGCTGTGACTGTGTAGAAAATAGAATTTGACCATACAAATTCCAGCCAACTGTTCATAAATAGCATGGCTTGGAATTTGTCAATTCCGGCATGTAAAACCTATAGAATTGGTCTTCTGAGGACTTAGGAAGACTACCTAGCCGGTCAAACTCACTTTCCTATGCATATGGTGTACGGATAAGGGTCAAAATGGTTAAACTACTAGATATTCCGGAGCAGCTCCGGAATGAGCGGAGCAGGACCAGTTTTGGTCAAAATGATAAACAGAACGCCCAGAAAGGTGGAAAATGGTGAGATGAGGATGGATACAGGTGTATGAGGAGTTTTATCACCCCTTCCAATGCATTTCCACCAATGGATGATGCACAACAAGGAAAATGGAGATGCTGCAGCATAATAGTTTCCTGCATTTCAGGAAGACAACTTCAGAACAGTTGTTGAATCCTTGAGAAACAACAACAGAACGGATTAGCATATGTAGTAGATTAGTATAAATAACAAGCTCCCATGTTGGTTGAGCATATAGACATTTCCATAGAAGGATAGGGATAAAATAGTTGTTTCAGTTGTAACAGATCAACAATTCAGTAGGATTTTTCCTGCATTGTTGCAATGTTGTTTCATATTCAATAAAAGTGCAATTTTCTTCATCCATTTATTGTTCTGAGTGAATGTGTGATCATTAGGTAGTTAAGAAGAAGTTTCTTTGCCTTCTTCTAGATCAGGGAGCAAGGGCCACTTCCAGGCCCAGGAGAAGGACCAACTATTGACAGGTTTTTCTGTTCATTTCTTGTTGCAGCAGATTAGCAAAAAACTTGGCAAATTCCATTTCTTGTTACTAACTGTGTTTATTGTAGATGCATGTAATATTTGTGGTGTGTAGTAGATGTGTGTGCATGTCAGTTGATTACCTAGCATAGGTTTTGGAATTTTATAGCATTTATGGTTTTCCCCTATTTTCAGCAGTTATTTCCAGCTTTCTGGCATTTTCCATTGTGTGGGTAATTATTAGCTTATGTGTTTCCATTTCTGCAATTCTTCCATTATTGTCATTTTAATTCTGCAAATGTAGTTAGGTTTTATTTTCTGCAACTCTTTCATTCCTGTCATTTTCATTTTGCAAGAGTAAGTAGGTTTCATTTCTGTCATTTCAAATTCTGCAAAAGTAATCAGGTTTCATTTTCTGCAACCTTTATATTTCTATAATTTTTACTTCTGCAAGAATAATTAGAATTCAAATTCAGTTCATAGGAGTAGAAGTGACACCATAACCCCCAAAGGCTAACTTGTCCCACCAATAAAGCTTATTTCCTGAATGACCTGATCTTCAAGCTGCCTAATTCTGCTATCGTATACAACCATTGGACACCGCCCTGGATTGACAAACTTAAAGATTAAATGATGTGATTGACGACACTCATCATTTTTGGCACCGTTTTCAGGGAACTCTAGGTGTTGTTAGGAGAAGTAAAGCAGCCCAAGAATTATTATTTTGATACAAGTAACAATTCTTAGAAACTTGTACTTTAGTTCATTTAGCAAATGAGCATGAATGCATAGGCCAAGAGACGAAAGAGGAAGGTTTATCAGAACCGGATCTTTCCTAGAAAGGCGTTCTTCACGATCAGGAGAAGACTTGCTTGTGTATGAAATCCCTGAAAGACTTAAACGAGAATCATCTTCTTCATCAGCCAAAATCTTGGGACCATTGGAAGAGGAACTCTTAGAAGCACTTACTTCTAGACATACCCCTGGGCCTGGTCCATCCGAACAAATTGTACAAGTCAAAAGTGAGGGAGACACTATGGTAGAAGAACATGATAGGGATGTTATAGTTCAAGGTGAAAACCCTACTAGGACTTTTGAATACCCTATTCGGTTGAATCCTACTCAGAATGCTCCTATGAAAACAATTTCACCTTCTGTATTGCCAACCTTTAGGGGAATTGTCTCTGAGGATCTTGACCAATTCTTGTTTGAATTTAAGGTTCTGTGTCAGACTTATGACTATGTAAATGACAATCAAAAACTGAAATTATTTCCATCTACACTTAAAGATGCAACTTTACGATGGTTTATGAGTCTTGAACCTGATTCAATTCGCACTTGGGAACAAATGGAAACTGTATTCTTGGATAAATATCAGGAGTATTGTAGAGTGCGGAATAGAAAGGATGAATTGTTTTGGATTAAACAAGAGGAGGATGAGAATTTGGAGGACTATCTTGATAGATTTACCTTTATCCAAAAGAGATGTGGTCCTGTAGAATCTGATTTGTTAAAAACCATATTCTTAAGAGGTTTGCAGGATGATTCCAGGGAAGTATTAGATTTAATGGGAAAAGGAGATGTGAACCAACTTGACATTAATGAAATCGTGGGGTTATGCAGAAATTATTCTCGCACTAGGCAAAGAAGAAAGAAGCGGAATTCTAATAATAATGATATCAAATAATTAATGGAAGAAATGGCTAACATGAAAACTGATATTCTTGTCCAGTTGAATTTCGCATTAGGGGAGAGAAATGCAAAGTCTGACTCTACACCGCCCTTGGCTATCTATTGCCCAAGATGTAGAAACAAGCATGCTTTACAAGATTGTCCCTTAAACAGAACTTCTATCTCAACTATTTGTGGCATTTGTTCAAGGGGACATATCACTGATAAATGCCATCTGCTGCCTCAACTCAAAAATATTTTGGAAACCCAGACTGAAGAACTTAATGTTATTGGACAAAGGCAAGGAGGCAATTTTTCACACTATCAAAATGCCCCTCATTTTCCTACAAGATGGGGACAAAATCCTTGGAATATGCCATGGGGATATGCAGAACCACCCTCACAACCTTGGAATCAATCTTGGACAACTCCTCAAGATTGGTCACACTCTGGATGGATGAATCCACCAGTTAATCCACCTTGGACACAAAATCAACAATATGGGCAAAGATGGGGGCAACAATACCCATCATATCAAGGGCAACAAAGGTATCAAGGACAAACTCAAAACCTGCTACCTGCTCCTAATCAAAATTTTTAGGGAAGAATGCAACCACAACAAGCACAACCGGTAAAGCAACCTCCACTTCCAGCTCAACCTATGGCTAATCCAAATAATACAAGACAGGCAGCTCCTGTCTATGGAGCTGAATCTGAAGAAACCATTGCAGTTCATGTCCTTGACTGTAGTAATATCCAATTACATTCAGGAAAGGTATTACCTGACCCTATTCCACCTACCATTGAAGAAATTGATAGCAAACAAGAATCTTCCAGTCCAGAACAGTTGCCAATAACTTTGGAAAAGGAGAAAGAAAAATCAAAAAATGTGCAGGTGAGAGATGTACCCCCTGTAGGAGTGGTACCATACCCTGAAAGGTTTGATAATACTGTAACTAACCCTGAATCAGAATTAGTCATAGAACTTAAGAAAATGACTATATCCCTTCCTTTGTTGCAAGCAATAAAGGATGTGCCATTAATCAAGAAAACCATTCAAGAGTTGTGTATCAAGAAACTTAGCAAGAAGAAGGCCTTTCCTAAAACTATGCAAGTAGAAGGGAAATTGGCTGACCTGCTATCTGGAAAACTTATTCCTCCAAAATATAGTGATCCAGGGAGTCCAGTTGTCACAATCACTATTGGGCTAGTGCAAATTCCAAATGTATTGATTGATCTTGGAGCTGCAATTAATGTAATGACTAAAGACACAATGCAAAAATTGTAGCTCAATCATCTCAATCCTACAACTACAGTCTTAGAAATGGTTGATAGGTCAGTTGCAAAACTAGAAGGGATACTGGAAGATATTTCCATAGAAGTTTCTTCTTGGGAATATCCTGTAGATTTCCTGGTATTGTAGCCTAGAAACTCAGCTAATGGCTATCCCATCATTCTAGGACGACCTTGGCTTGCCACTGCAACTGCTTTTATAGACTGTAGATCTGGGGAAATGACCATTTCAAATGGCATTGATCTCAAAAATATTTCCCTTTATCCACCTGCCCAACCTTCAACCAAATTTTTTGGACAGATATGGTTTCCTGAATCTGATGAAGAACAGGAAGAAACTGTTTCCACTCTGGCCACAATAATAGTAAAGGAACACATTGAGGAAATTAACTCACAAGAAAGAGAAATATTTGAGGATGAAACTGTCCTAGTTGAGACATTACAAGAAGAAGGACTTAAAGATGATCAAATCATTGTTCATCACTTGTTGTGGAAGGATGAAGAGCATACCTCAGAACATCTGTCATCCATTCCAATACAAGAAAGCTCTTTCATACTACCACATGGATGGCACCATCATCTTCTTACCTCTTTCACATGTCCTATGCAAGGAATGATTCCATCAGGCATCACTTTTGAAATAGAATCCAGAGTATTTCATACTCTTCAGCCACACCACTGTCCATTAAATTCTTTAATCAACAAGTATGGAGCAGTCAATTCTGTTCATCCAGGAATAAAACAAATTGAAGTACAACCAGGTAAAATTTTGAATATTAATAGCTAGTTGACTAATGAACAAGAAGCAAAATTATTTGTTATCCTACAGAAACATGTTCAGGCCTTTGCTTGGAGTTATAAGGATATGACTGGAATTCACCCTGATGTGTGTACACATAGGATATACACTGAAGATGTTAAACCTGTGAGACAACCTCAAAGACGTTTGAATCCTGCTCTGAAAGATATTGTCAAGGAAGAAATTGAAAAACTTTTAGATGTAGGGTTCATTTATCCAATATCAGACAGTCGGTGGGTTTCTCCATTGGTTATTGTTCCAAAGAAAAATGGGAAAATGAGAGTGTGTGTAGACTATAGAGAGTTAAACAAGGTCACACATAAGGACCATTTCCCATTACCTTTCATAGACCAAGTGTTAGACACCCTTGTTGGTAAGAAATTCTTCTATTTCCTTGATGGTTTTAGTGGATATAATCAAATACAAGTTGCACCAGAAGACCAGGAGAAAACTACTTTCACATGCCCTTGGGGAACATTTGCTTATAGGGTCTTGCCTTTTGGCTTATGTAATGCTCCAACAACTTTTCAAAGAGCTATTTTGGCAATATTCTCTGATTTGACAAATGAAAGTGTGGAAATCTATATGGATGATTTCATAGTGTGTGGAGAAACTTTTGATTATACCTTAGAACAACTTGAAAAAGTTTTAACACGTTGTGAAACATACCATTTGTCTTTAAATCCTGAAAAATATTTTCTAATGATGGAGGAGGGGATTGTCCTTGGTCATCATATTTCCTCTCATGGGATCAAGGTTGACCCCAAGAAGGTGGAAGTCATCAAAAACCTTCCTCCTCCAAAAACTCAAACTGATGTAAGGAGTTTCTTGGGACATATTGGTTTCTACCGTAGATTTATTGTAAATTTCAGTACCATAGCCAATCCAATGTTTGCATTATTGACTAAGGATTCTGAATTTTCCTAGTCTATTGAGTGTCAAAAGTCTTTTGAAGCATTGAAGGAGAAGTTAACAACTCCCCCGATGTTGAGAGGACCTAATTGGGAACTGCCATTCCATATTCAGACTGATGCTTCCAATACTGCCATTGGAGCAACACTAGGTCAGATTGAAAATGGAGAACATTATGCCATTTACTACATTAGTAAAAACTTGATAGGAGCTGAAAATAACTACACCACTACTGAGAAGGAATTCTTAGTTGTGGTATATGCTATCAATAAGTTTCGACACTATATCACAGGATATCAAGTGTTCATCCATACAGATCATGCTGCTATTAAATACTTGATGAACAAACCTATGGTTAGTGCAAGAATTATTCGTTGGTTAATATTATTGCAGGAATTTGATATCACCATAGTAAATAAACCAGGGAAAGCCAATGTGGTAGCAGATTTTCTATCAAGATTGCCAAATACAGACATAGGGGAATTGGTGGAAGATGCTTTTCCTGATGAAAAACTATTTTCTATTTATGTGCAGTCTCCATGGTTTGCAGATATAGCTAATTACTTGGCTACAGGGAAAATTCCTCCTCACTTCACTTCTAAACAAAAGAAACAGTTAATCAAGCAAAGCTCTTCTTTCAAATGGATAGGAGGTCTACTTTTTAAATGCAGTCCTGACCATGTCTTACGTAGGTGCATCCACAAGGATGAAGTATATGACATTCTCCATGCATGCCATGATGAACCATCAGGTGGACATTATTCAGTCAAGAGTACAATTCAGAAAATCTTAGGTATTGGTTACTATTGGCCATCTCTGCATAAGGATGTAAAAAAATATGTCAGACATTGTGATGCATGCCAAAGAATGGGAAAACCTACCTATACTAATGAAATGCCATTACAACCTCAAGTAGGTATAGAACCATTTGAGAGATGGGGGTTGGACTTTGTAGGACCAATTGACCCACCTTCTCAGGGAAAGGTGCATATCTTGGTATGTACTGATTATGTGACTAAGTGGGTAGAGGTGCATGCATTTAAACATGCTCATGAAGAAAAGGTTGTTGATTTCCTATATACTCAATTTTTTTACATTTTGGAGCCCCACATTCTATCACTACAGATCAGGGACCTCAATTTACATCAAAGGTTATTGAAGCCTTTACTAAACTATATGAAATCAAGCACAGGAAGTCCTCACCTTATCACCCTCAAGCAAATGGTCAGGTTGAAGTAACAAATCAAGAATTAGAAAGAATATTAACCAAAATAGTAGCTTCCCATAGGAGGAATTGGATGGATAAACTACCTAAAGTAGTTTGGGCTTATAACACTACATGGAAATCCACCACAGGATTTACACCTTATGAATTAGTTTATGGTAAAAAGCCTCTTTTGCCTATTGAATTTGAATTACTAACACTTCAAACTACTTTGGAAGTTGGTATTGACTTGTCACAGGCACAAACAGATAGGATTTTGTAGCTCAATGCATTGGATGAACTACGAATGGATGCATTGCATCAAACTGAGGTGATTCAAGCACAATGGAAGTTGTGGCATGATAGTCACATTCAACAATGAGAATTTCAGCAAGGTGATTGGGCTTTGTTGTTTGATTCTCGCTATGAATATTTTCTTGGGAAATTACAAACTAGGTGGCTTGGACCTTATCTGATTGAAGAAGTATTTGGAAATGGAGTTGTTCATCTGTCACCCATTGATGACTCACGAAGGAAGCTAGTGGTTAATGGACATCATCTCCAGATATACCATGCACCACTGACTAAGGATGAATTTCTAAAGCAAATAGAGCAAATGGATATCAACATGATGGAGGGAACTACTCCTTCCACAATAGATTCAACAGAATGATAAAAAAAAACTTAAAAAATGAATAATTCAGAAAGTGAAAACCTCCTAGGAGGCACTTCTGAATTGGCTTGCATGAAAACTAGTTTTTCTAGCATGTTTGCCTTGTTGGTCCCACAATCATTGTTCCATATTTTTCCCAAGACTGCACCTATTTTTGTTTTCAGCAGAAGAACCAGCTGGTAGTCAGCAGGAACAGACATCTGTACAAATGTAGATGAATGGTTACATCAGGTATGTGCTCTTTGCATTTTAATCATTGTAGATATTTAGTATGTAATGTGTGAAAATCATTAGTTAGTATAAAGCATTCATAAGGTTTGGTAAAATCCAAAAAGTTATCCATCTAGTCAAGGGGAGGCAAAAGAAAAGATTCATGTTGTCTTAAAAGGATAGATTGAAAAATTGTAGTTAGTAAAACTTGTTATCTAGCTCCGGAATGATGTTAAGCTCCGGAATGAGAATGTTGTTTAAAAACAAAAGTAGCTTCGAAATGAGGAAGAGTTTTGATCTTCGAAATAAAGCAGTGTCAAACTTTAGAATGAAGTAATAAACTTCAGAATGAACCGAGGCAAACTTGATTGAAAATATGAAATGCCATGTGGCATAAAATTGTTTTTAATTCCACCATTCAAAGTTGGAAATAAAAGTCATGGCATGGATTCCAAGTTGCGGGTCTCAAAGCTACGATGGGAAAGATGTCTTTGGAACTACCGCATGCTTCAGGGTATGCAAAATCTTTGGCACATGCAACAAGGCACTTCGAAAAATGGAAACTTTGCAAATTGTGCATGTTATGGCCAATGCCCAACTGCCAACTCGACAAGTCGTAATTACTTAATAGAAAAAATCAGCAAAATGGGTAAATTAAGTTTTTACACGGAATAAGAATCTACCACGTGCCTGGTAAGATGGATGTGGTTTTTCAAAATCTTCAACACGTTCCAAAGCTGGTTCCTGCGCTCCACAAATTTAATTGCCATATCCACGAAATCATTGCAAATTATCATAGCCCCCCTCAAATGAAAACTGTTGATTCCAAAACTAGAAGATGATCTATTTCAGGAAAATTCATAGGGTAGTAAGGAAGAAGAGCACAGGGAAATCCGAATATGGGGAAAAAGAATAAAGTTGAACCAAAAAATGCTAAATATCTACAAAAAGATCCAGAGTCATTACAAATTTTTACAAAAGAGGGTTGATGTCATTTTTGAGAAAATTTGATGGGTACTCCGAGGGACTAGCAACAGAATTTGCACAAACTTTTAGAAACAACCAGGCTAGCATCAGTGGCATGACAATCTAGGTAACACCTAAAATCTTAAGCCAAATCACTGAATTACCTTTGCAAGGGCTACAAATTTTAAAAGCTAGTAAAAATACCCTAACAAAAATAGTTAATCAGTTTAGAGAAGAAAGAGATAGACCAATTGAGTTTCAAATGAATAATAATGTTTGCAAAGGGGTAAAACGAACCAGTTTACAACATCCTTGGGAGGAAGTAGTTGTATGGGTAATCAGATTCTTCACCTGTGAAGGGCAATTTGTTGTGTTATCTAGCCACCATATTAAAATTTTGAATCATTTAAGGCATGGTGGCCAGAAACCTGAGTTTAGGGTAAACTTTCCCCTATATCTACACCAAGAATTACAGAGTATGGCTAAACGCTACCAAGAAGGAAAAGGAACCCCTAAGCATCATGGATTAATTAAATTGATCTACAAATATCATTTTAGAGGAAACCCTAGGAGTTTTGATAGATTTTTCTCTTCTTGGAATGAAATGGTTTATGAAGAGGAGACAAGGGATGAAAGCCCTAAAAGCCCTGAAACTAATGAAGAAGAGGTAGAAGATGAATCCTCTAAAAATGATATTCCCTCTTCACCACAAGGACCTCCATCTTCTAGGACTAGGAAACAAAGGGAAAGAAAATCCAAAACTGGTCCTATAGAAAAGAGGAGGAAGGTAACATTCTCCGAAGATGTGACTATTTTTCTAGTACAACCCATTGAGCAGCCAGGGAGTTCAAGTAGGGAAACACATGCTGATAAGGAGATATCTCAATCAGGAGTAGAGTCTACTCTAGAACCTACCAGAAAATGTAAAAAGAAGCAGTTTACCCTTGGGGTGCGAAGGTCCTCTAGACTTCAGAAGGATAAAACAATTAAGGGGATAGTAGATGTGGAAACATTACTGCCTCAGACAATGGTTGAAGATCAAGGGGGACACATTGATACATCCATGGAAGATACACATCAGGAGGAAACATATGTGGAAGAAATTGTAGATATAAGTATAGAGGATGTAGATGTAGGCATAAAAGATACAAGTATAGATATAACAATACCTGCAATGTATATCCCACTTGCTTATTCTTCTGATTTTGAAGCAGAATTTATAACAGAGGAAGAGGAGGAGGATATACAAGAATAGTTACATGCTGCAAAAAGTGTCATCAAGACACATATGGAATGGATTGAATAGAATGAGGCCTCTATACAAGAAAAAGATAAACTCATTACTGATTTACAATAGGAGGTGGAAGAATTAAAGGCTAGGTTATCCAATCTAGAGCCACAACCTACAGAAGCTGATTTCGAAGATGAGTTGGTCAGAATTCTATTAGAATTAGCAGAACAAAATAGAGCAACAACTATACCTGAGGAAGGTTCACCCATCATAAGGACTGAAATAGATGTGGTAGACCAGCAGGATGTAATTATGCCAGAACATGAAGTTTTAGAGGACTCTGCAGAACATTCTACAGATGTACATTCTGATAACTTGCAATAGTAGGAGGCACAAACACCATAGAGAATAGTAGATGTCAATGATAAAGGAGAAATGAAGGATCAAGTAACCATACCTTCTCATAAATATTCTATTGAACTAATGCTATCAAATTCACCTCTAGTTGAAACAACAAAAATTGGAGTACAAGTGGATTTACCTCCAAAGGTGCAGCAGATAATCAGACCCCCACAGATAGTTACATTGACAAAATATAATGAGGACATAGCACACTGGGTGATTAAATGTCAAGGAATGGAGGCACAAATTGCATCTTTGAAATATTTGGAGAAGAAGCTTGATGCTCAAAGTGCAGAAACAAATAAGTTGCAGGGACAGGTTCAGTATCTTTGTCAGGTTGTAGAGTACCTAGTTCAGTTTCGAAGGCCAGCTAGATGTTACAGTCTAATATTGAAAGAGAAGTACCTCCATTGGCAAGTGATGAGAATTTGTTTTGATCTCCCCTATGAAATAAACACTGTAGAGGAGTTTTTGGAAGCTTATTTGCATAGTCCAGAAGAACAAAAGAATTTGATGTGTGAACTATTCCTGCACCAGTTTCTCATGCCAAAAAATGTGACATTTTTGCCACATATCTTCACAGGGGATATTCAGTTGAGAGCTTTTATGTCCACCCTACAAAATCAATTGTATTGGGATCAAGAGAAAAGGGCAAGTAAAGAAGTTGAACTAACAGCTGAGCTACTACTCAGACCAGTCCATCCCAATCACAGAACTACCACCAATCAACATTTTACCATGATGAGAGAACAAAATATCAGGTTGGTTTATCTAAACAATCTTAATGATTGTATGTCCAATTTTCAAACTTCTTGTGCCAAATATTTTGGAAATGCTTTATCAGCTTGCCAAGTTAGATGGGGAGAGTTATCAATATCACTGTAGAAAAGAGAACCCATCTCACCCAACAATCTATTGTGGTCCAGATGAAGAGCAGAAGGTATAATGCAGACCATCCTAGAAATAAAGGATCATTGGATAGGTCTGAGGTACAGACTACCCACTGTTATAACTCATATCCCTTATTTCTTTGACAGTGATCCTCAACCAGATGAGCAGTTTCAAGAATGGCTCAAACAATTATAGGAAACCAGAGGATACTATAAAGGGAGGTTGTGGAAGTATCAAGAAAGAAATTTGAGCATAGATCTTTGTGCTTCTGTAGCATTGCAAAATGCATGAGGACATGCATCAGAATAGGTTGGGGGGAAAATGATGAGGCCAGGAATTGCCTCATTCATGGACTATTTTGGATATTTTACAAATTGCTTTATAAACCTTATGCTATGTTTTTTATGCTAATTTTTATGGTTGAATGCATTATGTATTAATGTTTACATGTTTGAATGTTCAGGAGCACAATACTCTATTTTGTCCATTTTCTGCATTTATTTACTCTGTTTCAGCTGATTTACCTAGCAAATAAAAGTTTACTTGAAATATGTAATAATGAGTGTTGATGTGTATTCCATTCTAGGAGCATTTCATTTGTTTTCCTTGCCTTCTAACCAGTTCAAATTGCAAAAAGGTGCCAAACTATTGTGACTGTGCAAAAAATAGAATTTGACCATACAAATTCCAGCCAGTTGTTCATAAATAGCATGGCTTGGAATTTGTCAATTCCAGTATGTAAAACCTATAGAATTGGTCTTCTGAGGACTTAGGAAGACTACCTAGCTAGTCAAACTCACTTTCCTATGCATATGGTGTATGGATAAGGGTCAAAATGGTTAAACTACCAGATATTCTGGAGCAGCTCCGAAATGAGCGGAGCAGGACCAATTTTGGTCAAAATGGTAAACAGAACACCCAGAAAGGTGGAAAATGGTGAGATGAGGATGGATACAGGTGTATGAGGAGTTTTATCACCCCTTCCAATGCATTTCCACCAATGGATGATGCACAACAAGGAAAATGGAGATGTTGCAGCAGAACAGTTTCCTGCATTTCAGGAAGACAACTTCAAAACAGTTGTTGAATCCCTGAGAAACAACAACAGAACGGATTAGCATATGTAGTAGATTAGTATAAATAACAATCTCCCATTTTGGTTGAGCATATAGATGTTTCCATAGAAGGATAGGGATAGAATAGTTGTTTCAGTTGTAACAGATCAACAATTCAGCAGGATTTTTCCTGCATTGTTGCAATGTTATTTCATATTCAATAAAAGTGTAGTTTCTTCATCCATTTATTGTTCTGAGTGAATGTGTGATCATTAGGTAGTTAAGAAGCAGTTTCTTTGCCTTCTTCTAGATCAGGGAGCAAGGGCCACTTCCAGGCCCAGGAGAAGGACCAACTATTGACAGGTTTTTTTGTTCATTTCTTGTTGCAGCAGATTAGCAGAAAACTTGGCAAATTCTATTTCTTGTTACTAACTATGTTTATTGTAGATGCATGTAATATTTGTGGTGTGTAGTAGATGTGTGTGCATGTCAGTTGATTACCTAGCATAGGTTTTGGAATTTTATAGCATTTATGGTTTTCCCTTGTTTTCAGCAGTTATTTCTAGCTTTCTAGCATTTTCCATTGTGTGGGTGATTAGTAGCTTATGTGTTTCCATTTCTGCAATTCTTCCATTACTGTCATTTTAATTCTGCAAATGTAGTTAGGTTTTATTTTCTGCAACTCTTTCATTCCTATCATTTTCATTTTGCAAGAGTAAGTAGGTTTCATTTCTGTCATTTCAAATTCTACAAAAGTAATCAGGTTTCATTTTCTGCAACCTTTATATTTATGTAATTTTTACTTCTACAAGAATAATTAGAATTCAAATTCAGTTCATAGGAGTAGTGTAGGCCAAAAATTCTTGCACTCCTTTCCTCAAGGCAGATGGATCCATGCCTTAGAGGGGAATGGGAGAATGGATGGTCTACACCTCGAAGAGAAGTACTTAGTTGTACTTTCTATATGGTGATTTTTTGACGAATGGGTTTTGGGTTCACTAGGAAACGTTTTGTGGCAGTTTTCATGCCTAGGCTTAGGAATTTGTTTAGATGTGTTCTTTTTAATCCAATATCATACAAGCCTAAGTTTGGCCAATATGCAGCTAACTTAATCTATATGCACTTTTTAGCTTAAATGCAAGCAACAGATAACAGAGAATAGAATGCAAGAAGATAATACAATGCCTAAAGTGATTAAAAACCTTACCTTAATCCGGATGTTTGATGAAGTTTCTACTTTTTGTATGCAGTCCAAATCATACGAAATAGGGCGATATCGTATTATGATACTGCAAGATCGTATTACGATTCTGCAAGATCGTAACCCGAATAGAGACAGAATGATCCGATTTTGATAGAAGACAACAAATGCATGGGTGAAGGATAGAAAACAGATTGATCTATAACTCTATACTTAAAATTATGTTTAACAAGTATGTTCTAGATCTAATAGATATTATGGACATTAATGGTGATATGAATTTGACAAATGAATGAATATGAATTATTTAAAATATGCAATTACATGCAATTGGGTGAACTCCAAGGATGCAGATGATTAAATTGAATCTCCTATGTGATAAATATGCTAAATGAAATACATATTTAATGACAAAATGCAAAGAAATTGCAAACCAGGGCTCGGGGTTGCCCCCAAGCAAGTTGTAGGCAAGATCATAGCCTTATGAGCAAGATCATACTTTGAACCTACAAGTTCGTACTACGATCACAGTACTACAACATCTGATCTATGACAATATTCTCCGATCCTGCAAGCAAAAATTGAAATAACTAGAGCTAGATACGAAATTGGACTAAGTTTTCTAAAGTGCGATGGAGCCAAGAGAATTGCAGAGGGGATGGTCTGATTAAATAGGTAGGGGAGAGGGTGTCCAGAATAGGGAGGAGGTTGGATTGTTGCAACTCCTTCCAAGCTTGGGTGAAACTGAACGGATCCAATCTCGTAGATCCCGTGCAGTTACACAGGCAGAGGTAAGAAACCGTTTAACTAACTTTATATTTTTCTAATTTTAATTTTTTTGTTTTAGGGCAAGATCGTATTACGATCGATGATATCGTACGCCGATCGTAGAGATCGTATTGTCTAAAATCGTGCTATGATTTTGGAGGTCATACTACGATCTTGCTGATCGTAGTACGATCTCATCAAAGAGGCACGAATTTTAAGGTAATAAATGCATAATACAATTTTTGCAATTTTTGTGTTTTTCATGCAAATGTGTGAAATGAAATGAGTCAATTTTAAGGTGTTACATTTTGCCCCCTCTTTAGCATAGTTTCAGAAGAAATTGCATTAAAGAAAAGTGTGACACATTTTTCGAGAAAGCAAAAATTTATTACAATTTTCGTTGATGATTTTAAGTTTTGATGTAAGTTGTTTCGAAATACAATATTTATGATACCCCCTTCGAGTTTTTATATCCAAATTGATGTTTGGATAAAAACTCAAAAATTTGGAGTATAAATAAGAAAAATAACCTACAAAGGTAACTTATTTACCCTTTACCTTTGTGCATTATCAGAGCTCTGGAGAAAACATGGCGGGAGCTTCTCATCGCGTAGATTTGATCCGGGTGGGAGACGGAGCACTCCAGGTAAGGATTTCTTATGTTTGTAGGATAAATTTTTCATATTTTTTTGTTAAATTTTTAATTAAAATTGGATTTTTAGGGCACGACTACCGTCACGTAGCCCTAATTGTGAAATCGTAATGATTTCACAATATCGTATGATACGATATTGAAGAAATAGGTATGATTTCATCAATATCGTACCAATTATAAGCGATATCGTATGATACGATATCATAAAAATTGATACGATCTTGACAAAATTGATACGATTTCGTCTGCTCTATGATACAATTTTGCTATTTTCTATTTTGATAATATTTTTAAGTTCGATTATTAATATTTTGCTGTTTTATGTTTTATTTGGATAGTTGGCTAAATTAAAGAACCAAGAGTGGAGACATGCCACCCTACAGGTGGATTTGGATGCCCTTACAAATGATGAGCGAGCTACCTTAGAGGTGGTGGGCCTCAGACATGTGGTAGAGATGCCACATATTTATCTAGATATGTGACTACTAACAATGTTAGCAGAGAGATGGTATCCAGAGTCTTCTTGCTTCTAGCTACCGATAGGAGAGATGGCTCCCACCCTAGAGGATGTCTGGAGGATTCTGAGGTTACCACTATGGGGTATCCGGATTGCTGCATCTAGAAATCAAGGCCAAGCTATGCATCGACTGACTGGAGATCCCAAATTCCTATTGAGGAAGGGAGGAGTTCCACTAGAGAGACTCGACAGGACAGAGGGAGTCTCTCGATTGACTATTTGCTAAGTGGGGTTGTGAGCGGGTTGATTTTGTGCCATCCCAATGGGATGTAGCTGCCTTGGACCTTAGCAGAGGTCATATGTGATATGAGAGATCAGAGGGTCCACTTTGCTTGGGGTTCCTTCCTCTTATGTAGACTATATAGATTTCTGCACAGAGTAGTCTACAAGGAGGGCAAGGGCCTCATTCTGACATCATTTCTATAGGTGTGGTGTTGGGAGCACCTAGCTATTGAGCGGCCTACAAGGTTGTCATTGGTTAGGGCGATAGATGACCAGCTTGGGGTGGCTGAGGATAGGCCTCGGGTATTCTACTGGCCTATACAGGGAGGTCGTGGGAGATGAGCCAATATTGCTGGTGTGCGATGGCTCCTGGATGATTTATTGGCTAAGGATATTACTTGGAGGTCCTAGAGAGGACTTCCAGGATGGGAGGAGGATACCTTCGAGTTGGCCCACATCAAGTGGACCATTTGGTTGTGGATGCATGATGGGGAGGTGGAGTTGCACCATTTTGATCGAGTGCAATGATAGTTTGGGCTCCGATAGGACATTCCTCAGTACAAGAATGTTACTTTTGCCAGGTCTACTCGGGATCCTACCACTCTCAATGGGGCTCCCAACTTGGCAATATTTTTGGATCTAGAGCCTGATGATGCTCCGATAGAGATAGCGATGGATGATGATGTTGGGGTTATGGAGAGATATAGACATTGGTATGCCCATATCCATCCTACTCGATTGACTACATGGAGGAGTGCAGTGTTACGAGCCACTGATCAAGTTTTTAGGCAGCATCGATCAACGAGCCAATAGGAGCAGTTGACCACTCATGTATCTTTGAGGAGACTAGGTCCTCGCACTCGGGGTGGTCATATATCTCAGAGAGGACTGATTCTCCAGGAGAGACAGGAGAGGAGGGCTTCACCCTAGGAGGAGGGGGAGCATCTACCCATCATGAGGAGAGACCACCTTCACCCAGGAAGGGCAAGGGGATACTGGAGGAGGGGGAGAGTAGTGAGATGGCTGCTCTACGAGGAGAGGTAGCTCGATTACAAGGGGAGAATGCCACCCAAAAGACTACTATAGAGTCTCTAGAGGGAGAGCTAGCATAGACTAGAGCTGAGGATGCGGGTCTACATAGCAGGATCTAAACTTTAGAGAGAGAGTTGGTAGAGGCTCGTGTGTAGGTGGGACAGAGAGTTGGGGCTATGGTACCGGCTCAGATGGGGTGGTCTGAGTGGAGTCGGGTAGGGGATGAGTTACTATGAGTAGTGGCACAGATGAACTTCTATCAGACTCTATATTTTGTATTGGTACCTACGGATCGGAGAGAGCCTCTACCTACTGATATTGTAGAGCCGATTCAAGCTGGGTCATCTCGTTCTACATCCAGGGCATCTTCCTCTAAGACTACTATGGTGACATGAGATATGCCACCACCGCCTCCACCCCCTGCGAGAGATGATGAGGCACAGAGTTCTAGGGCCTCTAGGGGATGATCCTAGATATTTGTATGATATATCTGACTGAGTATACCATTTTTGAGGATTGTGGCATATCAGTCTAACTTTATTTTTGTATATAGATTTTTGAGATATATATATATATATATATATATATATATATATATATATATATATATATATTATTTTGTCTCAATGTGACTTCATGTGTTTTGTTTAATTAATTTTACATTTTAATTTGTTGGATGATGAGATGTTTATTAATCATGCTTTGAGTAAATGAAATGAACAAAATGATTTGATTTTTGAAAATGTGTTTATGAAAATGAAATGTTTTGGAATAAATTTTGATAGATTCTAGCAATAAACCTCAAAGGATGTTGTGTTGTTATGAGACTATTGGTGGAGTTCACAGCTCGCTAAGTCTCGAAGCTAATCCTGTTTGTGAGGAATGTTTTTGATATTGCTAAAATGGTCGTTTGCTTAAGAATAATCTTAAGGCTTTTGTGGTAAAAAAGAATGTGTTTGATGTTGTTTTGGAACAATGTGTTTAATAAGTGTTTGTGAAAATTTGTTGATTGGGCATGAAAAATTCGAAAGATGATTTGCGCTAGGCAAAGAATTCCTAATTCCTTAAGAATAATACCATCATCGCGAAAATCAAAATGAAAAATGCAGGACAAGATATAAATTTTGTCTATTCTTTAAAATGCAAAATTAACGTTGGATAGATCATTATGTCACATGTGCAAAATATTTTATAATTTTTGTAAAGAAATACATGGAATTATTTTGGGGTATGAAAAATTAGAACTATGATTTGCGCTAGGCATAAAATTCCTAAGTGTGAAATTTGAAGAAAATAGTTACTTAGGAACTATACCATCATCGCGAAAATCAAAATGAAATGCATGATGATTATGTTTGATTTTGCAATATTATTTGAGATAAATTATTGTGCTATGATGATAAAATAATTTATAAGAACTAATGCAAAAGGATTGAAATTAATTATCTAACAAAATTCCAAAGCAATATTTTAACTTATTTCCAAGACAAATTCAAATTTATCTAGAACCAGTGTGTGAAAAGTGAATTCATTATCTATTTTGATTGTCATGATGATACAAAATCTCTCAAGTAACAAATGTGTGTGCTTTGTAAAGGTTAATTTACCGATTTTGAGTAAGGTAATGATAAGGCAAACTTAAATGAACCAATGTGTGTGCGAGTGAAATGTTCATTTGACCATGATTTTGTGCATGCAATGGTACTGAACTACTATGTAAATCAAATTACCAAAAGCTAGCTAATCCAAATGCGGACATTGGTCTGTACAAAAGAGGAATTACTAATGTGACAGACATATCACCATGTGAGAAGGAATTACCCAATGTCAAGCAAGTTGGGCACAAATCACCTGTTATGGGGTTTACCTCATGATTTTCGAATAACTGAGAAATTCCAGGGATTCAAGTTCAATACTCCCTTCTTTTCTTCACATTTATAGGATAGGGATTTCTTGTCCTTTTCTGAACAAGGGGATTTTATTGCTTTGGAACATTTTTCTTTGATTTTTGCTTTTTTCTTTTCTTTTCTTTTATTTTCTCTTTTCTTTTTCTTTTTCTTTCTTTTTTTGGGATACTTGCCCAGATTAGACGTGGGGCAAGGGATTTTATTCGGGTAGGGAGGAGCTTGTCCTTTTGCCAATTTCTCAGTATTCTAGACCATGCACATGATAGGATAGCAAGAAAAACTCTTTCACTTAAGGTATTTAAGATTTACTAAGCAATATCATTTTTATCGAATTTGCAACAAATCATTTTTAATATGTAAAATGTGTTCTTGGTTCAAGAAGTAGCAAGATCATTCGCAATACTCAAAATTATTTAATGAATTAATAGTGTTCTTTGGTACAAGAGAGATTTATAATCAAAGCAACAAAATCAAAATTTATTAAATATGAATTTTAGTGCATGGTTCAAGATAACTTTTGAATTTATCTGAAGTAAATTAAAATATAACTTGCAATCTTAGTAGATAATAAATGCAGAAATATTGATCTAATAATGCTTTGAAATATTTTTGGGAATTTTCAGATTTTGTAATTTTTTTGGTTATTTTTTGAAATATATATATATTACAACTATGTACAATGATGAGGCTATTGGATTTATGCATAATATCTTTTCAGATGCATAATATTCATGGGTTCCTTGAGATCTTTTCCATCCAAGGTAGCCAATCTATATGCACCTGATCCAAATTTAGCAGTGATGATAAATGGTCCAAGCCAATTTGGTTGGAATTTTCCTTTGAGGTCTTTTCTTGCATTAGTATTTTTTTATTTTATTTTAAGACTAAATCTCCAACTTCAAATGATCTATTATGGACTTTCTTTGCATATGATCTTTTAAGTTTGTCTTGGTAGGCACGGAGATGCTCTAAAGCATGGATGCACTTTTCATCTAGAAGTTCTAACTGACTTAATCTGCCAGCATGATATTCATCTCCTACTTCAACATCTTGAAGTAAAAGAGCTAAAGAAGGAACTTCTAACTCAAATGGAAAAACCGCTTCAGCACCATAGACCAAGACAAAAGGTGAAGCGCCAGTAGGAGTACGAACACTAGTTCGATAAGCCCACAAAGCAAGATATAATTGTATGTGCCAGTCACGACCTATTTTGTTAACCAATATTTTTAGGATTTTGATTAGTGTTTTATTAGATGCTTCAGCTTGGCCGTTTCCTTGTGGATAGTAAGGAGTAGACCATCTATGTTGAATTTTATATTTTTGACATAATTTTTTGACATCTTTGTTTTTGAAGCATGTACCATTGTCAAAAATGAGATTAGATGGAATTCCAAATCTACAAATGATTTGATTGAAGATGAATTTGGAGACTTGCACTCCTATGCAAGAAGCTAAAGGCATAGCTTCAACCCACTTTGTAAAATATTCTATTGTAGTTATTATAAATTTATGACCATCAGATGAGACAGGGTTGATTTTACCAATAATATCTAAACCCCATTTAGAGAAGGGCCAAGGAGCGGCTATGGTTTGGAGTTCCTGAGCAGGAGCATGGACAAGGTCAACATGTCTTTGACACTTGTCACAATGATGCACATAATCATTAGCATCCTTTTCCATAGAAGGCCAAAAATAGCCCATTCTAAGGAGTTTTTTAGCAATGGCACTTCCACTAAAGTGTCCTCCACAGGATCCATCATGGGCTTCACTTAAGGCTTTCTTAGATTCTTCTAGGTTTAGACATATTAATAGGATACCCTCAAAAGATATTTTATATAAGGTATTACCAATGATTACGAAGTGAATAGCTCGCTTATGTAGTAACCTACATTGGTTTCTATCTAATCCTTCAGGGAAAGTCCCATTCTGTAGGAAGTTAAAAATATCTGTGTACCAAGGTTTTGGGGTAATTTCATTAATAAAAAATACATCCAATGGCTCTAAGAAGGATTTAGAGGAAGTGAGTTCTTGGAGTTTATGAATAATGATAGTGGCATATTCATCATCCAACTCCAAAGGCAGTAAAGAGGCAGCCACGACCATAGCATCGACAACATGGTTGCTAGTTCTAGGAATGGCTTCTAAAGTCACATTTTCAAATAATGAAACAAGCTTAAGCACATATTATTTATAAGGGCGAAGCTTCTCATCTCGTGTTTGATAAAATTCATTGATTTGATTTATCATGAGTTGAGAATCCCCAAAAACTGATAAAACTTTAATCTTTAAAGCTAAAGCAGCTCGTAATCCAAGGATTAGGGCTTCATATTCTGTAGTGTTATTAGTACATGCAAATTGTAATTTAAAAGATAAAGGTATTAGGTGCTTTTGAGGAGATATTAATATGATACCTGCACCTGCGCCACTCATACATCTAGCTCCATCAAAAAACAATGTCCAAGTTTCAGAATGATCTTCTTCTAAATTAAGACACTCATCCAAAAATTCAATATTCATGGGATGAGTAGACTCTATAGGAGCAACAACTAACTGATCAGCTATAACTTGGCCTTTTATGGATTTTTGGCTGATAAATGCAAGTTCAAACTCACTAAGAGCAAGAACCCACTTAGTTGTGCATCCTGATAAGTATGGTCTACTCATCAAGTACCTTAATGGGTCAGATTTAGCAATGACATATGTTTTCTGACTAAGCATATAATGTCACAATTTTTGTGTAGAAAACACAACTGCTAAACAAAGTTTTTCTAATGGAGTATATCTCATTTCATAACTTATTAAAGTTCTACTTATATAATATGTGGCTCGTTCCTTCTTTTCATCATCAATTTGAGCCAACATAGCTCCAAGTGCCAGTTCTGAGGTAGAAATATATAAAATGAAAGGACAATCTGGTCTAGGTGGAACAAGCACTGGAGGATTAAGAAGGTATTGCTTAATGCTATCAAAAGCTTCTTGACATTCCTTATCCCATTGGAAAGAAATGTTTTTCTTAAGTAATTTAAGAAAAGGTTCTATTCTGTCTGCCAATTTGTCAATGAAACGATGAATAGCTTGTAACTTTCCTTGCAAGCTTCTTAATTCTGATATGTTTTTAGGAGGTGGCATATCATGGATAGCCTTGATATTTAAAGGATCTACCTCTATGCCTCACATAGAAACAATGACTCCTAATAATTTTCTAGATTTTACTCCAAATATACATTTTTCTAGGTTTAAACATATCTGGTATTCTCTTAATCTGTCAAACACTTTTCTTAAATCATTAATGTGATCATCTTCTTTAGTTGAGCGAGCTATAATGTCATCCACATAATCATGCAAAATTTTATACATCATATCATGAAAAATATATGTCATCGCTCTTTGATATGTTGCACCAACATTCTTTAAACCGAAGGGCATGACTTTCCAACAAAAAGTCCCCCAAGGTGTAATGAAAGTTGTCTTAGCTTGGTCTTCAGGAGCTATTCTAATTTGGTTGTATCCTGAAAAACCATCCATAAGAGATAACATCCCACTCCCAACTATAAAATCTATGATTTGATCCATATTAGGGAGAGGAAAGTCATCCTTAGGGCATGCAACATTAATATCTCTAAAATCTATGCAGACCCTAATTTTAGTAGCTTCTTTCTTAGTTACTGGAATGACATTTGATATCCACTCAACATAGTCAATAGCTTGTATAAAATTTACATTCAAAAGCTTCTCTAATTCACTTTTAACTAGTAGTGCTACTTTGGGATGCATTTTTCTAAGTTTTTGTTTTACAGGTTTAGCATCAGGGTGCACTACTAGATGGTGCACAACTACAGAAGGATCTAGGCCTGGCATATCTGCATATGTCCAAGTGAAGACATCAGGATATTCGGTAAGAAATTCAATATATAGCTTTTGTTTTTCTTCACTTAACTCAGATCCAATTTTGACCATGCGATGATTCTCTTCTGTTCCAATGTTAATTTTTATGAAATTTTCTACAATAATATTCAACTCTCTTTCAAAGTTAGGAGGTGCGGGTGACACCCCCATTTCTTGTAGTTCTTCCAGTGTATATTTTGCTAATTCTTCTTGTGGGTTAGTAGCTTCTATGTGAGCTACACACGACATTGATCCATCAAAGAAAAAATTATTTCTTAGAACCTCATCCAGAGATATATCATGACAGATATCCCCCTCTAAACATTCATCCAAAGAGGTAATCATTTTTGGATAGACCATAGTTAACATATTACAATTATGTATCATTTTAAAAGGTTCTTTTTGTTCCATATATTCTTGATATGTTACCAGGTGGTCATCATCTTCATATGGGAATGGTTCTATTTTTGTAGGTATATAACCAAGACCACATCGGGCTGGCCACTCTTCGACCTCCAAAGGTTCTTTTATACCATTTTCATGAGGTCCTAAACCTTTACCTCTATAACCCATACCACACATCATTGGTTTTGATTTTATATATCCATCAGAAAAATAACATTTAGCAAATCCATCTTGATCAATTGTAATTTTTACAGTTGAAAATTTACCCCAATCATATCCTGCATAAACAAAGGCACAACTCCCAATATGATAGATGCTTCCCTTCTTTGGTAAGCCTAATGTTCGGGGAGATGGTGGTAATTTAGATAGTACCAAGGAATCTTGGGTAGCAAAATTAACTTCTTCTGTTGTTGCCAGTACTGAAGATAAATCTGGTAATACTTCATCCGAAATGGCATATGAAGTAGATGGATTATCTTCCTTGGTTGGTTCTTTAGATGCTGTAAATTTAAATGTTGTAGATTCAAGAGGTGGATCTGCTATTATAGGTTTAGGAAATGGATTAGATATAGGTTCAGAAGGTGATGATGATAATGATGTTGATGATTTAGACTGTGTTTTTGATGATGTGGATTTAGAAGGTGATTTAGCTTTAGAAGGTTTTGATGATGAAGATGGACTAGGATGGACAACAGACATAGCAGGACAAAATGGAACTCCTACAGGTTCTGCCATAGCACACATATCAAATGGTCTAGGATCTCCATGAATAGTGACTAATTGATTTTTAAATTCAAATTTAACACATTGATGTAACGTGGAAGGTACTGCTCTCATCGCATTGATCCAAGGTCGACCTAGAAGAATGTTGTATGATGCAAAACAAGGTACAACAAACACAGTCGTATCTAAAATCCTTGGACCAACTTGCAATGGGATCTTCATAACTCCACATGTTTCTTGAGTTTCATCATTAAATGCTTTAATAATCATTTCAATTTTTTTCATATCTTCTTTCTTAAATCCAAACCTTTGAAAGAAATCATATGTGCATATGTTTAGTGATGATCCATTGTCAATTAAGACTCTCTTAACTCCTACGTCTCCAATCAATGTTGTGATGTATAGAGGATTATCCCCATACATACTTTGAGGAGGGATATCTTTATCACAAAAATCTATGAAGTTTGTTTCATCCAAAGTTACAACATTTACTACAACATTAGGTTCAATATCTTCAGGTACCATCATCTTACTTAGAGTTTTCATTAATTCTTCTCTGTGCATAGAAGAAGTTCTTAAGAGATCCAAAAGAGATATTCTTGTTGTGATAGTAGCTAATTGCTCATTTATATCATATGGAGATCTTTGTTGTGGATTTGCTACATTATTTCCCTTAGTAGGATTTTTTAATACAAATGGGGTTGTTTTCTCACTTTGATCCTGAGAATTTTGATTTTGTGCTTGTTGCCTGGTAACCACTCCAATGGTACCTACAATATTACTATGTCATGGATTACCAAAATGGGGTCTAGCATTTTCTGCTTGCTCATTTGAAAGCCATTGTTGAGATGATGGTCTAGTAGTCATCCTTCTTGGAAATGGTTCTTCTGGGACCAATAAATCTGTAATAGGTATGACTTGATCTGATTCATATTCAGAACTATTTGAATCAATCTCTGCTTCACTTCCTATTTCACTTTCTTCATCACTTTCCAAAGGTGTAATTTGACAACTTCTTAAGGGTCTAATAGTAACTTGAGATTTAGTAATTACACATGATTTTTGCAAATCTTGATGGGGTAGAAAACCACTAATAGTTCCCACATATCGAGTTGGATGAGGAACATTATGGTGTTCCACTTGATTTATGACTTCTTTACCATGTTTCGGTAAAGGATGTTGAAAAATGTCCAGATTTTGATTTGCATTTTGATTTTGAGGTTTTTGTGTATTATTTTGAACATTTCTTGGAGGGAAATTTTCTACTTCCATTTCACCTTTATCAATTAGATCTTGTATCAAATGTTTTAACCATTTACATGAGTTGGTTGAATGACCATCAGTCCTATGAAAGTTACAATGTAAATCGGCCCTAAATCCAGCTACGGTTGTATCAGGTTGTCTTATTTTGGGCAACCGTATCAAACCTTGTTCTAACAGTTGAGGTAAAACCATATGTAGAGGTTGGTTTAATCTTGTAAATTCCCTTGGTGGTTTATCAGGAACCTTCAATACAAACTTCTTTATTGCTTCTGTAAGATTAACATTTGAATTGTTTCTACTATCAGTAACTCCATCACCTACTACTTGTTTGTTTTTGTATTGATTCTTAGAAGTTTTATCTTCATATTTCTTCTTAAATTGACCTCTTCTAATGAGGGCATCTTCTACCCTTCTAGCTAAATCAATGGCTTGATCGAAGGTGGTTACTGTAGCAGTAGAAAGTTCATAAGATAATTGTTCTTGTAAATTGCCTATGAATATGTCTAGCATCTCCCGATGAGGTAATGCAAAGTGTAGTTTGCCTAGAAGTTGTCTCCATTTTGTCAAGAATTCAGCAAAGTTTTCATCTTTTCCTTGTTTTAAGTTGTATAAATATTTAATGGTCACATGCATTTCTATATAGGCACTAAAATGATGAACAAACATCTCTATTGTTTCCTCAAAATTCCTTAAAGAGTTGTTGGGTAATTGATAATACCACTCTAGGGCCATACCTCCCAGAATTTTAGGGAACATCTTTAGCAACAACAAATCATCATGGGAGACATCATGACATGTTGTTCTAAACATACGAAGATGCTCTATAGGATCTTCAGTTCCTTTATATATCGGGAGAACAGGCATGGGGAAATGCTTAGGATAAGGTTGTGCTACAACTACAGGATCCAAAGGTTGACTACACATCTCTCGATAACTGTATGAGGGATGGTAGGGATCCATTTGGTCTAGGCGAGAAGCTAATTGTTTGACCATAGCTTCAAGCCCTTGTTGTTGTTGTCCATCAAATTGATTTGGTTGTACCATACTATTATGTCTTTGATAATAAGTGGGTGTTGTTGTGTGAAGATTTCCAACTGAAACACTATTGTGTAAAGTGTTTGTAGGAACTATGTTTTGTTGAGTTTTTTGTTGATAGTTGGTATTTTGTACTTGTTTAGCCTTTTGTTGCTGATTTGAAATTTGTTGATTAAGAGCTTGAGAAAATATAGAAGCAAATGGTTGCTTTTGTTGTTTAAAGTTTACTTTAGTGTTGCTAACAACCATATTAGATGACTGTGTTTTTGGTTTTGAAACATTCTGATTCAAAGGTACCATATTTTGAGTAGATGGTCCTGCTTGATTATCATCTTGGTATGTTGAAGGCATATAAGATAATGGATTTGTATGTATTCGAAATGTAGCTACAAAAGTAGATTCCATATCACCTTCTCCTGAATTATCCATTTGTACTGCTTGACTAAATTCCCCTATATGATCTTTTATGAATTGAGTAAAATTTGAAAGAGATTCAAATTTTACATTTCCCTTTTCATCTAAAGTAGGTTCATTAGGATCTTTTATTTCGTCTTCCTCATTATCACCTTCATCTTCTGAAGGTACATCTTCTTCAATAAGTGCTCTATCTTCAAAATCATCTTGTTCTTGTTCTCCCATATTATCGTTATCTACTTGTTTACCACTTCTTAATTTGGGCATCTTGTTTTAGAATAATTTGTTTTTGCAGATATATATCTATATATATATGTGCTAAAGTTTTTGGGGTATATATGTTATATATATACCTAACTAAATAAATAAAATACTATGATTGATTTTTTATTTTTGAGTTTTTTATTTTTTTTTGTGATTTTCTTGGTTTTTAAGTTGCAACAACAAAGCAAACACACCTATATAATATTATGCCTTAATTTTCTTGAAAAAGTTTATATATATCATTAATAGGTTTGAGTTGATCTGGTGTCATGTAATGTTCTTCTTCGAAGTGGAAATTGTCTTTTAAGAATCTTATGAAATGTGCTAATGTAATACAATCGACTTCTAAGTTTGACGTGTAAAAATACAACTCATGACAATATTCTCGGTAAATCACAGCTCTGGGAACTCTATTAAATCTTCTCTTATCATCCAAGACAACCTCTTGATTTTCCACTCGTGATAAGAACTTATGTACTACTATTGCATCTTCAAGATAATCTTCAAAGGAATAAAAACTTGGAGAAATTATAGCTCTTTTGTCGGCTAACCACCTATCACATGCTCTTTGAAGGTCAAAATAGAAGGGTGCACTATAGGGATCCAGGATTCTGGATAGGTCAAATCTTATGATTTCCTTAAGTTCGAGTTCTTTAGCTCTTATAATTTCTAACCTTCTCCAAATCTCAGGGTATGGCACACTACCTAATGAAGAAAATTCTTGGTTTGCTAGTACTGTCCTAACATTTATGCGAACAACTCTCCTTATGTTGTAATCTACCATCTATGGGATGCAAAGTTATGTGTTTTAACTAATGTTTTTGTTTGATTTTTTGTTTTGTTTTTGTAACTGTTTAGAATATCAGAAGAAATGCCTATGTTTCACGTCGGGTTCACCAAAGAATGTAGGCCAAAAATTCTCGCACTCCTTTCCTCAAGGCAGATGGATCCGTGCCTTAGAGGGGAATGGGAGAATGGATGGTCTACACCTCGAAGAGAAGTACTTAGTTGTACTTTCTATATGGTGATTTTTTGACGAATGGGTTTTGGGTTCACCAGGAAACATTTTGTGGTAGTTTTCATGCCTAGGCTTAGGAATTTGTTTAGATGTGTTCTTTTTAATCCAATATCATACAAGCCTAAGTTTGGCCAATATGCAACTAACTTAATCTATATGCACTTTTTAGCTTAAATGCAAGCAACAGATAATAGAGAACAGAATGCAAGAAGACAACACAATGCTTAAAGTGATTAAAAACCTTACCTTAATCCGGATGTTTGATGAAGTTTTTGCTTTTTGTATGCAGTCCAAATCGTATAGAAATAGGCGATATCGTATTACGATATTGCAAGATCGTATTACGATTCTGCAAGATCGTAACCCGAACAGAGACAAAATGATCCGATTTTGATAGAAGACAACAAATGCATGGGTGAAGGATAGAAAACAGATTGATCTATAATGCTATACTTAAAATTATGTTTAACAAGTATGTTCTAGATCTAATAGATGCTATGGACAGTAGTGGTGATAGGAATTTGACAAATGAATGAATATGAATTACTTAAAATATGCAATTACATGCAATTGGGTGAACTCCAAGGATGCAGATGATTAAATTGAATCTCCTATGTGATAAATATGCTAAATGAAATACATATTTAATGACAAAATGCAAAGAAATTGCAAACCAGGGCTCGGGGTTGCCCCCAAGCAAGCTGTAGGCAAGATCGTAGCCTTCTGAGCAAGATCGTACTTCGAACCTACAAGTTCGTACTATGATCATGGTACTACAACATCCGATCTGCGACAACGTTCTCCGATCCTACAAGCAAAAATTAAAATAACTAGAGCTAGATACAAAATTGGACTAAGTTTTCTAAAGTGCGATGGAGCCAGGAGAATTGCAGAGGGGATGGTCTGATTAAATAGGTAGGGGAGAGTGTCCAGAATAGGGAGGAGGTTGGATTGTTGCAACTCCTTCCAAGCTTGGGTGAAACCGAACGGATCTGATCTCGTAGATCCCGTGCAGTTACACAGGTAGAGGTAAGAAACCGTTTAACTAACTTTATATTTTTCTAATTTTAATTTTTTTGTTTCAGGGCAAGATCGTATTACGATCGGCGATATCGTACGCCGATCGTAGAGATCGTATTGTCTGAAATCATGCTATGATTTTAGAGGTCGTACTATGATCTTGCTGATCGTAGTACGATCTCATCAAAGAGGCATGAATTTTAAGGTAATAAATGCATAATACAATTTTTGCAATTTTTGTGTTTTTCATGCAAATGTGTGAAATGAAATGAGTCAATTTTAAGGTGTTACAAGTAGAAGTGACACCATAACCCACAAAGGCTAACTTTTCCCCCCAATAAAGCTTGTTTCTTGAATGAACTGATCTTCAAACTACCTAATTCTACTATCATATACAGCCATTGGACACCACCCTGGATTGACAAACTTAAAGATTAAATGATGTGATTGATGACACTCATCACTTTTTGAGCTGAAACTTTCAGAGATTAAGAGAGATGCGCCTTTTTGGGGTACCAACCTTAGTCATGGCTTATATGATGATTATGGCGAGGAAGGTGACTTCGACATTGCTGCACCAGAAGTTCGAAGTGCATTAATTCTGGATGACGGGAGAGAAGACGACCTAGTAAGTTGGATCTGGGAGACAGATGATGATCGAGACATGGTCAAAGGAGCCATACGTGCTCAAAGACGTAACCTTAACTCATGGATGTTAATGGACACACAGGTCCGTTCCTCTTTCTTTGTGAGATACTCCGAAATGAAAGTAAAAAGCGAAGAAATAAGAAGAAAAAGCAAAAAAAAAGAAAAAATAAAAGGAAAGTTTTATGCAAAAGCGAATTGGGAAAAACATTCTCGTCGTCGTTTTCGTGATATGTATAAACTATCTTTCACTAAAGCAGAAGACAATCGCCTTGAGGAATTGACTTGGATGGACGAGGATTTCATCCAATTTGCAAGAAGTTTGAGCTTGGTGACTATGATGTATATCAGAAAATATTTCATAATACCCTTGTTCATAATAACGAAAAGAGTTACATACATGCAAGAAAAAGATATTTAGAACCTCATTGAATAGCCATACAAGGCTCAAGCTAGACTCAAACATAGGAGAGAATGAAATAAGAGCACCCCTTAGGAGAATGAGTGGTTTTTTGATGATTTATAATGAGAAGAAGGGAGATATTTATAAAAAGTGAGGTAAAATCCCTCCAAAATTCCATGTAGGATTTTAAATTTTAAATTTACAATTTTGCCTAGGCTGGTTGACATCATTAATGAATTCTATAGAAGCTCTAGAGATCTACAGCTAGATGCTGGTCCAAAAAATCTCCTTGATTATACCTCTAAGATCACTCATCATTAATTCTTTGGATCATGTGTGTTAGCTTTTGATGAGTATATGATATAGGAAATGCAACCACAAGATGCAAGATAAGCAAGCTAAGATATCTATATGATAATGAAACTATAATATGTAGGAAAATAAGGAGATAAAATTCTGCAATAACTTAGAAATATGCCATTAATGAAAGCTTATAAAAATAGTACAATGTAGTATAATGGAGGACATGAACACTCCATAAACTATTTTAAATGAACTATATTGTATCAAACTACTAATCTATACTATGCACCATCTATATTTGTAACAACCCAAGTCTACTCACTTAATTGTACCACAAAAAGCAAGCTAAGAAATTTCTCAGGGTAATTTTTAGTGTTTAAGTCTAAGAAGTGCTTTCATGTTCATAGTAAAATATGATTATGGTTTCATGTTCACAACAAAATATTATTCACCCAATGATTTGATAACATAAAAATTAATCAATATAGGTATATCATACCACTTTCGGGTATCAATACTACTGTAGAAAACCACCCAAGTGAACAAGATTGGCCAAATCCCATGAAAGGTGCCATTTTATGGAATCGACTTGTCTCATTTATCTTCCTCTTATTCTGGTAGGAGAGTCAAACCACAAAAGGGATTGTACTTTAGGACCCATAACACATAAAGGGTGGATGCATACTCTCCCCATCCCTTAGCATATTGAACCTTGATCTAACCGATCAACTTGTTCCAATTTTAATATGCAAGGGGGTTAGCGTATATATGCCTAGTGTCTAGTTGTCTATCCTTTTTTCTTAGAACTAGCTAGAGCCATGTCAATACCCTGACCTTGGACTTGATCTCACTGTCCATTATGACTCACAATAGTTTATCCCTTACCAAATATCATGGCAAAATGACCTTATATTTCATACTCATTCTCATCTAGCCAAATGGTACAAGGACTTTTCACTTGTACTCCTGGGCAACAACCTAGAGGTGGCATCCCATACCACTGCTCATTACTATTTCTAACTAGGTCACTTATTCTGACCTATTATGTTAGAAAAATAGTTTCTCTCAAGTTATATTGTATGCTTACCCACATCTCAACAATATTGGGTGTTCATGTTTTGTTATCCTTCATGAGGAATACATTAACCATTCCTTATCATGGTATCGACTAAAGAGTTAAATTTTTTCTCTAAAGGGGTTCCAACTATATTGGGTGTATATATATTGATTTTATCATTCATCATACTTGATGAATAAATTATGTTGATTAGGAGACCAATTAAAATATCATCTATAGAAAGTGTGGAAGGAGCTCCGAATAAAATCCTTGCTTTAGAGCAATCGACACTTGTTGGAATAAAGTATGGAGGATAAATGTAATAAGGTTTGTGTTTTAAATTTTAAAATAAAAATCATGAAAGTTGGGTGAATTTGGATGGTTCCATAACATGCGTCTTGGAAAGATATTTCTGACACTTTTTGAATTGCTTGAAACAGGTAACAGAGGCCAAAGTTATGGTCAAATTACTTAACCATGAAGTTTCAGAATGTATGGATCAACGTGTTCAAAATTGGCTGTAACTTCCAAAATTCAATGAGTGGGTTTTAAATACCAACACTCATTTAATAAAATGGGTTGTATTTAAATATCAACACTCATTTAATAAAATGGGTTGTATTTAAATATCAACACTCATTTAATAAAATGGGTTGTATTTAAATATCAATACTCATTTAATAAAATGGGTTGGATTTAAATATCAACACTCATTTAATAAAATGGGCTTGATTTAAATACCAACACTCATTTAATAAAATGAGCTAGTTTTAAATACCAACACCCATTTAAGAAAAAATGCTACACACATTTAATAAGGGTGGTAGATTTATTTTACACAACACATTATGGTATGTTTTTGCACAACACATGGTGGCAGAGTTTTGCACAATATATTGTGGTAGATTTTTGCACAACACATGGTGGCATATTTTTGTCACAACACATGGTGATAGATTTTTGGCACAACACATGTTGACAAATTTTTGTAGAAAACACATTGTAAGGGTTTGTTTGCTACATCTGTAGTGGGAGAATTGAGAGGAAAGAACAAAGATTGGGGAAAAAAAGTTGAAGAAAACAACTACTTGAAATCAGTAAGGATTTGTATCAACTTTTTAATTCCAATAATAATCTGTCCAATTTGTTTGGGTAGTGGTTTTTCCTATTTTGGGTTCCAGGTAAAAATATTGTGTTCTCTTGCAGTTTATTTTTATGTGTGTGATTTATTTTCTATAATATCTAAATATTAATTTCAATTTGATAAGTAGATCAGATATCACATACAATATAAAGCACATAGTCTAAGCATGAATATATTTTACTAACCGAAGTTGAAATATTAAGCAAAATCTATGATCTATTTGAGGAAAGAGTTAAGTTTTGGCTCTTTATGAATCAAATTTAGTATCAGAGCAGAATTTTATTAAGAATTGTGTATGCAAGGCAGAAGATCTCAAGGAAAGGACTTGGTCACATACAACCTAGATATTAGGAGAAAAAGGATCAGATCTATGAAAATGACAGATCAATTAGAACCTAACTCTCTAAAAATATCTAACAAGGAATTTCAAAGAAGATTTCTTAAAATAGAAAACACTCTCCAAAGCTTGATGGAGATGGTGCTTTCTCAAGAAGAAAAGAAATCAAGGAAGGTAAGGAAAAAATTAGATTCATAATCTGATATTGAGTCTAGTGCATCCAATGGTGAGAAAATAGAGGTTGAAAAATCCCACTCCAAATAGATTGAGAATGTCTCATCATAATCCTTAACTGCAGATCCGTTTAAAACAGAGGTAAAAATTGATATTCCAACCTATGAAGGGGAGTTAGATCTTGAAAATTTATATGGGTGGTTGAAGAAATTGAAGGTTTACTTTAGTACTAAGTCTTATACAAAGGTACATCAAATCAACTTTGCTAGACTAAAAAAGGGTGGCCATGCTCTCACATGGTGGGAGGCATACTCAATTGGATTGGTAAGAAATCAAAAACTAGTTGTGAAAACATGGATAAAATTTGTGAAGGCTATAATTTCTTAGTTTTATCCTATTTGTTATCAGGATAATATGGAGGAGAGATGGCTATTTCTAAGATAGAGGCATGGCCAAACAGCCTAAGAATAAACCATGAAATTCATAAAATAAGTCGTGTTAATGGGTGTTAATCTTCGAGATCCTCAAATTTTTAAGAAATATAAGTGTGGATTATATTATTAGATCAATATAGAAATAGCATTATTTTATGCCAAGGACATTTATGAGGCATGCATTAAAACCACATACCTAGAAATGAGGGTCAAAAATCCAATAAAATATAATAAGGCATTAACTTCATCTATACTCTCTAAGACTATTGAGAAAACCAAGGGTTCCAAAAATAAAGGCAAGAAGAAATCTAGGGCTACAACTACCAAATCACAAAAGGGTGAAAAAAATTGCAAGGAGTGTAATATTGACACTCATTCAAGTGAGGACTATTGGAAGCTACACCCTGAAAAGAGGCAAAAATAGTGGAACAAGGAAAGAAGAAATTTGTTAATTCTACCAAAAATGTTGAGCAGGGAGAAGAAGGGTTTTTGGAGGAAGTGAATTTAGGAAAGGTAGTGTGTGCTACCAGAATTAATCCTTTAAGGAAGGAGAAGACCTCTAAGAAGGAGGAACAAGCTTCAGAGGCCAAGAACGAGGAATTATTTTGGGTCTACTTACAAGAGTAGAGGATGAAAGTTACAACATTGTTTGACAAGAGATCTCAAAAAAATTAATTTTTGAGGACCTAGTGAAGCAGTTGGGATTCAATACTTTGGATCATCCACAACCATATCCATTGGGATACGTGTAGAAGTACGTGGAGCTACAAGTAATAAAACAATGTATTTTACAAATTTCTATCAAAAATAAATTCCATGATGTAATTACTTGTGATGTAGTACCTCTTGATATTTTCTAAGTAATTTTTGGTAACCCATATTTATGGGAAAAATGTGCTTTATTTAACTGGAGGCATAATATTTAGGAGTTGAAGAAAGGTGCAATCACATATGTGATTAATCCCTGTAGGTTGAAAATTAAATTTCAGCTTGTGATAGTGCAGTATGCCAAGCATTTTGTGAATGTAAGCAATATATTCATGCTATTGATGACAAGGGGCATGAATAATAATGTATGGTTTAGTAAGGAGGTGGAAGCAACCAATTGTACTCACCAACAAAAGAAAAAAAATATTGTTTGGGAAAAAAAGGAGAACAAAACCTTTGAGATAATAAAGGTTAAGGTATGCAATGCACCCGTGCTTGCTATGCTAGACATGAGGATGCCTTTTGAGATTGAGAGTGATGCATCAAGCCATACTATGGGGGCAATTTTGTTCCAATAAGGTAAACCTATATGTTATCATTTTGAATTATTTTCAAGGGCTGTTCTTAACTATCCTACGTATGATAAAGAGTTGTTGGCACTTGTCCAAGCACTAAAAATGGAGTGCAGGGTAAATCTAATGAGGATTTTCATTTGCAAAATGACTTGTTGTTCAATGGGGAAAAACTTTGTGTGCCCAAGAGAGACAAACACATAGAGTTGATAAGGAAAGATCACACATCACTAGTTGTTGGTCATTTTGGCATGCACAAAACAATAACTAACATACAATGATATATCTATTGGTCCAATATATAAAATGATGTGTCTAACTTTATTCAAAAAATGCAGACAACACACCAATGATAGGAATAATTATGGTTGTTATATCCTAAGGAAAAAATGCTAAAGAAGTTAAAGTGGATCTCCAAGAAGCAAGCAGAGAAAGAATATTTCTATTTTAATAAAGATGATTTTGAGGGACCAAAATCCTCCAATGGGGAAGGTATTGATCAGGATACCAATTAAAAAATCATCTATAGGAAGTGTGTTAGGAGATTTGGATAAAATTCTTGCTTTGGAGCAATCAACACTAGTTGGAACAAAGTATGGAGGATAAATGCAGTAAGATTTGTATTTTAAATTCTAGGAAAAATTCATGAAAGTTGGGTGAATTCGGATGGTTCCATGGTGTGATTCTTGGAAAGAGCTTTCTGACACATTTTGAATTGCTCTAAATGGACAATTGAGGCCAAAGTTATGGTCAAATTATTGAACCATGAAGTTCTAAAATGTATGGGTCAATGTGTTTAAAATTGGTTGTAACTTCTAGAATTTAATGAATGGGTTTTAAATACCAACAATAATTTAATAAAATGGATTGTATTTAAATATCAACTTTCATTTAATAAAATGGGATGTATTTAAATATCAACACTCATTTAATAAAATGGGTTGTATTTAAATATCAACACTCATTTAATAAAATGGGTTGTATTTAAATATCAACACTCATTTAATAAAATGGGTTGTATTTAAATATCAACACTCATTTAATAAAATGGGTTGTATTTAATTATTAACACTCATTTAATAAAATGGGTTGTATTTAAATATCAACACTCATTTAATAAAATAGGTTGAATTTAAATATCAATACTCATTTAATAAAATGAGTTGGATTTAAATACCAACACTTATTTAAGAAAAGAGACTACATGCATTTTTTTTTTTTTTTGATAATTATGTGTTTGTATTTATAGCGGGTTTTAACAAGGATCCCAAAACCTGATTACATAAGCAATGGGCATAGGGCATCAATCCCTTGAAACTGAACACCAAAACAAAAATCCCGCCCAGCAGTAACAGTAAGCATGAAACAAACCCTCTCGGCGAGAAACAAACAAATAAGAAAAAAAGTAGTTTTGGAGATCCCGCTCAGTGGGGAGTAGCCAAGAACCACCATCGAGAAGATCCCGCCCAGCAGGAAGCAAAGAAAAACCGTTACAATAAAATCCTGCCTCGCGGGAAGCGATCAAAACCACCACAAACAGTCCCGCCTAGCGGGAAGCAACGAGGAAATCCCGCCATTCGGGAAACCGACAGAAAAGAAAGGATACCGCCTCACGGGAAAACCGGCGGATTTGGCGGATCCCGCCCTATGGAGAAACCATCCCGCCCATCGGGAAAACATTCAGTTCAGCGAGAGCCATCCTGTAGGAAGCCGACAGCTAGCACAGAGAGGACCCAGTCCATCAGGAAGTGACCAGAGAGTTGCACCACAAGGAACCCGCCCCGGGAAAACAGAAGAGGATCCCAGCAGTAGGGACAAAGAATCCTATCCAAGCACAGAGCCTGTCGAGGATTCACAAGAAAAAGGGGGAAGCTGTCCAAACCCTAAACCGTCACCTCCATCGCACTGAGAAACGCAGGGGACCAGATCCACGCGAATCACCTGCAAAAAACCCCAGGGGGAAGCCTGAGGGAAAAAGGGAAGGGATACCCAACCAAACAGGGATCCCTGGGAAGCACCAGTCCGAAAAAACAACCAAGGAAACCCTAGCCGGCCGGGAGGGGCGCAGATAGTGGAGAAGGATCTCCCCCGGAGATCATCCGCAAACAACCACTCCCCGGGAGGGATGACCTGGGTTGAGCCAGGGACTGGGCAGAAACCAGGAGCCAAGGGAGGGGGAGCAGGGGAGGGACCAGACCCCTCCCCTCTCAACCCTATCTGCCATTTATTCATCGAGACTACATGCATTTAATAAGGGTAAGGGTGACAAATTTGTTTTGCATAACATATTATGGTAGATTTGTTTTTTTTGATTGGTTGAAAGGGTGTTGAAAGGTCCCTAAACCTTGTACAAGTATTTTTTACATGTTTTCCAAACCGACCGAAGAGGCCCAAGAGCTAAAGATCAAAGAAAAGCAAAACACCACAAGAAGAAAGGTGTCGCGATATCGCGACATGTTGCATTTTCACGGTCCAAAGCATAGGGAAAAAGCAAGGAGGAAAAGGTGTCACGATATCGCGACATGTTGCACCGTTGCGGCCAAAGGAGGAAAGGATGTCGTGATATCACGACAAGATGCAGCATCACGGCCGAAGGAGAGAAAATTTCATGATATCATGACATGTTGCAACGTCGCTGCCAGAAGAGAAAAAGTGTCACGATATTGCGACAAGTTGCGTCGTCATGGCCAGAGGAGGAAAGGTGTCATGATATTGTGACATGTTGCATCATCAAGGCCAAAGAAGAAAATATGTCATGATATCGTGACATGTTGCATCGTCGAGGCCAAAGAAGAAAATATGTCGTGATATCGTGACATGTTGCATTGTTGCGACCACAGGAGAAGAGGTGTCACGATATCGCGACATGTTGCATCATCGCGGCCAAAGGAGGAAAGGTGTCACGATATCGCGACATGTTGCATTGTCACGGCCAAAGGAGGAAAAGTGTCACGATATTGCGACATGTTGCAATGTCACGGCCAGAAGAGAAGAAGTGTCACGATATCACGACATGTTGCATCATCGCGGCCTAAGGAGAAAAAATGTCGCGATATCGCGACATGTTGCATCGTCACGGTTAAAGGAAAAAAAGTGTCACGATATCGTGACATGTTGCAGCATCGAGACCAAGGAAGAAAAAGTGTCACAAAATTGTGACATGTTGCATCGTCTCGGCAAAAAGATAAAAAATGTCACGATATCGCGACATGTTGCATTGCCACGGCCAAAGAAGGAAAAGGTGTCATGATATCGTGACATGTTGCATCATCGTAGCCAAAGAGAAAAAGTGTCACGATATTGCGACATGTTGCATCATCGCGGCCAAAGAGAAAAGGTGTCGCGATATCATGACATGTTGTATCATTGCGGCCTAAGGAGAAAAAATGTCGTGATATCGCGACATGTTGCATCGTTGCGGCCAGAGGAAAAAAAGTGTCATGATATCGTGATGTGTTGCAGCATCGTGGCCAAGGAAGAAAAAGTGTCATGAAATCGTGACATCTTGCATCGTCTCGACAAAAAGATAAAAAATGTTGTGATATCGCAACATGTTGCATTACCACGGCCAAAGAAGGAAAAGGTGTCATGATATCGCAACATGTTGCATCATCGTGGCCAAAGTGAAAAAGTGTCGTGATATTGCGACATGTTGCATCATCGCGGCCAAAGAGAAAAGGTGTCGCAATAATGTGACATGTTGCAATGTCGTGGCCAAAGGAGAAAAAGTGTCGCGATATCGCGACATGTTGCATTACCGCGGCCAAAGGAGGAAAAAGTGTCGCGATATCGCGACATGTTGCATCATCGCGGCCAAAGAAAAAAAGTGTCACGATATCGCGACAAGTAGCATCATCACGGCCGAAAGAGAAAAAGTGTCATGAAATCATGACATGTTGCATCATCACGGCCAAAGAGAAAAGGTGTCGTGATATCGCAACATGTTGCAACATCATGGCCAAAAGAGAAAAAGTGTCATGATATTGCGACATGATGTAACGTCACGACCAAAGGAGAAAAAAATGTCATGATATCGTGACATGTTGCAACGTCACGGCAAAAGAAGGAAAAGGTGTCACGATATTGTGACAAGTTGCATCATCATGGCCAAAGAGAAAAAGTGTCACGATATCGCGACAAGTTGCATCATCGCGACCAAAGAGAAAAGGTGTCGCGATATCGCGACATGTTGCAACGTCATGGCCAAAAGAGAAAAAGTGTCACGATATCGCGACATGATGTAACGCCACGACCAAAGGAGAAAAAAGTGTCACGATATTGTGACATGTTGCAACATCGCGGCCAAAGGAGAAAGAAATGTCGTGATATCGCGACATGTTGCATTTTCGTGGCCAAAGGTGAAATGTGTCGCAATAACGTGACATGTTGCATTTTCGTTGTCGAAGGAGAAGAAGGAAAAAGTGTCACGATATCGCGAAAAGTTTCATCAGCATACCAAACCAATCCCCTGGCAACATCTCACATTGTGTAAACATTGAAACTTGTAGGATCGTTCCTTAGGCCAATGGGGAAGGAGTCTCTCCACACTTGAATGTCAGATTCGCTGACTCCCTTGTTAGCAAGCTAGTCTGTAGCTTTGTTTCCTTCCCGGTATTGATGCTTAATGACTAATTTTGGTTAATTGCCAATTAGGGCCTTGCAATCTTGGAAAATCGAAGCAAGGGCCCAAGGAGGCTTAGCGGTGCCATTGAGCCAGTTGATACAGTGCAACGAGTCTCCTTCGATGATAAGTTTATTGATGGTCAACCCTTCCATGAGGATCAAACTTTGGAGCAGATCCCGCACCTCTGCCATATTATTGGATTGAATTCCCAGGTTCTGGGCAAAGGCCAAAATTATTTCTCCTCTGTGGTTTCTGAGAATGCCTCCTCCGCCAGCCGCTATTGTGGTAGATTTTTTCACAACACATGGTGGCAGAGTTTTGCACAATACATTGTGGCAGATTTTGGTACAACACATGGTGGTAGATTTTTGGCACAACACATGGTGATAGATTTTTGGCACAATACATGGTGATAGATTTTTGGCACAACACATGGTGACATATTTTTGGCACAACACATGGTGATAAATTTTTGCAAAAAACTCATTGTAAGGGTTTGATTGCCACATCTACATTGGGATAACCGAGAGGCAAGAGCAAATATTTGGAAAAACAAGCTAAATAAAATAACTAGCTGAAATCAGTAAGGATTTCTATTAGCTTTTTAATTCCAATAACAATCTATCCAATTTATTTGGACTGTGGATTTTTCCATTTTGGGTTCCATGTAAAAATCGTGTTCTCTTGCAGTTTATTTTTGTGTGTGTGATGTCTTTTCTATAATATCTAAATATTAATTTCAATTTGATAAGTAGACTAGATATCACATACAATATAAAACACATAGTCTAAGCATTGAATTTTATTAATTGAAGTTGAAATATTAAGTAGAATCTATGATCTGTTTGAGGAAAGAGTCAAGTTTTGGCTCTTTATGGATCAAGTTTGGTATCAAAGTAGATTTTCTTGAAGAACTATGTATGCAAGGTAGAAGATCTCAAGAAAAGGACTTGGTCCCATACAACCCAGATATTAGGAGAAGAAAGATCAGATTAGTAAAAATGGCAGATCAATTAGAACCTAACTCTCCAATAATATCCAACAAGGAATTTCAAAGAATATTTCTTGAAATGGAAAACACTCTCCAAAGCTTGATGGAGATGGTGCTTTCTCAAGAAGAAAGGGAAATCAAGGATGGGAAGGAAGAAATTAGATTCAAAATATGAGATTGAGTCTAGTGCTTCCAATGGTAAGAAAATGGAGGTTAAAAAATCCCACTCCAAATAGATTGAGAATGTCTCATCACAACCCTTGACTATAGATCTATTTAAAATGGAGATCAAAATTGATATTCTAGCTTATGAAGGGGAGTTAGATCCTGAAACATTAGATGGGTGGTTGAATAAATTGGAGGTTTACTTTAGTACTAAGTCTTATACAGATGTACAATAGATCAACTTTGCTAGACTAAAATTGGGTGGCCATGCTCTCACATGGTGGGAGGCATACTCAGTTGGATTGGTAAGAAATAAAAAAATAGCTATGGAAACATGGACAATATTTGTGAAGGCTATCAAAAATTAGATTTATCCTATTGGATATAATGATAATATGGAGAAGATATGGTTATTTCTAAGACAAAGGTAGGATCAAACAGTCCAAGAATACACCACATAATTTAGAAAATAAGCCATGTTAATATTCGAGATCCTTAAATTTTTAATAAATATAAGTGGAGCTTGTCTTATCATATCAGGATAGAATTGGTATTATTTTATGCCAAGAAAATTGATGAGGCATGCATTAAAGCCACATTCTTGAAAATGAGAGTCCAAAAGCCAATAAAAGATAATAAGGCATTAATTTCATCTATACTCTCTAAGTCTACAGAGAAAACCAAGGGTTCCAACAGTAAAGGCAAGAAGAAATCAGGGGCTACAACCATAAAATTACAAAAGGGTGAAAATATTGCAAGGAGTGTAATTTTGACACTCATTCAAGTGAGGACTATTGGAAGCTACACCCTAAAAAGAGGCCAAAATGGTGGAACAAGGAAAAGAAAAAAATTGCTAATTTTGTCAAAAAGGTTGCGCAAGAGGAAGAAGGGTGTTTTGAGGAAGAGGATGAAGGAAAGGTAATGTGTGCTAGTATAATTAAACCTTTTAGGTAGGAGCAGACCTCTAAGAAGGAGGAACAAGCTTCATATACCAAGAAAGAGGAATTATTTTGGGTCTACATACAAGTGTAGAGGATGAAAGTTACAACATTGTTTGACAATGAATCCCAATAGAATTTAATTTTTGAGAATATAGTGAAGCATTTGGGATTGAAGAATGTGGATTATCCACAACCATATCCATTGGTATGTGTGCAGAAGGACGTGGAGCTACATGTGACCAATCAATGCACTTTACATTTTTTTGTCAAAAATAAATTCCATGATGTAATTACTTGTTATGTATTACCTCTTGATATTTTCCAAGTAATTTTTGGTAGCCCATATTTATGGGAAAGAGATGCTTTGTTTAAGTGGAGGCACAATATTTGGGAGTTGAAGAAATATGGAATCACATATGTGATTACTCCCAACAGGTTGGAAAATAAATTTTAGCTTGTGACAATACAACATGCCAAGCATTTGGTGAATGCTAGCAAGAGATTCATGCTATTGATGATAAGGGGTATGGATAGTAACATGCAGTTTAGTAAGGAGGTGGAAGCAACCAACTGTACTCACCAACAAAAGAAAAGAAATATTATTTGGAAAAAAGAGGAGAACAAAACCTCTAAGCTAATAAAGGATGAGGTATGCAATACACCTATGCTTGCTATACCTAACATGAAGATGTCTTTTGATATTGAGAGTGATACTTCAAGCTATGCTATGGGGGTAGTTCTATTCCAACAATGTAAACCTGTATGTTATCATACTCAATTGTTTTTAGGGGTTGTTATTAACTATCCTACGTATGATAAATAGTTGTCCGCACTTGTACAAGCACTAACAAAATCGAGTGTAGGGTAAATCCAATGATGATTTTAATTTGGAAAATGACTTATTTTTCAAAGGGAGGAATCTTTGTGTGCCCAAGGGAGACAAACACGTAGAGATAATAAGGGAAGATCACACATCACTTGTTACTGGTCAATTTGGCATGCATAAAATAGTAGATAACCTAAAATTATATATCTACTGGTCCAATATGCAAAATGATATGTCTAAATTTATTTATAAAATGTAGACAACACACCATGGACATGAAGAATTATGGTTAGTATGTCCTAAGGGGAAAATTATAAACAAGGCAAAGTAGATCTCCAAGAAGCAAGCAGAGAAATAATATTCCCATTTGAATGAAGATAATTTTGAGGGACCAAAATCCTCAAATGGGGAAGGTCTTGACCAGGAGACTAATTAAAATATCATCTACAGGAAGTGTGGAAGGATCTCTAGATAAAATCCTCTCTTCGAAGCAATCAACACTTGTTGGAACAGAGTATGGAGGATAAATGTAGTAAGGTTTGTGTTTTAAATTCTAGGAAAAAATCATCAATATTGGGTGAATTTGGATGGTTCCATGATGTGCATCTTGGAAAGAGCTTTTTGGCACTTTTTGAATTGCTCAAAACAGACAACCGAGGCCAAAGTTATGGTAAAATTACTGAACTACAAATTTCTAGAATGTATGGGTCAACGCATTGAAGAAAACAACTAGCTGAAATCAGTAAGGATTTGTATCAGGTTTTTAATTCCAATAAAAATCTGTCCAATTTGTTTGGGCTATGGTTTTTCCCATTTTGGGTTCCACATAAAAATCTTGTGTTCTCTTGTAGTTTATTTTTGTGTGTGTGATTTCTTTTTTGTAATATCTAAATATTAATTTCAATTTGATAAGTAGATTAGATATCACATACAATATAAAGCACACAGTCTAAGCATGGGTATTGTTGTGGTTGATCCACAACACACCCCAAAATTGGGGACCCACCTTTTTGCAGGCTTGCAGAGAAGAATCTCGATGACCCAGATGCTAAAATTGAAGAAAAGAGAAAAAAATGCCCAAGTGTAGAAAGGGGTCGCGAAATCGCGACAGGTAGCGAAATCGCGACAGGTAGCGAAATCGCGACATGTCGCGAAATCGTGACATGTCGCGAAATCGTGACATGTCGCGAAATCGTGACATGTCGCGAAATCGTGACCGAAGCCGGAAAACGGTAGTGAAATCGTGACGTGTCGAAAAACCGCGGTCAACGACAACAAAACAGAAAAGATGTCGTGAAATCGTGACGTGTCGGAAAATCGCGGTCAACGCGATCAACGACAACAAAACAGAAAGGTGTCGCGATTTCGCGACGTATTTTGGCAAAGTTGTACGGTACAAGGAAGATGTCGCGAAATCGGGCCGGAAATGAAAATCAGGCCCGACAGAGAAACTGTAGCGATTTCGCTACGCCTTCACGGAAAGAAGACTCAAAGTTCAAAACGGTAGCGATATCGCTACAAATTTCATAAAGGCCAGTCTCAAAGTCAGAGGGTAGCGATAGCGCTACAAGTTTAGTGAGAGAGGGCTTGAAACAAAAATGGTAGCGAATCGCTACCATGTCACAAGGAGAAGGCTTGAAACGAAAGTGGTAGCGAATCGCTACCACATTTCAAAGGGACGCTGCAAGGCCAAGGTGGTAGCGATATCGCTACCACATTTTGAAAAGGGCTCAAAGTTAGAAAGTGGTAGCGATATCGCTACCATTCGAAGAAGAAGGCTCAGGATGTTAAAAGGGTAGCGATATCGCTACGAGAAGTTGCCGGAGGTAGACAAATGAGAAACGGTCGCGACATCGCTACGGGGAGCCGATGAAGGCGTACGGACGAGAAAGACGTCGCGATATCGCGACATGTCGCGATATCGCGGCTAGGAAGGTGAACAGGCGGACTTGCAGTTTTGTCGGGTTCTTTCGCAGGAAAGCGTTACAGGGACGCAGAAAAGCAGGACACGTGGCGCATAGGTGTCAAACTTGCAGAGGCGTTACATGCAGAGATGAATTTCGAAGCATTTTCAAATTTGAGCGTGAATCAAAGCGAGAAAAAGCAAGAATTTGAAGGGTCATGTGCAGGAAGGTGAAATGAAGCGATAGAGAAGATCGAAGAGCCACGTCAAACATTATAAGACCAGAATTGCAAATCGAAGAAGGGGTTGGAAATTGCCGAATACGGAGTTGCAGAGACGAGAGCTTTGTGCTATTCTGGGCCCGTACTTGGGCAATTTCCTTCTTTTTGTTCTGGGATTTTCTTTTACACCTGGAACATTTTTGAATGTAATCGAGATATCATTTAAATACAAATACAGAGAGTTGGCATCTTATTGGATGAGAAAGAAGGAGTAACTTTTGCATGCATGATTTAATGTTTATCTTTCCCTTCCAGATTTCTTAGGTTTTTAGGTGAAGTTTAATGCAAGATCTCTTGGTTGCTTCATGCGAATGCCTGTTTTCTGGAATTACCACAGAAACCCTCGAGACTCGCACCTGGCCTATTTGGATTGTGTGGATGTGCAGGTTCATTAGGTTAGGTTGCATGTAGAAAGCCTCAGTATCTTCGGTTTCATCCGATTAATGACAACTTTCTGACTGTAATCTATTCTTTTGTTACTTTTGTTTACTTTTGTTTTTGCTTTTCAAACCCATATTTTATTTTCAGCAGCTTTAATTATCGTGTTTGAATAAATCACTGAAAATCCATCGAATTAAAGGTTAAAACAGATTTTATTCATTTTGAGTCCATTGAAAGTTCAAAATTAATAAACCACGGTGCCCCTTGTTAACATCCACTTGCAAACCCTAAGGTGTTCTTAGCATTTCATTTTAAACAAGCATCCTTGATAATCAATAATTAGCATAATAAGAACCTTGGAGAAATCATTTTTCTTTGCAAGCAGAGGATTTAGGACTCGGATCCTACAGGAGAGTGTGTTTTCACAATCGGGTTAAAACACCACTCAACAGATTGGCGCTAGAAGGAGGGCCCGAATCGGTTTATCTATTTCAATTTTTATATCTGAATATTTTGTTTTTGATTTAATTCTGAAATTATTTACGGCTAAACTGCAACACTGTTTTTGTGTTTGTTGCAGGTTTTCTTCGAACTAGCCGAGGGTTTCCTCAGCGAGGCTGGACCCACCACGCCGTATTGCGACCAAGTCTCAAACAACCGGAGAAACCATTTTTCACGACCTTACTGGTACTCCCAAGGGTAAAGTCAAGCAAGTCGTAAGCACTCCAGTAGCAAAAGGCCTGTTTTCTCCAGGAACGTCGAGTGGACCTACGCCAGTAATATCCGTTGCCCCTAGTGTGCCTATAGTTTGTAATATTTCTTCTGCTATTGTAGGTCCTGTCTACATCAATTCCGAGTCAAATGGCTCAAGCTCCAGCAGACTCCTTGGTATGGAGCTAACAATACTCCTTTGAATATTGTCGGGGATATCCATGAAATCCCCAAGAACATTGAAATATTTCTGCCTAAATACAAGCCGGATGGCCTAAGAACAAGAGAAGAACATATCCAAGCCTATAGAGATGTTTTAATTAGGCCGCAAGTTCAGCATGAGGATGTAGCCTGCAGACTTTTCCCCATGAGCTTGGATCCAATAGCATATGAATGGTATATATGCTTGCCAACCGGTTCAATCACCTCTTGGACACAAATGGAAAATGCATTTGTCAATCAATTTAGGTCGCCCTTAGATCCCGCAACTATTTACAATCGGTTTATTACATGCAAACGGGGCCAAGGGGAACCAATCCAAATGTTTAATCGAAGATTCCAAAAGAACTATAACAGAGCAATTAGACATTTTGCCATCGATCCTGCAGTAGCTTTGCAGATATATTTTGGGGCATTGGACCCCATGACAGCCATGTTTGCAAGGCGTAATCCTCGGGTCACCACGCTGGCTTTGGCCTATAATGAAGCCATGACTATTGAGCAGCAATTGACACCGCAAGGCTACGGGTTTACCCAGATGCCTATGTTGGGACAGTGTGCTCCATATGGTCAAGTTCCCCGTGCAAATCAACTCATGGCACCACAAATGCCAAGTATGAACGCCTTCCCATATCAGCAGCCGTATCCACCAGCACCCGCATATGTACCCATTCCAATCCAACCAATCACAGCCATTCCACCTCGTTCTCGCATTTTTGCGAACAATCAATCAACTACGCAGGAAACTAGTCAAGTCAATCCTCAAGCCATATTTCCTGTTCCGAATCCAATCCCAATTCAAGGTATCAATCCATATGGGAATCCAATTCCTCATAACCCCACCCAAATGTGGAATCAAGACCCCATCAATTATGCAAATCCAATGGGGGTTAACAACAATGTGGTTCCACCGAAGGATGTCTTTTCGGAAGTCGAAGAGCTCAAGAAACTAGTGCATAAACTAAGTAATGACAGTGGTTCAACAAACAGAAGCATGAGTCCCGTGCCCCTCACCCAAGTCAGAATTTTAACAATAGAGGGAGGCACTGGAACACTAAGCCAAACAATGGGGGAGTTCCTGCTCCCATTGCTAATCAATTAGATGCTTCGCAGGCCCTAGCCAATCCAATTCTCTTTTGAATCTTTCAGATTTGGCATGGGAAAGAGGGTGCAGATTACATAACACAAAAGAACACAATGAGAGGAATTGTCCCGAGATTGCTAGATACACTCATTGTCTTCGAGCACAAGTTGATGATTTGGAACTGGTATCAAATGAGGATCCATCGTATCAAGAAGATGAAAATATTATGGTGATGGAAACAACATATCACCAAGAGGGTGAGAGCGAGGAGGAAGAAGACGAAGTTTTGGAATAAGAGGTGCAAGCTTTTCGAGATTTCAGAAAGGGGACTCATGGGTACCATTTGAGGAGTAAGTCTAAAGCCCCTAAAACCTCATCAACACCTCCAAACAGTTCTATTCTTCCTCCATATACAAAGGCAAGTAACAACCCTCCCCCTCCACTCGTAAGAGAAATGTCTAATGACGTCCGTAAGACAGTCAAATTCGAAAAACCAAATTATGACGTAGTGGAGGATATGAAGAAGTCCAAATCTAGCCTTTCATTCCTGGACGCAGCTAAATTGCCTGGTCAAAAGGAGGCGTTGATAAGAGCTTTGAACTCACCTGATCCGATGTGGAAGGAAAAAAGAGCTGAATCCCATCTGATTTTGTGAAAGGAGAGAAGGGATGTCCCGCCATTCTTATTAACTCTGAGAATTGCGGGTAAGAACTTGCATAACTGTTTGGTAGACACAGGAGCCACGAGCAACCTCATGCCTACGGAGATATGTCAAATGCTGGGTCTACAACCGGTTTCATCCAAATGCACGGTCTTGCAATTGGACCGTTCATAGGTAAATGTAGTAGGGACCTTATATGATGTCAAGATTCAATTAAATTCTGAACCCAGGGTCCAGCAGGTTGTAGACATTTTGGTGGTTAACATCCCAAGTAGGTATGGAATGTTACTTGCGAGAGATTGGATGAAAACGCTGAATGGCTATTTTGCAACAGATTGCTCGCATATGTGGCTGCCATGGAAGGGCATTGCTAACCAAATCAGAGTGGAAAACGAACCGAGGCTTAAGGAGATTATAACGGATTTTAACAAGCCGAATGAGGTTCAGTTTTCTGAGCCAAACCTAGGGGTCTATGCTCTTGATGTTGAGAAAGCTGCCAATGAACTTAAAGAAGAAGTGTGTCATGGTGGTTCTTCTGAGGAAAAGGATTACACGTGGTTGCTCAAGTTTGATGGATCAAAATCTAGACAGGGAGCAGGAGCTGGAGTCGAGCTCACTGGTCCAGGAGGTAAACCATTATTGGCTGCCTACAGATTGCAATTTCCTTGCACAAACAATGTGGCAGAATACGAAGCATTGATCTACGGTTTACGTCTAGCATTGAGCAAACATGTTAAATGCTTGAAGGTTTTGGGAGATTCTGAGTTGGTTGTCAAGCAAATCAAAGGACAGTATACATGCCACGACAAAAGACTGAGCCTTTATAGGACTAGGGTTATGGACCTCATGGAGGAGTTTGATGCATTCAACATAGCCCTTATTTCTAGGAGAGGAAATCGAATAGCAGACTCTCTTGTAGTCGCCGCGGGCATGTTAAACCCGGTGGATATAAAAAGATGTAAAAAGTTTTCCATTGAGCTGGTTCCTTGTCCATCAATACCTGATAATGTGAAGAATTTCTAGGTTTTTGAGTGTGACAGGCACATCTTCAAGTTTGTCACAAACTCGGGTATTTTTGAAAATCAGGTGATCGATGAGGAACAAAGGTGGCAGGATGAAACAGAAGAAAGTGAAACTGCGTATCAATCCAACAAAATTCCTAAAGACGTGGTTTCATTAGAAAAGATGTTCGACATGGAATGCAAGAACAAGAAAAGAAAAAGAGTCCCGCTCCCCAAAGATGCATGCGATTCAATTAATCTGGGAAGTGCAGACAATCCAAAGGAGGTGTACATAGCAAAGGCATGTACAGAGGAAGAAAGGAGCAATATAATACAAGCTTTGAAGCATTACATAGATTGTATTGCTTGGAACTACAATGAGTTGAAGACTTACAACCAGAACATTATCACGCATACCATCCCTTTGAAGCCAGACTCCAAGCCTTTTAGGCAAAGACAACGAGTTGTTAACCCGCTATTGGAGCCTTTGATCGAAAAGGAGGTTAAAAGATTATTGGAGGCGAAAATCATTTTTCCCGTTAGGCACTCAACCCGGGTGGCCAACCTCGTTCCAGATGAGAAAAAGAGTGGAGAGATTAGGTCGTGCATAGATTTTCGAAATCTTAATAAAGCCTCCCAGAAAGATAATTATCCATTGCCATCAATCGATGAAATCTTGCAAATGGTAAATGGATCAGAAATGATGTCCTTTCTCGATGGATATTCTGGGTACAACCAAGTTCTTATACATCCAGATGACAGGATGAAAACAGCCTTCACTACCAAGTGGGGGACATTTGCATATAAGAGAATGCCATTCGGACTGTTAAATGCTGGTGCAACTTTTCAACGCGCCATGGATTACGCATTCAAAGGGCTAATAGGCAAATGCATCATCGTGTATGTGGATGATATCCCAGTTTTCTCGAAGAAGAGAGAGGATCATGTTAAAGACTTAAAGAAGGTGCTTCAAAGATGCAGGGAACATGGAATTTCATTAAATCCCAAGAAATGCATTTTTGGAGTGACAGAAGGGAAACTGCTAGGTCACATTATTTCAAAGGAGGGAATATCCATCGACCCGTAAAGGATACAAGCTATCCAAGACCTACCTCTCCCGAGCAAGTAAAAAGAATTGAGGTCTTTCTTTGGGCAAGTCAATTTTGTGAGGAAGTTCATTTCTAGCTTTGTTGAGATAGCTAAACCTCTAAACCAGATGCTCAAGAAAGATGTGGACGTAAGGTGGAACGAGGAAAGTAGAGTGGCTTTCCATAATATCAAAGACGCCATTTCCAAAGCCCCGGTCTTGATAAGCCCGGACTATTCCAAGCCTTTTTACATTTATGCTTTTGCATCGGAGCACTCCTTGGCGAGTGTATTAACCCAAAAAGGCGAAGATAATGCCGAAAAACCCATTGCATTTTTAAGTGCCCCCTAAAAGATGCCCAATTAAGGTATTCAATCCTTGATAAGCAAATGTATGCACTTTTTAAAACTGTGAAAAAATTTAGGCATTACATCGTACATAGCAGAATTATTGCCATTGTGCCCGATTCTGCTGTCAAGACCATGTTTTTACATAATGAACTAGGTGAAAAGAGAGGAAAGTGGATTGCAACCATCCAAGAATTTGATCTCGAAATCCAACCAATGAAACTAGTTCGAGGACAAGGACTGGCAAAGGCGATCGCAGAAAATGATCCGCAAATAACGAGTCAATGCTCAAATACATAATACATGGCTAAGGAGGACTGGTATGTTGATATTGTGCAATTTTTATTGACTGGTAAGTGCCCTTCTAATTTGAATTCAACACAGAGGAGAGCTTTAAGGCTTAAATCTGTTAACTATCTGATAAAGTCTGGTGTGCTTTACAGGAAAAATCATGAAGGTATCTACCTGAGATGCTTGAGCAAAGATGAAGCCGCCAGGGTGTTGCAAGAATTTCATGGCAAGCATGGAACTGGTCATGGTGCAGCCAATGCTACAGCACATCAAATCCTGAGAGCAGGATACTACTGGCCACATATTTTCAAGGATGCGCATACCCATGTACGATCTTGTCACATCTGTCAAGTGGCTGCAAATAGAGAAAGAAATGCAGCCATGCCGTTGCGTACTCGTAGTCGAAATGAGACCGTTTGCACAAGTGGGGACTGGATTTTATCGGGGTTATTAACCCAAATTCTTCCGACTCTCACAAATTTATTTTGACAGCTACAGACTACTGTACAAGGTGGACAGAAGCGATTCCCACTAAACATGCCACCACAGACGTTGTGATTAAATTCCTTGAGGATCAAATTATCACAAGATATGGAATGCCCGATTCTATTGTCAGTGACAATGGTAAAGCTTTCATTTCCACACAATTTGCAGAGTGGGCATATGATAATAAAGTGAGCTTGAAATTTGCATCCAATTACTATCCTCAAGGAAATGGGTTGGCCGAATCTTCAAATAAGAATTTGTTGAATACTATTAAGAAGTTGCTGGAAAAGAATCCTCGGGACTGGCATAGTCAATTAAAGTTTGCCCTGTGGGCAGATAGGACCAGAGTGAAAGAAGCTATAGGGAATACTCCTTATCATTTGGTCTATGGGCAAGACCCGATATTTCCAGCAAATTTGAAGTTGCAGACCTTACATTTCATACAAGAGTACATGGGGACAGATGATCAAGTTGAAGCTAGATTGAGCCGGTTATTGCACCTGGATGAAAAGAGAGAAGAAGCCATGAATCACATGAACAAACACCAGGAAGTCATCAAGAGATGGTTTGATAGAAGGGCCAAAGTTAAATCATTCAGAATTTCAGATTTGGTGTTACTATGGGACAAAAGACATGAGGAAAAAGGGAATCATCAAAAGTTTGATTGTCTTTGGTTGGGCCCATATCAGATTTCAGAGATCCTTGGGAAGAACACCTTCAAGCTAAAAACCTTAGAAGGGAAAGATTTCATGCTGCCGGTTAATGGGCAGATTCTAAAACATTATTTTAGCCCTTAGGTTGTGGAAGTTTTCATTTTATTCTTTTGGCTTTAACAAGGGGATTTTCAAACTGTGTTTTATTTATGATTGCTGGTTTAGCTAGGATTTTGTTTGCTAGATTTTGATATCCTGATTTTGGTGGAGATTTTCAGATTTTGGTTTTTATTTAGGATTGCTAACCTAGTTAGGATTTTGATTCTGAATTTGATTTCAATTGTCATGTTTTGCTTTAAAAAAATAATAAAATAAAAAAATAAAAAATAAAAAAATAAAAAATTGAGATGCCAACTTATGCTTAAGGTTAGGAGGTTATGAAATATTGGAATTGTCTCGTAAAAGCTCCACAAGTAACACAAGCATATTAAATTATATTGTTTGATTTTGTGATACATGAAAGAGTCAGTTTTGCATGACATATCATTTCATTCGCAAAGATAAGGCATTCATATTCCATCTCACCTCACATACATTTCATTTTAGTTACATATGCATCTTATGTACAAGCCATGAAAGTATGTCAAATTCTCTTAGGGTTATGTTATAACATAAATGTAAGTGAATCCTAAGGTTGGAAACTGAGTCTTGAGATATCTAGAACCAAGCACGTCTCATAAATTAAAAAGGATCTTGAGCAAAATGATCAAAACCTAGCTTGGAGGAAAAGGTTGAGCGAAAGTGGTTTTCATGTCTATCCTATTATGCAACATGATCCTTAAAACAGTGGTTTTGACCACTTCCATAGAGCTTAAAGCTTAAAATCAGAGTAGTAAGGATAGGGTTAAATCCTCATCAAACTTAGGTTGAGGATCCAATTCCCAAAGCTTTGATTTGACCCACATGGAGTAGTAAGGATAGGGTATAAATTCTCATCTCGGTTGGTTGAGAATCCGATTCCCCAAAGCTCCTATGTTCTCATTTCATAATTAGTCTTGGATTGTAAGGATCGTACTATTTGTCCTCTGCAAAGGATGGGTAGTCATCCCCAAGGTCTAAGTAATAAAATTAATATTTTCCATTCTCATCAGTCTTGGATTGTAAGGATCGTACTATTTGTCCTCTGCAAAGGATGGGTAGTCATCCCCAAGGTTTAAGCAACAAAATTAATGATTTATATCTAAGGTTTGGATTGTAAGGATCGTACTACTTGTCCCTAACCAGGATGGGTAGTCATCCCCAAGGTCCAAGAAATAAATAAATAAATAAATTTTTCCCATCTCATCTTTATTTTGGATTGTAAGGATCGTACTACTTGTCCTCTCGCAAGGGATGGGTAGTCATCCCCAAGGTCCAAAGAAATGGAGATAAGTTTTGGATTGTGGGGTTAGATATGCCCATGCATGGCATCATGTCTTGCCTAAAAAAACAAGACCACTGATTGTCTAGAGGGTTAGACTAGCATGACCATTTCTTCCATAATTGGTTTAATTATTTTGCTTAAAGTGAGGTAATGAACTCTAAATCAGAATAGTAAGGATAAGGTTAAACTCTCATCTCGGTTGGTTGGGAGTCTGATTCCCCAAAGTTCTGATTTCACATTCACTTGCACATGGGTTCTAGATAGTAGGGACTCATAACCAACTTTGGGATACAATAAGATAATGAACTAGTGGATCCTAAGAGGGTTTGGCAATCTTGAATGCTTGTACATAGTATTAGAAGAAGTACCATGCCCTTTATGGAAGCAAATCTCCTTGCACATTCATTAGGGTACACAAATCATTCACCATCCCATATATGCATTCATGCAAAACTGATAATGGAATGTTGATCAATTTCAAACGATAGGGAATGAAAACACATTGCACACACCGAGCTAATACTTGATGATTCTCGATGATTCATGTACTTCCGATCTTTGGGCATTTGTTATTTTGCTTATGTGCTAACATGTATTTGCGAGTTTGTGATATGTTTCAGAGTTGGGTTCTTACTAAAATGCTCAAGAGCATTTGACAAACAGAGTCGCCATTTGTTGTGGTTGATCCACAACACACCCCAAAATTGGGGACCCACCTTTTTGCAGGCTTGCAGAGAAGAATCTCGGTGACCCAGATGCTAAAATTGAAGAAAAGAGAAAAAATGCCCAAGTGTAGAAAGGGGTCGCGAAATCGCGACATGTCGCGAAATCGCGACCGAAGCCAAAAAATGGTAGCGAAATCGCGACATGTCAGAAAATCGCGGTCAACGCGGTCAACGACAACAAAACAGAAAAGATGTCACGAAATCGCGACGTGTCGAGTAGGGTACGGGAAAAGAAAAGGGTCACGATTTCGCGACGCATTTTGGCAAAGTTGTACGGTACAAGGAAGATGTCGCGAAATCGCGACGGAAATGAAAATCAGGCCCGACAGAGAAACGGTAGCGATTTCGCTACGCCTTGTGGAAAGAAGACTCAAAGTTCAAAACGGTAGCGATATCACTACAAATTTCATAAAGGCCTGTCTCAAAGTCAGAGGGTAGCGATAGCGCTACAAGTTTAGTGAGAGAGGGCTTGAAACAAAAATGGTAGCGAATCGCTACCATGTCACAAGGAGAAGGCTTGAAACGAAAGTGGTAGCGAATCGCTACCACATTTCAAAGGGACGCGGCAAGGCCAAGGTGGTAGCGATATCGCTACCACATTTTGAAAAGGGCTCAAAGTTAGAAAGTGGTAGCGATATCGCTACCATTCGAAGAGGAGGGCTCAAAATGTTAAAAGGGTAGCGATATCGCTACGAGAAGTTGCCGGAGGTAGACAAATGAAAAACGGTCGCGACATCGCTACGGGGAGCCGATGGAGGCGTACGAACGAGAAACATGTCGCGATATCGCGACATGTCGCCATATCGCGGCTAAGAAGATGAACAGGCAGACTTGCAGTTTTGTCGGGTTCTTTCACAAGAAAGCGTTACACAGGACGCAGAAAAGCAGGACACGTGGCGCACGAGTGTCAAACTTGCAGAGGCGTTACATGCAGAGATGAATTTCGAAGCGTTTTCAAATTTGAGCGTGAATCAAAGCGGGAAAAAGCAAGAATTTGAGGGGTCATGTGCAGGAAGGTGAAATGAAGCGACAGAGAAGATCGAAGAGCCGCGTCAAACATTATAAGACCAGAATTGCAAATCGAAGAAGGGGTTGGAAATTGCCGAATACGGAGTTGCAGAGACGAGAGCTTTGTGCTATTCTGGGCCCGTACTTGGGCAATTTCCTTCTTTTTGTTCTGGGATTTTCTTTTACACCTGGAACATTTTTGAATGTAATCGAGATATCATTTAAATACAAATACAGAGAGTTGGCATCTTATTGGATGAGAAAGAAGGAGTAACTTTTGCATGCATGATTTAATGTTTATATTTCCCTTCCAGATTTCTTAGGTTTTTAGGTGAAGTTAATGCAAGATCTCTTGGTTGCTTCATGCGAATGCCTGTTTTCTGGAATTACCATAGAAACCCTCGAGACTCGCACCTGGCCTATTTGGATTGTGTGGATGTGCAGGTTCATTAGGTTAGGTTGCATGTAGAAAGCCTCAGTATCTTCGGTTTCATCGGATTAATGACAGCTTTCTGATCGTAATTTATTTTACATTTTTATTTATTTTTGTCTTTGCTTTTCAAACCCATATTTTATTTTCAGCAGTTTAATTCATTGTGTTTGAATAAATCACTGAAAATCCATCAGAATTAAAGGTTAAAATAGATTTTATTCATTTTGAGTCCATTGAAAGTTCAAAATTAATAAACCACAGTGCCCCTTGTTAACATCCACTTGCAAACCCTAAGGTGTTCTTAGCATTTCATTTTAAAAAACATCCTTGATAATCAATAATTAGCATAATAAGAACCTTGGAGAAATCGTTTTTCTTTGCAAGCAGAGGATTTAGGACTCGGATCCTACAGGAGAGTGTGTTTTCACAATCGGGTTAAAACACCACTCAACAAGTATATTTTACTAACTAAAGTTGAAATATTAAGTAGAATTTGTGATTTGTTTGAAGAAAGAGTCAAGTTTTGGCTCTTTATGGATCATCTTCCTTCTTCTTACCATAGGCTAAGCTAAGGTTTAGAGTTTGAGTTAGAAAAAGTAACTATTATTGCAAATTCAAGGTTTCAAACTAAAGTTTACATAGGTTTCTTTTATCCAAACCCTACATGTTTATTTTTTCAATATAAATATATAAGTCTATCCCTTTGTACAGTTTTCCTTGGTTTACATCCAATATAATGTTTAGAAAAGATAATCTACTTGAATAAGCTAAATATGTAATTAGAATTTCACTATAATTAATATTGATATAGAAGAAAAATAGACTAAGGATCCCAAAGCAATCAAAGATATAATTCTTAATATTGGTCTCTCAAAAAATTATATCCCGAATGAATTTTATGATGAGCAAAGCATTATTTTCTTCTTTATAAACTACCAAACTTATTGATCCATCTAATCATTATTTAACAAGATAGTCCTAAATTATTTTTTTAAATAATTGAACTCATGCTAACCAACCAACATTGAATACAAGGTATTTAATCTAACACTTATGTTAATCAAAGAATATATAACCTTTCACGCATATCCAACGATTCAGATTCTTTCAGGGAACCCTTAGTTCAATTTCCTTGTCTTTACTTACCTAAAATACTTTTTTCTCTTGTTTTCACATTAAAGCCCACAGTACTAGTGTTTTCTCTAGATTTTACCTCATTAAGAGACTAGGTATTCTTATAGAGCAAGAACAATTTTATTTTATCTAGAGAAGAATGTTTGTCCATGCATTCCCGACAAGGTAACCGTTTCATTAGTAAATCATCATTGAAAGTAAAAAGTGGTTATGCCCAACCTTTTTTATTAATTTAAGAAAGTATGATTGAAATCCCTCCACAATTTTATAATTGAACAACACAAATATTATGTAAACATTCCAACCCCTTTTAATCAAGATAAACTATAATGATACAATATGGAGAAACATTTTAAAAGGAGTCTCACATTTGCTGCTATTGGGACACATGCAATTCTTTAATCAGCTCAATAATTTAATATCTCAACTTTAATATCTTATCTATCTGCAATATCAAACGCTTCTCTATTAGAAGTTTTTATCATTCCTTGAAAAGGCTAAACTTGTCACTGACGTCAAGTAATGCATTTTCAATTTTATTGAACATAGACTATGATAAAATTATGCTATTTATTTTAACATACAATAATCATATGTTCCAATAAAATGCATGTCTAAAAATTATTGGTAATAGAATTCTTTTGTAACATTTTTAATAGGACTTTCCCAGATTTGCTTTAAGAAAATATACCTTAAAGTAGGGTTCATTGAAAAACTAGTTTGTCAACCAATAAACACAACTATAATAACTTGCTAAACTCTTGAAAGATACATATTATTTCACCTAGATAGACATGACAAACATTACATTATCTTATTAATTCTCATACATCTTGTCAATAGAAAACGTATTCCTTTCTTGAATGTCTCCAGACTGATTAAACAACAAGAACACCCTGACATATTTATTAAAAAATGGGATTATCTAGTTAGTACAACTACTAGGACAAATCCAAGCATGGGCATCACGTTACATGTTACAAGTATTTGTTGCAAACTTAACATTATTTCTCAATCAAACTAGATATCCAATTTACATAATCCAACGATGTGCAACTATCACGCCATAGGGAACTTGATGTTGTTCAACTCATTCAGTCTCGAATTTGAATAATTCTAAAGAGGGATAAAATACGACTCTAAGGGATTTATGTATGCATTTACCCTAGCATGCAAATATTTATTCATTCCAAATGCATTAATTTCCTGATGAACATGAATCCATGCCATTCATTTGGGTATTTATTTTTCAATTTGAAATAAGTTCAAAACAATATTTCAATGCAAGTACTCACATACCACATACCTAGTTTCCACATTGCACTAACAGACAAATTATTATATTAAATAAATTTTGTTTGGTTTCTGCAGGCATCGATGAAAATATCAATATTACTTTATTACAATTTATTTAACTCAAAGAAACCAACAAAATAGGTAATTCCAGTCCAATTTTTTAGCACACAACATAACACAATTTTGTACTCAACTCGATATCAATTATCTTGTTAACAACAAATACCATTCCATTTCTATATCAAGTAGGAAATCTAGAAAAAACCTGTAAATGGAGTTTGATGCAACACTTCCTTTCAACAAAACTTCTACTCAATCATGGAAAATTTCCAAATGCAATATGATCTACTCCCGTTCTCCATGCAAGATGCTTCTTTCACATGCAATTTGAAGTATGAATAATCCCCTCATATCCACTACTACAAACTTTCGCTAACAAGATTATGGGGAGGTTAAGCATAACTATAACTACTACACATCATTATCTAATTTCTATGACTGTCACTATTCTCTTAATCTAGTATGCATATAGATTCACAACAAAAATTATATTGTTCATATTCTCACTTATTTATAATTTTCACTTACATATATATACAATTCATTATTAATCATACAAACAACTTTAATCCATAAAACACTCAATAAGAAAGACTCCCATGCACTTGGAACTTTTATCACCATCAAAATCCATAATGCATCATCATACATCAACCAACAAGCATGTTTCCAAATCAAAGCAAACACACTCACACCATACAAGTCATTCATGAAATCTAAATGATATGCATTGGCGTGAGCTTCCATGTACTGACGAGCTGAATAATCACTTCCATTTTACCTTTTCCATCGACCAAATCTATCCATTGAAAACATGTACCTGGTCCTGCATGCACAATGACTATCAACAATACCACATCTTATAGGGAAAGGTAAGTATAAATCATCAATTTATTTACTATTATAGGTCATGCGAGAAGGTTCGTTACATCCTCCCCCACTAGAAATAAATAATTAGGATCCCATCCTAATGTTATTTTGTAATTCTCATTACTTATGTAATGACCCACTTCCAACGTGGGAGATCCCATATATAATATTATTTTGTAATATTTTGTAATGTATGTGGCAAGTTAGTCTCCTAGCTAAGTGGGGATATTTTATGTAACCATTAAGATTTTAACTGATGTTTGGTAGAAGATTATAGCTTGAGTGGTACTTTGCATATAAGCCAACTCTTGATCTTAGGGTTAGGGTTGCATGAAGTCTTTCTTTAAAAGCTATGAAGCCATGTATGAATGTATCTTTTTGTAAGTGAATGAAATATTGAAGGAGGTTGCCCCCTCGAAGAGGCCTACGATTTAGTGTTTATTGTGAGTGTTTAATTTTGCATTTACTTTCTACATTGTGATATTGCATGAGTTTCTACTTAATTTTAGTATTTTGTGTAAGTTTTTTTAATTTTAATAGTAGGTTCCTGACAAGTGGTATCAGAGTGCTTTTTAGGGTTGATTTCTACTACGACTGTGATAATTATTACCCATTCATTCTGCATATTAGGTATAAATTTTCTATGTTTTTTATTTTCATTTTCCTTTATTTAAAAAGCAAAAAAATCTGTAAAAACCAAAAAAGAAAAAATATATAGTTTTTTTTATAGTAGTTGAGTAGGTTAGAAAACCTATGTCAAGGATTTTAAAATATCACGAAGAAGCCGTCGTTATTGGTTAATCTAGATAGCCCATAAAGTGTCTAGTGAAGTGAGGGGTGATCAGACTCCAATACCTAGGTCTCAAACAACACTTGCACATAGAATTGAGATCCTATGCATCTTTGGGTGTATCGGGAGACCATTTATGCTTAAATAAAATTTATCCAATAGGAAGCTTTTCAACCGTGTATTATCCATAGTCCATGGACATAGCATCCCAGATGATTACCCTCTTGTAATGTTAGAGAGGCTAATAGTATGCTCAAGGGTATGTTTGGAATCATCCTTGGGTAGTGGCCTAAAATATTGGTTCGAGCACTATTGTTCATAACTACAGTATAATAGAGGGTCTATGGATATTACATACTCCTCTGCCTAGCATACCTTGGTTCTATAAAAACTTTATCTTGCAAAAACAACCCTCCTATTATGCTAAACTTGCATTTATGATCCACAAAAGTGAGCATACAAAGAAGGATTTCCTTATCATAAAAGAACAAAATTTTACATGCACTGAATGGTCAGGATAGAATCTGCAAGTGTCTATGAGAGTCAGTAATATTTCAATACCATTTGGGTCGATGGTAATAATAGTCGAGTTAGTGAAAGTAACAAATTAGGTTGATAGTGGCATTAATAGTCATCTGTACCTGTCAGATACTATAGGTTGTCACTGATAGAAACAAAACTATTAGTGTTAGTAACCACATAAAATAGAGAATCCCAAGGTCAAGGAAGTGAAAAGTGTCAATAACTATAGTAAAAATGATAGGGATAGGCATAGGATAGTGATATAGGGGTTAGTAGAAAGAATGCATAGGCCAGAGATAGTTGATACTGTACCCAAATTTTGAACCGTATCTCTAAATAAAATATACCACACCAGTAGACTCATAAAAATAGAGAATTAAAAAAAAGGTGCCCAAAATCCATGTTGTGGGATATAGCTCATTGTAATCATATTTTTGAGCTGATAATTTTTATAGATAACACCCAAGCACTTTTTGGACTTCTTACTAAAAATTATAACTCCTAAAATGACACTTATATTTTGCTGGTAATTTTGGCACCTTGCCACATTAGGAGTTTCATTAGAATATTTTATGTTTGTGTGTAAAATTTATGTGGGATTCAAATTTCACCCTGCTATGAATACATAAAAAATGAAGGCATGCTTAAGCTTGTAAAAATAAAAGACAATGACAAGCCAAGTTGAAAATTTAGGAGTTACCAGTGTGGTTCATCCCAAATATGGGGTGAACACCCCGTGCACCCCATGTTGAGGTGAATGGTAAAAGAATTCAAAGAAAAGGCATGACAACAATGGGTAAAAGCATTTTAGGGGTGAACCTAAGGGGTAAACCTGATGGGGTAAACCTGAGGGGTGAACCTGATGGGGTGAACCTGAGGGGTGAACCTGATGGGGTGAACCTAAGGGGTGAATCTGATGGGGTGAACCTAAGGTGTGAACCTGATGGGGCAAAGCTAAGGGGTGAACCTGATGGGGTAAAACTCAGGGGTAAACCTGATGGGGTAAACCTGAGGGGTGAACCTGATGGGGTGAAGTTGAAGGGTAAACCTGATGGGTTGAACCTAATGGGGTGAACCTGATGGGGTGAACCTGAGGGGTGAACCTGATGAGGCAAACCTAAGGGGTAAAATTGATGGGTGACAACAATGGGCAAAAGCATTTTAGGGGCAAAATTGATGGGCAAAAGCATTTTTGGAGGTGAAATTTCCCAGTTAAGAGGTGAAAGTGTTTTAAGGTTAAGGGGCGAATGCAATTATGATCACCTAAAAGGGAAGGTGAAACTCATTTTTTCCCTTCTAAAGGCGAATGTCAATTTAAAAGGGAATGATGCAGTTATCAAAACATTTTCACCCAAAAATAAAAAACAATTACTACTATGATAAAATTGAATGCTTGGGGCAACAAGAGCCATGATCCAAAATTTTTGCAAGGATTAAATGCTAAATCCTCCAATCCAGTGTAATCTTGATGATTTTCAAAGCGCCTTCATGGACTTTATTCCTTTTCAAAGAAAAATTATATTTCATTAATTTCAACTGGTAATGAAGAACACAAGCTTATACTGAGAGGGGGGTGAACAGTATAGCGCCCACTTTTTAATTTCTTTCCAAACCAATATCAATTAGTGTCCTTAATTGCAATAACCAAATATAGCAGTGTGCATTAATGACATAGATAGCAATAGTAAGCAAGTGCACAAATCACCACACACAATTGAGACACAAGATTTAACGTGGTTCCCCCAATGTGGGGTAGTCCACAAGATAATCTCCTTATAATATTTTATAAATAAATAGGGATCCTTATCCCAATACAAATGATTACTTTGATCTTCTCAAATCTAGGCTATCCTGATCTGCTCAGGTGGGCTCCACTGATCTGCTTAGCTAGGCTATCCATTGATCTACTCAGCTAGGCTATCCACTAATCTGCTCAGCTAGGCTATCCACTAATCTACTCAGCTAGGCAATCCATTGATTTGCTCAGCTAGGCAATCCACTGATATGCTCAACTAGGCAATCCTAATCTACTTAGGTAGGCAATCCACTGATCTGCTCAGGTGGGCTCTTCACTGATCTGCTCAACTAGGCAACTGGTGTTGGTATGTTTTTCTATTTATGTTCTATCTCTTTCATTGCTCACAAATCTGCCTCAATGCCTTCTCACAAGGCTCAAACAATCCTGCTCAAATGTTGTCCCAAATATGTCCCAACCCAAGATGTCCCAAATATGTACTCAAGGCCTTCACAAAAAGGCTCAAACAATCCTTCTCAAATGTTGTCCCAAATCTATCCACAAATCTATCCCAAAAGCCTTCTCAAAGGCTCACTCAATCATGCACAAAATCTACCTCAAATCTATCTAGAAATTTTGTCCCAAAAGCCTTCTCAAAGGCTCAATCAATCATGCTCAAGTAGCACTCAAATCTCATCCACAAATCAACAAAGGCAAGGCTCAATGATGAACTCAAAAATGAATGGCAATGTACTCTTCAATGGATGACAACAATGATCCACAATGATCTCAACAATGTATGACAACTACTCTCTCAAATGGATGATAACAATGCTCAACAATGAACTCAACCATGTATGACAAATACTCTCTCAAATGGATGATAACAATGCTCAACAATGAACTCAACCATGTATGACAAATAATCTCTCAAATGGATGATAACAATGCTCAACAATGAACTCAAAATGTATGACAAATACTCTCTCAAATGGATGATAACAATGCTCAACAATGAACTCTCAAATATATGGCAAATGAGCTCTCTAATGAAAACCTCTCCAAGCAATAACAATGAGGACTTTAACCAACCAAGGACAATCTCCACAAGTGATAGCAATAGGTTCTCAATAATATCTTCCTCATGCAATGTCAATAAGCTCTCAAGAAACAAGCACAACTCCCTCAAGCAAAGAGCTCTCAAATAGCCAACAATGATCTCCTCAAATGAAAGACAAATGTATCCACAAGTGACTAGCAAATGATCTCCTCAATGGTCTCAAATAGTGGCAATGTACTCAACAAGTAACCAACAATAATCTCCTCAAGCAATGGCAAAAACCTCCTCAATAATGGCAATACTCTCAATGAACTCCACTAAAGCAATAATGAACTCAAGCATCAATTTTATCCATAAAATTGATTTTCTAATCCATCCACTTCTTCTTAATAGCCAAGGCACATAATCAAGCAATTTGTCTTCAACTTCAAACCCTAACTCATGTGCATGTCTTCTAACTCAAGGTGGCAATTAACTAGGTCTCAAGTTCCTAGTTTAATTTCATAATTAAATCATGCACTAGAACATATAACAAGTTCAACACTTTTCAACCTTATGACTCCCTAATTTTTATTAATACATACAACAAGCACCTATGCTTTTTATTTTTAATTCCACACCTTATAACTCCACATACATCAATCACAAATATTTAAATTCAAACCTTATAACTCCCTAAGCACATACATCAATCATTTATTTTTACTAAATACCTTATAACTCCCTAGTTATAATAGAAATGATTTTCAATGCACCAAAACTTTGGCAATATCAAATATTACCATGCGCTAGAGATAAATACCTTTTTACGAAATGCCTTTGCCAAAATTAATGTGCCTTCACCATCTTCAAAATCGTTAATGCCTTGCCAAAAACAATGCGCCTTCACACCTTTGTGGGAGTCGAACTCTGTTCCTCTCACTTAGCGCTGTGAAGCGCTTACCACGTGGGCATCAGCCCACGTTGGGATTTAATCCCAAACACCCAACTTTGCCTGCGCTCAAATCTAAAAACTCAAATTGCCTTCCTTAGCAAAACACTTTGCCCCTGGTGGGATTCGAACAACGAACCTACCTTGTGCAAAGTTCATGCACTACCAACTATGCTATAGGCTCCTACGTGACGTCACTTTCCCACACTGTCTCCTTGACCTTGCTCTCAAACGAAAATTATTTTTCTTTATTTCTTCACTGCTCCCCTTTCGACGATTCTCACTCATGTGCAATTATTCCCAATCTCTTATAAACAAAGGTTTTACCTTTTATTTATATGCACCTCCATGCCTTCGAATGACGTCGACAAATTTTATTAATCTCCCCAACCATTGCACGTCGGTGAATAATAAAATTCAACTTTAGACCTTAGAATTATTAAATAAGAATTTAATAATTCACCTCTTAACTTTGAATTGGGATATCTCCTTCATTCTTTTGAATTTTGCCATGAAACTTTTTGCACCTAGGTTTTATTTGAAAAACCTTTTCATCCATCATTATTTGGAGAAGTCTTAGCATAGTGGTTTTAATGAAAAACCCTTTCCAATGGTTTTAATAAAAACCCTTTCCATTGGTTTAAATAAAAACCTTTACCATTGGTTTTAATAAAAACCCTTGCCATTGGTTTTAATAAAAACCTTTACCATTGGTTTTAATAAAAACCATTAATATAATATTTAAAAATTAAATATTATATGCCTCTTGTGCCACAAAACCCTGTATACATCCATGCTCTCCAAAATATCATAAATGATTATTTATGAAGTGCTTTTGCCACAAAAACTCAATGTGATCCATGTGACATCAATGATCCATGTGACATCAATGACAACACAAAATAACTCAAATTGCCAACAATCTCCCCCTTTGTCATTGATGGCAACACCTCTAATGCAAATCACCACAATCAATGCAAAAACCATCTCTGAGAATCAAAGGTGCTCCCCTGACTCAATACTCTCTATGGAGGCTGCTCCCCCTATCTCAATGCTCTCTTTGGAGGCTGCTCCCCCTAACTCAATTCTCTCCTCCTTTAACATCAATGGCAAAAGGGACACCTATGGGGCTAAAATATATGACTCTTAAGCTTAGCCCCCCACCACCTTCTCTCTTGAGGTGATTAATTTTGGGGTGGGAGTACATTTACTCCCATATTACATTGTTCCTTTCCTTTGTCAACTTCCTTCCACATATTTTTGATATCCTTTTCTTGATGAGTTACTTGATCTTCTTGTCTTGAACCTATTTGGAATTGAGTCCTACACCATTTTGCAATATGTCCAAAGTTATTGCAATTAAAACACTTGATATTGTAGCCTTTGGATGGTGCCCATATCCTGAATTCTTTCTTGAAATAATTTCCATATCCATTCCTTTCCTAAACCCTGTATTGTGAGGTTTTGTTTTCATAATCATTATGACCATGACCTCTGAATTGTGTAGCTCTAAGACCAAAACCATGTTGCTCATTTTATTTGCACTGAGAAGCTCTATGACCAATCTTGTTGCATAAGAAGCAATGTCCTTGAAAATCATACCTTCTTCCTTTGAAGTTCCTTCTAGCAAAATCAAACTTCTTTGATCCATAGACCCTACAGTGTATAGCCCTGTGTCCAAATCCATTACAAGAAAAACAATGTCCTTGAAAAGCCCTTTGTTCATGCCTTGGTTCCTCATACCTTTCTTGACCATTATCCTTGTGATCATCTTTGACTTGTGCATTGTATCTTTGATCCTTACTTGTAGTATCTAAATCTTCTTCCTTAACTTCTTCCTTGCTTTCTTCTTCAAGAATTTATTTACCTCTTGAACTTGATTCACCTATCTCAAAACAAGATCCAAACTGGATATTTGGAGCCATAGGAGCTTTGGAACTTTCTTCATGAATCTTAGGTGCTTCCTTGCTTTCATCTTTTAGAACTTCCTTTCCTTTTGAGTGTGACTTTTCTTGGAAATGAGATACAACCTTAAAATATGTTTCCACTCCTTTTTGAACCTTTTCATCTAATGTGTCATGTCTTGTCGTCATTACCCTTAGTTCTTCATTCATCCTTTCCTCTATCCTTTTTGCATCTTGAAGCTCATCTCTTAGATCATTGATTGTCTGAAGTAGTTCTTCTCTGATTTTGACATCTGTTTGAATCTTGTTTTCAAGATTCCTGATTTCTTCTTTTAGCCTTTTGACTTCTAATTTTTGTTTTCTTGGCTCATCCTCTTCTTTTTCTATTACCAAAAGTGAGACTTCATCATCACTATCACTAGAACTACCTAGAAACTATTGCCGAACTTGAAGCAAAAATTTCTTCTTCCATAAATAAACTTTTCTTATTGCAATTGTTGTAGTAGGTGTAGTCATCATCTAAATGCCCAAAGTCTTCTCATATGAAGCATTTTAGTATTCCTAGACCCGTATTGTACCTATTTGCTTGCTCAATGGCTATAGCAAGTTCTTCATGTCATTATTTGATAGATATGTCCTCTTATTTAACTTCAATACCTAGGAGTAGGTATTCTTGTATTTCTTCACTTATTCCAAAGAATGTACATTCTTCTTCATCTAACTGGTCACTGAGATCATTATCATATTCTATAGCAAACAAACTCTCATGAATTCTTTGACCATGCATGTTTCCTTGATGTGTCATTTCATCTTCACTATCACTGAAGCCATTGCAATATCCTGATCTGTGATCTCTTTGACCACACACAAAGCATTATTCTCTTTCACCTTCTATTCCTAAGAATAGATGTTCTTCCTTTTCATCATCTGACTTGTCTCTATCGTTGTGATCTGAGCTATCATTTGCTTCTTCAATGTAGAAAGTTTTCTTTGTCTTATGAAAACTTTTCTTCTTCTCATGCTTGCTTTGCTTGTACCTATCATCTTTGTCATGCTTATGCTTTCCTTATTCTTTTTTTCTATGACCCTATTTTTCATCATCACTATTTTCTTCATGTGGACACTTGTTTGCATAGTGACCATAATCACCACACTTGTAGCATCTGACTTTCTTCATATCCCTGTAATTCCTTGAGTCCTTTTTCCTTTTGATGAAGTTAGCTTCCTCATAATTATCTGAATCTCTATCTGTCTCTGGATATTTCCCTTTATTTTTATCTAAAGCCTTGAATGCAATTTCTTTTATTGGAGCCTGATGCTTATCTATCCTCATCTCATAAGTTGTGAGAGTTCCTTGTAGTTATTCCATTGTTAGCTTGTCAATATCCATTATTTCTTCTATCGTTGAAACCTTTGCATCATACTTCATGGGAAGTGATCTCAAAAACTTTTGAGTAACATCTGATTCTTTCATCTCAAATCCTAGGCCTCTCATGGTGTTAGCAATCTCATCAACTCGAAGTAAAAACTTTGCAATATCTTCAGAATCTTCCATTTTCAATTCCTCAAATCTTCTTCTATGAGTTTGTAGTTTTGCCAACTTTACCTTGGAATCTCCTTCATAGGTATTCTGCAACTTGGTCCACATTTCATTAGCTAAATTACATACCATGACTTTTGCAAAATTTGTCTCACGTAGCCCACTCAGAATACAATTCATTGCCTTTGCATTGATCTCAACTAATTTCCTAATAGTCTTATCTATCTTAGGATCACCTTCAACCTTATACTCTTTTGCAACCATATGCCATACCTCATATCCTTATGATATCAAGTAGTTCTTCATTCTCATGCTCGAGAAAGCATAATTATTACCATCAAACTATGGAGCCTTACTTGTTGATGATCCATTCTATGAAGCCATCTATGTTCTTGTAGAATCTACCCTCAAGTTGTTAGCCTTTCCGAAGGAACCCACTCTAATACCAATTGAAGAACACAAGCTTATACTGAGAGGGGGGTGAACAGTATAGCGCCCACTTTTTACTTTCTTTCCAAACCAATATCAATTAGTGTCCTTAATTGCAATAACCAAATATAGAAGTGTGCATTAATGACATAGATAACAATAGTAAGCAAGTGCACAAATCACCACACACAATTGAGACACAAGATTTAATGTGGTTCCCCCAATGTGGGGTAGTCCACAAGATAATATCCTTATAATATTTCACAAATAAATAGGGATCCTTATCCCAATACAAATGATTACTTTGATATGCTCAAAGCTAGGCTATCCTGATCTGCTCAAGTGGGCTCCATTGATCTTCTCAACTAGGCTATCCACTGATCTACTCAGCTAGGCTATCCACTGATCTTCTCAGCTAGGCTATCCATTGATCTACTCATCTAGGAAATCCACTGATCTACTCAGCTAGGCTATCCACTGATCTGCTCAACTAGGCAATCCACTGATCTACTTAGCTAGGCAATCCACTGATATGCTCAACTAGGCAATCCACTGATCTACTCAGCTAGGCAATCCTGATCTGCTCAGGTGGGCTCTTCACTGATCTGCTCAGCTAGGCAACTGGTGTTGGTATATTTTTATATTTCTGTTCTATCTCTTTCACTGCTCACAAATCTACCTCAATGCCTTCTCACAAGGCTCAAACAATCCTGCTCAAATGCTATCCCAAATCTATACTCAAGGCCTTCAAAAAAGGCTCAAACAATGTTGCTCAATTTTTGTCCCAAATATGTACTCAAGGCCTTCACAAAAAGTCTCAAACAATGCTACTCAAATGCTGTCCCAAATCCATCCCAAAAGCCTTCTCAAAGGCTCACTCAATCATGCACAAAAGCTACCTCAAATCTATCCAAAAATTCTGTCCCAAAATCCTTCTCAAAGGCTCAATCAATCATGCTCAAGTAGCACTCAAATCTCATCCACAAATCAACGAAGGCAAGGCTCAATGATGAACTCAACAATGAATGGCAATGTACTCTTCAATGGATGACAACAATGATCCACAATGATCTCAACAATGTATGACCACAAATGAAAGCTCAAAAAAACTATGAAAATACTCTCTCAAATGGATGACAACAATGCTCAACAATGATCTCAACAATGTATGACAAATACTCTCTCAAATGGATGACAACAATGCTCAACAATGATCTCAACAATGTATGACAAATACTCTCTCAAATGGATGATAACAATGCTCAACAATGAACTCTCAAATATATGGCAAATGAGCTCTCTAATGAAAACCTCTCCAAGCAATAACAATGAGGACTTCAACCAACCAAGGACAATCTCCACAAGTGATAGCAATAGGTTCTCAATAATATCTTCCTCATGCAATGTCAATAAGCTCTCAAGAAACAAGCACAACTTCCTCAAGCAAAGAGCTCTCAAATAGCCAACAATGATCTCCTCAAATGAAAGACAAATGTATCCACAAGTGACTAGCAAATGATCTCCTCAATGGTCTCAAATAGTGGCAATGTACTCAACAAGTAACCAACAATAATCTCCTCAAAGCAATGGCAAAAACCTCCTCAATAATGGCAATACTCTCAATGAACTCCACTAAAGCAATTATGAACTCAAGCATCAATTTTATCCATAAAATTGATTTTCTAATCCATCCACTTCTTCTTAATAGCCAAGGCACATAATCAAGCAATTTGTCTTCAACTTCAAACCCTAACTCATGTGCATGTCTTCTAACTCAAGGTGGCAATTAACTAGGTCTCAAGTTCCTAGTTTAATTTCATAATTAAATCATGCACTAGAACATATAATGAGTTCAACACTTTTCAACCTTATGACTCCCTAATTTTATTAACACATACAACAAGCACCTATGCTTTTATTTATTTAATTCCACACCTTATAACTCCACATACAACAATCACAAATATTTAACTTCACACCTTATAACTCCCTAAGCACATACAACAATCATTTATTTTTACTAAATACCTTATAACTCCCTAGTTATAATAGAAATGATTTTCAATGCACCAAAACTTTGGCAATATCAAATATTACCATGCGCTAGAGATAAATACCTTTTTACGAAATACCTTTGCCAAAATTAATGTGCCTTCACCATATTCAAAATCGTTAATGCCTTGCCAAAAATAATGCGCCTTCACACCTTTGCGGGAGTCGAACTTTGTTCCTCTCACTTAGCACTGTGAAGCGCTTACCACGTGGGCATCAGCCCACGTTGGGATTTAATCCCAAACACCCAACTTTGCCTGCACTCAAATCTGAAAACTTAAATTGCCTTCCTTAGAAAAACACTTTGCCCCTGGCGGGATTCGAACAACGAACCTACCTTGTGCAAAGTTCATGCGCTACCAACTACGCTATAGGCTCCTACATGACGTCACTTTCCCACGCTGTCTCCTTGACCTTGCTCTCAAACAAAATTTATTTTTCTTTATTTCTTCGCTGCTCTCCTTTCAACGATTCTCACTCATGTGCAAGTATTCCTAATCTCCTATAAACAAAGGTTTTACATTTTATTTATATGCACGTCCATGCCTTCGAATGACGTCGTTGATTGAAGGGCAAAGAGACGTTTTTCGCAGGACTGCCCAAACTTCCGAACTCGTTTTGGCCATATCTCACTCATCCGAACTCGGATTGAGCTAAAATTTTGAGGGTAGATGCCTAAAAAACCCTAGAACGTCTCCACCAATTTTCATATCATTTGGAGCAACACAGATCCTAGCGCATCCATATGTGTGAACGATATATTTGGCAAGCGGCTATGCGAGGGTTTCATCTGGGTTGAGTGCAAGCAGCTCCAGAGGTTGGTTTTTAGGGCCTTCGGGCCCTAGCGACCAATATTTTTGTGGTTTATGCTCAATATTTTAGTAGGAAATGTTGCAGGGGATACAAGATGGGTTAGAAATTTGTCTTTCAACAGATCATACTGTGAACTTGAGTGACAACGACTTCCAATTTGTTGCACAAAAGAAAAGTGAAAACCATACCTTTCCATGGCGTCTAGGGCAAGGATTAAAGAGACCACGAAATAAGTTTCAAGCAGTTGATCAAAAAATGGCTCATATCTCAAGTGAATCTGGTGCTAAGGTGCACCCACAAAATAATTCTACTATGAAAACCCCTATCAAGGGTAAGAATTTTGAAGACTCGGTCCCAAAAATGAATTTTAGGGATGCCCTTCATGGTGGACAGCCTCAGCCCAATGCTAATATCAATATTAGGGCTTCTCATAAACCTCTAAGAATGCCTAAGATTGATCCCAGGAAAACGGAGTCAGGATGTCTTAAAGCAGCTGATGGAACTCCTATTGTTAAGCTTGATATGGGTAACATTCAGACTGGCATTGAAGATTTGGAAAAAAGAGGACTAATTTGTCGGTTCGTGGGTTTTCGTCCGAGTCTATCTGCTTTCAAATTCTGGGCTGCAAAAAGCTGGAAAACTAAAGGTGAGTTACAAATCTCTATTTATCCAAATGGTTATTTTCTTGTTTTATTTGCTAATAATGAAGATAGAGAGAAAAATTTTCAAGGGGGTCCTTGGTTTTTTGGAAGGGCAGGGCTTTTCATGAAGCCCTGGCATACTAAATTTAAAGCCGAAGAAGAGATGCCTTCTATAGCTCCCGTGTGGGTTAGACTCTTTGGCCTCCCTATTGAATTTTGGAATCCTACTATTTTTTCTTCAATTGGAAACTCTTTAGGAACTTTTATGATGATTGCTGATTGTACTCAAAATTTTGAACATATTATTTATGCTCGAATTTGTGTTTTAATGGATTTTGACAAACCCCTACCTAAAAATATCACATTACAATTTGGGGAAGACACTTGGGAGCAAGTAGTGGACTATGAGAACATTCCTTTTCATTGTAGAATTTGCCATGAATATGGTCATTTGGCCAATGCTTGCCCAAATAAAATTCCTGATCAAAAGAAAGAAGATATAAACTCAGCAAGTTTCCAAATACCTAAGAAGAAGAACACTCAGAAAAAACCAGTAATGAAGGATCAATCAAAGTCATTTGCTAATATGTTTGAAATCCTTTCCACAAATGATGTCCCAAGTGAGGAAGAGGAAATAATGGAAACTGAAATCTTAGAAACACAATTTAAATATGAAGGAAAGAACTCAGAGACAAACCAACAAATCAAAGGTTTTCAACAAAAAAAAAAGGAGAAAATTTACACAAGAAAAACAATATTTCAAATGTCAAAACTTCAAATAATGCAGGTCCCAATATAGACTCCATTGAACCATCTAGTAAAATTTTGGCTGTGTATGAGCATTCTTCAAGGTTAGAAGCCATCTCAGATTCAATTGGAATAAGTCAAGAAAAAGGGAAAAAAAATTGAAGATGGATTCTAATCAAAAAGTAGGTCGCAAGACCAATCAATATCATATGGTAAAAGAAGGTGAAAAGCTTGTAGAGGAAGGTAAGATTAATGCCCTTCCCAACATTTTTAGCCCTGGTATTAATGAAGATCATCACTTGGAATATTAGAGGACTCAAAGGGAGTCTTTCAAAACAAAATGAAATTAGAAGAATGATTCAGATAAATCATCCACATCTTGTTTTCCTTCAAGAAACAAAGATGTCAATGGAGGATATGGACTTAATTGCCAATAAAATTTGGCCAGCTAGAAAAGTGGTTTCCCTCAGTTCCCAAGGGACTTCGGGTGGCATTGCTTGTCTTTGGGACCCAAAAGAGGTAGTTATTCACCATATGGTTGGCAGTTGGGGTTTGTTGGCTATAGCTATTCAAAGTAGACATTCCAACCAGATTATGCTCTGCATTACTGTTTATGCCCCGACTTCTTTGGAGGAAAAAAGAAGATAGTGGAAGGATATTACTCATATTATCTCTCATTTTCCTAAATCTTGGATCTTGATCGGAGGAGATTTCAATACCATCCTCTCTCTGGATGAGAAAATGGGGGGAAATAGAAATTTGGACAAAAGCACTGACCTCATGAGCGAATATATTGCAAACCTCCATCTTGTGGATATCCAACCGAGATAATGGCCTTATGACTTGGTCTAACAGAAGGCAAGGCTTAGCTTGTATAATGGAGAGATTGGATAGGTTTTTGCTCTCTAAAAATTTCTTAATCCATGGTCACATTCCTAAAGTGAAGACTCTTAATAATGTTGGTTCGGATCATTGGCCGATCATGGTGGAAATGTGGAAAACCAATGTGAGTTTCTCTCCTTTTCATTTTCAATTAATGTGGCTTAGAGACATTTCCTTCAGACCTCGTGTGCAACAATGGTGGAAGGAAGGTAAACCTAGGCATGGGACTAAGATGTTCTATTTTGCCAAAAGACTGCAATACATTAAATCCAAAATCAAGACTTGGAACTGGAAAGAGTTTGGGGATGTTCATAAAAAAAAACATGAAGTTATTGCTCATCTTGAAAATTTGAATAAGAAAATCCGTTTAGATGGCCTCACAGAGAAGAGAAGTGCAGATGAAATTAAACTCACAACTCGGTTAGAGGAATGGGAAAAAAGAGAAGAAATCTTATGGAAGCAAAAATCTAGAATTCAATGGCTCAAAGAAGGAGATCGAAACACAAATTTCTTCCACAAATCTCTTCTAGCTCGAAGATCTCACAACTTTATTTCTTCCTTAAAATCAGATTCTGGAGATGTTGTTTATACTTGGGATGGCATGAACTCTATTGTTGTTGATTACTTTTCCAATATTTTTATTGCTACTCCTCTTGACTCAGCTTCACAACAAAATGTTCTTCAAGCAATCCCTTCTCTTATCACTTCTGAGGAGAACTCTATTTTGACTGCTCCTATTACTATTAATGAGCTTCAACAAGTAGTTTTTAAAATGCAAAAAGGAAAACCCCGAGTCCCGATGGTTTTCCTATTGAGTTCTACCAAGAGTTCTGGGATATCCTTCATGTTGATTTATTAGAGGTGGTGGAAGAAGCCAGGAAATCCAAAGAAATTTTGAAGGTTATCAATAAAACTTATATTACTCTTGTTCCAAAAGCTCAAGAGGTTGATCATATCTCAACTTTTAGACCTATTGCTTTATGTAATGTTCTTCTCAAAATTATTACTAAAATCATGGCAGAAAGGTTGAAGCCTCTTTTGCATAAGATTATTTCCCCGAGCAAGGGGGATATGTGGAAGGACGTCAAATAGTAGATGAGATAGTTCTTGCTCAGGAAGCCATCCATTCCATGGATATGCAAAATTCTCCTTCTATGTTCATCCGGTTAGACTTATCCAAAGCTTATGACAGAGTGGATTGGCACTTCCTTATCAAAGTTTTGAGGCAATTTGGTTTCTCTAAGGATTGGATGGATTGGATTATGGGATGTATCTCTTCAGTTTCCTACTTAGTTCTTATCAATGGCAGGCCTTCTCAGTCTTTCCTAGCTTCCAGAGGTATTAGGCAAGGTGACCCGCTATCCCCTTATTTATTCATCATTCTTGTTGAATGCTTGGGTAGGACTATAACCAAAAAGAGGGAAAACAAAACCCTTGAGGGAGTTACCATTGCTCATGGAGCTAGACCTATCTCTCATCTTCAATTTGTGGATGACTCTACCCTTTTAGGTAAAGCTACAGTTAAGGAAGCTTCTAATATTAAGCAAATCATTAGCTATTTTTCTAAGGCTATTGGGCAGTTGATCAATGAAGACAAATCTAAAGTTATTTTCTTTCACCGCTCTGCTAGACAGGAATCCATGGTCTTGGATAAATTAAGATATAAGAAGACCTCTCTTCCAATCACTTATTTAGGTATTCCCATAAATATTCAAAGGCAGAAAAATAAAGATTGGAATTGGTTGTTGGACAAAGTCAAGAAGAAAATTGGAAAGTGGACCAACAAGTGGCTTTCTTCGGGGGTAGAATCACCTTGGTAAAATCAGTCCTTCAAGCTATTCCTATTTATGTTTCTTTCATTTTGAATATCCCAAAGGCTGTTCTTCGAGAATTGGATCAAATCAGTCATCGTTTCCTTTGGAGTGGTACTAAGGAGAAAAGAAAATGGGCCTTGGTGAAATGGGATACTTTATGTCTTCCTAAGAGTGAAGGGGGGTTAGGATTCCGGTCTTCAATTAATAACAACAAAGCTTTAGCTGCTAAATTATATTGGAGGATGTTGCATAACCCCAATGCTCTTTGGGCCAATAATCTCCGTGCTAAATATGCTTGAGAACAAAAGTCCCGAAGACCTTGTTCGCTATCAACTTCCTACCAAAGGTTCTCCCATTTTAGCAGTTCTTAAGACCGGTGAGGATTTGATAAAGAAAAAATTATTTTGGATCATTCATAATGGTCAACATGCAAATTTTTGGACAGATTCTTGGGATGGTCACAAGCCTTTGATAACTCAGTTTCCCGATTGGAGGCCTTGGATGGAGGAGCTTCACCGAGCTAATTGGATAAAGGTGGCTAATTACTTGTCGGTACCATATCGGTAATTCAAAGGTTGGTAGATATTGGATCCCTATTGAGGACTGGCCTATTCAAATCCTAGAAAGGCAAAGACAAGATATCCAAGGCATCCTTCATATGAGATCCCTCTCTTGGTCCCATGAAAAATATTGTTTTGGATGGAACAACACTACTAAGGGTGAGTATTCAGTTGCTCAAGGTTATTTGACCTTATGCCATAATAATCCCAACCATTCTTTTGACATATTTTCTCAATTGTGGGCTCAAAAGCTCTGGCCTAAGGTGAGGTTCTTTAATTGGATTTTATTGCATCGTAGGGTTCTTACTGGTGAGCAACTTATGAAGCGTGGTTTTCATGGCCCTTTTAGATGTGAAATGTGTGAAGAGAATGTAGAAAATATCAACCATATTTTTATTGAGTGTACTTTAGCCTCTGAGCTATGGAGGAGAATGGCAACTTTACTTGGCTTACAGTGGTCCAATTTTTTCACTTTTGAACAGACTTTGGAGGGATTGGCCTAATCAAGAGGGTGTTGATCATTTTATTAGGCGATTAGTTTGGATGGGTTCTACCATTCTTCTTTGGAATATTTGGAATGAAAGGAACAACCAAATTTTTAATCAAGATAGGAAGGATATTCACTATATTTGGCAAAAGACCATAGCCAACTTAGTTGAATCAGTCCATCAACTCCTTAATCACCCCCAAAACTCCCACCAAAGATGGGATCAAGTGATGCAAAGATTGAAGATTAAACCTTCTAAGGGCAACCAACTTAAAGGGAATGTGAGTATTAGTAAGATGGATAGGACTAGAAATTGGCAACCTCCTCCTAAGGATTTTGGAAAAGTCAATACCGATGGAGCCTCTAGAGGGAACCCTGGAAAAGCCAGTGTGGGAGGAATTGGTAGACTTTCGGATGGCTCCCTGGTTTTTACTTTTGCTGAGAATTTGGGTATTCTTTCCAATAACCTTGCTTGAGGGGTATGGTATCCTTAGAGGCCTTCAGGAGGCTACTAAGGTTGGATGGGAAAAGGTGTTAGTTGAGTCTGACTCTCAACTTATGATTAATCTCTTGAAGACTCCTTCTAAGAATCATAAGGTGGATTGGAGAATAAAAAGAATTATTGAGAAGATTCAGTTAATCCAGATGGGATTTTTGAAAGTTGATTACAATCATGTGGTCAGAGATCAAAACAAGAGTGCTGATGCTTTAGCTAATTGGGCTTTGGACAAAGGTGATCTTACTTGTTATGGCCACCCTCCTATATGGTGGGCTTCTCAAATTAGGGAAGCTCTTCTTTCTATCATTTCTTTGGATGGCTCCAGTTTTGAAGGTACCTAGTTTCTTCTTGTTTTTTTTTTGTTTCTCTTTGGTTCATTCAATTTTTTTAGTTCCCTAGCTCATTCTATTCTTTATTTTGTTTCCTCTGTTGATTCTTGCATTAATAGTCTTCTGGTCTAGATAGGTCATTGTTTTGTTCATTTTTTTTTCTTTTTGTCTTCTTTGTTTAGTTTTTTAAGGTGGGTGGGTTCTTTTGTTTTGTTTTGTTTTTGTGTTCTTTGTGTTGTTTTTTGTTGTTCTTGTGTTTTTGTTGTTTTGTTTTTTTTTTAATGTTTTTTGTTATTGTTCTTGTGTTTTTTTTTCGTTCTTGTTCTTGGGTTTCTCTTTGTTTGTGTTATTTCATTTTTTTATGTGTGAGTGTTTTCTATGTTTTTTATTTTTGTTTATTGTCTGTTGTTGGTTGTTTTTATTTTTATTTTATTTTATTTTTTAGGTTTTGGTTGTGTTTATTTTTCATGTTTTTTTGGGTTATGTCTTTGTAGTGTCTTGTTGTTTTTGTCTTGTTTGTGTTTTGTTATGTGGTTCTTGTGTTTTTCTATGTGGTTTGTGTTGTGGTTTCTTTTATCTTATTGTGCGTGTTTGGTTGTGCTTTTGGTTTTGACACACTCAAGGAGCATGTTTTTTATTTTATTTTATTATTTTTGTTGTTATTTACTTTTTTTAATTTGGTTTTGTGTGTTTGTTTGCTCCTTGAGTATGTCAAAGGTGGTAGGCCAGGTCCGAGTCCTGGGCTTTTTTGCGGAATGGATACCCCTGCCTCCTTGGGTCTTACCCGAAAGTGGCATCCCTTTTGGGATGTTTTCCACAAATAATAAAAATAAAAAAATGACGTCGTCGGTTTTTATTAATCTCCTCAACCATTGCACATCGACGAATAATAAAAATTAACTTTAGACCTTAGAATTATTAAATAAGTATTTAATAATTCACCTCTTAACTTTGAATTGGGATATCTTCTTCATTCTTTTGAATTTTGCCATGAAACGTTTTGCACCTAGGTTTTATTTGAAAAACCTTTTCATCCATTAGTTGGAGAAGTCTTAGCATAGTGGTTTTAATGAAAAACCCTTTCCAATGGTTTTAATAAAAACCCTTTCCATTGGTTTAAATAAAAACCTTTACCATTGGTTTTAATAAAAACCTTTACCATTGGTTTTAATAAAAACCTTTACCATTGGTTTTAATAAAAACCATTAATATAATATTTAAAAATTAAATATTATATGCCTCTTGTGCCACAAAACCTTGTATACATCCATGCTCTCTAAAATATCATAAATGATTATTTATGAAGTTTTTTTGCCACCAAAACTCAATGTGATCCATGTGACATCAATGACAACACAAAATAATTCAAATTGCCAATAGGTAAGGGTAAGATTCTAAGGCAATAAAGGAGAGAATGTGATGACACCTAGGATTTAATGTTCAAGCTATCAATTGCTGCACGACATTGTTGAATCTCAATGCACCGATGCTTGGGATACTCTCTCTATCATCCATTTTTGATGATTTCCCAGGCACATCCCATGAAAACCAGATCGTTGTTCCCTGAAGAATCATCTGATTCGAGCATCACCATTACCAAGGGAGAGAATTGTTGTTGCTGATCTTTGACCAATCGATATTTTGTTTGTAAGTGCATTAAATAAAATAGGCAAAAACCTTTATAAATACTAAGCAATGTTCATTGTAAGAGGAGGTTAGACATTTTACGAGAACACTCTCTAAGTTCTCTGCATTAATACAAGGCATCAGGCTTTTGAATTTGCAAGTGATCTTGTGTGTGATTGCTTTCTGTACTGTGCACTTCTATTTTACATTCATCTTTCTTGTTTGCTATTAAATTTAAATTTTGCATTTGGATTTAAATATTGCTAGTGAGGGAGTGAATGTTGGAGTGTTATTTTGGAGGTTATTACTGCAAGATTACAAGTAAATTTTGTTGCTTTTCCTCTGTTAAATGCTATTTCATGCTTTGGTGATTTTCTTGTTGTTAGTCTATCCCAAGTCCTGCACTTTGGCCTGTGGCCATATTTATTGTTTCTTTCCACATATTTTCAATTTATTTCCTGCATCCCTAGTCTTCTACCAGTGTAGGATTTAGCTCGAGAACCAACCCTCTCTGGAGATTGGCATGGGGGACATTTTTTCCTTTGACCTTTCAATGTTGGCCATATTTAGGGCACACAAACGCAGTGTTTGTTGATTAGGTAGATATTTGACCAACAATTTTTGGCACGCTTTGTGGGACTCACAATCTCCGTATTTTAAGGGATCCTGAGTTTGGTGAATCTCTAGCTTGCTTTCATATAGTTAAGTCACCTGGCGACTCCGTTGAGCTAAAAATTTAGATCTCTTGATCGTGGATGCCTTTTATACTAAAAAAAGACACCCCAGAGGAATCAAGGTTTGGTGAGCAGCCTTGACCTCACAAGCGAAGAAATAATATTCACCTAGTGACTCTGACTCAATGGCAAGTACCGTAATCTCTGAGGACCATTGCTATAATGGCACAAGTATGATATCCCATATGGGATGATCCTGGCCCTCTGAATATCCAAAGTCAACATGAGATCTCCAAAAGTGCCCTAAAAACCCTAACAAAATACAATGGCACTAAGGGAATGGCCCAAGAGCACCTTGAAGATGTTGCTACTCTAGCAACCCTCCATGGCATAACCCATGAAGATGTTATGATCAGACTTATGGTCCTATCTCTAGAAGGAAGGGCACTGTAGTGGTACAAAATACTCGGGCATAAGAGCATCTAATCATGGGTGGACTTGGAAGGTGCACTAGTTGATACATTTGATGGCTCTCAGGACCACTTTAAACTCTTGATGCACCTCTCCACCATAATGAGAGCACCTCTAGAGAGCATCAAAAAATTTAATTTTTTATTTTGCAGTTGGAGGAGAATTCCAGAGAAGATCCAACCGACACCCATCCAGGCCCACTTCTACTATATTCGGGCTCTTCACCTAGACATAAGCCTCCTCCTGCTGCAATCTGGGGAACAAAGATTCCCTCAAATATTTCAGGAAGTAGTACAAGCAGAGCAACTCCTGCTCCAATCAAGAAAAATACAATGGAAAAAATTACCTTTCCATCACTCTCTCTGTTAGTTGTTGCTCCCATATGTCTTGTGCAATATTCACAATGGCAGATCCCTCAAACTGTGCAAAGACCTGGAATGTAGTTGTGTGGAACACAAGAGGTGAATCTCATCCAGGGCCAATGAAGGGAATATGCAAGCACTGCTCCAATAATGAACAATTTGGTTGCTTGCAGCTTTCTTCAGAAGATGGAGCAAGAAGAGGTGGATGTCTCACAACACTAAAAGATAGAATATGCAAGCGTTACCCCAATAATGAACAATATGGTTGCTTGCAGTTTCTATCAGGAGCTAGACCAATAAGAGGAACAAGTTCAAGAGGCTGATTCTGAGAGCGAAGAAGACACAATTTTGCACCCTTTTTGTGTCCCAATAAGCATGCCTCAATAGGAGGTTGATCCCGAGGATATTATAATAGAAGGTCTATCACTAAAAAATCTTGTTGTCACACCAAGGGGTTAGAGGAGCACGTGCCCAAGATCCTATAGCCAGTAGACTCTCAAAAGTGGTAGCATTGGTTCCAGTCATCACCGCAACTGGTACTCGAAGAAGGCTCCCATATGGTAAATATTTTTGCCATATTATTCAGTAATTGTATAAGTGTTGGTATGTATGACAACCTGCCATATTGTAGCTAGCTTTAACCTGGAAAAATTTGGGAAGAGGACAACCAAAATTTAAATATTGCCTAAAGTACAATCATATATGGTCCGAACACTATAGATTCATTGGATAAGCACCCAAAGCTAGGTTTGTGGTGGCGACATGCCAATCATGTCGTAAATTTTTGTGTAAATATTGTAAATATACCGGTTGATAAATAAAGTATTGAGGGTATGGTGTCAAAGCCCGTAGGTACACATTTTCTATTTCCTTTATGATTTCATTCGTTGTACCCACCACTTCTGTTCCCCTACCTATTTCATAGTCATCAGTCACCATTGCTCCTTTCACCATTCCTATTTCCTCCATTCCTTCATCTTCTAGTTTGTTTGCCTCTACCCCTAACTCATTTTCCATTCCACCATCATCTACCTCATCTTCCCCCCCATTAATTCCATCATCATTGTGAGTACACTGACTCTATCAAGGGTAAGCGTAACTATGCCCCCATCCATTCCTGCTCCTTTTGTTGAGACAAAACCTCAGAAGAATATATTTCATTTTTTTCCATTTTGTTTTTGGATTATAGGAGCCATTGGTTTTAGAAACCAAATTTTTATCAAAGCACCCTGGAGTAGAGAAAATCAATTGAGTTTGGTGAAGTGATTTGCATTGGGTAAAAATATAAATAGGCGACTGAACAATATCAAGTAATATAGGAATAAGTTGATGTAAGCAATAAAAAATTTGATGCAGTAGGTGGTTGTGACTTCATTGCCCAATAGATAAAGGTCCTCGGGTCGATTGCATCCAAACGAGCTGAATACCCCATGAGTCACCAGAAATATTGGCAATTTTGGCATCTTGCCACATTGCGAGTTTTTTTATGGAATATTTTGTGCTTGTGTGTAAACTTTATATGGGATTCGAAGTTCACTCTGCTCTGAATACAAAAAAATGAAGGCGTGCTTAAGCTTGTACAAATAAAAGACAATGAAAAGCCAAGTTGAAAATTTAAGAGTTGCTAGTGTGGTTCACCCCAAAGATGGGGTGAACATCCCATGCACCCCATGTTAAAGTGAATGGTAAAAGAATTCAAGAAAAATGTGTGACAACAATGAGCAAAAGCATTTCAGGGGCGAACCTGATGGGGAAAACCTAAGGGGTGAACCTTATGGGGCGAAGTTGAGGGGTGAAACTAATGGGGAAAAACTAAGGGGTGAACTTGATGGGGCAAACATGATGGGGCAAACATGATGGGGTAAAACTGAGGGTCAAACCTGATGGGGCAAAGCTGAGGGGAAAACCTGATGGGGCAAAGATGAGGGGCAAACCTAATGGGGTGAAATTGAGGGGCGAACCTGATGGGGCGAAGATGAGGGGTGAACCTGATGGGACAAATCTGAGGGGCAAACCTGATGGGGTGAACCTGAGGGGTGAAACAGATGGGGTGAAATTGAGGGGTGAACTTGATGGGAAAAACCTGAGGGACATAATTGATGTGTGACAACAATGGGCAAAAGTATTTTAGGGGTGAAATTGATGGGAAAAAGCATTTTTGGAGGTGAAATTTCCTAGTTAAGAGGTGAAAGTTTTTTAAGGTTAAGGGGTGAATGCAATTATGATCACCTAAAAGGGAAGGCAAAACTCAGTTTTACCCCTTCTGAAGGTGAATGTCAATTTAAAAGGGAATGATGCAGTTATCAAAATATTTTTGCCCAAAAATAAAAAACAATTACTACTATGATAAAATTGAATGCTTGGGGTAACAAGAGCCACGATCCAAAATTTCTACAAGGATTAAATGCTACATCCTCCAATCTGGTGTAATCTTGATGATTTTTGAAGCGCCTTCCATGGACTTTGCTCCTTTTCAAAAAAAAATTATATTTCATTAATTTCAACTGGTAAGGGTAATATTCCAAGGCAAGAAAGGAGAGAATGTGATGGCACCTAGGATTTATGTTCAAGCTATCGATTGCCGCATGACATTGCTAAATCTTAATGCATCAATTCTTGGGATGGTCTCTCTATCATCCATTTTTGATGATTTCCTAGGCACATACCATGAAAATTGGATCATTATCCCCTAAAGAATCATCTGATTAGAGCATCACCATTACCAAAGGAGAGAATTTTTGTTGCTGATATTTGACCAACCGATATTTTGTTTGTAAGTGCATTAAATAAAGAGGCAAAAACATCTATAAATACTAAGCAATGTTCATTGTAAGAGGAGGTTAGAAAGTTTATGAGAATACTCTCTAAGTTCTCTGCATTAATACAAGATATAAGGATTCTGAATTTGCAAGTGATATTGTGTGCGATTGCTTTCTGTATTGTGCACTTCTTTTTTACATTTGTCTTTCTTGTCTACTGTTAAATTTAAATTATGCATTTGGATTTAAATATTGCTAGTGAGGGAGTGAATGCTCGAGTGTTATTTTGAAGATTATTACTACAAGATTACAACTAAATTCTGCTACTTTTCCTCTGTTAAATGCTATTTCATGCTTTGGTGATTTTCTTGCTGTTAGTCTATCCCAAGTCCTGCACTTCGACCTGTGGCCATATTTCCTATTTCTTTCCGCATATTTTCAATTTCTTTCCTACATCCCTAGTCTTCTACCAGTGTAGGATTTAGATCGGGAACCAGCCCTCTCTAGAGATTGGCACAGGGGATATTTTTTCCTCCAGCCTTTCAATGTTGGCCGTATTTAGGATACACGAACACAATGTTTTTTGATTAGGTAGATATTTGACCAACATATTTTAGTAATTTAGTAAAAGAGGTTTAAGAATATCCAAAATGGTTGTTGGTACTCATGGACATCAAAAAGAGATAGATCAAACCACGTCATTATTGGAATCCATAAAAAGCACAATTGATAGCATGAAAATAGAAAATCAAGCCATGACGACAAAGCTTTAATATTTTTGAGATGATTAAGATACCTAAAGAATCTGCCTAAAAGAACAACTTACAGATGTTGAGTCTAAATTACAAGGTGGTTCAAGCAAGTTTGAGTACGTATTGAACAATCACATTCTGATAGAGATAAAGGAAGGGAAAAAATGACTCTCACCCTTGCTATGATTTTTATCCTACAATTTAGATGCCTAAATTAGAATTTCCTAGGTTCAATGGGAAGGATGTGGATGGGTGGTTATGTCATGTTGCTCATTTTTTTAAACTCCATGATGTCCTTATATATTAACGAGTTCAAATGGATTCCTTCAACTTAGAATCTAAAGCTTTATTGTGGTACCAATGGTTGCAGAATACTACTGTTGATCCTTCTTAGAAAGACTTTGAGTCTCAATTACTCACTCACTTTGACCCTAGTGAGTATGATGATTTTATAAGAGCATTGACAAAGTTGAAATAAACTTTGATAGTTCAAGATTACCAAATACAAATTGAGAAATTGGCCAACAAAACTAAGGGATTGAATGAAGGGTTCTTTATGAGTTGTTTCATTAGTGATTTGAGGGAATATCTCCAAGCCAAGGTCATAATGTTTAAACCACAATCCATGATGTAGGCTATCAAGTTGGCTTGTTTGGCCAAATTCAAATTTTTAGCTCAAATATACATATCTAAATTTCCATAGACTAGACCCTCATTCTCTCTTAGATTCTAAAATTAGAATAAACAAAAATTTGCTGCACCCAAACATCTAATTACCATATAATTGGATGCACGATGGAACCAAGGGTTGTGCTACAATTTTGATGAAAAGTTTACTCACGAGCATAGGTGCACCCAAAAGAAGTTGTTCCTCATAGATGTTGATGAGATTGACACCAATGAACAAAGTGATGATGACATTGAACTAGTAGAGAAGCCACCCTAATCGGAGGAAGAAAGCCAAGAAGAACCACAAGCTAAAATTTGTGTTCATGCTCTTGCTAGCATTACTAATCCCCAAATGATAAAAGTTGTGGGTTATTTCAAAGGTCTACGTCTTACCATCCTGATTGATTTTGGTAGTACACACAACTTTATTGATCCCCACATTTCCAAGTAGGTAAACTATTACATACATACATGTAATTCCTTTGAGGTTATGGTAGCCAATGATGGGACCTTACCTTGCAAAGGTAAATGTCATAATGTTAAGTAAAAATTGGGGACTATGATATCAAACAAGATATATTTGCACTTCAACTAGGGGGATGTGATATCATGTTGGGAGCTCAATGGTTGGGCACATTGGAAACCATATAATGGAACTTTGCCAAGATTTGGATGCAATTTTCATAGAATGGATAGTCCTACACTTTCCATGGCTCAAAGTAGGGCCTTCATAAATTATCAGTTCAAGCTGAATGGAGAAGTTAAAAAAATCATCTCGAGGTGTCATAGCTTAGGTATTTATGATCCAACCTCACCCATATGAGGAGGATTCTATTCTTGTCGATTTGAAACTTATCTAGGCCAAGTAAATTTTTTTTTTTGCTAAACCATAAAATTATTGCCTTGTTGCTTGTAGGCCCAAAATGGCCATATCCTTAGAAAGCATTGAAGATTTTAATCTAAGGCATAAAATTTTCATTCCACATATTTCCTAGTGTATTTTGGAGCAGATTCACAACAAGAGTTTCCCAATCCACTCAACACTTAGAGTTTTTCCACCTTAAATGAGCTAAGTTCCATTATTCTTGGTTTATAGTGTATTTGGAAGCAGGTTCCAAGTGAGTCTCGATTCTGCAAAATGTTTTGGGTGATGATGACATCAACGTGAAAATAAGTGTGAAATGGTGATCGAGGTTGGTTTTTGCATGCTCTGAGCGGCTAAGTGTTGACGAATTCTCATTCTACTGAGTTTCAAGAGTGATTGGGTGCGAAATTGACAAAGGGTATTTTACACCAAATTTGAAGCGGGAAGGTGACAAAGATTGTTTTACACTATAAAGGGTGTAGAATGGCAATGAAGTCTTATTTGCACTAGCTTCGATGTGGATTGGTGATTTCGCATTTTGACCAAGGCAAAGGTGACGTCAACATACTATTTTGTGTGGATTACATTTTTTTTGAAGCTAAAGAAGAGAAAAGGAAAGTTAGTAAGTGGATTGACAACAGAATGCATCCCGCTCGCTCTTTAGTGCATTTTATGCTAGAATTCAATTTTGTAGAATCAAGGCCAAAAAATATGATGTCAGCAATTAGAAAATATAGAATGATGCTTTGGTATTTCCCTACCAATTTGCAGAGTATTTTTAGAGATTTAATCGTAGTTGTTCATAATGAAGATTGATGATCGAGAGTTTGCTAACACTGTTATAGTATTTAAAAGTGAATTCTTACCGAACCAGAGAGCAGTCAGTTAAAAGGCAAGAAGACGAAGCATTAGAGGATTTTCAAGAATGATAACCAAAAGTATTTGTAGATATATGGTGGAGCGAGCTTCCAAGAATGATCTATGAATTATATGTTGTCTCTAATAGCCTGAATACCAACTATCATCAATAAACCATAAGTTGCAGAGAGCCAAGCTACCATGGTGGATTACTCACATCGGATTTCCTAGACTCCTTCAACCAGTAAGACAAGGCCAAAAAAACTCTCTACTTAGCTATAAATTTGTGATATTTATAATGTCTCCTTAATATTATTTCATATTACAAACTATTAATAGAGGTTGAACCATCATTTTTAAGGGTCATATCTAGTGAATTTTCTTGCCCTATTGTAAATATTCCTATGGAATAATGAAAGGAGCATTACTCTGATTTTTGAATTGAAATTTGCTATCTTCGCTATCTTTGTGCAAGAGGTTCGAAGCTTTGAGCTGCATTTTTTTTTATACTTTAGCGGTTAATTCATTCCAATTTATTGGATTACTAGTTGTGACAGTAATTTAAATCTGTTCATAAGTTAGATATTTGTTGTTAGAAAGTTTATTTCTATTAAATATAACTATTGGTCTATTCTGCTAATTTGTATTATCAATATTAGATGTTGGAATTGATTTTTACAATATTAGATGTTGGAATTGCTAATTTGGATTATCAATATTAGATGTTGGAATTGATTTCTACAATATTTCTTTTTGGTGCTTTAATGTTTTGAAGATATCATGGGTTGGGTGCTATTGATTTTCAGTGATGATATATTGGAAGTAGTTTATGGGAGATTTTTGCTATAGTTGCCTATGTTGTTAGCCTATCCAACCACCTTTTTATTAATATCTCTAACCCTAAAACCTTTTTTAACCCTTTTCTCAAAACCCTAATTGATATTTAATTATGTCAATGCTTATTATAAGTTGACAAGGAACTAGCCTACTTTGGAGGTTGGATTTAAGTTACCTTTGGTCCATCAAATGTTGAGTGTCGAGCTATGACTATCAGGTGCATGCTTGGATAGAAAATTGGAAGATATACAGTCACAATATCAAGTAAAACTTGATGTTAATTAGGTGCCCAATAGATTTTGGTATGCTCGATGGGACTAGTTCACAAGGAACATGAAAACCCATCATATGAGTTATTATTTTATCTCTACCCAGAGGAATCAAGATTTGGTGATTTGTCTTGACCTTTCTAAATGGAGAATATTAAATTCACCTATCGATTCCCTGGTATTTGAACCTAGAAAATAATTATCCCTATAGACCAGTGTCCTTTCATGTATACTAGGTCATTCAAAAGGAATAACCCTAACTCATATTTTTATTGTGAGCTACATTATAGAGGATCTACTGTTATCCAAAATTTGAATCAATATTTTCATTTAGAAGAAGAGCCTCCTGAGAAAACTCCTATAGTTAATCTAAGATCCCCTTCAGCAGGACCTAAACCCATAAACATAGTAGAAAATACAACCCCAAATTAGGGAAATGTGCCACCCCCAAATTAGCCTTTGTAAAAGTACCCCAGTTGGAGCACAACTAGTCACATTAGATTGGCCCATATGCATGATATTCCCCAAGCTATTTCTAAGGCTATCCCCACTTATGATGGATCTGGAAAGACTGCATATGAGCACTATCAGGATATTATGAATCTGGTAGCAATCCACAATATAAAGAATGTGAATGTTAATGTGAGAATCCTAGCCCTGTCCTTCAGAGAATTCTCCCTGCAACTAGACAAGATGCATGCCTTGCTTATATGTATTATATTAGAGCTCTTGGATCAGAGCTAGGCCTGTAAACCCAACAATATGGGGTGGAAACCTTTCCACAAGTTTATAATGTAACAATTCATGAAAAAAATATCCTAATTAATGTGGGGAGATTACATCCCAAAGCTATGCTACCCTATAATATATAAACCACTAATATCCAAATCCAAGCTACTACTTCATATTATATGGATCCTCCTACTTTTTCATCTCCATTTTCATAAATAACTCCCATTCCTTAGCCAAAAGAACCATCTACTACAGTTCCTTTCCCTTCCCTTTCTTCTCAAACTCCTCAAGATTTTTTTTATCATTCTTGATATAAAAAACACTTTTAAAACTCTTAGAAAAAAATGAATTCAGTGGAAAAAATAGATATGAAGAGGTCTCAACAAAGGATGTTTCTATATGTGAACAAATATCAAAGGCCTAGCCCTAGTAACAGTATTGGGATCGGAGTAAATGCAACATATGAAGAACCTAAGTGTTCTTCAAAGACAAGTATGATAAATGTATGGTGTTTGGTATGTAATGACCCTCATGATTCATAATCTTGTGTTATGTACCAACACCATATTTAGCAAGCTATGGATCAAGCAGAAAGAAATAAAAAGGGAAGAGTGAACATGCTATGGCAACTTGACCAAATCATGGTTGGGAAATATATGGATGAAGATGGCCCAATTGTTATTATGACAAGGTCGGGGAAAAAAAAACTATAAGTAGATCCACAAAAGATGGGACAGTTCCAGGTTCCTTCTCAGAAAAAGAATGACCCACATCCCCAAAGCAGTGATACTTTTCCTATTCCCCAAGACAAAGAAAAAGAGAAGAGTTTCCCAAAGACATTTGAGAAAGAAACTGAGGGAGACCAAATGAGGTCTAAGGATGAGGCTCAATAGAGGCTTAGATTCCTTTCTATTACCAAAATATAAAGAATATAATCCACTCAGTAATATAAGATAAAATATGGTGAGTCATAAAGGAGGCTTGAGAGGATCAATTTGGCTAAGTATGAATATAATATTGTGGAAGAGATGAAAAGGATACAATCAAAAGCTAGTTTATATGATACTATTTTCATTTTTGGCTAGATAGATTTGCTTAAATATTCTCTCAACAAGTATCCACAAAATAGGTAGAATCCTTAGTATGCCCTCATAAAAGAAAGAAATATCCCCTGTTGTTTTAAATAAGAAACCCCTTCTTTTATATATCTCTTTGAGGATGGAGGGTTGGGTAGTATGAAATTAGTATGAAATTGTATGATAGACTTAGGATCATCAACTACAGTTATGCCTAAAGTAGTTTGTGAAAATATGGGTATGGAGTATACCCGATCTTGCCATGGAGTGCTGCAATTAGACGGAACACCCATACAAATAGTGGGAGTAATAAAGGATGTTTTAATGAGGCTACATAGAGTCCTTGAGATGACAATAGTACAAGAAATAATAGTGGTTGATCTAGAGCCCTACTTTGGCTTATGCCTCTTAAGGTAGTTCACTATAAAAGTAGGTGGATGCATGCCTATGGATTATTCCAACATGGTTATTCCCTTCAAAGGGAAGAGGATAAGGATAACACTTGAAAATCCCATGTCTTACCACATAGAAGAAATTGAAGAAGACATGTGCAATATCACTCCTCTTTAAGAATTTGAAATTGTGGATAAATTTGAAGAACTGGAATTAGAAGATGAATTACATTTTAGGGAGGATTATAGTCAGTTTGGGAAAGACATGGGAACATATAGTATTTTTGCAAAATCATCTAAGAAAATTCTTGCTATATCTAACTAGTCTCTAAGAGAGACAAAGGTATGGACCATGTACTTTGACAGTGCTAGATGCAAAAATAGTGCTGGTGTTGGTGTGGTACTACAATCCTAATTAGAAGGGACAAAGAATTTTACCTATAAATTAACATGGTCATGCACCAATAACTCTGTAGAATATGAGGTACTATGCCTTGGATTGATGCAAGCCAAAAATATGGGTATTAAGATCCTAAACATATATGATGACTCTGAATTAATCGTCCATTAGGTAAGAGAAAGGTGCAAAAATAAGCACCATTACCTAAAAGCATACAGAAATAGGGTATGGGATCTGATGGAATCCTTTGATTTCCTAAATATAAAATTTATTCCTAGAGAAAGGAATACTTTGGCAGAATCCTTAGAAGCAAGGGGATCTAAATTCAACCCTTCTACAGATATAGGAATCAAGAAAGAAAAGGGAATCAAAATTATTGTCAGACCTATAGTTCCAGATAAGCATATTTTTTGGTAGGTCTTTGAAAGTGACAAACAAATAATTGATTTTCTGGTAAGAGAAGCCTATCTCTTCACTGTCCAAGAAGAAAATCTAGAGAAAATTGATCAACATGATGTTATTCAAATTAAGAACAATCACATACCTAGAGGTTTGGTTACTCTAGAAAGCCTATTTGACAATGAAGATAGAAAAAATATTAGATCCATGGAAGTCAATGAGAAAATTTATAAAGAAGTTGAAGTTGGAACTGAAAAGAAGCTCAAGGTTGGAATACGATGTTCACCAGAGGACGAAGAGGATATAAAGGATTTATGCCTAAAGTACCAAGACATTATGGCTTGGTCATATGAAGACCTCAAAGTATATGACAAAAGGGTTATCCAACACACCATTGAGCTATAGCCCAATTCAAAGCCTTTTAGGAAGAAGCAAAAACCTATAAATACAAGGATCAAAGCCATAATGAGGGAAGAGCTCTTGAAGTTATTAAAGGCTAAGATCATATATCCAATTAAACATTCAACCTAGGTATCCAACTTGGTACCTATGAGAAAAATGGTGATATTCACTTGTGTGTAGATTTTAGAAATCTTAACCAAGTGTCTCTTAAGGATCACTACCCTCTTCCATAGATTGATCAAATATTATAGATAGTGGTAGGGGTAGAAAGGTTCTCACTATTGGATGGATTCTCTGGATATAACCAGATTTGGGTGAAGAATGAAGATCAATATAAAACAACATTCACCACAAAATGGGGCACATTTACCTACTAGAGAATGCCTTTTGGGCTGTCCAATGTCGGATTCACATTTTAGAGAGCCATAGACTATGCATTTGGGGAACTTATTAATAAGATAATTTTGATCTATTTGGATGACATGACTATGTTTTCCCACAACAACCATTATCACATAGCACACATAGAGAAAGTCTTTCAGAAGTATAGATAATTTGGTATATCCCTAAATCATAAGAAGTATTTCTTTGCAGTCCATGAGGGAAAGTTTCTAGATCATGTGGTCTCAAAAGAAGGTATGGCCATTGATTTGGATAGAATCAAATACATTCTGGCCCTTCCATTGCCTATGAACAAGAAAGCCTTGCAATATTTCTTTGGTCAAATAAATTTTTTTAGGAAATTCATCTCTAATTTTTCTTAGAAGGTGAGGCCTATATCTAAATAGCTTAAGAAAAATGTAGAGTTCAAATGGATTGAGGTAAGAAATCAAGCATTCAAAATAATCAAGCAGTCCATTGCCTCCACTCCAGTGCTAGTAGATCCAAATTTTAGTAAGGATTTTATTATTTACACTTATAGAGCTAAAGAAAGTTATGCCTCAGTGCTCACCCAAAATAATGATCAAGGCAAGGAGCATCCCATATTCTCTTGGAGTTAGACTCTCCATGATTACCAAGCTAAGTATAATTTTATTGAGAAATAAGTATTTTTTGTGATGAAGTCATTGAAGAAATTTAGGCAGTATTTGGTTCAAAGCAAGACCTTGGTATATGTTTTTCACTTGGATGTAAGAATATTTATTCTAAAAGATGAACTTGGAGATAAGAGAGCTGCTTGGATCACTAATATCCAATAATATGATGTGGAGATACATCCCACCAAATTTGTGAGATGCAGGGCCCTATACCAAGTTCTAATAGAGGTAGTAGTATCAGCTAAAATAATAGCTTGTCAGACAATAGAAGATGATTAGATTGAAGGAATACAACCAGGTGACTCTGATTGGGTAGACCAGATGATAAAGTACTTTCAAAATGTGGTATGCCCTCTTGATCTTAATACATCACAAAGAAGAAGATATAGAATTTAAGCTTTGAAGTATGTCTTATTTCCAAAATGGTTGTACAAAATAAACCTTGATGGAGTTCTCCTTAAGTGATTAAAAGATGATCAACAAAAAAAGTTCATAGAGGAGTTCCATGGAAGGCCATATGGAGGACATTTCTTAGGTAGAGTTAAAACTTTGAAAATCATAAGAGTTGGCTATTACTAGCCTACTATATTTTTTGACACCTTCAAAGTCACTAGAGCCTGTGACACATATCAGTGGCATGTGGGGAGGACAAGGAATGCTTCATTTCCCCTCAAGCCAATACAAGTTGAAGAGCCCTTTCAACAATGGGAGCTAGAATTTATAGGGGTCATCAACCCTCATTCTTTAGCAGAACACAAGTACATTCTAACTACCATAGACTACCTCACCATATGGGTACAAGCTATTCCTACCAAGAAATCAGACCAAAAAGTTGTGATCAATTTTATGGAAAGTTTGATTTCAAGGTTTGGTGTTTCGAAAGCCTTGGTGAGTGACAATGGACCAACCTTTATAGGAGCCAAATATATTGAGTTTTCCAACAATTATGACATCACCATTAAGAATACTTCTAATTATTACCCTAAAGGGAATGGACTTGTAGAGTCTACCAACAAAAACCTGTTAAGGATTTTGAGGAGATCCCTAGAGGGGAATAAAAGAAGTTGGCACCTAATTTTGGATCAAGCTTTGTGGCCAAACAAAATTACTATTAATAAGTCCATAAAGACTTCTCCTTATGCTTTGGTGTATGGAAAAGAGGCAGTGTTACCTGTCCATTTGGAAACTCCAACACTCAAACTGATAAATACAGAAGAGGAATTAGAGGAAAATCTAGTGGAAAGAAGGCTGACACACCTACTGCAGTTGGAATAGAAAAGAGCTCAGACCTATGAGGAATTTTAGAAGCATTTTGTGGACATCAAGGCATGGTTCGACAAAAAGTAAAGTTATTTTTTTTTTAGGTTGGAGACTCAGTTCTCAGGTGGAATTTCGAAAGAGAAAAACTAGGACATCATATGAAGTTTAACTCCTTCTAGGATGGACCTTTCAATAAGAGGAGCCTGATACTTAATTAACTGCTAGCAAAGTTTTGAAGACTTTTCAGCCTTCAACTGAGCAAATAGAGCAATTTCCAAAAGGAGCATAGTTGATGAGTAAGATGCACTATTCTGATGAGAGGGTTTTCAGTGCACCAGTCATAGAGATAGTAAATAGGTCCAAGTGGATAGCCTTCATATACAAATGTATACTAGAATGAGAAGGACGAGAAATTTAGGTTTACACCTTTTAGTTTCACCATTGTAGTAACAATGGAGTTAAATCCTATTTCTGAATAAAATTTACAAGAGAAGCCAGTACATGAAGGATTGTCTGAAGAGGATACAAAAAGTGAGAAATTAATCCCCTTGCAAGTTTTTTAGAGAAAATCCAAAAGGGCACCAAAAATAATTGAGAAAGAGATTTCCAAGAAATAGAGGTTGGATAAATAGGATATTGTTAAAGAAATAATTATTTCAGCTGTGGAAGAATTGATATAACAAGTATAATAGTAGATCACAGAGATAACTCCACAACATCCTACATTAGTAGGCAAAGGTATGGTCTCTAAAAACTCTTCTCCTCCAAATTCCCCAAGAAAATCTCCCTTCATTTCTATGAAAGGAATTAAAGCTAAGGTGCCTTCTCCACCTCATAGTTCACCTCCTATTTCATCAATCAATACTGAGGTGCAAACCAACCCATCTCCTCCAAGGTCACCTCAAATTCCATTTTCATCATCTGAAGCTCCCCCTTCATCATATCCCATAGTTCCATCCTTGCCATTACAACCACCTCCCTCATCTGAGAAGTAAACTATTTTGAATACACCCACTCACCCATATGTGAGTCTTACTTCAGTTTCCATGAGTCTTCCAATTACAAAAATAATAGTGGTCATAGATTCCACTGTGGTCAAATATTCTACTATAGTTACCTCTTCTCAACCATTATCAACCATTGATTCTACTCTTGCATACCTTGTAGCCTCTTCTCCTCTTTTTGCAAGTTACCCTACCCAAGCAATTTTGCAAAAGGAATAGGAAACTTCATAGAAAATTTAATATTTATGGGTAGAGAAGTTGTCCAAGCCTTCCAATAGGATGGCCATGAAGATAAGAAACATATTTGTTGATATATTTTCAAGGCAAAGGACATCTATATCCATGATTCCCCTTGTGAGCAAGCCTAAAACTAAGATGACTACTCAGGATTATCGTATACAAGAGTATACCAAAGATATTGAAAAGCTATTTGCAAAATATGAATTGGTCATAGCCAAAGCTCACTTGGAAAAATTTTATGTGAAAAATGATATATTCAAGGAAAATGTGGATAAGTTGGAAAAGAAAATATAAAAGCTTTAGAAGACTATTGAAAATCAGAGACAAGTGGAGAAGGCTCTGAGAAAAGAAGCAAAGAACTGGTAAGAAAAGTTTTAGGGAGCCACTACGATCAAGGATCAGATTGAAGGGCATAATAACAAAAATGAGGAAAAGGCCAAGGAAATATAGAGTTTAAAGTAGCAACTTCAAATTGAAAAGGCTAAATATTCAGGTTTTTCCAAGGCTGGACTAAAGAAAGTGAGAAAATAATTTCTCTCTAAAGTTCTAGAGAAATTCTTAGGGATACAACTTATTATTGATTATTTGGATGATGCCAACTGCCTACTCCAAAGCATTCATAAGGATCTAGATAATTTCACTGGAGAGCTACAACCTATGGTGATTTCAATTGAGCAAATTCACAAACTAGTGGACAGTAGACTTAGTAATTCTGCTAAGCCAATTCCTAATAAGAAGTTGAACATTGCTAGAATTGCTACCAGAATTGTTGTAAAGAAGCACTGAGCACTCCAAAAGGCTTGGCTATTATTTGCCAAGATGGAAGGAGTGATAAAATATGTAGTGGATATTAATAAAGAAATAATTTAGATTTGTTTCAGAGGATTATGGATGGAAGACCATAATTTTATATCAATAGAAGAAATTAAGAAGAGCACTAGTGAGATCTTACAAGATGAGTCTGAAATTGATGCTCTGGAAGAGCGAATTGATCAAGACCAAGCTTCAAAAATGATTATTGATTTTACCAGGATTAGATACCTAATGGAATATTTTCTAAACAAAAGAAGTGTGGCTAACTATGAAGATATTGGTGAACTACAACATATTTATAAGCAGCGAAGGAAACTTCCAATCCCTTTGAAGCAACCTGGAAACAAGCCCTACAAATTTTGAAACTGATGGTGCAGTTATTTAGTGATGGTGCAGAAGAGGAAAATAAATAATAAAATTCACTTGAGGAAGAACCTGAGGAAGAAGCTGAGCAAGAGCTAGAGTATAATGCTAAGGAAGAGGCCTAGCAAGAAGAAGAGATGGATAGAGCTATAGATCCTGAAAGGACACAAGCTTAGCAATTTTTGTTTTGTACATATGTAGTCATAAGTTTTGTATTTTGTTTGATTTATTTTTGCTCTAACATTGTCAAAAAGAAATAATAAAAGCATGAGTCCAAAGAGACATAGAAAAAAATAAGTTTTGTGTGAAGGTATCCTTATCATTGGTGGTGAAAAGGAGAGCATAGCTATATTTTTTATTAAAGCATTGGAGCAGTTCTAAAGGAAACAACAAATATTTTTATGTTTCTAGCATGATCTTCATTAGAACAAGTTATCCTCTAGGTTGTTCATGAATTTTTAGAGGATAATTTTCTTATGACAATTATTCTTTGAAGCATTTTTGAGAAGAATGACAGAGATATATGTGTTTCCAGTATGGTCTCGATATGAATGTTTATCCTCGAAGATGACCATAAAGTTTTCAGAGGATGATGTTTATATGGAAATTATTCTTTTAAGAATTTTTGAAAATAAGTTTTTTTGACTCCTAATACCCAATGGATAAGACTATGAGTTCTATGGCTTTGTGAGAAAATCCACCCGAGAGGCATCAAATGTAAGCTCAAAAAGGCCACATCCTTAGAAAGCATTGAAGATTTTATTCTAAGGCATGAAATTTTATTCCACACATTTCCTAGTGTATTTTAGAGTGGATCTGCAATGAGAGTTTCCCAATTAGCTCAACACTTAGTGTTTTTTCGTCGTAAATGAGCTAAGTTCTATTTTGCTTTGTTTATAGTTTATTTAGAATCATATTCCAGGCGAGTTTCGATTCTATAAAATTTTGGATGATGATGATGTCAGCATAAAAAGAAGTGTAGAATGGCGATCGAGGTTGGTTTTTGCATGCTCCAAGCGGCTAAGTGTTGATAAATTCTCATTTAGCTGAGTTTCAAGAGTAATTGGGTGCAGAATGGCGACAAAGGGTATTTTACACCAAATTTGGAGCGGGTTGGTGACAAAGGCTATTTTACACTACAAAGGATGTAGACTGACGATGAAGTCTTATTTGCACTAGCTTCGGTGTGGATTGGTGATTTCACATTTTGACCAAGGAAAAGGTGATGTCAACATACTCTTTTGTGTGGATTGCATTTTGTTTGAAGTAGAAGGAAATTTAGTAAGCAGATTGACAGTGAAATGCATCTCACTTTCTCTTTAATGCATTTTATATGAGAATTCAATTCTACAAAATCAAGGCCACAAAAGATGACGTCAATAATTAAAAATATGTGGAATTGCACATTTTGTCTTTCCTCGCCAATTTGTAGAGTATTTTTAGAGTTTTAATCATAGTCATTCACGATGAAGATCAACGATCGAGAGTTTGCTAACACTATTATAGTATTTAAAAGTGAATTCTTGCCGGACCAGAGAGCAGTCAATTGGAGGGTAGGAAGACAAAGCATCGAAGGGTTTTCAATAACGATAACCAGAAGTAGTTGCAAATATTTGGTAGAGTGAGCTTCCAAGAATGATCTATGGATCATATGTGGTCTCTAATGGCCTGAATACCAACTGCCATCAATGATACAACAAGTTGCAGAGAGCCAAGCTACCATGGCAAATTACTCATAGCAGATTTCTTGGACTTCTTCAACGAGTAAGACAAGGCTAGCAAAACTCTCTACTGAGTTGTAAATTTGTGATCTTTGTAATGTCTCCTTAATATTATTTCATTTTACCAACTATAAATAGAGTCTGAACCCTCATTTTTAAGGGTTGGATCTAGTGCATTTGCTTACCCTACTGTAAATATTCTTGTGGATTAAGGAAAGGAGCATTAATTTATTTTTTGACTCAAAATTTGCTATCTTCACTATCTTTGTGCAAGAGGTTAAAATCTTTGAGCTGCATTTTTGTCAATACTTTAGAGGTTAGTTCATTCCAATTTATTGGATTACTAGTTGTGAGAGTAATTGAAATCAGTTCATAAGTTAGATCTTTGTTGTTAGAAAGTTTATTTTTGTTAAATCTAACTATTGGTCTATTCTACTAATTTGGATTATCAATATTAGATGTTGGAATTGCTTTCTGCAACATTTCTCTATTGTGCTTTAATGTTTTGAAGATATCATGGGTTGGATGCTGTTAATTTTGAGTGATGATATACTGGAAGTAGTTTACGGGAGCTCTTTGTTGTAGTTGCTTAGGCTGTTAGCCTATTTGGCCATGTTTTTGCTTAATATATCTAACCCTAAAACCTTTTCTAACTATTTTCTCAAAACCCTAATTGATATTTAATTACATCAATAGTATTCTAAGTTGACAAGGAACCAACCTACTCTAGAGGTTGGATTGAAGTTACCTTTGGTCCATCCAATGTTGAGTGCCAAGATGTGACTATCGGGTGCATGCTTGGATATAAAATTTGAAGATAGATAGTCGTAGTGTTGAGTAAAAATTGATTTCAATTCAGTTCCCAAAACCATTCTCATGACCATGATATTCTTTTATTACCTGGTAATTCACTACCCAACAATAGACAATATCGGTATTCTCATGATTTTAAGTCAAAATAAAGAATTTAGTACAAGAATTATTAAAATATTGTGTCATTTGACCAAGCATCAATCCTTAATCTTCTCCAGTTTTACTGGTGCATAATAAATATGGGTCCTGGTGGTTATTTATCAATTATCATAAGCTCAAATAAATTACCATTAAGAAAAAGTTTCCTATTTCGATGGTGGATGAATTACTGGATGAAGTACATGGGACTATGTAATATTTCAAACTAGACCTTCACTCTAGGTACCATCAAATCAGGCTCAAGGATGAGGACATTCCCAAGACTACTTTTCATACTCATGAAGGTCATTATGAGTTTTTGGTGATCCTATTTGGCTTGAATAATGTTCCTTCCACTTTTCAAAGCCTCATGAACAACATTTTTCACTCATTCCTTCAAAAATTCATCCTAGTTTTCTTTGATGACATTGTAGTGTATGGCTCATGGGAAGAGCATCTTGTTCATGTGGATCAAATTCTACAGCTATTGGCACAACAAAAACTCTATGCTAAGAAGTCCAAGTGTTCTTTTAGGTTGATAGAAGTGGAGTATTTGTGACACATTATCACCAAGAATGGTGTCAAATTTGACCCCAAGAAGATCCAAGCAGTTCAAGAAATGGCCGAAACCTCATACTCTCAAGGGTATTCAAGGATTTTTAGGACTTATAGGTTATTATTGTAAATTTATTCATAAATATGATAAAATTGTAGCTCCCCTCACTTCCATTTTAAATGACTCTTTTACTTGGACAAAACCCATTGAATAAAATTTCCTAGAATTGAATCATGTTATGACCACTATGCCAATTTTAGCCATGTTGGATTTCTCCAAAATATTTGTCATTGAAATCGATGCTTCTAGTCATGGTATTCGTGTAGTGTTGATACAAGAAGGGAGACCCTTGGAATTTACTAGTAAAGCACTCTCTAGTTGAAATATGGGAAAATTCACTTATGCTAAGGACATGCTAGCAATTTTGCATGCGGTAACCCATTGATGATCATATCTTATTGGGCATCATTTATTCATTAAAACTAACCATAAAAGTCTCAAATACTTTTTGGAGCAATGGATTACCACCCCCAAACAATAAAAATGGGTTTCTAAGCTCATGGGATATGATTATAATATCACTTATATAAATGTCAAGGAGAACATTGTGGTTGATGCTTGCTCTCACCAATGTGAGTATCATAGTATTCTATGTGCCATTTCATCACCCATTCAACAATAGATTGATTCCTTATGATAAGAGGTACTTCGGGATTTAGGCTTGCAGATTTTTATTGCCTCCCTACACACTGACTTTACTTCATATCTTGGATACACTTGGGATGGCCATGATTTGTGTTACCACCAATGCCTTATTTTTCCCCACACATCATCCCTATAGCAATATCTCATAAGGGAACTGCATGCCACCCCATCTGCCAACCATTCAAGATTCCTCAAAACATATAAATGACTTAAGCACACTTTTTTTTTGAAGGGAATGAAAAAGGGCATTCAAAATTTTATGGTAACTTGTAATAAATATCAACGGATGAAATGTGAAATAGTGCATTCTCCAGGAACTCTCCAACAATTTCCCATTCCTAACCAGGTTTGATTGATATTTCCATATATTTTATTAAAGGGTTACCTAGATCTAGAGGTAAATCCATTATTTTTAAGATAGTGGATCATATTTTGAAGTATGCTCACTTTTGTTCTCTCTCCCATCCTTACACAACATCCATTGTTGCTCAAAATTTCCTTGATTCTATATTTTGTCTTCATCGTATGCCCATCGTGTCTGATCGTGACCCAGCCTTTACTAGTCACTTCTGGAAATAATTGTTTAAGTTTCAAGGAACTCAAATCAAAATGAGTTCAGCTTATCATCTGTATATGGATAACCAAAAGGAGATTATAAATAAATATTTGGATATCTACCTTCATTGCTTTACCTATGATCATCCTACGAAATGGGCAAAGTGGTTTCCCTTGACCGAATAGTGGTACAAGACTTCCTATCACATAAAAACCAAGATTACCCCTTTTGAGGTAGTTTATGGGCACCCTCAACTCATGCTTTAATCATATATTCTAGGTAGTTCCAAGGTCCATGCAGTCGATACTCCTCTCATCAACATGTTTATATCCTCTATTAACTAAAAATGAATTTAGATGCAGTCCAAAATTGGATGTGCCAATAGGCTAACCAACACCATTCTAAGCATATCTTTGATGTGGGTGATATGATTTTCCTTCACTTATAGCTATACAAATAGTTGTCCCTACAAATTCATAGGTGCCAAAAATGTATTATGAAATACTATGAACCCTAATAGGTTTTACAGTAGATTGGTACCATAGCCTACAAATTGGTCCTTCCACCTACATCCAAGATCCATACTATTTTTCATGTTTCCTCTCTCAAAAATGTGGTGGGAACTCAGGTCCAAGTTCAATATACACTCCCAAAGTTAGATGAAGAAGGTTCTATCTTGCTTGAGACCAAATATTTTTTGGATCATAGTACTCACACTCTCTGCAACAACACCATTATTGAGGTTCTTGTTTAGTGGCATGGACTCTAGACAGAAGATGTTATATGGGAGTCTCTCCATCAACTCTAGCACTAGTTTCCTCATCTTCGACTTTGAGGATAAAGATTTTTGAAGGGGAAGGACATGTTAGGATCCCATCCTAACGTAATTTTGTAATTCTCATTGCTTATGCAATGACCCACTTCCAACGTAGGGGATCCCATCTATAATGTTGGTTTGAAATATTTTATAATGTATGTGGCAAGTTAGTCTCCTAGCTAAGTGGGGCCATTTTATGTAACCGTTATCAAGATTGTAACCGATATTTGGTAGAATATTCTAGCTTGAGTGGCATTTTGCATGTAAGCCAACTCTTGAGCTTAGGGTTAGGGTTGCATGAAGTATTTCTTTAAAAGCTATGAAGCCATGTATGAATGTATCTTTTTGCAAGTGAATGAAATATTGAAGGAGGTTGCCCCCTCAAAGAGGCTTGTAATTCAATTTTATTGTGAGAGTGTTTAATTATGCATTTACTTTCTGCATTGTGATATTGCATGAGTTTATGCTTAATTTCAGTATTTTGTGTGAGTTTTCTTAATTTTAATAGTAGGTTCCTAACACAAACATAGTCCCTATGTTTAGTACATGGTTAAAAAGAATAAATTAAAATATTCTTATTTCCATAGTCATTCATATAATCATCAATAAAAGTCCATTCACAAAGCATACATCATGGAATCATATTCATTCACAATCTATCGATAACTCAAACTTGAAAATTTAACTTATCCATACAATGTTTCATATTGCTTTCAACAAAAGATCCATACGTAACCAAAACATATACATAGCTATTCTACTGAATAGTCTAGTCATCCATACATATATACATATACATCATCAATCTATATGAAATATTTTAAAAAGTTCAAGTCTATGCAAACAGATCAAATCCTATGGTTAATCTCTTCTTGGAGATTTTTGATGAAGATCAGTTATGTAGGGAAATTCATTAGTAAAGTGAGAGCCTTTGAAAATATAACAACCACTTGCAGGAGCTCTGCTACCCCTGTTGTTACTTTCATTACTTCTTTGAGGTGTAGGATATTTAGTATTCCATAGTTCTGATGGCCTTTGATCATTCTTCCTAGGGTATCCTTTGCTATTTAACCTAAACTTGTTGCCTTGGAAAGTATTTCTGGTTTTGCCTCCTTGTCTATTTTGATCTCCTCCTTTAGAATTTTTACTTTACTCCATAACCCACTTCATAAATCTTACACTTTTACACTTCTTAAGATCATATTTTTCTTTTTTAGTCAATTTTTGGTAATTGAAATAAGCCTTTTTAGCTTCTTGATAGGCTTCTTCTTGCCAAGCCAAATCAAATGCTTTAGGAAGGTTTCCAGGATTAAGCATATTCACCATAGTATTAATATTAGGATATAGTCCTAGTATAAACTTTTGTACCTTCATGTCCTCTATGCTCTCATAGTCAGGCACATATTTTAATAGTTGGATAAATTTTTGATGATAGGCTCAAACTATCATTAATTATTGTTGTAATTTAGTGAATTTCCAAAATTTCTCTGCTGCATTGCCATCACCTATGCCATTAAACTTAGGAATCATGACCTTATTTAGGTCCTTGGCCCACTCCACACTCACTTTAGCCCTACTAGTACTAGTTTCTATAGGCTCATTAGATGCTCCTTCTATCCTGCCCATAGTTTCCCTTCCCCTGGTTAAGTCCTCTATTACTTTCCATTGTTGGAATATCAACTCTTGTTGTTGGACCATGTGAGTTTTTTTTGTGTCATTTCCTATTTTAGCTACTTCATATGAGTTTGTAATAGTTGTACTACTTTTTCTAGGTTTCCTTTCTCCCTACCAGGCTCATTTGGATGAGGCTCATTTATATGTTTCATTCTTCTTTCCCCTTGAGAATCTTCTTTCCTTGATCCTATCCTTGGTTTTCTTAGAGGTATTATGGTGGTTTCTTCCTACCTGAATCCTACAATGTTTCTCAAAGATCCACCTCGCAACATGTGTGCCATCTGACCTATATGGAAAAGAAGCAAGTTAGTTAATTGGTTTAAAATTATCTTAAAAAATATTTATTCAGTATTACAACATAAGGATCTCTTTTGCTCTGATACCACGTGTAACAACCTAAGTATACTCAACTGGTTGTACCACAAAAAGAAAGCTAAGTAATTTCTCAAGGTATTTTTTATTTAAGTCTAAGAAGTGCTTTCATATTCACAACAAAATATGATTGTGCTTTTATGTTCACAATAAAATATGATTCATCCAATGAATCGATAACATAAAAATTAATTAGTACAAACATATCATACCACTTTTGGGTATCAAGACTATTGCATACAACCACCCAAATGGATGACATTGGCCATAAATCTTGAAAGGTGTCATTTTGTGAAATCAACTTGTTTCATTTATCATCCTCTTGTTATGGCATGAGGATCAAACCATGGTATGGGTTGTTCTGTAGGGCCCATAACATCTAAAGTGTGGATGCATACTCTCCCTATCCCTTAGCATATTGAACCTTGATCTAACCAACTTGTTCCAATTTTAATATGCATGGGGGTTAGCGTACATATGCCTAGTGTCTAGTTGTATATCCTTTTTCCTTGGAACTAGCTAGAGCCATGTCAATACCCTAACCTTGGACTTGATATCATTGTCCATTATGACTAATGATAGTTTATCCTATAGCAAACATCATAGTAGAATGAGCTATTTTTTCATACTTGTTCTCATCTACCCAAATTGTACAATTAATTATAACTTGTACTCCTGGGTAACAACTTAGATATGGCATCCCATACTGCCCCTCATTACTAATTTTGACTAGGTAACTTATTTTGACCTGTTATATCAAAAAAAGAATTACTCTCGAGTCATGTTGTATGCTTACCTACATCTCAATAGTATTGGGTGTTCATATTTTGTTATCCTTCATGAGGAATACATTAACCATTCCTCATCATGATATCAACTAAAGAATTAGGTTTTTTTCTCTAAAGGGGTTCCAACTATATTGGGTGTATATATATTTATTTGCTTATTCATCCTACTAGATGAACAAATTCTGCTTATTCATCCTACTCGATGAATACGTTAACCATGAAATTTTAGATCTATATAATAAAATGAGAAATATATCTAGGATTAGAGTTACATGTATGAATCAATGACAAAATTTAAGCCATTATATATAATAGATGCATTATTTAACTAATTTCATAATTTAAGCCATTCCTTACTCTTGTCTCTAAAAAAAATCCCACTTAAAATTCCTTGATATTAGACTTATAAACAATTGAAGATGTGGTTTGCTAGACAATATAGTTTAGGTTAAAATAAGCTTGCAATAGGGATGGTTTTATGTTTTTGGAATTCACTGATTCATGAAATGTTAAACCTATTTATATAAACATAAACACAATGGAATAAAGTTTTTATTTATATATAAAAAGATCCTCCATGATGAAAACTTATTTTAATCTTTCTAATTGAGTGTTATAAAGGAGAATGGAATCATTACAAGTATTTTATCCATGATATCTATAAAACTATTATTTATGGCAAAGATCAAGTGGAGAGGGATTTGGGGTTACCACTATTGACTAGGATGGATCCATTCTTGTAAATAAAAGTATTGCATATTATCCACATTCAAGCAAGGGTTCCATCATAGGTTTAAGGATATTTGACATAAATTTTATATGGGGTGTGTTTTCTATCACACCAATTAATGAGAGTTTAAGATGTGCACATTCTAATGTATATGTTTTTTACCAATCCATGTTCAAATTATACTCTTTATTAGTTATGATAGCTAGCTTGAATATTAGAATGGGATTGGATTTTACTAAAAAATATTATTCTTTATTTGATAGTCCTTTAAGAAATAGTGAAAATATGTATCTATCAATTTTGTATAATGGACCCCTAAAATTACCTACTTAAATATTAATAAAGTGTTGAAGGCATTTAGCAAAGTAAAGCTTAACACAAACCCTTTCTTAAAAGTAATAGAATAAAAGAAATTTTGGTTGTGATGGATAAGTTTTCCCAATAGCTTGGTAAACTATTCTAATATAAGGTTCATTAATGGTAATAAAATATAGATAATCCTATTAAAACTAGGGATTTTAATCATGCAACCTTAGAGATGAAAATTTCTTGGGTCTATTTGTATTATTAAAATGATTTAGTCCAATTTTAACTCATATTATATTCATGCAATATGATTGCCATGTCAACTATGTCCACTCTCTAAGCATAGACATGGAAGAGATAGGGTCCATTAATGTATTATTATAACATAGACCTTTTAGTCTAGCTACATATATAATACATGGTATGGTCAAGTAGAATAACACCAATAAGATCTAAAATTCATATAACTTACCTTACAAAGAACATCTACAATATTTTTTCTTGTCTACATGGACACCATTATGTTCTTATCCAATTATCGATCTCATAATCCCTAATTCAAATTTTCTAAAGTGGTAAAATTATTTCTCACTAAGATATAATTATGCCTTGGCCCATTTTTATATATACATATCACCTTGCCTAATATAGAATTCACTAAAGTGGTCTTTTTAAATCTTTTATTGTCTCTAGGAGTTAACATACCTAAAATAACAACATGTAGTTTTAATAGATATCACATTAGAAGATAAAATGAGAAATCACTCTAAGTAGGAGGATAAATGATTAGTACAAGAAATTCCTATGAAATTATAGTTAGTTCTTACCTTGCAAATAAATCTATCTAAGAATACATTTTTTAAAATATATATTGCATATAGTAAACACTCATGCACTTAATATTAATCAGTTAATTTATAAAATATATGTGATATAACTATTTTCATAAATAAAAATATATTATAAAATATTAAATTTATTTATTCATAATTATGTTAATAATATTTCAAATTATTATACTATATTTTCAATAAATTATATGAATTGAAATGGACCCTAGGCATATTACATGTTATTTTAATGCAACTAATGGAAAAATCATGGTCTCTCTATATTTCTAGTCACATATCTCATGGTCAATCAATCAAGTCATGTTGGAAAGATCAATTTTAACAAGACATCACAATATTAATGAACATTTATGAGATTAAAATAACACTTCTAGTCAGACTAGGGCTAGCCATGTTGGACATCAATTGACCTTTCAATATTAATATGGATGCATCAAACTATACACTTGTTTCCATATTGATCTACTATTGGAATTTACTAGAATACCATCATAAGACATATAATGGTATAGTTTGATGCTAGTTAACATATAAAAAAAGAGTTGTACGATATAATTTATGTTGTTTGATCATGGTACCATATATTATAAGTAGGGAAATAATGATTTGTTCTAATCATATGATATTGTGATTCCTTCATCAATAGAATAAATTAGAAAATACATGTCACACAAAATTAATTACTAATCTATATTCATTTTACTTTGTGATTGAACATCACAAGGGTAACTAGAATCATGTATCTAGCTAGCTATGCTATCTTTTAGTTTAAATACTATTGATTGTTTCGGATGCAAGAAGTCATAATGCTAAGAACTAGAAGGTACTACAGTTTGACGACATTGAATTTGTTATTATATATTACTAGCTAATACACGGGATCTTTATGCTAGAACACCACCTTAATGATGATTTGTATCATATTGATTAGTTTTGTGTCATTTGGTACAATGCACTGGCTACCCATATGGGAAGGATATTATTGAAAACTAGATGGATATTGTGGTGTCTATAAGGAACTTCAAGCATTATAGTCATATTTTTGTTGGTCACACATATGCCAAAAAGTGGAGCTATATTTCCAAAATAGAAAACAAGAAATTAGGGATCTACATACTATTATCATTATCTTCTAGGGCTTGGGAATCCATAAACATGGATTATCTCTTAGAGTTACCAAAAAAAAGTATTAGCATGATTGAATTTTCATGGTTAGATAGAGGTTCAAAAAGATGATAAATATTGTTTGATACATGAATGGAGTTGATACAATACAAATTATAACTATTGTTTTTTATTTTATTTATTCTATTTGGTATCCTAAAATCCATTTTATATTTGGAATCTTTCTTCATTACCAACTTATGGGGTCATCTCTCACAAAAACTTGATAGTAAGCTATAGCATTACATATTTTTTCATCTATAGGTTTATGGATAAATAAAGGCAATAAATAGGACATCTAAAATGAATGTACATCAACACCCTTAAATATGGGATAGGTGTCTTCAATGTATCTACCAATCTTATAATAAGGATTTGTATAGTTCGATAGGTCATAGTCCTTTTAGAATTGCTTTGGATATTATCCTAGCTCAACAATGGATATTATAATCTATATACTAACAAGCATTAAGATGTCATAATAGGTTAAGAAAGTTGATAAAGCTAAATAATTTTGGTAATAGATATAGTACATCAATAATTTAGTGAATGAAATTAGTAAGTTTTAGTAGTAAAAATATGAGCACCATGATCAATACAAAAATTTATATAGCTTTAGATATAGAAATAATATTTGGATCCATTTGAAGGAGTGCTTCTCGAGCCATACTAAAATATAAAATCATTGTTTTATGCTCCTGAAATCACCCATTATAGAATAATTGAAAATATTTTTTCTTGATCTAATATCTTACTGGGTGATGGATTTAGAGTTTTATATAAAACATGTCAAACCATACCATATTTTCTACTAGATCCTATTGTATTACAAAATATGATAGACCTAATTTCTTAGTTGGAATTTTTTATAAAAAATTATTTGTTTTAACTAACCAATGAAAGTACTTAAAAAGTGACATATAACCTATTCAAGGTTTTCAATCAATGTTAGTTTATAGCTTAGGCCAAATGGTACATCCTTAAATAACTCAAACATTTCTTTCAATAATTGGAGGTTCATATGCTATGTACCATTGCTTCCCAATAGGGATGAATGGTCTAACAAAGCAAGGATTTATCAAGTCCTCAAACATATAAATCATATAAAAGTATACCTAATGTATAAGGTTAAACTTAATCAAAATTTTGTTGGCTACTTTTATCATTAACCCTACCTACTAGATCAAAATTATGTATATCTATCCATCTAATATAATTCTAAGGTTTAAACAAAAGGTTAAAAATATTAAAGATTAATTGAGGAATTTATTGTTAATCTATATATACCTATAGGACAAAAAATGAACAATATATTTAAAATTTATTATATAAACCATAATAAAGAAGTTACCCTAACTCTTAAATTTGTTGGCATGGTAGAATACATAGTATAAGCACATAACTATCACAAAGAATAATATTCTTTATTCATATATATCTTAAGTAAATGTACTAGAAACATTAGTGGAGATAATGTATGTGAACACTAACCTTATATTTCATATAATATATTATGATTTAATCCAAATTCTAATAAATTTCCTCATAAGAATTATCCTTGGTTCTATACAAGTTGAAAAGACCACAATGGAATTATTCACATCAACTATCCTTACATAATTCATCAAAAACTATCATGATCCAAGTTTCTATTAATTATTAGAAACAACAAACATATTATAGTTTTCCTCCTCCTGTTACAAATGTATACCCCCATTATGTTAGCACTTCATATATAGAAGTGTTAGAGTTAGAGTATATTATATCATTTGGGTCATGTAAATGTACCACCTTTGGTACATAGTTAAAGTAGGAGGTTAATTTAGGAGGAAGTTAGTCAGTTACTTCAAGCAATATAATAAATGCATAAGTGGCAATGCGCAAGTTGTAATGTGCACGGTGTCTCCTTGTACATCTAGATAGAATGTTGGCTAGAATCTATCTCCCTATATAAAGGGTCTCATAGAGACATATCACATATCAAGTGCATTGTAGTAGAGAGTAGTATATAGTAGTAGAAATCATGTATGGAGTATAATGTAGCTCTTTAGCTCGTATTGATGGAGTGACCATTACCTTCATACTGCATTGTATTTTCATCATTTTTATTTATAGTATATTTCAGTCATATTGTAGAATTACTTTCTTTCATATTTTTTGCATCTTATTAGGACTTGTGTTAGATCTCTCCCACTACATATATACTCAAAAGCTAACAGTGGTATCATAGCCATGGTGAATCGAGATAGGAATATGTAAAGTCATAAGTGAGGACTAAAATAAATCTTAACAAAAATTTTAGATTACATCTGGCTAGAGTCTTTCCATAGAATTGCAAGAAAACTCATGAAGACTATGACTCTACATTCATTCCACTAGTTTGATGGATCAACTAGTGAATATTACTGATCTCAAGAGATATAGATATTTTCATTCTAACCATTGTCTAAAGTTCTTCATTTGAGAAAAACATACATTGCAGAAAATCCTCTAGGACTAGAGTCTTGGTGGAGTTTGGAGATTAGATATCTCCATTGCTAGATTAAAAAAATTCACATTGTAAAAAAAGGCCATAGAAATATTTATCTAGAAAAAGGCCATAGAAGCCTTGATCTAGAAAAAAGGTCATAGAAGCCTTGATCCAGAAAAAAAGCCATAGAAGCCTTGATCCAAAAGAAATGCCATAGAAGACTTGATCCAAAAAATGGCCATAGAGGCCTTGTTTTAGAATTATAAATTATTTTGTTCCAATTTCTAACAACTTGTTGCAATAAAATTAGATTAAAAAAAAAGGTTGGGAAGCTTCCTACAAGAGATCTAGGAAGAATATTGAAGAACACAAGATTATACTAAGAGGGGGGTGAATAGTATAAGACCACTTTTTAATTTTATTTTCAATCAATATTATGGAATTTATAGATAACAATATCAATAGTAGTAATCAAAGAAATGTAAAAATCACCACACACAATAGAGACACCAATTTAACATGGTTCACCCAATGTGGGCTACTCCACGGAGAAAATATTTCACTAAAATTTTCTCAATCAATCTCTTTGGAATCCTTTCCCTATTATAATGTTTATGGACCTCTGTCCAAATGAGATACCAATACCCTAAGCAAGTTCGTGGATCTCTATCCACAAGAGAACTCCATTCTCCTTAGCTTTGGTTGGTGATCTTCTAAAATAACTCCTACATCCACTACACTGGCTAATGGATCTCTATCCACTGAAGACTCTTGTCCTCAATGCCCTAGCTAATGGATCTCTATCCACTAGAGACTATCATACTCTATACTTTGTCACCTCCAAAGCTTACTATTTACTCTATCTTAAATATGTACTACACATAGTCCTTCAGTCTAGCACAAATTTTATCAATATCTGTCTCTAGTTTGGCACAAAACTGTCCTCAAATATACACCAAAATATGTCCTCAAATCTATACTAAACAGAGTCCTTTGGTATAGCACAAATCTATCCTCAATATCTGTCCTCAAGATTTAACACAAAGCTTGAATTAATCTCAAATCAACTCTGCTATATCTTTGCCAAACCTTAACTCAAGGTTTGAACAAATCAATAAATCAACTCTACTCACAAGTCTTCTCAAATACTTACCTCAAATATGCCTTGTAAGATTCTACAAAAGCTCACACTAATATATCCACAAGTTCTCTCTAGAACTTGTCCAATTTTCTCAAAAATATCTATCTTCAAATATGTATTGTCAGCTTCCACAAAAGCTCACACTAATCTATGCACAAGTCCTCTCTAGAACTTGTCCAATCTTCTCAACAATCTCTATTTTCAAATATGTATTGTAAGATTCCACAAAATCTCACACTAATCTATCCACAAGTCCTCTCTAGAACTTGTCCAATCTCTCAACAATATCTACCTTTAAATTTGTATTGTAAGCTTCCACAAAATCTCACAAAAATATATCCACAAGTCCTCTCTATAACTTACCTCAAATCTGCTCAACAAGTCCTCACTAAAACTTGTACAATATCATAGACACATAAAGAGAATTTTTAGAGACTCAATATGCTTCACATTCACCACAATGCTCAATCACTTTCAATCTCTCTATTATCACAAAAACATATAGAGAATTGTTAGGGACTCAATATGTTTCACACTCATAAACACTCAACCTCTTTCTCAAATCAATTTCGATTATGGAATAATTTGTAACACATCTATCACTTCAACACAACTGCTTGACTAGGCTCAATCACAACTCTACTCAACCAATCACTCAATAAAATAATCCTTGCTTACAAACCCTAGTCCAAGAATATGAACACTCACTCACTTATTTACAACAATTCTTATCAAAAAATATCACATAAAAATGATACTCATGATATTTGCAAACCCTAGTTCAAGTTCTTCACTCAACCAAACACTTCAACAACAATGCTTATCAAACAATCTCACATAATAATGATAATCCTGATCTTTTCAAACCCTAGTTCAAGTTATTCACTCAACCAATCACTTCAACAATACTGCTTATAAAAAAAGTTACTCTCCTTAACCTCTATTCCAAAAAACCTTGAAGTATTAATTTAAAACACACTCAACAATGCTTACCAACCAATCCTTTTCACTCCAACTTAGCATTCAAAACACTCAACAAACACTTACTAGAAATATGTTCCCATAGATTTTTTATTAATGAAGAAGTGTCTTCAAAACCTGTCTCAAAATAGCCAAACCTTCTTGTGCCAATTCAAGTATAGATAACAATAATTTTATCTCAAAAATATTCACAAGGATATTCTTCTTGATCAAAAGGTAAAATAAAATTTAATCTAAATTTTACACCTTATAACTCCCTCTAACTTTCTAACCACTCACAAAGATCAAGGATATAACACTTTACCACTTAAATTCCCCTTACAAAAATTAAGCACATAAAATAATTATCAAAACCTTATAACTCCCCTTAAAACCTTATAAAATAAAACTAGTTTAAACTTTAGGGCATCAATTTATTCCTCCAAAAATTCCGATGCTAACTCAAAAAGGGCATACCTTTGTATTTTCTCCAAAAGGGGGTTCGACAGGTTTAGAACCACAATCTCCCAACCGCAAAGCACCTTAGCACTTTGGTGCCCACCACGTGGGCTATAGGCACCCATGAGAAGGAAGAGAATCTTCCTTCCTCTTATCTCCTTCGTATGCCATTGATGCTTCCAAACAGAAAATTGCATAGATTTGAACCTATGACACTTGCTGCACTTAGCACTTTGCTTTCGCCATAGTTTCCAATTGTGCTACCCGCGCTTGGTGACCAAGGCACCTTCCTTAGTGTGTGTTGTTCTTTCACCTACCACTTGGAACTTTCAAAGCCAATGAAAACCCTCTTCCTTCCATAGATGATTCGCACATTTTTCTTTCGCATACCACACGATTAATTCAAATGCATGTTAAACTTTAGGCTAAGGTGGAGGACTCTCTTTTATACATGCTTTACCATATGAGTCCCACGTTGGCGCTCGATGATCAAATTCAAAATTTAAATTTTGACTTTAATAACCCACATTAGGGTTATTAAAATAACCATAAACTCATATATAATTAATATTAAAATTAATTAATAATTAATTTAAATAACTTATAAGTAAATTAATTAACAAATTAATTTATAATAAAATTATATTAATTAATTTGTAATTAATTTAAACTTCCCTGTATAATATTATAAAGAAATATTATAATATTATTTGCTTGGGTTTCTTTTTTTCACCTTGGACCTCATCTTGACCTCCTGGAATCAGATTTGATCAACTAAAAACAAACTCTCCTTTTGCAATGATTGGAGAACCTAAAATTGATGTTGCCCACTAAAACTGCCACTGACTGGTGCTGAAATCTTGACATCAAATACCTCTCACTCTTGACATCAATGACAATTCATCTACTCAAAATATCCAACAAATATATTCTTAGAATCATTCCAGCACTTGCAACAACAAGGAGAAGACTGAAGATTTCAAAGACCTTAAAAAAGGGTCCCATTACAAGAGCTGCAAATTTTGCAGATTACAGAAGTGAAGAAAAGACCACAGTAGCCTTATAGTAGACTCAGGAAGAATAGACTCCATATTTTGAGTTAATAAGGAGATAGGAGATTGGTGATCTCCATTCAATATCAATACTTGTAGAGCACAAAATTAGAGAAGGTCGTAGAAGCCTTAATTATGAAGAAGAATTCAAAGAAGAATTCTTGATTTGAAAGAAGAATTTATGATTCAGAAGAAAGACTTCAAAGAAGAGTTCCTGATTTAGAAGAAGAATTCTTGATTCAGAAGAAGATTTCAAAGAAGAGTTACTTAAGAAGACTCCATAGAAGAGCCCATGAAATAGGATATTGGTGATCTCCTTTACTGATTAAAGACTTCTTTCAAAAGAAGCTAAAGAGATCCAAAGTATATCTCATTGGAAAAAAATTCTAATCTTGGAAGAGATAGAAAGGGACTAACAAAAATCTATTGTTGATCAGAGAAGTAGTAGATTTCAAAGATCCTAAAAGAAGATCTCGTCACCAACACTTCCATAATTAGAAGGTTGAAAGAAAGGTCTCTGTTGGAAGACTAGAAAAGTAAAATAGACAAACTTGGAGAGGTATCCAGGAGAAAAAATAAGAAGGCCTGGAGACTCTTGTTAAAAATTTTATGGAAGCATCATCAAAAGAGTTCCTAGAAGAACTCGTTGGAGAAATACACTACCAAGGAGAAAGCTCCTGATAGTGAAGGACTTGGGATAATTCTTGCCATCCTACAACAAGCCCAAGAGAAGAAAAATTTATCAAGGAGTGCCAAATCAAAGAAGAAGAATCCGGTGAAGACCTCAAGATATTCTTCATATTGAAAATAAGAAGATCCTATTTGAATATAAAATTCAACAAGAAGATCGAAGAAGGATTCAAATAGAATAAACCTACCAAATCTAAGAGATTTGGAGATTACCTCTCATAGTAAGAAGGAACAATTCAGATAAAAGAGTTCTTTGAATATACAATAGAAAATAGAAAATCACTAGAAGGATCAGGCCACCAAATCCTAGGCTCAAGACAAAAAACTCAAGACCATAGTTTTGTGAAGCAAGAATATGTTCAAGATAGTCAACAAGAAGTTGCAAATTCATCCACTACAAGGTAGCAACTTGGTGAATCAAACACCAAGATCCACATATAATTTAGAAGCTATAAAAAAGGTAAGCAACTTGGGTGAAATTAGGTTCATTGATTAAACTACAAATTGGATTATTGTAAAAATTTGTTAAGGCACCATATTTGGATTAAAAGTTGCAAAAGGGAAATATTGCATTATAGTATTCAAAAAAGAAAAAATTATTTTAAGATATATTTACACATTTAATAGAAGTTAGATATTTTTTAAAGAAAGAAAATTATCATCTACCTATTATCTATTTAGAAATTAAGAATACTACATCCTACAATATTGATTATAGTGAAAAAGTATAGAATTCTCATTAAGGGTTCATTACAAATTACTCTTGAAAATTTGCAGAAGTTTATTAAGTGCATTTAAAAATTATTTTGAGAGTTTATTGGAGTAATAATGAGAGATTATTGTTACCATTTAAGTACATTATTGATCCATTAGCACTACACTAGTTAATATTTAACTAGTTACTCTCAAAAAGATTAGTTTATGTTTGTTGATTGTTAAAGATCAAGGACATAAAAAATAGCAGATTATCAAAGTGTCTAGAGACACTATTTGGTGCACAAAACTTACAATATTTTTTGGCTCAAAGAAGCCACCAAAAATTAGATTATATTCCTCCAAGGATGTGGAGAAGAAAGCCACCATTAAATCAGCAAAAGAAGCTTCAAATTGAGACTTGGTGAATCTCAGATTCAAAGTGCACTAAAGGCTATTCATAGGGAAAAATAGTGCAGAAATTACTTCTATAAAAAGATTCTATCTATGTGGTTATTAGCTTGGATTTATTACCAAAGTAACCAATCAAAGGAGAGAGTTGTCTAGCAAAAGAGATAATGTCAAATCAACTCTTTCCTAAAATAAAGCTTCCATTGAAACCGGTAGAACAGAGTGCAAACGAAGGTGCGAAAAGAAGGTATTCTATTTACAAGTTTATTTACATTATATTGCACCAAATTAATATGTCCTACGAAGGAAGAAGGGTAGAGTTTAAGTGCCACAAAGGCACATTCTTCACAAAGGAAATCAGTTGAAAGTGGTCGTGTAAAGAGCATTCTCCAAGCAAGGTAGAAGAGTCTCTCAAAAGGCTCATATCTTCTATGATTTGGATAGCCAAACCTACAAGAAAATAAAGCACAATATAAAGAAAGGAGAAGCATTATATTCAAGGGAAATATTATCTATGAAAGGTATTTCATAATAGGTTAAAAATAAGGGAAATAAAGCATAAAATATTACACTAGATGTACATCCAAGGAGCATCATTGGAGTATTTCAAAATCCACCATAGTAGTGCTTGAAGCCTTCAAGATCATTGCTCAAATCCTAGCTCCAAGTCTCCAAAGGTATTGCTCTCCACTCTAGTTGGAACCAACTCATACCAAGCGCCATCGAACAAAGGTAGAGCTGGTCGTATTGCATTGTTAATAAGGGTATTGCAGAGATATATTGAAGAGGTATTATGTATAAAGCTCATGCACAAAGGGAAGGTAAAACTTATCACCTAGAAGTAAATCCTAAAATTTCCCACATGAGCACACATTCGTTGCAAGTTTGACTAAGAAAACATTACAAGGAAGAAGGTTGGTGTGTTAGAAGGAAGAAGATACATGTCATAAAAAAGAACGAGTGCTCATCCAAGACTATAACACATCATTTACTTGGTAGAAATTTACAAGTTGTAATAAGCATCTTATCATCCCTCAAGTGCTCAAAGATAACCATAATGAAACTTATCACATATTTCAAGATTCCTCTTCTATTAAAATGTGCCAAAGACCAAGTAAGTCAACATTTATAGTTGAATTTATAACAACATTCATAGTCATATTAATAGCATAGTCGTAGCAGCCTAAGTTGCAGCATGGAAGAAAGATGAAGAGCATTAAAGGCTCTGGTCAAGGGAGGTCAAATACTCTAGAATTGAGGTGCCACCATCCAAGAATTGAATCCAAGTAAGAATCAAAGTATTACATTGGCTATAGCACCCAAAGAAAGGACATAAAGCCTGTTGTCATCTACGACCAAATTCGACATTAAATATTTTAGGTTTGCAACATTACAAAGGTAAGAATTTACCTTATTCTAATCTACTTTCATTAATAGGAGTTATAAGGGTATAATATGAGGTTGAAAACTATAGGGAAATCAACCATATTTGAAAGCAAAATTAAAGGAAATTTATAGCTTAATATTTGCAAATTAAACTTAGGAGAAATAAGGATTTCTACCTGGAAAATTAAAATTTCATTATTGCAAATATTATTGTTTTCTTATATTCCAAATTAGGGAGTTATAATAAATACTACACTAAAGTAGGATATTGGAATTTAGAAACACTATATATCAAATATCAAAAGCTATAAAAATAGTTTCATTAAGAATTATCAAGAGTTGGAAATTAATTGGTATTCTTGTCTCAAAACTCCATTAAAGGGGTAAAAGAAATCTAAACATTAGAACCTCATCAAATTAGAAAGTGCTTAGTTCAATAGGATAAATAAGTAGTAACAAAAGTTGATTTTCGTATTTACAAAACTTTACAAAATCAACCTAAAATTGAACTATTCACAAAAAGCACTTTATCACTCATACAACATATTCAAAATCAATAGGGAGACATAAGGTATTCTACAAAACTTGATAATAATAGCATTCATTCAAAATTTATCAAGTACTCAATCCATTTGGGAGTCATAATATTTCTACAAAACCTAAAATTCTACCAAGGTATCATCAAATCAATACTAAGGGATTAAAAGGGACTTGTTGAGTGTTAATTTTACCCAATTGTGAAATTACACTCTCCCTTAGGATTTTATTCCCAAAACCCTCTCTTGCAAAGAAGTTAAAACAAAAAAAATTCTCCAAGGTCTCCACTATATTAGCATTTGTACATGTGTATTAGTAATCTCAATAAAGATATATCAAATGAATGCTTGGAACACCTTAGTGATTGCAAGTAACTGTTAACAAGGGGCATGTGTTGGTTTATTTTACCATGCTATATTAATTATTGTTCATGAAACTAAATAAAAAGCAAATGTGAATTGGCCCTCATATGACCACGATGTAAGCCTTAATTCATTTTATCTTGGATGTTTTAGGATTGATTCTATCTTCCTTTGGATTAAGTATATTTTAAACAAGTTTTATCTTGTATTAAATCCTACTTTAAACATGAAAATGAAGATTAAATCTATCTATGAACGTGAATCCAAAATGATGAAAAAATACATTAAATGTAGCTTCTATCATAAAGATAATGAAATAATTTGATATGATTAGTAAATTATCCCTCTTTGATGAAATTAATTTTCATACAGAGACAACAATTTATTGCCTTAAAATAATGGCCTCAAAATGTCATTGTAAATCATTCCTCCTTAATGAAATGAGAATTTTCATAAAGAAGAATAATTTAATGCTTTAAAACCATAGACTTTGATGTAATGTATAAATTACCTCTCTTCAATGAAATCAGAATTTTCATGAAGAAAGGTGCATTTATTGCTCCGAAAATGATAGTTTATGAAATGCCATAAAATTAATCCCCCTTCAATGAAATTGAAATTTTCATGAAGGAAAGCTCATTTATGCTTGTAAATAAAACATAAAGCAGAAAAAATCTGATTTGCCTTGAAAATGTAAAAAAAAAAAATGACATTCCGAAATTATAAAAACCTTGAAAAACAACAGTTTTCAATAATATTTATAATATCAAAATGGTCTCGGAATGAGTCCAAATCTATTTCGTATGCAATATTGAGGTTCATTCTAGGGCTTCATGCATTTATTTTAAATTTTAAATTTTTTTTCAATTTTTATATTAATATCTGAAAAAAAAATCTGCAAAAGAAAAGTTAGAAAAATGAAAAATAAAATCTGAAAATGGAAATAAACATAGAAAATCCAAAAAATGAATGTTAGCAGTTTCATGCGACCCAACTCCTGCAAAACCCAAGATATGAGCGTTTTCTAGGTGTAACCCAACTTAATCAAAACTACCTTTGCACATCCCAAAATAAATTAGGTGCAAGACTTTAAAGAAAAATAAAAATTCTCTATTTCTGAAAATTCAACAATGCAACCATGAAATGCATTGAACATTGTTTATAAATCCAAAAAAGCAGAGAGGAAGAAAATAGACATTAAATTGAAACACCCAGAAATGGCTCTCCTCTTATTTTGCTTATTAGCTGCAAAAATTCTGTAACATTTACCTCAGAAACAAAAAAAAAAACATATTTATGTTTCATCTCCAATCCAGCAGTATCTGGCCTCCAAAATATCTAGTCCTATTTTCTCTATTTTATGGGGTATTTAAAATTTTCCAATAACCCCTTTGTTTCATTTTTACCCCTTCTATTTTGGGTTTCGAAAAGTTTTCATAGCTTTTCGTTTCCCATCTTTCGCTATTTGGTTTTCATTTTTATTTCATTTCCTCATGCATTTCCCAAAGGCCCTTTGTCTTCTTTTCTTACGCATTCATGCATTGGTTTCACTTTACCTCATTTGTCGTTCCAAACATTCATTTGGTTTTCGAGCGTTTTGTTCCATGCACCAAATGAACAACGACCGCTTTATGTTCCTCATAATCATCGCATACCTTCGTGTAAAGGCATGGGATGTTTTATCGGGTTAAACAATATACCCACTATTGCATTATTCTACCATTTATTATATCCTTAATAGTCGTGGGCTCTAAGCATGCCATCATTCGAAATCCTTACGCTTTCCACGTAGGATATTTTTGTCTAACTGTCATGTTTGTTCTACGACCTTATTCCTATCACTACCCTCGACACTTAAACTTTATTCACCTTCATAAAAAAAGGCAGACGATGAGTCTCATTGGTCGCCAAAATCTCGACCCTGCATCGTTGGGACTACCTTGCGACCCGTGTAACACATATCACTCATTTACCGACGAACCTTCCACTATGCTCGATGAAGTTTTATCCCTGTAAGTGCGCATAACTATCACGTCTGTTGGGTGGGCCTTCAGGTCCATGTTGGTGTTCGAATGGCTTCCCTGCTACTTGATTCACTATCAAACGCAATTAACACCTGTTTACCCCTTATTTCGAGATGTTAGCTGCCTTCTCAAACAACGCGTGCTCCTTCGCTAGATTTCATCCACTTGACATCCGTGTTGGCGACGCTTTCGAACCCCTCATTTCGTAGAATCCACTGACGTTGGGATCTATCTGTATGAATTACTACTATTGGTCTTAGCCACCATGTATACATCGCTCGCTCCTAACCCATCGCCGATATAGTCTAGGTCATCAATGTGTCCTCATTCGCAATGCATATCATCTTCACCTCAGATTATTATTCGACTTACCCTCAATTATGGTTTTCTGACAAAACTTACAGTAAACCACTTACAAAAAGTAAGCTACATTCTCGCTTGGTTTGATCGAATTTCATGGTAGTCATCAGACAAACTTCTCATCAATTGAAAATCTTGTTTCGCTATGGAGGTCCGTCTGAATCACCGTTGGTAGCCTTCGAACGATAATTGTCACCGTCTATTGAGATATTAAACCATCAAGCCATAGTATGTTCCTCCATCAAACATTTTGTTGGCCGCCTGCGTTCACTGCAAACTTCTTGTCTTTTCAATCTTCACTCCCAAGCGTGAATGCCATGCCACCTCCTGCGAGACTATTAGGTTTCCCATACAATAAACTATCCATACTATCATTAATGTTGTTCACCACTACATTGGAGCCCCCCAAATCATTCATTATTGCCTCATTAAAACACCAAACCATCATGCTGAGTTCCTGAATCATCTTCATTCGATACTGTTTCACCAATGTGTCATTACTGTCGATACTCTATTGTCGCTTGTCTAGGTTGCACATGAAATGTCCACCTTGTATGCCTTCTTCGATGTTGTGTCCTCAATGATGGTAGCCGAACATCTATCTACGCCTTCATTTTCTATGACTACCATGACCATGAATGAAAGAAAACATGCGAGGGTTATGTCAATGCTCTTCGTCATCTAGTCACTGCAACTCTAACATTCCACGGTGGTCTCACATTGTTCTCATGTCAGACTGCTTCGGATATGGCATGATTCACTACCACACTGGCCTGATCTTGCTTCAGTCAAACCACATTTGTATCGCCCTATCACCGAGGTGAAGTCGTCCCATGTGTCTTTAGTTGTCGTCGATTGGTCCATGTGGTCTGCTAGGCTCCACATCGACTTCAAGTCCCTGAACTCTCTGACTCTGTCATGATGCTGTCAAAACCCTCTTGTCGAGGTCGTCCCTGTCAGCAAAATTTGTCCACCTGTGCTTCGTATTGCACTGCGCAATAGGCTTCTCTAAGCGAACGCGTTCTCTGTCACAACTATCACACAATAATCAACTCTCCCTCTGACTCTGTCCTTTCGTTTGATGCCACATTGTCTTCGAATCATCCATATGTTCGGGCTATCCAAAACACACTTCTGGCCTACGCCGTTGATTCACATAGTCCCAAGAACCATGGTGGTGGTGACCGCATCATCGTGCCTTGTCATCAAATCCTTGTTGTACCGCCCGCCGTGTGGTAGCTTCGTAGCCTGCATTCACATACAAACACAAAAAACAATAAGAGGCATATTTGAAGTTAATTGCACTTTAAACGTTGAGCTTCATGATATTATTAAAAACCACTAAAACAAATAATAAATAACATATATTATCATATATTATTTATTAGTATTTTTATTATTATTTTAATTTATTTTATATATATATATATATATATATATATATATATATATATTAGTTTATTATTATTATTATAATAATATATTTCATATATATTATAATAATAATGTTTTTTTTTTTTAAACTAAAATATATATGATTATATATTAATATTATTTTCAATAACAATTTTTAATTTTTTTTAATTTAAATGAGATTAAATGTTTTAACTAATTTAATGTGACAACATTAAAATTAATTAAAACCACACCAAATCAACATTGCAAAATAAAACCTATGAATCTAATCAAACTATCGACAAAGTCCAAAAAAAACTCAAAACGCATTCAATAAAGATAAAGGAGGGATGAGACACCCAAGTCTACCAAAACTCCGTAGAAGACAAAAGAAGTCACGAAGACGTTACTCAACAAGGCACCTTGCAAACTAAAATACGAATGTCAAAGATAGAGCATGCTAAACTCATCTCCCCAAGGATACCAAAATCCTCAAACACAAAAACAAAAGGTGGGTCCCCAATTTTGGGGTGAGTTGTGGAGCAACCACAACAAATGGTGACTCTATTGGGAAATGCTCTTGAGCATTTCGGGTGAAGAACCCAACCTGAAACGAGAACACACAAGATCAGCGAAACAAATATTATTTAGCAATGTCCCGAGAAGATGGGGGTAAACAACTTTGAATAGAAACAACTAATCCATCTGCCTTTGCTCAGTGTGTGCAAAAGTGATTCATTTCCTGCATTTCTGAAAATCCTCTAGATTCCATCATCCCTTTTTGCATTAGGCTATGAAGTATCGCTCATAACAAAACGGCTATAGACAGAGCCCCACTACCATTCAAGCATCTATAGCCTCGATGAGGTTTATCTAACTCACCCTTGTGTTTGCTCAATGCTTTGCAAAGCCTTTCCTTTTACCCGAGCTATATCTAGACAGAGCCCTACTATTGATCAGGCATCCATAGCCCCGGTAGAGTTTATCTAGATCTTGTGACTGATTTGATCAAGCTTTTCGATGCTCGTTCTCTTTTTTTCTCTTTTTTTCTCTTTTTTCTTTCTTTTTTCTCTCTTTTTTTCTCTTATTTTTTTTTTTCATATATAATTTTTTCTTTTTCAAAAGAAAAACCTTGCAAAGCTTCAAGCATCACTGGGGTTAGGCAGCCTACAAGTGAAGCATTTTAGATTTTCACCTAGGGTTGCAAATCAAGATAACTTCATCCTTCATAATTCCAGAAACACCATTTAATGTGTGTGAGTCCCATGTGGAGCTTTAGCGAAATATTTCATTGTTCCACTTTCCACCATTTTAGTCCCAAAATCTGAGCATGATCACCAAATAACTCATCCCCCTTTTCTCGGGTTCATCAATTTTCAGATCAGGTACTCCAACCTACTAAATAAAGGAGCTTCAAAAGGGCCAGAGACCAAAAGTTAGTGACCACGAAACATCACCTCAAAACAAGGGAACAACCCCAAAACACAAAACTACCAAAACACAAACCAAAACTATATACAAATGTACAATATGGTACATGATGGTGCGAAGCTTGAACTATCACTTCCCTGGATCCCAAACATGACTAGCACATTTCAAAAGACATATAACATGATAAGCATGCCAAGTTTTACAGGAATCCAACAAAAACGAGATTAAGCCAAACAATACAACAATCTTCATCTTGCCTCTCTCACCCCACCAATTTGATTTAGTTCTATTAGTGATTCCATAGGTGAGCTTCAAATCATTAAATTGATTAGACAAAATTTGATTTTCAATTCTTTCTTGTCTATTCTTTAAGATGTCAAATTCACAATTCAATTTTTGATTTAGAATTAGGCTATCCTTTTCAAATATGAAATCTTGTAAATAAGAGCCTATTTCTAAGAATTTTGAAGCCAATTCATTATTCATGTTTTTAGGCCAATCAAACTTATGCAAAAATTTGCAAGCATCTAGGATATCTACTAAATGAGAATCATTATAAGTTTTTATCCTAGATTCCATTATTAATTGTTGATGAATTTGATTTAGCAATTTACACACATCAACTTATTTTTCATTCATCAAAGCAATATCATTAGTGGTGTGAGTAGAAATCAACTTTACTTCTTCATTCACCTCTAATGGCATTTCATCATTAATAGCATTAGCATCCAAAGGAACATCATGTAATCCATTACTTGAAATTTTTGTAGTCACTAACAGAGGTAAAGATTTCACCTTGTCATCCATACTCAACACATCATGGTTAGAATTTACCAAAACTTGATGAGCGTTTGTGACTTTTTCTTCCTCTTCATGATCTTCATCATTATCAAACACCTATTCAAACATACCAAAGTTAGGCACCCAATCAAAAGTGTGACCATACTTTTCAATCCATAAGTCTTGTTTATCTAGGGAGGTGTCAAATAACACATCACCATGATCAATCATTTGAGTTGCTTCACATAGATCAACCTCTTTGTCATTTGGTTCCAATTCCTTGATGACCACCAATGGTATTTCTTCATTTGAATCCTCAAAACAATCATGTGAATTTGTATCCAAATTTTCAATATCCCAAAATGAAAGAGCAGATTTTACCTCTTCCTCATCCAAAATAGATGAGTCATAAGAAATATTTATCATTTCTTCCCTTTCTATTTCAACAAGATCTTCAATAAATTCATATTCATCATGATCCAATTTGGGAACTTTCTCTATTCTTGCAAAAGCAATATCCTCATGTGAAATGGTGATTTTAGCATCCTGCATGTCAATAGAAATCTCATCGATAGGGGTATAAAAAGTAGATGATTCTTCATATCTTCCCCAACCATTGTAAAAATTATCATCCAAATTCGTGGGATGAAACTCTATTGCATTTGTGACATGATCTTTTGATTCATCTATCAATTCTTTTTCTTCTTTGTCCTTGGCAATAGAATCATTATCATTTTCCAACACTTGATGAGATTCCAATCCTTCTTCCAAAACATTCTCAAATTGTACAGGACTTGTAATATCCTCATGCGAGAAATCAATTGTATTATCCTGCATATCAATTGACACAAAAGTTTCATTAGAAGGTTTGGAGTGAGTGTATTCTTCCCACTTCTTCCAAGAATCATAATAATCATCTTCCAAAATCAAGTGGTGATGCTCAACTACTTCTTCAACATCTTCCAATTCATCAACGTGTTTCTCATCAAATTCACCTTCACCTTCCTTAGATGGTTCAATGATTTCCAAAAGTGGGCTACTCTTTGTATTCAAGTTTGCAAGATTATCACAATCCACATTTGTAACCCATGATTCAATTTCATCACAATTTGGAGGGTGAGGAATTTCTTGACCATCAGTTTCAAGAATCTCATCCAAAGTATCTTTCGAGAACCAGTGGTGAAATTCTATTATGTCTTCAAATTCATTTATTGATTCTCTTTCAATTTCACTTTCAACCACTTTATTCAATTCTATGGTAGGTTCTATCCTATCACATATCTCAAAACTAATTAGATTTAGGACACCTCCATTATCTGAATACTCATGCACTTCTAGAAATGAACCCATCTCTACACAATCCTCATTAGTGGATGTTGGCTTGGCAACTTGCACCTCCTCTTGGACAATATCTAAGGTGGTTATAACATTTGGACATTCAAATTCATCCCCTTGATCATTCACCTTAGGTATCATTGGAGTGGAGGGTGCTATATTAGATGGTTGGTGTAGGTTGGCATCAATAACTCTAGAAGAACAATCTCTCATGGGAACATGTTGTGCCTCCACTTGCCCTTGTTCTACCATTATTGCGACCTCATAGATTCTATGCAAAGATGGGTCATCAAGATTTTCCTCAATAAGTGTAGCAAGTACAGGGGGTATGGCTCCCATGTATACTTTAATAGCTTCCTCTTCTGGTATGTCAAAACTTTCCCACATTTGAGAGTGTAACTCATAAAACCTCTCATTGAATTGACTCATGGATTCATTAGGCTCTTTACGAATAGAGGTAAACTGATTTTGCAACATATCTAAGTCAACCTGATTACCAAAATGATAAAGATATGCTGCTTCTAGTCGGACCCAAGAAGTCCTAACCTCCATGGGTAATTGGCCATACCAACAGAATGATCTATCATCCAAGATGTATGAGAATAACCTACAAGCAATATCCTCATGGTAAATTTGCCATTGAAATAATATGCTCTTGTAGATATGCAATTTTTGTATGTATCCTAATGTCTCATTTTGATTAAACTATCGTAGAAACTCCAATACCATTTTAGGAATTTGATGGGGTATTCCAAACATAGGAAAACACTCATAATACTCCCCTAACATAGATACCATTCTTTCTCTTAAAGATACCACTTGCTCATCAAATGTCGCCATTAGTGAAACTCAAAGAATAACTTCAAAATCAACTTTGTTAGTCAAATAAAGATATCTTGCAAAGAAGCATAAAATGACTAACAATTTTCAAATGAGTAAACCATAAAGATCATCATGTTAGTATCATCCAAAAGATATGCATCAATTAAACCATGACATGAAAGAACATTCTCAAATTTGCCAAAAGGTTAGTATTAACACATCATCAAATAGAGAATGTTAGAATCAATGAAAGTGATCAACAAAATCTCATTAGTCAAGACCAATGTCTTTGAATAAATATTTCAAGTAACATGAACAATTTAGCATCTAAATAGCAATAAAATAAATCAATTCAAGCCCTCCTAGCTCCCAAAGTGTTGAGTGCTAAAGGATTGCCAAAGATGCTAATCAAATGAACTTGAAATATTTAGCAATTTAGAACTCTCAAAAGTTATACCAAATCACATCATTCACGTATGAACAATCCAAAAGCGTTAGATCAATGAATACCAATTCAGGCCCTCCTTCTAGCACCAAAATGTTGAGTGGTAATTTTACCCAATTGCAAAATCACACTCTCCCTTAGGATTTTGATCCCAAAACCCTCTCTTGCAAAGAAGTTAAAACAAAACAACTTCTCCAAGGTCTCCGCTATATTAGCATTTGCACATGTGTATTAGTAATCTCAATAAAGATATATCAATTAAATGCTAGGAACACCTTAGTGATTGCAAGTAACTATTAACAAGGGGCATGTGTTGGTTCATTTTACCATGCTATATTAATGATTGTTCATAAAACTAAATAAAAAGCAAATGTGAATTGGCCCTCATATGACCACAATGTAGTGCCTTAATTCCTTTTATCTTGGATGTTTTAGGGTAGATTTTATCTTCCTTAGATTAAGTAGATTTTAAACAAGTTTTATCTTGCATTAAATCCTACTTTAAAGCATGAAATAGAAGATTAAATCTATCTATGAATGTGAATTTAAAATGATGAAAAGATCCATTAAATGTAGCTTCTATCATGAAGATAAAGAAAGCCTTTGATATAATTAATAAATTGTCCCTCTTTGATGAAATTAATTTTCATAAAGAGACACCAATTTATTGCTTGAAAATAATGGCCTCATAATGTCATTATGAATTATCCCTCTTTAATGAAATTAATTTTCATAAAGAAGAAATAATTTAATGCTTTAAAACCATAGCCTTTGATGTAATGTATAAATTACCTCTCTTCAATGAAATCAGAATTTTCATAAAGAAAGGTGCATTTATTGCTCTGAAAATGATGGCTTATGAAATGCCATAAAATTAACCCCCCTTCAATGAAATTGAAATTTTCATGAAGGAAAGCTCATTTATGCTTGCAAATAAAATATAAAGCAGAAAAATCTGATTTGCCTTGAAAATGTAAAAAAAAATGAAATTCCGAAATTATAAAAACCCTTAAAAACAACAGTTTTCAAAAATATTTATAAAATCGAAATGGCCTCGGAATGAGTCCGAATCTATTGCGTATGCAATATTGAAGTTCATTCTAGGGCTCCATGTAATTATTTTAAATTTTAATTTTTTTAATTTTTATTTTAATCTTTGAAAATTTAAAAAAAAATGCAAAAGAAAAGTTAGAAAAAAGAAAAATAAAATCTGGAAATGGAAATAAAATGCAAAAAATCCAGAAAACGAATGTTAGAACTTTCATGCAACCCAAATCTTGCAAAACCCGAGATATGAGAGTTTTCTAGGTGTAACCCAACTTAATGGGAACTACCTTTGCACATCCCGAAATAAATTAGGTTCAAGAATTTAAAGAAAAATAAAAATTCTATGTTTCTGAAAATTAAAAAATGCAACCCTGAAATACATTGAGCATTGTTTATAAATCCAAAAAAGTAGAGAGGAATAAAATAATGAAACACCCAAAAATGGCTCTCCTCTTACTTTGCTTATTAGGTGCAGAAATTCTGCAACATTTACCTCAAAAACAAACAACAAAATACATTTCTATTTCATCTCCAATCCAGCAGCATCTGGCCTCCAAAAGGTCCAGCCCTATTTTCTCTATTTGATGGGGTATTTAAAATTTCCAAATAACCCCTTCGTTTCATTTTTCCCTTTGGGTTTCAAAAAGTTTTCATAGCTTTTCGTTTCCCCTCTTCCGCCATTTGGTTTTCATTTTTATTTCATTTCCTCATGCATTTCCTCGTTCATTATTACCTCAGTGAAACACCAAACCGTCATGCCACCAAACCATCACGCCGAGTGCCTAAATCATATTTCATTCGATATTGTTTCACCAAGGTGTCATTACTGTCGGCACTCCATTATCGCTTGTATAGGTTGCGCATGAAATTTCTGCCTTGGATGCCTTCTCCGACGTTGTGTCCTCGATGATGGCAGCTAAACATCTATCTACGCCTTTATTTTCTATGACTACCACGACCATGAATGAAAGAAAACATGCGAGGGCTATGTCAATGCTCTTCGTCATCTAATCACTGCAACTCTAACATTCCACAGTGGTCCTACATTGTTCTCACATAGGACTGCTTCGGGTATGGCACGATTTGCTACCACACTGGCCTGCTTTTGCTTTGATTAAACCACGTTTGTATCACCCTGTCATCGAGGTGAAGTCATCCCATGTGTCTTTAGTTATCATCGATTGGTCCATGTGGTCTGCTGGGCTCCACGTCGACTTCATGGCTAGACGTCGACTTCATGTCCCCGAAATCTCTAACTCTGTCACGATGTTGTTAAAACCCTCTTGTTGAGGTCGTCCTTGTCAACAACATTTATCCACCCATGCTTCGTATTGCACTGCACACTGGGCTTCTCTAAGTGAACGCGTTCGCAATCATAACTATCACGTAGCAATCAACTCTCCGTCCGACTTCGTCCTTCCATTTGATGCCACATTGTCTTTAGATCGTCCATCTGTTTGGGATATCCAAAACACACTTTTGGACTGCGCCGTTGATTCGCATTGTCCTAAGAACCATGGTGGTGTTGACCACATCATCTTACCTTGTCATCAGATCCTTGCTGTACCGCCCGTCGTGTGGCAGCTTCGTAGCCTGCATTCACATACAAACACAAAAAAAAAACAATAAGAGGCATATTCGAATTTAATTGCACTTTAAACGTTAGCTTCATGATATTATTAAAAACCACTAAAACAAATAATAAATAACATAGATGATCATATATTATTTATTAGTTATTTTTATTATTATTAATATATATATATATTTTGTTTTTTATTATTATTATAATTATATATATTATAATAATAATGTTTTATTATTATTATTTTTATTTGTAACCACATATGCACATAGCATATCCCCAACATGTGAGGGGATAGATTTGAACTTGGAGACTCTCAATTTCAACTAGAGAGTTTATTATTATTTTTTAAACTAATATATATGATTATATATATTAATATTATTTTCAATAACAATTTTCAATTTATTATTATTTTTTTTTTGTTAAGTAGCAATATATACATAGCGAGTTTTTTAAGAGGATCCCAAAACCTTATTATAAAAAAAGGAACACCTTTAAGGCCGCAAGATTGATACCGAAGAGCTAGTCTCAAACCAATTTACAAAAAATATCTTAACCACAAACCCAACATCAGTAAATCCCAACAAACATTTCCAGCAAAAACACAACAGAATCAAAAACCCTGATTCGGGCAGAATTTCAGGACTTGCCATTGAATTTAGTTTCCTTGGGATCCTCCTGATCGCCTGAGGATCCTCCCGTGTGCTCCTTGAGTTTTCGGATGCAGTGAATTACCGATTCAACAACTTTGGTGATGTTTCCCATGGCATCAATGGCACCTTTTTCTAACACGGGTCATTAAACCTTTTTTTGGTCTAACGTTGCCACGTCAGAGATATCTTGTGGGATCTCGTGATCCCAAATGGTGAGATTACAGGAGGAGGATCCTCTATTGGCCAGGTGGTCGACTAGTGAATTCCCTTCCCTGAAGATGTGTTGGCACCTGTGGGTCTTGCTTCGGAGGATTCGCCTTGCTTCCTAGATGGTGTTGAAAACCCGCCATGCAGGGGTCTCAGCCTTAGTCAAATAATTGATGATGTTCATGGAGTCGTCTTCTATGATGACTACCCGGGGATCCTCCTTGATGAGAACTAGTCCTCTCTAGAGGGTTTTGGCTTCTGCAACATGATTGGTCTGATGACCCAGATCTTTAGAGAAAGCAAGTAAAACCACTCCTTGATGGTCCCTGATAGCGCCTCCAGCACCCGTCGCTCCAGGGTTTCCTTTGGACGCCCCGTAAAAATTTAGCTTGATCCAATCATGGGGGGGAGGATTCCACCGAGTAAGAGCCCGACGGTGAGGCAAGGAGGTCTCCCGGGAGGGTACGCTCGAGATATTGAGAAAATTGAGGATAAGGCCTTCCCGAGACGTCAGAAGAGGACTGGAGCAGTGAATGAGGTCGACATTCTCGGAAGCGAAGGCAAGGTCTCTAGTGGTGACCGAGGGAGGATCCCGAACAGAAGAAAGACTCTGCTATTACGCTCAAGCCAGACTTGCCAGACCAAGTGGTAAAGGCATATGTCCCAGAGGAACCGGAGCTTATGGTTAAAAAAAGGTTGGGGCCATTGGAGGAAAGCTTCACACAGGGACTTGGGGGGAGCCCATTGGATCTGAAAGGTAGAGAGGATGACGCTAAACGCGACCGAGGTGAAGTCGCAATGGAGGAAGAGGTGATCGATGGATTCCCAATTGGCTTGGCACATGAAGCATATGTTAGGAAGGGGAACACATCTTTTAATGAGGTTCTTAGTGGTAAGAGCTTTATTTTGGAAGGCTAGCCAAGAAAAGAAAGCAATTTTTGGGATGAGGTGCTTTTTCCAAAAAATGTGGGAGCACGATATAGGGTGACAGGTGAGAAGGGAGTAAGCAGACTTGACAGTGAAAAAGCCCTTGTTCGACCCAGCCCAAATGGGTTTATCAGCCCTTCACTCAGAGGGAATAGTGGTCGCTTGAAGCATGAGGTTAAGGGAAGAAATCTCAGGGCTGCTACCACAGAGGATCCTCCACCCAGGTTGGCCACCCTCCCATTCAATTAAATTAGACACCTTTCTTCCCCTGCTTGTATCAAAAATCTCTTGTATCCCTGAAATATCTGCCCTGTCACCCAGGGGTTCATCCGTTAGCCATCTGTCACTCCAAAATTCAATGTTGTGTCCATCCCCAAGAATCCATCGGAGACCTTTTTGAACTAGCATTTTGGTGTGGATCACTGCTTTCCAAAATGCTGAGCCATTGGGGTGGTTGACTGAGTCAAGGAAGGAGCGGTTGCCCATATATTTCTTTGACACCAATTGGATCCACTCAGCTGGGTCTTTAGAGATGATCCTCCAAGCATGTTTGCCCAACAAGGCTATATTCATTTCAAACAATTTTTTGTAGCCAAGGCCCCCCTGCTGTTTACTTCTACAGACTGTGTCCCATGCCACTAGGGGAATCCTGGATTTATCTTCGGATCCCGACCATAGGAATATTTTTTGGATTTGTTCAATTTGGTTGCAAACTGACTTGGGGAGTGTGAAAAATGACATGAAGTAAATGGGAATGCTTTGGAGGGTGGATCTTGAGAGGGTGGCCTTCGTCGCTTGGGACAGAAGTTTGCCTTTCCAAGCTGCTAGCTTTCGCTAAAATATTTCTAGGACATTGTTCCACATGCTCTCTTTCGGCCTTCCCCAGAATAAAGGAAGCCCCAAATAGGAGGATGGTAGGGATCTGCAGAGCAACCAAGAATCTGCCCAATTCTGGCCTGACGCTCAGGGGGGGTGTTCACAAAGAAGAGCTTACTTTTGGAGAAGTTAACCTGTTGCCCTACCACTTTTTCGTAGAGGGAAAGAATGTGCTTGATGGTTCTAGCTTGGATGACAGACGCTTGTGTTGAGAGGATGGTGTCATCGACAAATTGCTGATGAGTGATGGGAGTGGAGTTGGATACCACTTGGATGCCTGTAATTTTCCCTGCCACTCTGGCCGCTGATAGGGATCTACCGAGGGATAGAGGATAACCTTGGTGGAGGCCTCTGACGCTGGGGAAGAAACTAGCGGGGGACCCATTGACTAGTACCGAAAACCACGCAGAGGAGAAGCAATTATGGATCAGCTGGACCCACTTGGGATGGAAACCGAATTTCAGAAGAACATCCTGGAGAAAATCCCAATCAACACGGTCGAAAGCTTTAGTCATGTCAAGCTTGAGGAGGAGGCCTACTTTTTTTCTTTGGAAAGCAGAATGAAGGGTTTCATGAACCGTAATGGCTCCATATAGAATGTTCCTGCCTTTGACCGAGCTTCCTTGACAAGGGTCAATGATGGAGGGGAGTATGGGATTCATTCTAGATGCCATTGCTTTGGTGAGAATTTTATACAGGACATTGCACAGGCTTATGGTACGGAATTCTACCATGGATCGGTAATTTGGGGATTTGGGAATCAACGTAATGAAGGTAGAGTTGACAGCCCGAGGAATGGGCCAAGATTGCAGATCCTAGATAGCTGCACAGACATTCGATCCTACAATCTCCCAAAAAGCTTGGTAGAAATGGTGTGGAAACCAGATCCTGTTTTGGTTAGTGCTGAATCCTGTTTTGGTTGTTGATTCCACCACTGGCCCACCTCCCCTCGAATGGTGTGGAAACCAGATGATCCTAGCGGATTTTTTGGAGGAGCTCTCATCACTTTTGGTTTCTTGCATGATGAAGATAGAGGGTTTGGATTCCATTCGAATATTAGCAGCAAGTCTTAGCTTGGCTGCACTATTGAGACCTCTCACGTTCCAGGAGAGGATCTTCATCTAGTAGATTTATGAGGTTTTTTGCCTCTCAAGGGGGGTTTGGAGCCTTTGGAATCTTTCTTTAGGGGATCGACGATGTCAGCGAATAAGGTCCATTGGGAACCATTTGCTATGTCGTCTTCAGTTGCTCTGATTTGCTGGTCATGGGCAGAAGGTCGCCCTCTCTTTCTCTCACTTCCAATATCCATAGCCTGTGTCTTGCTCCTAGTGTTCTTTGATCTATAATTCCTGGATAGAAATTGAGGGGGTTGGGAGTTCTCAATTTCCTAGAGGATGGGCGGTGGGGAGTCTTCGTTAGCTACTGCAACCTCGAGAGGATTTATGAAAGGTCCGATGGTGGTGGTGGGGATAAGGATCACTTCTTGGGAATGGGGGTTTTCAGATGGTATTCCTTCTTGACCCACTTCTCCATTACCTTGGATTTATGGGAAAGCTTTATGGGGATCCTCTCTTTGGATTGATGATTCACCATCTTGCTTGGATCCATTTTTTTTTTTTCCTCTTCTGCCTGAAACATGCGAGGCGTATTTCATGGCCCGAGTCTAGGGGCATTGGTGATTCAAATGGCATTGAGTGTTGCAGATGGAGCAAAATGAAGGTTTGTTTTCATATTCAAGATGTTGTTTTTTTAAAAGGGTCGAATCTTTGAAGAGATTAACAAAGGAGGGAAGTTCAGTTTCAAGGTTGGCATTCACATAAATATGTGCATGAACCATTCGGGAGCATACCTTGGTGGAGGAATCTACAGCGATGAGTTCGCCAATGGTGCAAAAAATTCCTCTCAGGATGTCCTCATGCCAGAACATCAATGTGGCACCTATCTAGATTCGCCTTCCGAACTTGCCCCTCTCCCCATCTGCGAATGAATAGGCTCTGTATCCCTAGGAACCAGGGTCCACCAGAAAGGATGTTGTAGGAATCTTCTGCATTATTCAGCCTGATCGCAAAAAGCCCTTGGGATAGGGACACTATTTGCATGTTGCCACTAGTTTGCCATTTGCCACAGGCCCATTTTTGGATCGTCTCCATGTCTGTTCTACCCCCAATAAACTTGCCAATGAGGGTGAACTTTTCTTGATCGATGTAACTGTTCAGCAAGCTTCTTGGGATCACCAGATTGGAACCGTATGGGATCAGGGGTTGAGATGGGGTCGGGGAGGTTGACTCCTTTGAGACCGCCTAGGCATACGAGCCCTAGAAAGGTGGAAAAACACCTTTGTTGGGGGGTTTTTCTTGACGGGGAGGAATTTCTCCTTCCTTTGGAGGATCGGACTCTAGACCGCCTGAGCCAGAGTCCTGGAAGGCGGATCCCCGAGTCGGGCTTCCAGGCCTTCTTTTGCGCTCTCCGCTGCTCTCCCGCTCTCCACTGCCCTCCCGCTCATTTTTTCAACGTCATAACTCTAATACTGCTTTGTCATAGTCATTAACTATTTAATGTGACAACATTAAAATTAATTAAAACCACACCAAATCAACACTATAAAATAAAACCTATGAATTTAATCAAACTATTGACGAAGTCCAAAAAACTCAAAATGCATTCAACAAAGATAAAGGAGGGACGAGACACCCAAGTCTACCAGAACACCGTAGAAGACAAAAGAAGTCAAGAAGACACTATTCAATAAGGTACCTTGAGACTCGAAGTACAAATGCCAATGATAGAACCTGTTAAAATCATCTCCCTAGGGATACCAAAGAATCATAAACACAAAAATGAAATGTGGGTCTCCAATTTTGGGGTGATTTGTGGAGAAGCCACAACATGACCATAAGGATCATCATGGCATCAAACAAATTCTTTCTTATAGAATCCCAATTACTTAAAGTTCCAAATTATTTTTCTTGGAAAAATAAGGTAAAAGCAATCTTCATATATGAAAATTTTAGGAGATAGCTCAAGTAACAACAAAAATACCAAGCACAAGTGATACTAAGATTCAAAAGTTTGAAGAAAATGATGCAAAAGCCCTAATGATAATAACTTTTGCTATCACTGATGAAATACAATCTTATATTAGTTTAGAAAAGACATCTACAAAAGCATAGAAAATCTTAGAGAAGATATTCGAAGGGAAAAATAAATCCACTATCCTTCATCTTCAAACTCAACTACATTCTCTAAAAATGAATAGTGGCAAGAGCATAGAACTATTCCTAAGAAAAGTAGTAGATATTAAAGGGAAATTATTAAACTTAGGAGAAGAGAATAAAGATGAACTTCTTACTCAAGTAACCATGAGAGCACTTCCATATAGCTACAAAAATTTGGTTACATCTTTACAATTCCTAAGTAAAGATACGTTTTTTGATGACCTAATCAATATTCTTCAAGAGTATGAGATGGAGAATATAATTAAATATGAAAAGACTAACACTGCATTGGCATCAAAAGATAATCCATAAGGAAATATTGCTTCATCATCAAGAGGATGAATACCATGGTATAATAGGTATTGTCAGATATGCAAAAGAAAAAGTTATAGCACTAACTACTACAAATTCAATCCCAAAAACAAGAATCAAGGAAATTAGATGAACAATGGAAATAGATTCCAACCACGAAAATATAAAAATAATAGCAATTTCAGCATCCAACCAATTATCCCCAATTGAAGTATCGAAAAGAGAATTAGAAAGAACACCTAGCTCAAAGAATAGAAGAATTTGAAGAACTGGAAGAATCTATAGATGATTATGAAATGAAAGTTCTTTTAACAATAACAACAGGTTATTAAGAAACTAACTACTTGCTTGAACATGTTGCAAATAATAGAGAAGAAGAATACAAACTCCAAGACCAAGAAGAAGATTCATATTGAAGAATGAAATCTTCAATACCCAAATAATGTAATACGGGGGGGGGGGGTGTTAGAGTTAGAGTATAATATATCATTTGGGACATGTAAATGTACCACCTTTGGAACATAGTTAGAGTAGGAGATTATTTTAGGGGGAAGTTAGCTAGTTACTTCAAGCAATGTAATAAATACCCAAGTGGCAATGTGCAAGTTGTAATATGCAAGGCATCCCCTTGTACAACTAGGTAGAGTGATAGCCAAAGAATCTATCTTCCTATATAAAGGGTCGCATAGAGACATATCACATATCAAGTGCATTTTAGTAGAGAGTAGTAGAACTCTTGTATGGAGTACAATGTAGATCTTTAGCTTGTATTTATGGAGTGACCATTACCTCTATATTTTCATCATTTATATTTATATTATATTTCAATCATATTGTAAAATTACTTTCTTTCATATTTTTTGCATCTTATTAGGACCTATGTTAGATCTCTCCCACTACATATATACTCAAAATCTAACAAGAAGTTAAGGTACTTGGATCAACTATGTTGTTCCCACAAAATAAAATATTTTAATCCCATTTAATTTCCTTATGTGGCCTTTCACCACAAGCTAAGGTATATTCACCAATATCACTAAATAAAATGGTCAGTTTCTTTTTATGTGCTTCACTTCCACTATCCCATCCTACAAGTCTATGCATAATATTAATTGAGAAGGATATTCTTAAAGTTATCTAAACTACCTTTATAATATAAGACTCAAACTTTTACCAATCATAGATCTATGATATTATAAATCATACAAGACTAAAACTCCCTATAAAAATAAACTATCTATACACAATAGATTTAGTGATTCCTTCCATATTGAACTAAAAGATTCTTATTTTATATCCATTGAATTTTTTTTTTAGGATTATTTCTTCCTACCCTTTTAATTATGGTTGGTGATAAGCTAGGTTATAATGGATATTCAATTTTATATGTTAGATCAAATTATAAAGAATTAAAAAAACCATACCCATTTTACACCATGTAGTAATGTAAGTGTCTCCTTTAATGACTTCATTATCAAATTCCACTCATTTTTGCAAATAAAAAATAAATTCCATGACAATACTCAAGCTTGAGATGCTATATGAATTTCTCTTGACCTAAAATAATTTCAATTATTTCCATCTATAATGCATCTTAGTATTCTTCCATATATCATCCATTCTTCTAAAATGGTGAATTTATCAATGGATTCTACTCTTCATAGCCATAGGATTGATTTAAAAATTCAATCTTTAGCAACATTAATAGCAACATGAGATGCATGCTTTTAGGTATTTCTTACCCCTTGTATTAATACATATGGTGTAACATGTTTGATTTGGCATATCATATCCTATCACTTTATTCCCATCATAAAGACCAAATCTACTTATAGATTTTATGTTAAAATTATATTTGAGACTATTATAGCTATTATTTATAAGTATTTCTACCATATTAACTTGTTATCATATCATCCTAGCTAGATCTATAACCTTGTTAGCCCACATGGTTCCTTTTCTTTTCCAAATTTTTTTAGACATGGATATCTTTTCCTTATCTAAATGCATCATCCTTATTGAGTATATTATTAAAAATGGTCGACAAATTGTTTGGATCACTAATCAAATCAATTTACTAGATACATTTAGTGAAAATGGTCGACCCTCTATATATTATAGATTATCCATTTATCATTTTTACAATGACCTCAATCATTCCCTGAATATCAACTATATTATATGGTTTACTTCATCCATACTTTTAAATATTAAGATATTGAATTTAAAAAATTATTGTATTTATAAGAAAATCAAATAAATTAATCTTTAAAATAATAAATATTAGCCTATAATTATACTTATAAGTCTACTACTTTATTAGCAAAAGGATTTATACATTAGATGGCTTGAAAACAAACTGAACACATGATTTCAAGAGGTCTATAATACTACTAATTTAACACATAAAACACTTTAAACTTAAAGTATTAATACAAGAAAAAATGTATGATGCATTAATGCAAATATATTTTTATTCAAATCTTTTAAAATGTAATCAAGTACTCACACTTTTCTACTTTAAAATTTTAGGAATTATTGGGTACAAACTATTAAAATATCATTATTAAGGGCACTATATTATTGGTAGTCATATACAATCATTGATATGGATGAAAGTTCTATATAAATATATGTTTCTTAAATATATTGAACTTACAATTTGGATTTATTTATGTCATAAATATTACTTTGATAAAAATATCTTTTATGGATACAAATTTTGGTACAATATTTTTATGTAACAATTATTTTCCACATACTACATGATTATTATTACAAAAATCTTAACCTTGACCTTCTAAAGTTCTAAATAAGATGATTTGACCCTCATTCTTAACACACCTTAACTAATCTTAAAACGTTTTAGTAAAATATTAAAACTTGATATTAGAATTATTTAAAAGAGATGGATTGGGTTACAAAGCTGATGGTGGTAAAGGAGGATATTGAGTAGTGGTACTAGTAGAGGTCTTAGTAGAGGTATTGGTGGGATGCTATTGGAAACACTACGTAGAGGTTCTAGTGTAGGTCCTAGTATTAGAGGTGGAGCCAACATAGGATAAGGTATAAATGGTAGAGTTGTTATGGAGCTTATGGAAAACTTGGAGAAGGATCAGGTGGTAGTGTTGGTGGGTTTTTTCAAGAGTAGACAATTTGAACCTTCTTATGTTAAATTTTAGTCTTCATTGTTAGTAATACCTAGATTGTATTAAAACCATCTTAGCCTACATTCCACCAATATTTGGATTCCTCTCTTTTGGGCTATTTGATGTGGAATCTATCATTATCTTAGGTTAGGATTAGTTATTATAACTTATTCTCAATTTATGCACTTCAATCATGTGTTATGTTTCATTCCCTCAAGGTTATAACACATTGATGTGTAGGAAAGAACAACTTTCATTTCAATGTAAAATAAAATTTAAAAAATTCGAACACCCTTAAATTGTTTACCTTTGCTAATAAGTTTTGATGTTTGGACATAAGATAATATTACCACTTGTTGTGGTAAGTAATGTATTCTAAATGATAAAATTCATTTTTGAAATAGGTTTATAAAATGAATTTATATGTTGCAAATGGTGTTGCTTCTTCAAAGCTCCATACGGACACTTGCAGGTTTCCTATAATTAATTAGTAAACATGATCTATTCCCTACATATGTACGACAAAAAGGAGAAGGATTTTTTAGTGCTACTTTGAGATTTTTGCATATTATTTTCCTATTGTTATTCTAATTTTAAAAATTAAGGGATAAAGCACTAAAGGATTGAACTCTCAAAAGCACCAACATGTCTAGGCATTGGTCAAATAGTATAAAATAGAGGGACAAAAGTTGATCCATACGAATTTAAAAATCATTTATCACAATATTATTGCACATCCCATAGAAAATGGTAGGCACCTCTCTACATAGGTTATGACATTAGTGATGAGGATGACATTCATGATTTTTTTAATATCAATTATATGTCATCATGAAATTTTTCATTCCATTTGAGCAAAAATGTATTAAATTTAGAAGTCATATCTATATTATTTTGATAATATCTTAAATTTAAAATTCATCTATCTATATTTTTTTGATAAAATATAACCAATTTGACATAGAACCTTTAACTTACATTTTGTGTGTGAGAGAGTGAGAGAATGAGTGAAAATGTAAAATAATACATTTTTAAAATATTATAATAAAAGTAAAGTTTACTAGATTTCATTGAACCAAGAGGGTTAATTGCTAGTTGTACATAAAATATAAGAAATAGGACTCACTATACTTGATCAACATTTATACTAGTGAAAGTGAAGAATCCCACCTAAATGTGTCTAATGACTCCATGTTTAAACCTATCACTATGTGTAAACGTAAAAGAACATATTTTTAAAACATTATAATGAAAGTAAAGCCTACTAGATTCCATTGAACCAAGAGGGTCAATTGCTAGTCATACACCAAATATAAGAAAGAAGACTCACTATACATGCTCAACATTTATACTAGTGGAAGTGAAGAATCCTACCTAAATATGACTAATGACTCCATGTTTAAACCTATCATAGAGAGAGTGTGGTGTGTGTACATGTGTGAGAGAGTGAAAATGTAAAAGAACACATTTTTAAAACATTATAATAAAAGTAAAGCCTACTAAATTCCATTGAACCAAGAGGATCGATTGCTAGTCATACAACAAATATAAGAAAGAGAACTCACTATACCTGCTCAACGTTTATACTAGTGGAAGTGAATAATCCCACCTAAATAGAGCTAATGACTCCATTTTTAAACCTATCAGTAAATTGAAAATGCAAATTGAGGTTGATAAAATTTATAAATTACCAAAGTTGATAAAGCTATTAATGTGGCTTATAGAGAACTGCATATTTGCATTAGAATCACTATAATATCATTACTTATATCTATAATGAAAAAAACTAAAGAAAAAAATTCAAAGAAGATCAAGATTATATAAAATAAATTGATGGAAAAATAATATATTTTTCCTCAATTGAATATATATAAATGCAAGTATAATAAACAACCATATCTCATTTCTATTTTGCATGTAAGAATTTATTATTATGTAATTAGATTATATTAAATATTATTTTACATGGAATTCTTATTTAATATCACTTATACATATTTTCAATATCATTTTAAATTAAAAAAATAATATGCATGTAAAAAAAAAAAAACTTTTTTAAATAACTAATTTTTTTTATTTGGTTAGTGTGAGAAATCCTACTATTAATTTGTTAACACCATAATAATATACCAAAAAATAAGTTAGAGATAAATTAGTTGATAATATTTTACGATGCTTAACCTTTCAAAATTATAAAATATTATTTTATAATATATTTACTTATTATATTACATTTAGATACTTAATAAATATTATATTATATTCAAAATTTATATATTATTTTAAATAATATATTTAAATTGTATAACTATTAGCCAACAATTAATATATTTTGTTTATATTTTATTATTATTTTAATCACTTTTTATATTTTTATTTTGAATATATAAGAGAGTTGGTTACAACGACATTAATAATAACTGTAGGGTTCAAATCATAAGGGTTGCTTCTAACAAGCCTATTTGTCTCTTGTTGTTTATCGGACCCACGTGAGAGGGAGACCAATAGTCATTCAGGGTTGGTATTGTCATTGGTCTTGCGTGCACTTAGAAGATGACTACTACCTTTACTAAATGACACCCCAAAATTTGAACCCAAATCTCTTTTTAATAAATACCTGGTAAAACAAACACTTACCAATATTTAAGATATTATTATTATTATTATTATTTCAAAGTAACAAGCCAATCGATCACATGGATAACACGTCTACTTATAAAGCTTTCCCATTCCATTTTCTAAAAAATAATTAGGGCTGGGCATACTTTACTCACGGAAATACATACATGCTAAAAGCTTTTAAATTTTTATTAGTTAAAAATTTTAAATATACTTTTGAGAATGTTGTAATTATGTTGTATAAAATATTAAACCTAAAAATATAAATAAATAAGTAAATAAAGATTTTAATCTTTAAGTCTGATTTATAACGTCTTTTACATATGGGGTTGGGAAGGAAAGTATATAAAAAAATGGATAATACACTTAAGCTCATTGATGGCTCTGAAACTTTTCAAGCCAGAACATAAATAAGAAAAGAGAAAATCGCCGACACACTACAGAAGCTCAGCCCACATCGTGGACTACGCTAAGATCTTTAGATGTACAGGAAAACTGACTCGCTCTGGATACAGATCAGGTGACGTAAACATGAAACTAAAAACTACTACAGCGTATTTAAATGGAAGGACTAAGGTACTGGAAAACTTTTGCCCTGACAAACACATCTGTGAGAAAGAGGGGTGATTGGATGATCAGCTTTCCGATGTTTTGGCTTCAGAAAATCATGGTGAGAACTGTGACCATGAAAATGTCCGAGTCTCATGGTAACTCTGGTGCAAGGATTGCAAGCCCCACAGGCCCAAGAACAGTCAGGTACAGAAGATCCAGCAACCGTTTGTAGAAGAACATTGGCGTTTCCCTTATTCATCCCAGCCTCTTCTTGCTCAGCTAAAACCTGTGAAAAAATCAAACAACAACACCAAAGTTACATAACAAATTATGATTAATCTCAATTCAGTTCTATTTGAAATGTCTCAGAGGTGATACTTTACATGAGAATCCAAGCTCGGTACATTAGAGACATCTTTGCAAAAAGAATCCTTTGCTCTGGATGAAGCTGCAACCACTTTGGAACAAACACCAACATAAATTCTCAGAAGAAATTTTAATAGGCTATTTGGTTGTCTTGTGACTACATTCTTTCTAGATAGATAAATAGATGATTATTAACGTGGAACGAAATTCAATTTTAAATTTTAAATAGATAAATAAATGATATTAACATAGAACAAAATTCCAATCATAAATATACTACTAAACTTGCATCACAAATATGCTAGTAAACGTCTCAAACATTTGTGGATTAGATACCCATCTATGCTGTATTTTATGTTTTCCTTAACATATTCATTCGTTAAAGGGTTTTTTTATGAAATGTATTAGATACCCTTGGAACTGTAGATCATCAAGGGAACCACCCAAAATGCCACGAGAAGCAGAACCGCAAAATAATGACCCATCAACTTCATGGATTTTCTTCGCATGTTGTTTCTCTTTCTCGGAACCTGTGAAACTTCGAATCACCAATGCCTACCTTGTTGACAAATGGTGGGTTGCCATGGCTCATAACGGGATTTTTTTTTAAAGTCATAACGGGACCATTGATCTTGTCATAAATGCTCAGAAGTTCACACGGATTGAATGCCCAAATGTTCACGTAACAAGGCCAATGAAATCTCCGAAACACTAACGTCAACTCGTGACCACTGACGGCCATAAGAAAAGAATGGAGAGTATAATCCCAAGTTTCGTGACCCTGAGAACGAAGTTTTTTCTACCCGCGGTAAGGCCTGTGAAGAGTTGTCAAGGCCTTGGCATTCCATGTGATTTCGCAAAGGGCCTGTAAAATCGTATGAACGGGATTCCATGTGAATTCTATCAATGATTCTCCAAACTTAAACCTATACCACACCTCCATTGCCTCATCCATAATGGCTCTCCTTGTCAAAATGTCATATAAATTTCAAGGGGCCAGTAAAATTTGGCAGATGGATTCGATCTGGTAAAGATTTTCTCTTGTATCAGTGTGATCACTAGTTAAAAGAAAAGAAGACTCTTGGAAGGTGCATAGTTTCAGTGGTGGGTATCATCAGTTTTCATCATGAAATCCTCCACTGTTTCTGCTTATTTCATTCCCCTTCTTCTTCTCCTCCTCCTCTCCACTGCATTTGGAAGGCACGTTGGGCTGCAATCTGGTAAGTTCATGCATCAATTTGAACATTGATTTGGTCTGGATCTCAAAAATGATAATGATATTTTGTCTCTTTTAAGGCTTATTGGTTTGTACTTAGATTTGTTCTGGATTTAAAAAATGATAATGATATTTGGTCTTCTTTAAGGTTTATTGGTTTGTACTTATGTGTCATTTTTAAGAATCTTAAATTCAGAGATGGCTTTTTTCAAATTGTGTATGGTTATCTTGATTTTCCAGTAGAAATCAGACATGGCATGAATAAGAAAAGTAGATATAATACATGGAAAAAACAAAAAAAAAAAATTGGATGTCTTCCTCTATTTCAATCAAACCACCATTGTAGAGTAAACACGATTGACTATACGAGGTTCAAAGCTTATATATTGTAGAGATTAGATGGAAGGGTAGGATATATAAGTCATAGTATAAAGTAATGTAAAGTAAGTTATTGATTCATTGAAATAAAAGATGATTTTGATATTGGTAGAAAGGATTATGGATGTAATCGATTTTTATATATAAAAATATATTTAATATACATAATTTTTATGTACGTTAAATGTTTATATATATAAGCAAACCATCTATATAAGCAAACCAAGATGGTGTGGGTGACTGTAAAATTTTATGGCACTTTCACTAACAAATGCTTCACAATGCTGCAGATATTCACAGATCAAGCTTTTCTAGCCCGAAGCAAGAATTGAAGACATCTACAACAATAGAAAAGGACTCCATGTCCAAGGGATTTCTCTCTGCCACACAGCACATAAGTTTGAAGGTATATAGTTTATATTAATTTGGAGTTTGAATAATGTTATTGTTATTATAAATGGTGACTATGACAGTGCTGACATGCTGACATTAAATTGTTTGCAGGGTCATGAGAAGCGTGCAGGGAAGGACAAAATGCAACAAATGCTGCAGACTGCAGGGTCCAGCCTGCCAGACTGCTCACATGCATGCGGTTCATGTAGTCCTTGCAGGAGAGTGACCATCAGTTTTAAATGCTCAGTGTCCACAGAGGAATCTGAAGCATGTCCCATGGCTTATAGATGCATGTGCAAGGGCAAATACTTTCCTGTTCCTTAAATTCCTCCAGTCACTAGGGAACATAGAAAAGCGGCACCTTCTTGTAATATATTACAGATGAGCTATTTTTGCCATGTGTAAAATGATGAAAAGGAATTATTCTCTGTATAGTATTCGTTTGTTTATTCTTGAGGCTATTTCTTGGTTGACTCTTCATCTTCAAATTAGTTTGAGCCATGTAGCGTTTGGTTTCATAATCATTGCGATTTGGAAAATTAGCAGTCTTGTGATCAATAAGAATCTAAAACGATTAGTTGATGCTCAACTACAAGAAGTCAAATATATGTGATAGTATTATCATGTGAGGCGAAAGTTAGAGTATATTTATAAATGCATCCTTTAAGAAGCTTTAGCTTTGAGGCGTCACCTGAACGTGATAACTATAGTGAAATGTGAGGCCAGTTTCCTAGGAGTTCTATTAGATCTATGGGGTTTATTATTATAATTTTCAAAAATATAATTATTTAAAAATAGGGTTAAAAGTATTTTTTTAATTTATTTAAATTTATTATAATATTATATTTTAATTTAGGACAAAAGAAATACTAAATATTTATATCTAAAAAAATATGAAGAAAAATGTATTGAATACTTATAATTATTTTTTAAAAATAAGAAGAAAAATTTATTGAATACTTAGGTAGTGGTTTGTATTTAATATTTTAATTATTGATAAACTTCTTTTAATAAATTATGTGTGGGGTTTTTATTGGAATAAATATCATCAAAATATTAAATATTTATATTAGGTTAGTTAAACAATGTTTATCTTGTTTTTTTATGAAAGATGTTTTTATTTTATTTTTTTATGAAAAATATTTATCAACTTTCTTAAGGTATTATGCCACCACAATCAATTTTTTATCATTTTTTTTGAGAGATAAAATCTCTTCTATCAATTTAATTTTAAACTTCTCTTATCAACTTTAACCATCTTTTCTTAAATATTTAGAATCATTATCAAAATTAATCTTACTGAATTCATATATCATTATGTTAACCTCCATGTTCTATATAGTCCTTGTCATTATTATTTATTTCATTACACAACTTTTATAAAGGTTTTTTGTTTTTAAGATCTTCTATAATCTTCACCTTCATACCAAAGGTCATGATAATGAAATATGGTGGAAACATTCTAAAAAAAAAAGAGCTAATTTATATGTTTTTTAGATTCATTTAATTTTAAGGATAATATCCTAGTAAATTAACTAATTCATATAAATACGAAAAATAAAATAAAATTTTCTAAAAGGATGCATCATTGTTATGTACTTTGGATTATACCAAAAAGATCCAAATTCAAACCATGGAATAGATGTATGAGTGGTTTTAAGAATAAAACAAAATTAAAAAATATTTGATATTTTTATAACATTAATATGTTTTAAAATAAGAAGTTAAAATTTATAATCATTATAATAAAATAAAATAAAGGTTAAGATTAAATTGAATAATAATTGAAGATAAAACTTATTTTTTTGTTTATTGGAGAACAATGGGTTGTACTGGGGTCCCTCACCCTTGAAAATTATAATTCTCTCTTTTAGAGCTTGAGAGTTTATAAACATACCCAATTCTCACCTCAACTGAATTTCTATAGTTAGATACCTACATTATTTTACACAAAATGTTTGAATTCATGATTTTCATTTTTTATCCTTCTTGATATTTTCTACAACTTTCACAATAGAAAAACTCCATCTCTAATGTCTATACATTACATCTTAGTAGAGTAATATTTCCAAAAACATCACACATGTCTATCATTGCATCTTAGTAGAGTAATATTTCTAAAACATCACACTTCCTTCGTGAAATGTAAGTGCAACCACAAAAACTGTAATAAATAGTTTAAATGAAAACACATTAATGCTATAAAATAAATTAAATATTACCAATGAAAAATATTAAAGTAAATCTTAATCATTTTTAAAATAGGAAAAGTAAATCTTAATAATTATTTGATTTAGGAAGTCAACATTTTCTTGTTAGCTTTAGCTAAACTTACTACTTCCTCTAACCATGAAAAAAGAGAATTTAACTTCATGATCCTCAATTGAAATCCTTTTATTAGTTTACATATTTTTAACCCTTCTAAATTTATCCAAGATTCAACTTCATTATTTGTCTTAAATCCACTATTGAAAGCATGATTGGAATTTTGTTCATGTTAATACCTATCTATCTATCTAATTATTCCTCCTCCTCCTAGTCCTCGATTTCCTTTAGATGCTCTAGAAAAATTCAAATTGACCAACTCCACATCTAGTGGTTTCTACTTTATATTCATTGCTTCTTTTTGTTGCTAGTGTACCCAACATCATAATTCTATTTTATGACTTGAATCCATCTATCAAGAATTTGCTTCCACATTAAGGATTAGGGGAGTTGATAGGGTTGGTATAGAATCCTCTATGGCTAAAAAAAATTCCTTTTCATTACCTCTAAATTACTTTCCTTTCCTTTAAATATTATTTTATTCCTTTCTAGCCATATAGTCCAAACTATTGTAACTTTTGATATATCCCAAATTTTCTATAAAGCCTCACTCTTAAAAGTGCTCTACCATTGCTTTAACCATTCTTTAATTCTTCATTCATTACCATGCATTTACCAAGCATATTAAGAATTCATTGATATAGCTTCCCATATCAGTGTCCTAAGAGATAATCTATACCTCCTCTTTTTTACAAAGAAAACATTGTGAGGGGCCATGAAAACCCTGTTTCATAATGTTATTTGAGCATAAATTTCTTCTATGACCTACTATCCAAACACACATTTTGACTTTAGGAATACTTGGGCTTTCCCAAATATCTCTTCATATTCTTGTGATATTCCTATTTTGTTGGTTCTTTACTTTAGATCCACTTATTCTAGTGTGTTCTCCCAAGATTTTCAACTCCCAAATCAACTTATCCTTTGTTCCCCTTGGAATAGTCATTGTTGTTATATTTCTACAATTGCCTCCTAGAATCAATGTCTTATATACTTGTAAAAAATATTCTTTCCATTTGTATCTTCCTTCCTAATCCTTGTACAAAATGTTTGAAACCATATCACCATATTTATCTTGAATTAATCTCATCCATGGTTTCAAATTTTGATCTAGATTTAGTGGTTTTTTTATCACACCAAGTATCCATCCAAATATAATTTTTTTCTCTAGTTTCCACCATCCATCTTAGATATTTGATCACTAGATCAATTGATTTTTTTAAACCATTTCATAGTGCATAACCATTTAGTAGTGAGAATGCAATAAATATTAAGCTTGGGTTATTGGATTAAACATTTTCTTAAAAAAATTCTTGCCCATTATCTTTAACTATTTTTGTACAACCTCCAAATTATTTTTTCCCTAAAAACTAATTTTACATCTATAATAACTCTTAAACCAAGACCTTACCTAATTTTATCATCACATACCTTACTCCATTTCAACAAAAAAATAAATTTAAAACTTTAATTATCTATAATAAATTATTTTTAAAATAAATTAATGTGAAAAAAAGAGAATTGATTTTTTTATTTGCTTTAAATGGTAAATATTGATGGCGATAACAAAGTATTTTCATTTCTCAAATTTTTAATTTGTATACATAAAGGAAATGAATAAAGAAATTAACGATAATTATTTAATATAAAAATATTTTTTTTTATTACATAAATGAATTGGAACATTATAATATCACAAATATAAAGCATAGGGAGAAAGAAAATAACGATAGATAGCTATCACCTTCTTAATTTCAAGCTCAAAACCTCTCCTTATTTTAATGGATTATAGTATATTAAAAATTTGCTATATTAATGGATTATAGTCTCTTGTGAGTTTTTTTATGGTGCATGCCCTTATAGTTTATTTAGTAAAGAATGGTTACTATTTTTCTTTTTAATATGTGTTTATTTATATATATATATATATATATATATTTATTTATTTATTTATATTTGGTAATATTAAGATATGGGGTTTTGACCAGGAATCCCCTAACCTGTTACAACAACTTCACCAAGGAGACACACACCTACCCCCTCACACACTCACCCACACCACGGTTTGAACCTTGGACCTCCTGAAGAAGAGCCAAAGCCCAAACCATTGTGCTCACCCCCAAGTGCAATGTAAATAAATATTGATGTACGGTTTTTAAAAATAAATTAATTAAATATAAATTGGTCTAGCATAAGTATAATTTAAATATAATTTTAATTTTTAAGAATATAAATAAAATATTAAGTAATATTAGAGAATATTATATGGTAATTTTTTTTTTGAATGGCCATTTTAATTATAAAAATAAAAATCCTTTATAGCCAAAAATAAAGTGTGCGAGAAAAAAACACACCCCCAATGCCACTAACTTATCCTAATAGCAGATAAAGGAAAACAAATTGCACCATACGAGCACCACGACCATTAACAACAAACTAAAAATATGCTACAACCAGAAAGGTTTTTAAAGAAGTGAGCCTGTGGTAGACAGGGACTTATCCATATAATAATATAATGTTAGTTTTTGCTAGAGTGAGTGCAATAAATGAACGAGAAGTGAGAAGCATAAACAATAATTAGGAAGCAACTTGTGAGAAAGGAGAGAGCACCACATCTTGTCAATCTTTTTTCATATCTTTAGATAAACTCAAAAACTAAGGGATTTATGTGAAGAAAAACTAGGTAGCAAGATAACAAATTCATTTTGAAAGTATTAAAATAAAATGGGGATTGAATTCACATTACTTTATGACTTTTCTTTTGAAAGGAATTTTCTCATTATTTTCTCTTATTCATAAATTTGATTTAAATAGTGAATGGAAGCCCTTGGTTTAGGTGCAAATATGTATTATTTTAAGACTATAGAGTGAGAATATTTTTATGGAGATTAGGCTTTTGGACTTCCTTACCAACTTATCAATAAGGAGGTTTTGAAGAATATTGGCAATACTTCAAGCGAGTTCATCTAAGTTTGAAAAACTACTAAGGAGAGAAGGCATTTAAGCAAACTATATACACTCAAATATGTATTTCCATGGATATTTGAAAATCTTTGTCATAGTCTATTAGGACTAAATACAAATCAAGTGAATATGATCAATAAGTGGATTATGAAAATATTGTATTCTATTATTGCAAATGTCATGAGATTGGACACATAGTAAGAGATTACAAATGAAAATGATGGAGAAAGAGATGGATATTTTTGGGCAAGAGGAAAACTTCAATATGAAACAAGGATATTATATCATAGGAGAAGTTGGGTTGAATGAAGGATTTTCCATTGCTAAGAAAGTGAGAAGAAAAATCAAACTACATCATCAAATGAAAAAGGCCATTACAATTTTCTCAAATAAACCATTACAAGAAAAATGACACAATGGATGAGGAAGTACAATGCACATGTTCAAATATAGAAGCTATTAAAGGTGCGAAGAAAAATGGGAAGGCAAATTTTAAAGCAAAGGAGTATGGGGAGGAAAACTTTAAAGTAAATTAGGTGAAGGAGTTCAAGGTTAATCTAGGTAAATTATCTAAATTTTTATCAATTAGCATAAAAGCTTCTCCTTGCAATAAAAATAATAGTACAAAGTATATCTATTACACTTTAAGCTTTCAAGAGCAGCTCAATAAAGAAAAGCATATGAAGGATATCCAAGGAAATTTAGGGTTTCCAAGGTAGCAAAAGAAAGTAGTGAGTACACAAATCATCGATGCACTTTAGGGTTTTTGAGGTGACATAAATAATAAGGTGTTTATGAGGTCATTCCTTGCATTTCAAATTATTTAGAACAACAAAAAAATTTATAAGATTGTGGAAAAAATCATGCAAAATAAGTTCTTCATATTGATTGAATTGACATATATATACAATAGCAAAATAGTTGGTTGGGTAACCAACCAACTTCTTTGTTGGAACCTCCTTAACCAACTAGGAGAAGCGCATGCTTAATTAACATTAATGTAATAGCCCACCCATGAATAATATTGCCCTATAACAAGCTATATGATGTGCGCTAACATCCCCCATTATTACATTAATGGCAAATGCAGAGAGCTTTGTGAAATACTTCGAACTTGACTCGTCCAAGTGCTTTGGTGAAAATATCTGCAACTTGCTCTTCAGTAGGGATGTATTGGAGTTGTATATGATGCTTTGGAACTTCATCGCGAATAAAGTGACAATGAGTGTCAATGTGTTTGGTGCGATCATGAAAAATGGGATTCTTGACAAGGTTCAAAACACCTTGATTGTCACAAAATAAATGCAGTGGAAGATTTCTTGGAAGACCCATATTTGTGAGAATGCGACGTAGCCATATTATCTCGCAGACTGCTCCACTAGTTGCACGATATTCTACCTCTATAGATGAAATAGCAACTACCTACTACTTTTTTCTATGCCAAGAGATAGGACCAGATCCAAGATGAAAGATATATCCGAAAGTTGATTTTCGATCATCAACGGATCCAGCATAGTCGGAGTCCGTGTATCCTTGTAGATAAAACTTGTTATTCTTTTTGTATTCCAAGCCAAAATTTGTTGTACCATGGACATAATGTAGAACTCTTTTTGCTGCTTTCCAATGACTGACCTTAGGTTCCTGCATGAACCGTGAAAGATATCCCACAACAAAACTGAGATCAGGCCTGGTATTGGTTAGGTATATAAGACTCTCGATCAATTGATGATAGAGAGTGCTATCTACCTGCGGAGATTGATCATATCTAGATAACTTAAGTCCTACTTCCATTGGAGTAGCTTTTGACTTACAATCAATCATACAATATTTATCAATCAAAGTCTTGGCATATTTCTTTTGTGTAACTCTGATATGATGTTTCTTTTGAGTTACTTCTAAACCAAGATAGTAGTGCAGAAGCCCCAGATCTGTCATTTCAAAAGATATCTTTAGATCATTTTTCACTGTATCAATCATACTGTCTAAACTACCTGTTATGATCAAATCATCTACATATAGCACCAGAATCACTATATCAAAACCATTATTCTTTATATAGAGATTCGCATCTGACGAACTTCATTGGAATCCATGTTGCAATAAGTGACTATCAATTTTTATGTACCAAGCTCGAGGAGCTTGTTTTAGCCCATACAAGGATTTGATCAACTTACAAACTTTCTGTTCTTGCCCTTTAACAACAAATCCTTCAGGTTGGGTCATGTATACTTCTTCTTGTAGATCACCATTAAGAAAAGCACTTTTTACATCCATTTGATGCAACTTCCACCCAAACTGAGCTGCCATGGCACACAAAACTCGAATGGTAGTCATTTTTGTAGTAGGGGCAAAAGTCTCTTCATAATCTATGCCTTCTTTTTTAGCATAGCCCTTTGCAACAAGACGGGCTTTATGCTTATCAATAGTACCATCTGCCTTATACTTTACTTTGAACACCCACTTGCAGCCTATGGGCTTCTTTCCTGAAGGCAGATTTACTAGCTTCCATGTATGATTTTTCATGAGAGATGTATGTTCTGCTTCCATAGCAGCCTTCCACTGAGGCTCACTAAGTGCATCCTGAACTGTATTGGGTTCATTTTCATCCAATGTTGTCATATAAACCCTTTCATCTTCCATATCTATTTCCTTGTCTTCTTCTACATCTACAGATAGATCATCGAATTGTTGGCAAAGTTCATCAACCTCTGAAGTTGATGCCTCTGCTCTCTTCTGCTATGTCATACTACGAGTACATGGTCGATCTAGAGTTAGATCTGGAAGTGATGTCAATTTGGAATCTCTCAATGTACTAGTATACCATTTTGGAATTTTGTTCTGAGGAGGTGGAGTCTCTTTCTTAGGCTCATCTTCCTCAAGGTATACAACTGTAGAAGTGTTATTTGAAGTGAAAGCTTCATCAAATACTACATATCTACTTATATGTGTCTTCTTGGTCATAGGATCTATCAATCGATATCCCTTGGAATGCTCATCATAACCAAGAAAGATACATTGCAGGGTCTTCTCATCTAACTTTTTCCTTTTCTGTTTGGGTATATGCATGAAGGCCTTACAACCAAAAACCCTTAGATGAGAAATGGAAGGTTTCTTACCATTCCATGCTTCTTGTGGAGTTTTACCCTGTAGAGCTCTTGTGGGTGCTCTATTCAGGAGGTATGATGTTGTGTTTACTACTTCTACCCAATACTGATCCTCAAGATGTGCTCCCTTCAGCATACATCGAACCATTTCCATAATGGAACAATTTCTCCTCTCTGCAACTCCATTCTATTGAGGTGTATAGGCAGTAGTCAGTTGTCTCTTAATCCCATGTTCTTTCAAAAATGATGAAAATTCTTTGGAAGTATATTCCCCCCTCGATCTGAGTGGAGGGATTTGATGAAACATCCAGACTCTTTTTCAACAAGTTTCTTGAATTGTTGAAAGTATGAAAATACCTCTGATTTCAATTGGAGGAAGAAAACCCACATCTTGCAGGAGTAATCATCAACGAACAATTGAAAGTACTTATTTCCACCATAACTAGGGGGCATAGGACCGCATAGATCGGTGTGTACCAACTCCAAAGGTTTCGTAGCTCTGGAAGAGCTAGATTCAAAAGGTACCCGGTGTTGCTTCCCTACTAAGCAATCCGAGAAAACTAGTAAGATGGAGGAGAGATGAGGAAGTCCTCTCACCATATCATATTTGCTCAATTCGAGCAAATATCCTGAACTAAGATGCCCATATCTTCTATGCCAGAGAGAAGTAACCTCCTTTGTAGTTGCTTCTAGAGCAACATGAGGTGTTGAAAGAGCATCAAGAATGAACAAGCCATGCTTGTAGGAACCGGTTGCGACATGTTTACCTTTGTGGGTTATAAAACATCTCTTCTTGCCTTGCACAACTTGGAACACAACATCCATTTTTCTATCCAACATCTGAGGAACAGACAACAGATTATTGGCCAATCCGGGGACATAGAGGACCTTCTCTATCTGACATCAACCATCTGGAAGAGTGACAGAAACATTCCCTTCACCCTTTACTTGGTAGACTTGATCATCAACAATGGTGACTGACTTTCCCTCTTTCTCCTCAAATGTGTCAAACCATGATTTGTCTCCAGTCATGTGCTTACTAGCTCTTGAATCGATATACCATACAACATCTATCTGGGAAGATGAAGTATGGGTCATGAGCACCTTGTGTGCTCTTTCAGAGTCAGAATCTGAATCGGATCCAGAGGAATCTGGGTCTGAGTTGGAGTTAGCATAAGCAACATGTCCCTTAGGTTGCTTATGTTTCTTTTTGTATTGTTGTTTCTCTTTCCCTTTCTTCTTATGAGATTGATCATTTTGTTGCTTGTTTTTGAACCAACACTTGTTGGTGTCATGGTTATTCATATCACAAATCTTGCAATATTTATCCTTCTGCTGATTTTGTTTCCCTTTTCCTTTGGAATAAGGACCCCCTTTTTGAGACTATCCTTGTTGCTTACCCCTTTGTTGGGTGGAAAGGGCATTATCTGGCACCTCATCTTTCTGAACCTGATTGGCCTCCTTAGTCTGAAGCAAATTTACCAACTCCACAAAAGATACTTGTCTACCAGAAACGTTGAGGGAAGTGATCAACATCTTATAGGAATCTGGCAATGCTCGCAAGATGACAGAGTTCAAGATATCATCATCCACTGGTTTTCCCATAGCATTTAGTTTGGCTTTCAGTTCTGCCACTCTGCAAAGGAAGAGATCAACTGTCTCCCCAGAATTCATACTGAGGGTATGTAGTTGAGTTTGAAGGTTGAGAATAGTGGACTGATTCTTTCCTTCATACACAATATTCAAAGCAGCCCAAGCTTCAGGACTGGTTTTGGCATCACAGATATGAGGTTGGACCTCATCTGTAGTAGCAAGCAGGAGAAACATGAGACCTTTCTTGTCCTTCTTATCCCAAGCTTCTTGATCGGTTCCTATTGTTTGAGGGTGTTTTGTAGTGCCATTCACTACATCCCATAAATCTTCCACCTGAAGAATGTCTTTCATATTTGTCTTCCATGGAACAAAGTTAGGACCTTTTAGCAACTAGGAATCTGAGAGATATTTGTGAATAGTGGCCATTGTGAAAAACTCCTTATTTCCCCCTTTTGTTTTAGAATTTTGCAAGAAATGTACTTGGATCCCCCCTTGTTTTGGCAAAATAAACAATAGGGAAAAGAGAAAAAAAATGGCCCTGTTTCAAATAGGCACAAAACAACTTATCCCTCCAAAAATTCGTGTCGTCTCCTTGGAAAAAATTGTGAGCATCAACTTTGAAAACAACAACTTTTGTGCAACAATTTCTTTTTCTTTTTAGCAATTTTGAAACATTTTTGAAGCAACTTTGTAAATTTTGTTTTGTTATTGTTGACAAATTTGTCAAAAAAACAAAAAAAAAAATTTTATGGTTAGTGGGGTTGGAACCCCTAACCTCATTCACTGTGGGAAGTGAAACAAACCACTTCGACTACACCACCATTGTGATATTGGAGGCACAACGTGCCTATTAACAGTGTTGCACAGGTGCTCAAAAAACAAAAAAAAAATATTTTTTGTCTTATGGTTAGTGGGGTTGGAACCTCTGACCTCCCCCATTGGAGAAATAAGTCAAACCACCTCGGATACACCATGCATGTGGAAGAGAAGGCATGATGTGCCTCTTGTCTGCTCCTCAAATCCTAAATAGAGCAGTGAATAGTGAACATAGCAAAAACATGTCTTCGGGAGATTGGAACCCTGCACCTTCTGCGGCAACAATCTTAGGATCAAGCAAGGGTACCGGCTGGGCTGGTGCTTGCCATGGAAAGGTAGGAGAACACAATTGCAAATGTACACAACTGCCTGCGTACAAAAGAAAAAAAAAAAAAACCTCTTTATCCCACATGCACAAGGGAAAAGAAATTGGTTTGTTTTTATATCATCTGCGACATTATGTGTTTCGATTGCCTTCGGGCAATCAAGCCTTGCCCTCCTTTTGCCATCGAGCCAACCCCCGCATGCCACGTGTAGCCACCGAGCCAACCCAACATGCCACGTGTCACCCATATCCTTGTCAGCTTTTGAGCCACCCGTGTCCTGCCACGTGTTGTTAGCGTCCCTGTCAGCATCTACAAGGTCTTGTCAACATTTGTGAGGTCTCATAATGCATGCCTATCAATGTTTGCAAGGTCTCATTAGCATCTATGAGGTTTCATAATGTGTGCCTATCAGCATCTATGAGGTCTCATAATGCATGCTTGGTTCTGAGTCTTCCTCAGTATCTATGCCTAGTTCTGGTCTCGCCCACTCACTTGCCTGGCCGCCTAGTTTTGGTTTCACTTTCCTGGATTTGGTACCATGTGAACCTATGGAGAAATAATGCAAAATAAAGTGACTTCATATTGATTGAATTGACATATATATACAATAACAAAATAGTTGGTTGGGTAACCAACCAAATTCTTTGTTGGAACCTCCTTAACCAACTAGGAGAAGCGCATGCTTAATTAACATTAATGTAATAGCCCGCCCATGAATAATATTGCCCTATAACAAGCTATATGATGTGCGCTTACAGATAAGTCTGGTATGAATAATATAGAAAAATAGATTGCAAAAATGTGATCATAGAAGGAGATTCTTTAAATATTATCAACTTTGCAATTGGTATTCACACCCCTAGTTGGAGTATTGTCAACATGATTTGGGAATCTAAGATTCATATTTGGTCCTTGGAATCCTTAGATTGGTAAAATGTGACCATACAAGGAGAATCTTTAAATATTATCAACTCTGCAATTGGTACTCACACCCCTAGTTGAAGTATTTCAAACATTATAAAGAAATCTAAGAGGAATATTTGGTCCTTGAAAGACTTCCAAATTAAACATACTTATAGGTATGGAAACAAAAATTTTGATGCTTTGGCCAATCTCAATTTGTAGCAATAAGGTCTCACCACTTGGGAGGAAGGGTTCCATAAACTTCTCTCTCGACCTCCTTAATTGGCTCTTAATTTCTCTCTAGATGGATCATGTCTCATTCATGGAGATGTGGAATAGTAAATATAAATATTTTAGGGTGGTGGAGTGTACGCATTCTTTGTTGAGCAAGGTGCAGTAACATAATTGTCATTGTTGTCAACACAGACAGTTAGTTCAGTTGATGCAGTGAACACAGTCATGATGCAGTGAACAGGAAGTTCAAAAGTTGTTTAGAATATAAAACAATATTGTCATTATTGTCAACACAGTTAGATAGATCAGTTGATACAATGGACAGGAAGTTCAGATGCTCATAATTTATTTAGATGTAGTGGACAGGAAATTCAGAAGCAATTCAAAGTATGTACAGTGCTTTTCCAAGAAAATTGAAGTGACCCATTTGCAAAAGATCAAAGAAAAAGACAAGTAAGAAAAGTGTCACGATATCGTGACATATACAGTAGGCAAGAAAAACTATTGCGATTTCATGACATGTTAGAGGAGAGAGAAAAAGCTGGAAAAACTGTCACGATTTTGCGACATGTTAGAAGAGAGAGAAGCATGAAAAACTGTCACGATTTCGTGACATGTTGGAAGAAAGAGAAGAAGCAGGAAAAATTGTCACGATTTCGTGACATGTTGGAAGAGAAGAAGGCAAGTGGAAAAACTATCACGATTTTGTGACATGTTGGCAAAGAAAAAGGCAAGTAGGAAAACTGTCGCGATTTCACGACATGTTGGCAGAGAAAAATGCAAGTGGAAAAACTGTCGCGATTTCGTGACATGTCGCATTTTCACGACTTGATGAGAGTAGGAAGGCAGAGAAGGAAAAGTGTCACAATTTTGCGACATTTCGCATTTTCGCGACTTGAAGAGAGCAGGAAGGCAGAGAAGGAAAAGTGTTGCGATTTCATGACATATTGCAAGGAAGGTTGTAGGGACAAAAAAGTGTCACGATTTCGTGACATGTTGCAGGAGAGAGAGTCCGAAAGAAAAAGTGTCACGATTTCGTGACATAATGTAGAAGAGAGAGTCCGAAGTGTGAACTGTCACGATTTCGTGACAAGTTCGAGAAGAGAGAAAGTAACATGAAAAGTGTCATGATTTCGTGACTTGCTGCAAAGTTCAAAGTGAGAACTGTCGCGATTTCGCGACATGTTGTAGAGTTCAAAGTGAGAACCGTCGTGATTTCACGACATGCTGTAGATGAAAATGTTCCAAGTGAGAACTATCACGATTTCGCGACATGCAGCAAAGGAAAGGTTTCGAAGTGAGAACTATCATGATTTTGCGACATGCTACAGAGGAAAGTGTTCGAAGTAAGAAATGTCATGATTTCGCGACAGGTTGTGGAGAAAACGTACGGATGCAAAAAGTGTCACGATTTCATGATAGGATGAAGGGAAAGCGTATGGATGTAGAAAGTGTCATGATTTCACGATAGGTTGATGAGAAAGCATACGGATACAAAAAGTGTCACGATTTCACAACAGGCAAAAAAGAAAGCATACGGATGTAGAAAGTGTCACGATTTCACGACAGATTGAGATGGTAGCGTACGGTTGGAGAAAGTGTCATGATTTCGTGATAGAAACAGAAAGCAGGTCTTCAATAGGAGAAGTGTCATGATTTCATGACAAAAGCTAAGATGTGAAGTATGAAAGCAGAAGTGTCACGATTTCATGACAAAAGCAGAAAGGAGGTCGATGAAGGGAGAAGTGTCACGATATCATGACAAAAGCAAAATTGATGCTGATGAAGGCAGAAGTGTTGCGATATCATGACAAGAGCTTAGTTGAAGTTGAAAAAGAGAGAAGTGTCATGATATCACGACAGAAAGTAAATTCAAAGGTTAAGCAAACAGAAGTGTCACGATATCATGACAAAAGCTAAGTTGAAGTCCTCAGAGGCAGAAGTGTCATGATATCACGACAGAAGTGAAGACGAAGTCTGTAGAGGCAGAAGTGTCACGATTTCATGACAAAATATCAAATGAAGTCTACAGAGGTAGAAGTGTCGCGATATCGTGACAGAAGCAAAAAGTGAAGCCTACGAAGGAAGAAGTGTCGCGATATCGTGACATAAGAATAGAAAAAAGTATGACAAAAAAAGTGTAGCGATATCGCAAAGTTGATTCTGGAAACTAAGAGAAAGCATACGAAGGCGAAAGTGTCACGATATCGCGACATGTGTTTTCATGGCAACAATAATAGAAGAGTTATAGAGGCAGTTGAAGCCGACAAAGACCGACGTTAGCCGACGTAGATTAGGGTTTGCAGCTGACCAAGATTAGGGTTTGCATTTGCATAATCAGTCGACTACAATTAGGGTTTTCATCTTGAAATCTCTATTATATAAGGAGGGTTGTTTGGAGATTTGAGTGTCGAACTGTGCAAGTATCGAAGAGTGCGATATGCGATCGTAAGAGCGTAGATAGCGCAGAAGCGACGAGATGATGGCAAAGTGCGCAGAGTGAGCGAAGAGTCATGTCAAGTTATTCGAAGTGCGGTTGCGAATGCACATAGAGAGTAGAGTGCAAAAAGAGCGAAGATGATAGTTCGGCTGGAACGACGTAGAGTGTGCGAAGCGTGTGCATAGAGAAAGTAGAGTGTGCAGAGAGTGTGAGGGGCAAAGTCAATTGCTGAGTTTGGCTGTAGCAGTGCAGTAGATGCCTGTGTCTTACGAACAGTGAGAGAGATCGAGTAAGCTTTAGACCAGTCAGGGTCTTGTGAAAATGAAGGTATTTTCCTGTCAAACATTTACATTTAGAATTGAAGTCCAGGTTGCAGCTTGGCATCAGGGGTTGGTGCTCCTTCCAGTAGGTGTTGGTAAATTAGGGGTTGGTGCTCCTTTCTGTTGATGCAGATAAATAAGGGGTTGTTGCTCCTTCCAGTGGGTGCTGGTAAATGATTGTAAATTTGGTGCTTTGCAAGAGGCTGGATTTGGATGGTAGTCCAAGCAGCCATTCTTTTTGAGGAGTAGCCATTTTGGTGAACCTCATTAAAATCCTGTGTTGTGTGATGCTCTCTTGTTATGCTTGCTGTTTCTGGTTTTAAGTTTTTATTATTCAGCATTAAGAGTTGCAGATTTAAGTTTTTGAAATGCTACACTGATTCACCCCCCTCTCAGTGCCATACTAAGTACAACAATTGGTATCGAGCAAGGTTCCCTTCAAAGGCTAAATCAATCAGGGTTGATCTTGGATTAGTACTCTAATGGCAAAGAAAGGCAAGAATGGAACCATGAGACACAAGAAGAAAAGAACACACAGGGTCATAAAAGAAAATAAAGATGAATTCAATGTTGTTGTAGATTCAAGAGATGAATCAAACAATGGAGAAAAGGCCAAAAGACAACTCGGTCATGATGCAGGTTCACAAGGTACAAAATGTTTTGTTTGTGGTCAACTCGGTCATAATGAACGTCAGTGCCATGGGTTTAGTAGCAGTGAAGATGAAAATGATCCGTTCAAAATTGGTGAAGAAACATATTCAAAACAGGAATGTGATGAAGAAGAAAGTGATGCAGAAGCAAATTTGGAACAGAAACTAATTTCAACTCTGGGTAAAAAGGTTGAGGATGCAGAAGATATAATCACCAATTTGAAAGTACAGACAAAAGAATACAAGAAATTTTTTGAAGATCTCGAAATGCAATTAACCAGGAAAATAGAGTATTATAGTAAGCTAGAAAAAGAAATTGACGGTTTAAGAATGCAGATAGAAGAAATGAGTAATAAAGTTGATATATGCAGCAAACATGAAGAGGAATCCAACAAAGTTGTTAGAAATCTGAAGCTACAAATAGAAGAGTCCAAAAGGATTGAAGAAACTCTCAGGTCTCAGATCAATGAGAAAGAGACTGTTTGTTGCAAACAAGAAGAAGAGATTATTTCATTGAAGAAACAACTAGAAGAGGCCAATACAAATCTTAAATTCGAGAAGAGCTCAGAATTGCTAGATAAAATGATAAGCCAACAAAGAAGCTCCACGGATAAGCATGGTCTTGGATATGAAGTTGAACAACCTTCATCTTCCAACTCTGTAGAGAAGAAGTTCATTGTTGAAAGATCAAAGCAAGAAAAGTTTGAAGCTGAATCTTCAAAAGGAAGAAATTATCAAAGGAGATCTACAGCAAAGCAACCACAACAAAAGAGGTTCTATCACTCTCACTCTATTCATACTAATACTTTTAATGGCTATTGTTTCAGATGCAACCAGTATGGTCACAAGGCAACTTATTGTGGATTGAATAATAAATCAAAGAGTTATCTTGGTAGAAATACATCTGCGTATCTGAGTGAACACTATGTACAATGTTTTCAATGCAATGGTCATGGGCACATAGCAAGGTTTTGTCCAAGTACTTATGTATCTAATCTAAGGCAAAACAGTAGAATTCATCAGACTCAAAGAATGCAATATAGATAGGGAATAAATCATGTGCATGAAAGAAAGGAAAATAATCATTCTTCAAAGATGCATAAGAGACAACCACACAGGAGAAGTGTTCGAGTTCACGAAGAAGTGCAAAATAGGGAAGCAGTTGAAAAACCCAAGCCCATGGTCAAGAAAGTCTGGAGAAAGAAAGAAGAGAGGAAATCGTGTCTCCTTGAACTGAAGGAGACTGCTCCTCTACTGCACTAAGCAACTCCAGGTAACACATCCTCAGGGGGAGCAATCTGAAAAAGTTTTTATTTTAATGCTCCTATGTGTCTGTTGGATTATCTGAGGATGAAAGGCAAGTAGTAAGGGGGAGTTGCAATATAGGTGTCAAAAGTTTGTTTCAGTTCATGCAGTTGTTTGTGGAAGTGTCGTAAAGGATGAAGATTAATTTGAGAGTTCTCATTATTGGTAGTATTGCTATATGTCATTGTTGTTGTACTGGTGATGGTTCTTACTGCCACTGTCCAAAGTTAAGGATCATAACAGTTCAGATAAGTTGATGAGTGAAAGATTGTTGCTCTAGCCGTATATATGTGTTTCGATAAAAGAAGTGGGTATTTGAACTACACTTTGATGTGAAGATTGTTAGATCTATTTTGACGTTGTGATGAAAAATATTGAAGTTTGATCATTGATTCATGTTTAGCTCATCAAGTTGAGCAACTTTGCTTTGTGAATCATACCTATCCGAGGTCCAGAAGTATGAGTTTGAGTAAGGTGCACTATAGTTGGCCGTGAAGTGGTTAACAAAATATTGTTTTCTGATTCGAACAGTTGACAGTAAGGTGTGACCAGCGGTGACTGCAGAAAACATAGACCAAGCTAAAAATGTAAAAAGGGATCTGGTTGGTGTTGTGGTACTATGTTTGATGCTTGCACAGAGTTGACAGTAAAACTGCAGTGATTGGTACAGTGTTGAACAAAAGTTGGTACAAGTGTGAGTCACTTGTCAACTTTGTTGACAAAATGTGAAATTAGTGTTTCTGAATGGGAAGCTTATAGAAGATGTTTATATTAAGCATCCAGATGGATGGTTTTTAGCTTGGTGATATTCCCAACTGGGTTTGTAAGTTGAGGTATTGGCTTGAAACAAGCACCGAAGGCTAGACAACTATCTCACTCAACAAAGGTTTGAGAAGGATCCTGATATCAACATATATCTGGGAGGACGACCAGCTAATCCCAAGGAGACTCATGTGACAAATTATGGTGGTTGATTTCTGAAATATCATTGAAGGGAAAATAATTGTGTGTGAAGGGTTGAATGCTCAAAGTTGAATTGAGAGTTGTGTTTAAGCCTTGTGTTATAAGCATAGTGGCTTAAGACCATTTTTTGTGAAAGATCTTGAGTTAGAAAAGAACATGAGTATCTCTATTATGTCATATTTGTGAGTTGGTTGATACATACTTGGACTAGGGTTGTGTGAGAGATGATTGGTTGAGTAGAGCTGATTGAGCCTAGTCAAGTGATTGGATGCATGTGGTTGTTCAAGTTCCATAAAATAAAATTTCCTTGATTTGAGTTGAGATTGAGATTTGAGAATAGAAGATATTAAGTCTCTAACAATTCTTTTTATGCTTCTATGAAGTGGATATGATTTGAGACTGTCATTCATTGTTGAGTTCATTTTGAGTACTACTTGAGCATGATTGATTGAGCCTTTGAAGAAGGCCTTTGGGAAATATTTGAGGACAATGCTGGGATAGATTTGAGGACAGTGTTGGGACAAGTTTCTAGAGCAGATTTGGGCAAGTTCTTGGTGAGATTGCTAGAGAAGATTTGGGCAAGTTCTTGGTGAGCTTGTTAGACCAGTTTTGGACAGGTTCTGTGTGAGCCTACTGAGCAGGTTCTTAGTGAGCCCATTAACAGAGCTTTGGAGGTGATAGAGTCTTCTATAATATCAAGGGTACTATGGAGTATGGGTTATGATATCTAAAAGGTAGATACTTCACCCTTATATCATAATCAGATACAGATTGGGTTGGATGTGTCGATGTTAGAAAGAGTACCAGTGGAGGTGCATTCTATCTTGGAGACAGATTGGTCGAGTGGTTAAACTTCCCAAGAATTGGCTAGCCATAGGGATCATATTCTCAGGGGGAGCATTTGTGATTTTGTCTATCTTTTGCTCATGTTTTTAATTTTTACTAAGTGTAAAATTTTTTGCTTGAGAATGTTGTGCATGGACTCAGGGGGAGTCTGCAGTAGCCCTTTGGTATTATTGTCAAAGGGGGAGAAGAGTTATAGGTAATTGCATGTGTGTTGACAACAATTCCAAAGGGGGAGATTGTTGAGCAAGGTGCAGTAACAGTATTGTCATTGTTGTCAACATAGACAGTTAGATCAGTTGATGCAGTGAACATAGTCATGATGCAATGAACAAGAAGTTCAGAAGCTATTCAGAATATGCAACAGTATTGTCATTATTGTCAACACAGTCAGATAGATCAGTTGATACAATGGACAGGAAGTTCAGATGCTCAGAAGTTATTCAGATGTAGTGGACAGGAAATTCAGAAGCAATTCAAAGTATGTACAGTGCTTTTCCAAGAAGATTGAAGTGACCCATTTGCAAAAGATCAAAGAAAAAGACAAGTAAGAAAAGTGTCACGATATCGCGACATATACAACAGGCAAGAAAAACTATCATGATTTCACGACAGGTTAGAGGAGAGAGAAAAAGTGGAAAAAATGTCACGATTTCGTGACATGTTGGAAGAGAGAGAAGAAGCAGGAAAAACTGTCACGATTTCGCGACATGTTGGAAGAAAGAGAAGAAGCAAGAAAAACTGTCATGATTTCATGACATGTTGGATGAGAAAAAGACAAGTGGAAAAACTATCATGATTTCGCGACATGTTGGCAGAGAAAAAGGCAAGTAGAAAAACTGTCGTGATTTCGTGACATGTTGACAAAGAAAAAGGCAAGTGGAAAAACTGTCACGATTTCACGACATGTCGCATTTTCACGACTTGACGAGAGCAGGAAGGCAGACAAGGAAAAGTGTCATGATTTCACGACATGTCGCATTTTCGTGACTTGAAGAGAGAGAAGGCAAAGAAGGAAAAAGTGTCGCGATTTCGTGACATATTGCAAGGAAGGTTGTACGGACAAGAAAAGTGTCGTGATTTCGTGACATGTTGTAGGAGAGAGAGTTCGAAAGAAAAAGTGTCACGATTTCATGACATGATGCAGAAGAGAGAGTCCATAGTGTGAACTGTCATGATTTCATGACAAGTTTGAGGAGAGAGAAAGTAACATGAAAAGTGTCACGATTTTGTGACATGCTGTAGAGTTTGAAGTGAGAACTGTCACGATTTCGTGACATGCTACAGAGTTCGAAGTGAGAACCGTCATGATTTCACGACATGCTATAGATGAAAATGTTCCAAGTGAGAACTGTCATGATTTCATGACATGTAGCAAAGGAAAGAGTTTCGAAGTGAGAACTATCGTGATTTCGTGACATGCTACAGATGAAAGTGTTCAAAATAAGAAATGTCATGATTTCATGACAGGTTGTGGAGAAAACGTAAGGATGTAGAAAGTGTCACGATTTCGTGACAGGATGAAGGGAAAGCGTACGGATGCAGAAAGTGTCACAATTTCATGACAGGTTGAAGAGAAAGCGTATGGATGCAAAAAGTGTCACGATTTCATGACAGGTAGAAAAGAAAGCATACGAATGCAGAAAGTGTCACGATTTCGCGACAGATTGAGATGGCAGCGTATGGTTGGAGAAAGTGTCACGATTTCATGACAAAAATAGAAAGTAGGTCTTCAATAGGAGAAGTGTCATGATTTCGTGACAAAAGCTAAGATGTGAAGTATGAAAGCAGAAGTGTCACGATTTCGTGACAAAAGTAGAAAGGAGGTCAACGAAGGGAGAAGTGTCACGATATCACGACAAAAGCAAAATTAATGCTGACGAAGGCAGAAGTGTCGCGATATCGCGACAAGAGCTTAGTTGAAGTCAACAAAGACAGAAGTGTCGCGATATCATGATAGAAAGTAAAGTCAAAGGTTAAGCAAACAGAAGTGTCATGATATCGTGATAGAAGCTAAGTTGAAGTCCTCAGAGGCAGAAGTGTCGCGATATCATGACAGAAGTGAAGACGAAGTCTACAGAGGTAGAAGTGTCATGATTTCGTGACAAAAGATCAAATGAAGTCTATAGAGGCAGAAGTGTCGCGATATCACGACAGAAGCAAAAAGTGAAGCCTACAAAGGAAGAAGTGTCACGATATCGTGACATAAGAATAGAAAAGAAGTACGATGGCAAAAGTGTAGCGATATCGCTACATGTTGTATTCTCGCGGGCCAAAGCTAAGAGAAAGCATACGAAGGCGAAAGTGTCGCGATATCGTGACATGTTATGTTTTCGTGACAATAGCAACATAAGAGTTACAGAGGCAGTTGAAGCCGACGAAGACCAACGTTAGCCAATGTAGATTAGGGTTTGCAATCGACCAAGATTAGGGTTTGCATTTGCATAATCAGCCAACTACAATTAGGGTTTTCATCTTGAAATCTCTATTATATAAGGAGGGCTATTTGGAGATTTGAGTGTCGAACTGTGTGAGTATCGAAGAATGTGATATGCGGTCGTAAGAGCATAGATAGCACAGAAGTGGTGAGATGATGGAAAAGTGCATAGAGTGAGTGAAGAGTCGTGTTGAGTTGTTTGAAGTGTGACTGCGAATGCACACAGAGAGCAGAGTGCAAAAAGAGCAGAGACGATAGTTCAACTGGAACGACACAGAGTGTGCGAAGTGTGTGCACAGAGAAAGCAAAGTGTGTAAAGAGTGTGAGGGGCAAAGTCAACTGCTGAGTTCGGTTGTAGCAGTGCAGTAGATTACTGTGTCTTGAGAATAGTGAGAGAGATCGAGTAAGCTTTAGACCAGTCAGGGTCTTGTGAAAATGAAGGTATTTTCCTATCAAACATTTACATTCAGAATTGAATTCCAGGTTATAGCTTGGCATCAGGGGTTGGTGCTCCTTCCAGTAGGTGTTGGTAAATTAGGGGTTGGTGCTCCTTTCTGTTGATGTAGATAAATAAGGGGTTGTTGCTCCTTCTAGTGGGTGCTAGTAAATGATTGTAAAGTTGGTGCTTTACAAGAGGCTGGATTTGGATGGTAGTCCAAGCAGCCATTCTTTTTTAGGAGTAGCCATTTTGGTGAACCTTGTTAAAATCCTGTGTTGTGTGATGCTCTCTTGTTATGCTTGCTATTTTTGGTTTTAAGTTTTTATTATTCAGCATTAAGAGTTGCAGATTTAAGTTTTTGAAATGCTACACTGATTCACCCCCCCTCTCAGTGCCATACTAAGTACAACATTCTTTAGGAATTTTACTCAGTAAGCATATTCTATTATGTGTCTTCAATTTAGGGGACAAATCATTATGCAACTTAGTGAGATGTTTTTATCACCATCTAAACCCTTTTAAATTTGAACCTAACCCTAGTGGTGGAAAAAAATATTTTCTTCTAGAACTTTAATACTTGATGGCAACAAAATTCTTTCTTAATGGCTCTTAATACCATTTATTTTAGAAATTTTAAATGAAAAATGGGATCCTCTCTCTTTTTTGTTTTCATAGGGGTGCTCCAAGAAAATTTATTTTTTATCATATGGGTGTGAAATGGAGGTCCTATTTTCCCTATTCATCCTCCAGGTGATAGTTGCATTAGGATCATCTACTTAACAAGGTGTGTCACTTACCTCCCCATTCCATATATAGTCACATGGTTTGTATAATTTTGATATACCACTCAGATTTTTTCTCAAGTCTTAGGTGTGGGTATCATAAGGGAAGGTGGGAGCCTCTGAATTCATGCAATACCTTCTATTATAGCATGGTCCATGTGAAGTGGAAGGGGATACCCTTATATCCTGTATCATCCTCCATGTAATGCCTTGGTCAATATTAGTTTCTCAGTAAGGTGTGTTACATAGCTCCCCATTCTATCTATAATCACATGATTTACAAAATCATAGCTTCCTAATCATATTTTTGCTTAAATTTTGTGTGCAGGTATCATGAGGTGAGGTGGAAATATTTGATTACATACAATGCTTTCTTTCCTAGTGAGGCTCATTCTAAACTTGTGGTTCTAAGCTCTTTTTATCTTAACATGCATGGTAATCATGTTTTATCCCTTGTTATCATCAATTCTACATTTCCAATATGTACCACCATGTTGGCCTATTGGCACAGACCCTTGTGCTTAGAATTATGGTCTTTTTCGATATGGCTATGGAGTTTTTTAAAGGGAATTAATAAGTTTTAGGAAGCGCACCCTTATTTATTCAAGGAAGCTTCTAGATATTTGTCGTTAGATATTATTTGGTATGGCATGGTTAATTTTAGTTTCAATTGAGGGTGCCTTTGGTTTTCTTTTCCTATAAGAGTTATCTTATTTGATGATATTTTGTAGTCTTTAGAAGCAATCATACGGAAAGGAAGTAGACCATGGTTGGAAAGATAAAAAGGATGGAACCTTCATCCCTTTCTCTAGATAATGAGGTAAATGAAATCATGGAGAAGGATGATCTCCAATTATTTGAAGAAATTTAGTGGGTTCGACTACGAGCTTTCCCTCCAATTGGCCCACTCTTGGAAAGAAGGCAACATCAATGCAAAAGACTTGGAGTTTAGCATTACTATCCCTCTAATCTCTAAAGATATTAGATTTTTATTATTGGTGAACGCATAAATAGGGAGAAGCACTCCCTTGCCAAGGAGCTCAATAATTTAAATGGGAAAGGAGAAAGTCAGAAAAGATATTAGAATGTGATCTTGTGGGAATTACTTAAGACCCCATGGTAGAGGGTGACCATGGTGATAATGAATTACTTCACCATTTATAATCACTTTTTAATTATTAGGAGCTTCCACTTTGCCTTCTTGAACCACCTATTTCATAAAAATAGAATTAATATTCCAATATTCTTGTACAAATATCTAGAAAAGATGATACTATAGGTACAAAAAGGAGATTTGATGGATCCACTACATCAAGGGTTGCTAAAAATGATTTTCAAGTTAATGGCCAAAAAATATGACAAGGTGGAGGGTATTAGCCAAGACTTAGCTGGAAGTCTCTCTAAAGCTACCAAGAATGTTCTGTCTCGTATTAATTTGGAGAATAAAAATCTTAAAACTCTCTCCCCAAATCCTTTAGATCATATCATTTCTAAGAATAAATCTTCATCTATTGAAGAGGAGACCAGAATTTAGAAGGAACCAGGTGGAGTTGTTGAGTAATTGGGAGACTCTAGAGGTAGAGAGGATTGGGCAAGACACTCTAAGCATCTAAAATAAAAAGTGATAAAGACTAATATAGCCACTCACATTATCCTAGACTTGGAAGATTTTGAGGGCTCTTCTCCTACCACTACCAAAATAAAGAAAGCCAAATTTCTCAAGGGGGGCTCTATGGGTAAAGTAAAAAAAGCCCATCATTTTGTAGGATCATCTTAGAACTCACAAAACTTCTAGGAAGATGGTCAAAGATCTAATGATATCCCTAAGGAGCACAATCAAAATGGTAACCTTATTTTCTAAAGAGGTTACCATGATAATGGAGAGGATTTAGTGGAACCCAAAATATGTTGAGGTAGAGGATGATCCTAATTAGGAAGAATAATTTTAGGACTGATGTGGATATCCTTTTTCTTATCACCTCTTCTTGTTGTCATTATTTTCTATTTTTGGATCCCCTAGTTGAGATTGCTCCATGTTTATCTCATTTTAGTTTGTAAAATATTTTTGGACCCTTTAAAAACCTTTTCTTCTATCTAATAAAAATATATAGAAAAATAGAAAAAAATTATGAAGATGAAAGTGTTGGTGGGAATCAAAAACTGAGAGGAAGTCCATAAAAGCACAAACAAAGAGAAAAATCAAACTCAAAGGAATAGAATTTTGGGAATCCAAATAAAAATATCATAAGTATTAACAAGAAGTGGGGCTAAGCCCACTAATAAAAATAAAAAGTGATGGTGATGCAAATGATATAATGGAATATTAGTGGTATGAATAATAGCCTTTAAAAAATAGTTATTAAATATTTTTTATAGTTTTGAATTTATTTTAATACAAGAAATAAAATTAAGTAGTGAGGAATGTAAGGATGCTATTAAAAGGATTTGGAATATGGGTGATTGTATGGCAGTTTATTCTATAGGATCTTCAAGAAATATTGCAACAATATAGGACAAATACAAATGGGATGGACACATGTTAGAAAAAAAAAGTAATTGTGTTGTTTGACTATTTTATAAAAAGAGGAAATCATCAAAGTTGAGGTTAAAAATGTATATGCTCCAACTAGTTACTCCTCATGAAAGATATTGGAAAACACTTATGATATTTTCAAACACAATGATGATTCATAGTTGTGATTTATGTATTCTTGAGACGATTTCAATAGTTCTATCTCCTTTAGAAAAGAAAGATGGTACTCTAGTATGGTTTGAATAAATTCAATAGTTTGTTTCATTTGTCAATTCAAATAGTCTTTAGGATGTTAGTCCATCAAGTTTTCAATATACATTGGATAATAAACAAATTGGGTAAAATTATATAGCAAAAATATTGGATGGTTTTTTTCTATCCAACACATGGTTGCAAATAAAGTATACAATATCTTCAAATATTTTATTGTGAGTAGGATCAAATCACAAACACATACTTTTGACTTATGATTTATCCAATAATGTTCATCCAAAGCCATTTTTCTTCTATTCTATGTGGCTTTAAGACCCTAATATCTTTTATATGGTTATGTTATGTTAGGATGAAGAAAATTTTAAAGGATCATATATGTAAAGGTTTGTTCTAAAGGTGAAACATTTAAAGGAGAAAATGATAATATGGAATACTAAAGATATTGGTATTATTTTTAAATAAAATATAAAAATTGAATTCAAGATAAAAAATTTACAAGAGATGAGATAAATCAATAGAATGGATTAAGATTCTTATGTGAAAGAACAACAATTACTTTATTATTACTATAATGCATTGAAAAATAAGTCATGTTGGTTCAAATGTTAGAGTATATTACATCATTTGGGTCATGTAAATGTACCACCTTTGGTACATAACTAGAGTAGGAGTTTAATTTAGATTAAAGTTAGTTAGTTACTTCAAGTATTGTAATAAATGCACAAGTGTCAAATGTGCAAGTTGTAAATGTACAAGGAGTCCACTTGTACATCAGGTAGATAGGTAGAGTAAGGGGTAAGGAATCTATCTTCCTATATAAAGGCCTCATAGTGAGTGTTTTATGAGAGCAGCATATGTAGTAGTAAATATAGAGTGTGTGTGGTAGTGTGGTACAATGTAGTCCTTTCATATCCTTTCATGGAGTGTTCATGTCCTCCATTATATAGCATTGTACTATTTTCATCACTTTCATTAATGGTATATTTTTGAGTTATTTGCAGATGTTCATCTCATTATTTTCCTACATATTATTGTACCATTAGTTTATAGTTATCTCAGATTAGTTATCTTGCATCTTGTGGTTGTATTCCCTGTACTACCATCCCATCAAAAGCTAACAGTGGTATCAGAGCACATGGTAGATCAGTTAGGATCTAGTGAGAGAGCCATGGTAGATCAGTCAAAAAATAGGGAGAGCCACATGTGAGATTGAGAGAAATCCAAAAATCTCATTTACAAAATTTTTGAGATTACATTTGGCTAGAGTCTTTCCACAGGGTTGCAAAAAAACTCGTGAAGACTAGGACTCAACATAAATTCCACTAGATTGAAAAATTAACTAGTGAAGTTCATTATCTCCAGAATTATAGATTCTTCCATTCTAGTTTCTAACATCTTGTTGCAAGAAAAGGAGATTCAAAGAAATTTGGGAAGCTTCCTACATAGAGCTAGGAAGAATATCTTCATTAGAATCATTCCAACACTTGCAACAACAAGTAGAAGACTGAATATTTTAGAGACCTAAAAAGGTCCCATTACAAGAGTTACAGACCTACAGATTGTAGAAGAGAGGAAGAAGAGACTCTAGAGACGAGTCTAGGAGGAGATTGGAGATTGGTGATCTCCATTAAATACTGCAGATAGCAGATTGAAGAAATCATCCTGAAGAGACCCTTAGAAGGTCCAGTTACAAAACTCCTAGTTATAGAATATTGGAGGTTGGTGATCTCCATTAAATACTATAGATTGTAGAAGTGAATAAGGACTAGCAAGGTCCTATTCCATATTCCAACAACAACATATTTTAGAGATCCAAGAGGAAGATCTCATTACCAACACTTCCACAATAGAAGGTTGAAGGAAAGGTCTCATTTGGAAGACCAAAGAAGCTGTGAGATTGAAGACCTTGGAGAGGTCTCAAGGAGAAATAAGGAGAAGGCTTGAGGAGCCTTATTAAAGATTCAAAGAAGACCATTAAAGGAGTTCCTAGGAGAACTCATCGGAGAAATTTACCACCAAGGAGAATTTCCTAATAAAGAAAGTTTTGGGACAATTATCGCCATTCGACAACAAGCCCAAGGGAGAAGGATTTGGCAAGAAGTTTGCCAAATTTTAGAGGAGATTGGTGAAGACCTCAAGAATTTTATATTCTTGAGAAGAAGGCCTAGATTGAAGTCAAAATTTGACAAGGATACTAAAGGATAAAGGAGCCAAACATTACTACCAAACCTAAAAGGTTTGAAGATTACCTTTGAAGGCTAGAAGGCTCATTCAAAGATAGGGGTTTGCTGAATCTTCAATAGAATACTGAAGGGTTCTTGAAGAAAAACTTAGCTATGATTTGGGGGAATTTCCTACCAAAATTTTGAGTTTCAAGGATAACATTTCAATGCAAAAATTGACTATAAAAGAGGTAACAATCAGGGCAGCATTACTAGCTACAAAACTTTAGAAGTTACAGAGTCCATCCTGAAGGTTAATCAAGTCACCTACTATAGTTTAAGGGTAGCAAGTTAGAGGGTTTTTGGAGCTACAAAAAGGTGAGTTAGAGAGTTGTTTCAGATAGCCAAGTAGAGCTGCAAGTTCATCCAGTTAAAAGTAGAAATAAGGTGAATCTAATCACCTAGCAATCCTTCATCTACAGAGATCATTAAGGTAAGAAACTTGGGTGCAAATAGGTTCATTAGTTGAAATTTAATTTGGGTTATTATCCAGTTCCATTAAGCACCATTTTAGTTCTTTAAAATTTGCAAAGAGAAGGTTGCATATTATAGTCTTCAAAGGGAGTGTAGAAGGAAGTTTCTTTTAAGGTTTATACCTGCACATTAAAATAGGAGTTAGATATATTATCTTCCTATTATCCAGTTACAACAAAGAAGACTACATTAAGTTACAAATATTATAATACATTTAGGAGCAATTACTAGTGCATGATTTAAGGTTCATTTGAAGGAGTAATAAGGTGAGATCAATATTGCACTATACTAGTTGTTCTTAAAGAGTTTTAAGGTGCACTAAGTATTTTAAGTTATAGTGAAAATTAGTGCATATTTCAAGTTACTTTGAGGGTTCATCTATAGGAGTAATAAGGAGAAACTATTATTGCACTATATTAGTTATTCAAAGTTCACTAAGGATTTTTAGTTAAGGTGAACATTAGTGCAAAGTTAAACCTCTAAAATTAGTTGCATGGTTAAGAGCTTGGATTCATTGGTGCTAAAATTATCCAAGTGAAGGAGTTAGAGGTTAGTGTTGTCTAATAAGAAAGGTAACAATACATTGCTCTCAAGGATTAGAGCAAGTAATCACCATATCTAAGAAGCAAAGGAAAAGCTTCAAAAATCTATCTTCATTTATCCTCAAGCTATACAACGAGGAGCCACCATATCAAAGGAGAAGAGTAGCATAAAAAGGAGACAAGGAACTCTCAAAAATTTGGTGCAAAATAAAGTATCTTATTTATGTTACATTGATGCACCATATCCCTCCTAAAGAGGATGAAATATAGAGTGTCTCAAGACACTAAGGCAACAAGTATCCTACATCCACAATCGGTTGAATCGTTGAAGACAAAAGGTGCAAAATTTAGGTAGAGAAGGTGAGCCGACCTAGGGCACATAAGCATCAGTTTTGGGTGTCTAGAGACACCATATTTAGCACCTTATCCAACACCTACGATCACATCAACCTGTAGCACAAGTACCTACATAAAGATAAAGGCAAGGGTAGCGAATAACAAGTGATATAGCAAAGGAGAAAACAAAGGTGCAATACCCAGTAAGTAGGCCGAGTGAAAGCACCACATTCTACCATTGGAGCTCCATAGAACCACCACTCCATCACCCTTGGTACCTCACAGCTGGAGCCAACCATCATCCTCAAATAGAATAACTTGCAAGAAGGAAATCATTTGTTGTAAAAGAGTGAAGCAAGCTTGCAAATGGTTGGAATGAATAGGCATTGAGAAGGTCTTAAGGTTAATATTTTGGTACATTGAAGAGAGTGTGCATGCAAAGGAGATATCTACACTTATCTTGAAAGAGGAAGGAATATTGTGCCACTTGGCACAAAGGGCATCATTACCCTCTTATCTCCAATGCTCAAGAAAGGTGCTCATTCATGTAATGCTTTTCATCATTGCCCTAACATCCAAGGAATTTCAATGCTCAACAAGGAGAAGCTAATCCAACACCACACGGTTTAACGCTCCACAAGGTCCAGTGAAGCTCGAGGAAGAGACTTAAGTAATGCCTACCACCACTTGGCACCCACTTCAAGAAGAATAAGCTTACATATAGCCACCAAACAAGAAGCGCACAATGAAGGGAAGCGAATTCGTAGTGAGCATTAAGTGAGAGTGTATTCAAAGCCTGAAGTCAAGGAGTCAAAGGGTGCATTTAAGACTATCATAAGAGGACGTCTACCGAGTCTATCATAAACCAACAAGAAGATACCAACGCTCACAATCAATGCTCAGGTTCAACACCAATCAACATGAGTTCAAAGGTATATTTGCACTTACTACTTGCTTTCATTAAAGTTTAAAAGGAGGTATAAGGGAACATATATTTCTAAGGTTAAAATAATTGGAGTAGATATAACCTTAGAGAAAGCAATCAAATCAAAAGTGCATAATCTTAAGGGTTAATTCAAGGAGCATTATATTTGCAAATAATTAAGTAGGAGAAATAAGGGTTTCTACTTTAGACACTTAGAAATTATATTGCAAATATTATTAATTTCTAATATTCCAAAATTAGGGAGTTATAAGGTATACTACATCAAACATAAATAATTGGAATTTAGAAATATTGGATATTAAGGGATATAAAAGGAAGTTCATTATTTAAAGGAGTTGGAATTATATACTTACACTTGTCTCATACTCATATTAAAGGGATAAAATAAATCCAACCATAGAACTTCAAATTAAGTGCATAGTTCATTAGGAGAGATAAGGTGAAATAGGAGTTGATTATTGTTATTTACAAAACATTACAAAATCAACCCAAAAGGTGAACTATTACTTACTAAGCACTTTATTAAGCTTATAGCTTACTCTAATCACTAGGGAGATATAAGGTAGCCAACAAGGATCATCATGACAACAAATAAATTCATCCTTATAGAATCTCAACTACTTAAAGGTCCAAATTACTCCTCATGGAAAAACAAAGTGAGGGCAATTTTAATAGTTGAGAAGCTTTGGGAAATTGTCAAAGGAATAACTACTAAACCTAATTCAGGTGATACAAAGATTCAGAAGTTTGAAGAGAGTGATGCAAAAGCATTAATGATAATAACTTTTGCCATCACAGATGAAATACAACCTTACATCAGTTCAGCAGGAACATCTACAGAAGCTTGGAAAACCCTAGAAAAAATATTTGAAGGAAAAAATAAAGCTACTATCCTAAATATTCAAACTCAATTACATTCCCTAAAAATGAATAGTGGTGAAAGTGTAGAACTATTCCTAAGGAAGGTAGTAGATATTAAAGGAAAATTATTAACCTTAGGAGAAGAGGTTAAAGATAAATTTCTTGTTCAAGTAACCATGAGAGCTCTTCCAGACAACTACAAACATCTAGTTACATATTTACAAGTTCTAAGTAAAGATATATCATTTGATGAGCTAGTTAACATTCTTCAAGAATATGAGGTGGAAAATACAGTGAAGGATGAAATGACTAACAATGCATTGGTTTCAAAAGATACTCCATAGGGAAATATTGCATCATCCTCAAAAGGATGAAGACCATGGAATAATAGATATTGTCATGTATGCAGGAGAAAAGGTCATAGCACTAATTACTGCAGATTCAATCCCAAAAACCAGAATCAGAGAAATTAGATAAACTATGGAAGCCAACCAAATAGGGCATTCCAACCAAGGCAATATCAAGCTCAAAATAATCCTTGTCAACAATAGTTTCAGCGTCCATACAATTATCCTCAATTGGAATATCGAGAAGGAAATCAAAAGGGACACTTAGCTCAAAGGATTCAAGAAATTGAAGAACTAGAAGATCCTATAGAAGATCATGAAGTCAAAGCTCTCTCAACAAAGATAGCATTTTATGAAAACACTAACTACTTGCTTGAATAGGACACAGATAGTAGAGAAGGAGAATTCAAACTCCAATACCAGATAGAAGATCCATATTGAAGACTAAAGTCTTCAATACCCAAATAATGTAATATAGGGGGGTGTTAGAGTATATTACATCATTTGGGTCATGTAAATGTACCACCTTTGGTACATAACTAGAGTAGGAGTTTACTTTAGAGTAAAGTTAGTTACTTCAAGTATTGTAATAAATGCACAAGTGTCAAATGTGCAAGTTGTAAATGTACAAGGAGTCCACTTGTACATCAGGTAGATAGGTAGAGTAAGGGGAAAGGAATATATCTTCCTATATAAAGGCCTCATAGTGAGTGTTTTGATAGAGCAACATATGTAGTAGTAAATATAGAGAGTGTGTGGTAGTGTGGTACAATGTAGTCCTTTCATATCCTTTCATGGAGTGTTCATGTCCTCCATTATATAGCATTGTACTATTTTCATCACTTTCATTAATGGCATATTTTTGAGTTATTTGTAGATGTTCATCTCATTATTTTCTTGCATATTATTGTGCCATTAGTTTATAGTTATCTCAGATTAGTTATCTTGCATCTTGTGGTTGTATTCCCTGTACTACCGTCTCATCAAAAGCTAACATCAAAAACCTAGGAAGAAATAATTAAAAGAAGTAAATGGAAATACAAAAGAAAAATTCTACTACAATAAAAATATATTTTTCATCACATCAAAAATATTTTAACTCTAAATGGAAGAAATTTTGAGGAAGATAAAGATATAAGAAAGGAAGTAATTTATTACTTCAAAAATATTTTTCTAGATACTAGGAAAATTATTCCATGAATTATCACATAGGGAAAATATGAAATTTTGATGAAGAAGATATCTATGGAGGAGCTACATAAAGAAATTTTCCCTTTCCATCATAACAAGGAACCCGGTCCTAATGGATTTCCTATAGTTTTCTCACAATTTTTTTCAAATTTATTTAAGAGTGATAGGTTGGTTGTAGTTAAAGAAACCTAAAAATGGAAGGCCACAATAAGTGAGATCAATACCTCTTTTATTAAATTAGTTTCTAAGAAATAACAATCAAAATATTTTTATGAATTTTAGCCCTTGAAATGTGATTCATAAGATCATTTTAAAAATTATGGTAAACAACATTCAGAAAAACAAGATGGTTTGGTTTGCGATAAATAAATTATTGGTGTAATCATTACATAAGAGGCTATCTTTGTTGGCAATTTTGGGTTTGAGATCCTAGCTTCTTGTCTATGAGTTGTCATTGATGTCAAAAGGAAATGGCATTAATGTTAAGAGGATGTGTTGGCTTCAAAGGTGGAAGATTCCAAGAGAATCCGGAGAGATTCCATTGGCAAGGGTTTTTCATTAAAACCAAGTTAAATGGTTTTTATTAAAACCAATGGAGGTTCTCTTTATTATTTATTTAATTATTATTTAAAACCCTTCAAGGTTTTAATTATTTAATTATTTAATTAATTAAGGGAGAAATTATTTTTAATTTATCTTAAGGGTTTTTAAACCCTTTAGAAAGCAATTTCGATTAAATTCGAAATTACTTTTCGAATTCAGTCGACGTGTTTGGAAATGCATCAAAGTGCATATAAAATGAGGCAAATGAATTCATTTATGTTTGGCCAAGAGTTCGACATTAATCCCTGAGCATTTCGATTTTGACATCGAAGCCCCTGCGCCAGCGAAGGAGGAAGACAAGCGTTGCGTGGTCAAAGGTGTGACGGGTTGGTCTTGGCGCCAAGGAGGAGGCGCACGCGGTGATAAGAACGGAGAATTCCCTTCTCCCTCACGTGGGCTCTCCTAGCCCACGCGGCATGGCCAAAGGACTTAGTAGCATGGTGATCGGCGGTTCGAATCATCGAAGACCCTTTTGAGGGTAGTGTATGCACTCCGAAATTCGTGGGATATTTACCAAAGGTATGCGCTCCAATTTTTGCAGAAAGAGTGGCAATTAAATTTTAATATTTTGCTTGCTAAGGTTTTATAAAGTTAGCTTTGGGAGGTATAAGGAATGCAAGCTTAATATTTTTGCTATAGTCGGATTGAAAATTAAAGGGGAAATAATTGCCATGGTGGTTGAGTTATTTTGACATGCCAATGTTGGGTTAATAATTTTTTAGGGAAGATCAAAATTATTAATTGTGGTAGATTTTCAAGGGCTTATTCATCTTCAAAAAGGGTATGGGCACATTTTTCTTATGAGTATGATTGGTGTATGTTTTTCTGAAATAAGGTTGGAGTGAAAAGGTTTTCAACTAGGTTTCCTTTGGTTGGGTGTAAATCCTATTTTTCTGGTTTGTTGAAGACTACTTATGCATTGTTATCCTTAAGGAGAGTTTTTGGTGAATGCATAATTTTTGGTTTGAGATAGTGGAAGCTTTGTGCACTAGGGTTTATATTTGTGAGTCTAGCTACTTGCATTGAGTTGGTGGAACCCTTGGTTGGCTGTTTTGAGTTTGATGGTTGAGTTGCTTCCATAGAGGTTGTTTGATCAAGTTATTGCTTTACTTGATTCATGATATTGGGCTTACTCCATTGAGTTGATTTGAGCAAGTTATTCTTTGCATTTGGTGATATTGTGTTGGTGGTTGTTTTGTTCAAATATCTTTGGAGGGAAAAGGATTTCTACTTGTTTCCTTTTCTTGTGATGATTGGTTGAATGCTTCAAGGTTGATGTTGAGTTGAATGGTGTTGGTTGACTAAACCTTGTTTGATGAGCATTGTTGTTGAAACCCTAATTGGGATGGTGAAAAGAACATGAGTATCATTGTTATGTGATTCTTTGCATAGTTGGCAATTGTTGGGTTGTGTTTCATGTTCTTGGAAAGAAAACATTCTATCCTATCCATTTCAGATATTGAGTTGAGTTTTCAGATTTGAGATTGAGATTGAGCTGAGTTGATTTGAGTTGAGTTTTGAGATTGGGATTTGAGTATAGAACATATTGAGTCTCTAACAATTCTCTTTATGCTTCTATGAGTTTGACAAATCACATTGGGTCTCTAACAATTCTCTTTGTGAGTTCCTACTAAGAAAGTTTTTCTTGGTGAGCTTGCTAAGGTTTTGGACAAGTTCCAGTGAGGACTTGTGAGCAGGTTTTGGACAGGTTCTAGTGGGGACTTGTGAGAAGTTTTTGGACAGGTTTCGATGGGGACTTGTGAGCAGATTTGGATAGGTCCTAGCAGAGGACTTGTGAGCTGAGTTTGATAGTTCTATCAGAGAACTTGAGGATAGAGGTGCATTGGTTCTATGAGAAGAACCTGAGGACAGATTTGGCAAGTCTTTGAGAAGGCTTGTGTGCAGAGGATTGATTTGTTCAAGAGTTGGACAGATCTGATAGACAGAGGAAGACTTGTACTAGACCGAATGACTATGTTTGGTACAGGTTGCTGAGCTATTGTGGACGTGATCATAGAAGGCAGAGGTCTCTTAGGCTAAGCATTGAGGACAGGAGGTCTTCGGTGGAAAGGAGTTCCACGTGCTGGCAAGAGGTAGATGCGATTGATCTTCCGAGGGATCATTTCCGAGAGCGAGGGGGAAGGTATCTCCTTTGAGCAGAGGCTCATAAATTTAGATAGAGGGGAAGGTATCTCCTTTGAGAAGAGGCTCATAAATTCAGATTGGGGGAAGGTATCTCCTTTGGGCCGAGGCTCATAAACATTGTAATTGGGAAGGTTTCCCAAAGAACTTTGAGATAACTTTTAGAGAAAAGTTTTGTGGACGTAGCCTAACCATTCTGGGTGAACCACGTTAAAATTGGTGTCACTTTGTGGATGATATTGTGCATTGTTTTGATATTGCTTTGGGTATATTGCTTTACTATTTTGAAGTATAAAGGAAAAAGTAAAAAGAGGTCTTATACTGTTCACCCCCCCTCATAGTATAAGCTTGTGTTCTTCAATTGGTATCGAGGCGGGTGCCTTCGAAAAGTTTAACGACTTGAAGGAAAAGCTAGTAAAGAACACAATGGATTATTCAAGTGGCAATGCAGCACCTATTCTTGATGGGTCAGATTTTGGTCTTTGGAGTGCAAGGATGAAGGTTCATCTAATGGCACTTGGTAATGAGGTATGGGAAGTAATTGAAGATGAGTACACTATTCCTGTACATGGTCCTAATACTAAAGAAGAAAGGCTCCTACATCACAGAAATTCAAAAGCAATGAATGCAATCCTGAAAGTCTTACGAAAAGCAGATCTCACCAAAGTGATTCACTGCAAGACAGCTAGTGAAATGTGGAAACAGTTGAAGGTGGTTCATACGGGTGATACAAATGTCGGAAAGGCCAAGTTGAGACACTTCAAAGGTATGTTTGAACAACTCAAGATGAATGATGATGAAAATATTAGTGACTACATGCTTCGTATGGATGAGGTTGTTAACTCCATGAAAGACTTAGGTCTTGAGCTTGCTGAAAATGATGTTTGTGATAAGATTTTAAGATCTCTTCCTAATAGATTTAGTGAAAATATTTTTGCTATTGAGGAAGCTAAAGATTTGGATAAGTTGAAAAAGGATGAGCTCCATAGTATACTTGCGGCATTTGAGTTGAGAACTCAAGTGAAGGTTGATGTCAAGAAAGAGGCAACTTTCAAGGCTACCAAGAATTCCAAAGGTAAACAACTTCAAGATAGTGATGAGTCTTCTAGTGATGAAGAGGCATATTACAACAAGAAAGGCAAGTTCTCTAGAAAGCACAAAAGTATGAAAAATATAAGATGTTTCAATTGTGGAAAGTTTGGTCATTATGCTACTGACTGTACTATTTCCAAGAATGAAAGTGATGAAGATAAACAAGATTCTAAGAGCAAGGATTCGAAAAGCACAAGCATCACAGGAAAAACAAAGATGAGCACAACAATCAAGGAAAGAGGTATTCTCACAAGCACAAGAAGAGTTTCTACCTAGACAAAGCAAGTAAGTGTTCTAGTAGTGATAGTGAAAGTTCTTCAAGTGATAATGAAAATGAGATGTTGTTCATATCAGAAAAAGAGGAAGAACCGAAACATAGATTCATTATCATGAAATGTCTTAGATGTGGAAATTTTGGTCACCTTGAGGATGATTGCACAAATAATGATTTGGTTTCTAGTATGTATGAGGATGCTTCAGAAAACTATAAGGAAGATGCATGTATGGTTTTTGAAAAGGGTAGCACCTCTAGTGATAAGAAATCTGAAAAAGGCTTTGATGATTCAAAAAGCAATCAAATAAAGGATCTTGAAAGTGAACTTATTAGTGCTCTTAGTGCTTTGAAAAAGGAAAGAAAGAAGAATGCTAGACTCAAGGATAAGTTAGATGAATGTTGTATGGAGAGAGATGATCTTATAGAAAGTCTTGACTTCTCTATAGCTAAGACACAAGAACTCAAGGATGAGTTAGAGTCTAAGGTTCTTGAGTATAGTGAGTTAGAACAGAAAATGGCTTCTTTGAAAGAGGAAACTAAAGAGTACAAGGATAAGCTTTACAGATTTCAAGATAGCTCCAAAAAGGTTAAGTCTCTCATCAAAGGTCAAAGAAAGACAACAGATAAAATAGGCCTTGGTTTTGTTAAGCCACACAAGGAACAAGTTGGAGAGTCTAGTAAGAGACTCCAAAAGGAAGAGAGTTCTGATGAGGAAAGTATTTCAGATCATGAGTTCTTGAATGATAGATGCACAGGAATAGAAAATAGAATTCAGAATGAGAAGAAGTTTTCAGAACCTAAGAGGTCAATTAAAGGAAAGTTTCAAGGCAGATGTTTTGCTTGTCACAGGTTTGGTCACATGGCTTCACATTGCATGGCTCAAGTGAAGGAGGTAAATGACAAGTTTAGAAGTGCTAGTTACTTTCAAGGGTATTGCTACTCTTGTCAACAGTTTGGGCACAAGGCAGTTCATTGCAAGGCAAATAACAGGAACAGGTTTGGTCAGAACAAGTTTGGCCAGAACAGGTTTGGCCAGAATAGGGTTAGTCAGAATAGGTGGATTCAAAGAACAGGTATGCCTCAAAGAAATAACATTGTTACTTGTTATAAGTGCAACAATGAAGGTCACATAGCTAGACAGTGTAGAGCTGAACTTCCAAGGTACAGGAACAGAAATAGTGGTATGAACAGGTCCAAGGATCAAGGCATGGTTAAGAATAGGAACAGTGACAGGAACAGGAACAAGAATATGGACAAAGAGTTCAAGAGAAGGCCCGACAAGGAAGTTATAGACGCTGATGATGATCGAGTGCCTAATGGGAGTTTTACTCCCACCCAAGAATTAATCACCTCATCGGGGAGGTGGGGGAGGGACTAAGCTAAGAGGCTCATTCTTAGTCCCGAGCCCCAAAGGTGACCCTTTGCCATTGATGACAAAAGGGGGAGAGATTTGAGTAAGGGGGAGAGCCTCAAGACAGGGGGAGCTGTTTATGTTGAGTTTTTGTGTTGTTGAGAAGCATGGTTTGCCATCAATGACAAAGGGGGAGATTGTTGGCAATTTTGGGTTTGAGATCCTAGCTTCTTGTCTATGAGTTGTCATTGATGTCAAAAGGAAATGGCATTAATGTTAAGAGGATGTGTTGGCTTCAAAGGTGGAAGATTCCAAGAGAATCCGGAGAGATTCCATTGGCAAGGGTTTTTCATTAAAACCAAGTTAAATGGTTTTTATTAAAACCAATGGAGGTTCTCTTTATTATTTATTTAATTATTATTTAAAACCCTTCAAGGTTTTAATTATTTAATTATTTAATTAATTAAGGGAGAAATTATTTTTAATTTATCTTAAGGGTTTTTAAACCCTTTAGAAAGCAATTTCGATTAAATTCGAAATTACTTTTCGAATTATGCCGACGTGTTTGGAAATGCATCAAAGTGCATATAAAATGAGGCAAATGAATTCATTTATGTTTGGCCAAGAGTTCGACATTAATCCCTGAGCATTTCGATTTCGACATCGAAGCCCCTGCGCCAGCGAAGGAGGAAGACAAGCGTTGCGTGGTCAAAGGTGTGACGGGTTGGTCTTGGCGCCAAGGAGGAGGCGCACGCGGTGATAAGAACGGAGAATTCCCTTCTCCCTCACGTGGGCTCTCCTAGCCCACGCGGCATGGCCAAAGGACTTAGTAGCATGGTGATCGGCGGTTCGAATCGTCGAAGACCCTTTTGAGGGTAGTGTATGCACTCCGAAATTCGTGGGATATTTACCAAAGGTATGCGCTCCAATTTTTGCAGAAAGAGTGGCAATTAAATTTTAATATTTTGCTTGCTAAGGTTTTATAAAGTTAGCTTTGGGAGGTATAAGGAATGCAAGCTTAATATTTTTGCTATAGTCGGATTGAAAATTAAAAGGGGAAATAATTGCCATGGTGGTTGAGTTATTTTGACATGCCAATGTTGGGTTAATAATTTTTTAGGGAAGATCAAAATTATTAATTGTGGTAGATTTTCAAGGGCTTATTCATCTTCAAAAAGGGTATGGGCACATTTTTCTTATGAGTATGATTGGTGTATGTTTTTCTGAAATAAGGTTGGAGTGAAAAGGTTTTCAACTAGGTTTCCTTTGGTTGGGTGTAAATCCTATTTTCTGGTTTGTTGAAGACTACTTATGCATTGTTATCCTTAAGGAGAGTTTTTGGTGAATGCATAATTTTTGGTTTGAGATAGTGGAAGCTTTGTGCACTAGGGTTTATATTTGTGAGTCTAGCTACTTGCATTGAGTTGGTGGAACCCTTGGTTGGCTGTTTTGAGTTTGATGGTTGAGTTGCTTCCATAGAGGTTGTTTGATCAAGTTATTGCTTTACTTGATTCATGATATTGGGCTTACTCCATTGAGTTGATTTGAGCAAGTTATTCTTTGCATTTGGTGATATTGTGTTGGTGGTTGTTTTGTTCAAATATCTTTGGAGGGAAAAGGATTTCTACTTGTTTCCTTTTCTTGTGATGATTGGTTGAATGCTTCAAGGTTGATGTTGAGTTGAATGGTGTTGGTTGACTAAACCTTGTTTGATGAGCATTGTTGATGAAAAACGCTAATTGGTGGTGAAAAGAACATGAGTATCATTGTTATGTGATTCTTTGCATATGGTTGGCAATTGTTGGGTTGTGTTTCATGTTCTTGAAAGAAAACATTCTATCCTATCCATTTCAGATATTGAGTTGAGTTTTCAGATTTGAGATTGAGATTGAGTTGAGTTGATTTGAGTTGAGTTTTGAGATTGGGATTTGAGTATAGAACATATTGAGTCTCTAACAATTCTCTTTATGCTTCTATGAGTTTGATGAATCACATTGGGTCTCTAACAATTCACTTTGTGAGTTCCTACTAAGAAAGTTTTTCTTGGTGAGCTTGCTTGAGGTTTTGGATAGGTTCCGATGGGGACTTGTGAGCAGTTTTGGACAGGTTTCGGTGGGGACTTGTGAGCGGTTTTGGACAGGTTCCGGTGGGGACTTGTGAGCAGATTTGGACAGGTCCTAGCAGAGGACTTGTGAGCTGAGTTTGATAGTTCTATCGGAGAACTTGAGGACAGAGGTGCATTGGTTCTATGAGAAGAACCTGAGGACAGATTTGGCAAGTCTTTGAGAAGGCTTGTGTGCAGAGGATTGATTTGTTCAAGAGTTGGACAGATCTGATAGATAGAGGAAGACTTGTACTAGACCGACTGACTATGTTTGGTACAGGTTGCTGAGTTGTTGTGGACGTGATCATAGAAGGCAGAGGTCTCTTAGGCTAAGCATTGAGGACAGGAGGTCTTCGGTGGAAAGGAGTTCCACGTGCTGGCAAGAGGTAGAGGCAGTTGATCTTCTGAGGGATCATTTCTAGAGCAGAGGGGAAGGTATCTCCTTTGAGCAGAGGCTCATAAATTCAGATAGAGGGGAAGGTATCTCCTTTGAGCAGAGGCTCATAAATTCAGATTGGGGGAAGGTATCTCCTTTGGGCCGAGGCTCATAAACATTGTAATTGGGAAGGTTTCCCAAAGAACTTTGAGATAACTTTTAGAGAAAAGTTTTGTGGACGTAGCCCAGACATTCTGGGTGAACCACGTTAAAATTGGTGTCACTTTGTGGATGATATTGTGCATTGTTTTGATATTGCTTTGGGTATATTGCTTTACTATTTTGAAGTATAAAGGAAAAAGTAAAAAGAGGTCTTATACTTTTCACCCCCCCCTCTCAGTATAAGCTTGTGTTCTTCATATGCATTATCTTTATTCCATAAAAATACAAGTATGCTTATATATGATAGGGTTTCATAGATTTTTCTACATGATATTCTCAAAAGGTATGGTTTTGATTATAGTTGGTGTGAATGGATTAAATATTGTTATAACATTAGGAAATTTTCTATTTTGATCAATGGCTCTCTTGTTGGATATTTTATGTTTTCTTGTGGACTCTACCAAGCTAATCTCATATATCCTTGCCTATTACTTATTATTGCAGAGGAATTAATGAGCCTTTTTAAAGGGAAAAATAGAAGGATAAATCAAAGGTTGTAAGGTTGCAAAATTTATCCTTTAAAATCTTCTCTAATTTATTGATAATTCTTTTCTTTTGGATCATACTTTAGTTAGTGATGCCATGGAATTTGAATCAATATTATCATTATATGAGAAGGGTAATGTATAGTTGTCTAATGTTACAAAATCCAAGATTTTTTCATCAACATTACCCTAGATTTACAACAAATTATTTTGAATATTTTAGGATTTAAAATTGAAAGTTTTCTATCAAACTCTTTGGTATTTATCTATCTCATAAAGGAAATAAAATGGAGCTTTGGGTCTCTTGTTTGGATAGAATGAAATCCTATTTGGCAAGTTATAAAGGTAAGTTATTAATCATGGCAAGAATGCTACAATTTGTAAAGACTATACTGCAATCCATACCTATATATATGATGTCACTTTAAATATTTCTAGTAGGTATAGCATATGTTATTGATAAAACTCCAAGATAATTTTTTTGCAAAGGGTAAGGAAAAATTTATGTTTTCTCCTTATAAGTGGGATAGGGTTTAACAAAATAATATAGGAGGGGTAAGCTTACAAAATTGAAAAAATATGAGTTTGGCCTAAAAGGGGCAAAGGTTGGGTGAAGATTATTCAAATATCAAGAAAATAATTGGGAAATTTTGTTAATTAAGAAATATAGAGTGTTTTTTGATACTTTGATCACAATGATCATCTAATGCATTTGTCATATTCACCTAGTGCTCGTGCCTTGCAAAACGCACAGTTCTACAAGTTCAGGGAATATGTACATGACTCCAAGGATAATGTATGTGGTTTCTATCAAGGGAAAATCCTTGTTATGATGTAATAATTGATATTTGCTTCCTAATCCACCCTAATTTACTAGGTTTTGTATCATGAAAAGGGATAGGAAAAAAAGAAAAAAAAACTATCCCAAAATATGGGTAGCAATATACGAAGAATTACAAGTTATTTCTGAATATCAATGAGATTAATAAACACATGCACCAAAACATAATCATAAAAGTGAAAATGGTTTCAAAATTAGCATAATCGTATATCTATTAAATCCCTATGAAAACTAGGACAATTATTAGTCATAGCATTCCACATGGATATGCATACATACAAAGACCAAGATAGAAGATTTAGTAGTCATAGATCTTTATATATATGTTTATAAGCACTTTACAATCATACTAGGAATGAAAGAGGCTTGAAGGAACTATACATGCAATGACTCAAGGATCAAGTCTAGATTTATAAGTAGGAGTGAGTGAAATATATCTAAGGTGAGATACTAGACACAAACATACAATTTTTTCTCCTTAGATATAAAATTTGACTTTATATATTGTTTATCTCAAAATTTAAAAGTCAATTTCCCTCAAATAGCTATGATAAGGAACACCTACATCCTCCTTGTCTACTTGGCTTGAGGTACCATGCTGCATTCACTTCCTAGTAGATCTGGAGCTAATCTAGGGTCTAATCCATATAAATTCTTTGTAGGTGGGATGGATTTCTCAAGATGCAACATTAATGGGTCATTTTTCATCTAGAAAATTGAGCTTAGGTGGTGTAGACACCTAAAACACAACATTTCAAGGTGACTACTCATATGGGACATGCTAGAAGACCATATGGAAGACCTTGGATAAATACCAAGGTATAGCAATGGTTTTAACCACTCAATTAGGTAATTTGGCCTAATAAGGATTAGCCACGATTGACACCTGTAGTTAGTAGTGTTGACCGTGCCTCATAGCCATGGCTAACATCAAAAATTAGTATGCCTTTGACCAAGTCAAAGTTGGCTCCAAACGGCCAATTGGTTGCAAATTTGAGCGGTTTGGGGTGAAATGATCGATAAACTTCCATCAAACTTCTCTAACTACCCATTCTTGATCTTGGCTTCCTAAATAATCTAGGACATAGCCCTCCAAGGTGCTATAAGAACCCCATCCAAATTGGGGAAAATTCTAGAGAAGCTTTCATTTGAACGCAGTGAAGCCCTATCGAATCTAAGAGCAAACAGAGAGATGCATAGGCAAATTTTAGTAGTGAAGCCCTATCAAATTTAACACTCACATAATTGCATTGTGACATTGCTTTCTTGCTCTTAATTGAGAGATTGAAATGGAAATTCAAGCCATGGAGGTCCTAGGAGGTTAAGAGATCCAAGAAACGCAATTACGCCCACTTCACATGCAACCGAAGTAATTCAACTTCCAAATCTATCAAATAACATAGAGGTAACCCTTGACCATAAATTTGGCAAGAGGATTCAGATATTTAGCCCTTGAATTGGAGTACAAGCACACTTTAAGCTCCACTATGGCTATCAGCCACAGCTATAGTGCTCACCATGCCACAGATCCGTAGTTAGGGCATCATCCCTGCTTTCCTTTCTTTCTCACCATAGGATTTGTTAATGGCATTATATTAAGCATAATTTAGGTTTAATTGCATTATTAGAGATTTCTGACCAGTAGAATTAGTTGTTTGGTTGTCTTGCTTTCAATATTGCAATTAGGATATTAATGAATCTTTTTCATGTTTCCATGTATTCAAATTCATAATTAGGCCATTAGATAGATATATATGCTTTTCATTTATATGATTCATAGCATCTTTTTCATGTTTTTCATAGGTTTACTAGCTTTCTTGCATTTTATTTATTATATGCTAGTAACGTCATGTGTTCATACAATTTCCTCAAAAAGCCTCATCAAGAGAGGCATCCTTTATTACTAATGCTTCTTGTTGTTTATTGCACATAGGATCAACAAGGTTTTGACATGCAAGGCAACAAATACCTCTAATAATGGATAAGAATGTCATCGACACCTTGGAGCAGTTCATGTCATTTTAAAAGGCATTTGGAATGCACCTACCCTTGAGGGGGATTTTACACTATTGTAATTGTTGTATCAAATGGGTATCCCTAAGAGGGATGGATTTATAACTTGAATTGATTCAAAATTAATAAAATATCTTTGTATTTTGTTCTTTTAATTCTTGTCAATTTGTGTATGCCTATTTGCATCGTTTTTAGCAATTTCAATATTAGGTGTAAGCCTTTTTGGATGCTACAGAAGGTGATCACAGTGGGACTCCGCATTGAATTCCATGGATCGCTAAATTTTAGGGTTTTTGATGATATGTGCTAACCATGGTTGAAAATCACAATCAAAATTTATTGCCATGATTAACACCCATGGGAAACAGTCGCAGTTGCATTATAGAGCCATAGTCAGCATCTGACAGGCTGTACAGCAGGGAGAAAAATCTTAATCGGATGAGGATCTGAGGTAGGATCCATTTTTCTTTGATTTTCCCTATTCTCTATCTATGTTTTTTCAAAAATTCAAAATTGCTAGCATAATTAGGGAATGCAACAAAGAAGATAAAATGTATTGAGTCCTTAGGTCTTTTTCTTAAGGCTTCACTAGTCACTGCTAGGAACAGTGGACCTCTAAGTGCAGTATGCCCTAGTCTCCAATGATCTAGGCCATTATTGTATGTTGGTTTGCTTGTGTGAGGCCCATCTAGTGGCCATCTCATCATCATTAGTTAGTGTACATTTTCTTTGAAAATCATATAGTTTAAATCATGCATACTTTTCGAAATTAAACGTTCCATTTTCTTTGACGCCATAGCATATAGAAGAATCATTTAAGTGTTGTTTATGCATTTTATTTTCATGTAAAATAAAAGGAACCACACACACCATGACACACTTAAATGCTAGTGAGTTGGAAGTCACATCCAACCACTAGTAGGGTTCAACGACGATGGTAGTGATTTCCATCCGTTGGCCCAACTCCCTCGAACCTTTTGTTACTATACCAATACCTACTCCAATATCTATCCTAACCATACAGAATAGCATGCATTCCATTTCGGAGGGGTGTATCACTATGCATGGGGTGTCGGGGTGAGGATCAGTAGGACCTATGCTCCCTACCCAAGTGTGGGTTTCATCTCCACATTTTGGGGGGATTACGCGACCTGGAGTTCACAACCAAGTTGTCGAGATACGAGTATGCAGGTGAAAGAATTTAAAAATTGAGTATATCTTCAACATTTTGAAAACACGATGAGATTTACTTATTGATATAACAAATTGCAAAACAAATCAAATAGTTTAGGGCTCATTTTAAACTTTAAAATAGATAATCACCACTATTTACTTTGTTTGTTTTAAAACTTACATAAGAGATAATACAATATAATGGTGGCTACACAGAGAGGCTGACCCAGGAATATATCCAAGGTCAAGGCCAAAGCTCCACCTAATGCACAATAATATGCGTAGCATCCTCAATCACAGAATCCTCCCGAATGTCATTCGGTGAGTATTAGAGGAGACAATTCCATGTGTGGGGATCTTTTTGAGAATGCCCTAGTACGAGGAGATACTAGAAACTCCTCAAGACATAGATTAGATCATGGAGCTTCCCAACATGGGGGTTCTAAATATGTCAATATTTATCACAATTGCACTCCACGTGCATCCACAAGATCTACTAAAGAGTTTTTCACTGAGGGATCTAGATTGGTACCCCTTCATCCTAAATCTAAGGGAGGCTTGAGGCCCTCAACATATGAGTATAGATGAGTTCAATATCTACCCATCTAGGGTAAAATGGAGAAGTCCACTTCTGAGTGTAGGCCCGCTCAAACTCCCAACAAAGGTGAGCCTTGTAGGATCACTATAAATGTATCTAAAGTGGGATCCAATGGTACGCCACCTCATGAGCCATGGCATAGTAGATAGTTGGATGGTTTGGATAAAGTTATAGGATAGATAGGTTACAAGCCTAATCATGTGCCTTCTCGTCCTATGAGTGTGCAAAGTGGTAGTACCATTAGGACTATCAAAGAACCTGGAGAGTGCTCCAAGAATTCTCGAGATATGCATGCCCCTATATCACATGCAGACACAAATTTTAGGCAAAAACTGGATATAGATGTCATCTTCATAGATAAGGGTAATATCATAGTATATTAGTCCATTAGAGGACACACCCACAAAGCCACTTGAATAGAGAACACACACTAGAGGCCTCAAATGGCTAATAACATAGATAGATCTCACAAGCTGATGTCAAATAAAAGACGTCAGATTCTCCAAGACCAATTGGAGGATGTCCATGCAGAGCAGGAACACCTCTAAAATAAGAACACTCAGAGAAAATTGTTCATAATACAATGCTTATATGAACAACGCATGCATGAACAATGCATCCTTGATCAAAAGGAGTGAGTTGAGAGGGAGGATCGACTGACCAATATCGGTTTACATCCCCTTAGTGAGCATAGGGAGTTTATTTATAGATGAGTTGCTTTACAACCTAATTTGCACCCTGATTATATAGATACCCATACTTACTATGCGTTCTAACATAGAGATGGGTGCTCTCCACCCGATCATCATGGGCATAGGCAGTATGAAGAAGAAGCGAGAGATGAATTAGATCAAGAATATCCCAAAATATCCCAAGTCGATAAAGAGGACGAGCCTATTCCTTCACCTTGACTGAAGAGGAATGTGCCTCCAAAGGTACATCCAAGGCAATCCATAGAAGAGGAGTTCTTATCTTCACAGGCTTATAAATTCCTGGCAGAAAAGGTCAAAGCTATAGAAAATCAAGGAACAACTTATCAAAATCCAACCTTAAATAATATCCATAATGAACCTTTATGTCCGTCAGTGCCTATTTTGCCTTATCCTGGGCATTTTAAAATGCCTAAGCTGGAAAATTTTAGAGGAGAGAAAGATTCTCAGGAGCACGTCACAATTTTTTTGGACATATTCTTTTATATTGGAAGCAATGATACCCTTCTCCTATGGACTTTCATCATGATCCTCTTAGGACCAGCTTAGGAGTGGTTTAATCAACTTAAGAGGCACAACATCATCAATTTCGAGCAATTGGCTGATCCATTTCTTGAACTCTTCTCCTTTGGCATCAAGAAAAATGTGAAATTATCTGATCTGGACGTTTTGATGCAACATGATGATGATCCAGTTATGGATTACAATAAACTATGGAGAAATATGATGGTAAAGTTGTCATTTTCCATCCTTGCTGCTGAACTAACTTGGATTTTTATTAAAAGTTACGCAAAGCACATTTTTTTATTGTTATAGTTACAATAGTATCAAAAGTTCGAAGAGGCTTTGGTGAAAGCCAAAGTGATTGAGGATATCAATTTCATGAGGGTAACTTGAAACTCAGAAATAGGAATGAATGGAACAAGAGAAGCACTAAGAAATAATAGTCCAAGTTGTCCCACATCAATTAGGTGGCTTTGAACCTTCAGAAAGGGGATAAGGGACAATAGCAATGAAATTATCAAGTCCAACCTCCTCTTGCACAACATGAGCAATGCAACAACAATAAGAAGGGTAAGAATAAGGAACATCACCCACCTTGCTAGTCCACACCTTTTTCAGAATCAATGACTTTGATATTCAATCAACTATGTGAGGCCAAGGTCATACGCTTGCCAGATATCAAATTTTTGGACCCTAATCAACCCAAACCAAAGGGGTATAGGGATTAGTTGTACTGTGTTTTCCACAGAGTAAAAGGACATGAAATTGAATTATGTTGGAGTTTTAAACATTTGGTACAAAACATGAAGAAAGAGGTGAGCTAACTTTGGATAATCCTCAAGCACAAAATAATCATAATATGGGGATTTACAAGAATCCTCTACCGAACCACGAGGTACCGAGGAACAATGTTGGCCAGGTCAACCAAGTACGAATCGAACCACCAACCCATGAGTTGATTGGAATGGTTAATGTTGTCATGAGGTATGCGAGGTATGAAATACCAAATCAGCCTCTGTTTCCCATTAGATTCCAATTTGCACCTCATATAAGGCCAGCCCAAAATGTGCCAAGCCCACCAACTAGACTAGTGGTTACAATCAGGAGTAGGTTAGTTCAAAATATATAGACAACTCTAGTGAAGTTGTCGATTTATGAGCTGATTCAGTAGTCTCCTAAGCACAGGGAGATGCTTATGGATATTCTAAGGTCCATAGAAGTACAATACTAGGTTCCAAAATTGTTCACACACTTTGTGGGACACGTGCAATAGTGTCAAGAGTCGATCATACAATTTCATGATCATGACATCAAGATAGTTTCCACTGTCATAACAGACCCACCGCTCCATATCATTACATGTGTGAATCACATACCCTTCAACTATATTTTTATTGATAGAAGATCATCAATCAATATTATCATGACCAAGGCATTAACATACCTAAAGTTACCAAAGACATATCATACCTTTCACCTTCACATTGAAAGCTTTTAACGACGCATTATGCTCAACTATTGGCACAATAATCTTACCTATTTAGGTAGGGTTGAAGACCATCCCAGTGATGTGTCATGTGATTGAAGGTGCTATGCACTATAATATACTTCTAGGGAGGCCTTGGATACGAGAAATACTTTGTGTCCCCTCTATTCTACATCAGTGTATCAAGTACGTGCATGAGGGACAGGTTCACGTGGTGCCTTTCGATGAAGAACCATTTAAATATGTGAATCTAGCATTTTGAGGGATTTTGTGCTACCCTTAATGCACCTGGACATACGGCCTACATTATTGATCAAATATCTAGGAGGTAAACTAAGATAAGTGTGTGCCAAACCTACAACGTTCGTATCTCAATGATCAGAGCACATGACAACTGCTTCTACCATGCAAGAACCCTGATGTTCTTATGTAAATTTGATAAATAATTTAATTTAAAATTTAATAACATGCCACTTAAATGGGGCTCCCTTGTAATCGCTTTGCCACTATAGGGGCTTCCTCCTTGCCACTTACATGGAGCTCCCTCTTAGAATCTATGCTTCTTATTATTCTTCTTCTTGGATGATTTATGTGAATGGCCAACCTAATATATATATCTACCCTAAAGCTACATTCGTGAAGAGATGTGATGGTTCAGTATGAAGAGTTGCAATGGTTCACTTTATAGGTTAATAATATAATAATTAAATGATTAATAATACTAACTAATAATGTTAGGATGGAGGATCCTAACATGCCACCCTCCTTAAAAAGAGCTTTGTCCTCAAATCTCAAAGTGAGGAGCTTTGTCCTTTGTTTTTAAAGGAGTTGCATAATTTCTTGGACTCTTTTAATGTCATCCTTTCGTAGGCAGGGATATCGAGAAGATTGAATCGTTAGCAGGGGATTGCCAAGAACAATAGTAGAATCTTCCTTAGAAAAATCATGATGATGATGGGAGGGCAACCCTTGGGGTCCCTCAAAAACTTTAGAATGATGCATCAAAAGTTATGGTAATGCTTCCAAATCCATTTGTGGTTCCCTGGTAGAGCCAACGAAGTAGTGTGTAGTCACTCTGCGTTGGTTTCGAATAGGTTTGGTCATGTGGTGAGAACTCACTATTTGTGAGGAACTTGTGGGTAGTCTTTTTAGAGTGTATGTATGGCCTTCATTGTTCACTGCATGGGTGTCTACCTCATCCTTTCTTGGTGCATCGATCACTTCTTGCACATCGACCTCATTGTCTTCATTGCGATGAGTAGGTGCATTGGTCACTTTGGACACAACTACCTCATATTCTTGCTCTATGGAGAGATAGGGATCAACTTCCATCAATAAATACAATTTTAGTGTAGCGCATTTATGATGGGGTCCAAATTTCTCATCATAAGTGTCACAGAGGCATTTTTCTCATCGTTCCTTCATCTCCTCAAAGCTGATATGTTTAATTTCCTAATCGACGTTGAACATTGAGTTTGTATTCAGCTAATTTGGCTAATACATAGGTCTGCATCATGGTATAGGGATTGAACCTTGTCACCTGCATTCTAATTTACTCTTTCAATCCACTAATGAAGCTATTTATGAGAATTGATTCATCCAACCCTGTGTTGTGTTTGGTGATATCCTCAAACCGAGTTTGATACTCATGCACGGAAGTGATTTGATGAAGATCTTTGAGCAATTCCCACATGATTGGGTCCCACATGGCTCTGATACCAAATGCAAGAACCCTGATGTTCTTGTGTAAATTTGATAAATAATTTAATATAAAATGTAATCATAGGCCACTTAAATGGGGCTCCCTTGTAATCGCTTTGCCACTATAGGGGGCTCCCTCCTTGCCACTTATAGGGGGCTCCCTCCTTAGAATCTATGCTTCTTATTCTTCTTATTCTTGGATGATTTGTGTGAATGGCCAACCTAATATATATCTACCCTAAATCTATGTTCATGAAGAGATGTGATGGTTCACGTATGAAGAGTTGCAATGGTTCACTTTATGGGTTAATAATATAATAATTAAATTATTAATAATACTAACTAATACTAACTAATAATTTTAGGATGGAGGATCCTAACATACTATACCATCTGCATCTATACTGCATCAAGATGATGGGAAGCTAAAAGTAAATATGGGTGAAAAATAGAAGAAACGAGAACCCAACCCAGTTGTGATCGAGGTTCCTACTCCCATGGAAGTAGAGAATGCTCAAATAAAATTCAAAGAGGTATCTTAGCCTACTTCATCTGCGTCTTCAATAGGATCATATGCACTGCAGGTGATAGTTCATTTGGTTAATCTCGGATTGGGATAATATATTGTGCAAAATGTGATGTTTACATCTATCATCACTACTGCACAAGACATGGGTTGACCACGAGCCCATCACCTTTCCATAGGGATGGTGGTACCACTAGGGGTAACTCCTAACCAAACTAATTTTATCTATGGAGGGCTTGACCAGCTTGCACCTCGCATCCCCACAGATGAAGATGATGATAAACCATTTGCCATGAATGTTCATTATCTTTCTAACCTAGAGTATGCCTTGTGATATTTCGAGCATTACCATTGGCATGGTTACAGCCTCAGATTATTTGATCAGGGGCATAGGAGGCTGTACAAACCTCAATATCAATTTCCTATGGATAGGTTTGGGTTAGGATACTATATCAAAGTACAAGATGAACTACTTAGTATATTTGGACTGCCTGTACCTCAGCCTGGGGGAGAAAGTCAATATTTATCCTTATCACCCCAATCCTTTTTTATTTCGTTGGGACAACTGAATAGTGTCTTATGTCACTATGGAACCACCTGAGACATATCATGAAGATATCTTGATGGAGACCAGTCTAGAGCATATCCCAAGAGACAACTTGGATGAACGAATTTGTGCAAGAGTCGATGATGTAGGCCCACGAGTTCACAATGTTGAGATAGCAGAAGACTTTGAGTTAGAATATCATTTTGACAAGGATATAGCAGAGTTTATCTCTAAGATAGGGGGACCTATTTGTGTGTATGGCATGGACTACGATGGTGAGTTCTCAAAAAGTGAGTAATATGAGGATGAAACTGAGTTGGGCTATCTAGGCCCTCTTAATTTACATCATCTATTACCTTCGGAGATAGTCATCAAGGATGATCAATCCTCTATGAGCGATAGTAGTTATCATGAGTTGTATTACATATGACCCCATCTCCCTAATTTTCGAGTACCATTAGGTAGTGGTGAAGGCTTTAATTATGATAGTGATGAAGAATATGAAACTGGTAGAGTCCATTTAGGACCTCCTTACTTGCATCAACATAATGCACCATACACTACAAAGGATATGTATAGAGATATCAATCTTCATCCTTGCCTCAGAGGAAGACCACCTAATTTGGATAGGATTTATCATATGGTTTTCCTTAATTCGATGATGTTTAGAGAGCTCCTTAATCCTAGTGATATTGTGTTTAAGTCTATCCATATACCAGATCTAGAGATCCCCATAATCCCAGAACCACTTCTCGAGGATGGAAGTTATACAAATGTAGATTCACATGCACATGGTCCTGGAGATATGATCCATTCCATCAATATGATCTCCATTGATTTTACCACTCCACTTCACAATCCAACCGATCCTTCCAATCCATTGTGTCTGAATGTAGATGCTATTGATTGGGATCGCGCTGACTCATCATTAGAGCATCAAGATTTCTTCCCTAATGAAGAAATGTTGTAACCTATTCATTTTATGCTAGGTTGTGCACATGATATTTATCATTTTGAGTATGATTCCAATGCGGAACCCATAAACCCAACTGATGAAATCCACTTGATCCCTACGCTTCATCAAATTGAGGAGGGATCCCATATGTTAGTAGAGGAAACCTTTGAAGTATATATCAGTAACGATCCCACCAATCCAAGGAAGGTTAAATTTGGAAAAAATTTATCTCTTGATGAGTGGGTCAACCTCATCCCTCTTCTGAAAGAGAGACCTGATATATTTGTTTGGACTTATAAATACATACCAGGTTTAGATCCAAAATTGGTTACTCATAACATTTTGCTAGATCTGTCAAAAAATTCAGTCAAGCAAAAAATCAAGAAGATGCATCCGACAGTAGCCTTAATGGTAAAAGATGAATTGCAGAAGCTATTGGATGTAGAGTTTGTCATTTCCATCGACTATCCAAAATGGGTATCAAACATGGTGCTTATAGGAAAACCTGATGGAATGATCCACATTTGTACGAATTTCAGAGACCTCAATAAGACAACACCAAAGGATTTCCATTGCCAAACATAGATGCTCTCATAGATGCAACTGCGGGTCATGAAATTCTCTCCCTAATGGATGGTTTTTCTGGTTACAACCAAATTTGGAATAAGCTTGAAGACTAGTATAAAAGCATGTTTATAACGCCATGGGGGATATTTTGCTATAAGGTTATACCATTTGGTCTTAAAAATGTTGGTGGTACATATCAGTGGGCTATGACATATATATTTCATGACTACATGCATAAGATCTTAGAATATTACATCGATGACTTGTTGGTGAAGTCATTGCTGTGTTCAGAGCATGCTGAGGTCTTGAGAAAGGTCTTTGATCGCTTGATAGAGCATAATGTCAGGTTGAATCCTACGAAGTGCGTATTTGGCGTAACTTTAAGAAATATATTAGGATTCATTGTTTCAAAGTGAGGTATCAAAGTTGATCCAACGAAGGTCAAGGCAATTTTATAAATGCATCCTCCCATGAATATCAAGGAATTAAGAAGCCTACAGGGTAAAGTATCATCCATCAAGCAATTTATTATGAAGTTATTGGATAAATATTGACCCATGAATTGACTGCTACACAAGTGGATCCCATTCAATTGGGGCGAGGACTGTCAAGCAACATTTGCTAAGATTAAACAATACCTGGTGATGTCACCAATGCTAATTCCACCAAGACCATATGAGCCTTTTTTGCTTTATATATCAATGACTGATATTGCATTGGGAACCATGATAGCCCAAAAGAATGTGCAAGATAAATAGTAGGCCATATATTATATTAGCTAAACCTTGGTGAGTTACGAGATAGGATATGCATATGTGGAAAAACTATGTTTAGTAGTAGTGTTTGCTACAAAGAAATTGTGACATTATATGTTAAGTCATACAATGTATGTCATATCAAAACAAAATCCTTTACAGTATATGATGAGCAAGATGTATCACAATACACGTACTACAAAGTGGATCATGATGTTGATAGAATTCAATTTAGAATTCATTAGCCAAAATTCCATTAAGGAACAAGTCATAGCTGATCAACTAGCTGAGGTGCCTCTTGAAAATAGCAAGCCCCTCACCATTGAGATTTTTGATGATGCAATTTTTACCTTATCAGAAGCACCCGAACCTAAAGAACCAGATAACAAAGCTGATAAGACCTTTTTCTTCGACAGTTCAAAGTGTGAGTAAGGGGGTGGTGTAGGAATAGTGTTGTTCACACCGCAAGGTGCTCCTATGCCCTTGTCGTTCAAGTTGGACTTTCCTTGCACTAACAATAACACTGAATACGAAGCCCTAATTTTGGGCCTCCAAATAGCTCTCACCATGAATATTAAAAGGTTAAATATCTTTGGTTATTCCCTTATCATTGTTAACCAAGTGAAGGGATTTTTCAATGTCGATATCCTATCCTAAATTCTTACAAAGATCTTGTTGATCCATATTTAGATCATTTGGAATGGTACAACATCAAGGTAAATCCTCATTCATCAAAAAAATTTGCAGACACTATGGCATCTCTAGGATCCTTAATCCCTCATAATATATCAGCTAATTTTAATACCATCCACGTAAAAAAATTGTCACACTCTACTATGCAACACAAAGCTTTAGATAACAAATAGTCGATCAATATGATTTAGGTAGAACCAAACCAAGAATGGTTCTACAGAGCCAAAGACTTTCTCAAGGGAGCGTCCTAGGGGTCCATAAGGTTTTTTCCTAGTCTACATTTGCAAATTTTGAACCATAGGGGGAACATGTCTTGTTAGTTGAGTTTGAGAGCTATCAAAACTAGATGTCACAAATATACGACTTCCTTAAGCTTGGTGTAATCCCTCAAGGATTTTTGTGTGCCGTGAAGCACACATTTAAATAGAAAGCAACAAATTATGTCTTGTTAGGAGATATTTTGTATCGTCAAAGCTATGATGGAGTTCTTCATTTTCTTGAGCCCCAAGAATCATCTTGGGAAATTTCACAAGATCACGATGGTACATGCAATAGCTATTTCAATGGCATGGCTATCATCAAGCACATCCTTCATATGGGTTATTATTGGCCCACTATGGAGAAGTATTGCAATGTCTATGTTATAAAATGCGTTAAATTCCAGCATCATGCTAATCTTGTGCACCTACCATCATAGGTCTTACATCCCATTCAAACGACTTGATAATTTTCTCAATGGGATTTGGATCTCATAGGTAAGATCTCTCCTCCATCATCAGGCTGGTATACATTCATTATTATGGCTACTGAGTACTTTACTAAGTGTGTGGAATAAATCTCATTAAAAATAACAATTGGAGCACATATTTTTGAGTTCATACTCACCAATATCATAAGTCATTTTAGGATTCCATCCAAGATAATTTTGGATAATGGAACCCACAGGTTCGTCAGAATGGTCAATGTTTTCATGAGGCATGAGAGGTATGAAAGAATAAATCAACCTCCAACTCCCATTATATTCTAAGCTATGCCTCCTCCAAGGCCAACCCAAAATGTGCAAGATCCACCAACTAGATCGGTGGTGAAAATAAAGAGTAGGTTAGTTCAAAACCTACAAATAACTCCAATGAAGTTGTCAATTTATGAGCTAATTCAAAAGTCTCCCAAGCAGAGGGAGATGCTTATGGATATTCTAAGGTCCATATAATTATAGTGCCAGGATTTGGAACTGTTCACACACTTTGTGGGACACATGTAGCAGTGTTAGGAGCCAGTCATACAATTTTATGATCATGAAGTCAAGACGGTTTCCACTATCATAGTGGACCCGCCGCTCCATATCATTGTGTGTGTGAATCACATACCCTTAAATTAGGTTTTTATTGATACAAGATCATAAATCAAAATTTAAAATGACTAAAGTATTAACATACCTAAAGTTACCAAAGACACATCATACCTTTCACCTTCACGTTGAGAGCTTTTAACAACGCATTATGCTCAACTGTCAGCACGATAGTCTTACCTATTCAAGTAGGTTTGAAGACCATCCCCATGATGTGTCATGTTATTGAAGGTGCTATGCAATATAATATACTTCTAGGGAGACCTTGGATACGAGAAATACATTGTGTCCCCTCTATTCTCCATTAGTGTATCAAGTATGTGCATGAGGGATAGGTTTGCGTGGTGCCTTTCGATGAAGAACCATTTAAATACATGAATCTAGTAGATTTACCATGAGATTTTGTGATCCCCTCAATGCACCTAGACATACGACCCGCATTGCTGATCAAAGAGACAGGAGGTAAAATAAGAGAAGTGTGTGCCAAACCTACAACATTCGTATCTCAAAGATCGGAGCACATGACAACTACTTCTACCAGACCATCTACATCTATAATGCGTCGATATGATGTGAAGATAAAAGCAAATATGGGTGAAAAAGAGAAGAAATGAGCACCCAAACTAGTTGTTATCGATGTTCCTACTCCCATGGAAGTAGAGAATGCTCAAATAGAAGTCGAAAAGGCACCTCAACCTACTTCACCTATGTCTTCAGTAGGGTCATCGGCATCGCAAGTGACAGTTCATTTGGTTAATCTCAAATTGGTATAATATATTCCTAGCAAGATGCCTATGGTGAAAAACCACCAACATGTCAGGATCCAAATTCGAATTCGTTCCCGGTCTTTCTTCGGGTCAGAGACCACTGTGTTCGCGCCGGCGGTCCGACATAGAGGCAAAAAATGACGTTTATGTTGATCATCGAGATTGCACAAGACATGTACCAACCATGATCCCATCGCCTTCTCATATGGATAGTGGTATCACTGGGGTTACTTCATAACCAAACTAATTTCATATATGGAGGTCTCGACCAGCTTGCATCTCACACCCCCATAGATGAAGGTGATGATGAACCATTTTTCATGAATGTTCATTATCTTTCTGACCTAGAGTATTCCTTGCAATATTTTGAGTGTTACCATTGGTATGGTTACGACCTCAGATTATTCTAGCAGTGGTGTAGGAGTTTGTATGAACCTCAATATAAATTTCCTACATATAGGTTTGGGTTAGGATACTATATCGAAGGACAGGATGAACTACTCATGGCATATTTGGACCACTTGTACCTCAGCCTGGGATGGAAGTCGATATTAATCCTTATCACCCCAATCCTTATGTCTTTCATTGGGACAACCAGATAGTTTCTTATATCACTATGGAACCACCTGAGATATATCACAAAGATATCTTGGTGGAGACTAGTCTAGAGCATATCCTAAGAGACAACTAGGATGAACAAATTCATGCAACAACCAATGATGCATGCTTGTGAGTTCACAATACTGACATAGTAGAAGACTTCAAGTTAGAATATCATTCTGATGAGGACATAGCAGAGTCCATATCTAAGAGAGGGGGACCTAGCTATGTGTATGGCATGGATTATGATGGTGAGTTCTCAAACAGTGAGCAATATGAGGACGATACTGAGTTGGTCTATCAAGGCCCTCTTAATTTATGTCATCTATTACCTTCAAATACAGTCATCTAGGATGATCAATCCTCCATGAGCGATAGTGGTTATCAAGATTTGGCTTACATACAACCCCATCTCACTAATTCCCCAGTTCTAGTAGGTAATGACAGTGATGACGAAGATGAAACTAAGAGAGCCTTCATCGCTACCTACATTGCAGAGGATATGTATAGATATATCAATCTTCATCCTCACCTTAGAGGAAGACCATATAATTTGAATAGGATTTATCATATGGTTTTCCTTGATCCACTGATTTTTAGAGAGCTCCTTGAGCCTAGCGATCCTATGTTTGAGTCTATTCATAGAATAGATCTAGAAATCCCCATACCCCCAGAACCACATCTTGGGGATGGAAGTTATATTAATGTAGAGTCAGATCCATTCCATCAATATGATCTCCATTGATTTTACCACTCCACTTCACAACCCAGCTGATCCTTCCAAGCCATTATGTCTAAATATAGATGTTATCGATTGGGATCGCACTGACTCACCACTAGAGCCTGAGGATTTCTTCCCTAACAAATAAATGTTGCAACCTTTTCATTTTATGCTAGGCTATGCACTTGATGTTTATCATACTTATGATGCTTCCAATGTGGAATCCATAAATCCAGTAGATGACATCCACTTGATCCCTACGACTCATCAACTTGATGAGGGATCCCACATGTCAGTAGAGGAAACCTTTAAAGTGGATATCAGTAATGATCCCACCCATCAAAGGAAGGTTAAATTTGGAGAAATTTTATCTCTTGATGAGTAGGCCAACCTCATCCCTCTGTTGAAAGAGAGACCTGATCTCTTTGCTTGGACTTATAAAGACATGACAGGTCTAGATCCAAAATTGGTTACTCATAACCTTTCACTAGATCTTTCAAAGAATCCACTAAAGAAAAAACTTGGGAAGATGTATCCTACAGTAGCCTTAATGGTAAAATATGAATTGCAGAAGCTATTGGATGTAGAGTTTATCATTTCCATCGACTATCCATAATGGGTATCAAACATGGTGCCTATAGGAAAACTTGATGGAAGGATCCATATTTGTACGGATTTCAGAGACCTCAATAAGGCAACACAAAAGGATTTGTTCCCATTTCCAAACATAGATGATCTCGTAGATGCGACTGAGGGTCATGAAATGCTATCCCTAAAGGATGGTTTTTTTGGTTACAACCAAATTTGGATTAAGCCCAAAGACCAACATAAAACCGCATTCATAACACCATGGGGGGAATTTTACTATAAGGTTATGCCATTTGGTCTTAAAAATACTGGTGCTACATATCAATGGGCTATGACATATATCTTTCATGACTATATGCATAAGATTTTAGAATATTACATCGATGACTTATTTGTGAAGTCACTGCTACGTTCAGAGCATGTTGAGGTCCTGAGAAAGGTCTTTGATCATCTGATAGAGCATAATGTCAAGTTGAATCCTAAGAAATGTGTATTTGGCATAACTTTAGGAAAGCTATTGGGACTCATCGTTTTAAAGCAAGGCATCGAAGTTGATCCAAAGAAGGTCAAGGTAATTTTAGAAATGAATCCTCCCATGAATATCAAGGAATTAAGAAGTGTATAGGGTAAAGTAGCATCCATCAAGTGATTTATTATGCAGTTATCAGATAAATGTCAACCCATGAATTGACTACTACACAAGGGGGTATCATTCTATTGGGACAAGGACTATCAAGCAACCTTTGATGAGATTAAACAATACCTGGTGATGAAGCTAGTGCTAGCTCCACCAAGACTATATGAACCTTTTCTACTATATATTGGCAACTGAATTTGCATTGGAAATCATGTTAGCCCAAAATAATGTGCAAGATAAAGAGTAGGCCATATATTACATTAGTGAACCTTGGTGAGTTACGAGATAGGATATGAATATGTGGAAAAACTATGTTTAGCATTAGTGTTCTCTACAAAGAAATTGTGACATTATATGTTAAGTCATACGATGTATGTCATATCAAAACAAAATCCTTTATAGTATATGATAAGCAAGATGTATCACAATACACATACTGCAAAGTGGATCATGCTATTTATAGAATTTTATTTGGAATTCATTAGCCAAAATTCCATTAAGGTACAGGTCATATTTGATCAACTAGTTGAGACACCTCTTGAAAATAACAAGCCCCTCACCATTGAGCTTCCTAATGATGCAATTTTTGCTTTATCAGAAGTACCCGAACCTGAAGAACTAGATAGCAAAACTAATATGATCTTGTTCTTCGATAGTTCAAAGTGTGAGCAAGGGGGTGGTGTAGTAATATTGTTGTTCACACTGCAAGGTGCTCCTATGCCCTTGTTGCTCAAGTTGGACTTTCCTTGCACTAACAATAACTCTGAATACAAAGCCCTAATTTTGGGCCTCCAAACAACTATCACCATGAATATTAAAAGGTTAAATATATTTGGTGATTCCCTTCTCATTGTTAACCAAGTGAAGGGACTTTTTTAGTGTTGATGTCATGTCCTAAAGTCTTACAAAGATCTTTTTGATACATATTTAGCTTAGTTGGAATGGTACAACATCGAGGCAATCCCTCGTTCGTCAAACATATTCACAAACATTATGGCATCTCTGGGATCTGTAATCCCTCATCTATCAATTTTACTACCATCCATGTAAAAAAAAGTTCACACTCTGATATGCAACGTGAAGCTTCAAATAAAAAATATTCCATCAACATGATTCAGTTAGAACTAAACCATGAATGGATCTATAGAGCCAAATAATTTCTCAAGGGAGCATCCTAGGGGTCTCTGATCTCATAGGATCCTATGGGGAGTGGTACTACCATTCACCATAAGGTTATTTCCTAGTCTGCATTTTCAAATGTTGAACCACAGGGGGAACATGTTGTCTTGTTAGTTGAGGCTGAGATCTATTAGAACTGGATGTCGTAGATATACAACTCCCTTAATCTTGGTGTAATCCCTAAGGTATTATCATGTTTTACAAAGTGCACATTAAAATAGAAAGTTATAAAGTATGTCTTTTTAGGAGATATTTTGTAGCATCAAAGCTACAATGGAGTTCTCCTTCATTGTCTTGATCCCTAAGAATCATCTTGGGAAATTTTGTAAGCTCATGATAGTACGTGTTATGGCCATTTTAGTGGTATGGATATCTTCAATCGCATCCTTTGCATGGGTTATTATTGGCCCACTATGGATAAATATTGCAATGTGTATGTCAGGAAATATATTAAATACTAGCATCATGCTAATCTTGCACACCTACCATCACAGGACTTACATCCCATTCAATTGGCTTAGCCATTTGCTCAGTGGGGTTTGGATCTCATCGGTAAGATCTCTCCTTCGTCATTGGGCCAACATACATTTATTATTATGGCTACTGAGTACTTTACTAAGTGGTTGGAAGCAATCCCGTTAACAATGACAACTAGAGCACGTATTGTTGAGTTCATACTCACCAATATCATAAGTCATTTTTGGATTCCATCCAAAGTAATTTTAGATAATGGAACGTCATTCAAAAATAAAACTGTGAGAGTTTTGACGTTTAAGTACAAGATCAAACATATTTTTATGACTCCATATTATCCATAAACAAACGAGCAAGTTGAAGCTTCAAACAAGATAGTGGTTTCCATATTGAAAAGATGGTACAAGAACACCACAAATATTGGCACATCCAGTTGCCCCTTGCATTATGGGCTTACAGGACTAGTATTCGGACACCCACTAGGGCAACTCTATTTTCACTAGTAAATGGCACTAAGGCCATTATGCCCTTAGAGTTGGAAATTCCAACAATGCGCATTGCATTGAAATATTTAATTGATGACAACACTGCGTGGAAAGCTTACCTAGATCAATTTATTCTACTTGATGAACATCGCATGAATGCCTTTGAGCATCTTCACGTTTTTAGGAGTGCTTAAAACAATATTACAATGACAAATTCCATATGAGAGACTTTGAGGTTTGTGATCTTATGCTAAAAGAAAAACAATAAAACTCAAATATACCATAAGAAATACAAGATCAATTTGCAGCTAATTGGTTAGGTCTGTATATCATCTCTGAGAAGATTGGACCTGGGATATATCGCTTAATATCGTTGGAAGGGTTTGAAGATCCTGAACCTCTTAACATCCTTCACCTTAAAACATTTTATTCCTAAAACCATCAAAATTCCCCAAAGGCATTTGTAAGCCCTTTGGTCAAATTAAAAAGCAATAAGATCTAAAAAAATTTGGGAAAATATCAAAATTCAAAAATATTGCATTGCATTTCATTTTGCATTACTGCACCTCATTTGCATTTTACATTTCCATTTTGCATATACATTCATTTAATTACATTGCATTAGGCATTTCCATCCGTCACACTTGCATTAGGATAGTTTGTGTTTGCAATCTTACAAACAACACCACGTCTATGTTTCAATCATGCATATTTGCATTTATTATCATCCATTCATTCGTGTGAGTAATTGTATTTTTCAACACAACCCTTCTTGTTGTTGTGAAGAATGTACTAAGTTTTTTCAGTCATTCAACCATACCTAGTGGTCTTCTCAGGAGTTTGGTATAAATCTTGCTTTTCTTTTGTAGATAAGGTCTACTTTTGATAGCCATTAGCATATCAGAATCCTATCACTAATATCAAAACTAAACAATCCTAATTAGGACCATGGGCAGATGAATGCTACAAAGTGAGACCAGGTATCCGGAGGTGAAAATTTTATCTTGCTTATCCCCTTGTGCAGATGTTCTGGGAAATTTTGGAAGTTGGAAAAAGGACAAGCTTGCACCCTACCCGAATAAATCCCTTTCTTGCAAATTAAGGAGCAAAATACCAAAATGCAATCCCTAAGTGAAATTCCAAAGTTAAATCCTCATAAATCAAATCAAATCAAGATCAAATTCAAAGTGAAACCCTATCAATGTCAAATCCCTTGATCAAAGAAAAAACGATATATAAAAAAGAAGAAAAGTAAAAAATAAACAGTGATTCTTATCCCTCTACATGAGAAAGTATCCCGATAAATTAAAAAAAGAAGGGGCGATCTTGAATCCCTAGAATTTTTAGCACTACCATACCTTACACATGATAATATGTTTGATACATTACCATTTTACTTTTGTGCAGACCAATGTTTGAATGTGGAGGAGCTAGATTCAGGTGTCCTATATCACCTAGTAGTCTAGTCCAACTGAAATCTAAACCTAGGATTGGATAGACATTTGAGGATCCCCAATCTTAGCAATGGGCTAAAAGAATCTCGCCTAACATCGAGATATGATTATGCCTTATCAATGTACTTATTTGCACACATAGGTATAATGAATAGTTAGGGTCTATCCTAGAGAAATCCTTATATTTCAAAAGTCTAGTATGGTCAGTATACAACTTTTGATAAGTCAACTAGGATGTTTAAGTTTCATGGAAAACTTCAAAAATTTCCAAATAGCAGCAAACGATTTTCAATGCAATCATCAAAAATCAATTTTATTTTATGAGAGTTTGTTTATTAGAATTATTATAATATAGACTACATATCGGATGGATGTCATAAATGATATTTAAACGACCACTGATTATGTTATCCATATTATTTTGAGTTATAAAATCTTATGAATAAAAACATTACATCATTGCATCTCACATATGGGTGTCCAATTGATTAATTCATATAATAAGATATAGCAATTACATATCACGATTGTTATACATTCTATGGTGTCATCCATTAGATTTTCAAACTCATATTGCATTCATACATTATGTTTTAAGTGATTAAAGCATACATGTCCATTTCAAAAAAATATATATTATCAACGAAACAAAGATATATATGAAATACATACATGGCATAGATTATGTCATAACAACATAAATTAAATGCATACAAGTATAGTAAATCAAACATGCATTTAACATCATATATCACATTCTTATACATTCATCATAAGTAGTCCACCTACACATGTATATCATTGCATTTAAAATTATACATTCATCATCTATCTAGTGCATGTCATCCATATATCACATCATATAGCATAAAATGAACATCACATCTAAGCATTGCATCCATATGCATATCATAAAATCTAAAAATAATACAAATAATAAATTGCACATATAATGAGTCTCAATGTCAGATCATATATATGTGTATCATAAATATACATAGTAAGCAGTACACTGGCATGTGTCAAAAATGCCCATAGGCTACATCTATGTAGGTCCTCGATCTTACATACAAAAATGATACAATAGAATCTATAAGATCTGTACTAAGTAGCACCGCATGCACCCTCATACTAAGAGGCTTCGTCGTCGCCTACACCATCCATGTGAGTCCTCCTAGAGCTGGAACCATATGTCCTCTCTAACCTATGATATATGTGATTGGATCTAGCTGATGATTGGTCTATCTCTCGAGTATGAGTCCTCTAAGATCCTTAATTCATGGGCATATTCAGAATCTTACCTTCGAGTAGTCTAATCAATATTCTCAAAGTAGATATGTAGGCAGCACTCCATGCTCCATCATCGATGTGCTACTGCACCAGGATCTAAAGTCTTCTAATATCTACCCTTTTATCAAGCCCTGCTACTGCCTATACTACCTAAGCTAATGGAGTAGCTGAAGGAGCTAGAGCAACCTATGAAGAGGAGGGGTCCTCCATCCTAGCCCTGAGCGCATCGTACTATACCTTGAGGGTGTCTAAATGAGACTAGATGAGGATGCATTGGACAATAACCCAATGTATCTATGTATCTATTTTGGTAATCTTAGTCTAAATAGCGGTCTTCTCCTCCTCATAGCTATGTACCTATAAATTCCCTATTGTAATTCAAGACTATATATTCCCCACCTCTTCTTGTAAGGTGGAAATGGTGGTGTCTCGATGTAAGATTTGTGTCTTTAGATATCCTACCTGAGTCTGTAGGCTAGCAACTTGGACTCTAAGATTTCTAATCTCACTGTTAGGTGGTACCTCCTCCTCCTCAAGAGTGTCATCCTCCTCCTTAGCCGGAGGTGCATCCTCTACAGATCCCTCACCCCATTCACCCTTAGTCCTCTGACAGACTCAATGCTTATGAGGATCGATGTTTGTACCCTCTACACCCTCTACATCATCATCAACCACCCTGCCCAAGGGGCTCTCAAAGCCCCACCATACCCTGAGGGTCCACCAAGTGTCATAGTCAGGAGTGGTCCTTACATCTGTCAAACCCAACTCTTGAAATTCTTCATCCTCATCACCCAATGGAGTCACCCTAGGCCATGCCAATTCCCTCTCTAAAGTGAGATGATGATATATGGTAGGCAGCTCTAGAATGTCCTACCTAATATCAAACTATTGGGTAATATGGGAGAAGTAAAAGAACTCTCATACCTCAAACTTGCATCCAAGGAGCCATCTATCTTTGCATGCCCAACGCAACCAGTCATCAACCTTCATCCATGGAGGGTAGTCTAAGTATGGGTGCTAGTCAATATGATCTCCTTGTAGTGCTACAAACTATCTAGTATAGTGATCTAGATCCCCTATGTGAGACCTACTTTGGAAGCCCTCCTGCTCGTGAGGCTAGCATACTGCATAGCACTAGAACACATTCTCAATGGTGCCAATATCATGGGGTAGGCCAGTGGGATGCTCGATATTGATGTGCTACCACCCCTATATCTAAAGTAGTAAGCTACAGTCGATGCCCAATTTGCTCCTCTATGTAATCTAGTACAACTCATTATAGAGTTGTGCTAGTAATACACTCCCCTAGAACAAGATCAGAGAATGACCATTAGGACTCGCTAGGACCTCCATCATCCTAGCTAGGAGGTTCCACAAGAACATCATTCCAGATGTGTCGGGCAGGACGATCTACACAATTAGGTGCATGAAGATGGCTGCTCACTTAGTGAACACTCGTTGCGTATACCAGTGCTCAATGTGGATCCCTTTGTGGTCTGAGTGCTATTGTGTTTCCTCACTGTGGCAACCAAAAATATAAAAAAATATTACATCCTTCGCATCGATCTGTGAAGATGTGATGGCCTCACCATCCAATGGGAGTCGGAAGATGCGATAAACATCCTCCAAAGTGATAGTCATCTCACCTGTAGGTAGGTGAAATGTATTGGTCCGCGCATCCCAACATCGGGCCAATGCAGTCATATAGGCCTGATCGACCCTTATGGATAGGAGGCATAACATAGAAAATCCTACAGCCTCGAACCATACCTGATCCACCTGAGAAAGGGCACTGTGTAGATTGCAAAGGATCTCTGATTCCCTCGCCCTAGCAATCAGGGTCTGATAGAAAGTAACATAATAAGGATAAAATAAAATAAAAATCAACCATAAACATAAAAAAACAAGCTTGAAAACATAAAAAAAAAAATTAAAACACCAAAAACAATGGAAAAACACACTTTAAAAAATCAAAAAAACCAATTAAATCCTTATAAAATTCCAAAAATTTGAAAAAAATTTAAAAAATTTCTAAAGTCGTGAGCCACGACTCAAACCCGCGGTCAGGGAGGTGGTCAAATTTTTTGTCGTTATATTTTGAATCCCGTCACGGCTGATAGCCGTGGCCCCCAATTTTCCAATTGGGGACCGCACCTGCCAATCATGGCTAGGTGGGAAGACCTTTTCCAGGTCATTTCCCATCCCTACTTCCCCAAAAACAAAATAATAATAAAACAAATAAAAAATCCAAAAACAAATTAATTTTACCCTCCCCTTAAGCTAACCTAAGCTAAAAACCTAACTAGGGTGAGGTTCATTACCGACAGTTTAATGAGATTCATTTAACCCATTAATTAGTGAGGTTAATTTTAAAAATCGATAAACTAACATGGTCGAGGGTTTTGTGTGCTTCTACCTTAGCCGCACCGGCTCCTCCATATTGGTTTGCCATCGATCCAAGCAGTAGTGAGGTCGAGTTTTTAGTAGCACATTGCGTTAGAATTTTTGAATCACCTCTCAGAGCACTTAGGATTTGCAAGTTGTCAAACTAAAAATGACATCGAAAATGACAAGAAATTTTTTAAATATTTCTTATTTTTTTCCTGATCACATATCACACTTGCAGGTGTAGAACTAGGGTTTGCTGACTGTGACTTTCAGCCACAGCTATAAAATTTTGAAAACCTAGCTTCTGTTGCCAAACATGGCTAGCAACTTGCAAAAAATGCTGAAAATTCCCACCATGAGCAGCTAAAAATGATAAATTAAAAATACCCACCTAACCAGAATTGTAAAAAAACTTACAAAATAACAAAAAAATCAGATACCATCAAAATCCAAATGCACCTCATCTCTATTAATTTACCCTATACACTTGGCGATTGCAGTGTTGTGCTCCATGCAATCCGACAGGATGAATATATTACCATAAGGAAATTTGGGTCAAATTGGTCATCGTTGAATTGAATGATTCATTTCAATCTCTAAGAAGGCCCAGAAGATTGGACTGCTCCATAGGAATGAAGCAATCATATCACTTCTTCTATGATAATTTTATCAGATCATCGAATAATATGATTCAACACATGCCTAATTGGAATTTCTATAATTTTGATTCCCTAATAAGGCTGTTAAGGCTGGACCACTCCATGGGATAGAGATGTATAATTACTCTTAATAGTTGCAATCATAGCTGATTAGGACTAATCAACTATCAAATTCTAAATCTAATTTTGTTCCAAGTGACTCATCGCTTCATTTAATTTTCCTACCCTCATCAAATCCTCACTTGAGGGGGTAGTCATAATATCATAATCATAATCAAAGTCAACAGAAGATCCCTTGATCATAGATCTCTTGATCTTGTCAAAATTGTGTTCGTCTTACAAATCATTATCAACGACTATCATAAGCTTACCCTTTGTTGGGGCAAAAAGCAAATATGATAGTTAAGTTAGTAGCTCTCCTCCTTTTGGATCTATATGGCATGGAAGCCTATAGTAGCCCTGAGCTACCCGATCACCACTGGAGCTTGCCAAAGCTTTGCAAATTTAAGCCTTCCATCCAGTTAGAAGCAATTATTCTAGGATGCGCATTCTTTTTCTAGACCCTGAGCATCTAATGTTGATCATACTAATGATCATCATCCAACCTAAGACATCATTTTAGGAGGTCTATTTTTGCTCAGCTTTGTTCGATCTCACAATGCATCTCAAAAGGGTCATCTATATATACCTAAAACACATCATGTCGAGGTGACTACTCATATGGGACATTCTAGAAGACCATATGGAAGACCTTGGAAAAATACCAAGGTATAGCAGTGGTTTTAACCACTCAATTAGGTAGTTTTCTCTAATCAGGGTTAGTCGTGGTTGACACCCATGGTTAGCAGTGTTGATCGCACCTCAGAGCCATGACTAGCATCAAAAATTAGTTGGCCTTTGACCGAGTCAAAGTTGGTTCCAAACGACCAATTGGTTGTAGATCCAAGTGGTTTTGGGGTGAAATTATCGAGAAGCTTCCTTCCAACTGCTCTAACTACCCATTCTTGATATTGGCTTCCTCATGAAGCTAGGACATAGCCCTCCAAGGTGCTATAAGACCCCCGTCCAAATTGGGGAAAATTCTAGAGAAGCTTTCATTTGAATACAACAAAGCCCTACCAAATCTGAGAGCAAATAGAGAGATGCATAGGTGAATTTGAGTAGCGAAGCCCTGTCGAATTCAACACTCACCTAATTGCATTGTGATATTGCTTTCTTACCCTTAATTGAGAGATTGAAATGGTAATTCAAGCCATGGAGGTCCTAGGAGGTTAGGAGAGCCAAGAAATGCAATTACACCCATTTCACGTGCAATCGGAGCAATTCAACCACTAAATATGTTAGAGGACATAGAGGCAACCCTTGACCATCAATTTGGCAAGAGGATTCAAAGATTTAGCCCTTGAATTGGAGGACAAGCACACTTCAAGCTTTGTCACGACTGTCAATCATGGATAACAATTCTCACCATGCCACAGAGTCGTGGTTAGGGTATCATCCCTGATTTTCTTGCTTTCTCACTGTAGGATTTGTTAATAGTATTAGATTAAGCATAATTTAGGTTTAATTACATTATTAGAGATTTTTGACTGATAGAATTAGTTGTTTAGTTGTCTCACTTTCAATATTGTAATTAGGATATTAATTAATATTTTTCATGCTTCTATGTATTCAAATTCATAATTAGGCCATTATATAGATACATATGCTTTTCATTTATATGATTCATATCATCTTTTCATGTTTTTCATAGGTTTACTAGCTTTCTTGCATTTTTTTGATTATATGGTAGTAACGTCATGTGTTCATACAATTTCCTCAACAATCCTCATCAAGAGAGGCATCATTTATTACTAATGCTTCTTGTTGTTTATTGCACATAGGTTCAACAAGGTTTTGACATGCAAGGCAACAAATGCCTCTAATTGTGGGGAAGAAGGTCATCGACACCTTGGAGCAGTTCGTGTCATTTTAAAAGGCATTTGGAATGCACCTACCCTTGAGGGGGATTTTACACTATTGTAATTGTTGTATCAAATGGGTATCCCTAAGAGGGATGGATTTGTAACCTGACTTGATTTGAAATTAATAAAAGATCTTTGTATTTTGTTCTTTTCATTCTTGTCAATTTGTGTTTGCCTATTTGCATCATTTTTAGCAATTTCAATATTAGGTGTAAGCCTTTTTGGATGTTATAGGTGGCACTTGTAAAAAATACCTTTGCTTGTTTGAGAATATTCTTCACCAACCTCGAGGATGGTTCTGATTGTGTGGGTCCCATATCCATGTACACTTGGTTACCAGATCTAATTAGTGCTTGTCTCACCTAGTCCTAGTTTGGGTTTCCAATAACCAAAACCTTATGCATGATGTGACTCTTGAGACTCTATTGACCCTTCAATTTCACTCTCTTTTATTACCTCTTAACTAGATTTGGTTCCCATATTTTGGTTGTAGCTTTTAGCCCAAGGCTTCCTCTAGGTATCTAGTTGTTCTAGTGGTATTCTCCTTTTACACTGGTTTCCCTATGAAATTTTAATTTAGGTGAGAACCTGTCTCTGGGTTCTGAGTATAGTGAAAATTAACTATAGTAATGGTGAATATTATGGTATCTCTATACTAATGAGGATGAAGTATTGGGACTTTATGGCCTTATTTTTGGATGTATATTCAAGATTAAAGTTTTTTTATTGTCTTAATGACCTCCATCCACTCCCCTTCGAAAGGTAGTTTTGATCAAGTGAGATGCAAGTAACTCTTCTCGATTTTTCCTAATATTCTATGAGATAATGGATAAAGTTGTAGTTGGTCTTCAAGAGGAGCACTACAAGAGTGACTGTAGGATTCACAACTAGGTTCACCTTGTATTTGACAAAAGAGTTTGATGGAACTTTGATGTCCATTTATTGGTTTAGTTGTTGTTTGTATTCTAGTTCTAGAAGTGGTTTACCATGGAGGCCTAGGGAGAAGGGATACCTATTTATACCAATAAAAATATTTTCCCCTTACAATCATCCATCCTTCAATCTAGGGCCTCGACCTACTTGTTACATTGATGTGTCACTTGTTGGCTTACCAAGATTCTAGTGATTCTATAGGTTATAGTGCCTTTCTTGGTAATCTCTATTGTATTCCACTACTAATGGTTGGTTTGCACCATGACAAATTTGAATGTTTATGTCTCCTAAAATATTAGATTAGTTGTCTTTTTAAGATTTTATATATCCTTTATAGCCTTGATTCTTAGGGAAGAGCTTGACTAGACACATTCAAATACAAGAAGTTATTTAGCTTCTTAGAAAACCCTTATCTAGAGTACCCAATTGATTTCTTAAATTTTCTTGGTGTTTTTTGTTTCCTACTTCAACTCTGCTACCCTCTTTTCTTGTTCTTCCAACATGGCCTCTACTTCTTTAAACTTTATCATGAAGTAAGCTTGTTGGTTCTTAAACACCTATGCTTTGAGATTCAAGGTGCTAAGAATTTTCTTAGTCTTTTCCAACTTTCTTTCTTTCTCTACTAGCTTTCTTTCCATCATCACATATTTGTAAGTCATCAATTTGTTTTCCTACTAGGAGAATTCAATATTATCCTTTGGTGTCACATCCATAAAGCTAAGTTGAATGACCGATACCCAATAGTATTGATCGTACATCTCCTCTTCTACTTTGAAAATAATGGGCATGAAAAATAAACATGCCTAGCCCATCCATTTGGGGAAAAAATGTGGCCCTAGTCTGCAAAGTGTCAAGTTGTGATGCTTCCCATTTTATCTCCTATTACACCCACTACTGGCTATAATCTTGAGCTTGTTGGATATGAGGTATTAGATCAAGAATGAATGTGATAGGATAGGGTCTATATGTTTGCAATTGAAATTACAAGGGTAAAGGCAAGGGCTCAAGAATGGTAATAGGTTTATCTATTCAGGTAGAGTGAGATCAATGCATGTAGATACAATACTTAGGGATGGAATGGATGCCATGGTGGATTGTATCATTTGGTAAAAGATAAGTGAGGGAGAAGTGACTAGGATAATAAATACTAATGTAATAATTAATGGTATACTCAAGGGAAGAGTTTCTAGAATTGAATGAGTAGGAGGTAGAGTATATGGTGGTTGGGTTGACAAGATAACCTATTCTATTTTTGGTAGGATCTCTTTGGAAGCTTCCTTAGATTCCTAAATACTTTCCTTATAGGCCTCTTCTAGTGGAGATAGCTCAATCTAAACTTTTATCCTCTTCCATTTTAAGGGTTTCTCATCATTCAGGGAAGATTTCCATTTATTCTTGTAGTTTTTTTCTTTAACTTTTCCCATGGCTTCTTCTCCAATGGTCATTTAGGTTGCACTACAACAATAAAAATTGAGGGTTATAAAATAGGAACCTCAATGAATGATGATTGTCTTTGGTTTTAGTGGCATCTCTAAGAGGACTTGGATGACATCTAGAGTCGGTCTTTGTTTCATTATTAGTTGGCATGGTTTCATGAATAGCAATACTTGTTCAATCGAATCCTAGTTATCACTAGGTTCTATATCATTTACTTTTTTATACTTTTCATTGAACTACAGGGAATTTGCATTCTACTCAAGCATTAACATTGTATCTATAGTGAATTCCCACTATATTTGGGTAGATTAATACCTATCGTTCAATTTTGAAGGTTGATTCTAACAAAAGATAAAACCATCTTGGGATTAGGAGAAAGCTAGGGCAAAACTAAAAGAACCAAAATCCCAAAGAATAGTGTGGGCCAAGATAAGTATAAGAATCCCAGTTAGTGGATCCCCAAAGGTCAAGCTAACAATAAGAGGATCATGTCAAAATTTTGGTAAAATCCCAAGACATTATTGCATGTTGAACAGTTAGACAAAAAGAAGGAATTTAGCTTAAAGATGCCTAACCAAATCCAATGCCTGATAATTTCAAGATAAGCAATGGCAATTGAAATATTGAACAAGAGTAATGATAGGTCTATCACAAGGAGCATCAATTGTACTAGGGAAGTGCACAACCTAAGCCCTAATATTTTAGGAGTCTAATTTTGCTTTGAGGCTCCCACCTCCCATACTACCTAGTTGGGGCCACAATACTAGACCCCACACATTATGCCCAAGTGTTCAGCCTTTTGGGATGTATGGTCCTCCCTCTTTAAAAAGGATGAAAATTAAAACCACCATCATGAGGATTTTTGAGGGGTGACCATGGATCTGAGCAACATTAATGACAAGAAATCTTCATAGTAGCCATCCAACATAGACAATGAGATCTCACCTCAAATGAGTTTAGACTCAAATATCTTGGGATTACATGTCATTAATGCAAAAGTACCCTAGGTAGGATTTTGAAGTAGGATTTTTGAATTTTTAAAAGGAAAATATTCCTAATTTTTTGCCTTTAAATACTAGTATATTTATCATTATAAAAGAGTGGAATTATTTTCATGTCTGGAATTTTACCTTGAGTACTTCTCCCTCCCTTTTCTATTTTATTTTTGAGTCTAGACTTGAGCCTTGCACTATTGCATGTATAGGCCATTAAGCCTCTTTCAACTATTTGTAAATGCAATTCACTTTAATGAAAATACAAGGAGCTATGGTTACCCTTGCATTTTTATCTTAGTCTAAGTGTTTTCATATATTTCTATGGGGATCTGACTATCACAATATTTTTATCCTAGATTTCATAAAAGATTATTCAATTTGTAATCATGTATGATTGGACCATGTTAAATATTGTAGTCATGTTTAGTTCATATGTTTAGATACCTAAAATTAAATCACCTATCTCACATTAATTCTTGAAGTAAACCAACAAATTATCTCAACTAATCATAATAAAGCACTCAACCTCAAAAATTGGAAATTGTAGACACCTAAAACACATCATATTTAGGAGACTACTCATATGGGCACCTTTGTAGACCATATGAATGAATTTGGACCTTTCCAAGACTTAAAAGTTGTTTCAACCACTCATTTATGGTAGTCTAGTCCTATGTAGCCTTAGCCACTGACATCAATAATAGCTAACATCCCAGCCACTAACAATCATAATGGCTAAGATCTAGAAGTACCTATCGATAGTGGCTAAGTGCAGCCTACCCCTAGCCATGTTGAGTGAGAGCGGATAGACCTATAACCAACTCGTCCCCCGATCCAAGCCAAATCTATTTGAAATCATAACAAATTCTTGATCAGTTGGATGAATAGAAGCTTCTGGAAGGCTCACCTCAACTTCCTGGGCATAACCAATTCTTGTTCTTGGATTTTCCATGAAGTTAGGGCAAGGATTTTGGGTGTCTATTTAAGACCTTAATCTTAAAGAGCAAACCCTGATTGTCTTCCCTAACGAAGTGCTACCAAAATACTGGAGAAATTCATGTGTCAATCACATAGCAAAGACCTATCAGATTAGAGAGAAATTTCACATCCCCTTGAGGAGTAACAAAGTGCTATCCAATTGAACAATGACAACTATGCATGCATCAATGGAACTTCCAAAGGCTTGAAGAGAAACCTTGCTATGTTCTCTAGTAATTCACTATAACTATAAGATAATTCACCCCCAAACTGCATCTTGAGATACAACTAATCTGTTGAACACCAATTGCATACCTAAATTTATCATTATCAATGGAGGATTTACAGGGCAAGTCCCTATCCTCTGGTTGCTATCTTCGACAGCAGCTCATAGGTGTAGTTGTTAAACTAGATAGCGGCTAGCAGGGCCAACTGCTTTGCTTGAAAATGGCTAGGTTTTGATTAGTCATTGAATGTATTTTATCCATAGATTTATCATTATTTGTATTTGTTTAGTTTTATCTAGCATATATTAATTATTTTTACTACATTTCCATAGTTTATTCTTAGTTTTACAAGCATATTTACATTCATATGATTATTTCATGTTATCTTTAAGCATTAGCCTTATTTCTTACACTTTCTTGGAAACCAACCTCATTGTGAGAGGTTTCATATGATAGTAATGTGCTTTGTTGTTTTGTTATACATAGGTCATAGATCTTTCCAAGGATAAGGCATCATTAAATATCCTACATCTTGACATTAGATAAGGAGGTATCCTAGTAAAACCTCAAGAAAATTGGTGTTAAATTGAAGACCATTCAATTGCATCTTTCCCCGTTGAGGGGTTTCAATTATTGTAACATTTGTATCAATTTGAGTTACTCCCTAAGAGGGAGAGATTGTAATCGAGCTTCATCATTTTTAATAAAACATCACCCTCTTTTCTTGAATATCTTTTATTTGTGCAAATGATTACTTGATTTCCTTTGTCAAATTGTTATATGCTTGAAATAGTGTAGATGCATGGTTTTTACCTTTATACACAAACAAAACCTTATAGGATAAAATCCACTAACTCAGAGGGAATCCACCCTAAATCAAATCTAATTTTAGCTTAGCAATTTGCAAAATTTCAAATTCCTCCTTAACTATCAAATTTGATATCCAACGGTCATTAGAAGTGAATACGTTTAGAAGAAAATCCACTTAATGATGTATTCATCTAAGAAGTGTATTTGCACCCTAAATTTAAAAATAAAATTAGCACCTATAGAAGCCTACCAGGGCATAAATATCACCTTGAATTATATCCTACAAGCATAGAATATCATCGAAAGTGGAAGGAAGAGGATGAAGTGCACAAACTTACCTCAATCAAACCAAATCAATCAACTAGTCAGCAACAATAGCTAGCAAGTGAAATAGACTATTAGCATGCCAACCACCTCACCTCACCTATTTTGAAAACTCTAGGATGGTAGTGTGCTATAAATTGGTCCCTTGGAGGAGCATTCAAGCATGAATCTCTTTCATAACAAAGTTCTACCAAATTCACTAGTAAAACAAACAAGTAACAAAGTACTACCAAAATCCTCTCATGGAGCTCCCAAATATTTTTCCATGAAGCCAGGAGAAAGGGGAATCTTGTGTTTGAAATCTTAGTGATATATTTTCTAACATACAAACTTATTTCATGTTTCAATAATTATTAACATTTTTCTTCATTTAATTTGCATCCATAGCAAGAAATAGTACATTTTATGCTTTCAAAATCTAACCATCAACTTGTGAAGGCTTTTCTTTGTCTTTACATGTAGGAGCCTTAGGAAGCCATTATATAACATAGAATGCCACCAAAATTTTTGTTGATCCAATAGAGAACCCTCTTTTTATTTTCCAAAGGGACGTGCTATTCTTTCTGTGTACTGAGTGAATCTGTCAAGCTAACTTATCTCAAGTGATGTATTCACTCAGAGTTTTTGTGTGGTCCCTTTGATAGAAGAGACTATTCTATGCCTTCCAGAACCCAAGTAAAACCCACTAAGAAATCCTATTTGTAGTGATGTATTCACATGGAATATATATATGTCTATTTTGACATAAACTTCCATTTTGTGCCCTCCAACTCCTATAGTGAATCCATCAACTAAACCTATTTTAGGTGGTATATTCATCATAACTCTAAGAAAAATTAGATTACCTATCCCTATTTAGCATATAGTCTAATAAATTTATCCATTTTCATCCCTTGACAAATAGGAAGTCCCTGTTTCTTAGTACTCTTTGTAATTCATTCAATTTTAGCTATTATAGTGAATTTTCCTAATAAAATAGTTCTAGTTGAAGTATTCACTATTGCTCTTCTTGCATCTATATACAAAGTAAGGTCAACTTGATTTTTGTCTAAAGAAAGAGCCTACCTATGAAAACTAGGAGGAAATGATATTCTAGGTGTTTGTAAGGTTTCCAAATCATAAACTCTATTTATTCTATGCATTTTGTAGGTTTTAATGAATCCACCAACTAAAATAATTCCAATCAATGTATTCATACAAACGACATATTTTCTTTTAGATGGTGTATTCGCACAAGCCATAAAATAGGTACGTACCCTTGATCCTTTAGTTTTCTAGATCATTTAATAGACTTGTTTTCTTGTTTCATATCTTTCTCTTTTCCTTTTTAGCACATATAAAAGATAAAATCAAAATAATCATTATTCTAGTTAGCATTTCATTTCATTTTAGTAGGCATTCAAAATTAATATCACATGTAGTCTTGCATTAGGTTAATTTGTGTGATTTTACCCTTCTTGTACCATTGTACTCAAAAAAAAGAAAAATAAAATCTTCTTTTATAACATAGATAGCAAAATCATCAAAATTCTGGTTGCATGTAGGATAGAATTGTATTCTTGCGTCGTTGTTTTCATAGCATATTGCATTGCACTCTTATCTTGCATATTAGTGTAAAGGCCCTCCTTTGTAGGATTAATTATTGACAATAATTTATGTATTGATGTGTGTGGATATATAAGGTATAATATATTTTTGTGTGACCATTATGTATTGTTAATTGAACTTAATACTTTGTTTAGAATATGGTAATGCTGATGAATTTTTGGCTATCAGACTAGGTACTCTCACTAGTGGATTGGTAGGGGACAACCACTAGAGATGAGAAATAAAATTATGAAATGATGGATGACTTGTTTATCAGTATATAAAGGGTAAATTCATACCCTTCATATAGATGCATTGCATTTACTTGTTTGAATACACTGTTGGACCATGAGCTTGTTATTTGCAAACAAGTCATCCTTAGTAAGAAGGGGGTAACATGCTAGTTATCTTAAAAATCCACCTACTTAAGGATAAAGAAACATGGTGTATTATGGATGTAAAAAGTTGTTTTTGTTGTCTTGGAAATTTTGAATTAATTGAATAATCCAATAAAGTATTAAAGAGGTTTGTGATATTAATACTTGAAAGATTAATATCAATTTTAATAACTAATATTTTTTTGATCGGTAAAAATATTTCATTAAAAGTGGGTTTTGAAAGGGACCCCAAAACCTTTTTGAAAAAGTTCAAAAAACCAATAGGAAGGCCAAAAGGTAAGTCTAAAGATAAAAGAAGCACAGGGGCAACCGAAGGGACCATCACCAATATACATTTAAACATATACATTAAAAATCCTAAGGTAGGAAGATTTAAAAAATCCCGTCCCAGATAGGAAATTTTAAAAATCCCTAAAATTTATTCATATACACTAAAAATCCTGCCTAAGGTAGGAAAATTTTAAAAATTCTGCCCAAGGTAGGAAAAAATAAAAACCCCGCCCAAGGGGAAAACCAAAAACCTAAATCCCACAAAGGAGAAACCAGAAGTCAAAGCCACATGGAAAGGAAAACCATCCCAGGAGAGGCAATAGGACTAGAGAAAACCATCAGTCAAAAGTGGATGGGCCATCTTGTCCAAGTTGGGCCAAGACAAACATGTGTAAACATAAAAAACTAGAATCCCACCCAAGAAGACCAGAAACCACTACAAAAGAGTGAGAACATCTAAAATTTGAAAAATCGAGATTAGGATCCCACCTAGGGATGACCAAGGAAGGTATTCCAAGAAGCAACATCATGCATAGATCCTAGAATGTGGAACAACATTTCATAGGATATCCATAGGCCATAAGGTCCCTTGCACATGAGGTTGAGCTACGAGAATGCGAGAAGGAACTAGAAGAAGCAATAGAAATGGATCTACCAGCCATAGGCAAAGGGGTAGAAAGGTCCCAAGAAACTTGATTTGAAGGAGCTACGAGGTGATCAAAGCTACAAGAAATAAGCATAGGTCTCCCTCCAATACCAAAATATGTAATGGATGACCCCAAGCAATCAAAAAAATAGGGAACACGAGGACCACCAACCCTGCACATGAATGGCTTTAGGGATATAGATCTAGAAAACCAATGGGATCATCTCAGTAGAAAGTAAAAGCACAAGGCCCCCCTCCAAATTTGTGAAGGATATACTGAGAATCCACCAAGTAGACCAAATCCAAAAAACCTAGGGAGAAGATTCACTAAAAATGAAGTACATGGTCCCCCCCAGACTAGAAGGATGTAGTGAAAATCTCTCTAGAGGAGCAAGGATGAATTCAAACCCCCATCCTAAAGCCACGATATTTTGTAATCAAGGAAAAATAGGAATCTAGCACCAAGTAGAAAACCTACAACAAACTAGGGAAAAGGATCTTGAAAGCTCAGCGGGGTACCCAGAGGAGATCCCAGAGACATCCCAAGATAGGGGCACAGGCAAGAAACCCTCAATCAAGTTTGGAAAGGAGTAGACAAGTGGATAAAGGACCTCCCACCCAAAGGAGATGAACATTTGGTATTAATAACTAATATTAACATTTGGTATTAATTTAAATTATGGAATGAATAGTCAATTTAATTATTCTAAGATGAGTATCTTTAGAAAATATATGCTAAGAAAGTATTTTGATAAGACATTTGATTTTAATACAGACAAAAGCTCTTTCTTTTTCCTCTTATATATATATATATATATATATATAATATATATATATATATATATATATATAACATAGTGATTGTGTTTTTTATTGCATTTAGTATAAAGGAAGAAAATTTATTTTTTAAACCTTATAAAATATTAATTTACTTAAAAAGTGCCACCTTATATTCTTTGAGCTCAAATTGGTGTTGATCATAGGGAACATTATGATTTCCAAGATAACGTCAGAGACCAATATGGTGCTAGCTCAAACATTCCCCCACCTTGGCCTATTTTCACTAGATGCATAATGGATGGAGCCAAGTAGTGGAAGGATTCCTTTAAGTATCCTAGGTAAGGTAGCAAAAAGGGGATTTTCCTTGGTTTTGGAAGGATAAAAATAAGAAGAAGTCTGAATAGGAGCATTTTTTATGATAGCCATATAGATTGCAATGTATGGCCATTGGGAAGGTATTTTCCCAAGCTTCACTCTTTTACATATAAAATTTATGGTTGTTTGTTATTTCTCTTGTTTGAGCCTACTCTTTCATTTTGTATGCTTGCTCTATTGCTATGGTTTTGATTGCAATACTCCTAGTGATTTCCAAGTTGGTTGTTAGCCTTTTTGTTACATAAGGATCATAATGTCTAAGCTTGCTATTTATCTTCCTTAACTAGTCGAGTGCTTTTGAGAAAATATTGTCATTTCTTTTCTTTACTTCTCTAGCTATGGCAATAGTTTTGGCCATTAGATTTATTATAGATACCCAAATCTTGTTAAAAATATTTGTTCCTTTTGAGTTAAGTGTTTGAGTTAGTGTTGAGCCATATTTAGCCCTAGTTGCTAGTGTTGGCACTGTTGTACCCTTCGTTGCTTAACACTTGGTTTATTGAGCTTTTATGAGCAGGTTTTAGTGGGTTGCTCAAGATAAGTCAGTACCTGGGTAGTTAGAAACTTGCCTACATTCTACATTTCTTTGGTTACCTACATTATGTTAGTCAAGTTGTTGGTCCCCTAGAGGATAATGTATTGCTCTTGTTATTTTCTTTTTGGAATGGGTGTTTGTTTCTTTTGTGCTACTATATGGAAGTATTCTAGTATATATTTCTTGGTTGGTTATATTGGAAGTTTAAATAGAATATTTTAGTGATGATGTTTTTTTGTGACTTCTAGTGAATTTATCACTTATTTCTCTATTTTAAATAAATGATTTATTAAAAATATATATATTTGAATATGGAAATATTTCATTGCTTAGTTCTATTAAAAGGAAATAGTATATGGATTATTTCTATGTCTTGGAAAAAGAAATAAAAGTCTTAATATGTGCTTAGTAGAATGTTTTGGTTAATGATCTAGATATGGGTTTTATAAAAGGAAGCATTGAGTTGCTAAATATCTTTTAGTGGTTTCTTAAGACTTGATAAAGTAAGGAAATATTTCTTTGCATGGATTCCATCTCCTTGTTTGCTTTAAAATATCTTTTAGTGGGATTCTATCTCCTTGTTTGCTTTAAAATATTTTTTTGCATGGATGTTTGCATTCATACATAAAGTATGATTAGTTGCATTGCATTAGAGCTATCCTGATCCCTAGGTTTTCCTAAATACTAGGAGGAATAATTCATGATGAGGATCATGAGAAGAAGATGATGCAGAGGCCACTTAGGTGTATTGGCCATAATGTATGTTGGAGTGAAAATTTTTATGCAAATGATAATTTTCTTTGTAATAATTAGATGGTACTTTTGAATTACTAAAGGCTTGGAAGCTTTTATAAAAAAGTGAAAGCTTGGTTGATGAGAAAAAATAATAGATATTTTGGTTATGATATTTATGTTGAAAAGTGTTCTCTTGATATAAGAGGAGGGATTTAAAATCTATCTCTATAATTTACTTAATGATGAGATGTTTATATTATTCTTTTTAAGTAGAGATATTAGCATTGTGACTTTTCATCATTCTTTCATATTAGCCTTATATTAGATGTGAGTAATATGGTCAATTTAATTGCTAAATTTAGAGTGAGGCCTTTTGGTGATAGCATGATGATTGGAACTTATGTTTATTTGAGATGCAAATCTCTATTTATATTCAAAATTGAATATTATGTTATAATTTATCATGTTATTATAGAATTTAAATTTTTTTAAGGGAGGCATGTAATTTGAATCAAAAATCTTGGGTTTAAGGGGGGTGCTTTGGGGATGGATCTAGAACCTATTTAAGAAACTTGAGTCAAAAATATATGCCATTCCTAGGAGGATTTATGGTGATGCAATAATCAGGTAGTTGTGAGTTCAGGAAGGAGTTGCGATGATGCAATAGCTAGTTACTCATGAATTTGGAAGGATTTGAGATGATGCAATAACTAGATACTCGTGCTAAATATACCTTGAATGGTGAGGATTGGGTGTTCCCTAAAATATATAGTTAATGGAATTATTCATGATTCAATGATGGCAAAACCTTGAATAGTGATATTCAGGTGTTCATGTTCATTACCAGGTGAGTGGTAGGGACCTTAGCCCATAGAGGTTTGGTAACTAAGCACCAAGGTTTTACACCAAAATAACCTACATAGATAGACTTATTGATAGGTTAGGGAATACCATTTAAGTGTTATGGGCCTTAAAGGATAATATCTACATTATAGTCAAATTTTCCTATGCCGATGAGGGTATGGAAAATGTGGGGGGACCACTTTGATGTCCTCCTAAATGCTGATTTTTAGTAATTTTAACCCCAAAAATACAATATGTTGGCCACTCCTATCCACTAAGTGTTGTTTGTAGCAACATTGAACTCAAATGTAGTGAATCCTTTAGAATGTTAGAAATAAAAATTAGGACCCCTTTGTGAACCTTGCTTGTAAAAAAATAAAATTATGTCTCTCTCTTGGATTGGTTTTGGTGGGTTGTTACAATTAGATCCTAAAACATATAGCCAAAACTTAGGTGTCTATAAAATTCAACACATCAAATACATTAGGGAATATATAAATCCCTTGGTGAATCCAAAACCCTTCCACCAAAGATAATACTGCATGCAAAACACAATCATCTCCAAAATGATAGGTTAGTATTAGTCCTCACTTGCATGATTGTGGATAATTCTAAAAAAATAATAAATGCACCTCCCTAAGTCTAGTGCACCAAAGTAATATGTGCAACATTTTTAGTTTTCCACATATTTGGTGAACCTAACATTAAAATATCACTTGGGTATTTTATCAAAAACCTCACTACTTAACATCATATCCTTAATCAAGATAAAATTTATTACACTTTAATAAATATTACTTAATATTTTTTTCTTAGATACATCAAATAAAATTAAGATAATAAGAACATAATCACTTGTTAGTCCTACTAGGGGAAGGTTATTTACCCCTTGAGCAAACTAATGTACAAACCTTGGGGAGAAATCCTTCTTGGTTAGTATGTTATAGTGGACTAGGGGGAGTCACAAGGAAGGTTTTTCTTCAAGGCAACATAATGATATCAAACATATTCTTATTCTTTGCTATAATTAATCTTAAAATAAAATTTAAAAAATTAAACTCTTTTCTTTGCCATGTTTTTTTTTTTTTTAAGCGAAAAACCCCTTGCGGGTCCGCCTTGGTCTAAGAGACCATGAACAGGGGCTTCTACACCATCAAAGTCACCCGGGGGTCGCACCCATCCCTGCCCGCACCAACATTCTCAATTGGATTTTGGGTACCCAATTTAGCCTTTTGGTAGGGTGGATATTCGAACCCGGGACCTCCCTTGGAGGATTGCCCTCTCCTATCCAACTCACCTACAACACCTGGGTTTTCTTTGCCATGTTTGAACCTCCCTACATCACTCATAATATTGCACAAAAAATGGTGCAAAATCTAATAACTTCATCTAGACATCCAAAGAATCAACCTTTGATTGAAAACCCTACCTATGAGGAAGAAGAGAAATAAGCTTCTCCTTATATAACTCTATCCTACTCATAATAAACAAGGAGATGTAGTTTTCAAATCCTTGGACCATCTTGCTACTTTCCTATGAGAAAACAAATAAACCATGGAAGTTACCTTTAAAGTAGAAGAAATGCTTCATTTTACCATGGAAGAACCTCTTATAAAACTTCCACATCAACCTAGATCAAAATTCATGAGTTCTCAACAATGAGACTCGATTGTCACCACAACCTTAGTATGGAGATCACCAAGTATCTCATCCTTAGGGAATTTAGGATATATACCTCCTAACATATAACCACTCAAGTTAAACCCTCCAGTCCCTCCATTCTTAATTTATCCACAAGTTCAACATGTACATATCCTACCTAGCATACCTTATGATTTGAATGTGGTTACTTTTAACCGTTTATATAACATACCTATGTAAGCTAACCCATCTTTCACTAGCATTCTTCCGACTAACATGCCTTTTCAATATAATCCTAGAATTAGTAACCCAATAGTCCCTTATGGATCATCCCATCCAAACACTAAATATTACCCTCTAGTTAACCCTTAGTCCCAATAAATAGCACCTTCAATGCATTATCCTATATTTCACAATGTTAATGCTATGTTAGAATAATTAGCTAGATAAAAATTAGAGTTTAAACAACAGTTAGCCTCTATTTAAGAGGGTTCACCTAAGAAATATTCTTACAAGGATTGTTGTAATTAACCTGTAGATCCTAATATAATGAATAGAACTTATTCTAAAATCATTGAGTTACTCTAGTTTCAGTTATATAAAGGATAATATGATCATATAGAGCACATTTGAATCTTTAGGATAGCAAACCACGACATCAAATATGACAAAATGTTGTTGCTAAAACTTTTACCCATGAGTCTTGGTGGTGAGGCTCTGGAATGGTTCTATCAACTATCCCATCACTCGAATAAGATTTTTTCTAAATTATCCAAAAATTATCCATCGTTTTTCCACCTAAATCATATAAAAGTATATATTTTATTATTTATATAATCTTAAACAAGGGAAAAATGAATCTATTGGTGAATTCTTGCCTTAGTGGTGAAAGTTAGAAAAATATCTTTTGCTCCACCATATAATAAATTATTATGTATGTTTGTATATAATTTACAATATTATTTGTCATATACTTTAGAGATGACTCATGTTTGTTCTTCTATGATGAGATTGATCTCAAAAAATAAATGGAAATCACCCTTCAATGAAGAGGGAAATTAAAAATTAAGAAATAAGAGAACCCACCTTCTCCCAACACCAAAGAGCAATATAAGAATAAACATGCTATGGGTGATGTTGTAACCAATTCTTGACCCAAAACCAACCCTAAAATAGGTAATGTTAGTGCCATTGTAATATTGAGCAAGTTAATCTTAGGTAAATCTCTAAAATAGACTCCTATGAAGTTTACTAAATTAAACTAGAATTTATCATTTGTATTGACACAATTGTTAGATGCAAAGATAATAGAGTTACCCCCTCTAGGACAATATGACCTTGAAAGGGATAATATCTCTTGGTTCAAATCTGAAAATCAATGCACTTTTTATCACATTAATGTCACAACATGAATAAGTGTATTACTCTTAAGAAAATAGTACAAGACCTTGCTAGTCAGGGTTATCTAGTGGTTAATGGTCTTGAACAAGCAATATCTTCCAATCAAGATTTTAGGATATTTTAGGATCCCCTAATTAAACACAGATAAAATATTATTAATCAGGTGCATTACCATAGTGTCCCTCCACCAGATCATAATATGATAGGGATGATTCATGTTTACACCATGACTAGGCAATAGGCAAGGGAAAAGGGTCAAACTTCTAAAACACCTCTTGAACCATACTTGGTTTTTGGTTGAGATATGAAAATGCTCCTAAAGAACTACCTTTGGTTATAAAACCACAAGAAAAACCTTTAACCTTCAACAAAAATTAGAGGATACACCATCCAAGATCTCCATACTTGAGCTATTGCAAACCTCCCAATCCATAGAGAAATTTTTTTCAAGCTTTTAAGTGAACAAATAGTGCCTAAAAATGTCACTCTTGATGTTTGGCTAACATGGTAGGGTTCCTTAGCATGAACCATGCAACTATATACTTATTTAGGTATGACATTCCACTAATATCTATGCTTAGAGAGATACCTTTGTATATCACTTGTAATATTGGTGAATAATACATAAAAAGGGCCCTCAACAATAATGGATAATTTATTAGTATATTTAGTCTTAGATTTATTCATAAAATAAAGATTAATAAACAATATTTTTTAAAATTGGATATCATCATAAAATCTTATGATGAGGAAGAATGAGAAGTCGTAGGGACCATAGTCTTGCCAGTAAAAGTAACACCTTGAATTTTGAATAGACTATTTTACATGTTATCATGCAAGCTAAACTACAACCTCCTTTTAGGATGATATTTGATGAATGCAATGCAAGTTGTTCCCTCAACCTACCATCAATGTGTCAAGTTTGAATATCAAGGTAAGTTATATAGCATATTAATTTATCATGATCCTTTTGCCTATTATTACAACATCCAATAAAAAAATCTGAAAACTTAACTTTGTCCTTTGTTGAACGCTTCTTGTCCTTTTATTAATGATACCTTAAGGTCTAATCTACCTAAGGAAACAAGCATCCACCAAGAAGAAGGAACTAGTCATCAAGTTATGAAAAAGGTAAAATGAAGATAGAAAATATACACAACATAAATCTTAATGATCAACACTATGAGTTTTTAGCTTTAGATTTAGTTAGGTTACACTCATCAGCACATGATTTTGGATTACCTTCTAGACGAGGGAAAGTCATCGAAATAAGAACTTTTTCATTCATATTTGCAAGAACAATGGAAGAAGAAAGGATATGTGGGATAAATCTTTACCTGATAGAGCAAAGGTATGCTTCATGTTTTTTTTGTAATCTCTACCCTATCCCCAAAAAAATCCTTTGTAACTTTGGCTATACAATAAAAGGTTTAGTAATTCAAGGGCAAGGGATAAAAGATATTTTAGAAACTAATACTTGGCTTGAGCATTATGGATTGGGGTATTTCCATGAACACAACAAGATCATATCTTGTCTTTCTTCTTATAGTGATGACGATGACCCATGGTTGTCCTAATTTGAAACACAAATAGAAGATGCTTTAGCAATAGGTATAGATTAGAATTAAGAGGAGGAATTTGAACCTCTTCCTTTGTGAATGATTCATATCGTTGATATCAAGCCTATTGAGGATATTAGACAAGATCCATATGATGTCTTTTATAATGAGCACAAATAATCTTCAATGTATGAAGATGAAGATACTCCACCTCATTGGATGGCTAATATTGTATTGACATTGCACATTAATGATTGTGAGGTCAAAATTTTACATCACTCTCCTCATAGGAATAAAAACAATGATATATCTCCTTCTAGTGATATCCCTATTGATGGATTTATTCCTTTATATCCAAATCCCTCACAATCATTTAGTGTAGAACAACAAACTTTAGAGGTTGATGACCTACAAAGTCTAGGCATCATACTTGTCCCTCCAAATTATGAAGATGAACCCAATATCCTCATTGAAGAAACCATAGACATCAACATGGGATCGAGTGATAATACATGAATGATAAATTTAAGAAAAATCCTAACTTTAGAAGAGGTAGAGGAGTATATGAAACTTTTAACTGATTACTACAATATATTTACATGGTCATATGAATATATGCTTGGATTGGATCCATATTTGATAGATTATCACTTAGTAGTCAATCCTAATGCTAAGTCAGTGAAAACAAATTATGAAAGATGTACTAAGGAACCTTTCCTAGCATTCTATGGTAGTAAGAAAAATAATATTCTTGATAATTCAAAAATACATAGAGATGCATTCTTTAATTCCTTGTTATTTTTAAATTAGAAAAATACAAGGACCCAAAAAACAAGTAAATTCAAGCAATTCAACCTAATAGTCAAGCATGTTCCCAATCATAAAATTTAGTGTGAACAAAACAACTTGTGCTAGCCCTTAATTAAATTGACCATCTCTTAATTTTCTTTCTTTCACCATGCATAGTCTTCTTTCTCTTTTTCATCCTCCACCACCATATTTCCTTCCCCCCTTCTTACCTAGAAAAGCCTATTTTAAAGTGAATATGAAGAGTGGGGTGGTTGGTAGGTGTATGGCCATGCTCACATTCAACACAATTCTTTAAGCCAAGTGTCCTTTAAATTTTTAATTAAATATGCTAGTTCTTTCATTTTAATTTTAAAATTATTTTAAATATGTAAGATTTTTAATTAATTAAAAACCATTTAATTTTATTTTTATTAATGAATAAATAAACAGTTAAATAAACAATTAAATAAAATAACTAATTAAATAAGTAACCATACATGTCTATACCTTGAATATTCTTTCATGTTCTAGCAACCTAATGATAAGATGTTATCATCTACTAGATGGAAACAAATCCCATGCCTTGTGGCACTTTCCTTGCTATTGGAGGGTTATCAAAAGCATGCATTTAATCATTTAGACATACAAGGCATACATTCACAATGAACCTACATGAATGCATCTACTCTAGTCTTCCATGTACCCATAGCCATTGGTGAGTGTATCGTTGCTAGGGTCATTCTACCCTTGCAAAAATAAATACCTTACCATAGTGATAATTTACACTGCTATCATTTCCTATTTTACCTTTTACGATTGACCTTTATTATTATCGAGGAAGTATACCTGGTCCTGCAATCATAAAAATCACTCAAAATTCACTCTACTAGTCAAAGAAAAACTCCAAAAGTTATTAGAAGTCAAGGTCATCAATGCTATTACTTATTCTAATTGGATTTCCAACATAGTACTAGTTTCCAAGAAAGAAGGTATCATGTGAGTGTGCACAAACTTTAATGACATTAATAAAGCTTGTCCCAAGGATGGCTTTCCTTTACCCAGCATAGACATGACAGTAGACTTCTCTAGTGGTTGTGGAATGTTATCCTTAATGGAAGGATTTTTTGGTTACAATCAGATTCTCAGCACCAAAAGACCAAGCTAAAATAATAATTACTACTCCTTAGGGAACCTTTTGCTATGAAGTTATACCCTTTGGATTGAAAAATGTTGAAGAAATTTCTAAATGCACCATGACATATATTTTTATGATATGATGTATGATATCATTGAATATTACATTGATGATATTTTTATATGATCAATGAAAAGAGAAGATCATGTCAAGGACCTAAAATAAATCTTTGAACAACTATGAGAATACAAAGTTTATTTAAAACCCTCTAGATGTATATTTGGGATAGCATATAGAAATCTTTTGGTCTTTATGGTATCTAGGTTAGGTATCAAAGTAGATCCTGATAAAATATTAACCATAACTACCATGGCATCCTGCAAAAATCTAAAAGATCTTAGAAGCTTACAAGAAAAACTCCAACCGATAAGGAAATTTTATCCCAACTAGCTGATAAAAAGAGCTTAGAATCTTACAAGGAAAACTCCAAGTGATAAGGATATTTTATTCTAAGTGATTTATAAATTCTAATCCTTTTCATGACTATTATAAAATTAAATCAAGTTTAATTGGGATGAGGAATATCAAAAATCTTTTGATGCTTTAAAAATATACATGTTTTTTCTCCCAATCCTTGTGCCACCTGATCTCTATAGGCCATTGTTGTTGTATATGATGGAAACACTCCATGCTTTAGGTTCCATGTTAGCTTAATATTTTGAGAAACATAGAGAATCAACCATTTACTATATTATTAGAACCCTCATTAGTTATGATACCCCTCTAGAAAAGGTGTACTTAGACATGGTCTTTGCTTCCCAAAAGTTGAGACATTACATGTTGAGTCACAAGATCTACATTATAGATAAGGTTGATCCATTATGATACCTTATGTCAAAATATTACCTATCTAGTAGGGTAGAAAAGTGGGTAATTATGCTTAATGAATTTGATCTTGAATTTATTAGTCAAAAATTAGTTAAGGAACAAGTGATAGTTGATTAGTTAGTAGCATCCCCTTTGCTAGCCAACTAGCCCTTAGAGATCAAATTCCCTGATTAGATGGCATGTACTCTTGACACATTACAACTAGATTCTTGGACTCTTTTCTTCAATGGTGCAAGATGTGTTAAAGGAGCAGGAGTAGGAATCGTCCTAGTCTCACCATAGCATATTTTAAGCTTCAATTCTCATGTACTAATAACATATCCAAATATGAAGCTCTTATCCTTGGGCTACAAGTAGCATTGGCCCTAAAATTCACTATATTATCCATTTTTTGAGATTTATATCTTATAGTTAATCAAATAAGTGAGATTTATCAAAGTAAGTATTATAAACTAAAACTATATAAAGATGTTGTGGATAACATGATGGCTTGTTTTAAAAATAGAACCATCAATATGGTTCCATTCTCTAATAATTTCCAATTGGATGCAATGGCTGCCACAACATCACTCATGTCTTCATAATTAGAGGATGAACAAACAACAATTATCATTTGTCAAGTTAGGCAATGAACAATGTCACAATCCAGTTAAGAGTCATTGACTATTTTTTCCATTGAACAAGCACCAATGCTCGACTCTTGGTATAAGGAAATGTATGATTTATTTCCTTAAGAGGTATATTTTTCTTGAAGGGATGAACCACAATGAGTGAAATAATATTATAAAAAGTGCCTATTTATTTGTCATAATAGGAGATATTTGTTATCAATAGATCTTTGATAGTGTTCTTTAAAGATGCCTCAATGTGCACGAGGTTAAAATAGTCATTCAAGGCACCCATGAGGAATCTTGTGGTTATAAATTGAATGGGAGAACCATTTCTAAGAATCTCAATTGTATGGGCTATTACTAGCTTACTATGGGATGAGATGCTTGTAGTCATGTATGTAAATGTGATAAATACCAAAAGCATGATAACTCAATCAATGTGCCATCTTAGGAACTTCAATTAATCACATCACCCTAGCCATTTTCTACTTAGGGACTACATATTATTGGAAAAATAAACCCAATATTATCTAATGGACATAAAATCGTCATCATGACAACTAAATAATTTACCAAGTGGGTAGAAGTTATACCTCTAGTCTCTTGTACAAGTGTTCAAGTCTCCAAGTTTATCTTGAATTAGATGGTATCATATTATAGCATTCCTAAAATGCTTATATATGATAATGATACTCCTTTTAAAAATAAGGATGTGGTCAAAATTTGTGCTAAATTCAAAATTTTACATAAATATTCAACACCATATTATCCATAAGGTAATGGCTAAGCTTAAGCTTTTAATAAAACACTAATCAAAATCCTAAATAAGCTTATAAGCAAAACCAAAATGGATTGGCATTATATCTTGCCTTATTAGCATATAACACCAGTTTTCAAACTCTGACTAGAGTTATGCCCTATGCCTTAGTTTATGGGACTGACACCATCTTTCCCTTTGAATTTAAAATTTCATCTCTTTAGATTCTTTTAAAAGATACAATAGTTGGTGATGAATATTACCATGTAAGACTTAGTCAACTTGAGTTTCTTGATGAAAGGTGAACTCATACCTTAGATGACTTACATGTGTATCATAAAGACTTAAGAAATCCTATGGAAAGTGAGTTAGACCTTGTTCCTTTTAAATAAGAGATATTATCCTAAAGTAAAACAAAAAAACCACTAATGCTAAAGAAGACCTTAAGGGTAAATTTGAATCGAACCGGGTAGGTCCCTTCATCATAACTTCCAAATATGGATCAAGTGCTTATCGCTTAGCTTACATATAAGAAAATAAGCATAAATAACCTATTAATATAATGCATTTAAAAAGGTATTATTCTTGAATTTGCATGTTTGCATATTCATGTGCCTAATTGCATGGTTGATTGTGAGCATGAATGCTTAAAAAAAACTATACCAGGAGAAAATAGAAATACTATATCAAGATATTAAATTTCCATTAGCATTGTACCATTTTTAGACATTGATTATCTACAAAAGTATTGTACCATAGCAGGACATTGACTATCAATAAAAGCATTGTACCATATTTGGATATTGATTGTCTGCAAAAGCATTGCACCATATCAAGATATTGATTATTTGTAAAAGAATTGTATCATATCAAGACATTGATTGTTTGTAAAAGCATTATACCATATCAAGACATTGATTTTCCATAAAAGTAGCATACCATATTAAGACATTGACTATTCCCTAGCAAAAGAGGCATTGAATGCCTATAAAAACAATAATTTATCTAAGTCTTTTTCTATAGTTTAGGCTAAAAGGGTTTTCGCTTAGTAACAAGCTATTTTATAGGACATAGATTATCCTATGGTATGACTTGCCTAAAAATATTATAAGTCGTAGTCGCCTATGCACTTGTCATTTATAAGGCTGAGAGACTACCGCTTAGGGTCTACTAATGACATAATAAAACTAGTTTGTAAATTTATTCAATTAACCTTCCCAATTGATATATATAGATAGATAGATAGATATATACCTATATACAATCTATTTAATAGAACATAAACTATCCTTTGGCATGAATTGCCTAAAAACATTATCAGTCATAGTCACCTAAGAACTTTCCATTTATTAGGTTGAAAGGCCACTGTATAGGGTCTACTAATGACTTAAATAATCAATTTGTAAAGAGCTATTAGGTTACTTTACAAATTGGTATATATATTTATATATTATATGCAATAATTTAAGACTGGATGCCTAGGATTGACCTTTCTTTTCACAAACAAAATAAATTTATAAAAAATACTTCTTACCTACTAATTCATGACAAACCATATCAATAGAATTTTTAAACATCATTTAACATGCGTATAATCTTAAAATTTAAAATTTAAGGTATTTTACAATTATGTTAAATTTATTTTGGAATATGACTATGGTGTTAGTCTTATTATTTCAACCTTTCCAAAATTGAATTTTCTACATCCATTATCCTTCAAATTAATCTTCAATCTCTTTATCAAATAAACATTCACCATAATGCCCCTATTTGTCACATTTTTATTTGATGTTTATTAAATTTTAAAATTAGGTCAGATACTTATCAAACCCTATTAAAATACAAAATGTTTCAAAATAAATTAATTTGGTAAAAATATCAAAACAAGTTAGAAAACAAATTTCTACTCATCAAGCCATACAATGAAACTCATCTAACATCATCAAAGAATCATGTTCTTAATTTTATCATCCACACAATTTAGACAAAATTTTCACATCATGACAAATCAATACCACATAAACACCATCATGAAACAATAAAATGCTTGATATATATATATATATATATATATATATATATATATATATATATATATATATATATATATATCATTACTGGTTTAATTAGCATATGAGATGTATTTTATATAACTTATGCATATAATTGATAGAAAATCTGGTATTATGCTTGACTGGTGTTTTTAGTGGATATTGTGTATAAATGTAGGTTTTATTACTAATATGGTGTTTTTTGGTCTACATTGGCATACTTTGCTTTTAGAGACTAAGGCATGAGAGCAGGTGCCTTCCTCTTCAAGGAAGGTTCCTAGCAGAAGTAGGCACCTTTCGGATGGAGAAGGCATCTAGCATAAGTAGGCATCGTCCTTATGGATAAGGCACCCAGTAGAAGTAGGTACCTTCCTTATGAAGAAGGCGCCCATCAGAAGTAGGCACCTTCCTTATAAAGAAGGCTCCCAATAGAAGTAGGTGCCTTACTTATAAAGAAGGTGCCCAACATAAGTAGGCACCATCCTTATGAAGAATATGCCCAACAAAATTAGGTGCCTTCCTCATGAAGAAGGCGCCTCCACACCTCCATACTTTGCAATATTGACCAAGCGGGCAAGTGGGACCATGTTGACCGTTGACTTCACATCATATGCATCAAGTTGGGATAGCTACCAAAGCATGCAAAGAAAAAGGGAGAGATATTTTATGCATTGTTATTAAACTAAATAAATCACCTCTATTATTAAGTGATTGATCGGTTAAACTTTACAAGGTGAGGATTATTTTCTCACGAGCAGAATAGAGCGATAATTATTCGATGAATCAATGTGCATGAATAGACAATGTGACAAATCAAGAAAATAATATATTTTACATTGGTGACTAAGATGGACAAACACGTAAATGGATTTATTACTGATATCATACATGTTCTGATTAAAACAAAATACGCCTGATTTATCCTATGGATAAAATTAGTGCATGACTGTTATTCTTAGTGCATGATTGTTAGGATTGTCTGGCTGGAATGTTTACAACATATCTATTGTAACTACAAGTCTGAAAAGACTTGCCTAAAAATGTAACAGAGGAAGGTTGTGCATTATATAAATGCGCAGGTCTTCCCTGAAAGTATGATGAATTTTTAATAGAGGAACTATTTTATTTTATTTCCTTGTCAATTTTATTAAGAGTGTAGTTCCTCTTACCTAAGCAAGCTCTATGCAGCTAGTCGGGCGGACTATCTGCAGGAGCTTGGGCCCACTCCCTGCAGTAGTCCTCCCTTGTTTATTTCTGTATTTGTTTTTTGTAAATTAGTTTATTGCTTTAGTTCTTGCTTTATTTAATTTAGGTGTGTGTTTATTTTTCTTGCATTTTATTTCCATAGTTTTATTTCCAGCACTTAGTTTTAGTTCATAATTTATTTATTTGATTTTCTGCACTTAGTTTATTTAGTTTGGTTGAAATAAAAATGCACAAACTTCCCCCACCAAACTAAATAAGGTACAACCAAACTCATTCCCAAATATTGCAGGCATATACTATGTGTGACACTCATAAGTTTACGAACTTACCGGATTGATAATTTAAGGAAGAGAAATGAATGTTTTTCGAGACATGAAGTTTTGCTCACCATTTTGGTGTTTTCGGGGAATGTCTAAAATGTAGTGTTTTGATTTACAGGTTAGATAAAAAGCCTATTTAAAATTACCTATAGATATTTTACCTGAGAAGTGTGAGTCCACCAAGGGCCTTTTTATAAGGCTAAAAATAGTTGTCGATACAGTCAGATCCAAATATCATAGGTAATTGTTGGTATTTCCTAGCTTCTCAGGTAAACGTGGGAATGAACCTGATGTACCAAATTAAGTGTAGAAGTAGGATTAAAACGTGTCGTTGAAAAAAATAGAAAAATTTGGCATTGAATGATTTCCATCATGTTTTTAATGGTTTTAAGAAATCAACAACGTAGCACAACCAGGTCTGATAGTTGAAATTTTTAGGGATGTGTTTTTATACAGAAACCATTGAAAATTGTGCCTCTAGAAGCTTGGTTTTAAATTAAAAATTTGTATAGGCTTGAACTTTTTGCAACATATTGGTAAATATTTTTTAATGATGAAATTAATAGCAGGAAAAATGACAAAGAAAAAATTTGTAAAGAACATCTTGTTATGAAGTATTCTCTTCACTTGCGCTTAAGGCGACCTGGTGAATCAAGAACTAGCATGTGTTTTTTAAATACTTTTATGCCATGTTTTCTCCAAGTTTACAACCCGCAGATAGTCATTTTCCAGCCTGCATAGTTTACCATTATGTTGAAAAAAATTGGGTTTTGAGGTTAAAGGGAGAAATTGCTCTTCTCATTCTACAACACACCAAACTAGTTGATAATAAAATTGATGATTTTTTAGAAGACTAGTTTAGATGTAGGCATGGGGGAGACCCCACCTTCATTATTTCCACCAAAAACATAATGAACAATATTTATAGTGTTCATGAAAAAGAGAAAAAATATCTTCTGTTGAAAAAGGCTCCAAGTTAAAATGCAGATAAAAAAAATAGAAGCTTTATTTTTGTTACTTGTTGGAAGAAAGTATCCTCTTTCCCTAGGACCAGGTTGGTCTAGAAGGGAAATGAGAAATCTCCAACCGGTCACTAAATAAAGCAAGGGAGGAGCCTGGAAGTAATCAAAAGATAAAAATATATATAAATATATATATATATATATATATAATGAAAAAAAAATTAAAAAAATGAAAAACTTAAAAAAAAATAGTTAGAATTTTATTTTAACGCCTTTAGTTTAAATTTTTCTTTTATGTTTTGCAGGACAACATGAAGTGTTATGTAGACAAATAAGGAGGTATATGTGAAGATCTTGTGAATTGAGATTCATACGTGGAGTTTGTAATAGCACTATATGAACTGTCTCATGTACCTGATCGTGTAACATCCAATATAACATATTAAAACTAGCAAAAATTTTCATTGGAAATATTGGCACTTGAAGGCAGGCTAAGTAACCTTGATCAAGCAAAATGCTTCTAGCCTAAGGTGATTGTGGAATTTGGGGGAAAATTTTATTGCAAGGTGCATGACTGTTACAGCCTGGATGATAAACAAAGTCAAAAATGCTACACCAAGTACAAAGTAAAGTACCAAGAAAATTTTTGAATAACAGTAAACGAGCTCCATTAACAATTGCCTCACATTTGTGAGAGTGGATCAAATATTGGCATGGGGGAGACCCCATACCATACCAGTAGCTTGGACCAATTTTCAATAATTCGTTTTAAAAAAAATAAGAAAAAAAAAAGAGAAAGAAAAGAAAAAAAAATGGAAGGATACATGAAAAACAATGAAGTGAAAGATGCCTTGATCATAAATAAGGCACCTTTCGCATGAAGAAGGTGCCATACAATGGAGGTGCCTTCCGCATGAATAAGGTGTCATACATTGGAGGCGCCTTTCGCATGAAGAAGGCACCATACATTGGAGGCACCTTTCGTATCAGGAAGGTGCCATACATTGGAGGTGCCTTCCATATCAAGAAGGTGTCATACATTGAAGGCACCTTCCACAACAAGTAGGTGTCTTCCACAACAAGCAGACATCTTCCACAACAAGTAGGTGCCTTGACATCTAGGGTGCCTTGATTCATTTCCCACACCTGGGTGGTTTGATGGCACAAGGGAAAAAAAAAAGAAGAATAAGTGACGAGGCACCTTGATGGCATACAATAGAGGTGCCTTGATAAAATAAAAATAAAAAATTATGTGAATCCTCCCATTGAAAAAAAAAATGCATAGAACATGTCCTTCTTAGCATAAAAATTGCTTTCTTATTTCTTTGTAGGAAATCATGAACCGAATGCAAGTTGCAGGCATCTTAAGAGCCAGGACCTAACAGACATGGAGCCATAACTATTGTTTTCCTACTTTTGTATGTGCAGGTAATCGTGCCCTCTTAATGCAATCTGAAGGTATCCTAAGATTTAGGGCCTCAAGCACAGGCATGATTCCTATTTTCCAATTTTTGTGTGTATAGTTTTGTAGGACATGGCCGTGAACACAATTTGTAGGAAGCGATAGCTTAAACTAGACCTAACAGATGTAACATCTTGTGCCCTGCAATTAGGAGTGCAGAAAATTAGAAAAGGCACTTCCCACTAGGAAGAGAGTGCCTACAATCAGTCCAATATAGTTGTACCTTTTTCCACTTCAAGGAAGGAACCAATAAATGATGTTCTTCTCCCTTGATGGGGGTGCCTATTGTTCTGTATGGGACCTGATGTTTGGAAGGCTACAGACTTGTTGCACAGAGGGACCTATTGCTAGCAACGAGGGTGTCACCAATTTAAGGGGGAGAATAAAAAAAATGGTAAATTATGGCTGCGATGTTGGATTTGTTAAATCCACACCTATAGAAGAAAGAAGAACAATGATAATTAGTGGTGTGGGGAAGACGACAACCAAAAGAAAAAAATAAATAAATATATAAATAAAATCTCTAGGAGCACCAATGTATGGGTAGCATGGAAACGTTTCGCACAATCAGCATCATACACATTGGAAACTATGAAATTCACCCAGGTATATATTGTTATTTTTTGTTAATTATGTGTATAGTTATTTAAAAAATCATTTCAATGTTAATATCAGTAGATGCCTCTGTAAAATATTTTTGTTGAAATCTCCCAGCCACATGATGTCTCGAATCAAAGAAAAAAAATATTATTTACCTCGAGAGCAATTGAAAAAAAAATAGAGATTAAGCTATGACATTCACGTGAATATATTTGGCACTATTCTATTTACTACATCATGAGAAATTTGTAATGTGGAGCACCAAAGAAAATATTTTAAACGGTTGATTTCAAACACTTGGACTCCAACGAGTTTGCAATCTGCTGGTAACATGTACCCAAATCAGTGCAATATAGCGCTCAATGGAGAAAAAGTAGCAGTGCACGATGAAAGAAAAACAATAGTGCTGAATGAAAAAAAGAAAAATGCAGTTTTGAATAAAAAAATAGTGTTGAGTAAAAAACACCATAGTACTGAAGGAAAAAAATAGCAGTGCTCAACGATGGAGAAATAGAGATGTTGAAAGCCATTGAAAAAAAAGAGGAAAAAAAAAAAAAATATATATATATATATATATATATATATATATATATATATATATTATTATCTTGGGGGCTGTTGTCATGAGGACATGACAATATTTAGGCATGGTCAGCCTGCGAGAGGGATAACTTCAGCTTTTGGTGCCACGAGGGTGTGGCACATGTTAGGCATGGGGGGATGATGAGCACCAGAAATGCTCATTTTATATACACTTTTAAGGGGCATCATTACTGGTTTAATTAGCATATGAGATGTATTTTATATAACTTATGCATATAATTGATAGAAAATCTGGTATTACTCTTGACTAGTGTTTTTAGTGGAGATTGTGTATAAATGCAAGTTTTATTACTAATATGGTATTTTTCGATCTACATTGGTATACTTATGCTTTCAGATACTAAGGCATGAGAGTAGGTGCCTTCCTCTTCAAGGAAGGTGCCCAGAAGAAGTAGGTGCCTACCGGATGGAGAAGGCACCCAACAGAAGTAGGCACCTTCCTTATGGAGAAGGCACCCAACAGAAGTAGGCACCTTCCTTATGAAGAAGGTGCCCAGCAGAAGTAGGCACCTTCCTTATAAAGAAGATGCCCAGTAGAAGTAGGCGCCTTCCTTATAAATAAGGTGCCCAACAGAAGTAGGCACCTTCCTTATGAAGAAGGCACCCAACAAAATTAGGTGCCTTCCTCATGAAGAAGGTGCCTCCACACCTCCATACTTTTCAAGATTGACCAAGCGGGCAAGTGGGACCATGTTGATCGTTGACTCCACATCATATGCACCAAGTTGGGATAGCTACCAAATCACATGAAGAAAAAGGGAGAGATATTTTATGCATTGTTATTAAACTAAATAAAGCACCTCTATTATTAAGTGATTGACCGGTTAAACTTTACAAGGTGAGGATTATTTTCTCACGAGCAGAAGAGAGTGACAATTATCCGGTGAATCAATGTGCATGAACAGACAATGTGACAAATCAAGAAAATAATCTAATTTGCATTGGCAATTAAGATAGACAAACACATGAATGGATTTATTACTGATATCATACATGTTCTGATAAAAATAGAATACGCCTAATTTATCCTACAGGTAAAATTAGTGCGTGATTGTTATTATTAGTGCATGATTGTTAGGATTGTTTGGCTGGAATGTTTACAACATATCTATTGTAACTGCAAGTCTAAAATAGACTTGCCTAAAAATGTAACAGAGGAAGGTTGTGCATTATATAAATGCACAGGTCTTCCCTAAAAAGACGATGAATTTTTAATAGAGGAACTATTTTATTTTATTTCCTTGTCAATTTTATTAAGAGTGTAATTCCTCTTACCTGGGCAAGCTCTACGTAGCTAGTCGGGTGGACTATCTGCGGGAGCTTGGGCCCACTCCCTAAAGTAGTCCTCCCCTGTTTATTTCTGTATTTGTTTTTTTTATATTAGTTTATTGTTTTTGTTCTTGCTTTATTTAATTTAGGTGTGTGTTTCTTTTTCTTGCATTTTATTTCTATAGTTTTATTTCCAGCACTTAGTTTTAGTTCGTAATTTATTTATTTAATTTTTTGCACTTAGTTTATTTAGTTTGGTTGAAATAAAAATGCATAAACTTCCCCCACCAAACTAAATAAGGTACAACCAGACTCATTCCCCAATACTACAGGCATATACTATGTGTGACACTCATAAGTTTACGAACTTATCGGATTCATAATTTATGGAAGAGAAATGAATGTTTTTTGGGACATGAATTTCTGCTCACCAACTACATAGTTCATTGCTCTATAGTGGGTGCTTTTCAAAAAATCCTTTGACAACTAGATCACTACTACCAATCTTAATACAGTCACCCTAGCTAAAGTGTCATCCTACTCGGTCCACATTTGATCTCTCTTAGCATAGGTCTAATCCCTCTCTCAAATGACTTGGTATCTCTCCAAACTAACTTGGTTCCTCTATGCCAATGCATGTGTCAGTTGCCCTTATAGCAACTCGATCTATCTCCTCATGGCATATCTCTTCTACTCAAATGCATCCTCAACTATCCTACCAGTCCCTACTTTATTATCATGAGTAGTGGATGGTGGAGGTACGATCAAAGCTATTGATGGTATTAAGCTATCCCTTGATCTCTATTGTAGATACTCCTATTACTATACATGATGACAGACTATCCTAATCAGTATAGGATCCATACATGGTTGTTTAATCACTGGTGTAACTCAAGTTTTGTAAAATGGGTAGTACCACTAGAGATACCTAGGGGTAACCCCCATGTCATCCACACTAGGCTTCTCAACTAGAGGAACATCAACATACTCCGTGGAAAAAATCTTGGGATCAGGAGGTCATCATAGCCTAGCTACCTCTCTTGAGTAACCCATTGGAACCATTACTCCCCTAGCTCAAAAATCCCTTAAACTATCCAAACTATCATTGAACCCTATCTGGATGATAGATTTCAAAATCCCCCCTAAAATCCCTCTTACCTCCTTCATGGGACTTATCCCATTTGAAACCTATAGGGACACCTAGATATGTTGGTGTTATTAGTAATCCCATAGCTGTAATGTCCCTTTCCCTAACTAGCCACAAGGTACAGTATGGACTTGCCTATACAATAGTTCCCGTAGGCAATGTCGTGGGTTTGGGAGCCTCCAGGTGTTATGGAGTTACTGTTGGACGTTCAGTTTTCAGTTTGGACAGCTTTTAGGACCGTTTCCAACAGGTTTCAGGGGGACTTACTAATTTTAGTAAGTCGATCAGAGGCAGAATCGGTGGAAACAGACAGTACTATTGAATACCTCGGCGAAATGGGTATTCGTTTCCATAATTTTTTTGGGATTCTGGGGTTCAGGAGGCAGATATTTTAATGTGTAAAGTTAATTATATTAAATTAAATATTTAAGATAGTTTAACTTTATAATATTTCATATGTGGGAGATATAAGGTTTATTAGTCACTTAAAAAACAAGTAGAAATATAAAGGTGACTTATCAATTGTTAATATGGTCGGCCAAGTTATGAGAATTAAAATTAAAATGTTTTATTTTAATGTTGCTTTGGAAAGAGGAAAAAAGAGGTCGACCCCTCTTGGAGAGTTATAAAAAGAGTAATGAAACTTCATTTTCATCATCTTTGGCATTACTTATTTTTGGAGTTGTGAAGAGGGATTCTTGCGGTAGTAATTTGCAGGAGATATCTTGGCTTGTTGGTGACGAAATCCATCGGCAAGAACACCAGTGTCGGGAGTGAAAGATCTCCTCATATTGGTCAGTTGCACTCTCACTTCAGGGAGTGACTTTGAGCTTTAAAGAGAGGAATTTTGAAGGGTTTTTTGGGCACAAATTGAAGAGGGTTTTGGAGATCTCAGCTGCACATTAACTTCAGACTTCTTTTCATGTCTTGGCTAAACCAAACATGAGCATATTTCAGTTCATGGTGAATTATTTATGTAAGGGTTTTGTAAGAGAAGGCCAAGAACTTCAAATTCTAGCCAGCCGATCCATTTTGGAGCATGATAGAGGAAAAACATTGCAGATTTAGAGGGTTTTCAAGGCAGCCGTACCACCATCAGTACTCAGGCCGTACATATTAGAAATTGTGCCCTTCATCCGAGTGCCAAACACCTCATATAAGGGTTGTTTTTGGTTGGGACTTCATCATTGGAAAAAATGGTATCTTGAAAGTATAACAGCACCCTGGAGAAGCATGTCTTTGAAGATTTATGAGCAAATAATGAAGATTTTTGTATGCTGATATATTTTCCAGAATTAATCAGATCACAATATTTCAGGTATACTCCTTTTAATACAGTTTCCTTTATTGGGTTTGTTTATCTATATTGGAAGAAGTTAGTGTTCGAATTTGGTAGCATTTGGTTTGATAGTTTTCAACGTGTGATCCATTCTTGAGAGCTGCCCTGTTATTTATGAGTATGCATGACAAATGTTTGTCAAAATGTCTTGTTGAAAATTCATGAGTTAATATGATATTTGAAAATTGGAGTTAGTACATTGAATGTTCATATGATCTCCAAACATACAAAACACTGAATAACCCAAATCAGCAAACAAGACACTCAATTTTTTTAGTTTGGAACCCAAGATCGAAACCTGGTTCTTTTGGTGGCAAATTGTTTTTTTGTCTTAAAAAAGGGGTGGGACATTACAGTGGTATCAGAGCTCAGCTTATTCTGCCAGCCTGTTTGGGTTCATATCTGGTGTGTTTTTTCATAATTTCTTCAGCTGAGAGTTGGTTAGTCTGGTATGAAGATGAATCCACTTAGTGATTGGAATAAGTTTCAGCGTAAGTTTTGGCAGGGTCAAAGAGAGTTGCAGAAATCCATCAATCAGTTGGCTGGTATGATGACAAATTCTCCACTTACAATTCCTCCTCAGGTAAAGGTTGAGCCTACAGTCATTGAATTACTTAATCAGTTCCAGCAGGAGTGGGAAGCTCTTGATGAGGGTTATCACGCCCTTATGACTTATGAAGATTACATTGACATGCGTATGAGGCAAAAACCAAACGAAGATGAAAAAATGAGTCTTCTTGAGAAGATGAACAAAAAATCAAAATACAATGTTGATGGAGCTGAAGATTCAAAGACTACTGCTAAAGAAGAAATCAAATCAGAAGATTGTGTTGAAGACAATGGTCCATTACATGAGGTATGTGTAGTAGAATCACAGATTGATTCCATGGACATGCATGCACCGATATATGATGAGATTGCATCTAATGAGAACATTAAATTAGCAACATTGGATGTGATTATGGAGCAAGTTACTGAAGACTCTAAGTTCGACAGTTGCCTTGATGAGTCTAAGGGAGATGATGCATACATTGACAAAGTTGATTATGTTGTCGATTTCCAATCAGATTTCAGTGATGTTTTACCTCATCAGGACAGCCATAAAAATTCACTGAATAATGGGGTTATTGATGATTATGATGCATTTTCAGATTTAATGCTTGATGACACAACTACCTATGTTGATAAGAACCTTGATGCATTTTCAGATGACCATAGGACTGATGTGTTTCAGAATGGGCAGCAGATAAAGCATGTGAATAAGGGAGTTCGGGACAGTCAGACCTTCCTTGAACTGGAGAGCAACTCATTCGGTAAGGTAATTCCTCATGAAGAGTACAATGTTCATTTGATTTCTCAACATGGTGATCAGCTTATTGTACCATGGAATCCGGGTGTGTTGGCACCTAAGTTTGACGAAGAACCACTTGGGAATGAAATTCCTCTTGCCCCAAGTGATGAACTATCAATAGAGCGAATGATAAGCAAAGAGGAAGCCAAGGCAAATGATTTTTTTGAAGACCATTGCCAGGTATATAATTCTGAAATTTTAATGCAAAAATCTGATTTTAATTCAAGGACTAGTGAAGACACAGTTGTTGCAGCCCTATCCCGTGTTGATCACACTCATAAATTGGTTGAAGAGATTTATTGGAAGGCTCATATTGAGAGGAGGAAAAAGGGTGTTGAAGGGATAATCTCTATTGCTGATTTACAAACATTGAAAGTAGCCTTGGAAACCATGAAATCAGATTTCATAAATATACTTACAGACGGGGATCATTCTATCAAGCTTGCTGAAGAGACCCTTGGTGCATTAAAGGGTAAAGAGTAAGAAGTTGATAGGTTCACTCTTGATATTGAGTCAACTAGAGTCTCATTATCATATGCTCACATGACATTGCATGAAACTGAAAGGGAACTTGTTGCTGTTATAAAAACTAGAGAACAAGAGAATAAGGATAGAGCCATGGATATTGGGCAGTTGGTTGATGAGCTCGATAGCATTCAGGAGGACTTTGAGTTAGTCCATTGTCCAATGAAATCAGATTATGTAAATTTGGATCAGCAGGTTAATTGGGATGAGCATAAGGATAATGACAATTTTCAGTGGTTCGAGAATCCATTATTTAAAATGGATCATGAGACATCTTTTGATAACCCACTTTTTGAGATGCATCATGATCATGGTGGCAACTATTTTTCCAACCAACCTAGCTTAGATTCAGTCTTGGACAGATTTGAGAGTACATCTTCAGTTTTGGGGTGTTTGGATGAGAACGGTCACCACTTGGAGTCATCTCTACATCCATTGGGATCATGGATCAGCCATGATATTACTCCCATAAGGTATGAGCTTCATCCTGATTTTTATATCAGCAGATTAAGATATTTTGGCACTCATGAATTAGTGGCAACAATGTGTTTGATAAGACTAGTGATGTATGAGAAGTATGGGACTCTTGCACCACATTCTTCCATGCTGTTAAGAATCATATGGGCTGCATGTTTTTGGATAGTTGGAGCACTTGATGGGACTGTATTAACAAAGGAAGCACTCACAGTTGGTGATGATATGATGCTTGTGTATAAAACTGATTACATGAATGAGGAGACAAAGATTGTTGACTCAAAATTTAAACTCTTTCTCACTCATTTCCCCTCAATTTTTGATGGTTCTATTCATTTTTTGCATAGTACAGTCTTTGATAGAAGTAGTAAACTGAGTTCGGTTGACATTAAGGATAGTGAACAACTTTTACACATTGTTGTTCATGGGATTCACAATGAGCACACTTTGTCAGAAGGAAGGCATCAGCCCTTAAATGCATGGAATCCAGGTGTAAAATTCAATTTTGTGTTAGTAGCAGCCATGTATATATATCAGTCTTCAGATTTGTTCATCACCATCGCTGATTTTGTCAGATTTTTACATTTCACAGCCATAGGAAATGATGAGGAAAGATGTCACATTGTTGCTAGAAGGTTTGTGCCACATATGAAGACTGTTTATGATACACAAAAGATACAATATTTGCTTATTTCGGAGGATGCATTTGCAAGAACAGTCTTAGCAGGGGCGTTGGGTCAATTGGAACCTTGTATCACTCAACTTGGCACACTACATGCCTATGATGAGACGTTGTTGTATAGGAGTTATTGGATGGTTGTGTTGGAATTTGTTACATTACTTGGTGCAATTCGGGCTACACATGTGAAGAAAACTGAGGAGGCAGTATACAAGGAGTTTTGGGCAGCTTTGTGGAGGAAATTTGATGACCAAACAATGTTGTTAGGGACAAACACTTCGCTGATTTTCAAGATTGATTTTGGGACTGTTGTGAGGGAGAATTTTGGTACCAATAGGACTGATTGTCTACTGATTTCAGAAGCAGCATTTTGGAAGGCTATGAAGGAAGGAACGATGGAGAAATTGAGGTCTCATTTGGCAAAAAAAAGAGTTACATCTTTAACAACTTGTGAGACAGAATTGGAGACAGTATGGGTTTCATGTAGACTGATCGGTAAGGCACCAACGACTGCACATCACATCAGGTCTGATTTACTTACATTCGCTGAGTTTTCGATGACAAGAGGAATTGCTACACCACACGTGTTTTTAGTTTTGGGTGAGAATTGTATGAGGCCTGTGTTAGTCCATTTTGGGAGATATAATAAGGTGTCTTTCATACTATTAAAGGTTGTTCTTAGAGCTGAGTATGAGCATAAGTTAGTAGTTTATAGGTATGCTCACTTGCAAGACATGAAGAGGGAGCATTGTCAGTTTTTGAGGAAGTTGGAGCAGCTATTACACTTGGATTTGATGGCACATAATAGAGATAAAGTTGCATTTTCAGTTTTGATACATTGGGGGGCAAGTTTTTTTGGAGTTGGAAACGTGGGAAAAGTAGAGCTTCAGCCATTAACATGCACTTTCAGTCCCATTTTGGAACAACAGTTAAGAAAAGCATGGAGTGAGGTATGTAGGAGTGTTTTGGTCATAAAACTTGACATTTATGATGTTGATAATGTTTCTCAAGGTTGGGGAGTATTGGATTTCCCTTGGGGAAAGGAAGAGGTGATGTACTTGACTTATGCATATGGAGAGCCAGAGTTTGTTGATTATAATTTTCTTTTCACTCTCTTTGGTGTTGATTCATTCATTACCTTTGCTAATTTTATCACACTCTTGCATAGTAAGCCATTATAAATAAAGGAGAACTGAGTTTACACATATTTGAAGAGATTAAACAGTTATTTACCATTCTCTGTACATGACAAATCGAAGCTGCTACACATCGCTTCGGATCCCGGTCCGTGAGAGTTTGAGCCTATTTCCACTCGTTTTTGCACAATTGCAGCCTTTGCACAGTTTTGGAATAGCATGAAGACAATATTTGGTCATCTTGAAGCAGGTTTGGGAACAGTCTTGGATGAATGTTTGAGGCAACCTAGGGTCCACACATTGTTGATTTGCATCTTGGCCTCACACTCAGATTTTTGTGTTGATTTTTATATAGAAGTGGCAGTTGTAATAATTGTTTTGAGATTGATTTGGGACCCTGGAATCACAGGTGGTTTTGATTAGGTGATTCTGATGATGTTGATGTTATGTTAAGTATTTCTTGAGGACAAGCAATTTTGGGGAGGGAGGACTATAATATTCCTTTTCCTAACTAGCCACCAGGTACAGTATGGACTTGCCTATACAATAGTTCCCGTATGCAATGTCGTGGGTTTGGGAGCCTCCAGGTGTTATGGAGTTACTGTTGGACGTTTAGTTTTCAGTGTGGACAGCTTTCAGGACCGTTTCCAGCAGGTTTCAGGGGGACTTACTATTTTTAGTAAGTCGATCAGAGGCAGAATCGGTGGAAATAGACAGTACTATTGAATACCTTGGCGAAATGGGTATCTGTTTCCATAATTTTTTTGGGATTCCGGGGTTCAGGAGGCAGATATTTTAATGTGTAAAGTTAATTATATTAAATTAAATATTTAATATAGTTTAACTTTATAATATTTCATATGTGGGAGATATAAGGTTTATTAGTCACTTAAAAAACAAGTAGAAATATAAAGGTGACTTATCAATTGTTAATATGGTCGGCCAAGTTATGAGAATTAAAATTAAAATGTTTTATTTTAATGTTGCTTTGGAAAGAGGAAAAAAGATGTCGACCCCTCTTGGAGAGTTATAAAAAGAGTAATGAAACTTCATTTTCATCATCTTTGGCATTACTTATTTTTGGAGTTGTGAAGAGGGATTCTTGCAGTAGTAATTTGCAGGAGATATATTGGCTTGTTGGTGACGAAATCCATCAGCAAGAACACCAGTGTCGGGAGTGAAAGATCTCCTCATATTGGTCAGTTGCACTCTCACTTCAGGGAGTGACTTTGAGCTTTAAAGAGAGGAATTTTGAAGGGTTTTTTGGGCACAAATTGAAGAGGGTTTTGGAGATCTCAGCTGCACATTAACTTCAGACTTCTTTTCATGTCTTGGCTGAACCAAACATGAGCATATTTCAGTTCATGGTGAATTATTTATGTAAGGGTTTTGTAAGAGAAGGCCAAGAACTTCAAATTCTAGCCAGCCGATCCATTTTGGAGCATGATAGAGGAAAAACATTGCAGATTTAGAGGGTTTTCAAGGCAGCCGTATCACCATCAGTACTCAGGCCGTACATATTAGAAATTGTGCCCTTCATCTGAGTTCCAAACACCTCATATAAGGGTTTTTTTTGGTTGGGACTTCATCATTGGAAAAAAGGGTATCTTGAAAGTATAACAGCACCCTGGAGAAGCATGTCTTTGAAGATTTATGAGCAAATAATGAAGATTTTTGTATGCTGATATATTTTCTAGAATTAATCAGATCACCATATTTCAAGTATACTCCTTTTAATACAGTTTCCTTTATTGGGTTTGTTTATCTATATTGGAAGAAGTTAGTGTTCGAATTTGGTAGCATTTGGTTTGATAGTTTTCAACGTGTGATCCATTCTTGAGAGCTGCCCTGTTATTTATGAGTATGCATGACAAATGTTTGTCAAAATGTCTTGTTGAAAATTCATGAGTTAATATGATATTTGAAAATTGGAGTTAGTACATTGAATTTTCATATGATCTCCAAACATACAAAACACTGAATAACCCAAATCAGCAAACAAGACACTCAATTTTTTCAGTTTGGAACCCAAGATCGAAACCTGGTTCTTTTGGTGGAAAATTGTTTTTTTGTCTTAAAAAAGGGGTGGGACATTACAATAGCCCATATGATGGCTATATACTCCCATGCCTAGATCTATAGTAGGAGACAACAAACCAAGCTCTTTCCATATTTGTAAGCAACAAGATGGAGTGTTAATTAGATCCTATAGATAATTAAGGATCCCTAGGCAAAATACATATGATCATCTCTCATCTAGGTAATAATCTAAAAAATCCCTCAATGCAACAATTTTTTGTTGGTATCTCCTACTAGCAATCCTGACACTATAGTGCATAATAGCACAATTTAGTTAGTTTAACAGGCCAACCTGGAATGTGGTATTGATGTCAATGCCATAGTACCTTAACTAAAAATGGTACCTACAAGTCAATCTTGATATGGTTATATTCTAGCTATGTTTCATATGTATCCCAATACCTTGAATAGGCATTTGCAAAATCCTCCAAACATCCTTTAAGATAACACATCCTAAATGGTATGGTCTAGCTCAACCAAAGTGGTTATAAGGGCATGGTCTATCTCAATGTTTGGTATGGTCACCAAGTTCAATAGACCTACTACATCTACCATATATTGATCTATGGCTGGCATAGCCACAACTATGGATCGAAGGGTGTGGGAGTGATAGTATGTGCACTCTAGCACTTTATACACCTACAACCAAGAAGCAACAAGAAAGAAGAAGTTAAAAATCTTAGCTAAGAAACCTAAACTAGTTATATTAAAATTTTGGCAAATACACCACCCAAGTGCAAATCCATTGAATGGAAAATTTTCTAGCAAAAATTAAATTTATCGACCTACAAAAATCATGAATATATCGAGTGGTGTATTTGATTCAACATATTCACACCAATGGTATGGATACACTGACTGTGATGACCCAACCATAAAAATATAAAATAAAATAAAAACTAGAAGATGGAAAGAGTCCATACCTCAAGCAAGGCCCCACTTAGTCATACCTCTCTATATACTTTATCCAAGCAATGAATCAAATGTCTTGTTTGCACCATTTTTTGAAGCCCTAATGTTTTCTCTAGAGCACCTTTTTCCCTTCATGTGAGATAAAAATGAAATTTACTACCACCCTTCTCCCTATTTTTACCTTGATTTGGGTAAAAAATCATCTTCTACAAATCTTCAACCCAACCTATTTGAGTTCCTTTATGACTACATTTGGTCCCTCAAAAACTCAAGGGGGGACCCAAGATAGGGGTAAATTAGTTTTAAAACACATTGTGTCAGCCATAGCAAAAATTTTATTTAGTAAAACTCAAAAAAAAATGCTCCTACTAAAAGCATTATTTTTCAATACAATTTTCCCCGTATCAATTAATCGAAGCCCAATCACCATGTTTCCTTTGAAAACATAGAAATCTACAACTAATTTTGATGAATTTTTCAAAACTTAAAATGCTTCAAAAAGGGTAAAAATGTAGATACCTAAAATTATATCATCTATATCACATTTATTCTTGAAATAAATCAATAAATTAGCTCAATTAACATAATAAATAACACAACCTCAAATATTGAAGATAAAATCTAATAGGGGTGAATTTGTTGACTCAAAGTGAATCCACCCTAAAGCAAATTTGTTTTTAGCCTGGCTTATTCACAAAATTTTAAATTTCCCCTTTAACAATCAAATTTGATCTCTAATTATCACTAGAAGCGAATATGATGAGAAGTGAATATGCTTAATGACGCATTTGTCTAGGTGGCATATTCAAACCTAAAATTTAAAATAAAATTAACTCTCATAGAAGCATTCTAGGGTGCAAATATTGCCCTAATTGATAGCCTACAAGCATGGTAGTTCATCGAGAAGAGAAGGAAGGTGATATATTCCCTTTCACTTCCCAAACTTACCTCAATCAAACCAAATCAATCAACTAGTCAGTAAAACTAGCTAGCCAGTGAACTAGGCCAGTTAACATGTTGTAAAACACCAAAAATTGATCCATAAAATTGAGTCAATTTTCCCTTATAAGCCTAAGAAGCATCTCAAAATTTTCAAATACAATTTTTGAGCCCATCAACCCTTAGCTTTGAGCCCTTCCTTCATCCTTAGCAAATTTTTGGTCCTCCTAAATGAACTGTAAAATTGGGCAACCTACTTTCTTAGGTTTTGCCACCCTCAACAAATTTATAGCTTAACTTAGTGGACCACAAAATTAGTTGTCAGCATTTCCCACAAAAATTTTAAAGTATCGCTTACCATCCTCTAATTTGACCTTCAATGGTTACCTTCCCAATTCATGATTGGCCCTTATCAATCACAAAATCTTATTTTCAAGGAAAAGGACTCAAATCTTGTATTCTCTGCTCACCTTGGGATTTTGGGAAATTTATGGCACTAACCCGAAGTGATATTGCCCTACTATCAAATCCCAAGGTCCCTTCTCTCTTGCCTTCCCAGAATAAAAATTCACCTATCTTCTTTAATTTCTTTCCCTCTCTCTCCATGCCCTAAAAATCTATAAATAGAGGCATTGGGCCTTCATCTTCAGAACACACTCTCAAGATAAAAAAACTCTTACAAATTTATGACTCAATTCTCAAGATTTACATCACTTTGGAGGGATCTTTGAAGGGATTTCTAGGCTCATATTAGAGGACCACTCCTCTATTGGTTGTTTCCTCTCTTCCAATTTATTTTACCTTCCTCCTTTGGTTTTTTTTTATTATTATTTAAGTTATCATAAATTCTAGCTTGCTTTAGTTTTTTAATATCACCCATTTTAGATCTAACATTATTGTATAATCCCTTATGTAGTTGTAGGTCGACCCTAGAAGGAATTTTCTTCAAGTTCTAATCCCTTGAAGAACCATACTCAGCATCCTTTTGCCTCATCTCTCTCATTAGAGCTAATTCATGATCAGGCAGTATCGGACATGAATTTTATGAAAATTCTATAAGTCTAAAACCCTAATACATATCATATTATTTTCTATCTATCAGAGCCTATTTTTGTCTTCATTGGACCCTAAATCCATCAAAACCTAGTTTTATCCCTCCTATCCTTCTCTATCCTATAATAGAGAAAATTTGTGGTCCTTACTTATAGGATGAAAATTAAAAAAAAAGGTAAAGATGACCTAGGTCTTCCTTGACCACTACAACCATTTTTGAAGAAACACTAGCCCTCTCTATGGTCTATGCCTAGAAACACAATTTTGCAACCTATCCATACAAACCATAAAATTCACTCAGTAGGCTTGGGGATAAGTTTATCTTATTTTTTGTTTATCCTCTATTTCCCTTCTCCTTTTTTATCCTTAAAACCTATACCTTGCCTAAGTTTCACTATGTTCTTTCCATTTCCCTACCCTTGGACAATAATCTATCTTTAGGAGTGTGAGTTCATTATTTGTACCACTTGACCATGAAATCATCCTCGTCTAAGTTCTTTCCCTGTTATCTATAATTTTGATCTTTGTGTCTCCTTCATATAGTATGAATTTGTAGTCCAGACTTAGGGATCATGAAATTATTTTGTTACCCCTTTTCTCTTTGCAAAAATTTTCTTTCTACTTTTGTTCTTTCTATATCTATTTTGATTTTGTACTTTTTTCTTTCTGAGCATAAATTTGTCTTGCTACCAAAGGTCCTTCATTTTTATGCTTATTTTGGATCATCTAAAGGACCAAGGAGGCTTGAATACCTCTCATATGAGCCTAGTCTCCATAGTGGCCTAAGAAGGTCCCAAAATAATAATTCTAAACCTCTTGTTTTCCCTTATTGTAGGTACTCAAAATCATAGTCATTGATTCTAGGACCCAAAATTAAATTCATGGTTTGGATCTATTGGGCACAAAATCAAGACAACCATTAAAATAAATTAAGTGTTCTAATTAGACTTTAGGTTTTTCTTTCATATTAGTATATTTACTACTCTATGTTCATTTCTATTTCCTATTTAAACACATCAAAGAGAACAAGGCCTAAAAGAAATCTTAGTTTCATTTTTATCTCTAATTCATCTAATACAAAGGGAAAATAAAATAATCTAGTTTGTTTGATTTGTTTATCTCCTCTTTTAGATAGTGAATATCAATTTGCATATATATTACATTAGGATAGAATTTTTTATGCATTCTCTTTTCCCTTTCTTAAAAATCAAAATTTTTATTCTTATACCTTAGGATTAGTTTCACTTAAGGAAAATAATCATCATAGGCTAATTTTGAATTACTACATAACTTGTTTTATTGTATCTTAGTTAGATAATACCTTTTGTTAGTTAGCTTAGCTATAAAAGGACAAATTTAAGTGTTTGTTAAAATACATATGATATCCCCACATAGAATTGGAGTGAGTCTTTAAAGCACTATTGGTGAACCCCCAAACTAAAATCAACTCCAGATAGTGGTGAGGACTAACCCTGTGGGTATTTTAGCCCCAATAGATCCATTGAGATATTTGTAGGAACCTCCTCACATTTTGGCAAACCCAATGTGAACAACTCCTTATAAATTTTTAAAACCTTTCACATAATTAAAATATACAAAATTTATTTAAACTTAAGCAAGATGACTTATTTTATTTTTATAGATTATATCACTAATCAAGATTTAATAATTTGTGCCTTCAAATCATCATGGCAATGTTGGTACTGAGACATGTACTTATGACTAAGTAAATGCACCATAACATGTAAATAAAATATATATATATTGCATTGATAGACTTTGTTCATTATAAATTAACCTTTTTTATTACAATGGAACTTCCAAAAGAGGAGGGTTTTCTTTGCAAACGAGTTCAATGGTGCCATAAATCATCTCCTTGGTCACAAAAAAAAATTAGGGAGGGTTTTGAAGCCTCATTTCTTGAACTCCCAATACTCTTTGTTGATCTTAGTACTTGTGCACAATCCCACAATAAAATCATTAGTAGCATCTATTGGGCCTTTCAAGATAAGGCCCAAGATCATGAAAAAGGATTACAAAAATCTTACAAAATATTACAAAACCTTTTATAAAAGTTACAAAACTATACAAAATGGTTACAAAACCTTATAAAATACCTTTTTTTACCTTTCTTAGTTTCCTTCTATTGATTTTGGGTCTTTGTATACCTTTGAGACTCAACCGCATAGGGTAGTTGGCTTTTGTTTAGCCACCCAAGGTGGTTGGCTCTATGTAGCTACCTAGGGTAGTTGGATCTATATAACCACCTAGGGTAGATGGATTTTTGTTCTTGTATGGGATTGAAACTTAGATCTGGATCTTGTTGGAAGTGTCTCAGGGATTTTGGTGCAGATATGATGTTATTTGGTGGTTAGATATTAGTGTAGTTAAAAAATAAATATTACCATGACTTCCAAGAAGATTCCATGATTGAAGATCTTGAGCTCCTTGAATGAGGTACCTAAATTCACAAATTTAGAAATCCACAAGGAGGGCCAAATGAAATATGGGTAGAGTTTCAATAGTGTTTTATGCACTCTCTCTTGAAGTGAATGAAATGGGAGCATATTTATAATATTTTCCAAGGGTGAGGAGAATGATGAGGGGGTGATAGGATGATGGACAAGTGGCCTAGGTGAGAGAAGGGAGGAATCTTAAGTTTCCCCACTTGGCTGCTTGGATGGACAAGTGTGCAATATTCTCTATTTGGGCTATGACACACTATGATGTGCTATGACATACCTCATTAATGCTCTTGGATGGAGATATTCCTCACCCACCAAAATGACATGCTTCATCAATGTGCTTGGATGGAGGGAATCCTCATCCATGTGCATTAATGAGCTTGGAATATGGAGGAGAGAAGGGAGTAAATACCAACTAGAGTGAGATGGACCTGAGTTAAAATAGAGGGATGGTCTCATGATGACCATGGGTTAGGCATAGGAAGGTGCTTAGGATGGTCAAAGTAGTTAGGATAGTCAATGTTAATATTTATAAGGTTGTAATGTATTAATTAAAATAATTGCATAATTTATTAAATATTAACATTTAACCAATGCCAATATGACACTTTTTAGGTGTCTATAAATACCCATTTTATACCAAGTTATGTGTAAACACAATATGGTGCAAAATAAATGACACCAGTCACTAGCTTCATGATGAATAGTGATAATGATTGGTGAATGATGGAGAATTACCTTTGGCTTGAGGGAAGTGGCATAGGATTATCTCATGTCAAGAACAATGTAGGATGCCCTAGTTATTGAGGTGATGAATATCATTGAATATTTTTCTTTGACAAATTGATGAGATCATTGTCATTAGAATTTTGAATCTATAAATCAGAGTTTTGATTAGAATTTTGAGAGAAGAAGATGGGTTCTACTATTTTCCCTAGTAGATGATGGGTTAATGATAGCGTTGAGCAAATATTATTGGACATATGTGACTCCATAATTGAGTGTTTAAGGTGTTGAGTTTATTTGAGACACAGTTTTATGGATATTATCCACCCTCTCAAGTGGCGAGTGAATGGAAATAAAATTATGACAACCATGAGGTGATTCACAAAATATGGATGAAAAGGATGGCAATGATGGAATGAAGGTGCAAAAGGGTTAATTTGGTGCTTAGTATCAAAATTGGAATTTATGGTTGCCTAAAATCACCTTGCCAACTACCCAGGGTAGCTACTTGGTGCCTAGGTGATCACCTAGGGTGATTTCCTAGCACCTATGATTACCTAGGGTGTTGCCTTATACATTGGTGATTGCCTAGGGTGGTTGGTAACCTGCGAAGGTGATTACTAGCATAAATCTATAAATAGGAAATTGTGGGGCATTTTGCAACTATGGTGGGCAGTAGAGAAGAAGAGGATAGAAGAAGAATTTGACGAATGAGATGAAATGACAGAGTGTGGAAATGGTATTTGGAGGATGTATAGAGTCAATGAGTATTGTGCAACGTTTCGTGTCATTTTAAATTTTGAATTTTTTTGCATGTTTTTGAAATTTTGAATATTTAAATAATGAAAATGGGCGAGAGCGTGTTTTTTTTTTGGAAATTTTGAAATTTGAAATGATGGATGAAATATTGAAATGGTAATATAATGGAATGGGCAAAAGCAAATATGTTTTTTTTTTTTTTTGTTTGAAATTTAAAATTGGATATTTTTAAAGGTGTGAATGGTGGATTAATGACTATATGGTGATGATTATAGTTGAAGTTATTATGACCATGATATAGATTCGGTATTGTGTTTACAAGAGCAAGGGATAAGTTGAGAGAAATATTAGGAGTGTTTGGGTATAGTAGACCTGAGGGAAGCAATATGGATTGAATCAATAAACATAGATCATTAGTACCTATCAACACTAACAGAGCAATGGGATTCTAATAGGGGGATATTCCATATAGAGGAGATGAAAATAATATTGGAGGATTTGTATCATATATTTTGGCTCCTTGTGGAGGGTATTCATATTCGTGGTCATAAAGAACGAAGATGTGATGCCTTAGGTATAATATGATGAGTGGGAGTTGAATGACAAGTGTAGTGATGGGATACAATAATTGTTGGAGTACCATTAGAAGAAATTATCACCACAATATATAGTCTTGATATTCCTAATTTACAATGTCATACTGTGAGATTCTTTGGGTGTATGATTTCCATGGAATATGTTAAGATTGGTTGTATAATTAATAGAGATATTGATTATATATGCTTGGGTACTAGTATTATTGACAAATATGTATATGAAGTTGTATGATATGTGATAATGAAGGAGGATGGATTTGGTCTATAGTGTGTTGTTGTAGATTTTGGGATGGAGGACCTTTAGGATATGTTGACCAGTGGGGCTACCATGTGAGATGGAAATGGAGGCAGTGGTGGAGCATCCCTATGTGTTGAGATGGCAAAACGATAGGGAAGCACCATGAGGTCAATCATGGAAGAAGTATGGGGAGTACTATAAATGTTTATGGGTAGATTTGAGGCCTAAGGTAGTGATATGGAGGCCCTATATGGGAGGGCCAACATAAGAAGAGAATGGTATCTACTTGGGTCAAGTATGGTAGTCTAGATGTGTGACTAACTAGCATGGGATAAAGCATGAGCTATTCTAGTTCTATTAGGTATTATGGTAGTTTAGATTGAGATAGGGCATACCTGACCAACCTATAATTATAGGAGGCAAGGGATTGAAACCACCTTAGAGTGGCCATAGATGAGGCTAGTGGGGGATGAGCAAGATGAGGACATCAAGGTGATGTTGATGATGTTAGGAAAACCCTTAAGTTTGATTTTTTGTGGGTGATACAGCATTGGGAACCCAAAAGGGTATAATAAATGGTAGTAGATGAGGATGCAATAGGGGGTGATGGGGGGTATTATGTGGTAGAGGAGTTATAGGAGGTAGAGGAGCTACTACAATAATGACCTTATTGACAAGTGGATAATGGGACAAGCTCATTGAAGGTAATGGAAGAAGGTTTTTCATAGGTGGAGGAGGAGGTAGCAGTGCTATAGGTAGAGCAGGATAGACTATAGGAGGATCAATATAGGATGGTGATGAGACTTTGAGAAGTGGATCAATAATAGGCTATGTTGATGACCAAGATAGAGGAGGTTATGGGAGAAAGGGATATGCTAGTTTAGATACTAGAATAGCTATAGGAAGAAATATTTATGGTAGTAGTAGAGCAACATGGTCTAAGATAACAAATAGATATGGTTGTGATTGAGAGGGAGGCTCTACACCAACAATTAGATGTAGTGATTGCATAGAGGGAGGCTATGCATAAATGGATGGATACAATAGTGATTGAGATGAAGCAGCTATATAGGCAACTAGGGGGACCAACAAGGTAGCTACCATAGAGGTACTATGGGTGAAGTTAGCTGGAGCATGGGCTAAATTGATAGTGGCCCAAGGTAGAGTAGTGATAGTCATGGCACAATGATGACTAGAGGTTGAGAAGGCAATGGATGTGGAGGATACTTTGATTAGGAAGGAACTAGATTTTCTTCCTCACTTGATGCTATAAAGTTCATAGTGAAGCCCAATAAGTGGACCTTTAGTCATCATGGTGAGGTCATGGGTTAGAGAGTCGTCCATATCATAAGCTTTAGATTTTGGATCCTCTCAAGGAGATGAGTGACAAGGATAGTGAAGTGGTAGTGGATAGGCTCAGGGATCAAGGTGAGAGGAGAGTGATGAGACTAGTTTTGGGCAGTAATGAGGACCTATGTAGTGATGATTTGAATATAGTCTTGTAGGCCTATAGTCCATGATGATTTAACCTATGGGCCTAACATTATTATGATGTATGTTATTTTATGATATGTATATATGTGTGTGTGTGTACATGTGTCAATATGATGTCTGATGAATGTATGATGTCTTATGATGATATATGTGTGAATAAATAATAATTATATTATTCATAATATATAATTTAGATTAAGAAATGATAGATATGGTGAAGGTGAATTGTAATGGATATGAAGTGATGAATGCAATAATATGGATATATATGCATGTTTGATTATCATTCGATAAGGCTTAGCAACACATTGATACTCATGAGTTGATGTATTAATAAAGGGTATCAAACATAATGATATTGGTGTAACTACAAAATAGAATGGAATGAATGTGATGCTATAAATAAAAGAGATAAATAAATTGTAGGATCTAAGGTGACAAGACTTGTCAGTTATCCTATCCTAGGATGGAAGAATTGACAAGTGCTTTCAAGAAGCTTAAACATCCTAGTAACGTTAATAAAACTCATCTACAAATCAAATAAGCACTTGAAGATACTAAGATGAGCCAAGGGAGTCAAGTTGTGAAAATCCCAATGTGTGTGTAGTGATGTACATTTCTAATTTTGAGTGAGGTAGGATAAACCAATTATGACTCAACTCATTATAAGCTAGCTTTTTTGTGAGCATTCATAGGTTTGTACAAAACAAGATTAGTAATGTGACAAATGTGTCACCATGTAGGGGGCATACTTCACTACCAATCATACATATATAACCCTGATGGAGATAACACCACAATCCTTCAATGTTTCTCCACTGCTAGCTAGGTTTCTATAGCTTTGATGGAGACACCTAATATACCTAAGGATCCATGATAAATATCATTTTTTCATTTTATTTTATTTTATTTTTGATATTTTATTTTGATTGATGATTTTTTTTACACATGTTATGTGGATCCTTAGAATTATATTATGTGCATGATAGGATGAGCAGGGAAAATTGTTCACTTTATGGTGAGAGGAATGTTTGGTTTCATATTTTCTAGACTTAAAATATGATTAATGTATGAGATGTGTGCATGGTCCAAGAGAAAACCTGATCTAACTAGGAAGGTCTATAGCACTCAAGGAATAAATGGTATTCAATGATGGTTGATTGAGACACTAGGTATGGTTGAATGACTGAAAGGACCCAAATATTCTCAAAACCTAATAGAAGAAAGAGATAAAGCATGGCAGCTATAAATTTGGAAGTAGTGGATATTATGGAAACATCCATGTAAAGAGGTTAAACAACTAAAATTATGAAGATGTCCTTGACTAATACAACAAAACCCTTCTTAATGGCATGGGACAAACTTAATCGAACGATGACCAAGGTAGCATTAGATTAAAACAAAATGAGAACACAAAATGAAGCATGGAAAAATTAACTAGACAATGATGGAGTGAAAAATGATAGAGAATGAAGGAGAAAGAGAAGAGGAGGAAATAAGAGAAAAGAAGAAAGGGGAAAAAGAAGAAGGAAGAGAAAGAAGAAAGAGAGGAACACATAGATCCATGGTGCATAGCCACTCGAAGTGTGACCTTACAACTAGGAGTGATGTGAGAGGAATTTATAGAAAATAAAAATAATGATAACATGGTGGGAAAGTGATTTATTGAAAAGTAAAGAGTGCTTGTGATATGAGCTTGTTGTTGTTTGATTTTGCATGTTTTGTTGATTTTTTTTCAAAATATGTATAAGAAGACAAAATTGAATATGAACTAAGCATAAATGCATACAAATAAATAATATTTATGGGCTTGGATTCATAAATTCCCTCAAGAGTGGCAAGCCAATTTGTAGCAAACTTGTCATGTAGATGAGGTGGCAGATTTGAGTTTTGCTAATTTTCTTTGAGTACAAGGTTGCCAACTTGGAATTTTCATGGTTGTGTTTTATGATCATAGGATCTTATAATTTTATCTTGATAAATTTGAAGATTCTCAAGAGTGTTGATTTGGTGTTTTTCAAGGAGAGTGAGTTGATGGAGCCTTGTTTGGCAGGTTGTGTCTTCATCCTTAAATTCCTATAAGGATATGCACATGCTCAGGATTTTGTGTTCAAGAGGTATGATGGATTTGACACCATAGACTAATGAAAATGGAGTTTTCCCTATTGGTTTTTGGATGCTTGTGCGATAATCCTAGAGTGCCAAAGGAAGATGGAGGTGCCAATATTTATGATTTTCTTTGACCAATTTCTTTAGAATGGTGTAAATAGTCTTATTACTAGCTTCAACTTGTCCATTACTCTAGGGGTAATAGGGTGTCAAGAAGTTGTGTTGGATATGATACTTATTGCACAACACTCAAACATATTTTTTTTTAACTAGAGGACCATTATCAAATATGATCTTTGAAGGAATACCAAAACAACAAATGATTTTTATAGTATAAACTAGATAATTTGAGAGTTGATTATGTTGGTAAGAGGAATAGCCTTGACCCACTTGGTAAAGTACTTTGTGGCTATGATGATAAATGTATGATATCCTAAGGATGGAGGGGGTATTTTCTTGATAAAATATAGGCCCCATTATAAAAATTTATACAAGGCTCAAATGGGTTGTAATGCTTATGATGGAACATGGGTTAAATTGGCATGATGTTGACATTTAGGACATTTCTTAACATATGTGCAATAGTCATATTCCATGGTGGGCCAATAATAACCCATGTGTAAAATGCACTTTGTGATGGCTATACCACTAAAATGACCACCACATGTACCATCATGGACTAGAGAGACAATGAAGCAAAATACCATCATAGCCACGACAATAAAGAACATCGCCTAAGAGAGTATATTGAGTCATTTTTGTTTGAACGTGCATTTATTGGGTGATTTGAATTTGTAAGGAAAGGCATCAATTTTTATGAAATCCTTTATTTGATAAAATTAATCATTTTTTGGATCTACCTAAACTAGATGGATGTCTCATTCATAATTAGAAGATTTCTACGATATAACTGATTGAGAAATCATGGTAACTTAAACTTGAGTGGCACTATTGATGGATTTTTATGAAATAAGGAACTTGAGAGAGGCTATGGTATCTAAAAAATGATTATATGACCTTGGAAAATATTCAATGTCATACCAATCAAAGTTGGTTATTAATTTATCGATAATTTTTTTATAAGACTTTAAGACCAGGCATTTGCACTAGTAGACATTTTAACTTGATTAACAATAAATAAGGAGTCACCTATGATGTGGATACATTTAATGCACATGGAAATAATGGTATGGAGTCCTAGGATCAATGCTTCATATTCTATGTTATTATTAGTGTAGGGGAAGTCGAGCTTAAATGAAAAAGGGATGGGAACCCCTTGAGGCATGAAGAAAATAATTTTGGCACCTCCCCCTTGTTCACACTTAGAACCATCGAATAAAAGGGTAATATCAACTTTGCACTTAGGTTTAATTTTCTCTTCAAGCTTGATAACACTAAAGAAAAAATTATTTGGAATCTCTATGATAAGTGGTTTATCATCTTGAATAGGAGTTTCAACAAGATGGTTAGCAATGATCCAACCCTTTATGGATTTTTGATATATGAATTCAAGATAAAATGTTATTAAGAGAATTATCCATTTTGTAGTGTGGGTATTTGTGGAAGTGTGACTCATCATATAATACAATGGATTTTCTCTAGCAATGACATAGGTTGTATGATTTAGCATGTAGTGGTAAAGCTTTTTGGTTGTGAATATGATAGCTAGGCATAGCTTCTCCATATATGCATACTTGGTTTCGTAACTTACCAACATGTGACTAATGTAATAGATGGCTTGTTCTTAATTGACATATTGTTTTTACCTACATAGTACCTAGAGTGAAATCAATGGTGGATACACCCAGGTGTTGTACATTAGTTGGAGAGAAGAGGGAAATCATCCAAGGGAGGTCCCAGGTTCAAATCTCCACACTACCAAAAAGTTGAATTTGGTACCCAAAATCCAATTGGTAATGTTGGTGTGGGTAGGGTCGGGTGTGACTCCCAGGTGACTTTAATGGTGTAGAACCCCTTGGTCATGGTCTCTTAGACCAAGGCGGCCTCGCAAGGGGTTTTTCGCTTAAAAAATTCAAAGGTGGATATGTACAAATGAAATGGAATGCCTAGTCGAGGCATGACAAAACTAGAGGGAAAGCAAGGTAATGCTTAATGGTATCAAAAGCCTCCTGACATTCTATGGTCCATTTAAATATGACCCTCTTTTGCAAAATATGATTAAGTGACTTGCATTTTTTTTATAATTGAGCAATGAAAGATAAAATTTGAAGCAGTAATCATGATTGTATTGCAAATGCCATGATATATACATTCGGGTGGTTGGTTCCAAAGTGGTTTTGGAACCACCATTCGGTTTAGGAACCTCCAAACTTAGGGAGCACCTATGAGTGCTTTTTTATTATGCAAAATAATGTAATACCCCCACGATACCTATGTATGCTAACATCCCCCCTTATTACATTATTGGCAACTGCAAATAGCATTGCGAAACAATTCAAATTTGACATGTGCAAGTGCCTTGGTGAAGATATCTACAATTTTCTCATCAATTGTAAATTATTGGAGCTATATATGATGATTTGGAACCTCATCTCATATGAAATGACACCTAGTGTCGATGTGTTTGGTGTGATCATGAAAGATAGGATTCTTGAAAATATTCAAAACACCTTGATTATCACAAAATAAATGAAGTGGAAGGGACTTTGGAAGACCCATGTTTGTAAGAATATGACTTAACCATATTATATCGTAGACTACTCCACTAGCAATATGATATTCTACCTCTATAGATGATATGGCAACCACCTATTGCTTCTTACTATGCCAAGAGACTAGACCAGATCCAAGATAAAAAATGTATCCATAAGTCAAATTTTTATCATCAATAGATCCAACATAGTCGGAGTCCGTGTACCCTTGTAGATAGAACTTGTTATTTATTTTGTATTCCAAGCCAAAATCTATTGTACCACAAACATAATGAAGAACTCTTTTTGTTGCTTTCCAATGACTCACCTTTGGGTCCTGCATGAACCGTGAAAGATAACCCATAGAAAAATTGAGATCTGGCCTGGTATTGGTTAGATATTTGAGACTCCCAATTAGTTGATGATATAGAGTTCCATCTACCTATAGGGATTGATCATATAAAGATAGCTTAAGTCCAGCTTCCATTGGAATAGCTTTAGACTTATAGTCAGTCATGCGATATTTATCAATCAATGTCTTGGCATATTTATTTTGAGTAACTCTAATATGATGTTTCTTTTGAGTTAATTCTAAACCAAGAAAATAGTGAATAAGTCTTAGATATATCATTTCAAAGGATATTTTTATATCATTTTTCACTGTATCAATCATACTCTCTAAATTGTCTATTATAATCATATCATCTACATATAGCACCAAAATCACTATGTTAAAACCATTGTTATTTATATAGAGATTTGCATCTGATGAAATTCTTTGGAAACCATTTTGGTTTAGGTGACTTTCAATTTTGATGTGCAACTCTCGAGGAGCTTGTTTTAGCCCATACAAATATTTGATCAACTTACAAACTTTCTGTTATTGCCCTTCAGCAACAAATCCTTCTGGTTGGGTCATGTACACTTCTTGTAGGTCACCATTCAAGAAAGAACTTTTTACATCCATATGATGTAACTTACACCCAAACTGAGTTTCCATGGCATAAAGTACTCGTGTGATAGTCATTTTTGCAGTAGGGGCAAAAGTCTCTTCATAATCTATGCCTTCTTTCTAAGCATAGCCCTTTGCAACAAGATGGGCTTTATGCTTATCAATAGTACCATATGCCTTATACTTCACTTTGAATACCCATTTGCATCCAATGGGCTTCTTTCCTGAAGGCATATTTACTAGCTTTCATGTATGATTTTTCATGAGAGATGTATGTTCTACTTTCATAGCAACCTTCCACTGAGGCTCACTAAGTGCATCCTGAACTGTTGTGGCTTCACTTGCATCCAATTTTGTCATATAAATCCTCTCATACTCCATATATGTTTCCCTATATTCCTCTACATCCATAGATAGTTCATCAAACTATTGGTAAAGCTCATCAACTTCTAAATTTGATGTCTCTACTCTCTTCTGTTGAGTCATACAGTGAGTACAAGGTCGATCTAGAGTTAGATTTGGAAGTGATGCCAACTTGGAATCTCTCAATGTACTGGTATACCATTTTGGAATTTTGTTCTGAGGAGGTGAAGTCTCTTTCTTAGGCTCATCTTCCTCAACGTATACAACTATAGAAGTATTATTTGAAGTGAAAGCTTCATCAAATACCACATCTCTACTTATATGTGTCTTCTTGTTCATAGGATCTATCAATTGATATCCCTTTGAATGCTCATCATAACCAAGAAATATACATTGCAAGGTCTTCTAATCTAACTTCTTCATTTTTTGTTTGTATGTGAATGAAATCCTTACATACAAAAACACTTAGATTAGAAATGGAGGGTTTCTTACCACTCCATGCTTCTTATGGAGTTTTACCCTATAGATATCTTGTGGATGCTCTATTCAGCAGGTATAATGTTGTGTTTATTGCTTCTGCCCAATACTCATTCTCAATATGTGCTCCCTTTAGCATACATCGAACCATTTCCACAATGGAATGATTTCTCCTCTATGCTTTGTGAAGTATAGGTTGTAGTCATTTGTCTCTTAATCCCATGTTCTTTTAGAAATGATGAAAATTACTTGGAAGTATATTCCCCCCTCAATCTGAGTGGAGGGTTTTGATGAAACATCCGAACTCCTTCTCAACAAGCTTCTTGAATTGTTGAAAGTATGAAAATACCTCTAACTTCAATTGAAGAAATAAAACCCATATATTTCATGAGTAATCATCAAAAAACAATTGAAAATACTTCTTTCCACCATAGTTGATTGGAATAGGACCACACATATCAGTGTGTACCAACTCCAAAGTTTTCTTAGCTCTGGAAGATCTAACTTCAAATGGTACCCGGTGTTGCTTCCCTACTAAGAAATCCAATAAAACTGGCAATGTGGATAAAAGGTTGGGAAGTCCTCTCACCATCTCATATTTTCTCAACTCAAGAAAATATCCTGAACTAAGATGCCCATATATCTTGTGCCATAGAGAAGTAGCCTCATTTTTTGTGGCTTCTAGGGCAACATGAGGCATTGAAACGACATCTAAAATAAATAAGCCATGCTTGTATGATCCAGTTGCTACATATTTTCCTTTTTTGGTTATAAAATATTTCTTTTTTCCTTTTGCAACATGAAACACAACATCCATATCTCGATCCAACATTTAAGGCACTAAAAACAAATTATTAGCCAATACAATAACATAGAGTACCTTTTCAATCTAACATTTTCCATTTGTAAGAGTGACATAAACATCACCTTCACCCTTCACTTGGTAGACTTGATTGTCAAAAATTGTTACCGGCTTACCTTCTTTCTCCTCAAATGTCTCAAACCATGATTTATTTTCATTCATGTGCTTACTAGCACCCGAATCAATATACCATACAACATATAGCTTTGGATATGAAGTATGATTCATAAGCACCTTGTGTGCAATCTCAGAGTCAGTCGGATTCTACATACTTTGATCCTGAATTGGATTCGGCATAAGCAACATGTCCCTTGGGTTGCTTATTCTTTTTCTATGGTTTGTATTTCCCTTTGTTCTTCTTCTTATGATCTTGGTCATTTTGTTGCTTGTTCTTAAACCAAAACATGTTGGTTTCATGGTTATTCATATCATAAATATTGTAATATTTGTTTTCATTCTGTTGATGTTTCCCTTTTCCCTCTTATGAAAATCCTCCTTTTTGAAACTGACCTTATTTATTACCCCCTTATTTTGTGTAGAGGGCATTATTTGGTACTTCATCCTTATGAAACTGATTTGCCTCCTCAGTTTGAAGCAAATTCACCAATTCCACAAAATATACTTGTCTTCCAGATATATTAAGAGAGGTAATCAACACTTTATATGACTCGGGCAATGCTCTCAAGATGACAGAGGTCAAGAGAGTATCATCTACTGGTTGTCCCATAGTATTCAATTTGGCTTTCAATTCCACAACTCTACATAGGAAGAGATCAACTATCCCACCAGAGTTCATACTGAGTGTATGAATTTGAGTTTGAAGGTGTAGAATAGTGGATCTCATCTTCCTAGATAGCTTCCTTACTAGTTTTGGCATCACAGATATGAGGTTAGATCTCATATGTAGTTGCAAGCAGGATAAACATGAGATTTCTTTTGTACTTCTTATCAAACTCTTCTTGATCTACTCCCACTGTTGTAGGGTGTTTTGTATTTCCAATCACTACATCCCACAAATCTTCCACTTGAAGAATAGCACGCATCTTATTCTTCCATGGTGTGAAATTATAACCTTTTAGCAACTGTGAATCTGAGAGATATTTGTGAATAGAGGCCATTGTGAAGGTTCCTTATAACACCAAATGGTCCCTCTTTCTTTATACCTACCAAAACTTTATACTAAAACTCCTCTATATATACCCGCCCTTACATGAGGGAGACTATAAGTATATAAGAGCATAATGATACGTGGAACTTAGGCGATACTGAAAGGGAATCATTTTGTTTATGACACCTACCATAGAAGGTATTTCCTCATGCATGGGGCATAACTTCCCCTAAACACTTTGGAAATCACTTCATCAAGATTTACGTCTAACAACAATAACGATTAGGGTATAAATGGAGTGAATATCAAATTTAGTTTATCTTATTTCTCCCTAATGATTGATATAGAACAAGCTCATATGTCATTTTTACAGCTATATTATGCATTAGATACAATAGTCCAATCATGACAGCATTACCTGTAAGTGTGGACCAGAGGTATCGTAGATACTGAACACTACTGTGCAATAAATTGCACAAATAGGTTTTTTTAATCTGGGATCTTTTCTTTTGCTTTATTTGTGTGATTGTTATTGCAAAAAAAATAGTAAATTTAAATGCAAAAAAAAAAAAATCACAAATACCCACAAATTTAACTACTTGAGTTGTCATTTTTCACCAAAAATGTTGAAGAACACAAGCTTATACTAAGAGGGGGAGGTGAATAGTATAAGACCACTTTTTACTTTTCTTTCCCAAATAGTATTAATCAATATAATCAATGGCAATATCAATAGCAATAACCAAAGCAATGCACCAATCATCACACACAATAGAGACACCACAATTTACGTGGTTCACCCAATGCGGGCTACTCCACGAAGAAAATATTTTACTAAAACTTTCTCAATCAATCTCTTGGGAATCCTTCCCAATTACAATGTTTATGGACCTCTGTCCAAAGGAGATGTTGATCCCCTAATCTCAAGTTCGTGGATATCTTCCATAGGAGAACTCTTTCCCCTTCTACTCTGGCTAGTGATCTTCTAGAAGACTTTGTCTCTTTGTTGCACTGACTAGTGGATCTCTCTCCACTTGAAGACTCCTCACTCAGATCTATCTTCAATTGTCCTGGCTGTTGGATCTCTATCCACTGAGACTTTGTCCTCTATACTCTATCACCTCCAAATCTTTGTCAATAGGCTCACTCAGAACCTTCTCAAATATTCTCAATATGTCCACTCAAAACCTGATCAAATCTACTCAATAGGCTCACTTAGAACCTGCTCAAATTTATTCAATAGGCTCACTCAGAACCTGCTCAAATCTGCTCAATAGATCTCACTCATAACTTGTCCAAATCTATTCAACAAGCTCACTTAGAACCTGCTCAAATATTCTCAACAAGCTCACTCATAACTTGTCCAAATCTACTCAACAAGCTCACTCAGAACTTGCTCAAATCTGCTCAACAAGCTCACTCATAACTTGTCCAAATATGCTCAACAAGCTCACTTAGAACTTGTCCAAATCTGCTCAACAAGCTCACTCAGAACTTGTCCAAATATTCTCAATAAGTCCTCTCTAGGACTTGCTCAAATATGCATAGCAAGCTTTCACAAAAGCTTACTTAAAATCAGTCCACAAGCCTTCTCAAAGACTTGCCTCAAACTAGCTCAATCAAAATCTCAACTCAATCTCATAGAAGCATAAAGAGAATTGTTAGAGACTCAATATGTTCTATACTCAAATCCCAATCTCAACTAAAATTAATCTCAACTCAACAATCTCATAGAAGCATAAAGATAATTTTTAGAGACTCAATATGTTCTATACTCAAATCCCAATCTCAACTCAACTCAAATCATAATATAGAATAGTTTGTTTTATGGAACTTGAACAACCACTTCACATAATCACTTGACTAGGCTCAATCAACTCTACTCAACCAATCACCTCAAGGAGCAACTCTTTCTCACAAACCCTAGTCCAAACATGAATCAACCAACTCAAAATGTTTCCAACAATGTTCAACAACAAATCTCACATAACAATGATACTCATGTTCTTCTCAAACCCTAACTCAGGTTTTTCACACAACTAATGGCTTCAACAACAATGCTTATAAAACAAGGTTTTAACCATAACTCTCAAACCAGAAATCCTTGAAGCATTCAACCAACAACTCTCAAAAGGAAACCACAATCAATCCTTTTCACTCCAATGATATTTTCAGAAATCAACCACCCAATCAAATTAATGGAGAATATTGCCCATACCTTTTTGATGCCAAGAAGTTTTCCACAAAATCTACCACACTCAACACACTTTCTTTTTCCAATCTCAACAAGGGTTAGTGGACTTCAAAATAATAATCACAAGATAAAGTATAACTCAATTTACACCTTTTTACTCCAACTCAATAATCACATCCACCAAAGTCCATCTATAGAAAAACCCTCTAAAATAATAATCAATAAGTCACTATTATAATCCTCAAATTCAAAACCCTTATTTCTCCTAAAATAATGCTCTCAAAAATTCAAATCAATACCATAAGGCTCAAATAATCATCTATGGCTTTCACCAACAAAATAATTATTTAACCTTTTAAACACAACAAAGGTTTTACAAAATGAAATATTTTCTAACCCTTATCACTCCAAACTTTAGGGCATCAATAAAAATTAATTAACAAAAAAATTCCATACCTCCTCAAGGGGTTTCGACCCCTCAACCTGCCCTCATCGTGAGCTCCTTAGCCGCGGCTAAGGTTGCCACACGAGCTAGCCACTCGTTCGCAAAGGGAAAGGCACAACATGCCTTTTCTTTGCCTCATTGCCCACGTGTGCCAAATCACCATGCACCTTGGGTGCTCCACTTTGCAATTGCCAAAATGACTCTACCAAAACTTGAATGTACGACCTCATGCCTCCCAATGCCTTTGCGTTGCTTGAGTTGCCAATAGGCCACACTGCCCACGTTGTCTTGGGATTCGACCACACCTCGATTTATTCATTGCCTCTACCTTTAAACATTTTTTGCACGAGCTCGATTCACATACACTAGCCAACAAAAATAGCACGAGCAAGGATAGATGTTAATAAACCTTAGGAACCCCTTTATATAGTCTTCTCCCTCATATTCGACAATGTCGATGGGAATTTCCACTTTGGAAATTTAATTTAAAATTTAATTTTAAAATATTAAAATTTAAACTTTAAACTTCAAAGTTAAATAACTTTGTCACCGGGACTCCTTTTTTGATGAAACAAAAAGCCAACTTGGGTTTTAAGAAAAACCCATTTCAAATCTGCCATCCATGGTTTTAAATAAAAACCCTTTGCTAAGCTTCCCTTGAAGCTCATTTTTGGAACCAAATGCCATGCATCCTTTTGATCAAAACCTTTGCTTCTCATGAAGCTCTTTGTGGAGAAAATCATAGTGCTTACTTGCATAGGTCCTTTTGACATCAATGATAACTTTTTAGCTTAGGGACTCAAAATGTCCAACAATATCCCCCTTTGTCATTGATGGCAACCCATATTCATTTACCAAAATCTGACCTTCTTTTTTGCTCCCCTTGGGACTTTGCTCCCCCTGGCTCAATGCTCTCTCAAATATCAAATCTCTCCCCATATCAAAAACTCTCCCCAATATACAAATATCTCCCCATTTGTCATCAATGGCAAAGGTTCACCTTTGGGGCTCGGGGCTAAGAATGAGCCTCTTAGCTTAGCCCCTCCCCCACCTCCACTTGAGGTGGTTAATTCTGGGGTGGGATTATTTCTACTCCCCGAAAGCATAGATCTATGCTTTTATCTTTCTCTCTTCTTTTGTTATTTTTTTGAATCCTCTCATTATTTCTTTCCAAGATATCATCCATGTTCCTATCATCATTTTTTTTCCTGTTTGTGCTCTAATTTTCATCCATGTTCCTGTTCTTGTTCTTTTCTAAGTATCTATTATTTTCTGAGTCTCTATTCCTATTCATGTTCTTTTTCTTGTTCATGTTCATGTATCTGTTCTTGTTCTTGTTCTCATCCATGTTCCTATTCTTGTTCCTGTTCATGTTCTCATCCATGTTCCTATTCCTATTCATATTTACTTCTGGAATATTTGCTCTACACCATCTTGTTGTGTGTCCATCATTATTGCACTTATAACACTTAATGTTATTATTCCTTGGAGGTGCAAATGTCTTAGGATATCTCCTAGTGAAGCCATATCCTCTTCTGCCATGAACCCTCCAATTCATTGCCTTGTGACCAAACTCATTGCATGAGTAGCAATACCCATGGAAAAGTTGTCCTTTCCCATATTCTTGTCTTTCATGTGTCCTGCACTATGAAGCCATGTGCCCAAACCTGTGACATGAAAAACATCTTCCATTGAAGAAACCTTGCCTAGACCCCATTGGTCTCTTAGTATCTTCTACATGTTTCCTGTTCCATCTGTTCCTTACTTGTGCATTGTTCCTTTCCTTGTTGAACTTTATATTGTCCAACTTATCCTTATAAGTCTCACTCTCTCTTTTACTTACTTATTTTGACTCTTCTTCTTTTCTAGTATTTGAGCTTGACTTTATTTTTTTTGCTTCATGTTTCCCTTGTTCTTCTTTAGAACTAAGTCCTGTCATGGTGACTGATGACCTTTGTGCATTGATAATCCTATCCAAAGTCTTTGAATTTTCCTCAAACTTGTGTAGCTTGTCCTTGGAACATTTTACTTCCATCCTTAGTGAAACTATCTCATGCTCTAATCTTTCACACTCTAGATCTTTTATCTTTAATTTTTTGGCCATACCTTCTTCAATTTTTCTTATCTCTTCAACTTTGATTTTGAAGTTGGTGAGTTCTTGTAGAAACTTTTCTTTTGCTTTCTCATATTCTTGAGCTTGAACCCTTAATCCTGAGTTCTCCCTTTTTAATTCTTCAAGAGTAATCATAAGCCTTTCACATTCTATCTCTTTTACCTTTGATTGTTCAATCATACCTTCTTCAACTCTTCTTTATTTTTCAACCTTATCTCTCAAGTCAGAGATATCCCGTAGAAGCTTTTTCTTACATTTCTCATCTTCTTGTATTTGAGCCTTCAATTCTAAATTCTCTTTTTTCAATTCATCAATTTCCTTAAGAGTGGCTTCCTCCTTTTATTTTTCTAAATCTTCTTCTTCAATTTCTTCTATTGTCCAAAGTGGAGTTTCTTCTTGATACCTACTTCGACTGTTCCTATTACATTTTTTTCACTCATTCTCTAGGATTTCATATTTGAGAGTATCATCTTCATCTTCACTTCTACCAAACCCATTACAATATCTTGCATCATGACCAATTTGACCACAAACAAAACATTCTTGTGGACAATAAGCTACATGGTGACCTGTTTTCCCACATCTGGTACAAAACTTTATCAGTATGGATATTTCTCCATTACTTGATTCATCTCTTGAATCTATTTCCATTTTTCCTCCCAACACAACAATATTAAACTCATCTTCCTTTTCTTTCATGACCATAGGTGTTATTTTCTTCTTGTGTCTCATGCTTCTACTCTTGCCTTTCTTTGCCATTTGTGTTCTTGTAGGATCTTCCTTCAAGTTGTTAAACTTCTTCCGAAGGAACCAGTTCTAATACCAATTGAAGAACACAAGCTTATACTGAGAGGGGGAGGTGAACAATATAAGACCACTTTTTACTTTTCTTTCCCAAACAATATTAATCAATATAATCAATGGCAATATCAATAGCAATAACCAAAGCAATGCACCAATCATCACACACAATAGAGACACCACAATTTATGTGGTTCACCCAATGTGGGCTACTCCATGGAGAAAATATTTTACTAAAAATTTCTCAATCAATCTCTTGGGAATCCTTCTCAATTACAATGTTTATGGACCTCTGTCCAAAGGAGATGTTGATCCCCTAATCTCAAGTTCATGGATATCTTCCATAGGAGAACTCTTTCCCCTTCTACTCTGGCTAGTGATCTTCTAGAAGACTTTGTCTCATTGCTACATGGACTGGTGGATCTCTCTCCACTTGAAGACTCCTCACTCAGATCTGTCTTCAATTGTCCTGGTTGTTGGATCTCTATCCACTGATACTTTGTCCTCTATACTCAATCACCTCCAAAACTTTGTCAATAGGCTCACTCAGAACCTTCTCAAATCTACTCAATAGGTCCACTCAGAACCTACTCAAATCTACTCAATAGGCTCACTCAGAACCTGCTCAAATATTCTCAATAGGCTCACTCAGAACCTACTCAAATCTTCTCAATAGGCTCACTCAGAACCTACTCAAATATACTCAACAAGCTCACTCATAACCTACTCAAATCTGCTCAACAAGCTCACTTAGAACCTGCTCAAATATTCTCAACAAGCTCACTCAGAACTTGTCCAAATCTGCTCAACAAGCTCACTCAGACCTTGCTCAAATATGCTCAACAAGCTCACTCAGAACTTGCAAGCTCACTCAGAACTTGTCCAAATCTGCTCAACAAGCTCACTCAAAACTTGTCCAAATCTTCTCAATAATTCCTCTCTAGGACTTGCTCAAATCTGCATAGCAAGCTTTCACAAAAGCTTACATAAAATCAGTCCATAAGCCTTCTCAAAGACTTACCTCAATTCAACTCAATAAAATCTTAACTCAATCTCATAGAAGCATAAAGAGAATTGTTAGAGACTCAATATGTTCTATACTCAAATCCCAATCTCAACTCAAATCAATCTCAACTCAGCAATCTCATAGAAGCATAAAGAGAATTGTTAGAGACTCAATATGTTCTATACTCAAATCCCAATCTCAACTCAAATCATAATATAGAATAGTTTGTTTTATGGAACTTGAACAACCACTTCACACAATCACTTGACTAGGCTCAATCAACTCTACTCAACCAATCACCACAAGGAGCAACTCTTTCTCACAAACCCTAGTCCAAACATGAATCAACCAACTCAAAATGTTTCCAACAATGTTCAACAACAAATCTCACATAACAATGATACTCATGTTCTTCTTCAAACCCTAACTCAGGTTTTTCACACAACTAATGGCTTCAAAAACAATGCTTATAAAACAAGGTTTAACCATAACTCTCAAACCAAAAATCCTTGAAGCATTCAACCAACAACTCTCAAAAGGAAACCACAATCAATCCTTTTCACTCCAATGATATTTTCAGAAATCAACCACCCAATCAAATTAATGGAGAATATTGCCCATACCTTTTTGATGCCAAGAAGTTGTCCATAAATCTGCCACACTCAACACACTTTCTTTTTCCAATCTCAACAAGGGTTAGTGGACTTCAAATAATAATCACAAGATAAAGTATAACTCAATTTACACCTTTTTACTCCAACTCAATAATCACATCCACCAAAGTCCATCTATAGAAAAACCCTCTAAAATAATAATCAATAAGTCACTATTATAATCCTCAAATTCAAAACCCTTATTTCTCCTAAAATAATGCTCTAAAAAATTCAAATCAATACCATAAGGCTCAAATAATCATCTATGGCTTTCACCAAAAAAATAATTATTTAACCTTTTAAACACAACAAAGGTTTTACAAAATGAAATATTTTCTAACCCTTATCACTCCAAACTTTAGGGCATCAATAAAAATTAATTAACAAAAAAATTTCATACCTCCTCAAGGGGTTTTGACCCCTCAACCTGCCCTCACTATGAGCGCCTTAGCCGTGGCTAAGGTTGCCACACGAGCTAGCCGCTCGTTCACAAAGGGAAAGGCACAACGTGCCTTTTCTTTGCCTCACTACCCACGTGCGCCAAATCATCATGCGCCTTGGGCGCTCCACTTCGTAATTGCCAAAATGACTCTGCCAAAACTTGAACGTACGACCTCATGCCTCCCAATGCCTTTGCATTGCTCGAGTTGCCAACAGGCCACACTGCCCACGTTGTCTTGGGATTCGACCACACCCTGATTTATTTGTTGCCTCTACCTTTAAACATTTTTCGCATGAGCTCGATTCGCATACACTAGCCAAAAAAAATAGCACGAGCAAGGATAGATGTTAATAAACCTTAGGTGCCCCTTTATATAGTCTTCTCCCTCATATTCGATGACGTCGGTGGGAATTTCCACTTTGGAAATTTAAATTTAAATTTAAATTTTAAAATATTAAAATTTAAACTTTAAACTTCAAAGTTAAATAACTTTGTCACCGGGACTCCTTTTTCGATGAAACGAAAAGCCAACTTGGGTTTTAAGAAAAATCCATTTCAAATATGCCATCCATGGTTTTAAATAAAAACCCTTTGCTAAGCTTCCCTTGAAGCTCATTTTTGGAACCAAATGCCATGCATCCTTTTGATCAAAACCTTTGCTTCTCATGAATCTCTTTGTGGAGAAAATCATAGTGCTTACTTGCATAGGTCCTTTTGACATCAATGACAACTTTTTAGCTTAGGGACTCAAAATTTCCAACAAATGCACCTATTACAATGCCAGTTTTGTTCAATTTTATTCCTCCCTTTGTCTTAGTCTTTTGCAAAAAAAAACAACGAGCCTTTCCTAATTCCAAAAAAAAATAACTTATCCCTCCAAAAAAAACTTGGAAAGGAAAAAATCGAAATATGGAAGAATACCTCAAAAAAAACGTCTTTCCTTGAGTGGGGAAAAAATGCTCCTTTGCCCTCCATGTACCAAAAAAAATGGCTCCTGGTGTGAAAAAAATGACTCTCCAAGGTCAAAATTGGTTAGACAAAAAATTGACAAGAAATGCAAAAAATTGACAAAAAGTTGTTGGTCGTCAATATTTTTTTCTTGGGCACCTTGGTATTCAAGACTTCCCGATGCCTTTGTTGCAAAAAAAATAAGTGGGATTTATCCCACATGCATCCCGTGGATGCATTTGCTATAGTAGAAAAACTGGAAGGGCCACCTTTGAAGGTGACTGCCTTTGGGCGGTCACCCCTCCTAGCCCTTTTGCTTGTCACCCATCGAACCACTAGCCCTCCTCCATGTGTCACATCCTCTTCAAGATCTATGTGTCAGGTCCAAATCCTCTTCAATATCTGCATGTAAAGTCCACATAAGCGTCGGTCTATGTCAACATCATGTCAGGGTCTTCCATACTCGGTTTATGTGTCCTCAGGTCATGTTTCCACTTCATCTTGTTAGGTAGGGCGAATCTTTGCACAATCTGTATCAAGGGAGGAGATCGATTCTAGTCCACTCGAGAAGCATGCTCTAAGTTGTTCTCTCATCACAATGTTCTCCAGTCACCTCACACTCTTCTTGGTCTGCCTGGTTCATTTCACTCTAATACCAAGATGAAATTCAAAGCAATAATCATGATTGTATTGCAAATGCCATTAAATATACATTTGGGTGGTTGGTTCCAAAGTGGTTGTGGAACCACCATTCGGTTGAGGAACCTCCAAACTTAGGGAGTGCCTATGAGCACTTTTTTATTATGCAAAATAATGTAATACCCCCATGATACCTATGTATGCTAACAATGAAGTTATGGATCGCATGAACTTTTCCTTGCAAGTTGTGAAGTTTTTTGAGGATCGTAGGGGGTGAAATTTTAGCAATGGCATTGAATTTATTATGGTCCACTTCAATAGCTCATTTGGATACTATGAACCCTAAAATTTTCCCTGACGTGATGCCAAAGATACACTTTTTAGGGTTGAGTCTCACATTATGCTTGCGTAATCAGTCAAATTATTTTTGCAAAACATCGATGTGCTCATGATAATTTTTAGATTTGGCCAAAGGATCATCCACATAATATTCAATGATTTTGTGCATGTAGTCATGAAAAATTTAAGTCATGGCATATTGGTATGTAGCTCCTATATTCTTGAGACAGAATGACATGACTTTGTAACAAAAATTCCCTAAGGATTTGTAAAGGTTGTCTTGTGTTGGTCATCAAGATTGACTCAAATTTGATTGTATCCTAAAAAACTATCCATAAGGGAGAGCATTTTGTGGCCAACAATGGGAAGAGGAAAATTAGTGCAAATGTGTATCCCCGTTGTTGGGATTTCTAATGAGAATCCTTTTTGAGATCCATTATAGATAATCGATTGGTTGGATAAATCCCACATCTAGGAGCTTTTGCAATTCTTTTTTAACCATGAGGAAAATGGTAGGATGAAGTTTCCTTAGCTTTGTTTTATTGGTTTGACATTGGGATTTAATGTGATATTGTGTATAATAATATTTGGATAAAATCCAAACATGTATTTGTATGACCAAGAAAAACTTATTATTATTCACTCAAGAGGCTGACAAAACATTGTTGTGCTTCAGATGAGAGATTTTTTCCAAGTTTAAGAATTTGGGGGTTGTTAGGGTCAATGCTAATTTTTATATTGATGGTTTCCTCAATGAGCATGTGGGAAACCTCCTCAAGATAATGAGTTAGGAGAATTAAGTGAATGTCATGTACGATATTATCATATAGAGTTGGTTTGGTATCACTAACTTCAATGTGATAAAAGATAGAAGGTGAGAAATGGGGAGAAGGAGAAAAGTAAACATTTGATTCTCTAAGTAAATTATTTAAATGAAGGAAATAAGAGACATACAAAGGGTATGATATCCACTTGAATTCAATGAGACTAATTTCTATGGGTATGGGGTCTTTGAAGTAATTTATATTATGGAGGGGTGTACATAATTCAATGAAGATCATTTTGAATTTTGGGAATGAAGGATATTATGGATTAGAGGTCAGGTTCCCTTGTACATGCTCACAAGGAAGAAGTTGATTTAGAATGGGTGGGTGAGGATTAGGTGGAGGTGGCCATGGTGGAATTTGGGGATGCATGAGTGCATTAGGGTTCTCTAGTGGGAGGACCATAGGAAATATGGAAAGTGGAATGGGGAATAAACATAGGTAAAAATTATTCATGTCTGTAATGAAAATAATGGGGGATGATTCTTCTTTAGAGTTGTCAAAGATAATTGAAAGTCCTCAAATGGGTCATCAAATTCATATTTTGATGTGTCATATGGATTGAAATGAATAGTGAAAACTTTGAAAAATTCTATGATGATAGATGAACATAATCAAGGTCAATCTACTCATCATCACTATCTTCCTTGAGTCCAAGGGTAATGCATCAAAGATCATCTTTGAGGAGGTCCATCGAAGAATGTTGATTGTATCCTAAATTATATTTATCTTGAGGGGGCTAAAAATGAGACTCTAAAATAGTGTGTGTTCCTTGATCATAGTAGTCAAGACCTCATCCTAACCAATTAAAGTGTTGAAAATACCTCATTTCAAATGAGGGGTTATCCAAAAATATTGATGTTGTTAGAAAACAACACTTTGGGTTCTTTACCAGGAGGTTTGTTTAACAATGAATCGATTCCTCATACACAAAATTTGGGTAATTAGAGAAGGATCCTATGGGAACAACAACACTAATGGTTAAGGTGGTATGGCTAGGGTGACCAAAATCCCTAACTGAATCTATAACTAGAGGTGTAAATGTGACACTATGTACAATATATTCACCTATGTTATGAGTGGTCATATGTACAATGATACTAGCAGTTTGAGATAGGGGTATTGAATATGTAGATCAATATGAAGGCTTAGAATTGTTCATGGAATGGGATAGGGATTCAAATGATGGTGGCAAAAATAAAGTGTATGTCATTTTAATAATTTCAAAGATAGATGGGTTCACATCAAGTGGATTTGGATATGGGGGTGGTTCAAGCACCATGGAAGGAGATATGATTTGGGAATATTGTGTGGGTGTGGTTATTGTGGAGGTAAGAGTGGTGATAGTGGTAGGATTTATGGTGGTAGTAACCTATCCAATGATGGAGGCGATAGGAGAAAATATAAGGGTCATGGCTCGGTTGTTATAATTGTTGAAAGGAGTAGAAAGTTGTGGTTTGAATGGAGTTTATGGGGGCAATGGACAAAAGGGATTGGAAAAAGTGGTGTGTATAAGATGATAGGGATTTATAGTAAATGTCTAGTAACTATATATGAAGAAGGGATATGATAAGAATATGGAGAATGGAGAGTTTGGGGAGGAGAGTAGCTGACTTGAGTGCTATAATAAGGGTGGAAGAAAAGTAAAAAGTGTTAGGGAGAGAGATGTGAGAAATATTGAGGAGGTGTATGGGTTTGATTTGGGATGATATGAATATCATGGTTAGTGCCTATGGGTAAGGTGGAATAGGATTGGGTGGAATTGAGTGGGCAAATAGAAAATTGGGTACAGGCAATGAAGATGAGGGAGGATGAGATGTGGTCGAGTGGTAAGATGATTTGAGTGGGATACGATGGAGATAAAGATGTGTGGAAGGTAATGGAGACTCATGTAGGTGGGTGAATATGTGATAATATTTAAAAATTTTATAATCTACCAAAATGTAGTGTATGCAACCCTTGTGGGTATATTTGAGGTAATGATGCAACCTTGAGGTTACACACCACATATCTTGTATCCATGGTCTACCAAGGAGCACATTATATTGTATTTCTCCATCCAAGACATGATGCAAGGTGTGGATGGTTCAGATCCCTACTTGAATAGGAAGAAAAATTATTCCAAGCATTGAGCATAACTTGTTATTGAAGGCCCATAGAGTGAAAGTGGAATTGGCTATATGCATGGATGGGAGGTTGAGATGTTTTAGGGTAGCAAATGTGATGATGTTGATTGAGTAGCATGTGTTAATTAAAACATGTTTAAAAACTTTATTGTCTATAGAAGCCATGATATGGAAGGGTGGAACTTGTCCTTCCATTAGAATTATTTTAATTTTATTGTCATAAAAGGTAATGGTTGATGAGATGCAAGTTTGAATATAACCTGCAAAATTAGCAAAAGCATTAGGATCATGGGTTTGTAGCTATATGGATTTAAGGATATCCATTAATGCCTCTTAATAGGGAGGTGATTGTTTGATTAGTTCATAAATTAAGAGCTTGGTTGATGCTATTTTAAGGCTATGAGTGAGCCTAATATTAATATGAAGGACTAGTCAAGGTTGAGATGTTATGGATTGCATTGGTGGAGGTAGCAAAGTGGATGAGGAAGGTACAGTTGAAGGTTCAATTGGTAGTACTAGTTGATCAGGGTACCGTTGATTTCTAATAAAAACATGACTCATGTTGACAAAATCTTGTGATTGACATGATTTTTCTAAGGGGAAGATGTTTACTCCCCATTGTTTTGTTGTGTTACCCCATGTTGTGGTAATAGATTTTGATAAATACAAAGGTTTTGGTTATTTAAGAAAAGAGGATTGTCAACTTTGATAGACCCCTTTTTGATTAAATCATGTACTATATGCTTGAGTTGAATGAAACCATTGATATCATGTCCTTTTTATCAATGAAAAATATAGAAATGTTCTCTATACCCTCTACCTTTAGGTTTTTAGATCTTCAAGCCTTATTTTGAGTAGAGAGATCAATTGCACCTCCATAAGTTTTTAAAATATGATTGACAAGGGATCTGAAAGAGGCATGAAGTTATGTGGAAGTTTTGAGGGTTCCTGGACTAATAAGTGGGTTGGTTGGAATTGTGAAGTTGACCAAGAGGTGGCACAATGTTGCATGTTGGTTGTTATAGTGGATATGGAGGTTTTTGTGGTGGATATTGAGGTTTTGGGGATGATTGGGCTATTCAACACTACATGGTTGACTAGGGGGTCTTGGATTTATTAATTTTGTTATTACCCTTAGTATTTTTTTTTGGCCATTCTTTCTTTCGGAGCTTGATCTCTTCCTTCTCAATTTTGATGTGTTCAATGATTTTGGATTGGGTAAAGGCTTCCTTAAGAGTTCGATATTGTTGGAGTTGTAGTAGGAAGGATATCAATTTGAAAAAATTTGGGTGAACATTCAATTTAGCTCAATTATGGGGATAGAATATGGTAACTTAGTTAATACAACTCTCCATAAATTTCCATAATCAATGATAGAATCATCATCAAACTGGTGAAGATTGGTAAGATCCATCAATATAATTTTCTTTTTTATATTTAGAGCAAAGCACTCTAGGAAGAGATTGACCAATTGTTCAAAATTACAAAGGTTGTGTCTAGGCAAGTGGTTATACCAATCCAAGGATCCTATTGTAAGGGATAACAAAAAAGGATAGAGCCTAAGAGGGTCTATCTCATTTATGAGATAATAAGCATTGATGAAATTGCTCACATGATCTTGGGGATCTTCTTTTCCCTTGAATTTTTTGAATTTAGGTATTTCAAACAAGGGAGGCTATGGTAATGTTGGTACCAAAGGGTGGATGGGGTAATTTTTGTAACTTGTGATTCTAAACTATTTACCTTGTTATCCAATAGTTGAAATGCATTCATAGTGGCTTGGGGAGCTGAATAGAGTGCACAATTATGGGTCAAATGGAATGGATTAGAAGGGGATTTGATTGATGTGAATTAATTTGATGGTAATGATGTTTGTTTGGATCAAATGATGGTGCTTTGGGAACTTCAAAATCCAAGGAAGGATATCGGTTGGGTTGATGAGAGTGGTTGTTGGTATTTATGGGGTTTGATGGTATCTATTGAGTTGGATGTTGATGATATGTAGGAGATGGTTGGGGTTGGTTATATAGTAATTGGTATGTATGGAGGGGTTGTATGGAAGTAAAATTATGTGGGTGTTATATTATATGTGATTGGTATGGTTGTGGGGTAGACTAATGTTGGTTTGGAGGTGGTTTTTGTTGATGTTGATGAGAGATGTGTTGGTATTGATCAAGGGTGGATTGATATTGGTTAGGTGGTGGTTGATATTGGTGTGGTTTTTGCAACTATGCTACTAGCCACTATTAATAATTGTGAGGGTGGGAATATATCATGGGTATACTGGGTGGATGGAAGGCCCATGATGGAGATTGGTAAAAAAGGTACCCTAGGCAGATGGATGAGATGGAGGATTGATAATTTTGGGTGGTTGAGGAATATGAGTAGTGTGTGAAGAGTGGATGTGGCATGGACAAGTGCTAGGAGGTGCTTGTTGCAAATATGAATGATGAGAAGAAACAAGAGGATCATAATATTGAGAAGGACAAGCAAAATAAGAAGTAGAATGATGTGCAACATGTGTGCCAATGATATGGATGGTAGTGGATGAAGGGTAAGTTATGGAAGGAGTGACCTTTAGAGAAATGGATTATCAAGGTGGGTTAGAAAATTGAAAATGAGAGGAAGGGTTGGATGTGTGTATATGGGAAGTCGCATAGACTTGGCCCTAGTGATGTTGATGAGAATTATGAATAATATAGAAGGATGGTGTAGAAGTATCTTGAAATTATGATGAATGAGCATGATTAGAAGAATATTGGTGGTTTGTATTAGTAACCACCAACATTAGGCCTATGGTATGTTTTGGGAGGGTGATAATAGTTTTCTCAAGTGGGAAGAACTCTAGTGATATTCCAAAATTTATCACACTCAAGGTGGGATGAAGACTAGTAGAAGATGTGAGACGTGATGGAGGATAATAGGGCTTATAATATTACACCTGGGAGAGTGGGGGATTAGTGCAAGCAATAATATGTAGTATGGATAGGTATGATCATGGTGAGCTATGTGGTGGAATACATGATGAAGAGAGATCTTGGTTAGAAAAAGGTGATTAGGTATGATAGATCAGCTTGGTATAAAGAAGGCAGACAACATCAATATCAATAGGCATGTCAAGGATTGGCTAAATATAGGGGAATCTTAATCCTAGGTGATTTAGGAGGAATGGTATAGGTGGCATGGTGAATCACACCTAAATCATGTCTAGTTTGATGTGTCTCAAGTGGGTGAGAGATGTGAAAATGGGATTCATTGGACATGCTACCTTGGTATATTTATGATACATCCCCCTAATGAGTCAAGGGAATAGTTGAAGGATGGGAGGATTGACAAGAATGGTCCATGGAGGCTTTGACTTGGGATTGGAGTTTGTCCTAATTGTGTATCAATACCATATGCTATTAGGATTTGAGTGGTATGTAGATCGAAAGTTCACGATAACGATGTTCATGTTGGCTCTTTTGTTTTGAAAAAACACGCTATCTATACAAACAAAAAGTCAAGAAATCAGTTAAAAAATAATGGTTGTTTTGGTTTTTTTGTTTTTATTTTTTTATATATATTTTTATGATTTATAACGTTTTGTATTTTTTGGATGTTTTTATGATGTTTTTTTTGTTTTTATTTTTTGATTTTTGATTTTGGTTTTTGTGTATTTTATGTTTTCTAAACCTAGGAACTATGAAGGGGTGATGAAATGAGATCTATAAGGATGTTTCCATGTCCACTCCCCTTATGAGTAATGAGACATAAATAGCTAATGTGGCATCCTAGGATGGTGGGTTGTTTGTGGGTATCCTAAGGGGGTAAAATAAAACCTCCCAAGAGAGGTCATGTTGTCTAAGTACTACTACTTGCCCAACCAAGCTTTCACTTCACCCTTGGTTAGGCTCAAATAAAAATGATAGTTGTGTCTAGTAATTATTAATCCCTATGAATAAAAGGGTGTCTAACCTCAAAATTACCCCAAGGTAGCCCCCAAGTTAACCAACTTACCAATGATGAAGTCTAGGAAACTATGTTATCTAACTATGGTTTCTAAGAGCTCAATCGATGTTTGGTCGTGAAATCCAACATCACCGGTTGGTTTTCCTCACAAAATATTTATGGAATATATCATAAAAAGTGTGTGTTTAATTTGATTTACTTTTTTATTTTTGGTTTCTTTTGTTTTGTTTTGGTTTTGGTTTTTTATACTAAGAATGCCTACTTACCATGTAGATCTAAAGCTAACCCTAACAAGCCAATGAAAAAATAACCTTTATATTAATGAGCTATGAAAAGAAAACTTGATCTACTAAGCCATGAAATCAATAACAACTAATTTAATGAGCCTTGAAATCAAGTAAAAACTAAACTAATGAGCCTTAAAATAAAACAACTAGACTAATGAGCATTGAAATCAAAAGAGAACTAAACTAATGAGATTTGAGAATTTGATCTAATCTAATGAAGCATAAAACAACAATAATTGTGCCAATGAACCTTCAGTATTTATGTCAAAAATTACAAAGCAACTATGCTAGGCTATTGAGAATCTAAATAAGAAGGCATAAAGTCTTAGACTATGAAGAAGAAAACCTTCTAGACTAAACAAACTTTGTTAAGCAATTAATCTAAAGAAGAAAATCTTGAGGAGGTACTAAAGAAGATTAAATAACTATGCTAAGGAGAGAAATACCTATGGAAAAATAAGGAATAACTAGAATTAATTTGCAATTCAAACAAGCAATGACAAAAAAATGGACTATGACATGAGCCTCTACATAAAACTAAGGAATATAAGTTACTAACTTATGAGTCTATGTTGGAAATAAAAGGAACCAAGCCTATTGTTCTTCTATGTCTATGTCTGTGTGGTTGTGTCTAAGCTTGTAAAGTTGACCTAGGTAGTTGTATGAGTCTATGTAGCTACCTTGGGAGGTTGTGTTTGTGTCTATGTAGCTACCCTAGGTGGTTGTATCTAAGTTTGTGTAGCTACCCTGGGTAGTTGTTTTTTAGTCGGTGTAACCACCTTGGGTGGTTTTCTATGTATGTGTAGCCACTCTAGGTGGTTATGCTTGAGTCCAAGTGGCTATATTACAAGATTGAGCTCTAGATCACAACTATGATTACCATTTATATGACTAAGGAAATGCACCATAATATGTTAATAAACAAAATGAAATTTGGTATTTGTATTGATATACTTTGTTCGTTACAAATCAACCTTTTTTATTACAATGGACATCCCAAAATGGGATGGTTTTGAAGTTTTGTTGTTTGACCTCTCAATACTCTATGCTAATCACAACACCAACACACAAGACCATAATAAAATCATCAATAGAATCTATTGGTCCTTTCAATATAAGGACCAAGATCATGAAAAATGATTACAAAAAGCTTAAAAAATCTTACAAGACCTTTTAGAAAAGTTACAAAATTGTTATAAAACCTTATAAACTACCTTGCTTTACCTTGCTTAGCTACATGCTATTGATTTTGGGTCTTTATCTACCTTTGATAATCAACCACCTAGGGTGGTTGGCTCTATGTAGCTACACAAGGTGGTTGGATTCTATGTAGCAACCCAGGGTGGTTGGCTTTATGTAGCTACCCAAGGCAATTGACTCTATAATCTGGTAGGGACTTCAAACTCAGATATAGACCTCTCTATAAGTGTCTTAGTATTTCTGGTGTAGATCCAATATTTTTTTGTTGTTGGATATGATCATAGCTACGAAAAAGGATTACCATGAATTCCAACCAGAATTCATGATTAATGATCTTGAGATTCTTGAATGAAGTACCTACATTCAAAAATTTAGAAATCTATAAATAGGGCAAAACAAAATTTGGATAAAGTTTTGTTAGTGTTTAATGTACTCTCTCTTGAATCAAATTAAATGGAAGCATATTTATAATATTTTCCAAGGGTGAGGATAATTATGATGGGGATAAAGGATGATGGACAAGCGGTGTGGGCGAGAGAAGGAAGGAATATTAAGTTTACCCACTTGGTTGCTTGGATGGACAAGTGTGCAATATTCTTTATTTAGACTATGACATAGTATGACATGCTATGACATGCCTCGTTAATGATCTTGGATGGATAGATTCCTCACACACCAAAATGGTATGCTTTGTCAATGTGCTTGGGTGGATGGAATCCTCACCCATGTGCATTAATGAACTTAGAATGTGGAGGATAGAAGGGAGTAAATGCCAACTAGAGTGAGGTGGATCGGGGTTAAAATAAAGATATGGTCCCATGATGACCATGGGTTAGGCATAGAAAGGTTCTTAGGATGATTAAAGGGTCTAAAATAGTAAACATTAATATTTATAAGTTTACAATCTATTAATTAAAATAATTGTACAATTTATTAGATATTAACATTTAACCAATACCAATATGACACATTTTAGGTGTCTATAATACCCAAGAAATACTGATACTTGTATCATTCCTAGTCTAGTACCTTAAAGGTTTACCCTTTGGTACAACCACATATATTTGGGGATCCTATTCATCTTAGTAATCATGGGTACTTTGAGGTGGTGGGTATATCAGGTAGGTTCAAGTATATCAAGAGATCTTATTAAGGTATATTGGCCAATTGAAATCAATATTTGTAGCTTTTCTACCTTTCTTTAATCAAGAGTAGATAGTTTTAAAATTTGAATCTCCCTCTTTAACCATACCTCCTACTCTTTGAAGCAAGAAGAGGATCATAGACCCAAATGAGAATCCCTTATGGGATGACAATGATCAACTTGATAGAGAAAATTCTAATATTGAAGATGATGATACCTCAACCAATAATACTTTTGATCCTCTAGAAGGACCTCATGGTCAAATTACCTTAAAATATCATGACCATGTTATGAATTTCTTACATGGTTAAAATTCTAGAAAAGGATGTCCATTTCAATTAAGACGGACCATCCTATAATAAAAAAATTGCTCACTCTAGTTCTATGTCTCTTCACAAGTCTCATCATAACTCTTTATTCCATTATCCTTAAATCAAAATATCAACCCATTTTCTAATCCAACTTATGCTACAACAACCACAACTAATGTTTGGGGAATCTCTCAACCACCTCCAACTAATAGTATTCCTCCCAATCATAATCAATTTTCTTCAATTCCTCCTAATAATAATTTTTCTTCTATTAATCCAAATTCTTCCATTCCACCTAATATCAATAAATTTTCTTCTTTGTCTCCTAATTATTCCTCTCTTCCACCAAATACTCATTATGTTCCTCCACAAGATACTACTCAATATCCTCCTTATCATAACCCTTATCACAATAGTGTGAATGCTTCAAACATGAACCAAGTCCCATTTCAAAATCCTATGACAAATAATTATAACCCACCCTTGGGTAATTTTGGAATAAATATCCCAACTACCCAACCTTTGACATTGCACAACAATAATCCTAAAATTCAAAATCTAACCTCTCTAGTGAAACAACTTACCCAAATAATAAACACAATTCAAGCACCTAATTTCACCTACTCCTATAGAGATATGTGTGATCAACCTTTTGATCCTATGGTGGCATGTTAACCATACCCTAAGAACTTTATTGCACCCCAACTACCAATTTATTAGGGTATGGAGGATTCAATAGAACACATATGAATATTTTGAACTACTTGCCATAACATTTCTTATGATGACATTTTATTATTGAAACCTTCCCTAAGAGTCTTGAAGGGTTTGCCTTAGAGTGGTACTATAAACTACCCCTCCACTCTCTTAGAAACTTTGAAGAAATTGTTGAGATGTTTGTCCACAATTTTGGTCCATATGTGGAGAAAAGAATAAGCCTCCAATATCTCTACCTTCTTAAGAAAGCCAAATATGAGAGGTTTTTATATTTCTTATCTTGATGGAGAGTATTTAATTGGAATATTTAAATACCCCACCTCCTAGGGATATGTTGGATATTATTTATCAACAACCTATAATAACAACTCTCTTATGAGTTAGAAACTGCAACTATAACATCCTTTTATCAATTAGTGGATTTGGTAAGAAGAACATAAAAGCCCTCAAAATAAGAGGATAACTAAAACCCAATAAAGAATAATAAAAGACAACAAAACTTCAATACAATAGTAAGCATGTGGTGGGTGATGGAGTCACTAACAACTGATAAATTAATAATTTCAACACCATAAGTACCCTATAGAAGATGGTTATCAACAAACCACAAAAATATCTACCAAGGAACTACATAAAGCTCAACCAACCTTTTTCATCCTTCCTTAAACAACTCTTGGATGCTAAAATTATTTAAATACCCAAAATTAGATAACCCAACACAATAACCAATTGGTATAACCCAAATCAACATTGTGATTACCATAGAGTGCATGGGCATCTCACCAATCAATGTAGAAGACTTAAAAATATGATTCAATATTTATTAAATGAGGGTCACCTTGCCCTAGGTAACTCTAAACCTACCTCATCCACTAATCAAGACATGGGGATAACCAGTCAATTTTTCTATCATGTTGTATTGTATCCTTATGAAAACATGGGTGGCATGATATTAGTCACCACAAGACAACAATCCCAATCACAACCATCCCAACAACCTCAAATAGAATATAATCCAATTTCTAATCAACCTTATAGACCACCATTGATATTGTTGAATAACCCCAAAAAAACACAAGTGTTGACAAGCCATCCTTAGTTCTCAAACCTCAACCAAAACCTTCTTTTGATGTCAAACAACAATTTGCAAATACACCAACCACAATTTCTATTCTATAACTTCTTCAAATTTCTTCCATTCATAGAGAAGCCTTGATCAAATTATTAAGCCAACATACTATCCCATAGTATCTCTCATCAAATAATCTTGTCAATTTTATCGATACTCTTGGGATTAACCATATATCTTTCTATGAATATGATATTCCTTCCACAACCTTACAAGTGAATTCTCCCATTTATATCATAGGCTACATTGATGATAAGTTTATCAAGAGTATTTTGGTAGACAATGGTTCATTCCTTAACATATGTAGTTTTCAATGTATTTAAAATTTGGATTAGGGAAAGATCTCAAAAAATCTGATGTCATTATAAAATATTTCAACAATGAAGCCCAAGATTCATGTGACATTATATCCCTTCCTATTAAAGCAGGACCCAAAATTATCAACACTCTCTTCTATGTAGTATCTTGTTTTAGTTCTTTCAATCTTCTTCTTTGACAACCCTTGGAACCATCCCATGAGGATCATCCTATCAACTCTTCATAGATGTCTTAAATATGAATTTCAAAATCATCTTATAACCATTCTAGGTGACCCTCATCCATTCCAATATTGTTCAATGGTTGAGCAAGCCCAAGCCAAAATAATTTTTTGTCCTTTATTTTCTCTTAATTAATTTCCATATTCTTCTTCTTGTTCTATTCCTTCTTCTTCTAAAATCGCAAATAAGCTAAAGAGCTTGAAAATCAATGAAGATCCTCAAATAATTCCTTCTTCTAATTATCAAATTAATCAATATATTCCAAATTACTTCATAAACATTACCACTATTCGATAATATTATATTATTTGGTACATGCTTATGTACCACCTTGGTAAAATATTAAATTAGGTGTGTGTCTTAGATTAGAGTGTTAGTTTATATTCATGTAATGTAATAATGTGCATAAAATGCACAAATGTCATGTAACTAAGTGTGCCAGTGTTGTGAGTGTGGATGTGCACAAGTGTCCATTATGTAAGAGTGCACTTGTATCCTTAGAATAGTAAAGTGTAGATTTCCAAAGAAGAGTGAAGGTCGAAAGTAATTCATATGAAGAGTCACATACTATTATATATTTGTTATAAAGCATTGTAATTGGTATCAAAAATGCTTTGCACATAGCATGCATTGATATACCTTTACTCTAAAATATTTTTAGTATTTTTGTGAGCATTTCCACGTGATTGTTCTATGAGTATTTCATAGTTCTTTATGAGTTCATATTATTTTTTTATTTATCTTTACTAAGTCAATTTTATTACAAATTTATTAGAAGCATGTGAGTTTTCTTCATGTAGGGATTGGTTTGAGTTGCAGTTATATTTTAGATATAGATCTTGATAAGTATTTTAGGTCTCAAATATAGACCTTGATAGATATATTAATTTTACGTATTCCAATAACAAATTTGGAAGAGAAGGTAATCTACGTCATAGTTTCAGATCTTGAAGATAGACCTTGAGATTGACAAGAGTAAGGAGACCCAAGATAAAAGAGGTCACAAAAGAAAATAAATGATACTTGAGAAAAATCCCATTGAAGGTAAATTAAGAGACCCAAGAAAGAGGTCCTATTGAAAATTTTGATAGAGAAAGCAAACTTGAAGGTAGAAAAATACTTCAAGATAATTCAAGATAGCAGAAAGTCTTGAAGATAGTCCTAGATAAAGTACAACACATAGCACATCAAAGGAAGCATTTTGGTAGTTCACATTGGATAGCAAAGTTAGAAGATTTAGAATAGAAAAAGAGGAAGGAAATATTTGGAGCAAATGTCACAAGGGCAATATTAAAAGTATTTGGATGTCACAAGGACAACATTAAAGAGAAAGGTAGCATTTGGAGGCCTCAAGGACAATATTGAAAGCAAGTGAAGCATGAAACAAAAATAATTAATTGAATCTATTAAAGAGGAAATAAAAATAGATAAATCCTTTTTAGAAAATATATTTCATTCTTCATGCAATATAAATACATCAAGTTCAAGATCTTATCATGATGCTTTAAGTAAATGTTTAGAAGACACTGTATCAAAGAAGATATATATAAAGGAAAAAGGCAAAAAGAAAATCTTTTTGGAAGAATTAAATGATAAGAATATTATTCAAGAAAACACAAAAATTGAAGTACATGGTGCTAAAATTAAATATTAAGACAAGTGAGAAGACAAGTAATTTGATCAAGATGAAGGAGGCATACATGCAAAGTAAATTGTAGGATAAATATTGTATTGAAGACAAAGTCTTCAATAACTAAATAATGCAATGCAGGGTGTGTTAAAGAATATTAAATTATTTGGTACATGCTTATGTACCACCTTGGTAAAATATTAGATTAGGTGTGTGTCCCTAAATTAGAGTGTGATTATATATTTCATGTAATGTAATAATGTGTAGGAAATGTACAATTGTCATGTAATTGAGTGTGCAAGGGTTGTGAGTGTGGATGTGCACAAGTGTCCATTATGTAAGAGTGAACATGTGTCCTTAGAATAGGAAATTGAAAAATTTCAAAGAAGAGTGAAGGTCAAGAGTACTTCATATGAATAGCCACATACTATTATATATTTGTGATGAAGAATTGTAATTAGTATCGAAAATGCATTGCACATAGCATGCATTAGTAGACCTTTATTCTATAATATTTTCAGTATTTTCATGATCATTTCCAAGTGATTATTCTATGAGTATTTCTGGGTTATTTATGAGTTCATATTATTTTTTGAGTTATATTTATTAAGACCATTTTACTACAACTTTATTATATATTATTTTATCGTTAATTACATTGAGTATTGAGCTACAAACGTTATTAGCCACATTACCACCATCACCATGCACTTTGAATTTATCCCGTAAGAAGGGTAAATTAGTGCACATAGGTATGTGTACCTTTAATTACATTGGGACTTATCTTGATGAAAATATTAGTGGTAGTAACCCCTTACTCATAGAAAAACCATTTACTTATCATCTCTCTAAAGATTACCTATTACCCAAGAAAATCCTAACCAACATGGGATATCAAGGTAAATGTTTGGGCCCACAATAACAAGGGATAAAATAACCTTTATAATTTTATATTTGACCTAGGGGATGTGGCATAGGCTACATACCTAACAACAATCAACCTTTTCCTATTGATTTAGGTAATGATCAAATGATGAATTTTGCTGAATTTCTAGATCATCATGGCTTGGATTGGGATTATCAATATGAGGAACATCCTTATCTATCCACCATTTTATTTTGTAACTTAGTCACCCTTGTCCATCCAGACCTAATAGCAATCCAAGGAGAGTATGTTGAAGACGATACCTTTTTTGACATGGCTCATGAAGATATCATTCAAAATAGCTTATTATTTGATGGGTCAATCCCTTGTGTCACCCATGTAGAGTCATTTAACCCTCAAGAGGATCAAATTATTGTCCCATAAAGTCCTTGAGAAGTTAGGTGTAATTCTTGACCCTCTTAATTATGAGGATGAGTCCCATATCCTCATTGAGAAAATCATAGACATTAATATTATAACCTTAGAAAATACTAAAATCCTCAAATTAGGGCAAGCCCTCTCTATTGAAGAGCAAGAGCAATTGACCAATTTATTAAAATAATTTCAAGATATATTTGCTTGGTCATATGCTGATATGCCTAGGCTAGACCCTTCTTTGGTTATGCACCATTTAGTAGTCCAACCTAATGTTAATATTGTCAAGAAAAAGCTTAGAACGATGCACCCTAAGATTATCTTATTCGTCAAAGAAGATATTCAAAAGCTTCTTGATGTTGACTTCATAAAATAAATTGACTATTTAGATTGGATATCAAACATCATTCTTGTTACGAAGAAAGAGGTCACGATCAAAATATGTACCTATTTTGAGATATCAACTTAGCTTATCCCAAGGTTTTTTCCTTTGCCCAACAGAGACATGATTGTAGATTTCATTGCCAAATACAAAATGCTATCTTTGGTGGATGGTTTTTCAAGATACAAAAAATCAAAATTGCTCCTAAGGACCAAGCCAAGACTACTTTCATCAATTCATGGGGCACCTTTTACTATCAAGTTATACCTTTTAGTTTAAATAATGTAGGTGCCACATATCAAAGGGCTATGACTTATATTTTTCATGACTTAATGCATTGAATTGTAGAAGACTATATGATATCCTTGGCCATTCTATTCATCAAGAAACTCATGCATAAGATCTAAGGCATATATTTTAATAATTAAGAGAATACAAGGTTTTCCTTAAGCCCTCTAAATGTGTCTTTAGAATCACATCTAGCAATATTTTAGATTTCATTGTGTCTAGGTGAGGCATTGAAGTAGATCTATCCAATATTTCAACTATTACAAATATACCTCCTCCATGCAACCTTATGGAGTTGCATGGTTTGAAAGGTAAGCTTCAAGCCATTAGGTATTTTATATCATAGCTAGCCAATAAATACCAACCCTTATTTAAGCTTATTTTCAAGAATATAGAGTATATATGGGATGATGAGTGCCAAAGAGCTTTTTATGAACTCAAAATATATTTCACTTCCATGCCTATTATTATACCACCTAATCCAACCAAGTATTTATTTCTCCATATATAAGCCGCATCTTAAGCTCTAGGAGCTATGTTGGCTTAGCATGATGATCAAAATATGAAAAGATCAATTTATTATATTAGTAGAACCATCATTAGCTATGGAACCTGATACTCCCCTTTAGAAAAGCTTTGCCTCGCTATAGTGTTTGTATCTCAAAATTTGTGACATTATATGCTTAGCCATAATACATTTATTATTTGTAATGTTTTATCCCATTTGCTATCTAATTTCAAAGACTCACCTTTCTGGTTGAGATACTAAGTGGATCCTTTCTCTTAGTGATTTTGATTTAACCTTCATTGCTTAAAAGGCTATAAAAGGTTATTTTATCATTGACCAATTATTCACAGCTTCCTTAGAGTCTACCTATCCATTAGTTATAGAGTTTTATAATGAATATATCTTCAACCTTGATGTGGAATACCAATATTCATGGATATTGTATTTCGATGGAGCCAATTGCTTAAAGGGATTAGGTACTAGAATCATTCTAGTCACTCCACAAAAGCAACTAATTACTCTTTCCTTCAAGTTGTGCTTCTACACTAATAATACTACAAAATATGAAGCCTTGATCCTATGTATTAGAGTTACCCTAACCTTAAAATTTGAGAACCTTTCTATCTTTGGTGAGTCTCAACTAGTAGTCAATCAAATCAATGATGTCTATCATACTAAGGATTAAAATTTTAAGCCATGCAAATATATTTGAGAAGATCACCATAGAGTCTATCCCTAGGTCCTCTAACCATCATGTGGATTCCAAAGCCACAATTTCCTCCCTTAACCCCTTATATTTAGAACATGATCAAGTTATGATTTCCATTTGACAACTTTGAGAACCCACAACCCTTAGTTTTGACTAAATCCCCTTATATTTCTTCAACATCAGAGCCTCTCCTTTTGATCCTTAGTATAATAATATCTTTGACTTATTGAAATATGGCATAATTCCTGAAGACTTAGATCAAAATAAGCAAAATATTTTCTAGAAAAAAGCTTATTGGTTAAAAAAATCAACAATACTTTATATCAACACTCTTTTGATGACATCCTTCTACGATGCCTCACATATAATGAAGCAAGAAAATCCCTTTGTGAATCCCATGAAGGATCATGTGGAGGTCATTTTAGTGGTAATGAAATTGCCAAGAAGCTCCTTTAAATAGGATATTATTGGCCTTCCATGGAGAAGGATGCATGCAAATATATTCAATATTGTATTCTTTGGCCAACACTCTACCTAGTTGTACAAGGAACACCTTGCACATTGATACTTATGCATTTATTACATTGCATAGAGTAACTAGATAAATACCCCCTAAAGTAATATAATGTCCTAAGTATATACCTAGGAAGGTATATTTACATGATCCAAATGATGTAATAGACTCTAACTCTAACACCCCCATGTATTACATTATTTGGATACTGAAGACTTTAGTATTCAATATGGAGCTTCTTCTTCTTCATATTGATCTTTGTATTTTTTCTCTAGATTCTTTGTAACTTGTTCAAGCAAATGGTTAGTGTTTCTGTAAAGTGTTACATTTACTAATAGATCTTTCTCCTCATATTTTTTTGAGTTTTCATCCAGTTCTTTAATTTCTTCTATCCTCTAAACTAGGTGTCCTTTCTGATTCTCCTTTTTGTACTCCAATTGAGGATAATTGGTTGGTCGCTGAAATTACTATTGACGAGAATTACTTTGATGTTGTCTTGGTTGAAATTGGTTCGCATTGTTTATTTGATTTCCTTGATTTTTGTTTTTGGAATTGTACCTACAATAACTGGTACTATGACCTTTCTTTATGCATATCTGATAATACCATGTTCTTCATCATTTTTTTGATGAACCAATATTTCCTTGTGGATTATCTTTTGATGTCAATGCAGTGTTAGTCATCTCATCTTTCACAGTGTGTTCCACTTCATATTCCTGAAGGATATTGACTAAGTCATCAAAAGAAGTATCTTTACTTAGGATTTATAGATATGTGAGGGAATGCTTATAGTTGTCTATAAGTACTCTCATTGTCACTTGAGTAAGAAGTTCATATTTAGGCTCCTATCTAAGAGTTAATAATTTTCCTTTAATATCTTCTACCTTATTTAGAAAAAGTTATATGCTTCCCCACTGCTCGTTTTCAAGGAATGTAGTTGAGTTTGTAGATGAATAATAGTAGCTTTATTCTTTCCATCAAATTTTTTTTTTAAGCTTGTCCAAGCTTCAGAAGATATTTTTGTTGAAATGATATAAGGTTGTATTTCATTACTGATAGCAAATTTTATGATCATTAGAGCTTTTGAATCATTTTCCTTGAATTTTAGAATCTCAGTATCACCTGTGGCAGGTTCTTTGTTTTCCCTTGGACAATATCCTAAATTTTTCCATATACCAACATTGCTTTTACTTTATTCTTCCAAGAGAAATAATTTGGGCCTTTGAGTAGTTGGGATTCAACTAAGAAGAATTTATTGGATGCCATTGAATTCTATTTATAAACTCTTTAGATTTTGTGGACTTTATTATGTCTCCCTAATGATGAAATTTTACAAATCTAATAAGATTTTAGGGATTTTAGGAAGCTTACATCTATCCAATGAATTTTGAACTTGATAATGTTTTATGGATGCTAATATTACGAAGTTTTGTAGAATACCTTATGACTCCCTAGGATGTTTTGGATAGGATATATGATCAATATAGTTCTTTTGTAAATTGTAGTTCAATTTTGAGTTGATTTTGTGAAATTTTGTAAACACCAAAAATCAACTTTTTATCTCCTTATTACTCCTATTGAAATTAAGCACTATTTTTCAATTTTTGAAGAGGTTTTGAAGTTGGATTTATTTTTCCTCCTTTAAGTGTTTTGAGAAAACACTATTATAAAAATTCCAACCTTTAAATATTTTAATAAACGTCTTTAAATACCCCTTTTGTTTGATTTTAATGTTTTCTAATTTCCAATTCCTAAATTTGATGTTGTATTCCTTATAACTCCCAAATTTGGAAATATTAGAAAATAATATTTGCAAGTAATTTAAATTTCAATAGTAACCCTTATTTCTCCTTGGTAACCTTTTGCAAATATTAAAAAATCTGAAATACGCTTGCTTAATAAATATCTAATGCTGAATATTGAAATAGAATATTAATTGTTCCCTTGTAACTCCAAAAACATTATATTAAAAGTAAGATAAAAATCAACCTTTACCTTGATAGTCCTTCAATGTTATGCATTGGTATATTTGTAGTTGTATGTTGTGTAGCGCTCATGGGAAGTCAAAACCCTCTTTGACCTATGCTAATTTTCTCCTTGATTTGTGATCCTTCTCTTCTACAACTAACATCAAAAGATACCTTGAAATATGTTTTGTAGGGCTTCTCCGAATGTAAGCATTGTTCGTTGGTTTTATGATAGTGTCTTAAATATTTTCCTTACACCATTGAATGGTGTATGGCTTAAAATAACCTTTTACTCTGAGTAATCCTTAATGCTTAACTCTATTTGACTTCTCTCTTGCTTCACTCTATTACGTTCTGCTTCACACTATTGTATTCTTCTTCATTATCCAATATGGACATCTTAAGTAATATGGGCTTCGTGACAAGTGTCACACGAAGCATTACAAGGTAGGTGTCTTCAATGTACCTTCAACATACACAATTCCAGCTAGATTAAAACATTTTATTTACTCAAAATAGCTTGGATGTTTTTATTTGCTTTGACATATATACTCCCTACTCGTTCTTTGTTATTCTTTACCTAAATTTCATTATCACCTCTATGTTTCTAGGTTTGCAACTCTTTGTCTATGCATTTCTAGATCTACAACTATTTCAAGATCTATAACTACCTTAATTCACTAATTTATTTCTTTGTTCAACCTTCTACTCTCAACATCATTCTTCTCAAATGTCTAATCTAGTTCTTTATTCCTCAAATGGCCTTCATAAGCAACAACTATATATGTCTTCTTGGCTTTCTCCTTCAACAATTTTCCTCTCCAATGAATCAATAGATTACTCACATACAATCTTAAATAACTTTGGCATATTCACGTAGGATTTCTTTGACTCCTTCTCACCACAAGCTCACTCAAAATTTTGGCTCTCTCTCATTGGGTGCTCTTTTTTTCTCAACTGTACCTCTTCTCAAATGTGGCTTTCACAAAGCACACCCAATGTGGCTATGATATAATTGTTATAAATCCAACTATATTCTCCTTGGGATAATATAAAATTCTCACTCAATTATATATACTCAATCCATGCTAATAAATAACTCATAGGAAATATTATTGATGAATATATCTACTTAAGCAATGCAATATAATGTAATGCAAAGCTTATTATGGTCATCTATTACAATAGTTTATCTTCAAAATATATACACATGGATACGATACCCTTAAAATTCACAACCCTTGACCTTTCTACTTACACAAAATTTTCATCTCCTCACACACACAAGAGATCTAACACTTCATATTTCTCATGGGAAAAATACCACATAATAATAAATCTATTATTGACTCCACATATCCACATAAGCACAAATACTCTAATGATTGCACATACTAAATTATAAACTCTTATTTACATAACTCCACACTTATTTACATGACACCTCACTTACATAACTCCTCACTTACTTATATGAGACCTCACTGACATAAATCCTCACTGCTTATATGACACCTACTGTATACTCAAATATTAATCACTCTAAACTACAATATTTATATGGTACTAACATTAATCTTACAGTGTACCAAATAATGTAACACTTCCAACATTTAGGGCAACACAAAGAAGAAAGTGCTTATGAGGCTTTTCCTTGCATTTTAGATTCTTTACAACAACTTAAATCTTTAGAAGATAAGTCTCATGATGAAAAATATGAAAACATAGAAGAAATTGATGAAAATGATGGTGGGAATAGAAAAATGAGAGGAATGCTATCAAATCTTGATCAAAGATAAAAATATACTCAAAGGGATATTGATTTGGTAAGACAAATAAAAATATCATAGGTGTGAACAAGAAGTGGAGCTAAGCCCACTAATAAAAATAAAAAGTATTGATGATGAAAATGATATCATGGAATATTAGGGGTATGAATAATACCCCTAAAAAAAGAGTTATTAAGGAATTAATAGGTTTTTATAGTTCTAAGTTTATTTTAATACAAGAAATAAAATTTATTGAGGAATGTAAGGATGATTTTTAGAATATATGAAAGATGAATAATTGTCTAATAGTTTCTTATATAGGACCTTCAGGTTGTATTGAAATAATATGGGATAAATGCAAATAGGATGCGCAACTATTAGAAGAAAAACTTAATTGGGTTGCTAGACTATTTTTCAAGAAAAAATAACACATCAAAGTTCAAGTTATAAATGTATATGCTCCAATTATAGTTACTCTTCATGAAAGATTTTGGAAGACCTTAGCATATTTTTATAGAATATTACTATGATTCATTGTAATCTATGGATTGTTGGGGATGATTTCAACTTTGTTATATCTCCTTTTAAAAACAATGGTGGTACTCTACAATGGTCTGAATAAATGCAATATTTGGCTTCATTCATCAATTCAAATGGTCTTTGGGATGCTATTCCTTCAATTTTTCAATATACATAGGATAATAGACACATTGAGCAAATTTATAATGCAAAAATATTAGATATTTTATCATTATCAAACACATGGTTATGAACAAAGTATACAATCTCTTAAAATATTTTATTTTGAGTAGGATTAGATCACAAACCCAATATTTTAATTTATGATTTACCCAATAATGGTCATCCAAAGTCATTATACTCCTAGTCTATGTGGATCAAGACCCCAATGTCTTCCAAATGGTTATGTTAAGGTTGGATGAAGCAAATTTTAAAGGATCATATATGTACGAGCTTGTTCAAAATATAAAATATCTAAAGGAGAAAATGAATATTTAGAATACCAAATATTTTCATAACATTTTTAAAGAAAAGAAAGAATTTGATTCCAAGCTCAAAAACTTACAAGATATAGTAGAAATAATGTAATGGATTAGGATTCTTATGTTAAATAAAAAATATTACTTTTTATTATCATAATATAGTAAAAAATGAATATCCATATTGGAATTAAAAATATAGGGAGAAATGGTTCAAGGAAGGAGATAAAAATACAAAAAAAAAAAAATCATGCTACAACAATATATATATTTGTCACATCAAAAATATTTGAACTCTAGATGGAAGAAATATTGAGGAAGAAAATATATAAGGAAGGAAGTAATTAATCATTTCAAAAATATTTTGTTAGATGTTAGGAAATATAATAAGGCACAAGATAATATTTTGTAAAATATTCTATTAGTTATCACATAGAGACAGAACAAAAGCTTGATTAAGAAGATAGCTATGGAGGAGCTATGTGAAGTAGTTTTCTCTTTCCATCCTAACAAGGCACCTGGCCTAGATGGATTTCCTATATTTTTCTTTCAAATGAAGAGTGATATGTTAGTTGTGGTTGAAGAGACTTGGAAAAGGAAGGTTATAATAAATTATATCACTGCCACTTTTATTACATTTATTTCCAAAAAAGGTGATACAAAATATTTTAATAATTTTCATCTAGTAAGCCTTTGTAATATGATTTATAAGATCATTGTAAATATTATGGAAAATAGGTTGAAAGGCACTCTATATTGAGTTATATTAGAGGAACAAAGTGGTTATATTTATGGTGAACAAATTCTTGTGATACAATCATTACATAGGAGGTCATACATCCTCTTCATCCCATGAAGAAACTAGGTATGCTTATGAAATTATATATGAACAAAGCATATGATAGGGTTTTCTACATGATATTCTCATAAATTATGGTTTTAATTATAGTTGGTTTGAATGGCATAAATTTTGTTATAGCACTACAAAATATTCTACTTTGATCAATGATTCTCTAGTCAATTACTTTAAGTCATCTTGCAGACTTTACCAAGGTGGTCCACTATATCCTTATCTATTCATTATTTTTATAGAAGCATTAGGGAGATCTTTCTCAAAGGTAAATATGGAAGAAAAAATCAAAGGTATTTAGGTTGCAAAAAATGGCCCCTTTGAATCTCATATACAATTTGTTGGTATTATTTTTATTTTGGACCAACCCTCAATCAATGAGGTCATGGAGTTCATATCAAAATTATCATGCTATGAGAAGGCTTCTTGATGGTTAATACTATAAAATCCAAAAATGTTTTCATTAACACTATCCTAGATTTGCAACATATTATTATGGATAATTTAGGGTTTAAAATTTTAAAAAATTCATTAACCTACTTGGGTATTCTTTTATCTCATAAAGGAAATAAAAAGGAGCTTTGGTCTCTTGTTTGGATAGAATGGAGTCTTGTTTGGAAGGTTGGAAAAGTAAGTTCTTAACCATGGAATGAAGGCTACAACTCATAAAGGCTACATCACAATCAATCCCTATCTGTATGATGTCACTTTGAATATTGCTCATAGGTATAACATAAAAAAATGATAAAATTCAAAGAGACTTTCGTTGGAAATGATACAAAGAAAAAATTAAGTTTCCTCTTTGTAAGCGGGATAGGATTTATAAAGAAAAGAATATTGTGGGACTAAGCTTGTAGAATCATAGACTTATGAGTTTGACCTTAGGGACAAATCTTGAGTGAAGATTATTTAGAGATGAAGGAAAGAACTGAGAAATATATTACTTCAAAAATATATAGGTTCTCTTGATACAATGAATTAGTCAGAAAAATAACCCTTTCCAAAGGATTGTTAAAAAAGAACTTCAAATAAGATAGTTTGTTATTGGTAAATAAATATATTGTATGGTCAATCAATGAGGGAAATTATACAATTTTTGGTGTAATGCTTGTTTGATGTCGTCCTATTATAAACAATTGGCTTAGGCATTCCTAGATTGTAAAGGTACAAATTTCAAAGACTATTTTAATATGAACAACAACTCCAAATCATGGATTTTTATTGGTAATATAGTTGTACGATAAAAAATCAAACAAGTTGTAGATAAACTTCAAAATATGCTTCAAGAATTTTATTTACCAAATTGTATACAAAATGATAAGTTGGTTTGGGATCAAAATATGGTAGATACTCGACCAAGTTAGGATACAATAAATTAAAGCACTCAAAATTTTCTACCTCCAAATATTTTCTTTGGAAGAATGTTTGGTCACTAGAATCTCTCCCTAAGGCCTCAACTTTCCTTTGGTTAATAGTTCAAAGTAATATTCTTACAAGAAATAGTCTATAAAGAAGAGGATATCATGGATATTTTAGATGTGCCTTGTGTGAGAAGGATTTATAAACATCAAACCATTTACTTCTTCGAGTATTTCTTTTCTCGCACTATTTTTAAAAATATTAAAGTATACTGGGTAGCTCCATCAACATTGAAAGAGTTGATGAAATATTTGAGTAATTATTGTAAAGCTAAAGCATTATGTATTCTATGGAGGACTGGCCCTATCATTATTTATTAGAACTTATGTAGTAAAAGGAATAATAAAAATTTAAAAATATTTCTCAAAATCATACCCATGTTTTGAACTGTATTATTGCTTCTCTTGCATAATGTTTATAGATATGGTGCTCATCGTGGAAAGTCCCAAGTAAAAACATAGGTGGTAATAACTTGTTATAATATTTGAACATACATGGAAGAGTCATTTAGAATAATGACATTAAAACAAAGGATCTATTTCAATCTAAATGTTGGCATTTTTGCCACACTACAGTTAGAAGTCAAAAAGGCAAAAATCGAGAAGCGGCCATTTTTAGACAATTAGCCTAAATAGACACCTATGGACTTGAAAATTTACCCAAATAAGGGGAATTGAAAATTTAGACTTATGGTGAAAGAATCACCCAAATATCTCGAATGGTTTGAGATATATTAAAGTTTTCATCTTGAGAAATTTCTCTAGCACAACTTAAAAATGCAATATGAAGACCTTAGAGGCCCCAAAGAAGGATGAAAATTTACCTCAATGACCTTTAGGTAATTAAGGAATTGTAGATATCTTCCCAATATTTCCAATGATATATTACAATAGACAATTAGGTCAATAGATAAAAATTTATGGCTACGAGAAGTTGTACCACCAAAAATCATTTCGAGCAGTTTTCAGCAGCGAAATTATTTTTCAAGTAGTTTCACCCCAAGCACAGCAACAATAGTCTGGAATAATTTTCATGGGCAAAAATATAAGAAAGGATTTCCGCCATCGAAAATGGTTTAAGAGGATTTCACCCAAATTCATGCATTTCTCATGGTCAAAGTCAATTTCACCCCTCTTCTAGGTGACTTGCTATTTTTGGATAATTTCAGAGCGAAAACAGTTGACGGGCATTAGTGGAACGAAAACATGTGTTGGTCAAGGATTTTTTCGCCCCAAGTATGGGGTGAAAATAATTTTCAACCCTCTTTTGGGTGAATTGCAAGTTGAAGATATTTTTGGAGTGCAAATGATGAGTGGATGTCATTTGGGTGAAGGTTGTACCTATCAAAGTCAAAGTAAAATTAAAGAAAGCATCTGCCAAGGTAATTTCATCATATTTTGAGCAAAAATACTGATTTCACCTGTTTCAAAGCGAAATTCCAGAAAAAAACATCCTTATTTGTCAGTCAAAGTCAAAGTCACCTCAACTTGGGGTGAATTTTAGTTTTTCCCTCCTTTAGGGTGAAATTCCATTTTTACCCCTAATTCAAGCAAGACAACATTTTGGGGCGAAATTCCTGAGAGAATATGATTTCGAGGTGAAAAAACCAAATGAAGGGTGAAACTCCATGGTTGAGCACAACTCTCAACAAAGTTACTTCTGAAGGTGTCATTGTTGCAGATCTTTTTTGGGAAGGGCTAGAAATTGATGGAATTTAATTATTGAGGCAACAAAATTAATATTTCTCGAATTCATGCTAAAGATTTACCGATGTTAAATGTTGTGCTCTTGATTTTGGAGTGATCCAGTTCATTTTTGAGGTGCCCTCCATTGATTTCACTCTTTTCAAAACAAAGTTAATTTTCGGTGGGTCTTCTTGGCAAAGATAAAATCTCGAGGTGCACGATGATAAAGTGGTAACCGGTATTTAATTGCTTGAACTCCTAATTTTTGTGCAACGTTGTTGCATTTTAATATACCGACATCTAGAAAATTTTCCTATCATCCATCTTTGTTGATTTCCCAGGAGCTATCCATGAAAGGGGGATCACTGCTTCCTAAAAAATATTCTAATTCAATCACCGCTACTATCGAGGAGAGAATTGCTCTGGATGGTCTTTGACTAGCAGACATTTTTTTTAATGTGCATTTAATTTCAGAGGTGGAATCTGAAGAACACAAGCTTATACTGAGAGGGGGGGGGTGAACAGTATAAGACCTCTTTTTGCTTTTTCTTTTATACTTCAAAACAGTAAAGCAATATACCCAAAGCAATATCAAAACAATGCACAAAATCATCCACAAAGTGACACCAATTTTAACTTGGTTCACCCAAAATGCTGGGCTACGTCCACAAAAATTTTCTCTAAAAATTATCTCAAAGTTCTTTGGGAAACCTTCCCAATTACAATCAGAATTTATGAGCCTCTGCTCAAAGGAGATACCTTCCCCTGATCTCGAGTTCGTGGGCACCAACCCAAAGGAGACACCAATCCCCTAGCTCTGCTCTGACTGGTGATTCTCTAGAAAACCTCTACCTCTGTTGCCCTTAGCAAATGGAACTCTATCCACAGAAGACACCTGTCCTCCCTACTCTGGCTAGAGACCTCTGTTCTCAACTCTATCACCTCCAAATCTGGTCCTCGAATTTGCACTAAACATAGTCCTTCGTTTTAGCACAAAATTCCTCGTTCTCTTTCTATGATTTGCACCAAACACAGTCCTTCGGTCTGGCACAAATGTCCTTGAATCTCTTTCTCTAATCTACACCAAACACAGTCCTTCAGTCTGGCACAATGTCCTTGAATCTGTTTCTCTGATATGCACCAAACACAGTCCTTTGGTCTGGCACAATGTCCTTGAATCTGCACCAATCTCTGTCCTCAACTCTTCGCAACTCACAACACTTCGCTTTTTTGCTCTTTGTGCGCTCTTGCTTCGCACTTAGCTCGATTCGACACGACTCGCTCTCTACGCACTATGGACTTAATTTGCGCAAGTTCGATACATTCAAATCTTCAAACATCCCTCCTTTTATAATAGAAATTTCAAGATCAAAACTTAAACTTTAGTCGGTTGTAACCCTAAACTTCGTCGGCTCAAATTTAACTCTGTCGGCTTCAACCGCCTTTGTGGTTCTGTAGCTTTTCCTACGAAACTACATGTCATGATATCGTGACACCTTTGCAACCGTACACTTTCTTTTGGCTTTTGTCATGATATCATGATACTTCAGCCTTTGTCAACTTTAACTACGTTCTTGTCGCGATATCGCGACACTTCTCCCTTCGTCGACCTCCTTTCTACTTCTGTCACGAAATCATGACACTTTAGCCTCTACAGACTTCATCTTCACTTTTGTCGTGAAATCGTGACACTTCTGTCTTCATAACCTTCCTTTCTGCTTTTGTCATGAAATCATGACACTTTTGCCTCTGCAGACTTCGTCTTCACTTCTGTCACAAAATTGTGACACTTCTGTCTTCATAACCTTCCTCTCTGCTTTTGTCATGAAATCGTGACACTTCTACCTTTGCAGACTTCATCTTCACTTCTGTTGCAAATTCGTGACACTTATGTCTTCATAACCTTCCTCTCTGCTTTTGTCATGAAATCGTGACACTTCACCTATAGAAGACCTACTTTTAGTTTCTGTCACGAAATCATGACACTTCTACTATTGAAGCCCTGCTTTCTATTTCTATCACAAAATTGTGACACTTTTGCTTTCGTCTACTTTCTTTTTTGCCTGTCATGAAATCGTGACACTTTCTGCATCCGTACACTTTCCCTTCATCTTGCCGTGAAATCGTGACACTTTCTTCATCCGTACATTTTCTCCACAACCTGTCGCGAAATCGCGACAGTTCTCACTTCAAAACCTTTCCTTTGTTGCATGTCACAAAATCGTGATAGTTATCACTTGGAACATTTTCATCTGCAGCATGTCGCGAAATTGTGACGGTTCTCACTTCGGCCTCTACAGCATGTCACAAAATCACGATAGTTCTCACTTCGAGCTCTGCAATATGTCATGAAAACGTGACACTTTTCGTGTTACTTTCTCTCTCCTTGAACTTGTCGCGAAATCATGACAATTCACACTGCGGACTCTCTCTTCTGCATTATGTCACGAAATCGTGACACTTTTTCGTCCGTACAACCTTCCTTGCAATATGTCACGAAATCGTGACACTTTTCCTTCTCTGCCTTCCTGCTATTTTCAAGTCGTGAAAATGCGACATGTCACGAAATCCCGACACTTTCCACCTTGCTCTCCTTCTTTGCCAACATGTCATGAAATTGCAAAAAAATTTCCACTTGCCTTTTTCTCTGCCAACATGTCGCAAAATCGCGACAGTTTTTCCAGCACTTTCTCTCTCCTCTAACATGTCGTGAAATCGCGACTATTTTTCTTGCCTGTTGCATACCTTTTCTTACTTGTCTTTTTCTTTGATCTTTTGCAAATGGGCCACTATGGTCTTCTTGGAAACTCACTGTCCAAGCTCTGAATAACCTCCGAACTTGTCATGCTGAAACCTTCAACAAAACAAATTATTTGACATCAAACCAAAATCCTTCAAAAGCTTCTTGACATCAATGACAACTTCTACACTCGAGCAAAGGCAATGTACCCAAGGTACCCAAAATTGTCAACAATCTCCCCCTTTGACATTGATGGCAAACCTTTACTGAAAACACTTCTCAAGGGCCAAAACTGAAACCAACTATGCTAACAGCTGAGAATCTCCCTTTGAAGTTTTGCTCCCCCTGACTTGAAACTTTCCTCTTCACATGAAGCTCTCCTCCTTACTCATATCTCTCCCCCTTTGTCATCAATGGCAAAGGGTCACTTTTGGGGCTCGGGACTAAGAATGAGCCTCTTATCTTAGTCCCTCCCCCACCTCCTTATGAGGTGATTAATTCTTGGATGGGAGTAAAACTCCCATTAGGCACTGATCATCATCAGCATCTATCACTTCCTTGTCGGGCCTTCTCTTGAACTCTTTGTCCATATTTTTGTTCTTGTCATTGTTCTTGTTCTTGTTCTCATCCCTGTTCTTGTCCACGCCTTGATCCTTAGACCTATTTATACCATTTTTCATGTTCCTGTACCTTGGAAGTTCAGCTCTGCACTGTCTAGTTGTATGACCATCATTGTTGCACTTATAACAAGTAATAATATTATTTCTTTTAGGCATCCTTGTTCTTTGAATCCACCAGTTTTGACCAAACCTATTCCTGTTAATTGCCTTGTGCCCAAACTATTGACAAGAGTAGCAATACCCTTGAAAGAAACTAGGACTTCTAAAATTTTTGTTGACCTTCTTCATTTTAGCCATGCAATGTGAAGCCGTGTGACCAAACCTGTGACACGCAAAACATCTGCCGTGAAATTTTCCTTTATTTGACCTCTTGGGTCCCGAAAACTTCTTCTTCTTATTTTGAATTTTGTTTTTTGTTTCTGCGTATCTATCATCCAAGGAATCATGATCTAAAATACTTTCCTCATCAGAACTTTCTTCCTTTTGGAGTCTCTTACGAGACTCTTCAACTTGTTCCTTGTGCGGCTTAACAAAACCAAGGCCTATTTTATCTGTTGTCTTTCTTTGTCCTTTGATGAGTGACTTAACCTTTTTGGAGCTATCTTGAAACCTATAGAGCTTATCCTTGTACTCTTTAGTTTCCTCTTTCAAAGAAGCCATTTTCTGTTCTAACTCACTATACTCAAGAACCTTAGACTCTAACTCATCCTTGAGTTCTTGTGTCTTAGCTATAGAGAAATCAAGATTTTCTATAAGATCATCTCTCTCCATATAACATTCATCTAACTTATCCTTGAGTCTAGCATTCTTATTTCTTTCCTTTTTCAAAGCACTAAGAGCATTAGTAAGTTCACTTTCAAGATCCTTTATTTGTTTGCTTTCTGAATCATCAAAGCCTTTTACATATTTCTTATCACTAGAGGTGCTACCCTTTTCAAAAACCATACATGCATATTTCTTATAGTTTTTCGAAGCATCCTCATACATACTAGAAACCAACTCATTATTTGTGCAATCATCCTCAAGGTGACCAAAATTTCCACATCTAAGACATTTCATGATAATGAATCTATGTTTCGGTTCTTCCTCTTTTTCTGATATGAACATCTCATTTTCTTCATCACTTGAAGAACTTTCACTATCACTACTAGAACACTTACTTGCTTTGTCTAGGTAGAAACTCTTCTTGTGCTTGTGAAAATACCTCTTTCCTTGATTGTTGTGCTCATCTTTGTTTTTCCTATGATGCTTGTGCTTTTTAGAATCCTTGCTCTTAGAATCCTATTTTTCTTCATCACTTTCATACTTGGAAACAGTACAGTCAGTAGCATAATGACCAAACTTTCCACAATTGAAACATCTTATATTTTTTACGCTTTTGTGCTTTCTAGAAAACTTGCCTTTCTTGCTGTAATATGCCTCTTCATCACTAGAAGACTCATCACTCTCTTGAAGTTGTTTACCCTTGGATTTCTTGGTAGCCTTAAAAGCTGCCTCTTTCTTGACATCAACCTTCACTTGAGTTCTCAACTCAAATGCTACAACTATACTATGGAGCTCATCCTTTTTCAACTTATCCAAATCTTTAGCTTCCTTAATAGCAAAAATCTTTTCACTAAATCTATTAGGAAGAGATCTTAAAATCTTATCACAAACATCATTTTCAGCAAGCTCAAGACCTAAGTCTTTCATGGATTTAACAACCTCATCCATACGAAGCATGTAGTCACTAATATTTTCATCATCATTCATCTGGAGTTGTTCAAACATACCTTTGAAGTGTCTCAACTTGGCCTTTCAAACATTTGCATCACCTGTATGAACCACCTTCAATTGTTTCCACATTTCACTAGTTGTCTTGCAATGAATCACTTTGGTGAGATCTGCTTTCTATAAGCCTTTCAGGATTGCATTCATAGCTTTTGAATTGTTGTGATGTAGGAGCCTGTCTTCTTTAGTATAAGGACCATGTTCAGGGATAGTGTACTCATCTTCAATCACTTCCCAAAACTCATTCCCAAGTGCCATTAGATGAACCTTCATCCTTGCACTCCAAAGACCAAAATCTGATCCATCAAGAATAGGTGTTGTATTGCCACTTGAATAATCCATTATGTTCTTTGCTAGCTTTTCCTTCAAGCTGTTAAACTTTTTGAAGGCACTGGCTCTGATACCAATTGAAGAACACAAGCTTATACTGAGAGGGGGGGTGAATAGTATAAGACCTCTTTTTACTTTTTCTTTTATACTTCAAAATAGTAAATCAATATACCCAAAGCAATATAAAAACAATGCAGAAAATCATCCACAAAGTGACACCAATTTTAACGTGGTTCACCCAGAATGCTGGGCTAAGTCCACAAAACATTTCTCTAAAAATTATCTCAAATTTTTTTGGAAAACCTTCACAATTACAATCAAAATTTATGAGCCTCTTCTCAAAGGAGATACCTTCCCCTGATCTCGAGTTCATGGGCACCAACCCACAGGAGACACCAATCCCCTAACTCTGCTCTGACTGGTGATCCTCTAGAAAACCTCTGCCTCCACTGCCCTTAGCAAATGGAACTCTATCCATAGAAGACACCTATCCTCTCTGCTCTAGCTAGAGACCTCTGTTCTCAACTCTATCACCTCCAAATTTGGTCCTCAAATTTGCACTAAACATAGTCCTTCGATTTAGCATAAAATTCCTTGTTCTCTTTCTCTGATCTGCACCAAACACAGTCCTTTGGTCTGGCACAAATGTCCTCGAATCTCTTTCTCTGATCTGCACCAAACATAGTCCTTTCGTCTAGCACAATGTCCTCGAATCTGCACTAATCTTTGTCCTCAACTCTTCGCAACTCACAACACTTCGCTTTTCTACTCTCTATGCGCTCTTGCTTCGCACTTAGCTCAATTCGACATGACTCACTCTCTGCGCACCACGGACTTAACTTGCACAAGTTCAATACATTCAAATATTCAAACATCCCTCCTTTTATAATAGAAATTTCAAGATCAAAACTTAAACTTTAGTCGGTTGTAACCCTAAACTTCATCGGCTCAAATTTAACTCTGTCGACTTCAACTGCCTCTGTGGTTCTGTAGCTTTTCTCGCAAAACTACATGTCACGATATTGCGACACCTTTGCAACCATACACTTTCTTTTGGCTTTTGTCATGATATCACGACACTTCAGCCTTTGTCAACTTTAACTATGTTCTTGTCGTGATATCGCGACACTTCTCCCTTCGTCGACCTCCTTTCTGCTTTTGTTGTGAAATCGTGATACTTTAGCCTCTGCAGACTTCATCTTCATTTTTGTCATGAAATCGTGACACTTCTGTCTTCATCACCTTCCTTTCTTCTTTTGTCACAAAATCGTGACACTTCTGCCACTGCAGACTTCGTCTTCACTTCTGTCGCAAATCACGACACTTTTGTCTTCATAACCTTTCTCTTTGCTTTTGTCATGAAATCGTGACACTTCTGCCTTTGCAGACTTCGTCTTCACTTCTATCGTGAAATCATGACACTTTTGTCTTCATAACATTCCTCTCTCCTTTTGTTGTGAAATCATGACACTTTACCTATAGAAGACCTGCTTTTAGTTTCTGTCACAAAATCATGACACTTCTACTGTTGAAGCCCTGCTTTCTATTTCTGTCGTGAAATCATGACACTTCTACTTCTGTCTGCTTTCTTTTCTGCCTATCACAAAATTGTGACACTTTTTGCATTCGTACGCTTTCCCTTCATCTTGTCACGAAATCATGACACTTTCTTCATCCATACATTTTCTACACAACCTGTCGCGAAATCGTGACAGTTCTCACTTCAAAACCTTTCCTTTGTTGCATGTCACAAAATCATGATAGTTCTCACTTGGAACATTTTCATCTGCAACATGTTGTGAAATCACGACGGTTCTCACTTCGACCTCTGTAGCATGTCGCAAAATCGTGACAATTCTCACTTCGAGCTCTGTAGCATGTCGCAAAAATGTGATACTTTTCGTGTTACTTTCTCTCTCCTCAAACTTGTCATGAAATCACGACAATTCACACTGTAGACTCTCTCTTCTGCATTATGTCACGAAATCGTGACACTTTTTCGTCCGTACAACCTTCCTTGCAATATGTCGCAAAATCATGACACTTTTCCTTCTCTGCCTTCCTACTCTTTTCAAGTTGCAAAAATGCGACATGTCACAAAATCGTGACACTTTCCACCTTGCTCTCCTTCTTTGCCAACATGTTGTGAAATCGCGATAGTTTTTCCACTTGCCTTTTTCTCTGCCAACATGTCACGAAATCATGATAGTTTTTCCAGCACTTTCTCTCTCCTCTAACATGTCGCGAAATCGTGACTATTTTTCTTGCCTGTTGCATACCTTTTCTTACTTGTCTTTTTCTTTGATCTTTTGCAAATGGGCCACTATGGTCTTCTTGGAAACTCACTGTCCAAGCTCTGAATAACCTTCGAACTTGTCATGCCGAAACCTTCAACAAAACAAATTATTTGACATCAAACCAAAATCCTTCAAAAGCTTCTTGACATCAATGACAACTTCTACACTTGAGCAAAGGCAATGTACCCAAGGTACCCAAAATTGCCAATAGAATCCTCTATAAATACTAAGTATTTTGATGTAATGGAGAATAGACATTCCGCCAAAAAAATACTTTAAGTTATCTACATTAATAGAAGGATATTTGTCTCTGGTTCCTGGAGTAGTGTTGTATGAAATTATTTTTTGCCTTTTATTTTTGTTAAATTCATGATCTTGGTTAAGTAAATCTAAATTCTACATTTCTGAATTTAATTTCTAGTAGAGACATGAATGCTGAAATGATTATTGGAAATTATCCCTACAATCTATGAATTGTTTGTATGCTTTCCTTTCTATTACATGTTGATTAAAACTTTATTTGGATTTTAGCTGCTATTTTATCCCCACATTTCATCTTTAGCTTATAGCCATATTTCTCATTCCTTGTTGTCATTTACCATCTCTTTTTCTATTACCCTAAGATTTAAACCAAATTAGATTAGTAAGGACCAGCCCTCTCTAGATATTGGCCAGAAGGACATCTCTCTCCTTTGGTCTTTCAATGTTGTTTGGATCTAGGGCAAATATATTTTATGATTAGGAAGATTCATGACCAACACTAAGATAAAATAAAAATATCTAGAAATTGTGTTTATCAAAATTAATTTTGAATGTGCTTTTAAAAGAAATTTGAAAAAAGTCAATGGAAGTGGTGCTTTTTTGAAAAAATTAAGGTAAAATACTCCTTACTCAAAATCATATGTAATTTCAACTAACAACTATGTAGAGGCTAGGAGGGTTTCAGGGATTCGCTCCTCGAGGGAGCAAGGAGCGGGAAGTTATTTTATCTAAACCTTGATCTTAGCTAATTTTTGTATGCAAATGTTGGTATGATGTTCTTCTTTTGTGTAGTGGTGCATGGTTTGTTGGATAGTGGGACGTGGTTCCACTTTTTTGACTTGGTGGATGGGTGTTGGCCCTAATTTTCTATTAGGTGTGCCTACCTCTTTCCTCATACCTTTTTTGGGGGGTCTATCCTAGATCCATTTTTGGAGAAGCTATGGGTGATCTTGGGTATCATCTACTTGTCTATTTTTCTTTGCACGCCTTTGATAAATTTGTTTGGTGGTCTACCAGGTCATTTCCTTTTTAGGAGAAGAAGTTTTTCCTAGTTTCAAATTTGAGTAGGAGGTGGTTGTTTCCCATTTGTTATTTTTACATTTTTTTCTATTTGAAATAGGAGGGAGTTTCCAAATTTTAAATCTAATGTTCAACGAGAATGTGTCCTATTTACCCTAAGATGTGGATCTTCTAGTTCTTTTGGATCTCTAGGATCCTAGCATGTTTTAGGTTTGGGGAGCCTTCCAAAACCCTATGGTCCTCTGTTGGAGGTCTAATCCATTTACGAAATGTTCTGGGAGCCTTGATTTTTTATTTCACTGTTAGTAATTTTGAATTTTAAATCATTTTAGTGCTCTTGATTTTGTTTGGATGGGAAATGGTTGTTATATCCATATTTATATTTGTTTAGGTTCAATAAGCCTATCAAAACCCAATGATCCTCTTCTTCAGGCCTAACCCACTTGTATAAGGTTCTAGGAGCCTTTCAAAATCCTATTTGTAAAGGTTTGGGGACCCTTCCAAAACCTCCTTGTGAGGTTTAGGGAGCCTTCCAAAATCTTGTGGTCCTTCGCTTAAGGCGTGACCCTTTTATAAGGTTCTAAGAGCCTTTCAAAACTCTACTCAAATTTTTGGGGATCCTTCCAAAATCCCCTTGTTTAATGTTTAGGGATCCTTTCAAAATACCTTTTTTTAGGTTCGGGGAACCTTTCAAAACCCCATATTTGGGTAGGATTCCAGTCTATTGTTGCCAAAGTGATTACTAAAGGTGTTGGGTACCTGTGGGTGGAGACCTGAGTTTCCATAATTAATTTTCCTATCCTTGATGGGAAGGCCTACTATTCTTACTCTAGTTTTTTGAGTGCTCCTAATGTCTTAGTAGAATTTTTTCAAATTGAGTGCTCTATTTAAATTTGAAAATTAAATTATCTTCAAATGGTATGGATGATTGCCCCATTTTATAGATTTGCTTCTTCCATGGTGGCTTAGGCAGGAAGATCCTTTTTAGGTCTAATTTTAATGAAGGGTAGGTTTTCATTTTTGGATTCACAAGATCTAACTATCTTAGATGCTGGATCAATCTTTGGTGGTTGTTGAATTAGTTTCCCCTTAGGGATGCAAACCCATTTGTGATCTTCTTTGGGATTTTTTGAATATCTTTGTGGTTTTGTAAAGGTTGGGGGCCCTCCCAAAACCCCTATGTAAAATGTTTGAGGACCCTTGCAAAACCCCTTCTTATACCAAATCAAAAAAATTATGCAGAGGCTAGGGCACTTCTTATAAGGATTAAAATGCAATAAAAAATGATGCAAATATATTTCAATTAAGGGGATTCACAAATAATTGTTAATGCTATCAACAAAATTGGGTGGGAGAATTAGATAAAAATTTGCATTATTATTGATGTTCATTATCTATTATTGGAGGTTATCTCTTAGAAATGTGAACATATTTATAGAGAAGGAAGTTGGATAGCAAATAATTTAGCCAAATGTAATGTTGATCTTCATCTTGGTGAAATTCTAATTGTAGAAGATAAGTGGTCAAGTGAGAATTTATCTCTTCATTATAATAATGTCGAGAAGTTGATTGTGGAAACATAACACTTTGAGAAAGTTGAAGAATATAATTAATAAAATAAATAAATAAAAATATTTGTAATAAAAAAATAAAATCAGGTGAGATTTTCTCTTAAACATGTCAAAAAGCCGATTGTGAAAACATGACACTATCAAGAAGTTGAATAACATATTTGATTTTTATATATATATATATATATATATAGAGGTGAGATTTTCTCTTAAACACAATAATGTCAAAGAGCTGACAATGTCAAGAAGTTGAATAACATATTTGATTTTATATATATAGAGAGAGAGAGGTGAGATTTTCTCTTAAACACAATATATATATATATATAAATATAAATAATCAAATATGTTATTCAACTTCTTGACAGTGCCATGTTTTCACAATCGACTCTTTGACATCATTGTGTTTAAGATAAAATCTCACCCGATCAATTGTTTTTTAAATTTTTATTTTTTTATTACAAATATATATATATATATATATATATATATATATATATATATATATATATATATATATATATTTATATTTATTTATTTATTTATTTATTTATTTATTTATTTATTTATTTATTTATTTATTTATTTATGATTAAAAAAATTATTAAATATAACTTAGTTAACCTAACAACAAATATAATATTTTAATAAAAATAATCCTAATAAAAACTACATTTAACTTTTAAAAAAAAACATACATTATATTTTAAATCAAAATTTATTCATTTAATTACATTATCATAGTAAATCATGATCATGACAAGTCAGCTAAATCCCATGTAAAAACTTTATCATTCAAAAACACCTACACCATAAAAACCTCAATACTTACAACCAATATTAATATATTTAAAGATATTGAAAGTTCTATAACATTAGGTAGTTATCTACATCTTTAAAATACATAAAGTCACATTGGCCCTCCACCAAGGGCAACCATCATTAACCTATTAAAAAATATAAAATTAAAATTTATAAATCGAAGTGTACTTTCTTTTAGAAATATCATCATACCACTTTTTATATTCGTTGAGATTTGACTTGATAATACTTCTAAACTTAATTTTTGCTAGTAATATCAAGATCATTTGACTTGATAATACTTCTAAACTTAATTTTTGCTAGTAATATCAAGATCAAATCTTTTTATATTCCTTGATACTTTACTTGATAATACCTTTCTACTTGATTCTGGCTTGGAATGTCAAGATCAAATGTCAGATTTGATTTGGATCCATGAGTTGTCATGGGTAACCCCTCAACTAGTGATATCTTCTAATAAAAAAAGTAAAAATAAAATAAGAAAGATGGCTTTTTCAAAAATCATATTTAACCCTAAATTCAACCTCCGATAGACTTTAAACCTCTAGTTTGTTGCCGACCTTCTATTTCCTCGAAAGTGTTTGAGACTTTATGTCCGTTTTCTTAAGACTTCAAATCTTAACGCTCTAAAATTCTTCGCTAATAAAATCCAAAGATATCAATTTGATCTTCTCAAGATATAATTTTTTAAATAAAATCTAAAAACACCAATTCAATTCAGTTTAACGCTCTAAAATTCTTCGCTAATAAAATCCAAAGATATCAATTTGATCTTCTCAAGATATAATTTTTTTAAATAAAATCTAAAAACACCAATTCAATTCAGTTTTCTGATAAAGACATCTCCATAAAAACTTCTATCTAAATTACTATTCACAACCTTACCGATTTACTCTCCGTCGATAACATAATCCCTGACGTAGCATGTGGTCGGCAATTATATATACGATCGTTTATATCAATTCATTGTTTCGATAAAAACTTCTATCTAAATTACTAATCACAACCTCATCGATTTACTCTCCGTTGATAACATAAGCGCCGACGTAGCATATAAATAAGATCGTTTTCTCATCGATTTACTCTGCGTTGATAACGTAAGCCCGACATAGCATGTGATCAGCACTTATAAATATGATCGTTTTCTGCGAAATCTCCTCGTCTCATCCCCAAACCATTGATTGATCAACAACATTTGTCAAATCCACATGGCCAAAATCGTTTGTTTGAGCTTTCCTCGTGAACTCTCCTTCCAATATTAGGGCACCTGCAGTTTACAGGTTGCATGACCCAACCATGGCCTTCGGTCAACTTTCCCTTGTTATAGCCGTAAATATCGTTATATCCCATTTAACTTAAGCCAGGAAGAACACCTATGGAAGCAATAAATTTTTCATTACAGCTCAGATTCCGTTAAGTCCTGTTAAATTGATGATCTTATTAACTATCTCCTCGTCTATCTCCTCCTCCATTCATCCATCATCCATCTTTTTCACATTCAGAAGCCATTTCATTTTTCCAACTCATGAATGCTTGAAAATTTAAAAGTTACAGGTCACATAGCATATTTTTAAAGTTCCCATTTTGTTAAATCACACATAAATAACATTTAAACTATCCTAATTTTTAGGATGATGATATACTAAAGATGAATATGTTATTGTCGCTTTCAAAACTTAAAACTTCTATTTTACAAACATAAATTAAACATCAAAATTCAAATTTAAAATCTTTTATACGATGAACAATATCTAAACTGTTATAATACCTTTAAAATTAAATGATGATATACTAAAGATGAACATATTATTTCTGTGTTCAAAACTTAAAACTTCTATTTTACAAACATAAATTAAACACCAAAATTCAAATTTAAACTGTTAAATAATGTCTAGGATGATGATATAATAAGGATGAAGATGTTTTTTTATATGATATTTAAACTGTTAAATATTATTTAAATTATTCTAATATCTAGGATGATGATATATTAAGAATGAACATGTTTTTTTTTTTGGGGATTTGGTTATTGTGAGAAACCTGTTATGACCACTTACAAGGTCCAGCAGTTTCTTCTCTACCATGATCCTTCTTAAAATCAAGAGCTATACTTATCAATAGAGAATTTAACACAAAGCCACCACACACCCACCCCTCGCACACTCGCCCATACCCCTCACACACTCGCCCATACCGTGGTTTGAACCTTAAACCAAAGATGAACATGTTATTACAGCATTCAAAACTTAGAACTTCTATTTTATAAACATAAATTAAACACTAAAATTTAATCTAAACTGTTATAATACCTTAAAAATTAAATGATGGTATTGATATAACAAGGATGAACATGTTATTACAGTCTTCAAAACTTAAAACTTCTATTTACAAACATAAATTGGCCACCAAAATTCAAAGTCCTTGGCGACCTGAATAATGTTACAGTATATGTATAAGACCAAATCATCATTCATGGTCTCTCTCCTGTAAGCATCCACCCTAAAACCAGGTTCAACCTAAACCGTATTCCCTCTATACTTCGCCTTCCCCGGCATGCTCAACTTGTTGATCCGCCTCACGCACTCTGAGAACGACGCCGTCTTCTGAACCTGCGCAGGATTGGGAATATCCATGGCTTCCCCGACGCGTCGGCACGCCTCTTCCCTCATAATCTTGAGCCGCTCGGTTAGAGGCGGCAGCCGGTGCATCAGTTGCGCCGCAATATACTGCGCGGTCTTGGCCTTTTGCTTAAAAAAGGAATGCTTCAGCAACTTTTTCGCGCTCGGCCGCTTCTGCGGATCGCGCACCACGCAGGAGTTCACCATATCCTTAAACGATTTGGAAAATCTCGGCCCCTCTAATTTGGGAACCCCGCCTCGGGCCAAATAAGCGATAGCTCTCATCGGCTCGCTCTGCGGCACCGGCGGGTGCCCGCACGCCATCTCCATGGCCGTAATGCCGAACGACCAAATGTCGGCTCTGCAATCGTAACCACCCCCAATTTCATCTTGGGCAAACACGACCTCGGGCGCCATCCACGAAACCGTGCCGGCAAACGTTTTCTGCTTGGTTTTTCTCCCGTCTCCGGAGTCGAACACCCGCACGGATTCGCCGAAGCCGCCGAGCTTGACGGCCCCATCTCCGTCGATCAAAATGTTGGCGGCCTTCACGTCTCTGTGAATGTGGCCGGCCTCGTGAACGTATTCCAAGGCCTTGAGAACCTCCTTCAATACCGTGGCAATGAGAGGCTCCTCGAGCCCCGCCGGGTAGAGGGCCTTGAGAATCCCCTGGAAGGATAATACGCCTTTCAGCGACCCGCCCGGCATGAAGGGCATGACCTGCCAGAGGGAGTGGCTCACCATGAAAGCGCAGTGGGGGGAGAGAACGTTGGGGTGGGCGAGAAGCATGAGGGTCTGGACTTCGTGCTGGACTTTGGTGGGATCGATGGTGGAGTCGTCGAGATCGACGCACTTGATGGCCACGATTTCGTCCCACAGCACGCACTTGGCCATGTATACGATGGAACCTCGGCCTCGCCCTATTTCTTCCAGGAGGTGGTATTGCTGGCGGAGCAATGGGTAATACCTGTATGTGCTCCATTCGGCCTCCACCTTCGTAGTCTTCACAGAGAAGGTTCTGCCGATGGCCTTGAGAAGCATGTGGGTAGATGCCGAACGCTTCATGGTGGTGGGGAATGAATATGTATCTACCGAATTGCAGAGAACATCAGGAACTGGATAATTCCCTTTGTTGCTCCTGGGTGAAAGTAGGGGGGTTGAGTCGAGGTTATAGATAGGAGTTGGACATGTGAAACCGACAGATTCTGAAAAAATTGAGATGCTTGAAAACTGTGGAGAGAACGAGTCCCCCGAAGATGCACAAATAACCATACTTAGTAAGGATAAAAATATGGCATTAGCCCAAGATAGAACCTTGTTGACTGGGGTACAACTCTTCACAAGGTCAATAGAAACTAGATAAGCATGTCGTCATAGTTGCAATATGTTTGGGTGTGGGGATGAGAGTACCACAATATTAACATTATAATATATTTTTAAAATAATAAATTTTATAAAAATATTTTTAATAGTGGATTGGTAATTGTAGTGATGGTTGGGTACTTATTAAGAAGATATCTAGGTTTAAATTTTGGAGGAAGCCAACCCTTTGCAAAGGTTGTAGTCTTCAAATCCTCTGAGTGTGTGCTAGGTCGACGATGATGGTACGAATTTTGAGTGATCAGTGGTTCCCATCTTACATCGGGTCAATCAGATCGATGACAACAATACGAACCTTGAGTGATCAGTGGTCCCCATCTCACATCGGGTCAACCAGATCGATGACAACGGTATGAACCTTGAGCGATCAGTGTCCCCATCTCACGTCGGGTCAACAAAAACGAGTTAAATAAGTTTGTTGGGAGCAATCTTTGTGGTTTGAACCCTACCCTGACCAGCTATTAAAAATAGTGGTGTAACCAACTCTCCTATGTAATCCAAAAATAAATGAACTTTATAAAAATGTATTATTTTTTGGTTGAAGCAATGCCTAAGGGACCACCCTTTTGGGGTATAACAAGGGTAATTCTCCACATGATTCACAATATATTAATTTGGTGTTTGTATGGGAACATTATAATATATTTTTAAAATAATAAATTTTATAAAAATGTATTATTTTTGGGTTGAAGTAATGTTAAGGGATATTTTTGGGGTATAACAAGGGTTACCTTACCCTGATTTATAATATATTAATTTGGTGTTTTTATGGGACCATTATAATATGTTTTTAAAATAATAAATTTTATAAATATGTATAATTTTGGGGTTGAAGTAATGTTAAGGGACCACTTGACCACTCTACCATGATTCAAACATATCCTCTCATCTATTGGTTGATATTTTATTGAAAATCAATGGACTTTAAGAGGTGGGAGTTAGAAAATTTTAAATGTTAATATTTTTTTAACAATAACTTACATAAAATTTTTAGTTTTAATAGTAAAAAAGATTTTAAATATTTAGATGGTTAAACTTATTAACTATAGTTTATAATTATATATTTATATAATAAGTGAATGTGAGTTGCCTGAGTTTTATTAGGTAATATGGAAGGAAAGTTATTTGAAAGTTTTAATGAAAAGTTATGATGTCCTAGTTAGAAGTATGGATATCTAAGTTAGAGAAAAAAGAGAGCAAATATATAACATGTTTGATCTATTATATTAGAAGTGATCATCAATAATGAGATGATCTAGCATGACATAATGGTTCTTAAAAGTAAATTGTTAATATATAAATTTTGTGGATGGTCAAGGTTTTTGGAGGTTCAAAATTTTATAAGTGGAAATGAGAATTGAATTCAAATTATATGGTCTCTCTTCCTAATGGTATTTTTCCTCATCATCTTTTCTAATTCAAAAATCAAGAATAAAATAATAGGTGGTGGGCCTTCGTATAGGGGAGAGATGGCCTTTATTTAAGACCATTGAGTGAGGATTTTTTTTGTTGAGATAAAAGCTATTAAAAATATTTTGACATAGGTTAAACTTTTTGGACTTCCATATCAATTCATTGATAAGGATATTCTGAATAATAGTGGAAATACCTTAGGGAAATTCATTAAGGAGGAACCAACTATTAAGAAGCAAAATCATGATATATATACTAGATTTGTGTTGCTATGGATATTTTAAATCCTTTGTCATAATTGTTGAAGATATTACATTATCTGGTAAATGATAAAATACCCCCATGGTACATTTGTACATATACCCCCATGGTACATTTGTACATTTGTAAATATTATATTATAAAGTGATTTACTAGATTAGGGAATGTGGGTTATGTTTTCTTAAATTTATGTGTCAATGTGTGAAAGTGTCTTGTAATAAAATGTGTAAAGTGTGAGTCTGCAATGTGTCATGTAAGTAAATCTAGATTCGTATGTGTAGGTGTCAAATATACAAGTGAAGATTCACATGATATGTGGTAAGATGTAAAGTCAAGAGTTATAAGAGTTTTGTCATATATGAGGAAAGAAATGATGCATCTCCCATATATGTGAGGAAAACAATAGTCAAGTATTCAAGAGTCATCTTCTAAGGTTATATTATGAAGACAAAGCTCCATGTTAGGACCCCATCCTGACATTATTTTTGTAATTTTCATATGATTATGTAATGATCCATTTCCAATGTGGGGACCCTTTTATAATGTTATTTTGTAATACTTTGTAATGGTATGTGGAAAGTAAGGCACCTAGACAAGTGGGGTCATTTCATGTAACCGTTATCAAGAATGTAACCGATGTTTGGTAGAAGATTCTAGCTCGAGTGGTATTTTGCATGTAAGCCAACTCTTGAGCATTAGGTTAGGGTTGCATGAAGTGTATATTTAAAATATATGGATCCATGTACAAATGTATCTTTTTGTAAATTAATGAAAGTATTGAAGGAGGTTTCCCCCTTGAAGAGGCCTACGATTTTGTGTTATTTTGTGAGATTGTTTCATTTATGCACTTAATTTTTATATTGCAATAGTTTGTGTTTCAAGTATTTATGTTTATTTGCAATATTTGTGTAAGTTTATTTTTAATAGTAGGTTCCTAACAAGTGGTATTAAGAGCGCTTTTCAAGGTCGAGTTTCATTGCAAATACAATAGTTTTTGCCCCACCATTCTGACTTCTAGATATATTTTTTCATATTTTCCATTTTTTCTTGATCCTTTATCTAAAAAAAGAGAAAACCAACAAAAACATAGTCCTTTTTTTCAATAGTTTATTAGGTTAAAAACCCTATGTTAGGGGTTTTAAAATATCATAGAGGATTTATCATTATTGGCTAAGCTAGATTACTCATAAAGCATCTAGTGAAGTGAGGGGCAATTAGGCTCCAATACCCAGGCCTTAGACAACACCCATCTACAAAATTGAGCTCCCATGTATCTTTGGGTATATTAGGAGACCACCTAGGATTAGGAGAAACCTTTAGCCCTAGGAAGATTTTTTGACCTTGTATTATCCATAGTACACTAGACACAACATCCAAAAAGATCACCCTCTCATACTGTTAGAGAGGCAAGTAGTGTGCTCAAGGGTATGTGTGGAATCCTCCTTGAGTAGTGGCCTAAAATATTGGTTTGAGCACTATCATTCATCACTGTGGTATAACATAGGGCCTATGGGTAGTACATCCTCCCTGGCTTAGAGTACCTAGTTTTGTTCCACCTGCAAACAAAAATAATCTATCTATGAATGTTAAATCTACAACCACAAATTTCTTGACAAAAATTGAGCATATAGAGGGGACTTCCCTATCATAGAATATTATTTGAAATAGAGAAAGGAATTGGTGAACATAATAGAAACAATCATGATAGATTTTGCTAGTGTCAATAATAGAAAGGTATCACTTCAATCTGTGAACAATAATAGGTAGGTCAATTTTTTTAGTTTCTAGTGTCAATAGCAGTCGTTTGTGATAGTCAAGCTTATAATAGGTAGATAATTATCAATGATAGAGTCAAAACAACCAATTGTCAATATTAGAAACCATAGTGTCAATGACCAAATAGTGTTAGTAACAGATAGTGCAAAGATAGTGTCAATAATAGGTAGTGTAGGGATAGTGTCATAAGGGGTTGGTTGACAAAAAACTCATCTTTTGAACCAAGCCTCCAAGTGGAAAATTGACAACACTAAGAAACTTGACAACAAAGCAAATAAAAAATTTGGATTGTCCAAAACTAATGTTGTGATATATAGCTCATTGTGATCATCTTGTTGAGTTGATCATTTTGATATATTACACCCAAGCACTTTTTTTGGCTTCTTACTAAAAATAGTAACCCTTGAAATCACACTTCTATTTTTAGTAAGTTAGTGGTAGTTGTTCAAATCACTCCAAAATGGTTGGTGGTACTCATGGACACCAAAAGGAGGTCAAGCAAGCCAACTCTTTGGAGACAATAGGAACCATAATTAATTCCTTTATGGAGACAATGCAATTTGTGAAGGATGACATACAATGTTTGAGAAGTGACTACTTTAGCTCCAAAGCCAACTTTGAAGACCACTTCTTAGAGCTTGAGGAAACAATTAAGGATGGCCCAAAGGTATTTGAGCATCATGACATTGAACACACTAGTCAAGGAAAAGGACTCCATAGGGACAAGGAAGGCTCTCACACTCTTTTTTATTAGGATGCTCCCTTTAAGATGCCTAAATTAGAATTTTCTAAGTTCAACGAAAAGGATGTTGATGGGTGGTTATGTCATGTGGATTAGTTTTTCAAACTTCACAATGTCCCTAAATATTTGTGGATCACTATGGCATCTTTTAACTTTAAATCTGAAGCTTTACAATGGTATTAGTGGTTACAACATACAATTCTTTACCCTTCTTGGGAAGTTTTTGAGTCCAAATTACTCACTCATTTTGGCCCTAGTGAGTATGAGGACTTCATAGGAGCATTAACCAAACTGATACAAACCTCTAAAGTTCATGACTACCAGACCCAATTTGAAAAATTGGCTAACAGGACCAAGGGGTTGAATGAAGGATATTTTTTAGTTGTTTTGTTAGTGGCTTGAAGGATGATCTCAAGGCTAAGGTCAAGATGTTCAAACTTAAACTATGATGCAGGCCATAAGCTTGGCATGGTTGGTCAAAGAAAAATCCTCAGCTCAAAGGAGGACACCTAAATTTCCACAAGCTAAACCCTCCTTTCCTTCCAAGATCACATCCAATGTTGAACATAAATCTACTCCTTACAAGTGCTTGACTACCGAAGAGATGGATGCTCGATGCGCCCAAGGTTTATGTTATAATTATGATGAAAAATATACATGAGGGCATAAGTGCATCCAAAATAAGCTATTCTTGATTGATGTAGAGGAGTCAGCAAGTAGTGAACAACTTGAGGATGAAGTAGAAACATCAAAGGAACCACCTCCAGATGAGGGTGACACACAAGAAGAGCCACAACCCAAAATTTTTATTCATGCCCTTGTAGGGATTACTACCCCATAGATAATGAAAGTAGTCAATTTTTTCAAACGCCAACGTCTTATAATCCTCATTGATTCAGGTAGCACACAACTTTATTGATCCTCAAGTTGCCAAGCAAGCCAATTGGTACATACATACATACATGCAACTCTTTTGAGGTTATGGTGGCAAATGGTAGAACCCTACCTTGTAAAGGTAAATGCCACAATATTAAGTTAAAGCTAGGGGATTATGAGCTCAAAATGGATATGTTTTCTCTTCAACTAGGGGGATGTGATATTGTGCTTGGAGCTCAATGGTTAGGTACTTTGGGAACCATCACCTAGAATTTTGTAGAGTTGTGGATGTAGTTTTCACAAGATGGTCAGTCCTACACTCTTTGTGGATTACAAGCAGGATCTCCTTAAATTATCAATTCAAACCATATGGAGAAGCTATTAAAAAAATCTTCTCATGGGGTAATCACTTAGATATTTTCCATACAACCACCCCCTTCAACCAAGGATAAACTTCCAATAAATTTGCAACTCATTTTGACCAAGCATGATGTAGTCTTTATGAAACCAATAGAATTACCATCCCATTACTCCCATGATCATGCAATTCCATTGGTACCTAGTAGTGTGTTGCCTAACATCAAAACTTATCACTATCCCCATGCACTTAAATTAATAATTGAGACTTTATTACAAGAATTTCTAAAAGTGAGATTCTTTCAACCTAGTAATAATCTTTATTCTTCTCTAGTCTTATTGGTTCACAAGAAATATGGGTCTTGGTGGTTGTGTATAGATTTTTGTGAGCTCAATAAGCTCACTATTAAGGATAAATTTCCTATCCCCATGGTAGATGAATTACTAGATGAGTTGCATGGTGCTATGTTTTTCTCCAAGTTAGATCTTCATTTGGGTTACCATTAGATATGGCTCAAGGAGGAAGATATTTCCAAAATAGCATTCCACACTCATGAGGACCATTATGAATTTTTGGTGATGTCATTTGGCTTGACCAATGCACCTTCCACATTTTAGAGCCTCATGAACAATATTTTTTTCCATTCCTTCGTAAATTCATTTTAGTTTTCTTTGATGATATTTTAGTTTATAGTCACTCTTGGGAAGAGCACCTCATCCATGTGGATCAGACTTTGCAGCTTTTGGCTCAACATCAACTTTATGCTAAGAGGTCCAAGTGTTCTTTTGGGTTGTCTAAAGTAGAATATTTGGGACACATTATCACCAAGGATGGAGTTAAGGTAGACCCTAAAAATATCCAAGTAGTTCAATATTGGTCGAAGCCTCACACTCTTAAGGGTCTTCATGGATTTTTGGGGCTCATAAGACTATTACCAAAAATGTATCCTCAATTATGACAAAATCATTGCTCCTTTAACAACCATGTTAAAAAAAAATTCTTTTACTTGGACAAGCCCAACTAAGCAGACTTTCATTGATCTTAAGCATGCTATGATAACTACTCTAGTCTTAGCAATACCTAATTTATCTAAACCATTTGTCATTGAAATTTATGCTTCCAACAATGACATTGGAGTCGTGTTGATGTAGGAAGTATGTCCCTTGGTCTTTACTAGTAAAGTGCTTTCAAATCAAAAATTAGGTAGATCAACTTATGCAAAGGAGATGCTCGTTATTTTGCATGTGGTTACCCACTGGAAACCCTATCTCATTGGGCATCATTTTTCCATTAAAACATATCATCAAAGTCTCAAGTACTTCTTGGAGTAGCAGGTCACTACCCCAAAATAACAAAAGTGGGTCTCTAAACTCATGGGCTATGATTATGATATTACCTATAAAAAAGGTAAGGATAACATTGTGGTAGATGCACTCTCTTACCAATTTGAGGCTCAAAGTATGTTGTGTGCCATCTCTTCACCCATACCTCAGTGGATACATTCTCTTCGAGAGGAAATTCTTAAGGACACAAACTTACAAAATTTGATTTCCTTACTTCAAGAAACACCCACCTCATGTCCAGGGTACACTTGGGATGGATAAGATTTGTGATATCTCCAATACCTTGTTATTCCCCACACTTCTCAACTTTAGAAACTCATCTTGAAGGAGATGCATGCTTCACCCATTGTAGGCCATTCTAGGTTCCTCAAGACCTATGAAAGGATTAAACATATTTTTTTCTAGAAGGGCATGAAGAAGGACATTCAAAATTTTATGGTAGCATGTGACATATGCCAATGGATGAAAGGAAAAACGATGCATTCTCTAGGAACTCTTCAATCATTACCTATTTCCAAACAAGTCTAGATAGATATTTCCATGGACTTTATTGAAGGGTTACAAAATTTTGGAGGCAAATTAGTTATTTTCATGGTAGTGGATCATCTCTCAAAATATATTCATTTTTTTCTCTCTTCCATACTTACATGGCCCATGCAATCACCCAAATTTTCCTCAATTTTATCTTTCACCTCCATGGCATACCCACATCCATTTCATTTGATTACAACCCTAGCTTCACTAGTAATTTTTGGAAAAAAAATTAAATTGTAGGGAACTAAGCTCAAAATGAGTTTAGCTTATCATCCACAAATGAATGATCAAACTAAAATTATCACTACATCAAAAAAGGGCTTTAATGGCAATTTTTAACCGCCCTTAAAGGTCTTTAAATGTGATTATTCAATCACCATCTATGAGGGCATTGTAAAAGTCTACATCATACGATGATGGTTAAAAACTACCTCAAAAAGCCACCCTCTTAGGGTTTAAGAGATCGGTTTATAACCACACTCTTAGGGCTATGAGGGTGGTTAGTAATTATCCTCTTAGGACTAAGAGGGCGGTAAAAAAATACCCTCTTAGGGTTAAGACTCTAAATACTAAAAGAGTGATTTACAACCACCCTCTTAGACCCTAAGAGGGTAGTTTTAAACCACCCTCTTAGCCCTAAGAGGATGATTTTAAACCGCCCTCTTAGGGTAGGGCCTAAGAGGGTGGTTAAAAACCACCCTCTTAGGGCTAAGAGGGTGGTTAAAAATCATCCTTGTAGGGCTAAGAGGGTGGTTTAAAACTACCCTCTTAGGGTCTCACCTAAAAAAATATAAAGGATACCTCAACTGAAATAGCATAGCACTCAACAATGGTTTGCCTCAGTTGAAACAACATAACACTCAATCAAAGGAGCACCTAAATCCAAACCAACATAGTACCCATTTTTTATGTTGAAGAGAATATTAAAAAAATCTTGCACCCACAATAAAAAGCCTTTTAAATTCAATGGAGTAAATAGAATACTACAACTGGGATGATGATCCCAAACAATATTGAAATCAATCTCCTCAAGCTATTGCATGCTAATATCAACCTTCCACCCAATAGAAAAACCTGGAAAAAACCAACCATACGCTCAATAAAGTCTCTTTGAATATCAATTACTTTGAAGACTTGGTACTCCAGATAAGAGGTCCAAGGTTCAAGTTCAAAAGGGGGTCAGGTATGTATACCTTATAGGTAGATAGCACAACACAAGTGTCTACTCCCACATATAGTGGATCCAAGGAGTACAAGGTGGTCTGATATGTGTAATGCTTGTGGACCTTAAGAGTTAATTGATCAAATGTTATGTTCTGCAAGGCAACTATTAGCATGAAACTATATGAATTAAGCAAAGGGACTAGTGCTAGTGATATTTCAAACCAAAGCAGGCATCTTACCAAATATTACAAACATAGTGGTCATTGATTATGCATACATGTATGCAAAATTGAATATATAACCTAAATACTATTAGGAACACTAAGGATTATGTCAAATATCAAATGCACTATTAGTGTGACACTCTCATTTGGATTCAAGCAAGCATAATAGACTTGAAGGCCAACCTAAAGGAAAGGTTGTAGTACACCATATGCAAATGAGTATTCTTCATGTAACTATATTGTATATTGTGCCTATGATAAATATGAAATGGGTCACTAAGGAAGAGCCTATTGAGCACATTGAAAATTCCCATTAGAAGGACTCTACTAGGAATGCCACCCCTTAATGACAAGAGCTAGGAATTCTTCCAAAGAAACTTGTCCAATGGGGACATGCTTTGTTCAAGAAGTGATTTGAAGGTAAGGCTTAAGCTCCATATGTGCAACAAGAAATCATGCAAAATTGTAACCATACTCCAGTCAAGTCAAAATATGTTATAAAACTTGTGAAAATGCATAGGAAGAAACCTTGAAATCAATGAAAGAAAACATCCATACAAGAGAACACCAATCTACAGTTAAGTTCCACATCTGGTCAATAGAATTACAAATAGAATAAATTTAAGCATATTTATCTGAGTTGCATTAAAGAGCAAAATGTAGTTTGGCTTCCACATCATGAAAAACAGGCCTCAAGTTCAACATACCATCTAGAGCAAGTCATAAAAGTTTAGATCTAGCCTATTGAAAAAAGAAATCAAGGTGTTTCAGGAAGATCAAATAGGAATTTCATCCTAGTTTTGAAATATTCTAGAGCTAAGACACCATTAAGAATAGAATATTTCCCCTTGTTCAATGTATTATTAGTATATGATCTGAGGACCAACATTCTCTATCAGATATTCTCAGACAACATAGAGCCATGCATGTAAATTCAAGAAGTTCAACTTGTTGCTAGACAAGGTTGTGCTTGAAAAGCTATTCCCAACCATGTCTATAATATCTTTGTAATGCAGCCAACAACTACTCATGAAAAAGGACAAGATGAAAGCAAAATCAAGAAAATGAATTCAAAATGTTTGCATTCCACCATGGGATAGAAAAGCAATACCAATCTTGATCTCATTATAACATAAGATGAGTCCTTCAAAGGGGCTACATACCTAAACTCTGAAGCAGATATAAGTTAAATTTACTCTTTGTATTTTATTTAGAGTATCAAGCACACTAGTTCTCTACATAGATTTTAGAGTCCATAGTCAAAATACAATAAATAGAATGCTACAACTACCAAGGCTACCATCAAAATATTGACAAATTAGATCTTGAAGCTTAGCATTACACATAGTTTATTTTTAATAATATATGGAATATTTTCTCTTAGATTGCTGGATGAAAACCAAGTTATTATTTATGAACAACAATGATCTATTGCACCTCTTACATGTACAAAAGCAAGAAAGAAAGAAATTATATTATGCCCAAGAGTGACCAAAGGAGGTAAATGAAATTCAAAGACCACATGGTTAGAATATTTAAGTACTAGGGTAAAAAGAACCCAATGAGCTCAAGAAGTGACTAAGAGATAAAACAATAAACCATTGTAAATATAACCATAGTGGGAAAACCCAAAATACATAATAAATAGGATAGATTTCAGTGGGTAAACCATTGGAAGAGAAAATTTAGCATAGATTTCAGAGTCCATAGTCAAAATACAATAAATAGAAGGCTACAACTACCAAGGCTACCATCAAAATATTGACAAATTATATCTTGAAGCTTAGCATTACACACAATTTATTTTGAATAATATATGGAATATTTTCTCTTAGATTGTTGGATGAAAACCAAGATATTATTTACGAACAACAATGATCTATTGCACCTCTTACATGTACAAAAATAAGAAATACATAAATTATATTATGTCCAAGAGTGACCAAAGGAGGTAAATAAAATTCAAAGACCACATCCAGTTAGAATATTTAAGTACTAGGGCAAAAAGAACCCAAGGAGCTCAAGAATTGACTAAGAGATAAAATAGTTTACCATTGTAAATATAACCATAGTGGTAAAATCCAAAGCGGACAAACCCTAATTCTGTAAATCAAGTAAAAATACAAACAACCATATGAGAGGGATCCCCTCAAGACAAAGTAGTAGTAGATGAAGGCCAATAGTGGAGACTAAGGACATAAATAAGAATGTGTTTATACCCAATGGAGAAATAGAAAGCACAGTTGTAAGAATGCTAAATGAATGAAAAAATATTATTTCAAGTGCAAAATTAGTTATGATTATATATGTAAATGGAAAATTCTTATTTCAAGTGCAATTCTTATTTACTGATTTAGGTGAATAAACAACCTGAGCCCTCCATATAACGGCCAGATGTCTAAACATCCCTACCTATCCCAACCATCAGAGATGAGGCGAGAGGGTATCCTAAGACTTATGTCATATACATAAATATCCATCTATACAAATCAAGTACTATTGCTAAGGACTGGGACTAAGAGTCAAACATGAAACATCAAGTTGATAAATAAGGAGACCAACATTTTGTTAGCACACTTTTAATAGTAACAATCCTAGTAAAAATATGCATCATAACCAATATTTTAAGTATTAGAGCACCACAAATGAAGATTGCTTACAAATACTATGGATCCTTACCTAAGCATACAACTTGTATCTTATGCCTCAACCTCCAATCTATAAACTTATGTCAAAACATCAAGAAAATTGATATACTAATGCATGTAATATAAATGTTTATCTCAAAACAAATTGATTGCATTTGTATGGAAATAATGGGTTCATATTTGATTGTTTATAGTATAGATAAAGTAACTATTAGAAATAAAAAAAATACATGGGCTACCCAACCAATTAAGGATTGAAAGAAACAAAACAACAAATAAACACGCTCAAATATCAGTATGTATGACATCCTTGTTTTGTCAAACAATGTAATAAAATAGTTGAATAACAAAAACAACAATATAAAAGACTGGAAAAATTATACCAATTGTATTGACAATAGGAAAAGTACAAATAAAAAGGATCCCCTACTAAAATGTAGGTAAATCTCACTTATTATTGATAAAAGCAACAAAAGGAATTAAATTATACCCATTCCCTCTATCAATGCTTGTTTTCCCCATAAGTTTCAAGTAGATCTTGATCATTAACTCTGTATTATTATTATTATTGTTTTTATTATTATTATTATTCATTTCAAACATTGCACTGAGGGTTGAATATTTTAGTTTCCATTTACAGCAACCCAAACCATACCTAATAATTTGGTTAGTAATTAAAACTACACACATTCATCCCATAGAGTATGTGGTGTTACAAAAAGAATAATATGAGCTCAGAGGTAAGACAAATGTGGAAGAAATCATTAGGAAATCCCAAAGGGACTCCGAGGTTTCTAGGAACAAGCATAATGTACACAATGTCACTACTAGCATTGCATATTCCACTCTCCACTCGATCGTCATTTTCCTCAAGTGGAAAATTCATCAAAATCATCTTGCCCAATGTTTACTACTTTAGACTATGTGGCACAAGTGAGAACATTATTATGATTAAACAACAAAAAGTTATGATCATAATGAAGAACAAGGTGCCAAGGGTCCTTTGGATCAATGTTCTCAAGACTAAGAAGTACAACTTAGAAAAATTAAATTTTTTTATAGATTCTAATACTAACATTAACATGTCAAGAAGTAAATATGGTGAAGCATGGAGATTGGGGCCTACTCTATGTCTCTACAAAAAGTATGCTTGAATGATGGTATTCGATAAGGCTGATGTATTTTTGATAGTTTTTGGGTTTCTTTTTTTTTGCATTTGGGATTTCATTCAATTGGTCAAACCCAAGTCGATTTAAGCCTCATTCTCAGTCAATCTTCAGCTCTCTGTGATTTACATCTTTAAGGACTTCATCCCCATGAATGATAGTTCCTCCTAATCAATTATATATATATATATATATATATATATATATATATATATATATATATAAATAATTAGGAGGAATAGTTTTATGTCGGCAAGCAATAATTCCAATAGCAAATTCCATATTAGCACTATATGGTGCAACATTTCAAATAGAACAGTTGAATGTGATTACGCCTAGCTCTCCTAACCCATGGTTTCAATTGACACATCAACATGCAATGGGAAGTTTGAGGATTTAATATATTGTTTGAAGATGTCTGAAATATACAAATATTGTGCTCATGATTAACATTCATCCTAGTTCTTTGGAACCCTTGTATATTTTGAAATATCTAGTAGACGGAATATGTGCTCTAATGCTACACACTGACCTGTATTCCACTTCTTTCAATCATATAATCAATGCAATCATTGTATTTTGATATATTAAAGGGGTAGTTCCCTTTATATATATATATATATCCTAAATTATCAATAAAAAAAGTCATTGATAAATTCTAATCTAATATCTTTCTAGATTTATTATCCTTGGAATTTTGTTTTCCATAAATGTAAAATATACTATGATATTAATGGAGGAAAAATGTACAAATAGTATGAGACAAGTCCACCAAATTACTGGAACATCTATCTCCCTAAGCTTCTTTAAAAAAGTATCAAAAACTGAAAATTCTAGGTTGCATAACCTTTCAATGTCTTATATATCAAATATCATGTGCAAAATCGACTCATCCCAACAGCATATTTCCATGAAAGTAAAATCACCTAAGAAGTTGCCAAAAATTGTTCTATTGAAAACATGCAACAAGTAAGAGTTGTTTGTTTACATATGACATACCTTTTTCAGTGATTTGAATTAGTTAATTAAGCCATGCCTAATAGCCACTTGCTTATGCAAATTGATGCAAACAATGCTTCTACAGAAGAATGTTATATCAATTACAACAATATCTTGTTTGCATTGTTAATTTCTATTATGTTTTCAATTTGGAAAACTCTATGTAGAGAAGGATATTTGTTAGTTACAACAAAAGCGTATCAAGAAAAAAATGTGAAAGTATCCAGATATGACAACCTAATACCAAGTCCTCATGTATGTAGTCTGGTTTACATTTTGTACTACCTATTAGAGATTAGGGTGTTTAATGGTAAATATGATTTGTAATAGTGTTGTTTCCATGGCTAGAGGTCACAATAAGAGAATCTGAATTCGAAAATTTAGTTCCTTTAGTAAGTCTTTAGTTCTACCACACCCTCCGAAAAAAAAACATACCATTTTTCAACATTTTAATTTTTCACAAAAGGCACACTATTTATCCTACAATTAGTAATGTGATCTTTGAAAAGTAATGTTTCAAAAATGCCTTTCCAAGATACAAGTTGTGTGACTTCATATTAAAAGAGTTTATGTTAATTTAGAGTGTCTTACTCTTATAAAGGTCATCTTTCCTTTGTTATTAATATAATCAGTCTTTCAACTGTTAAGTTCAAGAAAAGCAAGAAGTACTATGTATTACGGTGCTTTTAATACTGAGCCATACTGAATCATGACAAGGTGAAATATAAAAGTTGGTATATAAGTTGAAAAGATGATGATCTTTAATAAAACAAGAAAACCTTGCCAATGTTTCTTTTTTTCGTTTTGTAGTAAAAAAATTTCCTTCAATTCGATTTTATCAATTTCCAACAACCATTCTTGATGTCCTCACATATTTAATTAGATAAACATGAATCCCTATTAATTTGAGGAATCCACCTTTTTTAAAATAATGAGCTACAAGATTGACTCCAAACTAAATTACTTTACTTCACCACATATTATAGGAAGCCATATTGGTTTCTTGCCATAAGAAAACCCTATCCTAGTAGACATCTCTACATTCACCTTCAAGGCCTTGTATATTCTTTTGAAAGAGTGTAATTTTAAGTTCTTACAATATAATATGAGATTCAGGCTTAGATAGATTGGTAAGGTTCAATTTACTATAAGTCTTAGAATAGAAACCAAAGAGTTATAGAGTTTAAATATATATATAAGAAAACTAAAAATTGTATTTCACAAGAAGTTTGTCATGTCAATAAGTGCTTGTTAGCATTTTTACCACACTACAGTCATAAGTAAAAAAAGGTGAAAATCAGAAAGCGGCCATTTTTAGAAAATTAGCCTAAATATACACCTATGAACTTGAAAAACTACCCAAAGGAGAGGAATTGAAAAAATAGACTTATGGTGAAAGAATCACCCCAATATCCTAAACGAATTGAGAGATATTAAATTTTTTGTCTCGAGAAATTTCTTCAACACAGCTTAAAAATACAATATGAAGACTTTAGAGGCCCCAAAGAGAGATGAAAACTGGATGAAATGGATAGTACATATTTTTTTCTATTTTAGATCTCTTCCCAAGATTTCCAATGATATATTACAATAGAAAATCGGGTCAACGGATCAAAATTTATGGCTCTAGGAAGCTATACCACCAAAAATCCATTTTCGAGCACTTTTGGGGTAAAATTCATTTTCACCCTTCCTTTGTGGTGAAACTACCATGATGAAGAGATTTTATATAAGTGAGAAGAAGGAAAATTTTACAAGTGATGAAGACTGATCAAAGTCAAAGGCGCTTTGGGAAGGGGACAAAAATAATTTTTGCCCCTCTTCAAGGTGAAATTCCAATTAATAGCTTCTTCGGGCCAAAAATAGAAAGGAGAACATGTTGGGCACAGTCAAAGTCAAAATCACCCCTCAATAGGGGTAAAAACCATTTTCACCCCTTTCAGGGGTGAAATCCTAAAAAAAATAGTTTCAGATCATAAATGGGAAGATGACATCATCCAAGTAATGAAAAGGCATGAATTGGTCAAGGGCTAAAGTCAAATATGCATTCACTCCAAAGGAGAGGCGAAAAGCCCTTTCACCTTCCCTAGGGCAAAACTACATTTAAAAGGGATAAGTTGTGTGAGCCCATGTCAAAGAAAAAAGGTGAACATATTTCCAAATCCGAAGTAGCAAGGGTACATGTCAATAGTAGGTTAAAAATTTAAAGATCTTTCGCCCCAAGTGAGGGTCGAAACTCCCTTGCGAAAGCACATTACAAAAGGAGAGTGCATTGTGGGTCCTACCTTGAGAAACTAAAATATTGCAAAAAGTACTTCGCACCAAGTGAGGGACGAAAATCCCATTTTCCACTCTTTGGGGCGAGCATAAGTTTCAAATGCAATGAAATGTTTTTGCCCTTCTTAGGGGCGAAAGCACAACAAATTATTTCGAAATGCGTGTTGTGGGGCCTGATGTTTAGTTTCCAAATTGGAAGAATTAAAAAGGTATTTTCACCCCAAAGGAGAGGTGAAAACCCCATTCGCCTCTCTTTGGGGTGAAAGTGTTTTAAAAGCCAACGAAAAACGGTAGTGCAAGGTGGAAAAGTAGGACAAAACTATAAGAATTATTGTTTTTCGTATTTTGGTTAATACTGTAGGTGCACGCTCCAAATGAAGGTATGAATAAATTGAAGCCAATGCAAGGGAAAAAATATATTTGGGCACAAAATAGTTGCTATAATGAGACGTGTTGGGCTAATGATCGAAATATCAGAGAAAACTTTGCACAGGGTGTTTTCATCCAACTTCATTCCGAAAGAGCCAGTCACCCCATTTTTGGGTGAAATCAATTTTAAATAGCAAAGGAAACTTTTCCAAGATACCATTTGTGCAAAAAAAATTGAGAAAGACTAGGGAATGATGGAATTTAATTTTTGGGCAAAGCAGACAATTTTTGGGCCCAAATTTTAGCTGAGAATTTGCAGGATTAAATGTTAAAGGGTGATTTTGATTTTGATTATTTCCAAAGCACCATACACCAAATCCACATTTTTTCAAAGCAACATTTATATCTGGTAGACATTTTTGATGAAGGTGGAGTTCCAAGGCACAAGGGTGAAGAGAATTCAATGACCAAGCTCCCGATCTTCAAGCAACTTCACTACATCCTAATGCACTGAAGTTCAAGGCCACTTCCCATCATTTAATCATGTCGATTTCCCATGTTATTATCCCACTAAATCTAGATCATGGTTTCCATGAAGAATATTTTGACCAAAACCTCACTAATGTCGAGGAGAAAATTATTCACGTTGGTTTTTGATCCACCAGCATTTTATTTGTAAGTGCATTAAATGAAAGAGGAGCAACCCTCTATAAATACTAGTCATTTTCATGTAAAAAGGAAGGATGGACACTCTGCAGAAAAAGACTTCAAGTTTTTAGCATCAATAGAAATGCTTCGGCTTCTAGTTCTTTGAGTGATTTTGCATTTGATAATTTTCTGTGTAATTTCTAAAGGTTTTCATTTCCATTATTTTTTGTGAGTAAATTCTACTTCTGAATTTAGTCTTTGCTAGTGAGGAAGTGAACACTGAAATGCACTTTGGGGTTATTTTCTTGCATAACTGTTAGAATTTTTTGTGCTTGTATTTTTGTTGCATGTTGCTAATTGCTTGGTGAGATTTCGGTTGTTAATCTATCCCATCCTATACTACTGGCTTATATCTCTATTTCCCTATTTCTTTCCTATTACCCTAAAATTTTAATAGAATTAGATTAGTAAGGGAGCCAACCCTCTCTAGAGATTGGCTCGGAGGACATTTCTTTCCTCTGGCCTTTCAATGTTGGTCGGGTCTAGGGCGCACAGGGCATGGACTTTGTAAGTAGGCAAATTCGTGACCAACAGTGCCCTGGCTAACTTTGTAGAAGATACATCCAATTCAAATATAGGAAATATAAATTTGAGGTCATGCTAATATAATAACCACTCATGGTTGGCAATATTTTCTATTAAAGAAAAATATATTTCTTTCATGTTGGTAATTTCTTAGGTTTGAATTATTGCTGAAATCTAGCCTCTCATTAGGGTTTTCTTACTGGTATTAATAAAATTGAAAACTAAAAACTAAAGGAAGACCAAACGAAGCTCTAAATGAAAATAGAAAGAAAACCCAAATACAAAATCTAGCATCTCATTAGGGTTTTCATATTGGTATTAATAAAATTGAAAATCAAGATAAGACCCAATGAAGCTCTAAATGAAAATAGAGAGAACATCCAAATACATATACATAGTAATCAATATACCCTTTTTCTTTTTGTAGTAAAAACGTTTCCTTCAATTTGATTCTATTGCTTTCCAACAACCATTCTTGATATCCACACATGTTTTATTAGATAACAATGAATCCCTATTAATTTAAGGAATCCAGCTTTTTGAAAAGAAATAGCCACAAGATTGGATCCAAACTAAAGTACTTTGCTTCACCACATATTACAAGAAGTCATGTTGGTTTCCTACCATAAGTCAACCCTATCCCAATAGACATCTCTACATGCATCTTCAAGGCCTTGTATATTCTTTTTAAAGAGTGCAATTTTAAGTTATGATATTATAATATGAGATTCAAGCTTTGACAGATTAGCAAGGTTCAATTTACCATAAGTCTTAGAATAGAAACCAAAGAGATATAGAATTTGAAAAAATATATAAGAAAACTAAAACTTATATTTCACAAGGAGTCTGTTATGTCAATAAGTGCCCTGGATAACTTTATCGGAGAGATACCCAATTCAAAGACAAGAAATATCCATTCAAAGATAAGAAATATCAAAAAATATATTCAAACATCTACTTGTCACAACATAATTTTTTTCAAATCAAATGGTATAAGCTCAACTCTTATATTCAATTTTAAATTTTGCATACCAAAATATACAAGTTTATATTCAATTTTAAACCCTAGCTCTATTATTTCCATAGTCCCTCCATTGTGTGCTTTTAAAATGCTCAAATCCCTAGCTTTGCTAATCCTACGGTTCCTTCATCACGCATTGCTGAAATGTTCAAAGCCCTAGATTTGCTATTCCTAAGGTCCCTCCATTGTGTGCTACTAAAATTCTCAAAGCCCTAGCTTTGCTATTTCTATGGTCCCTTTATTGCACGTTGCTAAAATACCCAAAGCCCTAGCTCTACTATTCTTGTCGTCCCTCCATCGCACACTACTAAAATGCTCAAAGCCCTAGATCTACTATTCCTAAGGTCCCTCCATTATGTGCTACTAAAATTCTCAAAGCCCTAGATTTGCTATTTCTATGGTCCCTCTATTGCACGTTGCTAAAATACCCAAATCCCTAGCTCTACTATTATTATCCTCCCTCCATCGCACACTACTAAAATGCTCAAAGCCCTAGCTCTGTTATTCCTATGGTCCCTTTGTCATGCACTGCTAAAATGCTCAAAGATCTAGCTCTACTATTCTCATGGTCCCTCCATCGTGTGCTGCTAAAATGCTCAAATCCCTAGCTCTACTATTCCCGTAGTCCCTCCATCGCACGCTATTGAAATTCTCAAAGTGCCAAAATATTTTCTCATAGTTTTATATTTTTTTTTTTTCATTGAGACCCTAAGAGGGTGGTTATAAATCACCCTCTTAGGGTTGCCTAAACCACCCTCTTAGACTTAATAGGGCAATTTAAAACTGCCCTCTTAGGACAACCTAAGATGACAATTTATAATCGTTGTCTTAGGGTGACCTAAGAGGGTGGTTATAAACCACCCTCTTAGGTCTAAGAGGGTGGCTATAAACCACCCTCTTAGGGCCAACCTAAGAGGATAGGTATCCTAAGAGAAAAAAATTTAACTACCCTCTTAGGATCTATTAAGGCAGTTTTTTACCATCATAATAAACCACCTTATTTTAGCCACAATTAAACCCCTTCTTTTTGGTTTAGTGTATCAACAAATGTTTGGAGACTTTCCTTCATTGCTTTGAATTTGATCATCCTACACAATGGGTAAAGTGGCTTCCCTTGGCTGAGTGGTGGTATAATATTTCCAATCACACTACAACCAAGGATAATCCTTTTGAAGTAGTGTTGGCATTTTTGCCACATTTTTTTGTTGTTGTTGTCCATGCAAAATAATGCACAAATTGTAGATATACTCACTCCTCTGTTTGCCTCTCCAAGCACCTCGAAAGGGATAATTAGTAAAAAACAAAAATCTCTACAAGTTTTGTGCCAAAGCAAAGTAAGTGAAAAATGTCACGAAATCGCGACATGTCGCATTTTCACGATCTGTTGTGTTTTCGCAGCGTCCGATGCAGAAAAAATCTAAGCATAGAAAATGTCGTGAAATCGTGACATGTCGCATTTTCATGACCTATTACAGTTTCATGCTAGGAAGCAGCAAAAGAGAGCAGTAAAGGCAAAGTTGTCGTGACATCGCGACATGTCACATTTTCATGATCTGTTGCATTTTCGTGGCAGATAGTGACACGAAAGCAAAGTGATAGGCGACATGTCACATTTTTGCACAATACAGCAACAAAGGGGAGCGCCAAGGATAAATTGTCATGAAATCATGACCTGTCATGTTTTCGTGATAGGAAAGCGAGGAAGGAGCAAGATGGTACGGAATGTCACGATTTTGTGACATGTCGAATTTTTGCATCGGAGGTAGCAACGAAGGAGAAGACAAGAAAATTATCACGATTTCGTGACATGTCGCATTTTCACGAGGAGAAAGTAGAAAAGTACAAGGCGGGAGAAAATTATCGCAATTTCGTGACATGTCAGATTTTTGCAAGGACAAAGTAGAAAAGTACAAGGCAAGAGAAAATTGTCGTGATTTCGTGACTTGTCACGATTTCATGGGGAGAAAGCAAAAAAGTACAAGGCGGGAGAAAAATTTCGTGATTTCGTGACTTGTCGCGTTTTGGCGGAAGTAAAGAAGATAAAGCCAAGCAAGATGAGGATGTCACGATTTCCTGACATGTTGCGATTTCGCAACTTGTTGCGTTTTTTGCGAAAGTAAAGAATACAAAGCCAAGTGAGAGGAGGATGTCACGATTTCGTGACTTGTTGCATTGTCATGAAAGTAAAGAAGACAAATCCAAGCGAGAGGAGGATGTCGTGATTTCGTGACATGTCACGATTTTGCGACTTGTCATGTTTTCGTAGAAGTGCATGGCGCCAAAGCCAAACGAGAGGAGGATGTCACAATTTTGCGACATGTCACGATTTCGTGACTTGTCGCATTTTCGCGACTGGTAGCAACAGGAGAAAGCAACAAGGGAAAAATGTCATGATTTCACGACACGTCGCATTTTCACGACAGAAGTGACAACAAAGGCCCAATAAATTTATGTCCGCATTTTTCTTCATATTGCATAGGATAACGTAAGGAGAAAATGAGGATCGAACGAAGTAATGTTTTAAAAGCTCTCCAATTGGTTTTGAGATCAAGGTCAAAGAGGCTCCAAAATTAAATGCTTCACTATTTACTTATGTGCGCAATATTGGAGAACGTATTAAATCATGCAGTTTTTGAAGCCACCAAAATTAAATATGCCTCCGGTATTAAAAGCTCTTGTTCATGATCTCCTAACACTTCAAGCATGCCCCAAGAACAGTCATTTAATGAAGAAATTTGATCCCTTGTTTCTGTTCGATTTTCAAACTTGATCCATAAAAGCAAGGAATGTGATTTCTTCGAGGTAGATTTAGGGGGATTGTTTCTCTTTTCAAGTGCATATTTTTTGGATCTCCTCTTCAAAATTTGTTTTATGTTTTAAATGTTGTGATTCGAAAGAAAGAGGGAAGACCTCTATAAATACTAATGTACATCTCAAGAAAAAGGAAGAGGACCTTTTTGCAAAAATTGAAGCAAAAATCCTAAACGCATTTTTCTCTATTCTTAGAGTCTTTTGATTTGGTGATCCAAAGTGATATTCATGTGATGCTTTCTATGTAATTCACTTCTGCTTAGTCAAGTGCTAAAATATAAGTTGAATTCTGCTATTGCGAATTTGGCTATGTTTTCATTTGAACATTTGAAGTATAATTGAAGGTAAACTTATGGTCAATGTTTGATCCAATTTCTATATGTGCATTCTAAGAATCATTTTCTGCTTATCTTTGGGATTTAGTTTGAGGTTATTTGCTATCTAAGGTTGTTCTCCCTATCAACTGACGATTTTGCGACTTGTCATGTTTTCGTAGAAGTGCATGGCGCCAAAGCCAAACGAGAGGAGGATGTCACAATTTTGCGACATGTCACGATTTCGTGACTTGTCGCATTTTCGCGACTGGTAGCAACAGGAGAAAGCAACAAGGGAAAAATGTCATGATTTCACGACACGTCGCATTTTCACGACAGAAGTGACAACAAAGGCCCAATAAATTTATGTCCGCATTTTTCTTCATATTGCATAGGATAACGTAAGGAGAAAATGAGGATCGAACGAAGTAATGTTTTAAAAGCTCTCCAATTGGTTTTGAGATCAAGGTCAAAGAGGCTCCAAAATTAAATGCTTCACTATTTACTTATGTGCGCAATATTGGAGAACGTATTAAATCATGCAGTTTTTGAAGCCACCAAAATTAAATATGCCTCCGGTATTAAAAGCTCTTGTTCATGATCTCCTAACACTTCAAGCATGCCCCAAGAACAGTCATTTAATGAAGAAATTTGGTCCCTTGTTTCCGTTCGATTTTCAAACTTGATCCATAAAAGCAGGGAATGTGATTTCTTCGAGGCAGATTTAGGGGGATTGTTTCTCTTTTCAAGTGCATATTTTTTGGATCTCCTCTTCAAAATTTGTTTTATGTTTTAAATGTTGTGATTCGAAAGAAAGAGGGAAGACCTCTATAAATACTAATGTACATCTCAAGAAAAAGGAAGAGGACCTTTTTGCAAAAATTGAAGCAAAAATCCTAAACGCATTTTTCTCTATTCTTAGAGTCTTTTGAGTTGGTGATCCAAAGTGATATTCATGTGATGCTTTCTATGTAATTCACTTCTGCTTAGTCAAGTGCTAAAATATAAGTTGAATTCTGCTATTCTGAATTTGGCTATGTTTTCATTTGAACCTTTGAAGTATAATTGAAGGTAAACTTATGGTCAATGTTTGATCCAATTTCTATATGTGCATTCTAAGAATCATTTGCTGCTTATCTTTGGGATTTAGTTTGAGGTTATTTGCTATCTAAGGTTGTTCTCCCTATCAACTGTCGACTTTGGCCATATTTCCATCTCTTTCTATTATTTCTAACCCTGAACCTTGAAACCAGTTTAGATTAGTTTGGGAGCCAGCCCTCTCTGGAGATTGGCCCGGGAGACTTCTCTTTCTCTCAGCATTTCAATGTTGGTCGAGTCTAGGGCACATTTTATATGACTATGCAGATTCGTGACCAACAATTTTTGGCACGCCCTATGGGACTCACAAGTCCCATATTTTGACACCTGAAGGAATCAAGATTTTGATGAACTGTCTTGACCTCAAAGTGGAGATTGTAAGTTCATCTGGTGACTCTACTGGGGACGACTATATAGTACCTAGAAATCTCCAATCGTGAAGCTGGTGAAAATCTTTGCTTCATGATCACGAGATCAAGAGCCAAAGAATCAAAATATCCAGTTGAATTCTTTGAGATCGATGTTCAAAATTGGAGGGAGTGCTCAAGATTGGTAAGTCTTGTGAACCCGTCATTTGCTATCTCTTTGTAGGCGGCGATTCAGTTTGTGCCATCTTTGACTCCTCCTAGTACTGCTACGATCTTGCTAGTACATCCAAATCCAATAGTGCAAATGGTTGGTCAACAACCTCCTCCACGTCAATTTCCTGCTTGGAACCATTCTGGAGCGTTGGACTTGCCTTTTCAAAATCTAGTTCTTGTTGCAGCATTAAAGGCTTTGCCTACATACGATGGGACTGGAAAGACCATGTATGAGCATGTGTCAAATGTAGCATCCTTGGATACAATTCATAATATCACAGATGAAGATGTCATGATAAAATTTCTCGTGCTGTCACTTCGCTGTAAGTTCTTGTCTTTGGTATAGATCCTTGTCTCCCAACTCCATAAATTCATGGGATCAATTAGCAGAGTGCTAATCAAAGGGTTCAATGAGCAAGCGAACCCATTTTCTTTGTTGCATAAATTTACTAATATCAAGAGGCATCCTCAAGAGGAGATAGTGGATTTCAATGTTAGGTTTGCCCAAACTTGGCAGAGAGTTCCTGATGGTCTCCGCCCTACTAATGACCAAGCGGCATTTTACTATCTTAGGGATTTCCACTCAGATATTAGAATGAACATTAGGATGTCCAATGTTCAAACCTTTCTTGCACTATATTCCCAGGCACAGAAGGTTGAGGCCAATCTGATTGCCATTCGTAAATTGCCTCCGAAAATGACTATGCCCATTTTTCCTAAGCTTTCGCAATACCAGCATACAAGTGCAGCCTCCACATATTACACCGCTCCATCCATGTACCCTTCATCTTCATGGAATCCTCCCACAACTTTGGTACCTATGATTCCCATTCCATAGTTAACCTCTCCAGTTCCAACTCCTACATTACCTTCTCCACCAGTTCCATTACCTCTACTGGCACCGCCTGTGTCCTCAAGCCCAGATCCTCAATTGGCTATTTTGCTAGAAATTCAGTCGACCATGAGAGCCCTCACTAACAATATGACATCTATGGAGTAGAGAGAGGCAAAAAAGAACTTTCAACCATGAAGATTTATTTCGGTGATAACTAGAGAGCAAGTTGCTCCTAGCAATGTTATAGAGAAAGTACCTGAGAGGAATTCAACGACCCTGGTAAGTGAAGAGGCTAGCCCCTCTGAAGTTTCACATGAGTCATCTTATTGGTGTTCTTCATGCAATGACCCACATGATGAGTCCACTTGCATGGTCCACCAAAATTATTTACAGGTTCTTACGAGGAGTCGTATAAACATGATTCGAGAGGTGGATCATAATTCCGCGATGTCTCCTGAGGAATACATAGCAGTCTTGACACGTAGAGGCAAGAAACCAATGGTGGTAGATCCGACTAATATGGAGTCGTTGAAAGTGCCTCCTGCACAAGCAACAAAGCAACAAATATCTGCAAAGACTCATGATCCTCCAGCCCTATAACAAGACCCACCTATTTTGCCGAAGGATTTGCTTCCACCACAAGCAAAAGAGAGGTTGCAAGCTAAGGCTTCTACCTCCCAGCCGTAAGATAAAATGAAGGAACAAGCTATAGAGACATTGCGACATCCATCGTTGACTAAACGGTAGTGAGTGGAGGCCACCCAGTAATATAGAAGCAGATTTGAATCTGCTAGTGGAGGGAGAGAGCCGATTTTGATGGAGTACAACATCGTCGAAGAACTCAAAAGGATACCAGCCAAGGTAAGTCTGTATGACACCTTGCAGCTGCCTAGATAGGTGAATATCTTACAGGAATCCCTGAAGACTACACAAAGTAATGGGAAGGCTCCAGCCCAGGTAGTTATAGCTCAAACTTTGACCTCTTCAGTCACCGAAAAAAATAGACCACCACCTTTTTATCTTTCATTAAGAATGGAGGGACATGTGGTGCATAATTGCCTCATTGACTCAAGAGCAGCTACTACTTGTCATGCCAAAGGCGAGTATGTGATGTCATAGGCATGGAATATACAAGTACTAGCATGGGAGTTTTGCAGCTAGATGGTACCTCAGTAAAGACGGTGGGCGTAATTAAGGATGTTCCTATCTCCCTGCACGCCATGCCTCAGATTACTATGATCCAGGAGATCATAGTAGTGGACCTAGAGCCATGTTTTGGTATGTGTCTCTCTTGAGAGTTCACGGATAAACTTGGGGGTTACCTTTCTTTGGATTTTACTCATTTGGAGGTGATCCATAAAGGTAAAAAGGTGAAAATTTCCAATGAGAAGCCCTCCACATTTCATGTGGAGAGAATAGATGAAATGGACAAGTTAGCAAATTCGGTGCACATGATGTCTGAAGAATTTTGCAAGCTTGACTTAATGGAAGAAGCTTTGGAAGAGCTCCACCCATAAAATGAATTTTCCATGGCCAATTTCAATGCCATGATGGAAACTGACTTGGGGTGTTACTCCATTTTTAAGCCTGAAGAGGCTAAAGAAAAGAATGATGAAATTCAAGACCAGCTCTAGAAGCTCTATTTCTATGGAGCACGATGTAGAAATGGCACTGGAGCTAGGATTGTTCTAGTATTACCTTCTGGAATTCAATGATCCTATTCATATCATTTGACCTGGAGCTGCACAAATAATGCAGCAGAATATGAGGCTTTATGCCTAGGCCTCAAGAAGGCTAAGAAACTTGGAGTGCAATAGTTGCAAATCTTTGGTGACTCCGAGATGATTGTCAATCAGGTGATCATTAAGTGTGTGTCCAAGCACCACTATCTCAAGAACTATTGCAACAAGGTCTGGGACCTGTTTGAATCATTCTCTACTCTTAGCATGTGTTTCACTCCACGAGAAAAAAATAGACATGCTGACCTGCTGGCTTCCTTGGGAGTAAATTTTTCACCAATCGAGCAAGTGGTGAGAAGGCCAAAAATAGTGAGAATGGTGTATAGGCCCTATGTCCCATACAAGGACACCTTTTGGAAATTCTTTGATAGCGATGAGAAAATTATTAACTTTTTGGTTCAAGAAGATGCCACCATCAAGGGAAGGACCTTGGAGCATGAAGAAACTGAAGGTCTGATTCAGTTGTGAAATAACCACATTCCTAAAGGTCTCATTACTCTAGAAAGCTTGTTTGATCAGAATTATGGGACCAAGAAGCATTGGATCGAGGTCGACAAGAAAGAATACATGGAGCTTCAGTTGGAGGCTGATAAGGTCATCAAAATTGGGATTGATTCTACTCCCGCTGAATTGCAAGAGATCAAACAATTGTGTCAAGATTTTTTTGACATCGTGGCCTGGAGCTACGAGGATCTGAGGGGATATGATAAAGATATCATTCAGCACACTATCAAGCTGGAAGGAGTCAAACCCTTCAGGTCGAAGCAGAGACCGGTGAACCCAAAGATTGAAGCCCTCATGAAGGCCGAACTTGCGAAGATGTTGCAGGCTAAGATTATATATCTGATTAAGCACTCGACTTGGGTTTCTAATTTGGTTTTGGTCTGTAAGAAAAATAGAGATATACGAATATTTGTGGATTTATGAAATTTGAACCGAGCATCCTTGAAGGATCACTACCCATTGCCTCGCATTGAATAGATCCTTCACGTTGTTGTTGGGGCTCAGCGCTTTTCATTGCTAGATGGATTCTCTAGATATAATCAAATTTGGGTCAGGGATAAGGATCAGCACAAAACCGCGTTCACAACCAAGTGGGGTACCTTTGCCTATCAGTGCATGCCCTTCAGATTGTCCAATGTTGGGGTTACGTTTCAAAGGGCCATGGACATCGCATTTGGGGAGCTTTTAAATAAGATCATTGTCATATATCTCGATGATATGACTGTATTTTCGCACAAACGAGAATAACATTGTTCTCATTTGAGGCAGATATTTGAGAAATATCAGGAGTTTGGCATTTCCATCAACCCAAAGAAGTCCATTTTTGTAGTAAAGGAAGGTAAGCTCTTGGGACATGTCATCTTAGAGAACAATTTGGCAATTGATCCATCGAGAGCTAAAGCTTTGAAGAAACTATCACTCCCTACCAATAAGAAGGAGTTGCAATATTTATTCAAATAGATCAATTTTGTCAAAAAAATTATTTTCAACTTTGCCCGAGTAGTCAAGCCCATGACTGAGCTATTAAAGAAAGATGTGGAGTTCAAGTGGACAACTCAGATGAAATACATATTTCAGGAGATTAAAGACAGAATTGCACAAGCCCTTGTGTTGATCAATTTAGATTATTCTAAGGACTTCATTATGTATGTAGTTGGAGAGGATGAAAGCTATGCTGTAGTGCTTACACAGAAAGGAGACGATGGGGATGAAAGACCCATTGCTTTCCTTATCCAGGTTATCTTACCCCATGAGGAGAGATATAATTTCATTGAGAAGCAGGTCTATGCTATCATGAAGTCTCTCAAAATGTTCAGGCACTTTGTATCTCAGAGTAAGATGATCGTTTACGTCATCCACCCTGATGTAAGGAACTTCATCCTTCAGGGCGAGATGGGCGATAAGCGTGTCAGTTAGGTCACCAAAATTCAAGAGTTCGATGTTGAGATTCATCCAACCAAGTTGGTGCAGGGTAAGGTCTTATGCCAGCAATTAGCAAAAATTGCAGGCTCTGAGATGGTTGATCATTAAGTGAACGACCCTGCTGAAGAAAGGAATCTAGTGAACATCTTTGACCAAGGCCAAGATTGGTCAGACGACCTTGTTGAGTATTTTTCGACGGGTAGATATCCCCCATAATTAAATGCTTCACAATGGAGAAGGTTTCGCCTACAAGCTCTTAGGTATGTATTGTTGCCCGAGGGATTGTTCTTCAAAAACATTGATGGAGTTCTCCTAAGATGCGTTAAGGAACCCAAGAAAGCTAGATTCCTGGAGGAGTTTCATTCTGGCATGTCGGGGGGACATTACGCTGGTAGGCCTATGGCCTTAAAGATTATTCGGGCTGGTTCTTGTTGACAATTTTGTCACATTGCACAAGGGGTAGAAAAATAAATCAAAGTTTTGTACAGTGTTTTTGTAAAGTATTTCTTTGTTGTTTTTTATTTGCAAAGTTGCAGCAATTTTGGCTTTCCCTGCCACCCCCTTGTACATAAAATGAAAAAAAAAAAAAAGGGAAAAGAGCTTCGCCAAAAGAAAATGAGAAGAGCTTCGCACCCGAGGCATTTCCAACACTACTTCGGGTAAAAATTTTGCGAAGTAGTGTTGCCGAAGAAGAATAACAAGGGAAGCGATTAAAAGAACTTCGGGCCCGAAACGCTTCAAACCATTACTTCGGGCGAAAGTGGTGCGAAGCGGCATTCAAAAGAACAACTTCGCCGAAGAAGGAAAGTCCAGACCACGGTCCAAATTGGCTAAGGCAAGAAAACTACTTCGGGCCCGAAGCATTTCCAACAGCTACTTCGGGCGAGATTTTTGCGAAGCGGTGTTGCCGAAGTAAAATACAAATGAAGAAGAATGAAACTACTTCGCACCCGAAGCATTTCAAAAGGCTACTTCGGGCAAAAGTTTTGCGAAGCGGGATTTGAAGGAGTGCAGTACTGAAAACACTTTGCCGAAAAGCCGTCGAAGCATCCACTTCGGGCCCTGCGTCAGTGAACCATTTCTACTTCATCGAAAATCATTGCGAAGCATCTGCTTCGACAAACTTTCATGCGAAGTACTTTCACCCGAAGTAGAAGATGCATTTTGAAGGCAGGGATGCACTTCGGCCGAAATACTCCTGAACCGCAGTTTTGAAGAAGGTTCGCGGTGAAGCATTTTTTAACTCACCAGCGAAGTATATACTTCGGGTAGAAGGCCTAGCCGAAGTAGTTTCGGCACATTTTCCAGTGAAGCAATTATGAAGAGCCCATTTTGCGAAGGAGATATGCTTCGGCCTCCATCACCCCCGAAGTTGTCTTGCGAAGCTTCACCATGCGAAGTGCAAATCAAGGAGAATCTGCTTTGGCACAAGTCCGTTGCGAAGCGAAGTTGAAAACTAGCGAAGCACTTCAAAGGCACGCGCTCCAAGCCGGGTATTTTCTCGAGGCGATCAAGTGCCTCATAAATGCACTTTTTTGTGCCCGATAAGCCCGTTGTTCATTTTTAGCAATCAAAAATGAAGTATCAGTCCATGATGAAGAAACCGACGAGCATGGCGGCCACTCGAGCACCGCACCCGGGGACCAAGGACGTCCAGGTGGCTCATTAATGCATCTTTCCATGGTTGACCCGGTCGTAGCTGCTAGTTCTGGTAATAGAATTGAGAGCTCAGTCACGAGAGCCGCGAGAGCCGACTTCTCAGCTTTCGAGGATGTACTCCTCCATTTTGTGTAATTATGGCTCAGAGGGCCGGGTCCTCTATAAAAACCCAGGCATTGTAATGAAGAAGGGGGGGGAACTATCTGCTAGAAAGCTACTGTAACTTGATGTCCTGCGATTAATACTAAAGAGCTTTGGGCTCAATTTCTCTCTTTTATGCTGCCTTCTGTGTTTGATTCTTTTGTCTTTCTTCATTTGCATACTGTGACTCTGAATCCTGAATCCGGTGTGCGATTGGGGACTGTACCCTAAAACTTGCCTGAAGGATACATAGGAGAGGAAAAATGCTATATTGGTTTTCTTTTATGCTGCCTGGTGGGTTGTGGTTTCTGTTACATTCACTTGTCCTAATCGTCTTTACTCTGAACCCTGAATTTCGATGAAAGGGAGAAGGAGAATCCTGGAGCTCTCCCAGAGGATACATAGGAAGGTTAATGTGGCATTTCTTTCATTTATTCTTGGTGTTCCTTGCTGCTATTCAAGTTGTTAGTTAGTGATCGTGCTTCCTGTTCTCTCCCACCTTAAATCACCGATCTCTCTTCCCTTACCCCTTTTTTATTTTCTTTCTCTAACCCTAACTCCTTTTATCTCTTTCCTGCATCCCTTATCTCAAAACACCAAAGTAGTTTAGCATAGGAGCCGACCTTTCTCCAGAGATTGGCATGAGGGGCATCTCTTCCCTTCGGCCTTTCAATGTTGGTCCAGGTCTAGGGCGCATACACTCACCCAAATCCTTTCCTAGGCAGATTTGATGACCAACAGTTTTTGGCACGCCCGGTGGGACCAAGGTCCCATATTTTAAGAACACAATCTCAAACCCGTCTTCATCGGGGCCAATAGTTCTAACCAGTTCCTGGTGTGACCCGGTCAGTCCCACCTGACTAGTGGTAGTGAGAATCGATGCTCTCATTACCGAAAGACTCTTAGCATCTGGCGACTCTGTTTACCCGAGAATATTTAAGTCGTAAAGACCAGTACCAAAGTCTGTGCCTTCATGCAAACGAGATGGAGAGTTAGGAATAGAGGAGAGGAAACCGAGTTCTTTGAGCTAGATATTGATGCCTTTGGGGAGCGATCAAGGTTGGTCACCCCCGAGTCACTATTACATGGAACATCCTCGCAAGAGGCTACTGTTGATGAACAAGGCCTAACTTTTGATAGTACAACATCTAGTTTTCCTCCCAATCCTCCCAACTCACCGAAGCATCCTAGTGCCTCCATTCCTATTAGTCGTCCTATTAGCAATCAAGGAGGAGCTTCGGGGATTCCTGTTTCTCAAAATCCAGGAGCAAGTATGGCACAACAACAACAACAACAACAACAGCAAATGCAGCAGCAACCGCCACCCAGGTTGTTCCTGACATGGGATTCTTTGTCACCACTAAATCTAGCGGGACAAGGGCAAGTGTCGCCTGTTGCTATAAAGAAGATCCCAACGTTCGATGGAACTGGGAAGACTGCTCTGGAGCACATCCAGGACATAATCTCTCTGGCGGCGATCCACGACATCACAGAGGAGCAAGTTATGGTAAAGCTTCTGGTTCTTTCCCTTAGAGGAAAACTCCTCTACTGGTATAGATCTTTACCACCCGGTACTATTACGGGATGGGACCAGTTAGCCGGGCAGTTGATGGGAAACTTCAATGAGTCCTCCGATCCTACCTCTCTCCTGCATCAGTTCACTTCAATCCAGAGACATCCACAAGAAGAGATCACAGACTTCAATGTTAGGTTCGCTCGAACCTGGCAGAGAGTACCAGTTGGACTTCGGCCAACCGACGAAGCTGCAACATACTATTTCCTTCGGGCTTTCAACCCTGATATCAGTATCATGGTAAGATATTCTAACATCAATACTTTTCCCGAATTGTATGAGTTAGCCAAGAAGGCAAAAATGGATTTGATAGTTGTAGGCAAGCTTCCCCAAAGGATGTCGATGCCAATACTTCCCAAATTCCCTCAATCCTAGTATGCAAGTGCAGCCGCTTCACAGATCTCTGCAACCCCTGCACTCCCGATCTCATCTTGGAACCCGAATCCTATTGTGTCTCAAATCATCGCTCCACAAATTCATTTTCCCACATTTTCAACTCCACAGCCCATTGTCACTTTGGCATTCCCTGCACCCTACCTCCAATACCAACAATGGCTACATTACCTCTAATTCCAAAAGTCGAGGATATGCAAGCTAAAATTCTGCAAGAGATGCAGTCTCTGAACTCCATAGTTCAGACGTTGTCCAACGACATGACCATTGTGAAGAAGAAGCAAGCGCAACAAGAATTTCTACCAAGAAGGTCTTATCCTACACCTACGCTTACCAAAGACCAAGCAGTCCAACAAGGGAAGGCTTCGATGAGAAACGTTGCGATTGATGAAGCTCCGAGCACTTTCGAATATGTATATTGGTGCTCTACATGCAATGATCCGCATGAAGAGAATACCTGCATGCTGCACCAACACTATGTACAAACGTTGGCGAGCAGTAGTCATGGTGGTCAAGTCAACGTCATCAGGCAAATGAGTCAGAACCTGGCGATTGGTGAAGAAGAGCCAGTTGCAGTGCTTACCAGAGGAGGAAAGAAGGCGATAGAAGTGGATGCTACTCAGATGGCTCCCTTAAAAGTGCACGCTCGACCCGAGAAGGGACAATCATCTTCTTCGGCCTCGAACGAAGCTCCTCCACTTGCATCGATCAAAGAAAAAGCTCAAAAGGCCTCTACCGAACCACCTCAGGCAGAAACTAAAGAGCAAGCTAGGGAAAAGCTCAAGTTTCCTTCACTAACTAAGCGACAAAGAGTTGAAGCTACAGAGCAGTATCGCACCAGATATGAGCCGAGAAAGGAACCCGAGGTGCTCAGTTCCTTGGCATACAACATTGTAGAGGAGTTAAAGAGGATTCCAGCCAAGATCAGCTTGTACGATGCACTGCAACTACCTGGACAAGTGGACCTGCTGCAAGAATCATTGAAGATGACTAAAGCAAAAAAGGCAGCACCGCTTGCTCTTGTGTAGACCCTATCCACATCCATTACGGGGAAGAATAGACCACCTCCATTCTACCTGTCTCTACAGATGGAAGGGTATATTGTACATAACTGTATGATCGACTCTGGGGCCGCGACAACAGTCATGCCGAGAGCAGTCTACGAAGAAATAGGGATGGAATATACGTGAAGCAGCCAAGGTGTACTCCAGTTGGATGGTACCCCAGTGAAGACTATAGGAGTGATCAAGGACATTCCTATTCGACTACATAAGATGCCTCAGATCACGGTCATACAAGAGGTAGTGGTCGTCGACCTGGAGCCATACTTCAATATGTGCTTGTCAAGGGAATTCACAGCAAAGTTGGGCAGATATCTATCTATGGATTACTCTCATCTAGAGATTCCATTCAAAGGAAAGAAGGTGAAGATCTACAATGAAAAGCCTTCTTCCTTCCTTGTGCAGAAGATGTCCGAAGAAGAGAGCAACGATCCAGTGAATGCAATAGTGGAGGAAGTAGAGCAGGTGGACTTGGTCGAGGAAAGTCTCTTGCGCAACTAAGTTATGAAGATGAGTTCTCATTGGCAGACTTTAATGCCATGGTAGAGACCGAGATAGGATGTTATGCGATCGCCAAGCCTGAGAAACACACCCAACCAGAGAATAGAACAAGTGCCCAAGAAGGACTATGGAAGTTGTTCTTCGATGGTGCCCGATGTAAAAATGGTGTTAGGGCAGGGATTCTTCTAGTTTCACCATCCGAAGAGCAAAAGGAGTATTGCTATCGATTGATATGGAGCTGCACCAACAATGCAGTAGAATATGAAGCATTATGCCTAGGACTCAAGAAAGCTGATAAGTTAGGCATAAAGCATCTCCAAATCTTCAGAGATTCTAAACTGGTATGCAACCAGGTCACAAACAGGTGCACTTCAAAGAAGCATTATCTCAAGTCATACCGCAATAGGGTATGGGACTTGTTTGACCAGTTTGAATCTCTCAATCTATAGTCTATCCCAAGAGAAAAGAATCGACATGCTGATGTTCTGGCATCCATCGTAGCCAAGTACTCTCCAATAGAAGACATGGTGCACAAGCCCAAAGCTGTGAGGATGATCTACAGACCCTCTATCCTGGACAAAGATCTACATTGGCAAGTCTTTGATAATGATGAGCAGATTGTAAATTTCATGATTCAAGAAGCAGCCACAATCGAAAGCAGAGGCCCTGATGGTGAAGAATATGAAGGACTAGTTCAATTGAAGAATAACCACCTTCCTAAGGGATTGATCACTCTTGAAAGCCTCTTTGATCAGAATGATCGAGCACTCTCTCACATGATCAAAGTTAATGAAAAGCAGTATCAAGATTTAGAGCTTGAACCTAGAAAAGCAATAAAAGTTGGAACTGATTGCACTTCGGAAGAGATAGAACAGATCCAGACTCTATGCAAGAAGTATCCCGACATAATTGCTTGGTCTTATCAAGACCTTAGGGGATACGATCGGTAGCTGATCCAACATACAATTGAATTACAGGAGGGAGTCAAGCCCTTTCGACAAAAGCAAAGGTCGGTTAACCCGAAGATCGAGGTCCTGATGAAGGCTGAACTCCTAAAAATGCTCGAGGCAAAGATAATTTATCCCATCAAGCATTCTTCTTGGGTAGCGAACCTAGTCCCCATCAAAAAAAGAATGGAGATATACGGTTATGCATGGACTTTCGCAACTTGAACCAGGCTTCTCTCAAGGACCACTATCCTCTTCTGCAAATCGATCAGATCTTGCACTCGATGGTTGGAGCTCAACGCTTCTCCCTGCTCGATGGTTTCTCTAGATACAATCAGATCTGGGTCAGGAACGAAGACCAGCATAAAACAACGTTCACCACCAAGTGGGGGACATTTGCTTACCAACGAATGCCATTTGGCCTTTCGAATGCTAGTGCCACTTTCCAGAGGGTGATGGATCTAGCTTTTGGTGAGCTTCTGAATAAGGTTATCATCATCTATCTAGATGACATGACCATTTTCTCTCGAAGAAGGGAGGATCACCCCGTACATCTACAACAAATTTTTGAAAAATGTCGAGAGTTTGGCATCTCAATCAATCCGAAGAAGTCCATATTCGTAGTCAGTGAAGGGAAGTTGTTGGGACATGCGATATCAGAAAAGGGCCTCACTGTAGATCCCGATAGAGCCGAGGCTCTAACGAAGCTCCCACTCCCAGTAGACAAGAAAGGACTTCAATCTTTCTTTGGCCAGATCAACTTCGTGAGGAAGTTTGTCCTCGATTTCGCCCAAGTCATCAAGCCGATGTCCAAAATTTTGAAGAAGGGCACCGAATTCATCTAGACGAAAGAAAGAAAGGAGGCATTCGAAGAGATTAAGGCCCGAATCGCTCAGGCACCGGTCCTGATCAACCCTGACTACAATCGAGATTTTATCCTGTATGCCATAGGGGAACCCGAGAGCTATGCTGTGGTCCTGACACAAAAGGGGGAAGATGGTGAAGAGTGTCCCATCACGTTTCTGAGCTAGGTGATCAATCCCCATGAAGAGAAATACAATTTCATAGAACGTCAAGTGCATGCAGTAATGAAATCTCTGAGGAAGTTCAAGCAGTTCATCTCCCAAAGTCGGGTCACGGTCTTTGTCATTCACCCTGATGTGTGCAATTTCATCATCCAAGGAGAATTGGGAAGTAAGAGAGCCGGTTGGGTGAACAAGATACAGGAATTTGACATTGAGATCAAGCCCACAAAACTGGTTCGTGGTCATGCATTGTGTCAAGAATTGGTGAAAAGCGCAGCGGCCGAAGCAACAGAATCTCAATGGGATGACTCACCAGTCGAAGGATGCTTCACGAACCAGGAGGAAGACGAGAAATATTGGGTTAGTGAAATAGTCGACTACTTCAATACCGACAGATGTCCTTCGCATCTAAATGCATCGCAGTGAAGGCATTTCAGGATGCGATCCTCCCGATACACTCTACGCCCCGAAGGCCTATTTTTTAGAAACATTGATGGTGTCCTTCTTAAGTGCATAAAAGATGATGATAAAAGGAGAGTCCTGGGAGAATTTCATTCAGGACTATCTGGAGGTCACTTCGTAGGGAGAACAACGACACTGAAGATCATCAAGGTGGGTTATTATTGGCCCACACTCTTTGTCGATGCCTTCGCAATTTGTCGCAAATGCGAGCAGTGTCAGAAGTTCATCGGCCGAAGCAGAAATGCTTTGATGCCTCTCCAACCGATACAAGTAGAGACGCCCTTTCAACAATGGGGGTTGGATTTCATAGGGGTCATATCGTCGAACTCCTCTATTGGGCATAAGTTCATATTGACTACGACTGACTACTTCACCAGGTGGGCCGAAGCGATTCCTACAAAGCATGTGGATCAAGAGACTGTCATCGCCTTCCTAGAAGGGTTGATCACCAGGTTTGGCCTCCCTGAAGCAATCATCACGGACAATGGTCCTGGCTTCACAGGTGCCAAAATCAATGAATTCCTCTACAGATATGGGATATATCATAAAGTATCCTCCAATTACTATCCACAAGGCAATGGCTTGGCAGAATCCACCAACAAGACCTTGTTGAGGGTGCTAAGGAAGCTTATAGAGCAAAACAAAAGGACTTGGCATCTCCTTCTAGATCGGGCCTTGTGGGCCGATCGAATTTCTATCAAGAAGTCGATCAAGACTTCACCTTATGCCTTGGTCTACGGCAAGGAGGCCATCTTACCCACTCATGTGGAGATCCCTGCACTGCAGCTGTTAGAAGAAGAAGATGGAGTTAGTCCAATGGAAAATAGATTAGCTCAGCTATTGTAGTTAGAGGAAGATCATGAGGAAGCTTACCAGAACTTCGCTAAGCATGCTCAGGTCACCCAAGATTGGTTCAAGAAAAAATCATCCAATCGCGCATTCAATGTGGGAGATCTGGTATGGAAGTGGGATTCTTGGAAAGCCAAGCCTGGAAATCATGACAAGCTGGATGCCTTCTAGGATGGGTCGTTCAAAATTGTGAAGGTGAACTCGGCTAACTCTTTCATCCTCAAAGATGCAGATGGCCAGGTTTTTCCGATCTCTGTCAATGGTCTTCATCTGAAGACTTTTCATCGCTGAGGTAAAACTCTTGTAAAAAAAAAAAATGTGTGTATATGTACTTTTGTATATATTTTTCATTTGTGTATATACGTCCTGTTTCGAGATGCAAAAGCCAAGAACTACACTCCAAAATCTCCTTTGAGGATTTTTGATGCGAAGTAGCAGTTGCAAGGAGGTTCGCAGCGAAGCACTTTACCCTCAAAAGGGCCGAACCAAAATTCAAACAAAGGCACGAAAAGAGCTTCGCACCCGAAGCATTTCCAATAGCTACTTCGGGAAGAAATTTTGCGAAGTAGATTTTGCGAAGTAATTTTCAAGAACACAAGCTTCGGTAGGTGGTCCTTGCAAAGTATGGCAAAGGAGAAGTACTTCGGGCCCGAAGTGTCAAAAAATAGCCCGCACCAAAGGTTCATCGTGAAGCATTTTCAATGCTGATTTCAACTTCATCGAACCAATAAAGCGCGAGACGGGAGAATTTAAAATGTGCCTCGAAGAACGTGCAACCAACAACCATGAAAAGGGTTCAAAGTGGGTGAATTTAAGGCAAAAGTGGTGGAGCACATCCCGAGGTGATTCAGTTAGGAGAAAAGCTCATGCCCAGGTACGAGGTGGTAGCAGGTTGCTTCTCCAATACAAGGTATAATCATCAAAGCATGTGGCCCCGCATACCACGTCGCTGCAGAACCAATCAAAGAATACGGTGACCTCCTCCGATCGAAGTGTAAATTTAATTTTAGTAGGTGCCATAAATTCAGGTGGTTGCCTTTTAAGGCTATAAAATGTGAGGCTCTAGCAAGAAGGAGGTTATTTATCCATCAGTTCATGCAAGACTAAGAGCCTTCGGTTACTCTACAATTCTCCTGCCCTTTGCATCTAAGCCCTTCACATCAAAACCTCTGTATCAAGGACTCGGCCGCCATCATGGGGAAGAAGAATTCCAAAGAGAAGGGGAAAGAACCCAAAGTTGCAGGCCCTAAAAAAACAAAGAAGGGCAAGGAAGAGAAAAAGCATACTCCAAAGAAGATAAATCCCACCCCTCGCCCTGAAAAGCAGCCGATAGAAGAAGGAGATGATTCTGAGGAAGAGCAGCTCGTAGAACCACCAATCGATGGGTGGGAGAAAATTAGAGACACGGAGCTCTCTAAGGGTGTGTCCGACCTCCGATGCACTATTGATTTTATGGTGAGCAGACTCACCCCAAAGAATAAGAGGGCTGCTGCCTATTATTCTCAAATTTACTAGTTTTTGACCCCGCCTGCTCACCACTGTCCAGAGTTAATCTGTGCTATCACGCAGAACTACCAGCCTGCATCCAGGCAAGTGTTAGACGCTTCAGGTCATAAATTATTTTCCATTCTAAAGGAAGATGTACAAGCAGCCTTCGTGCCACTGCAAGGTCCACCCAAGGGCTATTCCGTTCGTAATGTCATTCTAAGTGAACAGATGGAGAGGTTCACCTCCAACAGCTACATACTGAAATTCCTGTGTGAGAATCTCAAAAGCGGGCTCCCTTCGAACAAGCTGCCCCAAATGCCTCTACCCTTGGCGGCGTTCAAGAGCGTCGATATTTTCTCCATCATTGCATGGGTGGCAGGCCTGTCGACAGATGCTTCGGTGCAACCCTGGCAGGTGTCTTTGGCCGAATGTATTTCAAGAGGGGAATTCTATGCCCTTGATGCTTCGAGACCAAGTACCAACCCAGTTTTCTTTGATTGGGTAGAATGGGTGGCCCGAACCTTGCATACACGGCTCACCAGTATGAAGAATTCGGCAACGAGCCAGTACTTCGCACCTTGTTCTTTCCTTGTCTGGTTGTTTTTCTACCAAGTACATAAGCGATTCCCCCATATCGCCATTTCTCCAAGCGGCGAGGATGGAAATCCTCTGCCAGTATACCAGTGGACTCCCCTCCTATTGAGGACAGAGTCCTATTATTCTTTTAACCAACAATTTTTGGGACCCGCTATGCATTTGTTGAAGGGTTCTTGCCCTCGGGTCCCCCTCAGTCTGAGAGATAGAGTAGTGCAGGAAAAGAAGGGAGATGTTTTTCAATTGACATAGGGACTGGTGATTCGCCTATTCGGCTTTATAGGAAAACCCTTCCTGCTCCCTTTTTTCCCTTTCGAGTACCAATTTGTATTGGAGGTCGCTCGACAGAGTGACGCAACCAATGCCATCTACGGCCATGGTCAAAAATGGGCACATACTTGTGACTTCCCCTTCAGGATGGGAGTGATTGAAGTATTTGCCTTAAAACAGAACATTTTCCTGGAGGAAAAGCTTGCCAATTTTGGCCTACTCCAGATTCCTCAGCAATGGCTCTATGATCCCTTGGGAGTAATGAGGGATCATTTAAAATTCAAGAATTTCCACATCTGCCCCCACCCTAAAATTGTGGAACAAAGGAATAATCCTAATGGGAAGGATCTGGAATGGCATTTGGAGAAAATGAGGACATTGCCTCCCTGGCATGAGTTCTACCCCATGGAGCTCGAGTTTGATCCTGACCAGTACCCCCTCCCAACTCCAAGCTCCACATTTTGGAAAAAGGCAAAGGATGATTTGAAGGAAGAATTGAAGGATTGGAGCGAAGAAAAGTTAAGGGAATGGTGGATAATGAGAGTCCATCGCCAAAAAATGAATTCTTATGGACTCTTGGCAGCAGATAAGGACTTCGCAATTCTTTATGAAGCCAATGTTGAAACTTGGAAGTCTATATCCTTTGCCGATTTTGTTCCCCCAGCTACCCCAGGATCGGGCGAAAGCCCAAGAGGAGCTGAAGATGCCTCGAAAGAAGAGGAAGAAGAAGAAGCCAAAGCTACACCAGTGGCACTACCACAGGGACCATCAGAAAGCCATGACACAAGCATCGAAGAGGTAGAGCAACCATTGGAGAGAAAGAAAAGAAAGAGGCAAGAGCAAATTCAAGTGCCTCCGAGCCACCCAAAGCGACCTCGCACAAAGCTCCCAAGTGCTCCTACTGAACCACCTGCATCAGGCCCGGTCGAAGCAAATGTTGAAGATGCGGGGCCACCAAGTGCTGAGACGGTCCCAGACATAGACGTCATTGATGTGGAGGAACTCCTCCAACAAGAAGGAGACCCCAAAGTAGAAGTTGTGGAGGTCGGGAGTGCCGAAGCCCAAAAGGAGCAAGAGCCTATCACGCAAGAAGTCACCACGGCCGCTCTGCCTGAAGGGCATGCAGGTAAGCACTCTCCACCCTTTGCCTTGGTCTCTCACAAGTCTACCATGGTCTCGACCGAGTCTCCCCATCAGTCTCTCCCTCCCCACAAGGTCAATCACCTCCTCATACATGCCCATTGCCGATCCAACTCCTAGCCCCACTCCACTCGAGTCACTAGGCCGGGACAAGTCTGTCGCCACCACTTCGCCCACCCATCCTTCTCCTTCTCCTATCCACATTCAACCTCGCCCACTCCCCCATGCTCACATGGCATTGTTGCACTCCCTAGGACTCCTAGTACACCTGTTGTCGAACCTTCTGGTGAGGCATCCCCCATTCATTCTTTGTATTTGTTCACCCCTTTGGCTGGAGATCCAGCCTCATTTGAATCAGAGATGTCCTTAATCAAGGAACGCCCTCTAGCCGAGAAACTACTCCTAGCTCGACAAAATATAGAAAAAATGCTAAAGGAGGCGAGGAAGAAGAAGGGGCGCTCTCTGGCCCAAACTGAAAAATGTGTTGTCTTTGATTTGAAGGCAGGAAAGCTGCACAAGGTAAAGAAGGTCCCTAAGGTCCAGAAGCCTCTGGATGAAATGACTCCAGCAGATTATGACTATCAAGAGAAGACCAAGGACCTGGAGCACTTAAACGTGGACAATGAGTCCGCATCTATGCATGTCGGGATTGAGACTTTTCGAGCGCATGCAAACATCGCTAATCAGCGCAGGTTCGAAGCAGAAAGCGCTAACATCAAGTTGGAGGAGGAGCTAGCTAGAATTCGCTCCAAGCTGGAGGATTCAGAGGAGCAGTGTAAGCTGTTGAAAAAGGAAACACATGCCCTCAAACAGCAAATACTACAACTGTAGTGTTCAGCTGAGCACCAAGCACAGATACAGGCCGAAAATGATCTGAAGGCCAAGGAACTCGAAAGCAAAATCTTGCAGACACAACAGCAGTTGTTCGAAAAGGCAAATCTAGAGTTGTTTGATAGAGGAAGAATCAAGGAGATTCGCTTGCACTTGCTCAAAAATTTTAGGTCTCGGGCATCCAGTGCCCTTTCAATTTTGGCCTATATCATGGAAGCCCGGAATGCCGCTGCCGAAGGAGGGCCAATCATTGATGAGATCACTCAGAAAGCTAGAAGCCGACTCAAATTAGCTTTCGATGTCCAAAGCGCCAAATATCAAGACTTGCAGGTCCCTGCGATGAGTCGGATAGCTAGGGATTGGTCTACAGCCCGAGCCATAGTTCACGCTTTCTTCTCTAAGGTGCAAAAAATGCAGAAGGTGAAGGACCTCCTAGACGTGTTCGAGAACGAGCAGCGCACATCAATGGGCTATTTTTAAGATCTCTCTTCCATGGGCTTCTCGAGCTTCACAAATGATGATGGGAATCTCCTGACCAAAGAAGAGATTAAGCCGACATGGCTTCAGTTTGAAAGTGACATCTCGGAGATAGACGGATGGGCGGAACCAATAACAGAAAGGCAGATCATAGATTACCTTTTAAGATACTGCAAGATCATGGCCTACCTGAACGACCTGTATGCTAGAGCCCAACACGTCGATATCGGGCAGATTGATCGGTTCCATATTTTAATCAAGGCTCTGCAAGATCTTGAGCCTTTCTCGAAGAGTGCCTGGTCTCAGGTCCGCCGAACTATGAGGAAAATCCATGAGCATCTTGCCCCATCGCCACCGTAGGAAGCTGCTCCCGAGGAAGCCACGCCAGAAGAAGAAGAAGAAGAAGAAGAAGAAGAAGGAGAACCAGCTGCAGAAGCGCTCCCAGAGGGAGAAGGTGGAGAAGGATCTGGAGGTGACTCTAGCCCAATGGATCAAAGCTAAGGGTTCTCCCATCGAGACGAGCTCGTTGCCCCATGAGCCACCAAGAATGTTGACAATTTTGTCACATTACACAAGGGGTAGAAAAATAAATCAAAATTTTGTACAATGTTTTTGTAAAGTATTTCTTTGTTGTTTTTTATTTGCAAAGTTGCAGCAATTTTGGCTTTCCCTGCCACCCCCTTGTACATAAAATGAAAAGGAAAGAGCTTCACCAAAATAAAACGAGAAAGAGCTTCGCACCCGAGGCATTTCCAGCACTACTTTGGGTAAAATTTTTGCGAAGTAGTATTGCCGAAGAAGAATACAAGGGAAGCGATTAAAAGAACTTCGGGCCCGAAACGCTTCAAACCATTACTTCGGGCGAAAGTTGAGCGAAGCGGCATTCAAAAGAACAACTTCGTCGAAGAAGGAAAGTCCAGACCACGGTCCAAATTGGCTAAGGCAAGAAAACTACTTCGGGCCCGAAGCATTTCCAACAGCTACTTCGGGCGAGATTTTTGTGAAGCGGTGTTGCCAAAGTAAAATACAAATGAAGAAGAATGAAACTACTTCGCACCCGAAGCATTTCAAAAGGTTACTTCGGGCAAAAGTTTTGCGAAGTGGGATTTGAAGGAGCGCAGTACTGAAAACACTTCACCAAAAAGCTGCCGAAGCATCCACTTCGGGCCCTGCGTCAGCGAACCATTTCTACTTCGCCGAAAATCATTGCGAAGCATCTGCTTCAGCAAACTTTCATGCGAAGTACTTTCACCCGAAGTAGAAGATGCATTTTGAAGGCAAGGATGCACTTCGGCCGAAATACTCCCGAATCGCAGTTTTGAAGAAGGTTCACGGTGAAGCATTTTTTAACTCACCAGCGAAGTATATACTTCGGGTAGAAGGCCTAGCCGAAGTAGTTTCGACACATTTTCCAGTGAAGCAATTATGAAGAGCCCATTTTGCGAAGGAGATATGCTTCGGCCTCCATCACCCCCGAAGCTGTCTTGCGAAGCTTCACCATGCGAAGTGCAAATCAAGGAGAATCTACTTTGGCACAAGTCCGTTGCGAAGCGAAGTTGAAAACTAGCGAAGCACTTCAAAGGCACGTGCTCCAAGCCGGGTATTTTCTCGAGGCGATCAAGTGCCTCATAAATACACTTTTTCATGCCCGATAAGCCCGTTGTTCATTTTTAGCAATCGAAAATGAAGTATCAGTCCATGATGAAGAAATCGGCGAGCATGGCGGCCACTCGAGCACCGCACCCGGAGACCAAGGACGTCCAGGCGGCTCATTAATGCATCTTTCCATGGCTGACCTGGTCATAGATGCTAGTTCTGGTAATAGAATTGAGAGCTCAGTCACGAGAGCCGTGAGAGCCGACTTCTCAGCTTTCGAGGATGTACTCCTCCATTTTATGTAATTATGACTCAGAGGGTCGGGTCCTCTATAAAAACCTAGGCATTGTAATGAAAATGGGGGGAACTATCTGCTAGAAAGCTATTGTAACTTGATGTCCTGCGATTAATACTAAAGAGCTTTGGGCTCAATTTCTCTCTTTTATGTTGCCTTTTGTGTTTGATTCTTTTGTCTTTCTTCATTTGTATACTGAGACTCTGAATCCTGAATCCGGTGTGCGATTGGGGACTGTACCCTAAAACTTGCCTGAAGGATACATAGGAGAGGAAAAATGCTATATTGGTTTTCTTTTATGCTGCCTGGTGGGTTGTGGTTTCTGTTACATTCACTTGTCCTAATCGTCTTTACTCTGAACCCTGAATTTCGATGAAAGGGAGAAGGAGAATCCCTGTGAGCTCACCCAGAGGATACATAGGAAGGTTAATGTGGCGTTTCTTTCATTTATTCTTGGTGTTCCTTGCTTCTATTCAAGTTGTTAGTTAGTGATCGTGCTTCCTGTTCTCTCCCACCTTAAATCATCGATCTCTCTTCCCTTACCCCTTTTTTATTTCTTTCTCTAACCCTAACTCCTTTTATCTCTTTCCTGCATCCCTTATCTCAAAACACCAAAGTAGTTTAGCATAGGAGCCGGCCTTTCTCCGGAGATTGGCACGAGGGGCATCTCTTCCCTTCGGCCTTTCAATGTTGGTCCAGGTCTAGGGCGCATACACTCACCCAAATCCTTTCCTAGGCAGATTTGATGACCAATAGTTACTATTGGCCAACTTTGTTCACAAATACTTTTAAAATTGCTCAAGCTTGAGACAAATGCCAAAGGTATACGGGACGGATCAGAAATGCACCATTGCCCCTACATCCAATTCAAGTAGAAGCACCTTTTCAGCAATGGGAGCTGGACTTTATTGGGATCATTGATCCAAAATCTTCAGTCGAACACAAGTATATCTTGACGGCTACAAATTATTTTACAAGATGGTCTGAGGCCATTCCAACCAAGGCTATAAATCAGGATATGGTAATCACTTTCATTGAAGTACTGATCATGCATTTTGGCATTCCTGAAGCCATTATCACAGACAACGAAACTCCATTCATTGGATCCAAGCTAGGAGAATTTGCAAACAAGTACGATATTTTTTTTAATATATCCTCTAATTATTACCCTCAGGGGAATGGCTTGGCGGAATCTACAAACAAGAACTTGCTACGGATTTTAAAGAGATCCTTGGGGGATAATAAGAGATCTTGGCACCTTTTCTTGAATCAGGCCTTATGGGTAGATAGAATTTTTATCAATAAGTCTATCAAGACTTCACCATACGCCTTGGGATACGGGAGAGAGGCAAGATTGCCTATTCATTTAGAACTGTCTGCCTTGTAGCAATTGAAGGAATTCTTGGACGATGAAGAAAATATGGATCCTATGAACATACGATTGGATCTGTTGTTGCAGCTGGAAGAGCAACGTTCTTTGGCCTATGATGAGTTTGCTAAGCATTCATAGGCGGTTTCAAAATGGTTTCACAAAGGTTCTACTGACCGCACATTCAAAGTGGGTGATTTAGTCTTAAAGTGGAATGAAAAGAAGGCCAAGCCAAGGATGCATAAGAAATTAGACACTCTATGGGAGGGTCCATTCCAGATTTCTGATACAAGTGCAGCAAATTCATTTTATCTTGAGGACTTGGAAGGTAATTCACTTCCTATCTTAGTGAACGGCTTTCATTTGAAATCCTACATTTCATGATGTGAAAACACAGTATTACCTTGTATATAAATTAAAAAAAAACAAAACAAAACAAAATTCGTCAACTTCGGCTCCTTTTGCACACGAGCCCGCAGGTATGTTTATTTCTCTCTCTTTTTCTTTTCCTTCCCAGCAGGTAGTGGCTTCCATCTACTTCTTTCTTCCACTTCCTTATTTTCATTCCCTTCCTCTCCCACTCCTTCCACTATACATAATCAAGCCACTACTGTTGTTTCTACTCCCCTCTCTGATGTTCCCATTTCTTCACTTCCCCTTTCTTCCAATCCTTTGTCTTTTGAGAACTTCTCCACAGTTCCTACCACTTTCTCCATCCCATCTACTTCCATTTCATTATCTATTTTCATGGAATCTCAGCAGCTGGTAGCATAGTAGCACCCTCTTTAGTTTTTGTATCTACGTCTTCTAATCCTCCATCTTCCACCATTCCATCATTCACCATTCCCGTTCCATGACCTGCACATCTGCCAATCATAACCCCATTCATTCTTGTTTTTGCAACCCAGGTGCTTCTCACCAGTGCCATGGAGACCCTTTCACAGCACCTGGTGATTACCCTGCTCAACCGAGCTAGGAAAAATGCAGTAGTTAAAGGAATAAGTGAAGTTCTACTATTCCACAATTTTTTGTTGAAAGTCTTGTTTTAAGTGTCGAGCACCAGCAAGAGCTTGTTGCAGCAGCCCGCAAAAACATCCAACATCAACCAGCACTCACTTCTTCTGCTCCTCTAGCTTCTTGACTCTATTGCCCAATGAATAAAGGCCTGGGGTTCGTGCATACAGCAGAACTGTATACCCCAAGAGCCACCAAGAATGTTGGCATTTTTGCCACATTTTTTTGTTGTTGCTATTCATGCAAAATAATGCACAAATTGTAGAGATACTCACTCCTCTGTTTGTCCCTCCAAGCACCTCGAAAGGGAAAATTAGTAAAAAACAAAAATCTCTACAAGTTTTGTGCCAAAGCAAAGTAAGTGAAAAATGTTGCGAAATTGTGACATGTCGTATTTTCACGACCTGTTGCGTTTTTGCGACATCCAATGCAAAAAAAAGCTAAGCACAAAAAATGTCACAAAATTGTGATATGTCGCATTTTTGTGACCTGTTGCAGTTTCGTGCTAGGAAACAGCAAAAGAGAGTAGTAAATGCAAAGTTGTCGCGACATCGTGACATGTATTTTCATGATCTATCGCATTTTCATGGCAGACTGTGGCACGAAAGCAAAGTGATAGGTGGCATGTCACATTTTCACACAATACAGCAGCAAAGGGGAGCACCAAGGATAAATTATCGTGAAATCATGATCTGTCACGTTTTTGCAATAGGAAAGCGAGGAAGGAGCAAGATGGTACGGAATGTCATGATTTCACGACATGTCAAATTTTTGCAACGGAGGCGGCAACGAAGGAGAAGACAAGAAATTTTTTGCGATTTCACGACATGTCACGTTTTCACAAGGAGAAAGCAAAAAAGTACAATGCGGGAGAAAATTTTCATGATTTCGCAACATGTCACATTTTCGCAAGGAGAAAGCAAAAAAGTACAAGGCGGGAGAAAATTGTCACGATTTCACGACTTGTCGCGTTTTCGCGAGGAGAAAGCAGAAAAATACAAGGCGGGAGAAAAATGTCATGATTTTGTGACTTGTTGCATTTTCACAGAAGTTCATGGAGACAAAGCCAAGCGAGAGGATGATGTCACAATTTCATGATATGTCATGATTTCGTGACATGTCACATTTTCACGGAAGTAAAGAAGACAAAGCCAAGTGAGAGGAGGATGTCGCGATTTCGTGACATGTCATGATTTCGTGACTTGTCGCATTTTCATGGAAGTAAAGAAGACAAAGCCAAGTGAGATGAGGATGTCACGATTTTGTGACATGTCACGATTTTGTGACTTGTTGCATTTTTGTAGAATTAAATAAGACAAATCCAAGAGAGAGGAGGATGTCACGATTTCACGACATGTCACGATTTTGTGACTTGTCACATTTTTGCGAAAGTGCATGGAGCCAAAGCCAAGCGAGAGGAGGATGTCGTGATTTTGTGACATGTCGCGATTTCACGACTTGTCACGTTTTCGCGACTAGTAGCAACAGGAGAAAGCAACGAGGGAAAAATGTCACGATTTCGTGACACATCGTATTTTCACGATAGAAGCGACAACAAAGGCCCAATAAAGTTATGTCTGCATTTTTCTTCATATTGCATAGGAGAACGTAAGGAGAAAATGAGGATCGAACGAAGTAATGTTTTAAAATCTCTCTAATTGGTTTTGAGATCGAGGTCAAAGAGGCTCCAAAATTAAATGCTTCGCTATTTACTTACATGTGCAAGATGGGAGAACATGTTAAATCATGCAATTTTTGAAGCCACCAAAATTAAATATGCCTCCGATATTAAAAGCTCTTGTTCGTGATCTCCTAACACTTCAAGCATGCCCCGAGAACAGTCATTTAATGAAGAAATCTGGTCCCTTGTTTCTATTTGATTTTCAAACTTGATCCATAAAAGCAGGGAATGTGATTTCTCTAAGGCAGATTTAGGGGGATTGTTTCTCTTTTCAAGTGCATATTTTGTGGATCTCCTCTTCAAAAAAAAAATTATGTTTTAAATGTTGCGATTCGAAAGAAAGAGGGAAGACCTCTATAAATACTAATGTACATCTCAAGAAAAAGGAAGAGGACCTTTTTGCAAAAATTGAAGCAGAAATCTTGAATGCATTTTGCTCTGTTCTTAGAGTCTTTTGAGTTGGTGATCCAAACTGATGTTCATGTGATGCTTTCTGTGTAATTCACTTCTGCTTAGTCAAGTGCTAAAATATAAGTTGAATTTTGCTATTCTAAATTTAGCTATGTTTTCATTTGAACCTTTGAAGTATAATTGAAGGCAAACTTATGGTCAATGTTTGATCCAATTTTTGTATGTGCATTCTAAGAATCAGTTGCTACTTATCTTCGAGATTTAGTTTGAGTTTATTTGCTATCTGAGGTTGTTCTCCCTATCAACTGTCGGCTTCGGCCATATTTCCATCTCTTTTTGTTATTTCTAACCCTGAACCTTGAAACCAATTTAGATTAGTTTGGGAACCAAACCTCTCTAGAGATTGGCCCGGGAGACTTCTCTTTCTCTCGGCCTTTCAATGTTGGTCGGGTCTAGGGCGTATTTTATATGACTAGGCAAATTCGTGACCAACAAGTAGTTTATGGTCGGCCTCCATCAACACCCTCCTACATTCCAAGCAACTCCAAGGTCCATATGATTGACACTACACTCAACCAACATGCCAAAGTCCTCCATCAAATGAAGATGAATTTGGAACTAACTAATAACCAAATGCACCAAAAATTTTATCAACACCATTCTAAGCATAGATTTTATGTTGGTGATATGGTCTTCCTTTACTTGCATCCATATAAATAGTCATCACTCCAACTTCACAAGTGTCAAAAAATTGCCACCAAATACTATGACCCCTACCAGGACTTACAGTGGATTGGTGCAATGGCCTACAAATTGGCTCTACCATCTACATCCAAGCTCCACCTGACATTTCATGTATCCTCTCTCAAGAAGTATGTGGGCAATCAAGTATAGGTTCAATATGCTTTACTAGAACTAGATGAAGAGAGTTTTATCTTGCTCGAGCCAACACAATTTTTGGACCATAGGATGCACACTCTTCAAAACTAGGTAATTACTAAGGTCCTTGTTCAATGGTGTGGTCTACAACCAAAATATGTTAAGTGGGAGTCTCTCCAGTAGTTACAACACAAATTATTTCATCTACACCTTTGAGGACAAAGCTTTTTGAAGGGTAAGGGCATGTTAGGACCCCATCCTAACATTACTTTTGTAATTCTTATATAATTATGTAATGAACCACTTCCAACGTGGAGATTCCTTTATAATGTTATTTTTTTTAATACTTTGTAGTGGTATGTAGCGAGTAAGGCACCTAGACAAGTGGATCCATTTTATGTAACTATTATCAAGAATGCGACTAGTGTTTGGTAGAAGATTCTAGCTTGAGTGATATTTTACATGTAAACCAACTCTTGAGCATTAGGTTTCGGTTGCATGAAGCATATCTTTAAAATACATGGATCCAGGTACAAATATATGTTTTTGTAAATTAATGAAAGTATTGAAGGAGGTTCCCCCTCGAAGGGGCCTGCAATTCTATGTTATTTTGTGGTATTGTTTCATTTTTGTACTTAATATCCATATTGTAATAGTTTGTATTTCAAGTATTTATGTTTATTTGCAATATTTGTGTAAGTATTTTTAATAGTAGGTTCCTAACACTACATGTATTGTATTTGAAAAAGTAATAGAATTATATATTTGGTTTCTCAATAATATTGTAAGCTTATTTATTGTGTAATCCTACCCTTATTCATGAATGTGATATTCATTGATATTGGTTAGATAGTTGAATGTTTTAATATTGAGATTTATTAATATCCTATGAAGTCGACCTATGATTTAATCTGGCTAAAAAGTCATCAATAATGCATTAATATTAAATCTAAATCAATGGAATGATATCAATAAGTGGATTCTAAAAATATTTCGTTCAAGTGTCACAAATGTTATGATATTGGACACATGGAAAGGGATTGCAAAGTGAAAATGATGAAGAAAGAGATATAAAATTTTGGTCATAAGGAAAAATTCAATATGAATTAAGGAAATCATATTATAATAGAATCTAGATTAGATAAAGGATATTCCACTCTGAATGAAAAAGCAAAGAAATCTTATCCACAACATCATATGGAAAAGGCCATCATAGTTCACTTGGATCAACTTTTAGAAGAAATGAAGAAGGATACAATGGATGACAAAGTGTAATGTGCAAGTTTAAATTTAAAAGCAGTCAAAGACGCAAAGGAATATGTGAAAGAATTTTTTAAATTAAAGATGACAAAAGAGCTTAAGTTTATTCTAGGTAAATTATCTTCATTTTTGTCTAGTATGGAATCCTCTCTTGATAATAGAAATGAAAGTAGTGTAGAGGTTATCTATTGAACTTTAGGGTTTCAAAAGCAACATAATAAGGAAATGAGAACAAAGGTAATCCATAGCAATTTAGGATTTTTAAGGCAACATAAAAATATAATTGCTATGGATTGTCTTTGCACTTTAGGGTTTCTAGGGAAACATAAAGAAGGAAGTGCTTTTGAGGTTATTCCTTGCACTTCAAATCCCTTAGAGAAAGATAAACCTATACATGATAAGTTTCACTATTAGCAGTGTGAAAAATTGAAGGGATTGATGAATATGAAAGTGATGGTGGGAATTAAAAAGATAGAATATCCAAGAAGCAAAAACAAAACAAAAAAATAAACTTAGAGGGAAATTGATATGGGAAACTAAAACCAAATATGGAAAGTATTAAAAAGAAGTGAGGCTAAACCCACAAATAAAAATATGTGATGAAAATTATATCTTGGAATATTAGGGACTTGAATAAGACCCCTAAAAAAGGAGGTGTTAGTAAATCAATAGGTTGTTATAAACAACATATTTATAGATATGGAAACTAGGAAGAAAATATTTTAACCATTCACAATGTTGATTTTCATCTTGGAAATTTTTAAAACATAAAATAAAAATAGATGAGTGAGATTCTATCTCTTAAAAAGATGATATCAAGGAGTTGATTGAAAAATGTAGTAGTTTGAGGAAGATGACAACTATCTTTGATAGAAATGCAAATGAAGAATATCTTTGATAAAAAGGAAAGTTGAATATGGGTTAATTAACTTGATAGTAATATAATGAGAATAATATAATATTTTGTTATTTTAATAGGAGTGGCCCCCAATAGAAGCACATAACTTATATATAGATAGATAGATAGATAGCATCCATTATTAACAATTTGAATTCATTCCATTTGTTTTTGAAATTATTTTACTGAAGTAAATTATTAATTATTAGACAAACCTATTATACTATCTTCTTAAAATTAATTATATTTTAATACTTTAGTTGTAAATGGTCTAGGCTTAACTCATAGTCAACTAGTCTTTGTTTATGTGGCAATTATGTATGTATCACTCGACAAGATTTGAACCTAGGTCTCCTTAGTGAAAGTCAAGGAATTTAACAAGCTAAATTCATGTTACTTGCCATTAAAAATATTTAAGAAACCTATTATTTATATACAATAAAATTTAAATTTAAATAATAAAATAAATTATTTTTAAAATAAAATTTTATTAAAAAATAAAGTTTAAAAATAAAATGAAATCATTATGAAAATTATTAATAAGCAAAGCATTATTGATCATGTTAGGTTCTAGTTTTATCTTTACATAACATTGAAAAACTAGCAATAACTATAAACTATGAACACTATAAATAACAAGTGCAAGCCAAGAGTAAATGGGAGTTAGGAGTAAGCCTCACATTTTCTTATTTTAGAAAGTAAGTGTTGCTAGTATGAGGAAAAATAAAGTGTGAACAAGGAGCAAGTGTCACCCTTTATTTTTTTTAATCACTTATGTGTAAACCTATGGAAAATCAATATGCAATGCAAAGAGCTTCGCGAAGGATTAAGTTTTTTTTTCTAAAAAATATCTCATCTTTTAGGAGCCATATATTCACAAAGGTTTATCTGATTCAGCTAATTCTTGGACCAAATTGTGTGGAATTTGAATAGATTTAAAATGAGTGGTCATATGAAATAATTCAAGAAATATTGAGGGATTTACAACCCTATGAAGTCAACCATCCAGAACAAGGGCAGTGACAATTTTTCAAGTCATGAAAAACAAAATTGCAAATATTTGTCATCTAGGGTTTTGATTATGGGAAGAGCAATGAAGGGCTAGGACTTCAATGAGGCAAGAAATTCTACCTAGACATGGAATTACACAGCTAAATTTCTTTTTACTTTCTTTATCTTAGAAATTTTGCATGCAAATTATTATAAAGTTTTATCAAATATTATATTTGCTAGGACATTCAAATAAATTTCAATAGATTTTGAGTTTTAGTTTCTCTTCCATGGACCAATTTATATTTAAATCCTTATAAACATCTCTAGTGGTAGAGGTTAGTAAGTGCACCTCAATGAGATCCTCGTTGCTCCAAGATGGGGTAGTTTTTGATAAATTTATTGGGTATTGGCTATGGGCTTCAACCTTGAGAAAATGGATTGAAGGGGTCAGAAGTCTCCAAGAGTGATTCTATCATTTCTTCCCTAAGGTTTTTTCCTAGAAATATTTTTTTCTAGGGAAGAAAGATAAAAAAACCTAAAAGGGGGTTCATGGTTTATAGGAAGATCAAGACTCTTCCTCACCCACTGGTATGAAGGCTTTTCACTTGAAAATGTAAATCTATCCCTAGCCCTAGTTTGGGTTAGGATGTTTGGATTATCCATTAAATTTTAGAAAATAGATACCTGTAGACACCAAAATCTGGTCAATATGATTATGCTACCATAAGCAACGACTAAATGACAGACCAAGGCCCCTAGGGCAGCCCTCAACAAATATATAGTGGTCCTAGCCACTCAGTGCAAGGTTTTGGAATGTTTCAAGCCACTTTTAGGATATTTTGAACACCCTATTTCTATTCGCTCCACCCTGGGATGAATACAGATTCTATTTGTCCCACCCTAGAGCGAATAGCGGCATTCATCCCAGGGTGGGACGAATAGCAGGTTTGACCAACAAAAAAATAAATCTAGGCCAACGATACCTAGTAACGGTCAGATTCCTAGTTATTATTGCCCACAATTTAGGGAACACAGTAGGTATTATGACATGCTCAGTGAATGAGGCCAATTTGGGAGATTCTCTTCTCCCTCCAATGCATGCCACCCCCGTGGCCAAGTGGCGCCTCTTGCCCTACATGCCCTCGCATGCCTTTTGACCCATGAAGCCTCCTTGGGCTATAAAGTGGATGTATTTTCCATAAAAAATACATGGAGGAGTTTTAGGTTTACGCAATGAAGTTCTGCTAATATTTCCTCTCACCTTTTGTGCTCATTTTTCCCTCAAGATCTCTACCTAGCGAAGGAGGTTTGCGAGTGAACTAGGAGGCACAATTTATCACATAATCGAACCATATGAGTGAATTCCTTTACAAAATGTGATTAAAATGCATCCCATAGTTTTTTTCATCAATCCTCAATGGAATTGGTGGTAAAATTTAGGTGGAAACGGTGGGCATCCCACCCCCAGGTGCCCCCGAATTTGTGATGGTCCTATTCGTCCCATCCTATTATGAATAGAAATATGTACACAGTTTTTTTAATATTTTTATTTTTTATTTTCTACATATTATTATTATGCTTCAGTTAAAATTTGAGGTCATTCTGAGCTATATTGACCAATATATTACAATTTTAGTGTTTTGCAGGGTCTCATGCAGGTCTCTGAAGGTCATCTGAGGAAACACCTAAACTATTACTAATTTTGAAAATATGATCATATGGGTTTCTTTAAAATATCATTTTATATCTTATTTCCAATTTTTGTGTGTTTTGTATATGTGTAAGGCCAAAAATTGTTCACTTTGTGTTTTGAAGTTTGCGCACGTTCATTGCAATTACGAGGAACCATCGGATAAAATATTGGCACAATTTTTGGTGATATCTTCCCAAAATATTCTGTTTTACATCCCTCTATAATTTCAAGTCATTTGGAGTTGATTTGATGCTTATTCTCACTATTAGCTATTTGGCCCCTGTGGGGATTGCATGTTTCTCATCACACGCACTCACTATTTAACATATTTTGTTTCCTTGTGTTCAGGTGCAGGTTATAAAACACATTGGGTATCAGAATTAGACCTCAAATAATCAACAATACAAGTGGTGGAAGTGTAGGCCCGCCCACTTCGATTGTGGGTACGAGGAAAGACACTGGATGTGCACCCGAGTTACTTGAAGGATTTTGATCCTTGGGCACCCGATTTGTAAATATTTGTATCATCCATTTGAGCCCTCAAAGGGGAAATTTGGAACTTGTATTTTATTTTCCCAATTAATAAGAAGTCAATTTATTTTGCATTATTTCTTGTAACTTGCCATCTTCTCCATCTTACTTGCATGTTTCCGTTTGATGCTCATAAGCAATAGGACATAGATACGCATATTTTTTATTATAATTTGGTGCACCATTTTTTCCTACTTTAGTGGCAATCATGGTGGGACCTAGTCCCTTTTACTCTAGGTAAATTTTGGAACTCATTCTTCATATTTTTATGTTGCAGATGTTATTTGTTCTAGACTGACCTGCTATTCGTGCCACCTTGGGATGAACATGAGTTTGTCCCACCCTGGGATGAATACATACCTACTATTTGTCCCAATTTGGAGAAAATAGAAACCAGAGGGTTTTCAGATTAGAATTCCAACAATAACAAGTTTTGGCAGTAATGAGGTAGGCATCTGAACCTTCTATCTTTGTTTTTTATTTTCAGAAACTGCTTTATTTGGTTTTTCTCGCATATTTTTCTTGTTTAGAAAGGTTAAAAGCTAGATTTCCTTTTTCTTAAACACAAAATAACAAAAAAACATAAAAGGAGAAAAATCAAAATAAAATCAAAGTATAAATGAATCTCTTTGGACTGGTTTCTTGTAGCCTACCCAATGGGTAGGCTAGCATTTAGGATCTTTTTTGCATTTCTAGATACACTTGTGAGTTCTTTTTACACTAACTTTTTGAAATTAAAATGCACATTTTGCATGCATCTAGTGAATGATCATTGAATACTTCTTGGTTTACTTTCTTTGGATTAAAAAGAACCACACACACCATGATCCACTTAAACGCTAGTGATGTGGATTTCATCACCATCCACTAGTAGAGTTCAATGAGGTGGATTTCATCTCCACCCATTGTCTCAAATACCACAAACCTTGTTCTTTGCCAAGTTTAGTTCCAATATTTGTCATAGCCCATGGGTTATAGCACATATCTCTCTTCAGAGAGGTATATTGTAGACTATGGGTGAACTAGATGAGGAACTGGTAGGACCTATGCTCCCTGGCCGTGTGTGGATCTCATCACCACACATTATAGGTAGGATAACATGACCTAGAGTTCATAGCCAGGTTGTCGAGCTACGAGTATACATGTGAAATCTAATTTAACACAATATTATCATTCAATAATATTTCAAACACGTGACACGAGGTCATTCTTTACAAACAACACATATGAAACACACAAAACAATTTAGAGATTCACACTTAAAACTTAAAAGAGATAATAATCTGTCTTATTGAGTGTTTCCTTTTTTGTTTGTTGTTTCATTAAGAATTTGTAAAGGAGATAATCATCTAGGGTTTGTTAGAGAGCTTTGATGATGTGCACCCATAGCCAAACCCAATCATGGGTGGAAGCTGTAGAGAGTGGACTAGGAGACATGAGTCATCTCCACTATAACCCCAAGGATCTGGTCATACCTCCCTGGCGAGCTTCTACTCATCCTAGCCCTAATATAGCAGGGCATGAGCCCAACCTATGAGGTAGCCCTATGCGGGACACCCCTAGGGATGATGGACTTTACTTGGGAGATTATTCTTGATACTTAGACTCGTCACATGCCTTCTTGAATGAAAGGCAACAGCGTGTTGAGGTGCTAGTAGATAGAGCGATTCCATGCATTCATGTACCTGCTAGGGTTGACACACCTATTGATAGGCCTAGGCATGACTTCACACACTAGGTAGAGTAGGTCGATATGACCTTGCCTACGTGTCACCTTGATAGAGTATAGTAGATTAGGTAGACTGATGGGTATGATACTCATCACTCAGAGTGAGCTAACTCTACCCTACCCTTCCTTGTCCAAGAAGGAAGGCATGAGGAAATTTTAGATTTTCCTCAAGAGTAGTATTCTGTGCATGCACGACGTGCCTCTGCATCCACTCAGTATAATGAGCATATGCCCTATCTCGAACATCAAGTTAACATGATGACCCTCGATCGATGGAAGCATTCAATGGATATCACAGATTATCTTGAATGAGGTCAGCCTCAGAGTGAGACTCCCAAGCCTCTCAGGCCCCACACAGTAGAACAAATTAATCAAGCAGTTGCAAGATACGCAAAACACCAAGCAAATTTCAAGCATCTTCGATGATACAAAGAGCAACTAGACCACTTGCATCAGCTTGAGAAAGAGAGAATTGAACGACAGACCAACAAGCCATTCTAGAAGACTCTAGGAGAGAGGGTTTCTACCCCTAAGACACATAGGTAGGAATTCCCCCCGAGGCAACCCATGTTCATTCAAGATAGGTCTCCCAAGCCTTATCCAACATTACCTCTATGACCTCCTAGGCCATATCCAGATGCACCTCCCAAGCCAAACATAGGGTGCCCATGGTGGGAAGATACCCCTATTTATAGACCGATTCATGAGATGCCCTACGGAGTCTATGATGAGCATGAGTCGAAAGTAGAGTACTTGGATATGCCTTACCAAGGTGGTGGGAGTGACATGCCACCACCCCACAATAGGTTGGATGATCCTAGACCTCCATTGTAGGATGTGAACAAAGAGAAGGAGATCAAATCCTCAAATCCTTATAAAGAGCTGCTAGAGCGCCTAGAGTCAATAGAGCACAAGAACTCTAGGTTTGGATCTCAAAATCCTACTATGCACCAGCTATGTAGTCAACCCATCCATCCTTCGATTCCTGCACCTCCTTATCTAGAGCAATTTAAGTTACCTCAGTTGGCTACATTTAAAGGAGAGGAAGATGCGTAGTAACATGTCACTAGATTCTTGGGCCAGTGCTTCAGTATTCATGATGATGATGATTTACTTTTGTATATATTCATGACTACCCTCTCAGGCCCTACCTTGGAGTGGTTTTACCAACTCCCTAATCATAGCATCCACACTTTGGACCAACTTGCAGACGCATTCCTAGAACGCTTCACCTTCAATAACAAAAGGAAGGCAATGTTGGCTGACTCAGCTAGGTTGAAACAGTATGACGACGAGTCAATAAAAAATTATGGCAATATATGGTGAACCTTGCTTTCCAAGCTACCTTATCTCCTCCCCATGTCGAAGTTGACTCAAATTTTCTCCAAGATCTGCCTAAAGCCAATATCCTTGTTGTTGTAGCTGCAATAGTATCCAACTCTTGAAGATGCCCTAGCATAGGCTAGGACCATCAAAGAAATCAAAATTCAAGAGGGCAAAATTATGAAGCCTCACAAGAAGGAGTGGAACAAGAGCACCAAAATCACCCCAGCACAGTCTAAGCCAATAGCAATAAATCAAGTTTCCATAAGTGTCCCGAGGCCAACACAAGTTGTACCATCGCAAAAGCCTAATTACCATGCCAAACCCAGGAATTATTCTAAGGATAACCAAAATAGTCAAGGGAAAAATAAACATCACCCCAAGCTACAATTCACACCCATTGCAGAGTCCATGGACTCATTTTTTGACCGCCTCTTAGCGGCTAATGCGATTCACCTGCCTGAGAGTCGACCTATCGACCCAAATGCACCAAAACCCAAAGGATACAAAAAATACCTATATTGCAAGTTTCATAGGTAAAATGGGCACGATGTGCAAATGTGCTACAAGTTCAATCATTTGGTGCAAGACATGATTTATAGGAATGTCCTTCAGGTGGACAACCTTGTTGCACCAAACAACCAACAAATGGAGGTCTTCAAAGACCCCTTACCTGCCCATGCAGAGTAGGCTAAGCCAATGCCCCAGGTGAATGAGGTTCATCATGCCCCTCCTAAGAAAGGGTATGTCAGCATGGTCAGCATTATAATAAGGAATAGGAGGTACCCAAGTCCAGTCGCACCACTCACGGGTCAGAATGATGTCCCCTCTACGTTGTAGCCTTCGTCGTCTCCTATGTCAAACCTCCCACCTAGGCCTGTTGTCACCATCAGGAGCAAGCTTACTTAGAGCTTAAGAACAATGTCCTCCTGGATTTCCATCTATGAGCTCATTCAACAATCAGCACCTCATAGAGAGGCCTTAATGGATATCCTTAAATCAATCGAGCTTCAACCCTAGGAGTCTAACTCCTTAAACAAATTTGTGGGGCATGTGAGACAATGCATGAAATCGGTAATTACATTTTGAGAAGACGAGCTTAAACTGGTTCCAAATGATATGGTAGATCTTCCTTTGCACATTTTCGCATGTGTGAACAGAATGCCATACAAGAGAGTTTTGATAGACACTGGTTCCTTTAGCAATATCATCATGACAACATCTCTCAAGCATTTGAAGCTCCTAGCATCCCAAATTATCACATCTACCTACACCCTCTGAGCCTTCAATGATGCCATATGCTCAATGGTTGGTATGATCATCCTACCTATTCAGGTAGGGGAAAAGACCATCCTGACATTGTACCACATCTTAGAGGGTGAGATGACGTACAATATCCTATTAGGTAGACCATGGATCAGGTATATGAAGTGTGTCCCTTCCATCGCTTATCATTGCCTTAAGTACAATCATGAAGGACATGTTCATGTCATCCTGGCGGACCTAGAGCCCTTAAAGTATTTCAATATGGTGTAGCAGCTCCCCGAGTCAACCTTGCCATCAACCCATCTTGATTTTCAACCAAATAAATCTAGCCAAGGTTTGACTCTACCACCATCGTAGGCCATACCATCCACATTGTTGGCACCTCCATAGATGTCTAGTACGCCTATGGGTCCTTTTCCTAGGAACCTAGAGAAGCAACCTATTTAGGAGGCCCAGGAAACCATATCCACCATCTCCACAAAGGAGGTTTCTAGCCCAGTAGTTGAGGAACTACCACATGAGACAAACGATGAATCAGATCAGGTCTCACTCTCATCCCTCTTATATCCACAACTTTAGGTCATAGTACACCTGGCTTCCATCGGATTGGGGGAGTACATGGTTAGAAATGTTACAACCACCCCAACTATAGAGTCAATGCAAGACATGGATCGACCTTGTCTCCCCATAGGCACCATAGTGCCTCTTGACTTCTCCCCTAATCAAATGAATTTCATCTATGGGGGCCTTGACTATGGCATCGAACCTTATCAATAGTAGGAAGAAGATGAAGAGCCCTTTGGAGAAAAAATTAACTACCTATCCAACCCTAACTTCGCTCTAAAGTACCTTGACCTATGCAATTGGTACGATTATGGTTTGGGCATGTACGAACAAGGCACTCGAGTTTCCTACCAGCCACAATATCAAATGTCATATGACAAGTTTAGCTTTGGACTAAACAAACCTGTGCCCTTAGATGTCCTCATAGACATCATAGAATGCATGACTCTAGATTGTAGAGATGAGCTCATGCGAGATCCTTTCACCAATCCCAACTGTGTCTACTCATTGGGGGACTACTTCCCTATGCCCTTGGGAGATGATGAACCACCTTTGTGATATTCGCTCTTATGATAAAGGTGAAGGTTTACGTACTCTTCCCCATGATGGTGAGGAAGAGGATCCAGGGTCCCCTTATGAGTGGACGTCAGATAATGAGTCAGATTATGGAGTTGCACCCATCGATTCTGATAGCTCATATGGAGAAGACCCTCAGGTCATCCCCATAGATGATGAGGATGAGTTCTATCTGTGCATGTTCCCATTGCATCATCCCATCTAGTGATAACATCTACCTTTAGAGGAGCAAGCTCACCCACAGCCGCATCGACCATCACCGATCATTCCATCACCCCCACAGCCACCTCCTCAGATCTTGTGACATTCGAAGGTCCGTGGGCACCATCATCCACATAGGGGAAACCATCCATCCATAAATATGATTTCCATAGATCTTTTTGAGCCTCTACGAGATCCGAATAACCCGTTGGAGCCATTGCACCTCGACATGGGAGCAAACAAATTTGACCGAGGAGATTCACCACCCCCGCCCTTTGAGTATTGGCCTTGCGATGAGATGTTATAGTCATTTAATTTCTCTCCAGGAACAACTTATAATGTCTTCCATGCTAAGGAGGAACCCAAAGTTTCCATTGATGATCTAAATTTAGTTGATGACATCCATTTGATCCCTACCCCCCACCCATTGGAGGAGGGGTCGCGTATGTCAATCAAGCCCACGATTGACAAAGATATCAGCTCAGACCTAGAGAACCTGCAATGTATCAAGCTGGGGGAAATTCTATCCCCTATAGAGCAATCTGATTACATAGCCCTTCTTATCGAGAAGAAGGCAACTTTTGCATGGTCATACAAAGACATGCCAAGAGTAGACCCAAATCTAGTCACCCACAATCTAACGCTTGACCCCAAGGCCAAGCCTGTCAAGAAAAATCTGAGAAATATGCATCCCACAGTGGCCTTAATGGTCAAAGATGATCTACAGAAGTTGTTGGATTCCAAGTTTATTATTTTTGTAGACTATCTGCCATGGTTGTCCAACATGGTACCCATCAAGAAGTCAGACAAGAGGATTCGCATTTGCACTAATTTTTGAGACCTAAACAAAGTGAATCCTAAGGATAATTTTCCTTTGTTGAGCATTGACACCCTGGTAGATGCCACAATGGGCCACAAAATATTATCATGTCGATGGCTTCTCTGTGTACAATCAGATTTGTATCAACCCAGAGGACCAGCTCAAAACAATGTTCACAATGCCCTGGGGGACATTTTGCTATAAGGTCATGCTCTTTGGCCTTAAAAACATTGGTGCCACCTACCAGTGTGCCATGACATACATATTCCATGACTACATGCATAATATTTTGGAAGGTTACATGGATGACTTACTGGCTAAATATTTGTTACGCCATGAGCATATCGATTTTTTGCGTAAAGTCCTTGATCGTCTTATCAAGCATAAAATGAGACTAAACCCCAAGAAGTGCATCTTCGACATCACATCTGGAAAGCTCTTGGGATTCGTATTTTCTAAATGAGCCATCAAAGTAGACCCTAACAAGGTCAAGTCCATCCTCGAAATGTCTCCCCCGACTACCATCAAGCAGCTCCGAAGTCTACAGGGCAAGATAGCATCCATCAAATGCTTCATAGCGCAACTGTTGGACAAGTGTCGACCCATGAACAAATTTTTGTACAAGGGGATCACATTCCATTGTGATGATGAGTGCCAAGAGGCCTTAGATGCCATAAAATAGTACCTGGATTCATCGCCAGTGTTGGCTCCACCTCTACCAAAAGTGTCATTTCGCTTATACATCTCAGCCACTAAGATTGCATTGGGTGCTATGTTAGCCTAGAACAATGAACTGCATAAGGAGTAGGCTACTTACTATATCAGCTGCACCCTGGTCAGTTATGAGTTGAAGTACATATACATTGTGAAGTTGTGTCTAGTGGTGATTTTTGCCACCAAGAAGCTATGATATTACATGCTTATCCATACCACGTATGTTGTGTCTAAAGAGAATCCATTACGATACAAGATGAGTCACACTTATCATAATAATCGCACGGAAAAATGGATCAAGTTGTTGATGAAGTTTGAACTAGAATTCATTGGTAAAAAATAAATAAAGGATCAAGTCATCGCCTATCAACTCGTAGAGGCTCCTCTCCAGGATTATCAACCTCTGAGCATGGAGCTTCTCGACGATGGAGTCTTCCAAATCTCAAAATAACTTGATTTTGATGAGCTTGAGTCACAGGCAGATATGACTCTGTTCTTCAATGGCTCCAAATGCGAGCAAGGGGGTGGCACAAGGATCATGTTTTTCACACTATATGGGGCTCCCATACCCCTGTCATTTAAAATTGATTTCTCATGCACTAAAAACAATGTCGAGTACGAAGCCTTGCTCATAGGTCTTCAAATGGCTATCACCATGAAAATCACCAAGCTTAACATCTTTAGCGACTCCTTATTAATTTTAAATGAGGTCAAAGGGATCTACCAGTGCAAGTGCCCAGTTCTACAAGCCTACAAAGCCCTTGTGGATAAATTCTTGGCAAATTTCAAATGGTATGACATCGAGGCACTCCCTCGATCATCTAATCATTTTGTGGATACAATGGCCTCCTTAGGGTCTTTAATCTCGTAGAACCCCATTGATTAGATGACAACCATTCAGGTCAAGATGCTCTCATAGTATGTGTTTTAGCATGAGGATACTCAGGCCACATTGAAAGTCCACTTGATTCAAATTGAACCTCATCAAGAGATATTCTCGCACCTTCACGAGCACTTGAATCATGATGATTGGGGGACTTTGTTCCCTCAAGACCATTTTGATAACATTACAACACTATTCTTACAAGTTATTTCCCACTCAGCATTTTCTCAGCATGAATTTCAAGAGGGATAAGCAATTCATGCAATCAAGGCTTCTCCTCAATAGGACTGGTCCACACAAATCAAGGAGTATCTAAAGCTGGGTAATATCCCTCCTGGATTGTCGCACGTTGCTAAATGAATGTTCAAATAGAAGGCAATAAAATATGTCTTTCTAGGAGACATTCTGTATCGTCAGAGCTACGAAGGGATCCTCTTTCACTGCTTAGAGCATCAGGAGTCGACTTGGGTAATCGCCCAAGTGCAGATGGTACATGCGATGGCCATTTTAGTGGTATGGCCATCACAAAGCGCATACTTTGCATGGGCTACTATTGGCCAATGTTAGAGCAATATTGTTTCACATATGTGAGGAAATGTGTGAAGTGTCAATACCATGCTAACTTGACACACATACCTTCCTAGGAATTATAGCCAATCCAATTGGCTTCACCATTTTCACAATGGGGGCTGGATTTAATCAGAAAAACTCCCCTGCATCCTCGGACCGTCACACATTTATCATTATGGCTATCAAGTATTTTACAAAGTGGGTGGAAGTGATTCCCCTTACCACTAAGACAAGACCCCACATCGTGGAGTTCATTTTGCATAATATCATTTATCGTTTTGGTTTTCCATCCAAGATCATCTCAGATAATGGGACGTTATTTAAGAATAAAGATGTGCATGCTTTAACAACAAAGGATAACATCCAACATAGTTTTTTGATGCCCTACTATCTGCAATAAAATAGGCAAGCAGAGGCTTCCAACAAGACATTGATTGCCATTCTCAAGAAAACTATCAAAGAGAATCATGTCAATCGGCACACGCAAATGCCCCTTGCTCTATGGGCCTACCACACTAGCATTAGGACATCCATTGGGGCCACCCCATTTTCACTAGTGTATGGTGTTGAGGCAATAATGTCTTTAGAGCTGGAAATCCCATCACTGTGCATATCCATGCAAGAGTCCATCGATGATGACACCATGCGGCAGGCTCATCTAGATCAACTTACATTGCTTGATGAACGTCACGTCAATGCTCCTGAGCACTTACGAATCTATCAAGAGTGACTTAATAGAGCCTACAATATGAAGGTCCATATTAGATACTTTCAGGTTAGTGACCTGGTTCTGAAATAGAACCAACAAAATTCTAATTTGCTGCCCCATCTAAGGGATAAGTTTGCAGTAAACTGGTTAGGTCCTTATGTCATTACCATTCAAATAGGACCTAAAAATTATTTCCTAGCCTCCCTTGAAGGTATCGAGGACCCTGAACCCTTGAACATCCTTCACTTGCGGTCTTTCCATGCCTAGAGTACTATGGCTCAACCTAAAATGCTCCTAGGCGGTCTATGCCCATCTAGGTCACCCCAAAATGCTCCAAGGGTGTCATTAACCCGCTTGGTCAACCTAAAATTCTCTTAGGTGGTCTATGACCATATCGATCACCACAAAAGCCCCAAAGGCATCCATAAGCCCTTTTGTCACCCCAAAATGCTCCAAGTGTGCCTATAACTAGCTTGGTCAACCTAAAATGCTCCTAGGCAATCTATGACTGTCTCGGTCACCATAAAAGCCCTAAAGGCATCCATAAGCCCTTTGGTCATCCCAAAAGCCCCAAAGGCATCCATAAGCCCTTTGGTCACCCCAAAATGCTCCAAGGGTGCCTATAACCCGCTTGGTCAATCTAAAATGCTCTTAGGTGGTCTATGACCATCTCGGTCACCACAAAAGTCCCAAAGGCATCCATAAGCCCTTTAGTCACCCCAAATGCCCCAATGGCCCACAATAAGCCCGTTGCTCACATACATGTATACATATATCAATAAAAAATAATAAAACATCATCAAAAGATAAAAAAATACAAAAATATTGCATCACATTGCATCTTCAAACCTCATCAAAAATAAAAAATAGCATATATATCCATCAAAAATACAAACAAATCATATTACATTTCATTACATCGCCTCTCACCACATTATCAAAATCATCTGCATTAGGCGTACTCATCATTGCATTTTGCATCTTAGGGTTGCTCATACATGTCTAGCACTAAGACTATACATTATGCATTATTCCAAAACAATCGTGTCAAAGTTATTTTACACATCATTCCATTATCACCTATCGTATCCACTTACATTTTACACTGGTCATAGTAGTGTTTGTTCCCATCACCTGAGTCATTTGTTCTAGAATGTCTTTACGATTTTTAGCCACTCAGCCATCTCTAGTTTACTTTTCAGATTTTGTAGAAAGCTATCATGATGTTTAGGGGGTAGAGTCTTGCTTAGATTATACCTTGTATACAATAAATCCCAACACATTTACACATTAATAAATCCAAGTTTTGTGCAAGGAAAGATGAAATTATGAAGTGGTCTAGGTTACCTTAAGTGCAAATTTCATCCTGCTCATCCCCTTGTGTGAATGGTTCAAGAATGTTGAGAATTAGCAAAAGGACAAGCTCTTTCCTGCCCAATTCCCAAAAATAAATAGTGGTTGTCACCACTATCAAAAATCTTAAAATTTCAAAAAAAAAAAAAATCCCTTAAAGTCAAAATAAAAATCCCACAAAAAGCAAAAATCAAAATCAAAGTAAACAGTGGTCATCACCACTTCCCAGATACCTTACTCAAAGAAAACAAAATACAAAATAAATAGTGATTATCATCACTACCCATGAGCAAGTGTCCCAATCAAATTGAAGAAAAGAAGGGATTTGAACTTGAATCCTTGGAATTATCAGCATTTGGACAATCATTAGGTGATCCTCATTACATGTTTGGTGGATAGCCTACTTTTCAATGGTGATAGCCTCCCGCATGATGATATGTCTGTCACATTAGATTTCGCATGTGTACAAACCAATGTTTGCATGTGGACGAGCTAGCTTTTGGTAACCTAGATTGCCTAGTGGTCTAATCCTACTAAGTACAGAACCTAGGATTGTGAAATTCATAGGGTGATCCTCATTCCAGGTTTGGTGTATAGCCTATCTAGCAATGGCGATATCTTTATGCATATCATATGAATGAATTCACTTGCACACATAGGGATATGGAGTATCTTGGTCATCCTAGCAGATTCAAACCTTGTTAAAAAGTCTTGCATGGTTAGTATTTAACTTTTGATTAGGTAGCTAGAGTGTTTAAGTCTCAGGAAAACCTTATCAAAAATTCTATAGCATATCACTTCATTCATTCCATTTAACCACAGTGCAATAATACATTTCCATATATTCATTGCACAAAAATAGTACAAAAAAAAACAAAAGGAACTGATGCAGTTTATACAGTCTATGGTTCTAACATAGTGAGATAAATAATTATTTACAGATCAATATATCAAAGCACACAATTCATCCATTTCATTATGCATCCATGCATATACATAGCAGTAAATCATAACACAGAAATATCCATATGCATCCATAATACACATCAACCACATCTGCATTACATCATAGAAGCATACATGTGCCTACATGGTACATCATCCATCAGTCATACAGCAAATCACATAACAATATCCACCTACAGCAATCATTAGCATTTAACACACCATCATAAATCATATACATACATTGCATCCATCTCATAAAACAATAAACGAGACATATGATGACCATCACAAAAAACTCATATATATGGGGCAAAAATATACATCATAGTTTCCAAAAATGCTCATGGGCTAAAATAATGTGGGTCCTCAGACCTCACCAGTATCAAAAATATAAAATAAATAATATCTAATCAAAAATAGCCTCAATAGTACTCATCACCATGGTCACATAGGACCGGTGCTACGACTTGCACTACCTCCTGTAGTCTGGGCCCATTGTGATCCCCTAGGCCTGCTACCACCAGCCTTGTTAGTCCTCCGCCTAGATGATGACTACACCATCTTGCTCTATCGAGTCTGATGTGAGCCACTGGTCTCCCCATCATCAGGAAGATGCCCTCCAAGGTGTACCATCTCCATCTCCATTCTATCCATGTAAGCCTATCTTCACTGCCCTTGTGACTGGTAGATGTCCACAATTGACTACAGCTGAAGCACCTCTACCCATAGCCTCTCTATCTCCCCAATGCTAGACCCCTCTTGATTAGTACCTTGTGCTCTCAACTATGCCCACAAGGATGATATCTCGGTCTGATCCTCCTATGCTTGTGCCCGAAGGAGATCCCTCTCCTATCTAACCCTAACTAGCTTTGCCTTTAGCTCTAGTTATCTATGACCCTGGATACCCTACTGTCCCTATGCCCCCTGGACCTCAACCTCCCCCTCATCACCTTTATCCCCTAGGTCTAACAGATCTGCCTACTCATATACCTGTTGGTGTTGCCTGTGTGGCTCATCCACCTCTGCCAGGTTTGCCTTCGTAGCATCCTCCATTACCTCATATATATCCCCAATTGCCTCACCTTCGAGAGCCCTTGCACCTCGCCACTGGTGCATAATCCACCATGAGTCATACTTTGATGTAGTCTCGACGTCATCCACATCAGGAACCTTCATTACCAAGTCTACCTCCTCTCCCACCTCCTCCATCATTAGCCAACCTAGTGTCCTCTCATCCCCGTAGCACCGATATACTACTAAATCCTTGAGAAACCCCTGCTATAGTCCAAACTATCGTGTAACCCTAGAAAATAAGAATTACTCCCGCTTGATACCATGTTGTGCAATCAACCATCTGCCTCACCTCACCCATCGAAGCTGCTCTCCAGCATCCACCTAGTTCAGACAATCCCTGTACGACCAACATACCACCTGCCATGGTGCCAATCATGAGAATGCATCAGCATAATGGTCTGCATCGCTTGCATGGCACTGACTATGCCCTACCTGATTCACCCTCTGCCATAGGATATCATATCCTATCTCCCTGTTAGCTAGCTACACCCGAGTCATCCATGGCAGTCCATGTGGCTACTCCACAACTATGTGCTACCATCCCTAGCACTACAATAATAAGCTACACCCCAAGCCCTTTCGTCGATGGTAGCGAATCTCATACAACTCGTCATACAAATTTTCCAATTGGATCCTCCCCCAAGCCATCACTAGAGGCTCCTCCTTGGTGCACCCACTAGGGACACCAGCTCCAACAGGTTCCAAGAGAACCTAGCTCTCGAAGAATCTAGGAGAAGAATATTAGAGATGAGGGTCATCAGTAGTGCATGCCTCATTCCCAATACCTTCTCCTTGTACAAAAACCCCATCAGTATCCCTCCATTCTAGCATTATAGCTCTGTCGCATCCACATCCTCCCCAAATTACCTCATCAACACTGCACCTCTCTAGTCATGATACGTCGAGCAAATAGATCACCCCTCTATAAAAATCCATAGAATTTAATAGATATCCTCGAGCATCACCATCATCTCCCCCATGGGTAGGTGGAAGGTATTGGTATGCGAGTCCCATAGGCTAATAAGAGCAATAAATTAGGCTCGATCGCTTATCACAGGCTCCAACCAAGTAACCTACTTGAGCCCCATGGCATCAAGCCACTCCCAGTCAGCCTCAGTAAAGGCATCTTGGGTGGTATGGAAGAGCTTCAGTGTGCGATACTGACTCTTCACCACCTGGTAGAGAAATAAACTTAATAATAACAATAATAAAATGACATTCATTATGCCTCACAAAGGCCCCCACAAGGCCCAAAAACAAATGCACAACTAAGTCATCACAACAATTTAATTCCACAAAACAAAATACAAAAAAAACAAAATTTAACATGTTACATCTACCCTAGGGTTTCATTCCCTATCCTGTGATGTGATATGTTTAACAAAACAAAATACAAAAAAAAAATTCAAACTTAACATATTACATCTACCCTAGGGTTTCATTCCCTATCTCGTGATGTGATATGTTTAACAAATTAAAAAAAAAAAAATTAACATATACATCTACCCTAGGGTTTCATTCCCTATCCCGTGATGTGATATGTTTAAAAATAAACTACAAAACTCAAAAAAAATTGGTATATTTCCTCTACATTAGGTTAATTGCCAAAGGTTACATGAGGTAAAAATCTGGTACATTTTGGTTCAATTTAGGTTTAATTACTTATTTTAACCAAGGCCAATAAACAACAAAGCAACATTACAATTTCAAGAGCAAAATAATGAGGAATGTGAGTCACTGCATACATATCTCAGACCGGCTCCTCCATTGGACGCCTCAATTTGTTGACTCATGGTGGCCACAGGGTGATTTCGACAGCGCTTCGCTTCAGAAAAATAACCCTCTTCTTCCTCACCTCTCAAATCACCAAAGAGAACATGGAATAATAAACCCAAAACTTGCATTTGAGGTTTATATAGGCTTACAAGATTTCTATTCATTCCAGGGTGGGACGAACACACTTTTAACAGTTCGTCTCACCCTGAGACAAATACAAAATTTGTATTCGTTCCACCCTAGGACGAATACCGAATCTATAAGGTAAAACAACTTTAAAAGTACCAAAATAGCTCTATTTTGGTCAAAAAAATTGCCTCAGCAAAAATACAAATAATAACACTCTTGGATTCTTGGAAATAACCTTTCCTCAATTCCTAAGAAGGCCATTATGGCTGAACCGCCCCACGAGAATGAGGTTTTTCATTCCTTTCCTCTCGGACATAGAAAAGAAAAGGGTCCAACAACCCAAAAAAATGAGTCAAATCTGATGGAATTCATTCAGGGTCAATAAGGAATGTAAACTTCTTATGGATGCATATGCAAGTTACTATTTCACTCCCCAAGAAGGTCATTATGGCCGGATCACCCCATGGGAATGAAGTTTTCAACTTTTTGCTTCTAGGTTTCCTACCTAACATCATCACAATCCTTTCAAAACTGTGCCATTTTTAAATGGATACAACTAAAGGCAACCTCAAAAAAATTCATTTGGGTCAAGCGACTCATCCCTTTTCTCATGAGTCATTCTCTCATTGACTCGTCACTTGAGGGGGTAGTCATACTTAAGTCAAAATCAACAAGCACACACTCAATCAGGCAAAGTGTGTTCGTTCAACGAATCTTCGACAAATACAATCATGCTCCTCCTTGGGACATCAAACAAGCATAAATTAAACAAATTCTTGGCATTATAGAATCATATTTATGACTGAAAAATGTCCAAGATCAAGTCAACCTCACTGGAGAGGTTGTACTTGAAGCAAGTTCCTTAGCTCGTCAGAAGCAAGGATTCAAGAATACTCTTTTTCAGGATTAGGGCATCTAAAGTTGGTTAGGTTATTTGAGTAACCCTATACATTGAACATTTTAGTCATCTATTTTTTCCTGGCACTGTGTTGCACACAATGCATCCCAAAAAGGGGCATCTTTAGACACTAAAATTTGGTCAATCTGATTATGCTACCATAAGCAATGACTAAATGATAGACCAAGGCCCCTAGGGCAACCCTCAGCAGGTATACAGTGGTCCTAACCACTCAGTGCAAGGTTTTGAAAGGTTTTAGACCACTTTTGGGACATTTTGAACACCCTATTTCTATTCATCCCACCCTGGGACGAATACAAATTCTATTCATCCCACCTTGGAGCGAATAGTAGCATTCATCCCAGGGTGGGGCGAATAGTAGGTTTGACCGGCAAAAACTCAAATTTGGGCCAACGGTGCCTAGTAACGATCAGATTCCTAGTTATTATTACCCCTAATTTAGGGGACGAAGTAGGTCTTATGACATGCACAATGAATGAGTCTAATTTTGGAGATCCTCTTCCCCCTCCAATGCATGTCACCCCAGTGGCCAAATGGCACCTCTTGCCCTGCATGCCCTCGCATGCCCTTTGACCCATGAATCCTCCTTGGGCTATAAATTGGATGAATTTTCCACACAAAATACACAAAGGAGTTTTATGCTTATGCAATGGAGTTTTGCTAAGATTTCCTCTCACCTTTTGTGCCCTTTTTTCCCTCGAAATATCTACCTAGCGAAGGAGGTTTGCGAGTGAACTAGGAGGCTCAATTTATCACATAACCAAACCATCTGAGTGAATTCCCTCACCAAATTTAATGACAATACATCCCATAGTATTTTTCATCAATCCTCAATGGAATTGGTGGTAAAATTTAGGCAAAAATGGTGGGCGTCCCACCCTCGGGTGCCCCCCAATTTGTGACAGTCCTATTCATACCACCTTGTGATGAATAGAAATATGTACATAATTTTTTGACTATTTTTTATTGGTTATTTTCTACATGTTATTATTATGTTGCAGTTCAAATTTCAAGTCATTCTGAGCTATATTAGCCGATATATTACAATTTTAGTGTCTTGCAGGGTCTCATGTAGGTCTCTGGCGGTCTTCTGAGGAAGTGTATAAAATGTCATTGATTTTGTAAATATGATCATATGGTTTTCTTTAAAATATCATTTTATGTATTTTGTATAATTTTCATGTGTTTTAGATATGTGTAAGGCCATAAATTTTTTGCTTTGTATTTTGCAGGTTGCGCACGGTCATTGCAATTATGAGGCACCATCAGACTCAATCTTGGCACAATTTCTAGTGATATCTTCCCAAAATATTCTTTTTTACATCCCTCTATAATTTCAAGTCATTTGGAGTTGATTTGATGCTTATTATCACTATTAGCTATTTGGCCCCTATGGGGATTGCATGTTTCTCATCACATGCACTCGCTATTTGACATTTTCTATTTCCTTGCATGTAGGTGTAGGTTATACAAGTGCACTGAGGATCATCATTGGATATCAAATAATCAACAACATAAGCAATGACAACGTAGGCCCGCCCACTTCGATTATGGGTACAAGGAAAGACACTGGATGTGCACCGAGTTACTTGAAGGATTTTGATCCTTGGGCACCCGATTTGTAAACATTTGTATCATCCATTTGAGCCCTCAAAGGGGAAATTTTGTAACCTAGATTTGATCTACCCAATTAATAATAATTCGGTTTATTTTGCATTATTTCTTGTTACTTGCCATCTTTTCCATCTTACTTGCATGTTTTTGTTTGATGCTCATAAGCAATAGGACATAGATACGCATATTTTTTATTACCATTTGGTGCACCTTTTTTCCCTACTTCAATAAATTCAAGGTAATACTCAACACTCTAGAAGAATTCCTAGATATTTTATATATGATGAAATATGGATTCTTGGCTATTTATGTTTGAATATTGGTCATGATTGATATAAGTAAAGCTTTGCTAGAATCAATAATTCATAAATATGGGGATAAAATGTGGATCCAAACCATATATTATGAAAACATATTTTTTAGATGTAGAATATTTCATGATGTGGGATATATTGAGCGATCATGCCCTAAGAAGAGCCCAACAGAATCATATGTAGAAAACCGCAAGAGAAACTTACAAATGGTTATGGATGAAGATGGTTTTCAACTTCCAAAAAATAGATCGAGCAAAATGAAAAATAAATACTAGAGACCAGTAAGTAAGGATATTGAAAGGAATACCAACTCCTTTGATGCTTTATCCTATGAAGAAAAAGTAAATAAAAACTTAGAGGACACAATACAACAATTTTAACATATTAACAAGGAACCGTCTATTCAATATGATCCTGATTTAAAGGAAGAACATTCTTGATGAACCTAAGGAATGTGTCTTATCAGATTTTGAAGACTCTCTTGAATTACCATGCACCATTCAAGAGAAAAAAATTGGTAAATAAAATATAATTTTAGAAGTTAATACCTCTGCCATTAATAAGGAAATACCAAAAAATGAGTAGGACAAGTCAAAAGCTTTTGTAATAGAGCTAGGAGAGGATAAATATGATGAAAAATAAAACTGTGAAAGAATATTGAGGAATAGAGTAATAAGATTTACTCCTGATATAGGCAAGGCAAAAAGAGGAAAATCTTCAAATTATCAAGCAAGATCCAAGGAAGCAAGAGAACACATAGATAAAGGAACACAAACTAAGTTGGTTGAACTTCTCTTTACCAAACAATAAAATGATTTTGGGTTATACGTAGGAGGTGCAAAAAGCCCCTAATGAGACATTATTTTCATCTCATGGAATATAAGGGGTGATAATACCCCTCAAAGCAAAGGTGTATTAGGGACCTATGTTTAAGTAATAAACCCAATATTCTTTGTATCCAAGAAACTAAAAATGATAAAAGAAGTTTTAAAACCTATGAAAGTAGTACAGAAAATATTTGAATGGGATGCTATGGATTCTAAAGGAGTGGAAGGGATAATTCTAACTTGATGAAATCCTTCTAGAACCTCCTATGTAACCATTCATAAAACTAGGCATTGGATACCCTCTCTAGTTACTTTGCAGATTATCATTTCATCCTTATCAATGTCTATGGACCTACAACTCAGTTAGATAGATTAGAAGTTTGGAGTGGGATTGAAGCCTTTATGAGAAGTAAATATCAAGAAACCCGATTCATGATCATAGGAGATTTTAATGCCATAACCAAGTTGGATGAAAATTTTTGGAGAATTAGGAAATTAACCCAAAGTATGAGAGATTTCTCAGTTTTTATTCAAAACAATAATCTATGGGAGGTTGAGTTTGAAGAAGAAAACTATACTTGGACCAACAACAGGAGAGGCTAAAACCTAATAGCAAAAAAATTAGATAGATGCATACTATTTGATCATTGACTAGATGAAGGAACTTATGCTAAAATTAATACCTTAACAAGGATTAGTTTAGATCACTAGCCAATATAAGTTAAAATAGTGGTAAGTGAATTAAAAAAATATCATATATTAGCAAATGTGGGAAGACCATCCTCAATTTATTGATATAATAGATCAAATCTAGAATTCTTCAGGTAATGGTGGATTGTATGCTCTTCCAAATCAAATTAAATCTATGACATCTAGATTAAAAGAATGGAACAAGAACACTTTTGGAAATATTTTTGAAAAGAAAGAAGAACTAAAAGATAAAATTTTAAAATTCCAAAAGGTGATCATACGAATCCAAGCTTAAATGAAAGAGAGTTTCTTAGTGAGTATCATAATATTTTGAGTAAGGAAGAGAAATTTTGGAGATTAAAATCAAGATAGACATGGGTAAAAGAAGGAGATAAAAATACAATTTTTTTTTATAGGGTGGCTATAGTACAGATATCAACATCCAAAATTAGTAGAATTAAATCAACAGAATGGGTCTGGATTGAAGATCATAGTGATATTATAAAAGAGGTAAATTCTTTTTATTAGAATATTCTAAGACTAGAGGAAACTGGATTTCTTAATGATCAACTTCTTCAATATGTTCCTTCAATTATAAAAAATGAAGACAATAGCAAACTGATGGAGGCTATTACTCTAGAAGAAGTTCATTTAGCTATTTTATCTTTTAAAAAGGATAAATCCCCAGGTCCAAATGGGCTCTCTATAACTATTTACCAACATAATTAGGATATAGTGAAGGATTCTTTATTGGTGGTAGTGGAACAGTCTAGGATAAATCTATACATACCTTATAAAATAAATGCAACATATCTTATCCTAATTTCAAAAATAAGGATGTTGAATTTTTTGATTATTTTAGACCCATAAGCCTATGTAATATGACATATAAGATTATCTCCAAAGTGATGGCAAATCGATTAAGGCCATTTTTAGATAAAATTATTTCAGAAGAGCTAGGAGGATTTGTGAAAGGGATACAAATTCTAGATGGTATCATAATAGCGCATGGAGTTATACATTCAACAGCTTCAAGAAAAGAGAAAGCAATGATCTTAAAACTTTGATATGAGTAAAGCCTATGATAGGGTTAAATGGGATTTTTCTTTTGTAGTTTTAGAAAAGTTTAGATTCAGGAAGAAATGGGTTGGATGGATTAAAGCTTGTGTCTCTATTGTTTCTAATTTAGTGTTGATTAATGGGTTAGTAATAGAATATTTTAAAGCCAAGAGAGGCCTTATACAAGGAGATCCTCCATCTTCTTATTTATTCATTATTATGGCATAGGTTTTGAGTAGGAACTTAAAGAAGGATTACAAAGATGGGCTTATAAGTGAACTTAAGGTTAGTGATAACATCTACAACATCACCTATCAATAGTTTATAGATGATACAACCCTTTTTGAAAGGGCAAGGATAAATGAGTCTAGAGCTTTGAATAACTTTTTAAAGGAATGTGAAAGAGCTTCAAGGAAAAATTTTAATAGGACAAAATACAAAATTTACTTCCTTAGCACTCCAACTAATATCAAAGCAAGAATTTATAGGTTACTTCAAATGGAGGAGGAAAATTTATGAGCAACTTATCTAGGGATGCCTTTATTTGAGGGGAGAATGAAGATAGAATTATGGAATCCGATTATTAGTAAAGTTGAAAATAAAATTCTAACTTGGAAAGGTAGATGTTTATCATTAGTAGGAAGAGTGTAGTTATTTAAGTTAGTCTTACAGGCCATTCCAACATATTATATGTCATTGTATTCTATGCCAAAATTAGTTGAAAAAATTTTAATCTATATTATGCGATCCTTTTTATGGTTAGGTTTACATGATAGAAGGAAATTTCCTTTGGTGAAATGGAGCAAGGTGTGTGATGATAAAACTAGGGGAGGTCTTGGTTTAAGAGTTCTTATATATGCAAACTTATCTTTTAGGGGAAAAGTAATCTAGAGATTGTACAAAGAGAGTCAAAGATAATGGACAATAATTCTTCTAAGTATGTTGATCCCAATGACCCAAGTTTAATATTTACTGCATTCTCTCTACCAAATAGTTCTACTCTTTGGAATGGTTTAAAAAAATCTATTGATCTTATGATTAAATTTTTAATATGGGTGGTGGGAACTGGAGAAAAAATTCTATTTGGGTGTATACTTGGTGTGATAAAAAACCATTCAATTTTGATCCAATTTTGAAACATGAGATTGCTTCAAGATAAATATAGTGATAGGGTTTCAAACATTTTGTACAATGATCAGGAAGGAAGATACAAATGGAAAGAATATTTTTTTACAAGTATACAAGACATTGATACTAGGAGGCAATTGAGAGATAGCATCTATGATTATTCTGAGGGGAGTCAAGAATAAATTGATTTGGGAGTTGAATAGCTTAGTAGAATACACAACAAGAGGTGGATATAATGTACAACACCAATAAAATAATAATATCACTAGAATATGGAGGGATATTTGGGATATCCCAAGTATTTTTAAAGTTAAAATGTTTTTTCAGCTAGTATGTTATAGAAGAATTTTATCCTAGGATAACCTTGAAAAGGGATTTTCATGGCCCCTCTTAATGTGTTCTTTGTAAAAAGGAGGATGATAGTATAGACCATCTCTTGGGACATTTCTCAATAGTCTAAAATCTATGGCAATGGATTCTTAATATGTTTGGTAAATGCATGGTGATGAATAGCAAAATTGAAGATTGGTTAAAGCAATGGTAAAGCACTTATAAAAGTGAGGTTTTATAGATAATATGGGATATATCAAAAGATACAATACTTTGGATTGTATGGCTAGAAAGGAATAGAAGAATATTTAAAGGAAAGGAAAATAGTTTAGAGGTAATTAAAAGAAATATATTTTTAGCCATAGAGGAGTCTAAACCAACCCTATCAACTCATCTAGTCCCTAATATAGAAGTAGAAACCTTGATAGATGGAGTCAAATCATTAAATGGAATTATGATGTTGGTTACAAGAGAAGAAAAAAGAAGGCAAAGAATATAAAGTGGAAACCACCAAATGTGGAGTGGGTAAAATTGAATTTTGATGGAGCACCTAAAGGAAATCTAGAACCAGCAAGAGGAGGAGGAACAATTTGAAATAATAGAGGAGATATTTTATCTCATTAAGCTTTCAATAGTGGATTTAAGACAAATAATTAAGTTGAAGCTTGGGTGGCTTTAGAAGGGTTAAAAATATTTAAACAAATGAAATGGAACAGAATATGGATGGAAGGTGATTCTCTAATTATAATCAATGCAATTTTGAGGAAAGCTAAGGCCCCATGGAACATACAAGAGATAATTGTAGAAATTCAAGATCTTGTTAAAGATTTTGAAGAAATTAGGTTTACACATACATTAAAGGAAGGAAAAAAATGTGCAAATAGGCTATCAAATAGAGGTATTTTGATTTAGGATCATGAAGTTAAATTCTTCTTTCCATGGTTAGAGGAAGTAGTAAGTTTAGTTGAAGCTAACAAGAAAATGTTGATTACCTAAATCAATTTACTTTAATGTTTTCCATTGGTAATATCTACTTTATTGTGTAACAATAATGTGTTTTCATATAAACTATTTATTATAATTTTTGTGGTTGCACTTGTGTTCCAATAAGGAAACCAACAATCCAAATTTGGTAAAGTGGACTATGATAGTACGATATTTTGGAAATATTACTCTACTAAGATCTAATGCATATATAGTAGAGGTGAAGTTTTGCATTGTGAAGGTTTTTATAGAAAAATGTCAAGAAGGATGCTTAATTATAGAATATTTGTATTCATAAAAAAAAAATTGAAAAGATCCAGAAAATGAAAATCAAGAATTCAAATAGTTTATGTAAAATGATATAGATTTCTAGCTATAGCATCTTAATAGAGACGAGAAGTGTATCTATTTATAAACTCTCAAGCTCTAAATAAGAAATTTATAATTTGTCAAGGATGGGGGACCCGAGTACAACCCCTTATTATCCAGCCAAAAAATAGTGTCACCCTTTCTTGTTCTAGATCTTTGGGGTAATTCAAAAAATAAAGAATTCTTATGAGGAAAACCTAGGTAGGATAGTAGTAAAGTCATTTTTGAAAGTTATATAGATATGGATTCCCTACTTGAGGACAATATGAAGGTCAAATCTATGAAAAACCCTATCTAGGTAGCAAATGTTACACCAAAAGTGATTTATCAAGGATTTGATTATTTAATATGACAATATTTTTTGGAAGCAAGGGTTAATATGTGTGTTCCATGGATATTGATAAAATATTTTAGAGATTAAAAATGGATCAAATGGAAGTGGAATTGAATTCAAATTACTCCATGACTTTTCTTTCAAAAGGATTTTTTCTTATCATATTCTCTTGTTTGGAAATTAGGGACAAGTATATGGGTGGTAGACCTTCATTTTGGGGAATATATGTATTATATTTGAGACCATGCAATGAGAAATTTTCTAAAGATAGAAGTTATTAAAATAATTACAATAGGTTAGTATTTTTAGACAACTATGTTATCTTATTAGTAAGAAGGTCCTAAAGATATTGGCAATACTTTATGAGAGTTGATATAGAAGTGACCAACTACTTAGGAGCAAAAGCATGATATATATACCCAAAAATTTGTTGTCATATTTTTTTAAAACCTTTTCCACATTCCACTAAGATTTAATATAAATCAAGGGAATGGTAACAACAAGTAGCTTATAAAAACTTTGCATTCAAATGTCACAAATGTTATGAAACTAAAATTGATAGAGGCTACAAAGTGAAAATTATAGAGAAAGAGATTAAAATATTTGGATGAATCAAATTTCAATGTAAAGCAAGGATATCATACCATAGTAGAAGCTAGATTAGATCAAGGATTTTCCACTTCTAAGAAATAAATAAATAAAGACCCTCTATATCATCAATAACAAAGATTATCATTGTTTACTTAGATCAACCATTACATAAAAAAAAAAAAAGGATCCATGTGCATGTGGTCTACTAGTAAGGATGCCACTTGCATTCTCAGTAAGACTTGGGTTCAACTCCATGGTGGTTGTGTATAAGAAATATTGATCAAAAAAACAAATGGGGGTAAAATAGATGAGAAAGTACAATGTGCAAGTCTAAATTTAAAAGAAATTAATCATGTGAAGGAAGTTTGGAAGGAAAATTTTGAAGCAAAGAACTAAAAATAGGTCAAGGTTAATCCAATAAATCATCTTCTTTTCTCAAGAAGTATAAAATCCTTTCCTTGTAATAAAAATGGAAGTAATCTAGAGTATACTCATTACACTTTAAGGATTCAATAACAATAGAATAAAGAAATGCATATGAAGGATATCCAAGGAAATCTAGTGGTTCTAAGGCAACATAAGAAATTAATTACTATGGAGGACCATCCTTACACCATTTAGGGTTTTTAGAGTAGCATAACAATGTAATTACTATGGAGGATCATCCATGCACTTTAGATTTCTAGGGAAACATAAAGAAAGAAGTGTTTGTAAGGATTTTCCTTACACTTTATATTCTCCAAGGAAGCATAAAAATTTAGAATATAAGTCTCATTGTGAATGGTATGGAAAAATAAAAGAGATTGATGAATATGAAAGTGTTTATGGGAATGAAAAAATGAGAATAAGATGCTTAAAGCAAGAATAAAAATAAAAATAAATTAAAGGGATATTAATTTGAGGAACCAGAATTATATCTTATGGACATTAACAAAAAGTGATTCTAATCCCATAAATTTTAAAAACAAAAATATGATGATAAAAACGGTATCATGGAATATTAAGGGGTATGAATAAGACCCTTAAAAAGCATTTATTAAGGAATTAATTTGTTATAGTCTTAAATTTATTTTAATACAAGAAATAAAATTTAGTTAGGAAGATGCATTCAAAATCATTTAAAATATGAAATATTGTATGCCAATTTATTCTATAGGATCTTCTAGAGGTATTGTTATAATGTGGGACAAATACAAATGGGATCAATAATTACTAGAAGTAAACATTATTTTGGTTCTTGCTCTATTTTGTAGGAAAGAAAGAAACATTAAATTCATATATGTATATGTTCTAAATTTAGTTACTTCTTATAAAATATTCTAGAAGGGCATTGCATATTTTTGTTAAATATAATGACCATTTATTATTATGATTTATGGATTCTTGGGAGGTCTTCAATACATTTCTTCCTCCTTTCAAAAAGAATAATGGTAGTTTAACTTAATTCTATATTTTGCTTCATTTTTCAATTCAAATGGCCTCTTAGAAGATGATACTTAAAGCTTTTAGTATACATAGGATTATAGGTGCATTGGGAAAACTCATATAGCAAAAATATTGAATATTTTTTGTTATCAACTATTACATGTTTGAAAATAGAGTATATAGTATTTTCAAACAATTTATTACTAGAATTATTATATCATAAACCCATTCTCTTGAGATGTGATTTATACAATATTAGTCATTGAAATATTAGTCAAGATGTTGATGTATTCTAGATTGTTATGCTATGGTGGGATTAAGAAAAATCTACAGGATCATATATGTACAAGTTTGTTCAAAAAACAAAATATCTAAAGGAAAAAATAATTTATTGTGATGCAAATCTTTTACTAATATATTTAAAGCAAATAAGAAATTTGAATTCAAGCTAAAGAAATTACAACAATAATAGAAATAAATGGAATGGTCTAGGAAACTTATGTGGAGAAAAACTAGTTTTATATTATTATAATGTGTTGAAAAAGATGAAATCATGCCCTAAAAATCTAGGAAGAGGTAGCTTAAGGAAGGGTATATAAATATCAAATTATTTCATGCTATAGCCAAATAATATTTGTCTTTTCATCACATCAAAAATATTTCAACTTTAGAAGGAATATATATTGAGGAAGAAGATGATATCAAGAAGTAGACAATTAATTATTTTAAAGATATTTTGCAAGATGTTAAGCAAGATAAGGAGGCTCAAGGTAAGATTTTGTAAAATATTCCATCAATAATCACACAAGGACAAAATTAAAATCTTGAAAAGGAATATCTCTATGAAGGAATTGTAGGAGGTAATTTTCTCTTTTTATCTTAACAAAGCACTAACCCCAATGTTTTTTTCATAATTTTCTTTTAAAACAATTTAAGATTTGTTGAAGAGTGTATATTGGTTATGGTTGAAAAGTCTAGGAAATAAAGGCTACATTATGTAACAATGTCACATTCATTTCATTGGTTCTTGAGAAATATGAGCTAAACAATTTTTATAATTTGCATCCAATAAGCCTTTGCAATATGGTTTATAAGCTCAATTTAAAATCTATGGCAAACATATTGAAATTCATTCTAGATTGTGTTATTTTAGAGGAGAAAAGTGGTTTTGTTTGTGGTAAATAAACTCTTGATGGTGTACTCATTTTATAAGAGGACATACATTCTATTAATTCCATAAAAAAACCAATTATGCTTATAAAATTAGACATGAACAAAGCATATGTTATTGTTTGCTAGAGTTTTCTATGTGAAACTACTAAAAAATTTGGTTTTATAAAATATTGATGTGAATGGTTAGATATTTTATAAGACTCAAAAATGTTATCTTTTGATCAATGGATACACTATTGGATACTTTGAATCATCCTATAGACTTTTCCAGGGTGACTCAGTGTATCCTTATCTAATAATTATTCTTATAGAGGCATTGGGTAAATATTTATCAAAGGTAATATTAGAAGGAAAAATCAAACATATTCAAGTTACAATCAAAAGCCTCTTTCTATATTATCTCCAATTTGTTGATGATACTTTCTATTGGGTCATCTCTAAATCAGTGAGATCTTGGATTTTAAATCAATATTATCATGCTATGAGAAGGTTACTAAACAATTGGTTAATATTGTAAATTCTAGGATCTTTTTATTAAAACTACCCTAATTTTACAATAAATTATGGTGAACATTTAAGGCTTTAGACTTGGAATTTTTCATAGACATATTTGGGCATTCCTTTTCCTAATAAAGGAAAAAAGAAAAAAAAAATGAATTCAATTTTGGATAGAATGGATTCTTGTTTGGTGGGTTGGAAATATAATTTTTAACCTTAATTGGAAAGTAAAATAGTCCAACTACTACCATTGCACTCCAAAACTAGAATCAAGAAAATTCAAGTCACAAAATAATTGGAGGAAATCATAGAACCTAATGTAACACTTGAATTGTATGTAGATGATCCAATTTTGAATTATCAAATCATAACCCAAGAATTCAAGGAAAAATTAGTTAAGTCCTAGATATTTTTTGAACCCACTATTAGTGATTTGATAAAGGATAATAATTTGGTAACAATCCAAAAAATTACCAATTGTTGAAACCAATGACTTTTGTATCGAAGCATCATGGATGTAGACTTCGAGGTGTAAAACTTTAAGGAAAAAACTTTGAAAGTAATAATTTTTTATTCTAAGTGGTATTAGTAATGATCAAAATACTTTGAAATTGGTTTTAGTGCTAAATATCATTGGAAATGTAGCCTTTTTCCATCTAAATATGAATATTACGCTAACATCATGAAACCATAAGTAGAATTTATTTTAGTAAAACTAGGAGTAGAGTTAAATTCACACTTTTATAAATAAGAGCTTAATGTAAATTTGTAAGGATAATTTTGGCTAGATAGAATGATAAAGAGACTATATGAGATCATATTTATACTTATGTTTCTCATACTATAATTAATGAATAGATTATGCATAGTATTTATGGATCCATTGTTTATCTAACCTTTTTATCTATGAATGTGTGACATTAATCACCCTATGTTATTGTCCCTCATTAGTCTTTCTATCTATTTCCTTATATATTGTTCAAGATAAGATGCACTAAAGTTATATAGTCACTTTGGATATTCTAATTGGATCAAATACTATTCTTGCTACAATTGTATGGTTGTATTTGTGCTTATACACTTGCTTTTCTATCTTGTATCCCTTTATTTATATTCAACTAGATTAATTAGATTAGTAGGGAGTCATCCCATATCCATATAGTAACAAGACTCATATCCTCTCTTTTAATGTTGAATTATAATTATGCAAATTCATAAGAAGTTCAAGAATTTTTATAAATTAAACAAATTTGGCATGCTTGGTGGGACCAATTGGGCTTATTTTTTCATAATATCATACTAATCTAAGTACCTATATTAGCTATATTTATTATTTTAGGGTTTAGATTTTATATCTATAGAAATTCATGTATAATCTCTTCAAATCAATAAAAGGGTTTGGAATACACCAAATCTGTTTTTATCCAAATTTATTTTAGATCTACATATTTTGGATTCAAATTAATATTTTTGCATTATTATTTAATATTTTTTCCATTGTATTATTTTTTTTATTTGGTAGAAAAAAGGGGTTTTGAAAGGGACCTTGAATCTTTTACAAGAAACAACAAGAGACATCAGAATTAAGACCTACAATATAGAAAAAGGATCAAAATAAATAGAAGGAAGAAAAGGCCAAGGCCCAAAAGAACAACCTAAAAGTGAGAAAAAGAACTAAAGAAAAACAAGGATTCCTTTATTTATAGTCAACTAGATTAGTTAGATTAGTAGGGAGTCATCCCATATCCATATAGTAACAAGACCCATCTCCTCTCTTTCAATGTTTAACTATAATTATGCAAATGCATAAGAAGGTCAAGCATTTTTATAAATTAAACAAATTTGGCATGTCTGGTGGGAACAATTGGTATTATTTTTTCATAATATCATACTAATCTAACTACCTATATTAGCTAGATTTATTATTTTAGGGTTTAGATTTTAGATCCATAGAAATTCATGTATAATCTCTTCAAATAAATGAAAGGGTTTGGAATACACCAGATTTATATTTATTCAAAATTATTTTAGATCTACATATTTTGGATTCAAATTAAAATTTTTGCATTATTGTTTAATATTTTTTTCCATTGTATCATTAATTTTTATTTGGTAGAAAAAGGTATTTTGAAAGGGACCCCAAACCTTTTACAAGAAACAACAAGATACATCATAATTAATACTTCTACAAAATAGAAAAAGGGTCAAAAGAAATAGAAGGAAGAGAAGGCCAAGGCCCAAAATAACAACCTAAAAGGGAGAAAAATAACTAAAGAAAAACAAGGATCCACAACAGTATTGTAAACCTAAAATATCAACTTGCAAGATTGCCTCCACCAAAAAATGGATTCAAAGGATGTGGAAACCCCACCACATCCAAAAAAATAGAACAAAGTATGACACCAACCAAAAGGTAGAGATAAAATATAACTAACTAGACCCCTCTAGACTACAAAGAAAGGATCTGGTATAAAAAGTAACCTATAAAACTTCTCACAAAGCCTTGGAAAAATTAAAATTAGCATACATTAAGACTCTTTCCTCCTCCTACCAATTCTAGGGGTTTGAGACCTAGAAGCAGCTCCATTAAAAGGAATTTCCAAAATATGTTTACCACCTTTAAGACTCAGGGTAACCTAGGATATGTTAGTAATTTCAACTTCAGTATCATATTTCCTAGAAAATGTATTGGGAGGTCTTCCCACCTTCCTCTCAATTCCAACATCCAATCTTATTTTTGCTTGATTCCTTGTTACTATACTAGGGGATATCAGACTAGTCCCCAATCTATAACTTCCTTTTAAAGGAGATCCCTAACTATAGGATGAACCTAGAGCTTTCTTGTTAGAGTCCAAAAATAGAGAATACTTAGATTCTATAGCTTATTTTTCTAACACATCAATATTTGACAAGATTATTTCAACAACTGGATCTCCCCTTGAGGCTAAACACTCAAAAGGGTTTCCTTAAATGGGGTTCAAAAAGGGTAAATTAGAGGAAGGTTTTGATGGGAAAACTTGAATAGTTGTTGTAGCATAGGGGTGTAGTATTCCCATAGGGGGAGGTGATTTAGAAGGTCTAGAAATGATTTCCAAAGTCTCAAAACCAACTTGCCCAAATCATACAACTTGTACGGTTTGTCTTGTGCAATCTGTCAATTTGCCAAAATAGCTTCTACAATCATCAAATCGTACAGTTGTACGATGCAAATTGTACAAAACTATTACTTGTATGATTTTCCACTTAGCTAATTCACTGGAACAGGTTTTTCAACTCAAATAGGTCATTTTTGTAATCGATTTCTCTTAAACACCAAAATTTCCTTATTTGGTAGGTTTTGTCTTGCAATTTTATTACCAAATAAGGTAAACGACCACTTGTACGATTTGGTATAGCCTATGTACGAATTGTACGAACCCTTGCTGTAACTTATACTTAGATTTACCAACCTACACAACCATTCTCTTCAAGACAAGTTTTGGGATGTTTTCTTATGACAATTGCTTACTTTCCTTCCAACATGCAAACTCTAATTCATTAGCAATAAATTATAATCATCAAGGATATTTCTAGAAATTGTACAACTACCTGGAAACATATCTCTACAACCTTAATTCAGTATAAAATCATTTCATGCCCTCACACTAGGTCCGTAGGATGACCAGAGTCATTTCTAATGCAATTCCATCAAATTAACATAACAAGTTATGCATCCAAACATCAATTACACAACCTGCAATAACCAAAATGTACAATGGAATTCACAGGGACATGGAATCAAAGAGATTTTCTGATATATTCATATTATAAATATTCTTGTACAATACATCCATCATCATTGATCACAACAATGGACTCAACAACAATAGACATCAACAATGAATAGTATGCAATTCTACCATGAACAATCAATAACTCCATGAATGAAAAAACCACTTGAACTATCAACAAACTATTAGGAACAACTAAAAAATTGAATGGGGGGCTATATAATGCATGCCTAGACCATCCCAAAGTGGTTCCTGAGACATCACATTACTTACAACTACCATCCCAAATTATCTCAAAACAATTAATTACAAGGTTTTACTAAGTCTAATTTGATTTTTATCAAATTCATCCCAAATGCACATTTCACCTAATTTCATTAACATTTCAAGTTGTACATTTTCAAACCTTGTGCATTTACACCTACTTGTACATTTTAATCAAAATTAAAAAAAAAAACTGAACAAAATTGTGCAAATCCAAAAATCATTTCTTCTTCTAGGAGGTGGATTTTTCGCCTATAGTTGCATCCACAAGAACACAATTTTCTTCTCTCAAATGAACTTTAGATCCTATATCATAAAAAACCTTGGGGGGAGATCTTTCTAGGGAATCATCACACTTAGGAACCAATGGGTCCAAATCCTCATTTCCAATAGTCTTCTTGAAGTAACACCTAGACAACTCATACCCACTCCTTTTACAATCAAAGCAATTCGAAGATATATTTTTATAATTAATAGAATGAATCCAAGAGCCAAAATTTAATATAATATCAATGGATATTGTAAGATCAACTTCTAGGTCCACCATCACACACATCCTAGGAAAAACCATTCTAGATTTTTCCTAGGTTGCAGTCAATCATAACCATATTTGCTAGCATTTTAATAATGCCTTTCTAGACATCCTCATACCAAAAATGAAAAGGAAGAGTAGAAAGCCTAACCCAAATAGGAGTATTAATATTTTGAGTGTTTGGATCAAATTTGATGGTTTTAGCAGCATTTCAATACTTCAAAATACATATATCAAACCAATAGAACATCTTATTAAATGAATAGAATTGATACATACGAGTAAGGATATGAGGCTCTTTATGTTGGAAGATAGGTTCCTTGGAAAAAACTCTATCTAGTTGTGCAAGAGACAACTTGCACATTAACACTTATGCATTTATTACATTGCATGAAGTAACTAGATAACTTGCCCCTAAAGTAATCTAAGTATGTACCTTGGAAGATACACTTACATAACCCAAATGATGTAATATATTCTAACACCCTCCTGTATTACATTATTTGGTATGAAGTTCTCTTGAATCACATAGATGATTTTTGAAGGTTTGAAACTTGATTTTTTTGAGTGCCTTTGTAAAGATTTTTGCTAGCTGATATTCTGTAGGAACATAATTGAGGATGATGTGCTTGTTCTGGAAGTTTTCTCTGATGAAATGACATTAAGCTTCAATATGCTTTGTTATTTCATGTATGATTGGATTCTTGGTCAGGTTTAGTACTCCTTGATTATCATAGAATATCATAGTCAGAGTTCATTTGATTCCCATGTCATATAGTATGTATTGTAGCCATAGGGCTTCATAGGTTGTATCTCTTGTTGCTCTGTGTTCTGCTTCAGTTGATGATTGTGCTACTGTATGATGTTTCTTTTTGTGCCAATATATGGGTCCAAATCTGAGATAGAAGACATAACCTGAGGTATATTTCTTGTCATAAATAGATCCAACATAGTCTGAATCTGAGTATCCTTGTAGATAAAAGTCTTTGATATCCTTTATATAAGTTAGTCTATAGTCTACAATATTTTTGATATATTGTAATACTATTTTCGTAGCTTTACAATGACTTTCTCTTGGTTATTGCATAAACCGTGAGATATAATTTACTGTAAATTCTATGTATGATCAGTTGCTTGTTAAGTATAGAAGGCTTCCAATCAACTGTCGATACATTGTTGTTGAAATTAATGGTGTTTTCTTATTTTTGGATAGTTAAATTCCTTGTTTCATTGGTGTATCTTTGGGATTGCACTTTGTCATCCTATATTTTTCAAGAAGAGCTTTTGCATATTTTGATTGAGTGATAACTATTTTGTCTTCTCCTTGATAAATCTCTAACCCAAGACAAAATTTCATTAGCCCTAGATCTATCATTTCAAAAGCCTTTTCTAGATCCTTTTTTATATCATTTATCATTTTTTCTGAACTTCTAGTAATCACTATGTCATCAACATATACTATGAGAATCAAGACATTATTTCCAATATTCTTGGTATATAGATTGGGATATGTTGTACTTCTATTGAATTTATGATGTAGTAGATGATTATTGATCTTGATGTTCCATGCTCTAGGATATTTTTTCAAGCCATAAAGAGATTTATTCAATTTGCATACCTTATTTTCCTATTTTTGAGTGACAAAGCCTTGAGGTTGTGTCATATTTTTTTTTTTTTTGTAAAAGAGGGTAAAAATTTATTAACTCAGCAAAACATTCATGATACAAAGAAAAAGCAGAAGCTATTCAGACATATCAGCTCTCAATAAAGAAGAGAGAGATTGAGAGCAATCAGAAGAAAGTTGAGACCAATTTTGAACATCCCAACCATCTTGAAACTTAGAATCCCATTTAGCTAACAAATCCGCTACCCTATTCCACTCCCGAGGAATATGCACAAAAGAAATGAAGTCCAAGTGAGCAAAGATATTAAGAATTTGCCGAGCAACCCAACTCAACCGCCAACAACCATGAAGACTATCTCCGAATTTAACAAATTTATAACAATCTGAGAATCAGATTCACAAACAATCCGACGCCAACCCAAAGCATACCCTTGCTCCAAAGCATATAAAATTGCGAGTGCTTCCATGAAGTTATTAGAATGATGTCCCTTAAAGAAAGAGAAAAAAAATTGGATAGTACCACTACTATCCCGCCCACACCACCAATACCGAGCATTACCCGGATTACCCGGGAAGATCCATCCGTATTAATTTTCAGCACTCTCGGAGGAGGCGGATTCCATTTGCCAACCCTCCGCACCCGATTATTTTGACCCATCCATCTGCAAGAGACATTAGGACCAGGACCATTAACCATCAAGCCTAATCTTTCCATGATCTGACGTTCCGCATGGTCCACGGGAGAAATAATCTGACATTTTACAGACATAGTTTCCTGGATCATTCACAAAATCCTCTGCCAGACCTGGGAAGTAGTTAATTCCTTACCTTGGAAAATCTGACGGTTCCGTTCAAGCCAAATCTGCCAAAAAATTCATGAAGGACCAATACTCCATCCAACTTGTAAAAAGAAAGCCGCTACAGGAGGCCGCCCCATACTCCTCCAAAAATCAACTATTGATGAAGCATGCGAACAAGGGTGATTCCATACTCCCCACCAATAATGCCAGACTTGTCGAGCAAAGTCACATTGGAGAAGTAAATGCCCAACGGATTCTTCGACCTTCCCACAGTTATAGCATAAAGAGGGGCCAGCAAACCCACGCTTTTGAAAATTATCCCAAGTGAGACAACGATTATGAGTAGCCTGCCACCCATAAAAACTACACTTCGGCCAAATAAACTTATTCCAAACTTGCTTCCACCATGAAACCTCCTCCTCACCAAACCACTGCCGATCCAAAACACAATAACCAGCAGCAACCAAAAATATCCCTCTATTATCTCTTCCCCATGCTAGCACATCATCCCCAGGTAGAGAAGAGCAGGGACGACTAGCGAGAATACGGGCCAGCTCTGCCCTTGCATCCATAGTGCCACTAGCAGGCCATTCTCGAGGATCCTTCCACTGGAGACTAACCATCTGACCAAAGGACTTAACAGTTTTGAAATCTGCCACCTTCAACCATCCAGCATCCCAAAAGCATTGAGCAAGATCTTGAAGATGTGGAAACTTGCTAAGAAGAGGAGCAAAGCCATCCCAAGAATCCTGCCAAAAAAGAGCCCGAGACCCAGTATAACAAATCCAAAATAACCCCTGCTTAACCAACTCTGCTCCCTTTTTCAAAGTATTCCAAACAAATGATCCTCGACCAGTCAAGCTGTATCGAGGAATATCTGAACCTTCCACTCCCCTAAGATACTTGTGGGAGATAATCTTGGCCCAAGTTTGCTCTTGATTACTACACCAACGCCAATACAGCTTAGCGACCAAAGCAGTCCCGAAAAGAGAGCTTAGACAAAGACCCAACCCCCGGCTTGCCTTGGTCGACAAATAGTCTCCCATTTAACAAGACTCCATTTTGAGGAACCAAGATTGCCAACCCATAGGAATTGCCTAGAAAGAGAATCCAGGTCATGAAGAAAACTTGCTGGAGCAATCTGAATAAGGCATCTATACACCGATAAAGCCTGAACAACTGACTTCAAAAGTAAAACCCGGCCAGCAAAATTTAACCATCTATGAGTCCAATGACTAACTCGACTATGAAATTTGTCAAGTATGTTAGTCCAAACCACCCTAGGTAGAGGACCAACAGAAATGGGAATCCCCAAGTATGTAAGAGGAAGAGTTCCAACCTAAAACCTGAGAATCTGAACAATTCTAGCTTGAACCTTGGGATCTGTATTGAAAAATAAAATAATAGACTTGTGCTCATTAATATCCTGACCAGAGACAACCAAATACAAGTCCAAAGCATGTCTAAAGTTGGTTGCTTCACAAATAGAAGCTACACCCAAGAGAGCAGTGTCATCAACAAACTAAAGATGGGAAATGGCTGGCCTACTATTCTCCCATTTCCATCCATGAATAAGACCCTGGTGAACCTGATCTTTAAGCCAGCGACCCAGACCTTCAGCCATAATTATAAACAAGTACGGAGATAAAGGATCCCCCTGCCGAAGACCCGGGAAGCATGAAACAAAGGAGAGGGCTTTCCATTAATTAGGACATAATATGAGGGAGTTGTAATACAACTCATAATCCACTCAATCCAAGAAGGATCAAATCCAAAGGCCAAGAGGATTTTGTGAAGAAAAGACCATTTCACCCTATCATAAGCCTTTGCCATATCCAACTTCATAAACATAAACTTATTCTTAGAAGTGCTCATAGAATGAATCGCCTCGGCAGCAATAGCCACTCCATCCAGAATCCGTCGACCGACCACATAGCCACCCCTGCTCATCAAAAAAACTCTATCCGACCAAGGCTTGAGATGCTCTGCAATCAGCTTAGTAATAATTTTATACACCACATTGCAGAGAGCAATAGGCATAAACTGATCAAAAGAGCTAGCACCCTCCTTTTTAGGAATTAGCATAAAAAAAGTGGAATTCAAAGCTTTCAACAACTGATGGTTATGAAAGGACTCAAGAACAACCCTCAAAAGATCAGATTTAATAATTTCCCAAAAGTGTTGAAAGAACTCAACCGAGAAGTCGTCAGGCCCCGGAGCTTTCCCAGTCTTCATAAGGAAAACTACCCTTTCTAGTTCATCAATGGAAATAGGTTGAAGAAGGCATGCATTGATCTCTTCTGAAATAACAGAAGGAATACAACGCAAAATAGTATGATCATCAACATGATCCCCACAAAAATCCTCAGAATATAAGGAAGAAAAAAATCGAACAGCTTCCCAAGAGATATCCTGAGAAGCAGACAACTGAATACCTTGAGAAGAAATAATCAAAGAAATACCATTACCGTGTCTTCGAGCCTTAACAATGTTAAAGAAAAAAGCTATATTTCGATCTCCTTCTTGTAACCATTCCACCCTGGCCTTTTGCTTCCAGAAAATCTCTTCCCGAAGCTCCCATTCTTGAAGTTCATGCAAAGCTTCAGACTCCTCCTGCAAATTCTGCTCTGTTAACCCATGATCTCTGATATGTCTGGTGATAACATCAAGCCTTCTTTGGGCCAAAGTTTTAGCCTGAAATAGATTCCCGAAACACTGCCTGTTCCACTTTTTGAGTTGATATTTCACAAATTGGAGTCTTTTAACAAAAGAGTACATAGCAGTACCGTGGGAAGGACAGCCCTGACTCCACCAGACTTTCATCAACTCATACAAATATGGATCCCTAAGCCACATTAACTAGAATTTAAAACTTGGATTATGATCCATTTCTTGCCGAGAGATAACAAGTTTAATAGGCCAGTGGTCTGATCCCCTCCAGTCAAGAATCATTGAGTTAGTAACCCAAGAATTGCTAATCCAAAATGAAGAAGTAAGAAACCTGTCCAACCTCTTAGAGATCGAGTTAGAACCACACCGCTTATTCGTCCAAGTTAACACACCATTCTTTGGCTTAATATCCACCAGATTAAGAAGCTGAATATTATCATTAAGGAGTCTAGAGGCAGGCCCCAAAGTACCCACACCACCCCTCTTCTCATCAATACTAGATACAGCATTAAAATCTCCAACCATAATCCAAGGATAGAATGGAACCAAGGCTCGAACACTTTGAATATGATTCCACAGCAGCACCTTCCCGACAAGATCCGAGGGGGCGTAAATGTTAGTGAACAAAACCACTTCTCCAGACTCATGGCAAGAAGCTATCATAGAAAGAGATGACTTATTCGATACCCACCAAAGAGGAGTAAGCTTGTGCGGATTCCAAAGGCTAACAAGCCCCCAGACACTACCCACAACCCCAACACATCGACAAAGACCTCGAGGCAGAGTTTAGAAGCAATACTAAATAGACCCTCCACCGATAATTTAGATTCTTGAAGAAAAACAACATCCGGCTTATGTGCTTGAACCAAATCCCGAATAGCTTTTTGACGAGGTAAGCTATTCAAACCTCTCACATTCCAAGAAAGAACAATCATTTAGAGAGAGAAGAAAAGTGAGACTCCAGGGGTTTAACCACCCCACTCTCAACCAATGTTTCTCCCTCCATATGCAGTTTATGTGCATCTTTCTTTCTACCCGCCTTAATCAGCTTCGTAGGGGCCTCTTTTTTAAAGTTATGTTGGATTAACCCTAGAGAAGGACTAGGCCAAGAACCCTTTCCTCTACTAGAAGTCAGCAAATCAGCCAAAATAGGGTCATCCCCTTTCACACCGTCCTGTTGCCCCTCCGAAACAGGAACAATTGCCAGGGCTGTGTTCAAAGAAGAATCTGTCACTTCCTGTTGCCCATTAGGATTCAACACCTCAGTTACATTTTGAGTATCCATATTCAAATTACCATTCATTCCTTCATCAGGAGATACCAACTCATCTAAGGCATCAAACTTATTATACAGGCCATCCATTTGTCTAGCAGTAAAGGTCCACTTCAACCCTTTTCCCTTATTACGATTCTTAACTAGAACAAAGCCTTCTTTGTCTACCCCACTAACATCCATGGGAGCCCTCCCCTGTCCGAGTCCAGCCTCTTGTGTAAGCGACTTCCCACCCTGAGATTGTAGATTTGGATTTTTAGAACCAAATGATTTATTTTCGGGCATTTTAGGGCATTTACGCTGAAGATGCCCGTACTCATGACACAACCGACAACGAAAAGGAATAGTTTCATAGTCTAATTGTTGAACCCAAGAAAAAGAGCCAACACATATTTGCATAGAATCAGGTAGAGGCTTAGATAAATCCAATTCCACACAAATACGAGCACATGAGACTACCTTTTTGTCTGAAGTTTGCTGAGACGGTCCCACCGGTTTGCCTAACACCAATGCAATCATGTGCAGAATATCCGTTCGCAAAAACTCCAAAGGTAGCCATGGAAGTCGAACCCACACTGGAACCCTAGAAGGAATCTCCTCAGTCGGATTAAAACCCATATGCCAAGGTTTAATAAACAGGCCAATCTGGTTGTAAAAGTATGGGCCCCCCTCAAAAGCCCTATTCCGGTCTGCCAAGCAGGAAAACACCACCAGAAAGAAATTATTAGCTCCCATCATGATCTCCATATCACCGACCGGGTTCCAAGTACTCTTGGCCCACTTTTCAAATGCCAAGAAAGGGATGCGAATACCCAAGAATTTGCATATTAAAGCATGATTTTGCATATATTCAACATCATCTGCAATTGACTCAGGCTGAATCACAAGAACAGGCCGCTCCCCAGCCCTTTCCAAGCATCCATTAACTCGCTTTGCACGAAACCCTCCTTCCAAAGAAGAATTACTTGGGCTTGAAGAATTACCCTCTGCGTTATGCCAAACAAAAGAAAAGCTTGAGCCACAAAGGGCTTCCTTAAACGAGACATTATTCCGACATTGGGTACCTCCTGGCAAAGCCATTCATGCTGTTCCAAAAATCTCAGAAATCCCTTCTCCTCAGAGCACCTCCTAATTTTTTCCTCAGTTGTTCGATAAACTCAACCATATAATTATTATTCATCTATTTCAGGTTGTGTCATATTGACTTCTTCCTCTGAGTTGCCATTAAGGAATGCACTCTTTACATCCATTTGATAAAGTTTCCACCCTTGATGAGCTACCAGAGCACAAAATTTTCTAATAGTAGTTATTTGAGTTGTTGGTGCGAATGTTTCTTTATAGTTGATTCCCTTTGTCTGAGTATACCCGTTGGCCACTAATCAAGCTTTGTATTTATCAAGTATTCCATATGCTTTGTATTTGATTTTGTACACCCATTTGCATCCCACCAATTTTTTTATTGGAGGTAAATTTATTAAGTCCCATGTATTATTCTTCTTGAGTGAAGCATATTCAGATTCCATTGCTCCTTTCCAGTGTATGTTTTCCAGTGCTTGAAAAGTTGATATTGGTTCCTTTGTGTTACTTAACATTCCTTAGTTCATTCTGGTCATGCTACGATTTTGAGGTCCTATAGCTGTAAGATCTGACATTCTTTCTAGATTTGATTCTTTGAGTCATATTGGTTCCCTTATTTAAAGTACAGTTGATGCTTTTATATCATGTTCTTCTAATCATTGATCCATACTCATTTCATCTTCTTCCGGTACATTTAGGAGAAATTATGTGTCATTACTGGATTCATTTGTGTTCACTTTGGATTTTTCATCAAATATCACATCTCTGCTGATATAAACTATCTTTGTAGATGGATCTAATATTATGTACCATGTAGATTCATTATCATATCCAAAAAATATCCCTGTCATAGTTTTATCGTCTAACTTGGTCCTATTTTACTTTAGAATATGCATATAGGATTTGCATCCAAATATTTTTAGTTTTTCAATGTTGGGCTTATGTCCTGACCATGCTTCTTTCGATGTAATATGCTTGAATACTCTTGTTGGAAGTATTTTTTGTATGTAGACAACTGTTTGTACTGCCTTAGCCTAGTATTTGTGATCAAGTTGTGCTTATTTCAACCTACATCTTACCATTTTCATTATTAATCTATTCCTTCATTCTAAAATTCCATTTTGTTGAGGTGAGTATGTTGTAGTAAGCTGTATTTTGATTCCATTGGTTTCAAGGAAGGAGTTAAATTCTTTAGAAACAAATTCTTCTCCTCTATCTGAACGAAATGATTTTATGGTATTCCCTAATTCTTTTTCAACTTGAAGTTTGAATTGTTTGAAGTAGCTAAAATATTTTGATTTTTATTTCATGAAATATACCCACATTTGTCTGGTATGATCATAAAAAAATATCTAAAAGTATTTATGTCCTCCAATACTATCAACTTTCATTGGTCCACACAAATCAGTATATATTATTTCTAGAGGATGTTGAGTTTTGTGTTGACGTAATTCAAAAGGAATTCTATGTTGTTTACCTACTAAAAATTATGCACATACAGTAGTTTCTAAAGATAAGCTAGGTAGTCCTTCTACCATTTAATACATGTATATTCCTTCATTGATGTCTCACTAGTATGTCCTAGTCATTTGTGCCATAGTTCTGAAGCATTGATTGAAAGAGCTGAGTGAATAGCAGTGTCTAGGATAAATAGGCCATTTTTATATGATCTTGATGCTATCATTCTTCCCTATCTAGAGATGTGACATTGCTTTCTGCCAGTGAGAACCTTGAACTCTAACAATTAATTCTTGATCCATGAGCTGAGAAATAGAGATAAGATTGGTGGTTAATAGTGGAATATACAATATATTTTTTATTATACCTCTTCCATCCTTAATATTTACCGAAATATTTTTTATTCCTTTTCCTTCATATGTTTGTCTACATGCTACTGTAACTGGCTTTTCATTTATCTTCTTCAAATATTGTTGTTTACTATCATATGCTTACTTGAACCTGAAACTATATACCAACACTCCATGATGTTGTTTAGTGCTTTTGTAAGATATAGTTCAATTTTTGGTTGATTTTGTTTAAGTTTTGTAAGGATAAAAAATCAACTTCTTTACTCCTTAAAACTCTTATTGAACTAAGAACTTTTCAATTTTTGAAAAAATTTTAATGTTGGATTTCTTTTATCCCTAAAGAGAATTTTTGTTGAGACAATAATATGAATTTCCAACTTTGATAAAAGATTTTAAGAACCCCTTTTTGAAACCCTTAGGAATTTTATTCAAGTGTTTCTAATTTCCAAAAACCTAACTTGATGTTGTAACCCTTATCACTCCCAAATTTGGAAAACTATAACACATTAATATTTGCAAACATTAAATGGATTAATTCCAAATAGTATTCCTTATTTCTCCTAAGTTATATTTTGAAAATATATTAATTTCCCTATGTTTTGCTTTCAAACAAATATTGATTTTAATTAATATCTCAATCTTATCTTATAACCTTATAACTCCCTTTTTAAAATGAAAGTAAATTAGATGAGGAAATTAGATTAAGGCTTTGTACCTTAATGAATTCGGATGAATATGGCAGTAAACTCTCCTTCTTGAGTGCAAATTCCCCAAGGTAAGTTGTGGCTTTAATGCTCTTCTTAAATGCTAGTTGATCGAGAGTAATATTTATTGTACCCAAATTACTTCATATTCCTACCGAATTGCGCTTGAAATGCTACCAAGTGTCTGTTTTCTATCTATCGAATCATGCCCAAACTATTGTCGAGTGTCTACCGTTGATCTATCGAAGTGTTGTCAATCCACTATCGAGTAACTTCCAAACTGCTTCTCGTATCACTTTCAACTATTGTGCTCCCTTTCCATGGTCCACGACATATTTAATATATGATAGGATGAGTGACAAGTGTCAAGGCATAATCTTTTGAATGCTTATGGAAGCTTTGATTGGTTGGTAGAGGTATCGAACTCACTCCACTGCTTGTGATAAATATCACCTCTAAATTAAGACGTTATGATTCTCCCTTGAGCGATGTTCAAGAAATGCTCCTTCCTCAACATATACACGCTTCTTTATTGTAATGTATGTCAAGCTATTAGTTGTACATAACTCCTCTTCTACATGGAGTATGGGTGCCAAGAAATGTAACATCTTCTTTGTGAGTGTTATAGAGGATATCTCATAGGATGACAAGTGGCATATGCATACCCTTCTCTTTATCAACGCTTACTTGAAGACTCTCCAATGTTCCATAGCTTGCTTTGATAAGAGTGCTCATTTGCTTTGACGTCCATTTGCTATGATAAAGATACTCCTTTCCTTTATGTATGCTTTGTCTTCTGCTTTTTACACTGCTTGATCTTCCCCTATGCCTTGTCTTCTATAGGTTTGGTCATCCAAAATGAGCCCTTTGAGTGGCTCCTATTGCTTTGGAAGAAGAGTGCTTACGTTTGACCTTTCTTGGCTGCTTTTTCCAATAGATATTTTACCTTTTTGGGGCACATTCAAATATGTTTTTGGGATGTAAAAAAACATATTAAATTAGTGCAATAAAATGTACTATATAATATACATAAACATCCTTTGGTACACCTTATTTTGCACTCTTATTTCAAATCTAAAATTTTGATTTTTTGGCAGATTTTTCTCCTGCAATACAAGGGTTTTGAGGTTATATTTTATGGGTAGAAACCTTCCCCATTTTTCTTGGACACTTTGATAACAAATCCAAGCTTAGACAATAGTAGATAGAAGCTTTTTAATTTATGTAATTTTTTGCACTTTCTTTTCTTGCATTCAATCTAGTAATGCTTTGGATTTGAGACTCACCAAGTCTCAATCTTTGAAGCTTCTATTTTTTTTTTTGTTAGTTGTGTTCTTCTCTAGATTTTAGAGGATTCTAATATTTTTTGTGTTGCTTCTTTTGGCTACTACGAGTTGTAGATTTATGTGCTTCAATAGTGTCTTTAGACACTTGATACAAATCAGATTTTGTGTCCTTCAAGAACACAAAACTAATTTCTTTTGAGAGTAGTATAATAGTATAAGTCTTTCACTTTTATTGCACTAATATTACATCTTATCACTCCAATCAACTCTCACATTAATGCACTAATAATTTACTGTAGTTGATCAAGAATAACCTAAAATGAATCTTTAAGAGTTATTTTGTAATTTCACTACAACTAATATTGTAAGACTTAGTCTTATTTTTCTTTTTCTATAATAGATAATAGGTAGTTTATAGAAGCAATTTTGAAATCTAATAAACTCCTAATTAATGTGCAAATGAACCTTAAAAAGAATTTTTCTTTTTGCACTTTCAAAGACTTGTAATCCAATTTTCTATTTGCAACTTTAATCCAAACACAGGTGCTTCTAAAAAATCTAATAGGTAAATGAATTAATGAACCTACTTGCACCAAAAATTGCATACCTTTTTGTAGTAGCTCTTTTATAACTTTTGTGGAGTATGTATATCTTGGTTTCTAAGATCACCAAGTTGTTGCTTCAAGTGTGTCTTTGCAGCTCTTTTCTTCACCAAATGATGGTCTCAAACTTTCTTTCACGAGCCTAGGATTTGGTGGCTTGTTCTCCTCTTTAGTTATCCTCCTTCTGCTACATATTTGGAGAAGTTTTTTTCTCTGAATCAATGCCTTCTTAATGTGAGAGGAAATATTCAAATCTTCAAGATTTGGTGAGCTTCTTATAAGATTTGGTACTCCTTGCCAAATTTGTCTTCTCATATTTGGCACTCCTTGCCAAATTCTTCTTCTCTTGGGCTTGTTGTTGGATGGCAACAATTGTCCCAAGTATTCTACTTATCAGAAACTTCTCTGATCTCCTTATTCTTTCTGAGCTCTCCAAACAATCTTAAGGCAATGGAATTTGTAAGTGGCAAGTCCAAAGGTGTGTCTATTTTGCAAAAATCCCTGAAGAACATGTGCTTATACTGAGATGGGGGTGAAAAATATAAGATAATTTTTTTTCTTTTTAATCAAAATGATAACATCAATATTATTAAAGCAATAAACATCATACAAAGCATCACACACATGAGAGACATGATTTAATGTGGTTCACCCAATATGGGCTACTCCATAGAGAAAATATTCCTTATAATTTTTTCTAAAATAAATTCTCTTTGGGAATCCTTTCCCTATAATATTTATGGACCTCTATTCAAAGGATAAACCAATCCCCTAATCAAGTTCATGGATCTCTATCCACAAGAGAACTCTTTCTCCTTAGCTCTGATTAGTGATCTTCTAGCATAACTGTTACCCCCACTGCTCTAGATAATGGATCTCTATCCACTAAAGACACCTATCCTCACTACCATGGCTAATGGATCTCTATCCACTGGAGACTGTAGTCCTCTATACTCAGTCGCCTTCAAAACTCTATCTCAAATCTGCACTAAACATTGTCCTCAATCTAGCACAAATATTCTCAATCTCTATCTCTGGTCTGGCACACACCTGTCCTCAAACCTGCACCAAAATCTATCCTCAAATTTGTCCTCAAACTTTGTCTTCAAATCATTGTTCTCAAATCTGTATTGTAAGCTTACACAAAAGCTCACACAAATCTGTCCACAAGTCTTCTCTAAGACTTGCCTCAAATCTACTCAACAAGCCCACACTAGAACTTGTCCAAACTCATAGAAACATAAATATAATTGTTAGAGACTCAATATGCTTCATATTCATCACAATATTCAATCACTTTAACTCACTCTTTTACCACATAAACATATAGAGAATTTTTAGAGACTCAATATGTTTCACATTCATCAACACTCAACCTCTCTCTCAAATAAATTCAAAATATACAATAATTTGTTTCATAGAACTTGAACTATCACTTCATACATCCACTTGACTAGGCTCAACCAACTTTACTCAACCAATCACTCAATTAAATAATCCTTGCTCACACACCCTAGTCCAATCATATGAACACTCCCTCAAATGTTTTCAAAAATGCTTATCAACTAATCTCACATAACAATGATACTCATGTTCTTTGCAAACCTTAGTTCAAGTTCTTCACTCAATCAATAACTTCAACAATAATGCTTATAAATAAGGTTTTATCAACAACTCTCAATTTCATAAAACCTTGAAGCATTAATTCAACACACTCAATAAGGAAAACCTTAACCAAATCCTTTTCACTCCAACTTAGCATTCACTACATTCAACAATCACTCACTAGGAATAATATGCCCATACCTTTTGTTTGATGTAGAAGTGCCCTTGGAAAACCTGTCTAAATCACAATTTTCTTCTCTCCAATTCCAATGGTTAGATAGCAAAATATTATTCCAACACTTTCTAAAAATATTCCTTGGACAGAAATAATCACAACTTAATTATGCCTTATAACTCCCTTTTTAAATCAACATACACAAATCATACATGAAAATAATAATTCCTTGAATACACCTTATAAAATCCTTACTTAAAATAATATACAACACTTCACAAACACCTTACAACTCTTTCCAACCATTAAAGCAAATGATATCAAAATTTAATTTGCATAACCCTTATAACTCCCCATGCAACCTTATAAACCAAATATAATGCAAAAATTAATTTTTAATTTTTCAACAACCACTTCCGAAATTTTTGGCACCTAAATTCCAATGCATACCTTGCTTTCCCTAAAAAGGGGTTTCGACGTGATTCGATCCGCCGTCTCCCTAAGGCCTAAGCGCCTTAGCACTTGGGAGCCCACTGCATGGGCTATAGTCCCCATGTGAAGTAAAAAGTACTTCCTTCACCTTATGCCTCATGTGACTTTTGACTTTTTCAAAGTCCACTACACTCTCCACTTCGTTGTAGTACGCAGCACAAGCAATTCACATTAATTTTTGAATGAAGGCATGGTAATTTCTAAGGTGGGTGGATCCCCTTTTTTATACATGATTTGATTTTCTCCTACATCGACGCTTTTAGTAATTCGAATTATGATTTTAATAACCCACCTTTGGGTTAAAACATTAATATAAATTAACTTTATAATTAATATTAAAACTAATTAATAATTAATTTACATAACTTAGGTTAAGTAAATTAAATTATAAATTAATTTATAATAAAAATAATATTAATTAATTTATAATTAATTTAAAACCTCCTTTTATAATATTATAAAAATATTATAATATTATTGGAGAACACAAGCTTATACTGAGAGGGGGAATGAACGGTATAAGACCACTTTTTACTTTTCTTTCCCAAAAAATATTATCCAATATAATTAATGGCAATATCAATAGAAATAACTAAAGCAATGCACAAATCATCATACACAATAGAGACACCAATTTAACGTGGTTCACCTAATGTGGGCTACTCCATGGAGAAAATATTTCACTAATATTTTCTCAATCAATCTCTTGGGAATCCTTTCCCTATTACAATATTTATAGATCTCTATCTAAAGGAGACACCAATCTCCTAATCAATTTTGTGGATCTCTATCCACAGGAGACACCAATATCCTAACTCTACTCTAACTGGTGATCCTTTAGAAGACCTTTGCCTCCACTATCCTTAGTAAATGGAGCTCTATCCACAGAAGATACTTGTCCTCCCTAATCTGGTTGGAGACCTCTATCCTCAACTCTATCACCTCCAAAGCTCTATCACACATGCACTAAACATAGTCCTTCTGTCTAGCACAAATCTGCTCCATCTCTGTCTTTGGTCTAGTACAAACCTTTCCTCAAATCTGCACCAAACTTTGTCCTCAAATATGTACTAAACATAGTCCTTTGGTCTAACACAAATATGTACTCAATCTCTATCCTCTGATCTTGCACTAAACACAGTCCTTCGATCTAGCACAATTTTGCCCTCAATCTTTGTCCTCAAGCCTTAACTCAAAGCTTGACTAAATCTCAAATCAAATCTGCTAGATTTGCCCCAAACCTTAACTTAAGGTTTGAACAAATCAATCAATTATGCTCTCAAGTATTCTCAAAGACTTATCTCCAATATGCATTACAAGCTTCCACAAAAGCTCACACTAATCTGTCTACAAGTCCTCTCTAGAACTTGTCCAAATATGCTCAATAATTCCTCATTAGAACTTATCCAGCTCTGCTCTCAATATGTATTGTAAGCTTCCACATAAGCTTACCCAAATTTTTACACAAGTCTTCTCAAAGACTTACCTCAAATATGCTCAACAAGTCCACACTTGAACTTGTCCAATCTCATAGAAACATAAAGAGAATTGTTAGAGACTCAATATGCTCTATACTCATCACAATGCTCAATCATTTTCAATCACTCTTTCAAAAACATACAGAGAATTGTTAGAGACTCAATATGCTTCACATTCACCTCAATACTCAATCACTTTCTCAAATCAATTCAAAATATAGAATAATTTATTTCATAGAACTTGAACAATCACTTCACACATCCACTTGACTAGGCTCAACCAACTCTACTCAACCAATCACTCAATCAAATAATCCTTGCTCACAAACCATAGTCCAAGCATATGAACACTCACTCAAAATGTTTCCAACAATGTTTAACAACCAATATCACATAACAATGATACTCATGTTCTTTTCAAACCCTAGTTCAAGTTCTTCACTTAACCAATGACTTCAACAACAATGCTTATCAAACAATGTTTTACAAACAACTCTTTATTCCAAAAAACCTTGAAGCATTAACTCAACACACTCAAAAAGGAATCCTAATTAAGTCCTTTTCACTCCAAAGTTGTTTTCCAGAAAACCAACCAATCAACTCAACTATGGAAGAATGTTCCCATACCTTTTTCTTGATGATGAAGAAACCTCAAAAATCTACCACAACCACAAACACTTATTTGCCAAGCTCAAAGAAGTTATAAGATGATAAACTCTCTCAAAATTACAATGCACATATCAAAACATACATACACCTTGTCACTCCATCTTGAAGAAAGCATCCATCAATATATACAAAAATAATTGACCAAATACACCTTATAATCTCCTAGTTAAAACAATATCCAAAATTTCAATACAATCACCTTCTCAAAACAACTCAATGGCAAGAAGTCCTCTCAAAATTTAACCAACACTTTAATCCACTTATTTCTACAATAAGCCAATATTTAAAAAAAACTTTATTTAAAAAATAAAGCTTAACTTCTTATTCCAAAATATTGACCAATTAAAAATACTTTTTATCTACCCCTTTTAACTCCCTAGGACCTTATGTCAAAACCTTAGGCATCACAAAATATATTAAAAAATTTATTACCTTTGCCTTGGTGAGACTCGAACTCATGATGTTGCCTCTACCAGCGCCCTAGCCATGGCTCCAACCACCGCGTGATCTAGGAGCTCACCTTGGGAGGGAAGAGCACCACGTGCTCTATCTTCTCCCTCTTGGCGCCTCACCCAAAAAGGATTTGCGCTGCTTCCTTTGGCACCTAACCAAGTCCACTCAAAATGCTAATCAAGTCCCCTCAAAACGCTGCCTGCCAAGATTTGAACGTGGGTCCTCCCGCTCACAAGCACCCTAGATCACTCCAACTTGCCACCAGATCATCATGCTGGATGGTTATGAGGTTTAGGGCTTATTTTGCATTATTTCTTCACCGACACACTCAAGACAAAACTTTATCTTCTTCTTTGCACGAAATCACACGAAACACACAACTCACAGGTATTTAGTAAATCAAACAAGGGATGATTATTTTTCCACTTAGGCATATGGTTTTTATACCAATATTCCACCTTGAAATTAAATGTTGGCGCTTTAACTTTTAAATATTTAATTTATGAATTATTTAAATTCTTTAGAATTTAAATATTATAAATTAATAGTTAAATATTTTTGTCTTTATTAAGGATTAAAGCCTTCTTAGGTTTTACCACTTTATATAAATAATATTTATTTAAACTTCCTTGGGCTTTTTAATATGAATTTAAAAGCCTCCTTGGGTTTTTATGAAAAACCTTTTATTTTTGCTCTTCCATGGTTTTAATAAAAATCCTTCTACTTATGCTTCACATAATATTAAAAATAAATATTATGAAGCTCTTTTTCCATTAACCTTTGCATTGTTCCTTTTGACCTTTTAACATCAATGGTAGATTATTCCTTGATATAAATGACAACTTTGACTCAAAATGTCCAACAATCTCCCCCTTTGTCATTGATGACAACCCAAATTCTTTTTACCAAAAACACAACCTTTTTTGTTCAGCTCCCCCTAGGACATTGCTCCCCGTGGCTCAATGATCTCTTCAAATCTCTCCTCTTTACTCAAATACTAAATCTCTCTCCCTTACTCAAATATGTCCCCTTTGAGGGTCACCTTTGGGGCTTGGGGCTAAGAATGATCCTTTTAGCTTAGCACCCCCCCCCACCTCCACATGAGGTGGTTAATTCTGGGGTGGAAGTATTTCTACTCCCCGAAAGCATTGTTCTTTACCTTTATCATTTTTTCTTCTTATCTGATCCTTATGATTCCTTTGAATGTTCCTTTCCATGTCCATGTTCCTGTTCTTGTTCCTATCCATGTCCATATTCTTGTTTTTGTTCATGTTCATATCCATGTTCGTGTTCCTATTTATGTTCATATCCATATCCCTTTTACTATTCCTATTCCTATTCCTATTCATACTTTATTCTGGAATGTCTGCTCTACACCACTTTGTTGTGTGTCCATCATTATTGCACTTATAACACTTAATGTTATTATTCCTTGGAGGTGCAAATGTCTTGGAATTTCTCCTAGTGAAGCCATATCCTTTTCTATCATGAACCCTACAATTCATTGTCTTGTGACCAAACTGATTACATGAGTAGCAATACCCATGGAAAAGTTATCTGTTTCTGAAATTCCCATTTTTCTGTCTTTCATGTGTCCTACACTGTGAAGCCATGTGTCCAAACCTGTGACATGAGAAACATATTCCATTAAAATTTCCTTGTCTTGACCTCATTGGTCTCTTAGTCTCTCTTAACCTATTCTGATTGTTGTTCCATCTATTTCTTCTTTGTGCATTTTTCCTATCCTTATTGAAATTTCTATTGTCCAACTCATCCTCGAATGTCTCACTTTATCTTACATTGTCTTCTTCTGAAGTTTCTTCTTCTAAAGTTTCTTCTCCTTCAAAACTTGAGGTTGACTTCTCTTCTTGTTTCTTTTGATCTTGTTCAAAACCAAGACTTGTTTTGTTTGTTGACTTTCTTTGTACCTTGATCATCTTATCCACAATATTTGAGCTCTTTCCAAACTTTTGTAGCTTACTCTTGGAATTTTCTAAATCTTTCCTTAGTAGGGCTACTTCTTATTATAACCTTTCACATTCTAAGACCTTTAATTCTAACTTATCCTTGAACTTCTTTGTCTTAGCCTTTGATTTGTCTAGATTATTTATAAGCATTCTCCTCTTTCCATCACATTCTTGAAACTGAAACTCAAGTTTAGAGTTTTGCTTTCTTACATTCTTTACTGTGTCAAGAGCATACATAAGTTCTACCTTAGGATCATATCCTTCTTTATCTGATTCTTCCTCTATTTGTTTACCTTAAGATGGCCAAAATTACCACATCTAAATACTTGAGAATTATTAGTGACCTTTTCTTGACTTATTTTTCTTCAATCATAAATATGACTTCATCTTTATCATTATCTGAGAAACTATTATCACTATCACTTGAGTACTTACTTGCCTTTTCTGCATAGTAGATCCTCTTTTTCCTGTAAAATAACTTCTTTCCTTGTTTGTTTTGTCCATCCTTTCCTTTCTTTTGATGCCTATATCTTTTTGATTCCATGTTCCTATGCCCTTGTTTTTCTTCATCATTGTTATTTTTAGCTTCTTGACAATCAGTTGCATAATGATCATACTTTCCACAATTGAAACATCTAATAGATTTTGCATATCTAGATATTCTTGAATCCATATTCCTTTTGCTATAATTAGCTTCTTCATCACTGGATGACTCATTGCTTGATGTTGACTTCTTACCCTTTGTCTTTTTAATTGTTTTTAAGGTTACTTCCTTTTGGGGATTAGGTTCTTTTGTTCTTAAATCAAAAGTTGTAAGAATACCAAGCAAAATATCTCTTGTCAAGGAATCGCCATCCTTTGATTCTTCTATAGCAGAAATATTTTCACTAAATATTTTTGGAAGAGATATTAAGACCTTATCACAAACATTTGATTCTTTGACCTTAAGTCCAAGTCCTTGCATAGCATTAACAACTTAATCGACTCAAAGTAGATAAGTACTAATGTTTTCCTCATCCTTCATTCTTAACTCTTCAAATTGTCCTTTGATATTTCATATTTTTGCCTTATTGACACCTTTATCTCCTTCATATATGCTTTGCAACTTATCCCACATTCCTTTTGCATCTTGACAACGCATAACTTTTATGGACTATGTTTTATGCAAACCTCTCAAAATTGCATTCATTAATTTTGAATTGTAATGTTGTAGAAGCTTACCTTCCTTATCTGTAGGTGGATCAACTAGTGGTACGTATCCATTTTCAACTGCTTCTCAAATTTCATTTCCAAGTGCCATCAGGTAAATCTTTATTCTCATACTCCTATATATATAATCACTTCCATAAAATACTGGTGCTGAATTATCTAACTACGATTCATTCTTAGAATACATTGTGTTCTTATAGGCTTTTCCTTCAAGTTGATAAACTCTTCCAAAGCAACCCGCTCTGATACCAATTGGAGAACACAAGCTTATACTGAGAGGGGGAATGAACAGTATAAGACCACTTTTTACTTTTCTTTCCCAAAAAATATTATCCAATATAATCAATGGCAATATCAATAGAAATAACTAAAGCAATGCACAAATCATCATACACAACAGATACACCAATTTAATGTGGTTCACCCAATGTGGGCTACTCCATGGAGAAAATATTTCACTAATATTTTCTCAATCAATATATTGGTAATCCTTTCCATATTACAATATTTATAGATCTCTATCCAAGAGAGACACCAATCCCCTAATCAATTTTGTGGATCTCTTTCCATAGGAGACACCAATATCCTAACTCTACTTTGGCTGGTGATCCTTTAGAATACCTTTGCCTCCACTACCCTTAGCAAATGGGACTCTATCCACAAAAGACACTTGTCCTCCCTAATTTTGCTGGAGACCTCTATCCTCAACTCTATCACCTCCAAATATCTATCACAAATCTGCACTAAACATAGTCCTTCTGTCTAGCACAAATTTGCTCCATCTTTGTCTTTGGTCTAGTACAAACCTTTCCTCAAATCTACACCAAACTCTATCCTCAAATATCTACTAAACATAGTCCTTTGGTCTAACACAATTTTTTACTCAATCTCTATCCTTTGATTTTGCACTAAACACAGTCCTTCGATTTAGCACAAGTCTGCCCTCAATCTCTATCCTCAGGCCTTAACTCAAAGCTTGACTAAATCTCAAATCAAATCTGCTAGATTTGTCCCAAACCTTAACTTAAGGTTTGAACAAATCAATCAATTCTACTCTCAAGTATTCTCAAATACTTGTCTCCAATATGTCTTATAAGCTTCCACAAAAGCTCACACTAATCTGTCCGCAAGTCCTCTCTAGAACTTGTCCAAATCTTCTCAATAAGTCCTCACTAGAACTTATCCAACTCTACTCTCAATATGTATTGTAAGCTTCCACAAAATCTTACCCAAATCTGTACACAAGTCTTCTCAAAGGCTTACCTCAAATATGCTCAACAAGCCCACACTTGAACTTGTCCAATCTCATAGAAACATAAAGAGAATTTTTAGAGACTCAATATGCTCTATACTCATCACAATGCTCAATCATTTTCAATCACTCTTTTAGAAACATACAGAGAATTGTTAGACTCAATATGCTTCACATTCACCTCAATGCTCAATCAATTTCTCAAATCAATTCAAAATATAGAATAATTTATTTCATAGAACTTGAATAATCACTTCACACATCCACTTGACTAGGCTCAACCAACTCTACTCAACCAATCTCTCAATGAAATAATCCTTGCTCACAAACCATAGTCCAAGCATATGAACATTCACTCAAAATGTTTCCAACAATGTTTAACAACCAATCTCACATAACAATGATACTCATGTTCTTTTCAAACCCTAGTTCAAGTTCTTCACTTGACCAATGGCTTCAACAACAATGCTTATCAAACAAGGTTTTACAAACAACTCTTTATTCCAAAAAACCTTGAATCATTAACTCAACACACTCAAAAAGGAATCCTAATTAACTCCTTTTCACTCCAAAGTTGTTTTCCAGAAAACCAATCAATCAACTCCACTATGGAAGAATGTGCCCATACCTTTTTCTTGATGGTGAAAAAACCTCAAAAATCCACCACAACCACAAACACTTATTTGCCAAGCTCAAAGAATCTATAAGATGATAAACTATCAAAATTACAATGCACATATCAAAACATACATACACCTTGTCACTCCATCTTGAAGAAAGCATCCATCAACATATACAAATATAATTGACCAAATACACCTTATAATCTCCCAGTTAAAATAATATCCAAAATATCAATACAATCACCTTCTCAAAACAATTCAATGGCAAGAAGTCCTCTCAAAATTTAACCAACACTTTAATCCACTTATTTCTCCAATAAGCCAATATGTCAAAAAGACTTTATTAAAAAAAATAAAGTTTAACTCCTTATTCCAAACTATTGACCAATTAAAAACACTTTTTATCTACCCCTTTTAACTCCCTAGGACCTTATGTCAAAACCTTAGGCATCACAAAATATATTAAAAAATTAATTACCTTTGCCTTGGTGAGACTCGAACTCATGATGTCGCCTCTACCAATGCCCTAGCCGCGGCTCCAACCACCACGTGAGCTAGGCACTCACCTTGGGAGGGAAGAGCACCATGTTCTCTATATTCTCCCTCTTGGTGCCTCACCCAAAAAGGATTTGCATTGCTTCCTTTAGCTTCTAACCAAGTCCACTCAAAGCGTTGACCAAGTCCACTCAAAATGCTGATCAAGTCCACTCAAAATGCTGCCTGTCAAGATTTGAATGTAGGTCCTCCCACTCACAAGCATGCTAGCTCACTCCAACTTGACACCAGACCATCATGCTGGAAGGTTATGAGGTTTAGGGCTTCTTTCACATTATTTCTTCATTGGCGCACTTAAGACAAAACTTTGTCTTCTTCCTTGCATGAAATCGCATGAAACACACAACTTGCAGGCCTTTAGTAAATCAAACAAGGGATGATTCTTTTGCCACTTAGGCATATGGTTTTTATACTAATATGCCACCTTGAAATTAAACATCGGCGCTTTAACTTTTAAATATTTAATTTAATTATTTAAATTCTTTAGAATTTAAATATTATAAATTAATATTTAAATATTTTTGGCTTTATTAAGGATTAAAGCCTTCTTAGGTTTTACCACTTTATATAAATAATATTTATTTAAACTTCCTTGGGCTTTTTAATATGAATTTAAAAGCCTCCTTGGGTTTTTATGAAAAACCTTTTATTTTTGCTCTTCCATGGTTTTAATAAAAACCCTTCTACTTATGCTTCACATAATATTAAAAATAAATATTATGAAGCTCTTTTGCCATTAACCTTTGCATTGTTCCTTTTGACCTTTTGACATCAACGGTAGATTATTCCTTGACATCAATGACAACTTTGACTCAAAATGTCCAACAATTATTTACTTGGGCATATTATTTTGCACTTTGGTCCACATCTGATCTCCTAAAACCGGGCTATCTTTTGCACATATTGGAGAACCTGAAACTGATGCTGCCCACTGAAGCTACCATACACTAAAACTGAAAGCTTGAAATCAATGACCACTCACTCTTGACATAAATGACAACTTATTACTCAAAATGTCCAACAACCCATAGCACTAAGTTTTTCTATTCCTAGCTAGGAATGACCATAGCTCTGATAACACTGATGGTTTTAGCATAATTTAAATACTTCAGAAGATAGATATTAAAGCAATAGAACATCTTATTGAATGAATAGAAGTGATACATTCAAGTAAGGGTATGAGGCCCTTTATGTAGGAAGATAGGTTCCTTGGCAAACACTCTATCTAGTTGTGTAAGGGATAACTTGCATATTGACTTATTCTCTCTTCTTATTCAGTTTTAGATGGCTCTATGAAATTTTTGTGATTATTCTAAGGTACGAGATCATGCATAGGATTTCAAACCTAAGACTAAGGCTAAGAATTTTTATAAAATTTTATTCTAATAAATAGAAATCATTATTAGTATGTAAAAATGTTAAATTTATCCATAACATAATTATCGACAATATAAATCCACACAAGAGATAAATATTTAGATAATACCCTTAGGATAGAACAACACCATTAATGCTCCTTAAAAAATGAATAACTCTACAAAATCTTCCAAGATTAGAGGCCATCGTATGGGAAAACATAATTGCAAAAGAATACTCAATATGAATGATGATTCTTACAACAATTTTACAATTATGTATGTATCACTCCACAAAATTCTTAGCCCACTTTCCTCTTTAAAAGTTAAAAAATCTACCATTTTAAATAAATATCATTTTATATCAATGATATTAGCTTAACTGGATAAAATTCTTGAAGGAGACCAAAGTTTGAATCTTACCCTTAAAAAAAAAAAAAAAAAAAAAAAAAAAAAAAATAAATAAATAAATAAATAAATAATAAATAATATCCAAACTTTGTTAAAATACTACCATATGATAATGATATAATACAAATAAAACCTATTTCAATCTCATATAATCAATTAAAATGAAAACAAATACTATTTTATATTTAAATCAGTATTTTTAAATTATTTATCTTCTTGTGCATGGAAGATATAATTATAAAGTGAAGCATTCTTATAAAAGAAGCCACCATGGCTTCTTAGAGGATAAGAAAATTATCACGAAAGATGACCATTACTACTATAACAAACATCGTGGTCTTGAAATTGAAAGAATGGCATCAAACTATGCAAATCTCGAAAGCCCCTTGCCCATCAAATTGTACTAGAACATTTGGAGTTTTTTTTTTAATTAATTTCTCTTTCAAGGCTGAATAGACTATCGTAACAATACAACTGCATGATATATTTCTATGAAAAACAAAACACCATCTTCCTTATAAATATAAGGACCTTTTCCTTTGATAATGGGCAAAGTCGAATCCAAAGTAGGAGGTACAACAAGAAACCATCTTTTACATATAATGGATTGTTTTTTCGTAATTTAAACTTTAATATTTTGATTAAAAACTCGTAATATTTAGATTAAAATGTCTATTCAAAAACTCAATTAATCAAAAATTATAATAAAAAAAATTTATTTAAAAAAATATTTCTTTATAATTATTTTATAAATTATAAAATTGAAATGTTTTTGAAACTTTCTAATAAGAGATACCGCTCAACATCATCCTAATATGTATACTTTCTAAGTATTAAAGAAGAGATACCGCTCAACATCATCATATTATTAGCAGATTGTTTAAACTTTAAATAATAGTATTTTTAAAAAGTAATATTGGGTATACTGATTACACTTTTTCCTCATGATTCAAAATTAATTAATTTAAAAGTAATTTAACAATATATCATAAAAATGTTCTAACAAAAATCATCTCTTTTAGATTTAATTAATATAAAAACAATTATACTTATTTTTTCTTAAACATAAGTCCTATCTAGAATGAGAGGTGGAAGTACCATGCAAACTTTGGAAATAACAACCATTAATTAAGATTTAGAACAATGAAAATCAATCATCTCTTAAAAAGATTTGTCTATATGCAACTTAAATGTCATAATGGAGCATACGCTCTTTTTTTATAGATTTTGCAAAAGCCATCACACGATATCACGGAGTTCGAAGGCCACCGGACAAAACCGGGACCCATGCAATTGGGTCCATACCATTGTTGTCCTGCATGCAATTATTTGGTTCCCTTTGAACAGGTGTATACATTTATACCTGTGCTTTTAAAAGAAAAGCCAAACCAAACCAATTATTTGGTTTCATGCCCTTCCCACTAGCCAAACAAAAAAGAAATTGATGTAGTCACTTCATCAATTTCATTATTATTAAATTTATATTTTATTTAAATTTTAAAATCATACTTAGCACTTCCAATATCATATAATTAAAAACAGAAATTTGGTAGTGGATAACAATCCACCTTTTAATGTAAACAAAAATTTGGTAGTGGATAACAATCCACTTTTCAAAATGTAGCGTTTCAACCTTTACAATGTAAAGGTCATCAAAGTTGTGTTAAATTTTTTATTGATAAGTATAATTTTTGGGTTTTACAAAGGATCATGGTTGGGAGGAGATTGATCAGTCCTGTGCGTTGGTCACAGGGGTTTCTCATACTAACCTAATTTTCTAGCCTCTGAGGGTTAGGTGGATTGGTAAGTGTTTGTTTGGCCAGACATTCACCAACCTCGGGGGTAACCTGTTCATAAAAGTAGTAGTCTGATCTAAATCCTCTGAGTACGCGTTAGATCGACGATGACAGATGACAGTACTAGTCCCAACCGGTGGTCCCCTTCATGCCAGGTCAACAATAGCTAAGCGATCGGTGGTCTTCTTCACATTGTATCAACAATAATGAAGCTGAATGGGTTCGGTGGAAGCAGCGCCTATGGTTACCTGCACTTGTCAGTTACTAAAAGTAGCGTGGTTGTAACCAACTCTCCTATGTCACGAAAAACAAATGTTTTAGAGGATAACAGCCCAAAAAAACAAGGTTTGATTTTTTTAGAGGTATGAGATTCAAACCACTATGTGTGGTTCTGTGTTAATCCCCTATTAATATGCTGCTTTTAACTCTTTTATTGAAGGTCTAAAGTTCAAACTACCACATATAACCTTATAAAAATAACACACCAAAATAAAAACTACTCAACCTCATAGTTTAGTTTATTAAATGAGCCGAATCCAAACGAAACAATCCATCTTTCACCTTTTATTACTCTTGTTGACTCCTGGTCTTCTCATTTTCAGAAAACCAGTGACTGCTGCCATGATGATGATACTATCCATATCTATCATAAGCTTTTTGACTTTCGCGCTTACATCGAATGATCAACTCCAGGCAAAACTAATAAAAAAATTGCCTCGTGAAATGGACACATTCCTTGTCGCAACTTCGTTTTTGTAAGAAGCAGATTCCATGTACGTCAAAGTCTTCCTTGCCCATACCATTACGTGCAGAACTTTCTCATTCTCTAACAATTTTTTAGCGGATTATATGTTTTTAGGACTGTATTTTAATATTAAAATAATTATATATTAATTAGTTTAATAGTATTTTAACAGTTTGATAATTATATAGATATTGTTTAGTAAGATTTAAGATTTCAATTTTCTTTTAAAAATTGAAGAATCTAACTTGTTGAATTAATACTATTTAATAAAGTATTAGTGAAGAATTTAAAAGATGCATTGAATTAATATTATTTGATAAAGATTGTAATATATTACAGTATGACTTTTTCTAAATAACCAGAAAAAAAATATAATAAAAAGATGTTGAATGACATTAGAACAAAAATTTGTCTTTGTAATTCTTGTGGGACATTGTAATGGTTTGGCTTTGACTTCTCATTCAAAAGATTTAGGTTCAAACGGCAAAAAAACATTGACATAGTTTAACTTTGACCTCTCATTCAAGAGATCTCAAATTCAAATCACGAAATATGCTCAAATATATGTCATAAATGTGCCCAGGTGGAGAAAAAAAAACAAAAAAGAGAATAAAAGGCCATAAAGTAGAATTTCAAGGGTTGATTTAATTAATGACGGGCATTTTGTCAACATTGGCGGAAAACGGGTATAGTTCTGTTACCACAGAAATTTGCACGCACGCCGGAAATGGATTTGATTTTATAAACCACTACGTCTAGGGTTCGAAACGCGTGGATATTACAGGCGTATATTGCCAGTCTGCAAGCGTGGCATGTTTTTAAGTTTAGATGCTCCATGGATAATTACATATATGTACATTTGTGAAATAACCGTACTGTTTCGGCAAATCCACCGAATGGGAAAAGAGAGCAATCAGTTCTCATTATTTCGCTTAATTATCGTTTGCCGTTGCGGAAATCTTCCAAAGCTGGGAGTTTTCCGGTTATTTACCTTAAATTTGTTTCCAGAAGAATAAAGCGGGATTTATGCTTTAAGAGGCATTATCATTTCAGACGCTCCAAATGTTTGACTTTCTCTTTTCTTTTCCCATGGATTTCCATTCCATCCCATCCGCAATGTCGAAATGATGTCGGGATTTAAAAATTAAGAATGGGAAGGGAAAAAGAGATGCGTATGAAATCTTTAAAGATTTCAACCATAATCATAGTAACTGTAATCATAACATCCCTTTGTATGTAGCACTTTGTCGCAGTATTGGTGGAGTGGCAGGGTTTTCCTTAGATCGTAATGTCTATGCCTTTGCCTATGCCGATGCCTTTGAGTTTCGTTCATGCCCATTCAGATCGTGCTGGCGTAGCAAGACGAGTTCTGAGTATGACAAATTTAAGATGAGAAAAAGAGGGCAATGCGTGCCTTTGTGTGCCTCCCTGGCGATAAACGAGGGGGTGAGAATGTTTTCTCTTCTTCCTCTTCGCCTTCCTTTTTTATTTGTTCATAAATTTACAAACAACATTTCCGGGAAATGATATTAGATTCAGTCAATTTTCCAAGTTTGCAAAGCCATGGATATTTTCTTATCGCAGAAGATTTCAAAGTAAATAACATTTTAATCTTAGATCATAGAACTGTGTATATTCGATGTATAGACTGCAAACCTGTTATCCGCAAAATTGAGCTAAATTTCCACGATGTTTGTCCACCTTTTACGCAGATCTCCTTAACTGGTTAGGGGAGTTAAATAAAATTTGGGATCTGTCGTCATTGCCCAGCTGTGAATCGAACAAAAATTTAGCAGAAGGCAGCAATCTAGCCATCTCTAATGTGCTCTGGCATAAAACCATGGAGAGCAGTTGTTAATTTGCGGTCACTGCTACTTTCTCCTCTTAAGTTAAATCTCACGTTTATGAAAGTATTCAAGTTTTTTGCATGAACTTGCGCCGCCTTAATTCAATTCCAACTCCTAATTCTCAGGATCTCAAGTGATTCTAGCCCATCTTTATTCCCTATTTCTGGATTTGAGTTAGCTGTTTAGGTGTGCAACCGCTGATTTATCATTTTCAGTGCACGGTTGCACAAGAAGTTGATGAGTCATGACATTGAGGAAAAGAGCTCGGAATGCACAACATGAGTTTGTAAAATATGAGCAACTTGATTCGTCAGCATCTGATGATGGCATAAATGAATCCCGTCTCGACAGCACTCGAAGGCGCTTGGATGTAAGTCCCCACATAAATAAACATAATAATGTTTCTGATCTTTGATTTTTCTTTTGCTGCAGATGTGGTCTTTATGGTGTCCTGATAAATCTTTTTATTGTTTTACCACAAGTCTGTCGATCCATCTTCATCTCCATCTCGGAAGCTTTAAGAGGACAAGCAATTCTGGAAAAGTTAATGGGAAATCAGTAAACTAAGAATGCAAATGTTTCCTGTGGTCAAGAAGGAAGTTAGAAAGATGTGGGATTCTAAAATATGTCAATTATATGTGTCTTTCACAAAATGTAATCAAATATGTGAAAATGAAGGGACCCAATTCAACTTATTTTCCCTAGGAGATGCATTACTGGCATGAAAAGTCTCTATACAGCAGATGCCTCTCTTTATTTAAGATAGCCCAGTTTTTGGGATATTGCATTAACTCATCAAAAGGGTTGGAAGTACAGGACATGGAGGGGATCAACCTTCTTTTTCATTTTATAAATCACCTTTTCTTTGCAGTTTCCTATACATGAAAGGGAAAAAAAATAAAATACTTTTGAAATTGGTTCACTCTCATTTTCCGTTTCGTTTATAGGTTGACAAAGATGAAGGCTCCTGGAGAGAAAGGGAGAAAAATGCAGAAATAGCTTGGACACGGAACGTCTCTCAATTGTTAACGCAGTGGGGACAATGTTTCAGTAAGTGCTTCTTAAGCTTGTTATTACACCTGTTTGTTTCTTATTAAAAAATTAACGTTCAGCAGTTTGCCTTATTCCTTATATCACTTGCAAAAATATCTTTTGGCTTGCTTCTGTTAGGCTATATATATATATATATATATATCCGTTTCCTTCAGTTTCTACTATCTACGGAATGCATTTTTTTGTTTTTCTTGGAACTTTAGTAAAATTTTATCTTCAGAGGTTATAGAGACTTGAGTGCACGCAATTTTTTTTGAATTTCCTGTCTGAGATAATAAATAAAAGTACAAGATATTACACTGAATATTCCTGTCTAAGAGGCCTCTCTTGTTATTACAGAGAGATATGATATACCGGTTGTATTGTTTTGTGTTTGGCGCTGACTTAGTGAAGTTGGTCTGATTTTCTGTCACTGTCCCATAAGGTGGCTTGGATAAAAGAGAGAGTCCATTCTAAGGATTTAAGAGGCTTCTTCCTTTAGATTGATAATAATTCTTCTTATTTCTTGTAATCAATCCTTGTGCCAAAACTTGTTATTTCATCAGGTATCAGCAATGTGTAAGAAACACACCAATCACATGAATTATGCGAAGAGAAATACAAGGTAGTCTTTCAAAGATATTGGCATGGATGTTTTAAGGGATTTTTATTATTGTTCCTTTAATTGGGAAATATATATGTATGCATTTCAATCATGAATAAGCAATAAGCGAGAGTATATTGACAGGTGACAAATATACTGTTCACAGTGGATATATGTGTGTAGTGGAGCTTCCTTTGCATGTGACTGGTGCATTGAATTCCTGACAGTCAAAAAGTCTGGTTCTCCAAATGTCTTCCCAGGTCCTAAGTATTTTTGTGGCTCTCTGCCAACGGCCAAATTTTGACCCCAACATAGACTGAATAAGTTTGGCCATCAGGGGCCCTTGTGGTTTTTTATGTGCAAAAACCACTCAGGCGGCATCTCATCTCCTTCTTCACTGCAAGTATGTGTCAGCATTCTGGAGTTGGTGTGGGTGTAAAATGGAGATCCAATGGTGTATGCAAGGGGATTTTATGGGCTTGATTCATGCTCTGCCGACAATAGGCAGCTCTACCATAATAAAGGCAATAGGCAGCTCTACCATAATAAAGGCAAAAGGTAAAGGTGATTTTCTAGGTTACAGCCAACTTAGCACAGCTTTTGGGTGTATGGGACCTCCCTGTGGTAGGAAGGGAAACTTTTTCACTTTACCTTATATATTTGTTCATTTGTGTACTTCTTTAGATTTTGACCTTTTGACTAAGATCATGGCAAATTGAGTCTTGCCAATCTGTCTAAGCCACAATGAGAGCTTTAGGTTAGGGCAATCCAGCCTAGCGATCATCCTATAGGCAACATTGCTAGAAAGGAATGCAAGAATCTTCAAGGTGCTAGAGAGGAACTATATGCAGATTGTATCATGGATTCAATCCACAATCCAGGATACTCTGTTCACTTCTCAGAAAAGGTAGGACTTTTGATAGCCAATGAGATTCAAATTTCACAGAAGTGGTCAATCATGCCTTTGGTTTCCATTGATGAAGCAGTTCAAGTCAGACAATTTCCAAGAGCACAAGCCAAGAAGTGCTCCTCTTTCACTTGAGTGAAGCTGAATTATGATGATGGGTCATGTGGGAGCACCTGTAGGGCTGGTTTTGATGCAGCCTGAAAGGATGATCATGGTGTTCTTCATGAGACATACCAAGGTAAAGCTGATAATGTTACCAGCAATACGGCTGAAGTGTAGGCTATGTTAGTTGGCATGAGACTTGCTTTGACTAAAATTGTCCTGAAAATTATCACTGATAGTGACTTTGGGATTATAATTTTGGCCATGCAAAGGAAAGAGATGAATTATTGGAGGCTCACCACCATCCTGGACAATGTGCAAAGGCTCATCCACTCATTTCAGGATGTGATGATATGCCATGATAGCAAAATATGGTATGGAGTTGCCTTCAAATTTGTCATTTTTTATTTCAGCTCATGATGACATCCATACAGAGGTCGCAGCCTGGCTAGCTGGTGATATCTTTTATGGTACTTTGGACTGCATCATTCAAGTGCATCAGAAGAATGTTTCAAGTAAAGGCTTTTTAATGAGCACCTTTATCGGTGATAACTGATAAATTTAAAAATAAACACTTTCACATGGCAAGTATTATCCCTATGGGGGAAAATACTTTCTTCTCTCATTGATTACTTCAATTGTTTCAACCATAGTAGAGAAACTCGCACTCAGCTTGGACTCAGCAAGGCCCACTTGGGACTTGGACTTGGCACTTGGAAAAAAAACTCAAAAAAACTTATAAAAAAAATGGAAAAAAATCCAAATTTTCATTGAAAAAAGTTTTTTTCATGCATATCACAATTAATTAACATTATACAAATAAAAAATTAATACTGTAAGTGATACAAGCTTAAACTACACATGAAAGTGACAAAACACACTTCAATTAAAGAAATTTTAATGCATCCAAAATTCAAATATTCTTGTATTGCTTATAATATAAAAGAGGTACAAATTACAAAATGTGTCATGACAATGCCTGAATAGGCCCACTATCCATGTCTTGCAATGTCTTTGCCCTTTGCCCTAGCAGAAGCTCTAGTCTCTCTTTATTGCTATGCCCACGCCTCTTCTTGTGCCTTGGCTTCTAACTCCTCGGCTAGGTTTTCAGAAGAGAGGCTCTTGCTGCTACTCCTACTCTGGTTGTGTGATCCATTCAGATGATGGATTAATCTCGTCTAGGTCAATGGCCTCGTAACTTGAACCCGCAATTTTTTTATGGTGGAGGTAAAGGTTGTAATGAACAAACACAAGATTATTCAACTTTTTTTGTGTGAGTTTGCTGCGCTTCTTGGAGTGTATGTGCTCAAACATACTCCAGTTGCGCTCATAACCTGAATTGCTGCATGGTTGACATAAAACTTTCATGACGAAGCGTTGTAGATTGGGCGTATACGCACCAAAGTCCTCCCACCATAAATCTAGAAAAAGCCAAGAAAATGGAAATTTAATAATTCACATGTAAAATCGTAAATTGAGATTATTTTTTAAAACAAAATCAAAAGACAATAAATAATAATTCGATGAGGGTTACCTAGCCTCAAAGTTGATCTTGCTTGAACACACAACGAGGATGTGAAAAGGATGACCTCACATCTCTTATAATCCTGCAGCTCATCTTGTATCTTACTGAGGATTTGCTCATCATGCACTATGCGGTAAATTCATTGTTGAAGGCCTGACATCACCTCATAGTTGGCCTCGACTGAATCAACATAAAAAAAACTTGGGGTTGAGGTAGTACCCCGCTGCATGAAGAGGGCTATGGAGGTGAGATGTCCATCACCGGTCAATTATTTTCCAAATGGGATTGTGTCTAGGCTTGAAATAATTATGAGGCAATTGCCTCTTGGGCCCTATATATAGTCTCATAAACATATCCCATTCGTGAATTTTCTCCATCAACAAGATAGAGAACCCTCACCAAAGGTTCATACACCTGAAAAAAAAGGCAAAATAATTTAAATAAAAATAATTTACAATACAAAATTCACAAATGGAAAAATAATTTAAATAAAAAAATTAGTCTTGTACCTTGATAGCCTCATCCATGGTTGTCTAGAAGGGCTCTCAAAGATATAGTCATAGGCCTTTTGCCCCTCACTGGAGAGTCGGTATCTAGCAATGTCTTTGGCACTCCACTCATTGCTCACAAACATCCTTTTCAATGCCCCCTTTGCATCAAAGAGGCTCTGCAATGTCACAAAATTTGTGGTGAAGCGTGTAACTCCAGCCCGCACTAGCTCACTCCCACCAGTAAATTGCCTTATGAGCTAGAGGATCCATGTATGGTTGTAGATAAATTTTGTAATAGATCTGGGCTTCTATACAACCTTTGACACCCAATGTAATTTGTCAATGTCTTCGAGTAGCAAATCGAGACAATGGGCTGCACATGGGGTCCAAAAAAGGGTGGGGAATCTCTCCTCCAACATCCTACCAACTGCTACATATGTCGTTGCATTGTCCGTGATGACTTGGACAACATTCTCCTCTCCCACCTCTAACACAACCTCCCCCATCAACTATGCAAGCATATCGACACTCTTAACTTGTGTTGATGCATCCACTGATTTGAGGAATACAATTCCTCCTATAGAAGCAACCAAAAAATTAATTAATGTTCTGCCCCTCCTATCAATCCACCCATCGGACATGATAGTGCAACCCCTCTTCCTCCACACCTTGCGCTGCTCATCAAGCAAAATTTGAATACCGTCCATAGATTCATGAAGGAGAGAGCCCTTAAGATCGTCATAAGCTGGAGATTTAAATCCTACGCCGTAAACTATTAGAGCATCTACCATTCCCCGCGAGTATGGAGACCTTTCCATATTGAAGGGAAGGTTGGAAAAATACCAAAAACTTGCAATGACCTTCCTCGTGGCCTGATGCCTCTCTTCGTTCCATGTGGCCATACCCTCAAGTGTGGGTTGTGACCCTGGTGCAGAACGTTCCACAAAATAGGACTCTTCAATACCACTCTTTGGGTGTGCAACTAATGGACTAGAACTGTGGTAGTAGAACCGGCTATAGGTGCTACCGGTACCCACTGTACGAGGTCGAGAAGGGGCGGTTGCCATGGCCTGGCTTGTTCTTCATTTAAGTTCTTTTTTCTCAGAGTAGTATGAGAGAATGACATTACATTTTCTATGAATGTTAGTTGACACTTTTGGGCATTCCTTGACATTTTTCCCTTTTTTCCTTGCCAAGTGGTATTTGAGGCGGTTTATGCCTCCAAAAATTTGAGCCCCACAAAAATTGTAGAAAACCTCCCCTTTCTTATCCCCTTCCCTTGCATACTTCCATGCTGGATCTCTTTTCCTTGACATTTTCTTGTGGCTGCACATGGAAACAACAAACAATTACTTAGAAACTTAAAAAAAAAATGCCCTAGGGCTTAAACCCTAGTTTAAACATTGACAGTTGAAAAGAGTTTCTCTAACTTAAATGCAACAGTTGGGTGGCTGTTGCAATTAGTTTGAATCTTAAAAAAAGGAAAAAAAAACCCGCAGCTTAAAAAGAGAAAAAAAAGACAACTGAAAGAGTTTTCTAGCTCAAATGCAATAGTTGGGTGGTGGTTGCAATTGGTTTGAATCTTAAAAAAAGAAAATGCTTGAAACTGAAAACAAAAAAAATGACAATTGAAAAGAGTTTTCTTACTGTAATGTTCCCATTTTTACGACATCCTGTTCTGAGAGTTTTAACTAGTTACAAGGTTTTCCAACGTCCCTGCTATTTTTAGTAATTGCTATTTTTAGCAATCCTATTCTTGGACGTTGGCAGACTAGCAACATTATTAGTTCTGGGGAGACTTATTTTCAGTTTCAGAAGTGTGAGCGTTTATTTGGAAAGAGAAAATATTTCTAATGTTACATAAGTTACTTTTTTTTAATAAAGTGACTTATGTTTTATAAAGTTAAGTTGTGGACCCCCAAAAAAGTGGCACTAGGTAAGAGGGGCACATTAAAAGAGAAATAAAATATTTAAATATAAGGTTTAAGGAGATAAAATTATTTTATTTAGAGAAAACCTAATTTCTCCTAGAAACCCTAATTTCTCATTGAGGTTCTATATATTGGGTTTCTGGCTCTCATTTCTGGATATTCAAAGTTTGGAAAAATTAGCAGAAGCTGCAGGATTGAACTGAGAGTTCTTCCAAAGGTTGTTAGAGGACGAAAACCCTCAACAATGTCACTGGTTTTGGTAGTGAAAGATCTACCCTAGTTGGTTGTTGGTATTTCCATCTGGGAAATACATCTGTGCTTCAAAGATTTCAGTCATTAGGGTTTGAAGATTTTCAGGATTTGAAGATTTCATATTCTCAGGTATTTGATTGCAAGTTTTGGGTTTATGTTTTGAGGATTTGATGTGTTTGGAGCCTTTTTATTGTTGAATTGTTGGTGTCCAAACTGGCCGTACAGTTTGCCATATGCCCAGGCCGTACCATATTTCTGCAGACAACTTTGAAAATAATTCTTTCTTGATTATGGGTATTGACCCCAAAGAATTCTAATAGCTAGGCGATGTTTTTAAATATGTCATATTGCATATTTCATTAAGGAGAGAATTTATTTAAACTGCCATACATTCAAAGAGCTGTACATTTTAGTCTATGGGAGCCGTACATTTTTGGTCATAGTTTCAGAAGAGTGTAGATATCGTTCTGGGTATTTTTCCATGCTGATTCTTTCTAATGGGCGACCCCTTCACAACATAGAGATTGTTGATTTCTGTTAGCATTGAATTTATTAAGTGGTCGTACAACTCTGTCAGGCCGTATCCTGTATTGCTGGTAATACTTGGTCAGAATCAGTTTATGGTGTTTTACAGCTGTTTTCATTTCTTAAATGGGCGTCTATTCATGGAAGACTCTTGCCTGGTTCTAGATTTGTTGATCTAGCATTGGAAATCAATATTTGAATTGCTAGAGGGCAGATCGCCCATGTTTGCTATGACTGCTGTTTGAAAGGTATTTTACATTATTGGCTTCTCTGTTATGATTATGCTATGTTGGTGTTGACATACCTGCAAAAATTGTTATAGCATCTTGAATGAATCCAAACATTCACATCAGAAATTGTAACAACAAGAAAATCTCTTAGTTGCATTGAGTATGTTACCTTGGCATTGTCAAAACAAACAAAAATTTTTGAAGCCCCAAATTAGGGTTACTACACTTACCTAAGATGAAATAGTTGAGCGGCTATTAGATTCCTTCAAACTACAAAAAATCTGGTCTTAGGATGCAATTTTGTGTTTTCTTTGGTCTGGTAACAGGTAGTCTCTGCTCTCTCTCCAATTTGCAATAGGAAAAATAATGTTAGGATCCTAATCCTAACATTAATATTATTAACTTATTTATTATTATTATTATATTTGAATAATCATGATCCTTCATTCCTAACCCTAGTAGAATATAAGTAATAGGAGGAAGGCATAAAATTGATTATCCAAGAACATTATTAAATACATCTCTTTGAGAGCATTTGGTAGGGAAATCCTCCATTTGAAACAACGATTCTAACAAAGGCGATTGACAAGTTTACTTGTTACATTTATTTCCATTCCTTTTGCATTGAAATCCAACTGCTAGGAACTAGGTTCCTACCATCTGGATCAGAGCTTTGCACCTTCTGCTGTCCGCTGTCATAATTTTTTTCTAGAACTCAAACAAATAGTTTATAAATCTACGATTATCTGCACCCAAGGTTGAAATCCGACCACCGGTTGAATAAAAGCAAATAAATAAATTGCCGCTTTTGAAACACTTAAACACTTCAGAGCGTTCCTTCCTAACCTTCTGCGGGAAACTGGCATCCCCACTTTCGCCGATCAATCACCATATCGCTCCTAATTTACACATCAGTTGGTACAGAAGAAATAGAGCATAGCTAAGAAAATAGCTAGGGCTCCTACGTCTCCACTCATTGTCACTGTGCCAAAGAGAAACGACAACCACCTGGACTAAAAATTGTCAAGAAATCGTGTTCACAGTGCAATCAGAGTCGTCGCAACAAACTAAACTGATACCGCCTGCTAACACTACACCCTAATACTTTCGACGACTCCACCTTTTTGATATTCAATTCAATATTTTGCATCACTTGGTTGTTTTGCAGCCCGAACATCAGCGAGAACGTATTCACAGGCATTGTCACAAGCGTTGTTTTTGGTGTCACTTCGTCTATCAATCGCGATAGTAAACCAGCACTGATTTTGACATCCTCGAAGCACGCACACATCTACGATGGCAAAATTGAATTCAGTACACGCGTACAAGAATTTGTTCACAGTCGAAGCAACCCTCTATCACAGCAAGTTTGAATTTGATCGCGACGAATTCATTTGAAACCAGTACATCAGGTTATCTTTCGTGGGCGAAGCAATCCACAACGACGTCTGTAATGTTTTCGACAGACTACAAAAAAATTGGCAAAGTTTTATAAAATAAACAAGTATAATATAAAGTTTAATATAAGATTCGGCACCGGAAATACTTTTCGGTTGGTCGTCCGTCGTCAAGCTCGTCGGGAGATAGCAAAAATTTTAGGGGATTTAATCCCACATTCGACGAGCAAACGCGTCGAAAGCTATTTAAAAGAAATAAACATCGAAGTTAAACGCGTGACTTAGGTCACACTTGAGACTTCAAACGTCCCCACGCGAACGCTCCAGTTGTTGAATTCCCATTGGTTTGACCCTGATAGCCGTCTCGTTGACCTGTCGCTGCCACCTCACCTTGCCGCTACCGCTCCTTTCCTACACTTCACCCTTGCTCGATCGTGCTCCACCAAACGCTCCACCAGTCCCGCTTCCTGTCCATTGTTCCCCTCTCGTCCCTTGTGTCTGGCCACCTCTCGCTCGTTCAGCCACTACCACCTTGTTCCCCTCTCGTCCCTTGTGTCCGGCCTCGTCTACCGTGTCGATCACCTGCGCCTAGTGCCTCGCGCCTGCGCCTTGACTGTCATTTCCGCCCGCCTGTGCCTCCACCCAACCTTGTGCCTTGTGTCGTTTGTCTCCACCCGACCCTACCGTGGAGCGCCGCCACAAAAAATTTGACACCAAATTTTGCATAGTTGTGAAAAACTGCTAATCTTGAAATTTTGCTAAAATATTACACAATTTTTGCTAAACATTGCCAAAATTTGCCTCTACTATAAATTTTGCTAAGACTTGTTACTATTGCAAATTCTTTTTAAAAGTTGTCAAGGCATTGAAAATTCTCGCTAATTCTGCCACTTACGAAGGTTATAAAATCTCCAAAACCTAACCATAATGGCCGAAGGATGACTTTTATGCAATTTTTAACGATAATTTTTCAAGAAATTTTTGTGATGACTTTCAACACTTTTTGTGACACCTTTTCGCCAAACGACTATGCAAATGGCCGATGGAAGAATATCTCATGACCCCAACCTACTTTTGCTACTTAATCTTGCCCACCTACGTCAAATCACATCAGTGAGTGTATATAAAATTCAGTTCAAGGATATCGCCAATCGCATCATAGGGTTGGACGAATCAGTTCTCATAAGCGGTTTCATCAATGGATTAAAAGAAGAAATTAGAGTGGCGGTCATGATGTACACTCCTCGCACCCTACAGGAAGCCATTGGATTAGCCTTGTTAGCTGAAGATAAATTTAATGTTCAACGACGACATAGGGAGCAACGTATTGACAAATCATCATTCCCGCCCGCTATCCCAAAACCTAAACCCTTGCCAGTTAAGTACCTCAGCCTGCAAGAAATGGAGGAACGACGAGCGAAAGACCTCTGTTGTACTTGTGATGAGAAATCAGAGCCTCATCATCGTTGCACTACACCAACATTATATTTATTAAATTTAGATGGTCCTTATCCCTCCACAGGGGCCAAAGATGAGGTAGATGTACAATTGTTGAATGTAGTTGATCCCTGTCTATCCGTAGAGCAAGCAGACGAGGTAATTGTGACCGAAGTGGCCAGTGCACCTACTCACCACAATGAAGACAATGAGGTCGATGTGCAAGAAGTGATCAATGGACCAAGCAAGGATGAGGTAAACATCCACACAGTGAAAAATGAAGGCCAGACATACACTCTAAAAAGACTAGCCTCAAGTTCCTCACAAATAGTGAGTTCTCACCACATGGTAAAACCTATCAGAAAACAAAGCAAAAAGGTCACTACATACTCATTTTCCGTTGACTCTCCCAGGAAACAACAGGAAGATACAAAAGTATTACCACCACTTTTAATGCATTATTTTGAAGTGTTTAAGGAACCCCACAAGTTGTCCTCCCATCGTCATCACAATTATCCCAAGGAAGATTCTCCTATTTCTCTTGGAAATCCACCACTAACGATTCCCCCTTCCCGATATCCTTGCTTACGGAAAAAAGACATTAAAGTTGTGCAAGAACATGAGCAAATGCGTCTTGGAAAACAAAGGACGAAGCTCCTCCCTTTGAGCTTTGAGGACAAAGCTCTTTTTAAGGAGGGTGGCATGTTAGGATCCTAATCCTAACATTAATATTATTAACTTATTTATTATTATTATTATATTTGAATAATCATGATCCTTCATTCGTAACCCTAGGAGAATATAAGTAATAGGAGGAAGGCATAAAATTGATTATCCAAGAACATTATTAAATACATCTCTTTGAGAGCATTTGGTAGGGAAATCCTCCATTTGAAACAATGATTCTAACAAAGGCGATTGACAAGTTTACTTGTTACATTTATTTCCATTCCTTTTGCATTGAAATCCAACTGCTAGGAACTAGGTTCCTACCAAATAAGGGCAAATGGAAAAAAAAAAATTTATTGCGTTCCCTAAATCCGTGAGACGTTGGCGAAGTTTTTTCTCGGGACTCGCCGAGTTTTTCAAAAACTCGCAAGTCCCAAGTACTCAATGCGTTTTCAAAAAACTCAGCTGAATTTGAAAAACTCACGAGTCCAAGCCCAAGTGACTCGGTGAGGCCGACACAGACCTAGATGTGGCGAGTTTTTCAAAAACTAGCCGGGTTTCGCTATCAGCAACAACTCTCCAACAGTGTGTGAAATGGGGTGTGGCTATAGCCTAAAGGCATGGTAAAAAGAAGTGTCACGGGCACGTAACCCTTACTGTTATGGCTAGTGGTATTGTTAAAGAATGATGAGCAAGACTGTCTTGGTCATTGAAGTTTTTTGTGAAAAAATAAAGTAAGAAAAAGGTGGTGTATGTGGAGTTTCTATTTGACCCGTACTTGCACTATATATTCAATGTGAAGACTCTTCAACCCCTTAAGTTGATCAAGAGCACACAAAACAAAAACGTCTTAACATCTATTCGGGGTTGCAAAATCCCAGAAGATAATGCTAACTATGCTCTAAATGAGGCCTTGGAAAAGGTGGTTAGAGATGGACAGATTAAGCAATTTCTATGTGGTTGTTGATCAAGGAGAAGCCCCTAAAGGTTAGAGACTAAGTCTTTGAGGTCCAACAAGACTCCGAAGATTGCATAGATGGATTGGAGCTTTGTTTGGACTACCTGGGAGACATTCTTAAATCTCTCAAGGTTGTTAATGAACATTTGGCCCCGATGGAATTATTCCTAGGATCTAATGGAATAATGACCACGTGCAATGATGATCTTGTGGGTGTGGTAGGCCCTCAAGGGCATTGGTGGTGGTCTTGTCGATTTTGGTATGGGGGCTGCAGGTGGCGGGCATGGGAGTGGCTGCCAGTTGCAAGGCGATCAATCTGTCTGGATGGATAAGTAGACATCTTATCATGGGCATTTGCCTCGAAAGTGGTGCATTCCCATGTGCACTATAGTTCTTCCTCATATGCTGACATGTTTTTTCTGTATGAAGTAGGAGCTGTTGGGCGATAGTTTGATTGCTGATGTGTCCTTGATGTGCAAGTTGTAAATCATGTGTGACTGTGGATGTTGTCCCGAATGATTTTTTTTATGCTCATTCTAATATAGGCATATAAGTACATGCCCAAGTTTATAAATAGATGGGATTGCTGCAATAATACTATTCTCTATATAATTCAATGGATGAAAGACTCATTATTTGGGAGCTTTGCCTTTATAGTGGATCCCTCTTGGTTAGATCCTCGATTTTTCCTAGCTTCTTCACTTTGACGCTTGGGTCTTCTAATGTGTCTTGCACTTTTGAAAATTAGTCGTAATATAGTAGGGCTATCTTTTGCACCTTGTAGGTCTTTATCCTTTCCGATCTTAGTGTCAAGAAAGTCAAGGGCCATGGTCCTTTTGTCATGGCAATGTGCTACAATTCTTCCAAATTTAGTGCCATCTCTATTCTCTTTACATTGCAAGGCAATATTTAGACCCTAAGATAGAGACTACAACAAGGAAATGTAGGTCCAGTACAAGAAATAGTTGCCTTTGAAATGGCACAAGTTGCTAGCATGTTTTGCATTACAATATAAGCATAGAAGACATGCTTTACAATTAATTAAATTATGCTTTACAATTAACTACGTTGGCCTAGGACATGGCCAAATCTTTATTTTGGAGAAGGTGGCTTTTGACTCGAGTACATCTCTCAAGTCATTGCCTCTTGGACTGCTCAAGCACTTGGCACCTTATAGTTTTTATGTGGATTGTATGGTCTATGCCACATGCCAAATTTCTTTTACGTTGGTGTCCTTTTTTCTTTTTTGAGTTGGAACCCATGCAAGTGCGCAAGCAGGTGGGTGCTCATTCTTCTTTGGCCACTTGGGGCACCTTCATTGCCTTGCACTTTAAGGATTTTGCATTGAACTTTGGTCCTTGGATGTACATGAAGGGGGGTGGATGATGAGATGATCCTTTAAACAAGCCACAAAGCATTGAGAGTCTTAGGCAGTCATGAAATTTTTGAAGTCCAAGCTTCCCTTTCAAAATTATACATGGGACTTGATGACATCATATCCAACCTTTATTAAGTGACACTTGGGCTTGTAGCTTCCATGCTTAAAAATTTATAAATTTTTTATCTTATATGCGGTAATCCACAGTGCATGAATAGGTGTGTGGGAAGATAATTTGGCTTATGAAGTAATGTCATGTTTGCACGAGTGCACATCCAAATGAACGCATTAGTATATGAGCACATACACACATGGATGCATGTGCCATGTGTTGGTGATATGTATAAATAAGAGAAGTGTCTGCATGTGGCATATATGTGTTTTGTCATAAATATATAGTAATGTTAAAGAGTATTTTAATGTTTTGATGTAAATGGGTAGTTCAATGGTAGTTAGGTAGTTGCAAAATGTCTACTTGTTTTGTGGTACCCACATGTACATTGGTGAATGTAGGTTGGCTATAGAGTGTTTCATCAAACTATGATGTTGGTCGATGCTGGTCAAGGCAAATCTATCTGTTGCTTGACTGTGTAGTATAGCAATTGTGATCCCAATATGAAGGAACAAGAAAGTATTTGACAAAAACAAATGTTAGCAACAATAATCCACACATGTGAAATTGAAAGGATCAGAGACAAGAATATCAATAGGTATTGAACATATTCATTGATATATTCAAGATACAGAACAACATTATCACCATGACGCACAATCACAACAATCATATTCAATAGATATCATATCACCATACATGCACATATCATATGTATTCTACTTAGTTTTAAGGGACCTATAAATAAGGAACTTGGCAGGGGAGATAGTTGCATAACTGCACAACTAACCTCGTACCTATTTGCTAACTGAAAATTTCTACAAATACTTTGTGCGCATACATAATTATTTACAATTTCATCAAAAGAAACTATATAAACAAAATGCATAAATGTACTCATGCTTGTACGCATCCATCTAAGCACGAGGTGGTGCTTGGGACGTAGAAACGTCAAAGCTGGCAGATATAGATTGGACCATAATGTATTGCAGATAATTAAGTTATGAAGGGTACATTTGTTTGCAGTGTATCCACATGTATCTATAGGTTATTCCCATTGTGTATGTTGTTACACACACACACACACATATATATATATATATTTGAAACTATATTGTGGTGTGTTGTATTCTATTTCTACATTTTGGTGCCATTACCTATATGAAGTTGGGTTGAAATTAGTGACATGGAGTTGTGACAAGCATATTGCTTGAGAATATGTGCACGACAATGTAATGATTATAGTGTGCTTGATGAGTGACATAGTCTAGGCGTGCCATTTCCCCCTTGAGGGAAGGGAAGATTGGAATTTGCAAAGAAAGTGATCAATACTTGTTTGTTGATGCCAACGAAGGCCTAAGTGACAAAGGTGTGCATGTTGATGGAGGTGTTTGTGACGAAGGCATGCATGTTGATGGAGGTCCAGTCGATGAAGGTGTGCATGCCGACAAAGGTCATGCTAATGGAGGTGTTTATGACGAAGGGTGTGATGAAAGAATGTGTGCCAATGGAAATGCTTGTGATGAAGGTGTATGTACTAATGGAGGTCTTGTCGACGAAGCTGTTTGTGATAAGAGGTGTATGAAGTTGTGTGAGACGAAACATAGCACAAAGACGTGCATGATGACACAAGGTGCGAAGATGTGCACGATGATGCAATGTGTGACATAGACGTGCATGCTGATGCAAGGCATGATGCAGGTGTCCATGATGATGCAAGCTGCGATGAAGGGCAAAGTGATGATTAGTTTGACAAAGGAGACAAGAGAGGCGAATAGTGGTTGATGCAAGTTGTGTGTTAAATGATGCACTTGATAGGAGTCTAGCATTGACATAGTTGCAAGTTGGCATGTCTAATGGTGAGCAAGACGAGAGTCCTACATTAGAGCATATGTAGGATGGCATGTCTAATGGTGAGCAAGACGAGAGTCCTACATTAGAGCATATGTAGGATGGCATGTCTAGTAGTGTAGATGATGGGAGTCTAGCATCAACACAATTACAAGGTAGCATGTCCATTGGTTAGTGGAATGGGAGTCCAACATCAAAGCAAATATAATATGATATGGCTACTAGTGTATGTGACGTTAGTCTGGCACTAGAACAACTATAGGTTAGCACAACTATCAATAGTCCAACATCGAAGCAACTCTAGGTTAGTGTGTTTGATGGTGACTTGGATAGGAGTTCGATGTTGGAGCAATTGTAGGTTGGAATGTTTGATAGTGAATGAGACAAGACTTCGGCATGAGAGCAATTGGAGTGGGCTGTGTGTGACCAGTGAGATGCATGAACACCATGCTCAATCAATTGGTCATGACAACGATCAATTTTGGTGTAATGCACATGTCTTGTATTTCATGGTGGTGGAAGAAAGGATCCAGTCATACATTGGAAAGTTTGCCTTACAATGTGGAAGTCCAATGGGAAGATGAATGAAGTAGATTTGTGTAGGACAAGAATAGTACTCTTGAATTGAAGATATGGAAAGTATTAAACAACAACAAACATTAGCAAAAATAATCCATAGACGCAAAATTATCAATAGGAACAAAACATCTTTATTAACATATGCAATATGATAGGACAACACTATTTGATCACCATATGCATGAAGCATAATGACAATAATGATACTCTACAAATGTTCAACTATTCTCCTCTATTGTATGCTATCATCTCTCAAACAGTAAGGGATCTATGAATAACAAAATTCGATAGGGGAGGTAGTTGCGTAACTACACAACTGACCTCGTACTTGTCTGTCAAATAACAACTACCCATTACATGAGAAATGACTGCATACGCACATAACACAAACACTTGTCACATATACTCTTAATGGAGACTTTTTATAAACACCTTGCACGCATATTACATCACTACATGATTATTTACATTATATCAAAAGAAACTGTACACAATTAGAATATATATGTATGTGTGTGTACTCACGCTTGTATGCATTGAATGCCCTCCTCTCTAGATTGGTCAACATCCTTGATGACTATGTCTACTTTGCTTGAGGATTAGGCTGCTAAACTTGGACTGGTTCCACACTCATCCCACAGATCCGCACCTTCAATGGATTATTCTTCTTCCTTAATTTGGTAGCATAAGATGTGTACCATTCCCACTAAACTCTGTGATGATGCACCTTCTTGCTCAACTCCTGATTATTGCCTTCTAGTGGTGCAACTTTCCCTTGTGCAGTGGTCAATTGAGCTTGCAATGCTGCAATCTATTGGTCCATTGACTTTTCCTGTTCCAACTCTGCATAAGCTCACTATGCTCCTTTTTTAGCTCTTTTATCTCCTTCTTTTGCCATTCTAGTTCTTCTTTGGCTTCCACCTTCAAATACTGGAGTTCTTATTCTTCTTTTACATAGGATGCCTACTGCGTTGTCATCATGTGTGAACTGTTGGCCATCTCATGAAAAGTTTGTAGCCCCACAATCAGCCACTAAATCAAAGAAGCAAAGATAGTTCAAATTGACATATGTCGGCTCTATCTTAGGTGCCAATTTGAACTTTTTAATTTTGGTAATGTAGGGTACAAATCTGTGGTGGATGATGGTACAAAACTCTTGTACCATTTGGAAGCTCCATCACTTTGATCATGGTTTGGATGCTGCCTTCTTCCAATTCCCATGGCCAAGTTTGTGCAATTTGGGCCAATTGTTTCATTCTTGACTCATCCCTTGCCTAGTTAGTTAGTTTAGCTACTTGCCTTCCACTGTGAGTGTCCAAATTCTCCATTAACCAATAGCACTAGGATCAAACTCTCTAGGCATCTTGTCCATGGCTTTGATAATAGGATTGAAGAAGTTGTGAAGTTGCTCCTCAATCATCTCACCAATTGAAGGTGGTTTGTTCAACTTAGAATATCGATCAACATGTGCTTGTTATTATTTCTTTCCCAACTAGCCTCTTCTTCTTCATAATCTTGCTTATCCTCTTTCTCAGACTTATCCACAAAAGCCCCCTTAGCCACCTTTTTCTGTTTCTTTCGGCTGAGCAGTTGCTCCTCAACTTTATGTATTTTTGCATCTTTTGCCAACGATGCTTTACCTGATTGGCCCACCTCCATTACTCTAGGTGTTAGTGCTTCTATGGAAAGAACAATACCCTCCTGCTCAGTTTCTAGGGACACCTCCATAGGCTTCTCCCTGTTGCTTTTTCTCCATAATCTCACGATGGTGTCTTGAGACCATCCAAATTAATTGGTTGAGATCCTGTTCCCACCTTGGCTCCTAAAAATATCATAACATGTTTTGGCCCCATTTAATCCATGGGTTCAAATGCTCCTCCCATTCTTGATGTGCCCAAATCAAACCTTGGTGTGCCCATCTCATTCCATGCTCTCAGGTGTTGTGTTTAGGGCTTCCAAAGCAACATCAACTTTTATGACTCCTTTTGTTACCTTGAACATTGTATCTTGATGTAGCTGTATCATGACAATGGTATTCTCCCCCCCTCTCGGCTTACTAATGAGAAGATGCTCCACGATATTCGGAAGGATGTTAGTCTTCAGTACACCAGATGCACATGGATCTCTCCTGTTGCCCCTCTTTCCCCCAAACTGTATTTCTACCATGAGCACTTCTTACAGATACAGGAGGGCAGAATAGTTCCTCCACAATACCTTCAGCAACACACAATGCATAGTCTTCGGATCACTATTGGGCAACTCAGGGTGTGTTCTCACCAACTCCGGATTGAGTCAGATCACCATTTTACGATGGAGGAGCAGATTTGCTTGTTTTGCTCCTTGGGTGAAGTTGAGACCCTGCATCACTTCATTTTTTGTTGTCCCATTTATTATGAGATCCAGGGTAGGTTCCATTGCCTTTTCAAGGACAACTCTCGATGCGTTTCTACCTTCTTCTGATACCCGGACCAACGTTGTCTCGCACTCTTTCTTAAGGAGATAACTCAACTTCGACGATATAAAAGTTCTCCAAATGGATTTCAGCCTCCTCAACATCGGCTCATCACAACATACTTCAACTCCAACGAACCAGGTGACTTCGACCGGAAACGCCCCACACCATCCAGTTTGAACAGAAGCAGGGTCACTAGACAATGCTCCAACAGTTTTTCAGGGTTCCGAACTAGCAATGGGCAGAGACATATCATGGACTTCTTCAGCTCTGGTAGTTTGGCCTCGACTGTTAGGAGAGATTAGTTTTTGGGGGATTCTCGGAACTTGCCCCTCCTGGGCTGCTCCCTCCCCCCTCCTTCTCTCTCTCCGTTCTTGGCATGCACTTCTCTCTGTTGGACTGCAGCCCTCCCCCCCTTTGCTCTCCATTTTCTTTTCTTTTCCCTTTCTCTTTGGCCCGTTTATCGGGTTTGATCTTGTATTTTTCTTAGTTCTTTTCTTTGTTGGGCTTTTTAGCCTGCTAGCTGGCAGTCATTATTGTACTTCTTATAGTCCCTTGGGTCTTATTTTGGCCCATCGCGGACATTAATAATATTTCATTTCATAGTTGGAGGAATAGAGAATGAATAACAAGATAGGTTGACAAATTAACTCGACAACATGTAGTCTAGACGGCCTGCAACAAAATGTAATTGACGACCTTGCATAGCACAACAGGTCAAATGACCTGGCACAATAGTCAGACGACTTGCATATCAAGTCAAACAACCTTGTCTTGCATGGGATGACTTGGATTCAGATATAGATGGCCCAGTACGAATTGTTTGCAACCAACAATAGTTCGGAACATAGTTGAGAAAATCTGCAAAAAATCCCAATTTTTGCCAATTCCTGCCCTTGTTGATAAAATCCCAATTTTTTGCCAAAAAAATCTGCCGTGGCAGCATGGGTAGAGGAAATGGCATAAATAGCTTGTTTTTTTCATTTTGCCTCATTTTGCTTGTTCCAAACTGGAGAGAGAGGTTTGCCTACCTGCTACCACACCAAACAAAACACTAAAGCGCATTTTATCGACATTTTTTTTGCAATTTGAAGGAATTTGACATTTTCTTCGGTTTTTCTTTTGCCGATTCCTGATTTTTTCCGATTCTTTTGCCTTGCCGATTTTTTGTTGATTCCAATTTTCTCAACTATGGTTTGGAATATCTATCTATAGCAATATCAATAAGATGCAAACACATGCAATAAGAATACACAATGACAATGGCTGAATGGTGTTATTGCTATTAACAAGAATACATGTCTGCAACACAGTTATCTCCTATGCGCTCTCTCTAGCATACACCTCTATGCCTATATGGATGTGTGTATCATCTACCATGTACAATGTACCCTCTAGCATCTACCCACTCAAATGAATGAGGAGGGCTATTTAAACTTGTGGGAAGGTAGTTATTCCCAACTACCAACCCGACACCTCACCACCTTTACATTACATTTGTCATGCATTTACATTTCATTTAATTTCATTTCCAACCATATGACAATTACATGACAACTAAATGACTTATTACTCATCCATACGTTAACTAACACTTAACATTACAATTATTACATGAAAACTACATTATGTGAATACTTGACTTTGAACACACTTGTTCTTTTTCTGCATATGAGGTGGTACATCATAATTAGTGTCTACATTTGCCCGCCCCTCTAGATTGGTTGACGTCCTTGTCGATGGTTGTTGTTGTTCTTGAGGGCTTTAACTGTGTTGAGGATGAGGTATAGGCACAAGTACTCCTAACTCCTAGATCTGCAACTTCAAGGCTTCGGTCTCCCCCTTTAGTCTCTTTGCATAGTCTTGGTGACAAGCCCATTGGAACCATAGTGATGTGACTTCTGCTTGAATTCAACCAACCTAGCCTTCAATTCAACCTCTCTTCTTACTGCTTCAACTTCCTTCTATGTAGATTCAACTAGCTATTCATCATGCTCTGTGATCAACTGTCCTAGTGAGCAATCTCCTGCATATTTGCCTCAAGAGTTTGTTCTCTCACCACACATTCCGATTTCAGCTGACCAATCAACCGATCTTGATGTTCCTATACTTGCCTCATGTTCTCCATCTTGGTTCTCATCGTAGCTAGCTTTGCTTCAGCATCCTGTTGTACTTGCCAAAGCTGTCCTTCCACCATCCTCAATGGATTAGCTTGCTGTTCTTCTTTCAACTTCAGGCTGTGAATCATCTACTGAAACATTTCCAACCCTGTTGTTAACCATTGAAAAGATATGCCAAGAAATTCATTCTAGCATATGACTTAACCAACTCAGGTGCCAACTTAATTGTTTCAACACTTGGAAATTTAGGATATGGTTCCATGCCTCCTTCAACATACCCTCTCAGTGGATGTTGATCATAGATGTCAGACTTAGCTCGAGTCCCAAGTACTCGACCGAGTCTGTGTTCGAGTGGACTCAACCGTGTTGAGTCTGCTTGGGCTTGGTTTTTTTCTAGACTCAGGCAAGTCCGGGGCCGAGTCCAAGACCGAACGGGACTCGTGAGTCCCGACGCCAGGACTCAACCGACCCAGGAAAAGTGAAACTCAATCTAAATCCTCACAGCATACAACAAACTTCGAAAATATTGAAGCACACAACTTCAAATACAGTCGACAAACCACCAAGCCTTCAAACCAGAGGCTAGAATATGAAACTAAAGTTGCATCCATAACAATGTACCTTATCAGTGGTCTCTCAAACCTATTACGTTATAGCCCTGCAACACCAAACAGAAGGCACAATGATCTTATTTTTATCGCGGCCTAAACAGTGTAAACACAGTTTTCACTACACAGGACAAAAATATCGTTAAAAATAAATAAAGAGGAAATCGAAGTGGTTTAGTTAAATGCAGCGGGATGTTCGTAGGCGGGTCCGGGCTGAAACGTTGATGGCAACCAGGCTTAAAATTTCACGGTTAAATAATCATTATTATACGTCCAATTACCTACAATTTATTACAAATTTTTCCGAGCTGTCAAGTTGATGTACATCTTTTTCTCATGTGCACTTGGACTTTCATATTTAAAAATATTATCTAAATAATTATTTATATTAAAATATTATAAATATAATTTTTTATTAAATTAATTAGGAATAAGATAGGTACATAAAATATTAAAATATTTTGTTATCTGACTTGTTTCCATTGAGTGTTTGCCAGCTTGAGGTCGACGGTTCCAATCCCGAGCCCCTCTCGGGTCCCCCTCATTTGGAGTAAAAGTTTATTGAGGTGAGGCAGGTGGTTATAGTGGTAGCTTTCAGGATTTGCACTACACCCACGGGGATAAAATGATGGAGACATTGTCGATTCCCTTGTATAACAAAAAATAATAATAATTATTATTATTTATATTAAAATATTACAAATGTAAATTTTTTGTTATTAAATAATTTAAGAATAAGATAGGTACATAAAATATTTTGTTATTAAAATATTATAAATGTATTTGCTTAGTGCTACTGCTATTTGATTTTGTATTTTGTCATGGCTCATGAGCACATTTTGTACTGTAAACTTTTTGATAAATACAAGAAAGAATATGCCCCTTCCTCTTGTTAATTTCTTATTTGTATAATGTCAAATGTTGAGTAAGTGTGTTAGAAGATACTGATAAGTAATATGCATGAAAAAACTTATTTTTCAATGAAAAAATATATATTTTTTTCATTTTTTCTTTTTGTTGAGTCCAAGCCCCGAGGGGACCTTGCCAAGTCTGAGCCGAGTTCGAGTTTGACAACTATGATGCTGATATAGAACTGGAGTTCCTTTTGGCAATTCTCTCACTTCCAGCACTGACTGGACATTGCTACTACCAACACCCGGCTCCCATGGTTGCATTTGATGGATTTCTGCAAACTTCTTGCATTCTTCATCTCAGGCCCAACTCACCAATTTGCTCGATTCTACTTCCATCTTAAATTGCCAGTCTCCAATTCCCAACACAACCAATTTGGAACTCATTCTCAACTCTATCAGACAGTCCACTCACCTTCTCAAAAAATGTATCAACCTGTTTGTTTATCATCTCACCCTGAACTGAAGGCTGCCTCAAATTAGGCACTTCAATCAGAAAATGTTCACTTGTTCCTTCATGTTCCAACTCATCCTCAATATCATCTTCAGTGGTTGTTTCTTAATTATCTTCTCCACCATGATTCTTCAGGTTGATTGTTTGTTTTATGGCTACAACCTCTGGTTGCTTTCCAACCGTATCCATGGTCTCCTTGCCTTTGTCAGGTTCTGTTTCAGGCAGTTGACTACTCTAGCCCTTCTGCCACAAAATATACTCTGATGCAGGCTGCTTTCCCTTCTCTCTTCTTTCATTCGACACGAATGAAGTTGGTGTCATGGTCTGAGTAGTTGTAGATGTGAGCTCAACTAGTGGTCCCTTGTTCAGCAGAGGTGAACCACATCTCTCCACTCCATCAAAAAACTGCCTTAATGGTGTTGTGGCATACCTCTCTGCATATCCACATTCGTTGGCAATGAAACATCACTAGCACAGTCCCATCCAAGTACTTCCTCTAATGGTGGTGATGCTTCCATCGCATCAACTGCAGTTTGTACATCGTCATCCACATCCATAGTAACTGATGTTTCTTGCGCTTGCTGCTACGCAGTTCTTCTCTTTGCCTATTGAGTTACTCCTCCCACACACTGAACTCTCTACGCAATAGGTTGTGCCTGTCTTAGTTGCTGTCCTCCTCTGGAAGCCTCAATTAAAGCCACTTCCCTGGTATCCGCAATGGCACTTGCAATGCCTCGCATAGTAGGGCTTCCCGATTATGCTGGAGTTCCCAATGGCACTGCAAGATTGGTGTAGAGATAAAATTTCCAATTTCATACAGGCAACGATGCCAAAATGTAGAAATAAAATTTCCACTTTCATATGGACATCGGTGCCAAAATGTAGAAATAAGATTTAACATACTTAACCACAATTCCATTTCTACTTAAATAAAATTATAGATATACCTTCTATGGCAATTAGAAATGACAATACATACAGGAAACATACAGTAGTAATAGCAGATGATAAATGAATATGACCAGATCTTGTATTAACAATAGCATGTATGGTAAAATACGTACGATATTCACCCTACATACATGGTACCCAACATATCCAGTCAACCTCTCCTTCCATGCTTGCCACAACCACACCAAACACTAGCCAACCTCCCAACAACTTCCACATTATTTGGCCCTTCAATTCCCCGAATGAATGAGGGAATGGTCTTATTTTTACAACTAAAAAGTAGTTGCATCCTCCAACTACCCAACACCTCATCATTTTCCTAAATTACATTTCACCTGCATTTGACTTACATTTACATTTCATTTCATAACTCACTTTATGACTTTTCCGTGCATAAATTAACATTACGCATTATTATTACATTGCCACTTTATAACATTATTAATTATACATATGCTCATTTCGTCAAACACTTTGCATATGAACTACAAAATAACACAAAATTGACAAAACTTATTCACTAAACGTAGACATGTCAATTTGCCTGCCTACAATTGGTTGATTCATGCAATTTGGATGACTTTCTATGATTCTCTTTGAATCTCTGCTAGCTGTCCCAATCACCATGGCGTGTTGTTGAGGTCCCGAAGGTGGATACACTTTGGCACCTTGACCCATTGGCTGTTTTTGTTGTTGTTGCTGTTGTCGGGGCTGTGGTTGTGGTTGTCATTGCAGTTGTGCTCTCATATGCTGCCACTGCTGCTCCAACTATCTCTGCCTATTCTCCTTCCTAATTGGCAACTTGGCACTAGGTAGCTGCTTTGCTCCATCAAAGTCTTCACTCTCCTCAGCCAGGGCATTTGTTTCTCCTCCGTCTTCTTCAGATGACTATTGTGCTTTCCTCTTCTTTGTTGTCATCTTCTTCTTCTTCTTCAAGGCTACTTTTCTTGTTGGTCCAACCTTCATCAATGGGGCAACATGTACCCAATGGAAAATAGTAGGCATTCCTTCTTGTATTGTATGTGGAGGATTCAGTCCTCAAAACTGAATCTTTTCATGTGATGTTGCATCTAGAAGTAATGCAATGGCATGGAAAGCCATCAAAAAATTCTTTGTTTACCGCAACAAAAATTTATGTATACGGTTTGATAGAAAACTTGCCCAATCATATTGTTCTCCAGCCATTACTCCTTCCATGTATAGTATGAGCCAAGTGGGCATATCCAAGGCTCTTTGTTCATCGGATAAGATTGGTGAACTTGGTCAACTTTTCCACTTCTTGTGGACTGAGATTGGTTATTACATCTACAGAGCTTGTCAACCGGTAGGGCTCCACTCCCTCCACTTGTTTCATTGAAGTCGGTAAGCCAAATACTCTCTAAAAATTATTCGGGGAAAATGACAGACACTTCTTTGTCACCAAGCAACAGTCTACTCTGTTTTCTATAAGCATCATAAGTTTGCAGCATCTCCAACTGGTACGACTTGAAGAAATCCTTGTTGAACCAAGGAACTTGCAAAATAAACTACACTCCTACACTCTGAAATGCTATCTTCTATTGATGATCCTTTGAGTGCTCCAACCACTACGTCCTGCAAAATTTTCTTTCAAGCGTTGTCCAAGTAATTTCTTCTCAGTGGCTCTGCATTCACTCCTTCCCCTTACTCTTTGCTTGGGGTGAAACTATTGGTTCTTTGCCTCATGCTTGCCTTTTGTCCAATGTGCCAATTCTTGACCTTGATCGCGATTCCTCTTCGGGTTGCCACTCTCTTTCTCATTCAGCGTCCATATTGTGCTCCCTCTCTCTTCCATGTGTGCATTCCTCTTGGATTCTCTTAATGCCAGCTCCGACGCTTCCACCACAGGTACGAGGTCATGCTCGCAACATAGCTTCAAGTGGTAATATTCTCTGCAATTCAACTTGATTGCTTCAACTATTTTTTGAATTATTTGGTATCAACTCGCAGCTTCACGTGGCATGCTCGTAATCTCTACCTTCCTTTACATTTGCATGCTTTCTTCTGCAATCGCTTGTATGACTTCAAATGTCCATAGCACTTCCTTCGGACGGCCAGACTCCAAACAACACAATCTCTGACGGCCTAGTTCCAAATAGCCTAGCTTTAGTCGACCTAGCTTTAGATGGTTTGGTCATGGACGACTCTGTCTTCCATGGCCCAAATTTGGAGGATTCCCTTGCAATTTCCCAATGTCCATACAACAACTTCCTCCACGCCTCAAATGGCCCGTACTTCTCCTGTTGTGTTTTTGCTGCTCAAATGGCATTCTATATAGTCCATATCATTTTTGAAAATTTCTTTTGCAGCAATCTTTCAATATTCCCTTTGCATGCTTCATCCTTCTTGCCTTCTTTTGTCTCCAACAACTCTAGGTTTTTGTTGCAATATTTCTAAGAGTTTTGTCTTTTTCCTTTTTCTAGTTCAGATGACCTTGGCGGCCAAATGACCTGCCCAACTATCTAGAGTCTAGACGACTCTTATGCTTTTTCCTCTGGGTGGCTTACTTGCCTAGATGAACTCCTTTGCAGACCTGGATGGCCCATTCCGAATAACTACCTTCTTGGTCGTCATGCTGGTTTGACAGTGCTATTCTAGACGGCCTTGGTGAACGACCCACCTCAGGTAGTTGGAGGGTGTAACTAATTTCTGGTTGTATAAATAAGCTTCTCCCCTCATTCATTAGAGAGAGCATGTGGGTGCATAGGGTAGAATATTGGTGCATATGTGCGTATGGTAGGGTGCAGTTAGATATTTGTATGCAGTCATGAAGAGGATTTTGCACAGAGTTTGCAGGATGTAATGCTGTAACAATACATGCCATTATTATTATAAATCTGCTCATTTATGTATCATCTGCTATTGCTGTTATTGTTGTTTTATGTGTATTGTTATTGTTAATGGCTACAGATCTATAGATTTATTTAAGTAGAAATGGAATTGTGTAAGTATGTTAAATTACATTTCTACATTTACCATATTCATTTGTTCTCTCACTTTGTACGACTTTAACTTTGAACCGTTAACTGTCTCGGGACACAATGTCTCGTCTAGTTTCTTCAAACTTATTGCGCCATTGTTCATCACCTCTTCTACTTGGAAGGGTCCAAGCCATAAAGTCTTCAACTTTCTTGGCTTGATTTCTCTCTTGCCATTAAACTTTAGCACTCGTCACCTACCTTAAAATTCATCTTCTTTAGGTGCTTATTGTGCCGCAACTTTTGACGACGTTGGGCAACCTCTATGGCCCAATGTGCCATCACCCTCTTCTCATCCAACTTGATGAGTGTCGTTAGCCTCTCTTCTAGGCTCTCTTGGTCAGCAAGACGATTTTGTATCGCCACTCTCAGACTAGGTACCAGAAACTCTACTGGCAAAAATTCCTCTTGTCCATACATCAACTAGAACAGAGTGTGGTTTGTTGTTGGCTTATATGTAGTCCTGTACATCCATAGGATCACTGAAAATTTCTCTTCTTGATCAGTGTCTTCAATACCTCATGTCTTGTAAATTATGGCTACTAAGACCTTATTCGTTGTTTTCGCTTGCCTATTTGCTCTGGGGTAATACAAACTAGATAGTAAATGCATGATCTTAAACACCGTAATCAGCTTTTAAATGCTCTCATTGACAAGGTGTCCTTCGCGATCACTTGTCAACTGTAGAGGCAATCCAAATCTTGTAATGAATTGCTTATAGAAGAATCACACAGTGCTCTTTGCAGAATTATCAATCAACGCTCTTGCCTCCACCCACTCTGTCAAGTATTCATTAGCTACCACAATATACCTACATCTTCTTCTATTGGTCTTCAAAGGTCCAACAAAATCTAGGGCATCTTTCAAACAACTCTTGTGGTTGTGACGAGTGCAATGGCATAAAGTCCCTCCTCAGCAGTTTCCCATCTCTCTAGTATGTATCATAACTAGTCACGAACTCCTTTGCATCGTGATAGAGGGTGGGCCACCACAACCCTACTAAAAGCACCTTGCGGTCGCATTTGGCCCCATATGTCCTGTTGCCAACCCTTTATGAGATTCCTTCAATGCTGAATTTTGAATTCACTTCCTCATCCATTACACAACTCCACAATACTCCATCGGGTCTGATCTTCTACAGTAAACCAACTATCAACTAAAACGATGCTGATTTGATGATGATTTTCTTCTTTTTGGCTGCTGTCAACTTGTTTCGCTGTTCCCTCGTTGACAAGTATTCACCCACGTACTTGTACCACGACAATAGTGCAATATTGAGAAAAAATGAGCATCTAGAAATTCCTTTGACACTCCTCTCTCCGCAGGCTCTCCCGAGCAAATCTTCGACAACCGATCCGCTCTCATGTGCTTCTTTCGTGGTCTCATTACCACTCAAAACACAAACTCTTGTAATGTGCCGAGCCACCTGCTAACTCGTCCATGAATAGTTGACTTGATTAAGTACAACAACGCCTGATGATCCACTTAGAAAGCAAAAAATTTGGTAAGCAGGTAATGTCTAAACTTTTGCACTGCATACATCATCCCCAAAGCTTCTCACTTCGTAGTGCTGTAATTCTTCTCTGCTTGAGACAACAATCAACTATTATAGGGGTTGATCCAACCCATATTGCTCCTCCTAGGCCAGCTTGCATCCAATTTTACAATTGGATGCATCCACGTGGACATGTAACTCCTTTTCCCAATCTAGAAACACTAGAATGGGTGCGCAAAACAATTTTGCCATCAGCTCCTCAAAGGCCTTTTGGTGCTCCTTGTCGACCTGAAAGGAACACCTTTGCACATCAATGCGTCAAGAGGGTGTGAAAGTTGTGCAAATTTTTTGATGAAGCGTCAACACTACCCTACATGCTCCCAAAAGGACTTCAACAAACTAACGTTGTATGGCTTTTCCATGCTCATCATGACTTGAATTTTGTCAGGATTGGTCTTCAAACCCTCTTTGCACACCACATGCCCTAGCAAGTTCTCATACGACATCACCTACTTACACTTATTTGGATTCAAGGATAATCGAGCATTCATACACAATTGCATGCACTCCTCCAATGCCTTTAAATGCTCGTCCTTTCTTCCATACAACAACCAATCATCCAAGAACACTTTGAATTTGCTTGTTGACATTTGTTCAAAGATGTACAAAATTATCCTTTGAAATGTGACAGGGGCGTTGCACAAACCGAAAGACATCCATTTATATCCATAAATCCTGTTCTCAACTACAAAAGTGGTCTTCAATCTGTCTTTTTCGGTGATACTGATTTGATTGTAGCTCGGGAATACATCCAAAAAATGAATAGATCTCATACCCTACTACCTCCATAATCGAATCAATAATTGATATTGTAAAGGGATCTGTTGGTCACGAATCCGCCACGAGGAAAGGATTTGTCGCTATTGCGCCCTGGACCCGCGAACCAACATTGAAAGGCCGGAAGGAAGGGATGCCTTCCGGGCCAATCTCCGGAGAAGGCCGGCTCCTTTTTGGGGGGGGTTATGTTCAAGCTAAGAGTACAGGAAAGAAATAAATGTACAGAAAGAATATACAAATATACTTGGAGTTGGTGGGGGGGAACTAACAAGACGGCAACCAGCAATCACCAATACTTACTTGCATTATAAACACAAAGCATGACTAAGAACTGCAAAATCTAAGTATACTTCCGATACTTAAGCAGTGTACGCACAGCTACAATGGCTCCCTAACAGACATTCCCTACAAGGAACTAACAGTACGGCAGCGCATCAATCACCAGATACGTACACTAACATGAGTAGAAAGCAACCTAGAGATATCAGAGCCAGGTATATGTGTCATGTAGAGGATTTAACCGCACAGCTACAATGGCTCCCTAACAGACATTCCCTACAAGGAACTAACAAGTATGACAGCGCATCAATCACCAGATACGGACCAGCAACTTAACACACAACTGATGAAACTGCTACCACATCTATTCTATGTATCCTTTAATCTATGAAGTACAGGAAGTGCTTTAAACAAGCAATGCTAAAGGCACCTGATCACCAAATGCTGAAATGAATCAACGAGCCGTGACACAGGTTAGCCTAAGGCATAAATATAATGAAAGACAGCATAAAAGATAGAAGCAGCAGAACAGAGACAGGCATACAGATTATATTTATAAGTAGAAGCACGGTTACATTGGTTCCCTAACAGACATTCCCCTTCCACCCTTTACAATGAATTCATGATGGGTTTTTATAGCCCAAAGTTCCCCCCGTTACATTAATGGGCACAAAGTCCCAGTCAAACATTAGCTGACAAAAGCGATCGTGAACTCACCGATGCTCGACATCTCGTCGGGCTGGATCAGTACTCTCGGCATGGTCTCCATGAAGGTTGAACAGCCACGTGGCGGTGCGTTGGGTAGAACTTTATATTGACAGGAATGCGGGTAGCTGAGACAGGTGGAAACTCACATCAGCATTAAATGAGGCAGCTGGCATAAGTAATGCGGCCCATGCTTGTCCTTTTGCTCGGCATGTCTTGGCTCGGATCCCAAAGTTGGACACTTGTCGGATGATAACGCTTGACACGTGTCTGCCTTAGAAGGCAGTCTATCCAACTTCGCTCGGGATTAGAGCGCAATCGGGTAGCACGGTGAAAAACAGCGCGATCGGGTTGACCTATTTCCCCTATCGCGCACCGGTCAAAGGGCGCGATCCGACTTCGCTGCGAAGTCGGGTTGCGCACCGGCACTTGCTGATTCTCATTGCTGTTCGGACTTCGCACGGACACTTAGTCATTTTTCTGCCAGCCTGCCAGCCTGCTACACGGTGCACCCAGAAAGAAGGGCGAAGTCGGACTTCGCACCAAAACTGGGCGAAGTTGGACTGACTTCGCACAAAAAACTGGGTTTCCTGGTTCAACTTCCCGGGGCCATAACTTTTGATCCGCTGACCCGATCGCCTATTATAATATATCGTTGGAAAGCTTGCAAGAAGATCTGCAATAATAAAATATCTAGGGCTCATTTTGTCCATTTTATCGCCCCCGTTTATGGCCCGCGAAAACCCGAACACCTCAGCATGCCCTGACACTTGGCCATTTTTCGGGGCAAGCTCACGTCAATTTTGAGAAGAATGAGAATGTAGGGAAGAGAGAGAAAGGGGGAGAAGGAAGAGCCGCTCTTTTACAAAAAATTGAAAACATTGCACCCCGTGCAAAATGTGACAACGTTTCTGGCGGCTCACGAGGTGTCGAGCTCGCCTCGGCGCAAAGAACCCATGCCTTCATCCATTGGGCAACAGAGTCACCCTCGCTGCAACTGCTCTTCAGATCCACCTCCGACAGCTGCCTCCTCGGAACACTTAAAAAGAAAACACTGCACAAACTGAAATAATAAAAACAACTAAAACTTTGAATAATAGCCGGATTATTTATACAAAATTTTGCAGCGTTATTGGCATGCCGCCACCACAAATCTAGCTTCGGTTGCCTATTCGGTGAACCTGCAGTGTCCGGACCAGATCTGATTGTACTTCAGATGATCTTTAAAGTCCGGCTGGCCTCCCAAAGTTTGCCAGGTCGCGAACATGGTGCAACGTGGCAGATTGTGATTCATGCCGGTACCCGTACAATTGATGAACGATGTGGCAAGGAGATTTTTCAGACGGGAGCCCTCTTCGGGTATCGGTTGCGGTGATGGTTGGAGCCAATACCACCACGGTGGAGACTGTAGGTGAACATTCATTTCTCCGCTTGTGAGGTCAAGGCTGCTCACCAAACCTTGATTCCTCCAGGGTGTCTTCTTATTAGCTTAAAAAAAAGGGCGCCTGCGATCAAGAAATCTGGATCTTCAGCTCAGTCAGAGTCGCCAGGTGCTCTGATTTTGAACAGCAATGAAGTGAGCACCAGTGCTTCAATTCTGTTGGGGGTGAGAAACTTCCTTGTCTCACCGAGTATTCGGAAAGAACCTGTCAGCCCGAATGAGGACGAGCTTGAGATCTTCCAAATGCGAGACAATGAGTCCCACCGGGCGTGCCAAAAACTGTTGGTCACGAATCCGCCACGAGGAAAGGATTTGTCGCTATTGCGCCCTGGACCCGCGAACCAACATTGAAAGGCCGGAAGGAAGGGATGCCTTCCGGGCCAATCTCCGGAGAAGGCCGGCTCCTTTTTTGGGGGGGGTTATGTTCAAGCTAAGAGTACAGGAAAGAGATAAATGTACAGAAAGAATATACAAATATACTTGGAGTTGGTGGGGGGGAACTAACAGTACGGCAACCAGCAATCACCAATACTTACTGCATTATAAACACAAAGCATGACTGAGAACTGCAAAATCTAAGTATACTTCCGATACTTAAGCAGTGTACGCACAGCTACAATGGCTCCCTAACAGACATTCCCTACAAGGAACTAACAGTACGGCAGCGCATCAATCACCAGATACGTACACTAACATGAGTAGAAAGCAACCTAGAGATATCGTGAGCCGTGTATATGTGTCATGTAGAGGATTTAACCGCACAGCTACAATGGCTCCCTAACAGACATTCCCTACAAGGAACTAACAGTACGGCAGCGCATCAATCACCAGATACGGACCAGCAACTTAACACACAACTGATGAAACTGCTACCACATCTATTTTATGTATCCTTTAATCTATGAAGTACAGGAAGTGCTTTAAACAAGCAATGCTAAAGGCACCTGATCACCAAATGCTGAAACGAATCAATGAGCCGTGACACAGGTTAGCCCAAGGCATAAATATAATGAAAGACAGCATAAAAGATAGAAGCAGCAGAACAGAGACAGGCATACAGATTATATTTATAAGCAGAAGCACGGTTACATTGGTTCCCTAACAGACATTCCCCTTCCACCCTTTACAATGAATTCATGGTGGGTTTTTATAGCCCAAAGTTCCCCCCGTTACATTAATGGGCACAAAGTCCCAGTCAAACATTAGCTGACAAAAGCAGCCGCGAAACTGCTGATGCTAACATCTGTCGGGCTGGAATGTACTCTCGGCATGGTCTCCCTGAAGGTTGAACAGCCACGTGGCAGTGCGTTGGGTAGAACTCTATATTGACAGGAATGCGGGTAGCTGAGGCAGGTGGAAACTCACATCAGCATTAAATGAGGCAGCTGGCATAAGTAGTGCGGCCCATGCTTGTCCTTTTGCTCGGCATGTCTTGGCTCGGATCCCAAAGTTGGACACTTGTCGGATGATAACGCTTGACACGTGTCTGCCTTAGAAGGCAGTCTATCCAACTTCGCCCGGTATTAGAGCGCAATCGGGTAGCACAGGTGAAAAACAATGCGATCGGGTTGACCTATTTCCCTATCGCGCACCGGTCAAAGGCGCGATCGACTTCGCTGCGAAGTCGGGTTGCGCACCGACACTTGCTGATTCTCACTGCTGTTCGGACTTCGCACGGACACATAGTCATTTTTCTGCCAGCCTGCCAGCCTACTACAAGGTGCACCCAGAAAGAAGGGCGAAGTCGAACTTCGCACCAAAACTGGGCGAAATCGGGCTTCGCACCAAAACTGGGCGAAGTACGAACTTCGCACCAAAACTGGGCGAAGTCGGACCGACTTCGCACAAAAAACTGGGTTTCCTGGTTCAACTTCCCTGGGCCATAACTTTTGATCCGCTGACCCGATCGCGTATTATAATATATTGTTGGAAAGCTTGCGAGAAGATCTGCAATAATAAAATATCTAGGGCTCATTTTGTCCATTTTATCGCCCCCGTTTATGGCCCGCGAAAACCCGAACACCTCAGCATGCCCTGACACTTGGCCATTTTTCAGGGTAACTGCTGTCAATTTTGAGAAGAATGAGAATGTAGGAAAGAGAGAGAAAGGGGGAGAAGGAAGAGCAGCTCTTTTACAAAAATTGAAAACATTGCACCCCGTGCAAAATGTGACAACAGGATCCTTGATGGTCACTGCATAACTTCAAAAGTACACAGATGCAGATCTAGTTACTCTCCTTCAAATTGATGATGATAGGTGGCACCCACTCACTTACTGTCACCCCTGCGTCCAACATCTTCTCTATCTCTGCATGGACCAAGGTCGTGTACTTTGGGTTCATTCTATACAGCCTTCTCCTCACAAGAAAGGCATTTGGTTATACGACTTACTTCCTCCTTCAGACATTCTCCTCTTACCTTGGACAGTCCTTAGCTCTGGACAACCTCTTCCAAACTCTAGACTACCTACTTTGTTATCCAGAAAAACCTTCTTAGTTGGACAGCTGCTCAATTTTTTCATACGATTTGTCATCTCTCCTTGGATGGCCAAGTACCTCCCGCCGATGGCCTGACACTAGTTTCTTTTACCAAATGATTTCCTTGGCAAGTCCTACTCTTGGCATGGTCCTTTCTCCATTGGATGACATTTTACAGACATTGGATGACTAACACCCTACCTTTCTCCATCAAAACATTGATTTCCACTATCAAAATGCCGAACTCCACCATTTGTTTTTTCAATTGGTTATATGGGATTGAAATGGGCCCCACCCGTATTATATCATCACCACATAGTGGTATTACAACAAAACTTGGATATTATCCATGTATCTCTTGGCAAGATTTGAACCTTGGTCTCCTCCTTAAATGTTGAGGAATTTAACTGGTTGAACTAATGCCACTTGCTTGAACTCCACCATTGGATTGCTGAGTTTGCTGATTTTCTCTATTTATCCAGCCAAACCCTTGTTGGAATTTCTAATTTTATGGTTAGGGCTAGGGTTTCTAATTTTTCTATTTTCTGTTCTGTTGCTAGGCTCCAGTCTACTGATTCGAATAGGGCTTCAAAACTTTATTAGTCGTGGGTGAGGGTTTTCTGCAAAACCCTGATTTTCTCCATTTGTCCATTCCCTCACTCCATGGTGAAAAATGATCTCTGCCTTGCTATTGTTGATTTCTCCTATTTTTGAAACCTTGGTTTCATTTTGATGAAACCCTAGGTTGTGCCCTAACTAGCATCCTGTTATCAGCTCTGCTTCTGTAGTTTGGTTGTCTTTGGATTTCTCCTCTTTTGCATGAGTTAAAATGAAACGATTTCAACTTACAAGCCTTTTTTTAATTTCTTTAAAAAATAGGGAAAAGAATTTATGTTGCATTTAATGATACAAATGACAACAATAATGTAGAACAAACAAACTAGGCTTGCACCACTGCAAATTATTCTCAATACAAACAAAAACCCATCCTTGATGATAAACTGCAGTGATGAATGAGAGCTTCAACAATGCTATAACGGCTAAGGATGGACTCTAAGAATAATGACATCTTAGAATACAATTATCATATACTATTCTGAGAAGTGTTAATACATAAATACATGCATATCCACTGTTATGGGATTCTTTTTAGTTTTTATGCAATCAGATGACTCATCATGATAAGGCCATTACATGTGGTTCATACAGGCACGTAAAACATGTTGACTTTCATTTGTTAGATATTTGAAATAAACACTAGTCCATAGCCATACTATTTGGAGATGTGCTTGTGAGAAGTCATTAGCTAGTGTTTGCAACAATTGGCTTGATTTTCATGTAATCATGATATACATTAGACTGAGTGGTCAGGATATATAGGAACCTACTTATAAAGAATTATTGAATTGTGGCTGCAGCAACTGTTGTGGTTGGCTCAGGATCATGGCTGGGAGGATTTCTTCATCGTTCTTTGGGTAGACGTCAAGGGAGTGGTGAAAAGGTCCTTGTTGTTGATCTTAGTCCTCTTCAGGTATGAAATTAGTTTATTTAAACTTTAAGAAACAATTTGAAATAATTCATTCTAAAGTTAGTAGTGCAATACACACATTTTGACTGATTGTTAAATGTATGGAACTGAATGTAGAGAGTTATCAGGAGTTGTTTAGGCTGACTATGTAAACTTGCATAAGCTTATAGATCTTCATTCAAAGCTAGTACAATATCCTTTATTGACTGTCATATAGAAGAAGCAATTTTTGTTAAAGGATTGGACTGATTTGTATTTAAGAAACAACTATTCAGAATGAGTTACTACTACAATTCTTAACAGAATACTGTGAAATTACTGGTTAATTAGTTTTAGAATCATGCATGATTAAAATTTAACATCCCTCCAAGTAGTCTTTTAAGTTTGGAAACGTCTGGCTTCAGTGTCCACATTTCAAAGAAGAAACTGCTTCTTGCTGACAGTCAATGAAGCAGATACATTGTTACCATATGCATTGTCTCCGCCATAACATTAAGTAGCTAAAGGTCACTCTAAAGTGTTGGAATAGGAAAATATGCAGTAGTATCTTCAAAATGAATACATAACCAAAGAACTGCTTGCAAGTTCTAAATCAACACACTTTACATGGCTTGAATCAAGAATTACATGACCAAGAGCAAGACGTTTTACATGAATTGAAGAATATTTATTTATGGAAATAGATATTTTGGAGACAAAATTTGGGGGTGACATGTTGAAGGTACAAAAAATATCAAGAGTAATGCAACATGAACAGAGACAATCCATTTATGTGTAAATGAGGATCATACGAAGAGAAATTATATTACCAGAATATAGAATGCACAATACAATCTTTGCAACTGGAACACAGCATATGCACAACTGTACGATACAATGCGATGATACAAACATTGAAGTAGGGGTTGTATATATAGCATTTGAGAGGAGGGAATAGTTTTGCAATGACATAACTAACCTCTCACACTCGTACGTCTAAACAAAAAATAAACCACATACATAACATCACGCATTTACTTATGTGATGTAATCTACATCTATGTACAAACACAAATCTATATATAATCAAAACTAATTGCGTACTAGTCATCCATACGCATGTATATGTCAAGACTTAGGTGGCGCATGTGCTGGCATCATGACATAACTGCCTCCTACATCTACCCTCCCCTCTAAATCTGTCAATGTCCTCATCGACTGCATCTTAGGTCCTTGGGGTTTAGGCTGATTTGTCAATTCAGGAGTTGGCACAGGATTAGGAACAGATGTTTGCAGTCTTCTCGCATTGAGGGATTCAAACTTAGCGCATTCCTCCATATCCTTCTGCTTCATCTGCTTTGCATATTCAACATACCTAGCCCACTGCACACCATGATGCTTCACTAGTAGAACTTGCTTCTGGTTCTCTTGCTTAAGTTGAGCAATCCTCCCTTATGCTGTCTCAAACTGTTCTTGCAAAGCTGCCAACTGTGCTCGCAAAGCTGCAATTTCTGGTTCTTATTTGTCATTTGTTGCCCACATTGCTGCAGATGCTCCAAATGCTCCTGGCACACTGATTCCAACTCCTTGAGTTGTTTAATGCAGTCTTCTTCCTTTTCAATCAATTGTTTAGCTTCTTGGCAGATCACTAAAGGTTCTCATGCCCAAAATAACCCACTATATCATGTATGCCAGATAATTGAGCTATTGGTAAGACACCTTAATATCATTTGCAATCAGATATTTCTTCACAGTGGGAGGCATAGGATACCCTTAAAATTGCTCTTCTGTCAAATATATGTGAGGATGATGGCGATATAGGACCTTTGTTCCCACTGACAATTTTGACAACTCAAACAAGAATTTTATTTGTTCATTCTTGCCCATTGACCATGCTTGTGTTTCTGTAAATTTAGTCAGCTGCCGTTTGTGACTCGCTTCCTAACCATTTATACAACCTAGTGACTTCACTTGCTAGTCTGATGGACCACATTAGCCATTGTCCTATAGAGCTCATTGCAAACTCCTCATGAACTCTGGCTATTACCTCCATCATTTGTTTGAAGAAATTATCAACCTACTCATCAATAATCTCTCTTGACTGGTCATTGCCTCAAATTTGGGAACTCTACCATTGTGTGTTGCTAAAATATTTGTCCCACTCTTCTTCATTATCCTCCTCTTCGGTAACTAGCTCCTCATTCCCATTTCTTCATCCGATTCTTCTACAACCACCGTGCTCTTCCACTTGTCCCTCTTAAGTGGCTGCTGCTCAATATCATCCTCCTGGGCTGATTCCCTACTAGGACCAGCCTCCCGTATTGGTTCTTCCTTAACCAGCTCTGTACGAAGCAATGCCTCCCATTTTGTTTGTGTTGTCAATCCTTTAAAAGCAGGCAAGGATGTAAGCTAGTGTTGAAATAAATTTCAAAAAAACATGATTATCACATATATCATGATTTTTTCCAACCCTGCCAACTTATTATCAAGTAGTCGATTTAAAAAAAAAATGCCAATATTTACAATGAAAGGGGAAAGAATCACGATAACTGTCAATTTTTCCTGAGCCTTGTTGATAAAATTGCTGATCATGATTCTTCAACTTTGATGTAAAGTGCATTGTTGCTTCAACCACATATCCCTTCCATGGAGATTCTAACTTCTCAGCACTCTGGACCTTCTTTCTTCTCCGGTTCATCATCCAACTCAATGGGTTGACTAATGATTCTCCTCATTCAAGTTATATCTGTGGCAACTACATCCTGTGTGGTTTAAACCCTAGACTCAACCAACTTGGTCTCCCTAACAACTTGTGCAATGACATGTTCCAGATTCTGTTCATGCTCATCCAGGCCTATCTTCGATACAAGCTCCATGGTGTCCTAAACATGTGTCAAATGCAACATCCACATTTGTAATTTCTTGCGTTACTTCATCTCCCATAGTCTCCTTGTCATGCAAAACTTGTGCTTTGTTGTCCTGCTCCTGTGTGACCATCTCCTACTACACTTCACCTGACCCCTATTAAGCATCACCAATTTGTTGTACTGCTTATATAGTCTGCTCTACCTATTGTGTTACATGCCCAAGTGCACTACCTGCACAGTTGCATCAATATGCACAATCTCATTCCTCTACACAACAACAAGGTTCTGTGAAGCCTCACTCCCCTACGCAATAACATACATATGTGTATTTCTACTCTACAGAACCAGCACACTAATGTCTTGCACAACTTGGTGCCTGTTAGGAAAATATTACATGTAATATAACCATTTGTTTGGTAGTAAGGGTATGTGGGAGTTGTACGTGATTAGGTGATTGATAGACAATTATCAAAACCAACCACCATCATCATCTCTAGGAGCTAGTTCTGACGTGCCACCTCAACATAGGAAAGAAAGATTTTGAAATAAAATATGCATGGAAGTCAAGTACTTATATACTAAAGTTTTGTATTTTGAAATAAGTTGTAAAGTTGTAATACTCTCATGGAAAAATGTTATAATAAGTCAAGCAATAGACATATGCGGATGATAAAGTCATGCAAGGGTAGTTGTCATTTAGTTTGTCTTGTAGTTAAGAGGGAAATGAAATGAAATGCAAGACAAATGTAATAAGGTAGAGGTGAGGTGTTGGGGGTGGTAGTTGCCAATAACTACCTTTTCCCTAGTTTAAATAGACCCCCTCATTCATTTGAGCGGGTAGATGGTACATGGTACATTCACACAGACATTGCATTGTATATGCCAGAAGGAGATATTGTGGAGTGCATTGGAGATATTTTGCACAGGAGTAGATGTTGTGTATGCAAGGAGATGCCGTACACTGTTTGACCATACAGGCTTATCATTAATGCAATATCTTGTTCATCATTTCACTATTGTTTATTGTGTGATATCTGTGTTTCTATTAATTGATTGCTGCAGCATATTAGAATCAAACCCTGTTATCTTGTCTTCTTTCCCCATTTCTGTCTGTACAGGGTCATTTGGGCAGTTACCAAGCCATATGATTGCAGTTACCAGGCCATCAAGACTGAAGGCAAGTTGTCTAACTAGTGCCAGCCACTTGAGGAGATCTCAGGCTGTCTGATTCTCATATTGGGCCATTTATAGCATTGAGCAAGGCCATTAGAGAAAAGAGATGATGCAGGCTGCACAGTTGCATCTTGGCAAGTCATGAACAATTAATCTATCAATACAAATTGTTCCTCTAAGAGTGGAATACCACCACCATGTTACATTTGGCACCGTTGCTATTTGAAGTTTGAACCAACACCCCGTGAAGCTTGGAGAGTTGGATGAAAGATAACTTACCGCAAGGATGTGGGAGACACGGATGCAGAAGAGCGAGAGACCACCTGACACGTAGGAGTTTGAGGATTGTACAACAAGAAGAATGAGAAGAACTTGGATGTGTTGAGCATGAAGACAACTTGTATGTCGTTGACAAAGAGTTGCATGAAGGAAGAGTATTGACAAAACTTGTTGGTGGAGAGATACAACTGCCATAAGTTGAACGGGTTTGGAACCCTTGAGAGTAGGAAATTTTAGATTAAAAACAAGAAAGGTCGCAAACCTTGTTTTTACCAACAGAAGATGAAGCGCAAGTGGAGGCGCAACAAGCAAATGAGGTTCAGGCCGAGGAGAACGTTTGAGCAAGAAGTGAAGAAGGCACCAACATGGAGCGTGCACAAGATGAGCCAAAGCAACTGGTGATGCTAGTCCTAGTGTGGGGGAGAGCACCTAGAGGTGTAGAGGATGGGAGTCAAGCACAAAAGCAAACACAGGAGAGTGTGCTCAAGAGATCAAATCCGATGCTCGTGTATTCGTAGAGTAGATCGCAAAGTGTGGGAACACAAAGTAACGGTTGAAGGTTGTTTGCAGAAGGGGAGTAATCAAATAAAGGTTTGTCAAGTGAAGACGAAAATCCACCAATGGCTAATATTGCTACTGCTACGAACAAGCAAAAGTGCCTGAAGTTCATGGGAGATGGGAAGGAAGACCCAAAACGGCATATTGGAATGTGTGAAATGATATGGAGAGCAAATGGGATAGATGATGAAGGTTCATGGCTTTGATTGTTTCCAACAATAGTACATGGAATAGCGGTGGATTGGCACCTGAAACGACAAGCATCCTTCATAGCTTGGGATGAGTTGAAGACTGAATTCAGTAAAGAATTTAGATTGCTTCATGACGACATGGAGATCATTGGTGAAATCTATTCGATGAAGCAAAAGGACGAGAATAACATGTCATATAATTGTTGTTTGAAGGAACTTATCGATAAGATGAAAGCAAAACCAACAGATGGGCTACAAAAATGATGATTCCTGGATGGATTGCTATCATGGTGGAAGAACAAGATGAAGGTAGTTTCGCCAACTACCTATAAAGAAGCATTTTATAGAGCATTGAATTTAGAAAGTGAGATAGACAACTGCAATAGGTGGAGGAAGTGCAATCCACGAGCGAGATGGTGATTTGGACAGTGATCGGGATGAATTAAGCGCAACAATCTAGGTCAGGGGGAAGGACCTGGAGCTTACGATTAATGATGTGAAGGCTGAAAGAATAAGGAAAGGACATATGGTGTTTTGGTTGTAAATCAGAAGGACGCACCAATTTCACATGTCCAAAGAGAGCATTCTATAAATTTTTGAAGTTGTGGGGCATGTTGTTGCCGATTGTCCATTTAATCTAGAAAGTGCTAGGCACCAAACATTGACGGTGCAAAAAAACAAGGAAGATAAGCCGAGTGCTTTGAAGAGTAGGCAAGGAGCAACAAGTGGCAGATACCGAAATAATTGCCAAGGAATAAGGCAACCACAACAAGGAAATCGATCCATAGGAGGAAAGGGTCGGTTGCAATATGATTTGTATAGGAGGCCAATCATCCAGTGTCGGAGATGTCAAGAGTGGGGACACTTTGCACTCAATTGTCAGAATGCCCCAATAGGAGGGGGCGGTGGAAACAACACTGCAATGATGTGGAGATGTTGTGGATTGGGCAATCATAAGGAAGTAAATTGCCCAAAGAAAGCAAGTGCGAGTAACTCACAAAATGGAACAGTACTAGAACCCTGCTAAAGAGGAGAGATGTAGGAAGCACGTGTCCAAATTGAAGAAGAGATAAGAAAGACCAATAAGGAGAGATTGCTCCAGGAAAAGAAACTAAAGGAACCCATCACGATTGAAGAAGAGGACATGACAACAAACCAATTGGTTGTGCAAGTATTGAATAGAAGTATCGAAGTGAAAGGAGCAATACCGAATATACATATTTTATTCAAAATTACAAAACTTAACATATGCATACTTAACATCCACGCATATTTTATTTCTAACTTGTTTATTTCCTTTGTTGAGGTGGCACATCAAAACTAGTGCCTACACAAAGTGCCAAATATGGGTATCACTCTCGGCTTGAGGTGCAGTCACCCATGGGTCTAAGGTGATAAAGCTGAAAAATAATTTTGAAGATGCTCTAAAGGCGAAGAGGATGTGCGCCAAACTCAGCTTGAACAATACATTGGAGAATTGTTCTTTTACATCGAATAAATCTTTGAAGCAAGATAGTTTGGACCCTCTCAATGCAAGCCTAATGAATACACCCTAGACTTGGACTTAAAATCTCAGATCCATAAAGGACTATGGGTTTGATGATAAATCAAAGAGGTGCATCTTTGTATGTATGTCTTGGAAGTGTGTTGCCTGAAACATTTGTGTTCCAAGACTGAGAGGTGTATCCCCTGCAAAGAAGTGACTATCGAGCTGGTTGAAGATTAAGGGAAGGACCTGTAAATGGAATCCCAAGTAGGTGTAAGTAGTGGTGATCTCAATCGACTTGCCCTTACAATCTGAAACTTAGATAGGGTACTCTTTGTAGATAGGGATGAGAAGATTCCCGAAATGGGGTGATGAAAGTAGGCTTTCAGGTTTATGCAATAGATACTTCAATGGGCTGGTTATAGGCTACAGAGTTCAACTACTCGACTGTCAGGATCAGACGTCACAGGCCTAGACGTCAGGAGGGTAGGTCTAGACGTTACAGGTCTAAACATCATAGGGGCCTGTCTAGATGTTACAAGTCTAGCCATTAGGTTGGCAGGTTTAGATGTCACCAGTCTAGACGTCAGGTTGGCAGGTTTAGACATCACCAGTCTAGACGTCAGGTTGGCAAGTTTAGATGTCACCAGTCTAGACGTCAGGTTGGCAGGTTTAGACGTCACCAGCCTAGCCGTCAGGGTTTGGGAGGTAGACGTCTCAAGTCTAGACGTCAGGGGCTAGACGTCTACAGCCTCCGTCAGCTACTGCGTACACCTGCACTAACACCAACAGGTTTGGTCCTGTTGCAGCAATGGATCTTCGCACTCATCAATGGATAAAACCTGCAATGCACAGTTAGCACAACACAACCTGCAACTCACGCATTAATGCATTCCAACCTGCACTCAAGGGAACAACCACAAGATCACCACACACAGAATACACAATCCGCACAAGAGTATTTGCATTATAGCAGAATGATGAATGACCATTACAATGTTTGAAAGGGGGGTATAAATAGGGGGGCAAAGTAGTTTCTCCAGCTACTTCGTTCTCAACCGCCCCCAACCATCAGCTTTAACATATGCAAACTAAACTTGCTTTTAGACGTCTAACAATTGGACGTCTACCCTTAGACGTCTAACTAGACGTCTAATGCATTAAATAAATTAATTACAATGACGACTGTTTTTGTCATCTTATGGTTTATGCGTTTACAATCCAACCTTCTTCTCATTGGCTGATTTTCCAACAATTACAAACATGAACATTACAAAATTGCTATGTACAATTCAAAATTGGTGGACACATTGTTCTAGCCAATTCTAGCGTTTAAAACTGCTATCTACATCTATCCTCCCGTTCGAAGAAGTCGATGTCCTCAATGACTTTCTCCGCTCTGCTCCCGAGGCTCCAGCATCCGTGGGTGTTGAGCTCTGTGGATTGGCAGCCTGCAATGCCTTCATGTACTCCTGGAGTTGTTCTCGCAAATGATTCTGTTCATCCTTGAGCCTCTTAGAATAGTTGAAGTACTTGGCCCATTCCACTCCTAAGGCATTGGCTCGGTCTTCAGTCTGCCTCAGGCTGGATAGCAGATTCGTTTCCCTGCTTCGAAACATATCCTTCAACCGCTGTTCCGATACTGATGCAACTGTTGTACCCTTCTACTGTTTTGCTAGCCGCAGTTTTTCTTCCAAAGCTGCCTGTTTCTTTTTCCAATCTTCTCTTTCTTGAGCCCAAGCACGTTCCTGCTGGCTCCTATTGGCTGCAAATAATTTTGCCTGCTTGATCAATAGTTCCTTTGCACCTGTTCTCCCAAGTTTACCTGTATCATTTTTGGACCTTCATATTTGATAGATTCAGGGTCGTTTGCTGCTTTCAGTGCAGCGATGGGGTGGGCTGGTTTATCTTCAATGACTGTCTCCCCCATCGTGAATTTCGCAAAATTCTTGGGGAATGTCCACTTCTCTCTTTCCTTGTCCTTTTCTGCTGCTATTTGTCTTTTATTGCTAGTTCCCTTTTTTGTCTTTTTCTCTATTTTTTTCTTATTCTCTTTTGACTTTTTATTTTCTTTTTGACTTTTTATTATTTTTATTTTATTTTTCTTATTTCTCAAAACTGCATGTGACGTCTTCTTTTACCGTCGACGGGTGAACCGTATGGCCAAGCCAATACGCAGTTCCCATGCATCTGGTGTCTCACTTCGGTGATGACGGCTATTTTCTCCGAAACTGCTGAAGTCATCATCATTGTCACTGTTTATTTCCTCCGTCGCCTGACGTCTCCGACGATTATTTCGTCTTGGGGGAGTTTCCGGACATGACTGTTGCTGGCGTCTTGTCCTATCCCGTGGTATAATGCGCCAGTCTGGTTGTTCTGCCTCTTTCGGCTGATGCCGTGTTTTCGGCTCACGGAACTGGTGGTTACTGGTCCGTCGTCTGACATTATTGGTGGCTTGTTGATTTCTTTCTGCTGCCAGACGTGTTTGTTCCATCCATTCTTCTGCCATGCGGACTTCTTCTTTTGGGTTGGCATTATTGTCCTCCAGATATTCTGCTACATCCTCCAGGTCTCTGTTGGTCGTATTTGGGCGTTCTGGATGGGCGGGCACCAGTGGGATTCGTTCCGTTCTTCCATCATTTCGCCGGATTATTATGCAATCATCCAAGTAGTGAAACCTCTCCCCTTCTTGTGTCTGTTGATCAAGTTCATGTTGAATGGGTTGTTGCCGTCTTTGATGTCCCCTGTTTTGGTGGGGTCGTCTAGTTCTTAGACCTCTTCCTCGACCTCTATCGTTTCCTGCAACTGCCCCTTCTTGATCCCTTTGTGCTAAATTGGGATTTTTGTCCCAATTTCTTCTTCCGCGGACCGGGTTACCGCGTCCTCGACCTCTTTCCGATCGAATCTCTCTAATGTTGGGCTGCTGGACTCCCAGCTGCCCGAGATTCGGTCGGTCCCTCAGTCGTTCCTGACGACGTCTTCGGTTCCTACGAGCTCGCTGAGACGGACCTATTGGTCGGTTCTCAGGAGCACGTAGTGATGGGTTGGCTTGGACTAAGTTCTCAGATGGCCCTTGCGGTCCAAACTGAGAACCAATCGACCTATTGGTAGCCGGAGGGGAATTTCTTCCTCTCGAGCTACCGGGATGGAGGTCAACCACGCTCCTCCCTTGGTCAGGTGCTCTCGAAATTCCTTGCGGTCTTCCGAGAGTACCTAAGTTGTCTCTGCTACGGGCCTCGTTTATCAATTGTGCTCTTGTCTCCGGTGGGTGGTGTAAATGCGCAGGTGTTAATTGGTGTAAGATCCTCAATCTCCTATCGGCCCTTATCAGTCTTCGCCTCCATCTACTTTCCTCAAAGTGTCGTTGCATGGCACAATGAGTTAGGTTTTCTTGGTACTCTTCTGAAAAGACTGAATCAGTATTGGAGTCATTTCCTTCTCCTGCCGTGTTCATTGGCCATTTTGAGGTTTCTTGAACCCGTTGCTGCAATCTTCTTACTTCCCTTCTATGTTGCCGTAAGTCAAGTGCAGCCATCCGATACCTGGCTACCTCTTCCCGTTCAGTTGGACGTCTCATGGCTCCAACATATGGTGTTCTCCATGCACGAGGTGGTGGTAATTCTGGCATAATGTCCTCGTTTAATCCTCCATTATATTCGTCTTGCGGGCTCAGTGAAGCATCATCTTCAATTATGTGTGCAATTTCCATAAATATGACACCTGCTTGTCGACTGCGATCTTCATCCCTTTGTCTCCTACGATCTGGGTTAGGACTGGCATATGGTATATCCGGATTCTGAGGTAGGTTGTCGTCACTGCTTGACTCTTCCAACCACCCTCCAGTTTTTGGTTTCTCTGGTACCGTCTCGATATCCTTCCATATTATGGCTGCCATTTCCTCCCTGCTTATCTGATATTTGGCAGTCGAGCTTTGTCCTGCTTCCCATATCCTGGGTCTTTTTGGAGAATCTCTCATCTCCTGATGGTTCACTGACTCTGCGCTTGAGGATTCTTCCGTATTTAGCACGATTTTCAATGTGGCTGAAGAACTCCTAGAATGTGCACCTGTTGCTATTGCTTTTCCTCTTCTATTTTCCCTTGGGCTTACAACATCTTCCTGTTCTTCCTCCAAGGAAAATAAACTGTCTTCTGAAGAGTTTCCTGTCGCACTTCTTCTGAGTTCCCCTTGTTCTAGCTCCGCCCATTCCGCGAGGCGAGCTTCGTGCCTTTCATTTACTCGTTGCATGGTTGTGTCCAACTCCTGGATCACCTGTTCCCGTAGCTGATTATTGTACTGTCTCAGAGTTTCATATTCTTCCTGCAACCTTTGTGTTTCCGATCTCATTCGTTGCAGAAGTCTAACTCCATCTTCTTCTTCTTCTAGAACTTCTTGTCGAGCGACATCCGTCAGAACTTGGAGTCGGTCTTCCTCATTGTCATTTGAGAGTCTTCTTTGTTCAATTACCTGTTGCTCTTCTTCTCCATCCGTTCCAAATAACCAATCCAGGTTATGAGTATCCTCCCTTCGAACAACACTACCCTGCTCGTCAGTATCCTGGGATTGTATTCCTGGATCTGTCCTTGTTTCAGAAGTTCCTGATTGTTCTAGGTTGATCATATTTACCTGAGCATGTGGCTTGTATACCTTCAACTTAGAGCCATTAATTACCTCGGGGCATAGTGTTCCATCTAGTTTTCTTAGTTTTACTGCCCCGTTCTCCAGTACTTCTTCTACCTGGAAGGGTCCAAGCCATAGGGTTTTTAATTTTCCTGGCTTGAGTTCTCTCTTCCCGTTGTACTTCAGTACTAATTCACCAGCCTTGAGATCCATCTTCCGGAGATGCTTATCGTGCCAGAATTTCCTTCTCTTCTGTGCGATCTCCGTAGCCCATTGTGCCATTACCCTTTTCTCATCCAACTGTACCAAAGTTGTCAATCGCTCCTTCATGCTATCTTCGTCATTCAGCCGATTGTCCACTGCCACTCTTAAGCTTGGTACAAGGAATTCAACAGGTACCATTGCTTCTTGTTCGTACATCAGTTGAAAGGGTGTATGATTCGTGGTGGGCTTGAAGGTGGTTTTGTATGCCCATAAAACTGCTGGTAACCGTTCCTCCCAGTCGGCTCCTTCTACTCCGCATGTCTTATACATGATTGAAACCAGGATTTTATTTGTCGCCTCCACCTACCCATTTGCTCTTGGGTAATACGGACTTGACAAGGAGTGAAAAATCCTGAATTCTTCCGTCAAGTTCTGGATAATCGCATTCACAAAATGGCCTCCTCTATCACTTGTCAACTGTAGAGGTATCCCGAACCTTGTAATTACTTGTTCGTACAAAAAGCGAGCCGTGCTTTTTGCCGAGTTGTCCGGTAAAGCCCTTGCTTCTACCCATTTTGTGAGATATTCTGTGGCAACTACGATATATCGGCATCTCCTCCTTCGACTTGTTTTTAGGGGACCTACAAAATCCAGCCCCCATATTTCAAAGAGTTCCTGAGGCTGGGACGGATGTAATGGCATGAAGTCTCTTTTCAATGGTTTCCCCGTTCTTTGACACGTATCACATGCTGTCACAAAATTCTTTGCATCGTGAAAGAGGGTGGGCCACCATAGACCTGCCAACAATACTTTCTTGGCTGTCGCATCCGGTCCCATGTGTCCTCCTGCCAATCCCTCATGTGTCTCCTTCAGGGTTTGTTGTACTTCATCCTCCATTATGCATCTTCGCAATATATGGTCCTCCCCCATCTTGTAAAGCAATCCTGCAATCAAGGTGAAGGGTGCTGATTTCGTAATCACCTTTCTCCGCTCAGTTGCCGTTAACTCTTCTGGCAGTTGTCCTGTCGACAGATATTCCCCTATATGCTTATACCATCCTGGTATGGCATTAATCATAAACAACTGTGCATCGGGGAATTCATCCGGTATTCCTCCCTCTGTAGGTTCTCTTGAGCGAATCCTTGACAACTGATCCGCTATTACGTGTTTCTTCCCTGGCCTGACTACCACTCGAAACACGAATTCCTGCAAGGTGACGAGCCATCGACTCACTCGTCCGTAGATCGTTGGTTTGTTGATTAAGTACAACAGAGCCTGATGATCCACATAGAAAGCAAAGGGGTTAGCCAATAGATAGTGTCTATATTTCTGCACCGCATACACCATTCCCAGTGCTTCTCGCTCTGTTGTGCTGTAATTCTTCTCGGCTCTTGACAGTAGCCGACTTGCAAAGTATATGGGCTGATCCAACCCGTATTGGCCTTCTTGTGCCAATGCACATCCAATGGCAAAATTTGAGGCATCCACATGCACATGGAATTCTTTCTCCCAGTCTGGGTAAACCAGGATAGGTGCTTTCACCAAGTGCCCTTTCAATCCCTCAAATGCCCCCTGGTGTTCCTCTGTCCATTTGAATGGAACACCCTTACGCGTAAGCGCGTCTAGTGGATGAGATGTTAATGCATAATTTCGGATAAACCTCCTGTAATATCCGACTGTCCCTAAAAAGGTCTTGATCGAGCTCACATCATGTGGCTCTTCCATCAGCAATATCACCCGTATCTTATCTGGGTCGGGCTTCAAACCCTCTTGGCATACTATATGCCCCAACAACTTTCCGTATGGCACCAATAAGACACATTTATTTGGATTCAATGATATTCGTGCTTTCCTGCATAAACCCATGCATTCCTCCAATGCCTTTAAATGTTCCTGCGTCCTCCCATACAGTGACCAATCATCTAGGAAAGCTTTGAAGTTCCCTGTGGACATCTTTTCAAAAATGTACAATATGATCCTTTGAAAAGTAGCTGGTGCATTGCATAGTCCAAATGGCATGCGGTTATATGCGTATATTCCGTTCTCCACAACGAAAGTGGTCTTCAACTTGTCTTCTTCCGCTATGCTAATCTGGTTATAGCCCGAGAATCCATCCAAGAATGAGTATATCTCATGGCCGGCTACTTCTTCTAGTATGGAGTCTGTGAAAGGGATCGGGAAGGGATCTTTTATGGTTACGGCATTCAAACTTCTAAAATCCACACAGATTCGGATTTTATCTACTTCTCGTTTTAGAGTGATCACGATTGGTGAGACCCACTCGCTTGTCGTAACTTTGAATATAATGCCTGCATCCAACATCTTTTCGATTTCGGCATTCACCCTTGCTGCATATTTGGGATTCATTCTGTAAGGTCGCCTTCTCACAGGTTGCGCACCTTCAATCAGAGGAATCTTATGTACGCAGAGTTCGGGTGGTACTCCCTTCAAATCTTTATATGTCCAAGCAAAAACATCCTTATAGTCCAGAAAAATCTTGAATGCTGCTGCTTTCAGGACTGGATCCCAATCATCTCCACATTTGATCATCTTCTCCTCGCCATTTTCTCCCAAGTTTACCTGAATCATTTTTGGACCTTCATATTTGATAGATTCAGGGTCGTTTGCTGCTTTTAGTGCAGCGATGGGGTGGGCTGGTTTATCTTCAATGATTGCCTCCCCCATCGTGAATTCCGCAAAATTCTTGGGAAATGTCCACTTCTCTCTTTCCTTGTCCTTTTCTGTTGTTGTTTGTCTTTTATTGCTAGTTCCCTTTTCAGGTTCTTGTATCTCATCCTTTTGAATCTCCTTTCCCGCATCAATGCAAAAACACTGAGGAGAAAATATCTCGTAGTCCTCCAACTGCCAGTGTAATAGACCCTTGTCCTGATCATATTCATCTTCCGTGCAGTTTTCAAGGTGCAACACTCCTTCCTCATCTGGTTCATATCCGTCTCACCATCTGATGAAGAGGATCCCGAATCATCTGAAGTGGCTATGTCTTGACTCACAGTTTGATTCTTCAGATTGATTATATACTTGTGCTGCCCTTGTTTGAAGGATAGACGTTCTTTTTCCCAATTGTGGTTGACTTTTGCTGTTCTCAACCATCCTCGTCCTAGCAGTGCATCATATGCGGGTTTCTGCATAGCAATGACAACAAAATCCAAGATGAAGTCCTGCTCTGCTATGCGTACTTTTTGATTCATTAAAACGCCTATTGTTTCAATGCCATATTGATCAGCGCCATATAGTTTGAAATTTGGAGACCGTAAGGCGGGTTGCCCCAGAATCCGCCATGTCTTCTCTGGCATCACGTTCACACTAGACCCTCCATCTACAATCACCTGATTCAGCCTATGGTCCAAAACTTCCATCTGGACTATAGCTGGCCTCCTCCCGACTTCAATCATCAGGATTGTTGGATCGATGAATTGTCCTTGCTTGATAGTTGCTACCTGTCGAGTTTCATCCTTCCTCTTGATGGCTTCCCCGATCGTAGCATACAACTCAGGTACTATGCTAAACAGGTTGGCTACCTTCATCTCCACCTTCGTGTTTAGCACCTCTGTTACCAAGCCTTCTATTGATGCCTTCTTAGTGATCTCCGGTCTCTTTAATACTTTCTCCAGAACTAGTTGTCCCTGCTTCTCCTTTGCTAGTTCTGTTTCGATCAATTTTTGGGCTTCCTGCCATCGTTCCTTCTCCTTGGCAGGGTTTGGATATTGTTCCGTTTTCTTGGTTTGTGCTCTTGTTACAGCCAAGACTTCTTTGTCTACCTCTGTCACTTCTCCAATGCCGATGAGGTTGATATTCTGAGTTCCACTGGTACTTGCCTTGTTCGGGCAATTAGCCTCCTTGTGGTTTCCTGGACCACACCATTTACACATTTGAGTGGTATTGTTACCATTGTTGTTACCTGCATTCTGGGGTTTGGAACAATTCTTCGCAAAATGGCCCCATTCTTGACAATTCCGACATTGAATAATCGGCCGACCATCAGAGTCGTATTGTAGTCGACTCTGGCCTCCTTGTCTTCCTCCTCGGCGACTATTCCTATATCCTCCGCTAGTAGCTCCTTGTCCATTCCTCTGCGCATTTGGCTGCTCTTCCTGTTGTATCGCCAATGTCTGATGCCTCTTGCTTTTCAGGTTGAATGGACAGTCGACGACAGGATGTCCTGCAATTTCACATATATTGCAATATGCTTTCTTTGGACAATTTACATTTGAATGTCCCTCTATCTTGCAATCTGAGCACCAAATTTCTTTCCGATCCTTTCGGCCTTCTCCTTTCGCTTCCTTTAGAATTTTATCAAATTCCCTTCGAAAGGTGTGAATCGTGCTCTGTACTTTATCTTCTGCTTCATTGTCCGAATCTTCGGTATGCTTTAAGTAACCTCCGATACCTGCGGTCGTTTGTTTGCCTTCACTTTCGAAGTTTTTAGCCTTCTCCAATGCTTCTGCATACGTTGAGGATGGTACTGCCTTCATTTTCTTCTTGAATTTTGGTAGTAGCCCATCCAAAAACCACCGCTTTATCATACCGTCAGCAGGTGTCATCTCCATTTTATCTGTCAGTTGTTTCAATCTTCTATTGTAGCTTTTGACATCCTCGTCCGATTTTTGCTTAGTGACACATATTTCTGTGATGATGTCCGTGTCATCCCTCAGTGGTCGGAATTCTTCTATGAATGCGGTCTTCAGCTCTTCCCATTGTGTAAATGCTCGCGTACTTTGTCTTTTCAAGTACCAGTCTATCGCCATGCCTCGCAATGTGGCTGGGAACAGTTGCAACCATTGTGTGTCTTGTGTGACCCCATTTGCTCCCCAAATGGTAATGCAAGTTCCCACATGTCGCGATGGATCCTCCTTTCCTTCACCTGAGAAAGGTGGGCATTTCTGCTGTATTGTTCTATTGGCGGGGTTTGCTGCCATGGTATTCTGTCTTCCTGGTGTTGGTGGTTGTAGCGTTTGATTCGGTTGTCTGTCTACTGTTGGTGGTGCAAAATTGTACTCAAATAGCCTTCTTCCCGTCTCCAATTGGTCTCTGCTTCGCGACCTTCTCCGCGAATATACCAAACGTGGCTCCGGCCTTCCTCCCCACGAACCTCCGCGTAGGTGCCCTGATACAAGGTTCTCTCCTTCAGTATCCTCTGGCCACCCCTCCCTCGCTGGTTTTGGTGTTGCCGTCCAGTTCTCAATGATGGGCTCTTCCTCAGCTATTTGTTCTTCCTCGTTTTCTGCAGTCACCAACAATGTTTCAATGCTTGCGTTATTCTCGTCTTCAATGTTCCACACTCTCTCCACCTCAGGGTGAGACACCTCTGTGGCCTCGTGTGTCCTTAAGTTCGCCAGTCGTGCGCTTCTTCTTACCGGTATTTGATTCTTACTCTGTGACCTGAAATCAGTCATTCACCTACTCTTCCTATCACTTGTCGCTAGACTCCGAGTTCACTTAGGCAACGACGCCAAATGTAGACAAGGGTGAGTGCATTCCCGAGATGGGGTGATGACAAGTAGGCTTTCAGGTTTTAGGCAATAGACACTTCAATGGGCTGGTTATAGGCTACAAAGTTCAACTACTCGGCTGTCAGGATCAGACATCACAGGCCTAGACGTCAGGAGAGTAGGTCTAGACGTCGCAGGGGCTTGTCTAGACGTCACAAGTCTAGCCGTCAAGGTTGGTAGGGTAGACGTCACAGGTGCTAGACGTCACGGTTGGCGAGGTGTAGACGTCACCGGTGCTAGACGTCACGGTTGGCGAGGGTAGACGTCCAAGGTCTAGACGTCAGGTTGTCTAGGTTTAGACGTCACCGCCTAACCGTCGAGGTTTGGCAGCTAGACGTCAAGGGCTAGACGTCTACGACCTCCGTCGGCCATCTTGCGTACACCTGCAATAGCATCAACAAGTCTGGTCCTGTTGCAACAATGGATCTTCAACACTCATCAATGGGTAAAACCTGCAATGCACAGTTAGCACAACACAACCTACAACTCACACATTAATGCATTCCAACCTGCACTCAAGGGAACAACCACAAGATCACCACACACGCAGAATATGTAAACCGCACAACAGCATTGGCATTATAGCAGAATGAATGAATGACTCTGTACAATGTTTGAAAGGGGGTATAAATAGGGGGCAAAGTAGTTTCTCCAACTACTTTGTCCTCAACCACCCCAACCGCCAGCCTTAACATTTGCAAACTAAACCTGCTGTTAGACGTCTAACAACTGGACGTCTACCCTTAGACGTCTAACTAGGCGTCTAATGCATTAACTAGAACAATTACAATGGCGGCTGTTTTTGTCTTCTTATGCCTTATGCGTTTACAATCCAGCCTTCTTCTCATTGGCTGATTTTCCAATCAAATACAAACATGAACATTACCAAAATTGCTATGTACAATTCAAAATTGGTGGACACAATGTTCCAGCCAGTCCTAGGGTTTAGAACTGCTGTCTACACTCTTTGATGTGTCGAAGATCATCATCTTAGTCTAGCTAAGATTGACTATTAGCTATTCACAAAAGCAAGCAAAAACATCCAATCGTCTTTGCAGCCCCTCAAGAGTATGAGCAAGAACAATATCATTTGCAAAAATAAATATAGCTATCAAGACATGATATAGAAGGCAAGCATCATCAACATGTGTCTTTTGACTAATAAATTCTTCAAGTTCGTCAATGTAGATCCGAAAGAGTGAAGGAGAAAGAGGACAACCTTGATTGTTGCCAAAGGTGCTTTGGACATCCTTTGAGAAATGAAAAGTTGTATGAAAACGACCAACAACTACCTTATATAATCTCTTGATGGCAGTAGTAGAGTTTCGAGATGCTGATGTGTAGTCTTTTCAATAAAAGATGCCTGGGAATGGTGTCAAAGGCCTTTCTAAAGTCCACAAAACAACATAACATTTTAGAAGACTATTGGCGAGCCTCTTGAATAGTATCTGTAAGAGTGAAAACATGATCAATAGTCTGATGAGCCCTACTGAAACCAACCTGCCCTCTTGCTCTAAGCTTGCTCTGTTCCAACAGTTTTGAGAGTTTCATATTCAAAATTGTTGGATAAAGCATAGTAATTGTGTGCCCAATCAAGATAGTTTTGTAGTTATTTGGATCTGAATAGTCCCTAAATTTGTGGATGGGGTGGATAATATGCTATGACCATGAGGCAGGGAACCCAAAAAAAACAACCCCATTGAATAATTCTGCAATGGGATAGCCAAGAGCTTTCAACGTGAAATACATCAAAATAAACAACCTTGCTAGTGCTTAATTTATGTTTAGCTCTTTTAATGTAGGGGGGAAGAGATGAATCGTGGGATGCTTTAGGATATCATACAAAGAGTTATTATGGTAGGCCTAGGACTTGTTATTGATGCACATGGGATGGGGCTTCCTAGGAAGAAGAGTGCGCCAAAAGGCTTTGGGAGAGTGATGAAGAGCATTTAGAAGCTCACAACGTGTAGTGACAAGAAACTCTTGCTTCTTACGTCAAATGAGGCATTTATATTTCCTTTGAGTGAAAGATATAGTTGTAGGGCAATGAATAAGAGCAAAACTGACCTTCCAATGCATGGGCTTACATTCCTCAACATACCAACAATTCATGGGGAAAGCACCATTGTGACGAACAAACTTTGGCCAAAGTAAAGTGTGGGAAAATGAATCAAGGGTTGTGTCCCATAACATATGAGACAAAAATTCATATTTGGTTGTTGTTATGGTGGAATTAAGAGAGGAGTATTGTGACATAAATTGGGAGAGATAGGAAGCATAATCAACAACAAAAAAAGGATTGAAATGAATCATGGGATGGTTGGTAGGATTGGGTGATGGAGGAGGAAAAGATGGAGAGGTAAAAGAGGAGGAACTCAAGGAGAGAGTTAACTTGCATGATCAACCAAGGGAATCTGACTAGATACTTGAAAGCTGTGAATATCAGAAAGCAAAGTCTTGATGGTGATGGCATCGTCAACCACACTTGCAACTCCCGTATGCAGAAAACAAGTGAACCTGGAGGAGTTAGGAAACAAAGGAATCCCATTGAGAACCAAGAGGCCATGTGATTCTCACATTTGAATCAAGTGTTTTCATAAGCTGCAATAGGATGCTTCTCATTTGCAAAAGTCCCATTAATGCAAGATCCTTGTGATCGAGTTTGAAGAGATAGAACTTGTCCACTGTAAGATCATGAAAAAGTGCTTGGTGGGTCTTTATGTGGGCATTGAAATCACCTAAAAGAATGACATCACCTACTCATGAATATGTAGAAATCTCTAGGTAGAGTTCCAATTATGGGTCACCATCAAAGTGGATGACAAAAGTTGCTGAAGCTGGAGGAAAATAGCATACTACTATAAAGAGACATTTTACCTATACCCTACAAAGATTGAGCAACACAACCCCATAATCCTCTATTCTTCTTGAGAGTGTTCAATTAGATCAAGGGAAATTATTTAGATTTAGCCATTGTTGAATTAGTTTCTACTTTATATCTGACAAAACTAGAGCCACCATATCGTTATGGACTACATTAATGGGGTTTCTTACGCATTCTTTGATATCGTTCCTTATCGATAATTCATGTAACAAGTACAATGCCAGCAAGTAGATCTTGTGTCATGAACTATAAGAAGAGTCAAGGGAAGCCTTCCAAAGGACATGAGATAAGAAGTCATATTTCACTATGGCAGTAGAAAGGCAATAATATATGGATATAATTTGAGAGAGGCATGCAATAGTTTAATACCTTGTTGAGAAAATCGCGAAAAAATTGGCGGAATCGCGAGTCAATCGCGATTCATTCGCTGGCCGAGTCAATCGGCAAACTACATTTCATTGCCATTTTTTTGAAAAAATCGGCAAAAAATCTGCAATTTTTTTTTCAAGTTGTGGCCAATTTAGGGTTTTTTTATGCAAGCCCATTTTCAGCTGTTAATGTTTGAACTTCGAAATTTAAAGTTTAAACCCTAAATCTGAAACCCTACTTTAGGGTTTAGGGTTTTTTCCTCTTTTTTTAAGTAAATATTGCTGCCTGATAACTATGTATGCAAGCCCATTTTTCAACTGTTAATGTTTGAAACTTTGAAGTTTAAACCCTAAACCCTAGGCTAGGCCCTAGGGTTTGGGTTTAGGGTTTGTTTTTTTTTCCTCCTCTTTTTAAGTAAATAAGTAAATATTGCTGCCTGGTAACTATGTATGCAAGCCCATTTTTCAGCTGTTAGTGTTTGAATTTGAAACTTTGAACTTTGAACTTGAAGTTTAAACCCTAAACCCTAGTCTAGGCCCTAGGGTTTTGGGTTTAGGATTTTTTTCCTCCTTTTTTAAAGTAAATATTGTTGCCTTATAACTATGTATGCAAAGCCCATTTTTCAGCCGTCAATGTTTCAATTTTAAACCCTAAACCTTAGCCTTTTGGTTTAGGGTTTAGGTTTTTTTTCCTTTTTTCAAGTGATTGTAACTTTGCTGTTACTTGTTTCCATGTGCAGGCATATAAAAAATGAGATATTTTTTTCCTTGGTACTTATAACTTTGTACCTTTTCATATTATAAGCAATACAAGATGTGTTTTGTCACATTCATGTATACTTAAAGCTTGAACCTTGTATGATGTCTTGACTTGCATTGTTGCTTTTATTGCAATATTTTATTTGCATAATGTTAATTCATTGTAATATGCATGAAAGAAAAAATTCATTTTTTTTTTTGTTTTCTTCAATTTTTTTTTTTCTGATTCATTGCCAATTTTTTCCCTGATTTTCTGTTGATTCTGATTTATTGCCGATTTTTAAAACTACCAATTGACTCCCAATTTCAATTTTCTCAATTATGGTTTAATATTCTAGCATCAAAATGAATGGTGATGTGATTAAGTGTTTGAGGACCTAGAGGGATGGATGGAGCGAAGTGGGATTGGGAAGGGAGGTGAGAGGTTATGGTTGGCAAGCAACAAATGGTAAGAGAGATGAAAGTAAAAAATGTGAGAAATTAGTGTTCTATTATCAAGGTCATGATTGACCACACTAGCACCTTGATATGAGGGAAGAAAGTGTAGGGAAGCAAATTGACATGTCTGCATAATCAATGAATAAGTGCGTTGGAAGTCAAGTACGCACACATTAAGAGTTTTGATATATTTGATGTTATAAAGTCGTGATGTAATATTGTATGTGACAATGTGTAATGTTAAGTGAAGTATTAGTTATGTACAGATAAGTCATTAGTCATAAAGTGAGTCATGAAATGAAATGTAAATGTAAGTTAAATGCATGTCAAATGTAATTTAAGAAAATGACAAGGTGTTGGGTAGTTAGTAAGTTGGAGGATGCAACTACCTCAGTTGTATAAATAAAACCCCTCTCATTTTTTTGTGTTGTTGGCATGGTATTGAGGGTTGGTATCAATGTTGTTGTTGTAGATTGACATCGCATATGGTGATAGAAGTTGGGTGTAACCAGACGTGTTTGTGAGATACTTGTGCCGGGTTGTTTGAACTGCTATGCCGAGCCATCTAAATTATTGTGTAGGGTCGTTTGAATGATGTCTAAGGCCATCTGAATATTGTACTGGGCAGTCTGAAGACTCTGAACTGCTATGCCAAATCGTCTGATATATGTTGTGTGCGTAGTGTACTGTTGTGTGGGGCCGTCTGAACTGTTGTGCTGGGTGGTTTGAACTGTTGTGCTAGGCCATCTGAAGTTTGAACTGTTGTGCCAGGCCATCTGAGATGTTGTGGTCGACAGTTTAAATGTTGTTCTGGGCAGTCTAAATGCTGTTCCAATTAGTCTGAATGCTATTCTAGGCAGCCTGAGTGTTGTTCCAGGATTCCAACAAGTCTGAACTGCTGTGCTGGGTCGTCTGAACTATTGTACGGACTATCTGAATGCTATGCCAGGCTGTCTGAACAGCTATGCTAGGCCGCCTGAATTGTCGTACTAGGCTGTCTGATATATATTGTGTGCAGGGTATACATTGTAATTGTAAGTTATTCACATTGTATATTTTGTTCATTTAAGTGGTAATGGAATTTTGTTGAAGTATGATGTATTCCATTTCTACATTTTGGCGCCATTGCCTGTTCGAAGTTGGGTCATCTATTTCTACAGCAAGAATATCTGTTGTAGTTGGCCACTCAGCGTAGTTCATTGAGAATCAAAAGGCTCTAGGGCTCATCCACTTGAAGATGGTGCCTCCTCTATGTTTTGATTAGATTCATCCAATAAAATGAGAAGGAAGGAATCCTGCAGCTTATAATCATCTAAACTAGCTCTTGAAAAAGGCATTTTCTTTTATAAGATCATGAATAGGCATTTGAGGGGTCCTACGATGGCATCACAACATTGGAAGAGGAAATGAAAAGGGGAAAAAGAACAAAAAAAATCTATAAAGCAACACATTATATCAATGAAGATTTCTAGAAATTTAATTAAATTTATCATGTGTCCATTAAAAGAATGGAAGAGTTTTAGGTCTTAGAATGTCAAATGAAGGCCTCAATCACCACTTTTCCAATCTATACAGTGTATAATTAGTCTTTTTGCCAAGAGTCATTTTACCTATGCTCTGCTAAGATTAACATAGCCCCATAATCCTCTGTTCTTCTTGAGAGTTTTCAAATAGGTCTAGGGAAATTATATACTAGTGTTTACTCATGATAAGTAGATCTCTTAATTTAGTCATTGTTGAACTACTTTCTACTTTATGTTATGATTGAGTTTCTTGTAAATTTATAAACTAAACTAGAGATATCTTATTGTTATGGTCCTTATGGACTCCCTTATTCTGCTATAGATGCTTTATCTCTTAATTTGATTGGCCATTTTTAGTTTTTTTGTAAACATAATATTATTATCTTGTTTTGTTTTTAGTTGGATTTTTGAGACACGGTGCAAGAGTTTGGACAAAATAAGGATCTGTATTCTATAAGAATGAAATAATGGTAATTTAGACCTTTATGCAAGGTTTGTTGACACTACTTTGTAAGTCATGGAATATATACATTTGATCACCCAATATGGACATATAAATAAATTGCATTTCTCTGGCTCTAGAGTATGAAGGACTTTGGACAAAATAAGGATCTGTATTCTATAAGAATGAAATAATGGTAATTTAGACCTTTATGCAAGGTTTGTTGACACTACTTTGTAAGTCATGGAATATATACATTTGATCACCCAATATGGACATATAAATAAATTGCATTTCTCTGGCTCTAGAGTATGAAGGACTTCCACTTTACAAAAACTGAAGATATTATGCATTGGAAATCTGAGTATCATGTTTTATAATTATTGTACTAGGTTATTATTATAAATTTATATATTTGCAACATCGCTACCTAATTCATGTCGTTCAAAGTGAGAGTATTTTTTATTTTTAATTTCTTGTGTGTGATATAACTTCTTGTATTCGACCTTGGCAGTACTATTTGTATCTTTAATGATGTGTATAAAAGGAAAAGAAATATCAGGGACTTGATCTAGAAAAGCAATGCAAAATTCAATAGAACATTCTTGGGAATAATAGTGAAGGGCATAATTTGTTAAAGTGCATGAAACATATTATTATTTTCATTATCTATGTTAAGCATGCTACTGTTTTTCAGGAAGAAAGATTACGAAAACTTCAATCACGATTGCAAGTCCCATTTGATGGTACTCGCTTGGAACATCAAGTAAGCATCCATATCTTATTCACTTGTTTGTTGTAAATGTCTCTCTTCTTATTAAAATTGGATGTACTTTATTTGCTTTTGGATTGAAACGAGTTGCATCTATTTTCCTATCATGAGATAGTTTGGTCCTTGATGCCCTAGGTGTCAAGTAATTATTTTTACTGCATTAAGATGATCCCTAGCATTTTGCATTTGGTGGATAATCTTAGTGTAGTTTGTTCTTGAATGCTCCAAATTTATTTATGCTTGGATTAAGCATTTTGCTGTTAATTTAGTGTTATACTGTCTTAGTTTAAGCTTCTTGGTTTATCTTGTATTAATTTGTATAATTGTATAAGATATCCCCTTTTTCTCACGAAAATTGTTGAACACGGAAATTGTTGGATGATATTTGCACCAATTACAATACAACAAATGGAAGGGAAGGGGTTTCTCTTTTCAACCTTCGGATTTGCGCCTATTCCCTACTAATCTAATTGAAATAATAAAAAAAATCTATGCTAAGCAAACAAATTAAATATGATCTACTCTTGTTGAGTTGAAGGGTGTAAGAAAATAAGTACGGCCAGAGATGTAGCCAAGTCAGTGTTGGTCCAGTGATGATCCCAAGTGTTTGGCTGAATTGCTTCAGTGAATCAGCTGTAGAATACCTACAATGAGAAATGGGCTAGCAGAAGGCAGAAGAGCAGAGACACTAACACCACACATGAATAAAGAGGTGTAACACTGTTGATCTATGAAATCCGTGTTCGATTTCTTGTTGATTGCAAAAATGTGGTACAAATCACAGCTAATTATAGAGTAGCTCTAGCTCTCTTGAAATTGCCATAGGACCCTTTACAAATGAGTGCATGGCTCTTATTTATAGACAAAGTCTAGCATTAAAGGAGAAAAAACACCACTATGGTGATCGGGAGCAATTGGACTAGATCGGAGTGCATTTTCGGCAAACAGGGCGCATTGCTTCCGAACGGGGCACACTTTTTCCAAATGGGTCACACTTGCGCCAAACAATGCGCACTATTTCTGAACGGGGAACATTGTTTTCGAACATAGAAAAATCAGCAAAAAAGGACTAAGAAGTTATTAGGGGATACTGCTTTGAAAAGAGGTGCACTGGAGTGGATTGAGGCACATTTCTAGTGAATGGGGTGCACTGCTTCTAAGTGTGGCGCACTTGCACTGCATGGGGCACATTGTTTTCAAATAGGGTTCTCTTGCACAGAACAAAGGGCATTGTTGATGGATGAGGTGCACTATTTCCAAACTTAGAAAAATCGACAAAAGGGCTAAGAAGGTATCAAGGTGCATTGCTTCGGAAGGGGGTGCATTGGACTAAATCCAGGCATATTTTTGGCAAATGGGGTGCATTGCTTCAAAATGGGGCATATTGCTTCTGAATGGGGTGCACTATTTATGAACTTAGAAAAATCAACAAAAATGTTCTAAGAAGGTATCGAGGCACATTATTTTGGAATGGGGCGCACTAGATTGGATCAAGGTGCATATCTGGTGAACAAGGCACATTGTTTCTGAACAGGGCACACTTTCATTGAATAGGGCACACTGATTAACACCTAGCCAATTTTTGTTGAGTTATCACTGCTCTGTCTCATACCTTAATTTGTATGATGAATCTCCATTCAGATCGTGATGGTAGTAGCAGGCTCCTACGTTTCTGGAAACTCACTAGGACATCAATCCCGATTGATGGAGGATCCCATATTGTGCCTTATTGTTGGGCATGGAGTCAAAATTGAGGCCATATCATAGCAAAACTGCCAATTCGTGTGTCACCTTCATTTAGCAGGTTTGAAAGTACCTGCCAATCTGCATAGGATGGTGGATCTAGATTATAGATTGTCCTGTACACACCTAATGTTGTTGGAGAGAAGAGTGTCAAGTGTGAGGATATGGGTTCGATGTGACAACAAAGATGATGGTGTGAACAGGGTGGTGATGGGTGATGAGAAGGGTTGAGACAAGGACACATGAGGTAAGACAACAATGCTTGCGGTATGGGATAGTAGAGCAAAGGAAGCATGGATGGTGGTGGTATAGTTGTTGATGGTGGCATCGATTACTATATGACAAATTGAGATGGGATATCGTAAGTTGGTAATGGCAAATGGGATGGCCCTAAAACTAGAGTAGTTAAGCTTGCTAGTGACCGTTGGACTAAGGCTACGCTTATTGGAGGTGAGATGGGCATGGTAGAAGAAGTGAAAGGGTTTTGAGAAGCAGGAATAGAAAAAATAGGAGGGTGTAGGCAAGCGAATTGGCATGTCTGTATAATCAATGAAGAAGAGCGTTAGAAGTCAAATACGTGCACATTAAGATTTTTGATATATTTGATGTTATAAAGTCGTGATGTAATATTGTATGTAACAATGTGTAATGTTAAGTGAAGTATTAGTTATGTACGATAAGTCATTAGTCATGAAATGAAATGTAAATATTAGTCAAATGCATGTAAAATGTAATTTAAGAAAATGATGAGGTGTTGGGTAGCTCGTAAGTTGGAGGATGCAATCATATTTAAAAAAGTCGGAATCAGATCAGAATTGGCATGGAAAAATAATGGGGAAAAATCGGGAATCCAAAAAAATAAGGAAAAATTGGCCAAAAAAAATCCTGAAGAAAATGCAAGTTTTCATTGGAAACAAACTTTTTCATGCATATCACAATTTTTTGGAAAAATTGGCAAAAATAGCCGATTTTTTTCGAAGATTGGGATTTTGATGCTATTTGAATTGACAACCTTGCTGAATCGGAAAAAATCGAATCAGATTGGGATTTTCGTAACTATGGATGCAACTACCTCCTTAGTTGTATAAATAAAACCCCTTCCTCATTCATTTGTGTTGTTGGTATGGTATGTGGATATCAAGGTTTGCATGATATTGAAGGTTGTATTGAGGTTGGTGTTGTACATTGGCATTGCATGTTGGCTGTAACTAGGCATGTCTTTGTGAGATACATGTGTTGGCCCCTTTGAATGCTGTTCCAGCAAGGCTGAATGCTATTGCAGGTTGTCCAAATGCTGTGCAACGCCATCTGGGTGCTGTTCCAACAAGTCTAAATGTTGTTTTAGTTCGTCTGAGTGTTGTCGAGCAAGTTTGAATGCTATTCAAGCGAGTCTGAATGCCATGCCAGGCAGTTTGCATGTCGGCGATGATGAATTACTTGATGATGACAGAGAGTTGCCTGATAGTGGCAAAGAATCATGCAATGACAAGTTATGCGTCGGTGTGGAATTTCATGACAACAAAGTACATAGGGCACTTGAGCAATTGCAAGTTGATGTGTTTGATGGTGAGCGGGATGGGAGTTCGACATCGGTGCAAATGCAAGATGGCATGTATGCTAGTGCGTGAGACAGGAGTCCAACACTAGAGCAACTATAGGTTGGTGTGCTTGATGGTGAGCGGGATGGGAGTCCGACATCGGAGAAATTGTAGGTTGGCATGTTTCATGGTGCACGAGATAGGTTTCTGACATGAGAGCAATTGTAGTGGGGTGCACCTGATGATGTGCATGAAGAGGGTGAGACACGCGAACAACCATTGCCGATGTCAAGTCAATCTATTGGCATATCATGTAAGTGTCCAATGTTTCATGGAGGGTAAACAAAGGACCCAATCAGGCATTGGAAAATCTACTTTATAATGTGGAAAGATAATGGGAGAACAATGATGAAGATTGGAGGAGGTTATTACCTGCAACATTTCATGGAATCACATTGGATTGGTAAATGAGATTGCTAGACGATGAGTACCAAACTTGGGATGAGTTGCACGAAGTATTCGTAAAGGAATTTTGGTTGTTCCACAATAACGATGAGGTCATTCTTGAAATTTATAGAATGGAATAGGGTGAGCAAGAGCTTGTTTATTCGTACAATCGAAGGTTGGTTTGGTTATTTAGCCATCTAGAGGAAGATCCATCAAATGCATTGAAGAAAAGGTGGTTTGTGGAGGGACTTCTTCCTACGTACAAGAAGAAGATCAAGGTGGTCCCTTCGACATCATATCAAGAGGCCTTGGAGTGGGCCTTGAACTTGGAAAGTGATGCAAAGACATCATTAAAATGTTGGGGTCATGTTAATGCATACGAGAGTGACCCTGAAGATGAAAGTGATTTTGATGTTGAGAGTGACTCTGATGGTTAGAGTGATGATTTTGAGAATGAGAGTAGTTCATCATCCAAGTAATGGGGATGAGAAGTCGGTGAAAGAAGTGACTCTGAAGTGAAGAATAATGACTTCAAGGATGAGTGTGACTCAGACAATGCAATATCATTGCTACAGGAATATGTAGCACAAAGGGAAATTGTACCAAAGGAGGGATGCCACTAGTGATGCATTTTGTGACAATCGCTAGAAATCTGGAAGATGCCGAATTTAGTATGATATTGAGGGCAAACCCATTGGCCAATGTCGGCGATGCCATTTGTGGGGGCACTTCACATGTGAATGTCAAAGTGCTACAAGTCAAGATAAACTAGTGATGTGTAGAGTGTTCAAAGTGCCGGAGAAGAGTCACAACCTTGGCCTTGAAGCAATGGAGGTGAACTTTATCAACCTGATTGCATTAAGGAGGTGAACTTGATAAACCTAATTGTGATTGAGGAGGTGAACTTGATTACAACAGAAGCAAAGATCGAGTAGATAGTTGAAGTTGCGCAGCAAGAGGATGTTGCACAAGTGGTTGATGTAGACAATGAAGCGAGTGATGCAGTCTGAGTGAATGATACAAACAATGAAGAGAGAGAAGAGAGATTGTTTGTCGTCTGGTTGTCTACTGGGGTTGTCTAGCTATTTAGACTTGGGATGCTTGGACCCAAACCTTGATTATCAAATCTTAGGCTACCTGAGTTGGGACCCAAAGTGTTTAGCAGGGACAATAAGTCCTTAAGCGGCCCTTAGGCCATTTAACCCAAGGGGAGGGCTGTCTGGACCCTCCCTAGGCCGTTTGAGCCCCATATTACCCCCTAGCCATTAGGCAAACACCCCAAGTTATCTGAAGACAGATGACAACCGTCCTATGGTCATGCAGGGTCGTTTACAACCCAAGTTTGGGAGGAATATGATGTCGGGCTATCTAGAGATCACGTAGAGCCATTCGAGGAAGAGGACGAAGCGGCACAAAATTTGAGGCAATGAATTTATCTGATTGGAAGAGCATGCAGTACAAATCATTTGGAGGACAGTTTGATAGGAGAAGACTGTACAAAATTCCGTACAGGTCGTTTGAGCGAAAGAGCATGTCGTACGAACTATTTGATTGTAGAGGAGCCATATTGTCCATAGCTAGGCCATTTGAGGCAAGGCTGTCCGGAGCTGGGTCGTCTAGAGTCAGCCCATCTAACACAGAGAGTTGGTCATCTAGCCCAAGGCCGTTGTAATACCACTATGTGATCATGATGTAATACAAGTGGGTCCCATTTCAATCCCATATCCATTTTAAAAAAAACATATCAAACACATTATACAACAAAATTATGTACGATTGGTACGAATGTAACAACTCATATGAACTTTTTTGCTCGTTCAGACATTCATGTTGACTAATCTGTCCGCCTACAAATATAAACAAAAAAGTTATTGTTAATATATTAGGAGTTTATTAATTATTTCTTTTTTGTTTATAGTGTTTGTCGAGAGCTCAAATTTGAAAAACGTGAATGTTTATAATACTTGGTAACTTGTTGTTGGTGTCATTAATTGTTTTCCTTTGAGCAAGTGACTAATGGTTAATTCTCTATGCTGTTCCAAACTGAGTGAGTAAACACACCTTGTGGAAACTATGGTTAAGTATTTTGTTCAGTGCTGCCACAAAATTTATTTCTACTTTTGGCTTCCTTCAAAGGAAACTCTTTATGTTGAACGACAAGTGTTACAAAACTATCCTTGTTGAACTGAATTGCATTTGAAACCTTATCACAAAACACAACTATGTACAACTCATACAAACATACATGCGTTCATGCAGATATTCTTGTGGACTAGCTTGTCCCCTTACAAATATAAACAAAACAAAATCACTGGTTGATAAATCACGAGATCATCTGTGGTCAAAACATCTGTAATTGTTTTGCTTTTGTTTTGAATGTTTGTTGAGAGCTCAATTCTGGCAAAGTTAAATGTTTATTGTACTTCACAAATTTCAGCAAGTGGACTAATGGTCTAATTCTCTCTGCTGTTCTGAACTGACTGAGTAAACACACCTAGTAGAAACTATGGTCAAGTAATTTTTTTTTATGTTGAACGACAAGTGTTACAAAACTATCCTTGTTGAACTGAATTGCATTTGAAACCTTATCACAAAACGCAACTATGTACAACTCATACAAACATACATGCGTTCAAGAAGATATTCTTGTGGACTAGCTTGTCCCCTTACAAATATAAACAAAACAAAATCACTGGTTGATAAATCACGAGATCATCTGTGGTCAAAACATCTGTAATTGTTTTGCTTTTGTTTTAAATGTTTGTTGAGAGCTCAATTCTGGCAAAGTTAAATGTTTATTGTACTTCACAAATTTCAGCGAGTGGACTTCTCTGCTGTTCTGAACTGACTGAGTAAACACACCTAGTAGAAACTATGGTCAAGTAATTTTTTTATGCCACCTCAAAAAAGTATTTCTACTTAATCGTAATTTTCAAAGGGTTTTAAAACCAGCATCTGAATTGCATTTGAACCCTTGGCATATATTTATCTCTTTTTCTATGAGGACCATAAGGATTTATTTTAAATCATTAGTACTCCTTGCTATTTGTAATTTATTTGCCCTTCTATCTACTTAACTTCATTATTATTCATAATATCTTTTTTATGTGTTTTGGTAATTTGAATCTATTGCATAATATGCTATTCACAAAAACATTTTTCACCTCAGGAAGCTCTCAAAGCACTATGGCAAGCATCATTTCCTGATGTTGAATTGCGGGGACTAATCTCAGAGCAGTGGAAAGATATGGGCTGGCAAGGTTCAGACCCATCAACAGATTTTAGGTATGCTCTTCTTTACCTTTACCTGAAAATGTACTTAATTATTCTCGTTAGGCCTGCATTATAGGAGCCACATTAAGATATGGAGCATGCACATAGGGTTTGAATCCAGGATTTTTCAAGGCAATCACTCAGCCTTACTACTGTATCAGGGCCTACTAGGCAATTCTTAGAACTGTATCTTATAACAACAGGAGATGATTTTGAACACACACAAACGTACACACACACATTCTTCTAATCATTACAGTTTTTGTCTCTTTGCAAATAGCATTGGATAAAAGATTCAAATCATGCCAAACATCAGAGCCAAAACCATTACTCAAAAACATGAAATCATCTTATCTGCAGATCTCATCCTTGGTGTTGATGGTGGCATATTTTCTGTTATCATTAAAGGCTCTACTAGTTTCACGCACCCATAAGGAAGACATAATTTTTCTTTTCCTCTATAAGATAATCATATTAATGTTCACAGATGGCCAAAGTAGACCAATGGGATTCATTGAAAAGAGCTTTTACAGATATTTTGCCTAGCTTGAAAGAAGCAGCTACTGTTTATAGTAACATGTACCGATTGGTCACCATTGAGCTGTCTAAATATCTTTAAGTTCCCATTCATGGTTAGTAAGTTTATAGTGTTTTAGAGATTTGGTTTTATTTTTGTCTGATCCCAGTGTTCTCTTCCCTAGTACATTCTATTTTAACTTGCTATTTTCTTGTGCCTTATTTACCTACTATGGTCATTTTTGGGCATTTGAATAATTTCATTATATTACTGGCCCAATTTAATTTTTATCATGTTTTCAGGGGTGGTGGATTTGTTTCACTTGAGAACATGCTCTTTTTTGCCAAAATGTTCCCAGTATGTGCTCTTCTACTTTGTTCATGTTTTCTCTTGGTCCATTTGATATACAAGGTTTTCTATCCTACAAGCATATCATTTTTTCTTTATTTTTTGGTTGTTCCTTAACATGGAGCTTGTTTTCTGGCCCATATCTTTGAGTCATTATTCATAAATTGTATTGTTATAAAACTGTATAATATGGTTTCTAAGTATTTGTGAAGTGCAGAAAGCATTTCATAGGCTATTATTCAAACGAGAAGGGAAGCGAGCAACTTGGGAGTATCCTTTTGCGATTGCAGGCATCAACATTTCCTTTATGTTAATACAAATGCTGGATCTATATTCAGGTTCCTTTTTAACTCATAAGTGCAGATGCTAATGTCTTCTATGAATATTATTTAAAAGATTTAAGCCATGTTTTAGATGTCATGTGAAATCAGTGAACAAAAATTCATTTACATAATATCCTAACGAGTTATACTTGAATCTTTCTTTTTTTCTTTTCCCCTTGACCTCAATCTTTTGAGGGGCATTTTTAGCCAAAACTGGCTCGGATGCATTTACTCTTAATCTTTGGACCTTGAAGGAAAACTATTTTTGTGCAGCAGTTTATCTTTTAAGTACTATTTCAACATCTTGTAACAGTTTAGCTTCTCAAAGAATTTTGTACAACTATTTTTGAAAGGTTGAACATGTTCATTTCATTTCTCTTACAATAGTTATTGTTAGTACTCAAAAACACTATTAACTAATGGACAATAATTTATTAAATACCATCAAAGTTGGAGAAAACAAGGTGCAAGAAAAAAATGCACAAGCTTATTGCCACAAGTGATGATAGTTGTACGAGGAGTGTCATATATGTGACCATTGTACATGTGAGTGGCATACATGTGAGTGGCATACATGTGAGTGTCATACATGTAATTGCCATACAGACATTTCTGTACTAAGATTGCCATACAAGTGTGGAGAGATAAGTCTGTATGTTGAAGGATAGCAGTCTGGAACAGGATAGACTTTCCTATTCATAGACTGAGTGTTGAATATTGAGATGATTGCAGTCATTGTTGATTAATTAAATCTGTCGTATGAAATTGTTCTTCCAAGAGTGGAGTACTTATTTTCGTGCTACAAATAGATCATATTTCAACGAAAAATCTACCAACAATATACGTCGGACAACAACATGCACACACACATACCTGCACATGCTCACATACATGTGTATCAATAGACATAAGGAGATTGATAGGCAGTTGGCAACTACTCAACTACCTCCAAACTACCCGTCTACATAAAACATTAAAAATATCCCATTACATTACATTATTACAAATACTTTGCCATGTGCACATTATTACAAACACTTTGCATGCGTGCATTATTATAAACACTTGTCACTTAACACAATATGACAATTGATGGCAGAACTGAGCAATTCTCATTGATGCAAGAGCCTATTTAATACATGCCTTGGCGTTACAAATAAGAAGATCAATACTCCTTAGGAGATCATTACATGCAAGAAATATTAAAATAATGCTCCATCTAAAAATGCATGACTTAATTATTATAATACTAAAATCATGTAATATATTCCTAACATCCCCCTCTTATTACATTATTTGGGTTATTACTACCCCCCTTAACTTAGAGGAGTCTAGGCTCTGGCTTTTGGCTCTAGCTCTTGGCTATGACTTTGGCACTTGGCTCTGGATCTTGGCTCAATGGCTTTTTGGCTTTGGATTTGGCACTGGCTTTGGCTCTTGGCTCTTTGGGTAAACACCTTTGGGTCCACCTCTAGGTCCGTCGCCTCTGGGGCTGCTGCCTCTAGGTTTGCCGCTGGGTCTACCTTAGGGTCTACCTTTGAGAACAAATCCTTCTTTTATAGAATCTATTCAACAGATTGTCCCATTGTGTGATTTCTGTCCATCCACAATCAACATGGATCTTGTTGGTTATTTTCTCTTTGTACCAACAATTTGTCTGAGAGTGATTATGACCTCTACAGATCTTACAAGGATGCAAATTCCAACACCTAGCTGTCACATGTCCGAATCTTCCACAATGATTGCAACTGTATTTTTTAGGTGTTTCATAGGTTTGGCTTTGCATGAACTTGGTCACACTTCTTTTGGTTTGACCATCATAACCAAGGCCTGCATTCTTTGGCCTTATATTTGGTGTTATGGGCTCTCTTATGCCTTGCCCATATTTGCCCAATCCTATGCCATTATAACCCATTTGTTTCATTAGCTTGGAGCCAATTCCTTTGGTGTGCTTTTCAAAGCACCCAAGTTCTTGTTCTTCAACATGGCTTTCAACACCTATAGTAATATGGCCTTTATCATGGCCACCACTATCATCAATAGCATTCAAGTCATTAGTATCACAAGCTAAATGTCCTTGCAATGAGATCACTTTTATCACAATAGACATTTGTCATCAAGAGCGTGAGGTTGTTTGCATCACAACAAGCATTTGTGATCAAGGGTTTGAGGTCGCTTGTGTCACAACAAGCACCTGCCACCATGGGCTTGACCTTCAACTACTCCTTTATTTCCTCTATATTTTTATAGATATCAACTGTGATTAATGCCATGTATACTTTCCTTACAACATTTATAGGGATTATAACACCGGTTTGAAGACCTTCGCAAACATCATCATCTTTGAGAATTGTTTGTAAACAACTCCTTAGTGTAACGAATTATCCATCTTCATAAAGATCCATATCTTCTGAGAAATAAAGACCCTTAGGACCCTTATTTGGTGTGGCACCCTCGTGAACTTGTGATGGATTCTTGGCGTGGTTTCTTTTCGCCTTTCCCATGTGAGTTTTAAGGTGATGGAGGGAAAAAATATTAAGGTGTCACCGAAATTGTGCCTTTTTTCAATATTTGATGACCTTGTGTTATTAACTTTGCAAGAAGTGTGAAGATGTCCAACTCCCCCTATATTACACCTTTTACAATCACAATTTTCGTGTAATTTTGCAAAATATGGATTTTGAACTTTGCAAACATATCAAATCACCCGTCAATTACAATAGAGGTCAAATATCTAATTTTTACACACTTATAACTCCCAAATTACTTTAGAATATAAAGGGCATAGGGCATTCAAAAATAAAGATTCTATAGTTAAATTTTTTTTTTTTTTTAAAACTATAGAATTATAAAAAACTTTCCCCTTTTTTTTAAATTTTGGAGACATAGATATTTTTTTTGTTGAATAAAAACTTGTTTAAAAAAATAGTCATGCACTTAAAAATCCCCCCCCTTTTTAAAATTACGTGCTCCTTTTTAAAAAGAAATGATCTTTAAAAAAATGCATGTGTGGGAATTGAACCTAGGTTGTTCGCCCACGAAAGGCCTATCCTCCATGTGCTAGCTGGTTGGGTGGACCTGCTCGTCAGGTCTTGACAGGCGGCCCGCAAATCCTAAACCGTCTGTGCTCCTCCTTTGATTGGGCGGTGCCGCTCTTCCTTTGTGGTGCTACTTTTTTGTCACTCATTTGCTCAGGTCCGCATAGGGATGACTGTTGATGGGTCAAACGTAGGGTCAAACACCTATGTCGTGTGCTGCATTGAGGTATTTTGGGTGGTTTTTTCTTGTGCCTGTGAGTGCTTTCTGTTGTTTGACATCACCACTGCAGTTTGCAATAAAAACGACCTTCGTCTAAGCCATCCCGAAATAGGGATCAACTGTGTGCCTTCCTTGGGGACCTTCTTCTTGACCTTGGTGGAATTTTTCTTTGCCTTGGGGAATTTCTTGACCATAGGCTTTTCACTACCTTTGAAACCAGGTAGCACGTTGACTATTGTTCATCCGCCTGCACTACTAAAAAACGTGGGGCCTCCTAGTTGACTTACAGGAGGATGAAACCGTTTTGAACACAACCTTTACCTCCACCTCTTTCTAGTGCCACTCTCGGGAGTCCACTTGCCCCACGACGATCGACGTTGCCATTGCTTACACCATGGCGATTGACCTCACTATCACCTACACCACGGCGATCAACCCTATCATCTCTCACTCGATCGATCTCGGATATGCCTTTAATCCTCTCAAAAAGCTCTTTGTTGCTTTGGCCATGTAGAGTGCCCTTAGTTGGATATATAAGCAGCAAGCTGACAACTGTTTGTACGTTGTGTTGGTTGCTTGTTGACTAAAGGTTTTCCGTTGTTGACTGTTTCCTTCTCTGGTAGGGGACAAATCCTTGGTCACCTTCGGAAGAGAGCAAAACCGATTTAGGTCAACTTGCTACCCACTCCCAGAATGGGGTGTGACAAAGTTAAAGCTCTTCGTCTTCAGTCACCTATGCCTGATTCAAACAACATGACGATCGACAAGTGTACGTTGGAACCTTTTATAGGTGCATGTTATATCAAAGCACTCCTCTATTGTAATTGACCACATCAACTTTCCCGTCTCCTGTAGGTCGAAAAATATCACCTTCTCTCTTTTTAGATATTCCTTAGATCTGGAGACACTTCGTTCAAATTTAATGACAAACACAGGAGATGCATTAACAAGATCTAGTGCTCACGAATCATGTAAGGGCATGCCATCGGATTGCAATGATTGTCCCTTCTCTCAAACCTCACACACTCTCTTGGCTGGTGCACTTGAGCCAAGGATTCCTTTTTGATAAACTAGATCAGCTTAATGCTGCAGGTTTAGAGCATACTCGGATGACCAGGGCTTTGATACCATTGATGGCAAAACTTAGCAATTCATTCATTGATGCAAGAGCCTATTTAATACATGCCTTGGCATTACAAACAAGAAGATCGATACTCCCAAGGAGGAGATTGTTACATGCAAGAAATATTAAAATAATACTAAAAATTCATAGCCTAATTATTATAATACTAAAATAAAGTAATAAAATATTCCTAATACAATATGACGACATAATGACAAACACTTTGTGTGCACACATTCACACATATACATTCCTACACTCAAACATTCATTCATTCATATGTTATGTAGATGTGTCAACTCATCTGCCTACAGTATTTTTAAAAAGAATATTGTAATGTGTTGCCTTGAACCCCACCCCTTGAATAGGGAGTATCTTATGACCTTCCGCCCCTATCTTTGATTGTTATGTGCTTCGGTCAACATCATGGAACCCTCAAATGGTGTAGAATATGCCATGGGCTTCGAACCCTCGATAATCCTAGTTCTTGCAACTTTTCCAAGGTTAGCAATAGATTCTGCAATATTAACAATCCCCTCAGAATCAGTTGAACATGCAAAATCATTAGAAAATGCAGAATCCTAATTTGCAATTAGTATATCGAAATCAACCATTGATGTAGAACCTAAATCAGTAGTTCATGCAACAACAACAATAGATGATTGCTTAAAGTTTGCAAGCTGCACAAAATCAACAAATAGTTCAATACTCTCAACAACAATCAACATATTCCCCGATGGGACAACCTATGTACCAATGTCAAGTGAGCAGGGACAATATGACCCAAAAATGCAATATGGACAAACACCTCAGCCGCCTCAATTAGTTCAACAACAAAATCCAACAACACTTGTGCAACAAAACTATCTAGATCATATGGCCAAACCTGTCAACAACAAATTTCACAAGGACAAAATTTCATCCAAAATTGGTAGTTGTGTGAGTATCCACAACTCTCCTAAGGTCCACAACAAGTTTTGCAAACTTAAAAATGTCATTCAAAATCTAATGGCTTTATAGTATCAACAATTTCCTCAAAACCAGCAAGATATGCAACACTATCAAATGGCATTGAACCTACTCAAGTACATGCTTTCAATCCTTGAGGAGTCATTCTATGCATGGAAAATGTTAATAACATAAGATTATGAACTCAAAAAAGAGAACTCATAAATTCACCAACAAAGAAACGTTCAGGTGACCAATTACGTGCAAAACAACACATTTTGGTGCTTCACCTGTAATGTGGGCCATTAGGTGACAACCTGTGCTACAACCATCCAACATGCCCAAACAATAAATCAACAAGTGAAAAATCAGCTTGTAGTGGTAAATCGATGCTCTATAGTCACCCAACCAATGGTTGATCAACTCATGATGGACTAATCACTAGTAATTCAAGTGGTTGTACCTCAAGTCAATGTAACATCAGCCTATGTGATGCCTAAAACACCTGAAATGAGAAGATGTTATCTCCCTACCCAAAGTGTAGTAGTGTACAATCCTTATTTTGGTAAATTAACAATTCCTCTAGAGAATCCTCTACCTACTCATGCGGAATTGTACTTCTCTCAATCAATGAGAGAACCTGAGATGATAAGGAGAGGTTCAAATAATGATGATTCCCATAGGAGAACCCCAATCCAATCATCAAGGAGCATGCCTCCAAGGTTTGATGAAAGACTTCAAAAGCAAATATTTTGAAGATGAAAAAGCAGTTATAGAATGCTCCGATTTCTTTCATAGATGAAGGATCAAAGCTTATAATTGGATGTGACGTGTTTAGTTTCTTAGATGAAGAAAAAGCCATGGAGGTAATATAGGGGAGTTTGAAAACAAAACATAGGCATTTATACTAGAGCCTATAGGGGCAATAGGAATAATTGAACCAGAATATAAAGAGGAAGGAAAGTTTGTAATATTTGAAGAGTTCACATGAGATCCCTCTTTTATAGAAGTATTTTAGTTTAGAAGCAAACATCATATAACAAATGGAGAAATATTTACTTGTAACTGTTATGAGTGCTCAAGCGTTTTTAGATGAAGGGGCTACATTAATCAATAGGGAGGTCATGATTCTAAAGATGATGTTGTTCCTTATAGTTTAGAGGTGTAAATTCAAGGTAAATCTTACATTTCAACAATTTGGTGCTTTGGAGGACGATAGTCGATTGTAAGGGAACAACACAAAAAACCACCAATGGTTTGTTGCACAAAGACAAGGGTCCAAATTGGTTGTTAACATCAAAATTCATCGTGGAATGGGATAAAAGATGAGGATGCTATCATAGTTGCAAAAAGTTTAGCACCCATCCATGCTTTTGACCACTTTGGATGGAAGAAAGGTATCATTTCCAAGGCGATTGGCATCAAGAGTTAGATAGTGAGAGAGAAAGTTGTTCAATTGTTCAGACTTCAGTATTCATCCTTAGTCCTTCTTACTCTTTTGGTGAAGAAACATACTATTTCCTAGGGCATATTCATGAAGCTCTAAATTGGAAGAGACCCCTTGGCAAAGACCCTCCTTGTGCACCACTGATTCTATTTGACTTACTGAGTTTACATAAGTATTGGAAGGTCCTAATGCGGAGCATCAAACGGGAAGACCACAATTTTCTTAAGCCTATAAATAGGATCATTTTCCACTTAATGAAATAGCTGCTAAAATAGTAGTCTCTATAAATTTCTACTGCTCATTCCCTTTGATTTTCTGTAAATATTCAAGACAAAATGACAAAAGTCAAAAACCCTATCTTACCTGAGTGGAAACCTCTTAAGAGGCGCTTTGGTTCCCATTTCTTTTCATCCCTCTCTTTCCAAGATTGATTGAAGATCTCTCCAAAGTCAGCAATTTCCTTCTTGAGACTAATTTGGATGAGATGAGTTGCCAACCTAGGAAAATGATGATAGCAGGGTGAGGCCCAAGATTTAGACTATTTTTGAGTAGGTAGAAGTTTTCTTTCTGACTCCATAGCCCAATGGACAGGTAGAGTCTAAGATAGGCCTTGTGGACAATGTAATCACAAAAACAACAACCAACATGGGAGTTGGTAAATGTGGCTCATTCCTGGAGACCATGGTGGTAAAGAAAAGGAGAAAGAGGATGAGGCCATGGGAACTTTAATGACTTAAGGAAAAGAAGGATACAAAGAAGAGGGAGAAATGATGGATAACCTTGGAGAGAAGGGCTTTGGAAGAGGAGAAGGTTCACTTTCCAAGGAAGGAGTAGCAAGACCAAAAACCACTGCTCTAGAGACAAATTGCTTTCACCACTTCCCCCTGACCACCTTTACTTCACTTCTACCCCCTATTTCTTCTATTCCTATCATTATTCTTTCTTCCTATCTTATTTCTGTTAGGAAAAATCTTCAGATTCCACACCTGCAAGAGGAAGCACAATAACAAAAAATATAGAACACGGAAACAGTAACACAAGTGACACAGAGATTTTACGTGGAAACCTGCAATGTGCAGGAAAAACCACGGGGCAATGGCAACTTCTTCTTTTATTATTTTCAGCAAAGATTACATTCACGTCCTTTGACGTTTTCCAACAACTTCACGCTCTCTAACATTATGCAAGGGATCACATCCCTTTTATAGAGCAGAGGAAGACTCCAAACTGTTCGTTTCATCTTCCAACGGAAGCCTCCAAAAAACTGTTCATTTCAGCTTCCAAAGACTCTTCGTCTTCCGCTCCCAAGACTGTTCGTCTTCCGCGTTTTGTCGTCTACCTAGACGTCCACTGCATGACGTCTACTGGGCATGACGTCTGGCCTAGACGTCTGCCAGCCCAGACGTCTGGCAACCTAGACGTCTAGCAGGCCTAGACGTTTGCCAAACCAGACGTCTGGCAGCCCAGACGTCTGGCCCAGACTAGACGTTTGGCAACTTAGACGTCTGGCCTAGACGTCTAGCAGGTCAGACGTCTGACCTGTTGCCTAGATGTCTGACCCAGACGTCTAGCAGGTCAGACGTATAGCTGACCTGACCTGTTGCCTAGATGTCTAACCCAGACGTCTAGCAGGTCAGACGTCTAGCTGACCTGTATACTGCCTTCATACCTAACATTCTCCCACTTGAAGTCAGTATTCGGGAATTCTTCTGCCAAAATATTTCATCCAGTGCCAATTGCCCAATGCTGCCCTTGTTACTTTTTCAGCAAGCCCAGAGAAGTTCTCGCACCACTCAAACTTCTCTACCTTGACCGGCTTTGTAAGCATATCTGCAGGATTCACTTCAGTGTCGATTTTCTGCAACAGGATCCTACCTTCTTCCACCACATTTTTGATAAAGTGGTACTTGACATCAATGTGTTTCGTGCGATCATGGAATGTTGGATTCTTCACTAACTGAATAGCACTCTGGCTATCACAATGCAACGTAATTTTCTCCTGCATTACCTTGAAGTCACCCAACAATCGCTCTAGCCAAATTGCCTCTTTGCTGGCATGAGTTGCTGCAATGTATTCTGCTTCAGTGGTTGATAAAGCCACAACAGACTGCAACTTAGAAGCCCAACTCACCGCTCCTCCAGCAAGGGTGAAGGTATATCCTGTAGTGGATTTTCTCCCATCTCTATCTCCACCATAATCAGAATCCACAAAACCTGTAACTTGCAAATCTGCCGATCCAAAGTAAATGGCAACATCCGAAGTGGCTCTTAAATATCTGAATATCCACTTCACCGCATTCCAATGCTCCTTACCAGGATTTGCCATGTACCGGTTGACTACTCCCACTGCTTGGGCAATATCCGGTCTGGTGCTCACCATGGCATACATGAGGCTTCCTACTGCTGATGAATACGGTACACGAGACATGCTTGTCTTCTCTGCTTCCGTTCTAGGACACTGGTTGGAAGACAACTTTAAGTGTGGAAGAAGTGGGGTACTAACTCGGTTTAGCATTCTCGCATATTGAAGCGTTGCAGAATCTTTTCCACATATGACTTTTGACTTAACCAGATCTTTCTTCCTTTTCTGTCCTTGTGTATCTTCATCCCTAAAATTTGGTTTGCTGCTCCTAAATCCTTCATTTCAAATGTCCTAGCCAACTGAGCCTTAAGATCAATGATTTTCTTCATGTTGGGGCCTACAACCAACATATCATCAACATACAACAACAAAATAATAAAACTGCCATCGTCAAACCTCTTATAGTATGCACAATGGTCAGCTTCACTCCTGCTGAAACCTTGGCTCTTCATGAAGGTGTCAAATTTCCTGTACCACATCCTTGGTGCCTGTTTCAACCCGTACAGTGATTTCTTCAGTCTGCAAACCAAATGCTCTTTGCCTCTTTCTTCATAGCCCTCAAGCTGATCCATATATATCTCTTCCTCGAGATCACCATGCAAGAAAGCAGTCTTTACATCAAGCTGCTCCAGTTCCAAATCCTGTGCAGCTACAAGTGCAAGTAGAACTCTGATAGTAGTCATCTTCACAACTGGAGAGAAAATTTCATTAAAGTCAACACCTGACTTCTGCACATAGCCCTTTGCCACCAAGCGAGCTTTATAGCGTTCCAACAGCCCGTTGTTGTTCTTCTTCACTTTGTACACCCACTTGTTTCCAACAGTCTTTCTTCCAGGTGGGAGATCCACAAGTTCCCAAGTTTTATTCTTTCGAAGTGCCTCGATTTCCTCCTCCATGGATTTCCTCCACTTTGCTGCATTCTCAGACTCTCTAGCTTCCTGAAATGAACTAGGTTCACCATCATCAGTTAACAAAGCAAAAGAGGACTGATACACATGAGAATACCTTTCCGGACACTTTTGTGGACGTGTAGATCTTCTAACCCAATGATCTGTCGGTTCCGGCTCTTGGTCTTGTGACCGTTGTGGCTGCTCTACTTCCTGTTCTACTTGTTGTTCTGCATGCTGATCAAAAACTTCAGCATGTTCATCTTCATAGTCATCTTCACTCAATTCTACTTCAACAGGTACAACATTAGGATTTTGTTGTACCTCCTTCCTTTGCATGGATTTTTCATCAACAATTACATCCCGACTAATAATTACCTTGTGGGCAGTAGGATCCCACAGTCTATACCCCTTCACTATATCTCCATAGCCGAGAAAAACACATTTGCTTGACTTCGGGTCAAGCTTGGACCTTTTTTCTTTGGGTACATGGGCAAACGCGTCACAGCCAAAAGTGCGCAAATGAGAGTAATCAACTGGCTTACAACACCAAACCTCCTCCGGAATCTGTCCATCCAATGCAATTGTAGGTGACCTGTTAATAAGATAAACAGCTGTATTAACAGCCTCCGCCCAAAACTTTTTCTCCAACATGGCTGCGCTAAGCATGCTTCTTGCACGTTCCATGATTGTGCGATTCATCCGCTCAACCACACCATTTTGCTGTGGAGTGTATGGTACAGTATTCTGGTGCTTAATACCTTCCTGCATACAAAATTTATCAAATTCCTTGGAGCAATATTCACCCCCATTATCTGACCTGAGACACAAAATTGACTTGCCCAAACTCTTTTCTACCCGTGCTTTGAACTCCTTAAATTTTTGCAAAGCTTCCGACTTCTTCTTCAGAAAATAAACCCACACTCTCCTAGAATAATCATCTATAAAAGTCAAAAAATAGATGGCGCCATTCAAGGACTGAGTGGGGACAGGTCCAAATATATCCGAATGTATAAGTTGCAGAAAATCAGAACTCTTACCAGGACTTGCAGTAAACCGAACCCTCTTCTGTTTACCAAAAATACAGTGCTCACATAAGTCTAAATTGCAAGACTTAATCCCAGAAAGCATACCTCTGTCATGCAGAATTTTCAGGCCTTTTTCACTCATATGGCCTAGGCGTTGATGCCATAGCATTACTGCATCTTGAACAGAAGTTGTTGTTGTTGCATGGTTTGTCACCGTATCACCGCATAAACGGTATAAGGTCCCATAAGATTCTCCCTTTGCTACTACAAGAGCTCCTCTGGTAATCTTGCAGTAGTTGTTACAGAAAGTGACAGAATACCCTAGCTTATCCATCATTTTGATTGATAGCAAATTCTTCCTCAAATCGGGCACATGTCGCACATCACATAGCATCCTTTCTCTACCATCGTCCAGCCTGATCCTTATATCCCCTCTTCCCACAATTTCTAAAGGATGATCATCACCCAAATAGACCTTTCCACCACAGTATGGCTGATATTTGTCAAACCAGTCTCTGTGGGGAGACATGTGGAAGGATGCACCTGAGTCCAAAACCCAGGTATATAAAACTGATCTGTTGTTACTGATACAAAAGGCTTCACATGTTGTCGTCTCTCCTGAATCTGCTGCACTGGCTTCAGCTGATGGCTGATTTTGCTTTTCACCATTCTTTAATTGCCAACAATCCTTCTTGGAGTGTCCTGGCTTCCCACAATGCCAGCACTTCCCTTTCTGCTTATGTCCTTTAGACTTAGATCTGGACTGCTTTCTACCTTGTTTACTCCCCTCGAACGATCGACCTCTCACAGATAGGGCTTCATTGGTTGAGGGTTCCAGAGACGTTTTTCGCCTCAACTCTTCTGCCAACAAAGCGGCTACCACATCATCAAAATTGAGAGTTCCTGATGATGAATTATTGATGGTCATCACCATATGATCCCAAGTGTCCGGGAGGGAACAAAGTAGGGTGATAGCTCTATCTTCATCGTCCATCTTCACATTAACTGAAACCAGTTTATTGATCAGAGTATTAAACTCATTCAAATGATCTACCACGGATGAAATTTCCTTCATCCTCAAGCTATAAAGCTGCTTTTTAGAAAAACCTTGTTAGTTGCTGATTTTGTTTCATACAACTTTTCAAGCTTTTGCCAAAGGGCTTCCGCGGTCTTTTCTTCAGCTACATTGAACAAGACGGAGTCCGCTAGGCAAAGACGGATTGTAGAAACCGCCTTCCTGTCAAGCGTTACCCACTCCTCATCTTTCATGCTGCTCGGTTTACTCGCGATCCCTTTCAAGGCTTGCGCTTGGTCATTCTGAACAAGCAAATCCTCCACCTTCATCTTCCATAGAGCGAAGTTCCTGCCATCAAATTTCTCAATCTCGAACTTGGTTACACCTTTTGTCATTGTTGCAGCTCCCACTCGCACAAAACCTTAGCTCTGATACCAGATGTTAGGAAAAACTTCAAGATTCCACACCTGCAAGAGGAAGCACAATAACAAAAATATAGAACACGAAAACAGTAACACAAGTGACACAGAGATTTTACGTGGAAACCTGCAATGTGCAGGAAAAACCATGGGGCAATGGCAACTTCTTTTATTATTTTCAGCAAAGATTACATTCACGTCCTTTGACGTTTTCCAACAACTTCACACTCTAACATTATGCAAGGGATCACATCCCTTTTATAGAGCAAAAGGAAGACTCCAAAACTGTTCGTTTCATCTTCCAACGGAAGCCTCCAAAAACTATTCGTTTCAGCTTCCAAAGACTCTTCGTCTTCCGCTCCCAAGACTGTTCGTCTTCCGCGTTTTGTCGTCTACCTAGACGTCCACTGCATGACGTCTACTGGGCATGACGTCTGGCCTAGACGTCTGCGAGACTAGACGTCTGGACTGGTAGACGTCTGCCAGACCAGACATTTGCTAGTCCAGACGTCTGGCAACCCAGACGTTTGGCCTAGACGTCTGCCAGTCCAGACATCTGGAAACCCAGACGTCTGCCAGTCCATACGTCTGGCCTAGACGTCTGCCAGGTTAGACGTCTAGTGGCCATACGGAATTCACACCTAACACCAAAATTGTGACCCACTAGAAGGGGCGATTCGCTAAAACCAAAAGAGCAAATCACAATTTTGGTAAAGATGCAATTCACTCTTTCAAAAGGGTGGATCATTTTTCAAGTCTTGAGGTTGAGCAAGGTTGGCATGAGACTTGAGGAAACAACTTGGCGACATTTTGTCTTCATATGGTGCTAATGAAGAGTTAGAAGGCTACTAAAGACATTTAGGGACAATTTAGAGGCAAATAGATTTAATGATGCATCGTTTTGTTTGAAGATGCCACTAAACTAGAGATGTACTAGGAGTAGAAGAGATTTATCTTTAATTACTCTTAGGTGAATAATTTTCTATAAATAGGTTCCAAATTGTAAACAACTTTTAGTCATTTGGGAAAGTCAAAGCTACACTTTGTGAGACTTAATTGTACCCATGACATCATTCAACCAATAATAGAAAGATTGCATGACATTTATGAATTGATTGTCATAGACCTTTTGATTTGTGGATGAATAGTGTTTGTGTCACTGCCCTCTCATTTTTTGTTAGTCTTTTTTCTATAATTCTGGATTATTTGCCGATTGGATCACATTGATCACTACTAATCCTGTTATGATTAAGATAGTATTTATTTTATTGCATCTACTTTACTTTCCTCTCACCCTTTTCCTTTCAAGTTTATTTTTATGCATTTAGATTAGTTTAATTTAGCTTGATAAATGGGGAGCCAACCTGATCCAAAGGTTGGAGAGGATACGTCTTGTCCTTCCAATTGTTGAAACGCGACCTCATAGGTGCATACCTTTATGCGAGTTCAACAGATACCTCTATGAATCCCATCTACCTAGGTTATGTAAATTTTCCTAACCCTAGATAACTGCTGTCCTATGTTTCTAAATAAATTAGATCTGCAATAAATTTATTCTAAACATGCAACAATCACACAAATGGCTGGAAAATGAACAACGGAAGTCAAATATACTACTGAACCTGCATATATTATACAATAGAGGATGTTACAGCTACAGCAGGACAGCCTGCTCTCTTGCTGCCTTTCGGGCCAGCAATTCACTCTTCCTCTCCTCTTTGCCTTGCAGTTCTCCTTCAGTAATTTGCTCTTCTTCTTCTTTCGGTTTTTTTAAAACACTCTTGCCCTTATCCTTTTATGCTTGAAAAGGAAATCCTAATCTCTTCAGATGTATGGTCACGATTAGATCTCATCTCATCTCATCTTGAGATGTATGGTCAAGATTAAATCCTAGTCTAAGTCACTTAAGTGAATTACAAAATAGAATCACTTAAGTGAATTACAAAATAGAATCATTTAAGTGAATTACAAAATAGAATTCGAAATGTCTCGAACTGCTTCTAGCACGTTCATATTGAAGCTTGTGCAAGAAGTTCCTGTCCGAGCTACGTTCATACCGAAGCCTTTGTCGTTGCCCCCTCACTTTTTGTTAGTCTTTTTTCTATAATACTGGATTATTTGCCAATTGGATCACATTGATCACCACTAATCCTGCTATGATTAGGATAGTATTTATTTTATTGCGTTTACTTTACTTTCCTCTCACCCTTTTCCTTTCAAGTTTACTTTTATACATTTAGATTAGTTTAATTTAACTTGATTAATGGGGAGCCAACCTGAATCCAAAGGTTGGAGAGGATATGTCCTTTCCTTCCAATTGTTGAAACGTGACCTCATAGGTGCATACCTTTATGCGAGTTCAACAGATACCTCTATGAATCCCATCTACCTGGGTTAGAGCATACAATTGTCAAATTATTGTGGATGCTTGTCAAGGTTATTTTGGATGTATTGCAAACTCTTAAGAGTAATTATACATGTTGATGTTGTGTTCTACATATGGTTATGAGTTGATTGTATTGTTGTCTTCTCTTGCATAGTATAGTTTATCAATGCAATTTACTTTATGTTCTATTTCATTGTATTTTATCTATTTGTGTGTGATTTGAATACTTCTTAATACTACATTTGGATGCCATCATCCACACAAAGCTTGGATGGTGGCATGAGTTGATGTGTAAGAATATACACCTAGTTTTTTGACCAAGACTGATAATAGTGGGCTAAGCCCGCTTGTAAATAAAAGAGAATTCTTGCAACAAAGAATGTATGACCAAAGATAGAGCATACATAGAGGAATTGCGAAGAAGATGGAGTCTACGATGGGAATTTCCCCCTTCCTGATAAGAAGAAAGTGCAGAAAGTGAAACTTCTATAGTATTCCCTCACAACGAGGGAAAGTGCTGAATTTGTTCTGAGCATAGAATGTATCAGCTTGAAGGAGGGAACTTCAATGCCAAAGATCTAATGCATGTGGCTTCCTTCAAAAGAGAGAAATCCTCATTCAAATGAACAAATTTTTTTAGACAAGGAATAGAATATATATTGATAGAAACTACGTCAATTGGAGAGGCTATTGATGGTAGAGGACCAAGAGTAGCAATTGGATCATGAATGTCTCCCATAGGTAGTCAAGAATGCTGATGAAGTTGAGTCATGAGAAACATGAATGATGGGCTGGAAAATGCAAAAGCAAATCCAACATGGGAGCATGTTTAGGAGCATACATGGAAGTGATTGCAATAAAAGTGTATCCTTTAATGTATGGAGTTGAACATCATCACTAGAGTCCACATTTGTTTAAAATTGATGGAGAGCAAGGGATCTTGGTCGACAAGCGGATGAGAGGTGGTGTGAAGAGGCTTGACAACAATAGATGTTTGCTTGAAAAACAACCCTCTCCTCAACAATTAATTGCAAAGGTGAATTCTATCAACAGACAACTAGAGGAATCATACAAATTTGGGAGACCAAAAGAATTAGGCATATTGAACTAGTTGAATCTGAACATGGGTAGGATACAAAGTATCATGGATACTATTGGAGGGAAACAAAGGCACCCAAAGTTCTATGTAAATTGGAATGAGTACGAAATCCAACATTATAGGATGTGCATCGCCATTCCCCAAGCAAATGGAAAGGATGACGAAATGGACTGATTGAGATATTTTCCTGTGATTATGGGTTTCCCAGCGAATTGGAACATGTTTCCTAACTCATTCAATACTTAAGAAGAATCATGAAGCTTATTAAAAGTTCAGTTTCCTATGTGATGATAATGAAATCATTGTTGAGATTGAAATTACTAAATAGAGAAAGACCAAGAACGTGAAATCTTACAACTTCATTTAAAGGAGTTGCTCAAAAAACTTGACGAGCCGTCCGAATGGATTGAATAAATGATGGTTTATTGTAAATTTGAAGGCCTTCCTAAGCATAATAAGAAGATGAAGATTCTGGCGTCCACCTTGTACTAGGAAGCACTGGATAAAGTGTTAAACTTGGAAAGGGAATATAAGGTTATAGGGATTGGTGACTCCAATGATGATAGTGAGGAAGATGAGCATCGATTGAATCTCTTTGAAAAGATACAATGTGGATGTTTTGCGAATTCAAGAAAGACAAAAGGACAAAAATACGATCTTGTGCGCGTACTGTAACAGTGTAGAGGGACATGCCGATACAACATGCATCACAAAAGTGTATAGCAATATTTGCGAGGTCAAGGGACATTCTATCAAGGACTGGCCATTCAGAATGAAGAACAGCCAGAACCAGGTGACTATGGTCCAGACTGAGAACATAGCCAATACCTTCAAAGGGAGTGCCAAGAGCAGTGGCTACCTTAACAACCAGCAAGGTACTCAAAAAAACAGGAAGCAAGGCACATTAACATTCTTTCTTGTTCACGATGCCACTGTTTTCTTCTGCACAACGATGAATACAAAAATGACAATGACACTCTTTTTGCAGTTTGCATGCACAACACACTGGTGGCCTTACCGAATGCCTGTCGACTCTGTGTGCAGACAGGGTTTCAGATGGTGTTCTTTGTAGCAATGGTTTCAAGTTGAGCTTCAGATAAACAAGGGGTATCTGCTTGAAATTTGATTGGATCTGTGCTTGAATTTTGACGAGGGTTTCTAGAATACCACTTGACATCCCTCTCAATCTTCATTGTTGGATTTCGACTTTTAGCTGTCCTTCACATCCCCTCTTAGTTTATCTTGGTTGTCACTCTTCTCATTCTCTCATGCTCAACGCTCCCCTTAGATTTGATGGCAGGAATTTGAGAGGTATGATAAAAATATTATGTTAATTAAAATTTCCTTGTGAATTTGTAATAGAAGTAAACTTCAACCATGTTAAGTGCACCAGGGAACTTTGAAAGATTGGTATTATCATCGACGGAATTTGTATGTCTCTGTAAATTTGTGTGTATGTCACATAAAGTAGTAATACTTTGCAAACTTCTATGCAAGCAAATAATTGTATACCTGCTTGCAAGTGTCCTTCTGTTAACTTTTAATTTGTATATATGAACTTTATTCAATGGTGGAATAATGCCTAGAAGTTTAATGAGTAGTGCAAATTTGTGGACAACACACATCTCTTTACAAACCTTTAGGTTTTAATTTTTATTTTCTTTTATGTTTTAAAATTACTTTTTAATATTTAAACTTCTAATTTAAATTATTAGTCTCTCTTTTTAGTGTATATATAACTGCAACATATCATTCTGTGTAATAATTATTGATATAAAAGTCAATATTTACTTCCCACTTGTGTGTTTTAAAATATTATTCATATATGATTTTATGTTTTTAAATAGGTTAATATAACTTAACCCCTTTGCTATCCCTATTTTGCAAACTTTTGGTAGTGTCTTTTAGCTCTACCCTTTTTGCGTAGTCACTTCTCCTCATCCCCATCAAAATGGGACTCGGGGGAACACGGGTCACTACTAGATTTTAAATGAATGAATGATGTTTGTCAACACCTTCCATGTCTTTAATGTCTTAATTTATGTTGCTTGTCATTCTCTCTTGATTTATATATGTTTGTTTAAGCATTGGGAGTTCTACTTTCCATTCAGATGCAAAAGGGCATATCCTTTCTCAAAATTTACTGCTATACACTAAGGGCTGTGCTTGAATGTTATAGAAATTAAAATCATTTCTTCAATACAATTTTGGAAATGGACTCTAGGAAAAAGACTTGAATATAAATTGAAAAGAACATACAATTACATGAAGAAGACCTCAATTTACCTTGGTAAATTTAAAAAAAAAGAAAACGCAGCATGTTTCCTTCTGTCAATCAATACATACAATGCAAATTAGGAAGGCTATGTACTCCATTGGAACTAAAAAACACATGATGGAAAGAAATATTTGACGTCCTGCAGCAATGCTCTGCCTCTCTTCATTGCAAAACACATTTCCAGACCCCCCTCTTGCCTTCTGACTTGTCTCTTCTCTTCAAGACAGCTTAAAAATGTGTTTAATGTACTATTGATTGGGTTTCCAATCCTTCTCCTTCCAAGCTTGTATCCATTTTGAAGAAAAGTTTTGACAGCCCAAATGTATTCTCATCCCTAATGTTATTCATCCTTTATGAATCTGACGCCTGTTTTCTGCAAGGCAGTTCTGATCCTATGACTGACAAGAATCTTCTCAGAATCTTGCCCTTTCTGTGCTTGAAGAAGTTTCTCCCAGTTACTTTTGTCCCTGTGCTCTTATGTTATTGATGTCAAGTTCTCCATTTTTCTTTAGGGAAGTTACATAGGTCTCAACAAAGCTTAAGTAACCCTTTGGTGCCTTCTTAGGCATTTTGTAATACCTAATATTATATCAGCATAACCTTTTATCATGCATAGTTAATGGAGGAATCATGTTGTTCTTGACAAGAGCAACAATGTTTTAGTTTTGAATCCTGCTCTTTTTACGTGGAGTCCTAAATCACATTTCATTACTTGCAGGTACACCAAAGACACTGGCTGGGATAAATTTTTTGAGGATCCTTGTAGGTATGTATTAAAGCACTGGTGATTTGCTCCAAGTATGAAATATAGACCACAAATTTTCTTTTCTAAGGCAGACTGAACTGAATAGTTTCTGATGCAGTTCAATTGGCTTCTTTGCATTTCTAATTTCTCTGGATGTGATGTCTTGCAGAAGATGAGACGGCATTTGATTTGCTTTATTGTGTAGCATTTGAGATGATTGATGCCCAGTGGCTTGCTATGCGTGCTTCTTACATGGAATTTAATGTATGAATGTTTCTTCTCTCTTTATGTAGAATTGTCATGCACTTTAAAAGGTTATATTGGTACATGAATTTCTGGCAATTTTCCACAGGAAGTACTGAAAGCTGCACGGAGACAACTAGAACGAGAACTCTCTCTAGAAGATATTAATCAAATTCAAGATCTGCCAGCATACAATCTTTTGTACCAGTAGTCACTTTCCCTTTTCTTCCCTGTTATATAAGAACCTTGTTAGAATCGAGTTGTGACTTTTTTTTTTCTTCACTATTTGTTGATGTTTGGATCACTAACTTGTACTTGCATTCAAATTAAAACCTATCAAAAGATGTTTGGCCTCATTTTCTAATTCCATGGCTCATTTTGTATCATTATAAAGGCTTACTACAGCATAGACAAAATATTTATAACTGATTGTCATATCATGTAAAATACGAGGCATGGAGAGTGTTGATTTTACATAATCAGAATTTCATCTCACTTTTGTGGAAGAAAGTATCATTGTTAAAGGCGATGGATTGTTGTTTCATTGATGTGAGCTAACCTTCTATCTATTGCATGTTTTGATGGCTTTCTCTGTATGTAATCCACTCTAGGAATTTACTGAATTATTTCGTGAGAAATTTCTCAATATATTATTTTATTTTTCCTTCTTTGTTGGTACTACTAATGTTATGGCCAAGTTACTATAAATTTTGCTGTTTGGGGAATTCACAGATATCATAATATTTGAACACTTTTTGCTTAAATGAATTTTTTACCTTACCTAGAACAGTCTTTAGTAACGACATTGTGTTCCTCTTTTCTCTTAAACTTAGGACCATACTTATAATGACATATTGAACAGCATATGCAAACAAATGCTTATGTGAATTTCATAACTCAGTAGCTAACAACATATCCTTTACTGATTGCTGCCTTACAAAGTTACCAATGACGCAAGTTGTCCAGCTTATGAAATTGAGAAATCAAATTCAGGACAAATTAATTGCATTTCAACCATATTCTGTATAATGCATACTGTGCAAAAGCAAAGATTAGGAAGAAACATTCTAGATTTTGCATGCTGTCTTTAGGATGCCTGGAAGCCAATGGATTTAGTCATAAGAAGCCCCATAGTTCTTCAACAATCAGAGTAAGTACAGTCATTCCATTGTTGGCTATTGGAAGACCTATGAACATGTGTCAATGACTGCTTTAAAAATACGTGCAACCTGAGATTAGTACTTGCACTAGGTACTTTCTAATGCAAACAATTTTTGTGAGGTACAGATATGTAATAAGCTATGTCATGTCTTTGACGTTTACTGCAACATAGTGAGATTACCATAACGGGCTTCCAAGATAATCCCTTCTAATCTACAACAGAATAACCATTCTAGGATGAACTTTGAGCTTGTCTTGCATATAAAAAATGTCCTTATATTTCTAATGTCCAGTGCCTTGAGACTCAATGAGCCAAGTAACAATATTTACATCATAGTTGACTTGAAGCCTTAGAAGCATGCGGGATCTTTGATGGTTTCACCAATCTCATTGACTGGGCTGTAACATTAACATAATTTATAATCCGTAATTGTTTGTTGTGATCATTGTAGGCAGATAATTTGACACATCTACATGAATGCATGTTTGAGTGCAGGAATGGATGCGTGCGAATGTGTGCACACAAAGTGTTTGTAATAAGTTCTCATGTAGTGCTGTGTGTACACATAGCAAAGCATTTGTAATAATGCACTCATGGAAAAGTGTTTGCAATAATTTAATGTAATGGGGTTTTTTTTAATGTTTTATATAAACGGGTAGTTTGGAGGTAGTTGGGTAGTTGCCATCCACCTACCGATCCCGTTATATCTATAAGTACACATCTATGTGAAAGATGCAAGTGTGCTTGTTGTTGGCCAAAATGTATTCTTAGCCAACAGTTGCTTGTTGGTAGATTGTTCCTTGAAGTATGATGTATTGCAGATAGTTGTTGTGCAAGATACATGTTGAGTGTGTTGTGTATCAATTTGTATTTGTAAGTATTCTCACTGTGTGTTTTGTTTATATAAGTGGTAATATATTGCGGTGTGTTGTATTCCATGTTACAATCATCCGTTATTCAAATCTATAAACATAGAGAAAATATCAATCCAATGTTTGATTGTGGTCATCAAGAGATGCTCCATATTCATCAGTACACATTATTCAATGATAAAACACACCTCAGAAAATCGTTTAATCATGCAAACACACTTTACGGCGTTACGAAAGGGAAGTTGGTTTAGAATAGATTAGATGATGGGAGTTGAAGAAAATTTGCGTCTTTCATGGAGAGAGTATATCAGATCGATTTCAGATGTCTCTATGATTGCTATGCTTTTCTTCCCTAGCCCTCTCGTTTGAAGGGGCAAGACAGTAGATAGTGGTTTAGATTTCAAGTTAAGAGGAACTTCAAGCTTAAAGTAGTTTAGATTTCGAGTTCAAAAGATGTTTCAAGATCTACATGGAGTTTGGACCTAGCAGGTGTAACCGTAAGCTCTAACATGATTTATTTTTAGATTCAGTTACAAATGATATATTGTATGGCAGCTTGTCTCACAATTTCACATTTGGGAGTCCTATTTGGATCACAACCATTTTAGCACTAGCCGCAGTACAAAAATGGGAGAATGTCATTGAAGACACCATCACTTAACAATAGTAGATCTAGATGTGCACCCTCTTCCCAAAGCTTGTGTTGAAGCGGTTGTTAATTCAAACTTTTTTCTTATCATATCTATGTCCAATTCACACTATATTAACAGTAATTTATTAAACATATACGAATAATGAGGTTGTTAGGTGTAGAAACTACTACACTATAATTCCTTTTTTATTAGGCCTTTCTCTTTCAATATTTTGAGTGAAATCTAATACATATCTTCGGTAATACCTTTTGCATTCAACATATTCACTTGCCTTATGTCTATGATGTAAGCACTCTAAATTAACCTTTTATTTTTGATGAATCTCAAAAGTAGTCAAAATCCTTTCCAGATTTCTTTCATATGAATGCCTAGTTTTAAAAATCACAATTTAATGGATTAAGCAGGATTTGGTTTACATGCTATAAAAAAATAATGGCAACAAATAAGAATAACACGGCCCATCTCTGATTAGGGATTAGTAGCATGAATTTCACGTGGTTCATATTCTAAATTCTGTAAATTTTTTGAACTTATTATTTGATTTTGTATTTGCCTGTTGATATCCAGCCAAGTTATCTTTCTTACTGTCCCCATAGTATTGATGCCTTGGTCCACGGTCTGCAATTATCCAAACTTTGGTACATTGCTATAAAGGGTGGGCAGATGCTGAGTTGAATAAGTGATGACAAAAACCTGCCCTTGTTTATTGGATCAATATGTCAAGTTCCTTCATTTGATTTACTATGGTCAATGTTGGGAGAAAATGCATCATGCAATTTTAGAGCACATAGAATCTCGCAGCTTCTAATTCTAAAGAAACTTCTCAAACTTGCATATCTGGCTTTCTTTATGTTCTTTCTTAAATCAAAGATGATTCTGGTAAATATCCTTTGAAGCTTTATAAATGTGTTGCCTTTACCTAGTCTTGCCGAGATCTTAACAAAACCTTCTAGCCACTATAGATAAGTGTGTAGTATTTTTGAAGGCGGTCAGTCCTGTGAAAATATAGATACTCTTTTCTGCACACTGTGCCTATTTCTAGTGGTGGAACATACCATGGTGCATAGAATCATGCTACTGTGCATATGAGACTCATTTGTTAAGCTAGGTAACATCGTTCAATGAATTTAAGCAACGAAGTTTGAATTTCACCTTAAATTGAATACTAGTCGAATAAATTTGATGCAGCTGATAGGAAACTTCCTTAAATTTGATTAAATTCGTTGGTTGTGACATGACTTTAATCAATACAAGAAAACCACATGGAGACCAACAATTTCAGATTGTGGCCCTTTTTTTTTTATTGAGTGAATACTTCTTATACATATACATATCCGCCGTGGGGATTGAACCCGGTTCACATCACCGATAATGCAAGTGGCGTCCTTGCCGGTAGTAGCCCTTTTTAAAACATGTCACGTTCCCTCTAGCAGCATTTAAGTGTTTCCAGGACTAGTGTTGGAAAACAAGAGATGCCCAACAACATTTTAGATGTCCAAAAACTGTTTCCTCTAGCTTTTAAGTTTCAAAGAAAAAAGAAAAAAGAACATTTGTCAGCATGAAAGTCGTTCTTCCATCAACAGTCTTTATGCATTGCATTCTATAGCAGCTGAAGGTTATACATCTTCAATTCAATCAGTACATTAGTCTGAAGTTCTCCAATATAGCTCTATAATAATAAATATTTCAGAACATGGTCTGCCACGGAATGTAAGGATTATCATGTCAATTTCTCTTTTCTTTGTTTCTTGTAATCACAATTGAAATAATCAAATATTCTTAGGTTAATTCTTTTTAGAAGTATCTCATGAATCCAGAACAAGTGGGAATAAAAAGTGTTCACTTCTCAATCACACTAATTATACCACATGGACACATCCCTCCAATCATAATATGATAATAGTTTTTGTCTTTTCATTACATTTGGAAGGATTCAAGATCTAATGTTTCATTTTACTATACTAATCCAATGCTTCAAATGGATTGTTAACATTGTATTTAGTCAAACTATACTTAACAATTTATATATATATACATGGTAATTTTCACTTTTCTAAATTCGTTGTATTTTTTATTTTTAATTGTCATCTCTATAACACTTGAAAATTCAATGGGGCCATCATATTATTAAAATAATAATATTGGCTTTTTATTCTATCATGTGCTTCTTCAGTATTCTCAAGTTGTGCCATGATTGCCTTGTGCTTTGTAAATTTGTCATAAATCGACCACATCTTTTTATAACTACACAACAATAAGTCTTAGTTTTTCACTCAATGACTCTCACACTAGTAACTTGTTTTTTTTTTTTTTTATTTATAGTTTTGTTAAACATTTCTTTTATATACACATATAGTGGTTTTTCATTTCACAACATATTATTATTTTTTTTTTATGTATTCAACTAATTTACTATAATATTTGAACCAAGATTTGATATAGATTTTCAAAGTATAATCATTTTTTAGAACTTAAAAATTTCCTATTTGAACCAAGATTTGATATAGATTTTCAAAGTATAATCATTTTTTAGAACTTAAAAATTTCCTAATTGAAAAAAAAGAAACATTTCTATTTTGAGGTAACAAACATATGTCAAAATTGGTTTTACACTTAGAATGATCAAGACATATTTGCTAGAAGACCTCATCCATTCTCTTCAATGTTTCCTCTTGATTTGACATTCTTATGATATATTGAATATTCAATACGTATTTTAAAAATATTTATGCATTATTAAGGGTTGTGCTTGTCTATATTTTCTGTTTATTACGTTAATCAATTTTTCTTTCATTTATGATTAATTATTTCACTTCGATAATGTTTTGAAAATGTCATTAAAATAAACAAAATAACAATATTATTAACAAGGATTAATTTTTTTTTGTTTGTTTTTAAATCCTTCAAATGCTATTTTTTCCTTTAGAGAGGGTTATGATAAAATTACCTTTTATATATATAACCCTTTAGCATTGAAGTATAAGGGGTAGTTGAAGAATAACTTAGAATTTACACATCAGAAATTAAATTAATTTTTTTTTAAATATATTATATATTGTAAAATTATTCAGTAAATATTATATGATATAAAATCTAAAAAAAAAAATGATAAAAAAAGCATTTAACAAAAAGTTATATAACCTGAAGTAAATAGATAAAGACATTGACAAGGAATAAATGTAAGTCAGTATGTGGAAGTATTGTCAAAAACAAAGGAAACATCATATTTACAAAAGCATGGTTGGAAGTATAGCCTAAAATAAAGGAAACATTATATTCACAATTTTCATGAAAAGATCGTTAAATATTTAAATCGGTTATATGGAATTAGAATAGGCCTTACCCTACTACCATGTTACTTCAACATACCACATTGTTAATTAACAATTTGCATATATTGTTTGACAAGATTTGAACTTATGCATTTTTAAATATTGCTTAGTATTGTAAGTATATCTACTTATCTATATTATTTTAGTGGATCTACCAATCTCATCTTCATTATAAAGTATAAAGAAAAAAAATGATTTTCATAACTTAGCACATATTTTATTATTTATATATAATGTATATAAAATAATAATAATAATAAAATTCATTTTAAAATATCAATATATAAATTGAATAAATTGTAAATTGTTTTAGGTAAGTATAACTAGTAGTTCTTTCTCTTCCTCTTACATAGTTGGGGATTTCCATTTCTGTTGGTCCTCTACCTAGGGCGGTTTGGACTAACATACTTGACAAATTTCGTAGTCGAGTTAGTCATTGGACTCATAGATGGTTAACTTTTGCTGGTCGGGTATTACTTTTGAAGTCAGTTGTGCAGGCTTTACCGGTGTATAGATGCCTTATTCAGATTGCTCCAGAAAGTTTTCTTCATGACCTGGATTCTCTTTCTAGACAATTCCTATGGGCTAGCAATCTTGGTTCCTCAAAATGGAGTCTTGTTAAATGGGAGACTATTTGTCGACCAAAGCAAGCTGGGGGATTGGGTCTTCGTCTAAGCTCTCTTTCTGGGACTTCTTTGGCTGCTAAGCTGTATTGGCGTTGGTGTAGTAATCAGAAGCATACTTGGGCCAAGATTATCTCCCACAAGTATCTTAGGGGAGTGGAAGGTTCAGAGATTCCTCGATACGACTTGATTGGTCGAGGATCATTTGTTTGGAATACTTTGAAAAAGGGAGCAAAGTTGGTTAAGCAGGGGTTATTCTGGATTTGTTATACTAGGTCTCGGGCTCTTTTTTGGCAGGATTCTTGGGATGGCTTTGCTCCTCTTCTTAGCGAGTTTCCACATCTTCAAGATCTTGCTCAATGCTTTTGGGATGCTGGATGGTTGAAGGTGGCAGATTTCAAAGCCGTTAAGTCCTTTGGTCGGATGGTTAGTCTCCAGGTGGAAGGATCCTCGAGAATGGCCTACCGGTGGCACTATGGATGCGAGGGCGAGCTGGCCCGTATTCTCGCTAGCCGTCCTTGCTCTTCTCTACCTGGGGATGATGGGCTAGCATGGGGAAGAGATAATAGAGGGATTTTTTCGGTTGCTGCTGGTTATTGTGTTTTGGATCGGCAGCGGTTTGGTGAGGAGGAGGTTCCGTGGTGGAAGCAAGTTTGGAATAATTTTATTTGGCCAAAGTGTAGTTTTTATGGGTGGCAGGCTACTCATAATCGTTGTCTCACTTGGGATAATTTTCAAAAGCGTGGGTTTGTTGGCCCCTCTTTATGCTATAACTCGTGGGAAGGTCGAAGAATCGTTGGGCATTTACTTCTCCAATGTGACTTTGCTCGACAAGTCCGGCATTATTGGTGGGGAGTATGGAATCACCCTTGTTTGCATGCTTCATCAATAGTTGATTTTTGGAGGAGTATGGGGCGGCCTCCTGCAGCCGCTTTCTTTTTACAAGTTGGATGGAGTATTGGTCCTTCATGCATTTTTTGGCAGATTTGGCTTGAACGGAACCGTCGGATTTTCCAAGGTAAGGAGTTAACTACTTCCCAGGTCTGGCAGAGGATTTTGCGAATGATCCAGGAAACTGTGTCTGCAAAATGTCAGATTATTTCTCCCGTGGACCATGCGGAACGTCAGATCATGGAAAGATTAGGCTTGATGGTTAATGGTCCTGGTCCTAATGTCTCTTGCAGACGGATGGGTCAGAATAATCAGGTGCGGAGGGCTGGCAAATGGAATCCGCCTCCTCCGGGAGTGCTGAAAATTAATACGGATGGATCTTCCCGGGGTAATCCGGGTAATGCTGGTATTGGTGGTGTGGGGCGGGATAGTAGTGGTACTATCCAATTTTTTTTCTCTTGCTTTAAGGGACATCATTCTAATAACTTCATGGAAGCACTCGCAATTTTATATGCTTTGGAGCAAGGGTATGCTTTGGGTTGACGTCGTATTGTTTGTGAATCTGATTCTCAGATTGTTATAAATTTGTTAAATTCTGGAGATAGTCTTCATGGTTGTTGGCGGTTGAGTTGGGTTGCTCGGCAAATTCTTAATATCTCTGCTCACTTGGAATTCATTTCTTTTGTGCATATTCCTCGGGAGTGGAATAGGGTAGCGGATTTGTTAGCTAAATGGGCTTCTAAGTTTCAAGATGGTTTGGATGTTCAAAATTGGTCTCAACTTTCTTCTGATTGCTCTCAATCTCTCTCTTCTTTATTGAGAGCTGATATGTCTGAATAGCTTCTGCTTTTTCTTTGTATCATGAATGTTTTGTTGAGTTAATAAATTTTTACCCTCTTTAAAAAAAAAAAAAACTATTCTTAATCTTGTCATAACTCATTATGAAATTGACAACTTAATTAACTGACTTTGTTTTTGTTTTATTTTTTAAATATATTTATATTAAACATTTTTATATAGTAAAAATTATGCTTAAGAAAAAAAAAAAAAAAAAAAAATATATATATATATATATATATATATAACATTTGAAAATTTCATTTTAGAGTTTGAAAAAAAATACAATGAGATAAGTATTGTATACCTTCATATAAGCCTGACTAAAACAACCTCATTTAGAGCTATTCTAGAATCTTCCAACAATGACTCAAATTTCTATGAAAAGTCTACTAGACCTATTACAATTATAACAACCTGTTGCCAGCCTTCAATCATCTCACATAGTGCCATTTTGGTACTTTAGCCCTGTAGCCATCAATCATATTATAAATGACTTTAATTATGAAAGGACATAAAAAAAAACATAAAAGATGTCTTAAACCACGATTTCTATCAAAAGGGTGTAGATTGTGGTGGAATCAGTGCTACACACTTCCTTTAACCATATATCAACCGGAATATCTAAGGCCACTTTTGATAGACCATCTACTTCCTCATTTAGTTTTGTGTAGATATGTTTATAAGATATCTTTGCAAATTATGGTTCTAGCAATTTTGTTTGCTCATAATAAGGCCTGAGCATCAAATTTTGCATCCTTACTAAACTTGAAGCCCAATCCACCACCAATTTTGAGTCACCAAAACTTGAAGGTTTTTCCTAGTTCCATTGCCATTCTTAATAAAAAATATTAAAACCTTCTACTCTACGACATTATTGGTACCTTCACCAAGACCTGCTTTGAAAGCGAACTTGTAATTTTTATATATTACACTCCTCATGTCCCACATCTATATGGATTGTCTTGACAAGCCCCATTAAAAAAAGCCCAAGACTTCATAGTATCCACTATTAAACTACCAACATGTCTAACCACCTTTAATTTTGGGGCTTTATTTATGCCTTCATAAGTATATTTGATTTGTGCTTTATATATATAAAAGTAATTGAAACAACTCCCACTCATATTACAATAGTTGGTAATTATGCATGCATGGTTTGGCAAGTTTTGAACTTGGTATTATCTTTGAAAGTCGAGGAATATAAATGAACGAGCTTATGCCATTTAACAGATAGACTTAAAAATGTTTTTATTTATTTATTATTATTATGGTAAATGAAGGGGTTTTAAAAGGGCCCCAAACCTTTTACATTTGCCAAAGAGAAAATCACTTCCAACACCTACATATTTTACAAAATTTGGACTAAAAATGAGCATGTTGCATACTTAGATACAAAAATTTTGATTTAAATCCATCTCGTTTCTTTAGAATCTTTAGGAGCTTTAATCCATTCTCTACTAGCTTCAAATAAGATCTCCAATTTTGCCTTTCCTGAGAACTTTGAAAGCTTTTGCCTAGTCAGCTTTTTTTTAATCAACTCCTAAATCTCAGTTTAGTTTCCATAAAAATTGGCCCCAAGCTAATAGATCTTTTGTCGTGATCAACTTCCCTAAGGATTTGAAACTTCTAACCCAACAACATCATAAGTGTTTTCCTCTTTCAAAGTTATAATCAACAAAGCCTTAGAGAAAACATCATTCCATACCTTGGATCCAATCATCTGAACTCTCATGGTTACCATAACATTAGCTACAACATTACCTTCCCTATAGATGTGCTAGATCACAAATGACTCAATGCCTGATAGTATATTCATTGCATCATGAATAATACTTTCAATGCTTCAGCTAGCGGTTTGCTTGACATTCAAACTGTTAATGATATTCATAGAATCCCCTTCCACTATAAGCTTCTTAACATTAGTCATTTTTGCAAGCCTTACTCTTGTAATCATGGCTCTCGCCTTTGCTACATGGTTTGATGTATGGCCAAAGTTCACCGTGTAACAAGATATCACTACCCTTGAGCTAGATCTCAAAACCCCTTCCCCTCCAACCTTCCTTGGATTGCCTTTAGAGGCTCCATCAAAATTCAGTTTTACCCACTCTAGGGGGAGGAGTCCATATTGCCTTTCTCTTTGGCTAGCTAATCTGATTCCTTGTAGCTCTCAGTAGTCCCCAGTCTATTGTTATTTCTTTCTCCAGCTCATTTTCATAGATTTGGTTGTTCATAATAACCACATTTTTAGCAATGGCATTTATGATACTCATGATAACGACTTCTACACTATTAGCCTTATTCTAGAACACTCAATCGGGGGCTATGATAAGGGTTAACTTAGCTTTCCCATAAGGCCTCCAAAGACTTGCTATCACCCATGAATTTTAAGTGACTGAAGAAGTGCATGCCAAACCTCCAGAGGAAGGGAACAATAGACAAAAAGAAGATCAACTGTCTCCTCATCCCCATAACATAAATAACACCTATTAGGAATGATCCCTCTTCTCTAAGATTGTCCAATCGTCAATATCCGATTTTACAATGCCATCCAAAGAAATAAAGACACTTTCGATAGGAGGCCTTTAATCCAAACTCCATGTGAGGGAAAATTCTGATTCTCCTTATTCCTTTCAAAAATAAAAGCAGACATAACGGTAAATATTCGTTTAAGATTAAGACCCCAAAAGAACCTATCCTCTCTTATATTGAGCTTCAAATAGTAATGTTGTAAACTGAGATTGAGAGAATTAAGCCTTGTTACCTTCTTGTTGTAATATGTTACAATCAACTTACAATCTAGAAACAAAATCCTAATAATAGGAATGACATGTGGAAAGCTGAAATAACTTCTTGATCAATTCTTGAATGACTCTTACATGAGTACTAAAATGACTTAGGTTTCAATTTTGAAAACAAATATTGTTTTGAAATCTATCTTTCTAAAAAATAAAGACAAGGTTCCCTTTCAAAACATTTTTTTTTTTGTTAATAACAAATCTTTAATATGATCCTTAATAAGAGGCTTGTGAGGAAACCCTAAGTCCTTAATAACTTTAGATATATTAAAAATGTTTTGAATTAAAAAATATAAATAAAATTAATATTATTTTTAATTAGAAATGTCTTAAATTTTTTTTAAGATTACTATTTATAAGTTTAATTATTTTTAAAGCTTTCTTAAGAACAAAATATGTAAGCTGATATGTTATATAAAAACATATTAAATATGGTTTAAGATAAACATTTGTTGGTACACTTTAACTATTTAAATTTGTTTGGAAATATTTTAAATATTTTCAACACATCATGTATTAAGAGAAAATATAAGAAATATTTATATAAAACGTTTTTTGAAGTTTTTTTATGAACACATCTTGTTAAGAAATTTTGTATATATATATATGGATTGCACAATACCCTTGCCAATGTCACATGGTACTAACACTTATAGATTATGCATGACTTATAATATTTTTTTATTATTTTCCAATATGCTTTACCAATTAATAAACAACTAACTAAAAAAAATATTGTTCATGTAATTGTGTGAATATTTTATGATGCACTTGGGGCCTAGTAGATGGGGCTAGAAATTAGTTCATCATTTTGACAAGGACCTCTTTCTTATCAGTAGGCTTCGACATATAAGCTTTTCATGGAATTTTTTATAACGTCTAAACAACCCATTTGTAATTCTATAAAACAGTTCCAATCCCGAGTTTTTTAAGTCTTCTTCATTGAAGAAAATATTTACGAAACGGGTAGGTGGTAACAGCCATAAATTTTCGATGAAGATATTGTAGACATTGCCAATTTACATATATAAAAAAATTATATATATAATAATAATAATAATAAATTAAAAAAATAACAGTTAAATGTTTTAAGATTATATAAATTTCTTCAATTTTTTTATTGTTTCAATAGCATTAGATATCTAACTATAAATATGAATGGTATGCAAGAAGGTATTATCTCTTCCACATGATTGGTTTGTAGAGTTAAATCAAGGACACTATCTATCATAAAATAATGATTGTGGTTATGAAGAAGTTGAAAACCTTGTAGTTGTAAATTTTATTCATTCTTTATTTTATCATTGTTTATAATAATTTTCTATGTATTTCATGTTATAATTATTTTCTATGCATTACATGTTAAGGGTTACATTTTATTGTTAATAAATTGCATATAGGTTCTTACCTCACAAGAAGACCAATATGAAGGGGAGCAAGCAGAAAATTAACACTATGTTTAAGGTAAGCCCTCAGGGAGAAAAAATCTACTAAAAGTAGTTGTAATGGTTAGGTACAACTATCTCACCAAATATTCATTTCTTTCTATCTTATGTTTATCTCTTTGCCTTCTTTATATCTATATCATAGGAGTTGCTTTTGTCATGCAATGTGAAAACATTGCAAATAAAAAGAAAATCCTTTATAATCCCTAAGTTAGATATTATGATTACTAGAAACACTAAGGATAAATAATGTGATACTCCTTTGTAAGATCAATGTTGTTTTATAAAGAATCAATAATAATTAATAATACCATATGATATGATGTAGTCTTAAAGACTCTTGAAAAGTTTGAGATAGAAGAAATAAATTATTGTAAGTGATGGTTTTCTATACATAGTAAGCCATTAAAGTGAGACATAAACATATTCAAGTGTTGCATGATTATATGTTCAAAATTGATGTGTAAACTAAGCAAAAAATGTACTAAAATTGGAGATTCAAGTATCATCCACAAGAATAACATCATTTTATTGATGGTGATTTCATTTAATAAGGATCTTGGTTTGTAAAGGATTACCATAACATTTATCATAGTTTTGAGTGTGTAATGATGCATGTTTTAGTTATTGCATATATTTTATCTATTATGATGATGCTATTTGTTGCTAATAATTTTCTTGTAGATTCATGATAGAAGCAGATTGACATGAAAGGAGGGAACATAATAAATATTATATGCAAGGTAAGCCCTATGAATTACCATCATAATATATATTTTATTGGATATTATTTTTGTTTCTATTTTGGATAGGATATGATAGGAATGGGTATTTCCCATTTCTAATTTCTATTTTTATAATTCCCATTTTAAGCTTCAATTTTTAAGTCATAATGGAAATATTTAAAGCTTTATTGATAGAAAAATCGTAATTGTTAATGTTTTCAAGTTTGTGGTTATATCGTCTATTATAATTTTTATGACTAAGAATATCTAAAAAAAAAATTCTCCAAACAAATTAGAAAAAGTTCCATTTCCATCAACCATTTTTTCTTTTCAATTCTGTCTTCTTCCAATGCTTGATATATTAATATTTTGGAAAGTCAGTTTCACTACCTTTTATTGGATATAGATATAAAAAAAACATTAGTGCATATGAACAAATACTAACTAAAAAAATGATATACTAACTAAAAAAATGATGACTATTATACTAGTTTCTACTAATAGAATTTTTGAAGGCACAATAAGCATGGTCTACATAAAATTAAAAAAATGAGTACTAGTGTAATGATGCTTACTAGTAGTCATTTAAAGTGTAATCTGATTCATGGATGTAATTTTTTTTTTTATTAATGGTGAAAACAAGGTTTTGAAAGGTCCCAGAACCTTATACATTAGAGGAGGCAGAGAAAGATAAGGCTAATTAAGCACAGGCCAACCTCCAAGGCCAAAAGAAATAAAAATTAAACTAAAACAACCATCCAAAAGTAAAGACCAACCCACCACTCAACAGGGCATAAAGGAGAACATCAAGATGCAAATAACAAAACTCCAAACTCAAAGAGCAAGGATGAAGGCAAAACACCAAGCATATTCCTTGAGAATGGTAACCACCAGGGAGCAAAAGGGCCAGCCCCCAAAAAACACCCTCCAAAGAGAGGATCACTAGAACATAATTGATATCTCATCCAAGCAGAAAGACAATAAAAATACCTACTTGATAGGTAGGCCCAATGCTTTCAAAGCAACAATTATCAGTAACCACGAAGGAAAATTATCTTCCCAAATTTTGAACTGGCCACTATCCACCCCCAAATTGGGTATACCATCAACAACCTAGTTCCCTTCCCTATAAATATACTCAATTTTAACTTTTAACATACCTTCTAGAATATTTGATTTGTCTTTAATAATATTCAAGATAAAAACATTATCAGTCTTTCCAATGTGTAAATCTCGACTGATGGTCAAGGAGTCAACTTGAATGAGAAGTCTTCTGAAGCACCTCTCAAAAACCTGGTGAACACCCGAGAAAAGAGCCTTAGCTTCAGCTAGGTGGTTGGTTTGAATACCATAATATTCAGCGTAAGCCCAAATGACCTCACCATTATCATTTTTGACAACACCCCCTCCACCAACCCTCCTAGGATTACCTTTGGCAGCCCCATCAAAGTTTAGAATGACCCATCATTTAACTGGTTTATGCCATCTAGTAGCCAATATTTTTTGAATAGTGAATACAAAAACAAAATTCTCTATATTTAGATTCCAAATAAAAACAACCTCTAGGCCTAAGGGAAATCGTTGTACACTATATTTAATTTATCGTAATATTCTATTATGTATGACCTATGACCACGAGAACCTTCTTATGGTTAAACCCATATTATAAACTTGTAATTAACCTTAAATCCCTCTTGTTATGTCATCTTAGGTTAAACTTATTTATGTAATTGGGCTTTTGCTATGGGCATAAATTTATTCTCACCACTCCATCCATTGTATTAGAGTGTTGTGATTTTTATCCATGGATAGTATTGTGATTATTTATGTTGTCCATGGGCACCCAACAATTTTTGTCTATTTCTTTTTTGACCTTTTTATGCTTTTTGTATAAGATATGAGTGGATGGATTACTTCTAATCATTTTTTGTGAATTCCAACATGGTATTAGAGCAAGTATGGAGTGACATGGCTTGGTCACATAATTTTTTTGAGATCCTCTGATCCTTCTTATGAATTCTAGGATGAATTATTCCTTGAAGTGTCATAAGCATTATCTTCATAAGAAGCCAAGGCAAGATCTTCTATCTATTCAAATTTCCAAGAATTCTAAAAATTTTCACTAGATTTTTTGTGTATTTTGTTGTTATTGAAACCTGTTGGTATTTTTTACCACATTAAATTTTGATAAGTTTTTGCCTAAGTTTGAAACGCACTTCGCCAGTGAAATCATCTTCTTGGAGTTCGCCAACGAAATCCCTTTGGAGCTTTAAATCAGCGAAACACATGCAAAAGTATTGGCATTTTTATGGGCCCTAAAAGAGGATGATAAATTGGATGAAATGATCTTTAGATATTTCATTGTTGTAGATATTTTTAAAGCTTTTTGGCGATATATTACAATAGGCGATCGGGTCAACGGATCAAAAGTTATGGCCCCGGGAAGCTGTACCACCAAAGTCCATTTCAAGCCAAGTAAGGGAGAAATGACCTTTGACTTTTCAACGGTCATTTCGCTCCAGTTTTCAAGAGCAAGTCCATTTCGGGTGAAAGTCCGGAAAAAGTCAATTTCAAGCGAAATTCTGGCGAAAGTCAGTTTCAAGTGAAAGTCTGGTGAAAATCTAGTGAATGTCCATTTCGGACGAATATCTAGCAAAAGTCCATTTCGGGCTATGAGATAAAAAAATGCTAAGGCTCCAAGATGTTTCTCTCCAATCTTCATGTGCAAATCAAAGTCGGAGTAAAGAGGAGCGCAAGCAGCTTTGAATTTTCCACTCTGGCACCCATTCCAATGCAGCAAGGTATTTCGCTACAGTTTTCCAGTGCAAGGTAAATTCGGGCCTGCCAAGAGCGCAATGACATTTGAATTTTCAATTTCAGTGCTACTTTCGATTCTCCAAGGCGTTTTACCCAAAATTGTAAGCGTAATCCAAATTCGAAGTAAGGAGGAGCGCAATGCACTTTGAATTTTCAATGCCAGTGCTGCTCCCAAGCACGAAACTTGTTTCACTACATTTCTTGGAGTGAAAGCACTTTTTGGAGCTCGCATGAGTGAAACCGAGTTGGGCTTGCGCCTGCGAAATGCCTGTTCCTAGTCTGACTACCCTGCTTCAGCCAAAATTTCCCAAAAGTACCATAAAGCAATAAAATCAGGCGCATCCTTATCCATTTAAACACAATCGGTCTGAGAAGCTTCTAGACTTGACGTTTTCAAATTTTAGAACCCTATCTTCCATTAAGGTGGTTCCAACAAGCTAGGAGATGGTGCCAACGAGCTAACCCCATCGCTGCATTGAAGCCATCCAGTCACTTCTCCATGAGTCATTGGATTCAGGCCATGCCTCATTACTGTTTGATGAGTGCTTATTTTCTAAATTCTATCTTTGCTGCCACTGCGATGTTTTGTGGGTGTGCATTTATGTTTCAAGCGACATAATTATCTATAAAAGCTAATAATTCTAATGTAATATGATGGATTTTTGCTAGAATCTTGTTGTAGCTTAAATTCTGCTATCAATACAGATAATGTTTGGCTCTAGCTTTAGACTTCTATTCTTGTATATGTCTTCTATTGCTTATTTTCTATTAAATTCTCTGCTTTGTATGTGGATTATTATTCTATGTCTATATTTGAATCTCGATCGAGGGTGAATGCTGAAATAGTCCTAGAGATTACACATGTTGGATGACTGGTTTTAATTTCTGTTAGTTTTTTGTATTAAGTACTATTGATTCAACGTATAGTTAAGTTATCATGTTGTTAGTTCATCACCCCTGTTCTATTTGACCTATGGCCATATTTCCCATCCCTTTCAGTCATTTCTAATCTCTTTCCCAGTCTCTAATCTCAATCCCCTTAGTTAGAATATCAAAGGAACCAGCCCACCTCTAGAGATTGGCACAAGAGGTATTTCTTCCTCTCAATCTTTCAATGTTGGCCAGGTCTAGGACGCATGAATGACACATTTTATACCTAAGGCAAATTCTTGACCAATAATTTCTAGAACACCGAGTGGGATGTAAACGTTCCACATCAAAAGTAGTATTAAGAGTTGATGTTTATCTTGTTACTGTTAAATCCGAACATCTGGTGACTTTGTTGAGTTGAAGATCAAAATTTCTTGATTGTAGATGTATTTTATGCTAAAAGAAGACACCCCGGAGGAATCAAGGTTTGGTGAGCAACCTTGACCTCAAAAGCAGAGAAAAGAATGCTCACCCGACAATTACAACTTAGTGGCAAGAATCGTGATCTCTGTAGACCACTGCTATAATGGTAAAGATATGCTATCCCAGCTAGGAAGATCGTGGTCCTCTGAATCTTTAAAGTTGGCATGAGATTCCCAAAAGTGCCTTGAAGATCCTAATGAAATATAATGGTACTGAGGGAATGGCCTGAGAGCACCTTGAATATGTTACTTCTCTAGCGATCCTCCATGGCATAACCCATGAGGATGTCATAATCAGACTTCTAGTCTTATCTCTGGAAGGAAGGGCATTGCAGTGGTACAAAATACTCAAACGTAAGAGCATCTGTTCATGGGCAGAATTGGCAGGAGCACTAGTCGACACATTTGATAGCTCTCAGGATCCCTTTCAACTCTTGATGCACCTCTCCACCATCATGATAGCACCTCTAGAGAGCATCAAATACTTCAATGTTCATTTTTGGAGGAGTTGGAGGAGGATTCTAGAGGAGATCCAATCGACACCCGCCAGGCCCACCTCTACTATGTTCGAGATTTCCACTCGGATATAAGCCTCCTCCTACTGTAATTTGGGGGACATAGATTCCCTCAAGTTTTTCAGGAGGTAATACAAGCAGAGTGGCTCCTTCTCCAAGCAAAAAATTTGTAGTGGAGAGAAACTACTTCCCCATCACTTCTTTCGACGGTTGCTACCATTGTCCATCTCACATAGTATCCACCATCATGGTCATTAAAAACTGTGTAGAATCTCAGAATACAACTGTTCAGAGCACAAGAAGTGGATATCTCCCAGCATCGACAAAAGGAGTATGCATGCATTATCCCAGTAATGAACAATATGGTAGCTTGTAAATTTTTTTGGAGAAGGACAAGGAGGAAGAGAAGGGTCTAACGACAAGCTTTGAGTTCAAAGAGGACACAATTTTGCACCCTTTTTGTATCCCTAAGTATAGCACGCAAGTACTCAATCGAGACTCAATAAGCATACCTCCTTAGGAGGCTGGTATTGGGGAGATCCTGATAGTAGGGATATCGTTGAAAAAATCCTATTGTCACATCAAGGAGTCAGAGGAGCACACACCCAAGATACCATAGCCAGTGGACTTTCAAAAATGATGATATTGGGGCCAGCCATCACTGCAACCGGTACTCAAAGAAGGCTCCCATGTGGCAAATCTCTTTGCCACATTATTCATTAATTTAATGAGTACTGGCGTGCATGATAATATACCACATTGCACCTTGTTCCTAACTTGGAAAAATTAGGGAAGAGGCCAAAAAAACTTTAAAGATCAAATCAAGTATAATCAGATCTGGTTCAAACACTGCAGATTCACTAGGTAAGAACCCAATGCCAATTTTGTGGTGGCGACATGCCAATCATATCGTAAAATTTATGTAAATAATATAAATAGGTCGCATGATAAATAAGGTGGGGAGAGCAAAGTGGTATAATTTGGCATCATCAGATCTGGATGACTCAAAGTGGAAGGTACTCTTTTTTTCTTGTGTCTACATTTTGTTGTGACTCTGTTACCCAATGGATAAAGACCTTGGGGTTGATTTGCATTCAGACAAGCTAAATACCCCTCGAGTCATCAGAAACGTTGGCATTTTTTGCCACATTTTTGCCTAAGTGTGAAACGCACTTTGCCAGTGAAATCATCTTCTTGGGATTCTCCAATGAAATCTCTTTGGAGTTTTAAATCAGCAAGACACTTGCAAAAGTGTTAGCAGTTTTATGGGCCCTAAAAGAGAATAATAAATGGGATGAAATGATATTTAGATATTTCATTGTTGTAGATATTTTTGTGAGCTTTCCGGTAATATATTACAATAGGCGATCGGGTCAACGGATCAAAAGTTATGGCCCCGAGAAGTTGTACCACCAAAGTCCATTTCGGGCCAAGGGAGAAATGACCTTTGACTTTTCAACGGTCATTTTGCTCCAATTTTCAAGAGCAAGTCTGTTTCGGGTTAAAGTATGGTGAAAGTCCATTTCGGGTAAAATTTTGGAGAAAGTTTGTTTTGGGTGAAAGTCTGGCGAATGTCCATTTCGGACGAATATCTGGTGAAAACTTGGTGAATTTCTGGCGAATGTCTAGCGAAAGTCCAGCAAAATTTTGGCAAATTTTCATTTTGGGTGAATATTTAGCAAAATTCCATTTCGGGCTATGATATAAAAAATGCTAAGGCTCCAAGGCGTTTCACTCCAATCTTCAAGTGTAAATCAATTTCGGAGTAAAGAGGAGCGCAAGCGCCTTTGACTTTTCCACTCTGGTGCCCATTCCAATGCAGCAAGGCATTTCACTGTAGTTTTCCAGTGTAAGGTAAATTTGGGCCTGCCAAGAGTGCAATGGCATTTGAATTTTCAATGCTAGTGCTACTCTTGAGGCTCCAAGGTATTTTTCCCAAACTTACAAGCACAATCTAAATTTGGAGCAAGGAGTGTAATACACTTTGAATTTTCAACGTGAGTGCTACTCCCAAGCAAGAAAACTCGTTTTGATATAGTTCTTGGAGTGCAAGAACTTTCTAGAGCTCGCATGGGTGAAATCAAGTGGGGCCCGCATCTATGAAATACCCGTTCCTAGTCTAACTTTCTTGACTCACCAAAATTCTATAGAAGTGCCAGAAAGTAACAAAATCAGGTGTATCTTTATCCATTTAAATGCAGTCGATCTGAGAAGCTTCCAAAATTGATGTTTTCGGATTTCAGAACCCTATCTTCCATTAAGGCAATTCCAACAAGCTAGGAGACGATGCCAGCAAGCCAACCCCATTGTCGCATAGAAGCCATCCAACTACTTCTCCATGAGTCATCAGATTCAGACAACGCCTTATTACTATTTTATGAGTGCTTATTTTCCAAATTCTATCTTTGTTGCCACCACGATATTTTATGGGTGTGTATTTATGTTTCAAACGACATAACTCTGTATAAAATCTAGAAATTCTAATGTAATATGATGGACATTTGCTAGAAGCTTGTTGTAGCTTAAATTCTGCTATCAATACAGATAATGTTTTGCTCTAACTCTGGACTTCTATTTATATGTATGTCTTTTATTGCTTATTTTCTATTAAATTCTCCGCTTTGTATGTGGGTTATTATTCTATGTTTGGATTTGACTCCCGATAAAGGGTGAACGCTAGAATAGTCCTAGAGATTACACATGTTGGATGATTGGTTTTAATTTCTGTTAGTTTTCTGTATTGAGTGTTATTGATTCGATGTATAGTTAAGTTATCATACTGTTAGTTCATCACCCCTGTTCTATCTGTACTGTGGCCATATTTCCTATCCCTTTCAATAATTTCTAATCTCTTTCCTGTTCTCTAATCTCAATCCCCCTAGTTAGAATAGTAAGGGAACCAACCCATCTCTAGAGATTGGCATGGGAGACATTTCTTCCTCTTGGTATTTCAATGTTGATCGGGTCTAGGGCGCATGAATGACACATTTCATACCTAAGGCATATTTGTGACCAAAAAAACCCTTTTGATTCTCCATCTGAATGTTTGAGTTCATTTTTGGATTAATTACCATCTTTTTCTTCCTTATTAAAGATATGAAAATTTTGAAGTAGAAAGAAGGCACCAACTGAATTTAAATTTAATTTTTTGGAATCCTTTAAAATTAGCACATGCTCACAAGATTTCACGCTTTGCAATTGGCAACTCTCTGTTTGGAAGGATATGACTTGTTTTTCAAGGAAAAAGTTATCATTTTTAATAGTGTTGGAGAGGTAGAATGTTGGTTGTGCAAAAGGAAGTAAGGGCATCAAGGAATTTGTGGTTTGAATCTTTGCATAATGCAACTTGAGCATTCTTAGCGATAAAAATAGGGCCAATCATTTTTTTAAAAGTGTGAATCACCATTTGAACACATGGTATAACGATTAGCATGCCAAGCACTAGAACATAGGTAGGTGGTGGTTCCATGTTCAAATCTTTATGGAAAATCCTTTTGCTCATAGAGAATGACTCAACACACAACTTCTATAGAATCATGGTGGGAGTCTTCATTACTACTATGTATGAACAGTTAGTTATGTGAAGGCTCATAAGGTGTGTGGAGGTAGTGTGTCATAAGATCAAGCCTCAAATTATTTGACTTTTATATTTTGTGCTTTAGGGATGAAGCTATTAATAATTTATTTTCTTTAGCACCCAAAAGAGTGCATTAGCTAGACAAAGGATATTAGGTGGACAAAGGTTCAAGTTTGAATCTCACATTGGAGACATTTAATGATTTCAAAATTTTTGTAGACATGGGCTAATATGGCCATCTTCTATGCTATGTGGAACCATTTTTTACCTATTTATATATCTTAATCCAATAAAAAAATAAATGATTGATCAAGAAAATTAAAGGATCTAAAGTAGCAAAACAAGATTAGAGCACACTAGTAAATCAAAACCTACCAAGTGGCATGTCAGGTCTCTTACATATTTAAGGTTTGGGCATTTAATTTTTGCATTTTTGAGGTCCATTAGGGAAAATATTTTAAAAATGCATACAAAATATTGTGAGCCTATTTTTTTAAATTATAATATTTTTTGAGCTCTATGCACAGGTGGAATCAATTCAAGGGTCTATTGTAGTGTTAGGGCTCAAATTGTGTAAGATGGATCATTAAATCCTAGTTACTGGTTTCAATGGGTAAAATTACAGCACTTGGTCTACCCAAATGGTTGGTCTATTACATAGTAAGAACTTGTGCATATTTCAAGAAGATAAAGTAGCAACATTTAATGTAGAAACTTGCTAGCATAAGGAAGAAAAATGATTTAACCATCATTGCTTTTCCATATCCAAGAAAAAAAGTGAACTATCAAGGTATGGTCAAAATCACGAGTTATTTGGGAAAGCAAATACAATTGAATTAAGTCATTTGTAATTAGAGCTTTTTTCTCTCAAATTAGTTGAGTTTGAGCACTATATTATGACATTTAAGGTATTGAGAGAAAAATGAGTGGGGATTGTCCTTGCTAATATCTCCCCTTCTTTTCATATGTTGAACCTCATGGTTCATGTGTATCATATATTCTTGGAATATCAAAATAATATTACTCTTGATCAACTTTTCTCTCTCCTATTTTAGTTTCAATTGGCAACAAGGAATTGTGGTGATACTTCATAAATACATACTCATGTAAAGGGGTTCAAACCTAAGGAGGCTAAGATATAGGGGCCCAAGGGCTAGGCTAAGTCTTAAAATAAGTTAAAGATCATTTGTAGGTACTACAAAATGGAAGGACATCCAACATTGTTTGTTGAAATTACAAAGAATTGAAGCTAAATTTTTGAAGATCAATAGACGATTTCTAGATCATGAGGGGATTCAAAAGGATCTACCTCAATTTTAGAGGACTATTAGAGCATTCATTATGGAGTGAAGATATTATAGTCACTAATATCTTCTCTTCTTGACCCCTTAGTTTAGATTATGAAAGGGTGTTGAGGTGTAATTTGAATTATGACCAAGGACGACATTGTATGATGTAATCTTGGATAGACCTAAAAGCAATCAATGTACACTAGCTTTACTTTATTATAATATTTTATTATGTAACCCTATGGATCGTGGTTAACCTTGTTATAGATAAAATTATCTTATATACCCTATGGATCATGGTTAACCTTGTTATAGATAAACTTATCTTATAAACTTGTAATTAACCTTAATTCCCTTTTGTTACATCGAGTTAGGTTAAACTCATTTATATAATTGGGGTTTTACTATTGGTATAAGTACCCCCACCACTCCAACCATTATATTAGAGTTTTGTAATTCTTATTCATGGATAATATAATTATTATTTATCGCGACTACTAGCACCCAATATTTTTGTGCCCCTTTTGTTTTGTCCTTTTATGCTTTTTGTATAATATGAGTGGATGGATTGTTTCTATTCATAAATATAAAATATTGTAAATTCCAACAATAACATCATTACACTAGCATTTATTTTTTGTTAATTTAGACAATGTATGTTGCCTTAAAAAATGTTGTTAGTAGATATCATTACAAAAATAATTATTATTTTTATTATATCATGCTCAAGTACATTATCTTTTTGTTGGAGTTAAACTATGTTCAATATTAATATGCATTGATTTCTCTTAAATTGTCTAAACCAAACCAAAGAGATATTGAGATTGATATTAGGTCAAATTATATTCTCACATGTGTTTATTACTTTTTTTAATATAAAAAATTGGTTAGTTGTGTCTATAGTAAAATATTTGGGCTTCTGTTTGATATGATTCTATTGGCCTTCATATGAATTCACTTGTTTGCTAAAAATATCATACTAAGTAGATTCTTGTGCCTCGTAGTTTAGACACAATGTACCCATGTTTTTTATATTTTGTGTCTTAGTTGTTATTGATGTATTACATATTCTTTTCATTTACAATGCATAATAATGATAATTTTTATTAGTATATTATAATGATGATATTTTATTTACAATGAATTCTTTTCAGCTTCATCACTCATAAAAAGGTCAATGTGAAATGAAAGAAGCATACAACAAGGTGAAAAATGTTAACAATGAAAATTATTTTTATTTCAGTGCCAATATTTCCAAAAAATTGAAAACTTGGCTATATTATCTTTGTCAATATAATATGCTTTTTCACTCATACATGATTATGAAAATAATGCATCTAATGATGTCTATTCTTTCCCTTTATATTCATTCTTATTATACCATTACACAACAAATACATTTCAACAAAATAGATATAGAGTACTACATGTGTGGATGATTATAGTGTGGCCTTTCATCTAGGACTTCTCTTCATTCACATAAGGCACTATAACATTTATGTAAGATTGCTTAATCCATTGATATTTTGAGAACTGTGCGGAGTTCATATTGCCTATATGTTTATGTATGAGTATGAAATAAACAAGAAGCATGAAACCTATTGCTCATGGAAATATGAGAATATAGAATTCATTGATGGAAAAATAATTAATTTACCTTCATTTTCTACTATAGATGCTAAATAAATAATTATAGATGTAGTTTGGTATTATGTAGTTGTTAAATATGGACATGTTTTTATTATATGATTAGGTTAATAAAATGTTGATGGAATTTATTTTTATAATATAATCATTGATTGAGTTGCTTCATCTTGGTATATTTTGCTCACATAATAAATCCAAATTTTACTATTATATCTTTCTCAATGAGGAATGTTTGACATTAGCATGTAATAATCAATATAAATGTAATAAAATATCTACACATTAGCCTACAAAAGTGTACAAAATCACCTTGCTTGAGTTCCATGAGGTGTGAAAATGAATTTTGCAATGTCAATATTTATGATTTTATATTGATATTTTGTTTCATGAGATGTTAAATGGGTTTGTATTATTTTATGGTCTTAATATTAATATTAGTTCTACCATTCCTTATTGTATTAATTATAATTTCTTCATAATTTCCACCTTAAAATTCTTCACATTTTTTTCTTATTTCATTTTTATCATTATTGAGCTTGTTATAATATCATTATAATAAAATCTATTCTTTGATTTCCTCTTATGAAGATTCATCCTCATCTTAGAGAATACACATGTCATCATAAACTTGGGTTTACCTTCTTGCCTTAATATCATTTATTTTTTATTTATTTTTCTTATAACAATTAACATTGCATGCATATGTTAATTGAAGATAATCCTTTGTGAAGATCACCGTTATTGAGTCATGAGCAACTCATGGCTGAAATATTGCCATTGTTTGTTGAAATGTAAGTTATGTTTCTAGAATCGAGCGAGGCCAACTAGTTTGATGAAGAATATAAAAGATTTACCTATGGCATTGTAAAAAAATAATATTTATGATCACTCTAATGGCTAAGGAATGAATATGAGGGTTTTGTAGATGGGAAATGCGGCGTTATGAGTAAAATCTCTGTTGAAGATTAAAATCCAAATTTTAACATTTCAAATATTTATGGTGGAAAACCAAAAAAAGGCACTTGAAGATTTGTTGAGCTAATTTTAGGATTTTTACCCACCCTTGGGGCTTTGTCGAAATCTATGCAAATTTTAGGATTTTGGCCCATACTTCGAGCTATACCAGAAGCTATGCAGATTTTAGGGTTTTGAGTTTGTGGGTTTGAAAAATTGATTTCATTGTTGCATATCATAATAACCTAGAGCAGCTGATGCAACCTAGATGTAATGAGAATTGGTTCAATGCATGCAACTTGGATGTAGTTCTTTACCCTCGCATGCAGGTTCAAGAGACTAGATTGTCTAGTTTCAAGGCTTTTTCCATGCATGCACTATGAGATTTTGGTCAAATATTTCATTGTGGTGTAAAGGTTTCCAGTTGCAAAGGAAGGTATAGTTCAGAGTCATCATTTTTTTTGTGTGGGGCTTTCTCTCTTTTCGATGACAACCTCTTCAGGGGACCTTCCACTTCCCTCTTTTCGAGATGTGGTGCATAATATAGGTACTAAAGAAGAAATTGGATGCTATTTTCGAGGTATTAAGCATGCAACTATTAAATATGGAAAATACAAGAGATCACACAACCCTTAGCCCCCAATAAATACCTGGAAAAAACTATAGAGTTACCGTGATTCAATGTAAAATCAGAATCCTTTCAACAAGAAAATTCCTATTTATCTGAGTAGGCATTAATTTATTGCTTCACAAATTTTTGGTCGATGGAGCAAGATCTACAAAATTGGATAAGAGAAGTCTAAATCCAAAGGGATATGTAGAACTTAAACTTTATCCTAAAGGCTTTTTCATAACTACTTTTAGTTGCTTGGAGGATACGAAGAGGATTCAAGATGGAGGCTCTTACTTCATGGCAAGGTGGATTTTTATGTGAAATTAGACAATAGGTTTTGATCCCAACAAAATAAATTCAACCAAATCCCTAGTCTAGGTGCGGTTGTATGCTCTGCCTCTAGAATTTTGGAATGAGGAAACGCTGAAAGGAATTGAAAACACAATTGGAGAATATGTAAGAATGTCCAAAGTAACTAAAGAGGTTCATGTAACTACCTTTGTCCAAATTAATCTCCATGTAGACCTATCACACCCTATTCCAAAGGTAATTATTCTAAACGCAAGGAATTATGAACATACCCAAGAAAAATTATGAGAATGCACCCTTTCGATGAAGATTTTGCTATGCTCATGGCCATATCCTATGGAATTGTTCTACCATTAAGCAAAATATGGAGGATATATAGAAATAGAAGGATCCAAAAGGAAAGAAGGAAGAGTGGAAATCTTCAAAATTGGCAAACAAAAAGGATAAACAAATGTGGCAGCAAAAAGGGGAATAAAAAAACAACAAACAAATAATTTTTCGGTTCTACAAGAGATGAAGAAATCCATGCATATCCTCTGAGAGGAACATGAAAAAACAAACAAGGAAGGGAGTAAGGAGAAAATGCAATGGAAATTCTTTTTGAGCAATCAATGAAAGATATTGAAACCCTAGAGGAAGGGGATTTAATCTAATACCCAGTTAAGGTTGATCCGTGAAGATACTTCAATGGATGCTAATGAGTCTATTCAACATGAATATAATTTAGGTGAAATATCTTTGGACCCTCCCTTGAAGGGACCTTGTCAACTAGAAAAGGAGGAGATTGGCCAAACCCTCCTGCAACAAAGATCTATTCTTGAAAATATGATAACCTCTACCTCAAACCCCTCTTTAGTTCCTAATGTAAAAGATATTACTATTGTTCCTTTCAATTAAAACATCTCGTAGACATGAAGAAGTGAAGAGGAGAAAAAAATCAAGACTTTGGGAACCTCTCCCATAGTGCTCTGCATTTGGTATAAAAGTCTACCTCAAATACCAAAAGAAAGATAAATTAATTTGGTTAAGGAGAGGAAGGAAATCTTTGAAAGGATCATAGAATTATTTCTCTAATCAATAAAGATAATGAAGGTGCTATTAGAGCTAGTCATGGTGAAAGCAGGTTGGAGACAACCTTTTTATTGTTGCAATCCGCATGAGCCTTGAGTATTTAGTTTTTTGTTGACCTTTTTGGTTGGTTAATATGTGGCTTGTTCGCTGATTTACTTTGGGCTAGGCATACTCTTTGAATGTGCTGAAGGGGGTAAGCCAAGTGTGAGCCCTGGGTGATTTTGATGGAACAAATACCCCATCCTCCTTGGGACTTACCCGAAAGGGGTGTTTTGAAAAAAAAACCTTGCATGCATATGCTTTCTTATATCTTCTTTGTAGTGGTATTCATAGATAACTAATTAGAGATTGAGATAGTCAAGACTTTTCTTTGGGGTTCGTTCATTCTAAATTAAGCTGATCCAACTAATATGCCTAAATGATCATTATTTCTTTATAAGTAAATACAAGGCTATGTAGATGCTAATATCTATATATTTGAAATGAAATCAAAGGTTAAAGATCTTATGCTTTTATTGAATAACTCATTAATTAACATGTGATAAACAATTTCCTAAATGAACATGTGAGAGATTAACAAGTATGTAGATGTAATTTTTTTCTATCTCTATAAAATTTAATATTACATATTTTCAATGACAAATAATGGAGGACCTTTATTTAGTAGTGAATCTTCTCCAAAATTTGAACCTTTGGGTTAGCTATTATAAAGGACATGAATTCAATCATCCACTTTCTTTGAGTTTTATTCTTTTGCCTTGGTTTTATTAATTTTTAATACATGAATCATATTATTTTATTTAGTTTTGAATGCATGAATCCTGTAATTTTAAAAAATTGCTTGTCATAATTTTTAATTCTATTCTAAATAATAAAAGATAGAGTCTGTAGCAAATATAGGGTTCTCCTATGTGGGATTTCATATTTCAAGGATACGAAATTCGTATGATTGGACTCAATATATCACTTTAATGATTTTAAAACTAGATTGATAATAGTTATTGTTATTTTTGGTAAATCTAATGAATATAAATTACCACCATTAATTTTTTTTTGTTTGAGAAAAAGGGATTGTAATTGGCTCCCCCACCCTTGACAAATCACAATTGTCTTCTTTAAAGGTTGAGAGTTTAAAAACATATTTAATTCTCATCTTAATTGAGATTCTATAACTAGATACCTACATCTTTATTCATAAAAAATTGAATTCTTGATATTTATTTTCTTGGTCTTCTTCAAATTTATTTGTAAATACAAATATTCAACATCCTTCTTGACATTTTCCAATATTTTCATCCATCCATCCAAGTAAAATCTTGATTAGTGGTTGTCTTAGATATTTCCAAGTTGCCATTGTGTCACTTAACTATCAATAACTACTTTGTTGGCTCCATGCTTTTGTTGCTTTACTCTAATATTTTGAATGGTTGGTCTTGTTGTTCCTTGATGTTGTTGCACCCCTTTAAAATCTAGAATCACTATGTTTTTTTTACCAAACATTGGCATAATTGATGCCTTTATGACTCCATGTATATCCATTATATTAATGCCTTAAGTCATATCTCCAAGATTGTTGTCTTTTAGGGTGGTGTGGGTGACAATATGCTATGATCTTAAACTAACATTTTATTTCCTTTGATTCTTCAATAATTGATTTCTTTATTTTAAATTCTTCTTCACAATATTCTCTCTTGTGCCCTTCTTTTGGTGCATCCTTATGCACTTCTAATAGAGCTTCCTTGGACTTTGCTACTACTTTTTCCATGGACTCTATTGCCATTGCTACTATAAATTCAATTTTTGAGATTTTTGTTGGTTCTTCAACTTGTTCCCTTATCATAACTACTTCTTGCTTCTCCTTGGATCCTTGCTTCTTAAGCTTTTCCTTCTGAATGTAATCATGAACTTGCACATTGTCATTTGTATTTTTTCCTTCTATTATATCCTCTTTATTCATTTCTTTCAATTCCTTTTGAAGCCTTTTTATTTTTCTTCATATCCTTTGATGGTGACTTTCAAAGTAACTATCTTTTTATATGGGTCTCATTGACTCAAGAATGCATGCTTCATTTCATCCCAAGTGTAACTATAATTCATTTTCTTAGCAAAACTTGCCCACCAAACATAAGCTTCCTCTCTCAACATTTTATAAAGGTGGCATGAAAAAAAATTATTACTAAAATTTAGAGATCTGAACTTCATCCACCATTCTTGAACATCAATGCCATCCTTTCCAATGAAAATGACAACTCCATGTCCACAACCCAATTTTTTTTTCTAAAGCAGCTAGAGTTTTGGGAAAAGAACTAGGGGGTTTCAATTTTTTCAAATCTCCTCTAATACTTGCTATCAAAAAACAATTCTATAGTTTTTCTTCAAAAAAATTAAACAACTATTTTTCTTACCATGATTGATAGAGATATTTGTAATTTAATTTTTTATGATTTGAAAAAATTCTCAGTGTCTTTGTTCTTGACGGTTGACATCATAGGCTCATATCTTCCTTAATACTCTTGAGATTTCTTCATATAACCACTCATTTTAAAGCTCTTCAAATTCTTTTTGATCTTGGCTACTCCACATCAAACATCTCAACTGCTAGAATCAGATCTTAAAATCTTAATGCTTAATTGGTTAATGATATTAAAATGAGCTTCACTTAAATTATATCATGATCACATAGTGGTATTGCAATAAATTGACTATTATTGCTTGACAATATTTAAACCCAAGTCTTCTTGAAAGTTAAGAAATTTAACTCATTAAAATAATAATTTATTTTTTCTTTTTATCTTTCGCCCTAATTAATGATAATTTATTCATATCATATATATATATAAGTTATATGTGGCTTCTATTGGGGGCCAATCCCATCAAAATACCAAAATATTATATTTGTTGTGGTGTTGAGTGATACATCAACCCAATTGCCAACATACACCAACGATTAGAACAATAGTTGTTCTCTCTTGAAAGGGAACATTGATCCCCTAAGGTTTGGGTGATAAGGCGTGTTATTGTCAAGTCTTAAATAAAAAATAAATAAAATGGAAGGCATATGGATAACTTAGAGGTTACACATAACTATTACAAGGGTAAGTGTTGACTCACTGTCTAGGCTTTAAGACACATAAGTATGATTCAATTTTTCAAATAAACGTCAAGATATAAACATTTCTTATCATAGATTGAATTATAATCATGATCATTGTAGCACAGAGCAATGTATATTCTAAAAATTGTAAAAATATATCACATAAAATGAGCTTCAGAAATGAAATTCAACTAATATACTCCTACTCTAAGTAGATTTTAAAGAAAATTCAATTAAATAAAATTCAAAAGAAAAGGGTTAAAGAGAGAAATAAAACAAGCCATTGGATCCTTGTAGTTTTAAACTGATCCATTGAAGCAACAAATTTGAATTCAACCATATCTAACTCGACCAGTATTTGCACAATCTGAGGTCAAAGTAGTGCCATCTTCAAAGGGAAAGAAACAATATGGTAGAACTGACTTAGATGAGACCACCATCAGCATGCACAAATCACATTAAGAATTCCAATATATTGCATTGATAAATATGTTCAATCATTACATTCTCAGATTTGCTAACATCATGTGATTGCAAGACTAAATCTCCAAGGTACAATGCCAAGGGTGCAAATGTCCCCGTCTACAAAGAAAACAAAAATTCTAACAATCCTATTGCTAAAAGTGGAATCTGACCTTTTATAATGGAGTCTCAATGGCTATTTATAGCCTCACAATTTCAAATTTTTAATGTTGTACAATTGTACTTCAGTGCTTTACAGTTGTACTTGAGTGCTTTACAGTTGTATTTTCAATGGTTTACAATTGTATTTTCAGTGGTTTAAAACTGTACGGATGAGTTGTATGTCATCACCTAGATGATGTGTCACCTTGTATTTCTTCCTTGGATTTGATCTTCAATTTTCCACTATGGATTCTTCTACCTGCTTTGCACATGTCCTTTTCAGGTTAGGTAGCTTAGCTGTCATCCATCTAAGTAGCTAGAATCAGGTTCAGTGTATCCTTCCTACTAAGTTGTCATGTATTTGAGGGTACTATAATCTAATCTCGTCTTACTATATCCTTTGTGATATTCCTCGGCCTTCATCTTCTCATCCTATTGCCCGGGCAGACTGTCCGGCTTTTATGGCCACCACAGTATTCTGCGCTGTTCGTCCCGAAAGCCGCCACACAGATCTTCGTGCAGTCCACCCCTATAACCACCATGCCACAATCATTTTAAACTTTTTACGCCGCTAAAAGCACCAGGAAAAGGACAAGTGTTCAGTCCAATGAGGGCCGAGATTTGAACCTTGGACCTCCGCCCGTATAACTACCATGCCACAATCATTTTAAACTTTTTATGCCTCTAAAAGCACCAGGAAAGGGACAAGTGTTCAGTCCAAGAGACCCGAGATTTGAACCTTGGACCTTCGCCCCCTTACGGGGTTTGGTCGAACCAATTGGTCTACACATCAAACCTGAAATAAAGATAAAATTGGTTTAATTAACTTTGTAGAAAAAATATCATACATTATTTATATTTATATTATTTTCAATCTGAACGTATTTTCAATGTTGTGGTAATACATTTTTCGGATTTAAATTATGCTTTTCTTCATTATAACATCATTCATCTTTAGAGAATCAGTCTGAGTAGCTTTCATTTACCGGGTGTTAATTTTCATGAGTGTCCGATAAAAGCCTTCAATATTTAAGCTTAAATTTCCAAATGCCAAATAAAATTTTGATATCCAAACTTAATTTTAAATTTTCGGATGTCAATTTCTAAGTGCAGGTTTTAATTTTTTAACATCTGAATTCCATTATCAAACTTGATTTTTTAATTTGTTAAATTTTATTTTTAATCATCGGGCTTCATTTTAATTTGTTTTTAATTTTGTCTGGCTTTATTTTGATTTATCAGGTTTCATTTTTAATTGCTTGACTTGCTTTTCAATTGTTGGGTTTGAATTCTTATTTGTCGAGTTTTATTTTCCGTATTTTAATGCCCTTACCAAATTAAAATGTCGGGTAAAATTTTTAATATTTGGAGATTCATTTCTCATTGTAGGATTTGATTTCAATTTGCTGGGTACAATATTCAATTGCCAGATTTATGAACGAGATTTATTGCCTTCACTTTAGAGTACGAGATGCATTTTCAATTTTTGGGTCTCAATTTTATTGTTGGGTGAAATTGCCCTCATCAATCTAACAAGTTGATAGATTTTCAGTACCTCTCTCCGGTCATCTTTACACTTCGAAAAATTTTAAATTTGCTTTTTGGCATGTGCCTCATATTTTGCACCAGCTTGCACTCCCGTGAGGTACATTATTTCGGTGGGATAAATACTTAGCCAATTTTTTGATAGATTGAACATAGTTTCCGGTAAGTTCACCGAACATTTTGTACCTTCCCAACAGGGTATATTATTTTCGGAAAGACCAAGACTTGGTAAAATTTTAAATTTTTTTTTTTTTTGGGAACACACTGGACATTTTGCACCACTACTCACCCCGGTAGGGGTAGGGTACAATATTTCTGGCTATCTCTATACTTAAAAAAATTACATTATTTTTGGCTATCTCTATGCTTAGAAAAATTTAGGGTTTAGTATTACATATTAACTTTACACCTCCTGACTTTAAAATTTTTATATTTTAACATTGTGAATGGTTTCTCACTATTCAACCTGTTGATTTTCCAAGCTTGAAGATGATTTCATTGCCCAAAAAAGACTTTTAATATTTCAGAAATAAAGTTGATTAATCTTTTAATGGCTCAGAAGCAATTTTAATTGGCTAAATTAATTTTCAACGATTCGAAGTTAATTTTCTAATTATCCAGAATAAATTCTTAAAACGTGGAGATGCAAAATTATTGCCTGGAAATAGACTTTTTTAATGTTTGGAATTAAACTTCATTAATCCGAAAATGATTCTTGAGTATCCGAAAATGACTATCATATTGTTAGTCTCACAATGACACTGAGAGGGGGGGTGTGAATTAGTGTAGCTCTTTAAAACTTAAATCTTCAACACTCAAAGCCAAAACAATGAAAACATAAAACCAAATAAAGCAAATATAACAAGAGAACATCACACAACACAAAATGTACCAAGGTTCACCGATTTGGCTACATCCCCGAAAATGACTGTTTGGACTCCCATCCAAATTCAGCCTTTGCAAAGCACCAACTTTACAATCAATTTACCAGCATCCACTGGAAGGAGCACAAACCCCTGATTTATCTACACCAACAGAAATGAGCACCAACCCCTGATTTATTTGCACCAACAGAAAGGAGCACCAACTCCTTTACCAAGCACCCACTTGATTTTGATATTGATAATAAAATGACATATATGAATGTCTTCACTGAAACCAGAACCCTCTATGGTCTGTAAGCTCAAAATCTAAAACTTTTTATTTCACCCAGTATAACATCCATCTCTTTGCATTACTCAGAATTTGAATCTTCTCTTCTCACAAAACAAAACTGATTGTTCTCTTATCTCGTTGTGCCAATTGCTAAATGCTTTTTGGGTATTGTGCAACATTTTGTCTGCGAAATCCTCTCAAAATTTCAGCCAAAATGGATATCATATGAGAAAGTTATGCCCAAAATATTGAAGTGGCATTTTTCACCTCTATCCAAAAATCATGGATTTTCACTCTTTATTTTTCTCCATGCATACCTCTCTTCACAAAATAAAGTCCTCACTTTTCAATAAAATCCCTTGTCACTTAAAAAGCACACACTTGCATTCTTTTTCCCTTTTCAATTTTAAAAAGATTTTCTTTAATGAAGCTTCTTAAAACAATATAACTTTTTTATTTTTTCTTTTGAGAAGACATTTCGTCAAATACGTCACATGCAAAGAATTGACACCTTACTCGTTCTCTTACTTCGGAGCCACGTGACACCTCAAACCAAAAACAAAAGATGCTCTATTTGATGCCTTTAAGGTGTAACAACACTAAAATTGAAACTCTGGCGACTCTGCAAGGTCGAAAAGGCCAACTGAAGGATTTAAGTGGAATAAATTGACATAAAAGTGACCTGTAATGTTTTTACAACAATCATAACTCTCACCTCGTAACTTTGTTTTATCTAAAATTTGAAACATAGAATATTTGCAATGCTGACTACATCCAGTCTGAATCTCACTGCATAAATCCTTACGGTTCGCTTGTACCACCTCCACGAAAACTGCTGCTGACACACTTTTTCTAAAAAGAGCGTTTTTGTGACAGTATTGCAACGCTTGTAACATTCGCCTAGTTTATTTGTTTTTGTGGAAATTTGGAACACATGTTCTTGAAGATAACAAAAACATCCAGTTCGAATTTCACTATCAAATTCTTCTTGGTTTGCTCGAAGTGCTTCTGAAAAAACTGCCATTTTTCAGCCTGTACAACCACTTGCCAAATCATCCGCCAAGATACCAGAAACATCACAGATCAATCCAAACATTGTGCTGACACCTATAGCACTGTTCTGAACTGTTTCCTGACATGCTAGCATGTTCCAAGCTGATACATCCTGTCCAACTACGCCCGTGATGACTTTTGCAATTTTTTGACTTCTTGCCAATTTTTTTAACTTTTTCAAATTTGCACGAACAACCTGTAACAACTTCACCCGAACATAAAAAATATCCTCATAAGCATTGAAAATCACTGTACATACTTCGAAAAACCTCTGAAAAACTGTACACTACATCAACTTGTCTATCTGAGTGTGTTGACAACAATGACAATATTGTTGCTGCACCTTGCTCAAAAATCCCCCCCTTTGAAATTGTTGGCAACACACGCACAATTTCCTATAACTCTTCTCTCATTTGACAACAAGACCAAAGGGCTGCTGCAAACTCTCCCTGAATCAATGCACAACATTCTCAGGTAAAAATTATTACACTTAGAAAAAATCACAAACATGAGCAAAAAGATAAACAAATACACAAATGCTCCCCTTGAGAATGTGGCCCCAATAGCTAGTAAATTCTTGGGAAGTGTGACCACTCCCAATTTCTTGTGAAGGTACTCAAATACTTCCTTGGGCAATGGTTTAGTGAAGATATCTTCTACTTACTCTGTTGTTGGAACAAAATCCAACTTAACCTCACCTTTCGTAACCTTATCCTTCAAAAAATGATATCATATAGCAATATGTTTTGTGCGAGAATGCATAACCAGATTGTTAGTCTCACAATGACACTGAGAGAGGGGGGTGAATCAGTGTAGCTCTTAAAAACTTAAATCTTCAACTCTTAATGCCGAAACAATGAAAACTTAAAACCCAATAAAGCAAATATACCAAAAGAGCATCACACAACACAAGATGTACCGAGGTTCACCAGTTTTGGCTACTCCTCAAAATTGACTGTTTGGACTCCCATCCAAATCCAGCCTTTGCAAAGCAACAACTTTACAATCAATTTACCAGCACACACTGGAAGGAGCACCAACCCCTGATTTATCTGCAACAACAGAAAGGAGCACCAACCCCTGATTTATCTGCACCAACAGAAAGGAGCACCAACCCATGATTTATCTGCACCAACAGAAAGGAGCACCAACCCCTGATTTACCAACACCAACTGGAAGGAGCACCAACCCTTGATGCCAAGCACCAACTTGGACTTCTGTTCTGAAACTAGAAGATTGACATAAAGATGCCTTCACTTTTACAAGACCCTGACTGGTCTATTGCTTTCTCAACATCGCCCACTCTTCACACAACACACACCCTGCTCGCTCGCCTCCTGCGCACTCTCCTCGTGCTTCACATATCGCACACCTCTCTCGCTCGCCTCTCGCGCGCCTCTCGCTCTCCTCTTGCTCTCTTCGCAAGATTAAATCTACCTCACTTTAATCTCGAGTGCTTTCAAAATTCTCCAAGCAACACTCCTTTTATAACCATCCTCTCTCTTTGTAACTCCAGTTGTAACTCCAGTATCACATAGTATTCTCTCATGCAACCTATTAATAGTTACGGCTCTTTGTTTGGTCTTCGACTGATGACTTTTAGTTTAACCTCTGCTCGATGATTTCACTCTATAACTGGCCCTATAACTGTCGTTCTGACTTTAGTTCACTGTTCTTATTTTAGCTGCATGATTTTTCTCTATAACTGCACCTGTAACTATCGTACTGACTTCAGTTAACTCTTCTTATTTTAGCTGCATGATTTTCTTCTACAACGGCCCCTATAACTATCGTATAACTTTAGTTAACTGTCACATATCTTATTTTAGCTGGGTTCTCTTCTTAGCTCGCGCCAAAGCGACCTGTCGTAAAATCGTGACACTTCTGCCTCTTTGTCCTCTTCTGGATTTTGCTCACGAAAACACATGTCGCGATATCGCGACACTTTCACCTCCTTGCTACTTTTCTTGGCTTGTACCCATGAAAACACATGTCATGATATCACGACACTTTCGCCTCCTTGCTACTTTACTTGGCTTGTACCCGAAAACACATGTCACGATATCATGACACTTTCACCTCCTTGCTACTTTACTTCTTGTACCCGCAAAAACACATGTCGCGATATCGTGACACTTTTACCTCCTTACTCTTCCTCTTTACTTTTGTCACGATATCGCGACACTTTTCCTTCTTACTTTCTCTCTCCTCCTTTAGTCACGAAAATGCGACATGTCGCGATATCGTGACACTTTTCCTTCTCTACCTTCCTACTCTTTTCAAGTCGTGAAAATGTGACATGTCGCGATATCGTGACACTTTTTCTTTCTCTTCCTTCCTACCCTTTCGAGTCGTGAAAATGCGACATGTCGCGATATCGTGACACTTTTCTCTTTTCTCTCTCCTCCTTTAGTCGCGAAAATGCGACATGTCGCGATATCGTGACACTTTTTCTCCTTTGCTCTTTCTCTTGCCTTCGGGTCACGAAAACGTGACATGTCACGAAATCGTGACACTTTTTCTTCCGTACAATCTCTCTTGCAATATGTCGCGAAATCGCGACACTTTTTCTTTCGGACTCTCTCTCTTGCAATATGTCATGAAATCGTGACACTTTTTCTTTCATACAATCTCTCTTGCAATATGTCGTGAAATCATGACACTTTTTCTACTTGCCTCTCTCTCTTGCAATATGTCGTGAAATCGTGACACTTTTTCTTCCGTACACTCTCTCTTGCAATATGTCACGAAATCGTGACACTTTTTCTACTTGCCTTTTTCTCTTCCAACATGTCACGAAATCGTGACACTTTTCTTGCTTACGCTTTCTCTTCGAACATGTCACGAAATCACTACAGTTTTTTTTGCTTTCTTTCTCTTCCAACATGTCATGAAATCATGACAGTTTTTCTTGCGCTTTCTTTTCGAACATGTCGCGAAATCGACATTTTTCTTGCTTGCGCTTTCTCTTCGAACATGTCACGAAATCGACATAGTTTTTCCTTTCTTTTCAACATGTCATGAAATCGTGATAGTTTTTCTTTCTTCTCAACATGTCGCGATATCACGACATTTTTCTTTCTTGCTCAACATGTCGCGATATCGTGACATTTTTCTTCCTTGCTCAACATGTCACGATATCACGACAATTTTCTTCCTTATGATTTTCTTTTGATTTTTAGCATATGGGCCACTTCGATCTTTTGGAAAATCATTGTACATACTCTGAAGAACCTCTTAACTCCTATCCACTACATCAACCGATATGTCTGATTGTGTTGACAACAATGACAATATTGTTGCTGCACCTTGCTCAACAATCTCCCCCTTTGGAATTGTTGGCAACACACGTGCAATTTCCTGTAATTCTTCTCCCCCTTTGACAATAATACCAAAGGGCTGCTACAGACTCCCCCTGAGTCCATGCACAACATTCTCAGGCACAAATTATTACAGTTAGCAAAAATTACAAACATGAGCAAAAAGATAATCAAATATATAAATGCTCCCCATGAGAATGTGGTCCCGATAGCTAGTCAATTCTTGGGAAGCGTGACCACTCCCAATTTATTGCGAAGGTACTCAAAGACTTCCTTGGGCAACTATTTTGTGAAGATATCCGCTACTTGCTCTGTTGTTGGAACAAAATCCAACTTAACCTCACCTTCTGCAACTTTCTCCTGCGTACAACACGTTGTCGCTGCAATATATTCTGCCTCTATTGTGGATAAGGAGACTGACTCTTGTTTCTTACTGTTCCACGTGACCAACCTGTCTCCAAGATGGAATGCACCTCCACTGGTACTCTTTCTGTCATCTACACATCCTTGCTCAACTTGCAACCTGTCATCATGGGAGTGCTAACTGGATTACAATCCTCCATTGTGAACTTTTTAGCATAGTTTGATCAACACGCAACTCTCAGCTGTGCAAAAGTTACTCCCAAATCAAAAGTGACTAACGACTTTGCCTCGCATCCATTGTGCAGTTCAATGTCTCTGGTTTCTAATGGCTGCCATGAATGTTTTCATCGCCTACGTAGGTATTGACAGTGGACCGTTACCTCTAGCATTGGAACCTCAATCTATGCGCAGTCATCAACACTCAGTATTCTGCTTCTTGCTAGGGCAATATGTCAGGGCTACTCAATGTCTTAGGCGAACGTTCTTCACGCGATTCCAGGGAGCATTTCTCCTCGCTGTGATCAAGGGATTCCTCGAGAAATATCTCGCATTCCTCAAATAATGCAAGACTTTCTTAGGTGCATAGGCATCTTGTCCTCCTTGGCGCTTCACCACCTGGGCGCTATTCTCTCAACGTCTCTGCCTTGCATGTGCCACTTGGCACTCTTGACGAACTGGGTGCTAGTGCTACTATTTGCTTTGACTCTGGCATCTCTTTGATAATGGCTACTTCTTTAGAGAAAATTAATGCTCTCTTATACCAAACGATGTGTTGTATTTTTGGTTAAGAAACGCACGCCTTCCCAGCTACACGTTGGCAGTAATTTTCATAATGATCATGAAGAGCTTTACCATAGTCCTCCCTCGATATTGGTAGATGAATCGAGACGTACTCACAACATGGATTCTATGTTATCTGTAGATTGGGAATGTTACAGGCTTCAAAACCAGCACCTGCCAGCTTATGCTTCCATGACACGATGACCTGTGCTGCATGTTCTATCTCAGATAATGCCTATCAGCTGCTGCATCAAAAACCTAGCTATTCACCATGTTGTTCTGTTGAAGCACATCAGTTTGACACTATCTGCTATTGTAACCACCATCACCAGAGAGATTTCACAATAATAAAAAATTGGCTCTGTCAAGCCAACGTCTCATGCTCCTGCTTATTACCTCCACAAACAACTACATGAACTGAAACACATTTTGACAACTATACGACAACTCCCTCAGACTACTTACCTTTCATCCTCAGATAACCAAACAACATAGGAGCATTAAAATAAAACTTTAAGATTGCTCCCCTGAGGATGTGCTACCTGGAGTTGCTTAGTGCAATAGAGGAGTAATCTCCTTCAGTCCAAGGAGACACGATTTCCTCTCTTCTTTCTTTCTCCAACCTTTCTTGAACTTGGGCTTGAGTTTTTCAACTGCATCCCTATTTTGAACCTTTTCGTGAACTTGAACATTTCTCTTGGGTGGTTGTCTCTTGTGCATCCTTGATGGATGATTATTTTCCTTTCTTTGATGCACATGATTTCTTCCCTGTCTATGTTGCATTCTTTTGTGTCTGATGAAATCTGTTGTCTTGCCTTAGATTAGATACAAAAGTTCTTGGACAAAACCTTGCTATGTGCCCATGACCATTACATTTAAAACATTGCACATGGTGTTCAATCGGAAAAGCAGATGTATTTCTATCATCATAACTCTTTGATCTATTATTCAATCCACAATAAATTGCCTTGTGACCATAATGGTTGCATCTAAAACAATAGCCATTAAAAGCATTATTATGAATAGAGTGAGAGTGATAGAACCTCTTTTGTTGTGGTTGCTTTGTCGTAGATCTCCTTTGATATTTTCTTCCTTTTGAAGATTCAACTTCAGACTTTTCTTGCTTCGATCCTTCAACAGTGAACTTCTTCTTCTCTACATATTTGGAAGATGAAGGTTGTTCAGCTTTACATCCAAGACCAAGCTTAGACATGGGGCTTCTTTGTTGCCTTATCATTTCATCTAGCAACTCTGTGCTCTTCTCAAATTTGAGATTTGTATTGGCCTCTTCTAGTTGTTTCTTCAATAAAACAATCTCCTCTTCTTGTTTGCAGCAAACAATCTCTTTCTTATTGATCTGTGACCTGAGAGTTTCTTCAATCCTTTTGGACTCTTCTTCTTGCAGCTTTAGATCACTAATAACTTTGTTAGATTCCTCTTCACGTTTGCTACATACATCGAATTTATCATCCAGGTGTGACTTCAAGGCTTCTTCTATTTTCTTGGCTTTATGAATTTGTAAGAAGAGATCTTCAATCTTATCCCCATATTCTTCCAACTTCTTGGACAGTCTTTTGTTCTTTTTCCTTTCTATATTCAACTCTTCAAGTGCAGCGATCAACTCACCTTCTAGATATACTTCACCCTCAAGGTTTTCATCACATACTTTAGAATTCACTCCTATCTTTTCTAGTTCAATTTTCTCTTCCACAAGAACTGAAACTGACTGAGATGCCTTATTTGAGGAGGATCTATTCTTCTTACCCATTGCGTACTAATCCAAGATCAACCCTAGCTGATTTAGCCTGATAAGGGAAGTTGGCTCTGATACCAATTGTTAGTCTCACAATGACACTGAGAGGGGGGGTGAATCAGTGTAGCTCTTAAAAACTTAAATCTTCAACTCTTAATGCCAAAACAATGAAAACTTAAAACCCAATAAAGCAAATATACCAAAAGAGCATCACACAACACAAGATGTACCGAGGTTCACCAGTTTTGGCTACTCCTCAAAATTGACTGTTTGGACTCCCATCCAAATCCAGCCTTTGCAAAGCAACAACTTTACAATCAATTTACCAACACACACTGGAAGGAGCACCAACCCCTGATTTATCTGCAACAACAAAAAGGAGCACCAACCCTTGATTTATCTGCACCAACAGAAAGGAGCACCAACCCCTGATTTATCTGCACCAACAGAAAGGAGCACCAACCCCTGATTTACCAGCACCAACTGGAAGGAGCACCAACCCCTGATGCCAAGCACCAACTTGGACTTCTGTTCTGAAACTAGAAGATTGACATAAAGATGCCTTCACTTTTACAAGACCCTGACTAGTCTATTGCTTTCTCAACATCGCCCACTCTTCACACAACACACACCCTACTCGCTCGCCTCCCGTGCACTCTCCTCGTGCTTCACATATCGCACACCTCTCTCGCTCGCCTCTCGCGTGCCTCTCGCTCTCCTCTTGCTCTCTTCGCAAGATTAAATCCGCCTCGCTTTAATCCCGAGCGCTTTCAAAATTCTCCAAGCAACACTCCTTTTATAACCATCCTCTCTCTTTGTAACTCCAGTTGTAACTTCAGTTGTAACTCCAGTATCACACAGTATTCTCTCATGCAGCCTATTAATAGTTATGGCTCTTTGTTTGGTCTTCGACTGATGACTTTCAGTTTAACCATCGCTCGATGATTTCACTCTATAACTGGCCCTGTAATTGTCGTTCTGACTTCAATTCACTATTCTTATTTTAGCTGCATGATTTTTCTCTATAACTACACCTGTAACTATCGTACTAACTTTAGTTAACTCTTCTTATTTTAGCTACATGATTTTCTTCTACAACGACCCCTATAACTGTCGTATAACTTCAGTTAACTATCACATATCTTATTTTGATTAGGTTCTCTTCTTAGCTCATGCCAAAGTGACCTGTCACGAAATCGTGACACTTCTACCTCTTTGTCCTCTTCTCGAATTTTCCCTGAAAACACATGTCATGATATCATGACACTTTCGCCTCCTTGCTTCTTTTCTTGGCTTGTACCCATGAAAAAACATGTCGTGATATCGTGACACTTTCCCTCCTTGCTACTTTACATGGTTTGTACCCAAAAACACAATGTCACGATATCGCAACACTTTCACCTCCTTGCTACTTTACTTGTAAACATGTCCGATATCGCGACACTTTCACCTCCATACTCTTCCTCTTTACTTTTGTCGCGATATCGTGACACTTCTGCCTTCTTACTTTCTCTCTCCTCCTTTAGTCACGAAAATGCGACATGTCACGATATCGTGACACTTTTCCTTCTCTGCCTTCCTGCTCTTTTCAAGTCACGAAAATGTGACATGTCGTGATATCGTGACACTTTTCTTTCTCTTCCTTCCTGCTCTTTTCGAGTCATGAAAATGCGACATGTCGTGATATCATGACACTTTTCCTTCTTTCTCTCTCCTCCTTTAGTCACAAAAATGCGACATGTCGCGATATCGTGACACTTTTTCTCCTTTGTTCTTTCTCTTGCCTTCGGGTCGCGATATCGTGACACTTTTTCTCTTGGACTCTCTCTCTTGCAATATGTCGCGAAATCGTGACACTTTTTCTTCCGTACAATCTCTCTTGCAATATGTCGCGAAATCGTGACACTTTTTCTTTCGGACTCTCTCTCTTGCAATATGTCACGAAATCGTGACACTTTTTCTTCCGTACAATCTCTCTTGCAATATGTCACGAAATCGTGACACTTTTTCTACTTGCATTTTTCTCTTGCAATATGTCATGAAATCGCGACACTTTTTCTTTCGTACTATCTCTCTTGCAATATGTCGCAAAATCGTGACACTTTTTCTACTTGCCTTTTTCTCTTCCAACATGTCATGAAATCGCGACACTTTTTCTGCTTGCGCTTTCTCTTCGAACATGTCGCGAAATCGTGACAGTTTTTCTTGCTTGCGCTTTCTCTTCGAACATGTCACGAAATCGCGATAGTTTTTCTTCTTGCGCTTTCTTTTCGAACATGTCACGAAATCATGACAATTTTTCTTGCTTGCACTTTCTCTTCGAACATGTCACGAAATCATGATATTTTTCTCTTGCACTTTCTTTTCAACATGTCCGAATCGTGATTTTTCTTTCTTCTCAACATGTCACGATATCGTGACAATTTTTCTTTCTTGCTCAACATGTCGCGATATCGCGATAGTTTTTCTTTCTTGCTCAACATGTCGCGATATCGCGACAATTTTCTTTCTTGCTCAACATGTCGCGATATCGTGACAGTTTTCTTCCTTGTGATTTTCTTTTGATTTTTAGCATATGGGCCACTTCGATCTTTTGGAAAATCACTGTACATACTCTGAAGAACCTCTTAACTCCTGTCCCTGTCCACTGCATCAACCGATCTGTCTGACTGTGTTGACAACAATGACAATATCGTTGCTGCACCTTGCTCAACACAAATTCTTTGAGATGTTAATGGCATTGGTGTTATCACACTTAACTAAAATTGGCTCACTAAAATTAATGCCAAGATCCTTTAGAGTTTGTTTCATCCATAACACCTGCGTACAACACATTGTCACTGTAATGTATTCTGCCTCTGCTATGGATAAGGAGACTGACTCCTATTTATTACTATGCTATGCGACCAACCTATCTCCAAGATAGAATGCACCTCCACTGGTACTCTTCCTGTCATTTACACATCCTACCCAATCTACATCTGAATACACAATAAGGGTGAAGTCCTTACCATTCGGATACCATAACCCATACTCCATAGTACCCTTGAGGTATCGAAGAATCCTCTTCACTACTGTCACATGAGTCTCCTTGGGACTAGCTTAAAATCGTGCTACCATGTATACTGCCTGTAAAATATCTAGTCTGGTAGCTGTCAAGTACAATAAGCTCCTAATCATAGATCTATACATAGTTTGATCAACATGTGGAGATTTTTCATCCTTGCTCAACTTGCAACTTGTCGTCATGAGAGTGCTAATTGGCTTACAATCTTCCATTGTGAACTTTTTCAGCATCTCTTTCACATATTTAATTTGAGAAATAAATATGCCATTCTCCTTTTTATTAACTTGCAATCCGAGGAAATACAAAAGTTCACCAATCATTGACATTTCAAATTCTTTCTGCATCTTATTTGCTAAATCTTTACACAACTCATATTTGCTACTGCCAAATATGATATCATCTATGTATACAACAAGAACAATATGATGACCATTTTCTATTTTGACATACAAATTACTATCCACCATACCTTTCTTGAACCCTTGCTGAGTAATATAATTGTCTAGCCTTGCATACCATGCTCGGGGTGCCTGTTTTAAGCCATATAATGCTTTCTTCAACTTGAAAACCAAGTTGGGATCTTCACCAAGCTGGAAACGATCTGGCTGCTCAATATAAACCTCTTCTTCAAGTTTTCCATTCAAAAATGCTGATTTCACATCCATTTGATAAACTTTAAAATTCTTTTAAACTGCTAAAGCCAGAAACATTCTAATTACCTCTAGTCTGGCCACAGGTGCAAAGGTTTCCTCAAAGTCAATACCTTCAACTTGTGCATAGCCTTTGCATACCAATCTTGCTTTGTTCCTAACTACCTGTTCATCTTCATTCAATTTGTTTCGAAAGACCCATTTAGTACCGATTACATTTTTATTTGCGGGTCTTGGTACTAACTCCCAAGTCTTGTTTTTCTCGATCTAATCTAATTCTTTATTTATTGCCTTTACCAAAATTTTATCTTTGCTTGTGTCAGCAACATTTTTGGGCTCAATGCTGGATAATAAAGATTAGTTACTTACTAATATTATTCTTATCTGAACACCAATTGTGGGGTCTCTAATTATTTGCTCTCTAGGATGATCTTTCTACCAGCTGCCTATTTTGAATTTCTTGTTTTCTTCCACTTTTGAATCACTGTTTGAATCCTCTGAGTCAATTTTTGGTTTTTTTTTTTGTTTTCTTTTCCTCATATCCTTCAATGACCTCTTCATAAATTGGGTAGTTCTCTTCATAGATAATTACTCATTCCATTCCTTCATCAACTTTAACATTGAAACTATCCACAATTTTCCTTAGCCTCTTGTTGTAGCATTTGTAAGCTTTGTTTTTTGATGAATAGCCAAGAAAAATACCTTCATCCGCTCTATCTTCAAACTTACCAAGGTTTTCTTTAGTTCTTTTGATGTAACACTTGATGCCAAAAACTTTAAAGTATCTTGCTGTTGCCTTTTTACCGAACCACAACTCATAAGGAGTTTTGCTTTCATGCGTCCTCAACATGCACCTATTTTGGATGTATACCACAGTATGGACTGCATCTTTCCAAAATCTATCTGCTACTTTGCTCTTAGTCAGCATAGTTCATGCCATTTCCTACACTATCCTATTCTTTCTTTCTACCACACCATTCTGTTGAGGTGTCCTGGATGCTGAAAACTGTCTCCTAATGCCATATTTTTCACAATACTTTGTGAAATCCTTTGAAATGAACTCTCCTCCTCTGTCTGACCTTAAAAATTTAATCCTTTTTCTTATTTGATTCTCAACTTGGTTTTTGAAAACCTTGAACATCTCAAAAGCTTCTGATTTATGCTTCAAAAATAGTACCCATGTCATCCTGGAATAGTCATCTATACACAACATGAAATATTTATCACCGTTTATGCTTTGCGTTCTCATGGGTCCACATAAATCAGTATGTACTAGTTCCAAAGGTTTGCTTGTGTAGTACTCTTTTGTTTTAAATGAGACTCTAGTTTGCTTCCCCTTTTGACATGAAGCACAAATGCTATTTGATGGTTTGATAATGGTGGGAATATCTCTCACTACTATCTTTGAGCTGATTTTTACTAGATTGTCAAAAATGATATGACTAAGCCTCTTGTGCCACAACCAATTATCTTCTTCCTATCCAATCGAGCAAGATCCTTCTAAAGTCTCTAAGAGAGTCTACAGGTTGCCAGATGTCCTTGATCTAGTTGCTATCAACTTCCCATTGTTTGCCTTTCTAACTTCACAACCTTGCTTCTTAAAGATCACTTCATGACATCTATCACAAGTCTAACTTACGCTCAACAAGTTATGCTTTAGACCAACCACAAACAAGACTTATTTTGACCTGATTTTTCTGTCACTAATCTTAACTGAATCTCTGCAAACTATCTTAGCTCCATAATTGTTTCCAAACTTTACTGAACCACCTTCATATTGCTGCAACTTCTCAAATTTTTGTTTATCACCTATCATATGACTGGAGCATCCACTATCAAGTATCCATGGTGCGGATTTATTCTGTGCTTTAAATGCCGTCTGTATGATCAAGGATTCCTTTTCTTCCTTAGATCACTCTTTTTATTTCCACTCAGGTTTGATTACAATTTTGGGCTCTTGTTTTAGTTTTTCTTTTTCAATAGCTTGTGCATGTTTTTCGAGAAATTTTCTATTTTGTCTTATTCCATTTGGCTGAAATTTTCTTCCCTAAAATTGATTTGATGCAAATGTACTTCGACAATTTCTTGCAATATGCCCAAAATTATGACAGTTATAACATTCTACTGCATAATCCATCAAAGGTGAGAAAAAATTTCTATTGGTAAAATTCCTTGGTCCTACATTATACTTGCAATCTGAGACCTTATGTCCATAACCATTGCATTTAAAACAGTAACCAAAATAGAGATGATTGAACCTGGATGGTGGTCTTTGCCATGTTGTCGTAGGAGCCATAAATCTTCTTTTTCTTTGATGTGTGACATTGGTGAAGCCATCATTGTCAATTCTCCTTTCGTGTCTTACATTATTGCTTTCCTTTGCATGATTCGTTTTTGCTTGATCAACTTGTTTCTTCTCTTCATTTTTTGTGGATTCTTCATTTATGGCCTTTGATCCATTTGACAATTCTCCTTCATCAAAACCCAAACCAAATTTTATGCCTGTAGTCTTTTGGTTATTTATGATCTTATCCAGCTTCATAGAACTTTCTTCACATTTGTGATAACAACTATTTTTTTGATTCATCTCTTCTAGCTGCATTCTTAAACCAATAATCTCTTCTTCTAGCTTGCTGTAATAATCTATTTTCATGGTTATTTGCACTTTGAGATCTTCATATATTTTTTTGGATTCTTCTATCTGTACTTTCAAATTTATTATGATTTCATTTGCATCCTCAAGCTTTCTTAAAATTTTCTTATTCTTTTTTCTTTCTATCTTCAATTCATCTAGAGTTGCAATTAGTTCCTCTTCCAAATTCACTTATGTGTTATTTTCTTCTTCATCACATTCTTGTTATTTTTGTGGTTTTTCTTATTTAAGTGCCATGAAAAGAGCTTCACTTGTTTCCTTTTCAGAATCCTCACTAGAGCTATCTTATGATGAACTGACATTCTTGGAGATGAAACTTTTCTTCTTGAAGTTGCCTTTTCTAATTTTTTTTTCTTCCAATCACTTCTTTCTTTGTGCGATCCTTCATCACTTCTGTTCTTCTCATTAAGTGGACATTTAGCTACAAAATGCCCAATGCCTCCATAGTTGAAACATTTAAATGATAACTTTCCTCTGTATTTTTATTTTCCCCTTTTTAGTTTTCAAACAAAGTTTGCTTCCATTTCATCTAACGTCTCTTCTTCCTCGGATTCTTGTTTTGCTTTCATATTTTTATGGGATTTAAAAGCAACTTATCTGTCTGTGGGTTTAGATTTTTCTATTCTCATCTCATATGCAGTCAAAGAACCATGCATCTCATCCATACCAAAAGAATTTAGATCTTTAGCTTCTTCTATAGCTAAAACTTTAGAATCAAATCTTTGGGGAAGGGATCTTAAACCTTTTTCATGATGATAGAATATTTGATTTCCTCATCGAGTCCTCGAATTGCATTAATGAATTCATTAACTCTCATAATATATGCCTTTATATTCTCATCGTCATTCATATTTAATACTTTGAACTAAGATTGATGTGTTTGTAACTTGGCTTCCTTGATCTTAACATCTCCTTCATGAATACTCTTCAGTTTGTCTCATATTTCCTTTGCCATTTTACAACCCATAATATTTACCAGTTTGCTATCCACTAATCCACACATGATAGCATTCTTTGCTTTTGAGTCATTCTCAAACAGTTTCTTACCGACATCATCGATTGGAGAAGTGGTGGGTATTGTGTATCCACTATCTACTAAATCCCAAATGTCGTATCCCAAAACACAAAGATATTTCTGCATCGTGAGTCTTCAAAATGCATAATTAGTTCTGTCAAACAATAGTGCTTTGTTTGATGAGAAGCCTTCACCACCTATCATTGTGTCACTTCCAAGATCACCCTAGCCGGTTAAGCCTATTCAGGAACCTAGATCTGATACCAATTGTTAGTCTCATAATGACACTGAGAGGGGGGGTGAATGAGTGTAGCTATTTAAATCTTAAATATTCAACACTCAAAGCCAAAACAATGAAAACATAAAACCAAATAAAGCAAGTATAACAAGAGAACATCACATAACACAAGATGTACCGAGGTTCACCGATTTGGCTACATCCTCAAAAATTACTATTTGGACTCCCATAAAAATCTAGCCTTTGCAAAGCACCAACTTTATAATCAATTTATCAGCACCCACTGGAAGGAGCACCAACCCCTGATTTATCTACACCAACATAAAGGAGCACCAACCCCTCTACGAAGCACCCACTTGATTTTGATATTGATAATAAAATGACATATATGAATGTCTTCACTAAAACCAGAACCCTCTATGGTATGTAAGCTCAAAATCTAAAACTTTCTATTTCACCTAGTATAACATCCCTCTCTCTACATTACTCAGAATTTGAATCTTCTCTTCTCACAAAAACAAATTGATTGTTCTCTTATCTCGTTATACCAATTGCTAAAAACTTTCTGGGTATTATGCAGAACTTTGTTTGCAAACTCATCTCAAAATTTTAGTAAAAATGGATATCATATGAGAAAGTTATGCCCAAAATACTGAAGTGATATTTTTCACCTCTATCCAAAAATCACAGATTTTCACTCTTTAATTTTCTCCACGCTCACTTCTCTTTTCACAAAATAAAGTCCCCACTTTTCAATAAAATCCCTTGTCACTTAAAAAGCACACACTTGCATTCTTTTTCCCTTTTCAATTTTAAAAATATTTTCTTTAATGAAGCTTCTTAAAACAATATAACTTCCTTTTTTTATTTTGAGAAGGCATTTTGTCAAACACGTCACATGCAAAGAATTGACACCTTACTCATTCTCTTACTTCGAAGCCACGTGACACATCAAACCAAAAATAAAAGATGATCTATTTGATGCCTTTAAGGTGTAACAACACTGAAACCAAAACTCTGGCGACTTCGCAAGGTCGAAACGACCAACTAAAGGATTTTGCACAAGTGGAACAAATTGACATAAAAGTGACCTGTACCGTTTTACAACAATCATAACTCTCACCTCATAACTCTATTTTATCTAAAATTTGAAACATAGAATCTCTGCAATGCTGAATACATCTAGTATAAATCTCACTACATAAATTCTTATGGTTCACCTGTACCACCTCCACGAAAACTACTGCTGATACAATTTTTCCAAAAAGTCTTGCAACACTTGTAACAATCGCCTCGTTTCTTCGTTTTTGTGGAAATTTGGAATATATGTTCTTAAAGATAACAAAAACCTCCAGTTTTAATTTCATTATCAAATTCTTCTCGGTTTGATCATAGTGCTTCTGACAAAATTGCCTTTTTTTAGCCTATACAACCACTTGCCAAATCATCCGCCAAGATACCAAAAACATCATCGATAAATCCAAACACTGTGCTGACACCTCCAACACTGTTATGGAATATTCTATGACATGCTAGCATGTTCTAAAATGATCCATCCTATCCAACTACGATTGTGAAGACTTTTGTAATTTTTTGACAACTTCTTGATGATTTTTTTAACTTTTACAAATTTACACGAAAAACCTATAACAACTTCACCCAAACATCAAAAACATCCCCATAAGCATTGAAAATCACTATACATACTCTGAAAAACCTTTGAACAACTTTACATTGCACCAACCTATCCATCTAAGTGTGTTGACAACAATGACAATATTGTCGCTACACCTTGCTCAACACATGATTATCATGTACTTGGAATTAATTATATGGAATGGAATGAAGCCATGATAGCTTGGAAATAAAGTTGTAATTTCTGAATGTGAATTATAATTGGTTGAAAGTAATTGTCAATGGATCAGAATTGATCTTTAGTTGCTCGGATAAGTCTCATCAATCTTTGATTGTCCAAAAATAATTAAAATTATCCAAAAATTAATTTTATTGCCCCAAAATGGATTATAATCGCTCAAAAGTAACTCCCAAATGATCGAAATTGATTCAAATGTGTCTGGTAATGATTATCATATGCTCGAAAATAAATTTTGGTTGGTTTGACATTGATTTTCATAGCTTAAAAATAATTTCCATTGAATTTGGAATTAATTATTGAATGCATGGAATGAAAACTTATTACCTTGGAATGCTAGGGTTTCCAAAATCATGGAATATTATTAAGTTGCCAACGAATCTAGAATTTCAAAATTTTCAGATGACCTTGGTGGTGGACATGAATCTAATGGAGAATACAAGTTTTCTCATTGAAATCATTCAAATAAAACCTATGCAATTGAAGCTCAATCCTTTATAAAACATTCAATGCAAAGCAATAGTAAAATATGGATGCAAGCAAATTTAAATCAAAATTTAAAATTTCATCAAAAATTAAAATTTCAAGTGGGTCCCCAATTGGGGTGGGTTGTGCAATGACAACAACAAATGGAAACTCTACTGGAAAATACTCTTGAGCATTTTGGATAAAGAACCCAACTTGAAATAAATGAAACCTCAACTAGTAAAATATAAATCATTTCACAATATTCTAGGATGGGGTTAAACAAACTTCACTAAATATAAATGTCCCATGATGCTTCAGCTTAAAGTGTGTGCTAGTGCATTCATTTCTATTCCTAAATAAGTTAGACTTTCATCACTTGGTTTAAAATTTGGCTACTAAAGATGTCACTCATAAAAATATTATTTACCTTTAATTGCTCCACTGCCAATCAAACATCTATAGCCCCAGTGGAGATGACATCGATCCCTTCTAGACATTGCTTTACTACTAGTCAGACATCCATAGCTTTGATAGATATTATTTGAATCACCCAAGCACTTCATTGTTAATATTTTCTTCTTATTCAAGAAGTATTTTGATAAATTGCAAACATTAAGTGTGCTTTTGGGTTAGGGATCTATAAGGCTAAAAGTAGAGTGTATGTATTTTCACCTAATCATCAACCCAAGATGATTTCATCTTCATGACCTAAGAATTATTTTAATGTGTTAATAAATGTGCAGCTTCAATATTATGTTACACTATTTTAACTTCATTCATTTAACTTCATAAACAAGGAATACAACCAAATAATATGATTCACTAATCATCAGCCTCATCTAATTTTAAAGTAAGTAATTCATCCTCAGTTACACAAGCACATTCCCCTTTAAAGGAATCAAAAGTCAATTGCAATTGCATGAATCCACTTTATCATAATTCAGGGAAAAGGAAAGATAGTATGAAACTGAAGCTAAAATATGAAATAGACAAGAACTTATATGAAAGGAAATGAAGTAACTAAATAAGTAAAATCAAACAAAAAAAATACCTAAAATACTAAAAAAAAAAAAACACCTTCAAATTCGGAGAAAAAAAACAAACAATGGAAATTGTATCAAAAAAACGTAAAAGAAAATACATCAAAACAAAAAACTATGGTACAATGGTTGTTTTATTGCACTACGTCAAGGATGAAAGTAATGCTTTAGAAATTACCTGTTGATAGACAAAGGTATGTCTTCTTCACTCAGATCCTTCAATCTAAAGGTATTTTATCTAAGTATCTCAAAAATTTGATAAGGACCTAGCCAAAGATTATCAAACTTATCATGGCCTCCTTTCTTCTCACGTGCTTTATCCCATAGTAATACTAATTCAACAATTCTAAAGGCTTTAATTTTGGCTCTTTTATCAAAACATATTTTGACTATATCTTGGTGATTATTGAAGTGTTGTAGAGCATCCTCTCTCTTTTCATATAAGTTCATCAATTTGGTGAGCCGAGATTCTACTTTATCATCAAATTCCAAGTAGTCTTTCATAAAACTGAAGTGTCAAAAATTTCAAATTGGTGGGAAAGATGAGATCTTGACCATATACCAAATGATAAGGTGATGTACCTATTGAGGTTTTTATTCATGTTCTATCTACTCATAAGGCATACTTGATTATATTGTGCCAATATCTAGGATTTCTTTATAGGATATTCTTAATTATTATTAGTAAGCATTTATTGGTAGACTCAACTAAGCCGTTTCCTTTTGGGTAATAGTTAGAGAAAAAATTTATGGTCACTTTGTTATCATAAGCCCATTCTACAAGTTGAAGTGAGGTGAAGATTGAACCATTATCACAAACTATGGAGTAAGGTATTCCAAATCTAATGACAATGTGTTCCTTAAGAAATTTAATCACAACTTTTGTAGTACAGTTCTTAGTGACCTAAGCTTCTATCCAACGAGTGCAGTAATATGTTGTAATCAAAATATATTTGTGACTAGCTGAAGAATTGGGATTTATGACTCCTACAAATTCTAATCCCCATTGGACAAAAGGACGAGCCTCAAATACTAGCTATAAGGGTGTAGAAGCATTTCTTTCTCTATTGACAACAATTTGGCAAGTATAACCAAATCTAACATGGGCATGGAAATATTTAAAAATATGAGGTCGGTAGTATCCAACTCTTAATATTTGATGTGTAGTGGCATTGGCTAAACCATATCCGATTCCATATTTCCATGAAAGTCATTAAGAACTTGGGTAGCTTCATCTTTATTTAAGCACCTAAGATAAATTTCCTTTATGGTTTCTTCTATACAATATACCTATTTTGATCATGAAGTTGACACTCTTTAGATGCAATGCTCTTCTTTGAGTAGCATTAGAATTATATGGGCATTTATTATTCAATAAGTAGTACACTATACATGTGTACCACTCATTGGTTGTGATATCATCTATAGAGTATCATTGGTAGAGGATTAAAAAATCTATTTCAGCTAATGTTTTACTTAGCCCTTGACCTTTGACCAATTTCATAGGTTGTATTTCTAAATCAAACTCCTATAAAGTTGTCATCCACTTGCCTATTCTTTATCCTAATTCATTCTACATTAACATGGTATTAATACTAGGTTTGGCACAATTGCAAATATTCTAATTTGTAGAATATAATGTCTTAATTTCTTTACTACCTTTACTAAAGCATATGTATATACCTATAACTATATATTTCAGCTAGGAATATTTTAGCTGGGATCTTGTTAAGGCTATCAGGTTTTCTTCATTATTTTCATTTTTTTTGTGTTAGAACACTAGTAGTTGAATGCTCAGAAGAAAATTAATAGATGTAAAATGGATTTGTGTAATAAGGACTCACTAAAACTGGAGCGTTGGATATAGCATTTTTAATCCCTTGAAAGGTTGCTTGGATCTCTGAAGTCCAAGTAATATCGACATATTTTTTAAGCATATCATTCAGTGGTCTAGGTATCTCTGCAAATCTTGAGATGAATTTTTTGATAAAATTAATCTTTCCAAAAAAATATCTGAGTTCTTTCTTACTACTTAGGAGAGAAATTTTTAATATAGCTTTTATTCTTTCAGGGTTAATTGAAATATCATATTTAGAAATAACATGTCCTAAAAGATTTCCTTCAGTCATGTCATCACCTTATCTCTCCATTTTTTTTTCTAATTATAACCCTTGTTTGTTGAAGTTATCTCTCAATTAAAGAGTTTATCCATCATGATGTCCTTATGACTTAATTCACTTATCCTTTCCTTTGATTCACCCATATCTACAACTTACAAAAGTCATTCTCGTAAGTGTACTACGTGACCCCAAGTTGTTTTTCTCATTCACCCATCTCTACAACTTACATATGTCATTCTTGTAAGTGTACTAGGTGATTCCAAGCTATATTTCTACATGCCCTCTTTTAGGTTCATAAAAAATAGTGTATCCAACCCACATCTTCACAAGCCCTTATGTGTAGACGTGTCTAGCATATAGAAGATTGGACTATTGTATTGTCCCCCTTGGTTGGGACTGTTAAAAATTTCTGATCTAAATCTTATTGCGGATATAAAACTTGAAGAACAGAAACAAATTCCAACAATATAACCCAAATTGCAAAATATACAAAATGCATTGATTGAGAAATAACTTGCAATTTTATTTCAGATTTTATTCTAGGGCACAAATTACAATGTTTTCAAGATCAACAATCTTTCCACAAATCCTTATGCAATCTGATTTTTAAAACCCTTGAAATACTTTATCAGCAAACACCAAAGTACCTCTAAAATCGTTGAAGCACCAAAGCGTGAATCCTGTGTGAATTCACCAACAGAGAACTAGGGTTTCGTCCAGCTCCAAAAATCTGAGGGGTTTCGTCCTCAGCCACACCGTTGGGGTTTTCGTCCCTTCGGAGAAGAAGTCTCAGCCACTGGCCTCAAACTCTAGAGAAAATAACTAAAATCCAGAATGACATGAAATGAGACCAAGCCACCGAATAAATAGACTCCTCCACAACAAACTCCCTTTGCACGCTCAATGTGGGATAAATCATGAAACATAACTCTTTTTTAAGTCCCACGTCCCCTTTTTATAAAATAAGGTTTTAAACTATATAAAGTATTTAAATAATTTTACTTTATATAATTAAACCTTCGCACATTAAAAACTTGGCCTTCTGATTATCCGATCCGCAAACTGAGGATAGATACGGACACCCATTTCGGTGAAGAATATCACTGCACCGTCCGTTTTGCCCGAAACCCTAAAAACTAACTTACTAAAAATAGTAAGTCAAGGCTCTGTCCATCCGATTCAACATCTGAGAGTGGATTCGAATACCCATTTCGCTCAATTATCCGCTCCCGAACTCCAGTTAGGCTCCCCTACAATCTGCCCTAGCCTACGGGAACCCGTGAGTAGGCTAAACCACTGCATCTAACTAACTGCTCAGAAAGGGGACATTACAGTCCGCCCTTCCCAAAGATTGCTTGTCCTCAAGCAATGCTCATGAATATCCCAATCAACTAAAAATTCCTGGTTGTCGTCAATGAAAATACCAGGATCCCAAACAAACCTGATGAATGTCCCATGACAGTGACACAACCACCAACTGCCACCACAAGAACTGACAAAGCTGGTAACCCCTGTCATCCATCTGAATCTGCTAAAGCTGACAACTCTCTCAGACTCCGTCACTAAACTGAAAAATGATCCATCGTTGAAATCAAGTAGATTCTCGGGGTCCCAAACCAGTATCATGTCAGCATCACCATGCTGACGCTGCGTCACTCTGATCATAACTGTAGAGTCCATGTGCCTCAACTGAACTAGCCTCACCAATAACTCGGTAATGAATCCATCATAACCATCCGAGCTGCAATCCCTGTGAGAACCGGAATCTGAAACATGAAAATCCCCCTGCCATGGCACCACTATACAATCGACATCTGTAATCTCTCCTGGATCCCATATCCATATTCTATCACCAGTATTGCTCCTTGGGCCAACGAGTGTCTTCCACTCCCTCATAGACACTCCTAGATAACCAGGACCAATAGGGAATCTGACATTCCCACTACCTGAAGAATACCGTTGGGCTAACCTGCACATAGGTGGAATATTGTTCGGCCACAATTCCTTTCCTGCATAAAATCCACTGCTATCTCTGCAAAAATCCAATTTTCCTTCTGACGAAGGGGGTAACCCATAGCCAAGTGAAGTATGAAGTCTATCAAAACAGTCTTCCGACTCACTACTATGCATCATCAAAAACATGGTCCACTCATCTATAAGAGGGCTGAAATCAAAATGATGTACATACCTCACAATACCGTCCATATGAACTTCACCAACTAAAACCCTGTGAAGCTCTGAACAATCCTCTTTCTCTTTGAGTTCTTGGAAGGCCTTATCTACAAACTGTAAGGCTTGATCCCTGTCGGATAGCAACCTCAAATAATCAGATTTTATCACCTCTAATGCCTGCTTGATAGCCTGCAAATCGGTAACAGTAGCTCCAACTGTCAACTTCTGTCTCTCCCCAAGATGGGCTGCCTGAAAGAGGCACTCGACAAACTCGTGTGTCCTATCCAAGTGAGTTAATGTCTGAAACAATATGCTCCTCTGTGACCTGTAACTGGTCCTTCCAACCTTGCAATGGATTGGAATCAGCATCACACAACAAACTTTCAGATTTGCTATCCCACGCACAATGATCAAAATCAGCCTCCTTCACAATACTGCACTCCCCAATTACATGCTCCAAAGTTATGACAGACCTGTCCTCATCCTCAGAATCAACAACTGCATGAATACTATCATTTATTGCTGATTTGACAATATCAAAATCAGCATGCTCACCATATTTTTGATGACCAATGCATAATTCTCCATTCGTCGAAGCACAGGATGAATTAACTTCATCTTCATTATTTTTGTCCTTCTGTTCTTCCCTGCAAGTTTCTTGACTAGAAGGCATGATCATAATCTGATTTTTACTCATCTCATCGACTAGGTCAGTCTCATGCTCAAGTGGAAATTCATCAACAGTCGCATCTTCTTCTAAATCTGCCATAGTCTCCAACTCCTCGGAGAAATCACCATCCAACAGTCTGTTAATTCTTTCCATTTCGGTTTTCAGCGAAGAATCCTCTTCATTCATAATCATTTCCTCATCAAATATGGGATCTACGGACACTTCATTATGAAAGATGCCATCATGCATTAATGAATTGATGATAGGAAAATCACAAGATTCATCATACCTTATATTAAAGATTTCACAATCCACACTAGATTGTTCTAAATGCATATCCAAAACTGTTGTGTTGTCTTCCTCATCATCACCAACATCATTCTGGTTCCCTGTTATGCATGATTCCTGATATGAAGCATCTTTCCCAAACTCTAAGATTTCAACTTTACTGCTGTCCTCTTCTGCACTTGGCTGCCTTAAGTCATTCTCTTTATCGTCTTCGCAATTGTGACCAAGTGACCATTCCCTTTTGCAAGTGAAACATCGCCCTTCTCTCCTCAACTGATTTTTGCTTCCGTGAAGAAGTCCTGTAACCTGCAGATCACTCGGTTTCCTTTCCTTTCCTGTTAACTGTTGTTTACCCTTGTCAATCTTCTTTGGGACAGCAAACTCAACTTTATTAGCCGCAATATTAGCTGTAGTTTTAGGATCTTGTAAAGTATTTTGTTCAACTTCTTTCTTCGACAACTTTATGAATGAAAAATCAACCTTATCCTGAGGAAAAACTGAAGGTAGAGAAATTTGCATCATTGCAGTTAATTGACTGATGGATTTTTGTATCTCACTCTGAGTCCTATCCCAATCACGTTGTCTCCTAGACCAATCATTATAAGACTCCATGAATCTGAAATTTAATTAGGCTTCCACAGGCTGGCAGAATAAGCTGAGCTCTGAATTAACAATACCCAGAACTCTTAAAGCCCAAATCAACCAAATGGGTATTCAAATCACCAATACCTAGAAACTGGAAACCCTAGATTTGAAAACGGCAACCAAACCCTAACTTCCAAGTCTGAAAAATACTCACGGCTGCTGAATTTTTATTTTTTTTCACACAATACTGAAATCATTTCTGAAATTTTCAGCAAACCCTGAACAGGCTAGCAGGAAAAACCAGCTCTGATACCACTGTAATGTCCCCCTTGGTTGGGACTGTTAAAAAATTTCTGATCTAAATCTTATTGCGGATATAAAACTTGAAGAACAGAAACAAATTCCAACAATATAACCCAAATTGCAAAATATACAAAATGCATTGATTGAGAAATAACTTGCAATTTTATTTCAGATTTTATTCTAGGGCACAAATTACAATGTTTTCAAGATCAACAATCTTTCCACAAATCCTTATGCAATCTGATTTTTAAAACCCTTGAAATACTTTATCAGCAAACACCAAAGTACCTCTAAAATCGTTGAAGCACCAAAGCGTGAATCCTGTGTGAATTCACCAACAGAGAACTGGGGTTTCATCCAACTCCAAAAATCTGAGGGGTTTCGTCCTCAGCCACACCGTTGGGGTTTCCGTCCCTTCGGAGAAGAAGTCTCAACCACTGGCCTCAAACTCTAGAGAAAATAACTAAAATCCAGAATGACATGAAATGAGACCAAGCCACCGAATAAATAGACTCCTCCACAACAAACTCCCTTTGCACGCTCAATGTGGGATAAATCATGAAACATAACTCTTTTTTAAGTCCCACGTCCCCTTTTTATAAAATAAGGTTTTAAACTATATAAAGTATTTAAATAATTTTACTTTATATAATTAAACCTTCGCACATTAAAAACTTGGCCTTCTGATTATCCGATCCGCAAACTGAGGATAGATACGGACACCCATTTCGGTGAAGAATATCATTGCACCATCCGTTTTGCCCGAAACCCTAAAAACTAACTTACTAAAAATAGTAAGTCAAGGCTCTGTCCATCCGATTCAACATCTGAGAGTGGATTCGAATACCCATTTCGCTCAATTATCCGCTCCCAAAACTCCAGTTAGGCTCCCCTGCAATCTGCCCTAGCCTACGGGAACCCGTGAGTAGGCTAAACCACTGCATCTAACTAACTGCTCAGAAAGGGGACATTACAACTATCTTTCTCTATGAGTTAGCCCACCAAATACTTGGTCTCTCATTTGACCATAATTAGGAATTCTAAGTGTTTAAGTCTTTTCCTTTGGATAATCACAACCAAATTATATCATGTAATCTAATTTCCAACAACAATTCTTTAACAGTCCTCTATAGCCCCTCCCTTCGCTAGACCTCTACACAAGAATCACTAAAAGCGTCTCACTATCCTAAGAAATTATTGGATAAATGAACGAGAATGAGTTTTACCTAATTCATTTTAATGTCAAGTCTCTTTTCAAACTTACATAAATTTATATAAATTTTAATGTTGACAACTGAAGCTCTTTTTATAAACAAACATGTCTATCTATTTGGCTATAATATTTCCATTACCATGATTGTTATTATCTCACCACTATTATTGGTAGGTTAAAGTTCTTACATGTACCACCATAGGGAATATAAACTCAACTCATATACATATAATATTGTGCCAGATTTATGAACCAAAGAGATATCTCAAATAGAAAAAACATTAAATATCCAACTCCCTCTATACAATTATCAGTTCTTATCTTTATACGTAGCACATAATAGTTATAATAAATGAACAAAACTATTACAAGTGGATTATCTGATGTATACAAACATATCCTCCTTCCATATTAAGCCTATGGATAATTGCATATAGAGAATAATAAATCAATTCTACAACAGTATGTAAGTAGAAAACCACATAAACAATTTGTCTCTAGTCTCCATGATAGATTGAATTCAACTTTCAACAACCTGCTCTTCAAACTCACTGAGAAGTGGATGCTTAACTTTAAGAGATCTAGCCAACTCTTCATGCTAGTATTGCAATGCATCTATGTAATTATTCAAGCAACCAACCAACATTGATGAAAATAAACAATCTATCATTCCTTTTCTAATAAACAACATATATTTTTCTATATATGTGAATCTTAAAGCAACAAGTCTTTCAAAATCAATATTTCCAAATATTCAAGTACGCTACCTTGTTCTATAAATTTTCACAAAGCAACTAAATTTATGAAAATAATCTCCTTTTTGTTTAAAGCACAAATTCATTCATAAAAATATTATCTTGCTTTGGAAATAAGACATTCAATTTGCAATCATCAATCTCAAATGATTTCTATCTCAAAAATACTACTCTTGTTCTTTTTCTAAACCAGTTATGCTTATCATCCTACTACTAAGTCTAAGGTTCACTTAAGGTTTACAATAGTTCCTTCTCCTCTTGGAAGGCAAACAATGCTCACTAGCAACCTACCAAAGTTCGGCTATCTATCAATAATTTATTAGCAATAACTACGTTCTAGATTCCACTCTACAACTAAGTGGATAATGAATCTAATCTTGACATATCTTTCAATTGACATGCAAGGTAATTTCCAACTCATATCTGATATTGAAGATCATTACTCTTGTTACACCCATGCATTTGAAAAAACTTCCTACACATATTTTTATAAAAAAAAATTCTTTGGAAAACCACTAGGTCTACCCATTATTCAAAATGAAAACAAGGTTGACTATCAAGATAAACACATCCTTTAGTCTTGTTAAGTGCTGGTAGATTTATCACATGAAACAACACAACCAATACACAGGTTGATGTAAAAATCTGCCTACATTACCCAACTAAGTTATGGTTCATTGAAACACAGCCTATGTAGTTCATTCCAAATATGGGATTAATTTTAGTAAACCAATTCACATCCTTTATTCCTTATGTCTCAGTAATTAAATCTATACTCAATTCATGCAATGGAATAACTAAAGCAATCACCAGACATAAAGCATCGAACATCTTTAAACAAAGAGTTTCCAATCCAAAAATTGTACACAGTTTAATATTTTTCTCTATAAAAGACACAATGTACAATAGAATATAACCATTCCCCAAAAAAAGTAAGAATAAGAGTGAAACTACCTGAATTACAGTTGATTCTCTCCTAAACCAGTCACAGTTATTGTGCTCTTTCTTTTTTGGCTTCTTTTTTCCTAAAGAAAGACTTATCTTTTTTTTTTTCATTCCTCCCAATGATTTTCGATCACTACTACCCATTAGTTTGCTTCCTTGGATATATTCATGTATCCATGATTGAATCAGACTTACTCTTTCTCCATGACACCTATAAAAATAGTCAACAAATCATATTGCCAAATCGAAAAATCAATTTCAAAAAATTCCATAATAATCCATTACATTGGTTGTTTTTTATTAAGTTAAAGACAATTACCTAGTCAAATACCAACATTCCAATCCTATCATGATAATTATCATTACTTTTCCACTGTATTACTATAAATTTCCTTTCTACACTCTAAGTATCTTCGAGATGACATTTCTTTTGTAACATTGGAATCAAAGTTCATTAAAGTTCCTAATATAAAAACTATCAATTGCATTGAAGTGAAAAGATACCTTCAAGAAGTGCCTTTTTATTTTTAAGCAAAAACAAAGGAACATTAATCATAAGAGCAAGAATATAACACTTTATTCACGCTAGCATAGCCAGGAAAGTTCTAATTAAATAAATATGAAAGATAAAAACTATCAAACTATCAACTCTTTTGTTTATTCAACAACCTCACTGTCGATGGGTTTATTCCACATGCCAAATAATTATCCAACTATATGTGAGGAAAGCCTATCTTCCTCAGAACTATATTATTTAAGAGCATTCATCATTTCCCAATTAAACATCCCATTCTTAGTGGTTGATCCTTTCTTCCACTCATGATAATGTCTATTCCCACAAGCACATAGTTCCTTTAGCAGTATCATAATCCTTTATATATTATATGTTATATAGAATTAACACAAAATTTTCAATCATTCCATACATAGATTACATCAATTTTCCTTAAAATACATATCCTACATAAATAGATTAGAAACTAGTCATTTATTCCATCAATAAAGATAACATAACAAAAAATATGAATCCATCCATCAAAATCCTTTTCAAAAGAAAGTTTGTCAGGGGAGGGTCATGACATCCTACCTCACTTAAGTTTAACATAGTCTTATATATTTCATCATAGTTTAAACATAAAATCTAAATTACAAAGCATTTTCAAACAAGTAAGGAATCTGTCTCCTCATGTCTGCTACTTTTTCCTAGGTAGCAATTCTCTTAGAGTAGCGGTCCCATTGGACCTTGTATTTATCTAAAATTGCTTTTATCATATATTTGGATCATAACTCAAGGATATTTATAGGCCTAATCTCTATAGCCTTTGGGTTTGCCATTTGCAAGTTAGAGAAATTCCACACATGATTAGGATTAGTAATGTACTTTTTAAGTAAAGAAATCTGAAAGGTGTCATGAATCTTTGACAAAATGGGTGGTAAGGCAATTTGGTATGCCATAGTAATGATATTATTTGTAATTTCAAATGGTCCAACAAAATAAGAATCTAGTTTTGTATATTTTATAGCAATCTTTTTTGGTCTTACCCTTAGAAACACTTTGTCACCTATAGCAAACTTCCTTGATGATATTTTAAGATTGACATAAATTTTTTGTCAATCCATAACTTCTTTTAGATTTTCCTTGATCATTCTTAATTTTTGCTTCATTTCTTTGACCATGTTTGGTTCAAGCACAATCTAATCATCTAGATTATCCCATGAAAATGGTATCCTACACCTCCTGCCATATAGAACTTTGAATGGAGCCATGCCTAAGATCGAATGGTGACAATTATTGTAGGTAAAATCTATGAGATGTACATAATCCTTCCATTGGTTCTTTTGATCTATACAATACATGTGAAGCATTTCCTCTAACACCTAGTTCACTATTTCAGTTTTCCCATTAGTTTTTGGGTGATAAGAAAAATCGATGTTAAGTCTAGTACCTATAGCATGATGTAAGGCTTACCAAAAATTGAATGTAAATCTTGAGTCCTTATATGATATAATTACTTCCAAAAAATCATGAAGCCAAAATATTTATTTGGCAAATATGTTAGCCACAACTATGATATCATCCTTGGTGTTTTCGAGCATTAAATGCATAACATTGGTCAATATATCGACCACTACTAGGATTGCATCATGTAGAAACCTATTTTATGCAACCCTACAATGAAACCCATAGAAACCACTTAACATTTTTGCATAGGTACATCATGTAGATACAATAGTCCCATAGGATCTCTATGTTCTACTTTCACTTTCTAACATTCCACATTGAGCGATAAAATCAGTTATGTCCTTCATTCCTGGCTAGAAGAAAGTTTTCTTCATATTCTCCTTCATTTTTGCTCCTCATGGATGAGCAAAATACGAAGATCTATGTGCTTAATTCATGATCATCTTCCTCAAATCACCAACCTTAGAAATTACTACCCTATACTTAAAGTATGAGAAACCATCCTTAAAGCAAAAGTATTTGTTTTCATCTGGTCTCCTTTCCATCATTTCTCAAATTTGATTGTAGTATACATCCCGATTTTGCATTTCCTCGACTTATTCCATCAAGTCGACATGGATGTGAGTAAAAACATCTATGTGTTTTCTCCTACTTAGTGCATCAATGACTTTACTTTCTTTCCCTTTTATGTATTCAATGTGAAAATCATATTTGACAAGAAATTCCATCCAAATTCTCTACATAGCATTTAACAAAGGTTGAGTAAATATGCATTTCAGACTTTGATGGTCAGTCCTCAAATAAAAGGGTCTCACTACTAGGGTTATGCATAAGGGGTTGGACTCAAAATGTACTTGTAAAAAAATGGTGAATCCTAATCAAAATCAAGGTGAATCCTAAGCAAATCAAATCAATCATATTCACACCAAAATTTGAGGCATTTGAAGCCCTAAAAAGTAAGGTCATATTTGGTATAAATTTTGACCTATTAAATAACTTTATAACTTCATAAAAATACCACCATAAGATCAGGCTTGAAAAGATCTTTCCAATGAGTATAAATATGCCTATGTTTGGATATATATTGTGGTGAATTGATCCTAAGAAAAAATTAGTCCTAAAAATTTTAGGCGAATGGAACGATGTTAAGTATCCTCATATTTGCCAATTTATAATTTTAGAAATCATACTATTCACCCAATTTGTGAATATTCACCACTATGCATAACCCTTCTCCCTACCAAATAGAGTCATCAACTCTTGAGAGAAAACACCACCATTGTCAATTCTAGATCATGGGTTGCATAATTGACCTCATGTATTTTTTTCTTGAACCATAGGCTACCACTACTCTAAATTGTGAGAGCACTCCATTCAAATATTCCAATGTTTCATTAGTACAAGCAAAAAAACTACCTTGTGGATATGGTATCTTTATATATAGGAGGTGTAGTAATTTTTTGCTTAAGCAAATCAAAAGTTGCTTCACATTTATCTGTCCAATTGAAATATTTCCCTTTTCTTTGAAGGTTAGTTATTGGAGAGGTTATTTTGGTGTAATATTTCACATATAGCCTATAGTAACTGGTCAAACCTATGAAAATTTAGACTTATATCACGTTTGTGGGTGATGACCAATTTAAAATAGCTTCTATTTTCTTAGGATCCACTGTGATCCTTTTGCTAATATAATGTGCCTTAAGTATTGTACCTCTAGTACACAAAACTCATACTAAGTCAAATTCTTGTATGTCTAATTGTTCCTTAGAAGCTCCAACACAATCCTAAGGTTTCTATCATGCTATGACTTATTTTGGAAATATATATTAATATATCATCCAATAACAAAAGCACAAATCGATCCAAATGCTTCCTAAAAATGTTGCTCATCAAATTCATAAATGCTACTAGAACATTTGTCAATCCAAAAGGTAAGACAATAAAATCATAATTTTTGTAATGAGTTTTAAAAGTTATCTTATGAGTATCCCCTTCTCGAATCCTCGATTGGTGGTATCCCAATTTTAGATCAATATTTGAAAAGATAGTAGCATATTTAAGATGATTGAAGAGGTCTTCAATTTTGGGTAGGGGATATCTATTCTTAATAGTTTCCTTGTTTAGAATTCTATAATCTATACATTGTCTCAAGGAATCATCCTTTTTCTTCACAAACAACATAGGTGCACCCCATGGTGACACACTTGGTCTGATTAACCTCTTTTCCAACAACCCTTGTAGCTACACTTTCATCTCTTGCATTTCTATGGGGTTCATTCTGTAAGGAGCCCTATGTATAGGCTCTGTTTCGTATTGAAGCTCAATTGTGAAATCAAATTCATGCTTTAGAAGTAATCTAGGTAAATATTCTAGAAATACATCTCTAAATTTTTGAAGCACTAGATGTTTACCAAACACCTCTTCCTTCTTTTCTTTTTCAATTTTATTTATCTTAATCACATAGACCATTCCTCCATTTTTGATGGCTTTATTGAGTTGCATCACCAAGAGGATTTGAGTTTGAAAATTCCCTTACAGGCTATACACCCTTCGTACTTTTCTTCCAACCTCCATGTGCTCAATTAATATATCTTGAAAATTGACTACAACTCTATGTTCTTGTAGCCAATTCATTCCTAGGATTACATCAAAAACATGTAGTGGTGCTATATACAAGCATCCCATAATCATACCACTAGGTAAGGCAATTTTTGCCATAGGATAACACTAGTTTATAGAGTAGGTTTATCCTTAACCATATTCAATCCTCCACCTGTGTGACAAGATTCCTAGTTGATGATATATATTTAACTAAGCTAGTGGAAATAAAACTATCCGTAGCACCACTATCAATAAAAATTTTAACATTCCTACCAAAGACCTTACCATTTATCAGTAGTGGAGTGGCTTTCCCATACAGATATTGATTCTCTATTGCTGCATAAATATTGTATGAAGGTTCCTTGGATGTAGGTCCTTTGTACATCGATTTCTTTCCTTTTGAACTTATTCCTACTTTGTGTGGGAAATTATTGGTATAATACGGTCATTCACAATCAAAACACCTGGTCCTAGGCCTTGGATGTATTTTCTATTTTTGTCCATCTTCTACTTTTACTGCTAGTGGAGGATTTCCTACCTCTATGATGATGTTTTGTTATTACCATTATTGCAGCTGTTAGGGTTATGGTTATTTCCCTTAAACCTTCTCTTAAATGTACATTATTTCCTATCATTCCTTCTATCCCATCTAGAAGAGTCTATATTTTCCTATTCACTTTCTCACTTCATGAATCCTACACTATTTCTTTTCCTTAGTGCCTCTCTATCCTGCTCAGACATCCCTTCATAGTCAAATTAGTGCTTGAGATAAGTTTCAAATTTCCTGGTTAGATCATAAGCCTTCTGTAGAGTAATGGGTTCTTGCATGTTCAATTCATACCCTATTCTAGGATCTGCTCCTTATATAAACTTATGAATATTTATTTTCTCATTATATATAGACATATATTTTAGTAGCTTGACAAATATTTTATAATATACTTCCATTATCTTATTTTCATATCGAATTTTAGTGAACTCTTCAAACTTTTAGGAATAAAAGTGCTCCATGAGAAATCTCTCTTCAAAGGCTATTACAAGTTTTTTCCTTTTTAAATAATTTGCTACCGCAAGTTCCCGTTCATCACTAAGTGTTCCCAACTAATCCAAGCCAACACATTAAACATGTAATGTGGCATAGGAAATTCAAGTACTAGTAGAATAATTCTTCATATTATAGTAGGTTTCTATCTTGTTCAACCATGCTTTAGCTTTGTCATCATCTTCCTCTCCATTGAAATTGAAAGATTTTAGATGTTTCATATCCTTGCATAACTCGGCCTCTAGTTAGACCTTAGCCTATTGTGTCTCTATAAGAGGTTTATTCACCTATCCTATTCTAGAGTTTCTAGCTTGTGTTTCTTGATTCAACATGATATCCAACAACTATTTTTGTGTTTCCACCTACTCATGAAGCAGGGCCATTGTCGTAGTGATATCCTCTATTTCACTACTAGGATTATTTAAACCTACATCTAGGTTTTTATCATCTATATTGGTTTATCGTGTCTACCTTATCATTGGGACAACACTTCCTCTCCTCCTCTTTGGTGGTATTATCCCTGGTAACACACGAGAGAGATAGTAGGAGTCAGTTCATCATTACCTCCTTGGGTTGATTCTCCTACCAACAACTATTTTCCTAATTATCTTAAATAAATAGATGGGTTTACTTTCAATAACTATTCTTTTTAAGCAAGGTATAATCCTCACATAGGTATGTTTTCTATTACACACCACCATCTAGTTTTACACAATGAGATGATTCTCCTATGATCCATGATATGATACCAAATATCATCGCCCTATCTCTCCAATTAATTTTCTAATTATAACCCTTGTCTATTGAATTTATCTCTCAACCAAAGCGTTTTTCCATATTGATGTTCTTAAGACTTTATTCACTTATCCTTCCCTTTGATTCACCCATCTCTACAACTTAAAAAAGTCATTCTCATAAGTGTACTAGGTGATACCAAGCTATTTTTCATTTACCCATCTCTACAACTTACATATGTCATTCTTGTAAGTGTACTAGGTGATTCCATGCTATCTTTCTACATTCCCTCCTTTAGGTCCATCAAAAATAGTGTATTCAGCCCATGTATTCACAAGTCCTTATGTGTAGACGTGTTTAGCATATAGAATATTGGACTATATTTCTCTATGCGTTAGCCCACCAAATACTTGATCTCTCATTTGACCATAATTAGGAATTCTAAGTGTTTAAGTATTTTTATTTGGATAATTACAACCAAATTCTATCATGTGATCTAATTTCCAACAATAATTATTTAACATTCCTCTCTAGCTCCCCCTTCGCTAGATCCCTCCATGAGGGTCTGTCAAAGTATCTCACTATCCTAAGAAATTATTGGATAACTGAATGATAATGAGTTTCACCTAATTCATTTTAATGTCAAATTTCTTTTCACAATTACATAACTTTAGATATATTTCAATGTTGATAGCTGAAGCTCTTTTATAAACAAACATGTTTATCTATTTGGCTATAATATTTCTATTACCAAGGTTGTTATCATATTACCACTATTATTGGTACGTTCAAGTTCTTACATGTACAACCATAATAAATATAAACTCAACTCATATATATAATATTGTGCTAGATTTATGAACCAGAGAGATATATCAAATAGAAAACAACATTAAATATCCAACTTCCTCTATACAATCATCAGTTCTTGTCTACATACATAATACATAACAATTATAATAAATGAACAACACTATTAAAAGTAGATTATCTAATTTATACAAACATGTCCTCCTTATTCCATAGTAAGCCTATGGACAATTGCACAGAGAATTTCAAATCAATTCTACAACAGTACGTAAGAAAAAAACCACATGAAAAATTTACCTCTAGTCTCCATGACATATTGAGTTCAGCTTCCAGGAACCTACTCTTCGAACTCACTGAGAAGTGGATGTCTAACTTTAAGGAGTTTGGCTAATTCCTCATGCTAGTATTGCAATGCATTTATGCAGTTATTCAAGCCACCAACCAACATGATGGAAAGAAACAATATATCATTCCTTTTTCAATAAAAAACATATATTTTTCCATATACATGAATCTTTAAGCAACAAGCCTTTCAAAATCAATCTTTCCAAATATTCAAGTACAATACCTTATTCCATAATTTTTCACAAAGCAACTGAATTCATGAAAACAAAATTATTTTTGTTTAAAGCACAAATTCATTCACAACAATATTATCTTGCTTTAGAAACAAGACATTCAATTTGCAATCATCAATATCAAATGGTTTCTATCTCAAAAATCCTACTCTTGTTCTTTTTCTAAACCAGTTATACTTCTCATCTTACTACTAAGTCTAAGGTTCACTTAAGGTTTGCAATAGTTCATTCTTCTCCTAGAAGGTAAACAAGGCTCTCTAGAAACCTACTAATATTTGGCTATCTATCAACAATTTATTAGCAACAACTACGTTCTAGGTTCCACTTTGCAGATAAGTGGATAGTGAATAGCATCTCAACATATCATTAAGTTAACATGCAAGGTACTTTCCAAATCATCTTTGATATTGAAGACCATTACTCTTGTTACACCCATGCATTTGGGAAAAAATTCCTACACATATTTTTATAAAAAAATTCTTTGACAAACCATTGGGTTTTCCCATTATGCAAAATGAAAATAAGGTTGACTATCAAGATAAACACATCCTTCAATATTGCTAAGTGTGGGTATATTTATCACATGAAACAACACAGTCCATACACAAGTTAATGTAAAACTCTTCATACATTACCCAACTAAGCTATGGTTCACTGAAACACGACCTATGTATTTCATTCCAAATATGGAATTACTCATGGTAAATCAACTCACATCCTTTATCCCTTATGTCTCAGTAATTAATTCTATACTCAATTAATCCAATGGAATAACTAAAACAATCACCAGATATACAAAGAGTCGAGCATCTTTAAACAGAGAGTTTCTAATCCAAACATTGTATATAGTTTGATATTTTTTCTCTATAAAAGACACAATGTACAATAGAATATAACCATTCCCTATCCAGAGTAAGAACAAGTGTGAAACTATCTGAATTACAGTCAATTCTCTCCTAAACTAGTCATAGTTACCGTACTCCTCTTCCTTTTTTGATTTTTATTTTCCCAAAAGAAAGACTTACTTTTTTTCCCTTCCTCCCAATGATCACCCATCACTACTACTCATTATCCAGTTTTCTCAGATGCAATCGAGTAGCCATGATCGATTCGAACTTGATATTTCCCCATGATGCCCATAAAAACAATCAACAAACCATATTGCCAAACCAAAAAATCAATTTAAAAAATGTGAATAATAATCTATTATATGTTTTTTTTTAAATAAAGACTATTGCCTAGTCAAATACCAACATTCCAATCCTATCATGATAATTATCATTACTTTTCCACTATATTACTATAAAGTTCCTTTCTACACTCTAAGTATCTTTGATATGGCATTTATTTTGCAATATTGGAATCAAATTTTATTGAAATTCCTAATATAAAAACTATCATTTGCATTGAAGTGAAAAGCTACCATCAAGAAGTGCCTTTTTAATTTTAAGCAAAAACAAAGAAGCGTTAATCATAAGAGCAAGAAGATAACACTTTATTCATGCTAGCATAGCCAAGCAAGTTCTAACTAAGCAAAAATGAAAGACAACAACCATCAAACCATCGACTTTTTTTTTCAACAACCTCACTGCCAATGGGTTTATTCCACTTGCCAAATAATTATGCAACTATATATGAAAAAAGTTTGTCTTCCTTGGAGTTGTCTTCTTTAAGAGAATTCATCATTTCCCAATTAAACATCCCATTCTCAGTAATTGATCCTTTCTTCCACTTAAGATAACATCTATTTTTGCAAGCACACAGTTCCATTAGGAACATCATATTCTTTTATACATTATATATTTTGTAGAATTAACACATGAAATTGTCAATAATTCCATACATAGATTACATCAAATTTCTATAAAATACATATCCTACATAAACAAATTAGAAACTAGTCATTCATTCCATCAATCAAGATAACATAACCAAAAAAATGAAGCCATCCATCAAAATCCTATTCAAAAGAAAGTATGTAAAGGGAGGGTCATGAAAAGTCACTCCAAAAATGCATTTCCTCGGATTTAATGAGATACCATGTTCTCTACATTTTTGAAATACTTTTCTTAAATTATTAACATGATTGGCATATTTCTTTAGAAATATAAGAATATCATCAACATAAATGACTATGCATTTTCCAATTAGGTCTCTAAAGGCATAATCCATTGCTCTCTAAAAGTAGCATTTGCATTAATTAATCCAAAGGGCATTCTCCTGTAAGAAAAGGTGACCCATTTAGTTTTAAATACGGTCTTCATTATATCCTTGGGATCTATCATAATCTGGTTATATTCGACATATCCATCTAATAAAGACATCATTTCAAATCCATTTACCATTTGCAAAATATGATCTATGAAGGGAACATGATAATTATCCTTATGAGAAGCTTTATTAATATTCCTAAAATAAATACATAGATGAATTTATCTAGTTTTCTTCTGAATGGGTGCTATTTTAGCTACCTAGGTTGAATACCTAATGGAAAATATAATACATGCATCTAAGAGATTTTGAATTTTCTTCTAAATCAAAGGTTCTAACAATGGATTAATAGGTCTCTATTTTTACCTAAATGGATTTGTTTATGGTTTCAATGGGATAGTATGAGTTTTAATTTGTTTATTATACATTTTCAAATCTTCATAGCTCCAAGTTATGATATCTACATAATATTTAAGAGCTTGTATAATTATTTCTTTTTCCTAACTAGTGCAATCTTTTTATATTAATACATTCTATAAATTTTCACTAGTTCCTATATTGATAGTATCACATGCATCATTTTGAAATGAAAATTTATTGCATTTCTTACTATTATAATCAATATCAAATAGTTTTTCAAGAGATACCATACATTTAGGAATTGAATTCATTTTTAGTTTTACCTTTTGGTCTTCTTCTCCTTCCTATTGTATCCTTTCTTCTTCATCAATAACCTGATTTTAAAGAATACCATAATTAATAACAAAATAAAAAATGTGTATCATCTTCAAGCACTTGGAAATTTTATACATTATTAGGTATGGATGGGTAGGCTACTAATTCTACGAAAATTTTCTAAGTCTTCTATTATCCATAGGTTTCAGTGTACTTGCTACCACTGCCAACGAATCTGCAATTCTATAGCTCTTTTTGGAAATCAGTTTAATGTTAAAAGCTTGGAATTCATCAATTAAATATCTTACTCTATTCCTGTAATGATTTAAAATTTTATCATGGTATGCATATTGGTTTCTATTTTTTTAACCACCAATTGAGAATCTTCCAGTACTTTTAAACACTTGATATTTTTTCTTCGAGCTAACTGCAGTCCGTATATCAATGCTTGATATTATGTAGTATTGCAAGTACAAAAGAACTGCAATCTGTATGCTACTAGAAAAAATTTTCCTTTAGGACTAATTAGCTCAATACCTACTCCACTACCTTACCTAGACTTAGATCCATAAAATTTAAGATTCCAAATCATATTTTCATCTTTATTTTGATTACTGGATGGTATATTAGTTTTAGAATTATCTATGGTCTATTTGGTTTCAATAGTGTAGACTCATAGTTTTGATTCATTATAAATAAATTCATTTATTTTATTATAATCTATGATAAGATCTTTAAATAAGAGTTCTCTTTCTATTATAATCTAGTTTACAACTCCTCTCCAAGGCAACCACATGTGAGAGAAATCAATGGTCATATATCCATTCAAGTTTTTAGACCAGTCCCTAATTAACAACATTCCATATCCGTCTGGGATATCTACTACCTGAATATCTATATACTGTTGGATTCTGGGTTCTGATGCTAACTATATATGAACATGCTTTAGTACATCAGCCACATTTACTTCTATTTTATCTAACTACACTACCACTCTATTGGAAGGGGTAGGTTTTAGACCTAACTTTTGGCAAATAACATGCAACATGACGTTACCTGATGCTCCTGAGTCAACCAGATAGTTGTGTAAATTCTTACTTGCAATTATAATAGTCAAGATAAAATGATAGGTTTACCCTTTATCTTTTCATGACATAAAATAGGTATCTATGATTTTCTTAGACTCAACCTTATTTTGATCACTAAATTATTTAATTAGTAGTTCTTGTTGATCAGTTAATTAGTAAACTTCAAACAAAGATATGTTTACCTTTGTCTTCTTTAAATATTCCATAATATTATATGAAGGTTTATCCTGTTCTAAAATTTTGTGTGGTTGTGGTGGGATATTGGCCTTGGGTGGATTGGTATTATTGTTGGCTTGTGCATCAGGAGGAATGCAAGTATGATTAGGTGGAGTAGAAGAAGTGATTGGTGATTTTACCTTTGCTTCTAAGCATATAATTATGATTGTCTTATTTGAACTACCTATAGGCTTGTACTTATTCTAAGGATGTATCATATCCTTCTTCATCTCCTTCTCAGGATTTAAATATTTCCACTACTAAATCCGTTCTATTATTAGTACTTGCCTAATTAGTGTTATCTTCATTAGGTATTATTTCAATATTTTCCATTTCTTTCTAAAGTATATCCAACACTGTTTTGAATTTGAGACATTAATTTTCACTATGTTGTGTAGTGGAATGCACCCTACACCAAATTTTTAAGGCCAAATATGAAATATTGACTTTGATATTAGCTTGATTTTGATTGGTAGTAGTGTTGGACTGATTGGTGATTAGATTGGGCACTCCATTGTTTGGACGAGTATTCTATTGGCAATTGAATATTTAGAAAATGGAAATTCCTATTTTGTGGTGGATTATTAGGAGGTGGATTCTGAGGTACCTGCTTCTACAATTGAACCATATCATTGCTAAGTTTTTGGACTAACCTCTATAGATTATTTAATTGGGAGTTAGAGTTATTGTTTTCTCCTACAATAGTCTAATTTGTTATGTTGTTTATAGATGTAGTGGGATTCAAGAAAATAGGTATATTTTGGTTATGAGTAGCATTTAAAAATGCTGGGATATTTTGATTAGGATTAACATTTGGAAATGTTGGTATATTCTGAGCAGGGGTAGTGTTCATAAATGTAGGTATAGTCTGTGCATTAGTTTCAATATTCTTATGAGCAATTTATTGATTATCTAAATATGGTGGAGTTATAGAGTGGGTAGGGGTGCTAATAGGATTATATGGTTGATTAAAAATTATATATAATAGAGTATTCAACATTGAAATCTATTGGGTAATATCTTGATTAATCATGGAAATTTGGTTAAATACGACTGGTTGTCCTAAAGAGGGTAGTTGACCAATTCTAAAACCTTGAGATATTAATTGTTGTTCCACAATAAAGGCTTCACTATACACCATGGGTAGGGTGGTAATATGAGGATCTCTCCTTACAAACATAGATGTAAGAGGATCTAAAGATTTATAATACATCAATATGGTTGCATCAACATTAACTATATAAGGTAGAGTCAACCTGTTATACAAGTTGTGAAATATGGTATTGAATAGCCTTAGAGACTCATTGGGGTCCCTTCTAGCTGTTGTAAATTGATGGTATATAATGGTAGGGTCTATGGATAACCTAAATTTATTATTTAAAGCTACTTCCAGTTCAATCCAAAAAGTGATGGAATTCGTAGGTAAACTGATATACCAATCATATGTTAGTTCATCCAAAGTAAGGGGAAAAATTCTACAGGAAATATTTTCATGTTCAATCTGTAATCGAATTAAAGCATCCTTATAAGCTTATCTATGATCTTCAACTATTCTAGCCCCATCATGTCTATACATAGATAGATATCTTTCAACATTCTTAGGTATATCATGTACTAGTCTAGGGATATTTAATGGGCTACTACCACCTAACCAAGGTGCAAATACTGCCATGGGTGTACTTAGTGGAGTGAAAAATAGATGGATATATAGTGTGATGGGTTGGGGTGAAGTATTAATGGGAGGAAGAGTGCTTGACTAACCTTTATCTCTTCTAGGTCTCCTAGGAGGTGAAAGACTATGAAATTCAATATCACTTTTGAAGGCCTTAGACCTGGTGATAATCACCCTAGGTTCTAACTTTGATTTTCAAACAATATGATATATGAACATGAATTATAATGAAAACTAAGTGATTTCAAAATTCAAGCAATAAAAAATCAAACTAAATATTCAAATAACTTATAACAATTAAATCATAAGCACTGGACTATTAAGCTTTTCATACCTATAGTAATAAAGAATCAAAGATTTTAGGCCAGAGAAGTTATGTAATCTACAATATCAGTGAATGAAAATACTTCAGGCCCTCCTTCTAGCACCATTTCCTATTGAGTGATACATTAGCCCAATTACCAACATACATCAATGGTTAGAACAATAGTTGTTATCTCTTGAAAGGGAAAATTGATCCCCCAAGGTTTGGGTGATAAGGTGTGTTATTGTCAAGTCTTATATCAAAAAAATAAAATGGAAGGAAGATGGATAGCTTAGATATTACATATAACTATTACAAGGGTGAGTGTTGATTCATTGTCTAGGTATTAAGACACATAAGTATGATTAAATTGTTCAAATAAACAATATATAAAAATTTCTTATCATAGATTGTATAATAATCATGATCATTGTAGCACAGATCAATGTATATTTTGAAACTTGTAAAAATATATCACATAAAATGAGTTTTAAAAATGAAATTCAACTAATCTACTCCTACTCTAAGTAGATTTCAAAGAAAATTTAAAAGAAAAGGGTTAAAGAGAGAAATAAAACAAGCCATTGAATCCTTGAAGCTTTAAACTGAATCTATTAAAGCAATAAATATGAATTCAACCATATATGACTCGACCAACATTTGTACAATATGAGGTCAAAGTGGTGTCATATTCAAAGGGAAATAAACAATATCCTAGAATTGAATTAGATGAGATCACCATCAACATGCACTGAACATATTAATAATTCTAGTATATTGCATTGATAAAAATGTTTAAGCATTACATTCTCAGATTTGCTAACATCATATGATTGCAAGACTAAATCTCTAAGGTATAATATCAAGGGTTCAGGTGTCCACCATCTACAAAGAAAACAAAAATTATAGCAGTCCTATTGCTAAAAATGGAATCCGAACTTTTGGAATGGGGTCTCAATAGCTATTTATAGCCTTATAATTTTAAATTTTTAGTGTTGTATAGTTGTACATCAGTGCTTCTATCACTGCTTGGATGATGTGTCACCTTGTGTTTCTTCCTTGGATATGATCTTCAATTCTCCATTGTGGATTCTTCTAACTTCTTTGGACATGTCCTTTTCAGGTTACATAGATTAGCTGTTATCCATCTGAGTAGCTAGAATCAAGTCCAGGTTCAGTGTATCCTTATTGTTGAGCTATCATATATTTGAGGGTACTATAATATAATATAGGCTTACTATATCCTTTATGATATTCCTCGACCTTCATATTTTCATCCCGTTGTATGTAAATCATGAAATAAGGAGAAACTTAGTTTAATTAACTTTGTAGAAAAAATATCACACATTTAATTAATTTATTTATTTGTATTTATTTTAGTTTCAATATGAATGGAGTTAATTTTCTAATTATACAAAAAAAATTCTTAAAACATGGAGATGCAAACTCATTGCCTAGAAATATTTTTTTTTAATATTTAGAATTAAATTTCATTAATTCAAAAATAATTCTTGAGTGTCTACAAATGATTATCATGTGCACGAAATTAATTTTATATGGCCTGGAATGAAGCCATGATAGCTTGGAAATGAAGTTGCATTGTCTAAAAATAAAATATAATTGGTTGAAAGTAATTCTCAATGGATCATAATTGATCTTTAGTTACCCGAAAATGATTTTTAAAGTTAGAAAATAAGTATCATCAATATTTGATTGTCCAAAAATAACTATATTATCAAAAAATTAATTTTATTGCCCTAAAATGGATTATAATCACTCAAAAGTAATTCCCAACCGATCCAAATTGATTCAAATGTGTTTGGAAATGATTATCACATGCCCGAAAATGAATTTTGATTGGTTCGAAATTGATTTTCATAGCTTGAAAATAATTTTCATTGATTTTGAAATTAATTTTTGAATTCATGGAATGGAATCTTACTACCTTGGAATACTAGGGTTTTCAAAATCATGGAATATTATTAAGTTTCCTATGAATCTAAACTTTCAAAAATTTCAGATGACCTTAGTGGCAGGCATGAATCTAATGGAGAATACAATTTTTCTCATTGAAATCATTCAAATGAAACCACTACAATTGAAGCTCCATCCTTTATAAAAAAAATAATGCAAAGCAATAGTAAAATATGGATGCAAGCAAATTTAAATCAAAATTTAAAATTTCATCAAAACTTGAAGTTTCAAGTGGGTCCCCAAGTGGGGTGGGTTGTGCAATGGCAACAACATGTGACATACCTTTTTATCACAAAAAATTCATTTATGTTTTCTCTTAAATATATTCTTCAACTTCCTCGAAGTGCTATGTTTTCAAAATCAAATCCTTGACATCATTTTTATTAAGACATAAAATCTCACTTGGCCAATTGCCTTCTAAAATTTGAATTTTATTAGGATGAAGATCAACACCATAATTTTCTAATTTATCTGCTACCCGATTTCCTTCTCTATAAATATGCTCACACTTTTAGGAGTTTACCTCTAGTAATAGATGATGAACATCAACAATAATATTATTTTTTATGTAGTCTCCACATCCATTTTTGTTAATAGCATTGATTATAATTTGTGAGTCCCCGTCAATTGAAATATATTTCCATAATTTTTTTGCTGCAATTTTAATCCTTGTAAGAAGTTCCCTCACCTTTGCATAGTTGTTAGTTGAAGTTCCATATGATTATGAATAAGTGACAAGAATTTTTCCTTCACTATTTCTGAAAACACCACCTCCACCAGTTTTTCCTGGATTTCCTTTAGAAGTACCATCAAAATTAATTTTGATAAACCAAATTTTTGGACATTTCCAGTTTACCATAGATCAAAGTAGATCCTTTGTTTTAATTCTATTGTCATAGATGACTCTTCCATGTATGTTGAAATATTGTAGCCAAGTTATTATCACCTCTTTTTTTGCAATTGAGACTTCCCATGATGAACATCATATTTGTAGATATTCTACAAGAGAGGTAATAATACAGTTCCAAACTTGGGCATGGTTTTGAGCTTTAATTTTAAAAATTCTATTATTCATTCAAGCCATAAATTCCAACAAATAATGGCAAGGAAAATCCTCCAAATAATACAGAATGCTTTAGCTTTGAAATAATTTATTCAACATTTTATCAACTCTTTCAATGTTGATGAAGCTATCCAATATAATTTTATATTTTTAAAATATAACCCCAAATGGTGTAAGCAAATGAATAATGAAGAATTAAATGGTCTAATATTTTTAAATACTTCTCACACAAGGCACATCTAAAGAGTCCATAATATCATCTTCTTTGTAAACTCTCTCCCATAAGAATATTACTTTGAGTTGCTACCCAAAGAAATATTGAGGCCTTAGAGAGAGTCTCTAATGACCAAACGTTCTTCCAAGGAAAATATTTGGGATAAGGAAATTTTAATTGTTCTAAATTCCCATATCCCAACTTGACCAAGTATCCACCATCCTTTGATAAATTGTAAACCAAATCATCCTTTCATGTAAAAATTGGCAATTAAAACTCTCGAGGTATCTTTTGAAGTTCGTCTACAATTTTTTTGAGTTCCTCTCCTTCAACTAGATTACTAAAATAAATCCATGATCTAAAGTTTTTTCTCATAATAATATAATATAACCTTTGGAACTTGACGGGGCACCGAATAACACACGTAGACCAAACCCTACTTTTTCATTAAAATCTATTGAAAATATACATCAGAAGAACAGCCTGTAGGCTTTACAATCATCGGCCCTCGGCTCGGTTCTTCCACTCTCACACTTATGCGTGCATTCTCCCGATCCACCGTCCCAACTAAAACAATAAAATGGGTTTTTATAGAGGCCCCGACCCTCTCACGCATCAACTCCCGCCTAAATGGGTTCACCAACCCGAATAATTACATTTTCAAAAAAAATCAGGACACCAACCTGATTAAATTCTCGCACTCCACACGGTCCCTGCCATTGCTGACTTGGTCAGAATACCCTATGCACCCATCCTTCTCGTCTTCCATGCTTCTGGAATCCCCCGCTTTACCTTCAGCTTATGCCATGTGTCGTCCGTATCCACTTTTGAAAATTTTGCCTCCGTGGTTTCCCGCCACCTCTTTCTCTTTCTCCCGTGCCATTTTCTTTCTCCGTTCTGGCCACTCCGCGCTTCTTTCCCATTTTGGTCGCGATATCGCGATATTGCGACCATTTTTCTTCTATGTCCTGTTTGCCAATTCTTGTAGCAATATCGTGACGTTGCGATATTGCGACGTCGCGATATCGCGACGTCTCCGTTGCTCCTTCCAACTACTGCTCTTCTTTGTCGTGATTTCGCGACAGTCACGATTTTGTGACATGTCACGAAATCGTGACACTTCCTCTGCCTTCCTCTACTACTGCTCCGACGTCACGATTTTGTGACGTGTCATGAAATCGCAACACTTCCTCTGCCTTCCTCTGTTGCTGCTCTGACATCGCGATTTTGTGACGTCACGAAATCGTGACATCGCGATTTCGCTACGCTTTCCTCCTCCTACCTCCGCTTCTGAATTTGTGTTGCGATTTTGTGACGGTCACGATTTTGCGACATGTCACAAAATTGTGGGTCACGATTTTGCGACATGTCATGAAATCACGGCCCTTTTTGCTATGCTTTCTCTCTCCTACCGATGGTCATGATTCTGTGACATGTCACGATTTTGTGACATGTCACAAAATTGTGATAGGTTTTTCTCCTTGTTCTCATCGATTTCTGTTGCGATTTCGCAACACGTAGCGAAATCGTGACGATTTTCTGTCTCCTTGCCTTCTGCTTTCTCTACCGACTCTTCAGCATTGTTTTTCCCAAAACTTGATGCCTCTACATCAGATGCTGCTGGATGCTCCTACATCAGACACCCGGGGTACGCAGAGAAGTGATCTTCACTTCTGATTGGTCTGGTTGCTGCCTCCTGCAACACCTCCAGACCATCCTCTGCCTCTGTAGACTGCTCCAACCCCATCTCCAGGTCCACACTTCTGTCTTCTACCGGATAGATTTCTCCACTGCTGCAAACTTCTTCTGTAGCCTGCTGTATCTCCTCCTCTTACACAGAAAATCTATGCCTTCTTTCGGGCAGGTCCCGATACCGCTGTACTCTTCCTCACATGCGATTTTTTTCAAATTTTCTTCTTTCTTTCTTCCCATCTTCTTTGTCGCTCCTCTTTCTCCCGCAATTTCATTGCAAACCATTCCTTTTGTAAGGCCTTTAATTGACGTTGCAAAGCCATGACTTCTTCCTCCGACACTACATCTTCCTCCCTGTCCAGTATTCTTCGAGAATGCATTCTTCTCTCTTCTTCTTTTTACCAGGTCTTGGCGTAAATTGCCTCCTGCTCGGCGAATCTGCTCACGCACTTAAAGACCAAACTCACTTCCTCACTTCACAGAACCCTCACCACAGATCTTGGCGCAAACTGCCTCATAGTCGGTAGTCTGTTTACACACTCAGGATCTTCTGCTCTGATACCACTGACGGGGCACCGAATAACACACGTAGACCAAACCCTACTTTTTCATTAAAATCTACTAAAAATATACATTAGTAGAATAGCCTGCAGGCTTTTACAATCATCGGCCCTCGGCTCGGTTCTTCCACTCTCACACTTATGCGTGTATTCTCCAATCCACCGTCCCGACTAAAATAATAAAATGGGTTTTTATAGAGGCCCCGACCCTCTCACGCATCAAATCCCGCCTAAAAGGATTCACCAACCCCAATAATTACATTTAAAAAAAAATTACGACACCAACCCGATTAAATTCCTGCACTCCGCACGGTCCCTGCCATTGCTGACTTGGTCAGAATACCCTGCGCACCCATCCTTCTCGTCTTCCGTGCTCCTGGAATCCCCCGCTTTACCTTCAGCTTATGCCACGTGTCGTCCGTATCCACTTTTGAAAATTCTGCCTTCGTGGTTTCCCGCCACCTCTTTCTCTTTCTCCCATGCCATTTTCTTTCTCTGTCATGATATCGCGACATGTCGTGATATCGTGACGTTCTGGCCACTCCGCGCTTCTTTCCCATTTTGATCGCGATATCACGACATGTCGTGATATCGCGATCATTTTTCTTCTGCGTCCTGTTTGCAAATTCTTGTAGCGATATCGTGACGTCTTTGCTGCTCCTTTCGACTGCTGCTCTTCTTCGTCGCGATTTTGCGACATGTTGCGAAATCGCGACACTTCCTCTGCCTTCCTCTGCTGCTGCTTCGACGTCATGATTTCATGATGTGTCACAAAATCATGACACTTCCTCTGCCTTCCTCTGCTGCTGCTCCGATGTCGCGATTTCCCGATGTCGCGATTTCGCTATGCTTTCCTCCTCCTACCTCCGCTTTCGACTTTGCGTCGCGATTCCCTTTTGCTACGCTTTCTCTCTCTTGCTAATGGTCGCGATTCTATGACATGTCATGATTTCGTGACATGTCACGAAATCAGGACAGGTTTTTCTCCTTGTTCTCCTCGTTGATTTCTATCGCAATTTCGTGACACGTAGCGAAATCGTGACAATTTTTTGCCTCCTTGCCTTCTGCTTTCTCTGTCGACTCTTTAGCACTATTTTTCTCGAAACTTGATGCCTCTGCATCAGATGCTGCTGGATGCTCCTGCATCAGACACCCGAGGTATGCGAAGAAGTGATCTTCACTTCTAATTGGCCGGTTGCTGCCTCCTGCAACACCTCCAGACCATCCTCTGCCTCTACAGACCGCTCCAACCCCATTTCTAGGTCCACACTTCTGTCTTCTACTAGACAGATTTCTCCACTGCTGCAAAATTCTTCTACAGCCTATTGTATCTCCTCCTCTTGCATAGAAAAATTTATGCCTTCTTTCGGGCAGGTCCCGATACCGTTGTACTCTTCCTCACATGCGATTTTCTTTAATTTCTCTTCTTTCTTTCTTCTCGTCTTCTTTGCCGCTCCTCTTTCTCTCACAATTTCATTGCGAACCATTCCTTTTGCAAGGCCTTTGATTGACATTGCAAAGCCATGACTTCTTCCTCCAACACTACATCTTCCTCCCTATCCAGTCTTCTTCAGAAATGCATTCTTCTCTCTTCTTCTTTTTACCGGGTCTTGGCGTAAACTGCCTCCCGCTCGACGAATATGCTCACGCACTTAAAGATCGAACTCACTTCCTCACTTCATAGAACCCTCACCACAGATCCTGACGCAAACTGCATCACAGCCGACGGTTTGTTTACGCACTCAGGATCTTCTGCTCTGATACCACTGACGGGGCACTGAATAACACACGTAGACCAAACCCTACTTTTTCATTAAAATCTGCTAAAAATATACATCAGTAGAACAGCCCGTAGGCTTTTACAATCACCGGCCCTTGGCTCGGTTCTTCCAATCTCACACTTATGAATGCATTCTCTGATCCACTGTCCCAACTAAAATAATAAAATGGGTTTTTATAGAGGCCCCGACCCTCTCACGCATCAACTCCCACCTAAACGGGTTCACCAACCCGAATAATTACAACTTCAAAAATTGGGACACCAACCCGATTAAATTCTCGCACTCCGCACGGTCCCTACCATTGCTGACTTGGTCAGAATACCCTGCGCGCCCATCCTTCTTGTCTTTCGCGCTTCTGGAATCCCCCGCTTTACCTTCAGCTTATGCCACGTGTCATCCATATCCACTTTTGAAAATTCTGCCTCCGTGGTTTCCCGCCACCTCTTTCTCTTTCTCCCGCGCCATTTTCTCTCTCCGTCGTGATATCGTGACATGTCGCGATATCGCGACGTTCCGGCCACCCCGCGCTTCTTTCCCATTTTGGTCACGATATCACGACATGTCGCGATATCGTGACCATTTTTATTCTACATCCTGTTTGCCAATTCTTGTAGCGATATCGCGACGTCGCGATATCGCTACATCTCTGTTGCTCCTTTCGACTGCTGCTCTTCTTCATCACAATTTTGCGACAGTCATGATTTTGCGACGTGTCACGAAATCGTGACACTTCCTTTGCCTTCCTCTGCTGTTGCTCCGACATCGCGATTTCACGATGTGTCATGAAATCGTGACACTTCCTCTGCCTTCCTCTGTTGCTGCTCCGACGTCACGATTTCACGATGTCGCGATTTCGCTACACTTTCCTCCTCCTACCTCTGCTTCTGACTTTGCATCGCGATTTCATGACATGTCGCAAAATCGTGGCCCCTTCTACTACGCTTTCTCTCTCCTACTGATGGTCGCGATTCTACGACATGTCGCGATTCTGTGACATGTCACGATTTCGCGACATGTCACGAAATCGCGACAAGTTTTTCTCCTTGTTATCCTCGTCGATTTTTGTCGTGATTTCATGACATGTAGCGAAATCGTGATGATTTTTTGCCTCCTTTCCTTCTGCTTTCTTTGTCGACTCTTCAACACTGTTTTTCCTAAAACTTGATGCCTTTTCATCAGATGCTGCTGGATGCTCCTGCATCAGAACTTTACATGCTAGGCACACTTGAGCCAATGGTTTCCAATTTGAGTTAGAGATAAGAGGATAAGGCTTCAACCAAGCATTAGACCAACAATTTGCATAACTCCTCTCATTGAATGACCATCTAATATATTTCTTTATCAATTGCAAAATCTCTAATATGAAGTTCCATATTTACAATACTTTGGGTAGAGTTATTTTCCTAAAAAATTTCATTGCATCAAGAGAACCTATATATTTTTGAAATAGTATTTTTACCCAATTCTTTCCTTGATATTTGAATAATATCCACCCAAACTTTTCTCCTAATGCCAAATTTATAAGTCCATAATTCTGCAAGCTTGCTCCTCCAATATTATTTCCTTTGAAAACCCTATCCCACTTACAAAGAGGAAACCTAAATTTTCCTCACAACCTTTCCATATAAAGTCTCTTTGAATTATATCAATTTTTGATGCAATACCTAGAGGTAGTCTTGAAAGTGACATCATATAAATAGAAATAGATTCCAATGTAGTCTTTATGAGTTGTATCCTTCATGCCATGGTTAAGAACTTACCTTTCCAACATACCAAGCAAGCTTTCATTCTATCCAAAAAAGTAATTCAAAGCTCCTTTTTTTTCCTTTATCAGACAAAGGAATACCCATGTAGGTTGATGGAAAATTTTCAATTTTCAACCCTAAAATACTTACAATAATTTATTGTAAATCTAGGGAAATATTAATGAAAAATGTCTTGGATTTTGAATTATTTACCAACTTTACAAAAGCATTATCATAGTTTGATAATGTTGATTTAAAATCCATGGCCTCATTAACTGAGGGATGGTCCAAAAGAAAAGTATCATCAATAAATTGGATATGATATTCAAAGGGACCATTTTTTGCAACCTGAATACCCTTGATTTTTCCTTCCATTTTTTTCTTTGAAAAGACTATCCTTAACGTTTCTATCAAAATACCAAATAGATAAGGAGAAAGTGGATCAAATTGATGAAGTCCACAATATGAATTGAAGTATCCAATAGGAGAGCCATTTATCAAAATAGAAAATTTTATAGTGCTATAACAACATTTAATCCATTCACACCAACTATAATAAAAGCTAATTGTTTTGATAATAGCATGTAGAAAATTCTAGAAAACCCTATCATATGCTTTGTTCATATCTGGAGTAAAGGTTAATTTGTGTTCAGTTAGGCAAGATGATCATCAGGAGGTCTCATTTTTTTATGGGATCCAAAAAAGCTAGATGGAAAATTGATTCAATCTAGTGAAAGAATCCTAAGTATTTTGTTCTTAGATAGAGACACAAATTCCTCATGGATTTTATCCAAAATCTATGCTCCAAACTCTTTATCATAAAGGGCTCACTTCTGGGAAACCCTTGGCAACCTCAAATAATACTTCAATAATGTTACTTGGATTGTAGTAGGAGATTTCAATTCTCCTCTTTATTCTTCAGAAAAAATTGGAGGTTCTGGCTTTCCTGAAAAGAGTATGGAATATTTTCATGAGTTTTTCAATGTCAATAACCTTATGGATGTCAAACTTAAAAATACCAAATATACTTGGAGCAACAGAAGATCAGGAAATCAGCTTATTCAAGTGAAACTGGATAGATTTTTCCTATCTCAAGAAGCGGTTCAATTTTTTGGGGATGCTAACCTCCAATATCTTCCTAAGGTTGGATCTAATCACAGCCCCCTCCTCTTGGACATCCTAAAGGATAGTCCTTTTAGAAGGCCCTTCATATTTGAGGTGATGTGGATCCAACATTCTGACCTTAGGCATGAAATTCACAATGGTGGCAACATGTTGGCCAAGGATACCCTTCATTCTATCTTGCCTAAAAATTAAAACATGTTAAAGAAAATATTAAAATCTGGAACAAAGAAGTTTTTGGGAATCTGTTTGAAATCAAACAATCTATCAAGGATAGGCTTCTTTCCATTGAGAATAAAATTTAGGTAGGACAATGTGATGAGCAAATCCGATATGAGGAAAGAAGCATCCTAGCAGAATACCATAATATTTTGGCTTGTGAAGAAACCTTTTGGAAACAGAAATCCAAATCTCTGTGGCTAAAATAAGGAGATTTAAATACTAAATTCTTCCATGCTTCCACTATGAGAAATAGAAGTCACAACATAATCAAGGAGCTTGCTAAAAATGATGGATCCACCACTTTTGAAATTCTATAAATTAGAGAGGAAGTCATTTATTATTTCACCAATATTCTTGGTGAGAGTAGGTCATCCTCAAATATTACCTTGAATTTCATGCTCTATCATATCCCTCAGTCAATTTCAGAAATTGTAAATTCCAAGCTTCTAGATCCTTTTTTTGATGAGGAAATTTATCAAGATTTATTTTCCATGCATCCTAATAAGGCCCCTAGCCCTAATGATTTTCCTTGATTTTTTAAACATTCTAGGATATAGTTGACCCTGATGTCTGCTCCTCTATTAGAGAGTTCTAGTCTTCAAAATCTATTTCTTAGGGATTCAATTCAAATTTCATTGCTCTCATTCCTAAAAGACCCATTGCCAAATCCATGAATGTCTTTAGGCCTATAAGTCTGTGTAACATGGTTTATAAAATTCTCACTAAGGCCATTTCATCCATAATGAGGGACATCCTCCCTTCCATTATTAAATCTAGCCAAGGAAGTTATGTCCAAGGTAGGTCCATTCTTGATGGAGTCATTACCATTCATGAGGGTCTTCATTATGCTCATCTTGCTAAAAAATCTGTCTTTGTGTTATAACTGGACATGAATAAGTCCTATGATAGACTAGCCATACTTCTAAATTTTGGGTTCCATCTTGAATATATTGAGCTAATAAAGGGGTGTATTTCCACTCCATGGTTTTTAGTGCTTGTTAGAGAATCTACTGTAGGTTACTTTTCGAGTAGTAGAGGCCTTCATCAAGGAGATATCATATATTCTTTGCTTTTCATAATAGCTACTAAAGTATTACGTAGAACTATCAAAGCAGCCTATAGTCTCAACCTCATTTTAGACATCAAAACTACTTCACAAACTAGACCAATCTCTCATGAACAATTTGTGGATGACACAATTATTTCCATGATTGCGTTTATTTTTGAGGCCAAGGTTATCAAACATATCTTACTCCTGTATGAAGATGCAGCTGGGAAAAAATAAACTTTCACAAAAGCAAGATATACTTTCTTAATACTCCTGTTCAAAGGCATATCAAGATATCCAACACCCTTGAGTGCCCAGTTCCATCCTTTCCTGCGACCTATTTGTGACTCTCTTTGTTTACAAGTAAATCTAATGCTTCAATGTGGAATAATATAATTGAGAGGTTGCAAAAGAAATTGGTTGGATGGAAAGGAAATATTCTATCTCAAGATGGCAAGGTCACCCTTACACAAGCTTCTCTCCAAAGCATTCCCATCTATTTCATGTCTGTCTTCAAAGTCCCTGTAGGAGTCTGTCATAAGATTGAGCATATTCATAAAAACTTCTAAATTTATCTCTTCTTGAAAAATAGGTGTGGCAACTAATTACAAATATGAAGTTTGAATGGATCCTCATTTTTAACCATAAATACCTGCAGGGCACAAATTTCTTCAATGTTGCACTTCCTTCCAAAGGATCTTCCTTTTGGAAATCGATCTTGCAAGCTAGATTCCTTGTGGAAAGAGGTCTCAGGTGGAGATTAGGTGATGGGAAAAAAATTGAATTTTGGAATGATAAATGGTTATTAGGAGAACCTCTAATAAATAATCCTCACCTTGTTGTCCTCAAAGGTTACACTAACATCTTTTTTGGTCAAATGTTTCTAACTTCATCAGTTATTAGCATAACAGGAAAAGATTTAAAATTATTAGCAATCCTACACATCCCAAGGAATCTAGAGAACTACAATTTCTTCTCAACACCTCAATAATTCCTTCAGGGAGTCCTCATTATTAGATCTTCTAGGAATTAACTAATAGTGGGGATTTATTTATCAAGTCGACTTATCAACTTATTTTGATCCATGAATAGTTGCTAATCCCTTTCAGTATTATTTGGCCAAGATACCTGATTCTCAAAATAACTCTTTTTTCTTGGGTAGCCATTCAAGAAAAGATACTTACCATTTAAAACATTCTCAAAATAGGTCTACCCATTCCTAATAGGTGCTTTTTTTACTCGTCGGACTGGGAATCCCCCCATCACATTTTTATCGCTTACCCTTTCTCATATTCCATCCTTAATAAACTATTTGGGTTGAACCCTATTCTATTGATGACTTCTTCATCCAATGGAAGAATATTTTTTGGAACCTTCATCTCAAGATGCTATGGTAATTTTGTCTTCATCATTTTATCTGGCAAGTCTGGTTGAAAAGAAACTATAGAGTTATTTCTAATATCATGCTAAGCCTAGATTGTGTTTTGAATAAAATACTTTCCTTTGCTACAGAGAATGCTTCCCTCTATCCACTCCCATCCCATCTTGCTTCCTACTTCGAGGTTTATTTGGGCCTTTCCCTCAAATTTCCTATTGTGGATAGTCATTCAATTCCACCCTCAAACATTAGGACTTATTCTAAATGGATTCCCCCTCCTTCAGGTTGGCTCAAACTAAATTTTTATGGTGCTACAAAGGGAAACCTTGGATTAGCTGGAGTTGGGGGCATCCTTAGATATAGTAGTGGTAGGGTTATCCTTGCATTTGCAAATTTTTTGGGAAGTCAAAAAAATCAGGTTTTCGAAGCTAGAGCTTTATGGCGAGGTAATGTTTTGGCTAAAGAATATTATGATAGACTCATGGTCGAAGGTGATTATTTGAATATCATCAATTACTTAAAGAATTCCAAAAATCCCTCTTGGAGGATAAGGAACTGCATTGATGAAGTTAGGACTATTAGTCAAACCTTCCAAGAAATAAATTTTCAGCATGCTTTCAGAGAAAGCAATAAGGCAACTAACAAACTTGCTAATATCGACACCTACTCCAAAAGTTTGATGACTTAGACCAATAGTATTCCTTAGGAGCTAGATGCTATTATGGATCAATATAGATTATCTTCAAATGAGACCAATACTGATGTAGAGAAAGTCAACCCTTCTTCAAACATGATAAATATTCATTGAATTTGATTCCTCATCTGTTGATTCCCATGCAACCTTAGTTCATGGTTTAATCGATTTTTTTAGATTTATCAACCTTAATCCTCTGTCCACCACCTTTCAATATTTTTATTTTTGTAGGTTTTCCTTTTACATTAACTTTACCTTCTATTCATGCCATGCTTGTCTCCACTTTCCCATCATATGCTCTCTCCTATCCCCCATTTCCATCATATCCATTCACTTCGATGCTGCCAAGTCTCCCACTTCTCTCATTATCCCTTTCCAACAACCTCCATCCTCCATCCATATTGGCACCTCCCTTCGTGTATTGTCCTTTGTTTTATTTCTCCAAGAAATATTTTCCATCATGTGGGCGTTTGAAAGGAATTACCACATGATTCATATTCATTATTTTCCATGTGTTTTCTATCACAGTCTCCTTGATACGTGCAATTTTTCCCATACTTAATTCACTTGACACCCTTATAAAGATTATGGTTGGTTTATTTCCATTCTTAAACCCATGGTTTTTCCTTTTTATACATGCCCTATTTCAATTCATCTCCATCTCTGTCCATCCTAATTGCATCTTCAGAGTCGTTGCTTTGTTGTAGCTATGAATTTCATCGAGCCATCCTGTGTCATCATGGATTCAATTACAGAAGCCATCCTTTCTTCCAAGGGTTTCCTTTAATTTTTTTAGAAATTTAAAGGGGAGGATTTTGAAATCACTTCTACATTCCCGAGCTCTTGGGATAATGGTAGAGTGACAATTTGCAATAGGACTTATGATGTTGATATCAAAACCTTGGTTGAACTCATTAGGCAATAGGCCAAAGGCAAATAAATACATCGGGAGAAACATGATTGGGATTATGAGCTTAAGGATATTAAGGACAAGGAGCTATGCAAAAAATCCCAAATGGGAATACATCATGATGAGATCCCCTCCTCGTGGAATAGTGTCATGAAGCCTATCATGGAGTTCGTCACTTGGGACGACCCTGATAAGGTCTTATGTAGCTTTCACTTCATATTTTTCAACCACTTTCATGATGTAAATATGGTGAATGTTCCTTAGTTCCTGTTTAAGTCCATTAGTAATCGAAAGAAAAATTGATCTGAATTGCCTACTCATCATGGTTTGTTTAAAGTTTTGTATTGTCATTGGCTGATCCACTACCATCAGGGTGTTATCCCGTATCCTGATCCTAAAGCTAAACCTAACCCTATAAATCATAACTCTTATTAGACCACTCCTCAATACTCTAGCACTCTTGAGATTTTTACCAAAAATAGAGAGGTGATCGAAACAATCCGTAGGATGATGAAAATACCCAATAGTGAATCCCCTAAGCTAGAGATAAAAGTGTTCATTCCTCTATTTGTCTGAAGAAGTTGACTCAAAAAAGGAAATCCCTGATCATTTATTTAGATGATGATGAGAAGGACATCCCAGACCAGTGCATGTTATAGTTTATAATTAATTTTATCTCCATTTGTATGTCTCAAATTGTTGACCTGTGCAATGCACTAAATTTATTTTTATTTAGGAAGTCTTTCTTTGAGGATGGTGTTAAATATCCTGCCAAGAATGTCAAGGTTGCTGCTATTCATTTAGAAGATAAAGGCGAGGATAAGAATTTTGACATGGATGCATCGAAAAATGAGCTCCAGGAGGTTGGAGCAGAACCAGATGAAGAAGCTTAAGGGCATCCTTTCCTACGTGGTTTTGTTGTGGGTATTGTCTTTGCCACCTGATGCATTTTTAATCTGATGTTTATTTTTTTGCTAAAGTGTGTCCTCTATTTTGTCCTATGCTTTGTTGGCTATATCTCATGGAAAACCTTAGTGGTATTTCAGTTTTGGGTTTTGAAGGACTGCATCCTGTCTATTCTATTTTGGGTTCTTGGATTCTCTAGCTTGTTTTTAAGTTTGTAACCAGGTTTAGGGTCCCTGATAAAACCCATGCTTAATATAAATTATTGAATTGATAAAAAAAATATCTAATTTCAAAAGGTTTTTGGGCCCCTTTCAAAACCCATTTGTTAATACAATCTCATTATTATTACCCATTTGTTAATACAATTTACTTATCAAAAAATATCTAATTTCAAAAACATACATAGTTTTTCATGGAATGAAGAGAATGTATGGCCTCTTGTGCAATAATTATACCATCAAGATTTTGTTTACCATGAACAAAGCCACCTTGTTTCTTTGATATAAGATACCCTATAATTCCCTTTAACTTGTTTGCCATAATATTTGAAATGATCTTATAAATCATATTACAAAGGCTTATTGGATGAAAATTATCAAAATATTTTGTGTTGCCCTTCTTGGAAACCAAGGTAATAAAATTAGCATTGATATTAATTATTATAGCCTTTCTTTTTTTGGCCTCTTCAACTACTTCTAACATATCACTCTTCAATAAATCCTAAATTTTTTGAAAGAAAATTGTAGGAAATCCATCGAGGTAGAGTGCCTTGTTAGGATGGAAAGAGAAAACTACTTCAAAAAGCTCCTCCATAAATATCTTCTTTATCAAGCTTTCATTATGTCCATGAGTGATGATTGATGGAAGTTTTTCTTTTGCCTCATATTTCCTAGATTATGATAAAACAATTTTTGAAATAAATAATTGCTTCCTTCCTTATATCTTCTTCATCATCAATATTTCTTCCATCTAGAGTTATAATATTTTTGATATGATGAACAAAAAAATTTGCTTTTGTTGTGCCATGAATTTATTTTGTATTTCTATATCCTTCCTTGAACCATTTCCATCTAGATTTTTGAACCAATATGACTCCTTTTTCAATGCATTATGATAATAGAAAAATAATTGTTTTCCTTCACATAAGAATCCTAATCCATTTAATTAATTCCTATTATCTCTTGTGAATTTTTGAGCTTGGATTCAATTTATTTATTTTATTTAAAAATGTTACCAAAATATTTGACAATCCATATCCTCATTTGCTTCTTTAAATATTTCAAATTCTGAATAAACTTATACATACATGATCCTTCAACTTTTAATTCATCCCACTATAACATAACCATTTGGAAAAAATCAAGATCTTGGAGCCACATAGGCTGGAAGCGAAATGACTTTAGATGATCATAATTAGGTAACTCACAAGTCAAAATAATGGGTTTGTGATTTGATTTCGTTCTCAATAAAATATCATTGTATACTTTTTTTGCAACCATTTATTAGATGACAAAAATCTATCCAATATTTTTGCTATATGATTTTTTCCAATATGTCTATTATCCCACGTATATTGAAAGCTTGAGGGACTAGCATACCAAAGGTCATTTGAATTGACAAATGAAGAAAAATCTTGCATTGATTTAGACCATACCAGAATGCCACCCTTCTTTTCCAAAGGATAGAGAACAATATTAAAATTACCCCTAAGAATCTATAGATCACAATGAACATTGTATTTGATAAACATATGCTAAGGTCCTTCCAACATCTTTCATGAGGTGTAACTATATTTGGAGCATATACATTATAACCCCAAATTTGATGTTTTCTTCTTTCTTGTAAAATTATCCAACAACCTAATTACTTTTCATTTCTAATATTTGTCCATCCCATTTATATTTGTCCCATAATATTGTAATACTGCCTAGAAGAAACTGCTAAACAATCACATGCCTTCCAAATATTATTAAAAGAATCCTTAACATTCCTCATTGCTTAATTTTATTTATTGTATTAAAATAAAATCAGGGCTATAACAACCTATTAATTCCTTAATATCTCTTTTTTAGGGGTTTTATTCATTCCTCTAATATTCCAAGATATCATTTTTATCAACACTTTTTATTTTTATTAGTGGGCTTAGCCCCATTTCTTGTTAACACCTGTGATATTCTTATTTGGCTTCCCAGATCAATATCATTTTGAGTTTTTTTTTTTAATCTTTGTTCCTGGTTTAATGGCCTTCCTCTTCTTCCATTCTTGCCAACATTCTCATCTTCATAAATATCTTCTATTTTTTCAAATTATTCGAAATGAGACTTATCTTCTAAAGATTTATGTTACCCTAAAAAATTGAAATCACATGGGATAGACTCATTAGCATTTTCTTCTTTATGTTGCCTTGAAAAATCTAAATTGCATAGATGATCCTCCATAGTCATCACTTTCTTATGTTGGCTTGAAAACCCTAAATTTCCTTGGATATCCTCCATACAATTTTCTTTACTATACTACTCTTAAAATCCTAAAGTGAAAGGTATACACTTTGTACTACTTTCATTTTTATTGTAAGGAGAATATTTTAAGCTACTTGAGGATAATAAATGTGATTTACCTAGATTAAGCTTGACCTCCTTCACCTAATTTGCTTTAAAATTCATCTCCCCATATTCCTTTGTTTTAAAATTTTTCTTCTCTTCCTTCCACGTTTAGCTCCTATATTTAAACTTGCACATCGTACTTCCTCATCCCCCATGACATTTTTTTCTTCCAATGGTTGATTCGAGTGGACTGCAATGGCTTTTACCATCTGATGATGTAGAGGGATTTTTATAGCCACTTTCTTAGGAGTGGAAAATACTTGATTTGACCTAGCTTCTCATGTGATATGGTCTCCTTGTTTCAATTAAATCTACCCTTATGCCCAAAATATTCCATCACTTCCTCCATTTTCACTTTGTATTCTCTTGCCATGTGCCTAGTTTCATGACATTTATGATATCAAAATGCAAAATTTTCATAATCCACTTGTTGATCCCATTCTCTTGATTCAAATTTAATCCTAATAAACTATGGTAAAGGTTTAGAAATATCCATGGAAATACATATTCAAGTGTATACATCATGACTTATCTCCTTAGTAGTTTGTTCCTCATGGATGAATTCACCTAGAGTATTACCAATATTCTTCAAAACCTCCTTATTTATGAGTTGATAAGGAAGTCTAAAAAGCCTAATCCATACCAAAAGCCTTTTAATAATTTTTTTACCCATAAAAAAATTCTCACACCAAGGTCTTAAATATAATGCATATTTACCCCTAAACCATGGGTCTCCATCCATTATTTTATCCCTTATTTATGAACTGGAGAAAATAATAAGAAAAAATCCTTTTGGAAGAAAAATCATGGACTAATTGGAATTCAATCTTCACTTCTGCTTGATGCAATTTTAAATCTCAAAAAACCTAGTCATTTTCCATGAAAATTACATATTAACCCTTTAGTTTTAAGAACCTTTATATCATGCTCAATCATCTCATCCTTGATAATCACTTTTGGTGTATAATTTACAACCTGGACCAGGTTTGCCATATATTTCCTCTTCCTATTATTGCTAGCTAGGGCATCCATACTTCCAACTTGATCATTCATATTTTCAATAAGACTTTTACAAATGACTTTATTTCCACGTTACCTAGTTTTTATTCAAATGAATCCTTTAAATTATCCTAAGACCTAGAATAAGAAGTGGCACTTATTCTTTGATCACATTATTCTTTCTACTTTTTGCTTCCTTGCTCACACTTACTCCTAACTCTCAGCTTGTGCTTGCACTCGCTTTTGGTTGCACTCACTCCTATCTCGTACACGCACTCACTTTTGGCTACACTTACTCTTGGATCATGCTTGCACTCACTTTTGGCTACACCCACTCATGGATCGCTCTCACACTTACTTTGATTTGCACCCACTTTCCATTGTACTCACACTCACTTTTAGTTGCACTCACTCCTAGCTCATGTTTGCACTCACTTCCCAATTTCTTCTAGTTGCACCCACTCTTGGCTCATGCTCTCACTTGATTTCGGTTGTACTCACTCATAGCTCGTGCTTGCACTCACTTTCCACTTGCTTCTAGTTGCACCCATTCTTGGCTCACATTCATGCTTAATTTTTGCTGCACCCACTCCCAAATCACTCTTCATGTCTTATATTGATGAACAAAATTTTCAAATTTTTGCATTGACTCCCATTGATCAACATCATAGAACATGAGATGCATGGCATATATGTTACATACAAATTTGAGAGACATACAATACTATTTTTACTAAACATAAATATTACAATTTTTTTTTCAATTATGCTAATTTTTTAGCACATGGTTAGGTTAGTGCAAGTAATAGAAAGTAAAAAATAAAAAGGGCATCGATTGGGTAGATGAAGTACTTTCTAGTTGCTACGGGATTGAAGATAAGATTGCTACCCTGGGAGGACCCAATGGGGAGACATCTAGATCCTCTTTTAGACAGGTAAATTTATTTTGCAGATTTGTTGAAGGAAAAATATCTAGCAGAGACTAAAAAAGCACAAAAAATTACATTAAAAATGCTTTTTATGACTACTGGAAAATATTAAATATTAAAGAGTCAATGGATGCTTGAAACAGTTAGAATCAAGGCCAAATATTGTCATTGAGAAAAGGATGATAGAAGAAATAGTCTTGTATAGAGTCGATCATGATATGATCTATAAATTCATGGGTATTCACCCTACCTTGAATTTTTTGCATTCTTGGGTTCGACAAAAATGGGAGCCGCTTGGTGAGTATTCTTTGTGGTTTATTAGTTATGGATATTTTATTGTTAGTTTTTCCTAAATTATCAATAGAAATAGGGATTTCAAATTAGAAAAGAGGAATCATGATCTGTTAGGATTGTTTTTTTAGCCATGGAGAGTGGGATTTGATCCCTAAATTGAACCCACTGCTATACCAATTTGGATCTATTTGTATGCACTTACAATGGAGTTCTGGAGTAAGTAGGTATTGAAAATTATTGGTAATTCTCTTGGAAGATATCTGGGTGTTTTTAGAGATACAATAGATGGAAACATATTAGTTTATGCTAGATTATGCATGGAAATGGATCTCATACAACCTTTACTGGTAGAGGTCAAACTCAAAATTATAAGTATATATTGGATTCAACAACTGGGTTATGATGTGTCACCCTTCAGGTGTATATTTTACCAAAAATATGAGAATTTGGCTTGGTCCTACTGAAACAATATGAAAACAAAAATGGAGGTTTCTATAGGAATATCAAATCTTCCTAAGGAGGATAAGTAAACACCTAGTAAAGAAACAATGAATATTTCTTAGGGTGGAGAAGCACAAGGATATGGTTTTGAACAACCCAAAAGAAGGAGAAGGTAAAAAAAAAAAATTGGCAAAGAGCAAACCCAACTCAAGCCCTCAAATAGGTATGAGATATTCAAGACACTAGTGGACTAGGAAGAAGAACAATTTATGGAAGGAGTGGATGGGAATAATTAATACAATAATAGCCACGTTCAAGCCTCTCTTTCACCTCCTATCCTAGAGAAAATAATAGAGTGCAGTGAGTTACCACAATCAGATATTGTAGGGGTATTGATAGTGCATAACCAAGAGCAACCAATAATTAAATATGTTATCATGGGTATAGTAGAAAAGAATAGAGAAAATCCAACTCTATAGATAAATCAAATGGAAAAGAGATTAAATAATATAAACTCTCAAAGGAGTGGGTAGAAAATCAAATAAGGAATTGATAGCAGTTCAAGGAGATAAACTAATCACTAAGATATTGGTGAGGAGAATAGACTCTTATTGGTCTCAAGGTAACCAATGATTATACAATCATGGAATATTAGGGGTTTAAATAGTAGAACCCATCAATATACTATTTTAAGGCTCTTAAAAAAAGTAAAACAATTTTTTTGAGTATCAAAGAGATAAAAATGTCATTGGATATTATGTGTAAAATAGTAAATAGAATTTGGAGGGGTGTTGATCATATGGAAATGGCTGCCCAATAGATGTCAGGGAGGATAGTTACCTTTAGGAACTCTCTTGAATGAAAAGCAATAAAACATATAGCTTGGAAGGGTGCCCTCACATCATATTTTAGGAACAGTGTGACAACTGAGTAGGTTTTAATCACAAATTTTTATGGGGCTCAAAACCTAGATGGTTAGATTTGTTAATGAAAAGTAGTGCATAATATGAGAGTCTAGATAAAGGAGGTAGACTAGATTTTTTCTGGGGATTTTAATGCTAAATTATCATCTAGAGACTAGGAATGAGGAACCCCAATTTTGGATCCAGGGGATCGAATTATAATTTCCCAAGTCCATGCATTACACTTGGTGGATATTAAATGTCTTGGAACCAACTATATTTGGACTAATAAAAGGAGGGAGCCACATAGCAGGAAAATAAAGTTAGATAATTTTTTGGTTTCAGAGGAGGCATTTGTGAAATGGAATCTAAATTTTTAGATTTTGTAGGGTCTAGTTTTAGATAATTTCTCCATTCTATTGAAAGGGAGATTAAGACAGGACAACATCACAAACCATTCAAATTTGAAAATGGTTGGTTACAAAAAATAGGAACTTAAAAAGAAAATTCCATAATGGTGGTAAGAGGGATGCCCAATATATGGGACAACAATGTTTAGATTCCTCAAATAGCTTCATTATGTCAAGGATCAACTAAAACAATGGAGGTGATTTAACAAGACAAACTTCTAGGTCCAAAGAGCTCCATTGGTGGCCAAATAGGATGAGGTTCAAAAACACTTCAAGGAAGGAATAATTAAAGAGAAACTCAAAGAAGAGAATGATGCACTACAAAAAGCAATTGAGGACATTGAAAAACAAGAAGATATCTAATGGAAACAAAGAGAAAGAACCCCTTGGTTATTAGGTGATAAAAACACCAAATATTTCCATTATATTGCTTGTTCTAGGAGATAGACAAACAAGATGGAAGCTCTTTAAGATGATAATGGGTACTCCTTTGATAAAATTTTAGGTATGCATTTCCATTCAATGGATTATTTTTCTAAATTATTTAAGGAAAGTATGATGCAAGATGAAGGGGCTCAAAAATAAGTTCTTGCTATAATACCATTTATTATCTTTGAAGAAGAAAACCAGGCCTTACTTAAACCCATTGATAGAGAGGAACTGAAGAAAGTAGTCTTTGGAATGAGTACCAAAAAATACCAGGTCCAAATGGCTTTCCAATTGCATTTTTTAGACATTCTGGGACAACTTGGAGGAGGATGTAATGGTTGTTATATAGGAGTCCAGAGGTAGTAAAATAATACTTAAAACATTAAATCATAGATTCATTGCCTTAATTCCAAAAGGGGAAGAGGAGGTGCATATTTTAGATTATAGACCTATTATCTTATGCAATGTCATATATAAAATAATCACAAAGGTAATGGTTGAGTGGCTAAAACCTCTTCTACATAGCATTATTTCCTCACAATAAGGGGGATCAGTAGAGGTCAAACAAATCTTGGATGCTGTGGTTTTAGCTTAGGAGGTAATCCACTCAATAAAAAAATATGGTAATAGGGGAATGCTCATAAAATTGGATATTTCAAAGGCTTATGATAGGGTGGAGTGGAGCTTCTTTTCAAGGATAATGTCAGCCTTTGGTTTCTCTCAGTATTGGATATAATGGGTCATGAGCTATGTTTCTACTCTGACATACTCAGTGTAAATTAAAGTCCTTCCCTTGCAATCATTTGGAGCCACTTGAGGCCTTCATCAAGGAGATCCATGTTCGCCTTATATATTTCTCATATTGGCTGAAGGCTTAGGTATAATCATCTTGAGGATAAGATAAAAAGTTTTGCTAATAGGTATCAAGGTGGGTGAGGAAGTTTTGACTCACAGTTTGTGGATGACACAAGATTGGTGGGAGTGGCCAACTTTAGAGAATTATTAGAGATACTATGAATGTTTACCTTAGAGCCACAAACCAAGTTATCAATGAGAAAAAATCCAAAGTGATATTTTTCAATATTGATTGAAGGCTTCAGGACATAATTTTAGAGGTCTTAGAATACACAAGGACTTCTCTCCCACTGGTATATTTGGGGGTTCCTTTGCATTTTAAAAATCTAAAAATAGATATCTGGAGGAATATTTTGGATTTCATAAAAGAAAGAATTAATTATTGGTCTCAAAAATGGTTAAGCTATGGAGGTAGACTAATTTGTTTACAGTTAATCATTCAGGCCATGCCAATTTATAAATTTCTATCCTTGCTACCCCACATACTATATGGAAAGAGTTAAACAAGATGGCTAGAAAACTTTTATGGGGAGGAGTAAAAGGAGAGAGGAAATGTACCTTAGTAGGTTGGGATAAAGTAATGAATCCCAAGGTAAAGGGATGTTTGGGATTGAGGAGATCATAGTTAAATAATAAAGCTTTACTATAGGTGGATTTCCCAACCAAATTCTTTATTTAGTAGAGTTTTAACTAGTAAATATTTGGGACAAGTGAACCTAAATGAGGTGAGTCATTTCCATTTGGATGGTAATGGGTCCTTGGTGTGGCAAGATCTAAAGTTAGGATCTAAGGTAGTGAAATATGGATTATTATAGAAGTTAGGAAGAGGGTAGAAGGCATGGTTTTGGACAGATTCATGAGATCAATACCCACCTATCATTGTTAAATTTATAGAATCACAACCAGTAAAAACAACCATGGAAAGTAGGGGTTACATCTATATTGAAATTTATTTCAACACTAACTAGATAGGGGATTATAATTTTAAGTAGTTTAAGAATTTTTATGAGTGGCTAATTCCAATCCCTTCGAAATTAACACCCATCATGACTTGGAAAAATATTTCTCACATGTAGAGATGAGGAGTATGAATTAGCTTGGGGCTATGGGAGCCTTGGATTATACACAGTGAAGGATGTATATGATAATATCCTTTCCAAAACCTCTTCCTCATGCATATCATGTTGAGAATTAGAGAAATATTTTGTAGTCCAAGGGTTGGTCAAAAGTAAACTTATTTGACTAGCAGTTCATGCACAATGGAATTCTTACTTTTGATAATATGAGATGTAGGGTAATCGTTGGTCCACATATAAGTATTTTATGCTACAAGAGCAAGGAAAAATCTAACCACTTGATGTTTGAGTGCCCATTTATGTGCCAGATCTAGGAGCGATGTTTTTTATCTTATAAAATTTGAGTCAATGATGATTTTAATCAGATTAATATTTGGGAAAGATGGAAAAGGGGTAGATTTAAATATAAATCTCTTTGTATCGATTGGAATATTGGATTAAAAATCATTTGGTGGTAAGTGTGGTTAGAGATAAATGGTAAAATTTTTAGATAAACATTTTCATCCTTAGATGATGTTTGGCAAGCCATTTGGAGAAAATTCACAAAAATGGTGGCAGTGTATTCTAAAGAGGAAACTTCGGTTGATATAGGGACAATGGAAAAGAAAGTTGAAGTGCAAGAGGGGTAGGATAAAGCTAGTTAGAAACCACCCCAAAAGTTTGAATTAAACTTAATACTGATGGAGCTACAAAAGACAATCCGAGTAGAGTTAAAATTGGAGTGGTATACAGGAATCATGTTGGGACAATGCTATATTGGGAACTGCAAGTTCTAGGAAGGGCCACGGACAATGAAGCAGAAGCCTTAGATATCAATTCTATTTCTATTTTGGTGGTAAGACAAGTTTACATGAGTATAATCCTAGAATCATATTCTCAAATATTGGTAGGAGCTCTAGATTGCATGAGGAACTTTGCTTTGAAGACTTGGAGGTTGAGGATTCTTGTCATCCAAATAAAAGAATTATGAAGGAAATTAGATGATGTAATTCTAGTCTATGTGAGTAGAGATCTAAATAAAGTGGTAAAATTCCTGGTTAAGATGGAACTAAGAAGGCGATAGGGATTCAGTGGGATAGTAACATGGCTATTGAAGATGAGAGGATTAGGAAGGTTGGTGAGAAAATCTAGTGTTTATCTAATTTGAACAACCATTGTAGAAATATGGTTTAGGATATTTGGCTTCAATGTAGATATTATTTTACTATTATAAACATGTGTTCTTGTCAACTAATGCTGAGAGGAATCTCATCCCAACTTGTAAATGATATTTGTTTTAATAAAAAATTTTCAAATTCTTTTTCAAAAAAATTATGCTTATTGTTTATTTTGCATACAAACACCATAGATAAGTTTTTATCTCAACTTTATAAATGTCTATGTAAACAAAAAAAAAAATTATATAACAAAACACTATAACTAAATAGGTGAAATATATAGAGGGTTAAATTTTGAATAATATTCTAAGGCAATATACTTCGCCATTTTTATGATTTATAGAAAATTTATAGACTTTGATCATTGAAAAATAAGACTATTTTTATAAATACTATAATAAGTTGTATGTGGCTTCTATTAGAAGCCACTCCCATAAAAATACCAAAATTTTACATTTGATATTAGATCAATCAAATCATTTATGGATTTCCCCTATATCAAAGATATTATCCATTTTATTTTCTATCAAATATATTCCTCATATTCCTTAAGCTGCTACATTTTTTTTTGGTAAATTAATTTTATTCAAAACAGGGCATTTGAAAGGCGCCCCAACGCCTTGTACAACAGTGAAACAAAAAGGAGCACTAGAATTTCAAGAGGAACACAACAGAGAGGCATTAAGCCTAGAAAAACAAAAGGAAAATATCCTCTGGGACAAAGGAACAGAAAGAGAAACTAAAAACCATCAACCCATACCAAAAACAAACATACTATCCTTCAGACCAAAGGACCAAAACCCATAAAGAAAGGACAATAGTTGCAGCAAAAGGATAACAATCACGCTCAGAGAGGAGCATCAGTTTGCATTGGAGAAATAGCAGCGGTGTCCAGAATGGTGTCCTTCGCAACATCCTTTGGAATATCCTTTAGATTGTCCTTCAGAGCATCGAGACAAGCTTCCTTGGTGATTTCAACCACATCTTCATCTTTGACACCCCCTTTGGCATCAGAAGGAGCTTCAGTAGCAGAGATTATAGGAGTATCTTCAAAGGTATCACAAAATAATAGAAGGCTAAGAGCCTGGTGCTATTCTTTGAGACTCACAATAGCTTTACCAATGGCTGAGTGGGCAGTCTCTAGGTGATCAACTATTGCAGAAGTAGCTTGAACGACCAATTTGTGAAGGTATTTTTCAACTAGGTCAGGCGAGTTGGAGTGATCCTTTGAAAGTTTAACGAAAGTAGAAGGAGGAGTTTTAGCTAATTCTTTGAGCTTAAGCCTCTGGGAACTTCTGATAGGAGTGTGTTCAACTTTGACCTTTTTCCTAATGTTGAATTCAGGATGGGGCTTAACATTCTTGTCCCTCTTCTTAGGTTTTGAAATTTTGGGACTGGGCATAGAGGAAGAGTTTTCCTCCTCAGACTCAGGGGCAGGGATGTTACCTCTAGGGAAATTGAGAAGGAGGAATCTGTACAAGACCTTAAAAAGCCCTTGGTGGCATGGTAAACCTTCCTCATTTTTGGACCGGGTGGACACAATGGTATAATCGATAGACCAAAATATAGCGGCAGGGATGTTCATCGTCTTGGCATCATAGAAGTGATTAACATAAGCCAGGTGGAAACAACAAAGTTGGGCTTCAGGGTTGTCACAGGTTAAATATTGCATGATAGGTTTTAAGATTTCTTGCCAAGGAGTGGAAAGGTGGCTACGATGCAAACCTTTTCTGTACATTTTGTGGATCACCGAATTATTTTTGAAGAACACCAGCTCCGCTTCCCAGTTATGCTTGTTTCATCGGATAACCTTACCATACAAAGGTTGTCCTATCAGGTCCGCCAACATCTCAATAGTGATATGGAATTCAACCCCATGAATAGTAACAAGGCCCTTATCCTAGGTCTCAGCAAAGGCCTTCGTTACTTCCTCATCAACGCCAAAAAATAGCTTAAAGAACTCAATTAGCACACTTTTAGTTTTATCCTTCCACAAATATCTAACCATTGGGTCAAGTTCAAACACTTCAGGTTCGATGAAAATGGGTTTGCTTTCCTTCATGGTGATAGGCAGAAGACGGTGAAGAGGAAAGCAAAGAACAAGGATTAGGTTGAATAGGATAGGCACAATGGTAAAGGACTGGTGATTAAGTAGAGCATGCAACGAGTTGTTTAAAAGGAAAGCACTGTCATCACTCAGATTTCTGCAAGGAGGCCAAAAAGGCTGCTTCAAAAAAGGAAAAAACCCCTTTAGAAAAGAGGATTGGCTAGGGCAAAGGTCGAAGCAAATTTTTAGGCATTGGATGTTGCACCAGATAAATGAGTAGATTAATGTCAGATGAGACGGTTGACCATCAAGGGTGCACAAAAAACATAGCCAGTAAGAGGCCCTAGCACGAGACATAGAAAGGATGGGGATGTTCACCATACAGAGTCTCGAAATGAAGTAGTTGGTGAATTTATTGAGGATGGTTCTCGATGAGGTAAAATTACACAAATCAATGCACATGGGAGAAAAATGATTATTAATCATGCTCAATTTCACCTTGGGATAACAAAGGGATTCAGTTACCAAAAAATAGGTATGAGCATAGATGAAGGCGGTGGGTATTTTAAAAATGAAACACAAAGAGTCATGCGACCAACTTCCAATGTAAAGCATAGAGTTTGAAGGAAGGCCTAACAAAAGGATTGAAATGTGAGCCCTATACTTCACGTGGAATAAGGAATGTTGGGGAATGAACTGGAATAGATTTTTAAGACTCAGCATGAGTATCATTACTTTGATCACGTTTAATAAGTTCATCCACCTCGGGAGGTAGAGTATCGGTCCATGTCAATAGCCCTTGGGCGTTAGCCCCAATATTAGCTAGTTTGTCAACAACTAAATTGGCCTCCCTGTAAGCATGTTGGACAATGGAGCTATGCTGCTGGTGAAGGATTTGCTTACTTTCCTCCATGATTGTTCTGATCCTCCAACTGCTAAGTTTTGAAGTCTTTAAGTAGTTGATGATATTTAGAGAATCTCCTTCCACTATAATGTTCCCTGGAATATTTTTAAGGAATTGGAGGCCTCTCCAAACCACCTTGGCTTCTGTAGAGTGATTGGACATGATGCCCAAAGGTTCGAAATAAGCAAAAATAGAATTTCCTAAATGATCTCGAAGAATTCCTCCAGCCCTAGCATTGCCTGGATTTCCTTTGGTAGCTCCATCAAAATTAAGTTTGACCCACCCAATTGGGGGAGGGAACCATTTAACATTACTCCTTGAATTTGAAGGATTACCAGTTTTTGAAGTATCAGGGAATATGTTACAAGAATTGAGGATGGCTTTCTCAAACGGAGGACAAGGAAAAGGATCAAAAGGAGCAACAAGGACATTTTATTTAGCAAAAAGGATAATTTTATGAGCAATGATATCTGCATGAAGAGATTTTTTGTCAAAAATCCTTCTGTTGCGTTCAAGCCAAATTTGCCAAAGGTAGTGTTGTAGACAAAATTTCCAGAGTCCTTTGAGTACCGGATTTTTAAACGGATTGGGCCATTGTTGGAATAGTGTAACAATGGAAGGAGGAGAAGCCCAAACCAACTAAAAATTTAGAAGAATCTTGTTGATCACCATTCTTGAAAAAGGACAGAACAAGAAAAGGTGAGAGGTAGACTCCCAATCAGAAAGACAAAGATAACATCTGTTAGGAAGAGGAATACCCCTTTTTATGAGATTTTCAATAGTAAGGATACGATCTTGAATGCAAAGCCAAGAAAAGGAAGCAATTTTGGGAGTCAAGTACTTGGTCCAAACCAACTTAAAAGGTATAGGAGTTTCAAGATTATTGAGGGAAAGCAAGTAAGCTGATTTGATAGAGAATTCACCGGAATCAGTGGGTTCCCAAATGGGTTGGTCCTTAACATCACCAACTAGGATTTTGATGGAAGATAATTGGGCATTCAAGCAAGAAATTTCATCATCAAAATTTGGGACATTAAGTCTTTTCTAGCTCATGATACCATTAGAAGAGGATAAGAAATTAGCCACTAAAGGACCAACCAATTGTTTAGTAATGTTGATAATCCTTTGGAACATAGGAATCTGGCTAAGAGGAGTATCACCAATCCACTTATCCTCCCCCAAAAAAATAGAATTACCATCTCCAAGTTGCCATCGAATTCCTTTTTGCAACAAGGAATGAGCTTCACAAATGGATTTCCAAAAAACAGACCCACAAGAAGGGACCTGGTCATGTAAGAATTCAGAGGCCTGAAGATACTTCCTTCTGATGATTTTGACCCACTCAACCTTTTCATTGGAAATGAGTCTCCAGGATTGTTTGGCAAGGAGGGAAAGGTTGAGAAGAGAGATCCTTCTGAGCCCTAAGCCCCCTTGATCTTTGGGTTTACAAACTTTGTCCCAAGCAACTAAATTGAATCTGTGTTTATTTTTAGATCCTGTCCAAAGAAAATGTTTTTGAATTTTCTCCATATTTTTGTAGACAGTAACAGGAGCTTTGAACAAAGAAAGGAAATAGACAGGAATGCTTTGGAGGTAGGCCATGGTAAGAGTGATTTTACCTTCTTGGGATAGAATATTACCTCTCCAAGTGGATAACTTTTTTTGGAGTCTCTCAATGACATTATCCCATAGGCTTTCTTTGGCATTTCCAATGAAAAGAGGTAAGCCCAGGTAGGAAGAAGGTAAGCTGCTTATAGAACATTCAAGTATGTTGGAAATCATATTCTATCTTCTCAAAGGAGTGTTGAGGAAGTACAATTTGCTTTTCTAAAAATTGATCCTTTGACCAGCCGCTTCTTCATACAGAAGGAGAATCCGTTTGATGATTTTGGCTTCATTGACAGAAGCAAAGGTGGACAACAGGGTATCATCCACAAATTGTTGATGAGTAATGGGATTGCATTGAGAAGTAACCTAAAGTCCAAAGATTAATCCTACCTCTTTTTCTACCAATATAGACCTGCCAAGAGCCTCTGCTGCAATGATGAATAGGAGAGGGGACAAAGGATATCCTTGTCTTAAACCTCTACTGCTCTAAAAATAACCAACAGGTGATCCATTAATAAGGACAAAAAACCAAGTAGAAGAGATGCATCCTTTAATAAGGGAAATCCAATCAGAATGAAAGCCAAACTTGTGTAGGATAGCAAGGAGGAAATCCCAGCTCAATCTATCATAGGCTTTATTCATATCAAGCTTGAGAAGGAAAGCTGCTTTTTTGTTGAAGGAAATGGAATGAATTGCTTCATGAACAGAAATAATACCATCCAAGATAGATCTCCCTCTAACTGAGCTTCCTTGACACTGATTTATGATAAGAGGCATGACCTCTCTCATACGGATAGTGATAGCCTTTGTTAAAATTTTGTATATGACATTACAAAGGCTAATTGGCCTGAACTCATTAAAATTGGAAGCATTAGGAATTTTTGGTATGAGTGCAATAAATGTGGAATTGAAGCCTCTGGGAATGACCTTAGAACCTTGGATTTCTCTGATGGCTTTGCAAACATCATTACCAACAACATCCCAAAAGGCCTAAAAAAATCGAGGAGGAAACCCATCTGGTCCAGGAGCTTTGTCAGGTTTCATTGAGAATAAGGCCTCCTTAATTTCGTCATCAGAAAGAACCACTGTTAATTTGGTGTTTATATCATCAAAAATGAGATGAGGAATGAATTGAAGGAAAAAATCCTTGCCAACCAAGGAATTAGGTCTACACTCCTCTTGGAGTAATTGCATGAAGTGAGTTGTTCCTTCAGCCCTGATTTCTTTGATGTCAGTAATAATCCTACCATCCTGGCTGCGAATTTCTTTGATCCTGTTATTGCTTCGGTGTCTCAATGTAGAAACATGAAAATATTTTGTGTTGGAATCTCCTTTTTTGAGCCAAATATCACGAGACTTCTATCTCCAAAATATTTCTTCACATTGAAGGATGTTATGGTATTGATCTAATAAGTTCCTTTCTTCATCTCTCACTTCAGTAGAACAATCTCCTTTTTCCTGGATTTCCTTTTCAATTATGGCTAGTCTGTTCATAATATCCTGTTTATTCTGAAAAATATTTCCAAAAATGTCCCTATTCCATATTTTTAAATTTTCTTTGGTGTGTTTGAGTTTCTACGCCAACACGAATGAAGGAGTTCCTTGAATGTCATATTTCCACCATTGATTAATCCTTTCTCTGAAATTAGGATGTAGCATCCACATGGCTTCAAATATAAAAGGAGTTTTGTAGATTTTTGGATTATTTGTGTCTAGAAGAATAGGACTATGATCAGATCCAATTTTGAGAAGGGATTGAAGATTTGTGTCCCCCAGATGTCAATAGCTTCCTGAGAGAAAATAACTCTATCAAGTTTAACTTGGATTAATTGAGGTCCACATATTCTGTTTGACCAAGTAAATTGGTTTCCTTTCAGATTAACATCCATTAGATTCTGTTCACTTATAAACTCCTAAAAATCCTCCATGCTTTTAGAAAAGGAGCCAACACCACATTTTTTATCAGAGGGAAACAAAGGAGTATTGAAGTCTCTTGCAAGGATCCAAGGAAGATTTGGAAAAGCGCTTCTGATAGAAGTCAGGTTATCCCACAAATGGGCTCTACCAGTAATGGAGTTGGGAGCATATATGTTAGTAAGGACCCAGGGTACACTGTTGTCTTTGTCAAAGAAAAGGATGCTCATCATCTCATCACTAGAATGGATGAGATTTCCTTCCACAATATTTGGGTTCCATAGACACAAAAGGCCTCCAGAAGCCCCATTAGCTTTACAAGCAAGAGATTCACAGTTCTTCCAAATATGATTACATATATTTTTATCAAGAGATTCTCTGATTTTGGTTTCTTGGATCACAAAAATTGTAGGTCTGATTTCTTTCCTTAATGATTTAGCTAACCTTTGTTTGGCTAAACCATTGAGGCCTCTCACATTCCATGAGAGGATATTCATCTAGAATATTTTGAGGTTCTTTTGCCTCCCTTTCCAGATGGTTGGGGAGGTTTGGTGCACTTTGATTCTTCCTTGGATATGATACCAGTGGAAAAGAGGGTTTTTTGAACACCGTTGGTAATATCATCATTTTTTCCTTGCTTCCATTGATCAGAGTTAGAAGGCCTTCCTATTTTTTTCTCCATTCCATAATCAATAGGAGATTTCTTGTGGCTTCTAGTGACTTTGGGGCTAATATTTTGCACGACAGGACTGGAGGGTTCAAGAAAGGAAGTAGGGATGGAGACATCATCAACCAGGGGTTGGTCTACATTGAAGGCATCAAGATAAGAGGGATTAATAGTCATGGGTTTAGACTCTTGTTGGGCTTCCATTAGGTTTGAGGATGGGTTTGGAAGAGAATCAAGATTAAGGGTTTCATCAACACCCACCTCAGGGTCTTCCTCAAGATTCAAATCACCAAGAATTTGAAATTTATTAAGAGCAAAAATACTAACCTCATTGGGAGTAGCCATAGAAGGGGTAATATTTTTCCCTTTGTCATTTGGAGAATTGATGAAGGAAGTATTACCATGTGCATATTTTGTCTTGTGATCCTTGACAGGCCTGAAAATAACTCCTCTTGAAGGAGGAAATCTTCTTTTATCCTTTTTAAAAGGATTCTGGAAGTCCTTACCTTTGCCACGATTTGAGGGATCTAAAATTACCTTAGAAGAAACTGACTATTTTTTAAGCGAAGGACACTGAGCTCGAAGATGGCCTTGGGTTCGGCATTGAATGCAGAAAGGAGGTTTGTTTTCATACTCAATGGCCTGCTTCCAGAGGAAAGTTCCATGTTCTAGCTCGACAAAGGTAGGTAAGGCAAAATCAAGATTTGCATTGATGCAAAGATGAGCAACGTGCATCCTTGATCTAGACAAAGTGACCTTGTCAATAAGGAGCAAATATCCAATAGTGGAAGCTATCAATTTGAAAACATATTCCCACCACAGGTGCCAAGGAAGATTTGGAAGTCTGACCCAAATAGGAGCAAAATTGATACTTTGAGTATCCGGGTCAAAATCAGGTGTCCACTTCATCAAAAAAATGCTTTTTGTTCCAAGGAACCAGGGTCCACCAGACAAGATTTGAGCAACATCTTCTTTGGTATTAAGCCAAATACCAAAAAACCATTAGAGAGGCCAAAAATTTGAATGGAACCTCAAAATTTCCACCTTGAGAATGCCCAACACCTGATAATGTCAAGGCTAGGATTGCCACCCATAAATTTTCCAACCAGAGAGACAAATTCTTTAGAAAGAATTTTTTTGGCAACAGTAATAGGAATCTTGACTCTATTGCCTGAAACCTCAAAAGGAGGAAGAGAAGTATTGATAGAGCAAGAGGAACTTCCCAAAACCTTAGCAAAGGAAGGTTTAGGATCAGAAGGAATGTCATCCCCCCAGAAGGATTGAACACGGCCAGAATCAGAATTAGTCAGGTCCACCTACGAAGAAGGAAAGAAATTGGTGGGTAACAAATTTTCTGAAGGATTCTCCTACCTAGAGGAAACCTTGGCACTATTCATGGAAACAGAACTGAGTGGCACAAATATGGCTTTAGGTTTTGCATCTTGCTTTCCCATATTTTGAACGAAGTTCTTCTTGCCATCATGACCGCTTTTGGGACTGTCCTCCCGCTCAGAGGTGAAAGTTTTATCGATTTCCTCTGAAGAGGCACTACCAAGCAAGGTAGAACAATCTTCCCGCCTTCCAAAAATTTGAATTAAATCCTTCCCGCCTTCAAAAATTTGAAAACCAGAGGACCCACTTCCATAGTAGTCAGTAGCCATTTTAGCCTCTATCCATAGAATTTGGTTTATGACTCTACATGATTACCTAAGCTGCTACATTTTACAATCAACTCCTTGACATAATTTTTATCAAGAGAAAATCATATTTGGCTAGTTGCCTTTTAAAATTTGAATTTTACCTAGATAAAGTAACTAGTTTATTTATTACTCAAACTTTGTTCTCTATATATATGTTCATATTTCTAAGAGATTACCTCCAACAAAAAATTGATGAACATTAGCAATAAATTATTTTTATCCAATCCCACATCCATTTTTATTGATAACACTAGTGATAATTTAAGAATTTTCATATATTTCAATAACACGTGGTAAGAAGTACCCTAGCCTCTATAAAGTTATTAGTTGAAGATCCATATGATTATGAGTAAGTGAGGAGAATTTTACCTTTATTATCTCCAAAAACATGACCTCCATTAGATTTTCATCCAAATTTCCTTTGGAAGCACTATCAAAATTAATTTTGATAAAGCCATTTTGGGGACATTTCAAAATTACCATAGATAAAATCAATCCTTTATTTTAATTCCTTTGTCACATATTACTCTTCCATTATATTCAAATCCTATAACCAAGTTGTTAGCACTTTTTTTTTTATACTTGAGACTTCCCATGATGAGCACCATATCTAGAAACATTTTGCAAGAGAGTTAATAATATAATTCTAAACTTGGACATGATTTTAAGATTTACTCTTAAATATTCTATTGTGCCTTTCAATCGATAAATTCCAACTAATAATGGTAGGACCAACACTCCATAAAATGAATAATGCTATAAATTTGAAATAATTAATCTAATATTTCACCAACTATTTCAATTTTAATGGAACTACCCAATATATTCTCATATTTTTGAAAATAATACCAAATGATGAGGGAAAATGAACATCAAGAAATTAAATGGTATTATATTTTTAGATCCTTCTCACACAAGGCACACTTGGAAGCTCTATGATATCCTCTTCTTTGTAAATTTTCTTCTATAAGAATTATGCTTTAACCAAAGGAATGTTGAGGCCTTATGAAAGGCCTCTAGTGACCAAACATCCTTCCAAGGAAAATCATGGGGAGTAGGAACTTTTTATTTCTCTAAATTATTATATCCCAAATTGATTGAGTATTTTCAATATTTTGATAGATTTAAAATAAACTCGTCATTTCATTAAAAAATGGTAAACAAAACTCTTAAAGCATCTTTTGAAACTCATTTGCTATTTTTTTGAGTTCCTCTCCTTAAATTAAATTACTAATAGAAATCCATGTTCTAGAGTTTTTGCTTATATTTCTATAATCCTTAAGCTTTATACCTTTAAAGGCTAGACAACATAAGTGAATGATTTCCATTTTGGATCAGAGATAAGAGGATGAGGCTTTAACCAAGTACTGGACTAGAAGTTTACATAATCTTCCTCATTGATTTGCCAGTTAATATATTTATTGATCACTTTTAAACTATTTGATATGAACTTCCAAGTTGATAATCCTTTAGATAAGATTCATTTCTTGAATAATTTTGTTTCATCAAGAGAACCTATATATTTTTGAGGAAACATTTTTGTTGTCTAAAATCAACTACACACCTTTATTCATCAATGCTATAACTTATATACAAGAGAGCATATGCCATTAGTAATGGCCTTGGTTGCAACTAAACCCAACTAAATCTACTATTTACAATTTGCTTCACTTTTAGGGATGACTAAGTGGCTCCAAAGGTAATGTTAAACTTGTTCTTCATAAGTAACATAGTTTCTTCTAAAAGTGAATTATTTTTTTATTCAATTTTCTTCAAAAAATAGTGAAGAAATTATATCTTCTAGTCCAGGGTTATATACATATGTTTAACAAATTATTTTTGGTATCACCATTGTCCAATGTAGCATCCATTTTAGAAAACTAATATAGTAAAGCATAAAACTTATGTGTTGAACAATATATTCATCTTCACACTTGATGCTTATAATCCAAACAAAGTACTGAGTCCATCCCAAATTTCTTTTGTAGACTTTGAGAGGTTTATGTGACGTAGATTGGAAGCAAAGTGCCCAAGTACAATGATAACCTTTGATTTTTCATATTGTAGTCCACTTATCTACTTCATCAACATCCAATGACTTGTGAATTCCTTTCCATAACATCTCATAGATATTTTTAAGTTAAAATTATTTGGATCTGACTTACCATGTAAGAAATTATTATCCCTGAAATTTCTTAGTAGTAATCATTTCTCTATATAATCCATAAAATAATTATCCCCCTTAGTAAAAATAATTTAGAAATATTGGATTCAAAATAATATTTCTAATGAGTATAAATATGCCTATACCTTAGTCAAAATAATTTAGAAATATTGGATTTAAAATAAGATTTCTAATGAGTATAAATGTGTCTAGATTTGCAAAAATGTAATTCTCTCAAACTGAAAAAAAATATAGTGCCTTGTCAAGCAAAAATAAAATAAAATGAGTCTCAATTAATTCAAACTTTATAGTTAAGTACACATAGAGAGATAAGTACAATTTGTTTTTACACTTGGTTGGAAGAGACATATAATGGATTTTAAATAATCTAATTCTCAAAGCAACATGTATGTGGGATTTTTCTATAACATGCTCACACACACTCTCTCTATTTCACACACCCCACCATGGCTTGAACCTAGACCTCCAAAAAGAGAGCCAAAATACAAACCACTATAATATACCACAATGACAAAATATGGGATTTTGATATTTACTCCAAACAAAATTGCTTTGCTTGGCATAAAGCTGATGTCATCCCTTGATGTTTCAACGTTAAGTAGATTAAATTAAAAAATCATTATTTATTAGTGGTAATCCAATGGCTCATAAAAATAAATATGTATTAGGGTTGTAAAAATATTTTTTAAATATTGTTTCCTCTAGTGTACCCTTTGTCTAGTAGCACCTATCTTCAATGGTGTGTGTGGTGGCTAAAAATATCCAGTGCTGTAAAAATATTTCTAGCATACAATGTTCAAACAACTATAGGGATTTATACATCTTCCTCCCTATAATTTGCTCATGATAAAAACATGGTCTTATTTCATGCCTCGGGGATATTTTACATGAGTGGACAATGAGTTGACATCATTCTATGATGCAATTTTTTTACAAGAATACACTATCATTGTATTTATAAGTTCTCAAACAATGAATTCCCTTTTTCCATCCAAATATTTCTAGCATACAATGTTCTAATAACTATAGGTATTTATACATCTTCCTCCCTATAATTTTCTCATGATAAAAATTCATGCCTTGGGGATATTTTACATGAGTGGACAATGAGTTGACATCATTCTATAATGCAATTGTTTTACAAGAATACACTATCATTGTATTTATAAGTTCTCAAACAATGAATTCCCTTTTTCCATCCATTGTTGTACACTCCTAAATAAAATTTCTTTTTTCATCCATCGCTTGACACTCTAACTGCATTAATAACAATAACTTATCTTCGATAAGATATCTTCATGCACTCCCAAAAAAGCAAAAAATATGATAAAATATATGCACCTTGTAGACATTATTATGCCTACAATATTGCTTAGTACTATTTGATAGTTTTTTTTGGTTACATAGATGAATTGGTTACAATCAAAATTTTTAGTAACTAATATCATAGTTGGCAGGGTTCAAACTATCAGTGAAAGCTTCCCACACACCCATTGTCTCGTTAATGGTAACCCAATGTGAAATGGGGACCGCAAGACTCATAGGGTTCACACTATCTTTGTCAGTATGGTTTAACATGTGGCATGAAGGGGATCGTCGAACAAGTATGAAATAGATCGTTGTCATCAATCAAGTGAAACACACAAAGGAGTCGGATTGGGCTACTGGCTATGCATGGGCATGCCCATGGGATTGGAACCTAGGTCTCCTCTCGATAAGCGCCCCAACTTACCAATCCACCTATAACCATGAACTAGTACTATTTTATAATTAATACATATAATAATACATCATTCTTCAATATTTGGATGACACATATTGCATATAGAAGAAACTTATTCACATAATATGTAGACAACCTCATGCTAGACAATAATAGCCATGAACTTAAATGGTAGGTTTGGATGGCTTGTGTTTGTACACTTCATTGTAGATGGCCATATTTATTATGATGGTATATAATCTCCCTTATCGAAGAATGTTTTGTGTTGGAAAAGACAATTTAGAACCCATAAATAGTAAACAACATTTATGTGGCCTTTGAATGTAAATAATCACTTGCATATAACTCTTGAATGTTTCAAATCCACTTAATATGACAAGAAAACCCTTCATACACATCAAATTACTTAGTTGGTGATGACTTGATTAACAACGTATCACTTTGCTTCAAGATAATAGTGGCCCACTCAAATCATGGCATGCACAATTATTGATAGATGAATAATTATTTTTATTTGCACATGTTTGATAGATGATCTTCTATAGTCAAACATAACAAAAATCTTCATGTCCAGGGTTAGTTGTGATATTCAATTATGAAAACACAATGAAATACTTACAATAAAAAAGCAAAGAAAATAATTGGAACATATTATTTTTCTCTTTTGTTTATAATATGTCTTGCCCAAGGTTGGTTGTAATGTTAAATTTGATAAACACAATGAAATACTTGCAATAAAAAAATTAAAACATATTATTTCTTTTCTTTGTTCATAACATTTATCTTGTCTAGGATTGGTTGTAATATTTAATTTCAAAAACATAATGAAATACCTATGATAAAAAACAAAAGAAAATAATTGGAACATATTCTTAATTTCTTTTGTTTATAACATTTGTATTATCTTTAAAGAAATTTGGCACAACAATATTCAATATTCTCACTATCTTCTCCTCTATGGAACAACTTACTCTAATACCAAATGTTGTATAAATCGACTATACACCTTCATTAGTTAACGTAATAGGTTATACACAAGATAGAATATGCTATTAGTAACAACCTTGGTTACAAATAACCCAATATTTATAGCTAAATACCAACACCAATATTTATAAAAGCTTTTGCCTAATTATTTCCTTGATATTTATATAATCTCTAGCCAAGATTTTTTTCCTAAAGCAAACCTCATAAGTATACAATTCTACAAGCTTACCCATCCAAAATAATTTGCTTTGCAAACCCTATCCCACTTACAAAAAGAAAACCTCATTATCTTCTCACATCCTTTTTAAATATCTCTTTGAATTCTATCAAATTCATATGATATACATGTTGACAATATTAAAAATGAAATCATGTAAAGAGGGATGGGTATTTATGAGTTTTAGCCTTCCAACTATGGTTAAGAACATACCTTTCCAACCTATAAAACAATTTTTATTCTATCCAAAATTGATTCCCAAAGATCCTTCTTCTTTTCTCTATAAGACAAAGGAATATAATAATATATTAATAATATTCAAATTTAAACCCTAAAATATCATCATAATCTATTGTAAATATAAGGTAGGGTTAATGATAAATATACTATATTTTGTAGCACTAAACAATTTTCCAATAGCCTTATCATAGAATTATACTAATGATCTAACTCTATGGCGACACTAACTAAGGGATGACCCAAATGAAAAATATCATTAAGAAATTGGAGATGAGATTTAGAGAGAGAATTTGTTACAACCTAAATAATTTTGATTTTTTCTTCTATTTTTCCATTTTAGAAGGGTCTATCTAATACCTCATAATAATAAATAGATAAGGAGATAGTAGATGACACTGGGAGAGTCTACAATATGACTCAAAGTATCTACTATAGTTTCAATTAAAATTGAATATATTGAAGTCTTGTAATGATATCTAATTAATTCACATTAGCCTTGATCTAAACCAATAATTTTGAGTTTATCATGTAGAAGAATCTAGCAAATCCTATCATAATATTTGTTTATATCTAATTTTATAAGTATATCTATATTTTTCATGGAGTAAAGTGATCATAATGCCATAAAGACTTCATTTTCTATGAACAAAATCACCTTGTTTCTATGATATAATACAATCTTTAATATTTTCCAACATTTTCACCATAATTTTTGAAATAATCTTATAAATCATATTACAAAAGCTTATTACATTAAATTTATTAAAACATTTTATCTTGCCTTTCAAGGAAAATAATAGAACAAAGTTGACATTGATCTCACTTATTATAGCCTTCCTTTTCTGAGCATCTTAACTATATCTAAAATATCACTCTTCAATAAATCCTATTTTTTTGAAATAAAATTGCAAGAAATCCATAGGGATTAGGTTCTTTGTTAGGATAGAAAGAGAAAATTACCTCATGGTGTAGACGCCTAAAACACGTCATGTGTAGGGGACTACTCATATGATCATCCTAACAGACCATATGAATGATCTTGGACCATTCCATGATAGAGCAGTGGTTTTAACCACTCAATTTGGGTAGAGTTAGCTTACTCAACCTCAATCATGGATGACACCCATGGCTAATAGAGCTAGGTGTGCCTCAAAGTCACGACTAGCACTAAAACTATTTTGAATCATGAGCCAAGCTAAAAGGTATTTACAACGACCATGGAAATGGATTCCAAGCGATTTTGAGAGAGGAAGTGTCCAGAAAATTCCTCCCAACTATTTCAACTTCCTCAATATTTATATTGGCTTCCCAAACAAGCCAAGATTAGTAATTAGTAAGGCTATAATACCCCCTCTAAATTTGGGAGAAGTCTGGATGAATCTTGAATTGGAATGCAGTGAAGCTTTGCCAAAATGGATAGCGAATTGATAATCCCTTGAGGAGAGTCGAAATGCTGCCCAATTGTGGAGTGACAAAAATGAATCTGTTAATGAAGCTTCCAAAGGACTAAGAAGCGCCAATCACAAATTCAAGCCAATTGAACGTGAATTTTACCTAATTAAATTGCCAATCCATCTTGGGACACAAAGGTGATCCTTTACCATTAATTCCATGAAGGGAATGAGAGATCCAAACCTTTATTACAAGAGGAAGAATAATTTTGCCTCAACCATGACTAACTATGGCTAATAATGCCAACTGCTCCTCAGACCCGTAGTGAGGGTTTTGAATCTTATTCCCTTTGTTTTAATCATAGATTTCCCTTTTCAAGCATGTATTTAGGTGAATTTGACTTAGATTAGCTTTCCTTTATGCATTTGCATGGTTAAATTTAGGATTTAGAGGTAGATTTGCTTCCATTTCCTTGCATTTATCAATTTAGATTAGTTTCTTGAGATTTCATGCATTTCAAGTTCTAATGGCTAATTTAGATGCTTAATAGCTAGATTTCATGCTTTCTTTATAATATTTACAGTAATTTGATGATATCTTGCACATATTCATAAGTTTGTATGCTTTACATACTTTATTTATCATCAATTTATGTAATTGTCTATCAAGAGCCTCATCAAGAGAGGCCTCCTTTGTTATTAACCCCTTTCATGTTGTTTCTTGAATGCAGGGTTTACAAGACCTAATAATTTTCAAGGCATTCTAGGTAGCATATGCATCCAACCAAGGGAGAAGAAGGCTATATTTAGCCTTAAGCAGTTCATGTAAATTCATGAAGAGTCTACAGATTATACCAACCCCATTGTGGGGCATCATTAATTGTATTAATTGTATCATGAATTTGGTATCCCTAAGAGGGATGAAATTGTAATCGATTCACATTCCATTAATACAAAGAAATTCCTCTTTCTTGTCAAATTCATGTTATTGTGGTTTAATTCTTTAAATTTTAACTTAATTGGTACGATAGCTTTGGTATATACTTTTCACAATGATACAGATGGTGATCACTATGGAAAACCTAAAAATTTTGTATAACTAATGTATTTATTTTATTTTTTGTTGTAGGTGTCAGCCACTATTAACAATTGCGGTGAATAGTCTCTGTCATGCATAACAACTATGATTAGCAACATAGTAGAAAAATAGACAGATAGCAAATTATCTCTCCATCAGAAACTAGGAATATAGGTAACCCTGATCCTATGCATTTTCTTTCTCTTGCTATTTTACTACATTAGATAATTAATTCACCTAGATAAACAATAGAAGAAATTTCAATGCAAATGCCATGCTATCTTTCATCCACGCCTGATAGCCATAGCTAGGACTATTAGCTATGTTTGTCAACCACAACTAAGATCTTGGCCTACGATTGTGTCCTGAGGTCAGCATTTTTGCCTGTGGCACTAAATCATGATTAACAATTAGAAATATATTTGTAGAGATTACCTATTGTGGCCCAATTAGAGGCTGAATTATATCATTTTATATGTATTCTCTAAAAATCATGCAACTAATTAGAAGCATCTTTTTTAATATTAAAATATATTTATCATTAGGCATGTAGGAAAGAGCATTGTATGCTTGGTGTTGCATTTTCCTTTTCATGCAAAGTTAAAATGAACACACACACCACACAACATTTAAATGTTGGTGAGTCGGAAGTCATATCCAACAACTAGTAGGATTCAAATGATGGTCATAGTCATTTCCATCCATTGGCTCAACTCCCATGAACCTTATTCTTTTGGCCAATACCGACTCCAAGATTTGTCCTAACCATGCAAAATAGGACGCATTCCTCTTCATAGGGGTGTATCACTACACATAGGATGCTATGGGAGGATCGATAGGACTTGTGCTCCCTTCTCGGGTGTGGATTTCATCTCCACATTTTGGGGGGTTTACGTGACCATGACTTTCATTATTGGTTGTCGAGCTGCGAGCATATAGGTGAAATACAATTAAACTAAACAAGTATATCATCAACAAATCTAAAAAAATAATGAGAGTTAGTTTATGATCACAACACATCTAAAACACACTCAAACCAGTTTAGGGATCACAAAGAATTTTTAAAAGAGATAATCATTCTTGTTTGCTTTTTTTACTTTAAAATTTACATACGAGATAATCCATATCATGGTTTTTCCATGTAGAGGTAGATATCGATGTAGAATCGAGGTCAAATCCTAATCTCCACCTAATGTACAACACAAAATGTTGAACCCTCAATCACAAGATCCTCCTGAATGACGTTAAGCAAGCATTAGAGGGGATAATTCTATACATGGAGGTTCTCATCAGAATACCCCAGATAGAGGAGGTAATGTACACTCCTCGCAATATATATCCCAACATGGGGTATTCAAACATGGGAGCATATATCACGATCATACACCTCGTGGATATATTAGATCCGATGAAGAGTACATCGTTGATAAAGGAATTATAACCAAGTTGGTTCCTATTAATACTAGAGCTAAGAATGTCTCAATGCCCCCGTTAGTTCAATATAGACAAATATAAAATCTACCCATTCAAGTTTAGGAAGAGAGGGATGCTTCAGAGCATAGGCCCACATAGAATCCAAACAACAATGAAATTTCCAAGTTCACAATTGACATGTCTAAAGTTACAGTCAATGGTACACCACCACATGATCCGTGGCACACTAGACAACTTGATGGTCTTAATAGAATCCTAGGTAAATTATTATGTAAAGCCTCGACTTCACATTCTTGTTCTAAGAGTGCACGTAGTGAGAGCACATGTAGGAATATCAGATAATCAGGAGAATGCTCTAAGCATTCTCGTAGTATACATGCCCCATCAACTCATGCAGGCATAGATCACAAACAACAACAGAATAAAAATTCCATCTATATGGATAAATATAAGAGCACTATAGACAAGTCTATTGGGGTCACACCAACAAAGCTGCCTAAACTAAGTAAACCCACTAGAGACCACACATGGCCAATATGCTAGATCGATTGCAAAAACTAGTGTCAAAACAAAGGCAGAGAAAATTCCAAGATCAATTGAAATACGTACATGCAAAGCGTGAGCATGTCAAAAATGATAATACTCAAATATAGAGGTTGCTAAAGCAACATCTTTAAGAGAAACACATGCACAAGCAATGCATCCTTGATCAAAATGAGCGTACTGAGAGAGAGAAGTGATTGGCTCATGTCAGTTTTCCCTCTTAGAGTGAATATAGAGAGTGCACTCATAGATGAGTTGCTTCATAGCCTAAATTGTACCTTGAAAACATTGAAACTTGTACTCACCACATGGCCCAAAACATGATGCAGCACCAAGAGCTTGAACATCATGGGTGTACACAATACGATGAAGTAGTAGAAGATGAGCAAGAACATGAATATCCTAAAATATTCTTAGTGGATGTGGAGGATGAGTCTAGTCCTCCACCTTGACCGAAGAAGAATTTACCTCTAAAGGCTCCTCAAAGACCTCAAATAAGAGAAAATTCTATCTTTGAAGGCCTACCAGGCCTTGTCAAACAAGGTAAGAGCAATAGAGAAATAGGGGACAACTCATCAAAATCAAACCTTGAGCAAAATACACAATGAACCTCTATGCCCTTCAATACCTACAACAATGTATCTCGAGCATTTTGAGATGCCAAAGCTAGAGAAATTTGAAGGAGAGGAAGATTCTCAATAATATATCACGATATTTATGGATATGTGCTTTCAAATAGAAATAAATTATTATTTGTTGCTAATAACCTTCATTACAACCCTTTCATGCCCTTTTTGAGAGTGGTTCAACCAACTTAAGAGGCACAACATAACCATTTTTGAGTAATTGGCTAATGCTTTTCTTGAATGCTTCTCCTTAGGCTTCAATAAAACAAACCTATCTGATCTGGCTATTCTAATACAACATGATGATGAGCCAATTATTGACTATGGGAAAATATGGAGAAACATGATGATAAAGTTACCATTTTCCATTCTGACCACATAACTGACTTGAATATTTACTAAGAGTTGTGCTAAGAACATCTTGTTACTGCTACAATTACAACAATATCAAACATTTGAGGAGGCCTTGGCACAAGCCAAGGTAATTGAGGACATCAAGTTACAAGAGGGTAACTTGAAGCTCCAGAACAAGAAGGATTGGTATAAGAAGAACACCCAAAATCAGAATCACCAAGCCAATCTGGCCCATGTGAACCAAGTGGTGATAAACCTCCAAAAATGGGATAAGGGGCAATAATAGAACTATCAAGCCCATCCTCCTCATGTGCGATATGACCAGCGCAACAATAAAAAGAAGGGTAAGAATAAAGAGCAATGCCCTCCTCGCCAATTCACACCATTGTTGGAGTCGATGACATCGATATTCCATCAACTATGCGAGGCTAAGGCCATTAAATTACTAGAGATCAAGTTGCAAGACCCTAACCAACCCAAACCAAAAGGGTATAGATACGATCAGTATTGCTCATTCCATTGAATAAAAGGATATGACATTGAAGGAACAATGTTGGTCATGTGAACCAAGTGCGGGTTGAACCACCAACTCAAGGATTCATCGGTATGGTCAAAGTTGTCACAAGATAATGGAGGTATGACCAACCAAATATGCATCCATCTCCAATTATAGTTCAATATATGCACCCTCAAAGGCCAACACAAAATATGCCAAGCCCAATAAAAATATCGATGGTGACTATGAGAAGTAGGCTGGTTCAAAGTCTCTAGATAAATCTAACAGAGTTATCAATATATGAACTGATACAATAGTCTCTTAAGCATATGGAGACACTCATGGAAATATTAAGGTATATTGAAGTTCAATCCTAGGACCCCAAGGCATTCACAAATTTTGTGGGACACGTGCAACAGTGTAGTGAGTCAGTGATTCAATTTCATGGTTATGAGATTAAAATGGTTTCTACTGCTACAGTGGACCCACCACTACATATAATTGTGTGTGTTAACTACACACCATTTAAATGGGTATTGATTGATACAAGGTCATCAATCAATATTATTACTACCAAGGCATTGGTGTATCTGAAGTTGTCAAAATCGCACATTGTACCTTCTACCTTCACCTTGAGAGCATTTAACGATGTGCTATTATCAATGGTAGATACTATAGTTCTTCCAATTTAGGTTGGACTAAAGACCATCCTTGTGATGTGTCACATAATAGAAGGTCCAATTTGATATAACATCCTCTTTGGGAGGCATTGGATAAGAGATATGCATTGCATTTCATCAATTTTACATCAATTTATTAAATATATACATGAGGGATAAGTTCACATGGTACATTTTGATGAAGAACCATTTAAGTATGTGAACCTAGTAGATTTACCTAGAAATTCCATTCTTCCTTTAATGCACCTGGATATACGACCTACATTTCCAATCAAACATCTAGAATGTAAACTAAAATAAGTGTGTGCAAGACCTTCCACGACAACATCACAATTATCATAGCATACAACAACAGCTTCAACAAAGCCTATGACATCCATGATGCTTAGGAATGACATGAAGCTTAAGGTAGTTATGGGTGAAAAATATCTAAAGCAAGCACCCAAAATAACAACTATCAAGGTTCCTAGTCCCATGGACAAAGAGGATGCTCAAAATTAAGTCAAGGAGGTACCTTAGCCTACTTTGCCTACTTCTTCAATAGGGTCATATTCACCATAGGTGACCATACATTTGGTTAATCTTAGACTAGTGGAATATATCATGCAGAACATGACATTCACACCATTTATCAAGACTACATAGGATATGGGCTGACCTCAAGCCCATCGCTTTCCTGTAGGGATGGTAGTACCACTAGGGGTGCCACCCAACAAAACAAATTTCATCTATGGAGGGTTTGACCAACTTGTAAATCACACACCCATAGATGAGGATGATGATGAATCATTCATGGTGAATGTTCATTATTTTTCCAACCCTGAGTTTACCTTGTGATATTTTGAATATTACCATTGGCATGGTTATGAGTTAGTCTTATTCGAGCAAGGGTATTGAAATCTCATTGAACCACAATATGAGTTGCCAACTGATAGGTTCAAGTTGGGCTACCATATTAGAGGACATGACAAAATTTTAGCAGCATCTCTCGATAATCTAAACCTTAGTTTAGGGTATAATGTGTATTGTAATCCTTATCACCATAACCTTTCCTACATACAAATGGGTAACCAACTAGTGACTATGGTTTCTATCGATCCACCTACGAGTTATCATGATGACATCTCAATGGGAGTTGGTTCAGATAACATACCAAGCGCTAACTTGGACATTGAAAGTCATGAAACTACCAATGACATAGGCATGCAAACCCAAAATTCTAATCTAATAATAAATATCGAATCAAGAGATGCTCTTGATGAAGATATAGCAGAGTCTATCATTGAAAGCAATGGACCAGATTATGATTCTGGGAGTAATGATGATGAACAATCCTCAAACAATGAATGATATGAGTATGAAACTGAGTTGTCCTACTTAGGCCTTCTAAATCTATATCATCTATTACCCATGGAGCTAGTGATAAATAATGAGAGATACTTCATAAATGATAGCGACTATGAGGATGAAACATAATGGGCCTACCTTGGGCCTCATCTTGCTAATCGCTCTAGTTCAGTAGGGAGAGTGAAGGACTTATATATGATAGAAATGATGAATATGAGACCAAGAGGACTTATCTTAGGACTCACTATTTACACCATCATATTGAATCGTTCAACATCGATGAAATGTATTAGAGAGTCTATCCTGGACCGCACCTCAAAATGAGATCACCCAATTTAGATATGATTTATCATATAGTCTTCCCTGATCTGTCGACATATATGCAACACCTTGAGCCTAGTGATCCCATCTGATAATCTATTCATAGATCAGATCTAGAGATCCCTATACCCCCAAAGCCACATATCAGGTATGAAAATAGCACAAATAAGGTAGATTCACACACACGTGATCCTAGAGATCTAATCCATTCTATCAATTTGATCTTCATCGATTTGACAACTCCACTTCACAACTCAGTTGATCTTGCAAAACCATTGTGTCTTAATGTATATTTTATTGATTGGAATCATGTTGACTCACCACTAGAGCCTGAATATTTCTTACCTAATTAAGAAATATTGCAACCTTTCTATTTTGTGCCAATTTTTGGACATAATGTTTATCACACTGAGGGAAATTTTGATGTAGGACCCTTAAACCTAGCTAATGACATCCATCTAATTCCTACACCTCACTAGCTTGAGGAGGGATCACACATGTTAGTAGAGGAAACCTTTGATGTGGATATCAGTGATTATCCCACTAATCCTAAGAAGGTTAATTTTAGAAAGAGTCTATCTCCTAATGAGTGTGCCAATCTCATCCCTATACTGAAATAGAGACCATATCTCTTTACTTAGACATACAAGGACATGTCAGGACTAGATCTAAAAATGGTTACTCATAACCTTTCACTTAATTCTTCTAAAATACCTATCAAGCAAAAGCTCGAAAAGATGCATCCAATCATCGCTTTAATGGTTAAATATGAGTTGCAAAAACTAATGGATGTACAATTTATTATTTCCATCGACTATTGAAAATGGGTATCAAACATGGTACGTGTATGAAAACCTGATGGAAGAATCTATATCTGTACGTATTTCAAAGACCTCAACAAGGAAACACCAAAGGATTAATTTTCCTTGCCCAACATAGATGCTCTTGTATATGCAAATGTCGGTAATGATATGCTCTCATTAATGGATGGTTTTCTTTGGTTACAGTCAAATCAGATTAAACCTAAATGCCAATACAAAACCACGTTTACAACACCATGGGGAGAATTCTATTATAAATTTATGCCATTCGGCCTCAAAAATACTGGTACCACATATCACTGGGCCATGACATACATTTTTTATGACTACATGCACAAGATCCTTGAGGATTACATGGATAACTTATTGGCAAAGTCATTACTATGAGAAGAGCTTTTTGAGGTCCTGAGAAAGGTCTTCGATCGCCTGATAGAGCATAATGTCAGGTTGAATCCCAAGAAGTGTATATTTGGCATAACTTCAAGAAAACTCTTGGGACCCATTGTTTCAAAATGAGGCATTGAAGTTGATCCAATGAAGGTCAAGGTCATTATTGAAATGTATTCTCCCATAAATATCAAAGAGCTAAAAATCCTACAGGGTAAAGTAGCATCCATAAAGTGATTTATCATACAATTATTTTATAAATACTAATCCATGAATTGGCTGCTACACAAGAGGGACCCATTAAACTGGGATGAGTACTGTTAAGAAGCCTTTACTAAAATTAAGAAATACCTGGAAACATCACTAGTATTAGCTCCTCCAAGACCAGATGTGCCTTTTTTTCTATATATTAGCTATTGAATTTGCATTAGGAACCATGTTAACCCAAAAGAATGTACAATATAAAGAGCAAGCCATATATTATATCATTCACACCTTGGTGAGTTATGAGCTAGGGTATACATACATAGAGAAGCTATGTTTAGCAGTAGTATTTGCAATGAATAAGTTGCATCATTATATGTTAAGTCATACGACGTGTGTGATATTCAAACAAAATCCTTTATAGTATATGATGAGCAAGAGATATCATAATACACATACTACAAAGTGGATCATGTTATTGATAAAATTTGATTTGGAATTCATAATCCAAAATTCCATCAAGGGACATGTCATAGCTGATCAACTGGTAGAGGTGCCTCTCCATAATAGTAGGCCCCTCACCATAGAACTTATTGATGATTTAGTATTTGTATTATTAGAGGCACCCAAACCTAAAGAACTAGATAAAAATCTGACATGAATTTTTTCTTCTATGGTTCAAAGTGTGAGCAAGGGGATGGTGTAGGAATTGTCTTCTTCATGCCACAAGGTGCTCCAATGCCCTTGTCGTTTAAGCTAGAATTTTCTTGTACCAACAATAATTTTGAATATGAGGCCCTAATATTGGGTCTCTAAACAACCATCACCATGAATATTAAATGGTTAAACATATTTGGTGATTCCCTTATCATAGTAAATCAAGTGAAGTGATATTTTCAATGTAGGTGTCCCATCCTAAAAGCTTACAAGGATCTTCTTGAGACTTATCTAGCCCAACTAGAGTGGTATGACATCGAGGCAATCTTTTGTATGTAGAACAGATTCATACGCACTATGGCACCTTTGGGATCTTTAATCCCTTAGAATTTGTCTACTAATTTTACTACCATTCATTTAAATATGCTATCACATGTCATGATGCAACGTGTGACTTTTGATAACAAGGAATCAGTAAACATGATTTATATAGAACCAAACCATAAGTGGTTCTATAAATCCAAATACTTTCTAAAGAAGGCATCCTAGGGGTCTTTGATCTCATAGGGTCCTACAAGGAATGGCATCACCATTCACCACAAGGTTGTATCCCAGTTTGCATTCACACATAGTGAATTGCTAGGGGAACAAGTTGTCTTGTTAGTCAAGGCAAAAGCTTATGAGGATTGGGTGTCTCAATTTCATGACTTCCTCAAGCTTGGTTGAATCCTCTATGGATTGTCGTATGCCACAAAATGCACATTTATATAGAAAGTGATAATATATCTTGTTAGGTGACATCTTGTACCATCAAAACTATGATGGAATTCTCCTTCGTTGTCTTGAGCCCCAAGAATCAACTTGGGAAATTTTGCAAGCTCATGATGGTACATGCAGTGGCCATTTTAGCGGCATGGTCATTATCAATCGCATCCTTTGAATGGATTATTATTGTCCCACTATGGAGAATTATTGCACTGCGTATGTCAAGAAATGCATCAAATATCAGCATCATGCTAATCTTACACACTTGCCATCATAGGTATTACATCACATTCAAGCAGCTTGGCCATTTTCTTAGTGTGGTTTAGATCTAATCAAAAATATATATCCCTCATCATCAGGTTGGCATACATTCATTATAACGGCTATTGATTATTTTACTAAGTGGGTGGAAGCAATCCCTTTGACAATGATAATTGGACCACGTATTGCAAAATTTATACTTCACAATATCATTAGTTATTTTGGAATACCATCAAAAATAATTTTGTATGAACAAAAATATGAAGGCTTTAACATCTAAGTATAATATACAATACATCTTTCTGACTCCATACTATCTATAGGTAAAAGGGTAAGCTGAGGCTTCAAACAAGACAGTGGTAGCCATATTGAAAAAGATGGTGCAATATAACCAAAAAGATTGGCATATCTAGCTACCCCTTGAATTATGGGCTCACAGAACTAGAATATGGACACACAATATGACAACACCATTTTTATTAGTATATGGAATTAAGGCCATTATACCCTTAGATTTAGATATCCTAACTCTACACGTCGCATTGAAAGAGTTCATCGATGATGACACTGTGTGGCAAGCTCACATAGACCAACTGATGCTTCTTGATGAATGTCGTGTGAATACCCTAGAGCATCTTCATTTTTATCAAGAGCTATCAAGAGCGCATAAAATGAGATTATAATAATAAGGTCCATATGAGAGACTTTGAATTTGGTTATCTTGTGCTGAAAGAGAACCAACAGAACTCAAACCTACCACTACACTTGCAAGACAAATTTACGGCCAACTGGTTAGGTCCTTATATCATATTTGAGAAGATTGAACCTAGAATGTATTACCTAACATCACTTGAAGGTGTTGAGGAGCCTGAAACTCTCAATATTCTCCACCTTAATGCATTCCATACATAACATTAAAAAATTCAAAACATTGATAATTTTAAAAATCCATAAAAATCAAACAACAATAAAATTTAAAAATATTGCAAAATACTCAAAATTTCATAAAAAAATTACATCATGCATTTCATTTTGCACATGCATTTATTTTATTGCATTGCATTAGGCATTTCCATCCATAGCACCATTAATTAGGATAGGTTTTGTTTGCAATATTACAAATGACACCAAATTTGTATTTCAATAATGCATCTATGCATCATCATCATCCATTATCCTTGTGATTAATTGTGTTTCTCAACACAACCCCTCATGTTGCTATGAAGAATAAACTATGGTTTCGATCATTTAGCCATACCTAGTGGTCTTCTAAGATGTTATAGAAAGCTATATTTACTTTTGTAGATGAGGTCTATTTTTGATAGCACTTAGCATATCATAATCCCATCACTAATCAAACACATTAACAATCCTAATTAGGGCAAGGAAATATGAACACTACGAAGTGGTTCTAGTCACCTTAAGCGAAAGGTTTTGTTACTTACTCATTTTGTGATACACAATGGTCTATAGTATGGGTCATTGGTAAAAGGACAAGCTCCCCTCTAACAAAGAAATACATTGTCTAAAAAAGGATTAAAATCCCAAAATCAATTCAAATCCCTCACTCAAAACAAAAAAAAAAACAAATACAAAATAAATAGTGATTTTTATCACTATACATGAGCAAGTACCCCAATAAAATTAAATAAAAGAAGGGGGTTAAGAGCTTGAATCCCTGGAATGGTCAATACTTGAAAGTCATAGAGTGATTCCCAATATAGTAATGGGTTGAATGAATCCTACCTGACATTGGGATAAGTCTAAGCAATTTACAAATGGGCTAGCTTTAGGTGACATGTATTCCCTAGTGGTCTAGTCCAACTAAGTCCAAACCTAGGACCAGGCGGACATTTGGTGATCCTCATTACAACAATGGGTTGAATAAATCCCATTTGGAAATGAGTTAGCCTTATGTCTCATCTAATATACTCATTTGCACACACAAGGACAATGAATAGCTTGGTATTTCATAGTAAAAATGTTATCTTTCAGAAGTCTAGTATAGTCATTATACAACTTTTGATAAGTCAACTAGGGTGTTTTAGTTTCATAGAAAACCTCAAAAATTCCCAAATAGCAAAACAATCACATCAATTAATCAATTCTCAACTTATTTTTATGAGAGTTTGTTTGTTAAGGGGTGTTCATAAAACAAGTTAGATATCGTATAGATATCAGCAATGATATTTATATGACCACTCACTATGTTGTGCATATCTTTTAACTTACAAAAGTTTATGAAGAGAAACAATATCATTATCTCATATCACATATGGATGTCCAATTGATTAAATTATTATGATAAGATATATCAATTGCATTTATGATTGTTATACATTCTATGGTATCATCCATTATATTGTTAAACTCATATTGCATTCATTCCTTATGTTTTAAGTGATTAAAGCATACAGGTTCATTTATATTATATTACATCATGTAAATAATGCATTACATACATTGAATTCATCATATTGTAAATTAAATACATACAAGCAAATCAAATCAAATATGCATTTAACATAAATATTCCATCCATATGCACACATCATAGTAGTCCAACTATGCATCTAGATAACAACATCTAATCATACATCCATCATCTAGCTAGTGCATGTCATCAATGCATCACATAATATAGTATCGATTAAACAAACATATAATCATCGCATCCATGTGCATCTCATAAACATAACAATGAAAATATACACATATAATGAGACAATCAAAGTCAGATTATATATATATATATATATATGTGTGTGTGTGTGTGTCAAAAAGAGTACATAAGTGTGTCAAAAATACCCGTAGACTACAACTGTGTATGTCCTCAGAACTTACACTAAAAAATGGTACATACATCTAATAAATATTGTACTACATAGGGCATATGCCCCCTATCTGGGAGTCTCTCCCATCAGATCCATCCTCTTTGTGAGTCTGCCTAGAATTGGTGCCTGTGGACCTCTCTAACTTGTGAGTCCTATGATTATGCTATGCTAATGACTACCCTGTCTGGTGTGTCCTGGTACTTTTAGTCCCTATAGTATTGGATCTCTATGGTATCTCGTCATTGCGTAGTGTGACCTCTCCCTCCAGGAGAGTGATGTGGGCTACATCTGATGCTTGTTGCCTGATATGGGTTTGGACTAAAGCCTATATCATCTAGATCTCTGTAGGCATATCCAATACTATTGGTCCCTATACATATGGAGCCATAAGAGCAACCTAAGAAGCTGAGGTCTCCCCTCTGATGATATTCAGTAGATCCCTCTTTGTAGTCCTAAAATCAAGTTGGGATTTGAGAAGCTCCCACTCAAGCATGATATTCTCTATAGCTTCTATGGTGGATTCAATCTGTGCTAGATGTGTGTTCCTCTCCTCATGGTATCCCCACCAGTATACCTATCGATCTACTAGTTAGGCCTGTGTTACCTTCAAATATACCTATAAGGTAGCCACAAAGGTGTCTCTCTCTAGGATCTGAGTTTGTGTAGTCTGGATCTATGATTACAAGCTAGAAACCTATGCTCAAAGTTATGATACCTCATCATATGGATCCTCCTTAGTCTCCTCCTCAGCCTTGGGATCATCCTCTACTACTAGAGCCTATCCCCATCCACCCTCTATCCTCTAGCACACTCATTGCCCCTGAGGATTTGCCACCTCTGCTACTGCTCCATCTCTAGATCTGCCTAGAGGGCCACCACCTTCCCATAACCTAGTAGTCTACCAAGCATCATAATCTACTATGGTCCCAACATATGCAAGCCCTGAATCCTAGTAGGAATCATCCTCATACCCCATTGGAGTCACAGTAGGCTAGGCCAAGTTTCTCTTTGCCTTAAGGTGATGGTAAATAACTGGCTCATTTGGGATGTCCTAACAGATCCCAAACTTCTTGGCAATGCATAAAAAGTGGAAAAACTCACATATCTCAGGCTTGCACTCGAGAAGCCATCTCTTGAATTTATCCACCTCAAATAGTAGTCCACCTATACCCATGATAGACAATCCATATAAGAGTGCCATAGAACCTATCCTAGCTATAGTCTGATCATCTAATCCATGTAGTGTCGGAGATCCCCTACACGAGACCTACTCCTTAAGCCCTCAGCCTCCCTAGGCCAGCATGCATCATAGCATTTGTACTCCTCTACTATATCTCCAATTCATAGTGGCAGTCTTCCAGGGTGATCGATAGTGATGTGCTCCCACACCCATATCTATAGCAAAAGACTACAGTCAACTCTAATGTGGCTCTACTGTGTGATCTAGTATAGATTTTCGTAGAGTTGTGCAAGTAGAGCACTCTTGCAAGATAGAATCAATGGATCTTGGGTAGTGCTTATAAGTAAATCCTATGTCTTGTCAAGGATGTTCTTGAAAAACCTCACTTTAGAAGTATTAGGTAGTACAATCTGCATGATCAATTACATCAGTACGACCATTCACCATGAAAATACCCTCTCATGGTACCAGTACTCAATATGCACACCACCATGGTCAGATTCTAGCTACACCTCATCGCTCCTAGTGTCGAATATCCTCTTGAATATTGCATCCTTCACTATGGTGGGTGAAGATGTGATGGCCTCACCATTAATGGATATACAAAAGATGTGATAGACATCCTCCAAGGTAACCATAATCTCACCTATTAAAAGGTGGAAGGTGTTGGTCCACGCATCCCAATAACAGGACAAGGTAGTCATATAGGCCTGATCGGCTTGGATGGATGAATGTTGAAGCACATAGCCAAAGCCTATGGCCCTAAAACAATCTCTCTCAAGATTAGTCAATCTGTCATGGATCTCATGAAGGAGATATGACTCCCTAACTTTAGAAGTTAAGGTTTGAATAGAGATAATAAATATAAATTATTTAAATTGGACCAAAAAATTCAAAAAAATCAATTAATTCCATAAAACAACAAAAAAATAAAAATAATTGAAAATATTTGCTAAAGTTGGTCAACCGTGGCTTTGACCCATGGTTTGTGGAAACTGTTAATTTTTTGATCGTTGAAATTTAAAATCAGCCACAGCCCCCAATTTGCCAATTGGGAGCCGTGACTGCCACTTGTGGCTATGGGAAAATCCTTGTTTGAGGTCATTTCCTGTCCATAAAACCACAAAATTAAACTCTCCCCATCTAAGATAACCTAGTCTAAAGCTAACTAGGGTGAGGTTCATTACCAATAGTTTAGTGAGTTCATTTAGCTCATTAATTATTTTTATTCATTTTTAGTTGGTATTGCAATAAGCGAGGCTTGTGATGCTACCTTCGTAGCATCAACTCCTCCACTGGTGGACACCTTCGATTGGTCAGCCATTCGGATAGTTTTGTGTATAGTTTGGTAGCGTTCTATGTCAAGTTTGCAAACTCACCTCTCAAAGCTCCCTGTTTTAGCAGTTGGCAATGGAAATAATGAATTTTGAAAATGTTAAATTTTATTTTATATTTTCAATTTTACTCATCACCATGGCTGACAATCATGGGTGCAAAATTAGGATTTTTCAACCATGCGTTAGAGCCGTGAATAAGGAATTTGACCAAATTAGTTGAATTTGACACCCACGACTAGCATCCTATATTAAATACCCTCAAAATTTCATTGTGAGAGGTTTCAAAATGCAAAATAAAAAATATTCAATCATCCAAAAACTTAAAAATTTTCAAAAATAACAAAAACATTCAAATAATTCAAAATTTAAATGTGCCTCGTATTCAGTCATTTATTCTACACACTCGATAGTTTCAAAAAATTCTGATCCATGTAATTTGGTGAGATGATTAGATTACCATAAGGTCATTTGGGGCAAATTAGCCATCGTTGAATTGAAATGCATCACTTCACTCTTGAAGAAATCCACAACGGCCAGACTGCTTTACGAGAACAAGGTGTTCGTCTCAATTCTTCGATGATATTTTCAACACATCATCAAACATAGTGATTCAACATAAGCTTAATTTGAATTGATATCACCTTGATTTCCTAAGAAGGCCATTACAACTAGATTGTTCCATGGGATAAATATGTACAATTACTATTAACGATTGAAATCACAGTTGAACTACGCCTTGCCAAATAATATTAATAGTGCAAAAATCTTCAATCATCCAAATCATTCATATAGGTCAAGCGACTCATCGCTTCATTTAAAACCCTATCCTCATCAACTCATTGTTTGAGGGGGTAGTCATAATATCAATAATCATAATCAAATTCAATAAGAGATCACTCGATCTTTCAAATTGTGTACCTCTTACGAATCATTTCCAATGACTATCATAAGCTTATAGTTTTCTAGAGAAAAAAGTAACTATGACAGTTAAATTAGTAGCCCTCCACCTATCGAAATGATTGTAGTGCTCACTACCTGATCACCTTAGAGCTTGTAAATGCTTTGTAAATTAAGCCTTCCCTTAGTTAGAATTAATTATTCTAAGATGCACATCCTTTTGTAGGACTAGGGCATCTAATATTGATTAGATCAATGATCATCATTAGACCTACAACATGGTTTTAGGAGTTCTATTTTTGGTCAACATTGTTCGTTCTCATAATGCATACCAAAAGGGGTATCTATAGACACCTAAAATGTATCATGTGTAGGGTACTACTCATATGGGTATCCTAACAGACCATATGAATGATATTGGACCATTCCAAGATAAATTAGTGGTTTTAACTACTCAATTTGGGCATAGTTGGCCTACTCAGCCTTAGTCATGGTTGAAAATCGTAGCTAACAAAGCTAACTATGCCTCAGAGCCGCAGCTAGCCCTAAAACTATTTTGAATCCTAGGTCGAGCCAAATTTAGTTACAATGGTCTTAAAATTATTTTGGGCAAGTAAGCTTTGAGAGTTTTCCTCCCAAATGATCCAACCTCCTGGATCTTTATATTGGCTTCCCAAGCAAGCCAATATTAGGTATTAGAAGTGGTATAAGACCCCCCTCCAAATTACGAAGAAATACAGGAGTGTCAATTGAATGCAGTGAAGTCCTATCATATTGTGAAGCCTTTTGCAACCCTTTAATAATGCCTTCTTACCTCTCGTTTGATAATCATGAGTGCATTCAAAGCTATGGAAGTACCAAGAGACTGAGGAGATCAAGAATCCACAATTGAGCCACTTCCATGGCAAATACAAATAATATACACCATAAATATGTGCAAGAACACAAAAGTGACCCTTGATCATCAATTCCACATAGGGAATCAAAGATCCATGCCTTGATTACAAGACGAAGAATAATTTCACCTCAACCATGGTTGTTAGCTATGGCTAACAATGCCAACTGCTCCTCAGACCCATGGTGAGGGTTTTGCATCTTATTCCCTTTGTTTTTAGTCATAAATTTCCCTTTTTCAAGCATGTATTTAGGTGAATATAACTTATATTATCTTTCCTTTATGCATTTGCATGGTTAAATTTAGGATTTAGAGGTAGATTTGCTTCCATTTCCTTGCATTTATCAATTTAGATTAGTTTTTAGAGATTTCATGCATTTCAAATTCTAATGGCTAATTTAAATGCATAATAGCTATATTTCATGCTTTATTTATAAGTTTTACGGTAATTTGATGATTTCTTGCACACCTTCATAGGTTTACATGCTTTCTTACTTTCTTTATCATCAATTTATGCAATTTTCTATCAAGATCCTCATCAAGAGAGGCCTCCTTTATTATTAACCCCTTTCATGTTGTTTCTTTAATGCAAGGTTTACAGGATCTGAGCATTTCAAGGTGTTCTATATAGCATATACCTCCAACAAAAGGAGAAGAAAGCTATCTTTAGCCTTAAGTAGTTCATGTGCATTCATGAAGAGTTTGCAGATTATACCAACCCCATTGTGGGGCATCATTTATTGTATTAATTGTATCACAAATTTGGTATCCCTAAGAGGGACGGAATTGTAATCGATATACATTCCATTAATACAAATGAATTTCTCTTTCTTGTCAAATTCATGTTATTATGGTTTAATGCTTTAGATTTTCACTTAATTTGTATGATAGATTAGCTATATGCTTTTCACAATGATACACATGGATATCTTATTCATAAATATTTCACTTTGTTCCTGTGTGATATTTTATGGAGTATTATACAAAATATTAACTTGCACTTACTTATCTTACCCAATATTTGACAAAATATCTTGAAAATAGTTAATTGCTTCATTTTTGAAATTTTTTTCTTTCTCAATATTTCTTCCATCTAGAGTTGAATTATCTTTGATATGACAAAAAGAAAAACTTATTTTGGCTATAACATGAAAATTTTGGTATTTCTACCTCCCTTGATCTATCTTCCCTTAGATTTTTGGAACTAATATGACTCTTTATTTAATACATTATAATAATAAAAAAACATTTGGTTTTCTTTTACATAAGAATCCTATTCCATTTCATTGGTTTCTACTATCTTTTGTAAATTTTAAAGCTTGAATTTAATTTCTCCTTTTATTTGAATATGTTACTAAATTATTTGACATTTCAAATATTTATTTACTTCAAAATGTTACTCATCCCACCATAATATAACCAACTAGAAGAAATTAGGGTATTGGAGCCTTATAGATATAAAGAAAATTGGTTTTCAATGACCATTAAAGAGTAAATTATATCTTAAGAGAATGGACTTGTTTGCATGTAAAAAAATGTTTGAAGAGATTGTATACTCTATTTGCAACCATATTTTAGATAATTAAAACTTATCCAATATTTCTACTATAAGATTTTACACAATGCATGTATTATCCCATTATTATTGAAAACTTGAAGAAATAGCATCCCAAAGGCCATTTAAATGAAAAATTAAAGAAAAATCCTATATTTATTTAAACTATCTAGGAGTACCACCCTTATTTTCCAAAGGATATGAATCTATGTTGAAATCCTTCCAATAATCTATGGATCATAATTATGAATCATCCTTGTATTTGAAAAAATATTATAAGGTCCTTCCAACATCTTAGATGAAGACTAGTTATAGTTGGAGCATATAAATTTATAACCCCTACTTTGATGTTTTCATATTTTCCATAAAATAGTCCAACGAAATTAATTTTTGTTGGAAATTTGAGTTAATTTGAGGCATTTTATGTTGTCATTGATGTCACATGGATCACATTTGGTTTTGGTGGCCAAAATATTTCATAAATAAGCATTTATGATATTTTGGAAAGCATGGCTATTTACAGGGTTTTTATGAAAACCAAGGCAGGAAAAATAAAAGGTTTTATTTAAAACCATGGTGGGCTTATGTGGAAAGGGATTTTCTTAAAAGCCAAGGTGGAATTTTGTTTCATCGAAAAAGGACCTCCGGTGATGAAGATATTAAAGTTTAAAGTTTAAGTTTAAATTAATGGAGGGCCGACCTATGTGCAATTAATGGAGGTTGGCATATATATATATGTAAAGGTTTCAATTTATTTCGAAAAGGGGGCATATTATATATCGTCGAAAAGCTTATTTCGAGGGCTATTTGACTAACTTATTTAGAAGGAGAAATAAGGTGTGTGTAAAGAGATATTTCTGATTTTACAAAGGGGTTCCAAAAGTGAAGTTTGCCTTGTTCTTTTTCAAGAGGATTAATTCTTTCATGAGGTGACAAGGTATGCAATATTGTGATTTATTTTATTTTATGGTATAAGTGGTTTTGGGAGTGAAAAGGTTATGCAATGTTTTGATTTATTTTATTTTATGGTACAAGTGGTTTTAGGAGAGATAAGGAAGTTGTGCAATTAAAGGCCTTGGTGATGATTATTGAAAAGTGGAGTAATGTTGATTATTTTGTGATCTACTAACCCTTGTGAAGATTGGCAAAAGAATTTTGTGATTGTGGCAGATTTACAAAGAGGTTTTTTCATCTTCATAAAAGGTATGGGCACATTCTCCTATTGATTGTTTATGGTGGTTGATTTCTGAAATATCATTGGAGGGAAAAGGATTGTTTGTGGTTTCCTTTTCGAAAGTGGTTGGTTGAATGCTTCAAGGTTTTCTGAATTGAGAGTTGTGTTTAAACCTTGTTTGATAAGCATAGTTGTTGAAGCCCATTGGTTGTGAAAGAACTTGAGTTAGAAAAGAACATGAGTATCATTGTTATGTGAGATTTGTGGTTGAGCATTGTTGGAAACATTTGAGTTGGTTGATACATACTTGGACTAGGGTTGTGTGAGAAAGAGTTGTCCCTTGTGATGATTGGTTGAGTTGAGTTGATTGAGCCTAGTCAAGTGATGTGTGAAGTGATTGTTCAAGTTCTATGAAATAAACTATTCCATCATTCTATGTTGAGTTGAGATTAAGGTTAGAACATATTGAGTCTCTAACAATTCTCTTTATGGTTCTATAAGACTTGAATTGAGTTGAGGTTGATTTGAGTTGAGAGTGAGATTAGAACATATTGAGTCTCTAACAATTCTCTTTATGCTTCTATGAGTTGATTTGAGATTGATTTGGGTTGAGAGTGAGTTTAGAACATATTGAGTCTCTAACAATTCTCTTTATGCTTCTATGAGTTGAGTTGAGATTGATTTGGGTTGAGAGTGAGATTAGAACATATTGAGTCTCTAACAATTCTCTTTATGCTTCTATGAAGTTAATTTGAGTTGAGATTGCCATTCATTGTTGAGTTCATTTTGAGTACTACTTGAGCATGATTGATTGAGCCTTTGAGAAGGCCTTTGGGACAGATTTGAGGATAGTGTTGGGATAGATTTGAGGATAGTATTTGGACAAGTTCTTAGTGAGCTTGTTAGAGCAGATTTGGGCAAGTTCTTGGTGAGCTTGCTAGAGCATATTTGGGCAAGTTCTTGGTGAGCTTGCTAGAGCAGATTTGGGCAAGTTCTTGGTGAGCTTGCTAGAGCAAATTTGCCAAGTTCTTTACTTCTAACAATTTGGCAAGTTCTTTGTGAGCTTGCTATAGCAAATTTGGGCAAGTTCTTGGTGAGCTTGCTAGAGCAGATTTGACAAGTTCTATGTGAGCTTGTTAAGCAGGTTCTATGTGAGCCTATTGAGCAGGTTCTTAGTGAGCCTATTGATAGAGCTTTGGAGGTGATAGAGTATAGAGGATAGAGTCTCAGTGGATAGAGATCCAATAGCAACACAGTTGAAGACAGATCTGAGTGAGGAGTCTTCAAGTGGAGAGAGGTCCACCAGTTAGTGTAGCAGAGAGACAAAGTCTTCTAGAAGATCACATAGCCAGAGCAGAAGGGGAAAGAGTTCTCCTGTGGAAGAGATCCATGAACTTGAGATTAGGGGATCAACATCTCCTTTGGACAAAGATCCATAAACATTGTAATTGGGAGTGATTCCCAAAGAGATTGATTGAGAAAGTTTTAGTAAAATATTTTCTCCGTGGAGTAGCCCACATTGGGTGAACCATGTAAATTGTGGTGTCTCTATTGTGTATGGTTTTTGTGCATTGCTTTGATTACTACTATTGATACTGCTATCTTTACACAACATAATATTGAATTGGAAGAAAAAGTAAAAAGTGGTCTTATACTATTCACCCCCCCTCTCAATATAAGCTTGTGTTCTTCAATTGGTATCAGAGCGGGTTCCTTCAGAAAGGCTAACAACTTGAGGGAAGATTCTACAAGAACACACATGGCAAAGAAAGGCAAAATAAGAACCATGAGATCTAAGAAGAAAAATGAATCCGATCTTGAAGCTCTAAGAAGGGAAGAAGAAAAATCAGTAAGATGTCTTGAGTGTGGTAAGCTTGGTCACATGGCATTTTATTGTCCACAAAATGGGTATAGCAACAATAGAGAGGAAATGGAACTTGATTGGATTTTCAAAGATATTGTTGCTCAAAAGGCAACATTCAAGGTTTCAAAAGAAGAATATTCTGCTTGTGGTCAACTCGATCATGTCTCAGGTTACTGCAATGGCTTCAATGATAGTGAAGATGAAATGGAACTCAAGGAAGATAGGCACAATCAAAATAGTGAAGATGAATGCAAGAATAAAAAAAAAAGGAAAACATGTATGAACAAGGCAGGCATGACAAGAAGAGCTTGTATATGGAAGAAGCAATCAGTGCTTCTAGAAGCAATAATGAAAGTCTCTCAGTCAGTGAAAAAGAAGAAGCTCCTAATGAAGATCAAAAGCAGGAATCTCAAGTAAGAATTTATCATGAAGAGAAAAACAGGCACAATTATGATCATGAAGAAAAGAAAGTGTTAGAACAAGCTTTTGAAGAAATAAAAAGAGAAAACTCAAGACTAAAGGCTCAAGCACAAGAGGATGAGAAGATGAAGGTAAAGCTCCTACAAGATCTCATTGATCTAAAAATCATGGTTGAAGAGGCAAAGAAAATTGAAGAAGATATGCTTGAACAATTAAAGGTAAGGAAGCAAGAATGTGAAAGATTAGAACATGAAGTTGTTTCCTTAAGGTTGGAAGTGAAAGACTCCAAGGATAAGTTGCACAAGTTTTGGAAAGGTTTCAAAGCACCAAAGGTCCCATATTTCAGGTTTGGGGAATCACAATCAAAAGGAAAGGAAGTTCTAAAAGATGAAAGCAAGGAAGCACCTAAGATTTGTGAGGAAAGTTCCAAAGTTCCTATGGCTCCAAATATTCAGTTTGGTTCTTGTTTTGAGATAGGTGAATCAAGTTCAAAGGGAAAAGAAATTCTTGAAGAGAAAGGCAAGGAAGAAACTAAGGAAGAGGTTTTAGATGCTACAAAGAAGGTTCAAGAATGCAATGCACAAGTTGAAGATGATCATAAGGATAATGGTCAAGAAAGGTATGAGGAACCAAGGCATGAAAAAGGGTTTTTCAAGGATATTATTTTTCTTGTAATGGATTTGGACACAAGGCTATACATTGCAGGATCCATGGATCAAAGAAGTTTGATTTTGCTAGAAGAAACTTCAAGGGAAGAAGGTATGGTTTTCAGGGACATTGCTTCTCATGTAACAGGATTGGTCATAGAGATTTTTAGTGCAAAGGAAATGAGCAACATGGTTTTGGTTTTAGAGCTACACAATTCAGAAGTCATGGTCATAATGGTCATGAAAATAGAGCTTCACAATACAGGGTTCAGGAAAGGAATGGATATGGAAATTATTTTAAGAATGATTTCAGGACATGGGCACCATCCAAAGGCTACAATATCAAGTGTTTTAATTGCAATAACTTTGGGCATATTGCAAGATGGTGTAGGACTCAATTCCAAATAGGTTCAAGGCAAGAAGGTCAAAAAGGTTCAAGACAAGAAGATCAAGTAATTCATCAAGAGAAGGATATCAGAAAAACATGGAAGGAAGTTGATAGAGGAAAGAAACAAAGTGATATGGGAGTAAAAGTACTCCCACCCCAAAATTAATCACCTCAAAAGAGAAGGGGGTGAGGGGGCTAAGCTTAAGAGTCATATCTTTTAGCCCCATAGGTGTCCCTTTTGCCATTGATGTCAAAGGGGGAGAGATTTGAGTAAGGGGGAGCAGCCTCCAAAGAGAGCATTGAGTTAGGGGGAGCAGCCTCCAAAGAGAGTATTGAGTTAGGGGGAGCAGCCTCCATAGAGAGTATTGAGTCAGGGGGAGCAGCTTTGATTCTTAGAGATGGTTTTTGCAGTGATTGTGGTGTTTGCATTAGAGGTGTTGCCATCAATGACAAAGGGGGAGATTGTTGGAAATTTGAGTTAATTTGAGGTATTTTATGTTGTCATTGATGTCACATGGATCATTGATGTCACATGGATCACATTTGGTTTTGGTGGCCAAAATATTTCATAAATAAGCATTTATGATATTTTGGAAAGCATGGCTATTTACAAGGTTTTTATGAAAACCAAGGCAGGCAAAATAAAAGGTTTTATTTAAAACCATGGTGGGCTTATGTGGAAAGGGATTTTCTTAAAAGCCAAGGTGGAATTTTGTTTCATCGAAAAAGGACCTCCGGTGATGAAGATATTAAAGTTTAAAGTTTAAGTTTAAATTAATGGAGGGCCGACCTATGTGCAATTAATGGAGGTTGGCATATATATATATATGTAAAGGTTTCAATTTATTTCGGAAAGGGGGCATATTATATATCGTCGAAAATCTTATTTCGAGGGCTATTTGAATAACTTATTTAGAAGGAGAAATAAGGTGTGTGTAAAGAGATATTTCTGATTTTGCAAAGGGGTTCCAAAAGTGAAGTTTGCCTTGTTCTTTTTCAAGAGGATTAATTCTTTCATGAGGTGACAAGGTATGCAATATTGTGATTTATTTTATTTTATGGTATAAGTGGTTTTGGGAGTGAAAAGGTTATGCAATGTTTTGATTTATTTTATTTTATGGTACAAGTGGTTTTAGGAGAGATAAGGAAGTTGTGCAATTAAAGGCCTTGGTGATGATTATTGAAAAGTGGAGTAATGTTGATTATTTTGTGATCTACTAACCCTTGTGAAGATTGGCAAAAGAATTTTGTGATTGTGGAAGATTTACAAAGAGGTTTTTTCATCTTCATAAAAGGTATGGGCACATTCTCCTATTGATTGTTTATGGTGGTTGATTTCTGAAATATCATTGGAGGGAAAAGGATTGTTTGTGGTTTCCTTTTCGAAAGTGGTTGGTTGAATGCTTCAAGGTTTTCTGAATTGAGAGTTGTGTCTAAACCTTGTTTGATAAGCATAGTTGTTGAAGCCCATTGGTTGTGAAAGAACTTGAGTTAGAAAAGAACATGAGTATCATTGTTATGTGAGATTTGTGGTTGAGCATTGTTGGAAACATTTGAGTTGGTTGATACATACTTGGACTAGGGTTGTGTGAGAAAGAGTTGTCCCTTGTGATGATTGGTTGAGTTGAGTTGATTGAGCCTAGTCAAGTGATGTGTGAAGTGATTGTTCAAGTTCTATGAAACAAACTATTCCATCATTCTATGTTGAGTTGAGATTAAGGTTAGAACATATTGAGTCTCTAACAATTCTCTTTATGGTTCTATAAGACTTGAATTGAGTTGAGGTTGATTTGAGTTGAGAGTGAGATTAGAACATATTGAGTCTCTAACAATTCTCTTTATGCTTCTATGAGTTGATTTGAGTTGAGTTGAGATTGATTTGGGTTGAGAGTGAGTTTAGAACATATTGAGTCTCTAACAATTCTCTTTATGCTTCTATGAGTTGAGTTGAGATTGATTTGGGTTGAGAGTGAGATTAGAACATATTGAGTCTCTAACAATTCTCTTTATGCTTCTATGAAGTTAATTTGAGTTGAGATTGCCATTCATTGTTGAGTTCATTTTGAGTACTACTTGAGCATGATTGATTGAGCCTTTGAGAAGGCCTTTGGGACAGATTTGAGGATAGTGTTGGGACAGATTTGAGGATAGTGTTTGGACAAGTTTAGTGATTTGTGGAGATTTGGGCAAGTTCTTGGTGAGCTTGCTAGAGCAGATTTGGGCAAGTTCTTGGTGAGCTTGCTAGAGCAGATTTGGGCAAGTTCTTGGTGAGCTTGCTAGAGAAAGCAAAAATGGCAAGCTATTCAAAATGGCAAGTTTGGACTATAATTGAAGTTCTTGGTGAGCTTGCTAGAGAAATTTGGGCAAGTTCTTGGTGAGCTTGCTAGTAGATTTGACAAGTTCTGTGTGAGCTTGTTAAGCAGGTTCTGTGTGAGCCTATTGAGCAGGTTCTTAGTGAGCCTATTGATAGAGCTTTGGAGGTGATAGAGTACAGAGGATAGAGTCTCAGTGGATAGAGATCTAGTAGCCAGCACAGTTGAAGATAGATCTGAGTGAGGAGTCTTCAAGTGGAGAGAGGTCCACCAGTTAGTGCAACAGAGAGACAAAGTCTTCTAGAAGATCACATAGCCAGAGCAGAAGGGGAAAGAGTTCTCCTATGGAAGAGATCCATGAACTTGAGATTAGGGGATCAACATCTCCTTTGGATAGAGATCCATAAACATTGTAATTGGGAGTGATTCCCAAAGAGATTGATTGAGAAAGTTTTAGTAAAATATTTTCTCCGTGGAGTAGCCCACATTGGGTGAACCACGTAAATTGTGGTGTCTCTATTGTGTATGGTTTTTGTGCATTGCTTTGATTACTGCTATTGATACTTGCTATCTTTACACAACATAATATTGAATTGGAAGAAAAAGTAAAAAGTGGTCTTATATTGTTCACCCCCCTCTCAGTATAAGCTTGTGTTCTTCAAGTTTTTATTCCATCAAATTTCTATTTCATTTGTCCCATATTGTCATAATACCTCTAAAAGCTCCTATAGAAGAAATTGATAGATAATCCTCCATCGTCCATATATTTTGAAAGTATCCTTACATTCCTCACTACATTTTATTTCTTGTACTAAGATAAACTTATTAGTATAGAAACCTCTTAATTACTTAATTACACATTTTATACATATCTTATTCATAACCTTATTATTCCACAATATTATTTTTATCATCACTTCTTATTTTCTATTAGCAAGATTAGCCCCACTTGTTGTTAACAACATGTGATACTTGTTTTCAGCTTCTCAAACCAATTCTCCTTTGATTTTCCCTTTTTATTTGTTCTTTATTTGATGATATTCCTCTTTTTTTTTTTCCATTTTTACCAACACTTTCATCATCATCAATATCTTTTATGTTTCATACCATTCATATTGAGACTTATCTTCTAAATATTTGTGCTGTGCTAGAGAATCTATAATGCAAAGAATAGCTCAACAAACACTTTCTACTTTAATTTTCTCTAGAAATCTTAAAGTATAAGTGTGATCCTCCATATTAATACTTTTCTTATGTTACCTCAAAAAACCTAAATTTCTAAGGATGTCGTCCATATGTATTTCATAATTATGTTCTCTTAAAATCCTAAAGTTCAAGGGGAAAACCATATGCTACTTTAATTTTTATTGCAAGGAGAGGATTTTATACTACTTGAGAAAAATGAATATGATTTACCTTGACCTATTTCACCTTATTTGCTTACAATTTTACCCTCCCATTTTTATTCACACTATTAAGTCCTTCTAAATTTAAACTTGTGGATTGCATATCCTCATGCTTTGTATAAGTTTTTATTCTAATGAACTATTCAAGTAAATTGTAATGACCACCAAAAATCCTTAATTTGATCTAGATTCTATTATGATATGTTCGTCTTGATTCAAAGTAAATTGTCTCATGCCTAAAATATTTTGTCTCTTTCTCCATAATTTTTACCTTGCAGTCTCTCACTATGTGTCTAGTCTCATAACATATGAAACATCAAAATGTAATATTTTCATAATCCACTTATTGCTACCTTTCTCTTGATTCATATTTAATCCTAATAGACTCTGGTAAAGGTTTTAAATTATTCATGACAATGCATATTCTAGTTTATATAACATACCTTTGTTCCTTAGTAGTTGGTCCCTTCTAAATGAAATACCCTAAAGTATTGTCAATATTCTTCAAAACCTCCTTATTGATAAGTTGATATGGGAGTCCAAATATCCTAATCCATTTGGAAATATTTTAATAGACTTTATCTCCATGGAAATATTATCACTCCATGGTCTTAAATATAATAATATCTTCCTTAATCCAAGGATCACCATCTATTATTTTATCCATGGTTTTAAATTTGGATAATATGATGAGGTAAAGCCCTTTTAGAAGAAAAGTTATGGAGTTATTTGAATTCAATATCCACTTAAACTTAATACAATTTCAAATATTTGAATATTTTAGATGATAGTTGTGGAACTTACATATTAAACCTCTTTTTTTAAGAACTATTATACCATTTTTGATCATCTCATCCTTGATAATCACTTTTGGTGTAGTATCTACTACCTCAATAGGACTTCCCATAGATCTAATTTTCCTATTATTCCCAACTAGACAATCCATACTTCCAACTAGTGCATGCTTACTTCAAATTAGCACTTTCAAAAATGAATATCTTGCTATGCTACCTAGAGTTTCTTCACAAGAATACCTTAGGTTTTGAATTCCCCATAAGATCTAGGATAAAAGAAGAGGTGCTTACTTATTGATAGTGTTTTGATTCTTGCTTGCACTCGCAACACTTGATTTCTGAATAAAAAAATGTGAAGCTCACTTTTGGCTCACATTCACTCCTAAATCACACTTGCTCCCTACTCACATAAGTCCTTATCTAAAAAATTAAGACTATTAAAAAGGTAAATTATATCATGTTCTACTAAGAATAAGCAAGAAGACTCTTTATTAATAAATATTTCAAAACATACAGTATATAGTGTTACTTATAAAGAGAAATAATTTATAAAATAAATCCCTATAAAGATCCTTGATAAACTAAATCAGAAAGGTAGTAATAATAGAATCAAAATAAGATCACAAATTCACATATTACACAAAATTTATCCTAGAAACCTTCAACCGAGAAAAAACTAGCACAATATTATCTTATTATTGTATTAAATTGACCATATCCAATACAATAATGTTCTTTAATCCATATAAACCCTAATGCAAGTATAATATATATAACAAAGGCACATGCATGAATGTTTACAATATCATGAGTGAAAAATCATGGGTTCAAATATAGTAACCCTAAAAGCCCATATGGGTCTAAAAATAACTTAAACCCTAAAAATTTTGGCCGAGGACTGCCACCCCTAGATCCCTACTTTTCGGAGGGCTACTGCCCCTGAACCCCTATCCAAGGCTCGACCCAATACCGAACCCCGGTGAGTATAGGTATAAAGTGTCCAATACCTTTTAGTATTAGCCCCACTAGAATAACATAACAAATATTCAACATATTTCTAAATATCCCTAACTAGGGAATCCATACTTCCAACTAGGGCATGCTTACTTCCAATTAGAACTTTCAAAAATGACTTTCTTGCTATGCTACCTAGAGTTTCTTCACAAGAATCCATTAGGTTTTGAATTTACCATAAGATATAGGATAATAAAAAGAGGTTCTTACTTATTGATCATGCTTTTATTCTTGCTTGCACTCGCAACACTTGCTTTCTAAAATAAAAAAGGTGAAGTTCACTTTTGGCTCACACTCACTCCTAGATCACACTTGCTTCCTGATCACATAAGTCCTTATATAAAAAAGTAAAATACTATTAAAAAGGTAAATGATATCATATTCTACTAAGAATAAGCAAGAAGACTCTTTATTAATAAATATTTCAAAATATACAGTAAATAGTGTTACTTATAAAGAAAAATATTTTGATTCAAGTTCTAATGTTATTTAATTAGGGTATCTAATTGATAAGGATTATTCATTTTAATAATGAAGATAACCTAAAAGTGCAAGTGATACAAATATTTATTTCAGATGTTAAGGCCAAATCAATGAAAACATTAATGATAAAGGGACATGGGATGGTACTTTTAGATATAATGAGTTCAAATTTTTTATTCATTAAATTGATAAAATTGAAATAATAATTTCATCCTAAAGAATTCAAATGTAAGATGTGTTATTATATGGTTGGAATGGACAAGTAATTATGAAAAATATTAGATTTAATAAAGATAAATATTATAAAAGGTTCTATATGATTAAAAACCAAAAACATTATTTTTAAAGTAAAATATACAAGTGAATGCAATGAATTATTACAACCCTATACAACATTTAATACAAGAATATAAATACTTTTAATTTTATTTTGAAAAATACTAAAAACCAATCAAATTTTCAAAATTCCCAAATTCTTTATTTTAAAAATATTAAACACAAATTATATTATAAAATACATATTGTCCTATGTTAGTGTAGTGTCTAGTCAGTACCTTAGAATTCACCATTTCGGGAGGATGCAAAAAAATGAAATTAGATAGCCAATGCCTTATACAACCATAAAGGTTTTTCAAAGTCAAAGATAAGTGTTAAGTTGCTCAATAAGTTTTGATTGGCTGAAAAGCAAATCCATTTACAAAATGGATTCATTGGTTTGCAAGAGTGAAGTTTTGAGGGTAATACAATAAATTGCTAACAAAGTCAAGCAATTTGCTCATCTTCTAGATCAAATCACTTGCCAAATTATAGAGGAGGAAAAATAAATGTGTGGACCCCAAGGAGAATTTTTGGAAAGCATCATTTTGGCATGTAGTGGTACCTTAACTCATTTTAGAAGCCTTGTAATCGTATAAACAATATATTTAAAGGTATGTAACATTTGGAGGTGTTGGAGGTATTACATTATTTGGTACCTTGAGTACCATTGTAAATATTTATATTACAAAGGGTGCTTATTATTTGTTTCAATAGTAGGTGCCAATTTCTGAAGAGTGTCTATGTGTTATGTGTGGAATTGAGAGTTATGTGTGAGTTATGAGGTGTCATATGTGTAAGTGAAGAGTCATGTGAGATGTGTCAAGATTAGAAGTAGAAAGTTATGTAATCATGAGAGAATTTGTTATTATGAAGATAGGCATATGAAAGGTTGCATCTACCATGAGTTTGAGGAGACCAAAGGTCAAGAGTATTGATGAGTCTTTTATAAGGTTATATATTGGAGATAGAGCTCCATTAATGTAAGAAGTTTTTAATAGTTATTTTACTATCAATAAAGCTTTTATTTTGTGCAATATTGGTGTTAGTGTGATTGAATGTGTTTATATGATCTTAAGTAATAGGAAACTATGATATTTGGACTCATTTGCTAATAGTGGTATCAAAGCCACTTTAGTAAGTCCTATCTAGGATGGAAAGACAAGAATATTAAAAACAATTGAAGGAGAGGAACGTGATATTGCTAAAGAGATATTAGAATTGAGAAAGAATTATTGGAAAGGATATTTTTGAAGTGAAGAGTTGTAGATAGTAGAGATATTGGAGGAGATTGAATTTCAGGATTACAAAAAAATATTTAAGATGGATGATCAAATTGGAGGAGGGGAATATTTGAGAGAAGATAATGTTGGAGATTATTCGATATATTTGCTGGAGATTGTTAGAGTTTATTTTGGAGATTTCTAGAGAGGAATAGATTGGAGATATGCAGTTTGAGTTGAGCATGAGGTAGCTTGAAGAATGAGCTAAAGAGAGCAACTATACTACATGATACAAGCACAAAAAAAAAGATGAACAAAGAAAATTAGAGTAGTTGAATGCAACTTGAGGATATATTTTGGAGGATTTGAGATTGATATAGAACACCTATAAAATTTTGGATTGAATACCTATAGCTTGAGGGTATAACATTTGGAAGACATAATTATTTATCTAGTTGAAGCATTTCATAATGCTCAAATCAACTCACAAATAAAAGCTTCCCTAGATTCAATTTTAAGGTGCCATGTGTGTGAATGACAATTGAGTATAGAGCACCATAAAGGTTTACTATTGACCTACTTTTTAATAGTTGCACATTAGGTAATGGAAGCACAATTTTTTTGTATTAAAGTGGATTACAAGGAAGTAAGGTAGTGGATTATTTATTTAATGAATGAATAAATTTAGGAGTTATAAGGAAATGTAATGAAATTGAATATTGATTAAAATTTGGGATTTAAAATAGTGACATTAAAATTGAGAATTAGGGAGACATAAGAAGAAATTGAATTTGAATGTTGAAAAATTGGAGGAAGAATTTGAACTGAAAATTTGGAAGTTATAAGAAGTGGAAAATAATTGATTGATTAAGAAGTTTTTTTTTTTATAACAAAAATTTTTAAAGAAGGATATGACATCAATTTAGTTGGAAATCACTGGTATATTAACTCAGGGGAAAGCAAACATATGACTGGAAATAAACAATTGTTTAATACTTTTCAAGAAAATTATGAGAAACCAGTTATTATAGTAAATGATAGAACATACGAGGTCAAAGGAGTAGGAAATATATTATTTAGTTTATCTGATGGAGAATTCATGATTAAAAATATGTTATATGTGCCAAGAGTAGCCACTAATCTATTTTTAGTATCTTAGATGATAAATCAAAATTTGATGGTTGAATTCAAAATTATTAGAAACAAAATGAAATGCATCATTACTAAATAAGGAAAACTCATAGCCATTGGATCCTTCACAAATGGTCTATTTGCTCTTGATACCCTATCAAATATTCTTTCAATAATAATATTAGATCTTTGGCATAAAAGTCTAGGGAATATAAGGGCATCCTCTTTAAATGAAATAAGTGGACATCAAATGTTGGAAGGATTACCTAAATTAACATGGTAATCTACAATTTATCCAAAATGTCTAGCAAATAAACAACACAAAATAATTTTTTATTTAAGTGCACATATATCTCAAGAAGCACTAGAAGTAGTATTAGAGGGCATAGATATTTTAACTATTTGTTGATGACTATTCCAAAAAAATATGGGTATACTTCTTGAAACTAAAATCATAAGCCTTTACATGTTTCAAATAATTTAAACAACCAGTAAAAACAAAATTGGAAGATTAATCAAGAATATTCACTTATATAAAGGTGATGAATTTATATCAAAATAATTTGAGTCATTTATTAGACTAAACTATATAAAAAATAACTCACTACAACTTATTCACCCTAAAAATTGGTCTAACAAAAATAAGGAATCGTTTCATTGTGGAAATGATATGTTGTATGCTAAAAGAAGCAAATTTTGATTGTCAATATTAGGAAAAATATATTAAAAATGTAATATACATACAAAATAGATCACCCAAAATAATACTTATAAATGCTACTCCTAAAAATCAATTTAATCCACCGACAAGAGGAGCAGGCGGGAGCGGAGGCAGGAATGGAGCAAAGCGAGAGCAGAGGCAGGTGCAATTTTTGCAAACATGTTTTTCATTCTGTTGGAGGTGGGAAACAGGGTTTCCAAACCCCTGGAAGCTGTAAGGCTCAAGGAGGGAACAAGCAAGGTTCTGAAGCAACTAAGGAAGAGCAGGTGGACAGTGACAAGGACACTGAGGGTTTTAAAAAATTAGAGGGACACGAACCCCCTGATATTATTTTTGATAAGAAGGCCCACATCAAGAATTCTGAGGGCAATAAGTCTTTTGCACAAGCCCTTAAAGGTGGCAATAGGGTTTCCTTACATTCTTTACCACCTCTCACTCCCAATGGGCAAAAGGTATCCGTTCCTGAAAGCGTAATGGCAGACTTTATATCGATGGAAAATTTTTCTCTGGTAGGCAAATTCATAGGGGGTAGGCCGGATATTGAAACGATTCGACGATGGGCATCCTTGAAGTGGAAGACTTCTGGACACATGGAGATTATTGCATTATCAAGGGGTTTTTTTGCGGTACGCCTTAACAATAGTGAAGATGCTAGTCATATTCTAACAGGAGGACCTTGGTTCTTGGGCCGAAGAAGTCTTTTTCTTAGGAGATGGGCTGAGGATTTTGACCCAGAAAAGCAGAGCATAAACTTTGCCCCCATTTGGGTCTGTCTCCCAAATCTCCCGTTTCATTGGTGGCATGAGTATTTTCTTCAGGGTATTTCCAAGACCATAGGGGAATTGGTGGCCATTGATAATCCAACCCTTGCACGCACCAGAATGACGCATGCTAGGATTTGTGTAAATGCAAACCTAGAATCCGAGCTTCCTACTCATGTGGAGTTAGAATATGGAAATATAACAAGATTACAGGTCATCGAATATGAAAATAGACCGGCATTTTGCTCTGACTGTAATATTCAAGGCCATCTCAAAGGACAATGCTCTTTTTTGAGAATCCAGCAAACCCTTCCTAGGAATAATGATTCCAAGCGACAGTATTTCAGAAATAATGGCAAATACACAGGAATGTACAGGGTTAAAGATCCAAATGTTGAAAATGCAAAGGCCTCTGGTTTGGGACAAATGGAGAATGAGGCTGAGCTTCACATGGACAATGGTAAGGACAAGCAAATTGCTACATCACAAACTGACCAACAAAAGGTATGCTCTCCTTTCGAGAATCTAAATAAATTTAACATTTTGGCTGAAAACCAAATAATTACGAGAGGAAAATCAGAATGAAGGGTCTAATGTTGAGGATATAATTCTTGGTCTCCCTGCTAATTTGACTCCCCAACCAAATCTGGACCTTCCAATCCTCCTCCTGTTGGCCATAAAGAATGCCCTAATGATGAGTCCTTTTCTGCCCGAGAAAGAGAAAAAGTGCTTTCAGAGTTAATCAGCCCTTCCAAGCGACATTTTTCACCTTTGTCTTTGTCCCAATCCAGAGAAGGGGTTTCCAGTACTGTTATCCAACAGGTTACCCAAACCAAATTTAGCTCGAAACAGACTAGAAGCTCAATGAAATCCCCCATGATTGACTGTGGAGGTGAGAAAAAAAAGGGAAGAAAGTCAAATGCCCAAGAATGGAAAGAAGAGGTCCAAGATGAGATAGATAATGGAATTCAGACTACTCTGTTTCCACCAATTTGAAATCTTCCCTTTGAAGAAAACAAAATTCTTAAGCCCCCTCAAGTCCAAGGCAGGGGAAGAGGAAAAAAACTTTAAAAATTCCAAATGAAGATCATATCCTGGAATGTAAGGGGGCTCAATGGCCTTCCTAAACAGAGGTTAGTCAAATATTTAAGAAGATATTTTGATCCCACTATTCTTATTTTGCAAGAAACTAAAGTCGATGAAGTTTTGTCTAGAAAAATTGCCCTCAATATCTGGAAAAATGGAGAAGCAATTTTTTGCAAAGCCAATGGAACCTCAGGTGGTCTTCTTTGTATCTCGGAATCCGAGGGAAGGTGGAAGGCAAGGTTATTCAATTGGGGGAAAGGGTAATGAGCATTATTTTTAAGGATAAGGTTAATGACCTTTCTTGGATATTAACAAATGTGTACGCCCCTAATTCTATATTTGGGAGAGCTGATCTATGGAATTTACTCAGTCATTTCAAGGAAGCTTTTCAGGATATCACATGGATAGTGGCGGTGGACTTTAATACCCCTCTTTACCCCTCTGATAAAAAAGGGGGAGTAGGAATTCCAACAAGAAGTATGGAGGACTTTCAAGATTTCATCAACAACAACAATTTATTGGATGTCAAATTAAAAAATGCTAAATTTACTTGGAGCAATAGGAGGTCTGGAAATCAACTTATAATGGAAAATCTTGATAGGTTTTTTTTGTCACAGGAAGCAATACAATCTTTTGGGGATGCAAATCGGTTGTCCTTGCCTCGCATTGGGTCTGACCACAACCCGATTTTACTTGAAATTGAAGAGACTCCAAAATTCAAAAGGCCTTTTAGGTTTGAATCTATGTGGATGCACCACCCTGATCTCAGAGACAAAATTTCTCAGTGGTGGTAGCATTCTTGTCAGGGCAGGCCTTCATTCAGATTAGCACAGAAACTTAAAGTGGTGAAAGAAAATCTAAGGATCTGGAATAAGGAAATTTTTGGAAATATTTTTGAAAACAAGAAAGCCATCTCTGAAAGGTTATCAACCATTGAGAAAAAACTTGAAGAGGGATTGCCAGACCCTTCCCTACAGGCAGATGAAAAGAAATCCCTTGCTGAGTACCATAATGTTCTAGCCTGCGAGGAGACTTTTTGGCGGCAAAAGTCTAGAGCTACCTAGCTAAAAGAAGGTGATGCCAATACAAGATTTTTTCATGCATCTACCTTAAGGAACAGAAGCCACAATAGAATTAAAGAACTTGTTAGAGATGATGGATCATTCCTTTCTAGTCCTAATGAAATCAGAAATGAAGCAGTTTCCTATTTTCAGAATCTTTTAGGAGAAGAACATTTCAGTTCCGCCTTAGCTTCAGAATCAATGCTTTACCATATTCCTCATTTAATTTTTGATGACTTGAATGGGGAGTTAATTAAGCCTTTCACGGATGAAGAAATCAAAGAGGCCCTCTTCTCAATGAACCCTGATAAAGCTCCAGGTCCAGACGGGTTTTCACCTCGTTTTTTTCAGGCTTTTTGGGATATTTTAGGTTTTGATGTATGTGCTACTATCAAGGAATTTCAGTCCACAAAGCATATTCCAAGAAGTTTTAACTCCACTTTTATTGCTTTAATCCCAAAGATTCCTACTCCTAGATCTATGATGGATTTTAGACCTATTAGCCTTTGTAATGTTGTTTATAAAATTTTGACCAAGGCAATTGCAAATAGAATGAGGAATATCCTTCCTATGTTTATTGATGTTTGTCAAGGCAGTTCAGTCCCTAGAAGGTCCATCCTTGATGGGGTCATAACAGTTCATGAAGCCCTCCATTCGGTAGTCCAGACTAAAAAAATTGCTTTTGCTCTCAAGCTGGATATGAACAAGGCTTATGACCGCATAAACTGGAGTTTTGTCTCTTCCATTCTTCAAAAATTTGGTTTTCATCATGAATGGATCAAGCTTTTGGAAGGATGTTTTATGAAACCTTGGTTTTCAGTCCTTGTTAATGGTGCTCCTGCTGGATACTTTCAAAGTAAAAGGGGCCTAAGGCAAGGTGACCCTATCTCTCCCATGTTGTTTATCATTGTGGTCGAAGCCCTTGGGAGGACAATCAAAGCTCACTGTAATATTGGTCTTATTTCGGGAATTAAAGCATCATCACAAACACGAGCGGTTACACATGAACAATTTGTGGATGGTACTTTTTTGTTAACTCTTGCATCGGTTTTTGAGGCTAAGGTCATAAAACATATTCTAGAGCTATATGAGGATGTCTACGGGGCAAAAGGTAAATTTTTCAAAGAGTAAAATTTATTTCTTTAACACTCCCATTCAGAGGCGGATTAAGATTGCTAGGATTCTTGGATGCTCGGTGTCTACTCTTCCATCCACATACCTAGGCCTTCCTTTATTTACGGGAAGAACTACTGATTCCATGTGGACTAATGTAATTGAAAGAATTCAGAGGAAGCTGGCTGGATGGAAAGGGAATTTGTTATCTCAAGCTGGCAAGGTAGTTCTCACCAAGTTTTCCATTCAAAGCATCCCTGTCTACTTTCTCTCTATTTTTAAAGCTCCTACAAGTGTCTACACTAAAATTGAACAGATCCAGAAGAGGTTCCTATGGACTGGTTCTGAATCTAAGCAACACTTTCACTTGGTGTCCTGGGATAGGGTTTGCAAACCAAGGGAGTTTGGAGGTATTGGGCTAAGGAGAATACAACATTTAAACATGGCCCTCATGGCCAAACAAGCATGGCATATTTTGACAAATGCAAATGCAGAATGGATTACTATAATCAGAAGAAAGTATTTGTAAGAAATTGAATTCTTAAGTTATTCCTTTCCTCCCAGGGGATCAATTTTTTGGAAATCAATCCTTCAAACTAAAAACTTGCTAAGCAAAGGGCTACGTTGGAAACTAGGAAATGGAAGAAACATTGATTTTTGGGACCACAAATGGTTAAAGGACTATCCCATCTCTACAGACCCCATCATTTCAACCCTTAGAGCTTGGACAATTGAAGTTTTTGGTACCAAAGTTGCAGATTTTATTACTTTGTCAAACAATAGAAGGGTATGGAAGCCAATAATGAATAATGATCTACCAGGGGCATCAATAATATTGGAGAATGAATTAAAACAGTCTTTAATCCCTTCTGGCATTCTTGAGGACTAGCTTATCTGGGAAGCTTCAGACAATGGGGAATTTTCTGTCAAGACTGCTTATCTGATGCTTATTGATAATGATGAACCTAATTTCCCTCACTTGGAAGTTTGGCCCAAAAGCATTGTTTCGAAGGTTGGGTTTTTTGCATGGTTGGCCATCCAAAATAAGATCCTCACCATGGATAACTTAATAAAAAGAGGTGTGATTGTTGTTAATAGGTGTTATATTTGTATGTCTGAGTGGGAGTCTATTGATCATTTGTTTCTGTATTGTAATTTTTTTGTCTCAATCTTGTTAGGTTTGTTACAAGTGTTTCATATTTATTGGGTCCATCCTCAGTCCATTTTTGACTTATTTGTCCAGTGGCCTTCCCCCTTTTTGAATAGGCGTCTTAGGTATATGTGGAAGATCTGCCTTCATCACTATTTGTGGCAGATATGGTTGGAAAGGAATCGTCGGGCCTTCTTGGATAAGGTTTCTCGGTCATCCTCTGTCCTGTCAAAAATTTTAGCATATGCTAATGAGAATGCTTGTTTAGTGCCTACGAGCATCTAGACCTCCAAATTCTTTTGAAGCTTCATTAGGCCGGTCATTAAACTTACCTCTCACTGATGGCCTCAATCATCCTCAAGTCTGTCCTAGAACCATGATCACATGGACCCCACCCCCCCCTAGGGTGGATTAAGTTAAATTTTGATGGGGCATCTAGGGGCAACCCGAGTGAAGTCAGAGCTGGTGGCTTACTTAGAGACCACAAGGGTGAGGTGCTTGTAGCTTTTGCTGAACATCTTGGAGCTCAAACTAATAATGTGGTCGAAGCAAGGGCGGTTTGGAGGAGCCTCAAGGTGGCGAGAGAATTATCCAGGGAAGCTGTTGGTGGAAGGTGATTCTCTTATTATTATAAATCTTCTAAAGAACACTAAGAGAGCTCGTTGGAGATTTGATGAATACATCCATGAAGCAAGGGCTCTAATTCATGACCGACTTGAGGCCATAATTTTGCATACCTTCCGGAAAGCAAACATGGCAGCTGATAGGTCGGCAAATGAAGGCATTGTAGCAGCAAATTTGATCACGTGGACTGAAAATATTCCTCATGTAGTCTCAATGGTGATAGATAATGAAAAACTTTAGATTGGAAGGCTCAAAGTGGATCAATGACAGAAAATGGGGGCATTTTTAAAAATATTTTTTTGAACCTTATAATGGATTTTTTCATATTTGTTTTTTTTGTTCATGTGACTAGTGTTTTTTGCAGCTGGTGGGGCACTGATATAGGTTTTTTATCTACAAATTCATGCATGGGAAACATCTGATTTGGCCTCAAGTATTTCCCAAGGTGTGTTTGGATTCGATGTCGCAAAAAGGCCCTAGCAAGAAATAACAAAGTGTTGGAGATCCCTGAAAATGAGGCACCAGACCCCACCATAATAGTCTTGGAGAAGATGACAATTTCATCGACCTCCAACAAGTATCAACCAGCTTGAAGAGTCCGTCCGGCCTCATCGGTGCAGATTGTTGATTTGTGTGATTCCCTAAATCTTCTGTTTTATAGCCGGCGAGTTCCAGGGGCACAAGGAGTCGAAGGAAAAATCTAAAGATGATGGCAAGAACGATGATAAGAAGTTAGATGAGGACTACAAGGAAGACTGCTTGGCCTCTTGGCTGTCCATTCTATGGGATGTTTTTTTTGACCATATTCTATTATTTTTATATGGGCACAAGCTACTCGGCATGGTGCTTGCATGATTAGTTTTTGTCTTTGTTAGTTCTATTTTGCGTCTTTCTTTTCTGATGGCCATAATATTAGGCTTCCATAGTTTAGTTTGGTTGTATTCTAATGGAAGAGTAGGTCTTGGCCATTTTTGTTGTCAGTTTAAACTTTTAGGGCTTGGCCTTTGTCCAGTTGGTCAGTGGACCCTATTTTGTAAAATGGTTTTGGGTCAACCAGTTAAAACCCGGTGTTAATTATAATATTCTCTTACTTACCAAAAAAAATAAATGCTACTCCTAAAGAAACTTGGTCAGGATGAAAACCTTCAATAGAACATCTAAGAATTTTTGGATGTAAAGCATACATGCACATTCCAAAGAAAAAGATAACAAAATTAGATGAAAAAACCATGTGTTGAATATTTCTTGGCTATGATAATGATTCAAAAGTATATAGAATAATTTATGCATTCAAAAAGAAAATCTACATAAGTAGAGATGTAGTTTTTGATGAAGATAAAACTCTTACTGAATTTCCCAAGGTCAATACAAGTCCTAATCTAGATATTCTATCAGATAAATAAGAATCTTCAATTGAAGAATCAAAATAAAAAATATTTAATGAACTAGTTGAAGAATTAGAATTCATAATGTCACCACAAAGAAAAATGCAAAATGGTTAAGGACTTAAAGCTAGAACAATTACCAAATCTCACTACTATAAGACCTTAAAATCATAGCATGATAAGAACAAATATAGGGTTAATGAGTTCAATAATAGAACCTATAACCACACAAGCTACCATAAGACAATTAGAATGGAAAACAATTATGGAACTAGAATATGTAGCATTGATCAATGAAGAACAAAACATGAGATTTAGTTGATCTACCACAAGAAAAACAATTGTAGGATGTAAATGGGTCTACAAGATAAAATACAAGGTAGATGGTTCTATTGAAAAATACAAGACATGACTGGTTGCAAAAGGTTAAATGTAAGTATTTGACTATGAATAAATATTTGCACCTATAATAGAAATGATAACTATTTTTATAATTTGTGCATTAGCAGCATAACTTGGTTGGAAACTATATTAGATTGATTTTAAGAGCACATTTCTTAATGGTGTTATTAAAGAGGAGGTATACATGATTTAGCCAAAATAATTTATCATCAATGGATAGGAATAAAAGGTTTGTAAATTAAAAAAAAAAAAAATGGATTAAAACAAGCTTCTAGTGCATGGTACATTAAAATTAATGATCATATACTATGACATATTTTCAAGAGAAGTGCATTAGATTCAAATATTTATATAAAAAAGGTTGGGTTAGAGAGAATAATTCTTGTGGTATATATCAACGATATAATAATCACAAGAAGCTCAAAAAAATTGATAGATGAGGTTAAAAATGATTTGGAAATGACAGATCTGAGACTTCTACACTACTATCTTAATCTATAAATTTGTCAAAAAGAAAATAACATCACAATAACTCAAACAAAGTATGTAAAATCATTACTTGAAAAAAATAGAATGGCAAAATATAAATTTAAAGATACTCCAATGGAACAAGGACTACAATTATCAAGGTATGATGAGTCACCACTAATTTCTGCCACGATGTATGACAACTAACTCAGAGAATTTTATATTTAACAAATACTAGACCTAATATTATTTTTATTGTGAATTATCTCTCTAGATTTATGCAAGAGGCTAAAGAAAGTCATTGGAAAGCTACAAAGGAAATACTATAATATATCAATAAAACCACATAATATGGTTTAGAATACAAAAGATGATAATTTCTACTTATAGGGATATTCAAATTCAAACTATGCTAGATCTCTAGATTATAGGAAATAAATATTACACTATGTATGCTATATTGGATCAAGATCTATTTCATGGTATAATAAGAAACAAAAAGTAGTAGCCCTCTTGTCAGCAAAAGCAGAGTATCATACAACAAGAGATATAGTATGTCAATCACTATGGTTACAATACATTTTATTAGATATAGGAATAAAAAAGACTCCTTCGATACTAAATTGTAGTAATCAAGGAGTTCAAATATTAATAAAAAATACTACGATTCATTAAAGAACGAAACACATTGAAGGTCAATGTCACTTTATTAAAAATTGTGTTCTGGAACATTATATTTAAATAAAATATGTTTCCATTGAAGATCAACTTGCAAATATTTTTACAAAATCACTTGGATGAAATAAATATAAGATATTTTAGAGCAATATTTATACAATAAAATATCTTCATACCAAATAATGTAATATAGAGGGACATTGGAAGTATTACATTATTTGGTACCATGAGTACCATTGTAAATATTTAGATTAGAAAAAGTGTTTATTATTTGTGTAAATAGTAGATGTTACGTTATGAAGAGTGTCTATGTGTCATATGTGCAAGTGAGAGTTATATGTGAATTATGAGGTTTCATATATGTAAGCGAAGAGTCATGTGAAATTTGTCATGATTAAAAGTAGGAAGTTATGTAGTCATGAAAGACTTTATCATTATGAAGATAGGCATATGAAATGTTGAATCTCCCATGAGTCTGAGGAGAGTAAAGGTTAGGAGTATTGAAGAGTTTTTTGTAAGATTATATATTGGAGACAAAGCTCCATGTAATGTAACAAGTTTTGTAATAATTTTTTTATTATCAATAAAGCTTTTATTTTATACAATATTGGTGTTAGTGTGGTTGAATGTGTTTATAGAATCTTGAGTAATAGAGACATGTGATATTTGGACTCATTTTCTAATAAAAGGTGTCTCATTTTTTTATATATGAACCCAAGATTTACTTAATAAGAATTAATTATTTCTCACCCTAGGTAACTTAGGGATGAAATAGTACTATAAAAAAGCTTTTGGCCATAAGAATTTAGAGCTACATTACGTGAAACCCACCTTGTGCTTTGTATCTCAAAAAATTTGTAACGAATTGACAAATATTTTGCTTTCCATCAATGGCATTTCCATATTAGATTGTAGAATGCATAGTGATTGAGGCATAGCCATTTTATCCATCATGTCATATAATCCATAATTTTATACTTGTTAAATGGAAAATATTATTTTTATGCAGATTCTCATGTGTTATTGATCAAATACTTTTTTACTACAATTATGACCATAATTTTATTTAAATCCCTTGCACCCTTAAACTTCAATTTTTTTATGCATTTTAATTTCTATATTTTAGTTTCATGTAATTAGAATAGGTTAGATTAGTAAATATCAAGGATAGTAGAAATCCATCCTAAATATTGAGGTTGGAAGAAGCAACAATACCTTCTATCCAATGAAGTATTGAAAGGTTGGAATTAGGGCATATTATTAAATAAATTATAATTTGGACTATTTATTTATTTTATTTTGCTTTTTATGGAAGGCCTAGTGAGATGTATCTCTATTTCTTTTTGCACATATAACACTTTAGCTCAAAATTTGGCTAAATCTTTTAATATTGGTACCAAATTTGCATTCATCTAAGATGGAGTGATTGTATTAAAATTAAAATAATTTTTTTTATAGAGTGAACATAGGTAGTGATTCACTCTAGTTTATACAATCACTTGGAAATCCTTCTAAGTCCATTTAGGAAGTGATTTTATCTATATTAGTAGCAATCACTTCAAATATGCCAAGCTTACATAAGTTGAATTTAGATAAATTTGAGGCTAAGAACTTGACTTATCAATTCTAGTCTCAAATTAACCTTATATTTTAGATCATTTTTGTTATTTGCGTATAATTTTTATAGGTGTTTTGTGAATGGTGACTTCAACATGAACTTCAAAATCTTAGCATTTTTTCAATGTAAGTAATAAAAACAACATCAAATCTACATAAAACCTTATAATTCACTCTAACATTGTATATTACATAGAAATAAAGAATTTAGATCATATTCTCAAAGAAGTTTATCAAAGATCAGATCAACTAGCTTTGTTTAGTAAGTGATTCACTCCAAAACAATGATTTTGCTTCAATTTGAACTTGAAGAGTGATTCACTCAAATTTTGTGAATCAAATAACTTGAAAGACAATACATTTCTAAATCCTCTTTGGTGAGGAATTCACTCTAGTTTTGAAGAAATTATTTCTGAGTGATTTGCTTGGTTACTTGCTTTCAAATTTTTTAAAGTTCAACTTTTTCTAGTGAATATCCTAAGTCTATTAGTGTTTTGCTCTAATTTACTGGGGAATTTCTCTATAGGTTAAGTTTTATATTTTTATAATTTTTACCTTAAAACTTTGTATATGTAGGTATATACTTGCAAGCATATGAATGTGAAATTGGAAGCATAAAGATCGAGAAAATAACATGAACCATCAAAGCTAATTGCATACTAACAAAAGAATATAAAAAGGAAAAGAAAGAAATACACTATTGTGTGGGTGCATAAAGATGACAATATTAAGGATAAAAAAAATTCAATTTCAATTTAATTTAAAGGTAAAATTCTAATGACCAATCCTATCATTCAAATCTCTACATCCCAAAAATGGTTTCCTTGGTTGTCAAATGAATTACTTGTCAACTCTTATTAATTAGACTTGGAAAATATTAGAGCTACATTGACCCACACAAAATCCACTTTATGGGATGTCATTTTATGTAAATAACCCCATAATTAATATTTTTTTCTCATTCATAACATAATGCAAAGCAACCTCTAGTATTTGGTGCTCAAATAACACCTCCTACAAGTATGACTTCATCTCAAAGTCCACCTAGATCTAGCTTGTCTAACTCTTCTAATATTTCTGCAAAATAATCCACATGTACAAATGTAAGATATTTATAACAAATATTTTCTTATCAAAGTCATGGATTTTCACAACAATCACAAGTGTTGACTAGACAAGTGGTTGTGTAAGGTAACCAAGGAATCCCCCAAGGACCAATGCTACTTCTAGCTAGTTAGATAGAACAAAAAATATAATAATACCTACCTTCTTTAAGCCAAAAATTTCCTCCACAAGGATTCCAATAACCTCCTCTACTCTTAAAAAAACAACCTCCTTTGAATCAACAATGGACTTATCATAATCTATTGTCATATTATTTCCAAATACCAAATACACCTTATCCTTTGCCTCACTATGCTCCATACCAGTATCCTAAAATACTTCCATAACCACCTCAATATTATGCAACATATCCTTATCCATAAAAAAAACATAGTATGGTCAACCTCATTCTACGTAAAATAATCTAACACATAAACCCCTATGCCTCAAAGATAACTTCCCAAATAGACCTATCAAATCCTATTGAATCTAGAAACCTATTTTCCCATCCCACATGTCATTGTTAAAGCATTACTTACTTTTTATGGGAGTAGGAATAAGATGATAATGAGTCATCCCAATGAGTTATCTATACTAAAATAAATTCATTACATTCAAAAAGAGGATATTATAGTGTGCTTACTAGTATATTATTTGCATGAAAAAGCTACATTATGGTATAGAGGTCTGTCTAACAATTTTGTTACTTATTAGGCATCAATTATAGAACCATTTATGCATAAATTTGGTATTATGGATATTAGGTATTATGTTATGTTGTAATTAAATTCAATGCAAATACATACCCAAGAAAATATACATGATCATAGCACTAGATTCTTGAGGACCTTAAGTTTCATTCCACAAATATTAGGCCTCATGAAGAAGAAGCATTGCCACATAATATCAAATATTTCTAGTATGACTTGAATTTGATGGTTTATAATACTAACCACAATATGTTACTTGAAGGTTTAGAGGAAGTATCTCATATGGATAATATCTTGATTAGGGTAAGAAATTTACCTCCTAGCCCACCTATGGTCTATGTCAATGATGTTAATACAAATCTATATGTTTCTAGAACTACGCCTTACATTTTTCCTAGGAAACACTCAAGGAACTTCTCTTTTAATGGTCTCTCCATATATATTACACACCTTGGTCAAAATTCATCATTGATAATTGCATTTCAACCATAATTGTCAACCATTACCACTTCACCAAAATCTAATGATGGTTTCTCTACCGAACTTGACATGAGGGAAATGTTGAAAATACTAAGAACTATGATAAATTACAATAACTATAAAAGGATAGAATGCCAAAAACCAAAAAATTAGAAACCTCAAAATATCCCCTATATCACTAAGGACCAAGTGCCTCAAAAATTTACCAAATAAAGTGCTATTCAAGTCTAGAAAAATGTGGTAAATGTTTTTTTTTTTTAAATTTTTTTTGTTAAATAGAAAATTTTATATTGTTGATAGGGTTTTTAAGGATCCCTTAACCTAATTACAAAAAAAACCATTATAGTTATATCATGATAAAGGATAACCTGAGGGCCTTTAACAGGGCATTTAATGACAATAGCTAAATACAAGGATGCAACCTCAGGCTTGAAATCCCAAAAATTATAATAGAAACGAAAGCTTGAGGATGCTACCTTAAGCTTGAGGATAGTAACAAAAAATTTAAGAACTTGAAAAAAAAATATAGCTGAGGATGTAGGGGCTTTCACATAGGGAAGACAAGAAATAAAAATAGATTATATTATCCAAAGTAAAACAGGCTCCATGCAGGGTAGCCGTAGGAAAAGCAAGACACGAAAAGAGGAAATCAGTCCTCGGTTGAGGTTTTCTCCTCTTCCTTGGTGTCATTCTTCTTGGTGTCCTTAAGCTCATCTTCCTTGGGTTCAATCTTCATAGTAACATTATCCACTTCAGAACCTCCATCAACTTCCTGGCTAGTCTGACCAGCATAGAACAGTTTCTGTAGCCCTTCCTTGATGTCCATGATGGAATTAACCATTGCATTCATCATTGTTGTGGTAGAGGAAATGATGACATATTTGAGTTGTTTATTTTCATCCTAAATTTCTTCTTATTCATTCTTGATTTTGATAACATTGTTCTTGGTGGCCAGGTTTTGAAGCCTATCCGACTTACTTACAGGCTCTTCTGCACCATCAAAACTTATGCTCTTTCTTGTACTTAGTTTAGAAACGTCCTCCATGGCATTTTTCTTCCTCTCAGCGAGAGGTAGGTGAATTGAGGGAGAACCAGATTTGGAAGAACTAACAGCGGTAGGTTGGGTTTAGGACTATTGGCCAAAATGTAGGCGTAGATAACATTGAACATGCCTTGATGGCAGGGAAGGTCATGGGTTTTATTTTCTCTGTAGGTCATAATGGCATTGTTCATGGAATTGAGGAAGAGTAGAGGGATGCTGAGGGGATTAATATCTTTGAAATGGTTCACAAAGGCCAAGTGATAGGGTTTGAGAGTTTTTTTAGGGTTATCAACAGTAATAAATTCCATGATGGGCTTCATAACAGAGTCATAGGGGGAATTGAGGTCTCCCCTAAGGATGCCTGGATTCCTAGCTTTTTTCTAAATTTTTCATTCCCTTGAAACTCTAACAATTCGACCTCCCCATTGTGTTTGTTCTTATTTAGAAATCAATATACTATAATATTTTTAATGCAATGTGAGGCATGATATTATAGATTTAATGGTATCCATATGGTATTCCCATACAAAATAATATAAAAAATAATTTCAAGTTCAATAGGCCATTGTCCTCAATCAAATGACACCAATAATAAATCAATCTACATATTAGCAACCTTAACCACAACAATCAACCCATATCTTGCCAAACCCCAACAATGTAATATTTTCTAATTTTAGTATTGCCAAAACTAATAATTATTTCATGTTTGAATATGATGCTATACACATAAATCAATAGGAATTTAGGATCAGAGTTAAGATAAAAGTATTTGAGGAATGAACCTTCGCCCATAAATAGGATAATGCAAACAAAGTAACTATAATACTTAGGAGAGAAGAATTCCATTGCACTTGAAAGATAAAGAGTTGGTACTTGTGCAACAAGAGAAACATAAAAAATACTGGATAGAGTGTTATAGATACAACCAACATAGAGGTGTAGACTAATAAAGATAAACAAACAGATAGAAAGTGCCTAAAATAAAAAGAAAAGAAATAAAAAATTGATAAGTCTATAAAAAAAGAAGTGATAAGAAGAGGAATCAACTTTAAATGGATATAGATTAATGTTTGAAATATCCATATTTTACCAGTGAAGGATGCACAATGGCGTAAATATGATATAGGAAGATTACTACATGTAGTGAGTAACTTAGTTAAATTTAGGCTCAAAATCACTAAAGAGATGATGAAGACAATAAATAATGTGAGCATGTTAGAGGTGCTAGCTTAATAGGTCTACCTAGTCAATGAGATGTACCTTAGGATGTTTAAAAGAGCAAGAAATAGATATGCCAAAAATGTGTAGCCAAAGCCCATCTAAATCAATGTATCTAAACAATAAAACTTGATAGCAGAGCATTTGTTATGGTATATTGGGATTGGAATATAGAGATATAATATCATATTGTATAAGGGTATTATGGATATTTGGCATGGGCCACACATAACCTAAGGTTTATCACATTATAATATTATATTATATTAATGAATGGGATAAGGGTTTAGGAATCGAATCCTTAAAGTAGCATCAAATATGGGTATATAAAAAAGGGATATTGTCATTGTAATCATCAATAATATTAAGTATTTGGATTATGCAGAGGATATAATTTTGGGAGATATTATGGAGTGGTTCCTTCCTTAAGGAATAACATTAGTGTTGCCCTACCTGAAGGGTATTATCACATATTGTCTTGTGTCAATTGATTACTATGATTGATTTATTTAACATTTAGCATATTGTGGGTGCCTTTAAATTTATGAGAAGCAAAAGTTCATTATAATTTGTATGAGAGCAACAATTTTGGAAAAGTGGGAATTAGTTTTTGGATTATATATTTTTGGTATTTTTTCTAGAAAATCTCTCATACTTTGGTTCTATGGGTGAGGATTTTTGTGCCTCCTCATCCAATATTCTTAGAGCCTACCAAATTTTGAAGACATGGATGGATGAACAGAGTGGTGGTAGAAATCATGAGCAGATGGAAGAATCAAGTAGGGAGAGCAACAAGAAAGGGTGGAAACCCACCTTTAACCTTGGGCAGAACTTCCTAAAAGACCTGCTTAACTTGTTGGATTGACACTTCAAGGGGTAAGCATGGGTAGATAAATCATATAAGCCAACCCTTGAGGAATAAGGGAAACTCTTGCCTAGTCTGGGTGGGAAATATAACTACAAAAAGGGTGGTACCTCAAAGAAATACATGCCCTCACTTTCCAATAACCCGTAGGTAGAAAAAAAGCAAATACAACACTTGCCTGACATGTAAGACTCCTGCCACCACCCAAAATTCAAATAGAAGATGTACACATGGTTGCAAAAAATTGGGTACCTAAAAATGTAGGTATACATGTGATAGATTCCAAGTGCATTGCTCCAAAGGCATCTCAAAACCTATCACAAAATGCCTAACCAAAGGATCTCAAGTCGAGAAGGATGAGGCAATTGAGTATTAATGATCTGGGAAGAAATATCAAAATATCCAAAGGCTCAGATTGATTCTAAAGTATCTTCCACCTTCTAGAAGATCAGTACCATATAGAGAAATAGTGTACTAGAGTGGTACTCACCAGTTGCAAGGGTCATCTTCCCACCCATCACCATCAATGTTTGGATTTTGAAATCCATGTAAATGTAATTATAAATAATGGAATGCTGGTCCTTACTAGGGTGGATCTTTAGCCATTACAATTCTTATGTAAGGTTTTTCCTATGTAAATATAAATTTTACACCGTTTTGTCTCTAACTATGTCCTCTAGTTCTTTACTTAATGTGTGAATATTCATTTATGTTCAACCATTTAAGTAGTACCATGTTATTCTACTATCTAGATTTTATGGGGTATACTTGAGTGACTTAGAGGTGTGTGTTCATTAATATGGGTTGGGGTTTATTTTTTCTAATGTTGGTTGGGCAGGAGCACTCTGATTCTACATCATGGATCACATGTACCTATTTACCAATACTGGAATTCACCTCCCACCCACCGTTGATAGGATCTAGAAATATAAAACTATTGGGTGATTTGTTAGGTGTAGGGTCTTTGTTCATATAGGGTATTATGCCTACATAAGTCTTGATGCAGCTCTACCCATCCTTATGATTTTTGGCTATGACCTTTTATTTTCTTTCCTTTCCTTTTCATTTCCTCTATTTTGTGGTATAGAGTAGCTGGAATCACCCATGAAGGAACCAACCCCCTCTAGAGATTGTCCATCCAATATTCCAACATGGTGATTGTTCTACATTGCTTGGCGTTGATCCATCGTCCCTACCCTACATGTAGTGCTAGATTGATGACCAATAATTTTTGGCAACTTTGTTGGGGAACTCAATAAGTCCTTGTGTTTCAAGAAATTAGAGTTTGGTGGCTCTATGATTTACCCAAATTTTCTCAAAGTTACTTGAAAACTGATACTATGCAACATGACTAGATCATGAAACCAGTCACCTACCTGCGTTGAAGATCCAAACATCCTAGAGGACTCAAGGTATGGTGAACAATCTTGACCTCATTTACAGAGATAATATGTTCAAATGATGACTCTGACTCTGAATTTGACTCCAACATCACAACCGAGACCTCTAAAGACTGATTCTTTGATGGCTCAATTTTTGTTTACCCAATGGAATAATTCCAATCCACTGAACCTTCATTAATAACATGAGATTCCCAAGGGTACCCTAAAGGCCCTAACTAAATATAATGGCACCTTGGGAATGGCTCAGGACCATGTTGAAGATATTTCTATATTAGCACCCCACCATGGCATTACTTATGAAGACATCATGATAAAATTTTGGTCGTGTCTCTAGAAGGAAGGGCACTATTGTGGTATCAAACCCTTGGGAAGAAGACCATCTGATCATGGGTGGACTTGGTGTGAGCTCTCATTGAGAAATATAATGACTTCATATATCCCTTCCAACTCTTGATGCATCTCTCATTCATCAAGAGGGTACTTATTGAACCCCTCATCGACTTCAATATTTTATTTGAGAGGAGTTGGAAAAAAATTCCTCCTAAACTATGACCATCACCCATCTAGATCCACCTGTATTATGTTTGAGCTTTGAGATCAAATATTGGCTTCATCCTACTACAAACAGGAGAAAAATAATTACCTCAAGTATTTCATGAGATCGTACAGGTGGAGCAACTCTTGCTTCTCATAGGAATGACATCTTCAGAGGACTCTGCCCTTCCATTCCTCTTTCCATCCATCAATGTTCCCTAACCTGTTGCATAGTATCCATTTTGGATACCATCTCAAATTTTATAGGAGCTAAGGCTACATACCGGTGGAACATAAGGGATGGATGCCATATAGAGCCCATGTGGGAGGAGTGCAAACATCAATGACTAAAGCAACAACCCTATTGCTTGTATTTTATCCCAAGGAGTGGAGGATCTACACCTAGGTGGGAACACCATGCACAAGGAGGGTGCATTTTTGCACCATTTTTGTGTCCAAGGGAACAATGAGTAATGGCTGAGCCAATTTTATAATGGCATAGTTAATCAGCACTCAATTCTTGAGGACGTCCCATCAACAATATGCCCAATCAATGAGTCCTACGAAAGAAAATGTATGGAGGTGAAAAAGGTGTACCAAACTGGGATTTCACAGCAGGTGGATCCTAAATACTAAAAAAATTGGAGCCCGTTGCTAGGCAAACCAATACAATAAGAGGGCTCCCACGTGGAAAAATTTATTGCCACATTCATCATCGAATGCATAGGTATTGGTATGCATCATGATCTGCTAAGTTGTAAATTCTTCATGACTTGGAAAAGTTGGCAATATCGACCAGACTAAAAGAAACACCTAAAGTTCCATACCATTTTATCCAGTTATTTTAGGTTCATTGGATGAAACTTTGGAGCAAGTCAGCAATCATGGTGCCCCAATTGTGCTATAGTTTTGTGTACATAAGCTGATAGCTAAATAAAATTGTGCTACGATGGCAAAACTCAAAGAAAGGAAAGAACTTTAGATAAGTATCTAGATTCCTAAAAATCAATTTCCCTCTCTTCTAATTCTTTCTTTTGTGACTTCGTAGCCCAATTGATAAAGCAAAACATCGAAATGCATGCGATTGTATCAAGCAAAATCTAGTCATACCTAATATGTTGGTATGAGTTGACAATCCATATTCTGTCAAATCATCCAAGGGTGGCACCTATCAAACTACCCCTCCCCTATATATACATAATAAAGAGGTTGAATGGAACCCATAAAGCTCATGGTATGCCTATGGAGGAAGGATATTTTGTTAAAACCTTCTAGGTGTAAAGCCAATGATGAGCCTTGAAAATGCTCATTTTTGTACAAAATTTCCATATATTGTAGCATATATTTTAATAGAAATGTGTTTCTATACAAATTTTATATGTATTTAACATTAGATTACGTATTTTGTCTAATATTTGTTTGGCATGGATTTTATGTTTAGTTTGGCATGATTATTTCGAGGTCCCACTTGGACCTAGCATTTTTTATTTATGATGAATAATTGAAGGTAAAAATGCTTGCAAAAAAATAGTGATGAAGCGCTAAGTCTGGCGCATGACTTCCATTTTTTTCTTAACTATCAGGTGTCTGATTCCCATTTGGCCCTTGACTATCAAGTGCATGATTCCCATTTTGGCACCTACTTCCTGACTTCTAAAGATAAGACACCTAATTCCTATTGACATAAAATTACAATGTGATACTCTATTATCGATAGAATAGAAATACAATTTCAAAGATGAATACATATGTTCTTTTAGCGATGGATGCAGACCAAGGAAAATTTCAATGATCGTATGTCATCTATTTTTTTAGAAATCATGTAAAACTTATTGTAATTAGGTTAAGCAAAATATCAGACGTATTATTTTATGATACTAACGTTGAATAAATTATGAGTTAATTTTTTGCTTTAATCTCCTTTATTCCTACGTATTATTATAACAACAAATCAAAAATTGATTTACTTTAACAATGTAATAGGGTATGGCAACATATCTTATAAATATATAGGCCACCCCTAAAAATGAATCCTAGATTTTCTCTCTAAATTCTTGCTGCACATTTCAATAAAATACGTTTGAGTTTTCTAATTAAATTCAACTAGCATCCTATGTATGACTAAACATGGGCAACATCTGCTGGAAGTGTGGGCCCACTCTCAAAAGTATTCCTCCCTTCTTTTCCTTATTTTATATCATTTTAGTTTATTTACCTATTTTATGTAGTTTAATTTAAAGCTGCAATTTCCCCTATGTTTTTGTCAATTTCCAACAAGTGTGTGGTTTTGGATTTTAAAGCATTTAGGTTATTTATTTGATAGTGCAAATTAATTAAGTGGTTTGGAAGATGAACAAGAACTTCAACGAAATAACAACACTCCCCCAAACCATAGGATCTAAGGGACTCATCCAATTAAAGGGAGATTATAGACATATACTATGCAGGGTTACTCACAAGTTTATGAGCTATCCCGAGTTGACAAATTAAATGGAGGTAATGATTTAAACCATAAAAAACTAATCAATGTTTTGCCCAATATTTTGGCACCATTGTCGGGGAGTAGCCAACTATAATTTTCCCATTCTGAAGAAATTATGTTATAAATAGTTTAGTTTACTTTCTACAAAACCTCCATTAAGTTTTGTATGAGTTTTCTTAGAATTAGAAGACCGAACAGTCGTGTTGAGGTGCTATTTTATCCAGTCACAAAAACCACTCGACAACTAGGATTCAAAATCCTCTCTTGCAAAGAAAGTAAACTTCTCCAAGGTTCTCACTTAATATTTTTATGTGTCATGCATATGTGTGTAAATAAATGCTTGAATAATCTCAATAGTTTGCAAGTACTATTAACAAGGGGTATGGGAATCAGGTAATTAACTTTAAATTCATCCTGTGTTTAATGTCTTTTATTCCAATTCTTTCTTTAAGCAATACTAAATAAATTTACCTTTTAATTTTGATAACTTGTGCAAATTTATTCTATAATATCAAAACAATATCTTAATTAAAATGCTTCAAATGATTTTGAAACAAAAATTTAATCTAGCATTTCAATTAATATAATTTTCAATTAACTTTAATAAAATCAAAGTTTATGAAATTTTAATGAAATTGAATAAATATAAACCTAAATTATAAAGTCTAAAATTTATAATATTTAAAATTTAAGGTTTATTTAATGTAAATATTTGTTCATCCAAATATGAAATTGAAATTGAAATATTTGGAGAATGAACAAATGTAATAATGATTAACCCAAATTATAAGGTTTTGAAACCTTAATAATTATGAAACATAGGGTTTAATATAAAACTGATCTATGAACTTTTGAATTTTATGATATGAAAATAAAGTTCATAAAACATCTCCTTCCCGTAATATTTATTTCTTAAATATTTATTGAATTAAATATTTAAGAACAAATATGATCCTGAAATGTAAAGTTTGGATTTTTGGATAAATTGAAACCATATTAAAATAAAACTTAAACTATTTAATGAAAATATATCAATTATAAATTTTCAACTTTATGAAATTAAAGTTGGAATCAAAATAGTCATTTATCCTCGGTAAATTTATTTATTCAAATATTAATTAAATTTAATATTTGAATAATAAATTTAATTATAACCTAGTTATAAAGTTTAACTTTATAAAAATTAAACTAGGTTAAATATATGCAAAATTTAATAAATTGTAAAAGATTTAAAATAAGAAAGTAAATTAAATCTCGAACAACAACTACAGAATGAAAATCACAGAGATTCTAAAACCAGATTAATGCCCACCAGAAATCACATAGTAAGGCAATAAAATGATGCAATCTTCAAGGGAACTTTAATTTTGAAAAACTATATTAAATTATTTAATCAAAACCCAAATACCATATTCACGCATATTTGAATAAAATAATTTAATACAATAAATAAATCTTACAATAAAATCTTTGAATCATCTGCAAATTCAAAACCCTGTAGCTTTCTTTTGTTCTCCAACTTTGCTCCTTCAAATACTTTCCTCCTTTTCTGTCCTCCAAATGTCTGACCTTGTTTTTGGCTTTTCATTATCCATTTATAGTTTTAATAATTTGTTACATGGTTGGTTTTTTTCCGTTCCATTATGGTTTCCATATAGTTGTAAAAATGAATTCTTAATGAAACCCTAATGTCACCAATGCCTTTTTCAAAGGATTTAATATTTCTCCTCAATGAAACCCTAATGTCACCAACGTCTTTTTCAAAGGATTTAATTTTTTTCCTCATTGACATTCAAAAATTAAATTTAAGACATGTCAATGAAACCTATGAACACATCCTCTATTCAACATACTTTAATAATCCTGCCAATGAGACAAATATTAATTAGAATATAAAACTTTTATAAAATAACCTTCTTAAATATAATTAAATTATAAAGTTATAAAACTTTATAATTTAATTAATTTAAAAAATATTTATAAAATAACCATTCTAACTATATTAAATTATAAATTTATAAAACTTTATAATTTAATTACTTTAAAACAAATTTATAAAATAACAATTTTAAATATATTATATTATAAAGTTATAAAACTTTATAATTTAATTAATTCAAAACAATACATAACTAAACATAACATAACGAACATGCAACCTATATGAAAACCACTATAATAAATGAAAATATATTAAAATAACACCAAAAATATATACTAAATAACAAACATAGCTTAACATACAAAAGTAACTTTATACAAAATTGATATAAACAACAACATAAAATAATCAAAACACAACCTAAACAAAACCCTTTTCACATAACTAACATAACATGAGAACAACATATAAACTAAAAACTTTAATCACTTGACTACAAAATGACCCTTGCAAGCACAACTCAAAAATCTTTGCATCACTAGGTGAATTTTGGCATTGAACCCTGCTATACAACCATTCATAGGAATATGAACATTCTTGATATTTCAATGATGACAATGGTGAAAAATAAGCGCAAGAAACAATTTGAAACAAAATTTCAAATTTCAAGTGGGTCCCCAAATTTTTGGGTCATTGTGAAGGAGTCACAACAAGTCGTTTCATCAAGAACACAAACATAGTTTCTCCAAAAACCTCTGTTCTAGCTGTGCCAGATCCTGAGACTGAAACCTCTCCACCACCATCTCCACCTGTGCATTGGAGTCAACATCCATTGTTTGCACAGGATCCTTCTGGAATAGTCCAACAAAACCTTAGGGAAGGATCTGAGATAGAAAGAGTTCAGTCTGAGGAAGATTTACTGAACCTTCAACGTTGGCAAGTAGTTGAGGAAGGGACTATTTCAACCACTGATTTAGTAATCCTTCTAAAGGATAAGAGAAATGAGATTGAAGCCTTGAAAGCTACCTTGAACGCAATAGGTGTAGAAACCTTGATAGGAGACAAGATGGCAGAAATAGGAGAAGAAGCATCAACTAGTTTTAACTTCCCTATAGAAGAGGTAAGAGGAGAACACAGGATGAAACATATCTCCTACCCACCTTCCAATATTTAGAGGACTTCCAACAGAAGATCCTGACCTGTTCCTTTTCAAATTTGATGTTCTATGCAGGTCGGTAGACTATACAACCAATGCTCAGAAACTAAAGTTGTTTCCCTCCACTCTTGATGATTCAACTTTGCATTGGTTCATCAGTTTGGGGAATAAACAGATAACTACCTGGGAAGACATGAAAAATTTTTTCCTAGATCAGTATCAAGACTTTGGCAAAGCAAGGGATTCTAGGGAAGAAGTCTTGGATATGACACAAAAGGAAGGAGAATCATTAGAGGAGTATTGGGATAGGTTTAGCTTTAATTTGCAAAGATCTCCCCATGCAAGACTAGGAGATAGGTCCTTAAGAAGTATCTTCTTAAAAGGGCTTACAAATGAATCTCTTGAAACCTTAAACATGATTTCTGGTGGGGACATTTATCAACACCAAATGTTAGATATCCAGTAGTTGTGTCAAAACTTTTCAAGAAGAAAGGGTAAGTTAATCCCTAGAAATATCAAACAATCAGCCACTATCACTAAAATAGAAATAGGGAATATGCTTGAAGACCTCAAAAGTGAGATGTTGTCATCTCTAGCACTCCAAATGGACACCCTCCTACTTCAAAAAAAGAAGCAGGAAAATGAGGTAGCATTAGCCTATTTCTATCCTAAATGTAGGGGAAAGCACCCCAGAAATGAATGTCCTGAGAACAAAGTTAGAGTGTGCATCATGTGTCAAAAATATCATAAAACTAAGTTGTGTCCATAGTTATCAAAATCTAGAGAGGAACCTGAAGTAATGGAAGCATACTTCATGGGTAATAGGAGAAACTAGAAATAGTCTCCTATGGGAAACAACATGCCAGTAGGAATGCCATCCTATGGGGGCAGCAATTATCAGAACCAAGGTCAAGTTCAGCCACCCAACATGGGTTGGTGGGGACAACAACCTTGGAATCAATTTCCCCAAGGAGCAAATCCTTACAATCCCTACCCATGGATGCCATACCAACAGCCTGGATAGCAGTGGAGAAATCAGAATACATGGAGCCAAACTCCACAACATCCTGCACCAACCCCACTACAACCAAGTCTACCAACTTCCCCTGCTTTGAGACCTACTCAACTACCGGCACAACCTACTTCTAATCCAAAAAATAGACCACAACCAACATACCAGATGGAGAATGAGATGTACCCCATGTATAATATCAAAGTAGATTGTAGTCCAATACAATTAAGGTCAGGTAGACAGGTAGGTGTAGGAGAGTCTCCTCTAGTAGAAGAGGAGGAAAGCATAGAGTTAGAAAAAGAGGAATCACCTCTTATAGAAGAAGTAGAAGAGGAATCACCTCTTATAGAATCAACAACTATAAATAATAGAGAAGGGGTTCCACCTTTTCCAAAAAGGTTGCAGGAACCCAAGAAGCCAATACAACCAGAATTTGATATTCTTTCCAGTTTGAAGAACCTGATAGTCACAATACCTCTCTTTCAGGCCATAAGAGACATTCCTATTTATAGCAAGGCCATAAGAGAGATGTGTCTAAGAAAACTAGGAAGAAAACCAGCACAAGCAATTAATTTGGTAGGACAACTAGCTGATCTTATGCTAGGAAATACCTATAACCAAAAATATTCAGACCCAAGAAGCCCTATTTTAACTATAAAAATTGGGGGTTATGTTTTACCCAATACATTAGTAGATCTGGGGGCTACCATTAATGTCATGCCCAAGGAAACCATGCAGAAACTCAGTTTACCCAATCTGAAACCAACTAAAACTATCCTTCAGTTGGTAGACAGGTCCATAGTACTCCCTGAAGGAATACTGGAAGACATAACTATCTCAGTGGATGCATGGGAGTACCCAGCAGATTTCTTAGTGTTACAATCCAAGTCTAGACTAGGTGGTTATCCACTCATCTTAGGTAGGCCTTGGCTGGCAATAGTTGATGCCTACATAAGTTGTAGAAATGGGCAAATGACCATTTTTGATGGTCAAAATGTAAAAAATCTGATCATCCATCCACCTGCATAGTCTGCAGATTTATTGGGAGAACCTGAATGTGAGAACCAGAATATGAGTGGTCTATCAATGATTCAATCCATCATGGCACTTGATGAATTGGAGGATGAGAGTGATGAGGATAGGGTAATATCAAACATTTTCCAAGGAGAACCCTCCTATCCTCCTCTAGAATTGCCATTAGTGGGAGGTAAGGATCATAATATTTAGCAAATAGAAGTTGCACCTGGGAGAGTATTAAACATAAATGATGGGTTGACATCTGAATAGCAGACCAAACTGAGAAAAACATTAGTCAAACATCAAGGTGCCTTTGCTTGGGAGTATTCAGACATGAGAGGAATAGCTCCTAAAACCTGTACTCATCGAATATATCTAGAAGATGAAATAAAACTGGTAAGACAACCACAACGAAGAATGAATCCAGCTATGAAGGAGATTGTCAAAGCTGAATTGCAAAAACTCCTCATAGTTGGGTTCATCTACCCAATTTTAGATAGTGAGTGGGTATCACCTTTGGTGGTGGTGCCCAAGAAGAATGGCAAGTGGAGAATCTATGTTGATTACAAGTTGTTGAATAAAGCAACCAAGAAAGACCACTTCCCCCTACCCTTTATAGATCAGGTCCTTGACACCTTATCAAGTAAGAAGTACTTTTCTTTCCTGGATGGGTTCAATGGATATAACCAGATTCAGATAGGGGAAGGGGATCAAGACAAGACCACATTCACTTGCCCATGGGGAACCTTTGCTTACCGAGTTTTCCCTTTGGTCTATGCAATGCACCTGCTACATTCTAGAGGGCAGTTTTGAGCATCTTCTCTGATATGATTGGAGAAACTGTGGAGGTATATATGGATGATTTCATCATTTATGGTGAAACCTTTGAAGAAGCCACAAAAAAATTGGAGAAAACACTTCAGCGATGTGAGGAAACTAATCTGTCCCTGAGTAATGAGAAATGTTATATGCTAGTGCAGGAGGGGATAGTTCTAGGACATCATATCTCTATAGATGGGATCAAGGTAGATAGGAAAAATATAGAAGTTATCCAAAACCTACCTACACCCAAAACTCAGAAGGATATCCATAGCTTCCTTGGATCAGCTGGTTACTATAGGAGGTTTATAGCAGATTTTAGCAAAACTACTAAACCCCTAAGCACATTGTTATCAAAGGATATAGAGTTTATCTAGATAGAAGACTGTGAACAAGCATTTAACACTTTGAAGGAAAAATTGATAACTGCTCCAGTGTTGAGAGGTCCAAATTGGACCATACCCTTTCACATATATGTTGATGCATCTAACAATGCAATAGGGTCAGTACTAGGACAAAAGGATGGTGATGATTTCTATGCCATCTACTATGTCAGTAAACATCTCACAGGTGCTGAATTCAATTATACTATCATAGAAAAGGAATTTCTTGTAGTTATACATGCTCTTAACAAATTTTACCATTATATTACAGGATATCAGGTTTTTGTGCACACTGATCACTCAGCTATCAGATACCTGACAAACAAACCTGGAATCAGTGGTAGGATTATCAGATGGTTGTTACTTCTACAAGAGTTTGATGTGACAATCATAGATAAACTAGGAAAGGACAATGTGGTAGCTGATTTTCTATCTAGATTGACACCTCCAGATCATGCAACTATAGATGACCAATTTCTAGATGAGCATTTGTTTGCTCTAAATGAACAGATACCATGGTACATAGATATGGCTAATTATTTAGCCATTGGTAAAGTATCCCCTACACTTTCACCATGTGAGAAACAAACTTTAATTGAGAAAAGTGTAGACTTCTCATGGATTGATGGGTGCCTGTTTAAAATAGGGTCTGATCAGATCATGAGAAGATGTGTTGCTGATAATGAGATTGTAGAAATACTGAAGGCTTGCCATAATGAACCTTATGGTGGCCATTTTGTAGGAAAAAGGACTGCATTCAAAGTATTGTAGGTTGGTTATTACTAGCCTTCACTATTTAAGGATGCAGCCAATTATGTGAGCCAATGTGATCAATGTCAGAGGATGGGTAGACCTACTCTCAGAGATGAAATGCCACTCCAACCACATGTGCACATAGAGCCATTTGATAAATGGGGGATGGACTTCATAGGACCTATTAATCCACAGTCAGTAGGTAAGAGGTATATCTTAGTTTACACTGACTATGTGACCAAATGGGTTGAAGTGTAGGCATTGCATGATTCTAAAGAGAAGACTATAGCAGACTTCCTGTATTCATCTATTTTCACTAGATTTGGGGTTCCAAGGGAGATCACAACTGATCAAGGGCCTCAATTTACTTCAAATATGATTCAGGAGCTCATGCAGCAATATAAAATCAGGTATAACAAAACCACTCCTTACCATCCATAGGAAAATGGGCAAGTAGAGGTAACCAACCATGAACTTGAGAACATTCTCACAAATATGGTACAATAGCATAGGAAGGATTGGACCACAAGATTACCAGAAGTAGTGTGGGCTTACAGAACCACCTGGAAGACTACTACTAGTTTTACACCATTCCAACTAGTATATGGGAAAAATGCTATGATGCCCATAGAATTCAAGATTAAAACTCTCAGAACTATAGTAGAGTTAAATCTAAATCTAGATGAGGCACAAAAGGAATGGATTCAATAGCTTAACCAGTTGGATGAATACCACCTTGATGCTCTGCAAGACAGAGGTCATCCAAAAATAGAGGGCCAAGTGGCATGATCGTCACACCAGGCCAAAGCAGTTAAAAGTGGGAGAGTGGGCATTATTGTATGACTCTCGATTCTAGGAAAGGAAAGGTAAACTCATGCAGCATTGGATGGGGCCATATGAAGTGACTGAAGTCATCAACAATGGAGTTGTTAGGATCAGAATAATTGATGGTAGCAACATTATATTAACAATCAATGGTCATCGATTATGGCCATATCATGTGTCTGAGACTTATATGATGAAGTCCATATTAGGCATGGGGGAGACCCCAGTTGATTCTAGTTTTAAAATGAGTCAGTAATATGTGGACATAGTCCACATGGTCCAAAAACAATTATTCTTTTAAAAAGTTCTACATTTTTCTTTCTTTAGTTGTATTTCTATTTTGTAGGAATGATGCCCTGAGTGCAACTGTTAGGTAGCCTAGGAAACCTAGGCCTAACAAGCATAGGATCCATGAACCTGCACAATCCCAGCTTTCTAGGAGATTAAATTCTAGTAGAATTATCTCATCCCCATTTGGAGGGGGAAAACCATATCTGAACAAGTGTTTGGGTATTTTTTTTGGTCTTCATGAAGAAAAATGCTCAAATGTTGGTTCAGGTAGTGGATGTTGATTCTATCCCTATTCTTCAAAACTAGAATATTGAAGGCCTGATCAACTAAAAGTGTACACTAGTGGACATATCAGTAGATATTGAAATAAAGGAGGAGCACCTACTTTCCATTTTCTGATGAGAAAGGTGCTTGATTCCTAGTTTTTAGAGAAAATGGTACTCGATTCCCATTTTACGAAAGAAGGTACCTGATTCCTATATTTCAGAAAATGCGACGCCCGATTCCTATTTGTATGGTAAAAGGCACTTGACTCCCTAGTATGTCAAGGAAAAGGTGCCTACATCCCATTTTTTGGTAGACCGACACCTGATTCCTATTTTTCCAAGGAAATGGCACCCAACTTCCATTTTTTGAGAAAGCGACACCTAATTTCCTAGACATATTAAAAAAAAAGGTTTTGTATAAAGTTTTTTTTAAGTATGATGCTCGATTGCCAAAAAAGGTGTCTTGCTTTCCATATTAAGCATGATACCCGATTGCTAAGGTGCCTACTTTCTATTTTCCAAGCACCTACATGCCTTGATTCGAAAGAAGGTGCTTGATCTCCACACAACAAAAGGTGCCTGCTTTCTATTTTCATGGGTGTTTGTGCCTCGTATAAATAATCTTCAGCATTGGGAAGTGGCCCGAGCCATGTCAACATTTCACTCACGTGCATAAGTCAAACTTCAATGGATAAAATTATTTTAATTTTTTTGTTGAAGATTTGTGCACATTCCAAAGTCATCAACAAATAATTTCTGAGGAGGGGATGTTTGTCATCCCAAGAAGACGTGTTTTTCTAACATTTTCTTGAAAATGTGTAGGAATTCTCAAAGGTATCAAATGGCAGCAATCGAGAACCAATTAAAATGGAGAGAAATTCATCACATGGGAAATATGCCTATCATTCTTTGTTCTAGAATGCCTAGTCATCATCAAGCAGCCAATGCCAGTGCACCATGAGTGTCTGCACATTATACATACACGAAACATAATACGGGTACATGCTTAATTTTTATTTTATATATATATTATTTTCATAGGCATATGTTTCTATAAAATAGTGTCAACACAACCCCCATAAAATTACCAACCACCCATTTCTCTCCACTTGGCATTTTTCATGTGTCACTACTCTGATTGGGGAAAACACTCATGGTCATCATCTACGAAAAATTTGGCACATGCTTTAATGATATTTCGCATAGATAACCATAATTATTTCTAATTACGACAATCAAGCGCCTACGTTCATGGATGCAAGTGATTTAAACCATGCATTGGCAAAACTCTATGCAAGAAAATAATAGAGTTGCAGGTAATAGAAACTAGAGTGTGAGGAATTACTATAAGAAAAACTCAAAGCCGAGAGAAATCTAAACTTTACCATGGGGGAAAATTGACCAACCACCTATTGAAAAAGAGTGAGCCTACAGATTGTTCAGGCATCAGTGAGGATGTATGAATGCAATGTCATAGGATGGTTGGAATACTACCATCTAGTTAGCTAGAACCAGGATGCAGAGGTGGCTAATGAATTTGTAGCATCCATGAGGGATAAAGTTGTTCGCATGTGGGGACTAGAAATTCTAGTCATCGAAGAATACATTACCATAGTAACAAGCCTTCCTCGAATAGGGGAACGTACATATAAGGAGGACAACCCCACACTATGTACACAAATATTCTTTGAGCACCCAACACAGTACCTAACATGCACTGGTTTGCCCAAGTAGCACATCCCCAAGCTCTAGAGGTCAATCTTCAAGCAGATTACCTGATTCTTCACTTGTATGGGTAGGCTTTCCAAACTAAACTCTAACCATTTTTATTTCCTCAACCATATACTACATGGGGACAAGATCAATATCCCCCATTATCTTGCATGTGCACTCAAAGATGAGGCCAGATGGTACCAGGCAGGCACAACGTCTACCCTGGCTCACCATGGCCTAATTTTGGCCTTGGTGCGATATGTAAGTCACATAAAAATATGATGGTTGAGGAAGCTAAGGGAAATAATGCAATTTTAGGGGTAGAGGAAGAAGTGGAGGTGCTAGAATAGACTGATCGATCAGTTGATAAGGTGATAGAGCAAGCAGAGATGGCACCTGCATCCCAACCTAAGGAAAATACATGGGAAGTAAGACAAGCCTCATCCCCTATTTTTCCCAATATGATGAGGAAGCAGGATAGGCTTCATCCCCTACTAGCCCTCAATTTGATGATGAGGTAGGGCATGGTCCTCCAAGCCCTACTTTCATGCTAGTTTCTACCAGAACTAGAAGTAGAAGGATGAAGGCATCTATGGTGGTTTCTAGCTCATTGGATGATGATGCAATAATTGATGAGCTAAACAAGGATGAGTTCATGGTCCACATATTGTAGGATTTGTCCAAGGGTCATACTCCTTAGTAGGAAATGCAAATAGAGGATCTACAATAGCAGCTATAGATATTGAAAGAATAGGCCTGCACTTGGGAGGCCAAATACAAGGAAGAGCAGGCTCTTTTTCAAGAGTCCCAAAAAGTAGCTGCAATGAAATTGTAGGAACTGTATCGGACTATCCATCAGCTATAGGAGACAATATCAAAATTGTAGTTGTAGGTCCAAAAAATTGAGGTTAGATGACCAGCCAGGGCAGAAGTAGTAGTGCAAATTGATTAGGCTATGGAAGTGCCCACTAACTCTCCATATTTTAAGGAGAAAATAGTCTCCTCTAGCCCTTTTTGATTAGATGCGAGAAATTCCAGCTAGGAAGCTAAGGTAGGGGACCAATCAATGGCTTCTACTAGAAATATGTCTACATGAGGGAGCCCTAATTCTTAAGCAAGGACCCCTACAATTATTATTGAAAGTGTAGATGAAGAATCAGCCCTAAAATCACATGTAGAAGTAGAGCAGGAAACAAATGAAGTAATGGAGGTTGAACAACCCCATTCACCAGCTTACTCTATAGAATAGGGGTAAGATCAAGGTCCTGAAGTTGATATGGGATAGTCCCCAACATCATCTTCCTCTACAGATATAGAAGTAAACCAGGAGGATGAAATTGAGGTCGAAGAACCTCAACTTTTAGCAAAATCTATAGAGGAAGACAGAATATAGGAAGATGAAATTGAGGTTAAAGAGCCTCAGATTTTAGATAAGGCTATAGAGGAGGATCAAGGGGTTGCAAAATCCTAAGATTTTACTCATTTTATAGACCAAGAACTAGAGGGAGATGTAGGGACTGAGCCTGAATAGCTTCAAGTAGAAAAATAAACTCCAAAACTACAGTAGAAGCTCTAGCAACAAAAATAGTAGAAGGGAGAAATCCCCCTATTTTGGATATACCTATAGGCCTTACAAGACAGCCCAAAAATCTGAGACCAAAGAGGAAGGTTATAAGGGGACCTCAATGAAGACCCAAGACTAGAGCAAGGACTACACAGTTAAAGGAATCGAGTATGAATTCCGATGAGGAATGGGTAGAGACTTTGAAGTTGTTTGATGAGTAGAGATAGAAGTTCGAACAACTCAAGGTGGATATCAAAGTAGATAAAAAGGAGTGTAGGAAATCCTCTAAGAGAGTGGCCAAGGAAACTAGAAAAGAGGCCAGAGAGGCATCCAAAACTCCTTGGCCAAAAATTAAAGTTGCCCGACCAACGTAGTTCTGGGACTTGTATGGGTCAATAGGTGATCAACCTTCAAATATGAAGGTATATTTCATGAATATGGGACTGCTAGGTCATGTACCACCTGCAGATCAAGCAACAAGTAGCAAAGCCCCTCTGGTGGAAGAAGTAGAGTCTAAGGATGATGCTGAACTTGACCCAATGAGGGCCAATCTGCCCAAGGCCAAGGTTGCTGAGAAATCTAACATCCCATTTGGTGATGAATCTGTAGTACCAGTGGGAGAACATTTACCCCTTCACCATGAATACTGGAAGATGGTTGAGCCCACATTCCAGAAGGATACCTCCACTTTTACTGGCTACTACTTGAAAATTGAGAAAGGAAAGAAAGCCTAGACAAAGGAACAGCCAGGTGAAGGAGTAGGGCCAAGTCAGCCAGTTTAGTGCAACAAGCACCAAAGATAGTAGGAACAGGAGGCAACCACTCCCAAAACACCGAAAGGGTAAAAACCCAAGGATAAGGCAAAAGCCAAGGCCACTGCAAAGAAGAGGAAAGAAATAGTCAGGGCCTATTGGAAGGTTGTGAATGAAACTGGTAATTACCAGTATAAAGTGGCATAGGGACGTGCCAACCCTTAAGCATGGGGGGATGATGAGCCCTGAAAATGCTCATTTTTGTACAAAATTTCCATATATATTGTGACATTTATTTTAATAGAAATATGTGTTTCTATGCAAATTTTATATGTATTTAACATTAGATTACGTATGTTGTCTAATATTTGTTTTTGAGTGGATTATGTGTAAATGTAGTGGATTTTATGGTATTTTGGCATGTTTACATCGAGGTCCCACTTGGACCTAGAACTTTCCATTTATGATGAAAAATTGAAGGTAAAAATATCTGCAACAAAATAGTGATGAAGCGCTAAGTTAGGCACCCGACTCCCATTTAGGCACCCGACTCCCATTTGGTGCTTAACTATCGGGCGCTCGATTCCCATTTGGTGCTTGACTATCGGGCACCTGATTCCCATTAGGTGCCTGACTCCCATTTTTGTGCCTACTTTCCTAATTCTATAGATAAGGCGCCTGATTCCCATTGACGCAGAATTACAGCGTGATACTCTGTTATCGATAGAACAGAAAGGCGATTTCAGCGATGAATGCAGACATGATTTCAGTGATGGATGTGGACCAAGGACAACGTCAATGACCATATGTCATCTATTTTTTAGCAATCACGTAAAACTTATTGTAATCGGGTAAAGCAAAATATCAGACGTATTCTGTTCTGATACAAAATACGCTGAATAAATTCTGAGTTAATGTTTTGCTTTAATCTCCTTTATTCCTATGTATTGTTGTAACAAAAAATCAAAAATTGATTTGCTTTCAGAATGTAATAGGGCATGGCCACATATCTTATAAATATGTAGGCCATCCCTGAAAAATAGATCCCAGATTTTCTCTGTAAATTCCTGCTGCACATTTCAATAAAATACATTTGAGTTTTCTAATCAAATTCAACTAGCATCCGGTGTATGACTTAACGCGGGTAGAATCTTCTGGAAGCGTGGGCCCACTCTCAATAGTATTCCTCCCTTATTTTCCCTATTTTCTATCATTTTAGTTTATTTTCCTATTTTCTGTAGTTTAATTTAAAGCTGCAATTTCCCCTATTTTCTATCAATTTCTAGCAAGTGTGCAGTTTTGGATTTTAAAGCATTTCAGTTATTTCTTTGATAGTGCAAATTAGATTAAGTGGTTTGGAAGATGAAAAAGAACTCCAACGAAACAACAACACACCCCCAAAACCATAGGATCTAAGGGACTCATCTGATTAAAGGGAGATTACAAGCATATACTATGCAGGGTTACTCACAAGTTTACGAGCTATCCTAGGTTGACAAATTAAATGGAGGTAATGATTTGAACCATAGAAAACTAACCAATGTTTTTTCCAATAGCCAATTCAAGAATAGAAAAAATTCTAGAAGTTACGTACCTCTAAAATCATAGCTTGTAGCAACCTGTTTGTTATTGAATAAGCTTTAGCTGCAAAGGAGCATGTTTATGAGTATACAATGTCGGGGAAAATCCCATGAACCAAGAGCTTAAGTCAGCTGCTCTACAAAAATATATCATAGATCCAGTAGTTTTTTTTCTCTTCTCTTGAAATTGTGCTCATATTTATGTCCCCTCGTGTTCTCTCCTTCTATCATATTATCTCTATTTGGCTACTATTGTTCAGATGATTGCTTAGTGTTGCACTCATATTACGACTACCTCTTCTCCATATTATCCCCTCTTTATGTGTTCTATTTCTCATGCCTGGGTCCTCCTCTTCTACTTCATCTAGTCACCCCATTTTATGTTCCTTATTTCTTCTTTTTTTGCTATTATCATTTCCCTGGTTTTCCTTTCCTTGATCTATTTTGCCTCTACCTTCTCTATTAATTCCTTCCTTGTTTCCCTATTTGTTAGTGCTTTACTAGTCAAATTCTTGCTAAGTTATTTTTTTATAGAGTAAAAAAAACCTATAATTCACCAAGAGTATGGGTGAGGATTTTTGTCATACTCTTCTTAGAGCCCACCAAATTTTGAAGACATGGATGGATAGGAGAAAAGTACTAGGTAGTAGCAGTAGTAGTCATGGGTAGATGGTATAATGAAGAAGGACAAGCAACAAGAAGGGGTGGAAACCCACCCTTAACCTTGGGTGGAACTTTCCAAAAGACCCACTTAACTTGTTGGGTAGATATTTTAAGGGGCAAGCATGGGTGAACAAATCATAAAAGCCTACCCTTAAGGAACAAGGGAAAATCCCACCCAGATCGAGCAAGAAATACAAGTGCAAAAGAGGCGGTACCTCAAAGAAATACCCACCCTCTCTTCCAAGTATCCCATGGGCAAAAATAAAAGCAAACAAAACACCCACCTGACATGCAAGACTCCCACCATAACCTGAAAATCAAATGAAATATGTACACGCAACTGTAGAAATTTGGGTACCTAACAATGTAGGTATACGTGTGATATATTTTTGGTGCGTTGCTCCTAAGGTGTCTTAAAACCTATCACCCACCACCTAAATAGAGGATCACTAGTCGAGAAGAAGGATGAGGTAGTTGAGCATTTATGAGCTGGGCAAAAATTTTAGAAGATCTAAAGGCTCATATTGATTTTGAAGCATATGCCATATTCTATAAGATCGATGCCATCCAGAGAAATAGTGTACTAGAGCGGTTCTCACCAGCTACAAGGGTCATCTTACTACCCATTGCCATTAATGTCTAGATTTTGAAATCCATGTAAATGTAATTATAAATAGTGGAATGCTGGTCATTCCTAAGGGTAGCTCTTTAGCCATTATAATTATTATGTAAGGTTTATCCTATGTAAATACAAATTCTACATTTTTTTGTCTCTAACTATGTCCTCTGGTTCCTTAATATGTAAATATTCATTTCTATTTAGTTGTTTAAGTAGTCCCATGTTATTCTGTTGTATGGATTGCATGGGGTATACTTGAGTGACTCAAAAGTGTGTGTTTATTAATATGGGTTTGGGGTTTATTTCTACCAACACCATTCAGGTAAGAGCACTCTGATTTTGCATCCTAGATCACATGCACCTATTTTTTGGTACTAGAATTCACCTCTTGCCCATCATTGATAAGAGCTAGAACTACAACATAGTTGGGTGATTTGTTAGGTATAGGGTTTGTGTTCATATGGGATATCATGCATGCATAAGTCTTGATGTGAATCTACCCATCCTTGTAAATTTTGGCTATGACATTCTTTTGTTTTTTTTCCTTCCCTTTTCCCTTTCCCCTGTTTTGCAATGTAGAGTAGCTAGAATTACCCATGAAGGAACCGACCTCATCCAGAGATCATCTAACCCATATTTTGATACAGTGGCTATTCTATGCTACTTGGAATTGATCCATCATCCCTACCCTATATGTGGTGTCATATTGGTGACCAACAAGTTCTCTTATTAAGGAACACCATTGGTGTTGCCCTACCTAAAGGGTATTATCACATATTGTTTTGTGTAAATTAATTACTATGGTTTATTTATTCAATATTTATTATGGATACCTTTATATTTATAGTAATTAAATATTCATAACAAGTGATATCAAAGCAATGGTTCTAGCAAAGTGGTAATTGTTTTATGGATTAAATATTTTTGGATTTTTTTCTAAATAGTGCCTCATTTTATTAAGATATCCAAATCAAGAGGTCATATGAAGGAATTTGAGTAGCATTGAAGAATATACAATTTTATGGATTCAACCACCTAGAATAGGATAGTGATGTTTTTTCCAAAAAACAAAATTTGATATCTTTTAGTTTAGGTAAGTGAATAATTTATTATTTTGTTTGAAGAAGATGATTTTTGAAGTTTAGATTCAAATTTGTAGGGAGATATATATTTTTATGAAACACTAATTCATAAAACCCTAGTTTGTATTACCTTTTTTTTTGGAGCATGCACTTATGGAGTCTAGACAAGATGACATTGATGTTAGAGAGTGATGGAAATAATTCAAATCCTTGTATTCTATTGATTATTGTTGGAACTTTAGGCTTACTCTTTATTTTGGAGGATAATCTCTCTTGGTTTTATGTATTTTTATGGCTCATAATTATGAACTATGGAATAAAAAAAGCAATCATTCTTGATTCAATGAAATCCATACAAAATATAACAAGTTTCTAGGATGAACAAAAGGAATTTAAAAAATAGTTGATATTTTTAAGAAATTGATGAAAGAAAAAGATAAGGATTATAGTGTGTAGGTTGAGAGAAAGACATCTTTGGTGTTATATAGAAAAAATAGTAATCAAAATGATTTTTTTGAATCTAAAAATTCTATTTTGTAGGTTCATGGATGCATTCATAGAGAAAAGGTTATTATTTCCATAAATTCTAGCAACCGGAATAATTTTATTAATGTTGATTTTGTTAAGAGTTTGTAGGTTCAAGCAAAACAAATTAAAGACATACAAATTGAGGGTATGATTGTTCATATTTTTAAATATTCAAATATCACCATGGATAAATATATTTTACATTTTGATTTTCACGATATTGAGATGGATGATGTGGATATTATTTTGGGTTATTTTTGTTGGCAATTTTGGGTACTTTGGGTACATTGCCTTTGCTCAAGTGTATAAGTTGTCATTGATGTCAAGAAGCTTTTTAAGGAATTTGAACTGATGTCAAAAGAATCTAAGTTCAAGGGTTTTTGTGAAAACCAAGGTAGACAAAATAAAAGGTTTTATTTAAAACCTTGGACAATAGATTTGAAATGGGTTTTTATTAAAACCCAAGTTTGCTTTTCGTTTCGTTGAAAAAGGTGCCTCGGTGATGAAGATATTTAATTTTAAAATATTTAGTTTAAATTTTAATTATTTAAAATTTAAATTAAAATATTTTCCATCGACGGAAATCATGTTAAAAAGGGCCGACGTGTTTGGAAATGCATCAAGTGCATATAAAATGAGGCAAATAAATTCTTTAAGGTAGAGAAAAAGAGTTTGATATTAATCTCTGAGTGTTTCGATTTTGACATCGAAGCCCCTGCGCCAGCGAAGGAGGAAGACAAGCATGGCATGGTCAAAGGTGTGATGGGATTGGTCATGGCGCTAAGGATGAGGCACACATGGTGATAAGGATGAAGGCATTTTGATTAATGCATGCACCTCAGTTTTTGTGCGAGTAAAAGGAGCATGGATTACGTTGTGGTCAAAGAGGGAACAGGGTTCGGTTTTCGTGCCAAGGAAGAGACTTGTTCGGAGATAAGAGGGAGGCCCCTCTCTCTTCCTCACATGGGTGTGGATGGCCCATGCGGTTTAGCCAAGAGACTTAGATAGAGGAGACGACGGGTCAAATCACGCCGAATCCCCTTTTTAGGGGTGTAAGAGGTATGCTCATGCACTCAGATTTTTGCGAAAATAATAGCAATTAAATTTTAATATTTTGATTGCTAAGGTTAGCTTTGGGAGGTATAAGGAATGCAAGTTTAATATTTTTGCTATAGTTGAGGTATGCTCATGCACTCAGATTTTTGCGAAAAGAATAGCAATTAAATTTTAATATTTTGATTGCTAAGGTTAGCTTTGGGAGGTATAAGGAATGCAAGTCTAATATTTTTGCTATAGTTGGATTGAAATTTAAAAGGGAAATAATTGCCATGGTGGTTGAATTATTTTGACATGAAAATGTTGGGTTAATAATTTTTATGGAAGATCAAAATCATTAATGGTAGTAGATTTTCAAGGGCTTATTCATCTTCAATAAGGTATGGGCACATTCTTCTTATGAGTATGATTGGTGTATGTTTTCCTGAAATAAGATTGGAGTGAAAAGGTATTCAACTAGGTTTCCTTTGGTTCGGTGTAAATCCTTTTTTCTGGTTTGTTGAAGACTTCTTATGCATTGTTATCCTTGATGAGAGTTTTGGTGAATGCATAATTCTGGTTTGAGGTAGTGGAAGCATTGTGCACTAGGGTTTATGTTTGTAAGTCTTGCTACTTGCATTGAGTTGGTGAAACCCTTAGTTGGCTATTTTGATATTGATGGATGAGTTGCTTCCATAGAGGTTGTTTTGATCAAGTTAGTGCTTTACTTGATACATGATTTGGGCTTACTCCATTGAGTTGATTTGAGCAAGTTTTCTTTGCATTTAGTGATATTGTGTTGGTGGTTGTTTTGTTCAAATATCTTTGGAGGGAAAAGGATTTCTACTTGTTTCCTTTTCTTGTGATGATTGGATGAATGCTTCAAGGTTAATGTTGAGTTGAATGATGTTGGTTAAACCTTGTCTATGAGCATTGTTGTTGAAGCCCTAATTGTTTGAGAAAATATATTTGGTTGTGGAAAGAACATGAGTAGCATTGTTATATGAGATATTGTATGTTTGGCAATTGTTGGGTTGTGTTTCATGTTCTTGAGAAAAGCATTCTACATCTATCTTATTCTATAAGATTTGAGATTGAGATTGGGAGTTAAGTATAGAACATATTGAGTCTCTAACAATTCTATTTATGCTTCTATGAGGTTGATAAATCACATTGGGTCTCTAATAATTCTCTTTGTGGGTTCATGCCAAGCAAGTTTTATTGATGAACTTGTGAGCAGGTTTTGGACAGGTTCCGTTGGGAACTTGTAAGCAAATTTGGACAGGTTTCGTTGGAGATTTGTGAGCAAATTTGGAAAGGTCCTAGCAGAGGACTTGTGAATATGAGTTTGATAGTTCTATCAGAGAACTTGATGATAGAGGTGCATTGGTTCTATGAGAAGAACCTGAGGAAAGATTTGTGCTAGACCAAAGGACTGTGTTTAGTGCAAATTCGAGGACCAGCCTTGGAAGTGATAGAGTTGAGGACAGAGGTATCCAACCAGAGCAGGGAATATAGGTGTCTTCTATGGATAGAGTTACACTTTCTAAGGGTAGACGAGGTAGAGGTCTTATAGAGGATCACCATCCAGAGCAGAGCTAGGGGAAGGTATCTCCTTTGAGCAGAGGCTCATAAATTGAGATTGGGGGAAGGTATCTCCTTTGGGCTGAGGCTCATAAACATTGTAATTGGGAAGGTTTCCCAAAGAACTTTGAGATAACTTTTAGAGAAAATTTTTGTGGACGTAGCCCAGGATTTCTGGGTGAACCACGTTAAAATTGGTGTCACTTTGTGGATGATCTTGTGCATTGTTTTGATATTGCTTTGGATATATTGCTTTATTGTGTTGAAGTATAAAGGAAAAAGTAAAAGAGGTCTTATACTGTTCACCCCCTCCCTCTCAGTATACGCTTGTGTTCTTCAATTTTTTGTTGGATTATTTAGGTACTATTAACATAAATGTGCAAAAGAAGTTCATGAAGTTATTATACAAGAAAATTAAGATAACACTATAGGATATTTATTGGCTTAAGGAGCAAGGATTTAAGAAGAAAAAATAAGTGGTTATGGTAGGGGAACAAGTTAAAAAACTAGTAGAGGAATCAAAAGCTAATTCTAAACAAAGAGAAGAGTCTCAAGAAGAAACAGCAATAAAATCCAAGGAATATCTATTATAAAAGCACATAGATGCACCAAAATAAGGGCACATGAGAGAATATCTTGAGGAAGAATTTAAAACAATAAAATAAAATTATGAAGAATCAAAGGAAATAAAACATTAGGTTAAGGCTAAAACATATCGCTACCCACACCATCATGAGCGACAACAATATTGGAGTCAATGCTTAAGGTATTAATATTATCATGGATCTATATGGAGTTAGAAAGGCATAAAGTATGGTAGTATTTGGTCAAAAAAGAATACTAATTATAGATTTCAGAGTGGTGCAACAACATCATGGAAGAATGTGACCAAACATTTATAATATCATAATAGAGTAGTAGAAGCATGTAGCCAACATAGTAGTTATGGATAATCAATGGATGGAAACTTGGTATCATCATAGACCACCATCAATTAAAATTTTACTTGGATAGAGGGATGATCAAGATTGGTTCCAATTTTCAACATTGCTTAGAAAGTCATATTATCTAGTTTCTTCTTATGTGAGAATGAAACATCGATAATAGGGTTGAATGCTATGTGCTTAGGGATAGGAATATGGGGATATGATATTATATTATATAAGGGTATTACGGATAGTTGGTATGGGAAACACATAACCAAGGTTGATTATATTTTGATAATAATTGGGATAAGGGTTTACGAGTCAATTTCTTAAAGTAGCATTAGAATATGAGTATATAAAGAAGGGATATTGTCATTGTACTCATAAATCATATTTAGTATTTGTTAGCAAATCACCTCTTTACTCACAATATAATTTCCATATGATATGAAAATAATTATCACATAATAATAAATACCTAAAACACTAAAATAGTATTAATAAAATATACTATATCATGCATAAATGCATTGGTACTTAGATACATAATACATACCTTTGTATTCAATATATAATTACATGAGACTCTTTATATGCATGACTCTTGAAATTTCCTCAACTCTCACATATTATATAATGAGAAATTTTCTCATGATTACATGACTTTCTACATCACACATGGCACCTCACATAACTCTTCACTTACATACGATGTGACACCTTTTACTTAAATCACACCTGATTACATGACACATTAACACTCTTTACAACTTGACACATACTATTGACCTAAATATTAGATGCACCGTAAATATTAAACACTACATAAATTAAATAAATAACTCCCTAAACTATTTACATGACAAAATAATATAATATCTCAAACACCCGTATCCCCCTTGTATTACATTATTTGGTAATAATTTTTTCCAAATAGAAAATAACATCACTTGGACTTTAGATTCACTTCATGCACAACCTCTGGATTTTTTACCTACATCTATACCTAGAATATGAAGGCAAAATACCATATTTTCAATGGTGACTTCCAAATTAATCCCCAATACCTTATGCATTTATGACATATGCATCAACTATAACATATAATGGTGCATCATGAACTATTTTTTGCATCCACAACATAAACCTTGCTAGCTAAAGGTGGTGAGATATTAATCCTAACATACTTTTGATATGCAGAACCATTTTTATCTTTGATCCAACTGAACCAATCAATAGCTTAAGTGTTTGATTCTTATTTCTTTTTAAATTAGAAAAGGGTTTTCTTATCTACTATCCTTTGTCAATATTATTTGTATGAGAGGAATATGTGAGATTGAATGATGTACTTATGAAGCTTACATTTTATACATGGTATTGTTTCCAAGCAACCATTGCTACAATGGTTTTACTTGAGTCTTATTTTCCTTCTTCGTTGATATTAGAAAACTCAAATAAAAATGGGAGTTCCCCTTGATCTCCACAATAGGATATTCATCACTAAAATAATTCTTGAAAGTTTCTATGAAATCCACATGATCTGCATTTATCTTTGGAATAAAATTTTCATCAACTATCATCAAAGTTACCTTTAGTAAGATAGACTAACCTTTTTTTATACTGATACTAATAATATCCATCACAAGCATATCATTAGGATCCAATACCATACTAATTTTAAATTCTTGTAGTTTTTCCCTTTTTTTTTTCCTTTTTTTTTTAACATGCTTTCAATAGTATACAATGGAGTATTCAAGGTAGTTTGTAATCCTGATGCAAAAGCAAGTTCATAATTGATATAAAGAGGAACCAATTCTAATGTGGAAGGAAATATAATACCTTATTCTACATACTAGACCAACCATTGCTGATATTGTAGCTCTGACATGAACACAAATACTTTTACCTTATGTAACATATGTTTGGAACAATCAAAATATTCATGTCGATTATCCATAATCCACAAAATCAATCTGTTCAAAGCTCTTTTATAATAAATAATATAATGTTCAATCCATAATATAGAAACAATAGATTCATTCATGTCATTCCATATACCATGCTTTAGTACAACATGTCTATCTCCAGGTTCATATATTTTCCAAATAACAAAATAATTTTTTTTTTATTTTCTTCGACATGCTTATTTAAATAAATTAAATCTACCTTACAAACCTTTGATGTGTAAGAAATAAATTATTATGAATACCTTTGTGATCACTTTTCCCACCTGTGCTCAGGTATTTTTTGTCAACAAATGTGATGTCTCTTTTTCTCATAAATTTAACACTTCTAATGCTATTGTTATAGATGTTTTGTCCCTCAAAATTAAAATAGCTTTCAAACACTCTTTCTTTCTGTTCCTTTTAATTTTTCCTATCTTGAAATGTTTCCTACAATTTCTTGCTCACCCATTCTTTTGCAAATTTAGCCACAATACGATTTTCTCATTGCTTATTCTCAGCAAATATGGGCCTTCCTTCTACAAGGCTTGGATCCTTAAAAAACACTATATTATCACTACTATCACTTTCAATTGCTATAATCTCTTTATCATTTTAGCTCTAATACCAATGTTAGCAAATCACCTCTTTTCGCACAAGAAAATTTCTATAGGATCTCACAATAATTCTCACACAATAATGCACACATAAAACACTAAAATATTATTAATAAAATCTACTATAGCATGCATAAATGCATTGCTACTTCGATACATAATACAAAGCTTTGTCTTCAATATATAATTACATGAGACTCTTCATATGCATGACTCTTGACCTTTTTTCTCCTCTCACATATTACATAATGACAGTCTCTCATGATTACATAAATCTCTACTTCACACAACTCTTCACTTACACACATGACACTTTTCACTCATAATTCACACATGATTGCATGACACATAAAAATTCTTCACATCCTGACACATACTACCGAACTAAATATTAAACACTTTCTAAATTAAATAAAGCACTCCTTAAACTATTTACATGATCAAATATTGTAATATTTCCAACATATTCTCTTGTAATAGTCTTGTCTCATGGAGCATATCTCATTTTAGGAGATATTGTGGAATGGTTCCTTCCTTATGGAATAACATTGATGTTATCTTACCTGAAGGGTATTATCACATATTGTCTTATATGGATTAATTACTATGGTTGATTTATATAATATTTAGCATATTGTGGATGCCTTTATATTTATGAGAATCAAAGGTTCAAAAAATCCATCTGACACTAAGATCAGTTTAACAACATATTGAATGAATGAAAACCTAAAATTCTAAACCCAACACCATTTTATGTGACCCTAAAAATTAATAATTATCTATTAAAATATTGTATAGTCAATTTAGAAATAATTGTAACTAAGCTATCAAAGGTAGTCTATGAAGAATTGGGGTTATCCTACACCAAGATAGCTAGATATTTAATCTAGATGGATTACACCAATGTAAATGTTGTGGGATTTCTAAAATATCTAATCATAACCATAGCATAATATTTAGAGCTAGTGGTAGTATAGGAGGTAATAGTTGTTTATATTCCCCCATACTTTGGTATGTTGTCTAAAGAATAGATGTGTAAATTATCAATAGATGGATACCTAGAAATAGATTACACTCATATGAAGGTGTCTATAGATAGGAAGATGATTTGAATTAAGAATGAATCTCCATGCAACTATCCATTGCATAAAATAGACAAATATGGTGTAGTAAATTATAATAAGCTCCTAGATTTCATAGATGATGAGGGACCTAAGAATAAAAAAAATTATGAAATAGATATGATAATTTATACATTTCAAGATGAAGAAGACCTAGAAGTTATGTTTGAGGAGACTAAGCTTGAGAATTACCTCATATTTGAAGAACTAACATCCTAGGTCTAATAGTCTAGCAACCATAGGGATATAACAAGATCTAGATAATACATTTTGATGATGAAAAAAAAATGATGTAGACATTGGTATTCAGTTCATAATCCACAAGGTGTACAAACCAATTTTGCATGTTGATTTTTGTTCAATTGCACAAATAATGTGATTGAATATGAGATATTATATACTAGACTAAGGTTGAGAAAATGAGGATAAAAATTCTAAAGGTATTTGGTGACTTCAAATTAGTAATAAACAAGATTATTCTCAATATGACACTAAGAATAATCATATGAAATCATACAAACATTAGGTCTAAGATTTATTAGAAAAATTTGACACATGAGTTTAAAGTTGTACCCAAGGAATTAAATGCTAAAGTGGGCAAATTAGTAGTAATGCCAACAAAAAATGACCCCATTATAAATATTTAAGATAAACCAAAGGATATAGAAATGGTATTCTAGCCAACCACCTCTATCAGTTCTAACCATTTGTAGGTCTTCAAAAATGATGAGCAATTTTTTAAGTTCCTCATCAAAGAAGCTCAACATGAAAAATATAAAACTAAATATGGGGATCACATTGAGGATGAAGTTATCCAACTTAAAATAAATAAACTACCAAAGGGGTTAATTTCTCTAGAGATCCTATTAAATATATGATAGTATGGAAAAATATAGCATCAAGATGAAAGCCTTTTATTATCACTTGGTCAAAGGTTTTGAAGGGAATAACTTGTTGCTTGGAAAATAATGCACTAAATAAGAAATTGACCTAGTTATGGAGATGTATGGTAAGTACAAAGATATTATTTCTTGGTTTTATGAAGATATGAAGGTCTATAATAGAAATATCACAAAGCATACCATTGATCTAGAACCAAATGAAAACTACTTCAGATAGAAATAGTGGCACATAAACCCTAAAATTGAGGTGGTGATTAAGAAAGAACTTCTTAAAATATTACAAGCCTAAATAATATTTCCAATTAAGAATTACACTTAGGTAGAGAATCCAATCTTAATCCATAAAAATAATGGTGATATAAGCTATGCATAAAATTTAGAAACCTAAATATAGCATCATTGAAGGACCACTATATCTTGCTTGCTATAAATCAACTTCTAAAAATTTAGTAGGGTCTTAAATGCTATCACTCTTGGATAGTTTCTCAAGGAATTAAAAAAGTTGATTCAAATACAATTATAAATATAAAATGACTTTCACCACTAAATGGGAGACCACTACCTACCAGAGAGAGTCATTTGTACTATCAAATATAGGAGCAATATTCTAATGGGTTATGGATATTTCCTTTGCAATATTAGTTGGTGAGATAACCCTTATCTATCTTGATGATTTAACTATGTATTCTAAATAAAGGGTTAAGCACATTAAACATCTAGAGTCTATATTCCAAAGGTGTAGGTTGTTTGGTATCTCACTTAATCCTAAAAAGTCCATATTTATTGTCTAGGAAGGTAAGCTATTAGTTCATGTAGTTTCAAAGGATAGTTTATCTATAGACCCTAATAGAATTAAGTATATTAAAGATCTTCTCTTTCCTAAATTAGTCAAAAATATTTGTTTCATTTAGGTCAATCTAGTTTGTTTTCAAGTTCATAACCAATTTCACATAACTATTCAAACCAATCACAAAAATATTGAAAAAGAATATCTTCATATCCTAGACCAATGAAGGTAGGAAATTCATTTAGAATATAAAGGATGACATAACTAGAGACCTAGTTTTATTCAATCCTATTTTTTCTAAAAAACTAGGTTCTATGTGTTTAATATAGACAATAGCATTGCTATAATTTTAACCCACAAAAATGACAAGGATGAAGAACACCCAATATCATTCATGAGTCAAGTCCTCCATAACTATGAATACATATATACCTACATAGAAAAATATATGTTCATTATCATGAATGCTCTTAGGAATTGTATTTATTACTCTTCACATAGCAAGACCACCACATTTATAGTTCACCCAAATGTCCAATAAGCTATCCTTCATAGTGAATTGGGGGAAAAGAGAGCTAGATGGGTAAAAAAATTTAAGAGTTAAATATAGAAATTAAACCTATCAAGATCATCAAGGGTATATCCTTGTATGATAACTTGGATCTATTCCAAAGTCCAAATTTCCATGATAGAGGAAATAGAGCTTGGTGACTGAAAAGGATGGATGAGAGATATTAGGATATTTTGATGCTAGGAAAGTCCCAAAAGTATTGATTCCAAAAGAGAGGGTCTAATTCAAGTATAAATATATACATTATACATATCTATTGGTGTCTTGTTCGAAAGGGATATGATGGCATATTTTTAAGGCAATTCAAGAAAAATAATAAAGCACTAATCAAGGAATATTGTGGCAAAGGAGGATATTATTCAACACCTAAAATGGTTTATAAAATCCTAAGGACTAGATATTATCAACCTACTATCTTCTCTTTGTATCACTAATCGATGTTATCTATGCAGGGCTAATTGGGAGACCATTTATCACATTTTCCTTGAGTGCCATTTTTTCTTGATTGTCCTAAGTGGGGTTTTTTAGGACTTCAATATTTCATGGGTTAAACTAGCCATCGTACTTAGATACATGTTCATCCAGTGGCCTTGCCACTTTTCAAGCCAAAGACTTTGATACATGTGGAAAATTTGTCTCAATCACTATATTTTGCAGGTGTGGTTAGAAAGGAACCATAGAGTCTTTAATGAGTCTATCCATTATCATCAAACTATCATTGCCAGGATCCTATCCTTTGCCAATGAGAATGTTAACCTTATCCCTTTTGATAGCCATAAACCTCATCTATAGGAGACCATGATTGCTCAATATTTAAGCTTAACCTTGTTAAATGAGTTTATGCCTAGGGTAGTCAACCCAAGAGCCAATGTTAAGTGGTCCCCACCTCCTACGGGTTGGTTTAAGCTTAATTTTGATGGAGCAGCTAAATAAAATCCTAGAAAAGCAGGCACTGGTGGCATTGTGCAAGATCATAATAGGAATATGATGCTTGCATTTTTTGAATATTTGGGAACAAGGACGAACAACGAAGCTGAAGCTAGAGCTATGTGGAGAGGCATTCAAATGACTCAAGACTTAGAAGGCAATTTGATCATAGAAGGAGACTCTATGCATGTTATAAATATCATCAATAATTGGAAAACACATCCTTGGAGGATTAAAACAATTGTTGAAGAGGCTAGGATCCTTTTTCGAGGAAGATAGGATAGAAAAGCCCAACATGTCTTTCGAGAAGCTAACAAAGTTTTTGATAAGCTAGCAAATTTGGGTGTCGATGGTGACAGAATTTTTAAATGGGAAAACGGTGTCCCAAGTGAAGTAGAGGAGCTTATTCAACAAGAATGCCAAGAATGATAGTAAAATTTACCAACAGGGAAGGCACTGTAAGTTTGAAGGCTATGAGTATTCCTGTCTCTTTTTTAAAATGGACTCACAATAAAAATTATCCTAGCTGTCAGTCTTGGTGGATGCTGCTTGGAAATACCATTAAGACTAATGGGGACAGTCACATGTTAGATAACATGGCTCCTAGTTGTCTTAGTAATTTGAGGTTGGTTTATAATCATAGGGTAGGAAAGAAACGACAATATAAGACTTCAAACCAGAGCCACGTGGACCACCAGATAGCCACCGCCATAAATCTAGCCAGCAGGTTCACTTCTCCAAGGCTGATTGGCCAAGACAGGATGTGGTCCCAAAGCATGTCATATACGAAAGAAAGTAATTACCAAAGAATTATTAAGAGTAACTATCAATATAGAGCTTGTGGGAGTTTTTTCCAGTACTTTGCTATGTGTGTCTGCAGATTTTTGTTTCTCCACTATTTCAAGGAAGGGATTTGTGTCTGTTTCTTTTTTTGTAATTATGATGCAGGTGTGTTTTCTTGGGGTATACCCAAAATTTTGTATGGGAAGTTTCTTTTTGATAACAGGCTATGTGCCTTACCGAATGTAATGGCTTTGACGACATGTAGATTTTACATATATAGGATCCTTAGTAAGGACATGTTCATCAACATCCTTGGGCTGATTTTTGTAAAAGGTTTTGGATCAACCTGTAAAACCCGGTATTAATGCTATAGTATCATATCTACCAAAAAAAACCTACTATCTTCTCTAATTTTTTTCAATGGGTTAAGCTTTACAAATCATGTTGCATGTTTATGAGAAAGATAAAAAAGAACCAATGCCCCTCAAGCCTATCATAGTCATGGAACCTTTTCGAAAATAGGGCCTAGACTTGATTGAAAATATAAGTCCATTTTATTGTATAGGATATGGATGGATCATTATCACAACATACTATTTCATGAAGTGGGTCAAAGTAGTTCTAGACAAATCAATCAACCAAGAGGCATTATTCTAGCTATTAAAAGAAAAAATCATTAGATTTAGGACATCAACCATCATAGTCACCAATAATATCACCTACTTCAAAGGGTTCAAAGTGATGAATTTTTTATTGGATTAAATGTTCTTATCTAATACATCCTCCAATTATTACCCCCAGGACAATGAATTGGTAGAATCCACCAATAATAACTTAAAAAGGATCCTAAAGAAGACCATCATTGAATCACAAAGATATTGGCACACCAAGGTGAAAAATAACTTTGGATAGATCAAGTCATGCCTAAAGCCTCTACAAGATCATATTCTTATAGGTTGGTCTATGGAAAGGAGGTCATGCTACTAGTCAATTTGGAACTCCCCTCCAAATGTCATAATGGTTGGAGCTAGAAGATATCAACATTGAATCGATGAAAGCAAGACCAAATTTTCTATTAGCCCTTAAAGAAGAAAGGATGAACAAACTCAAGAGGATGATCCAATACCAAGAGGTGGTCAAAATGTATATTGACAAAAAATCCATTGAGATGGATCATAAGGAGGGTGATCTCATGTTAAAGTGTGATTAAGATAAATCTAAATGTGGTCACCATAAGTTTACCTTACTTTTGAGTAAGCCCTATAAACTTATTTAGATCATTGGGTCCAAATGCTTATAAATTTAACAACATATATGAAAGAGCATTGTCAATTTTTATGAATGAGAAACACCTATAACCATTCTTGCAAGACCTCTAACCAAAATAAAATTTAAATAATTAAATATTTTTTCTTTATGGTTATTATTTCCCTTTCATCATCCTTTTCCTCTTTAAACCTTGTCTTTTGCCTTCCTATTCTTACCTCTTTCTATGATAATATTTCTCCTCCATAATGGGACACCAATTTTACCTTTTAATTATCAATATGATGTAAGAAAAGGATAAAAATATGAGAATGAACCAATATCCGTTGCATACAATTCACTAGTGTAGACATGGAAAATTGAACCATAAAAATGAGTCAATATTTCCTTAGACTTTTAGGAAGTCACCCAAACTTGCTAAGTTTAAATTTGGGTCCCCTTTCCCCTCTTCTTTTGCCCCTTTCCCTAGCCTTACCAAATTTGCACCCAACCCATACAGGGCATAAATTTGGCTTATAAAATTTACACCTTGTAAGGACGAGGTGTGAATTTGGCTTCTTAGGAAAATATATCTCAAAATCCTCCCCCCCTTTTTGGCCCCCTTTGGTGTCGGATCTTGCCCATGGTGAAATTTCATTTTCCTACCTTTTAGCCCTCCAAACCTCTTATAAATAGAGGGTTGGATTCCTCTTTTTCAATGAAAGATATTTTCTAAGTGATCTTAATGATATCTAGACTTATTTTTAATTCTAACAAGTGCTTTGCTACCGAGGAATTACTATTTTGCTACTTTATGCTTTGTTGTTAGCTACTATTGGTGAAAAAGTGGAGGAGTCTTTACGATTGGAGGTCTACCACCTTGGATTTCTTCTTTCACCTTCTCATTGATCCTTGATTATTCCATAAACTAACTAGATTCTTTACTTACATTATTAGTTGTTAGATCTATTTTTTGTTTTTTTATATCACATTTTTGACATTTTAGGACCCGAAAAGTGCTTTGAACCAAATTCATTCCTCATTCATACAAGGTGTGAATTTAGCAAGCTAGATTCATTCCCACCCCTTATAGGGCATGTATTTGATCAAGGGATTGGGGGAAATTTTCTACTTCCCAAAATCCTAATTTGCATCTTGCATGCTATCTTTCTATTATATCCATTCTATCTGCATTTCATTTCAATGTTGCATGCCTATTTCATATTGATTTTGCTTTTTCCAAAGGTCAAATATCATTTCATTTATCGAAGGTTAGCTAAAAGGGCCAAGGGGGCTTGACTATTATACCTCCAAGCTTCATATAGTTGCCTAAGCAGGCCCACAAATAGTGATCAAATTTTCTACGGTTTATAAGCTATTTCACAGGATTGAAGTTGTTTGGATATTCTATATGTAAGTTAAAGCTAGGATCAACCATCAGATCAGATAAGTACCCTAAATAAACTTATTAGGCTATTTGATGTTTGATTTTTGTCTATTTCAGATTCAAACATAAGCAAAAGAAATTTTTTTGATGTTATTTCTAGGTATTCAAAATAGAAAAATCATATAATTTGCATTCTAGGGCTAACTTTGTTTGTGCATTCTCTTAAACCCTTGCTGGAAAATAACAATATTTATTTTATTGAAATTTAGTGTTTAAGTCATAATTGAAAATAAGGAATCCTACTAGGGTTAGCTTCTTGTCTTCTTGCATTATTTCTCATCTTTTATTGTTCCTTCATTTCCATATCTTAGCTTTTGGAAAGGCAAAACATAGGTGTTTGTTCAATATACACATAAAACATTCCACCCATGGACTTGGAGTAAGTCCTAAAACCATTATTATTAAACCCTTCTATCCCCAAGCCCCTGAGTGTAGATAATATAGCACACCCCTTCAGTCACCTCGAATCTCAACGGGTCCAACTAAGAATCATATGCGATAAGGTAGTTTTTCCCCTCTACATATTTGGTGAACTTGAAGTGAAGGCACATATTTAGTGGCTAATATAGGAAGCCTCTTCCTTTTGTTTTTATTTTAAAAAATTTAAGCAAACCCATTAAATTTTTTTTCTTAGAATTATAAAACATTAAAAACATCTTTAAAATATGTTGTGTGTCTATTGCTGGTTTCTAGATCCTCCTTTTCACCTCTATCCTTTATCTTTATTCTAATGGATCCCAACCTTAGGAGTAAGTGAAAGATTTTATAATTTGGTCAAATTTCCTAAGAAGATGATCATTTTGATAGGAGAATCTCAATCTAGAAGAGGAAAAATATATAGAAACTAGTGATGAATTTGATCCTCTTGAGGCATATAATGGACACCTCACCTTCAAATAATATGATCATATCTAGAATTTCATGAAACATCATAAGGATGATTTGGTTAAGGGTATGTATGAGGAATCTTGACTTGAAGAGGCTGGGACATCTCATACTCCAACCATTTCTCCTTGGAATGTTCATACTAATCCATTGTTTGAATCTTCACATCATATTAATCCTTTTCATAAATCAACATGTCACTGCTATAACCACCTTCACCGAGTACTATGGGTTTATCTCATAATAAGGGTGAAGCAGTACACATTGGCATGCGTACCTTTAAATTTGCAAGTACAAAACTCAAAGAAAATATCCATGGTAGAAACCCTCTTCTTGTAGAGCATTCATTTGCCCATTGTTACCTATCCAATGATTACCCACTTCCAAAGAAAATTCTATATAGCATGGTATATATAGGTAAAGGTTTGAGGCCACAAAAAAAATATATTCTAGAGACTTTGGAAGTTGAGATTTGGCTTGGGATATGTGGCATGGGCTACATACCTAATAAAATCCAACCTTTTATATTTTATTATGATGATAACCTTATTACTTATGAAGAATATTTAGATCATCAAGGCTTGAAGTGGAGTGATGAGAATGAGGGGCTGTCTTATTCCACTGAAATTATGTTTTGCATTGGAATAAATTTAGTGCATCCTGAGTTAGTTATGACCCTAAGGGAGTACAATGAAGGGGATACTCTTTGTAACATAGGTCATGCAAATATCCTTTTAACAACTTCTTCTTTGATGGATCAGTCCCTTGTGTTGCACAAATCGAGGCTTCTAGTTCTCAAGGGAATTTTAGTCCCATGTCTCTTGAGGACCTTACAAAACTAGGAGTGATCCTTATCCCACCTTATTATGAGTATGAGTCTCATATTCTTATTGAGGAGACCATAGATGTTAACATATTGAGGAGAACCTTAGAATCCTTAAGCAAGGTAAAGCCTTGTCCATGGATGAGTAGGAGAAATTGACCAATTTATTGAAGGAAATTCATGATATTTTTGCTTGGTCATATGTTGACATGCTAGGGCTTGATACCTCCCTTGTTATGCATCATTTGGTAGCTAAGACTAGTTCTAAGCATATTAAGCAAAAAATTAGGAAAATGCATCCTAAGGTCACTATTTTAGTCAAGGAGGAGCTCCAAAAACTCCTTGACATCGAATTTATGAAAGCTATCAACTATTCTGATTGGATCTCCAATATCATTCCTATGTCTAAGAAGGTAGAAGCAATCAGAATATGTACTGACTGTAGTAACATTAACTTAGCATAGCCCAAGGAGAAAAATTATGTTTCCAACATAGATATGATCATAGGTTTCACTACCAAATATGAAATGCTTTCACTCATGGATGATTTCTTAAGATACAATCATATCATGGTTATCCATGAAGACTGGGACAAGGTAGCTTTCATTAATCCATGGGGTACCTTCTGTTATATATGTATGCCTTTGTATTGAAGAACATTGGTGCCACATATTAGAGGGCTATAACATATTTTTTATGACATGATGCATGATATTATATAGGACTATGTGGATGATCTTCTAGGTCATTCCATACATTAAAAGGATCATGTTTATGATTTAAGACAAATTTTTGAAAGACTTCAATAGTTTAGGGTTAATATTAAGCCCTCCAAACATGTGTTTGGAGTCACATATGGCAAGTTGCTAGGTTTCATCATATCTAGGTGAGGCATTGAGGTGGACCCCACTAAGATAGCAACTGCCATTGAAATTTCTCCTCTTTATAACCTAATAAAGTTGCATATATCATAAGGTAAAATTCAAGGTATTCATTAGTTCATAGCTTAGTTAGAAAATAAGTATCAACCCTTTCTTAAGATTCTTAAGAAAGATGTCATGTTCCAGTGGGATTCCAAGTGTTAGGAAGATTTTGATGAATGCAAAAAGTATCTCACTTTCATGATTATATTAGTTCCTTCTAGACTAGATAAGCATTTTATGCTTTACATAGTAGCAACAACTCACACTATGGAAACCATGTTGGCACAACATGATGATCAAAACATAGAGTTAACTATCTACTATATTATTCGAACCTTGGTTAGCTATGAAGCCTAGTATAATTCCTTAGAGAAGCTTTTACTTGCTATGGTGTTTGCTTTCCAGAAGTTAAAAAACTACATGCTTAGCCATAAGATATTGGTTGTTGCAAAGTTTGATCTTTTGCACTACTTAATGTCTAAACCCCACATTTTAGGATGAGCTATTAAGTGGTTTTTAGCCCTTAGTGAGTTTGACATAACATTTATAGGTCAGAAGGCTATCAAGGTTCAGGTGATTGTTGATTAGTTAGCCTCCAATACCTTAGAATTAGCCCATCCCTTAGTCATCACGTTTCTCAACAAGTAACTTATTTTAGAATTTAAAGAGTCAGATTCTTGGAATTTGTTTTTTTATGGAGCCTAATGCTTAAAGGGCATTGGTGTTGGAATTGTTCGAGTTACCCTGCAAAAATAGTTCATCCCTTTGTCCTTCAATATTTGTTTCCCTTGCATGAATAATACTAAAAAATATAAATCCTTGATCCTTGGACTTAGAGCATAATTAGTCTTGAATGTTAGCATCCTTTCAATTTGTTTGTGGCTCTTAACTTATGGTCAATTAGATTAACGATATTTATTAGACTCAGGATGATAAGCTAAAACCTTACAAAGAGATTGTCACCAAAAATTTTTTTGTGTTCGATCGAGTAACCATAGAGTTTATCCCTAGATCCTCCAACCACCATAAAAATGCCAAACCTATTGTTGCATCTTTGTTTTCCTTGGAGTTAGAATATGATCAAACATTAATTATCATTAGACAACTTTGGGAGCCCACATTGCTTAGTTCTGGTCTTTTTCTATTAGATTTTCTAACCATTGGAGATTTCCCATATGATCCATGGTATAATGACACCTTTAATTTTCTTAAGGATGATTTGATACTTGATGGTTTAGACCACAATAAATGTAAGATTTTATGCAAAATAGCATGTCAATTTGTTATAATTTGCAACACTTTATATCATTGTTCTTTTTAAGACATCCTCTTGTGATGCCTTAACTCTAATGAAGCCTAAATAGATCTTAGTAAGGCTCATGGAGGATCATCTAGAGGCCATTTTAGTGGCAATGCAATTACCAAAAAGCTCCTTCGGATGGGGTACTATTGGCCTTCCATGGAGAAAGATGCATGTGACCATGTTCAATGCTACAAGTGTCAATACCATGAAAACCTTATTCATGCTCCTCAAAACCTTCAGGTTATTTCTTATCCTTAGCTATTTTCCATGTGGGGATTGGACATCATAGGGAATATTAATCCAATGTCATTTAATGGTCATAAGTTTATCATCATGACAATAGAGTACTTCACTAAATAGATCAAATCCATACCCTTGGCCATGGTTATTGGAGCTCAGGTCTCCAAGTTCATCTTCAACCATATCATTTGTAGGTTTGATATTTATATAGTGATTCTTTCTAACAATGGCACTCCTTTAAAGAACAAGGATATCCATAAAATTAATGCTAAGTATAAGGTTGAACACAAGTGGTCAACTCTATACTACCCTTAGGGTAATGGTCAATCCAAAGCTTCCAACGAGTCTTTAGTCAAAATCTTCAAGGAGTTGGTTAGTAAGACTAGTTACAACTAACATTTTCAGCTTTATCCTAACTTGTGGGCCTATCACACTAGTGTGTAAACTCCTAAAAATGTCTCTCAATATGTATTGGTCTATGGGATTGAGGTAATTTTTCATTTTAGTTAGAGGTTCCTTCATTGCACATCTTGCTACAAGATTCCTTGATCGATGATGAGTATCACTCAGATCATTTGAACCAATTGGAGCTATTAGATAAAAGTGTATTCATGCCTTAAAGCATATTTGAGCCTATTAAAATAGGCTCAAGTGATCTTATTTCAAGAGAGTTTGCAATCGTTCTTTTGAAATTGGGGACCTTGTCATTAAGGAGAACCAAAAGAACACCAATGCTCACTTAGATATTAAAGGAAAGTTTCAACCCAATTGGGTAGGTACCTTTGTCACAATGACCAAGTTTGGCTTAGGATTCTATCATGTTGCAACATTATATGATAAATATTTAAAGGAACCAATGAACATAATACATTTAAAAAATATACTATGCATGACTCTACATTTTCATTTTATCATTTTACATTTAAATTAGTTTTCATATTGCATTTATTTTACATGTTCATACTATATAAGTGCTTGTCATATCTTGCATGATTTTCCTGACATTTTGTTCTACTTACATTTTTGCTTGTCATATAGTTGAATTGTTGCTTGCTCATACTTGCGTGATTGTTTGATCGTATAGATTATTGGGAAATTTAGGAGGAGGAAAAGTGATGAAACCTAGTTAGATATTATTTCATATTAATTGCACTCATACTAGGGCTATGATGCCTAGTGAATCCCTAACCTAGGTCCCATCTCCATAAATTTTCATCATTGTATTTTCTCATGTCTTTCTCTCTTCTTTTATATTCATTGACCTTGAAAGTATAAAATTATCATCAAATTCTTCTCCAAGTAAAGGGATATAGTTTTTTTTATTTGTGGAAAACATCCCAAAAGGGATGCCACTTTCGGGTAAGACCCAAGGAGGCAGGGGTATCCATTCCGCCAAAAATGCCCAGGACTCGAACCTGGCCTACCACCTTTGACACACTCAAGGAGAAAACAAACACACAAACCCAATTAAAAATAAGTAGATAACAACAAAAATAATAAAATAAAATAAAAAACATGCTCCTTGAGTGTGTCAAAAACAAAAGCACAACCAAACACACATAATAAGATAAAAGAAACCACAACACAAACCACATAGAAAAACACAAGAAACACATAACAAAACACAAACAAGACAAAAAAAACAGAACACTACAAAGACATAACCCAAAAAAAAAACAAGAAAAATAAACACAACCAAAACCTAAAAAATTAAAAAATAAAAATAAAAAACAACCAACAGACAATAAAAAAAAAACAAAAAATATAGAAAACACTCACCCATAAAAACATGAAATAACACAAACAAAAAGAAACCCAAGAACAAGAATGAAAAAAACACAAGAACAATGAAAAAAAACATAAAAAAAAAACAAAACAACAAAACACAAGAACAACAAAAAACAACACAAAGAACACAAAAACAAAAAAAAATAAAAAAACCCACCCACCTTAAAAAACTAAACAAAAAAAACAAAAAGGAAAAAAGAAATAAAAAATGAACAAAATAAAGACCTATCTAGACCATAAGACTATTAAGGCAAGAATCAACAGAGGAAACAAAATAAAGAATAGAATGAGCTAGGGAACTAAAAAAAAACTGAATGAACCAAAGAGAAGCAAAAAAAAACAAGAAGAAACTAGGTACCTTCAGAACTGGAGCCATCCAAAGAAATGATAGAAAGAAGAGCTTCCCTAATTTGAGAAGCCCACCATATAGGAGGGTGGCCATAACAAGTAAGATCACCTTTGTCCAAAGCCCAATTAGCTAAAGCATCAACACTCTTGTTTTGATCTCTGACCACATGATTGTAATCAACTTTCAAAAATCCCGTCTGGATTAACTGAATATTCTCATAATTCTTTTTATTCTCCAATCCACCTTATGATTCTTAGAAGGATTCTTCAAGAGATTAATCATAAGTTGAGAGTCAGACTCAACTATCACCTTTTCCCATCCAACCTTAGTAGCCTCCTGAAGACCTCTGAGGATACCATACCCCTCAACAAGGTTATTGGAAAGAATACCCAAATTCTCAAGCAAAAGTAAAAACTAGGGAGCCATCTGAAAGTCTACCAATTCCTCCCACATTGGCTTTTCTAGGGTTCCCTCTAGAGGCTCCATCAGTATTGACTTTTCCAAAATCCTTAGGAGGAGGTTGTCAATTTCTATTCCTATCCAATTTACTAATACTCACATTCCATTTAAGATGGTTGCCCTTAGAAGGTTTAATATTCAATCTTTGCATCACTTGATACCATATTTGGTGGGATTTTTGGGGTGATTAAGGAGATGATGGACTGATTCAACTAAGTTGGCTATGGTATTTTGCAAAATATAGTGAATATTCTTACTATCTTGATTAAAAATTTGGTTGTTCCTTTCATTCCAAATATTCCAAAGAAGAATGGTAGAACCCATCCAAACTAAGCGCCTAATAAAATGATCAACACCCTCTTGATTAGGCCAATCCCTCCAAAGCTATTCAAAAGTAAAAAAATTGGACCACTGTAAGCCAAGTAAAGTGGTCATTCTCCTTCACAGCTCAGAGGCTAAAGTACACTCAATAAAAAGATGGTTGATATTTTCTACATTCTCTTCACACATTTCACATCTAAAAGGGCCATGAAAACCACACTTCATAAGTTGCTCACTAGTAAGCACCCTACGATGCAATAAAAGCCAATTAAAGAACCTCACCTTAGGCCAGAGCTTTTGAGCCCATAATTGAGAAAATATGTTAGAAGAATGGTTGGGATTATTATGGCATAAGGTCAAATAACCTTGAGAAACTGAATACTCACCCTTAGTAGTGTTGTTCCATCCAAAACAATCTTTTTCATGGGACCAAGAGAGGGATCTCATATGAAGGATGGCTTGGATATCTTGTCTTTGCCTTTCTGGGATTTGAATAGGCCAGTACTCAATAGGGATCCAATATCTACCAACCTTTGAATTACCAGTATGGTACCAACAATAATTAGCCACCTTTATCCAATTAGCTCGGTGAAGCTCCTCCATCCAAGGCCTCCAATCAGGAAATTGAGTTATCAAAGGCTTGTGACCATCCCAAGAATCTGTCCAAAAATTTGCATGTTGACCATTATGAATGATCCAAAATAATTTTTTCTTTATCAAATCCTCACTAGTATTAAGAACTGCTAAAATGGGAGAACCTTTGGTAGGAAGTTGATAGTGAACAAGGTCTTCAGGACTTTTGTTCTCAACATATTTAGCACAGAGATTATTGGTCCAAAAAGCATTGGGGTTATGCAACATCCTCCAATATAATTTAGCAACTAAATATTTGTTGTTATTAATTGAAGACCGTAAACCTAACCCCCCTTCACTCTTAGGAAGACATAAAGTATCCCATTTCACCAAGGCCCATTTTCTTTTCTCCTTAGTACCACTCCAAAGGAAACGATGACTGATTTGATCCAATTCTTGAAGAACAACCTTTGGAATATTCAAAACAAAAGAAACATAAATAGGAATAGCTTGAAGGACTGATTTTACCAAGGTGATTCTACCCCCATAAGAAAGCCACTTGTTGGTCCACTTTCCAATTTTCTTCTTGACTTTGTCCAACAACCAATTCCAATCTTTATTTTTCTGCATGTGAATATTTATGGGAATACCTAAATAAGTGAATGGAAGAGAGGTCTTCTTATATATTAGCTTATCCAAGACCATGGATTCCTGTCTAGCAGAGTAGTGAAAGAAAATAACTTTAGATTTGTCTTCATTGATCAACTGCCCAGTAGCCTTAGAAAAATAGCTAATGATTTGCTTAATATTAGAAGCTTCCTTAATTGTAGCTTTACCTAAAATAGTAGAGTCATCCACAAATTGAAGATGAGAGATAGGTCTAGCTCCATGAGCAATGGTAACTCCCTCAAGGGTTTTGTTTTCCCTCTTTTTGGTTATAGTCCTACCCAAGCATTCAACAAGAATGATGAATAAATAAGGGGATAGCGGGTCACCTTGCCTAATACCTCTAGAAGTTGGGAAAGACTGAGAAGGCCTGTCATTGATAAGAACTAAGTAGGAAACTGAAGAGATACATCCCATAATCCAATCCATCCAATCCTTAGAGAAACCAAATTGCCTCAAAACTTTGATAAGGAAGTGCCAATCCACTCTATCATAAGCATTGGATAAGTCTAACCGAATGAACATGGAAGGAGAATTTTGCATATCCATGGAATGGATCAAGGGATATAGTTATTATCTTGTATATCCTTGTATTTAGCATATTTTATTTCTCCTTTTTATCAAGACAAAGGATATATATTCTTTCTTCTCTCTATGAATCTTTTTTTGCTCACACTTTTTTCCTTTTTTCAATATTTTGATTATTAAGGTATACTCATGAGATAGGGTATATACCATATATTCATATAATCACTGACTATATGACACACATCTCTTACTTCTCAAAATTTTGATGACACACACACATTTTCTTATTCTTTCATATCTATTTCTTCTCTTTTTTTTCTAACATGTGCATCTATGATTCACTCTACTCATTCATCTCATGTACACACCACCCCTATTAGGTTACACTCATTTTTGACAAATCAATCAAACATCACACCCCATACAAGATAAGATTCATGGCCATAAGTGAGGGGTAGCTTCCATCTCAACCATTTACGAGCACACATCCTCATGGGTATTTATCTGATCACAACAATTAGCAAGCATCACACCCATAATGGGTATTACTCCTCTCTTGATCATATTTGTGAGCATAACACCCTTATGGGATAGTTTCATGGCCATTAACAAAGGGTAGCCTCCACATCTGGTCACTTGCAAGCATACATCCACACAAGATCATGTTCCTTTTTATTTTCATTTTGTTTTTATTTGACCTTTTGGAGCTTTTATTCTTCACTTATTTGCCTCTTTATTTATCTTTCCATTTTTCTTATTCACTTTTTTGCTTATTTTTTGCTTTCTTCTTCATTTATTTTCTTTTCATATGTTCATTTGTGTATTTCATTTTGTATTCATTTTAGATTGCATTTAGATATTACATTAGTTAGATTCATTCATGCATTTAATTTAGTTAAATAATGCATTGCACTCACCATGAATCATTAAAAAAGATCATACGTATTAAAGAACACACATTTAATAAACTATAACATAAAGTAAAAGCAACATGTATTACTCAAAAGTACTAACTATGTGTTAGTCGATCGGTGTGCTACAATAGAAAGCTTGGCACACTTGACCATCCCTAGGGATTTATACCATATCTCCATAATTGACATGTCATCCTAATTCCTATTCTAGCCACGTACGCCTATTTCATCTACTCTGCTTGCTAGAGGAGGTCCTGATGGAGTCATATTCATAGATTGTGAACCAAACCATACCTACAACTATGAGTGACTTTGTGATTGTAGGGAAAATGATGGTAAAACCTAAGATTTTCTAGAATGACATGGTAATATACTATCTAGTAGTAGGCCTTCCTCTACATATCTATCTCATATGACTCCCTCACCCTATATAGCTTTAACAATAGTAGGTAGTCTCCCTTGCTCTGTTTGTTTCTTACAATGACAACCATCCCCTTGAACTAGGCTTGTTGTTGCTCTTGCTCCAACTAGCCCATATTCCCTCTGAGGTCCTCCACGTCAGTCCTCATTGTATCTCACTCTACTTGGGTTTGGTCTAGTACTATGTGAATGATTTCCATATCTACCTGCATAGTCACCACCCTAGCCCGTAGTACCTCCATCTCCCTCGTCTAGTCTCCTAGAATTACAGCCTTGCTAGGTCTTGCTTATGCCACTATGGGGGAAAATCTTGTTGTTTCTCCTCCCCCTGTTACAACCCACCCCTATGGGACCCTGATGAGGGAACAATATAATTGGAATTATTATTTTAATGTCTAATATTGATTGATGCCATGAATATGCAAGGACATGATGTAACATGGGTTATGTTTTTATGTATGATGCTACTAAGTATTTATGATTTTGTAGGGCTAACCATGCTTGCAAGTGAATAATATCAAAATATTAATTTGAAAATAGCATTGAAGTTGCTTAAAAATTGGCTAATAAAGGAGCTGAATAATGGCATTGCTTATTATAATTTTAATTAAATTGACTAACTATTTAAATGATAGGCTAATAATTTAATATCCACCTTGATGATGTATTTAAATTTTTTAGCAAAGGAGTTTAATACTATCTTATGTATATAATGGGTTTTGATTAAAATGGCTAACCATTACAATATTAAGCTAGCCATTTGACATAAGTTTTGATAATACTTTTAAATTTATTAGGAAAGGAGTTAATTAATACTATTTTATGTATAGAATATTTTTTTATTAAAGAGACTAACAATCATATATTGTTTAATATTTCATAATATAATAGTCTCCTTTGAATTTCCAATTAAGGGATGCATTTCAAAATCATTAAAAGGATGGCTATTTTAGAGAGGTGAATTAATAGCCTCTTGTCATCTAGACTGAGCGAGGAGGCTAGCCTTTAATAAAAAAGCATGATCCTTCTAAATAGAAAGGAGACAATAAACATAATGTTTTTGGAAAAAGGTGCATCTTCTTTGGGACTACGAGGGGGATAAATGTGGAGAAGCTATCATGTATTTTGGATGGGGTTCAAAAAAAAAATGGGGATTCAAGAGGAGGAAAATGGAAGAGCTTACAAAGTCTTTTTTGAGGAGAATTTCAAAGGGTATGATTGAAAGCTCAAAACCAGGTTTGATATCACATGCTATGATTAGATGTGCTTATCAAAATTTAGATTTTGGTCTATTTGCTCACTCCCACTATTGTGTATGCTTGTTTCTATAATAGTTGGGTAAGTTATAAAATTATATAAAAAGAAAAGAGACCTACTATTCATATTTAGCTAAAATAGTTAATGGTAGGCAAAGTTGGTCACACTTGTGAATCACTATGCTTGAGAAGAAAGAATCAAACATATGAGCCCATTTGTGTGTGAGATAATTAAACACTATCTAGCCCTAATACAAATGCCCTATTTGCATCTTATTATTTGAAAGTAATGCTAGCCTGTTTGTATTCATTTTAGATTGCATTTAGATATTACATTAGTTATATTCATTAATGCATTTAATTTAGTTAAATAATGCATTGCACTCACCATGAATCATTATAATTATCATACGTATAAAAGAACACACATTTAATAAACTATTACATAAAGTAAAAGCAACATGTATTACTCAAAAGTACTAACTATGTGTTAGTCGATCAATGTGCTCTAGTAGAGAGCTTGGCACACTTGACCATCCCTAGGGATTTTTTACCATATCTCCATAATTGACATGTCATCCTAATTCCTATTCTAGCCACATAAGCCTATCTCATCTACTCTGCCTGCGAGAGGAGGTTCTGATGGAGTCATGTTCATAGATTGTGAACCAGACCATACCTACAACTATGAGTGACTCTATTATTGTAGGGACAATGATGGTAAAACCTAAGATTTTCTAGAATGACATGGTAATATACCATCTAGTAGTAGGCATTCCTCTACATATCTATCTCATATGACTCCCTCACCCTCTATGGCTTTAAAAATAGTAGGTGGTCTCCCTTGCTCTGTTTGTTGCTTACAATGACAACCATCCCATTTAACTGGGCTTGTTGTTGCTCTTGCTTCAACTAGCCCATATTCACTTTGAGATCCTCCACCTCAGTCCTCATTGTATCTCACTCTACTTGGGTTTGGTCTAGTACTATGTGAATGATGTTCATATCTACCTGCATAGTCACCACCCTAGCCTGTAGTACCTCCATATCCCTCGTTTAGTCTCCTAGAATTGTACCCTTGCTAGGTCTTGCTTATGCCACTATGGAGGCAACTCTTGTTGTTTCTCTTCCCCCTATTACAACCCACCCCTATGGGACCCTAATGAGGGAACAATATAATTGGAATTATTATTTTAATTTCTAGCATTGATTGGTGCCATGAATATGCAAGGACATGATGTAACATGGATTATGTTTTTATGTATGACGCTTCTAAGTATTTATGATTTTGTAGGGCTAACCATGCTTGCAAGTGAATAATATCAAGCTATTAATTTGAAAATAGCATTGAAGTTGCTTCAAAATTGGCCAATAAGGGAGCTGAATAATGGCATTGCTTATTATAATTTTAATTAAATTGACTAACCATTTAAATGATAGGCTAATAATTTAATATCCACTTTGATGATGTATTTAAATTTTTTAGAAAATGAGTTTAATACTATCTTATGTATATAATGGGTTTGATTAAAGTGGCTAACCATTACAATATTAAGCTAGCCATTTGACATTAGTTTTGATAATACTTTTAAATTGATTAGCAAAAGAGTTAATTAATATTGTTTTATGTATATAATATTTTTTTATTAAATAGACTAACAATCATATATTGTTTAATATTTCCTAATATAATAGTCTCCTTTGAATTTCCAATTGAGGGATGCATTTCAAAATCATTAAAAGGATGGCTATTTTAGAAAGGTGAATTAATAGCCTCTTGTCATCTAGACTAAGTGAGGAGGCTAGCCTTTAATAAAAAATCCTGATCCTTTTAACTAGGAAGAGGGAGACAATAAACATCATGTTTTTAGAAAAATGTGCATCTTCTTTGGGACTACGAGGGGGATAAATGTGGAGAATATATCATGCATTTTGTATGGGGTTCGAAAAAAAAGGAGGATTCAGGGGAAGGAAAATGGAAGAGCTTACAAAGGCTTTTTTGAGGAGAATTTCAAAGGGGATGATTGAAAGCTCAAAACCAGGTTTGATATCACATGCTATGATTATATGTGCTTATAAAAATTTAGATTTTGGTCTATTTGCTCACTCCCCCTATTGTGTATGCTTGTTGCTATAATAGTTGGGTAAGTTCTACAATTATATAAAAAGAAAAGAGACCTATTATTCATATTTAGTTGAAATAGTTAGTGGTAGGTAAAGTTGGTGACACTTGCGAATCACTATGCTTGAGAAAAAATAATCAAACATATGATCCCGTTTGCTGTGAGATAATTAAACACTGTCTAGCCCTAATACAAATGCCCTATTTGCATCCTATTATTTGAAATTAATGCTAGCTTTAGTGCAACCCTAGCAATACCTATGATTGTATTTATTTTAGATCTTGTCCTACTCCATTTTTCCCTATGAGTGTTAAGTCTTCTTCGCTCTAGTTTGATACCTAAAACTATACTTTAATCTATGCTACATCACTCCATCAAATTACAATTGATAGGGGAATGGATTGTTTATCTATATATGCTGCTAAGATAAGCTTCCTTGGTGGATGAACCGCTAGCTAAGGGTGCTTTAGAAGGAAAAGAGGTAATTATTCTTTAGTTATCTCTATTTATACCACTCTATCACCACTATTTTAGGTTGGTATGGCGAATAATAGTTGCTTCTTCACCTTACTCTTTCCCTCTAATAGACGTATGCTTGTTTTGAACATCCCTATGGTGGCATAGGGAGGCACCCTATTTAGGAATATTTGGTATTAATGTTAGCTCCATGTTAAAACTTTCATCCCTTATCATGAGCATAATTTGAAGTGCTTGAACATCCTTCAAACTATGTGTTTATCCATCATAAGAATCTAGGTACCCCTGATCTCATTGGCTTATGTTGAACTCAATGAGATTAAGGATTTATGTCATCTTAGAACCCCCAATACTTTACTATTCTATGGTGTTTTTTATGTCTTTACTTTTATTTTATGCCATTATCAAAGACACATGATTCTACCCTTCCCACTATTATGCCTTGGCTTCTCACCACCTTTAATTAAAGTGTCCCTAATGTCTAAATTAGGGTGGGTTTTTACTTTTGTTATCACCACCCCAATACCACCAAAGCACCACCGTTGTGTGATGGTTCCACACTTGAGATAGCATGGGACAACGAAATGTCACTCAGGAATTCCTATCAAAATATTCCACATGGGATATTTAGAAGGCCTGAGCAGGCCTTAAAGGGAGTTTACCTCCCATAAGGTTTCAACCACTAGGTGGTGGTCGAAACCATACCACTTGGTGGCCACCCAACATCAGTTGTGGATGCACTTTATTGGACATATATTCTCTTGCTTTTCTATTTGACTTGATGTTTGAATTGTGATCATTGAATGAGACCTGACCTTTGGTTGACACGTGTCTTCTAATATTGGTTACTACATAGGTTTCAGTTATCTTGTGTGGTTTAAAACCCCCCCTTTATCACTTCTATATTCTATTGGTTTATTCCCACATGGGATGTGAGATGACACATATGCACCTTAAGAAGGGGAGTACACCCCCTTATTATTCGACCATTAGATGATGGTCACAAAAAAACACATGGTCCACCCTTTGGCACTCAATCGAGGTACCATGTGGCTTCTACATGGGCAAGCCATTTGTTGTGTTGAGGATGGGCCATCTATTGCGTTGGTGGTTCAAATTCTTAATACATGAATTCTTTCTTGATGGTCGAGCTCTTTGAGATCTTGATTAACCTTTTTTCCAAACGTTTGATGATTTTAATCATGGAAGAAATTGTGTTAGTGGGAAGGTAAAAGACTTTGGTTAAAGCATATTCTAGAAAAGTTAAATATTCAAATATCATATTGCATTTTGGATAAAGTAATTTGATAAGGGATATACATTAATGGATAATGTATTTCACTAGTTAAAAAAAGTTGAAATATGTTAGAGGATAATATATTTCATAATTTGATTCAAATGAGCTAAAGCATGTGAGGGATAATATGTTCTTGAGTTGGAAAAAATACATTAGGATATAATATATTGGATTTAATAAATTGAATCTTAAAATTATATTAGTAGATAATATAATCCACTTGGTTAAAATGAGGGAGATATACATTAGTGGATATTGTAATTCATTTGAGTGGATTGGATAGAAAAATATTAGAGGATATTGATTGGGATTAATCATATTGTTCACATTTGTCATGTTTTATAATCAGCCATTTAATGTTTATTTACAAGTAGTTTTGTAGATAGGATATTTAACAAAGATAATTAAATGTCATATTATCTGATGGAACTTATCCAAAGCATTTTAATCCCTAATTATAGGAATTTTTTGTAGTAAAATTATTAGTTCATCATAAAATATTTTCATGTATCTATTTGTGTGTGTTTCCATATCAGTTGGTATTTAGATCCAAGCATTGGGTTTGGAAATTATCCTCTTCCTTAGACCAGGTTTGGTTCAAATAAGAATGAAAAATCCTCATAGTGGATCTTGAATAACATTTTTTTTCTCAACCCCACCCTTACACAACCCTTATATTTGTGTTTGATTTTTCTTCACATACAACTTTTGCCTTCTTGGCATTATTTTCTCACTTATTTTTGTGTATGTATTTCCATTGTTATAGTCCTTCCACTATTCCTCATGTACGTTATAGTGCTTCACTTTTTGCATTGCACCTCTTAAAATCATCGCACCCACACTAAGACAATGGCTATTTTCATGGCCTCTGGTAGCATTGTTTTGTACTTGGTGATCGTGCAATCCTCCATTAGGTGATTTTGTAGCTTCAACCATGATGATCGTGCCACTCTCTCATCATTGGATACCATACCTCATTGTTGGATTTATCATTATAGGTGTTCTTCACTCTTTTGTGACATCACTAATGTAGCCTGATCCATGTTGATCTTACAAACACTAGTTTCCTTTCTCAAAAATACCTTTACAATGTTGACTACTCCTTGTGATTACTTGATTCTACTACTTCCACACAATATGATACCTATAGGCCTTCCCTCTACTGTTCGCTTTCCAGATGTTTGCTCTACACTGCTCTCCTAATTATTTGCACCATTGTAGATCACTTGAGCTCTTGATGTTTGTAGCCCACCATTGGTGAACAAAAATTAAATTACTACACCCTCCTACCACTTGAAATCATTTGTAGTGATAAATTACCTTCCTTGGATCATTCCTCTAATTTTTTGACCATAATTCCATCTTTTTTGTTGGCTTTCTACATTTTTCGATGATGAACTCATATTTTTGATGGTGCTTTTCCATTTTTGGTGATGATCTCACATTTCCTAGTGATGATCTATGGTTTTTTAGTGCTATTTTATCTTTCCAATAGATTTTATTATTTTTCAATGATAGTTTTTGATTTCTAGTGATGTCCACCTACTATGATCGATGGGTTTTGATTTTTCAATTGGTAGTGCACAATTGTTTTCACAAAACCATTTCATGGGATTATGCCACATGAATCCTACTCTTATCATTTTACTATTTAAATTGGGTGATCCACCCATATGCTATTATCCAGTGCCTATTGGATACAACAAGAACCAATTTATAGCCCCATGTTTTAGGCCCTTCAACCATTGAATCTCACTGTTCATTGATCCTTATGTCTTTTCATTGCTTGGTTCCCATTGTCCCACGTGTTGGCTGATGTTTCCCCCACTCCTACCCCACATGTTGGCTGATGTTACCCCTATCCCTTGCACTGCTAATGTATCACCCCTATCACCCACATTAACCACCCCTTCCATCCATATTTCCCATGCTCCCTAGCTTATATGGCCACTGGCCATTTGCCCTATGCCTTAGGTGCATTGACCACTAGCATGATCCATTTGAATTTGTGTTGACCCATAGAATTGATCGTTTGACCACAACATTGACCTATCCCATTGGTGTTGCCTTCAATATCCCATGAGCATCGTGTTTGATCATGATTCCCATTTTATTAATCATTTTTGATGTTCTTTGTGGAAAATATTAGGTGTGTTTCTTAAATTTTCCACTAATTTTTACCCCTAGTTTGATGGTCTAACTGAAGTCATCAATCATACTCTTATTCAAATTCTTCGTATATTTCATCATTCATATCCATCCAAGTGGTATTTGATTGTTACACATATTGAGCATGCATACAATCAGGCTATCCATTCCTCCATAGGTCATTCACCATTTGAAGTATGTCTAGGTTGTCAATCCCTAGCCCCATATGAGTTACCATTGTCACTTCCATCTCCTATCACTGTCCACATGCACAAATAATAAGATAAATCCCACTCCTTTATTCAACACTTGCAATAGTTCTATTCGAAAGTTATTCACATTTTACAAAAGACTCAATAGTAGCAAAAGTAGATCATGGATCACCATCGTATTCCACATTCCTTCTAGGTTGGTGATAGATTTTGGTTGTATCTTAAACACCGATGGTTCCCAAATAAGGTACATAGTAAGATCAAGCCTCTTTATTATGGGCCTTACACTATCATCCAATGGGTATTTGAGAATACATTTTATCTCGATCTTCCAACACACTTGGGCATCCATGATGTCATCAATGTCGACTTACTCTTGTTTTACCATGAATCTACCTTGGAGATCACACTAGCCATCAGTCATCTTGTACATGTTGTACCTAATTTTTAGATTCCTTTATAGGATGATCATATCTTTGACACAAATATGCACCACACCCACCAAGGATATTCCACTTCCTACCTTATTGGCCATCACGGAAAACTTACACATTAGGATCGATGGATTTCTCATAGCTAGATGGTTCATAATTTTCCTTCTCTTTTGAACACATTGGAGTCCAATGCTTCTATGGTGAGAAGGGATGATAGGGATTAATCATATGGTTCACATTTGTCATGTTTTGTAATCAATAATTTAATGTTTGTTTGCAAGTAGTTTTGTGGATAAGATATTTAACCAAAATAATTAAATGTCATATTATCTAATGGAAGTTATCCGAAGCATTGTAATCCCTATTTATAGTCATTTTTGGTAATAAAATTATCAGTTCATAATTAAATATTTTTGTGTGTCTATTTGTGGGTGTTGCTATATCAAATATTGTATTTCATGGGGGTTAGATGAGCTTGGAATTTATGATAGATAAAATATTTTATTTTAAGGGAATTGACTTGAAATATAGTAGAGGATATTATGTTTCATTTTAATGGAATTGACTTGAAATATAGTAGTGGATATTGTGTTTCATTTTAAGGATTTGAATTGAAATATAGTAGTGGATATTGTCTCATTTTATTGGAATTGACCTGAAATATATTAGTGGATATTATGTTTCATTTTAATGAAATTGACTTGAAATATAGTAGTATATATTATGATTCATTTTAATGGAATGAACTTAAAATACATTAGTGGATAATGTGTTTCTTTTGGAAAATATCTAGGAATATATTAGTGGATAATATATCTAATTTGTTAGAAAATGATAATTAGTACACAATGTATTTACAATGATTTAAAGAGCTGAAATATGTTAGTGGATAATATATTTCATGAAATAGAAATGTACATTAGTGAATGATGTATTTATTAATCATATTAGCTAAATTTTGTTAGTGGATAATATGCCTTATGAGTTAGAGGTATGCATTAATGGTTAATGTACTGTATTTTATTAAATAAGTTTATATTATTATTAGTGGACATATATTTCATTATGGATAAGTGTTATTAGATAACACAATCCATGCTGATATGTAATAGTGTTTAAGTGGGTACTATGAGCAAGTAGGAGAAGGTTCTTCACCTCCTTGGTAATATTATATAGGAATAAATTTGAGAGGATTATGGGCTCTTTCATAATGATTTGAGGGGTGCAATGCTATGGTTGATGTGTAGTTACTTTATATTCTAAAAAATGAGATGTTCCTTTGAGCTTGGGTCAAGGGGAGGATATATCCTTTGGATAATGAACATGGAGTTTATTCAAGGGAATTATGGGGTTACCTTAGTGCTTTGTATTATGAATTAAAGGAATATTCATGTATTGGAAGAATGGGAATCATGGGATTATTATGTGTTTAAAAATGGGGTTCCCTTAGTGCTTTGTGTGCATACCCTTTTGATAGACTAAAATGGATAATCTATCTTATCATGGAGATGAGATAGCTTAATTGCAATACGCTTAGTTCACCTACATGGACAAACTTACGTATGGTGTAGAGATGGATATACCCTCTTTGATGGATTAAAAGAGGATAATTTGGCTCATCGTGAAGATGAGACAAACCACTTAATCATAGGGCTTGATATTGATAGACACATACATATAATAACTTATGCAAGGTGGGGATATATGGATCCCTAATGAATGTATAAAAAAACATCTCTCTCGAGTGGGTTGGATTTTTAGGTTGTTACACCCCTTAAGATAGATATGGTAGTAGTCCCCCTTATGGTCATCACTATCTCCACCCAAACCCATGCATGTGATGGTTTCAATGGACTTATACCCCTTTGTTATTGCTTTGTGGTGTATTGAGTGACCTCTTGTAGTTCCAATTACACTCATCAAATTATAATATGGCATCTTTATACTAGCACTAATGGGGATATCCTTGGGGATATGATATTACTATACCATATCTTATACCTAAGGGCCACCATAACATCATCCATTCCTATATCCATGTATAGTGGATCACCTAGGTCCTCCTCCATCCATCTACCCACTTTAGGAGCACCTCTAACTACTGATGGGTCTTGCTACACTTGTCAAAACTAGTAGTCCTCAAGATCAAAAATATCCTATAGAATGCCAAATTGGCATTGTACTCAATCAAAATGATATAGCTTCCACTCACCCTTCTTGGTGATTATCCACCAAATCCTTAGTACCTGAGCCTCTATATTATCTGCCTAGCCAAGGTGTATATGGCATAGTCACCATATGATTTTGTGCTCTTGTAGCTCATATATCACCCACATACCTAGTGGAAAGACACCAAAATATGCCCTATTCCCATGCTCATATTGTTTGCTCCACCTATATATTATTGGCTACTCTACATTGGGCAATGGCCCTAGTAGTGAATTTGAACTCCAAACTACGATGTGCTCCTAACACCACACTTGGAGAAAAGTTGTACAAACTAGACCTATCTATCAATTATACATGATGTTGTTATCTTTTGAATTTATAAACTTAAAGTAAATGCAACCGTTAGTATATAAATAAGCATACAATGTTATAACTATGATAATGGCTAACTAATATGCATGAAAATATGATAAGAAACTTCAAAAATAACTCAAGAAATATCCATTAATGAAATATCACAAAAATATACAATGCTATTCAATGAAGGTAACTACCTCTCCATATTTACAAAAATGCTCTACATTGTGTCTACTACTATTCTACCTATGCACTCCAAAACTTCTCTCTCACTTTTACTCTATGAAGGCCTGTTTATAATGAGATGAATCTCTTTGCCTTCAATATTCCCATGACTTCTCACTATTCTATTATAAGGACTTATGTACATGTGGACTACATGCACATTTACATCATTACATATTCTAACACGTGCATTTATTACATTGCTTTAATGAAGTACTTAAGTCCCAATAAACTCCTAATATAAATATGTACCCATGATGGTACATTAGTAAAGAACCAAATAATGTAATATAATCCAAAACCACCCTATATTACATTATTTTGGTATTGAAGACATTAGTATTCAATTAGAACTTCATACTTCTCTTCAATATGAATTTTGTTTTAATATTGAAGTTTGAGTTCTTCTTTCTTGCTTTTTTCCTTGTACTTGTTATTTGTGTTTGGATGTGTTTCTTCGTCTAGTATCTCTTGTTTGATTTGATCTAAATTCAGTTTGAAAATACTTTCCTCCATATTTTTCTTTTTGTCATGCTTCTTTTTCCTTCTTCTTCATCATTTCTACAATTTTATCAGCGGTATATCATCTCCATGATGGGTTAGTCTAGCGTCACAATAATATAGATTATGATTGTTGTTCTTCTTTTTGTTTTGAAATTTTTAAAAATTAATAAATGATAAATATATCATCAAATATTATTTTGGAGTAAGCATAACTACATTTTTAGTTATCCACCATGATCTGAAAAGAACTTCATTTAGATAACCTATTAATGTCAAAAAAATCCCTTCCTTTTCTTCTTTGAGAAATATTGAGAATCTTTCCGTTTTACTAGTGGATAAGTATTTATATCATTTAAAAGTATCTATTATATTTTGAGAATAAAATTCCAACTCATGCAATAGTTCCTTAGTATTGAATGTATTCCTCACAATTTCATCCATGTTTCATTTGGATAAATCTTTGAAGATGATTTCCTGATAGCTCACCAGTGTTTGGAGTATATGAATAAATACTAGTTAATAATTTTTTAGTACTTTTGAGTATATTTTGATAGAAATTTTGTAGTAGTCTACATTATTACTCCCTAGTAAGATTACTAAGCACTCTTCTTCAATTTTTAGAATCAATATTGAAAATACTTTTTCAAATTTTGTAAAAATATCCTTTTGAGTTACAAGTAATTGAGTAAATAATGAACTTGATAGTATGCTTAGCTTTCTAGATTTGCTTTAAGTTGAATTTATTTTGTCTCCCTAGTAAGGTGATGAAACACTTAGAATAATGTTCAACTTTTATCACTTTTCAATCAACTATTTTATCTCTTCTTATAGAAAGCTTAGAAATGCAAATTTTCAAAGGATAAGATCTCAATTTCTATGAGATACTTAAGTTGGATTCTCTATGTCTCTTAAATTTAAGTATGATACTAATGAAATAAATTATTACAAATAGAGTTTTATTTCCTTCTAAATTTGTAGATTTAAAATTTCTATGGTTTCAATTTGGTGTAGAATCCTTATATCTCCATAATTAGAAACATAGAATTTTTTTTAAATTAATTCTCACTAACCTTATATCTCCTTTTTTATGGTTTGAAAATGTTTGAAGCAATAATAATAAATATTTTAATGCTTCAAATTTCTACATCTTTCTCAATATAATAAAAATGCTTTCTAGAGATTAAAACCTAATTAATCCTATCATTCAATATCTCTAGAGTAGAAAGTTTAGTTGATTTCAATTTTAATAAACTTGCAATATAACTCTTACATTTAATTTTGACTTGCAAGCTCTTTGTAATGAACCAGAATATCTATGAATTAGATGGTGGTTGGATCCTTATCAAATTTGAGATGCTATGTAAATCTTTCACTATTTTCCTTTATAGAATTGTGTGCTATTCTCCAATGTTAGTATGCTATCATATGCTCTTTTATTCAACTAACAAGATTGCTCTTCTTCAACATCAATTTTTTGACCTATGCACTTCTATTCTCCTGGTGAATATGCTCTTCTTTAACATCGTCATGCTAATATATGCACTTCTATTATCCTGGAAAGCTTACTGTGTTATTTATTTTTTACCACTTTAACTATTAAATGCTACCTTAAATTCACTCCTTTTATCTTCAAAATGGCTCCATATTTATGAGCACTATACAAGTACTTCATTTTAAGGTATCTCTCTATATTCTAATGTTGTGTAAGGCGAGTAGTGCCAAGTGGCACTTACATTCTCTACTTTATTTGAAATGATCCTATTGCACCATATTCCAATGCTTATGCCAAGTGGTAATAAGATTCTTATCCTTCCACTATAACATATATATGGTAGGTGTTATAAACAATGCTTCCTTAAAAGTGATATGCTAGTGATAATTGATGCTTGTTGTGCACCTGAGTCATCTTCAAGAACGTGGCCAATACTCCCTCTTGTTTGCATGAAAATTCTTCTTGCATGTGGTGCAAGTCCTTCACCACTGTGCCCTAACTCCCTAAGCTATTCAATGTGTTAGTTTTATCTTTATTAAAGCTCATTTACTATAGGTTTTGATGATATTATAGAACTTTAATGATCGCTAATATTTCTATTGCATAGAAATGATAGTTATTATCTAAATGCTTCTATGGAAGTGATGTTTATTCTTCCAACTCTCCTAAAGAGTACCAACCAGATGTATTTTACAATTTCAATGATTGGTAACTCCTTGAATTTGAGTTGAACTTGGAGGATCTACATTGTAAATTTGATGTATCTCCTCCTTATCTAGATGGCATAAATTAACCAGGTTTGCTTTACCACTTGTAACAGATTCCACGTTATATATTTGAGACTAAACGAAATCCTTGATTTGGTGCAAGTTGTGTGGGTAAAATGATGCTTACTATTAGTGCCAACGATGCTACTCCCAACACTATTACATGGAAAAAATTCTATGATGCTTGCACCTTTTGATTTGTGTTACTTGGAGATAGATGTTGAGTTTTTCCTATGATGCCTTCACCAAGGCTTCCAACAATCAAGTATAACTCGCTTTGCATTCACCAGAGGCTACCAAATGTACCTTATTTTGCCTTCACCAGAGGCTATTTTGATATTGAATGTACTTGGATTGACATCCTTAGTGTAGCTATATATTCTGCTTATGCTTTCACCTTCTTCGTTGTCTTCTACTTGTAAGCAAATATCTAATATTGCTTGGGTGATGAATACAGGTTATTACTATTTGAGTTATCTCCATTTTCCTTGGATATAATTCATTTTTAAAGCTTTGTTGAGTATGTCTAATGATATGCTATGCAAACATAGACTGTGATGATATAGTTGTTTCCCCCCTATGATCTTAAATTAACTATTTTGGATTCTCGAAATGATTAGATAAAACCAAAGTCAATATTGCCTTACAAAATTTGGCAATACTTCTTTTGCTTGGCTATTTTTACACTAATAATCCAACCTTTTCAAACAATTTTGCACTATGGAATATGCAAATTTGTAGAACCTTATCTTTCTTGAATAGACAATAGATAGTTGCTATTTTTCTCTCTCGAAATATATCTAACTTCTATATTTATGTGAAAGTTGAACCTTGAATATTATAGCTTCTACACTACCTTGAAGACTTTAAATGAACCTTATTTATGCGGCCTTTTAAACCTATTTTGCACCTTTAATTGCATACCTTTTAAAATATGTAGATGATGATGATGATGATGATGTGAATAACCTAAATGCCACCTTTTTTAGATAGTATTGCAACTCTTCTAGGCTATCCAAAAATAGTTCTTTTGATCACATATTTGAAGTTTTAACACTCCACTAATCTGCTACCCAAAACCATGATTTTGTGGCTCCAATACTCATTTAGGATATACCTCAAAAATCTGAACCTTACTAGCTACTAATGTTACCCAAATTTTTGCTTCTTTTCTATCCTCTAATTTTAAGAATTTTAGATTGTAAAGAAATTAAGACCTTCATTGAAACACTATCCTTGAATCTTAAAAAATTGGTAGGAAATTCCTCCAAATCACAACTAATATTTCTCTCAAGAACCCTTTAATGGTAGTCCCCAAATCTATCATATTTGGTGGTTTCTCTATATCCTTTCTCCTTGTCAAAAATTTGACTTCAAACTAGGTATTGTTATCAATAATATAAAAGTATTGAGATATTTACCAATCTCCTTCGAAATGTGACAAAATTCTTGCCAAATCCTTCTCCCTTGGGCTTTTTTTCAGATAGTGATAATTATCCAAATTTGTTTTTTAATCTAGAGCTTCTCTTTGTTAGTAAATTTCCCCAATGATTTTTTCTAGGAACTCCTTCAATGAGGCTCTCCAAGACTTCTCCTCATTTATCCTTGAGACCTCTCCAAGGTCTTCAATATTGCAGTTTTAAAATACTTTAATGATACATTATTTGATCTCCATTGTGGATCTCCTAAATCTGCCACTGCTAAAATCTGAAATAGGACTTTTTATAGTCCTTATCTATCCTCAATATTCTACTATGGAAGTTCTTCAATAGGGCATTATATGGACCTCTTCTTTAATGTGAAGTTTTCAATATTCAATGGAGATCACAAATATCCAATATTCACTATTAATATTCTCCTAGAGTCTCTCCTTACTTCAATGGGGTCTTCAATATGCAATTCTTACAATGGGACCTTTTTCTCAAGACTCTAAATCTTCACTCTGTAACCTGTTGCTTCATGTACCAGATTGATTCCAAAGAAGATATTCTTCCTAGATCTTGTAGGAAGCTTCCAAAATTTCTTTGAATCTCCTTTATTTTTCAACAAAGTATTAGGAAATGATAAATGAAATTTCTATAAATATATAGAAAAACAATCTTCACCAGTTGGATTACCAATCTAGTGGAAGAATACTCAGTTCTAGTCTTCACAAGTTTTTTTACAACTCTATGGAAAAACTCTAGCTAATGGTAAATTCAAAATTTCTAAAAATAATATTTGCAATATCCTCTCAATATCCCTTGTGGTTTTCTCTATTTCCTATTGATCTACCAAGTTAGCTAATACCACTGTTAGATTTTGAAGATCTAAACTTAAAGGAAATGCAACCACAAGTATGTAAATAAGCATGCAATGTTATAAATATGATAATGGTTAGCTAATATACATAAAAATATGATAAGAAAAATTAGAAATAACTCAAGAAATAGCCATTAATGAAATCTCACAAAAATATACAATGCTATTAAATGAAGGTAACTACCTCTCCATATTTGCAAAAATGCTCTACATTGTGTCTACTACTATTCTACCTATGCACTCCAAAAATTATCTCTCACTTCTACTCTATCAAGACCTATTTATAATGAGATGCAACTATTTTCATTCAATATTCCTATGACACCTCATTATTCTATTCTAAGGACTTATGTACATGTGGACTACATGCACATTTACATCATTGCATATTCTAAAACTTGTGCATTTATTACATTTCTTTAATAAAGTACTTAAGTCCTAATAAAATCCTAATCTAAATATATACCCATGATGGTACATTAGTAAAAAACCAAATAAAGTAATATATTTAAACAAATATGCAACATCCAGTGCAAGCGGATTAGCACATATGGTCCCCATGCGAATCTAACTCCTTGATATCGTATGTCTACCACTAATCCTACCGGTTTACATGATAGGTATTATCTACTAGTATGGCACAACAACATCTCAACCACCCCACATTGTATAGATGTTAGTGCCCCAACTCCATATCAACATGGCATCTCATAGACATGGAATCCAATCTATTGGATAACATATGTTGGATCCCATGAAAACATCTCAGATGCCATCATCAACACTTGTGCCATGTAGAAAGTCCTTTCCCTAATGGAGATCCTCAATATGTGCCACACATCCTCTACTGTGATGGTCATCTCTCCTATCGATAGCCAAAATATGGATGACTTCGGATACCACCTCTCCACCAAAGCCATTAGTAGAGACCTATCCACCTTAATGCAAGGTATCTTCACAAGATGTAGTAGCCCCACATTCCCTAGTGTATCTCTATCTACTACTGTGAGATCTCTTACAGTCATCCCTTGTGTTATCGATTGCCACTCTTTGCTCTCGAGTACATATAGTTGTACAATTAACACTAAAGCATTCAAACATTTTAATTAATCTCATCATGATCATAATTAAAAAAAATTGCAAAAATAATTTAATTCATGCCCCAAGATGACCATGCATGAATTTGGTATGGCCACTTGACAAAATTCATACCCCACAATGATTTTTTCTAAAAAATTACTAAATGGTGATTTAGGAGTGCCATCCTTATTTTTCTTCTTCTCAAGAGCTCTTTTATCCTCCTTGCACGGTGAAAATTAGCTCCTCTTCCCTCCATTTTTTCTCTCTCTTCCTTTTCTTTTCCCTCCCTTTCTTCTCCCTCCTCCCCTTCTTTTTTCTTGCTCCTTGTCTTTTCTATTTTTCTTATTTACTTTTCTTGTTGTTGCTTTATTTGTTCACCTTATTTCGAGCTTTCTTTAGAAATATCATATTCATTCAAAAACTTGAGGGGGTATCCTAGCCTTAGAGGCATTAATGGCAGTAATATCTTGATTTGCATGTAAGTTTGTAGTGTTTAGGATGACACCTCTTTTTGCACTGCCCCTCCATCCATACCTGACCACATTTTTTTTGTGTTCATCGTTTTTACCCATAGATGTCTACATATTTATTTGATGCATTTATTTGGCCATAAATGCATAAAATAGGGGGAAAAATGTAGACATGGAATATTGACCCATAAAAATAAGTCAATATTTCCTTAGATATTTAGGAAGCCACCCAAACTTGTAAAGTGCAAATTTGGACCCTGTTTTCCCTCTTCTTTTAACCCTTTCCCCTAGCCTTACCAAATTCACACTTGACCCATTCAAGGTGTGAATTTGGCTTACAAAATTTACACCCTATAAGGATGGGGTACAAATTTGACTTTTTAGGGATTTATCTCTTAAAATCCCCCCTCGTCGGACCCTTTTGACATTAGCTCTTGCCTACGGTGAACTTTTGTTTTCCCACCTTTAGCCCTTCAAAATTCTTATAAACGAAGGGTTGGATTCCTATTTTTCAAAGAAATATCTTCCTTAAGTGATTTTAATGATATATACTTATTTTCAATGCTAACAAGTGCTCTACTGCTATGGGATTGCTATTTTGTAGTTTTGTTCTTTGGTGTTAGCTACTCTTGGTGAACAAGTGGAGGAGTCTTGATGATTGGTGAGGTCTATCACCTTGGGTTGCTTCATTTACCTTATGATTTCACCTTGATTCCTCCATCATCTAACTAGGTTATTTACTTTTATTATTAGTTGTTAGATCTATTTTTTGTTATTTTGCATTACATTTTTTATGTTTTGGGACCCAAAAAGTGTTCTCAATCAAATTTACACCCTGTTCATATAGGGTGTAAATTTGGTGAGACAAATTCATGGCCACAAATTATAGAAAATAGATTTGGTCAATTAGGGCTTGGGGATAATTTCCTACTTTCCAAAATCCTAATTTGCATTGTGCATGCTAGCTTTTTGTTATATCCATTCTATTTGTATTTCATTTCGATGTTGCATGCTTGTTTCATTTTATTTTGCTTGTTCCAAAAGTCAAAGATCATTTTATTTTTGTATAGTTAGATAAAATGACCAGTGGGTATTGACTATTGCACCTCCAAGCTTAGTCATATAGTGGCCTAAGAAGCCCCTAAACATTGATTAAATTTTCTAGGGTTTATAAGTTGTTTCGTAGAATTTAACCTATTTTGATATTTTGGATACAAGTTAAAGCTAGGATCAACCATCCGATCAAAAAAGTGCCCTAAATAAATTTCTTAGGATTTTTATTGTTTGCTTTCTATCTATTTCATGTTTAAACATAATAAAAATAAAAATATTTTTATTTTATTTCTAGGCATTCAAAAGAGGAAAAGCATATAGTTGGCATTCTAGAGTTAACTTTGTTTGTGCATTCTATTAAACCCTTATTGGAAAATAAAAATATTTATTTTATTACAAGTTAGGGTTTATTCATAATTGAAAATCAATAATCATACTAGGGTTAGCTTCTTTTCTTCTTGCATTATTGCTCATATTGCATTGTTCCTTCATTTCCATAGCTTAGCTTTTAGAAAGATCAAAAATAGGTGTTTGTTCAATATACACATCAAAATTTCCATCCCTAGACTTGGAGAAAGTCCTAAAACTATTCTTAGTGAACCCTTTGATTCCCAAACCCTCGAGTGTAGAAAAATATAACACACCCCTATGGTCACCTTGGATATCAATGGATCTAGTTGAGAATCGTACGTGGCTGGGTAATTTTCCTCCTCTATAACTAGTAATCCCTATCTGATGTGTGACATTCCAAAGTGAGAAAATAATCTCAAAGCAAGTTGACCAAATTACCTTGATGGTTTTATCCTAGGTGTTAATAGAAGTAAACCTATGTATAACAAGGGTTATAAATCCTTCTAACCCTAGGAACCCTTCTTTCTAGTATTGCATGCTCCACCCTATGCTTTTAATAATACACTAACATCTAGTATATACATGACTATTGTATTTTTCATCTATGTGTCACTTGTATACTCCATGCAAATGCATCCTATGACTTGGTTGTGCTAAAATCACGTTATGACCATGTTCCTAAGTGGATTATAATCCATGCATAAATTAAACTATTGCTTGGGTTGAACCCTATATGGGTTTCCCTTTCAAAGTCCCTTTCCTTGGATAAATAGCTAAGGTGCAGTTAGAAAAGTCAATCACTCCTAACATCTTGGATTAATTGTCCACTTTCTTAAAATAAATTGACCCCCACAAAGTGGCTTCAAATCAAGTGATCCACTTATAAATTTTATCAAATTGCTCATTGAGAACAATAATATTCCAAAGGAAAGTAAATTTATTAGAACCACACTAGCCAACACATTCCTATACAAAGTTTTCCAATTTCAATTAAACTAGAAAATCAATTGAGAAATCAAGTGAATCATAATGTATCACTAGTGAATTGCTTGAATCACCTAAAACATCGAAGTACACTTTATAATAGTGAATAATTTTTTTTGTAAGTGAATCAGTTGTATTTTTGTGTAAATCTTACCCAATGAGCATATTTTCCTAAGTGCCCATAAAAGGAGGGAATATTTCTATTTAATGAGTGAATTTATCATCTAGTTGAGCAAATTGCTTCCTTGCTCAAAACTTGGCAATTTTTTTGATCTCTTAGAATTTCCAACTCTATAGCTAGACCATCGATTCCAACTATACCATGTGGGGGTAAATCATCCATAGATAATAAATCATCTACTAAAAGAAACATCAATTCCAAAATCTATAGCTAGACCATGTGGGAAATGTAGAACCCATTTATGTAGCGGAGGGCATTGAAATACCCTCCTGAGAAGTGAGTAAAATATCTTACCGCTTCTATGATGAGGTGTATGAATAAAACATGGAGAACTTTAAGGGAAAGCACCGATGTTGTTAGATATTTCTAGGCAACTCATGAAGTCCCAAGAATGATCATATGGAAAATTTTATCTAGGGAGGACCTATTTATTATCTATATCGATGGATTTTTAACCATGCCCTCTGAGTTAGTATTTTTTCCTAGCTACATGTTTAATCTTAAGTATGCTAGAAAACTCGAATACAAGGATTTGAGATATTTTAGAGGGTAAAATAAAACCAATTTCTATCCACTCAAGTAGCCAATCATGTAGATAAATCATAATCTATGAGGGTTCTACCATGTCATGGAAGAGTACAAAGGGACATGTACCTAGAACAACTAAGGGATAGGTGGTCTACTAACCCAAAAGGATATTTCAAATATAAGCTTAAGGTTAAGAGTTTGGATAACCCAAGTGAGGAGTTAAACCCTACCACCTTATGAAGTACACATATATATGAGGAAAAAATCCATAGATGGTACAACAATACACTAGAATGATATATATTTTTTACCAAGACCAAGGATAATATTGATCTAGAAAAAATGAACCATAAAAAGTTGAGGGCCTTGAGAAAATTTAGATATTCAAATAGGAAAATCCTAGCTTGTTAGAAGATGTGCTATGAAACAAATATGTCAACAAGACCAATAAGAGATGAACCATTTTATGACCAATTATTTTCCATATAAAACTTAAAGAATACCAAAAGAAACAATATGATAGACAAATATTCAACAATATCATATAGTACATGAAGTACATAATGTGCCCTATATTAAAACTATATTTCCATATAATAAATGACACCAAAAATAGTGAGCTCAATAATATAACAAATTACAATAGAAGGAAAATAGAGGTTCAAAATATATGGATCCATGTTTGAAAATATAGTAGATCAAGAACGAAAACTACAAATAATTCAACTTGAGGAAGAAAAAATCCTTAAAGAGGAACCCCTCTCAAGTTGAAAATGGTCATAGCCATGGTCAAAACTAATCCACTTTCACTTTTATTCTACTCTCCATTTCTCCTACTTATTTCTCCATTATCATTTATATTCCTACTTATCACTCTTCTCCCACCCCTTTTTTTACTACACTTCACCCTCTACCAATGACACTCATGGTTCTCTTGGAGGTACTCCATATCCAATCATCATGATCACTCTTAGTACTATGGCTATTTATTCATTTACATCACCATATATTCAATTATCCACCATGCAACCACTAGTACCATATACACTTTTCCCTTCAACATCATCTACCTCTTCACCAATGGTCTCTCTACTAGTAGAAATGTTAGTACACTTAGCTTTAGGACCAAACCCTTCCATACCTACAACATTCATGACCATATTCAATTAATTTAGTCCATAAACTAGCTCATCCTGAGCATGCCACCCACCATCCTTGGCTAGGCTACTACTATAAGTGACACCATCACCCACTCCATTTGTGTTGACTGAATCTACAAAAGCTCCTCTAAATATAGTGCAATCATAGGTCCAAGCCAGGTATTTAAGTGGGAAGTGGTCTATGAGAGTAAGGAATTTGATTTCCAAAAGTCATTTTGTGTCCTCATCATGGAGGAGAAGAAACTAAATAAATAATATAACTAGTTGAGGATTAAGACCTTCAAGGTTCTAGTTTTAATGTGGTCATAGTTGGCATCCAAGAGGCATAAGATCATCATTAAATAAGCTATAAAAAGTGATATATTCAAGATTATGGCATCCACTATTGAATTTATTTTTGGGGTTTTGACGTTGGATTTGATTCAATTAAATCCTTACCAAATGGTCCTACCCATAAATCAACTCTCAACTAGTGCAATGATGAAGTTAGCTAACTAGTAGTAAGTGAAAAGACACTTAAAAAGGAAAATGAATAGCTTGATGAAGAATTAACACAACTTAAATTTGAAAAGGAATGGATCTAATAGAAAAATGAGACAGTGAAGAAGGATGCTTGTAAAAGGAATCAATTGAAGAAGCAAGTTGAGTTCCTCGATCCCCAACTTGATAAGGCTAAGAAAAAAAGATAATAATATGAAGATTTATCAAAAAATCTTGAACAAGGATAGAGCTAGTTGACCATCACCCGTATTAACATTCAGTCATGGCATGTATGTGTGGGCTAGTTATCCATATTAATTTCTAACCAATTCATTATGATATTATTCTTCTATAAGGTTTATCTTTAGTGGCATATTCTACTAATAACCCTATATTTATCTAGTTGATAGACTTGAGTGGTTTATGAACCCCACCACTTTACAAACTCTTTTTCAATGGAGTAATAGGCTTACAAGTGTAATCCATTAGTCATGCATATATGAAATTCCTTACCCTTATTAGCATTGAGTAAAATGTTGGGTCATGACACATGTGTGGGGTAGTTGATCCTATTATTTTCTAATCATTTCATTGCAACACTTAGTTATCATTATTTAATATAGTGTGTGAGTATATTAATAATCCCACATTGATTTGATTATGGTACTTAAGTACTTTATGAGCCTCACCACTTGTCAAACTATTTTTTAGTAGAGCAATAAGCTTATAGGTGCAAGCACCTAGTCCTATTTATGTGGGATTCCTCACCACTAATGACATCAAGTCAGGACATGTGTTGGTTATAGCTGGACCTCTTGCTTTCCAACCATTTTATTATGATGTTCTTATTCTACAAATTATTGTTTTCATTGTGGCATATTCCTATTATGTAATTTTAATCCATGTTAATACTTAGTTTTCCTTAGTTTGTGTAGTGTGTGCATCCCACCTTGATTTGATCATGGGACTTGAGTGACTTATGAGACCCACATCTATCAAACTCTTTATCAAGAGGATAGCAGACTTAGAGGTGTAGACCCTTAATATTTCTTATAGAGGAATTCTCATCCTTGTTAATATCAAGGTGTGCCACATGTGTGGAAGGTAGTTGGCCCTCTTGATTTCTAACTGATTCGTTGTGATGCTCGTATTATTTGAGTTATTTTCATAGTAGTATACATGTTATTTTCATAGTAATATACTTTGATAATAAATTTTTTTTTCCACTTGGTTCTCTAAATCAATATATCAAATCATAAATTGATTATAATAATTATTGAGTGATAGATTTATGACAATTTGTTTGGATTATGAAGTAGGTTTGCCAATGGAATTTTTATATCTTACTTCTTATATTCAAATATACCATGAGATATTGGAAAAATAATGAGTGAGGGAACTTTTTATGATGTGTGGGTGGTTCTCATTGTAAAGAGGAGGATTTGAATAAAAAATTACCTCTTCATAAAATAAGTTGTATAGAAAATGAAAATGGATAGGTATATTCTAATATACCAAGAGGTCTTGGCAAAATAGTGAGTAAGGGCACTTTTTATGATGTATGAGTGGTTCTCATTGTAAAGAGGAGGAATTGAATAAAAAAATACCTCTTTATAAGATAATTTGTATAGAAAATGAGAATGGATAGGTTTAGCTCTTTTCTTTTTTATAATTTATTTAAAATAATAACATCCTTTTACATATAATCCTTTTGCATTCCTATATTGACACTCTCCCTCTCTCTCTTTCTCTCTATATCTATCCTTTGTATTATTGTGGATAAAATAAGGATACAAATTATGATTTTTTCTCAATGTGTATTAATATTTTAATGAGAATAATTATAAATATCTTAATTTAAAAGTATATGTTAAAAGTGTTGTCAATTAGGATAAAAATTTTAACCAATTTAACTCATGCCATTTAATTAAAGGTTAAAATTCAACTAAAAAAAATTGATCCTCATTTTATGATGATAAACTCTTTACTCCTCAAGATTTGATCCAAACCCTTGGATAAGTATTTTAGTTTACCCATGGAGTTTATTTTTTTTTCAAACCCTATACATGGAATTTAAATTCTCTTCAAACCCTATACATGGAATTTAAATTCAGTCCAAACATCATAGGATAATTTATATGACCATTATATACAATAGAAAAATAATCTATATAATAATGTGTAGTGACCCCAGGACGCACACACTTCTCCTTTTTACTCTACTTGTAATGATATTAAAAACCCAAGATGAAATGGAAGACAATGAAAAATCATATAACACGAAATAACAAAGATTGATCTCTTTATTTGTATTGAAACTTGGTTACATGTCGGTCCCTCTTAGGGATACCCATTTCGATACAATAAGGTTACAAATAGGTAAAGAGTGCCCCTTTTGCTAAGAGGTGGTGTGCTTATAAAGGCTTCCAGGTTTCACGCATGGAAATGTATGAGGGATTACAGATGCCTCCTTCTCTAGGTTTGTTTCCTAGAGGGATCCCTTTGCTCTCGTATGTTGCAAAATTTATCCGATGAACCTATGGCCCTGTAAGCAATGAAACAAAAACACACACTTAAATATCTAAGATTGCTTCCTCGGATGAGGTTGTTAGTAGTAAAAACATTTAACAAAAATATGATGAAACTATGCTATGAAATCATGTAAATCTATGCTAATGATATGAAAACATGAAGAAATAGAATAAAAGAAGCTATGTCTAAAACCTAAGCTAAGCCTTTAGGACACTATCCAAGACAATGGCCTCTAAGGTAAACCTTGCTCTCTTTGCCCCAAAGCTATGGGTCAAATCCTATATCTAATGTTGAAACAATAGGTGTTATGCTCTTCAATCCATCAAGGCTTCGCCGTACACTTGATCTCCAAGGGAACTCTCCAAGTCTTGAAATATCTCCTCAATGAAAGATGTCTCGATATCTCTTTGTGATATATGATTCTTTTGGGTGCTCTTAGGCTTGCACATTTTATAGTGTGAAACCCTAGGTCTATGTCCAAGCCCTATGAATGAATTTCTCATGTGTAGTGCAAGTTAGCATGAGAAGCTTTTGTCCTTTGTCTATGTTTGAAGGCCAGTTAACTGAAATCTAACTACCCACTTGAGTCTCCTATGCGAACTGGTCATTAGCATGAGAATATTTTGTCCTTTGTTTATGCTTGGAGGTTAGTTAACTAAAGTTTAAATGCAAACTCAAGCCTCCTATGTGAACTGGTCATGAAAAGGAATGCAAAGTTACTCCCGCTCACCTTTATTGCATGCAGATTGCCACTTTTGCTTGTGATTAGGCCTGTTTGTTGGCAAAACTGCTTCTTATGGCTTAGTTGCTATTGTTTGTAGCGACTAAGATCTGGCCACTATCGTCTACAATAGCTAAGGTCTGGCCGCTCTAGGCTTGAGCGGTTAGGATCTGGCCACTCTTGGCTTGAACAGCTAGGCTTGGATGGCTTCAAAAGGCCCCAAACGAGTGGTGAGAACAACTATTGATGCTTGGAAAGTCCAAGATTATGTCTTATTATCTTATGAATGTGTCTATGTGAGAAACTCCCCTAAGCATGACACGATTTAGATGTCTACATAATGCATTCATTTAAAAACATAATACTAAATGTAAATATGTATCAAAAATAAAAAACCTTGAGAGTTTCAAAGGTTGTGCAAAAAATGCCATTCTATTAAAAAATAAAATTAAAATTTCACAACTTTTAAATTTTTTCTACCATTACTAATAAAAAAATATTATTATATACATAAAAAATACATTGAATAGTCAATTAACATCAAGTGAAGGTCATCATGCTGAATTTTTTATCATGATGTGGATTCTTTTCAACATGATTGACTATCTCTAATCACTTTTCATACATATGTTTATATGGATATGATAGAGATATCATCTCCAATGACTTCAATAACTACCTTTTATCATGGAAATATACTTATGATAAGATAAGAAATAAATAAATATTGATCAAAATATTTCATCGATATCAAGGAGGATAACAATATTCTTTCTTGGGTGACAACCAACTTGAATTTATTATTCCTAATCAATCAATTGTGAAGGAGCCACAACATGAGGATGAGATGCTAGGTGGAAGGCTTGGGTTGAAGGAGACACAACATGAGGTTAAGATGATAGGTGGAAGGCTAGGGATGAAGGAGCTGCAACATGGGGCTGAGATGTTGGTTGGAAGAATGGGGATGAAGGTGCCACAACATGAGGCTCAAATATTGGGTAGAAGGCTTGGGATTAAGGAGCCACAACAGGAGGATGAGATGTTGGATTTAAGTCTTGGGCTAAAGGAGCCATAGTATGAGGCTAAGATGCTGGATGAAAGGATTAGGCTGAAGGAGTTGCAACATGAGGTTGAGATTTTGGGTCATCTACAAATTTTATGTGGCTTCATTTTTTGATTTTGTGTGCCTATGGGGTTAGAACCTACAAGGATTGGGGTGTTCTCATCCCTTGTTTGAGGATTTCAAGGTTTTTATTCTTGGTTATTTGCTAGGTGAGGATTACCATTGATATTTCTATGGTAGTGCCCATGGTTTCTAGGGTTGTAGTTTTAGTTTCTAACTTGTTGAGCTTTGATGGTTCACATTAGCTTTGGTTGATGCTAGTGATCTTGTTGGTTGGAGTCTCCTCTTTTAGTTCAAGTTTTAAATAATTTTTTGAGAAGGTTCTATAGGAATTATCTCAAGATATCTTCAATGGGTTCCTAAAGTCTTCTGGTTGGTGCGATGCAAAATTCTCTAGCCAGTTTTGTCTTAGTCCCATATCCTTGGTTCCTAGTGGTTTATTGCTATAGTTTTGGTGTTTATTAGTCAGGTTTTAGAATTTTAGTTTCCATATTGGTCCTAGTTATTTGAGGATTTGGGATTCAATATTATTTCTTGCTAGTTCTAGTTGTAGAATTTGTTAATATCACTATGAAATTGAGAGGGGGGGTGAATCAGTGTAGCTCTTAAAAACTTAAATCTTCAATTCTTAATGCTAAAACAATGAAAGCTTAAAACTCAATAAAGCAAATATACCAAAAGAGCATCACACAACACAAGATGTACTGAGGTTCACCAGTTTTGGCTACTTCTCAAAATTGACTACTTGGACTCCCATCCAAATCTAGCCTTTGCAAAATATCAATTTTACAATCAATTTACTAGCACCCACTGGAAGGAGCACCAACCCATGATTTATCTACACCAATAGAAAGGAGCACCAACCCTTGATTTATCTGCACCAACAGAAAGGAGCACCAACCCCTGATTTACCAGCACCAACTGGAAGGAGCATCAACCCCTGATGCCAAGCACCAACTTGGACTTCTGTTCTGAAACTAAAATATTGACATAAATATGCCTTCACTTTTAAAAGACCCTGACTAGTCTATTGCATTCTCAAAATTGCCCACTCTTCACATACTGCACACCTCTCTCGGTCACCTCTCATGCGCCTCTCGCTTTAATATCGAGAGCCCCTCTTCTTGTAGCACTTTCACACTATTTCAACAGCACATAATTCTTCGTGCAGACATCAATTTATAACCATATTGTATCTTCGTAACTCCAAATGTAACTCCTTTCATTTCTCATGCGCCACTTGTTAGTTGTAACGCCTTCTAACTGTAACTCCTTTTGTATATATATAGGGTAGGCTTTTTGTCAAACAAATTACATGTTATGAATTGACACATATACCCCTACCATGAATGTTCATCTTCTTGGTCATAACTGTTCGTATTCCTTTCTGTGCATGCATGCATTTTTTATTCTATTTTTACGACAGTTCGATTTCTCCTTCGATTGTTCTTTTATTAGTTGCATGATTTTCTTTTGTAACGGCCCCTATAACTACTATATAACTTCAGTTAACGATCACATATCTTATTTCGGCTGGGTTCTCTTCTTAGCTCACAAAAACACAACATGTCACGATATCGCGACACTTTCGCCTCCTTGCTTCTTCTGTTTGCTTGTACCCACGAAAACACATGTCACGATATCACGACACTTCTGCCTTCTTACTTTCTCTCTCCTCTTAGAGTCAAAAAAATGTGACATGTCATGATATTGCGACACTTTGTCATTCTCTTCATTCCTGCTCTCTTCAAGTTGTGAAAATTTGACATGTCGCAAAATCACGACACTTTTCCTTCTCTGCCTTCCTGCTCTTTTCAAGTCGCGAAAATGCGACATGTCGTGATATCGTGACACTTTTCCTTCTCTACCTTCCTGCTCTTTTCAAGTCGTGAAAATGTGACATGTCACGATATCGTGACACTTTTCCTTCTCTGCCTTCCTCTTCGCTTTGGACCACAAAAATGCTACATGTCACGATATCGCGACACTTTTTCCTCCTTGCATTTTCTCTTCGCTTCGGACCGCAAAAATGAAACATGTCACGAAATCACGACACCTTTTTCTCTCTCCTATTTCTCTTTGCTTTGGCCCGTAAAAATGAAACATGTCACAAAATCGTGACACCTTTTTCTCTCTCCTCTTTCTCTTTGCTTTGGCCTGCAAAAATACATGTCGTGAAATTGCGACACTTTTTATTTCAGACTCTCTCTCTTGCAATATGTCGCGAAATCATGACACTTTTTCTACTTGCATTTTTCTCTTCCAACATGTTGCGAAATCATGACACTTTTTCTTTCATACTATCTCTCTTGCAATATGTCACAAAATCATGGCACTTTTTTTGCTCGCATTTTTCTCTTCCAACATGTCACGAAATCACAACACTTTTTATTTCGTACAATCTCTCTTGCAATGTGTCGCAAAATCATGACACTTTTTCTATTGCATTTTTCTCTTCCAACATGTCGCAAAATCATGACAGTTTTGCTTTCTTGCTCTTTCTCTCCGAACATGTCGTGAAATCACGACAGTTTTGCTTTCTTGCTCTTTCTCTCCAAACATGTCATGAAATCACGACAGTTTTGCTTTCTTGCTCTTTCTCTCCAAACATGTCCCGAAATTGCAATAGTTTTCCTTTCTTGCTCAACATGTCACGATATCGTGATAGTTTTCCTTTCTTGCTCAACATGTCACGATATCGTGACAATTTTCCTTTCTTGCTCAACATGTCACGATATCATGACAGTTTTCTTCCTTGTGATTTTCTTTTGATTTTTAGCATATGGGCTACTTCGATCTTTTGGATAATCACTGTACATACTTTGAAGATCATCTTAAGTCCTGTCCACTGCATCAACCGATATGTCTAACTGTGTTGACAAAAATGACAATATACTGTTGCTGCACCTTGCTCACCAATCTCCCCCTTTGGAATTGTTGGCAACATACATGTAATTTCCTATAATTCTTCTCCCCCTTTGACAATAATACCAAAGGGCTACTGCAGACTCCCCCTGAGTCCATGCACAACATTCTCAGGCACACGTTATGACAGTTAGCAAAAATTACAAATATGAGCAAAAATATAATCAAATATATAAATGCTCCTTCTACGTACAACCCGTTGTCGTTGCAATATATTTTGCCTCTACTGTGGATAAGAAAATTGACTCTTGTTTCTTACTGTTCCATGCAGCCAACCTGTCTCCAAGATAGAATGCACCTCCACTGGTACTCTTTTTGTCATCTACACATCCTGCCCAAATCTGCATCTGGAAATCTATCCCAACACTGTCCTCAAATCTGTCCCAGCATTGTCCTCAAATATTTCCCAAAGGCCTTCTTCAAAGGCTCAATCAAATCAACTCAACCAATCATCACCAAGCTGGAAACCATCTGGCTGCTCAATATAAACCTCTTCTTCAAGCTTCCCATTCAAAAATGTTGATTTCACATCTGTCAACAAAATTGACAAGTGACTCACACTTGTACCAACTTTTGTCCAACACTGTACCAACACTGCAATTTTATCGAAACACATATATGCGACTAGGGCAACATTCTTTCACTAATCAAATTATCTAAACTGTTATAATCCTTAACTTTGGACAGTGGCAGTAAGAACCATCACCAGTACATCAATGACATATAGCAATACTACCAATAATGACAACTCTCAATTTAATCACCACCCTTCATGACACTTCCACAAACTACATGAACTGAAAACATACTTCGACAACTATACGACAACTTCCCTGATTACTTGCCTTTCATCCTCAGGTAATAAAACAAATACATAGGAGCATTAAAATGAAACTTCAAGATTGCTCCCCCTGGGGATGTGCTACCTGGAGTTGCTTAGTGCAATAGCGGAGTAATCTCCTTCAGTCCAAGGAGACATGTTTTCCTCTCTTCTTTCTTTCTCCAATATTTCTTGAACTTAGGCTGAAGGTTTTCAACTGCATCCCTATTTTGAACCTTTTTGTGAACTTGAACATTTCTCTTGGGTGGTTGTCTCTTGTACATCCTTGATGGATGATTATTTTCCTTTCTTTGATGCACATGATTTCTTCCCTGTCCGTGTTGCATTCTTTGCATCTGATGAAATCTACTGTCTTGCCTTAGATTAGATACAAAATTTCTTGGACAAGACCTTGTTATGTGCCCATGACCATTACATTTAAAACATTGCACATGGTGTTCAAAAAATGTATTTCTACCAGCATAACTCTTTGATCTATTATTCAATCCACAATACATTTCCTTGTGACCATAAAGGTTGCATCTAAAACAATGGCAATTACAAGTATTATTATTAATAAAGTGAGAGTGATAGAACCTCTTTTGTTGTGGTTGTTTTGCTGTAGATCTCCTTTGAGATTTTCTTCATTTGAAGATTCAATTTCAAAATTTTCTTGCTTTGATCCTTTAGCAGTGGACTTCTTCTCTACAGATTTAGAAGATGAAGGTTGTTTAGCTTCATATCCAAGACCAAGCTTAGACATGGGGCTTCTTTGTTGCCTTATCATTTTATCTAGCAACTCTGTGCTCTTCTCAAATTTGAGATTTGTATTGGCCTCTTCTAGTTGTTTCCTCAATAAAACAATCTCCTCTTCTTGTTTTCCGCAAACATTGCTTTTATCATCCAGGTGTGACTTCAAAGCTTCTTCTATTTTCTTGGATTTATGAATTTACAAGAAGAGATCTTCAATATTATCCTCATATTCTTCCAACTTCTTAGATAGTCTTTTTTTATTTTTTCTTTCTATACCCAACTCTTCAAGTGCAACGATCAACTCACCTTCTAGATATACTTCAGCCTCAGCCTCAAGTTTTTTATTATATTCCTATTTTTCCTCTATTTTTTCTTCTTCGAATGCCATGAAAAGAGCTTCATCTATTTCTTCTTCAGACTCCTCACTGGAGCTATCTTCTGATGAACTGACATTCTTGGAGATGAAACTTTTCTTCCTAAAGTTGTTGTTTCTAAAATTTGGTTTTTTCTTCCAGTCACTTCTTTCTTGGTGTGATCCTTCATCACTTTCGTCCTTCTCATTAAGTGGACATTTAGCTACAACATGCCCAACGCCTCCATAGTTGAAACACTTAAATGGTAGCCTTCCTCTATATTTTATTTTTCACCTTATTAGTTTCTGAACAAAGTTTGCTTCCATTTCATCTGATGTCTCTTCTTCCTCAGTTTCTTATTTTTCTTTTATATTTTTATGTGCTTTAAAAGCAACTTCTCTTTTTGTGGGTTTGGTTTTTCCTATTCTCATCTCATATGCAATCAAAGAACCATGCATCTCATCCATACTAAAAATATTTAGATCTTTAGCTTCTTCTATTGCTGAAACTTTAGAATCAAATCTTTTGGGAAGAGATCTTAGTACCTTTTTCACAATGACATCTTCCATTTTCTCATCCAGTCCTCTAATCTCATTAATGATTCCATTAAATCTCAGCATGTATGCCTCTATGTTCTCATCGTCATTCATATTTAATGCTTTGAACTGAGCTTGATGCGTTTGTAACTTGGCATCCTTGATCTTATCATCTCATTTATGAATGCTCCTCATTTTTTCCCATATTTATTTTTCTATTTTACAACCCATAATTTTTACTAGTTCATTGTCCATTAATCCACACATGATAGCATTCTTTGCTTTTGAGTTATTCTCAAATAATTTCTTACTAGCAGCATTGGTTGGAGAAGTGGTGGGTATTGTGTATCCACTATCTATCGAATCCCAAATGTCGTATCCCAAAGCACAAAGATATGTCTGCATCCTGAGTCTCCAAAATGTGTAATTAGTTCTGTCCAACAAAGGTGCTTTGTTTGATGAGAAACCTTCACCACCTGCCATTGTGTCACTTCCAAGATCACCCTAGCTAATTTAGCCTGACAAGAGAAACTAGCTATGATACCAAATTTTAGTATCACTATGACACTAAGAGGGGGGGTGAATCAGTGTAGCTCTTAAAAACTTAAATCTTCAATTATTAATGCTGAAATAATGAAAGCTTAAAACTCAATAAAGCAAATATACCAAAAGAGCATCACACAACACAAGATGTACTGAGGTTCACCAGTTTTGGCTACTCCTCAAAATTGACTGTTTGGACTCCCATCCAAATCTAGCCTTTGCAAAATATCAATTTTACAATCAATTTACCAGCACCCACTAGAAGGAGCACCAACCCTTGATTTATCTACACCAACAAAAAGGAACACCAACCCTTGATTTATCTACACCAACAGAAAGGAGCACCAACCCCTGATTTACTAGCACCAACTAGAAGGAGCACCAAACCCTGATGCCAAGCACCAACTTGGACTTCTGTTCTAAACATTGCCCACTCTTCATATACTACACACCTCTCTCACTCACCTCTCGTGCGCCTCTCGCTTTAATCCTGAGAGCCCCTCTTCTTGTAGCACTTTCACACTATTTCAGTAGCACATAATTCTTCATGCAGACGTCCTTTTATAACCATATTGTATCTTTGTAACTCCAAATGTAACTCCTTCTTTCATTTCTCATGCACCACTTGTCAGTTGTAACGCCTTCTAACTGTAACTCCTTTTGTATATATATAGGGTAGGCTTTTAATCAAACACGTTACATGTTATGAATTGACACATATACCCCTACCATGATTGTTCATATTCTCGGTCATGACTGTTCGTATTCCTTTCTATGTATGCATGTATTTTCGATTCTATTTTTATGACTGTTCAATTTCTCCTTCTTCAACTGTTCTTTTATTAGCTGCATGATTTTCTTTTGTAACAACCCCTGTAACTATTGTATAACTTCAGTTAACGGTCACATATCTTATTTCGGCTAGGTTCTTTTCTTAGCTTGTGAAAACACATGTCACGATATCATGACACTTTCACCTCCTTGCTTCTTCTGTTTGCTTGCACCTGCAAAAATACAACATGTCGCGATATCGCGACTGTTCTACCTTCTTACTTTCTCTCTCCTCCTAGAGTCATGAAAATGTGACATGTCGCGATATCACGATAGTTTTTCATTCTCTTCCTTCCTGCTCTCTTCAAGTCGCAAAAATGCAACATGTCACGAAATCGCGACACTTTTCCTTCTCTGCCTTCCTGCTCTTTTCAAGTCGCAAAAATGCGACATGTCGCGATATCATGACACTTTTCCTTCTTGGCCTTCCTGCTCTTTTCAAGTCATGAAAATGTGACATGTCGCGATATCGTGACACTTTTCCTTCTCTGCCTTCCTCTTCACTTTGGACCGCGAAAATGCTACATGTCACGATATCACAACACTTTTTCCTCCTTGCATTTTCTCTTTGCTTCGGATCGCAAAAATGAAACATGTCATGAAATCGTGACACCTTTTTCTCTCTCCTCTTTCTCTTTGCTTTGGCCCACGGAAATGAAACATGTCGCGAAATCATGACACCCTTTTCTCTCTCCTATTTCTCTTTGCTTTGGCCCGCAAAAATACAACATGTCACAAAATCACGACACTTTTTATTTCAGACTCTCTCTCTTGCAATATGTCGCGAAATCATGAAACTTTTTCTACTTGCCTTTTTCTCTTCCAACATGTTACGAAATTGCGACACTTTTTCTTCCATACTATCTCTCTTGCAATATGTCATGAAATCGTGACACTTTTTTTGCTTGCATTTTTCTCTTCCAACATGTCACGAAATCGTGGTACTTTTTCTTCCATACAATCTCTCTTGCAATATGTCATGAAATCATGAAACTTTTTCTACTTGCCTTTTTCTCTTCCAACATGTCGCGAAATCGTGACAGTTTTGCTTTCTTGCTCTTTCTCTCCGAACATGTCGCAAAATCGTGACAGTTTTTCTTTCTTTCTCTTTCTCTCCGAACATGTCGCAAAATCATGACAGTTTTGCTTTCTTGCTCTTTCTCTCTGAACATGTCGTGAAATCATGATAGTTTTGCTTTCTTGCTCTTTCTCTCCAAACATGTCACGAAATTGTGACAGTTTTGCTTTCTTGCTCTTTCTCTCCGAACATGTCGCGAAATCGTGATAGTTTTCCTTTCTTGCTCAACATGTCGTGATATCGCGACAATTTTCCTTTCTTGCTCAACATGTCGCGATATCACGACAATTTTCCTTTCTTTCTCAACATGTCGCGATATCGTGACAGTTTTCTTCCTTGTGATTTTCTTTTGATTTTTAGCATATGGGCTACTTCGATCTTTTGGATAATCACTGTACATACTCTAAAGATCCTCTTAACTTTTGTCCACTGCATCAACTGATTTTTCTGACCGTGTTGACAACAATGACAATATACTGTTGCTGCACCTTGCTCATCAGAATTTGTGTGCCTACTACTAGAGGTCATAGTTTTCAAAGTTAGGATTCCTATTTTGGGTAGGAAGATATTTAATCTGATTTTTTAATTCACATTTGGGTGCCCTTGATTCTAGATATCTACTTTTCATTTTTTTAGGAATATTTTAAATTAGATTCCTTTTTGCAGGTTATGTATCTACTCCTAGAGGTCTATGTTTGTGGATGTAGGGTTCCTAATGAATGAGAAATTCTTTAATTTTTATTTTGATTCAAACTTGAGCATTCTTGGTTCCAGATCACTGCTTCTTGTTTTCGGTAAGAAATATTCGAATTTGAATTCCAATTGCAGGTTGGTTGCATGTTGTAGGAAGTCAGAGTTTCTTAAAATAAGGTTCCTAATGGGCAGGAAGAACTTTATTTTAATTTTTTATTCAAATTTAAGTGCTATTGTTTGGGTGGGATATTTTGTAAAGCAAATATTAGCACCCTTGGTTTTATTTGTATGGAAACTAAAATTTACCACCTCTTTGCTTTATATTTCCTTGTGTTTTATAGGATTCAAGTCTCTCGATCTCTTGGTTTTCTTGGATTCCCTAGATCTAGATTTTTCTTGGGATTTGGTATTGTTTCCCCTAGGGATTTCTATCCCTTTTGTGATCCCCTTTGGTGCTTATTGAATCCTTTTGTAGCTTTGTAAAGGTTTGGGAACCCTTTCAAAACTCCTTCTCAATACCTTATAAAAAAATTATGTAAATACATGTATTTTTGACAATTTGACCAAGGTAAAGTGTGTATATCCTAGTTTCAGTCAAAAAAAATATCTTTCCATGCATGAGATATGTCCTAGACAAAAATTATCTCATGTTTATGATAAATTTATGAGACAATTAGATTTAAATTTAAAAAATCATAGTATAAAGACCATTTTCATTCATTCTAATAAAATGGTCTCTTTCTCACTTTAAAAACAAGTTTATTTTTCTGAAGTCAAAACCTTACTAGCTATTAGGTTTAAAAAAAATGTAAAATTAATTTGTATTCAGGAATTAATTTATAGTATTTAAAAACCAAATGGCATTATCTTAACAGGCTATCACATTCAAGGAGGAGAACTTGGGTCAAATCTTGCCATGTATAATTGTCAAGCTATAATATACTATGTGCTCATGACGTAATATGAGTGGGACCTATTTCATAATCAATTTAAAAATTATAATATTTAAAAGGAGTATAAGTTTGACCTTATGAAGCATACATGTGAATATCTTGATAATATGTAGGTTTAATTATAATGTCATTTGATATTAAGTCCCAAAATAATTCAATCATGCATGTCATTATAATGTGTTTTCCATATATATATATTACCACAAATTTTATTCTAGATAGATCCAATTACAACCATAAGTTTTAAGCTTTATAAATTAAATGATACTTTTAACTTTATAAAAATTCAAATGGTAATAAGATTCTTCAATCTAATCCTTAGTAGACATTTTTTTCCATAAAGCACCTAAATTTATAGAGCACCTCATTTGAATATTTTAAACTTAAATCCTCCTAACTAAGTATAAACCATTTATTGAACTTAGAGTGATGTGCATGAGAATGAATTTCTACAACCCCTATCCCACTTTTATTTTTGTGCAAGTCTATTATATTAAATCACTAGATATATTTGGAATGGAACCAAAATGCATGTTGTAAAATATTTATAAAATTTTCATAATATACAAAAAAATAATGTATAGTATGACAATAAATAAAAATAAGTCATATAAGGATCTCGTCTAATAAAATATATTTAAAACACATGCCAATATAACTAAAAATATTAGTTGTAAGCTTATTGTAATGGTAAAGACTTTGACCACTCTTTGAAAGGTCCAAGGTTCAAACCCCACTCATTATGAGGGAATCATGACTCATAAAAATAGATGTAAACTCATTAAAAAAATAAAAAAATATTACCTATTATTTATAGAATTTATGATTTTTTTTATTAGGTAAAAGAGAGGGTTTTAAAGGGTCCTTGAACTAATACAAAATGAACTGAGATAGGGCATGATACAATTCATAAAAATAAAACAAAATGGCCATAATAGAAAAAAATAGACTAGAAAAAACCAAAAACAAAACTTCCCAAAAGAAAGCAAAAGAGAATCTTAAAAGCAGGAGCACCAAAGGATGGCTCCAAAAAATAAAGCACCAAGAACAGTAAGGGATTGACAATGGGACTAGAACCATGGTAACACAAATACATACTGAGGAAGAATTAACCCCAGTGGAGAAGACAAATCACTTTTTCAGAAAAACCAAGAACCATCATGAAGCATAGGAGAGAAGAAGACCCCAGTTTCCAACATGGATATGAAAACAAAACCAAAAATGAGACCAAGACAAAAAATAATGGAAGTATTCATAGTGTAAGTCAATTTGAAATCAATAGATACAACCTGAGTGGCATTTTTGAAACACAACAACCATTCAAGAACCACCAACAAGGAAAGATTGATAGAAAACCATGAAAATGAACTAGATCACCTGCATTTAGAATAGGAATTCTTGAGCTGGCAAGGCATCCACCAAAAATGTACTAAGCAAACATGAGGCACCAGAAGAAATATCTTTATCCACACATAGAAAGGCATCTAGGCCAACAAAACTCCATAAACATGTGGGAGAAGACCCCTCCAACTTCCAAAATCAAAGCCAATGAATGTGACTATTCATGATAATCCATTACCAAATTCTATAGGTTTTGGGGAAAATTATCCATCGAGACCATGTTGAGAAAGTCTAAAATTCACCATTAAGTCTGTCATTTTGATGCCTTCCTAAAAAGTATGTTGGATTCGAGCCTCTACTCTTGATCTTAAAATTCTATCAAATTCTACTAAAATGTTTGCAATGATCCAATAAGGGGTGCTTGAAAAATTAACTAGATTGACAATATTTAATGATTCTCTCTCAATAATAACTTTATCAATTTCCAAAGACTCCACCAGTAACAAACCCTAAAGAAGGGCTTTAGCTTTAGCAAAGTGAGAAGTCTGCATTAATAGATTTTCTACATAGGCTCCAATTAGGTCCTCTTTAAATTTTTGAAGCACTCCACCAAATGCTATAGGTCTTGGATTCCATTTAGAATCACCTTTAGAATTGAGTTTTACCCAACCCACCGAGGGAGAGGACTAGACTATCAAGGATTGCAGAGAGGGAGGAGATGGCTTGTCTGTCTGAATTTGCTGAGGAAAACAAAGCCTACTCTCCATATCTGCTTCATTAAAGAGTCCAAATTTTAGGTATGAGAAGCAAAAGGACATTTTTCACAACCATCCCAATTTCTCTAACAAAGATATATCCAAGATCATGTTTAGTGTTTTTAAAGGCTCTTTGATTACGCTCCAACCAAATGCTCCAGAACAAGTGTGAGAGCAAGAATTTATTATTATTTATCTTATTATTGGAACACTCAATATTTTATGTATATTAAAATGTGAGAGCAAGAATTTATGATAATTTATCTTATTATTGGAACCCTCAATATATTTTATGTATATTATTTTGTATGACTATAATAATATAAAATATATATTGATAGCCACATACATAGAATGACTTATGCAAGGTGGGGATATGTGGATCCCTAAAGAATGTATAAAAAAACATATCTCTTGAGTGGGTTGAATTTCTAGGTTGTTACACCCCCTAAGATAGAGATGGTAATAGTCCCCCTTATGGTAATCACTATCTCCACCCAAACCTGTGCATGTGATGGTCTCAATGGACCTATACCCCTTTGTTATTGCTTTATGGTGTATTGAGTGACCTCTTGTAGTTCCAATTACACTCATCCACTCATAATATGGCATCTTTATACTGACACTGATGGGGATATCCTTGGGGATACAATATTCCTATACCATATCTTGTACCTAAGGGCCACCATAACATCATCCATCCCTAGATCCATGTATAGTAGATCACCTAGGTCCTCCTCCATCCATCTACCCACCTTAGGAGCACCTCTAACTCTTGATGGGTCTTGCTGCACTTGTCAAAACTAGTAGCCCTCAAGATCCAAAATATCCTATAGAATGCCAAATTGGTATTGTACTCAATCAAATCAATAAAGATTCCACTCACCCTTCTTGGTGATAACCCACAAAATCCTTAGTACCTGAGCTCCTCTATATCCTCTACCTATCCAAGGTGTAGATGCCATAGTCACCATATGATTTTGTGCTCTTGTAGCTCATATATCACCCACATACCTAGTGGAAAGACACCAACATATGCCCTATTCCCATGCTCATAATGTTGGCTCTACCTATATATTATTGGCTACTCTACATTGGCCAATGGCCCTAGTAGTGAATTTGACCTCCAAACTACCATGTGCTCCTAACACCACACTTGGAGAAAAGTTGTACAAACTAGACTTGTCTATCACTTATACATGATGTTGTTATATTTTGAATTTATAAACTTAAAGTAAATGCAACCATTAGTATAGAAATAAGCATACAATGTTATAACTATGATAATGACTAACTAATATGCATGAAAATATGATAAGAAACTTCAAAAATAACTCAAGAAATAGCCATTAATGAAAGCTAAAAAAATATACAATGCTATTCAATGAAGGTAACTACCTCTCCATATTTGCAAAAATGCTCTACATTGTGTCTACTACTATTCTACCTATGCACTCCAAAATCCTCTCTCACTTCTACTCTATGAAGGCCTATTTATAATGAGATGCAACTCTTTGCCTTCAATATTCCTATGACACCTCACTATTCTATTATAAGGACTTATGTACATGTGGACTACATGCACATTTACATAATTGCACATTCTAACACTTGTGCATTTATTAAATTGCTTTAATAAAGTACTTAAGTCCTAATAAACTCCTAATATAAATATGTACCCAAGATGGTACATTAGTAAAGAACCAAATAATGTAATATACTCCAACACCACCCTATATTACATTATTTTTGTATTGAAGACTTTAGTCTTCAATGAGAACTTCATATTTATCTTCAATATGGATTTTGTTTTAATCTTGAAGTTTGAGTTCTTCTTTCTTGCTTTCTTCCTTGTACTTGTATCTGTATTTGGATGTGTTTCTTCGTCTAGTATCTCTTGTTTTCTTTGATATGAATTCAGTTTAAAAATACTTTCCTCCATATTTATCTTTTTGTCATGCTCATTTTTCCTTCTTCTTCATCATTTCTACAATTTTATCAACGGTATATCCTCTTCATGATGGGTTAGTCTATCGTCACAATAATATAGATTATGATTGTTATTCTACTTTTTGTTTTGAAATTTTTAAAAGTTAATCAATGATAGGTATATCATCAAATATTATTCTGGAGTAAGCATAACTACATTTTGAGTGTTCCACCATGCTTTGAAAAGAACTTCATGTAGATAACCTATTAATGTCAAAAAATTCCCTTCCTTTGCTTCTTTGAGAAATATTGAGAATCTTTCCCTTTTACTAGTGGATAAGTATTTATATCCTTCAAAAGTATCTATTAGATTTTGAGAATAAAATTCCAACTCGTGCAATAGTTCCTCACTATTGAATGCATTCCTCACAATTTCATCCATGTTTCTTCTGGATAAATCTTTGAAGATGATTTCCTAATAGCTCACTAGTGTTTGGAGTATATGAATAAATACTAGTTGATGATTCTTTAGTATTTTTGAGTATATTTTGATAGAAATTTTGTATTAGTCTACCTTATGACTCCCTAGTAAGATTATTAAGTACTCTTCTTCAATTTGTAGAATCAATATTGAAAATAATTTTTCAAATTTTCAAATTTTGTAAAAATATCCTTTTGAGTTGCAAGTAATTGAGTAAATAATGAACTTGATAGTATGCTTAGCTTTCTAGATTTTATTTAAGTTGAATTTCTTTTGTCTCCCTAGTAAGGTGATGAAACACTTAGAATAATGTTCAACTTTTATCACTTTTCAATCAACTATTTTATCTCTTCTTATAGAAATATTAGAAATGCAAATTTTCAAAGGATAAGATTTCAATTTCTATGAGATACTTAAGTTGGATTCTCTATGTCTCTTCAATTTAAGTATGAGACTAATGAAATCAATTCTTCCAACTAGAGTTTGTTTTCCTTCTAACTTTGTAGATTCTAAATTTCTATGGTTTCAATTTGGTGTAGAATTCCTTATATCTCCATAATTAGAAACTTAGAAAAACTTTGTAAATTAATTCTCACTAACCTTATATCACCTTTTTTATGGTTTGCAAATGTTTGAAGCAATAATAATAAAGATTTTAATGCTTAAAATTTCTACTTCTTTCTCAAGATAATCAAAATACTTTCTAGAGATTAACACCTGATTAATCCTATCATTCAATATCTCTAGAGTAGAAAGTTTAGTTGATTTCAACCTTAATAAACTTGCAATATAACTCTTGCCTTTAATTTTGACTTGAAAGCTCTATGTAATGAACTTGAATAGCTATGAATTAGATGGTGGTTGGATCATTATCAACTTTGAGATGCTATGTAAAGCTTTCACTATTTTCCTTATAGAATTGTGTGCTCTTATCCAATGTTAGTATGCTATCATAAGCTATTTTATTCAACTAACAAGATTTCTCTTCTTCAACATCAATTTTTTGACTTATGCACTTCTATTCTCCTGGTGAATATGCTCTAATTTAACATCGTCATGCTGATATATGCACTTCTATTCTCCTGGCAATCTTACTGTGTTATTACTTATTTAATTTTGTACCACTTTAACTCTTAAATGCTAGCTTAAATTCACTCATTTTCTCTTAAAAATGACTCCATATTTATGATCACTATATAAGTACTTCATTTTAAGGGTATCTCTCTAGATTCTAATATTGTGTAAGGCGAGTAGTGCCAAGTGGCACTTACATTCTCTACTTTATTTGAAATGATCCTATTGCACCATATTCCAATGCTTATGCCAAGTGGTAATAAGATTCTTATCCTTCCACTATAACATCTATATGGTAGGTGTTATAAAAAATGCTTCCTTAAAAGTGATATTCTAGTGATAATCGATGCTCGTTGTGCACCTGAGTCATCTTCAACAATGCAAGAAATACTCCCTCTTGCTTGCATGAAAATTATTCTTCCATGTGGTGCAAGTCCTTCACAACTGTGACCTAAATCCCTAAGCTATTCAATGTGTTAGTTTTAGCTTTCTTAAAGCTCATTTACTATAGGTTTTGATGATATTCTAGCACTTTAATGATCACTACTATTTCTATTGCAGATAAATGATAGTTATTATATAAATGCTTCTCTGGCAGTGATTCTTATTATTCCAACTCTCATAAAGAGTACCAACCATATGTATTTGATGATTTCAATGATGGGTAACTCCTTGAATTTGAGTTGAATTTGGAGGATCTACATTGTAAATTTGATGTATCTCCTCCTTATATAGATGGTATAAATTAACCAGGTTTGATTTACCACTTGTAACGACTTCCATGCTGTATATTCGAGCTAAGAAATCCTTGATTTGGTGCAAGTTGTGTGGGTAAAAGGATGCTTATTATTAGTGCCAACAATGGTACTCCCAACACTATTACATGGAAAAATCATATGATGCTTGCACCTTTTGATTTGTGTTACTTGGAGATAGATGTTGTTGAGTTTTTTCTATGATGCCTTCACCAAGGCTTCCAACAATCAAGTATAACTCGATTTGCCTTCACCAGAGGCTACCAAATGTACCTTATTTTGCCTTCACCAGAGGGTATTTTTATACTGAACGTACTTGGCTTGACATCCTTAGTGTAGCTATATATCCTTCTTATGCTTTCACCTTCTTCATTGTCTTCTACTTGTAAGCAATATCTATTATTGCTTGGGTGATGAATACAGGTTATTACTATTTGAGTTATCTCCATTTTCCTTGGATATAATTCATTTTTAAAGCTCTGTTGAGTGGGTCTAATGATATTCTATGCAAACATAGACTGTGATGATATAGATGTTTCCCCCCTATGCTCTTAAATTAACTCTTTTGGCTTCTCAAAATGATTAGATAAAACCAAAGTCAATATTGCCTTACAAAATTTGGCAATACTTCTTTTGCTTGGCTATTTTTACACTTATAATCCAACCTTTTCAAACAATTTTGCACTATGGAATATGCAAATTTGTAGAACCTTCTTTTTCTTGAATAGATAATAGATAGTTGCTATTTTTCTCTCTTGAAATATATCTAACTTCTATATTTATGTGCAAGTTGAATCTTGAATATTATAGCTTCTACACTACCTTGAAGACTTTAAATGAACCTTATTTATGCAGCCTTTTAAACCTTGAAATTGACGCTCAATAAAATTAATAAGGGAAACTTTTGCACCTTTAATTGCATACCTTTTCAACTCTTTAGATGATGATGATGATGATTTGAATCACCTAAATGCTACCTTTTTTAGATAGTATCGAAAATCTTCTATGCTATTCAAAAATAGCTCTTTAGCTCACCTATTTGAAGATTTAACACTCCACTAATATGCTACCCAAAACCATGATTTGGTAGCTCCAATACTCATTTAGGATATACCTCAAAAATTTGAACCTTAGTAGCTACTAATGTTTCCCAGATGTTTGCTTCTTTTATATCCTCTAATTTGAAGAATTTTATATTGTAAAGCAATTAAGAACTTCACTAAAACACTATCCTTGAATATTAAAAATTTGGTAGGAAATTCCTTCAAATCACAATTGATATTTCTCTTAATAACCCTTCAATGGTAGTCCCAAAATCTATCAGATTTTGTGGTTTGTCTATCTCCTTTCTCCTTGTCAAATTTTGACTTCAAAATAGGTATTGTTCTCAATAATCTAAAAGTCTTGAGATCTTCACCAATCTCCTTAAAAATGTGACAAACTTCTTACCAAATCCTTCTCCCTTGGCCTTGTTTTCAGATAGTGATAATTATACCAATTTGTTTTTTAATCTAGAGCTTCTCTTTGTTATTAAATTTCTCCAATGAGTTTTTCTAGGAACTCCTTCAAAGAGGCTCTCCAAGACTTCTCCTTTTTAATCCTTGAGACCTCTCCAAGGTATTCAATATTGTAGTTTTAAAATACTTTAATGATACATTATTTGATCTCATTTGTGGATCTCCTAAATCTGCCACTCCTAAAATCTAAAATAGGACTTTTTCTAGTCCTTCTCTATCCTCAATATTCCACTATGGAAGTTCTTCAATAGGACATTCTATGGACCTCTTATTTAATGTGAAGTTTTCAATCTTAAATGGAGATCACCAATATCCAATATTCACTATTAATCTTCTCCTAGGTTCTCTCCTTCCTTCATTGGGGTCTTCAATATGCAATTCTTACAATGGGACTTTTTTCTCAAGCCTCTAAATCTCCACTCTATAATCTATTGCTTCAGGTACCTGATTGATTCCAAAGAAGATATTCTTACTAGCTCTTGTAGGAAGCTTCCCAAATTTCTTTGAATCTCCTTTATTTTGCAACAAAGCATTAGGCAATGATAAAATAAATTTATATAAATCTATAGAAAAACAATCTTCGCCAGTTGGATTACCAATCTAGTGGAAGAATGTTGAGTTCTAGTCTTCACAAGTTTTTTTGCAACTCTATGGAAAAACTCTAGCTAATGGTAAATTCAAAAATTCTAAAAATAATATTTGCAATCTCCTCTCAATACCTCTTGTGGTTTTCTCTATTTCCTATTGATCTACCAAGTTATCTAATACCACCGTTAGATTTTGAAGATCTAAAATTAAAGGAAATGTAACCACAAGTATGTAAATAAGCATGCAATGTTATAACTATGATAATGGTTAGCTAATATGCATAAAAATATGATAAGAAAATTTAGAAATAACTCAAGAAATAGCCGTTAATGAAATCTCACAAAAAATATACAATGCTATTCAATGAAGGTAACTACCTCTCCATATTTGCAAAAATGCTCTACATTGTGTCTACTACTATTCTCTACCTATGCACACCAAAAATAGTCTCTCACTTCTACTCTATGAAGACCTATTTATAATGAGAGGAAACTCTTTGCCTTCAAAATTCCTATGACACCTCATTATTCTATTCTAAGGACTTATGTACATGTGGACTACATGCATATTTACATCATTGCACATTCTAACACTTGTGCATTTATTATATTTTTAATAAAGTACTTAAGTCCTAATAAAATCCTAATCTAAATATGTATCCATGATGGTACATTAGTAAAAAATAAAATAATGTAATATATTTAAACAAATATGCAACATACCGTACAAGCGGATTAGCACATATGGTCCCCATACGAATCTAACTCCTTGATATCGTATGTCTACCACTAATCCTACCAATTTCCATGATAGGTATTATCTACTAGTATGGCACACCAACACCCCCATCACCCCACATTGTATAGATGTTAGTTCCCCAACTCCATATCAACATGGCATCTCATCGATATGGAATCTACTCTATTGGATAACATGTGTTGGATCCCATGAAAACATCTCAGATGCCACCATCAACACTTGTGCCATGTAGAAAGTCCTTTCCCTGATGGGGATCCTCAATATGTGCCACACATCTTCTAGTGTGATGTTCATCTCCTCCATCGATAGCCAAAATATGGATGACTTCAGATACCACCTCTCCAAAAAAGCCATTAGTAGATCCCTATCCACCTCAATCCAAGGTATCTTCACAAGATGTAGTAGCCCCACATTCCCTAGTGTATTCCTATCTACTATCGTGAGATATCTCACAGTCATACTTCTTGTTATCGATCGCCACTCTTTGCTCTCAAGTGCATATAGTTGTACAATTAAAACTAAAGCATTCAAATATTTTAATTAATCTCATCATGATCATAATTAAAAAAATTACAAAAATAATTGAAATCATGCACCAAGATGACCATGCATGAATTTGGTATGGCAACTTGACCAAATTCATACCCCACAATGAATTTTTTTTAAAAATTACTAAATGGTGATTTGGGAGTGCCATTCTTATTTTTATTCTTCTCAAGAGCTCTTTTATCCTCCTTGCATGGTGAAAATGAGATCCTCTTCCCTCCATTTTTCTCTCTCTTCCTTTTATTTTCCCTCCCTTTCTTCTCATTCCTCCCCTTTTTTTTCTTGCTCCTTGTATTTTCTCTTTTCTTCTTTGCTTTTCTTGTTGTTGCTTTCTCTGTTCGCCTTATTTCAATATTTATTTAGAAATCTCATATTCCTTCAAAAACTTGAGGGGGTATCATAGCCCTAGAGGCATTAATGTTAGTAATATCTTGATTTGCATGTAAGTTTGTAGTGTTTAGGATGACACTTTTTTTGCACTGTCCCTCCATCCATACCTGACCACCCTTTTTTTGTGTTCGTCGTTTTTACCCATAGATGTCTACATCTTTATTTGATGCATTTATTTGGCCATAAATGCATCAAATAGGGGGAAAAATGTATACATGTAATATTGACCCATAAAAATAAGTCAATATTTCCTTAGATATTTAGGAAGCCACCCAAAATTTTAAAGTGCAAATTTGGACCCCGTTTCCCCTCTTCTTTTAACCCTTTCACCTAGCCTTACCAAATTCACACCTGACCTGTACGAGGTGTGAATTTGGCTTACCAAATTTACACCCTATAAGTATGGGGTACAAATTTGACTTTTTAGGGATTTATCTCTTAAAATCCCCCTCGTCGGCCCCTTTTGACATTAGATCTTGCCTACGGTGAACATTTGTTTTCCCACCTTTAGCCCTCCAAAATTCTTATAAATAGAGGGTTGGATTCCTATTTTTCAAAGAAATATCTTCCCATATATATACTTCTTTTCAATTCTAAAAAGTGCTCTACTGCTATGAGATTACTATTTTGTAGTTTAATTCTTTGGTGTTAGCTGCTCTTGGTAACAAGTGGAGGAGTCTTGATAATTGGTGATGTATATCAACTTGGGTTGTTTCATTTACCTTATAATTTCACCTTGATTCCTACATAAGCTAACTAGGTTATTTAATTTTATTATTAGTTGTTAGATCTATTTTTTGTTATTTTGCATTACATTTTTGATGTTTTGGGACCCAAAAAGTGTTCTCAATCAAATTTACACCCTGTTCATACAGGGTGTAAATTTGGTGAGACAAATTCAAGGCCACACATTATAGGAAATAGATTTGGTTAATTAGGGCTTGGGGATAAGTTCCTGCTTTCCAAAATCCTAATTTGAATCTTGCTTGCTAGCCTTTTGTTATATCCATTCTATCTGCATTTCATTTCGATGTTGCATGCCTGTTTCATTTTTTTTGCTTGTTCCAAAAGTCAAAGATCATTTTATTTTTATATAGTTAGATAAAAGGACCAATGGGTATTGAATACTACACCTCCAAGGTTAGTCATATAGTGGCCTAAGAAGCCCCCAAACATTGATTAAATTTTCTAGGGTTTATAAGTTGTTTTGTAGAATTTAACCTATTTTGATATTTTGGATACAAGTTAAAGCTAGGATCAACCATCTGATCAAAAAAGTACCCTAAATAAAATTCTTAGGATATTTATTGTTTTATTTCTATCTATTTCATGTTTAAACATAAGAAAAATAAAAATATTTTTATTTTATTTCTAGTCATTCAAAAGAGAAAAAATATATAGTTAACATTCTAGAATTAACTTTGTTTGTGCATTCTATTAAACCCTTATTGGAAAATAAAAATATTTATTTTATTGTAAATTATGGTTTATTCATCATTGAAAATAAATAATCATACTAGGTTTAGCTTCTTGTATTCTTGCATTATTACTCATCTTGCATTTTCCTTCATTTCCACAGCTTAGCTTTTAGAAAGATGAAATATAGGTGTTTGTTCAATATACACATCAAAATTTCCATCCCTAGAATTGGAGCAAGTCCTAAAACTATTCTTGGTTAACCCTTTGATCCCCAAGCCCTCGAGTTTAGAAAAATATAACACAACCCTATGATCACCTTGGATATCAATGGATCTAGCGAAGAATTGTATGTGGCCGGGTAATTTTCCTCCTCTATAAATAGTAATCCCTATCTGATGTGTGACATTCCAAAGTGAGAAAATAATCTCAAATAAAGTTGACCAAATTGCCTTGATGGTTTTTTCCTAGGTGTTAATAGAATCAAACCTATGTATAACAAGGGTTATAAATCCTTCTAACCCTAGGAACCCTTCATTCTAGTATTGCATGCTCCACCCTATGCTTTTAATAATACACTAACATCTAGTACATACATGACTATTGTATATGTCATCTATGTGTCACTTGTATACTCTATGCAAATGCATCCTATAACTTGGTTGTGCTAAAATCACTTGATGACCATGTTCCTAAGTGGATTATAATCCATGCATAAATTAAACTATTGCTTGGGTTGAACCCTATAGGGGTTTCCCTTTCAAAGTCACTTTCCTTGGATAAATAGCTAAGGTGCAGTTAGGAAAGTGAATCACTCCTAACATCTTGGATTAATTATTCAATTTCTTAAAATAAATTGACCCCCACCAAGTGTATCCAAAGCAAGCGATCCACTTATAAATTTTATAAAATTGCTCATTGAGAACAATAACATTCCAAAGGAAAGTAAATTGATTAGAACCACACTAGAAAACACATTCCTATACAAAGTTTTCCAATTTCAATTAAACTAGAAAATCACTTGAGAAATCAAGTGAATCATAGTGTATCACTAGTGAATTGCTTGAATCACCTAAAACATCGAAGTACACTTTATAATAGTGAATAATTTTTTTTGTAAGTGAACCAATTGTATTTTTACGTAAATCATACCCAATAAGCATATTTTCCTAAGTACCCCTAAAAGTAGGGAATCATTCTATTTAATGAGTGAATTTATCATCTAGTTGAGAAAATCGCTTCCTTGCTCAAAACTTGGCAATTTTTTTGATCTCTTAGAATTCCCAACTCTATAGCTAGACCATTGATTCTAGCTAGACCATATGGGGGTAAATCATCCATTGAGAATAAATCATCCACTAAAAGAAATATCAATTCCCAAATATATATCTAGACCATGTGGGGAAATGGATAACCCATCTATGTAGTGAAGGGCATTGAAATACGCTCCTGAGAAGTGGGTAAAATATCTTACTACTTCTATGATGAGGTGTATGAATAAAGCATGAAGAACTTTAAGGGAAAGTACCAAGATTGTTAGATGTTTCTAGGCAACTCATGAAGTCCCAAGAATGATCATATGGAGAATTTTATCTAGGGAGAACCTATTAATTATCTTTATCTATGGATTTTTAACCATACCCTTTGGGTTAGTATTTTTTCCTAGCTACATGTTCAATATTAAGTATGCTAGAAGACTTGAATACAAGGATTTGAGATATTTTAGGGGGTAAAATAAAACCACTTTCTACCCACTCAAGTAGCCAATCATGTAGATAAATCCTAATCTATGATGGTTCTACCATGTCATGGAAGAGTACAAAGGTACATGTACCTAGAACAACTAAGGGATAGGTGGTCTACTAACCCAAAAGGATGTTTAAAATATAAGCTTAAGGTTAAGAGTTTGGATAACCCAAGTGAGGAGTTAAACCTACCACCTTAGGAAGTACACATATATATGAGGAAAAAATCCATGGATGGTACAACAATCCACTAGAATGATATATATTTTTTACAAAGACCAAGGATAATATTGATCTAGACAAAATGAACCATAAGAATTTGAGGGCCTTGAGAAAATTTAGATATTCAAATAGGAAAATCCTAGCTTGTTAGAAGATGTGCTATGAAACAAATACGTCAACAATACCAATAAGAGATGAACCATTTTATGACCAATTATTAGCCATATAAGACTTAAAGAATACCAAGAGAAAAAATATGATAGACAAATATTCAACAATATCATATAGTACATGAAGTACATAATGTGCCCTATATTAAAACTATATTTCCATATAACAAATGACACCAACAATAGTGAGGTCAATAATATAACAAATTACAATATAAGGAAAATAGAGGTTCAAAATATATGGGTCCATGTTTGAAAAAATAGTAGATCAAGAACAAAAACTACAAATAATTCAACTTGAGGAAGGAAAAATCCTTAAAGAGGAACCCCTCTCAAGTTGAAAATGACAATTATGGTTCTCATGGTTCTCTTCTCCCACCCCTACACTTCACCCTCTACCAATGACACTCATGGTTCTCTTGGAGGTACTCCATCTCCAATAATCATGAGCACTCTTAGTACTATGGCTATCTCTTCATTTGCATCACCATCTATTCAATTATCCACCATGCAACCACTAGTACCATATACACTTTTCCCTTAAACATCATCTCTCTCTCTCACTCTCTAGAGTTGTATTATTGTGGACAAAATAAGGATACAAATTATGATGTTTTTTCTCATTGTGTATTAATATTTTAATTACAATAATATTAATTTAAAAGTATATGTTAAAAGTGTTGTCATTTAGGATAAAAAATTTAACCACTTTAACTCATGCCATTTAATTAAAGGTTAAAATTCAACTAAAAAAATTTGATCCTCATTTTATGATGATAAACTCTTTACTCCTCAATATTTGATCCAAACCCTTGGATAAGTATTAAAGTTTACCCATGGAGTTTAATTTTTTTTCAAACCCCATATATGGAATTTAAATTCTCTTCAAACCCTATACATGGAATTTAAATTCAGTCCAAAAATCATAGGATAATCTATATGACCATTATATACAATAGAAAAAATAATCTATATAATAATGCACACATTTCAAAATATAATACTAAAGGTAAATATGTATCAAAAATAAAAAACCTTGAGAGTTTCAAAGGTTGTGCAAAAAAGGCCATTCTATTAAAAAATAAAATTAAAGTTTCACAAGTTTTAAAAATTTTCTACCATTACTAATAAAAAAAGTATTATTATATACATAAAAAATACATTGAATAGTCAATTAACATCAAGTGAAGGTCATCATGTTGAATTTTATATCATGATGCGAATTCTTTTCAACATGATTGAATATCTCTAATAACTTTTTCTACATATGTTTATATGAATATGATAGAGATATCATCTCCAATGAATTAAATAGCTACCTTTTATCATGGAAATATACTTATGATAAGATAAGAAATAAATAAATATTGATCAAAATATTTCATCGATATCAAGGAGGATAACAATATGCTTTCTTGGGTGAAAACCAAATTGAATTTATTATTCCTAATCAATCAATTGTGAAGAAGCCACAACATGAGGATGAGATGCTAGGTGGAAGGCTTGGGTTGAAGGAGCCACAACATGAGGTTGAGATGCTAGGTGGAAGGCTAGGGATGAAGGAGCTGCAACATGAGGCTAAGATGTTGGTTGGAATACTGGGGATGAAGGAGCCACAACATGAGTCTCAAATGTTGGGTGGAAGGCTTGGGATGAAGGAGCCACAACATGAGGATGAGATGCTGAATTTAAGTCTTGGGATAAAGGAGCCATAGTATGAGGCTGAGATGTTGGATGAAAGGATTAGGCTGAAGGAGTTGCAACATGAGGTTGAGATGTTTGGTCATCTACAAAGTTTATGTGGCTCCATTTTTTGATTTTGTGTGCCTGTGGGGCTAGAACCTATAAGGATTGGGGGTGTTCTCATCCCTTGTTTGAGGATTTCAAGGTTTTTATTCTTGGTTCTTTGCTAGGTGAGGATTACCTTTGAGATTTCTATGGTAGTGCCTATGGTTTCTAGGGTTGTAGTTTTAGTTTCTAACTTGTTGAGCTTTGATGGTTCACATTATCTTGTTGGTGGTAAAGATGTTGATCTTGTGAATTGTTTCTTTACCTTGCCTTAGGGGTCTTGTTGCATATCTAGGGCTTCTCTAGATCTTATAGGTGTGGGACCATTTAGGGGATCTTGAGCAAAATTTGGTGTTAGATTTTATTTTTCTTGGGACAAGGAGTGTTGGAGTCTCCTCTTTTATTTCAAGTTTTAAATAATTTTGGGAGAAGGTTCTATGGGAATTTTCTCAAGATATCTTCATTGGGTTCCTATAGTATTCTAGCTGGTGCAATACAAAATTCTTTGGCCATTTTTGTGTTAGTCCCAGATCCTTGATTCCTAGTGGTTTCTTGCTATAGTTTTGGTGTTTAGTGGTCAGATTTTAGAATTTTAGTTTCCATATTGGTCCTAGTTCTTTGAGGATTTGGGATTCAATATTATTTCTTGCTAGTTCTAGTTGTAGAATTTGTGTGCCTACTACTAGAGGTCATAGTTTCTAAAGTTAGGGTTCCTATTTTGGGTGGGAAGATCTTTAATCTGATTTTTTAATTCACGTTTGGGTGCCCTTGATTCTATTTATCTACTTTTAATTTTTGGTAGGAATATTTTAAATTAGATTTATTTTTGTAGGTTATGTATCTACTACTAGAGGTCTATGTTTATGGATGTAGGATTCTTGATGAATGAGAAATTATTTATTTTTTATTTTGATTCAAACTTGAGCATTCTTGGTTCTAGATCATTGCTTCTTGTTTTAGGCAAGAAATATTTGAATTTGAATTCCAATTGCAGGTTGGTTGCATGCTTTAGGAGGTCAGAGTTTCTTAAAATAGGGTTCCTATTGGGCAGGAAGATCTTTATTTTAAATTTTTATTCAAATTTGAGTGCTATTGTTTGGGTGGGATATTTTGTAAAGCAAATATTAGCACCCTTGGTTTTATTTGTATGGAAACTAAAATTTACCACCTCTTTGCTTTATCTATCCTTGTGTTTTATGGTATTCAAGTCTCTCGATCTCTTGGTTTTCTCAGATCCCCTAAATCTTGATTTTTCTTGGGATTTGGTATTGTTTCCCTAAGGGTTTCTATCCATTTTGTGATCCCTTTTGGTTCTCATTGAATGCTTTTGTATCTTTGTAAAGGTTTGGGAACCCTTTCAAAACCCCTTATCAATACCTTATAAAAAAATTATGTAAATACATGTATTTTTGGCAATTTGACCAAGGTAAAGTGTGTATATCCTAGTTTCAGTCAAAGAAAATATCTTGCCATGCATTAGGTATGTCCTGGACAAAAATTATCTCATGTTGATGCTAAATTTATGAGACAATTAGATTTAAATTAAAAAAATCATAGTTTAAAGGTCATTTTCATTCATTCTAATAAAATGGTCTCTTTCTCACTTTAAAAACAAGTTAATTTTTCTAAAGTCAAAACCTTACTAACTATTAGGTTTAAAAAAATGTAAAATTAATTTGTATTTAGGAATTAATTTATAGTATTTAAAAATAAAATGGCATTAGCTTAACAGGCTATCACATTGAAGGAGGAGACCTTGGGTCAATCTTGCCATGTATAATTGTCAAGCTATAATATATTATGTGGTCATGATGTAATATGAGTGGGACCTATTTCAATACCATATAATCAATTTAAAAATTACAATATTTAAAAGGAGTATAAGTTTGACCTTATGAAGCATACATGTGAATATCTTGATAATATGTAGGTTTAATTACAATGTCATTTGATATTAAGTCCCAAAATAATTTAATCATACATATCATATTAATGTGTTTTCCATATATATATATATAACCACAAATTTTATTCTAGATAGATCCAGTTACAACCATAAGTTTTAAGCTTTATAAATTAAATGATACTTGATGAGCACCAGAAATGCTCATTTTATATACACGGTTAAGAAGAATTATCACTGGTTCAATTAGCATATGAAATGTATTTTATATAACTTATGCATATAATTGATAGAAAATTCGGTATTATGCTTGATTGGTGTTTTTAGTGGGAAATGTGTATAAATGCAGGTATTGGTACTAATATGGTGTTTTCCAGTCTACATCCACTTGGACCCGACATACTTCTGCTTACAGAGACTAAGGCAAGAGAGTAGGTGCCTTCCTCTTCAAGGAAGGCGCCCAACGGAAGACGAGCGCCTCCCTACAACCGGAAGGCGTCCATAGAAGATGAGCACCTCCCTACAACCATAAGGCACCAATGGAAGACAAGCGCCTCCCTGCAACTGGAAGGCGCCAATGGAAGAAGAGAGCCTCCCTACAACCGAAAGGCACTGATAGAAAACGAGCGCCTCCCTACAACTGGAAGGCACCCATAGAAGATGAGCGCATCCCTACAACTGGAAGGCACCAATGAAAGACAAGCACCTCCCTGCAACAGGAAGGTGCTAATGGAAGAAGAGCACCTCCCTACAATCGGAAGGTGCCTCCATGCCTTCATACTTTGCAAGATTTACCAAGTCAACTTTGATCGGTTGACCAAGGACTATGGAGGAGGTTGCACGTGAAGACAAAGGAGATCTATTTTAATCATGCATTTATTAAATAGAATAAAGTGTTTGTTATTATTATCAACCGATTGGCTGGTTGACCTTGTAAAGCTCTTAAAGCATATTATTATTTTTAGGATGCATTAGTTGAAGAACACAAGCTTATACTGACAGGGGGGGTGAACAGTATAAGACCACTTTTTACTTTTCTTATCCCAATCAATATTATACAATATATCAATGGCAATATCAATAGCAGAAACCAAAGCAATGTACAAATCATCACACACACATGAGACACCAATTTACGTGGTTCACTCAATGTGAGCTACATCCACGGATAAAATATTTCACTAAATTTTATCAATCCAAATTTTGGGAATACCTTTCCCGATTACAATGTTTATGGGCACCAACCCAAAGGAGACACCAATCCCCTAATCTCGAGTTTGTGGGCACCAACCCATAGGAGACACCAATCCCCTAGCTCTGCTCTGGTGGTGATCCTCTAGAAGACCTCTACCTCCGCTACCCTTAGCAAATGGAACTCTATCCACAGAAGACACCTATCCTCCCTACTCTGGCTGGAGACCTCTGTCCTCAACTCTATCACCTCCAAATCTGGTCCTCGAATTTGCACTAAACACAGTCCTTCGGTCTAGCACAAATGTCCTCGTTCGTCTTTTCTTGTCTGCTCTCTATGCCCTCTTCTCTCTCTATGCAAACACACCCACACTTGGTCGAACTTCAACCCTTGCACTGTCTGTGCACACTCTTCTTCCTTTGTGATCTTTCACACTCAGAATGATTCGACGAAATGCACTCTGCACACTACAATCAAATTCGCACTCTGCTCACAATGATCGAACTTCTTGCACTACGCACTATCTCCGAACGTCGCACATCAACTACACCTCTAATCGCCCAAACAACCCTCCTTTTATATCAAAATTTTCAAGATGAAAACTTTAATCTTAGTCGGCTGTTATACCAAAAACAAACCCTAATCTACGTCGGATGCAAGCCCTAATTTTCGTCGGCTAAAATTTAACTTTGTCGGCTTCACTGCCTCTGGAACTCTTCTGTAGCTTCTGCCATGAAACTACAACATGTCGTGATATCATGACACCTTTGCAACCGTATACTTTCTTTTGGCTTTTGTCGTGATATCACGACACTTCAGCCTTTGTCGACTTCAACTAAGCTCTTGTCGTGATATCGTGACACTTCTGACTTAGTCAGCAACTTTGCTTTTGTCATGATATCACGACACTTCTTCCTTCGTCGACCTCCTTTCTGCTTTTGTCGTGAAATCGTGACACTTCTGTCTTCATAGCCTTCCTCTCTGCTTTTGTCGTGAAATCATGACACTTCTCCTATAGAAGACCTGCATTCTATTTTTGTCATGAAATCATGACACTTTCTCCAACCGAACGCTGCCATCTCAATCTATCGTGAAATCATGACACTTTCTCTTCCTTGCACTCTTGTCTTCTTGCACTAGCAAAAATGGAACATGTCGCGAAATCGCGACACTTTCGTTGCCTTGTGTTTTTCTCTGCCTTATGCCCATGAAAATGGAACATGTCATGAAATCGCGACGCTTTCACCTTTGAGCTCTTCCTCCTTGAATTTGTCATGAAATCGTGACACTTCTAGCTTCCGTATGTTTTCTTTGCAGCCTGTCGCGAAATCGCGACGCTTTCAGCTTTCGTACGACTTCTCTGCAACTTGTCGTGAAATCGTGACGCTTCTCATTTCAGACTCTTCCCTTTGTTGTATGTCATGAAATCATGATAGTTCTTACTTGGAACATTTTCATTTGCAGCATGTCGTGAAATCATGACACTTTATCTTGCTTCCACTTTGTCTTCTGACTTGTCGCGAAATCGTGACACTTTTTCTCCTTAGCGCTTTTCTTTTCTTCAGGTCATGAAAACCCGACATGTCATGATATCACGACACTTTTTCTCTCGGACTCTCTCTCCTGCATTATGTCGCGAAATCATGACACTTTTTCTTTTGGACTCTCTCTCCTGCATCATGTCACGAAATCGTGACATTTTTTCTTTCGGACTCTCTCTCCTGCAACATGTCGCGAAATCGTGACACTTTTTCGTCTGTTCAACCTTCCTTGCAATATGTCGTGAAATCGTGACATTTTTGACTCCGAACATTCTCTCTCCTCTTTGAGTCGCGAAATCGTGACATGTCGTGATATCGCGACATTTTTTCAACTTACTTTCTTTCGAACCTGTCATGCCGAACCTTCATCAAAACAAATTATTTGACATCAATTCAAATTCCTTCAACAGCTTCTTGACATCAATGACAACTTATTCACTTGAGCAAATGCAATGTACCCAAGGTACCCAAAATTGCCAACAATCTCCCCCTTTGTCATTGATGGCAAACCTTTACTAAAAATGCTTCTCAAGAGCCAAAACTAAAACCAACTGTGCTTAACAACTGATGAACTGTGCCCACAACTGAGAATATTTCTTTGAAGTTTTGCTCCCCATGACTTGAAGCTCTCCTCTTCACTTTGAAGCTCTCCCCCTTACTCATATCTCTCCCCCTTTGTCATCAATGGCAAAGGGTCACCTTTGGGGCTCGGGACTAAGAATGAGCCTCTTAGCTTAGTCCCTCCCCCACCTCCTGATGAGGTGATTAATTCTTGGGTGGGAGTAAAACTCCCATTAGGCACTGATCATCATCAGCGTCTATAACTTCCTTGTTGGGCCTTCTCTTGAACTCTTTGTCCATATTCTTGTTCATGTTCCTGTCACTGTTCTTGTTCCTGTTATCATTCCTATTCTTATCCATGCCTTGATCCTTGGACCTGTTCATACCATTTCTCCTGTTCCTGTACCTTGGAAGATTAGCTCTACACTGTCTAGCTGTGTGACCTTCATTGTTGCACTTATAACAAGTAACAATGTTATTTCTTTTAGGCATACCTGTTCTTTGAATCCGCCTGTTCTGACTAACCCTGTTCTGACCAAACCTTTTCTGGCCGAACCTGTTTTGATCAAACCTGTTCCTATAATTAACCTTGCAATAGATTGCATTGTGCCCAAACTATTGACAAGAGTAGCAATACCCTTGAAAGAAACTAGCACTTCTGAAATTGCCATTTACCTTCTTCACTTGAGCCATGCAATGTGCAGCCATGTGACCAAACCTGTGACATGCAAAACATCTGCCGTGAAATTTTCCTTTATTCGACCTCTTGGGTCCTAAAAACTTCTTCTCATTCTAAATTTCATTTTCTATTTCTGAGCATCTATCATTCAAGGACTCATGATCTGAAATACTTTCCTCATCAGAACTCTCTTCCTTTTGGAGTCTCTTACTAGACTCTCCAGCTTGTTCCTTGTGTGGCTTAACAAAACCAAGGCCTATTTTATCCGTTGTCTTTCTTTGACCTTTGATGAGTGACTTAACCTTTTTGGAGCTATCTTGAAACCTGTAAAGCTTATCCTTGTACTCTTTAGTTTCCTCTTTCAAAGAAGCCATTTTCTGTTCTAACTCACTATACTCAAGAACCTTAGACTCTAACTCATCCTTGAGTTCTTGTGTCTTAGCCATAGAGAAGTCAAGACTTTCTATAAGATCATCTCTCTCCATACAACATTCATCTAACTTATCCTTGAGTCTAGCATTCTTCTTTCTTTCCTTTTTCAAAACACTAAGAGCGTTAGTAAGTTCACTTTCAAGATCCTTTATTTGTTTGCTTTCTGAATCATCAAAGCCTTTTTCAGATTTCTTATCACTAGAGGTGCTACCTTTTTCAAAAACCATACATGCATCTTCCTTATAGTTTTCTGAAGCATCCTCATACATACTAGAAACCAAATCATTATTTGTGCAATCATCCTCAAGGTGACCAAAATTTCCACATCTAAGACATTTCATGATAATGAATCTATGTTTCGGTTCTTCCTCTTTTTTTGAAATGAACAACATCTCATTTTCATTATCACTTGAAGAACTTTCACTATCACTACTAGAACACTTACTTGCTTTGTCTAGGTAGAAACTCTTCTTGTGCTTGTGAGAATACCTCTTTCCTTGATTGTTGTGCTCATATTTGTTCTTTCTGTGATGCTTGTGCTTTTCAGAATCCTTGCTCTTAGAATCCTGTTTATCTTCATCACTTTCATCCTTGGGAACAGATACGATCAGTAGCATAATGACCAAACTTTCCACAATTGAAACATCTTATATTTTTCATGCTTTTGTGCTTTCTAGAGAACTTGCCTTTCTTGCTGTAATATGCCTCTTCATCACTAGAAGACTCATCACTCTCTTGAAGATGTTTACCCTTGGATTTCTTGGTAGCCTTGAAAGTCTGCCTCTTTCTTGACGTCAACCTTCACTTGAGTTCTCAACTCAAATGCTGCAAGTATACTATGGAGCTCATCCTTTTTCAACTTATCCAAATCTTTAGCTTCCTCAATAGCAGAAATATTTTCACTAAATCTATTAGGAAGAGATCTTAAAATCTTATCACAAACATCATTTTCAGCAAGCTCAAGACCTAAGTCTTTCATGGAGTTAACAACCTCATCCATACGAAGCATGTAGTCACTAATATTTTCATCATCATTCATCTTGAGTTGTTCAAACATACCTTTGAAGTGTCTCAACTTGGCCTTTCGACATTTGTATCACCTGTATGAACCACCTGCAACTGTTTCCACATTTCACTAGTTGTCTTGCAGTGAATCACTTTGGTGAGATCTACTTTTTGTAAGCCTTTCAGGATTGCATTCATTGCTTTTGAATTGCTGTGATGTAGGAGCCTTTCTTCTTTAGTATTTGGACCATGTACAAGAATAGTGTACTCATCTTCAATTACTTCCCATACCTCATTACCAAGTGCCATTAGATGAACCTTCATCCTTGCACTCCAAAGACCAAAATCTGACCCATCAAGAATAGGTGCTGCATTGCCACTTGAATAATCCATTGTGTTCTTTACTAGCTTTTCCTTCAAGCTGTTAAACTTTTCGAAGGCACCCGCTCTGATACCAATTGAAGAACACAAGCTTATACTGAGAGGGGGGGTGAACAGTATAAGACCACTTTTTACTTTTCTTATCCCAATCAAAATTATACAATATATCAATGGCAATATCAATAGTAGAAACCAAAGCAATGTACAAATCATCACACACACATGAGACACCAATTTACGTGGTTCGCTCAATGTGAGCTACATCCACGGATAAAATCTTTCACTAAATTTTATCAATCCAAATTCTGGGAATACCTTTCCTGATTACAATGTTTATGGGCACCAACCCAAAGGAGACACCAATCCCCTAATCTCGAGTTCATGGGCACCAACCCATAGGAGACACCAATCCCCTAGCTCTGCTTTGGTTGGTGATCCTCTAGAAGACCTCTGCCTTCGTTGCCCTTAGCAAATGGAACTCTATCCATAGAAGACACCTGTCCTCCCTGCTCTGGTTGGAGACCTTTGTCCTCAACTCTATCACCTCCAAAGCTGGTCCTCGAATTTGCACTAAACATAGTCCTTCGGTCTAGCACAAATGTCCTCATTCGTCTTTGCTTGTCTGCTCTCTATGCCCTCTTCTCTCTTTGTGCAAACACACCCACACTTGGTCGAACTTCAACCCTTGCATTGTCTGTGCACACTCTTCTTCCTTTGCGATCTTTCACACTCAGAATGATTCGACGAAATGCACTCTGCACACTACAATCGAATTCGCACTCTGCTCACAGTGATCGAACTTCTTGCACTGCGCACTATCTTCGAACGTCGCACATCAACTACACCTCTAATCGCCCAAAAAACCCTCCTTTTATATCAAAATTTTCAAGATGAAAACTTTAATCTTAGTCGACTGTTATACCAAAAACAAACCCTAATCTACGTCGGTTGCAAGCCCTAATTTTTGTCGGCTAAAATTTAACTTTGTCGGCTTCACTGCCTCTGGAACTCTTCTATAGCTTCTGCCGTGAAACTACAACATGTCGCGATATCGCGACACCTTTGCAACCGTATACTTTCTTTTGGCTTTTGTCATGATATCGCGACACTTCAGCCTTTGTCGACTTCAACTAAGCTCTTGTCGCGATATCATGACACTTCTGACTTAGTCAGCATCAACTTTGCTTTTGTCGTGATATCACGACATTTCTCCCTTCGTCGACCTCCTTTCTACTTTTGTCGTGAAATCGTGACACTTTTGTCTTCATAGCCTTCCTCTCTACTTTTGTCGTGAAATCATGACACTTCTCCTATAGAAGGCCTGCATTCTATTTCTGTCGTGAAATCATGACACTTTCTCCAACCGAACGTTGCCATCTCAATCTGTCATGAAATCGTGACACTTTCTCTTCCTTGCACTCTTGTCTGCTTGCACTAGCGAAAACGGAACATGTCATGAAATCGCGACACTTTCGTTGCCTTGTGTTTTTCTCTGCCTTACGCCCGTGAAAATGGAACATGTCATGAAATCGTGACGCTTTCACCTTTGAGCTCTTCCTCCTTGAATTTGTCACGAAATCATGACACTTCTAGCTTTCGTACGTTTTCTTTGCGCCTGTCGCAAAATCGTGACGCTTTTAGCTTTCGTACGACTTCTCTGCAACCTGTCACAAAATCATGACGCTTCTCATTTCAGACTCTTCCCTTTGCTGTATGTCATGAAATCGCGATAATTCTTACTTGGAACATTTTCATCTGCAGCATGTCGCGAAATCATGACACTTTATCTTGCTTCCACTTTGTCTTCTGACTTGTCACGAAATCGCGACACTTTTTCTCCTTAGCGCTTTTCTTTTCTTGGGTCGCGAAAACCCGACATGTCGCGATATCGTGACACTTTTTCTCCTAGACTCTCTCTCCTGCATTATGTCACGAAATCGTGACATTTTTTCTTTCGGACTCTCTCTCCTGCAATATGTCATGAAATCGTGACATTTTTTCTTTCGGACTCTCTCTCCTGCAACATGTCGCGAAATCACGACACTTTTTCGTCCGTTCAACCTTCCTTGCAATATGTCGTGAAATCGTGACATTTTTGACTCCGAACATTCTCTCTCCTCTTTGAGTCGCGAAACTGCGACATGTCGCGATATCGCGACATTTTTCCAACTTACTTTCTTTCGAACCTGTCATGCCGAACCTTCATCAAAACAAATTATTTGACATCAATTCAAATTCCTTCAACAACTTCTTGACATCAATGACAACTTATTCACTTGAGCAAATGCAATGTACCCAAGGTACCCAAAATTGCCAACATTAGTTTAGGATTTGTTGTTACGTACACCTAAGGATGTTTATAATTTGGTGAATGAACATACTTTAAAATAGAAGAATAAAATATGTGTAGAATCAATTGTAACTAAATCACATCACGTGATTAAAATAGACCAATTTGTTATTGTAATGATATCTGGTTGCGATTTATATAAAGACGCAGGCCAGATGAATAGAGGGAGATCAGAGATCAATGATTAATTCTACAGAGAACTTATTTTATTTTATTGTTTAATTAATCAAGAGTGCAACTCCTCTTATTAAAGCAAGCTTTACGTAGCTAGCCGGGCGGACTATCTGCGGGAGCTTGGGCCCACTCCCTGCAGTAGTCCTCCCCTATTTATTTCTGTTCTTTATTTTCTATAGATTATTTTATTGCTTTAGTTCTTGCTTTATTTAATTTAGGTGTGTGCTTTTATTTTCAGCATTGTATTTTATTTATTTAAATTCTCTGCACTCAGTTTATTTGGTTTGGTTGGAATCCAATTACACAAACCTCCCCACCAAACTAAATAAGGTACAACTAGATTTGTTCCCCAACACTGCAGGCATATACTGTGCGTGACACTCATAAGTTTATGAACTTACCGGATTGATAATTTATGGAAGAGAAATGAATGTTTTTTGGGACGTGAATTTCTGCTCACCAATACTTTTAACTTTATAAAAATTCAAATGGTAATAAGAGTCTTCAATCTAATCCTTAGTAGACATTTTTTCCATAAATCACCCAAATTTATAGAGCACCTCATTTGAACATTTTAAACTTAAATCCTCCTAACTAAGTATAAACCATTTATTGAACTTACAGTGATGTGCATGATAATGAATTTCTACAACCCCTATCCCACTTTTATTTTTGTGCAAGTCTATTATATTAAATCACTAGATATATTTGGAATGGAACCAAAATGCATGTTGTAAAATATTTATAAAATTATCATAATTTGCATCAAAATAATGTATAGTATGACAATAAATAAAAATAAGTCACATAAGGATCTTGTCTAATAAAATATATTTAAAACACATGCCAATATAACTAAAAATATTAGTTGTAATATTATTGTAATGGTAAATACTTTGACCACTCTTTGAAAGGTCCAAGGTTCAAAACCCACTCATTATGAGGGAATCATGACTCTCATAAAAATAGATGTAAACTCATTAAAAAAATGAAAAAATATTATCCATTATTTATAGAATTTATGATTTTTTTTTATTATGTAAAAGAGAGGGTTTTAAAGGGTCCTCAAACTGATACAAAATAAACCGAGATAGGGCATATGATACAATTCATAAAAATAAAAAAAAATGACCATAATAGAAAAAAATAGACTAGAAAAAACCAAAAACAAAACTTCTCGAAAGAAAGCAAAAGAGAATCTTAAAAGTAGGAGCACCAAAGGATGGCTCCAAAAAATAAAGCACCAAGAATAGTAAGGGATTGAAAATGGGACTAGAACCACTGTAAAACAGATACATACTAAGGAAGAAAGATACATACTGAGGAAGAATTAACCCCAGTGGAGAATACAAATCAATTTTTAGAAAAACCAAGAACCATCACGAAGCATAGGAGAGAAGAAGACCCCAGTTTCCAACATGGATATGAAAACAAAACCAACAACGAGACCAAGACATAAAATAATGGAACATAGTGTAAGTCAAGGTGAAGGCAATAGATACAACCTGAGTGGCATTTTTGAAACTCAAAAACCATTCAAGAACCACCAACAAGGAAAGATTGATAGAAAACCATGAAAATGAACTAGATCACCCACACTTGAAATAGGACTACTTGAGCTGGCAAGGCATCCACCAAAAAAGCACCAAGTGAACATGAGGCACCAGAAGAAATATCTTTATCCACACAAATAAAGGCATCTAGGCCAATGAAACTCCATAAACACGTGGGAGAAGACCCCTTCAAATTCCAAGACCAAAGCCAATGAATGTGACTATTCATGATCATCCATTACCAAATTCTATAGGTTTTGGGGAAAATTATCCATCGAGACCATGTTGAGAAAGTCTAAAATTAACCATTAAGTCTACCGCTTTGATGCCTTCCTAAAAAGTATGCTAGATTTGAGCCTCTACTCTTGATCTTAAAATTCTATCAACTTCTAGTAAAACGTTTGCAATTCTCCAATGATGGGTGCTTGACATATTAACTAGCTTGAAAATATTTAATGATTCTCTCTCAATAATAACTTTATCAATTCCCAAAGACTCTACCAGTAACAAACCCTAAAGAAGAGCTTTAGCTTTAGCAAAGTGAGAAGTCTGCATTGATAGATTTTCTACATAGGCTTCAATTAGGTCCTCTTTAAAATTTTGAAGCACTCCACTAGCTGCTATAGGTCTTGGATTCCATTTAGAAGCACCGTTAGAATTGAGCTTTACCCAACCCACCGAGGGAGGGGACTAGACTATCAAGGATTGCAAAGAGGTAGGAGATGAGTTGTCTGTCTGAATTTGCTGAGGAAAACAAAACCTACTCTCCATATCTGCTCCATTAAAGAGTCCAAATTTTAGGTCTAAGAAGCAAAAGGATATTTTTCACAGCCATCCCAATTTCTCTAACAAAGATATATCCAGGATCATATTTAGTGTTTTTAAAGGCTCTTTGATTACTCTCCAACCAAATGCTCCAAAACAAGTGTGAGAGCAATAATTTATTATTATTTATCTTATTATTGGAACACTCAATATATTTTATGTATATTAAAATGTGAGAGCAAGAATTTATGATTATTTTTATTATTGGAACCCTCAATATATTTTATGTATATGATTTTTTATGACTATAATAATATAAAATATATTTTATGTATGATTTATATGATATATTTTTTGACTATAGTAATATGCATGGGAGAGTGTGTGAGGGGGTGGGTGTGTCTTAAATTCTCTATTAATAAGCATAGCTCTTTGCTTTACGAGGGGTCATGGTTGGGAGGAGATTGCCCAATCCTATGTATTGGTCATAGGGGTTTCTCACACTAACTATATATAGATCACTTGGTATATTAAATTTAGAGACAAAAAATATGGCCTTGCAAATCTACCTTTAACCATATTTAAAATATGATATTCAACCTCAAACATAGATTTTACAATAAAAAGTTAAAAATTTCAACATCTCACTTCACCTTAAAATCTAGCTTACTAAAATTGATGTTTAACTATGATATTTAACTATATTCAATCCACTTCACCTTAAAATATAGCTTACGAATTTGGAAGAGGGTTGGAAACTTCATTGCTATAAGTACTATGTTACATATGCATACTAGCATGATTCATGAAAAAGAGTGTGCATCCATCTAATCATAATAATTATAATCTAACATACCAATTTGGAAGAAGGTTGGAAACTTTATTGCTATAGTACTATGTGTTACATATGCACATCATGATTCATGAAAGAGAGTGTACATCTATTTAATGATAACAAATATCAATATTTTTGGGTAAGAAATATGTTAATAATAAAATGACTATTATTAGTTAAAATTTTTAAAGTAAAAGTTAAAAAATGAGGAACTTAACCTTGTGAGGCCTTAGAGGTAACAAAATATATAAAATATTTATGATTTCAAAAACAAAGTGATGAACATATAATTATATAATTAACCAATAAAAATTAATATAACATACATATATTATTTGTAAGAATTTTTTAAATTATCTAAAACTAAAATACATATTATAAAATTAAAAAAATATCAAATAAGAAATCACCAAAATAAAAAGATCATTATTTATTTATAAATATAATACTTGTCATGTTCAATTCTACTTTATGCCTTGCTATACAAACTTACCCCTCTCTCTCTCTATATATAGCTTGTTTGATGTTATATGATAATTATATACATGGAATTATATGAATTTTTTAAAAGTTAATTAACATAGCTCATTAATTAATTTATATAATTTTAATGTTTTTTTAACTAATCATAATATTAAACATTTTTTAAGTTATTAATAAATATTTTTTTTGTATGCACTCATTATTATTTTAAAATAATTAATTAAAATGATTTTAATGTTTCTTTTACTAATTCTAACATTAAATTATTTTAAAAGTTTTTCATTGTAGAGAGGGGAATGAATTACATCCACAATCCTTTCCTACTATCAATTCAATTCTACTTTACGCCTTCCTATACAAACTCACCTCTATATATATATATATATAACTAACTTGATGTTATATGATAATTATATACATGGAATTATATGAATTTTTTAAAAGCTAATTAACATAGCTTATTAATTAATTTATATAATTTTAATGTTTTCTTAACTAATCATAATATTAAATATTTTTTAAGTTATTAATAAATAATTATTATATATAATATATATATATATATATATATATATATATATATATATATATATATATAAAACTTGTTTGATGTTATATGATAATTATATACATGGAATAATATGAATTTTTTAAAAGTTAATTAACATAGCTCATTAATTAATTTATATAATTGTAATGTTTTTTTAACTAATCATAATATTAAATATTTTTAAGTTATTAATAAATAATTTTTTTTGTGTGCACTCATTATTATTTTAAAACAAATAATTAACATGATTTTAATGTTTCTTTTACTAATTCTAACATTAAATAATTTTTAATTTTTTTTTGAATGAATTACATGCACACTCCTTTCCTACTATCAAGTAGAGTTTATTACCTCGTTGTTGTTTAACCCATCATAAAATGGACCATCGGTCCCTCAATATTGAACCCATCATAAAATGGACCATCGGTCCCTCACGAATGGTGCCACCGTCATGGCTAGGATGCACTCAGTAGATTCAGGTCAAGTTAGACTACTATATTTGCAAATAGGGATACCCCTAACCCCTCCAAATAATTTCTAAAGTTTTTAATAAATATATAATTTTTTTTATAAAAATGACAGGGCTTTGACTTCTCTTTGAGAAGGTTCAAACCCCAATCAAAGGGAATGAGACCCTACAAACCTCACCAACACTGCAATAACAAAAGGCATTAGGTCTCCTAAAGAAGACCCAAATTCAATTCAGTAAAACTATGCCCTAACTTTTTAATGTATTAAAAACATGTTATAACTTAAATATATCTAACTTCAAAAAAGGAATCATCTAGAAATAAAAATAAAGTTAAGAGAAAAGACACACAAGCACACAATTTTTTTACAAAATAAATGTGATTAAAATTGGGTTAGAAATAGTTCTTGAGGGTTAGGTGCATTGGTAAGTGCTTGTCTCGTCAAAGCATTTATCAAGAAGACTAGGTTCAAACCTTAATAGTCTGATCTTAATTATCTGAGAAGACTAGGTTCAAACCTTAATAGTCTGATCTCAATTATCTGAGTGTACATTAGACCAGCCTTGATCTCAATCATTTGAGTGCAAGTTAAACCAACCTTGATGAGAGCAACCCCTATAATTTAAATCTTACTCTTATAAATTACTAAAAAATAATATAATTATAACCAACTCTCCTATAACAAAAAAAAAAATTAAATTGAAAATCTTCATGACGAATGCTAATTTATATATTTTTTTAGAACTTGCGATTTGTGATTTATTACCATAGAGAGCATGAAAGAAAGAGCACAAGAGTTATGGTGGGAACAAAGGATTGTAAACTTCATCTCATCTCTTACAAGTTCAAAAATTTATGTATGGGGTGCAATGCTACGGTTAATGGATTGTTAAGTTTTTAACTTAAGATTATATGTCTGTTTGTGTAAGCATAGTAGGTTAGATTGGCTGTGTGCAGGCCTACACACTATGATGACAGTACATCCCAAACTAAAGTTATTCGCGAATCTGTGTGCAGGCCTGCTCTATGATAACAGAGCAATCCCAAATTAAAGTTATTAGTGTTTTCCTCCCGCAAAATCTATAAACAATCTCAAGATTTAAATTTATATAATAATAAAAAATAATATAAATGTAATCAATTCACATATATACATTAAAAAATGGTGGCTCTAATACATGTGGATGCTCTTTTGCAATATTTTCCGATTGCTAATTTTTTGCAGATTTATTGCAGAACACAAATACGATACGGTGCTAACAGCGTCGTACTTCAGCCTATTTAGACCAGACAAACGCATGGATGGAAATGAAGAGATTGATACGGTGCTAAGAGCGTTGTAGTCCAGCCGATATAAACCAGACGAACGCATATAGACCAGACAAACGAACGGATGGAAATGAATAGATTGATACGGTGCTTGTAGTACAGCCGATATAAAAGACGAACGCAAGGAGCCAATATAAAAGATGAATGCAAGGGGCCAATATAGACCAGACAAACGAAAGGATGAAATGAAGAGATTGATAAACCTATCTGCGAATTAAGAGAACTATAAATCTAGATAGACCAACAAACGAACGGATGAAAATGAAGAAACAAACCGATGGAAATAAAGATATTGATAAACTTATTTCAGAATGGATGAAAATAAAAAGATTTATAAACCTAGTCTAGAAATATTAAAAGAGAGGAAAAGGAATACACGTTTATAGTCCTAAAAGGGAGAAAACTAAAGAAACTCACACCCTTTTCTTTTTATTATATGCAATTTGTTTTGTTTGTGAAGGAAAGGGTTTTAAAAGGCCTTTATCAAAAATGAAATCTTAAAGTTATAAAAAAATAAAATCAACTATGTATTGAACTTTTGGTTTTCATTGTCTCACTAAATTTTTTTCTTTTTTATTGCCTTGTGTCTAAAAGTTTATTAAAGCCGACCTCATGAAAGATTGTTTTCATTTATCCATGGGATTTGCATTTTTTTTTATTGATAGCTGACTCTTGATCTTTTAGACCTAAATTGCCTAATGTTCAGTAACAGGACACAAGTTGGTGAATCTAATATTGAACATTTTTGAGAAGAATCAAAATAAAGTTAGAATTTGTTGGATATTAAAGATTATATTATTTAAAAGTGTTTAAAGGAGTGGTTGATAAGTTCTTTAAACTAAAGAGTTTATATATTTATTAGGAGTTGATTGTTTACAACAAATTCTTCTGTTTCTTTCAATCCATATGCACCATAAAAAAGTTAGAAGTTGACCGAAGACAAAAAATTTTAATTTTGAATTTATATATAAAGATTTTTCTGTTTCTTTCAATCCATATGCACTATAATAAAATTGGGATGACAATGGTTTGTCTTTAAAGATTTTTTTATTTCTTTCAATCCATATGCACTATAAAAAGGTTGGGATGACTATATTCCATAGCTGTTTGTTCTCCTCATGAGTAGACCTCCATTGAATCTACCAATCAATAAAATCCTTAGATATCACCCAACTGAAATCAATTGATCTCAACCATTGATCCAACACTTCATGAAAGAAGGAACTATTATATGTATTTTTAACAAAAAGTAGTTACAATATATATAAACATTTTTTGGATCTCTAACCGCGAAGCTAAAAACACATCTATATATTTATATATGTATCTATATATTTAAAAAAACATATATATGCTTTCTATATTTAAAAAGTATATATATATATATATTTAAAAGTATGTTTATAGTAGAAACACTTCTATATATATTTAAAAAAACATATAAGTATGTTTACAGTGAAAGCACCTCTATATAAATATTCAACATCGAATAACCAACTAATAAATAATATTAAAATATAAAACCATAAACTAAAGCAATATTACCCGTGCCCAAAAATAAGGACCTGATGTATGAAGTACACCTTTTTGTTTTTAATTAATTAATTTTTTTGTTTTAAATTAATTATTTTTCCCTAAAAAAAATACAACACGAAATGGATCCTGGGATCTATATTACAACATATGAAAACATTGGAGGTGTAGTTTATGGTTAAGACACCAAGATCAGGAAAAATGAATCCACTGAGCTTCGCTGGGGATACCGCCGTTGACGATGAAGAGCATGTAATATCCCGGAGGCGCAGCAACGGCCGTGGGTGGAGCCACCACAGAGGACTTATAAACGTTGTTGGAGTTGGAAACTGGGGCGGGCGAGGTGGACGAAACAGAGAGCATCCTCTGGCTTATCGACGTCGCGTGAGTGGTGAAGGGTGGCGCGTAGATGTTGAAGACAACGACGCTGTCGCTGACGAGACCCGCCGCCACGGAGAAGGTGACGGTGAACGTGGCGCCGTAGGCCATGAAAGTGGCAGACACAGAGCTTATCTGGGGGCGAAGGGTGGAGTAGACTTTTTCCAGATAGTAAGGGATATAGCCTTCCAAATGGAGCTCCGTAGGGTAGTGCGTTCCCGTGAAGACGTACTGGCAGTGCGGGTTAGAGCCGCCCAACAGGACTCTCCCGTCGGGCAGCACGTTGGCGGTCGAATGGTACATTCTCGGGATGCCCGTGGCCACCAGCAAGAAGAAACACTGCCCGGTGGGCGCGTTGGGTCTGTGGAGATAGGGAGTCAAGACCGGAGTGGTGGCCATGTCCCAGCCGGCGACGCCCTTCTGCGCTCCGTTGATGACGATGATTTCTCCGTTGGGGAGAATGACCATGTCAAAAATGACCCTGGGTCCCGGCAATTCCTCCATGCTCCACCCGGGGTTGGGGTCCGTGATGATCATCCTCCCGCAGCTTCGCAGGGCGTCGACGAGATTCCCGGCTATGGCGGCGGCGAAGCCGTCATCCACCGCAGATGAGGATTTCCACCTTGGAGAAACCCTCGGAGGCGGAGAGCGGAAGAATCACCGAGGAACAGATCTATCTATTTATATATACTATATGTATATATAACCATTAGGATTATTCTAGATAGTATCTAACTATTACCATAAGTTTTACAAATTAAATGACACTTTTAGCTTTATAAAAATTCAAAGGAGTCTTCAATCTAATCTTTAGTACATACTTTTTTTCATAGGTACCCAAATTTATAGAACACCTCAATAGAACATTTTAAACTTAGATCCTCCTAACTATTGTGCATGAGAATGAATTTCAACAAGCTCCATCCCACTTTTATTTTTATTCAAGTCTATTATATTGAATCACTAGATATCGTTTGAATGAAACCATAATGTATGTTGTAAAATATTTGATAATCTTCTTATAAATTGTAATAAAATAATGTCTAGTATGAGGATAAATACACATATGTTACGCAAGGATCTTATCTAATAAAATATGTTTAAAAACATATTAATATGACAAAAAAAAATATTAGCTACAAGTTTAATGTAGTGGTAAAGACTTTTATTTTTTTGCAAGTCTATTGTCTTGAATCACTAAATATATTTTGAATAGAACCAAAATATATGTTGTAAAATATTTGATAATCTTCTTATAATTAACAACAAAATAATGTCTAGTACAAATTATAATTATGTTAAGGCTAATATTAAAACTCAGAATAAATTTATCTTTGTAGACATATTCCCAATGAAAAAGGATATATTTTGAGCAATTAAAGGAGTTCAAAGTTGATGTAGCATCAAAGGAAGTAGAGAAAAGAGACCAAATAAGAGAAAAGTAATTGTTATAAAAATATCATAACTCGCTGGCCGAGGAGAAAATGCTATGGCAACAAAATTCCAGATCTCTCTTGCTTCAAGAAGGATATAGAAACACAAAAAAAAATTATGATTCTACCTTGAGGCATAAAAGTAATAACATGATTAGATAAATTCATTATGCCAATGGTATGGTATTCATAGATATTGAGGGGGAATGAAGCAGTTAGGTATTCCAGAGATCTCTTGTGTGTCATTGAAGACAAAGACCCACTCATGAAAGAGAGACTTCTTCAAAACATACTTGCTTCAATTTTGGTAGAAATAAAATCTGTTTTGTATACCTCATTCAGTAATGAGGAAATTAGGGAGGCAGTGTTATCGATATGGGGCCTCAAAGGTCTAGGTATGAATGGATTCCCACCCATTTTTAGAGGTTTTGGCACATTTTTGGAGAAGATATTTGTAATTCCATGAAGGAATCCAAGCATCAAATTTTATTCCACCTGACGTCAACTCTACTTTCCTTGTCCTTATTCCTAAGATGAAATATGCTAAGTAATTCAAGGATTTCAAGCCCATCAGCCTCTACAACATGTTACTAAAAATTCTCACAAAACTTTAGCAAATAGATTGAAAGTCCACCTTTCAGGTATTATTGATTTTCTCCAAAGTGGATTTGTGGTCAAAATATAAATTCTTGATGGCATCATTGAAATTCATGAACTGATACACTCTCCGGATAAGAGTGGTAGACTATGTACCCTTGTAAAACTTGATATGGATAAGACCTATGATCGGGTTTCCTAGAAATTTTTGTTAAAAGTTATATAGAAATTTGGATTTAATTAGGCGTGGTTGATTTTTATTGAAGCCTACATTTCATTAGTGAATTTTTCTATCATTGTTAATGGATCCTCGATAGGTTATTTTGGTAGTTATAGGGGTCTTTAGCAGGGGGATCCCTTATCTCCTTATTTAATCATCCTGTTGGTAGAATCCCTAGAAAGAGCTATTAAAGTTGACCATTCTATAATAGGAATCAGCCCTACAAGTATTTGTGATCTAATTTCACACCATTAATTCATATATGATATGTTGTTATTCTTCTTGGCTTTGATTTTGCAAGCTTAGGTGATTAAAATCATTATTTTTAACTATGAGCAAGATGCTAGGCAGAATATTAGCTTCAAAAAAAGTAAGACTTATTTTTTCAATACACCAGGTAGAAGATAGAGAAAAATCATTGAAATTTTGGGGTGTGTGATTGATTCCCTTCCATCTATTTACCTAGGAATGCCACTCTTCAAAGGTAGATTCAAAGCTTCTTTGTGTGAATCGATGGTGGAGAGAGTCCAAAGGAATCTAGCAGGGTGGAAAGGGGTATTCTTGAGCCAATATGGTAAGGTACTTCTAGTTAAAACTACTTTACAAAGAATTCTTATTTATTTTCTTTCTCTATTCAAGGTGCCAAATATAGTTTTAAGAAAATTAGAGTAGATTCAATGCTTCTTTCTTTGGTCTGGATCTCAGGACAAAAAGTAAGTTTTCCTTAGTAGCTTGGGATCAAGTTTGTAGTTGTAAGGATATGGGAGGACTTGGTTTGAGAAAAATAAATTTAATGGATAGGGCCCTTATAGCTAAGCAAGGGTGTAAGTTTATCCAAAATGCTAATACAAATTGGGTAAAATTTTTAAAATCCAAATACTTTGGGAATGAAGACTTTATATATTTTTATCCTAACCCATACCAAGAATCTAGGTTCTAGAAAAGCATGGTTTACGATAGGGTGACTAGAAAAGCATGGTTCTAGTCAAGTAAATATTCTGAAGGGTGGCTATTGGATTCTGGGTAATGGTCAGAGGATCAATTAATAGAGAGATAGGTGGGTAGAAGATAGAACTTTAAACTCTATTTCTACCTTCTCTCAGGTTGAATTTATCACAACAAAGGCTTTCAGATCAAGGGTTTACGATTAATTTAAGATGGTGAATGGAAAAAAATATTGGGAATATTTTTCCTTCCTCAATTGGTCTTAATATAAGGAATCCACTTGTAAAGACCTTTTAGAATTGTGAAAATACATTGTTATAGTCTTTGAATATAAACAAGATAAGCTAGTTTGAGGATCTAAAAAGTATGGATTTTTCTTGGTCAAATCGATGTATGCACTCCTTGAAGATCATAAAGAGCCTTGGTTCCCAAATAAGAAAATTTAGCGCAAATATCTCATACTGAAAGTGAATATATTTTTTTGGTTGGTTATGCAAGGAAAGTGCTTAACATTTGTGAAGAACACAAGCTTATACTGAGAGGGGGGGTGAACAGTATAAGACCACTTTTTACTTTTCTTTCCAAATCAATATTATGCAATGTATAGATAGCAATATCAACAGTAGTAATCAAAGCAATGCACAAATCACCACACACAATAGAGACACCACAATTTACGTGGTTCACCCAATGTGGGCTACTCCACGGAGAAAATATTTCACTAAAATTTTCTCAATCAATCTCTTGGGAATCCTTTCCCTATTACAATGTTTATGGACCTCTATCCAAAGGAGACACCAATCCCCTAAATCAAGTTCATGGATCTCTATCCATAGGAGAACTCCTTCTCCTCTGCTCTGGTTGGTGATCCTCTAGAAGACTACTGCCTCCACTACACTGGCTTGTGGATCTCTCTCCACTGAAGACTCTTATCCCCACTCAAAAGACCTATCCTCACTACCCTAGCTAATGGATCTCTATCCACTAGAGACTACTATCCTCTCTACTCTATCACCTCCAAAGATCTATCTCAAATCTACACTAAACATAATCCTTCGATCTAGCACAAATCTTCTCAATATCTATCTCTGGTCTAGCACAAACCTATCCTCAAATATACACCAAAATCTATCCTCAAATATACACTAAACATAGTCCTTCGATCTAGCACAAATCTATCCTCGATCTCTATCCTCAAGCCTTAACTCAAGGCTTGAATCAACTCTGTTGGATCTTCCCTAAACCTTAACTCAAGGTTTGAACAAATCAATCAACTCTACTCTCAAGTCTTCTCAAAGACTTGTCTCAAATATACCTTGTAAGCTTCCACAAAATCTCACACTAATCTATCCACAAGTCCTCTCTAGAACTTGTCCAAATATACTCCACAAGTCCTCTCTAGAACTTGCTCAAATCTCTCTACAAGTCCTCTCTAGAACTTGCTCAAATATACTCTACAAGTCCTCTCTAGAACTTGCTCAAATATCTCTACAAGTCCTCTCTAGAACTTGCTCAAATATGCTCTACAAGTCCTCTCTAGAACTTGCTCAAATATGCTCAATAAGTCCTCTCAAGAACTTATCCAAATATATATTGTAAGCTTCCACAAAAGCTCACACAAAATCAGTCCACAAGTCTCCTCAAAGACTTACCTCAAATCTGCTCAACAAGTCCACACAGAACTTGTCCAATCTCATAGAAACATAAAGAGAATTGTTAGAGACTCAATATGCTCTATACTCATCACAATGCTCAATCACTCTCTTAGAAACATAAGGAGAATTGTTAGAGACTCAATATGCTTCAAATTCAACTCAATGCTCAATCACTTTCTCAACTCAATTCAGAATATAGAATAGTTTGTTTTATGGAACTTGAACAATCACTTCACACATCCACTTGACTAGGCTCAACCAACTCTACTCAACCAATCACTCAATGAAACAACCCTTTCTCACAAACCCTAGTCCAAGCATATAAACACCAACTCAAAATATTTCCAACAATGCTCAACAACAAATCTCACATAACAATGATACTCATGATATTTGCAAACCCTAGTTCAAGTTCTTTGCTCAACAACTCACTTCAACAACAATTCTTATAAAACAATCCTCACATAGCAATGATACTCATGTTCTTTTCAAACCCTAGTTCAAGTTCTTCACACAACCAATGGCTTCAACAACAATGCTTAACAAACAAGGTTTTAACAACAATTCTTTATTCCAGAAAACCTTGAAGCATTAACTCAACATACTCAATAGGAAACCCTAATCAAGTCCTTTTCACTCCAAACTTATTTTTAGAAACACCAATCACACAACTTAAATTTGGAAGAATATGCCCATACCTTTTTCTTGATGATAAGGAACTTCAAGAAACTGCCACAACAATAAAACACTTCTTTGCCAAGCTCAAGAAGGTTAGTTAACAATACAAGGCATATAATAATTCATGAATACACCTTATTACTCCAATCTTAAAATAATATCCAACACCACAATAATTTGAATATTCACTTCTCAAAACCCTAGGACATCACAAATTGATCTCAATCAAACATATTTGTCATAAGCCACTTCAGAATTTTATTCTTCAAAAATCAATCTACTTTTCTACTTATGACTCCCTATTTTATTATTGCATTTTAAAGATAAAACCTTTAATAAATAATGCAATAACTAATATTTCATTTTCTAAGGTAAAAGAGCTTTTATCCACCAATTAAAATTTCACCTAACACTTTTATAAAACCCACAAAACTCCTTTTTAACTTAGGCACTAATCAAACCATTTACCTCCTTATTTCTCCTAAGTCTAACCTTAGCCTAAGTCAAAAATCAAATATCAAATAAAAGAATGTTACCACTTTGGCTTTGCATGAAGCGCTTCTCTCCTTAAGCACTTTCACCTTGGCTCCCAATGATGTGGAGCCACGTGCTCCCTTGGAGCCTCCACTCCCTTGCACCCTTTGATTTCCACAAGCCACGTCTTGGCTTCTTCTCTCACGCTGCCCTAAGTCTTCGCACGAACTATTGTTTCACGAGGAGAAATTTTGCAAAGCTCGAAGATCAATTATTTTGGTGGATGAGAGGATGCATAACCTTTGAGAAGGCTATGGTATTTATATACCATGTGCCTTTGTTTCTTCACGTCGATGGTGACGAAGAGGGGCAAACCTTGCCCGTGAATAACCCGATGCTCAAGCTTTATAATATGCACCCAAAATTTATTAAAGCGCCCAAACTTTAGCTTATTTAAGTTATTAAATATAATAAATTAAATTATTTTGAAGAATTTAATTATTATAATTTAATAATTAAATGGGCTTTGGTATTTTAAACCAAACTTTAGGGCATCCTCGGTTTTTAGAAAAACCTTGCAACTTGCCCACATGGTTTTAATGAAAACCATTAAAATTACCACCATTGGTTTTAATAAAAACCATTAAAATTACCACCATTGGTTTTAATAAAAACCATTAAAATTGCCACCATTGGTTTTAATAAAAACCATTCAAATATGCCATTCATAATATTGTGAGGTGTGCTATGATGTCTTTTCACTTGCACCTTTCAACCATTCGACGTTAGTGGTGATTCGCTTCTTGGCATCAATGACAACTTCATGTTTTGACATAAATCAACAATGCCATATTTCTATCTTGACATCAATGACAACTCTTATGGACTCAAAATGTCCAACAATCTCCCCCTTTGTCATTGATGGCAACCCAACTTCTTTTTACCGAAAACTTGACCTTTCCTTTGTTCTTCTCTCCCTAGGACATTGCTCCCCTAGCTCAATGCTCTCTCCTCTTTTCTCAAATACCAAATCTCTCCCCCTTACTCAAATATCTCCCCCTTTGACATCAATGGCAAAGGGTCACCTTTGGGGCTCGGGGCTAAGAATGAGCCTCTTAGCTTAGCCCCTCCCCCACCTCCTCTTGAGGTGGTTAATTCTTGGGTGGGAGTATTTCTACTCCCAGAAAGCACTATTCTTTACCTTTATCCTCTTTTCTTCTTATCTGATCCTTCTGATTCCTCTAACTATTTCTTTCCATATCCATGTTCCTGTCCATGTCTACATTCTTGGTTCTTGTTCTTGTTCCTATTCTTGTTCCTATTCATATCCATGTTCTTATTCATGTTCCTGTTCCTGTTCATACTTGATTTTGGAATGTCTGCTCTACACCACTTTGTTGTGTGACCATCATTATTGCACTTATAACACTTAATGTTATTATTCCTTGGAGGTGCAAATGTCTTAGGATTTCTCCTAGTGAAGCCATATCCTCTTCTATCATGAACCCTACAATTCATTGCCTTGTGACCAAACTGATTACATGAGTAGCAATACCCATGGAAAAGTTATTTGTTCCCATATTCCTATCTTTCATGTGTCCTGCACTGTGAAGCCATGTGCCCAAACCTATGACATGAAAAACATCTTCCATTGAAGCCTCCTTGTCTTGACCTCATTGGTCTCCTAGTCTCTCTTGACCTATTATGATTGTTGTTCCATCTGTATCTTCTTTGTGCATTGTTCCTATTCTTGTTGAAATCTCTATTGTCCAACTCATCCTCAGATGTCTCACTCTCTTTTACACTGTATTCTTCTGAATTATCTTCATCTGAAGTTTCTTCTCCTCCAAAACTTGAGTTTGAATTTCCTTCCCATTTCTTTTGAACCTGTTCAAATCCAAGACCTATTTTGCTTGATGTAGGCTTTTGTATCTTGATGAACTTATCCAAGTTCTTTGAGCTATTTTTGAACCCTTTTAGCTTGAATTTGGAGTCTTCTAAATCTTCTCTTAGTAGTGCCACTTCTTGTGCTAACTTTTCACATTCTAAGATCTTTGCTTCTAACTTATCCTTGAACCTTTTTGCCTTAGCCTTTGATTTTTCTAAATCCTCTATAAGCAATCTTCTCTCTTCATCACATTCTTGAAACTGAATTTCAAGTTTAGAGTGTTGCTTTCTTACCTTCTTTACTATTTCAAGAGCATAAATAAGTTCTCCCTTGAGATCATATCCATACTTTTCTGAATATTCCTCTATTTGTTTACCTTTGTCCACATCTTTATTTTCTATTGGCTTATCTTCTATAGGATCATATTTTCCTTCTTCTAATGCCATTAGAATATTCTCATCTGGTCCTTCAAGTGTATCTTCATATTCATCATCACTGAAACTATAACCATCCCTTGTACAATTATCTTCAAGATGTCCAAAGTTACCACATCTAAAACACTTGAGAATTACTGGAGTCCTTTTCTTAACTTGTTCTTTTTCTTCAATCATAAATAGGACTTCATCTCTATCATTATCTGAAAAACTAGCATCACTATCACTTGAGTACTTACTTGCCTTATCCGCATAGTAGCTCCTCTTTTGCCTTTGGAAGAACTTCTTTCCTTGTCTATTTTGTCCATCCTTGCTTTTCTTTTGGTGCATGTATCTTTCTGATTCCCTGTTCTTGTGATCCTATTTTTCTTCATCATTGTTATTCTTAGCTTCTTGAAAATAAGTTGCATAATGACCATACCTTCCACAATTGAAACATTTAATAGATCTTGTATCTCTAGATCTTCTTGAATCCTTATTCTTTCTACCATAATTTGCTTCTTCATCACTGGATGACTCATTGCTTGATTCTGACTTCTTACCCTTTGTCTTCTTGATTGCTTTGAATGTTGCTTCTTTCTGAGGATTTGGTTCCTCTTTTGTTCTTATCTCATGTGTTGTAAGAATACCAAGAAACATATCTCTTGTCAAAGTATCACCATCCATTGACACTTCTATAGCAGAAACCTTTTCACTGAATATTTTTGGAAGAGTTCTTAAGACTTTATCACAAACATCTGATTCATCAATCTTCATTCCAAGTCCTTGCATAGCATTAACAACCTCATCAATTCGAAGTAGATAAGTACTAATATTTTCCTCATCCTTCATTCTTAATTCTTCAAATTATCCTTTGAGATTTTGCATATTTGCTTTCTTGACACATTTATCTCCTTCATATATATTTTGTAGTTTATCCCACATTTCTTTTGTAGTTTGACAATGCATAACTTTCATAGACTCTGTTCTATGCAAACCTCTCAAAAGTGCATTCATTGCTTTTGAATTGTAATGTTGTAGGAGCTTACCTTCCTTATCTATAGGAGGATTAATTAAAGGATCATATCCAATTTCAACTGCTTCCCAAATTTCATTGCCAAGTGCCATCAGGTAGATCTTCATTCTCATACTCCAATATATATAGTCACTTCCATCAAATACTGGTGCTGAATTATCTGAGGACACATTCTTAGAATCCATTGTGTTCTTGTTAGCTTTTCCTTCAAGTTGTTAAACTCTTCTGAAGGAACCCGCTTTGATACCAATTGAAGAACACAAGCTTATACTGAGAGGGGGGTGAACAATATAAGACCACTTTTTACTTTTCTTTCCAAATCAATATTATGCAATGTATAGATAGCAATATCAATAGAGTAATAAAAGCAATGCATAAATCACCACACACAATAGAGACACCACAATTTACGTGGTTCACCCAATGTGGGCTACTCCACGGAGAAAATATTTCACTAAAATTTTCTCAATCAATCTCTTGGGAATCCTTTCCCTATTACAATATTTATGGACCTCTATCCAAAGGAGACACCAATCCCCTAAATCAAGTTCATGGATCTCTATCCATAGGAGAACTCCTTCTCCTCTACTCTAGATGGTGATCCTCTAGAAGACTACTACCTCCACTACACTAGCTTGTGGATCTCTCTCCACTGAAGACTCTTATCCCCACTCAGAAGACCTATCCTCACTACCCTAGCTAATGGATCTCTATCCACTAGAGACTACTATCCTCTCTACTCTATCACCTCCAAAGCTCTATCTCAAATCTACACTAAACATAGTCCTTCGGTCTAGCACAAATCTGCTCAATATCTATCTCTAGTCTAGCACAAACCTATCCTCAAATATGCACCAAAATCTATCCTCAAATATACACTAAACATAGTCCTTCGATCTAGCACAAATATATCCTCGATATCTATCCTCAAGCCTTAACTCAAGGCTTGACTCAACTCTATTAGATCTACCCTAAACCTTAACTCAAGGTTTGAACAAATCAATCAACTCTGCTCTCAAGTCTTCTCAAATACTTGTCTCAAATCTGCCTTGTAAGCTTCCACAAAATCTCACACTAATCTATCCACAAGTCCTCTCTAGAACTTGTCCAAATATACTCCACAAGTTCTTAAACTCTCTACAATCTTCTCTACTCAAATCTCTACAAGTCCTCTCTAGAACTTGCTCAAATATTCTCTACAAGTCCTCTCTAGAACTTGCTCAAATCTACTCTACAAGTCCTCTCTAGAACTTGCTCAAATATTCTCAATAAGTCCTCTCAAGAACTTATCCAAATATATATTATAAGCTTCCACAAAAGCTCACACAAAATCAGTCCACAAGTCTCCTCAAAGACTTACCTCAAATCTGCTCAACAAGTCCACACAGAACTTGTCCAATCTCATAGAAACATAAAGAGAATTGTTAGAGACTCAATATGCTCTATACTCATCACAATGCTCAATCACTCTCTTAGAAACATAAGGAGAATTGTTAGAGACTCAATATGCTTCAAATTCAACTCAATGCTCAATCACTTTCTCAACTCAATTCAGAATATAGAATAGTTTGTTTTATGGAACTTGAACAATCACTTCACACATCCACTTGACTAGGCTCAACCAACTCTACTCAACCAATCACTCAATGAAACACCCCTTTCTCACAAACCCTAGTCCAAGCATATAAACACCAACTCAAAATATTTCCAACAATGCTCAACAACCAATCTCACATAACAATGATACTCATGATCTTTGCAAACCCTAGTTCAAGTTCTTTGCTCAACAACTCACTTCAACAACAATGCTTATAAAACAATCTTCACATAGCAATGATACTCATGTTCTTTTCAAACCCTAGTTCAAGTTCTTCACACAACCAATGGCTTCAACAACAATGCTTAACAAACAAGGTTTTAACAACAATTCTTTATTCCAGAAAACCTTGAAGCATTAACTCAACATACTCAATAGGAAACCCTAATCAAGTCCTTTTCACTCCAAACTTATTTTTAGAAAAACCAATCACACAACTTAAATTTGGAAGAATATGCCCATACATTTTCTTGATGATAAGGAACTTCAAGAAACTGCCACAACAATAAAACACTTCTTTGCCAAGCTCAAGAAGGTTAGTTAACAATACAAGGCATATAATAATTCATGAATACACCTTATTACTCCAATATTAAAATAATATCCAACACCACAATAATTTGAATATTCACTTCTCAAAACCCTAGGACATCACAAATTGATCTCAATCAAACATATTTGTCATAAGCCACTTCAGAATTTTATTCTTCAAAAATCAATCTACTTTTCTACTTATGACTCCCTATTTTATTATTGCATTTTAAAGATAAAACCTTTAATAAATAATGCAATAACTAATATTTCCTTTTCTAAGGTAAAAGAGCTTTTATCCACCAATTAAACTTTCACCTAACACTTTTATAAAACCCACAAAACTCCTTTTTAACTTAGGCACTAATCAAACCATTTACCTCCTTATTTCTCCTAAGTCTAACCTTAGCCTAAGTCAAAAATCAAATATTAAATAAAAGAATGTTACCACTTTGGCTTTGCATGAAGCGCTTCTCTCCTTAAGCACTTTCACCTTGGCTCCCAATGACGTGGAGCCACGTGCTCCCTTGGAGCCTCCACTCCCTTGCACCCTTTGATTTCCACAAGCCACGTCTTGGCTTCTTCTCTCACGCTGCCCTAAGTCTTCGCACGAACTATTGTTTCACGAGGAGAAATTTTGCAAAGCTCGGAGATCAATTATTTCGGTGGATGAGAGGATGCTTAACCTTTGAGAAGGCTATGGTATTTATATACCATGTGCCTTTGTTTCTTCACGTCGATGGTGACATCGGCAGAAGAGGGGCAAACCTTGCCCGTGAATAACCCGATGCTCAAGCTTTATAGTATGCGCCCAAACTTTATTAAAGCGCCCAAACTTTAGCTTATTTAATTTATTAAATATAATAAATTAAATTCTTTTGAAGAATTTAATTATTATAATTTAATAATTAAATGGGCTTTGGTCTTTTAAACCAAACTTTAGGGCATCCTCGGTTTTTAGAAAAACCTTGCAACTTGCCCACATGGTTTTAATGAAAACCATTAAAATTGCCACCATTGGTTTTAATAAAAACCATTAAAATTGCCACCATTGGTTTTAATAAAAACCATTAAAATTGCCACCATTGGTTTTAATAAAAACCATTCAAATCTGCCATTCATAATATTGCGAGGTGTGCTATGATGTCTTTTCACTTGCACCTTTCAACCATTCGGTGTTAGTGGTGATTCACTTCTTGGCATCAATGACAACTTCATGTTTTGACATAAATCAACAATGCCATATTTCTATCTTGACATCAATGACAACTCTTATGGACTCAAAATGTCCAACAAGCTGGATAATTTATAGAAGAGAGAATCTTAGTTTACCCAATAGATGTTATTTGTGTGAGCTAGAGGAAGAATATCCTGAGCATACGTTCTCCTTGTGTTCTTATTCTAAAGAAATTTTTGGAATGTTGCTTCATCTAGTGGGAATGTATTAGGTTCCCCATAGACAGCTAAATGCCCATGTGGAGCAATGGAGCACTTCCTATTTTTTTCCTTGAATTAGATCATTTACATACTTTATTCTCCTTCATTTGTGGCGGTAGATATGGAAGGAACAAAAGTATAGAGCTTAAGAATACTTATCATCGCCTAGAGTCAGTTTTTGTCAAGATTATCCTTGTCGTGGTGGAAAATGTTGATATCCTATCCTTGGATGCAAGGAATATTGGTACAAAAGCTAGGATAGGAAAGAATTTAGGTTTTAAATATTCTCTTGCTTTGATCCCAATAATCCATCACCTAGTAAGAGTAAACACTATTTAATAATCAACACCTCTTGGGTGGATAAAATTAAACTTTGATGGTGTATCTAAGGGTAATCTAGGTTGGGTTGGAGCAGGTGGTATCATAAGATATTTAGAGGAGCAAATTTTTTTGGCATTTCCTGAAAATATCAAAACCTAAACTAGCCATGTAGCTGAGTCTAGGGATCTCTTTCAAGGAGTCTTGCAGTTAAAATCTCTAGGCTTTAGAAAATTCATAATAAAAGGTGACTTGCTCAATATAATCAATATGGTTAGAGGGATGTAGACTCTAAATTGGAAAATATCAAACCCATTGGAAGAAGTGCATAAATTTACCCAAATATTTGAATTTGTGTAGTATCAACATGTTTTTAGGGAGGGTAACCATTTGGCTAGTTTTTTGGCTAACCTAGGAACCTCTCAAAATTGCATCATAGTTTGGAATAGGGAGTTTCTGGAAGGTTTAATCTAACTAGCTAATGATTTTAGAAGAAAATAATTTACTTACTCCTTACTTGGTGGCTAGAGTTTGGATCTACTCAAGGGAGATTTCATGGTACTTTTTAAATTTTAGGAGCCACATTTTTTTTAATTCAAACAAAAGGAGATCCTACCCTTGATGAGGTGGGAGGAGTGGGAAACGAAGGATGAAGAAATAGGGAAGGAATTTGGACGCAACAAAACCAAGACCTAGGTTCCAATTTTGGGTGGTTTGTTGGAAATATTTTTTATTCTATCCCTTTTTATTTGTTAGTCTAGTTAGCTTAACCGAGGTGTTTGCTCTCCCACGCATGGGATTGAGCTACCTTAGGCTATCTTAGAATTTTTGGGGTATGTATGGAACTATTTTGGTAGATTTATTTGGGTTCGATCATGTTGGATCTTTGGATCTTGATTTCTTTTTTGGTGGCCTATGGGCCTCCCTTAATCTCTTGAAGCTATGTGGATCCATTTTGTAAAATGTTTGGGGTTCCTTTCAAAACCCCTTATTTTACCAAAAAATAAAATAAATGTCTAGTATGATGATAAATAAACATAAGTCACATAAAGATCTCATCTAATAAAATATATTTAAAAAACATGCCAATATAACTATAAAATATGAGCTATAAGTTTACTATAATGGTTCAAACCCCACTTATTATGAGGGGACAAGGAACCCTCATAAAAAGATGTGTAAAATCATTGAAAAATAACTAAATAATATTACCTATTATTTATAGAATTTATGACTATTTATCTTTTTATTGAAACCCTCTTTACATGGACGCCCTACTTATATGATGATAGTATTATAAAATCTATTATATGTATGTTTTATATGGTATATACTATCATGATCCACCATGATCACTTGGTGTCTCAAATTTAGAGATAAAAGATATGGCCTTGCAAATCTACCTTTAACCATATTTAAAATATGATGTTCAGCCTCAAACATAGATTTTATAATGGAAAGTTAAAAATTTGAACACCTGACTATACTAAATCTACTTCACCTTAAAATATAACATAGCAATTTGAAATACGGTTGGAAACATCACTGCTATAAGTACTATGTTACATATGCACACTAGCATGATTCATGGAAAAGAGTGTGCATCCATCTAATAATAATTATAAACTATCATACCAATTTGGAAGAGGGTTGGAAACTTCATTTTTATAAGTATTATGTGTGTTATATATGCACAACATCATGATTCATGGAAGACAGTGTGCATCTATTTAATGAACTATTATCAATATCTTTTGGGGTGAGGAATGTGTTAATAATAAAATGACTATTATGAGTTAAAATTATTTAAGTGAGATTTTAAGAGAGAAACTTGACCTTGTGAGGCCTTAAATGTAACAAAATATATAAGACATTTATAATTTGGAAAGTGTTAGGATCCTAATCCTAACCATTAATATATATTAATTCACTTATTATGATTATGGACCATTGTGTCTTTTCACCTCACAACTCTAGGATAGATATTTATATTCATTCATGAGGGTGTCAATAGGCATCCATAGAATTATAAGAAGATATTTATAAATCCATTGGTAGGTTTACCTCCAGTGAAACAATGATTCAAATACAAAAGTGATTCAATATATTTTTCATTGTTTTTACATTCCATTCCATTTGTTTTCCATCCTTCCAAGTTGCTAGGAACCAGGTTCCTACCATATGGTATCAAAGCCTTCATAATCCTACATTGTCAAAATTTATTTTTTTATCCACCATTTATATATTGCTAGTACTTCATTCCATATCTAATTGATATCATCAATTAGTTTTATATATAATTAATCTATCACTCTGTATTACTGCCCAATAGAACACAAATAGATTAGCCACCATTTCATAGCTATAATAACGAATAACAATCTCAAGTGCTTCTAAAAAATTCCAGTGGCCAAACAAATAAATGGGTATCTTTTTACTTATTTCAAGTGAAGAAATCAATAAATATTTTTAAAAACATACACACAGGTCACTGTTAAATCCTTTGTAGACAATCCAAATTCAAAAAGTCAATTAAATTCATGAAAAAACAACCAAATCATGGATCTATGATTTTTTTAAGCAAGAAATAAAATAACCGATGACAAGGTTTAAAATTATTTAATTTAAACTAAGGTCATTTAATTTATTTTGACCATCGGTGGAAATTATTTGATGTTAGAGATAGCAAGGGGACAAAGGTTTCAAAAAGCATTGAAAATAAATCCCACATTTATTAAAGAATTGATGAAGAGGTATTTAAAAATGTTTTCTTGTGCATATATTTATGTGAATTTGATCACTCTCTTTTGGACCTTTTGCATGAAGCTTAACTGCTACGATCTACCCGTACGATCTCCTCATAACTTGCACCCTCATAGTGTCCACCTGCCATATTTGATTCCACCATGCCTTCCCTCATGATCCATGCTACCTTATCACTTTCAGTCACCACATATCTTATTACTATCGATCATCCGTCGCTTGTTGATGTTGACTCTGCCCTAGACTGCCCACCACTCGATATAGATTTTATCCTAGCTCAACCTCCACCCATCGAAATTCACCTTCTAGCCATTGCTTCCCATCAAAAATTCAAAATTCAAATTCAAATAGTGACCGTTAAGGTCCAATAGTTGACAAACCAAATTTTTTGTAAAAAAAATTATCAAATTACACAATTTTTTTGCTAAATTTTCATAATATTTGCAAAAAATACATAAAATTTACAAATAAGACTATAAAAAAGGATGAGTTCTACCAATGAAATGATGAAATTACAAACAATACTATACCAAAGGTGGAATATGAAAATAAAATAGTAGAAATAGATTCAAAAATTGATGCCTGTAACCACTCTGTCAATATGGTACAAGAAAATATGACACTAATACAAGTTGGCCAATCTACTAGGGATCAACACACCAAGCACTACTTGGAGGGCCACAAACGTCCATTATACCTAAAACTACTAAATTGGATTTTCAAAAATTTGAAGGAGGTGACTCCATAAATTGGATCTATCAGGTTGACCAATACTTCTCTCTCTACCAGGTCCCTAAGGCTTAAAGGGTTCACATTGTATCTTTTTAACTTGAAATTACCACCACCCAGTGGTACCAATGGTACAAAAAGATGAATGACACTCCTACATGGCTAGAATTTACAAAAAATCTAATGGTATGATTTTACCCTAGAAAATTTGAAGATTTCATGGGAGTCCTTATAAAAATCTGCCAAACCACTATAGTGCGAGAATACCAAGCTCAATTTGAAAAATTGGTAAATATTACATTAGGACTAAATACCTCATTCTTCTAAAGTTTTTTTATTAGTGGCTTAAAGGAAGATATTTGATTAGAAGTACAAATGCTCAATCTCACTGACATGATGCAAACTATTGCGTTAGCCCAAATGATAAAAGAAAATTCAATAACCAACATCGATTGGAAATTCTACCTAATGCAGAATAACAAAATACTTACACCACCCCAAAACTTAACTGAATCCTACCAATCAAATGTATCAACCCCCAAAAAATGAAAGAACAAAGAGAAAAAGGCCTTTGTTTTCATTATGATGAGAAATTTGTACCAAATCATAAATATATTACACCCAAATTATATATTTTGGATGCAGCTATTCCTTGTCGATCAAACAATGACGAAGATGAGATTGAGGTAGAAGTAGTGATGGATACACCTGATGATAGCACTCAAGGTCCATTAGAAATTTATTTTAATGCCCTCACTAGTAATTCTTATCCCCATAATATGAAAGTCCCAAGATACTTTAAATGACAAAATCTTATTATGCTTATTAACTCTGATAGTACCCATAATTTCATCGATCCACATGTGGAAAAATAAGCTAATTGATTTCTACATCCTTACAATAGTTTTGAAGTCATGATTGATAATGAGGGATAAATCACTTGTAAAGTGAAATGCCAAAATATTAAGATCACCTTGGGCAATTACACCATGAAACATGACATGTATGCAATGACCTTAGGAGGATGTGATATTGTCTTCGGAGTGCAATGATTATGAACACTAAGGATAATCTAATAATATTTTGAGGAATTATGGATAAAATTCACAATAAAAAATCAAACATATACTCTTAATGGATTAAAACCAAGCCCTTCTCCACTAGTAAGCTCTCATAGAATGGAGAAAATTATTTGTAGAGGAGGTAAGGAAATGGTTGCCTACTTATTTTCTCTTTAGGACACCAAGAAGACACAAAAAAGATTCCCACATGTCATTGTTCTCATCCTCCTATTCTTCCTACCTATACCCCACCAACATTTCAACCTTCACAATATCCCTGCTTACGAAACAATGACATTAAAATGATCTAAGAACATGAGAAAATACTACTTGGAAAATAAGGGATGAAGCTTCTCACTCTGAGCTTTAAGAATAAAGATTTTTTTAAAGAGGGTGGCATGTTAGGATCCTAATCCTAACCATTAATCCGTATTAATTCAACCATTAATCCGTATTAATTCACTTATTATGATTATGGACCATTGTGTCTTTTCACCTCACAACTCTAGGATAGATATTTATATTCATTCATGAGGGTGTCAATAGGCATCCATCAAATTATAAGAAGATATTTATAAATCCATTGGTAGGTTTACCTCTAATGAAATAGTGATTCAAATATAAAAATGATTCAATATAATTTTCATTATTTTTACATTCCATTCCATTTTTTTTCCATTCTTCCATACTGCTAGAAACCAGGTTCCTACCAAAAAATAAAATGATGACCACACAATTTTATACTTAACCAATAAAAATTAATATAACATATTTATATTATTTGTAGAATTGTTTGAATCATCTAAACTAAAACTAGAATACATATTATAAAACTTAAAAAATGACAAATAATAAATCCTTAATCATCACCCAAATAAAAAGAACACTATTTATTTATAAATATAAGACTTGTCATGGTATACAAAGTTACAAATACAAAAATATATTTGTTATAAAACTTATTTGATGTTATATGATAATTATAAAATATAAATGCTAAGTTGCATACATGGAATTTTGTGGATTTTTTAAAGTAATTATCATCAACGCATTAATTAGTCTATATAATTTTAATGGTTTTTTAACTAATCATAATATTAAATATTTTTTAATTTTTAATAAATATTTTTTTGTGTACATTTATCATTATTATTATTATTTTTAAAGTTGATTATATTAATTCATTAACGAGAACATTACAAAATATTTTGATGCTAGCACTGTCCACCAAATAAAAAATAAAATGAGATAGATGGTATATTAAAATAATTAACTAGTATGATTTTAATATTTCCTTTACTAATCTTAACATCAAATGATTTTTAAAATTTTTAATAAATATATAAATTTTCTTATATATAATAATAATTAATTTTTAAACTTTAGATTGGTAAGGGTTTTGGGATTGGGACCTTTTTTAAAACCCCACCCCTCATAAAATCGAGAGCATGACAATAAAAAAAAAACATAATTTTCTTTAACAAAAATGTTATAATATAATGGTAAGGGTTTTAGAATTGGAACCTTTTGACAATAAAAAAAAACATTAAATTTTCCTAATAAAAACTTAAATGCAATTCATTAAAAAGATAACCCTAAGTGATTTAAAAAATTGTATAACATAAATTCAAAAAAATACAAATAAAAAATTAAAATTTAGAAAGAAAAGAAAAAGAACCACACATCAATAAAATTACAAAGGATTCTTATTAGAACATGCAAGAAGCTACGTGGTTTATTATTTTTCAGTTAAATTTTCAAAAATATCTACCACCATTTTTATCCTACTTTTCTATGAAGGCAAAGAGTCTATTCTATTAATAGCTACACTATTGGTTTATAGTCATATACAATGTCTAGATATTAGAGGTGAATTTAAATGAAAAGAGGATAGTCAGAATCTTTCCAACTTCAAGTTGTTGTTGAGGAGATTTTACGGGATCTTTAACATGAGAAATCGTTTTAGATATAGAGGGTATGTAAACGAAGAAAGAAGTGACACTGAGAGACGAATTTAATTTAAACCTATCGTTGCAAATGTAAAGTTGACATTCTCTGTGAATGCTAATTTATATATATTTTAGAACTTCGAATTTGTGATTTATAACCACAGAGATTATAGCATAAAAGAGATAGCACAAGAGTTATGGTGGGAACAAAGTATTGTTAACTTCATATGTTAAAGTTTGGAAATTTATTTATGAGATTATAGTTGTTGGTTCTTTTTTAAAGGTTAGGGATTGGTAAGTTTTAGTTATTGTGTAAAGGTAGTAGTTGGATTTGATTTTGTTGTTGGTTATACAGGTAGTGGTTTGTTTTCAAGAGTTAGTGGATTGGTAAGTTTTGGTTAAGAAGAAACTTAGGTTCAAATCTTCACAAAAGTAGTAGTCAAACCTGACTCTGTTGAATGCATCCCTTCCTCTCATACAAGATCAACAACAACGGACTGATATAAAGATTATATAAATAGCCCAAATTTTAAAACCTTCTAAAAAAGATTGTAAATATAACCCATTTTTATATGTATCAAAAAAAAATTATGAAGCTGCTTTGCAATCTTTTTCCATTGCGAATTTTTGGAAAATTTATTGCAGAAAACTAATACGATACGGTGCTAACAGCGTCGTACTCAAGCCGATTTAGACCAGACAAACGCACGGATAGAAATGAAGACGGTGCTAACAGCGTTGTAGTCCAGCCGATATAAACCAGACGAACGCATATAGACCAGACAATACGGTGCTAACAGCGTTGTAGTACACCCGATATAACCCAGACGAACGCACGGAGCCAATATAAACCAGACAAACGAACGGATGTTAATGAAGAGATTGATAAACCTATCTAGATAGACCAACAAATGAGGGGATGAAAATGAAGAGAGTGATAAATTTATATAGACCTTCATACGGTGCTAACAGCGTTGTAGTACAGCCGATATTTAGATAGCCTAACAAATGAGGGGATGAAAATGAAGATAGTGATAAATTTATATAGACCAACATACAAAGAAATCGATAAACTTATCCTAGATAGATCAAAGGGTGCAATTAAAAATTAATAAATTTGGTTTAAGGACATTATAAGGGAAAAAAATGAAATTTTAATATAGAATATGTTATTCAAAATTAACAGTTTGTATGAGCTTGTATAAAAATAACATTATGTGAACTCATTAAAAGCAAGAGAGCCAACTACCCCACACACATGTGATGTTAATGGGATGAGGAGTTCCACATAAATGAAACCAAAACAAAACTTTCCACCTTTTAAAATTGAAAAAAAAATCTAACCCAAAATTTAAGACTTAAATAATAAATAAAAAATATAAATTTCCTAAAATAACATTAACATTAAACTTCAAATCTAAAACCATAAACTAAAACCATCATACCGATAGTTTAAAAGAATGCACAAAACTAAGGACATACCCTTATTATTATTAATTTATTTATTTTTCTCTGCAAAAAAAATACAACACATCCAACACGAAATGCATCATGGGATCTATATTACAACATGGTGCAGTTTATGGTTAAGACACCAAGATCAGGAGAAATGTATCCACTGGGCTTTGCTCGGGATACCGCCGTTGACGATGAAGAGCATGTAATATCCCGGAGGCGCAGCAACGGCCGTGGGCGGAGCCACCACAGAGGATTTATAGACTTTGGTGTAGTTGGAAACTGCGGCGGGCGTGGTGGAGGAAAGAGAGAGCATCCTCTGGCTCATCGACGTCGCGTGAGTGGTGAAGGGTGGCGCGTAGATGTTGAAGACGACCACGCTATCGCTGACGAGACCCGCCGCCACAGAGAAGGTGACTGTGAACGTGGCGCCGTAGGCCATGGAAGTAGCAGAGACAGAGGTTATCTGGGGGCGAAGGGTGGAGTAGACGTTCTTCAGATAGTAAGGGCTATAGCTTTCCAAACGGAGCTCCGTAGGGTAGTTCGTTCCCGTGAAGACGTACTGGAAGTGCGGGTTGGAGCCGCCCAACAGGACTCTCCCGTCGGGCAGTACGTTGGCGGTGGAATGGTACATTCTTGGGATGCCTGTGGCCGCCAGCACGAAGAAACGCTGCCCGGCAGGCGCGTTGGATCTGTAGAGATAGGGAGTCAAGACCGGGCTGGTGGCCATGTCCCAGCCGGCGACGCCTTTCTGCACTCCATTGATGACAATGATTTCTCCGTTGGGAAGAATGAGCATGTCCGACAGGGCTCTGGGTCCCGGCATGTCCTCCATGCTCCACCCGGGATTGGGGTCCGTGATGACCATCCTCCCGCAGCTGCGCAGGGCATCGATGAAATTCCGGGCTATGGCGGCGGCGAAGCCGTTTTCGGGGCATCCACCGCAGATGAGGACTTCCACCTTGGAGAAGCCGTCGGAGGCGGAGAGCGGAAGCATCACCGAGGAACCGATCGACGGGTAGTTCCGGGGGCCGTCCCCCGGCATCCTCGGAAAGGTCTTCACCACCACGTTGTTTTTGTAGTCGAGGAGAATGGAATCCCGGTTGGCGAAGATGAAGAGGTTCCCGTCGGATGAGAGGTGCAGGAACGGGTACAGATTGTTCTCCACCTCCGTGCTGGTTCTGGTCTGGGTGAGGAATGGCAGGGCGAATGTCCCTTCGCCGGGCCTCTTGGGGACGAACTCGTAGTTGAACTGGCCAATGCCTCCCACCACGATGATGCGGTTGTCCGGAAGGATCTGGTTGGAGGCGTACCAGCGAGTGACGAGAAGCTTCGAAGCCTGCGATTCGTTCCAGTCGCAGTTGGCATCGGAGCAGGGAAGGAAGTAACGGACAACTCTGTCGCCGTCCCACCACCCGCCCGTCTGAACGAGCGTGCCGTCGGCGGCGAAGGCTCCAGAGGAGCACCACGTGTCGGTGAATATCATGAGAGGTCTGATCTTGTTGGCCCCAATGTTATACTCGATGGAATGAGCCCAGCAGTCGTGGGTGAGCGCCAGATCCTGCGGGTTGTTGCGACAACGGTTGTTGTTCAGGAGCAGCTGCGACGGCCCGAAGTCGGTGCGGTCGAACATGACCACAGTGTTTTTGTGAGTGGTGGTCATATGCATAGCGGAGACTCCACCGTTTTCTATCAGAACCCTCCATCTTCCCGGCTTCACCGCATGTCCCGCTGCATCCCATGACCACATACTCAACAGTACCACCATCATATATTGAATTCGAAATGTTTGCATTGTGAAACCTATGGAAAAACGATTCCCCAGCTTAATTATGCCCTCTGCTGATTAATACAAAGGTGCTCTAGCCTTACTGTAGACGCTTAGATACCTTAATCGACATTTATAGCGACCTCGACCCAGGAAGTCTGGAGGGAAGGAGAGAAGGATTGAATTAAAGGAGTTGAGCGGTGCTTTTCTTAAGTTAAAATCGATTTTTTAAAGTCTGTAAATAAATATTATTTGCGTTTAATTATATTTTAACTAAATATTCAATCTTATTCTAATAATATTCAAATTTTTAAATCTAGTTGTACAATTTCAATTTTAGACCTCTGTTCTGTATAATTACCTCTCCACTTTAAACTATTCAAACTGTCCAATTCCAGTATAATTATTTGTGTTTAACTATATTTTAACTATTTATATACCATCTTATTCTACTAAAATTCGAACTTTTAAATCTAGTTGTACAATTTCAATTTTATACCTCTGTTCTGTATAATTACCTCTCTACTTTAAACTATTCAAACTGTCCAATTCCAGTATAATTACCTCGCTCTTTATCTATTTTGTCAGATACATGGAAGACAAATATGTTCACATGCCACGTTCTTGTCGCTGCTAACTTTTGGATCTACTACGGGCTTTATTGCACATGGCCAATCTCCATCCTCCTCCACGCTCGACTTGTATCTTTTATTATTATTCCAAATGAAAGGCCATGATAGTTTGTCTGTCTGGCACTTAAAGGTATATTTTTGTTGGAGATGCCAAGAGTAATACTTGGAATTGGTATCTCAAATTCTAGTTGAGGATGCCAAACTCAAAGCCGATAGGGTTTTCAAAACTGCCATGCTGAAAGCCTACTGTTGCCCGCGTAGCTACTTAATTTCTTAAGCCTTGAATAATACCTTGAATTGAAGTTTAACTTGCTTCTAATTAATTTTAGTTTTAGTTTAACTTGCTTCTACTTACTTTTAGTTTTAGTTTCAGTTTCTACTATATCTACCTGGCTTCTTTTCCACCCACAAACAACATGCACAAATTCCATTTAAACTTTGGCGAGGCTAAAAATAATAAAAGATGAATCTTTGCGTCCAAAAAAGGAAAACAAACATTCTCAGTTAAAATACTTTTATAGAAATAAAACAAAAAAAAGTGTGTTCTTTTTATTTAAATTAAAATAAAATTATTAATTTTCATATGCTATGAAGTTAATTTAAAAATTAATACAACTTTATTTTCTTATTGTTTATGATATAAATTTTTAGTTAATTATTTTTTAATTAAGTTCATACAAATATTGGTTACATTTTCCATGTTTTCTCTTGGTTCTTCCTTATGGTTATTACTATATTGCATAGACTATAATACACCCATAATTACTTAATTTATTTGTAAACATTTAAAGATATTGAAGAATAAATATCACAAGTTTAGGAAAGTGACAATTTCTTAGCAAATTGAGGGTCCTTGATGATGGAGTTGGAATGTGATGGGTATGTTTCATAAGGTTTGATTTAGATGTTGAGGTATTCATAATATGGTTCATCATGGTTCTCAGTTTAAAATATCTTTTTGGTTCTCTATTTCATGATATTTTGCAAGAGGTAGGTTTCATAGAACTTCATGAGAAAAAGAAACAAGACAAAGCTTTAGAGAGAACAAAATGTAAATTCATTTATCTAGAAATATTTGTGGATTGAAAATATTGAATGTCATTAAGAAATAAATTGAATTTTGGATGTGGAGAATGGATTTTGGATCCTTCCACTAGTTTTTCTTCAATTGAAATTCCTTGAAAGAATGAAAGCAAATTAACAACATAAACATGTATATTTTTTCATCCTTAAAATGAGGTAAGGAAAAACTTATATAAGAAAGTAATCATAGCATACAAAATTGTTTAGTCCTTCAAAGTATAGAAATCTCAAACAACACATAAATGTGTGATGGCATGGTTAAAAAGTTGCTAACCCTTATTATAAAATTTACATCTAATCATATGAAGAATAAACTTATCTCTACATATAGAGAACTCCTATAAGCCATAGGCCTATATGATCAATTTATGATCAACATCTATTGAGATTATTTTAAGAAGAAAATATCAAAATAAATTTAAAGTTATTTGTCAATTTATAATAAGTGCACATCAAATAATTTCAAATATAGATAGGTTCAACCCCGAGGATTTCCCCCTATGGGGCCTGGCAAATGGTTTGGTGCTTTAATGATAAAAAAATATGAAGGTTGAAGGAGCGGGGAAGACTAGAGGCTGAAGGAGTGTGGAAGGATAAAAGTTGAAGGATTGTGGAAGGCTAGAGGTTGAAGGAGTGTGGAAGGTTGGAGGTTGAAGGAGCATGGAAGGCTAGAAGCTAAAGGAACATGGGAAGCTAGAGACTAAAGGAGCATGAAAGGATGGAGGTTGAAGGAGCATGTAAGGCTGAATGATGATTTGATATTTAGAGTGTCAAGGCTAAAGGAGTGTGGAAGGCTAGTTTGATTGAAGGAGCATGGAAAGATAGACTAGCTGAAGGAGCTACAATGAAATGCTGAGATGTTGGGTGAAAGGTTGGGATGGCTAAAGGAACATGGAAGGTTGATAAGGCTGAAGAAGCATGGAAGGTTAGGATAGCTAAAGAAGAGACAATAGAAGGCTGAGATACTGAGTGGAAGGTTGGGAAGGTTGAAGGAGTGTAGAAGATTGCTTACAATGAGAAAAAAAATTGTAAAGTGCGAAGGATTAGGATTTTTTCCTAAAAAATATCTCTTTTTTTAGGATCCATATCTTTGCAAAGAGTTATCCAATTCCACTGATTCTTGGACCAACTTGTGTAGACTTTGAATAGATTTAAAATGAGTGGTCATATGCAAAAATCTAAGTAATATTAAGGGAGATACGATTATGGGAAGTCAACCAATCAGAACAAGGGTAGTGATGATTTTTCAAGTCATGAAAAAATAAAATTGCAAAGTGGGAAGGATTGGGATTTTTCTTGAAAAATATCATATTTTAGGAGCCATATCTTTGCAAAGAGTTATATGATTTAGTTGATTCTTGGACCAGCTTGTGTAGAATTTGAATAGCTTTGCAAACATTTGAGCAATATTGAGGGAGATACAACCCTATGAAGTCAACCATTCACAACAAGGGTAATGACAAATTTTCAAGTCAAAAAATAAAATTGCAAAGTGAGAAGGATTAAATATTTTTCCCAAAAAATATCTCATATTTGAGGAGCCATATCTTCATGAAGATTTATCCGATTTAGTTGATTCTTGGACCAACTTGTGCAAAATTTGAATAGTTTTAAAATGAGTGGTCATATGCAAAAATCTAAGCAATATTGATGGAGATACGATCCTATGAAGTCAACCATTCAAAACAAGGGTAGTGATGATTTTTCAAGTCACGAAAAATGAAATTGCAAATATTTGCCAACTAGGGTTCAAACAATGGGAAGAATACTAAAAGGCTATAACTTCAATGAGGAAGGAAACTAGCAATTTAGATTTGGTAAAGTAGACTATGATAGTGCGATGTTTTGGAAATATTACTCTACTAAGATGTAAGACATAGATAGTAGAGGTGAAGTTTTGGCATTGTGAAGGCTACTATAGGAAAAATTTAGGAAAGATGCTAAATTCTAGAGTAATTATATTTATACATAAATTTTAAAAGATCCAAAAAATAAAATCAAGAATTCAAATATTTTACGTAAATTGATGTATGTTTCTAGCTATAGCAGCTCAATTGAGATGAGAAGTGTATCTATTTGTAAACTCTCAAGCTTTAAAGAAGAGAGATATAAACTATCAAGGGTGGGGGACCTGAGTACAACCCTTTATTATCAAAAAATAATAATAATAATAATTACACATCCTTTATTTAATTCTAGGAATAATTACTAAAAGTTTATTTAATTCTAGAAAAAACTATGTAAATTTTAACGAATTTTGATTTGTATTATATAAATCCACATGTACATGGCCTATAAGAATTTTTTTTACAAAGGTTCAAGACCAACATAATCAAATTGTTTATGTGATTTTTTTTGAATTCATAAAAGAATTGCATAAGTCCATGAACCTAAAGTAATGATTTTTATTTTCACCAATACCTGGTCAAAACATATATTGTCATTTTAAGACAATCAATATTATTATATAAAGAAGATGTTAAATAAATTTAAATCTCCCCTTGTATTTATAATATCTATGGATTTTTCATTGAATGAATGCAAGAAAACTTAGTTTTTCATAAAAATTGTATAGGATTCAAAATATTCATGAAGATTTAAATTTTAAATCTTAGAATTAGATAATATTTGTTATATTACAACAAACATGCCTATTTTTTAACAATATGCTTGTATTATATTGATTTAATTTTATAGAAGAAGAGGTGTTAAAATGAAACATAATTCTAACATAGGAATAGAAGATATTCATGTGCACTAACATTTGATTTTATATTAAATTTACGTATAAATTCATTCTCTATATAAAGGAGTAATGGGTTCTAGAAATAAATGTAAAAAGTCATAAAAATCCATTAAATATTAGAATTGTCCACACCTCTTGTAATGTGGGTTTATGACCTACCTACAAGCCCTATAAATGAAACTATAATGATGATTACTAGTATCAAGAGTAAAAATAAGCAAAACAACCTTTGTGGTAATATACTTCTTAGCGATCTTCGGTTCCATGGATTTATCCCTTATTTTCTTTGTATAAGCCATTCAAATCAATAACGATTTAAACAAATATTTCAATGAAGCAAATATATAACTACAGTGGTTAATAAAAGTTCATATCAAATGGGAATAAAGACTACATCTATTAAAATATGATGGAAACTAATATTTTTTAAATTGGTTATATGAGATTGAAATGGGTTCCACTCATATTTCATATTGACCATATATTGGTATTACAACTTGAAAATTATGTATATATTATTTGACAAGATTTGAATCTTGGTATCCTTGAAAGCTGAAAATTTTAATATTGAATTTATGCCATTTTACAACGAAAAATAATACTTAATTGTGTTTATACCTCAATTTTTTATAAAGCATTTAATTAGATAAAAACTAGATAAATGATAAGGAAAAAACAAGTGAGTAATATATATTGACTATGGTTTTTAAATTATTTATACTTAAGACCCTAATTTTGAGATAAAAAATTTGATGTTGCTTAGGATTTGTGATGTAGGATGACTAATGTTTCTTTTTTAAGCGAAAAACCCCTTGTGGGGTCACCTTGGTCTGAGAGACCATGAATAGAGGGTTCTACACCGTCAAGGTCACCTAGGAGTCGCACTCAACCCTACCCACACCAACATTATCAATTGGATTTTGGATACCCAATTCAATTTTTTTTGGTAGGGTGGAGATTTGAACTTGGAACCTCCCTTGGAGGATTGCCCTCTCTTCTCCAACTCACCTACAACACCTGGGTGGATGACTAATGTTTTTTATTAGTTGATTAATGATGTTATTAAATTTTATCTTTTTTATAGCATTAAATGCTACGATGCCCCAATAACCATTGAGTTTTAGAGGAAAAACCAAGTTTGACCAAGGAAACTTGACTTTACCATAATACACATTGGTGTGGTGATGCGATATTAGGATAGAGGTTTGACTTTGGATATTTTTATGATGATTATATTCTTGTTAATTGATAATGATGGTATGTTTTAGCTTATGAGGACAATATGATGATGATGCTAAATAAAAAATGGTTTTATATTTGAGGATGCATACATGATCAGATTGTTGATTTTGGGTATGGATGATATAAGTATAATACAAGTGTAATACAAATATACACAAAAACTATGTTTTTAAAGGACTTTATATGCTGATATAAGGTATCACTATGATACAAGATATAGTACAAAAATAGAAATTCCTAGGGGGATTTTAAAGAATGCGATAAGACATTACTATGATACAATATAAGATACAAAAAACACATACCTATAAGGAATTTATATAATGTCCTAAGGCATTGCTCTATTATAAGCTATGATACAGGTAGATGTGCCTAAGGGGGATTTAGATTATGCTATAAGGTATTGCTATGATACAAGATATGATACAAAATATACATGCCTAAGGGGACTATAAATAATTTCATGAGGTATTTCTATGATACAAAATATATATGTGTAGAAATTTAAATAATGCCACAAGCATTGTTATGATACAAGATATGATACATATAAATATTTCCCTAGGAGGAACATAGATAATTTCATAGTAATACAAGATATGATACAAAACGAGACATGCCTAGAGGGGTATTTAGATAATTCTATAAGGAATTTTCCATGATATAAAATATGATACAAAAAGAGACACACTTAGGTAGAATTTAGAAAATTACATAAGGCATTGCTATAATATGAGATAAATATATTATTTTTTATTCCCAAAAAAATGTACTAGGAGTATATTACAGTTTATTTTAAAGTTGAAAATAGATTTACCTCAAAACAAATGCTTGAAAGGGTTTTTATATATGTACCATATGGCAAGGGGATTACCGTTAAAAAATATTGTAGACAATTTCTCTTAATAAAATTTCCTTTAGAAAATATCTAAAGGGATTTGTTTTTGCCTATAAGCACATGTCACATAGGACTTATGCTAATGAATTTACCTTAAAATAAATGTCTAAAGGACTTTTGCTTTACCTTTAAAAAAACATCATATAAGACTTCTAATTGAAGGGTTTTATTTTAGAAAATATCTAAAGGAATTCTATTTTACTTGTAGAAAAATATCATAAAAGACTTCTAATTGAAGGAGTTGCTTTCAAATAAATGCCTAAAGAAATTTTTATTTTCCTATAGAGATTTTTCAAACATGAATTCTAATTGAAGGATTTTTCTTTAAACAAATTGTTAAACTACTTCTTCTCCTATAGATAAATTTTGCACAAGAATTCTATTGATGGATTTACCTTTAGAAAAATATCTAAATTCTTTTGCTTGGCCTATAGACAGATGTCATACAAGACTTTTTGCGATGGGCTTACTTTTAGAAAATTTTCTAAAAGACTTCTACTTTGCTTGTAGATAAATGTCATATAAGACTTCTGATTATAGCCTTACCACATCTAAAAATGTTAGAGAGAACTTGTGAGATATTCCATATGATGATAACTTATATCTAGATGAATATCATAAAATAATTTATGATTGGACTATAAGTTTATGTGAATATTGATTCACTCCTAGTTGAGTTAGGAGGAACAATCCATTATGGAAATGAATGAGACAAGATTGAAGAAATACGATTTTTGTCATTGTATGAACCTCATAGTATTTATCATGCACCAAGATGGAGATGCATTTATAAAGTGATAGAAATTGTAGATATAGAATATTAAGATATGGAGCTTATGATTTAAAAACTATGAAAACTTGTAGTATTTATCACATAGAAGGATCATGATAAAGATTCAAAATAAATATGAAATATTATTAATATAAGAGATATTGTAATAGAAGGAAGATAGTTGGGTTATGTAAATTATTATTGGAGTGTTCGTACACAAGATGGAGCAAGGTAGGATCCACTTGCATCAATCACCTAGTAAAGGAAATGTCATGACCCACCTTGGCATGAAATATTATGTGTTGATCAATGATAACTTGATATTAAGTTTTTGATGCATTTGAATGAGTATGAAATATTTATATTTATTTATATTTGAAAGAATATGGTTGATAATAAGTTGTCACACATGTGGGGGGTAGTTGGACCTATTACATTCTAACTATTGTATTATGATGTTCTTCTACATGTCATTATTTTCATTGTGGCATATTCCTATTATGGAATGTTATTCCACATTAATACTCAATTTTTATTAGAAAATGTCATGTGCACATGAGTTAATATTCCCATATTGATTCGGTCATGTGACTTGAGTGACTTATGAGCCCCACCACTTGGTAAACTCTTTGCCAATAGAGTGGTAGGATTAGAGGTGTAGGCCTTTACTATTTCTTATATGGGATTCCTCATATTTATTAATTTCAAGTCCTTCCACATGTGTGGGAGCTAGTTGGATGTCTTGCTTTCTAAGCTGTTCATTACGATGCTCTTCTTCTATGAGTTATTTTCATAGTGGCATATAAGTTGTTATTTCCATAGTGATATATTTTGTTAATACAATTTTAATTCCTATTGGGTCTCCTAATAGATATATAAAATCATAATATGATATTGATTTTAATATTATTTGGTGATAGAGATATGATTATTTTTTGGAGTTCAAAGTAAATCTCTCAATATAACTTATATATCTTACATATTATAGTCTAATATACCTTGAGATATCAGTGAAATGGTGAGTACACATAGTTTCTATGATGTGTGGGTGGTTCTCATTGTAAAGAGGAGGATTTTAGTTAAAAAATACCTTTTTCTCTCTCTATATATGTATCCTTTTATTATTGTGGATAAATAGGGATAAAAACTGAGTATTAGTTTTTTATTTAGAATACTTGTAAAAATATTAATTTAAAAGTAGATGTTAAAATTGTTATAATTTAAAACAAAATTTTCAATCACTTTAACTCAAAGGATATAATCCTTATTTTATGTTGAGAAACTCTTTACTCAAGATTCCATCCAAAACGTATGGATAAATGTCAAAGTTTATCCATGGAATTTAAATTATCTTCAAACCCCATACATGGAATTCAATTTCAGTCCAAATATAGAATACTTTGTGCCACAACTATATACAATAGAAAAAATAATCTATAAAATAATGCATTGAATTAAAAAATAATACTTAAGATAAAATTATATAAAAATATAAAAGGCCTTGAGACTTTTTATGTTCATGCTCTAGAAAAGGTCATTCTATAAAAAATAAACAAAAATTAGAAAAAAAAATTAAAGCTTCACAAGTTCTAAAATTTTCTTACTATTATTAATCAAGACATTTATTATTATATGCATAAGAAAATATTTTAAAAAGTCACATTAACATAAAATGAAGGTCATCATTTTGAATATTTTGTTAAGGTGTGGGATATTTTTAACACGATTGACTCTATCTACCCACTTTACCTATATATGCTTATATGGATATGATAGAAATGTCATATCCAATGACATAAATGAATACCGTTTATCATGGAAATATACATATGCTAAGACATATATCTTTATTGATCAAAATACTTCAACTAAAGATAATGGTATACTTTCTTTGGTGATAACCAAATTGAATTCATAATTCCTATCAATTGTCAATAATTATGTAATATATGTATAAGTATCCTAGTTTCACTCAAGGGACGTATCTCACCATGCATTAGGTATGTCCTAGTGAATAATTATGTCATGTTGATGATAAAATTCTAAGATAATAGATTTTAACTTAACAAATCATAGCATAAAGCTCATTCTCATTCATTCCAACAAGGTAGTCTCTGTTTCATTTTAAAAATAAGTTTTGTGTATAAAGTCTAAACCTTCCTCTCTATTAGCTTTAATAAAAATTTAAAAATAAAGTGTGAAATTAATTTATATTTAAGGATTAATGTATAGTATTTAAAAATTAAATGGCATTGGCCTAACATGTTATATTCCTCAAAATTCAAATACGAAATTTAGAATCAAATCTTGACAAGTGATGTATCCATAATTGTCAAGTTGTTATAATACATAGTTTTATGATGTAATATGAGTGGGGCATATTTAAATCCCATATAACCAATTAAAAAATATAATTTTTGAAAAGTACATATAATTTCACTATCAATCCTTCTATTAGGAAGAAGAAGGTATACATTTAACATTATGAAGCATACAATTAAATATATTTATAATATGTAGGTTAAAAACATTAAATTACAATGTCATTTGATATTAGATCCAAGAATAATTATGAACAAAAACTTTGCATGCCGTTTTAATGTGCTTTCCATAATAAATATGAGATCCTTAAATCCTAGCACATGGATTAAACTAATACACACACACAAATAAATAAAAGTTTACTATTATTATTGATCGTCTTCCATTATTCACCTCGACGAGGGAGCTTGGTACTGGATAGACTTGTTTTTAGAATACCTCACTCCAAGTCATCTATTTGGGGATCCCAATCAAAATTGGTAGACAAAAGAAGGAGGATTGGATATGATTGATAGATAAAATAAAGGGTAAAATTGGCAAATGGAAAAATAGATGGCTATTATTAGAAGGGAATATTACCTTAATCAATAATTATTACAATATATCCTCATTTATGTTTCATAAATCTTGGATATCTCAAATGTAGTGCTTCTAGATCTTGATCACATAAGTCATAGATTCCACTCAACATATGTTAGGGAGGAAAGGAAACAAACCTTGGTAATGTGACAAACTCTGTGTTTGTAGAAATAAGAAGGAAGATTACATTTTAGATCTATAGTCAATAATTACATGGCATTGCTTATCAAATTATAGTAGATAATGACAAATAGTGTTAATGCATTATGGGCCATAAATTTGTGAACGAAGTATGCAAAGAATAAGACCCTAGCTGATATAATCCGATATCAGTTGTTTAACAAAGGTTCCCCTAGAGGTTCGAGGTGTAGACCAATTGGTTCATCCAAACCCCATAAGGGGGGTGGAGGTCCAAGGTTCAAATCTTGGGCCTCGTCGAACTGAACGCTTGTCCCTTTCCTGGTGCTTTCAGTGGCGTAAAAGGTTTAAAATGATTGTGGTATGGTGGTTATAGGGGCGGACTACATGAAGATCTATGTCACGGCTTCCGATATGGATAGCGCAAAATAATGTGGCAGCCATAAAAGTTGGACAGCCTGCCCGAATTTGTAGCGGCTACCGATTCCACCATGTAAATACAAAAAAAAAAACAAAGGTTCCCCTATTTTAGTAGTACTCAAAATAGGAGAGAAAATAATCAAATAAAGGTTGTTTTGGATAGTTAATAATAAAAAATACATAGATTTTTAGTTAGACTCATGGGATGGACATCACACTTTGGTGACTCAATATCTAGAGTAGATGCTAGTGATGGAGAAGATACATAGAAAATAATGGATAAGAGTAGAAAAATACTCCAAGGAAAAAACATGAGTATCAAAAGTTGGAAGATACTAGATTTCATCAAAATAATGACAAATCCAACTTCGAGAAATACTAGCAAAAGAGATTGATTGAATCATACAAATTAGATCATTATCATGGTCCTATGAGGAGTATGGATTTGGATGGAATAGTAGAACTAAGGGGGTGTATATGGTGGCACATGGATACAAAACATGATGCCCTAACACTGCTCATCCAAATCAAGATCTATTCACATAAATTTTGATGTAAAATTTATGGCCAAATGTTAGGTTTTTCAACTAGTTACTCCTCCATAAAAGGGTACTCATAGGGTATAAATTAATAAAGAGAGGAGTCTATGGACCTTTTAAATGTACATTATGTATAGAGAATAATGAAACTTCCAAACACTTTTCAATATAATACTCCATAATAGTGAAGCTATGGAAAATATTAGCATCTTTTCTAGGTCTAAATTAGACCAACAATCAATCTATAGAAGATATCCTAAAGAGGATGGAAGAATCAACAAGGAGTAGATCATTATGTGGGGAATATAGTGTGGATGAGGATGATGATCCTATCTTAGAACATCTAGAATGAATGAAATAGAAGGAAATTCAAATAAAATATTATAGATATCTATTATATGTGGGTGAAGACCATATCTAATATAATAGAGACTATCTAGTTCATGCTAAAACAACCACCAAAATCACATAAGCAATTGAAGAAAATAGTAGTAAGACTCAAGATCAGTCTCCAAATGGATGAAGCTAGAAGATTAAATTCATAGGATAAAAGGATGGATAGAACCTAGAAATGATAATAACCACCATTGGGATTTGTAAAGGTAAATAAATATGAGATGTTGAGAGGTAACTCGAGTAATGTCAATGTAGGGGGAATAGGTAGACTATTGAATAATACCCTGTCATTCACATTTACAACAAACTTAGGGTACATTTCGTAATAATATTGGTATGGGATATAATATTTTGAAAGGGATGCAAGAAGCTCTCAATATTGGACTAAATATAGTGATAGTGAAATCAAAATCTCAATTATTGATCAACTTCCTTAAATTCCCATTGATAATCAAGAATACCAGTTGGAGAATTCAAAGGATTGTATATAAAATCATATGAATACAAAGCATTTTTGTAGAGGTGATATACACCCATGTACCAAGAGAGAAAATAAGAAAATTGATGCTATCTCAATCTAGTCTTTGGACGAGGGAGACCTCATTTGCTATGGCCACCCTCTTAAGTGGTGGGAACAAGAAATAAAGGAAAATCCTCTACATATTCAACATATTGATGATAAAATTCTTGGTAATATGTAGATATTTAGTGTATTATGAGACCTTTTTATTGATAGATATTTTGGTTCTTAGTACAATGGTTGAGATAGATAAAATTGATGTATCCAATATCAAAACATGGGTGAAAAAATTGATGGCCTAGAAAGGCCAATATGTAATATGATTTGATGATCAATATAATATAATTACTCTTTTTACCAATTAAAATAAAATTCCTAATTCCTATCAATATTGAATAGTCCTTTCAAATTTATAAGGATTGGAACTATAATAAGGGTCTTCAGTTTAATTCTTAGCAAGAACTTTTTTATATAAAGAACTAAACTTATAAAGCACCTTGAAAGAATATTTTAAACTTAAACCCTCTTAACTATGTGTAAACCATTTTTTGGGTATGGAATGATGTGCATTAGAATCTATAACAACAAGACCTATGTCACTTTTATTTTTATATAAATAACATGCATATAGTGGCAATTCAAGTCTATTATATTGAATAATTTTAACGTATTTTCCACAAAAATCATGAGACCCTTAAATCCAAGAACCTTTTCTTAAGGAAACATGGTGGATTGAAATAGGATTTCATATATAGAAAAATAGATTGATAGATAGATGGAACTGATCACTAGTCAATAGGATTATTTTGGATAGTATCCAATTCCTACCATAATTTTTACATATTAAATGACAATTTCAACTTTATATAAAATTTCATGATAATAAGAGTCTTTAATATAATCCTTAGAAAGCACTTTTTGCCACAAAGTACCCAAATTTATTGTGGAGTATCTCAATGAAATATTTAAACTTAAATCCTTCTAACTATGTATAAGCCACTTATTGAACATAGAATGATGTACATCAAAATAAATTTCAACAAGCTCTATAACACTTTTTTTTTATGCAAATAACATGTATATAGTGGATATTTGAGTCAATTATATTTAATCACTAGATATATTTTTATTGGAACCAATTTGTATGTTGAAAATATTGATAACCTTCTCATAATTTACAACAAAAAGTGTCTATTCTAATTATTCATATACATAAATATCTCACCTAGTAAAATATATTTAAAGCACATACCAATATATTTTTTGGTAATATTAAAAATGGAGAGGGTTTTTAAAGGAATCCCACAACCATAAGAATCAAAATACCACTAGGGCGATAAAGATCAGAACTAAACCTCACTAGACAACATGAGGTAGACCAAAAAAATACTACAAGGACCAAAACTCTAGGATACATAAGAAGAGGAGAACTGAGATAGTTCTACCCAACCTACTCATCCCCTGAGCAATAGAAGCAACCAGTCAAGAAATATTTTTAGAATGATCCATCGTCGATCTCAGTAAATTTCTTTTGATTAATGTCGATGAGCTTCAAATTGTGAAAGACTGGGTGTTTAATATCCTCGTAGGTCTTCGAGGCATAAACCTCCTCAATCGATTTATCCTGATGGTTGTCAAGTAGAAGGATATCAAAATCAATATGGGAAGAAAGAGGGGGGAGCCATCATTATCACCACCTTTACTGTGCAGGTATTTAGATTTATGTAAGCCACTACCTATAGTAACGCCAGTGGGATTCAGGTCAACCTTCATAGGCTCCTCATTAACCTCTTTATAAGGCACATCAACTTTAATAGTGGCCACTCAAGGGAGTATAATTACCATCATTAGAGGACTTACCCTGAACCCCTTTGGCAAAAACCTGTAACTTTCTAGAAACCTTCTCAGGACCCATTTCAAAGGTAAACGAATAAATATCTTCACTACACTTAGATTCAGCCTCCGAAACCACCTTAGAGCCACCACTAGTAGGACTAGGAAAATCTACCACCATATTAAAGCCACCCACCATAAGACCTGGTAAATCTGCAAAAGGATTGAGGATTTCATCAGTAATTAAACCATAGTAATTAAACCATACTCCAGAGGAGCACCATGTGTCAATGAATATCATGAGAGGTCTGATCTTGTTGGCCCCAATGTCATACTCGATGGAATGAGCCCAGAAGTCGTGGGTGAGCGCCAGATCCTGCGGGTTGTTGCGACAACGGTTGTTGTTCAGGAGCAGCTGCGACGGCCCGAAGTCGGTGCGGTCGAACATGACCACAGTGTTTTTGTGAGTGGTGGTCATATGCATAGCGGAGACTCCCCCGTTTTCTATCAGAACCCTCCATCTTCCCGGCTTCACCGCATGTACCGCTGCATCCCATGACCACATACTCAACAGTACCACCACCATATAGTGAATTCGAAATGTTTGCATTGTGAAACCTATGGAAAAACGATTCCCCAGCTTAATTATGCCCTCTGCTGATTAATACAAAGGTGCTGTAGCCTTACTGTAGACGCTTAGATACCTTAATCGACATTTATAGCGACCTCGACCCAGGAAGTCTGGAGGGAAGGAGGAGAGAAGGATTGGATTAAAGGAGTTGAGTGGTGCTTTTCTTAAGTTAAAATCGATTTTTTAAAGTCTGTAAATAAATACTATTTGCGTTTAATTATATTTTAACTAAATATACAATCTTATTCTAATAATATTCAAACTTTTAAATCTAGTTGTACAATTTCAATTTTAGACCTCTGTTCTGTATAATTACCTCTCCACGTTAAACTATTCCAACTGTCCAATTCCAGTATAATTATTTGTGTTTAACTATATTTAACCTATTTATATACCATCTTATTCTAATAAAATTCAAACTTTTAAATCTAGTTGTACAATTTCAATTTTATACCTCTGTTCTGTATAATTACCTCTCTACTTTAAACTATTCAAATTGTCCAATTCCAGTATAATTACCTCGCTCTCTATCTACTTTGTCAGATACATGGAAGACAAATATGTTCACATGTCATGTCCTTGTCGCTGCTAACTTTTCGATCTACTACGGGCTTTATGTCGCATGGCCAATGTCCATCCTCCTCCACCCTCGACTTGTATCTTTTATTATTATTCCAAATGAAAGGCCAGGATAGTTTGTCTGTCTGGCACAAAAAAGTATATTTTTGTTGGAGATGCCAAGAGTAATACTTGGAATTGGTATCTCAAATTCTAGTTGAGGATGCCAAACTCAAAGCCGACAGGGTTTTCAAAACTGCCATGCTGAAAGCCTACTGTTGCCCGCGTAGCTACTTAATTTCTTAAGGCTTGAATAATACCTTGAATTGAAGTTTAACTTGCTTCTAATTACTTTTAGTTTTAGTTTCTACTATATCTACCTGGCTTCTTTTCCACCCACAAACAACATGAACAAATTCCTTTTAACCTTTGGTAAGGCTAAAAATAATAAAAGATGAATCTTTGCGTCCAAAAAAGGAAAACAAACATTCTCAGTTAAAATACTTTTATAGAAATAAAACAAAAAAAATTGCGTTCTATTTATTTAAATTAAAATAAAATTATTAATTTTCACATGCTACGAAGTTAATTTAAAAATTAATACAACTTTTTTTTCTTATTGTTTATGATATAAATTTTTAGTTAATTATTATTTTTAATTAAGTTCATACAAATATTGGTTACATTTTCCATGTTTTCTCTTCCTTCTTCCTTATGGTTATTACTATATTGCATAGACTATAATACACCCATTAAAGATATTGAAGAATAATCATCACAATTTTAGGAAAGTGACAATTTCTTAGCAAATTGAGGGTCCTTGATGATGGAGTTGGAATGTGATGGGTATGCTTCATAAGGTTTGATTTAGATGTTGAGGTCTTCATAATATGGTTCATCATGGTTCTCAGTTTAAAATATCTTTTTGGTTCTCTATTTCATGATAGTTTGCAAGAGGTAGGTTTCATAAAATTTCATGAGAAAAAGAAACAAGACAAAGCTTTAGAGAGAACAAAATGTAAATTCATTTATCTTGAAATATTTGTAGATTGAAAATATTGAATGTCGTCAAGAAATAAATTGAATTTTGGATGTGAAGAATGGATTTTGGATCCTTCCACTAGTTTTTCTTCAATTGAAATTCCTTGAAACAATGAAATCCAATTAAAAACATAAACATATATATTTTTTCATCCTTAAAATGAGGTAAGGAAAAAATTATATAAGAAAGTAATCATAGCATACAAAATTGTTTAGTCCTTCAAAGTATAGAAAGCTCAAACAACACATAAATGTGTGATGGCATGGTTAAAAAGTTGCTAATCCTTATTATAAAATTTGCGTCTAATCATATGAAGAGTAAACTTATCTCTACATATAGAAAACTCCTATAAGCCATAGGCCTATATGATCAATTTATGATCAACATCTATTGAGATTATTTTAAGAAGAAAATATCAAAATAAATTTTAAGTTATTTGTCAATTTATAATAAGTGCACATGAAATAATTTCAAAGATAGACAAGTTCAACCCCGAGGATTTCCCCCTATGGGGCCTGGAAAATGGTTTGGTGCCTTAACGATCAACAAATATGAAGGTTGAAGGAGCGGGGAAGACTAGAGGCTGAAGGAGTGTGGAAGGATAAAAGTTGAAGGATTGTGGAAGGCTAGAGGTTGAAGGAGTGTGGAAGGTTGGAGGTTGAAGGAGCATGGAAGGCTAGAAGCTAAAGGAACATGGGAAGCTAGAGACTAAAGGAGCATGAAAGGATGGAGGTTGAAGGAGCATGTAAGGCTGAATGATGATTTGATATTTAGAGTGTCAAGGCTAAAGGAGTGTAGAAGGCTAGTTTGATTGAAGGAGCATGGAAAGATAGACTAGCTGAAGGAGCTACAATGAAAGGTTGAGATGGCTGAAGGAACATGGAAGGTTGATAAGGCTAAAGAAGCATGGAAGGTTAGGCTAGCTAAAGGAGATACAACAGAAGGCTGAGATACTGAGTGGAAGGTTGGGAAGGTTGAAGGAATGTAGAAGATTGCTTACAATGAGAAAAAAAAATTTAAAGTGCGAAGGATTAGGATTTTTTCCTAAAAAATATCTCTTCTTTTAGGAGCCATATCTTTGCAAAGAGTTATCCAATTCTACTGATTCTTGGACCAACTTGTGTAGACTTTGAATAGATTTAAAATCAGTGGTCAAATGCAAAAATCTAAGTAATATTAAGGGAGATACGATCATGGGAAGTCAACCAATCAGAACAAGGGTAGTGATGATTTTTCAAGTCATGAAAAAATAAAATTGCAAAGTGGGAAGGATTAGGATTTTTCTTGAAAAATATCATATTTTAGGAGCCATATCTTTGCAAAGAGTTATATGATTTAGTTGATTCTTATACCAGCTTGTGTAGAATTTGAATAGCTTTACAAAAATTTGAGCAATATTGAGGGAGATACAACCCTATGAAGTCAACCATTCACAACAAGGGTAATGAAAATTTTTCAAGTCAAATAATAAAATTGCAAAGTGAGAAGATTAAAGTTTTTTCTCAAAAAATATCTCATCTTTTAGGAGCCATATCTTCGTGAATATTTATCTGATTCAGTTGATTCTCGGACCAACTTGTGCAAAATTTGAATAGTTTTAAAATGAGTGGTCATATGCAAAAATCTAATCAATATTGAGGGAGATACGATCCTCTGAAGTCAACCATTCAAAACAAGGGTAGTGATGATTTTTCAAGTCATGAAAAATGAAATTGCAAATATTTGCTAACTAGGGTTCAAACTATGGGAAGAATACTAAAGGGCTATAACTTCAATGAGGAAGGAAACTAGCAATTCTGATTTGGTAAAGTAGACTATGATAGTGTGATTTTTTGGAAATCTTACTCTACTAAGATGCAAGACAGAGATAGTAGAGGTGAATTTTTGGCATTGTGAAGGAAAGATGCTAAATTCTAGAGTAATTGTATTTATACATAAATTTTAAAAGATCCAAAAAATGAAAATCAAGAATTCAAATATTTTACGTAAATTGATGTATGTTTCTAGCTATAGCAGCTCAATTGAGATGAGAAGTGTATCTATTTGTAAACTCTCAAGATCTAAAGAAGAGAGATATAAACTGTCAAGGATGGGGGACCAGAGTACAACCTCTTATTATCAAACAATAATAATAATAAGTACACATCCTTTATTTAACTCTAGGAATAATTACTAAAATTTTATTTAATTCTAGGAAAAAATATGTAAATTTTAGCGAATTTTGATTTGTATTATATAAATCCACATGTACATGGTTGAGAGCTTTATTGTTGTAATGACTGCATCAACTTTGTTTTATTTGAGACAAAGATGGCCTATAAGAACTTTTTTTACAAAGGTTCAAGACCAACATAATCAAATTGTTTATGTATGAAAGAGAGATGGATATAAATTAAATTTCTTCATATGTGATTTTTTTTGAATTCATAAAAGAATCGCATAAGTCCATGAACCTAAAGTAATGATTTTTATTTTCACCAATACCTGGTCAAAACATCCAAACACTTATATTGTCATTTTAAGACAAACAATATTATTATATAAAGAAGATGTTAAATAAATTTAAATCTCCCCTTGTATTTATAATATCTATGGATTTTTCATTGAATGAATGCAAGAAAACTTAGTTTTTCATAAAAATTGTATAGGATTCAAAATATTCATGAAGATTTAAATTTTAAATCTTACAATTGAATAATATTTGTTATATTACAACAAACATGCTTTTTTTAAGCATATGCTTGTATTATATTGATTTAATTTTATAGAAGAAGAGGTGTTAAAGTGAAACATAATTCTAACATAGGAATAGAAGATATTCATGCACTAACATTTGATTTTATATTGAATTTACGTATAAATTCATTCTCTATATAAAGGAGTAATGGGTTCTAGAAATAAATGTGAAAAGTCATACAAATCTATTAAATATTAGAATTTTCACACCTCTTGTAATGTGGGTTTATGAGCTACCTACAAGCCCTATAAATGAAACTATAATGATGATTACTAGTATCAAGAGTTAAGCAAAACAACCTTTGTGGTAATATACTTCTTAGCGATCTGCGGTTCCATGGATTTATCCCTTATTTGCTTCGTATAAGCCATTAAATTCAATAACGATTTAAACAAATATTTCAATGAAGCAAATCTATAACTACAGTGGTTAGTAAAAGTTTATATCAAATGGGGATCAAGATTACCTTTATTAAAATATAATGGAAATTAATATTTTTTAAATTAGTTATATGAGATTGAAATTGGTTTCACTTATATTTCATCTTAATCATATATGCTGATATTACAACTTAAAAATTATTCATATATTAATTGACAATATTTGAATCTTGGTATCTTGAAAGCTAAATAATTTAATATTAAATTTATACCATTTTACAACGAAAACTAATACTTAATTGTGTTTATACCTCAATTTTTTTATAAAGCATTGAATTAAAAAAAAAACTAGATAAATGATAAGGAAAAAAAAGTGAGTAATATATCTCTTGACTATGGTTTTTAAATTATTTATACTTATTATTGTATTTATTTTCAATTATTATTCAACTGTTGATGTTAAGTTAATTATGGTCAACGGTAGAAATTAATTGATGATGATCCATTATGTATTAAGTGATTGATTAACCAAGTTTTAATGTTTTTGTTAATACAAGTTTTTAATTTTGTTTTTTTTAATCATTGGTATTATTTAATAGTGTTTTCATACATGCAATTAAATTTTAATACAAGGTAATATTTTAATATGGGTATTATTGAATATTGTTTTTATACATGCAATTAAATTTTAAATTTTATATGGTAGTGTAATTAACACTTTATATATGGTATAAAACATATACCAAAGGTTCAATCTGATTTTATTACTTGTGAGATAATAACTTATATATATAGTCTTAAGGAGGACACCACAACGATTCAGGATTTGGCTCTTCTTCGGGAGGTCCAAGATTCAAACCACGATGTTGGTGAGTGTGTGAGGGGTGGGTTTGTAGTAGTTGTGTGTTAGATTCTCTATTGATAAGTATAACTCTCAAATTCGTAGGGGTTATGGTTTGGAGGAACTTGATCAGCCCTATGCATTGATCGTTAGGGTTTCTCACACTAACCAAATAAAAAAATTGTTATATATGATTCATTAGTAAACATTTAACAAGTTGAACTCGTCTCACTTTAGAAAATAAAAAATTTAAAAGGTGAAATACATTGATTGATATTGCCAATATAATTCTCATATTCATTTTATTTTAATATTTATTTTAAAAATACATAGGGGAGTTGATTACATCCACACTAATTTTAGTTATTGCTAAGTGCAAGGTTCAAACCATAGGAGTTCCTCCCAACAAGCCTATACCACCTTGTTATTATTAAACTGACATGAGGGGCATGATTGGTCGCTCAAGATTCATACCATCATCATCGGTATGATGCACACTCAAAGGATTTAGATCAAATTACTACCTTTACAATAGGTATAACCCCAAGGTTTGAACCTATGTCTCTTTTTGGTAAGTATCTAGATAGACAAACAACTACCAATCCACCTAATCCTTGGGGGTCCCTTTAATATTATTAATAAGGTAAAAATATAAGAAATGTATTTTAATTTTTATTAAAAAATATATTTTAAAATTATATTCTACGTGAAAATAAAAATTACTTAAAATATAAAATCAAATAAATCATTATTTTCTATTTGGTTATATGGAATTGAAATGGTATCCACCTATATTACATCATGACCATATAGTGGTATTATCGTAAGACATGAAAGATCATAAGAGGACCTCTGAATTATTAGATATGTAGCATCTCACAATGATAGGGACTATTATGAGCCTAATTCTAAGGGTTTAATGAATTCAAGTTATAGAAAATATATGTTTCTTCCAAATATGCTCCTTTGATAGCCTAACCTTAATCTAATCCTACCTTGACTACATATGCATCAATCGATCTAGTAGATAGGTCCTATAAACTATATGATTTTTATTTTTTAATTATGAATGTTAAAGATGATTTACTTTCAAGGCAATGGTTCAAGAAGGTTATGTAATTAAAAAAGTCCTAATATAAATATGTGCAATTTTATTTCGATGATATGCAAGAATATAGTCAATATCCTAACACTATTAAATATAATGATTTGTTTCTTTTTCCTTTAGTTCTTTAATACATAAAAATAGAAAATATATGACAAAAAATACATGTACATAACAAATAGAAGGTAGTGTCCCTAATTTGAAATAACAGACATGATAATTAGAACATCATACTTAATTTTTATCTTAGTGGAAAAGGTGTTTCTGGGAGGTAGAAGTGTTATTGATGCTGTTGCTATCTAGTAGCATTTTTGTTGATGAATCTAGATTTTTGAAAACCTACAAACAAATAGAAAGTAGATAGAGTTAGAAGCAAAGGGGTGTTTCAAGACCAATGGAGAATGTATGTCCCCCTTAATCAACATCACATCCTTATATAAAAGATAAAAATAGATAAATGTAAGAGGATACAATGATTACTATAAGCTCAAGGATAAAAGAACCACTAGAAAGTGATCTCACTATTGATACTTATATCTATAAGCGACATGCTTGATTTCAAAGGAAGAATATGGTTGCAAAATTATGGTCTCTATTATGGAAAATAAGAATGCAAGAACATGACTATTACTACAACTCAAAAATATTTTTTCTTGCACATATAGTAGAATGCATATTTAGGTAAAATATTCTTTAGAATTCAAATGATTAAATGAGGATCCATGACTAGGGGGTGTAGTGATCTTGATGGATATAATATCATGATATATTTGGTGATAAAATATACATCTATGATGAAATGAGAAAAAAATATTCAATGGATAAACTATTTGATAGGAAAACAAGGTTAGTATACCATTATAAAATAATTAAAATAATGAGGATGATAAGCTGAGAGATTAGAATGCACAACCGATCAGGTATATAATCTTGTAGCCTCAAGAAATTTAGTTGATGTTCCCTTATTATAATGAGAAGATGACAACTTGTTATTACATTTGATGATGGAGAACTACCAATTTTTAAATTTTATTTAAATTTTAGCAGATATTTTTTGTTATAAGAAATCCACTACTTGGGCTTCCCTAAGGGATTCCTTTCTTAGAAGCCATGGTCTATTGGATGATGATTGCATGAAGTTGATGGGACTAATTAAATTATAGTTTTAAAAATAGATCAACATACAATTAAGGATGCAAGATAGACATAGGATGGGGCTTTAGATTATCAATCAAGGTATAATTGAGATGGTAGATTATACTAGCATGATTAGATTCATATTTGAAGAGTAGTTTGGTAACTACTAGATACTTACATTTCCTTTTTATATTTTATAATAAATAACACTAGTAGAGCTAATGTCTTAATGTTAGTGCTAAAATAACTATTATCAGGTAGATTGGGTGGGAACTGTTAAAATTTGAAAGTCTAGCAAAAGTTCTTCTAGGCATGTAGTAGCACTGCTAGTGATATCAATTTTATCCTAGTACTTTTGATTTTGAAGTAATAAATTCTCCTAGATTGAGGCTTGATATGATCAACATTTTTTGGATATTTTATTGGATAGCTAGTAGAGATATAAATGAAATTTAGAGATTTAATGACATGATCAAAATTGGATGTCCATAATTGACCCTTTTTATGCATTTATTTGATGACAAATGCATAAAAAACTAAACTTAAGGCCCTAATTTTGAGATAAAAAGTTTGATGTTGCTTAGGATTTGTGATGTAGGATGAATAATATTTTTTTTTAAGCAAAAAACCCCTTGTAGGGCCAAATTGGTCTGAGAGACCACGAATAGGGGGTTCTACACCATCAAATTCACTCGAGAGTCGCACCCGACCCCTGCCTGTACCAACATTATCAATTGGATTTTGGATATCCAATTTAGTTTTTTTTTGTAGGGTAGAGATTTGAACTTGGGACCTACCTTGGAGGATTGCCCTCTCTTCTCCAACTCACCTACAACACGTGGGTGGATGAATAATGTTTTTTAGTAGTTGATTAATGTTGTTTTTAAATTTTGTCTTTTTTATAGCATTAAATGCTACAATGCCCCAATAACCATTGAGTTTTAGAATAAAAACCAAGTTTGACCAAGAAAACTTGACTTTACCATAATATACATTGGTGTGGTGATACGATATTAGGATAGAGGTTTGAATTTGGATATTTTTATGATGTTTACATTATTGTTAGTTGCTAATTATGTTATGCTTTAGCTGATGAGGACAATATGATGATGATGCTAAATAAAAAATATTTTTAGATTTGAGGATGCATAGATGATCAAATTGTTGATTTTGGGTATGGATGATATAAGTATAATACAAGTGTAATATAACTATACAAAAAAACTATGTTTCTAAATGACTTTATATGTTGATATAAGGTATCACTATGATACAATATATAGTACAAAAAATAATGCAATAAGACATTACTATGATACAAGATAAGATACAAAAAATTACATACCTATAAGGAATTTAGATAATGTCCTAAGACATTGCTATATTATAAGCTATGATACAAATATATGTGCCTAAGGGGGATTTAGATTATGCTATAAGGTATTGCTATGATACAAGATATGATACAAAAGATACATGCCTAAGGGGACTATAAATAATTTCATGAGGTATTGCTATGATACAAAATAGATATGTGTAGAACTTTAAATAATGCCACAAGCATTGCTATGATACAAGATATGATACATATAAATATTTCCCTAGGAGGAACTTAGATAATTTCATAATAATACAAGATATGATACAAAACGAGACATGCCTAGAGGGGTCTTTAGATAATTCCATAAAGCATTTTCCATGATATAAAATATGATACAAAAATAGACACACCTAGGTAGAATTTAGAAAATTACATAAGGCATTGCTATAATATGAGATAAATATATTATTTTTTATTCCCCCAAAAAATGTACTAGGAGTATATTATAGTTTATTTAAAAGTTGAAAATAGATTTACCTCAAAAAAATGCTTGAAAGGGCTTTTATAGATGTACCGGATGGCAAGGGGATTACCATTAAAAAATATTGTAGAGAATTTCTCTTAATAAATTTTCCTTTAAAAAAATATCTAAAGGGATTTGGTTTTGCCTATAAGAACATGTTACATAGGACTTATGCTAATGAATTTAACTTAAAATAAATTTCTAAAGGACTTTTGTTTTACCTTTAAAAAAACATCATATAGGTCTTCTAATTGAAGGGTTTTCTTTTAAAAAATATCTAAAGGAATTCTATTTTACCTGTAGAAAAATATCACAAAAGACTTCTAATTGAAGGAGTTGCTTTCAAACAAATGCCTAAAGAAATTTTTATTTTCCTATAGAGATTTGTCAAACATGAATTCTAATTGAAGGATTTTTTTTTTTTAAATTCCTAAACTACTTCTTCTCCTATAGATAAATTTTGCACAAGAATTCTATTGATGGATTTGCCTTTCGAAAAATATCTAAATGCTTTTTCTTGGCCTGTAGACAAATGTCATACAAGACTTTTTGCAATGGGCTTACTTTTAGAAAAGTTTCTAAAAGACTTTTACTTTGCTTGTAGATAAATGTCATATAAGACTTCTGATTATAGACTTATCACATCAAAAAATGTTAATGAGAACTTGTGAGATATTCCATATGATGATAACTTCTCTCTAGATGAATATCATAAAATAATTTTTGATTGCATTATAAGTTGATGTGAATATGGATTCACTCATATTTGAGTTAGGACGAACAATCCATTATGGACATGAATGAGACAAGATTGAAGAAATATGATTTTTGTCATTGGTACCTATGAACCTCATAGTATTTATCATGCACCAAGTTGGAGATGCTTTTATAAAGTGATAGAAATTGTAGATATAGAATATTAAGATATGCAGTTTATGATTTAAAAACTATGAAAACTTGTAGTATTCATCATATGGAAGTATCATGATAAATATTCAAAACAAATATGAAATATTATTAAGATAAGAGATATTGTAATAGAAGGAAGATAGTTGGGTTATGTAAATTATTATTGGAGTGTATAGACACTAAAATAGCACCAATCTGATTATGTAACAGCAAGCATCGATCGCATTGACACACACAGCCCCGAGGGCAGCCCCTAGAGGTTAAAAAGTGGTCCTAACCACTCCCAACAGCAATTTGGAAGGTCAAGGGTCAATTTGGCACATTTTGGCACTTTGCTCTCTACTCGTCCCACCTCGAAACGATTACAAACTGGCATTCATCCCACCCAGGGATGAATAATAGCATTCACCCCAGGGTGAGGAGAATAGTAGGTTTGACTAGAAAAAAGTCAAACCTCGACAAGTTCTCCAGTTAACTATAGCTTTAGGCCATGCAATTGTGAGGAACGACTTCAAATCAAGGAGAGAGACTTAAGTCATGCATGTATTTTATTTTTGAGGCCTCATGCAAGGAGACTCTAAATTAGGGAATAATCTATTCTCTCAAAATAGGACATGCAACTCAAGTGGCGCTCTCGCATGCGCATTCAAATAGAGAGACCCTAGGTCTATAAATTGGTGAGTCTTCTCACCCAAAAAAGGGGAGAAGAGAGGCAGAATTTGGGAAATTAAGTTCTGCCATTTTACATCCACACACACACTTTTTATTTGTGCGTTTCACATCCGTGATCTCTCTTTTGGAGGGAGGTTATTGGTTGATTATTGGAAGCACAAATCTGGAGCCCAAACCCAAAAATTTGGACAAAATACTTCACAAAATTTGTTTAAAACACCCCATAAGATGCTTTAGACCCATCCCAAATGGACTTGTGCCAAAAAAAAGTCCCAAACAGTGGGCGTCCTACCCCCGGACGCTCCCTAAACTGTCGCAGCCCTAATCGCCCCACCCCAAAGTGAATAGAAATATATGGTGTATTTCTATGATTTTTCTTTTTCATATTATTCTAGGTTATTTAAATAGGTTGTATTTTAAATTTCATTTCATTTTGAGCAATTTTGACAAGGTTTTTATCATTTCCCGTATTTACTAACCTGCAGATGGCATCATCAAAATCTAGGTGATAGAGGCCAAATTGGAGAAATATGACCTTTTTGGTCTTCCCAAAACACCCCCAATTAGCTAACCCCAAATTTTTAGGTCATTTGGAGCTTCCAGGACAGGACATTGAAGAGTGTGCTTTCTGATAATTTGTTACAAGTTAATTCATCCCACCCCAGAGCAAATACAAATCTGTGAGGAATTTCCCAATTGTTCTTTTTGCAATGGCCTCTTGGTAACATATTCATGCTTATTTTAAATTTTTAGGTCATTTTGATATTATTTGATCATCGTTTTAATATTTTCATGCATGCACTAATAGTAGGCCTTGGGAAACACATGTTTTATTCTATCTATAGGTGCTACTGATCCTTTATGTTTCCTTGAACATAGGTCTTCAACATCAAAGGAGTAGTGAGGAGTAAACATTCATTATACACAAGCGGTGGTGACGCTTTGGTTCATCCATATTACATGTGGGCATGCGAAAGAAGGATTGCTATCCATGGATGTGATAAGAAACATATTTAACGCTCCTATCCCCTAGAAAGGGAAGGAGACGTATTGTAGCATGATTTTGAAAGCATATCAATAAAAAGGACCATATTCCATATTGCTTTGATCTTGTGTCGATTCGTCTACATTCTTTCCTTTCAGGCATTTTTCAATACATAGGCTTTAAGCATTAAGTTTGGTTTTACATGCATCATACTTGGGCTTTCATTTTTTGTTTTCGTATCCTCATGATTTCAGTGACAATAACGGTGGGACCTATGTCCCTTAATTTTTAAGATTAAATTTTTGATCAAATTTGCTTGTGTTTGCTTACAGGTACCATGTTTTCAAGCACTAGACTGATGCTTGTTCCATCTTGTAACGAATATAGAGCTGGAATTCGTGCCACCCCAGGACGAATAGGAATTCGTCTCACCCTAGAACGAATACAAATCTATTATTTGTCTCACACCGAGACGAATAGCTCCCTGTGTAATTTCAAAATAGCAATTCAAAGGCATCCAATTTGGGCAGAGAAGAGGTAGGGGTCCTAAACACCTTTTGTTAATTTTTGCTTTATGTTCTCTACTTTTTGATTATTTGCGTGCATAGGAGAGTTTGAATGCTTTTTTCCTTTCGTAATGCAAATTAAAAACAACCCCACACACCATGTGGTAACATAAACAACAAGGAGTTGGTCGTAGAACCCCAACCCTTGAGAAAGACCAACGGTGGATTTCATCACCACCTTGGCTTGAGATACTGCATACATAACCCCGATCATGACTGTTGCTAGATATAAATCCTAAAAAAAGTTGATCAAGTGTAGTTGGGGTTATTCCCAATGCATGAGGATAAGTCTTCTATGGTAGGTGTCATAAATAGAGTGATTCCCTTTCTGTACCACCTATTTTCCACATACCATCTGCTCTCACGTACCAATAGTCTCCCTCATGTAAGGGCGGGTATATAGAGAGGTTGGTATATTGAAGGGGTGACCATAGTCATAAGAGCCATCATACTGCATTTAAACATTTTTTACAAAATCTTTCAAATCAAAATCAAAACACACTAAAATAGATTTAGGGCACACTTTTAATCTTTAAATGAGATAAACATTGTTTGTGTGTGTGATATTTCCTATTTAGTGTAGCATAAAAATCATAAAAAGAGATAAAAATCTATGCATCTTTAGGAGCACATCACCATGGTGTACACTCGTAGCCGAGCCCAATCATGGGCAAGCACTGCAAAAAGTGCACCAAAGGGGACAAATCGCCTCTGATATAGTCCTGAGGACTTGGTCATCCTGCCTTGATGGCCTGACACACAAGATAGTCCACATCATGCCATAACAGAACATGACTATAAAGGCACCTCTTTGAGGGGCACCCCCACTCAGCATAGATCCTTTCAAGAGGAGAACCTACATGTAGCACTCAACATAGATAGGAGACCTCCCTTAGAAGCTCATTATGGGTGGCCTAGTGATGAAGTGCTTGAAAAACATAGGGTCCATAAGGAGGAGCCACATGATTTTGTCATCCCTCATTTACCCTTTCTTACTGTTAGAAACACTAGACCAAATCTAGAGCACATGGTTATTTAGCCAGGGCAAGACACTTATGCCTGCACCTTTCATGTATACAAAGGAGAGTACGAGGAAGACCACTATGTTACTCAAGAGCAGTACACAGTGCGAGAATGATGCACCTTCACACCTGCTATGTATCAAGATTACCCATTGCAGCCAGAGCCTTAGGTGAATGCTGCTAACCTCGATAGAGGAAAACAACCCATAGGGGTCTCGGATCACCATGACCAAGATAGACATGTAGGAGAGGCATCTAGGCTTCCTAAACACGATACAATAGAACAAATTGACTTGGCATTTGCCAAACATGCCATCCGCCAAGCGCAAATCACACGGCTCAGGCAAGACCAACAATAGTTAGAACATCTATGTTGCCTTAACAAAGAGCGCATTTAGCGATAGACAACCAAATTATTTTAGAATATTGTGCTTGAGAGGGTCCCAACCCCTCATGCACATAAAGTAGAAGTGTATGAGAGGCACAACCCCTTGGTGCGAGACAGGTCTCCGCGACCTCGTCAAGTACTACCTCCAAGACCTCCTAGGCCTAAGTGGGAGGCCACTCCAAGAAACAACGATGGGCACCCTTCGCGGGCACCCATCCATGTTTATAGGTCTCTACCAAGAACTCCTCAAGAAGCATATGAGGAGTATGAACAAGAAGAAGAGTAGGCTGAAATGCCCTACCAAGGAAAAGGGGGTGCTACCCAACTACTCCTCCATAGGCCTCAAGTTCCCCATAACCCACAGAGGGAGAAAACCAATGAGGAGGAGATCAAATCCTCCGATGCATATAAAGAATTGCTAGAGCACTTAAATTCTATGGAGATTAAGATTTATGGGCCCCAAAAGCCCACTTTACGCAAACTTTGTAGTCATCATGTGCATCCGTCAGTGCTGGCACCTCCATACCCTGAACACTTTAAACTGCCCCAGTTGGAACTCTTTAGAGGGGAGGAAGATGCCCAAGAGCACATGACTAGATTCCTGAGCCAATGCTTTGGAATTTAGGATAATGATGCTTTGTTACTAAGAACATTCATAACCACGTTCGTAGGCCTTGCCTCGGATTGGTTCACTCAATTACCAAAGCACAACATCAGTAACTTAGACCAGCTAGTGGACGCATTCCTTGAACACTTCACCTTCAACACCAAGAAGAAGGCATCATTAAGTGACCTAGCTAGCCTCAGGCAGTATGAGGAAGAGACCATGGTGGTCTATGGGAACCAGTGGAGGACGCTGCTTTCAAAGCTACCCTACCTCCATCCCATGTCTGACCTAACTCAGATGTTCTCAAAGAGCTATTTGAGATCGATATCTGTGCTATTGCAACTACAGCAATATGCCACTTTAGAAGAAGCTCTGGCGCAATCCAGAATCATTGAGGAGATCAAGATATAGGATGGTGAGATATCCAAACCTAAGAAGAAAGAATGGACCAAGAACACTAAAATAGGCACCATGCAACAGAAACCCACTGCGATCAATTAATTTTCTATAAATGTCCCTAAGCCTGCACAAGCAACACAGCCTCAAAAGGCTAACTATCAGGCGGTGCCTCCTAACAATTATGATAGATAAAACTAAATGTAGGAACAAAATCAGCAGCGTCGCCCTAGGCGATAATTTACGCCTTACACAGAGTCCAGGGATTTCCTGTTTGACCGCTTGTCAGTGGAAAACTTAATCAACCTACAACATATTCAAACCATATAGCCCAACGCACCAAAGCCTAAGGGGTAAAAGGAGGACTTGTACTATAGGTTCCATAGATGGAAGGGACATGACCTTAATGCATGTTGGAAGTTCAAAGGTTTGGTACAAGACCTAATCGACAACAAGGTGTTGATAATGGACAACCCTGTAGCGCCAAACAACCAACATATGGGAGTCTTCAGAGACCCCTTCCCTGCCCATGATGCACAGGAAAAACCCCTTCAATTCAATGAGGTGCAACAAAATTGCCCCATGCAGAGATATGTAGGGATGATAAGTATAGTGACTAGGAACAAGAGATACCCAGGAGCTGCCCCCGCGGTGGCCACAAGAGAGGTTCCATCGATGTCACAACCTCAAAAACTCCCCATGCAACCCCCCCACCTAGAAAAGTGGCCGCGATTTGAACCAGACTTACCCAAAGTCTAAGGACCACGTTGGCTAGGCTCTCCATATACGAGCTCATTAAATAATCAGTGCCCCATCGGGAGGCTCTAATGGAGATATTAAAAGCTATCGAGCTACACCCCCATGAAGCAAACTCTTTCAACAAGTTCGTGGGACATATAAAATAATGTACAGAGCTAGTCATCACCTTTAGATAAGATGAATTGAAATCGATGACTGGTGATATGGTGGATCCACCCCTACACATCATTACGTGGGTCAACGAGATTTTGTATAAAAGGGTGTTGGTGGATACTGGCTCGTCTAGTAATATCATCACAACAACAACACTGAAACATCTAAAGTTGCTAGCATCTCACATCGTGGCCTCCACCTATACATTGCGAGCATTCAATGATGCAATAGGCTGGACAATTGGCACAATTGTCTTACCCATCCAAGTGGGACAAAATACTATTCATACATTGTGCCACATCTTGGAAGGTGAGATGGCATATAATATCTTGTTGGGCCGGCCTTGGATCAGGGACATGAAGTGTGTCCCTTCAATAGCTCATCAATGCCTAAAGTATACATTTGAAGGACAGGTGCATGTAGTCCCGGTAGACTTAGAGCCCTTCAAGTACTACAATATAGTGCAATTCATGCTGCAATCGACCCTTCCATCAACACATTTGGATTTTCAATTGAATCCATCTAAACAGGGTCCGATTCCATAGGCATATCCGTTGACCAATCCGTCAAGTCCCCAGTCAGGTCCATCTTCCTCATCTAGTCCTTCAACAATGATGCCACCTTCGATAGCCACACAAAAGGACAAGGGAAAGAAACCCCTAGAAGAGGAACCACCCTCAGTCTCAACCATCTCAACAGAAGATATGCCTAGCAGAATGGACATCAAGACACCTAGTTCACCCCACATGGAGTGGACTCAAGGAGAAGTCCCATTCGCTCCCCTTCAACCACCTACGATCACCGTTGAGATGGCAAACACGGGCTTGGGGGAGTATATAGTGTGCAACATTGTAGCAACACCCACACTTGAGTCCATGCAAGACATAGGGAGACCTCGACTCCCCATCGGCTCTATGGTTCCTCTCGGCTACCCACCAAATTAGACAAACTTTGTTTATGAGGGCCTGGATAATGGCATTGAACCTTACATGCAAGAGAACAAAGATGAAGAGCCTTTTGTTGAGGATGTCAACTATTTGTCTAACCCGAATTTTGCTTTAAGATATCTTGGCCAATGTAATTGGCATGGATATGGGTTAGGTAGGTATGAGCAAGGAGTGCGTGTTCTATGCCAACCAAGATATCAAATGTTGTATGACAAGTTAGGAGTAGGTTTCAACCACCCCCTACCCCTAGACATCTTGGTAGAGAACATGCAAGGCGTAGGGATAGGCAACAAGGATGGGTTGGCATTATATCCATACGCCAATCCTAACACAACATATACATTGGGGGATTATCTCCCTTTGCTAAAAACCAACCTTGTTGACCTTAAAGACCCTTTCCCTTTGGTCGAAGAAAGAGAAAATTTGAGGACTCACCTACAAGGGAAATATGGACAAGACCAAGAAGGTTCTTTAGAAGATGAATCAAAATATGAGGTAGCACCTTGGGATCCTTTCAAGTCTGATAGCAATCATTCACAAGTGCATCCCATGGATGATTATCAGGAGAGCTTCCTCACAATGTTCCCTTTGGATGCTTCACTTGAGCATATGCCACTTCAAGGGAATCAGGTCCCCCGACAGAGAGTGAAACAACCTCGATGGAACCACATTAATTTTCTTGAACAAGACGAGCCTCACATGTCGCAGACAACTATTAGAGCCAACGAAGGCCTTTGGATCTCTGACAGTGATTACGAAGATGAAACTAAGATGGCCTATCTCAACCATATGTGACAACAACAATATCCCTTGGACATAGATGACATGTTTGAACAGTTACACATAGGGCCAAGACATAGGTGGCACCTCAACCCGACACAGTTATAGCAATTACTGCACCTACCACTCCAGGTATACAGAGAGCATCTTCCACCTAGATACCCTATAAAACCATTAGTGCCTAGGGCAGACCCTATCCTTTTATTCGCACATAGGGCCGATCCATTTTTCCAGTACCTCCAAAGACAGATCGGGAGCATAAAGAACATCCAGGATGTCCAAGAAATCACACCCGTGATAATGGAGACCAAAATCATTTTATTAACATGATCTCCATTGATTTAACTGCCCTCATCCATGATCCAGCTGACCCAACATAGTCATTGCACCTAGACCTCGATGCTATAAACTAGGATCGTGTTGACACACCGCCATCCCCATCAGAGTACTGGCCTTGCGGTGGGTGTAGACACCAAAACAGCACCAATCCGATTATGTGACTGCAAACACTGATCGCTTTGACAAACACAGCCCCCAGGGCAGCCCTCAGAGGTTAAACAGTGGTCTTAACCACTTTCATAGCAATTTTGTAAGGTCAAGAAGCAATTTGGCACACTTGGACACTTTGCCCAGTATTCGTCTCACCCGGGGACGAATTCAAAATAGAATCCGTCCCACCCCGGGACGAATTCTGAATCCGTCCCCGGGTGGGACGAATTCTAAGCTTAACGGGCAAAAAGGCAAATGGTGCCAAGTGGCAGCCCGAACGATCGGTTAAGGGCTCCTACCTTGCACGCATGTGTAAGTGGACAGAGGGGCCGTTAGAGGACTGTTACAAAAAGCATTTATCAAAGTTCAAGTCAATGGAGGACTCCCCTCCCTCATGGGAAGACAAGACTGCCACATGGCGCCTATGGCCAACACTTGGCATTTGTGCTTCCCTCCCAAAAGAGACCCCTTGGGTCTATAAAAGGTGGGACTTTTCTCACCCAAAATATACAGGTTGAAGGAGTGTTCAAGCAACGAAGTCGTTGCCGAATTGAAGACTCACTTGCATCCCCCTTTGTTCACCTTCCTACATCCACCAATCTCTTTTGCAAGGGAGGTTGTTGGGTGGCCTTTGGAAGCTCGAACCTTACTCAAATCCGACGCATGGACATCTGAACCTACCAATTCGCCGACCCCCAATCCTAAAAGGTTTTGGGCCCATCCTTGGTGGATTGGCTCCAAAATCGAGGGCCAACGGTGGGAGGCCCACTTGGGCACCCCCGCACCTCCCAAGTCCTAATTTTAGTTTTTGAGCACTTTAGATTATTTTTTAGATTGCATTACGTGTTACTAGGTCCGATTAGTCCATAATTGCAATTTTGTAACTTTTGGTCAGATTTTAGGGTGTTTTGTATTGCTTTGTCGTTTCGCTAACTTGCAGGTGTCAAGGTCAAATTCCCGAGGGTGGAGGCCAAATTGGGAAAATCCGACCATCTGGGTCGTCCCAAAATGGCCCCAATTACCTAACCCCCTATTTGTAGGAGTTTTGCAGGTCCTGGGATCCGACATTGGAGCAGCGGCGAGTCGGTTTCTCCTACTCGGAAGAATTCGTCCCACCCAGGGACGAATTACAGTCAGAATTCGTCCTGCCCAGGGACGAATTCCAGTTTAAGGTGGATTGGCCAGCTGCCTCAGTGGCAGTGGCCTTCTGGTAACTTTTCTTACCTTCTGTCAGGTTTTGAAGCAATTTGGATTCACTGTTTTCACTGTTTCAGGCAAATATTCGTATGCATATTTTGTTAGTTTTAGAGAGAGAATGCTTTTCATTTGCAGCAGGTGCTACTAACGTCTTGATCATTTCTTTGTTCGTAGGAGAAGCGGCAGAGGCGAAGAACTCATCGACATCAGCGGCGGCATCATCTTGGCCCGCCCATTGCAATCGTGGGCACGCGGAAGGAGGAATCATTCAGCGATTGTAATCAAACCCTATTTGCGCTCCTAGCCCCTGAAAAGGGAGGAGGCATTATTGTAATAGAGATCAAAGGAAATTAATGAAAGGGCTGTGTTTTCTTTATCTGATTGTGTCTCTTCCAATGTGTCTCTTTTCCGTTTCATGCAATTTACATTTCTAGGACTTAAGCGTGCTTAATTTTGAATGCAATCGCACTTGGTGTTTCCTTTGACCGGAATCTCGTGCTTTCAGTGGCGATCACGGTGGGACCTCGTTCCCTGGTTTTTGAAATCATAGAAACTGATCAAAGTTTTGTGTTTGTGCTTGACAGGTACATCTTTTTTTGTTGCAGACTGCTATTCGTCTCTGACGGGGACGAATTCTTTTTTGCAATTCGTCTGACCCTGAGACGAATTCAAATTCGTCTCTGGGAGGGACGAATTATGTTCTGCAATTCGTCTCCCAGAGAGACGAATTCCTGTCTACGGATTTTCAGAGCAGAAATTCAGAGACAACAGGAGCAGGCAGAGAAGAGGTAGGGATTTTCATGATCTCTATTATATTTTTCTGTTTCTGTTTCTATTTCTTTAATTGTTTTCATTTAATCCTGCATTGCATTAGGAAAAGTCATGTATGCTAGTTTCATTTTGTTGGATAAAACGAATCCCACACACATCACGAAACAATTTTAAACCAAGGAGCTGGTCGTAAGACCCCAGCCCTTGATCAAGACCATTGGTGGATTTAATCACCACCTTGGCTTGATTTGCATCCATTTCCCGATTGTCAACTGTTGTTAGGCGTAAATCCTGATGAAGACAGACCGAGCGTAGGCTGGGGTGATTCCCATGCGCGCGAGGATAAGTTTTCTATGGTAGGTGCCATTAACAGGACAATCCCCCTTTCGTACCGCCTACGTACCACGTACCTTCTGCTCTCACGTACCTATAGTCTCCCTCTCGTAAGGGCGGGTATATAGAGAGGTTGGTATATCGGCCTGGCTGGTATATTGAAGGGGCGACCTTTTTGGAGTTATAAGAGCCTACATGATGCATTTAAACGTTCTACAAAACCTACAAAAACAAAACAAAACATCAAAATGCACTAAACCAGTCTAGGGCACACCAAGAATCCTTAAAAGAGATAATCACGGTTTTGTGAATGTGTGTGTTTAATTTTGTTTAGTGTAGACAAAAAAAATCATTAAAAACAAAGATAAAAAATCTACGCATTTTGTCATTTTCTCCAAAAAGCTCCAAGGATTCCCGTAATCGCTTGGTCACTCCAAAATGCCCCAAAGGTGTCCATGAACCCTTTGGTCAACCCAAAATCACCCCAAATGTGCCCATAAGTGATGCAGGACCATCCAACAAAATATGGGAAATCTTGTATTTTTCTCTAAATTTTAGTGCATCTTGCCGGGGCCATAACTTCTCAACCCTAGAGTTGTATTTCCCCAGAAATCCAGTTTTCGGGGCCAAATTCCATCATCTAGTGCCCCGAAATTAGGTTCTAAAATTGCGTGCCCAATTTTTTGCACTTTTTGAGCTGTTCGGATGTCAATATCTCCTAATGTATTTAGAGTTAGGACTTGAAACTTCATTTTTGTCTTATCTATTATAAGAGGGATGCGCACACCAATTTTGGGCCCCATCTGACTCATTTTCAATTTTAGGGCTTTTTAGAGAGACATCGTCATGGTGCTCACCCGTAGCCAGGCCCAATCACGGGCGAATGCTGTGGGGAATATCCAAGGAGGCACGAGTCACCTCCGTTACAATCCCAAGGATTTGGTCATACCACCTTGGTGACCTAACACACAATGCGAGTCCCCTCCACACCTTAAAGGAAAGAGACTACAGGGACACCTCTTCGAGGAGCACTCCTGTTCAACATAGCACTCATCACACACCCTTCCATGAGGGGTACAGTCATAGGAGAGCTCCCTTAGATGATCGCTATGAGCGGTCACCGCGCGATGAAGCGCTAGGTCAACATAGGGTTCGACGGGAGGAACCACATCATTACACTACCCGTCCTTCACCCCCTCTAGTTGTCAGGACTACAAAGACAAATCCAGAGCACAAGGCTCCTCAGGCGGGGCGGGCCAACTCCACCCGTTCCTTTTTCATTTATGAAAGAGAGCACGAGGAAGACCTCTACCTTCCTCGAGAGCAATATACGATGCGAGAGCAATATGCCTCCGCACTGCTATCTATCAGGAACACTCACCGAGGCCAAAGCCTCGAGGGAATGTTGTTACCCCCAATAGAGGGAGGTCGCCTATAGAGATCTTGGATCACTACGACCGAGATAGATATCTAGAAGAGGCATCTAGGCCTTCTAGACATGAAGCAATGAGAGCTCCCTTAGATGCTCGCTATGAGCGGTCATCGCGCGATGAAGTGCTAAGTCAACATAGGGTTCGATGGGAGGAACCACATGATTACATTATCCCTCCTTCACCCCCTCTAGTTGCCGAACTACAAAGACAAATCCAGAGCACAAGGCTCTTTGGGCAGGGCGAGATAGCTCCGTCCATCCCTTTTTCACTTATGAAAGAGAGCACGAGGAAGACCTCTACCTTCCTCGAGAGCAATATACCGTGCGAGAGCAATACGCCTTCGCACCTGCTATCTATCAGGACCAATCACTGAGGCCAAAGCCCCGAGAGAATGCTGCTACCCCTAACAGAGGGATGTGTCCTATAGAGATCTTGGATCACTACGACCGAGATTTTTATCTAAGAGAGGCGTCTAGGCCTTCTAGACATGAGGCGGTGGGACTAACTATCGTAGAATCTGTCGAATATATCACACATCTCAAGCAACTCACGCAACTTGAGCTCGAACGACTACCATTAGAGGAACCGTACCATATTAACGAAGAGCACCTTCAGCGCCAGAAGGATGAGCTGTTCCAACACACTATGCAAGAGAAGACTCCAACCCCTCACATGCATAAGACAAAATATTTTGAGTGGCACAACCCATGGGGGAAGATAGGTCATCGCGACCTCATCAAAAGCTACCCCCAACACCTCCTAGACAAGAGCGGGAAGCTACTCTCCCGATTCCTGAAGCACCACCCCCGACGCCTCCTAGACATGAATGGGAGGCCGCTCCTATAACCAATGATGGGTGCCTTCCTCAGACATCCACCCAGGCTTATGAGCCACCCTTAGAAATTCATCAAGAAGCCTCTAAGGAATCAGAGCGCGAAGAAGAGCGGGATGAACTGCCCTACCAAGGCATGGGGGTGCCATCCGGCCACCCCTCCATAAGCCCCAAGTTCCTCAACAAGAACCAACCAAAGAGGAGGAGTTCAAATCTCCCAATACATGCAAAGCACTAGAGCACTTAGAGTTGGTAGAGACCAAGATTTTGGAGCTCCCAAGGCCCAACTTACATAAGGCTCCTTTCGAAGAGGATCAACCTTTAACCATAGGGCTACCTGATGATGCAGTCCTCCATGTCTCAGAATCTCTAGATTCGATGAGCTATACACATTGTCCGAAGGTGAGGATGAAACAGACATAGCCCACAACAATCACATAAGACAACATCGACATCCCATAAAATTTGAAGAAGCATGTCAACAGATAAACATAATACTAGGGCATGAGTGGCGTGTTAACCCACCGCAGTGGGACCAAGCATTACATCCACCACTTTGGGCACACAAAGAGCAACTTCCACCAAGAGACATCATAGCAACATCAGTGCCAGGGCGGACCCTGTCCTCATCTCCGTGCATAGGGCCGATCCATTCATGCCCATACCTCTAGAGCCAGATCCGGAGTGCAAAGACCATCAAGCTGAAGGTACCTCTATCCCCTGAAGAACCATAATCCAAACCAAAAAGCTCCAAGGATTATCGCAATCCCTTGGTCACCCAAAAAGCTCCAAGGATTATCGCAATCTCTTGGTCAACCCAAAAAAGCTCCAAGGATTATCGCAATCTCTTGGTCACTCCAAAAGCTCCAAGGATTATCTCACTTTCAAGCCAAGATTATCCAATCTCTTGGTCACCAAAAAGCTCCAAGGATTATCGCAATCTCTTGGTCACCCAAAAAGCTCCAAGGATTATCGCAATCTCTTGGTCACCCAAAAAGCTCCAAGGATTATCGCAATCTCTTGGTCAACCCAAAAAGCTCCAAGGATTATCGCAATCTCTTGGTCACCCAAAAGCTCCAAGGATTATCGCAATCTCTTGGTCAAATCCAAAAAAGCTCCAAGGATTATCGCAATCTCTTGGTCAAATCCAAAAAAGCTCCAAGGATTATCGCAATCTCTTGGTCACCCAAAAAGCTCCAAGGATTATCGCAATCTCTTGGTCAACCCAAAAAGCTCCAAGGATTATCGCAATCTCTTGGTCACCCAAAAAGCTCCAAGGATTATCGCAATCTCTTGGTCAATCCAAAAAGCTCCAAGGATTATCGCAATCTCTTGGTCAACCCAAAAAGCTCCAAGGATTATCGCAATCTCTTGGTCCAAAAAGCTCCAAGGATTATCGCAATCTCTTGGTCAACATTATCGCACTGGTCAAAAAAATCAAGAAATTCAAAAAACAAAACAACAAAAATCATCAAAAACAACAAAGATTTGCATCTCAATTCTAGGCATACTCAAATTCATCAAAAAATTCATATTCTCGCACCTCATCTTCACCTTCACCAAAAACAATCCATCAAAATTACAAAAATACATAGCCTGCATTAAGCATTGCATCCATACATTGCATATTTGTAGTCATACAGTCAAAGGCACCATAGGCCGCAATAGCTCGATAGTCCATCTTGTTCCACATTGTCTCATGTTACAAAAACAACAAAAACACCAAGCATAACTTTTACCACACTACGGTCAGTGGTCTGGGAATGTACCAAGAGTTTCAATGATTCAGTCATCATTTTCCTCTTTAGCCATGTAGTGTATCAAGTCGAACAGATTTTACGAAGGTAGAGTCATACTTGAAATACACCTTGTTACGTAACATCCCAACACAAATCAAAACACTAAAATTCCCAAATTGTGTGAACGAAAGATGAAACCTGCAAAATAATCTAGGTCACCACAAGCGAAACGGTTATCTTGCTCATCCCCCCGTGCGAATGACCCCTAGAATGCTGAGAGTTGGCAAAAGGACAAGCATCCTCCCTACCCAATTCCCTAAGAATCCCTAAAGTTCTCAACAGTTGCAAAACACAAAAATTTGCAAAATGTCAAAACTCCAAATTTGACAAACTATAGTGCACACATCAAAAGGCACAAACAACAGTGATTTTCATCACTCCATATCCCCAATCCCTTGCTCAAAAAAAAACAAATCAAAATAAACAGTGATCTCATCACTACAATGAGCAAGTATCCCAATACAATTGAAGAAAAGAAGGGAGTTGACCTTGAATCCCTGGAACTCTCAACATTCTATAGGTCATAAGGCAAGCTTCAGTACCAATTTGGTTGATAGCCTATCGGTAACAGAAGTAAACCTCCCGCATGACGATATATCTGTCACATTAACTTGCGTACAGATCAATGTTTGCATGTGGATGAGCTAGCTTATGGCATCCTGGATTACAACGCAGATTAATCTTAGTACATACAACAAAGGAATTCGTGGAGCTAATTAGGTGATCCTCAGTACAGGTTCGGTTGAAAGCCCACCTGGCACTGGCGGTATCCTAACAAATACCACTAAATGAACTCAATTGCACACACAGGGATGTGAAATAGCTTGGTCAAAAACAAGTCCGATTCATACCTTGTTCAAAAGTCTTGTAAGATAAAGTACGATCGTGGCTAGTGAGTTAAAACCGTCCGAGTCTCGGAAAACCTTAGCTACATTTCTAAACCAAGCTGCGCTACTTTTCATCCTTGCAAATACCATCAAAAAATACAAAAAAGAAAAACCATGTATACATGTAGAGGCATACATCACAACAATCACCTAAAAACAAAATAACAGAGCTCTAAACAGTCTATGGTGCCATAGCCAAACATCACAAACCCCATTCATCCATTTCATATCTGCATATCACATATAAATCAAAACCATTTGCATTCATCATAGCATATGCATCCATCAAAATAAATCAACATGCATACATCCATATTCATCAACCATCATGCACAAGATCAAAGAAAATCAAAACAACAAAAACAACAAATAAATGCAACACAAAAACAAAAAGCAATAAACATTGCCACCACAAGTGCTCTTGCACTTAACCTCTTGGCATAACAAAATCGACATCGGGGTCACAAATTATCACTATCCTACTCCCTAAGAAGGCTACCGTAGCCGGACCGCTCCACGGGAAGACGGATTTTTCGACAATTTCATCCCCAAATGGTGTCACAAAAAAGAACAACAAAACAACAAAAATATCAACACAAAACAAAGCAATAAACATTGCCAGACACAAGTGCTCTTGCACTTAACCTCTTGGCATAGCAAAACTGATGTCAGGGTCTACATTGTCACTATCCTACTCCCTAAGAAGGCTACCATAGCCGGACCGCTCCACGGGAAGACGGATTTTTGACAATTTAATCCCAAATGGTGTCACAAAAAAACAACAAAAACAACAAAAAATGCAACACAAAAACAAACAATAAACATTGCCAGACACAAGTGCTCTTGCACTTAACCTCTTGGCATAGAAAATTGATGTCAGGGTCTACAAATTATCACTATCCTACTCCCTAAGAAGGCTACCATAGCCGGACCGCTCCACGGGAAGACGGATTTTTGACAATTTAATCCCCAAATGGTGTCACAAAAAACAACAAAACAACAAAAATGCAACACAAAACAAACAATAAACATTGCCAGACACAAGTGCTCTTGCACTTAACCTCTTGGCATAGCAAAATTGATGTCGGGGTTTGCATTGTCACTATCCTACTCCCGAAGAAGGCTACCATAGCCGGACCGCTCCACGGGAGGACGGATTGCCGACAATTCAATCACCAAATGGTGTCACAAAAACAACAAAAACAATACAAAATTCAACAAAAACACAACAAAAACATTGCCGGGCATAAGTGCTCATGCACTTAACCTCTAGGCAAAGAAAATCGATGTCGAGGTCCAAATTATCGCTCTCCTAATTCCCCAAGAAGGCTATCATAGCCGGACCGCTCCACGGGAAATAGGTTTTCGACGATTTCACCTCATTATGACATCACCAAAAGGGTTAACACCCACCAAAAATAGGTCCATATGTTGGAAAAATTGCACACGCTTAACGGTAAACCCTCTAAAGGCAACCTTGCACAAGTCATCTTGGGTCAAGCGACTCGTCGCTTCTCTCACGAAGGTCATTCCCTCATCGATTCGTCGCTTGAGGGGGTAGTCACACTTAGTCACCAATCAACAATCACACACCCAATTAAGGAAAACGACATGCATTCAAAGAATCATTGACAAAGACAATCACGCTCCTGCTTGGGGCGATAAACAAGCAACAATCAAATCAATCAAACACTTGGCATTTCGTGAATCATGAACACAAGGTTCCCCCGAGGATAAAAATGCCCTTCACTTGTTCATGATCGATCAATGTCTAAGTTCAAGTCACACCTCACCAAAACAGGTTAATACTTGAAATCAAATTCCTTAGCTCGTCAGAAGCAAGGATTCAAGAATGCATGCCCTTTCCATACTTGGGGCATCAAAAGTTGGTTAGGTTACCAAGAAACCCTAATCATTAGTGCTTTGGTTATCTATTTTTGCTCAAGATCTGCGTCACCCGCGAGCGCTTCCCAAAAAGGGGCATCTGTAGACACCAAAACAGCACCAATCCGATTATGTGACTGCAAACACCGATCGCTTTGACAAACACAGCCCCCGGGGCAGCCCTCGAGAGGTTAAACGAGTGGTCTTAACCACTTTCATAGCAATTTTGTAAGGTCAAGAAGCAATTTGGCACACTTGGACACTTTGCCCAGTATTCGTCTCACCCGGGGACGAATTCAAAATAGAATCCGTCCCACCCCGGGACGAATTCCGAATCCGTCCCCGGGTGGGACGAATTCTAAGCTAACGGGCAAAAAGGCAAATGGTGCCAAGTGGCAGCCCAGAACAGTCAGTTAAGGGCTCCTACCTTGCACGCATGTGTAAGTGGACGGAGGGGCCGTTAGAGGACTGTTACAAAAAGCATTTATCAAAGTTCAAGTCAATGGAGGACTCCCCTCCCTCATGGGAAGACAAGACTGCCACATGGCGCCTATGGCCAACACTTGGCTTTTGTGCTTCCCTCCCAAAAGAGACCCCTTGGGTCTATAAAAGGTGGGACTTTTCTCACCCAAAACATACAGGTTGAAGGAGTGTTCAAGCAACGAAGTGCTGCCGAATTGAAGACTCACTTGCATCCCCCTTTGTTCACCTTCCTACATCCATCAATCTCTTTTGCAAGGGAGGTTGTTGGGTGGCCTTTGGAAGCTCGAACCTTACTCAAATCCGACGCATGGACATCTGAACCTACCAATTCGCCGACCCCCAATCCTAAAAGGTTTTGGGCCCATCCTTGGTGGATTGGCTCCAAAATCGAGGGCCAACGGTGGGAGGCCCACTTGGGCACCCCCGCACCCCCCAAGTCCTAATTTTAGTTTTTGAGCACTTTAGATTATTTTTTAGATTGCATTATGTGTTACTAGGTCTGATTAGTCCATAATTGCAATTTTGTAACTTTTGGTCAGATTTTAGGGTGTTTTGTATTGCTTTGTCGTTTCGCTAACTTGCAGGTGTCAAGGTCAAATTCCCGAGGGTGGAGGCCAAATTGGGAAAATCCGACCATCTGGGTCGTCCCAAAATGGCCCCAATTACCTAACCCCCTGTTTGCAGGAGTTTTGCGGGTCCCGGGATCCGACATTGGAGCAGCAGCAGGTCGGTTTCTCCTACTCGGAAGAATTCGTCCCACCCGGGGACGAATTACGGTCGAAGTCGTCCTGCCCAGGGACGAATTCCAGTTTAAGGTGGATTGGCCAGTTGCCTCAGTGGCAGGTGGCCTTCCGGTAACTTTTCTTACCTTCTCGTCAAGTTTTTGAAGCAATTTGGATTCACTTGTTTTCACTGTTTCGGGGCAAATATTCGTATGCATATTTTGTTAGTTTTAGAGAGAGAATGCTTTTCATTTGCAGCGAGTGCTACTAACGTCTTGATCATTTCTTTGTTCGCAGGAGAAGCGGCAGAGGCGAAGAACTCATCGAAATCGGCGGCGGCATCATCTTGGCCCGCCCATTGCAATCGTGGGCACGCGGAAGGAGGAATCATTCAGCGATTGTAATCAAACCCTATTTGCGCTCCTAGCCCCTGAAAAGGGAGGAGGCATTATTGTAACAGAGATCAAAGGAAATTAATGAAAGGGCTGTGTTTTCTTTATTCGATTGCGTCTCTTCCAATGTGTCTCTTTTTCGTTTCATGCAATTTACATCTCTAGGACTTAAGCGTGCTTAATTTTGAATGCAATTGCACTTGGTGTTTCCTTTGACCGGAATCTCATGCTTTCAGTGGGATGTTCCATTTCACCCCAGGACAGACTCAGGATGTCTTCCATGCTGAAGAGGAACCTGACGTTCCAAACGATGATCTAAACTTAGCAAATGATATCCACTTTATCCCAACTCCACACTAGTTGGAGGACAGATCCCACATGTCGGTCGAGGAGGCGACTGACGTAGACATCGGCTCAGATCTAGTGAATTTGCACATCATCAAGCTAGGGATAGTTTTATCCCCCGAAGAGCAAGCCAACTACATTGCCCTTCTCAAATAGAAGAAGGATGTTTTTGCATGGTCATACAAAGACATGTCGGGGCTAGACCCATAGCTAGTCATGCATAATCTTATGCTTGATCCAATAGTCAAGCTAGTAAATCAAAAACTACATAAGATGCATCCAATAGTAGCCTTAATGGTCAAAGACGAGTTACAAAAGTTGTTGGATGCACAGTTTGTCATCTACGTGGATTACCCACCATGGTTGTCTAACATGGTGCCCGTCAAAAAGCCCGATGGGAGGATTTGCATATGCACCAATTTTTGAGATCTAAACAAAGCAAGTCCTAAGGATGATTTCTCCTTTCCAAGCATTGATGCATTGGTAGACGCTACAGCAGGCAATGGAATTATTTCCCTAATGGATGGTTTTTTGGGATACAATCAAATTCGTATTAATCCCAAGGACCAACTCAAAACGGCATTCACAATGCCTTGGGGGACATTTTGTTATAATGTCATGCCCTTTGGCATTAAAAATGCTAGCGCCACCTACCAACGTACCATGACGTACATCTTCCATGATCACATGCACAAAACTATGGAAGATTACATGGATGATTTGTTGGCCAAATATTTGTTGCGCCTAGATCATCTCGATGACTTGAGCAATATCCTCGACCGCCTCATTGAACATAAAGTCATACTAAACCCCAAGAAGTGCATATTTGGTGTCACATCTAGAAAGCTCTTGGGTTTCATAGTCTCAAAGAGAGGAATCGAGGTAGACCCACACAAAGTCAAGGCAATCCTTGAAATGCTTCCCCCAACTACCATCAAGTAGCTCAAAAGTCTATAGGGAAAAGTCGCGTCGATCAAGCGCTTCATAGCATAGCTATCTGAAAAGTGCTGACCCATGAATAAATTATTGCACAAGGGAGTAGCATTCCATTGGGATGACGAGTGCTAGTCAGCATTTTATGACATTAAACAATACTTGGATTCGTTGCTAGTATTAGCACCACCTAGACCAGGAGTGTCATTCTACTTATACATCTCAGCTACTGAGGTGGCACTGGGCACCATGCTAGCCCATAAAAATGAACTACACAAAGAACATACTAATTACTATCTTAGTCGCACCCTAGTCAGTTAAGAACTTAACTATGCATACGTTGAGAAGCTCTGCTTGGCAGTGGTGTTTGCTACAAAAAAGCTACTCCACTACATGCTCAACAATACAATGTATGTTGTGTCTAAGGAGAATCCATTGCAATACATGATGAGTCATACTTATCATAGTAGCCGAACGACAAAATGGATCATGTTGTTGACAGAGTTTGACATAAAATTCATTGGAAAGAAATCCATAAAAGGTCAGGTCATCGTCGATTAACTAGTAGAGGCTCCTCTTGAATATGATCAACCTATGACCATAGAATTATCGGATGATGGGGTCTTCCATGTTTCAAAATCACCAGATTCTACTAAGCCTGAGTCACAGGTTGACATGACCCTATTCTTTGATAGTTCAAAATGTGAGCAATGCGGTGGTGCAGGAATTGTATTCTTCACACCGCAAAAGGGATCCAATGCCTCTGTCATTTAAATTAAACTTCCCGTGCACCAACAAAAATGCAAAATACGAAGCCTTACTCATAGGTCTTCAAATAGTAGTCACCATGAACATCAAATGTTTAAACATCTTTGGTGATTCACTGTTAATTGTCAATCAAGTCAAAGCAGTATTTCAATGTAAATGCCCAGTCCTACAGGCCTACAAAGACCTTGTGGAAAAATTCTTGGCAGAACTTGAATGGTATGACATCGAGGCACTCCCTCGATCATCGAATCATTTTACGGATACTATGGCCTCTTTGGGGTCACTAATCCCGCAAAACCCTTTCGATGATATGACAAAAATTTAGGTCAAAACATTATCGCAATCTATGATGGAGCATGGAAGCTCTAACCTAACGCCAAGAATGCACTTGATCCAGATTGAACCGTCTCAAGATAGGTTCTCTCGAATCCAATATTGTTTGACTCAAGCCAACTGGGGGTCCTTGTTCTCCCCTACCCCTCTTAATAGCAACACAATGCTATTTTTACAAGTTCTTTCCTGTTCAGCTTTTGCTAGGGATGAACTTCAAGAGGGATTGGTAATTCATACTATTGAGTTTTTTGATTAGCAGGATTGTTACATACCCATTAGGGATTACCTCAAACTAGGTAACCTCCCACTTGGATTGACACAAGTCGCAAAAAGATCATTCAAATAGAAAGTGACAAAGCATATCTTGTTATGAGACATTTTGTATCATCGAAGCTATGAAGGAATCCTCCTCCATTGCTTGGACTAGCAGGAGTCCACTTGGGCGATCACCGAAGCCCACGATGGTACATGCGGTGGCCACTTCAGTGGTATGGCCATCGCAAAACGCATTCTTTGCATGGGCTATTATTGGCCATATTTAGTGCAAGATTATTGTGCATATGTAAATAAGTGCATGAAGTGTCAACACCATGCTAATTTGACACACGTACCTTCTCAGGCCTTGCAACCGATTCAATCGACTTGGAATTTTTTGTAGTGGGGCTTCGATCTGATCGAAAATATCTCCCCTGCATCGTCGGGTCATCACACGTTTATCATAATGGCCATAGAGTACTTCACCAAGTGGGTGGAAGCAATGTCACTAACCTCTACGATTGGCTCCAGCATTGCGGAGTTTATTTTTCATAACATCATATGTCATTTTGGTATTCCATCCAAGATCCTCTCAGATAATGGGATGCCATTCAAGAATAAAGATGTGCGTGCTTTGACAACGAAGTACAAAATTTAGCATAGTTTTTCAACACCCTATTATTTGCAGGCAAATGGGCAAGCGTAGGTATCAAAAAAAATGCTAGTCACCATCCTCAGAAATACCATCGCAGACAGTCATAAGGATTGGCACAATAAAATCCTACTTGCCCTATGGGCATATCGCACTAGCATTCAGACGCCCACTGGGGCTACTCTATTTTTTTTGGTGTATGGCTCCGAGGTTATCATGCCTCTTGAGTTAGAAATCCCTTCCCTATGTATTTCAATGCAAGAGTTCATCGATGATGACACTATGTGGCAGGCCCAGTTAGACCAACTTACGTTACTCGACGAACAACACATCAATGCTCTTGAGCATTTGTGTATCTATCAAGAGCGACTTAAGAGAGCATACAACATGAAGGTTCACCTAAGGGACTTTTAGGTTGGTGACTTGGTCTTAAAAGAGAACCAACAAAATTCTAATTTGTCATCCCATCTGAGGGACAAGTTTATGGCAAACTGATTAGGTCCTTATGTGATTGATAGTAAAATAGGACTAGGAACATACTAGATTGCCTCTCTTGATGGAATCAAGGAACTAGAACCCTTGAACATCAGTCACCTGAGGCCATTCCACATCTAGAGAGTCATAGTCCATCCAAAATGCTCCAAGGATTCCCAAAATTGCTTGGTCAACTCCAAAATTCCCCACAGGTTTCCATAAACCCTTTGGTCAAACCAAAAGCTCCAAGGATTCCCGTAATCACTTGGTCAACCCCAAATGCCCCAAAGGTGTCCATAAACCCTTTGGTCAATCCAAAAGCTCCAAGGATTCCCAAAATCTCTTGGTCAACCTAGAAATGCCCCAAAGGTGTCCATAAACCCTTTGGTCAAATCAAAAGCTCCAAGGATTCTCGCAATCTCTTGGTCAAACCCCAAAATGCCTCAAAGGTACCCATAAACACTTTGGTCAAACTAAAATCTCCAATGGTTACCATAATTTCTTGGTCAAAATAAATATTCAAAAACAAACAAAAACAATAAAATCATCAAAAATAACAAAAAAACAATTGCATTTCCATTCCATGCATACTCGTAAAAATAAAAAATATAAGTTGCATTAGGCATCGCATCCTTACATTGCATATTTATTGTTTATACATGTCCGAAGCACCATAGACTGTAATTTCTCGACAATTCCATCATTTTCCATAGTCAATCCATTTTACAAACACATACATCCAGAATACCACCATTCCCATTTCTAGCATAGTTAGTTGTCTCCTAATGTATGTAGGGTTTTCGTCATTCAGCTGTCTTTAAGTTTTTAGTCAAAAACTATAAAAAGTTAAACAAATTTTACAAGGGAAAGTTTTACTTAGGTCATGCCTTGTTATGTACCATCTTTATACAAGTTAAAACACATAAAATAATTCCCATGTTGTGTGATTGTAAGAAGAAGACTACAAAACAGTCTAGGGTACCATAGGTGAAATATTAGCCTATTCATCCACCTGTGCGAATGGTTCAAGAGTTCTGAGAATTGACAAAAGGACAAGTTCTTCCCCATCCATTCCCCTAATCAATAGTGGTTTTCACCACTCGCCAAAATCCCAATCATCCTTGGTCCTCGAGGTTGTAAGGATTCATACTACACATCCCTACCAAGGATGCATAGTCATCCCCAATGCCTATGGGATCAATGACCATTCAAAAACAAAATCCCCACACGCTATCATCACAATCATATCTAATCACATTTGGTCTCCAAAGTTGTAAGGATTCGTACTACATGCCCCTGACAAGGATGGGTAGTCATCCCTAAGGCCTAAAAAGATCAATGTTCGTACTTCATAATATCCCTAATCCCATTTGGTTTCCAAATTCATAAGGATTCATACTACATGTCCCTGCACAGGATGGGTAGCCATCCCCAAGGCCTAAAGGATCAATGCCATTCACAAAGCCACAAACCTACAAGCTCAACCTTATGAAACTCAAAATCCAAAATCACATAACAGTGGTTATCACCACTATTCAACATCATTGCTCACAAAGAAAAACCAAAAAAAGAAAATAAACAGTGATTTTTATCACTAGGTAAACGAGAAAGTATCCTAAACCATTGAGCAAATAAAAATCCTGAACTTGAATCCCTGGAATTCTCAGCATTCAAAAAACCATCTAGGTGATCCTCATTACAGGTTGGTGGACAACCTACCTGGCAATGGTGGTATCCTAAATGCATGACGATATGTCTATCACATTAGCTTTGTGTGTGAGCAGACCAATGTTTGCATGTGGATGAGCTAGCTTATGGTACCTTAGATTGTCCCATGGATTAATCTTACTGAATACAACAACGGAGTTGGTGGAGCTAATTAGGTGATCCTCAGTACAGGTTTGGTTGATAGCCTATTTGGAACTAGCAGTATCCTGACAAATACCACATAAACGAACTCAATTGCACACACATGGATGTAAAATAACTTGGTTAAACTCAAGTCATATTTATATCTTGTTCAAAAGTCTTGTGAGATAAATGTACAATTTTGGCTAGTTAGTTAAAATATTTGAACCTCAAAAAAGCTTAACTACATTTTAAAACATCTGGTACATTTCATTACATCCATCCCCATCCGCATTTACAAACAAATACAAAAACAAATTTCTCACATGCAAATTCATTCCACAAAGTCATCACATACGTACAGAAAGCCAGTAACTCCTGTACAGTCTATGGTGCCATCGAAATGTTACCAACAATCATTTCATTCATTCCATATGCATACATCATATAATTAGACACATCGCATTCATAATATCACATGAATACATAATCCTAAATAACTATGCATTAACCATAGTATCCGATTACAAAACTGGTATTCGTCCCACCCAGGGACGATTACAGAGCAAAAATTTCAAAAAAACATCAAAAAACTACACAAAATGCACCAAAAACAAGCAATAAAACTGTCCATTCCGGGTGCTTTTGCACTTGGCATTCTGGGCATACAAAATAGACGTCGGGGTCACAAATCCTCACTATCCTATTCCCTAAGAAGGCTACCATAGCCGGACAGCTCCACAAGATGACGAATTTTTGAGAATTTCATCCCCAAACGGCGTCACCAAAACGGGTCAAAACCCAACCAAAAATAGCAATAACATTGTCGAACGAAGGCGCCTTTGCACATGACATTATTGGCATACAAAATAGATGTTGGGGTCACAAATTTTCACTATCGTACTCCCTAAGAAGGCTACCAAATCCGGACCACTCCATGGGAGGACATATTTTTGCCAATTTCAACTCCAAAATGTGTCACAAAAAGGGTTACAACCCACCAAAAATAGGTCCGAATGTTCAAAAACTGCTTGAGCATTCAATGGTAAACATCTGAAGGCACCCTTACCTAATTCATCTTGGGTTAAGCGACTCGTCGCTTTTCTCATGTCGGTCATTCCCTCATCGATTCGTCGCTTGAGGGGGTAGTCACACTTAGTAACCAATAAAAAAAACACATGTAACCATGGAAATGGCATGCATTTAAAGGATCATTGACAAAGACAATCACGCCCCTGCTTAGGGCAGCAAACAAGCAACAATCACAAGCTGATCAAACACTTGGCATTCATGAATCATGAACTCAAGGTTCCCATAGACAAAAGGTTGCGCCCTTTGCCTATTCATGACTGATCAATGTCCAAAGTCAAGTAACACCTCACTAAAAATTTTTAACACTTGAATTAAGTTCCTTAGATCGTTAGAAGCAAGGATTCAAGAATGCGTGCCATTTCCATACTTGGAGCATCAGGAGTTGGTTAGGTTACTGAGAAACCCTAATCATTAGTGCTTTAGTTATCTATTTTTTCTCAGCGCTATGCCTTGCACAATGCTTCCCAAAAAGGGGCATCTTTAGACACCAAAATAGCACCAATCCGATTATGTGACAACAAGCATCGATCACATTGACACACACAGCCCCTAGGGCAGCCCCTAGAGGTTAAACAGTGGTCCTAACAACTCCCAATAGTAGTTTGGAAGGTCAAGGGTCAATTTGGCACCTTTTGGAACTTTGCTCTTTACTCGTCCCACCTCAGGATGATTACAAATTGGCATTCATCCCACCTAGGGACGAATAATAGCATTCACCCCAGGGTGAGGCGAATAGCAGGTTTGACTAGCAAAAAGTCAAACCTCAATAAGTCTGCAAATTAACTATAGCTTTAGGCCATGCAATTATGAGGAACGGCTTCAAATCAAGGAGAGAGACTTTAGTCATGCATGTCTTTGATTTTGGAGGCCTCATACAAGGAGACTCTAAATCAGGGAATAATCTATTCTCTCAAAATAGGACATGCAACTCAAGTGGCACCCTTGCATGCGCATTCAAACAGAGAGACCCTAGGTCTATAAATTGGTGAGTCTTCTCACCCAAAAAATGGGAGAAGAGAGGGAGCATTTTAGCAATGAAGTGCTGCCATTTTACATCCACACACACACCCTTTTGATTTGTGCCTTTCACATCCTTGATCTCTCTTTTGGAGGGAGGTTATTGGGTGATTATGGGAAGAACAAATCCGAAGACCAAACACGAACATTTGGCCACAATACTTCACAAAATTTGTCAAAAACACCCCATAAGATCTTTTGGACCCATCCCAAGTGGATTGGTGTCAAAACAAAGTCCCAAATGGTGGGCGTCCTGCCCTCGGGCGCTCCTTAAACTGTTGTAGCCCTAATCGCCCCACCCTGGAGTGAATAGAAATATATGGTATATTTATTTGATTTTTATTTTGCATCTTATTATAGGTTATTTAAATAGGCTATATTTTAAATTTCATTTCATTCTGAGCAATTTTGACCAGGTTTTTATCATTTCCCGCCTTTACTAACTTGTAGATGGCATCATAAAAATCTAGGTGATAGAGGCAAAATTGGAGAAATCTAACTTTCTGGGTCTTCCCAAAACACCCCCAATTAGCTAACCCCAACTTTTTAGGTCATTTGGATCTTCCGGAATAGGAAATTGAAGAGTGTGATTTCTGAAAATTTATTGTAGGTTAATTCGTCCCACCCCAGAGCGAATACAAATATGTGAGGAATTTCCCAACTATTCTTTTTGTAGTGGCATCCTGGTAACATATTCATGCTTCTATTAAATTTTTAGGTCATTCTGATATTATTTGGTCATCATTTTAAAATTTTCATGCATGCACTAACAGTAGGCCTTGGGAAACACATGTTTTATTCTATCTGCAGGTGCTACTGATCCTTTCTATTTCCTTGAACACAGGTATTCAACATCAGAGGAGAAGTGAGGAGTGAAAATTCATATACACAAGTGATGGAGACGCTTTGGTCCGTCCATATTACATGTGGGCACGCGGAAGAAGGATTGCTATCCATTGATGTGATAAGAAACATATTTAACGCTCCTATCCCCTAAAAATGGAAGGAGACGTATTATAACACGAATTTGAAAGCATATCAATAAATAGGTCCATATTCCATATTGTTTTTATCTTGTGTTGATTCGTCTACGTTCTTTCATTTCATGCATTTTTTAATACATAGGCTTTAAGCGTTAAGTTTGGTTTTACACGCATCACACTTGGGATTTTCCTTTTTGTTTTCGTATCCTCATGCTTTCAGAGTGTTAGTACACAAGATGGAACAAGGTAGGATCCACTTGCATTAATCACCTAGTAAAGGAAATGTCATGACCCACCTTGGCATGAAATATTATGTGTTGATCAATGATAACTTGATATTAAGTTTTTGATGCATTTGAATGATTATGAAATATTTATATTGATTTATATTTGAAAGAATATAGTTGATAATAAGTTGTCACACATGTGGGGGATATTTGGACCTATTACATTCTAACTACTATATTATGATGTTCTTCTACACGTCGTTGTTTTCATTGTGGCATATTCCTATGATGGAATGTTGTTCCACATTAATACTCGATTTTTATTAGAAAATGTCATGTCCACATGAGTTAATATTCCTATATTGATTCGGTCATGTGACTTGAGTGATTTATGACCCCCACCACTTGGTAAAATCTTTGTCAATAGAGTGGTAGGCTTAGAGTTGTAGGCCTTTAGTATTTCTTATATGGGATTCCTCATCTTTATTAATATCAAGTCCTTCCATATGTGTGGGAGCTAGTTGGATGTCTTACTTTCTAATATGTTCATTACGATGCTCTTCTTCTATGAGTTATTTTCATAGTGGTATATAAGTTGTTATTTCCATAGTGATATATTTTGTTAATACAATTTTAATTCCTATTGGGTCTCCTAATAGATATATAAAATTATAATATGATATTGATTTTAATATTATTTGGTGATAGAGATATGATTATTTTTTTGGAGTTCAAAGTAAATCTCTCAATAGAACTTACATATCTTACATCTTATAGTCTAATATGCCATGCAATATTAGTGAAATGGTGAGTGCACATAGTTTCTATGATGTGTGGGTGGTTCTCATTGTAAAGAGGAGGATTTTAGTTATAAAATACATATTTCTCTCTTTATATATGTATCCTTTTATTATTGTGGATAAATAGGGATAAAAAATGTGTATTAGTTTTTTTTTAGAATACTTATAAAAATCTTAATTTAAAAGTAGATGTTAAAATTGTTATCATCTAAAACAAAATTTTCAACCACTTTAACTTAAAGGATATAATCCTTATTTTATGTTGAGAAACTTTTTACTCAAGATTCCATCCAAAACGGATGGATAAATGTCAAAGTTTACTCATGGAATTTAAATTATATTCACACCTCATACATGGAATTCAATTTCACTCCAAATATAGAATACTTTGTGCCACAACTATATACAATAGAAAAAATACTCTATAAAATAATGCATTCAATTAAAAAATAATACTTAATATAAAATTATATAAAAAGATAAAAGGCCTTGAGACTTTTTAAGTTCATGCTCTAGAAAAGGTCATTCTATAAAAAATAAACAAAAATTAGAAAACAAAATTAAAGCTTCACAAGTTCTAAAATTTTCTTACTATTATTAATCAAGAAATTTATTATTATATGCATAAGAAAATATTTTAAAAATTACATTAACATCAAATGAAGTTCATCATGTTGAATATTTTGTTAAGGTGTGGGATCTTTTTAACATGATTGACTCTATCTACCCACTTTACCTATATATGCTTATATGGATATGATAGAGATGTCATATCCAATGACATCAATGAATACCGTTTATCATGGAAATATACCTATGATAAGACATATATATTTATTGATAAAAAGATTTCATCCAATGATAATGGTATACTTTCTTTGGTGATAACCAAATTGAATTCATAATTCCTATCAATTATCAATAATTATGTAATATATGTATATTTGGGAATTTGACCAAGATAACGTATCTGTATCATAGTTTCACTAAAGGGACATATCTCACCATGCATTAGGTATGTCCTAGTGAATAATTATCTCATGTTGATGATAAAATTATAAGATAATAGATTTTAACTAACAAATCATAGCATAAAGCTCATTCTCATTCATTCCAAAAAGGTAGTCTCTGTTTCATTTTAAAAACAAGTTTTGTGTATAAAGTCTAAACCTTCCTCTCTATTAGCTTTAATGAAAATTTAAAACTAAATTGTGAAATTAATTTATATTTAAGGATTAATGTATTGTACTTAAAAATAAAATTACAATGGCCTAACATGTTATATTTCTCAAAATTCAAATAGAATTAATTTATATTTAAGGATTAATGTATAGTATTTAAAAATTAAATGGCATTGGCCTAACATGTTATATTCCTCAAAATTCAAATAGGAAATTCATAATCAAATCTTGACAAGTGATATATCTATAATTGTCAAGTTGTTATAATACACTGTTTTATGATGTAATATGAGTGGGGCATATTTTAATCCCATATAACCAATTAAAAAATATAATTTTTGAAAAGTACATATAATTCCACTATCGATCAATCTATTAGGAAGAAGAAGGTATACATTTAACATTATGAAGCATACAATTAAATATCTTTGTAATATGTAGGTTAAAAACATTGAACTACAATGTCATTTGATATTAGATCCAAGAATAATTATGAACAACAACTTTGCATGTCTTTTTAACGTGTTTTCCATAATAAATATGAGATCCTTAAATCCTAGCACATGGATTAAACTAATACACACACAAAAATAAATAAAAATTTAATATTATTATTGATCTTCTTCCATTATTCACCTCGACGAGAGAGCTTGGTACTGGATAGACTTGTTTTTAGAATACCTCACTCCAAGTTATCTTTTTGGGGATCCTAATAAAAATTGGTAGATAAAAGAAGGAGGATTGGATATGATTGATAGATAAAATCAAGGGTAAAATTGGCAAATGGAAAAATAGATGGCTATTATTAGAAGGGAATATTACCTTAATCAATCATTATTACAATATATCCTCATTTATGTGTCATCAATTTTGGATATCTCAAAGGTAGTGCTTCTATATATTGATCACATAAGTCATAGATTCCACTCAACATGTGCCAGGGAGGAAAGGAAACAAACCTTGATAAAGTGATAAACTATGTGTTTGTAGAAATAAGAAGGAATATTGTATTTTAGATCTATAGTCAATAATTACAAGGCATTGCTTATAAAATTATAGTAGAGAATGACAAATAGTGCTAATGCATTATGGGCCATAAATTTGTGAATGAAGTATGTAGAGAATAAGACCCTAGATGAGTGATGTAGGAGCCTATATTTAGAGGGTTTTTTAAAAAGAAATTTTAAAGTAGTTTTTTTATTAAAATTGAATTATTTGACAAAAAATATAATTTGCCAAAAATAGTAATTTTTTTATTTTTGGGGTTTTAAGCTTTAGGGTTTTATTTTAGGGTTTCTTTTAGGGCTTCAAGTTTTAGGGTTTTCTTTTAGATTTTCTTTGGGGATATATATTCCCTTGGTATTGCATTGTAAAGGGGGAAGTGAATTGAGGAATGAGAAAATAAATTATTTACTGGTTTATTTCCATGTACTGTAGTTTTTATATGAATGGAGGGTTTTAGTGATTATTTTCATTTATTGCAGTTTTTATGTAAATGGAGGGTTTTACATATTATTTCATTTATCATAGTTTTTATGTAATGGGAGGTATTTTGTTTTGACCTCTTGCAGTTGGATTCACATCATTTGGTATTAGAGCAAGTTGGATCTTATTGAGAGGAGAAAAGAGAAGAGAAGAAAAAAAAAGGAGAGAAGACCAAAGAGGCTCCAAAAAAAAAAATTGGCACTTTGTGCAGTGCTTGCAGAAGGTTTGTAAAACCTTGGAGACAAAAATTGGCACTCTATGTAAGTGCTTGCAGGAGATTTTTTTTATGTAAAAGCCTTAGAGAAAGAGATTAGCACTTTGTGTAGTGCTTGTAGAAGGTTTGTAAAACCTTGGAGAAAAAAATTGGCACTTTGTGTAAGTGCTTGCAAGAGGTTTTTTTATATAAAACCTTAGAAGGAGGTATTGGCACTTTGTGTAGTGCTTGCAGAAGGTTTGTAAAACCTTAAAGAAATAAATTGGCACTTTGTGTAGTGCTTGCAAGAGGTTTTTTTCATTAAAAACCTCAAAGGGAAGAATTGGCACTTTGTGTAGTGCTTGTAGGAGGTTTTCTATTTTAAAACCTCAAAGGAATAAATTGGCACTATGTGTAGTTCTTGTTGAAGGTTTGAGATATAAAACCTCAAAAGGAGATTGATACTTTAAGGAGTACTTGCAGATGTGTGGCACTCTATGGAGAGCGATTATGAGTTTGATCGGAGGAACTTGCAGGAGCAGAGTTCTTTTCAACCAATGGAGAATGATGCATGAGCCTATCTTTAGAGGGTTTTTTAAAAGAAGTTTTAAAGTAGTTTTTTATTACTCAAAATGGAATTATTTGACAAAAAATATAATTTGCCAAAAATAGTATTTTTCTTATTTCTAGGGTTTTAAGCTTTAGGGTTTTCTTTTAGGGTTTCTTTTAGGGCTTCAAGTTTTAGGGTTTTCTTTTAGGGTTTATTTGGGGATATATATTCCCTTGGTATTGCATTGTAAAAGGGGAAGTGAATTGAGGAATGAGAAAATAAACTATTTACTAATCTATTTCTATGTACCATAGTTTTTATGTGAAAAGAGGGTTTTACTAATTATTTTCATTTATTGTAGTTTTTATGTAAATGGAGGGTTTTACATATTATTTTCATTTACCACAGTTTTTATGTAATGGGAGGTATTTTTTTGACCTCTTGTAGCTGGATTTACATCATTAATGATGTGAATCCAGCTGCAAGAGGTCAAAACATAATACCTCCCATAACATAAAAACTATAATAAATGAAAATAATCATAAAAAACCTTCATTCACATAAAAACTATAATACATGGAAATAAACCAATAAATATCTTATTTTCTCATTCTTGGATTCACTTTTTTTTCATAAAAATTTACCTTTTTTAGTAATTATCATTTTCGGTAAATTATATTTTGCATCAAATAATTATATTTTGAGTAATAAAAAACTACTTTAAAACTTATTTTTAAAAATCCCTCTAAAGATAGGCTCCTGCATCATTATCCTTTGGTTGAAAAGAACTCTGCACCTACGAGTTCCTCTGATCGAACTCATAATCGCTATCCATAGAGTGCCACACATCTGCAAGTACTCCTCAAAGTACCAATCTCCTTATGAGGTTTTATATCTCAAACCTCATGCAAGCACTACACATAGTGCCAATTTATTCCTTCACCTAGGCCATAATGTGTACCCCTTAAGACACTAACTATGTACTTTGAGCTACCATTTGTATACTCTCGATGATCACCTTTACCTTTAACTTCTCTTGATTAGCACTATCTATCCCCACCTCTACCTCATCATTTGGATTTTGGGGTGCATCCCCTTCTTTAGGTTTAGGTGTATCTCCCTATCTAGTTCTAGGTGCTACCCTCTTTTTAGGTCCTTGTGCCTTCCCCTACCTACTTCTATCCTCTTCCCTCTAGAGAGAAACCTCTTATACTACAAGCTACATCCTTAAGTCCACCATTAGTCATGCAGGTCAAGCCAGCTCAAGAGTGATCCTACGGGTCTCATATCTTGATACCACTACTGGTATCCAACCTAAACCCATACATAATCCACCCCCTAAATTATCATAAGAGGGTCATCATCATAAAGCTCTAAATATTAGGTAATGTTAGGGTTATCACCTACACTTGGAGGATTTGTCAACACCCTTTAAAACCAAAGGTCACCTAGCTCTAGTACCCCTTACACCAACCTAAACTATAACTATACTTGATAAAATGGTATAGATCCATGTCTTCCTTCTACAACCTGAGCCACCTAATCCTCCACACACAAGCTAACTCCACACTATCCTCATCCCAACCAAGATGCATCTGTCAAGACCTCCATATCACCCATCATAGAAGCATCTTGTCCACAATTGATATTGCTACATCCAACTGACCATCTATACCACACCCTTATCTAAAGAGATCCCACTAGTACATAGTTGGTTGCTCCACATCCACCTACTATTATGGCAACTCATCAGGCCTCTATACTATTAAATACTTTCAACTCCATACTTAGAGTAAAGTGGTAAGGACAATGTAATGAGCTCATTTGTACATGATAATATATAATATCCTATACAAATGGCACATCACAAAGGGTTTTCACACAAAATTCATCTTGGTATCCCTCATATCAACCACAAATTTAGCCAAGACCCATTGAAGTTACCATCTGCTTATATGACAGGCCAAAAATCTAGCAAACACTTTGCTGAACATCACTATTAGTATAGAAATGCTTTATTGCCCTACCATCCCATCTATACTAACACCACTCTAAAAAACCTCATAATTTGAATCCCTAGTCAAATTATTTATAGCCCTTGCATATACCAGAGACTAGTATACTACCTATAATTTGATCAAGACCCATAGAAACTACCACATGTCCTCCAAAGTAACTATCATCTCACTTGTAGGTAACTAGAATATCGATGATTTTAGATACCATATCTCTACTAATGTAGTCAAAAGAGAGTAATCCATGTATACCTTGGGTATCTCCACCACACATAGAAACCCCACCTGCTCAATCACCCTCCACTCTATCATGTCGATCTCCATCACTCTATCCTCAAAATTTTTGCACCATCATTCTTGACCCTTGAGAGCATCATACTACAACCAAAAATATAAACATGCAACATCATCAGTTAATCATCATGATAAAATCATAAAAATCACACCAAAACACAAAAATTAAGCAGTAATAAGCAAAACAAGCAAATGTGCTAGGGTTTTGGTGAATTCACTAAGTTTATGTGATTTTGCTAGCATTTTTGTGATTTTTCTAGTGATTCTATGATTGTACTAGGTTTTTTTTAATTCACAAGGTTTCAAAAATTTGTAGGCCATGAATTCATCATGTGACTATGAATTTGTAACAACCATGTGATGGAAAATTACCCTAAAAATCTAGAAAAAATTCACAAAAAATAAAAGAAAAAGTCAAATCTTAAAGTAAAAAGTAATTTAGCACTTACCTAAATCTACCTAGCTACTTCAACATTGCCTCTATGTATGATTTCCACAATGTGAGTAGGAAGTGTCATTTCTCTAGAGCTACAAACTGGAAAAGTGAAAAGTAAAAATAAATTGCTTTTTACCCCCACCCTCCATTTTAACCCATCCACCCTTCTCATTTCATCACATTTTTATTTTTCATCAATCATTTCGAGTTCCATTAGGAATTTCGTATTCCTCATGAAACTCAAGGGGCACCTTGACTAGAAAATTTTAATCATTTTAGATCATATATTTGCATGCCAAAAAAGAAAAAGAAATTGACAAGCAAGTTTACATGAACCATCCATCTTAAACCATCTACCCCATTTTTATCCACATCATCTATTGCCATCTCTGATAAAGTGTCTACATATTTCTTTATTGATCATAAATGCACCAAAGAGGGGGTAAAATGTAGATAAATATTTTTAACCCAAGTCATAATCCTTCCCATCCCCTAGTGCATGTAATTCATACACCTATTAGCCCACACTTTTTATTATAATGTTCAAACCACTTGCTAACCTCTTGTTTGTTTTTCAGATCAATTTTAATGAATTCAAAACATCTAATTTTAGGCTATGAATTTTCTAAAATCCACTTGAACAACCAAATGGATTATTCCTAAATTGGTCTATTTTAAAAATTTTATGGATTTGGGCCTCTAATTTTCGGTCACGAATTTGTTGTAATTTAGAAATTTTCCAAATCAACTAACCTCCTCAAACTACATCCTAATTCTCATAATTTTATGATTGAGCCCTATTGACATTAATTATAAAATGCACATCTTACCTCCCAAAGGGGATAATGGTTGAATGAATGAATGAACGAATGAATGAATGAATTGGTGCTACTAGATCTTGCTGCCACTATTTCTACTATGAATAAAGTGATCCAATTTGTAGAATCCTCACTATAAGCATGACATTTTTATATTTCTTGCTATGTACTTAGTTCATTTATGCATTTGCACTTCTCATTTTCTCATTTCTAGCAAATTTGCAAGCGATTTCATGAATTTGCTTACATGTTGCAAATTTGCTTTCATACCATGAATTCACTAATATAGAGGCTTGGGGAAAATTATTTATCCCCAAAACACTATCTCACCTTGAATCTTACATTTATAACATTATTGCTTCTATCAGCATTCTATTGTCTGCACTATTTAGGCCATTGCATTTCTGTTTTTGAATTTATTTCCAAAAGGCTAGTAATTTACATTATTCATGAACAATTTGCTAAAAGGGCCAAGGAAACTTGATTATTGCACCTCTAAGCTTAGTGATAGAGTGGCCTAAGTAGGCTCCCAAACACTGGTCAAAATTTCTAGTGTTTTATCTATTTATTTGTGGGTTTCCACTAAATTCACACTAAGAATCATGAATTTGCTTACAAACAATGAATTTTCATTATAGTTAGTGAATTTATCTTACAAACCATAAATTTATTTTGAGAAAGCATCCTAACCATGTATGTGTTCTACCAAATTTTATTCAATTTCATACTTCTAATTTTTAGTATCATAATTATTTTTTTATTAAATTACTGTGAGAAAAGATCTAAAATATCAAAAAATAAAAATAAAATGCATATAGCTTAAATTTTTTTTGGTGTACATTTATTTTCTTGGAAAGTTAAAATTGTATATAGTTTAGGTCCTAGTTGCATTTGGCTTAAACCTAGGTGTTTGCAAGGTAAAGAACACATCTAAACAAACATCCTTGGCTAGACTTAGAAGTAGTCTTTAAATACTTCTTGGTGAACCCACATCTATTCAACCATCACCAAAGGAGGTACATCACCAGGTACCCCTCACATTGAGGTGTATGAGTGTAAATATCCCATCCCCCTTCTAGGCATGAATCCATTTACCTAGAGGGAAAGGGGTGCAGATTTTACCCTCTAAAAATATGTTGGACATTTTGAGTAGATGAGTTATCATTGATGTCAAGTTTGAGTCATCATTGATGTCAAGATTTCAGCACTAGTGAGTGGCAGTTTTAGTGGTTGTCTACTCATCCAAAACTCATACCCAATTTTAGAACTTGAGGATCATCTAAATGAGTGTGCCACTTGATAGACTTTAGACATCCACCTTTGTCTTTTGATATTTGATGGTTTAATCATTTTACTTTGGTTTCAATAGCCATATAATAATTTAAGAAGAGTTACTTTCATGTGTAATTCATATTAAATATATTTTCACTTTAAGGATTATTAATTATAATGATGAAATAAACCTCAAGTTTATTATGAAACTATCTAAGTTGGTATATGAATCCCTTCACCATAGTAAGTCTTCCAAAATTTTAACTCTAGATTTTGGATTCAATGCAAAGGATATCCAACTATGAACATTAGTAAATAAGGCTTTTGTATTTAAACCAATCGAATTTTAACCATTGCATTTAGAGTATTGGATTTTAAACCTCATATTTTGAAACTTCAAATTTTTAGATATTAGACATATAAAAGTATTTAATTTCTATTTGTAGTTAGGTTGGTCATGAGTGCAAAAGTTTGGGCAATGATGAACCTAACATGTGCAAAAATAATAGTAAATTATTTTTTCCATGTTCTTAACATGGGCAACATAATGCCTGATATATACACATTTTAGTCAATTATATTTCCTACTTTAAAACTTGTGTTACATCTGCATGACACTTCTCGATCTTTTAGATATTCACTTCATCATTGAATTTGACAATGAAACTTAGGATATAAATATTTTTAAATGCTATATCACTACATAAATTCAAATCCAAAATATTATTGAGTGAGGATTTAGAAATTAGTCCTTGCCTATGGTCATCTTTGATTGACTAAAAAGAGAAATTAATTTAAATGCCTACTGTAATTGTACTTATATTTATGTAATTTTATTTGACCAAATGAGTCATTTACTTAGTATAATGGCTTTTGTTAATTGAACTCATGCTAATAGAATTTATCTTTAAATATGGTTGCCTTAGATACCCATGTTCTAGATTTGTGTAGTGTCCAAGCAAACCTTTCTTCAAGCATGCTTAGATTCATATGAGTAACTTATCTCTTTTTATGTTTAACTTTGCCCATGCAAATTGCTTTAGTATGGCCACTTTTGACACTCAATTATAGAACTTATATTATGATCATGGAAATATTCTATGCACATGCATCAACATCAATATATTAAATCCTTACTAGGATACCATTCAAGTGAATGATTTTCCTCTCAAGAATTGGGTTGTGTATGAACAAGTATTATTTTTTAAGATGTTGTTAGTTGCCAAGTTTATAACATGGGTAGAGACTAAATAAATTTTCTTATGTGAGCTTCAGCTTCATGCAAACAAACCTTAATCTTTGGAAACATCAATTTTATCTAATGGAATATTGTTGAGAGTCTTGTTAAATAGTGAGTTAGAATATTCTAGCATACCATAAAATTTTATTATGTAATGCATTATTAAAAACTTTGCTATAAGTCTTGATTTTGTATTATTGATATTAAATACATAAAACATAGATTATTTTAGGTCCAAATATTATCCTATCATTGACATGAGTACCATTATCCTCTTCCAAAATTAAAATTCGTAATTGCATTTTTGTCTTTGTGTTGGACATTCTTCATAAGATGTCTACATACAAATCCTTGATTTTTTTTTTATTATTTGAAAGAGAGGGTTTTGAAAGGGACCCCAAACCTTTTACATTAGAAAAATCAAAATGGAGACAATCTCCATAGAAGTAGACTCAAAATTACAAAACATAAGAGAAACTTTGGAGGACATCTTAGCATATCCCAAAGAGATTTTGTGAGGAATGTCAGCAAAGGAAGTAGAGGAAAATAAGAAAACATAAAAATTAGGGGTAGATGACCCCTAGAGGAAAGACAAAATGGGGTATCTAGAGAGACCACAATGAATCAAACACCTAAAATGGAACCCACTTATAATTACTTACATTTTGGTCATCATCAGAGACCTATGTACACCTGATATTCTACTTTCTAATGGCACCAACCATCTTCTATGATTACTGGAAGAGGATCTAGGCCATGTTAGATGCCCTAGATGTGAATTTTAGTGATTATTACAAATTAAATATGGGGTCAATGTTATCTCTCTACTAAATATGGCTTGAAGGCCTACTCAAGGGATCACTATCCTTTAGGGAGAGAGACCAAATTAGGGACCCATCACTCTTCAATTTTTTATATTCATTGGAGACTCTTCCAAGGTCTCCTTATATTGACCAATTACAATAAGAGTTTTTTATTTCCCCTTGAAATATTTCCACCTAGATGAATTATGGTGGAGTTTGGTTTTTATAGAGAAAGGGCTGTCAGCAATAGAAAATTTGAAGTTTAGCTTCTTCCCAGTTTTAATAGTATTGCCAGAATATTTCTCTATTGCATTATCATCACTTGTGGTGACATTTTGAGGGCTTCCTTGGCTGGAATCCAAAGAAAAATGATGATCTATTGGACTACCAAAAATAGAGAGAATAACCTTTTGATCCTCATTCTATAATTCATGCTTATATAAAATCATATGGAGGTTCTGATGCTTCAAGTGCATTGTGGTGCCTTTTCTAACACTTTCTAGAGGAAGCTCCATAGAACTAAACAAGTACTCAAGGATTTTGATCACCTTGATGTCTCTTAGGTGGTTAAGATAATATAGGTAGAAAATCCTAATAGAGGAGTTTATTTCATTGATAATGAAGAACTACAAAATTAGAATCATGGCTATGTTCTAGGGCATTAAGAGGGCTGCCCTGATAATCTCATTTTTTTCTCTTACTAGATTCTTACCCTTGTCTCTGAAATGACTAAGCTCATATATCAAAGAATGATTATCATTATGAATGGTCTCACCATTATTGAGGAGTTGTATCACCTTTGCAATCATGCAAATGTTAACCTTGAATTTGAGCCCTTGAACTATGACATGACCATTTTTCCATGATTGAGTGAATTTAAGGGATAATTTAGGGTTGCTTCCAAAAAATTTATGGAGAAAAGGTGTGAACCCATGGGTATCCAATATTTCATTAATAGTGGGATCAGTTTGTAGTAACTCCAACTCAACAAGCACCATATCAACACTAGAAATACTCATGAAGGCCCACCTCTAGAAAACGATTGTTAAAGAATTCTTGTAAACATCATCACTCCACAAGTTGTATTTAAAATACATTTGGGAATATGAATGAATAAAAGCTTCTTGGATATGCATATTGATAAATATGTATGTTACCTTGCTTTAGATACATTGATATCTCACTTCAAGTCAAGAGAGAATAGACACATGAGCTGAGTCCACCTTAAGAACCTCATAGCCAATGAATATGGAGGTAATTTTAAAATTCAATCTAGTGATTATAGAGGAGATACTTAGGAAGGTTATGGTATTGGCCCACTCACATTTTTAAGAATGCTTAAACATAGAGTTACTTCAAAATTGACCATTGACATAATAAGTCCTACCATTAAAGCAATCATTCATGGATATGGGTCAACATGTGTGCTTTCAAGAATTCATTATGATGCCAAAGATAATATTCATGTGTTGATTACTAAGCTTGCATGAGTTTGGACAATCACTTTTCAAGAGGGATATCTCTAGCTCACAACCATGCTGAGAAGGACAAAGGCTTATGATATGGGTTTTCCTATAAGGTGCACACTATGTAAGATGCCAACAAGGCTAAATGACATCATTAGAGCAATTATATTCCTTCATTGTCACCATGAGCATGGAGGGTCTGAGAAAAATTATCATGCCAAACATGGAGGGACTCCTCAACTAAGTCCAGGTTGACCATAATATCAGTAGCCTTGTTGCCTTCCCTATACATGTTATGGATAATAAAATTATTGTAGTTGCAAAGGTACCTTCTAAATTCTTCAATGAGATTGAATATACCTTACACTAAAATATGTGTCTCTTTGAGGTGGTTTATGATGTTCAAATAATCAACTTAAATGATAAGGTTTTTGAGATAAAGGCCATATAGGATGGATAATCCTTGGTAAAGAGTTTTGGATTGATCCACATGATTGGTTTGGATGCCAATATTTTTAGTGAATGCAAGGATTATTCACCCATGGTTATATCTAATGATGCCACCACCTCCTGCCTTGCCTAGGTTACCTTTTGCAACTTGATCAAAATAGAATTTGATCTACCCAATAGGATGAGTAGACCACTTACATTTGATCTATCAATAGGATGTACAAAAGGATGAGAAGGGGTGAAAGAGATCATGAAGGAAGCAACAACCCTTAAATATAAACCATACCTAGGGGTATTAAGAGAAGATACCAAGCTAGAATTTTCAATGGTGGTAGTCAGGACCCAAACATAAATAGAAAGTGGATCCTAGGAAACACCGCAAAATGCTTTATTATTCCTCTCTAACCAACTTCTCACAGGTAATGAGGAAGTAAAAAAGACCAAAGAGATTTAAGTAAAGGGTTGGTGAAGGGGCCAGGTCATTGGTCGCACAACTCAAGGATGGAATTGGGTTGGACCCACATAATATAGAGGGAAGTGAAAAGGGAGTACAAAATAAAAAAGGAGAAGATACACTCTAGGAATCGGTGATGCATAGACTCCCATACAATTCAACAAAGGGAACATCAATTGGGGATGATCATACCTCTAGCTAATAGGTTATCGATGATCAAGACTTTATTTTTTGCAACCAGCTAGAAGAAGAGATCAATATTGGAAATTAGGTGCTTAAGCCAAATGAGTCTAATAGGGAATCAATTGACAGAAGGATCACCCTAGAGGTGAAAATTATATTTAACCATGAATTGACCATTTTTGTTAACTCTCCAAAATGAAATATATTTAGAATGACCATTGAGAAAGATATAGGTTCTGAGAAGATTGGTTAGAGGTTTAGCAACAAAACCCTATTATTCAATTAATTTATTAAGAGGAATGATTTTTCAAATACATATTTGGAAAGTATGAGTGGTAAAATTATATACATTATCCCTAAAAATATGGTCTGTGAGAGGCTTTAAGACCACTAGATTAAAAATCATTGATAAAAGGTTGATCCTTCAACTAGGGGTCCTTCTAGATGTGAATGTACCTTTCATTGTCTAACTACCATATGAGCCCTTCTTTGATGATGGGTTTGGATTTGATGACTAATTTCCAAAATGAAGATCCACTCGGGAGAGCACCCTCATCTAGTAGGGTGTTTTACTAAAGATATTTAATTTTAATTATGTCAATCCAAACAATTTTCACATTAGTGAGGATTCTCCATCCTTGTTTGGTAATGAGGGCCAAGTTCATCTTACTCACTTTCCTAAACCCTAGCCTACCTTAGTATTTTTTGTGCAAATTCCATCCTAGGCCACAAAAAAGAACCTAATTCAATTCTCATTCCTAGACCATAGGAATATTTTTTAAGTTTATTCTATTTTTGTAAATAAAGGCTAGAGATTTTAATATAGACATGAAGAAAAGAAAAATTATCTAGAGATAGAATTCAACTAAAGTAGCCTTAGATTATTAACTGAGAAGGGCTCCTTTCCATCTAGTGATTTTTTTAGAAGCCTTTCAATGATGTTTTTTCAAATATTTTTAGATAGGATACCCTAGAAGAGGGGAATGCCTAGATAAGTAGAAGGCGGGATGGAAATGGCACACCCTATAATTCTTGTAATCTTGAGTTGTCTATCAATGGGTGTATTGTGGAAAAATATTTTTCTTTTTAAGAAGCTAACCTTTTACCCAAAAATTTCTTCATAGTTATTGAGGATAACCTTTATAGATTTGTCTTCAGGAATGATCAACAAAGTAGCCAACATGGTATTGTCAATGAACTATTGATGAGTGATAGGATTGAGGGTAGAAGAAGTCTTGATGCCAAATATATCACCCAAGGAACAAGCATCTTTGAGAGATCTACCAAGAGACTCTACTAAGATGATAAAGAGGAAGGGTGATAAGGGATCACCTTGCCTTAGGCCCTTGAAGCTTTTAAAATATTCTACCATTGAGCCATTAAAAATGATATAAAACCAAGAAGACATAAGGTATTATTTTATAAGAGTGATCTAATCATGATGAAAGCTAAATTTAGAAAGAACAAGAGGAAATCCTAAGAGACTCTATTGAAGGCTTTGTTCATATTGATCTTGAGGCAGAGGTTAGCTCTCTTATTTTTTAAAATGGAGTGGATGAGCTCATAAATGGTTAGAATGGAATCAATCAGTAGCACACCTAAGAATTTTTTAAAGTATAACATACATGCATATTCCAAAAAATAAAATTAGAAGCAAAAAAATTATGTGGCATATTCCTTGCATATGATGATGCTTCAAAAGGTTATAGAGTAATTTTGGAAATATGAGCAAGATTTGTTGTCATTGATGTCAAGAATTAGTTTTAGTGAGAAATGCAAAAGTAAGGATGTCAAGAGTTAGTTTCGGTAAGCAGTGCAAGAGAAATATTGATTTTAGGTCTAAGGAAAATAATATTATAATATTCCTTATTATAATATTCAAGGTGGACAGATAAGGTCTAAAGGAGAAATAGGAAGGCCCAAGAAAAATATTATTATAATATTCCTTATTATAATATTCAAGGTGGACAGATAAGGTCTAAAGGAGAAATAGGAAGGCCCAAGAAAAATATTATTATGAAATTTGATTATAATATTAAAGGTCTAATGTCAAGACCTAAAGTTTTTAAATTAATTATAATAATTTCATTATAAATTAATTTATAATTTAATTTAATTAACCTTAAAGTTATTAAATTAATTATAATAATTTTATTATAAATTAATTTATAACTTAATTTAATTAACCCTAAGGTTAGGGTTATAAGGTCAAATGTTTAATTATGAGTGTTGGCATCATATGTTTTTCCCCTCTGCCTACATGCAAAGAAAGAGATAAATTTTATTTTATTTGGTGCCAACGAAGGGATAAAGGAAGGGAGGCTTAAAGCCTCACTACCAACCAAGGTGGTTGGGCTAGTAGCAAGTGGTTGTATGTTGTGACGTTGTAAGTTGGGAGGTCCCACTATCGAATCCCGGTTGTAGTATATTAAAGGTTATCGTTTTTGTTTTGGGTGCCAAACATAGAAGTCAAAGCATGCAAGGAACTTTTGAATACCAAGGTCAGTGCCTAGCTCACGTGGCAATTGAGCCACAGCTAGGGTGTTGGTGGCAGCGCAATGGGAGATTGAATCCCATTGAGGGAAAAATAGGTATTTAATTTTTAATTAAATTTTATCCTAAGGTTTTATGTGGCATGATTTTTTTTAGGAGGGAGATATAAGGTTTATAAAAATTAAATTTTATATTGTGATTTTGATGATTAGAATTTGGAAGGAGTAATAAGGTGGATTAAGAAAATTAGTTGTTGAAGTGAGTTGTTTAATTTTTGCTAATAATTTTTAAGTGTGGAGATTATAAGGTGTAATTGAGATTTAATGTTTTGTATGGTGAAATATTTTGAGGGAATATTTTAATGAGAAGGTTTTGCTACCTAACATTTGAGATTGGTAAAGAGGGTGATTGTGATTGAGACAAGTTTTGAGGTCAAAATCTCATCAAACAAAAGGTATGGTCACATATTCCTTGAGAGTGAAATATTATTGGATGTTGTGAATGCTAAGATGGAGTGAAAATGATTGTTTGATAAACATTGTTGAGTTTGATTTTGAGATATCCAATGTTGATTGATGAGGATTTTTGGAATAAAAGTTGATGCTAGAAACCTTGTTTGATAAGCATTGTTGGAAATATTGAGTGAGCCTTCATGTGCATGATTAGGATTTGTGAAATATCATGAGTATCATTTTTATGTGAAGTTGAGAACTATCTTGAGCTAGGGTTTTGTGGAAATACCATGAGTATCATTGTTATGTGAATTTAGAATCATCTTGAGTCAACTATGAGTTCTATAGTGTGAGTTGTTGAAAGCATTGTGAAATACTTGTTTAGATTTTATAATCAAGTTGTGTTTCATTGAGTGATTGGTTGAGTGGATTTGAATGAGCATAATTTATTGAGAGTGTTGGAGTGATAGTTTAATTTCTATGAAACAAAATATTGTTTGCTAATTTGAGAAAGAGATCGAAAGTGATTGAGTGTGAAATATATTGAGTCTCTTACCATTCTCTATATGTTTATGTGGTTAAACAAAATTCTAAGTGAAATTTGTTTGTGATATTGAAGAGGTTTTTTGGAAGATATTAAGTTGAGTTTTGTATGTGTGAAACATATTGAGTCTCTAACCATTCTCTATATATTTTTTAATTCATACAAGATTCTATGTGAAACTTGTTTGTGGGATTGAAGAGGTTTTCTGTGATATATTGAATTGATTTGAACAAGCTTTTGTGAAAGCTAATGAGTAGATTGAGTAAGCTTTTATGAAAGCTTACAATGCAGATTTGAGGTATGTCTTGGTGAAGACTTGTTGAGCATATTAGATAAGTTCTAGTGAGGACTTGTTGAGAAGATTTGAGTTAAGTCTTGGTGAAAACGTGTTGAAAGGATTGGAAATTTTTTTGAGATGATTTATGTATAGATTTGAGGTGTCTTTGAGAAGAATTGAGAGCAGAGTTGATTGATTGATTTGTTCAAGCATTGTGTTAAGGCTTGGGTAAGAGCTAGTAGAGTTGATTTGTGATTGGATCAAGCTTTGTGTTAAGGATTGAGGATATATGTAAGAAAAATATTGAGGAGAGCTTAAAGCAATATTTGGAGGTGATAGAGTAGAGGATAATATTTTCTATTGGATAGAGATCCATTAGATAGGATAGTGAGGATAGAGGTCTTCTGAGTGAGGACATAAGTCTTTAGTGGAGAGAGATCCATAAGCTAGTTTAATGGAGGTAGTAGTCTTCTAGAGGATCACCAACCATAGCAGAGGAGAAGGATTTCTCCTATGGATAAAGATCCACAAACCATTTGAAAGGATTGGTGTCTCCTATGGATAGAGATCTATAAACTTGATTAGGGTATTGGTGTCTGCTTTGGATAGAGGTCCATAAATATTGTAATAGGGAAAAAATCCCAAGATATTTGTTGAGAAAATATTAGTGAAATATTTTCTCCATGGAGAAGCCCAAATTGGGTGAACCACGTTAAATTGGTGTCCCTATTGTGTGTGGTGATTTGTGCATTGATTTGATTACTACTATTGATATTTTCATTAATATATTGGATAATATTGTTTAGAGAAAAGTAAAAAGTGGTCTTATATTGTTCACCCCCTCTCCGTATAAGCTTGTGTTCTTCAATTGGTATCAGGATGGGTTCCTTCAAAAGAGTTTAATAGCTTGAAGGAAAAGCTTACAAGAACACATGGATTCTCAAAATGGATCTTTAGGGAATTTTGCACAATTTTTCAATGGGAATAATTATATCCTTTAGAGTATGAGAGTGAAGATTCACCTAATGGCACATGGAAATGAAATATGGGAAGCAGTTGAAAATGGATACATATCGCCAGCTAGTCCACCTAGAGATAAAGATGGTAAGCTTCGACATCTGAATAATTCAAAGGTAATGAATGTAATTTTAAAGGGTTTCCAAGAAACAAAGTTTATAAATTTTATGCATTACACATTAGCAAAGGAAATTTGGGATAAGTTGAAAGGTATATATGAGGGAGACAAAAAGGTCAAAAGAGAAAAATTGCAAAATTTCAAGAGAACATTTGAAGACATAAATATGAAGGATGAGGAAAATATTGATGCATACCTACTTCATGTGGATGAGGTTTTTAACTCCATGTAAGGACTTGGGCTTAAATTTGAAGAAACAAATATCTGTGATAAGATTTTAAGGTCACTCCCAAAAAGGTATAGTGAAAATATTTCATCTATAGAAGAGTCAAAAGATATTGAACTTTTTTTTTTTGATAAATAATATACTTTATATTACTGATAGGGTTTTAAATGATCACTTAAAATATTTACAAAAACATCCAAAATGGTATAGTCATAGTAATATAAGTTCTTAAAGACTGTAGTAGAGTCTGTAGTAACATAAGCAAAATATGAGGATGCAGCCTCAGACTTGAAATTCCAAACATTATAGACATAAATTTAAAAAGGAGGACACTACCTCAAACTTGAGTAAATAACTAGAAAAGATAACAACTTCAGACAAAAAGCTATAACAGGTTGCAGGCATACTACCACGCAGGAAATACATGAAGACAAAAAACTAGTAAAGTCTGAACCAAACCAGGTGATCATGGGAAAAACAAAAATAAGATGGAAATTATTACTCATCTAAGGTATTCTCCTCTTCCTTTGTATCTTCCTTCTCATTTTCCTCAAGATTGTCATCCTTGGGTTGGATATTCACCGTGACCTTGTCCGCTTTAGATCCTTCCTCCATTTCTTGATTAGGTTGATCACCATAGAATAACATCTGAAGTCCTTCTCTGATGTCCAGTATGTAATTCACAATTGAATTCATCATTGCCATGGTGGAGGTAATGATGAATTACTTCAGCTATTTGTTTTTGTCCTATAGTTATTCCTCATAATTTGAAATGTCGATGACACTCCCTTTGGTGGCCATGTTTTGGAGCCTAGCAAACTTCCTTACTTGTTCCTTAGCATTGTCGAAACTAATACTTTTCCTTACCTTTAATTTGGAAATATTTTGCATAGCCTTTTTATTCCTCTCAATAAGGGGAGGTTTGGCCACAGGGGATTTAGCAGAGTTAGTCATGACAAGATTAGGATCAGGGCTGGTGGCTAGGATGTAAGTATAGATAACTTTGAACAAACCCTGATGCTGGGGGAGGTCGTGGTTTTTATTGTTCCTATACTTGGGAATGGCATGGTTCAAAGAGTTGAGGAGGAACATCAAAATTTTTAGGGGGTTAATTTCTCTAAAATGATTAATGAAAGCCAAGTGATAAGTCTTGAAGGCTTTGTCAGGTTTGTCTACTGTAATGAAATCCATGATTGGTTTCATTATAGAATCCCATGGTGAATTGAATTTACCTCTAAAAATGTTGGGACTCTTGGATTTTTTGAGGATTTTTTCATTCCCTTGAAATTCTGCTAATTCAACCTCCTAGTTATGCTTGTGGCGGTGAATGGAATGACCTACGGGGTTCTGTCCAGTAATAGTCACTAAAATGTGAACATCAGCCATGAATTTTTTACCTTGAATAGAGACAACCCTATTATCCCAGGTCTCAAGGAAGGAAATGGTGATTTCAAGGTCATTTCTAGAGAACATGATGAAGAAAGGCAAAAATTGTCTGTCCTGGAGGACATTTTTTGTGATATCATCGTAGATGAGGGAATCGGGCTCCAAAAAATTGCTAGACATGGTGGGGGTGGGGGGATGGCTAGAGAAATGTAGACAAGGACAAAAATACTAAGTAGTAATGGGGGGCCATGAGCAGGTGAAAGATGAATTTACAAGGTTTAAAAGGAGATGGATATGGGGGGGCCAACAAGGTGGAACATAACCAGATGAGACTTACGAGGGGAAGACTAGGCATGGAAGCTGGTGAGAGGTAGCTCATGACAAGTGGGAAAATCACATGGATGACAAGGCAACCACCTCATTCAAAGACATGAATCAATGTAAAAGGTGGGATTAGGAAATATACCACTAAAAAGAAAAATCATCGAGAGAATTGGAGGACTAGTAAGGAAAGGTACACATCCCAATCTAAAAGAAGTGGAGTACTTTGAGGTATGCGAATGCAAAATGTCTTGACCGTTGGACACAGTATGGATCATAATATTCTGCCACGTCATGTCACTATGAGTGTGGGAGATGCCTTCATCATGGGTATCTATAGTGGATCGGTTAATGGAGATGTTCACGCCGTAGGAGGTGAGGTTTTGATTCTAGATTTTGTGCAAATTATTGGAACAAAAAGCATCTCTAGCCATCTTCCCGCTATCCATGTTGGAAATCGCAACTCGGGAACTACAAGGGTTGAAACGACAGTGGCAAAGGTTGACAATTAAATTAGTGTGCATTCCAAAAAAAAGAGACCCAAAGGGGGATTGCAAGGTGGAAGCCAATGGAGTGGGGTGGAAAGTGGTGGAGGTAGTGGAAGATGACATGGCATTGCCATTGGGAAAATGAATGGTGGCGATAGGGGATGGTGGGGACAGGCGAAGGGATATGGGAAAATTAGTGGGCCATGTGGATGATTAGGTGGTAGTCACCCTTATGGATGACGGGGGTAGAAATCTAAAGACAAAAAGGAATAGAAATGACCACATGGACCTTGACACTAACAATTGGCCCTATGAATTTATTCATGAGGATAAGGTTGACTATCCTAAGGAAGGACCTCCTACTGAGGAACACTAATTTGTTGTCTCTCTTGATCTGCAAGTACATGAAATTCCTCTAGGATGTTGTCATGCCAAGTTTTAGGATTGGCCATGTTGACCCCAATGTTAGCTAGATTATCTACGACCTTATTAGATTCTTTGAAGGCATGCTGAAAGATAACTTCTTGTAGATTGAGGACTAATATCCTAGCTTCCTCAATGTACTCTCTGACTCTCCATGAAGGTCTGCAATTTTTGTTCTTGAGGTAGTTGATAATGTTGAGGGAATCACCTTCAACTATAAGTCTTGTGCAGTAGTTCTTGGTGAAACATAAACCTCTCCACATGCTTTTAGCATCAACTACGTGATTAGTCTGGTCACCCAACCCTTCTGCAAAAGCTAGGATGATTTATCCTTTGTTGTTTCTCAGGACACCCCTAGCCCCATCCTTTCCAAGATTACCTTTAGCAACTCCATCAAAATTGAGTTTGTGCCATCCTACTGGAGGAGGTTTCCAAATAGACTCAGGACGAATTTTAGTAGGAAGGCAGAGCTCATCTAAGGGTAAACCCATATCAAGAACCAGGAATTAAAATTTGGACAAGGGATGAGTTACATGGAATTCTCATAGCTTTTAAGATGAGAATAAAAGAGGAAACTATTTCCCAGAAGGAAGATACCTTCAAAATTACCAAGAAGACAAAGGGTAAAAAGTCACATTCAAGCAATAATTTATCCAATGATGAAGAAGAAAATTATGGCAGAAGGAACAAGGAATCAAGAAAGTATAAAGGTACAAAATTAGTTAGATGTTTTAATTATGGTAAATATGGTCACTATGCAACTAATTTTCTAGAGGTTGGAAATAGCAATGATTAAAAAAAATAGGATCATAAGAACAGGGAAACAGGAAAGTAAAGGTACCAAAAGAAAAGCATGGGTGAATAAGAAAAGCAAGGAAATAAGTTTTTCCAAAGGCATAAGAAGAGTTTTTATGCAGATAAGGCAAGTAAGAGTTCAAGTGATATTTATGGAAGCTCCTCAAGTAATGATGAATATGAAATTCTATTTTTGGAAGATTAGAAATAGGACACCGAAAATTCTCAAGTGTTTTAGATGTGGTAATTTTGGTCATCTTGAAGATTTTTGTACAAGGAATGGATCCAATTTCGGTGAATATGAGTATGAAGATGCTAGTGAAGGTATAGCAAAATAAAGTCTTCTTATGGCAATAAGAGAAGAAGAAGGTGCTTCTAGTGAAGATAAATAAGAAAGGAATGAAGATGATCCCAAAGGCAAAAAAATAGAGGAATAATTAGAGAAAGGAGAATTTGATATTGAGGGTGAGCTTATTTCTACCATTGATGCATTGAGGAAGGTAAGAAAGCAGAACTCAAAACTCAAGCTTCAATTTCAAAAAAGTGATGAAGAGAAAGGAAAGCTTATTGAGGATCTAACCAACTCAATAGCTAAGACAAGGAGATTTAAATATAAGTTGAAAGCAAAGGTTTTAGAATGTGAAAGGTTAGAGCATGAATTAGATTCATCATAGAAGGAAGTGAAAGGGTCTAGAGATAAACTACATAGGTTTGGGAGAAGCTCAAATAAATTGGATAAGATTATCAAGGTACAAAGATCTTTAGAAAACAAGACAGGACTTGGTTTTGAACAAGAACAAAGAGAACAAGGAGAGGAGTCAATATCAATATCTAAATAAGAAGAAGCTTCAGAAAAGGGAAGTGTAAGAGAAAGTGAGACTTTAGAGGATGAGTTGGATAATAGAAAGTTCAATAAGAGAAGGAACAATGCACAAATGAGGAACAAATGGGACATGAAACAACACAAGGCAAAAGAGACTAAGACACCAATAGGGTCAAGGCAAGTTAGTTTCAATGGAATATGGTTCTCATATCATATGTTTGGGTACAAGGCTACACAGTGAAGGACACATGAAAGACAAAAATATGGGAATTTCAAAAATAGATATATTTTTCAAGGATATTTCTACTCTTGTAATCAGTTTGGTCACAAGGTAGTAAATTATAGGGTTCATGACAAGAATGGATATGGCTTCACCAGGAGAAACCCCAAGAAATTTTCACCTTTAAGGAATAACAACATTAAGTGTTATAAGTGCAATAATATTGGGCATACAATCAAGTGGTGTAAAACAGAACTTCTAGAGACAAGCAAGAACAGGAAAAATCAGAGGAATCCTGACACAGGACTGGAATAACACACAAAAAAATCACCAATATTTCATTCAAATTCAAATTTTAGTAGATACAAAAATGGCCAACCCCTTTTACAATGTATGCACTGCCCTTTATAGCAGACCCGACCCCCTTCGGACATCATTACATAGATTGCAGGTTTCTTGGAACCGCCCGCATGAATGTTCTATCGTCGCTTGCATATTTCTACCAGGTGTCTTCAATCATCATGGCATGGAATGGCGGAGTGCTCTACAGCCGCTTGTCCATCAACCCATCGAGTCATCATTCATAGGAGTGCTTTTTAGCCTTCTGTAATTTGCTGCCATGTGCCCTTCTACAATGGCCTCTGTAACTGCCTAGTGCTCTATGGCCACCTGTAAATTGCTACCACATGCCCTTCTGTAATGGCCTCTATAACCATCAGCCTGTCTAGAGTCGTGAGTGTTCTGTCACGATATCACAACGTTTTTTCTTCCTTACGCTCTCTCTCCTCTTCGGTCGTGATATCACGACATTTTGGCGTTCGGCCTCTATTTTCTCCTTTGGGCCACGATTTCATGACATGTCACAAAATCGTGATGTCCTTGCCTTCCGCACTTGCCTTCTGCTCTCGGGTCGTGATTTTGTGACAGCTGCTCCCCTTGGTGCTTCTTTTTAAAATGTGTCACGATTTCGTGACAACTACTCCCCTTGGCGCTTTTCTTCAACCTATGTCATGATTTCACGACAGCTGCTCCCCATGGCGCTTCTTTCCAAATGTGTCGTGATTTCGTGACAACTGCTTGCCTTGGCACTTCTTCTCAAAATGTGTCACAATTTCGTGATAGCTGCTTGCCTTGGCGCTTCTTCTCAAAATGTGTCGTGATTTCACAACAGTTGCTTGCCTTGGTGCTTCTTCTCAAAATGTGTCATGATTTCATGACAGCTGCTTGCCTTGGCGCTTCTTCTCAAAATGTGTCACAATTTCACGACAGCTGCTTGCCTTGGCGCTTCTTTTCAAAATGTGTCATGATTTCACGATAGCTGCTTCCCTTGGCGCTTCTTCTCAAAATGTGTTGTGATTTCGTGACAACTGCTTGGCTTGGTGCCTGTTTTCCAAAAGTGTCGTGATTTTGTGACGCCTTTTCCCCTTGGTGCATACGCTCCACAAGTGTCACAATTTCGTGATGACTTTGCCCCTTTGCGCCTATGCTCCAAAAGTGTCATGATTTTGCGACCACTTTGCCCCTTGGAACCTTTTCTCCAAAAGTGTCATGATTTCGTGACCACTTCGCCCCTTGGCGCCTTTTCTCCAAAAGTGTCACGATTTCGCAACCACTTTGCACCTTGGTGCATTTTCTCCAAAAGTGTCGTGATTTCGTGACCACTTTGCACCTTGGCGCCTTTTCTCCAAAAGTGTCACGATTTCACGACCACTTTGCACCTTGGCGCCTTTTCTCCAAAAGTGTCACGATTTCGTGACCACTTTGCACCTTGGCACATTTTCTCCAAAAGTGTCACGATTTCGCGACAGCTTATCCCCTCGCCAGCACTTAGAGAAAAAAATATTTTTGGATGATGCAAGATTGCTCTGCCACCTCCGGATGCTCTTACATTAGACAGCTAGGGTGAATTGAGAAGTGACCACTTCTATTCTATGTGAGGTAGACCCAGGCGGTCAACCTCTGCCTTCGACAACCAAGTCGCATCTTCTATGGGCCTGCCCTTCCACTTGATCAAATATTCAAAATATTGCCTATTCCTAGTGCTTCGGCCTTCACGTGTGTCAAACACTCCATTCTATCTCATCTGCGACTGGGATGGCTGTTGGAATGCTCCACAAATATGGGCTTGGTGTTGCACTACTATCTCCCTCATGATACTCAACCAAATCTAAAATGTTAAAAATCGGTGAGATGTTAAGTTCACTCAGCAACTCCACCTCGTATGCATTACCCGAATCCCATTTTCCAATGATTTTGCATGGCCTAAACTTCTTCATCTTTAGCTTGTTATAGGTCTTGGCAGGAAACCTTTCTTTTCTTAGATGGACCATGACAGCATCTCTGACTTCAAATTCTTTAGCCCAGCGCTTCTGGTCTACCTTGGTCTTATATTGAGTATTCATCTTAGTGATCTGCTTAGTCACCTAATGCAAGCTTTTTAGGTGTTCTGCAAAGTCTTCGGCCTCAGCACTACACTTTTTTCCTGCATCCATCCTTCTCAACTCAGAAGCATTTCTTGGGCTGCTCCCATAAATTATCTAGAATGGAGACTTATTGGTACTCCTGTTGACAGAGTTGTTATATGCAAATTCTTCCTGTGGCAAAACTAAATCCCATCCCTTGGGCTTGTCTCCTACCAAGCATCTCAGTAGATTTCCCAAACTCCTATTTACCACCTCTGTTTGGCCATCAGTTTGGGGGTGGTATGCAGAACTAAATTTTAAATCCGTCTTCAGTTTCTTCCATAGGGTTCTCCAAAAATACCCTACAAACTTGGTATCCCTATCCGACACAATGCTCCTTGGCAGACCATGAAGTCATACCACTTCCTTGAATAATAAACTATCCACATGGACCGCATCGCTAGTCTTCTGGCAGGGAATAAAATGAGCCATTTTTGAAAACTTGTCCACTACCACAAATATGGAGTCGTGTCCCCTCTGTGTCCTGGGTAAACCAAGAACAAAATCCATACTAATATCCTCCCATGGCCTTTCGGGTATAGGTAGTGGTTGATATAAACTAGTAGGCTACCTCACACCTTTTGCCATCTGGCATATCCTACAACTTTGCATGAATTTTGCCACATCTTGTTGCAATTGCGGCCAGTAGTAGTTTTCATTAACTAGGGAGATGGTCTTGTCTCGACCAAAGTGTCTAGCTAAACCGCCACTATGATTTTCCTTGATCAGATTCTCCCTCATTGAACTTCGTAGAATGCATAATTGGTTTCCCTTGAATAGCATTCTATCTTGGACCAAAAAGTTTAGCAGCTTAGTCCTGTCCAAAGTAATAGGCACAGTGCAGGCCTTCCAAGCTTCGGCAAAGTCAAGATCTGTAGGGTATAAACCCTTAAGTTCAGCAAACCCTACAACCTCCACCTTCATCTCCATCAATAAACATTGCCTCATACTCAATGCATCCGTAACTCTATTGGACCTCCCACTCCGGTGCTTCAGCACAAAGGTGTAGCTCTGCAGGAACTCCACCCATTTTAGGTGCCTCTGATTTAACTTTCCTTGACTATTAATATATTGTAGTGCCTGATGATCAGTATAAAGAACAAAATCCTTTGGCAACAAATAATGCCTCCATTTCTTCAGATCCTGAACTATGGCATAGAACTCTTGATCATATATCGAATACTTCTTCCTGGCATCATTGAGATTCTCACTAAAATAAGTAACAGGCTTACCCTCTTGACTCAATACGGCCCCTATAGCACTACCACTCGCATCACAGTCTACCTGAAACACCTTGTTAAAATCTAGAAGTGCTAAGACAGGTTGCTCTATGACCTTATTCTTCAGCATATCAAAAATCTTATCTACTCTGGTTGTCCACTTAAACTCCTTCTTATTCCCCCTCATTGTCTTTGTAAGGGAGGCGCAAATACTACTAAATTTTTTGATGAACTTTCGGTAAAAACTGGCTAGACCATGAAACAATCTTACCTCAGTCACGCTTCTTGGAGCAGGCCATTCTATGATAGCCCTCACCTTTTTTGGGTCCATTTTGACACCGTCTGTTGATATGACAAATCCCAGGTATACTAACTCCCTCTTCACAAAGTTACACTTCTTCAGATTTATCAACAACTGCTCCTCCTGCAGTTTCTCAAAAACCCTCCTGATGTGCATCAGGTGTTCCTCCAGGGTTCTGCTAAAAATCAAGATATCATCCAAGTAGACAATAACAAATTTGCCTAAAAACTCTTTCAACACTTCATTCATTAACCACATGAATGTGTTGGGTGCATTGGTTAGCCCGAATGGCATGACCAACCACTCATACAGACCTTCCCTGGCTTTGAAGGTTGTCTTCCACTCATCCCCTTCTTGGATATGGATCTGATGATAACCGCTTTTTAGGTCAATCTTTGTGAAGTACTCAGCTCCACTCAAGCAGTCCATGATATCATCCATCCTTGGCAATGGGAATCTATATTTGATAGTGATCTTGTTAATTTCCTGAGATTCTGTGCACATTCTCCACTCTCCATCCTTCTTGGGTGCTAGTACTGCAGGTATTGCACATGGGCTAAGACTCTCCCTAATCAACCCCTTCTTTAGCAGCTCTTGAACTTGCCTATTTAACTCCTCAATTTCTATAGGCATCATTCTGTGTGCAGCTTTATTTGGCAAGCTCGATCCTGGCACCAAATCTATATGGTGGCTGATCTTCCTTACTGGGGGTAAAACCTTAGGAACATTATCAGAAATGATATCTGGAAATTCCTCTAATAGACCCATGACTTCCACTGGGGTTTCCTTGCATTCTTCTTCCCTAACCCTAGGGATTATTGCATAGCACATATGATCTGGATTTAGGCCATCTAAAAATCTTCTTCCATCAACTAGACAGACTCAAGCACTGCTACATACCTTCTCATCCGCATCCTTTAGGGGTTTCAACTTATGGCAAACTCCATCCTTCGACAAGGAATATGTATTGGCTTGGCCATCATGTACTGCACTCCAATCAAACTGCCATGGTATCCCAAGCAACATGTGACATGCATCCATAGGCAAGATGTCACACAGGACCTCATCTTGATAAGTTCCAATGTTGAAATTCACCAGGCATTGCTCACTGACCAGCACCCTATGGTCCTTTTGTAACCACGCAATCCGATATGGATGCAGGTGTCTTCTTCTCTCCAGATGCAACTTGGCAACCATCTCCTCAGAGACCAGGTTGTCAGTGCTGCCATTGTCAATAATGACATTATAGACCTTGCCTGAGCACTTACATCTTATGTGAAATAGGTTGTTCCTCTGGTCTGTCTTATTTTCCTCATTCAACAAGACTCTCTTGATGATCATCACTTCCCCTCGTTTTGCCTCAGAGTGCTCAGATTCGACACTTTCATCTACTATAACAGCTCGGGCTTGACCCTTAGGTATTTGATTTGGCATTTCTTGTTGCTATGGGCAGTTGTATGCTCGATGTCATTCTCTGCAATTGAAGTAGGTTCCTCGAAAGACACCTCTCCCAAACCCATGCCTCGGCATACCTCTTCCTCTCGGGTAGATGTTGTTCTGATTGCGTGGGCATTGGGTATTCTCCTCTTTTTCTTCTTTCTGGTTCTGGCTACTGCTTGCTTCACCAGTCTTCCTCAAATCTCTGTATCTTCCTCCACTGGTCCTTCCACTAGCTCTTCCACCCCGATCCTTTCCTCTCTACTTACCTTCAAATCTCCTATTCAGTTTCTCTTCCACCTTTAGAGCAAACTGGTACACATCCTCAATCGTGCTCATCTGAACCAGACTCAGCTCTTCTTGAATGCTGGTTCTTAATCCATTGATGTAGCGGGCAACCTTCTCCCTATTCACCTCAGAATGGCCAGTTCTAATCGAGATCTGGTAGAACTCCTCCATGTACTCCTTGACATATTTAGTCGCCTATCTAAGACTCTGCATCTTCCTCAATAGATCCAACTCATAATCCATGGGGATGAATTGCCTCTTCAATTTCTCTACCATTCGATCCCACCTGGTGATCTTTTCCTTTCTCCTCCTATTTCTTTCTAGCTATACTCCTTTTCACCAGATGCTAGCAAGTCCCTTCAACTTCGTTTTTGTGAACCTGATCCGATTCGGATCTGAGATCTCATCATACTCGAAATATTCCTCCATGTCATTGATCCAGTCTATCAATTCCTCGGGATTGAGATTTCCAGAATATGTGGAGACGTCAAACTTTGGCTTCTTCTTGATTTAGGATATGGCCCTATACAGCCTAGCCTCTGCTGGATCCAATGCTTCTTCCTCATCAGATGGACCCTCGTCTTCCCAAACTTCATCTTCACTATGTTCCTCTCTTCTTGGCCCTACTCCTCTTCTCATTTCCTCCTACAGTGCTTGCACTTGCCTCTGCAAGGCTCTGAAATCGACCTCTGCCTCCCTATTACTCGCACCACCATGGTTCCTTTGTTGAGCAAGGTGTTGCAAGAAGTTTGTCATTGTTGTCAACACAGGCAGTTAGATCTAATAATGCAGTGGACAGACAGTTCAGGGGTCATTCAGATGCAGAAGACAGAAGTTAAAAGGATAGTCAGATTATGTAAAGTACAATTCTTGGAAAACAGAAGTGACCCAGTTTCTAAAATTCGAAGAAAAAGACAAGTTAGAAAACTGTCGCGATATCGCGACATGTTTTCTGTCGTGATTTCGCGACAAGTCGGAGGAGAGAGAAGGCGTAGTCGAAAATGTCACGATTTCGTGACAAGTCGAAGGAGAGAGAGGCGCAATCGAAAATGTCATGATTTCACGACAAGTCGGAGGAGAGAGAAGGCGCAGCCGAAAGTGTCACGATTTTGCGACAAAAATGAGGAGAGAGAAGGCGCAAGGCAAACTGTCGTGATTTCGCGACATGTTGGAGGCCAAGAAGCTAAGTCGAGAAACTGTAGCGATTTCGCTACATGTTGAAATTTCATTGGCCGAAGCAAGGAGAAAGCGTTAAGTGGAAAAGTTGTAGCGATTTTGCTACATGTTGAATTTTTGCTGGCCGAAGCAGGGAGAAAGTGTTAAGTGAAAAATATGTAGCGATTTCGCTACGAGTCAAAAGTGCACAACACAAAGGTGTAGCGATTTCGCTACGAGTTGAAAAAGCACAACACAAAGGTGTAGCGATTTCGCTACGAGTTGAAAAAGCATAACACGAAGGTGTAGCGATTTCGCTATGAGTCAAAAGTGCACAACACGAAGGTGTAGCGATTTTGCTACAAGTCAAAAGTGCAGAACTCAAAGGTGTAGCGATTATGCTACAAGTCGAAAGTGCAAGGCACAAAAGTGTAGCGATTTCGCTACAAGTCAAAATCTCATGGGTAGAAGCAAAGTTGGAAGCACAAGGCACAAAGTTGTAGCGATTTCGCTACTGCATGAAGCAAGGAATGTACGGAAGCCGAAAGCGTCACGATTTTGCGACAAAGATGAGGATGACGTCAGCAAAAGCTGAAAGTGTCACGATTTCGCGATAGGCTGCAAGAAAAGCCTCTGGAAGCCGAAAGCATCGCGATTTCATGACAAAGCTGAGGATGACGTCAGCGAAAGCTGAAAGTGTCACGATTTCGTGACAAGGTGCAAGAAAAGCCGCTGGAAGCCGAAAGCGTCACGATTTCGTGACAAGAATGAGGATGACGTCAGCAACAGATCGAAGTGTCACGATTTCATGACAAGAACGGTGGCAAAGCTATCAAAGGCCAAAAGGGTCACGATTTCATGACAGCAAGGACAAGAAGGCGTACGGTTTCAAAAAGAGTCACGATATCATGACATGTTTCTATTTCATGGCAATAGCTACAGGAAGGTGACAGAGGTGGCAGTAGAAGTTGGATCTGGGCCGACAGATTTTAAGGGTTTTGCAGTCGATAGATTTTAGGGTTCATAGTCGACAATTTCTAGGGTTTGTAGCCGACAAATTCTAGGGTTTTGCAGTCGACATTCTTAGGGTTACAGCCGACTGTTGTTTAGGAAAAGTGGAGGCCGACAAAGTTGAATCTGGGCCGACAAATTCTAGGGTTTTGTAGTCGACATTCTTAGGGTTACAGCCGACTGTTGTTTAGGATTTGTTCCTAAAATTTCTTCTATAAAAGCAAGGGTACTTCGAGTTTGAGGGCATGCTGGAGAAGATAATGTGTGAAGGCGAGTAGAGTGATTGTGCAAGTGAAGTTCATGTCGGAGCAGAGTGCGAAGTCGTAGTTTGAGTCTGCATATCGTGATTGCGTGATAGAAGAGCGAAATGTGTAGAGGTGGAGTTCTAAGTTCAAAGTGATAGCACGTAGACAGCAGAAGTGATCGATCATCCGATTGCAGCAGAGAGTGCGAAGAAGTACACAGAAGCGGTCGGACAGTGCGAAGCATTTTGCGTAGAAGCAGTAGAATGCAGAAAAATAGCAGACTGTAAGGAACAACGTGAAAGTTTTATTCTATCATTTTTATTATCTTTATTGACTTCCAAGTTGCAGCTTGGTATAAGGGGTTGGTGCCTCTTTCCAGTAGGTGCTGGTAAATTAGGAGTTGGTGCTCCATTCTGTTTGAAACGGATAAAGCTAAGGGGTTGGTGCTCCTTCCGGTTGGTGTTGGTAAAAGATATTGTAAAGTTGTAGCTTTGCTTTGGCTGGATTTGGATGGTAGTCCAAGCAGTCATTTTGAGGAGTAGCCACATTGGTGAACCTCGTTAAATAACTGTGTTGTGTGTCATGCTTTCTTGCTACATTTGATATTTCTTTTATCAGTTTTAAATAGTTGCTGGATTTAAAACTATATGTATTAGAAATTTTAAAGATCACACTGATTCACCCCCCTCTCAGTGTCACTGTGATTACAACAATTGGTATCAGAGCCAGGTTCCTGAACAGGCTCAAACAGCTAGGGTGATCTTGGAAGTGACGCAATGGCAAGTGGTGAAGGGTTCTCCTCGAACAAAGCACCATTGTTTGATGGAACTAATTATGCGTTCTAGAAAATTAGAATGCAGACATATCTCAGTGCTTTGGGTTTTGACATCTGGGGTGCAGTAGTTAATGGTTACACAGCTCCCGCCACCGCTCCAACAGACACTGCTGGTAAAAAGGCATTTGAAAATGATTCAAAAGCAAAAAATGCCATCATGTGTGGACTAGTGGACAGCGAGCTAGTCAAGATCATAAATTGTGAATCAGCAAAAGATGTATGGGATAAACTAGAGAACATTCATGAAGGAGATGATAGGATCAAGGAGGCCAAGCTTCAAACACATCGAGCTCAATTCGAATCTTTAAAGATGGACAATGATGAGAACATAGAGACTTTCATGCAAAGAGTCAATGGGATCACCAATTCAATCGAAGGTCTTGACGAAAATATAAACGATGCTACTATCGTGAAAAAGGTATTAAGATCGCTCCCTCCTAGATTTGATTCTAAAGTCTCTGCCATAGAAGAAGCCAAAGATCTAAATCATTTTAGTATGGATGAGATGCATGGTTCTTTGACTGCTTTTGAAATGAGAATAGGAAGGTCTAATCCCACAGATAGAGAAGCTGCTTTCAAAGCCCTAAAAGGCAAAGTCACAAAACCAGAGTCTGAAGAAGAGGATGCATCAGATGAAATGGAAGCAAATTTTGTCAAAAAACTGAGAAAGGGAAAAGGAAAGTACAGAGGAAAGCTACCATTTAAATGCTTTAACTACGGAGGCATTGGGCACTTTGCGACAAAATGTCCTCTCAATGAAAATAACTAGGGTGAGGAAACTTCGCACCAAGAAAGAAGTGACTGGAAGAAGAAATCAAACTTCGGGAAAGGTAGTTTCAAAAAGAAAAGTTTTATCTCCCGAAATGCGAGATTCTTCAGAGGACAGCTCTAGTGAAGACTCTGAAGAAGGAACAGGTGAGGCTCTCTTTATGGCGTTTGAAGTAGAAAAATCAGAAGAGGCAGAAAACATAGAAAAGAGAGAAGGAATGAACTTTGAAGTGTCTATTGAAAAAGGTGAGGCTGAAGTTGATTTAGAAGGTGAGCTGGTTTCTGCTCTTATGGAATGGAAATCCGAGAAAAGAAAGAATAAAAAACTGTCAAGGAAGCTTGAGGATGCAAATGACATTATAGCCGAGTCTAAAAACACAGACAGAAGAGTACAAGAAAATGTCCGAAGATCTTGAAGTACAGGTAACCATGAAGATAGATTACTTGTTGCAAATTGGAAGAAGAAAATGTTGGTCTTCGAATACAGATACAAGAGTCTGGATCGAAAAATTAGCTGTCATTTAAAACGTGAAGAAAGTTCGATGAAGCTGGACAAAATCCTAAGCGATCAAAGACCCACAGGTATCAAATTCGGTCTGGGCTTTACTGAAGGAGAATCATCAAATGGACCAAAGGCAAGCAATGTTGAATGTGAAAAGAGTAAAGACAAGAAACAGGCTGTTGAAAGAAAAACAAATCAGGCAAAAGAAAGCAGTAATGCCAGTCCTGAAATAGGAACTGACAATGATGGTTTTACCAAGGTCACACATCAAAAGAAAAGAAGATCTAAGGCTCCTGCAACATCTTGGCAAAAACCATCTTTCAGGTTCAATCATTACTTTTATGGTTTCTGTTTCAAATGTAATGGTTATGGGCATAAAATTGTTGACTGCAAGTATAATGTAGGTCCAAGAAGTTTCACTAGTAGAAATATTTTTGCTCCTCTAATGAGTTATGCAGTAGAATGCTTTAATTGTCACAACTTTGGGCACATTGCTAGAAACTGTCATAGTACTTCTATTTCAAATCAATCTCAGAAAAGAAGAACTCAACCATATAGGGCAAAACAGAATAGAATTATTTCTGAAAGATATGTGCAAGATTCTGAAAAGGGGAAATCCAAGCTAGAGCCCAATACCATAGTCAAAACAGAATGGAAACAGAAAGAATAGCTCAGGGAAGAAAAGGAATCTTTAATAGTGCAGACAACTTTCAGGGCTCAGAATAAATGTGTACCGTGGATTCTTGATAGTGGTTGCTCAAGTCATATGACAGGTGATAAACAAAAATTTGAAAAACTACAGAAATATGAGGGTGGCTCTGTGAAATTTGGAAATAATGATGGAGCCAAAATAATAGGAAAAGGATCTGTCAAAATTAGTGAAGGGAAAATCAAGTCAGAAGAAGTTTTATTTGTGGATGGTTTAAAACACAATCTGTTAAGTGTCAGTCAAATCTGTGATAAAGGACATGAAGTAGTCTTCAAAAAGCAGGGTTGTGAAGTCAGAAAAATAAACAGTGGGAAATTAATAGCAACTGGTTCAAGGACGTCTGGAAATTTGTACACACTCTCAGAAACTTCAGAAGGTACGTGCTTCATTGGACAAGAAGAAGAGAACTGGTTGTGGCACAAGAGGCTTGGACACATAAGTTTTGATAATTTGGTGAAAATCAGCTCGAAACAAGCAGTGAGAGACATTCCAACCATTAAAAAACCCTCAAACAATGTTTGTGCTTCATGTCAGAAGGGAAAGCAAACCGAGTCTCATTTAAAACAAAAGAATACCACACTAGCAGGCCCTTGGAACTTATTCATACGGACTTATGTGGACCCATGAGAACTCAAAGCATAAACGGCGACAAATACTTCATGCTGTGTATCGATGATTATTCCAGAATGACATGGATATTTTTCCTAAAAGATAAAACAGAAGCTTTTGAAATGTTCAGATCCTTCAAATAGCTAGTTGAGAATGAAACAGGAAAAAGGGTCAAATGCTTACGATCAGACAGAGGAGGAGAATTCATTTCGAATGAATTTATAGAATACTGTGAAAAACATGGTATCAGGAGACAATATTCAGCGACTAGAACTCCACAACAGAATGGCGTAGTAGAAAGAAAGAACAGAACTATACAGGAAATGGCACGCACCATGCTGGCAGAAAATAAAATAGCAGATAGATTCTGGAAAGAAGCAGTTCACACTTGCAGTATACATCCAAAACGAGATATATGTTAAGAACTCATGAATGCAAAACACCTTATGAGTTGTGGTTTGGTAGAAAAGCAACAACAAAACATCTCAAAATATTTGGCTGTAGGTGCTACATCAGAAAAATAGATGACAACCTTGGGAAGTTTGAAGATAGAGCAGATGAAGGTGTTTTTGTTGGGTATTCATCAAAAAGCAAAGCTTACAAATGCTACAACAAGAGACTCAAGAAAATTGTGGACAGTGCAGACGTTAAATTCGATGAAGTTGGGAAACGATTAGCTGACTTTGAGGAAAACTACCCAATCTATGAAGAAGTCATTGAAGGAGATGAGGTGAATGAAACAAAAAATAAATCTACGTTTGATTCAGATGAATTAGTCGATGACTCAGAGGTGCAAGAAAACAAGAAATTCAAAACAGGGATATGTGAGAAAAATCATCCAAGAGACCAAATAATTGGAGATCCCACAAGTGGTATTCGGACAAGAAGGAAAGTAATAAGTAATTACTCTCTTTTATCTAGCATTGAGCCCAAAAACATAGATGAAGCAAGCAAAGATGATAGCTGGATGAAGGCAATAAATGAAGAGTTAGATCAGATTGAAAAGAACAGAACTTGGGAATTAGTACCTAGACACTGCAAATAAGAATGTAATCGGCACCAAATGGATATTTCGAAACAAATTAAATGAAGACGGACAAGTCATTAGGAACAAAGCAAGACTGGTTTGTAAAGGATATGCACAGGTCGAAGGCATTGATTTTGAAGAGACTTTTGCTCCAAGTGGCAGATTAGAAGCAATTAGAATGTTTTCGGCCTTAGCAATTCACAAAAACTTTAGAGTTTATCAGATGGATGTAAAATTTGCCTTTTTAAATGGGAAACTCGAAGAAGAGGTCTATATTGAACAACCGGATGGATTTCAAATTAGTGAGGATCCTAACCTTGTCTGCAAATTAAAGAAAGCATTGTATGGATTAAAGCAAGCACCACGGGCATGGTATGCTAGGCTAGATAACTATCTCTCTCAACAGGGATTCAAGAAAGGTTTAGTGGATAGTAATCTGTATGTAAAAATAGAAGGTGGGCATCTCATTGTTCTAGTTGTCTATGTAGATGATATCATATTTGGCAGCAACAAAGATGAATCTTGTAAAGACTTAGCAAATAAGATGCAGAATGAATTTGAAATGTCTATGATTGGTGAACTGTCTTACTTTCTTGGGCTACAAGTTAATCAAAATGAGAAAGGCATATTCATTTCCCAAATCAAATATGTGAAAGAAATGCTAAAAAGGTTCACTATGGAGGATTGTAAGCCAGTTAGCACTCCCATGACAACAGGATGCAAATTGAGTAAAGAAGACAAATCTCCACCTATAGACCAAACCATGTACAGATCTATGATTGGAAGTCTACTATATTTAATAACTACTAGACCTGATATTCTATAGGCAGTTTGCATGGTAGCTAGATTTCAGGCCAGTCCCAAAGAGACTCATGTGACAGCAGTTAAAAGGATTTTTCGGTATCTCAAGGGCACCATGGAGTATGGGTTGTGGTATCCAAAAGGCAAAGACTTCACTCTTATATCATATTCAGATGCAGATTGGGCTGGATGTGTTGATGACAGAAAAAGTACCGGTGGAGGTGCATTCTATTTGGGGGACAGATTGGTTGCATGGCACAGTAAGAAGCAAGAGTCAGTTTCTTTATCTACAGTTGAGGTAGAATATATTGCAGCAACAACATGTTGTACACAAGTCTTGTGGATGAAACAAACTTTGAAAGATCTTGGAATTAATTTCAGTGAACCAATATATGTTAAGTGTGATAACACCGAGTGCAATTAACATCTCCAAGAATCCAGTTATGCACTCACGGACTAAACACATTGCTATAAGGTATCATTTCTTGAAGGAGAAAGTTGCAGAAGGAGAAGTCAAATTGGATTTTGTCCCAACTACGAGAACAAGTAGCGAGATATTTTTACAAAACCTTTGCCCAAGGAAGTGTTTGAGTACCTTCGAAGCAAATTAGGAGTAGTCACACTTCCTAAGAAGTGACTAGCTACAGGGATCACTTTCTCAGGGGGAGCATTTGAGTATTTGACTATTCTTTTGCCCATGATCACAATTTGTGCTAGATGCAACAAATTGTGCCTGAGAATTGTGAGGATGGACTCAGGGGGAGTCTGCAGCAGCCCTTTGGTATTATTGACAAAGGGGGAGAAGAGTTACAGGAATGTACACAGGTGTTGCCAACAATTCCAAAGGGGGAGATTGTTGAGCAAGGTGTTGCAAGAAGTTTGTCATTGTTGTCAACACAGGCAGTTAGATCTAATAATGCAGTGGACAGACAGTTCAGGGGTCATTCAGATGCAGAAGATAGAAGTTAAAAGGATAGTCAGATTATGTAAAGTACAATTCTTAGAAAACAGAAGTGACCCAGTTTCTAAAATTCGAAGAAAAAGACAAGTTAGAAAACTGTCGCGATATCGCGACATGTTTTCTGTCGTGATTTCGTGACAAGTCGGAGGAGAGAGAAGGCGCAGTCAAAAATGTCATGATTTCATGACAAGTCGGAGGAGAGAGAAGGCGCAGTCGAAAATGTCATGATTTCATGACAAAAATGAGGAGAGAGAAGGCGCAGCCGAAAGTGTCACGATTTCATGACAAAAATGAGGAGAGAGAAGGCGCAAGGCAAACTGTCATGATTTCGCGACATGTTGGAGGCCAAGAAGCTAAGTCGAGAAACTGTAGCGATTTCGCTACATGTTGAAATTTCGTTGGCCAAAGCAAGGAGAAAGCGTTAAGTGGAAAAGTTGTAGCGATTTCGCTACATGTTGAATTTTCACTGGCCGAAGCAGGGAGAAAGTGTTAAGTGAAAAAGATGTAGCGATTTCGCTACGAGTCAAAAGTGCACAACACAAAGGTGTAGCGATTTCGCTACGAGTTGAAAAAGCACAACACAAAGGTGTAGCGATTTTGCTACGAGTTGAAAAAGCACAACACGAAGGTGTAGCGATTTCGCTACGAGTCAAAAGTGCACAACACGAAGGTGTAGCGATTTCGCTACAAGTCAAAAGTGCAGAACTCAAAGGTGTAGCGATTATGCTACAAGTCGAAAGTGCAAGGCACAAAAGTGTAGCGATTTCGCTACAAGTCAAAATTTCATGGGTAGAAGCAAAGTTGGAAGCACAAGGCACAAAGTTGTAGCGATTTCGCTACTGCATGAAGCAAGGAATGTACGAAAGCTGAAAGCATCGCGATTTCATGACAAAGATGAGGATGACGTCAGCAAAAGCTGAAAGTGTCATGATTTCGTGACAGGTTGCAAGAAAAGCCTCTGGAAGCCAAAAGCGTCATGATTTCATGACAAAGCTGAGGATGACATCAGCGAAAGCTGAAAGTGTCACGATTTCATGACAAGGTGCAAGAAAAGCCATTGGAAGCCGAAAGCGTCGTGATTTCATGACAAGAATGAGGATGACATCAGCAACAGATCGAAGTGTCACGATTTCATGACAAGAACGGTGGCAAAGCTATCAAAGGCCAAAAGGGTCACGATTTCGTGATAGCAAGGACAAGAAGGCGTACGGTTTCAAAAAGAGTCACGATATCATGACATGTTTCTATTTCACGGCAATAGCTACAGGAAGGTGATAGAGGTGGCAGTAGAAGTTGGATCTGGGCCGACAGATTTTAGGGTTTTGCAGTCGATAGATTTTAGGGTTCATAGTCGACAATTTCTAGGGTTTGTAGCCGACAAATTCTAGGGTTTTGCAGCCGACATTCTTAGGGTTACAGCCGACTGTTGTTTAGGAAAAGTTGAGGCCGACAAAGTTGAATCTGGGCCGACAAATTCTAGGGTTTTGCAGTCGACATTCTTAGGGTTACAGCCGACTGTTGTTTAGGATTTGTTCCTAAAATTTCTTCTATAAAAGCAAGGGTACTTCGAGTTTGAGGGCATGCTATGGAAGATAATGTGCGAAGGCGAGTAGAGTGATTGCGCAAGTGAAGTTCATGTCGAGCAGAGTGCGAAGTCGTAGTTCGAGTCTGCATATCGTGATTGCATGATAGAAGAGCGAAATGTGTAGAGGTGGAGTTCTAAGTTCAAAGTGATAGCATGCAGATAGCAAAAGTGATCGATCATCCGATTGCAGCAGAGAGTGCGAAGAAGTACACAGAAGCGGTCGGACAGTGCGAAGCATTTTGCGTAGAAGCAGCAGAATGCAAAAAAATAGCAGACTGTAAGGAACAACGTGAAAGTTTTATTCTGTCATTTTTATTATCTTTATTGACTTCCAAGTTGCAGCTTGGTATAAGGGGTTGGTGCCTCTTTCCAGTAGGTGCTGGTAAATTAGGAGTTGGTGCTCCATTCTGTTTGAAACAGATAAAGCTAAGGGGTTGGTGCTCCTTCCAGTTGGTGTTGGTAAAAGATATTGTAAAGTTGTAGCTTTGCTTTGGCTGGATTTGGATGGTAGTCCAAGCAGTCATTTTGAGGAGTAGCCACATTGGTGAACCTCGTTAAATAACTGTGTTGTGTGTCATGCTTTCTTGCTACATTTGATATTTCTTTTATCAGTTTTAAATAGCTGCTGGATTTAAAACTATATGTATTAGAAATTTTAAAGATCACATTGATTCACCCCCCTCTCAGTGTCACTGTGATTACAACATCCTTCATGGAGGCATCCTACTCACTTTCTCACAACCCACAACCACCATCCTGTCGTAAACTGCCTCATGGTCGACGGTCTGTTCGCGCGCTCAGAACATTCTGGCTCTGATACCACTTGACGTAGGACTGGAATAACACACAAAAAAATCACCAATATTTCATTCAAATTCGAATTACAGCAGTTACAAAAATGGCCAACCCATTTTACAATGTATGCACTACCCTTTATAGCGGACCCGACCCCCTTCAAAAATCATTACACAGACTATGGGTTTCTTGGAACCGCTCGCATGAATGTTCTGTTACCTTCTACATATTGCTGCCAGGTGTCTTCAATCATCATGGCATGGAATGGCGGAGTGCTTTGCAGCCGCCTGTCCATCAACCCGCCGAGTCATCATTCATAGGAGTGCTCTTTAGCCTTCTGTAATTTGCTGCCATGTGCCCTTCTGTAATGGCCTCTATAACCGCCTAGTGCTCTATGGCCACCTGTAAATTGCTACCACGTGCCCTTCTACAATGGCCTCTGTAACCGTCGGCCTGTCTGGAGTCGTGAGCATTCTATCGCGATATCATGACATTTTTGCTTCCTTATGCTCTCTCTCCTCTTTAGTTGCGATATCATGACATTTTGGCATCCAGCCTCTATTTTCTCCTTCAGGCCATGATTTCGTGACATGTCACGAAATCGAGACGTCTTTGCCTTCCACACTTGCCTTTTGCTCTCGGGTCATTATTTCACGACAACTGCTCCCCTTGGTGCTTCTTTTCAAAATGTGTCACGATTTTGTGACAGTTGCTCCCCTTGGCGCTTTTCTTCAACCTGTGTCACGATTTCGCGACAGCTGCTCCCCATGGCACTTCTTTCCAAATGTGTCATGATTTTGTGACAGCTTCTTGCCTTGGTGCTTCTCAAAATGTGTCACGATTTCGCGATATCTGCTTGCCTCGGTGCTTCTTCTCAAAATGTGTCACGATTTCACGATAGCTGCTTGCCTTGGCGCTTCTTCTCAAAATGTGTTACAATTTCATGACAGCTACTTGCCTTGGCGCTTCTTCTCAAAATGTGTCATGATTTCATGACAGCTGCTTGCCTTGGTGCTTCTTTTAAAAATGTGTCGTGATTTCACGACAGCTGCCTCCCTTGGTGCTTCTCAAAATGTGTCGTGATTTCGTGATAGCTGCTTGCCTTGGCGCCTGTTTTTCAAAAGTGTCACGATTTCACGACGCATTTTCCCCTTGGCGCATATGCTCCACAAGTGTCACGATTTCGCGATGACTTTGCCCCTTTGCTCCTATGCTCCAAAAGTGTCATGATTTCGTGACCACTTTGCCCCTTGGCACATTTTCTCCAAAAGTGTCACAATTTCGCGACCACTTTTCCCCTTGGCACCTTTTCTCCAAAAGTGTCATGATTTTGCTACCACTTCGCCCCTTGGCACCTTTTCTCCAAAAGTGTCAGGATTTCATGACCACTTTGCACCTTGGTGCCTTTTCTCCAAAAGTGTAATGATTTCGCAACCACTTTGCACCTTGGCGCCTTTTCTCCAAAAGTGTCGTGATTTCGTGACCACTTTGCACCTTGGCGCCTTTTCTCCAAAAGTGTCACGATTTCGCGACCACTTTGCACCTTGGCGCCTTTTCTCCAAAAGTGTCACGATTTCATGACAGCTTATCCCCTCGCCAACACTTAGAGAAAAAAATATTTTTGGATGATGCAAGATTGCTCTGCCACCTCCGGATGCTCCTGCATCAAATCCGAAGGATTAGTTGAGGAAGAAAGTGGACAAAGGAAAATATCAATGTATGCTAGGAGTAGAAATACTCCCACCCCAAAATTAACCACCTCAAGAGGAGGTGGTGGAGGAGATAAGATAATATTCTCACTCTTAGCCCCGAGTCCCAAATGTGACCCTTTTGCCATTGATTTCAAAGGGGGATATATTTGAGTTAGGGGTAGAGCATTCAGTTAGGGGTAGCAGCTTCTCAGGAGGAGTAGAATAGAAAGAGGTAAAGGAAAAGGTAAAAGGTAAATGGGTTGCTATAAATGACAAAGAGGAAGATTATTGGAAATATGAGCAAGAACTGTTGTCATTGATGTCAAGAGTTTGTTTCAGTGAGCAGTGTAAAAGGAAGGATGTCAAGATTCATTTTCAGTAAGCAATGTAAGAGAAAGATTGCTTCTAGGCCTAAGGGAAATAATATTATAATATTTCTTATTATAATATACCAAGCTAGCATTTTCAATGGTGGTAGTCAGGACCCAAACATGAACAGAAAAGGGATCCTTGGAAACACCACAAAAGGCTTTGTTATTCCTCTCTAACCAAACTTATCAGAGGTAATGAGGAAGGAAAAAATACCAAAGGGATAGGTAATTGGTCACACAACTCAAGAATGGAATTGGGTTGGATCCACATAATATAGAGGGAAGTGAAAAAGGAGTACAAAACAAAAGAGGAGAAGACACACTCTAGGAATAGGTGATGCATAGACTCCCATACAAACCGATAAAGGGAGCATCAATTGGAGATGATCATACCTCTAGATAATAGGTTATCTATGGTCAAGACTTTATTTTGGATAACCAGCTAGAAGAAGAAAGCAATATTGGGAACTAGGTGCTTAAGCCAAATGTGTCTGATAGGGAACCAATTGACAAAAGGATCATCCTACAGGTGAAAAGTAGATTTAACCATGAATTGACCATTTTTGTTAACTCTCCAAAATGAAATATCTTTAGAATGACCATTTAGAAATACACATGTTCTGAGAAGATTGGTTAGAGTTTTAGCAACACCACCTTATTATTTAGTTAATTCATTAAGAGGAATGGTTTTTCAAATACATATTTGGAAAGTATGAGTGCTAAAATTATATACATTATCCCTAAAGAGATGGTCTGTGACAGTATTAAAGACCACTAGATTAGGATCATTGAGAAAAGGTTTATCCTTCAACTAGGGATCCTTCTAGATGTGAATATACCTTTCATTGTCTAACTACCATATGAGCCCTTATTTGATTATGGGTTTGGATTTGATGACTAAGTTACAGAATAAATATCCACTCAAGAGAGGGCCCTAATCTAGTAGGATGTTTTACCAAGTATATTTACTTTTAATTATGTCAATCCAAGCAATTTTCACATTTGCGAGGATTCTCCATCCTTGTTCAACATTGAGGGTCAAGTTCATCTTTCTAACTTTCCTAAACCCTAGCCTACCTTAGCATTTTTTTTTACAAATTCTATCCTAGGCCACCAAAGAGAACCTAATTCAATTTTTAGTCCTAGACCATAGGAATATTGTTTGGATTTGTTATATTTTTTGGTAAATAAAGGATAGGGTTTTGAATATAGACATGAAGAAAAGCATAATGATATAGATATAGGCTTCAACTAACATATCCTTAGTTGCTTAATTGATAAGGGTTCCTTTCCATCTAGTGAGTTTTTTTAGAAGCCTTTCAATGATATTTTTCTAAATATTTTTAGACATGATACCCTCGAAGAAGGTAATGCCTAGATAAGTAGAAGATAGGATGGAAATGGTGCAACCTATAATTATTGTAATTTTGAGTTATCTATAAATGGGCGTATTGAGAAAAAATATTTTGCTTTTTAAGAAGTTGATATTTTACCCAATAACTTCCTCATAGTTATTGAGGATAACCTTTATAGATTTATCTTCGAGAATGATCAACAAAATATCCAAGATGGTATTATCAATGAACTATTGATGAGTTATAGGATTGAGGGTAGAAGAAGTCTTTATGCCAAAAATAGCACCCAAGGAACAATCGGATTTGAGATATCTACCAAGAGACTCTACTTAGATGATAAAGAGGAAGGGTGATAGGGGATCACCTTGCCTTAGGCACTTGAAGCTTTTAAAATATTCTACAGTTGATGCATTAATGATGATATAAAACCAAGTAGACATAAGGCATTCTTTTATAAGGGTGATCTAATCATCATGAAAGCTAAATTTAGAAAGAACAAGAGGAAATACTAAGAGAATCTATTGAAGGCTTTGTTCATATCGAGCTTGAGGCAGAGGTTAGCTCTCTTATTTTTTAAAATAGAGTGGATAAGCTCATGAATGGTGATGATGCCATTAGTAATAAGTCTACCATAAACCAAACTACATTGGCAAGGGTTGATGATAGTGGGTATAATTTCTTTAAATCTATTGGTGATCACTTTAGAAATTATCTTGTAATGGATATTTTAGAGGCTAATGGATCTATAATAAAAAAGAGATCGACTGACATAAGACTTTGGAATTAGAGTGAGGGAGATCGAATTGACTTATTTGGGTACAAATTTATTCCTTTGAACTTATTGAATGACATCAATGAGGTATTGACCAAAAATATCCCAAAAAAACTAAATAAGTGAGGAGGAAACCCATCAGGACCTGGGATTTTTGTCAACTAACACAGAGAAGAGGGCATCTTTGATATCATCCTGAGAGAAGGTTCTAAGAATCTTATAATTAAGGTAGGAAAAATGAGATGAGGGATATTTTGAAGGAGTGTATTAAAGGTTTGAGCAGGGCATAGGTGGTAGGATCAAGGGATGCTTTCAAAATGGGAAACTACTTTAGATTTGATCTATAGGATATTACTGATGATGAACACATAATTCTTGGATAACTCTTTGATCTTGTTGGTGCTTCTATTTTTGAGAGTCAAAGCATGAAAGAACTGATTTTTAACTCTCTACTCTTGATTTCTATCTCTATAATACTTCTTATTTGGCTAAAATATTATGAAATTTATACAAGAGATATGTTTATTTAGTTATGAGTTCTGGAGATGATTTCCAAGTTTGGACCTTCTCTTAAATTATGTTGAGTTACTCATAATGTTTAGCTTGCATTCACATATGTTATCAAACACTTTTTTATTCCACATTTTGAGGTTAAATTTGATGAAGCATAACTTTTTTGTGATTTGTAAAATTAGGAGAGCCCAAGAAACTCTTGATCCACCATTCTGCTACTTGTTTTCTAAGGTCAGGGTGATGGAGCCACATGGATTGAAATCTAAAAGGAGTTTTGAAATAAGAGGTTTTAATAGAAGGCCTTCTAAGACAAGGTAATTATGGTTCAAGATAATTTTAGGAAGGGAATGGAGGGAAGCATCACCAAAGAGGTGGATGGCTTCTTTGGATAGGAGGAATCTATCCAATATAAGTTGAATAAGTTGGTTGCCCATCCTTATATTGCTAAATGTGAATTTGGTTTCTTAAGTTGAATATCCATTAGTTTATTACTATCAAAAAAATCCATAAAATCTTTAGGGAACCTTGGAGTAATGGTTGTCCTCCACTTTTATTAGAAGTATATAGGAGTTTTTGAAGTCTTTGGCCAGTATCTAGGCTTCATTCGAGAAGTTATTTTTCATTTTAATTAGGGTATTCCACAAGGCCAGATGCCTTGGAGGATTATTGGGAGCATAAATATTTGAGATAACTCATATTACTTTGGTGTATTTGTAATAGAAAAGGATATGTGTGATATTTTCCAAATAAAATAAGAGTATTCCCTTTATTTTGGTTGAATCCCACATGCAAAGGAGGCCTCCAAAAGTACCTCAGGCTAGACTAGTAATGAATTCACTATTTTCCATATGGATTTAGCAATTCTCTCAACATTATCTTCATCTATCTTGGTTTCTTGAAGTAATATAATATTGGGTCTAAGATCTTTCCTCATGGATAAAACCAACCTATATTTGGTTAGTCCATTGAGGCCTCTCAAATTCTATGAGAGGATCTTCATTTATGACTTTTGGATGAAGATTTCTTCCCTCCCCTGCTTTGAGATGAGGGGGGTTTGGATCACTTTTTTTCATTCTTAGGAAGGTCTCCACTTGGTTTTTATAGAATGGATGAGAAGAGAGTGGTCTAAGTACCATTGGCAATATTGTCCTCAATATTATGCACAAATACTTGATTTTAAAACCCACTTGTAAATCTAGTTAAACTATTAAATACATTTATTATAATTATATATATATATATATATATATATATATATATATATATATCATTGTATTTTTTAGCACTTAGGAAGAGGCATTACATATGATATTAGAGCCTAAGTTTCAATGCTCAAACCTGAATTTATATAGGTTTACCTCAATTTAAGTGCTTAACATTTTGACTATATATATTACTTAAGAATAAATAATGAAAAAATACTTACCATAGAGGTAGAAACCGTGTTGGAAGAGGAATATGAATACATCAAATACAAAAACCAAAGAGTACTTACTCTATGGAGGATCAAAAGAAACATAGTCAATATGATGTTGCAATAGACTATAAATGGAAAATTCAAGAAGTAAATGACCTAAATGTCCTAAATGACTAGAATGAATTCTAGACACCATTTGTAATATGACTACTATTTTTATTAATCAATTTTATGATCTAAATGAAGGTGAATAACAATACGAAAAATATAAATATTATTATTTTTAATAGATGTCAAGGAGGTTTAAGGATCAAAGGTTCCCAATGTAATTTGGTGGAGAATTTTTAGGATGAGGATTACCACCAAGGCCTATTGCACCTTCTTCTTATATATATATAAAGTTTTAGTGCTCAAAGAGTGGAACCAAAAGGATAATGTTTTGTAGGGGGGTCATGATTTTTCTAGTGAATGTTGTTCATATATAGAAGAAGCAAGAAGAGAAAGTGAAAGATAATGATAGTATTCTCAAGGGAGCAATTATGGATAAGGAAATGATATAAGATAAATATTTGACTCATTTCCATTGGTTACACAAGAATAGTATTATAATTATTTTTTATACTTCTTAAGTTACCTTATTTCTTGTATAACACATTTGTGGGTAATTTTGAATATATTCAAATATTGTATTACTTTCCTTGTAACTTCCTATACACATGAGTGTAGATTTGTTGAATTAAATTATTGACATGCAACTATTGATTTCATTGTGATATTGGAATATTCCTTAGAATTGAAAAGTAAGGGATAATATGATATTGACAAGACTATTGCAAATTTAAAAAATCAATAATATGTAAATGTCATATTTAATACCATTTACTATTTGATGATAAACATATATGGAAGATGAATTTAATGATGTGATTAAGATTAACCACTAAAATTACCTTGAAAACATGAATTCAACTTTAATATAGAAATTATACTTTAATTTGAACCTACATCTTATTCTTCTTAACAATTGAAGACAATTTACCTCTAAAGAAATGTAAGTAAACATTTAGCATTTGTTAAAAGTGATTTATTTATTCTAAATAAATATTTGTTAAGATTATGAGGTCATTGTAGTCTTGTTGGTTCATTAATAATATTACAACATTTATGAATCTCATGAATGAGTTACATTATTTTTGGATGATATTTAGATTTATTATATAAATTAAAAAGGATCATACAATGCATTTGCAAGCAATATTGCATAGAATCCTTGAGTGGAATGTATATGACAACTTAAAAAGTGCTAAATATTTAAAAATAAAAGATAAATAATATTTTTTGGGACATGCAAATATCCAATACAACATCATATCAACATAGAAATGATTGAGGTAATGTTGGAAGAGCTAGCTATCAAGTATGGTTGAAATGGTAATTTAAACTCGTTGAGTGGATATTATCAATACTCCATATAATATTTTTTAAAATTGTCAATCTATTTTCTTCTCTTAAATAAAAAATAAATTTTAAATATCTAGAGAAGTATAAGGAATTATATTTCAAGCTAAAAGTATTGCTATCAATAAATTTAATTTTATTGGGACTTAATTTGAATAAATACTTCATGGTATGTATTGATGCATCTCTAGAAGTGTGTGGTGGTATGCCAATTCAACATAGATACGTATGACCATATTTCACATAGATATTTGTAATAAATGATTGTAATATAAATTACTCAAGACATGATTCTATCTTGGTTGTGGATGACAAGCTAATTAAAATTACCTAATGCTTACATACAAGAAAACATTTTAATCTAAGGGTAAAAATTGGCTTTATATTCCTTATTTGTATTATAGTTTATAAAAAAGTTTCATTATGTTTTATAAATAGTCAATTTTAGTAGAGCATATCATATATAAACTAGTGGATAAGTATGTACAATAACCTAATTTTCAAATATATATTCCAAATGTAAGCAAATATAACTATCACTATAAGTAATGAGACAAGTATTTGAGTTTTGTCAAAATTGTTCATCACTATAACTATCTAAAGTATTAGAGTTCAATTTACACTGAATAATATTCTTACCTGATGGAAGAGGGATAAGCTTAAATGTTTAATTCTTGATCAAAGGTTCATACTCAAAAAACATCATATCTTTCTTTCCATTTTGGTTAAAATTTATCCGGGGAATAGGTGAGAGAATCTCTAGAATTAGGAACCTTTGAGAGCAAGGCTTAATAAGTAGCCATATATTTTCACTCCTTATAAAGTTGTTTGAGCATCCTTAAGAAGGGTTTGAACCCAAATTGGTGTTATACAATCCATAGAATATCAAGGCACATCCTAGGAAGAAGAAATATTATCATGTAAATTTGAAGCATCCAAGTTATACTCATTGTCTACCTCAACATCTAGTATAGTATGACATGGATTTGAATGATCAAGCTCATAAATTGTAGAGTAAAAATATAATGATGCTAGATAGGGTACTAGCTGAAGATGATACACATCATTAGGATTAACTATAGAATCTTCACTACAAGTTGAAAATACAAAAACAATTAGAACGATATCAATAAGAATATTTTAAGAACTTGTTAGAAAATTTGGGAAAGTAGAAGAACTTTATCCAAAATATGAGGAGGAGGTCCTAAAGGAGTTGCTAGAACAACCTCATTAAATTCACATATCATCAAATAATTACCTCTCATCTCTTGGTATCATAGAGATGATAGTCCTTGGAAATATCCATATACTAGAATAAAAAGGTATCTATGAATATATAAATATGGCCAAGTATTATGGATTAGAATATATAAAAGTAGGACACATCAGGATTGTTACCTTTTAGTCTCTCAATAGGAGTCATTTCCTACGTAGCTAGGGTTGAAATTTGGTTAGTGATATGTATTGCATAAATTATTGCTTCACACTAAAACTTCAACTTCATCCTCTTAGCATGCAACATAAACTGAGTCATATCCATAATCAACCTATTCTTCTTCTCAACTTGAAAGCACGAGATTCCGGGCAAAGGAAACACTAATTATGCAATGTAAAATGAAATGTAACACTTTAACCTTATGCGCCAAAACAAAGGAAAGAGACAATTTGGAAAGGAAAGAAAAGATGTAAAGAAATCATAGCCCTCTTTATTCAAATATCTTATCCTCGGTTACATAGACGTCTCCTCCCTTTTTAGGGGCTAGGAGCGTTAAATTTGTCTTTGTTACAATGTGTGACTTAGTCTTCCTCCTTTCGCGTGCCCACGATTGCAATGGGCGGGCCAAGATGATGCCGTCGCTGATTTCAATGAGTTCTTAACCTCCGCTGCTTCTCCTGCGAACAAAGAAACAACCAAGATGTCAGTAGCATCTGCCTCAAATGAAAAGTGTTTGCTCTCTAAAACTAACGAAATATGCATGTAAACATTTGCCTGAAACAGTAATTACAGTGAGTCCAAATGGCTTCAAAACTTGACAGAAGATAAGAAAAGTTACCAAAAGGCCATTGCCACTGAGACAGCTGGCCAATCTACCTTCAACTGGAATTTGTCCCTGGGCAGGATGAATTCTGACTGCAATTCGTCCCTGGGTGGGATGAATTCTTCTGTGTTGAAGAAGCCGACCTGCTGCTGCTCCAATGTTGGATCCTGAGACCTACAAAACGCCTGCAAACAGGGGGGTTATGTAATTGGGGCCATTTTGGGACGACCCAGATGGTCGGATTCTCCCAATTTGGCCTCCACCATCGGGAATTTGACCTCGACACCTGCAAGTCAACGAAACAACAAAGCAACACAAAACATACTAGAATCTGACCAAAAGTTACAAAATTGCAGCTATGGGTTAATCAAACCTAATAACACAAAATGCAATCTAAAAAGTAATCTAAAATGCTCTAAAACTTAAAATAGGACTTGGGAGGTGCGGGGGTGCCCAAGTGGGCCTCCCACCGTTGGCACTTGATTTTTGAGCCAATCCACCAGGGATGGGCCCAAAACATCTTAGGATTGGGGGGTCGGCGAATTGGTTGGTTCAGGTGTCCATGTGCTGGATTTGGGTTGGGTTCGAGCTTCCAAAGGCCACCCAACAACCTCCCTTGCAAAAGAGATTAGTGGATGTGGGAAGGTGAACCAAAAGGGATGCAAGTGGGTCTTCAACTCGGCAAAGCACTTCGTTGCTTGAAAACTCCTTCAACTCCGTATCTTTTGGGTGAGAAAAGTCCCACCTTTTATAGACCCAAGGGGTATCTTTTGGGAGGGAAGCACAAATGCCATGTGTTGGTCATAGGCGCCATGTGGCACTCTTGTCTTCCCATGAGGGAGGGGAGTCCTCCATTGACTTGAGCTTTGATAAATGCCTTTTGTGACAGTCTTCTAACGACCCCTCTGTCCACCTACACACGCATGCAAGGCAGGAGTCATTAACTGACTGTTATGGGCTGCCACTTGGTACCATTTGTCTTTTTTCCCGTTAAGCTTAGAATTCGTCCCACCCAGGGACGAATTCAGAATTCGTCCTGGGGTGGGACGAATTCTATTTTGAATTCGTCCTTGGGTGAGACGAATATTGGGCAAAGTGTCTAAGTGTGCCAAATTGCTTCTTGACCTTACAAAATTGCTATGAAAGTGGTTAAGACCACTGTTAACCTCTGAGGGCTGCCCCTGGGGCTGTGTTTTTCAAAGCGATCAGTGTTTGCAGTCACATAATCGGGTTGGTGTTGTTTTGGTGTCTACAGATGCCCCTTTTTGGGAAGCGTTGCGGGTGACACAGTGCTGAGCAAAAATAGATAACCAAAGCACTAATGATTAGGGTTTCTTGGTAACCTAACCAACTTTTGATGCCCCAAGTATGGAAAGGGCATGCATTCTTGAATCCTTGCTTCTGACGAGCTAAGGAATTTGATTTCAAGTATTAACCTATTTTGTTGAGGTGTGACTTGAACTTAGACATTGATCAATCATGAACAGGCAAAGGGCGTTTTTATCCTCAAGGGGAACCTTGTGTTCATGATTCATGAAATGCCAAGTGTTTGATTGATTTGATTGTTGCTTGTTTACTGCCCCAAGCAGGAGCATGATTGTCTTTGTCAATGATTCTTTGAATGCATGTCGTTTTCCTAAATTGGGTGTGTGATTGTTGGTTGGTGACTAAGTGTGACTACCCCCTCAAGCGACGAATCGATGAGGGAATGACCTTCATGAGAGAAGCGACGAGTCGCTTGACCCAAGATGACTTGTGCAGGTGTGCCTTAAAGGGTTTACCGTTAAGCTTGTGCAATTTTTCCAACATTTGGACCTATTTTTGGTGGGTGTTAACCCTTTTGGTGATGCCGTAATGAGGTGAAATCATCGAAAATCTAACTTCCCGTGGAGCGGTCCGGCTATTGTAGCCTTCTTGGGGAAGTAGGAGAGCGATAATTTGGACCTCAACATCAATTTTCTTTTCCTAGAGGTTAATTGCAAGAGCATTTATGTCTGGCAATGTTTTTCTGTATTTTTGTTGAATTTTGTTTTGTTTTTGAGTGGGCTTTGTCCCTTTTGGTGATGTCGTTTGGGGATGAAATTGTCTAAAATCCGTCTTCCCGTGGAGCGGTCCGGCTATGGTAGCCTTATTAGGGAGTATGATAGTGACAATTTTTGACTCCAATGTCGATTTTGTATGCCCTTGTTGTCAGGTGCAGTAGCAATCCTGTCGGGCAATTTTATTGTCTGTTTTTAGTGCATTTTTAGTCATTTTTGTTGATTTTTTTTGTGCTGGCCTGAATTCGTCCCTGGGTGGGACGAGCGCTGATCAGAGCGCTCATCCCAGTCAAGGACGAATTCCAGTGCAAAAGGCATATTTAATGGCCAAAAATTGATTTTGGGCTCATTTGTGTCATTTTTTTCTTGCGATTTTGGAGCTCTGGGAGGAGGAGGTAATTCTGTGAAGCGAAGCGCTGCTGGAATTCTCTCTGCCATCATGAGTGCACAAACTGGTTCGAGTGGCGAAGCCGAGGCGAGACCTGTAAGTGACCCTAGAGTTTATTTTGCTTTAATTTAATGCATTGTTTTTGTGTTGACGCTTTTCAAAACTTTAATATTTTTTTTGTGATGTTTTTGTTTAACATTTAAGGTTAGAAACCCTAGAACTTAAAATTTGACCTATTTTTTTTTTTTTTTGCAGGTTGTTAGGAGCCGGTACCGTGTACCCGCTGCATTTACTGAGGCACGGTTGGCATTGACCGATGATGACTGGGGATGGCTTGATGCCCTTGGGCTCAAGCAGGTGGCTCGACTGGAGCCTGTAGTTTTGGATCGAGCCTATCTGACAGCCCTGATCAAGCTTTGGGATCCACGGACCAATACTTTCCATCTCCCGACAGGGGAGATGACTGTGACTCTTGAGGACGTCTATCGGTTACTTCGGATTCCGATAGATGGTCTGCCTATTAGGACATCTCCGTTTGATCAGCGGACTGCTATACTTACGAGATGCTTTGGGCATGGGGGGCAGCTGGGTGTAGCAGACCTAGTGGAGACAGCCGAGGCGGATTGCCAGGCTAGCGGGATTTTGGTTAGCTGGTGGACGGAGAGGGGGGTGTTAGGAGTGAGGCACGCATTCTTGATGGGCCTCATTTCTAACATTCTTCTCCCTGATTCGTCAGGCGCGAGGTTCCCGTGGAACCTGCTGGATTTGGTGTGGCAGTTGGTAGAGTGCCCGATAGAGGCACCGTTGATTCTGAGATGGGGACAGACTTTGTTGGCACGGCTCTACGGGGAGCTGTACGGGGTCCGCTATCGACAGCAGAAGGGTGTCAGTTGTAGTTTTTTGTTGCAGTGCTGGGGTTGGCAGCACATAGTTGTTGAGAGGCATTTCGGGTTACCGTGGATGACTCGAGCGACGATGGAGGATGAGGAGATTGGTTATGCAGCTTTGTGGCGACGGTCTACGGAGCAGGGACAGAGTCGGCGATGGGCAGGTGTCGTTGAGCACTACAATGATGCCTTTTCTCGGCTCACTCCAGGGGAGGTGTTTTGGCATCCCTATCGGGATTGTCCAGCTTGGCCTGAGGCTGGAGAGTGGCTCCGATGGGTACAGAGGGAGCGATGGTTGACTGGGCGACACGGGACGGAGCATGAGTTCTTTCCGTACCTCCGGGTTACACGATAGTTTGGGGTGCACCAGGGGTTTCCTGGTGAGCCCGTAGTCTATCGAGCATCGGGGAGACGAGAGGGATTTGGAGCCACCAGTCACCGTGCCATTGGGCGAGGAGTCGGATGTGGTGATTGAGGTCCCGGATGTGGATGACGTCGGTACTACCATTGAGTATGACTCATGGTGGGTATTGCAGTGCTGGAGAGGAGAGGGGCCACTGGGAGGCGCAGAGGCGACGATGGAGGATGTTCAGGTAGCAGGGGGTGATTGGGGGGGCCATTGGATGATGCAGATATGGTGGATGTGGGAGATGAGGATGTGGGCCTGGGTGTTCCGGAGCGGTCGGACATGCAGGATGTGGAGGCGCAGTTGGAGCCTGAGCAGGCTACTGTCCCCACGAGTCCTATGCGTCCGATAGATATAGAGGAGGTGGGGTCGGATGTAGGCATTGAGGTTGTGCGACTTACAGAGTTGCTGTAGATGCGGGATCTGGAGAGGGATCTTCTACGGGCTCAGTTGGCAGAGCGTGATAGAGTTTTGGCATAGCGCGATGATGCATTGTCTATCTATCATCGGCGAGAGGCAGAGTGGTGTCTGTACCGGATAGACTTGGAGAGGGAGGTCATCCACCTTGGCGGGTGGCTTCTTGAGCCTTCGATCAGTAGATCTTCTCGACGAATGAGGGATAGTTTGACTGAGCAGTCAGCATCATCTCATCGCAGGCGGTTAGATGAGGGGGGGGTAGCAGGCATGATGCGGGGGCTAGTAGTAGCCGCCCTGCAGGGTCCCATAGGACCCACACCACGGGGGGTAGTTCCCGTCACACCGATCCTGCGTGATCATGGTGGTCGACGCCTTAGGTTGGGTTCTTGGATATGATTGCGGGGTCTGAGGACCGGTTTTGTAGCCTGCGGGCATCTTTTTGATGTAAATATATATATATATATATATACCTGTTTTATTTTTGGTTTTGTACATGTGATGATTTGATTTTTTTTTTTTATGCATGTTTATTTATTTTGATGAATGCAGATGTTATGATAAATGTATATGTTTTTGATGTCTATGTGATATGCGAGGTGAAATGGATGAATGACATTTGTGATGATTGCACTATTATTGTTTAAGAAGCTCTTTATTTACATGGTTTTTATTTTTTTGTATTTTCTGATGGTATCATAAAGATGATAAGTAGCGCAGATGGTTTTGGGATGAATGTAAGATTTTCTGAGATTCAGTCAGTTTTAACTCACCATCCATGACTGTACTTTATCTTACAAGACTTTTTGACCAAAGTATGAATCAGACTTGTTTTTGACCCAGCTTATTTCATATCCCCGTGTGTGCAATTGAGTTCATTTAGTGGTATTTGTTAGGATACCGCCAAGTGCGGATGGGCTTTCAACCGAACATGTACTGAGGATCACCTAATTAGCTCCACGAATTCCTTTGTTGTATGTACTAAGATTAATCTACGGTGTAATCCAGGATGCCATAAGCTAGCTCATCCACATGCAAACATTGGTCTGTACACAAGTTAATGTGACAGATATATCGTCATGCGGGAGGTTTACTTCTGTTACCGATAGGCTATCAACCAAATTGGTACTGAAGCTTGCCTTATGACCTATAGAATGCTGAGAGTTCTAGGGATTCAAGGTCAACTCCCTTCTTTTCTTCAATTGTATTGGGATACTTGCTCATTGTAGTGATGAGATCACTATTTATTTTGATTTGTTTTTCTTTCGAGCAAGGGATTGGGGTTATGGAGTGACCAAAATCACTGTTGTTTGTGCATTTTGATGTGTGCACTGTAGTTTGTCAAATTTTTGAGTTTTGACATTTTGCAATTTTTTTGTGTTTTGCAACTATTGAGAACTTTAGGGATTCTTAGGGAATTGGGTAGGGAGGATGCTTGTCCTTTTGCCAACTCTCAAGCATTCTAGGGGTCATTCGCACGGGGGGATGAGCAAGATAACCATTTCGCTTGTGGTGACCTAGATTATTTTGAGGTTTCATCTTTCGTTCACACAATTTGGGAATTTTAGTGTTTTGATTTGTGTTGGGATGTTACGTAACAAGGTGTATTTCAAGTATGACTCTACCTTCGTAAAATCTGTTTGACTTGATACACTACATGGCTAAAGAGGAAAATGATGACTGAATTACTGAAAGTCTTGGTACATTCCCAGACCACTGACTCTAGTGTGGTAAAAGTTATGCTTGGTGTTTTTGTTGTTTTTGTAACATGAGAATTGAGATGCAAATGTTTGTCGTTTTTGATGATTTCTGTTGTTTTGTTTTTTGAATTTCTTTATTATTATTATTATTATTATTTTTTTTTTTGACCAAGCGATTGCGATAATCGTTGGAGCTTTTTGGGTTGACCAAGAGATTGCGATAATCCTTGGAGCTTTTTGTATTTACCAAGAGATTGCGATAATCCTTGGAGCTTTTTGGTGACCAAGAGATTGCGATAATCTTTGGAGCTTTTTGGTGACCAAGAGATTGCGATAATCCTTGGAGCTTTTGGAGTGACCAAGAGATTGCGATAATCCTTGGAGCTTTTTGGGTTGACCAAGAGATTGCGATAATCCTTGGAGCTTTTTTATTTTATTTTATTTTTTTTGTATAGGCTTTCTTAGATATGAAATGGTCACAAATGACTGATATTCAAGGGTTCTGTTTCCTTGATACCGTCAAGAGAAGCTAGCCTGTACGTTCCTGGTCCTATTTTGCTATCAATGACATAAGGACCTAACCAATTTGCCGCGAATTTGTCCCTCATATGGGATGGCAAATTAGAGTTTTGTTGGTTTTCCTTCAGAACCAAATCACCAACCCGAAAGTCTCTTAGGTGAACTTTCATGTTGTAAGCTCTCTTAAGCCGCTCTTGATAGATACGTAAGTGCTCGAGAGCATTAACGCGTTGTTCGTCAAGCAACGTAAGCTGGTCTAATCGGGCCTACCGCGCAGTGTTATCATCGATGAACTCCTGCATTGATATGCGCAGGGAAGGAATTTCCAACTCGAGAGGCATTACTGCCTCTGAGCCATACACTAGTGAAAATGGAGTTGCCCTAGTGGGCGTCCGAATGCTAGTGCGATAAGCCCAAAGGGCAAGTGGGATTTGTATGTGCCAATCCTTATGACTGTCTGCGACGATATTTTTAAGGATGGCGACTAGCGTTTTGTTTGACGCCTCTGCTTGCCCATTTGCTTGCGGATAATAGGGTGTTGAAAAGTCTATGCTGAATTTTGTACTTTGTGGTTAAAGCACGCACGTCTTTGTTCTTGAATGATGGCCCATTATCCGAGATTATTTTGGATGGAATACCAAAATGACATATGATGTAATGCAAAATGAACTCCGCAATGCGGGGTCCTATCGTAGAGGTTAACGGAATTGCTTCCACCCATTTGGTAAAATATTATGTGGCCGTTATGATAAACGTGTGACGGCCTGACGATGCAGGGGAGATATTTCCGATTAGATCGAGGCCCCACTACGAAAATGGCCAAGCAGACTGGACTATCTGTAGGGCCTGGGAAGGTGCGTGCATCAAATTGGCATGATGTTGACACTTTACGCACTTCTTGACATACTCACAACAATCTCGCTCTAAAGATGGCCAATAATAGCCCATGCGAAGAATGCGCTTTGCAATGGCCATACCACTGAAGTGGCCGCCACACGTACCGTCATGCGCTTGGGTGATTGCCCAAGTGGACTCTTGCTGGTCCAAACAACGAAGAAGAATTCCATCATAGCTTCGACGATACAAAATGTCTCCTATCAAGACATACTTAGCCGCTTTTTGCTTGAATGTTTGTTTTGCGGTGTGCGTCAATCCAAAGGGAAGATTACCTAATTTGAGGTAATCTCTTATGGGTAAATACCAGTCTTGTTGATCAGAAACCTCGATAGTATGAACAACCAATCCCTTTTGAAGTTCTTCCCTAACAAATGCTGAATGGGATAGAACTTGTAAGAATAGCATTGTGTTGCTATTAATGGGAGTGGGGGAAAATAAAGACCCCCAGTTGGCATGTTTCAAACAGTCTCGGATTCGAAAGAACTTATCCGTAGATGGTTCGATCTGGATCATGTGGACTCCTGGTGTCAAGTCTGAGCTTGCGCGCTCCATCGCAGGTTGCGATAAGGTTTTGACCTAAATGGTTGTTATATCACCAGAAAGGTCTTACGGGATTAGTGACCCCAAGGAGGCCATTGTGTTTGCAAAACGATTCGATGATCGAGGGAGTGCCTCGATGTCATACCACTCAAGTTTTGCCAGGAATTTATCCACGAGGGCTTTATAGGCCTTTAGAACTGGGCATTTGCATTGATATACCCCTTTGACTTGATTGACGATTAACAGCGAATCGCCAAAGATGTTCAGTATTTTGATGTTCATGGCGATTGCTGTTTGAAGACCTAGGAGCAAGGCTTCATATTCTGCATTGTTGTTGGTGCACTGGAAATTTAATTTAAATGACAGGGGCATTGGAGCGCCCTGTGGTGTGAAGAATACAATTCCTGCGCCACCACCTTGCTCGCATTTAGAACCATCAAAAAATAAGGTTATGTCGGCCCGAGACTCGTGCTTTTCGAATCTAGTGATTCTGAGACATGGAAGACCCCATCATCGGGTAGTTCTATGACTAGAGGCTGATTGTCTTCAAGAGGAGCCTCTGCTAGTTGATCGGCTATGACTTGTCCTTTTATAGATTTTTGCCCAATAAACTCAATGTCAAATTCCGTCAACAACATGATCCATTTTGCCGTGCGACTACTATGATAAGTACGACTCATCATGTATCGCAATGGATTCTCCTTAGACACAACATACGTAGTGTTGCTCAAGCATGTAGTGGCGTAGCCTTTTGGTAGCAAACACCACTACCAAGCAGAGTTTTTCAACGTATGCATAGTTAAGTTCGTAATCGACCAGGGTGCGGCTAAGATAGTAAGTAGCCTATTCTTTGTGAAGTTCATTCTTCCGGGCTAGCATTGCGCCCAGTGCCACCTCGATAGCCGAGATGTATAAGTAGAACGGCACACCTGGTCTAGGTGGTGCCAATACTGGAAGAAAAGCCAAGTACTGTTTGATTTCGTCAAAGGCTGACTGGCACTCGTCATCCCAATGAAATGTGACCCCCTTGTGCAATAATTTGTTCATGGGTCAGCATTTGTCAGATAATTGCGCTATGAAGCGTTTAATTGACGTGACCTTTCCTTGCAGACTTCTGAGCTGCTTGATAGTGGTTGGGGGAGCCATTTCAAGGATTGCCTTGACTTTGTTTGGGTCCACTTCGATGCCTCTCTTTGAGACTATAAAACCCAAGAGTTTTCCAGATGTGATGCCGAACACGCACTTCTTGGGATTCAGTCTGACATTATGCTCTATGAGGTGATCGAGAATCTTGCTTAAGTCACCGAGATGATCTGAGCGCAAGAGAGACTTGGCTAACAAATCATCCATGTAATATTCCAAAGTTTTGTGCATGTAATCGTGGAAGATATAAGTCATAGCACGTTGGTATGTAGCACCAGCATTTTTAAGGCCAAAAGGCATGACCTTATAGCAAAATGTCCCCCAAGGCGTTGTGAATGCCGTTTTGAGTTGGTCTTCGGGATTGATACGAATTTGATTGTATCCTGAGAAACCGTCCATTAGGGAGAGCATTTCATGACCTGTTGTAGCGTCTACCAATGTGTCGATGCTTGGCAAGGGGAAATCATCCTTAGGACTCGCTTTGTTTAGGTCTCGAAAGTCGGTGCATATGCGAATCCTCCCGTCGGGCTTCTTGACGGGAACCATGTTGGACAACCATGGTGGATAATCCACGCAGATGACAAATTGTGCATCCAATAGCTTTTGCAATTCGTCTTTGACCATCAAGGCCACTGTTGGGTGCATCTTTCTTAGTTTTTGCTTTATAGGCTTGATTTTCGGATCAAGCGTTAAGTTGTGCATGACTAGTCGTGGTCTAGTCCTGGCATATCTTTGTACGACCATGCAAAAACTTCCTTCTTCTCTTTGAGAAGGGCAATATATTCGGCTTGCTCTTCGAGGGAAAGGCTTACCCCCAGCTTGAGAATCCGTGGATTCATTGGATCTGTGCCGATGTCTACGTCAGTCGTCTCCTCGACTGACATGTGGGATCCGTCCTCCAACTGATGTGGAGTTGGGATTAAATGAATATCATCAGCTGAGTTAAGATCTGCGTTTGGAACCTCGGGTCCCTCTTCAGCTTGAAAGATATCCTGAGTTGTTCTTTGGGTAAAATGAAGCATTTCACCGAAAGGCCAGTACTCTGATGGTGACAATGGTGAATTGACGCGATCCCAGTCGATGGCATCCATGTCTAGATGCAATGACCATGATGGATCGGTCGGATTGTGGATGGGTGCGGTCAAATCAATGGAGATCATGTGGATGGAATGAATTTTGTCTCCAGAACCGCGGGTGTGATGACTTGATTCTTTTAGATGTTCCCTATACTCTGGATCTGGCTCTACGGGAATGGGCATGAATGGATCCTCTCTAGGTGCAAATTCATCTCTATGTGTGAAAAGGAAGGCGGGGTCTTCCCTTGGCACTGCTGTCATGATGGGATCTCGAGGTGGACGATGCTCATCTTGAATTTGGAGCCATAGGCCTAACACTTGGTCCCACCTCGCCGGGTCTACGTGCCATTCATGTCCTAACCGTATACCCATTTGTCCCATTAGATCTTCATGAGTTAGAGCACGGTGATGTCGTCGCGCATGTCTGAGATAGTCCATTTCAGCTTTGTCTTCTGAATCGCTTTCATAGATCCAAAATTGTTCATCCTCTTCAAGCATCTCGTTGCTTGCGATGTTGAGGACTCTTCCCGTTCCAGTGAATTAATCTGGTCCCATTACGATTGTTCCACTCTTAGTGGAGGGACATGATTCTTTTGAGACTGTGTTATTTCGTCTGGAACCTCTAAGGGGAATAGTTTCAAAAAAATGTCTGGAAGCCGTTGTTGTTCTCTTTGAGGATTGCTCTTCTGAACTTTCACCTCTCTCTAGCAAAGGAGAGGGATTATTGCTATTTCCAGGGGTGTTTTTAGACCATGGTAGATAATCCCCTAATGTGTATTCTGTGTTTGGATTGGCGTACGGGTCTTGTGCCAATCCCCCTTGTTGCCTATTTCTAGGCCTTGCATATTTTCAACCAAGATGTCTAATGGCAGGGGATGGTTGAACCCTACCCCCGACTTGTCATATGGCATCTGATATCTTGGTTGGCAAAGGATCCGCATCCCTTGCTCATATTTGCCTAGCCCATACCCATGCCAATTGCATTGTTCGAGATATTTTAGGGCAAATTCTGGGTTCGATAGATAATTGATGTTTTTGACAAAAGGCTCTTCATCTGTTTCCTTTTGTTCGCATGGTTCAGAACCATGATCAAGGCCCCCATACACAAAATTCGTCTAGTTGGGAGGGTAGCCTAGTGGAACAATTGTCCCTATGGGAAGGCGAGGTCTTCCCATGTCCTGCACTGACTCCAATGTTGGGGTTGCCACAACGTTTTGCACTAAGTACTCCCCTAGGCCTGTACTGGCCATCTCAACAGTGATTTTTGATGATTGGGTAGGAGGAAACGGTAGTCCTTCCTGAGTCCATTCTATGTTTGGTTGTTCAGGAATCTTGGTTTGTGTTGTGTTGGGTGTTTCCTTTGTTGATATCGTTGAAATCGTGGGCAACCCCTCTTCTAGAGGCTTAACCTCTTCCATGATTTTCTTTCCTTTTTCCTTCTGTTGGGCCACGGTAGGTGGCATTGATGATGAAGGAGTAGGTGATGAAGTCTCACCTGGCTGGGATTTTGCCTTGTTGGCCACCAGTGGTGCCTACGGTATTGGACCTCGTTTAGATGGATTTAATTGAAAATCCAAATGCGTTGATGGGAGGGTTGATTGAGGTATGAATTGTACCGCATTGCAATACTTGAAGGGCTCTAAGTCCATTGGGACTACATGTATTTGCCCTTCATAGGCATACTTCAAGCACTCGTGTGCGATCGAGGGGACACACTTCATGTCCCTGATCCAAGGCCGCCCTAGCAGTATATTATAAGCCATTTCACCTTCCAGCACATGGAACAGTGTGGGTATTGACTTTTTTCCTACCTGGATAGGTAGAACAACCATGTCGACTGTTGAGCAAATTGCATCGTTAAAAGCTCGCAGTGTGTACGTGGAAGCGGTGATGTGAGAGGCTGGCAGTTTTAAATGTTTCAACGCTGCAGTGGTTATAATGTTACTGGACGAGCCAGTATCTATCAACACTCTCTTGTACGGGATCCCGTTGACCCGCGCGATAACGTGCGGGGTGGATCCGACATGTCATTTGATATCGTTTTGACCTCGTCTTCTCTGAATGTGATGACAGGCTCCGTACATTGTTTCACATGTCCCACGAAGGCGTTGAAAGAATTTGCTTCGTGGGGTTGTACTTCAATGGCTTTTAAAATGTCCATAAGAGCTTCTCTATGGGGAGCTGATTGTTGAATAAGCTCGTAGATGGATAGCCTAGCCGACGTGGTCCGCAAACTCTACGTGAGTTTGGTTCGTATCGTGACCTCAGGTCTAGGCGGAGGTAACTACGTTGTTCATTGTTGAGGCTGCGATGTCGACGGAACTTCCCTCGTAGCTACCTCGGGGGCAACTTCTAGGTATCTTCTGTTCCTTGTTACAATGCTAATCATTCCCACAAATCCTTGCGCGGGAAGATCTTGTCGCACCTCGTTAATCTGGAGCGGTTTTGTCTGTGCCTCGTGGGCAGGTAAGGGGTCCTTGAATACCCCCATTTGTTGGTTGTTTGGTGCGATGGGGTTGTCCACGACCAATGTTCGGTTATCGATCAAATCCTGGACTAGTTCTTTGAATTTATAGCACCCATTTAGGTCATGTCCTCTCGCGCCTATGGAATCTGCAATACAATTCCTCCCTATACCCCCTAGGCTTGGGAATGTTAGGGTTAAAAATTTGGATTTCGCGAGAGTAACTAAATTTTCCGCCGACAAGCGGTCAAATAAGGAGTCCCTAGACTCCGCATACGGGGTGAATTGTCGCCTAGGGTGACGTCGCTGACATCGCTCCCTGTCTTCCGTTATCTCTTTCATAAGCGGGAGGCACCGCTCGGTAGTTAGCCTTTTGAGGCTGCGTTTCTTGCACGAGCGCGGGAACATTTATCGCAACTTGGTTGACTGTAGCGTGTTGTGGTTGTGTTGTCCCAGTTTTAGTGGTTTTATTCCACTCTTTCTTCTTAGGCTTGGCAATTGCACCTTCGCCTATCTTAATCTCTTCTATGACTCTGGATTGCACCAAAGATTCTTCTAAGCTGTCGTATTGTCGCAGTAACAATAGACCAGAGATTGATTTTAAGCAAATTTTTGCGAACATTTGTGTGAGGTCCGACATGGGAGGACGGTAGGGTAACTTAGAAAGTAAAAATTTCCATCGGTTCTCGTATGCTGCCATTGTTTCCTCCTCAAATTGTTTAAGGCTAGCAAGATCACTAAGTGATGCCTTCTTCCTTGTGTTGAAGGCGAAACGTTCAAGAAATGCATCTACTAGCTGATCTAAGCTGCTTATGCTGTGTTTGGGTAGTTGTGTGAACCAATCCGAGGCAGGGCCTACGAATGTGGTTATGAATTTTCTAAGCAATAATGCGTCATTATCTTGGATGCCGAAGCATTGGCTTAGAAATCATGTAACGTGTTCCTGTGCGTCCTCTTCACCTTTAAAAACTTCCAATTGAGGCAACTTGAAGTGTTCGGGGTAAAGAGGTGTAGGCACTGAGGGATGCACCGGATTATTGTGGAGTAGACGTAATGTGGGTTTTTGATGCCCAGCAGCTTTTGTCTCCACAGACTCCAAACGCTCCAATAGCGCTTGGTATGCATCAAAAGATTTTATTTCTTCCTCTCTTGTTCGCTCTTGTTGCAAGTTACGGTAAATTGGAGGCCTATGGAGGGGTGGCCGAATGGCATCCTTCCCACCTTTATGGGGAGTTTCAACATATTCCTCTTCTGGTTCATACTCCTCATAAAATTCTTGAGGAGTCTCTGGGCGAAACCTATGACCCTGATCAAGCTCTTGCTGAAGGTACCCATTATTGTTTCGGGGAGTTGCCTCCCTCTCGAATCTATGAGGTCTTGAAGGAAGAGCTTGACGAGGTCGTGGAGACCTGTACTGCACCAACGAATTACACCTCTCATACTGTTCAGCTTTTTGGATGTGAGGGGTTGGCCCCCTCTCAGGTATTTCATAGCGTAACTCATCTGCTTCGCGTTGCATGCGCTCTCTATCCAAGCGGTGTCGATACTCTATCTCCTGATGACTTTGTTTAAGCCGCATGATTTGGGCTTGACGGGCGATATACCTGGCGACAACTGGGTCAATTTGGTCTACCCTATTTTGTTCAGAAGGTTCAAATGTTCCTCCTATGGGTTTACCTCGATTTTGATGCTCTAAAATCTCAAGGGGTCGCTTCCCTCTGTCGAGGTAGGTGGTATGTGCTCGAGGTTCTGGCCTCAAGGGGTGATCATGATATCCTGGCTCGGTGCGGAAATGCAAGGTTCCCGCATTGTTTGTTGCCCTCGAGGAATGCGATGGCTTTCCTCGTACTCCCTTTCACGGGTGTAAAGGGGGTGGGCGGAGTTAGGTCACCCTATGTAAGGAGCCGTGCGCTCCAAATTTTGTCTCTCTATTCTGATGATAGGTAAAGAAGGGACGCCATATCCATGTTGCCCCTCCAAATGGATGGTGTGCCTGTCTAGCGCTTCATCGCGCGATGGCCACTCATGCCTAACTTCAAGAGGTGATTCTCTATTTATGTCAAGGTCTACATGTAAGGCATCTTCCCGAAAGGGGTTGCTTTGAATAGGCATACCCCATCGAGGATTCTGAATTGGATTCTTTTGTAGGTTAGACCTATAAGGCGGTATGACCAAATCCTCAGGACTCGAAGTGAAGGCGACTTGTGCCTCGCTTTTTGTGTACCTTCCGAGCTTCTGCCCTTGATTGGGCTTGACTGCGGGTGTACACCATTGCGGTGCTTCTATGCTATCTAAATAAGTTTTTATCTCATTTATGATATATATATATTTTTTTGTCTACACTAAGCAGAATTAAGCACACACATTCACAAAATTGTGATTATCTCTTTTAAGGATTAAATGGTGTGTCCTAAACTGGTTTAGTGCATTTTGATGTTTTGTTTTGTTTTTGTAGGTTTTGAAGATCATTTAAATGCATTATGACGACTCATATAACTCCCAAAACGATAGCCCCTTCAATATACCAACCAAGTCGATATACCAACCTCTCTATATACCCGCCATTACGAGAGGGAGACTATAGGTACGTGAGAGTAGAAGGTACGTGGTACGTAGGTGGTACGGAAGGGGGATTGTCCTGTTAATGGCACCTACCATAGAAAACTTATCCTCGTGCGCATGGGAATCACCCCAGCGACACTCGGTCTGTCTTCATCAGGATTTACGCCTAACAATAGTTGACAATCGGGAAATGGATGCAAATCAAGCCAAGGTGGTGATGAAATCCACCAATGGTCTTGATCAAGGGTTGGGGTCTTACGACCAGCTCCTTGGTTTAAAATTGTTTCGTGATGTGTGTGGGATTCGTTTTATTCAACAAAAATGAAACAAGCATACATGACTTTTCTTATGCAATGCAGGACAAGATGAAAACAATCAAAGGAACAGAAATAGAAACAAAAAATATAACAGAGATCATGAAAATCTCTACCTCTTCTCTGGCCTGCTCCTGTTGTCTCTGAATTTCTGCTCTGGAAATCTGCAGGCAGGAATTTGTCCCTCTGGGAGACGAATTGTAGAACAGAATTCGTCCCTCCCAGAGATGAATTTGAATTTGTCTCAGGGTCAGACGAATTTCAGAAAAGAATTCGTCCTCGTCAGAGACGAATAGCAGTCTGCAACAAAAAAAAATGTACCTGTCAAGCACAAACACAAAAATTTGATCAGTTTTCTGTGATTTCAAAAACCAGGGAATAGGGTCCCACCGTGATCGCCACTGAAAGCACGAGATTCCGGGCAAAGGAAACACTAATTATGCAATGTAAGACGAAATGTAACGCTTTAACCTTATGTGCCGAAACAAAGGAAAGAGACAATTTGGAAAGGAAAGAAAAGATGTAAAGAAATCACAGCCCTCTTTATTCAAATATCTTATCCTCGGTTACATAGACGTCTCCTCCCTTTTTAGGGGCTAGGAGCGTTAAATTTGTCTTTGTTACAATGTGTGACTTAGTCTTCCTCCTTTCGCGTGCCCACGATTGCAATGGGTGGGCCAAGATGATGCCGCCGCTGATGTCGATGAGTTCTTAACCTCCGCTGCTTCTCCTACGAAAAAAGAAACAACTAAGACGTCAGTAGCATTTGCCTCAAATGAAAAGTGTTTGTTCTCTAAAACTAACGAAATATGTATGTAAACATTTTCCTGAAACAGTAATTACAGTGAGTCCAAATGGCTTCAAAACTTGACAGAAGATAAGAAAAGTTACTAGAAGGCCATTGCCACTGAGACAGCTGACCAATCTGCCTTCAACTGGAATTCGTCCCTGGGCAGGACGACTTCGATCGCACTCGTCCCCGGGTGGGACGAATTCTTCGTGTTGAAGAAGCCGACCTGTCGCTGCTCCAATGTCGGATCCCGAGACCTGCAAAATGCTTGCAAATAGGGGGGTTATGTAATTGGGGCCATTTTGGGACGACCCAGATGGTCGGATTCTCCCAATTTGGCCTCCACCCTCGGGAATTTGACCTCGACACCTGCAAGTCAGCGAAACAACAAAGCAACACAAAACATACTAGAATCTGACCAAAAGTTACAAAATTGCAGCTATGGGTTAATCAAACCTAATAACACAAAATGCAATCTAAAAAGTAATATAAAATGCTTTAAAACTTAAAATAGGACTTGGGAGGTGCGGGGGTGCCCAAGTGGGCCTCCCACCGTTGGCGCTTGATTTTGGAGCCAATCCACCAGGGATGGGCCCAAAACCTCTTAGGATTGGGGGGTCGGCGAATTGGTTGGTTCAGGTTTCCATGTTTTGGATTTGGGTCGGGTTCGAGCTTCCAAAGGCCACCCAACAACCTCCCTTGCAAAAGATATTGGTGGATGTGGGAAGGTGAACCAAAAGGGATGCAAGTGGGTCTTCAACTCGGTAGCACTTCATTGCTTGAAAACTCCTTCAACCTGTATATTTTGGGTGAGAAAAGTCCCACCTTTTATAGACCCAAGGGGTCTCTTTTGGGAGGGAAGCACAAATGCCATGTGTTGGTCATAGGCGCCATGTGGCGCCTTGTCTTCCCATGAGGGAGGGGAGTCCTCCATTGACTTGAGCTTTGATAAATGCCTTTTGTGACAGTCTTCTAACGGCCCCTCTGTCCACCTACACACGCGTGCAAGGAAGGAGTCATTAACTGACTGTTATGGGCTGCCACTTGGCACCATTTGTCTTTTTGCCCGTTAAGCTTAGAATTCGTCCCACCTAGGGACGGATTCAGAATTCGTCCTGGGGTGGGACAAATTCTATTTTGAATTCGTCCCTGGGTGAGACGAATACTGGGAAAAGTGTCTAAGTGTGCCAAATTGCTTCTTGACCTTACAAAATTGCTATGAAAGTGGTTAAGACCACTGTTTAACCTCTGAGGGCTGCCCCTGGGGCTGTGTTTGTCAAAACGATCAGTGTTTGCAGTCACATAATTGGGTTGGTGCTGTTTTGGTGTCTACACAACTACCACGTTATGCTAAAGTGTAATGGAAGTCCTATAAAAGGTAGTACAATTAAGAGAGAATAAATATGAAAAAAAATTGTTTGCATGCTTACCTCCTCTATCATTTCTAGGATACTTGATATCTCATTTAAACTAATTATCCAGTAGTGCTTTAAATTACTTGAGTTTTCCAAAAGCCTCATCATTGGTACAACTAGTGTACAACCATACATACTAGGATAAAATCATCAATAAAACAAATAAAGTACTAATTCCTAGATAGAGATGGCATATCCATGGGTTCACAATTATCACTATGAATGATCTCCAAGGGTCATTTGGCATGCTTAGTTGTCCCTTTTAGAAAGGACATTTTATGATGCATCCCAAAAATAAATTCTGCATAGACACCTTTAGGAGATTGATTTAAGAAAAGCCCAATAATCAACTGATGATGACTCAAAAACCTCCATGATCCATAGCTAAGATACCCAAGTTTATGATGCCATCACTAACTAACATCATCTACCTATGCCACCTAAGAGATAAAATATTTCCTCCAAGATAAGGAAGTGGAAAGAATCATCTCTCACCCATCTTGTACATTTGATTTGACTTATCATAGTACTCTAAGGTAGTTGTCTTAAATCCATCATCAATATCATTGATCATCCATTAATTGACCCCCTTTTATTTGTATGGAGTATATAAAATATAGACAAAAGAAAATATTATGATCTACACATGGAAAACGAAGAACCTCATAAAATTAGGAAGAAACAATACTATCCTCACTATGGAAGAATAAACCCTAATTACAACAAGCCCTATAGAATGTTGTGTTTTATGGTAATATAGAAGGAATCAATGCTTGGTCATGTGTTTATTTGACTTTAAATTTGTAATCCATTTTTAAAAATAAGTTGATGTCCAATATGTTGAATGAACAACTACATATGGTTTTGAGGTTTCACCGTTATGATAATTTTCATCTTGAGCATAGAAGAGAGAAGAACCAACATACCCTTTTTTGGCTGCTTATTTGAGATTCTTGATTTATATCTAGAAGAAATATACTTTGTGTCCTTTCTATTTACAATAGTGCAAACTAGATTCTTTATTTTTTAAGCATTCTCAATATTGATTACTTCCTCTACATAATTCTATATGGTGAGAGCTGATTCTTACACTATCGCCTTCAATCCTAGTGGTAAAGAAGGTACTTGTACAATTCATCGAGAAAAGAAGGACAAAAATATGCAGACATGAAGCATCTAAAATACAAATATAGTTACTCATATGTCTTAGAAATGTTTTCAAACACAATGTTTGAGAAGCTTCATGTATTTCTTAACATCATTACCAACATACTTCTTCAAAATTCCTTCAGTAGTGTGGAAATCATCTTTAAACATATGAATTGACTCATATATTCATCCCTAATTTCAAAAGAATCCATAGCGAAGGTAACAACCTTTACCTTCATAGTATTGATTTGTGTGGAATCAACGCAATCACACAATCCCAAAATTTTTTCAAGCAATTCCATAGGATTATTAATGTTGCTCACATAGATTTCATAATTTTTTTCAACATAATGAGCTATCACACCAATGGTCTTATCCTTTTTATACCTAAATAATTGCTTTATTTCACGAGAACTACTACGTAGATATTTTTAATTAACATATTTAAGCAAATCCCTTGTTTTGAAGAAAATATTCAATCTTGATTTCCCAAGTATCATAGTTTGGACTATTTAGAAAGTGCACATATTGATCTATAAATTTCTTACTCATACAAAATTCTGAATGTAATTGTGACCAAAAGCAACACTGCCAAGAGCTTGAAAATTTTTGCAATTTTAAGGAAGGACTCAAAACACTTATATATAGGAAAGTTATCCCAAGAATTTTATCTCTAATATCACATAAAATACCTCAAAAAATATTTCAAAAAAATAAAATAAATAAATTTATACCTATAACAAATGGGGATGCTACCATATGTCATTGCATGAGTGGTTTATGGTATGCAAATTGGGCAATGAATGGACAAATAAATAATGAATGATAAGTCACCACATGTTATTGTCTTTTGTAAGAGGGTGCCAACTAGGTGTTGACTTAATAGGCCACTAGATATAGTATACCACTGAACCAAGTTGTGTCATGTGTCATGCTTTGATTTGCTCCAAACTTTATAATTTGTCAAGTTTTTTATTATCTATCTAACATATCGATCAATTGGTTTGAAGATATGTCAAAATCTAATAATCAAACACATTTTTATACCAATAAGTGTGTCATCCACCTCATTGTTCTTGTCGTATCATCCTCTTCCATATCACATACCATGTTATCACATGCAATATCAATGTTTTCCATGGTAGCACCTACCACATCTCCTGCCACATCAATAGGTGTAATATCATCATACATCACAATATTAGGTGTCATGCCATCATATACCATGTCATCAACGAGTGGCCTGTCATCAATAAGTGACACATCATCAACATGTCTCATGTCATTAGGATTTTCCACATTAGCATACATGGAGCTAAGGGAGATGGAGTCATCAATAGGTATCATGTCATCAACATATGTCATGTCATCAACATGTGTCATGCCATCATAAAACATACCATCATCAAAAACTACAATATTATAATTGTTGATGTAATAAACAAAAATCCAAATGTAAAATTTAACAGTAGTATTTTCAAATAAAAATTGAAAGTAAAAGTGATTCTATATTTGATATCTAGAAGAGCAGTGTTGGGCATGACTGCAAACGTATGACTTAGTTAGTCCAGCGTGGATATATAAATTTAAAAGTCATAAGAATGAGGTTGAGGGACGTCCATCGCTTTTTTAATAAAATCAAGTGGCTGTTTTAGATGCAATTACTTTATGTCCATTTCATTTTAAATGTGTCCCTTAGAATTGACACTTACTTCACGCGAATGGTTGAACGGCCATTTACTTTTAAGATGGAGACACGTAGCGGCTATAAATGTAACCGCTTTGTATCTTTTCGTTTTAAATGAGTGCCTGGTTAGGTCTCCTACCAATGGAGGCTATTATTGTATTTAATTTTGTTTCCAAAAAAATTTCATATAAAAACCAATGATGAATGATGTTGGATAAATGCTTAAGAATTTAACTCTATTCGTTTTTTCTTTTTAGATAGGGAAATTGCCAACTACTTTCTTTTGAATGATTGGTCATAGGATCAAATCATATTACTTCTACTCTAGCATCAAATCATGGAGTTAAACATAGCTCAAAGTGAGGGAAATCCTAGGTAGCTCGGAGTGAGGGAAACCCTAGGTAGCTCGGAGTTGGTACCGCTAACATCAAACTGATGTACACTCAATGGATTCTAGTCAGACTACTATCCCCTGGGCATGCCCGCAAGGTTTGAACCTAGGTCTCCTCTGGTAAGTGCCCAATGTCTTACCAATCCACCTAGCCCTCACGGATACTTTTATTTGTGGGTACATAAAGAGCTCGCCTCTTAATTAACTTCAAAATTTTCGATCCAATCATTTTTTTTCACTTGGTTATATGAGATTAAGATTGTTTCATTGCATAGTGATATTACAATAAAGTTTAGATTTAATCAATGCATTCTTTGGCAAAATTTAAACTAGTGGAATTGCAATAAAGTTTAGATTTAATCCATGTATCCTTTGGCAAAATTTAAACTAGTGGTATTACAATAAAGTTTAGATTTAATCCATGCATCCTTTTATGCATCCTTTGGCCATATTTAAACTTTGGTCTCCTCTTAAACAATTGAGCTAATACCACTTGATATATATAAGTTTACACAGGGTTTATGAGAGGTCCTGGTCTCCTTTTATCTAAGAGATGAAAAATCCTCTCTAGCTGAGGTTTGAACTTGAATCTTCTAGATGAAAATATAAAAAACTTATCCCTTAATAATTTCTAATTTTTTTTATAAAACTAATATTTTTAATATTTTATCCAATAATGTTTAAAAAATGATATTGTTATGTAATTTTAATTGGCTTAATTATTAAAACTTTAAAATTTAAATGTAAGTTTCAAATAAAAAAATTAAAGTTGTATATTTTCGGTGATTATTTTTTTTGTTTTCCTTTTATCAATCATAATATAGTTTGAAACTATAATCAATAAAAGTATTTTTAAAAAGTATGGTCATTTTGATAATAGCAAATAGTTTGTATGAAATTGTAATAATTAGATTATTTTTTACCAATCATTCATTCGACATGTTTAATTCTTGTATAATTAAAAAGTTAATTTTATTATAATATTATTATTTTTAATTATTTATCATTTATATTTTAAAAAGTTATATTGAATTTATTTATTCTTTTGAGGAGGTTTAAGGTTCAAATCGTAGAGTGGACGAGTGTGAGGGGGTGGGTGTGTGGTGGTTGTGTTAAATTCCTATTGATAAGCATAGCTCTCGGATTTACAAGGGGTTATGTTTGGAAGGAGACTTCTAAGCCCTTGTGTGTTGGTCATAGGGGTTTCTCACTCTAACCAAATAAATATATATATATTGAATTTATTTATATTTAGTATAAATAAAATAAGTAGTCATTTAATGCAAATGTGAATATTATAGACACTAAAAATATTACATTAGTAAAGACATAACAAATAGAAGGTTAAATATTTTTCTAATTAAATGATCTTAAGGGTATTGCCTTGTTTAAAAATTATATTTTTTGGTTTTTTGAAACATCTTACAATATGCAAATCTACAAAATCTAGTTAGCAACCACTAAAAACAATCTACAATTATAAGAGGTTGAAGACATACTTGTGTTATGTGATGGTGATCTTTGAAGAGGTATTATCAATATTAACATCCAAAAAACAATGCAAAATTCTCAATTTTTCATTCTAAAGGTATTTTGAAGTTATGAATTTATATCTTAAATGAGAGAGGGTGATTTGCCTATGATTATAAGGTCATAAAAATATAACGTATTTACCAATATATGACTATCCTAATGTTAAATGTAGATATTATTTTGTGTCATGCAACATCAAAAACCATAATTGAAAAAGAATTAATGAATCTTCTTATACGAGGCATGCAGAGCCTACTTAAGCCCATACAAGAACATGGTTAGATGACACACTAAGGAGGTTAAAACCTAAATCTCAAAACTTGGTATTTATTTCATGTAGATCTCCTCCTAAAGATCACAATGAAAAAATACACTCTCCACATCCATTTGATATAAATTCCAACCATAGGAAGCAACTATAAATAGAATAATTAAAAAAAAATCCATCTAAGCAATTGGAGAAAATATATGTGAATAGTCAATTCCTTCTTTTAAGAGAAAACTTTAACAATAAGGTGTACCTTGTTCTTCCTTACCTCACCATCTAAAGTATAATTGGTCTTCAAGTCCCATTTGCATTGAACAATATTTTCCCTTATATAAGAGGTATAAGTTCAAATTTTTAATTATTCATCAAATATTAATGCTCAAAAAGTATCATATCTTCCTATTTTGGCTAACCCTTATCTTGGAAATAGGTGAAAATATTTATAGAATTAACAACCTTTGAGAGCAAGGCCTGAGAACTAGCCTTCTAATGTAACCCCTTAGAAATATTTTTGAAAATCTAGAAGAAGTGTTTGAACCTAGTTGGGTGTTATATAATCCATGGAAGATTGAGACATATTCTATAAAGAAGAAATCTTAGAATCCAAAAGTGAAGCATCCAAAAAATATTCACCATCTACCTCAAATTCTAGTATAGTACAATTTAGCTTGGAAGGATTGATTTAATCAACACTTGAGTAAAAATATAATGATGTTGGAGAGGGTATTGCCTAAAAATGTGAAAAATTATTAGGCTCAACTCTAATATTCTCACTAGAGGTTGAAGATGCAAAAATAACTATAATGATATCAATAAGAATCTTTTAGGAAGTTTTTTAAACAATTAGTGAGAGTAGAGGATCTATATCCAAAATATTAGGAGGATATCCTAAAGGAGTTTCTAGAATGACCTCATTAGATTCACATCTCATAAACTAATAACCACTCATATCTAGGTAACATAGAGATGATATATAGCATCGTATAAATGCATTTATGAATATTGTATACCTTTTCCTTTTAGGTGCAATTAGGTATACATATGGGCCAATATTGTAGATCCAAATATATAGAAGTAGGACACATTGGGCTTATTTATTTTTAGTCTCTCAAGAGAAGTCATTCCCTACATAGCTAGGGTTACAATTTGGTTAATGATATGTGCTCCGTAAATGATTGTTCCATCCCCTTAGCATGTAACATACATTAATAAATCTCCTTAATTATCCTATTCTTTTTTTCAACTACCACATTATGATCTAAAGTGTAATGCAAGTCTTATAAAAGGCAATACAATGAAGAGACAATAAGTTAGAAAATGTTGTTTGTATGCTTACCTTCTCTATCTATTCTAGGACCCTTGATTTAAACTAACCATCTAGTAGTGCTTTGAATTCCTTGAATTTTCCAAAATTCCCATCAATTGTATAACTAGTTTACAACCATAGATACTAGGATAAATCATCAATAAAAATAAAGAAAGTACTTATTCCTAGAGAGATATGGTGTACATATGGGTCTATAATTATCACTATAAATGAGCTCCAAGGTTCATATGGTATGCTTAGTAGTCCCTTTTAGAAAGGACCTTTCATGATGCTTCTCCAAAATACACCCCTTATAGATACCACTAGGACATGGATTTAGGGGAAGCTCAATAGACAAATAATGATGACTCAAAACCTCTAGGACCCATAGCTGAGATACTCATGTATGTGATGTCATCACTGACTAATATCATCTACCTATGCGACAATAGCAACAAAATATATCCTCCAAGAGAAGGAAGTGGAAAAAATTATCTATAATGTAACTTGTGCATTTGATTTGACTTATCATACTACTTTAATGCAGTTGTCTTGAATCCATCATCAATATCCTTAATCACACATTGATCAATCCACCTTCTTATTTGTATGGATGATGTAATATATAGACAACATAACATATTATGGCATACACTTAGAAAACAAAGAACCTCATAAAACGAGGGAGAACCAATATTATCCTCACAATGCAAGAATAAACTCCAATTATAACAAGGTTTGCAGAATGTTGTGCTTTGAAGTAATGTAAAGGCGTCAATGCTTTGTCATGTGTTTTGTTAACCTTGAATTTGTAATCCACTCATCTAAGGAAGTTTATGTCCAATATGTTGAATAAACAAATACATATGATTTTGAGGTTTCACTATATGATAATTCTCATAATAAGCATATAAGAGAGAAGCATAAATACAACATTTTTTGGTTACTTCCCCAAGCTTCTTGATATCTAGAAAAATATACTCTGTATCCTTTCTTCTTACAAAAAATTAAAACTAGCTTTTTAGTTTTCTTCTCACCTTTCTTTGTTTTTTTGCCAATCTCAATCTTGATTACTTGTTATACATGATGCAAATGGTGAGAGGATGATTCTTACACTGTTGCCTTCAAGCCTAGTAGTAAATAAGGTACTTATATACTTCATCAAATAAAGGAGGATAAAAATATGGGAAGTACACATGAAGCATCTCAAATACAATAATAGTTCTCATATTTCTTAGAAATATTATCAAAAACAACGCTGAGAAGTTCAATGTTTTTCTTACCATCATCAACAAATTTCTTCTCCTTCAAAATTCCTCTAATAGTGTATATATCATCTTCAAACTTGTTTAACTAGCTCATATACTCATCACTAGTTTCAAAAGAATCCATAGTAAAGGTAGAAATATTCCTCCACATTATTGATTTATGTGGAATTAATGCAATCACACAATCCCTAAAATTTGTCAAGTAGTTTCTTAGGATTGTTAATGTTGCTCACATGGATTTCATAAATATTTTCAACATAATAAGTTATCACACCAAGGGTATTATGCTTCTTATACCTAAATAATTGCTTTCTTTCATAAAAGTTAGTTCATAGTTGACATATTTAAGCAAACCCTTGTTTTTAAGCAAAGATTCCATCTTGATTTTTCAAATGACATAGTTTGGACTATTCAGCAAATGCACATACTGATTTATAAATTTCCTACTCAAATACAAAATTTTACATGTAGTTGTGACCAAAAGCAACACTGTCAATAACTTACATTTGTACAATTTTAAAAAAGACTTAAAACACTTAATTATGAAAAAATTATTGCCCTTAAAATTTTAGCCCTAAAATCATACAAAATGCTTCTAAAAACAATTGAAAATTAAAAAAAAAAAATAATAATAACTTTATACCTATACCAAATGGAAAGGCTATCATTTATCCTTGCATGAGTGGTTGAAGGGTTGCTAATTAAACAATGAATGGACAAAGAAATAATATATAAGATTCCACCAAAGGGTTGCCAATTAAACAATGAATGGACACAGAATTGTCCTATGTAAGAGAGTGCCAATTAGATGTTTACTCAATAAACCACTAAATAAAATAAACCAACTTATACCATGTGTCATTCTTTGATTTGTTCCAAAATTTATAATTTATCATCATATTTATTATTGATTGTTAAACATCTCAATCAATTGGTTCAACGACACGTCAAAATCTAACAATCAAACACATTTTTATACCATAAATGCATCCAGCAACAACCCTTTCCATATCACATACCCTGTTATAAGAATGAGGTGGATGAACGTCCATTTCATTTTAAGTTAAATCATGTGGCCGTTTTAAATGCGAGTACTTTACGTCCATTTCATTTTAAATGCGTCCCTTAAGATTCACCCACACTTCGCACGATGGTTGAACGGCGGTTTCGCTTTAAGGAGACACGTAACGGCTATAAAAATAATCGTTTGATATCCTTTTCATTTTGAATGAGTGCCTTGTCAGGTCATTTTCATATTAATTAATTGGACGTGTGTATCCAAATCTACGCAATGATGTTGGATGGATGCTTCTTTACGAATAGCAATTTAATAAATTAATTAATTTATTTTTCTTTGGTCAGCTCTTGATTAACTTCAGAACCATGCCGCAGTCACACTGCTTTTTCTTTACATAACGTTTTTAATATCCCATATAGCAATTTCATGTTTAAAATATAATTTTATTATGGTCTTAATAATTAAGATATCTACGAATAGCAATTTAATAAATTAACTAATTTATTTTACTTTGGTTACCTCTTGAATAACTTCAGAACCATGCCGCAGTCACACTGCTTTTTCTTTACATAACGTTTTAATATCCTATATAGCAATTTCATGTTTAAAATATAACTTTGTTATGGTCTTAATAATTAAGATAAAAAAAATTAAAATGGAAGTTTTAAATAAAAAATTGGTTGTATAGATTGGTGATTATTTTTTAGTTTTTTTTTTTAATTAATTATTATATAGTTTGAAACTAAAAATAAAAACAGTATCAAGAGGGCACTAAGACCCTTTATAAAAATTTGTGTAAACTCATTTTAATCAAGTGACATTAGCTCAACCCATTAATACTTTAACATTTGAGGAGACCAAGGTTCAAATCTTGCCAAATAATACGTGGATAATATCTGAGCTTTATTGTAATACCACTATGTGATAATGTGGTAATGATGTAATACTCGTGGGTTCCATTTCAATCCCTTAGAACTAATTGAAAAAAAAAAGTAACTTATTTTCAAAAGAGTGGTAATTTTAATAAAAAGTAATTAATTTGAATGAAATTAGGATATTTAAATTACTTTTATCAATCATCCATTATATTTTGTTTTTAGATAGTTAAATTTTTTAGTTTATTGTAAGATTTTTTTTAAAGATTATTACAAAATATTTCTTTAAGAGTTATATTCAATTTATTTATATTTAATATAAACAAAATATGTGGTAATTTAATAATAAATATATTTTAAATCTTATAAAAACTAAAAATGCCACATGAGTATATACATAAGGTTAAATGTGTTTTTCAATTAAATGACATTAATGGTATTTTATAGTCTAAAATTCATATCCTTTGGTAGTTTGAAACGTCTTGCCATATAGTCTCATAAAAAATTGACATGGATGATAAATATAATGAATTTATAAGTTATCCTAGATTAATGTATATTTAATAATGATCAAGGCAACAATGAAAATTTTTTGATCTCAAACTCTAATTATTAGTAGTTATGTGAAGTCAAAATTAGAAGATAAAAAGTTGACTAGTAAGAAGTATATATTTTGTTGTTAGGTATCCACAATGGGAATGGATCCCAAGTAGACCCCACTAGCATAGTAAATAAATAAACTCAAATCAATAAATCTAAAAGAGATAATCATAACAACTCTTCCAAAATAATGGTTCAAAATATATCTTGTCATATGACAATGTTAGGGTATAGAATCCCATACTATCATACCTAAAGTTTTAAGTAAAATTGTGACTCATAAATATTAAAAGAAACACACTAATAGAGGGCATTTGATTCCCTTTATTAAGAAAGGGAATGGTGAAAAAGAGGTGGACTAGCCAAGGGAGGGTGGAAAGAAGATAATAATGGTTTTTAGATAGATATATAGGTAAAAGTAGGAAGATTCCATAAATTTTTAAAATTCATTTTGGATTTATAAATTTTGACAAAATCCACGGAGTTTTTTCTTTTAATTTTGCATTAATTGGTATTGAGAATTGTGATGTGGAATCAAATGAAGCTGAATTTTATATTGATAAGAGGTGTTTAAATATATACAAATTACAACCCTTAGATTGAGCAACCAACCCCTTGGAAAGAGAAACCAATTCCCAAATTGGGAAGATAGGCTTTTATCCAAAGGCTTATTTCAAGGATTGACCTTCATCAATCCAACTAGCAACATCCCTCTAGAAGATATTACCAACTATCTTATTCTAGATTATTTCTACCATGTCCAACATGAGCAAAAAAGTCTCACATTTTATAATTTATTAAAAATTAAAAATAAGACTAAGCCCCTACAAGACTAAGTCCTAATAAGCCTAAGCTTAATCTAAGGTTTTATTAATTCTAAAAACTTAAACCTTAGTCTAACAAATGATATCCTCATCATACCTCCCCACAATGGAAGTATTGGAATCCAATGGTTTTATAATAGAAGTGGTTCTATTTGGAAGAACTCAAGTTAGATGAAGCAAAAACTAAAAATCATATGCTGAGTGGGTAGGAGTACTAATAATGTCAATAATGCCAAGAGGTGTCTTATATAGAAGATAAAACTTGGTTACAACATGATTACCAACCCAAGAAAAAGCTTGAGGAAGTTGTTGAGGACCAATATACTACTACTAAATCTATGGAGACTGCTTCAAATCAGAATCCTATTGATTTGGAAAAGGTTATTCTTGTTGAATAGATGAAAAAGTAGAAAAAAGAGCAGTTGGAGTAGTAGGAGAAGGTATTGAAAGAGGAATGACCTCCTTATGTAGAGAAGTTTGTGTACTTGGTGCTAGTGTATCCTATGGCTTGCTAAATATTAATGTAGTATTTTTTGGCTGAATGGTGTAGAGTATGAGTGTGGTATTCCTTTTGCAATGAATGAGAAATATTTTATTTTAAATATGCATTGTGTATGTATTTTTAAAAGCATTATATTGAGTTATCTTTGCATATTGATAGGGCTTTCCTAGAATTAGACTACAACAATATATTGGAGTCACATCATAAGTGACTCTATCCAAATAGTGTGGGCCAACTACAAAGGACACAGTGTAGGTTTCTATGATGAAGAAGGAGGAACATACATCATTCCATCCAAATGGGTATGGATGAGAATGGAGTTGTACAAAAAGAAACTTATTGACTACGACTCTTGAAATTAAGTTTTTTTGGGAGCCATTATTGATGATACAATCCATAGATTATTTGTGAGTGAGTTGGGCTCGTATGATAAACAAATATTCATAACCACATTCATATATATTTTGTGTTAGTAAGGTACTATTGTGGAGCTAATCCTTGAGCTCATCATACTTATTGGTTTCTCCTATAATCTCAAGAGGACCATCTTGCGGCTCCTCAAGTTGATATTCTACAACAATATTCTTCCTCTTTCTAAAGCACTCAGATTCCACATGGCCTCTCCTTTTACCATAATCCTAAAATTTCTTATTATTGAAAGACAAATAAGAAGAGATAGAATAAGGATAATGAGGAGGAGGAAAGGAAGAAGAGGTCTTTATTTTTTGTTGATTTTGTCATTGTTTGGGCACTCTCATGGTGTCTAAATATTGAGACCCACTTGCTTGAGCTGTATACTTCTCCTCTATAAGTCGTGCTTGAGTAAACATTGAATTTGAATTAGTGATAGCGGTATATTTAAATTCCCTAAAAAGTGGTTCTTGCAATCCACTCTTGAATTTGGTGACTAGTGTTGCAGAAGATTCTTGGATACCAATTAAAATCCTTAATTTGTTAAACTGGTCGATGTACACTTGGACACTCATGTTGTATCCTTTCCTTAATCAAACCCATTTGAAGATAAAATATTCTAAATAGTTTAAATGATAGAAAGTATCCTTCAATACCTTCACCAAATCATCCCAAGTATGAAAGAGATCTTGTTTTACTTTGGTGGTCCATAATAAAAATATTAGTTGTACCAAAATATTTTAATATAGCAAATGAGACTTGTTTGTCCTTTAAAATTTTACTATAAGCAAACCATGTGTCCATAATGAGGATCTAAATATTTAGGACCTTGGTATTATGGGACCCATCATAAATTTTGACCTCATATTTTACTTGTGAAAGGTTAGTGTCTTAACTAGTACCACTAGGGGTAGTAACATTTGTGACCTTATTGGCCAAAATACTAACTACTATAACTATTGTAGCCATTTATTCTAGAAAATTAGTAGTCATTTGTGATATTGTGTAAGTTAGTAGTAAGTTTAAATAAAGGACCTAAAGGGGTTACAATGATTTTATGATTTTTGCCTAAATAATTGCAAATAAAAAGGTGTTTAATGCAATTTTACAATGCTTTTGGAAGGCAAAATTTTTAAAGCCTTAAAAATATTTTTCAATCTTTTCCCCCTTTACAAAAATTTATTTGTTGAAAATTTAAAATTAATCCCATTTTAAAAAATAAAAGTTTGGCACCTTAAACTGGGAATAGTCAAAATAAAACTTGGTTATGTTGGAGAATATTACATTATTTGGTAAATGCCAATGTACCATCTTGGTACATTCTTATAAATATTATATTTATTGTTGTGTAAGTAAATAGTTTATGTAATGTAATAATGTGTAGTAAATGTATAATTTCCATGTAAATAAGTGTGCAATTGTTATATGTGTAAATGTGCACAAGTGTCCTTTATGTAAGTGTGCAGGTGTTCTTAGATTAGGAATGTGAAGAGTTGTAAAGAAGGAAGAAGTTCAAGAGCAACATATGAGGAGTCACATTGAATTATATATTTATGACAAAATATTGTAATAACCATCAAATGTGCATAACTTTATGCTAGCACTAGTAGACCTTTATTCAATAGTATTATCAGTATTTTTATGTGCAATATTATGAGCATTTTTTATATGATTATTCTATGAGTATTGTTATTTATGAGTTATTATTTGATTCATTATATTGTAACTTCATTATAGTAGATATTGTGGTTATTTTAATATAATATTTACATTAGTATTAAAGCTTCAAAAGCTAACAATGGTATTAAATACACAATAAGATTGCTTGCACAAGATTTAAAAATAAGCTTATTTCCATTGTGATAAAACATGTTAGAGTCTATCTACTTTAAAGGGAGATAGATCTAGATTCTATGTGGAAGTTGTAAAGGCTGTAGTATTTTTATAGTTCTAGAAATAACTAGTTAAGACTACGACTCAACAATAAAATCTAAATATTGAGATAAAGTGAGGGTCTATCCACTAGATTAAAGAATAACCAATGAAGACTAGGACTCAGCTATGGTATTTCCACTTGATTAAAATTTTCTACTAGGTTGAAGGATAACTAGTGAAGACTAGGATTCATATTTAGATGAATCAACTTGAAGATAGTTGATTACTCAGTCCTAACATTAATAGAAGGTTTCAAGGATATAAATCTCTTGACATTGAAATTTCTCTCAAGGAAAGAAAATTATTATTAATTGGATTTGTTTATAGTTTGAATATTGCAAGAAGCAACCAACTCAAAAAATGTTGGTCATTCAAGATATTGCCATATTGATTTAGATATTAGATTCTCTAGTAAGGAGGAGAGTTATATTGTATTATTAGGAACAACCTAAGAAATTATTGCGTTAAAAATAAATCTACACAAGTGAGAAGCTCCTTACAATAGATAGAGAAGACTTTCATATTCGAATGTGAGAAGGAAAAAACCTTTCTTTAAGTGGATATTGATTCAAGTTGTAAACTATGAAAAGTTTTAAGTCTCAAATATAGACATCCTTGAGATATTGACCTTTGAAAAGATAGATTGAGTCTACCTATTCCAAGACTTTATTCAAAATAGAATAAATTCTATAACATTGATTTAGATCTTGAAGATAGATCTTGAAATTGATATTTTTAGATTTATATCTTAATAAAAAGACCTTGATAAAAAGGTTCTATTGACCTTGATAGTTGGACCCTATTGACCTTGATATTTGGTCCAAGAGAAGAGGCCAATATTAAAAAACTCTTCAAATATAGTGTTAAGATCCTGCTATAAAATAAACTCAAATAACACACTCTCACACAATTGCTTGGAAATAACTCACATAAACATCACATTAATATAACAAAAAATTGCATAAAGAACAATCTCACAATAGGACTGAATCGCAGGCATCTTCGAGGGGGCAACCTCCTTCAATACTTCATTAATTTTGCAAAATATGGTTACATTGGTGCCTTTGCGGGTATTTAAGGATTTTCCTTCCAAGGTTGGCTTACATGCAAAATGCCACCTGGATTACATGCATAATGCCACCCGAATTACATGCATAGTGCCACTTTGAATTGCATGCACAATGCCACTCGAATTACATGCATAATGCCACACGAATTACATGCACAATGCCACCTATCTACCATGTGTTACATAAAAAGGGTGCCATTTGTCATAGGCACTACCTAAGCTAAAACTTAGAACATTACAAAATATTAATCATGGGTACTACCCACGATCACTAGGAATTATTACATCAAGTAAGTTATTACATTAAGGGTTAGGATGAGATCCTAACATGCCCTTCTCCTTGAAGAAGCTTTGTCCTCAAAGCTAAAAATGAGGAAACTGTTGCTGGAGATGATGGAGAGACTCCCATGTAGCATCCTCAGGTTGAAGTCCATGCCACTGAACCAGGACCTCGATAATGGTACGGTTGCACAGAGTGCGAGTTCGACGATCCAGCAGCTACTTTGGTGCAAGTAAGATGGAGCCTTCTTCATCCAATTCGGGGAGTGTTGATGGAACCTGTACCTTGGAGCTGCCCGAAATGTAGGAGGAATGCATGAGTGGAGGGCATCCGTAAACTGCCTCAAATGGTGTGAGTTTTGTGGCGGTATGATAGGAAGTGTTGTACCACCATTCGGCCAAAGAAAGCCATTTTGCCCAATGAGTAGGATGATCGAAGGCAAGGCAACAAGGGTAAGTTTCCAAGCATTTATTAACAACCTTTGTTTGACCATCCGTTTGCGGATGGTAGGCTGAACTCATTTTGAGCTGAGTCCCCTGCAACTTAAACAACTCTTGCCACAAATTGCTAGTAAAGGTGGGATCACGATCAGATACAATGGAGGTTGGCATGCCATGAAGGTGAAATATGGAGTCAAGAAAAATTTGGGCAATAGTGAATGTTGTGTAAGGATGGGTTAGGACACAAAAGTGAGCATACTTTGAAAGGTAGTCCACTACCACGAAAATAACAGACTTGCCTCCAGATTTAGGTAGCCCTACTATGAAGTCCCTAGAGATGTCAGTCCACACCTGATCCGGTATTGGCAATGGTGGAAGAGTGCCCAGAGAGCGCACTATTTCTCCTTTCATCCTTTGACCTGTGTCGCAGTCTACCACCAAAGAGCGAATGTTCTGTTTCCTACCTTTCCAAAATAAGGTGCGCTTGAGTCGCTCATAAGGTGGTCTGATATTGGGAGGTGTACTATCCGGCAATAATGGAATGGCATGGTTGTGAGAGTGATGCGGTGGTAGTGTGGTTGGTTCTGAAAAGATGGCCTCTTATTTTGGGAGAATCTGTTGCATGTCTTGTGGGATTTCACCCATTGGAGATGTGGATGGTTGGATGGAGAATAGTTGTGCAATGACCCCACGTGATGATTTTTTTAGCAATTTCTCCATGCCATTTGAACTGATAATTTGAGGTGTTCTTGTCGGGGAGCCCTTGATGACGTGTGTTTGTCCGTTCTGGGAGAACTGCATCCAGAGTTCAACAAAGTTCCAACTGATAGTGCCCAACATACTCAACCATTGGGATCCCAAAAAAATATCACATCCACCCAACTGGAGGGCAAACATGTCATGCTTGAGTTCATAGTCCCCTATCTTGATTTTAACATTCCGACACTTTCCTTTACAAGGTAAGGTTCCCCCATTGGCTACCATGACCTCAAAGGAATTACAAGTGTGGATATAGCAATTTGCTCGTTGAGCAACTCTAGGGTCAATGAAGTTGTGCGTGCTTCCTGAATCTAGAAGGATGGAAAGACGTTGGCCCTTGAAAAATCCTGTAACCTTCATGGTTTGAGGAGTAGTAATGTCTGCAAGGGCATGGATTGTAATTGCTGTCTCAGGTTCCTATTTCATTTATGGAGGGTCCTCATCCTCATCACTCTCGTCAGCGATATCAGGTTCTTCAACATCTATCAAGAACAATTTTTTGTGTGCACACTTATGCCCTTTGAAAAACTTTTCATCACAATTGTAGCATAATCCTTGGGCTCGACGTGCATCCATCTCTTCGGTGGTGAGGTGATTAGGTACAGCAGGTTTATTATCATCTAGGTGTTGGGCTCTAGGAGGAAATGAAGGTCTATTTTGAGGAAACTTTGATGGGTGTCTTTGGGCAGAGAGTTTAGATTCGGCCAAATGGGCCAAAATGATAGCTTCCATCATAGTTTGTGGTTTCAACATTTTTACTTCTGCTTGGAGTTCCACCTTCAACCCATTGATATAACAACTTTGGAAGAACCCTTCACTCAATCCTCTTGTCCTATTGGCCAATTTCTCAAATTGAGCTTGGTACTCTCGGACTGACCCTATTTGTTGCAGTTTGGTCAAGGCTCCTGTAAAGTCCTCAAACTCACTAGGACAAAATCGAGTGAGTAGTTGGGATTCAAAATCCTCCCAAGAGAGATTTGGGTAGGCAAGATGCAACCATTGAAACCAGTGTAGAGCCTTAGATTCCAAGTTAAAGGAAGCCATCTGGACTCGATGAAATATGGGTACATTATGAAGTCGAAAGAATTGGTCAACCCGACATAGCCACCCATCAACATCCTTCCCACTGAATTTGGGAAAGTCCAATTTGGGCATTCTAAAGGGTGGATCATGGTCACGATTCCTTGTAGAACTCTCAACTTGGTATTTTGATTTGGGTGGTTCTCTTCTCAGTTTGTTGTCTACTTCTGTCAATGCTTCTTCTAAGCGATTGCTAGTGGCCTCATGCTCTAGGTGAAGACCTTGGACTTCTTCCCTTATGGAGTGAAAAGCCGAGTTCAAGTTCTCAATGGCTTTTGTTAGGGATTCCAAGTGTTCTAGTTCTTTCTGGTGTCCACGGGTACCCTGGGCCATTTTTTAGACCTTTTGTGACCAGTTACTAAAAATAGAATTGAATTTTTAGGACTTACTATTTTTAGTAAGTGCCCAAACAAGTGCTTGGGTGCTATATATCAAAATGATCAACAGAAGGAGGTGGTCACAATGAGCTATATCTCTCAACACTACTTTTTTTTTTCTCCTATTTTCTTTGAGTCTAACGGTGTTTACAGTTTCTAATTCTGAGCTACTGAGCAAAAGTTGGGTACTAGAGCACTATCTATAACTGGCCGTGTTTCACACTCAAGATTCTCTGTATTTTGTAGGTGACTGATATGACGATTCTGTTCTGACCCTGAAGACTATGAATTCTCCCCTGACTATGTCGACCTCTCCGACTCGATCGACTTGATTGTGGATCGCCATTGTAAATTTCTTCGTTATTCTCTAGACTGTCAACTTAAGTGTCACCCTCATGGCTTATCCCGAATGCATGTCCCTTCTATTATTTTTTTAGTAGAGGACTCCTTTCTCATATGCTCACTTTTGAAATGCAGGTTTACGAACAGGGAGATTTGGATTTTTATTGTTATTTTTTTATTTTTTATTTTTTTAACGTTTTTTACAGGTTGAAGTTTTAACAGAACCAGGGAATTCTAAGTATAGGAGTATGTACCACCCATAGGCCCTCTAATATACCGACAGTGACGAACAATAGTGCTCGGACCAATATTTCAAGCCACTACTCAAGGAGGATTCCATGCATATCCTTGAGCACACTACCCGCCTCTACGACAATACGGGAGGGTAATCGTCCAGGATGCTGTGTCCCGTAGACTATGAGTAATACAAGGCCGAAGAGCTTCCTAATGGCTAAAAGTTTGTTTAATCCTAGATGGTCTCCCAATATACCCGAAGATACGTGGGAGCTCAAGTCCGTGCACGAGTTCTGTCTGAGGCCTGGGTATTGGAGCCTGATCGCCCCTCACTTCACTAGACGCTTTATGGGCTATCTAGCTTAGCCAATAATGATAGATCCTTCACGATATTTTAAAACCCTCGGTACAGGGTTTCTACCTACTCAACTAATAATATATATATATATATATATATATATATATATATATATATTTTTGGTCTGGAAAAAAAAAAAACACTGTATTTTTTTGGATTTTTTTAATAAGGAAAAACATAATGGAAAAAACACACAGAATTTATACCTAACATGCGGATTGGATGGCAAGAATCGTTGCAGTTGCAGCAGAACTTGGCCCTGGAAAGCGCTCTGATACCACTTGTTAAGATCCTGCTATAAAATAAACTCAAATAACACACTCTCACACAATTGCTTGGAAATAACTCACATAAACATCACATTAATATAACATAAATTTGCATAAAGAACAATCTCACAATAGGACTAAATCGCAGGCCTCTTCGAGGGGGCAACCTCCTTCAATACTTCATTAATTTTGCAAAATATGGTTACATTGGTGCCTTTGCGGGTATTTAAGGAGTTTCCTTCCAAGGTTGGCTTACATGCAAAATGCCACCTGGATTACATGCATAATGCCACCCGACTTACATGCATAGTGCCACTTTGAATTACATGCACAATGCCACTCGAATTACATGCATAATGCCACACGAATTACATGCACAATGCCACCTATCTACCATGTGTTACATAAAAAGGGTGCCATTTGTCATAGGCACTACCTAAGCTAAAACTTAGAACATTACAAAATATTAATCATGGGTACTACCCACGTTCACTAGGAATTATTACATCAAGTAAGTTATTACATTAAGGGTTAGGATGAGATCCTAACATATAGGAATCTAAAGTTCAAAGGATAAAATATTTAAGACCTTTTAGAGAAAAAATGTCCTTATGGAGATTTGTGGCCCTTATTAAAGAAAATAGACCATATTTTATTGAGAATAAGGAGTTATAAGGAGAAAAATTCTAGGAAAATATCCAACCAGATTTGAGATAGAATCCAAAGGAAGGAAACCCATTATAAGAGGTCCCATTGAACAAATATAAAGACTTTTTAAAATAATTCTATGGAATAAGAGCCATAGAAAGAGGTCCATAATAAATTATAGATAGTGTCTCTTATTAATAAAAGAGACCATTTACAAACCCTTTGTGAATAGGTTTGAATATAAGAGATATAGAGAAAGTGACATTAAGGAAGAAAGTAAGTAGAGGATAGCATACTCATAGTACAAAGGAAACAATTCAGTCAATGACTCAATGTAAGCAAGCGAAAGAGTTGTAAGGTAAAGGAATAAATCCTTTAACGTAAAGGTTAGAATAGAAGTAAAGAAAGAGTTTTAGGCAACCAAAAATATAGGTTTCTAAGGATTGGAAAGCATAGAAGAATACATCCAACAAGTTTAAAAATCCATTAAAGAGAAAGCTTGCAAGGATATTCAAAAATAAGCTTGAGAAAATAAACCTATGATCAAAAGAAATGAACTAGAGAACAAGGAGTTATAGGTAAAATTTAAGGAAAGCTAGGTAGAACTAAAAATTATAACAAGAAGAAAGTTCAAGAACTAGAGGAAGAAGGCTCAAAAGGAGTGGAATAGAATTAGAGAAAGAAATATTGAGAAGAAGGAGAATAATCCTAGCAAAATATTTTTGACAATGTAGAGATATTTCTAGGTAAAAGTCCATGTAATCAAAGTGCTATGCAAATTTAAAAGTGTCATTGGAGGTTGAATATAAGTTACTATTTGGAGTATCATGTGAGAGCCAATTGGTGTAGGAACCTGATAAATTTAAACAAGAATTAGAACCATAAAATAAAACATAATCTAGTCAACAAAGAATAGTTGTAGGGTAGAATATGAAAGCATTAAGCTAGTAGGAGCTAAGTGAAGCTATGTAAGAGCAAGTAATGTAACCATTATTTTTCAAAGAAGAACCAATAGTGTAAAAAACTAGAGTTGAGTTTACCTCAAAGCAGAAGAAACCAAAATACTCAAGCATCAATTAGAGAAGCCCATTGTAGGGGAAATGAAGTGACAAAGGCTTTGGTAAGTGAAACACCAAAAAAGGAGAAATTATGATTTTGATACATAATAGTCAAAATTATTATGAGGCATTAGAGTTGACAATGCTATTGTAATGGTGATATCAACATCGTTATTGTTGGAGATAAAAAATAGAAAAAATTATCAAATTTGAATATTTTAATAAAACCATCACCATGTTATGATAGCACCACCAACACTATCGCTCATGACCCATAATTATTACTTTTAGAGCCATAAATAATTTCAAGTAGGACACAAGTGAACAAAATTTAAATTGGTTGATTGGAAGATGAAGGGATTGAAAAATTTGGGGACTAGCCCTATACATAAAACTGAGTGTCTATATTTACCCCTTCTTGATACATTTATTGTATAATAAATGAATAAAAACTAATATAAATGACCCAATTTGAGATAAGAACATTTTATGTTGCTTATGGTTGATGATGTCAGATGAGTGATGATGAGATTGTTAGATTAGACATGATGTTAAATTTTTTATTTTGGAATGCATTAAATGTTATCATGCCCTAGTGTGCCCCCTCAAGCTTTAAAGGTAAAAATCAAGTTGAACGTAGGAAACTCAACTTGATTATGATCCATACTGGTCTAGTGATGAAAAATGAGGACAAACAACAAAAAATAACTTGGGAGGATTAGGGAGGTAAAAGGGTTGGTGGGGGTAAAAATGAATTCATTTTCATCATGTGAGGAGATGAAAAATGGGCTTTGGAATAATTATTTGAAGTAGAATATTGATGGTGTACCAAATATTATGGTAGCACTATGAGGATCTAGTACACGCATCATCCATAGAGAAGAGAATACCAATAATAATAAAAAGTAAAAAACCACCATATACTTTTAAAATTTACCTCAAAAAACATTTTCCAAGCAAGCAACAATGCTATTATGCATCAAAAAAACTTTGCTTTGGTGATACATTTTCCATGTGATGGTGTTTTTGTGCCTCAATGGTGCTTTTACATTGTGATGACACTGTGCCAGGGTAGGGTAGGGTAGGTTTCTATAATTTACATGTTGGAATGAATATTTAATGTTAGATTGACTAAAATTTTGCTTATGTTTTGGGTGTAGGTTTTATAGGAGAAATTAGAGTGTAGAGAGTGATGTCCTCATGTACTCAAGGTCATCTATGACCTACTATATTTAGAGGACTATGCATTGTTGGAGGTAGTAGGGCTATATCATGTACCTCTAATGTCAAATATAGAGTTCAATAGAAAACTCTTGATTACACTTATAGAGATATTTTTTGGAATTGAATGCCTTTCAAATACCTATGAATAATATGACTACCATATTTGAGAATGTGTGGTAGATTCTTAAGGTGTTGATTCTAGATATAGAGTTTAGGATGGATCATGATCAAGGGTGGATCTTAGAGAAACTGGTAGGAGACTCAATATTACCATTTATTAGGTCAATATTGACATTAATATCACATATAGGTGGTCAATTAGATAGAAATGCCACCCTCCTCTATGCTTAGTGACACAATCAAGACAAAAGTGCACTAGGGGTGGGAAGAGGCAGTGACTGAGATATGATACTTCTAGGTGGTCTTCACATGGGGATAGGTGGTACTAGCCTAGATGTACTACAAACTACATAATATTATCTACAAGTATGGGAGGATTCTAGTATACTATACATTACTACAAGTGTGATCCTAGGAGCACTTTGTTGTCATGAGGTCACCAGGGCTTCTGGGGCAAGTGGATGACTAAGAGGTATTGAATGCATATACGATGGATTGGTATTGTGGCTAGATAGTGAAGGGCATAGAGAGGTTTAACAATGGTGGTAAAAAGGGCTATAGATGATCTGTAGGTATGATAGATCATCTAGAAATTGTATAAGCATTACCCTAGATTTTAAGTTGATGTCTATCAATTGGCTTGTGCAAGACAAGTTACATGGCTAATGGGATCATGTGAGAACATGAACTCCACCATTTTTACCAAGTGTTCTATAAATTTGACATATAATAGGGGTACTAATATGACTAGTTTGGTATATGAGGTTCATGTGAGAGAGATTTTAGGGCACCTCAAGACCTAAATAAAAATTAAAGTGGATATTCATGAGCCTGCAATCCCTAACCCAAGGCAATATGGCCCTAGAATGAAAGTAGGATACATCCAATGGTATCATGTTTTCTAATCCAAGAGGTTCACAATATTTAAGAAGAGGGGGATAAAGGCAAGTAGAGATGTCAATAACACCAATAGTCATTCCATAATTTCTAGGTGACCATTGTGAGAGAGCCCAATTATTGATGTAATATAGATCAAGTCACCATAGGTAGTGGTCAAGGTGGAGAGAGTTGTTTTTTATCTCATCAAGTGGAGAGCCTAAAGGTATAACTAACAATATCATAGGCAAAGGTGGCCACACAATATACAAAATGGGACCAACTAGTAGTCCAAGACATGAGGATGCAATAGACCATCTAGGATCTAACTATGGATAGGGGTGCAATGGTAGTGAGAGCTATAACAATGGTAGGAGGAGTGAATGGAGGATCTTAGATGGTTTAAGTGCTACTAGACCAAATGGTATAATCTTAGAGGAAGCTAGGTTAGGCCCAAGGAAACCTTTGATCATTGTAGGAAGATTTATAATGTACACAAAAACATATACAAGTTGAGTCAGAGCAAGAGATGCACTACTTGATAATATACTATGTAGCCATACCTATGAATCAATGACTTCTATTATCCATGAGGACACATTCATAAACCTACTCTAGGTCTATGACACAATAATTGTAGTGATTGATGAGGATGCTACCACTAGCAGGAGGAGGCAAATCACTAGACATGGTCTCCTAGAGCTAACTTAGGTTGAGCTTTGAGTCATTATCCCAATTATAAGGAGTGTGAGAGCAGATATTGGTTGTATATCATTATCAAGCCAATGTACATATACTATTAAGATTAATATATATTGGATTTTATGACCATGAAAAATGTTGATTATGAGTTATGATGTGATGTTGACTAATGTGTTATGATTTCATAATTGTTTTAATGTTTGATATTGATTAACAATTTATGATGTTGATTAATATTAAATTATGGATGATTGATCTAAGATAGTTTATTATATCATGCGGGTTTATGGAAAAAATGCTAGTTAAACAAGATGATAAAATGATTAGATATGAGAGATAAGAGATGAGATATATGAAATATGTTGAAGAAAGCACAACTATAATGCATGAATATATAAAAATATGTACATTATATATATCTATATACATAGATATTTTTCCAAGGGAAATTTATTTAACTTTTGACTTGCCTAGGGGGATTTTGTTAGGTTTTTTATTTATCTGGGGGGATTTTAGTTAGCTTTGAATAGAGGACTAGGGTAGCTAGCTACAATACAAAGATATGTATAAACATGAAAACAAATTACTTACCTTTAAAAAATTATCTAAAGCACTTTTACGTTTCCCATAGGAATTGATAATTACAAGCTAGTCAAGGAAGTCATTCAAGCTAATTAATAATTTAAAAGAAAGACACTATACACAGAGAGAGATATCATTTGAAGGTGATAAATAAGAAACAAGGAAGTCATTCAAGCTACTTAATAATTACAAATAAAGGCACTATCAATAGAGAGAGATATCATTTGAAGGTGACAAATTATCATCTTTATTCTAAGAGTAGAATTGTATCTCTCAAGAAGAACATTAAGAAAATAAAAAAAGTGCATTTATAGAGCCAAAGTAGCCACATAAGGATGTGAAAGATAACAAGCCAAAAAAAAAAAATAACAGTTTTGTGTGAACCTTTGGGTTTGAATAAATATTATGTGGAAGGCAAGAAGCCTATGAAAGTAAGAGAAGCAAACAAGGCACATAAGTCATTAAATGACTACCAAATTAAATATGCCTCATCGCTATAATATTGAAAAAAAAGACAAAAGAGCATAGCTCAATCTCTCAAACTAAAAAGAAAACATATAAAAAAGTTATCATAAATTGTAGTTATAACCACAAAGAAATTTTTTATTTAAAAATAAAAGCATGTTAAAAGTCTTTTATGAACTTTATCAATTTCTTATTTTACTTCAAACTAAATTAATAATATTTTTATCTATTTTTCCTATAATTTTATACTTTAGATGGACATTTAAAAAAACTAAACACTAAAGAATTGATTATAAACATATTTAAATGTACATAAAATTTTGAAAACTAAAAAATTGATTATGAACATATTTATTCATCTAAAAAAATTATAATTTTTTTATAATTCACAGTTTTGTACTCATTAAATAGATGATATGTTTTACCTCATATTTGAAATATGTAGCAAGACTATAAATTTTAATTTATTATTTTCATGTTTAAAGATATATGTTATTTCTAATTAATTTTTATTTCAAAATAAATATATTTTTTACAATAAAGATTGTGTGCAACACACTATTTATGTATCATGACTCAATAATGAGTATTTGTGTTGACTATTAGCTATATAAAAATCTAGTATTATATTTTTTAAACTCTAAACACTTTTTTTTGTCTTATATTTCTTCATATTTTTAAGCATGTTTAAGTTCAACAATAAATTATTAGATTATCAAATTCATTATAATATATTTTCCTTGAGATAACGACAAAATAGAAAATAAAACATGAAGAAAACAATTACACACTTTGCATTTGAAAATACTCAATATATAAATAGAAAACACTCTTTTAAACTCTAAACATTTTTTTTTTGTCTTATATTTCTTATTTTTAAGGATAAAAAAGTTAAAAAATAAATGATTAGATTATCAAATTCATTAAAATATTTTCTTTCATAAATAAAAAAATAAAACATAAAGAAAACAATTGCACACTTTGCATTTGAAAATACTCAATATATAAATAGAAAACACTCCAGACCATACATTTGATACATTTAGATCTTAAAACACACTTCTTTTATATAAATTGTTATAAATATAATATATGAATCATTGAAAAGATACTTGATTTGGTACATTTAGATCTTAAAACACACTTCTTTTATATAAATTGTTATAAATATAATATATGAATCATTGAAAAAAGTTCATACTAATATTTTTTTTAATGATTTTTTCATTTTAATTAAACAATATAAATATAATAAAAAATACCCCATATACATATTTTAACCCAATTATATTTGATTTCAAAATCAATGTAAAATTTTACTAAAATAAAAAATTATTAAAAACTCAACTGCTCATTTTTATTTTTTCATTGTATTTTAAAAATTTATGAAATAAATGATATTGATTATTCTTTTCTATAATGAATATCTCTTTGTTTAATTTATTTATATTTTTTTATAATTAAACCTTTTTCAAAATAAAATTATAAAATTAAAACATAATATTTATTTTTCTTAAATAATTACAACTAAAATATGCATATACATCATCAAAGTGACGGTAACTTTTGTTATTACACTTATATTTTATCTTTCAATTTTTTATTTTTAAATATTTTTATATTTTAGTTTAATTACAAATTTTTTATTTTATTTATTTATTTTTATTTGGTTAGGGTGAGAATCCCTACAATCAATGCATAGCTGGGCAATCTTCTCCCAATCATAGCTGTGCTGTACTTACTCCTCACCCCACCCAACCCCTATAAAGTTGAGAGCTATGTTTATGAATAAGGAATTTAACACACTCCCTAACATCTACAGTTTGAACCTTGGACTTCCCAAAAAAAAAGCTAAAGCCAGAATAGTTGCCCTATCCCCTGTAGACAAAACCTGAATTAAGGAAAACCGTACTTTTCATTCCACAGGACCTATCTCATTCGAGTATACCCTTTAAGCTAGTAAATTTTTTTTTGGTATCCCACCCAACAGGCTGCCAAGGTTATTATTTTATTTTTTAATTTCAAGATAAAATTTAAATATAAAAAAAAAAAAACATAATTTGTTTTCACGTAAAATTCTCCAATATCGTTCTTAATCAAGAAAGGTTTGTTCCTTTCCCTTCCAAATCTCGTTGGCGTCCAAAGGAAAGAATATCAATTAAACCTAATGCAAGCTTATAACGTAAGTTTAACAAGATTGCCTAGGGTCGAGATAGAAGACATAAAATAATATCTGTTTTTGCTTCAGGGATCGTAAATAATTTAATCCGCGTAATAGTCGATTCTTTACTCTTCCCTCTGCTTTTATCGTTTCAAATAATCTAGTCCACGGGCCACGGCTGTGATTCCTTGACTTCCTTTAAAGCAATCTAGTTGTTCTCTACTATCATAGTGAAATAATAAGCTTTTGTCTTGGAATTAAGGTTGCTAACACGTCAGAGAGCACCTGCGTTCAAATATTGCCTATTCTCTTATATTCTACGTAACTAAAAACTGGAATTTGGAACAACAATTGAGACTCATGATCGTGTACTCTGCTATGAACATGTTTTTTTATTTAATTAAAAAGACGTTGTCTTGTTCAAGCCGAAATACATTTAAGTAAAAATCAGTGTACTATAAAATCACTTTATTTTTCCTTTTTTCTTTCATGTGGAATTTGCAGCCCCCATGAATCAGGGCAGGCTGTCCAACTTTTATGGTAGCCACAGTATTCTGCGTTGTTTCTGCCCCGCAAGTCGCCACACAGATCTTCGCACATTCCGCCCATATATTTTGAACCTTTTACGCTGCTGAAAGCACCAGACATGACAAGTGGCCCAATATTTGAACCTTGGACCTCCGTCCCCTTGTAAAATTTGAATGAACCAATTGATCTACACCTCGAACCTATACCTAACATTTGTTAAATTGTAATTTTTTTTTATTATTATTTTATAAATTGAATTATCCATTCTCATTAACATGGAGTTATAAAATGTGTGTGAGTGTAAGCTTAGTTGGCCCTTTTAATTTTTTTTTTTTTTTTTATGGATTTACTACTTGTTAATAGGCCTAAGCCTTCATTCTCACTTTTATAAAATTCTTCATTTTTATTATTTTCAATAATGTAATGTCTTTATATATATTAATTATTATTTATGTGGGATTCCTCATTTTTATTTTAATGTGAGTGTATTAATAATTTCGTATTGATTCAACTAATTAATAGGATAGGGATAAGCTTTTGGTCCATTCATGTGGTATTCCCTACCCTTAATTTTCTCATTTAATATAATATGTGTCTATTAATAATCATGCATTGATCTAGTTATCCAATAGAATAGGACTAGGAAGTTTCCGGATGGAAGCCCTTGATCATTTATGTGAGATTCTTCACCTCTATTATCCTTAGTGTGAATGCATTAATAATCTCACATTGATCCAAATAACCATTACGATAGCAATAAGCCTCTATTCTCTACGGATGCCATTTAGTTGAAGTCAAAATAACCGTGAGACTGACCAGTTCTCAAAAAGAATGCTTTATAATACTTCCTCTCCTGATTCCAAGTATTTGACAGGGGTTCTCATAACCAAGACCCATATCACCTGGATTTGAACGCTTGTCTCCCCTTAACGTTTGCATGCCTGAGTTGATGGATATTCACTACCCCGAACAATATCACATCAAGAGTTATCCACTGCCTGAAAGAACTCCAGAAGCCTTACCATGCATTAAACCCATATCGAAATGCATGAACCCGTAAAACTTCTGCCCTTTAAACCAGATGGGTTTGTCCAAGAACTATGGACATTTCATAATTCCTATCATAATTCCTATCTCATCCAATCCCTTAGATCGCGGTAAACCTTGAGAGGATGTGAGCTCCTTTGAACCCTCAACATTTTCCTAGTTGGACTAATGAATGTGGGAAGTGTGGGACGAATGTCTTCCCACATTCGCGACAATTTGGTTGTCTTCCCTCAATCCGAAAGCTTGAATGCGAATTCGGTTCTCCCCACAATCCAAAAGTTTGAATGTTTCCTGGTACTATTTCACTAAATTAAAAGCTTGTTTAAATTTTATGAATTATCATACTTATTTCACCAATGATTTGGTTTATATAATTTAAAACCTATATAATGGCTTTGACGTTATGTAAAAAAACTAAATCTAAGGAATATATTAAATAAAAACTTAAACCATGATATAATACCAAAACAAATTATAACCCATAACTATTTCGTTACATATGATGGGATCACTTATTCGTAATACAACACACTAAACCTTTTCAAACATTTATTTCTAATGGAAAAGTAAATTCACTTATTCTTAAGACAACTATTTCTTTCTTGAATTAGAATATATATACCCCTAGCTCTACATTTTGTTTATTTGTTTCTCTAATAAGAGAATCTTTACTTCGACTTACGCTGCGCAAGACGTCTATGGACGCTTGGAATTTCTGTGTAACTCTTCATCTATCAAGTTCTTACATTCTAGCTAAAGTTTTAATTGATTCGTTTCTTAATGCTGTAATAACAAATGGAACACGTTTTCATATTTTTAATTCAAGGAGGGTCTGTTCTATATAAAGAAGCCCACTCTACCCCTCATCAAGGGTAACACCCACCATTTACGTTTGCGCTATACCTGGGCTCTACATAGGTGACTTCTACTGCAGGTTATGTTCTCAGGGTTCTCTTAGAAAGTTACTGTTATCTCAATAGTTTAGTGAGATTCCCTAAATCAAATTTTCAAAGAGTTTTTCTTCTTTGGGTAATTTTTATGTTGTTAATTAAATTAGATTGGCAAGCTTTAACGCACTAATAAAAATTCTTTAGGCTCTCTCCTAAATATGATACCCAAAGCATATAACTCATTTTTATCACCCATTTCTTTAGACGTCACACTCTACTACTCATACCATCTGTATTAAGTTACACACGAATTCCCCAATTTAAACGAGACTTATTGTGGTTGAGAGTATTATGTTTTCGGCTAGCCATACACAGCTCTATTCTCATACCATCTGTATTAAGTTACACACGAATTCCCCAATTTAAACGAGACTTACGAGATTGTGGTTGAGAGTATTATGTTTTCGGCCAGCCATACACAGCTTTAATCTCTTTCAAAGCATGCACAGGCCCTTTAGTAAACAGAGAAACCTTTCCCGGGCAGAGGAACCCTTTTAACATAATTTCATAAAAGATAAAATTCGTTTGGCATGGAGAGGCGCTTATACACAGACTAAATTTCCATAGCATCTCACGTTTCAGTTTAAGCTATTTCCACAATCCAATTGAAATAATCTCTCTTCCATTTTTAATAATAAAAAATAAACATAATTCAGCATCATAATCAATCATTGTTTGGAACTACAGCCAACACAGTCTTAATTTTGTCAGGTAGGAGTTTAGGAATATATATATTTTTCTATTCTAAGTTTTACAAAGGGACTTTTTAAATTTACATTCTTCAGACCATATAAAGTTTCTGCGTTTTCAAGAAAGAATTTTTTTTTTTTTAAAATGCACTTCGAATGTTTTCCTTTTCATGTAATTTTCCAGAGCTTCAATCAATCCTCTCGGACAGCACAGACAAGCATGCTTCAAAAACAAAAATTCCAAAGCCATTTCCAAGGTACACGGCTTCTCCAGAGACAGAGCGGCCATTTAACCATGAATGCAATGCAACTACCCTAAGTCATGCCTACCATTTCAGAAGGTATTCAAAATTTCCACAGGATTTAGCATATAGACATTCATTCCTAAGCAAACTTAAAAAAAAAATAGATGTAATAACAAATATTATAGTTATCCAAAATTTTAAAGTTCTAACAGCATTTACCCTTATCTAACTGATAAATAACACCGGTATTACTTATATTAAAACCAAACAATCTCATACTTAAAAATTTAGAATTCTCTTACCCAACTCCCACCTGTGAACACTACTTTCCCACTGACTACAGTCGATCTTTCCCTTTTCCAGCCACCAACCACCAGTGCCTTGCCCCACCATCCACACTAATTAATATAAAAGTATTTGTTTCTAACAATTTAAAATTGTAATGATCGCATGTTACATTCTCCCTGGTGGAGGGGTGCCAGCACTAACGGTGTATGGCTCATCATCTTAATTAAATTAATCTCCATAGTCTTTCTTTCTATTTTATACATAATAATAGTCCTTCTTTAGTTAATAAAAATAAGTTTTTTTTTTTTTTTTTCATTTTGTATATTATATTCTATTTAATGTTTATAATGATTCCAAATTCCTTTTAATTTTAATTTACTTGTAAGATGTTAATATTATTATTATTGTTAGTTATATATATTTATTATTATTATTATTATTAATAGTTATATAACATTCATATTATTTTTAAATATAGGCATTATTTATTATTATTAAATTTTATTTTAAAATTTCATTTACAAAATTAAACAATCTAATAATGCATCTACATGACATGCAACTACATGGACCGTTGGTGGGCATTGCCTCTAGGATTTTCAATCCATATTACGACGAATACTCCTTCACTCATCATATCTTTGGACTTACCTTGAGCCTATTACCCTTTTGGTAAAAGGAATCCCAGCTCCGAGTTGCTTTAAATAAATAATACATGTACCTACATCCACATTGACATTAGTAGTACCTTGCCCTTATGGAGTAAATAGGTAAAATAAATAGTAGAGCGATTGAGTTGTTATAGTATTAATGATCCCTGATGTGGGATTCCTCACCCCTATATTCCTTAGTATAGTTTGTTAATGGTGGGTATTAATAATTCCACATTGATCTAGTTAGCCAAGAGGATATCATGCTTAAAGATACAAGCCTTTATCTATTTATTTGGGATTTCTCACCCCATTATCCTTAGGATAATGTGTATATATGTTAATAACCCCATGGCTAGATAATAGTGTAGCTTTATCCAGCTAGATAATAGTGTAGTAAGCTTAAAGGTACAAGCCCTTAGTCCATTTAGAGTTCCTCACTCTTAGTATCCTTAGTATAAGGTGTACATATGTTAATAACCCTACATTGATACGAATAGCTAATAGGGTAGCAAGCTTAAAGGTGCAAGCCCTTGGTTCATTTATGTGGGATTCCTCATGTCTTTGATATTGAGTTTTGATACATGTATAGGATATGCTTAGAGGTGCAATCCCTCAACCAACTTATGTGGGATATCTCACCCCTTTTAAGATCAAATAATGGCGCATGCATGGTGGTAATTTGATATTTTGTTTTCTAATCAATTCATTGTGATGTTCCTTTTCTACTAATTGTTGTTTCTTTAATGCAATATTCCTATGATGGAATTTTATCCCATATAAATACTCCATACTTAGTTTAGTATGTACATGTATTTTTTTATATTATTAAAATGGAGAGGGTTTTTATAGGAATCCCAAAACCTATACAACCAAACACGCCATGAAAGTGAGCATAAAAAATATCCAAGAACTAAAAACCCTGATGGGTCAAAACATTAAAGAAAATTGAACTACTTAGAAAACCATAAAAATAATATGCAATAAAGGGAGAACTGAGATAGTTCTACCCCATCATACCAACCTCTTGAGAAACTGAAGTATTCAACCATGATATCTCCTTTGATAAATCTAGAGCATTCTTCAAAGAGCTCCAAATCGCTCTTTATTTGATATCAATGAGTTTCAGACTATGAAAAACAACGTTTTTCCTATTAGGAGTGTCCTCCGACGCATAAACATCTTTGATAGTTTTATCTCTATGGTAGTCTCTTGGTAGGATATCCACTTTGAGATAAGGGGAGAAGGAGGATGAACCATCCTACTCCTATTTCTTATCATGTAGATGTTTGGACTTGCAAGCGCCGCTCCCTACCACCATTCTTGCCGATGAGGGACCATCAATCAGGCACATAAGATTATCTCTTTCAGGAGAAGCTTTGAATTTGAGGGTAGGGTAGTTTGGAAGGACCTTATCTCTAACACAAGATGCTTTGACACACACCCCTTTCATGAAAACATGAATCTTCCAAGAAACCTTGTCAAGTCTCGTACCCAGCGAGAATGAGTAAATATCATCACTATTATTATTGCATTCCTCAGATGCATCCTTCATCAAACTAGGAGTGGTAAAGGGTAAATCCACACATAGTTTCAAAAGCTCCTTCACAGCTAAACCATGCTCAAAAACTACTTGTTCGAAAATAAGTAGAGCCAAACCTTGGTGAAGGGGGGCCTGACCCCGACCTCCTTGCATGTCCATCATAGATTTTTTCATCGACTGAAACAAAAATAAAGGAATATTCATTCAAAGATACCTATGTAAATGGTTAAGAAACATAGTTTGGAAACTTTAAAATAACCTCATAAGTTGAGTCTAAGGTGAAATAGTCCATAATGACTTTCACCACCCTATCCCAAGGAGGGGACAACACCTTAGTGCTAAAGCCATTCTGCACTCTTGGCAGGAATTCATCATCATACAAAAAGAAACTAATTTCTTTTAGCAAATAGTGTCTATCACGGCTGTGGTAGGCACCATCCAAAGCAAGACCAATAGTCCTTCTAATAAAATATTTCATCACCTGGAAAGACCATGAACCAATTCTCACCCAACCATCATTCCAGGTAGCCACCATCCAATTAGAGAGCACACGATTATGTTTAGTTTGTACAAGTATTAATAATTCCACATTTATCCAATTTGTGAGACTAAAGTATTTTATGAGCCCCATCACTTACTAAATTATTTGCTAATGGGATAATAGGCTTAGAGTTGTAATCCATCAATATTGCTAATGCATGATTCCTCACCCTATTAACATCAATTCATGGCATGTATTTTGGGTTACTTGACCCTCTTGTTTTCCAAGTAATCCTTTATGATATTATTCTTCTATAAGTTGTTGCTTCTATAGTGTCATATTTTATTAATAACCCCATGCTGATTTGATTGATAGACTTGAACCCCACCACTTACTAAACTCTTTTCCATTTGAGTAATATGCTTACAAGTGTAACCTCTCAATCATGCATATATGATATTCCTTACCCCTTTTAGCATTGAATCAATTATCGAGTTATAACACATATGCATAGTAGTTGACCCTCTTATTTCCTAATTATTTCATTATAATACTTAGTTCTCCCTAATTAATATAGTGTGTGATAGAATTAATAATCCCACATTGATTAGATTATTGAGACTTGAGTACTTTATGAGCCCCACCACTTGTCAAACTTCTTTTTATTAGAGTAATAGGTTTAGTAGGTGTAAGCCCTTGGTATTGCTTATGTGGGATTCCTCATCACTATTAACATCAAATCATGATACATATGAAGGTAGTTGGACCTCTTGCTTTCTAACCAATTTATTATGGAATTCTTCTTCTACATGGTGTTGTTTTCATTATGTCATATTATTATGATGGACTATTACTTTATGTAACACTCACTTTTACTTATATAGTGTTGTGTGTGTATGCATTAACAATTCCACATTGACTTGGTCATGGGACTTGAATGAATTATGAGCCCCACTAATTTTCAAACTCTTTTTCAATGGGATAACAAGCTTAAAGGCATAGGCCCTCAATCCTGCTTATGAAGGGTTCCTCACTCTTATTAATATCAAGTGGTACCACATATTTGGGAGGTAATTAGCCCTCTTGCTTTATTATGGGTTCATTGTTATGCTCTTATTCTATAAATTATTTGCATAGTGGTATACAAGCTGTTATTTCTATAGTGATATATTGTTATCCTAATTAATATAATAAATCATAATATGATATCAATCTTAATCTTGTTTGATGATAGATATATGACTATTTGTTTTGAATCTAAAGTACATCTTGCAATAGAACTTATATATCTTACATCTTATAATCTAATATATCGTAAGGTATTGGAGAAATGACGAGTGAAAACACTTTTGTGATGTGTGAATAGTTATCATTATAAAGAGGAGGATTTTGGTTAAAATTAGCTCTTTCTAAGATAAGATGTATAGAAAACAAGAATAGATAGTTTAGATCTTTAATTTTTTATAATTAATTTAAAATAACATCCTTTTACATATAGGCCTTTTGCATTCCCATATTTACTCTCTCTCTTGCGGATGAAATAGGGATAAAAAAATATAACCTTTTTTTTATTGATTAAATACTTCTTATACATATACATATCCTTTGTGGGGGTTGAACCGGGGTTATGCATAAGGTCTCAAAATGTACTTGTAAAAAAATGGTGAATCCTAATCAAAATCAAGGCGAATCATGGCGAATCCAAAGCGAATCAAACAAATCATCTTCACACCAAAATTTGGGGTATTTGAAACCCTAGAAATTTAGGTCATATTTGGGATAACTTTGGACTTACTAACTCACCTTAAAACTTCATAATAACACCACCATTAGATCAGGCTCAAAAAGAGCTTTCCAACGAGTACAAATATGCCTATGTTTGGATATATATTGTGGTAAATTGACCCTAAGAAAAACATTAGTCCTAAAAATTTTAGGTGAATGGGCCAACGCCAAAGGTCCTCATATTTACCAATTTTTAATTTTGAAAATCCTAATATTCACCCAATTGATGAATATTCGCCACTATGCATAACCTTGGGTTGAACCCGGGTCACATCACAAATAATGGAAAAATATTATGTAAAAATATATGTTCAAATTATGATCATTTAGAACAAAATTTTTAACCACTTTAACTCATATCATTTAATTAAATATTAAAAATCATATAAAAATATTAAATCCTCATAAAAATTCTTTACTCAAAATTTAATCTAAATCCATTTAAATTCTCTTCAAACCTCATACATAAAATTCAAATTTATTCTAAACCTTGTAGAATAATGTGTGCCATGATTATATAAAATAAAAAATAATTTATAAAATAATATTGATGAAAAACATAGTAAAAAATAAAATTATATAAAAAAATAAAAGGCATTGAGAGTTTCAAAGTTTGTGATAAAAGAAAAGGTCATTCTATAAATTAAAAAATAAAATTAATATTAAAAAAAATTAAAACTTTATGAGTTCCAAGTTATTTTACTACTAATCAATAAAAGTATTATTATATACACAATAAAAATACATAAAAATCAGGTTTGGGTTCCCAAGGTCAAATTCTTCTACTGGTTGGCCATCCAGAACAGAATCCTCACCACTGAAAATTTGATAACTAGAGGGCTACTCATCCCCAATTGGTGCATCCTGTGTAAAAATGCCTGTGTGTCTACTTCGCATGTTTTTCTGGAATGTCCATTCTCCCTTAAAGTGCTCAACCATGTTTTCAACACATTCGACATCTCTGTAGCCCTTCCTCACTCCATTCCCATCCTTTTTCAACAATGGCCCCGACATTTCAAGAGCAGTCAACTCAAATTCTTGTGGCAAGCTTGCCTTCACATCTTCCTGTGGTAGATTTGGCTTGAGAGAAATGCTAGAATTTTCAAAAACCTTACCACTGATAAGAAGATTGTTGTTGCCAAAATCTTGGCCCTTGCTGCAGAGAATGCCTATCTTGTCTCATCTTCCAAATCCCCCCCTCCTGGACTTGAATTGGATCTAACAAATCATTTTAATCTGTGCAATTTTTTTGCAACACCTAGTTCTTCTGTTGACAGGTCTGTTATCAAGTGGGTCTTACCTCCTAGGTGGCACAAGATTAACTTCGATGGCACGGCCAAAGGCAACCCTGGAGCGGCTGGCGGAGGTGGAATTCTCAAAAATCATAGAGGAGAAATAATTTTGGCCTTTGCTCAGAACTTGGGAATTCAATCTAACAATATGGCCAAGGCTCGGGCCTTGCTCCAAAGCTTGATTCTCTTAGAAGGCTTGACCATCAATAAACTCATCATAGAAGGAGACTCTTTGCAATGTATCAACTGACTCAAAGGGACCTCTGTGCCTCCCTGGGCCCTTGTTTCCATCTTCCAAGAATGCAAGGCACTAATTGGCACTTACCCAAAATTAATCATTAAACATCAGTATTGGGAAGGAAAAAAAGCGATGGACTGGCTTGCTAACAAGGGAGTTGATGCAACAGACCTTCAGGTTTTGAGAGACTCCCTCCCAATCGGCCTAAGGGACGCTTATTCAAGTTCCAATGTTTGCACAATGTGAGTGGGTTACTGGGCTCCGGGTTTTTTCTCACTTGGAACTGGTCGAGTCTTCGCATCCTTTCTTCCTTTTTCTTCCCCTTCGGCTGTGTTTTGGCAACTTGGCATGTTTTCGTGTCACTTTTCATAGTTGGTTGCAAAATCTCAGCTTGTCGAGATATCGTGACATCCCTTTTTGCTCTGGCCGCGAGGTTTTTTCTTGTCGCAATATCGTGACCCTTTCTCTCCTTCGGATGCGGTCTTCCAACTTGTGATATCGCGACACTTTTTCTCTCCGGGTGCCTTTTTGCAAAATTGTCACGATATCGCGACACTTTTGTCCTTCATGCGCTTTCTTCCATTCTGTCACGATATTGCGACCTTTTTTCTCTCTCCAACGGCGGTCTTCCATTCTGTCGTGATATCGTGACATTTTTTCTCTCCAACGGTGGTCTTCCATTCTGTCATGATATCGTGACATTTTTTCCCTCCAACGGCGGTCTTCCATTTTTGTCGTGATTTTGCAAAATTTTTTCTCTCTCTCCAACGACGGTCTTCCTTTTTGTCGCGATATCACGACCTTTTTTCTCTCTCCAATGGCGGTCTTCCTTTTTGTCGCAATATCGCGACATTTTTTCTCTCCAACGACGGTCTTCCTTTTTGTCGCGATATCGCAACACTTTTTCTCCTCGGCTGCGGATTTCCAGATTGTCGCGATATCGCGACACTTTTTCTCCTCGGCTGCGGTCCTCCAGATTGTCGCGATTTCATGACACTTTTTCTTCTTGGTAGTGGTCTTCCAATGTGTTGCGATATCGTGACACTTTTTCTCTTTGGCATCAGTCTTCCATCTTGTCGCGATTTTGTGAAACTTTTTCTCCTTGGCAGCAGGCTTCCACTTTCGTTGCGATTTCATGACACATTTTCTATTTGGCTGCGGTCTTCATTCTTGTAGCGATTTTGCGACTCTTCTTCTCGCCCGGCTCCAACCTAGCAACTTGTCGCGATATCGCGACACTTTGCAACATGTCACGATATTGCGACTGTTTCCCTCCTTCGGCTCCGATGGCGCACCTTGTCATGATTTCGTGACTTCTTTTCTTCTCTCGGCATCAACAGCGCAACTTGTCACGATTTCATGACATCACCATTTTGGTCACGATTTCGCGACACCTTCCCTAGTGTGGAGGTTTGCTCACTCTTCATTCCTTTCTTCTTGGACCATCTCGGTCGATTTGGAATTCATGTAATTTCTCTTGTACAAGGTTTAGGGACCTTTCAACACCCTTTCTATCAATCAAAAAAAAAATACATAAAAAATTCGCATTATAATCAAATGAAGGTCATCATGTTGAATGTTTTATCAGATGTGGGATTTTTTAACTTGATTGACTATCTCTACCCACTTTGCTTATATATGCTTACATGGATATGATAGAGATGCCATCTTCAATGACTTCAATTTATCGTGGAAAATACCTATGATAGAGATAGAAAATAAATAATTGTTGAGTAAAATATTTAATATATAATTTTTTATTATCATTTTAAATTATTAAAAGTATTATTATATACATATTAAAAGTTTATTAAATAGTTTCTAGGCCTAGATAAATTAGTAAGATGTTGAATATTTATTAGGAGGGGATATAGGTTCAAATATTGAGGGCATGCTTAATTTGACCAAAGGTAGTAGTCTGACCTGAGTCCACTGAGTGTGCATCAACTTGATATATCAATTCCGAGCCAACAGGGTCTCCCCTCCATATCATGTTTATAAAAGTGAGATAAAACTTATAATGATAAAACCATGATTTAAAATTAAAATCGTAAAAATAATTACCAATTTTTATAAAAAATATAATTAATTATTACATCAACATCAAATGAATACGATTATGTTGAACATGTTATTAATGTGCGAGCTCTTTTTAACATATTGACCTCTATCCACTTTACCTATATCTTTAGGTAGATATCTCCAATGACTTCAATAGCTACTTTTATCACGAAAACATACTTATAATAAGTAATAAATAATTATTGAGCAAGGATTTCATCAACATTATGGATAGTGATAAGATTTCTTGGGCGATAACCAACGTGAATTCATAATTCCTATTTGGTTGTGATTAATTAAGTAAACACATGTACTTCTGCAAATTTGACTAAGATAAAATATGTATCCTAATGTGAATTCATAATTCCTAATTAGTTCTGATTAATTAAGTAGACATACGTACTTCTGCAAATTTGACCAATATAAAATATGTATCCTAGTTTCACATGAACATATTTCATATTAATGATGAATTTTTATGATAATTAAACTTAAATTAAAAAAATTAAATTATAAAATCATTCTCATTTATTGCAATAAGATGGTCTCTTTTCCATTTTAAAAACAAGTTTTTTATAAAGTCTAAACCCGGTTGACTATTAGGTTTAATGTTTAAAAAATAGTGTAAAATTAATTTTTATATGAGGATTAATTTATAATATTTAAAAATTAATTGGTATTGGCTTAAGAGGTTATATTTTTTAACATTCAACGAAGAGATGTAGGCTTAAATCTTGCCAAGTGATGTATGCATAGTTATCGAGTTGTTATAATATACTATGTGATCATAATGTAATATAAGTGAGAGATATTTTAATCCCATCTAATCAATTTTAAAAATTTAAAATACTCAAATAGAATATATAATTCTATTTTTAATCCTTCTATTAGCAAGGAGGTATAAGTTTAACCTTATGAAACATATAATTAAATATTTTAATAATATGTAGGTTAAAATCATATAAATTAAAAATTCATTTGATATTAGGCCCAAGAATAATCCATGATCAACAACTTTCTATATCATTTTAATGTGTTTTCCATAAAATTATGATATCCTTAAATCTTAGCAAATGGATTAAACTAAGTTTTTATATATATATATATATATATATATATATATATATATATATATATGAAGTTATTCACTAACCATTAAGATTATTCCTGATTATTTCCAATAGTATCCAATTTTTAATTCCTATTAATATTGAATAACCTTTTCAAGGTTATAAGGATTGGAATGTTAATAAGGGTCTCATTTTAATTTTTGGAAAAAAAAAAAAAATGGCATAAACTACTAAACTTATAAGGCACCTCAAAAGAACTTTTAAAATATAAATACTTGTAACTATTTGCAAACCACTTATTAAGCATGGGGTGATGTGCATTAGAATGGATATAAACAAGTTATATGCCACTTTTATTTTTTTTAAATTACATGCATATAGTGGAGATTCAGGTCTATTATATTAAAATATTTTAATGTGTTTTCACAAAAATCATAAGACCCTTAATTCCTAGCATCTTTTCCTGAGAAAACATGGTGGATTAAAATATGTTTATTTATAGAGATAAATAAATAGATATATACAACTAATCACTAGCCATTAGGATTAATATATATATAGTATCCAATTATTACCATAAGTTTTATATATTGAATGACACTTTTAACTTTATAAAAAATTCAATCTTAATAAGAGTCTTTAATCTAATCCATAGTAGTCACTTTTTACCATAAAGCATCCAAATTTATAGAACATCTAAAAAAACATTTTAAACTTAAATCCTCCTAACTATGTGTAGGCCACTTATTGAACATAGAGTGATGTGCATCAAAAATAATTTCAACAAGATCTATACAACTTTTATTTTTATGCAAATAAAATGCATATAGTGGAGATCTGAGTCTATTATATTGACTCACTAGATATATTTTGAATGGAACCAAATTGTATGCTATAAAATATTGATAACCTTCTCATAATTTACAATAAAAAATGGACTACTATGGTGATTAATAAATATAATTCACATAAGGATATTGCCTAGTAAAATATATTTAAACCTCACACTAATATAACTAAAAAAAATTACTTATTATTTACAAAATTTAGCACTATTTATTTTATGGCCTTGCATATCTACTATGTAATCTCCTTTTAACCATATTCAAAACATGATATTTAATCTCAAACACAAACATATACATACATACATCTCTCTCTCTCTCTCTCTCTCTCTCTATATATATATATATATATATATATATATATATATATATATATATAGGGAGTTCTTGATTATACTAAATCCACCTCAACTTCAAATCTAGCATACCAATTTGGAAAAGAGTTGGACACTTCACTACTATAAGTACTACGTGTGTTATAAATGTGCACTAACATGCTTCAAGGAAAATAGTGTGCATCTATTTAATGTTAATAATTACAATCTATCAATACCTATAAGGATAATGTAGTGGTAAGGGATTTGGGTTCTCTTTGGGGAGACCCACATTCAAACCATGGTGTGCCTAGAAGGGGATAGGTTGGACGATAGCACTTAAGTGTTTGCTAATTGGCTACCCAAGTTCTATTCCTTGGGGATTGGGTTCTCGTTAACTTTATCTTAGCCAAATAGCTAGGTTTTATAGTGGTGATATTTAAGTTCAATTTGGTGTCTGGGCTTGCATTGTTGGCTATACATGTTGGACTGCCTAGGTGGTCGTGGTCCTGTTGACTTCATATTACCTAGCGAGCTAGGATTTATAATGGCAGTATCCAAGTTTGGTCTGGTGTCCTACTCTACATCAGGTAAAGGTATGACCTATTCTCTTAGGTAACAAAAAATAATAATATATCAATATTATTTGAGATGATGAATGAGTTAATAATAGAATGACTATTACTTGTTAAATATTATTTAATTAGAAGGGTAAGAGGAAGAACTTGACATATCCTTTAGGATGATGAATGAATTAATAATAAAATGACTATTATGAGATAGGATTTGTAAGGGTAAGAGGAGGAACATGACCTTGTAAAGCCTTAGTGATAACAAAATATATAAAAAATGTAGGATTTAAAAAATAAAGTAATGAACCAATAAAAATTAGTATATCATATTAATATTATTGATAATATTGTTTGAATCTTCTAAAACTAGAGTACATATTATAAAACTAAAAAATATCAAAAAATAAATTTTTAAGAAGCACCAAACTAAATAAAATTATTTATTTATAAATATATAACTTCCATGGTAAATTTTTATTTATTCCTTCTAATACAAAGTTAGAGTTGAAATATATATTATAAAACTAGTTATAAAATATACCACATGGGTTCATTTGGAAATAATGTAGTGTTAGGATTTTGAATTTTTATGGGAAGTCCAAAGTTCATGTTATATATATAAATAAATGAGTTACATTAATCATGTTATATAATTTTTTACTTATTTTTTTATGTAATAGGCTGTACACTTCTCATCACTAGGTAGCAAAATAGATTTAAAATCACCAGCAAGCAACCATAGTAGGTCAAATGAAGAAACAATGGCTTTTAAGTCAACCCAGAGTTTCCTTCTATCCATAGCAACATTGGGAGCATACACATTGATAGAAATCGAAGAAAAACTAGCTTTTATTACATCATAATAAAAAGGAAGAGATTCTATCAACCTAATGAATGAGCTTACCCTCCATAGAATCGTGATTCCAGAGTGTCCACAAACCTCTGGAAGAACCATGTGTAGCTCTACTCACACCTTCACACCCATTCCAAACAAACCTTCGTAATCTATCAAAATCTTCATCACCCATATTAGTTTCTTGTAAGAAAAGGATATCAGGCTTGAAACATTTTCTAAAATTTTTAGCACTCTTTGTTTAGTCAAGGTGTGCAGACCCTGAATATTCCACGAGATAATCTTCATTACTTCAAGGATTATGGAGCCTTCCCTTCACTCAAAGGTAATGTAGGGTGGGAGCCATTATCCACATATTGAGGTATATTATTTAAGAGCACCTCATATTTTTTTGGTCTTCCTAGTCCCTTCCCACTACTTAGATTTATTGGTTTTTGGGTATTTCTAATGAGCTACAAATATCTAATCATTTCCTTATTGCTTTTTTTTACTGATTGAGGAAGAAGTTGTTGCTGCTGAGCTATATTCTTTAGTTTCATATTTTTATTGTTTAGAACTTCTTGAAAGCCATCTTCCTCTAAGGAAGATAAGACCTGCTCTAATTCTCTATCCAAAGCATTTGTAGAAATATCTTCTTATTATACATCCTCAAAAGACTTCATGATAGATTCATATTTGTCCTTATCAAGAGGGGCATAAACCATCTTATTATATAAAATAGGGGTAGCTGCTCCTGAAAACATCTCAACAGGATCTTGAGCAGAAGGTAGTTGATCCTCTTGATGATCCAAGATCTCCTCTCCTTTATTTGGAATAGCGTCCATCCTAGCCTCAAGACTAGAATGCGGTAACTCTCCTAATACAGGAAAAATCTTTGTATTCACCTCTGCACCCTTGGAATGCCCACCAACTTCTAGAAACATCCTAACAATTTTAGAGCAGTCTTCGTTTTTCTCTAATAAATTTACATCAATTTCATCTATGACAAGGCCTTCAAGTGCACCAGCAACCAAGCTTTATGTGGGAATAAACTTCTTAGTAGCACCGTGAATCCCCTTTCTGTCTACCCCTGATTCAGATGCCATAAAAACTTGGATTTGGGATCTGCTTCCTTTTCCAAGAATTCTTTCCTTTATCAAATTTTTGAAATAGAGTGCAAGTGAATCTGGGATAACCAAACTTATTACATACCAAGCATTTCTCAACTATGTTCTCATATTCCAAAGGTTGGGTCCAGACCCCAAACTTAGACTCGATTTCAATTAAAATTGAAAGATCCTTATCAAGCATAACATTAACACATATTCTAGTGTACAAAAACCTAGATCTAACAATGGTAACACAATCTATTGCCACCATTTCTCCTATTCTACTTGTGATTTCAAATAGGATCTCCTCATGCCAAAGATATAAGGAAAGACTAGTAAGGTGAACCCACACAGGTGCTTGGTCAATGCATTGGAAATTAGGATTGAAATTAGGTGCTCACTTCCTTAGGAATAAACCTCAACTCCCAAAGAACCATGGGCTACATTGAAGAATCCTATCACGATACTCCAAACCAGTGAGCCTAACTAGGAAAAAATGCTTAGGTAATGCAACAATCTCTAAAGAAGCCTTAGGATCCAATTTTAATTGAGCCCACTTTCGAATAGCATCCAGATCTAGATGAATCCCAAAAGATTTTCAATAAGAGCAAAATACCCATGGGAAGCAACCATATCTATAAGAGGGTCTGGAATCACACGCCTTCCTGAATAAGAAAGGAGATTTAACACTAGGTTCATTGATTTTTGCTTCTCCTTAAGAAGACTAACCCAAGATCTAGCTGTTGAGACAAAACCTTTACAACTCTTCTCACCATCCCCACCATCAATATCCACACCCTGACCTCCACTGCTTCCCATATATTGACCTAAACTGCTTCTACCTTATCCACCAGTCAATCCCTACAAGCCACCCTTGCTTTCCTAACTTGAGTTCTCCATCACTTAACTCAACTATGGATTATAAACTCTCTACAACTACCATCACCTGACTTAGCTGTGGATTGAAAATACTCTAGAGCCATTGCTACCTAACTTCAATCCCTCTACAATATCCTTTATAGGGAAACATAAATCACAGATATTTAGTTGCCTCCATAGATCACATATATTCCTTCACAGATCATAGATATCCATAGATCACATATATTTAACTGCCTTAAAAAACCATAGGCATTCCTCCATAGATCATATATATTCCTCCATAGATCACAAATATCCACAAATCATAGATATTCAGCTACCTTCACAAATCATAGATATTCCTCCATAGATCATAGATATTCAACTACCTCCATAGATCACAAATATTCACAGAACACAAATATTCAATTGCCTTCACAAATCACAAATATTCCTCCACAGATCACAGATATTCAACTAGGTTTGAGAGATCACAGATATTCCTCCACAATTCATAGATATCCATATATCACATATTTTTAGCTACCTTCACAAATCACAGATATTCCTCCATAGATCACATATATTCAGTTGCCTCCATAGATCACATATATTCCTCCACCGATCACAGATATTTAGCTGCCTTCACAAATCATAGATAGTTATCCATAGATCATAGATATTTAGCTACCTCCATATATCATAGATATTCCTCTACATATCACAAATATCCATAGATCATAGATATTTAGTTGCCTTCACAAATCACCCTCAATTTTTAGGTTAGTGTGAGAAACCCCTACAACCAACGCACAAGGTTGAGCAATCTCCTCCCAACCATGACCCCTCGTAAAGCCAAGAGCTATGCTTATCAATAGAAAATTTAACACACAATCTTTGTGTCTCCCTTTGCATCACAGAGGTTTGAACCGTGGACCTCCTGTTCAACAGGGCCAAGCTTAACTTCTTCACTTGTGCTACAAAGACAGAAATCAAATAATAAAATTTTAAGTAGCACTAAAAAAATAAAAAAAATTATTTATTTATGAAAATATAATTTACTTGGCTAATTTTTCTTTATATCTTCTAATACAAAGTTAGAGTTGAAATATATATATATATATTATAAAACAAATTATAAAATATATTACTGAATCCGTGTAGAAATAATGTGGTGGTAAGACTTTAATCAAAGTTCATGTTATATATAAATGAGTTAAGTACATCATGTTATATGATAATTTATATATTTATTTAAGTAATAGGTTATACACTTATCATCAACTTAAGATAATTAATATAATCAGTGGGTTTAGGTGGATTGGTAAGTTTGGGTACTATCGAGAGGAGACCTAAGTTCCCACGGGCATGCCCGTGCCCATGCATAACCAGTATCTTGATCCGACTCTTTTGCGTGTTGCATCTGACTAATGACGATGATCTGTTTCCTGCTTGTCTGACGGTCCCCTTCATGCCACTTGTTGAACTAGTACATCCGACGGTCCCCATCTCACGTCCGGTTACCATTAACGAGATGGTGGATGTGCCACGAGTTGAACCAGACTAACAAAGACGGTGCAAACTCTGTGCGTTCGACGGTCCCCATCTCACACCGGGTTACCATTAACGAGACGGTGGATGTGTTGGAAGCCTTCACTTATAGTTTGAACCTTGTCAACTCCATTTGCAGTTACTAAAAATTGTGATTGTAACCAATTCAATTATGTAACCAAAAAAAATAATGAATATAATCCCTGAGATACTTATTATATATAATTCATCATATATAATTCATCGTTAGAGTAATGGGATGAGTAAGAATATTTCCAACTGAGAGTTGTAGCTTGTTGAGGAGATTTTACCTTTAACATGAGAAATCGTTTCAGATATGTAGTTAGTGTAGTGGATGATGCATATGGAGAAAGGACGCAAACGAAGAATAAAGCGACATAGAGAAACGAATTTAGTTTTAAACCTATCGTTGTAAATGTAACATTGACATTCTTTTCGACTTGTAAATGCGCATTTTCACAACTTCCGATTTGTGATTTATAACCATAGAGATTAGTGCATAAAAGAAAGAGCACATGAGTTATGGTGGGAACAAAGGATTTGTAATCTTTTTCAATTTCTAATTTTTCGTATTTATTGCAGAACATGCATATGATACGGCACTGACAGCTTTATTGCAGAACTTGAATATGATACGGTGCTAACAGCGTTGTACTCCAGCCGATTTGGACCAGATAAACACACGGATGGAATTAGATCATGGGATCTAACGACACATATTACAACACATGAAAAGAGTGGAGGTGGAGTTTATGGTTAAGACACCAAGATCAGGAGAAATGTATCCACTGGGCTTTGCTGGGGATACCACCGTTGACGATGAAGAGCATGTAATATCCCGGAGGCGCAGCAACGGCCGTGGGCGGAGCCACCACAGAGGACATATAGACGTTGGTGGAGTTGGAAACTGCGGCGGGCGTGGTGGAGGAAAGAGAGAGCATCCTCTGGCTCATCGACGACGAGTGAGTGGTGAAAGGTGGCGCGTAGATGTTGAAGACGACCACGCTGTCGCTGAAGAGACCCGTCGCCACAGAGAAGGTGACGGTGAACGTGCCGCCGTAGGCCATGGAAGTGGCAGACACAGAGGTTATCTGGGGCCGAAGGTTGGAGTAGACGTTCTCCAGATAATAAGGGCTGTAGCCTTCCAAACGGAGCTCCGTAGGGTAGGCCGTTCCCGTGAAGACGTATTGGAAATGCGGGTTGGAGCCGCCCAACAGGACTGTCCCGTCGGGCAGCACGTTGGCGGTGGAATGGTACATTCTCGGGATGCTGGTAGCCGCCAGCACGACGAAACGCTGCCCGGCGGGCGCGTTGGGTTTGTAGAGATAGGGAGTCAAGACCGGGGTGGTGGCCATGTCCCAGCCGGCGACGCCCTTTTGCGCTCCGTTGATGACGATGATTTCTCCGTTGGGAAGAATGAGCATGTCTGAAAAGGCCCTGGGTCCCGGCATGTCCTCCATGCTCCACCCGGGATTGGGGTCCGTGATGACCATCCTCCCGCAGCTGCGCAGGGCGTCGATGAAATTCCCGGCTTTGGCAGCGGGAAAGCTGTTGTCCGGGCATCCACCGCAGATAAGGACTTCCACCTTGGAGAAGCCGTCGGAAGCCGAGAGCGGCAGCATCACCGAAGAGCCCGTCGACGGGTAGTTCCTGGGGCCGTCCCCCGGCATCGTCGGAAAGGTCTTCACCACGACGTTGTTTCTGTATTCGAGGAGAATGGAATCCCGGTTGGCGAAGATGAAGAGGTTCCCGTCGGAGGAGAGGTGCAGGAACGGGTACAGATTGTTCTCCACCTCCGTGCTGGTTCTGGTCTGGTTGAGGAATGGCAGGGCGAATGTCCCTTCCCCGGGCATCTTGGGCACGAACTCGTAGTTGAACTGGCCAGTGCCTCCCACCACGATGATGCGGTTGTTAGGAAGGATCTGGTTGGAGGCGTACCAGCGAGTGACGAGAAGTTTCAAGGCCTGCGATTCGTTCCAGTCGCAGGTGGCATCGGAGCAGGGAACGAAGTAACGGACAACTCTGTCGCCGTCCCGCCACCCGCCCGTCTGAACGAGCGTGCCGTCGGCGGCGACGGCTCCGGAGGAGCACCACGTGTCCGTGAATATCATGAGAGGCCTGATCCTGTTGGCCCCGATGTCATACTCGATGGAATGAGCCCAGCAGTCGTGACTGAGCGCCTGATCCTGCTGATTGTCGCGACAGCGGTTGTTGTTCAGGAGCAGCTGCGACGGGCCGAAGTCGGTGCGGTCGAACATGACCACAGTGTTTTTGTGAGTGGTGGTCATATGCATAGCCGAGACTCCCCCGTTCTCTATCAGAACCCTCCATCTTCCCGGCATCACTGCCTGTCCCGCTGCATCCCATGACCACATACTCAACATTACCACCATCATATGCTGAATTCTAAATGTTTGCATTGTGAAACTTATGGAAAAACGATTCCCCTGCTTAATTATGCAGTTCGCTGATTAATACAAAGGCGCTCTAGCTTAGATACCTTAATCGACATTTATAGCGACCTCGACCCAGGAAGCCTGAAGGGAAGGAGGAGAGAAGGATTGGATTAAATGAGTTGAGTGGTGCTTTTCTTATGTTTAAATGGATTCGGTGCAATATAACAGTTTTCAAAGTCTCTAAGATTATATGAAATAAATATTATTTATTTTTAATTATATTTTAATATTTAATTACCATTTTACTTTGAATTCTGAAAGTTTCAGAATCCCCATCCAAACTATTGAAATTGTACAATTTCAATTTTAGACCTCTATTCTGTATAATTAGCTCTGTACTTCAAACTATTCAAACTGCACAATTCCAGTCTTAGACCTCAATTCTGTATAATTACCTCGTTCTCTATCAACTTCTTCAGATACACGGAAGACAAATATGTTAACATGTCACGTCCTTGTCGCTGCTAACTTTTCGACCTACTACGGGCTCTATGTGACGTGGCCAATCTCCATCCTCCTCCACCGTGGGCTTCTATCTTTTATATTCTTCCAAATGAAAGGACAGCATTGTCTGGGCATTTAAAATTATATTTTGTTGGGGATGCCAAGCGTAGTGCTTGAATTGGTATCTCAAATTATAATTGTGTACTGGTGCCAAACTGAAAGCCGACAGGGTTTTCAAAACTACCATGCTGAAAGCCTACTGTTGCCCGCGTAGCTACTTAATTTCTTAAGCCTTGAATAATGCCTTGACTTGGTGCAAATATTTTTACTTTTAGTTTCTACTATATCTATCTACCTGACTTCTTTCCCATCTACAGACAACATGCACAAATGCCTTTTTAACCTCTGGCGAGGCAAAAAATAATAGAAGATGTATCTTAGGGTCAAAGAGAAAAATAAAAAACTCATTTAGAGATACTTTTATGGAGAAACCAAAATTAATTTTTTTTTTAAATTAAAAATAATATTATTTGTAATCCGTAGCATTTTTATTATTTTGTTGTTTTTTAATGTTGTTTTGGATTCAGAGCACACGGTAGTTTTTGGTACAGGACAATCTCTTGTATTTGCTTGATAAAAATTTGTGAATTATTTGCTAGGAGATTTTTTCATTGGATTTTTGAGTTTGATTCGGGAATCCAGTTCAATATTTGGTGATATCTTATTGTTATATTTAAGGTTTAAGGGTGCTTTTAAATAGGTTTGGGGACCTTTTTAAAACCCCTTCTATTATCAATAAAAAAAAAAAAAAAAAAAAATTATTAATTTTATAGGTTATGATTTTTTTTTTTTTTGGTATTATGCATTTTTTTTTTGGTATTGATTTAAAAAGAGGGTTTAGAAAGGATCCCACAACCTTATACATACAGTCAAACTTTCAACCATAATAACAATATCCAAAATATTATACCTATTAGGAATAACCGAGAGAGTTTAATTCCTAATAACCATAATAACCATAATGATTTCGAAGAGAACATAGAAAATCTAGCACAACGCTTTGAAAGTAAAACAAACTCTAATCAAAGGGCAAAGGGCAAAGCGAGACCGAACACCCCTTCCAACAAAAACTAAAAAGATGTCCGACTCCCCGTTCTCTATCAGAACCCTCCATCTTCCCGGCATCACCGCCTGTCCCGCTGCATCCCATGACCACATACTCAACATTACCACCATCATATACTGAATTCGAAATGTTTGCATTGTGAAACCTATGGAAAAACGATTCCCTGCCTAATTATGCAGTTCGCTGATTAATACAAAGGCGCTGTAGCCGCTTAGATACCTTAATCGACATTTATAGCGACCTCGACCCAGAAGCCTGAAGGGAAGGAGGAGAGAAGGATTGGATTAAAGGAGTTGAGTGGTGCTTTTCTTATGTTTAAATGGATTCGGTGCAATATAACAGTTTTCAAAGTCTGTAAGATTATATGAAATAAATATTATTTATTTTTAATTATATTTTAATATTTAATTACCATTTTACTTCGAATTCTGAAAGTTTCAGAATCCCTATCCAAACTATTGAAATTGTACAATTTCAATTTTAGACCTCTATTCTGTATAATTACCTCTCTACTTTAAACTATTCAAACTGCACAATTCCAGTCTTAGACCTCAATTCTGTATAATCACCTCGTTCTCTATCAACTTCTTCAGATACACGGAAGACAAATATGTTAACATGTCACGTCCTTGTCGCTGCTAACTTTTCGACTACTACGGGCTCTATGTGACGTGGCCAATCTCCATCCTCCTCCACCGTAGGCTTCTATCTTTTATATTCTTCCAAATGAAAGGACAGCATAGTTTTTCTGTCTGGGCATTTAAAATTATATTTTGTTGGGGATGCCAAGCGTAGTGCTTGAATTGGTATCTCAAATTATATTTGTGTACTGATGCCAAACGGAAAGCCGACAGGGTTTTCAAAACTACCATGCGGAAAGCCTACTGTTGCCCGCGTAGCTACTTAATTTCTTAAGCCTTGAATAATGCCTTGACTTGGTGCAAATATTTTTACTTTTAGTTTCTATTATATCTATCTACCTGACTTCTTTCCCATCCAAGATGCACAAATGCCTTTTTAACCTCAGGCGAGGCAAAAAAAAATAATAGAAGATTTATCTTAGAGTGAAAGGAAAAAAAAAAAAATCTCAGAAACCAAAATTAAATTATTTTTGTTTAAATTAAAAATAAGATTATTTGTAGTCCGTAGCATTTTTATTATTTTGTTGTTTTTAATGTTGTTTTGGATTAAGAGTATACAGTAGTTTCACTATAGGACAATCTCTTTGTATTTGCTTGATAAAACTCTCTGAATTATTTACTAGGAGATTGTTTCATTGGATTTTTAGGTTTAATTTGGGAATCTAGTTCAATCTTTGTTGATATCTTATTACTAGATTTAAGGTTTAAGGGTGCCTTTTAAATAGGTTTGGGCACCCTTTTAAAACCCCTTCTACTATCAATAAAAATAAATAAGATTATTAATTTTCATAGATTATGATTTTTTTTTTTGGTATTAATTTAAAGAGAGGATTTTGAAAGGGTCCCCACAACCTTATACATACAACCAAACTCTCAACCATAAAAAAAATCTCCAAAATATTATACCTATTAGGAATAATCGAGAGAGTTTAATTCTTAATAACCATAATGATTCCGGAGAGAACTTACAAAAGCACAACGCTTTGAAAGTAAAACAAACTCTAACAAACTCCGGTCAAAGGGCAAAGCGAGACAAAACACCCCTTCCAACGAGAGCCAAAGGGATGTCCGACTCCTCATTAAAAAAACAAAGCATCATGAGCCTCTTTCCTAGCAAGGGAGACTACGTCATTCGGGACATCATTTTTCCACACTAAAAAAGCAACACAATGGACACCACGATTGGCCAGCATATCGGCCAGAGCATTCCCCTCACAGAACACATGGTGAATGTTCACCTGTTCAAAAGTGTACAACAATGTCCTAGCTTCGACAATAAGATTAAGAACGTTCCAACTAAGTGTACACTCCCCTTTGAGCATCTTGATCATGTTCAAAGAGTCGTCTTCAATTTCCACATTCTGATAGCTAGCATTCGCTAACAATTTTACCCCCATATAATCTGCACAAGCCATCGCAAAGTGTGAAGATTGGGAATCAAGGGGTTCAAAAAATGCCATGAGGATGTCGCCATTCTCATTTCGCACAACGCCGCCTGCTCTAGCCTTGTTAGGGTTACCCTTTGAGGCCCCATCGAAGTTGAGTTTTAGCCAATTGGGAGCCGGATGGGCCCACTTAATTCTTGCTCTAGGATCAAGTTCGGGGGGTGAGGAAGAGGGCTCCAACCAAATTTAAATTCCAAATCAACTTTGTTGGAGGAGGAGGGTGCCTTGGGCCATTTACCCATAAAGGAAGCCAAGACATTCTTCGACACTCTGTTAATGATCTTAGTACCCACCCTGATAGCATCGGTCTCAACATCATTAAAAGCATGAACATTTCATTCTTTCCACACCCCCCACCATGCATGGGGAAGCATAATTTTCCACAACCAAGATAGTCATTGGGACATGAATGACGAATACCATTGAAGGATGCTATCCATCAACATACCTGGAAACACCCAATAAATGTTAAACCAATTAAAAATAAACATAAATACCTGCCATGTGAATGGGCAGTTGAGGAGCAGATGTTGTGTGGATTCCTAGTCCGATTTGCACAGATAGCATCTGTTCACCATAATGTGAGCCCTATTTCAAATATTATCCAAAGAAAGTATTTTATTTTGAGCCACCAACCAAAAATAAATATTGATATTTGGGATTAGTCTTTTAATCCAAATAAGATTCACTGGAAAAGGAGCCTCATATTCTAGGAGAAGGAAGGAATAAGCTGATTTTATAGTAAAGTCACCTTCAGCTTCCCCACTCCAAATCAAACGGTCTCTGGAATCGTCATGTCTGATCACATACCTGTTAAGTTCCACTAAAAGTCTCTACCAAATGACCAAATAGTTCTAGTTGGACACCCAATAGGGATAAGAATTTTACGAACGCCTACCATTGACAATAGGTATATATTGGGAAACCCAAATTTTACCTTCCTCCATCGCTTTCAAAGTAAGAGCCCTGAGATTTGGGTCATCCAATAATGGCTCCTCCCTCAACCAATGGTCTTCCCAAAACTTGACATTTCTCCCATCACCAATGATCCACCTGCTTTTAGCCTTCACAAAGTCCCTAATCTTCATTAAGCTTCTCCAAAAAATGGAGCCTCTCGAAGAGAGATCGTCTGACCAAGTGGTACTTACCTTTTAAATCCGATCCAACCTAAAGGAACGTTTTACAAATATGATCAATTTTATCCGTTACTTTAGCAGGGAGCACGAATAAGGACAAAAAATAAATGGGTATGCTCTAGAGTATGATTTGAACAAGTACCACCTTCCCTGCTTGGCTCAACAACACCCCTTTCCAAGAGGATAGTTTACATTGGATTATTTCAATCAAAGGGTCCCACAGTGAGTCTTTCATTCTCCCCATGAAAAGAGACAATTCAAGATAGGTCGCTAGCAACGTGGCAATCCTACAACTGAGTATTTTTGCAATATTTGATTGCATGGCTTTCGAAGTGTTAAAAAGTAGAGAAAGCTCTTCACAAAGTTGATCTCTTGACCAACAACCCTCTCATAACACAATAAGATATTTTTAATATCTCGAGTGAAAAATACCGATGCACCACTAGCAATCAGAGTGTTGTCAATAAATTGGTGATGAGATACAGGCGAACATGGGAGAGTTGGACGAAGACCCACCTCCCCGCTCAACCTTCCAATCACTCTCCCTAAAGGCTCCACCACAAAGAGGAAGAGAAAGGGGGAACGCGGATCACCTTACCTCAAACCGCAGTGAAACTTAAAAAAGCCAGACATCGATCCGTTCAGTAGAATGGAGCACCAAACTGAAGAAATGCAAGCCAAAATACATAGGTTATGAATTTAATTTAAAAGTTAAGGCTTAAATATTATCATATCATCATGTACAAGTAACATAATATTATTATTTATTAATAATTATATGTTTGATCAAAATATATTGATAATTATTAATAATTATGTAACTACATTTATATAATTTTATACAATTAATATATTTTTCATGTTTAAAATTTTGATTAGCAAATCATAATTATTATTTTTTTAATTGTCTTTAAGCATTATTTTAACAAGCTTTTGGATCTACATTTTTAATGTGAAGGAGAAAATAGTAGCACTATTAAGCTTAGATACCCATTAAGTTTAAGAAACCATAGATGGAGGGTCAATCTATGTCATTCCAATAATCCCAAGTTTGCACCTAGTTCTGACCATGTTCGATTCAATAAACATGGACCTATCCCCAAGTAAGTATGGGATTTGTAATACTAAAATGATATTTTCTTATTTTTTTAATATATCTTTTATATCAATTTTAATTAGATTTATTTTATTTATTTACAAAAGAATGTTTACTATATTACCAACTATTATGAGTTGAAGTGGTTCGAAATATGGGCTTCTAATTTAGAGACCTATAGGTTCAAATCCTATCAAGTGACATATTTATAATTCCTATTTGTGAAATGAAATAAAATATTTTTACTTTCACGGGAGACACAATAGGAACTTTGATATGGAAAAAAGAAGAAAAATAAACCTAATGATGTTAAAAAAGGATCAATATATCCCCGCACATAACACTCTGATATTTACAATGATATTAATGCGCTCATTGTTCCAACTAATAAACTTGATCTCATTCTCATGCGACTATGATTTAGGGCATCAAATAATTATACACGTTCCCTGCACATGGATTGCATAATTAAAAACTTTGAAGATGGCTCAAAGAAGTATTAGGAGACTCAAAAACGAATTCCCGATCAAACAACTTTCTATATGGCCTTCAAACATCTCCATGCGCTCACCAATAGTAACGATAAATTCACCTCAAAATGAAAAAAAAATACCGACAAACATGCATACCATTTGGAAAGAGATACTGCCCACCATGCCAAAGTTTGTATTCTCACCCTCACTCAAGATGATGCCACCAGTAAGTATCAAACTAGCTAAAGAATGCGTGGTAAAACTATCATCCATAAGCAACAATTGTCTTCATAGAAATTTAGAAATGCATGATCTTCACTACTTGTGGGTACACTTTGTTCAATATCTTACACAAAGAAAAAAAACTCAGTCCATGGTTTGGCCTCAGAGCACTTTTTTTTTAGGTTCGGGGTAAGAATAACAAAGGTGGGCAACAAGCCATCCAAAAAATAAAATCTTAAAAAAATAACAATAAGGCAGAGGCCCTACAGTTTAGGTGGAGCGGTGGTGCATTGGGCCCGAATATCTCCTATTTAAAAAAATTCAATTGCCAAGCTCTACGAAGATTTTCTCATCAGAATATTTGGCAGTCTAACCTTATTCAGTAGAAATTCCTTCCCTCAAAGTCATCTCCCTCTTTTCTTAGGTATCGAACGTGGGGGTTCTCCTCCATATTCAAAATTGGCAAGTTCAACAACACTTTTTGGCCACTCAAGATTTCGATGACACACATATACTAAAAACTTGATCCAGAATGTGTGCACCTAGGTCTGAGAACTATTGCACTATCATGTGCCTACTGATTAAAATGAGGTTTTGGGATATTTCGATGACACATCTATAACTAGCAATTTGGATGTGACTATAAAAAATTCTTTGTGCAGCTCCATAACGAATAATCTGTTCCACTGCTTAACCATCAGATTTAGGCCATATGATAAAGATCTGAAAATATAAAACCTACAAAAAAATAAGCCAAAAAACTATGTCCATTGGGGATTACATTCCTCCAAGACATTCAAATTTTCCTTCAAATGGATTTTTAGGGATGTATCCCATTTTTTGTTTCTCCGTGGAGAAACTACTTCTACAGATGGATACGACCCAATCACTCTAAAAAACTATGGACAACGATTAGTTTTCCAAAGCTTCTGGTTTCTTATCCATCACATGGATGGAGAACATACTCCCTAGCTTTAATAAATAAAATGAGGGGGGAATTTATATAAGGAAAATCCCCCCATGAGGAAAAGCTCCTCAATCTCACAGGGCAGGGAAAGTCCGCTCTAATACCATGTTAGAAAATGGAATACTTGATGTTATTCATTGAAAGGAGTCTTGCTTAAATAGCAAAGGCATACAATCTGATCCATAGGATCATAACTAACTGAGCTAATCTCAGCCACACAAATTATCCTAGTAAAAACTTAGGATATAATTTGTTATTCTAACAAATACTTTAACAAGATATCATAAAAAAAAGTTCTATACAAACACCATGTTCCAAGTACTTTTGAATTCATCCTTTTAGATACATTCAAGGTTATAACAACTTATTAATTCATTCAAAAATATTTTAGTTGGAGTCGTGTTCCTAGCCTAAATTTTCCAACATATCATCAATCTTCACTTTTATCCTTATTTATGAGCTTAGCCCCACTTCCTTTTAATATTTATGATATTTTTTCTATATTACAAATCAATCTCTCTTTAGGATTTTTTTTCCTCTCTTCCTACTTTTGAGGTATTCTCTTCTTTCTTGTATTCGTATAAATACTTTCATCCTGATTAGTCTATTTATTTTTCATTTGATTCATAGCTTAATTTATCATTTATAGGTAACTTTAGAAATAATTTTCCTTTTTTGTACTACTCTAAAAACCCTAGAGAGAAAGAAGAAACCCATATAACATGCTCTTTATTATGTTTCATTAACAAATATAAAGTATAATGTATAACCTCCCTGCTACTTTGCTTACTATGCTATCTTGTAAGACTCCTATATATTAATTTTACTTTTATTGGAAGGAGATGATATTTTGTTACTTGAGGAAAATAGAGATTATTAACTTTGATCAAACTTGACCTATTTTATTTTTTTAATTTAAATATTTTAATATCTAAAGTTATTTCTAAAATTTAACTTATTCATTACAGTTACTCATCACATGCATATTTGTTAATTTTTCTATGTTTGAAGAGCAAACCTTGTAATAATACAAAGTGGAGCATTAAAAAAACTCACCAAGAACTTGGTAGCACAAGTGGCGATTGACATCTGGTTAAAGCATTTGTGCAAGGTAGGTCAGGGGTTCGATTCATGTCCCCTTCATTTCAAGCATGGGAAAGGATTTTATTTATTTTTAGAATTGTTTAGAGAGCAATGGTAAAATATGCATCATTCACATTTGGTTTTGTATTGGGTGTGTGGTCCAACAATAGCCAAGCCATAGGGCTTAGGCACTGCGATGATGGTTGGTTGCGGTTTTAAGTCAAGCGCAGTCATGAGGGAATTATTTTTTATCATGGACAATTGTCTACGGTAAGCAACTATTTTATTTTTGCCAAGGTGTGAATAATATTAGGGGGTCACATGATTTTTTATGGTGCTTTGATTAAATTTTCCTAAGGTAAAAGAGGGAGTCATAAGGGAGTTTAAATATTTTAATTTTTACTTAGCATTAAAAATAGAGATTGGAGATATAAGGTGTTTGAAAGGAAATTAATTGTGTCGAATATTATTGTGTAAATATTAGAGTTAAAAGTGTTAAAACAAAGGAATTAATTTTTTATTTTTGATAAGAGTAAAAATTAGATTTATAAAGTGTTTTCAAAGAAGTCTTGATTGGTTATGAATTGAATATTATTTTTATAAAATTTGGAGATTATAAGGTGTACTTGAGAGCTAATATTTTTGTATGGTGAGATAATTATTGAAGGAAATATTTGAGTGGATATTTTGAGATAAATTGTTGCTATTTAACCTTGAAAGTGGCAAAGAGAATTTTATTGTGATTGAGACAGATTTTGAGGTCAGATCTCCATCAAAACAAAAGGTATGGGCACATCTTCCTTGTGAGTAAAATATTGTTGATTGAAGTTGTGAAATGCAAATTTAGAGTGAAAAGGACTATTTAATAATCATTTTGTAAATGTTTGAGTGAGTTTTAAATGTGCATGATTTGTGGATGTTGAAAAATCATGAGTATCATTGTTATGTGAGATTGAGAACTATCTTGAACTAGGGTTTGTGAAATATCATGAGTATCATTGTTATGTGAATTTGGAATAATCTTGAGTCAAGGTTTGAGATTCATAGTGTGAGTTGTTGAAGTATAGTGAAACACTTGGTTAGGATTTGTAAGCAAGTTGTGTTTCATTTAGTGATTGGTTGGTTGAAGTTGCATGAGAATTATTGATTGAAAGTATTGGAGTGATAGTTCAATTTATATGAAAGAAATTGTTCTCTTTTTTCTGAGTTGATTTGAAATAAAATTTGAAAGTGATTGAGTGCTTTGTGAGTGTGAAACATATTGAGTATCTTACAATTCTCTATATGTTTCTATGGTTAAAAAATATTTTGAGTGAAACTTGTTTGTAGTATTGAAGAGGTTTTCTAAAAGGATTAAGTTGATTTGTGTATGCAAGTTTTGCAATTTATTTGAATAAAGCTTTTGTGAAAGCTAGTGGACTATTTTGAGTAAGTCCTAGAGGGGACTTAAGGATAGAATTAAGAAAGCTTTTGTGGAAGCTTTTGGGAATATTTGAGTAAGTCCTAGAGGGGAATTAAGGACAGAATTGGGTAAGCTTTTGTAAAAGCTTAAAGACATATATTTTTGAGCTTTTGTAGAATCTTACAAGTAGATTTGAGGAAGGTCTGAAGACTTTTTGAGCAAATTTGAAGTAAGTCTTGGTGAAGACTTGTTGAGCATATTTGAGGTAAGTCTTGGTGAAGACTTGTTGAGCATATTGGATAAGTTCTAGGTGAGAAATTATTGAGTATATTTGAGGTAAGTCTTGGTGAAGACTTATGGGAAGATTTGAGGTAAGTCTTAGAGAAGACTTGAGAGAATATTGAGAAAGTTCTTGAGAGGACTTGTGGAAAAATTTGAGGCAAGTCTTTGAGAAGACTTGAGAGCAGAATTGATTGATTGAATTTTTTAAGCTTTGTGTTAAGGCTTGGGGAAGATCTAGCATAGTTGATTTGTGATTAGATCAAAATTTATGTTAAGGATTAAGGACAAATTTGAGGATAGATTTTGGTGTATATTTAAGGGTAAATTAGTGCCAACAAGAGATAGACTTGTGAGAAAATTTGTGCTATATTGAAGGACAGTGTTTAGTATAGATTTGAGATAAATATGAAGCAGAGCTAAGAGCAATCTCTAGAGGTGATAGAGCAAAGGACATCAGTCTCCAGTCGATAGAGATCCATTAGCTAGGATAGTGAGGATAGAGTCTTCTAAGTGAGGATAGAGGTTTTTAGTGGAGAGATATCCATAAGCTAGTGCAGTGGAGGTAGGAGTCTTCTAGAGGATCACCAGATAGAGCAGAGGATAAGGATTTGTCATGTGGATAGAGATCCATAAACCAAAAAAGGGGAAAGAGTTCTCTTGTAGATATGCATCCACAAACTTGATTAGGGGATTTGTGTCTCCTTTGGATAGAGGTCCAAAAACATTGTAATAGGGAAGGATTCCCAAGAGATTTGTTGAGAAAATTTTAATGAAAGGTTTTCTTCATGGAGTACCCCACATTGGGTGAACCATGTTAAATTGGTATCTCTATTGTGTGTGGTGATTTATGCATTACTTTTATTACTGTTGTTGATATTGCCATTGATATATTAGATAATATTATTTGGGAAAGAAAAATAAAAAGTGGTCTTATAAAATTTATCCCCCCTCTTAGTATAACCTTGTGTTCTTCAATTGGTATCAAAGCGGGTTCCTTCGAAAGAGTTTAAAAACTTAAAAAAATGCTTACAAGAAAACAGATGGATTCTTAGATTGGATCTTTAGGGAATAAGGCACCATTGTTCGATGGAAAAATTTATGTATTTTGGAGTGTGAGAATGAAGTTTTTCCTAATGGCGCTAGGAAATGATATATGACAAGCAATTGAGGATGGGTACATACCACCGACTACTCCAACTACAAATAAATATGGTAATATCTTACAAAAGAATAATTCAAAGGCAATGAATGGAATATTTAATGGTTTTCATGAAATAGATTTTGTAAAAGTTATGCATTGCACATCAACAAAAGAGATTTGGGATAAACTAAAAAATATATATGAGGGAGACAAAAAGGTCAAGATGGAAAAATTACAAAAGCATAATAAAATATTTGAAGACTTGAAGATGAAGGATGAGGAAGATATTTCTATATACTTACTTTGTGTGGATGAGGTTGTTAAATCCATGCAGAAACTTGGGTTTAAATTGGAAGAATCATATGTTTATCAAAAGGTTTTAAGGTCACTTCCTAAGAGGTATAGTGAAGATATTTTAGCCATAGAAGAAACAAGAGATATTGAAACTTTGATAAGGGATGAGTTACATGGAACTATCACAAATTTTTATATGAGAACAAAATAGGAGTCTATCCCCTAGAAATAAGCAACCTTTAAAGTTAAAAATAAGATAAAGGGTAAGAATTCAGATTCAAATAATGAGTCATCTAGTGACGAAGAAGTAAACTATGGCAAAAGGAACAAGGAAACAAGAAAGCACAAAGGTATGAAATTATTTAAGTGTTTCAAATGTGGTTAATATGGTCATTATGCATCTAATTGTCCAAAATCTAGAAATAACAGTGGTCATGAGAAACAAGATCTTAAGAACATGGAAGCAAGGAAATCCAAGTATCAAAATAAAAATAGTTATGGAAAAAACAAACATGAAAAGAAGTTTTTCCAAAGGTATAAGAAGAGTTTTTATTTATATAAGGTAAGCAAGAGTTCAAGTGATAATGATGACAAGTCCTCAGTTAATGAAGAAAAAAAATTCTATTTCTAATAGTAGAAAAAGAAGATGCTAGAAAAAGGGCACCAATAATTCTCAAGTGTGTCAGGTATGGTAACTTTGGTCATCTTGAAGATCAGTGCACAAGAAATAGATTTAGTTTTAGTGAAGATGAATATGAAGATACTATTAAAGGACCAAAAGAATAAAGTCTTCTTATGGCAATATAAGAAGAAGGAAGTTCTTCTAGCATAAATAAATCAGAAAAGAATGAAAATGATCTTGATGATAAAAGGGTAGAGGAAGAATCAGAAAATGAAAAAGAAGGATAATTTGATCTTGAGGGTGAGCTTATTTCTACTCTTAATGCATTAAGGAAGGTAATAAAACAAAACCCAAAGCTCAAGATTCAATTTCAATAATGTGATGAAGAGAAAGGAAAGCTTAAATAATATCTAACCAACTCAATAGCTAAGACAAGGATATTTAAATAGAGGTTAGAGGAAAAGGTCTTAGAATATCAAATATTAGAGAAAGAGTTAGATTCACTAAGGAAGGAAGTAAAAGAGTCTAAAAATAAGCTACATAGGTTTGGGAGAATATCAAAGACCTTGGATAAAATTATCAAGGTACAAATATATTTATCAAATAATACAGGACTTGGTTTTCAATAGGAACATAGAGAACAAGGAGAGGAGTCAATCTCAAGATCCAAAGAGGAAGAGGCTTAAGAAGAAGAGAGTGTAAGATAAAGTGAGACTTCTAAGTATAAGTTGGAAAATAAAAACTTCAACAAGGAAAGGAACAATGCACAAATAAGGAACAAATGGAAAATGATACAACATAGGGTAGAAGAGACCAATATACTAATGGGGTCAGGACAAGGTTTCTTCAATGGACGATGTTTCTCATGTCACAGGTTTGATCACAAGTCTACACAATGTAGGACACATGAAAGACAATGTTATGGAAATTTTAGAAATGGGCATCTCTTTCAAGGGTATTGCTACTCTTATAATTAGTTTAGTCATAAGGCAGTTAATTGCAGGCTTCATGATAGAAATGGATATGGTTTTACCAGGAGGAACTACAATATATTTGCATCTTCAAGGAACCACAACATTAAGTGTTATAAGTGCAATAATGTTGGGAATATGGATAAGTGGTGTAGAGCAGAACTTCTAGAGACAAGCAAGAACATGAATATCTAGAAGAGTCAGAAGGATCAATTAAGAAATAAGGTGGACAAAGGTAAAGAGAAGTGTATGTTTGGAGTAGAGATACTCTCACCCACAAATTAACCACCTCAAGAAAGGAGGTGGGGGAGGGGTTAAGCTAAGAGTCTCATTCTTAGCCCAAGCCCCAAAGGTGGCCATTTGTCATTGATGTCAAAGGAAGAGAGATTTGAGTTAGGGGGAGAGCATTCAGTCAGGGGGAACAATTTCTCAAGGGAAGTAGAACTGAAAAAAGAAAAAAAATGGAAAAAGGAAAAAGTGTTGCCATCAATGACAAAGGGGGAGATTGTTGGAAATATGAGCAAGTTTATTGTCATTGATGTCAAGAGATTGATGTTCAAGTTTAGTCATCGTTAATTTCATCACGTGGTTTTTCCAAAAGGTAAGGAAGTGGTTAAAAGAAATAGGATATAATATTTATTTTAATATTATATGCCTAAAGTGGCTTAAAAGATTTAAAGGAAGGAGAAGCGGGTTTAAAAGGAAATAATAATATTATAATATTTCGGGCTAATGGTTGAAGTGGAGAAAAATGACGTCCAAGGAGTATTTAAAATATAAATCCTCAAAAGATCCATTTGGCAGATTGTAAAGGTTATCATTTAATTTATTTAAATTAAAAATATTTTAACCATAGGTTAAAATTTTAATTTAAATAAATATTAAAGGTGCCATAAGTCTAATTTTAAAATTTGAATTGGAAAGTGTCAATGTTTTGGAGTACACAACAAAGGATATAAAAGGGGGAAATATTTTTTATTTCAAACCATCCATGCAATTTGAATGCCCAAGAGAGAAAAATATTTTGTGCATTGAAGAGAAGAGAAGAGGATTTGCATGTGTTAAAAATAAAAAGGGCAGACCTTGTAATAAGACAAAGTGGAGCATTAAAAAAACTTAGAAAACACATGGTAGCATAAGCAACAATCTATAGTTGGTTAAAGAATTTGTGCAAGGCATGTCAAGGGTTTGATTTGCATCCCCTTTGTTTTGATCTTGGTAAAGGTTTTTATTTATTTTTGGAAGGCATCAAATATCAAGGATAAAAGATGCATCATGCACCTTTGGTTTTTTCTTGAGCATGTGGCCCAACAATAGCCAAGCCTTAGGTCTTAGGCACCGCAAGAATGGTTGGTCGTGGGTTTGAGTCGAGTGCAGTTGTGAGGGAATTATTTTTAATTGTGGGCCATCGTCTAAAGTAAGCGGTTATTTTATTTTTTCCAAGGTGTGAATAGTGTTAGGGGGCCACATGATTTTTGATGGTGCTTTGATTAAAATTTTCTAAGGTAAAAGAGGGAGTCATAAGGGAGTTTAAAAATTTTACTTTTTACTTAGCATTAAAAATAGAGATTGGAGATATGATATTTTTGGAAGGAAATTAATTGTGTTGAATATTATTGTGTGAATATTGGAGTTAAAAGTGTTAAACAAAGGAATTAATTTTTTATTTTTGATAAGTGTGAAAATTGGATTTATAAAGTGTTTTTAAAGAAGTCTTGATTGGTTATGAATTGAATATTATTTTTATGAAGTTTGGAGATTATAAGGTGTACTTGAGAGCTAAATTTTTTTTTATGGTGAGATAATTATTGAAGGAAATATTTGAGTGGATATTTTGAGATAAATTATTCATATTTAACCTTGAAAGTGGCAAAGAGAATTTGATTGTGATTGAGATAGGTTTTGAGGTCAAATCTCCATAAAAAAAAAGGTATGGGCACATATTCCTTGTGAGTAAAATATTGTTGATTGAAGTTGTGAAATACAAAGTTGGAGTGAAAAGCATTTTTTGATAAGCATATAGAAAATGACAATCAAAAATCAAATTGAATTAACATGAGTCCTCCATATATACATTGGTAAAATGGTTAAGGAGGTTGGGTAACCACCCCACCTACCTCAACAACTTAGAGAGTGCTTATGAGTGCTATTTTATCTAAGTCTATAATAATGCATAATAATGTAATATAACCCTAGTTGCTAATATTACCCCGTATTACATTATTAGAAAATACAAAGAGCATTGCAAAATAATTCAAATTTGACACGTGCAAGTGCCTTGGTGAAAATATCTGCAACTTGCTCATTAGTGAGAATGTACTAGAGTTGTATGTGATGTTTTGGAACTTCATCTCGAATAAAATGACATCGGATGTCGATGTGTTTGGTAAGATCATGAAAAATGGGATTCTTGACAAGATTCAAAACACCTTGATTGTCATAAAACAAATGAAGAGGAAGGTTCTTTGGAAGACCCATGTTTGTAGAATGTGACTTAACCATATTATCTCATAGATTGCTCCACTGGTTGCATGATATTCTGCCTCTATAGATGATAAATCAAACACCTGCCGCTTCTTACTATGCCAAGAGACAGGACCAGATCCAAGATGGAAAATGTATCTAGAAGTCAACTTGCGATCATCAATGGATCCAACATAGTCTAAGTCCGTGTATATAATTTTCTATTCTTTTTGTACTCTAAGCCAAAATTTGTAGTACCATAGACATAATGAAGCAATATCTTTGCTGATTTCCAATGACTCACCTTCGGTTCTTGCATGAACCTTGAAAGATAAACTACAGAAAAATTGATATCTAGCTTGGTATTTTTTAGATATACGAGACTCCAAATTATTTGGTGATAGAGAGTTCCATATACCTATGATGATTTATCATATCGTGATAACTTGAGTCTAGGCTCCATTGGATTTGCCTTAGACTTAGAGTTAGTCATGCGATATTTATCAACCAATTTCTTGGCATACTTCTTTTGTGTTACTCTGATATGATGTTTTTTCTGAGTCACTTCCAAAAAAATACAACAGTGAAGAAGTCATAGATCTATCATTTCAAATGATTGTTTCAAATCATATTTTACTGCATCAACCATACTCTTTAAGCTCCTTGTTATGATTAAATCATCTACATATAGCACCAAAATCACTATGTCAGAACCATTGTTATTGATATAGAGATTTTCATTTGAATTACTTCTTTGGAAACCATGTTGCACTAGGTGAATATCTATTTTGATGTACCAATCTTGTGGAGCTTTTTTCAGTCCATACAAGGATTTTACCAACTTGTAAACTTTCTATTATTGCCCTTCAACAAAAAATCCTTTTAGTTTGGTCATTTACACTTCCTCTTGTAGGTCACCATTCAATAAAACACTCTTGACATCCATTTGATGTATCTTCCACCCAAATTGAGTTGCCATGGCACAAAGTACTCGAATGATAGTCATTTTTGCAATAGGGACAAAAGTCTCTTCATAATCTATGCCTTCTTTCTAAGCATATCCCTTTGCAACAAGATAGGCTTTATGCTTATCAATAGTACCATATGCCTTATACTTCACTTTGAACACCCATTTGCATCCAATGGGCTTCTTTCTTGAAGGTAGATTTACTAGCTTCCATGTATGATTTTTCATGAGAGATGTATGTTCTACTTCCATAGCAGCCTTCCACTGATGCTCACTAAGTGCATATTGAACTATAAACCCTCTCATATTCATGTTTCCCTATCTTCCTCTATATCTACAGATAGTTCATCAAATTTTTGGTAAAGCTCGTCAACCTTTGAAGTTGATGCCTCTGCTCTCATCTGTTGAGTCATACTATGAGTACATATAGAGTTAGATCTAGAAGTGATGTCAACTTTGAATCTATTAATGTACTAGTATACCATTTTGGAATCTTGTTTTGTGGGGGTGAAACATCTTTTTGAGGCTCATATTCCTCAAGGTATACATTTATAGAAGTGTTTTTTGATGTGAAAGCTTAATCAAATACCACATATTGACTTATGTATGTCCTCTTGATCATAGGATCTATCAAGAGATATACCTTTGAATGATCATCATAACCAATAAAGATAAATTGCAGGGTTTTCTCATCTAACTTATTTATTTTTTACTTTGGTATGTTCTTGAATGCCTTACATCTAAAAACCTTTAGATGAGAAATGGAGGATTTCTTACCACTCCATGCTTCTTGTGGAGTTTTACCTTGTAGAGCTCTTTTTGGTGCTCTATTCAGGAGGTATGATATTTTGTTTATTGCTTCTACCTAATACTCATCCTCAAGATGTGCTACCTTTAGAATACATCAAACCATTTCCACAATAGAAGGATTTATCCTCTCTACAACTCTATTTTGTTGTGGTGTATAGGTTGTAGTCAATTGTCTCTTAATCCCATGTTCATTCAAAAATTATGAAAATTCCTTGGAGGTATATTCCCCCCTCGATCTGAGTGAAGGGTTTTTATGAAACATCCTGACTCCTTCTCAACAAGATTATTGAAATATTGAAAGTACATAAATACCTCTAATTTTAATTAAAGAAAGAAAACCCACATATTTTGTGAGTGATCATCCACAAACAATTGAAAATACCTCTTTCTACCATAGTTGGTTGGCATAGGATCACATAGATCACTGTGTACCAACTTTAAAGGTTTATAAGCTCTTGAAGAGATAATTCAAAAGGTACCCGATGGTGCTTCTCTACTAAGCAATCCAAGTAGATTTGCAATGTAGATGAAATTTTGGGAAGACCTCTCACCATCTCATATTTGCTCAACTCGAGAAAATATTCTAAACTTAGATGCCCATATCTCTTGTGCCATAGAGAAGTAGCCTATTTTGTAGTTGCTGCAAGAGCACCATGAGGCATTGAAATGACATATAAAATGAATAAGCCATGCTTGTAAGATCATGTTGCTACATGTTTTCCTTTTTTTGTTATAAAACATCTCTTCTTGTCTTTCTCAAAACTAAAGAGGACATCCATGTATCGATCCAAGATCTGAGGGATTGACAATAGATTGTTAGCCAATCCAGGAACATAGAGTACCTTCTCAATATGAAATTTTCCATATATAAGAGTGACAAAAACATCAACTTCACCCTTCACTTGGTAGGTCTGATTATTTGCAATTATTACTAGCTTACCTTCTTTTTCCTCAAATATCTCAAACCATGATTGATCACCAGTCATGTTCTTACTGGAACCTAAATCAATATACCACACTCCATAATTTTATTGAGATGAAGTATGAGTTGTGAGAACCTTGTGTACTCACTCAGAATCTTAGTTCGAGTTTGATTCAGTAGAATCTGAGTCTGAGTTTGATTCGGTATAAGCAACATTCCCCTTGCGTGGCTTATTCTTTTTTTGTGGTTTGTATTTTTCTTTGCCCTTCTTCTTATGATATTGGTAATTCTATTTTTTGTTTTTAAACCAACATTTATGTGTGTCATGGTTATTCATATCATAAATATTGCAATATTGTTTGTCTTTCTATTGATGTTGTTTCCATTTTCCCTTTGATGAAGATCATCCTTTTTGAAAATTACCATGTTTCTTACCCCCTTGTTTGGTGTAGAGGTCATTATCTAGCACTTCATCCTTATGAAACTGATTTGTCTCTTCAGTTTGCAACAAATTCATTAATTCCACAAAAGATAATTGTCTACCAGATACATAAAGTGAGGTTATCAATATCTTATAGGACTCTGGTAATGCTCTCAATATGACAGAGGTCAAGAGAGCATCGTCCACTGGTTTTCCAATAGAATTTAGTTTGGCTTTCAATTTTGCCACTTTGCATAGGAATAGGACCACTGTCTCACAAGATTTCATACTGAGTGTATGTAGTTGAGTTTGAAGGTGTAGAATAGTGGACTAATTATTACCTTCATAAATAGTAATCAAAGCATCCCAAGCTTCCTTACTAGTTTTGGCATCACAGATATGAGCTGGACCTCATCTGTAGTATTAAGCAGAATAAGCATGAGATATATTTTGTCCTTCTTATCAAAAGCATATTGATCTACTCCTACTATTCCAGGGCATTTTGTAGTACCAATCACTACATCCCATAAATATTCCACTTGAATAATAGCGTGCATCTTATTTTTCCATGGTGCGAAGTTAGAACCTTTTAGCAACTGTGAATCTAAGAGATATTTGTGAACAATGACCATTTTGAAGGCTCCTTATAACACCAAATGATCCCCCTTTCTGTATATCTACTAGGCCTTTATACCGAACTTCTATATATATACCCACCCTTACGCGAGGGAGACCATAAGTATATACAAGTAGAACGATATGTGGAACTTAGGCAATACAGAAAGTGAATAATTTTGTTTATGACACCTACCATAGAAGGTCTTTTCTCATGCATGGGGTGTAACTTCCCCTAAACAATTCAAAAATAAATTTGTCAAGATTTACGTCTAACAACAATAACAATTAGGGTATAATTAGAGTGAATATCAAAACCGTCTTACCTTATTTCTTCTCGATAATTGATAGATAACAAACTTAGACATCATTTTTACAGCTATATTAGGTGATAGATATAGTAGTCCAAGCACAACAGCATTACCTATAAGTGTGGACCAGAGGTATCATAGATACCGAACACTGTTGTGCAATAAATTGCACAAATAGGTGTATAAATTTGGGGTATTTAACTTTGCTTTATTTTATGATTTATAATGCAAGAAGATAGAAAATTTAAATGTAAAATACAACCACAAATATCCACAAATTTAACTCCTCTAGATGTTAGTTTCCACCAAAAATGCACCTATTATAATGCTAGTTTTACAATGATAAATATTTTCTTTCCATAAAGTAACAATTTTTCTTCCCCCATTTGTCTTATAATTTTACAAAAAATGCTTGAAATCCCCCCTTCTTGTTGGAAAATAAACAAGGATGAAAAATTGTGCTTTTAACCTTTTAAAATTATGAAAAAAAACGTATCCCTCCAACATAGCTTGAAAGGAATAAACCAAGTATTTAAAAAAAAAAAAAAATTCTTGAAGAGCCCCTTCGTGTGCTTTGGAATAAAAATCATTTCAATGACCTCTGTGGTCAAAAAATACCCCTTCGTTAGCAAAAAAATGAGACCTTCCTTGGAAAAATGATAGGACACAAAGTTGTCAAAATGTCGTCAACAAAAAAATGTTGACAAAAGTTGCTGACAAAAAATTGTTGCTAATCCACAAAATTACATGTCAAAATTTAGAGCAAAAAATTATGGGTATTGTTTGGAATCCCTCCGTGGGATTCAAACTGGTCACCTCCACTATACAACCAAGCACACTTGATCAAGCACGCTATTGAGCTTGTTGGGTAGGAAAGGACACCAGCATATACTTACATTGGGTGAAATGGAAATTAAAAAAAAAAATTGTGGTTTTATCCCACACATATCCTGTGGATGCATTCTCGCTTGTTGATAAGTGGTGGGACGTAGGTACTAAGGTGACTGCCTTTGGGTGATCACATCCTTCCCAACATTTTGCATCAAACCATGTGCAAACCTGAACCAAATTGCTGCTACATCATACATGATTATGACACCTTTCCATGTATCTACCAGTTAGTGGTTTCCCCATCAGCATTACTTCATCAGCCACCTCACTATGTGTCTTCCAATCAACATCTACCATGTATATCTCGGTTTTATTCTGCATGTTGTTAGTGTCAAGATTTTATTCTATGTGTGTGCTATTATAGTCAAGGTTTTGGTCTATGTGCATGGTCAATCCATCCATCTATGGTCAGTACATATATCTGGTTTGCATTGATCAAGTAAGCATAAGTATTTTCTACATTTATCATTAGTATCTGGGGAAGGGTACCTGGGTTGGGCTACACCATTCTCCACCTATCTGCACGTGCACCTGCTACGCTGTTCTCCTGCCTATCTCTAAGACCATATAGAAAATGGCAATAAAAAATAAAATTGAATTAACATGAGTCCACCATATATACATTGGCAAAATGGTTAAGGAGGTTTGGTAACCACCCCACCTACCTCAATGACTTAGAGAGTTACTATGAGTGCTATTTTATCTAAGTCTATAATAATGCATAATAATGTAATATAACCCTATTTGCTTACAAAGCTTTGTTCGAAATATTTGAGTAATTTTTCAATGTGCATGATTTGTGGATGTTGAAATATCATGGTATCATTATTATGTGAGATTGAGAACTATCTTGAACTAGGGCTAGTGAATATCATGAGTAGTATTGTTATGTGAATTTGGAATAATCTTGAATCAAGGTTTGAGATTGAAAGTGTGAGTTGTTGAAGTATAGTGAAACACTTGGTTAGGATTTGTAAGAAAGTTGTGTTTCATTTAGTGATTAGTTGGTTGAAGTTGCATGAGCATTATTGATTGAAAGTATTGGAGTGATAGTTCAATTTATGTGAAACAAATTGTTCTCTATTTTTGAGTTGATTTGAAATAAAATTTGAAAGTGATTGAGTGCTTTGTGAGTGTGAAACATATTGAGTCTCTTACCATTCTCTATATGTTTCTATGGTCAAAAAATATTATGAGTGAAACTTGTTTATGGTATTGAAGAGATTTTTTGAAAGGATTAAGTTGAGTTGTGTATGCAAGTTTTCCAATTGATTTGAATAAAGCTTTTGTGAAAGCTAGTGGACTATTTTGAGTATGTCCTATAGGGGACTTAAGGACATAAATAAGTAAGCTTTTTTGGAATCTAATGGGAAGATTTATGTAATTCCTAGAGGGGACTTAAGGAGAGAATTGAGTAAAATTTTGTAAAAGCTTAAAGACAAATGTGTGAGATTTTGTGGAATCTTACAAGCAGATTTGAGGCAAGTCTTGTTGAAGACTTTTTGAGCATATTTGAGGTAAGTCTTGGTTAAGACTTGTTGAGAAGATTTGAGGTAAGTCTTGGTGAAGACTTGTTAAGCAGATTGGACAAGTTCTAGGTGAGAACTTGTTGAGCATATTTGAGGCAAGTATTGGTAAATATTTGTGGATAGATTTGAAGTAAGTCTTAGAGAATACTTGAGAGTAGATTGAGCAAGTTCTTCAGATGACTTGTGGAAATATTTGAGGTAAGTATTTGAGAAGACTTGAAAGCATATTTGTTTGATTGATTTGTTCAAGCTTTGTGTTAAGGCTTGGGGAAGATCTAGCATAGTTGATTTGTGATTGGATCAATATTTGTGTTAAGGCTTCAGGATATATTTGAGGATAAATTTTGGTGCATATTTGAGGGTATATTTATGCCAAACTAGAGAAAAAATTATGATCAGACTTATGGTATACTTAAGGATAGTGTTTAGTGTAGATTTGAGATAGAGATTAAGCAGAACTAAGAGCAAGATCTGGAGGTGACAGAGTAGAGGAAAACAATCTATAGTCGATAGAGATCCATTAACCAAGACAGTGAGGAAAAAGTATTATAAGTGAGAACATAGGTTTTTAGTGGAGAGATATCCATAATATAATGCAGTGGAGGCAGGAGTCTTCTAGAGGATCACCAACCATAGCATAGGAGAAGGAGTTATCCTATGGATAGAGATCCATGAACTAGAAAAGGTAAAAGAGTTCTCCTATGGATAGGCATCCATGAAATTTATTATGGGATTGGTGTCTCCTTTGGATAGAGGTCCATAAAAATTGTATTAGGGAAGAATTACCAAGAGATTTGTTGAGAAAATTTTAGTAAAATATTTTCTCCATGGAGTAGCCCACATTGTGTGAACCACATTAAATTGGTGTCTCTATTGTGTGTGGTGATTTATGCATTGCTTTGATTATCGCTATTGATATTGTTAATGATATATTAGATAATATTGTTTGGGAAAGAAAAGTAAAAAGTGGTCTTATACTATTCACCCCCCTCTCAGTATAAGCTTTTTTTCTTTAGGTTCACCTTTAGGAAAATGTAAATACCATGATAATATATTATTTTTAACTTCTAAACCATTCAATTGATAAAAATAAGGGTATCAATGTAAGAATGACATTAAAAATAAGAAAATATGGTAAATTCTAAAATATGGCACAATATTTTATAAATAACTATGTGAAAATTTGTTCTAATAGAGTTTTACTAAGTGGCTTCCTCCTAATTCATATCAATAAATGGTTTTCAATTAATTTCTACTAGATAAAAATTCCTAGACACTCTAGAGAGCTAGGATATGTGTTTGTATTGAATCTAAAATACCATGTAAATGGAATGCAATGAATATTTTTTCATAAATTTACATATATTTATGGTATATAATGATTTGAACCATGGAGATTTAAATTTTAATTATTTAGGAAAAAAATTATTGGATGTATATTCCCCATGATTTGAGTGGACGACTCAAATATGATGCCTAGTTTCTATTTTAACAAGCTTCTTAAAGCATCGAAACTTCATGAGAGCCTCTTACTTGAGTGGTAGGAAATATATCCACATATTCTATGAGTAGTCATTTTAAAATAGTTAAAAGTAACTATGTATATTGTAACTTGTTAGCATTGGCTTATGTAAATCGATGTGTATGACATCCAATAGTCCTTTGGCTCTATGAGTGTTGAGCTCAAAAGGTACTTGGTTTTTATTTCTTAATAAACAACCTAATTATACTTGCAATGTGGGTAAATGATTGGGTAGAATTTTCACCATGTGATGCTTACTTATTACATTTAATATATATAATTTAGATGAACATATTTCCTATACCAAAGGGAGGTTTGATCTATTGTATCTATGGATAAAGTAAAAAAAGGAGATGATAGAACATCAAGGGAAAGCAAGACATTCTTGTGGTAACTACTTTCCATAAAATTTCCATATTTGTGATGAAACACTTAATTTTTCCATAAAATTTAAATTCAATTTCCATATTTTGATCTAGAATTTATGCTATAGATATCAAGTTGTTTGCTAATATCGGTACATATAGAATATTCTTAATTGTACATTTTCCATCGGTCAGATTGATTGGAGAATTTCCTACTCTTTTTACATGATAGATATTATCATTAGCAATGGTTATTGGTTACCCATATTTGGATTCTAAGAAGTCAAACCACATTATATCTTTAGTCACATGCTTTCTAGAACTTTAATCAATATGTCAAATTTCATATTTTAGTTTTATCAGTACCTTAGACATTAGTATCTTGTGTGCAAGTTTACATTCTTGTTAATAATAAATTTCTAATTCTTCATGTGCAACATGCCCTTGTTGCTATTTAGGATGTGGTTGTTATCTTTGTTTGAACTATATATTCTTTTGAGTATGTTTGCTAACTTGACCCTCTCAACTCATAGAATTATATCTTTAATACTTTGTATCATATCCTTCTATTTATACGATAGTCCCTCCTATGTTTTCGAGGTTTTTTTTGGTGAAAATTATGAAGAAGAGGAAGGGCCATTATGTGGTTCTACTTCCTTCTATTTGAGCATATTTAGTAATTATTCAAAGGACTCCTTTCTATTTGATACTTGTAAAGAGGTCATTAACACTCAAAATGAATATGATAATGCTCTAAGTATGATTGGTACTAAGAGCTTATCTTCTACTATTTTCCTATGGTATTCAATATTTCTTTCAATTCATTGACTCTATAAATAAATTATTTAATGATTTCTCCATATTGAACTCTTAATATGTTGAGTTGAGATTAAAGGTTAAGATTTGTGGTTTCATTGTTCCCTTCAAATATGGTATAAAGTGTATCACATGTCTCCTTGGATGTATGTGCTTTATTAATGTGTGGTTGAATGACATATGGTGTGGTAAGGGTGATGATCATTAGTGCCTAAGCATATATCTTAGAAAATTATTGTTGAACCTTTTCATCATCTTCTTACCAAGTGATATTTCTAGTGAAAATGTCCTAGAGCTTTTGAACCAGTAGGATGGTCTTGATTTTGTTCTTCAATGCTCCAAAGTATGAATTTTTGAGTAGTTATAATTTTATTAAAAAATGATGTCACCATGGAAAGGGTTCCTTATGTATCCCAAATGGTCTCCCTTTCAATATACCACTAGTATTATATACCAAACCTCTCTATATACCTAACCTTCCTATATACCTATTTATACATGTAAGAAGCTAGTCCTCTCAATATATGTAGCTGTACATGAGAGAGACCTTAAGGTACATGAAAAAATATGATATATGGTACCAAAGTAGTATGGAAAGGTATTCAATCTATCAATGAAACCTACTTAAATATAAATTATTGCACTTGGGTGTAACATCCCCACATACTTGGAAGTTCTCAATTTTAGGATTTGTATCTAGTGATAGTGATGAATAGGGTAGAAAACTATGTGAAAAAATCACAAAAAAAATGTATTATTAGTTCTCCCTTAGAAATTTATAGGGATGATGCATATATGTTGTCATGGCAACTTTATTAGGTTATAAACACAAGAGATTAATATAATAACTTTACCTATAAATACAAGATAAATGTGTCATATATATTTTAAAATACAAATGTGTTTAAGCATGTGCTTAATTTGTGAAATATTATAAAAAATTGAGGGTTTTAGTCACTGCTAGAAATGCACATTTTTACAAATTTTACAAAATATTCACTATGGGTATTTTTAAATTTATTTGCCCATGAATAGTATAGGAAATTGCAAAAAAAATCCTTCCTAGGGTAGCAAAAGTATTAATGGTGATATTTGATCCCTTAACCTGTATTTTTTAAAGCGTCAAATCTCCTACAAGGCATTTCATGCCTTTGAATTGAAATTGCAATATAAAATTCTTTTGTGGTTTTTTTAAAAGATATTCAAAAGCTTGTGTGGTACCCTTTTGTGTTGACCATGCTTACACAAATTCTTTTATGATTTTCTCCATGGTGACCACATATACTAGTCCATAGGTCTATACCTAACTATGCTTACTTCTTTATATTCCACAATTCTATTATTTAAGAAGGTGACACTCCATATTCCATATTTCAATAGTAGTTGCACCTTCAATTATGTAAATTCACCCATGTAGTGAAGGAGCTCAAAAAACATCCTCCAAATTATTAAAGAAAATAATTTGGCAGTGGCTAGATTTTTATAGGGCCAAGAATGGAAAGAGGACTCATGGGGAGGATTCTTGTGTTAAAGAGGTCATAAATTCTAGACAAGAGACTTACATGAAGAGGCACAAAGATACTTGTAGTATTTTTTAGTGAAGGAATATCGAAGATAAATATGGGACTCCATAAAACTATTGACAATTGAATGTTTCTAGAATTCACCTTGAGAATAACTAGACTTTGTTAGTCTTCAACATTTAGAAAGGGTCAACTTTTGTTGGAATGGCTAGACATTGGAGATATTCAACATTTAGAAAGGGTCAATATTGCATCTAGTGCTTTTCCTTAGAAAAGGAGGTACTAAGATTGTATAAGTTCCAAGTTTAGTGGAATAGTAATGTGGTCACCTATGGACTCTCTATAATCTCAAGGATAGAGCTTGGGAAGAATTCTTAAACATTTTGATATAAAATTTGAATGAACACTTTCTCTAATACCAATTATGGAACAATTATTAGAATAAAATTTATTAATAGTTATCAAAGGTTGTACATATATTTATACAATGTTATATCTTTTATATTCCAAGAGACTCTTGGTATTCCTTCTAATAAAGGTGAAAAATAACATTCCAAATATTGTATATTTTATTTTTTCCGAATAATATAATTATAATTATCTAACAACAAAGCCTTTAGTAGCCAAATATTATTCCAAGGGAAATATTTGGGAGTATGAAATTTTGATTTCCGTAAACCATCATAGCTAAAATTGAATGAGTACCACACTTTTTTGATAGATTCTAAACCAAATCATCCTTTCATGTAAAAATAGGCAAAAAAAATATAGACGATATTTTATAGTTGATATTCAATGTGTTTGAGTTCTTCTTCAAGTAGATTACTAATTGAAATCCATGATCTCAATTTTTTTCTTACATTAATAAAATATTTGAACTTTGGAATTTTACAAGATAGACATGTAGAATCCAATGGTTGCCATTTTGAATCAAATATAAAAGGGTAGTTCAACAAAGTATCAGACAAAAAATTTGCATAGTTACCCTCATTGATTGACCATATAATATGTTTTTTAATCAATTGCAAACTATTTGATATAAATTTATGTTGGTAGTATTTTGTGTAGGGTTCTTTTCCTAAATAATTTCATCGAGAGAACCTATATGTTTTTAGAGTAACAATTTTACCCAATGTTTTTCTTGATTTTTGAATAATCTACATCCATGTTAATGATAAAATTATAAGTCTCTAATTACACAAGCCTACCTTTCCAGTATTTTTTCCTTTGCAAACCCTATCCCACTTACAAAGTGGAGACCTAATGTTTTCCTCACATTCTTTGTAAATAAGCTCTCTTCGAAAATTATAAAATTTTGATGGTATACCTACCAAAAATATTCAAAGTGACATCATATAAATAGAGATGCATAACAATATAATATTTATGAGTGCTAGCCTTCCCACCATGGTTAAGAACTTCGCTTTCAAAAATTTCAATCAAGATTTCACTCTATCCAAACAAGAGATCCAAAAAGTCCATTTTATTTTTTTTATGTGATACATAAATACCCAAGTAGGTTGAAGAAAAAATCAACTTAAAACTCTAAAATATTTGTCATAATTTGATATAAATCTAGGGTAGTTTTAATAAAAAATATTGAAATTTATAGTATTAACCAACTACATGTGATTTGAGAGAAGTTAGGAGTGAAAATTAGATAATCAATATTATATTCATCCTTCGGAAACCTCAGTTACATTGGAATATATACTCGTAGTATTAAAAAAAATTAGGGAATATATGGAAGTTAGGGAAATAGAAGAAATAGGGAGGAAAGGGAAAAAGGAAATTGAGTTCGTTCGCCTTGATGCCCTTGCCATCCAATCCTGCCCAATCAGCTACCATCCAAGTCAAACTTACCTATCCAGTCAACTGCTGTCCAAGGAGGTAAAAGGGGTAAGATCCAAAGCTTATAGTTGAAAAAAAAAATTTACACCTTTTTTACTCCTTTTTGGTCTTTTTACTAGCTTTATTTCCAACATTCTCCTCCTTAAAGTTGAGAGGACTGACTACACAGTCTCTCAGCTTTATATATTGAGCTTTAGCTATACCTTTGGTGAAGATTTCTACAATATTATCCAAAGTGTTACAATATTGAAGCTCAACTATTTGCTATTCCACCATATCTTGAATGAAGTGATACTTCATATCAAAATGCTTTGATCTGCTATGGTGAACTATATTATATGCCAACTGAATGGTACTTATGTTATCATAATACAGTCGAGTTGGACCACTTTGAATTTCTCCAATCTCTTCAAGAACTTTTCTCAACCATAGGGCTTGAGTACTAGCATGTGTGATGGCTATATACTCAGCCTCAGTTGATGACAATGCTATAATAGTTTGTTTCTTGGAACTCCATGTAATTAGTCCTGATCCTAGACTAAAACAATTCCCTAATGTAGATTTCATGTCATCTATACTGCTGCCCCAATCACTGTCACTGAAGCCAACTAATTTTATAGACTTACATTTTTGGTAATGGATTCCAAAATCCAATGTACCTTTCACATATCTCAATATTATTTTAGTTGCTTGTAGATGTAGCTCAAAAGAACTAGCCATAAACCTTGATACTAGAGAAGCAACATATTGAATATCGGGCCTTGTGTTGGTGATAAACATTAGACTCCCAACCATACTTCTGTAAGTGGTCATGTCAACCTTTGATGCTCCGTCATCCTTGCTCAATTGGATCCCATGTCCAGTTGGAGTTGCAATTGATTTGCACTGCTCCATGGAAAATTTCTTGATCATGTCTCGAGCATACTTGTGTTGACATATGAAGATCCATTTTTTTGATTGATGCACTTTCATGCCTAGGAAGTCTCATATCAGACCAATATATTTCATCTTGAACTGCTTCATCATGGAGTTTTTGAACTCCGTATTCATTTTATTGTTACTACCTATAAATATTAGATCATCCACATACAAAAAAACTATGAGAATGTCTACTTCATGCTTTAGGTAGTATAGAGTTGGTTCACTTTTGCTTCTTGTGAATCCATACTCTCTGAAATAGCCATCAATGTGTGAGTACCAAGCTCTTGGTGTTTGCTTGAGGCCATAAAGTGCTTTCTTCAATTTGTAAACAAGGTTCTCTTTTCCCTATTCTTGGAAACCTTGAGGTTGTTGAACATATACCTATTTTGTCAAGTATCCATTTATAAAAGCACTCTTTACATCCATGTGTTGAACATTCAATCCTTTATGGGCTGCTAAGGAAAAAACTGATCTGATTGTCTCTTGTCTTGCAATAGGAGCAAAGGTTTCCTCATAGTCAATGCCATATTTCTGAGTAAAACATTTTGCTACTAGTCTCGCCTTATGCCTCTCAATGCTTCCATCAAAATTGTACTTGATCTTGTAGACCCATTTACATCCAACACATTTTTTACCTTTGGGTAGCTTTACTAGCTCCCATGTATCATTATTTTTTATAGAGGTTATTTCCTCTTTCATGGCTTCTTGCCATATATTTTGAGTACATGCCTTCTCATAACTAGATGGCTATAACTGTGCATTAGTCAATAAAGAGTAATTGACTTCATCTCCTCTAGGTTCTTGGGATTCATCATCCCCATACAATTGCAAATTTTCAAGTTGCTGCAAAATTGTATTTATTTCACTAGCTTGGCTTCTAGTGAATCTTCTCTAGAAATTTTGATCCAATATCTGAAAGGATGGATGATATTGTAAATTTATTCTGCCTCTTGATGGAGAGTCAATTTCCATTGGCGAAGAACTTACTGATCTCTGTGGAGAAGTACTTGGAGTGGTGGTTGAAGTACTTGAACTGCTTGATCTTGGAGGGGGTGGTGTGCCTTTCCTATTCTTTGGAGACACTTGTCGTACCTGTGAAGAATTTACAACTTGGGACTCATCATCAACAAATTTTTTTTGCTGATGTCATTCTCCCCCTTCATTCAAAAATTACATCCCTAGAGAGTACAATTTTATGAGTCTTGGGATTGTAGAGCCTATATGCTTTTGTAGACTCACAATACCCGATAAATATACAAGCTTGACTTTTTGGATCAAGCTTCCTCCTTTTCTGATTAGGAATGTGGGCATATGCTAAAGAACAAAATTTTTTGAAGTGCTTTACATTTTGTTTCTTTGCATAACATACCTCATAAGGAGTGATGCCATTTAAACTAGAAGTTGGACTTCTATTTAGAATATATACACTTGTTTTAACAGCATCAACCTAGTACATATTAGTGAGATGCTTTGTATGAAGCATCGATCTCACCATCTCAAATAGGGTGTGGTTCTTTCTTTCGGCCACACCATTCTGTTGTGGGGTATAGGCTATGGTTAATTGCCTTTTGATCCCACTTGCTTTACACTAGTTTAAAATTTCTTTTGAGGGGTATTCACCTCCTCGATCTATTCGAAGACATTTTACATAATTCCCACTTTGATTCTCTAAATTGTTTCTAAAATCTATGAAGCAATAAAATGCTTCATCTTTGTGCTTTAAGAAATAAATCCAACACATCCTAGAGAAGTCATCTATGAAAGTGAGAAAATAATAATTATTTTTGAGACTCTGTGTTTGCATCGGACCATAGATGTTCGAATGTACTAACTGAAGTGGATAGCTGGCTCTCCATGCTTGTCCTCTTGGAAAATTCTATCTAGAGTGCTTTCCCAAAGCACATCCTTCATAGACCTCCTATTGATCGCTGAATTTTGGAAGTCCTGTCACCATAACTTGAGAAGTGAGTAATTTCAACCTAGTGGAATTAAGGTGACCATATCGCAAGTGCCACAACACACTTGGATTTGTTATTTCTACATTTGCAGGTTGATCTCCCCTTGGCTCACCAAATTTGAGAGGGAATAACCTATTTTTGGTCATGGGGACTTGGATGTTGACATGATTACAATTATTTTTATCAAAAATAATACATTGTCCTTCATCAAAGACAAGCTTGTAATTGTTCTCCATCATTTATCCAACGCTAAGCAAATTGTGTTGGAGCTTTGGAGTGTAATAGATGTCATTCACTTTCTTTAGTCCTTATTTGGTTGGAACCACACTTTTTTTTTTGGTAGATAACATACTATAGCATTAAAATCGGGTTTTACAGGTTGACCCAAAACCTTTTACAAAAATCAGCCTAGGGCTGTTGATGAACATATCCTTACTAAGGATCCTATATATGTACATTCTACATGCCACCAAAGCCATTACATCCGGTAAGGCACATAGTCTGTTATCAAAAAGAAACTTCCCATACAAAATTTTGGGTATACCCCAAGAAAACACACATGCATCATAATTACAAAAAAGAAACAGACATGGATCCCTTCCTTGAGACAATGGAGAAATAAAAAGTTGTAGACACACATAGCAGAGTACTAAAAAAAACTCCCACAAGCTCTGTATTGATAGTTACTCTTAATAATTATTTGGTAATTGCTTTCTTTCATATATGACATGCTTTGGTACCACATACTATCTTGGCCAATCAGCCTTGGAGAAGTGAACTTGCTAGCTAGATTTATGGTGGTGGCTATCTGGTGGTCCACGTGGCTTTGGTTTGAAGTCTTATATTGTCATTTCTTTCCTTCCCTATGATTATCAACCAACCTCAAATTACTAATATGACTAGGAGCCATGTTATCTGATATGTGACTATCCCCATTAGTCTTTGTGGTATTTCCAAGCAGCATCAATGAAGACTGACAACTCAGATAATTTTTATTGTGAGTCCAATTCAAAAAAGAGACAAGAATACTCCTAGCCTTCTAACTTACAGTGCCTTCTCTATTGGTAAAGTTGACTATCATTCTTGGCATTCTTGTTGAATAAGCTCCTCTACTTCACTCACGACACCGTGTTCCCATTTGAAAAGTTCGTCACCATCGACACCCAAATTGGCCAGCTTATCAGTAATTTTGTTAGCTTCCCGAAAGACATGTTGGGCTTTTCTGTCCTGTCTTCCCTAGAAAAGGATCCTAGCCTCTTCAAAAATTGTTTTAAATATCCAAGGAGGTATTTTCCAATTATTGAGGAGATTTATAACATGCATAGAGTCTCCTTCTACGATCAAATTACCTTCTAAGTCTTGAGTCATTTGAAGGCCTCTCCACATAGCTCTAGCTTCAACTTCGTTTTTCATCCTTGTTCCCAAATATTAGGAAAATGCAAGCATCATAGCCCTAATGCCCTCTACTTGCAATGATTTGTTATCCCCTAATTTGATTTGGGATTTATAAGTGGAACCTAGAGTAGAAAATAGTTTTTCTTTGCCACTCATATGGTTTGAGAAACCAATATCTAGAATCCATGTGTCATTTAAGTAATGATATGATTATCCATATGATAGAAAAATATTAGAAACATCATCTTATTCTCCATAATTTTCATATTGACTATTGTTGTCTTGTGAATATTTTTATCAGTAGTCACAAGCGTAGTGACCTGGCTTGCCACAGTTGAAACAAGCTAATTTGGATTTGTCACTTCCTCGCCCTTGATTTCCACTTTATCCTTGATTTGCACCTTGATTCTGATTTCCACCTCTTTGTTGGTTGCCCCCTCTGTATGAGTTGCCTCCTCTATTGGAATTGCCTCCTCTGTTCTGGTTGCCTCCTTTGTAGGTGCCTCTACCTCTACCTCTTTGCTTACCTCGACTTTGACCTCTTACGCATCCTCTTCCATTATTTTCATTTGAAGTGAAGGCCTTATCATTGCCTCCGTAGTTGGTTGAAGGAGTTCAGGAAACCTCTCTTCATGTGACATTAATGATCTGATCAATGCATCGAATGTTAAAAGGGAAATATATTTGGATTCTTCTATTATTATGGTAATAGGGTTCCATTTTTGTAAGTGTTCTCAACACTTTTGTTACAATTATCTCAGGATTGATTTCTTCGCCCAGTGTAACCATTTTATCTACATTTTCTTTTACATAATAATCATCGACTTTTTCATTATATTTCATTCAGATATTTTCAAAATCTCACTTCAATGTTTGAAGCCTTACCTTCTTCACTTAATTACTACCTTGGAATCCATCACTCAATGCTTTCCATGCAGCTTGTGTAGTCGTACAGGCAATAATTATGGGAAATATGCTTTTCTCCAATGCAACTTGGAGATGAGAAAGAGTAGAAGAGTTGCTCTCTTGTTATTCTTTTCATGTTTTCTTGTCTGTGACACTTAGTGTTATCCAGTCTGAAGGTTCTGTGTAGCTATCTTCTGTGATGTCTCACAAATATTTACCTATGAGCAAGGTCTTCATATTTATAGAACAATACTCATATTCATAACCATTAAATTTTGGTATAGGTAAGATATTATGTGAGGCCATAGTTACCAAAAAATCTCTTTATTTCAAGGTTACAATAAAGTATTTTTCCTAAAAGAAGGAAATAAGAAGGGAGAAGGAAGAGATTATAAACTTAAGTCAAATTTGACTTGTTCTAATCTATTATGGACTACTTGGTCCTATTGATGTGGGTATGCAATCTCTTGAGTTACAAAATTATCTGCCACTTCTTCTTCATTGTCACTTATCTGTATGATTTCAGGTGATTTTGGTTCTAGGATTTCTACTGAATTACTGTAGTGTGTATACTTTGATTCTTGTGCTTCAGCTTGTACTGATTTTGATTGATCAAATTCACTCCTAAATGAGTTATCTTCAAAGTCTACCTCGTACCCTAAGTCAGGATGCCTTTGATGTGCTATCACTGCATTTTGAAGTTGACTAAACACAATGTTGAGTCCATAACCTCTGACTTTATTATCAAAACTCTCTACACCTTCTAGTGCTAAAATTGCACATAAGGCATGATAAAAACCATTTGGTCTTATCATCAATGCCTTGTTATAGTTTTACAATTTGATCCTTTGTCTCTTTTACAAAAAAAAAAACTAAGCCTCTGAGGCTTATTACACACTCTTTATGATTTCGTGAATAAAAAAACTTTGCTTTTACAATGAATTGCCTCCTAGGCAAGGTCCCCTTTTTTTTATAATAAAAAAAAATTATATTTCTTATTTAATAAAAATAAAATAATTGCTTTTAAATTATTATTATTATTTTTTTAAAATAATTAAGTTTTAATTTATTAAATATAATATAAATATTTTTAATATAATAATTTAAAAAAAAGTTCAACTATAGAAATGAGGGCAAAGGGTTTCAAACCCTTCACATATGATGGCCTTGGGCCTTACAGCGTGTGCGTTTGCCATGACAATAGCTCACTTGCCATGAGATAAGGAAGTTCAAAATCCTTATAAAGCCTAATTCGAACCCTTTTTAGCTTTAAAAAAAATAATAATAAAAATTTTCCTCGTAGGATTCGAACTTGGGACATGCGATTCACAAATAATCCACCTTCACCGATCGATCTACACCCACAACTGGGTATGGAGGAGGAATGTCATATATTTATTATGGATTTTTGTGGTAATTTCAAACAAAAAAGAATTTCACTATCGCTGGGTTTCGAACCCATGACCTACAAGGGGTCGGGCAACTTATGGCTGGCTCCTTGAGCCAGTAGAGCTATGTGGCCCGATGGGAATCCAAAGGAGGCTTTCCTCATTTATCTCGTCAGCCGTGCAAACAAATTAAAAAAAAATAATAATCCCACATCCGCTATGTAGAGGGGATTTTGTGCTTTAAAAGTACAGATAAGCAGTATGCTTCTTGATTGCCTTCGGGTAATCACTCAATCACCCCTTTTGCCTTCTATCCACCCACCTTTATCTACCATGTTGCTCCTCCCTTCGCGTGCCACGTGCATGTCTGCATCAGCTCCTTGTGCCTCGTTGTCTATCTGCGTTAGCTCCTGACTTGTCCTCATGTCGCCACATGTCACTTTATGATTTGTCCTTCTACGTCACTCTTGTCTCTATTGGATGCTTTTATGGATTGCTCTAGTGTTCACCTTGGTCTGCATGCCTTCGGGCTTATCTGACCTCGAGCTTCGAGCTACGGGCCCCACATTGGTCTAGCTACAAGTTGTGCTCTATGGGTTTCTCTCGCTTTGATCCTCGAGCTTCCTTCACCTCGATTCTCATGCTATCCTTGGCTTCGGATCTCGGTCCTCGGGCCTCCCTCACCTTCAACTCTGATACCAGATGTGATTTGAGAGAAGTTAGGAGCAAAAATTAGATAATCAATATTATATTCAACCTTCGAAACCTCAGTTACATTGGAATATATACTTGTAGTATTAACCGAACTTAGGGAATATAGGGAAGTTAGGGAAATAGAAGAAATAGGGAGGAAAGGGAAAAAGGAACCTTGATGTCCTTGCCATCCAATATTGCCCAGTCAGTTGCCGTCCAAGTCAAACTTACCTGTCCAGTCAACTTCCGTCCAAGGAGATAAAAGGGGTAAGATCCAAAGCTTATAGTTGAAAAAAAAAATTTACACCCTTTTTACTCCTTTTTGGTCTTTTTACTAGCTTTATTTCCAACACTACATAGTAATTTTCTCATAGCATTGTTATCCGTTATTATATTATTTGTTGTTTTGTAACTAGTAAGGAATGATTGATGATTTTACCTCATATGAGGTTGGATAGTCACATCTACTATGAGCATAATATGAGATAAAAAGATAAAGTTGAAGGTGAAACACCAAGGGATGAAAACACCAAAGAGTCTCTTGAAACTAAGAGACACATTACTATATAAATATACATGATGTACATAATTCTAGTTGTTGATAAATAGTATTTATATTATTGTGATTAAAAATTGTTTCACTCATTTATTGATTCCAATTTAGATATAATCATCACCATAATAATAAATTATCTATGTCCATTCATATTTATAAACCTACACCTTCTATATATCCTAATTTTTAAATGTGTAGACCAAATAATTTAGCACACCATTTTTCTTGTTTTCCTTTCAATTTTTCCTTGCACTTGCTTTTAGCTTCACTCACTTTTGACTCATGCTTGCACTTACTTTCAACTACACTCACTCCAAGATCATGCTCAAAATTACTATTACACTCTCTCACGATCGCGCTCACTCTCGCTACTAGATATATAAGGAATCTTTGGTATGAATATGTCAAACAATATTCTCACAAAATATTAACTAATCAAAGGTCCAAATGTTGCACCATAGAAAATAAAAATGAGAACAATAATGATGGTTAAAAAACTATGGGACATAGTTATTGGTGATAAAATTCAACCTAAGGATACAATGGATAAGAAAAAGTATGATGAAGGAGATGCAAGGAAAATTATTTATCTTTTGGATTGGAAGATGAAATACAACCATATATGTGAATAAAAAATATTAAAATATGCATGGGACATACTTTGTATAATATTTGAAGTGATAAATGAAGCCACACACCTTCATTTTCAATTACAATTACATATATTAAACATCCAAGATGAAGAGAGTATGGAATAATTTCTATGAAGAGTTGTATACTTGAAGGAAAAGTTGAACACCATGGTAGAAAATGTGGATGAGAAGCTCATAGTATTTGTGGACTTAGACCTCTCCTTAAATCATGTCAAACATTGGTCGTATATTTATAAGTACCAAATACAAGAATAAAATTTTAACAATTGGTAAACATCCTTTAATAGGAGGAACTATAAAATTAGTTAAGAGATGAATTATCTAATAATGCTCTTATTTCTATAAAAAAAATACAAAAAGATTCAAAGTGTATTTCTACGTCATATTCATCATAAAAGCAACCTCAATGGAGGACATATTCTCATATTTGTAAAAAAGTAGGAAATTACACAAAATTTTGTAAATATAATTTGATGACTTGTGGGGATTATTTTTATAGACCTTCTTAAAAGAAGCAAGTGTTTCAATCACAACATAAATAGGGTCAATATCCACAAAGGTATATTGTTTAATAGGAACCTAAATCAGTTTGTGAAGAATAGTGTGAAACAACACATAAGTTACTGATGGCCAAGGAATTGAAAAACAAGAAATAAAGGGGTCAATAAACAAAGTGAAATTTAAAAGAGTGGGTCATCAAAAACTAGTGAACCTAGAGAACTTTCAAAGCATCGGTATTGTTTATAAATGATTCTAAAAAATGATACTTGTAAAGAGTACTTTAAAATGTTGTGGTAATATCTATTGGTGCTATGAGAAGAATGTACATGGAGTTATTCAATACTAACATTCGTAAGGTGTAATGTGGAACATAAATATAAATAATTAAAAATTTGAAGGACAATCCCATGAAGGTAAGTGGTTGTTGTGACATAAGAAACCTTCTTCAAATGTAAAATTTCACTTGTGATACAAGATATTTGAATCCTACAATAGAAAATGTATGTCGTGATACAAGTGATCACATACAAGGGATAAATATAGCCTATGATACCAATCATTTGAATATTATTGGTAAGAAAATATGAATATATTGACCATGAAAAAGTCCATATTGTTAGAGTTAAAAGTGAAATGATAGTTTAGATTGCGTTGGAGGTCATTGTGATGGTGATGGGTGGTTTTTGAATGTTGCTGGTGATAGAGACCATAGTAGAATTGAGGAAATTAGGTGCTTTTAAAAGCATACCAAAGGATTTGGTTCAAAAATAATGAGAAAATGGGATATAATGGTGCAAGTTTGGGAAGATATGGGAATGATATAAAATTCTCATAATTCCTGATATAAGTCCAAATAATGAATTCCTTGGATATATTGGTCAAGTATAAAGTGGTGATACTACATTTATGAAAAACATTTGTATGCAAAGAATGAAGCTCCTAATATGAGTTGTTTGAATCATTGTGGAATATTCAAACATGTGACAACTATGTGTTGGATCCTACATCCTTATGAGATTTGTGAAAGTAATAATTACTCTCAAATAAATTATTGTCACATATAAAGTGATTGAAAAAATACATGCAAATTATGAATGGATGGATGTGTCATAATGGGATAAATCAAAATAAATATTGAATTGATTCTATAGAAGAAAGTAATGTTTGATGGTTGAAAAACATCATAGTTTATCAATTGTAAGTTTTCTTGTGGAGCTATGTAATATTGAAAATTTTCAAATGAATTATTTCTATATTATAATATGACCTAATCTATACTTGAAAGACCTGCAATAAAAACATCTATAGTGAAACATTCCAAATATGTGGATTGATGTAGAAGTTATAATTTAGTGGTAATATTCCAAAGATGATGATATAAAGGTAAATCCATGGACTGACCTAGAGGTAACTTTTAGGTGATGACCTAGAGATGACCTAGACGTAATTATCTAGAGTTGACCTAAATTCAAATACCTAGGGGTTACCCAAATTTAATGATGCAAAAGTAGATCCTAAGACAAACCAAAGAGGTAAACCTTGTGGATATTATCCAAAGCAAGAGCAAGAGTTAGAGCTATATCTAGATCTAGATCCAATATCCAAACACAACCTAATTCCATATATAAAGCTAGAGCTAAAGCATAATTCTAGTTTATAAAATATAGGAGTTATGGGGGTAAGCATATTTATACTAAATAGTATAATAAGGAGGGGTTTTGGCTATTATTACATTACTTGAATTTTTATAATTATTATTCAATATCTTATATATTTTCACTATTGAGACTTATATTCTTAATATTTATGCTATGCTAAAGAATCTAAAATAAAATAAATAGCCTCATAACAACATTCTTCTTTATGTTGCCTCAAAAACCTTAAATTACAAGTGATCCTCCATAGTAATTAATTTTTTCCCTAGAAAATTTAAATTTCCATGGATATCCTCCATATTTATTTCTTTTTTATATTTCTCTTGAAATGCTAAAATTCAATGAATACAATGTACTATTTTAATTTTTATTGTAAGGAGAGGATTTTATGTTACTTGAGGAAAATAATTATTTTAAACTATATTATGTTGGAAATGAACAAAATGAGATAATATTATACAAGAATTGAGTAAAATATATAAGCATAAGTCTATATGAAGAATATGACAAATGTCAAAGAGAATGACAAGTGTCAAACTAAAAAGTCATACTGCACATTAATTCTAGCATTCCCCCTTAATGTACACTATCCTAACTGTAAAAAAAACAAGTCAACATTATGTAACATTCCCCCTTAATGTTGACTTCTCTAAAAGAAACCTATCACCCCCCTTTATTACATGATCTGGTCTAGGCTCATGCTCTTTGCGCTTGGTTCTCTTGTTAGAATTAATATGCACTATACCTTCTATATTGTAACATTTTCATGTATAATATTATCTCACCAATTTTCATCCTAACATTTGGTATCAGAGCGCAGTCACTCTCTTGCTTTGTGAAAAACCTTGAGGGGAATTTCCCTCATGGAAATCCTCCTTCCTTCTCTCTTTTTTTTCTCCTCCCCATTCCAATAGTGATGCCCTTCCCTCATTTTTTTAGAAGAGATTATCCTCTTTCCCTAGACCATTTTTGGTTTAGATGAGAAAAAAAAAAAAATATTCCATTAAAAATGTAGTGGAAATCTTTCTTGTTTGTTCACGTTTCATATATAGCATCAATCTACTAAAAAATATTCCATTAAAAATGTAGTGGAAATCTTTCTTGTTTGTTCACGTTTCATATATAGCATCAATCTACTAATTTTCTATAGCAGTTATTTTATTTTGGAGGAGGTCATGTTTTTTTTGGTGTAATATCTATTTTTAGGATAGTCATAAAAATTTTAGGATAATCATAAACATCCTATCATCGCTTGCCATCTCACGGCGGCGAATGAGTTTTCTGGTGTTATGCTGTCATCGGCAGCGGATGGTTTCATCATTGTTGCGCATCATTTTCAAAAATTGCAGATCTGAAAACTGATTTCAATCACGGTCACAAAAAATGGAGAGCGGGTGGTGGATGTGTCCACTACTTTATTTGACCACTGATCTCGTCTGACAGCGTGTTCTTTTTTTGTTATTGATGGCTGCCGCAGTGGAGTATCCACCTTTACATAAACCGTGATGGTTTTGTGATAAACACAAGAAATAGGGCCTTGATTAATGTGGTGGCGCTCTACTGCAGCAAGAAATGGGGCCCTGATTATCAATTAGAAATCAGTGGAGTTTGGTCCAGATAAGGCACTCCATCCCAAGTTTTTTCCATGTGTACTCTTTGACCTTCAAGAGTGGGCGGACGTCGTCTTCACTGGAGAAAACGTGGTGAGGGCGGTAGCTATTCGTTTTAGATGCTGTGCATGCACCTACAATTTTTTTGATTGGAGCGGGATGGCTGCATGGAGGGATCGTGAGACAGTTCAGGCCCCAGCCAAGTGGAATCGCTTTCAGCTTTGTAGTTGTTCTGTCAATGAGAGCATACGGGAGTTTGTTGTCAATGTGCACAGTGACAGAAGTGGTACTAATATGCGAGATAATTACGCATTGACCTCCAAAGATCCTGGTCTCGATTACTGCCGTGTTTTTGCCACCATCTTGCTACCTGCCACTTGTAACACTTTGGATTACAGTCTTCCATATTCCTCGGCGAAAGTAGCTGTGAAATCACTGAAGTATTTCTCCATTAGTCCACAACATGACAACCTGATAGCACGTGGGAGTTTTGCTCCAGATTTTCTCAGAGATGGCGCACAAGACGCGCAGAATTGTTTGGTAATCGTTGTTTTTCGAAGAATGGCACCAACCCCCATAGGTAGCAAGTGGCAGAAAGGGCAGGCCATAGAGAGCGAACCATTTTTTTAAAATATGGCGGAGGGTGCATTTGATTCACAAGATCTAGTGAAACATTAATTTTTTATCCGTTTTATTCGGTGGAAGCATGTAGCGCGTCGCTGCTGCAAAAGATAAAACGTTGATGGGACTTCTATCACCTGTGCTCACAATCATGATTGCTGATCAGAATTTGATTTTTTCAATGTCGCGTGGGACAATTGGGCATTGTGGTGCACGCTCATCACGATCTCTCTGAGTTTTATTTTTTCTGCCTGCATCACTATAGTTTTCGGGCTTATCCTATAGTTTACCGCTTGAAGTATTTCATCATGTTGCAATGATCTATTCGACAGCGCCGTTTTATGCAGATAAAATTACCCCTGTAATCAACTCAATGGTTACCAACACCTAGCCCTTGATCGAGGATGTTCGACGAGTCGAGGCCGAAGTCAGTGGAGCACATCTTCCAGTATTTTTTTTGGCGAGAAGAAATTGGTTCGGCGACGAATTTGCTAATTTCAATCTTGTTATGGTTTAAAGATTTCATCTCTATCTCTAGAGTATGACAGTTTAAACCTCTGCTTAAAAGAATGGATTTCTGGCTATTCCATGGGTGGTACGCCAATGTGAGCTTGCAAGTGGAGCTTTTGACTTATCATTTTGATTATGGTGCTGTTGATAAATCTGGAGGCATCAAGGGTGGACTGTACAAAGACTGCAAATTTTGATGAAAACAATTGTTTTCCACGATCTGGGCATCGGGGTAAACTGCAGCACCACAGCCACATCTCTTTGAACTCCTACACGGGTGGCTACTGCTTGGAGATTTAGTCTGTCACGGGCCGTGATCAAAGATGTAGTCCGGCGGCTTCCACAGTGTTGGAGGAGAGTGTTTTCGTTAGAAACCCATGAAGAAGATAGTTTTCAATACCTTGACCTAGTGCCTATTTTTTTTCCATCTGAGTTGCCATCAAAACTCAGAGCGGTACGGGGAGCGCAATTTTTAGGGTGTCTGGAGCATTGAAGAATGACCCATATCAGCCACGAAGAGATCCACTACTACTCATTTTTTTACCGTTGTTTATGCGTGCTTTGTTCGCATAGAAGCCTATAATGCAGCTTTCGTTGATAAAAGTGTAGGCGAAGAATATTTGTTTTTTTTAATTTGTTGAAGCCATACTACTTTGTCACATTGCGATCATTGCACTTTTGTTAAGATCGTGTTACGTAGAAGTTTTACAACACAAATTATTTTTACTGTTGCATGCAATGAACAGTTTGCCGCATACAATGATGAAGGACGTGATTTCCTGGAGAACTGCTGTGGGTAAATTGGTTGTGGCGATCGATATGCTTCACTCATCACTCTGAAATAGCACTGCATTTTTCTCCAACTTCCATCGCCAAGTTCCACTGGGCTGATCATGTTTTTTTTTTTTTTACAACAATGATGTTTGTTTTATTGGTGGAGGAGACTGTGGTTGACCGCTACAGCACCGAGAATTTTTGAACACGATGTGCCCGATGTAGAGAAGTCTAATGAAGTTTGATGGAGGATGAAATATTCACTGCTCTATTGGGCGCTTGTTGCCTCATACACTTGCTAAACTCTGCGGCAGCCAGCGGCGGCGGTGGAGGTGCTCACGGAGGCGAACGAGTGCCGCAACACGTTGGTAGTGGAGGGCGCCATATGGAGGGGCTCAATTTTTGTTTTTTGAAAAATGACGTGGGGCATTTATTTATTGAAGGGGAATCTTTTCTTGTGATAATACTTAGAATCTTTTTTATTTGAGAAAATGGAAGGCCTAGGTGGCCTTTATTATATTTTTCAAAATTTTTAAAGATAATGGAAGTATGTTTTTTATTGCCTAAGAGAGGCATGATGTTTTTCAGTTGAAGACCCCATTGATACCCAAATACAAGGGTATTTATAGTTGTGGAAAAAGTTTTCTAAGACAGGCACATTGGTGGTGTCCATTTGTAATTTTGAGGCTATTTTATTTGAGTTTTTTAACCTCAAAGTTGTTGTACTTTGGAGTGCACTCTCATGTTATGATCTACAACCATTTTCAGCTGGAAACATTGAATTTTCTTGTGTAGTGCCTGTTCCACATGAGAGAGATCGTACCCCCACAGATAACTAGTTATTATTTTCCCAGTTGTTGTCAACTGTTAATACCAATTTTTCCAAGCTTTTTTATTGATCTTTCACATCAAGATAATGGTGGTCATGTTGTACTAGTTGTTGATGAGCTCATTCACTCACAGGATCATCGTGGTTGAGGTAGCAATTATAAAAGTAATAGATGGAATGCACTTGTAAACTGAAGGTACATAGTAAATCATGAAGTTTTTGCCACTTTGCCAAGCAGCAACAACTATGTTCCTTAACTCATGCAGCTTTGCGCATATTAAGTGGTATTTCAGGCAGCATCAAAATAGACGGGTGGCCTAAAAAAAACAATCTCCAGTACGAATTTGATCCGGTCTCGCTTGCCTGACATTAGAAAAATTTTAGAGGATACCAATTTTTTGTGCTTGATTCCAATAGGAGCAAAAATGTACAGAGGTGTATGCAGGGAAGAAGCCACGACTCGAAGACTATTTCTAGATTGATTGCAATTTGAATGAAAAACGATGAAGGAATGGCTATGTGTTTCATCCAATGCACTCTGGAAGATCCCCTTTTGTGTCGTCAGCTTCTACGATGGTGAAGGCTGGATTGCATGGCCATACACATGATAGAGCAAAGATACCAAATTTTGGGAATGAATAAAATAAGATAATATTATACAAGAACCAAGTACAATATATACAAAATGTTGAGAATAAAAAAAATGAGATAATATTATACAAGAATTGAGTACAATATATAGGCATAAGCCTATATGAAGGATGTGATAAATTTCAAAGAGTATGACAAGTGTCAAACTAAAGAGGTATAGTGCACATTGATTCTAAAATATTAACCTTGACCTCATTCAGTTTCTTTGTTTTAAAACTTGCCTCACGATATGCCTTTGAGCACCTTTAACTCCTAAATTTGATCTTGTGCATTACTTCCTCGCCCCTTGTGTTATTTTTTTCTTCTAGTGATTTATTGAAGTAAACTTTAATAGCGTTATCAATTTGATTATGTATAGGGTTTTCTTTTCCAATCCTTTATTTGACCCAATTTTTACTATGATATGATCTCCTTTTTTTATATTGAAATTTATCTCATGCTCAAAATTTTCCATATATTTCTCCATCACTTTTAATTTATAATCTCATTTTATGTGTCTAGGCTCATAATATTTGTGACATCAAAAATACAATTTTTTATAATCTACTTGTTGATCCCATTCTTTTAATTCAGATTTTATCCTAATAGGATGTAGTAAAGGTTTTAAAATTTATATGCCAACACATATTTGAATGCATACAACATTTATTCTCTCCTTAGTATTAGATCACTCCTCGATAAACTCCGCTAGAATATTGTAAATGTTATACAAATGATTCTTCTTGATGAGCTAAAAAGTAAGTCAAAAGGGAGAATTCCACATCAGAAGAATTTTAATGTTCTCTATATTCTTAAAAAAATTTCACTCTATGATCTTAAATATAATGCATATTTACCCCTAGGCCAATTACCTCTATCCATTATTTTATTCCTTATTTTTGTATTAGACAAGATCATGAAGAAAAAATATTTCATGTTAAAATCCATGGATTAATTTGAATTCAATCCCCACTTCTAATCCATCCAGTTTTGAATCATAAAAAAACTTGACTAGTATCTATTGAAATTATGTAATAACCCTTTGATTTTAAGAACAATTATATCATACTCAATTATCTCATCCTTGATAATTATTTGTAGTCTAGTATCTACTACCTAGATAGGGTTTTCCATAGATTAACTTTTCCTATTATCGTTAATTAGAGCGTCCACACTTTGTAATGACTTTCAAAATGATTTTCTTAGCATGTTATCTAGATGTTTTCAAGTGAGTCCTTTAGATTTTTAGCTTCCACTAATATCTAAAATAAGAAGCGTCTACCCTTCCAACTAGGGCATCCTTAATTCTAGTAATGACTTTCAAAATGATTTTGTTAGCATGTTATCTAGATGTTTTCAAGTGAGTCCTTTAGATTTTTAGCCTCCAGTAATATCTAAAATAAGAAGTGGTGCTCACTTCTTGCACACTTTGCTTCCTAGGTATTTTTATTGCTCACACATAATACTTGTTTGATTTCTAAAATTAAAAAAATTGGTGAGTCTCACTACAAAAATATTAAGGTTCATCCATGAGATTTGAACCATTTGTCTATTATAGTTTTAAAAATCAAGTACTTTGATAATATCTTAAATAGATATTTTCATAATTATAGAACACAATGATATTATAATAGTGCATATATCAGTACGAAAAATTTGTACACAAATGGTACTATAACTATGGTGCATATATCACTTGGCAAGATGTGAACATAAATATCCATATTAGAAACATATATTTCTAATCACTTAAAGTCATATAATTTGAGTACAAATTTTATCATTTTTAAAATATTATACAACCTTATAGAATTCGAATATATTAAATATAAATATATTAATTAAAAAATTAATCTTTTTTAATTGGAATATCATTTTAAACATAAAATATTAAATAATAAATATTGAGTTTGTTTTGTTTTAATTTTTATTTAATCAAAAGGTTATATTTATGAGTTTGTTTTGTTTTAAAATGTGAATCTAAATTTTAAGTCTCTATATTTAAGGTTATAAAGGATTTTTTTAATACTCATGTGATGAAATAACATATGTAATTTAGTTAGAAAAAAAAAATTCCTATCATTTTGATTATTTTATGCTATATATTTAAATTTAAAGAGTTTTGTTTGTTATTTATGTTCAATCATTTTTAAAATTGTTTATATACTAAGTTATATGTTGCTTCTATTGGGGTCCACTCCCATTAAAATACCAAAATATTATATTTTTTGTTTGATCAACTAAGACCATAGAAGCCACTCCTCATACTTCTCTCATATCAGATATCTATAAATAGCAAAATAAAAATATATATTTTCAAGGGGACCCTTGATTTTATTTTATAGAAAGACATGATCCAGACTACTGTTAATCATCACTATTAAACCCTAATTCCTCCTTAATTTTAAGGGCCATTCAAGAGCTATGATTTTTGATCAAAACATTATTTCAAATTTTCATCTATCAATCATTTTATTAGGATTCTATTTCTATATTATAAGATGACTATAAAATGTTACAATGATAGGATGTAACTAAAACTCTTGAGGTTACTTCATACCCATAGCATTGATATTTTTTCAAACTTAGAAATAAAATTATAGATTTGTTTTTAGGAAAAAAGTCAATTAAACCATATTGAGCATGTCTTTTTATTACAAATGTTTTTCATTTTTTTTCACTAAATATATTCTTCAACTTCCTTGAAATGCTATAATTTCATAATCAAATCCTTGACATCATTTTTATTCTCACTTGATTAGTTATATTATAAAATTTAAATTTTACCAAGATGAGGAGCAATAACACTATTGGCAAAATTATCTACCATTGTTTTCCTTCTTTGTATATATGTTGATATTTCCAAGATATTACCTCTAATTATGGATGATGAAATTCAACAAGAATTATTTTTTCATACAACCCCCTCATATTTTTTATTAATAATATTAATAATAATTTACAATTTTCCCTCAATTGAAATATATAATTCCATCCTTTTCCTATTATAATTTTAATCCCTATAAGAAGTGCCTTAGGTAAAGTTTCATATGATTTTGAGTAAGTATGGATAATTTCATGGGTTAACCTTAATATTTTGCACATGGAGGAATTTAAATAGCTAAACACATCAATTTTTACCATAAAAAACAAGATTTAAATATTTTCTAAAAATCATAGTTTTCAAAATATAGTTATACCATTAAAAAATACCATGATGTAATAGTAAGGCCTAATTCAATCCCAGATGACTAATTCAAAAATTGTGGCTATAATATGATTTCATTAATTATAAACTCATTATATTAATATAAAAGATAAATTTCTAGTAAAATAAATTTTATATTTTATATTTAATACTAAAAATAACTAATATTAACTAAAACAAGATATTCTATAAATTCAAGAAATTATAAATTGAATTCAAAAAAAAAAAATTCATTCATTTATAGGTGTCAATATATGCATTTTTATTATTAAATAAGTTCTATTATATTTTATTTTTTGATTTATTATATGAGTTCAACTAGTGGACTTGGATCATGAGTATCTCATTGGAATTAGCAAATTTTCTCCAAGAGAAATATTCATTGACAAAGAAGTAGAGGAAGAGGAAAAAACAAGGATACCAAGCTAATTTCTAAATGTAGAGGTAAAGGTAGAAGTGAGGAGGAAGAGACTAATTAAAGTGGTGGAGATAGATTCCAAAGGTAGATGTAGATTCAAATGGTAGAGGTAAATTGTAGTGTATTTGATAGATACAGGTGTAGCTTATAGATCTAGGTGCATTTAGAAGGGATATTATTAGAAAGACCATAGTGCAAACAAATAAAAATTTATAGAAAATGTAGATATAAAAATAGGAAAGCCTTCAAACTTAAATACCTTATTTTTTTTCTTTCATTATTTTTATTTTATTGTCTAAAAGTCTAAAATCTAGATAAATACATTTGGTGGGGACAAGGCTAGAGTTGAAAATACTAACATTCTAAAAATTCTAATACATATTTGTTAGAAAATATTGAAGTAAATAATACCAAACCTACAACACAAATGAGAGAAAGGAAAAATGGGTAAGATTAACTTGAATATATTAGTTGATACCATGGCTAGAATAGCTAATGATAGACTAATAGTTTTAAAAGAATGTATAGGATATTCATAACATGATATGTTGGAATTGACTATAGATATAAGGGGACAACAAAGCCTCCTCATGGAAAAACAAAAAATAATTTCAAATAATCTATTCAAAACAATCTATTGGAGACATTTTTGTTAGAACTAAAATCCTCCACTACCATAGGCTTGTGCAGTAGTAATGATTCTATAAATGGATTCCATCTTCAAACTAAGGTATATATCAGTAAAGAAAAATAAAATGAAGATAATATATTACAAATTAAATAAATTCAAGCAATAATTATAAATATGATGAAAAAATAAGAACTAGAAAACAAAAAAGAGGAGACTAGATCATAGGCACAAGTTCTAGGAGATACAATAATCAAGCTAAAGGAAAGGATAGATTTAGTAGAAAAAACAAACTAAGATACAATTGTTAGAAGAAAAGGAAAGAAAAATAAGTCAATAAACATCATTATTAAGGGAATAAAGGAGCATGGATAACAATAAAATTAACATGGGATATTCTTTTTGATAAACTTCATTAAGTGGAAAAATGTATCAAGCATAAAGGTTGGTAAAAGTAAGGGAAGGCAAGAAAGCTAGATCAATATAAGTCACAATGTTATAGGGTCATAAAGGTTCTTTGAAATAGAGGATTGTTATAGGGTCACATTTTTACCTATATGAGGATCTTACTCATATGCAACATGAAGAGATAAGGTAGAATGGATAAAGGTAAATATTGCAAGGAGTGAGGCTAAAAAGGTATGGTTGAAAAATGGGAAATCATGCATTATAAAAATAAGAAAGCTAACTGAATAGAAAATTGGGGCCTTATAGGAAGACTTAACATTGGTTAATTTGAATTATCATGGATATCCATGGTGAAAAGATCCTAGTATAGGTCCTATAGATAAAACACATGATCCTATTATAGGTCCTGGGCATTTTTTGCGGAATGGATACCCCTGCCTCCTTGGGTCCTACCCGAAAGTGGCATCCCATTTGGGATGTTTTACACAAATAAAAAAAATAGAAACACATGAACATAACAGGTACAATATTCTAAATTGTGAAGGATACAAAAATATATTTGTATGAAATTCTATTGAAAAAATGGAAAAAGACATGGAGGAGCAAAAAAATAATCATTTTGCTAGGGTAAAATCAAACAGATTGAGAAAGAAGAAAAAATTAAATAATATATATGAATTAGAATCATAGGTAGTGGTAAATTGATTAGCGGTAACTTGTTATTTTTCTCCACAATAATCAAAATTTTATACAAAAAAATGGATTATATAATGAAGATCCATTTATGTCATTTGTAAAAGATGTTGTAAAATATAACAAGCTTGGAGAGGTGGTTTTAGTGGGTGACTTTAATGTCAGGATATCAAATAGATAAGCAATATATTTAAATATAAATTAATATATAGATGATATTATGTTATGGTCAGAAGAAGAGGTGGATCACTATTAGTTGAGATACTTAGATGATAGAAGGACCTATCATACATTATGGAGAACTTCTTAAACTATGTAGCATAGAGTTATTGATCATCTACAATGGCATAAATGTGCAAAAAAAATCTAGAAAATATACTTGTAAAACATTTAATAGAAAAATTATAGTTGATTATGCTATCTTTCTCACCAAAATTCAATTCAAGGATAAAATATCTAGAAAATGAAGTAAATCCCATGGAGCTAAAACTTGATCACAATCCAATGTACATAAAGATTCAAATGCAAGAAGGAGGGCGAGAAGAATATTTTCAAATAACTAAAGGAAATATGATAGGAAATATCTATAAGACAAAGGAAATAAAACTAGAACATCACTAAAGTAATAAATGCAAAGAAAAGAAATTCCTAATCAATTTACTAATCAAATAAGCCTTGGAATCATGCAAAAATTTAACCCAAAAAAACAAAATATGAAAGCTTCCATGTAAATCCATGGTATTATAAAAAATGCAAAATGATAAAGAGAATATTGAAAGAATTAGGCAAAGAGAAAACAAATAGCAAGATATATAAATAGCTAGTTAAAAAAATACATAAGATAAAGGTAAAAATAATTGATATATCTTGCAAAGCATAGCCCAAGATAGTTTTGAAAAGATCTATAACAAAGCAAAAGACAAAAAATAATATCATAAGTTAACAATGATTTTAGTATGCTAAGCAATTATATGAGAGAAACCAATAAAAAGATACCCCTCCTACAATTGAATCAATTGAGGAACTTTTTCTTTGAATGATGTGGAGGAGGGAATTAAGAAAATAACAATAGGTAAAGATAAGGATATAGATGGCTTGCAAACTGAACATTTCACCTGTGGGATTGACATCTATGCACCACACATTTAAAATATTTTTAATGGCAACATTAAAGGAGGTTTTCCAGTAGAATGGATAATTGACCTAGTCATACCATTGCATAAAAATGAAGAAACAAACAATCCTTCAAATTACCACACCATCATTATTGATCTTCTTTTTCCAAATTTTTTGATCGCATTAAAGCAAATTAAATAGGTGGGAAAGATTAATGAAAAGAGGGTAATAGATAAAGCAAGGTTTAGACTAAAGTACTCAACAATATATAATACAATTTTTCTCAACCCAAAGTCTATGGCCACTCAACTTGGGTCTATGCTATTCATAAGTTTGACCCCTATTGTCTCCAAGGTGCCCACTCATGAGATTAGAACCTAGCCATTGAATTATTATACCAAACTTGTTGGACATCTATAATTGTATGGTTCACCCATGTGATTGAAACCTCAATTTATGGTGTAGAACTCTCACTCTCTATAGTATGCACCAAATTTAGTAAGAGTTTAATATTCAACCTAATATTGGAACCTAGATCTATGGTGTGAAATTCCTTACTTTCCACCATTGGTGCAAACCCTATGATCATAATAGTTTGTTTATAAATGTTCAAGTGTATTTTATTTTTAATAATAATATTTTAATATTATTTTAAAAAATGGTTATATATTAAACAATCCAACTGGCCCTATTACATCATGACATCATTACCATAATATTTCAACAAAATTTATTATTATAGTATTATAATAACTTTAATTATCAAAATAATTATGGAAATTAAATATTGGTGGGTTGTTTAATTTTTAAAATCAAGTTTTATAGACCTTAAATTTTAAACTTACTTAATTATGTAAAACTAATTTTATAATATTTTTATTACTCACCTTATTCATGAATTAAATTTTGAATGCTAATTTTTTAATTTTTTATATGAGATTGAAATGGGACTATTATATATTACATGGTGGCCACATATTGGTATTACAATAACATTTAACCTACCAATTTTTGAACCTAATATCTTCCATAAAGTTAAAATGCTTAGGATGAGGTATTTTCATTTGATATTTTGAATGTTATTTTAAGACCGATATTTTGCTTCAGTAGATGATTGTGCCACTATATGTTGTTTCTTATTGTGCCAAGATATAGTCCTAATCCAAGATAGAACATGTATGCTAAAGAAGAATTTCTATCATCAATAGAGCCAAAATAATCTAAATCTAAGTCACCCTATAGAAAAAAATATTTAACATTCTTCATATAAGTTACTCCATAATAAATAGTCTTCTTGATATATTGGATTATTCTTTTTGTAGCTATCAAATGACTTTATATTGGTTCTTGCACGAAGCGTGAAATATAATTTACAACAAAGGCTAAGTAAAGTCAACTATTTACTAAGTACATAACACTTCCAATTAATTGCTGATACATAGTTTCTAAAACCAACGATGTTTCATCATTTTTGGATAATTTAATCCCTTGTTCTAGTAGTGTATATTTTGGCTTACACTCCATTCTATATTTTTCAACTAAGGATTTTGTATATTATGATTGAGTGATAGTAATATTATATTTACTTTGATGAATATCTAGATCAAGACAAAATTTTAGTAAACCTAGGTTTATCATTTCAAATGGATTTTCTAGATCCCTTTTAGTATCACTTATTAGTTTTTTAAAACTTTAATTAATTACTATATAATCAATACACATTATGAGGATATGTATACTATTTCCAATTTTCTTTGTATACGTACTGGAATTAGATGTACTTCTTTTGAAGCTATTTGTAATAAGTGATTGTTGATCTAGAAAATCCATGCTCTAAGAGTTTATTTTAGACCATATAGAGATTTTTTTAATTTGTATGCTTTATTTTCTTGTCCTTTAATGAAAACCCTTTTGGTTGTGACATACAAACTTTTTTTTATAAGTCGCAATTGATAAAAGTACTTTTTACATCCATTTGGTGAAGCTTCCAATCCTAGTGAGCTGCTAGTGCAAAAACTATCCCGATAGTAGCCATTCTAGATATTGGTGCAAATGTTTCTTCATAGTTAATTCCATCAGTCTGAGTATATCCTTTACCTACTAATCAGACTTTGTTTTTATCAAGTGTTCCATATAATTTATACTTGATCTTGTAAATCCATTTGCAACCCACTATTTTCTTTTTTAGAGGTATTTCCATTAGATCCCATGTTTTATTCTTTTGAAGTGATGCATATTGATATTACATAGCTGTTGTCCAATGTGAGTGATTTAGTTCTTAAATTGTTGATGTTGATTCTACTATATTGCTTACTAATCCTTTATTTATTCTAGTTTAATTATTAGTTTAACGTCTAGTAGTGGTAAGATATAGCATTATTTCTTGTTTTGATTCCTTGAGGGTGTCTCTAAGCCATATAGGTTCTTTACTATGAGGAATTGTAGATGTTTATATGTATTATCTATCTTCTTCTTGAGATTTTTATTCTGATTCTTCACTTGTGATGTGTTACTCTGAGCACTTTATAAAAATTTATGCATCATTACTAGGATTCTAGCTATCAATTTTTACGTTTTCATCAAAGATTACATCTCTACTTATGTAAAATTTATTTGTACGTGGATCTAAAATTTATTATCTTGTAGATTCGTTGTCATAGACAACAAATATTCCTACCATAGTTTTTCATCTAATTTTATCCTTTCTTATTTTGTAATATGCATGTAGGCTTTGCATCCAAAAATCCTTAGTTTTTCTATATTCATTTTTTGTCTTGACCATACCTCTTTTGGTGTAACATGTTTGAGTATTCTTGTTGGTAATATATTTTGTATGTATATTGTTGTTTGTATTGCTACCCAATATTGATGATCAATATGAGCTTATTTTACCATACATCTCATCATTTCTATTACTAATCTATTTCTTATTTCTACAATTTCATTTTGTTGTGGTGAATATGTTTAGTGAGTTGTATTTTAATTTCATTTTCTTCTAAAAAATCAAATTCTTTAGATACAAATTCACTTCCTCCTCATCTATCTGAATGAAGTGCTTCTATAGTCTTTCTTTATTCTTTTTCTATTTGATGTTTGAATTGTATTACACAGCTAAATACTTCTAATTTAAAATTCATGAAGTACACTCACATTTTTATGGTGTGATCATCAATAAATAATTAAAAATAATTATGTCCTCCAATTCTAGTGATATTCATTGGCCCACATAAATTTCTATATATTATCTCTAATGGTTGTTGGATCCCATGTTGATGAAGTTCAAAAGGAATTATATATTATTTTCCTGCTAAGTATTCTGGACAAACAATAGATTTTGGAGATAGGTTTGGTATTCCTTAAACCATTTTATGTTTGAGTAATTCATTCATGGAGTATTAAATAGTTTTTCCTAGATGCTTGTGCCATAGATCTAAAACTTTAAATAAGAAATTTGAGTGTGTAGTAATATTTTAGAACAAATAGACCACTTTTGTGGGACCTTGATGCTATATTTTCCCTTGTTTATTAATGTGATGCTATTTTATTCCATTGGAAACTTTGAAATATATAGTCATGCTTTGATCCATAAGTTGAGAAACACAAAGAAGATTAATAGTCATTCCTGGGACATATAATACATTTATTTTTATCCCTTTTCCATTTATTAGATCTACTAGAATGTTTTTGATCCCCTTTACTTTATATGTTTTAATATATACTACAGAAACAAATTTCTCATTTATTTTTTGTAGAGAATTAAACCAATGTATGTTTCCAATCATATGTTTTCTTATCCCTCAATCTATATACCAATGATCCATGGATTATGACACCTTAGTGTTTTGAGTATGCAAACCAAATTGATAAAACCTTTCAAAGAATTTAATTTTGTATAATCCTTATGTATCCCTACTGGTTAGAATAACCTTTAAGCTTGGTAAAGTGCTTAGAAACTATTAGTTCATATTTTGAGTTGATTTTGTAATATTTTGGGAATGATAATAATCAACTCCTATTTTCACCTTCTTTCTTCTATTGAACTATGCACTCATAAATTTGATGGATTTTTTTATTGTTGGATTTGTTTTATCTCTTTAAAGTGACTATGAGAAAAGTATAAGCAATTAATTCTAACTTTCAAACAAATAATAATTTTACTTCTTTTCAACTTTTAGTTCTCAATAGTTCAATTTTCTAAATTTCAATTAACTAAGGTTTGAAGTAGTATTCCTTATAACTCCCTTATTTTAAATTTTATAAATTGATAATATTTGCAATAATAATCATTTGGTTACTAAGTATAAACCTTTATATCTCTTATGGTATTTAATTGCAAATACTAAAATAATTGTTTTTCATCTAATGCGCTTTTAAATACTATTAAGGATAAACTCTTTTGGTTTTCTTTTCAATGTATTAAAGGTTTATTTTTCTGGTATCTCCAATGTAAATGCTATATGAACTCAACCTTATATTATATACCTTATTACTCCTTAATGAATTCCGAATGTATGAGATAAATGACACTATGTCTCCTCAATCATGGGTATTGTATTTTATCAATAGCGTATGTATGGAAGTGATGGTAGTGAGTTGTTGGAGGTCCCCTAAATGTACCTTTGAACCTTTGTTGATTCCTATATAAGTACCTCAAGTTATGTATTAACTACACTTTTAATCCTCTCTTGATCATATCTTTGATTCTATATTAATCCCACTTAAATGTGCCTTGACTTCTCTACATTCAATGCTAGCTCAGGATGTGCTTCCATCTCTATGTGAGTGCTCTTACTTTTTGTAGCTATAAATATACTTTTATTTTCTTTAAATAGGTTCCATGTGGCACTAGGTATTTGTCAAGACTCTTGTACTCCTTCTTAGGTGGCACAACTTATTTTAGGTCTTTAGAAGCTTTATGTTACATGGTGCAAGTCTAAATGTAACTCCTAGATATTGATGAGTATTGAATATGTTCTTCTTGAGCATTGGAATTATGATGAAAGGAATTAATTTTTTTGAGCACCCTGATGTAGGAGCATCCAGCAGCACCCGATGGAGAGGCATTTGAAAAATTGCCTAAGGAGGAAAAATACGTGTCACAAAATCATGATAAAAAAAGGCAAAGAGGGCGAGGAGAAAAATCTGTCACGATATCATGACAGAAAAAGTGTCGTGATATCACGACATGATGAGGAGAGAGGGGCCGACGGAGAAAGCTATCTCGATATTGTGATAGAAAATGTGTCGTGATATCGTGACACAAGCAAGGAACAAAGCAACAGCCAAGGGGAAGAAGTTGGGATGTCACGATTTCGTGACATGTCACGAAATCGTGACTGTCGTGAAATCGTGACATCGAAGCAGCAGCCAAGGGGAAGCAGTAGGTGTGTCACGATTTCATGACATGTCACGAAATCATGACCTAGGAGCAACAGCCAAGAGGAAGTAGTGGGAATGTCACGATTTCATGACATGTCACGAAATCATGACGAAGAAGAGCAACCGTGAGGGGGCAGTTGGGAATGTCACGATTTCGTGACATGTCATGAAATCATGACCGTCATAAAATCATGACCAAAGCAGGAAAGTAGAGGGTGATAAAGAAAAGACGTCGTGAAATTGCGACATGTCGCGATTTCATGACGCGAAGTGGAAAAGAGGAGTGAGGAGAAGAAATGTCACGATATCATGACATGTCACGATATCATGACCAAAAAATAAGAGGAGGTTCAGGAAAAGGAAGATGTCATGATATCGCAACATGTGATGATATCACGACCCCTGCTATAGTGCAACCGAAGGAAGAAGACAATAGAGGTCAAGCGGCAGTTGTAGAGCAAGGACAACATGTGGCACCAAGGTGCAGTTAAAGCGGGTGAGTACCAAGAAGCACGGGAAATGAAGAGGATGGGTCACGCAGAGTAATCTGATAGGGGGCGACAGTCAGAGTGATCTGACAGGAAGCGGCGATGACAGGGGCCGTGCAGAGTGGAGCCATAAATCGGGTTGGTGATCTATTTTTGGGAATGATGTTTTAGAGGGTCGGGGCCTCTATAAAAACCCAGTTTATGTAATAGATCGGGGTGGTGTCGATATCGTGACATCGAAGCAACAGCCAAGGGGAAGCAGTAGGTGTGTCACGATTTTGCGACATGTCGTGAAATCACGACTGTCATGAAATTGTGATAATAGAGCAGCGGTTGAGGGGAAGCAATGGGGATGTCATGATTTTGCGACATGTCATAAAATCATGACTATCACGAAATCATGACCTAGGAGCAACAGCCAAGAGGAAGTAGTGGGAATGTCATGATTTCGCAACATGTCATGAAATCATGACTATCACGAAATCGTGATGAAGAAGAGAAGTCATGAGGGGGCAGTTGGGAATGTCACGATTTTGTGACATGTCATGAAATCATGACCAGAGTGGGAAAGAAGATGGCGATAAAGAAAAGATATCACGAAATCGTGACATGTCACGATTTCATGACATGAAGTGGAAAAGAGGAGCGAGGAGAAGAAATGTCATGATATCATGAAATGTCATGATATCACGACCGAAAAAGAAGAGGAGGAGCAGGAAGAGGAATATGTTGTGATATCATGACATATCATGATATCATGACCCCTGCTATAGTGCAGTCGAAGAAAGAAGATGACAGAGGTCAAGCGACGGTTGTAGAGCAAGGAAGACACGTGGCACCAAGGTGTAGTTAAAGTGGGCGAGTACCAAGAAGCACGGGAAATGAAGAGGATGGGTCACATAGAGTAATCTGACAAGGAGTGGTGGTAAAAGTGATCTGATAGGAAGCGATGATGATAAGGGCCGTGCGGAGTGGAGCCATAAATTAGGTTGGTGATCCAATTTTTGGGAAAGATGTTTCAGAGGGTCGGGGCCTCTATAAAAACCCAGTTTATGTAATAGATTGGGGTGGTGGATTAGAGATTGCACGTAGAGTGTAGTAGTTGAAAGCTAAGCCGAGCGCTAGCTGTTGTAAAGCCTACGGGCTGTTACTGGAAGTTTTTCCAGAATATTGAATGAAAAGTTGGATTTGAGAAGGTGCAATTTTTGGTCCGCCATCAAATGGTATCAGAGCTAGAAGATTATGAGCGTGCAGTAGATTAGCCTAATGTGATGCAGTTGTGCCAGGATCTGTGGTAGGGTTCTGAGAGAGAGGAGTGAGTTTAGGATCCTTGAGCATGTGAGCAGAGCGCCAAAAGTGAGGCAACCACACCAGGATCGGTTAAGCTTGTGAGAGAGTGATAAGAATGCCTCCAAGAAGAAGCCATGGCAGTGAGGAAGGTATGATGAAAATAGAATATTTCAAGGCATTACAGAAGCAATTTAAAGCCCTACAAGAGGAGTGGCTCAGAATAAAATTGTAGAGGCAAGTGAAAGCCCTGCAAAAGGAGCTACGCAGATAGCGTGAGGATAAACAAAAGTTAAAGCCATTGAAGGTTGCAGATGAGGAGGAGCACAGTCATGCCAGAATCTGTCCGATAGAAGACATAAATTTAACTAGCCAAGAGAAGGAGTTTAAGCAGGCTGCAGATGAGGAAGTGTGCAGTAGTGGGAGAATCTGTCTGGAGGAAGGCAGAAGTTGTTTGGGCCAGGAGAAGGGGTTGGAACAGGCTGCAGAGGTAGATGAATGTCTAGAGGTGCTAAAGAAGGCAGTAACTAGACAGTGCAAAAGTGAAGATCACTTCTCCACCAACCTCGGGTGTTTGAGGCAGGAGCATCCAGCAGCACCCGATGGAGAGGCATTTGAAAAATTCCCTAAGGAGGAAAAACGTCGCGATTTCGTGATGTGTCATGAAATCATGATAGAAAAAGGCAAAGAGGGTGAGGAGAAAAATCTATCGCGATATCACGACAAAAAAAGTGTCACGATATCGCGACACGACGAGGAGAGAGGGGCCGATGGAGAAAGCTATCGTGATATCGTGACAACAAATGTGTTGCGATATCGCGACACAAGCGAGGAACGAAGCAGTAGCCAAGGGGAAGAAGTTGGGATGTCATGATTTCATAACATGTCATGAAATCATGACTGTCGTGATATCGCGACATTGAAGCAGCAGCCAAGGGGAAGCAGTAGGTGTGTCGCGATTTCACGATATGTCACGAAATCGTGACCTAGGAGCAACAACCAAGAGGAAGTAGTGGGAATGTCACAATTTTGTGACATGTCATGAAATTGTGATTGTCGTAAAATCATGATGAAGAAGAGCAGCCGTGAGGGGGCAGTTGGGAATGTCATGAATTCATGACATGTCATGAAATTGTGACTGTTGCAAAATCACGACCAGAGCAGGAAAGTAGAGGGCGATAAAGAAAAGACGTCATGAAATCGTGACATGTCATGAAATCATGACATGTCATGATTTCATGATGCAAAGTGGAAAAGAGGAGCAAGGAGAAGAAATGTCACGATATCATGACCAAAAAAGAAGAGGAGGGGCAGGAAGAGGAAGATTTCATGATAACACGACATGTCACGATATCGTGACCCTTGCTACAGTGCAACTGGAGGAAGAATACGATAGAGGTCAGGTGGTGATTGTAGGGCAAGGATGACACGTGGCACCTAGGGTGTAGTTAAAGTAGGCGATTACCCAGAAGCATAGGAAATGAAGAGGATGGGTCGCGCAGAGTAATATGATAGGGAGCGGTGGTCAGAGTGATCTGAAAAGAAGCGACGATGATAGGGGCCATGTGGAGTGGAGCCATAAATTGGGTTGGTGCTCCAATTTTTATGAAAGATGTTTCAGAGGGTCGGGGCCTCTATAAAAACCTAGTTTATGTAATAGATCGGGGTGGTGGATTAGAGATTGCATGCAGAGTGTAGTAGTGGAAAGCTAAGCCGAGTGCTAGCTATTGTAAAGCCTGTGGGCTGTTACTGGGAGTTTTTCAAAAATATTGAATGAAAATTTGGATTTGAGAATGTGCAATTTTTGGTCTGCCATCACACCCTTTCACTTGAGTTCAGGCATTATGAATATAGATATGCTATTTCACCTCTATGCCAAGTGACACAATATCCCTTGGTAGAAAGTTGTAAGTATCACTCCAATTTTGTGCATGTAGGGTTTCCTCAACACCTCTTACTCAACATCTACTTCTTTCCAACAAATATCTTCTAGTATCTTGTCTCCAAGATATTCAAAGATGATGCTATGAAGCTAGCTCCAACTATGGAAGTTCTCAAGCATTACAATGTATGTTCTATGGTGGCTATCGATGTACATATCGACTAGTGATTCATCCAAGTTGGATCCTTGGTAATGCACCTTGACTTCACCTTATACTTCCTTGCAACATGCTATCCTTGTTATTGTGCTTTATGTAGGATGATATTCACCTTATGTAGGATCTTTTATACTACAAGTTGACATTGCCTTAGGTATTGGATTCGATGATAAATATTGGTATCTTCTAACACCTTGATGAGGTAAATTTGGAGACCTATGTATGGCTATTATTTAAGCACTTTTGCTAGTGCTAATGGCAGTCGCATTTATATAGTATGCTAGGCTTTGTAGTGTGTCCTTAAGACTCTTACCCTTTGTCTCCACTTAAAGTAGTAAAAGACATTTTTGATGCTCAAATAACAACCTTTAATATGTACCTTAAATTTGATACTTCCTAGTCTCTTTTTGTAACTCCTTTTCCTATTTTTGGTGATAACTTTCTTCTCTACTCCCTAGAGTAATAAAAACTTGTTTGGTGGCTTCTCTATGGCAAAATAAGCTATAGATTTCATGCACTGAATAGTTTCTCTAGACACTTTGATCTTACCCTTGTGCACTAAAACTTCCTTCTTAGATAAGCTCTTAATGCACATTAAAGATCTTAAGGGAAACTAATATAAAGTACTAATAATATCTCCAATTTAGTGTACTCAATAATAGTTAGAATAGTGCATTAGTAATATCACCTTATTGCTCCTTCAAAGTAGCTTGTAAGATGCACTAATAATAACTTTCAAAAGCAATAAAAATCTTTGCAACTTTCATTCAAGAGTAATGTAATAGGAAGATGGTATTTTTATTTTTGTTAAAAATATATCTAACCCCTATTTAATATGCAATTTTAATCCTTAAGAGAAACTATATTCTACACTCCCTTGAAGAATTTAATATTTCAACTTATCTTTACAACTTTTAAACCCTAATATGATGCTTAACGAATCTTAATAATGAACCAAAAATATAAATTTCAAATAATGAACCCTTTGTACCATAGTTTCTTACCTTAATGAACTTGTTAGATGAAGGATTGCAAGATGATTAGGTTCAACTTTTTATTTCATTTTGATAGATGAAATCATAGCTCTTCTTTGTTGTCCAAAACAACTCCTCATATCATCAATTTTTAGCTTTGTAACTCCTTTATCTTGTCGCTAGAATCTGTATTTTTGTGGCTTTATTTATCCTTCAATGGACTTTAGTTTTCTGCTATAAAAACTCAAAATCTCATTTTGGGCTTTTTGTCGAATGGTGATAATTATTCTACTTGCATGAATTGTTCCTCCTTGCAATATTTTTCAACCCCTTCAAACTTTGCTCTGATACCAATGATGGCTTTTGTATCATTTTATCTTCTCAAGAAATATAATAGCTAAGAAGTAAAAATAAGAGAAGAGCTATGTTATCTAAATAGATTTTTTCAATGGTAAGTGGAACTAAGAGTCTATTATATAGGAGGATAAGTTTCTTGTTCCTCACTGTACCTATGAAACTTGGTTCAACGTACATGACAATTGGCATGATTACCAAATAATGGAATATATTCCAACAGAAGTATGGATGCCCTAGCTAGCAATTAGAGGAAGATTTGAATATATGGAAAACCTTGTCTAGGTAGTAGATTTACACCAAAAGTGATTATCAAGAATGTGATTATTTAGCATGATATAATGGTTATTAAAAAAAAATATCTAATATGTAATTTTTATGGATATTAAACAGGTTTTTTTTAGATTCAAAATTGGATCAAGTTGAAGTGAGAATTGAATTCAAATTACTCCATGAATTTTGTTCCAAAATAATTTTTTATTTATTATTATATCAAATTCATAAATAAGGGCACCCAAGTGTTGTAGGTGAGTTGGAGAGGAGAGGGAAATCCTCAAAGGGAGGTCCCAGGTTCAAATCCCCACTCTACCAAAAAGCTGAATTGGGTACCCAAAATTCAATTGATAATGTTGGTGCAGGAAGGGCTGGATGCGACTCCTGGGTGACTTTGACCATGTAGAACCCCCTATTTGTGGTCTCTAAGACAAAGGCGGCCCGCAAGGAGTTTTTATCTTAAAAAAAATTCATAAATAAGGGATAAAATAATGGATGTATGCCCATATTTTATTGGTAAATATGCATTATATTTAAGACCTTGGAGTGATATTTTTATAGACATGGAAATTATTAAAGGGCTTTTATTATGGATTAGGCATTTTGGAATTCTTTATCAACTCATTAATAAGAAGGTTTTAAAGAATATTGGTAATACTTTAGGTGAATTCATATAGGATGGACCAACTAATAAGAAGATAAAGACATGCTGTATACACTTGAATATGTGTTACCATGGATATTTGAAAATCTTTGTCATAATTGATTAGGATTAAAATTGAATCAAGAGAATGGGATCAACAAGTGGATTATGAAAATATTATATTTTGATGTCACAAATGTCATGAACCGAGCACATGGTATGAAACTACAAAGTGAAGGAAGAGATGGAATTTTTTTGGCATGAGGATAGCTTAAAATTGAAACAAGAAGATCATATTATAGCAGAGGCTAAGTCAAATCAATAATTTTCCACTCCTAAAAAAATGATTAGAAAAAACCCTCTACATTATTAGATGACAAAGGCCATTATATTTCACTCAAATCAACCATTACAAGAAAATCATAATGTGATGGATGAGGAAGTACAATATGTAAGTTCAAATATATAATGAGCTAAAGGTGCAAAATAAGAGAGGAAGAAAATTTTAAAGCAAATCATGTGAAAAAGCTCAAGGTTAATATAGGTAAATCACCTTTATACTCCTTAGGTAGAATAAAATATTCTCCTTACTATAAGAAATGTAATGAGATGTGTATTCAAAAATCCCTGACACCATCATTTGTATATCCTCTTTGAACTAATATAGATCTAATGGGATGGTGAAGTATGAGGGTAGGTTAGTCTTCTTAAATGATGGTATTAGAAAGTTGTGCTAATAGGCACTTGAATATATCTAGCATTAGTTTATTTGTTTTTTGGGACTACATAAATATCACGTAGTTTATCCATCATTGACCTTAAGCATACTACTTATAACTCTCATTATTATGTAAAAAAAATATTTTGATCATTATGGGAACATGAAGGCTTTGATGGTTGGATCATGCCTCTATGATATTGCCTTTATAAGTCTAGGGAAATTCCAAACCTAGGGTGTTGGGTTCATCATTATGTTATATGTCCATGTATAACTAATGTTTCAAGAGTCATTTTGAGTACCTAGGTTGAATATTCTTACTGCTTCCCTCTTAACCTCCTTGATGGAGTGTATTTTCCTTCAACCAATTTCTAGTGTGGAAATTCAAAATATTCTTTGAGATTTTAGAGGACATGGATTCTTTTCTCTTTCTCTTACCCTTAGTGATTTAGCCTCCTCTAGTGACCTAACCTCCACTTTTGTGATTATTATGTGTTGAAGTGGAACTATGATTGGAAGGGTGATAGATGTAGATAATGGGAAAACTACCAAATATTTTGGTAATAAAGGGATAGTGGAGGCATATGAAGTTTACATGATAACAAAATAGAAAAGAATAGGGAAAAAATGTATAAAATGGGCTAAAACAAGCAAATTTGGGTTTTTTATTGAATCAAGAGATTTACTTAAAAAAGTGAGATATACTCACTTGGAGTGGTTGGGTGTAGTTGAATTGGGGGAGTGATTCATTCATAAATTTCAACAACTCACTTGATTTTAGAGGATAAGAAATTTGCGTTATAGGTCAATAAATATGCTTGTCTATGTAAGCATCTCACTTGCTATTAGAGACTTGGAAAATTTTGGATATTTTTTATTATTGAGTGATTTTATCATTTACCTAGGAGGATCCCTACCGAGAATACAATTCACTTAGCCTTTAACATCCATGGTTGGCTAAGGAGTAGTTTGCATATGAAATTTCATCAATTATGGGGTGATTATCTTTATGGGTGTGAATACTAAATGGGGCTATTTAGGGATTCCCTTAGAATTTTATAGCCCTCAAGAAAAGAATGAGCTAGCCAAATTTAGGTTTTCTTCACTTAGATATTATGGTTTCTTGTTTGGGACCAATCCATTCACCCATGCAACTTTCATGAGCTCTTTGATTAATGGGTTTGGGTTGCTTGATTTAGTGAGTAATTCATTTTTTTTAACATGAAGGTACTTACACAAACATGTTAACAAGCCTATCCAACTAGATATAATACCATTTTTTAGGGGAAGGAAAAGGCATGGTCATATGGAATACAAGCATGATAGGAGAATTGAGAAAAGTAGAAAAGGAAAATAATTTCCACATTAGTAGCTGATACTATGTACATACTTATTATCTTGGTCAAGATTATTTATTACACCATGTACATATGTTGATCATTCATAGAGATAAACAACATCACTCATTCTACAAAGGTGATTTTATAGGCATTTAGACATACAACTTCAATAATTTAGCATGATCCACTCACCAGTAATAAAACTTGTGATGAGCACCTAACTTTGCATGATCTTCATCCCATTTGAGGACAAGGTCTCCTTCCTTGTACTTTAAATTTTTTTTTGCTTTGTTGAACAAATTTTTCATAGCCTTTTACCATTGAGAAATCTTCTTGAAAATATTTTCTCTCTCTTCTTCCAAGGCTAATAACACATTTAGTCTTACTTGTAGGGGTTCAATATTAGTATCCTCTATCTCACGTTAATATGATATTTGGAATTATTTTTATAAAATTGTACATATTTAAAAACAAGGAGTAGTAGATGGGGACCAAATGGAAAAAAAACTTCAACTTAATTTTTTTTTTAAACTTTTAGAGAAGTTGTGATTTAATTGCAAAATCTACTGATTGTCTCAAAGGAGTGATTCACTCAACAAAGGTATCAATTCTCTCAATGAAATATTTTCTTTACTTACTAATGTAGGTGAATAACTTGTGAAAGTAAGTGGACTGCTTGGTTAGGGTGCAAAAGTAAAAACCTACAAAACATTTGAAGGAAAATATTCTAAAAGGTGATATTTTAGCATTTCGCGGTACACTGAGCTATTTTGGAGCCTTCTATGCCTACTAAAAGAATAATTATAGGAATGTATCATTTGGAAAATATTTATTTTTACTATGATTAATTCTTTTTTACACCAATTAACTCAGGAATAAATTTTTACTATAAATAGGGTTCTAGGGCTCTTATTGTGTTCATCTTTTGACCATGATAATTCAGAGCTACACTCGATGAAACCCTTATTATGCTTTGTAATCATGAGGTTGTAATAAATTAACAAGTCATTTAGCATCCCATTAGAGGCAACATGCTCATGGTTTGACAAGCACATGGTGGTCAAGTATATCCCTTCTATCCCATCTTGTTATTCATGTGTAAATTTCATAATCAAACAAAGGGGTGGATATTTGTATTATTCAAACTCTTATGTGTTGATTAATCATATGCTATCATTAATATAGTCTAATAACCATATTTTATTAAATATTTGATACTTTAAAGTTTATGTATTTACTTTCCATATTTGCTTTTTCACATTTTTTATCCTACACTTTAATTTATGCATTTAATTCACATGTGCATTTAGTTTTATGCAATTTATCTAGTTCAAATTAGAGGTCAAAATAAAGAAAGCGAGGATTTAGCCTTAATGTAGAGATTTGATGAACCCTATGGAAAACCCATACAAACTTTCTAAAACATGGATTTTGTTTTGTAACAATTAAAATAAAATTCAGTCCACTTCCATAAGTTAATAGTTTGATAAAACTTAAATTTTAATGTAAAACAATTTTTATTACATTTGCTAATTTATTTTGGAATAGGTTAATGGTATAATTATTTTTGTCCTTGAAAAAAATTAAGTATATAATATACAATATAATTAATAATTAATTTGATTTTATGAATTGGAATTAGCTCAACTAATTAAATTCCTCAAATTTCAAGGAGGAGACCTAGGTTCAAGTCTTGCAAAGTAAGACATACATAATAGCCAAGCTATTATAATTATAGATGCATAATTTTGAGCTTGTCATCAAATATTCAAAATTCAACATCATCTCTATTAGTTAACCAATCAAACAACTAAAGTAAGTCAAACATTTCAAGGTTCAATACAGGAATATTTATTGCTCTAAAATAAAAATGATAGAATTGATGATACAACACCGATGGTGCTACTAATTGCTTCGCAACATATTTTTTAATGTTTTAAATTTTTAAAATTATTCCCAATATGTTCAATAATAGTCATCTTGGCACTAGTGCTACTAGCATTATTGATCCTAGTGTTATTATATATTAGATACAATTAAGGAAAGGTAGGCAACTAGTAAAATCTAAATTGTTTATTAAATACAAATCTAATCATGCCATTCTAACCTACCAACTTAACTCCACCTTAAATAATAATAGAAATCCTTAAAATATCCCATTTTATCTTGAGTCCTTAATTTCATATTGAGGCCTTTTAAAAATTTAAGTTCAATTAGTCCCATAAAATCCATGCAGTCATCCTATAAGAGGCCATGGATTCTTCTAAAGGTATCCCTTGGGAAGGAAAAATGATGTATCTATTACAATAGCAAATATTTACCAAACTTCTAATGAAATTTTGAAAGTTAAGAATTTTTATCAAATTATTAATTATCTCAATAAATAACAACCTCTCGTATTATTAGTATAATAAGAGGTCATCAACCAAATTTCATAACTCTACAAGCTTACTTGTACTTGATTGGTTGTGTTGTCTCATATTTTAGCTTATCGTCATTATTATTTTTGTTATTTCATAATCATTTTACCATTGTTTATTAACCTTGTTTATTTATCAAATAGTTTATCCTTTTATCACTCTGTTTTCATTTCATCATAACTACTTATGTTCTCATCACTTAGATTATCCTACTATCTCCATCAAAATATCTTAACATCAAAATTTTTAATCTATTTGCATGTGTAGTAGCATATAGAATATATTATGGGATGTCTTGTTAGATAAGATTATGACTTGGTAGCTTATTTTGGTTGCTTGTAGTAGAGTAGCTTCATCGAGAGCATTGTGGAAATAATTAAAGAATATAATGTTTGTATGGAAGTATTATAAATAGAATATTGTGATAGGGATAGGTAATGATGAATAGTAAAATGTAAAGTAATAGTGAATACTAACAATGAATAGTAAAAGTATCATGATCATGGTAAATTATCTTTGTCAAGTATCTTTATCACAAGGAGATATATTGTAAATAATAAAATCTCTAAAAGTCAAATATAGTCAAAGGTAATTTTGGAAGTACAATGTAATTATAGGAACGGTCCAAAAGTAAAATATATAGAAACATGTAATTTATGGAATATCCCATATAATTACCAATTATCTTATATAAATTCCATAAAGATATCTCAAATATATTGATTTTTATTAATACTTAAAAGAAGATCTATATAAATTTTTATTATGTATCTATCTAGATTTCTCCATGCTCGTAATATCTAGTTACCATAAGCCTATAAATAAGGGAGATACCTCTCATGAAATGCAATTCATGTTGATTTTAGCAAGTATGAGATCAAGCAAGTAATGTGTGTGAGTAAGAGCTATCAATCCAAGCTAGATAGAAAATAGTATCTTTGCCCAAGGTGTGGTCATAATTGTTAGAGTTAAAGTGTGGTTCATGGTCATTGGGAAAGTCCATAGAAGATTAAGGCTTAAAATAAGGGTCATTTTTACTCACAAAGAAATTAGGGGATCCTTTCATGTAATTTTATATTTTATTTTCCACATAAATTCATTCATTATTTTAGTGCACCATATATTGTGCTATTCTCAATAACAATTTTCCATATGGTTCGTATATCTTATTGTGCATCACCATTGTATGCTAGAATATCACTAAAAATAAAATACTTTGTGCATGATACAGTTTAGCATTTTTTGTGTTGATGTTAAGATACTACTCTTTGGTGGTGGTGTTTCCCATCCTACATGGCAATGTATATTTAATTGAATCCTTATTAAGTGTTTCCACTAGTTGATCTTCTTTGTATAGACCTTTTTTTTTATGATTATAGGTTTTCATGTCCAATTAATTATGGTAAACAAGTATACATTTTGGTGATCTTGTGGATGGTTTATACTTATCTCATCATAGTCTACCATCTAGTTTACCTTGTTTTTATTTGTGTGTCTACACTAGAGTCATAAGATTAAGAAATTGGTAGGTAGACTCTAGCAAATTGGGTATTCATAATACTCTATTGATAGATCCAAATGTTAGTTTACAAGCCCTTTACTCTTTCACTAAGAAGAGTTGAAGTTAGTATTCCAAGACAATAGCAAAGAATAAAAAATTTCCTCCTTTTTCATCAAAATTTTTTGAAGATGCCAATACCTTCATTAAAAAATATAAGATATCATGCATTTGTAATGACTTAACATAGTGAGCAATGGATGGAGCTCCTTCTAACATTTCTATATGGTGTGGATTTTAGATGGTATAAGATCAAAAAGGATAAAATAAAGAATTCATGGAATGAGATAAGTGTAAAGATGATCAAAGATCATAGCCCATGTCATAAATATTCTAGCTTTATAATCAGGATAATAAAGTTGTTTCAAGGACCTAAAGAGAAAGTTTAGTACTTCTATGCATGATTGTAGGAACTTCAAAATAAAGTGGAGGTATAGATATGAAAGAAGAAATTCTCTAATGGACACATGGAAGGTGTATATAACATGCTTTGTAAATATTTTATTACAAATATCAAGGCAATAAGTATGCTAAGGATCAAGTGTGGGAAACTTGCTAATACCCAAAATGAGTATATGAGGTTGCAAAGTGGAAGGAGGAGATTCTATAGGAGGATCTAGTTCCACAAAAATCAATTGCTCTGGTAGCTTCTGGTAAGGTTCTACAAAAAATGAAGGAGAAGTTATATAAATACTTGATCCTTTGTAATACTTAAATAACTACTATTTATAGATTAAAAAATGGGAATATTCCCTTCAATTTTTGAATAGTAATATTTGACAAAAGTTCCTACTATCATCTTGATTTGATCCTATATGTCACATTTTAGTCTCTCGAGGCTTTTGGGTTAGTCTTGACTTGATATATGTTCAACCATATCTCTAGGGATATTTAAAAATGGTTATAAGCAACCTCAAAAATCGATGTTGTCAAGTTTGAAATTGTTGCTACTATGGTTTCCATACCTCTACCTTCAACAAACAACCTGCATTTCTTGTATTTTTGAGTTGAAGTGATGCCTATGTGTGATATGCATCCTACCTTTTTAGTGACATATTAGTGTAGCTCATGTATTATCTTTGAGATGTATGCATCATTATTGTTACCTTGTAACTTGATTTGATCCTTCTTTTGCCTTCCAAGCTAGATATCTCATGCTTCATCTCTTATAATGCTCAACTACTTATCAAAACTTTTTTCTTATTTTACCACATTGAAACTTTACAACTTTCAATATCAAGCTAGGTGTTTTGTTAGACATATATTTGATCAAGTCCTATCTTTTTCCCTCCTATCGAACATTTTAGGGTTTTACTTTTTAGAAATATTCTTGCGTTTTCCCCTTCAAAAATTTAAAAACTTCTAATCATCAATTTTTTTCTCTTTTATACTTTTTGGTTTTCTTTTTCAGTTTTTTCTTTGTTGAGTACTAGGTCACATAAGGACTTTTATCTTTTTCTCTTGATCAAAACTTCTAGAAACTAATGCATGTCCTTTGGTTAGAGTTTCCTACCTTATTCCCTATTCCCTTTTTTTATTATTCTTTCAAAATATGCCTAAGTAAATAAAATTAGCATGTAATGAATAAATAACTACATATACCAAATTTATTGAGATTTTAATGTTTACCTTAAGATCGATACCTAGATCTATAGTGTAAAATTCTTTACTTTCCACAACTGGTCCAAACCCCATAGTCATAACAATTTATTTATGAAAATTAAAGTTTATATAATTCATTTTTTAAGAAGGATTTTAAAAGGGTTTCCCTCTCCCTTTAACATTGACTTAATCACATTCAGATATTTTATGCTGCCAATATTTGAACCTTGGTGTGGGATACATTAACTATTTATTTCATGATTGAACGAATGACCCATTGACAAATTTATATAAATTTTTAATAATAAGAATTTGATATTATTTTTTAATAATAGTTATATAGATTAAATAACATGACTCACTTTATTACATCATGGCAACATTACCATAATATTTCAACAAAAGTTATTATTATAGTATTATAATAACTTAAATTATTATAATAATTATGGAAATTAAATCTTGATAGGTTAACTTTTAAAATAATTTTTTATTGATCAAAAATCTTAAATTTACTTAAATACAAAAAATTAATTTTGTTAATATTATTATTTTTTATTTAGATTTAGTTAACGTGAGAAACCCCTATGACCCATGCTTATGTTTGGACATCCTCATCCCACCATTATCAATAAGGGCTAAACACATAACCTTACATTTTTTTTAGTTGTTTTTGTAATATTAAGTAATGAGGGTTTTGACCAAGCATTTTTTCTAATATTTTTGCTACTTACCTTATTTATGAACTAAGTTTTGAATAATTTTGAGTGTTAATTTTTTAATTAATTATATGAAAGTGAAACCAGAGTAATTTATATTACATGGTGGCCATATATTAATATTACAATAATATTTAACCTACCAAACCTAATCTCATCTATAAAAGTCATAATACTTAGATTGAGGTGTCAAATGTTATTTAATAGTAATTAATTATTAAATTTAAAATTATATATTTAATAAATGCATTTTAATTTATAATAGTTTAATAGTTACTAAATAATGTATGAAATTAAAGTTACTTAAATTATTTTATTGTAATTCTTCCTTTATTTAAAATAAGGGTTTTATTTATTACTTATTATAAAAAATTAACTAAGCAAGAAAAACATAGGTGTATAAATATACCCCTAAATAATGATTAACGGTTTATAAAAAAACAAAAAAACATAAAAGCCAAATATGCTTTAAACTATTAGTTATTTTTATGACATCTTCAAAAACTATGGAAACTTAACTTTATAGTATAAAAATAATTTATTTACCTCTTATTAATATAAAAATAATTTTTAGAAATTGTTTAAATTTTAATTTAATTTTTTTTAATATATTTATTTTTATTAAAAGATAAATATAAATAGACAATTCTTAAAAAATCGATACCATTTGTTCAATTAAATTAGAATGCATTTTATTAATTTATAAATTAAATTTTGTACTAATATCTATTACCATTTCAATTCAATTTGGGTTTCTGTATAAAGGTAAATAGCATGCTCCATTAATAGCTATATATGTACCTGGATTCGCCGATGGTCATACCTGATGTCTAGATAGTTAGACGTTAATATGAAGATATAAGGAGGGCAATATATAATCTTTGATAATCCATCGTTTTGAGTAATGGGATGAATCAGTACCTTTCTAACTTAGAGGAGTGGTTATTTACGAGATTAATAGTTTTAGATATGTATATGGTGTAGTGGATATATATATAAAGAATGGTTACGTGAAAGAAGAAAGATCTGACACCGACAGACGAATTCAACTGTAATCCTACGAATTCAACTGTAACCTATCGTTGTAAATGTGACGTCTTGGAATGAGAAGTTTTATATATATAAAGAATAGGTTACATTTACAGTTTTTTATTATTATTTAAATTTTGGGGTTTGCTTTTTATAACTTTCATTTTATTTTGTTGTTGTTTAATTTGGTATGTTTTTGAAGTTTGAACTTAGGTCTTTTCTTAGTAAGCTCCAAAACTTACCAATCTACTATCCTTTAGGAACCCAAGTTATATATTATTTAAAACCTTTGGATTTGTGATTGGAGTATAAAAGAAGAACAAATTGAGTTATGGTGGAACAAATAATTGTGAGTCAGTCCAATGGGGATTCCAATTACGAGTCACCGATTTTTTTTTTACGTGTAGTGATCTAATAGTAAAAAATAAGAAAAGTTAACAATTTCCCTAGGGGTGCATATAATTTTTTTTTATTACATAGGAGAGTTGGTAACAACCACTATTTATAGTAACTAGCCCCCACGAAGGATTCAAACCATAGGGATTAGTCCCAACAAACTTATTCATCTCATTTTTATTGACTTAGCATGAGATGGGGGCTAGCACTTGAGGTTCATATCATCATCGATCTGGCATATACTCCGAGGATTGCAGAATACTACTCTTCAAAGGGTTGAATTCCCCTAAGGTTTGAACCTAAGTCTCTTACAGTTGAAACAAAAGAAGCAATCAACAAAAAATTAGAAAATGAGGAAAGGCAACTGTAGATTCAGGTTTGGTAGGCTGCAACGCACTTATGTCCTGCCACTATTTCTACAAGTTGTAAGCAAATATTTTGCCTAAGGCAACCAACAAGTCCTAGATCTAAAGGCTCACAATGCTTACCGATTTACATAAATTATCCACTCGTAGATAGGGTGGATTCTATACTTGTCACCAGAGTGTTATAAAGCAAATGAAATCTCCATGATAAGAGAGGCATGAAGTCCTCATATTTATATAAGATATAAGATAGTGGAGTACCTGGAGAATAGACAGTTGTAGACACAAGTTTCATAATACATGTTTGGAAAGAGACACTTGGAGAATGCTTGAGGAAAGGAGGACAAGTGTCCTAAAGCATCTTCTAAAAATGAGATTCATTTTTTTTAAGTATGGGAAATTTTCTATGGAAGAAAAATTACATCTAAAGAAATAGTGGGGTCTTATTTCAATTTTTCTCGAAATAGTGTCTTCCACTTTACATTATTATTTAGTAAAGTAATCATGTATTTTACATATTTCACAACTTGATTGTTGGTAATTTGTACAGTTGGCAACCTATTCTACTAAACATTTTTCCATGTCGGTGATAATTTGTTTAGGCTAACTATCAGGTATGTCTTTAGTTGATATAGCAAGACCTGCTTGATCTTCAAGAAGTATCTCCATATAGAAATTCTTCATCAAAATATATTCTGATTATAGGATATTTCATAAAATTTACTCGGATGATGTAAATTGAAAGTTTATTCATCCAATCACCATTTGGAATATAATGGGACATAAATATCGTAAAATATGTTGTTGATTTTCTAAGCTTAAATAATAACAAAATATCATATAATACATGTTTGAGAATGATATGTTCCACCATGTTGGTTGTGACTATACTCCATTGTGAAGAATTTACAAGGACATCTATTCTATCTATAAAATTTTAAACAAAATCTATAGAAGGAACATATATATATCCTAATTTATTAGGGTTTGGGAAATACTATTTCATATATTTACAAAATTATTGATACTTTTGCAGTGTCTATAATGGCTAATTCTGGCACATGCCAAAAATTCCTTGAAATTATTATTTTTGAATTTTTGCCATCTCTCTTGTAAGTGCATCTGGAAGCTTATTTTTTTCCCTTGAAATATATTGCACATTGAATTGGTACTATGTGAGGAAGGCCTACCACCAAGCATACCTACCCCTATAAAGTTGAGCTGAAATATTATTGCTCATAAACAATTTAAAATTTTTACTATATGTGCTAATAGTAAATATTTCAAGTAATAACAAAGATCTGAATTTTTCTACTCCTTTTATTTTAACAAGAATTTCCTTTTCTGCTTGCCAGTAATTTAGTTCATGTTTTTTGAATTCACCTGACCTATACCTTGCAATTTTTTTCATCATTACTTCTTTTAACAATAACACATACCCAAAATTCTTTTGAAGCATGAGTTTGTAAAATATAGGACCCTTTAAATGCTGGCTCTAAAGGAGGTAAATATAAACAATAAACCTTTAATTTTTTGATTGCATGTGTTGTATTTTGTGACCATTTAAATGTATCACCTTTTGTAGCTTCTCAAATTGGTTTTGTGATTTTGGAAACCTATGGAATATATTCATGTACATAATTTATGCAACATAAAAAATTTTGTGCTTGTTCTTTACTTATCAATTTATCTGGAAATCCATGAATTTTCTCCATGATATGTGGTTCCATAACAACTTTACCATCTTTTATTGTTATCCCTAGAAACTAAATTTATGTTCTAGAAACCTAAAATTTTTATCATCTGCAGATAAATCAATTTCATGTTCTATAACATGCTGCTGAAAAATTTCCAAAACGATTTTTATGTTCTGCAACAATTTTTGAAAATACAAAAAAAACATCTATATAACTTGCTACAAGTTGATGTAGATCTTGAAAATTTTTATCTTCCTCATTTGCAATTAGTATGGAGCATTTTTTAGCCCAAATCACATGACTAACCATTCATACAGTCTAAAATGTGTTGAAAAAGTTGTTTTGTGTATATATGGTTTATTGATTCTAATTTGGTGATATCCATATATGCAATCAAATTTAGAAAATATTTTTCCTCTACCAACTCTATCAATTAGCTCTCTTTTGTTTGGCAAAGGCCATTTGATATCTATAGTGATTGCATTAAGAGGAATATAATTAATTACCATTCTACCTTTTCCTATTTTTTGTTCTGAATGTTTTCTAACAATGAATGTAGAGAAAGAATAGTTAGGTTTTGAGGCTCGAATTAGTCATTTTTCAAGCAATTCTTTTACCTGTTTTCTACATTCTTCATCATCTTGTTTATTTGAAACAATTTTCTTCCCTTGCACTTGATGAGAGTGTATTTTTGGAATAATAGTTTTAGGGAAATCTAAAGACCATTTTGCTAAAGGATGCTCAACACAACAAGATTTCATTAATTTTTCCAAATTTGTTTTAATAGAAGGCTAAATAGTAAGAGATATTTGCATCACTTATTGGAATTAGAGTTTTTCCTTCTACATATGAACCTCATGTGCGACAATTTGTTCCTGTATCGGGTTCTGTCAAACTGCTTTTATTTTTTTAGCATGGAAAATAGTTGGAATATGAGGAATTGTTATTTTGTCATTTTTTATGTTCAAGATAATACAATGAGAGGAAATTTTATATGGTCCATATTGATCAAGAAACATACTCCCTAGACCAATATGATAACCTCCTGTATTCACTTGCACAAAATTTATTTGAACAATTTTATTTCCCAATTGAATCGGGATATCGAAAGAAAAATATTTCAATGAAGTAATACCATTCATTTTTTACACCTTATAATATTTTTTGTATTCTACCTAGACATCAATAATGTGATCAACTACACAATTTATATTGGCCTCTAAATCAATGAAGGCTACTATCTTTTTAAAATATATTCCACTGCTATTAGCAACTCTAACAAGACATAAAATTGTGCCAACATGCTAGGCCATTTTTTGAATAGAAAGTTGTTGAGCTCTATTTGCAATTGGGTATTTATGAAAAAAAAAATTTGAATGTTTTGATGGTATTACCCTTTTTCTAGGTAGGATAAGAGTAAATTTGTCTTTGGATGGATCATAATCAGAAATATTCTTTTTTTATTCTTTTTATTTTATGAATTCATTATTTTCATTAGAAGAGATAGTAGTTTCTAAACAATTTGAACAATTTTTATTTTTTGATTTTGATTTTGTATCATATTTAACCCATTTGTCTTTGTTAAACTGTTGAATAACAATATGAAATCAGAGCCTAAGTTCTATTCTGGTACACTCTGTAGAGAGTATGCTCTTCACCAATGGTGAATCAAAAATCAGACCAAAGTTTACATGAATACTCTCTTCCCAAATATTATAGTCAAAGCTGAGTATTGGTCTTAAATTCACTTGTCATTGTTCCCCGCACATTGCAAGCAATTATTGAATAAGAAGATCGTAGCATCTACACTACAAGTTTTGACCAGCAGTGGAGCTTTTATACTGTAAGTAACATGGATTTCTCACTCTATGCTAGAGATGAATCAATTATTAATGATGCTTTTCAATTTGATGATGTTTTTGAGGATGAAGCTAGCATAGGTACATATGATCCTTCTTTGTTAGTACCTAAACTAGATCCAAAATATGTTTACAAGCTAGAAGATCAAAAGAAAATTTTGTAGAAATTAGAATCTAGTTTATGGAAAATAAAAATACCTCTTTCAGTTTATAGGCCAAAAATAAAATAGATCTTTAAACAAGTAGAAAAGAATGTTACTGTTTCAGATAACAAGGCCTGTAGGACACTAAGAATTTTTGATAAAACAGAGGCAAGGGAAATTCAAAATATGTACAAAGAAGGTTATAAATATATTCATTTTGGTGCAGTACAGTTAGTAATTACTCCTCTATTTAGAAAAGGATTACCTGGAGCAAGTTTGGTTGTCCTCTTAGATAAAAGGTTTAATAGTTATAATCAAGCTGTAATAGGCCAAACCCTTTGTACAATGGCAAGTGGACGATAATATGTTACTTTCTTTCCAAATTTTCCTTATCCTTTAGAAAGGGAATATTTTGCTTACTTATGGAATTTAATAGTAGAAACAAGAGGATTAGATCTGAAACCAGGAAGTTTTGAGCTTTCTGTTATAGTTTGAATGTTGTGCCAAATAACAAATACACTGGTACCCATAAAATTTTCTATTATCAAATCCAAAGAAGTAGCACCATTAGGTCATCTATCATTAGGAGCTGAAGCATTCCCTGTACCATTTGAATAATTTGAATTACCTAGAGATTGGGAAATAACTATACAAAAGCAACTATATGCTCCAAAATATCTAGTCCAAATACAAGAAAATACTTCTAGAGCAATAAAGTTGCAATTTCCTCAAGTTTCTAGAACAACATCAATGAGGATTCCAAGACCTCTTCCTTTAGCTCCTTTACAAATAACTTCTTCCATGGCACACATGCTTGTAATAACCCTCCAAGATCTACTTTCTTATATACCTAATTTATCTGCAAGGATGAGATACTGCTAATGTATCTATGGATGCAGGGATAGGTACTATTACTGGTGGGAACAATTCAAAGGAAAGATGTCTCCTCAATGGGCAAAAAGGGTTATCCGGTGTAAGGTAAGTCAAGGGAAATGATGAGCGGTGGAGTATTCACCGATTGATAGGGGCAAAGAACCCTACTAGCAATGCATCCACCAACGGTCCATATAGTTGCATATCATGTAGTTGCATTAATAGGAATGCTTGTGTATGTGTTATTTTAGAATTTATTTATTTTTTAATGATTATATATATATATATATATATATATATATAATAAATAAACAAATAATATTCATTATAAATAATAAAATAATAAAGGAAATAATATTAAAAGAAAATAAATAAAAATTATAAAATATAAATATTAATAAATAATAAAAAATATATGTAAGAATAACAACCATGTTATCTATTAGCAAGGCAATTTAAAAGGAATAGCATGCAATAAAATTATTATAAGAAAATGGTTGTTGAACGTGGAAACGTTGTGCATTCCACATGGCAAGCTTTAGAATGAGAACTAGTAGATGATTAACAGTTGTTAAGCATGAAAATAGGGTACTTTTTCTAAAAGGGGAAAATGGAAAAGAAGAGGAAATTATGATGATCAATATCATCTTCTGGAACGGAGGAGAGGAGCGGAAGAAGAGAGGACTTTCAGAAGGAGGAAAAAGAAACTAGCGTTCATCAGTAAGGTTGGCTCTTTGAAATATATTTTTTTATTTGATAAATTAATATCATGAAACTCTGGTTGTCTGATTGATTAAGTTTTTGTTGGAAATATTTGGTTTGTGGATGAACAATTATGGAATGAAATGTAAACTGAAAGTGAACAAGAAAATCTCCAGTTGCATGTGTAAACGATCTGCAATGTGAACTACATGTTGGATGATTGTATGCATAAATAAGGTTTAGCTGCATATCATTGTAGTTTTGGCTGCTCTGACCCTTGGAAACACCGACAACTTTGTTACTAAGCCTGGAGAATTCCTTGAAATATTAAGTTGTTGCTTTCTTGCCAATAGATGGATTTGTTTTCTGCATGCACTTGGATGCTAGGAAGTTGTGTCTAATTTTGAGGACACCTCTCTATTCAAAACTGGAGGCTTTTGTTTTGTAATGTAAAGAAATAGAAATATCGTGAGTCCAGAGGACCTGGAATACTCAAAAATAATTCTTATTACACCTTATGTTAGTACGTTGTGTTTATGGAAAAACTCAAACAGGCTTGCATGGCGAAATGTTGAGCATCATGTTGGAGTATAAAAACTTATATACTGAGCGCAGATGTTGAAAGTATATTGATTTGATTATGTTCTAATGAATGGTGGACAAAACGTGTTTGGAAAATAATGTCTCATGTCTGTAGATGTCATTTAGTTTGAAGTATAAATTATTGTGTTATAAGGGTTTTAAATTTTGTATTTCGTATGTGAAAGGTTTGTTGTCCAGATTTCTTATATCCATGTTAAGATGATAGTGTTGTATGCTATTTATATGACAGTGGTATAGTTTACCAAGACCGGTATATACCATCATTCTGGCTAATATCTGAAGCATGCAATCTAAAAACTTTGGTTATGGATGTGTTTTTAGGAGAAGTAGTTTAGATTATAGCGCTCCAAGTGAACTAGAGAATGCATGGTTGTGTAAAGCAATTTGTAGACCTCATTTTTATATTTGTAATAGTGTTGGATGAAAACTATCTTCATAAATACCATTATGTTCATGGTTTGTTTAATAAATTTGAAGTCCATTACTTTATGCAACTTTATAATTTAATGTCGTTGAGATATATACTTCGAAGTCTTTCTTATTAACCATTGTCTGACAAGTTTCTCGCCTGGGCAAGCGATGAATGACTAGAGTCAAAACAAATAGATATTTGAGCCAATAAATCCTTAAATTTGCTAAGTTTATCTTTAGAATGAGATAAAATTCTTTAATGTCTAAGTAATAATTTTAGGATTGTAATCTGCCTTTGTGTTTAATATTATAATGGATACCTCGAACGTCAAACTACTTTCCTATCAACTATGAACATATAAGTAAAACAAATGCGTAGCCTGTCACTCCTTATCTTCATACCAATTCAGTGCTCAAGCTGAGTATAGAGGAAACTTAGGTTCAGGTCGTTCGTCAGTGAAATCATACGCAAAATCAACTGGAAATACTTCCCAATTTAAGAGTCTATATTGTAAAGGCATTCAAAATGGTAGCGCCTAACGATACCAACACAAAGTCCTAGAAGCAATACAATCTATATTAATCTATCAATATTAAATTGGTTGGTTTGTAGCAATGGCCATAGTTTCATCTAAAATCAGCCCTTCGAATTAATAGAATTGATAGCTCACTCTATGAGAACGCGGTTGTATATAGTTAGAATGTTACATATTGAATGTTGAATTTAATAAATGATTTTAATAATCGACCATCTTTCCCGTTAAGACAGAGGTATTCTATTTCATCAATATCATCTTGTAAAAGTATTTTAAAGTATGGTTTTTAGTGTTTCAATAGGTCTCTTAAAGAAAACATTATTAAGTCTTATATTGTTCATATATGATTTTTCTCAATATTATGTAAAGCTGAAAAAGAGTTTCTTCTTGTCAAAGGGTAGTTGACATGTTTTAATTTATATATGTTATTTTAAAATATCATGAAGATTTCTAAGTGCTGGTTATATCAAATGATAGTAATTTCAGTTATTTCTTTTATGATAATGGCAGAAAATACTCATTATAAAACCAGTTATTAATCTCTCTTGTACCTTCATCATAGTTGCTTATAGAAGAATGTGGCCTTGTAATATCATGTTCATAGGGATATACTTAAGAACCTCGAACAATGCATTGTTAGGTTAAGAACCATTAAGTTTTGAGTTATGCCCTCTATAACTTAGTCTATAGGAAATAAGAGGTTTGTCTATTACTTTAATATCATGGTATATAATTAGTAATTCATTTCAATAAATAATTTAAGATAATATTAAAATTCTTATTAATCTAAATTTACTTTTTAAGTTGACTCTATGAAATATCTAAAGTAGACTTACTTGGATTATTTCCACTTAGGACAAAATAAGTGTAAATTGTTTAATATATAATATTATATTTAAGCTTTATTGATATTTATTTTTGGTTATGAACTATATTGATAAAGAGTACATAAATATTCCTCTATGACAAATGAAACCCATAATCTTATAAAACCATAAGTGAACTAATGGCAGGAAAAGTTCCAATATTGTGGGAAGGACAATCTTGACTCACAACCTAAGGTTGTAGGTAGGACAACCTTGTCATTATTTCATGTAATTTTGGAAGGATATCTTGGGGGTAACATTAAGGTGCAAGAGGAGGGCAATCATCCTAATTCAGGGCTCTAACCGTACTTCTGATGGGAATGGTCATAATGGGAGGTAACGAAGGATGAAATGGGCATCTCTTCTAGGTTAACCCTGCTAGTATTTGAGTGGTGAATTTTGTGCTTGACTCATAATGGGAATACTGACAACATGATGGTATGGGACATCATGTTGGTTAATCAAGACAAAACATCGGGTAGCTACCAGGGTATTGGTAGACCCTAGACGAATTCCAGGAGAGGTGGATATTCGTCTAGCTCAGGCATGCATACGCTAACTCTTGCATAACTTGTAAACTTGTAAGAGATGGGGAAATTATGCATCCAACCTCTAGGTGAAATGGGCCCTAGAGGAGAAACCCCTACCTGAACTTGGAATCTCGGGTGGAGAGTGAAGTTCAATAGAGGTAACTATACCGAGATTTGGCCAATCTCGATCTCATGGGTATTTTGACTATAGTGGAATGGCACTCATGAAGATTTTTAGCATGCTCATACTATTAATTAATTTGAAAATGATTGAAAATTTTTCACACTATGACCCTTGATGTAGGACAACCAAGTGGGTAGGATTTGGGTTGTTACATTTGGTATTAGAGCAAAGGTTGCGAAACCCTAGGCAATAATTTTTTTTAAAAGATCATATTGAAAATTTAAAGCAAAAAATTTGACAAGGCTCTTTCTTTTGCTGAGCAAGCAATGACATCTAGACAAAAATCTAGTTCTTCAAAGAGATCTATGGTGGTTCAGTGGGAAGGGCTGACCAAAAATCCTAAAAGGGTCTTTCAAAAGGTTATGAGGATCGGGGCTACAGAGGAAGCCATAGAACGTCCTCGAGTAATGAGGAGAGAAAAATAACCAACTGTAAAAGAAGATAAAATGGTCTGAATGGTGCGATTATTGCAAGAGAAAATGAGCCAACAGAAAGAGAAAATGGAACAACAGAGTGCTCAAATGGCTAAGCACATGGCTCAACAAAACACCCAAATGTTAGAACACATGGAACAACAAAAATCTCAGCTGGCTCAACAACAAGAGATGATTTCTCAACAACAGAAAACAATAGAAAATTTATCTAAAGAAAAGGAAACAATAATAGTTGAGGATGAAACATTTGTTGACCCTAGAAGAAAACAAGTAGGTTCTGAGTTGGATAAAGATATGCGAAGACTTGACATAGCCAAATTCTATGGTAAAGGTGATGGAGAAGCGGTTGAGAGATGGTTGAATAGTGTGGAGGCGTATTTTGCTATTAGAACCCTCTCATCTAAATCAAAAACTTCATGGGCAATTTTTTGTTTGATTGGAGTAGCTGCTGATTGGTGGGACACCTATAGGAAAACTCACAATGTGGAGGTTGCAGATGTCCATTGGGATACATTTGTGAAAGCATTCAAAGATAGGTTTCTAACACCACAATTTTACCTTGAAAGGACTGTAAAATTCTCAAGGTTAACTCAAGGTAGCATGTCCATAATTGAGTATTATCAATGGTTTGTGCAACTGCTCAAATACATGCCCGAATATGAGTAGTGAAATGAAATCAAAATCCAAAAATTTCTTCTAGGATTACACCCAAATATTGGGCATCTGATTCTTATGTTAAAACCTACTACTCTAACTACTACCTATGACTTAGCTCAGTAGGAAGAGGACAACTATAAGGTCAAGAAGGCCTATTACCAAAAATCCTCTAAAAGGGAAGAGCCATAGAAAAAGAAAAATGTTGGTTCAACAAAATGGGACAGGAATTGGAACAAGAATAGTGGTAATGGGAATAGAAATAGATTTGACAAGAATAAGAATAGGTACCAAGGAAATAGAGGAAATCAGAACAATCGAGGTGGCCAAGATAGAAGAAATTTTAGGGATAGGTATGATCAAAGAGCTAATGCACCAGGAGTTGTAACTCAGGAGGGCAATGAGGGAATTAAGAAAGAGAGGGCACCTCAAACTGATTGCTATATCTGCCAAGAAGCTCATTACGTTGATAAGTGTCCTTTGAGAGCTGATAAGAGGAAAGAACCTATGGAACCCACCCATAAGATATATGCAGCAACATGTAATCCTCAACTCAATGGTCAAGCAACACCTTTCCTATTGAAAGGCAAAATTTATAATAAAAATATTCATATTTTGATTGATTCTAGAGCAACTGATAGTTTTATTTCTTCAAATATTTTGAGGGACATACCAGAAAAACCTGGGTTTATGGCTAATGGGTGGAAGGTCGAGTATGGGTCTAGGAAAACCTATACCATTAATCAATATTTATTTGACCCTCAGATAATATTACCTCAAGGAAAAACTAGTTGGCATTTATATGTGGCTCCATTACATGCCTTCAACATAATCTTAGGCATTGACTGGCTCAAGGCACACAAATCATTGTTAAAATTTGAAGAAATATGGATGGATTTCACTGATGACACCAAGCAAAGGATTCAGATTTACTACGGTCGTGAATCAGTGGAACCACATCTTTTGATAACAATGCAAGTTAAAAGGGCAATAAGAAAGGGTAGTAGAGTCTTTGTAGTCAAACTTAATAAAAAGGAAGAAACCAAGTCTAGGGCAAGTCTTTTCCAAATTTATCCGATACTGAATGACTTTTGAGATGTCTTTCCTGAAGATCTACTAGGTCTTCCACCCCAAAGGGAATTTGATTTCACTATAGAACTTCTACCAGGAGCAACCCCTATAGCCCGAGCACCTTATAGAATGACTACAATAGAGTTGCAAGAGCTTAAGACTCAACTTCAAGATCTATTAGAAAAAGGACACATTAAACCTAGTGTCTCACCATGGGGAGCACCAGTTTTGTTTGTTAAAAATAAGGATGGGTCACTAAGGCTATGCATTGACTACAAAATGTTAAACAAGATGATAGTTAAGAATAAGTACTCTCTACCTAGAATAGATGACTTGTTTGATCAACTGAAAGGAGCCACTATTTTCTCCAAAATTGATCTTAGATATGGGTATCATCAATTGAGGATTCGAGAAGAAGATACCCATAAGACTGCCTTCTAGACTAGATATGGCCATTATGAATTTACAGTGTTGCCTTTTGGATTAACTAATGCTCCAGCAGCTTTCATGAATTTGATGAATAGTGTGTTTTAGGAACAACTAGATCGGTTTGTATTGATATTCCTAGATGATATACTGATCTACTCCAAAAGCAAAGAAGAGCATGATCATCATATGAGGATTGTTCTCAAAATACTCAGAAAGAACCAATTATATGGGAAATTATCCAAGTGTGAGTTTTACGCAACCCAAGTACAGTATTTGGGTCATGTAATTTCTACTGAAGGAGTGTCTGTTGACCCAAAGAAAATAGAAGCCATTATTGATTGGCCTACCCCAACAAATATTTTTGAAGTATGAAGTTTTATGGGGATGGTTGGGTATTATCACCATTTTATCAAGAATTTCTCTAAAGTGGCCTATCCAATAACAAATATTCAAAAGAAAGGAAAAGATTTTAAATGGACGACATGATGTGAAGAAGCTTTCAGAACTCTTAAAGAAAAATTAACAACAACACCTATTCTTAGAATATCAGATCCCAAACAACCATTTATAGTATGTACTAATGCCTCCATAGAAGGATTAGGTGGGGTCCTCATGCAAGAGGAGGGTGTTATCACCTATGAGTCATGAAATCTTAAGAAACATGAATTAAACTATGCCACACATGATTTAGAGTTGGTTGTAGTAGTGCATACTCTTAAAATATGGCATCATTACCTACTTGGTAAACCTTTTGAGCTCAGAATAGATCATCAAAGTTTAAAATATATTTTTACTCAACCAATGCTCAATGCTAGGCAAAGGCGCTAGATGGAATTTCTAGAAGAATATGATTTTGGCATTGAATATATAAAGGGGAAGGAAAATAAATTAGCAGATGCTTTGAGTAGAAGAAGGCATATCAATGCTATGTCACAATGTCAATTTGATATAATTGAACAAATAAGAAATCTTCAACTTCAAGATGAATATTCTCAGAAATATCAAGATCTGATTCAACAAGGTTCTGATAAAGCAAAAGAATTTAGAATCTAGGAAGATACATTGTATTTTAAAAATAGAATGGTAGTGCCAAGTGATCAGGACCTACGAAATATGTTACTATAGGAGGCACATTGTGCTCCTTATTCCACTCATCCGGGCTATGTAAAGATGTATGAAAATATGAGAAAATATTATTATTGGCTAGGAATGAAAAAGGATATCATTGAATTTGTGGCTAGATGTTTAGAATGTCAAAAGGTGAAGGTGGAGCATCTACATCCAGTTGGATGCTTATATTCACATGAAATACCAACATATAAATGGTAGGTTGTGACTATGGATTTCATTGTTGGGTTGCCTAAGAACCATTTTCAGCATGATGCCATTCTGGTGGTGGTTGACAAATTGACTAAAGTGGCACATTTTCTGCTTGGAAATATTAAATATGGAGCTCCCGTTGTAGCCCACAAGTTTTCCAGGGAAGTGGTAAGGCTACATGGCTTTCCTAAAATAATTATATCAGATAGGGATTCTCGGTTCACATCTGAGTTTTGGTAGACATTGCATCAAGCATGGGGAACAAAACTCAATATTAGTACCGCTTATCATCCAGAGACAGATGGGTAAACTGAAAGGGTAAACCAAGTCTTAGAGGATATGCTACGAATGTATTGTATGGATCATCAAACAAAAATGGGAAGATTACCTATTTCTAGTGGAATTTGCTTATAATAATAGTTACCATACTTCCCTAGGTATGGCTCCATTTGAGGCTTTATATGGGAATCCTCATCCGGCAGGGGAATTTTTTACCCCCCAAACCCAATACCCCCCCCCCACCCCCCGGGCCCCCCCCGAAAAAAAGAAAATAGTGCCACGTGGGAGGATGTGGCTACCATGAAAAGATAGTTTCCATTTTTGTTTGAATAGTGATATAATCATGTCGTAGTTTCAATTTTTTTTGAACAGAGGGATAATCATGTTTTGGTTTGAGAAGTATAATATATATATATGTTGTTTGTGCATGCGTGTTATTTCAATAATGAATGATGATTAAGTTTTGATCATGTAAATTTGTTGTTGTATTATATTGATTTTATATTATTCATGGCAATATTTTTTTTATGTTTCAATGGGTAATGAAAACACAGGGACTATGTTTAATATTAGAGGGGGAGTATGTAATAACCCTCCAAGATCTACTTTCTTATATACCTAATTTGTTTGCAAGGATGAGATACTACTAATGTATCTATGGATGCAGGGATAGGTACTATTACTGGTGGGAACAATTCAAAGGAAATATGTCTCCTCAATGGGAAAAAAAGGGTTGTCCGGTGTAAGGTAAGTCAAGGGAAATGATGAGTGGTGGAGTATTCATCGATTGATAGGGGCAAAGAACCCTACTGGCAATGCATCCGCCAACGGTCCATATAGATGCATATCATGTAGTTGCATTAATAGGAATGCTTGATGTTTGACAAATTGTGAGTTTATATTTTTTTAATGAAATATAATAAAAAAAAAAAAAAAAGGTAAATAAGATAATTAAAACATATATGTAAATGTGTTATTTTGGAATTTATTTATTTTTTAATGTAAGTTTTATATATATATATATATATTAAAAATAAATAATAAATAAACAAATAATATTTATTATAAATAATAAAATAATAAAGGAAATAATATTAAAAGAAAATAAATGAAAATCATAAAATATAAATATTAATAATAATAAAAATAAAAATAACAACCATGTTATCTATTAGCAAGGCAATTTAAAAGGAATAGCATGCAATAAAATTATTATAGGAAAATGGTTGTTGAACGTGGAAACATTGTGCATTCCACATGGCAAGCCTTAGAATGAGAGCTGGTAGATGATTAACAGTTGTAAAGCATGAAAATAGGGTACTTCTTCTAAAAGGGGAAAAGGGAAAATAAGAGGAATTATTATGATTACTATCAATATCATCTTGGGAACGGAGGAGAGGAGCAGAAGAAGAGAGGACTTTCAGAAGGAGGAAAGAAAACTAGCGTTCATCAGCAAGGTTGGCTCTTTGTAATATTTTTTTTATTTGATAAATTAAAATCATGAAATCCTGGTTGTCTGATTGTTAAGTTTTTGTTGGAAATATTTGGTTTGTGGATGAACAATTACGGAATGAAATGTAAACTGAAAGTGAACAAGAAAATCTCTAGTTGCATGTGTAAATGATATGCAATGTGAACTGCATGTTGGATGATTGTATGCATATATAGAATTTAGTTGCATATCATTGTAGTTCTGGCCGCTCTGACCCTTGGAAACACCGACAAATTTGTTACTAAGCCTGGAGAATTCCTTGAAACATTAAGTTGTTGCTTTCTTACCAATTTATGAATTTGCATTCTGCATGCACTCGAACACTAGGAAGTTGTGGCTAATTTTGGATAACACCTCTCTATTCTAAAACTAAAAGCTTTTGTTTTGTAATGTAAAGAAAAAGAAATCTGTGAATCGAGAGGGCTTGGAATACTAAAAAATAAATCCTTATTATACTATATCAATACGCTGTGTTTATGGAAAACTCATTAGGCTTGCATGGCGAAATGTGAGCATCATGTTGGAGTATGTAAACTTATATGCCGAGCGCAGACATTGAAAGTATATTGATTTGATTCTGTTTTACGGAATGGTGGACAAAACGTGTTTGGAAAATAATGTCTCATGCTTGTGGATTGCATGTAGTTTGGAAGTAAAATTATTGTATTATAAGCATTTTAAAACTTTGTTTTTCATTGTTAAAAGTTTGTTGTTCGGATTTCTTATATGTATGTTAAGATGATAGAGTTGTATGTATTTATATGACAGTGGTATAGTTTACCAAGTCTGGTATATATCGTCATTCTGGCTAATATCTGAAGCATGCAAACTAAAACCTTCTGTTATGGATGTGATTTTAGGAAAAATAGTTTAGACTATAGCACTCCAAGTGAACTGGAGATTGCATGGTTGTGTAAAGAAAAATTGTGAACTTCATTTTTATAATTGTAATAGTGTGGATGAAAACTATCTTTATAAATACCATTATGTTCATGGTTTGTTTAATAAATTTGAAGTCCATTACTTTATGCAACATTATAATTTAATCTCGTTGAGTTATATACTTCGAAGTCTCTCTTATTAACCATTGTCTGACAAGTTTCTTGCCTGGGCAAGCGACGAAAGGCTAGAGTCAAACAAATAGTTATTTGAGCCAATATATCCTTAAATTTGCTAAGTTTATTTATAGAATGAGATAAAATTCTTTAATGCCTAAGTAATAATTTTAGAATTGTAATCTACCTCTATGTTTAATATTATAATGGATACCTCGAACGTCAACTACTTTCCTATCAACTATGAACACATAAGTAAAACAAATGCATAGCCTGTCACTCCTTATCTTCATACCGATTCAGAGCTCAAGCTGAGTATAGAGGAAACTTAGGTTCAGGCCATTCACCAGTGAACTTATATGCAAACTCAACTGGAAATACTTCCCAATTTAAGATTCCAAATTGTAAAGGCATTCAAAATGGTGATGCCTAACGATACCAACATAAAGTCTTGGAAGTAATATAATTTATATTAATCTGTCAACAATAAATTGTTCGGAATGTAGCAATGGCCATAGTTTTATCTTAAATCAGCCCTTCGAATCAATAGATAGTCTACTCTGTGAGAACGTGGCTGTATATAGTCAGGATGTTACATATTGAATGTTGAATTTAATAAATGATTTTAATAATCGACCATCTTCACCGTTAAGATAGGGACACTCTATTTTATCAATACCAGCTTGTAAATGTATTTTAATATATGGTTTTTAGTGTTTCAATAGGTCTCTTAAAGTCTTATATTGTTCATATATGATTTTCTCATTATTATGCAAAGTTGAAAAAGGGTTTCTTCTTGTCAAAGGGTAGTTGACATGTTTAAATTTATATATAATGTCTTAAAATATCATGAAAATTTCTAAGTGCTGGTTATATCAAATGTTAGTAATTTCAGTTATTTCTTTTATGATTATGACAGAAAATACTCATTATAAAACCAGTTATTAATCTCTCTTGTACCTTCATCATAGATACTTATAGGAGAATGTGATCTTATAATATCATGTTCTTAGTGATATACTTAAGAACCTCAAACAATGCATAGTTAGGTTAGGAGCCATTAAGTCTCGAGTTATGCATTCTATAACTTAGTCTATAGGAAGTATGAGGTTTGTCTATTACTTTAATATCAGGGTACATAATTAGTAATTCATTTCAATAAATAATTTAAGATAATATAAAATTCTTATTAATCTAAATTTATTGTTAAGTTGACTTTATCAAATATCTAAAGTAGACTTACTTGGATTATTTCCACTTAGGACAAAATGAGTGTAAATTATTTAATATATAATATTATATTTGAGCTTTATTGATGTTTATTTTTGGTTATGAACTATATTGATAAAGAGTACATAAATATTCCTCTGTGACAAATGAAATCCATATTCTTATAAAACCATAAGTGAACTAATGGCAGGAAAAGTTCCAATATTGTGGGAAGGACAATCTTGACTCGCAACCTAAGGTTGTGGGCAAGACAACCTTGTCATTATTTCAAGATTGTGGGAAGGACAATCTTGTGGGTCAAACATTAAGGGTGCTTGTGGGAGGGCAACCATCCTAATTTAGGGCTCTAACCATACTTTTGATGGGAATGGTCAGAACAGGAGGTAACGAAGGATGAAATGGGCATCTCTTCTAGGTTAACCCTTCTAGTATTTGAGTGGTGAATTTTTTGCTTGACTTATAGTGGAAATACCGACAACATGATGGTATGGGATATCATGTTGGTTAATCAAGACAAAACATTGGGTAGCTACCAGGGTATTGGTGGACCCTAGATGAATTCTAGGAGAGGTGGATATTCGTCTAGCTCAGGCATGCATACACTAACTCTTGCATAACTTGAAAAAATCTTGTAAGAGATGGGAAAATTATGCGTCACACCTCTAGGTGATATGGGCCCTAGAGGAAAAGAAACCCTTACCTGAACTTGGAATCTCGGGTGGAGAGTGAAGTTCAATAGAGGTAACTATATCGAGATTTGGCCAATCTCGATCTCATGGGTATTTCGACTACAGTGAAATGGTACTCATGAAGATTTTTAGCATGCTCATACTATTAATTAATTTGAAAATGATTGAAAATTTTTCTCACTATGACCCTTGATGTAGGACAACCAAGTGGGTAGGACTTGATTTGTTACAAATGCCATCATCCTCTTCTAGTGGACAATCTCCATATTTTACACAATCCTCATCCTCTCAATATGAAGTACAAAATGTAGAAAGACAATTATCAGTTCCAGATATATCTAGTATTGTGATCCAAACCAAAGATCCTAAGCCAGTTATTGATATAAAACAAAAAATACCACAAATTATGAAGAAAAATATAATCCAACACCAAAAATTAATGTTGGCATTCAGTTTATAAAATTAGGGAAAACATTCTAGCAAGGAGGAAAATGGCCACCTAAGGATAAACATTGTATCTCAAGAATAGAAGACCAGGATCAAATAACAACTAGAGCAGATGTTAGCTGTATTCTGGAACATGATTTGGTAGATCATGCTAATCAAAAAGATGAAATCAAATAATTAAATTATGTAAATAATTGGACTAGGTATGCAGAATTTCATTTTGAGCATTTAGAGTCTTGCATAGAAGAAATATCTATGGAAATGAGATAGATAAATGCCAATTTGGATGCTATCAAAGAATATTTGGAGCAAGAGAAGGAAGCTTAGAGAAATCAGGCTAAAACAATTAAGAGAGAACAAAAGGTGATAAATTTAGCAGGAAAAGGCCCTAAATATCTTAATTTGGTTCCTAGTACATATCAAAAAATTCAAGCATGACTAGGAAAGAAAATAGAACCAAAATTGCCTAAGATGAAAATGTTCAGAATAAGTATCAATGGAGCTCCTACTAGTAGATCAAAATTTGATTCATTTAGTTTCAAAGAACACATGGTATTGCAAATTCTATAGAACACATCTAAATTTGGATTAATCATTACATCACTATACAAAATATCTATACCTTGGTAAATGAACATGCAATTGAACTAGCTACTAGACATTTGGCAGGAATTGCTTTAGATTGGTGGAATGGAGCTAGTGATGATTCTAAGGTAAATGTGTTTATTAATGGATTGTATGAATTAAAAAATGCATTGGTAGCATAATTTGTACCTTCCAATGTAAATAAGGAAAATGAATATCAACTCCACCTAGCCTTAAGGAAATTGGGAGACTTAAAGCAATTTGAAGAATATTCAAAATAGTATACGAAGGATGTATGTAGGCTCAAGCTTCATAGGGAACATTTCATAAAATATAGTATTTGTCTTAACTTATTAAAGGTTTGGAAGAATTAGTGATGTACAATACCACACAATAGGGGATAGATATGAATAATCTAACTTTTGCAGATGTTGTTGAAGTAATCAGACAAAGAGTCAGGGACCTTTGTTTGCATACCAAAGTCATTAAGAAAATCCTCATATCACACACAAGGATTGATAAACTATAGAAGGTTCAAACACCTTTTATTTTGAAAATAAAAGAAGAAAGAAATACTTTGAAATAGCTCATCCAAACAAATTTAAGCCTTATAGGTATTTCAGAATAAATAAAAGGATCTGTCACATGTTATTCTTGTAGAAAAATAGAATACTATGCACACTCATGTTCAAATAAGGCTCCTAGAAAAATAAAAGCACTATTTATAGACCCTAAAATTTATGAATATTAGGAAATATGTGAATCAGATGAACATCTAGAAATTTGGTAAATTTATGGACTAGATATATTTGAATTAGATGAAATGAGTGATGGATAATGATTAAGTAACATATAGATAAATTTCGTAAAGTGTACAAGAATAGAACCCAGGCTCTGATTAGTGATTTTTTATTCAACATTTTAACAAAGGCAAAAGGGTAAAATATGATACAAAATCAGAATTAGAAGATGAAAACTGTTCAAATTGTTTAGAAACTACTATCTCTTCTGATGAAGATAATGAATTCATAAAATAAAAAGAATAAAAAAAGAATTTTTTTTATTATGATCCATTCAAAGAAAAATTTACTCTTATGCTACTTTGAAAAAGGGTAATACCATCAAAACTTTCAAATTTTGCTTTTAATAAATACCCAATTGCAAATAGAACTCAACAACTTTCTATTTAGAAAATGGCCTAGCACGTTGGCATATTTTTATGTTCTGTTAGAGTTGCTAATAGCAGTGGAATATATCTTAAAAATATAGTAGCCTTCATTGATTTAGGGGCCAATATAAATTTTGCAGTTTATCATATTATTAATGTTTGGATAGAATCCAAAAAATATTATAAGGTGCAAAAAATAAATGGTATTATTTCATTGAAATATTTTGCTTTCGATATCCTGATTCAATTGGGAAATAAAATTGTTCTAACAAATTTTGTGCAAAGGAATAGAGGAGGTTATCATATTAGTATAGGGAGTATGTTTCTTGATCAATATGGACCATATACAATTTCATCTCATTGTATTATCCTGAACATAGAAAATGAAAAATAACAATTCCTCGTATTCCAATTATTTTCCATGCTCAAAAAATAAAATTAGTTTGGCAGAACTCGAAACTAGAAAATATTGTGGCACATGAGTTTCATATGTAGAAGGCAAAACTCCAATTCCAAAAAGTGATGCAAATATCTCTTACTATCTACACTTCTATTAAAATAAAATTGGAATAGTTAATGAAATCTTGTTGTGTTGAGCATCCTTTAGCAAAATGGTCTTTGTATTCCCTAATGCTATTATTCCAATAATACACTCTCATCTAGTGCAAGCGAAGAAAATTATTTTGAATAAGAAAGACAATGAAGAATGTAGAAAACACATAAAATAATTGCTTGAAAAACGACTAATTCAGACCTCAGAATCTAACTATTCCTACTCTGCATTCATTGTTAGAAAGCATTCAAAAAGAAAAAGGGGAGCAACTAGAATGGTAATTAATTAGTTTCCACTTAATGCAATCACTACAGATTTCAAATGGCCCTTGCCAAAAAAGAGATATCTAATTGATAGAGTTGGTAGAGAAAAAATCTTTTCTAAATTGTATTGCATATCTAGATATCACCAAATTAGAATCAACAAACCAGATATACACAAAATAACTTTTTCAGAACCTTTTGGACTGTATGAATGGCTAGTCATGCCATTTGGGCTAAAAAATGCTCCATTCCAATTCCAAATGAGGATGGATAAAAATTTTCAAGATCTACATCAGTTTGTAGCGAATTATATAGATGATTTTTTGGTATTTTTAGAAACTATTACAGAACATAAAAATTATTTGGAAATATTTCAGTAGCATGTTATAGAACATGGAATTGGTTTATCTATAGATGATAAAAATTTCAAGTTTGCAGAACAAAAATTGAGTTTCTAAGGATAATAATAAGATATGGTAAAATTGTTATGCAACCACATGTCATGGAGAAAATTCAGGGATTTCCAGATAGATTAACAAGTAAAGAACAAGCACAACTTTTTTTAGGTTGCATAAATTATGTACATGAATATATTCCATAGGTTTCCAAAATCAAAAAACCAATTTGAGAAGCTACAAAATGTGATGCATTTAAATGGTCACAAAATGCAATAGAGGCTGTCAAACAATTAATTATTTATTTTTCATATTTACCTTCTTTAGATCCATCCTTTAAAGGACCCTATATTTTACAAATTGCAAGGTATAGGTCAGGTGAATTCAAAAAGCATGAACTAAACTACTAGCAAGTAAAAAATGAAATTCTTGCTATAATAAAAGGAGTAGAAAAATTCAAAACTTTGCTATTTCTTGAAATATTTACTATTAGGATAGATAGCAAAAATTTCAAATGTCTTATGAGCAAGAATATTTTAGCTTAGCTTTGCAGGGGTAGGTATGCTTGGTGGTAGGCCATCCTCACACAATACCAATTCGATGTGTAGTATATTCTAGGGAAAGAAAACAACCTTCTAGATGCACTTACAAGAGATATGACAAAAATTCAAATAAAAATGTTTCAAGGAATTTTGGCAAGTGGAAGAATCAGCCATTACAAACATCACAATAGTGTCATGAATTTTGTAAATATATGAAGCAGTATTTTCCTAACCCTAATCAATTAGGATATATCTATGTTTCTTATATATATATTTTTTATAATTTTGCAATTAGAATAAATTTCCTTGTAAATTATTCACAATGGAGTATAGTCACAACCAGCATGGTGGAACATCTCATTCTCAAACATGTTTTAGATGATATTTTTTTATTACGTAAGCTTGGAAAACCAACAACATATTTTACAACATTTATGTCCCATTATATTCCAAATGGTGATTGGATGAATAAACTTTCAATTTACATCATTCAAGTAAATTTTATGGAATATCCTACTATCAAAATATATGTCGATGAAGAATTTCTATATGGAACCGTGACACTTCCTGAAGATCAAACACGTCCTGCTATATCAATTGAAGACATACTTGACAATCATCCTGAACAAATTGTGACCGACATGGAAGAATGGTTAGCATAAGAGGTTGCAAACTACACAAATTTCCAACAATAAAGTTATGGAATATGTAAAATGTATGATTACTTTACTAAATAATGATCTAAAGTGGAACACATTGTTCCAAGAAAAATCAGAATAAGATCCCACTATTTCTTTAGATGTAAATTTTATTCCCTAGAAAATTTCCCATACTTAAAAAAAAAGGAATCTCTTTTTCAGAATATGCTTTAGGACACTTGTCCTCCTTTCCTCAAGCATTCTCCAAGTATCTCTTTCCAAACATGTATTACGACACTTGTGTCTACAACTATCTATTCTCGAGGGACTCCACTATATTATATCTTGTATAAATATATGGACTCCATGCCTCTTTTGTCATGGATATTTCATTTACTTTATGACACTCTAGTAGTGAGTATAGAATCCACTCTATCTGTGAGTGGATAGTTTCTATAAATCCTTGAGCATTGTGAGCCTTTGGATCTAGGATTTTTTGGTTGCCTTAGGTAAAATATTTGCTTACGGTCTATAAAAATAGTGGTAGGACTTAAGTGCATTGCAACCTGCCAAGCCTGAGTTTACTGCTCTTAAATACATGTGCATGCAAAATTTCAATATTTTTCGATTGCAAATTTTTGCATCATTGTTGCCAAAGAGGAATATAATACAGTTCTAATAGCATCGTAGTCAAACTAATTTAGACCAGACAAACACGTAGATGGAAATGCATTATGTGCTTTATGGGGTGTTTTATAACACATGAATTCACTGGAGACAACAAGATCAAGAGATATCAAGCCAGTGGTATTTGCTAGGATTTCCATGATTGACAACAAGGAGGATGTAATACACCCTAGGCGTTCGTGTTTTATTCTAGAAATTTGTTTCTCTTAATATATTATATTGGTGATTTACCTAAAAAAAATTATTTTATTCAAACATATATTTGTGAGTTTTTATCAAATTTTAATTATATAAAAAATATCAAATATACCTTAATTACAAAAATACAATCTCTTTAAAAAAAATTATATTTAGCTTAGTAAAATAAAAAATCTTAAGGTAAAACTAAGGCCGTGGGTGGAGCTACCATGAATTATGGGCATTGGTGGAGTTGAAAACCAGCATGGACTTGGTGGAGTAAAGAAAGAGCATATTTTGGCTCATTGGCGTTGTGTGAGTAGTGAAGGTTGGAACATAGATATTGAATACGACCACACTATCACTAACAAGATACACCACCATGGAGAATGTGATGGTGAATGTGGCACCATAGGCCATGGAATTGGCACACACAAAGGTTATCTAGGGCAAAGCGTGAAGTAGACACTTTCCAGATATTAAGTACCTTAGTAGACAATTTGTTTGTTTTTCTTTTTATCCAATATAAATGGTAGAAATGTTGTAAGAGGTATATGATGGCTTAGTAATCTATCATTCAACAAATATTCATGCTACGGATTTTATTGAAAACTAATTCTGATGCACCTTGTTGGAGCCATAACTTGTGAACCGTACGCCCATTTGCCTTGAAATTTAACAGGTGGTTCTGCATGCATGTTCTACATCAGGATCATCTCTGATGTGCCTAACCCTCCAAAAATCATGTTTTTGGGACCTAACTCCGACATCTAGTGCCCCAAAATTAGCTTTTAGAATAGGTTCCTAGGTTTTTTAGGTTTTTTTGGCTGTTAGAAGTTTATTATATTTTGTTATACCATAATTTGAGACCTAATATTTTAAATTAAGGTTCATTATTGTAATAGGGATGTGTGCACCAAATTTGGGTGCAATCCGAATCATTTCTATTTTTAGCAGTTTTTAGGAAAAAGATCTATTTTTAGCAATTTTTAGAAAAAAGACATTTTTAGGGTTTCTTTGGTTTTTGGTTGCTATATTATGGATTGTAATATTTTATAGAAGGGGTGTGAATTCAAAAATGAAAATAATATCAATTTGTGGTTTTCTTCCATTATTGCATTTGTGTTATGTGATCGGAGTCCATTTTGTTGGTCTCTTGTAGCTGAATTTACACCATTTGGTATCAGAGTGGGTGTGATCTCGCTAGTGAAGGGAATATGCCACTAGAATATATGCCCAGATGAATAGGCAAATCAAGGATATAAATGGAAAAATAGCATGGCTGACTGGTGTGACTGATCGCATGGGAGAGAGACATCCTAGGGCACGTGCAGATCAAGGATCTGATGATGAAAATATACCTAAGCAACGTGGATCTGAGGTCCATGCAGAAGTAGAACCAGAGGGCCCAAAGGAAGAGGGGCAAAATTTTTAAAATCGACTGATATGAGATCTAGAGGGGCTTAATGGGAATTAATATGGGATTAAGATCGAGGTTCCCGAGTATGCTAGTGGGTTGAAACCAGAGGAGTTGATCGATTGGATCAATAGCCTAGAAAAATATTTTGAATGGAGTAATCTTGTTGAAGAGAATAAGGTTAAGCTCGCATGCACAAAGTTGAAGGGACATGCATTTATTTTGTGGGATCATTTATAGACTACACGATAGAGGAATGGAAAGGAAAAGATCAGGAATTGGACAAATATGAAGAAGTTATAGGAAAAATTTATGCCTGTAGACTACTCCCAAACCCTATTTCATAGATTTCAAAATCTTTGATAGAAGGATAAAAGCATTAAGGACAATACTAATTAATTCTACAAGCTATCCATTCAAGTGGAGCACAATAAGATGGAGGACCAAAAGGCTGCCAGGTATGTAAACAACCTAAGTTTTGTTGTTCAAGATGAGATGAGCATGCATCACACTCTTACAATGGAGGATGTGTATCAAATGGCCCTCAATGCGAAGGAGAAATTGAAAAGGATTAATAGAAGAGGTAAGAAGGGATTCACACCCTCTTTAGGTCAGGGTCAAAGTGGATTTAATTTTCTCAAGGGAGAATCCTCAATACCTGCTGAAAAAGAAGAAGATGGATAGAACCTAAGAGGAAGAGGATACCAACAAGGTAGAGGTTACGGTGGTGGACAAAATGGGAATGATACAAGGATGTCGTATACCTGTTATGGATGTGGTGAGGAGGGGAACAAAGCATTTGAGTGTCGCCAATGTGATTTCCATGAAAGGGGTCAAGGAGGACAAGGAAGGACCAATTTGGTTGATATGGAAGAGTAGGATGAGGATGAAGTTGTTGCTGACATGGGGGAAGCACTTATGATAAGGAGGATGTTGATTTCTCCTAAGAAAGAGATGGTGCAGAGCAAAGAAAAGGGGCATACCATAGATGGTGAATATTCTTGGATACAAAACAACATATTTTGAAAAAAGTGTACATTATAAGGGAAGGTATGTAACATTGTATTTGATTGTGGTAGCTGTGAGAATATGGTGTCAAATATCATGGTTGATAAAATGCACCTGAAATGTGAAAATCATCCTTATCCATATCGTATCTTATGGGTTAAGAAGGGGAATGAGGTAACAATAGATCAGAGGTGTTTAATTAAATTTTCAATTGGGACCACTTACAAGGATGAAGTATGGTGTGATGTGATCTCTATGGATGCATGTCACATTCTATTGGGAAGACCTTGGAAGTACGACAGGGATACTAACCATAATGAGAGAAATAATACTTATACATTCTGGAAGGATGGTGTAAAGGTAGTTCTTGTACCTCTAAAGGAGGATGGGCCGAGTGAGAGCTTTTTGATGATGAAGGAGTTTCTTGTAGAGATCAGGGATGCTAGCTTCTGTTATACCTTAACAGCTAGGAAGCTAGAATTAGAGGAAGTGGTTATACCTATCACAGTAGCTAAGTTTCTAAGTGAATATAAATATATCACACTAGAGGAGTTACCAGATGGGCTACCACAAAAAAGGGATATCCAACATCACATGGATTTGATTCCAATATTAGCGCTCTCAAATCAGGCAGCTTATCGGTTGAACCCGACATAGAATGTAGAGTTGAGTAGGCAAGTGACAAAGTTGATAAAGAAGGGATTAGTTAGGGAGAGTATGAGTCCATGTGTGACTCCAGCATTGCTGACCCCGAAGAAATATGGTGACTGGTGAATGTGTGTAGACAGTAGAGCCATAAACAAAATCATAATAAAGTATCGGTATCCTATGCCGAGAGTGGATGACATGATGGATGGATTGGTTGGATCTAAATACTTCAATAAAATTTATCTATGGAGTGGCTACTACCAGATCATAATTCGATAAGGGGATGAATGGAAGACAAATTTTAAGACAAAATATGGATTGTACGAGTGGATGGTGATGCCATTTGGGTTGTCTAATGCACCTAGTACATTTATGCGGTTTATGAACAAGTACAATGGGAATATAATGGTAAGTTTTTGGTTGTGTATTTTGATGATATTTTGATTTATAGTAAAAGTGAAGAAGACCATTTGTTACACCTAAAATTAGTGTTAGACGTGCTCAGGAAGGAGAAATTGTATGTCAACCTGAAGAAATATAGATTTCTTCAAGATAGTTTAGTGTTTTTGGGATTTGTAATATTGAGAGATGGCATGAGGATGGATGATGAGAAAGTGAAGGTGATTCTAGAATGGCCTCTTCCATGATCTATAACAAAAGTAAGGAGCTTTCATGGACTAGCTACCTTTTATAGGAAGTTCATCAGGAACTTCAGTAGTATAGTTGCCCCTATAACTAAGTGCACAAAGGGGAAAGAGTTTGTATGGACTACGATAGCAATAGAGAGTTTTGAACTCTTGAAGAAGAAGGTGTCGAAAGCCCCTATTCTAGTGTCACCAGATTTTAGTAAGGTGTTTGAGGTTGATTGTGATACCTCATTTGTTGGAATTGGTGGTGTCTTAAGTCAAGAGGGCCAACCTATAGAATTTTTTAGTGAGAATTTGAATGATGCAAGGAAGAATTATTCTACATATGATGTGGAATTTTATGCAATTGTGCAATCATTGCAAAATTGGAGGCACTACTTAATCTCAAAGGAGTTTGTGTTGTTTATTGATCATGAAGCATTAAGGTATGTCAATTCTCAAAAAAATTAAAATAGTAGGCATGCCAAATGGGTTTCATTTTTGCAATAGTATACATTTGTCTTGAAACACAAGTCAAAAAAATAGAATAAGGTTGTTGATGCATTGAGTAGGAGAGTCTTGTTTTTGACCACTATGGAGAATGAAGTGGTAGGATTTGAGGGGATTAAATATCTATATGAATCTGATACAGATTTTGGGAATATTGTGCAACAGTGCAAAAGTGCGGTAGGGAGCGAGTCCCATACCATTTTTGAAGAGTATTTTTTACAGAATGGTTACTTGTTTAAGGGTAATTGATTATGCATTCCCAATGGCTCTATGAGAGAGAACCTTTTGAGGGAATTACATAGTGGGGGTTTGACTGGTTATTTTGGAGTAGCCAAAACTACCACTCTTGTAGAGGAGAAATACTATTGGCAAAAAATGAAAAGAGATATAATAAAGTTTATCTCTAGATGCAGAGTATGTCAAATGGCTAAGGGCCATGTGCAAAATGCATGGTTGTATATGCCACTGCCAGTTGCTCCAGGACCATGGACCGATCTAAGTATGGATTTTCTATTGGGATTGCCCAAGACATAGAGGGGTAAGAATTTAGTTTTTGTTGTGGTAGATAGATTTTCCAAAATGGTGCATTTTATTGCTTGTCAAAAAACTAATGATGCAACTAGTACTGCAGTATTATTCTTTGATGAGATTGTGTGGTTGCATGGTGTTCCAAAGAATATTACTTTTGATCAGGATACTAAGTTCTTGATTAACTTTTGGAGGATGTTGTGGAAAAAGTTGAATACCAAGTTACATTTCAATAGTGCTTACCACCCATAGACCGATGGGCAAACATAGGTAGTGAACAGAAGCATGGGAAACCTATTACGATGCATAGTTGGACAAAAACCAAAACAATGGGATTTAGACTTGTCACAATCTGAATTTACATACAACAATTTAGTGAACAGGTCAACAGGTAAATCTCCTTTTCAAATTATTTATGGTTAAAATCCTAGAGGTGTATTAGATTTGGTTGAGTTACCAATTTAGGAACAAGTTAGTGATGATGCAGAAGCATTTGCTGAGCATATCCAAGTGCAAGAGTCAGTGAGGGAATAATTGTAGAGTAGTAATGCTCACTACAAATATTCTGCTGATGCACACAAAAGGGTGAAAGTTTTTGAAGAGGGTGATATGGTCATAATTCATCTTAGTAAATAAATATTTTCTAAATGGACATATAAAAAACTGAAACTTAAAAAAATTGGGCCATGCAGGATTTTGAAGAAGATCAATGATAATGCCTATAAAATGGAGTTTCCTGATGAATTTGATATTTCGATCATTTTTAATGTTTCTGATTTATTTTAGTATCCTGGTACTATCGAGGATGGCAAATTACAGGAGATAGTAAATTGGGCAAGACAGATACCTAAGAAGAAAAAATGTAGAGTTGCACAAGTGCTCGATAAGAAGGTGATCACCACCAGACATGGGAGCTACAACAAATTCCTAGTTCAGTGGGAAGGATTAACACAGTCAGATAACACTTGGGTTTCAGAGTCAGAGCTAAATAAAATTGATAACTAGAAGCTATAGGATTTCAATTTAACTGAACTCGTAGGAGTTCAGTTCTTTTTCACTAGAGGAGAATGATGCACCTTGTCGGAGTCATAACTTGTGAACCGTATGCCTATTTGCCTTGAAATTTAACAGGTGGTTCCATGTGCATGCCAAATTGTTGGTAAAGCTCGTCAACCTCTAAATTTGATGCCTCTGCTCTCATCTATTGAGTCATATTATGATTACAATGTCAATATAGAGTTAGATCTAGAAGTGATATCAACTTTGAATCTCTTAATGTACTAGTATACTATTTTGAAATCTTGTTCTGTGTAGGTGAAACCTCTTTCTTAGGCTCATCTTACTAAAGGTATACATTTGTAGAAGTTTTGTTTGATGTGAAAGCTTCATCAAATACCACATCTCGAATTATGTATGTCCTCTTGGTCATTAGATATATCAAGTAATATACCTTTGAATGCTCATCATAACCAATAAAGATACATTGCTAGGTTTTCTCATCTAACTTCTTTCTTTTTTGCTTTGGTATGTGCTTGAATGCCTTACATCGAAAAACCCTTACATGAGAAATGTTGGGTTTCTTACCACTCCATGCTTCTTGTGGAGATTTACCCTGTAGAGTTCTTTTGGGTGCTCTATTCAGGAGGTATGATGTCGTGTTTACTACTTCTTTCTAATACTCATGCTCAAGATGTGCTCCCTTTAGAATACATCAAACCATTTCCACAATGGAAGGATTTCTCCTCTCTGCAACTCCATTTTTCTATGGTGTATAGGTTGTAGTCAGTTGTCTCTTAATCCCATGTTCATTCAAAAATGATGAAAATTCCTTGGAGGTATATTCCCCCCTTGATTTGAGTGAAGGGTTTTTATGAAATTTCCTTACTTCTCAATAAGCTTCTTGAACTACTGAAAGTACAAAAATACCTCTAATTTCAATTGAAGAAATAAAACCCACATATTCTGTGAGTGATCATCCACAAACAATTGAAAATACCTATTTATACCATAGCTGGTTGGCATAGGATTGCATAGATCACTGTGTACCAGCTCCAAAGGTTTATAAGATCTCAAAGAGCTCAATTCAAAAGGTACTCGATGGTGCTTCCCTACTAAGCAATCCGAGCAGATTTGTAATGTAGATGAAATTTTGGGAAGACCTCTCACCATCTCATATTTTCTCAAGTCAAGCAAATATCCTAAACTTAGATGCCCATATCTTTCATGCCATAGAGAAGTATCCTCTTTTATAGTTGCTACAAGAGGAACATGAGGCATTGAAATGGTATCTAAAATAAATAAGCCATGCTTGTAAGATCTTGTTGCTACATGGTTTCCTTTTTTGTTATAAAACATCTCTTCTTGCCTTTCTAAACACTGAATAGAACATCCATGTCTTGATCTAAGATATGAGGGATTGACAATAGATTGTTAGCCAATCCAGGAACATAAATTACCTTCTCAATCTAAAATTTTCCATCTAGAAGAGTGACAAAAACATCAACTTCACCCTTCACTTGGTAGGTCTGATTATTTGCAATTGTTACTAGCTTACCTTCCTTTTTCTCAAATATCTCAAACCATGATTGATCGCCAGTCATGTTCTTAGTGGAACCTAAATCAATATACCACACTACATATTTTTATTGAGATGAAGTATGAGTTATGAGAACCTTGTGTACTCACTCAGAATCTGAGTTTGAGTCTGATTTAGTAGAATTTGAGTCCGAGTTTGATTTGATATAAGCAACATTCCCCTTGGGTGGCTTATCCTGTTTCTGTAGTTTGTATTTTTCTTTTCCCTTCTTCTTATGATCTTGGTAATTCTATTGTTTGTTCTTAAACCAACATCTGTTGGTGTCATGGTTATTCATATCATAAATATTTCAATATTTTTTGTCTTTCTATTGATGTTGTTTCCATTTTCACTTTGATGAAGATCATCATTTTTGAAAATTACCATGTTTCTTACCCCCTTGTTTGGTGTAGAGGGCATTATTTGGCACTTCATCCTTCTAAAACTGATTTGCCTCTTTAGTTTGCAACAAATTCATTAATTCCACAAAAGACACTTGTCTACCAGATACATAAAGTGAGGTTATCAACATATTATAGGACTTTGGTAATGCTATCAAGATGATAGAGGTCAAGAGAGCATCATCCACTAGTTTTCCCATAGAATTATGTTTGGCTTTCAATTCTACCACTTTGCATAGGAATAGGTCCACCGTCTCACAAGATTTCATACTAAGTGTATGTAGTTGAGTTTGAAGGTGTAGAATAGTGGACTAATTCTTACCTTCATAAATAGTAATCAAAGCATCCCAAGCTTCCTTACTAGTTTTGGCATCACAAATATGAGATGGACCTCATCTGTATTAGCAAGTAGAATAAACATGAGATATCTTTTGTCCTTCTTATCAAAAGCATATTGATTTGCTCCTACTATTCCATGGTGTTTTGAAGTGCCAATCACTACATCTCATAAATCTTCCACTTGAAGAATAGCATGCATCTTATTCTTCCATGGTATGAAGTTAGAACCTTTCAGCAACTATGAATCTAAGAGATATTTGTGAATAGTGGCAATTTTGGAGGCTCCTTATAACACCAAATGGTCCCCATTTATTTATATCTACTAGTCCTTTATACCAAACTTCTATATATATACCCGCCCTTACGTGAGGGAGACTTTAAGTATATACGAGAAGAACGATATGTGGAACTTAGGCGATACTAAAAGGGAATAATTTTGTTTATGAAACCTACCATAGAAGGTATTTTATCATGCATGGGGTGTAACTTACCTCAAAAACTCTACAAATAAATTTGTTAGGATTTATGTCTAACAACAATAACAATTAGGGTATAAATGGAGTGAATATTAGAACCTTTTTTCCTTATTTCTTCTTGATAATTGATATATAACAAACTTAGACATCATTGTTGCAGCTATATTAGGTTTTAAGTACAGTAGTCCAAGCACAACAACATTACCTATAAGTGTGGACCAAAGGTATCGTAGATACCGAACACTGTTGTGCAATAAATTGCACAAATAGGTGTATAAATTAGGGATCTTTGCTTTTGCTTTATTTTATGATTGATAATGCAAGAAGATAGAAAATTTAAATGTAAAATACAACCACAAATATCCATAAATTTAACTACTCTAGGTGTTAGTTTCCACCAAAAATGCGCCTATTACAATGCTAGTTTTACAATGATAAATATTATCTTTCCACAAAATAACAATTTTTATTCCCCCATTTGTATTATAATTTTATAAAAAAATGCTTGAAATCCCCTCCTTTTTGTTGGAAAATAAACAAGGATGAATATTGTGCTTTTACCCTTTTAAAATTCTAAAAAAAAAAACTTATCCCTCCAAAATATCTTGAAAGGAATAAACAAAGTATTTAAAAAAAAAAAACATCTTGAAGAGCCCCTCCATGTTCTTTGGCATAAAAAACACTTCAATGACCTCTCTGGTCAAAAATACCCCTTCGTTAGCAAAAAAATGAGACCTTCCTTTGAAAAAATGATAGAACAAAAAATTATCAAAATGTTGTCGGCAAAAAAATGTTGACAAAATTTGCTGACAAGAAATTGTTGCTAATTGATAAAATTACATGTCAAAATTTTGAGCAAAAAATCATGGGCATTGTTTGGAATCCTTTCGCAAGATTCAAACTAGTCACCTATGTCGTACAACCGAGCACACTTGACCAAGAACGCTATCGAGCTTGCTGGGTAGGAAAGGACACCAGCATATACTTACATTTGGCATAATGGAAATTATAAAAAAAAAATTGTGGGTTTATCCCACATGCATTCTGTGGATGCATTCTCTCTTGTTGATAAGTGATGGGACATAGGTACTAAGGTAACTACCTTCGGGAAATCACCTCCTTTCCAGTATTTTGCATCAAACCATGTGCAAACCCGAACCAAATTGTTGCCACATCATGCATGATTATGACACCTTTCCACGTATACACCAGTCACCTTTTGCCCCATCGGCACTACTTTGTCAGCCACCTCACTATGTGTTTTCCAGTCAACATATACCATGTGTATCTCGATCTTCATGCTGTGATAGGATTTTATTTTGCATGTTGTTAGTGTCATGGTTTCGGTCTATGTGTGTTATTAGAGTTAGGGTTTTGGTCTGTATGCATGGCCAATCCATCCATCTATGGTAAATACATCTATCTGGTTTGCATCGATCAAGGAAGCATCAGTCTATTCTACATTTATCATCAGTATCTAGGGAAGGGTGCCCAGGTTGGGCTACGCCCTTATCCACCTATCTACACTTGCGCCTGCTACGATGTTCTCTTTCCTATCTCTAATACCATATAGAAAATGGCAACCAAAAATCAAATTGAATTAACATGAGTCCACCATATATACATTGGTAAAATGGTTAAGGAGGTTGGGTAACCACCCCACCTACCTCAATGACTTAGAGAGTTACTATGAGCTCTATTTTATCTAAGTCTATAATAATGCATAATAATGTAAGATAACCCTAGTTGCTAACAAAGCATTATTTTTTTTTTTTTTTGAATTTACATGGTGGAATCGATAGCCACCACAAATCCAGGTAGGTTGTCTAGCTTTTATGGCCACCACAGTATTTTGTGTTGTCCACCCTAGAAGCCACCACACAAATATTCGTGCAGTCTTCCCCTATAACCACCATGCCACAATCATTTTAAACCTTTTACGCCACTGAAAGCACCAGGAAAGAGACAAGCGTTCAGTCCGGTGAGGCCTGATATTTGAACCTTGGACCTCTGCCCCCCTTATGGGGACTAACAAAGCATTTTTGGAAATGTTTTAATTTTTAAATGTGCATGATTTGTGGATGTTGAAAGATCATGAGTATCATTATTATGTGAGATTGAGAACTATCTTGAACTAGGGTTAGTGAAGATCATGAGTAGCATTGTTATGTGAATTTGGAGTAATCTTGAGTCAAGGTTTGAGATTCAAAGTGTGAATTGTTGAAGTATAGTGAAACACTTGGTTAGGATTTGTAAGCAAGTTGTGTTTCATTTAGTGATTGGTTGGTTGAAGTTGCATGAGCATTATTGATTGAAAGTATTGGAGTGATAGTTCAATTTATGTGAAACAAAAATTTTTGAGTTGATTTGAAATAAAATTTGAAAGTGATTGAGTTCTTTGTGAGTGTGAAACATATTGAGTCTCTTACCATTCTCTATATGTTTCTATTGTTAAAAAATATTATGAGTGAAAATTTTTTGTGGTATTGAAGAGATTTTTTGAAAGGATTAAGTTGAGTTGTGTATGCAAGTTTTCCAATTGATTTGAATAAACCTTTTGTGAGATCCAGTGGACTATTTTGAGTAAGTCCTATAGGGGACTTAAGGACAGAAATAAGCAAGCTTTTATGGAATCTTATGGGCAGATTTGTGTAATTCCTAGAGGGGACTTAATGAGATAATTGAGTAAACATTTGTAAAATCTTAAAGACAGATGCGTGTGAGATTTTATGGAATATTACAAGCAGATTTGAGGCAAGTCTTGGTGAAGAATTGTTGAGCATATTTGAGGTAAGTCTTGGTGAAGACTTGTTGAGCATATTTGAGGTAAGTCTTGGTGAAGACTTGTTAAGCAGATTGGACAAGTTCTAGGTGAGAACTTGTTGAGCAGATTTGAGGTAAGTCTTGGTAAATATTTGTGGGTATATTTGAGGCAAGTCTTAGATAAGACTTGAGAGTAGATTGAGCAAGTTCTTGAGATGACTTGTGGAAAGATTTGAGGCAATTCTTTGAGAAGACTTGAGAGAAGATTTATTTTATTGATTTGTTCAAGCTTTGTGTTAAGGCTTGGGGAAGATCTAGCATAATTGATTTGTGATTGGATCAATATTTGTGTTAAGGCTTGACGATATATTTGAGGATAGATTTAAGGATAAATTTTGGTGCATATTTGAGGGTATATTTATGCCAGACTAGAGACAAACTTGTGAGTATATTTGTGCTATACTTAAGGATAGTGTTTAGTACAGATTTGAGAAAGAGATTAGGTAGAACTAAGAGCAATATTTGGAGGTGACAGAGCATAGGACAACAATCTCTAGTGGATAGAGATCCATTAAGACAGCAAGGAAAAATTATTCTAAGTGAGAACATAGGTTTTTAGTGGAGAGAGATCCACAAGCCAGTGTAGTGGAAGTAGGAGTCTTCTAGAGGATCACTAGCCATAGCATAGGAGAAAGAGTTATCCTATGGATAGAGATCCATGAACCAACAAAGAGAAAAGAGTTCTCCTATGGATAAGCATCCATGAATTTGATTAGGGGATTGATGTATCCTTTGGATAAAGGTCCATAAACATTGTATTAGGGAAGAATTACCAAGATATTTGTTGAGAAAAATTTAGTAAAATATTTTCTTCGTGGAGTAGCCCACGTTGTGTGAACCACATTAAATTTGTGTCTCTATTGTGTGTGGTGATTTGTGCATTGCTTTGATTACTGCTATTGATATTTCCAGTGATATATTGTATAATATTGTTTGGGAAAGAAAAGTGAAAAGTAGTATTATACTATTCACCCCCCTCTCAGTATAAGCTTGTGTTCTTTAGGTTCACCTATAGGAAAAGGTAAATGCCATGATAATGTACTATTTTTAACTTCTAAACCATTCAATTGATAAAAATAAATGTATCAATGTAAGAATGACATTAAAAATAAGAAAATATGGTAAATTCAAAAATATGGCACAATATTTTATAAATAACTATGTGAACATTTGTTCTAATAGAGTTTTACTAGGTGGCCTCCTCCTAATTCATATCAATAAATTATTTTCAATTAATTTCTACTAGATAAAAATTCCTAGACACTTTATAAAGCTAGGATATGTGTTTGCATTGATTCTAAAAGACCTTGTAAATGGAATGCAATGAATATTTTTCATAAATTTACATATATTTATGGTATATAATGATATGTATTGAACCATGGAGATTTAAATTTTTTTTTTTTTTAATTATTTAGGATTTTTTTTTGGATGTATATTCCCTATGATTTGAGCAGACGACTCAAATATGATGTCTAGTTTCTATTTTAACAAGCTTCTTAAAGCATTGGAACTTCACGAGAGCATCTTACTTGAGTGGTAGGAAATATATCCACATATTCTATGAGTAGTCATTTTAAAATAGTTAAAAGTAACTATGTATATTGTAACTTGTTAGCATTGGCTTATGTAATTGATGTGTATGACATCCAATAGTCCTTTGGCTCTATGAGTGTTGAGCTCAAAAGGTACTTGGTTTTTATTTTTTACTAAACAACCTAATTATAATTGCAATGTGGGTAAATTATTGGGTAGAATTTTCACCATGTGATGCTTATTTATTAAATTTAATATATATAATTTAGATGAACATATCTCCTATACCAAAGTGAGGTTTGATCTATTGTAGCTATGGATAAAGTAAAAAATGGAGATGATAGAACATCAAGGGAAGCCAAGACATTCTTGTGGTAACTAACTTCCATATTTTGTGATGAAACACTTCTTTTTTCCATCAAATTTAATTTCAATTTTCATATATTGATCTAGAATTTATGCTATAGATATCAAGTTGTTTGCTAATCTTGGTACATATAGAATATTCTTAATTGTACATTTTCTATCGGTTAGATTGATTGGAGACTTTACTACTCTTTTTACATGATAGATATTATCATTATCAATGGTTATTGGTTACCCATATTTGGATTCTAAGAAGTCAAACCACATTATATCTTTAGTCACATGCTTTCTAGAACTTAAATCAATATATCAAATTTCATATTTTCATTTTATTAGTACCTTGGACATTAGTATCTTATGTGCAAGTTTGTAGTATTGTTAATAATAAATTTCTAATTCTTCATGTGCAACATGCCCTTGTTGCTATTTAGGATGTGGTTGTTATATTTTTTTGAACTATATCTTCTTTTGAGGATGTTTACGAACTTGACCCTCTCAACTCATAGAATTATATCTTTAATATTTTGTATCATATCCTTCTATTTATACAATAGTACCACCTATGTTTTTGAGGTTTTTTTTTGTGAAAATTATGAATAAGAGGAAGGGCCATTATGTGGTTCTATTTCTTCCTATTTGAGCATATTTAGTAATTATTCAAAGGACACCTTTCTATTTGATACTTGCAAAGAGGTCATTAACACTCAAAATAAATATGATAAGGCTCTAAGTATGATTGGTACTAAGAGCCTATATTATACTATTTTCCTATGGTATTCAATATTTATTTCAATTAATTGACTCTATAAAGAAATTATTTAATGATTTCTCCATCTTGAACTCTTAATATGTTGATTTGAGATTAAAGGTAAATATTTGTGGTTTCATTGTTCCCTTCAAAGATGGTATAAAGTGTATCACATGTCTCCTTGGATGTATGTGCTTTATTAATGTGTGGTTGAATGACATATGGTTTGGTAAGGGTGATGATCATTAGTGCCTAAGCATATATATTAGAAAATTATTGTTGAACATTTTCATCCTCTTCTTACCAAGTGATATTTCTAGTGAAAATATCCCAGAGCTTTTGAAATAGTAGGATGGTCTTGATTTTGTTCTTCAATGCTCCAAAGTACAAATTTTTGAGTAGTTATAAATCTATTAAAAAATGATGTTACCATGGAAAGGGTTCCTTATGTATCCCAAATGGTCTCCCTTTCAATATACCACTAGTATTATATACCAATCCTCTCTATATACCTACCCTTCCTATATACCTATTTATACATGTAAAAACTAGTCCTCTCAATATATGTAGTTGTACATGAGAGAGACCTTAAGGTACATGAAAAAATATGATATATGGTACCAAAGTAGTATGGAAAGGTATTCACTCTATCAATGAAACCTAATTAAATATAAATTATTGCACTTGGGTGTAACATCCCTATATACTTGGAAGTTCTCAATTTTAGGATTTGTATCTAGTGATAGTGATGAATAAGGTAGAAAACTATGTGAAAAAAATCACAAAAAAAATGTATTCTTAGTTATCCCTTAGAAATTTATAGGGATGATGCATATATGTTGGCATGGAAAATTTATTAGGTTATAAACACAAGAGATTAATATAATAACTTTACCTATAAATACAAGATAAAGGTGTCATATATATTTTAAAATACAAATGTGTTTAAGCATGTTCTTAATTTGTGAAATATTATAAAACAATTGAGGATTTTAGTCACTACCATAAATGCACATTTTTACAAATTTTACAAAATATTCACTATTGGTAATTTTACATTTATTTGCCCATAAATAGTATAGGAAATTGCAAAAAAAATCCTTCCTAGGGTAGCAAAATTATTCTTGGTGAGACTTGATCCCTTAACCTGTATTTTTTAAATTGTCAAATCTCCTACAAGGCATTTCATGCCTTTGAATTGAAAGCGCAATATAAAATTATTTTGTGGTTTCTTTTTAAAAATATTCAAAAGCTTGTGTGGTACCCTTTTGTGCTGAACATGCATACACAAATTATTTTATGATTTTCTCCATGGTGACCATATATACTACTCCATAGGTCTATACCTAAGTATGCTTACTTCTTTGTATTCCACAAGTGTATTATTTAAGAATGTGACACTCCATATTTCATAGTTCAATATTAGTTGCATCTTCAATTATGTAAATTCACCCATGGAGTGAAGGAGCTCAAAAAACATCCTCCAAATTATTAAAGAAAATAAGTTGGTAGTGGCTAGAGTTTTATAGAGCCAAGAATGGAAAAAGGACTCATGCGGAAGATTCTTGTGTTAAAGAGGTCATAAATTCTAGACAAGAGAATTACATGAAGAGGCATAAAGATACTTGTAGCATTTTTTAGTGAAGTAATATCGAAGATAAAGAGAGGACTCCATAAAACTATTGACAATTGAATGTTTCTGGAAATCACCTTGAGAATGACTAGACTTTGGTAGTCTTCAATATTTAGAAAGGATCAAATTTGGCTGGAATCGCTAGACATTGGAGATATTCAACATTTAGAAAGGGTTAATATTGCATCTGGTGCTTTTAGTTAGAAAATGTGGTACTAAGATTATATAAGGTCCAAGTTTAGTGGAATAGTAATGTGGTCACCTATGGACTCTCTATAATCTCAGACAAAAAAATTGCATAGATACCCTCATTTATTGACCATATAATATGTTTTTTAATAAATTGCAAACTATTTAATATAAATTTATGTTGGCAGTATTTTGTGTAGGGTTATTTTCCTGAATAATTTCATCAAGAGAAACTATATGTTTTTAGAGTAACAATTTTACCCAATGTTTTTCTTGATATTTGAATAATCTACATCCATGTTAAGGATAAAATTAGAAGTCTCTAATTATACAAGCCTACCTTTCCAGTATTTTTTCCTTTGCAAACCCTATCCCACTTGCAAATTGGAGAGCTAATGTTTTCCTCACATTTTTTGTAAATAAAGTCTTTGAAAATTATCAATTTTTGATGGTATACCTACTAGCAATATTCAAAGTGACATCATATAAATAGAGATGCATCATAATATAATATTTATGAGTGCTAGCCTTCCAACCATGGTTAAGAACTTTGCTTTCCAAAATTTCAATCAATATTTCACTCTATCCAAACAAGAGATCTAAAAATTCCATTTTACTTATTTTATGAGATACATAAATACCCAAGTAGGTTGACAAAAAAATTCAACTTAAAACTCTAAAATATTTGTAGTAATTTGATATAAATCTAGGGTAGTGTTAATAAAAAATATTGAAATTTATTGTATTAACCAACTACATAGTAACTTTCTCATAGCATTGTTATCCATTATTACATTATTTATTGTTTTGTAACTAGTAAGGAATGATTGATGATTTTACCTCATATGAGGTTGGATAGTCATATCTGCTATGAGCATAAGATGAGATAAAAAGATAAATTTTAAGGTGAAACACCAAGGGATGAAAACACCAAAAAGTCTCTTGAAACTAAGAGACACATTACAATATAAATATACATGATGTACATAAGTTTAGTTGGTGATAAATAATATTTATATTATTGTGATTAAAAATTGTTTCACTCATTTATTGATTCCAACATCTAGTATTAGAACAAGGGAGAGTTATGTGAGAAGTGTTATTAAATTTAGAGATAATCATCACCATATGAATACATTGTCTATTTCCATTCATGTTTATAAACCTACACCTTCTATATATCCTAGTTTTTAAATGTATAGACCAATTAATTTAGCACACCATTTTTTTTGTTTTCCTTTCAATTTTTCCTTGCACTCACTTTTAGCTTCACTCACGTTTGACTCATTATTGCACTTAATTTCAACTACAATCACTCCAATATCATGCTCGAAATCGCTATTACACTCTCTCACGATCGTGCTCACACTCGCTACTAGATATATAAGGAATATTTGGCATGAATATGTCAAACAATATTCTCGCAAAATATTAACTACTCAAAGGTCCAAATTTTGCACCATAGAAAATAGAAATGAGAACAATAATTATGGTTAAAAAAATATGGGACATAGTTATTGGTGATAGAATTCAACCTAAGGATACAATGGATAAGAAAAAGTATGATGAAGGAGATGCAAGGAAAATTATTTATATCACTTTTGGATTGGAATATAAAATACAACCATATATGTGAATAAAAAATATTAAAATATGCATGGGACATACTTTGTACAATATTTGAAGTGATAGATGAAGCCACACTCCTTCATTTTCAATTACAATCACATATATTAAACATCCAAGATGAAGAGAGTATGGAACAATTTCTATGAAGAGTTGTATACTTGAAGGAAAAATTGAACACCATGGGAGAAAAAGTGGATGAGAAACTCAAAGTATTTGTGGACTTAGACCTCTCCTTAAATCATGTCAACCATTGGTCATGTCTTTACAAGTACCAAATCGAAGAATAACATTTTAACAATTGGTAAGCATCCTTTAATAGGAGGAACTATAAAATTAGTTACGAGATGAATTATCCAATAATGCTTTTATTTCCATAAAAAATACAAAAATATTCAAAGTGTATTTCTATGTCATATTCATCATAAAAGCAACCTCAATGGAGGACATATTCTCATATTTGTAAAAAAGAAGGAAATTACACAAAATTTTGTAAATATAATTTGATGACTTGTGGGGATTATTTTCATAGACCTTATTAAAAGAAGCAAGAGTTTCAATCACAACATAAATAGTGTCAATATCCACAAGGGTATATTTTTTAATAGGAACTTGAATCAGTTTGTGAAGAAGAGTGTGAAACAACACATAAGTTACTAATGGCCAAGGAAGTGAAAAAAAAGAAATAAAGAGGTCAATAAACAAAGTGAAATTCAAAAGTGTGGGTCATAAAAATTTACTGAACCTAGAGAACTTTCAAAACATCGTTATTGTTTATAAATGATTCTAAAAAATGATACTTGTAAAGAGTACTTTAAAATGTTGTGGTAATCTCTATTGATGCTATGAGAAGAATGTACATGGAGTTATTCAATATTGACATTATTAAGGTGTAATGTGGAAAACAAATATAAATAATTAAAAATTTGAAGGAAAATCTGATGAAAGTAAGTGTTTGTTGTGACATAATAAACCTTCTTCAAAGGTAAAATTTCACTTGTGATATAAGATATTTGAATCCTACAATAGAAAATGTATGTCATGATACAAGTGATCACATACAAGAGATAAATATAGACTACGATACCAATCACTTGAATATTATTGGTAAGAGAATATGAATATATTGACCATGAAAAATCCATATTTTCAGATTTGAAAGTGAAAATGATAGTTTAGATTGTGTTGGAGGTCATTGTGATGGTAATGGCTGGTTTTTGAATGTTGTTGGTGATATAGACCATAGAAGAATTGAGAAAATTAGGTGTTTTGAAAAGCATACCAAAGGATTTGGTTCAAAAATAATGAGAAAATGAGATATCATGGTGCAGGTTTGGGAAGATATGGAAATGATATAAAAATTCTCATAATTCCTGATATAATTCCAAAGAATGAATTCCTTGGATATATTGGTCAAGCATAAAGTGGTGATACTACATTTATGAAAAATATTCATATGCAAAGAATGAAGCTCCTAATATGAGTTGTTTCAATCATTGTGGAATATTCAAACATGTGACAACTATGTGTTGGAACCTACATCCTTATGAGATTTGTGAAAGTAATAATTACTCTCAAATAAATTACTATCACATATAAAGTGATTGAAAAAATACATATAAATTATGAATAGATGAATGTGTCAAAATGGGATAAATCAAAAGAAATATTGAATTGATTCTATAGAATAAAGTAATGTTTGATGGTTGAAAAACATCATAGTTTATCAATTGTAAGTTTTATTGTGGAGCTATGTAATCTTGAAAAATTTAAAATAAATTATTTCTATATTATAATATGACCTAAGCTATACTTGAAAGACCTGCAATAAAAATATCTATAGTGAAAAATTCCAAATATGTGGATTGATGTAGAAGTTATAATTTAGTGGTAATGTTCCAAAGATGATGATCTAAAGATAAATCCATGGACTGACCTAGAGGTAACTTATATGTGATGACCTAGAGGTAATTATCTAGAGTTGACCTAAATCCAAATACCCAGGGGTTACCCAAAGTTAATGATGCAAAAGTATACCCTAAGACAAACCAAAGAGGTAAACCTTGTTGATATTACCCAAAGCAAGCACAAGAGTTAAAGCTATATCTAGATCTATATCTAGATCTAGATCCAAAATGCAAGCACAACCTAATTCCATATATAAATCTGGAGCTAAAGCATAATTCTAGTTTACAAAATCTAAGAGTTATGGGGGTAAGCATATTTATACCAAATAATATAATAAGGAGGGGTTTTGGCTATTATTACATTACTTGAATTTTTATAATTATAATTCAATATCTTATATTGTTTCACATTGCTCATATTGAGACTTATATTCTAAATATTTATGCTATGCTAAAGAATCTAAAATGAAATAAATAGCCTCATAACAACATTCTTCTTTATGTTGCCTCAAAAAACTTAAGTTACAAGGATGATCCTCCATAGTAATTAATTTTCTAAGTTGCCCTAGAAACCTTAAATTTCTATGGATATCCTTCATATTCATTTCTTTTTTATATTTCTCTTGAAATGCTAAAATGCAATGAATACAATGTACTATTTTAATTTTTATTGTAAGGAGAGGATTTTATGTTACTTGAGGAAAACAATTATTTTTAACTAGATTATGTTGGGAATGAACAAAATGAGATAATATTATACAAGAACTGAGTACAATATATAGGCTTAAGCCTATATGAAGAATATGATAAATTTCAAAGAGAATGACAAGTGTCAAACTAAATAAGGCATAGTGCACATTAATTCTAACATTCCCCCTTAATGTGCACTATCCTAACTATAGAAAAAAAAAACAAGTCAACATTAGGTAACATTCTCACTTAATGTTAACTTCTCTAAAAGAAACCTATCATCCCTCTTTATTACATGATTTGGTCTATGCTCGTGCTCTTTGCGCTTGGATCTCTTGTTAGAATTAATGTGCACTATACCTTATATACCTTCTATATGCACTATGTCTTGCATATAGGCTTCTGCCTGTATATTGTAACCTTTTCATGTATAATATTATCTCATCAATTTTCATCCTAACATTTGGTATCACAGCACAGTCACTCTCCTACCCTATGAAAACCCTTGAGTGGCCCTCCCTCATTTTTTTCTCCTCCCCATTCCAGTAGTGATACCCTTACCTCATTTTTTTGGAAGATATTATCCTTTTTCCCTAGGCCATTTTTGGTTCAGATGAGAAAAGAAAAATATTCCATTAAAAATGTAGTGGAAATCTTCCTTGTTTGTTCATGTTTCATATATAGCATCAATCTACAAGTTTTCTATAGCAGTTATTTTATTTTGGAGGAGCTCATGTTTTTTTGGTGTAATATCTATTTTTAGGATAATCATAGGCATCCCATCACCGCTTTCCATATCATGGAGGCGAATGAGTTTTTTGGTTTTATGTTGTCATCAAAAGCAGATGGTTTCATCATTGTTGCACATCATTTTCAAATATTGCAGATCTGAAAACTGGTTTCAATCACAATCACAAAAAATGGAGAGTGGGTGGTGGATGTGTCCACTACTTTATTTGACAACTGATCTCATCTGACATCATGTTATTTTTTGTTATTGATGATTTTCATAGTGGAGTATCCACCTTTACATAAACCATGATGGTTTTGTGATAAACACAAGAAATAGGGCCCTGATTAATGTGGTGGCGCTCTATTGCAGTAAGAAATGGGGACCTGACCTAACTATCAATTAGAAATCAGTGGATTTTGGTCTAGATAAGGCACTCCATCTCAATTTATTTTCCATGTGTACTCATTGACCTTTAAGAGTGGGCGGACGATGCCTTCACTGGAGAAAACATGGTGAGGGCAGTAGCTATTCGTTTTAGATGTTATGCATGCACCTACAACTTTTTTGTTTGGAGCGAGATGGCTGCATGTAGGGATCGTGAGATAGTTCATATGTCAACCAAGTGGAATCACTTTTACATTTGTAATTGTTCTATTGCAGATCTATATAATATGTCGATGAGAGCATACGGGAATTTGTTGTCAATGTGCACAGTGACGAAAGTGGTACTAATATGCGAGATAATTACGCATTGAACTCCAAAGATCCTGGTATCAATTACTACCGTGTTTTTGCCACCGTCTTGCTACTTGCCACTTGTACCACATGGATTACAATCTTTCATATTCCTCAGCAAAAGTAGTTGTGAAATCACTAAAGTAGTTTCTCCATAGTCCACAACATGACAGCCTAATAACACATAGGAGTTTGCCTCCAAATTTTCTCAGATATGGTGCATAAGACGCACAAAATTGTTTTGTAATCATTGTTTTTTGAAGAATGGCACCAACCCCCATAGGTAGCAAGTTGCAGAAAGGGCAGGCCATAGAGAGCGAACCATTTTTTTAAAATATGGCAGAGGGTGCATTTGATTCACAAGATCTAGTGAAACATTAATTTTTTATCCATTTTATTTGGTGGAATCTGAAGGAATTAAAACCGCATTAAATAAAAATGATTTGCACAACTAACTTCAGGAGCTTTGGAGGAATTGACATGCAGATGGGAGCTTCGCATAGTTATGCAGTGCAGTGGCTACTTCGCTGGATTAAATTGTAAAGCGCCCAAGAAAATTGAACTTCACAAGTTTTAGGTTGGTGGAGGGTGCTTCGCATTAATTTCAAATGAAGCGGCTGCTTCGCACAAATTACTTCCAAAAAGAACTATTGCTGAAGTGGAAATTTTCAAAGGAAAACTATGAAGCACAATTCTAAGAAAATTGGTAGCTTCGGGTGAAGTGCCTCCAAAATCCAACTTCAGGTAAATAAAGTTTCAAAGTGCTTCTTCGACACAACAAACAAATAAACAAATTTATCCTCAGGATGGAAAGAGTATTTTACCACTTCGGGGCAAAACCTCCCTGAAGTTCGTCTTCAGATAAACAATACTTCGAGGCAGAGAACAAAAACAAAGGGACCCAAAGTTGCAAGACAAATATTTTATATATTGAAATATAACCAGATTTACAAGGCTTCTTTCAATGAAGCGATTACAAACTTCTGCAAGTTAAAATTGTAGGATAAACACAAAAGAGATAGTTTCCTGGATGTTGTTGCTTCCTACTTCGGCTACCTACTTTTCTACTCTGGGTATCTGTTGTTCTACTCAGGGTATCTACTATCTACTACTATGTTCTTGAAACCCTAACTATTGTGGCTGATTTGCACTTGCAATTCCTCTCTACAGCTCTGCACTTTCCTTCCATACTAAATGATAAATGGTTCGGTATTTATAGATTAAGAGAGAAGACAAGGGGTGGGAAAATGTCACCAACCGACTGACAAAAATAAATGTCGAAGAGGGTTTATGTCCAATCATTGAGAAACCCCAAATACTTGCATGCTTGAAATTAAGGCCTTGTTTCTCATGCTTGATTTGTTGCTCCGTCAATTTGAAATGTGAACTACTGAAATGAAATTACTTCACTGTGAAGCATTTTTATGTGGCATGTTTTTACTGCTTCGCAGTGAAGCATTTGAGGATGACGATGAAAGGTGGTTTAATAATTCCAACACCCTCATTTAAACTATATTTCACAAATTCTTTTATGCCCAACATTTCCCGCAACCTGGTGAAGTCCTCCTCCTTCAAAGGTTTTGTGAAGATGTTAGCTAGCTGCTCCTTGGACCTACAAAATTATAACTATACTTCACTAAATTTCACCAACTCTCTGATGAAATGATACCATATATCAATGTGTTTCGTCTGGCCATGGAAGACTGGGTCCTTTGAGAGGGTTATGGAAGAGTTATTATCACAAAAAAATGTTGTTGCTACTTCTAAAGGATGATGTAGTTCACTCAAAATTATTCTCAACTAGACTGTCTGGTAGGCGGTTGAGGTGGCAGCAACATACTCTGCCTCTGCTATAGATAAAGCAATAATAGGCTGCTTCTTTTAGGACTAAGAGGCAACACTAGATCCAAAATGGAAGGCATATCCATAAGTTCTCTTTCGATCATCTATGCTACCAACCCAATCGCTATCAGTGTAGCCAATCATTTCAAGCTAGTCTTGTCTGACATAGTGGAGTCTATAGTTTCTCGTGCCATTAACATACCATAGAATTCTCTTTCATGATTGCCAGTGAGTTTCTTTGGATGAATCCATAAACCTACTAATTAAAATCATGACAAACATTAGATCTGGCCTGGTTTTGGTCAAGTACATCAGGCTTCCAACTAACCTTTTATAGAGAGTTAGATCAACACTTCTGCTCTTGTCAGTCTTGTTCAACTTCAAACCAGTGGAAACCAGGATGATGGCATGTTTGTTGTCCTCCATATTGAAATGCTTTAGGACATCCTTTGCATACTTGCCCTGAGAGATGAATATGTCATCTACTGATTGGTCAAATTCAATGCCAAGAAATAATTTCATCAACCCCATGTCTGTCATTTCAAACTCGGTCTTGATGGTTGTTCTGAACTCCTCAAATAAGTTGCTGCTATTACCAGTATATTTCAAATCGTCCATGTAAAAGTAGATGATTCTCATCTCCCCTGCTTCATTTGTTTTCAATTACAAGGTGTGCTCATATGGGCATTTTTGAAACCCATTCTCCTAAAAATAGCCATCAATCTAGTTATACCATGCCCAAGGTGCTTGCTTCAACCCATACATGGCCTTCTTTAGCTTTAGAACCTTGCCTTATTGCCCTTGTATTTCATATCCGGGTGGCTGGTCTATGTAGACCTCTTCTTCCAACACTCCATTCAGGAAGGCAAACTTGACATCCATCTGATAAATGCTCCATCCCTTTTGAGCTGCTAGTGCCAGAATCATTCTGACTGTGTCAAGTCGGGCTACAGGTGCATACACCTCATGATAGTCAACTCCTAACTTCTGCTTGTAGCCTTTTGCCACTAATCTAGATTTATGTCTATTAACTTCCCCTTGGGTGTTGAACTTTTTTTTATACACCCACTTGACCCCAATGGTCTTCTTTCCTGCTGGAAGATCAGCCAACTACCATGTCTCATTATTTTCAATGGTTGCTATCTCCTCATCCATTACATTCACCCATTTGCAATTTTGACTTACCTCTTCAAACTCCACTAGATCACACTTAGTAAAGAAGGCAAAATCAGAATATTCTTCATCTTTTTGATTACAGGTTACCTCATAAATGTCTTGCAAGCTCTGAGTCTTCACAGGTGTCCTCAAGTTTGGAATTTTGCTTGCAAGTGGAGGTGACCAGGATGATGAGGCTATGCTATTGTTGGCACCACTGTTGCTGCTTGAAAGTACAGGTGGCTGCACACTATCTTCCTCTACATTTACAGGTTCAATAATTGTTGGTTTAGGCTGACTAGTCTTTGAATTCTAGTTCCAAGCTTCATCCTGTAAGAACTTCACATCTCGGCTGATGACAAGTTTCTTTGTCATCAGATTGTACAGCTTGTATGCCTTTGCTTGTTCGCTGTACCCTGTGAAAATACATTTTTCAGCTTTGTCATATAGCTTCTGCCTTTTCTCATCTGGAACATGTGCATATTCTATGCACCCAAAAACATGCAAGTGAGCCACACTTGGGTTTAGATTGCTCCATGTTTCCTCCAGAATTTTATCCTTCATACTCTTGGTGGGACATCGGTTCAGTAGATAAACTGCACATGACAAAGCTTCTTCCCAGAACTCATGTGGTAGACTTTTCACCTTTAGCATGCTCTGTGCCATCTCCATGATAGTTTTGTTCTTCCTCTCAGCTACACCATTTTGTTGCGGTGTGTATTTGGTAGTCAACTGCTTATGAATTCCATGTTTCTTGCAAAAGTTGTGGAATTCATTGGAGATGTATTCTCCTCCTCCATTAGTCCTGAGAGTCTTGATATGATATCCATTCTATTTTTCCACCAGAGCCTTCAACTCCTTAAACTTCGTAAATGCCTTTGACTTCAGCTTAATGGGATAAACCCATGTATTCCAGCTAAAGTCGTCTATGAAATTCAAGAAATATTTGTTGCCGACATATGAGCTGGTCAGCATGGGACCACAAATGTCTAAGTGCACCAGCTCCAATGGCTATGATATTCTCCAAGACTGTCCTACAGGGAATGCATCCCTGTGTTTCTTACCAACCAGGCAACCTTCACAAACTTGGTTTGGTTGCTCAATAAGGGGTAAACCCTTCACCATTTGCTTCTTATGCAAAAAATTCAAGCCACTGAAACTCAAGTGACCAAATCTAAGATGCCACAGCTAGGTAGCATCCTTCACAACTGCACTTAGAGACATTAATGATTCATTTTGAATCTACAATAGAAACATTTTGTTTTTTGTCATGGACACAGTTGCGATTTGCCCATGCACTTTATCTCTGATGGTATAAACATCGTATTTGAACTGAACAATGTTCCTCTTCTACACAAGTTGTCCAACACTCAGCAAGATGTGTTTCAACCCAGGCACATAATAAACATCACAAATTTGTTTTCTTTCACAGTGTCGGGTGCAGATGAGGATCTTTCCTTTCCCCATCATGGGAACCTTACTGTTGTTTCCCACATTGACTTCAGACTAGACTGTTCCATCCAGTTGTGAGAACATCTCCCTATTCCCAATCATGTGGTTGCTGCACCCACTGTCAAGATACCAAATATTTTTCTTGCTCTCCTCCTCAATACTACAAGTCAACAACACATTTCCTCCTATTGTATTTCCAACTTCATCCGTATAATGTGCTTGCTGCTGATTCTTGTTCGCCATCCTCTTTCTACACTATGAGATATAATGGCCGAACCTTTTATAGTAATAGCATTGGACCTTAGATTTATCTTTCTTCTGATAAGATCCACTTTGTTGATTTTTACCAATGCCTCTTCCTCCTTGTTGATGGAAGTTGCAATTTGTCTCTCCCTCACTAGGGTTTGACCTCCCACCTTGCTCGTTACCTCTCCCACACCTGCCTTTGCCTCTTTCGCCTTGAGAATTAGAGGCACCATGGTGGGAGTCTTGTTTTTCGTTGTCTCAAAATGAGACTTGCACCTTGAAAGCTTTCTCTAGAGAGGATTGAGTTGAGTGGCTCAACCTCTACTCATGTGTCTACAGAGAACCCATGAGCTCATCCATTGAGAGGGTTGTCAAATCCCTTGATTTCTCTATTACAATTATGAAATAATCAAATTTTGTTGGCAGACTTCACAGAATTTTATCCACAATCCTTTGATTCTGCACAATTTCACCATTCAACCTCATCTGGTTGATGACATCTATCGTTTGGGTGAAAAAATCACTCATGGTTTCTGATACACTCATCTGCAGGTTCTCGAACTCCCTCCTGAGCATCTATAGTTTCACCAACTTCACTTTGTTGGTGCCCTGGTACGAGCTATCCAGAATATCCTAGGCTTGCTTTGCCTTGATGGCTAATGCAATCCGTGGGAAGATGGTCTCCTCAATAACTTGCATGATGTAGAAGAGGGCCTTCTGATCCTTCTTCGTATTCTCTTTCAGAAGGCCTTTTTCATCTTGGGAGAGGGTGGCTAGTGTTGTTGCGTTTGCCAGTTTTAGGTACCCATTCTCCACCAAGTCCCACAACTCTTGAGACCCAAAGAAAATCTTCATTTGTATACTGCAGTAATCATAGTTCTTGTTGTTAAATCATGGGATTTGCAACTACAAGGAATTTGTTTTGGAAGCTATTCTTCACTCTTTTGCGTCATTGAACAATGGCTCTGATACCAATTTGAAGGAATTAAAATCGTGTTAAATAAAAATGCTTTGCACAACTAGCTTCGGGATATTTGGAGGAATCTACAGGAAGATGAGAGCTTCACAGATTTATGCAATGTGCAAAGTGCCAAAGAAAATCAAACTTCGCAAGTTTTAGGTTGGTGGAGGGTGCTTCGCATTAATTTCAAGCGAAGTGGCTGCTTCGCACAAATTACTTTCGAAGTGGCTGCTTCGGAAGAACTATTGCCGAAGTGGCAATTTTCAAAGGAAAACTGCGAAGCACAATTCAAGGCAATTTGGCAGCTTCGGGCGAAGTGCCTCCAAAATCCAACTTCGGGGAAATAAAGTGCCAAAGTGCTTCTTCGACACAACAAACAAATAAACAAATTTACCCTCAGGATGGAAAGAGTGTTTTACCACTTCGGGGCAAAACCTCCCTGAAGTTCGTCTTCAGATAAACAATACTTCGAGGCAGAGAACAAAAACAAAGGGACCCAAAGTTGCAAGACAAATATTTTATATATTGAAATATAACCGGATTTACAAGGCTTCTTTCAATGAAGCGATTACAAACTTCTGCAAGTTAAAATTGTAGGATAAACACAAAAGAGACAGTTCCCTGGAGGTTGCTGCTCCCTACTCTGGCTATCTACTTTTTTGCTCTGGGTATCTGCTGTTCTGCTACTCTGCACTCGAAACCCTAACTATTGCGGCTGCTTTGTACTCATAATTCCTCTCTACAGCTCTACACTTTCTTTCCATACTAAATGACAAATGGTCCAATATTTATAGACGAAGAGAGAATACAAGGGGCGGGATAACTTCACCAACTGACTAACAAAAATAAATACCGAAGAGGTTTTTTGTGCAATCACTGAGCAACCCCAACTACTCACACGCTTGAAATTAAGGCCTCGTTTCTCATACCTGATTTGCTGCTTCATCAATTTGAAATGCGAACTGTCAAAATGAAATTACTTCGCTGTAAAGCATTTTTAAGTGGCATGTTTTTACTACTTCGCAGCAAATCGTTTGAGGACGACAGTGAAAGGTGGTTTAATAATTCCAATAGAACCATGGAGCATGTCGCTGTTGAAAAAGATAAAACATTGATGGGACTTCTATCACCTGTGCTCACAATTATGATTGCTGATCATAATTTAATTTTTTCAATGTCGCGTGGGACAATTGGGCACTATGGTGCATGCTCATCACGATCTCTCTAAGTTTTATTTTTTTTGCCTGCATCACTATAGTTTTTGGGCTTATCCTATAGTTTACCACTTGAAGTATTTCATCATGTTACAATGATCTATTCGATAGCACCATTTTATGAAGATAAAATTACCCTTGTAATCAACTCAATGGTCACCAACACCTAGCCCTTGGTCGAGGATGTTCAACGAGTCGAGGCCGAAGTCAGTGTAGGACATCTTCCAGTATTTTTTTTTGGCGAGCAGAAATTGGTTTGACGATGAATTTGCTAATTTCAATCTTGTTATGGTTTAAATATTTCATCTCTATCTCTAGAGTATGACAGTTTAAACCTCTGCTTAAAAGACTGGATTTCTAGCTATTCCATGGGTGGTACACCAATGTGAGCTTGCAAGTGGAGCTTTTGACTTATCATTTTGATTATGGTGCTGTTGATAAATCTAGAGGTATCAAGGATGGACTGTACAAAGACTGCAAATTATGATGAAAACAATTGTTTTCCATAGTCTGGGCATCGGGGTAAACTGTAGCACCACAGCCACATCTCTTTGAACTCCTACATAGGTGGCTATTGTGTGGATATTTAGTCTGTCATGGGCCATGATCAAAGATGTATTCCGATGGCTTCCACATTGTTGGAGGAGAGTGTTTTCGTTAGAAACCCATGAAGAAGATATTTTTCAATACCTTGACCTAGTGCCTATTTTTTTCCATCTGAGTTGCCATAAAAACTCAGAGAGGTACAAGGAGCACAATTTTTAGGGTGTCTGCAGCATTGAAGAATGAACCATATCAGCCACGAAGAGATCCACTACATACTCATTTTTTTACCGTTGTTTATGCGTGCTTTGTTCGCATAGAATCCTATAATGCAGCCTTCGTTGATAAGAGTGCAGGCGAAGAATATTTGTTTTTTTTAATTTGTTGAAGCCATACTACTTTGTCACATTGCGATCATTGCACTTTTCATTAAGATCATTTTACGTAGAAGTTTTACAACACAAATTATTTTTATTGTTGCATGCAATGAACAATTTTTCGCATACAATGATGAAGGACGTGATTTCCTGGAGAACTGCTGTGGGTAAATTGGTTGTGGTGATTGATATGCTTCACTCATTACTCTGAAATAGCACTGCATTTTTCTCTAGTGATTTGAATATTTGATGAAGCTTATTCAAGTTCCATCGCCAAGTTCCACTAGGCTGATCATGGTTTTTTTTTTTTACAACAATGGTGTTTGTTTTATTGGTGGAGGAGACTATGGTTGACCGCTACAGCACTGAGAATTTTTGAACACGATGTGCCCGATGTAGAGAAGTCTAATGAATTTTGATGGAGGATGAAATATTCACTGCTCTATGCGGTGCTTGTTTCCTCATACACTTGCTAAAATCTACGGTAGCCAGCGGTGACGGCGGTGGAGGTGCTCATGGAGGCAAACGAGTACCGCAACATGTTGGTAGCAGAGGGCGCCATATGGAGGGGCTCAATTTTTGGTTTTTGAAAAATGATGTGGGGCATTTATTTATTGAATGGGAATCTTTTCTTGTGATAATGCTTGGAATCTTTTTTATTTGAGAAAATGGAAGGCTTACGTGGTATTTATTATATTTTTCAAAATATTCAAAGATAAAGGCTTGTGTAGGCCCGTGTAATTTCCCCTTCGAGGGAAAATGGAAATATGTTTTTTATTCAAAGTTGAAGGCCCCATTGATATTCAAATATAGGGTATTTATAGTTATCGAAAAGGTTTTTCCAAGACATACACATTGGTGGTGTCCATTTGTAATTTTGTGGATATTTCATTTGAGTTTTTTAACCTCAAATTTTATGTACCTTGGAGTGCACTCTCATGTTATGATCTACGACCATTTTCAACTGGAAGCATCGAATTTTCCTATGTAGTACCTGTTCCACATGACAGAGATCGTACCCTCACAGATAGCTAGTTATTCTTTTCCTAGTTGTTGTCAACTGTTAATACCAATTTTTTTGAGCTTTCTTATTGATCTTTCACATCAAGATAATGGTGGTCATGTTGTACTAGTCATTGAAAAGCTCATACACTAACAGGCTCATCACAGTTAAGGTAGTAGTTATAGAAGTAATAGATGGAATGCACTTGCAAACTAAAGGTACACAGTAAATCGTAAATTTTTTGCCACTTTGCCAAGTAGCAATAGCTATATCCCTTAACTCATGCAACTTTATGCATATTAAGTGGTATTTCAGGCAACATCAAAATAGACAGGTGGCCTAAAAAAACAATCTCTAGTACAACTTTGATCCGGCCCCGTTCGCATGACGTTAGAAAATTTTGAGAGGATGCCAGTTTTTTGTGCTTGATTCCAGTAGGAGCAATAAAGTATGAAGGTGTATGTGAGGAAGAAGCCACGAGTCGAAGACTATTCCTAGCTTGACTGCAATTTGAATGAAAATGCGATGAAGGAATGACTATGTGTTTCATCTAGCACACTCTAGAAGATCCCATTTTGTGTCGTCAGCTTCTATGATGGTGAAGGCCGGAGAGCGTGGCCATACACATGATAGAGCAAAGATACCAAATGTTGGGAATGAACAAAATAAGATAATATTATACAAGAACCAAGTACAATATATACAAAATGTTGGGAATAAACAAAATGAGATAATATGATACAAGAATTGAGTACAATAAATAGGCATAATCCTATATGAAGGATATGATAAATTTCAAAGAGAATGACAAGTGGCAAACTAAAGAGGTATAGTGCACATTAATTCTAATAGATTAACCTTGACCTCATTCAGTTCCTTTGTTTTAAAACTTGCCTCACGATATTCCTTTGAGCACCTTTAACTCCCAAATTTGATCTTGTGCATTACCTCCTCACCCCTTGTGTTATTGTTTTCTTATAGTGGTTGATTGGAGTAAACTTTAATAGCCTTATAAATTTGATTATGTATAGGGTTTTCTTTTCCAATCCTTTATTTGACCCAATTTTTACTATGATATGATCTTCTTGTTTTATATTGAAATTTATCTCATGCTCAAAATTTTCCATATATTTCTCCATCACTTTTAATTTATAATCTCATTTTATGTGTCTAGGCTCATAATATTTGTGACATCAAAAATACAATTTATTATAATCCACTTGTTGATCCCATTATTTTAATTCAAATTATATCCTAATAGGATGTGGTAAAGGTTTTTAAAATTATATGCCAACACATATTTGAATGCATACAACATTTATTCTCTTCTTAGTATTAGATCTCTCCTTGATAAACTCCGCTAGAATATTGTAAATATTATACAAATGATTCTTCTTGATGAGCTAAAAAGGAAGTCAAAAGGGAGAATTCCACATTAGAAAAATTTTAATGTTCTCTATCTTCTTAAAAAAAATGACTCTATGGTCTTAAATATAATGCAACTTTACCCCTAGGCCAATGACCTCTATCCATTATTTTATTCCTTATTTTTGTATTAGACAAGATCATGAAGAAAAAATATTTCATATTAAAATCCATGGATTAATTTGAATTCAATCCCCACTTCTACTCCATCCAATTTTGAATCATAAAAAAACTTGACTAGTATCCATTGAAATTATGTAATAACCCTTTGATTTTAAGAACAATTATATCATACTAGTAGCGAAGGACAAACTATCCCTATTGAGGTTATGATCCATAATAGCATAGTGCTGATTTTTGTAAAAGGTTTTGGGTCAACCTAGAAAACCCGGATGTAACGAAACTGTACCTTAATTAAAAAAAAAAAAAACAATTATATCATACTCAATTATCTCATCCTTGATAATTATTTGTATTCTAGTATCTACTACCTAGATGGGTTTTTTCATAGATTAACTTTTCCTATTATCGTTAACTAGAGCGTCCACACTTCCAACTAGGGCATCCGTACTTCTAGTAATGACTTTCAAAATGATTTTCTTAGCATGTTATCTAGATTTTTTCAAGTGAGTCCTTTAGATTTTTAGCTTCCACTAATATCTAAAATAAGAAGTGGTGCTCACTCCTTGCACACTTTGCTTCCTATGTATTTTTATTGCTCACACATAATACTTATTTGATTTCTAAAATTAAAAAAATTGGTGAGGCTCACTCCCAAAATATTAAGGTTCATCCATGAGGTTTGAACCATTTGTCTATTATAGTTTTAAAAATCAAGTATTTTGATAATATTTTTAATAGATATTTTTATAATTATAGAACACAATGATATTATAATAATGCATATATCAGTGGGAAAAATTTGTACCCAAATGGTACTATAACTATGGTGCATATATCACTTGGCAAGATGTGAACATAAATAACCATATTAGAAACATATATTTCTTATCACTTAAAGTCATATAATTTGAGTAAAATTTTTATAATTTTTAAAATATTGTACAACCTTATAGAATTCAAACATTATTTCATATATCATTTTAAATATAAAATATAAATGTATTAATTAAAAAAATTAATCATTTTTAATTTGAATATCATTTTAAACATAAAATATTAAATAATAAATACTTGTTTTAATTATTATTTAATCAAAAGGTTATACTTATGAGTTTGTTTTGTTATAAAATGTGAATCTAAATTTTAAGTTTCTATATTTAAGGTTATAAAGGATTTTTTTAATACTCATGTGATGAAATAACATATGTACTTTAGTTAGAAATAAAAAAATTCCTATCATTTTGATTATTTTATGCTATATATTTAAATTTAGAGAGATTTGTTTGTTATTTATGTTCATTCATTTTTTAAATTGTTTATATACTAAGTTATATGTCGCTTCTATTGGGTCCACTCCCATTAAAATACCAAAATATTACATTTGTTGTTCGATCAACTAAGATCATAGAAGCCACTCCTCATACTTCTCTTATTAAATATCATATCAGATATCTATTAATAGAAAAATAAAAATATATATTTTTTCAAGGGGACCCTTGATTTTATTTTATAGAAAGACATGATCCAGACTACTGTTAATCATCACTATTAAACCCTAAGTCCTCCTCAATTTCAAGGGCCATTCAAGAGCTATGATTTTTGATCAAAACATTATTTTTTATTAGGATTCTATTTCTATATTATAAGATGACTATAAAATGTTACAATGATAGGATGTAACTAAAACTCTTGACGTTACTTCATACCCATAACATTGATATTTTTTCAAACATAGAAATAAAATTATAGATTTGTTTTTAGAAAAAAGGTCAATTAAACCATGTCGAGTATGCTATAATTTCATAATAAAATCACTGACATCATTTTTATTAGAATATAAAATCTCACTTGATTAGTTATCTTACAAAATTTAAATTTTACCAAGATGAAGAGCAATACCACTATTGGCAAAATTATCTACCATTATTTTCCTTCTCTATATATATGCTGATATTTCCAAGAGATTACCTCTAATTATGGATGATGAAATTCAACAATAATTATTTTTTCATACATCCCCTCATATTTTTTATTAATAGTATTAATAATAATTTACAAATTTCCATAAATTGAAATATAATTCCATCCTTTTCCTATTATAATTTTAATCCCTATAATAAGTGCCCTAGGTAAAAACAAGATTTAAATATTTTCTAAGAATCATAGTTTCCAAAATATATTTATACCATTAAAAAATGCCATGATGTAATACTACGACATAATTCAATCCCATATGACTAATTCAAAAATTGTGGCTATAATATGATTTCATTAATTATAAATTCAATATATTAATATAAAAGATAAAGTTCTAGTAAAATAACTTTTATATTTTATATTTAATACTAAAAATAACTAATATTAACTAAAACAAGATCTTCTATAAATTCAAGAAATTATAAATTGAATTCAAAAAAACTTTTACATTCATTTATAGGTGTCAATATATGCATTGTTATTATTAAAGAAGTTCTATGATATTTTATTTTTTAATTGATTATATGAGTTCAACTAGTGGATTTGGATCATGAGTATCTCGTTGGAATTACCAAATTTTATCCAAGAGAAATATTCATTGACAAATAAGTAGAGGAAGGGGAAAAAACAAGGATACCAAGATAATTTTTAAATGTAGAGGTAAAGGTAGAGGTGAGGAGGAAGAGACTGATTAAAGTGGTGGATATAGATTCCAAAGTAGATGTATATTCAAATGGTAGAGGTAAATTGTAGTGTAGTTGATAGATACAGGTGTAGCTGTAGTCTAAAATCTAGATAAATACATTTGGTGGGGACAAGGCTAGAGTTTAAAATACTAATATTCTAAAAATTCTAATACATATTTATTAGAAAATATTGAAGTAAATAATAGAAAACCTACAACACAAAGGAGAGAAAGGAAAAAATAGGTAAGATTAACTTGAATATATTAGTTGACACTGTGGCTACAATATCTAATGATAGACTAATAATTTTAAAAGAATGTATAGGATCTTTGTAACATGAGATGTTGGATTTAACTAAAGTTATAAGGGTAAAACAAAGCCTCCTCATGGAAAAACAAAAAATAATTTTAAATAAGCTATTCAAAACAATCTATTGGAGACATTGTTGTTAGAACTGAAATCCTCCACTACCATGGGCTTGTGTAGTAGTAATCATTCTATAAATGGATTCCATCTTCAAACTAAGGTACATATTAGTAAAGAAAAATAAAATGAAGATAATCTATTACAAATTAAATAAATTCAAGCAATAATTATAAATATGATGAAAAAAGAACAAGAACTACAAAACAAAAAAGAGGAGACTAGATCATAGGCACAAGTTCTAGGAGATACAATAATAAAGCTAAAGGAAAATATAGATTTAGTAGAAAAACAAACTAAGATACAATTGTTAGAAGAAAAGGAAAGAAAAAATAAGTCAATAAACATCATGATTAAGGGAATAAAGGAGTATGGATAACAATAAAATTAACATGGGATGTTCTTTTTGATAAACTTCATTAAGTGGAAAAATTTATCAAGCATAAAGGTTGGTAAAAGTAAGGGAAGGCAAGAAAGCTAGATCAATCTAAGTCACAATGTTCTGTATAGGATATAAAAGGTAGGTTATTTGAAATAGAGGATTTTTATAGGGTCAGATTTTTACCTAGATGAGGATCTTACTCATATGCAACATGAAGAGATAAGGTAGAATGGAAAAATGTAAAGATTGCAAGGAGTGAGGCTAAAAAGGTATGGTCAAAAAATGGGAAAGCACGCATTATAAAAATAAGAAATCTAACTGAATAGAAAATTGGGGCCTTCTAGGAAGACTTAACATTGGTTAATTTGAATTGTCATGGATATCCATGGTGAAAAGATATTAGTATAGGTCCTATAGATAAAACACATGATTCAATTATAATAATAGAAACACATGAACATAATGGGTACAAGATTCTGATCAAGCTCTAGTTTTGATAAGGACCCAAAATTAGTTCTGCTAGGGTTTGATGAAGAAAAACTGCTCTGCAGAGATGGCAACAACTTTCGAAGGAAGTCTAAAAAATTGGAGGAATTTCATGGTGGCATCGGTTCAGATATAGAGAGTGCATGCTCATGATGTTTTTTCATTTGATAATGAATGGAAGAAACAAGATTTTTCAATGCATGTCGAGAACTGCTTGTTAAAGAACAATGGATGTTTGGAACGATGTGAAGCTAGGCCAGTTCTAGTGGTTCAACAAGACTCAATAGCAGAAGATGTGGAGTATCTAACCAAACATGCCCTTATTGGAAAATTTTTGGGCATCCAAATTTCTCTCCCCTTTGTGGAGGCTTGGGTCAGGAAGACTTGGAATCCTGAAGGTGATGTGGAGGTGATGCTAAGTGTGAACAACTATTTTATGGTGGTTTTCTCTTGTATTGTAGATCGTAACAAAGCATTTTAATGGGGTCCTTATTTCTATAACCAAGTGAGACTCTTTCTTAAACCTGGGCATGTCAGTTTCAACCCATCAGAGGAGTGGCCATCGTGGGTTCCAGTATGGGTGTGGCTTCCATGGCTCCCATTAGAATTCTGGAGAACTGATATCTTGCATAAGATTGCCCTTCTACTTGGGAAGCCGGTTAGACCATCGCAATAGACAATAGATAAAAATGTAATCTTTGTTGCTCGTATTTGTGTTGAAATTGACTTAAATAATCCTATTCCAGATTCTATTGAAATACAATTTGGATCAACTACATGGGTTCAAAAACTTGACTATGAAGCTCTTCCATTTTGTTGCCATATTTGCCATGAATATGGCCACCTACAAATAAAATGCCCTACATTTGTCCTATCTGTGGCTCCAAATCCTAGGCCCTCTCGGCCTAGACAAAGTTTGGATAAAGGAAAAGCCTCGATAAAGGAAGGGGAATGGGATGAGGAAGGTTTTGTTTCGGTAAAATCTTGAAACATAGGACGAAGGGCAAACAAAGATCTTTAGGATAGCCAACTAGATGCTCTACTCAATCATTTTGAAATATTAGATGATCTTGATCAGTGCATGGAGATACCTGAAATATCACTATCTGATGCAAATATAACAAGGTTGAATCAGATGTCTCTTCTTGAGGGGAAACATAAGGAATCAGATCTAGGGGGTTTAAATGAAGAACAAAGTGCTTTGGATCTGAGTATAGAGGGCATGGTTGGGTCTAGCCCTATAAGGGAAACTATTTTGGAAAGTGGTATAGATTTAGTTATGCCCTCTCCTACTCAGGAACTGATGCAGTCATCCTTGGACTGCAAAACTCCTATGGTGTTGGGATTGCAACAAAAAATAATTAAAAAAAAAAAATTGGATAAGAATATGAAGGTGGGTTGGAAGAAGGACTAGGATAAAATTAAGTTAATGGGGGATAATTTGGTGGAGTTAGGCTTGGTGAGAATATTGGACTCCCATTTTTATAACCCCCAAAAATGATTATCCTCTCATGGAATGTAAGGGGGTTGAACAACATCCCTAGACAAAAATTTGTTCGTGATTTGGTTCGTGTGCATTCTCCGGATGTGGTGTTTATTCAAGAGACTAAATTGGCTATTTATAGTATGTTCAATATTACTCCCAAGTTGTGGCCGTCACCAACCACAACACCAAAAAGCATGCATTAAATCATGTCAATCATGGAGGTATGCTCATGAGGTGAATTTCCATCACCTGTCAGATGCTAACAACTGATATTAGAAGGAATGGAAATGAGCCACCCATCCTCCCAAGGCATGCCAACATTATAACTTGTACCAAAACCATCAATGTCATCAGAGACAAGATCGATAAGGCTGTATAGAAGACACTCAAATGACCGTACATGTGATACTACCCCAGAGCTGCATAAGAGCATGAAGACGCTCCACCTCTATATGAACTTTCTCCACTTGAAATAAAATATGGAGCCAAAAATCAGAGTAAACTATGTACTTATCAGCAATTGAAAATTCATCTAAACTATGTTGTTGAGAAAAGAGAATTTTATTATGAGTTTTCTAAATATGAAAGAGCACACTAATGCGAAGAATGTTCCACAATTCCAACAAGGTTAAGGAAATATCTGGTAGGTCGCCAAACAAACCATGGTGCTAGGTGAATGAACTGGCCATATGAGGCTGAAAGAAGGTCTCAAGCCAATCCCAGGCTATTCGAGCTTTCTTGAATTGTCAAAATGATGAAGTGGGTCCTCTAGAGCACCGTAAAAATGATAGGAAGGATTCTGTTTTCCAAGGTAGTTTAATCTTTATCCAAGAGGAAGACTATATGATAAGAGACTCCAAGCAAAGAAAGTATGTTTGGGTTCAATATATCCTACCCAAGACATTTTAAATATTAGACTCCAACAAGTTTGAGTAGAAAGAAGATCCCATCGGGCATTGAGTCTTTGAACCATACAAACATTGGAAGTAAGCCAAACATACCCTAACTTAGGTTTGTAAGTAAAAAGTGGGGTTTTATTAAACCATCCCCAATCAGACCACCAAGGATTTTGAGAATGTCTACAGATCATGGACCAAAGGAAAAAGGGGATACAATCCAAAAAAGTGTCATAAGTAATTTTATCATTTGGCCACAGACCAAATAATCTCCTAAAATCATCCCATGGGATCCAATCACTAGAATGTATCAAAAAAATGTCTGCCACTATTGAAATCCCTTTCCTAAAGAATCACTGAGCATAAATCCATTGCAAAAAATCAATATGGTAACCTTAAAGAGTAATAAAAGGTGACCACCAAACATTATAAATGGAAATAAAAGCACCTTTCTGATGCCCATCCCTTAGCCAACTCAACCAGGGCTTAATTTTCTTCCAAGCCCTCCATATGCTCTGAATGACAAAAGAGCCTTGAATTTTAACTGGGATATGAGCAACCAGGAGGGATTGAAAATTCATACCTTTCCAAGCCTTCTTGCCAAGATGCAAACGAGTGGAGATGCAATGCAGAATGAGAAGTTTTCGAGCTTCTGAACCACTTAAGGCTCGAAGAATCCATTTAGCATATAAAGCAAAACCTTATCTTTGATAATCATGCAATCCCATACCTCCTAATTTTTTGGGAAGACGAAAGATTTCCCAAGAAAATATTTGAAACCCTCGTTTATGTGATGAGTTAGCCCAAAGAAGATCCCTTAAAAAAAATTTCTAACTTTTTATAGCAGGCTTCAGGAAGACCCAATAAGATGAATAGTTTACATTAATAGAAGCAATAATTTTGGAATACACCTGAATCTTACCAGCTAGAGAAATTTTTTTGGTGATCCAAAAGGAAATTTTTTTCTCTACCTTTTGTAAAACATAATTCCACAAGACAACAGGGGAACTCTTGAAAGAAAATGGGATGCCAAGGAATTTAAACATCTCCCCTGGTTGGATCCAATGTCATTGGAAGATTTCAAGCCAGGTTGGAAGGTCCAAAGAGGATTGCCTATAGCATGAGGTCTTCCTCCATTGAATGCTAGATCCTAATGCATTATAAAAAATATCCAGACAATTTAGAGCCTATTTGATAGAGTGTTCATCCTCATAAAGAGTCAAAAAATAATCATTTGCAAAATGTCCATTTATAAGTTGATAAGATTCTATAGGTAAAGAAATATCCCTAATATTAGCTTCAATCACTTGGTTAGCTAGAAGATATCCAAAAGCTTCAGCTACCACTATGAAAAGAGGAGCCAAAAGACAACCCTATCTAACAGATCTGGAAAATACAATTGATTCAGACTGACAATTGTTCAAAGTATGATCACATTTTTTAAGGGTATAGTAATATTTTTTTAATGATTAAAATTGAAGTCATCAAAATGAAATGTTAATCATTATTTTTATTTTTATTTTTATTTTTATATTTTTTTAAGGTAATACTTCTTACACGTATCCATCGTGGGAACTGAACCCGAGTCACATCACCGATAATGCATCACATTAATCATATTATTTTAAAAACATTTAAATATTTATTTTCATTAAAATTTAATATATTATTTTTCTATATTAAAATTTTTATTTTTTTCAATAAAAATATGAAAACAATTATATATATATATATATATATATATATATATATATAATTGAGAGTTGAAATATTAATGTCAATATAAAAATCATAGTACTTTCCGGTATATGCAGTTATTCAGTTATTAAGTTTGAGAATTTTTTTTAAAGATAAGTAAATATTATACTTTAATTTTTTATTTTATTAAGGTATAAAATATAAAATGTTTAATGAGCATCAAAATAAATAAATTAAACAAAGATATTTTTTATAGTTATTAAAAAATAATTAATATATATTTTTATTATATTAGAGAAATTTGTTACAAATTTTTATGCTTTTTCCTGGAACCAAGTCTTGTTTCTTGTCGTCACTATAAGATCTAATTTCATCGGGTAAATGTTTTATGTAGCTGGATGTACTGGTGCAACACATCCACCCGTACTACGGGGTCTGAAGGATTGAAAGAAAAATAATAATTAAAATTATTTATTATATATTTTTAAAATTTAATAAATAATTATATAAGAAAGAGAGACATGCAATTAAATAAGATATTTAATGATTAATCTTAAATCAATAATTTTTAATTTTTAAGTTACACTTGAAATAAATAATTCAATTTTAATAATTGGACTTTGATTCACTTTTAAGAGTGTGTTAGAGCTAGAGTATATATATATTTTTTGGTAATTATTATAATAGATTAACAGTGGGTTTTTATAGAGGATCCCAAAACCTTATATACAAAATCAGCCTTGCTAAATAGTGCTTCATGCCTCTTGGCTGGAAGAATAAACCTGTATGCAAAAAAAAAACAAAAAGCTGCTAATTGCCCGAGGGCTACAAGTAAGGCATTTTTGCCTGATTATCCTAGAAACCATGGCCATTATAACTGGGAAAACAAAAACTAGCTGGAGAAGCTGGACCATTGAAAAGCAGAAGAAGACAACCAAGAAAACTACAAAAAATTCTCCCATACCTGGGAAATAACTTTCCACATTTCTGCTTTCTCGGAGGCAGAATTCGAAGCATACATGTTGGATAGGATCCAAGAAAAATGACTGGACTGAAACAAACCGTTGAAAATCCTGCTAGAAAATTTTACCCTGGCCCAAATGGCCACTCCGTTTAGTCTTCTCACATCCAGGATTTCATCCGTACGATTTGAGGTTCTTCTTACTTCCCTTTCCCTGCTGGAAGGGAGGTTTTGGGATAAGCGCGTCACCCATCAGAGAATCGGAGTCATCCTGAAACAACAACCGTTGGGTTCCATTTGCAACATCAGCCGCAGTTTCTTTGTCTCTCTTTTCCTTGTTGGGGGGACGACCCTGCTTCCTTTCACTACCAAAATCCACCCCTCGCTTTTGACTCCTCGTAATTTGAGGGCTGATATTACCAGGCTGGTAACCTCTTCTTCCCAACAGGTAGTCTTCCAATATCTTTTGTGCCTCAAGAGAGTTTCGGTCATAAATTTTGGGTGAATCTACCTGTGTGGTGATAAGGGGGGGGGCCTGTTCCTTTTCCTCCTATGGTCCTAGTTGGGGGCACCCACCACACTGCTCAGAGTTCGGATGGGTGGTGATTTCCTCTTCTGGTAAGGAGGATTCGAGATGGTCCTTGGATGGACCTAGAGATTCATGGCCTTTCGCAAAAGGGTGCTTCGTCTGACCTTCATCGTGCTCTAGAGGGTTGCAGGGATCCCGCTCCTTCTTCCTCGGCTTTTGGAGAGGACAATTGGACTGAAGATGCCCTTGAGAACTACATTGAGGGCAGAAAGCTGGCCTATTCTCATAAACAATAGCTTGCTTGTGTAGAAAAGTACCCCCAGACCGTAGAGTAATGGAGGATGGGAGGTCCGTCTCCAAGTCTGCCAAAACATAGAACCGAGCTTGGACAAATCTAGTTCGAGCTCTGGTGGGAGGGTCTAAAGTGATCAGCTCCCCGATGGACCGAGCAATACCTCTGATTACATTTTCATGCCATCAGAAAAGGGGAAGACTCGGGAGCCTAACCCATATTGGAGCAATGTTGATATTCTGGGTATCGGGGTTAAAGTCCAAACCCCACTTCCTTAGAAAGAGACTCCTACGGCCCAAGAACCAAGGCCCTCTAGCCAGGATTTTATAGTAGTCCTCCTTGTTGCTCAGCCTAATCGTGAAAAAACCTCGGGTTAGGGCAGCCAGCTCTAAGTGACCAGAGGTCCGCCATTTTCCAGACGCCCACTTGCGAATGGTCTCCATGTCGGGACGACCACCAATAAACTTACCGATGAGGGTAAATTTTTTGAAATCCACAAAGCTTGAGAGAATTTCCGTCGGGATGTCCAACTCGTCCTCGGATGAAAATAACTCCTTGGAGAAGAGCCCGCTTAGGGTTTCAGAGGCCGCTACCAAAGCATATGACTTTCGAGGTCCATCTCCCCGTTTGTCTGGCGGATCCTTGCCGCGACTTGGAAAGGACTCCTCGGCGTCCCCAGACTCTGTTTGCCCTCCCTCCACCCTACCGAGCCCCTGATTCGACCTGCCGACTCTCCCGTGCTCTCCCAGAACAGCCTTCCCGCCCACCGTCATCCCCACCCTCCCAAGAAACCCTAATTTCATCGCTCCCTCGGCTCTCTTCCTTTTTCCCCAGAGCTAGAGTATATTACATTATTTGGATCTTGTAAATTTACCACCTTAGGTACATAGTTAGGATAGGAGAAGTTATCTAGTTAGGGGGAAGTTATCTAATTACTTCATGAAATGTAATAAATGCACAAGTGCCAATGTGCAAGGTGTCCCCTTATACTGTTAGGTAGAGTGTTGGTCAAGGAATCTATCTTTCTATATAAATGGTAGATTAAATATCAAGCTTAGATCAAGCTCGCTAATGAAAAAATAGTAGCTTAGATATAAAATATATATATCTAAAAATGTCGAGAGTTATCAATCTTGATGCACCTATATCATTTCTTAGTGGTGTGATCTCTAAGATAGGTGCCTCGGTATTGATAACTCTCGACGTTTTTAGATATATATACTTAATTTCTAAGCTAGTCTAAATGTTTTTTTTGTTAATGTCAGATTTTTTAATTAAAAAATTTGCTTACGACGTGACATTTATGACCTCTTTGCCTCCCACCCCCCTATATGCCATTTTAGGAACACCTCTCGACGTAATAAAACATGACATGGTAATACTAAAAAAAATGTAAACTAGTTTCTGATTCACCATATTGCTTACATGCAGGTGAACAACATACTATCAATGTTGGAGGCTTTTTGGTTCACCAGATCATGTTACACGACAAGTGAAGAGTATAATACCAACAACAAAAGCATGGAAAAAAACAAAAGAAAAATATTAAACTTTATATAAAACATGAGTTAGGAAAGGAAAAAATATATGAAAATCCAATTTTTTATCTGTAGGTCTAATGAAAATTGATTTGTCATTAGTAAGGGAGCGAATGGTAAAACATATATGGGGTGAGAAAGCATTATGGTGAAAAGAGTTGGAAAAAAATAATTTTTTATTGAGAAATATTTATCCCATACTAATAATATCTTCCAAATGTATGTAAAACTACGAAGGATCGTAATCAGGGTTGGGAACACGAAAAGGGTCAATGTTCTTTAAAGGGTTATGAAGGCCACCTTTAGGTCCAAAAAAAACTTGATATGAAGTCATTTGTAAAAGGTAAAAAAATATTGTTTAATAGTTTCCTTAGCCATGAGAGGTGGAACAGAGAGGAACTTTAAACCCAGGCTGAGGACCTCAATCTCATTCTGGATAAGTTTTCTGGAAGATAAATTATCGATGACAAGATTTGTAATTTTACTATTTACAACCCAAACAAGAATCTTGTATAAAAATTGATGGCTATAGTCCTAAGGACTGAAAAGTGTGGCCCAAGAGATTAATTTTGATTTTTGACACCATTTTGGTGGTAGAAGTACCCTTGTCCTTGCACAAATGGGGAAAAATCTTGTCTTTGATTCCTAGAACCAATTTTTTGGAAATTTCCTCCATTACTTTGTCATGATTGCTATTGCACAGAGAAAGTGCAATTGTGAAAGTTTCTTGTTTTTTTTTATCTTTATGAAGAAGGTCCTTGATAGTTTAAATTCTTATGTTGTTGTTTTTGTGGTTGCTTTTGTTTATTTTTTGTTGTGGTTGTTGTGGTGATTGTTTGTTTATTCGTGGTAGAGGATGTTATTATGGATGTTGCTTTTGTATTGATGAAGTTATGCGGTTAGGCCCTCTCCTATGACTTATATTCCTATTATGCTATGCAGGGGTATTTTATTTCATACCCATGATGAGTTTCTCCAAATGGTCCATCTGCTACTTGATTTATTTTTTGACCAAGTCAGCCACACTTTTTGTAGCCTCTACCATGTTGACTTTTGGAACTTCTCAGGTAGCATTTTCATGAGTTGCTTGAGCTTTTAACTATACATATTTTTGGATTTGTAATTTGAATCTCCAATCTTGGAGCTTTTCTTCAAAGAGCTGCTTGATCTAAGATTCCCAAGTTGTGGTAATTTCTTGAGAAATTATTTTGTGCTTTTTCATTGAATCAAAGAGAATTTCTTGAGTTGCAAGTAGTAAGACATTGGGAATGTACTTATTATCTTGAGAAGTCAAAATTTTCGTATATAGTTGAAAATTACAAATATAAATTTTGGCCATATCCAAGAGAAATATTCTAGTGAGTGCCTTTGACTCGTCAAAGAATTGCTTGTTAATTTCTTCACATGGAATTTGTAAACGTGGTTTCTCCATTCATAAACTATGAGGGACTATTCCATTTCCAAGGTTCTCTTCAAACCTAGCTATTCTATATTGGCACTTATCCATTTTTTTAATCAATACCTTAAACTCTTCAAACCTTGTATCCAATAGTTTATCCAAAGAGTTAGGCCATGGAGGGATGTCGTGCATCATACCAATTTCATAAATGAAATTGTTTCAATCTTGTGAGTATACAATTCTCTTATTATGAGAATAGAATTTTGTTTTTGCTAGACTTTTGTTCATTTTATCTGAACCAAAAACTATTTCCATGAGCTCCCAATCCTATTGTCATGAATTTGCTTGCCATTGATGCTTGCAAGAAAGTTGAATAGGGGAATGAGATGGGGGGTTCTATCAGGAAATATGGGAGACAATTCAAATTTTGATAGGTCAATAAGAGGATGAGCAATGTGCACCATTAAATAGTTTAAATCTCATTAATGAAAAATAAAACATGGTGTAGTAGTACTCAAAAAATACAAACTAGTTTCTGATTCATTAGATCACTTACACATAAGTGAAGAGCATACTATTAATGCTCGAGGCTTTCTGGTTCACTAGATAGCATTACACAACAAGTGAAGAGCATAATACCAACAACAAAAGCGTGGCAAAACATAGAAGAAAAATATTAAAATTTATAAAAAACACAAGTTAAGAAAGGAATAAAAGACATGAGATTGAATTTTATTCCGATAAAAATAAGTAATACAACATCAAAACTTCAAACGCATTTTGACCTATAGGTCTCATCAGCGGAGTATGAGCTTTGAAGAGGTACAACCCCTCATTATAAATCCTAACTCTAGGGGGGAGCCAAAGAGTAATGCATGTGGGATAAAATAATACCCAAGCATTTAATACAAGTCATAGGTTTATAGACCAATACGGTAAAAAATTTTAAGCCCAAGCTCAACCACCAATAAAAATACCCACCCTAAGAAAAGTAAAAATGCATTAAAAAATGCCAAAGTACAAGGTGGGAAAGAGAGTCTCTTAAACAATTTTATTTTTACACAAATAAAATTTGAGAGGTTTCTAATTCGTCCAAAAAATTATGCCATGAGCAATATGTTTGATCTCCCTATATTTTCTCCATATTTTAAACAATGGAGAGTTAATATATGTGCTAATACATAGGTCTCTAGAAAAGCTGCAATTGTTCAATTTTAAAATAAGTGGAACTATTTTTATTTTGGAACCATGTCTGTGTGCTGCTCACTCCAAAAATATAGCCAACAATGAAGGCCTGCCATCAAATTTGACTTTCTCAAACAAAGTAAGGAGAAAGTTAATATGATATCCCCTTACCTTGAGTCTGTTAAAATTTTTATTTTTAGTAAATATAAATCCTTCGTTGGAACTTTCTCTAACCAGGAAACTATTGAGTTCACTTAATATGAAGTCCTTATTTTGGTGAATAGTATTATGGAAGGAATCAGGGATATACTAGTAAGCATTCATCATGTTTTGGAACAATTTAGTGTAGAAAACTCTAGTATAAGCAAAGTTAGGCCCCTTAAAAAACATCGTGTCCAAGAGAGTCACCTCAAAATCAGAAATAGAGGCAGTAATTTTGATGCTTGAATGGAAGAAAAAATATCAAGATCTTTTTTGGGGCCATGCCAAACTCCAATGACATCATCAATCTATCTTTTATAAAATTAAAGACAATCCATAACAACTTTATCAAATACCTATTTTTCCAAATGATAAAGGAATAAGCAAGCATATACCACAAGAAAATTACCTTCCATGGTTGTCCCTCTTATCTGCTTGTATGTTTTATCCCTAAATTCTAAATAGTGTTGGGTTAGCAACAATTTTGCAAGTCTTACCACAAAATTGATTTTAGACGAGTCAAATTCATATTCCAAAAAATTATGAAGATCAAGCAGTCCTTGAGAGGTGAGGATACTAGGATAGAGGCTTTCCATATCGAAAGAAAAAATGATGATATCCTAAGGAAAATAGCGACCATGTAGATATTTGATAAGGGAGATAGAATCTAGAATATGTTTTTTTTTGCTTAAGAAAAATGGGTGGGAGTAAATGGTGGAGCCATTTGGAGGTTGATTCAAGCATAAAACCACAATAAGAACTGATGGGTCGATCAACAAGCTTAGGATTATGGATTTTGGAAAACAAGTAAAAACACAAAACTTTGGCAAGAGAAGGAGTAATTTGAAGCATGAACTTTATGTGGTTTTCTGAAAGCAAATACCACCTAACAACATGGCCAAGTAGGTTCTAGAGTTGAGAAAAAATATCTAGCCAAGGGACCTTGTCAACTTTCGTGTGAACATTATGATCCTAAAGCTAGGATAGGCTTTTGGACACATACCAATCTATAGGTAAAACATAGACACCTAAAATTTTATCTGTAGGTCTAATGATAAACTATTTGTCATTAGCAAGAGAGCGAACGGTAAACCGGATGTGGGGTGAGAAAGCATTATTGCAAAAAGAGTTGGAAGAAGATAATTTTTTATTAAGAAATATTTCTCCCATACAAATAATATCTTCCAAAGACCTATAAAATCATGAAGGATTGTAACCAGGGTTTAGAACATGAAAAGGATCAATGGGCTTTGGAGGGTTAGGAAGGCCACCTTTAGGTCCAAAAACCACTAGATATGAAGCCATATGCAAAAGGTAGAAAATTATTGTTTAATATATTCCTTGGCCATGGGAGGTGGAATAGGAACTTTAAACCCAATATGAGGGTCTCAATCTCATTTTGGGCAAGTTCTCTAGAAGATAAATTATGGATGTCAACATTTTTAATTTTACCGTCAACAACCCAAATAGGACTCTTGTATAACAATCGGTGGCTATAGTCCCAAGGGCTGAAAATTATGGCCTAAGAGGTTATTTTTTGTTTCCACCATCATTTTGGTGGTGAACGTACCCCTGTCCTTGCTACTTCTACACAAATGGGACAAAATCCTATCTTTGATTCTTGAAAGCAAATTTTTAGAAATTTTCTCCATTGCTCTATCATGATTGTTGCTACATAGAGAAAGCGAGGTTTTGAAAGTTTCTCCTTTTTTTCATCTTTTTGTAGAAGGACCTTGGTAGTTTAAATTATGACACTATTTTTGGTGTGGTTTATTTTATTTATTTCTTTGTTGTGACTACCATGGTGGTTGTCTGTTTGTGCGTGGTAGAGTTTGGTTCTATGTTCATTGCTTTTGCATAGATGAAGTCATATAGTTAGAATCTCTACTATGACTTCTAGTCATGTTGTGTTGTGTAGGGGTATTTTGTTTCATACCCATGATGAGTTTCCCTAAATGATCCATCTAATGGTTGATTCTATTTTTGACCAAGTTAGCCACACATTATGTAGCCTCTATCATGTTGACTTATAGAACTTTTGGGCAACATTTGGAGGTTGTACCTCTTATCTGTCTGTATTTTTTATTTGGAAGAGAAAAAAAATATATCCAAGGAACCTTGTCAACTTCTAGGTAAAAATTATGATCCGAAAGCTAGGAGAGGCCTTCAGACACATGCAAATCTATAGGTAAAACATAGATACCTAAATTTTTGTCTACAAGTCTAATGATAATTGATTTTTCATTAGTAAGGTAGCAAATTCCATACCAGATATGGGATGAAAAAGTATTATGGCAAAAAGGGTTGGAAGCAGATAATTTTTTATTGAGAAATATTTCTTCCATACTAATAATATCTTCCAAAGACCTGTAAAACTATGAAGGATTGTAACTAGAGTTGGAAACATGAAAATGATAAATGGTCTTTGGAGGGTTAGGAAGACCACCTTTAGGTCCAAAAAACCACTCAAGACGAAGCCATCTGCAAAAGGTAAACAAATCTGGTTTAATAGCTTCCTTGGCCATGGGAGGTGGAACAAGAAGGAACTTTAAACCTAGGCTTGAGGGTCTCGATCTCAATCTCTTCACTATCATTAATCTTCTCAATATGAATCCCTCTTCTTTAGGTGGTTTTGATTACCTCTAGTCAAGTGATAATTCTCCTCAACATCTCATATATATCCACAACTCGAGGACATCATGGTATTCTTCTTCCTCATTATGACATAATTTCTTTTACATGTGTCATACTTTAGAGGTCTTTTGGCTTTGCTACCAAAATTATGTAGTGATAGGGGTAGTTTTAATTTCAATTTTATCAAGGTAGATGATGATAGATTTCTCAATGAAAATAAATGACATTGAATATTGCCATGTATATGGCATACTAAATGGCATGTATGATAACAAGATTAAAAAACAATTTATGAACACAAACTCAAGATAATAAAACAATATACTTATTATGATAAGGGTGCATGTTGGCATTTAGATGCCATATGTCGAAAACTCATTAGATGATACAGTCTTTCGATGGCATCTATTGTGATTATATTCCCTTGGATAGCAATATGTTGTCTTCCTATGATAACAACTTGGATAGATCTCTAGTCAACAACCTTAGACTAGGTAATGCTCAACTAGTCAACAATATTTTAACAATGATGACAACCTTTGTTCTCTTCTTCATTGATGATATATCTCTTAACGATAATCACCAAGACATATTATATGAAAGTTTTTGGATAATTATTACAATATATTTTGAAACTATAGTCTTCCCTTGTCGATAGTATCTTTCTAGATAGCAAGGCATTGGCAACACTTTCCAATATGACTTCAGCAAGCTCCTCCAAGGTGGCGTTAAGCTCTTCCAAGATGGTAGTCTCTTTATGGTATATTTTGGAAGTTAACTCTCTATACCAAGTCAAACTCAAATGTTAGTCTAGCTAGATAACAATAGCATAGATGCAGTCCCTATTTTTAATGATAGTAACCTTTTTCATCCTTAACAAAGCACTCTAGGATAATTTTCCTATGACAACATCAACCTGCAATAATAATTTATGTCTTGTAACACATATATTGACTACAAGAGAATATAAACACCTATATAGGGTGCATGGCATAATATGAAAAAATCATATATATTATTTATTTCAAATTATAATATACATCTCAATGGAAACATCCCAATGGAAATGGATTGGGTTTCTTGAATAAATTCACCCTTCTTGCTTTCTGCAATCTAATATCTTCAGTTCTTTCTCTTTCTCACTTCTCCTCCATGCTTTCATGGTTCTTCTACACCCTTCTCTACCACTCCTCACCTCTTGAATGGCTTCCAATTTATAGGTGCAATATAGGATGATTTTTTAGCTACCCCATATAGTTAACCTTTCAATGTTGTGTCCATCCCACTTCTTATATCACCATGTAGATGCTCCTACATAAATAATATACATGCAAGGCCATATCTTTTATCTCTAAATTTGGGATACTAAGTCATCATATGTGATGTGTACCATATGAAATATGCATAAAATAGTTTTATAATAGTATAATCATAAGCATAGAGATGGTAATGTAAAGAGGTATCAAATATAGTGATAAATTATGTAAATAATAGGTAATTGTTTTTAGTTATATTGACATGTGCTTTAAATATATTTTACGAGGTGAATGTGATATATGTCTATTTTTTATCATACTAGACACTTTTTTTGTTGTAAATTATGTGAAAGTTATTGATATTTTACAACATACATTCCATTTTCATTCAATAAAATATCTAATGATTGAATATAATAGACTCGAATCTCCACTATATGCATGTTGTTATGTTGTTGACATAAAAATAACATTAACATAGATTTTGTTGATATCCATCCTAATGCACATCACTCTATGCTCAAAAAGTGGTTTGCACTTAGTTAAAAAAATTTAAGAAAAATATATTCTTTTGAGGTGCTTTATATGTTTAGTACTTTATATCAAAAAATTCTTGCTAAGACCCTTGTTATCATTCTAATCCTTATTTAGTTGAAAGGAATTAGAAATTGAATACTATTACGAATAATAAAAAAATATCTTAATGATCAGTGCATAATCTAAACTTCCTCGATCAAAAAACTAACAATATTATCTTAAGATGCCAATCCTTCATTATAAAAAAAAAAATCTCATTTATTTAATTTATTTTTCCCTTCTCTTTTCCATTCCATAAATCTTATTATATCTGCCCTAACCCAAAATAAAAATATTTCATTTCAATATGTTGCTTAATATGATTTGTTCTTATACTTTTCCATTCCATAAATCTTATTATATCTCCCCTAACCCAAAAAAAAAATATTTCATTTCAATATGTTGCTTAATATGATTTGTTCCTATAGGTCTCTAAACCAGAAGCCCACGTTTTTAACTACTTAAAGAATTAAGTAGCTGTGCTTGCAAGAGTAGACCTTCAGGATGCATATCAAAGTTCTTTTATTCTTGTTCGCTCTCTATAAAAGTCTAATGGAGGCTTTAAGCGGCAGTTTTGAAAACCCTATTGGCTTTCAGTTTGGCATCCGTACACAAATATAAATTGAGATACCAATCCAAGTATTACGCTTATATCCCCAACAAAAATATACTTTTAAATGCCCTGATAAACTATCCTGGTATTTCATTCATTGGAAGAATAATAAAAAGTATAAGTCGATGGTCGAGGACGATGGAGATTGGCCACGTGACATAAAGGCCGTAGTAGGTCGAAAATATATTTGTCTTCTATATATCTGGAGAAGTAGATAAAGAGGGACATCATTATACGTTTTAATGGTAAGAGTTTGAGTAGTTTAAAAAGATGCTTCATAAATAAAAGTTTAAAGTTTTACTCTTATATATTTATAACCTCACTGACGATAAATTTACTTTAGCTTGGAAACGAAAACCAGATCATCGATTGCACGGAATCGATTTAAACCGAGGAAAAGCACCACAATATGAATACGGAATTCATGTCAACGCTTGGAAGGATAAGCGAGTCGAAAGACATAAGCATTCACGAAAAGCATTAGATGCTTAGACACGGGATAAGCAAGCAACTCCTTTAATCCAATCCTTCTCTTCTCCTTCCCCGGGACTTCCTATACCTATTTATGTTTCTGCAATGTTGAATATCCCAACTCGAGACTTCCTATACCTATTTATGTTCCTGCAATGTTGAATATCCTAAAGGTAGTTTTTTAAAAAATGAGATCAAATCAATTAATAGTTCCTCTAGAGTGCTATTAAAGAGAAATGAAAATGGACGTTCATAAAATGGGATACTTTATGCCTTCCCAAACATGAAGGGAGGTTAGGACTTTGATATGTTATAAAAATAAATAAAATAATAAGGATTTATTTGTAGGAGGAATTTTGAATAACCTTAATGCCTTTTGGACTAATAATCTTTGTGTTAAATATGCTAAAAACTTTATCATTTTAACGGTTTTTAAGACAAGTGAGGATTTGATAAAAAAGAAGTTATTTTGGATCATTCATAATGGTCTTATAGATCCTATTGTGTCTCTAAAAATATTTCATTTCATAAATAGCAATTATGAATATGTTACTTGATAGGATTTAAATCTATAGGTCTCTACATTAAAAGCTAAAGTTTTTAACTTCTTAAACTTGTGTTATTTGGTAATATAATAAATGTATTAATTATATAAATAAAATAAATTTAATTAAAATTGATCTTAAATATATATTTAAAAAAAGATAATTCTAATATTAAAAAAGAAAAAAAATGGTTTGATCCTTGTCAAAGATAGCTTCCCCACAACCTTACTTAAGGCTAGGCCCATGTTTACTTGGTTAAAAATGATCAAATTTAGAGACAATCTTGGGGTTATTAGGATGACATAAATTGACCCTCTATATATAGTTTCTTAGGCTTAATAGGGATGTAAGATTAATAGTGGTTCTAATGTTTCCTTTCTATTAAAAATGTAGATCTAAGAACTCCTCATATTAATTTTTAGAGACTATAAAGAGAGAAATAATTATCCCTCCCGATGTGTTGGTGTGCTGAAGAGCATGAGGGTTGATTTTTTCTTAAATGTAGATGGGTTTTTTTATCCCTTTTTTTACCAATGTAATTACAAACCTCCACTCTGGTTCACATGGTCCAATTTTTGTGTGGGTAATGATAGAGTGTGCAAGTACCTTGATCAAGTTTTGATGATATAGCACCAATTTTTTATTATCCTCCATCTATAACAAGATTATGACGATCAAGGATCAATTCCTATTAACAAATTGTTTTCTAATTTCCTTTAAAATTGAGTAGAGTGGTTGTTAATTTAATTTTCTATGCAATCAATTTTATTTAAATACTTCTTTATTAGAACACCTTGGCACCATTGCTGCAATTGAGAAAATTTAAAATTTATTACCTTCGCCTCCTCACTCTGTCAATTGGATTTCTTGGTGGAATGAAGCAATTGTCCATACTACCTCTTTCATATGACATTTTGGCAAATAGGTGATACATGTTAGAAAGCATGTTCATTTGGCTGTTATAAAGGAGTATCAACAAAATTTATGGTTGCTAAAAATTGATCCATATTATCAATAGTTGCAAACCAGGGTTGCTGGTCTTCACCACCAACTTATAGTTCATGAATGACATGAAGCCAGGAGGGCTCAGATTCGGACTTGTCTGCAGTGGCTGAGGGTTGGTGATTTCTCATCCAAAATCTTTTTCAAGTCTCTTCATTCCAAGCAGGCTAGGATTTAGATCAAGGCTATTCAAGTTTCTCAAGGTAGGATGACTTCTCTTCTTGATATTGCTTTAGCATTTGTGGATCATTATAAGCTTATTTTTCAAGCACAACAGGTTTCTTTATAATGTTAGATGGCGCTCCAATAATGTACCAATGTTGTTCCTACTAAGTTGTTTTCTTATGATAAACTCCTTTGTGAGGTTGCTTTTTCACTTGATGAGCTTCATAATGCTCTTATAACTATGTTAGATGACAAGTCCTCTGGTCTTGATGGATTTCCATGTGAATTTTATAAAGGCACTTGGAATTTTACTGGACTTGATCTGCACAATATCTACAATGAAACGTTAGCCAATAATTATCTGGGTAATATTATCAATCGTGGAAATATTAAATTTTTTTCTAAAGCAGGAAATATTGAGCTTATAACCAGTTGGTGACGTATTACTTTGCTTAATGTCTCTTACAATAATTTGGCTAAAGCTTTAGCTCTTCGTATACACAACATTCTCCCTATGATTATAATATTGAAAAAAATGGGTTTCATTAATGGGCATTACATATTGGATAATATTATTTTTGTTTGGGAAGGTTTAGAATAGGCTCGTATCTCTGGCCAAAAGCCTCTTTTTCTTAAACTAGACTTTAAGAAATCTTATGATCATATTGAGTGGCTTTTCATTCTTTCCATGCTTCAAGATCTCAGCTATGGCCCATTTTTTATTAGGGTTGTCAGTATATTATTTGTTTATGATTTAGCTTGTCTTACTATTAATGGACTTAGGTCAAAGAATTTTGGTTTATTTCGTTCTATTTTCAAGGGTTTTCCTTTGGCCCCATCGCTTTATATCCTTGCTATTGAAGCTTTTGGGTATCTTCTTGTAAATAAAACATCTAAGGGGTTGATAAAAGATATTATTTAACTTAATATGTCCACCCAACTTATTAATGGGCACTTTACAAATGATTATTTTCTCATTATCAATGAGGATGAGGTTTTCGTTTCAACTACTTTGATTTTTTTGGACACTTTTTGTAAGACCTCGAGATCCAACATCAAATTGTCTAAGTCCCTTTATTTTCGCCTAGCTTCTTATTTCGTGCCTGCTTGGCTTAGATATTTCTCATGGTATTGGCTTCAAAGGGGTGAGTGCTTTATGTTCTTAGGAATCGCCTTTGCTTTTGACATCTCATCCTCTCAACTCTAGTAGTATGTCATTGACATAATTGAAAAGAAGATTTCTTGTTGGTCTCATGTCCCCTTTTTCTTGTTAACAAGTTTTGAGTTTGCACAAATATTCTTGCTACCACCCATGTTTATTACTCATCCTATTTGGCCTCTTCTAAGAATTCTTATAATAAATTGGTGAGACTCCTTAGGGATTTTATTTGGGCCAAGGGGAAGAATTCACATGGGTTTCATCGAGTTTTTGGGGATATTTGTTGCACACCTATTGATAAGGGTGGGATGGGTTGTTGATATTTTCATGTAAAGCATTTCTTTATGTGACAAGTGGGTGGTTAAAGCTATTGAAGGCCTTGAAGCCTAGAAGGTTTTGATTCATCATTGTATTTCTTCAAGGCTACCTTATGAACATAAATCTTGGGCTAATATTGGCCTCAATTTTCCCATAATTGCTTTTTCTCTAGTTAAGATTCAGGGTTCCTTTGTTGTTAAAAGTATTTGGTAAGCTTTAGATGTGGTGAAACCTCATTTCCGTTGGATTGGTGATGGTTTTCGTAATGGTATTTCATTCAATTATCATAATATCTGGTGGTCTCCTATTCTATCTAACTCTTCAATTCTTATTGTTGATATGATTAAAGCTTTGAGATTATTTCGCAAGGGATTCTGCTATATTAATGAATTAGTGCACTCTCGAGACTAGATTCCTTGGCCTGATCTCAAATGGAAATTTAATATTTAAAATTTATATCTTCCTTATATTCTTAAGATTCAAGAGCTCATACCTGATGTCATGCTTCATAAGCTCAATCTCCAATCCTCAAATTCCTGGTGGAGGGATTGGCAATGGAATGTGGATACTCATTTCAAGAACTACTCTTCTTCCTTACTTTATTAGGTTCTTAGTTCTGTTTTCCCTAGTGTATATAAAATAAATGAGATATGGAAGACTCACTCTACCTTCTATACTTGGATTGCTCATCTGAACCATATCTGGTAGTCTAACCTTGAACCCAAGATTACTTTTTTCTCTGGTCTCTTATTTATCAAGGGCTTCCTATGAGAGAGAGACTTAGTAGGGTTGGTCTTCCTAACCCTAAGTGTCCAACTTATGGTTGTTTTGAAATATTCAAATATCTATTTTGGTTTTTCCCTCATGCTTAGTATGCTTGGTCTTGGATTCACTCATTGTTCAAGCCCTTTCATCCTAAATTTTTTAGATGGTAGATGATCTTTTTCAGAAGCAGTTGTTGGCTTGCCTATATTGCTGATATGTGGAATTTGTTTCATGCTATTTTTTTGTTTCAACTTTGGAAAGCTAGGAATGATGTTTTCTATTCCGGAGATTCAATTTCTAGTCAGTTATCCTTATATGAAAAGATCACAATATTTTCTGCTATTATTGTTGAGATCCATTCATAGGCCTCCAAGTTGAATCATGAGTTGGTAAATTTGATAAATCTTGTTAAGTTCAGGCACGAGGTTCCATGCATTATCAATGTGGATGACATTGCACCTCGACCTGTAATTTTTTTAGCTCACTCTTTATTGTAACCTCTCTTATTTTTTATTGAATATAATTGTTGGTTCTAATAAAAAATTCTAAACATAAAATATATAATAATTGTATAAAATTATATAAATATAAGTATATATATAACTATCAATATATTTAAAATAGACACATAACTTGATGCAGTGGCTAGACATGTTGTTCAATTTGAGATGGGTGAAAATGATTCCATGGCTAGATGGGTTCTCCAATCTAGGAGGGGTGCAAAATAATGTAACAAGATGTGTTGGTCAGTGTGAGATGGGTGAAAATGATTCAGTGGCTAGACAGGTTCTTCAGTCCAGTACATGTGCAAAATGATGTCACGACTAGACAGGTTTTTTAGTCTAAGAGGAGTGCTTTCGTCTGTGATCTGTGTTCAAGTTTGTGTCGATTATTCTAGTCTGTGATGGGTGATCTAGTTCGTGATTGGTATTCCGATCTGTGATGGGTACTCCAGCTTTTGTTAGGGATTCCAATCCGTAATGGGTATTCTAGTTTGAGATGAGTACTTCAGTCTGTTATGGCTATGATAGATGCTTCCTCTCGACTCTTGGTATTTCTCCCCTACATACTGCACACATAACGCAACAAATACATACACAAATCCTGCACATACTGAGTATAAAGACACAATACCAATTTGTTAGGAATGAAAGACAATGTTTTATTATTGATGAAATGGTTAGATTACAACAAATCCTTGAGTGACTCTCAATTCCCTCTCTTTCCTAGCCTTTGTCTCCTCTCCTTCTCAACATCCCCTCTGAAGATACTCCTACGGTTATTTATACTTTTCTTTGTGTGATCGATTCATCTTTCTTTCATACTTTCCTTTTTCTGAATGATTCACCTTCCTTTCATCGGATAGTATATCCACATCAGATAAATAATAATATTATGTTATTCATATATACACCATATGATAAGATTTAAACTTTAAAATTCAAATTAAGTTCATAACAATTTATAATCTTATATTATTTTAAATAAAATAATCTAGTTTTTATTTATGCTTGTAATAGGTATCTTTTTATATATATATTCCTTTTGGTTGGTGTTGATGTCGTAAAGATACATTAATTATTTATAGCCTCTCGAAAGGTTAAGAGGCATTTGTACATGTTTGTGGACGAAAAAGAAGCAAGGTAGATATGGTGGAAACTAAAACTAAAAGTGATTACACGCATGCGAATATAGAAAAAAAATAAATAAAACACGAAATTTTATAAAGATGTTATTTTCCTGAATGAGAGTTGGTTTATTCTTATTCGCTCTCTAAAAGTCTAATGGACGTTTAAGCGGCAGTTTCGAAAACTCTATATAATTTGAGATGGCAATTCAAGTATTACGGTTGGCATCCCCAACAAAAATATAATTTTAAATGCCCACACAAACTATCCTGGTCTTCCATTGGAAGATTAATTACAAATAGAAGTCCACGATGGAGGATGGAGATTAGCCACGTGACATAAAGCCCGTAGTAGGTCGAAAAGATAGCAGCGACGCGGACGTGACATGTAGACGTATTTGTCTTCTATATATATCTGAAGAAGTAGATAGAGAATGAGTAGTTATACACAATAGAGATCCAGCGATTAAATTGACATGTAGACGTATTAGTATTCTACATATCTGAAGAGCTCCAGCAATTAAATTGACATGTAGACGTTTTTGTCTTCTACATATCTGAAGAAGTAGATAGAAAATGAGTATTTATACACAATAGAGGTCCAGCAATTAAATTGTAAAGTTGAGTAATAAAGGTAAATTTTTTGGAACATCCTTCAAATTTTATTAAGGATTTTGGTTGTAAATATCAATAGCACTATCGTCTTCCGCCCTTAGAGACGTTAAAAGAATGAAAACCAGATCCTGGATTGCATGGAATCGATTTAAACCGAGGAAACGCACCACAATATGAATACGGAATTCATGTCAACGCTTGGAAGGATAAGCGAATCGAAAGACAGAAGCATTCACGAAAAGCATTAGATGTTTAGACACGGGATAAGCAAGAAACTCCTTTAATCTAATCCTTCTCTCCTTCCGTCGGGACTTCATGGGTCGATGTCACTATAAATATCGATTAAGGTCTTCAGTAAGGCTATAGCACCTTTGTATTAACCTCCGTGTTGCAGCAAAGTGTACAATTAAGCCGGGGAAAAGTTTTTCCATAGGTTTCACAATGCCAGCATTTCGAATTCAGTATATGATGGTGGTAATGTTGAGTATGTGGTCATGGGATGCTGCGGGACAGGCTGTGAAGCCGGGAAGATGGAGGGTTCCGATAGAGAAAGGGGGAGTCTCCGCTATGCATATGACCACCACACACAAAAACACTGTGGTCATGTTCGACCGCACCAACTTCGGGCCGTCGCAGCTGCTCCTGAACAACAACCGTTGTCGAGACAATCCGCAGGATCAGGCGCTCACTCACGACTGTTGGGCTCATTCCATAGAAGATGACGTCGGGGCCAATAGGATCAGGCCTCTCATGATATTCACCGACACGTGGTGTTCCTCCGGATCCTTCGCCGCCAACGGCACGATCGTTCACACGGGCGGGTGGCGGGACGGCGCCAGAGTCATCCGTTACTTTTTTCCTTGCTACGACGCCTCCTGCGACTGGAACGAATCGAAGGCTTCGAACCTTCTCGTCAATCGCGGGTACGCCGCCAACCAGATCCTTCCGGACAACCGCGTCATCGTGGTGGGAGGCACTGGCCAGTTCAACTACGAGTTCGTGCCCAAGAGGCCCGGCGAAGGGACATTCGCCCTGCCATTCCTCAGCCAGACCAGAACCAGCAGCCAGGTGGAGAACAATCTGTACCCATTCCTGCACCTCTCCTCCGACGGGAACCTCTTCATCTTCGCCAACCTCTGGAGTATTTTCATATTGACTTGTCATCTTCTATTTTCTCTCATTCACTTTTTTTTTTCTTAATTTTACTTATTTTGCTCTTACCTTATTTCTCTTCTTTTATTTAATACATACTAAACTAATAATTTATTCTGGTAAAAATAATAGGACGTTGTTTTTATCTCTACTTTATTTTTCAAAATTCACATGGTACACCTATGTTTATCTTGTGAGCTTCAAAATGGCTTATAAGAAATTTTAGAATTTAATTTTATCACATAGAACAACATATAACCATGGATAATGGACCGTTTGTTCTATTTTATTATTTTTTATTATATTTATAGAGCCTATAAATGTTATATTTTGATTATTATGGATTAAAAGAGTTTAAAATTATCTATTATATTATTTATTTAATTTTTATTAAATATATTTTTTAACTTCATCAAAGTGTTATGTTTCTACAAATGTGTTCAAGGGTATGTGTGGAATCCTCCTTGGGTAGTGGCTTGAAATATTGATCCGAGCACTATTGTTCATCACTATTATATAATAGAGGACCTATGGGTATTACATACTCCATTGGCTAGTGTACCCTGGTTCTATCACAAAACTTCAACCTGCAAAAAATATGAAGCTTCCCTGTTTTAGTAAACCTACAAATTTTTTCCATAAAAGTGAGCATATAGAGGAAGACTTCCTCATCACAAAAAAAATTGCATGCACCACACTGTTAGGAAAAATTATACACATGTCTGTGACAATTAGGAATTATTTCATTGACCTTTATGTTAGTGGCAGTAACAGTTAGTAATAGTCATCAGTAATAGTAAATTAATGTGGGTTTGTCAATGAAAAATAGAACCAACAGAGTCAATAACTACATAGTACAAAGAATTCCAAGGTGAGCATCTAAACAATGTCAATAATTGCAGTACAGGTGATAGGGATAGAGATAGGATAGTGACAAGAGTGGTCAATAGTCTAAACATACAGGGTAGAGAAAATTGGCACAGTACCCAACTTTTAAACCCAATATTCACTTTAAAAAATAAATTGAATTTTTACTCAAAAAAGGATATCTCTTCACTCAGATCTCAGATTGAGTCCATAATTTAGTATATAACTCTACATTTTATTTTAGACAAAATTTTCATTGGCAACTCTTAGTAAAATTTTGCATCAATTTTCCAAAATTAGCAGTTTTTTATTTTTCATGCTATGGCCATAACTTCCCAATGGCCATTCAATTTGATCCAAAAATTTAGGGACTAGAAGTAGTTCATTATTCTGCATCAAAGACTCTCAACAACCCACCTATGAATTTTTACATCCAAGTTGAATAAATTACCCAACCATCGAGTTGCACCAAACTAGGAGATCACAAAAAGTAAAAGAAGTATATGTCTTCCCTAGGAAAATTGACCAAGTTGAAACAAACTTCTTCAGCTTTCGGATTACCAAATACAATTCAAGAAATTGGCCAACAAAACTAGAGGATTGAATGAAGTGTTCTTTATGAGTTGTTTCATTAGTTGAAAGCACGAGGATACGGAAACAAAAAGGAATATGCCACAAGAAAAGAACAAGAAAGAACATATACAAATTGACACAAGATAAAAGCAATATGAAATATGGTAATCTCTTTATTGATACGCTTTTTAAATTGTGTTACAATACGTCTCCTTCCTTTTTAGGGGATAGGAGCGTCAAATATGTTTCTCGTCACAACATCCATGGATAACAATCCTTCTTCCGCGTGCCCACATGTAAGATGGGCGGACCAAAACGTCGCCGCCGCTTGTGTATATGATTCTTTGCTCCTTCCTGCTCCTCTACTGTCAGAAACCTGCATTCAAAGAAACAAAAAATATTAGTAGCACCTACAGATAGAATAAAGCATGTATTTCCCAAGGCCTACTGTTAGTGTATGCATGAAAATATTAAAACGACTATCAAATGACCTCGGATTGACCTAAAATTTTGACAGAAGCATAAATATATTATCAGAAGACCACTGCAAAAAGAACAGTCTAGAAATTCCTCACAGATTTGTATTCGCTCCAGGGTGGGACGAATAGGCCTGCAATAATTTGTCAGAAAGCACCCTCTTCAATGTCCTACTTAGGAAGCTCCAAATGACCTGCAAAGTTGGGGTTAGCTAATTGGGGGTGTTTTGGGAAGACCCAGATGGTCAGATTTCTCCAATTTTGCCTCTAGGACCCAGATTTTGCTGGTGCCATCTGCAAGTTAGTGAAGGCGGGAAATGACAAAAACCTGGTCAAAATTGCTCAGAATGAAATGAAATTTGAACTGTAACCTATTTAACATATCTAGAATAAAATGCAAAAGAAAAACCAGAGAAATCTATCACAAATTTCTAATCATCCCGGGGTGGGGCGAATAGGACTGTGACAGTTTGGGGAGCGCTCGGGGGCAGGACGCCCACCGTTTGGGACACTTGTTTTGGCACCAATCCACTTGGGATGGGTCCAAAACTGATTATGGGGTGTTGTCGACAAATTTTGTGGAATAGTTGTGGCCAAAAATTGGGTTTTGGGTCCGGATTCGTGCTTCCAATAGTCACCCAATAACCTCCCTTTCGAATGAGAGATTAAGGATGTGAAGGCACAAATCGCAAGTAGGTATGTAAATTGGCAGCACTTCGTTGCTCAAATGCTCCTTCTCTGTATATCTTTTGGGTGAGAAAACTCACCAATTTATAGACCTTAGGGTCTCCTTGTTTGAATTGCGCATGCGAGGGCGCCACTTGAGTTAATTGTCCTATTTTCAGAGAAAAGCTAATTCCCTGATTTAGAATCTCCTTGCATGAGGTCTCTAAAATAAAGACATGCATGACTGAAGTCTCTCTTCTTGAATAAAAGCTATTCCTCGCAATTGCATGGCCTGAAGCCTCAGTTAACTGGCGGAGTTACCGAGGTTTGACTTTTTGCCAGTCAAACTTGCTATTCGCCTCACCCTGGGGCGAATGCTGCTATTCGTCCCTGGGTGGGACGAATGCCAGTTTGTATTCGTCCCTGGGTGGGACGAGTAGAGAGCAAGGTGCCAAAAAGGTGCCAAATTGACCTCTGACCTCTAAAACTACTTTTGGAAGTGGTTAGGACCACTGTTTAACCTCTGGGGGCTGCCCTAGGGGCTGTGTGTGTCAATGCGATCAGCGCTTGTTGTCACATAATCGGATTGGTGTTGTTTTGGTGTCTACAGATGCCCCTTTTTGGGAAGCGTTGTGCAAGGCACAACATCGAGCAAAAATAGATAACCAAAGCACTAATGATTAGGGTTTCTTAGTAACCTAACCAACTCTTGATGCCCCAAGTATGGAAAGGGCACGCATTCTTGAATCCTTGCTTCTGACGAGCTAAGGAACTTAATTCAAGTGTTAACCTTGTTCGGTGAGGTGTTACTTGAGCTTGGACATTGATCGAGTCATGAATAGGCAAAGGGCGCAACCTTTTGTCTATGGGAACCTTGAGTTCATGATTCACGAATGCCAAGTGTTTGATCAGCTTGTGATAATTGCTTGTTTGTTGCCCCAAGGAGGGGCACGATTGTCTTTGTCAATGATCCTTTGAATGCGTGTCATTTCCATGATTGGGTATATTGTTGTTGATTGGCGACTAAGTGTGACTACCCCCTCAAGCGACGAATCGATGAGGGAATGACCGACATGAGAAAAGCGACGAGTCGCTTGACCCAAGATGACTTAGGTAAGGGTGCCTTCAGTTGTTTACCATTGAATGCGAAAGCAGTTTTTGAACATTCTGACCTATTTTTGGTGGGTTTTAACCCTTTTTGTGACGCCATTTGGAGCTAAAATTGGCAAAAATCCATCCTCCCGTGGAGCGGTCCAGCTATGATAGCCTTCTTAGGGAGTAGGATAGTGACAATTTGTAACCCCAACATCTATTTTGGATGCCAAGAATGTCAGGCGCAAAAGCGCCTTCGTTCGGCAATGTTATTGCTATTTTTGGATGGGTTTTGACCCGTTTTGGTGACGTCATTTGGGGATGAAATTCTCAAAAATTCATCTTCCCGTGGAGCGGTCCGGCTATGGTAGCCTTCTTAGGGAGTAGGATAGTGAGGATTTGTGACCCCGACATCTATTTTGCATGCCCGAAATGTCAAGTGCAAAAGCACTCTGATCGGACACTTTTAGGGCTTGTTTTGGTGCATTTTTGTGCATTTTTTTGCTGTTTTTGAAATTTTTGCTCTGTATTCATCCCTGGGTGGGACGAATTCCTATTTAGTATTCATCCCAGGGTGGGACGAGTGCTAACCAGAGTGCTCATCCCAAGGGGGAACGAGTACAAGCTCAAAAAGCCTATTTAAAGGCCAAAACTGAGTTTTGGGCTCATTTGCATTTGTTTTTCTTGGCGATTTGGAGCTCTAAGGAGGAGGAGGTCAATTCTACGAAGCGAAGCACTACCAAAATTTTCTTGTGACCATGAGTTCACACACCGGATCGAGCGGTGGAGCCGAAGCGATACCAGTGAGTGCCCTTCCTCTTTATTATTTTGTGTTGCAATTGGAAAATCGCAGTTTGCTTATTTCTTATGTTTTTTGTTTTTTGGTTTTTTCAAATTGTAAAAATGAAACCCTAGTCTATGAACACTTAACTGAAAACTTAAGTTAACCCTAGTTAAACAAAGATCAAAATTTAGTTGAAAACTGAGCTTAGAAACTTAGTTTAGAACATAACTTAAAAACTTCATTGAACCTGAATGGAACCAAGATCAAAACTATAGGTTAAAAACGTAGGGTAAAACTAAGCGGAAAGCATAGCGTGAACCCTAGTTAACTATTGTTTGTTTTTTTTTTTTAATTTATCAATTAGAGTTAAAAACCCTAGACCGACAATATTTTTAATTTTTTTTTTGTTAATTTATCAATTAGAGTTAAAAACCCTAGAATCGACAAATTATATTTTGATTTTTGTTTTTTTTTAATTTATCAATTAGAATTAAAACCCTAGAACTAACAAATTATTTTTAATTTTTGTTTTGTTTTTAATTTAATCAGTTAGAGTTAAAAACCCTAGATCTGACAAATTAGGTTTTTTGAATTTTTTTATGTTTTTGGCTATACATTTTGATGCATTGTTGTATATTCATTGTTAGTGTTGTACAATTTTTCATTGTTTTAATGTTTTTATGTTGTTTTCTTTTGCAGGTTGTGAAGAGCCGATACCGGGTGCCTACTATTTTCACTGAAGCGCGTGCGATGCTGACTTTGGCTGACTGGGACTGGCTTGACGCCCTTGGGCTCAAGCAGGTGACTCGACTAGAGCCGGTGGTCGAGGATCGAGCCTATCTGATGGCCCTGATCAACCTGTGGGATCCCCGGACCAATACCTTCCATCTCCCAATAGGGGAGATGATGGTGACCTTGGAGGATGTCTATCAGATTCTTCGGATTCCAATAGATGGACTGCCGATCCGGACGACGCCATGGGATCGAAGGACAGCAGTACTGATACGTTATTTTGGGCATGGAGAGGAGTTGGGTGTGGAGAGCCCCATGGAGAGGGTGGAGAGTGATTGCTAGATTGGTGGCATACTGGTGCGATGGTGGCTAGAGAGGGGTGTGTTGGGAGTGAGGCACGCATTACTCATGGGCCTCATTTCCAACATGTTGCTCCCTGACTCTTTGGGCGTGAGGTTCCCGTGGAACCTGCTAGAGGTGGTGTTCAGGTTGGTGGAGTGTCCGATAGATGCTCCGATGATTATGAGATGGGGACAGACTCTACTGGCATAGCTCTATGATGAGTTGTACGAGGTCCGCTACCGAAAGTGGAAGGGGATCAGTTGTAGCTACTTGTTGCAGTGTTGGGCTTGGCAGCACATAGCAATGGAGAGGCCGATGGGGCTGCCCTGGATGACTGAGGGGAGATGGCAGACCGAGAGATTGGATACGGGGTACTATGGTGGAGGTCGGAGGAGCAGGGTCAGAGTCGATGATGGGCAGGTGTCGTAGGGCACTATGTCGATGCCTTCGCTCGACTTACTCTAGGGGAGGTGTTCGGCGCCCCTACCAGACTGTCTAGCCTAGCCTGAGGCTGGAGAGTGGCTCCGATGGGTACGAAGGGGGCGGTGGCTGATTGGATGGCATGGGACTGAGTAAGAGTTCTTCCCATATGGTCGAGTGACCCGATAGTTTGGGGTGTACCAGGGGATGCCTGGTGAGCCCGTGGTCTATCGACATCGGGGGGATGAGAGGACTTTGGACCGGCCAGTCATTGCGCCACTTGGCGAGGATTCAGATACGGCTATTGATATCCTAGATGTGGATGACATCGGGGTTACTACTGAGTATGAGCAGTGGTGGACTCTACGATGATGGCGAGGTGAGGGGCCTCTAGGGGGGTGAGGGGATGAGGGTGCAGAGGCACCAGATGAGGGTTGGGGTGCTTTGCATGATGATGCAGACATGGTGGAGGTTGAGGATGTTGGAGGGGAGTTTGGGGTACCGGATCAGCCGGAGATGCAGGACGTCCTAGAGTAGTGGGAGCTAGAGCAGGCTGCTATCCCGGATTCGCCTATGCCTCAGGCAGGTTCGGAGGATGTGGAGGCAAGACATGGTGCTGAGATAGCATGATTGGAGGACCTACTATGGAGATGAGATGGGGAGCTAGGAGAGGCTTTGCAGGAGAGAGATCTCTTACGGACTCAGCTGGAAGTGGGAGAATGCATGGGCTACGTCCCATCATTAGGAGGGGGATACCGATGCTGCATAGGAGAGGGATCTCCTACGGGCATAGCTAGCACAGCGTGATGATGTAGTAGCTTACTACCATCTGAGAGGCAGAGTGGGGTCGATGGGAGTCAGAGTGGTGTCGACATCGGATGGATATGGAGGGAGAGATTATCCACCTTGGTGGGTGGATACCTGAGCCCCCTGGAGGTGGCTCTTCACGTCGGATGAGAGACAACGATACTGAGCAGTCAGCATCGTCTCATCGTAGGTGGCTAGATGAGGGAGGCACTAGTGGGCATGATGTAGGGGTGAGCAGCAGTCACCCTGAGAGGTCCCATAGGACCCACACCACGGGGGGTAGTTCTCGTCGCACCGATCCTACATGATCATGGTGGCCGACGCCCTAGGCTTGGGGGTTTTTGAGTTTTTGGCTTTTGTTGCGGGGTCAGAGGACCGGTTCATTGTAGCCTATGGGCATTTTTGTTATGATATATATACAGATGACTCTTTTTTGGTGTTTATGCACTTTTCATGGTTTGTTTTTATGTACATGTATTTACATTGATGTATGCAAATGCTATTATGAATGCGATGTTTCTAATTTGTATGATGTATGCATATGGAATGAATGAAATGAGTTGTTGATAACTTGTCGATGGCACCATAGATTGTGCAAGATTTGACTGGCTTGTTGTACTAATGGGATGACTTTGTGGAATGACTTTGCATGTGAAAACTTTGTTTTTGTATTTTGCATATTTTTTGATGGTGATGTACGGAATGAAATGTACCAGTTGTTTTAAAATGTAGTTAAGCTTTTCTGAGATTCAGATATTTTAACTAACTAGCCAAGACTGTACATTTATCTCGCAAGACTTTTGAACAAGGTATAAATCCGACTTGAATTTAACCAAGTTATTTCACATCCCTGTGTGTGCAATTGAGTTCGTTTATGTGGTATTTGTCAGGATACCGCCAGTGCCAGATAGGCTATCAACCAAACCTGTACTGAGGATCACCTAATTAGCTCCACTAACTCCATTGTTGTATTTAGTAAGATTAATCCATGGGACAATCTAAGGTACCATAAGCTAGCTCATCCACATGCAAACATTGGTCTACGCACACGCAAAGCTAATGTGACAGACATATCGTCATGCGGTTAGGATACCACCATTGCCAGGTAGGCTATCCACCAAACCCGTAATGAGGATCACCTAGATGGTTTTTCGAATGCTGAGAATTCCAGAGATTCAAGTTCAGGCTATGTATTTGCTCAATGGTTTGGGATACTTGCTCGTATATATAGTGATGAAAATCACTATTTATTTTTCTCTTTGTTTTTCTTTTTGAGCAAGGATTTTGAATAGTGGTGATAACCACTATTATTTGATTTTGTATTTTGAGCTTTGTAAGGTTGAGCTTGTGAATGGCCTTGATCCTGTTAGGCCTTGGGGATGACTACCCATCCTATTCAAGGACGTGTAGTACGAATCCTTATGACTTTGGGAACCAAGGGGATGATGGAGATTATGAAGTAAGGGCATTGATATTTTAGGCCTTGGGGATGACTACCCATCCTATTCAGGGACGTGTAGTATGAATCCTTACAACTTTGAGACCAAAGGTGAGTGGAGATGGTTGTGATGATGGTTTGTTGGAATTTTGTTTTTGAATGGCATTGATCCTTTTAGGTCTTGGGGATGACTACCCATCCTTGGCAAGGACGTGTAGTACGAATCCTTACAACTTTGGGGACCAACTATGATTGGGATTTGTGGGAGTGGTGAAAACCACTATTTATTATGGGGAATGGATAGGGAAGAGCTCGTCCTTTTGTCAATTCTCAGCATTCTGGAACCATTCGCACAGGGGGATGAATAGGCTAATCTTTCACCTATGGTACCCTAGACTGCTTTGTAGGTTTCTCTTGCATTCACACAACTTAGGAATTATTTTATGTGTTTTAACTTGTGTAGGGATGTTACGTAACAAGGCATGATCCAAGTAAAACTTTCCCATGTAAAATCTGTTTAACTATGTACAGTTTTTGGCTAGAAATTTAAAGACAGTTGAATGATGAAAACCCTATATACATTAGGAGACAACTGACTATGCTAAAAATGGTGATGGTGTTATTCTGGATGTATGCATTTATGAAAATGGATTTGATGTGGAAAATGATGGAATTGCCAAGTAATGACAGTCTATGGTGCTTTTGACTTGTATGACCTAGCAAATATGCAATGTATGGATGCGATGCCTAATGCAACCTATATTTTTGTATTTTGATTTTTATGAGTATGCATGGAATTGAAATGCAATTTTTTTGTTATTTTTTTTATTATTAATTTTTGTTATTTTTGATGATTTTATTGTTTTTGTTTGTTTTTGAATATTTATTTTGACCAAGCAGTTATGGTAACCCTTGGAGCTTTTGGTGTTGACCAAAGGGTTTATGGATACCTTTGGAGCTTTTTTGGGTTGACCAAAGGGTTTATAGATACCTTTGGGGCATTTTGGGTTTGACCAAGCGATTATGGAAATCCTTGGAGCTTTTGGTTTGACCAAGAGATTACAAAAATCCTTGGAGCTTTTGGTTTGACCAAGAGATTACGAAAATCCTTGGAGCTTTTGGTTTGACCAAGAGATTACAAAAATCCTTGGAGCTTTTGGTTTGACCAAAGGGTTCATGGACCCCTTTGGGGCATTTTGGGGTTTGACCAAGCGATTTTGGTCTAGCCCCGACATGTCTTTGTAGGACCATGCAAAAACCTCCTTCTTCTCTTTGAGAAGGGCAATGTAGTCGGCTTGCTCTTTGGGGGATAGACTTACCCCCAACTTGATGATTTGCAAATTCACTAGATCTGAGCCGATGTCTACGTCAGTCATCTCCTCGATCGACATGTGGGACCCGTCCTCCAACTGGTGTGGAGTTGGGATCAAGTGGATATCATTTGCTGAATTTAGATCATCGTTCGGAACATCAAGTTCCTCTTTAGCATGGAAGACATCCTGAGTCTATCCTGGGGTGAAATGGAACATTCCTCCACAAGGCCAGTACTCTGATGGGGATGGTGGTGTGTCAGCGTGATCCCAGTCGATAGCATCTAGGTCTAGATACAATGACCGTGTTGGGTCGGTTGGATCATGGATGGGGGTGGTTAGATCAATGGAGATCATGTTGATGAAATGATTGTGGTCTCCATTACCATGGGTGTTATAACTCGGACATCCTAGATGATCTGTGTGCTCCGGATCTGGCTCTGTGGGCACTGGCACAAATGGATCAGCCCTATGCATGAGAGATGAAGACAGGGTCTGCCCTAGGCACTGATGGTTTGATAGGGTCTCCAGGCGGAAGATGCTCTCTGTGTACCTAGAGTGGCGGGTGCAGTAATTGCTATAACTGCATCGGGTTGAGGTGCCACCTATGCCTTGGCCCTATGTGTAAGTGTTCAAACATGTCATCTATGTCCAAAGGGTATCGTTGTTGCATCTGTCGCATATGGTTGAGATAGGCCATCTCAGTTTCATCTTCGTAATCACTGTCAGAGATCCAAAGGCCTTCGTTAGCTCCAATAGCTACTTGCGACATATGAGGCTCATCTTGTTCGAGAAAATTAATGTGGTCCCATCGAGGTTGTTTCACTCTCTACGGGGGGACCTGATTCTCTTGAGGTGGCATATGCTCAAATGGAGCATCCAATGGGAACATTGTCAGGAAGCTTTCCTGATCATCATCCATGGGATATACTTGTGAATGATTGCTATCAGACTCGAAAGGATCCCAAGGGGCTACCTCGTACTCCGACTCATCCTCTGAAGACCCTTCTTGGTCTTGTCCATATCCCTCTTGTGGGTGAGTCCTTGAATTTTCTCCTTGTTTGGTCGAAGGGAAAGGGTTGTTATGGTCAACAAGGTTGGTTGTTAGCAATGGGAGATAATCTCCCAATGTATAGTTTGTGTTAGGATTGGCATATGGATCTGATGCCAACCCATCCTTGTTGCCTATCCCTAGGCCTTGCATGTTCTCCACCAAGATGTCTAGGGGCAAGGGGTGGTTGAACCCTACTCCTGACTTGTCATACGACATTTGATATCTCGGTTGGCAAAGAACACGCACTCCTTGCTCATACCTACCCAACCCATATCCATGCCAATTGCATTGGCCTAGATATCTTAAAGCAAAATTAGGGTTGGATAGATAGTTGACATCCTCAACAAAGGGCTCTTCATCTTCATCTTCTTGCATACAAATCTCAACGCCATTATCCAGGCCCCCATAAACAAAGTTTGTCTGATTGGGTGGGTAGCCTAAAGGAACCACTGAGCCGATGGGGAGTCGAGGCCTCCCCATGTCTTGCATGGACTCAAGTGTGGGCGTTGCTACAATGTTCCTCACTAGATACTCCCCTAGGCCCATGCTGGCCATTTCAACGGTGACCGTTGGTGGTTGAGGGGAAGCGAATGGGAGTCCTTCCTGAGTCCACTCCATGTGGGGTGAACTAGGCATCTCGACTTCCATTCTGCTAGGCATCTCTTCTGTCGAGATGGTTGAGACTAGAGGTGGTTCTTCTTCTAAGGGTTTCTTTCCCTTGTCCTTGGATGTGGCCACCGTAGGTGGCATCATTGTGGAAGGACTAGTGGAAGAAGATGGACCCGACTGAGGACTCGATGGATTAATCAATGGAGATGCCTACGGAATCGGACCCTGTTGAGATGGATTCAACTGAAAATCCAAATGTGTTGATGGAAGGGTCGATTGCGGCATGAATTGCACTGTATTGCAGTATTTGAAGGGCTCCAAGTCCACCGGGACTACATGCACCTATCCTTCAAATGTATACTTTAGGCACTGATGAGCTATTGAAGGGACACACTTCATGTCCCGAATCCAAGGCCGGCCCAACAAGATATTATAAGCCATCTCACCTTCCAAGATGTGGCACAATGTATGAATAGTCTTTTGTCCCACTTGGATAGGTAGGACAATTGTGCCAACTATCGAGCAGATTGCATCATTGAATGCTCGCAGTGTGTAAGTGGAGGCCACGATATGAGATGCTGGCAACTTCAAATGCTTCGAGCTGTTGTAGTGATGATATTACTGGACGAGCCAGTGTCCACCAACACTCTCTTATACGGAATCCCGTTGACCCGCATGATAACGTGCAGGGGTGGATCCGCCACATCACCAGTCACTATTTTCAATTCATCTTCTCTAAAGGTGATGACTGGTTCTGTACATTGTTTTACATGCCCCACAAAATTGTTGAAAGAGTTCGCTTCATGGGGCTGCAGCTCGATAGCTTTTAAAATCTCCATTAGAGCCTCCCGATGGGGCGCTGATTGTTGAATTAGCTCATATATGGAGAGCCTAGCCGACGTGGTCCTTAGACTTTGGGTAAGTCTAGTTCGAATCATGGCCATTGGTCTAGGCAGGGGAAGTTGCGTAGGGTGTTGTTGAGCTTGTGACGTTGATGGAACCTCTCTTGTGGCTGCCACGGGAGCAGCTCCTGGGTACTTCTTGTTCCTAGTCACTATGCTTATCATCCCCACATATCCCTGCATAGGGCAATTCTGTTGCACCTCATTGACTTGAAGGGGTTTTTCCTGTGCCTCATGGGTAGGCAAGGGGTCTCTGAATACTCCCATATGTTGGTTGTTTGGCGCTACGGGGTTGTCCACCGCCAATGTCTTGTTGTCAATGAGATCTTGTACCAAACCTTTGAACTTCCAACATGCGTTAAGATCATGTCCTTTACGCCTGTGGAACCTACAGTACAAGTCCTCTCTATACCCTTTAGGCTTCGGTGCATTGGGATCTATAGTTTGAATCTCTGGAAGGTTGATCAAGTTCGCCGTTGACAAGCGGTCAAACAAAGAGTCCCTGGACTCTGTGTAAGGAGTAAATTGTCGCCTAGGGCGATGCTGCTGATTTTGCTCCTACCTTTGGTTTTCTCTCTCATAGTTGTTGGGAGGCACCGCTTGATAGTTAGCCTTTTGAGGTTGTGTTGCTTGTGCAGGCTTAGGGACATTGATGGCAACCTGATTAACCACAGCGGGTTTCGGTTGCGTGGTCCCTGGTTTAGTGTTCTTTGTCCATTCTTTCTTCTTAGGTTTGGCGATCTCGCCATCCTGTATCTTAATCTCCTCAATGACTCTGGCTTGTGCCAGAGCTTCCTCTAAACTGGCATATTGTTGCAGCTGCAATAGCATGGAGATTGATCTCAAACAGCTTTTTGAGAACATTTGGGTCAGATCTGACATGGGAGGGAGGTAAGGCAGCTTTGAAAGCAACGTCCTCCACCGGTTCCCGTATGCCACCATGGTCTCTTCCTCATACTCTTGAGGCTAGCTAGGTCACTTAATGACGCCTTTTTCTTAGTGTTGAAGGTGAAGCATTCGAGGAACGCGTCCACTAGCTGATCCAAGTTACTGATGCTATGTTTTGGTAATTGGGTGAACCAATCCGAGGCAGGGCCTACGAATGTGGTTATAAATGTTCTTAATAACAAAGCATCATTGTCCTGAATACCAAAGCACTGGCTCAGGAATCTAGTCACATGCTCTTGGGCATCCTCCTCCCCTCTAAAGAGTGCCAACTGGGGCAGCTTAAAGTGTTCCGGGTATGGAGGTGCCGACACTGACGGATGCACAGGATGACTACGGAGTTGGCGTAAAGTGGGCTTTTGGGGCCCAGAAGTCTTGATCTCCATAGACTCTAAGCGCTCTAGCAGCGCTTTATATGCATCAGAGGATTTAATTTCTTCCTCCTTAGTTTGCTCCCATTGTGGGTTGCGGGGAACTTGAGGCCTATTGAGAGGTAGCTGGATAGCACCCCCTCTGCCTTGATAGAGCATTTCAGCCCGCTCTTCTTCTTGTTCATACTCCTCATAAGCTTCCTGAGGAGTGGCTGGCCGAGACCTATACACATGGGTGGGTGCCCGCGGAGGGTGCCCATCATTGTTTCGGGGAGTGGCCTCCCGCTCAGGTCTAGGAGGTCTCGGAGGCAATACTTGATAAGGTCGCATGGACCTCTCTCGTACCAAAGGGTTATGCCTCTCATACACTTCTACTTTATGCGCGCGAGGGTTTGGAACCTTCGCAGGCACATTGTTATGAAGCAATTCGGCTGTCTGACGCTGAATGCGCTCTTTGTTAAGCCGACAAAGATGCTCTAACTATTCTTGATCTTGCCTAAGCTGCGTGATTTGCGCTTGGCGGGTGGCATGTTTGGCAAATGCCAAGTCACTTTGTTTCATTGTCTCTTGTTTAGGAAGCCTAGATGCCTCTCCTACATGTCTATCTCGGTCGTGGTGATCCGAGACCTCTATGGGTTGCTTTCCTCTGTCGAGGTTAGCTGCATTAACCCGAGGCTGTAGCCTCAATGGGTGATCTTGATACATGGTAGGCGTGGAGGTACATCGCTCCCGTGCTATGTACTACTCTTGAGGAACGTGGTAATCATCCTCGTCCTCTCTTTCATATGCATAAAAGGTGCGGGCAGAATTGTCTTGCCCTATCTGGAAAGCTTGATACTCTAGACATTGTCTAGTGTTTCTAACAATAATGCGGGGTAGAGGAGGGATGAAGAAATCATGTGGCCCCTCCATTTGGACCCTCTATTGCTCTAGCACTTCATCACTAGGCCACCCATAATGGGCTTCTAAGGGAGGTCTCCTGTCTACATTAAGTGCTACATGTAGGTTCTCTTCTTGAAAGGACCTATGCTGAGTGGGGGTGCCCCTCAAAGAGGTGCCTCTATAGTCTTGTTCTATTATGGCATGATGTGGACTCTCTTGTGTGTCAGGCCACCAAGGCGGGATGACTAAGTCCTCAAGACTATATCGGAGGTGACTTGTCCCCCTTGGTGCACTTTCTGCAGTGCTTGCCCGTGATTGGGCTCGGCTACGAGTGAACACCATGGTGATGTGCTCCTAAAGATGAGTAGATTTTTATCTCTTTTAGGATTTTTTATGCTACACTTAAACAGAAAGGAAACACACAATCAATGCAATGGTTATCTCATTTAAAGATTTAAAAGTGTGCCCTAAAATCTGGTTTTAGTGTGTTTTGATGTTGTTTTGAAAGATTTTTGAAAGAATGTTTAAATGCAAAATGAGGGCTCTTATGACTCCCAAAAAATGGTCACCCCTTCGATATACCATTGCCAGACCGATATACCAACCTCTCTATATACCCGCCCTTACGTGAGGGAAACTATTGGTACGTGAGAGCAGATGGTACGTGGAACATAGGCGGTACTGAAGGGGGATCACTCTGTTTATGACACCTACCATAGAAGACTTATCCTCATGCATTGGGAATCACCCCCGCTACACTTGGTCAGCTTTCATCAGGATTTACGTCTAGCAACAGTCACGATCGGGGTAATGTATGCAATATCTCAAGCCAAAGTGATGATGGAATCCACCTTTGGTCTTGCTCAAGGGTTGGGGTTTTACGACCAACTCCTTGTTGTTTCAGTTACCACGTGGTGTGTGGGGTTCCTTTTAAGTTGCATAAATGAAGCAAACAAGCATTCAAACTCTCCTATGCAAGCAAATAACCAGAGAACATAAAGCAAAGAATTGACAAAAGGTGTTTAAGACCTCTACCTCTTCTCTGCCCAAATCGGATGTCTCTGAATTTCTGCTCTGAAATAGTCCAGCGTTGGAAAACTTGGTACCTGTAAGCAAAAGAACAAGCAACTTTAATCAGAAATTTAATCTTAAAAATCAAGGGACAGAGGTCCCACCGTGATCGCCACTGAAAGCACGAGGATACGAAAACAAAAAGGAATATGCCACAAGAAAGAACAAGAAAGAACATATACAAATTGACACAAGATAAAAGCAATATGAAATATGGTAATCTCTTTATTGATATGCTTTGTAAATTGTGTTACAATACGTCTCCTTCCTTTTTAGGGGATAGGAGCATCAAATATGTTTCTCGTCACAACATCCATGGATAACAATCCTTCTTCCGCGTGCCCACATGTAAGATGGGCGGACCAAAATGTCACCACCACTTGTGTATATGATTATTTACTCCTTCTTGCTCCTCTAATGTCAGAAACCTGCGTTCAAAGAAACAGAAAATATTAGTAGCACCTACAGATAGAATAAAGCATGTATTTCCCAAGGCCTACTGTCAGTGTATGCATGAAAATATTAAAACGACTATCAAATGACCTCGGATTGACCTAAAATTTTGATAGAAGCATAAATATGTTATCAGAAGACCACTGCAAAAAGAACAGTCTAGAAATTCCTCACATATTTGTATTCGCTCCAGGGTGGGACGAATAGGCCTGCAATAATTTGTCAGAAAGCACCCTCTTCAATGTCCTACTTAGGAAGCTCCAAATGACCTGCAAAGTTGGGGTTAGCTAATTGGGGGTGTTTTGGGAAGACCCAGATGGTCATATTTCTCCAATTTTGCCTCTAGCACCCAGATTTTTCTGGTGCCATCTGCAAGTTAGTGAAGGCGGGAAATGACAAAAACCTGGTCAAAATTGCTCAGAATGAAATGAAATTTGAACTGTAACCTATTTAACATATCTAGAATAAAATGCAAAATAAAAACCAGAGAAATCTATCACATATTTCTAATCATCCCGGGGTGGGGCGAATAGGACTGTGACAGTTTGGGGAGCGCCCGGGGGTAGGACGCCCACCGTTTGGGACACTTTTTTGGCACCAATCCACTTGGGATGGGTCCAAAACTTATTATGGGGTGTTTTCGACAAATTTTGTGGATTTTTGTGGCCAAAAATTGGGTTTTGGGTCCGGATTCGTGCTTCCAATAGTCACCCAATAACCTCCCTTTCGAATGAGAGATTAAGGATGTGAAGGCACAAATCGCAAGTAGGTATGTAAATTGGCAGCACTTCATTGCTCAAATGCTCCTTCTCTGTATATATTTTGGGTGAGAAAACTCACCAATTTATAGACCTTAGGGTCTCCTTGTTTGAATTGCGCATGCGAGGGCGCCACTTGAGTTGTTTTCCTATTTTCAGAGAAAAGCTAATTCCCTGATTTAGAATCTCCTTGCATGAGGTCTCTAAAATAAAGACATGCATGACTGAAGTCTCTCTTCTTGAATAAAATCTATTCCTCACAATTGCATGGCCTGAAGCCTCAGTTAACTGGCGGAGTTACCGAGGTTTGACTTTTTGCCAGTCAAACTTGCTATTCGCCTCACCCTGGGGCGAATGCTTCTATTCGTCCCTGGGTGGGATGAATGCCAGTTTGTATTCATCCCTGGGTGGGACGAGTAGAGAGCAAGGTGCCAAAAAGGTGCCAAATTGACCTCTGACCTCTAAAACTACTTTTGGAAGTGGTTAGGACCACTGTTTAACCTCTGGGGGCTGCCCTAGGGGCTGTGTGTGTCAATGCGATCAGCGCTTGTTGTCACATAATCGGATTGGTGTTGTTTTGGTGTCTACATTAGTGTCTTGAAGGATGATGTTCTAGCTAAGGTCAAGATGTTTAAACCATAAAAAATGATGCAAACTATTAGTTTGGCCTAGTTGGATGAATACAAATTTGTATCCCAAATGAGGACATCTAAATTTCCACAAACTAGATCTTTTCCTCCAAAATTCTAAAATCATAATAAAACTAAAACTTCTTCCTCCAAACATTTGACTACAAAATAAATGGATGCATGATGTCTTCAAGGTTTGTTCTACAATTGAAAAATATGTTTGTAGATATAGGTGCACCCAAAAGAAGTTTTTCCTCATAGACGATGAACCATCCACTAGTGACCAAAGTGATGATGACATGAAACTAGTAGAGGAACCACCCCAAACTAAGGAAGAAATCCAGGAAGAACCACATGTTAAAATTTTTGTTCATGCTCTTGCTAGAATTACTACTCCCCAAACCATAAAAGTTATGGGTTTTTTAAAGACCTACATCTTACCATCCTAATTGATTATGGAAGTACACACAATATTATTTATCCTCGCATTGCCAAGCAAGCTAATTTTTACATACACACATGTAATTCCTTTGAGGTTATGGTGACTAATGGAGGGACATTACCTTGTAAAGGTAAATTTCACAATGTTAAAGTAGAAATTTGGTAGTATGATCTCAAACAATATGTTTTTTATTTCTAACTAGGGGGATGTGATATTGTGTTGCAAGCTCAATGTTTGTTCACATTAGGAATCATCTCATGGAATTTTATAAAGCTTTAGATGCAATTTTCATAGTATAGATAGTCTTATACTCTTCATGTTTCAAAAGCAGGGCCTCCACAAATTATTATCTTAAATTGTATGGAGAAGTTGTTAAAAAAACTTCTCAATGAGTCATAGTTTAAATATTCTTGATCCAACCTCCCCATTTTGAGGTGAATCACGTTCCCATAGATCTATAACTTATTTTGACAAAGCACAATTCTATTTTTTTTGAACCATCAAACTTACCACCTCATTGCTCCTATGACCATAATATCCTATTAGTACTTGGTAGTGTTGCCTAACATCAGACTGCACTGGTATCCTTATGTTGTTAAGTCAAAAATTAAGAAGTTAGTACAAGATTTGTTAAAATCTAACATAATTAAGTTGAGTAATATTCATTACTATTCTATAATATTTTTGGTCTGAAAGAAATATGGGTTCTAGTGTTTGTGTATCAATTACCATGAGCTCAATAAGCTTACCATAAAGGATATGTTTCCTATTCCAATGGTGGATGAAATTTATGGGACTACGCATATCTTCAAATTATACCTTCGCTTTGGGTACCATCAGATCAAGCTCAAGGACGAAGATATTTCTAAAACTACTTTCCATACTCATGAGGGTCACTATGAGTTATTGGTGGTTCCATTTGGCTTGACTAATGGTCCTTCACATTTTAAATCCTCATGAACAACATATTTCATCCATTCCTTCAAAAATTCATCCTATATTTCTTTGATGATATTTTGATGTATAGTTTCTCATGGGAAGAGCACATCACCCATGTGGATTAGACTTTACAACTTTTGGTACAACATCAACTTTATGCTAAGTGGTCCAAGTGTTCCTTTAGGTTGATAGAAGTGAAGTATTTGGGACACATTATCACCAAATATGACATAAAATATGACCCTAAGAAGATATAGGTACTTCAATAATGGCCAAAACCTCACACTCTAAAAGGTATTCAAGTATTTTTGGGGCTTACTAGTTATTACCAGAAATTTATCAATAATTATGGCAAAATTGTAGCTTCCCTTATCTCCATGTTAAAAATGGACTCCTTTAATTGGATTGGACCAGTTGAACAATATTTTCTATATTTAATAAATGCTATGACAACCATATCGATCTTAGCTATACTTGAATTTTCAAAACTTTTTATCATTGAAAGTGATGCTTATGGGTGTGGTATTGGTGTAGTGTCGATGAAAGAAGGGTAGCCCTTGGCACTCACTAGAAAAGTGATCTCTAGTTAAAATCTATGTAAATCCACTAATGCTAAAGATATGCTCATAATTTTGTATGTGGTAAACCATTGGCCACCGTATCTCATTGGGTATAATTTCTACATTAAAACTAACCATCATATCCTAAAATACTTCCTAGAGCAACGGGTTGTCACCCCATAACAACAAAAATATATTTCTAAGCTCATGGGCTATGATTATGATATGACTTATAAAAAGGGTAAGAAGAACATTGTGGCAAATGCTCTCTCTCACCAATTTGAGACTCACAGTTTGCTATATCCCATTTCTTCCCCTATTCCATATTGGATTAATGCTTTGCATTAGAAGGTACTTCAATATTTGAGCTTGCAAAATTTGTTTTCCTCCCTTCACACCGAGCCTACTTCTTACCCTAGCTACACTTAGGATTTCCATGCTTTTACATTCACCAATACCTTGTTTTTCCCCAAATGTATACACTTTGGGAACTTCTCATGAAGAAAATGCATACCTCACCATCTGTAAGCCATTCTGGTTTTCTCAAAATATATGAAAGGCTTAGACACTTTTTTTTTGGAAGGGTATGAAAAAGAACATTCAAAATTTAATGGTAGCTTGTGACACCTATAAATGAATGAAAGTTGAAATGGTTCATTATCTAGGCACTCTCCAACCCTTACCCATTTCTAAATAGATTTAGACTGATATTTCTATGGATTTTATTGAAAGGTTACCTAAGTTTAGGGACAAATCAATTATTTTTGTGGTAGTGAATCATATTTTGAAGTATGCTCACTTTTGTTCCCTCTCCTATCCTTACACTACCTCCACCATTGCCCACATTTTTCTTTATTCCAATTTCACCCATGGCATTCCCACATTCATTACGTCCAACCATGATCCAACCTTTGCTAGTTATTTTTCACAAGAATTGTTTAAGTTGCAGGGAACTCAAATCAAAATAAGTTTAGCTTATCATCCACAAATGAATGGTCAAACTGAGATTATTAATAAATTTTTAGAGACCTACGTTCCTTGCTTTACATTTGATCATCCTACATAATGGGTAAAGTTGTTTCCTTTGACTGAGTGGTGGTATAACACTTCTTATCACACAAATACCAAGGTTAACCCTTATTAAGTTGTTTATGGATGACCTTCACTCATGCCTTCTACATTCTCAATAGCTCCAAGGTCCATGTAGTTGACACTACACTTAGTCAACATGTCGATGTTCTTCACCAAATGAACATGAATTTGGAAGCAACCCAAAATTGGATGCACTAATAGATTGGAAAAAAATTATTCTAAGTGTAGCTTTGATGTGGATGATATGGTTTTCCTTCACTTTCAACAATACAAATAGTCATCCCTATAGCTTTACAGGTGCCACAAACTTGCTGCCAAATACTATAGGCCCTACCAGGTGTTATTGTGGATTGATGCCACAACCTATAAATTGGCCCTTTCACCTACATCCAATATCTATTCTATTTTTCATGTCTCATCTCTCAAGAAGGTTATGGACACCCATGTAAAGGTTCAATATGCACTCCTAAAATTGGATGAAGAAGGATCTATCTTGCTTGAGCCTAAAAAATATTAGATTATTAGACTCACACTCTACACAAACAAATAATTATCGAGGTCCTTGTTCAATGGTGTGGATTCTATACAAAATATGCTACATGGGATTCTCTCCAACAGCTCCAACAACAATTTCCTCTTCTTTAGCTTTGAGGAAAAAGCTTTCTAAAGGGGAAGAACATGTTAGGACTTCATCCTAAAGTTATTTTGTAATTATCATTTCCTTCTATAATCACCTACTTTCAACATGGAGGATCCCATCTATAATATTATTTTATAATATTTTTTAATGTGTGTGACAAGTAAGACACCTAGACAAGTGGGGTCATTTCATGTAATCATTATCAAGATTAGAACTAATATTTGGTAGAATATTCTAGCTCGAGTGGTATTTTGTATGTAAGCCAACTCTTGAGCCTTAGAATAGGGTTGAATGGAGTTTCTATTTAAAATACATGGGACCATGCATAAATGTATCTTTTTACAAATTAATGAAATATTAAAGTAGGTTGCCCCTTGAAGAGACTCGCAATTCAGAGCTATTTTGTGAGAATATTTCAATTTTGCAATTACTTTTTTGCATAGTGTGTTGTGTTATTTGATGATTTTTTTATTATTTTTAGTATTTATGTGAGTGAACTTTATTTTAATACTAGGTTCCTAATAGAAGGATAGAATCTGTCCTTAAATGCTTTTACTAACTCATCACAAGTATCAATGGAATCCTGAGTACGTTGGTGGTTCTATATCAAGACCTCGGTAGTAATTGAAAGCTTAAGCTTAGCAAAAGAGACTTGGCCATGTTTTTAGATTTTGTTATAGTTAAACCAAGTATCCATATCAAGAATCTAGTTGTTGAGGATGTCTATATCTCGAGATCCATCATAGATTTTAATCACATATTTTATTTGAGGGTGATGGTCAGGGGCTAGACAAGGTACACTAGGCCTAGATATATTTGAACCTTATCAATCAAAATTATGATGACTACAACTATGGCAACCATTTATTTTTTCAAGTTAGTATCCATTTGACCCCTAGGGTAAACTAGGAGGGCTACCAAAATCTTCTAAAAAAGAGTACAAAAATTTACCTCGTAGGGCAATTACAATGGTGTTATTTTTCAAGCACTTACAATGAGCCAAATTGTTGCTTCTTAGGCAATTACAAAAAATTTTCCCAATGTAGGTGGGTTACAAAAATTGTAAAATAAATATTAGCCTTGTAGGATTTTACAAGAGCTTTGTCAACTTGGGACAAGCAATAGGCCTTTGCAAAGATTTACAATGATAATGGATTTGGTTTTAACCAAAAGAATCTAAGTGCCTATATTTTTAATATGCATTTTTACAAAAATAATTAACTATTTAAGATGAGTTAAATAATTAATTATTTTATAAATAATTTTTTTTTGACTAAAGAAATTAATCAAAACAAAAGGTACAAATAACTATTTACAAAATAAAAGATAGTTTCACCTCCTCAAAAAGGTGGTTTGCATGAATTTTGAATCACAATGGTCACTATCACACACCTAGAACTATCAAATTGGAAATCTTCATTCAAAGGTCTAGTTTACCATCGAATGTTAATCGAACACGTGCCCACAAGTAGCACAGTGACCATCACATAGGGTTGCTCCTGACCACCGCATGATGGTCGATATTAATTGAAAGCCTCCATCCTTATGAATATGCTCATGCTTCTATAATAATGTCAATGTGGGATAAATAGCCCATTATTTTCAAATGACTCTACCTATTTGGTTTCCTATCAAAATAAATAGTTATGCTCATCCTTCGTAGCTTCTTCGTATGCTATAGATATTGTTTAGCCATGAACATGGCTCCATCATAAAATACAAGTGATAGAAGAGAGAAGTTTTTTGGCCCCAATCAACCTTAGATATATCCATGTGCAAGGGAATTTAATATAATGGTCATAAAAAAATTTGATTTACAAAGGCTTCTTACTCCATCTACAACTCACACAACCATACCTTTACAGCTTCTCCACTACATAGAGTGGCATGTATCCTATAAAAGATAAATATCGAGTGCCTATGAAAATTTTTTATTATCCACTTGATGAGTGCATGATGTAGCGTAAGGTGGAACCCGAATTTGAGAGTGACTTTTATTGGGAAAAACCACCATATGTTGAAAATGCTATTTAGTTATGTTGTTGAATTATTGTGTTTCATCGCTCGAGGATCAAAATTCCTCCTTGGATGATCCTCACATTTGATGAATAGTGGGTTTGATCTATATCAATCCTCCATATTGTACTTTAAAATTCTATGACAAAGCAATTTTTTTTCAGTAGGGACATTAGTCCCACATGTGGAATGTGAGGTGTCCTCTGGTGGTTTAAAATGACAAAGTCCCCCTTTACTACTCAATCACCTCTTGATGGTTAGGATTATCTTTAATGAGAGATCATACGGTCTATTGATGGCCACGTGGCCCTCCAACTAGCCTATTGACTACTTGAAATTCATTATTGTGGTTTAACTATTTCTTAGCATATTGAATCTTCACTAACCAATCCTTTTTTTACTACCTAGTGATCTATTGATAACCTTTTCTCCATTGATGGTGGACTACCACCACTTGACCACTAATTACTTGACTGCCTAATGGTCTTCTAAGCTTCATCGATGTGGGATGCACTCTATCTTATGCCACAAAATTTGACCTATTGGGTAAAAATATTGCTCAAAAAAATATCCTAGAGCAACCAACAATTATGCTAATAAAAAAATATTGTTCACAACAAATTTGAAAAATTACCAAATGGAGAAATTAAAATCACAAATTAAATTTTCAAATCACCAAGTGGAGCACAGAAATGGTGCTTTGATACCAATGAGAAGAAATTTAGACTAAACTAAATTTTATTAAAATACCAAAGTTTAAATATGTATAAAATGCCAAAATACAACCATATTCCCATATCTCGTATGGGGGGACAAGTAGGGAAGTACATAATCAAGTATGCTAACTAACCTAATCGTTCGCTAACCTAAACAACAACTAAATCCGGCTAATAACCAAGAAATCCAACCACATAAAAGAACACATGAAGATTGTTAGCCAAATAATAAAATAACCTAAGAACTATAGAAAAAATGTATGCCTAGGAAAATATTTTTGTAGGCTTCTAAGAAGCGGAATTATTTAACAAAAATACTACCAAAAAGTAATAGCACTAATAATGTTTTTGTGTCCTACCAATACTTTTGCTGCTACTTTTACCACTAAGTTTGAAGTGCCATTTATCATTCTTATCATTTCAAATTAGGGTTATGATCTTTTTTTTTTCCTATATCTATATTTATTGTCCTACACTTTTTTATTTTTATCCATTAAAGTACAAAAAAAAGGAAACAACACATTTTTTAATAGCATTAGGGTATCGTTTATAGTATTGCATGTCATGAAAAAACAAATATATTTATGTTAGGACTTATTTAATTGCATCACCTTATTAAACCTATTCCTTACAAGTAATTGTCTTTTACATTGATCATTAAAAAATAAAAATCATATAGTTTATAAGACCTATCTACTACATTGATTGATGCATATTAAGTAGGACCGAATTAATGTTAGGTTATCAAAGGATAATCTAAGGGAGAAATTTAGTTGTTTTCTAAATTTAATCCATTAAACCCTTTGACTTAGGCTCCTGATTGTCTCTATTCTTGAGGTGAGACATTGTAAATATAGTAAGAGATAGGGCCACCTATGATCTTCCCTATCTCAAAATAATATCTCTATATAGCCATGATGACATATAGGTTGACCCTGTTTTATTATGTCTATATAGTTATGATGTCATAAATTTATTATGTTTTAAATTTTAATAATAAGATTAAAAATAAATAAATATGGTAAATATGTTGTTCATATCAATCAAAGTATTTTATTTTTTAATTTTAATTTTTTTTTAAATAATAAATTATTAAATAAAATTTTTTAAAACGATATATATATAGATACTTATTTTTTCATAAATAATAATATCGGAATAAACCTTTCATATATTTTATACCATGTATAAAGTGTTAATAACACACCGCATAAAATTTTATTAATGAAACCTATTAATTTATTTAATGAGACCATTCAATTATTTATATATATATAAACACTTATTTTTTCATAAATAATAATATCAAAATAAACTTTTCATATATTTTATACCATGTATAAAGTGTTAATAACACATCGTATGCCACAATGCAATGAAATTTGAACTGTAACCTATTTAACATATCTAGAATCAAATGCAAAAGAAAAACCAAAGAAATCTATCACAGATTTATAATCGTCTCGGGGTGGGGCGAATAGGACTGTGATAGTTTGGGGAGCACCCGAGGGTAGGACGCCCACCGTTTGAGGCACTGTTTCGGCACAAATCCACTTGGTATGGATCCAAAACTGGTTATGGGGTGTTTTCGATAAATTTTGTGGATAGTTGTGGTCAAAAATTGGGTTTTGGGTCTGGATTTGCGCTTCCAATAGTCACGCAATAACCTCCCTTTCGAATGAGAGATTAAGGATGTAAAAGCACAAATCGCAAGTAGGTATGTAAATTGGCAGCACTTCATTGCTCAAATGCTCCTTCTCTATCCATCTTTTGGGTGAGAAAACTCACCAATTTATAGACCTTAGGGTCTCCTTGTTTGAATTGCGCATGCGAGGGTGCCACTTGAGTTGTTTTCCTATTTTCAGAGAAAAGCTAACTCCCTGATTAAAAAATCTCCTTGCATGAGGTTTCTAAAATAAATACACTCATCATTGAAGTCTCTCTTCTTGAATAAAAGCTATTCCTCGCAATTGGATGGCCTGAAACCTCAGTTAACTGGCAAAGTTATCGAGGTTTGACTTTTTTCTAGTCAAACTTGCTATTCGCCCCACCCTGGGGCAAATTCTATATTCGTCCTGGGGTGGGACGAATGCCAGTTTGTATTCGTCCCTGGGTGGGACGAGCAGAATGCAAGGTTCCAAAAGGGTGCCAAATTGACCTCTGACCTCTAAAACTACTTTTGGAAGTGGTTAAGACCATTTTTTAACCTCTGGGGGCTGCCCTAGGGGCTGTGTGTGTCAATGCAATCGGTGCTTGTTGTCACATAATCAAATTGGTGTTGTTTTGGTTTCTACAAATGCCCCTTTTTGGGAAGCGTTGTGCAAGGTGCAGCATCAAGAAAAAATAGATAACCAAAGCACTAATGATTAAGGTTTCTCAGTAACCTAACCAACTCTTGATGCCCCAAGTATGGAAAGGGCATGCATTCTTGAATCCTTGCTTTTGACGAGCTAAGGAATTTAATCCAAGTATTAACCTTGTTCGGTGAGGTGTTACTTGAGCTTGGACATTGATCAATCATGAATAGGCAAAGGGTGCAACCTTTTGTCTATGGGAACCTTGAGTTCATGATTCATGAATGCCAAGTTTTTGATCAGCTTGTGATTATTGCTTTTTTGCTACCCCAAGCAGGGGCACGATTGTCTTTGTCAATGATCCTTTGAATGCGTGTCATTTCCATGATTGGGTATATGGTTGTTGATTGGAAACTAAGTGTGACTACCCCCTCAAGCGACGAATCGATGAGGGAATGACCAACATGAGAAAAGCAACGAGTCGCTTGACCCAAGATGACTTAGGTAAGGGTGCCTTCAGTTGTTTACCATTGAATGCGAAAGCAGTTTCTGAACATTCTGACCTATTTTTGGTGGGTTTTAACCCTTTTTGTGACGTAATTTGGAGCTAAAATTGACAAAAATCCATCCTCCCGTGGAGAAGTTTGGCTATGGTAGCCTTTTTAGGGAGTAGGATAATGATAATTTGTAACCCCAACGTCTATTTTGGATGCCAAGAATCTCAGGCACCAAAGTGCCTTCGTTCGACAATGTTATTGTTATTTTTGGATGGGTTTTGACCCGTTTTGGTCATGCCATTTGGGGATGAAATTCTTAAAAATATGTCTTCCCGTGGAGTGGTCTGGCTATGGTAGCATTATTAGTAAGTAGGATAGTGAGGATTTGTGACCTGGACATCTATTTTGCATGCTTGAAATGGCTAATGTAAAAGCATTCTGATCAAACACTTTTAGGGCTTGTTTTTGGTGCATTTTTATGCATTTTTTTGCTATTTTTGAAATGTCTGCTCTGTATTCATCCCTGGGTGGGATGAATTCCTGTTTAGTATTCATCCCAAGGTGGGACGAGTGCTAACTAGAGCGCTCGTCCTTGGGGGAACGAGTACAGGCTCAAAATCCTTTTTAAAGGCCAAAACTAAGTTTTGGGCTCATTTGCATTTGTTTTTCTTGGTGATGAGTGTCGTTAAATCTCATCATTTAATCTCAATGATTTATCAATCCGGGGTGGTGTCCAAGGCTGTCTACGATAGAAGGCTAGGGCAAAGTACAATTCAGGCATTCATATTTCAAGCATTTATTGGTGAAGTAGATTTTGGTTTAGCCTTTTGGTGTCACACTAAACCTAGTCTGAAGAATGGAAACTAAAATAAAGTACAATAATTGAAAACTAAATCTAAGTTTGCAAGAATTGAAATCTAACTACAATTGCATGAATTGAAATTGCTAAATTGAAATCCTAAGTTACTTTTGCAGAATTGAAATCTAGTTACTCTTGCATAATTGAAATCTAATCTACTTTTGCAGAATTGAAATATAATCTACTTTTGCATAATTGAAACTTATTCTAAAACACCTGTCAATGCCCTGCCACAAAAGGTCGTCAAGCTTCTGCTAAAGGAATTGACAACAAAATGAAATATGCTAAAAATGGAAAGTTGCTAAAATAGAAAGCAGGGAAAACATAAATAAAAATGCTTAATATAATTTGTCAGCTGACATACACACAAATTTTGTACACAAACATAATAGGAAACATAAATCACACAATACAAAATAAAAACAATAAAATGAAATCTGGCAAGCAATCTATTAATTCTGCTGCAACAAAATTATAGATTAAAACCTACCATAAAATCCCTCCTTCTAGATCTGAAAGTGGGCCCATACTTCCTAATATAGAAGGAGGTGAAAAGCACTCCTTAACTAATTAATACTCAGAACATAAAATGATAAAATACTGCACTTTTATTGATGACAAAACATGCTAAAAACTGTTACAGAAAATCATGTACAGTCCTAATTGCTGCTACTAAAAAATCTTCTCTATTCTAATTCCTAGCTAGCTCAAAAAAATAGGGATCTATGTTATTTATATAAATATTTACAATATATCCCATGCTCAAATCAGCCTATGTGCTATTTTACAGTCATTTGCCAATAATTCTAGATCTAAAATAAATGCAAATCTGGACAGTTATTGTTGCAGCAGTAGTCATTGGCCCTTAGAAAGCAGCTTCAGTGGTGAAAGTACGTGGGAGGAGTCTAGAAATATCTCACACATAATTCTCCACTTCAGAATATGCCATTCCTATCTTGCAAACAACTTTCTATTATGCTACAGTTTTTCTGGGTTTATCCTGGAAGAGGATCAAATTGATATTTTCAATGCATGGTGGCTTTGGATGGCAAGGACAGCAAAATTAGATGGAAGATATTTTCCTTTAACTTTATCAACCTTCTTATCCCATTTTCCATCGCCAAAATTCAGTCAAAAAGTCAAAAAGTACATTATGTTTTCATTCCGAAGATAAGTGGCTCATTACGAAGATACTGCAATTCTCATTTCGAAGACATTGTGTTCATTCCGAAGATCTTTAGAATGACCAACTGTGTTGAATCCAAATGGTTTTGGCTGCATTTCTAAGGTGTATTAGCCTTCAGGATCATATTGCAATAGTATTCATTCTTCTTTGGATGTGAATTTCATGCCTTGCCATTCATTGGTAGCTTGCTGGAATTTACATGGTAAATTACTGCATTTTCCAGGTTGGTATAATTATTATTTATACCAGCTATTACATTCAGATTTAACTCTAAACTTCATAACTTAGCACAATAATAATTATTTGACTGCTTTTACCCTCTAACAAAACCATGTTCCCCGGCAACGGTGCCAAAATGATGAGTGTCGTTAAATCTCATCATTTAATATCAATGATTTATCAATCCGGGGTGGTGTCCAAGGCTATCTATGATAGAAGGCTAGGGCAAAGTACAATTCAGGAATTCATATTTCAAGCATTTATTGGTGAAGTAGATTTTGGTTTAGCCTTTTGGTGTCACACTAAACCTAGTCTGAAGAATGGAAACTAAAATAAAGTACAAGAATTGAAAATTAAATCTAAGTTTGCAAGAATTGAAATCTAACTACAATTGCATGAATTGAAATTGCTAAATTGAAATCCTAAGTTACTTTTGCAGAATTGAAATCTAGTTACTCTTGCATAATTGAAATCTAATCTACTTTTGCATAATTGAAATCTAATCTACTTTTGCATAATTGAAACTTATTCTAAAACACCTGTCAATGCCCCGCCACAAAAGGTCGTCAAGCTTCTGCTACAGGAATTGATAGCAAAATGAAATATGTTAAAAATGGAAAGTTGCTAAAATAGAAAGCAGGGAAAACATAAAGAAAAATGCTTAATATAATTTGTCAGCTGACATACACACAAATTTTGTACACAAACATAATAGAAAACATAAATCACACAATACAAAATAAAAACAATAAAATGAAATTTGGCAAGCAATCTATTAATTCTGCTGCAGCAAAATTATAGATTAAAACCTGCCATAAAATCCCTCCTTCTAGATCTGAAAGTGGGCCCATACTTCCTGATCTAGAAGGAGGTGAAAATAACTCCTTAACTAATTAATACTCAGAACATAAAATGATAAAATACTGCACTTTGATTGATGACAAAACATGCTAAAAACTGTTACAGAAAATCACTGTACAGTCCTAATTGCTGCTACTGAAAACTCTCCTCTATTCTAATTCCTAGATATCTCAAAAAAATAGGGAGCTATGTTATTTATATAAATATTTACAATATATCCCATGCTCAAATCATCCTATGTGCTATTTTACAGTCATTTGCCAATAATTCTGGATCTGAAATAAATGCAAATACGGACGAGTTTTTGTTGCGACGGTAGTCATTGGCCCTTAGAAAGCAGCTTCAGTGGTGGAAGTACATGGGAGGAGTCTAGAAATATCTCACACATAATTCTCCACTTCATAATATGCCATTCATATCTTGCAAACAACTTTCTATTATGCTACAGTTTTTCTGGGTTTATCCTGGAAGAGGATCAAATTGATATTTTCAATGCATGGTGGCTTTGGAATGCAAGGACAGCAAAATTAGATGGAAGATATTTTCCTTTAACTTTATCAACCTTCTTATCCCATTTTCCACCGCCAAAATTCAGTCAAAAAGTCAAAAAGTACATTATGTTTTCATTCGAAGATAAGTGGCTCATTCCGAAGATACATTGCAATTCTCATTCCGAAGACATTGTGTTCATTTCGAAGATCTTTAGAATGACCAACTGTGTTGAATCCAAATGGTTTTGGCTGCATTTCTAAGGTGTATTAGCCTTCAGGATCAGTTTGCAATAGTATTCATTCTTCTGTGGATGTGAATTTCATGCCTTGCCATTCATTGGTAGCTTGTTGGAATTTACATGGTAAATTATTGCATTTTCTAGTTCTGCTGCACAGTTGCAGAATATTGGCATTTCTTGCAAATTCAATCAAATTAGAACATGGAAAACTTATTAAAATATAAACATGAAGGAGTACATCAAGCTGCTACTTAAATTTATACACTTCATTCACCAAGTAACCATGCTTGAAATAGTGCAACGATGATGCACAATTGCCCTGCTCTCGTTATACCCTGTTGCTGCCTATTTAGACCATGTGGGAATGCTTCTAAATAGGTCAGATGTATTCTGTAGTCCTTCTGAACTCATTCCATCCATATCCTCATGCTTTGCTTGACAACTTCAAGGTGTTCCTATAAAGTGACAGCTTGCTAATTTTTATATGGTTGTTTTTTCCAGATTTTCAGATTTATGACAGTCCTAAACTTTTGTCTTCAATGTGGATTTGAAACAAGTTGAAGGGCAGGAAAACATTCAAAAACCATTGAGAAGTTAATGGATATCAGCATACCATATTTGGTTAATTGAAATGCATGTTATTACTTGCTACTTAATCACGCAAAATCAGTCATAAAATGCTGAAAATAGTCAAAAACAGAGGTATAGTATTCCTAACATAAAATCATGCAAACACTTAAAAAATAGTATATTCTAGTCAACTATTTGACAATTAACTTATCATATGGTAGTCAAACATTGTGCAATAATGAGTCAAACATTGTGTAATAATGAGGCATTTTTGGGCCTCATCATCCCTCCCAACTTGAACTGATGCATGCCCTCATGCATCTTAGTAGGCCATAGTAATATGAAGGTTTTATTCTTGTGAACAACATCCTTTGCTACTTGCTAACTGAGAAATTCCTCCTTGCTGCACTATATCAAGTATTTTGCAATTAAGCACATGTATGACTTTTTTTTTGTTTTTCTACAAGTTTTAGTGTTGCAAGGAACCTCTTAAAGGCTTGATATCATATGATTCATCTTGCAATAGTATTATTGTGGAACCGTATTTGGAAGATGCACTACTACTAATGGAATTTTCTGTTCTTAACAACATTTCAGCCTAAATGCTTATTTTTGTTGTTTGCACCTTTTGAACAAAATTGAAATTTTTTTTTTTTAATTTGAAATGCTTGAGGGATGTACTTACTTGTGGTAGAGCCTTATAAACCTCAATATTTGATGTACCCTACTATTTTTGCTATTCTGTAGCATTTTCAACAATTTTTGCTCATTCTGAAGATATCCTGCTCATTCCGAAGATACTGCAATTCTCATTCCGAAGATCTTCTCATTCCAAAGATACTGCAATTCTCATTTTGAAGATGTCTATTCATTCTGAAGATACTGCAATTCTCATTTCGAAGATGTCTGCTCATTTCGAAGATACTGCAATTCTCATTCCGAAGATCTTCTCATTTCAAAGATATTGCAATTCTCATTCCGAAGATCTGTTCATTTCGAAGAGACTGCATTTCTCATTTCGAAGATGTTTGTTCATTTCGAAGAGATTACATTTCTCATTCCGAAGATCTTCAAAAAATGCAAAAATGACCTCCTATGCAAAAGTTAGCTACAGATTCTATTGTGGGTCCATATCTAGAGTGTATAAGCCTTCCATAACATTAAAAAAAATATCTTCTTCATATTTTTTTTGTTTTTTTAGATGCTATTCTTTGTTTTGTATGTTGTTGTTTTATTCCAGTAGTACTAAAATAGAACCTTCGAGTGCATTTTGTTGATTATCCTCCTTCAATTTATCAAACAATTATGAGATATAAACTTGTAGTTCTCCTTCTAAAATTTGCCCTACAAATTGAAATAGAATTGCTACCATGTCTATCCCAAAATCAGGTTTTTGCATAGTTTTGGAATTTCCATGCAATTAAGGGCATAAGGGGGTGTTTCTTGACATCTTGAACATGTTCCTTTTTCAACTTGTCACTATTGTATGAATAGTTTATGCCAAATACCGACTATCATACACTAAATGCTAAATGTTTACTATGAATTAAATGCAAGAAACACATACCTTATTGTCCTGAAAATTGGTCATGCACCTTACAAGCTACTTTTGATGATTGTTAGCAGGCTATCTAAAAACATAAACATAACACATGTGCAGTGTGAGATTTGTACAATGATGGAATAATGATGGGTAGATCAACAAGGCAATGCATGCCAAAAAATCGGTTTTCATGCAAGCCAACTTAGTAGCTCCTTCAAGAAGGTTTTCACTACTAAATTATTCATTTTTTTTTTTATATTTTTTCATCTCTTTTTTTTTTTTTTTCATCAGAAGAGGCTGCCATTTCTGGTTTTCAACCAACTTCTGTCCTTTTTTTTTTCAAGTGCTTCAATGAGAGAACATATCTCACTCTTATTTGGATAAGACCAATCCTTATTCTACAAAAACATGTCAATCGTTGTATGAAAACACCATCTCTTTCTGTTGAAACTTGCAACATTGATGCAACCTTCCTTACTAGATGACCGGTAAGAATCTTCTTACATCATCATTGCCTCCTTATTGCTGAAAATGAAGTATTGGCTCCATTGTTCCTATTTCTTGCTGAAATTGATGCTTGTCCTCATGTATCCCATTTTGTGGGACATGCCTTTGCTGCAAATTTTTTTTTTTTTTTTTCAAATTTTCTTGTCTTGCTTGTACCCAAAAAGGAAGTTCACAAACAAGACTATTTTTTTCTTTTTTTCTTTTTTTTTTTCTTGTATTTTTTTCCTCTTTTTTTTTCTTTTTGTCAGACTTTTTATCATCACCCTGAATCTGATATTGAAGAGAAATTTTCTTCCATTATGTGTACATCCAATGGAATCTCCTTCAAAAATGCCTCCTTAGTTAATGGTGCATGGTATACCCAAAGACAATGTCCATTCACCACTAACATCCTCCATGAATTACCAATGGGAGAAAGAAGCACTGCTCCATATCTGAAAACTTCTTCAATCAAGTGTTGTCCATGGCTCCTAGTCTGCAAAATATTGTCAATTTGTTCTTGAAACAATTAAATACCGATTCCCAAAATATGTCAAGTGCTTACATCAAGATAAAATCTTGATATACCCTTGTAATTCCATGTAAAGAGATTGAAATATTGTTTCAAAATAGCAAAAAATTTGCTTTTTGTTTATAAGTCAGCCGGCTAATAATGTTCAAGAATTTTCTTGGCTGCACTTCAATTTGTTTCATTCCTAAGAGGACAGAATTTACCCCTTTGGAAGTAAATTTTCTATGTGTAGTTTTTCTAATTTTTCTCCTTTATCCAAAGCTAATTTCTGTGTGTTTGGACTAAATGTTTTCTGTGTATCTCCATTGATTTTTGTCTCTTCAAGCTCAGGTAAGTTCTTATTTTAGCACAGTTGGATGTTGCTATAGTCAATAACATTTCCTGCGGGTTATATATATATATATATATATATATATATATATATATATATAATATTTTTTTTCATTTTTATACCAAATTCAGCTACATAGACAGGGGTTGCCTATCCTGTATTATTCGGACTGATCACAGGTTGGGCTAAAAAAATATTTTTGGTTTGCATAATAAGACAAGAAGTGTACAACTTTAGCAGATCAACTACTTGTCAGGTAGGATCACCTCTAATGAGATCAACTATTGTCTATGTAGGCTAAGAATTGCTAGGTTGCGGTTTAGCGCGGCAAAATCCAAACAGTCTTTAAGTAATGAAAAAAAAACTCTAGGATCATCATTAAGTTGTAAACTCCTATTTTGATTGTGCAAAATTTTTTGTGATTTTTATTTATTTTTTAATAGATTCAGCTTACATAGACAGGGGTTGTCTATCCGAGGTTGGGTGAAGGTGGTGGTTGATTTACTTGCCCCGTTTTTTTTTTTGGGGAAATCTCTTAGAAAAAAAAAAAAAAAAAAATCAACCCCAACCACCCCCCCGTGGCTTTTTCTAAATGGATTGAAATGCAATTATCAATAATTATTATTTATACCAGCTATTACATTCATATTTAACTCTAAAATTCATAACTTAGCACAATAATAATTATTTGACTGCTTTTACCCTCTAACAACACCATGTTCCCCGACAACGGTGCCAAAATGATGAGTGTCGTTGAATCTCATCATTTAATCTCAATGATTTATCAATCCGGGGTGGTGTCCAAGGCTATCTATGATAGAAGGCTAGGGCAAAGTACAATTCAGGCATTCAGATTTCAAGCATTTATTGGTGAAGTAGATTTTGGTTTAGCCTTTTGGTGTCACACTAAACCTAGTCTGAAGAATGGAAACTAAAATAAAGTACAAGAATTGAAATCTAAATCTAAGTTTGCAAGAATTGAAATCTAACTACAATTGCATGAATTGAAATTGCTAAATTGAAATCCTAAGCTACTTTTGCAAAATTGAAATGCTAGTTACTCTTGCATAATTGAAATCTAATCTACTTTTGCATAATTGAAATCTAATCTACTTTTGCATAATTGAAACTTATTCTAAAACACCTGTCAATGCCCTACCACAAAAGGTCGTCAAGCTTCTGCTACAGGAATTGAAAGCAAAATGAAATATGTTGAAAATGGAAAGTTGCTAAAATAGAAAGCAGAGAAAACATAAAGGAAAATGCTTAATATAATTTGTCAGCTGACATACACACAAATTCTGTACATAAACATAATAGGAAACATAAATCGCATAATACAAAATAAAAACAATAAAATGAAATTTGGCAAGCAATCTATTAATTCTACTGCAGCAAAATTATAGATTAAAACCTACCATAAAATCCCTCCTTCTAGATCTGAAAGTGGGACCATACTTCCTAATCTAGAAGGAGTTGAAAAGCACTCCTTAACTAATTAATACTCAGAGCATAAAATGATAAAATACTGCACTTTGATTTATGACAAAACATGCTAAAAACTGTTACAGAAAATCACTGTACAGTCCTAATTGCTGCTACTGAAAACTCTCCTCTATTCTAATTCCTAGCTATCTCAAAAAAATAGGGAGCTATGTTATTTATATAAATATTTACAATATATCCCATTCTCAAATCAGCCTATGTGCTATTTTACAGTCATTTGCCAATAATTCTAGATCTGAAATAAATGCAAATCTGGACAGTTTTTGTTGCGAGCGGTAGTCATTGGCCCTTAGAAAGCATCTTCAATGGTGGGAGTACGTGGGAGGAGTCTAGAAATATCTCACCTATAATTCTCCACTTCAAAATATGTCATTCCTATCTTGCAAACAACTTTCTATTATGCTACGCTTTTTACGGGTTTATCCTGGAAGAGGATCAAAGTTGATCTTTTCCATGCATGGTGGCTTTGGACGGCAAGGACGAGCAAAATTAGATGGGAGATATTTTCCTTTAAATTTATCAACCTTCTTATCCCATTTTCCACCGCCAAAATTCAGTCAAAAATTCAAAAAGTACATTCTATTTTCATTCCGAAGATAAGTGGCTCATTCCGAAGACAATGCAATTCTCATTCCGAAGACATTGTGTTCATTCCGAAGATCTTTAGAGATGACCAAATGTGTTGAATTCAAATGGTTTTGGCTGCATTTCTAAGGTGGTTTAGCTCTTCAGGATCAGATTGCAATGGTCTTCATCTCTTCATTTGGATGTGAATTTCATGCCTTGTCATTTATTGGTAGCTTGCTTGGAATTTACATGGTAAATTACTGCATTTTCCGGTTCTGCTGCACGGTTGCGAGAATATTGGCATTTCTTGCAAATTCAATCAAATTAGAACATGGAAAACTTATTCAATTATCAACATGAAGGAGTACATCAAGTTGCTACTTAAATTTATACACTTCATTCACCAAGTAACCATGCTGAAATAGTGCAATAGTCTTTGCACAATTGTCCCACCCTCTGTTATACCCTGTTGTTGCCTATTTAGACCATGTGGGAATGCTTCTAAATAGGTCAGATGTCTTCTGTAGTCCTTCTGAACTCATTCCATCCATATCCTCATGCTTTTCTTGACAACTTCAAGGTGTTCCTATAAAGTGATAGCTTGCTAATTTTTATATGGTTATTTTTTCCAGATTTTCAGATTTATGACAGTCCTAAACTTTTGTCTTCAATGTGGATTTGAAACAATTTGAAGGGCAGGAAAACATTCAAAAACCATTGAGAAGTTAATGGATATCAGCATACCATATTTTGTTAATTGAAATGCATGTTATTACTTGCTACTTAATCACGCAAAATCAGTCATAAAATGCTGAAAATAGTCAAAAACAGAGGTATAGTATTCCTAACATAAAATCATGCAAACACTTAACAAATAGTATATTCTAGTCAACTATTTGGAAATTAACTTATCATATGGTAGTCAAACATTGTGCAATAATGAGTCAAACATTGTGCAATAATGAGGCATTTTTGGGCCTCATCACTTGGCGATTTGGAGCCTTGAGGAGGAGGAGGTCAATTCTACGAAGTGAAGCACTACCGAACTATTTCTGTGACTATGATTTCTCATATCGGATTGAGCGGCGGAGCCAAAGCGATCCCAGTGAGTACTTGTCCTCTTTATTACTTTGTGTTGCAATGGAAAAATCACATTTTGCTTATTTCTTATGTTTTTTTATTTTTGTTGTTGTTTATGGTTAAAAAAAGAATACCCTAGTCTATGAATCACTTAACTAAAAACTTAATTTAACCCTAGTTAAACATAGATCAAAATTTTAGTTGAAAACTGAACTTAGAAACTTAGTTTAGAACATAACTTAAAAACTGCGTTGAACCTGAATGAAACCAAAATCTAAACTATAAGTTAAAAAACATAGGGTACCACTAAGCGGAAAGCGTAGCGTGAACCCTAGTTGACTATTGTTTTTTTTTTTGTATATCAGTTAGAGTTAAAAACCCTAGATCTAACAAATTATTGTGTTTTTGTTGTTAATTAATCAGTTTAGAGTTTAAAAACCCTAGGGCTGACAAATTAATTTTTTGAATTTTTGTTTTGTTTTTGAATTTAGCAGTTAGGATTAGAAACCCTAGGACTGATAAATTAATGTTTTTGAATTTTTGTTTTGTTTTTGAATTTAGCAGTTAGGATTAGAAACCCTAGGATTGACAAATTAATGTTTTTGAATTTTTGTTTTGTTTTTGAATTTATCAGTTAGGATTGGAAACCCTAAGACTAACAAATTAATTTTCTTAAATTTTTGTGTTGTTTTTTACTGTACAGTTTTAATGCATTATTGTATATACATGTTAGGATTATACGATCTTTCAGTTTTTTTAATGTTTTTGTGTTGTTTTCTTTTGCAGGGTGTGAAGAGCTGGTATTGGATGCCTACTATTTTTACTGAAGCACGTGTTACGCTGACCTTGGCTGACTGGGACTGGCTTGACACCCTTGGGCTCAAGCAGGTGACTCGACTAGGATCGGGCCTATCTGATGGCCCTGATCAATCTGTGGGATCCCTAGACTAATACCTTCCATCTCCCAATAGGGGAGATAATGGTGACCTTGGAGGATGTCTATCGGATTCTTCGGATTCCAATAGATGGACTGTCGATCCGGACGATGCCACGGGATCGGAGGACAGCAGTACTGATATGCTTTTTTGGACATGGAGAGGAGTTGGGTGTGGAGAGCCCTGTGGAGAGGGCAGAGAGCGATTGCCATATTGGGGGCATATTGGTGCGATGGTGGCTAGAGAGGGGTGTGTTAGGAACGAGGCATGCATTACTCATGGGCCTCATTTCTAACATGCTGATCCCTGACTCTTCTGGCTCGAGGTTTTGATGGAACCTGCTAGAGGTGGTGTTCAGGTTGGTGGAGTGTCCGACAAATGCTCCAATGATTATGATATGGGGACAGAATCTGCTGGCACAACTCTATGATGAGTTATACGAGGTCCGCTATCGGAAGCGAAAGGGGATTAGCTGCATCTACTTGTTGCAGTGTTGGGCTTGGCAACACATAGTAGTGGAGAGGCCGATGGGGCTACCCTAGAGGACGTAGGCAAAGATGGCAGACCGGGAGATTTGATACGGGGTGCTATGGCAGAGGTCGGAGGAGCAGGGACAGATTCGACGATGGGTAGGTGCCATAGGGCACTATGTCGATGCCTTTTCTCAACTGACTCCTGGAGAGGTGTTCTAGCGCCCTTACTGGGACTGTCCAACCTGGCTTGAGGCTAGAGAGTGGCTCGGTGGGTACGGAGGGGGCGATGGCTGATTGGGAGGCATGGGACGGAGCAAGAGTTCTTCCCATACGGTCGGGTGACCCGAAAGTTCGGGGTGCACCAAGGGATGCCTGGTGAACCCATGGTCTATCGACACCAGGGGATGAGAGGACTCTGGATCGGCCAGTCATTGTGTCACTTGGCAAGGATTCAGATACTGTTATTGATGTCCCAGTTGTGGATGACATTGGGGCTACTACTGAGTATGAGCAGTGGTGGACTCTACGGTGATGGCGAGGTGAGGGGCCTTTAGGGGGTGCATCAGGGGATGAGGGTGCAGAGGCACCGGGAGAGGGTTGGGGAGTTTTGTTGGATGATGCAGACTTGGTGGAGGTTGAGGATGCTAGAGGGGAGTTTGGGGTATCGGATCATCAAGAGATGCAGGACGTCCTGGAGCAGTGGGAGCCAGAGTAGGCTACTGTCCCAGATTCACCTATGCCTCATGCAGGTTCGGAGGATGTGGAGGTGAGACACAGTGTTGAGATAGCACGATTGGAGGACCTGCTACAGAGACGAGATGGGGAGCTAGGAGAGGCTTTGTAGGAGAGAGATCACCTATGGAATTAGCTGGAAAAGTGGGAGAATGCATGGGCTACATCCCACTAGCAAGAGGGGGATACCTATGCAGCATAGGAGAGGGATATCCTACGGGTGCAGCTAGCATAGTGCGATGATGTAGTAGCTTATTACCGTCGATGGGAGACAGATTGGGTTCGGTGGGAGGCAGATTTGGGCTAACATCGACTGGATATGGAGGGAGAGATTATCCGCATTAGTGGGTGGCTCTTCACATCAGACGATAGACAACAATACTGAGTAGTCAGCATCATCCCATTGCAGGCAACTGGATGAGGGAGGTGCTAGTGGGCATGATGTAGGGGCGAGCAGCAGTCACCCTGAGAGGTCCCATAGGACCCACACCATGGGGGGTAGTTCCCGTCGCATCGATCCTACGTGATCATGGTGGCCAACGCCCTAGGCTTGGGGGTTTTTGAGTTTTTGGATTTTGTTGCGAGGTTAGAGGACCGGTTCATTGTAGCCTATGGGAATTTTTGTTATGATATATATAGATGACTCTTTTTTGGTTTTTATGCACTTTTCATGGTTTGTTTTTATGTACATGTTTTTACATTGATGTATGCATATGCTATTATGAATGCGATGTTTCTAATTTATATGATGTATGCATATGGAATGAATGAAATGAGTTGTTTGATAACTTGTCGATGGCACCATAGACTGTGCAAGATTTGGCTGGCTTTCTGTACTAATGGGATGACTTTGTGGAATGACTTTGCATGTGAAAACTTTGTTTTTGTATTTTGCATATTTTTTGATGGTGATGTATGAAATGAAATGTACCAGTTGTTTTAAAATGTAGTGTAAGCTTTCTTGAGATTCAGATATTTTAACTAACTAGCCAAGACTGTACATTTATCTCGCAAGAATTTTGAACAAGGTATAAATCTGACTTGAATTTAACCAAGTTATTTCACATCCCTGTGTGTGCAATTGAGTTCGTTTATGTGGTATTTATCAGGATACCGCCAGTGCCAGATAGGCTATCAACCAAAACTGTACTGAGGATCACCTAATTAGCTCCACTAACTCTGTTGTTGTATTTTAGTAAGATTAATCCATGGGACAATCTAAGGTACCATAAGCTAGCTCATCCACATGCAAACATTGGTCTATGCACACACAAAGCTAATGTGACAGACATATCATCATGCGGGTAGGATACCACCATTGCCAGGTAGGTTGTCCACCAAACCTGTAATGAGGATCACCTAGATGGTTTATCGAATGCTGAGAATTCTAGAGATTCAAGTTCAGGCTCTGTGTTTGCTCAATGATTTGGGATACTTGCTCGTCTTTATAGTGATGAAAATCATTGTTTATTTTTCTCTTTGTTTTTCTTTTTGAGCAATGATTTTGAATAGTGGTGATAACCACTGTTATTTGATTTTGTATTTTGAGCTTTGTAAGGTTGAGCTTTGGCTTATGAATGGCCTTGATCCTGTTAGGCCTTGGGGATGACTACCCATCCTTTTTAGGGACATGTAGTACGAATCCTTATGACTTTGGGAACCAAGGGCGATGATGGAGACTATGAAGTAAGGGCATTGATATTTTAGGCCTTGGGGATGACTACCCATCCTGGTCAAGGGCATGTAGTATGAATCCTTAAAACTTTGAGACCAAAGGTGAGTGGATATGGTTGTGATGATGATTTGTTGGAATTTTTTTTTTGAATGGTGTTGATCCTTTTAGGTCTTGGGGATGACTACTCATCCTTGGCAGGGACATGTAGTACGAATCCTTACAACTTTGGGGACCAACTATGATGGGGATTTGTGGGAGTGGTGAAAACCACTGTTTATTAGGTTGAATGGATAGGGAAGAGCTCTTCCTTTTGTCAATTCTTAGCATTCTGGTCTAAGTAAAACTTTCTCGTGTAAAATCCGTTTAACTATGTACAGTTTTGGCTAGAAATTTAAAGACAGTTGAATGACGAAAACCCTATATACATTAGGAGACAATTGACTATGCTAAAAAAATGGTGATGGTGTTATTCTGGATGTATGCATTTATGAAAATGGATTTGATGTGGAAAATGATGGAATTTTCCAAGTAATGACAGTCTATGGTGCATTTGACTTGTATGACTTAGTAAGTATGCAATGTATGGATGTGATGCCTAATGCAACCTATATTTTTGTTTTTTTTTTTTTTTTCTGTATGCATGGAATTGAAATGCAATTTTTTTTGTTATTTTTTATTTTTATGAGTATGCATGGAATTGAAATGCAATTTTTTTTTGTTATTTTTGATGATTTTATTGTTTTTGCTTGTTTTTGAATATTTATTTTGACCAAGCAGTTATGGTAACGCTTGGAGCTTTTGGCTTTGACCAAAGGGTTTATGGATACCTTTGGAGCATTTTTGGGTTGACCAAGCGATTGTGAGAATCCTTGGAGCTTTTGGGTTGACCAAAGGGTTTATAGATACCTTTGGGGCATTTTGGGTTGACCAAGCGATTTGCAGGAATCCTTGGAGCTTTTTGGTTGACCAAAGGGTTTATAGATACCTTTGGGGCATTTTTGGGATGACCAAGCGATTGTGGGAATCCTTGGAGCTTTTGGTTGGACTATGGCTCTCTAGATGTGGAATGGCCTCAAATGACTGATGTTCAAGGGTTTTGTTTCCTTGATTCCTTCAAGAGAGGCAAGCCGGTATGTTCCAGGTCCTATTCTACTGTCAATGACATAAGGACCTAACTAGTTTGCCATGAACTTGTCCCTTAGATGGGATGGCAAATTAGAATTCTGTTGGTTCTCTTTTAAGACCAAGTCACCAACCTGAAATTCCCTTAGGTGGACCTTCATGTTGTATGCTTTCTTAAGTCGCTCTTGATAGATACGCAAATGCTCAAGAGCATTAACGTGTCGTTCGTCAAGCAACGTCAGTTGGTCTAACCGGGCCTATCGCGTAGTGTCATCATCGATGAACTCTTGCATTGAAATGCGCAGGGAAGGGATTTCCAACTCAAGAGGCATGACTGCCTCGGAGCCATACACCAACAAAAATGGAGTTTCCCCAGTGGGCATCCGGATGCTAGTGCGATAAGCCCATAGGGCAAGCGGGATCTGAATGTGCCAATCCTTATGATTGTTTGCAAATGTCTTTTTGAGAATGGTGACTAGCATTTTTTTTGATGCCTCTACTTGCCCATTTGCCTGTGGATAATAGGGTGTTGAAAAACTATGCTGAATTTTGTACTTTATGGTCAAAGCACGCACATATTTATTCTTGAATGGTGTCCCATTATTTGATAGGATCTTGGATGGAATACCAAAATGACATATGATGTTATGCAAAATAAACTCCGCAATGCGGGATCCAGTCATAGAGGTTAGCGGAATTGCTTCCACCCACTTGGTGAAGTACTCTATGGCCATTATGATGAATGTGTGATGACCCGACGATGCAGGGGAGATCTTTTCGATTAGATCAAAGCCCCACTACGAAAAAGGCCAAGCCGATTGGATCGGCTACAAGGCCTGAGAAGGTATGTGTGTCAAATTAGCATGGTGTTGACACTTCATGCACTTCTTCACATATGCGCAACAATCTCACTCTAAAGATGGCCAATAATAGCCCATGCGAAGAATGCGCTTTGCGATGGCCATACCATTGAAGTGGCCACCACATGTACCATCGTGTGCTTGGGTGATCGCCCAAGTGGACTCTTGCTGGTCCAAGCAATGGAGGAGGATTCCTTCATAGCTCCAACGATACAAAATGTCTCCTAACAAGACATGTTTTGCCACTTTCTATTTGAATGATATTTTTGTGGCTTGTGTCAATCCAAGTGGGAGGTTACCTAGCTTGAGGTAATCCCTAATGGGTGTGTACCAATCCTGTTGATTAGAAACCTCGATAGTATGAATGGCCAATCCCTCTTGAAGTCCATCCCTAGCAAAAGATGAGCGGGAAAGAACTTGTAAAAATAGCGTTGTGTTGCTATTAAGAGGGGTTGGGGAGAACAAAGACCCCTAATTGGCTCGAGTCAGACAATCATGGATTCGAGAGAACCTATCCTGAGATGGTTCAATCTGGATCAGGTGGATTCTTGGCATCAGGTCAGAGCTTGCACGCTCCATCACGGATTGCGATAATGTTTTAACCTAAATGGTTGTCATTTCACCAAAAGGGTCTTGCGGGATTAGTGACCCCAAGGAGGCCATAGTATCCACAAAATGATTTGATGATCGAGGGAGTGCCTCGATGTCATACCATTCAAGTTGTGCCAAGAATTTGTCCACAAGGGCTTTATAGGCCTACAAAACTAGACATCTACATTGGAATATCCCCTTTACTTGATTGACAATCAACAACGAATCACCAAAGATGTTTAGATGTTTAATGTTCATGGTGATTGTTGTCTGAAGACCTATGAGCAAGGCTTCGTATTCTGCATTGTTTTTGGTGCACGAGAAGTCTAATTTAAATGACAGAGGCATTGGAGCCCCTTGTGGAGTGAAGAATACAATTCCCGTGCCACCTCCTTGCTCACATTTAGAACCATCAAAGAATAGGGTCATGTCAACCTGTGACTCAGGCTCATCAGAATCTGGTGATTCTAAAACATGAAAAACCCCATCGTTCGGTAATTCTACGGTTAGAGGCTGATCATCTTCAAGAGGAGCCTCTGCCAGTTGATCGGCGATGACTTGACCTTTTATGGATTTCTATCCAATGAATTCTATGTCAAACTCCATCAACAACATGATCCATTTCATCGTGCGGCTACTATGATAAGTATGACTCATCATGTATCACAATGGATTCTCCTTAGACACAACATACATCATATTATTGAGCATGTAGTGGCATAGCTTTTTGGTAGCAAACACCACTGCCAAGCAGAGCTTCTCAACGTATGCATAGTTAAGTTCATAACTGACCATGGTGCGGCTAAGATAGTATGTAGCCTATTCTTTGTGTAGTTCATTTTTTTGGGACAGCATGGCACCCAATGCCACCTCAGTAGTTGAGATGTATAAATAGAATGACACTCCTGGTCTAGGTGGTGCCAATACTGGTGGCGAAGCCAAGTATTATTTAATGTCGTCAAAGGCTGACTGGCACTCGTCATCCCAATGAAATGTGACCCCCTTATGCAATAATTTATTCATGGGTTGGCACTTGTCAGATAACTATGCTATGAAGCGCTTGATCGACACAACCTTTCCCTACAAACTCTTGAGCTACTTGATGGTAGTTGGGGGAAGCATTTCAAGGATTGCCTTGACTTTGTGTGGGTCTACCTCGATCCCTCATTTAGAGACTATGTAACCCAAGAGCTTTCCAGATGTGATGCCAAAGACGCACTTCTTGGGGTTTAGTCTGACCTTATGCTCCATGAGGCGATCAAGGATCTTGCTTAAATCATCGAGATGATCTAGGCACAAAAGATATTTGGCCAACAAATCATCCATGTAATCCTCCAAAGTTTTGTGCATGTAATCATGGAAGATGTACGTCATGGCATGTTGGTAGGTGGCATCGACATTTTTAAGGCCAAAAGGCATGACCTTATAGCAAAATGTCCCCCAAGGCATTGTGAATGCCATTTTTAGTTGGTCCTCAGGATTGATACGAATTTGATTGTATCCTGAGAAACCATCCATGAGGGAAAGCATTTCATGGCCCGCTGTAGCATCTACCAATGCGTCAATGCTCGACAAGGGAAAATCATCCTTAGGACTCGCTTTGTTTAGATCTTGAAAATTGGTGCATATGCGAATCCTCCCATCGGGATTCTTGACGAGAACCATGTTAGACAACCATGGTGGATAATCCATGCAGATGACAAACTGTGCATCCAACAACTTTTGTAACTCGTCTTTGACCATTAAGGCCACTATTGGGTGCATCTTACGTAGTTTTTGCTTTACTGGCTTGACTATCGGATCAAGCATTAGATTATGCATGACTAGCTATGGGTCTAGTCCCGGCATGTCTTTGTATGACCATGCAAAAACCTCCTTCTTCTCTTTGAGAAGGGCAATGTAGTCGGCTTGCTCTTCGGGGGATAGACTTACCCCTAGCTTGATGATTTGCAAATTCATTGGATCTGAGCCGATGTCTACGTTAGTCGTCTCCTCGATCGACATGTGGGATCCGTCCTCCAACTGGTGTGGAGTTGGGATCAAATGGATATCATTTGCTGAATTTAGATCATCGTTTGGAACATCGGGTTCCTCTTCAGCATGGAAGACATCCTGAGTCTGTCCTGGGGTGAAATGGAACATTCCTCCATAAGGCCAGTACTCTGATGGGGATGGTGGTGTGTCAGTGCAATCCCAATCGATAGCATCTAGATCTAGATACAATGACCATGTCGGGTTGGTTGGATCATGGATGGGTGTGGTTAGGTCAATGGAGATCATGTTGATGAAATGATTGTGGTCTCCATTACCATGGGTGTTATAACTCGGACATCCTAGACAATCTGTGTGCTCCGGATCTGGCTCTGTGGGCACTGGCACAAATGGATCAGCCCTATGTGTGGAGACGAAGATAGGGTCCACCCTAGGCACTGATGGTTTGATAGGGTCTCCAGGCGGAAGATGCTCTCTGTGTACCTGGAGTGGCGGGTGCAATAATTGCTATAATTATGTCAGGTTGAGGTGCCACCTATGCCTTGGACCTATGTGCAAGTGTTCAAACATGTCATCTATGTCCAAAGGGTATCGTTGTTGCATTTGTCACATGTGGTTGAGATAGGCCATCTCAGTTTCATCTTCTAAATCACTATCGGAGATCCAAAAGCCTTCGTTAGCTCCAACGACTGCTTGCGACATATGAGGCTCATCTTGTTTGAGAAAATTGATGTGGTCCCATCGAGGTTGTTCCACTCTCTACGGGGGGACCTGATTGTCTTGAAGTGGCATGTGCTCAAATGGAGCAGCCAATGGGAACATTGTCAGAAAGCTTTCTTGATCATCATTCATGGGATATTCTTGTGAATGATTGTTGTCAGATGCGAAAGGATCCCAAGGGGCTACCTCGTACTTCGACTCATCCTCTGAAGACCCTTCTTGGTCTTGTCCATATCCCCCTTGTGGGTGAGTCCTTGAATTTTCTCCATGTTCGACCGAAGGGAAAGGGTTGTTATGGTCAACAAGGTTGGTTGTTAGCAATGGGAGATAATCTCCCAATGTATAGTTTGTGTTAGGATTGGCATATGGATCTGATGCCAACCCATCCTTGTTGCCTATCCCTAGGCCTTGCATGTTTTCCACCAAGATGTCTAGGGGCAAGGGGTGGTTGAACCCTACTCCTGACTTGTCATACGACATTTGATATCTTGGTTGGCAAAGAACACGCACTCCTTGCTCATACCTACCCAACCCATATCCATGCCAATTGCATTGGCCTAGATACCTTAAAGCAAAATCAGGGTTGGATAGATAGTTGACATCCTTTACAAAGGGCTCTTCATCTTCATCTTCTTGCATACAAATGTCAATGCCATTATCCAGGCCCCCATAAACAAATTTTGTCTGATTGGGTGGGTAGCCTAAAGGAACCATTGAGCCGATGGGGAGTCGAGGCCTCCCCATGTCTTGCATGGACTCGAGTGTGGGCGTTGCTACAATGTTCCTCACTAGATACTCCCCCAGGCCCATTCTGGCCATTTCAATGGTGACCGTTGGTGGTTGAGGGGAAGCGAATGGGAGTCCTTCCTGAGTCCACTCCATGTGGGGTGAACTAGGCGTCTCGACTTCCATTCTGCTAGGCATCTCTTCTGTCGAGATGGTTGAGACTAGAGGTGGTTCTTCTTCTAAGGGTTTCTTTCCCTTGTCCTTGGATGTGGCCACCGTAGGTGGCATCATTGTGGAAGGACTGGTGGAAGAAGATGGACCCGGTTGAGGACTCGATGGATTAATCATTGGAGATGCCTACGGAATCGGACCTTGTTGAGATGGATTCAATTGAAAATCCAAATGTGTTGATGGAAGGGTCGATTGTGGCATGAATTGCACTGTATTACAGTATTTGAAAGGCTCCAAGTCCACTGGGACTACATGCACCTATCCTTCAAATGTATACTTTAGGCACTGATGCACGATTGAAGGGACACACTTCATGTCCCAAATCCAAGGCCAACCTAGCAGGATATTATAAGCCATCTCGCCTTCCAAGATATGGCACAATGTATGAATGGTCTTTTGTCCCACTTGGATAGGTAAGAAAATTGTGCCAACTATCAAGTAGATTGCATCGTTGAATGCTCGTAGTGTGTAAGTGGAGGCCACGATATGAGATGCTGGCAACTTCAAATGCTTCAGAGCTGTGGTAGTGATGATATTACTGGATGAACTAGTGTCCACCAACACTCTCTTATACGGAATCCCGTTGACCCGTGTGATAACGTGTAGGGGTGGATCCGCCACATCACCAATCACTATTTTCAACTCATCTTCCCTAAAGGTGATGACTGGTTCTATACATTGTTTTACATGCCCCACAAAATTGTTGAACGAGTTCACTTCATGGGGCTGTAGCTCGATTGCTTTTAAAATCTCCATGAGAGCCTCCCGATGGGGCATTGATTGTTGAATTAGCTCGTATATGGAGAGCCTAGCCGACGTGGTCCTTAGAATTTGGGTAAGTCTAGTTCGAATCGTGGCCACTGGTCTAGGCGAGGGAAGTTGCGTAGGGTGTTGTTGAGCTTGTGACGTTGATGGAACCTCTCTTGTGGCTATCGCGGGAGCAACTCCTGGGTACTTCTTGTTCCTAGTCACTATGCTTATCATCCCCACATATCCTTGCATAGGGAAATTTTGTTGCACCTCATTAACTTGAAGGGGTTTTGCCAATGCCTCATGGGTAGGCAAGGGGTCTTTGAATACTCCCATATGTTGATTGTTTGGTGCTACGGGGTTGTCTACCACCAATGTCTTGTTGTCAATGAGGTCTTGTACCAAACCTTTGAACTTCCAGCATGCATTAAGATCATGTCCTTTACACCTATGGAACCTATAGTACAAGTCTTCTCTATACCCTTTAGGCTTTGGTGCATTGGGATCTATAGTTTGAATCTCTGGAAGGTTGATCAAATTCATCGCTGACAAGCGATCAAACAAAGAATCCTTGGACTTTGTGTAAGGAGTAAATTGTCGTCTAGGGCGACACTGCTAATTTTGCTCCTGCCTTTGGTTTTCTCTCTCATAGTTATTGGGAGGCATTGTCGGATAATTAGCCTTTTGAGGTTGTGTTGCTTGTGCAGGCTTAGGGACATTGATGGCAACCTGATTAACCGTAGCAGGTTTTGGTTGCATGGTCCCTGGTTTAGTGTTCTTTGTCCATTCTTTCTTCTTAGGTTTGGCGATCTCACCATCCTGTATCTTAATCTCCTCAATGACCCTAGCTTACGCTAGAGCTTCCTCTAAAATGGCATATTACTATAGCTGCAATAGCACGAAGATTGATCTCAAATAGCTTTTTGAGAACATTTGTGTTAGATCTGACATGGGAGGGAGGTAAGGCAGCTTTGAAAGCAACGTCCTCCACCGGTTCCCATATGCCACCATGGTCTCTTCCTCATACTTCTTGAGGCTATCTAGGTCACTCAATGATGCCTTTTTCCTAGTGTTGAAGGTGAAGTGTTCAAGGAACGTGTCCACCAGTTGATCCAAGTTACTAATGCTATGTTTCGGTAATTGGGTGAACCAATCCGAGGCAGGGCCTGTGAATGTGGTTATAAATGTTCTCAACAACAAAGCATCATTGTCCTGAATACCAAAGCACTGGCTCAGGAACCTGGTCACATGCTCCTGGGCATCCTCCTCCCCTCTAAAGAGTGCCAACTAGGGCAGCTTAAAGTGTTTCGGGTATGGAGGTTCCAGTACTGACGGATGCACAGGATGACTATGAAGTTAGCGTAAAGTGGGCTTTTAGGGCCCAGAAGTCTTGATCTCCATTGACTCTAAGCGCTCTAGTAGCACTTTGTATGCATCAGAGGATTTAATTTCTTCCTCCTTAGTTTGATCCCGTTGTGGGTTGTGGGGAGTTTGAGGCCTATTGAGAGATAGCTGGATAGCACTCCCTCTGCCTTGATAGAGTGTTTCAGCCCTCTCTTCTTCTTGGTCATATTCATCATAAGCTTCCTAAGGAGTGGCTGGCCGAGACCTATGCACATGGGTAGGTGCCCATGGAGGGTGCCCATCATTATTTCGGGGAGTGGCCTCCCACTCAGGTCTGGGAGGTCTCAGAGGCAATACTTGATAAGGTCGCATGGACCTCTCTCGTACCAAAGGGTTATGCCTCTCATACACTTCTACTTTGTGCGTGCGAGGGTTTGGAACCTTCGTAGGCACATTGTTATGCAATAGTTCGGCTATCTAACACTGAATGCGCTCTTTGTTAAGCCGACAAAGATGCTCTAACTATTCTTGATCTTGCCTAAGCTGCATGATTTGCACTTGGCAGGTGGTTTTTTTGGCAAACACCAAGTCACTTTGTTCTATCGTCTCTTGTTTAGGAAACCTAGAAGCCTCTCCTATATGTCTACCTCATTCGTGGTGATCAGAGACATCTATGGGTTGCTTTCCTCTATCGAGGTTAGCTGCATTAACCTGAGGTTGTAGCCTCAATGGGTGATCTTGATATATGGTAGGAGCAGAGGTACATCGCTCTCGCACTGTGTATTGCTCTTGAGGAACGTGATAGTCTTCCTTGTCCTCTCTTTCATATGCATAAAAGGTGCGGGCAAAATTATCTTGCCCTGCCTGGAAAGCTTGATACTTTGGACATTGTCTAGTGTTTCTAACAGTAATGCGAGGTAGAGGAGGGATGATGAAATCCTGTGGCCCCTCCATTTGGACCCTTTGTTGCTCTAGCACTTCATCACTAGGCCACCCATAATGGGCTTCTAAGGGAGGTCTCCTATCTACATTAAGTGCTATGTGTAGGTTGTCCTCTTGAAAGGGCCTCTGCTGAGTGGGGGTACCTCTCCAAGAGGTGCCTCTATAGTCTTGTTCTATTATGGCATGATGTGGACTCTCTTGTGTGTCAGGCCACCAAGGTGGGATGACCAGGTCCTCAAGACTATATCGGAGGTGACTTGTCCCCCTTGGTGCACTTTCTCCAGCGCTTGCCCGTGATTGGGCTCGGCTACGAGTGAACACCATGGTGATGTGCACCTAAATATGAGTAGATTTTTTATCTCTTTTAGGATTTTTTTACGCTACACTTAAACAGAAAGGAAACAAACAATCATTGCAGTGGTTATCTCATTTAAAGATTTACAAGTGTGCCCTAAAATCTAGTTTTAGTGTGTTTTGATGTTGTTTTGAAAGCTTTTTGAAAGAACATTTAAATGCAAAAATGAGGGCTCTTATGAATCCAAAAAAAATGGTTGCCCCTTCGATATACCATTGCCAGACCGATATACCAACCTCTCTATATACCCGCCCTTACGTGAGGGAAACTATTGGTATGTGAGAGCAGATGGTACGTGGAACATAGGTGGTACTGAAGGGGGATCACTCTGTTTATGAAACCTACCATAGAAGACTTATCCTCATGCACTGGGAATCACCCCCGCTACACTTGGTCAGCTTTCATCAGGATTTACGTCTAGCAATAGTCGCGATCGGGGTAATGTATGCAATATCTCAAGCCAAAGTGATGATGGAATCCACCTTTGGTATTGCTCAAGGGTTGGGGTTTTATGACCAACTCCTTATTGTTTCAGTTACCACATGGTGTGTGGGGTTCTTTTTAAGTTGCATAAATGAAGCACGCAAGCATTCAAACTCTCCTATGCAAGCAAGTAACCAGAGAACATAAAGCAAATAATTGATGAAAGGTGTTTAAAACCTCTACCTCTTCTCTGCCCAAGTTAGATGTCTCTGAATGTCTACTCTGAAATAGTCCAGTGTTGAGAAAATTGGTACCTGTAATAAAAATAACAAGCAAATTTAATCAAAATTTTAATCTTAAAAATCAAGGGACAGAGGTCCCACCGTGATCGCCACTGAAAGCACGAGGATACGAAAACAAAAAGGAATATGCCACAAGAAAAGAGCAAGAAAGAACATATGCAAATTGACACAAGATAAAAGCAATATGAAATATGGTAATCTCTTTATTGATAAACTTTGTAAATTGTGTTACAATACGTCTCCTTCCTTTTTAGGGGATAGGAGCGTCAACTATGTTTCTCGTCACAACATCCATGGCCAACAATCCTTCTTCCACGTGCCCACATGTAATATGGGCAGACCAAAACGTCACCACTACTATTGTATGTGATTCTTTGCTCTTTCCTACTCCTCTATTATTAGAAACCTGCATTCAAAGAAACAGAAAATATTAGTAGCATCTGCAGACAGAATGAAACATGTATTTCCCAAAGCCTACTGTCAGTGTATGCATGAAAATAATAAAACGACTATCAAATAACCTTTGATTGACCTAAAATTTTTACAAAAGCATAAAAATACTATCAGAAGACCACTGCAAAAAGAACAGTCTAAAAATTCCTCACAGATCTGTATTCGCTCCAGGGTGGGACGAATAGGACTATAACAATTTATCAGAAAGCACCCTATTCAATGTCCTACTTAGGAAGCTCCAAAATACCTAAAAATTTTGGGTTAGCTAATTGGGGGTGTTTTGGGAAGACCCAGATGGCCATATTTCTCCAATTTTACCTCTAGGATCTATATTTTGCTGGTGTCATCTGCAAGTTAGTGAAGGCGGGAAATAACAAAAACCTGGTCAAAACTGCTCAGAATGAAATAAAATTTGAACTGTAACCTATTTAACATATCTAGAATCAAATTCAAAAGAAAAACCAAATAAATCTATCATATATTTCTAATCATCCCGGGGTGGGACGAATAGCACTGTGACAGTTTGGGGAGCGCCCGGGGGTAGGACGCCCACTATTTGGGACACTTTTTTGGCACCAATCCACTTGGTATGGGTCCAAAACTGATTATGGGGTGTTTTCAACAAATTTGGTGGATATTTGTGGCCAAAATTTGGGTTTTGGTTCCGGATTCGCACTTCCAATAGCCACCCAATAACCTACCTTTCAAATGAGAGATTAGGGATGTAAAAGCACAAATCGCAAGTAGGTATGTAAATTGGCAGCACTTCATTGCTCAAATTCTCCTTCTATGCCTATATTTTGGGTGAGAAAATTCACCAATTTATAGAACTTAGGGTCTCCTTGTTTGAATTGTGCATGCGAGGGCGCCACTTGAGTTGTTTTCCTATTTTCAGAGAAAAGCTAACTCCCTGATTAAAAAATCTCCTTGCATGAGGTTTCTAAAATAAAGACACTCATCACTGAAGTCTCTCTTCTTGAATAAAAGTTATTCCTCGCAATTGCATGGCCTGAAGCCTTAATTAACTGGCGGAGTTACGGAGGTTTGACTTTTTGCCAGTCAAACTTGCTATTCGCCCCACCTTGGGGTGAATTATGTATTCATCCTGGGGTGGGATGAATGCCAGTTTGTATTCATCCCTGGGTGGGACGAGCAGAAAGCAAGGTGCCAAAAAGGTGCCAAATTGACCTCGACCTCTAAAACTACTTTTGGAAGTGGTTAGGACCACTGTTTAACCTCTGGGGGCTACCCTAGGTGCTGTGTGTGTCAATGCGATCAGCGCTTGTTGTCACATAATTGGATTGGTGTTTTTTTGGTGTCTAAAAATAACACACCGCATAAAATTTTATTAATGAAACCTATTAATTGATTTAATGAGGCCATTAAATTATTTATATATATATAAACACTTATTTTTTCATAAATAATAACATCAAAATAAACTTTTCATATATTTTATACCATGTATAAAGTGTTAATAACACACCATATAGAATTTTATTAATGAAACCTATTAATTGATTTAATGAGACCATAAAATTATTTATATTTTCTTGTATAATTATATATATTTTTATATATAGTTCTTTTCCTAGTGCTTTTAGTGGCGTAAAAGGTTTAAAATGATTGTGGCATGGTGGTTATAGATGCGGACTGCATAAAGATCTATGTGGCGGCTTCTGGAATGAACAACGCAAAATACTGTGAATGAAACAGAACAACCTACATCAATTCATAACAGCTATCGATTTCACCATATTAATTTTAAAAAATAAAAATAAAAATAATCACATATATAAAAACACTGTTGAATAATACTAAATAAAGTAAAGAACAAAGTTACCAATTTTCTTAAAAATATAAGTATTAACAACTTTAAAACTTGGTCAATCCATCACTTAAGGCATAATGGATCAAGGTCAATTGATTTCTACCATTGACCATAATTAACATAATATCAATGTTTGAATAATAGTTGAAAATAAGTACAATGATTATCCTATAGGAAAATAAGTATAGCTAATCCAAAAATCATAATCAAGAGATATTTCACTCACTTGTTTTTTTTCTTATCATTTATCTAGATTTTTGTTTAATTTAATTATTTATGAAAATTATGAGGTATAACTAAAATTAAGAATTAGTTTTAATTATCAAATGACATGAATTCAATTAGTTAATTTTCTCAAATTTGATGCCCAAGGTTCAAATTTTGCCAAGAAATATACGCATAATTTACAAGTTGTAATAGCAATATATATTTGTGATGTAATATAGATAGAACCCATTTAGATCTCATATAACCAATATAAAAAAATATGGTTTAGATTAATTTTTTTCGAAGAATAGTCTTGATCATCATTTGATATGAACTTCTATTAGCCATTGTAATTATTGAGCTTAATAGTTTATACAAAGAAAATAAGGCATAAATCCATGGAAGAGAAGGCCCCTAAGAATTATATTGCCATAAAGGTTGTTTTGCTTATTTTTTCTCTTTAATTATATAAATTCTCATAATCATAATTATAGTTGCATATATATGACTTGTAGGTAGCTCATAGATCCACATTACAAGAGGTGTGAATAATTATAAAATTTAATAATTTTTTATGGATTTTTACATTTATTTCTATAACTCATGGCTCATTTGCATAGAAAATATGCTTACTTTTGAATGCAATATGACATAAAATCCTAGTGCACATGAATCTACTTTATAAAATGAAAATAATTGTATGCATGTATATTGATGAAAATGCATTAATGTTTTCTAGAATTTAACAAACATTTTCGAATTATTGCACATTTCAAATTGTAACCTTCATGAATATTTTGAATTCTATACATTTTTTAACGAAAAATTAAGTGTTCTTGTATTAATTCAATGAAAATCCATATACGTTATAAATACAAGGGCATATTAAAGTTTTTTTGACATATTCATAGGATATTATTGGTATTAAAATGATAATATAAATATTTAAAGGTTTTGACAATGGTTTATGGGATTTTTTTGTGTATAGATAAGTCAATTCTTCATATGATTAGGTACAAATTTTAAAATAAAAGTTATAAAATTTCCAATCATACCATCATGCATTTGTGTGTTGCTTGAACTTTCTTTACTTTTAAGGACTAAGGTATTTTGTATGCTATCATCACCTTCTTATATCATAAATTTTTCTTTACCTTATTTTAAGGATAAAAGCATGTACATGTTTATGTTGTTTATTTTATTTTATAGTTTATAAGAGTTTCAATTGAAGAACTAGTCATAGGATCCTAAAACCATTATCCACTTCCAGAATTTAATGTATTTAATGACATCATTTAATAATACCAACCAAAAAATATTTCTACATAATTCAATTATCATTTTATTTTCTTTGTGAAGTGATTCTTGGATTTGCATAGTTTTATTTAGTTTTGCTCATTTTTATCAAAATTTACAAGTGCTAAATTGTACAAGTAGGAACAAAATGTACAATGTTGCAAATGTACGGTTTGAAATGAAATGAAATTAGGTGAAAAATACATTTGGGGTTAACTTGATAAAAATAAAATTAGACCTTAGTAAACCTTGTAAAAGAATTATTTTAGAATTACTTTGAGAATGGCAGTTGTAAGTATTGTGATGCTTCAGAAATCACTTTGGAATGGTTTGGGCATGCATTATATAGTCCCTCAATTCATTTTTTTTTTTGTTATTGATAGTTCATTCAAGTTTTTTTATAGTTCAAGAATGTTCATTGTTTATGCATTGATATATAATTTCATGGAGTATTGATTATTGAGTTGTATATTGTTCCTAATGATAATTGTTATGGTTATGAGCAATGCCAATGGTTACATTGTATAGTGTTATTCATAATATAGATATTACAATAATTCTCCTTAATTCCTTGTCCTTTGAATTCTACCATACATTCTAGATATTGTAGGATGGATATTTAATGCTGAATGTTTATCTTACTATGATAATGGATGGAATTGCATTCATGAATGATCCTGGTTACCCTAGCAACTTGGTGTGAAGATGGGGATTGATTACATGGTGAATTTGGGATGAACAAAGATGTTTCCAGGAATTTGTATGATTTATAGAATTATCCATAATGAATACAATATATTGCTAGTGTATTAAGGTTTACATGTTAGGAAGAATTGGAGCAATTGATACATAACAGATTTCCAAAACTTATCTTGGAAGGATTGGTTGTGTAGAGGGATAGATATGAATGTTAGTTGTAGTAAGGGTTTGTATAAACCATATATGTTTTGTACCAAATTATACAAGTTGTTCTTTTACCCTATTTGGTAATAAAGTTGAAACCCAAAACCTACCAAAAAAGGAAATAATTCTAGCTTAGATAAATTGATTACAAAACTGTTCGATTTAAATTGCAAAACTTGTTCCAATTTATTCTATGAGTGCCAAATCCTACAGTATAATGTTTTATTATTTATATCATACAACTATACGATTTGGTTACCATACAAGCTATTTTGGTGGTCACACATGGTGTGTAAAGCAAGCCGTACAACTTGTATGATTTGAGTAATTTGGTTTTGGATCTTTGATAAATAGTTCTAAATATTCCAAATCACCTCCTCCTCGATAATACTACAGTGCTAGCTCTACACTCTCTCTAAAGCCTTTTATTATTCTTTTTGTCTTGTAGTGCTATGAAACCTAACACTTTGGAAATATCATGAAATAGATAACCTAGAAGATATTAATCTCATAGAGTGATCTAGACACCTTAACCATTCTAATTGGCATCTATTTCTAAAATTCCTATTGTACTCCTTTAATGATCATGAATATACTGCCACAACTATTTCATTATTGTTCTTTAAACTAGGAACCATGATGAAGCATCTTATAATGACCTCAACATCTAAATCAAACCTTATGAACCATACACAATATATTATAACTTCATCATCAAGGAACCTTAATCACTAAGAAGAAATGTTAAATTTTCTAAACTTGTTATGAATTCTTCTTCAATATATTTGAACATTTACAAATAGATTAAGTGATTGTGGATGTATTCTAGTATATGCAATATATTAATAACCATGAGGTAGAACTAGAATAAAACATGGAAAATGTAACCAACACCTATGTAAGCTCAATTAAAAGGAAAGGATTTGACCAAAAGTTTATTTTATAGGTAATAAGAAAGAAATTTGTATTGATTTTTGGATTCCTCCCAATAGTATAATAAGTCAAACTTTACTATAATATATAAGGGTCACCTTATTGTTAGATCTTCCATTACAATGTAAAGATTTGAAATCAAGTTGTACACATATCTGACCCTTATATAATATTTACTACAATATTTTAATAAACCATGTAGTGGTATTACAATCGACAAGGATAATTTGAAGATGTGAAATGTGATGTTACATTATCCTATATACCAAAATAAATGATAAAAGCACTTGGTATAACATGATGTCGTAAGAATCTTATATAAGTTATTAGATTTACCATCTACAAGAGTGGGTGAATACTTTAAGGAGATTTTTGAATATCATAGTATGAATGTAGAAAAGATCCTTAAGGATTTATATAGCAAAAATGTTGAAGTAAATTGTATTCAAGCTTTACAAAGGAGAAAATTATTATTTATGTAATTTTTCTCTTCCATTTTCTATCTTATAGATCCTATTATGTCTTCCATGGATGGAAGTAAAAATATCTCATTTAGCAATTATGAATGTTTGAATTCCATATCCTAACGTTCATTATTATTAATAATAGTATAATTAATTTAATTATTAATTATTAATAGTATAATTCATTATTATATTATTATTATTAATAACATAATTAACTATTATTATAAATCGTCATATGTGAATTGATGTAGGGTTAGGGTTAAGGTAGATATAAATATTTGTACAAGACATATTGTAAATGATCAAGAAGAAAGAATAATAATTTATTTATAATTTTAAAGGAGGGAGCTCCCTATAAGTGGCAAGTGATTCAAATGATTTTTTATTAATTTATATTAGAACCGCAAGGTTCTAACATTTGGTATTAGAGCCATGTCTTGGCAAGATACTGTGAATATGATGCAAAATATTATGAATCTGATGCAATATATTGTGGATCTGATCAACGAATTCAGGGAATGTCTTGACGATGTAGGAGTGACATCACATACATAGGAAAACACACAAAATTCCTCGTGTACTGATAAAATTCAATGATAGTTTCTTGTATACTAATGACAATCAATTGGATGGATGTTCGTCTACTTATTCTTCCCATGGAGAAAAAGAGAAAGTCATATTAAAGAGCAATAATTATGCTTGAAACATAGTGGAAGGGTAGGAATGGGAACCATGTGCTATTGACATTCATAATAACACCTCTAATTATGTGCCTTCTGAATCTAAATAAGTATATGAGGAAAAGAAAAATGGTTATCTTCGCATGGTCATGGTAAAAATAGAAGTTCAAAATCACCACTAGGCATACAGTATGTCCTCACCGACCACCACAACAACAAAAAACTATGATATTCTAAGCCAACAAATGTTCATGGACACATCAATACCGAAAAAACTAATAGCAAGTGTTATTCAAAATGCTCTATCACATCAATCATTCCAAACAATGATTCAGAATGTCATGGCAAATGTAGCTATAAAATCTAGCAATAATAGCAATCCATCAACTACCCAGGTGTTGTAGGTGAGTTGGAGAGGAGAGGGAAATCCTCCAAAGGAGGTCCCAGGTTCGAATCTCCACCCTACCAAAAATATGAATTGGGTACCCAAAATCCAATTGATAATGTTGGTGCGGGTAGGGCTGGGTGCGACTCTCGGGTGACTTTGATGGTGTAGAACCCCCTGTTCGTGGTCTCTCAGACCAAGGCGGCCCCACAAGGGGTTTTTCGTTTAAAAAAAAAAATAGCATTCCATCAACTCAGCATTCAATGATAGATATAGTGAGTGTTCTTACATCAAATCTAAACTATAAAATTTTTCTATGCACTCACCCTCTGCCTTGGCCTCCTCCTTGTCTCATAAATATTTACCTCTTCGCTATGGCCCATTGCCATGCCCATCTCATCATTACCATTTCACATACAATTTTCTCTCTAATTATTTCAAGTAATCTAGAACTATTGATCTTCACCCTGATATATTTCGTCTGGAAACCTACGAACATATACACAAAATAATTGCATGCATTACTACTACAACATTCCAACATAATCATAATACCAAAATGACGAGATAAAAAGTTTGAGTATTATAATAAGCACGACAATGTCCAATATCTTTGCTGGTTTTCGGTCCAAGCAGAGAACAATGTAGAAATAAAGTAGATAGCAGGCATATAACCTGGAACATAAACAAGAATAATGTGAGAGTTACGATATTCCAGTGAGCTCAAATAAAAATAATAAAAATAAAAGCAATGGCTTCACTAGCATAAGCATTACAAGAATATTACAAGTGGTGATATCAAATCCTGGTCTTCTAAAAGAACACCAGAGCACTCATGAGTCTATCACTATAAACAACACCAAGATAATTCATAGACACAGCATACGGATTTGGATAACTTGGAAAAGCTCAAAGCATATAACTCTAGTGCATATCTGAACTTGATCTTTGCATGGAGTAGGGACTATGAATTAAAGAGCAAAGTTGCGTGAGCATTAATGATATATTTTTGCTTCTCCATGGAACGTAAAAAATCAAGGAGAAAATGAAATATAATAGAAGCCACATCTTAAGAAAATAAAAGAAATTGCAGTGTCCTTCTACTCTCGATTTTGAACTCTAAAATTATTTTTAGGTAATCGTGTACGAATTCAAGTGAGTTCAAATCATTCTTGGTGAGCCAAAATATTTTTCGATGATCATGTACGAATTTCGACAAGCCTAAATCATTTCTGGTGAGCCCAAATTGTTTCTAGCCAGCTCACATAAATTTCGGTGATTGGGTGTAATTTTTAGATGATTTATAACATACGGTAAGATTCCATGGTGGAACAATGAGACTGAATGTGAATAGTCTATAGTCCCACTAGTATAAAACTTTTGATAAAAGTATACAAAATTGTGCAATGGTTTCTCAACACTAAAAGTGGAGGTAAGGAATAGTGGTAACCACTTTCATTGAACACTACACACATAAGATCAAGCGGGTACTATCTGAGTACGGGATTATTTTAGTTTTTTTAGAGTAAAGTTGCACTCACCCCTTTATCAAGACAATATTATTTACTTGATTATTATTAAATTTCATTAATTATAGTAAAATTTTCAATATGTATGGATGGCTAGAGTGAGAGATTCAAAATAATATGATGTCAATACCTATTGACTTATGATCATGCAAAAAAAAAGCGAATGTTTTGTAGTTTCCGTATTAAGCATATGTATTGTCTGTGATTATATTGTTGTTTCTTCTTTTACAAATTTGAGTTCTTGTTTACAAATACCACTAGTAGTATGGAGACTCAAACAACTCATCTCCCTGTACGACATATGCTTATTAGAGAAGTTATCTCTAACTTGAGAAACAAATTCACCTCCCTACACACCATAACATTGTTGTATAATGAATGCACTACCGTTCAAAGGAGGAGAAACTCATAGTGGAAGTAGACTAAACTGAACCAAATCTGAAATGAACATGAAAGTATAAGCAACATGTGAAAATGAGTGGAGGAAAATATTTATTAGCCAAACACATACAAATGGAGATGAAAGAGTGTAATTACTGTCACTGCATACAAAGTGCCCACATTCATTTGAAAATGTACTAATCCCTAGAACACTTAGGCCCATTCAGAGTCCCAATCATTGATTTATGTGGCTCATTTGGAGATTTCTATGACTAATATTCTGGGCCATGCTAGGTTGGTTGTCTGAGAATTTTAGCACTAAAATTGTTGTACATTTCCATGAGATGTTCGCCTGACTAAAAATGTGTATCTTTATTGCAAATTTGATTACAAAAAAAATAGGCCTGACTAAAAATGTGTATCTTTATTGCAAATTTGATTACACAAAAAATATTACTAGACCTCTAAAATTTAGTAATCTAAAGTCTTCGTGTTGCACCTCTTACACTTTATATTATGGCAATGACCATCATACAACAAAACAAAACAAATTAATGAATATGGACCTCTTGACTATTCTAACACAGTTATCTTCAGGTATTTGGTCAACGTAAATGGGCTCTACGTAGCATATTCTTTAATCTTATCCATGGACTTCATGTCTCATATGTATGCTCCATCAACATACAAGCTAATTCACATAGCATTCTCTCTTCCATTAATCTTGGGCGAAAATAGGTGTGATATGTTAGATGGAACTGTAGATGTTGTTATTGGAAACTTTACCAAAATGGCAATGCAAAAATTTGTGCAAAAGGCTTCGATTAACTTGAATTTCAAGGACTTCTAATAGATGAGAAACCTGGTCTTGAATTTTAAGGACTTCAAATAGATAAAGAAACAAGCTCACACATGTATGAGATTATTTGGAAGATGCATATGAAAATACTGTATAGAATGCATAGGTCCTAAGTTGACTATAAAATATGTAAGACATTGTATTTGATATCAAAGATAATGGAAGAATGCAATGTTGATCCTTTATATCATAGCCACATTCAATATTGTTTTGTTGAAAAACATTGGAGAGAATGTGTAGTGAATAACGTGACCTTAAGTGCACCTATCCACATCATATACATCACATCAATTCAACGTAAAATTAAGTTCACTCGAGAAAACCGTATACAGTTAGCTGCCTTGATTTTTTAAATAAGAGACTCTACAGTCGGTGGATACTTATAATAGCTATCCTCAACGATTACGATCATTCTAATTTATAGCCTGGATGTTGAAGTAATTATAATAAAAAATCAAATGGATGCATAATATATATCTTCAAGAAGTGGATGAATGATCATTATATATCAAACACTGATTATTAGTGTTTCCTTCACAATCGCGCCATCATCGAAGTCCTGTTTTTGTGGATGCTACTTGGGAAGTGCTTTATCAATTTTACAAACTATTTCCTGAGTTCTAGTTACGAGGACAAAGTTTTTTCTAAGAAGGGTGACATTTTAGGATTTCATATCTTAACATTAATAATAGTATAATTAATTTAATTATTAATTATTATTATGAATCATCATATGAATCGATGTAGGGTTAGGATTAGGATAGATATAAATATATGTACAATACATATATCACGAATAAAGAATAATAATTTATTTATAAATTTAAAGGAGGAAGCCTTATAAGTAGCAGAAGATTCAATAATTTTTTATTAATTTATTTATTAATTTATATTAGAACAAGGTTCTAACAATGAATATGTAACTTGATAGGATTTAAATATATAGGTCTCTACATTAGAAACCAAAGTTTTTTACCACTTAATCTCATATTATTTGATAATATAATAAATAGAAATAAATATTTAAATAAAATAAATTTAATTTAAAAATATATTTTCAAAAAGATAATTATAGTATTTAAAAGAAAAAATGGTATAAGCCTGGTCAAGGATAGCCTCCCCATAATTACTTAGGACTAGACCATGTTTATTGGGTTAAAATTTATCAAAGCTAGGTGCAGTCTTGGGGTTATTAGTATGACATAGATTGACCCTCTAGTTTCTTATGCTTGATGGAGATTCTAAGATTAACAATGCTTCTATTGTTTCCTTTCCATTAAAAATGTAGATCCAAGAATTTATCACATGAATGCTTAGAGACTATAGACTATAAAGGGAGAAACAATTATGATTTTTTTATCAAAATTTTAAACATAGAAATATATAATAACTGCATAGAATTATATAAATACAATTGTATAATTATTGATAAATATTAATATTATTTTTTTGGTAATTATTATAGTAGATTAACAGTGGGTTTTTATAGAGGATCCCAAAACCTTATATACAAAATCAGCCTTGCTAAATAGTGCTTCATGCTCTTGGCTGGAAGAATAAACCTGTATGCAGAAAAAAAACAAAAAGCTGCTAATTGCCCGAGGGCTACAAGTAAGGCATTTTTGCCTGATTATCCTGGAAACCATGGCCATTATAACTAGGAAAACAAAAACTAGCCGGAGAAGCTGGACCATCGAAAAGCAGAAGAAGACAGCCAAGAAAACTACAAAAAATTCTCCCATACCTGGGAAATAACTTTCCACATTTCTGCTTCCTCGGAGGCAAAATTCGAAGCATACATGTTGGATAGGATCCAAGAAAAATGACTGGACTGAAACAAACCGTTGAAAATCCTGCTGGAAAATTTTTGCCCTGGCCCAAATGGCCACTCCGTTTAGTCTTCTCACATCCAGGATTTCATCTGTATGGTTTGAGGTTCTTCTTACTTCCCTTTCCCTGCTGGAAGGGAGGTTTTGGGATAAGCGCATCACCCATCATAGAATTGGAGTCATCCTGAAACAACAACCATTGGGTTCCATTTGCAACATCAGTCATAGTTTCTTTGTCTCTCTTTTCCTTGTTGGGGGGACGGCCCTGCTTCCTTTCACTACCAAAATCCACCCCTCGCTTTTGACTCCTTGTAATTCGAGGGCTAATATTACCAGGCTGGTAACCTCTTCTTCCCAGCAGGTAGTCTTCTAATAACTTTTGTGCCTTAGGAGAGTTTTGATCATAAATTTTGGGTGAATCTGCCTATGTGGTGATAAGGGGGGGCTTGTTCCTTTTCCTCTTGTGGTCCTCGTTGGGGGCACCCACCACATTGCTCGGAGTCTGGATGGGTGGTGATTTCCTCTTTTGGTAAGGAGGATTCGAGATGGTCCCTGGATGGACCTAGAGATTCATGGCCTTTCACAAAAGGGTGCTTCGTCTGACCTTCACCATGCTCCAAAGGGTTGCAGGGATCCCGCTCCTTCTTCCTCGACTTTTGGAGAGGACAATTGGACTAAAGATGCCCTTGAGAACTACACTGAGGGCAGAAAGCTGGCCTATTCTCATAAACAATAGCTTGCTTGTGTAGAAAAGTACCCCCAGATCGCAGAGTAATGGAGGATGGGAGGTCTGTCTCCAAGTCCGCCAAAACACAGAACCGGGCTTGGACAAACCTAGTTCGAGCTCTGGTGGGAGGGTCTAAAGTGATCAGCTCCCCGATGGACCGAGCAATACCTCTGATTACATTTTCATGCCAGCAAAAAGGGGGAGACTCGGGAGCCTAACCCATATTGGAGCAATGTTGATATTCTGGGTATCGGGGTTAAAGTCCAAACCCCACTTCCTTAGAAAGAGACTCCTACGGCCCAAGAACCAAGGCCCTCCAACCAGGATTTTACAGTAGTCCTCCTTGTTGCTCAGCCTAATCACGAAAAAACCTCGGGTTAGGGCAGCCAGCTCTAAGTGACCAGAGGTCCGCCATTTGCCAGATGCCCACTTGCGAATGGTCTCCATGTCGGGATGACCACCAATAAACTTACCGATGAGGGTAAATTTTTTGAAATCCACAAAGCTTGAGAGAATTTTCGTCAAGATGTCCAACTCGTCCCCAGACGAAAATAACTCCTTTGAGAAGAGCCCGCTTAGGGTTTCAGAGGTCGCTGCCAAAGCATATGACTTCCGAGGTCCATCTCCCCGTTTGTCTGGCGGATCCTTGCCGCGACTTGGCAAGGACTCCTCGGTGTCCCCAGACTCTGTTTGCCCTCCCTCCACCATGTCGAGCCCCTGGTTCGACCTACCGACGCTCCCGTGCTCTCCCAGAACAGCCTTCTCGCCCACCGTCATCCCATCATCCCAAAAAACCCTCTAAATATTAATATTATTTTCCTTATACATACATAATATAATAAAATTTAAACCTTAAATTAAGTTTAAAATATATAAAATTAATAATATTATATTATTTTAAATTTAAAAATATAATATATATATTCCTTTTGGTTGTTGTTCATGATGAGAAGATACATATTTTATTATTTATAGCCTCTTCAGAGGCAAAGAGGCATTTGTACCTGTTTGTGGACGAAAAAGAAGCCAGGCATCCCTAACAAAATTATAGTTTTAAATGCCCAGACAAACTATCCTGGTCTTCCATTGGAAGAATTATAAAAAAATAGAAGTCCACGGTGGAGGAGATGGAGATGAGGCACGTAACATAAAGCCCCCGTAGTAGGTCGAAAATATAGCAGCGACGCGGACGTGACATGTGGACGTATTTGTCTTCTATATATATATCTGAAGAAGTAGATAGAGAATGAGTAATTATACACAATAGAGGTCCAGCGATTAAATTGTAAAGTTTAAGTAATAAAGGTCAAATTTTTGGAGCATTGTTAAATTTTTATTAAGGATTTTGGTTGTAAATAATCAATAACAATATCGTCTTCTAGCCTTAGAGACGTTAAAAGAATCAAAACCAGATCCTCCATTGCACGGAATCGATTTTAACCGAGGAATAGCACCACAATATGAATACGGAATTCATGTCTACGCCTGGAAGGATAGGCGAATCGAAAGACATAACCATTCACGAAAAGCATTAGATGTTTAGACACGGGATAAGCAAGCAACTCCTTTAATCCAATCCTTCTCTTCTCCTTCCCTCGAGACTTCCTGGGTCGAGGTCACTATAAATGTCGATTAACGTATCTAAGCGTCTTCAGTAAGGCTACAGCAGCTTTGCATTAATCTCGGTGTTGCAGCAAAGTGCACAATTAACCTGGGGAAATTTTTTTCCATAGGTTTCACAATGCCAACATTTCGAATTCAATATATGATGGTGGTACTGTTGAGTATGTGGTCATGGGATGCAGCGGGACAGGCTGTGAAGCCGGGAAGATGGACCGTTCTGATAGAGAAAGGGGGTGTCTCCGCTATGCATATGACCACCACTCACAAAAACACTGTGGTCATGTTCGACCGCATCAACTTCAGGCCGTCGCAGCTGCTCCTGAAAAACAACGGTTGTCGCGACAATCCGCAGGATCAGGCGCTCAAACAAGACTGTTGGGCTCATTCCATAGAATATGACATCGAGGCCAACAGGATCAGGCCTCTCATGATATTCACCGACACGTGGTGTTCCTCCGGAGACTTCGCCGCCAACGGCACGCTCGTTCACACGGGCGGGTGGCGGGACGGCGCCAGGGTCATCCGTTACTTTGTTCCCTGCTCCGACGCCTCCTGCGACTGGAACGAATCGAAGGCTTCGAACCTTCTCGTCAATCGCTGGTATGCGGCCAACCAGATCCTTCCCGACAACCGCATCATCGTGGTGGGAGGCACTCGCCAGTTCAACTACGAGTTCGTGCCCAAGAGGCCCGGCGAAGGGACATTCGCCCTGCCATTCCTCAGCCAGACCAGAACCAGCAACTACCCGTGGACGGGCTCCTCAACTACCCGTCGACGGGCTCCTCAGTGATGCTGCCGCTCTCCGCCTCGGACGGCTTCTCCAAGGTGGAAGTCCTCGTCTGCGGTGGATGCCCTGACAACGGCTTCGCCGCGGCCAAAGCCCGGAATTTCATCGACGCCCTGCGCAGCTGCGGGAGGATGGTCATCACGGACCCCAATCCCGGGTGGAGCATGAAGGACATGCCGGGACCCAGAACCATGTCGGACATGCTCATTCTTCCCAACGGAGAAATAATCATCATTAACGGAGCGCAGAAGGGCGTCGCCTGCTGGGACATGGCCATCACCCCGGTCTTTACTCCCTATCTCTACAGACCCAAAGCGCCTGCCGGGCAGCGTTTCTTCGTGCTGGCGGCCACCGGCATTCCGAGAATGTACCATTCCACCGCCAACGTGCTGCCCGACGGGAGAGTCCTGTTGGGCGGCTCCAACCCGCACTTCGCTTACGTCTTCACGGGAACGAACTACCCTACAGAGCTCCGCTTGTAAGGCTATAGCCCTTACTATCTGGAGAACGACTACTCGACCCTTCGCCCCCAGATAACCTCTGTGTCTGCTACTTCCATGGCCTACAGCGCCACCTTCACCGTCACCTTCTCAGTGGCGGCGGGTCTCCTCAGAAACAGCGTGGTCGTCTTCAACATCTACGCACCGCCCTTCACCACCCACACGACGTCACTGAGCCAGAGAATGCTCTCTCTTTCCTCCACCACGCCCACTCCGGTTCCCAACTCCCCCAACGTCTATAAGTCCTCTATGGTGGCTCCACCCACGGCCGTTGCTGCGCCTCCGGGATATTACATGCTCTTCGTTGTCAACGCCGGTATCCCTAGCAAAGCCCAGTGGATACAGTTCTCCTGATGTTGCTGCCTTAACCATAAATCCCAGCTCAAGTGTTTTCCTGTGTTGTTATCACCGTATCATATTCGAGTTCTGCAATAAATATTCAAAAATTAGCAGTCGTAAAAGATTGCAAAATAGCATCCGCATGTATTTAAGATCCGCAACCTCCTATGACCAGCAACTGTAATTATATATATGCACCCCATAAATAAATTTCTGAACTTGTCACAGATGGTGTTTATAATCCTTCGTTCCCACCATAACTCTTGTGCTCTTTCTTTTATGCTCTAATCTCTGTGGTTATAAATTACAATCCGAAGTGCTAAAAAATAAATAAATTAGCATTCGTAATGCGCATTTCCAACTCGAAGAGAATGTCAGCGTTACATTTACAGCGATAGGTTTAAAATTAAATTCGTCTATCCGTCTCACTTCTTTCTTCGTTTACGTCTCATGAAAGCATTCACTCCGGTTCTTCAATTCGTTTAGTGGAGACTAAAGTTCCTCCTTCACTCCCTGTTAAATGAATCCTGAAAGACTTCACTCCGGTCAAGGACTTTTATTTCTTTCTGATCTTCGAAACCGGCTCTAAAAGTTCTTTCACAGGTCATCACTGGGGAGAGAGCACTGAACCGGTGATGATCGACTGAACGTAGTGAAGGGTTGAAAAAAAGTGTTAAAACTACGACACCTTTATCATATAAAATATTTTAACTAAGATAAAATTTGGTGTTATTAAATTTGACCCTTCTTCTGTCTTCCAAGCTAGATGACATGCTTCATGTCTTAGAGTGCTTAGCTGCTTATCGAAACATTTTTCTTGTTTTTCTACATTGAAAATTTACAACTTTCAAGATCAAGCTAGGTGCTTTGTTAGAAATATTTTGGGAAAGTCCTCTCTTTTTCCCTCCTGTTAGACCTTTTAGTGTTCTATGTTTTAGAACTCTTCTTCCTTTTTCTCCTTCAAAACTTTAAAAACTTTTAACCATCAAATATCTTTTGCCTCTTTTATGCTTTTTTTTAATTTATTTTTCCACTTTTTTCTTTGTTGGGTATTAGGCCACATAAGGACTTTTGTCTTTGTATGTTGCTCAAAACTTCTAGAAAGTGGTGCATATCCTTTGATTAGAGTTTTTATGCCTTCTACCATCTTGCCTTTGTTCTATTCTTCTTTCAAAATATGCTTCAGTCAAGAAACTTAGCGTGTAGTGAAGAAATAACTACATGTACCATATTTACTGAGATTTTAATGTTCATCCTAAGATCGAAACTTAAGTTTATAGTGTGAAATTCTTTACTTTCCACTACTAGTCCAAAATCCATGGTCATAATAGTTTGTTTATAAATATTAAAGTTTATATAATTTTTTTTAAGTAATATTTTGAAAGGGTTTCCCTCTCCTTTTAACATCATCTTAATCACATTGAACTATTTTGTCCCACCAATATTTGAAACTTGGTGTGGGCTACATTAACTATTTATCCCACGATTAAACAATGGATCTATTGGCAAGTTTATGTATATTTTTTTATAATAATGATTTGATATTATTTTTAATATTAGTTATATAAATTAAACAGCATGACTCACTTTTCTACATTATCATAATATTTCAAAAAAATTTATTATTATAATATTATAATAACTTAAATTATAATAATAATTATTGAAATTAAATCTTAATAGGTTTTTTAACTTTTCAAATATTTTTATAGATCAAAAATTTTAGAATTGCTCACAATTTTTTTTATTTTTTATTTATTTTTTTAAGATTTAGTTAGTGTAAGAAACCTCTATGGCCGACGCTTAGGGTTGGGCCTCCCCATCCCACCATGACCTCTCATAAATAGGGGGATTTGATCTTATAAATAAGGACCAAACACATAGCTATACACATTTTCTAATACTTTTATTACTTACCTTACTCATGAATTAAATTTTGAATAATTTTGAATTTTAATTTTTTAATTGATTATAGGAGATTGAAATGAGAGTAATTTATATTACATAGTGACTATCCATATATTGGTATTACAAAAATATTTAACCTACCAAACTTAATCTCATCTATAAAAATCAAAATACTTAAAATGAGTTGTAAAATATTATTTAATAGTAATTAATTATTATAATTAATTATTAAATTTAATATTATATATTTAATATATGTATTTTAATTTATGATACTTAATAGTTACTAAAGAATTACTTAAATCATTTTTATTGTAATTAGTGTTTTTTTTTAAATATTTAAAATATAAGGAAGAAAAACATAAGTATATAAATATACCCTTAAATATATATATCAAATATATTTTATAGTATTAATTATTTGTATGACATGTATAAAAATTATGAAAACTAAATTATATAATATAAGAATAATTTATTTACTTTTACTAATATAAAAATATTTTTGAAAATTTATTTAAATTTTAATTTAATTTTTTTAACCTGTTTATTTCTATTATAAGATAAACATAAATAGACATAGGATTTACTTATAAAATCGATACCATTTGTTCAATTAAATTAGAATGCATTTTAATTTATAACATAATTTTTTGACTAATATCTAATACCATTTCAATTCGATTCGCCGATGGTCATACCTAATGTCTAGATAGTTAGAGGTGAATATGAAGATATAAGGAGGGTAATATATTATTATTGATAATCTATCATTAAGAGTAATGGGATGAATAAGTATCTTTCGATCATTAAGAGTAAATGGGATGAATCCATATAAATATAAAATAATAGTATATATAAAAATAGTTTTAAATTTTGAGGTTGGTTTTTATAATTTTTAAGTTGTTGTTTAACTTACAGTGAAATTAATTAACAAAAACATATCTATAAGATATGAACTTAAAACAAACATATTCGTAAAATTTTAACTTAAATCTCTGAGTTAAGACTTTTGAATTTGTGAGTTAAGACTTTTGAATTTGTGATTTGAGTACAAAAGGAAGAGTACATTGGGTTATGGTAGAACAAATTATTGTTAGCCAGACTGATAGGGATTCTAAATCATCCGTGATCATCGATGGTTTTTTACGCTAATAAGATGATGTAAAAATTATAAAAAAAATTAAAAATTCAAACCGTTACCACTTTCCATAACTAATTGTGAACTTCATCTGTGATAAGTTCGAGGTGACAAGCTCGGATATTTATATATGGCGTGCATATAATTACAGTTGCTAGTCATACGATATGGCCGCTCTTAAATACATGCGCATCCAATTTTCCAATCTTTTTCGATTGCACATTATTGCATTATTGTTGCAGAAGGGGAATATGATAGGCGTCGTAGTCAAACCGATTTAGACCAGCCAAACGCATGGAAATGCAATATGCGCTCTACGGAGCGTATTACAACACTGGAGACAACAAGATCAGGAGAGATAAAGCCAGTGGGATTCGGCGGTTGAAATTTGTTTCTCTTAAGGTATTAGTGATTTACCTAGAAAAACTAATAAACATTAGTTTTTCTTCAAACTTATACGTTTTTTGGGTTTTTATGTTGTAAGCCCAAAATTTAATTATAAAAAAAATTACTTCAATATACTTTAATTAAAAATTACATTTTCTTTAAAAAAAACTTATATTTAGTTTAATAAAAGTCATTTTTGGTGGAGCCGATAAATTTTTCTATGCACGCCTTAAAAAACGTGTTTGCATCGATATTTGTTTCGATATCTCAAGGAGTCCACTGACACACAAATTGGTGACACTATGTTATCCTAGCAGGTCCTCTATATTAATTTTCCCAACACATGTTTTTGGTGTGAGTCCTCAACACATAAGATCAAATATTGTCCCTTGATGCCACATAATAGGGACAAGCAAAGCCCTACCACACCGAGTGCACCCACTTGTCAATTTTAGGAGGATGATTGGATGACTATAAAAATCCACATTTGGCTACTTATAAAAGGTACACAGTCGAAGTCGGCACATGTCTCACAACCAATGAAAAGGTATGAAAAGGAAAAGTTTGTCCCCCAGTTGAAATTGCCAGCAATAAGGCTATTTAGTCTCAACAAATTCATACCCCAAATGATGCAATAGAGGTTGCTTCAGAGTTTGCCCAACCACCTAGTCTTCTAGTACATTTTCTCTCGGCTAGCGCAACGCGCTTCAGTAGCACAAGAAGGGGATCTGTAGAAGAAAATATCGCTCCAGAAAAATGACTTTATATGACAAGTGTTCAGTTAGGCAGTTATGTTCCTGATTCATCCAGAGTGTGCTGGAGTATCTTAGCGGCGGTGAGAATGTCATTGGATGCAAAGCCTTTATCGATGGAAGTGGCGATTCCTAAGGAGGAAGCAATATCTAAAGTTCCTTCCCTTTTGTGATGTTTTGACATTCTCGTAGTCCTCGATAGGGAAAAGAAGATGGAGTCAATCTACCCGAAAAAAAGTTTCAGCCTTTCAACTCAAGAATTCCTGCACCTTTGCGGTATTGGAACTACATAGATGACGGAGCAATAAGTCTATTTAATGCCTAGAACTACAATTCTACAATTTAAAGTTTTTTTTGGTTACTGTAGTTTTTTTTTTTATGCTTATTTATGTTGTGTATTTGCCCTTGGTTCCAGTTTTGATTGTATGGATGGCCTTGCATATTTCCAACTCTTTTTATTGTAACCTCTCTTATTTTTATTAAATATAATTATTGATTCCAATTAAAAATAAATAAAAATACTGCGGCCGTTGACGGAGCCACCACGACTTATGGACATTGGTGGAGTTGGAATCTGGCGCGAGCTTGGTGGAGTAAAGAGAGAGCATCCTCTGGCTCATCGACGTTGCGTGTGTGGTGAAGGGTGGCGCGTAGATATTGAACACGACCACGCTGTCGGACAAGACCCGCCGCCACGGAGAACGTGGCGCCGTAGGCCATGGAAGTCCGTTCCCGTGAAGACGTATTCGAAGTGCGGGTTGGAGCCGCCCAATAGAACTCGACTGTCGGGGACATAGAGGCATGCTACTTTCATAGGTTCAAATAGATTCCCCTCGATCCAGGAATTAGATCTCATTCTGAATCAGTTTTTCACTGTCATGCGTTTACGTGTCAGCATTGCCTCTGCGGTTTGCTATTATCTATTCGACCTACTGCAGACCTTGTCTAACATGGGGAATCTCCATCCTCTTCGACCGTAGACTTGTATTTGTTATTATTTTTCAAATGGAAGACCCGTAATACTGGGATGCGTATCTAAAATTATAATTTTGCGGGGATGTCAAACTATAAGGCAGAAAACGTTTTCAATACTTTGACCTTAATTCTCATTTTATAAATCACAATAAACTCCACCGTGTTTACACACTATGCTCTAGCATAACTCTGCAAGGGAAAAAAAAAAACACCGCCGAAGTTAAAAGGAAGCGACAAAACGCGGAACAAGCATACAGGAACTCGTTTCGAAGGAAATTAAATTTAATACTATTGTCTTAAAGATTATTCTCAAACAGAAAGGAGTTAAATTTTATTTCTTTTAAACTTACCAATTTATGCAATGTATAATTTAAATTACTCATCAACATCATAAAAAATTATATATATATATGAACAAAAAGGTTTTGTTCAAGGAAGACGAATTTTAGATGGATTTATTGTCCAATAGAGTAGTATAGTTACTATAGTTGTTAGGTATAAGCTTAGTTGTCAAATTTGTTGAATTTTTATATGAAATTTGAAAAATCGTCAAATTTAGAATTTAAAATTTAGGTAAATAACAAGCATTAAAAATCTTAAAATCAAATTTTAATTTAAAAAAATACGGCAGCTATGAATAAACCTTCCTGCAATCTCCCTCGTCCTACAATGTTCAATTTGGAAGCTTGAAATTTTTTACAGATAATAATATGAGAAGCAACCATTTTCAATCTATTGGGATTTATTTCTTTATCATCATTTGAAAGAATGGATAGCTTTGAAAATGAAAGTGTAGTTGACAAACAGATCTCCCATTTGGAGGCTTCTTTATTTTTACACTTGCTCTCATCTACAAGTTCTTCAAACTAAAAGAAAGAAAACACATTGCACTTTAACCCTAAAATAAAAGAAAAAAGCATTGCTCTTTAAGGCTAAAATAAAAGAAAACAACATTGCTCTTTAAAAAACATTGTTCAGTAACACTAAAATAAAAGAAAAAAAAAACATTGCTCTTTAGCCCTAGTTTCTAATGAAACCTAAAATTAAACTTTTCTACTTTTTAAATTTGAATAATATAAGATCTTTTTCTTTTATGCATGATCTAACAATTTTTTATTTTTTATAATTATTTATTATAATTGATAGAAAACTTATAATTTATATTTCAAAACATTTATTTTTTTAACCTTTAAGAATCTTCTCATGTGTTAAAAAATTATTAAATTTACATAAAGTTATAAAAAAATTTATATTTAAAATATAGTGTATTTGATTTTTAAATTTTATATAAAAAATATATATATATTTAAAAATATATATATATTTATTATATATCAAATTTAATGTTTTTATTATGAATTTTTAAACATGTCAAATTTTTCCGAACTTAAAAAATATCAATACGAACTCAATACAAACTCAACTCGAACTTGATAATTAAAAGTATAAATAATAAATTTGATATGGTTTTGAAACTAAATATAAACAAGGTTTAATTATTTATAACACTTGATTGAAGAAATTTTATTTTAATAAGTCTTGTTTTTATGAAGATTGCTATGAGTGCATATATCATCACTTTTCATTTCCATGCCCATTAGTTTTCTTTTTATCTTAAGAATTTTTTCAATAGTTTATAAGTTATAAAAATGGACCATATTAACGAAATCAAATGGGGATGGTTCACTTTTTGGAATCAAAGTATTTTTATATAATAATTCCTTCGCATGTTTAAATTGTTTGTGATACCTTGCTATTATCAATTGTTTCTAAAAGAGAATGTTGTGATAATAACATGTATTTAATCGAAGTATGGGCTACCATCAAACAAAAAGGTCAATATTCTTTTCTATAGATACCTCAACCTCAAGACAAGTTTCTATGTAAACTAGACAAAGTTTTACACCAAAATATCTCCAAACTCTTACTTGGGCATACCTCTTTTATTAGTAAATAAGTGATCTTTTGAACAAATTCAAGGTCAAACTAAAAGCTGAGCATGGAAAATTTCTTCATATTATTAAATTAAATCTATTCAAGCTATATTTATCTAGCTATTTGTATTGAATTTAACATTCAAATATTATAAATTATATAAATAATATTTAACAAATATTTAACAAATATTTTATGATTTACAAACAAAAACAAAAATAATTATTTTTGCAAATTAAAAAAAAAAAATTATAACTTAAATTATATGTTAAAATTTATAAAAAACAATTATGTGAAGCCATTGTTAGAAATTATATTAGTATAAAAATATTAAATTTATAATTACTCCTTATTGACCATAATTATTCATAGTAAATATTTACAAGCCGTCAAATGAAAATTTTATTTATAATAAAAAAAAATCTATCAAAAGGTTTTATAATTTAGAATTTTATTAGAGAGTATAGAGATGTTGTTGGTTATTTTACGAAACTTGATATTTGGACATAATATTCATATTTAATGGGATATAATGTCAAATTTTCCATTTTGATTAGTGATCCAAATTGATCCCAAGTTAGAGATATCAATTATTTTTTATATTCAACACATCCATATATTTTTTGAAGCTTGATCGATATGAAGGTTTCAAAGGTGACTATGTAAGATTTTCGTTTGTGGGTCAATCGTAGGTAGTGATAGATGCTATTTTTTGAGGCCTATGGACCCTAGGAGATAATTTGCTTTTTTGTTGCTTTTACCCAAGATAAATGTTGGATATGTTGCAAGAGACCTATGATGGCTTAGGAATCTATCATTCAACAAATCTTCATACTACAGATTTGATTGAACACTATTTTCAATTTGATACCAAAGAAAAAAACAAAAATTGCACCTTTCCTTGGTGTCTAAGGCATGGATTAAAGAGAACTAGAAACAAGTTAAAAGTTGTAGATCAAATAAGAGAAGCCTCCTTAGTAAAATAAAAAATGGTTTAGAACTCAAGGAATATTAATGCTAAGGAACACCCTAAACATAGATCCACTATGGAAACCCTTTTCAAGGGTAAGGACTTCAAGTATTTGGGCCTAAAAATTAATTTTAGGGATGCCCTCCATGGTGGATAGTCCCAAACTAATGTTAAAATTAATATCAAGGTTTCTCATAGACCTATAGGAATTCTTGAGATGGATCCTAGAAAAATTAAGTCAATATGTCTAAGAGCAATTGATAGAACCCCAATTGTTAAGCTAAAAATGAACGATATTCAAGATGACATATAATATATGGATAGAAGATGACTGATTTTTTCTTTCTTGGATTTTCATTCAAGCCTTTTTGTGTTCTAAGTGTGGGCTACAAAATACTTGAAAGCACAATATGAGAAACAAATATTTGTTTATCACAATGGTTATTTTATTATTTTGTTGCTAATGATGAAGATAGAGAGAAAATATTTTAAGCAGGTCCTCAGTTCTTTGAAATGGTGGGGCTTTTCATGAAGACCTGGCATACTAAATTTAAATTTGAAGAAGAGATGCCTTTTACAAGACCTATGTGGGTTAGACTCTTTGGTATCCTAGATAAATTTTTGAATATGGGTGTATTTTCTACAATAAAAAATTCCCTTGGAACTTTCATGATAATTGTTGACTATACACATAAATTTGAACATATTATTTATGCTTATATTTGTGTCTTAATGGATTTTAACAAACCCCTTCCACAAAATATCTCATTATAATTTAGGTAGGACACTTACAAGCAGGTGGTGAACTATGAGAAAATTTCTTTTCATTATAGAATATGCTATGAATATGTTCATTTGGATAGTGTGTATCCAAATAAGATTCCAGATCAAAATAAAGAGGAAACAAACTTAGAATATTTTCAAATACCTAATAAGAACATAAAAAAAAACAAATAGTTATGAAGGATCAAGTGATGTTCTTAACTAATATGTTTGTAATTATTTCCACTATTAACATCATGGGTGAGTAATATGACATAATGAAGATATAAATCTTAGAAATATAGTTTAAATATGCAATGAAGGACTCGTAGACAAACCTAAAAATCAAAGGTTTTTAATATAAAAATAAAGGAGAAAACATAGACAAGAAGAACAATATTGTAAATGCTAAAACTTTAAATAATTTAGACCCTAAGATAGACTTTCTCCAACCTTCTAAAAATTCTTTGGTTATGTATACACATACTTCAAGGTTAGAAGTTATCCTAGATTAAATTAGGAAAAGAAAATAAATAGGAAAAAAAATGAATATGGACACTAACCAAAAGATATGTCATAAGACTAATCACATCATATGGCAAAAGAAGGTGAAAAGCTTGTAGAGGAAGGTAATATTAATACCCTTACCAACATCTTTAGCCTATTATTATTGAAGATCATCACTTGGAATATTAGAGGACTCAAAGAGAGTCTTTCAAAACAAAATGAAATTAGAAGAACTATTTAGAAAAACCAACCACATCTGGTTTTCCTTTAGGAAATAAAGATGTTTATAAGGTGAATTGATTTAGTTATATGTAAAACTGGTTAGCTAGGAAAGTGGTTTCCCTCAGCTCCCATGAGGCTTCTAGTAGCATTGCTTGCATCAAGGACCCAAAAGATATTATTATTCACCATATGGTTGGTAGCTGGGATCTCTTTGTTTTGGCTGCACAAAGTAGATAATGTAACTAAAGTATGCTCTACCTAACTATTTACACTATAATTGATTTGGAGTAAGAGCAAAGATAATGAAAGGATATAACTTATATTATCTTCTATTTTCCTAAATCTTTGGTCTTGATCAAAGGAGACTTCAATACCATCCTCTCTTTGGATGATAAGAGGGGGGAAAATAGAAATTTGGATGGTATCTCAAATATCATGAATGAATATATTGTAAACCTTCACCTTGTGCACATCTAGATAGATAATGACCCCATGGCTTGGTCTAATAGAAGGAAAAGCTTTTGTATCATGGAAATATTGGATATGTTCATGTTATTTAAAATTTTATTAATCCATGAACACAATCCTAAGGTGAAAAATCTTAATAATATTGGTTTGGATCATTACCCAGTTATGGTTGAAATATGGAAAACCAAGGTTAGTTTCTCATGTTTTCAATTTCAGTTAGTGTGTCTTATAGATAGTTCCTTCAATCCCTTGAGTGTGGTAATGGTGATAGGAAGGTAAACCATGGTATGAAACTAACATTTTTTGCTTTACCAAAATGTTGCAATACATCAAATCTAAAATTAAGATTTAGAATTGGAAGGAGTTTGGAGAGGTTAAAAAAAACATAAGAAGTGATTTATTTTTTTTTTTGAAAAAATGAAAACTTGTATTAAAACAAGAACCAGATACAAGCGGGAGAGAACACATCCCGAGCCAGAGCCACTAGCAAAACAGCAAGGAAAGCGCACAAAGGCAACGCTAGGAACCACAAGGCACAGAGAACGGAAGGCACGAAACAACGGCATGTCGCGAAAACGCGACATGTCACGAAATCGCGACAGGAAAACCCGTCACGGCCACTTCGGCACCAACAGGCGCGATAGCGCGACATGTCGCGAAATCGCGACAGGAAGGGCCCTCGACAGCCACCCGCAGAAAGCGTCGCGAAAGCGCGACAGAAACAGAAAACAGCAGTCAAGCCTCATGAAGGTCGCGATATCGCGACGAAAAACCACCCAGTCGCAAAGGAGCCAAACATGCCGTGAAATCGCGCAAGAAATACGCCAGAGACCAGGAAGGCACAACCTGTCGCGAAATCGCGACAAAAACCAGCTCGTTGTCGCATCATCGCTACAGGTCGCGATATCGCGACAATTTTCCACCCAGCCGCCTAAGTGCCAAAAGTGTCGCGAAATCGCGACAGAAGAACCATGCAGCTTCCAAAACTCAAACTTGTCACGAAAACACGACGAAATATTTACATTGCTATTCAACTTCAAGAAGGGAATGAGAGCGCGGTAAAAACACCAATCGAACCTAGAAAGCGGGACCTGTCGCGATATCGCAACATGTCGCGGAATCGCGAGTCGCGAAAACATGACATGTCGCGATATCGCGACATGTCGCGATATCGCAACATGTCACGGAATCGCGAGTCGCGAAAACATGACATGTCGCGATATCGCGACATGTCGCGATATCGCGACAAGACGCGGAATCGCGTCACGCGATAACGCGACATGTCGCGATATCGCAACATGTCGCGGAATCGCGACCCGCGATAACGCGACATGTCGCGAAATCACGACAGAAACCAGTCGGAGACTGCAGAGGCTCAACCTGTCGCGATATCGCGACAGTAACCAGCCAACGGCCGCGACAGGACAACATGTCGCGAAATCGCGACAAAAAGGACCCTTAGCAAAAAAAACTTTGCACATTATTTCAGAAATTGTTCAAGGCCTTGTCTGATCTCGGCATTCTCCACAGACAAATTGCTATGCAGATGAATCCCAACCTCTCTCTCAGCACCCAACTTAGCAAGGAAATCGGCCGCTTTATTGAGAGATCTACTAGCATAAACAGGAATCACATCCTCAATTTCCTTCCAAAGCTCTAAAATTTGGGAAACCAAAATCCGGAGCCTCCAAGCTTTTAAGGCAAAGTTCCTCAGGCAATCAAGAGCACCAACCAAGATTTGGGAATCAGACTCAATGATTATCTTTACGTGACCATGCTTGACGGCCCAGATGGAGGCGGATTTAATAGCAAAGGCCTCAGCTTCATTGTTTGTGGCATATCCCAGACCTTGCAATTCCCAATATAGCACAGTCCCAGCATGATCACGGCAGATAACACCACTTCCAGCATTGCCCGGATTACCTTTAGCAGGTCCATCAGTATTGATTTTGACCCAGCCTTCCGGGGGAGGTTTCCAACAACTTCTTACCTGTCTCTCAAGATCAGCACCTCTCCCACTCAAAGGCTTAGAAGCTGACTGATTTTCCTTCTCAGCATAGATGGCAACGGTTTCCACAACTTTGCTCCAGATGACCTGCCAAATCCCCTCCACCGAAGAGAAGGTTTCACGAAAAATACGAGCATTTCTTTCCAACCAAACCTGCCACCAAATAAAAAGGAAACCGAGCTCCCAGCCAGTACGAAGAGCTTTAGAAATAAATCTACCTCTCTTCCAGCTTTCCCATAAATTGGTCCGGGACAAATCTCCAAGCACCTGAAGTTTAAAGTGGGAGAACCAACGGTGCCAAATCTGCTGTGTGAAAGAGCAATCAAACAGAAGATGATCCACAGTTTCCTCATTCCTATAACATAAAACACACTGGGAAGGGCCAATGATGCCTCTAATTCTGAGGTTGTCAAAGGTCAAGATACCATTATGCATCAGTTGCCAAGCAAAGAAGTTCACTTTCGGCCAGCCCTTGGGATGCCATATCTTCCTCCATTCATGAACGAGGGAAAAGAGTGTGGGGGGGCTCAGGTAGGATCGAAGCATAGCCCTCCTTCACAGAATAAACCCCAAGGTTCCCGAAGCCCCAAGCAAGCTCATCCTCCTCATCTCTCCCAGATAGAAACCTTTCAGCCAAAAGTTTTTCCAGAGTTGGGGCCTGCTCCGGAGGGATTGGAATAGGCCATTCCCCCAGCCGCTTAAATTTTTTAACCTTATACTCCCCCAATTGGCTGGTAGTGAAGTAGGTCTGAATATTAATCCAACCTTTATCTTCAAGAGCTGTTTTTAACGGAAGCAGATCAGGAAACACAGCAAGGATAGGAGGATGCTGATCCCAAGAGTCAGTCCAGAACCGGGCCTTCTCCCCTCTCCCAAATTTCCAGAACAATTGATCTTTGATAATGCAAGATCCAAGCTTGAGCGCCTGCCACACAAGAGAACCATTACCTTCCAGAGGATAGCGGCCCAAGTCGTTGGGAGGAACAAGACCCAAGTATTTGCTAGAAAGGATTCTGCTGCAGAGGGACGAAGGCTGGGAAATCCACCTCCAATACAATTTCCCAGCCAGGGCCCGATTGTTAAACTTGGAACTTCTCAAGCCCAGCCCACCTTTTTCCTTGGGCTGGGTGACCTTATCCCAACCAACCAAGGCCCATTTCCTCTCTCCATTGGCACCTTCCCAGAGAAAACTTCTAGCCGCTTTGTCCAACTCTTTCCAGATTGAGGGAGGGGCGGCCAGAATTGAGAATTTGTAAATAGGCATAGCCTGAATAACAGACTTCAGAAAAGTTAGTCGGCCCCCATAGCTTAACCATCTATGAGACCAGTGATTCATTCTCTCTTTGATGCCATCTAGCAGGTCCTTCCAAAAATCAGCTGTCAATTTTTTGTAATGCAGAGGAACCCCCAAATAAACAACAGGAAGGGAGGTCCGAGTGAAACCCAGAATCTCCATAACTCTCTCTTGCGACCTTTGATCAAGGTTGAAGAAGACCACTTTTGATTTTGAATCATTGATGACTTGATTAGAAGCCCGAAGGTAGACGTTAAGAGTATCTTTGATTCCTCTTGCTTCTATGAGGCTGGCAACTCCCACCAAGCCCGTATCATCCACAAACTGTAAATGATTCAAAACTTCGGCTCCGATTTTAATTCTTGTAATCTGTCCTTGACGTCTTCTTCTCAGGAGGAGTCTGCCTAGACCTTCAGCCAAGATAAGAAAGAGATAAGGAGAGCAGGGATCTCCTTGACGGAGACCCCGAGAGGCTCCAAAAGGTGGCGAGGGAAGCCCCTTAATTAAAATAGAGTATGAAGGCGTAGAGATACAGCTCATGACCCAGGCAATCCAGTCCTGAGAAAAACCAAAGGCTGCCAACATCTTGACCAAGAAACCCCACTCTACTCTGTCATAAGCCTTAGACATATCCAATTTGATGAACATTCCCTTGTTACCTGAATTATGCATAGAATGGATAGCCTCCTGAGCCAAGATCACTCCATCCAAGATCTGTCTTCCTTCAACAAAACCCCCTTGCTCGGGGAAATTAAATTTTGAAGAAGGGGTTTTAGTCTTTCAGCCATAAGTTTAGTAATAATTTTGTAGATCACATTACATAAAGCAATAGGTCTGAAATCAGAAATGTGAGCCCCCCCTCTCCTTTAGGAATTAAAGTGATAAAGGTGTGATTTAGAGCCTTGAGCATTCTTTTGTTAATTCGGGATTCCTCAATGACAGCCAACACGTCCTCCTCCAAGATATCCCAGAAGGCCTGAAAGAACTCAATAGGGAAACCGTCCGGACCAGGCGACTTTCCTGTGCACATCCCAAAGACCACCTTCTTGAGTTCATCACGATCAATGGGCTTAAGAAGGGACTGATTCTCTTCATGAGAAATAATAGAGGGAATTCCCTCAATGACTTCATTTTGAGCTTCCACATCATCTTGCATACTTTCCTTGAAGAGGTTTGAGAAGTACTCCATAGATAGGGAATGCATATCAGGAAGAGTGTCAAAAGAGTTTCCAAACTCATCTTGAAGGAACTCCATGTTATTCAATTGCCTTCTAGCACAGGCAGAGCGATGGAAAAATTTAGTATTTATGTCTCCTTCTAATAGCCAAGTATTTCTAGCTCTCTGTCTCCAGTAGATCTCTTCTTGATTATCAATGTCCTCAACTGCTTTGCGTAAAGCGTCATCCTCAAATTTAAGATGCTCGGAAATAATTCCTTCTCTGAATTGTTTTTGCACCTCATTCCATCTGTCCAGCAAGGGAGCCCGTTGGAGCTGGAAATCAGATTTGTTAGTTTGCTTCCACTGTTTCAGTTTACTCTTAACATAGAGAAGTTGTTTATGAAATTTGAACATAGCTGTTCCAAAAGGGGGACGGCCTTCTTCCCACCACTGTGGAATTTTCCTTCGTAGGTCCTCTTTTTGCAACCAAAAATTTTCAAATTTAAAAGGTTTGTAATACTTTCCTGACATAGTCCCTCCCTCCAGCAAAATGGGAGAGTGATCAGAAACTGGGCCCTCCAAGATCTGGAATTTGATATTCCATCTAACATAAGCTTCCTCCGAGACCAAAAACCTGTCAAGCTTAACCCTCCTATGTATGGCTCTCTTCTCTTATTAGTCCAGGTAAAGTTTGTACCGGGGCCTTTGATGTCAACAAGGTTAAAGGCCCGGACATGGGCAATAAACGACTCGATCCCCGTATCCAGAACAGGGATGCCACCTTCCTGATCTCTAGCGGATAATTTAGCATTGAAGTCCCCAGCTAAAATCCAATCAAGATCTTCCCGGGAGGACCTCATGTTTTGAACAGCTTTCCATTGAAACCGTTGACCTTCGGTATTCTGAGCCCCATAGAAATTTGTAATTAAGACTTGTTCAGCTGTAACTATATTCTTGAAAAGAGATGTTAGGACCCCTCTCCAGGCTATATGATCTATTGCTATCCACGCCAAAGGATTCCAAAGAGTAGCAATCCCTCCCGAGGCACCAAGAGCAGCCACTGCCATATGGCCAACACCCCTCCAGATTCGGCCGACAGTTTTACTCATGAGGTCTAATGACATTTTTGTTTCCTGAATGAGCGAGAAAGTCTGTTTTACTTCTTTCTAAAAGTCTTTGAACAGCAGATTGATGGGTTCTACTGTTTAAACCCCTCACATTCCAAGATTGTATAATCATTGGAAACCTTGGGAGCAATACGAATCAATTGTTCTTGCCAATCCTCCATTGATTAGCTTATCCCCTTGCACTGCAATTAGATCCTTATTGGATTTCCTGCCCACCCCTTGGGAATTACTATTTTTCGACCTCTTCTCCACCTGGGAAATTCCAAGAGCTGGTCTTTCTCTGAGCTTTTCTGCAATTCCCATGGAAACATCTTTAATAACGGGCTGGGCTGGGGAGTGGATAACCAGAGTCCCGAGGTTTTCATGGTGCAAAGTCTCAGAGGAGTCAATCGCCTGTTCAAGGACAGGGGTTGAGGAAGGAGGAGCATGAGTAAGGATGATATTATCCTCAAGGATCCCATCTGCTCCTTCCATAGGTTGGTCTTCTTGATCCACAAGAGATTTGAAGATTTCATACCGATTTGTTGGCTTGGGAAGAGCTTGCTCCTTACCATTTCTCTTTTTGTTTCTTCTCCTCTTCTGCTGTTCAAAGCCATCATTCTGGCCCTCAGACCCAGTGGGAATGACAGGTGGTTCCTTGGCCGAAGTGGACTTGCCTCCTCGGGAGCGATTTGACATTCCCTGTGTAGCATCCGCATTGGTGCTCAAGATATTTGGACAGAACCTTGCCAAATGGCCATGCAAATGACAGACTCTACAACGGAAAGGTAGGGCTTCATAGTCTAACTGCTGTACCCAAGATTGTCCTGCTAGCTCCAATTCCATCTCAGCTGGTAGCGGTTGACTAATATCCAATTCTACACAGATTCTTGCATAAACGGCAGTATTTCCTTCAATGGTGTCCTTAGAAACTCCCAAAAATCTACCTAGAGAGTTGCCTATCAATTCAAGAATCCGCTCACCCCAAAACTCCATCGGGAGAGCATACAGCCGGATCCAAACCGGGACAGCCGTGGGTTCAATGCGAGGGTCGAAACCCGCTCTCCACGGCTGGACAAATAACCCTGCCGGGCCATGACTCCTCTTCTCTGATTCAAATGCTCTGTTTCTATCCATCAGGGAAGAAAAACTAATAATGAAATACCCATTGCTAATGGGCCATAAGGAGTACTCACCGATTGGCTCCCAGTTTTGTCTCACCCAGGAATGCAAAAAGTGCGGGGTGGGTCGAATGCCCATGAACTTGCAAATCAGATCATGAGTGGTCCGGTAGTTTATTGTGTCTTCAACCGGCTACGGTTCGATGACTATTTTTGGTCTAGATGCAGATTGCGGGAGACATCCATTGATTCCGTGCCCAGGAGAGCCCTTGCCCGCATTCTTGGCTAGCGAGATGGAAGGCAACTGCGTTGAGCTTCGACGAGAGGAAGACGCAGGATTTTCTCGAAGAATCTCCGCATAAGAGGTCTTTTTTCCCTCGCGAGAACCAGGAAGAGACCCCATTGGGCCCTCCCGGGACACCGAAAGATCCTAGACCAGAAGCCTGCAACAAACCCCAAACACGCTGGAGGAGGTTTTCGAACTGAAACCCTAGAGCCACGGCCGTCGACAGTGCAGAAGGATTCCCGCCAAATCGCCAGAGCTCAAAAAACGCTTAAAAAATCCTCAGATCCTTTACCATAAGAAGTGATTTATTAGCTTGAATATTTGAATGATAAAATTCATTTATATGGCCTAACAGAGAATAAAATTATAGATGAAATTAGCTTCTTTTATACTCTTTCAATGAATACATCCTAGATGAAATCCAATAATATACCATGGAACATTGGGAGGTTGAGGTAAACCATAGGAAAATTAATGATATTGCAACCCATAATATTTATAATTTTTCTCTGCCAATCCATAGGAATGTTAAAGAAATATAGGTTACTTTTGACAAAATTAATCCTCTGCCCCACAACTTTCTTGAAACACACCAATACTTTCTTAATTTCCTTCACCTGAATCACTGAGGCCAAGCTAGATAATAGTTTACCATTCACCATAAACTCTATTAAAATATTATACAATGTATTACAGAGATTGATCGGCCTGAAGTCATTAAAATTTGAGGTAATACTAGATTTAGGAATTAATGCCAAAAAAGTAGAATCAACCCCTGAAAGCATGAGATTTCGAAAATAAGAGAAGCACTATAGCTATGCAATATAAGACAAGATATAACGCTTTAATCCTATGCATGAAACAAAGAAAAGAGATAAATTGGAAATAAAAGAAAGATGTATTAAAGCACAACCCTCTTTATTCAATTTTCTTATCCTCGGTTACAAAGACGTCTCCTCCCTTTTTAGGGGCTAGGAGCGTTAAATGGATCTTTATTACAATTGTGCACATTGATCTTCTTTTCGCATGCCCACATGCAAAGTGGGCGGGCCAAAGTATTGTCGTCGCTGATGTTAATGAGTCTTTGCTTGCTGCTGCTTATCCTGCGTTCAGAGAAACAACAAACCGTTTAGTAGCACCTGTGTTAAAATGAAACATTTACTTCTTGAAATTAGTGAAAGATATATGCCTAAGATCATTAAAAACAGTGCATAGAACGAATGTAAATGACATGCACGTTTAATCAGAATAAGCACTAAAATGACAGAACGTAGAACGTAGTACATAATGCGTCTAACAAAATAGCGTAGAACATGATGCTGTAATGAAAAGCATGAGATCAATAGCAAAATATGAAACTAGCAAAAAGGCGTGGGGTGCCCACGCGGGCCGCCCCCGTTAGAACTTGATTACGGCACCAATCCACTAAGGAAGGGCCCAAAATATTTCAGGTTGAATTGTCATCGAATTAATGGAATGTTGTGATCCACTGTCGGGTATTAAGGTCCGGGTTCACCTTCTAGCAGCCACCAATAACCTCTCCTTCGAAAGAGATTGCCAGTGGAAAAGGAATGAATCCCAGAGGAATGCAATTGGGTCCTTGGTTTAGCAGCACTTCGTTGCCCGAAATGTCTACCTGCTTCTGCCTTTTGGGTGGGAAAATCCACCATTTTATAGACCCACGGGGTCTCTTTGAAAAGGGCACGCAGGGATGCCACATGGCAGCCATGCCTTCTTAATAGGGAGGAGACTCCGCCTTGACTAGGGCTTACATGACTGCCCTCGCAATAGTTCGCTAACTGCCAATCTGCCCACCTACGCGCGCATGCATAGCAGGCGACAGTAACTGACTGTTCTCGGCTACCACTTGTTGAATGTCTACATTAAGTTGTTTTAATGTTGCCTCTGATTGCCTTAATGTGTGCCTCTGATTGATTACATTCGCCTTTTATTTGTTTAATGTCTGCTTTTGAATGCTGAAGTGTCGCCTTTGAATGTTTTAACGTCTGCTCCTGAGTGCCGAAGTGTCACGATATCGTGACACTTCGGCCAAGGCTCGCCTTGGGCGCCGAAGTGTCACGATATCGTGACACTTCGACCAAGGCTCTGCCTTGGGCGTCGAAGTGTCGCGATATCGTGACACTTAAGGCAAGACTCCCATTTTGGGCCTTAGGTGTCACAATTTTGCGACGTCGTGAAATCGTGACACATTCGGCCGAAGCTTATTTTCGGGCCTTAGGTGTCGTGATTTCGCGACGTCACGAAATTGCGACACCCTCGGCCGAAGCTCCCCTTCGAGCCTTAGGTGTCGCGATTTCGCGACATCGCGAAATCGCGACACCCTCGGCCGAAGCTTCCCTTCGGGCCTTAGGTGTCGCGATTTCACGACGTTGCGAAATCACGACACCCTCGGCCGAAGCTTCCTCTCGGGCCTTAGGTGTCACGATTTTGCAACATCGCAAAATCGCGACACTCTCGGCCGAAGCTTCCTCTCGGGCCTTAGATGTCGCGATTTCGTGACGTCGCAAAATCGCGACACCCTCGGCCGAAGCTCCCCTTTGGGCCTTAGGTGTCACGATTTTGCGACATCACGAAATAGCGACACCCTCGACCGAAGCTCCCTTTCGGGCCTTAGGTGTCGCGAAATCACGACACCCTCGGCCGAAGCTTCCTCTCGAGCCTTAGGTGTCACGATTTTGCGACATCACGAAATCATGACACCCTTGGCCGAAGCTCCCCTTCGGGCCTTAGGTGTCGCGATTTCGCGACACCTAAGGCCAAAGTTCCCCTTTGGGCCTTAGGTGTCACGATTTCACGATGTCACGAAATCGCGACGTCGCGATTTCATGACACCTAAGGCCAAGGTTCCCCTTTACTTAAGGCTTGCTTGCTTAAAGTTTTGAAGTTTGCTTTAGCTTAAATTTTAAAGTTTGCTTTTGATTAAAGGCTTGAAGTTTGTTTTAGCTTGAAGGCTTGAAGTTTGTTTTAGCTTAAAGGCTTGTTAAAACGACCAACTTTGCTCTGCTCACTTTTCGACCTTCTAAACTGCTGTGTGAGTGGCTAGGACCACTGTTTGACCTCTGAGGGCTGCCCTGAAAGTTGTGTACATCAATGCGATCAGTGTTTGTAGTCACTTAATCGGATTGGTGATATTTTGGTGTCTACAGATGCCCCTTTTTGGGAAGCGCTACGGGTGACATAGTGCTGAGAAAAAATAGATAACCAAAGCACTAATGATTAGGTTTTCTTGATAACCTAACCAAATTTTGATGCCCCAAGTATGGAAAGGGCATGCATTCTTGAATCCTTGCTTCTGACGAGCTAAGGAATTTGATTTCAAGTGTTAACCTATTTTGGTGAGGTGTGACTTGAGCTTGGACATTGATCAGTCATGATTAGGCAAAGGGCGTAACCTTTTGTCCACAGGGGGAACCTTGTGCTCATGCTTCGGGAATGCCAAGTGTTTGATCAATTTAATGATTGCTTGTTTACTGCCCCAAGCAGGGGCGTGATTGTCTTTGTCAATGATTCTTTGAATGCATGTCATTTCTTTGATTGGGTGTGTGCTTGTTGATTGGTAACTAAGTGTGACTACCCCCTCAAGCGATGAATCGATGAGGGAATGACCTTCATGAGAAAAGCGACGAATCACTTGACCCAAGATGACTTGTGCAAGGGTGCCTTTAGATGTTTTACCGTTTAAGCACGTGCAATTTCCCGACATTTGGACCTATTTTTGGTGGGTGTTAACCCTTTTTGTGATGCCATAATGGGGTGAAATCATCAAAAACCCGTCTTCCCGTGGAGCGGTCCGGCTATGGTAGCCTTCTTGGGGAAGTAGGAGAGTGATAATTTAAGCCCCGACATCGATTTGTTTTTTTTATACCAAGAGGTTAAGTGCAAGAGAACTTGTGTCTGGCAATGCTTATTGCTATGTTTCTGTGTTGCTTTTTTGTGATGTTTTTGTTGTTTTGCTTTTCTTTCTTTGTGTATATGTCATGATATTATGTTATGCATAATGATTGATGTTGATGGATGCATGCTACTTTATCTTGATGGATGCATATGGTATGATAAATGCGATTGTTGTATGTTGATTTATTTTGGTGGATGCATATGTTGTGATGAATGCAAATGTATGTGATATGCAGAAATGAAATGGATGGGTGGACTTTGTGGTGTTTGGCTATGGCACCATAGACTGTTTATAACTCCATTATTTTGTCTTTAGGCGATTGTTGTGATACATGACTTTGTATGTATACATGTGGTTTTTCTCTTTTTGTATTTTTTGATGGTATTGTAAGGATGAAAAGTAGTGCAATTGGTTTAGAAATGTAGCTAAGGTTTTCTGAGACTCAAACGTTTTTAACTTACTAGCCATGACGGTACTTTAGACTTTTGAACAAGGTATGAATCGTACTTGTTTTTGACCAAGTTATTTCATATCCCTGTGTGTGCAATTGAGTTCATTTATGTGGTATTTGTCAGGATACCGCCAGTGCCAGATGGGCTTTCAACCGAACCTATACTGAGGATCACCCAATTAGCTCCACTAACTCCTTTGTTGTATTTAGTTAGATTATTTTGCGATGTTATGTAGGATACCATAAGCTAGCTCATCCTTATGCAAACATTGGTCTGCACATATGCAAAGCGAATGTGACAGACATATCGTCATGCGGGTAGGATATCACTATTGCTAGATAGGCTATCAACCAAACCTATAATGAGGATCACCTAGATGGTTTTCAAATGCTGAGAATTCCAGGGATTCAAGTTCAGGAGATTTTTTGGCTGAATGATTTGGAAAGTTGCTCGTCTATATAGTGATGAAGATCACTGTTTATTTTCTATTAATTCTTTTTGAGCAAGGATTTTGAATAGTGGTGATAACCACTGTTATTTGATTTTGTGTTTTGAGTATTGTGAATTGGCTTTGATCCTCGTGGCCTTGGGGATGACTATCCATCTTGGTTAGGGGCGGATAGTATGAATCCTTACGACGTTGGGGACCAAGGGGATGATGGAGATTATGGAGTAAGGGCATTGATCTGTTAGGCCTTGGGGATGACTACCCATCCTGGTTAGGGGCGGATAGTACAAATCCTTACAACTTGGAGACCAAAGGTGAATGGAAAGTGTTAGGATGATGATTTGTTGGAATTTTTTTTGTGAATGGTGTTGATCCCTTTAGGTTTTGGGGATGACTACTCATCCTTGGCAGGGACGTATAGTACAAATCCTTACAACTTTGGGAACCAACTATGATTGGAATTTGGTAGTGGTGAAAACCACTATATATGGAGGTGAGTGGATAGGAAAGAGCTTGTCCTTTTGTCAATTCTCAGCATTCTAAAACCATTCGCACAGGGGGATGAGCAAGATAACCTTTTCGCTTATGGTGACCTGGATTACTGTGTAGGTTTCATCTTTCGTTCACACAACTTGGGAATTTTTATGTGTTTTAATTTGTGTTGGGATGTTACGTAACAAGGTGTATTTCACGTGTAACTCTACCTTCATAAAATCGGTTTGACTTGATACATTACATGGCTAAAGAGCAAAATGATGACTAAATCATGAAAACTCTTGATACATTAAAAGACCACTGACTCTAGTGTGGTAAAAGCAATGTCTGGTGTTTTTGTTGTTTTTGTAAAATGGAACAATGTGGAACAAGATGGACTAGCAGAGCAATTACAGCCTATGGTGCCTTGGACCTATATGACCACAAATATGCAATGTATGGATGTAATGCTTTAATGCAGCTATGTATTTTTGTATTTTTGATGGATTGAATTTTGTGAATATGAAGATGAAGTGCGAGAAGAACTCTCTATTGATGAATTTGAGTATGCCTAGAAATGAAATGCAAATTTTTGTTTTTTTTGATGATTTTTGTTGTTTTTGATGATTTTGTTGATTTTTGACCAAGCGATTGTGGAAATCCTTGGAGCATTTTGGGATTGACCAAGCGATTTTTAGGAATCCTTGGAGCCTTTTTGGGATTTGACCAAGCGATTTTGACAATCCTTGGAGCATTTTGGGATTGACCAAGCGATTTTTAGGAATCCTTGGAGCCTTTTTGGGATTTGACCAAGCGATTTTGACAATCCTTGGAGCATTTTGGGATTGACCAAGCGATTTTTAGGAATCCTTGGAGCCTTTTTGGGATATGGCTCTCTTAGATATGAAATGGTCGCAAATGACTGATATTCAAGGGTTCTGTTTCCCTGATACCATCAAGAGAAGCTAGCCGGTATGTCCCCGGTCCTATTTTGCTATCAATGACATATGGAACTAACCAATTTGCCGCAAACTTGTCCCTTAGGTGGGACGGCAAACTAGAGTTCTATTGGTTTTCCTTCAAAACCAAATCACCAACCCGAAAGTCCCTCAGGTGAACTTTCATGTTGTAAGCTTTCTTAAGTCGCTCTTGATAAATACGTAAATGCTCGAGAGCATTAACATGTCGTTCATCAAGCAACGTAAGCTGGTCTAACCGGGCCTACCACGTAGAATCATCATCGATGAACTCCTACATTGATATGCGCAGGGAAGGAATCTCCAACTCTAGAGGCATGACTGCCTCGGAGCCATACACGAGCAAAAATAGAGTGGCCCCAGTGGGTTTTTGAATGTTAGTGCGATAGGCCCATAGGGCAAGTGGGATTTGAATGTGCCAATCCTTATGACTGTCTGTGATGGTCTTTTTAAGGATGGCAACTAGTGTTTTGTTTGACGCTTCTGCTTGCCCATTCGCCTATGGATAATAGGGTGTCAAAAAACTATGCTGAATCTTGTAAGGTTAAAGCGTTACATTTTGTCTTACATTGCATAATTTGTCTCTTTCCTTTGTTTTGGTGTATAAGGTTAAAGTGTTACATTTCATCTTACATTGCATAATTAGTGATTTTGTCATACCACCTTGGCGACCTAACACACAAGGCAGTCCCCTCCACACCTTAAAGGAAAGGGACTACAGGGACACCTCTTCGAGGGGCACTCCTGTTCAACATAGCATTCAACACAAACCCTCCCATGAGGGGTACATCCATAGGAGAGCTCCCTTAGAAGCTCGCTATGAGCGGTCATCGTGCGATGAAGCACTAGGTCAACATAGGGTTCGACGGGAGGAACCACATGATTACATTATCCCTCCTTCACCCCCTCTAGTTGTCAAGACTACAAAGAAAAATCCAGAGCACAAGGCTCCTCAGGTAGGGCGACCTAATTCTGCCCACCCCCTTTACACCCGTGAAAGGGAGTACGAGGAAAGCCATCGCATTCCTCGAGGGCAACAAACAATGCGGGAACCTTGCATTTCTGCACCAGCAGGATATCATGATCACCCCTTGAGGCCAGAACCTCGAGCACATACCGCTTACCTCAACAGAGGGAAGCGACCCATTGAAACCTTAGACCAGCAAACTCGAGGTAAACGCATAGAAGAAACATTTGAACCTCCTGAGCAAAATAGGGTAGACCAAATTGACCCAGTTGTCGCCAGATATACCTCCCGTCAAGCCCAAATCATGCGGCTTAAACAAAGTCATCAGGAGATAGAGTATCGACACCGCTTGGATAGAGAGCGCATGCAACGCGAAGCAGATGAGTTACGCTATGAAATACCTGAGATGGGGCCAACCCCTCTCATCCAAATGGCTGAACAGTATGAGAGGTGTAATCCGTTGGTGCAGGACAGGTCTCCATGACCTCGTCAAGCTCTACCTCCAAGACCTCATAGATTCGAGAGGGAGGCAACTCCTCGAAACAATGATGGGTACCTTCAGCAAGAGCTTGATCAGGATCATAGGTTTCGCCCAGAGACTCCTCAAGAATTTTATGAGGAGTATGAACCAGAAGAGGAATATGTTGAAACTCCCCATCAAGGCAGGAAGGATGCCATTCGGCCACCCCTCCATAGGCCTCCAGTTTACCGTAACTTGCAACAAGAGTGAACAAGAGAGGAAGAAATAAAATATTTCGATGCATACCAAGCGCTATTGGAGCGTTTGGATTCTGTGGAGACAAAAGCTACTGGGCATCAAAAACCCACATTACGTCTACTCCGTAGTAATCCGGTGCATCCCTCAGTGCCTACACCTCTTTACCCCGAACACTTCAAGTTGCCTCAATTGGCAATTTTTAAAGGTGAAGAGGATGCACAGGAACACGTTACACGATTTCTAAGCCAATGCTTCGGCATCCAAGATAATGACGCATTTTTGCTTAGAACATTCATAACCACATTCGTAGGCCCTGCCTCGGATTGGTTCACACAACTGCCTAAACATAGCATAAGCAATTTAGATCAATTAGTAGACGCGTTTCTTGAATGCTTTGCCTTCAACACAAGGAAGAAGGCATCACTAAGTGATTTAGCGAGCCTCAAGCAATTTGAAGAGCAAAAAATGGCAGCGTATGGGAATCAATGGAGAGCTTTGCTTTCTAGGTTACCCTACCGTCCTCCTATGTCTGATCTCACGCAGATGTTCACAAAAAGTTGCTTAAAATCAATCTCTGGTCTATTGTTGCTGCGACAATACGACAGCTTAGAAGAAGCTTTGGTGCAAGCCAGAGTCATAGAAGAGATTAAGATAGGCGAAGGCGCAATTGCCAAGCCTAAGAAGAAAGAGTGGAATAAAACCACTAAAACTGGGACAACACAACCACAACACACTGCAGTCAACCAAGTTGCGATAAATGTCTCCGCGCCTATGCAAGAAACGTAGCCTCAAAAGGCTAACTACCAGGCAGTGCCTCCTGCTTATGAAAGAGATAATAGAAGATAGGAGCAAAATTACCCGCGTCGCCCTAGGCAAAATTTCACCCCATATGCGGAGTCTAGGGACTCCTTATTTGACCGCTTGTCAGCGGAAAATTTAGTCACTCTATCGGAAATCCAAATTATAGACCCTAACATTCCCAAGCCTAGGGGGTACAGAGAGGAATTGTATTGTAGATTCCATAGGCACAGAGGACATGACTTGAATGGGTCCTTGGAAATTCAAAGAACTAGTCCAAGATTTGATCGACAACAGAACATTGGTTGTGGACAACCCCATCGCACCAAACAACCAGCAAATGGGGGTATTCAAGGACCCCTTGCCAGCCCACGAGGCACAAACAAAACCACTCCAGATTAATGAGGTGTGACAAGATCTTCCCACACAAGGATTTGTGGGAATGATTAGCATAGTAACAAGGAACAGAAGGTACCCGGCAGCTGCCCCTGAGGTAGCTACGAGGGAAGTTCCGGCAACATCACATCCTCAACAATGCCCAACGCAGTTACCTCCGCCTAGACCTGAGGTCACGATACGAACCAAACTCACGTAGAGTTTGCGGACCACGTCGGCTAGGCTGTCCATCTACGAGCTTATTCAACAATCAGCTCCCCATAGAGAAGCTCTTATGGACATTTTAAAAGCCATTGAATTACAACCCCACGAGGCAAATTCTTTCAACGCCTTCGTGGGACATGTGAAACAATGTACGGAGCCGGTCATCACATTCAGAGAAGATGAGGTCAAAATGATATCAAATGACATGGCAGATCCACCCCTGCACGTTATCGCGCGGGTCAACGGGATTTCGTACAAGAGAGTGTTGATAGATACTGGCTCGTCCAGTAACATCATAACCACTGCAGCCTTGAAGCATTTGAAGTTGCCAACCTCTCACATCACAGCCTCCACGTACACACTCGCGAGCTTTTAACGATGCAATATGCTCGACAGTCGGCACAGTCGTTCTGCCGATCCAGGTAGTACAAAAGTCAATACCTACACCGTGCCATGTGCTGGAAGGAGAAATGGCTTATAATATACTTCTAGGGCGGCCTTGGATCAGGGATATGAAATGTGTCCCTTCGATCGCCCACCGAGTGCTTGAAGTATGCTTATGAAGGAGAAATACATGTAGTCCCAATGGACTTAGAGCCCTTCAAGTATTGCAATGCGGTACAATTCATACCTCAATCGACCCTCCCTTCAACGCATTTGGATTTCCAATTAAATCCATCTAAACAAGGTCCAATACCGCAGGCACCACTGGTGGCCAACAAGGCAAAATCCCAGCCAGGTGAGACTTCATCATCGGCTCCTTCATCATCAACGCCACCTATCATGGCCCAACAGAAGGACAAGGGAAAACAAATCATGGAAGAGGTTAAGCCCTTAGAAGAAAGGTTGCCCATAATTTCAACAATAACAACGAGAGGAAGCGCCCAACGCAATGGAAACCAAGATTCCTGAACCACCAAACATGGAATGGACTCGGGAAGGACTACCGTTTCCTCCCACCCAATCATCAACAATCACTGTTGAAATGGCCAGTACAGGCACTGGGGGAATACTTAGTGCAAAATGTTGTGGCAACCCCCACACTGGAGTCGGTACAAGACATGGGAAGACCTCGCCTTCCCATTGGAACAATCGTCCCTCTAGGCTACCCACCGAACCAGACAAATTTTGTGTATGGGGGCTTTGATCATGGTCTTGAACCATGCCAACAAAAGGAAACAGACGAAGAGCCTTTTGTTGAAAACATCAATTATCTCTCAAACCCAGAATTTGCCCTAAAATATCTCGGCCAATGCAATTGGCATGGATACGGGCTCGCGAGATATGAGCAAGGGATGCGGATCCTTTACCAACCAAGATATCAGATGCCATATGACAAGTCAGGGGTAGGGTTCAACCATCCCCTGCCATTAGACATCTTGGTTGAAAATATGCAAGGCCTAGAAATAGGCAACAAGGGGGGATTGGCATTGGGTCCTTATGCCAATCCGAATATAGAATACACATTGGGAGACTACCTCCCATGGTCAACAAACACCCCTGGCAGCAACAATAATCCCTCTTCTTTGCTAGAGAGAGGTGAAAGTTCAGAGATTAATCCTCAAAGAGAACATCAACGGCTGCCAGACATCTTTCTGAAACTGTTCCCCTTAGAGGTTCCAGATGAAATAATACAGTCTCAAGAGAATCAGGTCCCTCCACTAAGAGTGGAACAACCGCAATGGGACCAGATTAATTCACTGGAACAAGAAGAGTCCTCAACGTCGCAAGCAACATATGCTGAAGAGGATGAACAATTTTGGATCTATGAAAGTGATTCAGAAGATGAGACTGAGATGGACTATCTCAGACATGCGCGACGAAATCACCGCGCTCTAACTCATGAAGATCTAATGGGACAGATGGGTATACTGTTAGGACATGAATGGCACGTAGACCCAGCGAGGTGGGACCAAGTGTTAGACCTATGGCTCCAAATTCAAGATGAGCATCGTCCACCTCGAGATCCCATCATGACAGAAGTGCCAAGGGAAGACCCCGCCTTCCTTTTCACACATAGAGATGAATTTGCACCTAGAGAGGATCCATTCGTGCCCATTCCCGTAGAGCCAGATCCAGAGTATAGGGAACATCTAAAAGAATCAAGTCATCACACCCGCGGTTCTGGAGACCAAATTCATTCCATCCACATGATCTCCATTGATTTGACCGCACCCATCCGCAATCCGACCGATCCATCACGGTCATTGCATCTAGACATGGATGCCATCGACCGGGATCGCGTCAATTCACCATTGTCACCATCAGAGTATTGGCCTTTCGGTGAAATGCTTCATTTTACCCCAAGGACAACTCGGGATATTTTTCAAGTCGAAGAGGGACCCGAGGTTCCAAACGTAGATCTTAACTCAGCTGATGATATCCATTTAATCCCAACTCCACATCAGTTGGAGGACGGATCCCACATGTCGATCGAGGAGACGACTGACGTAGACATCGGCACAGATCCAATGAATCCACGGATTCTCAAGCTGGGGGTAAGCCTTTCCCCCGAAGAGCAAGCCGAATATATTGCCCTTCTCAAAGAGAAGAAGGAAGTTTTTGCATGGTCGTACAAAGATATGCCAGGACTAGACCCGCAACTAGTCATGCACAATTTAACGCTTGATCCGAAAATCAAGCCTGTAAAGCAAAAACTAAGAAAGATGCACCCAACAGTGGCCTTGATGGTCAAAGACGAATTGCAAAAGCTGTTGGATGCACAATTTGTCATCTGCGTGGATTATCCGCCATGGTTGTCCAACATGGTTCCCGTCAAGAAGCCCGACGGGAGGATTCGCATATGCACCGACTTTCGAGACCTAAACAAAGCGAGTCCTAAGGATGATTTCCCCTTGCCAAGCATCGACGCATTGGTAGACGCTACAGCGGGTCACGAAATGCTCTCCCTAATGGACGGTTTCTCGAGGATACAATCAAATTCGTATCAATCCTGAAGACCAACTCAAAACGGCATTCACAACGCCTTGGGGGACATTTTGCTATAAGGTCATGCCTTTTGGCCTTAAAAATGCTGGCGCTACATACCAACGTGCTATGACGTATATCTTCCATGATTACATGCACAAAACTTTGGAAGATTACATGGATGATTTGTTAGCCAAGTCTCTCTTGCGCTCAGATCATCTCGGTGACTTAAGCAAGATTCTCGATCGCCTCATAGAGCATAAGGTCAGACTGAATCCCAAGAAGTGCGTGTTCGGCGTCACATCTGGAAAACTCTTGGGTTTTATAGTCTCAAAGAGAGGCATCGAAGTGGACCCAAACAAAGTCAAGGCAATCCTTGAAATGGCTCCCCCAACCACTATCAAGCAGCTCGAAGTCTGCAAGGAAAGGTCGCGTCGATTAAACGCTTCATAGCGCAATTATCTGACAAATGCCGACCCATGAACAAATTATTGCACAAGGGGGTCACATTTCATTGGGATGACGAGTGCCAATCAGCCTTTGACGAAATCAAACAGTACTTGGCTTCGTCACCAGTATTGGCACCACCTAGACCAGGTGTGCCGTTCTACTTATACATCTCAGCTACTGAGGTGGCACTGGGTGCAATGCTAGCCCAGAAGAATGAACTTCACAAAGAACAGGCTACTTACTATCTTAGCCGCACCCTGGTCAGTTACGAACTTAACTATGCATACGTTGAGAAACTCTGCTTGGCAGTGGTGTTTGCTACCAAAAGGCTACGCCACTACATGCTGAGCAACACTACGTATGTTGTGTCTAAGGAGAATCCATTGCGATACATGATGAGTCGTACTTATCATAGTAGTCGCACGACGAAATGGATCATGTTGTTGACGAAATTTGACATTGAGTTTATTGGGCAAAAATCTATAAAAGGACAAGTCATAGCCGATCAACTAGCAGAGGCTCCTCTTGAAGACGATCAGCCTCTGGTCATAGAACTACCCGATGATGGGGTCTTCCATGTCTCAGAATCGCCAGATTATGATGAGCCCGAGTCTCAGGCCGACATAACCTTATTTTTTGATGGTTCTAAATGCGAGCAAGGTGGTGGCACAGGAATTGTATTCTTCACACCGCAGGGCGCTCCAATGCCCCTGTCATTTAAATTAAACTTCCAGTGCACCAACAACAATGCAGAATATGAAGCCTTGCTCCTAGGTCTTCAAACAAGCAATCGCCATGAACATCAAAAGATTGAACATCTTTGGTGATTCGCTGTTAATCGTCAATCAAGTCAAAGGGGTATATCAATGCAAATGCCCAGTTCTGAAGGCCTATAAAGCCCTCGTGGACAAATTCCTGGCAAAACTTGAGTGGTATGACATCGAGGCACTCCCTCGATCATCGAATCATTTTGCGGACACAATGGCCTCCTTGGGGTCACTAATCCCGCAAGACCTTTCCGGTGATATAACAACCATTCGGGTCAAAACCTTATCGCAACCCGCGATGGAGCGTGCAAGCTCAGACTTGACGCCAGGAGTCCACATGATCCAGATCGAACCATCTTCGGATAAGTTCTTTCGAATCCGAGACTCGTTTGAAACGTGCCAATTGGGGGTCTTTGTTTTCCCCCACTCCCATTAATAGCAACACAACGCTATTCTTACAAGTTCTATCCCAATCAGCATTTGTTAGGGAAGAACTTCAAAAGGGATTGGCTGTTCATACTGTCGAGGTTTCTGATAAATAGGACTGGTATTTACCCATAAGAGACTACCTCAAGTTAGGTAATCTTCCCTTTGGATTGACGCACGTCGCAAAATGAACATTCAAGCAAAAAGCGGCAAAATATGTCTTGATAGGAGACATTTTGTATCGTCGAAGCTATGACGGAATTCTTCTTCGTTGTTTGGACCAGCAAGAGTCCACTTGGGCAGTCGCCCAAGCGCATGACGGTACATGTGGTGGCCACTTTAGCGGTATGGCCATCGCAAAGCGCATTCTTCGCATGGGCTATTATTGGCCATCTTTAGAGCGAGATTGTTGCGAGTATGTCAAGAGGTGCGTGAAATGTCAACATCATGCCAATTTAATGCACGCACCTTCCCAGGCCCTATAGAAAGTCCAGTATGCTTGGCCATTTTCGCAGTGGGGCCTCGATCTAATCGGAAAGATCTCCCCTGCATCGTCAGGCCGTCACACGTTTATCATAACGGCCACAGAATATTTTACCAAATGGGTGGAAGCAATTCCGTTAACCTCTACGACAGGACCCCGCATTGCGGAGTTCATTTTGCATTACATCATATGTCGTTTTGGTATTCCATCCAAAATAATCTCGGATAATGGGCCATCATTCAAGAACAAAGACGTGCGTGCTTTAACCACAAAGTACAAAATTCAGCACAACTTTTCAACACCCTATTATCCGCAAGCAAATGGGCAAGCAGAGGCGTCAAACAAAACGCTAGTCGCCATCCTTAAAAAGACCATCGCAGATAGTCATAAGGATTGGCACATACAAATCCCACTTGCCCTTTGGGCTTATCGCACTAGCATTCGGACGCCCACTGGGGCAACTCCATTTTCACTAGTGTATGGCTCAGAGGCAGTAATGCCTCTCGAGTTGGAAATTCCTTCCCTGCGCATATCAATGCAGGAGTTCATCGATGATAACACTGCGCGGCAGGCCCGATTAGACCAACTTACGTTGCTTGACGAACGACGCGTTAATGCTCTCGAGCACTTACGTATCTATCAAGAGCGGCTTAAGAGAGCTTACAACATGAAAGTTCACCTAAGAGACTTTCGGGTTGGTGATTTGGTTCTGAAGGAAAACCAACAAAACTCTAATTTTCCGTCCCATATGAGGGACAAATTTGCGGCAAATTGGTTAGGTCCTTATGTCATTGATAGCAAAATAGGACCCGGGACGTACCGGCTAGCTTCTCTTGACGGTATCAAGGAAACAGAACCCTTGAATATCAGTCATTTGCGACCATTTCATATCTAAGAAAGCCATATACAAAAAAAAAAAAACTCCAAGGATTATCGCAATCTCTTGGTCAATCCAAAAAGCTCCAAGGATTATCGCAATCTCTTGGTCAACCCAAAAAGCTCCAAGGATTATCGCAATCTCTTGGTCACCCAAAAAGCTCCAAGGATTATCGCAATCTCTTGGTCAACCCAAAAAGCTCCAAGGATTATCGCAATCTCTTGGTCAATCCAAAAAGCTCCAAGGATTATCGCAATCTCTTGGTCAACCCAAAAGCTCCAAGGATTATCGCAATCTCTTGGTCAACCCAAAAAGCTCCAAGGATTATCGCAATCTCTTGGTCACCCAAAAAGCTCCAAGGATTATCGCAATCTCTTGGTCACCCAAAAAGCTCCAAGGATTATCGCAATCTCTTGGTCACCAAAAAGCTCCAAGGATTATCACAATCTCTTGGTCACCCAAAAAGCTCCAAGGATTATCGCAATCTCTTGGTCACCCAAAAAGCTCCAAGGATTATCGCAATCTCTTGGTCACCCAAAAAGCTCCAAGGATTATCGAAATCTCTTGGTCACCCAAAAAGCTCCAAGGATTATCGCAATCTCTTGGTCACCCAAAAAGCTCCAAGGATTATCGCAATCTCTTGGTCAACCCAAAAAGCTCCAAGGATTATCGCAATCTCTTGGTCACCCAAAAAGCTCCAAGGATTATCGCAATCTCTTGGTCATCCAAAAAGCTCCAAGGATTATCGCAATCTCTTGGTCAACACAAAAAGCTCCAAGGATTATCGCAATCACTTGGTCAAACCCAAAAAGCTCCAACGATTATCGCAATCGCTTGGTCAAAAAAATCAAGAAATTCAAAAAAACAAAACAACAAAAATCATCAAAAACAACAAAGATTTGCATCTCAATTCTAGGCATACTCAAATTCATCAAAAAATTCATATTCTCGCACCTCATCTTCACCTTCACCAAAAACAATCCATCAAAATTACAAAAATACATAGTTGCATTAAGCATTGCATCCATACATTGCATATTTGTAGTCATACAGGTCAAAGGCACCATAAGCCTGCAATAGCTCGATAGTCCATCTTGTTCCGCATTGTCTCATTACAAAAACAACAAAAACACCAAGCATAACTTTTACCACACTACGGTCGGTGGTCTGGGAATGTACCAAGAGTTTCCGTGATTCAGTCATCATTTTCCTCTTTAGCCATGTAGTGTATCAAGTCGAACAGATTTTACGAAGGTAGAGTCATACTTGAAATACACCTTGTTACGTAACATCCCAACACAAATCAAAACACTAAAATTCCCAAATTGTGTGAACGAAAGATGAAACCTGCAAAATAATCTAGGTCACCACAAGCGAAACGGTTATCTTGCTCATCCCCCTGTGCGAATGACCCCTAGAATGCTGAGAGTTGGCAAAAGGACAAGCATCCTCCCTACCCAATTCCCTAAGAATCCCTAAAGTTCTCAATAGTTGCAAAACACAAAAAATTTGCAAAATGTCAAAACTCCAAAATTTGACAAACTACAGTGCACACATCAAAAGGCACAAACAACAGTGATTTTCGTCACTCCATATCCCCAATCCCTTGCTCAAAAGAAAAACAAATCAAAATAAACAAGTGATCTCATCACTACAATGAGCAAGTATCCCAATACAATTGAAGAAAAGAAGGGAGTTGAACTTGAATCCCTGGAACTCTCAACATTCTATAGGTCATAAGGCAAGCTTCAGTACCAATTTGGTTGATAGCCTATCGGTAATGAAGTAAACCTCCCGCATGACGATATATCTATCACATTAACTTGCGTACAGATCAATATTTGCATGTGGATGAGCTAGCTTATGGCATCCTGGATTACACCGCAGATTAATCTTAGTACATACAACAAAGGAATTCGTGGAGCTAATTAGGTGATCCTCGATGCAGGTTCGGTTGAAAGCCCATACGGCACTCGGCGGTATCCTAACAAATACCACTAAATGAACTCAATTGCACACACAGGGATGTGAAATAACTTGGTCAAAAACAAGTCCGATTCATACCTTGGTCAAAAAGTCTTGTAAGATAAAGTACAGTCATGGCTAGTGAGTTAAAACCGTCTGAGTCTCAGAAAACCTTAGCTACATTTCTAAACCAACTGCGCTACTTTTCATCCTTACAATACCATCAAAAAAATACAAAAAAGAAAAACCACATGTATACATACAAAGTCATGCATCACAAACAATCGCCTAAAAACAAAATAACAGAGTTCTAACAAGTCCTTGGTGCCATAGCCAAACATCACAAACCCCATTCATCCATTTCATATCTCCATATCACATATAAATCAAAACCATTTGCATTCATCATAGCATATGCATCCATCAAAATAAATCAACATGCATACATCCATATTCATCAACCATCATGCACAAGATCAAAGAAAATCAAAACAACAAAAACAACAAATAAATGCAACACAAAAACAAAAAGCAATAAACATTGCCAGACACAAGTGCTCTTGCACTTAACCTCTTGGCATAGAAAAACTGATGTCGGGGTCTACATTGTCGCTATCCTACTCCCTAAGAAGGCTACCATAGCCGGACCGCTCCACGGGAAGACGGATTTTCGACAATTTCATCCCCAAATGACGTCACAAAAGGGTCAAAGCCCACTCAAAAACAACAAGAAAATCAAAACAACACAAAAAGCAATAAACATTGCCAGACACAAGTGCTCTTGCACTTAAACTCTTGGCATGGCAAATCGACATCAGGGTCACAAATTATCACTATCCTACTCCCTAAGAAGGCTACCATAGCCGGACCGCTCCACGGGAGACGGATTTTCGAAAATTTAATCCCCAAATGGTGTCACAAAAAAAAAACAACAAAAACAACAAAAAATGCAACAAAAACAAACAGCAATAAGCATTGCCGGACACAAGTGCTCTTGCACTTAACCTCTAGGCAAAGAAAATCGATGTCGAGGTTCAAATTATCACTCTCCTACTTCCCCAAGAAGGCTACAATAGCCGGACCGCTCCACGGGAAGTTAGATTTTCGATGATTTCACCTCATTACGGCATCACCAAAAGGGTTAACACCCACCAAAAATAGGTCCAAATGTTGGAAAAATTGCACACGCTTAACGGTAAACCCTCTAAAGGCACCCTTGCACAAGTCATCTTGGGTCAAGCGACTCGTCGCTTCTCTCACGAAGGTCATTCCCTCATCGATTCGTCGCTTGAGGGGGTAGTCACACTTAGTCACCAACCAACAATCACACACCCAATTAAGGAAAATGACATGCATTCAAAGAATCATTGACAAAGACAATCACGCTCCTGCTTGGGGCGAGTAAACAAGCAACAATCAAATCAATCAAACACTTGGCATTTCGTGAATCATGAACACAAGGTTCCCCTGAGGATAAAAACGCCCTTTGCCTGTTCATGACTGATCAATGTCTAAGTTCAAGTCACACCTCAACAAAACAGGTTAATACTTGAAATCAAATTCCTTAGCTCGTCAGAAGCAAGGATTCAAGAATGCATGCCCTTTCCATACTTGGGGCATCAAAAGTTGGTTAGGTTACCAAGAAACCCTAATCATTAGTGCTTTGGTTATCTATTTTTGCTCAAGCATCTGCGTCACCCGCAGCGCTTCCCAAAAAGGGGCATCTGTAGACACCAAAACAGCACCAATCCGATTATGTGACTGCAAACACTGATCGCTTTGACAAACACAGCCCCCGGGGGCAGCCCTCGAGAGGTTAAACAGTGGTCTTAACCACTTTCATAGCAATTTTGTAAGGTCAAGAAGCAATTTGGCACACTTGGACACTTTGCCTGGTATTCGTCTCATCCAGGGACGAATTCAAAATAGAATCCGTCCCACCCCAGGACGAATTCTGAATCCGTCCCTGGGTGGGACGAATTCTAAGCCTAACGGGCAAAAAGACTCCTGCCTTGCACGCGTGTGTAGGTGGACAGAGGGGCCGTTAGAAGACTGTCACAAAAGGCATTTATCAAAGCCCAAGTCAACGGAGGACTCCCCTCCCTCATGGGAAGACAAGACCGCCACATGGCGCCTATGACCAACACATGGCATTTGTGCTTCCCTCCCAAAAGAGACCCCATGGGTCTATAAAAGGTGGGACTTTTCTCACCCAAAATATACAAGTTGAAGGAGTTTTCAAGCAACGAAGTGCTGCCGAGTTGAAGACCCACTTGCATCCCTTTTGGTTCACCTTCCCACATCCACCAATCTCTTTTGCAAGGGAGGTTGTTGGGTGGCCTTTGGAAGCTCGAACCTGACCCAAATCCAACACATGGACACCGGAACCAACCAATTCGCCGACCCCCCAATCCTAAGAGGTTTTGGGCCCATCCCTAGTGGATTGGCTCCAAAATCAAGTGCCAACGGTGGGAGGCCCACTTGGGCACCCCCGCACTTCCCAAGTCCTATTTTAAGTTTTAGAGCATTTTAGATTACTTTTTCAGGTTGCATTTTGTGTTATTAGGTTTGATTAACCCATAGCTGCAATTTTGTAACTTTTGGTCAGATTCTAGTATGTTTTGTGTCGCTTTGTTGTTTCGCTGACTTGCAGGTGTCGAGATCAAATTCCCGAGGGTAGAGGCCAAATTGGGAGAATCCGACCATCTGGGTCGTCCCAAAATGGCCCCAATTACATAACCCCCCTGTTTGCAGGCATTTTGCGGGTCTCGGGATTCGACATTGGAGCAGCAACGAGGTCGGCTTCTTCAACACGAAGAATTCGTCCCACCCGGGGACGAATTGCGGTCGAAATCGTCCCGCCCGGGGACGAATTCCGGTTGAAGGTAGATTGGCCAGTTGTCTCAGTGGCGATGGCCTTCGGTAACTTTTCCTATCTTCTGTCAAGTTTTGAAGCCATTTGGAATCATTGTATTTATTGTTTAGAGCAAATGTTTGCATGCATATTTCGTTAGTTTTAGAGAACAAACACTTTTCATTTGCGGTAGATGCTACTGACATCTTGGTTGTTTCTTTGTTCGCAGGAGAAGCAGCGGAGGTTAAGAACTCATCGACATCAGCGGCGGCATCATCTTGGCCCGCCCATTGCAATCGTGGGCACGCGGAAGGAGGAAGACTAAGTCACACATTGTAACAAAGACAAATTTAACGCTCCTAGCCCCTAAAAAGGGAGGAGACGTCTATGTAACCGAGGATAAGATATTTGAATAAAGAGGGCTGTGATTTCTTTACATCTTTTCTTTCCTTTCCAAATTGTCTCTTTCCTTTGTTTTGGTGCATAAGGTTAAAGCGTTACATTTCGTCTTACATTGCATAATTAGTGTTTCCTTTGCCCGAAAAGAGACGATTTGGAAAGGAAAGAAAAGATGTAAAGAAATCATAGCCCTCTTTATTCAAATATCTTATCCTCGGTTACATAGACGTCTCCTCCCTTTTTAGGGGCTAGGAGCGTTAAATTTGTCTTTGTTACAATGTGTGACTTAGTCTTCCTCCTTCCGCATGCCCACGATTGCAATGGGCGGGCCAAGATGATGCCACCGTTGATGTCGATGAGTTCTTAACCTCCGCTGCTTCTCCTGCGAACAAAGAAACAACCAATATGTCAGTAGCATCTGCCGCAAATGAAAAATGTTTGTTCTCTAAAACTAACGAAATATGCATGTAAACATTTGCCTGAAACAGTAAATACAGTGAGTCCAAATGGCTTCAAAACTTGATAGAAGATAGGAAAAGTTACCAGAAGGCCACTGCCACTGAGACAGCTGGCCAATCTACCTTCAACTGGAATTCGTCCCTAGGTAGGACGAATTCTGACTGCAATTCGTCCCTGGGTGGGACGAATTCTTCTGTGTTGAAGAAACCGACCTGCTGCTGCTCCAATGTCGGATCCCGAGACCTGCAAAACACCTGCAAACAGGGGGGTTATGTAATTGGGGCCATTTTGGGATGACCCAGATGGTCGGATTCTCCCAATTTGGCCTCTACCCTCAAGAATTTGACCTCGACACCTGCAAGTCAGCAAAACAACAAAGCGACACAAAACATACTAGAATCTGACCAAAAGTTACAAAATTGCAGCTATGGGTTAATCAAACCTAATAACACAAAATGCAATCTAAAAAGTAATCTAAAATGCTCTAAAACTTAAAATAGGACTTGGGAAGTGCGGGGTGCCCAAGTGGGCCTCCCACCGTTGGCACTTGATTTTGGAGCCAATCCACTAGGGATGGGCCCAAAACCTCTTAGGATCGGGGGGTCGGCTTGGTTCAGGTGTCCATGTGTTGGATTTGGATCAGGTTCGAGCTTCCAAAGGCCACCCAACAACCTCCCTTGCAAAAGAGATTGGTGGATGTGGGAAGGTGAACCAAAAGGGATGCAAGTGGGTCTTCAACTCGGCAGCACTTCGTTGCTTGAAAAATCCTTTAACCTGTATATTTTGGGTGAGAAAAGTCCCACCTTTTATAGACACATGGGGTCTCTTTTGGGAGGGAAGCACAAATGCCATGTGTTGGTCATAGGCACCATGTGGCAGTCTTGTCTTCCCATGAGGGAGGGGAGTCCTCCGTTGACTTGGGCTTTGATAAATGCCTTTTGTGACAGTCTTCTAACGGCCCCTCTGTCCACCTACACACGCGTGCAAGGCAGGAGTCATCAACTAACTGTTCTAGGCTGCCACTTGGTGCCATTTGTCTTTTTTCCCGTTAAGCTTAGAATTCATCCCACCCAGGGACGAATTTAGAATTCGTCCTGGGGTGGGACGGATTCTATTTTGAATTCATCCCTGGGTGAGACGAATACTGGGCAAAGTGTCCAAGTGTTCCAAATTGCTTCTTGACTTTAAAAAATTGCTATGAAAGTGGTTAAGACCACTGTTTAACCTCTGAGGGCTACCCTGGGGGCTGTGTTTGTCAAAGCGATCAGTGTTTGCAGTCACATAATCAGATTGGTGTTGTTTTGGTGTCTACACTTTGTGGTCAAAGCACGCACGTATTTGTTTTTGAAATGCGTCCCATTATCCGAGACTATTTTGGATGGAATACCAAAATGACATATGATGTTATGCAAAATGAACTCCACAATGCGGGGTCCTGTCGTAGAGGTAAGCGAAATTGCTTCCACCCACTTGGTAAAGTACTCTGTGGTCATTATGATAAACGTGTGACGGCCTGACGATGCAGGGGAGATATTTCCAATTAGATCGAAGCCCCACTGCGAGAACGGCCAAGCAGATTGGACTGTCTACAAGGCCTGGGAAGGTACGTGCATCAAATTGGCATGATGTTGACATTTCATGCACTTTTTGACATATGCACAACAATCTCGCTCTAAAGATGGCCAATAATAGCCCATGCAAAGAATGTGCTTTGCAATGGCCATACCACTGAAGTGGCCACCACATGTACCATCATGCGCTTGGGCGACTGCCCAAGTGGACTCTTGATGGTCCAAGCAACGAAGGAGGATTCCTTCATAGCTGCGACGATACAAAATGTCTCCTATCAAGACATACTTAGCCGCTTTCTACTTGAGTGCTCGTTTTGCAGCATGAGTCAATCCAAGAGGGAGATTACCTAACTTGAGGTAGTCTCTGATGGGTAAATACCAGTCCTGTTGATCAAAAACCTTGACAGTATGAACGGCCAATCCCTCTTGAAGTTCATCCCTAGCAAACGCTGAATGGGATAGAACTTGTAAGAATAGCGTTGTGTTGCTATTAATGGGAGTAGGGGAGAACAAGGACCCTCAGTTGGCACGTTTCAGACGATCTCGAATTCGAGAGAACTTATCCGAGGATGGTTCAATCTGGATCATGTGGATTCTTGGCATCAAGTCTGAGCTTGCATGCCCCATCATGGATTGCGATAAGGTTTTGACTTGAATGGTTGTCATATCATCAGAAAGGTCTTGCGGTATTAGTGACCCCAAAGAGGCCATTGTGTCCGCAAAATGATTTGATGATCGAGGGAGTGCCTCGATGTCATACCACTCAAGTTTTGCCAGGAATTTGTCCACGAGGGCTTTATAAGCCTGCAGGACTGGGCATTTGCATTGATATACCCCTTTGACTTGATTGACTATTAACAGCGAATCACCAAAGATATTTAGTCTTTTGATGTTCATGGCGATTGTTGTCTGAAGACCTAGGAGCAAGGCTTCATACTCTGCATTATTGTTGGTGCACGAGAAGTTTAATTTAAATGACAGGGGCATTGGAGTGCCCTGCGGTGTGAAGAATACAATTCCTGTGCCACCACCTTGCTCACATTTAGAACCATCGAAGAATAGGGTTATGTCTGCCTGTGACTCAGGCTCATCAGAATCTGGCGATTCTAAGACATGGAAGACCCCATCATCGGGTAGTTCTATGACCAGAGGTTGATCGTCTTCAATAGGAGCCTCTGCTAGTTGATCGGCTATGACTTGTCCTTTGATAGATTTCTATCTAATAAACTCTATGTCAAATTTTGTCAACAATATGATCCATTTCGCCGTGCGACTACTATGATAAGTACGACTCATCATGTATCACAATGGATTCTCCTTAGACACAACATACGTAGTGTTGCTCAGCATGTAGTGGCGTAGCTTTTTGGTAGCAAACACCACTGCCAGCGGAGTTTCTCAACGTATGCATAGTTAAGTTCATAACTGACCAGGGTGCGACTAAGATAGTAAGTAGCCTATTCCTTGTGAAGTTCATTCTTCTAGGCTACCATGGCGCCCAGTGCCACCTCAGTAGTTGAGATGTATAAGTAGAATGACACTCCTGGTCTAGGTGGTGCCAATACTGGCAGCAAAACTAGGTATTGTTTGATCTCGTCAAAGGCTGACTGGCACTCGTCATCCTAGTGAAATGTAACCCCCTTGTGCAATAATTTGTTCATGGTTTGGCACTTGTCAGATAATTGCGCTATGAAGCATTTAATCAACACGACCTTTCCTTGCAGACTTCTGAGCTGCTTGATTGTAGTTGGGGGAACCATTTCAAGGATTGCCTTGACTTTCTTTGGGTCCACCTCGATTCCTCACTTTGATACTATGAAACCCAAGATTTTTCCAGATGTGATGCCAAATACACACTTCTTGGGGTTTAGTCTAACTTTATGCTCCATGAGGCGATCAAGGATTTTGCTTAAGTCATCGATATGATTTGAGCGCAAAAGATATTTGGCTAACAAATCATCCATGTAATCTTCCAAATTTTTGTGCATGTAATCGTGGAAGATATATGTCATGGCACGTTGGTAGGTGGCACCAGCATTTTTAAGGCCAAAAGGCATGACCTTATAACAAAATGTCCCCCAAGGCGTTGTGAACACTGTTTTTAGTTGGTCTTCAAGATTGATACGAATTTGATTGTATCCTGAGAAACCATCCATTAGGGAGAGCATTTCGTGACCTACTGTAGCGTCTACCAACGCATCGATGCTTGGCAAGGGGAAATCATCCTTAGGACTCGCTTTATTTAGATCTCAAAAATCGGTGCATATGCGAATCCTCCCATCGGGCTTCTTGACGGGAACCATGTTGGACAACCATGGTGGATAATCCATGCAGATGACAAACTATGCATCCAACAGCTTTTGCAATTCGTCTTTGACCATCAAGGCCACTGTTGGGTGCATCTTACGTAGTTTTTGCTTTACGGGCTTGATTGTCGGATCAAGCGTTAAATTATGCATGACTAGTTGCGGGTCTAGTCTTGGCATATCCTTGTATGACCATGCAAAAACCTCCTTCTTCTCTTTGAGAAGGGCAATGTAGTCGGCTTGCTCTTCGGGGGAAAGACTTACCCCCAGCTTGAGAATCTATGGATTCATTGGATCTGTGTCGATATCTACATCAGTCATCTCCTCGACTGACATGTGGGATCCGTCTTCCAACTGATGTGGAGTCGGGATCAAATGGATATCATTAGCTGAATTTAGATCTGCATTGGGAACCTTAGGTTCTTCTTCAGCTTGAAAAATATCCTGAGTTGTCCCTAGGGTAAAATGAGGCATTTCATCGAAATGCCAGTACTCTGATGGTGATAAAGGTGAATTGACGCGATCCCAGTCGATGGCATCTATGTATAGATGCAATGACCATGCTGGATCGACCGAATTGCAAATGGGTGCGGTCAAATCAATGGAGATCATGTGGATGGAATGAATTTGGTCTCCATTACCATGGGTACGATAACTTGAATCTTTTAGATGCTCCCTATACTTTGGATCTGGCTCTAAGGGAACAGGCACGAACGGATCGGCCCTATGTGCTGATAGGAGGACAGGGTCTTCCCTCGGCACTGATGTCCTGATAGGGTCTCGAGGTGGACGGTGCTCATCATGAATTTGGAGCCATGGATCCAGCACTTGGTCCCACCTCACTGGGTCTACCCACCATTCATGCCCTAACCTTATGCCCATCTATCCCATTAGATCTTCATGAGTTAAAGGGCGATTATTCCGTCGCGCATGTCTAAGATAGATCATCTCAGTCTCATCTTCTGAATCACTTTTAGAGATCCAAAAATGTTCATTCTCTTCAACAACTGTTACTTGCGACATTGAGGGTTCTCCTTGTTCCAGTAAGTTAATCTGGTCCCATGGCGGTTGTTCCACTCTTGGTGGAGGGACCTGATTCTCTTGACACTATATTGATTCGACTGGAACCTCTAAGGGGAATAGCTTCAAAAAGATGTCCGAACACCATTGATGTTCTCTTTGGGGATTAATGTCTGAAATTTCACCTCTCTCTAGCAAAGGAGAGGGGTTACTGCTGTTGCCAAGGGTGTTTGTTGACCATGGGAGGTAGTCTCCCAATGTATATTCTGTATTTGGGTTGGCATACAGGTCTGATGCCACTCCCCCCTTGTTGCCTATTTCTAGGCCTTGCATATTTTCTACCAAGATGTCTAAGGGTAGGGGGTGGTTGAACCCTACTCCTGACTTATCATATGGCATATGATATCTTGGTTGGCAAAGGACATGCATCCCTTGCTCATATGCCTAACCCATGTCCATGCCAATTGCATTGGCCGAGATATTTTAGGTGAAGTTCGGGTTTGATAGATAGTTGATATTTTCAACAAAAGGCTCTTTGTCTGCTTCCTTTTGCTTGCATGGTTCTAGACCATGATCAAGGCCCCCATACACAAAATTTGTCTGGTTTGGTGGGTAACCTAGAGGAACAACTGTTCCTATGGGAAGGCGAGGTCTCCCCATGTCCTGTATTGATTCTACTGTGGGTGTTGCCACAACATTCTGCACTAAATACTCCCCCAAGCCTATACTGGCCATTTCAACAGTGATTGTTGATGCTTGGGAGGGAGGGAACAGTATTCCTTCTTAAGTCCATTCCATGTTTGGTGTTTTAGGAGTCTCAGCTTTCGTTGTGCTAGGTATTTCCTCTGTTGATACCGTTGAAATTGTTGGAAACCCCTCTTCTAAGGGTTGAGCCTCTTCCATGATTTTTTTTCCCTTGTCCTTCTGTTTAGCCATTACCGACGGCGTTGGTAGTGAAGGAGCATATGATGAAGACTCACCTGGCTGGGATTTTGTTTTTTTGGTCACCAGTGGTGCCTGCGGTGTTGGACCCTGTTTAGATGGATTTAGCTGGAAATCCAAATGCGTTGAAGGGAGGGTCAATTGAGGCATTAATTGCACTGCATTGCAATACTTGAAGGGTTCTAAGTCCATTGGGACTACATGTATTTCTCCTTCAAAAACATACTTTAAGCACTGGTGAGCGATCGAATGGACACACTTCATGTCCCTGATCCAAGGCCGCCCTAGCAGTATATTGTAAGCCATCTCGCCTTCCAACACATGGCACAATGTAGGTATTGTCTTTTGTCCTACCTGCACAGGCATAACAACTATGCCGACTGTCAAGCATATTGCATCATTGAAAGCTCGCAGTGTGTACGTGGAGGCTGTGATATGAGAGGCTGGCAGCTTCAAATGTTTTAGTGTTACAGTGGTAATGATGTTACTGGACGAGCCAGTATCTACCAACACTCTCTTGTACGGGATCCCGTTGACCCACGCGATAACATGCAGGGGTGGATTTGCCATGTCATTCGATATTGTTTTGAATTCATCCTATCTGAAGGTAATGACCGGCTTCGTACATCGTTTCACATGTCCCACGAAGTTGTTGAAAGAATTTGCTTCATGAGGTTGTAATTTGATGGCTTTTAAAATTTCCATAAGAGCTTCTCTATGAGGTGCTGACTGTTGAATAAGTTCGTAGATGGAAAGCCTAGCCGATGTGGTCCACAAACTCTACTTGAGTTTGGTCCGTATCGTGACCTCGGGTCTAGGTGGAGACAACTACACAGGGCTTTGTTGAGGTTGCAACGTCGTTGGAACTTCCCTTGTAGCTACCTCGGGGGCAACTGCTGGGTAATTTTTGTTTCTGGTCACTATGCTAATCATTCCCACAAATCCTTGCATGGGAAGATTATGTCACACCTCATTAATCTAGAGAGGTTTTGCCTGTGCCTCATGGGCAGGCAAAGGGTCCTTGAATACCCCCATTTATTGATTATTTGGCGCTATGGGGTTGTCCACGACCAATGTTCTATTGTCGATCAAATCTTGGATTAATCCTTTGAATTTCCAGCATCCATTTAAGTCATGTCCCCTTCGCCTATGGAATCTGCAATATAGTTCCTCTCTGTATCCCTTAGGTTTGGGGGCATTAGGGTCTACAGTCTGGATCTCTGAAAGGGTGACTAAATTTTCCGCTGACAAGCGGTCAAATAAGGAGTCCCTAGACTCTGTGTAAGGGGTGAATTGTCGCCTAGGGAGACGCTACTGATTCTGCACCTGTTTCTTATTATCTTTTTCATAACTAGGAGGTACTGCCTAGTAATTAGCCTTTTGGGGCTGTATTTCTTGCACAGGCTTGGGAACATTTATCGCAACTTGGTTAACCGTAGCGGGTTGTGATTGCGTATTCCAGTCTTAGTGGTTTTGTTCCACTCTTTTTTTTAGGCTTGGCGATTGCGCCTTCGCCTATCTTAATCTCTTCTATAACTCTGGCTTGCACCAAAGCTTCTTCTAAACCGTCGTATTGCTGCAGCAACAATAGCCCAAAGATTGATTTTAAGCAACTCCATGCAAACATCTGTGTGAGATCAGACATAGGGGGACGGTAGGGTAGCTTAGAAAGCAAAGCCCTCCATCGATTCCCGTATGCTACCATTGTTTCTTCCTCATATTGTTTGAGGCTAGCTAGATCACTCAATGATGCCTTCTTCCTTGTGTTGAAGGCAAAGCGTTCAAGAAACGCATCTACTAATTGATCTAGGTTGTTTATGTTGTGTTTGGGTAATTGTGTGAACCAATCCGAGGCAGGGCCTGCGAATGTGGTTATGAATTTCCTAAGCAAAAATGCATCATTATCTTGGATGCCGAAGCATTGGCTTAGGAATCTTGTGACATGTTCTTGTGCATCCTCTTCACCTTTAAAGATTGCCAATTGAGGCAACTTGAAATGTTCGGGGTAAAGAGGTGTGGGCACTGAGGGATGCACTGGATGGCTGTGGAGTTGACGTAACATGGGATTTTGATGCCCATAAGCTTTTGTCTCCACGGACTCCAAACGCTCTAATAGCGCTTTGTATGCATCGAAAGATTTTATTTCTTCCTCTTTTGTTTGCTCCCGTTGTGAGTTATGGGAGACTGGAGGCCTATGGGGGGGTGGCCGAGTGGCAGCCCTCCCACCTTGATGGGGCATTTCGGGCCATTCTATTTCTAGATCATACTCCTCATAAACTTCTTGAGGAGTCTCTGGGCGAGACCTATGACCCTGATTGAGTCCCTGCTGAGGGTACCCATCATTGTTTTTGGGAGTGGCCTCCCTCTCGGGTCTATAAGGTCTCGGAGGCAAAGCTTTACGAGGTCTTAGAGACCTATCTTGCACCAAAGGGTTGTGCCTCTCATATTGTTCAGCTCTTTGGGTGCGAGGGGTTGGCACCCTCTTAGGTATTTTATAGCGTAACTCATCCGCTTCACGCTGCATGCGCTCTTTATTTAGGCGGTATAAGTACTCTAACTCCTGATGACCTTGCTCAAGCTATGAGATTCGGGCTTGGCGAGCGGCATGTCTGGTGACTGTCGGGTCAACTTGGTCTGCCCTCTTTTGCTCAGGAGGCTTAAATGTTTTTCCTATGTGTTTGCCTCGATCTTGATGATCTAAAATTTCAATGGGTTGCTTCCCTCTATCGAGGTAGGCGACATTTACTTGAGGCTTTGGCCTCGATGTGTGATCATAATATCTAGCAGGTGCGGAAATGCAAGGTTCCTACGCTATTTGTTGTCCTTGAGGAATGCGATGGCTTTCCTCGTACTCCCTTTCATGGGTTTGAAAGGGGCGGGCAGAGTTCGCTCGCCCTTTGTAAAGAGCCCTGCGCTTTGGATTTTTTATTTCTATTCTGATGGAAGGTAAAGGAGAGACGCCATATCCACGTTTTCTCTCCAAATTAATACTATGCCTCTCTAGTGCTTCATCGCACTGCGACCACTCAGATCTAGCCTCAAGAGGCGATTGTCTATTTACATTGAGATCTACATGTAAAGCTTCTTCCTGAAAGGGGCTATGTTGAATGGGCATACCCCACAAAGGGGGTTCCCAATAATTTCTTCTTGATGTGGCCTGATGTGGACTCTCTTGTAGGCCAGACCGCCAAGGTGGTATGGCCAAGTCCTCAGGGCTAAAGCGAAGGCGACCAGAGCCCTCTCTTTGTGCACCTTTCGCAGCGTCCGCCCTTGATTGGGCTTGGCTATGGGTGTACACCATTGTGATGCTCCTCTACTATCTAAGAAGATTTTTATCTCATTTTATGATGATTTTTCTTTTTGTTTACACTAAGGAGAAATGAACACACGCATACACAAACAGTGATTATCTCTTTTAAGGATTAATAGTATGTCCTAAACTGGTTTAGTGCATTTTGATGTTTTGTTTTGTTTTTGCAAGTTTGGAAGAACGTTTAAATGCATAATTTTGGCTCATATGACTCCCATAAATGGTCGCCCCTTCAATATACCATTGTCGGACCGATATACCAACCTCTCTATATACCCGCCCTTACGAGAGGGAAACTATAGGTACATGAGAGCAGATGGTACGTGGAACATAGGCGGTACGAAAGGGGGGATTGTCCTGTTAATGAAACCTACCATAGAAGACTTATCCTCGCATGCATGGGAATCACCCTAGCGACACTCGGTCAGCTTTCGTCAGGATTTACGTCTAACAACAGTGACAATCAAGGAAATGGATGCAAAGCTAAGCCAAGGTGGTGATGAACCCACCATTGGTCTTGCTCAAGGGCTGGGGTTTTATGACCAGCTCCTTGGTTTAATTTTACCACGTGATGTGTGTGGGGTTCATTTTATTTAAAAATAAAACAGGCAGCAAAAAATAAACTTTCCCTAAGCCATACAAACACTACAAACCGAAAAATAGCAAATAGAAATTTGACGGACGTAAAATTTTTTTTTTTTTTTTTAAATTAAATAACTAAATAAAGCAAGAAAATTGATGGAAACTTTCTCTACCTTTCTTTAATAATTAAAAAAAATAAACAAATACAATAAACAAAAATATCATAGCAAAAAATGACAGGGACAGTTAGAAACCGTTACCTCTTTTCTGCCCGGACTTGCTGTTTTTGACCTTCGGCTTAAAAAAAGGTACCTGTTAAGCACAAAACACAACAAATCTGATTAGTTTCTATGATTTAAAAATCAGGGAACGGTCCCACCGTGATCGCCACTGAAAGCATGAGATTCCGGAAATAAGAGAAACACTATAGCTATGCAATATAAGACAAGATATAACGCTTTAATCCTATGCATGAAACAAAGAAAAGAGATAAATTGGAAATAAAAGAAAGATGTATTAAAGCACAGCCCTCTTTATTCAATTTTCTTATCCTCGGTTACAAAGACGTCTCCTCCCTTTTTAGGGGCTAGGAGCGTTAAATGGATCTTTGTTACAATTATGCACATTGATCTTCTTTCCGCATGCCCACATGCAAAGTGGGCGGGCCAAAGTATTGCCGCCACTGATGTTAATGAGTCTTTGCTTGCTGCTGCTTATCCTGCGTTCAGAGAAATAGCAAAACCATTTAGTAGCACCTATGTTAAAATGAAACATTTACTTCTTGAAATAAGTGAAAGATGTATGCCTAAGATCATTAAAAATAGTGCATAGAACGAATGTAAATGACATGCACGTTTAATCAGAATAAGCACTAAAACAACAGAACGTAGAACGTAGTACATAATGCGTCTAACAAAATAGTGTAGAACATGATGCTACAATGAAAAGCATGAGATCAATAGCAAAATCTGAAACTAGCAAAAAGGCGTGGGGTGCCCATGTGGGCCGCCCCCGTTAGAACTTGATTACGGTGCCAATCCACTAAGGAAGGGCCCAAAATATTTTAGGTTGAGTTGTCGTCAAATTAATGGAATGTTGTGATCCACTGTCGGGTATTAAGGTCTGGGTTCACCTTCTGGCAGCCACCAATAACCTCTCCTTCGAAAGAGATTGCCGATGGAAAAGGAATGAATCCTAGAGGAATGCAATTGGGTCCTTGGTTTAGCAGCACTTCGTTTCCCGAAATGTCTACCTGCTTCTACCTTTTGGGTGGGAAAATCCACCGTTTTATAGACCCACGGGGTCTCTTTGAAAAGGGCACGCAGGGATGCCACGTGGCGGCCATGCCTTCTTAACAGGGAGGAGACTCCGCCTTGACTAGGGCTTACATGACTACCCTCGCAATAGTCCGCTAACTGCCAATCTTCCCACCTACACGCGCATGCACAACAGGCGATAGTAATTGACTGTTCTCGGCTGCCACTTGTTGAATGTCTGCATTAAGTTATTTTAATGTTGCCTCTGATTGCCTTAATGTGTGCCTTTGATTGATTACATTCACCTTTGATTGGTTGAATGTCTACTTTTGAATGCTAAAGTGTTGCCTTTGAATGTTTTAACGTCTGCTCCTGAGCGCCGAAGTGTCGCGATATCGCAACATCACGATATCGTGACACTTCGGCCAAGGCTCTGCCTTGGGTGCCAAAGTGTCGCGATATCACGACGTCGCGATATCGTGACACTTTGGCCAAGGCTCTGCCTTGGGTGCTGAAGTGTAGCGATATCATGACACTTCGGGCAAGGCTCCCCTTTTGGGCCTTACATGTCGCGATTTTGTGACGTCGTGAAATCATGACACCCTCGATCGAAGCTCCCATTCGGGCCTTAGGTGTCGCGATCTCGCGACGTCGAGAAATCACGACACCCTCGGCCGAAGCTTCCCTTCGGGCCTTAGGTGTCGTGATTTTGCGACGTCACGAAATCGCGACACCCTCGGCCGAAGCTTCCTCTCGGGCCTTAGGTGTCGTGATTTCACGACGTTGCGAAATCACGACACCCTCGACCGAAGCTCCCTCTTGGGCCTTAGGTGTCGTGATTTCGCGATGTCGCGAAATCGTGACACCCTCGGCCGAAGCTCCCCTTCGGGCCTTAGGTGTCACGATTTTGCAACGTCGCGAAATTGTGACACCCTCGGCCGAAGATTCCTCTCGGGCCTTAGGTGTCGCGATTTTGTGACGTTGCAAAATTGTGACACCCTCGGCCAAAGCTTCCTTTCGGGCCTTAGGTGTCACGATTTCGTGACACCTAAGGCCAAAGTTTCCCTTTGGGCCTTAGGTGTCGCGATTTCACGACATCGCGAAATCGCGACGTCGCGATTTCGCGACACCTAAGGCCAAGGTTCCCCTTTGCTTAAGGCTTGCTTGCATTTAAAGTTTTGAAGTTTGCTTTAGCTTAAAGTTTAAAGTTTGATTTTGATTAAAGGCTTGAAGTTTGTTTTAATTTGAAGGCTTGAAGTTTGTTTTAGCTTGAAGGCTTGTTAAAACGACCAACTTTGCTCTGCTCACTTTCTGACCTTCTAACTGTTGTGTGAGTGGCTAGGACCACTGTTTGACCTCTGAGGGCTGCCCTGAATGTTGTGGATGTCAATGCGATCAGTTTTTGTAGTCACTTAATCGGATTGGTGCTATTTTGGTGTCTACAACCCCCATCAAAATGGCTTTGGAGGATTGAATTTCCCTCAAGGCCTCAAAAAAATCCTTACCATAAATATACCAATATTTTTTAAATAAAAGTTGTAGAAATCCATCAATACCTAGAGCCTTTAGTTCCCCCATATCATCCACATCTAACTTGATTTCTTCATTAGATAAAATAGCTTCCAATATAGCATTCAAATCTCTTGAAACCATAGTAGGGATCGATGCGAGGAGGGAGTCTTCTAAATACAAATATCTATGGGTTTCGACTCCCAGCAAAGAGCTTAAATGGGTAACAACTTTCAATCTTATCTCCTCAATGTCACTGGTTTTAGTACCATTTGATTTGAGTATCTCTTTTATTTTGTTAATGCTCCTATGATAAAGGGTCGATGCATGAAATAATTTTATATTCTTGTCATCTTCCTTTAACCATAAAGCTCGAGACTTTTCCTTCCAATGGAGTTCCTCATTCACCAATGAATTATGAAAAGTAGTTAGGAGGTATTTTTATTTCTCAGCAAAATTAGAAGATAACCCTTCCAACTCTATTAGAGCTTATTTAAGGTGGGCCTTCAAACTTTCCCTAGTTTTTAAAATATCACTAAAAATACTTTTGTTCTAAATCTTAATCTTAGTTTTGATGTTCCTGAGCTTGTTAACTAAAATATCCATACCTTCCCCTTGGGCATATTTGTTCCACTAATATTTAATTCTATGTTCTAGCTCGGGGTGGTTACACCACATAGCTTCATATATAAATGTCCTTATATGAAAGGATGCATTTACTAGTAGCTCTAACCATAGGGGATTGTGGTCCGATCCCACTTTGGGAAGGGTAGAGAGAGAAGATCCATTGAAAAAAAGAATACCCAGTTTAGGAAATCAAATTCTATTTAGTTTACATAGAATGAGATTATCCCCTACCCAAAGATTCCTCCACATAAATAGACTACATTTGATATCTAAATCCAGTAGCTCAACAGATTTGATAAAATTACCAAAATCCTTGATACTTTTAAGGTCTATAAATTTACCCCCTTTATTCTTCGAGGGGAACAATAGAGTGTTGAAGTCACCTTCTAGGACCCATGATTCATCCTTAAAATACAATTATAATAGTAAAATAAAATTAATATTTCTATTGAATTTTTAATGTTCATTTTATAATTTCATTAGAAACATATTTCTTGTGACTTCTCTACTCATAATAAATTTTTTATATTTTGTTGAAAGTGACTTAATCTTATTTAAAAAATTAATAAGAGTACAAATTCAAAAAATAAAATGGGTGGTATGGAAGCACACCCCAAAGCCTATGCAAGAAACTAAACTAGAGCTTATAGATCATCCAAAATAGATCACTAAGATATTTATTTCTTACACTACAAAACTAAAAACACTAAATATAAACTAGAGCAAAAAAATCTTAAACTATAAAACTTTGAAGAGATTTAACATACATAATGGTTGGTTCCATAAAGAACCCATGTAAATAAATATTTTCAAGTATACTCAAAGACTAGATACTCTATTGAGACTCCATCATTTATCTACTGTTTAAGCAATACTTGTGCCCCAAATCTATTGAAACTTCTAGGTTTGATACTCTCCCACCAAGGTTAAGGTGGGTGAAACTATTTTTCGTGTATATTATCTCCATATTCTTTTCTTTTTCAAAGACTACGAGAATGTTAAAACCAAACAAAAGGGGAGGTATCTTTAGGTTTTGTTTCCTCCATAGGAATCACCGATTCATCTATGGAAGTGAAAACATTGAGCTTGTGACAATAGCCAACTTTGGATTGCAAAAAATTATTGACTATGGGGCTAAATGCTGGGATCATGTGACAACTGTTATTTGTGGATAAAAATAAACTATCACCTATGGAGTGAGAACAACATGAGAATGGAGATTTTTGTGATTACACAAAAATTGACCTTGGCTTAGGATTCAAAGTACGTGGATAGTCTTTCATCTTATTATTGGATTTTTAATAGTAGAAATATGTGCTTGAGAGATTAATGTAAACCACATATATATGTATATTTATATATATTAAATATTGATTTTTTTTGCTAATAATATGATGAAAGGTACAAAGTAAAAGACTAAAACATTATTAAAGATATAATGGGATTTAAAACTAAAGTCACATAGAACTTAATCCATTTCATGTACATGGATTTGAGTATTTTCATATTGACTTGTCATATTCTATTTTCTCTCATTCACTTTTTTTTTCTTAATTTTACTTATTTTTATCTTACCTAATTTCTCTTCTTTTATTTAATTTTTACATACTAAACTCATAATTTCTTCTGGTAAAAATCTTGGGACGTTGTTTTTATCTCTACTTTATTTTTCAAAATTCATATGGTACACCTATGTTTATCTTGTGAGCTTCAAAATGGCTTATAAGAAATTTTAGAATTTAATTTTATCACATAGAACAACATATAACCATGGCTAATGGACCTTTTGTTCTATATTATTATTTTTTATTAGATTTATAGAGCCTATAAATGTTATATTTTGATTATTATGGATTAAAAGAGTTTAAAATTATCTAGTATATTATTTATTTAATTTTTATCAAATATATTTTTTAACTTCATCAAAGTGTTATGTTTCTACAAGTGTGTTCAAGGGTATGTGTGGAATCCTCCTTGGGTAGTGGCTTGAAATATTGATTCGAGCACTATTGTTCATCACTATTATATAATAGAGGACTATGGGTATTACATACTCTTTTGCATAGTGTACCCTAGTTCTATCAAAAAACTTCAACCTACAAAAAACATGAATCTTCATTGTTCTAGTAAACCTACAATTTTTTTCCACAAAATTGAGCATATAGAGGAATACTTCCTCATCACAAAAAAATTGCATGCACCACACTGTTAGGAAAAATTATACATGTGTTTGTAAATTAGGAATTATTTCAGTAACCTTTAGGTTAGTGGCAGTAATAGTTAGTAATAGTCATCAATAATAGTAAAAAATTATGGGTTTGTAAATAAAAAATAGAACCAACAGAGTCAATAACTACATAGTAAAAAGAATCCAAAGGTGAGCATCTAAACATTGTAAATAATTGAAGTACAGGTGATAGGGATAGAGATAGGATAGTGACAGGAGTGGTCAGTAGTCTAAACATACAGGGTAGAGAAAATTGACACAATACCCAACTTTTAAACCCAATATTCAGTTTAAAAAATAAATTGAATTTTTACTCAAACAAGGATATCTCTTCACTCAGAGCTCAGATTGACTCCATAATTTAGTAGATAACTCTACATTTTATTTTAGACAAAATTATCCTTGGCAACTCTTAGTCAAATTTTGCATCGATTTTCCAAAATTAGAAATTTTTTATTTTTCATGCTATGGCCATAACTTCCCAATGGCCATTCAATTTGATCCAAAAATTTAGGGACTATAAGTAGCTCATTATTCTGCATTTAAGACTCTCAAGGACCCACCTATGAATTTTTACATCCAAGTTGAAGAAATTACCCAACCATCGAGTTGCACCAAACTAGGAGATCACAAAAAGTCAAAGAAGTATATGTCTTCCCTAGGAAAATTGACCAAGTTGAAACAAAATTTTTCAGCTTTTGGATTACCAAATACAATTTAAGAAATTGGCCAACAAAACTAGAGGATTGAATGAAGTGTTATTTATGAGTTGTTTCATTAGTGTCTTGAAGGATGATGTTCTGGCTGAGGTCAAGATGTTTAAACCATAAAATATAATGCAAACTATCAGTTTGGCCTAGTTGGATGAATACAAATTTGTATTCCAAATGAGGACATCTAAATTTCCACAAACTAGATCCTCTTTTCCTCGCAAATATTAAAATCATAATAAAACTAAAACTACTTCCTCCAAACATTTGACTACAAAATAAATGGATGCATGACATGCTCAAGGTTTGTGCTACAATTGAAAAATATGTTTGCGGATATAGGTGCACCCAAAAGAATTTGTTCCTCATTGATGATGAACTATCCACCAGTGACCAAAGTGATGATGACATGAAACTAGTAGAGGAACCACCCCAAACTAAGGAAGAAATCCTGGAAGAACCACATGTTAAAATTTGTGTTCATGCTCTTGCTAGAATTAGTACTCCCCAAACCATAAAAGTTGTGGGTTTTTTAAAGACCTACATCTTACCATCCTAATTTATTATGGAAGTACACACAATGTTATTGATCCTCGCATTGCCAAGCAAGCTAATTTTTACATACACACATGTAATTCCTTTGAGGTTATGGTGGCTAATGGAGGGACATTACCTTGTAAAGGTAAATTTCATAATGTTAAAGTAGAAATTTTGTAGTATGATCTCAAACAATATGTGTTTTGTTTCTAACTAGGGGGATGTGATATTGTGTTGCAAGCTCAATGATTGGTCACATTAGGAATCATCTCGTGGAATTTTACAAAGGTTTAGATGCAATTTTCATAGTATGGATAGTATTATACTCTTCATGGTTAAAAAGCAGGGCCTCCACAGATTATTATCTTAAACTATATGGAGAAGTTGTTAAAAAAACTTCTCAATGAGTCATAGCTTAAATATTCTTGATCCAACCTCCCCCTTTTGAGGTGAATCACGTTCCCATAGATCTATAACTTATTTTGACAAAGCAAAATTCTATTTTTGTTAAACCATCAAACTTACCACCTCATTGCTCCTATGACCATGCTATCCTATTAGTACTTGGTAGTGTACTGCCTAACATCATATTGCACTAGTATCCTTATGTTGTTAAGTCAAAAATTCAGAACTTAGTACAATATTTGTTAAAAGCTAACATCATTAGGTTGAGTAACAGTCATTACTCTTCTATAATATTTTTGGTATGAAATAAATATGGGTTATAGTGTTTGTGTATCAATTACCATTATCTCAATAAGCTTACCATAAAGGATATATTTCCTATTCCAATGGTGAATGAATTACTGGATGAAATGCATGGGACTATGTATATCTTCAAATTAGACCTTTGCTTTGGGTACCATCAGATCAAGCTCAAGGATGAAGATATTTCTAAAACTTCTTTCCATACTCATGAGGGTCACTAATGGTCCTTCACATTTCAAATCCTCATGAACAACATCTTTCATCCATTCCTTTAAAAATTCATCCTATATTTCTTTGATGATATTTGATGTATAGTTGCTCATGGGAAGAGCACATCACCCATGTGGATCAGACTTTACAATTTTTGGTACAACATTAACTTTATGCTAAGTGGTCCAAGTGTTCATTTAGTTTGATAGAAGTGAAGTATTTGGGACACATTATCACCAAATATGACATCAAATATAACCCTAAGAAGATCTAGGTAGTTCAAGAATGACCAAAACCTCACACTCTTAAAGATATTCTAGGATTGTTGGGGCTTACTAGTTATTACCATAAATTTATCAATAATTATGGCAAAATTGTAGCTCCCCTAATCTCCATGTTAAAAATGGACTCCTTTACTTGGATTGGACCAGTTGAACAAGATTTTATAGATTTGAAAAATGCTATGACAACCACATCGATCTTAGCTATACTTGAATTTTCAAAACTTTTTATCATTGAAAGTGATGCTTCTGGGTGTGGTATTGGTGTAGTGTCGATGAAAGAAGGGTAGCCCTTGGCACTCGCTAGTAAAGTGATCTCTAGTTAAAATCTGTGCAAATCCACTTATGCTAAAGATATGCTCACAATTTTGTATGTGGTAAACCATTGACCACCGTATCTCATTGGGTATCATTTCTACATTAAAACTAACCATCAAATCCTAAAATACTTCCTAGAGTAATGGGTTGTCACCCCATAACAACAAAAATAGATTTCTAAGCTCATGGGCTATGATTATGATATGACTTATAAAAAGGGTAAGAAGAACATTGTGGCAGATGCTCTCTCTCGCCAAATTGAGACTCATAATTTGCTATATCCCATTTCTTCCCCTATTCCACATTGGATTAATGCTTTGCACTAGAAGGTACTTCAATATTTGAGCTTGCAAACTTTGGTTTCCTCCCTTTACACCGAGCCTACTTCTTACCCTAGCTACACTTAGGATGGCCATGCTTTTACGTTCACCAATACCTTTTTGTTCCCCACATGTATACACTTTGGGAACTTCTCATGAAGAAAATGCATACCTCGCCATATGTAAGACATTATGGTTTTCTCAAAATATATGAAAGGCTTCCACACTCTTTTTTTTGGAAGGGTATGAAAAAGAACATTCAAAATTTTATGGTAGTTTGTGACACTTATAAATGAATGAAAGTTGAAATGGTGCATTCTCTAGGCACTCTCCAACCCTTACCCATTGCTAAATAGATTCAGACTGATATTTCTATGGATTTTATTGAAAGGGTACCTAAGTTTAGGGACAAATCAGTTATTTTTGTGGTAGTGAATCATATTTTGAAGTATGCTCACTTTTGTTCCCTCTCCCATCCTTACACTACCTCCACCATTGCCCAAATTTTTATTGATTATATTTTCACCCATGGCATTCCCACCTTCATTATGTCCAACCATGATCCAACCTTCGCTAGTTATTTTTGGAAGGAATTGTTTAAGTTGCAGGGAACTCAAATCAAAATAATTTTAGCTTATCATACACAAATGAATGGTCAAACTAAGATTATTAATAAATTTTTGGAGACCTATGTTCCTTGCTTTGCATCTGATCACCCTACGTAATGGATAAAGTTATTTCCTTTGACTCAGTGGTGGTATAACACTTCTTATCACACAAAGACCAAGATTATCCCTTATAAAGTTGTTTATGGATGACCTCCACTCATGCCTTCCTCCTACATTCTCAATAGCTCTAAGGTCCATGTAGTTGACACTACACTTAGTCAACATGTCGATGTTCTTCACCAAATGAACATGAATTTGCAAGCAACCCAAAATTGGATGCACTAATAGATTGGCAAAAATTATTCTAAGTGTAGATTTTATGTAGATGATATGGTTTTCCTTCACATTCAACAATACAAACAGTCATCCCTACAGCTTTACAGGTGCCACAAACTTGCTGTCAAATACTATATGCCCTACCAGATTTTATAGTGGATTGATGCCACAACCTTTAAATTGCCCCTTTCACCTACATCCAATATCTATCCTATTTTTCAGTCTCCTCTCTCAAGAAGGTTATGTACACCCATGTAAAGGTTCAATCTGCACTCCTAAAATTGGATGAAGAAGGATCTATCTTACTTGATCCTAAAAAATTATTAGATTATTAGACTCACACTCTGCACAACCAAATAATTATTGAGGTCCTTGTTCAATGGTGTGGATTCTAGCCAAAATATGCTACATGGGATTCTCACCAACAACTCCAACAACAATTTCCTCTTCTTTAGCTTTGAGTACAAAGCTTTCTAAAGGGGAAGAACATGTTAGGACTTCATCCTAAAGTTATTTTGTAATTATCATTTCCTTATATAATCACCTTCTTTCAACATGGAGGATCCCATCTATAATATTATTTTATAATATTTTTTAATGTGTGTGACAAGTAAGACACCTAGATAAGTGAGGTCATTTCATGTAATCATTATCAAGATTGGAATTAATATTTGGTAGAATATTCTATCTCAAGTGGTATTTTGTATGTAAGCCAACTCTTGAGCCTTAGAATAGGGTTGAATGGAGTTTCTGTTTAAAATACATGGGACCATGCATAAATGTATATTTTTGCAAATTAAGGAAATATTAAATGAGGTTGCCCCTTGAAGAGACTCACGATTCAGAGCTATTTTGTGATAATATTTCAATTTTGTAATTACTTTTTTGCATAGTGTGTTATGTTATTTGATGAATTTTCTATTATTTTTAGTATTTGTGTGAGTGAACTTTATTTTAATAGTAGGTTCCTAACAGAAGGATAGAATGTGTCCTTCAATGCTTTTACTAACTCATCCCAAGTATCAATGGAATCGTAAGTATGTTGGTGGTCCTATATCAAGACCTTGGTAGTACTTGAAAGCTTAAGCTTAGCAAAAGAGACTTGGCCATGTTTTTAAATTTTGTTATATTTAAACCAAGTATCCATATCAAGAATCTAGTTGTTGAGGATTTCTATATCTCGAGATTCATCATAGATTTTAATCACATATTTTATTTGAGGGTGATGGTCAGGGGCTAGACTAGGTACACTAAGCCTAGATATATTTGAACCTTACTAATCAAAATTTTGATGACCACAACTATGGAAACCATTTATTTTTTCAAGTTAGTATCCATTTGACCCCTAGGGTAAACTAGGAGGGCTACCAAAATCTTCTAAAAAAGAGTACAAAAATTTACCTCGAAGGGCAATTACAATGATGTTATTTTCTCAAGAACTTACAATGAGCCAAATTGTTGCTTCTTAGGCAATTACAAAAACTTTTCCCAATGCAGGTGGGTTAAAAAAATTGTAAAATAAATATTAGCCTTGTAGGATTTTCCAAGAGCTTTGTCAACTTGGGACAAGCAATAGGCCTTTGCAAAGATTTACAATGATAATGGATTTGGTTTTAACCAAAATAATCTAAGTGCCTATATTTTTAATATGCCTTTTTACAAAAATAATTAACTTTTTAAGATGAGTTAAATAATTAATTATTTTATAAATAATTTTTGTTTGACTAAAGAAATTAATCAAAACAAAAGGTATAAATAAATATTTGCAAAATAAAAGATAGTTTCACCTCCTCAAAAAGGCATTTTGCATCAATTTTGAATCACAATGGTCACTATCACACACCTAGAACTATCAAATTGCCAATCATCATTCAAAGGTCTAGTTTACCATCGAATGTTAATCGAACACGTGCACACAAGTAGCACAGTGACCATCACATAGGGTTGCTCCTAACCACCGCATGATGGTCGATATTAATTGAAAGCCTCCACCCTTATGAATATGCTCGTGCTTCCATAATGATGTCAAGGTGGGATAAATAGCCCATTATTTTTAAATTACTCTACCCATTTGGTTTCCTATCAAAATAAATAGTTATGCTCATCCTTCGTAGCTTCTTCGTATACTATAGATATTATTTAGCCATGAACGTGGCTCCATCATAAAATACAAGTGATACAAGAGAGAAGTGTTTTGGTCCCAATCAGCCTTAGATATATCCATGTGCAATGGAAGTTAATATGATGATCATCAAAAAACTTGATTTACAAAGGCTTCTTACTCCATCTACAACTCACATAACCATACCTTTACAGCTTCTCCACTACGTACAGTGGCATGTATCCTATAAAATATAAATATCAAGTGCCTATGAAAGATTTTTATTTTCCACTTGATGAGTGCATGATGTAGGGTAAGGTGTAACCCGAATTTGAGAGTGACTTTTATTGGAAAAAACCACCAGATGTTGATAATGCTATTCAATTATGTTGTTGAATTATTATGTTTCATCGCTCGAGGATCAAAATTCCTCCTTGGATGATCCTCATATTTGATGACCAGTGGGTTCGATATATATCAATCCTCCATATGGTACTTTAAAATTCTATGACAAAGTAATTTTTTTTCACTAGGGACATTAGTCCCACATGTGGAATGTGAGGTGTCCTCTGGTGGTTTAAAATGACAAAGTCCCCCTTTACTACTCAATCACTTCTTGATGGTTAGGCTTATCTTTAAGGAGAGGTCATACGGTCTATTGATGGCCACGTGGCCCTCCAACTAGCCTATTGAATACTTGAAATTAATTTTTGTGGTTTAACTATTACTTAGCATATTGAATCTTCACTAACAAATGCTTTTTTTACTACCTAGTGATCTCTGATAACCTTTTCTCCATTGATGGTGGACTACCACCACTTGACCACTAATTACTTGACTGCCTAATGGTCTTCTAAGATTCATCGAGGTGGAAGGCACTCTATCTTATGCCACCAAATTTGACCTAATGGGTAAAAATATTGCTCAAAAAAATTTCCTAGAGCAACCAACAATTATGCTAAAAAAAAAAAATTGTTCACACCAAATTTAAAAAATTACCAAATGGAGCAATAAAAATCACAAATTGAATTTTCAAATCACCAAGTGGAACACATAAATGGTGCTTTGATACCAAATAGAATGTATTTAGACTAAAGTAAATTTTATTAAAATACCAAAATTTAAATATGCATAGAATGCCAAAATACAACCATATTCCCATATCTCGTATGGGGGACAAGTAAGGAGGTATATAATCATGTATGCTAACTAACCTAATCATTCCCTAACCTAAAAAACAACTAAAGTCGGCTAATAACCAAGAAATACAACCACATAAAAGAACACGTGGAGATTATTAGCCAAATAATAAAATAACCTAAGAACTATAGAAAAAAAATGTATGCCTAGGAAAATATTTTTGTAGGTTTCTAGGAAACACGATTAATTAACAAAAATACTACCAAAAAGTAATAGCACTAATAATTTTTTTGTGTCCTACCAACACTTTTGTCGCTACTTTTACCACTAAGTTTGAAGTGTCATTTATCATTCTTATCATTTCAAATTAGGGTTATGATATTTTTTTTTCCTATATCTATATTTATTGTCCTACACTTTTTTATTTTTATCCATTAAAGTACAAAAAAAAAAGGAAACAACACATTTTTTAATAGCATTAGGGTATCGTTTATAGTATTGCATGTCATGAAAAACAAATATATTTATGCTAGGACTTATTTAATTGTATCGCCTTATTAAACCTATTCTTTACAAGTAAATTGTCTTTTACATTAATCATTAAAAAATAAAAATCATATAGTTTATAAGACCTATCTACTACATTGATTGATGCATATTAAGTAGGATCGAATTAATGTTAGGTTATCAAAGGATAATCTTAGGGAGAAATTTAGTTGTTTTCAAAATTTAATCCATTAAACCCTTTGACTTAGGCTCATGATTGTCTCTATTCTTGAGGTGAGACATTGTAAATATAGTAAGAGATAGGGCCACCTATGATCTTCCCTGTCTCAAAATAATATCTCTATATAGCCATGATGTCATATAGGTTGACCATGTTTCATTATGTCTATATAGTTATGATGTCATACATTTATTATGTTTTTTAATCTTAATAATAAGGTTTAAAATAAATAAATATGGTAAATATGTTGTTCATATTAATCAAAGTATTTTATTTTTTTAATTTTAATTTTATTTTATTTTTAAGTTTACGTGAGTTGATCTTGTCAAATATTTAATAATGAATTATTAAATAATAATTTTCAAAGCGTATATATATATACTTATTTTTTCATAAATAATAATATCGGAATAAATCTTTCATATATATTATACCATGTAAAATTTTATTAATGAAACATATTAATTAATTTAATGAGACCATTAAATTATTTATATATATATATATATATATATAAACACTTTTTTCATAAATAATAATATCAAAATAAACTTTTCATATATTTTATACCATGTATAAAGTGTTAATAACACACCGTATAGAATTTTATTAATGAAACCTATTAATTGATTTAGTGAGACCATAAAATTATTTATATTTTCTTGTATAATTATATATATATATATAGTTCATTTCCTAGTTAAAAGGTTTAAAATGATTGTGGCATGGTGGTTATAGAGGCCGACTGCATAAAGATCTACGGCTTCTGGAATGAACAACGTAAAATACTATAATGGTCATAAAAATAAAACAACCTACATTGATTCTATCGATTTCACCATATAAATTTTAAAAAATAAAAATAAAAATAATCACATATATAAAAACACTATTAAATAATACTGAAGAAAGTAAAGAACAAAGTTAGCAATTTTCTTAAAAATATTAGTATTAACAACTTTAAAACATTGTCAATCCATCACTTAAGGCATAAGGGTTCGAGATCAATTGATTTCTACCATTGACCATAATTAACATAATGTCAATGTTTGAATAATAGTTGAAAATAAGTACAATGATTATGCTATAGGAAAATAAGTATAGCTAATCCAAAAATCATAATCAAGAGATATATCAATCACTTATTTTTTTTTCTTATCATTTATCTATATTTATGTTTAATTTAATTATTTATGAAAATTATGAGGTATAAAAAAAATTAAGAATTTGTTTTAATTATCAAATGACATGAATTCAATTAGTTAATTTTCTCAAATTTGATGCCCAAGGTTCAAATTTTACCAAGAAATATATGTATAATTTACAAGTTGTAATAGCAATATATATTTATGATGTAATATGACTAGAACCCGTTTAAATATCATATAACCAATATAAAAAAAAAATATAGTTTTGATTAATTTTTTTCGAAGAATAGTCTTGATCATCATTTGATATGAACTTCTATTAGCCATTGTAGTTATTGAGCTTAATAGTTTATACAAATAAAATAATTCATAAATCCATGGAAGAGAAGGCCCCTAAGAATTATATTGCCATAAAGGTTGTTTTGCTTATTTTTTCTCTTTAATTATATAAATTCTCATAATCATAATTATAGTTGCATATATATGACTTGTAGGTAGCTCATAGATCCACATTACAAGAGGTGTAAATAATTATAAAATTTAATAATTTTTTATGGATTTTTACATTTATTTCTATAACTCATGAATCCTTTTCATAGAAAATATGATTACTTTTGAACGCAATATGACTTAAAATCCTAGTGCACATGAATCTACTTTATAAAATAAAAATAATACAATGCATGTATATTGATGAAAATGCATATATCTTTTCTACAACTTAAAAAATATTTTTGAATTATTGCACAATTTCAAATTGTAACCTTCATGAATATTTTGAATTCTATATATTTTTTAATGAACAATTAAGTGTTCTTGTATTGATTCAATGAAAAATCCATAGACATTATAAATACAAGGGCATATTAAAGTTTGTTTGACATATTCATAGGATAATATTGGTATTAAAATGATAATATAAATATTTAAATGTTTTTACAATGGCTTATGGGAGTTTTTTGTGTATAGATAAGTCAATTCTTCATATTATTAGGTACAAATTTTAAAATAAAAGTTATAAATTTTCCAATCATACCATCATGCATTTGTGTGTTGCTTGAACTTTCTTTACTTTTAAAGACTAAGGTATTTTGTATGCTATCATCACCTTCTTCTATCATAAATTTTTCTTTACCTTATTTTAAGGATAAAAGCATGTACATGTTTATATTGTTTATTTTATTTCATAGTTTATAAGAGTTTCAATTGAAGAACTAGTCATAGGATCCTAAAACCATTATCCACTTCCAGAATTTAATGTATTTAATGACATCATTTAATAATAACAACCAAAAAATATTTCTACATAATTCAATTATCATTTTATTCTCTTTGTGAAGCGATTATTGGATTTGCATAGTTTTATTTAGTTTTACTCATTTTTATTAAAATTTACAAGTGTTAAATTGTACAAGTAGGAACAAAATGTACAAGGCTGCAAATGTACGGTTTGAAATGAAATGAAATTAGGTGAAACATACATTTGGGGTTAATTTTATAAAAATAAAATTAGACCTTAGTAAACCTTGTAAAAGAATTATTTTAGAATTACTTAATGACAGTTGTAAGTATTGTCATGCTTCATAAATCACTTTGGAATGGTTTGGGCATGCATTATATAGTCTCTCCATTCATTTTTTTATTCTTCTTGATAGTTCATTCACGTTTTTTTATAGTTCAAGAATGTTTATTGTTTATGCATTGATATATAAATTCATGGAGTATTGATTATTGAGTTGTATGTTGTTCCTGATGATAATTGTTATGGTTATGAGCAATGCCAATGGTTACATTGTATAGTATTATTCATAATAGAGATATTATAATAATTCTCCTTAATTCCTTGTCCTTTGAATTCTACCATACGTTCTAGATATTGTAGGATGGATATTTAATGTTGAATGCTTATCTTACTATGATAATGGATGGAATTATATTCATGAATGATCCTGGTTACCCTACCAACTTAGTGTGAATATGGGAATTGATTACATGGTGAATTTAGGATGAAAAAAGATGTTTCCAAGAATTTGTATGATTTATAGAATTATCCATAATAAACACAATTTATTGCTAGTGTTTTAAGGTTTACATGTTAGGAAGAATTGGAGCAATTGATACATAAAAACTTTCCAAAACTTATCTTGGAAGGATTGGTTGTGTAGAGGGATAGATCTGAATGTTAGTTGTAGTAAGGGTTTGTATAAACCATATATTTTTTGTACCAAATTATACAAGTTGTTCTTTTACCCTATTTGGTAATAAAGTTGCAACCCAAAACCTGCCAAAAAAGGAAATAATTCTAGCTTGGAGAAATTGATTACAAAATTGTTCGATTTAACATGCAAAACTTGTTCCAATTGATTGTATGAGTACCAAATCCTACAAGATATAGTGTTTTATTATTTATATCACACAACTATACTATTTGGTTACCGTACAAGCTATTTTTGTGGTCACACATGGTGTGTAAAGCAAACCGTACAACTTGTATGATTTGAGTAATTTGGTTTTGGATCTTTGATAAATAGTTCTATATCTTAGAAATCACCTCCTCCTATATAATACTACAGTGCTAGCTCTACACTCTCTCTAAAGCCTTTTATTATTCTTTTTGTATTGTAGTGCTATGAATCCTATATCTTTGGAAATATCATGAATAGAGAACCTAGAAGATATTAATCTCATAGAGTGATCTAGACACCTTAACCATTATAATTGGTATCTATTTCTAAAATTCCTAGTGCACTCCTTTAATGATCATGAATATACCGCCACGACTATTTTATTATTGTGCTTTAAACTAGGAACCATGATGAAGTGTCTTATAATGACCTCAACATCTAAATCAAACCTTATGAACCATACATAATATATTATAACTTCATCATCAAGGACCTTTAATCACTAAGAAGAAATGGTAACTTTTCCAAACTTGTTATGAATTCTTCTTCAATATATTTGAATATTTACAAATAGATTAAGTGATTGTGGATGTATTCTAGTATATGCAATATATTAATAACCATGAGGTAGAACCATAATAAAAAATAGAAAATGTAACCAACACTTATGTAAACTCAATTAAAAGGAAAGGATTTGACCAAAAGTTTATTTTATAGGTAATAAGAAAGAAATTTGCATTGATTTTTGGATTCCTCCCAATAGTATAATAAGTCAAACTTTACTATAATATATAAGGGTCACCGTATTGTTAGATCTTCCATTACAATGTAAAGATTTGAAATCAAGTTGTACTCTTGACCCTTATATAATATTTACTACAATATTTTAATAAACCATGTAGTGTTATTACAATTGACAAGGATAATTTGAGGATGTGAAATGTGATGTTACATTATCCTATATACCAAAATAAATGATAAAAGCACTTGGTATAACATGATTTCATAAGAAAATTATATAAGTTATTAGATTTACCATCTACAAGATTGGGTGAATACTTTAAGGAGATTTTTGAATATCATAGTATGAATGTAGACAAGATCCTTAAGGATTGATATAGCAAAAATGTTGAAGTGAATTGTATTCAAGCTTTACAAAGAAGAAAATTATTATTTATGTAATTTTTTCTCTTCCATTTTCTATCCTATAGATCCTATTATGTCTTTCATGGATGGAAGTAAAAATATTTCATTTAGCAGTTATGAGTGTTTGAATTCCATATCCTAATTTTCATTATTATTAATAATAGTATAATTAATCTAATTATCAATTAGTAATAGTAATAGTATAATTCGTTATTATATTATTAATTATTAATAACATAATTAATTATTATTATAAATCGTCATATGTGAATTGATGTAGGGTTAGGGTTAAGGTAGATATAAATATTTGTACAAGACATATTGTAAATGATCAAGAAGAAAGAATAATAATTTATTTATGATTTTAAAGGAGGGAGCCCCTTATAAGTGGTAAGTGATTCAATGATATTTATTTAATTTATATTAGAACCACAAGGTTCTAACATTTGGTATTAGAGCCATGTCTTGGCAAGATACTGTGAATATGATGCAAGATACTATGAATCTGATGCAATATATTGTGGATATCATCAACGAATTCAGGGAATGTGTTGACGATGTAGGAGTGACATCACATACGTAGGAAACCATACAAAATTCCTCGTGTCCTTATAAAATTCAATGATAGTTTCTTGTATATGAATGACAATCAATTGGATGGATGTTCGTCTACTTATTCTTCCCATGGAGAAAAATAGAAAGTCATATTAAAGAGCAATAATTATGCTTGAAACATAGTAGAAGGTAGGAATGGGAACCATGTGCTATTGACATTCATAGTGCCTTCCGAGTCTAAATAAGTATACGAGGAAGATGTAAAAATAGAAGTTCAAAATCACCATTAGGCATATAGTATGCCCTCACTGACCACCACAACAACAAAAAACTATAATATTCTAAGCCAACAGATGTTCATGAACACATCAATACCGAAAAAAATAATAGCAAGTGTTATTCAAAATGCTCTATCACATCAATCATTCCAAATAATGATTTAGAATGTCATGGCAAATGCAGCTATAAAATCTAACAATAATAGCAATCCATCAACTCAGCATTCAATGATACATATAGTGAGTGTTCTTACATCAGATCTAAACTTTAAAAAATTTCTATGCACTCACCCTCTACTTTGGCCTCCTCCTTGGCTCATAAATATTTACCTCTTCGCTATGGCCCATTGCCATGCCCATCTCATCATTACCATTTCACATACAATTTTCTCTCTAATTATTTTAAGGAATCTAGAATTATTGATCTTCACCCTGGTATATTTCGTCTGGAAACCTACAAAAATATACACAAAATAATTGCATGCATTACTAATACAACATTCCAACATAATCATAATACCAAAATGACGAGATAAAAAGTTTGAGTATTATAATAAGCACGACAATGTCTAATATTTTTGCTGGTTTTCGGTCCAAGCAGAGAACAATGTAGAAATAAAGTAGAGAATAGGCATATAACCTGGAGCATAAACAAGAATAATGTGAGACTTACGATATTCCAGTGAGCTCTAATAAAAATAATAAAAATAAAAGATATGGCTTCACTAGCATAAGCATTACAAGAATATTACAAGTGGTGATATCAAATCCTGGTCTTCTAAAAGAACACCAGAGCACTCATGAGTCTATCACTATAAACAACACCAAGATAATTCATAGACACATCATACGGGTTTGGATAACTTGGAAAAGCTCGAAGCATATAACTCTAGTGCATATCTGAACTTGATATTTGCATGAAAGAGTAGGGACTCTGAATTAAAGAGCAAAGTTGCGTAAGCATTAATGATATAATTTTTCTTCTCCATGGAACGTAAAAAATCAAGGAGAAAATGAAATATAATAGAAGCCACATCTTAAGAAAATAAAAGAAATTGCAGTGTCCTTCTACTCTCGATTTTGAACTCTAAAATTATTTTTGGGTAATTGTGTACGAATTCAAGTGAGTTCAAATCATTCTTGGTGAGCCAAAATATTTTTCTGTGATCATGTACAAATTTTGATGAGCCTAAATCATTTTTTGTGAGCCCAAATTGTTTCTAGCAAAGCTCATATAAATTTCGGTGATTGGGTGTAATTTTTAGATGATTTATAACATACCTAAGGGTAAGATTCCATGGTGGAACAATGAGACTAAATGTGAATAGTCTATAGTCCTACTAGTATAAAAATTTTGATAAAAGTTTACAAAATATTGCAATGGTTTCTCAACACTAAAAGTGGAGGTAAGGAATAGTGGTAACCACTTTTATTGAACACTACTCACATAAGATCGAGCGGGTACTATCTGAGTGAGGGATTATTTTAATTTTTTTAGAGTAAAGTTGCACTCACCCCTTTATCAAGACAATATGATTTACTTGATTATTATTAAATTCCATTCATTATAGTAAAATTATCAATATGTATGGATGGCTAGAGTGAGAGATTCAGAATAATATGATTTCAAGACCTATCGACTTATGATCATGCAAAAAAAAATACGAATATTTTCTAGTTTTCGTATTAAGCATATGTATTATCTGTGATTATATTGTTGTTTCTTCTTTTACAAATTTGAGTTCTTGTTTACAAGTACCACTAGTAGGATGGATACTCAAACAACTCATCTCCCTGTACGACACATGCTTATTAGAGAAGTTATCTCTAACTTGAGAAACAAATTCACCTCCCTACACACCATAACATTGTTGTATAATGAATGCACTACCATTCAAAGGAGGAGAAACTCACAGTAGAAGTAAACTAAACTAAACCAAATCTGAAATGAACATGAAAGTATAAGCTACATGTGAAAACGAGTGGAGGAAAATATTTATTAGCCAAACACATACAAATGGAGATGAAAGAGTGTAATTACTGTCACTGCATACAAAGTGCCCACATTCATTTGAAAATGTACTAATCCCTAGAACACTTAGGCCCATTCAGAGTCCCGATCAATGATTTAAGTGGCTCATTCAGAGAATTCTATGACTAATATTCTGGGCCATGCTAGGTTGGTTGTCTGTGAGAATTTTAGCACTAAAATTGTTGTACATTTCCATGAGATGTTCGCCTGACTAAAAATGTGTATCTTTATTGCAAAGTTGATTACACCAAAAATGTTACTAGACCTCTAAAATTTAGTGATATGAAGTCTTTGTGTTGCAACTCTCACACTTTATATTATGGCAATGACCATCATACAACAAAACAAAAAAAATTAATGAATATGGAGCTCTTGACTATTCTAACACAGTTATCTTCAGGTATTTGGTCAACATAAATGGGCTCTACGTAGCATATTCTTTAATCTTATCCATGCACTTCATGTCTCATATGTATGCTCCATCCACATACAAGCTAATTCACATAGCATTCTCTCTTCCATTAATCTTGGGTGAAAATAGGTGCAATATGTTAGATGGAACTGTAGATGTTGTTATTGGAAACTTTACCAAGATGGCAACACAAAAATTTGTGCAAAAGGCTTCAATTAACTTGAGTTTCAAGGACTTATAATAGATGAGAAACTTGGTCTTGAATTTTAAAGACTTCAAATAGATAAAGAAACAAGCTCACACATGTATGAGATTATTTGGAAGATGCATATGAAAAGACTGTATAGAATGCATAGGTCCTAAGTTGACTATAAAATATGTAAGACATTGTGTTTGATATCGAAGATAATGGAAGAATGCAATGTTGATCCCTTATATCATAGCGACATTCAATATTGTTTGTTGAAAAACATTGGAGAGAATGTGTAGTGAATAACGTGACCCTAAGTGCACCTATCCACATCATATACATCACATCAATTCAACATAAAATTAAGTTCACTCGAGAAAACCATATATAGTTAGCTACCTTAATTTTTTTTAATAAGAGACTTTACAATCGGTGGATTCTTATAATAGTTATCTTCAATGATTACGATCATTCGAATTTATAGCCTGGATGTTGAAGTAATTATAATAAAAAATCAAATGGATGCATAATATATATCTTCAAGAAGTGGATGAATGATCATTATATATCAAATACTGACTATTAGTGTTTCCTTCACAATCGCGCCATCGTAGAAGTCCTATTTTTGTGGATGCTACTTGGAAGTGCTTTATCAATTTTACAAACTATTTCCTGTGTTCTAGTTATGAGGAGAAAGGTGACATGTTAGAATTTCATATCTTAACAATCATTATTATTAATAATAGTATAATTAATTTAATTATGAATCATCATATATGAATCATCATATATATATGTAGGGTTAGGATTAGGATAGATATAAATATATATACGATACATATATCACGAATAAAAATTAATAATTTATTTATTTATTTTTTATTTATAAGTTTAATGGAGGAAGCCTTATAAATAGCAAAAGATTCAATAATTTTTTATTAATTTATATTAGAACCTTAAGGTCCTAACAATAAATATGTAACTTGATAGAATTTAAATCTATAGGTCTCTACATTAGAAGCCAAAGTTTTTTACCACTTAAACTCATATTATTTGGTAATATAATGAATAGTAATAAATATTTAAATAAAATAAATTTAATTTAAAAATATATTTTCAAAAATATAATTATAGTATTAAAAAGAAAAAATGGTTTAAGCCTTGTCAAGGATAGCCTCCCCATAATTACTTAGGACTAGACCATGTTTATTGGGTTAAAATTTATCAAAGCTAGGTGCAGTCTTGGGGTTATTAGTATGACATAGATTGACCCTCTAGTTTCTTATGCTTGATGGAGATTGTAAGATTAACAATGCTTCTATTGTTTCCTTTCCATCAAAAATGTAGATCCAAGAATTTATCACGTGAATGCTTAGAGACTATAGACTATAAAGGGAGAAATAATTATGATTTGTTAATCAAAATTTTAAACATAAAAATATATAATAACTGCATAGAATTATATAAATATAATTGTATAATTATTAATAAATATTAATATTATTTTCCTTATACATACACAATATAATAAGATTTAAACCTAAAATAAAATTTAAAATATATATAAATTAATAATCTTATATTATTTTAAATTAAAAAATATAATATATATATTCATTTTGGTTGATGAGAAGATACATGTTTTATTATTTATAGCCTCTTCAAAGGCAAAGAGGCATTTGTACCTGTTTGTGGACGAAAAAGAAGCCAGGCATCCCTAACAAAAATACAGTTTTAAATGCCCAGACAAACTATCCTGGTCTTGCATTGGAAGAATTATAAAAAAATAGAAGTCCACGGTGGAGGAGATGGAGATGAGGCACGTAACATAAAGCCCGTAGTAGGTCGAAAAGATAGCAGCGACGCGGACGTGACATGTGGACGTATTTGTCTTCTATATATATATATCTGAAGAAGTAGATAGAGAATGAGTAATTATACACAATAGAGGTCCAACGATTAAATTGTAATGTTTAAGTAATAAAGGTCAAATTTTTGGAGCATTGTTAAATTTTTATTAAGGATTTTGGTTGTAAATAATCAATAACAATATCGTCTTCTAGCCTTAGAGACGTTAAAAGAATGAAAACCAGATCCTCCATTGCAAGGAATCGATTTTAACCAAGGAATAGCACCACAATATAAATACGGAATTCATGTCAACGCCTGGAAGGATAGGCGAATCGAAAGACATAACTATTCACGAAAAGCATTAGATGTTTAGACACGGATAAGCAAGCAACTCCTTTAATCCAATCCTTCTCTTCTCGTTCCCTCGAGACTTCCTGGGTCGAGGTCACTATAAATGTCGATTAACGTATCTAAGCGTCTTCAGTAAGGCTACAACAGCTTTGCATTAACCTCGGTGTTGCAGCAAAGTGCACAATTAAGCTGGGGAAAATTTTTTCCATAGGTTTCACAATGCCAACATTTCGAATTCAATATATGATGGTGGTACTGTTGAGTATGTGGTCATGGGATGCAGCGGGACAGGCTGTGAAGACGGGAAGATGGACCGTTCTGATAGAGAAATGGGGAGTCTCCGCTATGCATATGACCACCACTCACAAAAACACTGTGGTCATGTTCGACCGCACCAACTTCGGGCCGTCGCAGCTGCTCCTGAACAACAACGGTTGTCGCGACAATCCGCAGGATCAGGCGCTCAAACACGACTGTTGGGCTCATTCCATAGAATATGACATCGAGGCCAACAGGATCAGGCCTCTCATGATATTCACCGACACGTGGTGTTCCTCCGGAGCCTTCGCCGCCAACGGCACGCTCGTTCACACGGGCGGGTGGCGGGACGGCGCCAGGGTCATCCGTTACTTTGTTCCCTGCTCCGACGCCTCCTGCGACTGGAACGAATCGAAGGCTTCGAACCTTCTCGTCAATCGCTGGTACGCCGCCAACCAGATCCTTCCCGACAACCGCATCATCGTGGTGGGAGGCACTCGCAAGTTCAACAACGAGTTCGTGCCCAAGAGGCCCGGCGAAGGGACATTCGCCCTGCCATTCCTCAGCCAGACCAGAACCAGCAGCCAGGTGGAGAACAATCTGTACCCGTTCCTGCACCTCTCCTCCGACGGGAACCTCTTCATCTTCGCCAACCGGGTTTCCATTCTCCTCGACTACAAAAAGAACGTGGTGGTGAAGTCCTTTCCGAGGATGCCGGGGGACGGCCCCCGCAACTACCCGTCGACGGGCTCCTCAGTGATGCTGCCGCTCTCCGCCTCGGACGGCTTCTCCAAGGTGGAAGTCCTCGTCTGCGGTGGATGCCCTGACAACGGCTTCGCCGCGGCCAAAGCCCGGAATTTCACCGGCAGCTGCGGGAGGATGGTCATCACGGACCCCAATCCCGGGTGGAGCATGGAGGACATGCCGGCACCCAGAACCATGTCGGACATGCTCATTCTTCCCAACGGAGAAATAATCATCATTAACGGAGCGCAGAAGGGCGTCGCCTGCTGGGACATGGCCATCACCCCGGTCTTTACTCCCTATCTCTACAGACCCAAAGCGCCTGCCGGGCAGCGTTTCTTCGTGCTGGCGGCCACCGGCATTCCGAGAATGTACCATTCCACCGCCAACGTGCTGCCCGACGGGAGAGTCCTGTTGGGCGGCTCCAACCCGCACTTCGCTTACGTCTTCACGGGAACTAACTACCCTACAGAGCTCCGCTTGGAAGGCTATAGCCCTTACTATCTGGAGAACGACTACTCGACCCTTCGCCCCCAGATAACCTCTGTGTCTGCTACTTCCATGGCCTACGGCGCCACCTTCACCGTCACCTTCTCAGTGGCGGCGGGTCTCCTCAGAAACAGCGTGGTCGTCTTCAACATCTGCGCGCCGCCCTTCACCACCCACACGACGTCACTGAGCCAGAGAATGCTCTCTCTTTCCTCCACCACGCCCACTCCGGTTCCCAACTCCCCCAACGTCTATAAGTCCTCTATGGTGGCTCCACCCACGGCCGTTGCTGCGCCTCCGGGATATTACATGCTCTTCGTAGTCAACGCCGGTATCCCTAGCAAAGCCCAGCGGATACAGTTCTCCTGATGTTGCTGCCTTAACCATAAATCCCACCTCGAGTGTTTTCCTGTGTTGTTATCACCGTATCATTTTCGAGTTCTGCAATATTTCCGAACTTGTCACAGATGGTGTTTACAATCCTTCGTTCCCACCATAACTCTTGTGCTCTTTCTTTTATGCTCTAATCTCTGTGGTTATAAATTACAATCCGAAGTGCTAAAAAATAAATAAATTACCATTCGTAATGCGCATTTCCAACTCGAAGAGAATGTCAGCGTTACATTTACAGCGATAGGTTTAAAATTAAATTCGTCTATCCGTCTCACTTCTTTCTTCGTTTACGTCTCATGAAAGCATTCACTCCGGTTCTTCAATTCGTTCAGTGGAGACTAAAGTTCCTCCTTCACTCCCTGTTATATGAATCCTGAAAGACTTCACTCCGGTTAAGGACTTTTATTTCTTTCTGATCTTCGAAACCGGCTCTAAAAGCTCTTTCACAGGTCATCACTGGGGAGAGAGCACTGAACCGGTGATGATCGACTGAACGTAGTGAAGGGTTGAAAAAAAGTGTTAAAACTACGACACCTTTATAATATAAAATATTTTAACTAAGATAAAATTTGGTGTTATTAAATTTGACCCTTCTTCTGTCTTCCAAGCTAGATGACATGCTTCATGTCTTAGAGTGCTTAGCTGCTTATCGAAACATTTTTCTTGTTTTTCCACATTGAAAATTTACAACTTATAAGTCCTCTCTTTTTCCCTCCTGTTAGACCTTTTAGTGTTCTATGTTTTAGAACTCTTCTTCCTTTTTCTCCTTCAAAACTTTAAAAACTTTTAACCATCAAATATCTTTTGCCTCTTTTATGCTTTTTTTTATTTATTTTTCCACTTTTTTCTTTGTTGGGTATTAGGTCACATAAGGACTTTTGTCTTTGTATGTTGCTCAAAACTTCTAGAAAGTTGTGCATATCCTTTGATTAGAGTTTTTATGCCTTCTACCATCTTGCCTTTGTTCTATTCTTCTTTCAAAATATGCTTCAGTCAAGAAACTTAGCGTGTAGTGAAGAAATAACTACATGTACCATATTTATTGAGATTTTAATGTTCATCCTGAGATCGAAACCTAAGTCTATAGTGTGAAATTCTTTACTTTCCACCACTAGTATAAACTCCATGGTCATAATAGTTTGTTTATAAATATTAAAGTTTATATAATTTTTTTAAAGTAATATTTTGAAAGGGTTTTCCTCTCCTTTTAACATCATCTTAATCACATTGAACTATTTTGTCCCACCAATATTTGAAACTTGGTGTGGGCTGCATTAACTATTTATCCCACGATTAAACAATGGATCTATTGGCAAGTTTATGTATATTTTTTAATAATAATGATTTGATATTATTTGTAATATTAGTTATATAAATTAAACAGCATGACTCACTTTTCTACATTATCATAATATTTCAACAAATTTTATTATTATAATATTATAATAACTTCAATTATAATAATAATTATGGAAATTAAATCTTAATAGGTTTTTTAACTTTTCAAATATTTTTATAGATAAAAAATTTTAGAATTGCTCACAATTTTTTTATTTTTTTATTTTTTTTTAAGATTTAGTTAGTGTAAGAGACCTCTATGGCCGACCCTTAGGGTTGGGCCTCCCCATCCCACCATGACCTCTCATAAATAGGGGAATTTGATCTTATAAATAGGAACCAAACACATAGCTATACACATTTTCTAATACTTTTATTACTTACCTTACCTATGAATTAAATTTTGAATAATTTTGAATGTTAATTTTTTAATTGATTATAGGAGATTGAAACGAGAGTAATTTATATTACATAGTGACCATATAGTGATCATATATTGGTATTACAAAAATATTTAACCTACCAAACTTAATCTCATCTATAAAAATCAAAATACTTAAAATGAGTTGTAAAATATTATTTAATAGTAATTAATAATTATAATTAATTATTAAATTTAATATTATATATTTAACATATGTATTTTAATTTATGATACTTAATAGTTACTAAAGAATTACTTAAATCATTTTTATTGTAATTAGTGTTTTTTTTAACATATTAAAAATATAAGGAAGAAAAACATAAATATATAAATATACCCTTAAATATATATATATCAAACGTATTAATTATTTGTATGACATGTATACAAATTATGAAAACTAAATTATATAATATAATAATAATTTATTTACTTTTACTAATATAAAAATATTTTTGAAAAATTATTTAAATTTTAATTTAATTTTTTTAACCTATTTATTTCTATTATAAGATAAACATAAATAGACATAGGATTTACTTATAAAATCGATACCATTTGTTCAATTAAATTAGAATGCATTTTAATTTATAACATAATTTTTTGACTAATATCTAATACCATTTCAATTCGATTCGCCGATGGTCATACCTAATGTCTAGATAGTTAGAGGTGAATATGAAGATATAAGGAGGGTAATATATTATTATTGATAATCTATCATTAAGAGTAATGGGATGAATAAGTATCTTTCGATCATTAAGAGTAAATGGGATGAATCCATATACATATAAAATAATATATATATAAATAGTTTTAAATTTTGAGGTTGGTTTTTATAATTTTTAAGTTGTTGTTTAACATATCTATAAGATATGAACTTAAAACAAACATATTCGTAAAATTTTAACTTAAATCTCTAAGTTAAGACTTGAATTTGTGATTTGAGTACAAAAGGAAGAGTACATTGGGTTATGGTAGAACAAATTATTGTTAGCCAGACTGATAGGGATTCTAAATCATCCGTGATCATCGATGGTTTTTTACGCTAATAAGATGATGTAAAAATTATAAAAAAAAATTAAAAATTCAAACCGTTACCACTTTCCATAACTAATTGTGAACTTCATCTGTGATAAGTTCGAGGTGACAAGCTCGGATATTTATATATGGCGTGCATATAATTACAGTTGCTAGCCATACGATATGGCCGCTCTTAAATACATGCGCATCCAATTTTCCAATCTTTTTCGATTGCACATTATTGCATTATTGTTGCAGAAGGGAAATATGATAGGGTTCTAACAGCGTCGTAGTCAAACCGATTTAGACTAGCCAAACGCATGGAAATGCAATATGCGCTCTCCGGAGCGTATTACAACACTGGAGGCAACAAGATCACGAGAGATAAAGCCAGTGGGATTCGGCGGTTGAAATTTGTTTCTCTTAAGGTATTAGTGATTTACCTAGAAAAACTAATAAACATTAGTTTTTCTTCAAACTTATACGTTTTTTGGGTTTTTATGTTGTAAGCCCAAAATTTAATTATAAAAAAAATTACTTCAATATACTTTAATTAAAAATTACATTTTCTTTAAAAAAAAATTATATTTAGTTTAATAAAAATCATTTTTGGTGGAGCCGATAAATTTTTCTATGCACGCCTTAAAAAATGTGTTTGCATCGATATTTGTTTCGATATCTCAAGAAGTCCAATGACACACAAGTTGGTGACACTATGTTATCTTAGCAGGTCTTCTCTATTAATTTTCCCAACACATGTTTTTGGTGTGAGTCCTCAACACATAAGATCAAATATTGTCCCTTGATGCCACATAATAGGGACAAGCAAAGCCCTACCACACCAAGTGCACCCACTTGTCAATTTTAGGAGGATGACTGGATGACTGTGGGAGGTCGTAAAAATCCACATTTGGCTACTTATAAAAGGTACACAGTCGAAGTCGGCACATGTCTCACAACCAATAAAAAGGTATGAAAAGGAAAAGTTGGTCCCCCAGTTGAAATTGCCAGAAATAAGGCTATTTAGTCTCAATAGATTTATACCCCAAATGATGCAATAGAGGTTGCTTTAGAGTTTGCCCAACCACCTAGTCTTCTAGTACATTTTCTCTCAGTTAGCGCAATGCGCTTCAGTAGCGCAAGAAGGGGATCTGTAGAAGAAAATATCGCTCCAGAAAAACGACTTTATATGACAAGTGTTCAGTTAGGCAGTTATGTTCCTGATTCATCTAGAGTGTGCTGGAGTATCTTAGTGGCGGTGAGAATATGTCATTGGATGCAAAGCCTTTATCGATGGAAGTGGCGATTCCTAAGGAGGAAGCAATATCTAAAGTTCCTTCCCTTTTGTGATGTTTTGACATTCTCGTAGTCCTCAATAAGGAAAAGAAGATGGAGTCAATCTACCCGAAAAAAAGTTCCAGCCTTTCAACTCAAGAATTCCTGCACCTTTGCGGTATTGGAACTACATAGATGACGGAGCAATAAGTCCACTTAATGCCTAGAACTACAATTCTACAATTTAAAGATTTTTTTTGTTACTGTAATTTTTTTTTAATGCTTATTTATGTTGTGTATTTGCCCTTGGTTCCAGTTTTGATTGTATGGATGGCCTTGCATCTTTCCAACTCTTTTTATTGTAACCTCTCTTATTTTTATTAAATAAGATAATTGATTCCAATTAAAAATAAATAAAAATACTGCGGCCGTTGACGGAGCCACCACGACTTATGGACATTGGTGGAGTTGGAATCTGGCGCGAGCTTGGTGGAGTAAAGAGACAGCATCCTCTGGCTCATCGACGTTGCGTGTGTGGTGAAGGGTGGCGCGTAGATATTGAACACGACCACGCTGTCGCTGACAAGACCCGCTGCCACGGAGAACGTGGCGCCGTAGGCCATGGAAGTCCGTTCCCGTGAAGACGTATTCGAAGTGCGGGTTGGAGCCGCCCAATAGAACTCGACTGTCGGGGACATAGAGGCATGCTACTTTCATAGGTTCAAATAGATTCCCCTCGATCCAGGAATTAGATCTCATTCTGAATCAGTTTTTCACTGTCATGCGTTTACGTGTCAGCATTGCCTCTGCGGTTTGCTATTATCTATTCGACCTACTGCAGACCTTGTCTAACATGGGGAATCTCCATCCTCTTCGACCGTAGACTTGTATTTGTTATTATTTTTCAAATGGAAGACCCGTAATACTGGGATGGGTATCTAAAATTATAATTTTGCGGGGATGTCAAACTATAAGGCAGAAAACGTTTTCAATACTTTGACCTTAATTCTCATTTTATAAATCACAATAAACTCCACCGTGTTTACACACTATGCTCTAGCATAACTCTGCAAGAAAAAAAAAAAAAACACCACCGAAGTTAAAAGGAAGCGACAAAACGCGGAAGAAGCATACAGGAACTCGTTTCGAAGGAAATTAAATTTAATACTATTGTCTTAAAGATTATTCTCAAACAGAATGGAGTTAAATTTTATTTCTTTTAAACTTACCAATTTATGCAATGTATAATTTAAATTACTCATCAACATCATAAAAAATTATATATATATATATATATATATAAACAAAAAGGTTTTGTTCAAGGAAGACGAATTTTAGATGGATTTATTGTCCAATAGAGTAGTATAGTTACTATAGTTGTTAGGTATAAGCTTAGTTATCAAATTTGTTGAATTTTTATATGAAATTTGAAAAATCGTAAAATTTAGAATTTAAAATTTAGGTAAAGAACAAGCATTAAAAATCTTAAAATCAAATTTTAATTTAAAAAAATACGGCAGCTATGAATAAACCTTTCTGCAATCTCCCTCGTTCTACAATGTTCAATTTGGAAGCTTGAAATTTTTTACAGATAATAATATGAGAAGCAACCATTTTCAATCTATTGGGATTTATTTCTTTATCATCATTTTGAAAGAATGGATAGCTCTAAAAATGAAAGTGCAGTTGACAAACAGATCTCCCATTTGGAGGCTTCTTTATTTTTACACTTGCTCTCATCTACAAGTTCTTCAAACTAAAAGAAAGAAAACACATTGCACTTTAAACCTAAAATAAAAGAAAAAAACATTGCTCTTTAAGGCTAAAATAAAAGAAAACAACATTGCTCTTTAAAAAACATTGTTCCTTAACACTAAAATAAAAGAAAAAAACATTGCTCTTTAGCCCTAGTTTCTAATGAAACCTAAAATTAAACTTTTCTACTTTTTAAATTTGAATAATATAAGATCTTTTTCTTTTATGCATGATCTAACAATTTTTTATTTTTTATAATTATTTATTATAATTGATAGAAAAATTATAATTTATATTTCAAAACATTTATTGTTTTAACCTTTAAAAATATTCTCATGTGTTAAAAATTTATTATATTTACATAAAGTTATAAAAAAATTTATATTAAAAATATAGTGTATTTGATTTTTAAATTTTATATAAAAAATATATATATATTTAAAAATATATGTATATTTATTATATATCAAATTTAATGTTTTTATTACGAATTTTTAAACATGTCAAAAAAATTTCGAACTTAAAAAATATCAATACGAACTCAATACAAACTCATCTCGAACTTGATAATTAAAAGTATAAATAATAAATTTGATATGGTTTTGAAACTAAATATAAACAAGGTGTAATTATTTATAAGACAAATTTTCTTTTAATAAGTCTTGTTTTTATGAAGATTGCTATGAGTGCATATATCATCACTTTCCATTTCCATGTCCATTAGTTTTCTTTTTATCTTAAGAATTTTTTCAATAGTTTATAAGTTATAAAAATGGACCATATTAACGAAATCAAATGGGGATGGTTCACTTTTTGGAATCAAAGTATTTTTATATAATAATTCCTTCTCTTTTTATCTGAAGAATTTTTTCAATAGTTTATAAGTTATAAAAATGGACCATATTAACGAAATCAAATGGGGATGGTTCACTTTTTGGAATCAAAGTATTTTTATATAATAATTCCTTCACATGTTTAAATTGTTTGTGATACCTTGTTATTATCAATTGTTTCTAATAACAAAAAGGTCAATATTCTTTTCTATAGAAACCTCAACCTCAATTGTTTGTGATACCTTGTTATTATCAATTGTTTCTAATAACAAAAAGGTCAATATTCTTTTCTATAGAAACCTCAACCTCAAGACAAGTTTCTATATAAACTAGACAAGGTTTTACACCAAAATCCCTCCAAACTCTTACTTGGGCATACCTCTTTTATTAGTAAATAAGTGATCTTTTGAACAAATTCAAGGTCAAACTAAAAGCTGAGCATGGAAAATTTCTTCATATTATTAAATTAAATCTATTCAAGCTATATTTATCTAGCTATTTGTATTGAATTTAAATGCATTCAAAGATTATAAATTATATAAATAATATTTAACAAATATTTTATGACTTACAAACAAAAACAAAAATAATTATTTTTGCAAATTAAAAAAAAAAAAATATAACTTAAATTATATGTTAAAATTTATAAAAAACAATCATGTGAAGCCATTGTTAGAAATTATATTAGTATAAAAATATTAAATTTATAATTACTCCTCATCGATCATAATTATTCATAGTAAATATTTACAAGCCGTCAAATGAAAATTTTATTTATAATAAAAAAAATCTATCAAAAGGTTTTATAATTTAGAATTTTATTAGAGAGTGTAGAGATGTTGTTGGTTATTTTACAAAACTTGAGATTTGGACATAATATTGATATTTAATGGGATATAATGTCAAAATTTCCATTTTGATTAGTGATCCAAATTGATCCCAAGTTAGAGATATCAATTATTTTTTATATTCAACACATCCATATATTTTTTGAAGCTTGATCGATATGAAGGTTTCAAAGGTGACTATGTAAGATTTTCGTTTGTGGGTCAATCGTAGGTAGTGATAGATGCTATTTTTTGAGGCCTATGGACCCTAGTAGATAATTTGCTTTTTTGTTGCTTTTACCCAAGATAAATGTTGGATATGTTGCAGGAGACCTATGATGTCTTAGGAATCTATCATTCAACAAATCTTCATACTACAGATTTGATTGAAAACTATTTTCAATTTTATACCAAAGAAAAAAACAAAAATTGCACCTTTCCTTGGTGTCTAAGGCATGGATTAAAGAGAACTAGAAACAAGTTAAAATTTGTAGATCAAATAAGAGAAGCCTCCTTAGTAAAATAAAAAATGGTTTAGAAATCAAAGGAATATTAATGCTAAGGAACACCCTAAACATAGATCCACTATGGAAACCCTTTTCAAGGGTAAGGACTTCAAGTATTTGGGCCTAAAAATTAATTTTAGGGATGCCCTCCATGGTGGATAGTCCCAAACTAATGTTAAAATTAATATCAAGGTTTCTCATAGACCTATAGGAATTCTTGAGATGGATCCTAGAAAAATTAAGTCAATATGTCTAAGAGCAATTGATAGAACCCTAATTGTTAAGCTAAAAATGAACGATATTCAAGATGACATAGAATATATGGATAGAAGATGACTGATTTTTTCTTTCTTGGGTTTTCATTCAAGCCTTTTTGTGTTCTAAGTGCGGGATACAAAATACTTCAAAGCACAATATGAGACACAAATATTTGTTTATCACAATGGTTATTTTATTATTTTGTTGCTAATGGTGAAGATAGAGAGAAAATATTTTAAGCAGGTCCTCAGTTCTTTGAAATGGTGGGGCTTTTCATGAAGACCTGGCATACTAAATTTAAATTTGAAGAAGAGATGCCTTTTACAAGACCTATGTGGGTTAGACTCTTTGGTATCCTAGATAAATTTTTGAATATGGGTGTATTTTCTACAATAAAAAATTCCCTTGGAACTTTCATGATAATTGTTGACTATACACATAAATTTGAACACATTATTTATGCTTAAATTTGTGTCTTAATGGATTTTAACAAACCCCTTCCACAAAATATCTCATTATAATTTAGGTAGGACACTTACAAGCAGGTGGTGAACTATGAGAACTTTTCTTTTCATTATAGAATATGCTATGAATATGTTAATTTGGATAGTGTGTATCCAAATAAGATTCAAGATCAAAATAAAGAGGACACAAACTTAGAATATTTTCAAATACTTAATAAGAACATAATAAAAAACAAATAGTTATGAAGGATCAAGTGATGTTCTTAACTAATATGTTTGTAATTATTTCCACTATTAACATCCTGGGTGAGTAATATGACATAATGAAGATATAAATATTAGAAATATAGTTTAAATATGCAATGAAAGACTCGTAGACAAACCTAAAAATCAAAGGTTTTTAATATAAAAATAAAGGAGAAAACATAGACAAGAAGAACAATATTGTAAATGCTAAAAATTTAAATAATTTAGACCCTAAGATAGACTTTCTCCAACCTTCTAAAAATGCTTTGGTTATGTATACACATACTTCAAGGTTAGAAGTTATCCTAGATTAAATTAGGAAAAGAAAATAAATAGGAAAAAAAATGAATATGGACACTAACCAAAAGATAGGTCATAAGACTAATCACATCATATGGCAAAAGAAGGTGAAAAGCTTGTAGAGGAAGGTAATATTAATACCCTTACCAACATATTTAGCCTATTATTATTGAAGATCATCACTTGGAATATTAGAGGACTCAAAGAGAGTCTTTCAAAACAAAATGAAATTAGAAGAACTATTTAGAAAAACCAACCACATATGGTTTTCCTTTAGGAAATAAAGATGTTTATAAGGTGAATTGATTTAGTTATACGTAAAACCGGTTAGCTAGGAAAGTGGTTTCCCTCAGCTCCCATGAGGCTTCTAGTAGCATTGCTTGCATCAAGGACCCAAAAGAGATTATTATTCACCATATGGTTGGTAGCTAGGATCTCTTTGTTTTGGCTGCACAAAGTAGATAATGTAACTAAATTATGCTATACCTGACTATTTACACTATAATTGATTTGGAGGAAGAGCAAAGATAATGAAAGGATATAACTTATATTATCTTCTATTTTCCTAAATCTTTGGTCTTGATCAAAGGAGACTTCAATACCATCCTCTCTTTGGATGATAAGAGGGGGGGAAATAGCAATTTGGATGGTAGCTCAAATCTCATGAATGAATATATTGTAAACCTTCACCTTGTGCACATCTAGCTAGATAATGACCCCATGGCTTGGTCTAATAAAAGGAAAAGCTTTTGTATCATGGAAATATTGGATATTTTCATGTTCTTTAAAATTTTATTAATCCATGAACACAATCCTAAGGTGAAAAATCTTAATAATATTGGTTTGGATCATTACCCAGTTATGGTTGAAATATGGAAAACCAAGGTTAGTTTCTCACGTTTTCAATTTCAGTTAGTGTGGCTTATAGATAGTTCCTTCAATCCCTTGAGTGTGGTAATGGTGATAGGAAGGTAAACCATGGTATGAAACTAACATTTTTTGCTTTACCAAAAGGTTGCAATACATCAAATCTAAAATTAAGATTTAGAATTGGAAGGAGTTTGGAGATGTTAAAAAAAAAATAAGAAGTGATTTATTAGCTTGAATATTTGAATGATCAAATTCATTTATATGGCCTAACAGAGAATAAAATTATAGATGAAATTAGAATCATAGTGTAGTCATAGGAATGGATAAAAAGAGAATAGATTTTATGGAATAAAAAATATAGGATCTAATAGCTCAAATAATGAGATTAGAATAGAAAATTATTCCACAAATCTCTTGAAACCTACAAATTGCACAACTTTATTTCTTACGTAAAATTATCTTCTAGAGACTCTGTCCACACTTGGAATGGCATGAAGTCTATCGTAGTCAACTAATTTTCCAAACTGTTCACTAATGTATCTCTTGACTCAACTTCTTAGTTGAATGTCCTTCAAGTGATCCCTACTCTTATCACTTTTGAGAACTCTCTTTTAACTACTCCAGTTACTATCAATGATATTCAACATGCAGTTTTTAAATTACAAAAAAGGAAGATCCCAAGGCTTGATGGTTTTTCCATCAAATTTTACCAAGAATTCTTGGATATTATTTATGTTGATTTATTAGAAGTGGTTGAAGAAGCTAGGAAGTCCAAGGACATTATTAAGGTAATCAATAAAACTTATATAGCTCTAGTCCCAAAGGCTCATGATGTAAAATATATCTCAACTTTTACACCGATAGCTTTATGTAATGTTCTTCTCAACATAATTAGCAAGATCATGGTAGAGAGGCTAAAACCTTTTTTGTGTAAGATTATTTCCCTTTAATGAGGAAATTATGTAGAAGGGAAACAAATTATGGATGAGATAGTTCTTGTGTAAGAAGCCATCCCTTCCATGGAAGCATAGAAATATTATTCAATTTTCATCCATTTATACCTATCCAAATTTTATGACAAAGTGGATTGGCACTTCCTTGTCAAAATTATGAGGTAATTTGGATTTTCTCAAGATTAGGTAGTTTGAATTACGGAATGTATCTCTTTGGTATCCTACTCAGTTCTTATCAATGGATGCCCGTCATAGTTATTCCCAGCTTCCAAAGGTATTAGGAAGGGTGAACTGCTCTCCCCTTATTTATTTATCATTCTTGCTAAATGCTTGGTTAGGAATATGACCAAAAAATAGAGAAAATATAATGCTTGAGAAAGTTACCATTGCTCATAGAGCTAGGCCTATGTAACATCTTTAATTTTTTGATGACTCTAGTTTGTTAGGTAAATCTACGATTAAGGAAGCCTATACTATTAAACATATTACTCACTATTTCAATAATGTTATGGCGGAATTGATCAATGAAGATAAATAAAAAGTCATTTTTTTTCACTATTCTCCTAAATAGGGATCCATGGTTTTAGGTAAATTAAGAATAAGAAGGCCTCTCTCTTGATGACTTATTTAGGTATTCCTATCAACATCCAGAGACATAAAATTTTTAATTAGTTGTTGGATAGAATAAAGGAGAAATTTGGAAAGTGGACCAATAGGTGGCTTTCATCTTGGGGTAGAATTACCTTGGTAAAATTAGTGCTTCAATCTATACCTATTTATGTTTCTGCAATGTTGAATATCCAAAAGGCAGTTCTTTAAAAACTAGATCAAATCAATCAATAGTTCCTCTAGAGTGCTATTAAGGAGAAAAGAAAATAGAAATGGGATACTTTATGCCTTCCCAAACATGAAGGGCGGTTAGGATTTTGATCTGCTATAAAAATAATAAGGATTTACTTGCAGTATTGGAGGATTTTGAATAACCCTAATGCCCTTTGGACCAATAATATTTGTGCTAAATATGTTAAAAATAAAAGTCCTAAATATTTTATTCACTATCAACTGCCTACTAGAGGTTCGGCCATTTAGGTGGTTCTTAGGACAAGTAAGGATTTGATAAATAAGAAGTTGTTTTGGATCATTCATAATGGTCAACAGGAAAAATCTTAATTTATGTAATTTTTTTTCTCTTCTCTTTTCTATCCCATAGATCTTATTGTGTCTTCCATGTCTAAAAGTAAAAATATTTTATTTCATTTCATAAATAGCAATTATGAATATGTTACTTGATAGGATTTAAATCTATAGGTCTCTACATTAGAAGCCAAATTTTTTAACTTCTTAAACCCGTGTTATTTGGTAATATAATAAATCGTATTAGGTATATAAATAAAATGAATTTAATTAAAATTGATCTTAAATATATAATTTTAAAAATATAATTATAATATTAAAAAATAAAAAAATGGTTTGATCCTTGTCAAGGATAACTTCACCATAGTTACTTAGGGCTAGGACCATGTTTACTGGGTTAAAAATAATCAAATTTAGGTGCAATCTTTGGGTTATTAGGATGACATAAATTGACCTTATATATATAGTTTTTTAGGCTTAATAGGGATGTAAGATTAATAGTGCTTCTAATGCTTCCTTCCTATTAAAAATGTAGATCTAAGAACTCCTCACATTAATTCTTAGAGACTATAAAGAGAGAAATATTTATGATTTGTTAATAAAAATTCTAAACATATTGAAGACAAATTTGGTTGTATCCCGATACGTTGGTGTGCTGGAGAGCATGAGGCTTGGTTTTTCTTAAATGTAGATGGGATTTTTTTTATCCCCTTTTTTTATAGCGTAATTGCACACCTCCAAATTGGTTCACATGGTCCATTTTTTGTGTGGGTGATGACAAATTGTGCAAGCACCTTGATCAAGTTATGATGTTAGAGCAAAAATATTTTTTATTCTCCTTCATCAATAACAATATTGTGATGGTCTAGGATCAATTCCTATTATCATATTATTTTCCAATTTCCTTTCAAATTGAGTGGAGTGGTTGCCAATTTAATTTTGTATGGAATCAATTTTATTTAAATATTTATTTATTTCAACACCCTAGAACCATTGCTATGATTGAGCAAATTTAGGGCTTATTACCTTGGCCTCCTCACTCTATCAATTGGATTTCTTGGTGGAATGAAGCAATTGTCCATACTACCACTTTCATATAACATTTTGGCAAACATGTGGTACATGTCAGAAAGGATGCTCATTTGGCTGTTATGAAGGAGCATCAACAGAATTTATGGTTTCTAGAAAATGATATGTATTATCGATAGTTGTAAACTAGGGTTGTTGGTCTTCACCATCAGCTTATAGTTCATGAAAGACATGAAGCTAGGAGGGCTTAGATTCAGGCTTATTTGCATTGGCTGAGGATTGGTGATCGCTCGTCCAAAGATTTTTCAAGTCTCTTCATTCCAAGAAGACTAGGATTTAGAGCAAGGCTATTCAATTATTTCATGGTAGGATAACTTCTCTTCCCGATGTTGTTTTATCCTTTGTGGATCATTATAATATTATTTTTCAAGAACAACATGTTTCTCTAGAATGTTATATGGTGCTCCAAAGGTATCTTGATGTTGTTCCTGCTAAGTTGTTTGCTTATGAAAATCTTCTTTGTGAGGCTCCTATTTCACTTGATGAGCTTCATAATGCTATTATGACTATGTTAGATGACAAGTACCCTGGTCTTGATGGATTTCCATGTGAATTTTATAAAGCCACTTGGAAGTTTACTGGACCTAATTTGCTCAATGTCTACAATGAAGCATTAGTCAATAATTTTCTAGGTAATATTATCAATCGTGGAAATATTAAATTTATTTCTAAAGCAAGAAATCCTGAGCTTATCACCAGTTATATTACTCTACTTAATGTCCCTTATAATATTTTGGCTAAAACTTTAGCTCTCCATATTCACAACATTCTCCCTGTGATTATAATATTTGAGCAAACAGGCTTCATTAAAGGGTTTTACATATTGTATAATATTATTGTTGTCTGGGAAGGTTTAGAATAGACTCGTATCTCTAGAAAAAATCCCACTTTTTAAACTAGACTTTACAAAATATTATGATCATTTTAAGTGGCATTTCATTCTTGCCATACTCCAAGCTCTTAACTATGACCCACTTTTTATCAGGGCTATCAGTATGTTGTTTGTTGATTCTTTAGCTTATCTTACTATTAATGAACTTTGGTCAAAGGATTTTGGTTTATTTCATTCTATTCACTAGGGCTGTCCTTTGGCCCCCTCACTTTATATCCTTACTACTGAATCTTTTGGTTATCTTTTTTTCAATCAAGTGTCTAAAGGGTTGATAAAAGGTATACTTTTGCTTGATATGTCCACACAAATTATTAATGGGTACTTTACGGATGATTATCTTCTCACTATCAATTAGGATGAGGTTTCAGTTTCAACTACTTTGGTTTATTTGAAAACTTTTTGTAATACCTCAGCATCCAACACCAAATGGTCTAAGTCCCTTTGTTTTATCCTAGGTTCTTCTTCTATGCATGCTTGTCTTAGGCATTTCTCATGGTATTGGATTCAAAGGGGTGAGTGATTTAAGTTCTTAGGAATCCCCTTTGATTTTTAAATATCATGCTTTGAAATATGGTACTATGTCATTGACATAATTGAAAAGATGATTTTTTGTTGGATCTCATGTCCCATTTCTCTTGTTGACAAGTTTTGGGTTTGCACAAATATTCTTGCTACCACCCATATTTATTACTCCTCCTGTTGGGCCTCTTCTAATAATTATTATAATAAATTAGCCAGACTCCTTAGGTATTCTATTTGGGCCATGGGAAATAATTCAGATGGTTTTCATCAAGTTGGTTGGAATATTTGTTGCATACCTATTGATAAGGGTGGGATGGGCATCATTGAAATTTACATGTAAAGCATTTCTCTATGTGCTAAGTGGGTGGTTAAAGCTATTGAAGGCCTTGAAACCTCGAAGATTTTGATTTGTAATTGTATTTTTGCAAGGCTACCTTATGAACATAAAGCTTGGGCTAATATTGGCCTCCATACTTTCATCATTACTTTTGATCCAGTTAAGATTCAGGGTTCCTTTGTTGCTAAAAGTATTTGGTGAGATTTTGAGGTGGTGAAACCTCATCCTCGTTGGATTGGTGATGGTTAGCTCTGAAAGTGAAAGTGCAGTTGACAAACAGATCTCCCATTTGGAGGCTTCTTTATTTTTACACTTGCTCTCAAATAATCTGCAAGTTATTCAAAATAAAAGAAAGAAAACACATTGCTCTTTAACCCTAAAAAAAAATTAAAAAAATTGCTCTTTAAGGCTAAAATAAAAGAAAAAAAACATTGCTCTTTAAGGCTAAAATAAAAGAAAAAAAACATTGCTCTTTAAAAAACATTGTTCCTTAACCCTAAAATAAAAGAAAAAAACATTGCTCTTTAACCCTAGCTTCTAATGAAACCTAAAATTAAACTTTTCTACTTTTTAAACTTGAATAATATAAGATATTTTTCTTTTATGCATGATCTAACATTTTTTTATTTTTTATGATTATTTATTATAATTGATAGAAAACTTATAATTTATATTTCAAAAAAAATATTGATTTAACCTTTAAGAATCTTCTCATGTGTTAAAAAATTATTATATTTACATAAAGTTATAAAAATATTTATATTTAAAATATATAGTGTATTTGATTTTTAAATTTTATATATAAAATATATATATATCTAAAAATATATGTACATTTATTAAATATCAAATTTAATTTTTTTATTACAAATTTTTAAACATGTCAATTTTTTTTCGAACTTAAAAAAAATCAATACAAACTCAACTCGAACTTGATAATTAAAAGTATAAATAACAAATTTGATATGGGTTTGAAACTAAATATAAACAAGGTTTAATTATTTATAACACTTAATTGAAGAAATTTTCTTTTAATAAGTCTTATCTTTATGAAGATTGCTATGAGTGGATATATCGTCACTTTCCATGTCCATTAGTTTTCTTTTTATATTAAGAATTTTTTTTAATAGTTTATAAGTTATAAAAATGGACCATATTAACGAAATCAAATGGGGATGGTTCACTTTTTGGAATCAAAGTATTTTTATATATTAATTCCTTCACATGTTTAAATTGTTTGTGATACCTTGCTATTATCAATTGTTTCTAAAAGAGAATTTCATGATCATAACATGTATTTAATCGAAGTATGGGCTAGCATCAAAAAAAAATGTCAATAATCTTTTCTATAGATACCTCAACCTCAAGACAAGTTTATATATAAACTAGACAAGGTTTTACACCAAAATCCCTCCAAACTCTTACTTGGGCATACCTATTTTATTAGTAAATACGTGATATTTTGAACAAATTCAAGGTCAAAATAAAATCTGAGCATGGAAAATTTCTTCATATTATTAAATTAAATCTATTCAAGCTATCTTTTTTTTGAAAATTTTGAAAAAACTTGTATTAAAACAAAGATCAATTACAATATGGGAAGAGACTCTTCCCAACCAAATTCAAAGAGAACACAAGCTTACAATAGAAGAAGAATATTTGCAATGGAGCCAAATCTCCTAAATCAATAACTAGCTAGTAGGGGATCGGCATGGACAGATGATGCAACTTGTCACAAAAATGTGACATGTCACGATATCGTGACACCTTTTCTCCTTTGGCTGCAAAAAAGCAACATGTCACGATATCGTGACACCTTTTCTCTCTTGGCCGCGAAAAAGCAACATGTCGTGATATCGCGACACCTTTTCTCCGATGGCCACAAAAAAGCAACATGTCACGATATTGCGACAACTTTCCTCCAGTGACCGCGATGGTGCAACATGTGATATCATGACAACTTTCCACCAACGACCATGACGGCGCAACATGTCAAGATATCGCAACAAATTTCCTCCAGTGACCGCGACGACGCAACATGTCACGATATCATGACAACTTTCCTCCAGTGGCCACGACGGTGCAACATGTTGTGATTATCGCGACATGTTTCCTCCAGTGACCGTGATGGCGCAACATATCGCGATATCGTGAAAACTTTCCACCAATGACCGTGATGACACAACATGTCGTGATATCATGACAACTTTCCTCTAGTGGCCGCGATGGCGCAACATGTCACGATATCGCTACAACTTTCCTCTAGCGATCGCGATGGCGCAACATGTCATGAAATCGTGACAACTTTCCTCCAGTGACCGTGATGGCACAACATGTCACGATATCATGACAACTTTCCTCCAGTGACCACGATGGCACAACATGTCATGATATCGTGACAACTTTCCTCCAGTGACCATGATGGTGCAACATGTCGCGATATCGCGACAACTTTCCACCAGCGATCGCAACGGCGCAACATGTCGTGAAATCGTGACAACTTTCCAATGACGCAACATGTCGCGATATCGCGACAACTTTTCATTAGTGACCATGACGGCGAAACATGTCATGATATCATGACAACTTTCCACCAGCGATCACGACGAAAAAACATGTTGCGATATCGCAACAACTTTCCTCCAGTGACCGCGATGGCGCAACATGTCACGATATCGTGACAACTTTCCTCCAGCGGTTGTGATGGCACAACATGTCGTGATATAATGACAACTTTCCTCTAGTGGATGCAACGGTGCAACATGTCGCGATATCATGACAACTTTCCTCTAGAGACCACGATGGTGCAACATGTTGTGATATCGCGACAACTTTCCTCAAGAGACCACGATGGTGCAACATGTCGTGATATCATGACAACTTTCCTCTAGAGACCGCGATGGTGCAACAAGTCGCGATATCGTGACAACTTCCCTCCCTTTGCTTTTTCTTTGATCATTTGTTCAAGGACCTTTCTAGACCCTGCCTGATCACCTCATCCTCAATAGCCATGTCACTATGAAGTTGAACCCCTACCTCCTTCTCAGCACCCATCTTAGCCAGGAAGTCGATCGCGTTGTTTAAATCTCGACTCACATAAACTGGAATCACATAATCTAATTCCTTCCATAATTCCTTAATTTGAGTTACAAGAATCCTCAACCTCCAAGCTTTCAAAGCAAAGTTTCTCATGCAATCAAGAGCTCCAACCATTATTTGAGAATCTGATTCAATAATGATCCTCTTGTGGCCCTATTTCACTGCCCAAATAGAAGTAGATTTTATAGCTATGGCTTCTACTTCTTTTTTTGTGGCTCTTCCCAAGCCTTGCAGTTCCCAATAGAGCACTGATCCATCATGATTCTGGCAAACCACTCCAATTTCGGCACTACCCGGATTGCCCTTTGCAGCTCTATCAATATTAATTTTAATCCAACCTTTTGGTGGTGGTTTTCAACTAGCTCTGTCCTATCCCTCTTGCTCTTCAACTCCCTCTTCCATTGGCCTAGTAACAACCTGAGTTTACTCTATAGCATAGACAGCTACATTTTCTGTAACTTTGCTCCAGATGATCTGCCAAACTCCATCTAACGAGGAAAAAATTTCTCTAAAAATTTTAGCATTTCTCTCTAACCACACTTGCCACCAAATGAAGTTTAATCCAAGCTCCCAACCAATTTGAAGAGCTTTATATTTAAATCTACCACTCTTCCATTTTTTCTAGATATTTTTCTGATTCAAATCACCATTAACTTGAATTTTATAGCAAGAAAGCCAATGCTTCCAAATTTGATGCGTGAAAGGGCATTCAAACATTAGGTGATCATTTGTTTCCTCATTCTTGTAGCATAACACACATTGATATGGACCGATGATTCCTCTACATCTGAGATTCTCAAAAGAGAGAATTCCGTTGTGCATAAACTGCCAGGAAAAAAATTTACTTTCGGCTAGCCCTTGGAGTGCCAAATATTTTTCCAATCCTCAACCGGGAATGAGTGGGGGGGAGGCTCTGGGAGGATCTTCTCATATCCATCCTTCACTGTATAGACACCAAGGCTCCCGTAGCCCCAAGCTAATTCATCCTCCTTGTATCTACCTATGAGAAATCTTTCTGACAAGATTTTAGTCATGATGGGTGCCAACTTCAGAGGGATTGAAATTGGCCACTCCTCCAACTTCTTAAACTTCTTAAACTTATAATACCCCCAGCTGACTAGAGATGAAATAACTGTCAATGTGGACCCATCCTATGGTTTCAATGGTAGCTTTTATTGGTTGCAATTCAAGAAATTCAACAATGATGGATGGGTATTGATCCCAAGAGTCTTTCCAGAAACGAGCCTTCTCCCCTCTCCCCACTTTCCAAAATAGTCAATATTTAACTACCTGAGATCCTAACTTGAGAGCCTGCCACACTAGGGATCCAGGGCCATCCAAAGGGAAATGGCCCACCTCATTGGGGTTAACATGAACCAAATATTTACTAGTTAGGATTCTACTGAATAAGGAGGTTGGTTGGGAAATCCACCTCCAGTACAGCTTTCCATCCAAAGCTTTATTATTGAACTTGGATCTTCTTAGTCCCAAACCTCCTTTTACTTTGGGCTAGGTAACTTTATACCAACCAACTAAGGCCTATTTCCTCTCTCCTTTTACTCCTTCCCATAAAAATCTTCTAGCCATATTGTCCAGCTCTTTCCATATAGAAAGTGGGGAAGCCAGGATAGAGAATTTGTAAATTGGCATGGCCTGAATGACTGACTGTAAAAAAGTTAATCTACCCCCATAGCTTAACCATTTGTGAGACCAATGATTCATTCTATCTTTGATACCATCCAAAAGATCCTTCTAGATATCCATTTTTAGTTTTTTGAAATGCAAAGGAACCCCCAAGTAAACCATTGGAAGAGAAGTCCTTGTGAATCCCAAGATCTCTAGAACTCTATCCTGGAGCCTTTGATCAAGATTGAGAAAGACCACTTTGGATTTTTTATCATTGATGACTTGGTTTGAAGCCCTAAGGTAGACATTAAGAGTATCTCTGATCACTCTTGCTTCCTTGAAGCTGGCCACTCCAACCAATATTGTATCATCCACAAACTGTAAGTGAGTCAAAAATTCCTCACCCACCTTGATACCTGTTAGCAAACCTTGATGTCTTCTCCTCAAGAAAAATCTACCTAATCCTTCAGCAAAAATGAGGAAAAGATAGGGAGAGCAAGGATCCCCTTGACGAAGACCTTGAGAGGCTCCAAAAGGTTGCGAGGTAAGACCCTTGATTAACATTGAATAATACGACGTAGATACACAACTCATGACCCAATCTATCCAGTCCTGAGAAAAACCTAAGGCTGCCATCATCTTTGACAAGAAACTCCACTCCACCCTATCATAAGCCTTTGACATATCTAATTTAATGAACATTCCTTTATTACCAGATTTTTGCATTGTATGGATTGCCTCCTAAGCAAGAACCACCGCATCCAATATCTGCCTACCCTCTACAAAACCCCCTTGCTCAGAGGAGATAATGTTATGTAAAAGAGGTTTTAGCCGTTCAGCCATTACATTTGTGATTATTTTATAAATCACATTGCATAAGGCAATAGGTCTATAATCTGAAATATGAACCCCCTCCTCCCCTTTTGGAATTAAAGTGATGAAGGTATGATTTAATGCCTTAAGCATTATTTTATTACCTCTGGACTCCTCTACGACAACCAAAACATCCTCATCCAAAGTATCCCAAAAGGCCTGAAAAAACTCAATTGGAAAGCCATCTGGTCTTGGAGTTTTGTCGGTGCTCATTCCAAAGACCACATTCTTTAGTTCTTCTCTATCAATGGGTTTAAGAATGGTATGATTTTCTTCTTCAGAGATAACAGAGGGTATGACATCAATAACTTCATTTTGAGCCTCTACATCTTGCTCCATACTTTCCTTAAAAAGTTTAGAGAAATAATCCATTGAATGGGAATGCATACCAGGAAGAGTATCAAAGGAGTGTCCATTCTCATCTTGAAGAGCTTCCATGTTATTCATCTGTCTCCTAGCACAGGCTGAACGATGGAAAAATTTGGTATTTCTATCACCTTCCAATAACCAAGTGGTTCTTGCTCTCTATTTCCAGTAGGTCTCCTCTTGGTTATCAATGTCCTCAACCGCTTTACGCAAGGCATCATCCTCGGATTTGAGCTGCTCTGTAATTGTTCCTTCCCTAAAGTGTTTTTGAACCTCATCCCATCTGCCACCAAAGGAGCTCTTTGGAGCTGTAAGTCTATCTTGTTAGCTTGCCTCCATTGTTTCAGTTGAGCTTTGACATAATGAAGTTGTTTGTGGAATCTAAACATTGTTGTCCCAAAAGGTAGACGACCTTCCTCCCACCACTTTGGAATTTTCTTTTGAAGATCCTCTTTTTGTAACCAAAAATTCTCAAATTTAAAGGGTTTGTGATGCTGCCCTGTCGTAATCCCTCCCTCCAACAATATGGGAAAGTGATCTGAAACCAGGCCCTCCAAAATATGGAATTTTGTATTCCATTTTACGAATGCCTCCTCTGAAACTAGAAAACAGTCTAGCTTTATGAATATTATTCAATTTTCATCCATTTAGACCTATCCAAATATTATGATAAAGTGGATTGGCACTTCCTTGTCAAAATTATGAGGTAATTTGGATTTTCTCAAGATTAGATAGTTGGAATTACGGAATGTATCTCTTTGGTATCCTACTCAGTTCTTATCAATGGACGCCCGTCATAGTTATTCCTAGCTTCCAAAGGTATTAGGAAGGGTGAACCACTCTCCCATTATTTATTTATCATTCTTGCTATATGCTTGGTTAGGAATATGACCAAAAAATAGAGAAAATATAACGCTTGATAAAGTTACCATTTCTCATAGAGCTAGGCCTATATATCATCTTCAATTTTTTTACGACTCTAGTTTGTTAGGTAAATCTATGATTAAGGAAGCCTATACTATTAAACATATTACTCACTATTTATCTAATGTTATGGCGCAATTGATCAATGAAGATAAATCAAAAGTCATTTTTTTCACTACTCTCCTAGATAGGGATCCATGGTTTTAGGTAAATTAAGAATAAGAAGGTCTCTCTCTTGATCACTTATTTAGTTATTACTATCAACATCCAGAGACATAAAATTGGAATTGGTTGTTGGATAAAATCAAGGAGAAAATTGGAAAGTGGACCAATAGGTGGCTTTCATCTTGGGGTAGAATTACCTTGGTAAAATTAGTGCTTCAATCTATACCTATTTATGTTTCTGCAATGTTGAATATCCAAAAGGCAATTCTTTAAAAACTAGATACAATAAATCAATAGTTCCTCTAGAATGCTATTAAGGAGAAAAGAAAATAGAAATGAGATACTTTATGCCTTCCCAAACAAGAAGGGCGGTTAGGATTTTGATCTGCTATAAAAATAATAAGGATTTACCTGCAGTATTGGAGGATTTTGAATAACCCTAATGCCCTTTAGACCAATAATATTTGTGCTAAATATTCTAAAAATAAAAGTCCTAAAGATCTTATTCACTATCAACTGCCTACCAGAGGTTCCGCCATTTAGGTGGTTCTTAGGACAAGTGAGGATTTGATAAAGAAGAATTGTTTTGGATCATTCATAATGGTCAACAGGAAATATCTTAATTTATGTAATTTTTTTCTCCTCTTTTCTATCCCATAGATCTTATTGTGTCTTCCATGGCTGAAAGTAAAAATATTTTATTTCATTTCATAAATAGCAATTATGAATATGTTACTTGATAGGATTTAAATCTATACGTCTCTACATTAGAAGCCATTTTTTTTAACTTCTTAAACTCGTGTTATTTGGTAATATAATAAATCGTATTAGGTATATAAATAAAATGAATTTAATTAAAATTGATCTTAAATATATATTTTTAAAAAGATAATTCTAATATTAAAAATAAAAAAATGGTTTGATCCTTGTCAAGGATAACTTCACCATAGTTACTTAGGGCTAGGACCATGTTTACTAGGTTAAAAATAATCAAATTTAGGTGCAGTATTTGGGTTATTAGGATGACATAAATTAACCCTATATATATAGTTTTTTAGGCTTAATAGGGATGTAAGATTAATAGTGCTTCTAATGCTTCCTTCCTATTTAAAATGTAGATCTAAGAACTCCTCACATTAATTATTAGAGACTATAAAGAGAAATATTTATGATTTGTTAATCAAAATTCTAAACATATTGAAGACAAAGTTGGTCATATCCCGATGCGTTGGTGTGCTGGAGAGAATGAGGCTTGGTTTTCTTAAACGTAGATGGGATTTTTTTATCCCCTTTTTTTCTAGCGTAATTGCACACCTACAAATTGGTTCACATGGTCCATTTTTTGTGTGGGTGATGACAAAGTCTGCAAGAACCTTGATCAAGTTATGATGTTAAAGCAAAAATATTTTTTATTCCCCTTCATCAATAACAATATTTTGACGATCAAGGATCAATTCCTATTATCATATTATTTTCCAATTTCCTTTCAAATTGAGTGGAGTGGTTGCCAATTTAATTTTCTATGCAATCAATTTTATTTAAATACTTATTTATTTCAACACCCTAGAACCATTGTTGCAATTGAGTGAATTTAGGATTTATTACCTTGGCCTCCTCACTCTATCAATTGGATTTCTTGGTGGACTAAAGCAATTGTCCATACTACCGCTTTCATATAACATTTTGGCAAATAGGTGGTACATATCAAAAAGCATGCTCATTTGGATGTTATGAATGAGTATCAACAGAATTTATGGTTTCTAGAAAATGATATGTATTATCTATAGTTGCAAACTAGGGTTGTTGGTCTTCACCATCATATTATAGTTCATGAACGACATGAACCTAGGAGGGCTTAGATTCGGACTTATTTGCACTGTCTGAGGACTTGTGATCGCTCGTCCAAAGATTTTTTCAAGTCTCTTCATTCCAAGAAGACTAGGATTTAGATCAATGCTATTCAATTATTTCATGGTAGGATAACTTCTCTTCCTGATGTTGCTTCATACTTTGTGGATCATTATAAGATTGTTTTTCAAGAACAACAGGTTTCTCTAGAATATTAGATGGTGCTCCAAAAGTATCTTGATGTTGTTCCTGCTATGATGTTTGCTTATGACAATCTTCTTTGTGAGGATCCTATTTCACTTGATGAGCTTCATAATGCTATTATGACTATGTTAGATGACAAGTCCCCTGGTATTGATGGCTTTCCATGTGAATTTTATAAAGCCACTTGGAAGTTTACTGGACCTAATTTGCTCAATGTCTACAATGAAGCGTTAGTCAATAATTTTCTAGGTAATATTATCAATCATGGAAATATTAAATTTATTTCTAAAGCAAGAAATCCTGAGCTTATCACCAGTTGATGACATATTACTCTACTTAATGTCCCTTACATGATTTTAGCTAAAGCTTTAGCTCTCCATATTCACAAATTCTCCCTGTGATTATAATATTTGAGCAAATGGGTTTTATTAAAGAGTTTTACATATTGCATAATATTATTGTTGTCTGGGAAGGTTTAGAATAGACTCGTATCTCTGGAAAAAAGCCCATTTTTTAAACTACACATTACAAAATCTTATGATCATATTAAGTGGCATTTCATTCTTTCCATACTCCAAGCTCTTAGCTATGACCCATTTTTTATCAGGGCTATCAGTATGTTATTTTTTTATGCTTTAGATTATCTTACTATTAATGAACTTTGGTTAAAGGATTTTAGTTTATTTCATTCTATTCACCAGGTTTTTCCTTTGGGCCCCTCGCTTTATATCCTTACTACTAAATATTTTGGTTATATTTTTTTCAATCAAGTGTCGAAGGGGTTGATAAAAGGTATTATTTTGCTTGATATGTCCACCCAAATTATTAATGGGTACTTTACAGATGATTCTCTTCTCACTATCAATGAGGAAGAGGTTTCAGTTTCAACTACTTTGGTATATTTGAAAACTTTTTGTAATACCTCAGCATCCAACACCAAATGGTCTAAGTCCCTTTGTTTTATCCTAGGTTCTTCTTCTGTGCATGCTTGTCTTAGACATTTCTCATGGTATTGGATTCAAAGAGGTGAGTGCTTTAAGTTCTTAGGAATCCCCTTTGATTTTGAAATATCATCCTTTGAACTATGGTACTATGTCATTGACATAATTGAAAAGAAGATTTTTTGTTGGATCTCATGTCCCATTTCTCTTGTTGACAAGTTTTGGGTTTGCACAAAGATTCTTGCTACCACCCATATTTATTACCCCTCCTGTTGGGCCTCTTCTAATAATTATTATAATAAATTAGCCAGACTCCTTAGGTATTTTATTTGGGCAAAGGGAAAGAATTCACATGGTTTTTATCAAGTTGGTTGGAATATTTGTTGCATACCTATTGATAAGGGTGGGATGGGCATCATTGACATTTACATGTGAAGCATTTCTCTATGTGCTAAGTGGGTGGTTAAAGCTATTGAAGGCCCTAAAACCTCGAATGTTTTGATTTGTAATTATATATTTGCAAGGCTACCTTATGAACATAAAGCTTGGGCTAATATTGTCCTCCATACTCTCTTCATTACTTTTTCTCCAGTTAAGATTCAGGGTTCCTTTGTTGTTAAAAGTATTTGGTGAGATTTTGAGGTGGTGAAACCTCATCCTTGTTGGATTGGTAATGGTTTTCATAATGGTCTTTCATTCAATTATCAGAATATTTGTTGGTCTCATATTCTATCTAAATCTTCAGTTATTCTTACTGATATGTCAGGGATTAAAGCTTTGAGGTTGTTTTGCAGGTGCATTTACTATATTACTAATTTAGTGCACGCTCAAGACTAGATTCCTTGGATTGGTCTCAAATGGAAATTTAATCTTTAGATTTTATATCTTCCTTCTATTCTTAAGATTCAAGAGCTCATACCTAATGTCATGTTTCATAAGCTCAACCTTCAACCCCCAAAAACCTGGCGGAGAGATTAGCACTAGAATGTCGATACTCCTTTCAAGAACTACTCTTCTTCCTTGCTTTATTAACTTCTTAGTTCTATTTTCCCTAGTGTTGATAAAATCAATGAGAGATGTTAGACTCACTCTACCTCCTATACTTGGATTTCTCGTATGAATCATATATGGTAATCTAACCTTGAACCCAAGATTACCTTTTTTCTCTAGTCTCTTATTTATCAAGGGCTTCCTATGGGAGAGAGACTTAGTAGGGTTTGTATTTCTAACCATAAGTGTCCAAATTATGGTCATTTTGAAACATTCAAATATTTGTTTTGTTTTTGCCCTCATGCTTAGTCTACTTGGTCCTGGATTCACTCATTGTTCAAACCCTTTCATCCTAAATTTTTTAGATGGTAGATAATCATTTTTGGAAATAGTTGTTGGTCTACCTATATTGATGCTCTATGGAATTTGTTTCATGATATTATTTTATTTCAACTTTGTAAAGCTAGGAATGATGTTGTCTATTCTGGAGATTCAATTTCTAGTCAATTTTTCTTACATGAAAAGATTACAATATTTTTTGCTCTTATTTTTTAGCTCCATTCGTAGGTCTCCAAGTTGAATCATGAGTTGGTGCATTTGATAAATCTTATCAGATTTAGGTACGACACTCCATGCACTATTAGCGTGGCTTCGTCTAACCTCTGTTCGCCTTAAGGTACTTCTATTTCTTTGAGGCCTCGGTGTAGCGGGTTAAGGGGGTGACATTATCTAGCATCAAGTTGTTTTGTTAGTGCCCACAATAGGGCTTAGTCTCCTCTTGGAGTGGCTCTCTTTGTTTAGTTATTCTATTTATTCACCCTTTTAGGAGCTAGTTTTTTTTTTGGTCTCGGGCATTATATTTACGATGTTGATTGTTTGGATGGCCTTACACCCCGAGCAGTGATTTTTCTAGCTCCCTTTTTATTGTAACCTCTCTTATTATTTATTGAATATAATTGTTGGTTGAAATAAAAAAATTCTAAACATAAAAAATATAATAATTGTATAAAATTATATAAATACAATTATATATAACTATCAAGATATTTTAAAGAGACACATAACTTGATGTAGTGGCTAGACGTGTTGATCAATCTGAGATGGGTAAAAATTATTCCATGGCTAGATGGGTTCTCCAATCTAGAATGGATGTAAAATAATGTAGCAAGATGTGTTGGTTACTGTGAGATGGGTGAAAATGATTTAGTGGCTAGATAGGTTCTTCAGTCTAGTACAGGTACAAAATGATGTGACAACTAGATAAGTTTTTTAGTCTAAGAGGGGTGCTTCTATCCATAATGGGTGTTCAAGTTTATATCAAGTATTCCATTTTGTGTTGGGTGATCCAATTTGTGATGGGTATTCCATTCTGTGATGGGTGCTTCAACTTGTGTTAGGTATTCCAATCCGTGATGGGTATTCCAGTTTGATATGGGTACTTCAGTCTATGATGGCTATGATGGATGCTTCCTCTCGACTCTTGGTATTTCTCCTCTACAACCTGCACACATAATGCAACAAATACACACAAAAATCCTGTAAATACTGAGTATAAAGACACAACACCGATTTGTTAGGAATGAAAGATATTGTTTTATTATTGATAAAATGATTAGATTGCAACAAATCCTTGAGTGACTCTCAATTCCCTCTCTTTCCTAGCCTTTGTCTCCTCTCCTCCTCAACATCTCCTCTGAAGATACTCCTACGGTTATTTATACTTTTCTTTATATGATCCATTCACCTTCGTTTTGTACTTTCATTTGTTTGAATGATTCACCTTCCTTTCATGGATCGTATGTATATACGCATCATAACCATTGATAAATTATAATATTATGTTACTCATATATACACCATATAACTATTGATAAATAATAATATTAATGTTACTCATATATACACTATATGATAAGAATTAAACTTTAAAATTCAAATTATGTTCATAACATATAAAGATTTATAATCTTATATTATTTTAAATAAAAGAATCTAATTTTTTTTATTTATGTTTGTAATAGGTATTTTATATATATATTCCTTTTGGTTGGTGTTGACGTCGCAAAGATACATTAATTATTTATAGCCTCTCGAAACGTTAAGAGGCATTTGTACATGTTTGTGGACGAAGAAGAAGAAGGTAGATATGCTAGAAACTAAAAGTAATTACGGGCAAATTAAAGTTCAACTCGGGTTTATGAAGTTAATAGCTAGGCGTGTGAATATAGAAAAAATGTTAAATTAAACACGAATTTTTATAATGTTATTTTCCTGAATGAAAGTTGTATTCTTTTATTCGCTCCCTAAAAGTCTATTGGAGGTTTAAGCGGCAGTTTTGAAAACTCTATCGGCTTTCAGTTTGGCATCCGTACACAAATTTAATTTGAGATGGCAATTCAAGTATTACGGTTGCCATCCCTAACAAATATATAATTTTAAATGCCCACAAAAACTATCCTGGTCTTCTATTGGAAGATTAATAAAAAATAGAAGTCCACGGTGGAGGAGGATGGAGATTAGCCACGTGACTTAAAGCCTGTAGCAGGTCGAAAAGATAGCAGCGACGCGGACGTGACATGTAGACGTATTTGTGTTCAACATATCTGAAGTAGATAGAGAATGAGTAATTATACACAATAGAGGTCCAGCAATTAAATTGACATGTAGACGTATTTGTCTTCTACATATCTGAAGAGGCCCAGCAATTAAATTGACAGGTAGACGTATTTGTATTCTACAAATCTGAAGAAGTAGATAGAGAATGAGTATTTATACACAATAGAGGTCCAGCAATTAAATTGTAAAGTTGACGTAATAAAGGTAAAATTTTTGGAACATCCTTCAAATTTTATTAAGGATTTTCGTTGTAAATATCAATAACACTATCGTCATCTGGCCTTAGAGACGTTAAAAGAATGAAAACCAGATCCTGGATTGCATGGAATCGATTTAAACCGAGGAAAAGCACCACAATATGAATACGGAATTCATGTCTTCATGTCAACGCTTGGAAGGATAAACGAAACGAAAGACATAAGCATTCACGAAAAGCATTAGATGCTTAGACACGGGATAAGCAAGCAACTCCTTTAATCTAATCCTTCTCTCCTTCCGTCGGGACTTCCTGGGTCGATGTCACTATAAATATCGATTAAAGACTTCAGTAAGGCTACAGCACCTTTGTTTTAACCTCCGTGTGCACAATTAAGCTGGGGAAAAGTTTTTCCATAGGTTTCACAATGCCAACATTTCGAATTCAGTATATGATGGTGGTATTGTTGATTATGTGGTCGTGGGATGCTGCGGGACAGGCTGTGAAGCCGGGAAGATGGAGGGTTCTGATAGAGAAAGGGGGAGTCTCTGCTATGCATATGACCACGACTCACAACAACACTGTGGTCATGTTCGACCGCACCAACTTCGGGCCGTCGCAGCTGCTCCTGAACAACAACCGTTGTCGAGACAATCCGCAGGATCAGGCACTCACTCACGACTGTTGGGCTCAATCCATAGGATATGACATTGGGGCCAACAGGATCAGGCCTCTCATGATATTCACCGACACGTGGTGTTCCTCCGAAGCCTTCGCCGCCAACGGCACGCTCGTTCACACGGGCGGGTGGCGGGACGGCGCCAGAGTCATCCGTTACTTTGTTCCCTGCTCCGACGCCTCCTGCGACTGGAACGAATCGCAGGCTTCGAATCTTCTCGTCGATCTCTGGTACGCCGCCAACTAGATCCTTCCTGACAACCGCATCATCGTGGTGGGAGGCACTGGCGAGTTCAACTACGAGTTCAAATTTTATTAAGGATTTTCGTTGTAAATATCAATAACACTATCGTCATCTGGCCTTAGAGACGTTAAAAGAATGAAAAGCAGATCATCGATTCCACGGAATCGATTTAAACCGAGGAAAAGCACCACAATATGAATACGGAATTCATGTCAACGCTTGGAAGGATAAGCGAGTCGAAAGACATAAGCATTCACGAAAAGCATTAGATGCTTAGACACGGGATAAGCAAGCAACTCCTTTAATCCAATCCTTCTCTTCTCCTTCCCGGGACTTCCTATACCTATTTATGTTTCTGCAATGTTGAATATTCCAACTCGAGACTTCCTATACCTATTTATGTTCCTGCAATGTTGAATATCCCAAAGGTAGTTTTTTTTGGAAATGAGATCAAATCAATTAATAGTTCCTCTAGAGTGCTATTAAAGAGAAATGAAAATGGATGTTCATAAAATGGGATACTTTATGCTTCCCTTCATCCCAAACATGAAGGGAGGTTAGGACTTCGATCTGTTATAAAAAATAATAAAATAATAAGGATTTACTTGTAGGAGGAATTTTGAATAACTTTAATGCTCTTTTGGACTAATAATCTTTGTGTTAAATAGTCTAAAAACTTTATCATTTGGCAGGTTTTTAAGACAAGTGAGAATTTGATAAAGAAGAAGTTATTTTGGATCATTTATAATGGTCAACAGAAAAAACTTAATTTATGTATTTTTTTTCTCTTATTTTCTATCTTATAGATCCTATTGTGTCTCTAAAAATATTTCGTTTCATAAATAGCAATTATGAATATGATATGTTACTTGATAGGATTTAAACCTATAGGTCTCTACATTAAAAGCTAAATTTTTTAACTTCTTAAACTCATGTTATTTGGTAATATAATAAATGTATTAATTATATAAATAAAATAAGTTTAATTAAAATTGATCTTAAATATATATTTTAAAAAGTATAATTCTAATATTAAAAAAGAAAAAAAATGGTTTGATCCTTGTCAAAGATAGCTTCCCCACAATTACTTAAGGCTAGGCCCATGTTTACTGGGTTAAAAATGATCAAATTTAGATATAATCTTGGGGTTATTAGGATGACATAAATTGACCCTCTATATATAGTTTCTTAGGCTTAATAGGGATGTAAGATTAATAGTGCTTCTAATGTTTCCTTCCTATTAAAAATATAGATCTAAGAACTCCTCATATTAAATTTTAGAGACTATAAATAGAGAAATAATTATGATTTGTTAATCAAAATTCTAAACATGTTGAAGACAAATTTGGTCACCTCCCGATGCATTGGTGTGCTGAAGAGCATGAGGGTTGGTTTTTTCTTAAATGTAGATGGGTTTTTTTATCCTTTTTTTTACCAATGTAATTACAAACCTCCACCCTAGTTCACATGGTCCAATTTTTGTGTGGGTAATGACAGAGTGTGCAAGTACCTTGATCAAGTTTTGATGTTAGAGCAACAATTTTTTATTATCCTCCATCAATAACAAGATTATGACGATCAAGGATCAATTCCTATTATCAAATTGTTTTCCAATTTCCTTTAAAATTGAGTAGAGTGGTTGTTAATTTAATTTTCTATGCAATCAATTTTATTTAAATACTTCTTTATTAGAACACCTTGGCACCATTGTTGCGATTGAGCAAATTTAAAATTTATTACCTTCGCCTCCTCACTCTGTCAATTGGATTTCTTGGTGAAATGAAGCAATTGTCCATACTACCTCTTTCATATGACATTTTGGCAAATAGGTGGTACATGTTACAAAGCATGCTCATTTGGCTGTTATGAAGGAGTATCAATAGAATTTATGGTTGCTAAAAATTGATCCATATTATCAATAGTTGCAAACCAGGGTTTCTAGTCTTCACCACCAGCTTATAGTTCATGAATGACATGAAGCTAGGAGGGCTCAGATTCAGGCTTGTCTGCAATGGCTAAGGGTTGGTTATTGTTCATCCAAAGCCTTTTTTAAGTCTCTTTATTCCAAGCAGGCTAGGATTTAGATCAAAGCTATTCAAGTTTCTCAAGGTAGGATGACTTCTCTTCTTGATATTGCTTTAGCCTTTGTGGATCATTATAAGCTTATTTTTCAAGCACATCAGGTTTCTTTATAATGTTAGATGGCGCTCCAACAATGTACCAATGTTGTTCCTGCTATGTTGTTTGCTTATGATAAACTTCTTTTTGAGGTTCCTCTTTCATTTGATGAGCTTCATATTGCTCTTATAACTATGTTAGATGACAAGCCCTCTGGTCTTGATGGCTTTCCATGTGAATTTTATAAAGGCGCTTGGAATTTTATAGGACTTGATCTGCTCAATGTCTACAATGAAACATTAGCCAATAATTATCTGGGTAATATTATCAATTGTGGAAATATTAAATTTATTTCTAAATTAGGAAATATTGAGCTTATCACCAGTTGGTGATGTATTACTTTGCTTAATGTCTCTTACAATATTTTGGCTAAAGCTTTAGCTCTTCGTATTCACAACATTCTCCCTATGATTTAAATATTGAAGCAAATGGGTTTCATTAATGGGCATTACATCTTGGATAATCTTATTTTTGTTTGGGAAGGCTTAGAATAGGCTCGTATCTTTGGCCAAAAGCCTCTTTTTCTTAAACAAGAATTTAAGAAATCTTATGATAATATTGAGTGGCTTTTCATTCTTTCCATGCTCCAAGATCTCAGTTATGGCCCATTTTTTATCAAGGTTGTCAATATATTATTTGTTTATGCTTTAGCTTGTCTTACTATTAATGGACTTAGGTCAAAGAATTTTGGTTTGTTTCATTCTATTTTCAAGGGTTTTCCTTTGGCCCCCTCGCTTTATATCCTTGCTATTGAAGCTTTTGGGTATCTTCTTATCAATAAAACATCTAAGGGGTTGATAAAAGACATTATTCTACTTGATATGTCCATCCAACTTATTAATGGGCACTTTACAAATGATTATTTTTTCATTATCAATGAGGATGAGGTTTTCGTTTCAACTAATTTGATTTTTTTGGACATTTTTTGTAAGATCTCGAGATCCAACATCAAATTGTCTAAGTCCCTTTATTTTCGCCTAGCTTCTTCTTTTGTGCCTGCTTGGCTTAGATATTTCTCATGGTATTGGCTTCAAAGGGGTGAGTGTTTTAAGTTCTTAGGAATTGCCTTTGCTTTTGACATCTCATCGTCTCAACTCTAGTAGTATGTCATTGACAGAATTAAAAGAAGATTTCTTATTGGGTCTCATGTCCCCTTTTTCTTGTTGACAAGTTTTAGGTTTGCACAAAGATTCTTGCTACCACCCATGTTTATTACTCCTCCTATTGGGCCCCTTCTAAGAATTCTTATAATAAGTTGGTGAGACTCCTTAGGGATTTTATTTGGGCCAAGGGGAAGAATTCACATGGTTTTCATCGAGTTGCTTGGGATATTTTTTGCACACCTATTGATAAGGGTGGGATGGATTGTTGATATTTTCATGTAAAGCATTTCTCTATGTGATAAGTGGGTGGTTAAAGCTATTGAAGGCCTTGAAGCCTAGAAGGATTTGATTCATCATTGTATTTCTTAAAGGCTACCTTATGAACATAAATCTTGGGCTAATATTGGCCTCCATTCTCTCATAATTACTTTTTATCTAGTTAAGATTCAAGGTTCCTTTGTTGTTAAAAGTATTTGGTAAGCTTTGGAGGTTGTGAAACCTCATTGTCGTTGGATTGGTGATGGTTTTCGTAATGGTATTTCATTCAATTATCAAAATATCTGGTGGTCTCCTATTCTATCTAACTCTTCAATTCTTATTGTTGATATGATTAAAGCTTTGAGATTGTTTTGTAAGGGATTCTGCTATATTAATGAATTAGTGCACTCCCGAGACTGGATTCCTTGGCATGATCTCAAATGGAAATTTAATATTTAAAATTTAGATCTTCCTTATATTCATAAGATTCAAGAGCTCATACATGATGTCATGCTTCATAAGCTCAATCTCCAATCCTTAAATGCCTGGTGGAGGGATTGGCAATGGAATGTGGATACTCATTTCAAGAACTACTCTTCTTCCTTGCTTTATTAGGTTCTTAGTTATATTTTCCTTAGTGTATATAAAATAAATGAGATATGGAAGACTCACTCTACCTCCTATACTTGGATTGCTCATCTGAACCATATCTGGTAGTCTAACCTTGAACCCAAGATTACCTTTTTCTCTGGTCTCTTATTTATCAAGGGCTTCCTAAGAGAGAGACTTATTAGGGTTGGTCTTCCTAACCCTAAGTGTCCAGCTTATGGTTTTTTTGAAATATTCAAACATCTATTTTGGTTTTTCCCTCATGCTTAGTATGCTTGGTCTTGGATTCACTCATTGTTCAAGCCCTTTCATCTTAAATTTTTTAGATGGTAGATGATCTTTTTTAGAAGCAGTTGTTGGCTTGCCTATATTGCTGATATGTGGAATTTGATGATTTTTGCCAATTTTAGCCCCGAAAAGCGTCAAAAAAAGGGTTCACACCCACCAAAAATAGGTCATACTGTCGGAAAACTATACACACATTCAAAGATAAATCTCTGAAGGCACCCTTACACAAGTCATCTTGGGTCAAGCGACTCGTCGCTTTTCTCACGAATGTCATTCCCTCATCGATTTGTCGCTTGAGGGGGTAGTCACACTTAGTCACCAATCAACAAATACACACACCAAACCATGGAAATGGCATGCATTCAAAGAATCATTGACAAAGATAATCACGCTCCTGCTTGGGGAAGCAAACAAGCAATAATCACAATCTGATAAAACACTTGGAATTCGTGAATCATGAACTCAAGGTTCCCATAGACAAAAGGTTGCGCCCTTTGAATATTCATGACTGATCAATATCCAAGCTCAAGTAACACCTCACCAAAAAATGTTAACACTTGAACTGAGTTTCTTCGCTCATAAAAAGCAAGGATTCAAGAATGCATGCCCTTTCCATACTTGGGGCATCAAAATTTGGTTAGGTTACTAGAAACCCTAATCATTAGTGCTTTGGTTATCTATTTTTTCTCGATGCTATGCCTTGCATAGCGCATCCCAAAAAAGGGCATCTATAGACACTAAAACAACACCAATCCGATTATGTGACTGCAAACACTAATTGCATTGACACACACAACCCCAATGGCAACCCCCAGAGGTTAAAAAATGGTCTTAACCACTCTCACAACAATTTTGGAAGGTCAAAAATCATTTTGGCACCTTTAGGCACTTTTCTCAATATCCGTTCCACCTAGGGATGAATTCAAACTAGGATTTGCCCCACCCAGGGATGAATTCATAATTTGCTCCTAGGTGGGGCGAATTATAGGTTTGACGAGCAAAAATTCAAATCTTGACAAATGGCAGCTCATATCTACCACTTAACGCTTCCTTCATTTTATGGGAGTGTGGGTGAGAATTTTCGAGCATTGGAGACTGTTACAAGGGCAGTCATGAAGTCCCTATTCATAGGGAGGAATCTCCTTCCTCCTGGGAAGGCATGATTGCCAAGTGGTGCCTCTGCATGCCCAATTCAAAAGACCTCCAGGTCTATAAATTGGTGAATTTCCTTAGCCCAAAAAGAGAGGAGAGGGAGCATTTTAAGCAATGAAGTGCTACCATTTTATTTCCCCATACACCCTTAGTTTATTTGTGCCTTTCACATCCGTGATCTCTCTTCGAGAGGAGGTCATTGAGTGATCATTGGAAGGTCGAATATTGAGCCCAAAACCCGAAATTTGGCCATATAATACCACCCAATTTGCTGACAACACTTTACAAGAGATTTTGGACCCATCCCAAGTGGATTGGTGCCAAAATTAGGTCCCAATGGTGGGCGTCCTGCCCAGGCGCCCCCGCACTGCTGCGAATATAATCGTCCCTTTTAGGAACGATTAGGAATCTATGGAAGATTGTTCTTTCTATCATTTTTATCTTGCATTTCATCTTATGCTGCTTAGATAGTTTGCAATTTTGATTTCGTAATGTTTTGAGCAAATCTTATCATGTTTTATCATTTTTTGTCTTTACTAATGTGCAGGTAGCATCATAAAATTCCTATTAATGGAGGCAAAATTGAGAAAATATGACCATCTGGGTCTTCACAAAATACCCCCAATTGGCTAACCCCAAGTTTTTAGGTCTTTGGGAGCTCTCTAGGTAGGACATTTGGGACAGTACCTTTTCAGCATTTTGTTACAGGTAAATTCGTCCCGCCCCAGAGTGAATTCAAATCGGTGAGGAATTTCCTAACTGTTCCTTTTGCAATGCCTTCCTGGTGATGTTTCTATGCCCCTATAAAATTTTTAGGTCATTTGGATACCGTTTAGTCATCGTTTTACCTATTTCTTGCATGCACTAATCGTAGGCTTGGGGATTGCATGTTTCATCTCATCCGTAGGTGCTACTGACTATTTCTTGTTTCTTTGAATGCAAGATCTAGACATCAGAGGAGTAGCAGTGAGTCGACATCCGTATACACAAGTTGCGGTGACATTTGGTCCGCCCACTTTACATGTGGGCACGCGGAAGAAGGAATGGCATTCGTGGATGTAACAAAGAAACAAATTTAACGCTCCTCACCCCCCTAAAAGGGGAGGAAGTGAATTGTAACCGAGTTTTGAAAAGACATCAATAAAAGAAAGGGTTGTCTTCCTTATTTGCTTTGTTTGGTTTCGATTTGTTCATGCTTTCTCCTGTTTCATGCGTTTTTGATTCGTAGGATTTAGCGTTAAGTTTAGTTTCATTTTTGCATCGTACTTGGAGCCCTATTTCCTTTTTGCTTTCGTATCCTCGTGCTTTCATATTATTTATTATATATTTTTAAAATTTAATAAATAATTATATAAGAAAGAGAGACATGCAATTAAATAAGATATTTAATGATTAATCTTAAATCAATAATTTTTAATTTTTAAGTTACACGTGAAATAAATAATTCAATTTTAATAATTGGACTTTGATTAACTTTTAAGAGTGTGTTAGAGCTAGAGTATATTACATTATTGGGATCATGTAAATTTACCACCTTAGGCACATAGTTAGGATAGGAGAAGTTATCTAGTTAGGGGGAAGTTATCTAATTACTTCATGCAATGTAATAAATGCACAAGTGGCAATGTGCAAGGTGTCCCCTTATACTGTTAGGTAGGGTGTTGGTCAAGGAATCTATCTTTCTATATATAGGGTAGATTAAATATCAAGATCAGATCAAGCTCGCTAATGAAAAACTAGTAGCTTAGATATAAAGGATATATATCTAAAAACGTCGAGAGTTATCAATCTCGAGGCACCTATCTCATTTCTTGGGGGTGTGATATCCAAGATAGGCACCTCGGGATTTATAACTCTCAGTGTTTTTATATATATATACTTAATTTCTAAGCTAGTTTAAATGTTTTTTTTCTTAATGTCAGCTTTTTTAATAAAAAAAAATTGCTTACGACGTGACATTTATGACCTCTTTGCCTCCCACCCCCTATCTGCCATTGTAGGAACACCTCTCGACATAATAAAACATGACATAGTAATACTCAAAAAAATGTAAACTAGTTTCTGATTCACCATATTGCTTACACGCAAGTGAAGAGCATACTATCAATTTTGGAGGCTTTTTGGTTCACGAGATCATGTTACATGACAAGTGAAGAGTATAATACCAACAACAAAAGCATGGCAAAAAAAAAAAGAAAAATATTAAAATTTATATAAAACACGAGTTAGGAAAGGAAAAAATATATGAAAATCCAAATTTTTATCTATAGTTCTAATGACAATTGATTTGTCATTAGTAAGGGAGCGAATGGTAAAACAAATATGGGGTGAGAAAGCATTATGGTGAAAAGAGTTGGAAAAAAAATATTTTTTATTGAGAAATATTTATCCCATACTAATAATATCTTCCAAATGTATGTAAAACTACGAAGTATTATAATCAGGGTTGCGAACACGAAAAGGGTCAATGGGCTTTGGAGGGTTATGAAGGCCACCTTTAGGTCCAAAAAAACACTCGATATGAAGTCGTCTGTAAAAGGTAAAAAAATATTGTTTAATAGTTTCCTTAGCCATGAGAGGTGGAACAGGGCGGAACTTTAAACCCAGGCTGAGTACCTCAATCTCATTATGGATAAGTTTTCTAAAAGATAAATTATCGATGACAAGATTTGTAATTTTACTATTTACAACCCAAACAAGACTCTTATATAAAAATTGGTGGATATAGTCCTAAGGAATGAAAAGTGCGGTCCAAGAGGTTAATTTTGATTTTTGACACCATTTTGGTGGTAGAAGTACCCTTTTCCTTACACAAATGGGACAAAATCTTGTCTTTGATTCCTAGAACCATTTTTTTTGAAATTTCCTCCATTGCTTTGTCGTGATTGCTATTGCACAGAGAAAGTGCAATTATGAAAGTTTCTTGTTTTCTTTTATCTTTATGAATAATGTCCTTGATAGTTTAAATTGTTATGTTTTTGTTTTTGTGGTTGCTTTTGTTTATTTATTTGTTTTGGTTGTTGTGGTGGTTGTTTGTTTATGCGTGGTAGAGGATTTTATTTTGATGTTGCTTTTGTATTGATGAAGTAATGCAATTAGGCCCTCTCCTATGACTTTTATTCCTATTGTACTATGTAGGGGTATTTTTTCCATACCCATGATGAGTTTCTCAAAATGGTCCATCTGCTACTTGATTTCTTTTTTTACCAAGTCAGCCACAATTTTTGTAGCCTCTACCATGTTGACTTTTGGAACTTCTCGGGTAGAATTTTCATGAGTTGCTTGAGCTTTCAACTATACATATTTTGGATCTGTAATTTGAATCTCCAATCTTGGAGCTTTTCTTCAAAGAGCTCCTTGATCTAAGATTCCCTAGTTGTGGTAATTTCTTGAGAAATTATTTTGTGCTTATTCATTGAATCAAAGAGAATTTATTGAGTTACAAGTAGTAATGTAGACACCAAAACAGCACCAATCCGATTATGTGACTGCAAACACTGATCGCTTTGACAAACACAGCCCCCAGGGAAGCCCTCAGAGGTCAAACAGTGGTCCTAACCACTTTCATAGCAATTTTGTAAGGTCAAGAGGCAATTTGGCACATTTAGAAACTTTGCTCAGTATTCGTCTCACCCAGGGACGAATTCAAAACGGAATCTGTCTCACCCAGAGACGAATTCGTCTCTGGTAGGGACGAATTCTGAGTTTAACGGGCAAAAAGAAGAATGGCGCCAAGTGGCAGCCCGAAACAGTCAGTTGATGACTCCTGCCTCGCACGCGTGTGTGGGTGGGCAGATAGGCCATTAGAGGACTATCACAAGGGCAGTTATGAAAGCCCAAGTCATGGAGGACTCCCCTCCCTCATGGGAAGACATGACCGCCACATGGCACCTATGACCAACACATGGCACTTATGCTTCCCTCTCAAAAGAGACCCCATGGGTCTATAAAAGGTGGGACTTTTCTCACCCAAAAGAAACATATTGGAGGCGATTTCAAGCAACGAAGTGTTGTCCGATTGATTACCCACTTGCATCTTTTTGATTCACCTTCTCACATCCACTAATCTCTTTCGCAAGGGAGGTTATTGGGTGGCTTTTGGAAGCGTGGATCCAACCCAAATCCAAAATTTGACCACCTTACACCACCAATTTGTAGACATCCCAATCCTAAGAGGTTTTGGGCCCATCCCTAGTGGATTGGCACCGAAATCAAGTGCCAACGGTGGGAGGCCCACTTGGGCACCCCCGCACTCTCTAAGTTTTATTCTAAAGCATTCTAGATTATTTGTTCATATGGCATCTTATGTTATTCTATCTGGTTAACTCATAGCTTCAATTTCATAACACTTTGATCAGATTTTATCATGCCTTTTGTCGCTTTGTTGTCCTACTAACTTGCAGGTGGCGATATCGAATTCCCGAGGATAGAGGCCAAATTGGGAGAATCCGACCATCTGGGTCATCCCAAAATGGCCCCAATTACATAACCCCTCTGTTTGCAGGTGTTTTGGAGGTCTCGGGAGTCGACATTGGAGCAGCATCACCTCGGCTTTTCCAACACAGCAGAATTCGTCCCACCCAGGGACGAATTGCAGTCAGAATTCGTCCTGCCCAGGGACGAATTCCAGGTGAAGGCAGATTGGCCAACTGTTTTAGTGGCAATGGCCTTCTGGTAATATCTTCTATCTTCTGTCAGGTTCTTAGGCCATTTGGACTCACTTTACTCACTGTTTTAGACAAATGTTTATATGCATCTTTTGGCGATTTTAGAGAACAGACACTTCTTATTTGCAGCAGGTGCTACTGACATCTTCGTTGTTTCTTTGTTCATAGGAGGAGCAGCAGAGGTCAAGGACTCATCAACATCAACGACGACATCGTCTTGGCCCGCCCATCTCAAGTGTGGGCACGCGGAAAGAGGAACCTTAAGTCTTGATTGTAATCAAATTCTTTTAACGCTCCTAGCCCCTAAAAAGGGAGGAGGCATCTTTGTAACAGAGATCAAGAGAGTTTAATGAAAGGGCTATGTTTTCTCCATTTGCTTGTATCTCATTTCAATGCGTCTCTTTCATTTCATGCATTCTACATTTCTAGGACTTAAGCGTATTTGATTTTGAATGCATCGCAATTAGTGTTTCCTTCACCCGAAATCTCGTGCTTTCAGTGGCGATCACGGTGGGACCCTGTTCCCTATTTTTAAGATCACAAAAACTGATTAAATTTTTGTGTTTTGTGCTTGACAAGTACATTTTTTTGTTGCAGACTATTATTCGTCTCTGACTATGACGAATTCTTTATTGTAATTCGTCTGACCTTGAGACGAATTCAAATTCGTCTCTGGTAGGGATGAATTCTGTTTTGAAATTCGTCTCACAGAGGGACGAATTCTTGCCTGTAGATTTTTAGAGCAGAAATTCAGAAGCAACCGGTCCAGGCAGAGAAGAGGTAGGGATTTTTATAATCTCTATTAAATTTTTCTGTTTATGTTCCTGTTTCTTTGATTGTTTTCATTTTATCCTGCATTGCTTAGGGAAAGTCATTTATGCTTGTTTCATTTTCGCTAAATAAAATGAATCCCACACACTTCACGTAATAACTTTAAACCAAGGAGCTGGTCGTAAGACCCCAGCCCTTGAGCAAGACCAACGGTGGGTTCATCACCACCTTGGCTTAGCTTTGCATCCATTTCCACGATTGTCACTGTTGTTAGGCGTAAATCCTGACGAAAGCTGATCGAGTGTCACTGGGGTGATTCCCATGCGCGTGAGGATAAGTCTTCTATGGTAGGTGTCATTAACAGGACAATCCCCCTTTCGTACCACCTACGTACCACGTACCTTCTGCTCTCACGTACCTATAGTCTCCCTCTCGTAAGGGCGGGTATATAGAGAGGTTGGTATATCGGCCTGGTTGGTATATTGAAGGGGCGACCATTTTGGGAGTTATATGAGCCTTCATTATGCATTTAAACGTTCTTCAAAAACATTCAAAAAACAAAACAAAACATCAAAATGCACTAAACCAGTTTAGGACACACCATTAATCCTTAAAAGAGATAATCACGGTTTGTGTATGTGTGTGTTCATTTTTGCTTAGTGTAGACAAAAAAAAAATCATCATAAACGAGATAAAAATCTACTTAGATAGTAGAGAGGCACCGCAATGGTGTACACCCGTAGCCAAGCCCAATCAAGGGCAGAAGCTCCGAAAGGTACACAAGAAGCGAGGCACAAGTCGCCTTCGCTTCAGTCCCGAGGACTTGGTCATACCACCTTATCGGTCTGGCCTACAAAAGAATCCATGTCAGAATCCCCCTCGGTGGGGTATGCCCATTCAAAACAGCCCCTTTCGGGAAGACGCTTTACATGTAGACCTTGATGTAAATAGAGAATCACCTTCTGAGGTTAGACATGAGTGGCCACAGCGTGATGAAGTGCTAGAGAGGCACACTATCCATTTGGAGGGACAACGTGGATATGGCATCCCTTATTTACCTCCCATCAGGACAGAAAGACAAAATCCAGAGCGCAAGGCTCCTTACACAGGGCGAGCTAACTCCGCTCACCCCTTTCAAACCAATGAAAGGGAGTACGAGGAAAGCCATCGCATTCCTCGAGGACAACAAACAACATGGGAACCTTGCGTTTCCGCCCTTGCTAGGTATCATGATCACCCATCGAGGCCAAGCCTCGAGTACATGTCACCTACCTCGATAGAGGGAAGCGACCCATTGAAATTTTAGATCATCAAGATCGAGGCAAACACATAGGAGAAACATTCCAACCTCCTGAGCAAAATAGGGTAGACCAAATTGACCCGATAGTCGCCAGACATGCCACCCGTCAAGCCCAAATCTCGCGGCTTAAACAAAGTCATCAGGAGATAGAGTATCGACACCGCTTGGATAGAGAGCGCATGCAACGCGAAGTGGATGAGTTACGCTATGAACTACCTGAGAGGGGGCCAACCCCTCGCACCCAAAGAGCCGAACAATATGAGAGGCATAATCCGTTGGTGCAAGACAAGTCTCCACAACCTCGTCAAGCTTTGCCTCCGAGACCTTATAGACCCGAGAGGGAGGCCACTCCCCGAAACAATGATGGGTACCCTCAGCAGGGACTCAATCAGGGTCATAGGTCTCGCCTAGAGACTCCTCAAGAATTTTATGAGGAGTATGAACCAGAAATAGAATGGGCCGAAACTCCCCATCAAGGCGGGAGGGCTGCCAATCGACCACCCCTCCATAGGCCTCCAGTCTTCCATAACGCACAACGGGAGCAAACAAGAGAGGAAGAAATAAAATCTTCCGATGCATACAAAGTGCTATTAGAGCGTTTGGAGTCTGTGGAGACAAAAAATTTTGGGCATCAAAAGCCCACATTACGTCAACTCCACAGTCATCCAGTGCATCCCTCGGTGCCCACACCTCTTTACCCCGAACATTTCAAGTTGCCTCAATTGGCAATCTTTAAAGGTGAAGAGGACGCACAAGAACATGTCACAAGATTTCTAAGCCAATGCTTCGGCATCCAAGATAATGACGCATTGTTGCTTAGGACATTCATAACCACATTCGTAGGCCCTGCCTCGGATTGGTTCACACAATTACCCAAACACAGCATAAGCAACCTAGATCAATTAGTAGATGCGTTTCTTGAACGCTTTGCCTTCAACACAAGGAAGAAGGCATCACTGAGTGATCTGGCTAGCCTCGGGCAATTTGAGGAAGAAACAATGGCAGCATACGGGAATCGATGGAGAGCTTTGCTTTCTAAGTTACCCTACCGTCCCCCTATGTCTGATCTCACATAGATGTTCGCAAAAAGTTGCTTGAAATCGATCTCTGGGCTATTGCAGCTGCAGCAATACGCCAGCTTAGAAGAAGCTTTGGCGCAAGCCAGAGTTATAGAAGAGATCAAAATAGGCGAAGGCGCAATCGCCAAGCCTAAAAAGAAAGAGTGGAATAAAACCACTAAGACCGGGACAACGCAATCACAACACGCTGCGGTTAACCAAGTTGCGATAAATGTTCCCGCGCTTGTGCAAGAAATGCAGCCCCAAAAGGCTAATTACCAGGCAGTGCCTCCTGGTTATGAAAGAGATAATAGAATACAGGAGCAGAATCAGCATCGTCGCCCTAGGCGACAATTCACCCCTTACACGGAGTCCAGGGACTCCCTATTTGACCGCTTGTCAGCGGCAAATTTAGTCACTCTGCCAGAAATCCAAACTATAGACCCTAACGCTCCTAAGCCTAGGGGATACAGAGAGGAATTGTATTGTAGATTCCATAGGCGCAGAGGACATGACTTGAATGGATGCTGGAAATTCAAAGAATTAATCCAAGATTTGATCGACAATAGAACATTGGCCGTGGACAACCCCATAGCGCCAAATAATCAACAAATGGGGGTATTCAAGGACCCTTTGCCTACCCACGAAGCACAGGCAAAACCTCTCCAGATTAACGAGGTGCGACAGAATCTTCCCATGCAAGGATTTGTGGGAATGATTAGTATAGTGACAAGGAACAAAAAGTACCCAGCAGTTGCCCCCGAGGTAGCTACGAGGGAAGTTCCGACAACATCGCAGCCTCAACAACACCCAACGCAGTTGCCTCCGCCTAGACCCGAGGTCACGATACGGACCAAACTCACGCAGATTTTGCGGACCACATCGGCTAGGCTTTCCATTTACGAGCTTATTCAACAGTCAACACCCCATAGGGAAGCTCTTATGGAAATTTTAAAAGCCATCGAATTATAGCCTCACGAAGCAAATTCTTTCAACAACTTCGTGGGACATGTGAAACGATGTACGGAGCCGGTCATCACCTTTAGAGAAGATGAAGTCAAAACGATATCGAATGACATGGCAGATCCACCCCTGCACGTTATCGCGCGGGTCAACGGGATCCCGTACAAGAGAGTGTTGGTAGATACTGGCTCGTCTAGTAACATCATTACCACTATAGCCTTAAAACATTTAAAGCTGCCATCCTCTCACATCATAGCCTCCACGTACACACTGCAAGCTTTCAACGATGTAATATGCTCGACAGTCGGCACGGTTGTTCCGCTTGTCCGGGTAGGACAAAAGACAATACCTACATTGTGCCATGTGTTGGAAGGCGAGATGGCTTATAATATCTTGCTAGGGCGGCCTTGGATCGGGGGACATGAAGTGTGTCCCTTCGATCGCTCACCAGTGCTTAAAGTATGCTTTTGAAGGAGAAATACATGTAGTCCCAATGGACTTAGAGCCCTTCAAGTATTGCAATGCGGTACAATTCATGCCTCAATCGACCCTCCCTTCAACGCATTTGGATTTCCAGTTAAATCCATCTAAATAGGGTCCAATACCACAGGCACCACTGGTGACCAAATCAACAAAATCCCAGCCAGGTGAGTCTTCATCATCTGCTCCTTCATTATCAATGCCACCTGTCATGGCCAAACAGAAGGACAAGGGAAAACAGATCATGGAAGAGGCTAAGCCCCTAGAAGAGGGGTTGCCCACAATTTCAACGGTATCAACAGAAGAAACACCTCACACAACAGAAGCGAAGACTCCTAAAATGCCAAACATGGAATGGACTCAGGAAGGACTCTCGTTTCCTCCCACCCAATCATCAACAATCACTATTGAAATGGCCAGTACGGGCCTGGGGGAGTATTTAGTGCAAAATGTTGTGGCAACCCCCGCATTGGAGTCAGTACAGGACATGGGAAGACCTCGCCTTCCCATAGGGACAGTTGTTCCTCTAGGCTACCCACCAAACCAGACAAATTTTGTGTATGGGGGCCTTGATCATGGTCTTGAACCATGCAAACAAAAGGAAGCAGACGAAGAGCCTTTTGTTGAAAATATCAACTATCTGTCAAACCCAGAATTTGCTCTAAGATATCTCGACCAATGCAATTGGCATGGATACGGGCTAGGCAGATATGAGCAAGGGATGCGTGTCCTTTGCCAACCAAGATATCAGATGCCATATGATAAGTCAGGAGTAGGGTTCAACCACCCCCTGCCCTTAGACATCTTGGTCGAAAATATGCAAGGCCTAGAAATAGGCAACAAGGGGGGATTGGCACCAGATCTTTATGCCAACCCAAATACAGAATATACATTGGGAGATTACCTCCCATGGTCAACAAACACCCTTGGCAACAGTAGTAATCCCTCTCCTTTGCTAGAGAGAGGTGAGAGTTCGGAGATTAATCCTCAAAGAGAACATCAACGGCTTCCGGACATCTTTTTGAAGCTATTCCCCTTAGAGGTTCCAGTTGAATCAATACAGTGTCAAGAGAATCAGGTCCCTCCACCAAGAGTGGAACAACCACAATGGGACCAGATTAACTTACTGGAACAAGGAGAGCCCTCAACGTCGCAAGCAACGATTGCTTGAAGAGAATGAACATTTTTGGGTCTTCGAAAGTGATTCAGAAGATGAGACTGAGATGGACTATCTCAGACATGCGCGATGACATCACCGCCCTTTAACTCATGAAGATCTAATGGGACAGATGGGCATACGGCTAGGGCATGAATGGTGGGTAGACCCAGCAAGGTGGGACCAAGTGTTGGATCCATGGCTCCAAATTCAAGATGAGCACCGTCCACCCCGAGACCCTATCATGACAACAGTACCGAGGGAAGACCCTGTCCTCCTTTCAGCACATAGGGCTGATCCGTTCATACCCGTCCCTACAGAACCAGATCCAGAGCATAGGGAGCACCCAGAATGTTCGAGCTATAACACCCGCGATAATGGAGACCAAATTCATTCCATCCACATGATCTCCATTGATTTGACCGCACCCATCCGCAATCCGGCCGATCCATCACGGTCATTGCATCTAGACATAGATGCCATCGACTGGGATCGCGTCAATTCACCTTTATCACCATCAAAGTATTGGCCTTTCGGTGAAATGCTTCATTTTACCTCAAGGACAACTCAAGATATCTGTCAGGCTGAAGAGGGGCCCGAAATTCCAAACGTAGATTTAAACTCAGCTAATGATATCCATTTGATCCCGACTCCACATCAGTTGGAGGACGGATCCCACATGTCAGTCGAGGAAACGACTGACGTAGACATCGACTTAGACCCAATGAATCCATAGATTATCAAGCTGGGGGTAAGCTTATCCCCTAAAGAGCAAGCCGACTACATTACCCTTCTCAAAGCGAAGAAGGAGGTTTTTGCATGGTCATACAGAGACATGCCGGGACTAGACCCGCAGCTAGTCACGCATAATTTAACGCTTGATCCGACAATCAAGCCCGTAAAGCAAAAACTATGAAAGATGCACCCAACAGTGGCCTTGATGGTCAAAGATGAATTGCAAAAGCTGTTGGATGCACAGTTTGTCATCTACGTGGATTATCCGCCATGGCTGTCCAACATGGTTCCCGTCAAGAAGCCCGACGGGAGGATTCGCATATGCACCGATTTTTGAGACCTAAACAAAGCGAGTCCTAAGGATGATTTCCCCTTGCCAAGCATCGACGCGTTGGTAGACGCTACAGCAGGTCACGAAATGCTCTCCCTAATGGATGGTTTCTCAGGATACAATCAAATTCGTATCAATCCTGAAGACCAACTTAAAACGGCGTTCACAACGCCTTGGGGGACATTTTGTTATAAGGTCATGCCTTTTGGCCTTAAAAATGCTGGCGCCACCTACCAACGTGCCATGACGTATATCTTCCATGATTACATGCACAAAACTTTGGAAGATTACATGGATGATTTGTTAGCCAAGTCTCTTTTGCGCTCGGATCATCTCGATGACTTAAGCAAGATTCTCGATCGCCTCATAGAGCATAAGGTCAGACTGAATCCCAAGAAGTGCGTATTTGGAGTCACATCTAGAAAGCTCTTGGGTTTCATAGTCTCAAAATGAGGAATCGAGGTGGACCCAAAGAAAGTCGAGGCAATCCTTGAAATGGCTCCCCCAACTACCATCAAGTAGCTCAAAAGTCTGCAAGGAAAGGTCGCGTCGATTAAATGCTTCATAGCGCAATTATCTGACAAATGCCGACCCATGAACAAATTATTGCACAAAGGGGTTACATTTCATTGGGATGACGAGTGCCAGTCAGCCTTTGACGAAATCAAACAATACTTGGCTTCGCCACCAGTATTGGCACCACCTAGACCAGGAGTGTCGTTCTACTTATACATCTCAACTACTGAGGTGGCACTGGGTGCCATGCTAGCCCAGAAGAATGAACTTCACAAAGAACAGGCTACTTACTATCTTAGCCGCACCCTGGTCAGTTACGAACTTAACTATGCATACGTTGAGAAACTCTGCTTGGCAGTGGTGTTTGCTACCAAAAAGCTACGCCACTACATGTCTGAGCAACACTACGTATGTTGTGTCTAAGGAGAATCCATTGCGATACATGATGAGTCGTACTTATCATAGTAGTCGCACGGCGAAATGGATCATGTTGTTGATGGAATTTGACATAGAGTTTATTGGACAAAAATCTATCAAAGGACAAGTCATAGCCGATCAACTAGCAGAGGCTCCTCTTGAAGACGATCAGCCTCTGGTCATAGAACTACCCGATGATGGGGTCTTCCATGTCTCAGAATCGCAAGATTTCGATGAGCCCGAGTCACGAGCCGACATAACCCTATTCTTTGATGGTTCTAAATGTGAGCAAGGTGGTGGCACGGGAATTGTATTCTTCACACCGCAGGGTGCTCCAATGCCCTTGTCATTTAAATTAAACTTCCAGTGCACCAACAATAATGAAGAATATGAAGCCTTGCTCCTAGGTCTTCAGACAGCAATCACCATGAACATCAAATGACTGAACATCTTTGGTGATTCGTTGTTAATAGTCAATCAAGTCAAAGGGGTATATCAATGCAAATGCCCAGTTCTGAAGGCCTATAAAGCCCTCGTGGACAAATTCTTGGCAAAACTTGAGTGGTATGACATCGAGGCACTCCCTCGATCATCGAATCATTTTGTGGACACAATGGCCTCCTTGGGGTCACTAATCCCGCAAGACCTTTCCGGTGATATGACAACCATTCAAGTCAAAACCTTATCGCAATCCGCGATGGAGCGTGCAAGCTCAGACTTGACGCCAGGAATCCACATGATCCAGATTGAACCATCCTTGGATAAGTTCTTTCGAATCCGAGATCATCTGAAACGTGCCAACTAGGGGTCCTTGTTTTCCCCCACTCCCACTAATAGCAACACAACGCTATTCTTACAAGTTCTATCCCATTCAGCATTTGTTAGGGAAGAACTTCAAAAGGGATTGGCTGTTCATACTATCGAGGTTTTCGATCAACAAGACTAGTATTTACCCATTAGAGACTACCTCAAGTTAGGTAATCTTCCCTTTGGATTGACGCACGTCGCAAAACGAACATTCAAGCAGAAAGCGGCTAAGTATGTCTTGATAGGAGACATTTTGTATCGTCGTAGCTATGAAGGAATTCTTCTTCGTTGTTTGGACCAGCAAGAGTCCACTTGGGCAGTCGCCCAAGCGCACGACGGTACATGTGGTGGCCACTTTAGTGGTATGGCCATTGCAAAGCGCATTCTTTGCATGGGATATTATTGGCCATATTTAGAGCGAGATTGTTGCGCATATGTCAAGAAGTGCGTGAAATGTCAACATCATGCCAATTTGATGCACGTACCTTCCCAGGCCTTGCAGGCAGTCCAGTCTGCTTGGCCATTTTCGCAATGGGGCTTCGATCTAATTGGAAATATCTCCCCTGCATCATCAGGCCGTCACACGTTTATCATAACGGCCACGAGTATTTTACCAAATGGGTGGAAGCAATTCCGTTAACCTCTACGACAGGACCCCGCATTGTGGAGTTCATCTTGCATAACATCATATGTCATTTTGGTATTCCATCCAAAATAATCTCGGATAATGGGCCATCATTCAAGAACAAAGACGTGCGTGCTTTGACCACAAAGTACAAAATTCAGCATAGCTTTTCAACACCCTATTATCCGCAAGCAAATGGGCAAGCAGAGGCATCAAACAAAATGCTAGTTGCCATCCTTAAAAATATGGTCGCAGACAGTCATAAGGATTGGCACATCCAAATCCCACTTGCCCTTTGGGCTTATCGCACTAGCATTCGGACGCCAACTGGGGCAACTCCGTTTTCGCTCGTGTATGGCTCAGAGGCGGTAATGCCTCTCGAGTTGGAAATTCCTTCCCTCCGCATATCAATGTAGGAGTTCATCGATGATGACACTGCACGGCAGGCCCGGTTAGACCAACTTACGTTGCTTGACGAACGACGCGTTAATGCTCTCGAGCACTTATGTATCTATCAAGAGCGGCTTAAGAAAGCTTACAACATGAAAGTTCACCTAAGGGACTTTCGGGTTGGTGATTTGGTTTTGAAGGAAAACCAACAGAACTCTAATTTGCCGTCCCACCTAAGGGACAAGTTTGCGGCAAATTGGTTAGGTCCATATGTCATTGATAGCAAAATAGGACCCGGGACGTACCGGCTAGCTTCTCTTGACGGTATCAAGGAAACAGAACCCTTGAATATCAGTCATTTACGACCATTTCATATCTAAGAGAGCCATATCCCAAAAATGCTCCAAGGATTATCGCAATCACTTGGTCAAAACCCAAAAAGCTCCAAGGATTATCGCAATCACTTGGTCAACCAAAAAGCTCCAAGGATTATCGCAATCACTTGGTCAACCCAAAAAGCTCCAAGGATTATCGCAATCACTTGGTCAAAACCCCAAAAAAGCTCCAAGGATTATCGCAATCACTTGGTCAAACCCAAAAAGCTCCAAGGATTATCGCAATCACTTGGTCAAACCCAAAAAGCTCCAAGGATTATCGCAATCACTTGGTACAAACCCAAAGCTCCAAGGATTATCGCAATCACTTGGTCAAACCCAAAGCTCCAAGGATTATCGCAATCACTTGGTCAACCCAAAAAGCTCCAAGGATTATCGCAATCACTTGGTCACCCAAAAGCTCCAAGGATTATCCAATCACTGTCACTCCAAAACCCAAAAGCTCCAAGGATTATCGCAATCACTTGGTCACCCCAAAAAGCTCCAAGGATTATCGCAATCACTTGGTCACCCAAAAGCTCCAAGGATTATCGCAATCACTTGGTCACCCAAAAAGCTCCAAGGATTATCGCAATCACTTGGTCACCCAAAAGCTCCAAGGATTATCGCAATCACTTGGTCACCCAAAAAGCTCCAAGGATTATCGCAATCACTTGGTCACCCAAAAAGCTCCAAGGATTATCGCAATCTCTTGGTCACCCCAAAAGCTCCAAGGATTATCGCAATCACTTGGTCACCCAAAAAGCTCCAAGGATTATCGCAATCACTTGGTCACCCAAAAAGCTCCAAGGATTATCGCAATCACTTGGTCACCCCAAAAAGCTCCAAGGATTATCGCAATCACTTGGTCACCCAAAAAGCTCCAAGGATTATCGCAATCACTTGGTCACCCAAAAAGCTCCAAGGATTATCGCAATCACTTGGTCAACCAAAAATCTCCAAGGATTATCGCAATCGCTTGGTCACCCCAAAAAGGCCCCAAAGGATTCTCGAAATCCCTTGGTCACCATCAAGAAAATTCAAAAACAAAAAAAAAAAAAATCATCAAAAACAACAAAAAATTTGCATCTCATTTCTAGGCATACTCAAATTCATCAACAGAGAGCTCTTCATCTTCATATTCACAAAAATCAATCCATCAAAAATACAAAAATATGTAGCTGCATCAAGCATTGCATCCATACATTGCATATTTGTGGTCGTACAGGTCAAAGGCACCATAGGCTGTAATTGCTCTGCTAGTCCATCTTGTTCCACACTGTTTCATTCTACAAAACAACAAAAAAACATTGCCTTGTACCACACTAGAGTCAGTGGTCTTTTAATGTATCAAGAGTTTTTCGTGATTCAGTCATCATTTTGCTCTTTAGCCATGTAATGTATCAAGTCAAACATATTTTACGAAGGTAGAGTTACACTTGAAATACACCTTGTTACGTAACATCCCAACACAAATAAAAACACATAAAACAATTCCTGAGTTGTGTGAACGAAAGATGAAACCTGTAGGGTAATCCAAGTCACCAAAAGCGAAACGGTTATCTTGCTCATCCCCCTGTGCGAATGACCCCAAGAATGCCGAGAGTTGGCAAAAGGACAAGCATCCTCCCTACCCAATTCCCTAAGAATCCCTAGTTCTCAATAGTTGCAAAACATCAAAAATTTGCAAAACGTCAAAACTCAAATATTTGACATCATACGGTGCACACATCAAACGGCACAAACGATAGTGATTTTCATCACTCCATCTCCCCAATCCCTTGCTCAAAAGAAAAACAAATCAAAATAAATAGTGATCTTATCACTACAAACGAGCAAGTATCCCAATACAATTGAAGAAAAGAAGGGAGTTGAACTTGAATCCCTGGAACTCTCAGCATTCTAACGGGTCATGAGGCAAGCCTCAATGCCGGTTTGGTTGATAGCCTATCGATAACTGGCGGTAAACTTCTCGCATGACGATATATCTGTCACATTAACTTGCGTACGGATCAATGTTTGCATGTGGATGAGCTAGCTTATGGCATCCTGGATAACACCGCAGATTAATCTAACTGAATACAACAAAGGAGTTAGTGGAGCTAATTAGGTGATCCTCAGTACAGGTTCGGTTGAAAGCCCATTCGGCACCTGGCGGTATCCTGACAAATACCACATAAAGGAACTCAATTGCACACACGGGGATGTGAAATAGCTTGGTCAAAAACAAGTCCGATTCATACCTTGTTCAAAAGTATTGTAAGATAAAGTACGATCATGGATAGTGAGTTAAAACTATCCGAGTCTCAGAAAACCTTAGCTACATTTCTAAACCAACTGCGCAACTTTTTCATCCTTACAATACCATCAGAAAATACAAAAAAGAAAAAGAAAAACCACAGTTACACATACAAAGTCATGCATCATAGCAATCGCCCAAAAACGAAATAACAAGAGTCCTAAACAGTCTATGGCACCTTAGCCAAACATCACAAATTCCATTCAACCATTTCATTTTGCATATCACATAAAAATCAAAAATATTTGCATTCATCATAGCATATGCATCCATCAAAATAAATCAACATGCATACATCCATATTCATCAACCATCATGCATAAGATCAAAGAAAATCAAACCAACAAAACAACAAAAAAATGCAACACAAACAAAAAGCAATAAACATTGCAAGACACAAGTGCTCTTGCACTTAACCTCTTGGCATAGAAAAATTGATGTCGGGGTTTACATTGTCACTATCCTACTCTCGAAGAAGGCTACCATAGCCGGACCGCTCCACGGGAAGACGGATTTTTGACAATTTAATCCCCAAATGGTGTCACAAAAAAAAACAACAAAACAACAAAAAATGCAACACAAAAACAAAGCAATAAGCATTGTCGGACACAAGTGCTCTTGCACTTAACCTCTAGGCAAAGAAAATCGATGTCGGGGTTCAAATTGTCACTCTCCTACTTCCCCAAGAAGGCTACCATAGCCGGACCGCTCCATGGGAAGACGGGTTTTCGATGATTTCACCCCATTATGGCATCACCAAAAGGGTTAACACCCACCAAAAATAGGTCCAAATGTTGGAAAAATTGCACATTCTTAAACGGTAAACCATCTAAAGGCACCCTTGCACAAGTCATCTTGGGTCAAGCGACTCGTCGCTTTTCTCATGAAGGTCATTCCCTCATCGATTCGTCGCTTGAGGGGGTAGTCACACTTAGTCACCAATCAACAATCACACACCCAATTAAGGAAAACGACATGCATTCAAAGAATCATTGACAAAGACAATCACGCTCCTGCTTGGGGCGGTAAACAAGCAACAATCGAAATCAATCAAACACTTGGCATTTCGTGAATCATGAACACAAGGTTCCCCCGAGGATAAAAGGTTGCGCCCTTTGCCTAATCATGACTGATCAATGTCCAAGCTCAAGTCACACCTCACCAAAATAGGTTAACACTTGAAATCAAACTCCTTAGCTCGTCAGAAGCAAGGATTCAAGAATGCATGCCCTTTCCATGCTTGGGGCATCAAAATTTGGTTAGGTTACCAAGAAACCCTAATCATTAGTGCTTTGGTTATCTATTTTTTGCTCGGTGCTGCGCTATGCACAACGCATCCCAAAAAGGGGCATCTGTAGACACCAAAACAGCACCAATCCGATTATGTGACTGCAAACACTGATCGCTTTGACAAACACAGCCCCCAGGGCAGCCCTCAGAGGTCAAACAGTGGTCCTAACCACTTTCATAGCAATTTTGTAAGGTCAAGAGGCAATTTGGTACATTTAGACACTTTGCTCAGTATTCGTCTCACCCAGGGACGAATTCAAAATGGAATCCGTCTCACCCAGAGACGAATTCTGAATTCGTCTCTGGTAGGGACGAATTCCAAGTTTAACGGGAAAAAAGAAGAATGGCGCCAAGTGGCAGCCCAGGACAGTCAGTTGATGACTCCTGCCTCGCACGCGTGTGTGGGTGGACAGATAGGTCGTTAGAGGACTGTCACAAGGGCGATTATGAAAGCCCAAGTCATGGAGGACTCCCCTCCCTCATGGGAAGACATGATCGCCACATGGCACCTATGACCAACACATGGTGCTTATGCTTCCCTCTCAAAAGAGACCCCATGGGTCTATAAAAGGTGGGACTTTTCTCACCCAAAAGAAATAGATTGGAGGCGATTTCAAGCAACGAAGTGCTGTCCGATTGATTACCCACTTGCATCTTTTTGATTCACCTTCTCACATCCACTAATATCTTTCGCAAGGGAGGTTATTGGGTGGCTTTTGGAAGCGTGGATCCAACCCAAATCCAACATTTGACCACCTTACACCACCAATTTGTAGACATCCCAATCCTAAGAGGTTTTGGGCCCATCCCTAGTGGATTGGCGCCGAAATCAAGTGCCAACGGTGGGAGGCCCACTTGGGCACCCCCGCACTCTCTAAGTTTTATTCTAAAGCATTCTAGATTATTTGTTCATATGGCATCTTATGTTATTCTATCTGGTTAACTCATAGCTTCAATTTCATAACACTTTGATCAGATTTTATCATGCCTTTTGTCGCTTTGTTGTCCTACTAACTTGCAGGTGGCGATATCAAATTCCCGAGGATAGAGGCCAAATTGGGAGAATCCGACCATCTGGGTCGTCCCAAAATGGCCCCAATTACATAACCCCTCTGTTTGTAGGTGTTTTGGAGGTCTCGGGAGTCGACATTGGAGCAGCATCACCTCGGCTTTTCCAACACAGCAGAATTCGTCCCACCCAGGGACGAATTGCAGTCGAATTCGTCCTACCCAGGGACGAATTCCGGTGAAGGCAGATTGGCCAACTGTTTCGGTGGCAATGGCCTTCCGGTAATATCTTCTGTCTTCCGTCGAGGTTCTCAGGCCATTTGGACTCACTTTACTCACTGTTTTAGACAAATGTTTATATGCATCTTTTGGCGATTTTAGAGAACAGACACTTCTTATTTGCAGCAGGTGCTACTGACATCTTCGTTGTTTCTTTGTTCGTAGGAGGAGCAACAGAGTTCAAGGACTCATCAACATCAGCGGCGGCATCGTCTTGGCCCGCCCATCTCAAGTGTGGGCACGCGAAAAGAGGAACCTTAAGTCTTGATTGTAATCAAATTCTTTTAACGCTCCTAGCCCCTGAAAAGGGAGGAGGCGTCTTTGTAACAGAGATCAAGAGAGTTTAATGAAAGGGCTGTGTTTTCTCCATTTTCTTGTATCTCATTTCAATGCGTCTCTTTCATTTCATGCATTCTACATTTCTAGGACTTAAGCGTATTTGATTTTGAATGCATCGCAATTAGTGTTTCCTTCACCCGGAATCTCGTGCTTTCAAGTAAGACATTGGAAATGTACTTATTAGCTTGAGAAGTCAAATTTTTTATGTATTTTTGAAAATTACAAATATAAATTTTGGCCATATCCAAGAGAAATATTCCAGTGAGTGCCTTTGACTCGTTAAAGAATTGCTTGTTAATTTCTTCACATGGAATTTGTAAGTGTGGTTCTCCATTCGTAAACTATGAGGGACTATTCCATTTCCAAGGTTCTCTTCAAACCTAGCTAGTCTATATTGGCACTTATCCACTTTTTTACTCAATACCTTAAACTCTTCAAACCTTATATCCAATAGTTTGTCCAAAGAGTTAGGCCATGGAGGGATGTCATGCATCATACCAATTTCATAAATGAAATTGTTTCAATCTTGTGAGTATACAGTTCTCTTATTATGAGAATAGACTTTTGTTTTTGCTAGACCTTTGTTCATTTTATCTGAACCAAAAACTATTTCCATGAGCTCCCAATCCTATTGTCATGAATCTTCTTTCCATTGACGCGTGCAAGAAATTCGAACAGGGGAATGATGGGGGGGGCTATCAAGAAATATGGGAGACAATTCAAATTTTTATAGGTCAATAAGAGGATGAGAAGTGCACACCATTAAAGGATTTAAATCTCATTAATGAAAAATAAAACATGGTGTAGTAGTACTCAAAAAATATAAACTAGTTTCCGATTCACTAGATCACTTACACATAAGTGAAGAGCATACTACTAGTGCTCTAGGATTTCTGGTTCACTAGATAGCATTACACAACAAGTGAAGAGCATAATACCAACAACAAAAGCGTGGCAAAACATAGAAGAAAAATATTAAACTTTATAAAAAACACAAGTTAAGAAAGGAATAAAAGACATGAGATTAAAATTTATTTCGATAAAATTAAGTAATATAACATCAAAACTTCAAACGCATTTTGACCTATAGGTCTTATCAACGGAGTATGAGCTACGAAGAGGTACAACCCCTCATTATAAATTCTAATTCTAGGGGGGAGCCAAAGAGTAATACATGTGGGATAAAATAATACCCAAGCATTTAATACATGTTGTAGGTTTATAGACCAAGACGGTAAAAAAATTTAAGCCCAAGCTGAACCCCCAATAAAATACCCACCCTAAGAAAAGTAAAAATGCATTAAAAAATGCAAAAGTACAAGGTGGGAAAGAGAGTCTCTTAAAAAAATATATTTTTACACAAATAAAATTTGAGAGGTTTCTGATTCCTCCAACAAATTATGCCATGAGCAATATGTTTGAGCTCCCTATATTTTCTCCATATTTCAAACAATGGAGAGATAATATCTGTGCTAATGCAGAGGTCTCTAGAAAAGCTGCAATTGTTCAATTTTAAAAGAAGTGTAACTGGTTTTATTTTGGAACCATGTCTGTGTGCTGCTCACTCCAAAACTCTAGCCAACAATGAGGTCCTACCATCAAATTTAACTTTCTTTAACAAAGGAAGGAGAAAGTTAATATGATATCCCCTTACCCCGAGTCTGTTAAAATTTTTATTTTTAGTAAATATAAATCCTTCCCTGGAAATTTATCTAACCAAGAAACTATTGAGTTCACTTAAGATGAAGGCCTTATTTTGGTGAATAGGATGGTGGGAGGAATCAGGGATATACTAGTAAGCATTCATCATGTTTTGGAATAATTTAGTGTATAAAACTCTAGTCTAAGCAAAATTAGGCCCCTTAAAAAACACCATGTCCAAGAGAGTCACCTCAAAGTCAGAAATAGAGGCAGTAATTTTGATGCTTGAATGGAAGGAAAAACATCAAGATCTTTTTTGGGGCCATACCAAACTCCAATGACATCATCAATATATCTTTTATAAAATAAAATACAATCCATAATAACTTTATGAAATACCTATTTTTCCAAATGATAAAGGAATAAGCAAGTGTATACCACAAGAAAATTACTTTCCATGGTTGTCCCTCTTATATGCTTGTATGTTTTATTCCTAAATTCTAAATAGTGTTGGCTTAGCAACAATTTTGCAAGTCTTACCACAAAATTTATTTTAGACGAGTCAAATTCATATTCCAAAAAATGACGAAGAGCAAGCAGTCCTTGAGAGGTGAGGATACTAGGATAGAGGCTTTCCATATCGAAAGAAAAAATGATGATATCCTAAGGAAAAGAGCGACCATGTAGATATTTGATAAGGGAGATAGAATATAGAATATGTTTTTTTTTGCTTAAGAAAAATGGGTGGGAGTAAATGGTGGAGCCATTTGGAGGTTGATTCAAGCATAAAACCACAATAAGAGCTGATGGGTTGATCAACAAGCTTAGGCCTATGGATTTTGGAAAACAAGTAAAAACACAAAACTTTGGCAAGGGAAGGAGTAATTTGAAGCATGAACTTTATGTGGTTTTCTAAAAGCAAATACCACCTAACAACATGGCCAAGTAGATTCTAGAGTTGAGAAAAAATATCTAGCCAAGGGACCTTGTCAACTTTCGTGTGAACATTATGATATTAAAGCTAGGATAGGCTTTTGGACACATACCAATATATAGGTAAAACATAGACACCTAAAATTTTATCTGTTGGTCTAATGATAAACTATTTGTCATTAGCAAGAGAGCGAATGGTAAACTAGATGTGGGGTGAGAAAGCATTATTGCAAAAAGAGTTGGAAGAAGATAATTTTTTATTAAGAAATATTTCTCCCATACAAATAATATCTTCCAAAGACTTGTAAAATCATGAAGGATTGTAACCAGGGTTTGGAACATGAAAAGAATCAATGGGCTTTGGAGGGTTAGGAAGGCCACCTTTAGGTCCAAAAAACCACTCGATATGAAGCCATCTGCAAAAGGTAGAAAATTATTGTTTAATATCTTCCTTGGCCATGGGATGTGGAATAGGAACTTTAAACCCAAGATGAGGGTCTCAATATCATTTTGGGCAAGTTCTCTAGAAGATAAATTATGGATGTCAACATTTTTAATTTTACCGTCAATAGCCCAAATAGGACTCTTGTATAAAAATCGGTGGCTATAGTCCCAAGGGCTGAAAATTATGGCCTAAGAGGTTATTTTTTGTTTCAACCATCATTTTGGTGGTGAGCGTACCCCTGTCCTTGCTACTTCTACACAAATGGGACAAAATCCTATCTTTGATTCTTGAAAGCAAATTTTTAGAAATTTTCTCCATTGCTCTATCACAATTGTTGCTACATAGAGAAAGTGAGGTTTTGAAATTTTCTCCATTTTTTCATATTTTTGGAGAAGGACCTTGGTAGTTTAAATTATGACACTATTGTTGGTGTGGTTTATTTTATTTATTTCTTTGTTGCGATTACCATGGTGGTTTTCTGTTTGTGCATGGTAGAGGTTGGTTCTATGTTCATTGCTTTTGCATAGATGAAGTCATATAGTTAGACCCTTTGCTATGACTTCTATTCATGTTGTGTTGTGTAGGGGTATTTTGTTTCATACCCATGATGAGTTTCTCTAAATGATCCATCTAATGGTTGATTCTATTTTTGACCAAATTAGCCACACTTTATGTAGCCTCTATCATGTTGACTTCTAGAAATTTTGGGTAACATTTGGAGGTTGTACCTCTTATCTGTCTGTATTTTTTATCTGGAAGAGAAAAAATATATATCCAAGGAACCTTGTCAACTTCCATGTAAACATTATGATCTTAAAGCTAGGAGAGGCCTTCAAATACATACAAATCTATAGGTAAAACATAGATACCTAAATTTTTATCTACAATTCTAATGACAATTGATTTATCATTAGTAAGGGAGCAAATTCCATACCAGATATGGGATGAAAAAGTATTATGGCAAAAAGGGTTGGAAGTAGATAATTTTTTATTGAGAAACATTTCTTCCATACCAATAATATCTTCCAAAGACCTGTAAAACTATGAAGGATTGTAACTAGATTTGGAAACATGAAAATGATAAATGGTCTTTGGAGGGTTAGGAAGACCACCTTTAGGTCCAAAAAACCACTCAATACGAAGCCATTTGCAAAAGGTAAACAAATCCAGTTTAATAGCTTCCTTGGCTATGGAGGTGGAACAAGAAGGAACTTTAAACCCAGGCTTGAGGGTCTCGATCTCAATCTCTTCACTATCATTAATCTTCTCAATATGAATCCCTCTTATTTAGGTGGTTTTGATTACCTCTAGTCAAGTGATAATTCTCCTCAACATCTCATATATATCCACAACTTGAGGACATCATGGTATCTTCTTCCTCATTATGACATAATTTCTTTTACATGTGTCATACTTTAGAGGTCTTTTGGCTTTGCTACCAAAATGATGTAGTGATAGGGGTAGTTTTGATTTCAATTTTATCAAGGTAGATGATGATAGATTTCTCAATGAAAATAAATGACATTCAATATGGCCATGTATATGACATACTAAATGGCCTGTATGATAACAAGATAAAAAAACTTATGAACACAACCTCAAGATAATAAAACAATATACTTATTATGATAAGGGTGCATGTTGGCATTTAGATGCCATATGTCGGAAACTCATTAGATGATATAGTCTTTCGATGGCATCTATTGTGATGATATTCCCTTGGATAGCAATATGTTGTCTTCCTATGATAACAACTTGGATAGATCTCTAGTCAACAACCTTAGACTAGGTAATACTCAACTAGTCAACAATATTTTAACAATGATGAAAACCTTTGTTCTCTTCTTCATTGATGATATATCTCTTAACGATAATCACCAAGACATATTATATGAATTTTTTTTGATAATTATTACAAGATATTTTGAAACTATAGTCTTCCCTTGTCGATAGTATCTTTCTAGATAGAAAGGCATTGGCAACACTTTCCAATATGACTTCATCAAGCTCCTCCAAGGTGGTGTTAAGCTCTTCCAAGATGGTAGTCTCTTTATGGTATATTTTGGAAGTTAACTCTCTATACCAAGTCAAACTCAAATGTTAGTCTAGCTAGATAACAATAGCATAGATGCAGTCCCTCTTTTTAATGATAGTAACCTTTTTCATCCTTAACAAAGCACTCTAGGATAATTTTCCTATGACAACATCAACCTGCAATAATAATTTATGTCTTGTAACACATATATTGACTACAAGAGAATATAAACACCTATATAGGGTGCATGGCATAATATGAAAAAATCATATATATTATTTATTTCAAATTATAATATACATCTCAATGGAAACATCCCAATGGAAATGGATTGGGTTTCTTGAATAAATTCACCCTTCTTGCTTTCCGCAATCTAATATCTTCAGTTCTTTCTCTTTCTCACTTCTCCTCCATGCTTTCATGGTTCTTCTACACCCTTCTCTACCCCTCCTCACCTCTTGAATGGCTTCCAATTTATAGGTGCAAGATAGGATGATTTTTTAGCTACCCGATATAGTTAACCTTTCAATGTTGTGTCCATCCCACTTCTTAGATCACCATGTAGATGCTCACATAAATAATATACATGCAAAGCCATATCTTTTATCTCTAAATTTGGGATACTAAGTCATCATAAGTGATATGTACCATATGAAATATGCATAAAATAGTTTTATAATACTATAATCATAAGCATAGACATGGTAATGTAAAGAGGGATCAAATATAGTGATAAATTATGTAAATAATAGGTAATTGTTTTTAGTTATATTGACATGTGCTTTAAATATATTTTACGAGGTGAATGTGATATATGTCTATTTTTTATCATACTAAACACTTTTTTGTTGTAAATTATGCGAAAGTTATTGATATTTTACAACATACATTCCATTTTCATTCAATAAAATATCTAATGATTGAATATAATAGACTCGAATCTCCACTATATGCATGTTGTTATGTTGTTGACATAAAAATAACATTAACATAGATTTTGTTGATATTCATCCTAATGCACATCACTCTATGCTCAAAAAGTGGTTTGCACTTAGTTAAAACAATTTAAGAAAAATATATTCTTTTGAGGTGCTTTATATGTTTGGTACTTTATATCAAAAAAATCTTGCTAAGACCCTTGTTATCATTCTAATCCTTATTCAGTTGAAAGGAATTAGAAATTGAGTACTATTACGAATAATAAAAAAATTTCTTAATGGTCAGTGAATAATCTAAACTTCCTCGATCGAAAAACTAACAATATTATCTTAAGATGCCCATCCTTCATTATTAAAAAAAAATCATTTATTTAATTTATTTTTCTCTTCTTTTCCATTCCATAAATCTTATTATATCTCCCCCTAACCCAAAATAAAAATATTTCATTTTGCTTAATATGATTTGTTCCTATACTTTTCCATTCCATAAATCTTATTATATCTCCCGTAACCCAAAATAAAAATATTTCATTTCAATATGTTGCTTAATATGATTTGTTCCTATAGGTCTCTAAATCAAGAAGCCCACGTTTTTAACTACTTAAAGAATTAAGTAGCTGCGCTTGCAAGAGTAGACCTTCAGGATGCATATCAAAGTTCTTTTATTCTTGTTCGCTCTCTATAAAAGTCTAATGGAGGCTTTAAGCGGCAGTTTTGAAAACCCTATTGGCTTTCAGTTTGACATCCGTACACAAATATAAATTGAGATACCAATCCAAGTATTACGCTTGCATCCCCAACAAAAATATACTTTTAAATGCCCTGATAAACTATCCTGGTATTTCATTCATTGGAAGAATAATAAAAAGTATAAATCGATGGTCGAGGACGATGGAGATTGGCCACGTGACATAAATGCCGTAGTAGGTCGAAAAGATATTTGTCTTCTATATATCTGAAGAAGTAGCTAAAGAGGGACGTCATTATACGTTTTAATGGTAGAGTTTGAGTGGTTTAAAAAGGATGCTTCATAAATAAAAGTTTAAAGTTTTACTCTTATATATTTATAACCTCACTGACGATAAAAGCTATTTACTTTAGCTTGGAAACGAAAACCAGATCATCGATTGCACGGAATCGATTTAAACCGAGGAAAAACACCACAATATGAATACGGAATTCATGTCAACGCTTGGAAGGATAAGCAAGTCGAAAGACATAAGCATTCACGAAAAGCATTAGATGCTTAGACACGGGATAAGCAAGCAACTCCTTTAATCCAATCCTTCTCTTCTCCTTCCCCGGGACTTCCTATACCTACTTATGTTTCTGCAATGTTGAATATCCCAACTCGAGACTTCCTTTATGTTCCTGCAATGTTGAATATCCCAAAGGTAGTTTTTTTTTTGGAAATGAGATCAAATCAATTAATAGTTCCTCTAGAGTGCTATTAAAGAGAAATGAAAATGGACGTTCATAAAATGGGTTACTTTATGCTTCCCTTCATCCCAAACATGAAGGGAGGTTAGGACTTTGATCTGTTATAAAAAATAATAAAATAATAAGGATTTACTTGTAGGAGGAATTTTAAATAACCTTAATGCCCTTTTGGACTAATAATATTTGTGTTAAATAGGCTAAAAACTTTATCATTTTGGCAGGTTTTTAAGACAAGTGAGAATTTGATAAAGAAGAAGTTATTTTGGATCATTTATAATGGTCAACAGAAAAAACTTAATTTATGTATTTTTTTCTCTTATTTTTTATCTTATAGATCCTATTGTGTCTCTAAAAATATTTCATTTCATAAATAGCAATTATGAATATGATATGTTACTTGATAGGATTTAAACCTATAGGTCTCTACATTGAAAGCTAAAGTTTTTAACTTCTTAAATTCGTGTTATTTGGTAATATAATAAATGTATTAATTATATAAATAAAATAAACTTAATTAAAATTGATCTTAAATATATATTTTAAAAAATATAATTCTAATATTAAAAAAGAAAAAAAATGGTTTGATCCTTGTCAAAGATAGCTTCCCCACAGTTACTTAAGGCTAGGCCTATGTTTACTGGGTTAAAAATGATCAAATTTAGATATAATCTTGGGGTTATTAGGATGACATAAATTGACCCTCTATATATAGTTTCTTAGGCTTAATAGGGATGTAAGATTAATAGTGCTTCTAATGTTTCCTTCCTATTAAAAATATAGATCTAAGAACTCCTCATATTAAATTTTAGAGACTATAAAGAGAAATAATTATGATTTGTTAATCAAAATTTTAAACATGTTGAAGACAAAGTTGGTCACCTCCCGATGCATTGGTGTGCTGAAGAGCATGAGGGTTGGTTTTTTCTTAAATGTAGATGGGTTTTTTTATCCTTTTTTTTACAAATGTAATTGCAAACCTCCACCCTGGTTCACATGGTCCAATTTTTGTGTGGGTAATGACAGAGTGTGCAAGTACCTTGATCAAGTTTTGATGTTAGAGCAACAATTTTTTATTATCCTCCATCAATAACAAGATTATGACGATCAAGGATCAATTCCTATTATCAAATTGTTTTCCAATTTCATTTAAAATTGAGTAGAGTGGTTGTTAATTTAATTTTCTATGCAATCAATTTTATTTAAATACTTCTTTATTAGAACACCCTGGCACCATTGTTGCGATTGAGCAAATTTAAAATTTATTACCTTCGCCTCCTCACTCTGTCAATTGGATTTCTTGGTGGAATGAAACAATTGTCCATACTACCTCTTTCATATGACATTTTGGAAAATAGGTGGTACGTGTTACAAAGCATGCTCATTTGGCTGTTATGAAGGAGTATCAATAGAATTTATGGTTGCTAAAAATTGATCCATATTATCAATAGTTGCAAACCAGGGTTTCTAGTCTTCACCACCAGCTTATAGTTCATGAATGACATGAAGCTAGGAGGGCTTAGATTCGGGCTTGTCTACAATGGCTGAGGGTTGGTTATTGCTTATCTAAAGCCTTTTTCAAGTCTCTTTATTCCAAGCAGGCTAGGATTTAGATCAAGGCTATTCAAGTTTCTCAAGGTAGGATGACTTCTCTTCTTGATATTGCTTTAGCCTTTGTGGATCATTATAAGCTTATTTTTCAAGCACAACAAGTTTCTTTATAATGTTAGATGGCGCTCCAACAATGTACCAATGTTGTTCCTACTAAGTTGTTTGCTTATGATAAACTTCTTTGTGAGGTTCCTCTTTCATTTGATGAGCTTCATATTGCTCTTATAACTATGTTAGATGACAAGCCCTCTAGTCTTGATGGCTTTCCATGTGAATTTTATAAAGGCACTTGGAATTTTATAGGACTTGATCTGCTCAATGTCTACAATGAAACATTAGCCAATAATTATCTGGGTAATATTATCAATTGTGGAAATATTAAATTTATTTCTAAAGTAGGAAATATTGAGCTTATCACCAGTTGGTGATGTATTACTTTGCTTAATGTCTCTTACAATATTTTGGCTAAAGCTTTAGCTCTTCGTATTCACAACATTCTCCCTATGATTTAAATATTGAAGCAAATGGGTTTCATTAATGGGCATTACATCTTGGATAATCTTATTTTTGTTTGGGAAGGTTTAGAATAGGCTCGTATCTCTGGACAAAAGCATATTTTTCTTAAACAAGACTTTAAAAAATCTTATGATCATATTGAGTGGCTTTTCATTCTTTCCATGCTCCAAGCTCTCAGCTATGGCCCATTTTTTATCAAGGTTGTCAATATATTATTTGTTTATGCTTTAGCTTGTCTTACTATTAATGGACTTAGGTCAAAGAATTTTGGTTTGTTTCGTTCTATTTTCAAGGGTTTTCCTTTGGCCCCCTCGCTTTATATCCTTGCTATTGAAGCTTTTGGGTATCTTCTTATCAATCAAACATCTAAGGGGTTGATAAAATACATTATTTTACGTAATATGTCCACCCAACTTATTAATGGGCACTTTACAGATGATTATTTTTTCATTATCAATGAGGATGAGGTTTTCATTTCAACTACTTTGATTTTTTTGGACACTTTTTGTAAGATCTTGAGATCCAACATCAAATTGTCTAAGTCCCTTTATTTTCGCCCAGCTTCTTCTTTTGTGCCTGCTTGGCTTAGATATTTCTCATGGTATTGGCTTCAAAGGGGTGAGTGTTTTAAGTTCTTAGGAATTGCCTTTGCTTTTGACATCTCATCGTCTCAACTCTAGTAGTATGTCATTGACAGAATTGAAAAGAAGATTTCTTATTGGGTCTCATGTCCCATTTTTCTTGTTGACAAGTTTCAGGTTTGCACAAAGATTCTTGCTACCACCCATGTTTATTACTCCTCCTATTGGGCCTCTTCTAAGAATTCTTATAATAAGTTGGCTAGACTCCTTAGGGATTTTATTTGGGCCAAGGGGAAGAATTCACATGGTTTTCATCGAGTTGCTTGGGATATTTTTTGCACACCTATTGATAAGGGTGGGATGGATTGTTGATATTTTCATGTAAAGCATTTCTCTATGTGATAAGTCGGTGGTTAAAGCTATGGAAGGCCTTGAAGCCTAGAAGGATTTGATTCATCATTGTATTTCTTAAAGGCTACCTTATGAACATAAATCTTGGGCTAATATTGGCCTCCATTCTCTCATAGTTACTTTTTATCTAGTTAAGATTCAGGTTTCCTTTGTTGTTAAAAGTATTTGGTAAGCTTTGGAGGTGGTGAAACCTCATTGTCTTTGGATTGGTGATGGTTTTCGTAATGGTATTTCATTCAATTATCAGAATATCTGGTGGTCTCCTATTCTATCTAACTCTTCAATTCTTATTGTTGATATGATTAAAGCTTTGAGATTGTTTTGCAAGGGATTCTGCTATATTAATGAATTAGTGCACTCCCGAGACTGGATTCCTTGGCATGATCTCAAATGGAAATTTAATATTTAAAATTTAGATCTTCCTTATATTCATAAGATTCAAGAGCTCATACATGATGTCATGCTTCATAAGCTCAATATCCAATCCTCAAATGCCTGGTGGAGGGATTGGCAATGGAATGTGGATACTCCTTTCAAGAACTACTCTTCTTCCTTGCTTTATTAGGTTCTTAGTTCTGTTTTCCCTAGTGTATATAAAATAAATGAGTTATGGAAGACTCACTCTACCTCCTATACTTGGATTGCTCATTTGAACCATATCTGGTAGTCTAACCTTGAACCCAAGATTACCTTTTTCTCTAGTCTCTTATTTATCAAGGGCTTCCTAAGAGAGAGACTTATTAGGGTTGGTCTTCCTAACCCTAAGTGTCCAGCTTATGGTTGTTTTGAAATTTTCAAACATCTATTTTGGTTTTTCCCTCATGCTTAGTATGCTTGGTCTTGGATTCACTCATTGTTCAAGCCCTTTCATCCTAAATTTTTTAGATGGTAGATGATCTTTTTTAGAAGCAGTTGTTGGCTTGCCTATATTGCTGATATGTGGAATTTGTTTCATGCTATTATTTTGTTTCAAATTTGGAAAGCTAGGAATGATGTTGTCTATTCCAGAGATTCATTTTCTAGTCATTTTTCCTTACATGAAAATATTACAATATTTTCTGCTATTATTGTTGAGCTCCATTCATAGGCCTCCAAGTTGAATCATGAGTTGGTACATTTGATAAATCTTGTCAAGTTCAGGCATGAGGTTCCATGAATTATCAATGTCGATGACCTTACACCTCGACCTGTAATTTTTCCAGCTCACATTTTATTGTAACCTCTCTTATTTTTTACAAAATATAATTGTTGGTTCTAATAAAAAATTCTAAACATAAAATATATAATAATTGTATAAAATTATATAAATATAATTATATATATAACTATCAATATATTTAAAAGAGACACATAACTTGATGCAGTGGCTAAACATGTTGTTCAATTTGAGATGGGTGAAAATGATTCCATGGGTAGATGGGTTCTCCAATCTAGGAGGGGTGCAAAATAATGCATCAAGATGTGTTGGTCAGTGTGAGATGGGTGAAAATGATTCAGTGGCTAGACAGGTTCTTCAGTCCAGTACATGTGCAAAATGATGTCACGACTAGACAGGTTTTTTAGTCTAAGAGGAGTACTTTCGTTCGTGACCTGTGTTCAAGTTTGTGTCGATTATTCTAGTCTGTGATGGGTGATCCAGTTCGTTATGGGTATTTCGATCTATGATGAGTACTCTAGCTTTTGTTAGGGATTTCAATCTGTAATGGGTATTCTAGTTTGAGATGAGTACTTCAATCTGTTATGGCTATGATAGATGCTTCATATCGACTCTTGGTATTTCTCCCCTACAACTTGCACACATAACGCAACAAATATACACACAAAGCCTGCACATACTGAGTATAAAGACACAATACCAATTTGTTAGGAATGAAAGACAATGTTTTATTATTGATGAAATGGTTAGATTACAACAAATCCTTGAGTGACTCTCAATTCCCTCTCTTTCCTAACCTTTGTCTCCTCTCCTTCTCAACATCCCCTCTAAAGATACTCCTACGGTTATTTATACTTTTCTTTGTCTGATCGATTCATCTTCCTTTTATACTTTCCTTTTTCTGAATGATTCACCTTCCTTTCATCGGATAGTATATCCACATCCGATAAATAATAATATTATGTTACTCATATATACACCATATGATAAGATTTGAACTTTAAAATTCAAATTAAGTTCATAACAATTTATAATCTTATATTACTTTAAATAAAATAATGTAGTTTTTATTTATGCTTGTAATAGGTATCCTTTTATATATATATTCCTTTTGGTTGGTGTTGACGTCGTAAAGATACATTAATTATTTATAGCCTCTCGAAAGGTTAAGAGGCATTTGTACATGTTTGTGGATGTTGTTGACGTCGTAAAGATACATTAATTATTTATAGCCTCTCGAAAGGTTAAGAGGCATTTGTACATGTTTGTGGACAAAAAAGAAGCAAGGTAGATATGGTAGAAACTAAAACTAAAAGTAATTACACGCAAATCAAAGTTCAACTCAAGGTATTATTCAGGGTTTATGAAGCTAATATCTAGTTTAAATAAAACACGAATTTTTATAAAGATGTTATTTTCCTGAATGAGAGTTGGTTTATTCTTATTCGCTCTCTAAAAGTCTAATGGACGTTTAAGCGGCAGTTTCGAAAACTCTATTGGCTTTCAGTTTGGCATCCGTACACAAATATAATTTGAGATGGCAATTCAAGTATTACGGTTGGCATCCCCAACAAAAATATAATTTTAAATGCCCACACAAACTATCCTGGTCTTCCATTGGAAGATTAATAACAAATAGAAGTCCACGCTGGAGGATGGAGATTATCCACGTGACATAAAGCCCGTAGTAGGTCGAAAAGATAGCAGCGACGCGGACGTGACATGTAGACGTATTTGTCTTCTATATATATCTGAAGAAGTAGATAGAGAATGAGTAGTTATACACAATAGAGATCCAGCGATTAAATTGACATGTAGACGTATTAGTCTTCTACATATCTGTATTAGTCTTCTACATATCTGAAGAGCTCCAGCAATTAAATTGACATGTAGACGTTTTTGTCTTCTACATATCTGAAGAAGTAGATAGAAAATGAGTATTTATACACAATAGAGGTCCAGCGATTAAATTGTAAAGTTGAGTAATAAAGGTAAAACTTTTGGAACATCCTTCAAATTTTATTAAGGATTTTGGTTGTAAATATCAATAACACTATCGTCTTCTGGCCTTAAAAGAATGAAAACCAGATCCTGGATTGCATGGAATCGATTTAAACCGAGAAAACGCACCACAATATGAATACGGAATTCATGTCAACTCTTGGAAGGATAAACGAATCGAAAGACAGAAGCATTCACGAAAAGCATTAGATGTTTAGACACGGGATAAGCAAGACACTCCTTTAATCTAATCCTTCTCTCCTTCCGTCGGGACTTCCTGGGTCGATGTCACTATAAATATCGATTAAGGTCTTCAGTAAGGCTATAGCACCTTTGTATTAACCTCCGTGTTGCAGCAAAGTGTACAATTAAGCCGGGGAAAAGTTTTTCCATAGGTTTCACAATGCCAACATTTCGAATTCAGTATATGATGGTGGTAATGTTGAGTATGTGGTCATGGGATGCTGCGGGACAGGCTGTGAAGCCGGGAAGATGGAGGGTTCTGATAGAGAAAGGGGGAGTCTCCGCTATGCATATGACCACCACACACAAAAACACTGTGGTCATGTTCGACCGCACCAACTTCGGGCCGTCGCAGCTGCTCCTGAACAACAACCGTTGTCGAGACAATCCGCAGGATCAGGAGCTCACTCACGACTGTTGGGCTCATTCCATAGAATATGACATCGGGGCCAACAGGATCAGGCCTCTCATGATATTCACCGACACGTGGTGTTCCTCCGGAGCCTTCGCCGCCAACGGCACGCTCGTTCAGACTGGCGGGTGGAGGGACGGCGCCAGAGTCATCCGTTACTTTGTTCCGTGCTCCGACGACTCCTGCGACTGGAACGAATCGCAGGCTTCGACTCTTCTCGTCAATCGCTGGTACGCCGCCAACCAGATCCTTCCTGACAACCGCATCATCGTGGTGGGAGGCACTGGCCAGTTCAACTACGAGTTCGTGCCCAAGAGGCCCGGTGAAGGGACATTCGCCCTGCCATTCCTCACCCAGACCAGAACCAGCAGCCAGGTGGAGAACAATCTGTACCCGTTCCTGCACCTCTCCTCCGACGGGAACCTCTTCATCTTCGCCAACCGGGATTCCATTCTCCTCGACTACAAAAACAACGTGGTGGTGAAGACCTTTCCGAGGATGCCGGGGGACGGCCCCCGCAACTACCCGTCGACGGGCTCCTCAGTGATGCTGCCGCTCTCCGCCTCGGACGGCTTCTCCAAGGTGGAAGTCCTCGTCTGCGGTGGATGCCCTGACAACGGCTTCGCCGCGGCCAATGCCAATAATTTCACCGACGCCCTGCGCAGCTGCGGGAGGATGGTCATCACGGACCCCAATACCGGGTGGAGCATGGAGGACATGCCGGGACCCAGAACCATGTCGGACATGCTCATTCTTCCCAACGGAGAAATAATCATCATTAACGGAGCGCAGAAGGGCGTCGCCGGCTGGGACATGGCCACCACCCCGGTCTTGACTCCCTATCTCTACAGACCCAACGCGCCTGCCGGGCAGCGTTTCTTCGTGCTGGCGGCCACCGGCATTCCGAGAATGTACCACTCCACCGCCAACGTGCTGCCCGACGGGAGAGTCCTGTTGGGCGGCTCCAACCCGCACTTCGCTTACGTCTTCACGGGAACGAACTTCCCGACGGAGCTCCGTTTGGAAGGCTACAGCCCTTACTATCTGGAGAACGTCTACTCGACCCTTCGCCCCCAGATAACCTCTGTGTCTGCCACTTCCATGGCCTACGGCGCCACCTTCACCGTCATCTTCTCAGTGGCGGCGGGTCTCCTCAGCGACAGCGTGGTCGTCTTCAACATCTACGCGCCGCCCTTCACCACCCACACGACGTCACTTAGCCAGAGGATGCTCTCTCTTTCCTCCTCCACGCCCACTCCGGTTCCCAACACCACGAACGTCTATAACTCCTCTGTGGTGGCTCCACCCACGGCCGTTGCTGCGCCTCCGGGATATTACATGCTCTTCATTGTCAACGGCGGTATCCCTAGCAAAGCCCAGTGGATACAGCTCTCCTGATCTTGCTGCCGTACCCATAAATCCCACCTCCAGTATTTTCATGTGTTGTAATATGCCTCGTTGGTTCCGATGATCCATTTCCATCCGTGCGTTTGTGTGGTCTAAATCAGCTGGACTACAATGCTGTTAGCATCGTATCATATTCGTCTTCTGTAATAAATATGCAAAAATTAACAATCGAAAAACATTCCAAAATAGAATCCACATGTATTTAAGAGCCCCTACATCGTATGACAACAGTAATTATATATGCACCTCACAACTCAATTTCCGAATTTGTCATTTACGAAGTTTACGATCCTTTGCTCCAATCATAACCTATCTACTCTTTCTTTTATCCTCCAATATATGTGGTTAAAAATCACAAATCCGAAGTTCTGAATAACAAATAAATTAGCCTTCGTAAATCTCCAAGTCGAAGAGAATGTCACTTTCTTCGTTTATCTCTAAGCTTGCACCTCTAAATTTTTATTCTAATTTGGTAACTATATCAATGTGAAATTATTAGTCACACAACGTTAAATATAATAAGAATAAAGAATCCCACGGATTATTCCTATCCCATTGGTTGTGTGGATTAATATGCAATTATTAATGTACTTGCAATAAATATAATAAAGCTGAAGAATCTCACGCAAATGATTATTAATACATACATGTTATCTTAAGAAAAAGGACAATAGAGATGAAGAATCTCATATAAATGGTTAAAGGTTTACGTCGGTTTAGGTCTCTAAACTTTTTATCATAAATTAATATGAGATTATTAATCAAACATACATTACATAAAAGATACTAAAAATAAAAACCTTAAATTAAATTAATAGGTTATTAAATATTAATACAATCACACTAAAAAAAAATAAAAGTGGGTAATCCAACATTAATAATTAATGTATACATAAACAACACTATCTAAACACAATAAAATTGAGATATCTTACATATCCATTGCTAAAGAGTTTTACAAGTTGTGAAATTATCATTACACTAATTAATATATTAAAATATCATAATAAATTTACGAGAAAGTAAACTGTCAAATTACCTTAGTTATTCAGAATTTAATAAATTACGAGATTATAATGATTTGATTATTGTGAGAAATTATTATGACCAATGCAGAGGTTTGAGCATTCTCTTCTCAATCATGATTTCTGGTAAAGCCTAAAGTTATGATTATCAATAGAGAATTTAACACATAACCACCATACACCTACCCCTCACCTCAATTACACTAATTAATATATTAAAGTATAATAAATTTGTAGGAAAGTGAAAAATAAACTACCCATACCAAAAAATTTAATAAAGATAAATAATTTTTTATAAAATGAACCTACAATCTACAACCTAGGAGTTTGACAAGTAATTAGGGACTACATTGATTGTTATTTAGATATAGTTCGGCTTGAACAGTGCAATGAGACATTGTCTTCTTAATTGTGGTGGATTTTTCTACAAACAATCCTTTGGAATTCCTTGGTTACCTATTAACATGTATTTGGCAGAGTACACAATCACGTGTTTCAATTGTTGTTCCAAATTTCGAGTTTTCATTTACGTCGGATACAAGAGAATAGACAATATTTGAATGCAGGTGCTCTGTGACGTGTGAGCAACCTTAATTCCAAGACAAAAGCTTATTATATCTTCACTGTAATATAAGAGAACGACTAGATTACCTTAAAGGATGTCAAGTATCACAGTTGTGGCCCGGGGACTAAATTATTTGAAACGATAAAAGCACAGCGAAGAGCAAAGAATCGACTGTTGCGCGCACTAAATTATTTTATGATCCCTGAAAGGAAAGTGGATTAAATCTTGTTAAACTTGATACGTGATAAGTTTGCGCTAGATTCAATTGATACTTTTCTTGGCCGGGTCCTAACAACCGACACATGCTATGAAAAAGGAAGGTACGAAGCGCCTGGTCGATTTATATTATTTTCTTTGGACGGCGGAGATATGGAATGGAAAAGAAAATGGAGTTTGGAACACGCCTCTAGATGGTGTGCTAGCATGATTTCTTGATTAAGAATGATGTTGGAAAAAATTTTCCACTCCTTTTCCAAAAGAGTTGTTAAGAATTTTAGATTAAAGTAACACGAGAATTGATATATATATATATATAAAACGACAAGAGAATTGATTTATTTATATATATATATATATATATATATATATATATATATATATATATATATATAAAACGACAAGAGAATTGATTTATTTTTATATTTATATATATATATATATATATATATATATATATAATTAATGGGAAAGTATAATAGTAGAATAATTGGATTCGTTTTTTTTTTTTAAATAAAAGTCTAACTTTTAATTAATTTAAAAAATATTTTACAACATGGGTCTTATCCAAAAGTGGCATCTTTTTGGGATGGTTTCCACAAATAAAAATATATATATATTTTACAACCAAAAAAAAGAATAGGTGGACAGGCACACCTCAATATGTAGTCACACTAACTTAGGTGGAGTTATGCAGCGTTACTCAAAACAAAAAAAAATTAAACCCGTCACCAACCACAACACCAAAAAGCATGCATTAAATAATGTCAATCATGGAGGTATGCTCATGAGGTGAATGTCCATCACCTGCCAGATGCTAACAACCGATATTAGAAGGAATGGAAATGAGCCACCCATCCTCCCAAGGCGTGCCAACATTATCACTTGTACCAAAACCATCAATGCCATCAGAGACAAGATCGATAAGGTTGTAATAGAAGACACTCGAATGACCGTACATGCAACATTACCCTGGTGCTGCATAAGAGCACGAAGACGCTCCACCTCTATATGAACTTTCTCCACTTGAAATAAAATTTGGAGCCAAAAATTAGATTAAACTATGCACTTATCAGCAATTGAAAATTCATCTGAACTATTCTGCTGAGAAAAGAGAATTTTATTACGAGTTTTCTAAATATGAAAGAGCACACTAATGCGAAGAATGTTCCACACTTCCAACAAGGTTAAGGAAAAATCTGGTGGGTCATCAAAAAAACCATGATGCCAGGTGAATGAACTGGCCATATGAGGCTGAAAGAAGGTCTCAAGCCAATCCCAGGTTATTCGAGTTTTCTTGCATTGCCAAAATGATGAAGTGGGTCCTCTAGAGCACCACAAAAATGATAGGAAGGATTCTATTTTCCAAGGTAGTTTAATCTTTGTCCAAGAGGAAGACTATATGATAAGAGACTCCAAGAAAAGAAAGTCTGTTTGGGTTCAATATATCCTGCCCAAGACATTTAAAATATTAGACTCCAACGAGTTTGAGTGGAAAGAAGATCCCATCGGGCATTGAGTCTTTAAACCATACAAACATTGAAAGTAAGCCAAGCATACCCTAACTTAGGATTGTAAGTAAAAAGTGGGGTTTTCTTAAACCATCCCCAATCAGACCACCAAGGCTTTTGAGAATGTCTACAGATCATGGGCAAAAGGAAAAAGGTGATACAATCCAAAACAGTGTCATAAGTAATTTTATCATCTGGCCACAGACCAAACAAACTCCTAAAATCATCCCATGGGATCCAATCACTAGAATGTATCAAAAAAATGTCTGCCACTATTGAAATCCCTTTCCTAAAGAATCATTGAGCATGAATCCATTGCACGAAATCAAGAGGGGAACCTTGAAGAGTAATAAAAGGTGACCACCAAACATTATAAGTGGAAATAAAAGAACCTTTCTGATGCCCATCCCCTAGCCAACTCAACCAGGGCTTAATTTTATCCCAAGCCCTCCATATGCTCTGAATGACAAAAGAGCCTTGACTTTTAACTGGGATAGGAGCAACCAGGAGGGATTGAAAATTCATACCTTTCCAAGCCTTCTTGCCAAGATGCAAACCAGTGGAGATGCAATGCAGAATGAGAAATTTTTGAGCTTTAGAACCACTTAAGGCTTGAAGAGTCCATCTAGCATATAAAGCAAAACCTTATCTTTGATAATCATGCAATCCCATACCTCCAATTTTTTTGGGAAGATAAAATATTTCCCAAGAAACTCTTTGAAACCCTCGTTTATGTGATGAGTTAGCCCAAAGAAAATCCCTTTAAAATTTTTCTAACTTTTTATAGCAGGCTTCAGAAGGGACCCAATAAGATGAATAGTATACATGAGTAGAAGCAATAATTTTGGAATACACCTAAATCTTACTAGCTAGAGTAATTTTTTTGGTGATCCAAAAGGAAATTTTTTTCTCTACTTTTTGTAAAACATAATTCCGGAAGATAGCAGGGGGAACTCTTGAAAGAAAATGGGATGCCAAGGAATTTAAACATCTCCCCTGGTTGGATCCAATGCCATTGGAAGCTTTCAAGCCAAGGTTGGAAGGTCCAAAGAGGATTGCTTATAGCATGAAGTCTTCCTCCATTGAATGCTATATCCTGATGCATTATAAAAAATATCCAGGCAATCTAGAGCCTGTTTGATAGAGCGTTCATCCTCATAAAGAGTAAAAAAAGAATCATCTGTAAAATGTTGGATAATTTGCTTTTTTGTTGTTTTTACCCAAGATAAATGTTGGATATGTTGCAGGAGACCTATGATGGCTTAGGAATCTATAATTAAACAAATATTCATGCTAAATATTTGATTGAAAACTATTTTCAATTTGATACCAAAGAAAAAAATAAAAAATGCACCTTTCCTCGGTGTCTAAGGCATGGATTAAAGAGAACTAGAAACAAATTTCAAGTTGTAGATCAAATCAGAGAAGCCTCCTTAGTAAAACAAAAAAATAGTTTAGAACTCAAGGAATATTAATGCTAAGGAACACCCCAAACATAGATCCACTATGGAAACCCTTTTCAAGGGTAAGGACTTCAAGTATTTGGGCCTAAAAATTAATTTTAGGGATGCCCTCCATGGTGGATAGTCCCAAAATAATGTTAAAATTAATATCAAGGCTTCTCATAGACCTATAGGAATTCTTGAGATGGATCCTAGAAAAACTAATTCAATATGTCTAAGAGCAATTGATAGAACCCCAATTGTTAAGCTAAAAATGAACGATATTCAAGATGACATAGAATATAAGGATAGAAGATGACTGATTTTTATTTCTTGGATTTTCATTCAAGCCTTTTTGTGTTCTAAGTGTAGGATACAAAATACTAGAAAGCACAATATGAGACATAATTATTTGTTTATCACAATGGTTATTTTATTATTTTGTTGCTAATGATGAAGATAGAGAGAAAATATTTTAAGGGGGTCCTCGGTTCTTTGAAAGGGTGGGGATTTTCCTGAATACCTAACATACTAAATTTAAAGTTGAATAAGAGATGCCTTTTACAAGACCTATGTGGGTTAGACTCTTTGGTCTCCTAGTTAAATTTTTGAATATGGGTGTATTTTCTACAATAAACAATTCCCTTGGAACTTTCATGATAATTGTTGACTATACACATAAATTGGAACACATTATTTATACTTAAATTTGCGTCTTAATGGATTTCAACAAACCCCTTCCACAAAATATCTCATTATAATTTAGGTAGGACACTTACAAGCAGGTGGTGAACTATGAGAACATTCCTTTTCATTATAGAATATGCTATGAATATGTTCATTTGGATAGTGTGTATCCAAATAAGATTCCAGATCAAAAGAAAGAGGACACAAACTTAGAATATTTTCAAATGCCTAATAAGAAGAATACAATAAAAAACAAATAGTTATGAAGGATCAAGTGATGTTCTTAACTAATATGATTGGAATTCTTTCCACTATTAACGTCCTGGGTGAGTAAGATGACATAATGAAGATATAAATCTTAGAAATATAATTTAAATATGCAATGAAGGACTCATAGACAAACCTAAAAATCAAAGGTTTTTAATATAAAAATAAAGGAGAAAACATAGACAAGAAGAACAATATTTTAAATGCTAAAACTTTAAGTAATTTAGACCCTAAGATATACTTTCTCCAACCTTCTAAAAATGCTTTGGTTATGTATACACATACTTCAAGGTTAGAAGTTATCCTAGATTAAATTAGGAAAAGAAAATAAATAGGAAAAGAAATGAAGATGGACACTAACCAAAAGGTAAGTCATAAGACTAATCACATCATATGGTAAAAGAAGGTGAAAATCTTGTAGAGGAAGGTAATATTAATGCCCTTACTAACATCTTTAACCTATTATTATTGAAGATCATCACTTGGAATATTAGAGGACTCAAAGAGAGTCTTTCAAAACAAAATAAAATTGGAAGAACTATTTAGACAAACCAACCACATCTGGTTTTCCTTTAGGAAATAAAGATGTCTATAAGGTGAATTGAGTTAGTTATAAGTAAAATTTTTTATCTAGGAAAGTGGTTTCCCTCAACTCCCATGAGGCTTCTAGGAGCATTTCTCACATCAAGGAACCAAAATATATTATTATTCACCATATGGTTGGTAGCTGGGATCTGTTGGTTTTGGCTGCACAAAGTAGATAATGTAACTAAATTATGCTCTGCTTGACTATTTACACTCTAATTGATTTGGAGGAAGAGAAAAGATAATGAAAGGATATAACTTATATTATATTCTATTTTACTAAATCTTTGGTCTTGATCAAAGGAGACTTCAATACCATCCTCTCTTTGGATGATAAGAGGGGGGGAAATTGGAATTTGGATGGTAGCTCAAATCTCATGAATGAATATATTGTAAACCTTCACCTTGTGGACATCTGGCTAGATAATGACCCCATGGCTTGGTCTAATAGAAGGAAAAGCTTTTGTATCATGGAAATATTGGATATGTTCATGTTCTTTAAAAATTTATTAATCCATGAACACAATCCTAAGGTGAAAAATCTTAATAATATTGGTTTGGGTCATTATCTAGTTATGGTTGAAATATGGAAAACCAAGGTTAGTTTCTCACATTTTCAATTTCAGTCAGTGTGGCTCATATATAGTTCATTCAATCCCTTGAGTGTGGTAATGGTGATAGGAAGGTAAACCATGGTATGAAACTAACATTTTTTACTTTACCAAAAGGTTGCAATACATCAAATCTAAAATCAAGATTTAGAATTGGAAGCAGTTTGGAGATGTTAAAAAAAAATAAGAAGTGATTGATTAGATTGAATATTTGAATGATCAAATTCATTTATATGGCCTAAGTGAGAATAAAATTATAGATGAAATTAGAATCATAGTGTAGTCATAGGAATGGATAAAAAAAGAATAGATTTTATGGAATCAAAAATATAGGATCTAATAGCTCAAAGAATGAGATTAGAATAGAAAATTATTCGACAAATCTCTTCAAACCTACAAATTGCACAACTTTATTTCTTCCCTAAAATTATCTTATAGAGACTCTATCCACACTTGGAATGGCATGAAGTCTGTCGTAGTCAACTACTTTTCCAAATTGTTCACTACTGTATCTCTTAACTCAACTTCTTAGTTGAATGTCCTTCAAATGATCCCTACTCTTATCACTTTTGAGAACTCTATTTTAACTACACCAGTTACTATCAATGATATTAAACATGTAGTTTTTAAATTACAAAAAAGGAAGATCCCAGGGCTTGATGGTTTTTCCATCAAATTTTACTAAGAATTCTTGGATATTCTTTATGTTGATTTATTAGAGGTGGTTGAAGAAGCTAGGAAGTCCAAGGACATTATTAAGGTAATCAGTAAAACTTGTATAGCTCTAGTCCCAAAGGCACATGATGTAAAATATATCAACATCGATAGCTTTATGTAATGTTCTTCTCAACATAATTAGCAAGATCATGGTAGAGAGGCTAAAACCTTTTTTGTATAAGATTATTTCCATTTAATGAGGAGATTATGTGGAAGGGAAACAAATTATGGATGAGATAGTTCTTTCTTAGGAAGCCATCCCTTCCACGGAAGCATAGAAATATTATTCAATTTTCATCCATTTAGACCTATCCAAATATTATGATAAAGTGGATTGGCACTTCCTTGTCAAAATTATGAGGTAATTTGGATTTTCTCAAGATTAGATAGTTGGAATTACGGAATGTATCTCTTTGGTATCCTACTCAGTTCTTATCAATGGACGCATGTCATAGTTATTCCCAGATTCCAAAGGTATTAGGAAGGGTAAACCACTCTCCCCTTATTTATTTATCATTCTTGCTATATGCTTGGTTAGGAATATGACCAAAAAATAGAGAAAATATAACGCTTGATAAAGTTACCATTTCTCATAGAGCTAGGCCTACATATCATCTTCAATTTTTTTATGACTCTAGTTTGTTAGGTGAATCTACGATTAAGGAAGCCGATACTATTAAACATATTACTCACTATTTATCTAATGTTATGGCACAATTGATCAATGAAGATAAATCAAAAGTCATTTTTTTCAATACTCTCCTAGATAGGGATCCATGGTTTTAGGTAAATTAAGAATAAGAAGGCCTCTCTCTTGATCACTTATTTAGTTATTCCTATCAACATCCAGAGACATAAAATTGGAATTGGTTGCTGGATAAAATCAAGGAGAAAATTGGAAAGTGGACCAATAGGTGGCTTTCATCTTGGGGTAGAATTACCTTGGTAAAATTAGTGCTTCAATCTATACCTATTTATGTTTCTACAATGTTGAATATCCAAAAGGCAATTCTTTAAAAACTAGATACAATAAATCAATAGTTCCTCTAGAGTGCTATTAAGGAGAAAAGAAAATAGAAATGAGATACTTTATGCCTTCCCAAATAGGAAGGGCAGTTAGGATTTTGATCTGCTATAAAAATAATAAGGATTTACCTGCAGTATTGGAGGATTTTGAATAACGCTAATGCCCTTGGACCAATAATATTTTTGCTAAATATGCTAAAAATAAAAGTCCTAAAGATCTTATTCACTATCAACTGCCTACCAGAGGTTCCGCCATTTAGGTGGTTCTTAGAACAAGTGAGGATTTGATAAAGAAGAAGTTGTTTTGGATCATTCATAATGGTCAACAGGAAATATCTTAATTTATGTAATTTTTTTCTCTTCTCTTTTCTATCCCATAGATCTTATTGTGTCTTCCATGGCTGAAAGTAAAAATATTTTATTTCATTTCATAAATAGCAATTATGAATATGTTACTTGATAGGATTTAAATCTATACGTCTCTACATTAGAAGCCATTTTTTTTAACTTCTTAAACTCGTGTTATTTGGTAATATAATAAATCGTATTAGGTATATAAATAAAATGAATTTAATTAAAATTGATCTTCAATATATATTTTTAAAAAGATAATTCTAATATTAAAAATAAAAAAATGGTTTGATCCTTGTCAAGGATAACTTCACCATAGTTACTTAGGGCTAGGACCATGTTTACTAGGTTAAAAATAATAAAATTTAGGTGCAGTCTTTGGGTTATTAGGATGACATAAATTGACCCTCTATATATAGTTTTTTAGGCTTAATAGGGATGTAAGATTAATAGTGCTTCTAATGCTTCCTTCCTATTTAAAATGTAGATCAAAGAACTCCTCACATTAATTATTAGAGACTATAAAGAGAGAAATATTTATGATTTCTTAATCAAAATTCTAAACATATTGAAGACAAAGTTGGTCGTATCCCGATGCGTTGGTATGCTGGAGAGCATGAGGCTTGGTTTTCTTAAACATAGATGGGATTTTTTTTATCCCATTTTTTTCTAGCGTAATTGCACACCTCCAAATTGGTTCACATGGTCCATTTTTTGTGTGGGTGATGACAAAGTCTGCAAGCACCTTGATCAAGTTATGATGTTAGAGCAAAAATATGTTTTATTCCCCTTCATCAATAACAATATTTTGACGATCAAGGATCAATTCCTATTATCAGATTATTTTCCAATTTCCTTTCAAATTGAGTGGAGTGGTTGCCAATTTAATTTTCTATGCAATCAATTTTATTTAAAAACTTATTTATTGTAGACACCAAAACAACACCAATTCGATTATGTGACTACAAACACCGATCACATTGACACGCACAGCCCCAAGGGCAGCCCCCAGAGGTTAAAAAGTGGTCCTAACTACTCTCACAGCGAGTTTTGGGAATTCAGAGATCAATTTGGCACCTTCTAGGCACTTTGCTCGGAATTTGTCCCTCCTTGGGATGAATTCAAAATGGGATCCGTCCTCCCATGGGACGAATACAGAATCCGCTCCAGGGTGGAACAAATTCTAGGTTCAATGGGTAAAAAGAGAAATTATGCCAAATGGCGGCCAAGGACAGTCAATTAATGCTCCTTGCCTTGCATGCGTGCGTAGGTGAGTAAATTGGACATTAGAGGACTGTCACAAGGGTAGTCATGGAAGCCCAAGTCAGGGAGGAATCTCCTCCCTCTTGGGAAGGCATGGCCGCCAAGTGGTGCCCTTGCATGCCCATCCAAAGATACCCCATTGGGTCTATAAATTGGTGAGATCCCTCAAGTGCTAAGAAAAATATATTCTTTTGAGGTGCTTTATATGTTTAGTACTTTATATCAAAAAATTCTTGCTAAGACCCTTGTTATCATTCTAATCCTTATTTAGTTGAAAGGAATTAGAAATTGAATACTATTACGAATAATAAAAAAATATCTTAATGATCAGTGCATAATCTAAACTTCCTCGATCAAAAAACTAACAATATTATCTTAAGATGCCAATCCTTCATTATAAAAAAAAAAATCTCATTTATTTAATTTATTTTTCCCTTCTCTTTTCCATTCCATAAATCTTATTATATCTGCCCTAACCCAAAATAAAAATATTTCATTTCAATATGTTGCTTAATATGATTTGTTCCTATACTTTTCCATTCCATAAATCTTATTATATCTCCCCTAACCCAAAAAAAAAATATTTCATTTCAATATGTTGCTTAATATGATTTGTTCCTATAGGTCTCTAAACCAGAAGCCCACGTTTTTAACTACTTAAAGAATTAAGTAGCTGTGCTTGCAAGAGTAGACCTTCAGGATGCATATCAAAGTTCTTTTATTCTTGTTCGCTCTCTATAGAAGTCTAATGGAGGCTTTAAGCGGCAATTTTGAAAACCCTATTGGCTTTCAGTTTGACATCCGTACACAAATATAAATTGAGATACCAATCCAAGTATTACGCTTGCATCCCCAACAAAAATATACTTTTAAATGCCCTGATAAACTATCCTGGTATTTCATTCATTGGAAGAATAATAAAAAGTATAAGTCGATGGTCGAGGACGATGGAGATTGGCCACGTGACATAAAGGCCGTAGTAGGTCGAAAAGACATTTGTCTTCTATATATCTGAAGAAGTAGATAAAGAGGGACGTCATTATACGTTTTAGTGGTAGAGTTTGAGTGGTTTAAAAAGGATGCTTCATAAATAAAAGTTTAAAGTTTTACTCTTATATATTTATAACCTCACTGTCGATAAAAGCTATTTACTTTAGCTTGGAAACGAAAACCAGATCATCGATTGCACGGAATCGATTTAAACCGACGAAAAGCACCACAATATGAATACGGAATTCATGTCAACGATTGGAAGGATAAGCGAGTCGAAAGACATAAGCATTCACGAAAAGCATTAGATGCTTAGACACGGGATAAGCAAGCAACTCCTTTAATCAAATCCTTCTCTTCTCCTTCCCCGGTACTTCCTATACCTATTTAAGTTTCTGCAATGTTGAATATCCCAACTCGAGACTTCCTATACCTATTTATGTTCCTGCAATGTTGAATATCCCAAAGGTAGTTTTTTTAAAAATGAGATCAAATCAATTAATATTTCCTCTAGAGTGCTATTAAAGAGAAATGAAAATGGACGTTCATAAAATGGGATACTTTATGCCTTCCCAAACATGAAAGGAGGTTAGGACTTTGATCTGTTATAAAAAATAATAAAATAATAAGGATTTACTTGTAGGAGGAATTTTGAATAACCTTAATGCCTTCTGGACTAATAATCTTTGTGTTAAATATGCTAAAAACTTTATCATTTTGGCGGTTTTTAAGACAAGTGAGGATTTGATAAAAAAAGTTATTTTGATCATTCATAATGATCAACAGAAAAATCTTAATTTATGTATTTTTTTTTCTCCTATTTTCTATTTTATAGATCCTATTGTGTCTCTAAAAATATTTCATTTCATAAATAACAATTATGAATATGTTACTTGATAGGATTTAAACCTATAGGTCTCTACATTAAAAGCTAAAGTTTTGAACTGCTTAAACTCATGTTATTTGGTGGTAATATAATAAATGTATTAATTATATAAATAAAATAAATTTAATTAAAATTGATCTTAAATATATATTTAAAAAAATATAATTTTAATATTAAAAAAGGATGATCCTTGTGAAAGATAGTTTCCCCATAGTTACTTAAGGTTAGGCCCATGTTTACTGGGTTAAAAATGATCAAATTTAGATACAATCTTGGAGTTATTAGGATGACATAAATTGACCCTCTATATATAGTTTCTTAGGCTTAATAGGGATGTAATATTAATAGTGCTTCTAATGTTTCCTTCCTATTAAAAATATAGATCTAAGAACTTCTCATATTAATTTTTAGAGACTATAAAGAGAGAAATAATCATGATTTGTTAATAAAAATTTTAAACATGTTGAAGACAAAGTTGGTCACCTCCCGATGCGTTGGTGTGCTGAAGAGCATGAGGGTTGGTTTTTTCTTAAATGTAGATGGGTTTTTTTATCCCTTTTTTTGCCAATGTAATTACAAACCTCCACCCTAGTTCACATGGTCCAATTTTTGTGTGGGTAATGATAGAGTGTGCAAGTACCTTGATCAATTTTTGATGTTAGAGCAACAATTTTTTATTATCCTCCATCAATAACAATATTATGACCATCAAGGATCAATTCCTATAATCAAATTGTTTTCCAATTTCCTTTAAAATTGAGTAGAGTGGTTGTTAATTTATTTTTCTATGCAATCAATTAGAACACCCTAGCACCAATGCTGCGATTGAGCAAATTTAAAATTTATTACCTTCACCTCCTCACTCTATCAATTGGATTTCTTGGTGGAATGAAGCAATTGTCCATACTACCTCTTTCATATGACAGTTTGGAAAATAGGTGGTACATGTTAGAAAGCATGCTCATTTAGTTGTTATGAAGGAGTATCAACAAAATTTGTGGTTGCTAAAAATTGATCCATATTATCAATAGTTGCAAACCAAGGTTGCTAGTCTTCACCACCAACTTATAGTTCATGAATGACATGAAGCCAGGAGGGCTCAAATTTGGGCTTGTTTGCAGTGGCTGAGGGTTGGTGATTGCTCATCCAAAGCCTTTTTCAAGTCTCTTCATTGCAAGTAGGCTAGGATTTAGATCAAGGCTATTCAAGTTTCTCAAGGTACGACAACTTATCTTCCTGATATTGCTTTAGCCTTTGTGGATCATTATAAGCTTATTTTTCAAGCACAACAATTTTCTTTATAATGTTAGATGACGCTCCAACAATGTACCAATGTTGTTCCTACTAAGTTGTTTGCTTATGATAAACTTCTTTGTGAGGTTCCTCTTTTACTTGATGAGCTTCATAATGCTCTTATAACTATGTTAGATGATAAATCCTCTGGTCTTGATGGCTTTCCATGTGAATTTTATAAAGGCACTTGGAAGTTTACTGGACTTGATCTGCTCAATGTCTACAATGAAACGTTAGCCAATAATTATCTAGGTAATATCTTAATTGTGGAAATATTAAATTTATTTCTAAAGCAAGAAATATTGAGCTTATCACTAGTTGGTGATGTATTACTTTGCTTAATGTCTCTTATAATATTTTGGTTAAAGCTTTAGCTCTTCGTATTCACAACATTCTCCCTATGATTATAATATTGAAGCAAATGGGTTTCATTAATGGGCATTACATCTTGGATAATCTTATTTTTGTTTGGGAAGGTTTAGAATAGGCTCGTATCTTTGGACAAAAGCCTTTTTTTCTTAAACTAGACTTTAAGAAATCTTATGATCATATTGAGTGGCTTTTCATTCTTTCCATGCTCTAAGCTCTCAGCTATGGCTCATTTTTTATCAGGGTTGTCAGTATATTATTTGTTTATGCTTTAGCTTGTATTACTATTAATGGACTTAGGTCAAAGGATTTTGGTTTGTTTCATTATATTTTCAAGGGTTTTCCTTTGGCCCCCTTGCTTTATATCCTTGCTATTGAAGCTTGTGGGTATTTTCTTGTCAATCAAACATCTAAGGGGTTGATAAAAGACATTATTTTACTTGATATGTCCACCCAACTTATTAATGGGCACTTTACAGATGATTATTTTCTCATTATCAATGAGGATGAGGTTTTCGTTTCAACTACTTTGATTTTTTTGGACACTTTTTGTAAGACCTCGAGATCCAACATCAAATTGTCTAAGTCCCTTTATTTTTGCCTAGCTTCTTCTTTTGTGCCTGCTTGGCTTAGATATTTCTCATGGTATTGGCTTCAAAGGGGTGAGTGTTTTAAGTTCTTAGGAATCACCTTTGCTTTTGACATCTCATCCTCTCAAATCTATTAGTATGTCATTGACAAAATTGAAAAGAAGATTTCTTGTTGGGTCTCATGTCCCATTTTTCTTGTTGACAAGTTTCGAGTTTGCACAAAGATTCTTGCTACCACCCATGTTTATTACTCCTCCTATTGGTCCTCTTCTAAGAATTCTTATAATAAATTGGTGAGACTCCTTAGGGATTTTATTTGGGACAAGGGGAAGAATTCACATGGTTTTCATCGAGTTTCTTGGGATATTTGTTGCACACCTATTGATATGGGTTGGATGGATTGTTGATATTTTCATGTAAAGCATTTCTCTATGTGACAAGTGGGTGGTTAAAGCTATTGAAGGCCTTGAAGCCTTGAAGGTTTTGATTCATCATTGTATTTATTCAAGGCTACCTTATGAACATAAATCTTGGGCTAATATTGACCTCCATTCTCTCATATTTGGTGGTCTCCTATTCTATATAACTCTTCAATTCTTATTGTTGATATGATTAAATCTTTGAGATTGTTTTGCAAGGGATTCTGCTATATTAATGAATTAGTGCACTCTTGAGACTGGATTCCTTGGCCCAATTTCAAATGGAAATTTAATATTTAAAATTTAGATCTTTCTTATATTCTTAAGATTCAACAGCTCATACCTTATGTCATGCTTCATAAGCTTAATATCCAATCCTCAAATGCCTGGTGGAGGGATTGGCAATGGAATGTGGATAATCCTTTCAAGAACTACTCTTCTTCCTTACTTTATTAGGTTCTTAGTTCTGTTTTCCCTAGTGTATATAAAATAAATGAGATATGGAAGACTCACTCTACCTCATATACTTGGATTGCTCATATGAACCATATCTAGTAGTCTAACCTTGAACCCAAGATTACCTTTTTCTCTGGTCTCTTATTTATCAAGGGCTTCCAATGAGAGAGAGACTTAGTAGGCTTGGTCTTCCTAACCCTAAGTGTCCAACTTATGGTTGTTTTGAAATATTCAAACATCTATTTTAGTTCTGCCCTCATGGTCAGTATGCTTAGTCTTGGATTCACTCATTGTTCAAGCTCTTTTATCCTAATTTTTTTAGATGGTAGATGATTTTTTTTGGAAGCGAGTTGTTGGCTTGCCTATATTGCTGATATGTGGAATTTGTTTCATGCTATTATTTTGTTTCAACTTTGGAAATCTAGGAATGATATTGTTTATTCTGGAGATTCAATTTCTAGCTAGTTTTCCTTACATGAAAATATTATAATATTTTTTGTTATTATTGTTGAGCTCCATTCATAGACCTCCAAGTTGAAACATGAGTTGGTACATTTGATAAATCTTGTCAGGTTCAGGCACGAGGTTCCATGAATTATCAATGTGGATGACCTTGCACCTCGACCTGTAATTTTTCCAGATCACTTTTTATTGTAACCTCTCTTATTTTTTATAGAATATAATTGTTGGTTCTAATAAAAAATTCTAAACATAAAATATATAATAATTGTATAAAATTATATAAATATAATTATATATATAACTATTAATATATTTAAAAGAGACATAACTTGATGCAGTGGCTAGACATGTTGTTCAATTTGAGATGGGCGAAAATGATTCTATGGCTAGATGGGTTCTCCAATCTAGGAGCGATGCAAAATAATGCAACAAGATGTGTTGGTTAGTGTGAGATGGGTAAACATGATTTAGTGGCTAGATAGGTTCTTTAGTCCAGTACATGTGCAAAATGATGTCACGACTAGACAGGTTTTTTAGTCTAAAAGGAGTGCTTCTGTCTGTGATCGATGTTCAAGTTTGTGTCAATTATTCCAGTCTGTGATGGGTGATCCGGTTCACGATGGGTATTTCGATCTGTGATGGGTGTTATAGCTTTTGTTAGGGATTCCAATCCGTAATGGGTATTCTAGTTTGAGATGAGTACTTCAGTCTATTATGGCTATGATAGATGCTTCCTATCGACTCTTGGTATTTCTCCCCTACAACCTGCACACATAACGTAACAAATACACACACAAATCATTCACATACTGAGTATAAAGACACAATACTGATCTGTTAGGAATGAAAGACAATGTTTTATTATTGATGAAATGGTTAGATTACAACAAATCCTTGAGTGACTCTCAATTCCCTCTCTTTCCTAACCTTTGTCTCCTCTCCTTCTCAACATCCCCTCTAAAGATACTCCTACGGTTATTTATACTTTTCTTTGTCTGATCGATTCATCTTCCTTTTATACTTTCCTTTGTCTGAATGATTCACCTTCCTTTCATCGGATAGTATATCCACATCAGATAAATAATAATATTATGTTACTCATATATACACCATATGATAAGATTTAAACTTTAAAATTCAAATTAAGTTCATAACAAATTATAATCTTATATTATTTAAAAAAAAATAATCTAGTTTCTATTTATGCTTGTAATAGGTATCTTTTTATATATATATTCCTTTTGGTTGGTGTTGACGTCGTAAAGATACATTAATTATTTATAGCCTCTCGAAAGGTTAAGAGGCATTTGTACATGTTTGTGGACGAAAAAGAAGCAAGGTAGATATGGTAGAAACTAAAACTAAAAGTAATTACACGCAAATTAAAGTTCAACTCAAGGTATTATTCAGGGTTTATGAAGCTAATAGCTAGGCATGTGAATATAGAAAAAAAATTAAATAAAACACGAATTTTTATAAAGATGTTATTTTCCTGAATGAGAGTTGGTTTATTCTTATTCGCTCTCTAAAAGTCTAATGGACGTTTAAGCGGCAGTTTCGAAAACTCTATTTGCTTTCAGTTTGGCGTCCGTACACAAATATAATTTGAGATTGCAATTCAAGTATTACGGTTGGCATCCCCAAGAAAAATATAATTTTAAATGCCCACACAAACTATCCTGGTCTTCCATTGGAAGATTAATAACAAATAGAAGTCCACGCTGGAGGATGGAGATTATCCACGTGACATAAAGCCCGTAGCAGGTCGAAAAGATAGCAGCGACGCGGACGTGACATGTAGACGTATTTGTCTTCTATATATATCTGAAGAAGTAGATAGAGAAAGAGTAGTGATACACAATAGAGATCCAGCGATTAAATTGACATGTAGACGTATTAGTCTTCTACATATCTGTATTAGTCTTCTACATATCTGAAGAGCTCCAGCAATTAAATTGACATGTAGACGTTTTTGTCTTCTCTGAAGAAGTAGATAGAAAATGAGTATTTATACACAATAGAGGTCCAGCAATTAAATTGTAAAGTTGAGTAATAAAGGTAAAATTTTTGGAACATCCTTCAAATTTTATTAAGGATTTTGGTTGTAAATATCAATAACACTATCGTCCTCTGGCCTTAGAGACGTTAAAAGAATGAAAACCAGATCCTGGATTACATGGAATCGATTTAAAACGAGGAAACGCACCACAATATGAATACGGAATTCATGTCAACGCTTGGAAGGATAAGCGAATCGAAAGACAGAAGCATTCACGAAAAGCATTAGATGTTTAGACACGGGATAAGCAAGAAACTCCTTTAATCTAATCCTTCTCTCCTTCCGTCGGGACTTCCTGTGTCGATGTCACTATAAATATCGATTAAGGTCTTCAGTAAGGCTATAGCACCTTTGTATTAACCTCCGTGTTGCAGCAAAGTGTAAAATTAAGCCGGGGAAAAGTTTTTCCATAGGTTTCACAATGCCAACATTTCGAATTCAGTATATGATGGTGGTAATGTTGAGTATGTGGTCATGGGATGCTGCGGGACAGGCTGTGAAGCCGGGAAGATGGAGGGTTCTGATAGAGAAAGGGGGAGTCTCCGCTATGCATATGGCCACCACACACAAAAACATTGTGGTCATGTTCGACCGCACCAACTTCGGGCCGTCGCAGCTGCTCCTGAACAACAACCGTTGTCGAGACAATCCGCAGGATCAGGCGCTCACTCACGACTGTTGGGCTCATTCCATAGAATATGACATCGGGGCCAACAGGATCAGGCCTCTCATGATATTCACCGACACGTGGTGTTCCTCCGGAGCCTTCGCAGCCAACGGCACGCTCGTTCAGACTGGCGGGTGGAGGGACGGCGCCAGAGTCATCCGTTACTTTGTTCCGTGCTCCGACGACTCCTGCGACTGGAACGAATCGCAGGCTTCGAGCCTTCTCGTCAATCGCTGGTACGCCGCCAACCAGATCCTTCCTGACAACCGCATCATCGTGGTGGGAGGCACTGGCCAGTTCAACTACGAGTTCGTGCCCAAGACGCCCGGCGAAGGGACATTCGCCCTGCCATTCCTCACCCAGACCAGAACCAGCAGCCAGGTGGAGAACAATCTGTACCCGTTCCTGCACCTCTCCTCCGACGGGAACCTCTTCATCTTCGCCAACCGGGATTCCATTCTCCTCGACTACAAAAACAACGTGGTGGTGAAGACCTTTCCGAGGATGCCGGGGGACGGCCCCCGCAACTACCCGTCGACGGGCTCCTCAGTGATGCTGCCGCTCTCCGCCTCGGACGGCTTCTCCAAGGTGGAAGTCCTCGTCTGCGGTGGATGCCCTGACAACGGCTTCGCCGCGGCCAAAGCCAAGAATTTCACCGACGCCCTGCGCAGCTGCGGGAGGATGGTCATCACGGACCCCAATCCCGGGTGGAGCATGGAGGACATGCCGGGACCCAGAACCATGTCGGACATGCTCATTCTTCCCAACGGAGAAATAATCATCATTAACGGAGCGCAGAAGGGCGTCGCCGGCTGGGACATGGCCACCACCCCGGTCTTGACTCCCTATCTCTACAGACCCAACGCGCCTGCCGGGCAGCGTTTCTTCGTGCTGGCGGCCACCGGCATTCCGAGAATGTACCACTCCACCGCCAACGTGCTGCCCGACGGGAGAGTCCTGTTGGGCGGCTCCAACCCGCACTTCGCTTACGTCTTCACGGGAACGAACTTCCCGACGGAGCTCCGTTTGGAAGGCTACAGCCCTTACTATCTGGAGAACGTCTACTCGACCCTTCGCCCCCAGATAACCTCTGTGTCTGCCACTTCCATGGCCTACGGCGCCACCTTCACCGTCATCTTCTCAGTGGCGGCGGGTCTCCTCAGCGACAGCGTGGTCGTCTTCAACATCTACGCGCCGCCCTTCACCACCCACACGACGTCACTTAGCCAGAGGATGCTCTCTCTTTCCTCCTCCACGCCCACTCCGGTTCCCAACACCACGAACGTCTATAACTCCTCTGTGGTGGCTCCACCCACGGCCGTTGCTGCGCCTCCGGGATATTACATGCTCTTCATTGTCAACGGCGGTATCCCTAGCAAAGCCCAGTGGATACAGCTCTCCTGATCTTGCTGCCGTACCCATAAATCCCACCTCCAGTATTTTCATGTGTTGTAATATGCCTCGTTGGTTCCGATGATCCATTTCCATCCGTGCGTTTGTGTGGTCTAAATCAGCTGGACTACAATGCTGTTAGCATCGTATCATATTCGTCTTCTGTAATAAATATGCAAAAATTAACAATCGAAAAACATTCCAAAATAGAATCCACATGTATTTAAGAGCCCCTACATCGTATGACAACAGTAATTATATATGCACCTCACAACTCAATTTCCGAATTTGTCATTTACGAAGTTTACGATCCTTTGCTCCAATCATAACCTATCTACTCTTTCTTTTATCCTCCAATATATGTGGTTAAAAATCACAAATCCGAAGTTCTGAATAACAAATAAATTAGCCTTCGTAAATCTCCAAGTCGAAGAGAATGTCACTTTCTTCGTTTATCTCTAAGCTTGCACCTCTAAATTTTTATTCTAATTTGGTAACTATATCAATGTGAAATTATTAGTCACACAACGTTAAATATAATAAGAATAAAGAATCCCACGGATTATTCCTATCCCATTGGTTGTGTGGATTAATATGCAATTATTAATGTACTTGCAATAAATATAATAAAGCTGAAGAATCTCACGCAAATGATTATTAATACATACATGTTATCTTAAGAAAAAGGACAATAGAGATGAAGAATCTCATATAAATGGTTAAAGGTTTACGTCGGTTTAGGTCTCTAAACTTTTTATCATAAATTAATATGAGATTATTAATCAAACATACATTACATAAAAGATACTAAAAATAAAAACCTTAAATTAAATTAATAGGTTATTAAATATTAATACAATCACACTAAAAAAAAATAAAAGTGGGTAATCCAACATTAATAATTAATGTATACATAAACAACACTATCTAAACACAATAAAATTGAGATATCTTACATATCCATTGCTAAAGAGTTTTACAAGTTGTGAAATTATCATTACACTAATTAATATATTAAAATATCATAATAAATTTACGAGAAAGTAAACTGTCAAATTACCTTAGTTATTCAGAATTTAATAAATTACGAGATTATAATGATTTGATTATTGTGAGAAATTATTATGACCAATGCAGAGGTTTGAGCATTCTCTTCTCAATCATGATTTCTGGTAAAGCCTAAAGTTATGATTATCAATAGAGAATTTAACACATAACCACCATACACCTACCCCTCACCTCAATTACACTAATTAATATATTAAAGTATAATAAATTTGTAGGAAAGTGAAAAATAAACTACCCATACCAAAAAATTTAATAAAGATAAATAATTTTTTATAAAATGAACCTACAATCTACAACCTAGGAGTTTGACAAGTAATTAGGGACTACATTGATTGTTATTTAGATATAGTTCGGCTTGAACAGTGCAATGAGACATTGTCTTCTTAATTGTGGTGGATTTTTCTACAAACAATCCTTTGGAATTCCTTGGTTACCTATTAACATGTATTTGGCAGAGTACACAATCACGTGTTTCAATTGTTGTTCCAAATTTCGAGTTTTCATTTACGTCGGATACAAGAGAATAGACAATATTTGAATGCAGGTGCTCTGTGACGTGTGAGCAACCTTAATTCCAAGACAAAAGCTTATTATATCTTCACTGTAATATAAGAGAACGACTAGATTACCTTAAAGGATGTCAAGTATCACAGTTGTGGCCCGGGGACTAAATTATTTGAAACGATAAAAGCACAGCGAAGAGCAAAGAATCGACTGTTGCGCGCACTAAATTATTTTATGATCCCTGAAAGGAAAGTGGATTAAATCTTGTTAAACTTGATACGTGATAAGTTTGCGCTAGATTCAATTGATACTTTTCTTGGCCGGGTCCTAACAACCGACACATGCTATGAAAAAGGAAGGTACGAAGCGCCTGGTCGATTTATATTATTTTCTTTGGACGGCGGAGATATGGAATGGAAAAGAAAATGGAGTTTGGAACACGCCTCTAGATGGTGTGCTAGCATGATTTCTTGATTAAGAATGATGTTGGAAAAAATTTTCCACTCCTTTTCCAAAAGAGTTGTTAAGAATTTTAGATTAAAGTAACACGAGAATTGATATATATATATATATAAAACGACAAGAGAATTGATTTATTTATATATATATATATATATATATATATATATATATATATATATATATAAAACGACAAGAGAATTGATTTATTTTTATATTTTATATATATATATATATATATATATATATATATATATATATATATAATTAATGGGAAAGTATAATAGTAGAATAATTGGATTTGTTTTTTTTAAATAAATGTCTAACTTTTAATTAATTTAAAAAATATTTTACAACATGGGTCTTATCCAAAAGTGGCATCTTTTTGGGATGGTTTCCACAAATAAAAATATATATATATTTTACAACCAAAAAAAAGAATAGGTGGACAGGCACACCTCAATATGTAGTCACACTAACTTAGGTGGAGTTATGCAGCGTTACTCAAAACAAAAAAAAATTAAACCCGTCACCAACCACAACACCAAAAAGCATGCATTAAATAATGTCAATCATGGAGGTATGCTCATGAGGTGAATGTCCATCACCTGCCAGATGCTAACAACCGATATTAGAAGGAATGGAAATGAGCCACCCATCCTCCCAAGGCGTGCCAACATTATCACTTGTACCAAAACCATCAATGCCATCAGAGACAAGATCGATAAGGTTGTAATAGAAGACACTCGAATGACCGTACATGCAACATTACCCTGGTGCTGCATAAGAGCACGAAGACGCTCCACCTCTATATGAACTTTCTCCACTTGAAATAAAATTTGGAGCCAAAAATTAGATTAAACTATGCACTTATCAGCAATTGAAAATTCATCTGAACTATTCTGCTGAGAAAAGAGAATTTTATTACGAGTTTTCTAAATATGAAAGAGCACACTAATGCGAAGAATGTTCCACACTTCCAACAAGGTTAAGGAAAAATCTGGTGGGTCATCAAAAAAACCATGATGCCAGGTGAATGAACTGGCCATATGAGGCTGAAAGAAGGTCTCAAGCCAATCCCAGGTTATTCGAGTTTTCTTGCATTGCCAAAATGATGAAGTGGGTCCTCTAGAGCACCACAAAAATGATAGGAAGGATTCTATTTTCCAAGGTAGTTTAATCTTTGTCCAAGAGGAAGACTATATGATAAGAGACTCCAAGAAAAGAAAGTCTGTTTGGGTTCAATATATCCTGCCCAAGACATTTAAAATATTAGACTCCAACGAGTTTGAGTGGAAAGAAGATCCCATCGGGCATTGAGTCTTTAAACCATACAAACATTGAAAGTAAGCCAAGCATACCCTAACTTAGGATTGTAAGTAAAAAGTGGGGTTTTCTTAAACCATCCCCAATCAGACCACCAAGGCTTTTGAGAATGTCTACAGATCATGGGCAAAAGGAAAAAGGTGATACAATCCAAAACAGTGTCATAAGTAATTTTATCATCTGGCCACAGACCAAACAAACTCCTAAAATCATCCCATGGGATCCAATCACTAGAATGTATCAAAAAAATGTCTGCCACTATTGAAATCCCTTTCCTAAAGAATCATTGAGCATGAATCCATTGCACGAAATCAAGAGGGGAACCTTGAAGAGTAATAAAAGGTGACCACCAAACATTATAAGTGGAAATAAAAGAACCTTTCTGATGCCCATCCCCTAGCCAACTCAACCAGGGCTTAATTTTATCCCAAGCCCTCCATATGCTCTAAATGACAAAAGAGACTTGAATTTTAAGCTGGGATAGGAGCAACCGGGAGGGATTGAAAATTCATACCTTTCCAAGCCTTCTTGCCAAGATGCAAACCAGTGGAGATGCAATGCAGAATGAGAAATTTTTGAGCTTTAGAACCACTTAAGGCTTGAAGAGTCCATCTAGCATATAAAGCAAAACCTTATCTTTGATAATCATGCAATCCCATACCTCCAATTTTTTTGGGAAGATAAAATATTTCCCAAGAAACTCTTTGAAACCCTCGTTTATGTGATGAGTTAGCCCAAAGAAAATCCCTTTAAAATTTTTCTAACTTTTTATAGCAGGCTTCAGAAGGGACCCAATAAGATGAATAGTATACATGAGTAGAAGCAATAATTTTGGAATACACCTAAATCTTACTAGCTAGAGTAATTTTTTTGGTGATCCAAAAGGAAATTTTTTTCTCTACTTTTTGTAAAACATAATTCCAGAAGATAGCAGGGGAACTCTTGAAAGAAAATGGGATGCCAAGGAATTTAAACATCTCCCCTGGTTGGATCCAATGCCATTGGAAGCTTTCAAGCCAGGTTGGAAGGTCCAAAGAGGATTGCTTATAGCATGAAGTCTTCCTCCATTGAATGCTATATCCTGATGCATTATAAAAAATATCCAGGCAATCTAGAGCCTGTTTGATAGAGCGTTCATCCTCATAAAGAGTAAAAAAAGAATCATCTGTAAAATGTTGGATAATTTGCTTTTTTGTTGTTTTTACCCAAGATAAATGTTGGATATGTTGCAGGAGACCTATGATGGCTTAGGAATCTATAATTAAACAAATATTCATGCTAAATATTTGATTGAAAACTATTTTCAATTTGATACCAAAGAAAAAAATAAAAAATGCACCTTTCCTCGGTGTCTAAGGCATGGATTAAAGAGAACTAGAAACAAATTTCAAGTTGTAGATCAAATCAGAGAAGCCTCCTTAGTAAAACAAAAAAATAGTTTAGAACTCAAGGAATATTAATGCTAAGGAACACCCCAAACATAGATCCACTATGGAAACCCTTTTCAAGGGTAAGGACTTCAAGTATTTGGGCCTAAAAATTAATTTTAGGGATGCCCTCCATGGTGGATAGTCCCAAAATAATGTTAAAATTAATATCAAGGCTTCTCATAGACCTATAGGAATTCTTGAGATGGATCCTAGAAAAACTAATTCAATATGTCTAAGAGCAATTGATAGAACCCCAATTGTTAAGCTAAAAATGAACGATATTCAAGATGACATAGAATATAAGGATAGAAGATGACTGATTTTTATTTCTTGGATTTTCATTCAAGCCTTTTTGTGTTCTAAGTGTAGGATACAAAATACTAGAAAGCACAATATGAGACATAATTATTTGTTTATCACAATGGTTATTTTATTATTTTGTTGCTAATGATGAAGATAGAGAGAAAATATTTTAAGGGGGTCCTCGGTTCTTTGAAAGGGTGGGGATTTTCCTGAATACCTAACATACTAAATTTAAAGTTGAATAAGAGATGCCTTTTACAAGACCTATGTGGGTTAGACTCTTTGGTCTCCTAGTTAAATTTTTGAATATGGGTGTATTTTCTACAATAAACAATTCCCTTGGAACTTTCATGATAATTGTTGACTATACACATAAATTGGAACACATTATTTATACTTAAATTTGCGTCTTAATGGATTTCAACAAACCCCTTCCACAAAATATCTCATTATAATTTAGGTAGGACACTTACAAGCAGGTGGTGAACTATGAGAACATTCCTTTTCATTATAGAATATGCTATGAATATGTTCATTTGGATAGTGTGTATCCAAATAAGATTCCAGATCAAAAGAAAGAGGACACAAACTTAGAATATTTTCAAATGCCTAATAAGAAGAATACAATAAAAAACAAATAGTTATGAAGGATCAAGTGATGTTCTTAACTAATATGATTGGAATTCTTTCCACTATTAACGTCCTGGGTGAGTAAGATGACATAATGAAGATATAAATCTTAGAAATATAATTTAAATATGCAATGAAGGACTCATAGACAAACCTAAAAATCAAAGGTTTTTAATATAAAAATAAAGGAGAAAACATAGACAAGAAGAACAATATTTTAAATGCTAAAACTTTAAGTAATTTAGACCCTAAGATATACTTTCTCCAACCTTCTAAAAATGCTTTGGTTATGTATACACATACTTCAAGGTTAGAAGTTATCCTAGATTAAATTAGGAAAAGAAAATAAATAGGAAAAGAAATGAAGATGGACACTAACCAAAAGGTAAGTCATAAGACTAATCACATCATATGGTAAAAGAAGGTGAAAATCTTGTAGAGGAAGGTAATATTAATGCCCTTACTAACATCTTTAACCTATTATTATTGAAGATCATCACTTGGAATATTAGAGGACTCAAAGAGAGTCTTTCAAAACAAAATAAAATTGGAAGAACTATTTAGACAAACCAACCACATCTGGTTTTCCTTTAGGAAATAAAGATGTCTATAAGGTGAATTGAGTTAGTTATAAGTAAAATTTTTTATCTAGGAAAGTGGTTTCCCTCAACTCCCATGAGGCTTCTAGGAGCATTTCTCACATCAAGGAACCAAAATATATTATTATTCACCATATGGTTGGTAGCTGGGATCTGTTGGTTTTGGCTGCACAAAGTAGATAATGTAACTAAATTATGCTCTGCTTGACTATTTACACTCTAATTGATTTGGAGGAAGAGAAAAGATAATGAAAGGATATAACTTATATTATATTCTATTTTACTAAATCTTTGGTCTTGATCAAAGGAGACTTCAATACCATCCTCTCTTTGGATGATAAGAGGGGGGGAAATTGGAATTTGGATGGTAGCTCAAATCTCATGAATGAATATATTGTAAACCTTCACCTTGTGGACATCTGGCTAGATAATGACCCCATGGCTTGGTCTAATAGAAGGAAAAGCTTTTGTATCATGGAAATATTGGATATGTTCATGTTCTTTAAAAATTTATTAATCCATGAACACAATCCTAAGGTGAAAAATCTTAATAATATTGGTTTGGGTCATTATCTAGTTATGGTTGAAATATGGAAAACCAAGGTTAGTTTCTCACATTTTCAATTTCAGTCAGTGTGGCTCATATATAGTTCATTCAATCCCTTGAGTGTGGTAATGGTGATAGGAAGGTAAACCATGGTATGAAACTAACATTTTTTACTTTACCAAAAGGTTGCAATACATCAAATCTAAAATCAAGATTTAGAATTGGAAGCAGTTTGGAGATGTTAAAAAAAAATAAGAAGTGATTGATTAGATTGAATATTTGAATGATCAAATTCATTTATATGGCCTAAGTGAGAATAAAATTATAGATGAAATTAGAATCATAGTGTAGTCATAGGAATGGATAAAAAAAGAATAGATTTTATGGAATCAAAAATATAGGATCTAATAGCTCAAAGAATGAGATTAGAATAGAAAATTATTCGACAAATCTCTTCAAACCTACAAATTGCACAACTTTATTTCTTCCCTAAAATTATCTTATAGAGACTCTATCCACACTTGGAATGGCATGAAGTCTGTCGTAGTCAACTACTTTTCCAAATTGTTCACTACTGTATCTCTTAACTCAACTTCTTAGTTGAATGTCCTTCAAATGATCCCTACTCTTATCACTTTTGAGAACTCTATTTTAACTACACCAGTTACTATCAATGATATTAAACATGTAGTTTTTAAATTACAAAAAAGGAAGATCCCAGGGCTTGATGGTTTTTCCATCAAATTTTACTAAGAATTCTTGGATATTCTTTATGTTGATTTATTAGAGGTGGTTGAAGAAGCTAGGAAGTCCAAGGACATTATTAAGGTAATCAGTAAAACTTGTATAGCTCTAGTCCCAAAGGCACATGATGTAAAATATATCAACATCGATAGCTTTATGTAATGTTCTTCTCAACATAATTAGCAAGATCATGGTAGAGAGGCTAAAACCTTTTTTGTATAAGATTATTTCCATTTAATGAGGAGATTATGTGGAAGGGAAACAAATTATGGATGAGATAGTTCTTTCTTAGGAAGCCATCCCTTCCACGGAAGCATAGAAATATTATTCAATTTTCATCCATTTAGACCTATCCAAATATTATGATAAAGTGGATTGGCACTTCCTTGTCAAAATTATGAGGTAATTTGGATTTTCTCAAGATTAGATAGTTGGAATTACGGAATGTATCTCTTTGGTATCCTACTCAGTTCTTATCAATGGACGCATGTCATAGTTATTCCCAGCTTCCAAAGGTATTAGGAAGGGTAAACCACTCTCCCCTTATTTATTTATCATTCTTGCTATATGCTTGGTTAGGAATATGACCAAAAAATAGAGAAAATATAACGCTTGATAAAGTTACCATTTCTCATAGAGCTAGGCCTACATATCATCTTCAATTTTTTTATGACTCTAGTTTGTTAGGTGAATCTACGATTAAGGAAGCCGATACTATTAAACATATTACTCACTATTTATCTAATGTTATGGCACAATTGATCAATGAAGATAAATCAAAAGTCATTTTTTTCAATACTCTCCTAGATAGGGATCCATGGTTTTAGGTAAATTAAGAATAAGAAGGCCTCTCTCTTGATCACTTATTTAGTTATTCCTATCAACATCCAGAGACATAAAATTGGAATTGGTTGCTGGATAAAATCAAGGAGAAAATTGGAAAGTGGACCAATAGGTGGCTTTCATCTTGGGGTAGAATTACCTTGGTAAAATTAGTGCTTCAATCTATACCTATTTATGTTTCTACAATGTTGAATATCCAAAAGGCAATTCTTTAAAAACTAGATACAATAAATCAATAGTTCCTCTAGAGTGCTATTAAGGAGAAAAGAAAATAGAAATGAGATACTTTATGCCTTCCCAAATAGGAAGGGCAGTTAGGATTTTGATCTGCTATAAAAATAATAAGGATTTACCTGCAGTATTGGAGGATTTTGAATAACGCTAATGCCCTTGGACCAATAATATTTTTGCTAAATATGCTAAAAATAAAAGTCCTAAAGATCTTATTCACTATCAACTGCCTACCAGAGGTTCCGCCATTTAGGTGGTTCTTAGAACAAGTGAGGATTTGATAAAGAAGAAGTTGTTTTGGATCATTCATAATGGTCAACAGGAAATATCTTAATTTATGTAATTTTTTTCTCTTCTCTTTTCTATCCCATAGATCTTATTGTGTCTTCCATGGCTGAAAGTAAAAATATTTTATTTCATTTCATAAATAGCAATTATGAATATGTTACTTGATAGGATTTAAATCTATACGTCTCTACATTAGAAGCCATTTTTTTTAACTTCTTAAACTCGTGTTATTTGGTAATATAATAAATCGTATTAGGTATATAAATAAAATGAATTTAATTAAAATTGATCTTCAATATATATTTTTAAAAAGATAATTCTAATATTAAAAATAAAAAAATGGTTTGATCCTTGTCAAGGATAACTTCACCATAGTTACTTAGGGCTAGGACCATGTTTACTAGGTTAAAAATAATAAAATTTAGGTGCAGTCTTTGGGTTATTAGGATGACATAAATTGACCCTCTATATATAGTTTTTTAGGCTTAATAGGGATGTAAGATTAATAGTGCTTCTAATGCTTCCTTCCTATTTAAAATGTAGATCAAAGAACTCCTCACATTAATTATTAGAGACTATAAAGAGAGAAATATTTATGATTTCTTAATCAAAATTCTAAACATATTGAAGACAAAGTTGGTCGTATCCCGATGCGTTGGTATGCTGGAGAGCATGAGGCTTGGTTTTCTTAAACATAGATGGGATTTTTTTTATCCCATTTTTTTCTAGCGTAATTGCACACCTCCAAATTGGTTCACATGGTCCATTTTTTGTGTGGGTGATGACAAAGTCTGCAAGCACCTTGATCAAGTTATGATGTTAGAGCAAAAATATGTTTTATTCCCCTTCATCAATAACAATATTTTGACGATCAAGGATCAATTCCTATTATCAGATTATTTTCCAATTTCCTTTCAAATTGAGTGGAGTGGTTGCCAATTTAATTTTCTATGCAATCAATTTTATTTAAAAACTTATTTATTGTAGACACCAAAACAACACCAATTCGATTATGTGACTACAAACACTGATCACATTGACACGCACAGCCCCAAGGGCAGCCCCCAGAGGTTAAAAAGTGGTCCTAACTACTCTCACAGCAGTTTTGGGAAGTCAGAGATCAATTTGGCACCTTCTAGGCACTTTGCTCAGAATTTGTCCCTCCTTGGGATGAATTCAAAATGGGATCCGTCCTCCCATGGGACGAATACAGAATCCGCTCCAGGGTGGAACAAATTCTAGGTTCAATGGGTAAAAAGAGAAATTATGCCAAATGGCGGCCAAGGACAGTCAATTAATGCTCCTTGCCTTGCATGCGTGCGTAGGTGAGTAAATTGGACATTAGAGGACTGTCACAAGGGTAGTCATGGAAGCCCAAGTCAGGGAGGAATCTCCTCCCTCTTGGGAAGGCATGGCCGCCAAGTGGTGCCCTTGCATGCCCATCCAAAGATACCCCATTGGGTCTATAAATTGGTGAGATCCCTCAAGTGCTAAGAAAAATATATTCTTTTGAGGTGCTTTATATGTTTAGTACTTTATATCAAAAAATTCTTGCTAAGACCCTTGTTATCATTCTAATCCTTATTTAGTTGAAAGGAATTAGAAATTGAATACTATTACGAATAATAAAAAAATATCTTAATGATCAGTGCATAATCTAAACTTCCTCGATCAAAAAACTAACAATATTATCTTAAGATGCCAATCCTTCATTATAAAAAAAAAAATCTCATTTATTTAATTTATTTTTCCCTTCTCTTTTCCATTCCATAAATCTTATTATATCTGCCCTAACCCAAAATAAAAATATTTCATTTCAATATGTTGCTTAATATGATTTGTTCCTATACTTTTCCATTCCATAAATCTTATTATATCTCCCCTAACCCAAAAAAAAAATATTTCATTTCAATATGTTGCTTAATATGATTTGTTCCTATAGGTCTCTAAACCAGAAGCCCACGTTTTTAACTACTTAAAGAATTAAGTAGCTGTGCTTGCAAGAGTAGACCTTCAGGATGCATATCAAAGTTCTTTTATTCTTGTTCGCTCTCTATAGAAGTCTAATGGAGGCTTTAAGCGGCAATTTTGAAAACCCTATTGGCTTTCAGTTTGACATCCGTACACAAATATAAATTGAGATACCAATCCAAGTATTACGCTTGCATCCCCAACAAAAATATACTTTTAAATGCCCTGATAAACTATCCTGGTATTTCATTCATTGGAAGAATAATAAAAAGTATAAGTCGATGGTCGAGGACGATGGAGATTGGCCACGTGACATAAAGGCCGTAGTAGGTCGAAAAGACATTTGTCTTCTATATATCTGAAGAAGTAGATAAAGAGGGACGTCATTATACGTTTTAGTGGTAGAGTTTGAGTGGTTTAAAAAGGATGCTTCATAAATAAAAGTTTAAAGTTTTACTCTTATATATTTATAACCTCACTGTCGATAAAAGCTATTTACTTTAGCTTGGAAACGAAAACCAGATCATCGATTGCACGGAATCGATTTAAACCGACGAAAAGCACCACAATATGAATACGGAATTCATGTCAACGATTGGAAGGATAAGCGAGTCGAAAGACATAAGCATTCACGAAAAGCATTAGATGCTTAGACACGGGATAAGCAAGCAACTCCTTTAATCAAATCCTTCTCTTCTCCTTCCCCGGTACTTCCTATACCTATTTAAGTTTCTGCAATGTTGAATATCCCAACTCGAGACTTCCTATACCTATTTATGTTCCTGCAATGTTGAATATCCCAAAGGTAGTTTTTTTAAAAATGAGATCAAATCAATTAATATTTCCTCTAGAGTGCTATTAAAGAGAAATGAAAATGGACGTTCATAAAATGGGATACTTTATGCCTTCCCAAACATGAAAGGAGGTTAGGACTTTGATCTGTTATAAAAAATAATAAAATAATAAGGATTTACTTGTAGGAGGAATTTTGAATAACCTTAATGCCTTCTGGACTAATAATCTTTGTGTTAAATATGCTAAAAACTTTATCATTTTGGCGGTTTTTAAGACAAGTGAGGATTTGATAAAAAAAGTTATTTTGATCATTCATAATGATCAACAGAAAAATCTTAATTTATGTATTTTTTTTTCTCCTATTTTCTATTTTATAGATCCTATTGTGTCTCTAAAAATATTTCATTTCATAAATAACAATTATGAATATGTTACTTGATAGGATTTAAACCTATAGGTCTCTACATTAAAAGCTAAAGTTTTGAACTGCTTAAACTCATGTTATTTGGTGGTAATATAATAAATGTATTAATTATATAAATAAAATAAATTTAATTAAAATTGATCTTAAATATATATTTAAAAAAATATAATTTTAATATTAAAAAAGGATGATCCTTGTGAAAGATAGTTTCCCCATAGTTACTTAAGGTTAGGCCCATGTTTACTGGGTTAAAAATGATCAAATTTAGATACAATCTTGGAGTTATTAGGATGACATAAATTGACCCTCTATATATAGTTTCTTAGGCTTAATAGGGATGTAATATTAATAGTGCTTCTAATGTTTCCTTCCTATTAAAAATATAGATCTAAGAACTTCTCATATTAATTTTTAGAGACTATAAAGAGAGAAATAATCATGATTTGTTAATAAAAATTTTAAACATGTTGAAGACAAAGTTGGTCACCTCCCGATGCGTTGGTGTGCTGAAGAGCATGAGGGTTGGTTTTTTCTTAAATGTAGATGGGTTTTTTTATCCCTTTTTTTGCCAATGTAATTACAAACCTCCACCCTAGTTCACATGGTCCAATTTTTGTGTGGGTAATGATAGAGTGTGCAAGTACCTTGATCAATTTTTGATGTTAGAGCAACAATTTTTTATTATCCTCCATCAATAACAATATTATGACCATCAAGGATCAATTCCTATAATCAAATTGTTTTCCAATTTCCTTTAAAATTGAGTAGAGTGGTTGTTAATTTATTTTTCTATGCAATCAATTAGAACACCCTAGCACCAATGCTGCGATTGAGCAAATTTAAAATTTATTACCTTCACCTCCTCACTCTATCAATTGGATTTCTTGGTGGAATGAAGCAATTGTCCATACTACCTCTTTCATATGACAGTTTGGAAAATAGGTGGTACATGTTAGAAAGCATGCTCATTTAGTTGTTATGAAGGAGTATCAACAAAATTTGTGGTTGCTAAAAATTGATCCATATTATCAATAGTTGCAAACCAAGGTTGCTAGTCTTCACCACCAACTTATAGTTCATGAATGACATGAAGCCAGGAGGGCTCAAATTTGGGCTTGTTTGCAGTGGCTGAGGGTTGGTGATTGCTCATCCAAAGCCTTTTTCAAGTCTCTTCATTGCAAGTAGGCTAGGATTTAGATCAAGGCTATTCAAGTTTCTCAAGGTACGACAACTTATCTTCCTGATATTGCTTTAGCCTTTGTGGATCATTATAAGCTTATTTTTCAAGCACAACAATTTTCTTTATAATGTTAGATGACGCTCCAACAATGTACCAATGTTGTTCCTACTAAGTTGTTTGCTTATGATAAACTTCTTTGTGAGGTTCCTCTTTTACTTGATGAGCTTCATAATGCTCTTATAACTATGTTAGATGATAAATCCTCTGGTCTTGATGGCTTTCCATGTGAATTTTATAAAGGCACTTGGAAGTTTACTGGACTTGATCTGCTCAATGTCTACAATGAAACGTTAGCCAATAATTATCTAGGTAATATCTTAATTGTGGAAATATTAAATTTATTTCTAAAGCAAGAAATATTGAGCTTATCACTAGTTGGTGATGTATTACTTTGCTTAATGTCTCTTATAATATTTTGGTTAAAGCTTTAGCTCTTCGTATTCACAACATTCTCCCTATGATTATAATATTGAAGCAAATGGGTTTCATTAATGGGCATTACATCTTGGATAATCTTATTTTTGTTTGGGAAGGTTTAGAATAGGCTCGTATCTTTGGACAAAAGCCTTTTTTTCTTAAACTAGACTTTAAGAAATCTTATGATCATATTGAGTGGCTTTTCATTCTTTCCATGCTCTAAGCTCTCAGCTATGGCTCATTTTTTATCAGGGTTGTCAGTATATTATTTGTTTATGCTTTAGCTTGTATTACTATTAATGGACTTAGGTCAAAGGATTTTGGTTTGTTTCATTATATTTTCAAGGGTTTTCCTTTGGCCCCCTTGCTTTATATCCTTGCTATTGAAGCTTGTGGGTATTTTCTTGTCAATCAAACATCTAAGGGGTTGATAAAAGACATTATTTTACTTGATATGTCCACCCAACTTATTAATGGGCACTTTACAGATGATTATTTTCTCATTATCAATGAGGATGAGGTTTTCGTTTCAACTACTTTGATTTTTTTGGACACTTTTTGTAAGACCTCGAGATCCAACATCAAATGGTCTAAGTCCCTTTATTTTTGCCTTGCTTCTTCTTTTGTGCTTGCTTGGCTTAGATATTTTTCATGGTATTGGCTTCAAAGGGGTGAGTGTTTTAAGTTCTTAGGAATCCCCTTTGCTTTTGACATCTCATCCTCTCAAATCTATTAGTATGTCATTGACAAAATTGAAAAGAAGATTTCTTGTTGGGTCTCATGTCCCATTTTTCTTGTTGACAAGTTTCGAGTTTGCACAAAGATTCTTGCTACCACCCATGTTTATTACTCCTCCTATTGGTCCTCTTCTAAGAATTCTTATAATAAATTGGTGAGACTCCTTAGGGATTTTATTTGGGACAAGGGGAAGAATTCACATGGTTTTCATCGAGTTTCTTGGGATATTTGTTGCACACCTATTGATATGGGTTGGATGGATTGTTGATATTTTCATGTAAAGCATTTCTCTATGTGACAAGTGGGTGGTTAAAGCTATTGAAGGCCTTGAAGCCTTGAAGGTTTTGATTCATCATTGTATTTATTCAAGGCTACCTTATGAACATAAATCTTGGGCTAATATTGACCTCCATTCTCTCATATTTGGTGGTCTCCTATTCTATATAACTCTTCAATTCTTATTGTTGATATGATTAAATCTTTGAGATTGTTTTGCAAGGGATTCTGCTATATTAATGAATTAGTGCACTCTTGAGACTGGATTCCTTGGCCCAATTTCAAATGGAAATTTAATATTTAAAATTTAGATCTTTCTTATATTCTTAAGATTCAACAGCTCATACCTTATGTCATGCTTCATAAGCTTAATATCCAATCCTCAAATGCCTGGTGGAGGGATTGGCAATGGAATGTGGATAATCCTTTCAAGAACTACTCTTCTTCCTTACTTTATTAGGTTCTTAGTTCTGTTTTCCCTAGTGTATATAAAATAAATGAGATATGGAAGACTCACTCTACCTCATATACTTGGATTGCTCATATGAACCATATCTAGTAGTCTAACCTTGAACCCAAGATTACCTTTTTCTCTGGTCTCTTATTTATCAAGGGCTTCCAATGAGAGAGAGACTTAGTAGGCTTGGTCTTCCTAACCCTAAGTGTCCAGCTTATGGTTGTTTTGAAATATTCAAACATCTATTTTGGTTTTGCCCTCATGCTTAGTATGCTTGGTCTTGGATTCATTCATTGTTCAAGCCCTTTCATCCTAATTTTTTTAGATGGTAGATGATATTTTTTAGAAGCAGTTGTTGGCTTGCCTATATTGCTGATATGTGGAATTTGTTTCATGCTATTATTTTGTTTCAACTTTGGAAATCTAGGAATGATATTGTTTATTCTGGAGATTCAATTTCTAGCTAGTTTTCCTTACATGAAAATATTATAATATTTTTTGTTATTATTGTTGAGCTCCATTCATAGACCTCCAAGTTGAAACATGAGTTGGTACATTTGATAAATCTTGTCAGGTTCAGGCACGAGGTTCCATGAATTATCAATGTGGATGACCTTGCACCTCGACCTGTAATTTTTCCAGATCACTTTTTATTGTAACCTCTCTTATTTTTTATAGAATATAATTGTTGGTTCTAATAAAAAATTCTAAACATAAAATATATAATAATTGTATAAAATTATATAAATATAATTATATATATAACTATTAATATATTTAAAAGAGACATAACTTGATGCAGTGGCTAGACATGTTGTTCAATTTGAGATGGGCGAAAATGATTCTATGGCTAGATGGGTTCTCCAATCTAGGAGCGATGCAAAATAATGCAACAAGATGTGTTGGTTAGTGTGAGATGGGTAAACATGATTTAGTGGCTAGATAGGTTCTTTAGTCCAGTACATGTGCAAAATGATGTCACGACTAGACAGGTTTTTTAGTCTAAAAGGAGTGCTTCTGTCTGTGATCGATGTTCAAGTTTGTGTCAATTATTCCAGTCTGTGATGGGTGATCCGGTTCACGATGGGTATTTCGATCTGTGATGGGTGTTATAGCTTTTGTTAGGGATTCCAATCCGTAATGGGTATTCTAGTTTGAGATGAGTACTTCAGTCTATTATGGCTATGATAGATGCTTCCTATCGACTCTTGGTATTTCTCCCCTACAACCTGCACACATAACGTAACAAATACACACACAAATCATTCACATACTGAGTATAAAGACACAATACTGATCTGTTAGGAATGAAAGACAATGTTTTATTATTGATGAAATGGTTAGATTACAACAAATCCTTGAGTGACTCTCAATTCCCTCTCTTTCCTAACCTTTGTCTCCTCTCCTTCTCAACATCCCCTCTAAAGATACTCCTACGGTTATTTATACTTTTCTTTGTCTGATCGATTCATCTTCCTTTTATACTTTCCTTTGTCTGAATGATTCACCTTCCTTTCATCAGATAGTATATCCACATCAGATAAATAATAATATTATGTTACTCATATATACACCATATGATAAGATTTAAACTTTAAAATTCAAATTAAGTTCATAACAAATTATAATCTTATATTATTTAAAAAAAAATAATCTAGTTTCTATTTATGCTTGTAATAGGTATCTTTTTATATATATATTCCTTTTGGTTGGTGTTGACGTCGTAAAGATACATTAATTATTTATAGCCTCTCGAAAGGTTAAGAGGCATTTGTACATGTTTGTGGACGAAAAAGAAGCAAGGTAGATATGGTAGAAACTAAAACTAAAAGTAATTACACGCAAATTAAAGTTCAACTCAAGGTATTATTCAGGGTTTATGAAGCTAATAGCTAGGCATGTGAATATAGAAAAAAAATTAAATAAAACACGAATTTTTATAAAGATGTTATTTTCCTGAATGAGAGTTGGTTTATTCTTATTCGCTCTCTAAAAGTCTAATGGACGTTTAAGCGGCAGTTTCGAAAACTCTATTTGCTTTCAGTTTGGCGTCCGTACACAAATATAATTTGAGATTGCAATTCAAGTATTACGGTTGGCATCCCCAAGAAAAATATAATTTTAAATGCCCACACAAACTATCCTGGTCTTCCATTGGAAGATTAATAACAAATAGAAGTCCACGCTGGAGGATGGAGATTATCCACGTGACATAAAGCCCGTAGCAGGTCGAAAAGATAGCAGCGACGCGGACGTGACATGTAGACGTATTTGTCTTCTATATATATCTGAAGAAGTAGATAGAGAAAGAGTAGTGATACACAATAGAGATCCAGCGATTAAATTGACATGTAGACGTATTAGTCTTCTACATATCTGTATTAGTCTTCTACATATCTGAAGAGCTCCAGCAATTAAATTGACATGTAGACGTTTTTGTCTTCTCTGAAGAAGTAGATAGAAAATGAGTATTTATACACAATAGAGGTCCAGCAATTAAATTGTAAAGTTGAGTAATAAAGGTAAAATTTTTGGAACATCCTTCAAATTTTATTAAGGATTTTGGTTGTAAATATCAATAACACTATCGTCCTCTGGCCTTAGAGACGTTAAAAGAATGAAAACCAGATCCTGGATTACATGGAATCGATTTAAAACGAGGAAACGCACCACAATATGAATACGGAATTCATGTCAACGCTTGGAAGGATAAGCGAATCGAAAGACAGAAGCATTCACGAAAAGCATTAGATGTTTAGACACGGGATAAGCAAGAAACTCCTTTAATCTAATCCTTCTCTCCTTCCGTCGGGACTTCCTGTGTCGATGTCACTATAAATATCGATTAAGGTCTTCAGTAAGGCTATAGCACCTTTGTATTAACCTCCGTGTTGCAGCAAAGTGTAAAATTAAGCCGGGGAAAAGTTTTTCCATAGGTTTCACAATGCCAACATTTCGAATTCAGTATATGATGGTGGTAATGTTGAGTATGTGGTCATGGGATGCTGCGGGACAGGCTGTGAAGCCGGGAAGATGGAGGGTTCTGATAGAGAAAGGGGGAGTCTCCGCTATGCATATGGCCACCACACACAAAAACATTGTGGTCATGTTCGACCGCACCAACTTCGGGCCGTCGCAGCTGCTCCTGAACAACAACCGTTGTCGAGACAATCCGCAGGATCAGGCACTCACTCACGACTGTTGGGCTCATTCCATAGAATATGACATCGGGGCCAACAGGATCAGGCCTCTCATGATATTCACCGACACGTGGTGTTCCTCCGGAGCCTTCGCCGCCAACGGCACGCTCGTTCACACGGGCGGGTGGCGGGACGGCGCCAGAGTCATCCGTTACTTTGTTCCCTGCTCCGACGCCTCCTGCGACTGGAACGAATCGCAGGCTTCGAATCTTCTCGTCGATCTCTGGTACGCCGCCAACTAGATCCTTCCTGACAACCGCATCATCGTGGTGGGAGGCACTGGCCAGTTCAACTATGAGTTCGTGCCCAAGAGGCCCGGCGAAGGGACATTCGCCTTGCCATTCCTTACCCAGACCAGAACCAGAAGCCAGGTGGAGAACAATCTGTACCCGTTCCTGCACCTCTCCTCCGACGGGAACCTCTTCATCTTCGCCAACCGGGATTCCATTCTCCTCGACTACAAAAACAACGTGGTGGTGAAGACCTTTCCGAGGATGCCGGGGGACGGCCCCCGCAACTACCCGTCGACGGGCTCCTCAGTGATGCTGCCGCTCTCCGCCTCGGACGGCTTCTCCAAGGTGGAAGTCCTCGTCTGCGGTGGATGCCCTGACAACGGCTTCGCCGCGGCCAAAGCCAAGAATTTCACCGACGCCCTGCGCAGCTGCGGGAGGATGGTCATCACGGACCCCAATCCCGGGTGGAGCATGGAGGACATGCGGGGACCCAGAACCATGTCGGACATGCTCATTCTTCCCAACGGAGAAATAATCATCATTAACGGAGCGCAGAAGGGCGTCGCCGGCTAGGACATGGCCACTACCCCGGTCTTGACTCCCTATCTCTATAGACCCAACGCCCTTGCCGGGCAGCGTTTCTTCGTGTTGGCAGCCACCGGCATTCCGAGAATGTACCATTCCACCGCCAACGTGCTGCCCGACGGGAGTGTCCTGTTGGGCGGCTCCAACCCGCACTTCGCTTACGTCCTCACGGGAACGAACTTCCCGACGGAGCTCCGTTTGGAAGGCTATAGCCCTTACTATCTGGAGAACGTCTACTGGACCCTTCGCCCCCAGATAACCTCTGTGTCTGCCACTTCCATGGCCTACGGCGCCACCTTCACCGTCATCTTCTCAGTGGCGGCGGGTCTCCTCAGCGACAGCGTGGTCGTCTTCAACATCTACGCGCCGCCCTTCACCACCCACACGACGTCACTGAGCCAGAGGATGCCTCCTCCACGCCCACTCCGGTTCCCAACACCACCAACGTCTATAACTCCTCTGTGGTGGCTCCACCCACGGCCGTTGCTGCGCCTCCGGGATATTACATGCTCTTCATTGTCAACGGCGGTATCCCTAGCAAAGCCCAGTGGATACAGCTCTCCTGATCTTGCTGCCGTACCCATAAATCCCACCTCCAGTATTTTCATGTGTTGTAATATGCCTTGTTGGTTCCGATGATCCATTTCCATCCGTGCGTTTGTGTGGTCTAAATCAGCTGGACTACAATGCTGTTAGCATCGTATCATATTCGTCTTCTGTAATAAATATGCAAAAATTAACAATCGAAAAACATTCCAAAATAGAATCCGCATGTATTTAAGAGCCCCTACATCGTATGACAACAGTAATTATATATGCACCTCACAACTCAATTTCCGAATTTGTCATTTACAAAGTTTACGATCCTTTGCTCCAATCATAACCTATCTACTCTTTCTTTTATCCTCCAATATATGTGGTTAAAAATCACAAATCCGAAGTTCTGAATAACAAATAAATTAGCCTTCGTAAATCTCCAAGTCGAAGAGAATGTCACTTTCTTCGTTTATCTCTAAGCTTGCACCTCTAAATTTTTATTCTGCGAAATTATTAGTCACACAACGTTAAATATAATAGGAATAAAGAATCCCACGGATTATTCCTATCCCATTGGTTGTGTGGATTAATATGCAATTATCAATGTACTTGCAATAAATATAATAAAGCTGAAGAATCTCACGCAAATGATTATTAATACATACATGTTATCTTAAGAAAAATGACAATAGAGATGAAGAATCTCATATAAATGGTTAAACGTTTACGTCGGTTTAGGTCTCTAAACTTTTTATCATAAATTAATATGAGATTATTAATCAAACATACGCTACATAAAAGATACTAAAAATAAAAACCCTAAATTAATAGGTTATTAAATATTAATACAATCACACTAAAAAATAATAAAAGTGGGTAATCCAACATTAATAATTAATGTATACATAAACAACACTATCTAAACACTATAAAATTGAGATATCTTACATATCCATTTGCTAAAGAGTTTTACAAGTTGTAAGATTATCATTACACTAATTAATATATTAAAGAGTTTTACAAGTTGTAAGATTATCATTACACTAATTAATATATTAAAGAGTTTTACAAGTTGTAAGATTATCATTACACTAATTAATATATTAAAATATTATAATAAATTTACGAGGTCAAATTATCTTAGTTATTCAGAATTTAATAAATTACGAGATTATAATGATTTGATTATTGTGAGAAATTATTATGACCAATGCAGAGGTTTGAGCATTCTCTTCTCAATCATGATTTCTGTTAAAGCCCAAATTTATGATTATCAATAGAAAATTTAACACATAACGACCACACACCTACCCCTCACCTCAATTACACTAATTAATATATTAAAATATAATAAATTTCTAGGAAAGTGAGAAGATAAACTACCCATACCAAAAAATTTAATAAAGATAAATAATTTTTATAAACTGAACCTACAATTTACAACCTAGGAGTTTGACAAGTAATTAGGGAATACATTGATTGTTATTTAGATATAGTTCGGCTTGAACAGTGCAATGAGACATTGTCTTCTTAATTGTGGTGGATTTTTCTACAAACAATCCTTTGGCATTCCTTGGTTACCTGTATTTGGCAGAGTACACAATCACGTGTTTCAATTGTTCTTCCAAGTTTCGAGTTTCCATTTACGTCGGATACAAGAGAATAGACAATATTTGAATGCAGGTGCTCTGTGACGTGTGAGCAACCTTAATTCCAAGACAAAAGCTTATTATATCTTCACTGTATTATATAAGAGAACGACTAGATTACTTTAAAGGATGTCAAGTATCACAGTTGTGGCCCGGGGACTAAATTATTTGAAGCACAGCGAAAAGCAAAGAATCGACTGTTGCGCGCACTAAATTATTTTATGATCCCTGAAAGGAAAGTGGATTAAATCTTGTTAAACTTGATACGTGATAAGTTTGCGCTAGATTCAATTGATACTTTTCTTGGCCGGGTCCTAACAACCGACACATGCTATGAAAAAGGAAGGTACGAAGCGCCTGGTCGATTTATATTATTTTCTTTGGACGGCGGAGATATGGAATGGAAAGGAAAATGGAGTTTGGAACACGCCTCTAGATGGTGTGCTAGCATGATTTCTTGATTAAGAATGATGTTGAAGAATTTTTTCCACTCCTTTTCCAAAAGAGTTGTTAAAAATTTTAGATTAAAGTAACGACAAGAGAATTGATTTATATTTATATATATATATAAAAAACGACAAGAGAATTGATTTAGATTCTATATATATATATATATATATATATATATATATATATATAATTAATGCGAAAGTATAATAGTAGAATAATTGAATTTTTTTTATATATAAATATTTAACTTTTAATTAATTTAAAAATATTTTACAACCAAAAAAAAGAATAGGTGGACAGGCACACCTGAATATGTAGTCACACTAAGTCAGGTGGAGTTAGGTAGCGTTACTCAAAACAAAAAAAAATTAAACCCGTCACCAACCACAACACCAAAAGGCATGCATTAAATCATATCAATCATGGAGGTACGCTCACGAGGTGAATGCCCATCACCTGCTAGATGCTAACAACCAATATTAGAAGGAATGGAAATGAGCCACCCATCCTCCCAAGGCATGCCAACATTATCACTTATACCAAAACCATCAATGCCATTAGATACAAGATCGAGAAGGTTGTATAGAAGACACTCGAATGACCGTACATACGACATTACCCCAGTGTTGCATAAGAGCACGAAGACGCTCCACCTCTATATGAACTTTCTCCGCTTGAAATAAAATCTAGAACCAAAAATCAGAGTAAACTATGCACTTATTAGCAATTGAAAATTCATCTGAACTATGCTCCTAAGAAAAAAAAAAATTATTATGAGTTTTCTAAATATGAAAGAGCACTCTAATGCTAAGAATGTTCCACACTTCGAACAAGGTTAGGAAAAATCTGGTGGGTCACAAAACAAACCATGATGCCAGGTGAATGAACTGGCCATATGAGGATGAAAGAAGGTCTCAAGCCAATCCCAGGCTATTCGAGCTTTCTTGCATTGCCAAAAATATGAAGTCAGTCCTCTAGAGCACTGCAAAAATGTTAGGAAGGATTATGTATTCCAAGGTAGTTTAATCTTTGTCCAAGAGGAAGACTATATGATAAGAGACTCCAAGCAAAGAAAGTTTGTTTGGGTTCAATATATCCTACCCAAGAAATTTTAAATATTAGACTCCAATGAGTTTGAGTGGAAAGAAGATCCCAACAGGCATTGAGTCTTTGAACCATAGGGACATTGGGAGTAAGCCAAGCATACCCTAACTTAGGTTTGTAAGTAAAAAGTGGGGTTTTCTTAAACCATCCCCAATCAGACCACCAAGGCTTTTGAGAATGTCTATAGATCATGGGCCAAAGGAAAAAGGGGATACAATCTAAAACAATGTCATAGGTAATTTTATCATCTGGCTGCAGACCAAACAATCTCCTGAAATCATCCCATGGGATCCAATCACTAGAATGTATCAAAAAAATGTCTGCCACTATTGAAATCCCTTTCCTAAAGAATCACTAAGCATGAATCCATTGCACGAAATCAAAAGGGGAACCTTAAAGAGTAATAAAAGGTGACCACCAAACATTATAAGTGGAAATAAAAGCACCTTTCTAATGCTCATCCCCTAGCCAACTCAACCAGGGCTTAATTTTCTCCCAAGCCCTCCATATGCTATGAATGACAAAAGAGCCTTGACTTTTAACTGGGATAGGGGCAACCAGGAGGGATTGAAAATTCATACCTTTCCAAGCCTTCTTTCCAAGAGGTAAACCAGTGGAGATGCAATGCAGAATGAGAACTTTTTGAGCTTCAGAACCACTTAAGGCTCGAATAATCCATTTAGCATATAAAGAAAAAACTTATCTTTGATAATCATGTAATCCCATACCTCCTAATATTTTGGGAAGACAAAATATTTCCCAAGGAACTCTTTGAAACCCTCGTTTATGTGATGAGTTAGCCCAAAGAAAATCCCTTAAATTTTTTTCGAACTTTTTATAGCAGGCTTCAGAAAGGACCCAATAAGATGAATAGTACACATGAGTAGAAGTAATAATTTTGGAATACACCTGAATCTTACCAGCTAGAGTAATTTTTTTGGTGATCCAAAAGGAATTTTTTTTCTATACTTTTTGTAAAACATAATTCCACAAGACAGTAGAGAAACTCTTGAAATAAAATGGGATGCCAAGGAATTTAAACATCTCCCCTGGTTGGATCCAATGCCATTGGAATCTTTCAAGCCAGGTTGGAAGGTCCAAAGAGGATTGCCTTTAACATGAGGTCTTCCTCCATTGAATGTTAGATCTTGATGCATTATAAAAAATATCCAAACAATCTAGAGCCTGTTTGATAGAGCGTTCATCCTCACAAAGAGTCAAAAAAGAATCATCTGCAAAATGTCCATTTATAAGTTGATAACATTCTCTAGGTAAAGAAATATCCCTAATATTAGCTTGAATCACTTTGTTAGCTAGAAGATATCCAAAAGCTTCAACTACCAATATGAAAAGAGAAGGAGCCAAAATACAACCATGTCTGACAGATCTGGACAATACTATTGATTCAGACTGACAATTGTTCAAAGTATGATCACATTTTTTAAGGGTATAGTAATATTTTTTTAATGATTAAAATTGAAGTCATCAAAATGAAATGTTAATCATTATTTTTATTTTTATATTTTTTTAAGGTAATACTTCTTATACGTATCCATCGTGGGAACTGAACCTGGGTCACATCATCGATAATGCATCACATTAATCATATTGTTTTAAAAACATTTAAATATTTATTTTCATTAAAATTTAATATATTATTTTTCTATATTAAATTTTTTTTTTTTCAATAAAAATATGAAAACAATTATGATTAATATATATATATATATATATATATATATATATATATATATATATATATATATATATTGAGAGTTGAAATATTAATGTCAATATAAAAATTACAGTACTTTCCTGGTATATGCAATTATTCGATTATTGAGTTTGAGAATTTTTTTTAAAGATAAGTAAATATTATATTTTAATTTTTTATTTTATTAAGGTATAAAATATAAAATGTTTAATGAACATCAAAATAAATAAATTAAACAAAGATATTTTTTATAGTTATATAAAAATAATTAATATATATTTTTATTATATTACAAAAATTTGTTACAAATTTTCATGCTTTTTCCTGGAACCAAATCTTGTTCCTTGTCATCACTATAAGATCTAATTGCATTGGGTAAATGTTTTATGTAGCTGGATGTACTGGTGCAACACATCCACCCGTACTACGGGGTCTGAAGGATTGAAAGAAAAATAATAATTAATATTATTTATTATATATTTTTAAAATTTAATAAATAATTATATAAGAAAGAGAGACATGCAATTAAATAAGATATTTAATGATTAATCTTAAATCAATAATTTTTAATTTTTAAGTTACACCTAAAATAAATAATTCAATTTTAATAGTTGGACTTTGATTAACTTTTAAGATTGTGTTAGATCTAGAGTATATTACATTATTTGGATCATGTAAATTTACCACCTTAGGTATACAGTTAGGATAGGAGAAGTTATCCAGTTAGGGAGAAGTTATCTAATTACTTCATGTAATGTAATAAATGCACAAGTGGCAATGTGCAAGGTGTCTCCTTATACTGTTAGGTAGAGTGTTGGTCAAGGAATCTATCTTTCTATATAAAGGGTAGATTAAATATCAAGCTCACTAATGAAAAACTAGTACCTTAGATATAAAGGATATATATCTAAAAACTTCTAGAGTTATCAATCTCGAGGTGCCTATCTCAGTTCTTGGGGGTGTTATCTCCAATATGGGCACCTCGGGATTGATAACTCTCGGCATTTTTAGATATATATACTTAATTTCTAAGCTAGTTTAAATGTTTTTTGTTAATGTCGGCTTTTTTAATTAAAAAAAAATGTTTACGACGTGACATTTATGACCTATTTTCCTCCCACCCCCCTATCTGCCATTGTAGGAACACCTCTCAGCGTAATAAAACATGACATAGTAATACTCAAAAAAATGTAAACTAGTTTTTGATTCACCATATTTCTTACACACAAGTGAAGAGCATACTATCAATGTTGGAGGCTTTTTGGTTCACCAGATCATGTTACACGACAAGTGAAGAGTATAATACCAACAACAAAAGCGTGGCAAAAAACAAAAGAAAAATATTAAACTTTATATAAAACACGAGTTAGGAAAGGAGAAAAGATATGAAAACCCAAATTTTTATCTATAGGTCTAATGACAATTGATTTGTCATTAGTAAGAGAGCGAATGGTAAAACATATATGGGGTGAGAAAGCATTATGGTGAAAAGATTTGGAAACAAATAATTTTTTATTGAGAAATATTTATCCCATACTAATAATATCTTCCAAATGTATGCAAAACTACGAAGGATTGTAATCAGGATTGGAAACATGAAAAGGGTCAATGGGCTTTGGAGGGTTAAGAAGGCCACCTTTAGGTCCAAAAAAACACTCGATATGAAGTCTTCTGTAAAAGGTAAACAAATATTGTTTAATAGTTTCCTTAGAAATGAGATGTGGAACAGGGAGGAACTTTAAACCTAGGCTGAGGACCTCAATTTCATTCTGGATAAGTTTTCTGGAAGATAAATTATCGATGACAAGATTTGTAATTTTACTATTTACAACCCAAACAAGACTCTTGTATAAAAATTGGTGTCTATAGTCCTAAGGACTGAAAAGTGTGGCCCAAGAGGTTAATTTTGATTTTTGACACCATTTTGGTGGTAGAAGTACCCTTGTCCTTGCAAAAATGGGACAAAATCTTCTCTTTGATTCCTAGAACCAATTTTTTGGAAATTTCCTCCATTGCTTTGTCGTGATTGCTATTGCATAGAGAAAGTGCAATTATGAAAGTTTCTTTTTTTCTTTTATCTTTATGAAGAAGTTCCTTGATAGTTTAAATTCTTATGTTGTTGTTTTTGTGGTTGCTTTTGTTTATTTCTTTGTTGTGGTTGTTGTGGTGGTTGTTTGTTTATGCATGGTAGAGGATGTTATTGTGTATGTTGTTTTTGTATTGATGAAGTCATGCGGTTAGGCCCTCTCCTATGACTTCTATTCCTATTGTACTATGCAAGGGTATTTTATTTCATACCCATGATGAGTTTCTCGAAATGGTCCATCTGCTACTTGATTTCTTTTTTGACCAAGTCAGCCACACTTTCTGTAGCCTCTACCATGATGACTTTTGGAACTTCTCGAGTAGCATTTTCATGAGTTGCTTGAGCTTTTAACTATAAATATTTTTGGATCTGTAATTTGAATCTCCAATCTTGGAGCTTTTCTTCAAAGAGCTCCTTGATCTAAGATTCCCAAGTTGTGGTAATTTCTTGAGAAATTATTTTGTGCTTATTCTTTGAATCAAAGATAATTTCTTGAGTTGCAAGTAGTAAGACATTGGGAATGTACTTATTAGCTTGAAAAGTCCATTTTTTTGTGTATTTTTTAAAATTACAAATATAAATTTTGGCCATCTCCAAGAGAAATATTTCAGTGAGTGCCTTTGACTCATCAAAAAATTGCTTGTTAATTTCTTCATATGGAATTTGTAAGCGTGGTTTCTCCATTCGTAAACTATGAGGGACTATTCCATTTCCAAGGTTCTCTTCAAACCTAGCTAGTCTATATTGGCACTTATCCACTTTTTTACTCAATACCTTAAACTCTTCAAACCTTGTATCCAATAGTTTGTCCAAAGAGTTAGGCCATGGAGGGATGTTGTGCATCATACCAATTTCATAAATGAAATTGTTTCAATCTTGTGAGTATAAAATTCTCTTATTATGAGAATAGACTTTTGTTTTTTCTAGACCTTTGTTCATTTTATCTAAACCAAAAACTATTTCCATGAGCTCCCAATCCTATTGTCATGAATATGCTTGCCATTGACGCGTGCAATAAATTTGAATAGGGGCATGAGGGGGGGGGCTATTAGGAAATATGGAAAACAATTCAAATTTTGATAGGTCAATAAGAGGATGAGCAATGCGCACCATTAAAGGGTTTAAATCTCATTAATGAAAAATAAAACATGGTGTAGCAATACTCAAAAAATATAAACTAGTTTCTGATTCACTAGATCACTTACACATAAGTGAAGAGCATACTACTAGTGCTCGAGGCTTTTTGGTTCACTAGATAGCATTACACAACAAGTTAAGAGCATAATACCAACAACAAAAGTGTGGCAAAACATAGAAAAATATTAAACTTTATAAAAAACATAAGTTAAGAAAGGAATAAAAGACATGATATTGGATTTTATTCCGATAAAAAGAAGTAATATAACATCAAAACTTCAAACGCATTTTGACCTATAGGTCTCATCAGCGGAGTATGAGCTTTGAAGAGGTACAACCTCTCATTATAAATCCTAACTCTAGGGGGGAGCCGAAGAGTAATGCATGTGGGATAAAATAATACCCAAGCATTTAATACAAGTCGTAGGTTTATAGACCAAGATGGTAAAAAAATTTAAGCCCAAGATCAACCCCCAATAAAAATACCCACCCCAAGAAAAGTAAAAATGCATTAAAAAATGCAAAAGTGCAAGGTGGGAAAGAGAGTCTCTTAAACAATTTTATTTTTACACAAATACAATTTGAGAGGTTTCTGATTCCTCAAAAAAATTATGCCATGAGAAATATGTTTGAGCTCCCTATATTTTCTCCATATTTCAAACAATGGAGAGATAATATCCGTGCTAATGCAGAGGTCTCTAGAAAAGCTGCAATTGTTCAATTTTAAAAGAAGTGGAACTATTTTTATTTTGCAACCATGTCTATGTGCTTCTCACTCCAAAACTCTAGCCAATAATGAGGGCTTGCCATCAAATTTAACTTTCTCAAACAAATGAAGGAGAAAGTTAATATGATATCCCCTTACCTTGAGTCTGTTAAAATTTTTATTTTTAGTAAATAAAAATCCTTCCCTGGAACTTTCTCTAACCAAGAAAATATTGAGTTCACTTAATATGAAGGCCTTATTTTGGTGAATAGGATGATGGGAGGAAGCAGGGATATACTAGTAAGCATTCATCATGTTTTGGAATAAATTAGTCTATAAAACTCTAGTCTAAGCAAAATTATGCCCCTTAAAAAACATCGTGTCCAAGAGAGTCACCTCAAAGTCAAAAATAGAGGCAGTAATTTTGTGAAAGCACAAGGATACGGAAGCAAAAAGGAAAGCGAATATGTGATGCAAACAGAACCGGAATTAGCGCTAAATCCTAGAAACTTGAAAGTGCATGAAAAGAGGGAAAAGCATGAGTGAATCGAAATGAAACAAATGTGAATAAAGAAGACAGCCCTTTTTATTGATATGTTTCAAACTCGGTTACAATGCGCATCCTCCCCTTCCAAGGGCTAGGAGTGTTTAAGCATGTGTTCTTGTTACATCCATGGGTGCCTTTCCTTCTTCCACGTGCCCACATGTAAAATGGGTGGACCAAACATCGTCGTCGATTGCGTTGATGAGTCTTGAATCCTCGCTTCTCCTCCGATGTCCAAACCCTACGTTCAAAGGAACAAGAAACAGTGAATAGCACCTACGGATAAAACAAAGCATGCTATCCCCAAGCCTATGATAAGTGAATGAGAAAATGAATTAAACTATGACTAAAACAGGTCCAAATGCTCTGAAAATTTGACAGGGGCATCAAGACACCACCAGGAAAGCCCTTCAAAAATAACAGTCAAGAAATTCCTCACCGATTTGAATTAACTTTGGGGCAGGACGAATTCACCTACAACAAAATGTCGAAAAGGTACTGTCCCAATGTCCTACCTCGGAAGCTCCAAAAGACCTAAAAACTTGGTTTTAGCTAATTGGGGGCATTTTGGGAAGACCCAGATGGTCATATTTTCCTGATTTGGCCTCCATCAACGGGAATTTAATGATGCTACCTATAGATTAGTGAAAGCGAGCAAGGATAGAAATATGATCAAAATTGTTCAAAACGAGACAAAATTTAAAAGACAACCTATCTAAGCATCATAGAATTGAATTAAAAAATGAAAGAAGGCAATTCTGCCCTAGAATTCCCATCACTCCGAAAGGGGGCGATTAGGATTGTGGCAGTGTGGGAGGGGGCGCCCATGGGGCAGGCTGCCTGTCGTTTGAGCCCTGATTTCAGCACCAATCCACTTGGGATGGGTCCAAAACCTCTTATGTGGTATTGTCAGCAAATTTGGTGGGATATTATGGCCAAATTTTGGGTTTTGGGATCGATATTCGTCCTCCCAATAGTCACCCAATGACCTCCCCTCTAAAAGAGATCAATGATGTGAAAGGCACAAATCCAAAAGGTGTGAGTTATGTAAATAAAATGATAGTACTTCGTTGCTCTAAAATGCTCCTTCCATGTATATTTTGGGGTGGGGAAACTCACCAATTTATAGACCTGGAGGTCTCTTGAAATGGGCATGCAGAGGCGCCACTTAGCAATCATGCCTTCTAAGGGGGAAGGAGATTCCTCCCTGAATTGGGACTTCATGACTGACCTTGCAAATGCCCCTAACGCTCGAAAATGCTCACCCATACTCCCATGTGATGAAGGAAGCATTGAGTGGCAAATCTGAGCTGCCATTTGTCAAGATTTGACTTTTTTCCTGTTAAACTTGTAATTCGCCCCACCCTGGAGCAAATCCAGAATTCATCCCTAGGTGGGGCGAATCCCAGTTTGAATTCGTTCCAAGGTGGAACGAATATTGGGCAAGGTGCCTAAAGGTGCCAAATTGACCTCTGACCTTCCAAAAATATTGTGAGAGTGATTAGGACCACTCTTTAACCTCTAGGGGCTGTCCTTGGGGCTATGTGTGTCAAAGCGATCAGTGTTTGTAGTCACATAATCGGATTGGTGTTTTTTTGGTGTCTACATTTTGATGCTTGAATGGAAGGAAAAACATTAAGATCTTTTTTGGGGCCATGCCAAACTCCAATGACATCATCAATATATCTTTTATAAAATAAAAGACAATCCATAACAACTTTATCAAATACCTATTTTTCCAAATGATAAAGGAATAAGCAAGCGTACACCACAAGAAAATTACTTTCCATGGTTGCCCCTCTTATCTGCTTGTATGTTTTATCCCTAAATTCTAAATAGTGTTGGGTTAGCAACAATTTTGCAAGTCTTACCACAAAATTGATTTTAGATGAGTCAAATTCCTATTCCAAAAAATTATGAATAGCAAGCAATCCTTGAGATGTGAGGATACTAGGATAGAGGCTTTCCATATCGAAAGAAAAAATGATGATATCCTAAGGAAAACAACGACCATGTAGATATTTGATAAGGGAGATAGAATCTAGAATATGGTTTTTTTTGCTTAAGAAAAATGGGTAGGAGTAAATGGTGGAGCCATTTGGAGGTTGATTCATGCATAAAACCACAATAAGAGCTGATGGGTCGATCAACAAGCTTAGGCTTATGGATTTTGGAAAACAAGTAAAAACACAGACTTTGGCAAGGGAAGAAGTAATTTGAAGCATGAAATTTATGTGGTTTTTTTAAAGCAAATACCACCTAACAACATGGCCAAGTAGGTTCTAGAGCTGAGAAAAAATATCCAGCCAAGAGACCTTGTCAACTTTCGTGTGAACATTATGATCTTAAAGCTAGGAGAGGCTTTTGGACACATACCAATCCATAGGTAAAACACAAACACCCAAAATTTAATCTGTAGCTCTAATGATAAATTATTTGCAATTAGCAAGAGAGCGAATGGCAAACCAGATGTGGGGTGAGAAAGCATTATTGCAAAAAAAGTTGGAAGAAGATAATTTTTTATTAAGAAATATTTCTTCCATATAAATAATATCTTCCAAAGGCCTGTAAAATCATGAAGGATTGTAACCTGGGTTCGGAACATGAATTTGGTGGTGAACGTACCCCTGTACTTGCTACTTCTACACAAATGGGACAAAATCCTATCTTTGATTCTTGAAAGTAAATTTTTTAAAAATTTCTCCATTGCTCTATCACGATTGTTGCTACATAGAGAAAGCGAGGTTTTGAAAGTTTCTCCTTTTTTTTCATATTTTTGGAGAAGGACCTTGGTAGTTTAAATTATGACACTATTATTGGTGTGGTTTATTTTATTTATTTCTTTGTTGCAACTACCATGGTGGTTGTCTTTTTGTGCGTGGTAGAGGTTGGTTCTATGTTCATTGCTTTTGCATAGATGAAGTCATATAGTTAGACCCTCTACTATGACTTCTATTCATGTTGTGTTGTGTAGGGGTATTTTTTTCATATCCATGATGAGTTTCTCTAAATGATCCATCTAATGTTTGATTCTATTTTTGACCAAGTTAGCCACACTTTATGTAGCCTCTATCATGTTGACTTGTAGAACTTCTAGGCAACATTTAGAGGTTGTACCTCTTATTTTCTTGTATTTTTTATCTGGAAGAGAAAATATATATATCCAAGGAAACTTTTCAACTTCCATGTAAACATTATGATCTGAAAGCTAGGAGAGGCCTTCAGACACATACAAATCTATAGGCAAAACATAGACACCAAAATTTGTACCTACAAGTATAATGACAATTGATTTTTCATTAGTAAGGGAGCAAATTCCAGACCATATATGGGATGAAAAAGTATTATGGCAAAAAATGTTGGAAGCAGATAATTTTTTAATGAGAAATATTTCTTCCATACCAATAATATCTTTGAAATACTTGTAAAACTATGAAGGATTGTAACTAGAGTTGGAAACATGAAAACGATAAATGGTCATTGGGGGTTAGGAAGACCACCTTTAGGTCCAAAAAAACACTCAATACAAAGCCATCTGCAAGAGATAAACAAATATTGTTTAATAGCTTCCTTGGCCATGGGAGGTGGAACAAGAAGGAACTTTAAACCCAGGCTTGAGGGCCTCTATTTCAATCTCTTAACTATCATTAATCTTCTCAATATGAATCCCTCTTCTTTAGGTGGTTTCGATTACCTCTATTCAAGTGATAATTCTCCTCAACATCTCATATATATCCACAACTCGAGGACATCATGGTATTCTTCTTCCTCATTATGACATAATTTCTTTTACATGTGTCATACTTTAAAGGTCTTTTGGCTTTGCTACCAAAATGATGTAGTGATAGGGGTAGTTTTGATTTCAATTTTATCAAGGTAGATGATGATAGATTTCTCAATGACAATAAATGACATTCAATATGGCCATGTATATGGCATACTAAATGGCCTGTATGATAAAAAGATAAAAAAACTTATGAACACAACCTCAAGATAATAAAATAATATACTTATTATGATAAGGGTGCATGTTGGCATTTAGATGTCATATGTCAACAACTCATTAGATGATACAGTATTTTGATGGCATCTATTGTGATGATATTCCCTAGGATAGCAAGATGTTGTCTTCCTATGATAACAACTTGGATAGATCTCTAGTCAACAACCTTAGACTAGGTAATGCTCAACTAGTTAGCAATATTTTAACAATGATGACAACCTTTATTCTCTTCTTCATTGATGATATATCTCTTAACGATAATCACAAAGACATATTATATGAAAGGTTTTGGATAATTATTACAAGATATTTTGAAACTATAGTCTTCCCTTATCGATAGTATCTTTCTAGATAGCAAGGCATTGGCAACACTTTCCAATATGACTTTAGCAAGATCCTCCAAGGTGGCATTAAGCTCTTCTAATATGGTAGTCTATTTATGGTATATTTTGGAAGTTAACTCTCTATACCAAGTCAAACTCAAATGTTAGTCTAGCTAGATAACGATAGCATAGATGCAGTCCCTCTTTTTAATGATAGTAACCTTTGTCATCCTTAAAAAAGCACTGTAGGATAATTTTCCTATGACAACATCAACCTGCAATAATAATTTATGTCTTGTAACACATATATTGACTACAAGATAATATAAACACCTATATAGGATGCATGGCATAATATGAAAAAATCATATATATTATTTATTTCAAATTATAATATACATCTCAATGGAAATATCCCAATTCAAATGGATTGGGTTTCTTGAACAAATTCACCCTTCTTGCTTTCCGCAATCTAATATCTTCAGTTCTTTCTCTTTCTCACTTCTCCTCCATGCTTTCATGGTTCTTCCACACCCTTCTCTACCCCTCCTCACCTCTTGAATGGCTTCCAATTTATAAGTGCAAGATAGGACGATTTTTTAGCTACCCTATATAGTTAACCTTTCAATATTGTGTCCATCCCACTTCTTAGGTCACCATGTAGATGCTCCTACATAAATAATATACATGCAAGGCCATATCTTTTGTCTCTAAATTTAGGATACTAAGTCATCATAAGTGATATGTACCATATGAAATATGCATAGAATAGTTTTATAATACTGTAATCATAAGCATAAGGATGGTAATGTAAAGAGGGATAAAATATAGTGATAAATTATATAAATAATAGATAATTATTTTTAGTTATATTGACATGTGCTTTAAATATATTTTACGAGGTGAATGTGATATATATCTATTTTTTATCATACTAGATACTTTTTTTTTGTTGTAAATTATACGAAAGTGATTGATATTTTACAACATACATTCCATTTTCATTCAATGAAATATCTAATGATTGAATATAATAGACTCGAATCTCCACTACATGCATGTTGTTATGTTGTTGACATAAAAATAACATTAACATAGATTTTGTTGATATCCATCCTAATGCACATCACTCTATGCTCAAAAAGTGGTTTGCACTTAGTTAAAAAATTTAGGAAAAATATATTCTTTTAAGGTGCTTTATATGTTTGATACCTTATATCAAAAAATTCTTACTAAGACCCTTGTTGTCATTCTAATCCTTATTCAGTTGAAAGGAATTAGAAATTGAATACTATAACGAATAATAAAAAAATATCTTAATGGTCAGTGAATAATCTAAACTTCCTCGATCGGAAAACTAACAATATTATCTTAAGATGCCCATCCTTTCATTATTAAAAACAATCTCATTTATTTAATTTATTTTTCTCTTCTCTTTTCCATTCCATAAATCTTATTATATCTGCCCTAACCCAAAATAAAAATATTTCATTTCAATATGTTGCTTAATATGATTTGTTCCTATACTTTTTCATTCCATAAATCTTATAATATCTCCCCTAACCCAAAATAAAAATATTTCATTTCAATATGTTGCTTAATATGATTTGTTCCTATAGGTCTCTAAATCAGAAGCCCACGTTTTTAACTACTTAAAGAATTATGTAGCTGCGCTTGCAAGAGTAGAGCTTCAGGATGCATATCAAAGTTCTTTTATTCTTGTTCGCTCTCTATAAAAGTCTAATGGAGGCTTTAAGCGGCAGTTTTGAAAACCCTATTGGCTTTCAGTTTGGCATCCGTACACAAATATAAATTGAGATACCAATCCAAGTATTACGTTTGCATCCCCAACAAAAATATACTTTTAAATGCCCTGATAAACTATCCTGGTATTTCATTCATTGGAAGAATAATAAAAAGTATAAGTCGATGGTCGAGGACGATGGAGATTGGCCACGTGACCTAAAGGCCGTAGTAGGTCGAAAAGATATGTGTCTTCTATATATCTGAAGAAGTAGATAAAGAGGGACGTCATTATACGTTTTAATGGTAGAGTTTGAGTGGTTTAAAAAGGATGCTTCATAAATAAAAGTTTAAAGTTTTACTCTTATATATTTATAACCTCACTGACGATAAAAGCTATTTACTTTAGCTTGGAAACGAAAACCAGATCATCGATTGCGCGGAATCGATTTAAACCGAGGAAAAGCACCACAATATGAATACGGAATTCATGTCAACGCTTGGAAGGATACGCGAGTCGAAAGACATAAGCATTCACGAAAAGCATTAGATGCTTAGACACGGGATAAGCAAGCAACTCCTTTAATCCAATCCTTCTCTTCTCCTTCCCCGGGACTTCCTATACCTATTTATGTTTCTGCAATGTTGAATATCCCAACTCGAGACTTCGTATACCTCTTTATGTTCCTGCACTTCCTATACCTATTTATGTTTCTGCAATGTTGAATATCCCAACTCGAGACTTCGTATACCTCTTTATGTTCCTGCAATGTTGAATATCCCAAAGGTAGTTTTTTAAAAAATGAGATCAAATCAATTAATAGTTCCTCTAGAGTGCTATTAAAGAGAAATGAAAATGGACGTTCATAAAATGGGATACTTTATGCCTTCCCAAACATGAAGGGAGGTTAGGACTTTGATCTGTTATAAAAAATAATAAAATAATAAGGATTTACTTGTAGGAGGAATTTTGAATAACCTTAATGCCTTTTGGATTATTAATCTTTGTGTTAAATATGCAAAAAAATTTATCATTTTAACGGTTTTTAAGACAAGCGAGGATTTGATAAAGAAGAAGTTATTTTGGATCATTCATAATGGTCTTATAGATCATATTGAGTCTTTAAAAATATTTCATTTCATAAATAGCAATTATGAATATGTTACTTGATAGGATTTAAATCTATAGGTCTCTACATTAAAAGCTAAAGTTTTTAACTTCTTAAACTTGTGTTATTTGGTAATATAATAAATGTATTAATTATATAAATAAAATAAATTTAATTAAAAATGATCTTAAATATATATTTTAAAAAAGATAATTCTAATATTAAAAAAAGAAAAAAAATGGTTTGATCCTTGTCAAAGATAGCTTCCCCACAACCTTACTTAAGGCTAGGCCCATGTTTACTTGGTTAAAAATGATCAAATTTAGAGACAATCTTGGGGTTATTAGGATGACATAAATTGACCCTCTATATATAGTTTCTTAGGCTTAATAGGGATGTAAGATTAATAGTGCTTCTAATGTTTCATTCCTATTAAAAATATAGATCTAAGAACTCCTCATATTAATTTTTAGAGACTATAAAGAGAGAAATAATTATCTCTCCCAATGTGTCGGTGTGCTGAAGAGCATGAGGGTTGATTTTTTCTTAAATGTAGATGGGTTTTTTTATCCTTTTTTTTACGAATGTAATTACAAACCTCCACTCTAGTTCACATGGTCCAATTTTTGTGTGGGTAACGATAGAGTGTGCAAGTACCTTGATCAAGTTTTGATGTTAGAGCACCAATTTTTTATTATCCTCCATCAATAACAAGATTATGACGATCAAGGATCAATTCATATTATCAAATTGTTTTCCAATTTCCTTTAAAATTGAGTAGAGTGGTTGTTAATTTAATTTTCTATGCAATCAATTTTATTTAAATACTTCTTTATTAGAACACCCTGGCACCATTTCTGCAATTCAGCAAATTTAAAATTTATTACCTTTGCCTCCTCACTCTGTCAATTGGATTTCTTGGTGGAATGAAGCAATTGTCCATACTACCTCTTTCATATGACATTTTGGCAAATGGGTGGTACATGTTAGAAAGCATGTTAATTTGGCTGTTATGAAGGAGTATCAACAAAATTTATGGTTGCTAAAAATTGATCCATATTATCAATAGTTGCAAACTAGGGTTGTTGGTCTTCACCACCAGCTTATAGTTCATGAATGACATGAAGCCAGGAGGGCTCAGATTCAGACTTGTCTGCAGTGGCTGAGGGTTGGTGATTGCTCATCCAAAATATTTTTCAAGTCTCTTCATTCCAAGCAGACTAGGATTTAGATAAAGGCTATTCAAGTTTCTCAAGGTAGGATGACTTCTCTTCCTAATATTGCTTTAGCATTTATGGATCATTATAAGCTTATTTTTCAAGCACAACAGGTTTCTTTATAATGTTAGATGGCGCTCCAATAATGTACCAATTTTGTTCCTACTAAGTTGTTTTCTTATGATAAACTTCTTTGTGAGGTTGCTCTTTCACTTGATGAGCTTCATAATGCTCTTATAACTATGTTAGATGACAAGTCCTCTGGTCTTGATGGCTTTCCATGTGAATTTTATAAAGGCACTTGAAATTTTACTGGACTTGATCTGCTCAATGTCTACAATGAAACATTAGCCAATAATTATCTGGGTAATATTATCAATCGTGGAAATATTAAATTTATTTCTAAAGCAGGAAATATTGAGCTTATCACCAGTTGGTGATGTATTACTTTTCTTAATGTCTCTTACAATAATTTGGCTAAAGCTTTAGCTCTTCGTATTCACAACATTCTCCCTATGATTATAATATTGAAAAAAATGGGTTTCATTAATGGGCATTACATATTGGATAATATTATTTTTGTTTGGGAAGGTTTAGAATAGGCTCGTATCTCTGGCCAAAAGCCTCTTTTTCTTAAACTAGACTTTAAGAAATCTTATGATCATATTGAGTGGCTTTTCATTCTTTCCATGCTTCAAGCTCTCAACTATGGCCCATTTTTTATTAGGGTTGTCAGTATATTATTTGTTTATTATTTAGCTTGTCTTACTATTAATGGACTTAGGTCAAAGAATTCTGGTTTGTTTCGTTCTATTTTCAAGGGTTTTCCTTTGGCCCCATAACTTTATATCCTTGCTATTGAAGCTTTTTGGTATCTTCTTGTAAATCAAACATCTAAGGGGTTGATAAAAGATATTATTTTACTTAATATGTCCACCCAACTTATTAATGGGCACTTTACAAATGATTATTTTCTCATTATCAATGAGGATGAGGTTTTCGTTTCAACTACTTTGATTTTTTTGGACACTTTTTGTAAGACCTCGAGATCCAACATCAAATTGTCTAAGTCCCTTTATTTTTGCCTAGCTTCTTATTTTGTGCCTGCTTGGCTTAGATATTTCTCATGGTATTGGATTCAAAGGGGTGAGTGCTTTATGTTCTTAGGAATCGCCTTTGCTTTTGACATCTCATCCTCTCAACTCTAGTAGTATGTCATTGACAGAATTGAAAAGAAGATTTATTGTTGATCTCATGTCCCATTTTTCTTGTTAACAAGTTTCGAGTTTGCACAAATATTCTTGCTACCACCCATGTTTATTACTCCTCCTATTTGGCCTCTTCTAAGAATTCTTATAATAAATTGGTGAGACTCCTTAGGGATTTTATTTGGGCCAAGGGGAAGAATTCACATGGGTTTCATCGAGTTTCTGGGGATATTTGTTGCACACCTATTGATAAGGGTGGGATGGATTGTTGATATTTTCATGTAAAGCATTTCTCTATGTGACAAGTGGGTGGTTAAAGTTATTGAAGGCCTTGAAGCCTAGAAGGTTTTGATTCATCATTGTATTTCTTCAAGGCTACCTTATGAACATAAAGCTTGGGCTAATATTGGCCTCAATTTTCCCATAATTGCTTTTTCTCTAGTTAAGATTCAAGGTTCCTTTGTTGTTAAAAGTATTTGGTAAGCTTTAGATGTGGTGGAGCCTCATTGTCGTTGGATTGGTGATGGTTTTCGTAATGGTATTTCATTCAATTATCAAAATATTTGGTGGTCTCCTATTCTATCTAACTCTTCAATTCTTATTGCTGATATGATTAAAGCTTTGAGATTATTTCGCAAGGGATTCTGCTATATTAATGAATTAGTGCACTCCCGAGACTAGATTCCTTGGCCTGATCTCAAATGGAAATTTAATATTTAAAATTTATATCTTCCTTATATTCTTAAGATTCAGGAGCTCATACTTGATGTCATGCTTCATAAGCTCAATCTCCAATCCTCAAATGCCTGGTGGAGGGATTGGCAATGGAATGTGGATACTCCTTTCAAGAACTACTCTTCTTCCTTACTTTATTAGGTTCTTAGTTCTATTTTCCCTAGTGTATATAAAATAAATGAGATATGGAAGACTCACTCTACCTTCTATACTTGGATTGCTCATCTGAATCATATCTGGTAGTCTAACCTTGAACCCAAGATTACCTTTTTCTCTGGTCTCTTATTTATCAAGGGCTTCCTATGAGAGAGAGACTTAGTAGGGTTGGTCTTCCTAACCCTAAGTGTCCAGCTTATGGTTGTTTTGAAATATTCAAATATCTATTTTGGTTTTGCCCTCATGCTTAGTATGCTTGGTCTTGGATTCACTCATTGTTCAAGCCCTTTCATCCTAAATTTTTTAGATGGTAGATGATCTTTTTCAGAAGCAGTTGTTGGCTTGCCTATATTGCTGATATGTGGAATTTGTTTCATGCTATTTTTTTATTTCAACTTTGGAAAGCTGGGAATGATGTTGTTTATTCCAGAGATTCAATTTCTAGTCAGTTTTCCTTACATGAAAATATTACAATATTTTCTGCTATTATTGTTGAGCTCCATTCATAGGCCTCGAAGTTGAATCATGAGTTGGTAAATTTGATAAATCTTGTCAAGTTCAGGCACGAGGTTCCATGCATTATCAATGTGGATGACCTTGCACCTCGACCTGTAATTTTTCTAGCTCACTATTTATTGTAACCTCTCTTATTTTTTATTGAATATAATTGTTGGTTCTAATAAAAAATTCTAAACATAAAATATATAATAATTGTATAAAATTATATAAATATAAGTATATATATAACTATCAATATATTTAAAATAGACACATAACTTGATGTAGTGGCTAGACATGTTGTTCAATTTGAGATGGGTGAAAATGATTCCATGCCTAGATGGGTTCTCCAATCTAGGAGGGGTGCAAAATAATGCAGCAAGATGTGTTGGTCAGTGTGAGATAGGTGAAAATGATTCAGTGGCTAGACAGGTTCTTCAGTCTAGTACATGTGCAAAATGATGTCGCGACTAGACAGGTTTTTCAGTCTAAGAGGAGTGCTTCCGTCCGTGACCAGTGTTCAAGTTTGTGTCGATTATTCTAGTTTGTGATGGGTGATCCAGTTCGTAATGGGTATTCTAAATTGTGATGGGTGCTCCAGCTTTTGTTAGGGATTCCAATCCGTAATGGGTATTCTAGTTTGAGATGAGTACTTTAGTCTGTTATGGCTATGGTAGATGCTTGCTCTCGTCTCTTGGTATTTCTCCCCTACAAACTGCACATAACGCAACAAATGCACACAGAAATCCTGCACATACTGAGTATAAAGACACAATACCGATTTGTTAGGAATGAAAGACAATGTTTTATTATTGATGAAATGGTTAGATTACAACAAATCCTTGAGTGACTCTCAATTCCCTCTCTTTCCTAACCTTTGTCTCCTCTCCTTCTCAAAATCCCCTCCTATGGTTATTTATACTTTTCTTTGTCTGATCGATTCATCTTCCTTTTATACTTTCCTTTGTCTGAATGATTCACCTTCCTTTCATCGGATAGTATATCGACATCACATAAATAATAATATTATGTTACTCATATATACACCATATGATAAGATTTAAACTTTAAAATTCAAATTAAGTTCATAGCAATTTATAATCTTATATTATTTTAAATAAAATAATCTAGTTTTTGTTTATGTTTGTAATAGGTATCTTTTTATATATATATTCCTTTTGCTTGGTATTGACGTCGTAAAGATACATTAATTATTTATAGCCTCTCGAAAGGTTAAGAGGCATTTGTACATGTTTGTGGACGAAAAAGAAGCAAGGTAGATATGGTAGAGACTAAAACTAAAAGTAATTACACGCAAATTAAAGTTCAACTCAAGGTATTATTCAGGGTTTATGAAGCTAATAGCTAGCCATGTGAATATAGAAAAAAAATTAAATAAACACGAATTTTTATAAAGATGTTATTTTCCTGAATGAGAGTTGGTTTATTCTTATTCGCTCTATAAAAGTCTAATGGGCGTCTAAGCGGCAGTTTCGAAAACTCTATTGGCTTTCAGTTTGGCATCCGTACACAAATATAATTTGAGATGGCAATTCAAGTATTACGGTTGGCATCCCCAACAAAAATATAATTTTAAATGCCGACACAAACTATCCTGGTCTTCCATTGGAAGATTAATAACAAATAGAAGTCCACGCTGGAGGATGGAGATTAGCCACGTGACATAAAGCCCGTAGTAGGTCGAAAGATAGCAGCGACGCGGACGTGACATGTAGACGTATTTGTCTTCTATATATATCTGAAGAAGTAGATAGAGAATGAGTAGTTATACACAATAGAGATCCAGCGATTAAATTGACATGTAGAATTATTAGTCTTCTACATATCTGAAGAGCTCCAGCAATTAAATTGACATGTAGACGTTTTTGTCTTCTACATATCTGAAGAAGTAGATAGAAAATGAGTATTTATACACAATAGAGGTCCAGCAATTAAATTGTAAAGTTGAGTAATAAAGGTAAAATTTTTGGAACATCCTTCAAATTTTATTAAGGATTTTGGTTGTAAATATCAATAACACTATCGTCTTCTGGCCTTAGAGACGTTAAAAGAATGAAAACCAGATCCTGGATTGCATGGAATCGATTTAAACCGAGGAAACGCACCACAATATGAATACGGAAATCATGTCAACGCTTGGAAGGATAAGCGAATCGAAAGACAGAAGCATTCACGAAAAGCATTAGATGTTTAGACACGGGATAAGCAAGAAACTCCTTTAATCTAATCCTTCTCTCCTTCCGTCGGGACTTCCTGGGTCGATGTCACTATAAATATCGATTAAGGTCTTCAGTAAGGCTATAGCACCTTTGTATTAACCTCCGTGTTGCAGCAAAGTGTACAATTAAGCCGGGGAAAAGTTTTTCCATAGGTTTCACAATGCCAACATTTCGAATTCAGTATATGATGGTGGTAATGTTGAGTATGTGGTCATGGGATGCTGCGGGACAGGCAGTGAAGCCGGGAAGATGGAGGGTTCTGATAGAGAAAGGGGGAGTCTCCGCTATGCATATGACCACCACACACAAAAACACTGTGGTCATGTTCGACCGCACCAACTTCGGGCCGTCGCAGCTGCTCCTGAACAACAACCGTTGTCGAGACAATCCGCAGGATCAGGCGCTCACTCACGACTGTTGGGCTCATTCCATAGAATATAACATCGGGGCCAACAGGATCAGGCCTCTCATGATATTCACCGACACGTGGTGTTCCTCCGGAGCCTTCGCCGCCAACGGCACGCTCGTTCACACGGGCGGGTGGCGGGACGGCGCCAGAGTCATCCGTTACTTTGTTCCCTGCTCCGACGCCTCCTGCGACTGGAACGAATCACAGGCTTCGACTCTTCTCGTCAATCGCTGGTACGCCGCCAACCAGATCCTTCCTGACAACCGCATCATCGTGGTGGGAGGCACTGGCCAGTTCAACTACGAGTTCGTGCCCAAGAGGCCCGGCGAAGGGACATTCGCCCTGCCATTCCTCACCCAGACCAGAACCAGCAGCCAGGTGGAGAACAATCTTTACCCGTTCCTGCACCTCTCCTCCGACGGGAACCTCTTCATCTTCGCCAACCGGGATTCCATTCTCCTCGACTACAAAAACAACGTGGTGGTGAAGACCTTTCCGAGGATGCCGGGGGACGGCCCCCGCAACTACCCGTCGACGGGCTCCTCAGTGATGCTGCCGCTCTCCGCCTCGGACGGCTTCTCCAAGGTGGAAGTCCTCGTCTGCGGTGGATGCCCTGACAACGGCTTCGCCGCGGCCAAAGCCAAGAATTTCACCGACGCCCTGCGCAACTGCGGGAGGATGGTCATCACGGACCCCAATCCCGGGTGGAGCATGGAGGACATGCCGGGACCCAGAACCATGTCAGACATGCTCATTCTTCCCAATGGAGAAATCATCATCATTAACGGAGCGCAGAAGGGCGTTGCCGGCTGGGACATGGCCACTACCCCGGTCTTGACTCCCTATCTCTACAGACCCAACGCGCCTGCCGGGCAGCGTTTCTTCGTGCTGGCGGCCACCGGCATTCCGAGAATGTACCACTCCACCGCCAACGTGCTGCCCGACGGGAGAGTCCTGTTGGGCGGCTCCAACCCGCACTTCGCTTACGTCTTCACGGGAACGAACTTCCCAACGGAGCTCCGTTTGGAAGGCTATAGCCCTTACTATCTGGAGAACGTCTACTCAACCCTTCGCCCCCAGATAACCCCTGTGTCTGCCACTTCCATGGCCTACGGCGCCACCTTCACCGTCATCTTCTCAGTGGCGGCGGGTCTCCTCAGCGACAGCGTGGTCGTCTTCAACATGTACGCGCCGCCCTTCACCACCCACACGACGTCACTTAGCCAGAGGATGCTCTCTCTTTCCTCCTCCACGCCCACGCCGGTTCCCAACACCACCAACGTCTATAAGTCTTCTGTGGTGGCTCCACCCACGGCCGTTGCTGCGCCTCCGGGATATTACATGCTCTTCATTGTCAACGGCGGTATCCCTAGCAAAGCCCAGTGGATACAGTTCTCCTGATCTTGCTGCCTTAACCATAAATCCCACCTCCAGTGTTTTCATGTGTTGTAATATGCCTCGTTGGTTCCGATGATCCATTTCCATCCGTGCGTTTGTGGTCTAAATCGGCTGGACTACAACGCTGTTAGCATCGTATCATATTAGTCTTCTGTAATAAATATGCACAAATTAACAATCGAAAAACATTGCAAAATAGAATCCGCATGTATTTAAGAGCCGCTATCTCGCATGACAACAGTAATTCTATATGCACCCCATAAATAAATTTCCTCATTTGATCTTTGTTCCAATCACATCCCACCTACTCTTTCTTTTATCCTCCAATCTATGTGGTTATAAATCACAAATCCGAAGTTCTGAATAATAAATAAATTAGCCTTAGTAAATCTCCAAGTCGAAGAGAATGTCACTTTCTTCGTTTATCTCTAAGCTTCCACCTCTAAATTTCTTAATACACTACAAATAATACGAATGCAGAATCCATGTAAGTGAATCATTATAATACAAGTGAAGAATTTCAATACATACATTATAATACATACATTTTATCTTAAGTGAATGAAAGGGATTACTCATTAGTTGGTAATTATTAATATACTTATATTAAATATAATGAAGGTGTAGAATCTTATATAAATAATTATTAATACATATATTATAATACATAAAAATCTCATATAAATGATTATTACTACATGAAGAATCTCATATAAGTGGTTGAGGGCTTGCCCTTCTAAACTTTCTATTATATTAATTAATTAAATCAATGTAAGATTATTAATCAAACATACATTATAAAAGATAATAAAAATGATGAACTCCAAATTAATGGGTCTATCGGATCAATGTAAAATTATTAAGACAATCACACTAAGAAGAAATAGAGTAGGTAATCCCACATAAATAATTATTAATGTATACATACACAACATTATCTAAACATAATAGATTTAATATATCTTAAAAAAGCAATATTGAGGCTTACTTTTACTATCCGGTTGCTAAAGAGTTTTACAAGTTGTGAGATTATCATTATACTAATTAATATATTAAAGTATCATAATAAATTGATCAAATTATTTATATACACATAGTTATTTCATGGGTAAAGAGTTTTAAATTATTATGAGATTATAATAATTTGATTAGTGTGAGAAACCCTTGCAATCAATGTATAGGGTTGAGGGTTGATGCCTGAACAATCTCCTCTCAACCATAACTTCTAGTAAAACCACCTAAAATTATACTTATCAATAGAAATTTTAGCGCACCACAAACACTCTTACCCTAATTATACTAATTAATGTATTAAAATTTAATAAATTGGTAGGAAAGTGAGAAGATAAACTACCCATACCCAAATTTTTTTTAATAAAGATAAATAATTATATATAAAAGGAACCTAAAATCTACAACTTAGGAGTTGGACAAGTAATTAGAGAATACATTGATTGTTATTTAGACATAGTTCGGCTTGAACAGTGCAATGAGACATTGTCTTCTTAATTGTGGTGGATTTTTCTACAAACAATCCTTTGGCATTCCTTCTGGCTAAATGCCACATAGGTTACCTATTAACATGTTTTTGGCAGAGTACACAATCACGTGTTTCAATTGTTGTTCCAAATTTCGAATTTTCGTTGACGTCGAATACAACGGAATAGACAATATTTGAATGCAGGTTCTCTGTTAAGTGTGAGCAACGTTAATTCCAAGACAAAAGCTTATTATATCTTCACTCTAATATAAGAGAACAACTAGATTGCTTTAAAGGATGTCAAAGTATCACAGCTGTGGCCCGGGGACTAAATTATTTGAGACGATAAAAGCACAGCGAAGAGCAAAGAATCGACTGTTGCGCGGACTAAATTATTTTATGATGCCTGAAAGGAAAATAGATTAAATCTTGTTAAACTTGATACGTGATGACTTTGCGCTAGATTTAATTGTTATTTTTCATTGTTGGGTCCTAACAACAGACACATGCTATGAAAAAGGAAATTACGAAGCGCCTGGTCGATTGATATTCTTTTGTTTGGACGGCTACGAGATATGGAATGGAAAGGAAGATGGAGTTTGGAACACGCCTCTCGATGGTGTGCTAGCATGATTTCTTGATTACGATCGATGTTGAAGAATGTTTTCCCCTTCTTTTCCAAAAGAGTTGATAAGATTTTTAGATTAAAGTAACGGCAAGAGAATTGATTTAGATTTAAGTATGTATAGTGCGAAGTATAATAGGTAATAATTGGATCACATCATATTGAATTTTCTTAATTCCTTTAAAAAACTAATTTAAAAAACATTTAAATATTTATTTTTATTAAAATTTTATATTAATTTTTTATATTTAAAATTTTATTCTTCATTAAAATATAAAAAAAAAATTATTATTATTATTATTATTATTATATATAATATATATATATATATATATATATATATATATATATATATATATATATATAATAATTGAGAGTTGAAATATTGATGTCAATATAAAAATCATATATGCAGTTATTCACTTTGAGAATTATTTTTTAAAGATAAGTAAATAGTATATTTTAATTTTTTATTTTATTATGGTATAAAATGTAAAATGTTTAATGAACATAAATAAATTAAGATATTTCTTATAGTTATAAATAATTTGTTACAAATTTTTATGCTTTTTTGATGGGTTTAAATCGCGTTTCTTGTTGTCACTATAATCTTCAGTTGCATCGGGTAAATATTTTACGTAGTCGACTATGCTGACGCAACACGCCCACTGGTACTAGGGACCCAAGGGATTGGAAGAAAAAAATAAATATTATTTATTATATATTTTTAAAATTTAATAAATAATAATTTAAGGAAGAGAGACATGCAATGAAATAAGGTATTTAATGATTATTCTTAAATCAATAATTTTTAATTTTTAAGTTATAAGTGAAATAAATAATTCAATTTTAATAATTGAACTTTGATTAAATTTTATGATTGTGTTAGATCTAGAGTATATTACATCATTTGAGTCATGTAAATATACCACCTTAGGTACATAGTTAAGATAGGAGAAGTTATCTAGTTACTTCATGCAATGTAATAAATGCACAAATGACAATGTGCAAGGTGTCCTCTTATACAACTAGGTAGAGGGTTGACCAAGAAATCTATCTTCCTATATAAAGGGCCTCATAGTGGTAGATTAAATGTCAACCTCAGATCAAACTCACATCAAACTCGTGTCAAGCTCATGTCAGCTCTTAGTATTAGTACTTATACAGGGAGTACAATGTAGCTCTTTAATTAATATTAATGGACTGACTATTTCCTCCATATTGTATTATATTTTTATAATTTCTATTTATAGTATATTTTAGTAAAATTGTTTTTTCACTTTCTTTCATATTTTTTGTATTTTATTAGAACCTATGTTAGATCTCTCCACTAAAAATATTCTCAAAAGCTAACAGTGGTATTAGAGCTATAATTAATAGATATAGGAGGACAAACATCCATCATAAGAGAAGTCTAATAGGTCAAGACGAATAGGGAGAGTCACCATTACTATTGTTGGCGTACATCTTTGCAAATTATTTCTACCATTGAGTGTCACTATATGCAAAAGCTACCATTAGGATTATTTAATATAAATAGCCACAATAGTTAATACGATTAGAAAAGTGAGGCTAAAATAAATATCAATTGTAAAAAACCTGAGATTATATTTGGCGAGAGTATTTCCATCGAGTTGAAAAAAAACTCGTGAAGACTAGGACTCAACATTAAAGCCATTAGTTTGATAAATCAACTAGTTAATATTATTATATTTGGAATTACAAATTCTTCAATTCTAGTTTCTAACAACTTATTGCAAGAAAAGGAGATTCAATAAAAGGCTAAAAAGCTTCCTATGAGAGAGTTAGGAATAATATATTCAAGAATCATTCCAACACTTGCAACAATGAGGAAGAAGATTGAAGATTTTAAATATCTTGAAGAAGGTCCCATTACAAGATTTGTAATCCTAGAAAGTATAAAAGTAAATAAAAAACTATAGTAGCCTTATAGAGGACTCAAGAAGAAGAGACTCCAAAAGTTAGGTCAAGGAAGTGATAGGAGATTTGTGATCTTCATTTAAGATTAATACCTGCATATTGCAGAAGCAAAAAAGGCCATAGAAGACTTGATAAAAAAAACCATAAAAGCCTTAATTATGAATAAAAATTTAGAGAAGAAATATTGATTTAGAAGAAGAATTTTTGAATCAAAAGAAGACTCTAAAGAAGATACCTCTGAACAAAATTTCAGAGAAAATTTCCTGATTCAGAAGAAAAATTTAGAAAGAAGTTTCTAAAAAAGACTCCAGAGAACATTCCATGAAATAGGAGATTGATTATCTTATTTACTAATTAAAGACTTCTCTTAGAAGAATCTGAAGAGATCAAGAGAATATATTGTAAAAAAACTTATATTATTGGAAGAAAGAGAAGAACTAGGAGAGTCGTGTTCAAAGCCAAAAGCAATAGATTTTAGATATCTGAGAAAGAAGATCTCATCACCAAAAATTTCAAAAGTAGAAGGCTGAAGAAAAGGTCTCAGTTGTAAGACCAAAGAAGTTGTAATATAGAAGACCTTGGAGAGGTCTCAAGGAGAATACAAATATGAAGGCTTGGAGAGCCTTTTTGTAGAGCTTGTAGAAGCATCATAAAAATATTTCTTAGGATAACTCATTGGAAAAATCCACTACCAAGGAGAAGCCCTTGATATTGAAGGACTTGGGACAATTATCATCATTCAAAAAAAATCCCAAGAGAAGAAGAATTTTGTAAGGAGTGCCAAATCCAAGAAGAATTTGGTAGAGTGCCAAATCCCAAAAGATGAATCCAGTGAAGACCTCAAGAAAATTAGAATCTTGAGAATAATAAGATCATGTTTGAAGTTAAAATTTGATAAGAATCTTGAAGGAAGATTCATATAGAATAATCCTACCAAATCCAAGATATTTAGATATTGTCTCTCACAACAAGAAGGTACAGTTCATATAAATGAGTTTTTTGAATTTACAATAGAAAGTAGATCACTGGAAGGATTAAGCCACCAAATCCAAGGCTCAAGATAGAAATTTTGAAGCTACATATGGTGAAGAAGAAAGTTGTTTGGGCAAAAAATAAAGAAGCTACGTATTCATACACTACAAAGCAGTAACTTGGTGAATCAAAACACCAAGATCTACATCATCTACAAAATATATTAAAGGTAATAAACTAGGATGCAATTAGTTAAAATTCAAATTAGGGTTCATTATCAAATTCTATTAAACACCATATTTGGATTAAAATTTGTAGAAGAATAGATTGCATTATAGTCTTCAAGTGTAAAAAGAAAGAATTCCTTTTAAGGATTATTTGCACATTAATAGGATTTGGATATTATTGAAAGGAAAAAAATCATCATCTACCTATTTGCTATATATAAATAAAGAAGAATATATACTACAACATTGATTGTAGTGAAAATTTGCAAAATACTTATTAAGGGTTCATTACAAATTACTCTTGAAAGTTGCAAAGATTATTAAGTGCATCTGAAATTATTTTGAGATATTATTAGAGTGATAAGGTGAGATTTTTAGTGCATTAAATTGACAGTATTTTTAATATCATTTGCACTACACTAATTACTCTCAAAAAGTTTAGTTTATGTTTGTTTATTGAGGATCAAGAGCAAAAAAATTAATAGATTATCAAAGTGTCTAGAGATACTAATTGGTGCACAAAACCTGCAACATCTTGCGGCCCAAAGAAGCCACCAAAACTAGATAAGATTCATCCAAGGAGTGGAGAAAAAAACCACTATCAAAGTCAGTAATAGAAGCTTCAAATCGAGACTTGGTGAATCTTAGATTCAAAGTGCACTAAAGGCTATTTACAAAAAAAATACAAAAATTACTTCTACAAAAAATGAGCTTCTATCTGAGTTGTTATTATCTTGGTTTTTTTACCAAAGTCCCCAAGCAATGGAGAGAGTTGTCTAGAAAAATATTTAACATCAAATATATCATTGCCTATTTCAAAAGATGCTATAAGACCAGAAAAACCAAATTGTAAAAGGAGGTGCAAAAAAATGGTATTTTATGTACAAAGAATTTACAGTTGTATTACACTACTCTAATTTATCCTACATAGGAAAAAGGATAGGTATTCTATGCCAAAATGACACACTCTTTACAAGGAGAAAAACTCTCCAAGGTGGTTGTGCATAAGCATTCTCCTCGTAAGGAAATAGAGCCACTCAAAAGGCTCATATCTTCTATGCCTTGTATAGCCACACCTGCAAGTAAACAAAGCAAGAAGAAACATTACATTAAAAGGCAATATCATCTACAAAAAGAGTTCATAACAGGTTGAAGGACATACATCCAAGGAGCACCATTGGAGTAGCTCAAAAACTCCAAACAAGCATTGGAAAAATACTACTCCAATATCCCAAGGTGTTGCTTACTATTCCATATAGAACCATATCATATTAGGCACCATAAAACAAAGGAATATTTGGCCATGTTGCATATTTAATAAGGGTATTGCAAGATATATTAGAGAGGAATTACATAGAAAATATCATGCATGAAGGAAAGGTGACAATTTTCAGCTAGAAGGAAACAATAATATTTCCCACACAATCACCCATCCATTACAAGCTTGACCAATAATATGGTCAAGGAAGAAATTTGGTAAGAATGAGTGCTCATCCAATATTGTAACAATCATCCTTTATCTTGTAGAGTTACACAAATGGCAATAGGTATCTCATGTTCTCAGGGGTAACCATTGTGACACTTGTCACAAAGTCTATTATCCTCCATCCAATAAAAGTCCTCAAATACCACAAAGGATAGTATTCAAAGTATTAGCAATAGTCATAGCATTTACAACATTTGTATTAGACTGAATCATAGTTTGGAAGAGAGATGAAGAGCATTAAAAGCTCTGGTTGAGGTATTAAAGGAAGGTAAAATATCTATATTTGAAGCACAATCGTCCAAACATTGAAGTCAAATGTGAATCAACGTTCACCATAGTACTCAAGGGAATGATATTAAAGAGGATTGTCATTTATATTTGAAACCTGCACCGAATACATAGGGAATATAGCAATAAAGGTAAGATTTATACTTCATTAAAATTGATTTTATTAATAGGAAGATCTAATATATAATATAAGGTTGAAATATTAATATAAATCAACCATATTTGAAAGCAATATTTAAATGGAAAATATCTATATAATTGCCTAATATTTGCAATATTAAAACATAGGAGAAATAAGGATTTCTACTGGAAAAATTAGAATTTCTATTATTGCAAATAATTGTTTTCTAACATTCCGCATTAGGGAGTTATAAGGAATACTACATCAAAGTAGGAAATTGAAAATTAGAAACAATAAATATCAAATTATTAAAGGTTATAAAAAGAGGTTTATTAAGGAATATTAAGAGTTGGAAATTAATTGGTATACTTGTCTCAAAATACATTAAACGACAAAAGAAATCCAACTATTAAAACCTCATCAAAATAGAAAGTGCTTAATTTCAATAGGAGTAATAAGGTGTGAAAAATTTTGATTTTTGCTATTCACAAAACATTACAAAATAAACTCAAAATTGAACTATTATTCTCGAAAGCACTTTATCTATCATATAGTATTTTAAAACTCACTAGGGAGACATAAGGAATTATACAAAACTTTATAATAATAGCATTCATATAATATTATCATGTCATCGAATCCATTTGGGAAGCATAAGGTCTCTACAAAATCTACAAGGACTCTACTAATTCACATCTCTTAACTAGGGAGATATAAGGAAGCCTACAAAACCTAAGCTCTACAAAGGTTCTATCAAATAAAATTCACATACTCTAAACTAGGGAGTCATAATATGGATTCCTTCAAATATTCAATTCAGAATATCAAATCCATATTTACAATTTTAAGGATTAACACTATCTCAAAAACTATCAAAAAGAAATATAGATGAAGTAATAAGAAATGATTTTATCAATAAAGAATTATTTCATGAAATGGAAATATATTCTCAAAAATTGATAGATACCCTTGAAAGATATAATAATCTATCAACTAGTGATAAGGAGAGATTCTCCTAATTTATTAAAGAAGCATAATAGGATAGCTTTGAATCATTAATTGCTTATCTTCATGAAAACCTCTTCAAAGCATGTGGTGGAATTTACAAAAGATAGTTATATTCACATCCAAGGAGTTATTGATAATTTAACTGAAAACATGAGATTTCGAAAGAAGGAAATACTAATGCGACGCATTCAAAATCAAAACAAATGCTTAAGTCCTATAACGTGAAATGCATGAAATGAAAGAGACGAATTGAACTGAGATAAAAGAAAGTACAGAAAGCACAACCCTTTTTATTTAACTCTCTTAATATCAGTTACAAAGACGCCTCCTCCCTTTTCAGGGGCTAGGAGCGTTAAATGATTTTTGGTTACAATCATGACTTAGTGTTCCTCCTTCCGTGTGCCCACATGTAAAATGGGTGGGCCAAAGTGTTGCCACCACTGGTGTTGATGAATCCTTGATCCTTGCTGCTCCTCCTGCATTCAAAGAAACAACAAATCGTTAGTAGCACCTGTGACAAAAGATAAGGCATTTGATCCTAAAAACCAATGGAGGATGCATGCATAAGATTAGCTAAATCGATCAATAAAATGACTCCAAATAACCTGCAAATTTGACAGAAACCAGAGAACATTGTCCTCTTATACAACTAGGTGCAAAAATTACTTCTACAAAAAAGGAGCTTCTATCTAAGTGGTTATTATCTTGGTTTTTTTACCAAAGTCACCAAGCAATGGAGAGAGTTGTCTAGAAAAATATTTAACATCAAATATACCATTGCCTATTTCAAAAGATGCTATAAGACCAGAAAAACCAAATTGTAAAAGGAGGTGCAAAAAAATGGTATTTTATGTACAAAGAATTTACAGTTGTATTACACTACTCTAATTTATCCTACATAGGAAAAAGGATAGGTATTCTAGCCAAAATGACACACTCTTTACAAGGAGAAAAACTCTCCAAGGTGGTTGTGCATAAGCATTCTCCTCGTAAGGAAATAGAGCCACTCAAAAGGCTCATATCTTCTATGCCTTGTATAGCCACACCTGCAAGTAAACAAAGCAAGAAGAAACATTACATTAAAAGGCAATATCATCTACAAACAGAGTTCATAAAAGGTTGAAGGAAATACATCCAAGGAACACCATTGGAGTAGCTCAAAAACTCCAAACAAGCATTGGAAAAATACTGCTCCAAGATCCCAAGGTGTTGCTTATTATTCCATCTAGAACCATATCATATTAGGCACCATAAAACAAAGGAATATTTGGCCATGTTGCATATTTAATAAGGGTATTGCAAGATATATTAGAGATGACTTACATATAAAATATCATGCATGAAGGAAAGGTGACAATTTTCAGCTAGAAGGAAACAATAATATTTCCCACACAATCACCCATCCATTACAAGCTTGACCAATAATATGGTCAAGGAAGAAATTTGGTAAGAATGAGTGCTCATCCAATATTGTAACAATCATACTTTATCTGGTAGAGTTACACAAATGGCAATAGGTATCTCATGTTCTCAAGGGTAACCATTGTGACACTTGTCACAAAGTCTATTATCCTCCATCCAATAAAAGTCCTCAAATACCACAAAGGATAGTATTCAAAGTCTTAGCAATAGTCATAGCATTTACAACGTTTTTATTAGATTGAATCATAGTTTGGAAGAGAGATGAAGAGCGTTAAAAGCTCTGGTCGAGGTATTAAAGGAAGGTAAAATATCTATATTTGAAGCACAATCGTCCAAACATTGAAGTCAAAGGTGAATCAACGTTCACCATAGTACTCAAGGGAATGATATTAAAGAGGATTGTCATTTATGTTTGAAACCTGCACCGAATACATAGGGAATACAACAATAAAGGTAAGATTTATACTTCATTAAAATTGATTTTATTAATAGGAAGATCTAATATATAATATAAGGTTGAAATATTAATATAAATCAACCATATTTGAAAGCAATATTTAAATGGAAAATATCTATTTAAATAGCCTAATATTTGCAATATTAAAACATAAGAAAAATAAGGATTTCTACTGGAAAAATTAGAATTTCTAATATTGCAAATAATTGTTTTCTAATATTCCGCATTAGGGAGTTATAAGGAATACTACATCAAAGTAGGAAATTGAAAATTAGAAACAATAAATATCAAATTATTAAAGGTTTTAAAAAGAGGTTTATTAAGGAATATTAAGAGTTGGAAATTAATTGGTATACTTGTCTCAAAATACATTAAAGGACAAAAGAAATCCAACTATTAAAACCTCATCAAAATAGAAAGTGCTTAATTTCAATAGGAGTAATAAGGTGTGAAAAAATTTGATTTTTGCTTTTCACAAAACATTACAAAATAAACTCAAAATTGAACTATTATTCTCAAAGGCACTTTATCTATCATATAGTATTTTAAAACTCGCTAGGGAGACATAAGGAATTATACAAAACTTTATAATAATAGCATTCATATAATATTATCATGTACTGAATCCATTTGGGAAGCTTAAGGTCTCTACAAAATCTACAAGGACTCTACTAATTCACATCTCTTAACTAGGAATATATAAGGAAGCCTAAAAAACCTAAGCTCTACAAAGGTTCTATCAAATAAAATTCACATACTTTAAAATAGGGATTCATAATATGGATTCTTTCAAATATTCAATTCAGAATATCAAATCCATATTTACAATTTTAAGGATTAACACTATCTCAAAAACTATCAAAAAGAAATATAGATGAAGTAATAAGAAATGATTTTATCAATAAAGAATTATTTCATGAAATGGAATTATATTCTCAAAAATTGATAGATACCCTTGAAAGATATAATAATCTATCAACTAGTAATAAGGAGAGATTCTCCTAATTTATTAAAGAAGCATAATAGAATAGCTTTGAATCATTAATTGCTTATCTTCATGAAAACCTCTTCAAAGCATGTGGTGGAATTTACAAAAGATAGTTATATTCACATCCAAGGAGTTATTGATAATTTAACTATCATTAATTGTGTTTTTACTCACTCAACACATGAAGCAAGCTAGCAATACAAATCAATATTATTTTGATGATAGACTAACTCCTTATGAAGCAGAAATTCCACTAGAATTAATGCAGAATCATAGGAGAAGAAGGAATGAAAGGAAGATTATACATGCTAAAAGATATCTTAGCAAAGAAGACATGAATAACAAATTAATCATAAATACTAAAGAACCCTCATCTACAACTCTATTTGCATCATATGAAGACACTAACTTCTTGCTTGATTAGATTATAGTAAACAATGAAGGAGAATACAAGTTCTAGTTTTAACTCCAATAAATAAGAAGAACAAATGCAAGAAGAAATACAATGCAATGTGAATTAAAGAGGACTAAATCAAGCCTAAGAACATCTGAATACAAAGATTCATATTGAAGATTGAAATTTTCAATACCCAAATAATTTAATATAGGGGGTGTTAGAGTTAGAGTATATTACATCATTTGGTCATGTAAATATACAATCTTAGGTACATAGTTAGGATATGAGATTAATTTAGGGGAAATAATTGGATCACATAATATTAAATTTTATTAATTCCTTTAAAAAACTATTTTAAAAAACATTTAAATATTTATTTTTATTAAAATTTTATATTAATTTTTTATATTTAAAATTTTATTCTTCATTAAAATATAAAAAAATATTATTATTATTATATATATATATATATATATTGAGAGTTGAAATATTGATGTCAATATAAAAATCATATATGCAGTTATTCAATTTGAGAATTATTTTTTAAAGATAACTAAATATTATATTTTAATTTTTTATTTTATTATGGTATAAAATATAAAATGTTTAATGAACATAAATAAATTAAGATATTTCTTATAGTTATAAATAATTTGTTACAATTTTTTATGCTTTTTTCATGGGTTTAAATTGTGTTTCTTGTCATCACTATAATCTTCAGTTGCATCGGGTAAATATTTTACGTAGCTGACTACGTTGACACAACACGCCCACTGGTACTAGGGACCCAAGGGATTGGAAGAAAAAAATAAATATTATTTATTATATATTTTTAAAATTTAATAAATAATAATTTAAGGAAGAGGGACATGCAATGAAATAAGGTATTTAATGATTATTCTTAAATCAATAATTTTTAATTTTTAAGTTATAAGTGAAATAAATAATTCAATTTTAATAATTGAACTTTGATTAAATTTTATGATTGTGTTAGATCTAGAGTATATTACATCATTTGAGTCATGTAAATATACCACCTTAGGTACATAGTTAAGATAGGAGAAGTTATCTAGTTACTTCATGCAATGTAATAAATGCACAAATGACAATGTGCAAGGTGTCCTCTTATACAACTAGGTAGAGTGTTGACCAAGAAATCTATCTTCCTATATAAAGGGCCTCATAGTAGTAGATTAAATGTCAACCTCAGATCAAACTCACATCAAACTCGTATCAAGTTCATGTCAGCTCTTAGTATTAGTACTTATATAGGGAGTACAATGTAGCTCTTTAATTAATATTAATGGAGTGACTATTTCCTCCATATTGTATTATATTTTTATAATTTCTATTTATAGTATATTTCAGTAAAATTGTTGTTTCACTTTCTTTCATATTTTTTGTATTTTATTAGAACCTATGTTAGATCTCTCCACTAAAAATATTCTCAAAAGCTAACAGTGGTATTAGAGCTATAATTAATAGATATATGAGGACAAACATCCATCATAAGAGAATTCTAATAGGTCAGGACGAATAGGGAGAGTCACCATTACTATTGTTGGCTTACATCTTTGCAAATTATTTCTACCATTGAGTGTCACTATATGCAAAAGCTGCCATTAGGATTATTTAATATAAATAGCCACAATAGTCAATACGATTAGAAAATTGAGGCTAAAATAAATCTCAATTGTAAAAAACCTGAGATTATATTTGGCAAGAGTATTTCCATCGAGTTGAAAAAAAACTCGTGAAGACTAGGACTCAGCATTAAAGCCATTAGTTTGATAAATCAACTAGTTAAGATTATTATATTCGGAATTACAAATTCTTCAATTCTAGTTTCTAACAACTTATTGCAAGAAAAGGAGATTCAATAAAAGGCTAAAAAGCTTCCTACGAGAGAGTTAGGAATAATATATTCAAGAATCATTCCAGCACTTGCAGCAATGAGGAAGAAGATTGAAGATTTTAAATATCTTGAAGAAGGTCCCATTACAAGAGTTGTAATCCTAGAAAGTATAAAAGTAAATAAAAAACTATAGTAGCCTTATAGAGGACTCAAGAAGAAGAGACTCCAAAAGTTAAGTCAAGGAGATGATAGGAGATTTGTGATCTTCATTTAAGATTAATACCTGCATATTGCAGAAGCAAAAAAGGCCATAGAAGACTTGATAAAAAAACCATAAAAGTCATAATTATGAATAAAAATTTAGAGAAGAAATATTGATTTAGAAGAAGAATTTTTGAATCAAAAGAAGACTCTAAAGAAGATACCTCTAAACAAATTTCAGAGAAAATTTCTTGATTCAGAAGAAAAATCTAGAAAGAAGTTTCTAAAAAAGACTCCAGAGAACATTCCATGAAATAGGAGATTGGTTATCTTCTTTACTAATTAAAGACTTCTCTTAGAAGAATCTGAAGAGATCAAGAGAATATATTATAAAAAAACTTATATTATTGGAAGAAAGAGAAGAACTAGGAGAGTCATGTTCAAATCCAAAAGCAGTAGATTTTAGATATCTGAGAAAGAAGATCTCATGACCAAAAATTTCACAAGTAGAAGGTTAAAGAAAAGGTCTCAGTTGTAAGACCAAAGAAATTGTAATATAGAAGACCTTGGAGAGGTCTCAAGGAGAATACAAATATGAAGGCTTGGAGAGCCTTTTTGTAGAGCTTGTAGAAGCATCATCATAATATTTCTTAGGATAACTCATTGGAAAAATCCACTACAAAGGAGAAGCCCTTGATATTGAAGGACTTGGGACAATTATCATCATTCAAAAAAAATCCCAAGAGAAGAATAATTTTGTAAGGAGTGCCAAATTGGAGAATTTTTTTTTGGCAAGGAGTGCCAAATCCAAGAAGAATTTGGCAGAGTGCCAAATCCCAGAAGATTAATCTAGTGAAGACTCAAGAAAATTAGAATCTTGAGAATAATAAGATCATGTTTGAAGTTAAAATTTGATAAGAAGCTTGAAGGAAGATTCATATAGAAGAATCCTACCAAATCCAAGATATTTAGATATTGTCTCTCACAACAAGAAGGTATAGTTCATATAAATGAGTTTTTTGAATCTACAATAGAAAGTAGATCACTGGAAGGATTAAGCCACCAAATCCAAGGCTCAAGATAGAAATTTTGAGGCTACATATGGTGAAGAAGAAAGTTGTTCGGGGCAAAAAATAAAGAAGCTACGTATTCATACACTACAAAGCAGTAACTTGGTGAATCAAAACACCAAGATCTACATCATCTACAAAAGATATTAAAGGTAATAAACTAGGATGCAATTAGTTAAAATTCAAATTAGGGTTCATTATCAAATTCTATTAAACACCATATTTGGATTAAAATTTGTAGAAGAATAGATTGCATTATAGTCTTCAAGTGTAAAAAGAAAGAATTCCTTTTAAGGATTATTTGCACATTAATAGGATTTGGATATTATTGAAAGGAAAAAAATTATCATCTACCTATTTGCTATATATAAATAAAGAAGAATATATACTACAACATTGATTGTAGTGAAAATTTGCAAAATACTTATTAAGGGTTCATTACAGATTACTCTTGAAAGTTGCAAAGATTATTAAGTGCATCTGAAATTATTTTGAGATATTATTAGAGTGATAAGGTGAGATTTTTAGTGCATTAAATTGACTGTATTTTTAAGATCATTTGCACTACACTAATTACTCTCAAAAATTTTAGTTTATGTTTGTTTATTGAGGATCAAGAGCAAAAAAATTAATAGATTATCAAAGTGTCTAGAGATACTAATTGGTTCACAAAACCTGCAATATCTTGTGGCCCAAAGAAGACACCAAAATTAGATAAGATTCGTCCAAGGAGTGGAGAAAAAAACCACTATCAAAGTTAGTAATAGAAGCTTCAAATCGAGACTTGGTGAATCTTAGATTCAAATTGCACTAAAGGCTATTTACAAAAAAATACAAAAATTACTTCTACAAAAAAGGAGCTTCTATCTAAGTGGTTATTATCTTGGTTTTTTTACCAAAGTCACCGAGCAATGGAGAGAGTTGTCTAGAAAAATTTGTAACATCAAATATACCATTGCCTATTTCAAAAGATGTTATAAGACCAGAAAAACCAAATTGTAAAAGGAGGTGCAAAAATATGGTATTTTATGTACAAATAATTTACAGTTGTATATTGCACTACTCTAATTTATCCTACATAGGAAAAAGTATAGGTATTCTATGCCAAAATGACACACTCTTTACAAGGAGAAAAAAATCTCCAAGGTGGTTGTGCATAAGCATTCTCCTCGTAAGGAAATAGAGCCACTCAAAAGGCTCATATCTTCTATGCCTTGTATAGCCACACCTGCAAGTAAACAAAGCAAGAAGAAACATTACATTAAAAGGCAATATCATCTACAAAAAGAGTTCATAACAGGTTGAAGGACATACATCCAAGGAACACCATTGGAGTAGCTCAAAAACTCCAAACAAGCATTGGAAAAATACTGCTCCAAGATCCCAAGGTGTTGCTTACTATTCCATCTAGAACCATATCATATTAGGCACCATAAAACAAAGGAATATTTGGCCATGTTGCATATTTAATAAGGGTATTGCAAGATATATTAGAGAGAAATTACATAGAAAATATCATGCATGAAGGAAAGGTGACAATTTTCACCTAGAAGGAAACAATAATATTTCCCACACAATCACCCATCCATTACAAGCTTGACCAACAATATGGTCAAGGAAGAAATTTTGTAAGAATGAGTGCTCATCCAATATTGTAACAATCATCCTTTATCTGGTAGAGTTACACAAATGGCAATAGGTATCTCATGTTCTCAAGGGTAACCATTGTGACACTTGTCACAAAGTCTATTACCCTCCATCCAATAAAAGTCCTCAAATACCACAAAGGATAGTATTAAAAGTATTAGCAATAGTCATAGCATTTACAACATTTGTATTAGATTGAATCATAGTTTGGAAGAGAGATGAAGAGCATTAAAAGCTCTGGTCGAGGTATTAAAGGAAGGTAAAATATCTATATTTGAAGCACAATCGTCCAAACATTGAAGTCAAAGGTGAATCAACGTTCACCATAGTACTCAAGGGAATGATATTAAAGAGGATTGTCATTTATGTTTGAAACCTGCACCGAATACATGGGGAATATAGCAATAAAGGTAAGATTTATACTTCATTAAAATTGATTTTATTAATAAGAAGATCTAATATATAATATAAGGTTGAAATATTAATATAAATCAACCATATTTGAAAGCAATATTTAAATGGAAAATATCTATTTAAATAGCCTAATATTTGCAATATTAAAACATAGGAGAAATAAGGATTTCTACCGGAAAAATTAGAATTTCTATTATTGCAAATAATTGTTTTCTAATATTCCGCATTAGGGAGTTATAAGGAATACTACATCAAAGTAGGAAATTGAAAATTAGAAACAATAAATATCAAATTATTAAAGGTTTTAAAAAGAGGTTTATTAAGGAATATTAAGAGTTGGAAATTAATTGGTATACTTGTCTCAAAATACATTATAGGACAAAAGAAATCCAACTATTAAAACCTCATCAAAATAGAAAGTGCTTAATTTCAATAGGAGTAATAAGGTGTGAAATTTTTTTATTTTTGCTATTCACAAAACATTACAAAATAAACTCAAAATTGAACTATTATTCTCAAAAGCACTTTATCTATCATATAGTATTTTAAAACTCACTAGGGAGACATAAGGAATTATACAAAACTTTATAATAATAGCATTCATATAATATTATCATGTACTGAATCCATTTGGGAAGCTTAAGGTCTCTAAAAAATCTATAAGGACTCTACTAATTCACATCTCTTAACTAGGAAGATATAAGGAAGACTAAAAAACCTAAGCTCTACAAAGGTTCTATCAAATAAAATTCACATACTTTAAAATAGGGATTCATAATATGGATTCCTTCAAATATTCAATTCAGAATATCAAATCCATATTTACAATTTTAAGGATTAACACTATCTCAAAAACTATCAAAAAGAAATATAGATGAAGTAATAAGAAATGATTTTATCAATAAAGAATTATTTCATGAAATGGAATTATATTCTCAAAAATTGATAGATACCCTTGAAAGATATAATAATCTATAAACTAGTGATAAGGAGAGATTCTCCTAATTTATTAAAGAAGCATAATAGGATAGCTTTGAATCATTAATTGCTTATCTTCATGAAAACCTCTTCAAAGCATGTGGTGGAATTTACAAAAGATAGTTATATTCACATCCAAGGAGTTATTGATAATTTAACTAAAAACACGAGATTCTGGAAGTTGAAAGGAAACACTAAAGCTATGCATTCAAAATCAAAACAAACGCTTAAGTCCTAGAAACTTGAGATGCATGAAATAAGGAAAAGAGACGAATTGAACCGAGATGAAAGAAAGTACAGAAAGCACAACCCTTTTTATTTATACTCTCTCAATATCGGTTACAAAGATGTCTCCTCCATTTTCAAGGGCTAGGAGCGTTAACATAGTTTCGGTTACAATAGTGACTAGTGATCCTCCTTCCACGTGCCCACATGTAAAATGGGTGGGCCAAAGTGTTGCCGCCACTGGTGTGGATGAATATTTGATCCTTGTTGCTCCTCCTACGTTCAAAGAAACAACAAATCGTTAGTAGCACCTGTGACAAAAGATAAGGCATTTGATCCTAAAAACCAATGGAGGATGCATGCATAAGATTAGCTAAATCGATAAATAAAATGACTCCAAATAACCTACAAATTTGACAGAAACCAGAGAACATTACCAGAAGGTCACTGCAAATGAAACAGTCAAGAAATTCTTCACCAATTTGAATTCGCTCCAGGACGGGAAAAATTCGATTTTAATTCGCTCCGGGGTAGGATGAATTCACCTACAACAAAGTGCCGAAGTGATACTGCCCAAAATGTCACATCTCGGGAACTCCAAAAGACCTGCAAACTTGGGAGTTAGCTAATTGGAGGCATTTTGGGAAGACCCAGATGGTCAGATTTCCCCAATTTGGCCTCCATCAATGGGAATTTGATGCCACTACCTACAAGTTAGTGAGGACAACAAAAGCGACAAAACATGATAAGATTTGATCAAAGCATTGTGAAATCAGAATTACAAGCTATTTACGTAGCATAAGATGGAATGCAAAGTAAACAAATGACAAAAAGGACAATCTGCCACGAATTCCCAATCGTTCCTAAAAAAGGAATATTAGGCTCGCAGCAGTGTGGGGCGCCTAGGCGGGCCACCCACCGTTGGAACCTGATTTCGGCACCAATCCACTTGGGATGGGCCCAAAATATCTTGTAATGTGTTGTCGACGAATGGGTGGGATAATGTGGTCAAGTGTCAGGTTTTGGATCCGGATTCACACTTCCAATAACCACCCAATGACCTCCCTTGCGAAAGAGATCAAGGATGTGGAAGAGGTGAATCAAAAAGGGTAAAGCGTGGTATCAATTTGGCAGCACTTCGTTGCTTAAAAATGCTTCCAACCTATCCTATTTTGGGTGAGAAAACTCACCTTTTTATAGACCCAAGGGGTCTCTTTGGATGGGCATGCATGGGCGCCATGTGGCAGTCATGCCTTCCCATGAGGGAGGAGAGTCCTCCCTGATTTGGGCTTCCATGACTGCCCCTGTAATAGTCCTTAACGCTCACCTTACTCACCTACACGCGCATGCAAGGTAGGAGGCATTAATGGACTGTCCTTAGCTGCCACTTGTCAAGATTTTTCTTTTTGCCCGTTGAACCTGGAATTCGTCCCACCCAGGAGCGGATTATGTATTCATCCCAGGGGAGGACGGATCCCATTTTGAATTCGTCCCAGGGAGGGACGGATTCTGAGCAAAGTGCCTAGAAGGTGCCAAATTGATCTCTGACCTCCCAAAATTGCTGTGAGAGTGGTTAGGACCACTTTTTAACCTCTGGGGGCTGCCCTTGGGGCTGTGTGTGTCAATGCGATCAGTGTTTGCAGTCACATAATCAGATTGGTGTTGTTTTGGTGTCTACAGATGCCCCTTTTTGGGATGCATTGTGCATGGCATAGCATCGAGCAAAAAATAGATAACCAAAGCACTAATGATTAGGGTTTCTTAGTAACCTAACCAACTCTTGATGCCCCAAGCATGGAAAGGGCATGCATTCTTGAATCCTTGCTTCTGACGAGCGAAGGAACTTAATTCAAGTGTTAACATTTTTCGATGAGGTGTTACTTGAGCTTGGACATTGATCAGTCATGAATAGGCAAAGGGCACAACCTTTTGTCTGTGGTAACCTAGAGTTCATGATTCACGAATGCCAAGTGTTTGATCAACTTGTGATTATTGCTTGTTTACTTCCCCAAGCAGGAGCGTAATTGTCTTTGTCAATGATCCTTTGAATGCATGCCATTTTCCATGATTGGGTGTGTAATTGTTGATTGGTGGCTAAGTGTGACTACCCCCTCAAGCGACGAATCGATGAGGGAATGACCTTCATGAGAAAAGCGACGAGTCGCTTGACCCAAGATGACTTAGGTAAGGTAGCCACCAGAGATTTATCATTGAATGTGTGTGCAGTTTTTCGACATTTAGACCTATTTTTGGTGGGTGTTAACCCTTTTGGCGATGCCATTTGGAGCTAAAATTGTCAAAAATCCGTCTTCCCATGGAGCGGTCCGGCCATGGTGGCCTTCTTAGGGAGTAGGATGGTGACGATTTATAACCCCGACGTCTATTTTGGATGCCAAGAATGTCAGGCGTGAAGGCGCCTTCGTTCGGCAATGTTATTACTTATTTTTGGGTGGGTTTTTGACCCTTTTGGCGATGTCGTTTGGGGATGAAATTCTCAAAAATCCATCTTCCCGTGGAGCGGTCCGGCTATGGTAGCCTTCTTAGGGAGTAGGATAGCGAGGATTTGTGACCCCGACATCTATTTTGCATGCCCGGAATGTCAAGTGCAAAAGCACTCTCATTGGACAGGTTTATTGCTGCTTTTGGTGCATTTTTGTTCAATTTTTGTTGTTTTTTGAAATTTTTGCCCTGAATTCGTTTCGGGGTGGGACGAATTCCAGCATAGTATTCGTCCCAGGGTAGGACAAGCACTAACCAGAGCGCTCATCCCAGGTAGGAATGAATATAGGCTCAAAAGGCTTATTTAAAGGCCAAAACTAGGGTTTGGGCTCATTTGCATCTGATTTTTCTTGCGATTTGGAGCTCTGGGGAGGAGGAGGTTAATTCTGCGAAGCGAAGCGCTGCCGAATTTCTCCCGACATCATGAGTGCACAAACCGGATCGAGCGACGGAGTCAAAGCGAGACTAGTAAGTGCTCTTTAGCATTATTACTTTTTGTTATGTGTTTTCGAAATTGCAAGTTATTTGTTTATTTTTCTTTTGTGATGCTATTTTCTCAATTAAAATGGAAACCCTAAAACTGAACTGAACACAAACCAAGACTTTAGCTAAAAATTGAACGGAGGACGTAGCTAAAACCTAGGTGAAAAATCTTTATTTTTGCTTTTAACTAAAACCTTAGGATAAATGGAACTTAAAACCCTAGTTTTTTAGGCTGAGCTTGTCAGTTTTAAAACGTAGGTGAAAACCCTAAGTTAAAACTGTTATTTTTACGTTTGTTTTGTTTGTACATAATTTTTAAACTTAGAATACCGAAATCCTATGACTGACAATAGGATTGACAAAATATTTGTTTTTTTTGTTAATTAATCAGTTTAGAGTTTAAAAACCCTAGGGCTGACAAATTAATTTTTGTTTTTGTTTTGAGTTTTGTGTTTTGTTTTTAAATTTATCAGTTAGGATTAGAAACCCTAGAACTGACAAATTAAGTTTTGTAATTTTTTTGTTTTGTTTTTAAATTTATCAGTTAGGATTAGAAACCCTAGAACTGACAAATTAAGTTTTGTGAATTTTTGTGTTTTGTTTTTTTGGTTGTACACTTTTATGCAGTGTTGTATATTCATGTTTTTGTTGTACAATTTTTCATAATTTTTAATGTTTTGCATTGTTCTTGTGCAAATTGTGAAGAGCCGGTATCGGGTGCCTACTGCTTTTGTCGAGGCACATGGGGCGCTAACTGTGGCTGACTGGGAATGGCTTGATGCTCTTGGGCTCAAGCAGGTGACTCGACTGGAGCCTCGTGGTCGGGGATCGGGCCTATCTCGATGGCCTTGATCAATCTATGGGATTCCCGGACCAACACCTTCCATCTCCCAACAGGGGAGATGACGGTTACACTGGATGACGTCTATTGAATTCTACGAATCTTGATAGATGGACTGCCGATCAGGACGTCGCCGCATGACCAGCGGATAGCTGTACTAACACGGTGCTTTGGGCATGGGGAGGAGTTGGGTGTGGAGAGCCCAGTGGAGATGGCCGAGGTGGACTGTCATATGGGCGAGATTCTAGTTCGATGGTGGTTGGAGAGGGGGGTGTTGGGAGTGAGGCACTCAGTACTCATGGGCCTCATTTCCAACATGTTACTGCCTGACTCGTCAGGTGCAAGGTTCCCATGGAACCTGCTGGATGTGGTCTAGCGGTTGGTTGAGTGCCCGACGGAGGCACCATTGATCATGAGGTGGGGATAGACACTACTAGCATAGCTCTATGGGGAGCTGTACGAGGTCCGCTATCGGAAGCGTAAGGGGATCAGCTATAGTTATCTACTGTAGAGTTGGGCCTGGCAGCATATAGCAGTTGAGAGGCCGATGGGGCTACCATGGATGACTCGGGGAGAGATGGAGGATAAGGATATAGGCTACGCGACGTTGTGGCGACGATCTGAGGAGCAGGGACAGAGTCGACGATGGGCAGGTGATGTAGGGCACTATGTTGATGCCTTCGCTCGGCTTGCTCCGGGGAGGTGTCCCGGCGACCTCTATCGAGACTGTCCAGCCTGGCCTGAGGCTGGAGAGTGGCTTCGGTGGGTACGCAGGGGGCGATGGCTGATTGGGCGGCACGAGACCGAGCATGAGTTCTTCCCATACAGTCGGGTGACACGATAGTTTGGGGTGCGCCAGGGGTTGCCTGGTGAACCCGTGGTCTATCGACGTCGGGGGGATGAGAGGACTCTGGATCGACCAGTCATCGTGCCACTTGGTGAGGATTCAAACGCGATGATTGACGTCCCGAACGTGGACGACATCGGGACTACTGCAGAGTATGACCAGTGGTGGATCCTACGACGATGGTGAGGCGAGGGGCCATTGGGAGGTGCAGGGGCAGCAATCGCGGGCGGGGAGGGTGTCGAGGCACCAAGTGATGACTGGGGAGCTCCGCTGGAGGATGCAAAGATGGTGGAGGTGGATGGTATGGATGCGGATCTTGGGGCTTCGGATCAGCCGGAGATGCAGGACATCGCGGAGCAGTGGGAGCCAGAGCAGGCTACTATTCCAGAGATGCCCATGCCTCGAGCAGATGCGGAGGACATGGATGCAGGGTTACATGCTGAGAATGCATGGTTGGCAGAGTTGCTATAGATGCGGGATGAGGAGTTGGGGGAGGCTCTGTAGGAGAGGGATCTCCTACGGATGCAGCTGGCAGAGCGAGAGAATGCATTAGCTGCTTCTCATCGATAGGATGGGGGTACTGATGTGGCACGAGAGAGGGATCTCCTATGGACATAGCTGGCAGAGAGGGATAGGGCTTTGGCACGGTGCGAGGAGAACTTGGCGACGTATCACCAGTGGGAGATGGACTCGTTGCGGCAACGGTTAGAGCTGGAGGCAGATATTAGCCACCTTGGTGGGTGGGTCCCTACATTCAGCACAGGTGGATCATCACGCCGATCGAGAGGGAGTGAGACTGAGCAGTCAGCATCCTCTCGGTGCAGGCGACTAGAGGAGGAGGGGCCGAGTAGGCGTGATGCAAGGGCTAGCAGCAGCCACCTTGAGGGGTCCCATAGGACCCACACCATGGGGGGTAGTTCCCATCGCACCGATCCTGCATGATCATGGTGGCCGACGCCCTAGGCTTGGGATTTTGGATTTTGTATTTTGTTGCGGGGTTAGAGGACCAACTCTTTGTAGCCTGTAGGCATTTTTTGAATAAAGATATATATATATATATATATATATATATATATATATATACCGGCTTTATTTTGTTTATGCACATGTGATGATTTGATTTTATGCATGATGGTTTGATGAATATGGATGTATGCATGTTAATTTATTTTTATGGATGCATATGTTATGATGAATGCAAATGTTTTTTATTTATATGTGATATGCAAAAATGGAATGGATGAATTGAATTTGTGATGTTTGGAGGTCGCACCATAGACTGTTCATAACTTTATGGCTTTTTGTCCTAGGCGATTGCTGCGATGAATAGCTTTATAGGCATACATGGCTTTTCTTGTATGTTACTTTTGTATTTTTTGATGTTGAAGTAAAGCTGAAAAGATATTATAGTTGGTTTAGAATGTAGTTAGGTTTTCTGAGATTCAGATGTTTTAACTAACTAGCCAAGGTTGTACTTTTATCTGATAGGACTTTGAACAAGGTATGAATCGGACTTGTTTTTGACCAAGTTATTTCACATCCCTGTGTGTGCAATTGAGTTCGTTTGATGTGGCATTTGTCAGGATACCACCAGTGCCAGATAGGCTATCAACCAAACCTGTACTGAGGATCACCTAATTAGCTCCACTAACTCCTTTGTTGTATTTAGTTAGATTAATCTACGGTGCAATCTAGGATACCATAAGCTAGCTCATCCACATGCAAACATTGATCTGCCCACAGGTGAATGCGGCAGATATATCGTCATGCGGGAGGTTTGCCACGAGTGACCGATAGGCTATCAACCAAACCGGTACTAAGGTTTATCTCATGACCTTCTGAATGTTGAGAGTTCTAGGGATTCAAGTTCAACTCCCTTCTTTTCTTCAATTGTATTGGGATACTTGCTCTTTTGTAGTGATAAAAATCACTGTTTATTTTTGTATTAATTTTTCTTTTGAGCAAGGGATTAGGATGTGGAGTGACAAGAATCACTATTGCTTGTGCCTTTTGATGTATGCACTTTGAGGGTGATGTCAAAAATTTTTGGAGTTTTGACATGTGCAAAATTTTTGATGTTTTGCAACTTTTTGAGAACTTGGGATTCATGGGGAATTGGGTAGGGAGGATGCTTGTCCTTTTGCCAACTCTCAGCATTCTTTGGGGTCATTTGCACAGGGGGATGAGCAAGATAACCATTTCGCTTATGGTGACCTGGATTGCTTTTTAGGGTTCATCTTTTGTTCACACAACTTGGGAATGTTTGTGTTTTAATTTGTGTTGGGATGCTACGTAACAAGGTGTAATCCAAGTAAAACTCTACCTTCGTAGAATCTGTCTGACTTGGTATAGCACGTGGCTAGACAGATAATGACGACTGAATGATGAAAACTCTTGATACATTAGAAGACAACTGACTGTAGTATGGCGGAAATATGGATAGCATTTTATTTTGATGGATTGATTATACAGCGGAGAGATATGGAGTGAAGATGGACTTTGCCAAGTAATGACAGTCTATGGTGCCTTGACCTTTATGACTACAAATATGCAAATGTATGGATGCGATGCTTAATGTAGCTATTATTTTTGTGTTTTTGATGGATTGATCTTGGTGAGTATGGAAATGAGATGTAAAAAGAGATTTTTAATTTTGTGATGATTTTGAGCATGCATGGAGATGAGATGCAAGTTTTTGTTGTTTTTGATGATTTTATTGTTTTTGATATTTCTTATTTTTCTTTTGACCAAGCGATTGTGGGAACCCTTGGAGCTTTTTGGGATTGACCAAGCGATTGCGAGAATCCTTGGAGCTTTTGGGATTGACCAAGCGATTGCGGGAATCCTTGGAGCATTTTGGGATTGACCAAGCGATTGCGGGAATCCTTGGAGCATTTTTGTTTGACCAAGCGATTGCGGGAATCCTTGGAGCATTTTTGGTTTGACCAAGTGATGGCGGGAATCCTTGGAGCATTTTGGTTTGACCAAGTGATGGCAAGAATCCTTGGAGCATTTTGGGTTTGACCAAGCGATGGCGGGAATCCTTGGAGCATTTTGGTTTGACCAAGCGATTGCGGGAATCCTTGGAGCATTTTGGGATTGGCTGCTTTAGATATGGAATGGTCACAGATGACTGATGTTCAAGGGTTCGAGCTCTTTGACTCCATCAAGGGAAGCTAGCCGGTACATCCCAGGTCCTATCTTGCTATCAATTACATATGGACCTAACCAATTTGCCACGAACTTGTCCTTGAGATGGGCCGACAAACTAGAGTTCTGCTGGTTTTCCTTCAAGACCAAGTCACCAACCTGAAAATCCCTCAGGTGAACTCTCATGTTGTATCTTTCTTCCACTTTATAGATACGTAAATGCTCAAGAGCAATAACGTGTCATTCATCGAGCAACGTAAGCTACTAACGGGCTGACGTGTCATCATCGACGAACTCTTGCATTGATAGGCGTAGGGAAGGAATTTCCAACTCAAGAAGCATGACAGCCTCTGAGCCGTACACAAGCGAAAATAGAGTTGCCCCAGTGGGTGTCCGAACTCTAGTGCAATAAGCCCACAGGGCAAGTGGGATCTGAATGTTCCAATCCTTATGACTGTCTACGACTATATTTTTAAGGATAGCGACTAGCGTTTTGTTTGACACCTCTGCTTGCCCATTTACCTATGGATAATAGGGTGTCAAAAAACTATGCTAAATTTTGTACTTTGTGGTCAAAGCATGCACATCTTTGTTCTTGAATGATGTCCCATTATCCAAGATTATCTTGGATGGAATACCAAAATGACATATGATGTTATGCAAAATGAACTCCACAATGCGGGGTCCAGTCATAGAGGTTAGCTGAATCGCTTCCACCGAGGGAGTGCCTTGATGTCGTACCATTCAAGATTTGCCAGGAATTTGTCCACAAGGGCTTTGTAGGCCTGCAGAACTGGGCATTTACATTGGAATACCCCTTTGAATTGATTGACGATTAACAGCGAATCACCAAAGATGTTCAATCGTTTAATGTTCATGGTGATTGCTGTCTGAAGACCTATGAGCAAGGCTTCATACTCTGCATTATTTTTGGTGCATGGGAAATTTAATTTAAATGATAGGGGCATTGGAGCGCCCTATGGTGTGAAGAATACTATTCCCGTGCCACCACCTTTCTCACATTTAGAACCATCAAAAAATAAGGTTATGTCGGCTTGTGACTCAAGCTCGTCAGAATCTGGCAATTCTAAGACATGGAAGACCCCATCATCGGGTAGTTCTATGACTAGAGGCTGATCGTCTTCGATAGGAGCCTCTGCTAGTTGATCGGCTATGACCTGTCCTTTGATGGATTTTTGTCCAATAAACTCTATGTCAAATTCTGTCAACAACATGATCCATTTCGCCATGCGGCTACTATGATAAGTATGACTCATCATGTATCGCAATGGATTCTCCTTAGACACAACATATGTCTTGTTGCTCAGCATGTAATGGCACAGCTTTTTGGTAGCAAACACCATTGCCAAGCAGAGTTTCTCAACGTATGCATAGTTAAGTTCATAGCTGACCAAGGTGTGGCTAAGATAGTAAGTAGCCTCGCTTCTTTGTGAAGTTCATTCTTCTGGGCTAGCATGGCGCCCAATGCCACCTCAGTAGCTGAGATGTATAAGTAGAACGACACTCCTGGTCTAGGTGGTGCCAATACTGGTGGCGAAGCCAAGTATTGTTTGATGTCGTCAAAGGCTGACTGGCACTCGTCATCCCAATGAAATGTTACCCCCTTGTGCAATAATTTGTTCATGGGTCGGCACTTGTCAGATAACTGTGCTATGAAGCGCTTGATCGATGTGACCTTACCCTGTAGACTTCTGAGCTGCTTGATGGTAGTTGGGGGAAGCATTTCAAGGATTGCCTTGACTTTGTTTGGGTCCACCTCGATGCCTCACTTTGAGACTATAAAACCCAAGAGCTTTCTAGATGTGATGCCAAAAACGCACTTCTTGGGATTTAGTCTGACTTTATGCTCCATGAGGCGATCGAGGATCTTGCTTAAGTCACCTGTAAGAGAGACTTGGCCAACAAATCATCCATGTAATCTTCCAAAGTTTTATGCATGTAATCATGGAAGATGTACGTCATGGCATGTTGGTAGGTGGCGCCAGTATTTTTAAGGCCAAAAGGCATGACCTTGTAACAAAATGTCCCCTAGGGCATTGTGAACATCGTTTTTAGTTGGTCCTCGGGATTGATACGAATTTGATTGTATCCCGAGAAACCATCCATGAGGGATAGCATTTCATGGCCCGTTGTAGCATCTACCAATGCGTCGATGCTAGGCAAGGGAAAATCATCCTTAGGACTCGCTTTGTTTAGATTGCAAAAATCAGTGCATATGCAAATCCTCCCGTCAGGCTTCTTGATGGGCACCATGTTGGACAGCCATGGCGGATAATCCACGCAGATGACAAACTATGCATCCAACAGTTTTTGCAATTCGTCTTTGACCATCAAGGCCACTGTTGGGTGCATCTTGCATAGTTTTTGCTTAATAGGCTTGACTGTTGGATCAAGCGTTAAATTATGCATGACTATCTGTGGATCTAGCCCCGACATATCTCTGTATGACCATGCAAAAACCTCCTTCTTCTCTTTGAGAAGGGCAATGTAGTCGGCTTGCTCTTCGGGGGATAAACTTACCCCCAGCTTGATAATCTATGGATTCATTAGATCCGAGCCGATGTCTACGTCGCTCTTCTCCTCGACCGACATGTGGGATCCATCCTCCAACTGGTGTGGATTTGAGATCAAATGGATATCATTTGCTGAGTTAAGATCATCGTTGGGAACCTCAGGTTCCTCTTCAGCATGGAAGATATCCTGAGTTGGTCCAAGGGTAAAATGAAGCATTTTACCGAATGGCCAGTACTCTAATGGGGACGGAGGTGAATTGACGTGATCCCAGTCAATAGCATCTATGTCTAGATGCAAGGACCGTGTTGGATCGGCCGGATTGCGGATGGGTGCGGTTAAATCAATGGAGATCATGTTGATGGAATGATTTTGGTCTCCATTACCGCAGGTGTGGTTCCTCAGACATCTTAGATGTTCTCTATGCTCTGGATCTGGCTCTAGAGGGATGGGCATGAATGGATCGTCCCTATGTGCGGATAGGAAGATAGGGTCTTCCCTTGACATCGATGTCATTATAGGGTCTCGGGGTGGACGGTGCTCATCGTAAACTTGGAGCCACGGATCCAACACTTGGTCCCACCCTGCTGGGTCTACGTACCACTCATGCCCTGGCAGTATGCCCATCTATTCAAATAGGTCATTAATCTCCAAGGGGTGTCGATGTTGCATCTGCCACATGTGATTAAGGTATGCCATTTCTATTTCATCTTCATAATCACTATCGGAGATCCAAAGGCCTTCGTTGGCTCCGACTGCTTGCGGCATTAAGGGCTCGCCTTGCTCAAGCAAATTTATCTGGCCCCACTATGGTTGTGCCACTCTCTGTGGGGGGACATGATTCTCTTGACGTATCATAGGCTCGACTGGAGCCTCTAGAGGAAACATTGTCAAAATATTCTCATGATAGTCATCCATAGGAATCACTTGCGAGTGATTGTTATCTGAGTCGAAGGGGTCATATGATGCTGGCTCATAGTCTGACTCATCCTCCGAAGATCCTTCTTGACACTGTTGATATCCACCCTGAAAGTGGGTCCCCAAACTTTTGCCTCTTTCTAGCAAAGGGGTAGGGCGATTGAGGTTACCAAGGGTGGTTTTTGACCATGGGAGATAATCCCCCAATGTGTATGTTGTGTTTGGGTTGGCATATGGATCTGATGCCAATCCACCCTTGTGGCCTATCCTCAGGCCTTGCATGTCTTCGACCAAGATGTCTAAGGGCAGGGGGTGATTGAACCCTACACCTGACTTGTCATAAGGCATTTGGTATCTTGGTTGACAAAGGACACGCACTCCTTGCTCATACCGGCCTAACCCGTATCCATGCCAATTGCATTGGCCAAGATATCTCAGAGCGAAGTCCAGGTTGGACAGATAGTTTACATCCTCTACGAAAGGCTCTTCATCCTCGTCCTCTTGCATGCATGGCTCAGTGCCATGATCAAGGCCCCCATACACAAAGTTAGTCTGGTTTTGCGGGTAGCCTAGAGGAACAATTGTACCAATGGGGAGGCGAGGTCTCCCCATGTCTTGCATGGACTCTAGTGCGGGCGTTGCTACAACATTCCGCACCAGATACTCCCCTAGGCCCGTATTGGCCATTTCAACAGTGATTGTTGGCGACGAAGAGGGAGGGAACGAAAGCTCTTCTGGACTCCACTCCATGTGGGGTGGGCTAGGAGCTTCCACTTCCATTTTACTAGGCATCTCTTCGGTAGAGATGTTTGAGACTGATTGTGGTGCCTCTTCCAGAGGCTGTGCCTCCTCCAGGGGTTTCTTCCCTTTGTCCTTTTGATTGGCCATGATAGGTGGCATCGTTGATGAAGGACCAACTGATGAAGATGGACCTGACTGGGGTTTTGGTGGATCTACCTTTGGGGATGCTTGCAAAATCGGACCCTGTCGAGATGGATTCAACTGGAAATCCAAGTGCGTTGATGGAAGGGTCGATTGCGGCATCAGCTGCACCGCATTGCAATACTTGAAGGGTTCTAGGTCTATCGAGACCACATGTACCTCCCATTCAAATGTATACTTCAGACATTGATGTGCTATTGACGGGACACACTTCATGTCCCTGATCCATGGCCGGCCTAACAAGATGTTGTACGCCATCTCACCTTCCAAAATATGGCACAATGTTGGTATTGTCTTTTGTCCCACTTGAATGGGTAGGACGATTGTGTCGATTGTCGAGCAGATTGCATCGTTAAATGCTCGTAGTGTATATGTGGAGGCCGTGATGTGAGATGTCGGCAGCTTCAGATGTTTCAATGCCGCTGTAGTAATGATGTTACTAGACGAGCCAGTGTCTACCAACACCCTCTTATAGGGGATCCCGTTGACCCGTGCGATAACGTGCAGGGGTGGATCCGCTATGTCATCAGCCACTAACTTCACTTCATCTTCCCGAAAAGTGATGACTGGCTCGGTGCATCTTTTGACATGCCCCACAAAGTTGTTGAAAGAATTCGGTTCTTGGGGCTGCAACTCGATAGCCTTCAATATCTCCATAAGAGCCTCCCGATGGGGCGTTGATTGTTGAATTAGCTCATATATGGAGAGCCTAGCCGACGTGGTCCATAGACTTTGGGTAAGTCTAGTCCGAATCATGGCCGTGGGTCTAGGCAGAGGCAGCTGCGTAGGGTTCTGTTGAGACTGTGATGTTGATGGAACTTCTTTTGTGGCTACCGTGGGAGCAGCTCCTGGGTATTTCTTGTTCCTAGTCACTATACTTATCATCCCTACATACCCCTGCATGGGGAAGTTCTGTTGCACCTCATTGATTTGAAGGGGTTTTGCCTGTGCCTCATGGGCAGGCAAGGGGTCTCTAAAAACTCCCATTTGCTGGTTGTTCGGCATTAAGGGGTTTTCTACAACCAATGTCTTATTGTCAATCAGGTCTTGTATCAAGCCTTTGAATTTCCAACATGCATTAAGGTCATGTCCCTGTCATCGATGGAATTTACAGTACAAATCCTCCCGGTACCCCTTAGGCTTCGGTGCATTGGGATCTATGGTTTGAATTTCTGGGAGGTTGATCAAATTCGTAGTTGAAAAGCAGTCAAATAAGGAGTCCCTAGACTCTGTGTAGGGTGTAAACTGTCGCCTAGGGCGACGTTGCTAATTTTGCCCCTATTTCTGATTTTCTCTTTCATAATTGTTAGGGGGCACTGCCTGATAATTAGCCTTTTGAGGCTGTATTTCTTGTGCAGGCTTAGGAACATTTATAGCAACTTGGTTAACCGCAGCGGGTTTTTGTTGCGTAGTCCCTGTTTTGGTGTTTTTGTTCCATTATTTTTTCTTAGGTTTGGCGATCTCGCCATCCTGTATCTTGATCTCTTCGATGATTCTGGCTTGCGCCAGAGCCTCTTCTAAGGTGGCATATTGCTGCAGCTGCAATAGCACAGAGATCAATCTCAAACAACTTCTTGAAAACATTTGTGTAAGGTCGGACATAGGGGGAAGGTAGGGTAGCTTGGAAAGTAGAGTCCTCCACCGATTCCCGTAGGCCACCATAGTCTCTTCCTCATACTTCCTGAGGCTGGCCAAATCACTTAGTGATGCCTTCTTCTTGGTGTTGAAGGTGAAGTGTTCGAGGAACGCATCCACTAATTGATCCAAGTTGTTGATGTTGTGCTTCGGAAATTGGGTGAACCAATCCGAGGTGGGGCCTGCGAATGTGGTTATAAAGGTCCTCAGCAACAAAGCATCATTGTCCTGAATGCCAAAGCATTGGCTCAAGAACCTCGTCACATGCTCTTGGGCATCCTCCTCACCTTTAAAGATTGCCAGCTGAGGCAACTTAAAGTGCTCAGGATAAGGAGGTGCAGGCACGGACGGATGCACCGGATGACTACGGAGTTGACGTAACGTGGGCTTTTGGGGCCCAGCAGCTTTGGTTTCCATAGACTCCAAACGCTCTAGTAATGCTTTGTATGCATCAGAAGACTTAATCTCATCCTCTCTAATTTTCTCTCGTTGTGGGTTGTGGGAGACTTGAGGCCTGTGGAGAGGTGGCCGGATAGCAACCCCTCCACCTTGATAGGGCATTTCGGCCCGCTCTTCTTCTTGTTCATACTCCTCGTATGCTTCTTGAGGAGTCTCTGGGTGAGACCTACGACCATGAGTGGGTCCCCACGGAGGGAGCCCATCATTATTTCGAGGAGTGGCCTCCTGTTCAGGTCTAAGAGGTCTTGGAGGTAGCGCTTGGTTAGGTCACAGGGACCTGTCTTGTACCAAGGGGTTACGCCTCTCATATGGTTCTACCCTTTGGGTGCGAGGGGTTGAAACCCTCTCTGGCACAGTGTTATTCAACAGCTCATCTGTTTGGCACCTAATGCGCTCTTTACTGAGGCGATATAAATGTTCTAGTTGCTATTGATCTTGCTCAAGCTACGTGGAATCTGCGCTTGGCGGGCGGCATGTCTGGCGACTTCCAGGTCGATCTGTTCCACCATCTTGAGTCTCGAAGGCCTAGATGCCTCTCCCATGCACTTATCTCGGTCGCGGTGATCCGAGATCTCTATAGGTTGCTTCCCCCTATCGAGGTTGGTGGCATTTATTCGAGGCTCTGGCCTCGAAGGATGGTTTTGGTACATAGCAGGTGCAGAGGCGCATTGCTCCCACACTGTATATTGCTCTTGAGGAAGATAGGGGTCTTCCTCGTTCTCCCTTTCATAAGTGTGAAAGGGGCAGGCGGAGTTGGCTCGCCCTGCCAGAGGAGCCTTGTGCTCTGGATTTGTCCTATTGTTTTTGACAATGAGAGGAGGCAATGAAGGGATGATATAATCTTGAAGCCTCTCCTCATGGACCCTCCGTCGTTCCAGTGCTTCATCATGTTGTGGCCACTCGTATCGAGCTTCTAAGGGAGCCCTTTGATCTATGTTGAGTGCCACATGTAAGGACTCTTCCCGAAAGGGGCTATGACGGATGGGCGTGTCCCCCAATGGGGTGTCCCTATAATTCCATCTTGACCTAGACTGATGCGGACTCTCTTGCGGGTTAGACCGCCAAGGCGGTATAACTAAGTCCTTAGGGCTATAGCGGAGGCGACTTGTGCCCCCCCTTGTACACTTTCTATAGCTTTCGCCCTTGATTGGGCTTGGCTACGTGTGTACACCATGGTGGTGCTTTCCTACAAGCTATGTAGATTTTATCTCTTTTATGATTTTTTTATTTTTTTTTTGTTACACTAAGCAGAAAAGAACACACACACACAAATGGTGATTATCTCTTTTAAAGATTAATGGTGTGTCCTAGACTGGTTTTAGTGCGTTTTGATGATTTTGTTTTGTTTTTGAATGTTTTTGAAGAATGTTTAAATGCATAATGAAGGCTCATATGACTCCCATAATTGGTTGCCCCTTCGATATACCATTGCCAGGCCGATATACCAACCTCTCTATATACCCACCCTTACGAGAGGGAAACTATAGGTACATGAGAGCAGATGGTACATGGAACGTAGGTGGTACGGAAGGGGGATTGTCCTGTTTATGACACCTACCATAGAAGACTTATCCTCGCACATTGGGAATCACCCCAACGACACTCGGTCAGCTTTCATCAGGATTTACGTCAAGCAACAGTGACAATCGGGGTAAATGGATGCAAAAATCAAGCCAAGGTGGTGATGAAATCCACCGTTGGTCTTGATCAAGGGTTGGGGTTTTACGACCAGCTCCTTGGTTTAAAAATGTTGCATGAAGTGTGTGTGATTCTTTTTATTTAGAAAAATGAAACATGCAGAAGCAACTACTTTCCCTAAGAAGGCAAAATTGATAGAAAACAAAAATAGAAAAGCAAAAAATGACAGGAACAGTTTTGGACCCTTACCTTTTCTCTGCCTAGACCTGCTATTTCTGATCCTCGGCCCTGAAACTACACAGACAAAAATTCGTCCCTGGGTGAGACGAATTCCAGAACAGGATTCGTCCCGGGCTGAGACGAATTCAAATTCGTCTCAGGGTCAGACAAATTCCAGTACTGTATTCGCCACAAGCTGGAATGAACCACAGTCAGTGCTCAAAAAATGGTACCTATAAGCACAAAAACACAAATTTTGATCAGTTTCTTGATCTCAAAAAGTAGGGGACAGAGTCCCACCGTGATCGCCACTGAAAACATGAGATTCCGAAAGTTGAAAGGAAACACTAATGCGATGCATTCAAAATCAAAATAAACGCTTAAGTCCTATAATGTGAAATGCATGAAATGAAAGAGACGAATTGAACTGAGATAAAAGAAAGTACAGAAAGCATAGCCCTTTTTATTTAACTCTCTTAATATCGGTTACAAAGATGCCTCCTCCCTTTTTAGGGGCTAGGAGCGTTAAATGAGTTTTGGTTACAATCATGACTTAGTGTTCCTCCTTCCGCGTGCCCACATGTAAAATGGGTGGGCCAAAGTGTTGTCGCCACTGGTGTTGATGAATCCTTGATCCTTGCTGCTCCTCCTACATTCAAAGAAACAACAAATCATTAGTAGCACCTGTGACAAAAGATAAGGTGTTTGATCCTAAAAACCAATGGAGGATGCATGCATAAGATTAGCTAAATCGATAAATAAAATGACTCCAAATAACCTGCAAATTTGACAAAAACTAGAGAACATTACCAAAAGATCACTGCAAATGAAATAGTCAAGAAATTCTTCACCAATTTGAATTCGCTCTAGGGCGGGATGGATTCGACCTAATTCACTTCCGGGTATAACAAAGCGCCGAAGTGATACTGCCCAAAATGTCGCATCTCGAGAACTCCAAAAGACCTGCAAACTTGGGGGTTAGCTAATTGGAGGCATTTTGGGAAGACCCAGATGGTCAGATTTCCCCAATTTGGCCTCCATCAACGGGAATTTGATGCCGCTACCTGCAAGTTAGTGAGGACAACAAAAGCGACAAAACATGATAAGATTTGATCAAAGCATTGTGAAATCAGAATTACAAGCTATTTAAGCAGCATAATATGGAATGCAAAATAAAAAAATGACAAAAAGGACAATCTGCCATGAATCCCCAATCATTCCTAAAAAGGAATATTAGGCTCGCAGTAGTGCGGGGCGCCCGGGCGGGCCACCCAACGTTGGAACCTGATTTCGGCACCAATCCACTTGGGATGGGCCCAAAATCTCTTGTAATGTGTTGTCGACGAATGGGTGGGATAATGTGGTCAAGTGTCGGGTTTTGGATCCGGATTCACACTTCCAATAACCACCCAATGACCTCCCTTGCGAAAGAGATCAAGGATGTGGAAGAGGTGAATCAAAAGGTAAAGCATGGTATCAATTTGGCAGCACTTCGTTGCTTAAAAATGCTTCCAACCTGTCTTCTTTTGGGTGAGAAAACTCACCATTTTATAGACCCAGGGGGTCTCTTTGGATGGGCATGCATGGGCGCCATGTGGCAGTCATGCCTTCCCATGAGGGAGGAGAGTCCTCCCTGATTTGGGCTTCCATGACTGCCCTTGTAACAGTCCTTAACGCTCACCTTACTCACCTACACGTGCATGCAAGGCAGGAGGCATTAATGGACTGTCCTTAGCTGCCACTTGTCAAGATTTTTCTTTTTGCCCGTTGAACCTGGAATTCGTCCTACCCAGGAGCGGATTCTGTATTCGTCCCAGGGGAGGATGGATCCCATTTTGAATTCGTCCCAGGGAGGGACGGATTCTGAGCAAAGTGCCTAGAAGGTGCCAAATTGATCCCTGACTTCCCAAAACTATTGTGAGAGTGGTTAGGACCACTGTTTAACCTCTGGGGGCTGCCCTTGGGGCTGTGTGTGTCAATGCGATCAGTGTTTGCAATCACATAATCGGATTGGTGTTGTTTTGGTGTCTACAGATGCCCCTTTTTGGGATGCGTTGTGCATGATGCAACACCGAGCAAAAATAGATAACCAAAGCACTAATGATTAGGGTTTCTTAGTAACCTAACCAACTCTTGATGCCCCAAGCATGGAAAGGGCATGCATTCTTGAATCCTTGCTTCTGATGAGCGAAGGAACTTAATTCAAGTGTTAACCTTTTTCGATGAGGTGTTACTTGAGCTTGGACATTGATCAGTCATGAATAGGCAAAGGGCGCAACCTTTTGTCTGTGGTAACCTAGAGTTCATGATTCATGAATGCCAAGTGTTTGATCAACTTGTGATTGTTGCTTGTTTACTACCCCAAGCAAGAGCATAATTGTCTTTGTCAATGATCCTTTGAATGCATGCCATTTTCGATGATTGGGTGTGTGTGTGTTGATTAACGACTAAGTGTGACTACCCCCTCAAGCGACAAATCGATGAGGGAATGACCTTCATGAGAAAAGTGACGAGTCGCTTGACCCAAGATGACTTAGGTAAGGTAGCCGCCAGATGTTTAGCATTGAATGTGTGTGCAGTTTTTTGATATTTAGACCTATTTTTGGTGGGTGTTAACCCTTTTGGCGATGTCGTTTTGGAGCTAAAATTGTCAAAAATTCGTCTTCCCGTAGAGCAGTCCGGCCATGGTGGCCTTCTTAAGGAGTAGGATGGTGACGATTTATAACCCCAACATCTTTTTTGGATGCCAAGAATGTCAGGCATGAAGGCACCTTCGTTTGGCAATGTTATTACTTATTTTTGGGTGGGTTTTTGACCCTTTTGGCGATGTTGTTTGGGGATGAAATTATCAAAGATTCATCTTCTCGTGGAGTGGTCCGGCCATGGTAGCCTTCTTAGGGAATAGGATAGCGAGGATTTGTGACCCCGACATCTGTTTTGCATGCCAAAAATTTCAAGTGCAAAAGCACTCTCATTGGACAGGTTTATTGCTGCTTTTGGAGGATTTTTGTTCAATTTTTGCTGTTTTTTGAAATTTTTGCCCTGAATTCATTCCTGGGTGGGACGAATTCTAGCATAGTATTCATCCCATGGTAGTACGAGTGCTAACCAAAGTTCTCGTCCTAGGTAGGAACAAATATAGGCTCAAAAGGATTATTTAAAGGCCAAAACTAGGGTTTGGGCTCATTTGCATCTGAATTTTATTACAATTTGTAGCTCTAGGGAGGAGGAGGCTAATTTTGCGAAGCGAAGCACTGTCGAATTTCTCTCGAAATCATGAGTGCACAAACCGGATCGAGTGGTGAAGTCGAAGAGAGACCAATTAGTGCTCTTTAGCATTATTACTTTTTGTTATGTGTTTTCGAAATTGCAAGTTATTTGTTTATTTTTCTTTTATGATGTTGTTTTCTCAATTAAAATGGAAACCCTAAAACTAATCTGAACACAAACCAAGACTTTAGCTGAAAATTGAATGGAGGATGTAGGTAAAAACTAGGTGAAAAATCTTTATTTTTGCTTTTAACTAAAACCTTAGGATAAATGGAACATAAAACCCTAGTTTTTTAGGCTGAGCTTGTCAGTTTTAAAACGTAGGTGAAATCCCTAAGTTAAAACGGTTATGTTTACATTTGTTTTGTTTGTACAGACTTTTTTAAACTTCTAATACCGAAATCCTATGACTGACAAAATATTTGTGTTTTTTTTGTTAATGAATCAGTTTAGAGTTTAAAAACCCTAGGGCTAACAAATTAACTTTTGTTTTTGTTTTGAGTTTTGCGTTTTGTTTGTAAATTTTTCTTTTGACCAAGCGATTGTGGGAACCCTTGGAGCTTTTGGGATTGACCAAGTGATTACAGGAATCCTTGTAGCTTTTGGGATTGACCAAGCTATTGCGGGAATCCTTGGAGCATTTTGGGATTGACCAAGAGATTGAGAGAATCCTTAGAGCTTTTTGGTTTGACCAAGCGATTACGGGAATCCTTGGAGCATTTTTGGTTTGACCATGCAATGGCAGGAAACCTTGGAGCATTTTTGGTTTGACCAAGTGATGGCGGGAATCCTTGGAGCATTTTGGGTTTGACCAAGTGATGGCGGGAATCCTTGGAGCATTTTGGTTTGACCAAGCGATTGCGGGAATCCTTGGAGCATTTTGGGATTGGCTGCTTTAGATATGGAATGGTCACAGATGACTGATGTTCAAGGGTTCGAGCTCTTTGACTCCATCAAGGGAAGCTATCCAGTACGTCTCGGGTCCTATCTTGCTATTAATTACATATGGACCTAACCAATTTTCCATGAACTTGTCCCTAAGATGGGTCGAAAAACTAGAGTTCTGTTAGTTTTCCTTCAAGACCAAGTCACCAACCTAAAAATCCCTCAGGTGAACTCTCATGTTGTATGCTTTCTTCAACTGCTCTTGATAGATGCATAAATGCTCAAGAGCATTAATGCATCGTTCATCGAGCAACGTAAGATGGTCTAATCGGGCCTGCCATGCAGTGTCATCATCGATGAACTCTTGCATTGATATGCATAGGGAAGGAATTTCCAACTCAAGAGGCATGACAGCCTCTAAGCCATACACAAGAAAAAACAAAGTTGCCCCAGTGGGTGTCCGAACGCTAGTGTGATAAGCCCATAGGGCAAGTGGGATCTGAATGTGCCAATCCTTATGACTGTCTGTGACTGTCTTTTTAAGGATAGCAACTAGCATTTTGTTTGACGCCTCTGCTTGCAAATTTGCCTACGAATAATAGGGTGTCAAAAAATTGTGCTAATTTTGTACTTTGTGGTCAAAGCATGCACATCTTTGTTCTTGAATGACATCCCATTATCCGAGATTATCTTGGATGGAATACCAAAATGACATATGATGTTATGCAAAATGAACTCCACAATGTGGGGTCCAGTCATAGAGGTTATCGAAACCGCTTCCACCCACTTGGTGAAGTACTCTGTGGCCGTTATGATAAACGTATGACGGCTTGACGACGCAGGGGAGATCTTCTCAATTAGATCTAAGCCCCACTACAAAAATGACCAAGCCGACTGGATCAACTACAAGGCTTGGGAAGTTACGTGTGTTAAATTAGCGTGATGTTGACACTTTACGCACTTCCTCACATATGCGCAACAATCTCGCTCTAAATATGGCTAGTAGTAGCCCATGCGAAGAATGCATTTGGTGATGGCCATACCACTAAAGTGGCCACCACACATACCATCGTGCGCTTGGACGATCGCCCAAGTGGACTCTTGATGGTCCAAGCATCGAAGGAGGATTCCTTCATAGCTATGACGATACAAAATGTCTCCTAACAAGACATGCTTTGTCGCTTTCTTCTTGAATGCTCGTTTTGCGACAGGCGTCAATCCAAGTTGGAGGTTACCTAGCTTTAGGTAGTCCCTGAGGGGTGAATACCAATCCTACTGATCAGAAGCCTCGACGGTATGAATAGCCAATCCCTCTTGAATTTCATCCCTAGCAAAAGTTGAGCGAGAAAGAACTTGTAAGAATAGCGTGGTGTTGCTATTAAGGGGAGTAGGGGAGAACAAGGCCCCCCAGTTGGCATGCTTCAAATAGTCATGGATTCAAGAGAACTTATTCGAGGATGGTTCAATATGGATCATGTGGATTCCTGGCATTAAATCAGAGCTTGCATGCATCATCATGGATTGCAATAATGTTTTGACTTGAATGGTTGTCATATCACCAAAAATGTCCTACGAGATTAGTGACCCCAAAGAGGCCATAGTGTTCGCAAAACAATTCGATGACCGAGGGAGTGCCTCAATGTCATACCATTCAAGCTTTGCCAGGAATTTGTCCACAAGGGCTTTGTAGGCCTACAGAATTGGGCATTTACATTGGAATACCCCTTTGACTTGATTGACGATTAACAGCGAATCACCAAAGATGTTCAATCATTTAATGTTCATGGTGATTGTTGTCTGAAGACCTATGAGCAAGGCTTCATACTCTGCATTGTTGTTGGTGCACGAGAAATTTAACTTAAATGATAAGGGCATTGGAGCGCCCTACGGTGTGAAGAATACTATTCTCGTGCCACCACCTTGCTCACATTTAGAACCATCAAAAAATAGGGTTATGTCAGCCTGTGACTCATGCTCATCAAAATCTGGTGATTCTGAGACATGGAAGACCCCATCATCGGGTAGTTCTATGACTAGAGGCTGATCGTCTTCGAGAGGAGCCTCTACTAGTTGATCGGCTATGACCTGTCCTTTGATGGATTTTTGTCCAATAAACTCTATGTCAAATTTTGTCAACAGCATGATCCATTTTGTCGTGCGGCTACTATGATAAGTGTAGACACCAAAACAGCACCAATCCGATTATGTGACTGCAAACACTGATCGCTTTGACAAACACAGCCCCCCAGGGCAGCCCTCAGAGGTCAAACAGTGGTCCTAACCACTTTCATAGCAATTTTGTAAGGTCAAGGGAAGCAATTTGGCACATTTAGACACTTTGCTCACTATTCGTCTCACCCAGGGACGAATACTAACTGGAATTCGTCTCACCCAGGGACGAATTCTGAAATCGTCTCACCCAGGGACGAATTCCGAGTTTAACGGGCAAAAAGAAGAATGGTGCCAAGTGGCAGCCCAGGACAGTCAGTTGATGACTCCTGCCTCGCACACGTGTGTGGGTGGATAGATAGGCCGTTAGAGGACTGTCACAAGGGCAGTTATGAGAGCCCAAGTCAATGGAGGACTCCCCTCCCTCATGGGAAGACATGACTGCCACATGGCACCTATGACCAACACATGGCATTTGTGCTTCCCTCTCAAAAGAGACCCCATGGGTCTATAAAAGGTGGGACTTTTCTCACCCAAAAGGATAGGTTGAAGGAGATTTCAAGCAACGAAGTGCTGCCGAGTTGAAGACCCACTTGCATCCCTTTTGGTTCACCTTCTCGCATCCACCAATCTCTTTTGCAAGGGAGGTTGTTGGGTGGCTTTTGGAAGCTTGAACCTGACCCAAATCCAACACATGGACACCCGAACCAACCAATTCACCGACCCCCCAATCCTAAGAGGTTTTGGGCCCATCCCTAGTGGATTGGCGCCGAAATCAAGTGCCAACGGTGGGAGGCCCACTTGGGCACCCCTCGCACTTCTCAAGTTCCATTCTTTTTAGCATTCTAGATTACTTTTTCAGGTTGCATTTTGTGTTATCATGTTTGGTTAACTCATAGCTGCAAGTTCATAACTTTTGATCGGATTCTAGTATGTTTTGTGTCGCTTTGTTGTTTCACTAACTTGCAGGTGGCGAGATCAAATTCCCGAGGGTAGAGGCCAAATTGGGAGAATCCGACCATCTGGGTCGTCCCAAAATGGCCCCAATTACATAACCCCTTTGTTTGCAGGTGTTTTGGAGGTCTCGGGAATCGACATTGGAGCAACAGCAGGTCGGCTTCTTCAACACAGAAGAATTCGTCCCACCCAGGGACGAATTGCAGTCGAATTTGTCCCCCTCTCTCTCCGCCTGTGGACGAATTCCGGTTGAAGGCAGATTGGCCAGTCTTCTCAGTGGCAATGGCCTTCCGGTAACTTTTTCTGTCTTCTCGTCAAGATTTCAAGCCATTTGGACTCACTGTATTTACCGTTTCAGGCAAATGTTTACATGCATATTTCGTTAATTTTAGAGAACGAACACTTTCCATTTGCGGCAGGTGCTACTGACATCTTGGTTGTTTCTTTGTTCGCAGGAGAAGAAGCAGAGGTGAAGAACTCATCGACATCAGCGGCGACATCATCTTGGCCCGTCCATTTCAATCGTGGGCACGCGAAAAGAGGAACATTAAGTGATTGTAATCAAATTCTTTTAGCGCTCCTAGCCCCTGAAAAGGGAGGAGGCGTCATTGTAACAGAGATCAAGAAATTTTAATGAAAGGGCTGTGTTTTCTCCATTCGCTTGTATCTCATTTTAATGCGTCTCTTTCGTTTCATGCATTTTACATTTCTAGGACTTAAGCGCATTTGATTTTGGTTGCATCGCAATTAGTGTTTCCTTCGCCCGAAATCTCGTGCTTTCAGTGGCGATCACGGTGGGACCCTGTTCCCTAGTTTTTAAAATCACAGAAACTGATTAAATTTTTGTGTTTTGTGCTTGACAGGTACATTTTTTGTTGCATATTGCTATTCGTCTCTAGCAGGGACGAATTCATCGCAATCTCGGATGAATTCAAATTCGTCTCGGGAGGGACGATTTTGTTCTGTAATTCGTCTCACCAAGGGACGAATTTCTATCTGCAACTTTTCGGAGCAGAAATTCAGAAGCAACTAGAGCAGGCAGAGAAGAGGTAGGGATTTTTATAATCTCTGTTAAAATTTTTGTTTCTGTTTCTGTTTCTTTGACTGTTTTCATTTTATCCCGCATTACTTAGGGAAAGTCATTTATGCTTGTTTCATTTTCGTTAAATAAAATGAATCCCACACACTTCACGCAATAATTTTAAACCAAGGAGCAGGTCGTAAGACCCCAGCCCTTGAGCAAGACCAACGGTGGGTTCATCACCACCTTGGCTTAGCTTTGCATCCATTTCCCGATTGTCAACTCGTTGTTAGGCGTAAATCCCGACGAAAGCTCGACCGAGTGTCGCCGGGGTGATTCCCATGCGCGCGAGGATAAGTTTTCTATGGTAGGTGCCATTAACAGACAATCCCCCTTTCGTACCGCCTACGTACCATGTACCTTCTCGCTCTCACGTACCTATAGTCTCCCTCTCGTAAGGGCGGGTATATAGAGAGGTTGGTATATCGGCCCGGTTGGTATATTGAAGGGGCGACCATTTTGGGAGTTATATGAGCCTTCATTATGCATTTAAACGTTCTTCAAAACCTACAAAAACAAAACAAAACATCAAAATGCACTAAACCAGTTTAGGGCACACCGATAATCCTTAAAAGAGATAATCACGGTTTGTGCATGTGTGTGTTTATTTCTGCTTAGTGTAGACAAAAAAAAAATCATCATAAACAAGATAAAAATCTGTTTAGATAGCATAGAAGCACCGCAATGGTGTACACCCGCAGCCAAGCCCAATCAAGGGCAGAAGCTCCGGAAGGTACACAAGAAGCAGGCACGAATCGCCTTCGCTTCAGTCTCAAGGATTTGGTCATACCGCCTTATCGGTCTAACCTACAAAAGAATCCAATTCAGAATCCTCGGTGGGGTATGCCTATTCAAAGCAGCCCCTTTCGAGAGGACGCCTTACATGTAGACCTTGAGGTAAATAGAGAATCGCCCTCTCAGGTTAGACATGAGTGGCCACGGCGCGACAAAGCGCTAGACAGGCAAACCATCCATTTGGAGGGACAACGTGGATATGGTATCCCTTCTTTACCTCACATCAGAACAGAGAGACAAAATCTAGAGCGTAGGGTTCTTTACACAAAATGACCTAACTCCGCCTGCCCCCTTCACACCTATGAGAGGGAGCACGAGGAAGATCATCGCATTCCTCAAAGACAGCAACATACAACGCGGGAACCTTGCGCTTCCGCACCAGCTGGACATCATGATCACCCCTTGAGGCCGTAACCTCGAGTACGTGCCGCCTACCTCGATAGAGGGAAGCGACCCCTTGAAGTTGTAGATCATCAAAATCAAGGCAAACACATAGGAGGAACATTCGAACCTCCTGAGCAAAATAGGGTAGACCAAATTGACCCGATAGTCGCCCAACATGCCACCCGTCAAGCCCAAATCATGCGGCTTAAACAAAGTCATCAGGAGATAGAGTATCAACACCGCTTGGATAGAGAGCGCATGCAACGCGAAGCGGATGAGCTACGCTATAAACTACCTGAGAGGGAGCCAACCCCTCGCATTCAAAGAGCCGAACAATATGTGAGACATAATCCGTTGGTGCAGGACAGGTCTCCACGACCTCGTCAAGCTTTGCCTCCAAGACCTCATGGATTCGAGAGGGAGGCAACTCCCCGAAACAATGATGGGTACCTTCAGCGAGGGCTTGATCAGGGTCATAGGTTTCGCCCAAAGACTCCTCAAGAATTTTACGAGGAGTATGAACCAGAAGAGGAATATGTTGAAACTCCCCATCAAGGCAGGAGGGATGCCATTCGGCCACCCCTCCATAGGCCTCCAGTTTATCATAACTTACAACGAGAGAGAACAAGAGAGGAAGAAATAAAATCTTTCGATGCATACCAAGCGCTATTGGAGCGTTTGGAGTCTCGTGGAAACAAAAGCCGTTGGGCATCAAAAACCCACATTACGTCAACTCCGCAGTAATCCGGTGCATCCCTCAATGCCTACACCTCTTTACCCCGAGCACTTCAAGTTGCCTCAATTGGCAGTTTTTAAAGGTGAAGAGGACGCACAAGAACACGTTACAAGATTTTTAAGCCAATGCTTCGGCATCCAAGATAATGACGCATTGTTGCTTAGAACATTCATAACCACATTCGTAGGCCCTGCCTCGGATTGGTTCACACAACTACCCAAACACAAAGCATAAGCAACTTAGATCAATTAGTAGATGCGTTTCTTGAACGCTTTGCCTTCAACACAAGGAAGAAGGCATCACTGAGTGATCTGGCGAGCCTCAAACAATTTGAGGAGGAAACAATGGCAGCATATGGGAATCGATGGAGAGCTTTGCTTTCTAAGTTACCCTACCGTCCTCCTATGTCTGATCTCACGCAGATGTTCGCAAAAAGTTGCTTAAAATCAATCTCCGGTCTATTGTTGCTGCGGCAATACGATAGCTTAGAAGAAGCTTTGGCGCAAGCCAAAGTCATAGAAGAGATTAAAATAGGTGAAGGCGCAATCGCTAAGCCTAAAAAGAAAGAGTGGAATAAAACCACTAAAACCGGGACAACGCAACCACAACACGCTGCGATCAACCAAGTTGCGATAAATGTTCCCGCGCTTGTGCAAGAAACGCAGCCCCAAAAGGCTAATTACCATGCAATGCCTCCTGCTTATGAAAGAGATAATAGAAGACAGGAGCAAAATTACCCGCGTCGCCCTAGACGACATTTCACCCCATATGCGGAGTCTAGGGATTCCTTATTTGACCGCTTGTCAACGGCAAATTTAGTCACTCTGCCAGAAATTCAAACTATAGACCCTAACATTCCCAAGCCTAGGGGGTACAGAGAAGAATTGTATTGTAGATTCCATAGGCGCAGAGGACATGACTTGAATGGGTGCTGGAAATTCAAAGAACTAGTCCAGGATTTGATCGACAACAGAACATTGGTCGTGGACAACCCCATCGCGCCAAACAACCAACAAATGGGGGTATTCAAGGACCCCTTGCCTCGCCCACGAGGCACAGACAAAACCACTCCAAATTAACGAGGTGCGACAGGATCTTCCCACGTAGGGATTTGTGGGAATGATTAGCATAGTAACAAGGAACAGAAGGTACCCAACAGTTGCCCCCGAGGTAGCTACGAGGGAAGTTTCGACAACATCGCAGCCTCAACAACGCCCAACGCAGTTGCCTCCGCCTAGACCCGAGGTCACAATACGAACCAAACTCACGCAGAGTTTGCAGACCACATCGGCTAGGCTGTCCATTTACGAGCTTATTCAACAATCAAGACCCCATAGGGAAGCTCTTATGGACATTTTAAAAGCCATTGAATTACAGCCCCACGAAGCAAATTCTTTCAACAACTTCGTAGGACATGTGAAACGATGTACAGAGCCGGTCATCACATTCGGAGAAGATGAGGTCAAAACGATATCGAATGACATGGCAGATCCACCCCCGCACGTTATCGCGCGGGTCAACGGGATTCCGTACAAGAGAGTGCCGATAGATACCGGCTCGTCCAAGTAACATCATTACCACTGCAGCCTTAAAACATTTGAAGTCGCCAGCCTCTCACATCACAGCCTCCACGTACACACTGCGAGCTTTCAACGATGCAATATGCTCGACAGTCGGCACAGTTGTTCTGCCTATCCAGGTAGGACAAAAGACAATACCTACACTGTGCCATGTGCTGGAAGGCGAAATGGCTTATAATATACTGCTAGGGCGGCCTTGGATCAGGGACATGAAGTGTGTCCCTTCGATCGCCCACCAATGCTTAAAGTATGCTTATGAGGGAGAAATACATGTAGTCCCAATGGACTTAGAGCCCTTCAAGTATTGCAATGCGGTACAATTCATGCCTCAATCGACCCTCCCTTCAACGCATTTGGATTTTCAATTAAATCCATCTAAACAGGGTCCGATACCGCAGGCACCACTGGTGGCCAACAAGGCAAAATCCCAGCCAGGTGAGACCTCATCACCTGCTCCTTCATCATCAACGCCACCTATCATGGCCCAACAGAAGGACAAGGGAAAACAGATCGTGGAAGAGGTTAAACCCTTGGAAGAAAGGTTGCCCACAATCTCAACGGTATCAACGGAGAAAACACCCAAGCACAATAGAAACTAAGACTCCTGAAACACCAAACATGGAATGGAGTCAAGAAGGACTACCATTTCCTCCCACCCAATCATCAACAATCACTGTTGAAATGGCCGATACGGGCTTGGGGGAATATTTGGTACAAAATGTTGTGGCGACGCCAACATTGGAGTCAGTACAAGACATGGGAAGACCTCGCCTTCCCATAGGGACAATTGTTCCTCTAGGCTACCCTCCAAACCAGACAAATTTCGTGTATGGGGGCCTTGATCATGGTCTTGAACCATGCCAACAAAAGGAAGCAGACGAAGAGCCTTTTGTTGAAAACATCAACTATCTGTCAAACCCATATTTTGCCCTAAAATATCTCGGCCAATGCAATTGGCATGGATACGGGCTAGGCAGATATGAGCAAGGGATGCGGATCCTTTGCCAACCAAGATATCAGATGCCATATGACAAGTCAGGGGTAGGGTTCAACCATCCCCTGCCATTAGACATCTTGGTTGAAAATATGCAAGGCCTAGAAATAGGCAACAAGGGGGGATTGGCATTAGACCCTTATGCCAATCCAAATACAGAATACACATTGGGAGACTACCTCCCATGGTCAACAAACACCCCTGGAAACAATAGTAATCCCTCTCCTTTGCTAGAGAGAGGCGAAAGTTCGGACAGTGGTCCTCAAAGAGAAAACCAACGGCTGTCGGACATCTTTCTAAAGTTGTTCCCCTTAGAGATTCCAGATGAAACAACACAACATCAAGAGAATCAGGTCCCTCCACCAAGAGTGGAACAACCACAATGGGACCAGATTAACTTGCTGGAACAAGGAGGATCCTCAACGCCGCAAGCAACAGTTGCTGAAGAGGATGAACATTTTTGGGTCTTCGAAAGTGATTCAGAAGATGAGACTGAAATGGACTATCTCAGACATGCGCGACGACATCACCATGCTTTAACCCATGAAGATCTAATGGGACAGATGGGCATACGGTTAGGGCATGAATGGCAAGTAGACCCAGCAAGGTGGGACCAAGTTTTAGACCCATGGCTCCAAATTCAAAATGAGCATCGTCCACCTCGAGATCCCATCATGACACCAGTGCCGAGAAAAGACCCTGCCATCCTTTTCGCAAATAGGGACAAATTCGCACCTAGGGAAGATCCATTCGTGCCCGTTCCCATAGAGCCAGATCCAGAGTATAGGGAGAATCTAGAAGAATCAAGTAATCACACCCGCGGTTCTGGAGACCAAATTCATTCCATCCACATGATCTCCATTGATTTGACCGCACCCATCCGCAATCCGGCCGATCCATCACGGTCATTGCATCTAGACATAGATGCCATCGACTGGGATCGCGTCAATTCACCATTATCACCATCGTAGTACTGGCCTTTCGGTGAAATACTTCATTTTACCCCAAGGACAACTCAGGATATTTTTCAAGCTGAAGAGGGACCCGAGGTTCCAAACGCAGATCTAAACTCAGCTAATGATATCCATTTGATCCCAACTCCACATCAGTTAGAGGACGGATCCCACATGTCAGTCGAGGAGACGACTGACGTAGATATCGGCTTAGACCCAAAGAATCCACAAATTATCAAGCTGGGGGTAAGTCTTTCCCCCGAAGAGCAAGCCGATTACATTGCCCTTCTCAAAGCGAAGAAGGAAGTTTTTGCATGGTCATACAGAGACATGCCGGGACTAGACCCGCAGACTAGTCACGCATAATTTAACGCTTGATCCGACAATCAAGCCTGTAAAGCAAAAACTACGCAAGATGCACCCAACAGTGGCCTTGATGGTCAAAGATGAATTACAAAAGTTGTTGGATGCACAATTTGTCATCTGCGTGGATTATCCGCCATGGCTGTCCAACATGGTTCCCGTCAAGAAGCCCGACGGGAGGATTCGCATATGCACCGATTTTTGAGACCTAAACAAAGCGAGTCCTAAGGATGATTTCCCCTTGCCAAGCATCGACGCGCTAGTAGACGCTACAACGAGGTCATGAAATGCTCTCCCTAATGGATGGCTTCTCAGGATACAACCAAATTCGTATCAATCCTGAAGACCAACTTAAAACGGCATTCACAACGCCTTGGGGGACATTTTGTTATAAGGTCATGCCTTTTGGCCTTAAAAATGTTGGCGCTACCTACCAACGTGCCATGACATATATCTTCCACGATTACATGCACAAAACTTTGGAAGATTACATGGATGATTTGTTAGCCAAGTCTCTTTTGCGCTCAGATCATCTCAATGACTTAAGCAAGATTCTCGATCGCCTCATAGAGCATAAGGTCGACTGAACCCCAAGAAGTGCGTATTTGGCGTCACATCTGGAAAACTCTTGGGTTTTATAGTCTCAAAGCGAGGCATCGAAGTGGACCCAAACAAAGTCAAGGCAATCCTTGAAATGGCTCCCCCAACCACTATCAAGCAGACTCAGAAGTCTGCAAGGAAAGGTCGCGTCGATTAAACGCTTCATAGCGCAATTATCTGACAAATGCCGACCCATGAACAAATTATTGCACAAGGGGGTCACATTTCATTGGGATGACGAGTGCCAATCAGCCTTTGACGAAATCAAACAATACTTGGCTTCATCGCCGTATTGGCACCACCTAGACCAGGAGTGCCGTTCTACTTATACATCTCAGCCTATCGAGGTGGCACTGGGACGCCATGCTAGCCCAAAAGAATGAACTTCACAAAGAACAGGCTACTTACTATCTTAGCCGCACCCTGGTCGGGCTACTGAACTTAACTATGCATACGTTGAGAAACTCGCTTGGCGATGGTGTTTGCTACCAAAAAGCTACGCCACTACATGCCGAGCAACACTACGTATGTTGTGTCTAAGGAGAATCCATTGCGATACATGATGAGTCGTACTTATCATAGTAGTCGCACGGCGAAATGGATCATGTTGTTGACGGAATTTGACATTGAGTTCATTGGGCAAAAATCTATCAAAGGACAAGTCATAGCCGATCAACTAGCAGAGGCTCCTCTTGAAGACGATCAGCCTCTGGTCATAGAACTACCCGATGATGGGGTCTTCCATGTCTCGTAATCGCCAGATTCTGATGAGCCTGAGTCACGAGCCGACATAACCCTGTTCTTCGATGGTTCTAAATGCGAGCAAGGTGGTGGCGCAGGAATTGTATTCTTCACACCGTAGGGCGCTCCAATGCCCCTGTCATTTAAATTAAACTTCCAGTGCACCAACAATAATGCAGAATATGAAGCCTTGCTCCTAGGTCTTCAAACAACAATCGCCATGAACATCAAAAGATTGAATATCTTTGGTGATTCGCTGTTAATCGTCAATCAAGTCAAAGGGGTATATCAATGCAAATGCCCAGTTTCGAAGGCCTATAAAGCCCTCGTGGACAAATTCCTGGCAAAACTTGAGTGGTATGACATCGAGGCACTCCCTCGATCATCGAATCATTTTGCGGACACAATGGCCTCCCTGGGGTCACTAATCCCGCAAGACCTTTTCGGTGATATGACAACCATTCAAGTCAAAACCTTATCGCAATCCGCGATGGAGCGTGCAAGCTCAGACTTGACGCCAAGAATCCACATGATCCAGATTGAACCATCCTCGGATAAGTTCTTTCGAATCCGAGATCGTCTGAAACGTGCCAACTGGGGGTCCTTGTTCTCCCCCACTCCCATTAATAGCAACACAACGCTATTCTTACAAGTTCTATCCCAATCAGCATTTGTTAGGGAAGAACTTCAAAAGGGATTGGCGGTTCATACTGTCGAGGTTTCCGATCAACAGGATCGGTATTTACCCATAAGAGATTACCTCAAGTTAGGTAATCTTCCCTTTGGATTGACGCACGCCGCAAAACGAACATTCAAGCAGAAAGCGGCTAAGTATGTCTTGATAGGAGACATTTTGTATCGTCGAAGCTATGACGGAATTCTTCTTCGTTGTTTGGACCAACAAGAGTCCACTTGGGCAGTCGCCCAAGCGCACGACGGTACATGTGGTGGCCACTTTAGTGGTATGGCCATCGCAAAGCGCATTCTTCGCATGGGCTATTATTGGCCATCTTTAGAGCGAGATTGTTGCGAATATGTCAAGAAGTGCGTGAAGTGTCAACATCATGCCAATTTGATGCACGTACCTTCCCAGGCCCTACAGACAGTCCAGTCTGCTTGGCCATTTTCGTAGTGGGGCCTCGATCTAATCGGAAAGATCTCCCCTGCATCGTCAGGCCGTCACACGTTTATCATAACGGCCACAGAATATTTTACCAAATGGGTGGAAGCAATTCCGTTAACCTCAACGAAAGGACCCCGCATTGTGGAGTTCATCTTGCATAACATCATATGTCATTTTGGTATTCCATCCAAAATAATCTCGGATAATGGGCCATCATTCAAGAACAAAGACGTGCGTGCTTTGACCACAAAGTACAAAATTCAGCACAACTTTTCAACGCCCTATTATCCGCAAGCAAACGGGCAAGCAGAGGCATCAAACAAAACACTAGTCGCCATCCTTAAAAAGACAATAGCAGACAGTCATAAGGATTGGCACATACAAATCCCACTTGCCCTTTGGGCTTATCGCACTAGCATTCGGACGCCCACTAGGGCAACTCCATTTCGCTCGTGTATGGCTCAGAGGCAGTAATGCCTCTCGAGTTGGAAATTCCTTCCCTCCGCATATCAATGCAGGAGTTCATCGATGATAACACTGCGTGGCGGGCCCGGTTAGACCAACTTACGTTTCTTGACGAACGACGCGTTAATGCTCTCGAGCACTTACGTATCTATCAAGAGCGGCTTAAGAAAGCATACAACATGAAAGTTCACCTAAGAGACTTTCGGGTTGGTGATTTGGTTCTGAAGGAAAACCAACAAAACTCTAATTTGCCATCCCACATGAGGGACAAATTCATGGCAAATTGGTTAGGTCCATATGTCATTGATAGCATAATAGGACCCGGGACATACCGGCTAGCTTCTCTTGATGGTATCAAGGAAACAGAACCCTTGAATATCAGTCATTTGCGACCATTCCACATCTAAGAAAGCCATATCCTCAAAAATCTCCAAGGATTATCGCAATCACTTGGTCAATCCAAAAGCTCCAAGGATTATCGCAATCACTTGGTCAATCCAAAAGCTCCAAGGATTATCGCAATCACTTGGTCAAAACAAAAAGCTCCAAGGATTATCGCAATCACTTGGTCAAAAAGCTCCAAGGATTATCGCAATCACAAAAGCTCCAAGGATTATCGCAATCACTTGGTCAATCCAAAAGCTCCAAGGATTATCACAATCACTTGGTCACAAAAGCTCCAAGGATTATCGCAATCACTTGGTCAATCCAAAAGCTCCAAGGATTATCGCAATCACTTGGTCAAAACAAAAAGCTCCAAGGATTATCGCAATCACTTGGTCACCAAAAAGCTCCAAGGATTATCACAATCACTTGGTCAATCCAAAAGCTCCAAGGATTATCGCAATCACTTGGTAAAACACAAAAGCTCCAAGGATTATCACAATCACTTGGTCAATCCAAAAAGCTCCAAGGATTATCGCAATCACTTGGTCAAACAAAAAGCTCCAAGGATTATCGCAATCACTTGGTAAACACAAAAAGCTCCAAGGATTATCACAATCACTTGGTCAATCCAAAAGCTCCAAGGATTATCGCAATCACTTGGTCAAAACAAAAAGCTCCAAGGATTATCGCAATCACTTGGTCAAAACCCAAAAAGCTCCAAGGATTATCGCAATCACTTGGTCACACCAAAAAGCTCCAAGGATTATCGCAATCACTTGGTCAAACCTAAAAAGCTCCAACGATTATCGCAATCGCTTGGTCAAATTCATCAATAGAGAGTTCCTCTAGCACCGCATATTCACATTCACAAAATCAATCCATCAAAAGTACAAAAATATGTAGCTGCATTAAGCATTGCATCCATACATTGCATATTTGTGGTTGTATAGGTCAAAGGCACCATAGGCTGCAATTGCTCTGCTAGTCCATCTTGTTCCGCATAGTTCCATTTTACAAAAACAACAAAAACACCATGCATAACTTTTACCACACTACAGTCAGTGGTCTGTAAATGTACCAAGAGTTTCAGTGATTCAGTCATCATTTTCCTCTTTAACCATGTAATGTATCAAATCGAATAGATTTTACGAAGGTAGAGTCATACTTGAAATACACCTTGTTACGTAACATCCCAACACAAATTAAAACACTAAAAATTCCCAAGTTGTGTGAACGAAAGATGAAACCTGCAAAGTAATCTAGGTCACCACAAGCGAAACGGTTATCTTGATCATCCCCCATGCGAATGACCCCTAGAATGCTGAAAGTTGGCAAAAGGACAAGCATCCTCCCTACCCAATTCCCTAAGAATCCCTAAAGTTCTCAATAGTTGCAAAACACCAAAAATTTGCAAAATGTCAAAACTCCAAAATTTGACAACCTACAATGCACACATCAAAAGGCAAAAACAACAGTGATTTTCGTCACTCCATATCCCCAATCCCTTGCTCGAAAGAAAAACAAATCAAAATAAACAGTGATCTCATCACTACAAATGAGCAAGTATCCCAATACAATTGAAGAAAAGAAGGGAGTTGACCTTGAATCCCTGGAACTCTCAGCATTCTATAGGTCATAAGGCAAGCTTCAGTACCAATTTGGTTGATAGCCTATCGGTAATGAAGTAAACCTCCCGCATGACGATATATCTGTCACATTAACTTGCGTACAGATCAATGTTTGCATGTGGATGAGCTAGCTTATGGCATCCTGGATTACACCGCAGATTAATCTTAGTACATACAACAAAGGAATTCATGGAGCTAATTAGGTGATCCTCAGTACAGGTTCGGTTGAAAGCCCATCTAGCACTGGCGGTATCCTAACAAATACCACTAAATGAACTCAATTGCACACACAGGGATGTAAAATAACTTGGTCAAAAACAAGTCCGATTCATACCTTGTCCAAAAGTCTTGTAAGATAAAGTACAGTCATGGATAGTGAGTTAAAACTGTCTGAATCTCAAAAAACATAACATACATTCCTAAACCATCTGCGCTACTTATCATCCTTATAATACCATCAAAAAATACAAAAATAGAAAACCACATATATCCATACAAGAGTCATACACCATAACAATAAAAAGCATCTTAAACAGCCTATGGTGCCATAACCAATCATCACAAAATTCCATTCATTCACTTTGCATATCACATAAAGAAATCAAAAACACTTGCATTCATCATAACATAAGAATCCATCAAAATAAATAAACATACATACATCAATAGTCATTAGCCATCATGCATAACAAAAATCAAACATCACATGTACAAAACCAAAATAAAATCGGTATATATATATATATATCTCAAAAAAATATGCCCGCAAGCTACAAAATCGGTCCTCGGACCCCGCAATCATATCCAAAAACCCAACCTAAAGCGTCGACCACCATAATCACGCAGGATCGGTGCGACGGGAACTACCCCCCGTGGTGTGGGTCCTATGGGACCCTGCAGGGCGGCTACTGCCAGCCCCCGCATCATGCCTACTACCGCCTCCCTCATCTAATCGTCGGCGACGAGATGATGCTGACTGCTCAATCGCACCATCCCTCGTCCGGCAAGAAGATCCACTGACCGAAGGCTCGGTAGCCGCCCACCAAGGCGGATGACCTCCCTCTCCAAGTCTATCCGGTGAAGACACCACTCGCCTCTCGCCGATGATAGTAAGACACCGCATCATCGCGCTGTGCCAAAACCCTATCCCGCTCTGCCAGCTCAGACCGTAGGATATCCCTCTCTCACCTCGCATCCCCCAACTCCAGATCCCGTATCCATAGTAGCTCTATCAGTCATGCATTTTCAGCGCGTATCTCAGACTCCATCTCCTCTATGTCCGCCGACGCACAGATCCTCTGGAACACACTCGCTCCGGCTCCCACCGCTCCTCCACGCCCTGCATGTCCGGCTGATCCGGAACGCCCAAGTCTACATCATCATCACCATCAACCATGTCCGCATCATCCAATGGACCTCCCAAATCACCCCCTGCTGCCTCAGCATCCTCCACTGACGCCTCCGTGCCTCCCTGGCCCCTCTCCTCTCCATCGCCGTAAGAACCCACCACGAGTCATACTCGGTAGTAGTCCCGACGTCATCTACGTCCGGGATGTCAATCACCACATCTGACTCCTCGCCCAATGGCGCGGTGACCGGTGGATCCAAATCCCTCTCATCTCCCCGCCGTCGATAGACCACGGGTTCACTAGGCAACCCCTGGCGAACCCCAAACTGTCGTGTAACCCGGATATATGAAAAGAACTCATGCTCCGTCCCGTGCCGCCCAGTCAACCACCGCTCCCTGCGTACCCGTCGGAGCCACTCTCCAGCCTCAGGCCAGGCTGGACAGTCCCGATAGGGATGCCAAAACACCTCCCCTAGAGTGAGCCGAGAAAAGGCCTCAGTGTAGTGCTCAACGGCACCTGCCCATCGCCGACTCTGCCCCTGCTCCGTAGACCGCCGCCACAAAATTGCATAACCAATCTCCTCATCCTCCATCGCCGCCCGAGTCATCCACGGTAACCCGGTCGGCCTCTCCACAGCTATGTGCTGCCAACCCCAAAACTACAACAAAAAACTGCAACTGACACCCTTCCGCTGCCGACAGCGGACCCCATACAGCTCCCCGTAGAGCTGTGCCAACAAAGTCTGTCCCCATCTCAAAATCAATGGTGCCTCTATCGGGCACTCTACCAACTGCCATACCAAATCCAGTAGGTTCCACGGGAACCTCGCGCCTGACGAATCAGGGAGAAGCATGTTAGAAATGAGGCCCATCAAGAATGCGTGCCTCACTCCTAACACCCCCCTCTCCTGCCACCAACCAACCAAAATCCCACCAGCTTGGCAGTCCACCTCAGCTGTCTCCACTGGGTTCGCTACACCCACGCCCCCATGCCCAAAGCATTTCGTAAGTACAGCATCAAAAAAAAACAACAAACAAACACAAAACAAAACAAAACAAAAAAAATCATGGAAAATAACTGTACAGAATAAAAAGAAAATTCAAATCCAGATTCAAGATTCAAGATTTAAGTTTTAAAACACATTTTCAAAAAAAGCATCGCAAAAACAAGTAAATAAAACAATTGTAATCTTAAACAAAAATAAACTCTAGGGACACTTACGGGTTTCGCTTCGGCTCTGCCATTCGAACCAGTGTGTGCACTCATGATGGCAGAGAGAATTCCAGCAGAGCTTCGCTTCGCAGAATTACCTCCTCCTCCCAGAGCTCCAAAATCGAAAGAAAAAAATGACACAAATGAGCCCAAAATCAAGTTTTGGCCATTAAATAGGCCTTTTGAGCTGGAATTCATCCTTGACTGGGATGAACGCTCGGTTAGCGCTCGTCCCACCCAGGGATGAATTCTATACTGGAATTCGTCCCACCCAGGGACGAATTCAAGCCAGCACTTCAAAAACATCAAAAAATGACTAAAAATGCACTAAAAACAGACAATAAAATTGCCCGATAAGAGTGCTACTGCACCTGACAACAAGGGCATACAAAATAGACATTGGAGTCACAAATTGTCACTATCATACTCCCTAAGAAGGCTACCATAGCCGGACCGCTCCACGGAAGACGGATTTTCGACAATTGCATCTCCAAACGCGTCACAAAAAAAACAACAAAAACAGTACAAAATTCAACAAAAACAAACAACAATAAACATTGCCGGACACAAGTGCTCTTGCACTTAACCTCTGGGCAAAGAAAATCGATGTCGGGGTTCAAATTATCGCTCTCCTACTTCCCCAAGAAGGCTATAATAGCCGGACCGCTCCACGGGAAGTTAGATTTTCGATGATTTCACCTCATTACGGCATCACCAAAAGGGTTAACACCCACCAAAAATAGGTCCAAATGTTGGAAAAATTGCACATGCTTAACGGTAAACCCTCTAAACGCACCCTTGCACAAGTCATCTTGGGTCAAGCGACTCGTCGCTTTGCTCACGAAGGTCATTCCCTCATCGATTCGTCGCTTGAGGGGGTAGTCACACTTAGTCACCAATCAACAATCACACACCCAATTAAGGAAAACGACATGCATTCAAAGAATCATTGACAAAGACAATCACGCTCCTGCTTGGGGCAGTAAACAAGCAACAATCAAATCAATCAAACACTTGGCATTTCGTGAATCATGAACACAAGGTTCCCCCTGTGGATAAAACGCCCTTCGCCTATTCATGACTGATCAATGTCTAAGTTCAAGTCACACCTCACCAAAACAGGTTAACACTTGAAATCAAACTCCTTAGCTCGTCAGAAGCAAGGATTCAAGAATGCATGCCCTTTCCATGCTTGGGGCATCAAAAGTTGGTTAGGTTACCAAGAAACCCTAATCATTAGTGCTTTGGTTATCTATTTTTGCTCGACGCTGCGCCATGCACAGCGCATCCCAAAAAGGGGCATCTCTAGACACCAAAACAGCACCAATCCGATTACGTGACTGCAAACACTGATCGCTTTGACAAACACAGCCCCCAGGGCAGCCCTCAGAGGTCAAAAAGTGGTCCTAACCACTTTCATAGAAATTTTGTAAGGTCAAAAGGAAGCAATTTGGCACATTTAGGCACTTTGCTCAGTATTCGTCTCACCCAGGGACGAATACTAATCGGAATTCGTCTCACCCAGGGACGAATTCTGAAATCGTCTCACCCAGGGACGAATTCTGAGTTTAACGGGCAAAAAGAAGAATGGTGCCAAGTGGCAGCCCAGGACGATCGCTTGATGACTCTCGCCTCGCACGCGTGTGTGGGTGGATAGATAGGCCGTTAGAGGACTGTCACAAGGGCGCTTATGAAAGCCCAAGTCAATGGAGGACTCCCCTCCCTCATGGGAAGACATGACTGCCACATGGCACCTATGACCAACACATGGCATTTGTGCTTCCCTCTCAAAAGAGACCCCATGGGTCTATAAAAGGTGGGACTTTTCTCACCCAAAAGAGACAGATTGAAGGAGATTTCAAGCAACGAAGTGTCGCCGAGTTGAAGACCCACTTGCATCCCTTTTGGTTCACCTTCTCGCATCCACCAATCTCTTTTGCAAGGGAGGTTGTTGGGTGGCTTTTGGAAGCTTGAACCTGACCCAAATCCAACACATGGACACCCGAACCAACCAATTCGCCGACCCCCCAATCCTAAGAGGTTTTGGGCCCATCCCTAGTGGATTGGCGCCGGAATCAAGTGCCAACGGTGGGAGGCCCACTTGGGCACCCCCGCACTTTCTAAGTTTTAGAGCATTCTAGATTACTTTTTCAGGTTGCATTTTGTGTTATCATGTTTGGTTAACTCATAGCTGCAAGTTCATAACTTTTGATCAGATTCTAGTATGTTTTGTGTCGCTTTGTTGTTTCACTAACTTGCAGGTGGCGAGATCAAATTCCCGAGGGTAGAGGCCAAATTGGGAGAATCCGACCATCTGGGTCGTCCCAAAATGGCCCCAATTACATAACCCCTTTGTTTGCAGGCATTTTGCAGGTCTCGAGAATCGACATTGGAGCAGCAGCAGGTCGGCTTCTTCAACACAGAAGAATTCGTCCCACCCAGGGACGAATTGCAGTCAGAATTCGTCCTGCCCAGGGACGAATTCCAGTTGAAGGCAGATTGGCCAGCTGTCTCAGTGGCAATGGCCTTCTGGTAACTTTTTCTGTCTTCTGTCAAGATTTCAAGCCATTTGGACTCACTGTATTTACCGTTTCATGCAAATGTTTACATGCATATTTCGTTAATTTTAGAGAACGAACACTTTCCATTTGCGGCAGGTGCTACTGACATCTTGGTTGTTTCTTTGTTCGCAGGAGAAGCAGCAGAGGTGAAGAACTCATCGACATCAGCGACGGCATCATCTTGGCCCGTCCATTTCAATCGTGGGCACGCGGAAAGAGGAACATTAAGTGATTGTAATCAAATTCTTTTAGCGCTCCTAGCCCCTGAAAAGGGAGGAGGCGTCATTGTAATAGAGATCAAGAAATTTTAATGAAAGGGCTGTGTTTTCTCCATTTGCTTGTATCTCATTTTAATGCGTCTTTTTCCTTTCATGCACTTTACATTTCTAGGACTTAAGCGCATTTGATTTTGGTTGCATCGCAATTAGTGTTTCCTTTGCCCGGAATCTCGTGCTTTCAATAAGTACGACTCATCATGTATCGCAATGGATTCTCCTTAGACACAACATACATCTTGTTGCTTAGCATGTAATGGCATAGCTTTTTGGTAGCAAACACCACTACCAAGCAAAGTTTCTCAACGTATGCATAGTTAAGTTCATAGCTGACCAGGGTGTGGCTAAGATAGTAAGTAGCCTGCTCTTTGTGAAGTTCATTCTTCTAGGCTAACATGGCTCTCTATGCCACCTTAGTAGCTGAGATGTATAAGTATAATGGCACTCCTAGTCTAGGCAGTGCCAATACTGGTGGCGAATCCAAGTATTATTTAATGTTGTCAAAGGCTAATTGGCACTCGTCATCCCAATGAAATGTTACCCCCTTGTGCAATAATTTGTTCATGGGTCGAAACTTGTTCGATAACTGCGCTATGAAGTGCTTGATCAATGCGACCTTACCCTGCAGACATCTGAGCTGCTTGATGGTAGTTTTGGGAAGCATTTCAAGGATTGCCTTGACTTTGTTTGGGTCCACCTCGATGCCTCACTTTGAGACTATGAAACCCAAGATTTTTCCAGATGTGACATCAAAAACGTACTTCTTGGGATTCAGTCTAACTTTATGCTCCATGAGGCGATCGAGGATCTTGCTTAAGTCACCGAGATGATTTGGGCATAAGAGAGACTTGGCCAACAAATCATCCATGTAATCTTCCAAAGTTTTATGCATGTAATCATGGAAGATGTACATCATGGCACGTTGGTAGGTGGTGCCAGCATTTTTAAGGCCAAAAGGCATGACCTTGTAACAAAATGTCCCCTAGGGCATTGTGAACACCATTTTTAGTTGGTCCTCGGGATTGATACGAATCTGATTGTATCCCGAGAAACCATCCATGAGGGATAGCATTTCATGGCCCGTTGTAGCGTCTACCAATGCGTCGATGCTAGGCAAGGGAAAATCATCCTTAGGACTCGCTTTGTTTAGATCACAAAAATTAGTGCATATGTGAATCCTCCCATCAGGCTTCTTGATGGGCACCATGTTGGACAGCCATGGCGGATAATCCACGTAGATGACAAACTTTGCATCCAACAGTTTTTGCAATTCATCTTTGACCATCAAGGCCACTTTTGGGTGCATCTTGCATAGTTTTTTCTTAACAGTCTTGATTGTCGGATCAAGCATTAAATTATGCGTGACTAGTTGTGGATCTAGCCCCGACATATCTTTGTATGACCATGCAAAAACCTCCTTCTTCACTTTGAGAAGGGCAATGTAGTCGACTTGCTCTTCGGGGGATAAAATTACCCCCAGCTTGATAATTTGTGGATTCATTGGATCTGAGCCGATGTCTACGTCAGTCGTCTCCTCGATCGACATGTGGGATCCATCCTCCAACCGGTGTGGAGTCGGGATCAAATGGATATCATTTGCTGAGTTAAGATCATCGTTGGGAACCTCGGGTTCCTCTTCAACATGGAAGATATCCCGAGTTGGTCCAGGGGTGAAATGAAGCATCTCACCGAAAGGCTAGTACTCTGATGGGGATGGAGGTGAATTGATGTGATCCTAGTCAATGGCATCTATGTCTAGATGAAAGGACCGTGCTGGATCGGTCGGATTGCTGATGGGTGCAGTAAAGTCAATGGAGATCATGTTGATGAAATGATTTCGGTCTCCATTACCATGGGTGTGGTTCCTCGAACATCTTAGATGTTCTCTATGCTCTAGATCTGGCTCTAGAGGTATGGGCATGAATGGATCAACCCTATGCATGGATAGGACGATAGGGTCTACCCTCGGCACTGATGTCATTATAGGGTCTCGGGGTGGACGGTGCTCGTCGTACACTTGGAGCCACGGATCCAACACATGGTCCCACCCTGCTGGGTCTACGTACCACTCATGCCCTGGCAGTATGCTCATCTGTTCAAATAGGTCATTAATCTCCAAGGGGCATCGATGTTGCATCTGTCGCATGTGATTAAGATATGCCATTTCTATTTTGTCTTCATAATCACTATCGGAGATCCAAAGGCCTTCGTTGGCTTCGACTGCTTGTGGCATTAAGGGCTCGCCTTGCTCAAGCAAATTTATCTGGCCCCACTATGGTTGTTCCACTCTCTGTGGGGGGACCTGATTCTCTTGACGTATCACTGGCTCAGCTGGAGCCTCTAGAGGAAACATTGTCAAAATATTCTCGTGATAGTCGTCCATAGGAATCACTTGCGAGTGATTGTTATCTGAATCGAAGGGGTCATATGATGTTGGCTCATAGTCTGACTCATCCTCCGAAGATCCTTCTTGACACTATTGATATCCACCCTGAAAGTGGGTCCCCGAACTTTCACCTCTTTCTAGAAAAGGGGTAGGGTGATTGAGGTTACCAAGGGTGGTTGTTGACCATGGGAGATAATCCCCCAATGTGTATGTTGTGTTTGGGTTGGCATATGGATCTGATGCCAATCCACCCTTATGGCCTATCCTCAAGCCTTGCATGTCTTCGACCAAGATGTCTAAGGGCAAGGGGGTGATTGAACCCTACACCTGACTTGTCATAAGGCATTTGGTATCTTGGTTGACAAAGGACACGCACTCCTTGCTCATACCGGCCTAACCTGTATCCATGCCAATTGCATTGGCCAAGATATCTTAGAGCGAAGTCCGGGTTGGACAGATAGTTTACATCCTCTACGAAAGGCTCTTCATCCTCGTCCTCTTGCATGTATGGCTCAATACCATGATCCAGGCCCCCATACACAAAGTTAGTCTGGTTTGGTAGGTAGCCTAGAGGAAAAATTGTACCAATGGGGAGGCGAGGTCTCCCCATGTCTTGCATGGACTCTAGTGTGGGCATTGCTACAACATTCCACACCAGATACTCCCCCAGGCCCGTATTGGCCATTTCAATAGTGATTGTTGGTGACTGAGGGGGAGGGAATGAAAGCTCTTCTAGACTCCACTCCATGTGGGGTGGGCTAGGAGCTTCCACTTCCATTTTACTTGGCATCTCTTCGGTAGAGATGTTTGAGACTAATTGTGGTGCCTCTTCCAGAGGTTGTGCCTCCTCCAGGGGTTTCTTCCCTTTGTCCTTCTATTTTGCCATGATAGGTGGCATCGTTGATGAAGGACCAACTGATGAAGATGGACCTGGCTGGGGTTTTGGTGGATCTACATTTGGGGATGCTTACGAAATTGGACCCTATCGAGATGGATTCAACTGGAAATCCAAATGCATTGATGGAAGGGTCGATTGCAGCATCAATTGCACCGCATTGCAATACTTGAAGGGTTCTAGGTCTACCGGGACCACATGTACCTCCCATTCAAATGTATACTTCAGACATTGATGTGCTATTGACGGGACACACTTCATGTCCCTAATCCATGGCCGGCCTAACAAGATGTTATATGCCATCTCACCTTCCAAAATATGGCACAATGTTGGTATCGTCTTTTGTCCTACTTGAATGGGTAGGATGATTGTGTCGACTATCGAGCAGATTGCATCGTTAAATGCTCATAGTGTATATGTGGAGGCCATGATGTGAGATGTCGACAACTTCAGATGTTTCAATGCCACTGTAGTAATGATGTTACTAGATGAGCCAGTGTCTACCAACACCCTCTTATAGGGGATCCCGTTGACCCGCGCGATAACATGCAGGGGTGGATCCGCTATGTCATCGGCCACTAACTTCATTTCATCTTCCTAAAAAGTGATGACTGGCTCGGTGCATCTTTTGACATGCCCCACAAAGTTGTTGAAGGAATTCGGTTCCTGGGGTTGCAACTCGATAGCCTTCAATATCTCCATAAGAGCCTCCCGATGGGGCGTTGATTGTTGAATTAGCTCATATATGGAGAGCCTAGCCGACGTGGTCCGTAGACTTTGGGTAAATCTAGTCCGAATCATGGCCATGGGTCTAGGCGGAGGCAGCTGCGTAGGGTTCTATTGAGACTATGACGTTGATGGAACTTCTCTTATGGCTGTCGCGGGAGCAGCTCCTGGGTATTTCTTGTTCCTAGTCACTATGCTTATCATCCCTACATACCCCTACATGGGGAAGTTCTATTGCACCTCATTAATTTGAAGGGGTTTTGTGTGCACCTCATGGGCAGGCAAGGGGTCTCTAAAAACTCCCATTTTTTGGTTGTTCGACTCTAGGGGGTTGTCTACAACCAATGTCTTATTGTCAATCAGGTCTTGTATCAAGCCTTTGAATTTCCAACATGCATTAAGGTCATGTCCCTATTGCCAGTGTAATTTACAGTACAAATCCTCCCGGTACCCCTTAGGCTTCGGTGCATTGGGATCTATGGTTTGAATTTCTGGGAGGTTGATCAAATTTGCCACTGACAAGCGATCAAATAGGGAGTCCCTAGACTTTGTGTAGGGTGTAAACTGTCGCCTAGGGTGATGCTGCTAATTTTGCCCCTATTTCTGGTTTTCTCTTTCATAATTGTTAGGGGGCACTACCTGATAATTAGCCTTTTGAGGTTGTATTTCTTGTGCAGGCTTAGGAACATTTATAGCAACTTGGTTAACCGCATCGGGTTTTTGTTACGTAGTCCCTGTTTTGTTGTTTTTATTCCATTCTTTCTTCTTAGGTTTGGCGATCTTGCCATCCTGTATCTTGATCTCTTCGATTATTCTGGCTTGCGCCAGAGCCTCTTCTAAGGTGGCATATTGCTACAGCTGCAATAGCATAGAGATCGATCTCAAACAACTTCTTGAAAATATTTATGTAAGGTCAAACATAGGGGGAAGGTAGGGTAGCTTGGAAAGAAGAGTCCTCCATCGATTCCTGTAGGTTACCATAGTATCTTCCTCATACTGCCTAAGGCTAGCCAAATCACTTAGTGATGCCTTCTTCTTGGTGTTGAAGGCGAAGCATTCGAGGAACGCATCCACTAACTGATCCAAGTTGCTAATGTTGTGCTTCGGCAATTAGGTGAACCAATCCGAGGTAGGGCCTATGAATGTGGTTATAAAGGTCCTCAACAACAAAGCATCATTGTCCTGAATGCCAAAGCATTGGCTTAGGAACCTCATCACATGCTCTTGGGCATCCTCCTCACCTTTAAAGATTGCCAGCTGAGGCAATTTAAAGTGCTCAGGATAAGGAGGTGCAGGCACAGACGGATGCACCAGATGACTGCAGAGTTGACGTAACATGGGCTTTAACAGCTTTGGTTTCCATAGACTCCAAACGCTCTAGCAACGCTTTGTATGCATCAGAAGACTTAATATCTTCCTCTCTAATTTTCTCCCGTTGTGGGTTGTGGGAGACTTGAGGCCTATGGAGAGGTGGCCGGATAGCAACCCCTCCACCTTGATAGGGTGTTTTGGCCCACTCTTCTTCTTGTTCATACTCCTCATAGGCTTCTTGAGGAGTCTCTGGGTGAGACCTATGACCATGAGTGGGTCCCCACGGAGGGAGCCCATCATTATTCCGGGGAGTGGCCTCCCGTTCAGGTCTAAGAGGTCTTGGAGGCAACGCTTGGTTAGGTCACGGGGACCTGTCTTGTACCAAGGGGTTATGCCTCTCATATGGTTCTACCCTTTGGGTGAGAGGGGTCAGAACCCTCTCTAGCATAGTGTTATTCAATAGCTCATCTATTTTGCACCTAATGCGCTCTTTACTGAGGCAATATAAATGCTCTAGTTGTTGTTGATCTTGCTCAAGTTGCGTAATTTGCGCTTGGCGGGCGGCATGTCTGGCGACTGCCAGGTCGATCTATTCTACCATATTGAGTCTCATAGGCCTAGATGCCTCTCCCATGCACTTATCTCGGTCATGGTGATCCGAGATCTCTATAGGTCGCTTCCCCCTATCGAGGTTGGCGACATTTATTCGAGGCTCTGGCCTCGAAGGATGGTTTTGGTACATAGCAGGTGCGGAGGCGCATTGCTCCCGTGCTGTATATTGCTCTTGAGGAAGATAAGGGTCTTCCTTGTTCTCCCTTTCATAAGTGTGAAAGGGGCGAGCGGAGTTGGCTCGCCCTTTCAGAGGAGCCTTGTGCTCCGGATTTGTCCTATTGTTTTTGACAATGAGAGGAGGCAATGAAGGGATGATATAATATTGAAGCCTCTCCTCATGGACCCTCCATCGTTCTAGTGCTTCATCGCATGGTGGCAACTCATATCGAGCTTCTAAGGGAGCCCTTTTATCTATGTTGAGTGCCACGTGTAAGGACTCTTCCCGAAAGGGGCTATGATGGATGGGCGTGTCCCCCAATGGGGTGTCCCTATAATTCCATCTTGACCTGGACTGATGCGGACTCTCTTGTAGGTTAGACCACCAAGGCGGTATAACTAAGTCCTTAGGGCTATAGCGAAGGCGACTTGTGCCCCCCCTGTACACTTTTTGTAGCTTTCGCCCTTGATTGGGCTTGGCTACGTGTGTACACCATGGTGGTGCTTTCCTACAAGCTATGTAGATTTTATCTCTTTTATGATTTTATAATTTTTATTTTATTGTTACACTAAACAGAAATGAACACACACATACACAAACGGTGATTATCTCTTTTAAAGATTAATGGTGTGTCCTAGACTGGTTTTAGTGTGTTTTGATGATTTTGTTTTTTTTTTTTAACGTTTTGAAGAACGTTTAAATGCATAATGAAGGCTCATATGACTCCCATAAATGGTTGCCCCTTCGATATACCATTGCTAGGCCGATATACCAACCTCTCTATATACCCGCCCTTACAAGAGGGAAACTATAGGTACGTGAGAGCAGATGGTATGTGGAACATAGGCGGTACGGAAGGGGGATTGTCCTATTTATGACACCTACCATAGAAGACTTATCCTCGTGCGTTGGGAATCACCCCAGTGACACTCGGTCAGCTTTCGTCAGGATTTACATCAAGCAACAGTGACAATCGGGGTAAATGGATGCAAAAATCAAGCCAAGGTGGTGATGAAATCCATCGTTGGTCTTGATCAAGGGCTGGGGTTTTACGACCAACTCCTTGGTTTAAAAATGTCACGTGAAGTGTGTGGGGTTCTTTTTATTTAGAAAAATGAAACATGCAGAAGCAACTACTTTCCCTAAGAAGGCAAAATTGACAGAAAATAGAAACAAAAAAGCAGAAAATGATAGGAACAGTTTAGGACCCTTACCTTTTCTCTGCCTAGACTTGTTGTTTCTGATCCTCGGCCCTGAAACTGCACATACAAAAATTCATCCATGGGTGAGATGAATTCCAGAATAGGATTCATCCTGGTCTGAGACGAATTCCAATTCGTCTCAGGGTCAGACGAATTCTAGTATTGTATTTGCCACAGGCTGGAACAAACCACAGTTAGTGCTCAAAAAATGGTACCTGTAAGCACAAAAACACAAATTTTGATCAGTTTCTTGATCTCAAAAAGTAGGGAATAGAGTCCCACCATGATCGCCACTGAAAACACGAGATTTTGGAAGAAGGAAATACTAATGCGATGCATTCAAAATCAAAACAAACGCTTAAGTCCTATAACGTGAAATGCATGAAATGAAAGAGACGAATTGAACTGAGATAAAAGAAAGTACAGAAAGCACAACCCTTTTTATTTAACTCTCTTAATATCGGTTACAAAGATGCCTCCTCCCTTTTCAGGGGCTAGGAGCGTTAAATGAGTTTTGGTTACAATCATGACTTAGTGTTCCTCCTTCCGCGTGCCCACATGTAAAATGGGCGGGCCAAAGTGTTGTCGCCACTGGTGTTGATGAATCCTTGATCCTTGCTGCTCCTCCTGCATTCAAAGAAACAACAAATCGTTAGTAGCACCTATGACAAAAGATAAGGCGTTTGATCCTAAAAACCAATGGAGGATGCATGCATAAGATTAGCTAAATCGATAAATAAAATGACTCCAAATAACCTGCAAATTTGACAGAAACCAGAGAACATTACCAGAAGATCACTGCAAATGAAACAGTCAGGAAATTCTTCACCGATTTGAATTCGCTCTGGGGCGGGATGGATCCGACTGTAATTCGCTCCGGGGTAGGACGAATTCACCTGCAACAAAGCGCCGAAGTGATACTGCCCAAAATGTCACGTCTCGGGAACTCCAAAAGACCTGCAAACTTGGGGGTTAGCTAATTGGAGGCATTTTGGGAAGACCCAGATGGTCAGATTTCCCCAATTTGGCCTCCATCAACGGGAATTTGATGCTGCTACCTGCAAGTTAGTGAGGACTACAAAAGCGATAAAACATGATAAAATTTGATCAAAGCATTGTGAAATCAGAATTATAAGCTATTTAAGCAGCATAATATGGAATGCAAAGTAAACAAATGACAAAAAGAACAATCTGCCATGAATTCCCAATCATTCTTAAAAAAGAAGATTAGGCTCGTAGCAGTGCGGGGCGCCCGGGCGGGCCACCCACCGTTGGAACCTGATTTCGGCACCAATCCACTTGGGATGGGTCCAAAATCTCTTGTAATGTGTTGTCGACGAATGGGTGGGATAATGTGGTCAAGTGTCAGGTTTTGGATCCGGATTCACACTTCCAATAACCACCCAATGACCTCCCTTGCGAAAGAGATCAAGGATGTGGAAGAGGTGAATCAAAAGGGTAAAGCGTGGTATCAATTTGGCAGCACTTCGTTGCTTGAAAATGCTTCCAACCTGTCCTCTTTTGGGTGAGGAAGCTCACCAATTTATAGACCCAAGGGGTCTCTTTGGATGGGCATGCATGGGCGCCACATGGCGGCCATGCCTTCCCAAGAGGGAGGAGATTCCTCCCTGACTTGGGCTTCCATGACTGCCCTTGTGATAGTCCTCTAACGTTCAATTTACTCACCTACACGCGCATGCAAGGCAGGAGGCATTAATTGACTATCCTTAGCTGCCATTTGGTGCAATTTCTCTTTTTGCCCATTGAACCTGGAATTCGTCCTACCCCGGAGCGGATTATGTATTCGTCCCAGGGGAGGACGGATCCCATTTTGAATTCATCCCAGGGAGGGACGGATTCTGAGCAAAGTGCCTAGAAGGTGTCAAATTGATCTCTGACTTCCCAAAACTACTGTGAGAGTGGTTAGGACCACTGTTTAACCTCTGGGGGCTGCCCTTGGGGCTGTGTGTGTCAATGCGATCAGTGTTTGCAGTCACATAATCGGATTGGTGTTGTTTTGGTGTCTACTAGATGCCCCTTTTTGGGATGCGTTGTGCATGGCGCAGCGTCGAGCAAAAATAGATAACCAAAGCACTAATGATTAGGGTTTCTTAGTAACCTAACCAACTCTTGATGCCCCAAGCATGGAAAGGGCATGCATTCTTGAATCCTTGCTTTTGACGAGCGAAGGAACTTAATTCAAGTGTTAACCTTTTTCGGTGAGGTGTTACTTGAGCTTGGACATTGATCAGTCATGAATAGGCAAAGGGCGCAACCTTTTGTCTGTGGTAACCTAGAGTTCATGATTCATGAATGCCAAGTGTTTGATCAGCTTGTGATTATTGCTTGTTTACTGCCCCAAGCGGGAGCGTAATTGTCTTTGTCAATGATCCTTTGAATGCATGCCATTTTCCATGATTGGGTGTGTAATTGTTGATTGGTGACTAAGTGTGACTACCCCCTCAAGCGACGAATCGATGAGGGAATGACCTTCATGAGAAAAGCGACGAGTCGCTTGACCCAAGATGACTTAGGTAAGGGTGCCTTAGATGGTTTATCATTGAATGTGTGTGCAGTTTTCCGACATTTAGACCTATTTTTGGTGGGTGTTAACCCTTTTGGCGACGCTTTGGAGCTAAAATTGTCAAAAATCCGTCTTCCCGTGGAGCGGTCCGGCCATGGTGGCCTTCTTAGGGAGTAGGATAGTGAGGATTTATAACCCCAAATCTATTTTGGATGCCAAGAATGTCAGGTGTGAAGGCGCCTTCGTTCGGCAATGTTATTACTTATTTTTGGGTGGGTTTTTGACCCTTTTGGCGATGTCGTTTGGGGATGAAATTCTCGAAAATTCATCTTCCCGTGGAGCGGTCCGGCTATGGTAGCCTTCTTAGGGAGTAGGATAGTGAGGATTTGTGACCCCGACATCTATTTTGCATGCCCGGAATGTCAAGTGCAAAAGCACTCTCATTGGACAGGTTTATTGCTGCTTTTGGTGCATTTTTGTTCAATTTTTGTTGTTTTTTGAAATTTTTGCCCTGAATTCGTTTCGAGGTGGGACGAATTCTAGCATAGTATTCATCCCAGGGTAGGACGAGCGCTAACCAGAGTGCTCATCCCAGGTAGGAACGAATATAGGCTCAAAAGGCTTATTTAAAGGCCAAAACTAGGGTTTGGGCTCATTTGCATCTAAATTTTCTTGTGATTTGGAGCTCTAGGGAGGAGGAGGTTAATTCTACGAAGCGAAGCGCTACCGAATTTCTCCCGACATCATGAGTGCACAAACCGGATCGAGCGATGGAGCCGAAGCGAGACCAGTAAGTGCTCTTTAGCATTATTACTTTTTGTTATGTGTTTTCGAAATTGCAAGTTATTTGTTTATTTTTCTTTTGTGATGTTGTTTTCTTAATTAAAATGAAAACCCTAAAAACTTAACTAGACACAAACCAAGACTTTAGCTAAAAATTGAATGGAGGACGTAGCTAAAACCTAGGTGAAAAATCTTTATTTTTGCTTTTAACTAAAACCCTAGGATAAATAGAACGTAAAACCCTAGTTTTTTAGGCTGAGCTTGTCAGTTTTAAAACGTAGGTGAAAACCCTAAGTTAAAACTGTTATTTTTACAGTTGTTTTGTTTGTACAGACTTTTTAAACTTAGAATACCAAAATCCTATGACTAACAATAGGACTAACAAAATATTTGTGTTTTTGTTAATTAATCAGTTTAGAGTTTAAAAACCCTAGGGCTGACAAATTAATTTTTGAATTTTTTTTGTTTTTAAATTTATCAGTTAGGATTAGAAACCCTAGAACTGACAAATTAATTTTTGTAATTTTTTGTTTTGTTTTTAAATTTATCAGTAGGATTAGAAACCCTAGAACTGACAAATTAAGTTTTGTAAATTTTTGTTTTGTTTTTGGCTATACACTTTTATGTAGTGTTGTATATTCATGTTTTTGTTGTACAATTTTTCATAATTTTTAATGTTTTGCATTGTTCTTGTGCAGATTGTGAAAAGCCGATATCGGGTGCCTATTGCTTTTGCCGAAGCACGTGGGGCGCTAACTATGGCTGACTGGGAATGGCTTGATGCTCTTGGGCTCAAGAAGGTGACTCGACTGGAGCCTGTGGTCGGGGATCGGGCCTATCTGATGGCCTTGATCAATCTATGGGATCCCAGACCAACACCTTCCATCTCCCAACAGGGGAGATGATAGTGACACTAGAGGACGTCTATCAGATTCTGTAGATTCCGATAGATGGACTACCGATCAGGACATCGCCGCGTGACCAGCGGACAACTGTACTGATACGGTGCTTTGGGCATGGGGAGGAGTTGGGCGTGGAGAGCCCAGTGGAGATGGCCGAGGTGGACTGTCAGATGGGTGGGATTCTGGTTCGATGGTGGTTGGAGAGGGGGGTGTTGGGAGTGAGGCACTCAGTACTCATGGGCCTCATTTCCAACATGCTGCTGCCTGACTCGTCAGGTGCGAGGTTCCCATGGAACCTGTTGGATGTGGTCTGGCGGTTGGTTGAGTGCCCGACGGAGGCACCATTGATCATGAGGTGGGGACAGACGCTGCTGGCATAGCTCTATGGGGAGCTGTACGAGGTCCACTATCGAAAGCGAAAGGGGATCAGCTGTAGTTATCTATTGTAGAGTTGGGCCTGGCAGCACATAGCAGTTGAGAGGCCGATGGGGCTACCATGGATGACTCGGGGAGAGATGGAGGATAAGGATATAGGCTATGCGGTGCTGTGGCGGTGATCTGAGGAGCAGGGACAGAGTCGATGGTGGGTAGGTGATGTAGGGCACTATGCTGATGCCTTCGCTCGGCTTGCTCCGGGGGAGGTGTTCTGGTGCCCCTATCGAGACTATCCAGCCTGGCCTGAGGCTGGAGAGTGGCTCCAATGGGTACGAGGGGGGTGGCTGATTGGGTGGCATGGGACCGAGCATGAGTTCTTCCCATACAGCCGGGTGACATGATAGTTTGGGGTGCGCCAGGGGTTGCCTGGTGAACCCATGGTCTATCGACATCGAGGGGATGAGAGGACTCTAGATCGGCCAGTCATCGTGCCACTTGGCGAGGATTCAGACGTGGTGATTGATGTCCCAGACATGGATGACATTGGGACTACTATAGAGTATGACCAGTGGTGGATCCTACGATGATGGCGAGGCGAGGGGCCATTGGGAGGCGCAGGGGCAGCAGCCATGGGTGGGGAGGGTGCCGAGGCACCAGGTGATGACTGGGGAGCTCCGTTGGAGGATGCGAAGATGGTGGAGGTGGATGGTATGGATGCGGATCTTGGGGCTCTGGATCAGCCGGAGATGCAGGACATCACGGAGCAGTGGGAGCCAAAGCAGGCTGCTATTCCAGAGATGCCCATGCCTCGGGCAGATGCGATGGACGTGGATGCAGGGTTACGTGCTGAGAATGCATGGTTGGTGGAGTTGCTACGAAGGTGGGATGAGGAGTTGGGGGAGGCTCTACAAGAGAGGGATCTCCTATGGATGCAGTGAGTGAGAGAATGCATTAGCTGCTTCTCATCGATAGGATGGGGGTACCTGATGCGGCACGAGAGAGGGATCTCCTATGGACGTAGCTGGTAGAGAGGGATAGGGCTTTGGCATGGTGCGAGGAGAACTTGGTGACGTATCGCCAGTGGGAGATGGACTCGGTGTGATAGCGGTTAGAGCTGGAGGTAGAGATTAGCCACCTTGGTGGGTGGGTCCCTACATTTAGCATAGGTGGATCATCATGCCGCTCGAGAGGGAGTGAGACTGAGCAGTCAGCATCCTCTCGACGTAGGTGACTAGAGGAGGGGGGGCGAGTAGGCATGATGCGGGGGCTAGCAACAGCCACCCTGAGGGGTCCCATAGGACCCACACCATGGGGGGAGTTCCCATCGCACCGATCCTGCGTGATCATGGTGGCCGACGCCCTAGGCTTGGGATTTTGGATTTTGTTGTGGGGTTAGAGGACCAACTCTTTGTAGCCTACGGGCATTTTTGATGATATATATATATACCAGCTTTATTTTGTTTATGCACATGTGATGATTTGATTTTATGCATGATGGTTTGATGAATATGGATGTATGCATGTTAATTTATTTTGATGGATGCATATGTTATGATGAATGCAAATGTTTTTGATTTATATGTGATATGCAAAAATGGAATGGATGAATTGAATTTGTGATGTTTGGAGGTCGCACCATAGACTGTTTAGAACTGTATGGCTTTTTGTCCTAGGCGATTGCTGTGGTGAATAGCTTTGTAGGCATACATGTCTTTTTTTGTATGTTATTTTTGTATTTTTTGATGGTGAAGTAAAGCTGAAAAGATATTACAGTTGGTTTAGAATGTAGTTAGGTTTTCTGAGATTCAGATGTTTTAACTAACTAGCCAAGGCTGTACTTTTATCTGACAAGACTTTGAACAAGGTATGAATCGGACTTGTCTTTGACCAAGTTATTTCACATCCCTGTGTGTGCAATTGAGTTCGTTTGATGTGGCATTTGTCAGGATACCGCCAGTGCCAGATAGGCTATCAACCAAACCTGTATTGAGGATCACCTAATTAGCTCCACTAACTCCTTTGTTGTATTTAGTCAGATTAATCTATGGTGCAATCTAGGATACCATAAGCTAGCTCATCCACATGCAAACATTGATCTGCACCCAAGTTAATGCGACAGATATATCATCATGTGGGAGGTTTGCCACGAGTGACCGATAGGCTATCAACCAAACCGATACTGAGGTTTATCTCATGACCTTATGAATGCTGAGAGTTCCAGGGATTCAAGTTCAACTCCCTTCTTTTCTTCAATTGTATTGGGATACTTGCTCTTTTGTAGTGATAAAAATCATTGTTTATTTTTGTATTAATTTTTCTTTTGAGCAAGGGATTAGGATGTGGAGTGACGAGAATCACTATTGTTTGTGCCTTTTGATGTATGCACTTTGAGGGTGATGTCAAAATTTTTGGAGTTTTGACATTTGCAAATTTTTGATGTTTTGCAACTTTTGAGAACTTGGGATTCATTGGAATTAGGTAGGGAGGATGCTTGTCCTTTTGCCAACTCTCAGCATTCTTTGGGGTCATTCGCACAGGGGGATGAGCAAGATAACCATTTCGCTTATGGTGACCTGGATTGCTTTGCAGGGTTCATCTTTCGTTCACACAACTTGGGAATGTTTATGTGTTTTAATTTGTGTTGGGATGCTACGTAACAAGGTGTGATCCAAGTAAAATTCTACCTTCGTAAAATCTATCTGACTTGGTACAGTATGTGGCTAGACAGCTAATGACGACTGAATGATGAAAACTCTTGATACATTAGAAGACAACTGACTATAGTATGGCGGAAATATGGATAGCATTTTATTTTGATGGATTGTTTATACAGTGGATAGATATGGAATGAAGATGGACTTTGCCAAGTAATGACAGTCTATGGTGCCTTGACCTGTATGACCACAAATATGCAAATGTATGGATGTGATGCTTAATGCAGCTATTATTTTTGTGTTTTTGATGGATTGATCTTGGTGAGTATGAAAATGAGATGTAAAAAGAGATTTTTAATTTTGTGATGATTTTGAGCATGCATGGAGATGAGATGCAAGTTTTTGTTGTTTTTGATGATTTTATTGTTTTTGATATTTCTTATTTTTCTTTTGACCAAGCGATTGTGGGAACCCTTGGAGCTTTTTGGGATTGACCAAGCGATTACGGGAATCCTTGGAGCATTTTGGGATTGACCAAGCGATTGGGAATCCTTGGAGCATTTTGGGATTGACCAGCGATTACGAATCCTTGAGCATTTTGGGATTAGACAGATTGGATTGACCAGGTGAATCCTTGGAGCATTTTGGGATTGACCAAGCGATTCGGAATCCTTGGAGCATTTTGGGATTGACCAAGCGATTACGGGAATCCTTGGAGCATTTTGGGATTGACCAAGCGATTACGGGAATCCTTGGAGCATTTTGGGATTGGCTGCTTTAGATATGGAATGGTCACAGATGACTGATGTTCAAGGGTTCGAGCTCTTTGAATCCATCAAGGGAAGCTAGCCGGTACGTCTCGGGTCCTATCTTGCTATCAATTACATATGGACCTAACCAATTTGCCATGAACTTGTCCCTGAGATGGGATGGCAAACTAGAGTTCTATTGGTTTTCCTTCAAGACCAAGTCACCAACCTGAAAATCCCTCAGGTGAACTCTCATGTTGTATGCTTTCTTCAGCCGCTCTTGATAGATACATAAATGCTCAAGAGCATTAACGCATCGTTCATCGAGCAACGTAAGCTGGTCTAACCGGGCCTACCATGCAGTGTCATCATCGATGAACTCTTGCATTGATATGTGCAAGGAAGGAATTTCCAACTCAAGAGGCATGACAACCTCGGAGCCATACACAAGCGAAAATGGAGTTGCCCCAGTGGGTGTCCGAATGCTAGTGCGATAAGCCCACAGGGCAAGTGGGATCTGAATGTGCCAATCCTTATGACTATCTGTGACTGTCTTTTTAAGGATAGCAACTAGCATTTTGTTTGACGCCTCTGCTTGCCCATTTGCCTGCGGATAATAGGGTGTCAAAAAACTATGCTGAATTTTGTACTTTGTGGTCAAAGCACGCACGTCTTTGTTCTTGAATGACGTCCCATTATCCGAGATTATCTTGGATGGAATACCAAAATGACATATGATGTTATGCAAAATGAACTCCACAATGCGGGGTCCAGTCGTAGAGGTTAGCGGAACCGCTTCCACCCACTTGGTGAAGTACTCTGTGGCCGTTATGATAAACGTATGATGACCTAACGATGCAGGGGAGATCTTTTCGATGAGATCTAAGCCCCACTATGAAAATGGCCAAGCCGATTGGATCGACTGCAAGGCCTGGGAAGGTACATGTGTCAAATTGGCATGATGTTGACACTTCATGCACTTCCTCACATATGCGCAACAATCTCGCTCTAAAGATGGCCAATAGTAGCCCATGCGAAGAATGCGCTTGGCGATGGCCATACCACTGAAGTGGCCACCACACGTACCATCGTGCGCTTGGGCGATCGCCCAAGTGGACTCTTGTTGGTCCAAGCACCGAAGGAGGATCCCTTCATAGCTACGATGGTACAAAATGTCTCCTAACAAGACATGCTTTGCCGCTTTCTGCTTGAATGCTCATTTTGCGATGGGTGTCAATCCAAGTGGGAGGTTACCTAGCTTGAGGTAGTCCCTGAGGGGTGAATACCAATCCTGCTGATCAGAAGCCTCGACGGTATGAACAACCAATCCCTCTTGAAGTTCATCCCTAGCAAAAGCTGAGCGGGAAAGAACTTGTAAGAATAGTGTGGTGTTGCTATTAAGGGGAGTAGGGGAGAACAAGGCCCCCCAGTTGGCATGCTTCAAATAGTCATGGATTCGAGAGAACTTATCCGAGGATGGTTCAATCTGGATCATGTGGATTCCTGGCATTAAATCAGAGCTTGCACGCTCCATCATGGATTGCGATAATGTTTTGACTTGAATGGTTGTCATATCACCAGAAAGGTCTTGCGGGATTAGTGACCCCAAAGAGGCCATAGTGTCCGCAAAATGATTCGATGATCGAGGGAGTGCCTCGATGTCGTACCATTCAAGCTTTGCCAAGAATTTGTCCACAAGGGCTTTGTAGGCCTGCAGAACTGGGCATTTACATTGGAATACCCCTTTGACTTGATTGACGATTAACAATGAATCACCAAAGATGTTCAATCATTTAATGTTCATGGTGATTGTTGTCTGAAGACCTATGAGCAAGGCTTCATACTCTGCATTGTTGTTGGTGCACGGGAAATTTAATTTAAATGACAAGGGTATTGGAGCCCCTTGCGGTGTGAAGAATACAATTCCTGTGCCACCCCCTTGCTCACATTTAGAACCATCAAAAAATAGGGTTATGTCGGCCTGTGACTCAGGCTCATTAGAATCAAGCGATTCCGAGACATGGAAGACCCCATCATCGGGTAGTTCTATGACTAGAGGCTGATCATCTTCGATAGGAGCCTCTGCTAGTTGATCGGCTATGACCTGTCCTTTGATGGATTTTTGTCCAATAAACTCTATGTCAAATTCCATCAACAACATGATCCATTTCGTCGTGCGGCTACTATGATAAGTATGACTCATCATGTATCGCAATGGATTCTCCTTAGACACAACATACGTCTTGTTGCTCAACATGTAATGGCACAGCTTTTTGGTAGCAAACACCACTACCAAGCAGAGTTTCTCAACGTATGCATAGTTAAGTTCATAGCTGACCAGGGTGCGGCTAAGATAGTAAGTAGCCTGTTCTTTGTGAAGTTCATTCTTCTGGGCTAGCATGGCGCCCAGTGCCACCTCAGTAGCTGAGATGTATAAGTAGAATGACACTCCTGGTCTAGGTGGTGCCAATACTAGTGGTGAAGCCAAGTATTGTTTGATGTCATCAAAGGCTGACTGGCACTCGTCATCCCAGTGAAATGCTACCCCTTTATGCAATAATTTGTTCATGGGTCGGCACTTGTCCGATAACTGTGCTATGAAGCGCTTGATCGACGCGACCTTACCCTACAGACTTTTGAGCTGCTTGATGGTAGTTGGGGGAAGCATTTCAAGGATTGCCTTGACTTTGTTTGGGTCCACCTCGATGCCTCGCTTTGAGACTATAAAACCCAAGAGCTTTCCAGATGTGACGCCAAAAATGCACTTCTTGGGATTCAGTCTGACTTTATGCTCCATGAGGCGATCGAGGATCTTGCTTAAGTCATCGAGATGATTTGGGCGTAAGAGAGACTTGGCCAACAAATCATCCATGTAATCTTCCAAAGTTTTATGCATGTAATCATGGAAGATGTACGTCATGGCACGTTGGTAGGTGGCGCCAACATTTTTAAGGCCAAAAGGCATGACCTTGTAACAAAATGTCCCCCAAGGCATTATGAACGCCATTTTTAGTTGGTCCTCGGGATTGATACGAATCTGATTGTATCCCGAGAAACCATCCATGAGGGATAGCATTTCGTGGCCCGTTGTAGCGTCTACCAATGCGTCGATGCTAGGCAAGGGAAAATCATCCTTAGGACTCGCTTTGTTTAGATCACGAAAATTAGTGCATATGCGAATCCTCCCATCAGGCTTCTTGATGGGCACCATGTTGGACAACCATGGCGGATAATCCATGTAGATGACAAACTGTGCATCCAACAGTTTTTGCAATTCATCTTTGACCATCAAGGCCACTATTGGGTGCATCTTGCATAGTTTTTGCTTAACAGGCTTGACTGTCGGATCAAGCGTTAAATTATGCATGACTAGCTATGGATCTAGCCCCGGCATATCTCTGTATGACCATGCAAAAACCTCCTTCTTCTCTTTGAGAAGGGCAATGTAGTCGGCTTGCTCTTCGGGGGATAAACTTACCCCCAACTTGATAATCTATGGATTCATTGGATCTGAGCCGATGTCTACGTCAGTCGTCTCCTCGACCGACATGTGGGATCCATCCTCCAACTGGTGTGGAGTCGGGATCAAATGGATATCATTTGCTGAGTTAAGATCATCGTTGGGAACCTCAGGTTCCTCTTCAGCATGGAAGATATCCTGAGTTGGTCCAGGGGTAAAATGAAGCATTTTACCGAAAGGCCAGTACTCTGATGGGGATGGAGGTGAATTGACGTGATCCCAGTCAATAGCATCTATGTCTAGATGCAAGGACCATGCTGGATCGGCCGGATTGTGGATGGGTGCGGTCAAGTCAATGGAGATCATGTTGATGGAATGATTTTGGTCTCCATTACCATGGGTGTAGTTACTCGGACATCTTGGATGTTCTCTATGCTCTGGATCTGGCTCTAGAGGGATGGGCATGAATGGATCGTCCCTATGTGTGGATAGGAAGACAGGGTCTACCCTCGGCACTGATGTCATTATAGGGTCTCGGGGTGGACGGTGCTCATCGTAAACTTGGAGCCACGGATCCAACACTTGGTCCCACCCTGCTGGGTCTACGTACCACTCATGCCCTGGCAGTATGCCCATCTATTCAAATAGGTCATTAATCTCCAAGGGGCACCGATGCTGCATCTGTCGCATGTGATTAAGATATGCCATTTCTATTTCATCTTCATAATCACTATCGGAGATCCAAAGGCCTTCATTGGCTCCAACTGCTTGTGGCATTAAGGGCTCACCTTGCTCAAGCAAATTTATCTGGCCCCACTATGGTTGTGCCACTCTCTATGGGGGGACCTGATTCTCTTGACGTATCACAGGCTCGGTTGGAGCCTCTAGAGGAAACATTGTCAAAATATTCTCGTGATAGTCATCCATAGGAATCACTTGTGAGTGATTGTTATCTGAGTCGAAGGGGTCATATGATGTTGGCTCATAGTCTGACTCATCCTCCGAAGATCCTTCTTGACACTGTTGATATCCGCCCTGAAAGTGGGTCCCCAAACTTTTGCCTCTTTCTAGCAAAGGGGTAGGGCGATTGAGGTTACCAAGGGTGGTTTTTGACCATGGGAGATAATCCCCCAATGTGTATGTTGTGTTTGGGTTGGCATATGGATCTGATGCCAATCCACCCTTATGGCCTATCCTCAGGCCTTGCATGTCTTCGACCAAGATGTCTAAGGGCAGGGGGTGATTGAACCCTACACCTGACTTGTCATAAGGCATTTGGTATCTTGGTTGACAAAGGACACGCACTCCTTGCTCATACCGGCCTAACCCGTATCCATGCCAATTGCATTGGCCAAGATATCTCAGAGTGAAGTCTAGGTTGGACAGATAGTTTACATCCTCTACGAAAGGCTCTTCATCCTCGTCCTCTTGCATGCATGGCTCAGTGCCATGATCAAGGCCCCCATACACAAAGTTAGTCTAGTTTTGTGGGTAGCCTAGAGGAACAATTGTACCAATGGGGAGGCGAGGTCTCCCCATGTCTTGCATGGACTCTAGTGTGGGCGTTGCTACAACATTCCGCACCAGATACTCCCCCAGGCCCGTATTGGCCATTTCAACAGTGATTGTTGGTGACTGAGGGGGAGGGAACGAAAGCTCTTCTAGACTCCACTCCATGTGGGGTGGGCTAGGAGCTTCCACTTCCATTTTACTAGGCATCTCTTCGATAGAGATGTTTGAGACTGATTGTGGTGCCTCTTCCAGAGGTTGTGCCTCCTCCAGGGGTTTCTTCCCTTTGTCCTTCTATTTGGCCATGATAGGTGGCATCGTTGATGAAGGACCAACTGATGAAGATGGACCTGACTAGGGTTTTGGTGGATCTGCCTTTGGGGATGCTTGCAAAATCAGACCCTATCGAGATGGATTCAACTGGAAATCCAAATGCGTTGATGGAAGGGTCGACTGCGGCATCAGTTGCACTGCATTGCAGTACTTGAAGGGTTCTAGGTCTGTCGGGACCACATGTACCTCCCCTTCAAATGTATACTTCAGACATTGATGTGCTATTGATGGGACACACTTCATGTCCCTGATCCATGGCCGGCCTAACAAGATGTTGTAAGCCATCTCACCTTCCAAAATATGGCACAATGTTGGTATTGTCTTTTGTCCCACTTGAATGGGTAGGATGATTGTGTCGATTGTCGAGCAGATTGCATCGTTAAATGCTCGTAGTGTATATGTGGAGGCCATGATGTGAGATGTCGACAGCTTCAAATGTTTCAATGCCATTGTAGTAATGATGTTACTAGATGAGCCAGTGTCTACCAACACCCTCTTATAGGGGATCCCGTTGACCCGCGTGATAACGTGCAGGGGTGGATCCGCTATGTCATCAACCACTAACTTCACTTCATCTTCCCAAAAAGTGATGACTGGCTCGGTGCATCTTTTGACATGCCCCACAAAGTTGTTGAAAGAATTTGGTTCCTGGGGCTGCAACTCGATAGCCTTCAATATCTCCATAAGAGCCTCCCGATGGGGCGTTGATTGTTGAATTAGCTCATATATGGAGAGCCTAGCCGACGTGGTCCATAGACTTTGGGTAAGTCTAGTCCGAATCATGGCCATGGGTCTAGGCGGAGGCAGCTGCGTAGGGTTCTGTTGAGACTGTGACGTTGATGGAACTTCTCTTGTGGCTATCACGGGAGCAGCTCCTGGGTATTTCTTGTTCCTAGTCACTATACTTATCATCCCTACATACCCCTGCATGGGGAAGTTCTATTGCACCTCATTGATTTGAAGGGGTTTTGCCTACGCCTCATGGGCAGGCAAGGGGTCTCTGAAAACTCCCATTTGCTAGTTGTTCGGTGCTACGGGGTTGTCTACAACCAATGTCTTGTTGTCAATCAGGTCTTGTATCAAGCCTTTGAATTTCCAACATGCATTAAGGTCATGTCCCTATCGCCAGTGGAATTTATAGTACAAATCCTCCCGGTACCCCTTAGGCTTCGGTGCATTGGGATCTATGGTTTGAATTTTTGGGAGGTTGATCAAATTTGCCACTGACAAGCGGTCAAATAGGGAGTCCCTAGACTCCGTGTAGGGTGTAAACTGTCGCCTAGGGTGACGCTACTGATTTTGCCCTTATTTCTGATTTTCTCTTTCATAATTGTTAGGGGGCACTACCTGATAATTAGCCTTTTGAGGTTGTATTTCTTGTGCAGGCTTAGGAACATTTATAGCAACTTGGTTAACCACAGCGGGTTTTTGTTGCATAGTCCCTATTTTGGTGTTTTTGTTCCATTATTTTTTCTTAGGTTTGGCGATCTCGCCATCCTGTATCTTGATCTCTTCGATTATTCTGGCTTGCGCCAGAGCCTCTTCTAAGGTGGCATATTGCTGTAGCTGCAATAGCATAGAGATCGATCTCAAACAACTTCTTGAAAACATTTGTGTAAGGTCGGACATAGGGGGAAGGTAGGGTAGCTTGGAAAGCAGAGTCCTCCATCGATTCCCGTAGGCCGCCATAGTCTCTTCCTCATATTGCCTGAGGCTGGCCAAATCACTTAGTGATGCCTTCTTCTTGGTGTTGAAGGTGAAGCGTTCGAGGAACGCATCCACTAACTGATCCAAGTTGTTGATGTTGTGCTTCGGCAATTGGGTGAACCAATCCGAGGCAGGGCCTACGAATGTGGTTATAAAGGTCCTCAACAACAAAGCATCATTGTCCTGAATGCCAAAGCATTGGCTCAGGAACCTCGTCACATGCTCTTGGGCATCCTCCTCACCTTTAAAGATTGCCAGCTGAGGCAACTTAAAGTGCTCAGGATAAGGAGGTGCAGGCACAGACGGATGCACCGGATGACTGCGGAGTTGACGTAACGTGGGCTTTTGGGGCCCAACAGCTTTGGTTTCCATAGACTCCAAATGCTCTAGCAGCGCTTTGTATGCATCAGAAGACTTAATCTCTTCCTCTCTAATTTTCTCCCATTGTGGGTTGTGGGAGACTTGAGGCCTGTGGAGAGGTGGCCGGATAGCAACCCCTCCGCCTTGATAGGGCATTTCGGCCCGCTCTTCTTCTTGTTCATACTCCTCGTATGCTTCTTGAGGAGTCTCTGGGCGAGACCTATGACCATGAGTGGGTCCCCATGGAGGGAGCCCATCATTATTCCGGGGAGTGGCCTCCCGTTCAGGTCTAAGAGGTCTTGGAGGCAGTGCTTGGTTAGGTCACGGGGACCTGTCTTGTACCAAGGGGTTACGCCTCTCATATGGTTCTGCCCTTTGGGTGCGAGGGGTCGAAACCCTCTTCGGCATAGTGTTATTCAATAGCTCATCTGTTTGGTGCCTAATGCGCTCTTTACTGAGGCGATATAAATGCTCTAGTTGCTGTTGATCTTGCTCAAGCTGCGTAATCTACGCTTGGTGGGCGGCATGTCTGGCGACTGCCAGGTCGATCTGTTCCACCATATTGAGTCTCGGAGGCCTAGATGCCTCTCCCATGCACTTATCTCGGTCACGGTGATCCGAGATCTCTATAGGTCGCTTCCCCCTATCGAGGTTGGCGGCATTTATTCGAGGCTCTGGCCTCGAAGGATGGTTTTGGTACATAGCAGGTGCGGAGGCGCATTGCTCCCACACTGTATATTGCTCTTGAGGAAGATAGGGGTCTTCCTCATTCTCCCTTTCATAAGTGTGAAAGGGGCGGGCGGAGTTGGCTCGCCCTGTCAGAGGAGCCTTGTGCTCCGGATTTGTCCTATTGTTTCTGACAATGAGAGGAGGCAATGAAGGGATGATATAATCTTGAAGCCTCTCCTCATGGACCCTCCATCGTTCCAGCGCTTCATCGCACGGTGGCCACTCGTATCGAGCTTCTAAGGGAGCCCTTTGATCTATGTTGAGTGCCACATGTAAGGACTCTTCCCGAAAGGGGCTATGACGGATGGGCGTGTCCCCCAATGGGGTGTCCCTATAATTCCATCTTGACCTGGACTGATGCGGACTCTCTTGCGGGTTAGACCGCCAAGGCGGTATAACTAAGTCCTTAGGACTATAGCGGAGGTGACTTGTGCCTCCCCCTTGTACACTTTCTGTAGCTTCCACCCTTGATTGGGCTTGGCTACGTGTGTACACCATGGTGGTGCTTTCCTACAAGCTATGTAGATTTTATCTCTTTTATGATTTTTTGATTTTTTTGTTACACTAAGAAGAAAAGAACATACACACACAAAGCAATGATTATCTCTTTTAAAGATTAATGGTGTGTCCTAGACTGGTTTTAGTGCATTTTGATGATTTTGTTTTTTTTTTTGAAAGTTTTGAAGAACGTTTAAATGCATAATGAAGGCTCATATGACTCCCATAATTGGTCGCCCCTTCGATATACCATTGCCAGGCCGATATACCAACCTCTCTATATACCCGCCCTTACGAGAGGGAAACTATAGGTACGTGAGAGCAGATGGTACGTGGAACGTAGGCGGTACAGAAGGGGGATTGTCCTATTTATGACACCTACCATAGAAGACTTATCCTCGCATGCTGGGAATCACCCCAGCGACACTCGGTCAGCTTTCGTCAAGATTTACGTCGAGCAACAGTGACAATCGGGGTAAATGGATGCAAAAATCAAGCCAAGGTGGTGATGAAATCCATCGTTGGTCTTGATCAAGGGCTGGGGTTTTACGACCAGCTCCTTGGTTTAAAAATGTTGCGTGAAGTGTGTGTGATTCTTTTTATTTAGAAAAATGAAACATGCAGAAGCAACTACTTTCCCTAAGAAGGCAAAATTGATAGAAAACAGAAACAGAAAAGCAGAAAATGACAGGAACAGTTTAGGACCCTTACCTTTTCTCTGCCTAGACCTGTTGTTTCTGATCCTCGGCCCTGAAACTGCATAGACAGAAATTCGTCCCTGGGTGAGATGAATTCCAGAATAGGATTCGTCCTGGGCTGAGATGAATTCCAATTCGTCTCAGGGTCAGACGAATTCCAGTACTGTATTCGCCATAGGCTGGAACGAACCACAGTCAGTGCTCAAAAAATGGTACCTGTAAGCACAAAAACACAAATTTTGATCAGTTTCTTGATCTCAAAAAGTAGGGGACAGAGTCCCACCGTGATCGCCACTGAAAGCATGAGATTTCGAAAGAAGGAAATACTAATGCGATGCATTCAAAATCAAAACTAACGCTTAAGGTCCTATAAAGTGAAATGCATGAAATGAAAGAGACGAATTGAACTGAGATAAAAGAAAGTACAGAAAGCACAACCCTTTTTATTTAACTCTCTTAATATCAGTTACAAAGATGCCTCCTCCCTTTTCAGGGGCTAGGAGCGTTAAATGAGTTTTGGTTACAATCATGACTTAGTGTTCCTCCTTCCGCGTGCCCACATGTAAAATGGGCGGGCCAAAGTGTTGCCGCCATTGGTGTTGATGAATCCTTGATCCTTGCTGCTCCTCCTGCATTCAAAGAAACAACAAATCGTTAGTAGCACCTGTGACAAAAGATAAGGCGTTTGATCCTAAAAACCAATGGAGGATGCATGCATAAGATTAGCTAAATCGATAAATAAAATGACTCCAAATAACCTGCAAATTTGATAGAAACCAGAGAACATTACCAGAAGATCACTGCAAATGAAACAGTCAAGAAATTCTTCACCGATTTGAATTCGCTCCGGGGCGGGACGGATTCGACTGTAATTCGCTCCGGGGTAGGACGAATTCACCTGCAACAAAGCGTCGAAGTGATACTGCCCAAAATGTCACGTCTCGGGAACTCCAAAAGACCTGCAAACTTGGGGGTTAGCTAATTGGAGGCATTTTGGGAAGACCCAGATGGTCAGATTTCCCCAATTTGGCCTCCATCAATGGGAATTTGATGCTGCTACCTGCAAGTTAGTGAGGACTACAAAAGCGACAAAACATGATAAAATTTGATCAAAGCATTGTGAAATCAGAATTACAAGCTATTTAAGCAGCATAATATGGAATGCCAAGTAAAAAAATGACAAAAAGAACAATCTGCCATGAATTCCCAATCGTTCTTAAAAAAGAAGATTAGGCTCGCAGGAGTGCGGGGTGCCCGGGCGGGCCACCCACCGTTGGAACCTGATTTCGGCACCAATCCACTTGGGATGGGTCCAAAATCTCTTGTAATGTGTTGTCGGTGAATGGGTGGGATAATGTGGTCAAGTGTCGGGTTTTGGATCCGGATTCACACTTCCAATAACCACCCAATGACCTCCCTTGCGAAAGAGATCAAGGATGTGGAAGAGGTGAATCAAAAGGGTAAAGCGTGGTATCAATTTGGCAGCACTTCGTTGCTTGAAAATGCTTCCAACCTGTCCTCTTTTGGGTGAGAAAGCTCACCATTTTATAGACCCAAGGGGTCTCTTTGGATGGGCATGCAGGGGCGCCACGTGGCGGCCATGCCTTCCCAAGAGGGAGGAGAGTCCTCCCTGACTTGGGCTTCCATGACTGCCCTTGTGACAGTCCTCTAACGTTCAATCTGCCCACCTACACGCGCATGCAAGGCAGGAGGCATTAATGGACTGTCCTTGGCTGCCATTTGTCAAGATTTCTCTTTTTGCCCGTTGAACCTGGAATTCGTCCTACCCCGGAGCGGATTCTGTATTCGTCCCAGGGGAGGACGGATCCCATTTTGAATTCATCCCGAGGAGGGACGGATTCTGAGCAAAGTGCCTAGAAGGTGTCAAATTGATCTCTGACTTCCCAAAACTACTGTGAGAGTGGTTAGGACCACTGTTTAACCTCTGGGGGCTGCCCTTGGGGCTGTGTGTGTCAATGCGATCAGTGTTTGCAGTCACATAATCGGATTGGTGCTGTTTTGGTGTCTACATTAACTATCATTAATTATGTTTTTACTCACTCAACACATGAAGCAAGCTAGCAATACAAATCAATATTATTTTGATGATAGACTAACTCCTTATGAAACAAAAATTCCAATAGAATTAATGCAGAATCACAGGAGAAGGAATAAAAGGAAGAAAATACATGCTAAAAGATATCTTAGCAAAGAAGACATGAATAAAAAATTAATCATAAATACTAAATAACCCTCATCTACAACTCTATTTGCATCATATGAAAACACTAACTTCTTGCTTGATTAGATTATAGTAAACAATGAAGGAGAATACAAGTTCTAGTTTTAACTCCAATAAATAAGAAGAAGAACAAATGCAAGAATAAATACAATGCAATGTGAATTAAAGAGGACTAAATCAAGCCTAAGAACATATGAATACAAAGATTCATATTGAAGATTGAAATTTTCAATACCCAAATAATTTAATATAGGGGGTGTTAGAGTTAGAGTATATTACATCATTGGATCATGTAAATATACAATCTTAGGTACATAGTTAGGATATGAGATTAATTTAGGGGAAATAATTGGATCACATCATATTAAATTTTCTTAATTCCTTTAAAAAACTATTTTAAAAAACATTTAAATATTTATTTTTATTAAAATTTTATATTAATTTTTTATATTTAAAATTTTATTCTTCATTAAAATATAAAAAAAAAATATTATTATTATTATTATATATATATAATAATTGAGAGTTGAAATATTGATGTCAATATAAAAATCATATATGCAGTTATTCACTTTGAGAATTAATTTTTAAAGATAAGTAAATATTATATTTTAATTTTTTATTTTATTATGGTATAAAATATAAAATGTTTAATGAACATAAATAAATTAAGATATTTCTTATAGTTATAAATAATTTGTTACAAATTTTTATGCTTTTTTCATGGGTTTAAATCGCGTTTCTTGTCGTCACTATAATCTTCAGTTGCATCGGGTAAATATTTTACGTAGCTGACTACGCTGATGCAACACGCCCACTGGTACTAGGGACCCAAGGGATTGGAAGAAAAAAATAAATATTATTTATTATATATTTTTAAAATTTAATAAATAATAATTTAAGGAAGAGGGACATGCAATGAAATAAGGTATTTAATGATTATTCTTAAATCAATAATTTTTAATTTTTAAGTTATAAGTGAAATAAATAATTCAATTTTAATAATTGAACTTTGATTAAATTTTATGATTGTGTTAGATCTAGAGTATATTACATCATTTGAGTCATGTAAATATACCACCTTAGGTACATAGTTAAGATAGGAGAAGTTATCTAGTTACTTCATGCAATGTAATAAATGCACAAATGACAATGTGCAAGGTGTCCTCTTATACAACTAGGTAGAGTGTTGACCAAGAAATCTATCTTCCTATATAAAGGGCCTCATAGTGGTAGATTAAATGTCAACCTCAGATCAAACTCACATCAAACTCGTATCAAGTTCATGTCAGCTCTTAGTATTAGTACTTATATAGGGAGTACAATGTAGCTCTTTAATTAATATTAATAGAGTGACTATTTCCTCCATATTGTATTATATTTTTATAATTTCTATTTATAGTATATTTCAGTAAAATTGTTGTTTCACTTTCTTTCATATTTTTTGTATTTTATTAGAACCTATGTTAGAGCTCTCCACTAAAAATATTTTCAAAAGCTAACAGTGGTATTAGAGCTATAATTAATAGATATAGGAGGACAAACATCCATCATAAGAGAAGTCTAATAGGTCAAGACGAATAGGGAGAGTCACCATTACTATTGTTGGCTTACATCTTTGCAAATTATTTCTACCATTGAGTGTCACTATATGCAAAAGCTGCCATTAGGATTATTTAATATAAATAGCCACAATAGTCAATACGATTAGAAAAGTGAGGCTAAAATAAATCTCAATTGTAAAAAACCTGAGATTATATTTGGCAAGAGTATTTCCATCGAGTTGAAAAAAAACTCGTGAAGACTAGGACTCAGCATTAAAGCCATTAGTTTGATAAATCAACTAGTTAAGATTATTATATTTGGAATTACAAATTCTTCAATTCTAGTTTCTAACAACTTATTGCAAGAAAAGGAGATTCAAGAAAAGGCTAAAAATCTTCCTACGAGAGAGTTAGGAATAATATATTCAAGAATCATTCCAGCACTTGCAGCAATGAGGAAGAAGATTGAAGATTTTAAATGTCTTGAAGAAGGTCCCATTACAAGAGTTGTAATCCTAGAAAGTATAAAAGTAAATAAAAAACTATAGTAGCCTTATAGAGGACTCAAGAAGAAGAGACTCCAAAAGTTAAGTCAAGGAGATGATAGGAAATTTGTGATCTTCATTTAAGATTAATACCTACATATTGCAGAAGCAAAAAAGGCCATAGAAGACTTGATAAAAAAACCATAAAAGCCTTAATTATGAATAAAAATTTAGAGAAGAAATATTGATTTAGAAGAAGAATTTTTGAATCAAAATAAGACTCTAAAGAAGATACCTCTGAACAAAATTTCAGAGAAAATTTTTTGATGCAGAAGAAAAATCTAGAAAGAAGTTTCTAAAAAATACTCCAGAGAACATTCCATGAAATAGGATATTGGTTATCTTCTTTACTAATTAAAGACTTCTCTTAGAAGAATCTGAAGAGATCAAAAGAATATATTGTAAAAAAACTTATATTATTGGAAGAAAGAGAAGAACTAGGAGAGTCATGTTCAAATCCAAAAGCAGTAGATTTTAGATATCTGAGAAAGAAGATCTCATCACCAAAAATTTCAAAAGTAGAAGGTTGAAGAAAAGGTCTCAGTTGTAAGACCAAAGAAGTTGTAATATAGAAGACCTTGGAGAGGTCTCAAGGAGAATACAAATATGAAGGCTTGGAGAGACTTTTTGTAGAGCTTGTAGAGGCATCATCAAAATATTTCTTAGGATAACTCATTGGAAAAATCCACTACCAAGGAGAAGCCCTTGATATTGAAGGACTTGGGACAATTATCATCATTCAAAAAAAATCCCAAGAGAAGAAGAATTTTGTAAGGAGTGCCAAATTGGAGAATTTTTTTTTGGCAAGGAGTGCCAAATCCAAGAAGAATTTGGCAGAGTGCCAAATCCCAGAAGATGAATCCAGTGAAGACCTCAAGAAAATTAGAATCTTGAGAAGAATAAGATCATGTTTGAAGTTAAAATTTGATAATAATATTGAAGGAAGATTCATATAGAAGAATCCTACCAAATCCAAGATATTTAGATATTGTCTCTCACAACAAGAAGGTACAATTCATAGAAATGAGTTTTTTGAATCTACAATAGAAAGTAGATCACTGGAAGGATTAAGCCACCAAATCCAAGGCTCAAGATAGAAATTTTTAGGCTACATATGGTGAAGAAGAAAGTTGTTCAGGGCAAAAAATAAAGAAGCTACGTATTCATACACTACAAAGCAGTAACTTGGTGAATCAAAACACCAAGATATACATTATCTAAAAAAGATATTAAAGTTAATAAAATAGGATGCAATTAGTTAAAATTCAAATTAGGGTTCATTATCAAATTCTATTAAACACCATATTTGGATTAAAATTTGTAGAAGAATAGATTGCATTATAGTCTTCAAGTGTAAAAAGAAAGAATTCCTTTTAAGGATTATTTGCACATTAATAGGATTTGGATATTATTGAAAGGAAAAAAATTATCATCTACCTATTTGCTATATATAAATAAAGAAGAATATATACTACAACATTGATTGTAGTGAAAATTTGCAAAATACTTATTAAGGGTTCATTACATATTACTCTTGAAAGTTGCAAAGATTATTAAGTGCATCTGAAATTATTTTGAGATATTATTAGAGTGATAAGGTGAGATTTTTAGTGCATTAAATTGACAGTATTTTTAAGATCATTTGCACTACACAAATTACTCTCAAAAATTTTAGTTTATGTTTGTTTATTGAGGATCAAGAGCAAAAAAATTAATAGATTATCAAAGTGTCTAGAGATACTAATTGGTGCACAAAACCTGCAACATCTTGTGGCCCAAAGAAGTCACCAAAATTAGATAAGATTCGTCCAAGGAGTGGAGAAAAAAAACACTATCAAAGTCAGTAATAGAAGCTTCAAATCGAGACTTGGTGAATCTTAGATTCAAAGTGCACTAAAGGCTATTTACAAAAAAAATACAAAAATTACTTCTACAAAAAATGAGCTTCTATATAAGTGGTTATTATCTTGGTTTTTTTACCAAATTCACCAAGCAATGGAGAGAGTTGTCTAGAAAAATATATAACATCAAATATACCATTGCCTATTTCAAAAGATGCTATAAGACCAGAAAAAACAAATTGTAAAAGGAGGTGCAAAAAAATGGTATTTTATGTACAAAGAATTTACAGTTGTATTACACTACTCTAATTTATCGTACATAGGAAAAAGGATAGGTATTCTATGCCAAAATGACACACTCTTTACAAGGAGAAAAACTCTCCAAGGTGGTTGTGCATAAGCATTCTCCTCGTAAGGAAATAGAGCCACTCAAAAGGCTCATATCTTATATGCCTTGTATAGCCACACCTGCAAGTAAACAAAGCAAGAAGAAACATTACATTAAAAGGCAATATCATCTACAAAAAGAGTTCATAACAGGTTGAAGGACATACATCCAAGGAGCACCATTGGAGTAGCTCAAAAACTCCAAACAAGCATTGGAAAAATACTGCTCCAAGATCCCAAGGTGTTGCTTACTATTCCATCTAGAACCATATCATATTAAGCACCATAAAACAAAGGAATATTTGGCCATGTTGCATATTTAATAAGGGTATTGCAAGATATATTAGAGAGGAATTACATAGAAAATCTCATGCATGAAGGAAAGGTGACAATTTTCACCTAGAAGGAAACAATAATATTTCCCACACAATCACCCATCCATTACAAGCTTGACCAATAATATGGTCAAGGAAGAAATTTGGTAAGAATGAGTGCTCATCCAATATGGTAACAATCATCCTTTATCTGGTAGAGTTACACAAATGGCAATAGGTATCTCATGTTCTCAAGGGTAACCATTGTGACACTTGTCACAAAGTCTATTATCCTCCATCCAATAAAAGTCCTCAAATACCATAAAGGATAATATTCAAAGTATTAGCAATAGTCATAGCATTTACAACATTTGTATTAGATTGAATCATAGTTTGGAAGAGAGATGAAGAGCATTAAAAGCTCTGGTCAAGGTATTAAAGGAAGGTAAAATATCTATATTTGAAGCACAATCGTCCAAACATTGAAGTCAAAGGGGAATCAACGTTCACCATAGTACTCAAGGGAATGATATTAAAGAGGATTGTCATTTATGTTTGAAACCTGCACCGAATACATAGGGAATATAGCAATAAAGGTAAGATTTATACTTCATTAAAATTGATTTTATTAATAGGAAGATCTAATATATAATATAAGGTTGAAATATTAATATAAATCAACCATATTTGAAAGCAATATTTAAATGGAAAATATCTATTTAAATAGCCTAATATTTGCAATATTAAAACATAGGAGAAATAAGGATTTCTACTGGAAAAATTATAATTTCTATTATTGCAAATAATTGTTTTCTAATATTCCGCATTAGGGAGTTATAAGGAATACTACATCAAAGTAGGAAATTGAAAATTAGAAACAATAAATATCAAATTATTAAAGGTTATAAAAAGAGGTTTATTAAGGAATATTAAGAGTTGGAAATTAATTGGTATACCTGTCTCAAAATACATTAAAGGACAAAAGAAATCCAACTATTAAAACCTCATCAAAATAGAAAGTGCTTAATTTCAATAGGAGTAATAAGGTGTGAACAAATTTGATTTTTGCTATTCACAAAACATTACAAAATAAACTCAAAATTGAACTATTATTCTCAAAAGCACTTTATCTATCATATAGTATTTTAAAACTCACTAGGGAGACATAAGGAATTATACAAAACTTTATAATAATAGCATTCATATAATATTATCATGTACTGAATCCATTTGGGAAGCTTAAGGTCTCTACAAAATCTACAAGGACTCTACTAATTCACATCTCTGAACTAGGAAGATATAAGGAAGACTAAAAAACTAAGCTCTACAAAGGTTCTATCAAATCAAATTCACATACTTTAAAATAGGGAGTCATAATATGGATTCCTTCAAATATTCAATTCAGAATATCAAATCCATATTTACAATTTTAAGGATTAACACTATCTCAAAAACTATCAAAAATAAATATAGATAAAGTAATAAGAAATGATTTTATCAATAAAGAATTATTTCATGAAATGGAATTATATTCTCAAAAATTGATAGATACCCTTGAGAGATATAATAATCTATCAACTAGTGATAAGGAGAGATTCTCCTAATTTATTAAAGAAGCAAAATATGATAGCTTTGAATTATTAATTGCTTATCTTCATGAAAACCTCTTCAAAGCATGTGGTGGAATTTACAAAAGATAGTTATATTCACATCCAAGGAGTTATTGATAATTTAACTATCATTAATTGTGTTTTCACTCACTCAACACATGAAGCAAGCTAGCAATACAAATCAATATTATTTTGATGATAGACTAACTCCTCATGAAGCAGAAATTCCACTAGGATTAATGCAAAATCACAGGAGAAGAAGGAATAAAAGGAAGAAAATACATGCTAAAAGATATCTTAGCAAAGAAGACATGAATAACAAATTAATCATAAATACTAAAGAACCCTCATCTACAACTCTATTTGCATCATATGAAGACACTAACTTCTTGCTTGATTAGATTATAGTAAACAATGAAGGAGAATACAAGTTCTAGTTTTAACTCCAATAAATAAGAAGAAGAACAAATGCAAGAAGAAATACAATGCAATGTGAATTAAAGAGGACTAAATCAAGCCTAAGAACATCTGAATACAAATATTCATATTGAAGATTGAAATTTTCAATACCCAAATAATTTAATATAGGGGGTGTTAGAGTTAGAGTATATTACATCAATGGGTCATGTAAATATACAATATTAGGTACATAGTTAGGATATGAGATTAATTTAGGGGAAATTTATCTAGTTAATTCATGCAATGTAATAAATGCACAAGTTACAATGTGCAAGTTCTAATGTGCAAGGTATCCCCTTGTACAACTAGGTATCCTATATAAAGGTTCACATAGTGGTAGATTAAATATCAAGATTAGATCAAGCTCACACCAAGCTCGTATCAAGTTCATGTTAGCTCTTAGTAATAGTACTCCTGTAGGAAGTAAAATATAGATTTTTAGATCATATTAATGGAGTGACCATTTCCTCCATACTACATTGTATTTTCATAATTTCTATTAATAGTATATTTTAGTCATATTGTTGTTTCACTTTCTTTCATATTTCATGTATTTTATTAGGACCTATGTTAGATATATCCACTACATATATCCTCAAAATCTAACAGATTGTACATAAATATTATAATTTATTTTGGGTTCTTAATGATTGATTATTTTAATAGAATTCTACTTTTATTTTTATAATATACTTTAACATCCAAAGCATGCCTAGCATAAATATGTCACTCTCCCCATGATTCAAAATTTGATCTTTGTAATGTAAGCCTAATATTATATTCATATCAATTTCCTCATTTGAGAAAAATTGTAACCCAAATCTAACCCACCTAGTTGTCCAACCTAGTCCTACCCATAAGATTCTCAAGGTATAAATTTTAACCGAATTCAAGGTTACATAGCATAACATAAGAAAACATTTGAATGATTGCCCAATATTTTATTTGTATGAGGTTTAGAGAGTTTCCATATTTAGGTATATTGATCGCTATAGTGATCATCCAAGTGATTAAGACTAACCAGGTCCTGTAGAAAGATGCATTTTTGTGAACCTATCCTCTCATCCCAAGAACCTAGGTTCACATTTGGGTTTATCCTCTACGGCCCATAACACCTAGATAATGGATGCATAATTCCCTATATTTTAGCATGAAGAACTTTAGATCTATTTGGCCTATTTACTATCCCAAATTTACTAGGCATGCAAGAGGTTAACATATTATGCATTGTGCCTAGTTTAGATTCCACTTTCCCTAGAGTCAAGTAGGGTCCACCATTACCCTAATTGAGTTTAGGTATCACTTGTCATTGCATGACTGATGATGAGATATCCCATACCACCTTGTCATTGAGTGAACTCTCAATCGATCAATGGGTAAGATATCCCTCACTATACTACTCGTTCAGAGGCCTAGAGATAACATATCATATCATCCCTCATTACCTTCTTGTATTGATCCTTCCCATCAGGAGTGCAACCACCCCAAAATCATAGTAATTGTTCTTCCTACAATTATTGATGTTAGGTTATTTAGAATCTCACTACACTTCTCGGTGGTAGATTTACATTTTAACAACATGATCAAGGGTTAAAAAGGATCTAAAGGAGATCTTCTAGTTTAGTTTACTTTCGTATGAGAATATGAGATTTTATTCATTTGCAGGTTCATATAAAAACATCAAAAAAATTTATAACTTTTTAAATAATTTATTAAAGTATATATATATGAATGACAAATATTTCAAATAAATAGAACAAAATATTTCAAGTTATTTAATTTATTTCATATCACCATCGCTATATAAACACAATACACCATAAACACATAACATTATTCATTTTCTATAAAATATGATGTCTTACTATTTTATTGATTTCAATATTAATGACAAATGTTTAATATTTTTATATTCTAAATGATGCATCGACTAATAATTTACACTATGCCAATAAAAGATAAAATAAGTTTATTTCATAGATTAAACTAAAGTAATATATATTATTTAAAATATATTACTTTAACTCATATTTTAAAACACACTCATAATCAAAAAGCCTAATGTATCTTAATTAAAGTATATTATAAAACAAAATGAATTGAATTCAACCTTGGATGGTCCTTCTATTTGATGAGTTTTGGAGCCTAAAAATTAACTAACTATTCCAGTGATGAGAAAGGAATATTTTCTCGTTGTCAGTTTCATCTAATTTTAGGGAATTGCTAATTTGGCAGATTCTATTTTTTTCTAGACTACAGTTAGGAATAGATTGGAGGCACGAATAGTGGATCTATATTGGTATTGAATATCTCAATTGGTATTATATATGTATTGGAAATTTGTAATAATTGCAATTGTAGAAAAATAGAGGAGAGAATTTGTGTGTGAGGTTCCATTGTATTCCATCGAGGAAGGTTACAGTTCGTTTTTTTTTATAGAAGGATCTCATTGGAGAATAATAAAAGGAGGACTGGATATTTGACAATGGATGTAGCCCACATATTGGGTGAACCACTTACATGCTTGTGTTCTCTCTATTTTATGCGATTGTTATATTGTTTGTGGCTATTTTTTAAATTCTGCAATCTATATTAATTTATTTGCTCCAAGGAACCTAACAACTGGTATCAAAGCATATTGTGTTGGGTACTCTAAGTAGGTAATTTTTTTCAGTGGGATCAAATGGTAGAAGACTTAAAATTCAGAGTGGAGAAATTCAACAAACAGAACTTCCAGATTTGGAAGATGCAGATTGAAGACTACTTATACTAGAAGGATCTTTATCTACCTCTATATGGTGCAACAAAGAAACCTTCAACCATGACAAATTAGGAATGGAAACTCCTTGATAGAAATGCATTGGGTACTGTGAGATTGTGCTTGGGAATCCAGGTAGCCTTCAACATATCCAAAGAGAAAACAACAAAGGATGTAATGGATGCTCTGGTAAGGTTTTACAAAAAACCCTCTACATCCAACAAGGTATATTAAATGAAGAAACTATTTAATATGTAGATGAAAGAAGAAGATTTAGTACAAGACCATTTAAATAATTTTAACATTGTTACTAATCAATTGAGCCCTACTTATTTTATGCTCTCTGCTAGAAAGCTGGAACATATTGGTAATGGTGGTAAGTAATTTTACTTCTAGTTCACATAAATTATCTTTTGATGATGTTATTGGTGTTATCCTCAGTGAGGATATGAGAAGAAAGACTTTAGGAGAAGCAACGTCATCAGGAACTGCTTTGACAGTGGAGAATAGAGGTAGGTAGAAGGAAAGGGGTAAAATTCCAAGTACAGGAAAGTCTAAAGGGAGATCAAAGTCTAGAGGAAAGAGCAAGGTTAAGTGTTGGTATTGCAAAAATAAGGGACATATAAAAAAAAAAATTGGAGTAGAAAGAATGTCGAATAAGGAGATAGAGAGAGTCAAGGTAATCAAGAAGTGAATATTGTAGGTGAAATTCCATAGAATATCTTAATTTTATCATTAGATAATAATAGTGATTACTGGGTAATAGACTCTGGAGTCTCTTTTCATGCTACATATCACCATGAATATTTTGTAGAGTATGTCCAAAGTAATTATGGATAGGTGCTATTGGGAGATGACTATCCTTGCAAGATTTTTGCCATGGGAAAAATTAAAATGAAGCTTCCAAATGGAAAAAACTGGATTTTAAATGTTGTTTGACATATTCCATACCTCAAGAGACATTTAATTTTAGTAAGCAAACTTGAAAATGAAGGATATGTCATTGCATTTAGATATCATTCTTGTAAGGTCACCAAGAGATAAATGGTGATAACCAAGGGTAAGATGATTGGTGCTTTATATTTACTTACCAATACTTTTAACTGTAAAATGAATTTAGTGGCTATAGGAGAGAGTGCAAAGTTATGGCACCATAGACTGGGCCACATGAGTGAAAAGGTAATGAAGATTCTTCACTCAAGAAAGTTACTACCAAATATGAAAAAGGTGGATTTGGGATTTTGTGAGGACTGTGTCTACAAAAAACAAAAGAGGGTAAGATTTCTGAAAGTTGGAAAAGAAAAGAAAAGGAAAAAATTGGAGTTGGTACACAATGATGTATGGGGACCGTCTCAGGTAACTTCTTTAGGTGGATTTAATTATTATATTACCTTCATAGATGATGCTACTAGAAATACGTGGGTATATTGCATTAGAAAGAAATTTGATGTGTTTGATACCTTTCAAAAATGGAAATCATTAGTAGAGAATGAGGCTGGTAGTAAGGTTAAGTGTCTAAAATTTGACAATGGTGGTGAGAACTGTTCTAATAATTTTTATAATTATTGCTCATTGAATGGAATCAGGAGGATTAAGGTAACACCTAGAACATCTCAATATAATGGGGTTTCTAAAAGGATGAATAAGACTATTATGGAGCATGTCAGTTGCCTTACATTGCATGCAATATTACCTTTGTTTTTATGGGCATATTTTGTTGACACTATAGTTTATTTCATCAACAAGGGGCCTTCAAGTGCAATAGATGGTGAGATTCCAAAAGAGGTATGGATTGGTAAAATTTTCAATTACTCTTTTCTTAAATTTTTTGCATAAGAGTCATTTGTTCATATTGATAAGGAGAATAGAAACAAGTTAGATGCAAAATCCTAAAAATATTATATCATTGGTTATGGAGTTGATGGATTGGGTTATAGGTTATGGGATAATACTAACCGCACAATCATTAGAAGCAGAGATGTATTTAATGATAAGAGTTTGTATAAGGATATGTTACATGTAAATAAATATGATTCTCAGTATGTTGAGCTTGATGGTGAGAAAATAGTACCAAGTGTAGACACCAAAACAGCACCAATCCGATTATGTGACGACAAGCACTGACCGAATTGGCACACAGCCCCTAGGGCAGCCCCCAGAGGTTAAACAGTGGTCCTAACCACTCCCACAATAGTTTTGGAAGGTCAGAGGTCAATTTGGCACCTTTCAGGCACTCTGCTCCCTACTCGTTCCACCCTGGGATGATTACAAACTGGTATTCGTCCCACCCTGGGACGATTAGCAGTATTCGCTCTAGGGTGGGGCGAATAGCAGGTTTGACGGGAAAAAGGTCAAACCTTGACAAATGGCAGCTCAGATCCACCACTTAACTCCTCCTTCAATGCATGGAGTGTGAGTGAGCATTTTTGAGCTCAAAGAGGCAGTCATAGGGGCAGTCATGGAGCCCTTAATCGGGGAGGAATCTTCTTCCCCCTGGCAAGGCATGATGGCCAAGTGGCGCCTCTCGCATGCTCATTCACAAGAGACCCTCGGGTCTATAAAATGGTGAGTCTTCTCACCCCAAAAAAAGGATAGAGCAGGAGCATTTGGAGCAATGGAGTGCTACCGAATTACATCCTCACCCATCGTTTGTGCTTCTTACATCCTTGATCTCTCTTTTGGAAGGGAGGTTATTGGGTGATTATTGGAAGCGCAATCCGGACCCAAAACCCAAACATTTGGCCACAATACCCCACCTAATTTGCTGACACAACCCCATAAGAGGTTTTGGACCCATCCCAAGTGGATTGGTGCCAAAACCGAGCCCCAAACGGTGGGCGTCCTGCCCTCGGGCCCCCCGCACTGCTGCAGTCCTAATCGCCCCACCCCGGAGTGATTAGAAATATATGGTAGATTTCCCTACTATTTCTTTTGCATTTGATTCTAGGTCATCCATATATGCTGTCATTTAAATTTCATGTCATTTGGATGAGTTTTGACTATGCTTTCAATGTTTCTCGCTTTCACTAACATACAGGGAGCATCATCAGATACAGGGTGATCGAGGTAGAATATGCAAAATCCGACCATCTGGGTCATCCCAAAATGCCCCATTTTGTCTAACCCCAACTTTGTAGGTGTTTTGGAGGCCCCTGGATGGGACATTTAGGAGGTCACCTACTGACATTTTATGACAGTCCTAATCGTCCCACCCCGGAGCGATTAGAAATATGTGGTAGATTTCTTGACTATTCCTTTTGCAGTGTGTTCCTGGTAATGTTTTCTTGCTTCTATCAAATTTTTAGCTCATTCTGATATGTTTTAGTTATCATTTTAATTATTTTATGCATGCATTAACCGTAGGCCTTGGGGATCGCATGTTTCCCTCCATCCGCAGGTGCTACTAATCATTTACTATTTCTCTGAATGTAGGATCTTGACACCGGAGGGGCAGCAAGGAACTATAGATGCATTCATGCAAGTGGCAGTGACGTTTGGTCCACCCATTTTCAATGTGGGCACGCGGAAGATCCCAAAGGGGAATATCTCATTTGTGGTGTAACAAAATTATGTCCGACGCTCCCAGCCCCTGAAAAGGGAGGAGACGCATTGTAACCCGATCTCGAGAAAATTAATAAAATAAAGGGCTGCACTTTTACATTTGCTTTAAATCTCATTTCAATTCATTTGTTTTCCCTCTTTTCATGCATTCTCGTTCGTAGGACTTAGCGTTACATTTCCATTTTGTTTGCTTCCGTATCCTCGTGCTTTCAATGGCGATCATGGTGGGACCACTGTCCCCTGATTTTGAGATCAAATTTCTGATCAAAAGTTGTGTGTTTTTGCTTGCAGGTGTCAATATTTCAAGCACTGGACTACTGCTCGTTCCACCCTATGACGAATACAGAGCTGGAATTCATGTCACCCAGGGACGAATGGGCATTCGTCCCACCCTGTGATGAATACAGATCTATTATTCATCCCACCCCAGGATGATTAGCTCTCTATGTAATTTTAGAGCAGAAACTCAGAGGCATCCGATTTGGGCAGAGAAGAGGTAGGGGTTCTGAGCATCCTCTATCATTTTCTATTTTCTGTCTCTGTCATTTCATGTTTCTTTGCTTGCATAGGAGAGTTTTACTGCATGTTTTTCTTTCTTTGTACAAATAAAAAGAACCCCACACACCACATGGTAATTTAAACACCAAGGAGTTGGTCGTAAAACCCCAACCCTTGATCAAGACCAACGGTGGATTTCATCACCACCTTGGCTTGAATTTTTGCATACATAACCCCGATCGCTACTGTTGCTAGACGTAAATCCTGATGAAAGCTGACCAAGTGTAGCTAGGGTGATTCCTAATGCATGAGGATAAGTCTTCTATGGTAGGTGTCAAAAATAGGGTGATTCCCCTTTCATACCACCTATGTTCCATGTACCATTCTACTCTCGCATACCAATAGTTTCCCTCACGTAAGGGCGGGTATATTGAGAGGTTTGGTATAATGGCCTGGCAATGGTATATTGAAGGGGCGACCATTTTGGGAGACATAAGAGCCATCATATTGCATGTACAACAACACGTTCTTTACAAAGCTTTCAAAACAAAAATCAAAACACACTAAACCAGATTTAGGGCACACCTTTAATCTATAAACGAGATAATCACTTCTTTGATTGTGTGGTTCCCTTTGTTTAGTGTAGCATAAAAATATAAAAACCTACATAGCTTGTAGAGAGACACCACCATGGTGTACACCCGTAGCCAAGCCCAATCATGGGCGAAAGCTGTAGAGAGTGTACAAGGGGGCACAAGTCACCTCTGCTACAGCCCCAAGGACTTGGTCATACCACCTTGGTGGCCTGACCCACAAGATAGTCCACATCATGCCATTTCAGAATGGGACTATAGAGGCACCCCTTCGAGGGGCACTCCCATTCAACATAGACCCTTTCAGGAGGAGTCCTTACATGTGGCACTCAACATAAATGGGAAGGCTCCCTTAGATGCTCGTTATGAGTGGCCACCATGCAATGAAGTGCTAGAACAGCATAGGGTCCATAAGGAGGGGCCACATGATTATATCATCCCTCCTCTACCCCTCATCACTGTTAGAAATAATAGGCCAAATCCAGAGCACAAGGCTCTTCAGACAGGGTGAGCCAACTCTGCCCGCCCCTTTCACATATACGAAAGGGAGCATGAGGAAGACCATTACATTCCTCAAGAGCAATACACAGTGTGGGAGCAATGCGCCTCCGCACCTGCTATCTATCAGGATCACCTACTGAGGCCAGAGCCTCGGGTGAATGCCGCCAACCTCGATAGAGGAAAGTGACCTATAGAGATCTCGGATCATCATGACCGAGATAAATATGTAGGAGAGGCATCTAGGCCTCCTAGACTCAAGACGATGGAACAAATTGACTTGGCATTTTCCAGACATGTCACCCGCCAAGCGCAAATCATGTAGCTTGAGCAAGACCAACAATAGTTGGAGCACCTGTATCGCCTTAGCAAAGAGCGCATTCAGCGTCAAATAGATGAGTTGCTCTAGAACACTATGCCTGAGAGGGTCCCAACCCCTCGCACGCATAGAACAGAGTTGTATGAGAGGCACAACCCCTTGGTGCGAGACAGGTCTCCATGACCTTATCAAATGTTGCCTCCGAGACCTCCTAGACCTGAGCGGGAGGCCACCCCTAGAGACAATGATGGGCACCCTCCATGGGCACCCACCCATGTTTATAGGTCACACCTAAGAACTCCTCAAGAAGCCTATGAGGAGTATGAGCAAGAAGAAGAGTGGGCTGAAATGCCCTACCAAGGCAGAGGGGGTGCTATCCGGCCACCCCTCCATAGGCCTCAAGTTCCCCGCAACCCATAGCAGGAACAAACCAAGGAGGAAGAGATCAAATCTTTTGATGCATATAAAGCGCTGCTAGAGCGCTTAGAGTCTATGGAGACCAAGACTTATGGGCCCCAAAAGCCCACTTTATGCCAGCTCCGTAGTCACCCTGTGCATCCGTCAGTGCTGGCACCCCCATACCCTGAACACTTTAAACTACCCTAGTTGGCAATATTTAGAGGGGAGGAGGATGCCCAAGAGCACGTGACTAGATTCTTGAGCCAATGCTTTGGCATTCAGGACAATGATGCTTTGTTGCTAAGAACATTTATAACCACGTTCGTAGGCCCTACCTCGGATTGGTTCACTCAGTTGCCAAAGCATAGCATCAGTAACTTGGATCAGCTAGTGGACGCGTTCCTCGAATGCTTCACCTTCAACACCAAGAAGAAGGCATCACTAAGCGACCTAGCTAGCCTCAGGCAGTATGAGGAAGAAACCATGGTGGCTTATGGAAATCGATGGAGGACATTGCTTTCAAAGCTGCCCTACCTCCCTCCCATGGCCGACCTGACCCAAATGTTCTCAAAGAGCTGTTTGAGGTCGATCTCCATGCTATTGTAGCTGCAACAATATGCCACTCTTGAGGAAGCCCTGGCGCAAGCCAGAATCATTGAGGAGATCAAGATACAGGATGGCGAGATTGCCAAGCCATGAAAGAAAGAGTGGCCTAAAAATGCCAAAATAGGGACCACGCAACCGAAACCCACTACGGTCAATCAGGTTGCTATAAACATACCAAAGCCTACACAAGCAACATAGCCCCAAAAGGCTAACTATCAGGTGGTCCCTCTTGACAGTTATGAAAGAGAAAATCATCGACAAGAGCAAAATCAGTAGCATCACCCTAGGCGACAATTCACACCCTTTACAGAGTCTAAAGACTCCTTGTTTGACCATTTGTCAATGGCAAACTTGATAAACCTGCCAGAGAGTCGACCTGTAGACCCCAACATGCCAAAACCCAAAGGTTATAGGGAAGACTTGTACTGTAGGTTTCACCGACAGAAGGGACATGATCTTTATGCATGTTGGAAATTTAAAAGCTTAGTGCAAGACCTAATAGACAACAAGACGCTAGTGGTGGATAATCCCGTAGCACCAAACAACCAATAGATGGAGGTCTTCAAAGACCCCTTACCTACCCATGATGCGTAGGCAAAAACCCTACAAGTCAATGAGGTGACATAGAATTGCCCCATGCAGGGGTATGTAGGGATGATAAGCATCGTGACTAGGAACAAGAGGTACCCAAGCACAGCTGCCCTCACTGTAGCTACAGGAGAGGTTCCATCAATGTCACAACCTCAACAACACCCTACACAACCTCCTCTGCCTAGACCAGTGGCCACGATTCAGACCAAACTTACCCAAAGTTTGAGGACCATGTCGGCTAGGCTCTCCATTTATGAGCTCATACAACAATCATCACCCCATCGGGAGGCTCTAATGGAGATACTAAAAGCCATCGAGCTGCAGCCCCATGAAGCAAACTCTTTCAACAACTTCGTGGGACATGTCAAATGATGCACCGAGCCAGTCATCACCTTTAGAGAAGATGAGCTAAAATCAGTGACTGGTGACATGGCGGATCCACCCTTGCACGTCATTGCATGGGTCAACGGGATTCCATATAAGAGGGTGTTGGTGGACACTGGCTCATCCAGTAATATAATTACAATAATGGCATTGAAACACCTAAAGTTGCCAGCATCTCACATCGTGGCCTCCACCTATACTCTACGAGCATTCAATGATGCGATATGCTCGATGGTTGGCACAATTGTCCTGCCCATCCAGGTGGGACAAAAGACTATTCCTACATTGTGCCACATCTTGGAAGGTGAGATGGCCTATAATATCTTGTTGGGCTGGCCTTGGATCAGGGACATGAAGTGTGTCCCTTCGATAGCCCACCAATGCCTAAAGTACACATTCGAAGGGCAAGTGCATGTAGTCCCGATGGACTTAGAACCCTTCAAGTATTGCAATGTGGTACAGCTAATGCCGTAATCGACCCTTCCATCAACACATTTGGATTTTTAGTTGAATCCATCTAAATAGGGTCTGATTCCGCATACATCCCCATTGTTAAGTCCATCAAACCCCCAATCGGGTCCATCTTCATCATCTGGTCCTTCACCAATGATGCCACCTACGATGGCCACACCGAAGGACAATGGGAAGAAACCCCTGGAAGAGGCACCACCATCAGTCTCAACCATCTCTACCGAGGAGATGCCTAGCCGAATGGAAGTCGAGATGCCTAGTTCACCCGACATGGAGTGGACTCAGGAAGAACTCCCATTCCCTCCCCCTCAACCGCCAACAATCACCATTGAGATGGCCAATACGGGCCTGGGGGAGTATCTAGTATGGAACATTGTAGCAACACCCGCAATTGAGTCCATGCAGGACATGGGGAGACCTCGCCTCCCCATCGGTACTATTGTTCCTCTAGGCTACCCACCAAATCAGACAAACTTTGTATATGGGGGCCTCGATAATGGCATTGAACCTTACATGCAAGAAGAAGAAGATGAAGAGCCCTTTGCTGAGGACGTCAACTATTTGTCCAACCCAGACTTCGCTTTGAGATATCTTGGCCAATGCAATTGGCATGGATATGGGTTGGGCAGATATGAGCAAGGAGTGCACGTTCTTTGCCAACCAAGATATCAGATGCCATACGACAAGTCAGGAGTAGGGTTCAACCACCCTCTACCCCTAGACATCTTGGTAGAGAACATGCAAGGCCTAGGGATAGGCAACAAGGATGGGTTGGCATTAGATCCATATGCCAATCCTAACACAACATATACATTGGGGGATTATCTCCCATTGTTGACAACACACCTTGTTGACCTTAATAACCCCATCCCTTTGATCGAGAAAGGAGAAAGTTCGAGAACTCACTTACAAGAGGGATATAGACAAGGTCAGGAAGGATCTTTCGAAAGATGAGTAGAGTATGAGGTAGCACCATGGGACCCTTTCGAATCGGATAGCAATCACTCACAAGTGACCCCCATGGATGACTACCAAGAAATCCTCTTGGCAATGTTCCCTTTGGATGCTCCAATCGAGCAAGTGCCACCTCAAGAAAATTAGGTCCCCCCATAGAGAGCGGAACAACCCCGATGGGACCAGATCAATTTGCTCGAGCAGGACGAGCCTCACATGTCGCAAATAGTTATCGAAGCCAACGAAGGCCTGTGGATCTCCGACAATGATTATGAAGATGAAACTGAGATGGCATATCTCAATCATATGCGGCAGCAACAATACCCCATGGATATTGATGACATGTTTGAACAATTAAACATGGGGCCAAGGCATAGGTGGCACCTAAACCCAACACAGTTGGACCAAGTGTTGCATCCACCACTTTGGGCATACAGAGAGCACCTTCCACCCAGAGACCCTATAGAGTTATCAGTGCCAAGGGTAGACCCTATCCTTCTATCCACACATAGGGCCGATCCATTTGTGCCAATACCCCCAGAGCTAGATCCGGAGCACAAAAATCATCAAGGATGTCCGAGTCACCACCCCCATGGTAATGGAGACCAAAATCATTTCATCAACATGATCTCCATTGACTTAACCACCCCCATCCGCAATCCAGCCGATCCAGCATGGTCATTGTATCTAGACCTAGATGCCATAGACTGGGATCACGTTAATTCACCACCATCCCCATCGAGTACTGGCCTTGCGGTGAGATGCTTCATTTCACCCCAGGACCAACTCAGGATATCTTCCATGCTGAAGAGGGACCCAAAGTTCCTAACGTAGATCTGAATTTAGCGAATGATATCCACTTGATCCCAACTCCACACCAGTTGGAGGATGGGTCCCACATGTCAGTCGAGGAGACGACTGACGTAGACATCGGCTCTGATCCAATGAATCCATAGATCATCAAGCTGGGGGTAAGTCTATCCCTCAAAGAGCAAGCTGACTACATTGCCCTTCTCAAAGAGAAGAAGGAGGTTTTTGCATGGTCCTACAAAGACATGTCGGGGCTAGACCCGTAGCTAGTCATGCATAATCTAACGCTTGATCCGACAGTCAAGCCAGTTAAGCAAAAACTATGTAAGATGCACCCAAAAGTGGCCTTAATGGTCAAATATGAATTACAAAAGTTGTTGGATGCACAGTTTGTCATCTACGTGGATTACCCACCATGGTTGTCCAACATGGTGCCCATCAAGAAGCCTGATGGGAGGATTCGCATATGCACCAATTTTTGAGATCTAAACAAAGTGAGTCCTAAGGATGATTTCCCCTTGCCTAGCATCGATGCATTGGTAGATGCTACAGTAGGCCATGAAATGCTATCCCTCATGGATGGTTTCTCGAGATACAATCAGATTCGTATCAATCTCGAGGACCAACTAAAAATGGTGTTCACAATGCCTTGGGGGACATTTTGTTATAAGGTCATGCCCTTTGGCCTTAAAAATGCTGGCGCCACCTACCAACGTGCCATGACATACATCTTCCATGATCACATGCATAAAACTTTGGAAGATTACATGGATGATTTGTTGGCCAAATCTCTTTTGCGCCCAGATCATCTCGATGACTTAAGCAAGATCCTCGATCGCCTCATCGAACACAAAGTCAGACTAAACCCCAAGAAGTGCGTATTTGGCATCACATCTAGAAAACTCTTGGGTTTCATAGTCTCAAAATGAGGCATCGAGGTGGATCCACATAAAGTCAAGGCAATCCTTGAAATGCTCCCCCCAACTACCATCAAGCAGCTCAGAAGCCTGTAGGGAAAGGTCACGTCAATCAAGCGCTTCATAGCGCAGCTATCTGACAAGTGCCGACCCATGAATAAATTATTGCACAAGGGGGTAGCATTTCATTGGGATGACGAGTGCCAGTAAGCCTTCGATGACATTAAACAATACTTGGCTTCATCGCCAGTATTGGCACCACCTAGACCAGGAGTGTCATTCTATTTATACATCTCAGCTACTAAGGTGGCACTGGGCGCCATGCTAGCCCAAAAAAATGAACTACACAAAGAACAGGCTACTTACTATCTTAGCCGCACCCTAGTCAGTTATGAACTTAACTATGCATACGTTGAGAAGCTATGCTTGGCAGTGGTGTTTGCTACCAAAAAGCTATGCCATTACATGTTGAGCAACATGACGTATGTTGTGTCTAAGGAGAATCCATTGCGGTACATGATGAGTCATACTTATCATAGTAGCCGCACGGTGAAATGGATCATGTTGTTGATGGAGTTTGACATCGAATTCATTGGACAGAAGTCCATCAAAGGTCAAGTCATCACCGATCAACTAGCAGAGGCTCCTCTCGAAGATGATCAACCTCTGACCATAGAGCTACCCGATGATGGGGTCTTCCATGTCTCAGAATCGCCAGATTTTGATGAGCCTGAGTCACAGGCCGACATAACCCTATTTTTTGATGGTTCTAAATGTGAGCAAGGGGGTGGCACGGGAATCATATTCTTCACACCGCAAGGGGCTCCAATGCCTCTATCATTTAAACTTGATTTCTCGTGCACCAATAACAATGTAGAATATGAAGCCTTGCTCATAGGTCTTCAGACAACAATCACCATGAACATCAAATGCTTGAACATCTTTGGTGATTCGCTGTTAATCGTCAACCAAGTGAAAGGGGTATTCCAATGTAAATGCCTAGTTCTATAGGCCTACAAAGCCCTTGTGGATAAATTCTTGGAAAATCTTGAATGGTACGACATCGAGGCACTCCCTCGATCATCGAATCATTTTGTGGACACTATGGCCTCCTTGGGGTCACTAATCCTGCAAGACCCTTTTGGTGAGATGACAACCATTCAAGTCAAAACACTATCGCAATCCATGATGGAGCGTGCAAGCTCTGACTTAACGCCAGGAATCCACCTGATCCAGATTGAACCATCTCAGGATAGGTTCTCTCGAATCCATGATTGTCTGAATCAAGCCAACTGGGGGTCCTTGTTCTCCCCTATTCCCCTCAATAGCAACACAATGCTATTCTTACAGGTTCTTTCCCGCTCAGCTTTTGCTAGGGATGAACTTCAAGAGGGATTGGTTGTTCATACCATCGAGGCTTCTGATCAGCAGGATTGGTACACACCCATAAGAGACTACCTCAAGCTAGGTAACCTCCCACTTGGATTGACGCATGCCGCAAAAATATCATTCAAATAGAAAGTGGCAAAACATGTCTTGCTAGGAGACATTTTGTACCATCGAAGCTACGAAGGAATCCTCCTCCATTGCTTGGACCAGCAGGAGTCCACTTGGGTGATCACCCAAGCGCACGATGGTACATGCGGTGGCCACTTCAGTGGTATGGCCATCGCAAAGTGCATTCTTTGCATGGGCTATTATTGGCCATATTTAGAGCGAGATTGTTGTGCGTATGTAAGGAAGTGCGTGAAGTGTCAACACCATGCTAATTTGACACATGTACCTTCTCAGGCCTTGCAGTCGATCCAATCGGCTTGGCCATTCTCATAGTGGGGCTTAGATCTAATCGGAAAGATCTCCCCTATGTCATCAGGCCATCACACGTTCATCATAACGGCCATAGAGTACTTCACCAAGTGGGTGGAAGCAATTTCGCTTACCTCTACGACTGGAACCCGCATTGCGGAGTTTATTTTACATAACATCATATGTCATTTTGGTATTCCATCCAAGATCATCTCGGATAATGGGACGTCCTTCAAGAACAAAGACGTGCATGCTTTGACAATAAAGTACAAAATTTAGCATAGTTTTTTGACACCTTATTATCCGTAGGCAAATGGGCAAGCAGAGGCGTCAAACAAAATGCTAGTTGCCATCCTCAAAAAGATAGTCATAGATAGTCATAAGGATTGGCACATTCAAATACCACTTGCTCTTTGGGCTTATCGCACTAGCATTCGGATGCCCACTAGGGCAACTCCATTTTCATTGGTGTATGGCTCCGAGGCAGTCATGCCTCTCGAGTTGGAAATTCCTTCCCTATGCATATCAATGCAAGAGTTCATCGATGATGACACTACGTGGCAGGCCCGGTTAGACCAGCTTACGTTGCTTGATGAATGATGCGTCAATGCTCTCGAGCATTTGCGTATCTACCAAGAGTGACTTAAGAAAGCATACAACATGAAAGTTCACCTGAGGGACTTTCAGGTTGGTGACCTGGTCTTAAAAGAGAACCAACAAAACTCTAACTTGCCGCCCCATCTAAGGGACAAGTTCATGGCAAACTGGTTAGGTCCTTATGTAATTGATAGTAAAATAGGACCTGGAACATACCGGCTAGCCTCTCTTGATGGAATCAAGGAACTAGAACCCTTGAACATCAGTCATTTGAGGCCATTCCATATTTAAGAGAGACATAGCCCAACCAAAAAGCTCCAAGGATTCCCATAATCGCTTGGTCAACCCCAAAAATGCCCCAAAGGTGCCCATAAACCCTTTGGTCAAACCAAAAGCCCAAGATTTAAGCTCCAAGGATTCCCACAATCACTTGGTCAACCCCAAAAATGCCCCAAAGGTGCCCATAAACCCTTTGGTCAAACCAAAAGCCCCAAGGATTCCCATAATCGCTTGGTCAACCCCAAAAATGCCCCAAAGGTGCCCATAAACCCTTTGTCCAAGATTCACTTGGTCAAACCCCAAAATGCCCCAAAGGTATCCTATAAACCCTTTGGTCAAACCAAAAGCTCCAAGGATTCCCACAATCGCTTGGTCAACCCCAAAACACCCCAAAGGTATCCATAAACCCTTTGGTCAAACCAAAAGCTCCAAGGATTCCCACAATCGCTTGGTCAACCCAAAATGCCCCAAAGGTGTCCATAAACCCTTTGGTCAAACCAAAAGCTCCAAGGGTTCCCACAATCACTTGGTCAAAAACAAATATTCAAAAACAAAACAAAAACAAAAGATAATCAAAAATAACAAAAAAATTGCATCTCACTTCCATGCATACTCTTAAAAATCAAAACACAAAAAAATATAGCTGCATTAGGCATCGCATACATACATTGCACATTTGTTGATCATACAAGTCAAAGGCACCATAGACTGTAATTACGGGCAATTCCATCATTCTCCACATTTTTCCACTTTGAAAATAATTCAGCAAAAATAAACGCCATTCACATTTTTCACAATATCATAGTCAGTTGTCTTCTAATGTATCTAGGGTTTTCACCATTCAGCTGTCATTAGATTTCTAGCCAAAAACTGTACAAAGTCAGACAGATTTTACAAAGGTAGAGTTCTACTTGGATCACACCTTGTTACGTAGCATCCCAACACAAGCTAAAACACATTAAAAAAATTCCCAAGTTGTGTAAACGAAAGATGAAACCTGCAAAGCAATCCAGGATACCATACAGTGAAAAGGTTATCTTGCTCATCCCCCTATGCGAATGACCCCAAGAATGTTGAGAGTTGGCAAAAGGACAAGCATCTTCCCTACCCAATTCCCCAAAATCCCCAAATTCTCAAAGGATTGCAAAAATTCAAAATTCAAACTCCAAAGTTTGATATCCAAACCCCTCAAAGTGCATACATCAAAAAGCACAAGCAATAGTGATTCTCATCACTCAATATCTAAATCCCTTGCTCAAAAAAAAAAAAAACAAAAATAAACAGTGATTTTTATCACTATATAAGAGCAAGTATCCCAATACAATTAAAGAAAAGAAGGGAGTCGAACTTGAATCCCTGGAACTCTCAGCATTCGAAAGGTCATGAGGTGATCCTCAGTATCGGTTTGGTGGATAGCCTATCGGTCACTAGTGGCAAACCTCCCGCATGATGATATATCTATCACATTAAATTGTGTGTAGATCAATGTTTGCATGTGGATGAGCTAGCTTATGGTATCCTAGATGGCACCATAGATTAATCTTACTAAATACAACAAAGGAGTTAGTGGAGCTAATTAGGTGATCCTCAATACAGGTTTGGTTGACAGCCTATCTGGCACTGGCGGTATCCTGACAAATACCACATGAACAAACTCAATTGCACACACAAGGATGCAAAATAACTTGGTCAAACTCAAGTCTGATTCATACCTTATTCAAAAGTCTTGTAAGATAAAAGTACAGTCTTGGCTAGTTAGTTAAAACATCTGAGTCTCAGAAAACCTTAACTACATTCTAAACCAACTGTGATACATTCCATTATTACATCACCATCAAAAATATATACAAAACAAAAAAAAATCTATATCATACAAAGTCATTTCATAAAGCAATCACCTAGTACAAAAGGCCAGTAAGTCCTATACAGTCTATGGTGCCACCGCCAAATATCAACAACTCAATTCATCCATTCCATATGCATATCATATAAATTAGAAACATTCACATTCACAATAACATATGCATACATCAATGTAAATACATGTGCATAAAATCAAACCATAACAAGTGTATAAACACAAAGAAAGTCATGTATATATATCATCAAAAAGGCCCTCAGGCTACAATAAAATGGTCCTCGAACCTCACCAAAAAAAGCAAAAACTCAAAAACCCCCAAGCCTAGGGCGTCGGCCACCATGATCACGCAGGATCGGTGCGACGAGAACTACCCCCAATGGTGTGGGTCCTATGGGACCTCTCAGGGTGGTTGTTGCTAGCCCCCGCATCATGCCCACTAGCGCCCCCCTCATCCAACCACCTACGATGAGAAGATGTTGACTACTCAGTATCATTGTCTCTCATTCGGCATGAAGATCCACCTCCAAGGAGCTCAGGTAACCGCCCATCGAGGCGGATAATCTCTACCTCCAACTCCATCCGATGCCGAACCAAATCCATCTCCCACCGATGGTACACGCCAATGCATCATCGCGATCGCCAACTGAGTTCGTAGGAGATCCCTCTCCCATGAAGCATCTATGTCCCCATCCCATCGATGGTACGTAGCCAATGCATTCTCCCACTCTCCAACTGAGTCCATAGGAGATCCCTCTCCTGTAGAGCATCCCCGAGCTCCTCATCCCATCTCCAAAGTAGATCCTCCAATCATGCTATCTCAGCATGATGCCTCACCTCCATACCCTCTAGGACTGCCTGAGGCATAGGCATATCCGGGATGGCAGGCTACTCCGCTCCCACTGCTCCGGGACGTCCTACATATCTAGCTGCTCCGAAATCCCAAAATCATCCCCCCAAAGCTATCAACCTCCACCATGTCCGCATCCTCGAGCGGAGCCCCCCAACCCTCTCCCGATGCCTCTGCACCCTCCCCACCTACTGCTACCACCTCTGGACCTCCTAGAGGCCCCTCGCCCCACCATCACCGCATCGTCCACCACTGGTCATACTCTGTAGTCACCCCGACATTGTCCACATCAGGGACATCGATCACTGCATCCGACTCCTCACCCAATGGCTCAATGATCGGCCAGGCCAGAGTCCTCTCATCGCCCCGACATCGATAGATCAAGGGCTCACCAGGCAATCCCTAGCGCACCCCAAACTATCGCGTCACCCGAACGTACGGGAAGTACTCCTGCTCGGTCCCATGCCGCCCGATCAGCCATCTCCCCCTACGCACCCACCGGAGCCACTCTCCAACCTCAAGCCAAGCTAGACAGTCCCGATATGGATGCCAGAACACATCCCCTAGAGCAAGACCCACAAAGGCATCAACATAGTGCCCTACGACACCTGCCCACCATTGACTCTACCCCTGCTCCTCGGACCTCCACCACAGAGCCGCATACCCTATCTCCCTATCCACCATCTCTACCCGAGTAGTCCATGAAAAACCCTATGGCCTCTCCACAGCTATGTGTTGCCATCCCCAGCACTACAATAGGTAGCTGCATCCAATCCCCTTTCACCTTTAACAAGGACCTCGTACAACTCATCATAGAGTTATGCCAGTAGTGTCTGACCCCACCTCATAATCAATGGCTCTGAGGTTGGACACTCAACCAATCTAAAAACTACCTCCAATAGGTTCCATGAGAACCTCACACCTGAGGAGTCAGGAAGCAGCATGTTGGAGATGAGGGTCATCAGTAATGCATGCCTCACCCCCAACACGCCCTTCTCCAACCACCACCATACCAAAATACCACCAATCAGGCAATCCCCCTCTGCCCTCTCCACCGGACTATCCACCCCCATCTCCACCCCATGCCCGAAGCACCATGTCAGCATCGCCATCCGCTGATCACGTGGAGTAGTCCGAATAGGAAGCCCATCTATCAAAATCCATAGAATCCGATAGACATCCTCAAGAGTCACCATCATCTCCCCTATTGGGAGATGAAAGGTATTGGTGCAGGGATCCCATAAGCTGATCAAGTAGTCAGATATGCTCGATCCCCCACCACAGGCTCTAACCGAGTCACATGCTTGAGCCCGAGGGCATCAAGCCAATCCTAGTCCACCATAGTCAGCGCCTCCCATGCCTTCGAAAATACCGTCGACACACGGTACCGGCTCTTCACCACCTGAAAATCAAAAACAACACAAAAACATTAAAAACATGAAAGAAAAAAATTGTACAACAAAAACATTTAATAAACTAAAACATTTGATAAATGTACAACAAAAACATTAACAACATGTACCATACAAACATTCAAAAAATCAAATAAACAATGCAATGCAAAAAAAAAAAAAAAAAAAAAAAATACAACATTTGTCAGTTACCTAGGGTTTCTAACTTTAGTTCAAACTGATAAATAAAAAACAAAAAAACACATTTGTCAGTTACCTAGGGTTTCTAACTTTAGTTCAAAATAAAAAAAAAAAAACAAATTCAAAATAAAAATTTGTCAGTTACCTAGGGTTTTTAACTTTAGTTCAAACTGATAAATAAAAATACAAAAACAAAATAAAACAGTTTAACCTAGGGTTTTCATCCTAGTCTAAACAATAAAAATACAAAAAACAAAGTAAAACACTTTAACCTAGGGTTTTCATTCTAGTGTCAAACTAAAAATACAAAACACAATAACAAAAGTTTTCATTACCTAGGGTTTGAACCTTAAGTTTAAAACAAAAAAAAAAAAAAAAAACACACACAAATAGTTTTCAGTTACCTAGGGTTTAACCTTAGTCTAAACTGATAAAAAATAGAAAACAACATAAAAACAATTTTTTTAAGCTAAGTTTTCGATCTTAGTTTAAACTAGGGTTTTCTTTTTAGTTTACAACAAAAACAAAATAAACATGGTTTCAACTAGGGTTTCGATCATAGTTCTAACAAAGCAATACAAAGCACAAATTCAAACAAACAACAAACATTAAACTAGGGTTTTTATTTTTAAATCGAAAAACAAAATACAAAAGAAAAGAATTGTGGTTTTAAACTATAAAACAAAACAAGCAAAATAAAGAGAAGGGGCACTTACCGGTCTCGCTTCGGCTCTGCCACTTGATGATCCGATCCATGAACTCATGGTGTCCGAGAAATCCGACAGCGCTCCGCTACGCGAACTCGACCTCCTCCTCCTCACAACTCCAAATCGCGGAAAAACAAAGTGCAAATGAGCCCAAAACCTAGTTTTGGCCCTTAAATAGGCTTTTAGGCCTGTAATCGTTCCACCCTAGGATGAGCACTCTAGTTAGCACTCGTCCCACCCTAGGACGATTACAAAACTGGTATTCATCCCACCCTGGGATGATTACAGAGCAAGAAAATCAAAAACAACAAAAACTGCACCAAAATGCAAAAAAAATAGCAATAAAATTGCCAAATAAGAGTGCTTTTGCACTTCGAAGGCCCCCCCCCAGATATTTACTCAGAAATTTCATCCCCAAAACTACATCACAAAAAGGGTCCAAACCCACCCAAAAATAGCAATAACATTGCCGAACAAGGCGCCTTTGCACCTGAAATTCTTGGCATGCAAAATAGATGTCGGGGTCACAAATCCTCACTATCCTACTCCCTAAGAAGGCTACCATAGCCGGACCGCTCCACGGGAGGACGGATTTTCAAGAATTTCATCCCCAAACAACGTCACAAAAAGGGTCCAAACCCACCCAAAAATAAGCAATAACATTGCCGAACAAGGTCGCCTTTGTCCTCCTTCTTGGCATACAAAATAGACGTCGAGGTCACAAATCCTCACTATCCTACTCCCTAAGAAGGCTACCATATCCGGACCGCTCCACGGGAGGATGGATTTTCGAGAATTTCATCCCCAAAATACATCACAAAAAGGGTTAACACCCACCAAAAATAGGTCAAATTGTTGGGAAACTGCATAAGCATTCAATGAAAAACAATTGAAGGCACCCTTACAAAAGTCATCTTGGGTCAAGCGACTCATCACTTTTCTCATGTCGATCATTCCCTCATCGATTCGTCGCTTGAGGGGGTAGTCACACTTAGTCACCAATCAACAAATACACACCCAATCAAGGAAATGGCATGCATTCAAAGAATCATTGACAAAGACAATCACGCTCCTGCTTGGGGCAGCAAACAAGCAATAATCACAAGCTGATCAAACACTTGGCATTCTAGAATCATGAACTCAAGGTTCCCATAGACAAAAGGTTGCGCCCTTTGCCTATTCATGACTGAACAATGTCCAAGATCAAGTAACACCTCACCAAAAAAGGTTAACACTTGAATTAAGCTCCTTAGCTCGTCAGAAGCAAGGATTCAAGAATGCATGCCCTTTCCATACTTGGGGCATCAAAATTTGGTTAGGTTACTGAGAAACCCTAATCATTAGTGCTTTGGTTATCTATTTTTGCTCAAGCACTATGCCACACAACGCATCCCAAAAAGGGGCATCTGTAGACACCAAAACAACACCAATCCGATTATGTGACGACAAGCACTGATCGAATTGGCATACACAGCCCCTAGGGCAGCCCCCAGAGGTTAAAAAGTGGTCCTAACCACTCCCACAATAGTTTTGGAAGGTCAGAGGTCAATTTGGCACCTTTTAGGCACCTTGCTCCTTATTCGTTCCTCCCTGGGATGATTACAAACTGGTATTCGTCCCACCCCGGGACGATTAGCAGTATTCGCTCCAGGGTGGGGCGAATAGCAAGTTTGATGGGAAAAAGGTCAAACCTTGACAAATGGCAGCTCAGATCCACCACTTAACTCCTCCTTCAATGCATGGAGTGCGAGTGAGCATTTTTGAGCTCAAAGAGGCAGTCATAGGGGCAGTCATGGAGCCCTTAATCAGGGAGGAATCTTCTTCCCCATGGCAAGGCATGATGGCCAAGTGGCGCCTCTGCATGCTCATTCACAAGAGACCCTCAGGTCTATAAAATGGTGAGTCTTCTCACCCCAAAAAAAGGATAGAGCAGGAGCATTTGGAGCAACGGAGTGCTGTCGAATTACATCCTCACCCATCGTTTGTGCTTCTTACATCCTTGATCTCTCTTTTGGAAGGGAGGTTATTGGGTGATTATTGGAAGCGCAATCCGGACCCAAAACCCAAACATTTGGCCACAATACCCCACCCAATTTGCTGACACAACCCCATAAGAGGTTTTGGACCCATCCCAAGTGGATTGGTGCCGAAATCGAGCCCCAAACGGTGGGCGTCCTGCCCCTGGGTGCCCCCTGCATCATGCAGTCCTAATCGCCCCACCCCGGAGTGATTAGAAATCTATGGTAGATTTCCCTACTATTTCTTTTGCATTTGATTCTAGGTCATCCATATATGCTGTCATTTAAATTTCATGTCATTTGGATGAGTTTTGACTGTGCTTTCAATGTTTCTCGCTTTCACTAACATACAGGGAGCATCATCGGATACAGGGTGATCGAGGCAGAATATGCAAAATCCGACCATCTGGGTCATCCCAAAATGCCCCGTTTTGTCTAACCCCAACTTTGCAGGTGTTTTGGAGGCCCCTGGATGGGACATTTAGGAGGTCACCTACTGACATTTTATGACAGTCCTAATCGTCCCACCCCGGAGCGATTAGAAATATGTGGCAGATTTCTTGACTGTTCCTTTTGCAGTGTGTTCCTGGTAATGTTTTCTTGCTTCTATCAAATTTTTAGCTCATTCTGATATGTTTTAGTTATCATTTTAATTATTTTATGCATGCATCAACCGTAGGCCTTGGGGATCGCATGTTTCCCTCCATCCGCAGGTGCTACTAACCGTTTACTATTTCTCTGAACGTAGGATCCCGACACCGGAGGGGCAGCAAGGAACTATAGACGCACTCACGCAAGCGGCGATGACGTTTGGTCCGCCCATTTTCAATGTGGGCACGCGGAAGATCCCAAAGGGGAATATCTCATTTGTGGTGTAACAAAACTATGTCCGACGCTCCCAGCCCCTGAAAAGGGAGGAGACGCATTGTAACCCGATCTCGAGAAAATTAATAAAATAAAGGGCTGCACTTTTACATTTTCTTTAAATCTCATTTCAATTCGTTTGTTTTCCCTCTTTTCATGCATTCTCGTTCGTAGGACTTAGCGTTACATTTCCCTTTTGTTTGCTTTCGTATCCTCGTGCTTTCACCAAGAGTGCAAGGAGATGTCCAGGAACAAGAGCCACAAAATCCACCACGAAGTATTCAAGAACAACAACAACTAGGACCTCAATATTTTGTAGGTGCTGTTAGAAAATATACCATGACAAGTAGAATCTCTCAACATTTTTTTGATTATGTTATGTCTACATGGGTAAGTAAGTTGTCAGACTGATATTTCCTCGCACTTCATTATAGTTGGAATCCTCCACATTGGAAGTGGGTCATTATAGTTGGAATCCTCCGCATTGGAAGTGGGTCATTACGTAAGCAAATGAGAATTACAAAATAATATTAGCATGGGTTTCTAAAAAGTCCTTCCCGTTAGAAAATATTTGTCCTCAAAGTTGAAGATGATGGGATTCTGTATTATTAAAACTTATTATTTTAACAAAAATAATTATTTTATAAATTTTAAAATATAAATAAGTTTTATTATATTTAACTTTTTTATATGGTTTGAAATAAGATTTATTGAATGAGAGATTAAAACTATAATGTTTTATATAAAAATTATGTTATGTTTAATTTTAATATTTATTACATTCTTTGCCCTTAAATTTATCATTCTTAGAAAAAATTAAAATCTAATTTCTCCTAGATAAGATAACTATCAAATTTATAATTCTTAAAAAAATATATAATTTAATTTTTTCTAAATAAAATAGCTAATAAATAACATTATTTATTAAATTTTAATATAAAAAATTATAACTATAAAAATCCAAATGTTATAATACCACTTTCTAAATTAACCACTACACTATTTATATATCTAAAACAATTTCAACTAAAAATATTCTAACTAATCCCATTTTTTGTAATTATGGATTCTATCCATAATAATATTTTACTATCCTCTTTTTCCTTATATTGCTCTCTAACTAAATACCGACACATTGTAGATTACTATCAGGCAATAATAAAACACATAGTTTATAATATTTTATAGTTTTCATGTAACATCAAATGATTTTGATATTTTTATCACTTTGAAAGGGAAGACATAAAGTAGAATTGACCTTTTATAGGTTGGTGATGCCTAAAGATTTATTATTTTTGATGAAAAAATATTTATATTAATGAAATAATGTCTAATCATACAAAAAAATAGTAGGTGAGGTTAGCACACCTAGTAAACCAATACACTAACCACTGTGGTTAAGAGTATACAAGAGTGTTAGAAACAATCCAGAAATAACCAGATAAAAACCACCAAAATAATTTCAAAAATGCAATCATGAAGAAAGGAGCCCATAAATCACTACTAGATGGAAGGCCTAAAGTTTTCTTCCATATGGTCATAAGTCCATCCAATGGTTGAAGAAGCCTAAGCCCCCCATCCGCCAGTAGTAGTATATAGGTCTATGTATTTGGTACAATTTCACCCCAACTAGAGGCATCATATTCATTAGGAGTGTAACAAACCCCATTCGTTACTCCTTATCCACATAATTTTTTATTTTTATTTTTTTATAAATTGTTCATGTGGCAATGACCTAATCCATAACCTAAGATACACATATTCTATTTGGATTGTATTTTTCAAGGCATATAGCTTCAAGAGCTATAGAGACTTGATCAGAGTCTCCTTAAGTAGAAGTGATCAGCTTCTACGAAATCCTCATACCCCTCTTGGTATGAGTATGATGGCCAAGAATACTGGTTTCATTCCCTTAAAGGGAAAAATCACCACTTGGCCCACCAAGACCAGTGAATGCCTTAAATATGGAGAACCCCACCAAGGGTAAACCATCATAGATGGAATAACCACACCTATGATTATTCCTATGTATTAGCTCCAATCCAATCCATATAGAAAGGAGTTATAAGACTATTGTATCACTATTGTGATATGAATCCATGGAACATATGTCTTTGATCCTCCTATTACACCCTTGATTAGGCAATCCTTCTAATGAATTTCTTTTAAATGGACAATACTAGTCCCATGTAAATTTAATCCTTTAGTGTATAGTGGAGGATCTATCTTGGTTTGTGAATCAAGGTCATAGTGTCCTCTTGAGAGTGTTATTCCACAATATGTTTTCAACTAAACCATATTGAGTGCATTTAATCCATGAAGCAAGATTCATTACATCATGTCCTTAGGTTTAAAGCATTATACAAAATCTTATTTTTAGACGGATTTGTGTTCCATTCAAGAATAAGGATATAATGTGTAAATCCAATTTTCCCCTTAAGGTTTGGTTTCTATATCATGAGTATAAATGGTATTGCATATCATTAATTACCCCTTAATGTTATAGTGAAAATTAGACAAATGCCATTGAACCATTAACACATTACATAACATCCATCCAACACATGAGATTGTTCTACTAAAATAAACCATTATTACAAAAAGAATGAGACAATCGAATTACATTAAATTATCAACATGATGGAATTTGAGCATACTTTATAGCAACCAAACATATCTAACCCAATGCAAATTTAGCATATATCATAGTGCATAAAATAAACATTATATCTTAAATCATTTTTATTTGAGCATAAAGACAACATCCACAAAATATAATGAATTATACCACAAAATTAAAGTAACACCAAGATTTATCCTAGGAATCCCTGACAGGAAAAACCCAGCCTCCAAAATACTTCTTCCTATTTTTCATAAACTTAAATGGTGAACTTTACAATAATAGCAGGGCATCTGCCGACCCCTTATTCTTCAATATATAGGTCAAGTATACAAAAACTCTTTTTGAACTATTGATGTAATTAAGTGATCACCCAATCCCTTATTATAAAATTCACAATACCATTAAGGAATCACTAGTTCCTAAGACATTTATCATCTTATAGTTTTCATGAAAAGTCATTGGATCATATTTTGGAGATATCGTATTTCAAGGAAACTCTATAAATTCTCTCAAGAATAAATCTCTACATTCATTCTTCATAATTGTCACAAATTCAATGAATTAAATTCCCATACCTTTAATTCATGATAGCCTTTTTCTAAAAATTGGTACACAAAGTTTGCCCTATAAAGAATGTATTTCATTAAAACATATCATGACAATATCTTATCAAAAGTTAAGATTTCCAATTTCATTCTTTCGGATTGATAAATATTTAATCCTTACTTCTCAAATTAAGGTCCCATTCCCTTAATCTATTTGGTTTAATATCTCGACTTGAATCAAAGTCTTTTTGATTTAATCCATAGTTTTTAAGTGAGATTATTTTATTCATTAGAATAGTATTTATAGTCTTATTTCCTTTTACTGCAACGCTTCTAGTGAATTGGTAAGATAAGATTACCTAGTTTGCCTTCCATAATAAGAGGTAAAGGAAATCACAAGTTAAATCCACTAGTTAGAATGTTACTTTTCTAGGGATTCTGAAATTTTAGATTCACCTATTAATTTGACCTTTGAACTAATGGTATGGTCAATTTTTTTTTTTTTTTAATACATGTAGGTCCTATAACACTATGGGTGTAAGGGAGCTCACACCCAACCCGTGCTACAGTAACCCCGAGGGACCCATCACATAACTTCGACCCAATTGGAGTATTACCAAGAGTCTTATCCCTTCGAGACTTTACCATAGGGCATCTTCCTGATTGAGGCGCGGGTAATTTTGATGGTTTATGATGTTTGTTGGTGTGGGTAGATCTAAATAACACAACCCTCCCTAATCTGAGGTGCATCATGGTAATTTTACAAACTAGTGCACTTTAAACTCTAGGTGAACCATTATTGTTAGTACAATCCCATGCATACCACACCCTGGTCTTCATTAGGCGGCTTATCACAGGAATTATCTAACTTGAAAACCTGCAATAGACGCATGAGGCCAATCCTAAACCTAGCTATAAATAGAAGGGAATATCTTCGCAGGTAGTCTAAATTCCTTCATCTGTCATCGCATCGGGTCTTCGATAGGGTCAAGGTTATCATTATTTATAAACCCTGAAATGCCACATAGAGGCCAATTTTGAACAGAGACTTTAGGGTACAGCTAGGTGGAAATAGAGAATTATCATCTGTTGGTCATTTTTAGACGGATACCTTACCCAAAGGTATCTATAGTGTCCATATCTGAACATAGCATTTTATTTAGGTTTATTGGTTATTCTATCAAGCCCTCATATCAAGATTTATCTCCTGTGCGCATTAGACGTCCCTGAATAGGAGGTTGATTGCAAACAACTACTGTGCTACTGAAAATGATGCTACAACCTCTTATCCAACATTATAAAATTTCTCAGTATAAAAGAACTCCGGGTTACAGGTATTGCTCTGTCGTCTTCCATGTAGGAACAAGGGACTGAAATTGCTAGAACTAAGCATGATTCATCCTACGAATAAGTGATGATTTTATCAAGGTTCCCTTACTTGGTAGGGATAGGTATGAATGGTTAGTCCATGGAGATCTCATTTCGCTCAAAATGGTAAAACAAAGTGGACTATATAATCCCTGCTACAACAACGACATCATCTAAAAAGGTACTGGCCCTGAGCTACATAACTCTATTCAACTTGGTAGTTGAATCTCAGATAACTTTTCAGTACATACACCATACTCATCGTGTCTGACGCATATAACAGGGGACCTTCAAATTTTTTAATAATTTACAAAATTCCCATCGATGCTACAAAGTAGTCATTCCTACAATTCAATTGATAGGGTCACCCATCAATTTGAGTGATTGGCTTAGATTGATTGCAATTAGGTGTTTATCACTTGCCATGACGTTCTTGAAAGTCTGAATTTCCTTTTATTTTCAATTTTTTTATAGGAATGCAATAGGGATTCTATTAACCAAAGCGATCCGACAGAGCATCGAATGGATATTTTATTAACCATTGGTGATTGATTAAGACCACCGAGTGAGAAAAAAGGTTTTCCATCCCAAAGAGGTAAAATGCAAATATACGGTCCATCGGTGAGTTTGAATTGGCACTAAACCTGAAATTTAGACCTCCACAAACCTCTCGAAAGTAGCAACTCGAGCATGCAAAAAGTTGGGTATGCAATTGCAGCTTGAAATCTCATTGTCAAAAATTGGATTCAAGGGTAGGGATGATCTTCGGTATACCAAGTCTTCTAAAAAATTGCTAACTAATACGAAGTGTAGGTTTTCAATCCTCTTAAAACAAACATGCTACAACTGGATTACCAAATGTTCATGCTTGAATTCATCTTCGTTCTTGCTTGATAGTTACACTAGCTTTATACGGAAGCACATCTGAGGTTCATCGATCGAATATATGGTTTTAATAACATCTTACCATTTTAATTATGTGGGGCCCTGAAGTGTTATTGTCCACCGATTCAAAAATAAGGTACTACAAGTTCAAAAGTCTTGGGTTCAAAACCCTGCGAAGGGCCACTAGGAATGCTTGTATTTCGTTTTGTTTATAATAAGGTCTGCATTAGCTTGTAGTAATAATGGCAAATTGATTTCACATCTAAGGATCTGTCCTCAATCAAACTCATATTTCAACTATAAGCATTAGCTTGTAGCAATAATAAAAAATTGATTTCACATCTAAGGATATGTTCTCAATCAAACTCGGATTTCAACTATAAAATCTGTAAGATAATAATCTTCTTTCGAAGCCTCCATTAATAAAGTCGATCTATTATTTACTCTAATGAGTCTGTTATCTAAATATATTTCTTTCATACCCTTTTTTTTCTATCTCATAAACTAGTTTCAACTTTCTAAATAAAACGGACTTAGTAATAGATTTTATCATATAACCATAATGGCACATAATGAAGAAAAGAGAGGTCCAACTTGATTATCCCAACATCATATCCTTTTTGGTTTGCCTTCCAAGAGACTCTTCATAGCCTTCGATACTTGCTTACATATTTCAAATTCTAGGCTTGCTCTTTACTATAACTAGGAATTCTTTTCGGTCTTCTGGTTTTTGATTCACCCCCTATGGGTGAAAAGCATACTCCCTAGACCATTAAGACTCCTAGAAACTAGATAGCCATTTGCTCCCAAAATGCCTTCTATTTATAGGGAAATTATCCCCTCATGGGTCAAATAGTGGTCACATTATAATATTATTAAAAATATGCCTAGGACCATTGTGACTTCATCATGTCCTTCAAGGGTCCTCTAGGGATGATATGAATGTCAAAGTTCCTACTATTGAGGCATAATATAGTTACAAGGGTGGAACTATTCTTGATAAGCTAGAAGATCCTTCACCAATATCAGGCATCCACATGAGTACTTCCCAAAAGGTAGGATGACCCTTAAGTTATTTAAAAATTCCTTAGTTCTTTTGTGGTCCCATCCACCTTGGGTCCACTAAATCTACACATGATTTATTATATGGTTTTAATTTTGTAAAATATAATCTTTCAAATTTATCTTTTTAATAGACCCCATAAATAGCCTTTTAATAATTAATATTTATTATCCCTTATAAAATTATTTTATTAGAATTTTTATAGGATTCCTTAGGGTCATGCCCCTTCTATAAATCATTAATTGATACCCCAAGATCAATTAATATTCTTTAAATAAGGTAGGAGGGTAACGGGTCATGACATACACCCCCCTTAGATTAAAAACAGTCCTCTGTTTTGGAAATTATAGCTTACAAAAACACATTTATCTAGAAAAATATACCATTTATTCTGTTGTTTTATAATAAGATCCTTTATCATCTCATACTTCAATATTAATAGCAAGCTCCATCTTCCATCCAAGCGAGTACCTGGGCCTACAAAAATGTAAACTATCAGCAGTATCATGTCCTTATAAACAATATGACATCCATTTTGCATAACATAAAGTAATGGAAACATTACCCAATACATAATATTAACATAAATATTATAGTTTAAATCCATCTATTATTGCACCATTATTGAATCTAAAACACAACAATAATAGAATCTGCAAAATGGTATTACAAAGATATCCTAAAATTGTGTTCTTATACTGCATTAGACCCTAAAAGTCTTAGTCATTTTATCAAGAACTCCCACCAAGGAGCAACACACTACACTTTGTTAACCTTCAACATGGGTTAATCTGATAAAATTTAGTGTCATAGAAAGTATATCACATATTTTAGTATCTCAGTATAGGATATTTACCTTTATCCTGTCATGCATTGTGGCGATCTTTTCCAATCAAGCATGACAGAGCATCCACAAATATGTCTCCGGTATTATAAATGTAAAAGAATCATGGAGAAGTCCCATACCTTACCCAAGAATGGACACCAATCCATTCAAATTTACTAATAGCATTAATAACACATATTCATAGTACAAAACTTTAATCATAATATTTCAACTCATTAACAAAAATTTAAAAAAAAATTCAAAGTTTTTTGGTTTACAAACATGCCTTAATCCTGGTATTCGTAGGTTGCTACAAAATGATAAAATATAGAGTAGGTGACCTAATGGACCTTAAGGTTTCTCCTCCTGGGTCCTTTCCTCTCCTTGTATTGTGTTGGTACTTACGACTGGGGATGGTGGTGGAGATACTGTTCCAGCAGCCACATGAAGCATACAATGATTCATCAAGGCAACCAAACAAGATTCTAGGAATACCATAGTAAATTCCCCCCTTTGTTAACAAAATTGGTGGTTTTCTATGAGCATGGCTACCATCACTGTTTCTCTCCAATTATTTCTTTGTAATCTCTCTGATCTGAGTCGATCCTTCTCTGCGATGGCATTATATATTTTGTTATCAACCTTATTCTTTCCCACGCCCAAGAATCCTTCGGAGCATGTTGTACTAAGGACTTCCTCTTTGTTGCTTTAAGGTATTTCCTAATTCTTACCATGTTTATTGCACCTACTAAAAACCAGTGTCACTTCAGATTGACTTCCTCTATTCAGGGTGTGTGCAACAGTAGATCGATAATCAAGAGCATAAGGATCATAAAGCATATTATAGGATTTACCCCACTTAAAGCTAATATCATCCAGGCGACTCCTACCATAAATACAACTGTGTTGGATATCATGGCGTGAAACTTATACAATGATAATAATGTTTTACCATACCAATTTTATTGTGCATTTACCCATCATATCTTGAAAATCCTGAGGTGAATCATTCATCTTTCATGATATGTTCTTTTTCTTCGGCTTGATTATCCTATGGATGATTTTAAGCTGACTAAACAAGGTGCACCATGCCTATTGTAGTTTTCGAAATGGCACGTGTCCTCTTATTTCTATGTAAAGTCCTATCATTGTCTTTTTCTGTAGTTTCATTAATTTTTATCATGCCTTGATATTTTCATGCATAAACTTTTCATGACTGAAGACACATTGAACCAATTATATTTCAACTAATAATTACAATTGACCAATTGCATTAACATACTTTTACATTTAGTTTCGGTTAGTGGTCACGGTTGGACCTATCATCTGTTAGTTCCCTAACTAAATTTCCAGTTTGAGAGTCTGTTGGAGAAACCACTTGAGGAGTAGCTTGACCAGCTATCTGAGTTGCATTATCCTGATCACGTTGTCCCGCAACCGTTGGTTGTACTGGAAGAAGTAAACCATGGCTTATAAGTGCATCCATACAAGAAGTTAAGAACACAGTCCGATATATATCCCTTCCATCACGTAATTGCATTTTTTCTACTTACAATGTTGTCCCCTCGGTATCTCTCCAGTGCCACATTTGTATTGACTCCTATCAAATTTTCTACTATTTGGAGATGACTTATTTTTTAGATTCAAAATTAAACCTTTGTTGTGCCCATTTGTCTACTAACTTTAACTGTTGAACCTCTAACATATAAATTTGTTTCTTCAGTGTATCTATCTCCAGGCGCACTTCCTTCACTGGTTCCTTCTCTCTTAGGCTAGATGATCCAACTTGTGTATCCAACCGTTGGCGCACACATATCTCAGAAGATTCTTTCTCATTTTTATTTTTAAATGAGTGTTCCCCTTATACATATTTGGTTGTTTCTTGACAACCGCTATCCTCACTAGAATATTCCTATAGACGTTGTCGTTGCACGAACCACCAAATATCATAGTCAGGGGTCGTTCCTGCATCATCCTCATCGGGTGTCCATATAGCCTCATCAGATTCAAAATCTAGTGGCTCTATTGGTGGGTGTATCACTATATTTCACCCCTTCCTTGTATAAAACATGGATGGTTCCATTATCTATTGTGTAATACCAAACTATCGCAATACCCGAGTATATTGAAAATACTCATATTGTAGACTGGTACGTCCGATCAACCATCTTGCTTGTCTTACCCGAGTGAGTTGAACACCATCTTCTACCCAAACTGGGCCCAATATCTAAGGTCTCCAAATAACATCACAGGATTTTAGGTTCTCCCAAATGGAGTGAAATCATTCTTTATTTCCTTTAAGGGGTTTACAGTTTGACCATTCTTTTTCTATTGCCATATCAATGCATAGGGCATTTTTGGCCCCATAATTTGGTGCACATCATAAGGTAGTCCTTGAGTTCTAGTTACCGCTATGTGCTCCCATGACAAGACTTTTAGCAAAGTGGTACAGTTAAATCCTATTTTCATCGTTGTTCTTAAATCGAACAACTCTCTATAGGTTTGGGCCAATAATGTTGGTGCCCATGCATATTTTATTGATTCTTCCACTATGTCTTGCACTATTCCCAATAAATTCCAAGGAAAATGTGCACTTCTGGATTCGAGCAGAATGACACCCGATATGAGCTCCATTATAATCGCATGCTTATGTGTCAGTCTACCATGCACATAAAGAAGTTCATGCTCTATATGCCTCCTATCGGTGTTCACTTTTCTCAAATATGCTTCAAATAATATTTTCAAAATATATCCCATTTTTGCTTCATTAGTAGTAGTGACTGCACAACCTTCTACCAATACTCGATATATTATGTATACATCTTCCAATGTAACAATTATTTCTCCAGTAGGTAATTGAAAAGTTCCCCTATCGGGATCCCATATTTCTACTAGAGCTAATAGGTAACATCTGTCTATATGTATTAGCTCTAATCGAGTTGCTCCCTCAAATCCTACTTCTTTCAACCATTTCCAGTCACTCGTATCTAGTCTATTCTTGGCATTCTGAAAGAGCGTCCTCAAGGATTGTCTTGCCCTAATGACTTTCAATGGCCAAATTTTTTATTTTTCTATAGGATTACCATTATTTGTCCTAAAATGTTTAGTGGCCATAGCTCAGAAGTAAAATTATTATAAGACACATTGTGATCTTATCTCTGGGATCACTAGTATTAATAAGATAACTTGAATATGAGTGGTACGATATCCACTGTCATAAATAGTGCTTAGGGTATTTCTATTTTCTGAAACTAAAGTAAACTTTGCATTATTTACAATTTTTTTGGATAGTATTTCGAGGCCTATTTAATTTTGGTAGATTCGCAAATCCATCAAATTGAATTATTGGATTATTTTCCAATTCTAAAGGGGGTAATTATATCCCATGCGTTCTTTTAAGTCCTGTCATCGACCTTTCAATGGTTCCTACAGATGATTTCATACCTTGCTTCTCTATTGAAAAAATGTGTCTCCCTCATGATACTGTTGCTGTAAAGTGTTCCTTTACAAGTTTTAGGGCCACAAGGTATCGTACCAAATTGGTTTAATTTACTTCTATCTTCGATGTATGGTATAGCGTCAGTTAGTTTATCTATGTCTTAAACCACTACACTCTAAACTCCTCAAGAGTTTAGTACCACATGTGTGCCATAGCAGATAATTCTTGGTTTAAATAATTTATCACCCCATACTACTTTCAACCACCACCTGGGTGGTCGGGTGCATACTTGTGGTATAATTTTGTGGAGCTGCATGTGGCAGTGACACTTGGGATTCTAAGGCTTACTTTGTGGAGTTTCCCAATTCTCATATTTGGGGGATTTATGTGAAGTTTCACCCTCCTTGCTCTCCTCCAACATAGCAAATTTTTCGATTCTAGTGTTGATTTTGGGTGACTTATTTTGCCATTTCCTACACCTTGGCCTCTAATTCCCAAGTGTATTGTACAATTGATCAAAAATGAAAATAAATAAAACATCTTTTTATATTCAAGCTCTCTCTAGTTAGTCTTGTAAGATTTCATTATGGAATTTTTCTCTCAAGTTTAATTTTGTGTCCCAAGTCTTCGCTAACCTAGATCTTAGCTTAGTCTATCAGTTATCCTGGGCTCTAATACCAACTGTAACAAACCCCATTCGTTACTCCTTATCCACAATTTTTTTTTTATAAATTCTTCATGTGGTATTGACCTAATCCATAACCTAAGACAAACATATTCCAATTGGATTGTATCTTTCAAGACATATAGCTTAAAGAGCTATAAAGAGTTGATCAAAGTCTTCTTAAGTAGAAGTTATCATCTTCTACATAAAAAACCCTCATACCCGTCTTGGTATGAGTATGTTGGCCAAGCATACCGATTTCATTCCCTTAAAGAGAAAAATCACCATTTGGCCCACCAAGACCAGGTGAATACCTTGAATATGGAGAACCCCACCAAGGGTAAACCATCATAGATGGAATAACCACACCCATGATTATTCCTAAGTCTTAGCTCCAATACAATCCATAGAGAAAGGAGTTCTAAGACTATTGTATCACTATTGTGATATAAATCCATAGAACATATGTTTTTGGTCCTCCTACTACATCCTTGATTAGGAAATCCTTCTAAAGAATTTCTTTAAAATGGACAATACTAGTCCCATGTAAATTTAATCCTTTAGAGTAGAATGGAGGATCTATATTGGTTTGTGAATCAAGGTCATAGTATCCTCTTGAGAGTGTTATTCCACAATATGTTTTCAACTAAACCATCTTGAGTGCATTTAATCCATGAAGCAATATTCATTACATCATGTCCTTAAGTTTAAAGCATTATATAAAATCTTCTTTTTAGACAGATTTGTATTCCATTCAAGAATAAGGATATAATGCGTAATTCTAATTTTACCCTTAAGGTTTGGTATCTATATCATGAGAATAAATGGTATTGCATATCATTAATTACCCCTCAATGTTATGGTTAAAATCATACAAATGTCATTGAACCATTAACACATTACATAACATCCATCCAACACATGAGATTGTTCTACTAAAATAAATTATTATTACAAAAAGAATGAGACCATTGCATTACATTAAATTATCAACATAATGGAATTTGAGCATACTTTCTAGCATCCAAACATATTTAACCCAATGAAAATTTAGCATATATCATAGTGCATAAAATAAAAATTACATCTTAAATCATTTTCATTTGAACATAAAAACAACATCCACAAAATATAATGAATCAAACCACAAAATTAAAGTAACACCAAGATTTATCCTAGGAAACCCTAACGGGAAAAACCCAGCCTCCAAAATATTTCTTCCTCTTTTTCATAAACTTAAATGGTAAACTTTACAATAATAGCAAGACATCTACCGGCCCTTTTTCTTCAATATATAGGTCAAGTATACAAAAATTCTTTTTGACCTATTGATGTAATTAAGGGATCACCCAATCCCTTCTTATAAAATTCACAATACCATTAAGGAATCCCTAGTTCCTAAGACATTTATCATCTTACAGTGTTCATGAAAAGTCATTGGATCATATTTTGGAGATATCGGAGGAAAATCTATAAATTCCATCAAGAATAAATCTCTAAATTCATTCTTCATAATTGTAACAAAGTCAATGAATTAAAATCTCATACATTTAATTCATGATAGCCTTTTTTAAAAATTGGTACACAAATTTTGCCCTCTAAAAAATGTTTTTCATTAAAACATCTCATGACAATCTCTTATCAAAAGCTAAGATTTCCAATTTCATTCTTTTAGATTGGTAAATATTTAATACTTACTTCTCAAATTAAGGTCCCATTCCCTTAATTTAAGAAGCATTCATCATCCATTCAAAGTTGGATTTATCTCTTTCACTCTAATTGGTTTGTGCTCCTTCTATTTGGTTTAAGATATTAACCTGAATCAAAGTCTTTTTTATTTAATCCATAGTTTTTAAGTGAGATTATTTTATTCATTAGAATAGTATTTATAGTCTTATTTCCATTCACTACAGTGCTTCTAGTGAATTGGTAAGATAATATTACCTATAGTTTGCCTTTCAAAATAAGAGGTAAAGAAAATCATAAGTTAAATACACTAGTTAGAATGTTACGTTTCTAGGGATTTGGAAATATTAAATTCACCTATTAATTTGAACTTTAAACTAATGGTATGGTCAATCTCCCTTTTTTTTTTTAATACATGTGGGTCCTATAACACTATGGGTGTAAGGGAGCTCACACCCAATCCGTGCTACAGTATCCCAGAGGGACCCACTGCATAACTTTGACCCAATTGAAGTATTACCAAGCGTCTTATCCCTTCGAGACTTTATCATAGGGCATCTTCATGAGGCATGGGTAATTTTTATGGTTTATGATGATTGTTGGTCTGGGTAGATCTAAATAACACAATCCAAGGTGCATCATGGTAATTTTACAAACTAGTGCACTTTAAACTCTAGGTAGTCTCTACTGTCAAATATTGAACCATTATTGTTAGTACAATCCCCTGCATACCACGAACTGGTCTTCATTAGGCGGCTTATCATAGGAATTATTTAACTTGCGAACCTGCAATAGAGGCATGAGGCCAATCCTAAACCTAGCTATAAATATAAGGGAATGTCTTCGTAGGTAGTCTAAATGCCTTCATCTGTCATCGCATCGGGTATTCGATAGGGTCAAGGTTGTCATTATTTGTAAACCCTAAAATTCCACATAGAGGCCAATTTTGAACAGAGACTGCAGGGTACAACTATGTGGAAATGGGGAATTATCATCGGCTGGTCATTTTTAGATGGATACCTTACCTAAGGTTATTTATAGTGTCCATCTATGAACAGAGCATTTTATTTAGGTTTATTGGTTATTCTATCAAGCCCTCATATCAATATTTATCGCCTGGGTGTTTTAGATGTCCCTAAACAGGAGGTTGAATGCAAACTACTGTGCTACCAAGAATAATGCTACAACCTCTTATCCAACATTATAAAATTTCTCTGCATAAAAGAACTCAGGGTTACAGGTACTGCCCGATCGTCTTCCATGTAGGAACATGGGACTGAAATTGGTAGAACAGAGCATGATTCATCCTGCGAATAAGTGATGATTTTATTAAGGTTCCCTTACTTGGAAGGGGTAGGGATGAATGGTTCAGCCATGGAGATCTCATTTTGCTCAGAATGGTAAAACAAAGTGGACTATATAATCCCTGCTACCACAACGACATCATATAAAAAGGTACTGGCCTTGAACTGCTTAACTCTATTCGACTTGGTAGTTGAATCTTAGATAACTTTGGTACATACACCATACTCATCGTGTCTGACGCATATCACAGGGGACCTTCAGATTTTTGAATAATCTACAAAATTCCCATCGATGCTACAAAGTGGTCATTCCTACAATTCAATTGATAGGGTCACCCATCGATTCGAGTGCTTGGATCAGATTAGCTACAATTAGGTGTTTATCACATGCCATGATGTTCTTGAAAGTCTAAATTTTCTTTCGTTTTCTTTTTTTTAAAGGAATGCAATAGGGATTGTATTAACCAAAGCGATCCGGCAGAGCATCGAATGGATATTCGATTAACCATTGTTGATTGATTAAGACCACCCAGTGAGGAAAAAGGTTATCCATACCAAAGAGGTAAAGTAAAATATACGGTCCATTGGTGAGTTTTAATTGGCACTAAACCCGAAATATAGACCCCCACAAACCTCTCGGAAGCAGCAACTTGAACATGGAAAAAGTTGGGTACGCAATTGCAACTCGAAATCTCATTGTCAAAAATTGGATTTAAGGGTAGGGATGATCTTTGGTATACCAAGTCTTTCAAAAATTGGATTTAAGGGTAGGGACGATCTTCGGTAGGTTTTCAATCCTATTAAAATAAATGCGCTGCAGCTAGATTACCAAAGGTCCGTGCTTGAATTCATCTATTTTCTTGCTTGATAAGGAAGCACATCTAAGGTTCATCGATCGAATGTATAGTTTGAATAACATCTTACCATTTTAAATATGTCGGGCCCTGAAGTGTTATTATCTACTGATTTAAAAATAAGGTACTTCGAGTTCAAAAGTCTTGGGTTCGAAACCCTACGAAGGGCCACTTGGAATGCTTGTATTTAATTTTGTTTATAATAAGGTTTGCATTAGCTTGTAGTAATAATGGCAAATTGATTTCACATCTAAGGATCTGTCCTCAATCAAACTCAGATTTCAACTATAAGCATTAGCTTGTAGCAATAATGACAAATTGATTTCACATCTAAGGATATGTCCTCAATCAAACTCGGATTTCAACTATAAAATCTATAAGATAATAATCTTCTTTTGAAGCCTCCATTAATAAAGTTGATCTATTATTTACTCATATATACTAATGAGTCTGTTATCTAAATAGATTCCTTTCATACTTTTTTTTTTTCTATCTCATAAACTAGATTCAACTTTCTAAATAAAACGGACTTAATAATAGATTTTATCACATAACCATAATAGCACATAATGAAGAAAAGAGAGGTCCAACTTGATTATCTTGAATTCATGTCCTTTTCGGTTTACCTTCCAAGAGCCTCTTCATAGCCTTCGATCCTTGCTTACACCTTCCAAATTCTAGGCTTGCTTTTTACTATAACTAGGAATTCTTTGCGGTCTTCTAGTTTCTGATTCACCCCTTATGGGTGAATAGCAGACTCCTTAGACCATTGAGACTCCTAGAACCTAGATAGTCATTTCCTCCCAAAATACCTTCTATTTATAGGGAAATTCTCCCCTCATGGGTCAAATAGTGGTCACATTATGATATTATTAAAAATATGCCTAGGACAATTGTGACTTCATCATGTCCTTCAAGGGTCCTCTAGGGATGATATGAATATCAAAGTTCCTACTATTGAGACATAAGATAGTTACAAGGGTGGAACTATTCTTGATAAGCTAGAAGATCATTTACCAATATCATGCATCCACATGAGTACTTCCCAAAAGGTAAGATGACCCTCAAGTTATTTAAAAATTCTTTAGTTATTTTGTGGTCCCATCCACCTTGGGTCCACTAAATCTGCACATGATTTATTATATGGTTTTAATTTTGTAAAAGATAATCTTTCAAATTTATCTTTTTACTAGACCCCATAAATAGCCTTTAAATAATTAATATTTCTTATTCCTTATAAAATTATTTTATTAGAATTTTTATAGGATTCCTTAGGGTCATGCCCCTTCTATCAGTCATTAATTAATCCCCTTAGATCAATTAAATTTTTTGAAATAAGGTAGGAGGGTAACGGGTCATGACAAGGAGGATGAACATCCAAACCAAACATCAGGCGAAATGGACCTCCAACTTTAGATTCTCCACATTTGTTCTATGAGGGGGGATGGGACCAGTTTTTGGTATCAAAGGGTTGCGGTCGAAAATGGGTCCCCTGGTGAGTCGACAACTGAGACTTGTAACATTATCTAGAAGGGAAGGAAGAGACACATGACTCATAGTGCAGGGTGCATTCCCCCAATTATCCATGAGGGTACGTAAGTACTATAGCTCCACATGTAATTTTTCAAAGTGTAAATGAATCTATAATTAGTAATCAAAACATATATCATATTTATCAATAACAAAGAAGACACTCTAAACATCTTGCTAAGAAAAAATAACTTTATTTTTGGACTTGCATAGATAAAATAGGGTACTGATTCTAAAAATATTCTAAAAAACACCAAATTTGAAGGAAAAAAAATAGGGTCACCCAAAATAGCATGCACCCAGGTAAAATACTCCTGCATAAAAGATCTAAAAAAATCATGAAGCCACTCCTAGGCCAACTGAACCTAATCACATAAGCAAAAAATATGTAGTAAATCTCCCACCTGTTAGTAAAATCAGGCAAATGGGATTATGAACACCCAACTACTTGAGCCTATTACCAATAGGCAACCTTGGTGCAAGAGACTCTAAGCAAGAAAAACTATGTTTATGTTCAATATAAGTAGCTCAAGCAATTTGAAACCTCTTATTCCATCGATAGGGAAAAGAGACTAAGTTCCATATTAGAGTGATCTTATCAACCATTGGAACTTGCAATATGAGTCATTTGTAACAAAGATGAGCTTTACATTACAAAATAGGAAGCTCCCCAGGCCAACACCAATATGACCATCAAGGTTTTTAAAAATGCTTATGCAAGTTGCTCCAAATAGAAAATGGAATACTATCAATAACCACCTCATAAGTATCTCTATCACCATGATTTAAATTATGTATTTCATGAAAAATTTCTTAGGGTATCCAAATCCTGGTATGTTAGTAGAAGAAATAAAAATAGAAGCAATACCATGCTTATAGAACCTTTGCTCTTTGACCCACTACACTAGAGCCAAGAGAGATCCCTACCAAGTGAGAACAGGAAGTCACCAAATATTCATGGAAGTCAAAGAGGCACCTACTTTGTGGAGACTCCCTTTCCAACTAATCCAAGGTTTGAAGGTCTCCTAAGCTTTCCAGATAATATAAATTATAGAAGCACCTTTAAATTTAATAGGGACACGGGTAGTAAGAATGGATTGCAATCCCATCACTTTTCAAATTTTCTTCCCTTGAAGAAAACCAGAAGAAATGTAATGTAGAATGCCTTACCAGCACTTTTTAAGATTCATCCCCAATTAAATATCGGGTGATACATTTAGCACAAAGGGGAAAAACCTGTCGATGACAATCAAACAAACCCATGCCTCCATAGTCCTTGGGAAATAGTAAAATTCCCAGGCTACCCGATGAAAACCTCATTTGATAGAGTCTTTGGCCCATAGAAATCTCTTAGAATATTATCAAGCTTTTCATAACAAGATTTGGATGGAACCCAAAAAAATGAAAATAGACATGGATAGTGGCTAAAACCTTAGAAAAATCTAAAATTTTCCTACCCAAGAAAGTTTCTTACTAGTCCAGTAAGAAATATTCTTGACCACTTTATCAATAACATACTGCCACAATTGAGCAGAGGAACCATAAACATACTTTGTTTTAATTTTTATAATATGTTTAAATGGTCTTACCAATAATTAAGTATATATTTGTATGTTTACTATTTTGTTTTTAAAATATAAGTGATTTAGATATTTTTTTCTTCTAAGTGTTCTTAGGTTCAAGTTATTTTTTTTGCACTTTTACTTAAATAATATTTAACTTATAATATTCATTTGATTAGTAATTTTTTTTATCTTAAAATATGTTGATAGATTATAATTATTATCATTAAATAGATGTAAATTTTTATCATGTCACTATGTATATGTAACACACATGGTATCTATAGTAAGTAAAGTTTTTAACCTTATTTCAAATTGACATGTTAGATTTTAAGTTGAAGTGGATTTAGTAGAGTTAGGTGTTCAAATTTTTAAATATTAACTTTCCATTACAAAATCTATCTTTGAAGTTGAACATCACGTTTTTAATATGGTTAAAAAGAGAGTACATAATTGATGCAGTGATATGGGGTGGTTTTAATTTCAATTTTAATAAGGTATATGACGGTAGATTTCTCAATGATGACAAACAACATTCAATATTATCATGTAGATGGCATACCAAATGACCCATGTGAAGAGAAGGAAAAACACTTTTGAACACAATCTCATGATAGAAAACATCATACTTATGACGACAAGGGTGCATGTCCACTTTTAGATGCCATATATTGACAACTCATTAGATGGAACAACCCTTTGATGACATTAATTGTGATTATATTGCTTTGGACAACAATGTGATAACCTTTGTTCTCTTCTTTGACAAAGATATCTCTCTTGACAAAAATCACTAAGAAATATTAGATGATAAGTTTTGGATAATATTTGGCTGATAGTGTGATTTGCTTCATGACAATATGATATTTTGAAATGGTATTCTTCCCTTATCAACAATATATTTCCATATAGTAGGGTGTTGGTAGCACTTTCCAAGATGGCATCAACAAGCTCCTCCAAGGTGGCAACAAGCTCTTTCAATATGGCAATATCTCGATGGTAGAGTTTGTCAATTAAATTTATCTACCAACTTAGACTTAAATGATGGTCCAGTTAGATGGAAATAGTGTAGATGTAGTCCCTCTTTCTGATGATAACAACCTTCATTATCCTTGATAGACCACTCTAGGACAATTTTTCTATGATAATGTCTACCTATAACAGTAATTTACATCTTGCAAAATAGATATCTTGACTACGAGAGAATATAAACAACTATATAAGGTGCATGCCATAATATGAAAAAATGTTATATTATTTATTTCAAAATTACAAGATACATCTCAATGGAAACATCCTAAAGCAAATGGATTGGGTTTCTTAAAATAATTCACTCTTATTTCTTTCCATGGCCTACTATATTTGGTTCTTTATCATTCTCACTTCTCCTCCCTGCTCCTATGGTTCCTCTACACTCTTCTCTTCCCCTTATCACATCTTGAATGCCTTCTAATTTATAGGTATGAGTGAGTATGATCATCTAGCTATGCCAGATGGTCAACCTTCCAATGTTATGTCCATCCTACTTGTGAGGTATCCTTGTCGATGCTCCTACACCATAATCCCTAGATAGAAAAACATATTTTATGATCTCTAGCTCATGAAGTGCTATTATAAGTCACCATCATTCTATTTTAGTTGTCTACACAAGGTCAATTTGATTATATTGTCATGGCCTTTCTTTGAGGAATAAACCTCTTTGTATAGAATGCACTTAGAATTCTTTTCACCTTCTTCCATTGTTGCACATCCATCTAACCATAATGAAAATGCACTTTATTGGCAACTTCCTCTTGATGTCAATAATCACATGTGGAGATATCATATCCCCACAACTCCCACAAGGATGTAGGTTTCAACACCTAGGTGCTACATATCCAGATCTTCTAGACTGACTATAACAACCTATTCTTGAACCTTCATTCCTTGCACTAATCTCTCCTCTCATAAATTTAGTCTTGCTACTTCCTGTTGGACCTACATATACAAGGTCTAATTCTTTGGCCTTATCTTATCATGATGGGTATATCATGAAATAGAGAATCCAAAATTTTTTAATCTCATGGAGTGATCTAGATACCTTAAGTATTCTAATTGGCATCTAATTCTAAAATTTCTAATATATTCCTTTAACTATCATGAATATAACACCACCACTATTTTACCATTGAGATTTGAACTAGGAACCATGATGAACCATCTTATAAAGCCCTCAAAATCTAAATCAAACATTATGAAACATACACAATATATTCCAACTCCATCACCAAGGAAAATCAGCCAATAATAAGACACATAATTTATAACATTTTATAGTTGTCATGTAACACCGAATGAGTTTGATATTTTTGTCACTTTGAAAGGGAATTCATAAAGTAGAATTAACCTTTTATAGGTTGGTTATGCTTAAATATTTATTATTTGACATATTTTTTTAGTTTTATAATATGTTTAAATGGTCTTATTAATAATTAAGTGTATATCTATATGTTCACCACTTTGTTTTGAAAAGCCATGTGTTTTAGATATTTTATTTCTTATAAGTGTTTTTAGGGTCAAGTTCCTTTTTTTACACTTTTAATTAAATAATATTTAATATATAATAGTCATTTTATTATTATTTTTTATATTATAATATGTTAATATATTATAATTATTATCATTATATAAATGTAAACTCTTATCATGTCACTATGTTTATGTAATGCACATAGTATCTATAATATGTAAATTTTTCAACCTTCTTTCAAATTGACATGTTAGAATTTAAGTTAAAGTGGATTTAGTAGAGTTAGGTGTTCAAATTTTTAAATATTAGCATTCCATTGTAAAATTTATGTTTGAAGTTGAACATCATGTTTTTAATATGGTTAAAAAGAGAATACATAATTGGTGCAATGACAAGGGGTAGTTTTAATTCCAATTTAAATAAGGTATATGATGATAGATTTCTCAATGATGGCAAATGACATTCAATATGGTCATGTATATGGCATACCAAACAATATGTGTGATGAGAAGACAAAAAAAGATTTTGAACGCAATATCAAGATAGAAAAACATCATACCTATGACAACAAGGGTGCATATCGACTTTAGATGCCATATCTTGATAGTTCATTAGATGGAAAAACTCTTTGATGACATTAATTATGATTATATTTCTTTGGAAAACAATGATGACAACCTTTGTTCTCTTCTTTGACAAAGATATATCTCTTGACAAAAATTTACAAGACATCTTAGATGATATGTTTTTGATAATATTTGGTTGATAGTGTGATTTGCTTCATGATGATATGATATTTTGATATGGTAGTCTTCCATTATCAAAAATATCTTCCCAAATAGCAGGGTATTGGTAGAAATTTCCAATATGGCATCGACAAGCTTCTCCAAGTTGGCAACAAGCTCTTTCAAGATGGAAATCTCTTGATGGTAAAGTTTGACAATTAAATTTATCTACCAACTCAAAATCAAATGATGGTCCAATTAGATGGAAATAATGCAGATGTAGTCCCTATTTCGGATGATAACACCATCATTATTCTTGACAAACCACTCTAGGATATTTTTCTATGGCAATGTCTACCTATAATAGTAATTTTAATCTTGCAAAATATATATCTTGACTACGAGAGAATATAAACAAATATATAAGGTTCATGACATAAGATGAGAAAATGTTATATATTGTTTATTTCAAATTACAAGATACATATCAATGGAAATGTCCTAAAGAAAATAGATTGGGTTTCTTGAAATAATTCACTCTTCTTTCTTTCCATGGCCTAATATATTTGGTCAACTTCAATATCTTGTCATGAACTCTAGCTCATGAAGTGCTCTTCTAAGTCATCATAATTCTAGTTTGATTGTATACACAAGGTCAACTTCATTATCTTGTCATGACATTCCTTTAAGGATCAAAACTCATTGTATATAATGCACTTAGCATTATCTTCACCTTCTCCCATTGTTGCACATTCATCCAACCATAATCAAGATGCACTTTGTTGGCAAATTCCTCTTGATGTCAATACTCACATGTGGAGAGATTTTTTCCCCACAAATCCAACAAGGATGTAGGTTTCAACACCTAGGTGCTACATATCAATATATTTTATACTGACTATAACAACCTATTCTTTAACCTTCATTCCTTGCACTAATCTCTCTTCTCACAAATTTAGTCTTGCTACTTCCTATTGGACCTGCATATCCAAGGTCTTAATTCTTTGGCCTTATCTTGGCATGATGGGTATATCATGAAATAGAAAATATAAAAGATATTAATCTCATGGAGTGATCTAGATACCTTAATTATTTTCATGGGTATCTAGTTCTAAAATTTCTAAAGTACTCCTTTAACGATCATGAATATAACACCACCATTATTTTACCATTGATATTTAAACTAGGAACCATGATGAACCATATTATAAAGACCTCAAAATCTAAATTAAATCTTATGAACCATACACAATACATTCCAAATTCATCACCAAGGACTATCATCCAATAATAAAACACATATTTTATAACATTTTATAGTTGTCATGTAACATCGAATGAGTTTGATAGTTTTATCACTTTGATTGGAAAGGCATAAAGTAGAATTATCCCTTTATAGGTTGCTGATGCTCAAAGGTTTATTATTTGACATGTTTTTTTTAGTTTTATAATATGTTTAAATGGTATTATTAATAAATTATATATTTGTATGTTCACCAGTTTGTTTTAAAAATCCAAGTGTTCTAGATATTTTGTTTCTTCTAAGTGTTATTACTGTCAAGTTCCTTTTTTTACACTTTGAATTAAATCATATTTAATATATAATTAGTCATTGTATTATTAATTTTTTTATCTTACAATATGTTGATAGATTATAGTTATTACAATTAAATAAATGCAAATTTTTATCATGTCACTATGTATATGTAATGAACATAGTATCTATAATACGTAAATTTTTCAACCTTATTTCAAATTGACATGTTATAGTTTAAGTTAAAGTGGATTTAGTAGAGTTAGGTGTTCAAATTTTTAAATATTAACTTTCCATTATAAAATCTATGTTTGAAGTTGAACATCATGTTTTTAATATGGTTAAAAAGAGAATACACAACTGGTGCAAGGGTAGTTTTAATTCCAATTTGAATAAGGTATATGATTGTAGATTTATCAATGATGGTAAATGACATTTAATATGGTCATGTAGATGGCATACGAAATGACCCGTGTGATGAGAAGATAAAAAAATATTTTGAACACAATATCAATATAGAAAACGTCATACTTATGATGACAAGGGTGAACGTCAACATTTAGATACCATATCTTGACAACTCATTAGATGGAAAAACCCTTTGATGGAATTAATTGTGATTACATTGCTTTGGACAATAATGATGACAACCTTTGTTCTCTTCTTTGAAAAAGATATCTCTCTTGACAAAAATAACCAAGACATCTTAGATGATATGTTTTGGATAATATTTGGATGATAGTGTGATTTTCTTCATGATGATAGGATATTTTGGAATGGTATCCTTCCCTTATCAATAATATATTCCCAAATAGTAGGGTGTTGGTAGCACATTCCAATATGGCATCGAAAAGCTCCTCCAAGGTGGAAAAAAACTCTTTCAAAATGGTAATATCTTAATGGTAGAGTTTGACAATCAACTTTATCTGTCAAATCAAGCTAAAATTATGGTCTAGTTAGACGGAAATGTTGTAGATGCAGTCCATTTTTCAAATACTAAAAACCTTCATTATATTTTACATATAACTCTACGATATTTTTCCTATGACAATATCTACTTATAACAGTAATTTGCATCTTGCAAAATAGATATGTTGACTACGAGAGAATATAAAAAATTATATAGGATTCATGAAATAATATAAGAAAATGTTATATATTATTTATTTTAAATTACAAGATACATCTCAATGGAAATATCCTAATGCAAATGGAATGGGTTTCTTGAAATAATTCACTCTTATTTATTTCCATGACATATCATCTTTGGTTCTATCTCATTCTATTTATCCTCCTTGCTCTTATGGTTCCTCTACATCCTTATATTCCCCTACTCATATCTTTAATTCCTTCTAATTTATAGGTACAAGAGAGGATCACCATCTAGCTACCCCAGATGGTCAACCTTCCAATGTTATGTCCATCCTGCTTGTTAGGTCTCCCTATCGATGATCTTGCATCATACTCCCTAGGTAACAAAAAAATGTTTAATTATCTTTAGCTCATGAAGTGCTCTTCTAAGTCATCATAATTCTAGTTTGGTTGTCTACACAAGGTAAAATTCATTATCTTGTCATGACCTTCCTTTAAGGATAAAACCTCCTTGTATATAATTCACTTAGAATTCTCTTCATCTTATCTCATTTTTGCACATCCATCCAACCATAATCAAGATGCATTTTGTTGGCAACTTCCTCTTGATGTAAACACTTACGTATGGAGAGATGTTTTCCCCACAACTCCCACGAGGATGTAGGTTCCAACACCTAGGTGCTACATGTCCATATTTTTTATATTGACTATAACAACCTATTCGTGAACCTTCATTCCTTGCACTAATCTCTCTTCTCATAAATTTAGCTTCGATACTTCTTGTTGGAAATCCATACCCAAGGTATTCATTATTTAGCCTTATATTGCCATGATAGGCATATCATAAAATAGATAACACAAAATATAATAATATCATGATCTAGATACCTTAAGTATTCTAATTGACATCTAATTCTAAATTTCCTAATGTACTCCTTTAACGATCATGAATATAACACCACCACTATTTTACCATTGAGATTTAAACTAGGAACCATGATGAACCATATTATAAAGACCTCAATATATAAATCAAACCTTATGAACCATACACAATATATTCCATCTCCATCACCAAGGACCCTCAATTTGCTGAGAATAAATAATAACTTTTCCAAAATTTTGATGGATTCTTCTTCAATATATTTTAACATTTATAAATAGATTAAGTAATTGTGGATGTATTCTAGTCTATGCAATATATTAATAACCATGAGGTAGAACTATAATGAAATATGGAAAATGTAACCAATATTTATATAAGCTCAAATAAAAGGAAATAATTTAACCAAAAGTTTATTTCATAGGCAATAAGAAAGAAATGTGCATTAATTTTTGCATTCCTCCCAATTGCATAATAAGTCAAACTTTATTATAATATATAAGGGTCACCTTATTGTTAGAGCTTCCATCACAATGTAAATATTTGAAATCATGTTGTGCTCAGATCTGACCCTTATACAAGATTTACTACAATATTTAAATAAACCATGTTGTGGTATTAAAACTGACAAGGAATGAGAAATATGTGATGTTACATTATCATGCATACCAACATAAATGATAAAAGCACTTGATATAACATTATCACTTAATAATATTATATAAGATATTAGATTTATCATCTACAAGAGTGGGTGAATACTTGAAGGAGATTTTTGAACATTATAGTATGAATGTAGACAAGATCCTTAAAGATTGATATAGAAACAATGTTGAAGTTAATTGTAGTTAAGCTTTATGAAAAAAGAAAAATCTTAATTTATGTCATTTTTTTTATCTTCCCTTTTCTTTCCCATAGATCCTATTATGTCTCCCATGGATGAAAGTAAAATTATTTCATTTCATTTTACAAATAGCAATTATGAACATGTTACTTGATAGGATTTAAACCTCTAGATCTCTACATTAGAAGCCAAAGTTTTTAACTTCTTAAACTTGTATTATTTGGTAATATAATAAATCGTATTAGGTATAAAAATAAAATGAATTTACTTAAAAATGATCTTAAACATATATTTAAAAAAATATAATTCTAAAATTAAAAATTATGAATAAATGGTTTGAGCCTTGTTAAGGATAATTTTCCCATAGTTACTTAGGGCTAGGCCCATGTTTACTAGGTTAAAAATGATCAAAGTTAGGTGCAGTCTTGGGGTTATTAGGATGAGATAAATTGATCCTCTATATATAGTTTCTTAGGCATAATATGGATGTAAGCTTAATAGTGCTTCTAATGTTTCCTTCCCATTAAAAATGTAGATCTAAGAACTCTCCACATTAATTATTAGACACTATAAAGGGAGAAATAATTATGATTTGTTGATCAAAATTCCAAACATAAAAATATATAATAATTGTATAAAATTATATAAATATAATTATATATAACTATAAATATATTTTAAAGAGACACATAACTTGATACAGTAACTAGATGCGTTGTTCAATATGATATGGGTGAAAATGATTCCACAACTAGACGGGTTCTCTAGTCTAGAAAGGGTGCAAAATGATGTAGCACCTAGATTTGTTGGTCAATCTAATATGGGTGAAAATTATTTAGTGGCTAGACAAGTTCTTCAATATAGTATGGGTGTAAAATGATGTCACGACTACACATATTTTTTAGTCTAATATGGGTGCTTCCATCCATATGGGTATTCAAGTTTGTTTTGGCTATTCCAGTCTATGATAGGTGATCTAGTCTATGATGAGTATTCGTGTCTGTGATGGGTGCTCTAGCATATTTTGGATATTCCAATCCATGATAGGTATTCCAATTTGATATGATTACTTTAGTTTGTGATGGGTATGATGGATGCTTCCTCTCAACTCTTGGTATTTCTCCTCTAAAACTTACACACGTAACACAAAAAATATACACACAAAGCTAGAAAATACTAAGTATAGATACACAACACCAATTTTTTAGGAATGAAAGATAATATTTTATTATTGATGAAATTATCATATTACAAAAAATCCTTGAGTGACTCCCAAATCCCTTTATTTCATGGCCTTTGTCTCTTCTCCTCCTCGAAAATCCCTCTAAAGATACTCCTATAGTTATTCATATTTTTTTTTTGATTGATTCACCTTCCTTTTGTACTTTCCTATATCTTAATGATTCACCTTCCTTTCATTGGATTATATTGTTTCCTCTCCCAAGAATATGTCCGCATCATAACTATTGTAAAAAATAATATTATGTTACTTATACATACACCATATGATAAGATTCCAAATTTAAAATTTAAATTAAGTTTAAAACATATAAAAATTAATAATCTATATTATTTTAAATAAATATATATATATATATATATATATATATATATATATATATATATATATATTCCTTTTGGTTGGTGTTGACGTCGCAAAGATACATTAATTATTTATAGCCTCTCCAAAGGTTAATATGCATTGGTACATTTTTTTGGATGAAAAATAAACCAGATAGATATGGTAGAAACTAAAACTAAAATTAATTATAGGTAAATTAAATTTCAACACAAGGTATTATTCAGGGTTTATGAAGTTAGTAGCTAGGCATGTAACATAATACATATAGAAAAAATGTTAAATAAAACATGAATTTTTATAAATATGTTAGTTTTCTGAATGAGAGTTGTTTCATTCTTGTTTGCTCTCTAAAATTCTAATGGAGGTTTAAGCAACAATTTTGAAAACCCTATCGGCTTTCAATTTGGCATCCATACACAAATATAATTTGAGATGAAAATTCAAGTACTATGATTGGCATACCTAACAAAAATATAATTTTAAATGCCCACACGAAAATATAATTATAAATTTTTTGTTCTAGTCTTTTTATTTTTACTTCTTGTTTCCTTGTGTTATTGCCCTTATTTTCTTCATTTCATGTTGTCCAATTGTATCATTTTATCCCCATCATCCTTTCCATTTTCTTTTTCTATAGCATTGACCAGCTACATCTCACAGGGGATTTTTGCTTTGCAAAAATAGGGAATCTAGGTAACCAACAAAAATCTTGGACTTAACACTTGACTACTAGTAGCCATATATTTGGATTACCTTTTTTTAAATAAAACTAGAGATGGCTAGACAAATTTATATACAAGCTTAAAAACATTTCCATAAGTAGAATTGAGTGAAGTTATTGGAGGGATGCCCCTTGAACTTGCTACATTTATCATGCCCAATCAAATTTTGAAATAAATATGAATATTCAGCTCATGATAAATATAAACTGGGAGTTCATTGATGTTCAATGGGGTGTTAAAAAGGTGACCAAGGCAAATTTATCAAGGAGATAAGCTATCAAAATTATGGTACCAATATAATGTGTGTTGAGTCCTACTAATTGGAAGATAAACTCCAGCCAAAGTGGTTATCTCTCCAAGATATCGAAAGGTCTGTACCTGATCAAAATCTTAGGGTGGTGCCAATTCCCCATCTATTGATCAAAGGTTGATTAGAGCAATATGAAGAAGATGAATAAGTTAGGTGCATACCAGAATATTTGCACCTAGGTTTAAATCCATCATAATGTTAAAGACCTAGTATATAGAGACAGGGAAAAATGGACTAAATACTAAAAATATTGAAACATCTATAATAGTTGAAGCCCGATAAAATATCAAGCATTTGCCCTAATACCAAAATAAGAAAAAAAGGATGAAATAACCAAGTCTAGGGATTATCAAAACAATTAAACCTAGTCAAAACCTAATGGCACCCAAAAGGCTCATCCTTCACCAACATAGCAAAGTGGTGAAGTCTAAAGGAGGTTGGAGCTATTAAGTTGGACTAGAGCCTGAAAAAACCTAGAATGCCCAATCAGGGGATTAACATGATAATTGGAGCATCAAAATATTTATGCCTGACCAGAGCCCAAGGGGCTCTCGATATCCTATTTCAGAGCTCAAAATCTAACAAAGGGAGAATAATTTAAAAGAAACAAAGGCTAGAAGATACCAAAAGACCCATACCTAACCAGAACATGATCAATGCTCAAAGACCCAATGTATGCAGGGATATAAATGAGGCACCAAAATAATTTCTCTTAGTTGGGACCTACTAGGGTCTAAAGGATCCAACATATGAGATAAAATATTTGAGTAGGGGGTGAGGCCACTAGAAGATCAATATGTGGTCAAAATTCAATAGAGTGAGGAAGAGGTATCCCATAGGTGTGCATATGACCTAGAAATCATTCTCTAATAATAAAATGTCTATCTCTCCCATGATGTCTGTTGGGTACAATTCTATGTTATAATATACTAACCATAAAATCCATTATATGAATAATAGGGTAGCTTGATAGAAGATAAATCAAGGTACCAAAAGAATCCAATGAGCAAGGATGACTCAAGATAGTGTAGATCCAAGCCACATAAATAAACCACATTCAGGTTATTGGAACATCTATACATCCATAGAAGTTCAACGAGTTGGAAAAATATCTAACATAGTAGAAATCCACTCTGAAAGAAATCATGACTTGATATTGTAAGATGCCTATAAATACAAGGATGTAAAATGAAAATTGGTCAGCTCTTAGGCATTTACAATTTATATGTAAAGATGGATTACTTGCATCTTAATACAAATTGACTACCATTTGGCCTCTGGTTTAATTCATTTTTAAAACATGTATGTATGGATGACTGCTTATTTCTAATTTAAGCATGTTGAATATTTATGGTGTTTTATTCTAAATCCTAGATTTGCACTTCTTCATTCACTTGTTTGGAATTGGTGGTCTCATAAGATACATTAGATTAAAATTGAATGTTCTATAATTTGTTGTAAAATTGGCTAGTCTGTTAGGTAGTTGATTGTTTAGTTGCATGATCCTTATTATTGCATATGTCTTGATGTTGCTTAATCTACACCATTTTAAGTTCTAGCTTTAGCTTCCTTTATTTATTTTAGCACCCTTTTCCCCCATATTTAGGTATAGTTAGCTGAGACTTCAAGGAACCAACCTCCTTCGAAGATTTACCATTGTAGTTATCAAAAGCTCCTTGGTCATTCAATTTTGGTCAAGATATGTGGGTGCACAAACTATTCTATTTAACAAATTCTTTGATCAAAACTTTCCTTAGGAGTCATTGAAGGCATCTAGAATCTGATCAAATTCCTTAAGAAGATGATCAAATTGATAAGGAAAATCATAATATTGAGATAGAAGAGCAGGAACATGTTGAAACTGATAAAAAATGTGATCCTTATGAGGGGTCCAATGGTGGTTTTACTTTTATATCAGTTGATATTTTATGGGTTTTCATAAACCATCATGGAAATACTTTAATTAGAGTTATGGAGTAGGAATCTCAGCTCAAAAGAGGTGAGGTACCTCCTCCTCCTACCATCTCTCCTAGGAATGTTTATAACAACCCCTTGTTTGAATTCTTACATCATAGTAATCCTTCTCATAAACCAATATATGCTACTACTATAACCACCAATGTTGGAAGGGTTTTAAAAATTACTCCAACTAGTAGTGCATCTCAAGACTATGTTTAATTTCTTTCTCAATAAACTAATATCAACATCTAGGCTTCTATTCCACCAACTATTAGTTATCCTTCATTGCAAAATACCATATATCATAATCTATACTATAATAGTGTCAATACCTTCAACATGAGTAAAGTTCCATTTCAACAACCTACCTATACCCCTCCCTTAGGGAATCTAAGAGCATTGCACAACAACAATCCCAAAATTTAAAGTTTAACTAATATGGTGAAATAGTTGGTATCAAGAGTGGGTATGATTCAACCGTGTAGTTTCACCTACAACTAAAAATAACTGTGCAACCAACCCTTGGACCCTATAATTATGTCTATGCCCAACCCTAAGCATTTTCTAATGTTGGTTTTACCTATCTATAAGGGAATGAAAGACCCAATTAAACATTTAAGAATGTTTAGGATTACATTTCATGATATCATACATGATGACATATTGTTACTAAAGATGTTCCTTATGATCCTAGGTGGGTTGGTATTAGAGTGGTATTATCAACTGCCCAATTATTCTTTTATAAGTTTTGAGGAGACAACTAAACTTGTGTTCGATAATTTGATGCTTATGTTCAAAAAAATATGAATGTGAAATATATCTATATGTTGAAACAAGCTAAGGATGAAAGTTTCACATAATTTTTATTTCATTAGAGGAGTTTAGTTGGACACCTGAGATATACCTTACCTCCTTGTTACATACTTGAGATATTTATTGTAAACTTGTAAGAACAAATCTCTTATGAGTTGGAGACTACAACTATCACATATTATGATCAATATATAGATCTAGTAAGAAGGGTAGAGAAAGCCCTTATAATAATAGGCTAGCTTAAAGTAAATGAATATAGGGCCACTAAAAATAAGTATAAGGACAAGTGTGTGGTTGGTGATAGGGTGACGAATAGTATGCTTGTTAACAATATTGTTAACTCCCTACAAAATATGGTGCTTAACCAATACTAAAAACCACCATGAATAAATTTCACAAGACTCAACACACCTATGAATGTGATCCTACAACTTTTGGAAGGTAACATGATTGAGTTACCTCTCTTAAGGCAAATTGTTACCACAAATAATTGGTATAAGTCTGGTCAACATTGTGAGTATCATAGAGTGGAGGGGCACTAGATAAACTCTTTTAAGAAGTTGAAACATGTGGTTCAAGATCTAATTGATGAAGGATGACTTTTCATAGAAGGTTCTTGATCTAGTCCTCCAAAAAAAATCATCCTCCTACACAAAAAACACCCACAACTAATCAAAACATGGGAATATTCTAATATCCCCTCCCAAAGTATGGTTAGAAGATAGCTAATCAAGTTTCATATTATAATGTGCCACCTCCCTATGATAATATGGTTGGTATGATAGTAATAACTACAAGACAACAGACATAAAATTAATAGACTCAACATCCTTAGTAGGATATAAGTTCTTCATCCAACCTACCTTTGAAACCCACCTTAGTTTTTAAGAATACACAAAATAGGAGCACAAGAATAGAAAACCCACCTTTAATTCTAAAGCTACAACCTGAAGTCTCCTTTGAAATTTAACGATATTTACCTAGTACCCCAACTAAGATCTCCCTCTTTGATCTTTTGCAAACTTCTCTTATTCATAGGGAATCTTTGTTGAAACTTCTAAAACAATAATATGTCCCTCAAGTCATTTCTCCTAGTGCTATAGCTAATATTCTAAGTTCTCTTGGGATACATCACATCACATTCTCGGATGAAAATGCCTTTATAAAAATTACAAGATTATTATTCCCTCTACATTACTTTATTTAATAGCAAAATATTTATCAAGAGGATTTTTATTGATAATGGTCCTTCTATCAATTTATGCACATATCAATGCTTCCAAAAATTTTGCATTAAAAGATAAATATTTAACTAAATATGATATCATCATCAAAGCTTTCAACAATAAGTTCCAAGAAGCTTGCAGTGTTATATCCCTCCCCCTTAGGGTCAAACCTAAGATATTAGATACCTTGTTATATGTGTTATCTTTCCTTGCATCTTTCAATCTGCTTCTCATAAATCCTTGGTTCCATGAGATTCAAGCTATCCCTTCTACTTTTTACCAATGTTTGAAGTTCAATTCTAAGAATCATCTGGTCACCATTCCAAGAAACCCTCACCCATTCAAATATTGTTTTCTTGTTGATTAAGCTCAATCTGATCTTAATTTATGCCCACCAGTTTCCTCATATCACATAACAAATCAACATGAAAATATTAAGGTGAGTGAGGAATGTCTCATCAATATTTTATCATAGGAGAAAGTTACTTTATTTCTTCAAAAACCTCTTCTGGATCTTGCCAAGCTACCACCTTCACCAAGGATTATGGGTTTACCTTGTAAGAAGGGTGAAGTCGTACGCATTGGAACATATACCTTTGTATTCATGAGTACATCCCTTGAAGAAATGATTCATGGTAGAAATACTTGTCCTATCAAGTTTTCTTTTGCCCATTATTACCTATCCAATGATTACCCACTTTCCAATCAAATCCTATCTAGTATGGGATATGTAAATAAAGGTTTAGGGTTGTAATAAAAGGGTATTCAAGAACCCTTTGATTTTGAGAATTATATTGGGAGGTATGGTGTAGGCTACAACCCTAATAAAAACCAACCATTACCATTTGATAACAATCACCATCTTATTACTTATGTTGAATATTTAGATCATCAAAGCTTTGAGTGGAGTGATGAGAATGAGAGACCCCCTTATCCCTTAGATATTCTATTTTTCAATATGTTAACCATTGGATATCCTGATTCGGATGTGGCCCTGAAGAATAATTCTAAAAGGATTACCCCTTATGACATGGCTCATAATGATATCTCCCAACACAACTCCTCCTTCGGTAGATCTATCCCATGTGTTCCACATGTCAAATATTATCGTTCTTGATAAGACCTTGTTCCTCTATCTTATAGGGACCTTGCAAAGTTGGGAATCGCTCTCCCTTTTGTAAAAAAGGATGGCACATTCAGAGTTTGCACTATATTTCATGCAACATTTTCTATAGATTGTAGTATGGAATATTTCCTTCGTGATGAAAATCAAGAAGATATTCCCCATAATAATCCTTTCTTTGATGGGTTAGATCCTTCCACTACCATCGTGTTTGTTAAAATAGGCAGCACACTTAGAATTTTTGTTGACTTTAAAAATAAATGAATGAAATTTGAACATTTTAATAAAAAAAGAGAAAAATAATAATAACCTAAAGCGTTATGCATTACGTTATATTTAAATTTCATCTAGTTTGCATTTGGTTTACCTGTTCATACTGTATGATTTCTTGTCATATCTTACATGGTTTGCTTGACATTCTATCCCACTTTAATTTCTTCTTGTCATGATTACATTGCTACTTGCTCATACTTGCATGGATACTTGATCATATGGATTCTTGAGGAGCTTGTAATAATAGCAAGTGATAACACCTAGTTAGATGATAGATCACATGCATTGCACTCTCACTAGGGCTCTAACGCTTGGAAAACCCCCAAACTAGGGCCCACTATGAATTTTGATCATTGCATCTACCCATATCATCCTTTTCTTATTCATTGACCTTGAAAGTTTTCATTACTTATATCTCTCCAAGTCAAGGATATGGTTCTTATTTTGCTCCACTAGCCTTGTCCATATACTTTGTACGCACCACACCCATACCATGTAGTACTTTGGTATATTATTTATATCATTTTAGCACTCCATAGTGGATAGCTTCATGGTCACAAGTGAGGGAAAACATCCATTCAACAATTTTCGAGCATACATCCCAATGGATATATCTCTTTTTTTTACCATATTAGTGAGCACTACACCTATAGCTAGTATAGCTCCATCTTATCCATATTTTCAAGTCAACAACCTTCATAGGATAGCTTTATGACCACACATGAGGGACAAACTCCATATAAATAATTTGTGATCATACATCCTCATAGAATTTTATTATTTTTATTTTGTTTTTTGGAGATTTGTTTTCATTCACCCATGCATTTAATTTAGGTGTACATTTTAGATGCATTGCATTTAGTTAGATCCATACAATTCCATCTCATTTATTTAAGTCCATTCATTGCATTCATTATGTTTGTGTCTACCATGCACATAAAAAATATAAATTTATAAAAATATATAAAACACAATCACACATAAGCACACATATTACATCATAAATACATAAATAAATTATATCTAGTAATGGTATATAGCACTAAGTGCATTTCTATCGATTAGTATGCCATAATAGAGAGATTGGCACACTCGACAATGCATGACACAATCCAAAATTAGCATGTCATCCTGATCCTATCCCTAGCCATGCAAACCTGCTCCATCTACTCTACATGTTGGAGGTGGTGGAGGAGTCCTATTTAGATATCATGATATAGATCGTACATGTTACTATGAGTGACTCTATAATCATTGAGATGATGGTTATAGGACCCTCTAATTGGCTAGGATGACATGGTAATGAGCCATATTGTAGTGGGCTACCCTCTATGACTCCCTTATCCTTTGTAGCTTTATCAACAATAAGTGATCTCCCTCTCCCTTTTGGTTATCTACCATGATAGCCATCCCCTCTACCTAGACCCACCAACCTATATCCCCTCTAAGGTGCTCTACCTCAATCCGTGGTGCATATCGCTTCACTTGATCTTCGTCCAGTGTATTATATATGGACTCGATCTCTACCTACATCACTTCCACCATGGTTCATAGTCCCTGTACCTCCCTAGACCTATTGCCTTGAGTCCCACCTATACCATAGTTGGGGTAATCCCTAGATCTCCTCCTCCTCTTGAGCTAAATATCTTGATGGTCCCCTCATGATTGTCACTCTATCCATTTAAACCTATGCTCATAGTGATCTATATGAGACCATGCCTCTCTATTACCTCTTGATGGCATATCGAGTGGCTTCTCAAAGTACCAACTGCACTCACTAGTTCATCACCTAGTGTTTCTACACTGGTATTGGTGGAGAGATCCTCAAGGGCATAATTCCCTTGTACCATATCCTATACTCAAGAGACACCCTAACATTATCCACCCTTGTATCGATGTATAGTGGATCATCCAAGTTCTCTTCTACCCATCTAGCCACATTAGGATCACCTTCGCATCTTGCTGGACCATTCCTCATCCATCAAAACTAGTAGTTTCCTAGGTCTAGAATCTCCTATAAAATATTGAATTGACATTGCACTTGATCAAACCTAAATAGCTCTTGCTTAATATTTTCATTAATGAGCCATTAGATCCTCCTCACCTGATCTAGCTTCTTTGTATCCTCCCTCCAAACTGGATGTATATGCCATAGAACCATATGATATGGTGCTCCCATAGCTCATTTACCACTTGCCTCCCTAGTGGTAAGACTCCAACATATAGCCTATGATAATGCTCATAGAGTCAAGTCCACCTATATGCTATTGATCACTTCGTGGTGGGTAGTGGTCTAGGTAGTGCATGCAATATTTGAACTACCATGTGCTTCCAACACCATACCTAGAACAACATCATACAGATCAATATTTTCTACCACTTGTAAATTAAATTGTGTAATATAATGTATAGGTAAGCCAATACATATGGTTCCCATGTGAATATAACTCTTTGATATCACATGCCCACCACTTCTCTACCACAACTTTGCATAGTACAAATGTTAGTGCCCCAACTTCATATCGATACGACATCTCATCGACATGGAATCCACTCTACTAGATCACATGTTTCATATGTCTTGACATCATCTTTGAGACCACCATCAACACTCGTACCATGTAAACCATCCTCCCTATAATAGGTATCCTCAAGATGCACCACACATCCTATAGTGTGATCATCATCACCTCCATTGGTAGGAGAATATGGATTATTTTGGATACCATCTCTCTACTTGAGCGATCAATAGGGCCCTATTTGCTTCAACATGGGGCATATCTTTTAAGTGCAATATTCCCACATTTTTCAATGTCTCCCTCTCCTATGTTGAGAGTTGCTCCAAGGTAGTCTCTAGTGTGCCCGACTAAAACTCTCTACTTTTTAGTACATATAGCTATAAAATCAACATAATTTCATCATTACATAATTATTCTAAAATTATAAAACTCATAAAATCATTAAAAAAAAATTATAAAAAAAACCAAGTTATTTTTATGCAAAATTTACCAAAATCGTGCCTCAAAATGATCGAGCATGAATTTGGCATAGTATACCAACCAAATTAATGTACCATACATATAGGATGTGAAATTGGTATGGAATGGCAACCAAATTCATGCTCTGCAACCAAATTGACATTCCATGGTAAATTTTTCCAAAAATTAACCAAAAAATTAAAAAAATGCAAAAAGTACTAAATGTTTTATGTGCGCAAGTGTAAAATACAAAATGAGCAAGTGGGTCTTGATCCATACCTTTTATTAGTTAGTATCAGTGTCAGTTTCATCCCTCACCATGAAAACATGGTAATTTGGTAAGGCCATTCTCTTCTTTATTTTCCACAACTCTTTTTCTCCTCCTCGCATGGTGAAAATGATCCTATTTCCCACTTTTTCCTCTTTTCTTCCCTCCCTTTTATTTTTTCTTCATTTTATTGTATCTCTCCCATTTTATTTTCTCTCATTTTCTTATCTATCCTCCCATTTATTCCTTTTTTTCACTCTCTTTGTCTTGTATTTTGCCTTTTTTTCGTTGTTTTTCACTTTTTTGCCCTTTGTGCACATTTTTTGAGTTTTTATTTGGAATTTTACATTTATGTTAAAAAATTTAGGGGGAACCCTAGCCTTGGATAAATTAATGATAGTAATGCCTCATTTTGCATGCAAATTTGTGGTGTCAAAGATAACACCCCCTTTTGCACTACCTCTCTATCCAAACCTAGCCACCCTTCTGTGTTTGTTGTTTTTAACCTATAGTTGTCTACATATTTCTTTGATGCATTTACTTGGACATAAATGCATCAAAGAGAGGAAAAAATTAGATATAGAAAATTGAACCATCAAAATAGATCAATTATTTCTTATATCCTTAACAAGCCACCCAAAATTCCAAAGTGCAAATTTGAGACCCTTTTCCCATCTCCCTTTGCCATGTTTCCTTAGATTTACCAAAATCACGCCCTGTTCATATAGGACATAAATTTGGTTTTGCAGGTTTGCATCCTATAATGGAAGGGCATGACTTTGGTGTTATAGGTATTTTCTCCTTAAAATCCCTCCCCTCGTCGACCCATTTTGGGGTTGACCTTGGCCCATAGTGAAATTTTATTTTCCCATATTTTTTGCCCTTCAAACCTCTTATAAATAAGGATTTGGATTCCCTAAGTTGGTACTAATAATTTTTAAGGAGATTCTAACTATTGACTCACTCATTTGCTCATGCTATCAAATGCTCTTCTGTTGTAAGTTATTTAGCTATTTTATGTTTTGTGATTGATGGTATTGGTGATTGAGTGGAGGAGTCTTCATGATTGGATTGATCAACCTTCTTAGAATTCCTCTTCCACATCTTCATTTCTTTGCTTTCTCCATCAGCTCATCAAGTTCTTTGTTTTCATTGCTAACCTCTTATCTATTTTTTTATTATTTTACATTATTTTGTATTGTTTTGAGACCTAAAAAGGTCATTTGAACAAAATTTGTACCTCACCCATATAAGTGTGAATTTGGTAAGCCAAATTTTTACTCCCCCTTTACAAGGCATGAATTTGGTAAAATTAGGGTTTGGAAGCAAGTTTTACACTCTAAAATTCTAATTTACATCTTGCATTTCAAAATTCTATTATGGTCATCCTATCTGTATTTCATTTCATTATTACATACTTGTGTTTATGTTGTTTGCGTATGTTCCAAAGGTCAAATTCCATTTTTATTTTGAATGGTTAGCTAAAAGGACCAAGGGTGATTAAAATCTACAACTCCAAGCTCAATCACGTAGTGGCCTCAGCAGACACCCAAATGTTGATGAAAGTTTCTAGGATTTATGAATTTATTTTATAGGTTTTTTTGAGTGGTGTTTTCACCCAGTTGTGAAAGCACACTCTCCGGTAGGATCTGAGTCCTAAAATCCTCTGCTTGCAAAGAAAGTAATTTCTCCAAGGTTCCTGTTATGCTGATTCTTTGTTTACCAATGATGTTGTTCAAATGAAATGCTAGGAATACCTTAGGGTTTGCAAGTGGATGTTAACAAGGGGCACTATGGTTTATTTAATTTGAATTTATAGTGGACTCAAAATGAATAAATCTATTCTAATCTTGGATTTTGATGAGCTTTTAGTTATTTATTGAAATGACTGTAAAAAAAAAATATACAGGAATGAAATGAAAGATTGAAATAAAAAGAAATGCAAATAAAGAAAAATAAAACTAAACTACATCCAGAATTTTGTCATCTCAAATTGACAAAATCGAAGATAATGAGGTTTTCTGCATGCAACCTAACCTATTGAACCTACAAATTTGCACAATCTAGATAAGCTAGGTGAGGGTTTCTGGGGTTTTTAACTGCAATTTTAGATTTTAGGCATTCGCATGAAGCAACCAAAAAAACATTTGCATTAAAATTCACCTAAAAGCCTAGAAATCTGAAAGGGAAAATAAAAAATTAGATTTGGCATTCATAATGACTCCTTTCTTATCAATAAGATGCCAAATATCTGTATTTCTATATTAAAATGATGTATCAATTACATTTACAGAATGTTCCAGGCTTAAATATTCCATAACAAATGAAGTAAATTGCCCAAGTGCAGGCCCAGAATGACATGAAACCCTTGTCTCCGCAACTCTGCAGGCAACAATTTCCAACCCTTCTATCCATTCGAGCTTTTGATTTTATACTAACTGAAACGGCTCTTCGGTTCTCCCTGTGTCGCTTTGTTTCACCTTCCAGCATGTGACCTTCCAAATTCCTGCCTTTTCGGTGCTTTTATTCCATGCTCTATGCCAAAACGTTTGAAATATTTCATTGCATGTAACGCTTCTGCAACTCTAACACCTGTATGCCACGTGTCTCACATTTTCTACACCTTCTGTAACATCTTCCTGTGAAAATCGTGACAAAACAACATGCAGCCTGTTCACCTTCCTAGCCGCGAAAACACGACATGTCGCGAAATCGTGACATGTCACGATATCGCGACGCTTTTCTGTCAGCAGCCTTTCTTGCTGTCATGCCCAGCAAAAACGTGACATGTCACGATTTCGTGACATGTCACGAAATCACGACGCTTTCCATGTCCATACACCTTCGGCTGCTTCTTGTCGCGAAATCGTGACGATTTTTCATTCGAAGTATCCTGCGGCTTTCTGTCGTGAAATCGTGACACTTTTCTTTTTCGTACCATTTGCCCGCAACCTGTCGCGAAATCGCGACGCTTTTCAATTTTGGGCACCTTCGCTGCATGTTGTCGTGAAATCGCAACATTTTCCCACTTCGTACCCTCGGTCAACTTTCCATCGTGAAATCGTGATGCTTTTTTGTTTCGTACTGCTTTACTGCTTTTTGTCGTGATTTTGCGACCATTTTCACGCTTCATGCCTTCCTGTTGATTCTGTCACGATTTTGCGATGCCCTTTCCATTCTGTACAACTGGGCCGCAACTTGTCGCAAAATCACGACGATTTTTCATTCTGTGCCCTTTCGCTCGTTTCTGTCGTGATTTCGAGACACTTTTCACACTTCATGCCTCTTCACTCAATGTTGTCGTGATTTCACAACGTTTCTCTTCTCCGTACGCCATGGCCGCTTCTTGTCGTGATTTCACTATGTTCATCCGCTCAGGCGTGCTTTGTTGCATGCTATCGCGATTTCACGACGTCTTTATGCCTCAGACTCTTTCGCTTGATTCTGTCATGATTTCACGATGTCTTTCTCATCCGTACTGCTTGGGCTTCAACCTGTAGCGATTTCGTGACGTTTTTCACTTTGAACCTCTTTGTCATTTTTTGTCACGAAATTGCAACACTTTTCCATTTCGTACACCTTGCTATTTTTCTGTCACGAAATCATGACCATTTTCTATTCCGTACACCTTCGGCTGCACCTTGTAGCGAAATCGCGATGTTTCTCCACTTCGTGCCCCTTTAACTGGTTTGACCCACGATTTTGCGACATGTCACGAAATCGTGACATATTTTCGTTTTGTTCTTCTTGTCTGCTTTCTATCGCGAAATCACGACGCTTTTCTCGCTTGGCACCTTCTTCCTACTTTCTGTCGTGAAATCGCTACCGTTTTCATTCCGTACACCTTCAGCTGCTTGGAGCCGCAAAAATGTGACATGTCGCGATATCGCGACAATTTCTCTTTCTAAGGCATCCTGCTCCGTCTGAGCCGCGAAAACTCTACCTGTCACAAAATCACAACCATTTTCTAATCCGTACAACTTTTGTAGCAACACGTCGCGAAATCGTGACACTTTTCATTCCCAAGTAGTGGCAGCTCCATACGTCACAAAATCGTGACAACTTCTGATTTCTGGCAGCGATGGAACGACATGTCATGATTTTGCCACACCTTTTCATTTTCCTTTTCTCTTTCCTCCTTCGACAGCGATTTCGCGACAGATTGCGATTTCGCGACATGTCGTGATTTCGTGACATGTCGCGATTTCGTGACACTTTCTATTTTTTGACAGTGATGGCGTGACAGGTCGCGATTTCGCGACATGTCGCGATTTCGTGACACTTTCCACACATGCATTTTTTTCCTCTTTTATTCATTTTTAGCATCTGGGTCACTGAGATTTTCTCTGCAAACCTACAAAAAGGTGGGTCCCCAATTTTGGGGTGTGTTGTGGATCAGCCACAACAAATGGCGACTCTGCTGTCAAATGCTCTTTAGCATTTTAATAAGAACCCAATCTGAAACATATCACAAACTCGAAAACATGTGTTAGAACATAAGCAATATAACAAATGCCCAAAGATCAGAAGTACATTAATCATCAGAATCATCAAGTACTAGCTCAGTGTGTGCAATGAATTTCTTTCCCTATCGTTTGAAATTGATCCACACTCCATTGTCAGTTTTGCATGAATGCATATATGAGATTGTGAATGATTTGTGTACCCTAATGAATATGCTAGGAGATTTTGCTTTTATAAAATGCATAGTCACTCTTCTAGTATTATGTACAAACATTCAAGACTGCCAAACCCTCTTAGGATCCACTAATGAATTGTTTTATTATATCCCAAAGTTGGTTATGAGTCCCTACTATCTTTAACCTATGTGCAAGTAAATGTAAAATCAGAACTTTGGGGAATCAGACTCTCAACCAACCGAGATGAGAGTTTAACCCTATCCTTACTATTCTGATTTAGAGTTCATTACCTCACTTTGAGCAAAATAATTAAACCAATTATGGAAGAAATGGTCATGCTAGTCTAACCCTTTGGACAATCAGTGGTCTTGTTCTTTAGACAAGACATGTTGCCATGCATGGGCATATCTAACCCCACAATCCAAAACTTATCTTCATTTCTTTGGACCTTAGGGATGACTACCCATCCTTTGCAGAGAACAAGTAGTACGATCCTTCTAGTCCAATATAAATATGAGATGGGAAAAATTTATTTTTACTTCTTGGATCTTAGGGATGACTACCCATCCTTGCTAGGGACATGTAGTACGATCCTTCCAATCCAAACTTTAGATGTAAATGGAAGATATTAACTTTGTTGCTTAGACCTTGGGGATGACTACCCATCCTTTGTAGAGGACAAATAGTATGATCCTTCCAGTCCAAGATTTATTATGAAATGAGACATAAGAGCTTTGGGGAATCAGATTCTCAACCTAAGCGAGATGAGAATTTATGCCCTATCCTTACTACTCCATGTGGGTCAAATCAAAGCTTTGGGGAATTGGAACCTCAACCTAAGTTCGATGAGGATTTAACCCTATCCTTACTACTCTGATTTTAGGCTTTAAGCTCTATGGAAGTGGTCAAAACCATTGTTTTAAGGATCATGTTGCATAATAGGATAGACATGAAAACCACTTTCGCCCAACCTTTTCTTCCAAGCTAGGTTTTGATCATTTTGCTTAAGATCCTTTTTAATGTATGAGACGTGCTTGGTTCTAGATATCTCAAGACTTAGTTTCCAACCTTAGGATTCTTACATTTATGTTATAACACAACCCTAAGAGGATTTGACATATTTTAATGATTTGTACCTAAGATGTATATGCAACTAAGATGAAATGTATGCAAAGTGAGATGGAACATGAATGCATTATCTCCTGAATTGCAAATGAAATGATTTGTCATGCAAAACTGACTCTTTCATGCATCACAAAATCAAACAATATAACTTAAGATGTTTGTGTTACTTGTGGAGATTTTACAAGACAATTCCAATATTTCATATTCTCCTAACCTTAAGCATAAGTTGACATCTCATTTTTTTATTATTATTTTTTTATTTTTTTTATTTTTTATTTTTTTTTTCAGAATAAACAAAACATGTCAATTGAAATCAAATCCACAACCAAAATCCTAGCTAAACTAACAATCCTAAACAATAAAAACAAAAACTGAAAACCCCCACCAAAATCGAAAGAATAATATCAAAATCTCACAACCTAAGGGCTAAAATAATGCTTTAAAATCTACCCATTAAATGGTAGCATAAAATCTCTCCCTTCTAAAGTTTTTAGCCTGAAGGTATTCTTCCCAAGAATCTCTCGAAATCTGATATGGGCCTAACCAAAGACAATCAGACTTTTGATGATTCCCTTTTTCCTCATGTCTTTTGTCCCATAGTAATACCAAATCTGAAATTCTGAATGATTTAACTTTGGCCCTTCTGTCAAACCATCTTTTGAGAACTTCCTGGTGTTTATTCATGTGGTTCATGGCCTCTTCTCTCTTTTCATCAAGGTGCAACAACTGGCTTAACCTGGCTTCAACTTGATCATCTGTCCCCAAGTACTCTTGTATGAAATGCAAGGTCTGCAACTTCAAATTTGCAAGAAATATCGGGTCTTGCCCATAAACCAAATGATAGGGAGTATTCCCTATGGATTATTTCACTCTGGTCCTATCTGAACAAAGGGAAAACTTCAATTGGCTGTGCCAGTCCCGAGGGTTCTTCTCCAGCAACTTCTTAATGGTATTCAACAAATTCTTATTTGAAGATTCGGCCAAACCATTTCCTTGAGGATAATAATTAGATGCAAACTTTAAGCTCACTTTGTTATCATATGCCCAATCTGCAAATTGTGTAGAGATAAAAGCTTTACCATTTTCACTGACAATAGAATTGGGCATTCCAAATCTTGTTATAATTTGGTCCTCAAGGAATTTAATTACAATGTCTGTGGTGGCATGTTTAGTAGGAATCGCTTTTGTCCACCTTGTACAGTAATCTATAGCTGTCAATATGAATTTATGGGAATCAGACGAATTTGGGTTAATAACCCCGATAAAATCTAGTCCCCATTGTGCAAATGGTCTCCTTTCAACTACATGTTGTAACGACATGGCTGCATTTCTTTCTCTATTGGCAGCCACTTGACAGATATGACAAGATCGTACATGGGCATGTGCATCTTTGAAAATATGGGGCCAGTAGTATACTGCTATCAGGATTTGATGCGCTGTAGCATTTGCTGCACCATGACCAGTTCCATGTTTCCCATGAAATTCTTGCAACACCCTGGCAGCTTCTTCTTTGATCAAGCACCTTAGGTAGATACCTTCATGATTCTTCCTGTAAAGCACACCAGATTTCATCAGATAATTGACAGAACTAAGCCTTAAAGCTCTTCTCTGTGTTGAATTCAGATTAGAGGGACACTTACCAGTCAATAAAAATTGCACAATATCAACATACCATTCATCCTTAGCAATGTATTATGTATTCGATCATTGGCCTGTTATTTGCGGATTATTTTCTGCAATCGCCTTCGCCAGTCCCTGTCCTCAAAATAGTTTCATAGGTTGGATTTCGAGATCAAATTCTTGGATGGTGGAAATCCATTTCCCTCTTTTCTCACCTAGTTCATTTTGTAAAAACATGGTCTTAACAGCAGAGTTAGGCACGATGGCAATAACTCTATTGTGCACAATGTAATGTCTAAATTTTTTCACCATTTTAAAAAGTGCGTACATTTGCTTATCAAGGATTGAATACCTTAATTGAGCATCTTTTAGGGGGGCACTTAAAAATGCTATGGGTTTTTTGGCACTATCCTCGCCTTTTTGGGTTAAGACACTCGCAAAGGAGTGTTTTGATGCAAAAGCATAAATATAGAAAGGCTTGGAGTAGTCTGGACTTATAAGGACAGGGGCTCTGGAAATGGCATCTTTGATGTTCTAGAAGGCCACTCTACTTTCCTCATTCCATTTTACATCCACATATTTCTTGAGCATCTTTTTTAGAGGTTTGGCTATCTCAGCAAAGCTAGAGATAAACTTCCTCACAAAATTAACCTGCCCAAAGAAATATCTCAATTCTTTTTTACTACTCGGGAGAGGTAAGTTTTGGATAGCTTGTATCCTTTCTGGGTCGATGGATATGCCCTCTTTTGAAATGATGTGACCCAGACAATTTTCCTTCTGTTACTCCAAAAATGCACTTTTTGGGATTTAAGGAAATTCCATGTTCTCTGCATCTTTGAAGCCCTTTCTTTAAATCTTTGACATGGTCCTCTCTCTTCTTTGAGAAAAATGGGATATCATCCACATACACGATGATGCATTTGCCTATGAGCCCTTTGAATGCATAATCCATGGCGCGTTGAAAAGTTGCACCAACATTTAACAGTCCGAACGACATTCTCTTATATGCAAATGTCCCCCACTTGGTAGTAAAGGCTATTTTCATCCCGTCATCCGGATGTATAAGAATTTGGTTGTACCAAAAATACCCATCGAGAAAGGACATCATTTCAGATCCATTTACCATTTGTAGAATTTCATCAATTGATGGCAATGGATAATTATCCTTTTGAGAGGCTTTATTAAGATTTCAAAAATCTATGCACAGCCTAATATCTCCACTCTTTTTTCTCACTGCAACTAGGTTAGCCACCCAGGTTGAGTGCCTAACGAGAAAAATGATTTTCGCTTCCAATAATATTTTAACCTCCTTTTCGATCAAAGGATCCAATAGCGGGTTAACAACTCGCTGTCTTTGCCTAAAAGGCTTGGAGTCTGGCTTCAAAGGGATGGTATGTGTGATAATGTCTTGGTTGTATGTATTCAGCTCATTGTAGTTCCAAGCAATACAATCTATGTAATGCTTCAATGCTTGCATTATATTGCTCCTTTCTTCCTCTGTACATGCCTTTGCTATGTACACCTCCTTTGGATTGTCTGCACTCCCTAGATTAATTGAATCACATGCATCTTTAGGGAGTGGGACTCTTTTTCCTTTCTTGGTCTTGCATCCCATGTCGAACATCTTTTCCAATGAAACCACGTCTTTAGGAATTTTGTTGGATTGATACGCAGTTTCAATTTCATCTTCTGTTTCATCCCGCCACCTTTGCTCCTCATCAATCACCTGATTTTCAAAAATACCCGAGTTCGTGACAAATTTGAAAATGTGCCTGTCACTTTCAAAAACCTGGAAATTCTTGACAGTGTCGGGTATTGATGGACAAAGAACCAATTCAATGGAGAAATTTTTACATCTTTTTATATCAACTGGGTTTAACATGCCCGCGGTGACTGCAAGAGAGTCTGCTATTCGATTTCCTTTCCTAGAAATAAGGGCTATATTAAATGCATCGAACTCCTCCATGAGGTCAATAACCCTAGTTCTATAAAGGCTTAGTCTCCTGTCACGACATGTATACTGTCCTTTGACTTGCTTGACTACCAACTCAGAATCTCCCAAAACCTTCAAGCATTTAACATGCTTGCTCAATGCTAGACATAAACCAAATATCAATGCTTTGTATTCTGCCACATTGTTCATGCAAGGAAATTGCAGTCTATAAGTAGCTAACAATGGTTTACCTCCTGGACTAGTGAGCTCGACTCCAGCTCCTGCTCCCTGTCTATATTTTGATCCATCGAACCTGAGCAACCACGTGTAATAATTTTCCTTAGAAGAGTCACCATGACACACCTCCTCTTTAGGCTCTTCAGCAGCTTCCTCAACATCAAGTGCATAAACTCCTAGTTCTGGCTCAGAAAACTGAACTTCATTCGGCTTGTTAAAATCTGTTATAATCTCCTTAAGCCTCGGTTCATTTTCCACTCTGATTTGGTTTGAAATTCCCTTCCATGGTAGCCACATATGTGAGCAGTCTATTGAAAAATAGCCATTCAGAGTTTTCATCCAATCCATCGCAAGTAACATTCCATACCTACTTGGGATATTAACCACCAGAATGTCTACAACCTGCTGGACCCTGGGTTCAGAATTCAATTGAATCTTGACATCATATAGAGTCCCTACCACATTTACCTCTAATCTATCCAGTTGCAGGACTTTGCATTTGGATGAAATAGGTTGCAGGCCCAAAATTTGGCATATCTTCGAAGGCATGAGGTTGCTCGTGGCGCCTGTGTCCACCAAATAGTTATGCAAATTCTTACCCGTAATTCTGAGTCAGTAAGAATGGCGGGACATCCCTTCTTTCCTTTTGCAAAATCAGATGGGACTCAACTCTTTTTTTCTTCCACATTGGATCAGGTGAGTTCAAAGCTTTTATAAACGCCTCCTTTTGGCCAGGCAATCTAGCTGCGTCCAAGAATGAAAGGCTAGATTTGGACTTCTTTAGATCCTCCACTATGTCATAGTTTGGTTTTTTGAATTTTACTGTCTTCTGCACGTCATTAGAAATTTCTCTTCTGAGTGGAGGGGGAGGATTATTATTTGCCTTAGTATCGGGAGGAAGAATAGAGTTTTTTGGAGGTGTTGATGAGGTTTTAAGGGTTTTAGATTTACTTCTCAAATGGTATCCATGATTCCCCTTTCTAAAATCTCAAAAATCTTGCACCTCTTGTTCCAGAATTTTGTCTTCTTCTCCCTCACTCTCACCTTCTTGATGATATATAGTTTCCATCACCATAATATTATCATCTTGATGTTGTGATGGACCCTCATTTGATACTAGTTCCAAATCATCAACTTGTGCCTGAAGACAATGAGTGTATCTAGCAATTTCAGGACAATTCCTCTCATTGTGTTCTTTGGTGTTGTGCAACCTACACCCCCTTTCCCATGCCAAATCTAAAATATTCAAAAGAGAATTGGATTGGCTAGGTCCTGCAAAAGTATCTAGTTGATTAGCAATGGGAGTGGGAACTCCCCCATTGTTTGGCTTGGTGTTCCAGTGCCTCCCTCGATTGTTAAAATTTTGATTTGGGTGAGGGGCATGGGACTCATACTTCTGTTGTTGAACCCTGTCATTGCTCAGTTTATGAACTAATTTCTTGAGCTCTTCGACTTCTGAATAAATCTCCTTTGGTGGAATCATATTGTTGTTAACCCCCATTGGATTTGCATAATTGATGGGGCTTGATTCAACACTGGGGTCGGGTTCTGAGGAATTTGATTCCCGTATGGATTGACACTTTGAATCAGGGTCAAATTTGGAAAAGGAACTATGGCATGAGGATTGACTTGGCTAGTTCCTTGCAAAGTTGACTGACTATTCTGCAAAAATGTAGGGACAGGTGGAATGGATGTGATTGGTTGGATTGGAATGGGTACATATGTAGGTGCTGGTGGATATGGTTGCTGATATGGGAAGGCGTTCATGCTTGGCATTTGTGGTGCCATGATCTAATTTGCCTGGGGATCTTGACCATATGGAGCATACTGTCCCAGCATAGGCATCTGGGTAAACCCGTAGCCTTATGGTGTCATTTGCTGCTCAATAGTCATGGATTCATTATAGGCCAAAGCCAGCATGGTGACTTGAGGATTGCGTCTTGTGAACATGGCTGTCATGGGGTCCAATGCCCCAAAATATATCTGTAAAGCCACTGCGGGATCAATAGCAAAGTGCCTAATTGCTCTATTATAGCACTTTTGAAATCTTTGATTAAACATTCTGATCGGTTCCCTTTGGCCATTTTTGCATGTAATAAATTGATTGTAAATAGTTGCAGGATCTAAGGGTGACCTAAATTGATTAACAAAGGCATTTTCCATTTGTGTCCAAGAGGTGATTGAACCAGTTGGCAAGCATATATACCATTCATATGCTATTGGATCTAAGCTCATGGGGAAAAGTCTACAGGCCACATCTTCATATTGAACTTGTAGCCTAATTAAAACATCCCTATAGGCTTGGATATGTTCTTTTGCTATTCTTGGGCCATCTGGTTTGTATTTAGGTAGAAATATTTCAATGTTCTTGGAGATTTCATGGATATCCCCAGCAATATTCAAAGGAGTATTGTTGGCTCCATACCAAGGAGTTGTTGGAGCTTGAGCCATTTGACTCAAAATTGATGAAGACAAACCTACAATAGCAGTAGAAATATTACTGACTATAGGCACACTAGGGGCAACGAATATTACTGGAGTAGGTCCACTCGATGTTCCTAGAGAAAACAGGTCTTTTGTGACCGGTGAACTTACGACTTGCTTGGTTTTATTCTTGGGAGTACCAGTAAGGTCATGAAAAATGGTTTCTTCAATTGTTTGGTACCTGGTCGCAATACGACGTGGTGGGTCCAGCCTGCCTGATGAAACTCTCGATTATTTCAAAGCAAAACCTACAAAAAAAAAACAAAATCTGTAATTTAGCTGTTTGTGAGTTTCAACAGATGATTTGAAAATTAAATCAAAAAGATATTATTCATGTATGAACTCAAAAATAAAGTAAACCAATTCGGACCTCCTTCTAGCGCCAATCTGTTGAGTGGTGTTTTCACCCGATTGTGAAAGCACACTCTTCGGTAGGATCTGAGTCTTAAAATCCTCTGCTTGCAAAGAAAGTAATTTCTCCAAGGTTCCTGTTGTGCTGATTCTTTGTTTACCAATGATGCTGTTCAAATGAAATGCTAGGAATACCTTAGGGTTTGCAAGTGGATGTTAACAAGGGGCACTGTGGTTTATTTAATTTGAATTTATAGTGGACTCAAGATGAATAAATCTATTCTAATCTTGGATTTTGATGAGCTTTCAGTTATTTATTGAAATGAATGTAAAAAAAAATATACAGGAATGAAATGAAAGATTGAAATAAAAAGAAATGCAAATAAAGAAAAATAAAACTAAACTACATCCAGAATGTTGTCATCTCAAATTGATAAAATCAAAGATAATGAGGTTTTCTGCATGCAGCCTAACCTATTGAACCTGCAAATTCACACAATCTAGATAAGCTAGGTGCGGGTTTTTGGGGTTTTTAACTGCAATTTCAGATTTTAGGCATTCGCATGAAGCAACCAAAAAAACATTTGCATTAAAATTCACCTAAAAGCCTAGAAATATGAAAGGGAAAATAAAACATTAGATCTTGCATGCATAATGACTCCTTTCTTATCAATAAGATGCCAACTCTCTGTATTTCTGTATTAAAATGATGTATCAATTACATTTATAGAATGTTCCAGGCTTAAATATTCCAGAACAAATGAAGGAAATTGCCCAAGTGTAGGCCCAGAATGGCATGAAACCCTTGTCTCCGCAACTCTATAGGCAGCAATTTCCAACTGTTCTATCCATCCGAGCTTTTGATTTTATACTAACTGAAACGGCTCTTCGGTTCTCCTTGTGTCGCTTTGTTTCACCTTCCAGCATGTGACCTTCCAAATTCTTGCCTTTTCGATGCTTTTATTCCATGCTCTATGCCAAAATGTTTGAAATATTTCATTGCATGTAATGCTTCTGCAACTCTGACACCTGTATGCCATGTGTCTCACGTTTTCTACGCCTTTTGTAACGTCTTCCTATGAAAATCATGACAAAACAGCATGCATCCTGTTCACCTTCCTGGCCGCAAAAACGCGACATGTTGTGAAATCGTGACATGTCACGATATCGCGACGCTTTTCTGTCAGCAGCCTTTCTTGCCGTCATGCCCAGCGAAAACGTGACATGTCACGATTTCGTGACATGTCACAAAATCGCGACTCTTTCCATGTCCGTACACCTTCGGCTGCTTCTTATCGCGAAATCGTGATGATTTTTCATTCGGAGTATCCTGCGGCTTTCTGTCTCGAAATCGCGACATTTTTCTTTTTCGTACCATTTGCTCGCAACCTGTCATGAAATCATGACGCTTTTCAATTTTGGGCACCTTCGCTGCATGTTGTCACGAAATCGTGACATTTTCCCACTTCGTACCCTCGGTCAGCTTTCCGTCGTGAAATCGCGATGCTTTTTCGTTTCGTACTACTTTGCTGCTTTTTGTCATGATTTCGCAACCATTTTCACGCTTCATGCCTTCCTGTTGATTTTGTCACGATTTCGTGACACCCTTTCCATTCCGTACAACTAGGCCGCAACCTGTCACAAAATCATGACAATTTTTCATTCTGTGCCCTTTCGCTCGTTTCTGTCGCAATTTCGAGACGCTTTTCACACTTCATGCCTCTTTGCTCAATGCTGTCGTGATTTCGCGATGTTTCTCTTCTCCGTATGCCATGGCCACTTCTTGTCGTGATTTCGCTACATTCATCCGCTCAGGCGTGCTTTATTGCATGCTGTCGCAATTTTGCGATGTCTTTATGCCTCAGACTCTTTCGCTTGATTCTGTCGTAATTTCACGACGTCTTTCTCATCTGTACTACTTGGGCTTCAACCTGTAGCGATTTCGCGATGTTTTTCACTTTGAACCTCTTTGTCGTTTTCTGTCGCGAAATCGCAACACTTTTCCATTTCGTACACCTTGCTATTTTTCTGTCGCAAAATCGTGACCATTTTCTATTCCGTACACCTTCGGCTGCACCCTGTCGCGAAATCGCGATGTTTCTCCACTTCGTGCCCCTTTGACTGGTTTGACCCGCGATTTTGCGACATGTTGCGAAATCGCGACATATTTTTGTTTTGTTCTTCTTGTCTGCTTTCTATCGCAAAATCATGACGCTTTTCTTGCTTGGCACCTTCTTCCTGCTTTCTGTCGTGAAATCGCTACCGTTTTCATTCTATACACCTTCAGCTGCTTGGAGCCGCGAAAAAGTGACATGTCGTGATATCGCGACAATTTCTCTTTCTAAGGCATCCTGCTTCGTCTGAGCCGCGAAAACTCTACCTGTCGTGAAATCGCGACCATTTTCCAATCCGTACAACTTTTGCAGCAACACGTCGCGAAATCATGACACTTTTCATTCCCAAGCAGTGGCAGCTCCATACGTCACGAAATCGCGACAACTTTCGATTTTTGGCAACGACGGAACGACATGTCACGATTTCGTGACACCTTTTCATTTTCCTTTTCTCTTTCCTCCTTCGGCAGCGATGGAGCGACAGGTTGCGATTTTGCGACATGTCACGATTTTGCGACATGTCACAATTTCGCAACACTTTCTATTTTTCGACAACGATGGCGTGACAGGTCGCGATTTTGCGACATGTCGCAATTTCGTGACACTTTCCACACATGCATTTTTTTTCTCTTTTCTTCATTTTTAGCATTTGGGTCACTGATATTTTCTCTACAAACCTGCAAAAAGGTGGGTCCCCAATTTTGGGGTGTGTTGTGGATCAGCCACAATAGGTTTGAAACTATTCAATATTTTGGATTCAAGATAAATATTAGAACAACCATCGTATCAGATAAGTGCCCTAATAAATCTTTAGGTTATTTTGTGCTTTGCTTTTTATTTATTTCTATTTAAAACCTAGATCGCAACAAAAAGAAATTATTTGATTAAATTTCTAGGCAGTTGAAAAAGTAAAAGCATATAGTGTGCATCTAGGATTTTAATCTTGTTTGTGCATTTCCCTTGGATCCTTGCTCAAGGAATTTTTTTTGCAATCCTAGGGTTAGACATAATTGAATTATAAAATCATACTAGGATTAGCTCTTGTTTTCTTGCATCTTGTATGTCTTGCATTATTCTTTTATTTTTCTTAGCTTAGTTTAGAAATTCCAAATAATAGGTGTATGCTTAATTGACACAAAACATTTCCACCCTAGACTTGGAGTGAGTCCTAAAATTATTTTTGGTGAACCTTTTTCCTTGCCACCAAGTGTAGAGAATATAACACACCCTCATGGTTCACCTCGACTCCCAACAGATCCTGTTGAGAATCATACGTAGTAGGACAATTTTTCCCTTCTACAATGGGGTTTTGATTCATATAGTGATACATCTAGGGAATCTTATCTATTATAAGTGCATGGGGTTTTCTAAGGCATAGACTACTTATTCACCTCTAAAAATGATTGTTTGATACCTGTAAGAGGTTTTGATGCACTTGGTTATAGACATATAGCTATTAGAGGATTCTTGTTTAATTTGGATGGTGTGATTTAGTAATTCAAGAATGAAAAGATAGAAAGCAAATGTCGAGTACAGCCCTTTTTATTAATTTGATTTAAAATTGGGTTACAATACGTCTCCTCCCTTTTCGAGGGCTAGGAGCGTTAAGTAGGGCTCTATTACACCATGGATTGGTACGCTTTCTTTCGCGTGCCCACATGTAAAGTGGGCGGGCCAAATGTCACCGCCGCTTGCGTGAATGTGTCTTTTATTCCTTGCTACTCCTCCAGTGTCGATATCCTATGTTCAGAGAAATATAAAAGGATTAGTAGCACCAGTGGATGAAGTAAAACATGCGATACCCAAAGCCTATGATTAGTGCATGCATAAAATAAATAAAATGATAACTAAAACATATCAAGATGAGCTAAATACTTGACAGAGCCATGAGAACATTACTAGGAAGGCACTGCAAAAGGAACAGTCGGGAAATTCACCATGGATTTCTAATCGCTCTGGGGTGGGACGATTAGACCTACAAAAAAATGTCAGAAAGAACCCTCCTAAATGTCCCATCAGGGAGGATCCAAATCACCTACAAAGTTGGAGGTTAGGTAAAACAGGGTATTTTGGAAAGACCCAAAAGGTCATATTTTGCCAATTTGGCCTCTATCACCCGAAATCTGATGATGCTCCCTACATGTTAGTGAAAGCGGGAAATAACAAAAACATGATCAAAACTGCTAAGAATAACATGAAATTTGAATGACAGCCTATATAAACAACCTAGAAACAAATGCAAGAAAAACAAAAATGAAATATGATACAGATTTCTAATCACTCCGGGGTCGGGCGATTAGGACTGCAATAGTGCAGGGGGTACCCGGGGGCAGGACGCCCATCGTTTGTGGCCTGGTTTCAACACCAATCCACTTGGGATGGGTCCAAAACCTCTTGGGTATTTTTGAAAAATTTGGGTGCGATACTGTGGTCAAATATTGGGTTTTGGGTCTGGATTTTGATTCCAATAATCACCCAATAAACTCCCTTTCAAAAGAGAGATCAAGAATGTGAAAGGCACAAGCAAAAGGGTGAGGACGTAAATTGGTAGCATTCTGTTGCTCCAAATGATCCTAACCTATTCTCATTTTGGGGTGAGAAGACTCAACATTTTATAGACTTGAGGATCTCTGTGAATGAGCATGCAGAGGCGCAACTTGGCGATCATGCCTTCTCAGGGGAGAGAAGATTTCGCCCTGATTAAGGACTCCATGACTACCTCTATGACTGCATATTTGAGCTCAAAAATGCTCACTCGCACTCCCATGCAATGAAGGAGGACTTAAGTGGCAGATCTGGGCTGCAATTTTTCAAGGTTTGACCTTTTTCCCATCAAATCGGCTATTCGCCCCACCCAGGGGCGAATGCTACTAGTCGTCCTTGGGTGGGACGAATACCAGTTTGTAATCATCCCTGGGTGGAACAAATAAGGAACGGAGTGCCTGAAAGGTGCAAAATTGACCTCTAACATTCCAAAATTGCTATGAGAGTGGTTAGGACCACTGTTTAACCTTTGGAGGCTGTCTTGGGGGTTGTGTATGCCAGTGCGATCAATGTTTATAGCCACATAATCGGATTGGTGCTATTTTGGTGTCTACAGATGCCCATTTTTGGGATGTGTTGTGTGTGGCGCAGTGCTAAGCAAAAATATATAACCAAAGCACTAATTATTAGGGTTTATTAGTAATCTAACCAAATTTTGATGCCCCAAGTATGGAAAGGGCATGCATTCTTGAATCCTTGCTTCTAACGAGCTAAGGAACTTAATTCAAGTGTTAACCTTTTTTGGTGAGGTGTTACTTGATCTTGGACATTGATCAGTCATGAATAGGCAAAGGGCGCAACATTTTGTCTATGGGAACCTTGAGTTCATGATTCACAAATGCCAAGTGTTTGATCAGCTTGTGATTATTGCTTGTTTACTGCCCCAAGCAGGAGTGTGATTGTCTTTATCAATGATTCTTTGAATGCATGCCATTTCCTTGATTGGGTGTGTATTTGTTGATTGATGACTAATTGTGACTACCCCCTCAAGCAACGAATTGATGAGGGAATGACCTACATGAGAAAAGCGACGAGTCGCTTGATCCAAGATGACTTGTGTAAGGTTTCCTTCAGTTGTTTTGCTTTGAATGCTTATGCAGTTTCCCAACATTTAGACCTATTTTTGGTGGGTGTTAACCCTTTTTTGTGACACGTTTTGGGGTTCAAATTCTCAAAAATTTGTCTTCCCGTGGTGCGGTCCGGCTATGGTAGCCTTCTTATGGAGTTGGATAGTGAGGATTTATGACCCTGATGCTGGTTTTGTATGCCGAGAAGCAGAGGCGCAAATGCACCTTATTCAAAAATGTTATTGCTATTTTTGGGTGGGTTTGGACCCTTTTTGTGACGTTGTTTGGGGATAGAATTCATGATAATTCATCCTCCCATGGAGCGATCCGACTATGGTAGCCTTATTAGGGAGTAGGATAGTGAAGATTTGTGACACCGAAGCTGGTTTTTTATGCCCAGAAGCAGAGGCGCAAAGGTGCCTTGTTCAGCAATGTTATTGCTATTTTTGGGTGGGTTTGGACCCTTTTTGTGATGTCGTTTGGGGATGGAATTCATGACAATCCGTCCTCCCGTCGAGTGGTCTGGATATGGTAGCATTATTAGGGAGTAGGATAGTGAGGATTTGTGACCTCGATGTCTGTTTTGCATGCCAAGAATGTCAGTTGCAAAAGCACTTGTATTTGGCAATTTTATTGCTATTTTTTATGCATTTGGGTGCAGTTTTTGCTATTTTTTGATTTTCTTGCTCTGTAATCATCCCAGGGTGGGACGAATACCAGTTTTGTAATATTCCTAGGGCGCTCATCCCAGGGTGGAACGATTATAGGCCTAAAATCCTATTTAAGGTCCAAAACTAGGGTTTGGGCTCATTTGCAACTTGTTTTTCTGGCGATTTCGAGCTGTGAGGAGGTTGAGTCTGCGAAGCGGAGCGCTACCAAATTTTTTTGGACACCATGAGTTCATGAACCGGATAAAGTGGCAGAGCCGAAGCGATACCGATGAGTGCTCCTCATTTATTTGGTTGTTTTATTTGACAGTTTTAAAACCGTAATGATTTTTTTCTTTCTTTTGTATTTCGTTTGTAATTTTAACTAAAACAAACCCTAGTTCAAATTTATTTTTATGAAAAAACGTAATGAATTTATTTTGAAATTTGTTTTCCATTTTAAACTAAGGTGAAACCCTAGGCTAAATTGCTTTTAGTTGATTATATATATTTTTTTGTATTTTTGTTAAGGTTATATAAAACCCTAGATTTAAATGTGTTCTTTGTTATTTGTTTTTGTTTTTAAACTAAAACCCTAGTTTAAACTTAGGTTGAAAACCTAGCTTAAAAAATTGGTCTTAGTTTGTTTTTTTGTTGTTTTATTTTTGTTTAAGGTTAAAAAAACCCTAGATTGAAATGACCCTAGTTGTGTAGCTGTTTTTATTTGAGACTAGAAAATAAAACCCTAGTTATGTTTTTTAAAAAAACCTAGTTTTAAAAATTTATTTATTTGTTGTTTAAGTTTTGTTATTGTTTTTGCTTTGTCAGTTCAAACTAAGGTTAGAAACCCTAGACTAACAAGTTTGATTGTTTATGAATTTGTCTATTTTTTTGTGTTTATCAGTTTAAACCAAAAGTTAAAAACCCTTGGTACTGACAAATTGTTTGTTTTGAATTTGTTTATTTTTTTGTATTTATCAGTTTAAACCAGAAGTTAAAAACCCTAGGTACTGACAAATTGATTTTGAGTTTATTTGCTATTTTTTTTTATCTGTTAGTTTAAACTTTAAAGTTAAAAACCTTAGGTACTGTAAAACTGTTTTTGATTTGATTTTGTTTGTTTTTTTTTATTTATCAGTTTAAACCAGAAGTTAAAATCCCTAGGTACTGAAAATTTGATTTTGATTTTATTTGTTTTTTGTTTTGTTTTTGGACTTTTTTTAGCTGTACATTTGTGAGATATGGCTGTACAGTCTATTTAATTGTGTTTGTTGTACAATTTTTATGCATTGTTGTATATTTATATTATTGCTATACAACTTTGTTGTTTTTCATGTTTTTAATGTTTGTGTGTTGTTTTTGTTTTTTAGGTGGTGAAGAGTCGGTACCATCAGTCGACGGTATTCTCTGACGCCTAGGAGGCATTGACTGTGGTGGACTGGGAGTGGCTTGACACCCTTGGGCTCAAGCATGTGACTCGACTAGAGCCTGTGGTGGGGGATCGGGCATATATGATTGCCCTGATCAACTTATGGGATCCCCACACCAATACCTTCCATCTCCCAATAAGGGATATGACAGTGACTCTCGAGGACGTCTATTAGATTCTATGAATTTTGATAGACAGGCTTCCTAACAGGACTACGCCACGTGATCAACGAATGGTAGTGCTAACACGATACTTTGAACATGGGATGGAGGTGGGTGTGGATAGCCCGGTGGAGAGGGTAGAGGGAGACTGCCAGATTGGCAGCATTCTGGTATGGTGGTGGTTAGAGAGGGGCATGCTGGGGGTGAGGCATGCATTACTGATGATCCTCATCTCCAACATGTTGCTACCCAACTCTTCAGGTGCGAGGTTCCCATGGAACCTACTGGAGATGATCTTCAGATTGGTGGAGTGTCTGAATTCAAAGCCCCTGATTATGAGATGGGGTTAGACATTGCTGACACAACTCTATGATGAGATGTATGAGGTCTGCTGTCAAATTTGGAAGGGTATTGGTTGTAGTTACCTGTTGTAGTGCTGGGCTTGGTAGCACATAGCTATGGAGATGCCATTGGGTTTGTCATGGATGACTCAGGTAGAGATGGTTGACAGAGAGATAGGGTATGTGACACTGTGGCACAAGTCAGAGGATCAGGGGCACAGTCGATGGTGGGCAGGTGTCGTAGGGTACTATGCTGATGCCTTCGCTTAGCTTGTTCTAGGGGAGGTGTTCTGGCACCCATATCGAGACTGTCCAGCCTGGCCTAAGGTTGGAGAGTGGCTTCGATAGATGCATAGGGGGAGATGGTTGATCGAGATGGCATTGGTGACATACCGTTAGTGTGAGATGGACTTGGTTCGACATCGATTGGAGCTGGAGGTAGATATTATCTGCATCTATGGGTGGATACCTGAGTTGATTGGAGGTGGATCATCATGCCAGATGAGAGGGAGTGATACTGAGTAGTCATAATCCTCTCAAAGTAGGAGGTTGGATGAGGGGGGTGTAAGTGGGCATGATGCAGGGACTAGCAGCAGCCACCCTGAGAGGTCCCATAGGACCCACACCACGGGGGGTAGTTCCCGTCACACCGATCCTGCATGATCATGGTGGCCGACACCCTAGGCTTGGGGGTTTTTTGAACTTTTGCTTTTTTGTGAGGTCAGAGGACCAGTTTATTGTAGCTTGCGGGCATTTTGATGATATATATATATACATGACTTTATTTTATTTATACACTTGTCATGAGTTATTCTTATGGGATTGATGGATGGTGATGTATGCATGTTAATTTATTTTGATGAATGCACAGGTTATGATGAATGCAAATGTGTCTAATATGTGTAGACACCAAAATAGCACCAATCCGATTATGTGACAACAAGCACTGATCACACTAACACACATAGCCCCCAGAGGTTAAAACAGTGGTTCTAACCACTCACACAATAATTTTACAAGTCAGGGATCAATTTGGCATCTTTTAGACGCTCAACTACTTATTCGTCCCACCCAGGGACGAGTGCGGATTTGTACTCATCCTACCTAGGGACGAGTGCAAATTTATACTCGTATTACCCAGAGATGATTACCAGCGCTTGCTTCGGGGTGGGACGAACGCCAGGTTTGACCAACAAAAAGTTAGATCTCGGCGCATGACAATTCAGAACTGCCACTTAGCTTTTCCTGCATGACATATGAGTGCGAGTGAGTTCTTTTGACAACTCATATCTGCCAATTGACTTTCCCTTCACTGCATGGGAATGAGAGTGAGCTTTTTAGGACAACTCAGATTTGCCACTTAGCTATCCCTTCATTGCATGGGAGTGCAAGTGAGCTTTTCTAAAACATACAAAGACATGCACAGAGGCAGTTAAGAAGCCCTTAATCAAGAAGAAGTCTTCTCTTCACACAAAAAGCATTCATGCAAAGAAACACTTTTGCATGTTAATTCAAAGAGACCCCTTGGGTCTATAAAATGGTGAGTTTCCTCACCCAAAAGATATATAGAGAAGGAGCATTTTGAGCGACGAAGTGCTAATAATTCACTTACTTGCGATTTGTGTTTTCAACATCCATAATCTCTTAATCAAAAGAGAGGTTATTGGGTGACTTTTGAAGGCACGAATCAAAGAACCAAAATCCAATTTTTTGACCACAATATCCTACCAATTTTTCGACAACACATCACATTAGGTTTTGGACCCATCCCAAGCAGATTGGTGTCAAAGAAAAGTTTCACCCACGAGTGGTTTGCCTTCGGGCACCCCCCACTTTATTGCTTTTGGTGACTATTTCTTTTGTAGTGTTTATCTAGTTTCATGTTTATGCTTTTGTCAAGTTTTCAGTTTATTTAGACTCATTTTAGCCATCATTAGATTCATCTTTTATTTTTCATACACAGGTGCTACTAATTCTTTGTTTGTTTCTTTGAACACAGATTTGCAGCATTAGAGGAGCAACGAGGAATCTACCTTTACCAACGCAAGCGGCGACAACGTTTTGGTTCGCCCATCTTATATGTGGGCACACGAAAGAAGGAATTCTGAAACAAGTTGTAAAAGACCAACATTTAACGCTCCTATCCCCTAAAAATGAAGGAGACGCATTGTAACACGAATTTGTAAAGCATATCAATAAAAGGGCCATTCTTTTTATATTGCTTTGATATCTTGTGTTCATGTTCTTTCTTTTTACGTGTTTTTCAATAACATAGGGTTTAAGCGTTATTTTAGTTTCGTTTACATTGAAATTTTAGTCTATCCTTTTTGTTTTTGGAATCTCATGTTTTCAATGGCGATCACAGTGGGACCTCTGTCCTTTATTTTTTTTTAGGTTAGATTACTGATCTGAAATTGCTTGTTTTTTTTACAAGTACCTATTTTTCAACATCAGACTGTTATTTGTCTCTGCAAGTGACGATTACAGAATTGGTATTCGTTTCACCCTGGGATGAATAAACTATTCGTCTCACCCTGGGATGATTACTATTCTGATATTCGCTTCACCTAGGGACGAGTATATTTCTGTGCAATTTTTAGAGTAAATCAGAAACATCCTATTAGGCAAAGAAGAGGTAGGGGTTTTAAAAGCTTCTATCAAATTTTTGTTTTTCTGTTTGCTGGTTTTCAGTTTTGTATGGCTTAGGGAAAGATTTCTTTTTCGTTTTCCTGTTTCAATTTTTGCAAAATTAAAACGAACCCCACACATCACGTGGTATTTTAAACCAAGGCATTGGTTGTAAAACCCCAACCCTTGAGCAAGACCAAAGGTGGATTCCATTATCACTTTGGCTTGAGATATTGCATCCATTACCCCGATCACGACTGTTGCTAGACGTAAATCCTGACGAAAGCTGACCGAGTGTAGCTAGGGTGATTCCTAGCGCATGAGGATAAGTCTTCTATGGTAGGTGTCATAAACATAGTGATTCCCCTTCCATACCACCTATGTTCCATGTATCATCTGCTCTCACGTACCTATAGTCTCCCTCACGTAAGGGCGGGTATATAGAGAGGTTGGTATATCGGTCCGACAATGGTATATTGAAGGGGCGACCATTTTTGGAGTCATAAGAGCCTTCATAATTGCATTTAAACATTTCACAAAAATTTTCAAAAACAAAACAAACAACAAAACACACTAAACCAGATTTAGGGCACACTATTAATCTTTAAAAGAGATAATCATTGCTTGTGTGTGTATGCTATTTTCTATTTAGACAAAAAAAATCATAAAAAGAAAATCATAAAAAGAATTTTTGCATCTTTAGGTTAGCATTACCATGGTGAATACTCATAGCCAAGCCCAATCATGGGCAGAAGCTGCAAAAAATGCACCAAGAGAGACAAATCATCTTCGATATAGCCTTGAAGACTTGGCCATCCCGCCTCGACGAGCAAGGTACACCAGTTAGTTCACACCATGCAGAACATGGCTCTAGAGGCCCCTCCTTGAGGGGCACTCCAACACATATAGTCATAGAACATGGCTTTAGAAGCACCTCCTTGAGGGGCTCTCCAAGTCAGGCCATCAATAGACAAGACTTTAGAACCCCCTCCTTAAGGGGAACTCCTAAGCAACAAGAATCTTTTCAATAAAATAACCAATATGCAGCACCTGGTCTAAGTACGAGGCCTCCTTTGGAAGTTCATTTTGGGTGGCCTAGTGATGAAGCATTGTGTACTACTCTAGAACAACAAAGGGTCCAAAAGGAAGAACCATATGATTTTGTTATTCCTAATTTACCCCCAATTAATGTCAGACACAGTAGACCATATCCAAAACATCAGGTTCTCTCGACAGGGCAAGACAATTCTGCCCGCACTTTTTATGCATATCACAGAGAGAGTGAGGAGGATCACTACATTCCTCAAGAATAGTACTCAGTGCAAAAACGATGCACGTCTGCACTCGCTTTATATCCGGATCGCTCATTGAGACTAGAGTTTCAAGTTAATGCTGCCAACCTCGACAGAGGGAAGCAACATATAGGGGTCTCAGAGAACCATGATCGAAATAGATATGTAGGGGAGACATCTAGGCCTATTAAACAAGAGACAACGAAACAAAATGACTTGGCATTTGCACAACTAGCCACCTGCCAAGAACAAATCATGCGTCTTAGGCAAGAACAACAGGAATTAGAACATTTGTGTCGCCTTAATCAAGAGCGCATTCAACGTCAGATAGCTGAATTGCTTCACAACAATGCGCCTGAGAAGGCCCCAGTACCTCGTGCACAACAATCTAAGATGTATGTGAGGCACAACCCCTTAGTGCGAGATAGGTCTCCACAAATTCAGCAAGCACTGCCTCCGAGACCTCTTAGACCTGAGCGGGAGGCCACTCCCCGCAACCGTGATGGGCATCCTCTGTGGGCACCCATCCATGTTTACAGGCCTAGGCCAAACAATCCTCAAGAAGATTATGAGGATTATGACCAAGAAGAAGAGCGTGCTGAAACGCCCTATCAAGGCAGAAGGGATGCTACCCATTTATCCATCCAAAGGCCTCAAGTTCCCCGCAACCCACAACGGGAAAAAATCAAGGAGGAGGAGATTATGTCCTCTGATGCATACAAAGTGTTGTTAGAACGCTTAGAGACTATGGAACTCAAGACTGCTGGGCCCCAAAAGCCTACCTTATGCCAAATCCATAGTCATTCGATGCATCCATTAGTGCCAGCACCTCCATACCCCGAACATTTCAAGCTGCCCCAATTGGCACTCTTTAAAGGGGATGAAGATGCTCAAGAGCATGTGACTCAATTTTTGAGCCAGTGCTTTGGTATACAAGACAATGATGCATTGCTATTGAGAACATTCATAACCACATTTTTAGGATCTACCTCGAATTGGTTTACACATTTACCGAAGCATAGCATCTACAACTTGGATCAACTAGTGGATGCGTTCCTAGAAAATTTTGCTCTCAATACAAAGAAAAAGGTGTCACTCAATGATCTCACTAGCCTCAAACAGTATGAGGAGGAATCTATGGTGTCATATGGGGATCGATGGAGGATGGTGATTTCAAAGCTGTCCTACCTCCCTCCTATGTCCGACTTAACTCAAATGTTTACAAAGAGCTGTTTGCGAAAGATATCTGTTCTATTGCAGCTGTAGCAATATGCCACTTTACAAGAAGCTCTGGTGCAAGCTATAGTTATCGAAGAGATCAAGATACAGGATGGTGAAATTTCCAAGCCTAAGAAAAAAGAGTGGAATAAGAGCACCAAAACAGGGAATACACAACAGACACCCGTCGCAGTCAATCAAGTTGTTATCAATGCCCCTACGCCTGCTCAAGCAACACAGCATCCAAAGGCTAATTATCAGGTGGTGCCTCATAATAACTATGAGAAAGATAACAAAAAGTAGGATCAAAATCAGCAGCGTCGCCCTAAGTGGAAATTTACACCATACACTGAGTCTAGAGACTCCTTGTTTGACTGTTTGTCAGCGGCAAATTTGATTAATCTGCCAGAGATTCCAACAATTGATCCTAATGTGCCAAAGCCTAAGGGCTACAGAGAGGATATTTTTGGTAGATTCCACAAAAGGAAAGGGCATGACCTTAATGTCTGTTGGACATTTAAAGGTTTAGTGCAAGACCTCATTGATAATCACACATTGGTAGTGGATAATCCCATCACACCCAACAACCAACAAATGGGTGTTTTCAAAGATCCTTTACCCACACATGATGCACAAACAAAACCTCTGCATGTCAATGAAGTGCAAAAAAGTTGCCCCATGGAGGGGTATGTTGGGATGATTAGCATTGTGACAAGAAACAAGAGACACCCAGGAGTTGCCCCCACGACAGCCACCAGGGAAGTTCCATCCACGTCACAACATCAACCGAATCCTACACAGTTACCCTCGCCTAGACCAGTGGCCACAATTAAAACTAGACTTACTCAAAGTCTACGGACCACATCAGCTAGGCTCTCCATTTATGAGCTTATTCAACAATCGATGCCCCATCGAGAAGCTCTTATGGAAATATTAAAGGCAATTGAATTGCAACCCCATGAAGTGGATTCGTTCAACAATTTTGTGGGGCATGTCAAACAGTGTACTGAACTAGTCATTACCTTCAGGGAAGATGAGATAAAAATGATGATTGGAGATGTAGCGGATCCACCCCTGCATGTTATTGCGCGGGTCAACGGGACTCCGTACAAGTGGGTGTTGGTAGACACTGGTTCGTCCAGTAACATTATTACAACTGCTGCACTGAAACATTTGAAACCGCCGACCTCTCACATTGCACCTTCCACTTATACACTTCGAGCATTTAATGATGTGATATGCTCGACGGTTGGCACAATTGTCCTGCCCATACAAGTGGGACAAAAGACTATTCATACTTTGTGCCACATTTTAGAAGGTGAGATGGCTTACAATATCTTGCTTGGGCGGCCTTGGATCTGAGATACGAAGTGTGTCCCTTCAATTGCTCATCAATGTTTGAAGTATACATTTTAAGGACAAGTACACGTGGTCCCCATATATTTGGAACCTTTTAAATACTGCAATTCAGTGCAAATCATGCCGCAGTCGACCCTTCCTTCAACACACATGGATTTCCAGTTAAATCCATCTAAGAGAGGTCCGACTAAGCAAGAATCTCCATTACCAAATAAATAAAATTCTTAGGTAGGTTCATCTTCTTCATCCAGTCCTCCCACAACGACGCCACCTACGGTGGCCACACCAACGGACAAAGGAAAGAAGCCCCTGGAAGCGAAACCACCTCTAGTCTCCAAAATCTCTACAGAAGAGACGCCTAATAGAATGGAAGTTGAGACGCCTAGTTCACCCCACATGAAGTGGACTCAAGGAGAACTCCCATTCGCTTCCCCTCAATCACCAAAGATTACTATTGAGATGTCTAACACAGGCATGGGGGAATATATAGTGCGCAATGTTGTTGCAATGCCCACACTTCAGTCTATGCAAGACATGGGAAGACCTCGACTCCCCATAGGCTCCGTGGTTCCTTTAGGCTACCCACCTAATCAAAAAAAAATTATTTTTGGGGGCCTGGATCATGGCGTTGAACCTTCCCGAAAAGAAGAGGAAGATGAAGATCCCTTTGTGGAAGATGTCAATTATCTGGCTAACCTCGACTTTGCATTACGATATCTTAGCCAATGCAATTGGCATGGATACGGGTTAGGTAGGTATGAACAAGGAATGCATGTTTTGTGTCAACCAAGATACCAAATGCCTTATGACAAGTTAGGAGTAGGGTTTAATCACCCTTTGGCCCTCGAAATCTTGGTCAAAAACATGCAAAACTTAGGGATAGGCAACAAGGATGGGTTGGCATCAGATCCATATGCCAATCCAAATACAACTTATACATTGGGGGATTATTTCCCATTACAAACAAATAACCTTGTTGACCTCAAAAACCCTTTCCCTACGGTTGAACAAGGAGAAACCTCATGGACTCACCCACAAGGGGAAGATGGACAAGACCACGAAGGGTCTTATGAAGATGAGTTGGAGTACGATCATTCGCACGAATATCCAATGAATGACGATCAGGAAAGCTTCCTGATGATGTTCCCATTGAATGATCCCAGTGAGCATAGGCTACCTCAACAACAACAATATCCTTTGGACATAGATGACATGTTTGAACACTTATACATAGGTCCAAGACATAGAAGGCATTTCAACCTGGCGCAGTTATAGCAATTACTGCACCTGCCACTCCAGGAATATAAAGAGCATCTTTCACTTGAAGACCCTATCAAACCATCAGTGCCTAGGGAAGACCCTGTTTGTAGGTTCGCGCATAGGGCTGATCCCTTTGTGCCAGTGCCTACAGAGCCAGATCCAAAGCACCAAGAGCATCTAGAATGTCAGAGTTGTCACATTTGCGATAATGGAGATTACAATCATTTCATCAACATGGCCTCCATTGACTTGACCGCCCCCATCCATGATCCAGCCAATCCAACATGATTATTGCATCTAGACATAGAAGCTATAGATTGGGATCGCGCTGACACACCACCATCTCCATCAGAGTATTGGCCTTGTGGTGGGATGTTTTATTTCACTCCAGGACAGACTCAGGATGTCTTCCATGCTGAAGAAGAACTTGACGTTCCTAATTATGATCTTAATTTAGCAAACGATATCCATTTGATCCCAATTCCACATCAGTTGGAAGACGGATCCCATATGTCGATCGAAGCAACGATTGATGTAGACATCGACACAAATCCAACAAATCCAAAGATTCTCAAGCTAGGGGTAAGTCTTTCCCCTAAAGAGCGAGCTGATTATGTTACCCTTCTTAAGGAAAAGAAGGAGGTTTTTGCATGGTCATACAAGGATATGCCAAGACTAGACCCACAGCTAGTCATGCATAATTTAACTCTTGATCCAAAAATCAAGCCAGTCAAGCAAAAACTATGCAAGATGCATCCAACAGTGGACTTAATGGTAAAAGATGAGTTACAAAAGTTGTTGGATGCCCAGTTTGTCATCTATGTGGATTATCCTCCATGGTTGTCTAACATGGTTCCTGTCAAGAAGCCCGATGGGAGGATTCACATATGCACCGATTTTTGAGATCTTAATAAAGCGAGTCCTAAGGATGATTTTCCATTATTGAGCATCGACGCATTGGTGGACGCTACAGCAGGCCACGAAATGCTTTCCCTTATGGATGGTTTCTCAGGATACAATCAGATTTGTATCAATCCTGAGGACCAACTAAAAATGGCATTCACAACGCCTTGGGGGACATTTTTCTATAAGGTCATGCATTTTGGCCTTAAAAATGCTGGAGCCACCTACCAACGTGCCATGACGTACATCTTTCATGATTACATGCACAAAACTTTGGAATATTACATGGATGATTTGTTGGCCAAATATCTTTTGTGCCCAGATCACATCGGTGACTTGAGAAAGGTCCTTGATCGCCTCATTGAGCATAAAGTCAAACTAAACCCCAAGAAGTGCGTCTTTGGCGTCACCTCTGGAAAGCTCTTGGGTTTCATAGTCTCCAAATGAGGAATTGAGGTCGACCCAAACAAAGTCAAGGTAATCCTTGAAATGCGTCCCCTAACCACCATTAAGCAGCTCAGGAGTCTACAGGGAAAGTTTGTGTCGATCAAGCACTTCATAGCGCAGTTATCTGACAAATGTCGACCCATGAATAAATTATTGCATAAGGGGGTCACATTTCATTGGGATGATGAGTGCCAGTCAGCCTTTGATGACATTAAATAGTACTTGGCTTCGCCGCCAGTATTGACACCACCTAGACTAGGAGTGCCATTCTATTTATACATCTCAACCACTGAGGTGGCATTGGGTGCCATGCTATCCTAAAAAAATGAACTTCACAAATAACAGGCTACATACTATCTTAGCCGCACCCTGGTCAGTTATGAACTTAACTATGCATATGTTGAAAATCTCTGCTTGGCAGTGGTGTTTGCTACCAAAAATCTATGCCACTACATGCTTAGTAATAAGACGTATGTTGTGTCTAAGGAGAATCCATTGCGATACATGATGAGTCGTACTTATCATAGTAGCCGCACGGTGAAATGGATCATGTTGTTGACGGAGTTTGACATAGAGTTCATTGGACAAAAATCCATAAAAGGTCAAGTCATCGTCGATCAACTAGCCGAGGCTCCTCTTGAAGATAATCAGCCTCTGAATTTTGAACTACCTGATGATGGGGTCTTCCATGTTTCAGAGTCACCAAATTCTGATGAGCCTGAGTCACAGGCTAACATAACCCTATTCTTTGATGGTTCTAAATGTGAGCAAAGGGGTGGTGCAGGAATTGTATTCTTCACTCTGCAAGGTGCTCCAATGCCCTTGTCATTTAAATTAGACTTCCCATGCACCAACAACAATGCAGAATATGAAGCCTTGCTCATAGGTCTTTAGACAACAATCACCATGAACATTAAACGATTGAACATCTTTGGTGATTCGCTGTTAATTGTCAATCAAGTAAAGGGGATATTCCAATGTAAATGTCTAGTTTTGCGGGAATATAAAGCCCTTGTGGATAAATTCCTGGCACAACTTGAATGGTATGACATCGAGGCACTCCCTCGATCATCAAATCATTTTGCGGATACTATGGCCTCCTTGGGGTCACTCATCCCGCAAGACCCTTCTGGTGAAATGACAACCATTCAGGTTAAAACATTATTGCAATCTACGATGAAGCATGCAAGCTCTGATCTGATGCTAGGAATCCACATGATCCAGATTGAACCATCTCCGGATAAGTTCTCTCGAATTCAAGATTGTTTGACTCAAGCCAACTGGGGGTCCTTGTTCTCCCCGACCCCTCTTACTAGCAACACCATGTTGTTTTTACAAGTTCTTTCCTGCTCAGCTTTTGTTTGGGATAGACTTCAAGAGGGATTGGCCGTTCATACTATCAAGGTTTTTGATCAACAAGATTGGTACACACCCATTCGGGATTACCTCAAGCTAGGTAATCTCCCACTTGGATTGACACAAGCCGTGAAAAGATCATTCAAATAGAAAGCGGCAAAGCATGTCTTGTTAGGAGACATTTTGTATCATCAAAATTATGTAGGAATACTCCTTCGTTGTTTGGACCAGCAAGAGTCCGCTTGGGCGATCACCCAAGCTCACGATGGTACATGTGGTGGCCACTTCAACGGTATGGCCATTGCAAAGCGCATTCTTCGCATGGGTTATTATTGGCCATCTTTAGAGCGAGATTGTTGTGCATATGTGAAGAAGTGCATGAAGTGTCAGCACCATGCTAATTTAACACACGTACCTTCTCAGGCCTTGCAGTCGACTCCATCAGTTTGGCATTTTTCATAGTGGGGATTTGATCTAATTGGGAAGATCTCCCCTACGTCGTCTAGTCGTCACATGTTCATTTTAACGGCCACAGAGTACTTTACCAAATGGGTGGAAGCAATTTCGTTGACCACTACAACTGGATCCCGCATTACGGAGTTTATTTTGCATAGCATCATATGTCATTTTGGTATTCCATCCAAGATCCTGTCGGATAATGGGACACAATTCAAGAATAAAGATGTGCGTGCTTTGACCACAAAGTACAAGATTCAACATAGCTTTTCAACACCCTATTATTCGTAGGCAAATGGGCAAGCAGAGGCGTCAAACAAAATGCTAGTCGCCATTCTCAAAAAGACAGTTGCAGACAATCATAAGGACTGGCACATTCAGATCCCGCTTGCCCTATGGGCTTATCGCACCAGCATTTGAACGCCCACTTGGGCAACTCCATTTTTGCTGGTGTATGGCTCCGAGGCAGTCATGCCTTTTGAGTTGGAAATCCCTTCCCTACGCATTTTAATGCAAGAGTTCATTGATGATGACACTGCACGACAGGCCCGGTTAGATCAACTGACATTGCTCGACAAATGATGCGTTAATGCTCTCGAGCATTTGCGTATCTATCAAGAGCGACTTAAGAAAGCATACAACATGAAAGTCCACCTTAGGGAATTTCAGGTTGGTGACTTGGTCTTAAAAGAGAACCAAAAAAATTCTAATTTGTCGTCCCATCTACGAGACAAGTTCACGGAAAACTGGTTAGGTCCTTACATCATTGAAGTAAAATAGGACCTGGAACATACCGGCTTGCCTCTCTTGAAGGAATCAAGGAAACAGAACCCTTGAATATCATTCATTTGATGCCATTCCACATATAGAGAGCCATAGTCCCACTAAAAGCTCCAAGGATTATCATAATCGCTTGGTCAACCATAAATGCCCCAAAGGTATCTATTAACCCTTTGGTCAACCAAAAGCTCCAAAGATTATCATAATCGCTTGGTCAACCCTAAATGCCCCAAAGGTATCTATTAACCATTTGGTCAACCAAAAGCTCCAAGGATTATCATAATCGCTTGGTCAACCCTAAATGCCCCAAAGGTATCTATAAACCCTTTGGTCACCCAAAAGCTCCAAGGATTCTCATAATTGCTTGGTCAACCCAAAAGCTCCAAGGATTATCATAATCACTTGGTCAACCCTAAATGCCCCAAAGGTATCTATAAACCCTTTGGTCAAGACAAAAAGCTCCAAGGATTTTCATAATCGCTTGGTCATCCCTAAATGCCCCAAAGGTATCTATAAACCCTTTGGTCAACACCAAAAGCTCCAAGCATTACCATAACTGCTTGGTCAACATAAATATTCAAAAATCAACAAAAACAACACAAAAATAAAAAACACAAAAACAATTGCATCTCAATTCCATGCATACTCAAAAAAAAAAAAAAAAACAATCAAAATTACAAAAACATTTGCATTTCAATTCCATGCATTCTCATAAAAATCAAAATTACAAAAACAATTGCATTCCAATTCCATGCATTCTCATAAAAATCAAAATACAAAAATATAGGTTGCATTAAGCATTGCCTCCATACATTGCATACTTCGATAGGTCATACAAGTCAAAAACACCATAGGCTGTCATTATTTGGCAATTCCATCCTTGTTCACCTCAAATCCATTTTCATAAATGCATACATCCAACATATCACCCTTTTATTTTAGCATAGTCAGTTGTCTCTTAATGTATATAGGGTTTTCGTCATTCAGATGTCTTTAAATTTCTAGCCAAAAACTATACATAGTTAAGCAGATTTTACATGGAAAATTTTTACTTGGATCACGCCTTGTTACGTAGCATCCCAACACAAATTAACACACATAAAAATTCCTAAGTTGTGTGAACGAAATATGAAACCTGCACAGTAATCCAGGTCACCATAAGCGAAACAACCATCTTGCTTATCCCCCTGTGCGAATGACCCTAGGAATGCTAAGAGTTGGCAAAATGACAAGCATCCTCCCTACCCAATTCCCCAAGAATCCCAAGTTCTCATAAGTTGCAAAACATCAAAAAAATTGCAAAAACGTTAAAACACTAAAATTTGACATCCTATGGTGCACACATCAAAAGGCACAAACAATAGTGATTCTCGTCACTCCATATTCAAATCCCTTGCTCGAAAAAAAAAAAAAAAACAAAAACAAAAATAAACAGTGATTTTATCACTATAAAGAGCAAGTATCCCAATACAATTGAAGAAAAGAAGGGAGTCGAACTTGAATCCCTAGAACTCTCAGTATTTCGATCGGTCATGAGGCAAGCTTTAGTATCGATTTGGTTGATAGCCTATTGGTCACTGGTGGTAAACCTCCCGCATGACGATATATCTATCACATTAACTTGTGTGTAGATCAATGTTTGCATGTGGATGAGCTAGCTTATGGTATCCTAGATAACATCGTAGATTAATCTGACTAAATACAATAAAGGAGTTAGTGGAGCTAATTAGGTTATCCTCAGTACAGGTTCGGTTGAAAGCCCATCTAGCATTGGCGGTATCCTGATGAATAACACATAAACGAACTCAATTGCACACACAGGGATGTGAAATAACTTGGTTAAATTCAAGTCAGATTTAGACCTTGTTTAGAAGTCTTGCAAGATAAATGTACAGTCTTGGCTAGTTAGTTAAAATATCTGCATCTCAGAAAAGATTAACTACATTTTCCAACATCTAGTACATTTCATTCCGTACATCACCATCAAAAAAAAAAAAAAAAATGTTTCACATGCACAAGCATTCCACAAATTAATCCCATTACTCTAGCAAGTCCAATCCAAATCTTGTACAGTCTATGGTGCCTTGACAAATCATCAACAATTCATTGCATTCATTCCATATGCATACATCATACAAATTAGAACCATCGCATTCATAATCGCATATGCATACATCAATGTAAAAACATGTACATTAAAATAAATTATGACAAATGTATAAACACCAAAAAGAGTCATCTGTATATATATATCATAACAAAATTGTCCGCAATCTACAGTGCACTGGTCCTCTGACCCCGCAATCATACATCAAAATCCCCAAGTCTAGGGTGTCGTCCACCATGATCACGCAAGATCGATGCGATGGGAACTACCCCCCGTGGTGTGGGTCCTCTGAGACCTCTTCGAACAGCTACTGCTCACCCCTGCACCATGCCCGCTGGCCTCTCCCTCATCTCGCCATCTCCGCTGCGATGATGCTGTCTACTCCATGTTGCTCCCTCTTGAGTGTTGCGATGATCCACCTCCAAAGAATGTAGGTACTCGCCCACCAAGGCGGATAACCTCATCCTCTAGCTCATCTCGCTGTCGCTCCAAGTCCCTCGCCCACTGCCGATATGTCGCAAGGTTATCCTTGTGCTGCCCCAACTATTTCCACAGGAGATCCCTCTCATGTACCATCTCCCTCAACTCCTGATCTCACCTCTGTAATAACTCTGTCAACCGTGCCACCTCAGCATGCAACCCCACCTCTGTATCCCCCGGCATGGTCGACTGTGTCGGCCTCTCTGGAGCATCGGCCTACTTCGAAGAATCCTACATCTCTGGCTGCTCCTCCTCATCAACATCCTCTCCTGCATCTGCCACATCCACCATGTCCACATTCGTAGGAGCTCCCCAACCCTCTCCTGGTGCCTCTGCACCCTCTCTGCCTCTCGCTACCTCATCTCCTCCCAATGGCCCCTCACCTCGCCACTGTCGAAGCATCCACCACTCCTAGTACTTGGTACCACTCCTAGTACTTGGTAGTCACTCCGACGTCATCTACGTCCATAATGTCCAGTACTATATTCGACTCCTCCCCCAATGGCTCGAGGATCAACGTAGCTAAGGTCATCTCATCGCTCCAACATCGATAGACTACAGGTTCCCTAGGAAACCCCTGGCGTACCCCAAACTGTCGTGTCACTCGAAGGTAGTGAAAGTACTCCTGCTTCGTCCTATTTTGGCCAATCATCCATCTCCTCCTTCGAACCCGTCGAAGCCACTCATCAGCCTCTGGCCATGCAGGAAAATCCTGATATGGCCTCCATACCACATCTCCTGGAGTCAGTCATGCCAATGCATCTCTGTAGTGGTCCACATCTCCTGTGAACTGTCGACTCTACCCCCGCTCCTCAGACCGATACCATAGAGCACCATACCCAATATCTCTGTCAACCATGTCCGCCCGTGTAGTCCAAGGTAGCCCTCGTGGTCGCTCTATGGCTATATGTTGCCATGCCCAGCACTGCAACAAGTAATTGCAGCCAATCCCCTTTCGCATTCGACAACGGACCTCATACAACTCATCATATAATTGAGCCAAAAGTGTCTGGCCCCATCTCATAATCACCGGCTCTGTCACTGGACAATCCACTAACTGCCACACCACCTCCAATAGGTTCCATGGGAACCTTGCTCTTGACAAGTCTGGTAGGAGCATGTTGGAAATGAGGCTCATGAGTAGTGCATGCCTCACTCCCAACATTCCCCTAGCATACCACCATCGCACCAAAATCCCCCCAATCTGACAATCTAGCTCCGCCCTCTCCAACGAGGTCATCCCATCCTCATCCTCTCCGTGTCCAAAATATCGAGTCAATATAGCCATCCTCTAGCCTCATGGTGTCGTCCGGATGGGAACCCCATCTATCAGAATCCGAAGAATCCGATACACGTCCTCTAAGGTGACGGTCATCTCCCTTGTCGAAAGATGGAAGGTGTTCATCCGAACATCTCACAAGCTGATCAAAGCTGTAATGTATGCCTGATCTGCAACCACTGCATCCAACCGAGCCACATGCTTGAGCCCTAAGGCATCAAGCCACTCCCAGTCCTTAGCACTCAATGCCTCGCAGGCATTAGAAAAAATAGTCGGTACCCGATGTCGACTCTTCACCACCTGCACATCATAACAAATAACACACATCAAAAACATGCATCAAATTACCATCACATGTACAAAAATGCATAACTGTACAGTAACATCTTTCATTCACATGTACATCCATTACCAAAAAAAAAAAGTCGACATGGTTTACCTACGGTTTCGACCTAAGTTTACCACTTCAACAAAAAAATTCATCCATTTTTCATTTTTTTTAATTTCATCAAAAACGAAAAAAAAATCGACATGGTTTACCTACGATTTCGACCTAAGTTTACCATTTCAACAAAAAATTCATCCAGTTTTCATCTTACATTTCATCAAAAACAAAAAAAAATTGACATGGTTTACCTACGGTTTTACCTAAGTTTACCATTTCAAAACAAAAAAATTCATTCAGTTTTCATCTTACATTTCATCAAAAACAACAAAAATTTGACATGGTTTACCTACGGTTTTACCTAAGTTTACCATTTCAAAACAAAAAAATTCATTAAGTTTTCATCTTACATTTCATCAAAAACAACAAAAATTTGACATGGTTTACCTACGGTTTTACCTAAGTTTACCATTTTAAAACAAAAAATTCATCACATTTTCATCTTACATTTCATCACAAATAACGAAAACAAAAAAATTAAAAAAAAAATAAATAAATAAAAAATAAAAAATTTGACATGGTTTACCTAAGTTTACCATTTCAAACAAAAAAATTCATCCATTTTTCATTTTTTAATTTCATCAAAAACAACAAAAATTTGACATGGTTTACCTAAGTTTACCATTTCAAACAAAAAAATTCATCCATTTTTCATTTTTAATTCCATAAAAATAACACAAAAATTGGGCATGGTTTACTTATGGTTTCGACCTAAGTTTTACCATTCACATCAAAAACAAAACATTTTTAACCATGGTTACCCTAAGGTGTTACTCTAAGTTTCATTTTGGGTTTATCCTATGGTTTTCATCTAAGTTTCCATCGGTTTGCATCCACGTTTTATTTGGTTTCATGGTCTTTAATTCATTTACCTTTTAATTTAATTAATTAGGGTTCCATGTCTTAAACAAAAGAAAAACACAATAAAAACACATTTGCATTTTTTTTAATTCAAACTCGAGGAGATAGTGCACTTACTGGTCTCGCCTCAGATCCGCCGCTTGATGACCCGGTCTGTGCACTCATGGTGGTTGGAAAATCCGACAGCGCTTTGCATCAGAAAATCTACCTCCTCCTCCCCAGAGCTCCAAATCGCAATCGATGAACAGTGCAAATGAGCCAAAACCGTCATTTTTGCATATTTATACTTTTTGTTTGCTGGTAATCGTCCCTGCCTGGGACGAGCGCTTTTCCCTCGATGGCACACTCGTCCCACCCTAGGACGAGTACCCTCATGGCGTTCTCGTCTCACCCCAGGACGAGTACCATCATGGCGCTCGTCCCCCCCGAGACGAATAAAAAAAAAAAAAAAAAATTTTTTTTTTTTAAAATGACAAATGCCAACAAAACCACTAAAAATTGCCGGACAAAAGTGCTCTTGCACTTAACCTCTTGGCATAAGAAAATTGATGTCGAGGTCTACCTTGTCGTTATCCTACTCCCCAAGAAGGCTACCATAGCCGGACCGCTCCACGGGAAGACGAATTTTTGCCAATGTTAACCCCAATTGGCATCCCAAAATGGGTTCACACCTACCAAAAATAGGTCAAAACAATCGAGAAACTGCTCGAGCATGCACCGGCTAACATCTGAAGGCACCCTCTCTTAAGTCATCTTGGGTCAAGCGACTCGTTGCTTTTCTCATGTTGGTCATTCCCTCATCGACTCATAACTTGAGGGGGTAGTCACACTTAGTTGCCAATCAACACCAATTTACCCAGTCTTGGAAATGACACGCATTCAAAGGATCATTGCAAAATACAATCGCGCCCCTACTTGGGGCAGCAAACAAGCAATTATCACAAACTGATCATATACTTGGCATTCATGAATCATGAACTCAAGGTTCCCACAGAAAAAAGGTTGCGCCCTTTGCCTCTTCATGACTGATCAATGTCTAAGTTCAAGTAATACCTCACCGAACCAGGTTAATGCTTGATTTAAGTTCCTTAGCTCGTCAGAAGTGAGGATTCAAGAATGCGTGCCCTTTCCATACTTGGGGCATCAAGAGTTGGTTAGGTCACTGAGAAACCCTAATCATTAGTGCTTTGGTTATATATTTTTGCTCAGCACTGTGCCTTGCACAGCGCTTCCCAAAAAGGGGCATATGTAGACACCAAAACATCACCAATCTGATTATGTGACAACAAGCACTGATCACACTAACACACACAGCCCCCAGGGCAGCCCCTAGAGGTTAAAACAGTGGTTCTAACCACTCACACAACAATTTTACAAGTCAAGGATCAATTTGGCATCTTTTAGATGCTCAGCTACTTATTCGTCCCACCCAGGGACGAGTGCGGATTTGTACTCATCCTACCCAGGGACGAGTGCGGATTTATACTCGTCTTACCCAGAGACGATTACCAGCACTCGCTTCGAGGTGGGACGAACGCCAGGTTTGACCAACAAAAAGTCAGATCTCGATGCATGACAACTTAGAACTGCCACTTAGCTTTTCCTGCATGACATAGGAGTGCGAGTGAGTTCTTTAGACAACTCATATGTGCCAATTGACTTTCCCTTCACTGCATGGGAATGAGAGTGAGATTTTTAGGACAACTCAGATTTGCCACTTAGCTGTCCCTTCATTGCATGGGAGTGCAAGTGAGCTTTTCTAAAACATACAAAGACATGCACAAAGGCAGTTAAGAAGCCCTTAATCAAGAAGAAGTCTTCTCTTCACACAAAAATCATTCATGCAAAGAAACACTTTTGCACGTTAATTCAAAGAGACACCTTGGGTCTATAAAGTGGTGAGTTTCCTCACCCAAAAGATATACATAGAAGGAGCATTTTGAGCGACGAATTGCTGCTAATTCACTTACTTGCGATTTGTGTTTTCAAAATCCATAATCTCTTAATCGAAAGAGAGGTTATTGGGTGAATTTTGAAGGCACGAATCAAAGAACCAAAATCCAAAATTTTGACCATAATATCCTACCAATTTGTCGACAACACATCACATCAGGTTTCGGACCCATCCCAAGCGGATTGGTGTCGAAGCAAAGTTTCACCCACAGGTGGTTTGCCTTCGGGCACCCCCCGCTTTATTGCTTTTGGTGACTATTGCTTTTGTAGTGTTTAGCCAGTTTCATGTTTATGCTTTTGTCAAGTTTTTAGTTTATTTAGACTCATTTTAGCCATCATTAGATTCATATTTTATTTTTCATACACAGGTGCTACTGATTCTTTGTTTGTTTCTTTGAACGTAGATTTGCAGCATTAGAGGAGTAGCGAGGAATCTACCTTTACCAACGCAAGCGGCGACAACGTTTTGGTTCGCCCATCTTATATGTGGGCATGCAGAAGAAGGAATTCTGAAACAAGTTGTAAAAGACCAACATTTAACGCTCCTATCCCCTAAAAAGGAAGGAGACGCATTGTAACATGAATTTGTAAAGCATATCAATAAAAGGGCCGTTCTTTTTATATTTCTTTGATATCTTGTGTTCATGTTCTTTCTTTTTACGCGTTTTTCAATAACATAGGGTTTAAGCGTTATTTTAGTTTCGTTTACATTGCAATTTGTCTATCCTTTTTGTTTTCGAAATCTCGTGTTTTCAATATGTATGATATGTATATGAATCGATGAAATGATTTGTTGATAATGTGACGATTACACCATAGACTGTGCAAGACTTACCAGATTCTTGTACTTATGCGATTGTTTTATACGATGACTTTGCATGATATATATATTTTTGTTTTTGTTTTGGACTTTTTGATGGCGATGTAAGAATGGGATGTACTGTAGTTGTTTTAAAATGTAATTAAGGTTTTCTGAGACTCAGATGTTTTAACTAACTAGCCAAGACTGTACTTGTATCCTACAAGACTTTTGAACAAGGTATAAATCTGACTTGACTTTGACCAAGTTATTTCACATCCCTGTGTGTGCAATTGAGTTTTTTTATGTGGTATTTGTCAGGATACCGCCAGTGCCAGAGATGCTGTCAACCAAACCTATACTAAGGATCACCTAATTACATCCACTAACTCCTTTGTTGTATTTAGTCAGATTAATCTATGGTGCTATCTAGGATACAATGAGCTAGCTCATCCACATGCAAACATTGACCTACACGCAAGTTAATGTGATAGATATATCATCATGCAGGAGGTTTGCCACCAGTGACCGATAGGCTATCCACCAAACTTGTACTGAGGGTCACCTCATGACCTTTTGGATGCTGAGAGTTCCAGGGATTCAAGTTTGACTCCCTTATTTTCTTCAATTGTATTGGGATACTTGCTCTCTATGGTGATAAAAATCACTGTTTATTTTTTGTTTTTTTTCTTTTGAGCAAGGGCTTTGAATATTGAGTGATGAGAATCACTATTGCTTGTGCATTTTGATGTTGCACTTTGGTTTTGATGTCAAATTTTGGAGTTTTGACTTTTGCAAATTTTTGATGTTTGCAACTTTTTGAGAACTTGGGATTCTTGGGGAATTGGGTAGGGAAGATGCTTGTCCTTTTGCCAACTCTCAGCATTCTTGGGGTCATTCGCATAGGGGGATGAGAAAGATAACCTTTTCACTAGATGATATCCTGGATTGCTTTGCAGGTTTCATATTTTGTTCCCACAACTTGGGAATTGTTTTTAATGTGTTTTAGCTTGTGTTGGGATGCTATGTAACAAGGTGTGATCCAAGTAGAACTCTACCTTTGTAAAATATGTCTGAATTTGTAAAGTATTTTGCTAGAAAGATAACGACAGCTTGAATGATGAAAACTCTAGATACATTAGATACAGTATTTACAAAGTGGAAAAATGTGGAGACTGATGGAATTACCCGTGATTACAGTCTATGGTGCTTTTGACCCGTATGATCAACAAATATGCAAATGTATGTATGGGATGCCTAATGCAGCTATTATTTTTGTGTTTTCGATTGATTGATTTTTGTGAGTATTTTGAGTATGCATGAAAAATGAGATGCAAAAGTTTTCTTTATTGTTTTTGATGATTTTAGTATGCATGGAAATGAGATGCATTTTTTTTCTATTTTTGATGATTTTTTTGTTTTTGAATTTTCTTTATGGTTGGTTCATTTCGCGTGAGGGCGGACCAAGTGATTCTTTCAGATCCTTGGAGGTTTTGACCAAAGGGATTATGGGCACCTTTGGGGTGTTTTAGGGTTGACCAAGCGATTGTGGGAATCCTTGGAGCTTTTTGGTTTGACCAAAGGGGTAATGGGCACCTTTGGGGCGTTAGTGGGGTTGACCAAGTGATTGCAGGAATCCTTGGAGAATATGGTTTGACCAAAGGGTTTGTGGACACCTTTGGGGCATTTTGGGATTGACCAAGTGATAATGGGAATCCTTAGAGCTTTTTGGGTTTGACCAAGCAATTGCGGGAATCCTTGGAGCTTTTGGTTTGACCAAAGGGTTTGTGGACACCTTTGGGGCATTTTGGGGGTTGACCAAGCGATTATGAGAATCCTTGGAGCTTTTGGTTTGGTCTATGGCTCTTTTAAATATGGAATGGCCTCAAATGACTGATGTTCAAAGGTTCTAGTTCCTTTATTCCATCAAGAGAGGCTAGTCGGTATGTTCTAGGTCCTATTTTATTATCAATCACATACGGACCTAAGCAATTTGCCATGAACTTATCCCTTAGATGGGGCATCAAGTTAGAATTCTATTGGTTCTCTTTTAAGACCAAGTCACCAACCTAAAAATCCCTTAGGTGAAATTTCATGTTATATGCTTTCTTAAGTCACTCTTGGTAAATACGCAAATCCTCGAGAGCAGTGACACACCATTCATCAAGCAACGTAAGCTGGTCTAACCAGGTCTACCACATAGTATCATCATCGATGAACTCTTGTATTGAGATGTGCAGGGAAGGTATTTCCAACTTGAGAGGTATGACCACCTCAAAGCCATACACCAACGAAAATAGAGTTTCCCCAGTGGGTGTTCGAATGCTAGTGCGATAAGCCCATAGAGCAAGTGGGATTTGAATGTGCCAATCCTTGTGACTATCTGCTACTGTATTTTTGAGGATGGCAACTAGCATTTTTTTTTATGCCTCTGCTTGCCCATTTGCCTACGGATAATAGGGTGTCAAAAAACTATGCTCAATTTTGTACTTTATGGTCAAAGCATGCACGTCTTTGTTCTTGAATGACGTCCCATTATTCGAGATTAGCTTGGATGGAATACCAAAATGACATATGATGTTATGTAAAATAAACTCTAAAATGCGTGTTCTAGTCGTAGAGGTAAGCGAGATTGCTTCCACCCACTTGGTGAAGTACTCTATGGCCAATATGATGAATGTGTGATGGCCTGACGACGTAGGGGAGATATTTTTTATTAGATCTAAGCCCCATTGCGATAACAACCAAGCCGATTGGATCGACTGCAAGGCCTGAGAAGGTACGTGTGTCAAGTTAGCATGGTGTTGACACTTCATGCACTTCCTTACATAGGTGCAATAATATTGCTCTAAATATGCCCAGTAATAGCCCATGTAAAGAATGCACTTTGCGATGGCCATACCACTAAAGTGGCCACCACATGTACCATCATGCGCTTGGGTGATCACCCAAGTGGACTCCTATTGGTCCAAGCAACGAAGGAGGATTCCTTCATAGCTATAAAGGTACAAAATGTCTCCTAGCAAGACATGTTTTGTCGCTTTCTATTTGAATGATATTTTTACAACATGTGACAATCCAAGTGGGAGGTTGCCTAACTTGAGGTAATATTGTATGGATGTATACCAATCCTACTGATTGAAAACCTCGATAGTATGAACAACCAATCCCTCTTGAAGTTCATCCCTAGCAAAAGCTGAGCGGGAATGAACTTGTAAGAATAGCATTGTGTTGCTATTAAGGGGAGTAGGGGAGAACAAGGACCCCAAGTTGGCATGATTCAGACAATCATGGATTCGATAGAACTTTTCTGGGGACGGTTCAATCTGGATCAGGTGGATTCTTGGCGTTAAGTCAGAGCTTGCATGCTCCATCGCGGATTGCAATAGTGTTTTTACTTGAAGGGTTGTCGTATCACCAAAAATATCTTATGGGATTAGTGACCCCAAGGAGGCCATAGTGTCTAAAAAATGATTCGATGATCGAGGGAGTTCCTCAATGTTGTACCATTCAAGATTTTCCAAGAATTTATCCACAAGGGCTTTATAGGCCTGTAGAACTGGGCATTTACATTGGAATACCCCTTTCACTTGGTTAACGATTAACAACGAATCACCAAAGATATTCAAGCGTTTGATGTTCATGGTGATGGCTATCTGAAGACCTATGAGCAAGGCTTCATATTCTATATTGTTATTGGTGCACAAGAAATCAAGTTTAAATGATAGAGGCATTGGAGCCCCTTGCGGTGTGAAGAATATGATTCCCGTGCCACCCCCTTGCTCACATTTATAACCATCAAAAAAAGGGTTATGTCGGCCTATGACTCAGGTTGATCAGAATTTTGTGATTCTGAGACATGGAAGACCCCATCATTGTGTAGCTCTATTACCAGAGACTGATCATCTTCGAGAGGAGCCTCTGCTAGTTGATCGACGATGACTTGACCTTTGATGGACTTCTGTCCAATTAATTCAATGTCAAACTCCGTCAACAACATGATCCATTTTTTCATGTGGCTACTATGATAAGTAAGACTCATCATGTACCACAATGGATTCTCATTAGACACAACATACGTCGTGTTGCTCAGCATGTAATTGCATATATTTTTGGTAGCAAACACCTCTGCCAAGCAAAGCTTCTCAATGTATGCATAGTTAAGTTCATAACTGACCAGGGTGCAGCTAAGATAGTAAGTAGCCTGTTCTTTGTGTAGTTAATTTTTCTAGGCTAGCATGGTGCCCAGTGCCACATCAGTAGCTAAGATGTATAAGTATAATGGCACTCCTGGTCTAGGTGGTGCCAATACTAGCGGCGAAGCCAAGTATTTTTTAATGTCATCGAAGGCTTACTGGCACTCGTCATCCCAATGAAATGCTACCCCCTTGTGCAATAATTTATTCATGGGTCGGCACTTGTTAGATAGCTATGCTATGAAGCGCTTGATTGATACGACCTTTCCCTACAGGATTCTGAGCTGCTTGATGGTAGTTGGGGGAAGCATTTCAAGGATTACCTTGACTTTGTTTGGGTCCACCTCGATGCCTCACTTTGAGACTATGAAACCCAAGAGTTTTCCAGATGTGATGCCAAATACGCACTTCTTGGGGTTTAGTATGACTTTGTGTTCGATGAGGCGATCGAGGATCTTGCTTAAGTCATCGATATGATCTGGGTGCAAAAGAGATTTGGCCAACAAATCATCCATGTAATCTTCCAAAGTTTTATGCATGTGATCATGGAAGATGTATGTCATGGCACGTTGGTAGGTGGTGCCACAATTTTTAAGGCCAACGGGCATGACCTTATAACAAAATGTCCCCTAAGGTATTGTGAAAACCATTTTTAGTTTATCCTCGAGATTGATACGAATCTGATTGTATCCCAAGAAACCATCCATGAGGGAAAGCATTTCGTGACCTACTATGGCATCTACCAATGCATCGATGCTAGGCAAGGGGAAATCATCCTTAGGACTCGCTTTGTTTAGATCTCAAAAATCGGTGCATATGCAAATCCTCTCGTCAAGATTTTTGACGGGCACCATGTTGGACAACTATGGTGGGTAATCCACGCAGATGACAAATTGTGCCTCCAAAATATTTTGCAATTCATCTTTGACCATTAAGGCCACTGTTGGGTGCATCTTACGTAGTTTTTTCTTAACTGGATTAACTGTCAGATCAAGCATTAGATTATGCGTGACTAGCTGCAGATCTAGCCCCGACATGTCTTTGTAGGACCATGCAAAAACCTCCTTCTTCTCTTTGAGAAGGGCAATGTAGTCGGCTTGCTCTTTGGGGGATAGACTTACCCATAGCTTGATTATCTATGGATTCATTGGATCAGATCCGATGTCTACGTTAGTCATTTCCTCAACTGACATGTGGGATCCATCCTCCAACTGATGTGGAGTTGGGATCAAGTGGATATCAGTCACTAAATTCAGATCTACATTAGGAACTTTGGGTCCCTCTTCAACATGGAAGATATCCTAAGTTGGTTTTGGGGTGAAATGAAGCATCTCACCAAATGGCCAATACTCTTATGGGGATGGTGGTGAATTAACATGATCCTAGTCTATGACATCTATGTCTAGATACAATGACCGTACTAGATCAATGGGAGCGGTTAAGTCAATGGAGATCATTTTGATAAAATGATTTTGGTCTCCATTACCGTGGGTGTGGTGACTCGAACATCCTTGGATGATCTCTGTGCTATGGATCTGGCTCTGGAGGTATTGGCAAGAATGGATCAGCCCTATGTGCAGATAGGAGGATAGGGTCTACCCTCGGCACTGATATCGCTATAGGGTCTCTGGGAGGAAGGTGCTCTCTATATGCCCAAAGTGGTGGATGCAGCACTTGGTCCAACTGTGCTGGGTTTAGGTGCCACCTATGCCTTGGCACCATGTTTAGTTGTTCAAACATGTCATCAATATCCATGGGGTATTGTTGTTGTCGCATATGATTGAGATAGACCATCTCAATTTTATCTTCATAATCACTGTCGGAGATCCAAATGCCTTTGTTGGTTCCAACAACTATTTGCGACATGTGAGGCTCATCCTACTCGAGCAAATTGATATGGTCCCATCGGGGTTGTTTCGCTCTCTACGGGGGGACCTGATTTTCTTGAGGTGGCACTTTCTTGATTGGAGAATCCAAAGGGAACATTTCCAAGAGGCTTTGTTGATAGTCATCCATGGGGGTCACTTGTGAGTGATTGCTATCTAATTTGAAAGGGTCCCATGGTGCTACCTCATATTCTAACTCATCTTTTGAAGATCCTTCCTGACCTTGTCTATATCCCCCTTGTAGGTGAGTTCTCGAACTTTCTCCTTTCTTAGTTAAAGGGAAGGGGTTGTTGAGGTCAACAAGGTTGGTCGTCAACAATTGGAGGTAATCCCCCAATGTGTATGTTGTGTTAGGATTGACATATGGATCTAATACCAACCCACCCTTGTTACCTATCTCTAGGCCTTGCATGTTCTCTACTAAGATGTCCAAGGGTAGGGGGTGGTTGAACCCTACTCTTGATTTGTCGTATGGCATCTGATATCTTGGTTGGAAAAGAACGTGCACTCCTTGCTCATATCTACCCAACCCATATCCATGCCAATTGCATTGGCCAAGATATATTAAAGTGAAGTCTGGGTTGGACAAATAGTTGATGTCCTTAGCGAAAGGCTTTTCATATTCTTCTTCTTGCATGTAAGATTTAATGCCATTATCAAGGCCCCCATATACAAAGTTTTTCTAGTTTTGCGGGTAGCCTAGAGGAACAATAGTGCCTATGGGGAGGTGAGATCTCCCCATGTCCTGCATGGACTCAAGTGCGGGTGTTGCTACAATGTTCCACACCAGATACTCCCCTAGGCCCGTGTTGGCCATCTCAACAGTGATTTTTGGTGGTTGAGGGGGAGGGAATGGGAGTTCTTCTTGAGTCCACTCCATGTTAGGTGAACTAGGCATCTCAACTTCCATTCGACTAGGCATCTCTTTTGTAGATATGGTTGAGACTGATGGCAGTGCCTCTTCTAGGGGTTTCTTCCCATTGTCCTTTGGTGTGGCCACCATAGGTGGTGTCGTTGGTGAAGGATCAGATGACGAAGATGGACCCATCTGGGGATTTGATAGACTTAACAATGGGTATGTATGTGGAATCATACCATGTTTAGATGGATTCAACTGAAAATCCAAATGTGTTTATGGAAGGGTCGATTGCGGCATCAACTGCACCGCATTGCAATACTTGAAGGGTTCTAAGTCCGTCGGGACTACATGCACCTGCCATTCGAATGTATACTTTAAGCATTGGTGGGCTATTGAAGGGACACACTTCATGTCCCTGATCCATGTCCCTGAGCCATCTCACCCTCCAAGATGTGGCACAATGTAGGAATAGTCTTTTGTCCCACTTGGATGGGTAGGATAATTGTGCCAACTATCGAGCATATCGCATCATTGAATGCTCACAGAGTGTAGGTGGAGGCCATGATGTGAGATGCTAGCAACTTTAGATGTTTCAATGCCACTATTGTAATGATATTACTAGATGAGCTAGTGTCCACCAACACCCTCTTATACAAAATCTCATTGACCCATGTAATGACGTGCAGGGGTGGATCCGCCATGTCACCAGTTACTGATTTCAATTCATCCTCTCTAAAGGTGATGACTGGTTTGATGCATCGCTTGAAATGCCCCACAAAGTTGTTGAAAGAGTTTGCTTCGTGGGGCTACAACTCAATGGATTTAAGTATCTCCATTAGAGCCTCTCGATGGGGCGATGATTGTTGTATGAGCTCATAAATGGAGAGCCTAGCCAACGTGGTCCTCAAAATTTGGGTGAGTTTGGTCTGAATTGTGGCCACTAGTCTAGGCAGAGGAGGTTACGTAGGGTGTTGTTGTGGTTGTGACGTTGTTGGCACCTCTCCTGTAGCCATCGTGGGGGCAGCTGTGCTCGGGTACCTTTTGTTTCGAGTCACTATACTGATCATCCCTACATACCCCTGCATGGGGCAGTTCTATGTTACCTCATTGACTTGTAGGGTCTTTTCCTATGCATCATGGGTAGGCAGGGGGTCCTTGAAGACCTCCATCTATTGGTTGTTTGGTGCTATAGGATTATCCACCACTAATGTCTTGTTGTCGATTAGGTCTTGCACCAAGCCTTTAAAATTCCAACATGCATTAAGATCATGTCCCTTCTATCAGTGAAACCTACAATACAAGTCTTCCCTGTAGCCCTTAGGTTTTGGAGCGTTGGGGTCTACGGGTCGACTCTCTGGCAGGTTTATCAAGTTTTCCATTGACAAGCGGTCAAACAGGGAGTCTTTAGACTCAGTGTAAGGTGTGAATTATCACCTAGGGCGACACTGTTGATTTTGCTCTTGTCGATGGTTTTCTCTTTCATAAATGTCAAGAGGGATCACCTGATAGTTAGCCTTTGGGGGCTGCATTGCTTGTACAGGCTTAGGTATGTTTATAGCAACCTAATTGACCGCAACGGGTTTTGGTTGCGTGGTCCCTATCTTGGCATTTTTAGACCATTCTTTCTTCTTTGTCTTGGAAATATTGCCATCCTGAATCTTGATCTCCTCAATGATTCTGGCTTGTGCCAGAGATTCCTCTAAAGTGGCATATTGCTACAGCTACAATAGCACAAATATCGATCTCAAACAACTCTTTGAGAACATTTGGGTAAGGTCGACCATAGGAGGGAGGTAGGGTAGCTTTGAAAGCAACGTCCTCCACCGATTCCCATAGGTCGCCATGGTTTCTTCCTCATACTTCCTGAGGCTAGCTAGGTCACTTAGTGACACCTTATTCTTTGTGTTGAAGGCGAAGCGTTCAAGGAATGCGTCCACTAGCTGATCTAAGTTACTGATGATGTGCTTTGGCAACTGAGTGAACCAATCTGAGGTAGGGCCTACAAACATGGTTATAAATGTTCTTATCAGCAAAGCATCATTGTCCTGAATGCCAAAGCATTGGCTCAAGAATCTAGTCACATGCTCTTGGGAATCCCCCTCACCCCTAAATATTGCCAACTGGGGTAGCTTAAAGTGTTCAGGGTATGGGGGTGCTGGCACTGACGGATGCACTGGGTGATTGTGGAGTTGGCATAAAGTGGGCTTTTGAGGCCTTTAAGTCTTGGTCTCCACATCTCTAAGCGCTCTAGCAGTGCTTTATATGCATCAAAATATTTGATATCTTCCTCCTTGGTTTTTTCTCACTGTGGGATATGGGAAACTTGAGGCCTATGGAGGGGTGTCCGGATAGCACCCCCTCTGCCTTGGTAGGGTGTTTTAGCCCACTCTTCTTCTTGCTCATACTCCTCATAGGCTTCTTGAGGAGTTCTTAGGTGAGACCTATAAACATGGGTGGGTCCCCGCGGAGGGTGCCCATCATTGTTCCTAGGAGTGGCCTCCCACTTAGGTCTAGGAGGTCTCGGAGGTAGCACTTGGTAAGGTCGTGGAGGCTTGTCTTGCACCAAGGGGTTGTGCCTCTCATACAGTTTTGCCCTTTGGGTGCGAGGGGTTGGAAACCTCTTAGGCACAGTGTTATGGATTAAATCATCTGTTTGAAGCCGAATGCACTCTTTTCTAAGGTGATACAGGTGCTCTAAATGTTGTTCGTCTTGCTCAAGCTACGTGATTTGCGTTTGGTGGGTGGCATTTTTGGCAAATGCCAAGTCAATTTGTTTCGTCATATTAGGTCTAGGGGGCCTAGATGCTTCCCCTACATGTCTATCTCGGTCGTGGTGATCCGATACCTCTATAGGTTACTTCCCTCTATCGAGGTTAGCGGCATTCACCCAAGGTTCTGGCCTCAGTAGGTGATTCTGATAAATAGCAGGTGCAGAGGTGCATTTCTCCCATGCTATGTATTGCTCTTGAGGAATATAGTGGTCTTCCTCATGATCCCTTTCGTATATGTGAAAGGGGTAGGCAGAGTTGGCTCACCCTGTCAGAAGAGCCTTGTGCTCTGGATTTGGCTTGTTATTCCTAACAGTGATAAGGGGTAGAGGAGGGATGACATAATCATGTGGCCCCTCCTTATGGACCCTATGTTTTTCTAGCACTTCATTGCGCGGTGGCCACTCATACCGAGCATCTAAGGGAGCCTTATTGTTTATGTTGAGTGCCATGTGCAAGGACTCCTCTTGAAAGGGTTTATGCTGGACAAGAGTGTCCCTCGAAGGGGTGCCTCTATAGTCCCATTCTAAAATGGCATGATGTGGACTATTTTTTGGGTCAGGCCACCAAGGTGGTATGACCAAGTCCTTGGGGCTATAGCGGAGGTGACTTGTGCCCCCTTGTACACTCTCTACAGCTTTCGCCCGTGATTGGGCTTGGCTATGGGTGTACACCATGGTGGTGTTTCTCTAAAATATGTGCACATTTTATCTTCTTTATGATTTTTTATGCTACACTAAACAAGCAGGAGCCACACAAACAAAGGAGTGATTATCTTGTTTACGAATTAAGTGTGTGCCCTAAATCTGGTTTAGTGTGTTTTGATTTTTTGTTTTGAAAGCTTTTGTAAAGAACGTGTTGTTGTTCATGCAATATGATGGCTCTTATGTCTCCCAAAATGGTCACCCCTTCAATATACCACTGCTAGGCCATTATACCAAACCTCTCAATATACCCGCCCTTACGTGAGGGAAACTATTGGTACGCGAGAGCAAAATGGTACGTGGAACATAGGCTGTACGGAAGGGGGATCACCATATTTTTGACACCTACCATAGAAGACTTATCCTCATGCACTAGGAATCACCCCAGCTACACTTGGTCAAATTTCATTAGGATTTACGTCTAGCAATAGTAGCGATCGGGGTTAGGTATGCAAAAACTCAAGCCAAGGTGGTGATGAAATCCACCGTTGGTCTTGATCAAGGGTTGGGTTTTTAAGACCAAATCCTTGTTGTTTAAATTACCATGTGGTGTGTGGGGTTCTTTTTAATTATGCAAGGAAATTAAACATGCAGTAAAACCTTCCTAAGCAAGCAAAGAAACTAAAAAATATAGAGATAGAAAACAAAAAATGACAGAAGGTATTCAGAACCCCTACCTCTTCTCTGCCCAAATTGGATGCCTCTAAGTTTCTATTCTAAAAGTGCACAGAGGGCTTATTCATCCTGGGGTGGGACGAATAACAAAATTGTATTCGTCACAGGGTGGGACGAATGCCCATTCATCCCTGGGTGACACGAATTCCAGCTCTGTACTCGTCACAAACTGGAACGAACAACAATCCAACGCTTGAAATATTGGTACCTACAAGCAAAAACAAACACTTTTGATCAGAAATTTGATCTCAAAATTAGAGGATAGGGTCCCACCGTGATCGCCACTGAAAGCACGAGGATATGGAAACAAAACGAAAATGCCAAGTGCGATGTATGCAAAAGCAAAATGTAACGCTAAGTCCTACGAACTAAAATGCATGAAAGGAGAGAAGCATAAATGAATTGAAACAAGATAGAAAGCAAATGTCGAGTATAGTCCTTTTTATTAATTTTCTTTAAAATTGGGTTACAACACGTCTCCTCCCTTTTCAAGGGCTAGGAGCGTTAAGTAGGGCTCTATTACACCACATATTGGTACGCTTTCTTTCGCGTGCCCACATGTAAAGTGGGAGGGCCAAATGTCACCACCACTTACATGAACACGTCTTTGATTCCTTGTTGCTCCTCCAGTGTTGATATCCTACGTTCAAAGAAACAGAAAAGGATTAGTAGCACCTGCGGATGAAGTAAAACATGTGATCCCTAAAGCCTACGATTAGTGCATGCACAAAATAAATAAAATGATAACTAAAACATATGAGAATGAGTTGAAAACTTGATAGAGTCATGAGAAAATTACCAAGAAGTCATTGCAAAAGTAATAGTCAGGAAATTTGCCACAGATTTCTAATCGCTCTGGGGTGGGACGATTAGACCTGCAAGAAAACATTAGAAAGCACCATCCTAAATGTCCCATCTGAGAGGCTCCAAATCACCTATAAAATTATGGGTTAGGTAAAATGGGGTATTTTGGAAAGACCTAGAAGGTCATATTTTGCCAATTTGGCCTCTATCTCCCAGAATCTTATGATGCTCCTTGCATGTTAGTGAAAGCGAGAAATAACAAAAACATGATCAAAACTGCTCAGAATAACATGAAATTTGAATGAAAGCCTATCTAAACAACCTAGAAACAAATGCAAGAAAAAAAAATTAAATATGATACAAATTTCTAATCGCTCTAGGGTGGGGTGATTAGGACTACAGCAGTGCGGGGGGTGCCCGGGGGCAGGACGCCTACCGTTTGGGACCCAGTTTCAGCAAAAATCCACTTGGGATGGGTCCAAAACCTCTTTTGGGATATTTTTGGTAAATTTGGGTGGGATACTATGGCTAAATGTCGGGTTTTGGGTTTGGATTGTGCTTGCAATAATCACCCAATAACCTCCCTTCCAAAAGAGATATCAAGGATGTGAAAGGCACAAGAAAAAGGGTGAGGACGTAAATCAATAGCACTCCGTTGCTCCAAATTCTCCTGACCTATTCTCTTTTTTGGGGTGAGAAGACTCACCATTTTATAGACTTGAGGGTCTCTATGAATGAGCATGCAGAGGCACCACTTGGCGATCATGCCTTCTCAGGGGAGAGAAGATTCCTCCCTAATTAAGGACTCCATGACTACCTCTATGACTACCTATTTGAGCTCAAAAACGCTCACTCGCACTCCCATGCAATTAAGGAGGAGTTAAGTGGCGGATCTGGACTACCATTTGTCAAGGTTTGACCTTTTTTCCTGTAAAACCTGCTATTCACCCCACCCAAGGGCAAATGCTGCTAATCGTCCCTTGGTGGGATGAATACCAGTTTGTAATCATCCATGGGTGGAACGAATAAGGAGCAGAGTGCCTTAAAGGTGCCAAATTGACCTCTGACCTTCCAAAACTATTGTGAGAGTGGTTAGGACCACTGTTTAACCTTTGGGGGCTGCCTTGGGGGCTGTGTATGCCAGTGCAATCAGTTTTTGTAGCCACATAATCGGATTGGTGCTATTTTTGTGTCTATAAAAAGTTGCTTTTGTCCTCCTCTATTACTCACTTTTTGCCCCTTTTCATATAGTCTAATTTGACATATGATCATCAAATTATCTACTCTGTCAAAGACTGTATAAACTTCATCTTTATTGTAAGTAACTAAGATCTATCCTAGATGGACACAATTTGATTCAAGGAATGATAGAGTGGGGGAATAATGACTTATCTAGTTTCCTAACCTTAAATAACTTATAGATGCCTAAGAAGACATCATTTCACTTAGCATATATGAAATCAGTTGTGAACTTTCTCTAGGATCATTTTGAGAAAAATATGCATCTAGATATGGGTGGTAGAAAGCAATGGATTATTTCATATAATTATTTTGGATGGGAGTTATTTTCCTACCATGGTGTAAAGGTTCTTACTATAGCAGGGTTTATACTAGCATGAGTTATTGATTTTGTCTCTATCCTTGGTTATTGGTCTAAAATTGGGGTCTAGGATAGCCATTATAAGGAGTTCTACCACCTTGGTTGCCTAGCTAGAATGGAGGTATTGTGTTATTTTAATATTATATAGACAACATTTCATTGGTGATGAATTTAAGTAGGTTTTTAATTGAGTCAATTTTAGAGTTTTCTAAAATAGATGGTGCTAGAACATGTAGTGGAGTAGGAAAGAAAGCATTCACTATAGGAAATACTAGAGTTGGATGAATTATTATTGGTTGAATTATGGGAGAAAGCTAATATGTAGATTGTATATTGGGATACAAATGTATTTGAGGCCTAAGATCCAACCTTCTAGTTTGAATCATATCATGTTTAGCTTACATGGCTATGCCATAGGTATCTAGTAGGGAGTTTCTAATATTGACCTTAATAATAAAAAATATTTTAGAATCTAAGGTCTTTAGATAGTATATAAATAATATACCTATGAGAGGGTAAATATCATCTGATATTCTATACCATGTTTTATAAAATTTGAGGTTGTAATCACCCACATCCTCCATTGGTGATCTATTTATGGTTGATAGTTATTCCAAGATATATAGTTCACCTTAAGTATCTCTAAATATTTCCATAGATAAGGTAATAAGTTAGTCATATTTAGAAATTAAGTGAGGTTGAAGCACAACATACCATTCATGAGCATTAACTATAAATAACGCCACCAATAATCATAAAGCCATATTATTTTAGCACATTATACAAAACACTCAGATTCACCATATGGTATAGATGTTTGATCAAAGTTATTATATCTTCCCCAGTGAAGGATGGGAGATATTTTTGTACAAACATTGGTATCTCATCCTATATTTTAGATGAAGTAGAGGTATTAATGAACCTTTGTATTTCCAAGTAGGATTTGGATGGTGGAGAAACCATGTCGTAACATTTATATCTTCTTCTTGGAAAGTTGTTAAGTGGTAGAAGGATATGGTTGGAAAAAACATAGGATATGGTGGTAGCTCTTTCATTCATATAATTCTATATATATATTTAGCAAAGTCACCAGGTGAATATTACATCTACTCTATAAGTTGATAAATTGATATCTTCACTAGGATCTTAATTTGATATCTTTTTGAATGTCTAATTTTGGATATTTATTCTTTGAGTAGATTTGCTAGGTAAAATTTTATGGTTATTCAAATAAGCATATATGTAGGGACCTTCACCAGGGTCTCAACCTGTTAAAGTTCTATTTATTATGTGACCAAAATGTGGATCAATTGGGTCCTGTTAGGCATACCTTTAAACTATAATCCTATCCAATTATATTGACCACTAAATGTAAGGACCAAATGGTCATGACTATCATGCCTCACATAAGGTGACACAATATATAAATTACAAAATCAAGGGGATATGATTAATTGGGAGTCTCTCAGGATTTATACAATGCCATCACATTTTAAGATGTGATATTTAGTGTTCTTTCTACTTTATCATAGTCTAACCATATTTAGGAGGAAAAGAAAAAGAGAAATAAAGATAGTAAAAAGTAAAAATGATTATAAGCTAACCTAATCTAATAGGGGGTGATGTGCCAAGATCATAAGATTCATTTGTATAACAATAAGATGCATGAATATTTGAATCACCATGGACATCACTCAAGGAACACTTTCTCTTATCAACATGCCAACTAACCATATATTGCATCTATAAAAAATGAGACAAAAAATGAAGTAGTCACATCCTTTTACACATGTACATAATAATATATAGACACTAGAAACAAGATAGAAAAATACCAATAGTCATGATCACTTATAGATATATATGCATGATTATTGTTGCCTTGCAACTTGATTTGACCCTTTTTCTATCTTCCAAGCTAGATGTATCATGATTCATGTCTTAGAGTGCTTAGCTACTTATGAAAACTTTTTTCTTGTTTTTCCAAATTGAAAATTTACAACTTTCAAGATCAAGCTAGGTGCTTTGTTAGAAATATTTTGGAAAATTCCTCTCTTTTTCCCTCATGTCAAACCTTTTAGTGTTCTATGTTTTAGAACTCTTCTTCCTTTTTCTCCTTAAATTTTTTAAAAAGTTCTAACCATCAAATATCTTTTGCCTCTTTTATGCTTTTTGGTTTTCTTTTCCACTTTTTTCTTTTTTGGGTACTAGGTTACATGAGGACTTTTGTCTTTTTATGTTGCTCAAAACTTCTAGAAAGTGGTGCATATTCTTTGATATCGAGTTTTGATTGCCTTCTATCATCTTGCCTTTGTTCTATTCTTCTTTCAAAATATTCCCAAGTCAAAACTTAGCATATAGTGAAGAAATAACTACATGTACCATATTTATTGAGATTTTAATGTTCATCCTAAGAGCAAAACCTAAATCTATAGTGTGAAATTCCTTACTTTCCACCACTAGTCCAAACCCCATGGCCATAATAGTTTTTTTATAATATTAAAGTTTATATATATATATTTTTAAGTAGGATTTTGAAAGGGTTTCCCTTTCCCTTTAACATCAACTTAATGGCATTGAGCTATTTTGACCCACCAATATTTGAACCTTGGTGTGGGCTACATTAACTATTTATCCCATTATTGAACAGAGGACCCATTTTTAAGTTTATATAATTTTTTAATAATAATGATTTGATATTATTTTTATAATAGTTAAATAAATTAAACATGACTCACTTTTCTACATCATCACAACATTATCACAATATTTCAATAAATTTTATTATTATAATATTATAATAACTTAAATTATCATAATAATTATGAAAATTAAATCTTAATAGGTTGTTTAACTTTTAAAAAAAAATTAGAATTGCTCACAATTTTGTTTATTTTTTTTAGATTTAGTTAGTGGGAGAAATCTCGATGCTTAGGGTTGGGCCTCCCCATTCCACCATAACCTCTCATAAAGGGGGAGATTTGATCTTATCAACAGGTGCCAAACACATAGCCATACACATTTTCTAATATTTTTATTACTTACTTTACACATGAATTAAATTTTGAATAATTCAAATTTATTCAAAATTTAATTTGTTAATTTTTTAATTGATTATATAAGATTGAAATGAGAGTAATTTATATTACATAGTAGCCATATATTGGTATTACAAAAATATTTAACCTACAAGACCTAATCTCGTCCATAAAAGTCAAAATACTTAAGATGAGGTGTAAAATATTATTTAATAATTATTATTATAATTTACTAGTAAATTTAAAATTATATATTAGTAAATGTATTTTAATTTATGATAGTTAATAGTTAATAAAGAATTACTTAAATTAATTTTATTGTAATTCTTGTTTTTTTTTTTACTTATTAGAAAAAAAAACATATATATATATATATATATATATATATATATATAACATATTTTATATTATTAATTATTTTTACGATATCTATAAAAATTATGAAAACTAAATTTTATAATAAAATAATAATTTATTTACTTTTACTAATATTAAAATAATTTTAATTTTAATTTAATTTTTTTAACCTATTTATTTCTATTAAAAGATAAACATAAATAGACATAGGATTTACTTATAAAATCGATACCATTTGTTCAATTAAATTAGAATGCATTTTAATTTATAACTTAATTTTTGACTAATATCTAATACCATTTCAATTCGATTCGCCGATGGTCATACCTAATGTCTAGATAGTTAGAGGTGAATATGAAGATATAAGGAGGGTAATATATTATTATTGATAATCCATCGTTAAGAGTAATGGGATGAATCAGTATCCTTCCATCTTAGAGAAGTGGCTATAAGGAGGGTAATATATTAGTATTTATAATCCATCGTTAAGAGTAATGGGATGAATCGGTGTCTTTTCATATTAGAGGAGTAACTATTTGTGAGATTTTACTTACTTTTGTATGTGAAAAATAGTTTTAGATATGTAGACGGTGTAGTGGATATATATAGAGAGAATGGCTACGTCAACGAAGAAAGATCTGACACTCGCAGACGAATTCAACAGTAATCTTATCGTTGTAAATGTGACGTCTTCGAATGTGAAGTTATATGTATGTATCTATAAAAGAATAGTTACAAAGTTTAAATTTTGAGGTTGGTATTTATAATTTTTGTGATGTTATTTATTTTACCGTGAAGTGAGTTACTTTTATTTTGGTTGATGCACAAACAAATATACTCATAATTTGAACTTAAATCTTTTAGTAAAAACTAGGACTTGCTTAAATTATATATATTTTAAAACCTTTCGATTTGTGATTTAAGTATAAAAAGAAGAGTACAATAAATTATGGTAAAACAAATTATTTTCAAGGATTCCAAATGGTTTTTAAAGTTAAATCATTAATAATAAAATAAAATTAAAAAATAAAAATTATAAAATAATTTTAAAGATTTAAACGTACTTGGGATGTAGCACAATGTTTTGGCAGCGCAACTTTTTGGGCTGGGCTTTGGCTCTTTTTCCGGAGCGCTTTGGCTCTTCTTCCGGAAGTTTAAAGTACAAACCGTGATGTGTAATGGGGTGGGTGGAGATGTGTCTCCACCTGGTAGAGTTGTTGTACGAAGTTAGGGTTCCTAATCGAAACCCATCTCTTAATATTAACCCAAAAAAAAAATTAAACTTAAATCTAATAATAAAAAATAAAAAAGTTACTTTCCTTATGTAAAAAGGAAACAATAACTAATTGTGAATTTCATCTGTGATAAGTTCGAGGTGACAAGCTCGGATATTTATATATGGCGTGCAATCTTTTTCGATTGCACATTTTTGCATTATTGTTGCAGAAGAGGAATATGATACGGTTCGAGGTGACAAACTCGGATATTTATATATGGCGTGCATAGAATTACAGTTGCTAGTCATACGATGTGCCCTCTCTTAAATACATGCGCATGCAATTTTCCAATCTTTTTCGATTGCACATTTTTGCATTACTGTTGCAGAAGAGGAATATGATACGGTTCTAACAGCGTCGCAGTCAAACCGATTTAGACCAGACAAACGCACAGATGGAAATGCAATATGCGCTCTACGGAGCGTATTACAACACATGAAAACACACGAGACAACAAGATCAGGAGAGATAAAGCCACTGGGATTCGGCGATTGAAATTTGTTTCTCTAAAGATATTAGTGATTTACCTAGAAAAACATTAGTTTTTGTTCAAACTTATACGTTTTTGAGTTTTTATGTTGAAAACCCAAAATTTAATTATAAAAAAAATACATTTAAAAAAAAAAATTATATTTCGTTTAATAATTTTTTTTTTTTCGCTTAATAAAAGTTATTTTTTTTTGTAGGTGAACAAATTTTTCCATGTACACCCTCAAAAACGTGTTTGTCTCGAGATTGATATTTCTCGATAGTCCATTGCTATCCCAACGGGTCCTCTACATTAATTTACCCAACACATGTTTTTTGGCTCTAGTTCTCAGCACATAAGATCAAAGGGACAAGTAGAGCCCCATCACATCAAGTGCACCCACTCCTCAACCTCAAAAGGATGGTTGAATGAATGTGAGAGGGCATAAAAATCCACATTTGGCTACTTTTAAAGGTATACAGTCGACACATGTCTCAACTAGTAAAAACATATGAAAAAGAAAAAGTTGGTCCCCCATTTTGAAATTGACAGCAATAGTCTCTCAGTCTCAATAGATTCATACCCCAAAGGATGCAATAGAGGTTGCTTCAAAGTCTGCCCAACTGGCCAGTCCTCTAGTACATTTCCCCTTAGCTAACGCAAGGCGTTCTTGTAACCCGAGAAGGAGATTTGTAGAAGAAATGTCGCTCCAAAGAATACTTCATATAACAAGTGTTCGTGATTCATCCATTGTGTTGGAGTATCTTAGTGGCGGTGAGAATGTCATTGGATGTAAAGCCTTCATCGATGGAATTGGCGGTTCCTAGGGAAAATCAAAATCTAAAGTTTCTTCCCCTTCAATGCGGTTTCGGCATTCTCATAGTCTTCGATAGGGAAAAGAAGATGGAGTCCATCTACCCAAAAAAGGTTTCAGCCTTTCAAATCAAAAATTCCAACAAAAAAAAAAAAAGAGTTTCAGCCTTTCAAATCAAGAATTCCAACACCTTTGCTGCATTGGAACAACACAAATGACGGAGCAATAAGTCTACGTAATACCTAGAGCTACAATTCTACATTTAATTTTTTTTGTTACTCTAGTTTATTTTCTATGCTTATTTATGTTGTGTCTTTGCCCTTTTAAGAGTTGGTATGGATCACCTTACACCAGAAGCTATGATCTTTCCAACTTCTTTTTATTGTAACTTTTTTATTTTCATCGAATATAGTTATTGATTTAAAATTAAAAAAAAAAAAAAAAACTTACCGTCTAGCTAGTCTAGCTACGGCCGTGGGCGGAGCCACCCCGACTTATGGACATTGGTGGAGTAAAGAGAGAGCATTCTCTGGCTCATCGACGTTGCGTGGGTGGTGAAGGGTGGCGCGTAGATATTGAACACGACCACGCTGTCGCTGACAAGACCCGCCGCCACGGAGAACGTGGCGCCGTAGGCCATGGAAGTCCGTTCCCGTGAAGACGTATTCGAAGTGCGGGTTGGAGCCGCCCAACAGAACTCGACCGTTGGGGACATAGAGGCATCCTACTTTCATAGGTTCAAATAGATTCCCCTCGATCCAGGATTTAGTTCTCATTCTGAATCAGTTCTTCACTGTCATGCGTTTACGTGTCAGCATTGCCTCTGCGGTTTGCTACTATCTATTCGACCAACTACAGACCTTGTCTACCATGGGGAATCTCCATCCTCTTCGACCGTAGACTTGTATTTGTTATTATTTTTCAAATGGGAGACCCGTAATACTGGGATGGGTATCTGAACTTATAATTTTGCGAGGATGTCAAACTATAAGGCAGAAAACGTTTTCAATACTTTGACCTTAATTCTCATTTTATAAATCACAATAAACTCCACCGTGTTTACACACTATGCTCTAGCATAACTCTGCAAGAAAAAAAAAAGACCACCCAAGTTAAAAGGAAGCGACAAAACGCGGGACAAGTATACAGAAACTCGTTTCGAAGGAAATTACAATTAAAAGGAAATTAAATTTAATACTACTGTCTTAAAGATTATTCTCCAACGGAATGTATAATTTAAACTACTCATCAACATCATGAAAATTTATATATATGAACAAGAAGGTTTTGTTCAAGGAAAACGAATTTTAGATGGATTTATTGTCCAATAGAGTAGTATACGTAAATTTGATATTGTTTTAAAACTAAATATAAACGAGGTTTAATTATTTATAACACTTAAATTGAGGAAATTTTCTTTTAATAAGTTTTCTTTTTAATGAAGATTGCTCTGAGTGGATATATCATCACTTTCCATGTCTATTAGTTTTCTATTTATTTGAAGATAGTCTTATAATTTTCTTAAAGGGACCATATTAGGGAAATCAAATGGGGATGGTCACTTTTTGGAATCAAAATATTTTTATATATTAATTCTCACATGTTCAAATTGTTTGTGATACCTTGCAATTATCAATTGTTTCTAACAAGTATTTAGTCTACGCATGAGCTATCATCAAACCAAAGAAAAGGTCAATAATATTTTCTATAGATACCTCAACCTCAAGACAGGTTCCTATAAGAAAAATTAGACCAGGTTTAAAAAATAAAAAAAAACCTCCAAACTCTTACTTGGGCATACCTCTTTTATTAATAAATAAATAATCTTTTCAACAAATTCAAGGTCAAATTAAAAGGTGAAATTTTTTTCATTCGAAAGATTCATATTATTACATTAACTTTATTTAAGTTATCTTTATTTAGATGTTTGTATTGAATTTAAATATATTTAAAAATTAAAAATTATATAAAAATAGTTAATAAATATATTATGGTTTACACATAAAAATAAAAGAATATATTTTTTAAAATTAAAAAAATTATAAATTAAATAATGTGTTAGAATTGATAAAGAACAATATTGTTAATCTATTGTTAGAAATTTTATATATATATATATATATATATATATATATTTGTTAGAAATTATATTAGTATGAAAATTTTAAAGATATAATTTCTCCTTATTTACTATAATTATTCATAGTAAATATTTGTAAGTTGTCAAATGAAAATTTATTTATAGTAAAAAAATCAATCAAAAGGTTTTATAATTTAGAATTTAGAAAATAGAGATGTTGTTGGTATTGGTGTATGAAATTTGATATTTGGTCATAAGATTGATATTTAATGAGATATAATGTTAAATTTTTCATTTGATCAATGACCCAAATTGATCCCAAGTTAGAGATATCAATTATTTTTTAAATCAACACATCTAACTATATTTTGAAGCTTGATCAATATAAATGTTTCAAAGGTGACTATGTAAGGGTTTCATTTGTGGATCAAGCATAGGTAGTGACAGATGCTATTTGTGAGGCTTATGGACCCTAGCAGAAATTTTTCTCTTTTGTTGTTTTTGTCCAAGATAAATATTGGATATGTTGCAGGAGACCTATGATGGCTTAGGAATATATCATTCAACAAATATTCATGCTATATATTTGAATGAAAACTATTTTCAATTTGATACCAAAATAAAACAAAAAATTTACCTTTCCTCGATGTCCAAGGCATGGATTAAAGAGAACTAGAAACAAGTTTCAAGTTGTAGATAAATTAAGAGAAGCCTCCTTAGCAAAATAAAAAAATAATTTAGAACTCAGAAAATCCTAATACTAAGGAATACCCCCAAAATAGATCCATTATGGAAACCCCTTTCAAGGGTAAGGATTTCAAGGATCTCAACCTAAAAATTAATTTTAAGGATTCCCTCCATGGTGGATAGTCTCAGACTAATGCTAACATTAATCTCAAGGTTTCTCATGGACCTCTAAAAATACCTGATATGGATCCTAGAAAAACTAAGTCAGGATGTCTAAGAGCAATTGATGGAACCCCAATTGTTAAGCTAAAAAAAGGCGATATTCAATATGACACAGAATATCTGGATAGAAGGGGACCTATTTTCTCTTTCTTGTGTTTTCATTCAAGCCTATTTTTGTTTAAAGTATGGGCTACCAAATACTAAAGAACACAATATGAGACACAAATATTTGTTTATTGCAATGGATATTTTATTATTATTTTTTCTAATGATGAAGATAGAGAGAAAATATTTCAAGGGGGTCCTTGGTTCTTTGAAAGGGTGGGGATTTTCATGAACCCTTGGAAACTAAACAAAAGGTAGGTCATAATACTAATCACATGATATGGAAAAATAAGTTGAAAATATTATGGAGAAAGGTAAGCGTAATTCCCTTACCAACATCTTTAGCCCATTATTATTAAATATCATGACTTGGAATATTAGAGGACTCAAAGAGAGTATTTCAAAACAAAATAAAATTAGAAGAACTAGCTAGATAACCCAACCACATCTGGTTTTACTTTAGGAAATGAAGATGTCTATAGGGTGAATTGAGTTAGTTGTAATTAAAATTGGTTAGCTAAGAAAGTGGCCTCCCTCAGCTCCCATGAGGCTTCTAGCAATATTATCTGCATTTAGGATCCAAAAGATATTATTATTCATCATATGGTTGGTAGCTGGGATCTCTTGGTTGTGGCTGCACAAACTAGACAATCTAACTAAATTATTCTTTGCTTGACTATTTACACTCTAATTACTTCGGATAAAAAGCAAATACAATGGAAGGATATAACTTATATTATATTCTATTTTCCTAAATATTGGGTCTTGATCAAAGGAGACTTTAATACGATCCTCTCCTTAGATGAGAAGAGTGGGGAAATAGGAATTTATATGGGAGCTTAGACCTCATGAGTGAATATATTGTAACCCTTCACCTTGTGAACATCTAGCCAGATAATGGCCTAATGGCTTGGTATAACAAAACTCAAGGCTTAGTTTGTATCATGGAAGTATTGGATAGGTTCATATTCTCAAACTGTATTTGGTAATCCTAAACTATTGTGTTTGTTTCAACTTTGTTAATGCTCCTATAAAATAACCATACTCACTAGGACCAAAGTGAGTGAGTAATTGAGACTCAAATTCTTCCCAATAAGGATTAGGGTTAGTGTTTTGCAACCATTGGTACCACTGTAAGGCTTAAAATTTCAAGTTGAAGGAAGTAATTTGAACTTGGTATTATATAGGGACATCATGGAGTTTAAAACATTGAGCAACACAACATAACCACCCATCCACATCCTTCCCATTGATCTTAATAAAGTTTAATTTAGGCATATTAAAGGTAGGATCACGATCATAGCGAGGGTGAGATTCATTTGTTTCCCTTCCTTTATCCCTGTTAGACTGTGATTGTTCATTATGATGCTTAGACTTGCTTGGATCACCTTGCAATTTGGACTAAACATTTGCAAGTTGTTCTTCTAGGTGGGCTCTAGAGGTATTGTATTTAGTCTAAAATTTTGAAACCTTACTATTAGGGTTTGATTTGTTATTTGTATGCTATCAACAATGCTTTTTAGGGTTTCCAATAATGAGGTAGCTTGATATATATTTTTTATGTCCATGAGTGCTAGAAGCCATTTTGGATAGTCTTGAAAATATTTTGTTGAATTACTAGAAATAAAAGTATGGTTTTAAGTGTTACTATTTTTAATAAGGAGCCCCAAAAAATTCTTGGGTGTTATATATAAAATGATTAGCTTGAAAATATAGTCACAATGAGCTATATCCCACAACACTAATTTTGGGCACCCAAGAATTTTTTTAATCCTTTGTTTTTATGAGTCTACTAGTGTGGTCAAATTTTGATTTGGAGATTTGATTCAAAAGTTGGACACTGTATCAATTATATTTGACCTGTGTGTTTTATCCATTGACCATGTGATACTAACCTATATCTATCCCTATCACTTATACTACAGTTACTAACTCTATTCACATCATTGATCCTAGGATCCTTTGTACTGTGTAGTTACCAAAACTGATGATTTTGTTTATAACCTTGACTACCTATAATTTCTAACTATTACAGATGATTATTTCTATCATTGTCAACCTAACTATTACTGCCACTCACCTACTTATGACTATCATTGAACTGATTGTTATTGTCATTGAAATGAATAGTACTATAATATTTTAAACTATGATAGACATTTGCATAATCTATTATGACTATTTGGTGCATGCAAGTTTGTTCTTCTATAATAAGGAAGTCCTTCTCCATATGCTCACTTTATGAGAATTGTGAATGTAAGTTTACAAAATAGAAAGATGTTGTTTTTGTAGGTTGATGTTTTGATAGAACTAGGGTATACTAGGTAGAGGAGTATGTAACACCCATAGGTCCTTTATTGTAATGTAGTGATGAAAATAGTTCTCAAGCTAATATTTTAGACCACTACCCAAGAAGGATTTCACACATACCCTTGAGCACACTATCTACCTCCGTAATAGTACAGGAAGGTAATAATCTGGGATGTTGTCTCCCATGGACTATGGATGATATAAGATCAAAAAGCTTCCTATTGGATAATTTTTTTTTTAAGCCTAAAATGGTCTTCCAATACACTCGAAGATGCGTGGGAGCTCAATTTCATGTGCAAGTGCTATTTGAGTCCTAGGTATTGAAGCCTAATCACCCCTCACTTTTTTATATGCTTGATGGTCTATTTAGCTTAGCCAATGATGATGGATCCTTCACGATATTTTAAAACCCCTAGAACAAGGTTTCTAGCCTACTCAACTACTAAAAAAAGACTATTATTTTTTTTGTAGATTATTTTGGTTTTTAAAATAAGAAAAATAGAATGAAAAAAACATAGAAAAATTATACCTAACAGGCGGAAGTGGCTAAGCCATAATTATCGCAATTGTAGTAGAACTCGACCTTGGAAAGTGTTTTGATACCACTTCTTAGGAACCTACTATTAAAATAAAGCTCGCTCACACAAAATACTAAAAAATAATTGAAATACATGAGATAATAGAATAACACTATGCAAAAAGTAATTACAAAATTGAAACAATCTCACAAATAACATAGAATCATAGGTCTCTTCAAGGGGGTAACCTCCTTCAATATTTCATTAACTTGCAAAAAGATATATTCATACATGGCTTCATGTCTTTTAAAGAGAAACTCCATGCAACCCTATCTTAAGGCTCAAGAGTTGGCTTACATGCAAAATACCACTCGAGCTAGAATCTTCTACCAAACACCGATTACAATCTTGATAATAGTTACATGAAATAACCACACTTGGCTAGGTGCCTTACTTGCCACATACATTACAAAATATTGCAAAATAATATTATATATGGAATCACCCACATTGGAAGTGGGTCATTACATACAAAAATGAGAATTACAAAATCAACGTTTGGATGGGATCCTAACACGGCTAGATGGGTAGAAATGATTCCACAACTAGATGGGTTATCTAGTCTAGGATGAGGGTAAAATGATGTAGCAACTAGACGTGTTGGTCAGCCTAGGATGGGTGAAAATAATTTAGTGGCTAGACGGGTTCTCCAATCTAGGACGAGTGCAAAATGATGTCACAACTAGATGCATTTTTCAATCCATGATTGGTGCTCCCATCCATGATTGGTGTTTAATTTCATATCGGATATTTCAGTTTGTGATGGGTGATCCAATCCATGATGGCTATTCAAGTTCGTGATGGGTGCTCTACCCTATTTTGGATATTACAGTTTGAGATAAGTACTTCAGTATATAATAAATATGATGGATGCTTCCTCTCAACTCGACTCTTGGTATTTCTCCTTTGCAACCTGCACATAACGCAACAAATACACACACAAAGCCTACAAAAATTGATAATAGAGACACAACATCGATTTGTTAGGAATGAAAAACAATGTTTTATTATTGATGAAATAATTATATTACAACAAATCGTTCAGTAACTCTCAAATCCCTCTCTTTGCTAGTCTTTGTCTCCTCTCCTTCTCGACAGCCCCTTTGAAGATACTCCTATTGTTATTTATATTTTCTTTATCTTATCGATTCACCTTCCTTTTATACTTTCCTCTGAATTATTCACCTTTATTTTGTTGAATTATCATAACTATTAATAAATAATAATATTATGTTTCTTACACACCATATGATAAGATATAAACTTTAAAATTCAAATTAAATTCATAACATATAAAAATTAATAATTTTATATTATTTTAAATAAAAGAATATAATTTTTATATTTATGTTTGCAATAAATATCTTATTTATTTATTTATTTATTCTTTTTCGTTGGTGTCACCACGCAAAGATACATTAATTATTTATAGCCTCTCCAAAGGTTAGGAGACATTTGTACATGTTTGTGGACGAAAAATAAGCCAAGTAGATATGGTAGAAACTAGAACTAAAAGTAATTATAGTTCAACTCAAGGTATTATTTAGGGTTTATGATGAAGTTAAGTAGCTAGGCATGTAACAGAATGCATACAGGGAAAAAAAAATGTTAGTAAAACACGAACTTTTATAAAGATGTGAGCTTCCTGGTAGAAACTAAAACTAAAAGTAATTACAGGCAAATTAGAGTTCAAAGGTATTATTCAGGGTTTATGAAGTTAAGTAACTAGGAATGTAACAGAATGCATATAGAAAAAATGTTAAATAAAACACGAATTTTTATAAAGATGTTAGTTTCCTGAATGCGAGTTATTTTATTTTGGTTCGCTCTCTAAAAGTCTAAAGGTATTTCTTATTTGGTAACTATATCAATGTCGAATTATTACTCCTCGCACACTACAAAAGATTATTATTAATGGAAAAATCTCATATAAATGGTTATTAATACATATATGTTGTACTACATACATGTTATCTTAAGAATAAGAATAATAGAGATGAAGAATCTCATATAAATGGTTGAATACTTACACCTCTAAACTTTTTATTATAGCGATTAACTAAATATGTGAGATTATTAATCAAATAGACACTACACAATAATAAGGATAATAAAAATGAAAAACCCCAAATTAGTGGGTCATCCCATTAATTGATTATATCAATATAAAATTATTAATACACTGAAAAGAATAAGAGTAGGTAATCCCACAAAAATAATTATTAATGTATACATACACAACACTATCTAAACATAATAGAATTGAGATATCTTGCATAAGTAATATTGAGGGCTTATTTTTACTATCTCATTGCTAAAGAGTTTTACAAGTTGTGAGATTATCATTACACTAATTACTATATTAAAGTATTTTAATAAATTTAAAAGAACTTAAAAAGTTAAATTATCTATATACATATAGTTATTCCATGGGAGAAAGTTTAATAAATTATGAAATTATAATAATTTGGTTAGTGTAAGAAACCTCTATGACTAATGCACAAAGAGAGCTAAGGGCTGATCAGTCTCCTCTAAACCATGACTTCTCATAAAATCACCCAACTATACTTATCAATAAAAATTTTAACATATAAACACCATACATGCACCCCTTACTCTAATTTCACTATTTAATGTATTAAATTATAATAAATTGATAGGAAAGTGAGAAGATAAACTACATACCAAAAAAAAAATAATAAAGATAAATAATTATATATAAAAGGAACCTAAAATTTACAAATTAGGAGTTTGACAAGTAATTAGAGACTATATTTACATAGTACATATAGTTGGCACCCTAATTACACTAATTAATGTATTAAAATATAATAAATTGGTAGGAAGGTGAGAAGATAAACTACGCATACCATAAAAATCTAATAAAGATAAATAATTATATATAAAAGAACCTAAAATTTACAGATTAGGAGTTTGACAAGTAATTAGAGACTACATTGATTGTTATTTAGATATAGTTCGGCTTGAATAGTGCAATGAGACATTGTCTTCTTGGATTTTTCCACGAACAATTCTATCCTTTGGCATTCCTTCTGGCTGAATGCCACATAGGTTACATATTAATTTGTTTTTGGCAGACTACACAATCACGCGTTTCCATTGTTGTTCCAAATTTCGAGTTTTCATTGACGTCGAATACAAGGGAATAGACAATATTTGAATGCAGGTGCTCTGTGACGTGTGAGCAACCTTAATTCCAAGACAAAAGCTTATTATATCTTCACTGTAATATAAGAGAACAATTTCGATTTTTCATTTACGTCGGATACAAGAGAATATACAATATTTGAATGCAGGTGCTCTGTGAGGTGTGAGCAACCTTAATTCCAAGACAAAAGCTTATTATATCTTCACTGTAATATAAGAGAACAACTAGATTGTTTTAAAGGATGTCAAGTATCACAGCTGTGGCCCGGGGACTAAATTATTTGAAACGATAAAAGCACAGCGAAGAACAAAGAATCGACTGTTGCGCGGACTAAATTATTTTATGATCCTTGAAAGGAAAATAGATTAAATCTTGTTAAACTTGATACGTGATAAGTTTGCGCTAGATTTAGTTGATATTTTTCTTGGCCGGGTCCTAACAACCGACACATGGTATGAAAGAGGAAGGTACTGTAGACACCAAAACAGCACCAATCCGATTATGTGACTGCAAACACTGATCGCTTTGACAAACACAGCCCCCAGGGCAGCCCTCAGAGGTTAAACAGTGGTCTTAACCACTTTCATAGCAATTTTGTGAGGTCAAGAAGCAATTTGGCACACTTGGACACTTTGCCCGATATTCGTCTCACCCAGGGACGAATTCAAAATAGAATCCGTCCCACCCCAGGACGAATTCTGAATCCGTCCTTGGGTGGGACGAATTCTAAGCTTAACGGGCAAAAAAGAAAAATGGTGCCAAGTGGCAGCCCAGAACAGTCAGTTAATGACTCCTGCCTTGCACGCGTGTGTAGGTGGACAGAGGGGCCGTTAGAAGACTGTCACAAAAGGCATTTATCAAAGCTCAAGTCAATGGAGGACTCCCCTCCCTCATGGGAAGACAAGACTTCCACATGGTGCCTATGACCAACACATGGCATTTGTGCTTCCCTCCCAAAAGAGACCCCATGGGTCTATAAAAGGTGGGACTTTTCTCACCCAAAATAGACAGGTTGAAGGAGTTTTCAAGCAACGAAGTGCTGCCGAGTTGAAGACCCACTTGCATCCCTTTTTGTTCACCTTCCCACATCCACCAATCTCTTTTGCAAGGGAGGTTGTTGGGTGGCATTTGGAAGCTCGAACCTGACCCAAATCCAACACATGGACACCTGAACCAACCAATTCGCCGACCCCCAATCCTAAGAGGTTTTGGGCCCATCCCTAGTGGATTGGCTCCAAGATCAAGTGCCAACGGTGGGAGGCCCACTTGGGCACCCCCGCACTTCCCAAGTCCTATTATAAGTTTTAGAGCATTTTAGATTACTTTTTCAGGTTGCATTTTGTGTTATTAGGTTTGATTAACCCATAGCTGCAATTTTGTAACTTTTGGTCAGATTCTAGTATGTTTTGTGTCGCTTTGTTGTTTCGCTGACTTGCAGGTGTCGAGATCAAATTCCTGAGGGTAGAGGCCAAATTGGGAGAATCCGACCATCTGGGTCGTCCCAAAATGGCCCCAATTATATAACCCCCCTATTTGCAGGCATTTTGCAGGTCTCGAGATTCGACATTGGAGCAACGATGAGGTCGATTTCTTCAACACGAAGAATTCGTCCCACCCAGGGACGAGTTGCGGTCGAGATTCGTCCCGCCCGGGGCGAATTCCGGTTGAAGGTAGATTGGCTAGCTGTCTCGGTGGCGATGGCCTTCCGGTAACTTTTCCTATCTTCTCGTCAAGTTTTGAAGCCATTTGGACTCACTTGTATTCACTGTTTCAGGCAAATGTTTACATGCATATTTCGTTAGTTTTAGAGAACAAACACTTTTCATTTGTGGCAGATGCTACTGACATCTTGGTTGTTTCTTTGTTCGTAGGAGAAGCAGCGGAGGTTAGGAACTCATCGACATCAGCGACGGCATCATCTTGGCCCGCCCATTGCAATCGTGGGCACGCGAAAGGAGGAAGACTAAATCACACATTGTAACAATGACAAATTTAATGCTCCTAGCCCCTAAAAAGGGAGGAGACGTCTATGTAATCGAGGATAAGATATTTGAATAAAGAGGGCTGTGATTTCTTTACATCTTTTCTTTCCTTTCCAAATTGTCTCTTTCCTTTGTTTTGGTGCATAAGGTTAAAGCGTTACATTTCGTCTTACATTGCATAATTAGTGTTTCCTTTGCCCGGAATCTCATGCTTTCAGTGGCGATCACGGTGGGACCCTATTCCCTGGTTTTTTTTTTAAAAATCACAGAAACTGATTAAATTTTTGTGTTTTGTACTTGACAGGTACATTTTTTTTTTGCTGCAGACTGCTATTTGTCTCTGGCAGGGACGAATTCTATTCTGGAATTCGTCTGACCCTGGGACGAATTCAAATTCGTCTCTGGGAGGGACGAATTCTGTTCTATAATTCGTCTCACCGAGGGACGAATTTCTGTCTGCAACTTTTCAGAGCAGAAATTCAGAGACAACAGGAGCAGGCAGAGAAGAGGTAGGGATTTTCATGATCTCTATTATATTTTTTGTTTATGTTTCTATTACTTTGATTGTTTTCATCTTGTCCTGCATTGCATAAGAAAAGTCATGTATGTTTGTTTCATTTTTGTTGAATAAAACGAATCCCACACACATCACGAAATAATTTTAAACCAAGGAGCTGGTCATAAGACCCCAGCCCTTGAACAAGACCATTGGTGGATTTCATCACCACCTTGGCTTGATTTGCATCCATTTCTCGATTGTCAACTGTTGTTAGGCGTAAATCCTGACGAAAATAGACCGAGTGTCGCTGGGGTGATTCCCATGCGCGCGAGGATAAGTTTTCTATGGTAGGTGCCATTAACAGGACAATCCCCCTTCCGTACCACCTACGTACCACGTACCTTCTACTCTCACGTACCTATAGTCTTCCTCTCGTAAGGGCGGGTATATAGAGAGGTTGGTATATCGGCCTGGTTGGTATATTGAAGGGGCTACCATTTTGGGAGTTATATGAGCCGTCATAATGCATTTAAACGATCTTCAAAACCTACAAAAACAAAACAAAACATCAAAATGCACTAAACCAGTTTAGGACACACCATTTAATCCTTAAAAGAGATAATCACGGTTTTGTGAATGTGTGTGCTTAATTCTGCTTAGTGTAGACAAAAAAAAAAAAAATCATAAACGAGATAAAAACTTATTTAGATAGCATAGAAGCACCGCAATGGTGTACACCCGCAATCAAGCCCAATCAAGGGTAGAAGCTCCGAAAGGTACACAAAAAGCAGGCACAAGTCACCTTCACTTCAGTCCTGAGGATTTGGTCATACCGCCTTATAGGTCTAACCTACAAAATAATCCAATTCAGAATCCTCGGTGGGGTATGCCTATTCAAAGCAGCCCCTTTCGGGAAGATGCCTTACATGTAGACCTTGACATAAATAGAGAATCACCTCTTGAAGTTAGGCATGAGTGGCCACCGCGCGATGAAGCGCTAGACAGGCACACCGTCCATTTGGAGGGGCAACGTGGATATGGCATCCCTTATTTACCTATCATCAGAACCGAGAGACCAAATCCGGAGCGCAGGGCTCCTTACATAGGGCGACCTAACTCCGCCCACCCCCTTTACACCCGTGAAAGGGAGTACGAGGAAATCCATCGCATTCCTCGAGGGCAACAAACAATGCGGGAACCTTGCATTTCCGCACCAGCAGGATATCATGATCACCCCTTGAGGCCAGAACCTAGAGCACATATCGCTTACCTCGACAGAGGGAAGCGACCCATTGAAACCTTAGACTAGAAAACTCGAGGTAAACACATAGAAGAAACATTCGAACCTCCTGAGCAAAATAGGGTAGACCAAATTGACCCAGCTATCGCCAGATATACCACCCGTCAAGCCCAAATCATGCGGCTTAAACAAAGTCATCAGGAGATAGAGTATCGACACCGCTTGGATATAGAGCGCATGCAACGCGAAGCGGATGAGTTATGCTATGAAATACCTGAAATGGGGCCAACCTATCACATCCAAAGAGCTGAACAGTATGAGAGGCGTAATCCGTTGGTGCAGGACAGGTCTCCACGACCTCGTCAAGCTCTACCTCCAAGACCTCATAGATTCGAGAGGGAGGCAACTCCCCAAAACAATGATGGGTACCTTCAGCAAGAGCTTGATCAGGGTCATAGGTTTCGCCCAGAGAATCTTTAAGAATTTTACGAGGAGTATGAACCAGAAGAGGAATATGTTGAAACTCCCCATCAAGGCGAGGAAGGATGCCATTCGGCCACCCCTCCATAGGCCTCCGGTTTACCGTAACTTGCAACAAGAGCGAACAAGAGAGGAAGAAATAAAATCTTCCGATGCATACCAAGCGCTATTGGAGCATTTGGAGTCTGTGGAGACAAAAGCTGCTGGGCATCAAAAACCTACATTACGTCTACTCCGCAGTAATATGGTGCATCCCTCAGTGCCTACACCTCTTTACCCCGAACACTTCAAGTTGCCTCAATTGGCAGTTTTTAAAGGTGAAGAGGACGCACAAGAGCACGTTACATGATTTCTAAGCCAATGCTTCGGCATCCAACATAATGACACATTGTTGCTTAGAACATTCATAACCACATTCACAGGCCCTGCCTAGGATTGGTTCACACAACTGCCCAAACACAACATAAGCAATTTAGATCAATTAGTAGACGCGTTTCTTGAACGCTTTGCCTTCAACACAAGGAAGAAGGCATCACTAAGTGATTTAGCGAGCCTCAAGCAATTTGAAGAGGAAACAATGGCAGCGTACGGGAATCGATGGAGAGCTTTGCTTTCTAGGTTACCCTACCATCCTCCTATGTCTGATCTCACACAAATGTTCGTAAAAAGTTGCTTAAAATCAATCTCTGGTCTATTGTTGTTGCGACAATACGACAGATTAGAAGAAGCTTTGGCGCAAGCCAGAGTCATAGAAGAGATTAAGATAGGCGAAGGCGCAATTGCCAAGCCTAAGAAGAAAGAGTGGAATAAAATCACTAAAACTGGGACAACGCAACCACAACATGCTGCAGTCAACCAAGTTGCGATAAATGTTCCCGTGCCTGTGTGAGAAACGCAGCCTCAAAAAGCTAACTACCAGGCAGTGCCTCCTGCTTACGAAAGAGATAACAGAAGACAGGAGCAGTATCAGCAGTGTCACCCTAGGTGACAATTCACCCCATATGCGGAGTCTAGGGACTCCTTATTTGACCGCTTGTCAGCGGAAAATTTAGTTACTTTGCCAGAAATCTAAATTTTTGACCCTAACATTCCCAAGCCTAGGGGGTATAGGGAGGAATTGTATTGTAGATTCCATAGGCGCAGAGGACATGACTTGAATGGGTGCTAGAAATTCAAAGAACTAGTCTAGGATTTGATCGACAATAGAACATTAGTTGTGGACAATCCCATCGCACCAAACAACCAGCAAATGGGGGTATTCAAGGACCCCTTGCTAGCCCACGAGGCATAGACAAAACCGCTCCAGATTAACGAGGTGCGACAAGTTATTCCCATGCAAGGATTTGTGGGAATGATTAGAATTGTAACAAGGAACAGAAGATACCCAGCAGTTGCCCCCGAGGTAGCTGCGAGGGAAGTTTCGTCGACATCGTAGCCTCAACAACGCCCAACGCAGTTGCCTCCGCCTAGACCCGAGGTCATGATACGGACCAAACTCACGCAGAGTCTGCGGACCACATTGGCTAGGCTGTCCATCTACGAGCTTATCCAACAATCAGATCCCCATAGAGAAGCTCTTATGGAAATTTTAAAAGCCATTGAAGTATAACCCCATGAAGCAAATTCTTTCAACGCCTTCGTGGGACATGTGAAACAATGTACGGAGCCTGTCATCACATTCAGAGAAGACGAGGTCAAAACGATATCAAATGACATGGCGGATCCACCCTTGCACGTTATCACGTGGGTCAACGGGATCCCGTACAAGAGAGTGTTGATAGATACTGGCTCGTCTAGTAACATCATAATCACTGCAGCCTTAAAGCATTTAAAGCTGCCAGCCTCTCACATCACAGCCTCCACGTACACACTACGAGCTTTTAATGATGCAATATGCTCGACGATCGGCACAATCGTTCTGCCAGTCCAGGTAGGACAAAAGTCAATACCTACACTGTGCCATGTGCTAGAAGGTGAAATGGCTTATAATATACTGTTAGGGCGGCCTTGGATCAGGGATATGAAATGTGTCCCTTCGATCGCCCACCAGTGCTTGAAGTATGCTTATGAAGGAGAAATACATGTAGTCCCAATGGACTTAGAGCCCTTCAAATATTGCAATGCGGTACAATTCATACCTCAATCGACCCTCCCTTCAACGCATTTGGATTTTCAATTAAATCCATCCAAACAGGGTCCAATACCGCAAGCACCACTGGTGGCCAATAAGGCAAAATCCCAGCCAGGTAAGACTTCATCATCGGCTCCTTCATCATCAACGCCACCTATCACGGCCCAACAGAAGGACAAGGGAAAAAAAATCATGGAAGAGGTTAAGCCCTTAGAAGAAAGGTTGCCCACAATTTCAACAATAACAACAGAGGAAGCGCCCAACGCAACGAAAACCAAGATTCTTGAACCACCAAACATGGAATGGACTCAGGAAGGACTACCGTTTCCTCCCACCCAATCATCAACAATCACTGTTGAAATGGCCAGTACAGGCTTGGGGGAATACTTAGTGCAAAATGTTGTGGCAACCCCCACACTGGAGTCAGTACAAGACATGGGAAGACCTCGCCTTCCCATTGGAACAATCGTCCCTCTAGGCTACCCACCGAACCAAAATTTTTTTGTGTATGGGGGATTTGATCATGGTCTTGAACCATGCCAACAAAAGGAAACAGACGAAGAGCCTTTTGTTGAAAACATCAATTATCTATCAAACCCAAAATTTGCCCTAAAATATCTCGACCAATGCAATTGGCATGGATACGGGCTCGGCAGATATGAGCAAGGGATGCGGATCCTTTGCCAACCAAGATACTAGATGCCATATGAAAAGTCAGGGGTAGGGTTCAACCATACCCTGCCATTAGACATCTTGGTTGAAAATATGCAAGGCCTAGAAATAGGCAACAAGGGGGGATTGGCACAAGACCTGTATGCCAATCCAAATACAGAATACACATTGGGAGACTACCTCCCATGGTCAAAAAACACCCCTGGAAACAACAATAATCCCTCTCCTTTGCTAGAGAGAGGCGAAATTTCAGAGATAAATACTCAAAGAGAACATCAACGGCTGCCAGACATTTTTCTGAAACTGTTCCCCTTAGAGGTTCCAGACGAAATAACACAGTCTCAAAAGAATCAGGTCCCTCCACTAAGAGTGGAACAACCACAATGGGACCAGATTAATTCACTGGAACAGGAAGAGTCCTCAACATCGCAAGCAATAGATGCTGAAGAGGATGAACAAGTTTGGATCTATGAAAGCGATTCAGAAGACGAAACTAAAATGGACTATCTCAGACATGCATGACGACATCACCGTGCTCTAACTCATGAAGATCTAATGGGACAAATGGGTATACGGTTAGGACATGAATGGCACGTAGACCCAACGAGGTGTGACCAAGTGTTAGACCTATGGCTCCAAATTCAAGATGAGCATCGTCCACCTCGAGATCCCATCATGACAGCAGTGCCAAGGGAAGACCCCGCCTTCCTTTTCACACATAGAGATGAATTTGCACCTAGAGAGGATCCATTCATGCCTGTTCCCGTAGAGCTAGATCCAGAGTATAGGGAACATCTAAAAGAATCAAGTCATCACACCCGCGGTTCTGGAGACCAAATTCATTCCATCCACATGATCTCCATTGATTTGACCGCACCCATCCACAATCCGACCAATCCATCACGGTCATTGCATCTAGACATGGATGCCATTGACTGGGATCGCGTCAATTCACCATTGTCACCATCAGAGTACTGGCCTTTCGGTGAAATGCTTCATTTTACCCCAAGGACAACTCAGGATATTTTTCAAGCTGAAGAGGAACCCGAGGTTCCAAACGTAGATCTTAATTCAGCTGATGATATCCATTTAATCCCAACTCCACATCAGTTGGAGGAAGGATCTCACATGTCAATCGAGGAGATGACTGATGTAGAAATCGGCACAGATCCAATGAATCCACGGATTCTCAAGCTGGGGGTAAGCCTTTCCCCAGAAGAGCAAGCTGAGTATATTGCCCTTCTCAAAGAGAAGAAGGAAGTTTTTGCATGGTCGTACAAAGATATGCCAGGACTAGACCCGTAGCTAGTCATGCACAATTTAACGCTTGATCCGAAAATCAAGCCAGTAAAGAAAAAACTAAGAAAGATGCACCCAACAGTGGCCTTGATGGTCAAAGATGAATTGCAAAAGCTGTTGGATGCACAATTTGTCATCTGCGTGGATTATCCGCCATGGTTGTCCAACATGGTTCCCGTCAAGAAGCCCGACGGGAGGATTCGCATATGCACCGACTTTTGAGACCTAAACAAAGCGAGTCCTAAGGATGATTTCCCCTTGCCAAGCATCGACGCATTGGTAGATGCTACAACAGGTCACAAAATGCTCTCCCTAATGGACGGTTTCTTAGGATACAATCAAATTCGTATCAATCCTGAAGACCAACTCAAAACGACATTCACAATGCCTTGGGGGACATTTTGTTATAAGGTCATGCCTTTTGGCCTTAAAAACGTTTGCGCTACATACCAACGTTCTATGACGTATATCTTCCATGATTACATGCACAAAACTTTGGAAGATTACATGGATGATTTGTTAGCCAAGTCTCTCTTGCGCTCAGATCATCTCGGTGACTTAAGCAAGATTCTCGATCGCCTCATAGAGCATAAGGTCAGACTGAATCCCAAGAAGTGTGTGTTTGGTGTCACATCTGGAAAACTCTTGGGTTTTATAGTCTCCAAGAGAGGCATCGAAGTGGACCCAAACAAAGTCAAGGCAATCCTTGAAATGGCTCCCCCAACCACTATCAAGCAGCTCAAAAGTCTACAAGGAAAGGTCGCGTCGATTAAACACTTCATAGCGCAATTATCTGAAAAATGTTGACCAATGAACAAATTATTGCACAAGGGGGTCACATTTCATTGGGATGACGAGTGCCAGTCAGCCTTTGATGAAATCAAATAGTACTTGGCTTCGTCGCCAATATTGGCACCACCTAGACCAGGTGTGTCGTTCTACTTATACATCTCAGCTACTGAGGTGGCACTGGGCGCAATGCTAGCCCAAAAGAATGAACTTCACAAAGAACAGGCTACTTACTATCTTAGTCGCACCACGGTCGGTTACTGAACTTAACTATGCATACGTTGAGAAACTCTGCTTTGCAGTAGTGTTTGCTACCAAGAGGCTATGCCATTACATGCTGAGCAACATGACGTATGTTGTGTCTAAGGAGAATCCATTGCGATACATGATGAGTCATACTTATCATAGTAGTCGCACGATAAAATGGATCATGTTGTTGACGGAATTTGACATTGAGTTTATTGGGAAAAAATCTATAAAAGGACAAGTCATAGCCGATCAACTAGCAGAGGCTCCTCTTGAAGACGATCAGCCTCTAGTCATAGAAATACCCGATGATGGGGTCTTCCATGTCTCAGAATCGCTAGATTCTGAAGAGCCTGAGTCTCAGGCTGACATAACCTTATTTTTCGATGGTTCTAAATACGAGCAAGGTGGTGGCGCAGGAATTGTATTCTTCACACCGCAGGGCGCTCCAATGCCCCTGTCATTTAAATTAAATTTCCAGTGCACCAACAATAATGCAGAATATGAAGCCTTGCTCTTAGGTCTTCAAATAGCAATCGCCATGAATATCAAAAGACTGAACATCTTTGGTGATTCGCTGTTAATCGTCAATCAAGTCAAAGGGGTATATCAATGCAAATGCCCAGTTTTGAAGGCCTATAAAGCCCTCATGGATAAATTCTTGGCCAAACTTGAGTGGTATGAAATCGAGGCACTCCCTCGATCATCGAATCGTTTTGCGGACACAATGGCCTCCTTGGGGTCACTAATCCCGCAAGACCTTTCCGGTGATATAACAACCATTCAGGTCAAAACCTTATCACAACCCGCGATGGAGCGTGCAAGCTCAGACATGATGCCAGGAGTCCACATGATCCAGATCGAACCATCTTCGGATAAGTTCTTTCGAATCCGAGACTATTTGAAACATGCCAACTGGGGGTCTTTGTTCTCCCCCACTCCCATTAATAGCAACACAACGCTATTCTTACAAGTTCTATCCCAATCAGCATTTTTTAGGGATGTCGAGGTATCCGATCAACAGGACTGGTATTTACCCATAAGAGACTACCTCAAGTTAGGTAATCTACCCTTTGGATTGACGCACGCCGCAAAACGAACATTCAAACAGAAAGCGGAAAAATATGTCTTGATAGGAGACATTTTGTATCATCGCAGCTACGACAAAATTCTTCTTCGTTGCTTGGACTAGCAAGAGTCCACTTGGGCAGTCACCCAAGCGCATGACGGTACATGTGGCAGCCACTTCAGTGGTATGGCCATTGCAAAGCGCATTCTTCGCATGGGCTATTATTGGCCATCTTTAGAGCGAGATTGTTGCGCGTATGTCAAGAGGTGCGTGAAATGTCAACATCATGCCAATTTAATGCACGCACCTTCCCAGGCCCTACAGACAGTCCAGTCTACTTGGCCATTTTCACAGTGGGGCCTCGATCTAATCGAAAAGATCTCCCCTCATCGTCAGAGCCGTCACACGTTTATCATAACGACCACAGAATATTTTACCAAATGGGTGGAAGCAATTCCGTTAACCTCTACGACAGGACCCCACATTGCGGAGTTCATTTTGCATTACATCATATGTCATTTTGGTATTCCATCCAAAATAATCTCGGATAATGGGCTATCATTCAAGAACAAAGACGTGCGTGCTTTAACCACAAAGTAAAAAATTCAGCACAGCTTTTCAACACCCTATTATCTACAAGCAAATGGGCAAGCAGAGGCGTCAAACAAAATGCTAGTCGCCATCCTTAAAAAGACCGTCGCAGACAGTCATAAGGATTGGCACATACAAATCCCACTTGCCCTTTGGGCTTATCGCACTAGCATTCGGACGCCCACTGGGGCAACTCCGTTTTCACTAGTGTATGGCTTAGAGGCAGTAATGCCTCTCGAGTTGGAAATTCCTTCCCTACGCATATCAATGCAAGAGTTCATCGATGATAACACTGTGCGGCAGGCCCGATTAGACCAACTTACGTTGCTTGACGAACGACGCGTTAATTCTCTCGAGCACTTACGTATCTATCAAGAGCGGCTTAAGAGAGCTTACAACATGAAAGTTCACCTAAGAGACTTTCGGGTTGGTGATTTGGTTCTGAAGGAAAACCAACAAAACTCTAATTTGCCGTCCCATATGAGAGACAAATTCGTGGAAAATTGGTTAGGTCCTTATGTCATTGATAGCAAAATAGGACCGGGAACATACAGGCTAGCTTCTCTTGACGGTATCAAGGAAACAGAACCCTTGAATATCAGTCATTTGCGACCATTTCATATCTAAGAAAGCCATATACCAACAAAAAAAAAAAACTCCAAGGATTATCGCAATCTCTTGGTCACCCAAAAAGCTCCAAGGATTATCGCAATCTCTTTGTCAACCCAAAAATCTCCAAGGATTATCGCAATCTCTTGGTCAACCCAAAAAGCTCCAAGGATTATCGCAATCTCTTGGTCAATCCAAAAAGCTCCAAGGATTATCGCAATCTCTTGGTCAACCCAAAAAGCTCCAAGGATTATCGCAATCTCTTGGTCAACCCAAAAAGCTCCAAGGATTATCGCAATCTCTTGGTCAACCCAAAAAGCTCCAAGGATTATCGCAATCTCTTGGTCAACCCAAAAATCTCCAAGGATTATCACAATCTCTTGGTCAACCCAAAAATCTCCAAGGATTATCGCAATCTCTTGGTCACCAAAAAATCTCCAAGGATTATCGCAATCTCTTGGTCAATACAAAAAGCTCCAAGGATTATCGCAGTCTCTTGGTCAAAAAAATCAATTCAAAAAAAACAAAACAACAAAAATCATCAAAAACAACAAAGATTTGCATCTCAATTCTAGGCATACTCGAATTCATCAAAAACAACAAAAACACCAAGCATAACTTTTACCACACTACAGTCAGTGGTCTGGGAATGTACCAAGAGTTTCGATGATTCAGTCATCATGTTCCTCTTTAGCCATGTAGTGTATCAAGTCGAACAAATTTTACAAAGGTAGAGTCATACTTGAAATACACCTTGTTACGTAACATCCCAACACAAATCAAAACACTAAAATTCCCAAATTGTGTGAACGAAAGACAAAACCTGCAAAATAATATAGGTCACCAAAAGCGAAATGGTTATCTTGCTCATCCCCCTGTGCGAATGACCCCTAGAATGCTGAGAGTTTGCAAAAGGACAAGCATCCTCCCTACCCAATTCCCTAAGAATCCCTAAAGTTCTCAAAAGTTGCAAAACACAAAAGCAAAATGTCAAAACTCCAAATTTGACAAACTATAGTGCACACATCAAAAGGCACAAACAACAGTGATTTTCCTCACTCCATATCCACAATCCCTTACTCGAAAGAAAAACAAATCAAAATAAACAGTGATCTCATCACTACAATGAGCAAGTATCCCAATACAATTGAAGAAAAGAAGGGAGTTGACCTTGAATCCCTGGAACTCTCAGCATTCTATAGGTCATAAGGCAAGCTTCAGTACCAATTTGGTTGATATCCTATCGGTAACAGAAGAAAACCTCCCGCATGACGATATATTTGTCACATTAACTTGCATACAGATCAATGTTTGCATGTGGATGAGCTAGCTTATGGCATCCTGGATTACACCGCAGATTAATCTTAGTACATACAATAAAGGAATTCGTGGAGCTAATTAGATGATCCTCGCATACGAGTTCGGTTGAAAGCCCACCTGGCACTGGCGGTATCCTAACAAATACCACTAAATGAACTCAATTGCACACACAGGGATGTTAAATAACTTGGTCAAAAACAAGTCCGATTCATACCTTGTTCAAAAGTCTTGTAAGATAAAGTATAGTCATGGATGGTGAGTTCAAACTGACTGAATCTCAGAAAACCTTACATTCATTCCAAAACCATCAGCACTACTTATCATCCTTATGATACCATCAGAAAATACAAAAAAAAAAAAAAAAAAACCATGTAAATAAAGAGCTTCTTAAACAGCCTACAGTGCAATCATCACAAATGTCTTTCATCCATTTCACCTCGCATATCGCATAGACACCAAAAACATATACATTTATCATAACATCTGCATCCATCAAAATAAATAAACATGCATAACAAAAAAAAAAAAATCACATCATCACATGTACAAAACCAAAAATAAAACCGGTATATATATATATATATATATATATATATATCGTCAAAAAGATGCCCGCAGGCTACAAAACCGGTCCTCAGACCCCGCAATCATATCCAAAAACCCAACCTAAGGCATCGGCCACCATGATCACGCGAGATCGGTGCGACGGGAACTACCCCCCGTGGTGTGGGTCCTACGGGACCCTGTAGGGTGGCTACTACTAGCCCCCGCATCATGCCTGCTACCACCCCCCTCATCTAACCACCTGTGACGAGATGATGCTGACTGCTCAGTCAAACTATCCCTCGTCCATCGAGAATATCTACTGATCGAAGGCTCAGGTAGCCACCCGCCAATGCGGATGACCTCCCTCTCAAAGTCTATCTAGTACAGACACCACTCTGCCTCTCGTCGATGATAGATAGACAATGCATCATCACGCTGTGCCAAAACTCTATCCCGCTCTGCCAATTGAGCCCGTAGAAGATCCCTCTCCTGTCACGCATCCCCCAACTCCAGATCCTACATCTGCAGCAGTTCTGTAAGTCGAGCAATCTCAACACCTACCTCTGACCCCACCTCCTCTGTATCTGCCGGACGCATAGGACTCACGGGGATAGTAGCCTACTCAGGCTCCAACTGCTCCTCCACATCCTGCATGTCCGGCTGCTCCGGAACACCCAAGTCCACATCCTCATCTCCCACATCCACCATGTCCGCATCATCCAACGACCCCCCAATCACCCCCTACTTCCTCAGCATCCTCCACTACCGCCTCCTCGCCTCCCAGTGGCCCCTCTCCTCTCTAGTGCCGCAATACCCACCACGAGTCATACTCAGTGGTAGTACCGACGTCATCCACATCCGGGACCTCAATCACCGCATCCGACTCCTCGCCCAATGGCACGGTGACCGGTGGCTCCAGATCCCTCTCGTCTCCCCGACGTCGATAGCCTACGGGCTCACCAGGCAACCGCACCCCAAATTGTCGTGTAACCTGACGGTACGGAAAGAACTCATGCTCCGTCCCGTGTCGCCCAGTCAACCATCACTCCCTCTGTACCTGTCGGAGCCACTCTCCAGCCTCAGGCCAGGCTGGAAAGTCTCGATAGGGACGCCAAAACACCTCCCCTGGAGTGAGCCGAGAAAAGGCATCAATGTAGTGCTCAACGACACCTACCCATCACCGACTCTACCCCTGCTCCGCAGACCGTCCCCACAAAGCTGCATAACCAATCTCCTCATCCTCCATCACCGCCCGAGTCATCCACGGTAACCCGTAGGCCTCTCAACAGCTATGTGCTGCCAACCCCAGCACTACAACAAAAAACTGCAACTAACACCCTTCCACTGTCGACAGCGGACCCCGTACAACTCCTCGTAAAGCTATGCCAACAAAGTCTGTCCCCATCTCAGAATCAATGGTGCCTCTATCGGGCACTCTGCCAACTGCCACACCAAATCCAGCAGGTTCCACGGGAACCTCATGCCTGCCGAATCAGGGAGAAGAATGTTAGAAATGAGGCCCATGAAGAATACGTGCCTCACTCCTAACACCCCCCTCTCCTTCCACCAGCTAACCAAAATCCCGCCAGCCTGGCAATCCACCTCGGCTGTCTCCACCGGGTTTGCTACACCCACTGCCCCCATGCCCAAAACATCTCGTAAGTATAGCAATCCGCTAATCAAACGGCGATGTCCTAATAGGCAGACCATCTATCGGAATCCGAAGCAACCGATAGACGTCCTCAAGAGTCACAGTCATCTCCCTTGTTGGGAGATAGAAATTATTGGTCCACGGATCCCAAAACTTGATCAGGGCCGTCAGATAGGCCTGATCCGAAACCACAGGCTCTAGTCGAGCCACCTGCTTGAGCCCAAGGGCATCAAGCCATTCCCAGTCATCATCGGTCAATGCCAACCGCGCCTCAGTAAATGCAGCAGGTACATGGTACCGACTCCTAACAACCTGCAAGCACAAAAAAAAAAAAATATAACAGATCAAATTTTCAGTTCTAGGGTTTCTGACCTTAACTGTTAAACAAAAACATCACAAAAAATCTTAAAGTTTTGAAAAGCGTCAACACAAAAACAATGCATTAAATAAAAGCAAAATAAACTCTAGGGACACTTACAGGTTTCGCCTCGGCTCCGCCGCTCGAACCAGTTTGTGCACTCATGATGGCAGAGATAATTCCAGCAGCGCTTCGCTTCGCAGAATTACCTCCTCCTCCTAGAGGTCCAAAATCGCAAGGAAAAAAAATGACACAAATGAGCCCAAAATCAAGTTTTGGCCATTAAATAGGCCTTTTGCACTGGAATTCGTCCTTGACTGGGACGAGCACTCTAATTAGCACTCGTCCCACCCAGGGACGAATTCTCCAGCTGGAATTTGTCCCACCCGGGGACGAATTCAAAGCCAAGACAAAAAAAAATAAAAAATAATGACTAAAAATGCACTAAAAACCAGACAATAAAATTGCCCGACAGGATTGCTACTGCACCTGACAACAAGGGCATAAAAAATCAACATTGGAGTCACAAATTGTCACTATCATACTCCCTAAGAAGGCTACCATAGCCGGACCACTCCACGGGTAGACGGATTTTAGACAATTTCATCCCCAAACGACATCACAAAAGGGTCAAAGCCCACTCAAAAACAGTACAAAATTCAACAAAAACACAACAAAAACATTGCCGAACATAAGTGCTCTTGCACTTAACCTCTAGGAAAAGAAAATCGATGTCGAGGTCCAAATTATCGCTCTCCTACTTCCCCAAGAAGGCTACAATAGCCGGACCGCTCCACAAGAAGTTAGATTTTCGATTATTTCACCTCATTACGACATCACCAAAAGGGTTAAAGCCCACTCAAAAACAATACAAAATTCAACAAAAACACAGCAAGGATTCAAGAATGCATGCCCTTTCCATACTTAGGGAATCAAAAGTTGGTTAGGTTACCAAGAAACCCTAATCATTAGTGCTTTGGTTATCTATTTTTGCTCAGAACTGCATCACCCGCAACGCTTCCCAAAAAGGGGCATCTGTAGACACCAAAATAGCACCAATCCGATTATGTGACCGCAAACACTGATTTCTTTGACAAACACAGCCCCCCAGGGCAGCCCTCAGAGGTTAAACAGTGGTCTTAACCACTTTCATAGCAATTTTGTGAGGTCAAGAAGCAATTTGGCACACTTGGACACTTTGCCCAGTATTCGTCTCACCCAGGGACGAATTCAAAATAGAATCCGTCCCACCCCAGGAAGAATTCTGAATCTGTCCCTGGGTGGGACGAATTCTAAGCTTAACGGGCAAAAAAGACAAATGGTGCCAAGTGGCAGCCCAGAACAGTCAGTTAATGACTCCTGCCTTGCACGCGTGTGTAGGTGGACAGAGGGGCCGTTAGAAGACTGTCACAAAAGGCATTTATCAAAGCTCAAGTCAACGGAGGACTCCCCTCCCTCATGGGAAGACAAGACTGCCACATGGCGCCTATGACAAACACATGGCATTTGTGCTTCCCTCCCAAAAGAGACCCCATGGGTCTATAAAAGGTGGGACTTTTCTCACCCAAAATAGACAGGTTGAAGGAGTTTTCAAGCAACGAAGTGCTGCCGAGTTGAAGACCCACTTGCATCCCTTTTTGTTCACCTTCCCACATCCACCAATCTCTTTTGCAAGGGAGGTTGTTGGGTGGCCTTTGGAAGCTCGAACCTGACCCAAATCCAACACATGGATACCCGAACCAACCAATTCACCGACCCCCAATCCTAAGAGGTTTTGGGCCCATCCCTAGTGGATTGGCTCCAAGATCAAGTGCCAACGGTGGGAGGCCCACTTGGGCACCCCCGCACTTCCCAAGTCCTATTTTAAGTTTTAGAGCATTTTAGATTACTTTTTCAGGTTGCATTTTGTGTTATTAGGTTTGATTAACCCATAGCTGCAATTTTGTAACTTTTGGTCAGATTCTAGTATGTTTTGTGTCGATTTGTTGTTTCACTGACTTGCAGGTGTCGAGATCAAATTACTGAGGGTAGAGGCAAAATTGGGAGAATCCGACCATCTGGGTCATCCCAAAATGGCCCCAATTATATAACCCCCCTATTTGTAGGCATTTTGCAGGTCTCGGGATTCGACATTGGAGCAGCAGCAGGTTGGTTTCTTCAACACGAAGAATTCGTCCCACCCGGGGGACGAGTGCGGTCGAATTCGTCCCGCCCGGGGACGAATTCCGGTTGAAGGTAGATTGGCCAGCTGTCTCGATGGCAGGTGGCCTTCCGATAACTTTTCCTATCTTCTCGTCAAGTTTTGAAGCCATTTGGACTCACCGTATTTACTGTTTCAGGCAAATGTTTACATGCATATTTCGTTAGTTTTAGAGAACAAACACTTTTCATTTGCGGCAGATGCTACTGACATCTTGGTTGTTTCTTTGTTCGCAGGAGAAGCAGCGGAGGTTAGGAACTCATCGACATCAGCGACGACATCATCTTGGCCCGCCCATTGCAATCGTGGGCACGCGGAAGGAGGAAGACTAAATCACACATTGTAACAATGACAAATTTAACACTCCTAGCCCCTAAAAAGGGAGGAGACGTCTATGTAACCGAGGATAAGATATTTGAATAAAGAGGGTTGTGATTTCTTTACATCTTTTCTTTCCTTTCCAAATTGTCTCTTTCCTTTGTTTTGGTGCATAAGGTTAAAGCGTTACATTTCGTCTTACATTGCATAATTAGTGTTTCCTTTGCTCGGAATCTCGTGCTTTCAGGTACGAAGCGCCTGGTTGATTAATATTATTTTATTCTTTTCTTTGGATGGCTACGAGATACGTAACTGAAAGGAAGATGGAGTTTGGAACACGCCTCTGGATGGTGCGTGCTAGCATGATATTTTCCCCTTATTTTCCAAAAGAGTTGTAAAGAATTTTAGAATAAAGTAAGGGCAAGAGAATTGATTTAGATTCAAATATATATAAATAATTGGATCACGCGTATAGTATTATTTTTTTTAATAATTAAAATTGAAGTCATCAAAATAAAAATTTAAATATATTATTTTAAAAACATTTAAATATTTATTTTTATTAAAATTTTATATATTGTTCCTATATATTTAAAATTTTATTTTTTATTAAAAATATTAAAAAATACCTTAGTTCTCCTCTTAGTTCTATTTGAATATTCTGGTTTGCCTATGGTTTTAAGGTTTTTTTTAGGTTTGTAGTCTTTGCAAGCTCTCTTTGTAGTGGTTGTGGGATCTCATTAAAACCCTCTTCTTTTAATAATATCAAAAAAAAAAATTAAAAAATATTCATGATTTATATATATAATTGAGAGTTGAAATATTAATTTCAATATAAACTTTTTTTGTATATGCAGTTATTGTTTGAGAATTATTTTTTGAAGACAAGTAAATATTATATTTTAATTTTTTATTTTATTATGGTATAAAATGTAAAATGTTTAATGAAAATAAACATAATTAAATTAAACAAAGATATTTTTTATAACTATAAAAAATAATTTATATATATTTTTTATTATATTAGAGTAATCAGTTATTAGTTACAAATTTTATGTTTTTTTTGGGTTGGAATCTCTTTCCTTGTGGCCACTATAACCTATAGTTGGTTTGAGTAAGTGTTTTATGTAACTAGCTACACTGGTGCAACACGTCCACCAGTACTACGGGGTTTAAAGGATTGAAATAAATAATAATAATTAATATTATTTATTATATATATTTTAAATTTTATAAATAATTATATAAGAAAGAGAGACATGCAATTAAATAAGATATTTAATGATTAATCTTAAATCGAATAATTTTTAATTTTTAATTTATAAGTGAAATAAATAATTCAATTTTAATAATTAGATTTTGATTAACTTTTAAGATTGTATTAGAGCTAGAGTATATTACATTATTTGGGTCATGTAAATGTACCATCTTAGGTATATATTTAGGATAGGATAAGTTATCTAGATAGAGGGAGGTTATCTAGTTACTTCATGTGATGTAATAAATGCACAAGTGGTAATATTCAAGTTGTTCCCTTATACAATTAGGTAGAGTTTTGGGCAAAGAATCTATCTTCCTATATAAATGGCCTCATAGTGGTAGATTAAATATCAAGATCATATCAAGTTTACTAATGAAAAATAAAACATGGCATAGTAGTACTCAAAAAATGCAAACTAGTTTCTGATTCACCAGATCGCTTACATGCAAGTGAAGAGCATACTACTAGTGTTGGAGGCTTTCTGGTTCACCATATCGTATTACGAAGAAGTGAAGAGCATAATACCAACAACAAAAGCATGGAAAAAAACAAAAGAAAAATATTAAACTTTATAAAAAACATGAGTTAGGAAAGGAACAAAAGACATGAGATTGAATTTTATTTCGATAAAAAGAAGTAATACAACATCAAAACTTCGAACGCGTTTCGACCTACAGGTCTCATCAGCGGAGTATGAGCTTTGAAGAGGTACAACCCCTCATTATAAATCCTAACTCTAGGGGGGGAGCCGAAGAGTAATGCATGTGGGATAAAATAATACCCAAGCATTTAATACAAGCCATAGGTTTATAGACCAAGATGGTAAAAAAATTGAAGCCCAAGCTCAACCCCCAATAAAAAGACCCACCCCAAGAAAAGTAAAAACGCATTAAAAAATGTGAAAGTACAAGGTGGGAAAGAGAGTCCCTTAAACAATTTTATTTTTACACATAATATTTGAGAGGTTTCTGATTCCTCCAACAAATGATGCCATGAGCAATGTGTTTGAGCTCCCTATATTTTCTCCATATTTCGAACATTGGAGAGATAATATTTGTGCTAATGCGGAGGTCTCTGGAAAAGCTACAATTGTCCAATTTCAAAAGAAGTGGAACTATTTTTATTTTGGAACCATGTTTGTGTGCTGCTCGCTCCAAAACTCTAGCCAACAATGAGGGCCTACCATCAAATTTGACTTTCTCAAACAGAGGAAGGAGAAAGTTAATCTGATATCCCCTTGCCTTGAGTCTATTAAAAATTTTATTTTTAATAGATATAAATCCTTCCCTAAAACTTTCTCTAACCAAGAACCTATTGAGTTCACTTAAGATGAAGGCCTTCTTTTGGTGAACAGGATGATGGGAGGAAGCAGGGATATACTGGTAAGCATTCATCAGTTTTTGGAATAATTTAGTGTAGAGAACTCCAGTCTGAGCAAAATTAGGCCCCTTGAAAAACATCGTGTCCAAGAGAGTCACCTCAGAGTCAGAAACAGAGGCAGTAATTTTGATGCTTGAATGGAAGGAACCATAAGTAGTAAGAAAAACATCAAGATATTTTTTGGGGCCATGCCAAACTCCAATGGCATCATCGATATATCTTTTATAAAATAAAAGATAATCCACAACAACTTTATCAAATACCTATTTTTCCAAATGACAGAGGAATAAGCAAGCGTACACCACAGCAAAATTACTTCCCATGGTTGTCCCCCTTATCTGCCTGTATGTTTTATCCCTGAATTCCAAATAGTGTTGGGTTAACACCATTTTTGCAAGTCTCACCACAAAATTGGTTTTAGTTGAGTCAAATTCATATTCCAAAAAATGACGAAGAGCGGCCAATCCTTGAGAAGTGGGGATACTAGGATAGAGGCTTTCCACATCGAAGGAAAAAAGGATAATATCCTGAGGAAAAGAGCGGCCATGCAGATCTTTGATAAGGGAGATAGAATCCAGAAGATGGTTTTCCTGCTTAAGCAAAATGGGTAGGAGTAAATGGTGGAGCCATTTGGAGGTTGGTTCAAGCATAAACCCACAATAAGAGCAGATGGGTCGACCAACAAGCTTAGGCTTATGGATTTTGGGAAGCAAGTAAAAAACACAGACTTTGGCAAGGGAAGGAGTAATTTGAAGCATGAAATTTCTGTGGTTTTTTGAAAGCAAACCCCACCTAACAACATGGCCAAGTAGGTTCTAGAGTTGAGAAAAAATATCTAGCCAAGGGACCTTGTCAACTTTCGTGTAAACATTATGATCTGAAAGTTGGGAGAGGCCTTCAGACACATACCAATCCATAGGCAAAACACAAACACCCAAATTTTTATCTGTAGGTCTAATGACAATTGATTTATCATTAGCAAGGGAGTGAATGGTAGACCAGATATGGGGTGAGAAAGCATTATGGTGAAAAGGGTTGGAAGTAGATAATTTCTTATTGAGAAATATTTCTCCCATACCAATAATATCTTCCAAAGGCCTGTAAAACTATGGAGGATTGTAACTAGGGTTGGGAACATGAAAAGGGTCAATGGGCTTTGGAGGGTTAGGAAGGCCACCTTTAGGTCCAAAAAACCACTTGAGATGAAGTCATCTGCAAAAGGTAAAAATTCTTGTTTAATAGCTTCCTTGGCCATGGGAGGTGGAACAGGGAGGAACTTTAAACCTAGGTTGAGGGCCTCAATCTCATTCTGGGTAAGTTCTCTAGAAGATAAATTATGGATGACAAGATTTGTAATTTTACCATCAATAGCCCAAACAAGACTCTTGTATAAAAATTGGTGGCCATAGTCCTGAGGGCTAAAAATTGTAGCCCAAGAGGTTATTTTTGGTTTTTGTCACCATTTTGGTGATGGAAGTACCCTTGTCCTTGTTGCTTCTACACAAATGGGATAAAATCTTATCTTTGATTCTCGAAACCAAATTTTTGGAAATTTCCTCCATTGCTCTATCATGATTGTTACTGCATAGAGAAAGTGTGGTTCTGAAAGTTTCTCCTTTTCTTTCATCTTTGTGGAGAAGGGCCTTGGTAGTTTAAATTATGATATTGTTGTTGTTGTGGTTGCTTTTGTTTATTTCTTTGTTGTGGTTGTCGTGGTGGTTGTTTGTTTGTGCATGGTTGAGGTTGGTGTTGTGTACACTACTTTTGCATTGATGAAGTCATGTGGTTAGGCCCTCTGCTATGAATTCTATTCCTATTATGCTGTGTAGGGGTATTTTGTTTCATACCCATGATGAGTTTCTCCAAACGGTCCATCTACTACTTGATTTCTTTTTTGACCAAGTCAACCACACTTTTTGTAGCCTCTACCATGTTGACTTTTGGGACTTCTCAGGCAGCATTTTCATGAGCTGCTTGAGCTTTCAACTGCACATATTTTTGGATCTATAATTTGACTCTCCAAGCTTGGAGCTTTCCTTCAAAGAGCTCCTTGATCTGAGATTCCCAAGCTATGGCAATTTCTTGAGAAATTATTTTGTGCTTGTTCACTGAATCAAAGAGAAGTTCTTGGATTGCAGGTAGTAAGACATTGGGAATGTACTCATTAGCTTGAGTAGTCAATTTTTCTATGTATTTTTGAAAATTATAGATATAAATTTTGGCCATCTCCAAGCAAAATCTTTTAGTGAGTGCCTCTGACTCATCAAAAAATTGCTTGTTAATTTCTTCATCTAGAATTTGTAAGCGTGGTTTCTCCATTCATAAACTATGAGGGACTATTCCATTGCCAAGGTTCTCTTCAAACCTAGCTAGTCTGGATTGACACTTATCCACTTTTTTACTCAATACCTTAAACTCTTCGAACCTTGTATCCAATAGTTTGTCCAAAGAGTCAGGTCATGGAGGGATGTCGTGCATCACACCGATTTCGTCAATGAAAGTCCTTCGATCTTGTGAGGATGGAATTCTCCTATTCTGAGAATAGACTTCTATTTTTGCTAGACCTCTGCTCATTTTATCTGAACCAAAAACTATTTCCACAAGCTCCCAAACCTGTTGTCGTGAATCCGCTTATCATTGATGCTTGCAAGAAAGTCAAACGGGGGAATTGGGGGGGCTATCAAGAACTATGGGAGATGATTCAAAATTTGAGAGGTCAATAAGAGGATGAGTAGTGTGCACCATTAAAGGGTTTAAATCTCATTAATGAAAAATGAAACATGGTGTAGCAATACTAAAAAAATGCAAACTAGTTTCTGATTCACCAGATCGCTTACACGCAAGTGAAGAGCATACTACTAGTGTTGGAGGCTTTTTAGTTCACCAGATCATGTTACATAACAAGTGAAGAGCATAATACCAACAACAAAAGCATGGTAGAAAATAAAAGAAAAATATTAAAATTTATAAAAAAACATGAGTTAGGAAAGGAACAAAAGACATGAGATTGAATTTTATTTCGATAAAAAGAAGTAATACAACATCAAAACTTTGAACGTGTTTCGACCTACAGGTCTCATCAACGGAGTATGAGCTTTGAAGAGGTACAACCCCTCATTATAAATCCTAACTCTAGGGGGGAGCCAAAGAGTAATGCATGTGGGATAAAATAATACCCAAGCATTTAATACAAGTCGTAGGTTTATAGACCAAGATGGTAAAAAAATTGAAGCCCAAGCTCAACCCCCAATAAAAAGACCCACCCCAAGAAAAGTAAAAACGCATTAAAAAATGTGAAAGTACAAGGTGGGAAAGAGAGTCCCTTAAACAATTTTATTTTTACACAGATAAGATTTGAGAGGTTTCTGATTCCTCCAACAAATGATGCCATGAGCAATGTGTTTGAGCTCCCTATATTTTCTCCATATTTCAAACATTGGAGAGATAATATTTGTGCTAATGTGGAGGTCTCTAGAAAAGCTACAATTGTCCAATTTCAAAAGAAGTGGAACTATTTTTATTTTGGAACCATGTCTGCGTGTTGCTCGCTCCAAAACTCTAGCCAACAATGAGGGCCTACCATCAAATTTGACTTTCTCAAACAAAGGAAGGAGAAAGTTAATTTGATATCCCCTTGCCCTGAGTCTATTAAAAATTTTATTTTTAACAGATATAAATCCTTCCCTAAAACTTTCTCTAACCAAGAACCTATTGAGTTCACTTAATATGAAGGTCTTATTTTGGTGAACAGGATGATGGGAGGAAGCAGGGATATACTGGTAAGCATTCATCAGTTTTTGGAATAATTTAGTGCAAAGAACTCTAGTCTGAGCAAAATTAGGCCCCTTGAAAAACATTGTGTCCAAGAGAGTCACCTCAGAGTTAGAAATAGAGGCAGTAATTTTGATGCTTGAATGGAAGGAACCATAAGTAGTAAGAAAAACATCAAGATATTTTTTGGGGCCATGCCAAACTCCAATGGCATCATCGATATATCTTTTATAAAATAAAATATAATCCACAACAACTTTATCAAATACCTATTTTTCCAAATGATAAAGGAATAAGCAAGCGTACACCATAGAAAAATTACTTCCCATGGTTGTCCCCCTTATCTTCCTATATGTTTTATCCCTAAATTCCAAATAGTGTTGGGTTAACACCATTTCTACAAGTCTCACCATAAAATTGATTTTAGCTGAGTCAAATTCATATTCCAAAAAATGACGAAGAGCCTCATATCCTTGAGAAGTGGGGATACTAGGATAGAGGCTTTCCACATCGAAGGAAAAAAAGATAATATCCTGAGGAAAAGAGCGACCATGTAGATATTTGATAAGGGAGATAGAATCTAGAAGATGATTTTCCTGCTTAAGCAAAATGGGCAAGAGTAAATGGTGGAGCCATTTGGAGGTTGGTTCAAGCATAAACCCATAATAAGAGTAGATGGATCGACAGACAAGATTAGGCTTATGGATTTTGGAAAACAAGTAAAAACATAGACTTTTGCAAGGGAAGGAGTGTAGACACCAAAACAACACCAATCCGATTATGTGACTGCAAACACTGATCGCTTTGACACACACAGCCCCCAGGGCAGCCCTCAGAGGTTAAAAAGTGGTCCTAACCACTTTTATAGCAATTTTTTAAGGTCAAAAGGCAATTTGGCACAATCAAGAACTTTGCTCAGTATTCGTCCCACCCAGGGACGAATTCAAACTGGGATCCGTCTCACCTGGGGATGAATTCTGAATTCATCTTTGGTCAGGACAAATTCTAGGTTTAACGGGCAAAAAGAAGAATGGAGCCAAGTGGCAGCCGAAGACAGTCATTTAATGCCTCCTGCCTTGCATGCATGTGTAGGTGGGTAGATTGGGCGTTAGAGGACTATCACAAGGGCAGTCATGGAAGCCCAAGTCATGGAGGACTTTCCTCCCTCATGGGAAGGCATGACTGCCACATGGCGCTTATGCATGTCCCTCCAAGAGATACCCCCTGGGTCTATAAAATGGTGAACTTTCTCACCCAAAAGGAGACAAGTTGGAGGCATTTTCAAGCAACGAAGTGTTGCCAAATTGAATACCACATTTTACCCCTTTGATTTACCTCTTCCACATCCTTGATCTCTTTCGCAAGAGAGGTTATTGGGTGGCTATTGGAAGTGTGAATCTGGACCCAAAACCCAAAATTTGACCACATTGATCTACCAATTCATCGACAACCCATCACAAGAGATTTTGGGCCCATCCCAAGTGGATTGGTGCCGAAATCAGGTTCCAACGGTGGGCGACCCGCTCGGGCGCCCCGCACTTTCTTAGTTTCATTTTAATTTGTTCTTTTGTCACTTTTTTATATTCCATTCCATTTTATGATGTTTAGATAGTTTATAATTTTGATTTCAGAAGACTTTGATCAAATATTATCATGTTTTGTCGATTTTGTGGTCCTCACTAACTTGCAGGTAACAACATCAAATTCTCATTGATGGAGGTCAAATTGGGAGAATCCGACCATCTGGGTCATCCCAAAATGCCCCCAATTAGCTAACCCCTATGTTTACAGGTCTTTTGGAGATCCCGAGATGTGACATTTGGGCAGCATCACCTCGGCGCTTTGTTGCAGGCGAATTCGTCCTACCCGGGGACGAATTATAGTCGAATTCGTCCTGTCCAGGGACAAATTTTATTTGAATGTGAATTTGCGATGTTTGTTCGACTTTTTTTATGGTAGTGGCCCTCTGGTAATGTTTTCTAGTCTCTGTCAAATTTGCAGGTTATTTGGAGTCATTTTATTCATAGGTTTAGCTAATCTTATGCATGCATCCTTCATTGGTTTTTAAGATCAAATGCTTCATATTTTTGTCATAGGTGCTACTAACTACTTTTTGTGTCTTTGAACGCAGGAGGAGCAGCAAGAATCAAGGATTCATCAACGCAAGCGACGACAACACTTTGGCCCACCCATTTCAAATGTGGGCACGCGGAAGGAGGAATACTAAGTCATGATTGTAACCAAAATTCATTTAATGCTCCTAGCCCCTGAAAAGGGAGGAGGTGTCTTTGTAACCAATATTAAGAGATTTAAATAAAAAGGGTTGTGCTTTCTCCACTCTCTTTTATCTCCGTTCAATTTGTCTCTTTCGTTTCATGCATTTCACTTTATAGGACCTTAAGCATTAATTTTTATTTTGAATGCGTCGCAATAGTTTCCCTTTCAATATTCCAAAATCGCGTGCTTTCAAGGAGTAATTTGAAGCATGAAATTTATGTGATTTTCTGAAAGCAAATCCCACCTAACATGTTGATAAAAATATCTAGCCAAGGGACCTTGTCAACTTTCATGTAAACATTATGATCTGAAAGTTGGGAGAGGCCTTTAGACACATGCCAATCCATAAGCAAAACATAGACAACCAAATTTTTATCTGTAGGTCTAATGATAATTGAGTTTGTCATTAGTAAGGGAGTGAATGGTAAACTATATATGGGGTGAGAAAGCATTATGGCAAAAATAATTGGAAGTAGATAATTTTTATTGAGAAATATTTATCCCATACCAATAATATATTCCAAAGGCCTGTAAAACTATGGAGGATTGTAACTAGGGTTGGAAACATACAAATGATTAATGGGATTTAGAGGGTCAAGAAGGCCATCTTTAGGTCCAAAAAACCACTTGAGATTAAGCCATATATAAAAGGTAGAAAATTATTTTTGAATAGCTTCCTTGGCCATGGGAGGTGGAATAGGGAGGAACTTTAAACCTAGGTTGAGGGCCTTAATCTCATGCTAGGTATGTTCTCTAGAAGAAAAATTATGGACAATAAGCAAGGTTATGCATAAGGGGTTGGACTCAAAATATACTTGTAAAAAAATGATGAATCATAATCAAAATCAAGGTGAATCATGGAGAATCCTAAGCAAATCAAATCAAGCATCTTCATACCAAAATTTGGTGTATTTTGAAGCCCTAAAATGTAAGGTCAATATTGGGACCATATTTAACCTACTAAATCATCTTATAAATTTGTAAAAATACTGCCATTAGATGAGGCTTGAAATTTTTTTTCCAATGAGGACAAATATACCTATGTTTGGATATATATTGTGGTGAATTGACCCTAAGAAAACATTGGTCCTCAAAATTTTAGGTGAATGGACTAACATCAAGGGTCCTCATATTCACCAATTTCCAAATTTTAAAATCCTAATATTCACCCAATTTGTGAATATTCACCACTATGCATAACCCTAATGACAAGATTTCTAATTTTACTGTCAACAGCCCAAACATGATTGCTATATAAAAATCAATGGCTATAGTCATGAGGACTAAAAGTTACGGTCCAAGAGGTTATTTTTGGTTTCCACTCCCATTTTGGTGATGAAATTACCATTGTCCTTAATACTTCTAAAAAAATGGGACAAAATCCTATCTTTGATTCCTAAAACCATTTTTTTGTAAATTTTCTCCATTGCTCTATCGCGATTGCTGCTGCATAGAGAAAGTGCAGTTTTAAAATTTTCTCATTTTATTTTATCTTTACGGAGAAGGGCCTTGGTAGTTTAAATTTTAATATTATTTTTATTTTATTTTTGTATTTACATGGTGGATTGGTAGCCGCCACGAATCAGGGCAGGCTGTCCGACTTTTATGGCTACCATAGTATTCTACATTGTCCACCCCAAAAGCCGCCACACAGATCTTCGTGTAGTCCGCCCCTATAACCACCATGCCACAATAATTTTAAACCTTTTACGCTATTGAAAGCACCAGGAAAGGGACAAGCATTCAGTCCGACGAGGCCCAAGATTTGAACCTTGGACCTCCGCCCCCTTATGGGGTTTGGATGAACCAATTGGTCTACATCACGGACCTAAATATTAATATTGTTGTTATTGTGGTTGCTTTTATTTATTTCTTTGTTGTGAATATCATGGTGGTTTTCTATTTGTGCATGATAGATGTTGGTGTTGTGTACGTTGCTTTTGGATCGATGAAGTCATGCAGTTAGGCCCTCTATTATGACTTATATTCCTGTTGTGCTATGTAGGGGTATTTTTTTCATACCCATGACGAGTTTATCCAAATAGTCCATTTGTTGCTTGATTTTGTTTTTGACCAAGTCAACCACACTTTTTGTAGCCTCTATCATGTTGACTTATGGGACTTATTGGGCAGCATTTGGAGGTTGTCCCCCTTATCTACTTTTATGTTTTGTCCAAAAGAGAAAAAATATCTAGTGAAGGGAACTTGCCAACTTCCATGTAAATATTATGATCTGAAAGCTGGGAGAGGCCTTCAGAAACATACAAGTCCATAGGTAAAAACATAGACACTTAAATTTTTATCCGCAATTCTAATGATAATTGATTTATTGTTAGCAAGAGAGTGAATGCTAGACCAGATATGGGGTGATAAAGTATTATGGTAAAAAGAATTGAAAGCAGATAATTTTTTATTGAGAAATATTTCTCCCATACCAATAATATCTTCCAAAGGTCTGTAAAACTACAGAGGATTGTAACTATGTTTGGTAAAATGAAAACGATCAATGGGCTTTGGAGGATTAGGAAGGCCACCTTCAGGTACAAAAAAATCACTCAATATGAAGTCGTCTATAAAAGGTAAATTTTTTTTGTTTAATAGCCTTCATGGCCATGGGAGGTGGAACAAGGATGAACTTTAAACCCAAGCTAAGGTCCTCAATCTCAATCTCTTCACTATCACTAATATTCTCAATATTAACCCCTATTCTTTAGGTGCTTTTTATTGCCTCTAGTCAAGGAATAATTCCCCTCAACATCTCATCTATATCCACAACTCGAGGGCATCATGGTCTTCTTCTTTCTCATTATAAAATATTTTCTTTTACATGTGTCACACCTTGGAGGTATTTTGGATTTGATACCAAAATAATGTAGTGATAAGGGGTACTTTTGATTTCAATTTTATCAAGGTAGATGATGATAGATTTATCAATGATAAGAAATAACATTCAATATGGTCATGTAGATGGCATACTAAATGACCTATGTTATAACAAGATAAAAAAAAGCTTATGAACACAACCTCAAGATAATAAAATAATATACTTATTATGATAAGGGTGCATGTTGACATTTAGATGTCATATATCGACAACTCATTATATGACACAATATTTTGATTGTATCTATTATGATGATATTGCCTTGGATATCAAGATGATGTCTTCCTATGATAGCAACTAGGATAGATCTCTAGTCAATAATGTTAGACTAGACAATGCTCAACTAGTCAACAATATTTCAACAATGATGACAACCTTTGTTCTCTTCTCCATTGATGATATATCTCTTGACAATAATCACTAAGAAATCTTAGATGATAGGTTTTGGATAATGATGACAAGATATTTTGAAACTATAGTCTTCCCTTGTCGATAGTATCTTTCCAAATAGCAAGACATTGGCAACAATTTCCAATATGACTTCGATAAGCTCCTCCAAGGTGGCAGTAAGCTCTTCGAAGATGGTATTATCTTTATGGTAGATTTTGTAAGTTAACTTTCTATACCAATTCAAAATCAAATGTTATTCTAGCTATATAACAATAGCATAGATGCAGTCCCTCTTTTTTATGATAGCAATATTTGTCATCCTTAACAAAGAAGTCTAGGATAATTTCCTATGACAACATCTACCTGCAATAATATTTTATGTCTCGTAACACATATTATATCTACAATAAAATATAAACATCTATAAAGGATGCATGACATAAGATGAAAAAATCATATCTATTATTTATTTCAAATTACAATATATATCTCAATGGAAACATCCCAATGCAAATGGATTGGATTTCATGAACAAATCCATCCTTCTTTCTTTCTGCAACCTACTATATTTAGTTCTTTCTCTTTATCACTTATTCTCCATGCTTTCATGGTTCTTCTACACCCTTCTCTCCCACTCCTCACCTCTTGAATGGCTTCCAATTTATAGGTGCAAGATAGGATGATTGTTTAGCTACCATAGATAGTTAACATTTCAATATTGTGTCCATCCCACCTGTTAGGTCACCATGTAGACGCTTCTATGTCAATAATATATATATGCAAGGCCATATCTTTTATCTCTAAATTTTAGGCACTAAGTCATCATAGGTGATATGTACCATATAAAATATGAATAGAATACTTTTATAATACTACAATCATAAGCATAGGGGTGATAATGTAAAGAGGAATCAAATATAGTGATAAATTATGTAAATAATAGGTAATTATTTTTAGTTATATTGACATGTGCTTTAAATATATTTTATGAGCTGAATGTGACATATGTCTATTTGTTAACATACTAGAAACTTTTTTGTTGTACAATTATGAGAAGGTTATTGATATTTTTCAATAGATATCTAGTGATTGAATATAATAGACTCGCATCTCGATTATATGCATGTTATTGACATAAAATTAATATTGACATAGATCTTGTTAATATCCATCCTAATGCACATCACTCTATGCTTAAGAAGTGGTTTGCACTTAGTTAAAAGGATTTAGGTAAAAAAAATGTTCTTTTGAGTTGCTTTATATTTTTGGTACTTTATATCAAATGTTCTTGCTAAGAATTTGATTGAAGACCCTCGTTATCATTCTAATCCTTATAGAGTTAAAAATACTATTCAATATTGATAAGAATTAAAAATTGAATACTCTTAAGAATAATAAAAACAATCTTAATGGTTAATAAATAATCTAAACTTCCTCAATAAAAAAACTAACAATAGTATCTTAACATACCCATTCTTAATTATTAGAAAAAAATTATTTATATAATTTATTTTTCTCTTCTTTTTCCATTCCATAAATGTTATTATACCTTCCCTAATCCAAAATAAATATATTTCATTTCAAATCTTGCTTAATAAGAATTGTTCCTATAGGTCTCTAAATTAGAAGCCCAAGTTTTTAACTACTTAAATAGCTACGCTTGCAAGAGTAGACTTTCAGGATGCATATCAAAGTTCTTTTATTATTGTTCGCTCTCTATAAAAATCTAATGGAGGCTTTAAGTGGCAGTATTTAAAACCCTATTGGCTATCAGTTTGGCATCCGTACACAAATATAAATTGAGATACCAATCCAAATATTACGCTTGCATCAACATCAAAAATATAATTTTAAATGCCCCCATAAACTGTCCTGGTATTTCACTCATTGGAAGAATAATAAAAAGTATAAATCGATGGTGGAGGACGATGGAGATTGGCCACGTGACATAAAGGCCGTAGTAGGTGGAAAATATATTTGTCTTCTATATATCTGAAGAAGTAGATAGAGAGGGACGTCATTATACGTTTTAATGGTAGAGTTTGAGTAGTTTAAAAAGGATGCTTCAGAATTGTGAATAAAAGTTTAAAGTTGGACTCATATATTTATAACCTCACTGTCTCTGACGATAAAAGCTATTTACTTTAGCTTAGAAACGAAAAACAGATCCTCGATTGCACGGAATCGATTTAAACCGAGGAAAATCATCACAATATGAATACGGAATTCATGTCAACGCCGGCTGGGACATGGCCACCACCCCCGTCTTGACTCCCTATCTCTACAGACCCAACGCGCCTGCCGGGCAGCGTTTCTTCGTGCTGGCGGCCACCGGCATTCCGATAATGTACCACTCCACTGCGCGACGAGAGAGTCCTGTTGGGCGGCTTCAACTCGCACTTCGCTTACGTCTTCACTGGAACGAACTTCCCGACAGAGCTCCGTTTGGATGGCTATAGCCCTTACTATCTGGAGAACGACTACTCGACCCTTCGACCCCAGATAACCTCTGTGTCTGCCACTTCCATGGCCTACGGCGCCACCTTCACCGTCACCTTCTCAGTGGCGGCAGGTCTCCTCAGAAACAGCGTGGTCGTCTTCAACATCTACGCGCCGCCCTTCACCACCCACACGACGTCATTAAGCCAGAGGATGCTCTCTCTTTCCTCCACCACGCCCACTCCGGTTCCCAACTCCGCCAACGTCTATAACTCCTCTGTGGTGGCTCCACCCACGGCCGTTGCTGCGCCTCCGGGATATTACATGCTCTTCATTGTCAACAGCGGTGTCCCTAGCAAAGCCCAGTGGATACAATTCTCCTGATCTTGCTGCCTTAGCCATTAATCCCACCTCAAGTGTTTTCATGTGTTGTGATATGCCTCGTTGGTTCCGATGATCTATTTCCATCCGTGCGTTTATCTGGTCTAAATCGGATGGACTAGAACGCTGTTATCACCGTATCATATTCGTGTTCTGAAATAAATATTCAAAAATTAGCAATCGAAGAAGATTGCACAATATGTATTTAAGACCCGCAACCTCGTATGACAACAGTAATTTTATATGCACCCCATAAATAAATTTCCGAATTTGTCATTTGCGAAGTTTACAATCCTTTGTTCCCATCATTTCTTTTATCCTCCAATCTATGTGGTTATAAATCACGAAATCCGAAGTTCTGAACAATAAGTAAATTAGCCTTCGTAAATCTCCATGTCGAAGAGAATGTCACTTTCTTTCTTCGTTTATCAAGCTCGCACTTTTAAATTTGTTATGCTATTTGTTAAAAAATTTATTATCTTATTTGCTAATTATTAATATAAAATTATTATTTGTACATTAAAGAGAATAATAAATAATAAAGATAAAAAATCTCACATAAATAAATTAAATAATTATTTTTATCCAATTGATTAAATAGATTAATAAATAATTATAAATACATTTAATAATAAAAGTGAGAAATCTCACATACATGATTATTAAAAAAACCCAAAATTAGTGGGTCGAAGACTTATTCTATCCCATTAACTGGTTGGATCAGTGCAAAATTATTAATACAATCACACTAAAAATAATAAGAGTACATAATCCTACATAAATAATTATTAATATAGATCCTATCCCATTAACTTGGTGGATTAGTGTAAAATTATTAATACAATCACACTAAAAAATAATAAAAATACATAATCTTACATAAATAATTATTAATATATAAATACATAACATTATCTAAACATATCATATCTTAGATAAAAAATATTGAAGACTTACTTTTATTATATCATTAAAGAGTTTTACAAATTGTAAGATTATCATTACACTAATGTATTTAAGTGCCATAATTTGAAAAGTAAAAGGCAAAATTACCTATATACACATAGTTATGCTCGTTAAAGAGTTCAATAAAGTATGAGATTACATTAACAAATTAAATTATTATTAGGTTTGAGGTGTAGACTAATTGGTTCATCCAAACCTCATAAGGGGCGGAAGTCCAAAGTTTAAATCTCGGGCCTGCCGGACTGAACACTTGTCCCTTTCCTGATTCTTTTAGCGACGTAAAAGGTTTAAAATGATTGTGGCATGGTGGTTATAGGGACGGACTGTACGAAGATTTGTGTGGCGGCTTTTGGGGCGGACAGCTCAGAATACTCTGACGGCCATAAAAACTGGACAGTCTGCCTGGATTCATGGCGGTTAACGATTCCACCATGTAAATACAAAAAAACAAATTAAATTATTAATGTATAATGAATTGGTAGGAAAGTGAGAAGGTAAACTACTTAATAAAAATAAATAATTCCATATAAAAGAACCTAAAATTTACAACTTCGAGTTTGAAAAGTAATTAGGGACTACATTAATTGTTATTCAGATATAGTTCGGCTTGAACAGTGCATTGAGACAATGTCTACTTAATTGTGATGGATTTTTCTACAAACAATCCTTTGGCATTCCTTCTGGGTGAATGCCACATAGGTTACCTATTAACATGTTTTTAGCAGAGTACACAATCACATGTTTCAAATCAAATTTCGAGTTTTCATTTACGTCGAATACAAGGGAATAGACAATATTTGAATGCAGGTGCTCTGTGACGTGTGAGCAACCTTAATTCCAAAACAAAAGCTTATTATATCTTCACTGTAATATAAGAGAACGACTAGATTGCTTTAAAGGATGTCAAGTATCACAGCTGTTGCCGGGGGACTAAATTATTTGAAACGATAAAAGCACAGAGAAAAGCAAAGAATAGACTTTTGGGCGGATTAAATTATTTTATGATCCGTGAAAGGAAAATAGATTAAATCTTGTTAAACTTGATACGTGATAAGTTTGCGCTAGATTTAATTGCTATTTTTCTTGGCCGGGTCGTAACAACAGACATATGCTATGAAAAAGGAAGGTACAAAGCGCCTGGTCGACTAATATTCTTTTCTATGGACGGCTCCGAGATATGGAATGGAAAGGAAAGAAAGATGGAGTTTGGAACACGCCTCTGGATGGTGGGCTACCATGATTTCTTGACAAAGATCGATGTTGGGGAATTTTTTTTCCTTCTTTTCGAAAAAATTTCTAGAGTAAAGTAACCGCAAAAGAATTGATTTAGATTTAAACACTTACTTTAGTATGATAATATAATTGAGTATTATTTTTTAAGGGTATAATAACAAGTATGTTTTTTTAAATAATTGAAATTGAAGTAGTTAAAATAAAACCTTAACCAAATTATTTTAAAAAACATTTAAATGTTTATTTTAGTTAAAATTTTATATATTATTTTTCTATATTTATAATTTTATTTTTTATTAAAATTATAAAAAACAAAATCATGATATATATATATATATATATATATAAGTTGAAATATCAATGCCAATATAAAAATCATAGTTACTTTAGGGTATGTGCAGTTATTTAGTTGAGAATTATTTGTTAAGTAAATATTATATTTTAATTTTTTATTTTATTATGGTATTAAATGTTAAAAGTTTAATTAAGACAAACATAAGTAAATTAACTATAAGTAATAATTAATATTATTTATTAATTATTTTTTAAATTTAATAAATAATTATGTAAGGAAGACAGACATGTAAATGAAATAAGATATTTAATGATTAATTTTAAATTAATAATTCTTAATTTTTAAGTTACAAGTGAAATAAATAATTCAATTTTAACATATGGACTTTAATTAAATTTTAGGATTGTAGATATATATTATAATTTATTTTGGGTTCTTAATGGTTTATTATTTTAATAGAATTCTAATTTGACATTTCTAAAAAAATTTACAATCCAAAGCATGCCTAGTATAAACATGTTACGTTCTTTGTGATTTAAAATTGGGTCCTTATAATGTATGTTCAATATTATATTCATATCAATTTCTTCATTTGATAAAAATTGTAACAACTTAAATCTAATCAACCTAGTTGCCAAACCCAGTCTTGCCCACTAGATTCTCAACATGAAAATTTTGATCGGATTCAAGGTTACATAACATAAGGAGAAATTTTAATGATCACCCAACATTTTATTAGTAGGAGGTATAGAGAGTTTCCACATTTAGGTATATTGACCATTGCATATGATCATTCAAGTGGTCGAGACTAGCAAAGTCCCATAGAAAGATGTATTTTTGTGAACTTATCCTCTCATCCCGAGAATCTAAGTTCACGATTGAGGTTATCCTCTAGGTCCCAAAAACCTAGAAGGTGGATGCATAATTTCCTATCCTCTTAGCATGAAGGACTCTAAGTTCATTTAACCTATTTATTTTCCTAAATTTACTAGTCATTCAAGGGGTTATTGTACTATGCCTTGTGCCTAGTTGATAGTCCACCTTCTATTGAGTCAACTAGGGTATTCCATTACCCTAGCTCGGATCCAGGTATCATTTATCATTGTATGACTAATGGCAAGATGTCCCATACCATCTCGTCATTGAGTAAACCCTCAATGTTAGAATATCACCATCCTTCCCAATGTTAGATTTACATTTTAACAAGATGATCAAGATTTAAGGATCGTATTCATATTTTCCGATATATATATTACTTTAGTTTACTTTACTATAGTGAAAAAGATCTAAACAAACCCTTCTAGTTTAGTTTACTTTCTTAAGAGTGTGATATTTTACTCATTTGCAAGTTTATATAAAAAAAATCAAACATTATTATTCAAAATTAAGCATGTAAATAAACAACCTTTCTAATAATTCATTAGTGTATATAAATATAAATAAATAAACAAATAAATAAGAGACACATATTTCAAATAAAGAAAATAAAACATTTCAAGTTATTTACTTTATACCATATCACCATCACTATATAAACACAATACACCATAAACACATAGCATTATTTATTTTCTATAAAGCATGGTATGTCTCACTATTTTATTGATTTCAATCATAAATACAAATAATTAAGATTTCTATATCCTAAATCATACATCAACTAATATTTTACACTATGTGAATAAAATATAAAATAAGTAAATGTGGTAAATTAAACTAAAGTATAATATCTATTATTTAAATATATTACTTTAAATCCTATTTTAAACCACACTCATAATCAAAAATCCTAATGTATCTCAATTAAAGTATATTATAAAACAAAATAAATTGAATTAAACTATAGGTGGTCCTTCTCTTGACTTCAATTGGTATTATTCAAGTCCATCTTCCTCTTCCAAATATTATTTTCCAGCATATATTACCCAATATTTATGTTTTGGATATATGACTCATAAGGCTCACATTAAACTAATTTAATATGATATTTAATAGATATTACCAATCCATGGGATTATATTCCTCTTCCAAATATTATTTTCCAGCGCCATCTACATTACCCAATATTTGTGATTTGGAAATATTCGAATGACTCATACGGCTCACATTAAACTAATTTAATATGATATTTAATAGATATTACCAACCCATTGTGATTCAATGAAGCCTTTAAGGTTTAGAGGATAGTCAAGCTTATATGGTGTGCTAAAAGTTTAAGCAAACATTAAAATCCTTACGTTCCCACACATACAAATCTTGGTTTAAATCCAAAGTGAATTTGGTACAAATCTTACTCTAGGACACATCACACAGTAAATGGAGAAAACAATTAATGAGTGAAAGAGAATAAAATCAGTCACCCATATCTAAGGGTAATGTTTTTAGGAGGTTTTGGCATCTCAGGAGACTTAACGAAAGACAACCAAGTTTCACAATATTAAGGCAACTATATAATATCATATGACAACAAATTGATATTACTCCATCATTTAACTTACACTAAACAAACTTTCCCTAATATCTTATTTTGGAAGAATTATCTAGCCCCCTCTAAATAATTACTTCATAAACTACGTAAATGAAGCTTCACCCAGCTTAAAGAATATATAAAATTATAAAATTTATGAAACTGTAATAAAATATCTTTAACTTTGTTTTTAATAATTCTACCACATGTTAGTTTAAACAAAAAAGATTTACACCAAAATTAACTCAATCCATCTATTATTTTATTCAATTAACAAGCCTTTCATTCTGGTGACAGTGGAAATAATAATCAATTTAGAAGATGGTAATCCTAAAATAGAGATGTTTTAACCTTTGTTAATTACAACAGATGATTCAAAATGAAATTATCTTCCATAATAAAATTTTAATTTACACAATTTTGATTTTTGTCACCATGAACAGGTCCGCTCTTGCAAACAACACTACTAGGGGATAACAAGGGCTCAAGCAAAACTTGCTGCCCTAGATAGGAAGATAGTCACAATGTATGCCAAGTATAGTCCTCCAATACGATATGACCTTCTCTCATAGCCCTTTGACATAGTTTTAGCTGCCAGATAATCCATCTCCAGGCCTTCGACAAAAAGATAATATTTGTATGCATGTTCGATCAGAAAAACCCCCACAAAAAAGAGAATGTTATGCAAGCTTTTACTATATGCTTAATTTCTCTTAAATGCACACAAATGCATTGATGCACTATCTCTACTTAGACATAATTAAAATAGAGAAATACATATGTAGTTATAAATTTTAAATTTATCCCTTTTTCTTAGAGTAAGTTCTTACCTATTAGACAGAGCACACTAAATCATTTATTCATTAAATTTTTAAGGTAGAATGTTAGAACCCCATAAGTTCTAATAAAAATTTAATAAATTTATTATTCGAATCGCTTGCCACGGCTCCTTTCTTATATTTAATTAATAGAAATATTTTTTTTCTTCTTATTCTTATTTTTTTCAAATATTGTTCGTGCACATATTTATATTGTCTTAACCCTAACCATACATACATTAGTTATATATGATGGTTCATAATAACTAATTATATTATTAATAATTCATAACATAATTAATTACACTATTAATAATTAATAGTATAATAATTAAATTAATTATATTATTTATTATTAAATAAATGAAATGTTAGGATGATAACATGCCATCTCGTCTAGAAAAAGCTTTGTCTTCAAAACTGGAACTGAGGAAATCCGTTGGCTTAAACTGCATAATAATGTTAGAGACCATCGATTATTAAAGAAGTTGATGATCACACGTCCTCGAAACAACTCCTCAAGTATTTACATAATAGAATCTCTTCTCCACCCATTTCTATAAAAATTATGTACGTTCACAATCTCGTTTCTTGTTTAATGGTTATTTCTATTAATTGGTTCTTCATGTGGGCTTTTGGTTTAAATAGAGAAATAACTTAATATGCGGGAAGAGGTGGTGTAGAAGCTTGTTAGTTTCATCTACAAGTCATGATCAGGAGGAATCGTAATGTTCTGTATTAGGCTGCTGGGTGTCAAAATTGGATCAATAAAATCTTAGTTGAGTGGGAATTTGAAGTTGCTTTCTCTTGAGTGTACTTTCATCTTAATTGGATGGATCATCATCACCTATAGAGGGATAAAAGTCGTACTTTACCATGCAGAATGTAAAGAATCTATCTAAACTTATGAAAGACTCTATCGTGTCATTTTATCCCATTTCCTCCGATTTGTGAGTTAAACTGTACGTTATGTTCTCCATTTTATCATAAGGAAACGATCTCTATAAATGGTCAAATTACTATTTATTCTCCCCTTAGCTTGTTTCACTTGTTTATTTTTGTACTTTATCTCTTTAATGTTCCCCACCCTATCTCCTTATCTAAAGATGAAGAATTCTTGAAATTCAAGCCTATTTTGCAGGGCCTATACATGCATGGAGACTATAGACCAGTGATGTAAAAATATTTTGAACAAGGACAAAAACATACCTTCTATATTTGATTTTCATGAAATATTATTCTAATTATCCATATCTTATGCTCAGATACACAATGTTGCCTGCCTTCTATTAGGGAAGAGTTGAATACAGAGAATTTGCAGTATATGTTTGAGTATCCACAGGAGCAAGTGTTTGTATTGGTATAGATGGTGTTTCAATTAGAATTGGTGACCTTGAAACAAAAGATAAAAGTGGGGTTTGCTTTGAAGGTGGACGAACAAAACTTTTCAAATGCATATCCCTTTTGCACATTGGACAAAATGCCCTATGAGTAGTGAGCCACTTATCCACACACAATGTATGAAAATCATTATGACAAGAAATAATACAAAGCTTTTCACCAACCTCATAATCTTCTAGATAGATTGCACATGCATAAGTAGTTCCACTATCCTCAAGTGATTTGAATATAATCGAAGGAATTACCTTTACTTTATGAGTTCTCAATACACGAGGCTCACAACTTAGTTAAAACCTTGAACTACATATACAATATCTTTGACAAAAGGAAAAGTTCAATAAGCGAGTGAATACTACAAGCAGAGATAAAGAAAGATACTGTCATTATTGACCAAGCAATATTGTCGAATGCTATAAAAATATAGCATCTTGTATCGCCACTATTTACATATTATAAGACCACATTTTTTGTCTCCTTGATCATAAATATGATAAATATAGTATCTTGTATCGACACTATTTACATATTATAAGACCACATTTTTTGTCTCCTTGATCATAAATATGATATTGATAATGCCTATATAATCTCCCAACATTATCACAAGTTCCTCTCCATCATCATCATTGTAAACAATAACAATAACATAACCAGCTTGTTAAGCAATATGAAATTTTTTCTCAAATGTGCATCCACCATGTTCAACTAAAAGAATGGAAGAAAATTATCTATTCTTGGGGGCTAGATTTCCAATATCCAAACAGACATTCAAAGGTCTCAAAAATTATTTTCTAGGCATATGAATCATGTGTATCACCAAAAAATTAATTGATGAACCTTAGCATTAGATGTTGATGTATTCCATGTGTTGTGGTTCTATTGGTGGATGCATTTAGTTTTCTATTTGTATTTTTTTTGAATAAATCACCTACGGGGAATGATTGACACTAATTTGCTTGACATTTGAATCCTATGAATTTGTAGTACCCATTACTAGAATTATTAGATCCATATATGGTAGATTAAAGTGTGACAACGTCGGTATAATGCAATATTTTTTTTATTATTTTTTGATTATCCATGAATACTATGAATAACTACTCTAGTTTAGTGAATGGTGTACTATGTTTGGTACATATCCTTTACCCAGAACCACAGTGACTAATCCACATTTTTGCCTAGTAGCTCCTATGATTCTTTTTGGTATTTTATCTATAATGTTCTTCTAAGGATGTCCCTATGCACTTAGAATAAATACAATGTGAATTTGCTTTGTTGTGACTCCTGTAAAATTCTTGAGAGATGCTTTCCCAATTCGGTTTACCGACTCTGGTAGAGCATGTAATATGAGGAGGGGATGGCCATGAAGGAGGTCATTGGTACACAATTATGGATATAACGAAGCATATGGATTCATTATTCAAGACTATTGTTTGCACGGTCGTACCATCTGGTAATTTCTTCCTTGATTGTTTATAAATTTTTGTGAGCTTGTTCTCGAGAATACATGCATCCACTATCAATATAGGTTGCAAGCTCACTATGGGTATAGCACTACTCACTTTGGTATTCTTTAAATACTCCTTTGATGTTGGTATATAATGGGCTCTTTCTATGCTTTCTAAAACATGATGATTTGGACTAAATTTAGTTTTTTCTATGAGTGAAGTTAATGTTGGGATATTTTTCTAGTGCTTGATTTCTCTCAAGCGCTCGATTTTGCTCAAAAAAACATCAAGATGTTCCATAATATCTTGGAATAGATCCACACAATCTTTCCAAGGCACTTATTCCATGCTCTGATACCAAATGTTAGAACCCCGAAGGTTCTAATAAAAATTTAATAAATAAATTAATAATAATTATTAAAATCGCTTGCCATTTATAGGGGATCCCTATTTATATTTAATTAATAAATATTATTCTTATTCTTCTTATTTTGTTCAAATATTGCTCATACACATATTTATACTATCCTAACCCTAACCCTATGTTGGTTCATATATGACGATTAATAATAATTAATTATATTATTAATAATTAATAATATAATTAATTATACTATTAATAATTAATAATATAATAATTAAATTAATTATATTATTTATTATTAAATAAATGAAATGTTAGGATCCTAACATGCCACCCTTCCTGGAAAAATCTTTGTCCTCAAAGCTGGAAATGAGGAAATTCTTTGGCATAAACTACATAACAGTGGCCAAATCAATCCCTATAAAAGAGACCATAATTTATCGAAGAATATGATGGTCACACACGTCCTCAGAACTACTCCTCAGGTATTTACATAACATAATCTCTTCTCCACCCATTTATATAAAAATTATGTACGTTCACAATCTCGTTTCTTGTTTAATGGTTATTTCTATTAATTGGTTCTTCATGTGGGCTTTTGGTATAAATAGAAAAATAACTAAATATGCGAGAAGAGGTGGTGTATAAACTAAACAGTTTCATGTATAGGGCATGAGAAAGAGGAATTGTAATTCTCTGTGTTGGGCTATTAGGCATCAAAATTGGGTCAATGAAATCTTAGTTGAGTGGGAACTTGAAGATGCTTTCTCTTGCATGTGCTTTCATATTAATTGGATGGATCTTCATCACCTATACAAGAATAAAAGTCATGCTTTACCTTGTAGAATGTAAATAATTTATCCTAACTTATGAAATGCTCTATCATGTCATTTTATCATATTTCCTCCAACTTGTGAGTTTAACTGTACATTATGTTCTCCATTTTATTGCAAGGTAATGATCTCTACATACGATCAAATTACTATTTATTCTTCCCTTAGCTTGTTTCACCTACTTGTTTTTATCTTTTGTCTCTTTAAGGTTCCCCACCCTATCTCCTTATCTTAAGATGAAGAATTATTGAAATTCAAGTCAACTCTGTAGGGCTTATACATGCCTGGAGACTATAGACTAGTGCTATGAAAAATTTATGGATGAGGATAAAAACATACCTTATGTATTTGATGCTTGTGAAATATTATTCTTATTATCCACATAATGTGCTAAAATACACAATGTTGACTACCTTCTATTAGGGAAGAGGCAAGTGAATGTGCTGCTAAATAAAGAGAATTCATAGCATATGTTTGAGTATCTATGGGAGCATGTTTCTGTATTGGTATAGATGGTGTTTCAACTAGAATTGGTGACCTTGAAATAGAAGATAAAAGTGGGGTTTTCTCTAAGGGTAGATGAATTAAATATTTCAAATGCATATCCCTTTTGCACATTGGACAAAATGTACTGTAATTAGTGAGCCACTTATCCACACATAAGACATGGAAATCATGTTGACAAGGAATAATATGAAGTTTTTCACCAACCTTGTAATCTTCTAGATAGATTGCATATAGCATCCATTAGGAGGAATTCTATCATTTTTCCTATCCTCACTTATGTTTTGTGGTGTTGTTTATTTCCCTTTATCTTACGCTAGAGGTTTTTGCTCATTCCTCTCGATAAATATTTTCCTATATTTCCTATCTCTATCATATTGAAACCTATTATTATTTTTGTTGTCATTCCTAGACCTATCTCTATCCTTAACCCTTTTTAATTGATCCTTCACCCATCTAATAATTCCTACACATTTTCTCTTCCTAAGATCTTCTTTCTCCTTCTCTGATACCATTTGATAGTCGTAATAAGCTCTTCTAGATTTTTTATTCATCTCCTCCTACCGAGCTAAATCATAAGATTTGGAGAGATTCTTAGGATTGAGTAAGCTAACAATGGATCCTATCTTTGGGTGTAACCCTAAAATAAACTTTGTACCTTGATTTCTTCTTTATTATCGTACTCAAGTATGTATTTCAATAACTAAATAAATTTTTTATGATACTCACGAACAGGTATATTCCCTTCATGCAAATTGAATAACTAAACAAATTTCTCCACATAAAATTGTGTGGTCAAAAATATCTTCCTGAATTCCTCCAAAAAAGTATCCCATGGGAAGTCAACGACTTCAATATTCTTGCTCTTTTTATAGGTAGTCCACCAGTCTAGAGCCGGTCCTCTTAGGTGTATGATCACCCAAGATGTTTGGATTCATATGTAAGAGGTCTCATAGAGTATTAGCTCTCAACTTCACTCAACCAATTTTGTACTGCATCTCATTCATCCTTTCAATCAAACTTAGAAATTTTAAACTATTTCAAATATTTAGCTAATTCTTTCCCCACTCTTTTCCTATTATTTCCTTCTAAGGATATCTCATCTGGACCATACTTAGGCCCTTTACCCTTAGTCAAATTCTCAATTAACTTCTACTATTGGACTATCAATTTGTGCTGCTAGGCCATATTAGCCCTCTACTACTCCATATGATCCCTCTACTAATTTATCTGTTACTCCATATGCTCCCTTTGATGATCCATCTAACTTTGGAGTAACTAGATTATTTTTTCTATATTCTTATCTTCCTTGATAGGTTCTCTAGTATGTTCCATGTTAATTTCACTCATTGGTTTTATTATTTAGGATATATGGTTCATTGTCTCATATCTAACTTCCTTACTTCTATATTTTTTGATTACCTTATGAAGTCCTTTATATGGACCAACAACTTGGCCTTCTTGTTGAGATTTTTATGGATTCTTTGATGAGATCCCACTTAATTATGGTATTATTTTATTCTTAAACTCATAAGAGCTATGTTAATTATTAAATTTAGGCTCTTCTAAACTCACACAGTTAAAACACATTTCCTACAACATAAGGTTTTAGATTTCTAAAGTTTCGTAACCTAGAGTTGTGATACCAACTATAACAACCCAAATCTAACCCACCTAGTTGTCCAACCTAGTCTTGCCCACTAGATTCTCAAAGAGAAACTTTTGACCAGATTCAAGGTTATAACCCAATATTTTATTAGTATGTTTGGTATATTGACCATTATAGATGATCACCCAAGTGGTAGACTGACCATGTCCCATA